>CM060406.1:54670991-59644741 GCA_030545235.1 Helianthus tuberosus
AAGAGCCTCAGCAACAGCAGCCTCAGCAGCAACAACAACAGCAGCAACAACAATAGGTCGCACGCGCCAGAACTTTCAACCTCAACGTGCGTCAAGCCCAGGCCGACAACAACGTGGTCAATGGTACGTTCCTTGTGAATGGTATTTATGCTTCCTGTTTGTTTGATACTGGAGCCGATAATTGCTTTGTGTCATTCGAATTCGAGAAACTCCTTAGTCATAAACGCTCCTAACTCTCTTCGACGTTCGATGTTGAAGTCGCTACCGGAAGAACCGTCGCCGTCAATTCTGTTCTTCGTGATTGTACCCTTGAGCTCAACAATCACATCTTCGCAATCGACCTTATTCCGATGCAACTCGGAAGTTTTGACGTCATAGTAGGCATGGACTTTCTTCGAGAAAACCATGCTGAAGTTGTGTGCTTCGACAAGATGATTCGATTCTCGCTCGCGAATGGTGACTTATTGTGTGTATACGGTGATACTACTTCAAAGGGTCTCAAGCTTATGTCATGCGTGCAAGCTAGCAAGTATCTCCGCAAGGAATACAGGGCTTTCTTGGCTAACATTGTAGTAGCAGAGGAGGAAAAGAAAGAGAAGAAGGAAGTGAAAGACGTTCCTGTGGTTCGAGAATTTCCTAATGTTTTTCCAGAGGATCTTCCCGGGCTACCGCTAAGTCGTGATATCGATTTTCGTATCGACCTCATTCCTGGAGCCAACCCTATTGCCAAAGCTCCCTACCGACTCGCGCCGTCCGAAATGCGCGAACTCTCAACCCAACTCCAGGAATTACTTGAGAAAGGCTTCATTCGCCCGAGCACCTCTCCTTGGGGCGCGCCAGTCCTTTTCGTCAAAAAGAAGGACGGATCGTTCAGGATGTGCATCGACTATCGGGAATAGAATAAGTTAACTATCAAGAACCGATATCCCCTACCTCGCATCGACGATTTGTTTGATTAACTACAAAGCGCTACATGTTTCTCAAAGATCGACCTACGTTCAGGATATCACCAGCTACGTATTCAAGAGTAGGATATACCCAAAACCGCGTTTCGCACTCGTTACGGCCACTACGAATTCGTTGTCATGCCTTTTGGTTTAACCAACGCACCAGCGGTTTTCATGGAACTGATGAATCGCGTGTGTAAACCGTATCTCGACCGTTTTGTCATCGTATTTATCGATGATGTCTTGATCTATTCCAAGTCGAAAGCCGAACACGCGCAGCATCTACGTTTGGTTCTCGAGTTGCTCCAGGGGAACCAACTCTATGCCAAGTTCTCCAAGTGCGAATTCTGGTTGGAGGAAGTTCAGTTTCTGGGTCACATTGTTAATAGTCAAGGCATTCACGTCGATCCTGCGAAGATTGAAGTTGTCAAGAGCTGGGTTACGCCTAAGAACCCGTCTGAAGTCCGCTCTTTTCTCAGACTAGCGGGCTATTATCGACGATTTATCGAGGGATTCTCAAAGATCGTTGTGCCGCTTACCTCTCTCGTACATAAAGACAAGCCTTTTGTTTGGAAAACTAAACAAGAGTCTGCCTTTCGAACCCTCAAGCACATGCTTTGCAACGCTCCTGTTCTCACATTGCCCGACGGAAACAATGATTTCATTGTCTATTGTGATGCTTCCAACCTTGGTCTTGGTTGTGTTCTCATGCAACGGGACAAGGTCATAGCTTACGCATCTCGTCAGCTCAAAGTCCACGAGAAGAACTATACAACCCATGATCTCGAGTTAGGCGCAGTTGTTTTTGCACTAAAGATTTGGCGACACTACCTGTATGGTACCAAGTGTACGATCTTCTCCGATCATAGGAGCCTGCAACATATCTTTAAACAGAAGGAACTTAATATGCGTCAACGCCGATGGGTAGAACTTCTCAACGATTACGACTGTGAGATCCTGTTGGGATTGAACCCTACCAGAGGAACAGATAATGTAAAGCCAAAACCAGGTCACGACAGTGGATTCATAATAAGCAGCAGTTTACATTAAGCTTTCCCCTTGAAAGTGATTTATAACAACTGATGGTCTTTATCCGCTGTTCAGATACAACTACTGCTGGTCCTTCAACTGCTGATCAAAACCCTGAAATATCCAACACTGCTGGTCCTATCTACTGATGTTAAAGCACTGCTCAGTCAAGGACTGATCAACCTTGAGTAAAGCACTGACATAAAGGAAGAGCAGCTGTTTAGTGAATTGTTTGTTTTATGTATAGTCAGTGGTTAGGTTAGCAGTGTTTGTGTAAGGTCAGTAGATACAGGTTGTTAGGCTGTTAGACGTCGCTTTCTTGGTGACGTCAGCTGAGATACCTCAGGGGTTTGGTTTGCCTATAAATGTAACAGTACCCTGTACTGTTACATTTGATTGACTGAGAGGGTTCTTCTCCTCATGTCTAATCCTTTCATCTTGTGTGCAACCAACCTTGGGGCATCAGGCTGAGGGGGAGTTTAATTTGTAAGCATATCTGTAATCTTTTGCTTTGATCTGTAAATCTTTTGACTCTATGAGAAGCAATTGCTTATCAAACTATTTACTCTCGTTTGATTGTGTTTACAAAGTTTGTTTTCATCTTAATTCCGCTGCACTTTACATGTTTTCACATTCACAAATTGTACAAAACATACAAACAAACATAATCATGAGAGCCTCCGATCCTAACAATTGGTATCAGAGCTTGGACAGTCAATTTCAATTTAACAGTTAAATTGACATAACAGTTCGGCTCGAAACTCATTGATACTAAGGTTGGTTGTATTTAGTTGAAAAACAGAGTATCGAGTATATCATGATCAAAATGGTTATTCAACAACTCTGTACATCAACCAAGATGTCATATGACACACAAAATTTCACACAACAAGTGAATTTATGCACAAAACAATCATGGTTTCTAGATCTGAAATAAATATCTGTTAAACTATGAGATTACTTCTTATTTTCTAAATTAATTTCAATTGTTGATGTGTAATTTGTGATGTTTTCCATAAATATTAAAGTCTGAACCTCAGATTAACAAAACATATGTTCATAAAAACATTGATGTTTTGCTAACACAAAAAGAGGGAAATTATAACTTTAGTCATTTGATCTTGTGTGTTGAAAACAGGTTGAGATCCTCAAAAGGAACAAATCAACTCTGTTAATAATGCATTAAGAAAATCAAGGGTCAACAGAGTCCGTATCATATGTAGTGTGAGATTGGTTGAAAAAGTTATGAAAACATGACCAAGTCTCTCAAAACATTACTGCAAAGTGATTTTGGACTAATATTTACAAAAACTCTGAAGTGTGTTTATCTCAAAAACTTTTGAATTCAAAAGAGAAGAGTATAAACTTAAAACATTTAAGAGTCAAAGTTTGGGGTAATAATGGTCAATTAAGCAACTGTTTGTGCTCATTGGTTCAAGAAAGTTCAGGTGACATTAGTGTTCCCAGTGATTGAACTTACAAAAGGACTAGACAAATCCTCAAAATCATCACAGAGTAACTAGATCTAAAACAGGATCTTCAAAACTCTTGTGTCCTTGTGTCCTCATGTTTGTAATCAACTGACAAAGAAAATGGCAACAAGCAGTGGTCAAAATGGTTTTAAAGTATTCTACCACTGTAGTCAAAACACTGACCATTTTAAATAACTTGAGAATGATGTGATTATGTGCTTTATTGAAATTATACCAAATCCTTTTTTATGCTTTTCTCTGAAAATCCTTTAACCATTTTTTTTCAAAAGGATTTTCTCGAATAACCAAGATATATCACTCATTTTTTTAAGGATATATTTGGAACTTTTGCTTGTTTTTGTTGGCAATAGTTTCAGCTCCTGACAGGATGTAATACCTTATTTTTGGTGGTATTTGTGTCCTCATAAATGGGCCAAAAGGAAATGGTACATATGTCATGATCATGTCATACTCAGGTTTGTTCCTAAATTTTCATCAAAAATTGATTGCAAACTATGCTTGAATTACTAAGGTACTCAGATTTTAATTAAATATTAAACGAAAATGAGTTGCCTTAGCAAAAAGTTCTCATCATCTGGGGTACTAAACCACTGTCTTTCAAAATTGACATGTGGCAAAACCTTGAATGAAAATCTTCAAAACTGTTGCTGTAACACCTGTTCCTTCAAGATATGTACCACTTACCCTAACCACTGTTTTGTTCCAATATCTGATCTCTAAACACTGTCCACTGCTGAAAGTTAACCACTGATCCCTCATTTTCTTGAAAAGCACTGATGTTCAAAATCAGTGTCCTATCCACTGATAGTAAAAATCATTCACTGCCCACAATTTTTACCGTTGTAACCACTGATACTTGATACGTCAGTGGCTCTTAAAACAACTGTTTTCCATATTTCATCCGTTTCATCAGTGTTTGACACGTGGTCAGTTTTTAGCCCTCAGATCGAAATAACCGCTGCCACATCAGCGATCATTTTTTTTTCAAAATAAAACCTGCCCTAAACCCCAAACAGGGTTTTACACTGTTGAATTGAATTCCAAAATTCTCTTCTCAGAGCAGTTTCCAACCCTTCTTCTCAAAAACTTCAAAATCATTCTTCGTTCTTTTCTGCAAAAATGACAAAATCAAAATCACAACCAAAACCAAAATCACCACCATCTTCAAAAGAGGTCGCTCAAACGACCGAAGAACCCATCGAAATACCATACAAACAATCTCACAACTATCTGGGTTTACTCACAAAACCTACTGATAATCACACCTTTGACACCATCATTGATACATTATCTGCATCAAAGTACAAAACTTTGTTAACAGCAAATGCTCCCATCTATCTTCAAACCCAGAGAGAGTTTTGGAAAAAGGCGACGCTTGAAAAACAAGACGATAAAGTCATAGCCATTAACTCATCGTTACAGGGTAAAGTGATTCGAACGACACCACAATCAATCTCCGAAGTCTTTAATCTTGACGATCAGGAAGGTAAAATCTCTTTTGATAAAGCCGAGATGAAACTGATTTCGTAAAAAGGGGATATGCAGAAGAATCAAAGGTAGATACCTTACAAAAAGGTTATTTTCCTTCTGCACCTAGGTTTTTATTTCACACACTTCTGATGTGTGTTTCGAATAAAACATCTTTTAACGAAATACCATTGAAAATTCAATGCCTGGGTTACGCTATTTTGAATAATAAGGACTACAACTACTCCCAGGAGATTTTCAATGACATGGTGAAAAACGTTGAAAGTAAAGCATTTTTACTTTTTCCAAGATTTTTTAGTTACTATTTTGAACAAAAATTTGAAAAGGAAAATGTTAATTTGCTCAAACAAGGTGTTCATTGTCAAATAAAAGGCTTAACAAAAGAAACATTTTCCAGAATGATGGCACCAATAAAAATAAAAGCAGGGGTACCTGAGCAGATTTTAGCGGTTACAACTGCTCCTCAAGTATCAGCTGCTGAGCCCACTGCTCCAGGTGATCAAAGCAGCACAACCACTGCTTTGAAACCCACACCTGACATAACCAAAAAGACCAAAAGAAAAACATCCAGAAAACCCACCAAACCCAAAACAAAGGCAACTCTGGAAGATGAGATCCCAGAGGAAATGCCTGTGACAACACAAAAGTCACCACAAACCACTGCTGCTACTTCCTCACAGAAGTTGGAAGAAAGATCTCAACCCATGCCTAAAACTCCTCCTGCATCCTCACAAAAGGATCAGGTTATATTCACAGGGACACCAAATTATGAAGCTCTAGATCCACTTGGCTCTATCTTCCACAGTCCTGATCCCAAGGACATGTCTCTTTCAACACCCATACCTTCACCAATAATAATGCCACAATCCATGCTACCCTTGTTGCATGCAGCTGCTATAGCTCAGACACAAACCAGTTCCTCTCTATCACCTGTCACTGAGAGTATACCCCACAGGTGACTGGGTCTGATGCTACTACTCCTGCTATCCCAGCAACAATTGAGGAGGTTACACCCCCTGAGTTACAAGTAACTCTCGGTGGTAGTTCAAGTGGAGCAGCAACTACAACTGGTGGATCAACAGGTCTCCAGTTGACCAGTTGTTTCATAAATCAGACTCCCTTGAAGGCAATTTCTTCTATAGCAACTTCGGTAACCACCAGTGAGCTGGATCTAACCACTGGTACCATCAAAGGTTTATCAAGTGCTGAAGAAAGAAGTCCCCAGTACCAAGAACAAGGGGCATCAATGGGTGATTTTTGGGACTCTGTTCCTAAGTCACACATTGATATAACCACTGCTGGTGGGGATTCAGATGATCCTACTAAAGTAGGTGATGATTCAAAATATCAGGAATTGACGGGCAGAGTGGAAAAACTTGAAGAATCAGTTTCTGAAATAAAGGAGATGGTGCAAGAGATTTTAAAAGCTCAGAAAGCACAATCCAATGATGTTCCTGCTCAAGCACCTGCTCCACAACAAGCACCTGCTGCAAATGAGCTTTGGAATATTTTCCAACCCATGCTTGAAAAACAGCAACAAATGGCTGATCAAAAGCATGCTATTCAAGTACAAATGCTGTCCAACATGATGGAATCAAGGTTCAAGGACACTCAAGCAGATATCAAAGCTATTAAAGCCAGTATCCAAACTGCCACTGGCAAGGCTCCTTCAACTTTACTATTCTTTGATGACCCCCTTGCAGATAATGCCAAAAAGGGGGGAGATAATGAAGCAAATGAAGAAGAAGGGAATAGAACATGGACTTCATATTGAGCCTGAAAAAGAAAAAGAAAAACAGGTCTCAAAACCTGTTAGTCAAACAGCTGATACACCAGTAGTTTCAAAAACTGTTGTCAGTAGCCAAACAGCTGCCATGACATCAACACACACACTTTCAACACACACCACTCTACCACACACCACCACAACTACTGCTCTACCACCATCTTCTACAATCACACCATCATTACTGCCTCCTGCCATAAAGCAGAAGACAGTAGATGTTACAACATCTGCTGTAATGACAACAGTGATTGAAACACCAGTTGTCTCAACCACTGTCAGTCAATCACTATCACAAACCACTGCTATCCAATCTACCACCACTGATCCACCCAAAACATCATCTGCTCCTTCTTCATTAAAAAGGAGAAGGAATCTCATATCAGATGATGATTCACCACCACCATCACCACCATCAAAAACTACCTCACCACTTCCATCCCCTGCTCAAAAGCAGAAGACAACTGCTGACATATCAGCAGTTGTAATGACAGCAGATGTTGAGACACCAGTTGTCTCAACAGCTGTTAGTCAGTCATCCACCACTGCTCTCACCTCTCCTACTTCACAGCCAAAGCTCTTCAACAGAAAAAGAAAGCCAATACCTGCCGATGAGGGTACACATGATCCTAATGCTGCACAACATCCACTGGAGCTTGAAGCTATAAAAATGAGATGAGACAATTCTATACAGAAGAAGATCCTTCAAAAAGAAGATTCTCCTCACTCATAGGCTACATGCCACCAGATGATATGGATGACTACCTCAAAATCAAGGCAAGGCAAGCTAAACTAAGAGCTAAATTTGAAAGTGAACGTGACCATTTAAGCGAAGATGGAATTGCTAAAAGACTGGAGTTCTATCTCACAAAAGTAAAGCAGATAGAAGGGTTTGCACAAGACCTAAACAAAGAAAAGGCTGATCAAAAGAAAGAGTTAAGAAAACAATATCTAGCCTACATCATGAAAGAGAAATTCTATCCTGCTGAAGAACAACAGTTCAAAGAATGGCCAGTAGTAGCTCTTAAGCGTGAGGCAGAAAGGATTGAAAAGATTAAGAATGATCCTACGAAGAAGAGAAATGCTCCTAACTGGAGAAAATATGAAAAGCTCATTGCTGACTTAACTGCTGAATATAAGAGAAAGAAAAAGTAGCTGGTGGATGCAAAAATGGGTACTGCTGAAGCCATATCAAAATGGTCTAAACAGCAGACTGATGAAGCCTATGAAAGGCTAAAGAAAAGAAAGATAATTGTTTCAAGCACCTCAAAGAAGCGAGAACATATGATGAAGCTTGAACAGAAAATTGAAAACCTCATTACAATGTTAAAATCAGCAGACAGTTATACTCTTGTGTCAAACCAAGTTGAAGGCAAACAGCTGACTGAAGAAGAGGAAATAGAAAAAGAAGCAGAGTATCTCAAGGGCGCCATCTTAAAAATGGGTCTGAATGAAGACAACTCATCCCGATTATTATGTGTTTCGAATCTGAGCCCGCTACTGCTGACTCTGATAATTCGTCAAATTTTATGTGTTTTATGTGCGTTTACCTGTTTATGTACTTAACTTTGGAAGAATTAATCGATTTGTGCCTTCGCTTCGATCGACACACACGACTCGCACTGCATTTCTACCCCAAAACGTTAACAAATCGTTGAATTATGGGCGACTTATACTGCGATATACGCTTATACTACGCTATTCCCGAACAATCTTAGACCTTGAATAATAGGTTTCTGTTTTCTGACTGCCTCTAGTGATTAAATGCGTATGTGTTTCCTTGCTTCTGTGCCTTACTTGCTTAGGTATTATGTGATTATATGCTCTACGTGCTTGTGTGTAAATGCGATTTTGTGCTCTACATGTTATGTGTTTACGTGAATATGCGTGTTCCTGAGCTTTAGTAAGTAGTAGACGTGTGAGGTGAGATACGAATACAATGTGTTGAGTCCTGTGACGATGTCTATTGCAGACAACGTCGTCTGGATCCCGTCACACACTTTCTCGTCAAGAAAAGAGGGACAAACGCCTTGCTGCCATCATCGCTAAAACCGTAGCAAAGGCAATAAGTAATGCTTACGAGAACGCTAGCAAGTCATCTGAGGAATCAAGTACCGACGCTCCTAAAGCTACCACAAGGCCCTTCAGTTTCAAGTAATTCAAGCCGTGTGGGCCAAAAGAATTCACTGGCGAGGGAGGTCTGGCTGCACTATTCCAATGGTTTGATTCCATTGAGGTTATTCTGCGACAGAGTGGTTGCCCTAATGACCTTCGAACTCTGAATGCTACCGGCGTTTTCCAGTCCCGTGCACTAGACTGGTGGACGGCCGAGAGGAACAAGCGAGGGGATGATGCAGCCTACGGTCTGTCATGGGACGAGCTCAAGGAAGTTATGCTAGAGGAATTCTGCCCTCCTCACGAACGTCAAAAGCTTGAATATGAATTTTGGCACATACACCAACATGAGGGTGACAACGTTGCTCTCACTGCTCGTTTCAAACAGCTCAGCATCACCTGTCCCGATCAAGTCAAGACTCCAAAGATCACAATCAAGAAGTACATCCGAGCTTTGCCCGACTGCGTCCCAGATTTCGTGCAAGCGGCTAAGACTAAGACGATCGAAGAAACTTACCTACTGGCCGCTGAAATCAATGACAAAAGGGTCAAGGCTGGTGTCTGGGATAAAACTTCAAAGCACCTGCATCAAGCTACCGCTACCGCACCAACTGCTGAGCCCACCTCATCGAGCAACAAGTGAAAGAACAAGAGAAAGAACAGCTCCAGCAACAAGAACTGTGCGATCACTGCTGCACCAATTTAAGCTGTACCAGCCCAACAGCGTCAAGTAGCGGCGCCTGTGGCTAATGCACCGCCTGCAAAGCGTGCATACACTGGGCCACACCCGCTCTGCCCTATTTTCACCTACCACCACCCAACTGCCATTGCTTGCCGTTTTTGTGCTCATTGCAATGTATACGGCCATTTTACTGCCAACTGCTGTATTCGACAAGCTCCTGCTCATCAAGCTCTACTCACTGCCCCTCAGGGTCAACAAACTCCTCCGGCACCCGCGATCAAAGCCAGAGCCTGCTTCGCATGTGGCGACCCGAACCATTTCGCCAACATGTGCCCAAACAGGGTCGTGAAACAAGAGCCTCAGCAACAGCAGCCTCAGCAGCAACAACAACAGCAGCAACAACAATAGGTTGCACGCGCCAGAACTTTCAACCTCAACGTGCGTCAAGCCCAGGCCGACAACAACGTGGTCAATGGTACGTTCCTTGTGAATGGTATTTATGCTTCCTGTTTGTTTGATACTGGAGCCGATAATTGCTTTGTGTCATTCGAATTCGAGAAACTCCTTAGTCATAAACGCTCCTAACTCTCTTCGACGTTCGATGTTGAAGTCGCTACCGGAAGAACCGTCGCCGTCAATTCTGTTCTTCGTGATTGTACCCTTGAGCTCAACAATCACATCTTCGCAATCGACCTTATTCCGATGCAACTCGGAAGTTTTGACGTCATAGTAGGCATGGACTTTCTTCGAGAAAACCATGCTGAAGTTGTGTGCTTCGACAAGATGATTCGATTCTCGCTCGCGAATGGTGACTTATTGTGTGTATACGGTGATACTACTTCAAAGGGTCTCAAGCTTATGTCATGCGTGCAAGCTAGCAAGTATCTCCGCAAGGAATACAGGGCTTTCTTGGCTAACATTGTAGTAGCAGAGGAGGAAAAGAAAGAGAAGAAGGAAGTGAAAGACGTTCCTGTGGTTCGAGAATTTCCTAATGTTTTTCCAGAGGATCTTCCCGGGCTACCGCTAAGTCGTGATATCGATTTTCGTATCGACCTCATTCCTGGAGCCAACCCTATTGCCAAAGCTCCCTACCGACTCGCGCCGTCCGAAATGCGCGAACTCTCAACCCAACTCCAGGAATTACTTGAGAAAGGCTTCATTCGCCCGAGCACCTCTCCTTGGGGCGTGCCAGTCCTTTTCGTCAAAAAGAAGGACGGATCGTTCAGGATGTGCATCGACTATCGGGAATAGAATAAGTTAACTATCAAGAACCGATATCCCCTACCTCGCATCGACGATTTGTTTGATTAACTACAAAGCGCTACATGTTTCTCAAAGATCGACCTACGTTCAGGATATCACCAGCTACGTATTCAAGAGTAGGATATACCCAAAACCGCGTTTCGCACTCGTTACGGCCACTACGAATTCGTTGTCATGCCTTTTGGTTTAACCAACGCACCAGCGGTTTTCATGGAACTGATGAATCGCGTGTGTAAACCGTATCTCGACCGTTTTGTCATCGTATTTATCGATGATGTCTTGATCTATTCCAAGTCGAAAGCCGAACACGCGCAGCATCTACGTTTGGTTCTCGAGTTGCTCCAGGGGAACCAACTCTATGCCAAGTTCTCCAAGTGCGAATTCTGGTTGGAGGAAGTTCAGTTTCTGGGTCACATTGTTAATAGTCAAGGCATTCACGTCGATCCTGCGAAGATTGAAGTTGTCAAGAGCTGGGTTACGCCTAAGAACCCGTCTGAAGTCCGCTCTTTTCTCAGACTAGCGGGCTATTATCGACGATTTATCGAGGGATTCTCAAAGATCGTTGTGTCGCTTACCTCTCTCGTACATAAAGACAAGCCTTTTGTTTGGAAAACTAAACAAGAGTCTGCCTTTCGAACCCTCAAGCACATGCTTTGCAACGCTCCTGTTCTCACATTGCCCGACGGAAACAATGATTTCATTGTCTATTGTGATGCTTCCAACCTTGGTCTTGGTTGTGTTCTCATGCAACGGGACAAGGTCATAGCTTACGCATCTCGTCAGCTCAAAGTCCACGAGAAGAACTATACAACCCATGATCTCGAGTTAGGCGCAGTTGTTTTTGCACTAAAGATTTGGCGACACTACCTGTATGGTACCAAGTGTACGATCTTCTCCGATCATAGGAGCCTGCAACATATCTTTAAACAGAAGGAACTTAATATGCGTCAACGCCGATGGGTAGAACTTCTCAACGATTACGACTGTGAGATCCTGTTGGGATTGAACCCTACCAGAGGAACAGATAATGTAAAGCCAAAACCAAGTCACGACAGTGGATTCATAATAAGCAGCAGTTTACATTAAGCTTTCCCCTTGAAAGTGATTTATAACAACTGATGGTCTTTATCCGCTGTTCAGATACAACTACTGCTGGTCCTTCAACTGCTGATCAAAACCCTGAAATATCCAACACTGCTGGTCCTATCTACTGATGTTAAAGCACTGCTCAGTCAAGGACTGATCAACCTTGAGTAAAGCACTGACATAAAGGAAGAGCAGCTGTTTAGTGAATTGTTTGTTTTATGTATAGTCAGTGGTTAGGTTAGCAGTGTTTGTGTAAGGTCAGTAGATACAGGTTGTTAGGCTGTTAGACGTCGCTTTCTTGGTGACGTCAGCTGAGATACCTCAGGGGTTTGGTTTGCCTATAAATGTAACAGTACCCTGTACTGTTACATTTGATTGACTGAGCGGGTTCTTCTCCTCATGTCTAATCCTTTCATCTTGTGTGCAACCAACCTTGGGGCATCAGGCTGAGGGGGAGTTTAGTTTGTAAGCATATCTGTAATCTTTTGCTTTGATCTGTAAATCTTTTGACTCTATGAGAAGCAATTGCTTATCAAACTATTTACTCTCGTTTGATTGTGTTTACAAAGTTTGTTTTCATCTTAATTCCGCTGCACTTTACATGTTTTCACATTCACAAATTGTACAAAACATACAAACAAACATAATCATGAGAGCCTCCGATCCTAACAGATCCGTTATCACCCAGGCAAGGCGAATGTTGTTGCCGACGCACTTAGCAGACGGAGCTATCTGCTTAGCACTCGTAATGTTCAAGCCCAACACGATCTCGAAACTCTCATCCGCGACGCTCAACATGCATGCTTTAACGAACGCACCCTGAAGAAAGAAAGAGTCTACCACGATGGAGCCCAGCTTGTGAGCAAATCGAACGGGATATTCCACTTTTTGGACCGAATTTGGATTCCCAAACGAACCAATTTGCGACAGATCTTGATGGACGAAGCCCACAAATCCCGGTATTCTGTTCATCCTGGTGCCGATAAAATGTACCAGGACCTTTGTTATAAGTACTGGTGGCCGGGTATGAAAAGGGATATCGCTCTCTACGTCGGAAAATGCCTAACTTGTGCTAGAGTCAAGGCTGAACATCAAAGACCCTCTGGCTTACTCGAACAACCACCAATTCCCATATGGAAGTGGGAAAGTATAGCTATGGACTTTATAACCAAGCTACCGCACACGTCATCAGGTCACAACAGCATTTGGGTTGTGGTCGACCGTTTGACTAAATCAGCTCACTTTTTGCCAATACGGGAAGACTACAAGGTAGAACGATTAGCCCGAATCTACACCGACGAGATCATTTGTAATCATGGGACGCCTCGTGACATCATCTCTGATCGTGATGCTCGGTTTACCTCGCGACTGTGGGAAACGTTTCAAACGGCACTCGGTACGTCGCTTAATCTAAGTACCGCTTTCCACCCTCAAACCGACGGTCAGACTGAAAGAACGATTCGTACTCTTGAAGACATGCTCCGTTCGTGTGTCTTAGACTTCGGTGGTAATTGGGATAAATACCTGTCGTTAGTCGAATTCTCGTATAACAACAGCTACCATTCTAGCATCCAAATAACACCATTCGAGGCATTATACGGAAGAAGATGTCGATCGCCCATTGTGTGGCACAAGATCGGTCATTCGCAATTAACCGGTCCTGAGCTATTACAAGAAACGACAGACAAAATTTTCCAAATTCGAGACAACCTGGTGAAAGCTCGGAATCGGTAGAAAAGTTACACCGATAAGAAACGCAAGCCCCTTGAATTTGACGTTGGTGACTACGTACTCCTAAAGGTATCACCTTGGAAGGGTGTGGTCCGATTCGGCAAAAAAAGGGAAAGCTCGCGCCTCGATATGTTGGACCTTTTAAGATCCAGGAAAGTATCGGAAAAGTCGCCTACAGACTCGAACTACCGGAGGAACTTAGTAATGTCCACCCGACTTTCCACGTGTCAAACCTCCGAAAGTGCCTAGCCGACCATGACTTACACGTTTCTCTCGATGATCTGCAAGTGAACGAAACATTACACTTCGTGGAAAAGCCTGTCGAAATCATGGATCGCCAAACCAAGCAACTCCGACGCTCTCGCATTCCTATCGTGAAAGTCCGATGGGAAGGCAAACGAGGCGCAGAGTTCACTTGGGAACTCGAAAGCGACATGAAGGCGAAGTACCCGCAGTTGTTTAAAGAGAAAGTCTAGAAAGAGAAAGTTCTCAAACGTGATTCACGGCGTTGAACAGCTTCCAGCCCAATTTCGGGACGAAATTCCCTAAACAAGGGGAGGCTGTAACACCCCGTGTTTCCACAAGTCAAAGTCAAAGTCAAGGTCAAAGTCAACGACCGGTTATACGGATTTGACTTATAGAAATTTCTTTATTTCATTTGTATTATGTGGAGTAAGTGTTGTTAATTACAAGCCATCGACGTGTTATTCAAACGACTTACGACTGTGAACTATAGGAAGTAACAATGCGATAAAGCTAATCAACTGACAATCAAGCTATGATAATCGAATCAACACCGAATCGCAACTCGATCTATACTTGTTGGTTATTGTTATGCGTGTGTATGCCTTATGTGTTACTTGTGCATGTGTATTTTTGTTGTGTTGTGGTAATCAATCGAAACGCAATCTAACTCGAAATGCAATCGAACTCAATCGACATCGAACTCGAATCGTAAACAAACTATGATAATTAGTGGAGAAGGGATAGTGCCCGATATGAATTAGTTGGGACTGAAAGTAATTTGACTAGGAACCCTATCGTGTCGAACCGCTCGCAATCGAAATCGAAACGCCAAAAATCATCGCGTCGAACATTCAAACCATGTGCCATCCGGCCGGATAGCCATCCGACCGGATAGCCTCTTGTCCGCAGATCAGATGCCATCCGACCAGGGTGTCATCCGACCGGATAGTCATCCGGGCAGTGTGTCATCCGATCGGATAACCCTTTCCTCTTTTGGAATCCTATAAATACCCCTGTCATTATCATTATTTCTACTTTTGGAAACCCTCTGTCCGAACAGCTCGTGCTCCCCACCTTTTCTTCGATTTCTCTCGATCAGGGTAAGATCTCGTCCTAAATCTTGTACTTTCTTGATCTACACGCACTCCTACACCTTTCTATCTTTTAAATCTTAACTTTTAACCGTGAAATCACTAGATTTCGGGTGTTCTAGGATGATGTCATCATGTGTTCTTCAAGAACTTCATGTTTTGGCCTCAATCCACCAAGAACAACTTAGATCTAACCGATTTCCACAAAGATCTTGTAAAGATCTCGACACAAGCGTGGTGAAAAAGGATTGGAAGATGGTTTTTAACTTTTTTCCAACTCTTTCGCACTCAAGGTACTCAAAACCAATAGGATCCGACCCTGATCTAGTCTTCTACTCTATCGTAGTGTTGTACTAGCTCAAGATCCGGATTCTACCCACGAGACTACCGATTTCGGGTTAGTCAAGAACAACCGTCTCGAGCCGGTAACCGGCCGGACTAGGGTGATTCCTGGTCGGGATGGTCATCTGGGTCGAACTAGGGGTCCTGTTGGCTAACACGTTGTCAAAGTGTCTCGACATAATGACAAACCATCAAAACGACCAAGTGTAGGACGAACGGAACAATTGTAACGGATTGCTATCCGACCGGATTGCTGTCCGATCGGATAGGTCATCCGAACGGATTACCATCCGAACGGATCACACTTGGGTCCCACCTTTAAAACAATCTTATCTGAAGTTTGAGTATCAAACGAATTGCAATCCGATCGGACGACCATCTGACTGGATTACTCTTCGGATCATGAGATACTAAGACTTTAAAGACTTAAACAATTTTCAACATGTTCATTACCAGAGTTGCCACCCGATCGGATGGACATCCGATCGAGTGACACCTCTACCGTGAACCTGCCTTCACTAAGTAATCTCACCACTAAGTTACCGTCCGACCGGACCACCGTCCGACCGGATGACCATCCGAACGGATTGTCATCCGCACGACCCACCATCCGATCGAACGACTTGATGGATAGAGATATTTCAATGCTTTCAAAATGCTACAACGAAAACTTCAAAAGTCAAGCCATCATACACAAACACATAATTCTTATAGGAAGAAACAATCCACTCGAATCGTCATCCGACCAGACCACTGTCCGACCGAATGACCACCCGAACGGATTGTTATCCGCACGGATTGCTGTCCGATCGGATTACCATCCGATCGAACCACTATCCGACCCATTTGCACTTTGCACCATTTGACGCGTAAAACGTCACTTATCGTTATGATATCGAATCTATTCAGGCTAACCTTACTCGCTAAGCGCTCCCTTCAAGCCATTAACCACTGTGAGTATACTCGATCCCTTTTTGCTTTACGCACTTTTGGGCATTACATACGTTACGAATATTCAAACTACAACAATCACACTACTCAATACTATTTGAACGCTAACCGTTAATGCATGTTATACGTGGCTTATGAATGCTTGTTTGTTATGTTTACACATGGAATGCTGTCTACCTGCCTTAGCAACGATAGTACTATAGTTTGGACTCAGCACCCGTTCACACGGGGGTTGTTAAGGACCATTACTTGCATGGATTATGGTGGTAATCAAGTATTGCGAAATGCCTCGGGCAGTCAACCCGCAGTCATTGGTATCGATGGATCTATGTCGATAACTAACGTGCTTCATTTCACTATGTGTACGTGCTGGTTATGCGTAAACGAATTCGAACCCCATATGCTATTATCAAACTTGTATGCTCACCTTTACATTTTATGTATTGACTTTATTTTAACGTATGTGACAGGTGCTTAGGACGCACACTTGGTAGGAATTTGAAGCTAGAATAAAGCTTTAGAGCCCAACAAATAGTTGTCTGTAGTGGTCACACTAAGGGTCTCTAGAAGTAGATAAACAATTGCTGACTATTTTAAATCTGAGTTGTCAGAACAGAATATTTGCCTGGATTTATGTCTGTAATAATTATTTTACTGTTTGAGATACGGTATGGGACGTATTATTTAAATTAAATAGTATTTATAATTGTTATGGAAAGTTCTGGATAATCTGTTTCGCTCAGTGCCATGCCCCGATGTTTCCGCCATCGGTTGGGGTGTGACATTATCCCTTTGCGATATTCCCACCAACGACATTCAAATCAAAAAAAAACTCAAACATAGAAGACACCGAACCAGAAGACTTCTAGTTCGGTTCCTGTCAATGACGTGTTTTTCCAAGGTCAAATTCTACCGCTACACCACTCGGTCTGCTCCGAAATAGGGATGGCAATGGGTCGGGTTTGGGACGGGTTTAGGTAATCCCAAACCCAAACCCGGTTAGATAAGCTTGTCCCAAACCCTCCCAAAATCCGTCGGGTTTCTAGCAGGTAAATACCCATCGGGTATCGGGTAAACCCGTTAATTTAAAAAGATTACTCGTTGGGTATACTCATCTCAAAACCCATTGGGTATTTATCGGGTAACTACTAACCGGTTACATTTTGTATTGTCATTATAAAGTTATATATCAAATAACTACAATGTATACGGAATAGAATACCTATATGTGTAAAAAATGGATGTATCATATATATACATATTTAATAATATAAACGAAATTATATCGGGTATACAATCGGGTAAACGGGTACACTTTATCGGGTAATTGGGTCGGGTAAACGAGTATATCACTAAATCCCAAACCCGTCCCAAACCCGCGAAAAAAATAAAAACTATTCCCAAACCAGTCCCAAACCCGATTAACCGACCCCAAACCCATCCCAACTGTGTCGGTTTCGGGTTTACCCAGCGGGTTCGGGTTTGATTGCCATCCCTACTCCGAAATAGCCGGCTTGACCCAATCAACATCTATGAATGTTGTTGGCAGTAGAAGTATAACCACCGGAAAAGACCCTGTCACTTCCTCTCTCTTTTGAATGGCGAGGATGGTGAATGTCGTGGCGATGTGATGGTGGTGATCCTCCGATCATTGCCCCCTCTCTTCCCGGTCACCGCCTCTCTCTCATCTCTCTCCCTTTTCACTTTCTCTCTCTCTCTCTATATCTCTCTCTCTCTTCTCGTTCTCTCTCTTCTGAACTATGGAACGGTAGTGCCGGAGACCTATTTCCGACGCAGTTGTGAAGGTGTGGGTTTGTGTATGGCGGTTGTAAGGAGATGGAAAGACGGTGGAGGAGGCGGTGGGAGCTGGTGGAGGAGGTGACAACGACGGTTTTATGGTGCTGGTGGTGGATGTGTGGAGGGTTTATTGTGGTGGTGGAGTTGAATATCTGGTAACGAGAGAGAGAAAGAAAAGGGAAAAAGAAAGAGGGGAAGTGATGGTGTGTAAAGTGGACCCTACATGTTTTTAATATTAGGTAAATAAATAATTAGATAAATAATAATATTTTTATTAGTAGGGGCATGTTAGTAATTTCTCACCCACTTAACACCAAAACTAACCCCCATCCATGCCAGGGACTATCCGAGAACGAATTTGCAAAAGTTGAGGACTATAGCTGTAATTTTAAAAATGTAGCGACTATTGGTGAAATCTAGGCAAACCACATGAACTATTCGGGCACTTATCTCAAGGCTAAAATTGTCTCTAAAGTTTGGGCAATTTTGTTATATCCATTTAAAAAAGTTTTATTACTTTTTTTCTTGCAATGAGACCATTCATGTTTGCAATTTATTTCCACTTTCATCCAAATCGCTAACATCGTTTGTTTATTTTGTTAACACAGGGCCATTTGTGTCTTTTTACCTATTTATTTTTGTTATTCTATTTTGTTTAGTTTTTTATATTTAAATAAAAAACCATAAAACTAATTATACATCTGTTTCTTTTTAGTTTTTTTTCTTTTAAATAAGAAAACTTTAACTTTTTTAATTAACACCACCTTCACCACTTAACACATCCACCACTACCACTAAACTATCACCACCACGAAACCACCACCAGTGTTACTACTACCACTACTTTCACCACTACCGAATCATCATTGCTTAATGAAACCCCTAAACCCCCGTTGACGCACATCCACTACCACAAAACAACCGCCACCACACCAACTTCCATCACCGGCGCAACACCTCCACCACTTATGGTCGGTTTCGCTATGCAGATCAGAGATTTGGGCATGAATAGTGGAGTGAGGGTGGGCATGAATGGTTATGACAAGAAGAGGTTAGATAGAGAGGGAGAGAAAGAGAGAGGGGAGTGGTGGGGTGGGGTGGGGTGGGGTGGGGTGGGGTGTAGGGCTGTTCACGAGCCGAACCGAACCGATCAGACATTTGCTCGTGCTCGGTTCGTTTACAAACCGATCCGAACCGAACCGAGCGTTTTTTCAACGGAGCCAAACTCGAGCGAGCGTCTTTCGATCCGAGCATTTTTTGAACGAACGTTGAGCGAGTATCGATCGTCGCAGGAAAAAACAAGGAAAGTGACAACGAGAGTGCTCGTTATTAGATTAAAGTGTAGTTTTCGTCCCTGATGTTTTGCCCAATAGAACACAAGTAAAAATTTAACAAATAACATGGAATACAAAAACACTCAACTAGTTCTATCGAGATTAGCTAAGCGGGAAGATAAATTGTCGACCGATGGAAACATACCCGTGTTTTATCGGAAGTTTGAAATTGAAAGAACTGATTGAAGCAAAACCCTAGCGAGTTGCCATCTTGGCGAGTGGCGATGGAGAAATCGAATAACGATGGCCCATAGGGGGTTTTGATTAGGGTCTTGTACTTCTGAATCGAATGACGGGTTGATATTTGAGTATTGATCGACACTTCACGTTTTACTATTTAAACAATTACTCAAATGGACATTTAAGTATTGGACAATGGACTATTGGTATTGGATTTCAATTCTAATTACTTAAATGAGCTTTATTTGGATCTTGAATCAAACATTGTTGATGTTGGTCTCTAGTCATTTCATTAAAAATGATACACACACAAATATATATATATATATATATTAAAAAATAAATCGAGCCAACCGAGCCGAACAGAACTGAGCGGACCTTTGCTCGTGCTCGGTTCGTTTACAAACCGAACCGATCCAAACCGAGCATTTTTTCAATCGAGCTGAATCGAACGAGCAATTTCCGAGCATTTTTCGAGCGAGAATCGAACGAGCGCCGAGCAATTTGAACAGCCCTAGTGGGGTGGGGTGGGTAATAGGGTTTTATAAATAATTTTATTCTAATGTAAAAAAGAATAAATAATATTAAAAAAATAAAAAGAAATAGTTAAATTTTCTAAACTCTCCCGGAGTTGATCTTAATTTTAAACGAAGTTAGCAAAGTTCGTAAGAATCATTTTTTTGTTCGATCACAATTAAAGTTATGGTTCCCCTTTCTTTCTATTGATTACCATAAAATCAAGTCATCGAGCTATTGCAAATTTCACCCGTTAACTACGATCAATCGATTTTTTTTTTTTTTTTTATCAAAACCCAATAATAAAAGGGTTATTTACATATATCCTCTATCTAAGATGATTAATTACATATTTACCTAATTCTTAAATCAATTATATATTTTCTATTTCCAAATCATTTATATTACATACTAGTTTAAGTACCCGTGTGCTACACAGTACTCGTGTTTTACACGGGTTACTCAAAGTAAATTATATAATATTTAAAAGTGTTGACATAAAATTTGAAATGAAAAAAACATAATGAACCGAATAAAAATGAGTAAAAAAAATCACAAGTCGTTAAAATGTGGAGGAACCAATATACAGTTAAGATATGTGAAATTAAAAACAACAAGACAAATAAATAAGACAATGTTTAAGTATTTTTGAATTTTATTTTGGTTTTTTCTTTGATTATTAAGTATCTTTTGATTTTTTTTCTTGGAGTAAATAATAACTAATAATTTTTTAATTATTCTTTTATTATTAACCTTATTTTTTTCATATTTATTAATTTTCTTTTCTCTTAATATTTAAGTGTTACTTGTAGTTTATTATCCAAAATAAAATGGAATAAGTTGCAGTTTTACATGATCTAATTTTATGACTTTAAAAAATTACGATGTAACTTTTCTATGATTCACGAATATAACGTTATAATATGTTTCTTTTACTACTTTGGATGTAAAATATACGTACCTTTCATATAAATTTAACGCTGCAACACGTGAGGAATCCCATTAGCTTTTTATCATGAGTTAAACTTTTATTAACACATATTTTCAGTGTGGTAAAAATCGTGACTAGGCGGCGACTAGTCGGCGATTAATCGCTAATCGGCCAGTAACTGAGTAATTTTTCGTTAATCAGTCCATTAATCGCTAGTTGGGCCTAGTCAGACCTAGTCGGCCAGCCAAAAATCGGCGATTCCGGCCAGATTCCGGCAAAAAACCTGTATATTCCTGAAGAATGTAATGGCTCAATTGCCTTTCTTTCATTGATAACAATAGTATATATACAGGATACAATCCCTTAATTTAGGAAAGATAATAATGACAAGATCCTATTACTAATTACACAAATATAATCTATTACACTCCCGCAGTCGAAGCAAGAGGTGGGCGAATGTTGAGACTGGAGCGGAAGTCATCAAATAATACCCGTGGTAAGCCTTTGGTAAAGATATCAGCGATCTGAAGACGAGTGGGGGTATGAAGAATTCTGATCATACCTCGTTGAACATGCTCACGCACAAAATGAATATCGATTTCTATATGTTTTGTGCGTTGGTGTTGAACATGATTGCTGGAGAGATAGATTGCGCTGATATTATCACAATATACTAAGGTAGCTGTTGATAAGAGGTGACGCAACTCAAGAAGAAGGTTGCGAATCCAACAGATTTCAGCAACGACGTTGGCAACTGCACGATACTCTGCTTCAGCACTGGAACGAGAAATGGTCGACTGACGCTTGGAGGACCAAGATAATAGATTCTGACCCATGTAAACACAGTATCCTGAGGTTGAGCGACGGGTATCCGGAGACCCAGCCCAGTCCGCATCAGTATAAGCCCGAAGAGATATGTTAGAACATGAAGAGAGGGTGAGACCGTAGCTGGCAGTGCCGCGTATGTAACGGATAATACATTTTAAAGCGTTCCAGTGATCAGAACTGGGGTTATGCATGTGAATGCAGATCTGTTGAACAGCATAACTGATGTCAGGCCGAGTAAAGGTGAGGTACTGAAGTGCCCCTGCAAGGCTACGGTATAAGGTGGGGTTATCAAAGGGAACACTAGAAGTTGCACCGAGCTTTGGTTTGGTGTCCACAGGAGTGGCTACAGGGTTGCACGTAGCCATACCTGCGCGATTGACAATGTTAAGCGCATAAGAATGTTGGGAGAGAAACATTTGATTACCAGTGCGAGAAACCGTAATACCCAAAAAATAGCTGAGAGGTCCAAGATCTTTCATTGCAAATTCAGCCGCGAGGCTGCCCAGGAGTTTCATTCGAAGAGAATCAGATGAAGTAGTGAGAATAATGTCATCGACATAAATCAACAAGTATGCAATGTCACCCCCGTGATGATATGTAAAAAGAGAATTATCGCAGCGACTCTGTAAGAATCCCATAGAAGTAACAAAATATGTGAAGCGTTGGTACCATGCCCTCGGAGCTTGTTTAAGACCATAAAGTGACTTCTTTAGACGACACACATGATCAGGAAAGTCACGATGCCGAAATCCCATAGGTTGGTACATATACACAGTCTCTGTAAGATTACCATGTAAAAATGCATTTGTGACATCTAACTGGTGAATGGACCATGACTGTGATAATGCCAATGTCAAAACTGTCCGAATAGTAGCCGGTTTAACAACCGGGCTAAAAGTCTCTCCACAATCGATACCGACCTCCTGATTTCTCCCATCACACACAAGACGAGCCTTGTACCTTTCTAACGAACCATCGGATCTGTATTTGTGGCGAAAGAGCCACATGCTGCGAATAATGTGCATATCAGGTTGTCTCGGGACAAGTTCCCAAGTCTTGTTTTTAATTAAGGCATTAAATTCGGTTTGCATGGCGTTATACCATTCCGGATTAGACAAGGCGGCTTTGGGGTTGTTAGGAATGGGAACGACGGAAATGGTAGAAAGGTTAAATGTATGTTTCGGTTTTGAAATTCCGGACATGGCACGAGTGTGTATAGTGCGAGGTGGCGGGAGTGGGGGAGGATTCGGTATTGGGCTGGTAACAGTGGGTTCGGGTGTGAGGGATTGGGCTGTGAATGGGATCGGGCTGGAGGGGTTAGTCGATTGGCTGGTTTGGGCCGAAGAATGTTGAGGGACGGTTGGGCTGAAGTGTAGTGATGAGGGTGTGGGTATAGGCGATGTAGGTGTTGGGTGAGGTGAAGTGTGGGCCAAAGGGGAAGGAGTGGGCTGTGGGGAGGTACGGGCCGAGTGGGTGGGAGATGTGGGCTGGGGAGTATGGGCCGAATGGGTGGTAGGAAACATGTGAATATATGGATTAACAGTATTATCTAGAAATTGATAGGTGTTAGGTGAGTGTTTGTGAGACTTGGAAAAAGGAAAAATTGTCTCATCAAAAATTACATGACGGTTGACGGTGATAGTTCGGGATTTAAGGTCAAGACATTTATATCCCCTATGATTCGAAGGATAACCGAGAAAGACACAAGGGTATGAACGGTAGGCAAGTTTGTGAATGGTCGTGTTGGGAATGAGGGGGTAGCAAATGCAACCGAACACGCGAAGGTGATCGTAAGAGGGCATGCAACGATATAAACGTTGGGTGGGTGTTTGGAAGTGGTGTATTTTGGATGGAATAATATTTAAGAGGTAGGTAGCGGTCTCAAGAGCATGGTGCCAGTATATGTTCGGTGTTGAAGAGTGGGCCATAATGGTACGCATAAGATTGTTAATGGTGCGGATTTTCCGTTCGGCTTTCCCATTTTGGGATGAGGTGTGAGGGCAAGAAAACCGAAACTGCATGCCATGCATGGTGCAAAAATTATGAAACCGATTATTAGAATATTCACGTCCATTATCACATTGGAATTGCTTTATTTTTGTGTGAAATTGGGTTTGAATAAATGTATTAAATTTGGTGAACATGGAAAAAACGTCTGATTTGTGAGCGATAGGATAGGTCCATAGAAAATTGGTAAAATCCTCCAAAAACAAGACATAATAACGATGTCCCCCGTTGGAAATAATGGGAGATGTCCAAACGTCACTATGTACAAGATCAAACGGCATAAAAGTACGTGTATTAGAAGCAACAAAAGGAAGTCTAGTATGTTTGCCAAAAACACAAGCAGTTGAAACTTTATTATTTTTAGAACCACACGAAATTGAATGAGAAGTTTTTAAATTTTGTAAAATAGCTGGGTCTGGGTGACCGAGCCGTTGATGCCATATGTCTTGAGAAATAGCAGCAAAAGTGGAAGCAGTGTTGAGATTGGTGATGTTGGATGGGCTGAGAGTGTAAAGATCCCCCGAACTATTGCACCGTAGGATAGGTTTCTTGGTCTGGGGGTCCTTCACAGTAAAACCATATGGGTCAAATTCAACAGATAAGTGATTATCAGTAGTAAAACGACGAACAGAAATAAGATTTTTAACAAGATTAGGGGCATATAGGACGTTGTTAAGTTTGAAATGTGGGAATGGGGGTGGGAGGCTTATGTTGCCTTGTCCAAGAACCGGAATGGTTTTGCCATTGCCAACAATAATGTTACGAATAATGCCAGAATTAAAAATAGAGGGAAACTTATCAGATTGAGGAGACATTGTACCTGAGGCGCCCGTATCCATGGTCCATGATGAATCATTGTTCTGTAGGGCCAAGCTATATAGAGCCTGAGCGATATCTGTCGGGGAGTAGCCAGTCGAGTATGTCTGAGCCGTTGTGTGGCTGTTGGGTTTTGGGCCCAATATGCCTTGGGCTGTGGAGTTAAGTTGGGCCATTTGGGAAGAAGTGGGGTTTGAGGGGTATGGGCATGGGGGCGGTGACCAGTGGGCCCAATTAAAAGGTTGTGGCGGT
The DNA here is from genome assembly GCA_030545235.1 of Helianthus tuberosus. Lineage (NCBI taxonomy): Eukaryota > Viridiplantae > Streptophyta > Magnoliopsida > Asterales > Asteraceae > Helianthus > Helianthus tuberosus. The sequence continues at coordinate 54,695,900 of CM060406.1, forward strand.
GGGGTGTTACTAGCCCAATGAGGTGGGTAATAATATGGTGGATAATAATGTGACTGTTGATTTCTTCCCCTGCCGTAAGAAGAGCGACAGCGACCGCGACCACGGCCACGTCCCCGATCAAAAGAGGTGGTGTTGTCGGACCGGTTATTGTTCCGAGCTTTATAGGGCGTACGGTGAGCAGGTTCGGTAGTGGTGTGAAGAGCGGTGCCCGCCGTCTGAGCGGAAACCTTTGCTTGAGCATTTTTCCTTTCTTCAACCTGACAAAGACGTGATCTGGTATTATAAAAATCTGGCAGAGGTTGGGTCTGTTGAAGTATGAGAGAGATGCTCTCATACTGATCGGTTAATCCGGTTAGAATCTGAAGCACAAGTTGGTTTTCAGATATGGTGGAGCCAAGGCTAGTAAGTTGGTCATAGAGAAGCTTCATGTGCTGACAATATTCGGCCATATGAGGAAATTGATCGAGACGGGTGTTGAAGAATTTGTTTTGAATGGAGATGGTACGGGCGGCTTGATTGTCAAGAAAAAAGTTTTTAAGGCGACACCATGCGTCATACGCGGTGGTGTTGGTGATCATGATAGTATGCATGAGGTCTTGAGAGATGGTACCGTAGATCCATTGTAGAACAATGGAATCAATCCGTTCCCAAGACTCAAGATAGGTGTGTTTGTCGGCCGGTGTTTTGTCTTTGTCTTTTTCAGCGGTATCTTTGGCGGTGGAGGAGGAGGTGGCAGATTCACGTGGTTGAAGGTGATTGAAGACGTCATATGCTTTGCAGTGAAGAACAAAGAGTTCGGCCCATGTATTATAGTGCTCGGTTTGGGAGTCTAGGATCAAGGGAATGAAGTTTTTAATATTATTGACAGTAATAGCGGGGTGGATTGGTGAAGACATAGTCGGCCGAGAGAAGACAGGTCGGCGACAAGGAGAGAAGAGAAAAAAAATAGAGGTGGGGTTTTAGGGTTTTGGCTTTGATACCATGAAGAATGTAATGGCTCAATTGCCTTTCTTTCATTGATAACAATAGTATATATACAGGATACAATCCCTTAATTTAGGGAAGATAATAATGACAAGATCCTATTACTAATTACACAAATATAATCTATTAATTCCGGCCAGTTTTCAACCAAAACATGTGAATTCCAACAATTAATCTTGTATACTTAAAAAATGAGTTGAGTAAGAGTTAAAACATAGCTACTTAAAATATTTACCTATAAAAATGTGTATATGTATACATAAAACTGAAAATTACATATAAAGACCCGACCCGGGTAATCCTGAGTAGTCGCTAATCCCCACCTCATCGACCGACTAACGAGTTCTCCAACCTTGCATATTTCACTATTGAACCAATATTTACTATTTATTTAAAATTATAAAAAAATGTGTTTATTTTGCTTTTGTTATATATTTATTAAATTTTACGGGCAATGCATTTCGTTTACATCATTGAAATTTGAAAGTGACTATTCTACACTGACTCACGAGTTTAGATAAGACCATATATATATAAAATACCATTAACATCTAAAACAACAAGTTGAATATGCACACAAGAAACAACATACAAATATTTTCACACAAAAACAAACAGTCAATAAAACAGTAATAGTGTAAAACAAAACAATCACGTAGCCTTAGTAAGCGAGGTAATCTTAACAGACGCACCCAGCGCAACCTGCCCAGTCTCTGCGGTAAACGTATCATACCGTAGAAAAAGCTCCACCAACATCAACCTACAACACAACACCACCAGATCCTTTGCAGGACACTGCTTATTATCCGCAGACGGATTGTCAGTCTCCCTAGCATTCGACCAGTACACATACTTCAACAGCTTCTCACCTTCACCAACAAACCTATCCGCAACAAACTCATCCGGATTCTCAAACACCTTCGGATCCTTTGTAGCGAACGGCTGGTAACCGAAAATAGTCTCTCCTTTTTTGATCTTGAATGCGGAATCGTGACTGTTGATGATGATATCTTCTCTAGCGGTCGCGTACTGGAATGGAACAGGTGGCTCTATTCGCAGTGCTTCGTATACTGCGGATTTAGTTAACGGCATCTTTTCTAAGGTAGAAAAGGTGACGTCACCTTCTGTTTTCACAACAGATCTGATCTCTTCTGCTAACCGGCGGTGTAAAGTTACATTGCCGGTTGAGATCCATTTGATCAGTGACGGAAACAGAACTTTCATGCCTCCAAAGGCGTTGAAAGCAGCGAGAAACACCAGGTTATGACATGCTTCTTCTCGCGCGATGCCAGACTTTTCCGCTTCGTCAAGTAATGACGTAGCGGAGTTGTAAACCGCTTTGTAAAGCTTTTTGTAACCGGATTTGATTATGAAAAATGGTAACCTAACTGTATGAATAATATCATCGACGAAACTTGGAATGAATTTAAGTCCTGACGTACCTAACGGGGCTAGCTGAAGAGCTAGCCACGTGTTAACGGTCGCAGGACCTTTAGATTTAATCTTTGTTTCCGTTGGATGTGTTCCGGTTACCAACCGGAACACAAAGTCAAACGCCATGTTATCACTATGTTTATTAAAATCAGCAGATCCGTTATCCGAGATCTCATTTTCGAGATTCTCGAATAACTCCGTTAATCCCGTACGCATGTACGGGATAAACTTCTTATGCGAGTTCGAAATAAACGTTAAGAAAAACGACTTCAATGCGTGGTGATTCGATTCATCCGTATCTAAAAACGCGCACACGCGATAGCCGCCGAAGAAGTTAAGTTTTGGCATGTAAGTACCGTCTAGGATGTTCTTCTTTTCGACTTTGGAGTTGTCGAATAAGATGGTGAAGCTTTTGGAGTCGAGTACTGCGACGACTCGTGGATTGGAGGAGATGAATGGGCCTGGTGGCATGTTTGTGCGGAAAACAGTGGAGTTGTATTTTTGGATTCGTGTTTTGAAGAACTCGTCTTTACCTTGGTTGTAAAAGTAGTCGTAGCGGTCTTTGATCGGGCCCGGGGATTTCGCGTAATGTGAGTTCCGGTGAGGGTTCGGGGTGGTCGGAAGGAGAGACCATGATTAAGTTTTGGAGTAATGAATGATACTAATAATAATCAACCAGGAGGAATCTATAACATGTATATATAGTAGCTAAAGCCGAAAAGTTGTCTTTGTTCAAAATTTTATGGCTCCGTGTGTTTTTTTAATTTTCTCTTCACATGTTTTTTATGGAGAGTTACCACTTGCGTTATTTTTTTTTATATAAAATGACTAATATTTTTTTATGAGATTGTTTAGGATGTACATTTGTAGAAGCATCCCTGTAAATATATGTAAAATTAATACATTATCATGAACGCCAAGTGTACTCTGGTGTATAATCTATATTTATATGCGTGTTGTGGTGTGTAATCTATATTTATATGCGTGTTGTGGATTTATGATGAGTTGTAATGTAATGTCTGGTTTTGGTAATAAGATATTAAGCTTTAATGTATGCTATCTTTTTTATATGGGTGTACCTATTGGCACACCACATTGGCTATCTACACACCAAAAGGTGTTTTTTGTTCTATATGCACACCATGCAGTGTCGAGCTGTGGTCAAAGCGTGACGTTTTGGTCCGGTCAACCAGACAAAAGACTAACGGGTGTCTGACGGGTCTGTTGACCGGACCAAAACGCCAAGCTTTGACCACAGCACGACACTGCAGAGTGTGCATATAGGACAAAAAACATCTTTTGGAGGTGGCTATCTACACACTTGGTGTGTAGATAGTTTGAGCCTTTTATATTTCCGTATTAACATGTTTAAAAAAGTTTTATATAATATACTTTCTATGTAATGTCTGGTTTTGGTAATAAGATATTAAGCTTTAATGTATGCTATCTTTTTTATATTTCCGTATTAACATGTTTAAAAAAGTTTTATATAATATACTTTCTATTTTTGAAGCAAGCATAAGGGTAGAGGTGTACAAAAAACCCGTATTCGGAATCGGACCCGATAAAAAAAAACCCGAAACCAGTTATTTTTAGACCATAATATACACACACCCCTATAAGGTTATACAACTCATATAGAATGATTTTGCACATAAATAAATGCAATGGAATCTTTTTTTTTTGTTTTATATGTATACGGGTCGTATAACATTATACGACCAGTATACATGTGTATACGGGCAATATAATGTTATACGGCCAAATGTGTTTATTTTTTGAGATTTGATCAGTTTTTTGGGGTTTAAGAACTGTATACGGGTCGTATTAGGTTATACGACCCGTATATATTTTTTTAATTTTTTTGTGTAAAACCGAACAACCGTTTAACAAATTTTAGTAATTCTTTAGATAAGGTTTTCAGTATCCAGAGTTTGTTGGTTTGTTTGTGGCTAGGGTTCAAAATGGTTGAATATGGTAATATTAGAACACTGTACACTACATGTAAACACAGTGGTTTTGTGATGCAAGGATCTTCGAATGCAATATGTACGTTAAGTACGGATCCTAGAGCTGAATTTGGAACAAGAAACCCAACAATTCGTTCATTATCTGTTGTTGTCTCAATGTACACAATACGCAGTCGTTGATGGGCTTTGCGGGCCTGTTCGTAGCTAGGGTTTAGAATGCTTGAATATGGTGATATTAGAAAAGGAAAAACACTACCATAGGTGAACCCTTCAGAAGAAATCACAGGCTGATACATAAACCCTATATGATTCCCCCCACCTCGTACGACACATTCTTTTATTTTCAATTTTTATTTACTTCATACCCCCACCACGTCATCTAAAGAATTACTAAAGTTATTAAACGATTGTTCGGTTTTACACCTGATGATGGTCTGTTAACTACCGGATGGAGTACTTTCATGGTCTAATCATATCAACTATTCACTACATGGAGCAAATAACGGTTTGTTGGGTTGTTTGTAGCTAGGGTTCAGAATGCTTGAGAATGGTGATATTAGAACACTGTACACTCCATGTTGTTGGGATTGAACCCTGATGTGCACAAAATGTAACATATAAATTACATCAATTACGGCATAAAACTAACATTTTTTTAGTACTAATGTTGGAAAAAGTGTGTTTTTGTCTTCCTTTTGTATTTTCAGGATTAAATGAGCTCAAATGAACAAAAGAAGCAAAAAGGCAGCTAAATCTAACATAAATACAAGAAAATGAACAAACGTGGCATGCCCGACCTCCCCGACAACATCTTCCCAAGCAAAACAAGAGAACAGAAGGCTGAACACGCTCCGTGCAAAATGAGCACGGCGTGCCCAAGTGATTGCAGAAAAGACAAAGCTGTAGAAGCTTCTATCACCCACCACGGGGGCGTGCCCAGTGGACACGGGGCCGTGGTCAACTCTAAGATTCGCAGAATCTAGGGAAATCTTGATAGTACAGATACGCTTCTGCACATGGGGGCGTGCCCAGCGGACACGGGGGCGTGGTCAACTAATGCAGACAAACTGCAATTAATGAAGAAAGAGAAGGAATGTGGACACGAGGCCGTGCCCGAGTCTCTGTTCAGCCTATAAATAGGGGTGCTTGGCTCATTTGCAAACCATCCCTTGGCACACCACCTCTCTCACACTTGACCCACCACCCACCACCATCACAACACCATCATCCACCACCATCATCCATCGTCCATCGTAAAGTGTGTGAGTCGTCTCGGGATCCAAGATTGATCGTAAGAGTTCTTGACAATCAAAGGCCATGTTTGCCTAAGTCTTTTCGCACTTTTTATTTGGTTATGTATTAATGACTTTAATAACTAGTTTCTTATGTTGAAGGTGATTCTTCCTTATCGTTTGTTCGTGGTGTCTTGGCATTATTTTACTGTCTATATAAAATAAAAGATTTTCACCATTCATATCTCCACGGTCTATATGGAGATATGTTGGCTACCTGGTCGGGGGTTAAGGGAACGGTTTGGTAAGAGTCTTGCCTTGTTCAGTGTATAGATCCTGCAAGGACCTGGGTCAAATTTAGTAGGACCTCCTTCAATACCCACCGGCATTGGATGGCGGGGGTCCAAACTCTTTGATCCCCTCATATGTAAGCTACTATTAATATTTTAACCCGGCTACTTAAGACTGTATCCCTGCTGACTCAGACTACTTAGCCGAGGGTAACGTCACCTTCAAAAGAGGGGCCTACCGTAATATGCAATAATAACTTAATTAATTATCTTTCAATAATCCGACACTTTAGGATTGTATCCTTGCTGACTCAAACTACTGGGTTGAGGGTAACGTCACCTTCAAAAGAGGGGCCTACTACAATAACTAAGATAATCTCTTAAAAAGTGAAAAAGTGCGGAAATAATCAAAGGTTACACTAAACACGAGTCGGATCCAAGTGATTCACCTTGTCTATCTGTTTTTTGTTTTATTTTATTTTTCAGCATTTTAGTTAGTTTTATTATTCTTGTTTAAAAACCTTTTTTCTAACTTTTGATTTGATTAGACGTTGAGGATAAACCGGTACTAAAAGCTCTTGTGTCCTTGGACGACCTCGGTATCTTTCCAACACTATACTACGCTCACGATGGGTGCACTTGCCCATAAGTGTGTTCGGTGTTAGTAAAATATCGTGTTTTATAAATTTAAAACTTGGCTAACGTGTAAAAAGGGGTTAAAATATACATAAATATATATCACACCACACGCGCATAAGGTTTTTGGCGCCGTTGCCGGGGACACAAGGATTTTAAGAAAGTTAGGAATCAACGGCCTAATCGTTTTTTTCTAATTTTTCTGTTTTTTTTAGGATTTTCTTAGTTTTTCAGTTTCCGCAGAGCTCAGCACGGGCCGTGCCTGGTCGGACACGGGTCGTGCCCAGCATTGTTACTGGCAGTTTTTATTTTCCGAGTTACAGAGAGTTGAGCACGGGGCCGTGTCGGTGCATCACGGGGCCGTGTCAAACTCCCCAGTAACAGGGATCCGGAAAACAATCACTGTATCTCTGACCACGTGCCGTGTTCATCTGAGCACGGGGTCGTGGTGAAGCTTCTGACCAACGTTCTTTTCTGTTTTTATTGCAGGACTAGGAACCCAGGCGCCACATCTGAACTTTCTACGTAGTGTATGAGCTCCAGTTCTAGTAGAGTCATAAAAGAACCTCTTGAAGAACCCGAACGCTTTCTCAGAAAAAGACTTAAAGCTAAAAACCAAGAGAAAGTTTCGGGGGACCCACTTCCAATGGCGGACCAACGTACCGTCATGGATTACTTACGACCCACTGTAGGTAATCTCGGCGCCGCTATCAATGCACCGAATGTCGAAGCCAACAACTTCGAACTTCAACCGCACTTGATACAAATGCTTCAAAACTCCGCAACCTTTCACGTTAGTCAAGTTTTAAATTTATAAAACACGATATTTTACAAACACTAAACACACATATGGGCAAGTGCACCCATCGTGAGCGTAGTATAGTGTTGGCAAGATACCGAGGGCGTCCAATGACACAAGAGCTTTTAGTATATTTTAACCCCTTTTTACACGTTAGTCAAGTTTTAAATTTATAAAACACGATATTTTACTAGCACTAAACACACATATGGGCAACTGCACCCATCGTGAGCGTAGTATAGTGTTGGCAAGATACTGAGGTCGTCCGAGGACACAAGAGCTTTTAGTACTGGTTTATCCTCAACGTCTAATCAAATCAAAAGTTAGAAAGATGGTTTTAAACTAGAAAAATAAAAACTAACTAAAATGCTGAAAATAAAATAAAAATAAAAACAGATAGACAAGATGAATCACTTGGTTCCGACTCGTGTTTAGTGTAACCTTTGATTATTTCCGCACTTTTTCACTTTTTAAGAGATTATCTTAGTTATTGTAGTAGGCCCCTATTTTGAAGGTGACGTTACCCTCAACCCAGTAGTTTGAGTTAGCAAGGATACAATCCTAAAGGGTCGGATTATTGAAAGATAATTAATTAAGTTATTAATGCATATTATGGTAGGCCCCTCTTTTGGAGGTGACGTTACCCTCGGCTAAAGTAGTCTGAGTCAGCAGGGATACAGTCCTAAGTAGCCGGATTAAAGTATTAATAGTAGCTTACATAGGAGGGGATCAAAGAGTTTGGACCCCTGCCATCCAATACCGGTGGGTATTGAAGGAGGTCCTACTAAATTTGACCCAGGTCCTTGCAAGATCTATACACTGAACAAGGCAAGATTCTTACCAAATCGTTCCCTTAACCCTCGACCACGTAGCCAACATACCTCCATATAGACCGTGGAGATATGAATGGTGAAAATCTTTTATTTTATATAGACAGTAAAATAATGCCAAGACACCACGGACAAACGATAAGGAAGAATCACCTTCAACATAAGAAACTAGTTATTAAAGTCATTAATACATAACTAAGTAAAAAGTGCGAAAAGATTAAAAATAAAAAGTATTACACTAGAGACTTGTCTTCACCAAGTGATGTAAGAGACTTAGGCAAACATGGCCTTTGATTGTCAAGAACTCTTACGATCAATCTTGGATCCCGAGACGACTCACACACTCTATGATGGACAATGGATGATGGTGGTGGATGATGGTGTTGTGATGGTGGTGGGTGAAGTGTGAGAGAGGTGGTGTGCCAAGGGATGGTTTGCAAATCAGCCAAGCACCCCTATTTATAGCCTGAACAGCAGCCCGGGCACGGCCCCGTGTCCATTGGGCACGGCCCCGTGTCCATTGGGCACGGCCCCGTGTCCATCCTCCTTCTCTGTCTTCATTAATTGCAGTTTGTCTGCATTAGTTGACCACGCCCCCGTGTCCGCTGGGCACGACCCCGTGTGCAGAAGCGTATCTGTACTATCAAGATTTGCCTGGATTCTGCGAATCTTATAGTTGACCACGGCCCCGTGTCCGCTGAGCACGGCCCCGTGGTGGGCAATAGAAGCTTCTATAGCTTTGTCTTTTCTGCTGACACTTGGGCACGCCCCCGTGCTCATTGAGCACGGGGGTGTTCAGCCTTATGTTTTCTTGTTTTGCTTGGGAAGTTGCTGTCGGGGAGGTCGGGCATGCCACGTTTGTTCCTTTTCTTGTATTTATGTTAGATTTAGCTGTCTTTTTGCTTCTTTTGTTCATTTGAGCTCATTTAATCCTGAAAATACAAAAGGAAGACAAAAACACACTTTTTCCAACATTAGTACTAAAAAAGGGTTAGTTTTATGCCACAATTGATGTAATTTATATGTAGCATTTTGTGCACATCAAATACCCCCACACTTGAATCTTTGCTTGTCCTCAAGCAAAACTCTTTGTAATGTGGCTTTACACTCCCAAATGGAATGGGTAGAAGAGAAGGTTTTTGGGCTTGTCGTAGAGTGTCGGGATTTCCAAGATTCTTTATTAGGTTTTATTTTTATTTATTTACAATCCTATTCGTCATGATTTATATAGAACATTACATAAAATAAATTACTTATTAGGGCATAACATGCCTTTTTAAAATTTCATTTATGTACAAGTTCACATACCTCACTGGGGATCACTCAACACTCGGCCGAAGATGTATTTTTGTGAAACACTCGAGAGCGGCATGGAACTTACTCCTACCATAAGCTTGCCAAGCAATCAATCCTCCTCCTTTTTAACTATATATCTTTGTAAATATCAAGAGGACTTTTGGGGGGAAGGGTTAGGCTTGGGTTAAAGGTAGGTGGTTGGGTTAGTGGTTAGAAAAAGGGCGAAAGGCGTAAAAAGCGTCGGTTTTCGTAAGACTTTTTATTTTTTTTGTAACTTTTTATTTTAACTAAGCACTTATTCAAACAAAGTTATTTTTGATAAACTTGTTTGTTTATTTTATTTTATTTTTATTTTTTGCTTCATCATCATCATTTTTTTTTTATAAGGAAGTCATAAGAAAAAGCAAGCTTGTTACTAAAACAAATGGTTAAAAATAAAAAGGGTTTTGGTGGGTAAAAGGGTGTTTGTTTTGGGTTAAGAAATGAAAAGGTTTAGGCTCAAAGGGGTTAACTAGGGGGATTTTGGGTAGGTTGGTAAAAAAAAATGGTGTAGAAATAAAAAGGGTTAGTCCTAATGCCTCCATCATTTACTTACTCGGGTTTAAGTTGGTAAGGACCGGGAATGTATCATCGTGGCAAGTTCTAGAGTCGTAAGAACCAAGCGGCTATTCACACAAGAAACGAAAAATGAGCATTTAGTTTAAAGATATGAATTTGTATGCTCAATAAAGGCTCAAAACTCACTTTTTGTGGGAATGGGTTTTTATGTGATCAAGTATATATAATCAAATTTTAACTAAACTTGTCATGCCGTTTCATAATTTTCTTATGTTGGTTCTTTTTATCACGACGCTATCGGTTATAAATTTGTAAAAATATAACCTTTTTAGAATTTGAAATTCCCGAGTTAAACCTCGACAAGTAAAAAAAATGAAAATTTTTGAAAAAAATTGGGGTGATTAGCGGTTCCAATAAGGTTTTGTGTAAGGCTTGTAATTAGGACTTGCAAGATTCAAGATTAAAATGTGTAAACGTGGGTTAAAAACAAGATTTTATGTTACTGGGTAGCTGAACACGGGGTGTGTTGGCTGAGCACGGCCCCGTGGTCAGACTGCCAGTATCAAATTTAAACAGAAGGCTGGGCACGGGGGCGTGTTCAGTGAGCACGGCCCCGTGTCCAGTTACCTGAACTAGGCATTTTCTGCAGAACCTCGGGCATGGGGCGTGTTGGGGTGATGATGCGTGTGAAGTGTGTATATAAGTTTAAGTATATTTTAAGCCCTTTTACACTTTCTTTAGCCAAGTTTTAAATTTATAAAACACGATATTTACTAACACTAAACACACATATGGGCAAGTGCACCCATCGTGAGAGTAGTATAGTGTTGGCAAGATACCGAGGTCGTCCAAGGACACAAGAGCTTTTAGTACCGGCTTATCCTCAACGTCTAATCAAATCAAAAGTTTAAAAAAATGTTTTAAACTAAGAAAATAAAAACTAACTAAAATGCTGAAAAATAAAAATAAAAGTAAAAACAGATAGACAAGATGAATCACTTGGCTCCGACTCGTGTTTAGTGTAACCTTTGATTATTTCCGCACTTTTGCACTATTTAAGAGATTATCTTAGTTATTGTAGTAGGCCCCTCGTTTGGAGGTGACGTTACCCTCAACCCAGTAGTTTGAGTCAGCAAGGATACAATCCTAAAGGGTCGGATTATTGGAAGATAATTAATTAAGTTATTAATGCATATTGTGGTAGACCCCTCTTTTAAAGGCGACGTTACCCTCGGCTAAGTAGTCTGAGTTAGCAGGGATACAGTCCTAAGTAGCCGGGTTAAAGTTCTAATAGTAGTTTAACTTATGAGGGGATCAAAGAGTTTGGACCCCCGCCATCCAATACCGTTAAGTATTGAAGGAGGTCCTACTAAATTTGATCCAGGTCCTTTGCAGGATCTATACACTGAACAATGGCAAGACTCTTACCAAACTGTTCCCTTAACCCCCGACCAGGTAGCCAACATACCTCCATATAGACCGTGGAGATATGAATGGTGAAAATATTTTATTTTATATAGACAGTAAAATAATGCCAAGACACCACGGACAAACGATAAGGAAGAATCACCTTCAACATAAGAAACTAGTTATTAAAGTCATTAATACATAACCAATTAAAAAGTGCGAAAAGATTAAAAATAAAAAGTATTACACTAGACACTTTTTCTTTACCAAGTGATGTAAGAGACTTAGGCAAACATGGCCTTGATTGTCAAGAACTCTTACGATCAATCTTGGATCCCGAGACGACTCACACACTCTATGATGGACAATGGATGATGATGGTGTTATGGTGGTGGTGGGTGGTGGGTGAAGTGTGAGAGAGGTGGTGTGCCAAGGGATGGTTTGAGCTTAAGCCAAGCACTCCAATTTATAGGCTGAACAAAAGCTCGGGCACGGCCCCGTGTCCACATCCTTCTCTGTCTTCATTAATTGCTCTTGTCTTTATTAGTTGACCACGGCCCCGTGTCCGCTGGGCACGACCCCGTGTGAAGAAGCATATCTGTACTATCAAGATTTGCCTGGATTCTACGAATCTTATAGTTGACCACGACCCCGTGTCCGCTGAGCACGGCCCCGTGTTGGGAGATGGAAGCTTCTACAACTTTGTCTTTTATGCTGACACTTGGGCACGCCCCGTGCTCATTGAGCACGGGGCGTGTTCAGCCTTCTGTTCTCTTGTTTTGCTTGGGAAGATGCTTTCGGGGAGGTCGGGCATGCCACGTTTGTTCATTTTCTTGTATTTATGTTAGATTTAGCTGCCTTTTTGCTTCTTTTGTTAATTTGAGCTCATTTAATCCTGAAAATACAAAAGGAAGACAAAAACACACTTTTTCCAACATTAGTACTAAAAAAGGGTTAGTTTTATGCCACAATTGATGTAATTTATATGTTGCATTTTGCACACATCAAATACCCCCACACTTGAATCTTTGCTTGTCCTCAAGCAAAACTCTTTATAATATGGCTTTACACTCCCAAATGGAATTGGTAGAAAAGAAGGTTTTTGGGCTTGTCATAGAGTGTCGGGATTTCCAAGATTCTTTATTACGTTTTATTTTTATTTATTTACAATCCTATTCGTAATGATTTATTTAAAACTTTTCATAAGATAAATTACTTATTAGGGCATAACATGCCTCTTTAAAATTCTATTTATATACAAGTTCACATACCTCACGGGGGATCACTCAACACTCGGCCGAAGATGTATTTTAGTGAATCACTCGAGAGCGGCATGGAACTTACTCCTACCATAGGCTTGCCAAGCAATCAATCCTCCTCCTTTTTAACTATATACCTTTGTAAATATCAAGAGGGCTTTCTGGGTGAAGGGTTAGGCTTGGGTTAAAGGTAGGTGGTTGGGTTAGTGGTTAGTGGTTAGTAGAAAAGGGTGAAAAAGCGTAAAAAGCGTCGGTTTTCGAAAGACTTTTTATTTTTGCAATTTTTTATTTTGATGAAGCTATTATTCAAACAACGTTATTTTTGATGAACTTGTTTGTTTCTTTCTTTTGCTTCATAAAAATTATATATATATTTTTTTCCAAAGTCAAACGAAAAACCTAGCTTGTTACTAAAACAAAGGGTTAAAAATAAAAAGGTTTTGGTGGGTGAAAGGGTGTTTGGTTTGGGTTAAGAAATGAAAAGGGGTTAGTGGTAAAAAAAATAATGGTGTAGAAATAATGGTGTTACTAGGAGGATTTTGGGTAGGTGGTAAAAAAAATAATGGTGTAGAAATAAAAAGGGTTAGTCCTAATGCCTCTATCATTTACTTACTCGGGTTTAAGTTGGTAAGGACTGGGAATGTATCGTCGTGGCAAGTTCTAGAGTTGTAAGAACCAAGCGTCTATTCACACAAGAAACGAAAAATGAGCATTTAATTTAAAGATATGTATTTGTATGCTCAATAAAGGCTCAAAACTCACTTTTGTGGGAATGGGTTTTTATGTGATCAAGTGTATATAATTAAATTTTAACTAAGCTTGTCATGCCTTTTCATAATTTTTTTATGTTGGTTCTTTTTTATCACGACGCTATCGGTTGTAAATTTGTAAAAATATAACCTTTTTAGAATTTTGAAATTCCCAAATTAAACCTAGACAAGTAAAAAAAATGATTTTTTTTTGAAAAAAATTTGGGGTGATTAGCGGTTCCAATAGAGTTTTGTGTAAGGCTTGTTATTAGGACTTGCAAGATTCAAGGTTTTAGCATCCACCCCACACTTAAATTACACATTGTCCTCAATGTGTCCCAAAAATAAGTTTTTAGGTTGATTGAATGTGTAAAAAGGTGTGAAAAAGCAAAAATTTGTTTTACTGGGCGCTGGACACGGCCCCGTGCTGTCCGGGCACGGCTCCGTGTTCAAGTGCCAGTAACAAAAATTAAACAAAAGAAACAGAAGCCTGGACACGGGGGCGTGTTGGGTGAACATGGCCCGTGTCCAGTTTACCTGAACTGGGTCATTTCTGCAGACGGTGCAGCACGGGGCCGTGTTGGGCGGACACGGCCCGTGCTGAACTTGCTGTAATGAAGAAAATTGTCGGATGGCCCTGTTTTCCTGCATAGTGTGCTGGTTCATGTTTCCCTTGTTATCCTTTGCCATCCCGAGTGTGTTTTATTTGTTTCAACACCATTCAAACACTAGTTTAACTAAAACCATCATTCATTAAGTCATAGAGAGAATTACATAATAGTCTAAAAGTTAAAATACTAGATAGTTAGGTCAAAGAAACACAAGAAATCTAAACCAAGAAGTTCTAGCCTACTACTTATTCTATTAGCAAAATTTCCGAAAAGGTAAATCCCTCGGTTAAATGTGGCTTGAAAAACTTCTTTCTCCGGGCATGGGTTCCTCATACGTCAGCGAGCCATTCTTCTATCTCCCTAGGGAGAAGAAAAGCGGGCTCATTGGCATTGGTTTGAGGAGGTGCAACCTCCACCGGGACTTCTTGTAGATCTTCAAGAGGAGGTTCCGCTGGAATGTCATCCCAACCGGTAGGATTGTGGATTCCAAGTGCTAGGTTCCAATCCTCTTGAGGGAGGATTGGTTCCATGGGAGGTGTTACAAGAATGTTTAACCTCTGGTGCAAGAGGTTTATTTCTTGAAAACTGTTTTCCAACCCCACCGTAAGATAATTTATACGGTCTATTAGGACCTCCTCTACCGAAGTCATCTCGTCAAGAGCTTCACGTAACGCCATTATGTATCGTACGAGAGTTGCTTCAATTGATGGCCTTCTTTCCCTTCGACTGTTTCTGGAGTGCGCAGAAGAGGTTCCACTGTTTTGGCTAGAGATTCTACGAAAACAAACCAAAAACAGTTCATTTTATCGAAACAGTACCACGGACACGGCCCCGTGCTCAATGAACACGACCCCGTGTTCACCTTTCTGCAGTTTTTTTAGAACAAGGAATCTTGGAGTTTCAAATTATTTTCCCAACTTATGAAGCATTTTTTAACAAAAATAACTTAAAACAATGTTGTGTAACTTATTTTTAACAAGATCCCTTGAATAAAAGTTTAACAAACATCACAATAAAGCTTGGAATCAAGCTTCAATGGAGGTGTTGTTGCAAGAAAGATGAAGAAGAAGGTAATGGATAAAAGAGGAAAGGACAAGATGTTTGTTGGAACCTTCTTTTAGAACATACCTAGGATGGTAAGTTAGAAAATCCTTTCAAATCTCTGTCCCTGGATGGTCCAAATGTGCAGGATTTTTGGCTGCATTTATAGAAAATGACAGCATGCTGGACACGGCCCCGTGTCGGCTGGACGCGGCCCCGTGTGCAGGCAGGATCCTGACACGTTTTGTCTGTATTCTGACAAAAAGCCAGAAGGGAATCTTTTGGTGGACACGGGGGCGTGTTGACCTGGGCACGGCCCCGTGTCGAAGGGCTGTTTATGAAGTTTGTCTATTTTTAAGAAACTTTTCTGGATCGGGCGGTTCCTTGCTGGATGGAACAACCCCAAAGTGCCTAAGATACCTTAATTGCTCTAGATTAAGACGAGAACGCAAGAGGTTGTCGGTGAGGGTGATTCCTATGCTATATGTAGGTGGACAAGTCCAACCCTTTTCCGGGCTCTCGTTAAAGTAGGTGTATGCCGAATCGCTCAGGTCTATGTATGCATCGAACGAAGTCGATGGGGAGTCCTTCACGACACAATCGGCATAGGGACGACTATCGCTCAAGTCCTCACTAGAGTTAGAAGTATCGTCGGGGACAACGAAGTTGTTTGAATGCGATCCCAACACTTCTACTTGGTTATTATCTTGAGATAAATTATTGAAATCTATCCTAAGTTCTTTTAACCAATTAAGAATTAGATCTTCTAATTGAAATAGTTCATCAAGAAGCATTTCTCCTAGAAAAACTGGTTGGGAGCATTCGAGGGAGAGATAGGGATTATTTTTACTTTCGCCCCTCTTAAGGATACAAGGAAACAATGGGTCTATATAGGGGCTTATAATTAAGAAAATAACATTCTAATTCCTCATGGGTACCACCACATATTTGACACCACTTACCATAAGAGTGCCGAAAGTAAAAAGTATCACTATCACTCATGTTTGTGTCAGAAATTACCAACCGTCGGGATCTCACGGTTCTGTTTTCAGTAACTGAATCTTGGGCACGGGGCGTGTTGAGTGGGCACGGCCCCGTGTTCAGCTTACTGTCTGACTTAAAACAGGATTGCAAGTTCCAATGATTGGGCACGGGGCGTGTTCAGCGGGCACGACCCGTGCTGAGTTCTGCAGAAGCTGAAAAACTAAGAAAAATCCTAAACAATAGAAAAATAAGAAAAACGATTAGGCCGCTGATTCCTAACTTTCTTAAAATCCTTGTGTCCCCGGCAACGGCGCCAAAAACTTGATGCGTGTGAAGTGTGTATAAGTTTAAGTATATTTTAAGCCCTTTTACACTTTCTTTAGCCAAGTTTTAAATTTATAAAACCCGATATTTACTAACACTAAACACACATATGGGCAAGTGCACCCATCGTGAGCGTAGTATAGTGTTGGCAAGATACCGAGGTCGTCCAAGGACACAAGAGCTTTTAGTACCGGTTTATCCTCAACGTCTAATCAAATCAAAAGTTCAGAAAAATGTTTTAAACTAAGAAAATAAAAACTAACTAAAATGCTGAAAAATAAAAATAAAAGTAAAAAACAGATAGACAAGATGCAACACTTGGCTCCGACTCGTGTTTAGTGTAACCTTTGATTATTTCCGCACTTTTGCACTATTTAAGAGATTATCTTAGTTATTGTAGTAGGCCCCTCTTTTGGAGGTGACGTTACCCTCAACCCAGTAGTTTGAGTCAGCAAGGATACAATCCTAAAGGGTCGGATTATTGGAAGATAATTAATTAAGTTATTAATGCATATTGTGGTAGGCCCCTCTTTTGAAGGCGACGTTACCCTCGGCTAAGTAGTCTGAGTCAGCAGGGATACAGTCCAAAGTAGCCGGGTTAAAGTTTTAATAGTAGTTTAACTTATGGGGGGATCAAAGAGTTTGGACCCCCGCCATCCAATACCGTTAAGTATTGAAGGAGGTCCTACTAAATTTGATCCAGGTCCTTTGCAGGATCTATACACTGAACAATGGCAAGACTCTTACCAAACCGTTCCCTTAACCCCCGACCAGGTAGCCAACATACCTCCATATAGACCGTGGAGATATGAATGGTGAAAATCTTTTATTTTATATAGACAGTAAAATAATGCCAAGACACCACGGACAAACGATAAGGAAGAATCACCTTCAACATAAGAAACTAGTTATTAAAGTCATTAATACATAACCAATTAAAAAGTGCGAAAAGATTAAAAATAAAAAGTATTACACTAGACACTTTGTCTTCACCAAGTGATGTAAGAGACTTAGGCAAACATGGCCTTGATTGTCAAGAACTTTTACGATCAATCTTGGATCCCGAGACGACTCACACACTCTATGATGGACAATGGATGATGGTGTTATGGTGGTGGTGGGTGAAGTGTGAGAGAGGTGGTGTGCCAAGGGATGGTTTGAGCTTAAGCCAAGCACTCCTATTTATAGGCTGAACAGAAGGTCGGGCACGGCCCCGTGTCCAGTGGGCACGGCCCAGTGTCCACATCCTTCTCTGTCTTCATTAATTGCTCTTGTCTTTATTAGTTGACCACGGCCCCGTGTCCGCTGGGCACGACCCCGTGTGCAGAAGCATATCTGTACTATCAAGATTTGCCTGGATTCTGCGAATCTTATAGTTGACCACGACCCCGTGTCCGCTGAGCACGGCCCCGTGGTGGGCGATGGAAGCTTCTACAACTTTGTCTTTTATGCTGACACTTGGGCACGCCCCCGTGCTCATTGAGCACGGGGCGTGTTCAGCCTTCTGTTCTCTTGTTTTGCTTAGGAAGATGCTTTCGGGGAGGTCGGGCATGCCACGTTTGTTCATTTTCTTGTATTTATGTTAGATTTAGCTGCCTTTTTGCTTCTTTTGTTAATTTGAGCTCATTTAATCCTGAAAATACAAAAGGAAGACAAAAACACACTTTTTCCAACATTAGTACTAAAAAAGGGTTAGTTTTATGCCACAATTGATGTAATTTATATGTTGCATTTTGCACACATCAGGTGAGCACGGCCCCGTGCTGAACTTGCTGTAATGAAGAAAAATTGTCGGGAGGCTCTGTTTTTGTGCATGGGGTGTGGGTTCAAGTTTCTCTTAGTAACCTCCACCATTTCGAGTGTGCTTTATTCCTGAAAATTAAAACTAAACTAGAAAACATAAAAGTTAAACTAATCTAAAACTAAGGATAGTTCCGCGGAATGCCTCCGTGGTGCGCCACGTTTATAAGGGTCCTTGGCTAGACCCTCCTTATCGGGTGGTTTTGGCTCATCTTCAATTAGGGGGTCGTCATTTCCGAATGGATATTTCATTGAACGCTCAAGATCGACACTCGTTTTAAATGCCCCTAATTGAATAGATAGATTGTTGCGCTTCCGGTTTTTCAAAGCTTCGTGGGTTTTTACAAAGGTCGTCCCAATACTAGAGGAGCGTCATCGAGGATGACAAAGTCGGTTGGGATTACCATTTGATTTGTTTGAACCAAGACATCCTCAACTACACCGATTGATTTTATTACTTTCCGATTGGATAGAAAAATGTGTATTTGAAGTGGAGAAAAATCACTAATACTTAATTTTTCGAAAATGTAGTTGGGCATTATGTTAACACAAAGATCTTTATCGATTGTGACATTACTAATAAAGGAATTTTGAAAAAAAAACATGGAACCGGTGTAATGTTGATTTCAAATGGGTCTTATTTTATTAGCGAAGTTTGATCGTTAGTTAACTTAATACTTACCTTTTCGTCAATTTTAGTGTTAGTGTTTAACTCTTTTAAAAACTTAGCATGAGTGGGTACTAAACAATGATTTTCAAAATTAGACTCTTCTTGAATTTTAACGTTAACGGACTCACCTTTTTCGTTGTTTAACTCATGTGTCGGTTTTTCACTTATTTGTTCTTCCATTTTTACCTCTTCAACTATCTCTTCTTTATTACAAGTTAATTCTTCTCTTGCGCGGGACTCCTCTTCCCTTGCGCGAGATTCTTTTATGTAGCGTTCGATAGTTTTAAGGTGTTCTAATATCCTATCGGTCACTTCGGTGATAGAGTAGGGATCGGGATTTTCAAAGCTTGAATCCGGTTGTTCGATCCTTTGTTCCTCATAATACTCATAGGAAGTAGATGGTTCACACCATTGTTCTTCATTGTAAGTATATGATGGATAAGGGTTGTAATTTTGTTCTTCATGATACTCATATGAGGTGGGTTGTTCAAGCCATGGCTCCTCATAGTAAGCATATGAAGGTGGTGGCTCATATCATGGTTCCTCAAAGTATGAGTATGAAGGCTTATACCTTGGTTTATCAAAATATGAGTATGAGGGAGAAGGTTCATACCTTTGGTCTTCATAGGATGTGTATGAAGTTGATGGCTCGTACCTAGGCTCCTCATAGTAGGTGTATGAAGTGGATGGTTGAAATAAGTTACAATATTGAACCGAGTGAGATTTACCGCAATTGGTGCAATAATATTCCCTATAATCATCCTCCTCATAGGTGTAGTTGTAACCTCCTGAGTATTGATCCATAAGAATCACTCAGCAGACCACAACAACATCTCGAGACCAGAAAACAAAAAATGAAAACGGAAACAGAGGCTGGACACGGCCCCGTGTTCAGTGGACACGGCCCCGTGTACAAAATCTGTATCTGGGCATTTTAATTAAAGTTACAGATTTCGTTCAGCACGGGGGCGTGTTCAGTGAGTACGTCCCCGTGTTCAAGTTCTGTATCTGGCTGTTTTTATGAAAAATTTGCAGCACGGCCCGAGTTCACCCTACTGTAAATGCAAAACTAAACTAAAATGCAGAAATATATGCGCACGTTTTGAAAAAGTATTGAAAAACTGATTAGGGCGTCGATTTTAAGCTTTCTTAAAATCCTTGTGTCCCCGGCAACGGTGCCAAAAACTTGATGTGTGCGAGTGTGTATATAAGTTTAAGTATATTTTAACCTCTTTTTACACGTTAGACAAGTTTTAAATTTATAAAACACGATATTTTACTAACACTAAACACACATATGGGCAAGTGCACCCATCGTGAGCGTAGTATAGTGTTGGCAAGATACCGAGGTCGTCCAAGGACACGAGAGCTTTTAGTACTGGTTTATCCTCAACGTCTAATCAAATCAAAAGTTAGAAAGATGGTTTTAAACTAGAAAACTAAAAACTAACTAAAATGCTGAAAATAAAATAAAACTAAAAACAGATAGACAAGATGAATCACTTGGTTCCGACTCGTGTTTAGTGTAACCTTTAATTATTTCCGCACTTTTGCACTTTTTAAGAGATTATCGTAGTTATTGTAGTAGGCCCCTCTTTTGAAGGTGACGTTACCCTCAACCCAGTAGTTTGAGTCAGCAAGGATACAATCCTAAAGGGTCGGATTATTGAAAGATAATTAATTAAGTTATTAATGCATATTATGGTAGGCCCCTCTTTTGGAGGTGACGTTACCCTCGGCTAAGTAGTCTGAGTCAGCAGGGATACAGTCCTAAGTAGCCGGATTAAAGTATTAATAGTAGCTTACATATGAGGGGATCAAAGAGTTTGGACCCCCGCCATCCAATACCGGTGGGTATTGAAGGAGGTCCTACTAAATTTGACCCAGGTCCTTCCAGGATCTATACACTGAACAAGGCAAGATTCTTACCAAACCGTTCCCTTAACCCCCGACCAGGTAGCCAACATACCTCCATATAGACCGTGGAGATATGAATGGTGAATATCTTTTATTTTATATAGACAGTAAAATAATGCCAAGACACCATGGACAAACGATAAGGAAGAATCACCTTCAACATAAGAAACTAGTTATTAAAGTCATTAATACATAACCAAGTAAAAAGTGCGAAAAGATTAAAAATAAAAAGTATTACACTAGACACTTGTCTTCGCCAAGTGATGTAAGAGACTTAGGCAAACATGGCCTTTGATTATCAAGAACTCTTACGATCACTCTTGGATCCCGAGACGACTCACACACTATATGATAGACAATGGATGATGGTGGTGGATGATGGTGTTATGATGGTGGTGGGTGGTGGGTGAAGTGTGAGAGAGGTGGTGTGCCAAGGGATGGTTTGCAAATGAGCCAAGCACCCCTATTTATAGCCTGAACAGCAGCCCGGGCACGGCCCCGTGTCCATCTTCCTTCTCTGTCTTCATTAATTGCAGTTTGTCTGCATTAGTTGACCACGCCCCCATGTCCGCTGGGCACGACCCCGTGTGCAGAAGCGTATCTGTACTATCAAGATTTGCCTGGATTCTGCGAATCTTATAGTTGACCATGGCCCCGTGTCCGCTGAGCACGGCCCCGTGGTGGGCAATAGAAGCTTCTATAGCTTTGTCTTTTCTGCTGACACTTGGGCACGCCCCCGTGCTCATTGAGCACGGGGCGTGTTCAGCCTTCTGTTCTCTTGTTTTGCTTGGGAAGATGCTGTCGGGGAGGTCGGGCATGCCACGTTTGTACCTTTTCTTGTATTTATGTTAGATTTAGCTGTCTTTTTGCTTCTTTTGTTCATTTGAGTTCATTTAATCCTGAAAATACAAAAGGAAGACAAAAACACACTTTTTCCAACATTAGTACTAAAAAAGGGTTACTTTTATGCCACAATTGATGTAATTTATATGTTGCATTTTGTGCACATCACCATCCGTCTTCGAATGTTTCCATTTTCACTAAAAGACCGAGCTAAGGCTTGGCTTAACACCCTCCTAGTTGGTTCGGTAAACACCTGGGATGAACTAGCCCAAAAGTTTCTATATAAGTATTTCCCTCCTGCTAAAACAGCTAAACTAATGACTGAAATTAATACATATTCACAAGAGGATGGGGAATCCTTATATGAAACTTGAGAAAGGTTCAAGGAGCTACTAAGAAAGTGCCCTCATCATGGTCTTGCGATATGGCAACAAGTATCCACTTTCTACAATGGGTTATTGCCACACACAAGACAAACACTTGATTCTAGCTCCGGGGGACTTTTAGGTAATCGTCGCCCAAATGAAATCTATAATCAAATTGAGGAAATTGCTCAAACCAATTTTCAGTGGCACACTCCCCGAGGCAATAAATCTATTGTCCCGGGCGCCCATAAAGTTGATGAAAGCACTTCTTTACAAGCTCAAATCGAGGCCCTTTCTTCAAAAATCAAAAAGTTAGAAATGGAAAAAACGACGGTTATGGTTTGTGAGGAGTGTGGTGGGCCACATGAAAATTGGAGTTGTATGAAAGAATTAGATGATCAAACGGAAACGGTAAACTACATTGATAATAGACCTAAGCCGTCGGGTCCTCTAACGGGTACCTACAACCAAGGATGGCGTAACCACCCTAACCTTGGTTGGAGAGAACCCGGCAATAGTAGTAACTAACAAAATCTAAACCAACGAACAAACTTTCAACAACCACAAAATTTCTCTCAACAACAAGGTGGACGATAAAGGCTTAAAGATACTGTATCTCACCTCATCTCCGACACCGAAAAGAAAAACTCGGATCGATTTCAACAATTGGAATCGAATTTTAGAAATCAACCAGCTAGCATTCAAAACATGGAAAAACAATTAAGTCAAATAGCTCAAAATTTCTCCGAGAGACCACAAGGCGTGTTACCAAGTAATACCGAAACCAACCCAAAGGCGCAAGTACATCTCATAACATTGAGAAACCGTACCGTGGGTCCCGAAGAGGCTCCACTACCACCAACTGAAAGAAGCCAATCTAGCCAAACCACAACTCCACCCACGCCCCAACAAGAGAAGGCTTCTCCACCAGTTCAAAAGCCTACTAAGACTCCTCCGGTTCCATACCCCGGTCGGTTAATTCGTCAAAAGACCGATGAGCAATTCGCAAAGTTCGAAAATTTACTAAAACAATTGCATGTTAATATTCCATTTATCGAAGTCCTCACTCAAATGCCTAAATATTCAAAATTTATGAGGGACTTCCTCACTCATAAAAGGAAAATTGAATCATTGCAATTAGTTAATTTAGGCGAAGAATGCTCCGCCTTACTGCTCAATAAACTCCCGCAAAAGAAGCTTGACCCCGGAAGCTTCACAATTCCTTGCTCGGTTGGGGAATCCCCCATTCGTAATGCACTAGCCGATCTCGGGGCAAGCATCAACCTCATGCCCTCATCAATGTTCAACCGACTCGGCTTAGGGAAAACAAGCCCTACAAAAATAAGCATACAACTCGCCGATAGATCCGTCAAATATCCACAAGGTGCGCTGAAAATCTATTGGTCAAAGTCGGCGAATTTGTCTTCCCGGCCGACTTTGTCATACTAGATATGGAGGAAGATACCGAAGTACCACTCATCTTAGGAAGGCCATTCCTAGCTACGGCTCAAGCAGTGGTAGATATGAATGATGGAACACTAACATTGAGGATTGGGGATGAGGAAATGAAGTTTGGAGTTGGAAAAAGAGTAGAAGACGAAGACCCGGTCAACTACATGAAGGTCATTGACTCGAGTTTGGATGATGCTCTCTGACGGTGTAGCATGGGATGCAAAACATCCCACTTGGGTAACAAATGACCAGGCTTTGGGTCTAGCCAAGGACCCTTATAAACGTGGCGCACCACGGAGCCATTCCGCGGAACTATCCTTAGTTTAGTTTAGATTAATTTTTATGTTTTCTAGTTTAGTTTTAATTTTCAGGAATAAAACACACTCGGGATGGTGAAGGATAACAAGGGAAACTTGAACCAGCACCCCATGGACGAAAACAGGGCCACCCGACAAATTTTTCTTCATTACAGCAAGTTCAGCACGGGTCGTGCCCTCCCAACACGGCCCCGTGCTGCACAATCTGCAGGAAATGCCCAGTTCAGGTAACTGGACACGGGGCGTGCTCATTGAACACGCCCCCGTGCCCAGGCTTCTGTTTCTTTTTACAAACCTTTGTTACTGGCGATCTGAACACGGGGCCGTGCCAGGACACCACGGGGCCGTGTCCAGACGTCCAGTAACATAAAATTTTGTTTTTTCACACCTTTTTACACATTCAATCAACCTAAAAACTTATTTTTCGGACACATTGAGGACAATGTGTAATTTAAGTGTGGGGGGATGCTAAAACCTTGAATCTTGCAAGTCCTAAATACAAGCCTTACACAAAACTCTATTGGAACCGCTAATCACCCCAAATTTTTTCAAAAATTTTTCATTTTCTTTACTTGTCTAGGTTTAATTTGGGAATTTCAAGTTCTAAAAAGGTTATATTTTTACAAATTTACAACCGATAGCGTCGTGATAAAAAGAACCAACATAAGAAAATTATGAAACGGCATGACAAACCTAGTTAAAATTTGATTATATATACTTGATCACATAAAAACCCATTCCCACAAAAAATGAGTTTTGAGCCTTTATTGAGCATACAAATACATATCTTTAAACTAAATGCTCATTTTTGGTTTCTTGTGTGAATAGCTGCTTGGTTCTTACGACTCAAGAACTTGCCACGACGATACATTCCCGGTCCTTACCAACTTAAACCCGAGTAAGTAAATGACGGAGGCATTAGGACTAACCCTTTTTATTTCTACACCATTATTTTTCTTTTTTTTACCACCTACCCAAAATCCCTCTAGTTAACCCCTTTGAGCCTAAACCTTTTCATTTCATAACCCAAAACAAACACCCTTTCACCCACCAAAACCTTTTTATTTTTAACCCTTTTTTTAGTAACAAACTCGGTTTTTCTTATGACTTTCAAAAACAAATGATGATGATGATGATGATGATGAAGCAAAAGAGAAATAAACAAACAAGTTTGTCAAAAATAACTTTGTTTGAATAATGGCTTCATCAAAATAAAAATTTCAAAAATAAAAAGTCTTACGAAAACCGACGCTTTTTACGCCTTTCGCCTTTTTACTAACCACTAACCCAACCACCTACCTTAAACCCAAGCCTAACCCTTCACCCAAAAGTCCTCTTGATATTTACAAAGGTATATAGTTAAAAAGGAGGAGGATTGATTGCTTGGCAAGCTTATGGTAGGAGTAAGTTCCATGCCGCTCTCGAGTGATCCACTAAAATACATCTTCGGCAGAGTGTTGAGTGATCCCCGTGAGGTATGTGAACTTGTACATAAGTGGAATTTTAAAAAGGCATGTTATGCCCTAATAAGTAATTTATCTTATGGAATGTTTTCAATAAATCATGACGAATAGGATTGTAAACAAACTGCAATTAATGAAGAAAGAGAAGGAATGTGGACATGGGGCCGTGCCCGAGTCTCTGTTCAGCCTATAAATAGGAGTTCTTGGCTCATTTGCAAATCATCCCTTGGCACACACCTCTCTCACACTTCACCCACCACCCACCACCATCACAACACCATCATCCACCACCATCATCCATCGCCCATCGTAGAGTGTGTGAGTCGTCTCGGGATCCAATATTGATCGTAAGAGTTCTTGACAATCAAAGGCCATGTTTGCCTAAATCTCTTACATCACTTGGTGAAGACAAGTGTCTAGTGTAATACTTTTTATTTTTAATATTTTCGCACTTTTTATTTGGTTATGCATTAATGACTTTAATAACTCGTTTCTTTTGTTGAATGTGATTCTTCCTTATCGTTTGTTCGTGGTGTCTTGGCATTATTTTACTGTCTGTATAAAATAAAAGATTTTCACCATTCATATCTCCACGGTCTATATGGAGATATGTTGGCTACCTGGTCGGGGGTTAAGGGAACGGTTTGGTAAGAGTCTTTCCTTGTTCAGTGTATAGATCCTGCAAGGACCTGGGTCAAATTTAGTAGGACCTCCTTCAATACCCACCAGTATTGGATGGCGGGGGTCCAAACTCTTTGATCCCCTCATATGTAAGTTATTATTAATACTTTAACCCGGCTACTTAGGACTGTATCCCTGCTGAATCAGACTACTTAGCCGAGGGTAACACCACCTTCAAAAGAGGGGCCTACCATAATATGCATTAATAACTTAATTAATTATCTTTCAATAATCCGACCCTTTAGGATTGTATCCTTGCTGACTCAAACTACTGGGTTGAGGGTAACGTCACCTTCAAAAGAGGGGCCTACTACAATAACTAAGATAATCTCTTAAAAAGTGCAAAAGTGCGGAAATAATCAAAGGTTACACTAAACACGAGTCGGATCCAAGTGATTCATCTTGTCTATCTGTTTTTATTTTTATTTTATTTTTCAGCATTTTAGTTAGTTTTATTTTTCTTGTTTAACAACCTTTTTTCTAACTTTTGATTTGATTAGACGTTGAGGATAAACCGGTACTAAAAGCACTTGTGTCCTTGGACGACCTCGGTATCTTGCCAACACTATACTACGCTCACGATGGGTGCACTTGCCCATATGTGTGTTTGGTGTTAGTAAAATATCGTGTTTTATAAAATTAAAACTTGGCTAACGTGTAAAAAGGGGTTAAAATATACTTAAATATATATCACACCGCATGCGCATCAAACCCTACAAAGGAATAGTTGATAAAGCCAAAACTAGATCAGATCAATGGATCCAGAATAAGCAGTTGTGTGTAACAGTTCGTTCCCCTTGAAAGTGGCCTAACAACTGATGACCTCTATCTACTGTCCTGTTACATAAACTACTGATCTTCAACAACTGATGAAGACTCAAAGACTGCTGTAGATGAAACACTGATGCTCAATCTACTGTCATGGTTCAAGTACTGCTGAAGACACAAAGCACTGCTAGGAGTATAACAGTGGAATAGGAAGCAGTAGTTTAGTCTATCCTTTGTTATTTATTGTAATCAGTAGTTTGTGATAGCAGTAGTTGTATTAGATCAGTAGTTTCAGGTAGTTAGGAGGTTAGATGTCACTTTCATGGTGACGTCAACAAAGATGCCACAGTGGTTTGTTCTGTACTATAAATAGAACAGTAATCTCTACTGTTCTATCAGCTCTCTTCTTCCACAAGTCATTCTGTACGAACAAATCATCTGTGAGCTCAGGCTGAGGGGGAGATTATATGCATGCATGCAGTAGTGCTGATTATTGTAACTAAATACAATCATTCCATTCTATTATAAACATGTTTGCTTAAAACAATTCTCTCTTTGATTGTGTTGAAAGTTTGTTCCAATTTAATTCCGC
Source organism: Helianthus tuberosus (assembly GCA_030545235.1). NCBI lineage: Eukaryota > Viridiplantae > Streptophyta > Magnoliopsida > Asterales > Asteraceae > Helianthus > Helianthus tuberosus. The sequence goes on from CM060406.1 coordinate 54,723,172, forward strand.
TGCACTTGGTCATAATTCATCTTCATTATATTCAAACAAACACAATCTTATCAAACTCAGATCCTAACAATTGGTATCAGAGCTTGGACAGTCAAACTTGATCTAACAATCATTTTGACGTAAAAGTTCGGCTCAAAATCGTTGATACTTTTTAAATTGTTCGTTTCGTTGAAAAACAGAGTAAGGGTTAATCACGAGCAAAGTTAATTAATCAGTACCTGTAAAACAACCAGGATGACGTCACAATCACAAGATATGAACAATAACATTGGTTCTCTCTTCAAACCACCTATGTTGAAGAGAAATGAATACAACATCTGGGAGCGAAGGATGGGTCACATCTTAGCTCAACAGAACACTGGATGTTGGAAGTCGGTTATCTTTGGACCATATATTCCAATGGTGCCGACTGCTGAGGATCCAAAGAAGTTCGAACCTAAGAAAGTTGAGAACTATACTGATCAATATTTTCAGAAAATTGAAGTGGATGCCAAGGAATTTAGCATCGTTGCATCTGCACTCCCCAATGAAATCTATGCTGGGCTGTTACACTGTAACAGTGCCAAGGAATTGTGGGATGCACTTAAGGAACAATTTGGGGGGACTGAAGAAGTAATTGAAAACAACAGGGAAATTTTGAACCAACAGTATGAAATCTTTTGTCACATTAAGGGTGAAACATTAACACAGCAGTTTGAGCGATTTAGTTGTCTCATAAGTGAACTTAAGCTTGTTAAAACTGAATTTCCTAAATCAACTGTTAACAGCAGGTTTTTAAGATCACTTCCTGAAAAGTGGGACACAATTGCTTTTGTAACCAGAAACTCTGTAGAGTTCAAAGATCTGACCCTGACCCAACTTCATGGTAGACTCCTGACCTATGAAAGGGAGTTAAACCAGAAAAAGAAGTTACAAGAGTCTGGAAAAGTTGCAGATGACTATTCATTTGGCAGCACTGCTCTTTTGGGTCAAGAAGAATCTGGTAGTAGTAAGGATCAGAGTTATGATCATTATATTGACATAACAGCTGGTGGAGCCTTTAACAACTCTGATTCTTACTCAAACAACTATGCTTTCACAGCTAGTAGTGAAAACCAGAATTCTGACAATCTGTGCTTTGAACTCAATGATTTGCAGCATTTTAATCCAACTGACTTAGAAGAAATGGACATTTTGCATCAACTTGCATTGCTGATTAAGTAGGGCTGGATAAGTCAAAGATTAAGTGCTATAAGTGTAATAAGTTAGGTCATTTTGCTAGGGAATGCATGAGTCAAACCAATGGACCAATTATTACACATCCTAGCTCAAACCCTAGACCACAAAATAACCAAAACACTGTGCACTATGCCCAATATGCCCCTGCTGCTCATGTAAACATTGCTCACTATGCACATCCTGCAACCCCTGTTCCTGTGCATTATGTTAAAACCACTCTTCCTCAGATACAGTATGTTGCTCCTCAGGTTCAGGTGCAACAAGCTGCACCTCAACAAGCTGCACCAGCAGTGGTTCAACCAGACCAACAAAGTTTTTTTTACCCAAGGCCTTGTTGATTGGAGCAGCTTACCTGAAGAGTTAGGAGATGAAAATTTTGCACTCTATGCTTAAAATAATGTTTCTAGTAATGATATCTATTTTGTAGCATTCGAGACCATACCAGAAGGGCTGGAAGCTGAAGAAGGACAGTCAAGTGATGAAACAGTGGACAGAATTACTGAAGCAGTGGTTACTGCTGTTGCTGATGAAATACTGCTGGGAGAAAGTTCAAACCCCCTATTGGAACCACTATCTGACCCCTGGTCTAAAGAAGAAGAAAAGAAGAAAGAAGGTGAAAAAGAAGAGAAAACTCAAGAAGAAAGTGATCATACCTGTGATTGTGCCATAATGGCTGCAACTAAGGTATCACCACAGGTTCTTAAAAACATTTGTTCAGACAAATGCATCATAACATTTGCAAACATTAAGGAGGTGAATGAAAACCTTAGAGATAGGTTATTAACTTCTAAAGTTCAATTTGAAAAGTCTTTAAAAGAACTGAAAAACAAATTGAGTGAAAAAGAAAATGAAATTTGCAGCATCAAACAAGAGCATAGCATAACCAAGGACCAACTCCAGACCATGATAGAAAAATATCATGTCTGTAAAAAGGAGTTGGAAGCCACCCAAATCACTTGTGAAAAATGGGTGGAATCCTGCAAAGGTTATGAAATTATGCTTGAAAAACAGCTTGAAAGTAATGTAAAATTTGGCATAGGGTTTAGAAAAAATGACCAAGTTGAAAACACTGCTGCAAATCATGCTGGTTCTGTTGAAATCATACCAACCAACAAGAATGGCCAAGAAGTTAAAATAACTGATAAACTTGGTAACAAAATCACTTTGGAAAGATCTGTGGGGTCCTCAACTTTTGAGGAGATTGAGAAATACCAATTCAAACCCACATGGTCTGATGAGTGTGACATTCTTGAAAACTTCAAACCCATGGACTTCACAACTGTGGTTGGTGTTAAAGCTCGTAAGGCAAAGGTCATTCCACTTAAGGACATCCCAACAGTAGTTCAAAACTCTGTTGCAAAGGAGTCTGAAAAGAAGAAAAGAAAAGAAAAGGTAAAAAACTTGTTTTGTGATTTCTGTGAAAAGAAAAATCACTTGACAAAAGATTGTTTTCATCTAAAAGCATATGATATTAACAAAACAAGCACCATTGTACCTTCTCAGAGCTGCACCATCTGTGGTAAATCAAACCACCTCACTCAGGAATGTGTGTATCTCAAATTCTTTGATGTAAAAAAGAATGAGTACACTTCAAAAACATCCATGAGTTCATCAAAACCACCAATCAAGAATCAACCATTGTATGTGCCAGTTCAAACAGTTGTTACCAAACAGCTGAACCAAACCTCTGTTAAAAGAGATGTTCAGGTGACTGATGCACCCCCTGCTAACCAATACCGAAGAGGTAAAGGTCAACCACCATATCCTAGGGTCCCACATGTTTATGAAGCCTACAAAAGGCCTTCTAAACCAAGAGTGAACATGCATCCCTATGGATATCAAGAACTGATTGGAAATGGTCCCCAACAGTGGTTAGAGAAACAAGCTGCAAAAGTTAATCAATCCCCTGATCTAACCACTGTCCATCTTCCTGACCTTAATATAGACACTGTTGAGACCCCATCCAAAGCCTTATTGGCTTTGGAGACCCTCCTTAACTAATTATTTACTTGATGTGCAGGGAGCTTCTGCATGCTTAGATAGTCTTTGGTATGTAGATAGTGGAGGCTCCAGTCACATGACTGGATGTAGAGCCCTACTCAAAGAATTCAAAACTCAAGGAGGGGGTGATATATCTTTTGCTAATAATAGTAAAGGGAAGGTGATGGGTTCTGGTACAGTACAGTCTGGAAATGTTAAGTTTGAAAATGTCAATCTGATAGACAATCTAAAATTCAACCTCCTTAGTGTCTCTCAAATGAGTGACAAAGGTTATGGCTCTTTCTTTACTAAGGAGTGTTGTAGGATTGTTGGACCAGAAATGGTTGAAAAGATTGAAGAAATAATAAAAAATGGAATAACTAAACTTGTTGCTCAAAGAAGTGGCAATGTTTATGTAGTTGATTTGTGAAAAGGGAACCCAAGAACTGATGCCTGTCTGTTCTCAGCTGCCTCTAACAAAGAGACAGAACTTTGGCACAGAAGATTGGGGCACACAAATCTCAAGTCAATCACTGCTTTGTCAAAACAGGGGTTAGTAAGAGGTCTTCCTCAAAAACTGTTCACTTGTCCTGAGCATTGTGTTTCCTGCCTAAAAGGAAAACAACATAAAAGCTCTTTTAAGTCCATTGAGGAGTCCAAAACAACCAAGTGTTTGCAATTGCTTCACATGGATCTGTTTGGCCCAGTTAAAGTCATGAGTCTTAAAAAGAAAAGATATTGCTTGGTAATTGTAGATGACTTTTCTAGGTTTACATGGACTTATTTCTTACATTCCAAATATGAGACTGCAGGCATTCTGCAAGACTTTGTTACACAGGTTGAAAAGCAGTTTGACTTGCCAGTAAAAATCTTCAGGAGTGACAATGGCACAGAATTCAGAAATAGGGAGTTGGATGAGTTTTGTGTGTCCAAAGGAATTGTAAGGCAGTACAACATTCCCAGGACTCCAGAACAAAATGCGGTAGTTGAAAGAAAGAACAGAACTTTAATAGAGGCTGCCAGGACCATGCTTGCTGATTTGGGTTGGCCATTAACTTTATGGGCAGAGGCTGTAAACACTGCCTGCTATGTCTAGAACAGAGTTTTAATAAGCCCCATGCATCAAAATACTGCCTATGAAATTCTGTATAAAATAAAACCACTGATCTCATACTTCAAAGTTTTTGGTTACCCATGCTTCATTTTAAACTTAAAAGACTCTATCTCAAAGTTTGCAGCCAAAATTGATTGTGGCTCTCATTTGGGATAGTCAACCACTGCTAAGGCCTACAAAGTGTTCAACACTAGGACTAAGACAGTGGAAGAGACTTTGAATGTGAAGTTCAATGAACTCTCTTCAATGAAAATCCTAGCAAATCCTGCAGAATTATTTGATCTTGATAAATTTACCTTTGAAAATGTTTCTGTTAAGACTAACTGTGCAGGTCCATCTCAAAGTCCTCCATCAAACTATGGATATGAAGTCATCATTCCAAAACAAAAGTCTGCATCAATTGGAAGAGCAGTAGATGTTCAAAACAGCTGTCAAAGCTCAACCACTGCTACCTCAACAGTTGTTGACCAAAGTAGCCCATTAACCCCTGCTTCCACATCCTCAATCACTGTTGATAAAAATCCCCAAACAGTGGATAAAAGTCAGCATGTTTTCACACCACTTCCTCCTATTCCTCCACCTCCATTTCAAGCCACTGTTGGATCATCAAAGTTACCAACAGTGGTTAGCTCAGATGATTCACATCTGCAGCCCCCACCCTTAAATGTCATTGTCCCATACAAAGGAGAGTTAATCTTCTTGAAGTCTCATCCACCTGACCAAATCATTGGCAACATCAGTGAAGGGGTGCTAACAAGAAGCCAATCCCAAAACATCTGTCTTTTTGTTGGTTTTCTATATCTCCATCAGCCAGTCAAGTACCAAGAGGCACTAAAAGACAACAGCAGGGTAGAAGCCATGCAAGAGGAGCTCCAATTGTTTAGAAGACATCAAGTATGGGAACTTGTACCACTGCCAGAGGGTGTGAGTCCTATTGGCACAAAGTGGGTCTTCAAAAATAAAACTGATGAAAGGGGTATTGTTTTCAAGAATAAAGCAAGGATCGTGGTTCAAGGGTTCAGACAGGAAGAAGGCATTGACAATGATGAAACTTTTGCCCCTGTAGCAAGATTAGAAGCTATCAGATTATTCCTGGCCTTTGCTGTCAACCACAATATAAAGGTGTTTCAAATGGACATTAAATGTGCATTCCTCTATGGTAAAATTCAAGAAGAGGTATATGTTTGTCAACCTCTAGGCTTTGAGGATCCATTTAATCCAAATCATGTCTACAAGCTAAATAAAGCTTTGTATGGCCTAAAACAAGCACCTAGAGCCTGGTATGAAACTCTTTCCACCTTTCTTCTATCCATTGGTTTCACAAGAGGTAAAATAGACAAAACATTGTTTTTAAAACGGAGAGGGAAAGACTTTATGATTGTCCAGATTTATGTGGATGACATCTTTTTTGGAAGCACATGTTCTAAAATGTGTGAAGAGTTCAGACAACTCATCACAGCTGAGTTTGAGATGAGTGCAATGGGTGAACTCCAGTGCTTTCTTGGTCTCCAAGTAAGGCAACTGCAAAATTGAATTTCATCCATCAAGGCAAATATTCCAAAGAACTTTTAAATAAATTTGAGATGGATGATTGTAAGCCATGTAGTACACCCATTGCAACCACAAAGATAGTCATGTCTAATGAAAAGGATGATTTGGTTGATCAAACTCTTTATAGAAGCATGATTGGGTCTTTATTGTACCTGACTGCATCTAGGCCAGACATCATGTTTGCAACATGTGTTTGTGCAAGATCCCAATCAGCCCCTAGAAAGTCAAACCTTATTACTGTAAAAAGGATATGCAGATACCTAAAAGGTGCTCCCACACTTGGTATCTGGTATCCAGCTGATGGAAATATCAAGCTTTCAGGTTTCTCAGATAGTCACTTTGCTGGATGCAACACAACAAGGAAGTCCACTTCAGGAGGGTGCAAATTCCTTGGTAGTTGCTTTGTGTCTTGGCAAAGCAAAAAGCAAGCAGTTGTTTCAACATCCACTGCTGAGGCAGAGTATATAGCTGCTGCAAGCTGTACAGCCCAACTGTTATGGCTTCAAAATCAATTGCTGGATTTTGGTATCACTGCCTTAAAGTCACCTCTCATGTTGGACAGTCAGGCAGCAGAAAATATCATCAAAAATCCAGTTTCCCTTTCAACCACTAAGCACATTGATATCAGACATCACTTTGTGAGGGATTGCTATGAAAAAGGTTTGATTTCTCTTCACCATGTCCCAAGTAAAGATTTGTTGGCAGATGTACTAGCAAAAGCATTAGACACATCCACCTTTGAAAGCTTGATCTCTAGGATTGGGATGCTAAAGATGGAATAACAGGCAAAATCTTGTTTTTCTATGAATAAAAAACATTAAAATGTTTTCAGAAAATCAAAATTCCATCCTTAAAAATAGCTAACAATGAAAATTTTCATTAATCCTTAAAAGTCTGCCATAACCACTGTCTTTGGTTCAAACATCTGTTCTGATGATTATTGTCCACTGCTGGAAGTCAACCACTATTCCCTTATTTCTTTGTTAATCACTGTTGTTCAAAATCAGTGTTTTAACCCATTGATGGCTATCCACTGATAGTTAAAAGTCACCCACTGTTTTCATTTCACTACTGTAAACCAATGATAATTGATCCATCAGTGGTTTCCTAAACAACTGTCTTCCATTATTCATCAGAGGTTGGCACGTGGACGGTACTTATCCGTCAGATCATTTATAACCGCTGCCACATCAGCATTCACTTTTCCACCTTATAAAACCCTGATCAAAACCCCAAACAGGGTTTTCACTGTCGACTCGAATTCAAAATTCCTTTCTCAAAGCAGTTACCATCCATTTCTCTCAAATCCTTCATCGTCTTCTTCCTCTCGCATTTACACTCAAATCATCATGGCTCTTCCATACAAAACTCCCCATAACTACCCGTGCATACTTGAAAACCAAGTGACAGCACAACCTTCAACTCTGCCATTGATATTCTTTCGACCACAAAGTACAAAACTTTGTTGACTTGTAATGCTCCTATCTTCCTGGATACCCAAAGAGAATTCTGGAAAAATGCTAAACTTGATGTTAAGGACAAAAAGCCCTTAGCAATAAATTCATCAATCCGTAGTATTCCAGTCACCATCACACCTCAAACTCTGTCAGAGGTCTTTGAACTCAATGGTATTCAAGGTAAAAATTCTTTTCCAAAAACAGAGTATCAAACTGATTTTCTTGAGAGAGGGTATGAAGAGGAAATGAAAAGGGACACTTTACAAAAGGGCAGTTTTCCTCCTGCCATGAGGTTTTTTTTTTCATACCCTTCTCATGTGTGTGTCAAATAAAACAACTGCTTTCAATGAGATACCATTGAAAATTCAATATCTGGGCTATACGATCATGAACGAAGAAAATTTTAACAACTCCCGGGAAATTTTCAATGACATGGTCAAAAATATTAATAATATTAAAGATAATAAGAAACCATTTCTCTTGTATCCAAGCTTTTTAAGTTTTTACTTTCAAAAGAAATTTTCCAAGGATAATGCACATGTGCTAATCCAAGGAAATCTTGTCAAATAAACAGCCTTTCTTCTGAAACTTTTACTAGGCTGTCAAAACCTTCCAAAACACAAACAGAGGAGCCTGAGCAGAATTTAGCAGCAACAACTGCTCCTCAGGTTACTACTGTTGAGCCCACTGCTCAAGGTGATCACAGCAGCACAACCACTGCTGTGAAACCCACACCTAAAACCACCAAAAGACCCAAAAAGAAAAATATCCAAACGCCCCCAAACCCACAAAAAAGGTAACTCTGGAAGATGAGATCCTAGAGATTATACCTGTGACAACACAAAAGTCACCAATAACCACTGCTGCTACTTCCTCACAGCAGTTGGAAGAAAGATCTCAACCTGAGCCTCAAACTCCCCCTGCTTCTTCTCAAAAAGATCAGGTTGTATCAACAGGGACACCAAAATATGATGCTCTGGAATCACTTGATTCCATCATCCTCAGCCCAGCTACTAGGGCAAATTCTCTTTCTACACCCATACTCACTGGCCAAATTCCACCATCAATAGTACCTTTGTTGGATGCACTTGACATAGCTCAGACAGAAATCAGTTCTTCTCAACCACTTATAATTGAGAATAAGCCTCAACAAGTGACTGAGTCTGAGCTCCCTATCACTGCTAACCCACCAACAACTGAGGAGGTTACACTGCAGGAAGTACTAGTACTTCCTGTCAGTAGTTCAAGTGGAGCAGCTACTACAAGTGTTGAACCCATTGGTTTACACTTGGATAGTAGTTTCATCAATAAGACTCCCTTGAAGGTAATTTCTTCTTTGGGAACCATTGTACCCACTGGTGTGTATCCAATATTCACTGGTTCGATTAGAATGGTAACCTCTGCTGAAGAGAGAAGACCCCAGTACCAAGAACAAAGGGCATCAGTGGATGACTTTTGGGACACTTTTCCTAAGTCAACCACTGATACAACCACCACTGGTGGGAAATCAGATGATCCCATTCACTTGGGGTGATGGTTTAAAATATAGAGAATTGACGGAGAGGGTTGACAAAATTTACACATCTGTTGCAGAAATCAAAACTATGCTGCAACAGTTGTTACAAGCTCAAAAGGCAACACCCACTGCTGCAACACCTGCTCCATCATCTGCTCCTACTCCCGCTGAACTTTGGGATTTATTTCAACCTCTGCTTCACAAACAAAGAGAATATACTGATCAACAACATGGAGTTCAAATTCAAAAGATCCGAAATTTGATGGAAACTAGGTTCAAGGATACACAAGCAGATATCAAGGCAATCAAGGCCCATTTACTACAAACCACTAGAACTGTTCCTCCTTCAATCATTTTTGTTGACAATCCTCCTAATGATGCCAAAAAGGGGGAGAAAAAGAAGAAGGGATATGAAGATGGCCTATACATTGAACCAAATCATTTGACTAAATTGGTTGTTGAGATCCCTAGGCCAGATGGTTCCAAAAAGGTTGATGAGACTCAAAATGTTTTTGCTGCATTAAAAGCAAGCATGAAAGAGTCAATAGAGATAAAAGGGTCTAAAAGGTTTGAGCAGGAGAAGAAAGTATTGATGGAAAGGGAAAAATAGGGTACTTCTGAGCCTAAGGAATACCAGGTTATTCCTAAGCCAAACAGAAGAAGGCCTACTAGAAAAGCAAGACAACCCAAATCCACACCTCCCAAAACCATCAAACAAACTCCCTAAATCCCCAAAAACTCCTCTCATCAAACCTCTAAACCAACAGATGTTGAGACACCTGTTGTATCAACAGTTGTTGGTACTTCAGTGGTTTCAACAGATGTTACCCCAACATCTGCCATACCAAAAACAACCTCACCACCACAAAAGCCACCTGCCAAAAAGCAGAAGACATCAGATGGCACGTCATCTGTTGTAATGACAACAGTGGTTGAAACACCAGTTGTTTCAACAGCTGTTAGTCAAACACCTACCATCTTAATCACCACCACTCAACCCACCAAAACACCACCAACCTCTCCTAAGCACAAAAGGAGAAGGGTAACCAACATTGTCCTGGAAGATGACACTTCCCCAACTCCAACATCAACACAACCACTGACCCTTGCCATAATTCCAAATTCTGTTCCACTATCTTCAGCTCAAGTTCTGAATTCAAACACTGCTATTGTTCCTGTGGGATTACAATACCCATTGGATCTTCCAGCAGTCAGGGAGGAGATAAAGTCCTTTTAGTCTGAAGATGACCCTGCAAAAAGGAATCTTCCTTCCATTCAAGGTTATCATTTCCCTAAAAACATAGAAGAGTATCTCAAGATAAAGGCCCAACAAGCAGAAGATATATCTACAAGAGATACAGAGGGAAAGTCTGACAAAGAGATTCAGAGATATCTGCAATATCTGCTCACCAAGGTCAGAACTCTAGAACAGTTCTCAAAAGATATGTGCCAAAAATTGTCTGAAAAGGATGATGAAAGTATGAGACAAGACTACCTTGATTATATCATGGCTTACAAGAGGTATAGAGCAGAAAAGCATCAGTATAAAGAATGGACTATCAGTGAATTACAAGAAGAGACAGCCAAAATTCAAAAGATGCTCAAAGAAAAGGTCAAATAAACTCTTCCAGTCTAGGCCAAGTACAAGAAAAATGTACCTGAAAGAACCCTGAAGCTTAAAAGAATGAAAGAAGAACTGATAGTAGCTGATTATGGGTCAAGGAACCAGGTTACAAGATGGTCAGAGGATAAAGTGTTAGCCACATACAAAAGTTTGGAAGAGTTGAGGAAAAGGGATCCCACTGCTCCTCAAAAGCCTGATTATCTTGAAGCAGTGGTTCCAGTCAGACAACCAAAGTTACCAATCAGAAGATCCACTTCTCCACCTGCTGCCATCCTTATCAAAGAAGGAAACAAAAGCAGATGGATGCAGCAACCAAAGAATATAAGGATCAAGACGAACTTATTATGAAGATGGTTCTTCAGACACTTTTGGCAGAGAAACAAGAATCAACACAATCTCAAGACCCTGCAAAAGTTGTCATCACCAGGCCCCAATCTTCAAACTCATCTGCAATAATAACTCTCCCAAGAAACCCAGTGGATTCAAAAATACTAAAGTGGAAATCTGGTCAAAAGACCCACGTATTGAATTTGCTCAAATCCAATGGGAAGGTGGAGCATATATCAAGGGAACAAGCACTTGGCCTGGGTGTTGAAGATCAGCAAGATCTCCTTGAGCTCACACTGTGCAGGGATGAGAATGATACAGATTCCTTGGACTTTTAATTACAATTCAAAGGGCAAGTCAGGGAATTATTGAGGAGGCAATAAAGATCCAGAATAATGAAGAGTTTTAGCATCATCTGTTCCAGGGGGAGATTGTTGGGATTGAACCCTACAAAGGAACAATTGATAAAGCCAAAACTGGATCAGATCAGTGGATCCAGAATAAGCAGTTGTGTGTAACAGTTCTTTCCCCTTGAAAGTGGCCTAAGAACTGATGACCTCTATCTACTGTCCTGCTACATAAACTACTGATCTTCAACAACTGATGAAGACTCAAAGACTGCTGTAGATGAAACACTGATGCTCAATCTACTGTCATGGTTCAAGTACTGCTGAAGACACAAAGCACTGCTAGGAGTATAACAGTGGAATGGGAAGCAGTAGTTTAGTCTATCCTTTGTTATTTATTGTAATCAGTAGTTTGTGATAGCAGTAGTTGTATTAGATCAGTAGTTTCAGGTTGTTAGGAGGTTAGATGTCACTTTCATGGTGATGTCAACAAAGATGCCACAGTGGTTTGTTCTGTATGAACAAATCATCTGTGAGCTCAGGCTGAGGGGGAGATTGTATGCATGCATGCAGTAGTGCTGATTATTGTAACTAAATACAATCATTCCATTCTATTATAAACATGTTTGTTTAAAACAATTCTCTCTTTGATTGTGTTGAAAGTTTGTTCCAATTTAATTCCGCTGCACTTGGTCTTAATTCATCTTCATTATATTCAAACAAACACAATCTTATCAAACTCAGATCCTAACACATGTAAACACAGTGGCTTTGTGATGGGAACCACATATTCGTGTGTTGCAGTTTGGAAAGATGACCAAATACAGATATGATATTGAAATTTGTGAGCCTTCAAATTATTCTCAGACAATTCCTAACAATTGTCCATGTGAAAGTTAGGGTTTGTTGGGTTGTTTGTAGCTAGGGTTCAGAATACTTGAAGCATATTATATAACTTTTTAGATGGTGTTTGTAAGGTTTAATATATGGAATGATATTCTTCGAGAACTAGAAAAGGAGAAAATACAGAACGAGATTCTTCAAGAACTAGAAAAGAAGAAAATACGGAACGAGATTCTTCCACTAATTATTCAGCAGTCATTACTTCTTAATGATGAGCAGTTGGTCGATGACATGATAGAAAAAATGCAGAAATGTTGAAGTGCAAGAACAAGTATGAAGATAAGTTAAAAATAAGTCAAGAACAAAGAAGAACACTTGAAGAAAAAGCAAGAACTTGGAAGTATTACCTGATTTGCAGCTAGATCTTGTTTGTTGTCTATGTATCTGTATTCAGTCAATGAACATGCTTTTGTAGACTATGTTTTGTAGCTATATGACACATATGACACATAAACAAACCATCAATACATGTTGCAAGTTAAATCCACAATAAAAATAAAGAGTTGCGGCAACAGCTTGTAACAAAGTTATATACGTCCCGTATAAAGTTATACGGGTCGTATACAACCTTTTGAATTTTTTTATTCTATCGTATACTCAACATACGAGCACTGTTTTATGTCTTGTATACGGGCCGTATAACTTTATACGACCCGTATACAATTAAACAACTTTCTTTGTGTGTAACTTTATTTCACTAGGGGTTCAGATTATTAACTTCATGCGTACGAAAGCTCCTTGAGCCTTGAGGATTTAGAACTACACACTTTGTGTGAGTTAGTTAATAACTTTTTTTGAAATCAATGGGTAGATAAACAAAGTCATAAGCAGACTTATTACCAACATTGTTGAGCTTCCTGTTCTCAAGTTCACAATGAACGTTCTGAAAATTGAAGGAAAAGGACTTTGTTATGGTTTGGGGAGAATGTTCTGGAAATTGAAGAAAAAGGAGAACTGGATTTGTTGAATTCAAAGAAAAGAGTAAAAAAGATGAAATGAGACATGTTATGTTGGAAACTGAGGTTGAAAATAAGAAGTAAAACATTTAACATCTCATTAACACAAATGCAATACTTACAATTAACCAACTGTAAAAGAAGGATGAGATATCGGCAGTTAGCTCGAAGAAGTTTCTCCCTTGGTAGTTGTTACCATATCCATTATCCCCATTGGTAGTTGTTACCATATCCATTATCCCCTTGATAGTTGTTACTATATCCGTTGTCCCTTTGGTAGTTCTTACCATATCCATCATTAGGGTATAGTTATAATTCCCCTAATATCAGGCCCATCGTTTACCGTGGAATGCATCCTTAAACTTGATAGCAGCAATATGGTTATATTAGAACACTATACACTGCATGTAAACACAGGGGGTTTGTGATGAAATGTTACAAATTGGGAACCTGAAGAAACACTGGATAAATGACCGGAATCAAATTATCCAGGGGGTTATGTTCTGCATAAAAAGGGTGGTTCTCTCTCGTTTGATTCGAAGGGACAAGTCTTCTTCTCCGGTGAATACTGCAAAACAGAACACCGTTAGCCTCGTTACGGGGAGAAGGGAGGTTCTCTCCGTAACCTGACTCCGGCGTGAGATTAAGTATATGTTTATGAAGAAGAAGAAGTATTGATGAAGTGAGTGTAACTTGAAGCTCATACCTGGTTTACTCTCGTATTTATAGCCGGGAGTATGGGCGGGAAAACCTGTTATTGAAAAGTTGACGGAAGATGCTAACTCCGTAAGCGGTTATTTCCCATCCCGTTAATCCTCTTAATCCAACGTGAGTGCACACGGATCGCTATTCAGATCAATGGCTGGGGTGTTGCCACGTGGAAAATGGCCAAATGGAGATTTCTCTCCAATTTCATGCCATCATCGTGATTTCAGGGTTGCCTGGGATGATGACACGTGTCCCAGATGGTTATAACCATCTGGTGGTGCACGAATGAGTCTTCTAGAAGATTATTGCCATAATCCGGTGGGGCTCCTTATCGTGTGGTATCAGTGAAATAAATAATACCCAAGTCTGGGTATTATTCAGGCAGAAGTGTTAACTGGGATTTTTAACCCTGTTTGTTATGGAGAGAGGCGCAAGGATTTATGCATTCCCTTTTAGCGCGCGAGTGTTGTCTGCTTTCCTTTCTTCCATACTTTTTGTAGGACCAGTGCGCGGCAGCGCAAGGTCTAAAGAGGACTAAAAGACGGGGTTGTGGTATGGTCCCAAGTATTGATATGAGGTTTTTGGGACCTTACCCCTTCAAGTCCCCCCAGTCTAGTGTTGCTCTTATGCAAATAAGTGGAGCACTGGACTATGTGAGAGAAATGCTTGTAGGTTTTGGGCGCGAAATTGGAGAATTCTTCTATGAGAATATACACTTTGCTCATTATGGTGATTTTGAAAATCTTTGACTTTGGGTGAGAGGTACAGTAAGGACTGTGTGACGGGCTGTCACTGTCAGGTGCACATTACTGACCGTGGTTTACACGCGCGCGTGAACTCGCGTTTGTGTTGCTTCCCACTGGCCCCTGTCGCTTGGGTAACTGTGCTATCCCGAAAAAGGTGTTGTTGTAGTTACCGAAGCTATTTATGGCGGTGGGTATATAAGTGTTTTGGATTTCCCGTTTCCAGTAATCATTACTTTGTTGAAAATCCTTTACCCCTTTGTCTTCTTTATCCGTTCTTTAGAAAGAATTGTAATTTCTCCTTCCTATGTCAACCGACGATCATCACGAAGACTCAACAGAAGAAATGTCTGTCGAACTTCCACCATTAAAGTGGTCTAGGGCAACCTTTGATGGTTTGATTCGGAATCTCAGGTTCCCGGAAAACTGGGGTGCCCTTTACCCTGAAGAAGGTCAAACGGCGGCGGACGCTCCGGCCGGGTATGTGACCTTGTTTTGGGATTTCTTTAGTGCAGGTAACTTTCGTTTGCCTGTAACGAAATTTTTTCTTGAAATTCTTGAGTATTACAAGTTCCATATTTCCCAGATGCACCCAATTGGTATGGTTAGGGTTCGGCATTTTGAATTCGTGTGCCGTACGATGCATATTGAACCGACGGTTCCTCGATTCCGGGTTTTTCATCAAATGCACTATACTCAAGGGTTCTATTCGTTTATTCAAAGTGCATCAGCGAAGAAGATTTTGCTTCATCCTCCAAAGTCATTCCATGACTGGAAACAGAAATTCTTTTTCATTAAAGCAGGGGTTTTTCCAATGAAAATGATTTTTAGGGGAATAGAGGACGTCCCCACCGAAACCGTTCAGACACCTGTTGACGAAAATTGGTACCAGGATCTGAAAGACGTTCCGTCTATTGCTTTACCGGAGAAAGCCCTTGTTGGTGCCGGTATGAGTCTGAACTGGAGGATGGAACGAGAAGACAAGCCGGTGTATATGGAAGATGGCAAGAGTAAGATGTTTGCCCTGTTTCTTTATTTCTGTCTCTTCCCCTTCTTTTTTTTGAATTTGTCTCTGCTTTCCTCCTTTTGCAGTTGTTTCGTTGTATGTTGTTGCTTTTGAAAGGGAAGGTGGGAAAATGGCTACCCTTCCATAGAAACCTGATGAAGAATTGTGGTATCACCACATTGTGAAGAACTTTGTTCTTCCGCGGGATGCTGATCTGTCTGCACCACCTGCTGCTGGTGCTGGTAAGCTTTCACCATATTTTTGTTTGCTTCTTTTGCGCGTTTTGAATAAGTTTTATTATGCGCTTTGTTAGTAGGTGACTTGTCTAACTTGGGCGTAGGCCCTGAGAAGAAAAGACGTGCGCCAACCGCTACTGCTACGCCAAAGAAGAATGATGCTGAAAAAGCTCAGTCCTCTAAGGCCAAAAATGTTGGAGGGGAGAAGAAAGGTATGCGCCGCTCTTCTGACTCCTGGTGTGATTATGTGGTGGTTTCTGATTCATTGGAGGGTCTTGCACCTGCAGTTATTATTAGAAGACCGAAGCCAGAACTAAAAGTGACTGCTGATATCCTTGCGTCCAACCCTGATGATCCCATTGACTTGGAATCAAGCCCTGAGCGCTTAGTGAGGAATAAGGCAGGAAAAAGAAAGCAGTCTGGCGCTGAGGCTGAAGGTCAGCCTACAAAGAAGATTCAGAGGAAGAAAATTACTAAGAGAGGCAATCTGGACGCTTTTATTTCAGAGTCTGTTCCTGGTAAGTGTCCTCTTTTGCTCTCTTCTTCATACACTCATTGAATATTTTGTGACTCATAGACTTTGTTTTTTCAGAAAAACCAATTTCTCCTGTTCCCACAGAATCATTGCCTGTGGTTAATGAAGAACTCCCACCTTCTCCCCCACGCGCTTCTATTGATAAGTTGAAGAACTCTGAGGTTCCTGAGGGTGGGACTGAGAAGGCTGTTGGGGTTGAGGATCTTGGGGCTGATAAGCCTGTTGAAGTTGTTGCAAATGTAGAAAAGGTTATTAGCCCCGAGATTACGGATGATGTTGGTAACCCACAAGCCCCTGAACTTGCTGCTCATGATTCAGAGAAAGAGAAAACTGCTGAAAAAATCCATGTTACAACTTCTCCTTCTAAAGCTTCTGGTTTTATGCCTGAAAACATCGAGAAAGTTTCTGCTTAGGACCAAGGCTCATTCTCTGATGCTGGCAAGATTTCTCCAATCCGCCCAGACGAGACTCTGGAGGATTATTATTATAGAACTTATTCGGAAAAGGATGCTTCCGACATTCATGTCCCTGTTTGGAATCTGAAGAAGGGTGATACCTTTTCAGATTGGCATGTGTGCCGGGACTGGTTGCAGGGGATATTTCCGCCTGGGGAGATTAAGTTCCAAGAAAGTCGTCTCCATGAGCAAACTTACCATGCCTACCTTGAAGAGGCTGCTTCTTATACATCCACTACGCATCGCATAGTGCGAGAGTGGCATAGTATGCACAAGGAGTGGGCTGACTTCAAGGTGTCCAAGAGGAAAGTTGCTGATGACGAGAACCGTGTTGCCCAGCTGAAGGCTAAGTTGGAAGCTGATCAGGCCAAATTTGAGGCTGATCGAAAAACAGAGGAATGGTCCATTGCGAGTTGGAAAAGGAAAGCGGAGGCTGAAGCTGCCCTTCTTGCCGAGGAGCGCAAGAATTTTAAAAGAATTTGTGAGAAAGATAATAATGAGAAAATAGGTCTCCGTAATGTTATCAATAATCTCAAGGCTGAAGTTGAGAAATTGAAGAAACAGGATGCGGAGATCGAAAGGTTGAAAAAAGAAAAAGCTGATGCTGAAGCTGCGCGAGATGAGGCGCGTTCCCACAGGGAGCGCAGTGAACAACGAGAGGTACATGCCTGCGCCAATCTTGCTATTAGAGACAAAGAGATAGAAGAACTTACCGCTTTGCTTTCTGACCAGGAACAACTTAAAAAAGATTTGGAGCTTGCGCCTTCTGAGAAAGCTGATGTCTCCCGTCACTTAACTGAAACTGAAGCGAAGCTAGAAAATTCCGAAACGGCGCGGGCCACAGCAGAGAGCGAGCTTGAACCTTTGAAAAGTGATATGTTATGGTTGAAAGAGCGTGGGATTGCCTGTGTAAGTTGCTTTTTGCTTGTTTTCTTTGCGGGAATGCTTCGCGCCTTTCTCTTATTTATCTTTCTTTGTTCTTGTAGGTTGCTGAATCGGTGTTGAATTCTGTAGAGCTAGATAAAACTGTTGCGTGTTTAGTTGTTGCCGCGCGAAGTGATGGGTATGCTCAGGGATATGCGGAATGTTCACACCATGTGACTAACGCCTTGAAAGTTGATTGGGATACTAGTAAATCTGCTACTCATGGAGTTAACACTGGTGCCGCCCTTGCAGCTTTAAAAACAGAATTCAACAATTTGAAGCTTCCTGTCATGGATCTTATAAATGTTGCATTGCAATCCGAAGATCACGTGGCGCAACTAAAGGAAATCTTCCCAGACGAAGACGAAGATCTAGCGTAGGTTTCCTTTTGTAATTGTATTGAACAATTTTTTGTGGTCTTTTGGGATGTGTATCCCTTTTTCTGTTAATGCGCTGCCACGCAAGTAACGTACACTGAAACACTGCCGTGTTTGACATTTTTCTAAGGCGTATTGGTGCGCCAGGAATAGTATGATGTGTGTTTTAGTTTACAATATTTTGCATGGGTACAATTACTTTGATCAGGTAAGGCGAATGAAGGTGGTATAAAGCTCATGTGTGAACGTGTGGTCTTGTGTGATGTAATCACTTGATCGTTCATGAGACTTGTATTATATTTACCATAGTGTTTTTGCGCTTACCAAAAGAAATTGCATGCACTTTGTAAGAAAAAACACAAGAATAATAGAAACTTTGTTATTTATTTCGGGATAAGGCGCTGAGGCCGTTACAAAGTCTATTAAGATAAATACACGGGACTTAACTTACACTCTATATCCTGCTTAAACTCGATAAACTGTAGAGTCTGTTCCATTCTGCGAGGAGATCATAGAGTTACTTCTTAATTTTTCGCTTTCTTGCTCGGGCCTTCTTCGCCCCGGGTAATTTGTTTTATGTCCTTGCGCACGTTTTGTAGTAGGTGAGTGAGCTCACCACTTTTAAGCGCCTTTTCTATCTCGGTGCGCAAGGAGATGCAATTATTGGTGGTATGACCACTGTCTTTGTGGTAATCACAATACTGAGCTGGGTCCTGCCCACGTTTGTTCTTCATGGGTGGTGGAGGCTTAAACTGATAATCCTCCGTGCTTAAAACTTTCGCATGAGTTTTGGTTAAGGGAGTCCATTGTCTCTCCCTGTTCTCTTGTTTGGTTTCTCTATGCGCGGCAAGCTTATTGATTGTGGCTCGAGCATCCTCGGATGAATAGTTCCCTGAGCTAGAATCGCGCCAACCTTTCTTAAATTTCCTCCCGCCACTTGATCCTAAATCTGAGGGTCGATTGTGCGGTGGTGGCGGCCTGTTGGTGGTGAGATTCTTTTCTGTTTGGGCGTAGACCTTAGCCGCCGCCATCACTTTTTCCCAGCTTTTCGGGAGTCCTTCCGTCCCAGACAGGACTTTTATCATATCGTCGCACCTGACTGCATATTTGAATTGGGCGCGAATCAGCTGCTCATGGACGTCCCCGATCTCGAGTACCTCTTTGTTATAACGGGTGATGAAGTCTTCCAGGCTTTCATCATCATGACGCCAGATGTTCATCACATCCGCTGTGTCGCGGATGGATCGCCTTTGCTGGCTGAAATGAACCAGAAACTTCTCGCGCAAATCTATCCATGACGTGATTTTCCCAATGGGTAAGTTATCAAACCAGATTCTTGCATTGCCTGTAAGGGTTTGTACGAAAAGGTGGCACCACATTGGTAGGGTCCAGCCTCCTACCAGCCCTGCGGTTGTGAAACTCGTAGATGATCGTCAGGGTCTGTCATTCCGTTGAACTTACCCACGTTAGACGGGAGCTTTGCTTTTTTCTAGCGGAGCCTGAGCTATTTCGCTTGTACATTTTGAATTCTCCCCGCCTCAGCAGGACGATAAATCAGATCATAATTGTGCTCAGCCTCGGAATTGTAAACCGCGCGGGGTCTACACTTGTTGTAATTCGGTTGTAACCGACTAAACACGCTGGCACTTTCTCCTTCACGGTAAGTTGGATCATATTCACTGGTGTGGGTGTGCCGCTGAGAACCCAACCTGGTGTGAACTGATGGTCTTCTGTGAGAGTGTGACTCATCTCGATGCTCTCTTCGACGATTTTCTGATTGAGTATACTCATATCTCGATGGAGATCTAGAGTGAACCTCTGTGTCTTCGATCTGGACTTGGGATGGGCCATCACGTTGAGAAGCATGAGCACGGGATCCTGGCCTTCGTGATTGAGTTTGGGGAGCAGTTTGTGCACACAGCTGTGTGTATACTGCATTTAATTCCCCCTGAGATCTTACATACCAGGAGATTGGGGTCTCTCCTGGGGGTAGAATTGAGCTTACAGGGATCTCCGGCTGTACCCCTGGGGTGATAGGTTCATTCGGATGATTGAACTGTGCTTCATTGTCATCCGAGGCTTCTTCTACAATACCCTCAACCTGGGTATTGTTAACGAAATTCGGCCGAGGGCCGCTTTGTCGATGAGTTGAAGTTTCTTCCATGTGCAAATGGAATCAACAGAGTAAATCAAAAAACGAGAGAAAAACGGATGAAACAGAGAAATCGGTGGGCGCCAACGAAGAAACACTGGATAAATGACCGGAATCAAATTATACAGGGGGTTATGTTCTGCATAAAAAGGGTGGTTCTCTCTCGTTTGATTCGAAGGGACAAGTCTTCTTCTCCGGTGAATACTGCAAAACAGAACACCGTTAGCCTCGTTACGGGGAGAAGGGAGGTTCTCTCCGTAACCCGACTCCGGCGTGAGAATAAGTATGTGTTTATGAAGAAGAAGAAGAAGTATTGATGAAGTGAATGTAACTTGAAGTTCATACCTGGTTTACTCTCGTATTTATAGCCGGGAGTATGGGCGGGAAAACCTGTTATTGAAAAGTTGACGGAAGATGCTAACTCCGTAAGCGGTTATTTCCCATCCCGTTAATCCTCTTAATCCAACGTGAGTGCACACGGGTTGCTATTCAGATCAATGGCTGGGGTGTTGCCACATGGAAAGTGGGCAAATGGTGATTTCTCTCCAATTTCATGCCATCATTGTCATTTCAGGGTTGCCTGGGATGATGACACGTGTCCCAGACGGTTATAACCATCTGGTGGTGCACGAATGAGTCTTCTAGAAGATTATTGCCATAATCCGGTGTGGCTCCTTATCGTGTGGTATCAGTGAAATAAATAATACCCAAGTCTGGGTATTATTCAGGCGGAAGTGTTAACTGGGATTTTTATCCCTGTTTGTTATGGAGAGAGGCGCAAGGATTTATGCATTCCCTTTTAGCGCGCGAGTGTTGTCTGCTTTCCTTTCTTCCATACTTTTTGTAGGACCAGTGCGCGGCCGGCAAGGTCTAAAGAGGACTAAAAGACGGGGTTGTGGTAATGTCCCAAGTACTTGATATGAGGTTTTTGGGACCTTACCCCTTCAGAACCGCATATTCGTTTATTGCAGTTTGGAAAGATGACCGAATAGAGATCTGAATAACCAATACAGCCTATTTGTAACCCAACTAAAATCTCGTAACTATGAATCTCTTCCCTCCAAAACCACCACCTTGTCGCGTATGGTCATTTAACATCTCACATCCCTTTAATCATCATAACCAATAACCTTCACCTTTTCACCGTCACTGCTGGCTAATTGCAGGAGTAGACGGACCGTACAAAGTGATGAGGGTCGTATACAACTTTTTAATATTTTATTCGATCGTATACTCAACATACGAGAACTATTTTATGACTTGTATACGGGACGTATAACGTTATACGACTCGTATACAATTAACCAACTTTATTTTTTTAATTAGTATATGTGGAATTGACGAAAACGCAAGAACGTTGAGGATTTAGAACTATGAACTTTGTTTGCAAGTAAAACATTTAACATCTCATTAACGCAAATGCAATACTTACAATTAACCAGTTGTAAAAGAAAATTGAAACCAGCTTTTGCATTTGTAAACTTGATAGCAACTTTTTGCTTAAACAATGTTTTGATATGATAGATAAAATGCAGAAATGTTGCATAAGTCATTTAGTTTCTGGAATTTGAGAACCGTTGTGTCTAATCATATCAACTATCGCGTTAAGTTGTAGTTGAAGTGCAAGACCGAGTACGAAGATAAGTTAAAGATAAGTCAAGAACAAAGAAGAACACTTGAAGAAAAAGCACGAACTTGGAAGTATTACCTGATTTGTAACTGGATCTTGTTTGTTGTCTATGTATTTGTCTTCAGTCAATGAACTTTGTTTGAGTTAGTTAACAACTTTTTTTGAAATCAATGGGTAGATAAACAAAGCCAAGAAGAGTAACATTACCGATCAGTCCGTTGATGAAAAGCTTAGAAAAGAAGGATTAGATATCGGCAGTTATCTCGAAGATGTGATTAAGGTAAGCGTGTCGTAAAGTTGCCTCTGATTTTTAAAACATTTCCCACTGACATAATATTTTAGAAATGGCGACAACTAATGTAGTGAATAAACACAATCTTATTGTGTTTGTAAGGTTTGTAACAAGTTTGTGTATATTTGTATTGGATCTTGTTTGTTGTCTATGTATTTATATTAAGTCAATGAACACTGTACACTGCATGTAAACACATTTGTCTTGTACACACCGAGACCGCTTTGTTAATTTTAATGAAGCAACGAAGATTGAAGGTGCCAAATAGAAACTAAATGAATTATGCAACATATCCATATCCCCTTGGTAGTTGTTACCATATGACACATGATAAAAGCGCTTCTCTAGACAAATGTCGATAAATGTTGATTGGAACACGCCGCTTAAATCGGAGGATGAGTTGATTTGATTGTGAAATAGATAAGAACGATGAGATCAGAACACGACAAAATTAACCAACCTTCTTCAACACTCGCGGTACAACCGGGAATTGCAAACCGCAACCGTTTTTTACTATGGGAATGGTGGCTATGGGAAATACAAACCGTAATCGCTTGTGTCTATAGGAATGGTGGCTGTGGGAAACACAAGTTTTCTTTTTGAGCTTGATGAATGTCCATTATCTCAACGCTTCTCCTTACATTACTGATCTGGAATTTCAGAACCGTTGTGTATTTGCTTACTGATTATTGAAAAGATTTGTTGAAATCGAAGAAAAGAGTAAAAAAGATGAAATGAGGCGTGTTAACGCAAATGCAATACTTACAATTAACCAACATACATTGATTGTGGATTTAACTTGCAACATACATCAAAGCTTCATGCAACCGAGACCGCTTTGTTAATTTTAATGAAGCAACAAGATTAAAGGTGACAAACAGAAACTAAATGAATTATGCAACATATCCTTATCCCCTTGGTAGTTGTTACCATATCCATTGATGTCCAATTGACGAACACGAATGTGTGAAATGGGATTTATTTAAAAGTAAAAGAAAACTGAAACCAGTTTTCCTTGATAGCAAAAGCCGTTCGATTTAATGGTTCTGAACACTACATAGACTGGCAGATCGAATGGTCCTTATTGACGCAGACTCTTGATAATCATTGTGAACATGAAGCTCAAACAAACCACCAAACTAGGACATCAACATCAATTGATGTCCAATTGACGAACCCGAATGTGTGTAATGGGATTTATTTAAAAGTAAAAAAGAAATCTGAAACCCATTTTCCTTGATAGCAAAATTCGTTCGATTTGATGGTTCTGAACACTATATAGACTGCTAGATCAAAACCCAAATGTTTGAATATTAACTCATAAAAAAATTCCTATCTATACGGGTCGTATACCATTATATGGTCAGTATAAATATATCGTATACATTGTATACGCCCAAAGTTTGTTTTAATATGGTGTATACTGGCCGTATAAGGTTATACGGCCCGTATCAAATAATATAAAATGTCAAAGTCTGCGCCCACTGACTTTGTCGGCTTATTTTATTCTTTACGGGCCGTATAACCTTATACTGCCCGTATACACCATGTTAAAACAAGATTTTACCGTGTGCTAATATTAACACCCTTATTTTTTTTTACCCGGGTATTGTATACCCGTAACCAAACCCGACCCTACCCGTAGGGTATGGATAGGGTATACATTTTGAACTCAAGGTATGTTTGGCTAAGCGTTTTGAAACAACTTATTGACTTATTGGCTTTTTGAAAAGTCATAAGCTCCAAAATGATGTTTAGCAATGAGGGTGTATGTGAGGGGAAAAGTGACTTTTCCAAAAAGTCACTCTATACTGACTTTTCCAAAAAGTCAATAAGGAGTTTTATAAGCACTCCCAAACACCCCCTCAATACCTGTAACTGAAACCGTACCCGACTTATACCCGAAAATACCCAGAACCGGTCATACCCTATACCCGATACCGGATTTTTTAATACCCGATAGAATACCCGAATTTTTAAGGTAAATTTTTATGTTTACTTTGCAACTTTAATATTAAGTGTTTTAAAAATGCATATTATAAAACAAATAATTTGTATTTGAGTGAATTTATGTTATTGTAATCTGTTTTTCATTACTTTTACAAATCAAATTTAATTCCTAAACACATTTATTTTTATGTAAAATAAAAAAACATATTTTTTTAAAATCGGGTATTAATACTCGAATCTATACCCGGTTCTAATACCCGTTTATACCCGAACTCGATTATACCCTACCCAGGTACATAGGGTATGACTTTTCTCTTCAATACCTGTACCCAAACCCTACCCGGTTTCTCTTAATACTCGATTTTCCAATACCCGACCATACCCGAAACCGGTACCCGGAACCTGGTATTAACGAAAACCCAATTTGTGCACCTCTACTATAGGGTGTGGTCAGGACCCTCATGGTTATCATGACCCTCCACGTCAGCGTCATGTCAGACAATTTTAATCCATCATAAAAAACTACTACCCTAAGGTTGTGGTCATGACCCAAACCACTATTTTCATATTTTAATTTTTTTTTGTGAAAAGGAAAAAGATATATTGAAAAAGGAAAGGAGGTCCATGATTGTCATGGTTTAATCCATGCCAACCATGGTGGATGAGATAAGGGGTGGTGCAGCAATCCATTAATGGTCCTATATGGCATGATGACTCAACCCATGCCCCCCACACCCTTTAGCCTAATGGTATATGATTATGTATCAGTACGTAATTACGTAACAATAGTTGACTATATATTATTACGTGATTTTGAATATACATTACGTGATTACGTGATTTAATTATAGTATTTTATGTAAAACCTCACTGAGTGATTACGTAATTAGTAATTACGTAACATTATCCAATCAACCTATAATAACCACATAATGCTGTATATTAGAGATTTAATCATGTAATAAATCACAAATGATTATGTTCTTATAAGCATAATTGTAATTATATCAATTATAACAAATCATATTGAATGTGTAATCGCGTAATGGATTTATATTGAATGTGTAATCACGTAATGAGGTATGTTTAATGTGTAATCACGTAATGATTTATATTGAACGTGTAATCACAAATCCTGTAAAAAAATTAAGAAAACCTTAGCAATAGTCTGCTCAAACTAAAGGGATCGAAATGCTCGTTAATACAATGTATATTTTTTTTTAAATATTAACGTATGAAAAAATTATATCCATTTGAAAATTAATGGGGGGAGGAGTTCAAGTGAGAAAATACCAGAATACCCTTTCTCTATTTACCAAAATGTCACCGCCTTATTTGTAACCATTAATCAATGGACATCAACGGATCCCCTTCTTCCGTATACTTCGTACGCAATTTCATTCTTGTATAGTGTAACGACCGCTTTTCCGACTTTATAAAATATCTTACAAAGGTAATTTAAAGACTTCAAAATGACAACTTTAATACATAATTTTACAAAATTTGGGCATGACCCGTCCGTAAAACGAGTATACCCCTGTTTTAGTCCACAATCAAGACAATACCATTCTACAAGATACTACTTAAAACCAAAACATCAAATACTAAAAGGTGTGTTTACCAACAAATTGTACAAAAAGTATTTTGACCCAAAACATTAACATAAGCTAGCGGAAGCGCTTGGTAAGACATATTTTGATCACGTGCTCGCTCCAATTCGCCGAGTCGCCTAAATTGAGGATTTACCTACATTTAACAACAACTTTAACAAGTTAGTCATAATACTTATTTCACTTACTACACCAACCTTTTATTTTTAATTATTTGCATTCCTTTATATACATTCATTATTTTTACGCATTCGGTCACCCAATTAAATGGGTATGGCATATACTCTCGTAATGAGATTCAAGC
Organism: Helianthus tuberosus; assembly: GCA_030545235.1. Lineage (NCBI taxonomy): Eukaryota > Viridiplantae > Streptophyta > Magnoliopsida > Asterales > Asteraceae > Helianthus > Helianthus tuberosus. The sequence continues at coordinate 54,749,087 of CM060406.1, forward strand.
ATACCTCTTACGACCCGGTATCATCGGGTTAATAGCTTACAACATAAACATTTCGTTCCATCCGTATAACGGATCGAACTTCATACATCCCTTATTGCATTCATGACCACCCGTTCTAAACGGATGGTACCATATTCTTACTTGACCTAGTTCGACTCGAACAGGTCAACTTGCATAACTTAATGTAACCTTCATTAGCATAACCAAATCTGCAAGGGATTTGTTATCTTCTTACTAATCACTATAATCATTGTAACAAGGGTTGTTTTTCATAATATAAACAAATTTAAATAAGGTTTTGTATGCAACGGAACATACCTCGATCCTGTGAGCCTTCCGATTTCTTAGTACTTGAACCTTCTTCCTTCACACCTATATCAACACATCCATTCGTTCGTTTAGTACCCCAAATTTCATTCCATTATTATCCAAGTTACACATAATTGTTCTTTCAAGCATTTCATCAAACACTTGGCGGGTTTCGCATTTTCGGGACATTTACTTATCTAACTAAAACATGTTTTTAAGCTAGTTGCTTTAATCATTCAACAACAATCGACCAAGCTTTATCCTATATCAGTTTATCTAGTGTTTATACATCATAGACAAGGTTATTCATTAACAAATCACACATATATCAATACTTGATCATTCTACCCCTAGCAACTTCTTTGTCAATTGGGTCTTGGATATCAATCATACAAAATTGCTAGTAATCAGACATTGTTCTAATCCTATATCATAATCTTAACTTAATTTCATAAATTTTCATGACATGCAATCAAGATTTGATCAAAACCCATTTCCTGAAATTTATTAAATCATAAAATTGAACTTACTCTTTCAATGAACAAGTTAGGAGCTTGAAATTTCCTGATTGTGCTTTCAATTTCTTTGGATCTCTACTGATTTCTTTGTGGAATTGGTGAAGCTAGGGTTTTCCCCTGGCTCTTGTTCGATCGACCAGACCCCCACACACGTACTGTGTGTGGGTTTTCATCTTTTAACTTTTTATTATACTAAGTTTTAGGCAATTGTATCTTTAGTCCCTCTATTTCGATTACTTATTTAATTTAAACACTACCTTTTTATTATTACATTTTAACTTATGCCTAATAAATATTTTTGGGGTGTTACAAGTCTACCCCCCTTAAAAGAGGTTTCGTCCCCGAAACCTTTCTCATTCCTACTAGACCAATTCTACTGCTACTTTTTCATCTTTTCATTCACGATGCTTACTACAACATAGATGCATTCGAGATCTTGGCAAGAGTTTCATTCATGCATAAACGTCTTTGTACGCATTGTCCCTCCGTTCTTAAATCAAGTAAATTACTTTCATAATCACCTATAAGTCAGAATCTGATCCAGGGCTCTTATTAGTGCCGTTTTTACTTTATAATGTCAGTTCCCAGCATACATCATCACTAGCGATTCGTTCATTGGAATTTATTCCAATGTATATTATTGGTCGTACAAGCTTATGCTTACGGCTTGTTTCTATCTTTCTAATTAAGCGTAACATATTCATACATTTACTAATATAAATAAATCGATTTATTTTATTCCGCACACGAATCATGCACGACATAATTCATTATTGTAATTATAAGCAAACCCCCTTATCCCATTACTAACGTTCTTCTAATTACTTTCTTGTTCATATGAGGGCTTAGCATAACATTATATATATACTATAAACATTTAATGACTTAGTGGTAGTAATTCAAAGCTACCCACTTCCTAATTACTTTTTCATACTTAATATGAGTATAAAGCATCATTCTACGGTTACTACCGTCACTCGCACTAATTACAAGTTTGAGTTTAGCCTTAAATTTAATCCTTCGTACACTTTAGTATTAGCTCCTTGCATGAATTACTTATGATAACAACTAGGTTTGTTGTGTACGAGCACCATACGAGCGTTTAACCAATTCAGTTCAAATTTCCATTTAAGGCCTTTAGATCTCCCTCTTAATGACATTCATACCTTCTCACGCTGACCATTACAGGTCGATCATTGTATACCATACCATAATTATTCTACCCTTCATTTTGTTCACACTTACAAATAAACCTACGGATTCTTAATCATTATTCAAGAATTAAACATTTTGCTAACCTCGCCTTCAATGCATAAGTCAGTTATCCGTGTGCCGGATCGATCCGCTTCTTTATATGTACCTTCCGTACCAGAATTGGTCTCATTCATTTATGAAATATGCTCCCACTCATGAGCATCCTTCCACTAGCTTCATTACTATCATCTCACTAAGAATTCCATCATATTTATCTATAAATAAATAGTTAGCACATAACCTTTCATAATTGCGTCCTACAGGGTGCTTGTTCGCCTATTGTCTCTTTCACAATTTTCTTACGTACATGCTAAAACATATCATACATTCCATTTCTTACAATCTATCCTTTAATTTTATTGGTTATTTCGTCAATTTTCGCAGTTTGACCTTTCAAGGTCAGACTAACACCCGCTTACTTATTGTGGTCACATCGAGGTACACGTTCGTACCATATACTTGCATAATTGCAAGGACTTAATTTACTTCGTTTGACTTTTCGGAAGTCTAATTGTAAATACATTCTTACATATGGGTATTAGTTATCCTATTCTGACACACCATCCTCTAGTCGAGCCCTAAGCTTCTATTAAAAATATAATCTTTTTATACGTACTTGGCGCGGGTCAATTCCCCTGACTCGTTATTCATACTTTGCGACGGTTAATACTTTCCAAACTGTGACAACGCATGCCCATACATTATGCTCACTTATTAGTAATAAACTTGACAAATCGAACATTAAATACCGGGTTCAAATGGCGATCGCCATTTGACCCATATGACTTATTTGAGTTTGGTACTTAGTTTTTATTCTTACTTGTTTAACCCGTCTTCACTTACGGATTCGAACTTTTAATTTATTACCTTCTATTCTTACTGGTTTGATCCGTGTTTGCTTATAGATCCATCCTTTCATTTCTTACATGGTTGAATCCGTTTCTCAGATTCAAACGTTTTCCTCCGTACCTTTCTTTCTTCTGCCGTATCATTTACCATGTCATTTCTTATGAAACGTTTTCGTATTAATCTTCTACATTCAACTTCAAGTTTTGGGTCCTAACACTTAATTCCATGTCCTAATTCATGTAGCGCGTCTCTACACGACACTCTACATCCTATTTATAGTGGTGTTCCCACCCTTCTTTCTTGAGTTTGTTTTACATTCAATTGTAAGCTTAAACTTTTCATTCTTATCTTTCTTTCTTATATTGATCCGATCCTTTAAGAATCGTTAGACCCCTTTTTTTACTAGCTTGACCGGACCTAAGTGAGATGATTCTCGTGTTCTTCTCGAGCTTCGGTCAGTACATGACCATCCCTTAATATACCATTTCTATTTGTTCGTTCAACGTATTTGGTGTTAATTCACCTACGTTCTCTAACATGTGTCATACTAATGAGTATCCTATATTACACGTATTTCTTACGTAATACTTCCAGCATTTGTAAGTAATTATTACTTACTGATTTCTACAATATAACCTTTTAAGATCAACCACCACCCAGTACTTGAATCAACTGACAAGATTTCCATTCTTACATATTATTACATTAGTAACATCGTTAGCTTATGTGAGCATACATACGACTGTTCACTTTCTTTTTATTCATACGTTAATCGACTTTCGTTAGTAGAATTTCGTACATATGAGACATTCATTAATAGTTATCTCATTTCAAATCCATACAACTAAACTATCATCAAGCATGACATGTAATTCATCTAGTACATAACACATTAACTCTTTACTTTAACAATTTTGTCTAACGGTCATCCCATGATATCCCTATACTGTTGACTTTCAGAAAGTCAACTGTCTCGTTTACACACTTTAAACTTTTGAACATGTAATCATCTAAATATGATAGACCGTAATAGTAATATCCTACATATCTCATACTCGTATTGTACGACATGTACAATTTACGTGATCATCTAAACAATACATATATACATTCACATACACATATTTTCACATGCTAATGCTCCATGATTCTACAATTAGCAAATTTCATTCGAAACAACTATATAACATAATTTCAACATATCCTTTACCAATTAGCTCGTATGATTCACATTTAGCACATATTCGCCTCTTAATCATACTAAAGCAAATCATTAAATACACATAAGCATCACACCATTCATGTACAAGGTACAAGCCTCTAATGCATAATTCTATCAAAGCATACATTCATCCGAATTTTCATATGAATTCCAACTCCACTTTATACATTCGTCATTCATTTCATGCCATTCCATATGTTACATTCGACTTTTATAATTTTTACTTTATCGCCGACGATGTACATAACTTTACATAACTTATTATATCTTCTTATAACTTGACAGGAACATAAAACGGGCATTTCTGAGAAGTACGGGAACTTAAATTATAATTCACAAGCTTTCAATATAACACATATTTCATTAGTCCGTATTTACTTCATTCGCATTCTTACATTTTAAACTTTACTCACTTTTTAAACTTTCATCATTCATTCGTGTCTTTTGACACATTACTTTCGACCTTTACAAATTTCTTTTCATCGTAACCACTAATTGTGGTTACTTACATCTTATTAGGCCTTATGTGGACCCTACATAATCATTAGATAGGCTTTCAGACAACTCGGGAACTCGAAACGCGAAAATAATACAAAAATAAAGATTTTCAGCGGATTGAAATTCCGCTAGCCGTCGGCGACGGCCTTACACCCGTCGGCGACGGGTCCTGGTATATGGCGTCGGCCAATTTTGCCCGTCGGCAGACCAATAGGGCGTAGGGACCAAGGGGGCGTCGGCGACGGCCAGGAGCCCGTCGGCGACGGCCTCCCGTTTGCTGAAACGCTGCTGAACTTCTTATGAATGTTCCGACCACTTCCCAGGTCCGTTTTCAGCCACACGGGTCCAGGGACTTCTTTATTTTACCCTCCTTATTACTTCTTAGCATACATAACTTAAAAACTTATACCGTGACACACTGTACACATTATAATAAACAAAAAACTTAAATTTTACCTCATTGGCGATCTTGGAGCGAGCACACTTTCGAATGAGCCGTCAGTTTGAGTTCAAGCATTACGTTAAATGCTCGAATCCCTCAAACCTCGGCTCTGATACCAACTTGTAACGACCGTTTTTCCGACTTTATAAAATAACTTACAAAGGTAATTTAAAGACTTCAAAATGACAACTTTAATACATAATTTTACAAAATTTGGGCATGACCCGTCCGTAAAACGAGTATACCCCTGTTTTAGTCCACAATCAAGACAATACCATTCTACAAGATACTACTTAAAACCAAAACATCAAATACTAAAAGGTGTGTTTACCAACAAATTGTACAAAAAGTATTTTGACCCAAAACATTAACATAAGCTAGCGGAAGCGCTTGGTAAGACATATTTTGATCACGTGCTCGCTCCAATTCGCCGAGTCGCCTAAATTGAGGATTTACCTACATTTAACTACAACTTTAACAAGTTAGTCCTAATACTTATTTCACTTACTACACCAACCTTTTATTTTTAATTATTTGCATTCCTTTATATACATTCATTATTTTTACGCATTCGGTCACCCAATTAAATGGGTATGGCATATACTCTCGTAATGAGATTCAAGCATACCTCTTACGACCCAGTATCATCGGGTTAATAGCTTACAACATAAACATTTCATTCCATCCGTATAACGGATCGAACTTCATACATCCCTTATTGCATTCATGACCACCCGTTCTAAACGGATGGTACCATATTCTTACTCGACCTAGTTCGACTCGAACCGGTCAACTTGCATAACTTAATGTAACCTTCATTAGCATAACCAAATCCGCAAGGGATTTGTTATCTTCTTACTAATCACTATAATCATTGTAACAAGGGTTGTTTTTCATAATATAAATAAATTTAAATAAGGTTTTGTATGCAACGGAATATACCTCGATCCTGTGAGCCTTCCGATTTCTTAGTACTTGAACCTTCTTCCTTCACGCCTATATCAACACATCCATTCGTTCGTTTAGTACCCCAAATTTCGTTCCATTATTATCCAAGTTACACATAATTATTCTTTCAAGCATTTCATCAAACACTTGGCGGGTTTCGCATTTTCGGGACATTTACTTATCTAACTAAAACATGTTTTTAAGCTAGTTCCTTTAATCATTCAACAACAATCGACCAAGCTTTATCCTATATCAGTTTATCTAGTGTTTATACATCATAGACAAGGTTATTCATCAACAAATCACACATATATCAATACTTGATCATTCTACCCCTAGCAACTTCTTTGTCAATTGGGTCTTGGATATCAATCATACAAAATTGCTAGTAATCAGACATTGTTCTAATCCTATATCATAATCTTAACTTAATTTCATAAATTTTCATGACATGCAATCAAGATTTGATCAAAACCCATTTCCTGAAATTTATTAAATCATAAAATTGAACTTACTCTTTCAATGAACAAGTTAGGAGCTTGAAATTTCCTGATTGTGCTTTCAATTTCTTTGGATCTCTACTGATTTCTTTGTGGAATTGATGAAGCTAGGGTTTTCCCCTGGCTCTTGTTCGATCGACCAGACCCCCACACACGTACTGTGTGTGGGTTTTCATCTTTTAACTTTTTATTATACTTAGTTTTAGGCAATTGCATCTTTAGTCCCTCTATTTCGATTACTTATTTAATTTAAACACTACCTTTTTATTATTACATTTTAACTTATGCCTAATAAATATTTTTGGGGTGTTACATATAGTATCCGATCTCTACATATATAAAGACTGATTATAGTAAAACAGAGTTTTAATATTTTTTTTTCCTTATAAAAAAGTGTGTAAATGCTTGTGTTAATTGTAGAGGGAATGTTACTTGTGTAAGTTAACTACATTTATTGCAACAATATAAGGATGAGCATGGTACGGTACCATATCGAAAATATTGGTATCGAAAATGTTTGATACGGTACGATACCGGTATTTGAAGGTAAAAAAACGGTATTTTACCGAACCGATACTGAACAAAAAGTATCAGTGTCAAAAAAGTCAAAAAGTGAGTACCAAATCGATACCGGTACTAAGTATCATATACTCATCCCTATATCAATATAGGGAAAATTTTGAACACACCATTTAATATGTTAGATTTACTATAATGATGTAGAAAGGGAGGGTATATCCATAGTCAAAAACTTATTACAAAAATGAATTAGATGTGTAAGTTGAAAATACAATTGTTTTCACACAATGCATATAATAAAAACTCATTGTAAAAACTGAAAAGGGAACGTTTGATACACTGTTATAATGAGTTACATACTGTAATAACAAGATAGACGTACCACAAAATATTACATCTGTATCAATGGGGTGGTGGTCCATTGGCAAAGACAAAACCTTTAAACACCTCAGGAGAGGGAAGTCTTGGGTTCAAGTCCCACAGACGACAGGAATAAAAAATTTGCCGTTTAAAAAAAAAAAAATTGATAACACGTGTGTCAAAGTAAATGCGTGTGTGAGTGGGTGAGGTTGAGGTTATGTTTTAGCATTTGATAACACGTGTGTCAAAGTAAAGAAAACTAATCATTAAAATATAGAGTTTAATTTAGAAAGAACATAAAAGTTGGAGCTAAAGCCATCAGGTGGTTTAGGTGGTTCATGGAGTAGTTGGTATTGGTAGTAGTTTTCATTTGACCAATGTCGATTAACAAACAACTACGAAAATAATACTCAATTAAGATAACCTCTCTCATGTCAATAAACCACCATCTCATTAATTCTCTCAAGGGTAATCACCTAGTGAATATGATATTCTAAAACATTTAAAGTTTATGATACGTGTGTAAAAAAAGGGTTTGAGCAAGTATCACAAAGAATTTGATACCAAACCTAATTTATATAAGCTATATTTGGGGGTGTTTGATATTGCTTATCATCAATATATAATATTAAAGTTTTATAAATAAGCCTAGACTAGAACCTATCATCAATGGTGAAAATTTTAATAGTTAAAATTGCGATCGGTGATTTGTTATCAAAAAATTGTGAAGAAAAGTATAATTCTTCTAAAGAAGGTAAGAAAAGTATAATTCTTATAAAGAAAAATCTAATACGGTATTTGATGAAACTATCTTGCATGCCCCAATGTGATGGTAAGAAAAGTATAGTTCTTCAAAAGAAAAATCTAATACCCTCAAATGGTATTTGATGAAATTATCAAAAAATTGTGAAGAAAAGTATTATTCTTCTAAAGATTTCTAACAAATATCGATATGTATTGTTTTGATGAAACCGAATAACGCCAAAAGGGTTTTTGATCGTATTATATTATGGTCATCGATCGCAAAATTACAAGAACTAACAAGGGTTATTAGGTTTGTTGATTTCTTGTGGTATGAAACTTGTTATTAAGAATGACTATAAATACTCCCTAGCATCTATACATGCTAGTTCCTTGCTAGTTATGTTGGTTTTCTCAAATTGTTGCTTAGACCGTGGGGTATGGTGGGGCGGGGGTTTGGGGCATAGGTTGATACGTAGATTATGGGGGCACTCAATACATAAACTCAAGTTCTAGGGATATGGTGGGTGTGGCTGGGCTGGCATGGCCAAGCCACATCAATTTTTTTTAAATATATATATATAACCATTAAAAACTACATAAACATACATAATAATTACAAAAAAACATAGTATCAAAATAAAAAAAAACAATCATTCTTCGTCGTCTTCGTCGGTTTCAAACCCAGGAATCGTTGAAACATGATCCACCAAATCAGATCGAAGGTTGTGATGTATATCCCTTGACTTGATCAAAAATTCATTTGACGCTTTATCTTCGTCTGTAATTGTTACGTTACCTGGTTGGGGGTCATCGTCATCATAGTAGGTAACAACCTCTCTACCTTCATCCTCCAAAATCATGTTGTGAAGAATGATACATGCGTACATCACGTTTCCAATCTGATCCTTGGAAACGTGAACGATTTTACGAAAACCCCCCACTCTGGGTAAATCTCATCAACTAGGTAGTACCCATATACGTACTCAACCCCGTTTACAAAGAAAGTTCATTTGGGTCCTATACCATTTACCGGGTCATTGAAAACGGGCGAGTGGTTTATGATGGTAATATCGTTATGTGAACCTGGATACCAAAGAACGCATGCCATATCCAAAGATCTTGGGACGCAACTGCTTCAAGCATGATGGCTGGCATCCCGTGAGATCCACTCGTGTGAGCGCCTTGCCATGCGGTTGGACAAAGTTCCCAAGGCCATTTCATACAATCTAAACTACCTAGCATCCCGGGTAGCCCGTGATAATCGGCGTGATGTTCCAATATTTGTTGCATGTCACTGAACGAGGGCTTTCTCAAATATCTTTTCCTATAAAGTTGTAAAATACACGAACAAAAGTTGTGAAGACTTTCTCTAGCTACACGTGCATACATTTTTAAATAGTCATCCATAATGTCCGAACTATTGTCGTACGCTAACTGTCTAAGTGCGGATGTGACCTTTTGCCACGTACTAAATCCTAATTGCCCGGTTACATCCGGTTTTTGTTGGAAATAAACATACTTCTCCTCAAGATCTCTAGATATCCTTAAAAATAAGTTTCTACTCATACGAAAACGACGCCTAAACATTTTTTCATCATACTTAGGTTCCGCTGAGAAGTAATCGCTTACCAACAAATTGTTAGCGGTGTGCCGTTCACGAGCGATGTACCTCCTCCGTTTAGGTTGCGAAGTCTCTTCCTCATCGTCTTCCATGATAGCTTTCACCACCGTCGCGATCGTTTGTAGAAATATTTCCGCACCATCGTCAGATGATGATGACGATTCACTTGAACTTGAAAAACTCATGGCAAGATTGTGTTTTATGTGTTTGATATTGTGTAAGAAAAATGTTAAATATGGTAAGGTATTTATAAAGGAAAAAGGTTTTTTTTTTAAATAATACCAAACGGCTAGCCCAACGGCTAGTTTGGTTTGGCCATTGAGAGCCCGCCATGTCATATTGATAGACCCGCCCCACGCCCGGCCTTAAACTCACGCCCCTTGGGCCATGCCCAAACCCAAGCCCACCCGAGGTGGTGGCTTGGGCGTTTTCAGCCAACCCACGCCCCAACCCCCGCCCCATACCCCACAGTCTTAAAGAGATTTCCATACTAGATATGTTGGTTTTCTCAAAGCGTACTAATCCTAAACCCTAAAATTTTAATTTCACATCCTGTATAAGGGTTGTATAATGTCATACGGCCCATATAGAATAATTTAACATGAAAAATATTTGGTCGTATAATGTTATATATATGGCTCATATTCATAGAGAAAATATTAGACCATATAACATTATATGAGGTTTGGGTTGTATAACATTATATGGGTCGTATAATGTTATACGACCCATATACATGGACAAAAAAACATTCCCTGACATTTTTTTTGTGCAACAATCGTATAACTTTATACAGGCCATAAACATGTAAGGGTGTGAAAATAAAATTTTAGAGGTGTGAGAATAGTGAAACCCTTCTCAAATTGTTGCTTAAAGGATACAAGAAGTATTCTTCAATATCTCTTTAAAAAGGTATTTTGGTAAAAAAAAAAAATTGCTCCAACCATACAGTTTTACACTTTCACAAGGTTTTCAAAACACAGGAACACAAAAATTAGACTTGCGCCTGGCTGATTAAGTGGTGTACTCCTCTGCTATAGGTTGGAAGGTGTAAGTATAGTTATTTTTTAAATGGCAAATGTTACTATATGTCTACTTAGGGGTTGTTTGGTAGCCTCTGAATGGTCATTAAGAGGCTACCTCTTAATGGAACCATTAAGAATTTTACCAATGAGAAGGTATAAGAATGTGACATGTGATGATTTACCATTCAGAGGTTACCTCTTAACCATTCAGACTTGAGGTTACCTCTTATTCATTCAGAGGTTTTAAACCATTAAGAGGTAGCATCTGAATGGTCATTAAGAGGCTACCAAACAGCCCCTGACTCTTAAGTTACACCAAAAGTATGGTTTATTTGGATTAAGTTATTATATAAAGGCTCCTAAAAATAAGAAGTGTACAAAGATACAATGGATCACACAAGATGACACAGTGTCGAGCAAATATAACACAATGCCGAAAAATATAACACAATGTCGAGGAAAAAAGACGCAATGAGGTGCAAAAAAGACACACTGACGCAAACATTAAAAAGACACTGTTAGGATCTGAGTTTGATAAGATTGTGTTTGTTTGAATATAATGAAGATGAGTTAAGATTAAATGCAGCGGAAATAAAATGGAACAAACTTTCAACACAATCAAAGAGAGAATTGTTTTAAGTAAACATATTTAACATGAAATCGAATGATTATATTTATTACAGTCTTCAATAACAATGCATGCATGCATACAATCTCTCCCTCAGCCTGAGCTCACAGATGGTTTGTTCGTACAAAATGACTTGTGGAAGAAGAGAGCTAATAGAACAGTACAGGGTAATGTTCTATTTATAGTACAGAACAAACCACTGTGGCATCTTTGCTAATGTCACCTTGAAAGTGACATCTAACCTCCTAACAACCTGTAACCACTGATCTAATACAACTACTGCTATTACCAACTACTGATTACAATGAATACAAAAGATAGACTAAACTACTGCTTCCCATTCCACTGTTATACACCTAGCAGTGCTTTGTGTCTTCAGCAGTACTTGAACCATGACAGTAGATTGAGCATCAGTGTTTCATCTCCAGTAGTCTTTGAGTCTCATCAGTTGTTGAAGATCAGCAGTTGATGTAGCAGGACAGTAGATAGAGGTCATCAATTGTTAGGCCACTTTCAAGGGGAAAGAACTGTTGCACACAACTGCTTATTGTGAATCCACTGATCTGATCCAGTTTTGGCTTTATCAACTGTTCCTTTGTAGGGTTCAATCCCAACAATCTTCCCCTGGAACAGATAATGCCAAAACTCTTCATTATTCTGGATTTTTATTGCCTCATCAAGAGTTCCCTTACTTGACCTTTGAATTGTAATTCAAAGTTCATTGAGCCCTCATCATCCTCATCACTGCACAGGGGAAGCTCAAGGAGATCTTGCATATCTTCAACACCCAGGCCAAGTGCTGCTTCCCTTGATATTTGCTTCACCACACCATTAGATCTGAGCAGAGTCAATATGTGGGTCTTTTGATCAAACTTCCACTTTAGTATCTTTGAATCTAATGGGTTTCTTGGGAGAGTTTTTATTGCAGATGAGTTTGGAGATTGAGGCCTGGTGATGACAACTTTTGCAGGGTCTTGAGATTGTGCTGATTCTTGTTTTTCTGCCAAAAGTGTCTGAAGAACCATCTTCATAATAAGTTCTTCTTGATCTTTATCTTCTTTGGTTACTGCATCCATCTGCTTTTGTTTCCTTCTTTGATAAAGGCTGGCAGCAGGTGGAGCAATGGATCTTTTGATTGGTAACTTTGGTTGTCTGACTGGAACCACTGCTTCTGGATAATCAGGCTTTTGAGGAGCAGTGGGATCTCTTTTCCTCAACTCTTCCAAACTTTTGTATGTGGCTAACACTTTATCCTTTGACCATCTTGTAACTTGGTTCCTTGATCCATAATCAGCTGCTATCATGTAACACCTCGTAAAATCACGTCCAATGATATATAGACACGTGTACCAAACCTTAATAAAGTCAAACATTGAATTTAAGGGACTAATTTTGTGAAAAATCGAAAACTTTGAACGCGAAAGGACTAAAAGTGTCAACATGCTTAATATAAGCCTCCGAATGACGTTACACGGTATTCATATTCACAAATTAGCCACTTGTTGATCGAGAGTAGCCGTTTGCGTAATTAATTGAAAGTTTGCGCGACGAAGGGTTAAAAGCGTCAACATGTTAATTCTTACCTCTAAGTGACCTTTTTACAAACCGGGAGCTTCATGATGTTTGATTATACTCTCGGGAATGCCAAATATTGGCCATCTAAGGCTTTTATGCCTATAAGTGACGTTACGCGCAACTTTGCAAGTTTAAGGGGTTAAAAGCGTCAATATGTTTAATTATACCTCTGAATGACCTTTTTACGAACTCGAAACATCGTGATGTTTAATAATACTCTCGAGAATGCTTAATATGGATTAGATAGGGCTTTGATGCTATTAAACGATGATATGCGCAAGTTTGCGCATTAGAGGGACCAAAAGCGTCAACTATTAAATCTATGCCTTTGGGTGACCATTTAAGCGAACGAGAGCATCGTAATAATTAAGTATATGCTCGGGAATACTCATTATGGGCCACGAAAGGCTTGGATATCAGTAAGCGACATTTCACGCTACCTTGTACGATTAAGGGACTATAAGCGACGTCAAGCGAAACTACACCTTTGAAAGGCCTCTAGAGCGAACCGGGAACTTCGTGACGTTCTGTCATCCTTCCGAGTATGCCGGAGTGGGCCGCTAACATTTTAAAACTCATATTATCATATATATATAAGTATGTTAATTACGTCAACTTTGGAAAGTTGTTTATGCATAAAACTCATGAGGGCCTTTCCTGCCATACCTCAAACTTCATTCTGAACCCGGTGTGAGGCATGAACCATGAACCATGAACCGTTGGGCTGCACCCTCTCAGGCCAACTTAAACAGCTTCATCAGCTGTTAAAATAGTTAATATGTGCCAAAAACATAAACTTTAAAAGTCTAAATGTGTGAAAAAGGGACAGGGACCAAATCTGCGCATCAGACAAACTTTGAGCTGGGTTGGGCCCCGCTCGCGGGCCGCATAGAAGCAGGCCAGGGCGTACGCGGGCCGCCAGAGCCCAAATACCTGCAGTTTATTTTTTTTATTATCTTCTTTGCTGGTTTTTCCAAATCTAGCACCTCAAAACCAGTTTAATCAATACCTGGGGCTGCAAGTTGTATTGTAACAGCTGTAGGAACACTTGGGATCATCTCATGGTGTCCCTAGACACTTTTCATGATCCAATCCATCCTAAAAATCAATAAATAGGCCTCATTCTTCATTTGAACAACTCACTAATATCATTCAAGCTGCTCTTGCTCTCAATCATAGAGGATCCTGATCATTTTGGAACCTCTTTTGAGTTCTTTTCAGTCCATTGGACCCCTTGTAAGTGTCCTCTTGTGGCTAGTTATTTTATTTGGCTTAAAAAGCCGAAAAGTCAAGCGTTGACGATAAACTCTTTGACTTTCAAACGGTCGAGCCATTGTTCGCAAGGAACATGGCTACATGATCTTAATTAGGTAGGTATTTAACCCTCAAAAGGGCACCTCCTAATTATCTCGCTTGCTTAGTTAATTGTCGGGTCAAAGTAATTAAAATAAAAGTCAAACGAGTCGGTTTTTAAATTAAATTCATAACTAATGATGTAAAAGCAATAAAATCAGTTTTGTCACTTTAATAACTTGGTAAATATTAATTGAACATGTCTAGGCATGTTCAACCCGACAATTCTGAGTTTAGGCTCGGTTCGCAACCGAAAGTCGCAAAAGTTGACTTTTGCTTTGACTTTCAGTTCTGACTCGATTTAGCTTAGTTTAGTTATGCCTTAGGGTTCCTTTAGGACCATGTTATATGTTAGTATAACCCCCTGAGGTTATACAACATGGTTCCATAGAAATCCTAGTTCATTGTATGTTTCCGTTAAATGCTTAAAAGTTGACCGTTATGTCCTTTTGATATTAAAACGAGATTTTTGAAAATGTGAGAGGACAAAAAGTTTTATTATTGATATATTAGTGTGTTCTAAAAATTTGACATCCGTTTCTGGTCTGAAATAAGAGTTATGCACGATATCGTAAAACGAAAGCTTTTTATTAATTAAATAGCATTTTTGGCATAAATCATATTTAAACCCAAATTTTGGCACCAAAATTTCTACCCACTGTTATAATATAATATTTAGGGATTTTTGGAAATTTTTGTTAAAATTTTAAACTGATCATAACATAGAGTTCTTGCATGGACTCGGTAATTGACGATAATGCTCTTTTCATTAATAAAATGAGTTTTATGCATCATTTGCATGTCAAACCTTTTTCTACTGATTTTGTACATTAAATAAAATATTTTAAACAGTGGAGACTGATCAAAATCTCATATTTCCTTAAATAACTCGAATATCGTCAAATACCGACTTTTATGCGATTTAGGCGCATAGTATGGTTTAAAACCATATTTAGCACCTAAGAATCATTAGCTACTGATGTTATAAATAAATTTTTATACTTTAACAATAAGTATAAGTCTTGAACTCAGATTTCCAAATTTGACCCTTAAAACATATGTGAAATGACCAAAATGCCCCTACGGTGCATAGTTTGACCATAAATGATAAAATTCACATATGTATGATATCTTACTGATATAACTTGTTAAAATAAATATTTTTACTGATTATTTTAGACCAGAACCTCAGATTTCTATTTTACCACTTTTATAAACTTTAGAATGACCAAAATACCCTTACGGGGTTTAAATTGGTTTTAAATTCGTTTTAGGCATAATGGAAGATATCCTACTGATATCTCAACATAATTTAAGCATAATAACTTATGGAACCTGTACATGACTCATTTGGTTACCCGTCATGCATATTCGCGTATGGTACGGTTTATGTAACTAGTTTGCATAAATTAACCGAAACGGGTCAAACCTTATCATTTTTACTTCAAAATCCAGAATGTGTTTAGTTTACCCATTTTTACAAGTCTTCATACTTGTTGGGTCTAAATCACATTCTAATCCGGTCTTCGCTTAATCTTGCGTTTTGAACCGTAAACCTTTCTTTAAAACTAACCGGTCTAAGTTATGATTTAAATAAGACCTGTTAGGAATCTAATAGGTTATTAAAACCTTCATTCTAGATTAGGAGCCCAGTAAAAACTACTTGCACTTGCTGATTGATATACGGCTGAGAATAAAATTATATTTTAGCTCAGGTAAATACTTTTAACTTATTTTCCGTTATACGGGCTTGGGATACGGTATTATAATAATACCGCTTGGTCGGATATTGAATGTTTAATCGATTAGTGGTTAAGCTATTGAAATAACCCATTTTAATCTGTTTTGTTTGATGCAATGCCTTTGGGGGGTTAATGACCATGTCCTGGATATCCTCGGCTCATTCATTAGAAATGGCCACGGCTTAAGCACGGGGTGTAGGCATACACCTGACAGTTGCGTATGTATAAACGGTATCTCACTCTCTTGTGGGCCTATACTTGTGGTGTGTCTATTAACCTTTAACCCGGTACATCTAACCCGGGCTACTGAATGGACGACAGACATATAAATCTGTATACAAGATTATTTTAAATAGTTGTCCCAAGTTATAAAAGATTTTATGCCTCGTGCATCCAACTAAATTTTATAAAAGCTTTCAAAAGAGTCAGTTAATTGTATTTACCAGTGTAAACTGACGTATTTTCAAAAAGGCTAAGTGACAGGTACTACGCGAAATTGGCTGGAAGCTCCTGAGCTCTAATTAAGGAATCTTACAAATTCTTAGTGCTTAAAGTCTGTTGAACAATAATGTGTATTCTACTTTAGATCCTCCTGTGGATCCACTATCGACCGTTTGTGTAATATTTTATTATACTTTTCAAATTCGGTTGTATTATTATTTTAGACTTCCGCTGTGCTATTCTGTGTATGTTTGACTATGACGATATCAATCTTACGTCACGATACTCCCACCAAACGTGGAAATATCGGGGTGTGACATATCAGTTCTTCTTTCATTCTTTTAAGCTTCAGGGTTCTTTCAGGTACATTTTTCTTGTACTTGGCCCAGACTGGAGGAGTTTGTTTGACCTTTTCTTTGAGCATCTTTTGAATTTTGGCTATCTCTTCTTGTAATTCACTGATAGTCCATTCTTTGTATTGATGCTTTTCTGCCTTGTACGTCTTGTATGCCATGATATAATCAAGGTAGTCTTGCCTCATACTTTCATCATCCTTTTCAGACAAATTTTGGCAAAGATCTTTTGAGAACTGTTCTAAAGTTCTGACCTTGGTGAGCAGGTATTGCAGATATCTCTGAATCTCTTTGTTAGACTTTCCCTCTGTATCTCTTTTAGATATATCTTCTGCTTGTTAGGCTTTTATCTTGAGATATTCTTCTATGTTTCTTGGGAAAGGATAACCTTGAATGGAAGGAAGGTTCCTTTTTGCAGGGTCATCTTCAAAGTAAAAGGACTTGATTTCCTCCCTGACTGCTGGAAGATCCAATGGGTATTGTAATCCCACAAGAACAATAGCAGTGTTTTAACTTAGAACTTGAGCTGAGGATAATGGAACAGGGTTTGGAATAGTGACAAGGGTCAGTGGTTGTGTTGATATTGGAGTTGGGGAAGTGTCATCTTCCAGGACAATGTTGGTTACCCTTCTCCTTTTGTGCTTAGGAGATGTTTACGGTGTTTTGGTAAATTGAGTGGTGGTGATTGAGATGGTAGGTGTTTGACTAACAGCTGTTGAAACAACTGGTGTTTCAACCACTGTTACCATTACAACAGATGATGTGTCATCTGATGTCTTCTGCTTTTTGGCAGGTGGCTTTTATGGTGGTGAGGTTGTTTTTGGTATGGCAGTGGATTGAGTGTGTGTTGATGTGGTAGTGATGGCAGCTGTTGGGGTAACATCTGTTGAAACCAATGAAGTACCAACTACAGTTGATACAACAGGTGTCTTAACATCTGTTGGTTTGGAGGTTTGATGAGAAGAATTTTTGGGGATTTGGGGAGTTTTTTTAATGGTTTTGGAAGGTGTGGATTTGGCTTGGCTTGCTTTCCTAGTAGGCCTTCTTCTTTTTGGCTTAGGAATAACCTGCTCTTCCTTAGGCTCAGAAGTACCCTGCTCTTCCCTTTCCATCAAGACTTTCTTCTCCTGCTCAAACCTTTTAGACCCTTTTATCTCCATTGACTCTTTCATGCCTGCTTTTAAATCAGCAAAGGCATTTTGAGTCGCATCAACCTTTTAAGAACCATCTGGCCTAGGGATTTCTGCAACCAGTTTTGACAATGGATCTGGTTTCATGTATAGGCCATCTTTATATCCCTTATTCTTTTTCTCCCCCTTTTTGGCATCATCAGGAGGATTGTCAACAAAGATGATTGAAGGAGGAGCAGTGCCAGTGGTTTGTAGTAAATGGGCCTTAATTTCCTTGATATCTGCTTGTGTATCTTTGAACCTAGCTTCCATCAAATTTCTGATCTTTTGAATTTGAACTTCATGTTGTTGATCAGCATATTATCTTTGTTTATGAAGCAGAGGTTGAAACAATTCCCAAAGCTCAGTGGGAGTAGGAGCAGATGATGGAGCAGATGTTGCAGATGGTGCAGCAGTGGGTGTTTCCTTTTGAGCTTGTAACAACTGTTGCAGCATAGTTTTGATTTCTGCAAAAGATGTGTCAATTTTGTCAACCCTCTCCGTCAATTCTCTGTATTTTAAACCATCAACCAAGTGAATGGGATCATTTGATTTCCCACCAGTGGTGGTTGTATCAGTGGTTGACTTAGGAAAAGTGTCCCAAAAGTCATCCATTGTTGCCCCTTGTTCTTGGTACTGGGGTCTTCTTTCTACAGCAGAGGTTACCATTCTAATCACACGAGTGAATATTTGATACACACCAGTAGGTATTATGGTTCCCAAAGAAGAAATTGCAATCAAGGGAGTCTTATTAATGAAACTACTGTCCAAGTGTAAACCAGTGGGTTCAACACTTGTAGTAGCTGCTCCACTTGAACTACTGACAGGAATTACTGGTAATTCCTGCAGTGTAACCTCCTCAGTTGTTGGTGGGTTAGCAAAGATAGGGAGCTCAGACTCAGTCACTTGTTGAGGCATATTCTCAGTTATAGGTGGTTGAGAAGAAATGATTTCTGTCTGAGCTATATCAAGTGCATCCAACAAAGGTAGTATTGATGGTGGAAGTTGGGCAGTGAGTACGAGTGTGGAAAGAGAATTTGCCCCGGGAGCTGGGCTGTGGATGATAGAATCAAGTGATTCCAGAGCATCATAATGTGGTGTCCCTGTTGATACAATCTAAACTTTTTGAGAAGAAGCAGGAGGAGTTTGAGGCTCAGGTTGAGATCTTTCATCCAACTGCTGTGAGCAAGTAGCAGCAGTGGTTATTGGTGACTTTTGTGTTGACACATGTATAATCTCTGGGATCTCATCTTCCAGAGTTACCTTTTTTGTGGGTTTGGGGGGCTTTTGGATATTTTTCTTTTTGGGTCTTTTGGTGATTTTAGGTGTGGGTTTCACAGCAGTGGTTTTGTTGCTGTGATCACCTTGAGTAGTGGGCTCAACAGCAGTAACCTGAGGAGCAGTTGTTGCTGCTAAATTCGGCTCAGGCTCCTCTGTTTGTGTTTTGGAAGGTTTTGACAGCCTACTAAAAGTTTCAGAAGAAAGGCTGTTTATTTGACAAGGATTTCCTTGGATAATCACATGGGCATTATCCTTGGAAAATTTCTTTTGTAAGTAAAAACTTAAAAACCTTAGAAACAAGAGAAATGGTTTCTTATTATCTTTAATATTATTAATATTCTTAACCATGTTATTGAAAATTTCCTGGGAGTAGTTAAAATTTTCTTCATTCATAATCGCATAACCCAGATATTGAATTTTCAATGGTATCTCATTGAAAGCAGTAGTTTTATTTGACACACACATGAGGAGGGTATGGAATAAAAACCTCATGGCAGGAGGAAAATTGCCTTTTCGTAAAGTGTCCTTTTTCATTTCCTCTTCATACCCTCTCTCAAGAAAATCAGTTTGATACTCTGTTTTTTGGAAAAGAGCTTTTACCTTGAATATCATTGAGTTCAAAGACCTCTGACAGAGTTTGAGGTGTGATGGTAACTGGAATACCCCGGATTGATGAATTTATTGCTAAGGGCTTTTTGTCCTTAACATCAAGTTTAGCATTTTTCCAGAATTCTCTTTGGGTATCCAGGAAGATAGGAGCATTACAAGTCAACAAAGTTTTGTACTTTGTGGTCGAAAGAGTATCAATGACGGAGTTGAAGGTTGTACTGTCACTTGGTTTTTCAAGTATGCACAGGTAGTTATGAGGAGTTTTGTATGGAAGAGCCATGATGATTTGAGTGTGATTGCGAGAGGAAGAAGACGATGAAGGATTTGAGAGAAATGGATGGTAACTGTTTTGAGAAAGGAATTTTGAATTCGATTCGACAGTGAAAACCCTGTTTGGGGTTTTGATCAGGGTTTTATAAGGTGGAAAAGTGAATGCTGGCGTGGCAGTAGTTACAAAAGATCTAACAGATAAGTACTGTCCACGTGCCAACCTCTGATGAGTAATGGAAGACAGTTGTTTAGGAAACCACTGATGGATCAATTATCAGTGGTTTACAGTGGTAAAATGAAACAGTGGCTGACTTTTAACTATCAGTGGATAGCCATCAGTGGGTTAAAACACTGATTTTGAACAACAGTGATTAATAAAGAAATGAAGGAACAGAGGTTGACTTTCAGCAGTGGACAATAATCATCAGAACAGATGTTTGAACCAAAACAGTGGTTATAGGGGACTTTTAAGGATTAATGAAAATTTTCATTTTTAGCTATTTTTAAGGATGGAATTTTGATTTTCTGAAAACATTTTAATGCTTTTATTCATAGAAAAACAAGATTTTGCATGTTATTCCATGTTCAGCATGCCAATCCTAGAGATCAAGCTGTCAAAGGTGAACGTGTCTAATGCTTTTGTTAGCACATCTGCCAGCTGATCTTTAGTTGGAACATGATGCAGAGAAATCAAACCTTTTTCATAGCAATCCCTTACAAAGTGATGTCTGATATCAATGTGTTTGGTGGTTGAATGGGAAACTGGATTTTTGATAATATTTTCTGCTGCCTGACTGTCCAACATGAGAGGTGTCTTTAAGGCAGTGATACTAAAATCCAGCAATTGATTTTGAAGCCATAACAGTTGGGTTGTACAGCTTGCAGCAGCTATATACTCTGCCTTAGCAGTGGATGTTGAAACAGCTGCTTGCTTTTTGCTTTGCCAAGACACTAAGCAACTGCCTAGGAATTGGCACCCTCCTGAAGTGGACTTCCTTGTTGTATTACATACAGCAAAGTCACTATCTGAGAAACCTGAAAGCTTGATATTTCCATCAGCTGGATACCAGATACCAAGTGTGGGAGCACCTTTTAGGTATCTGAATATCTTTTTTACAGCAATAAGGTTTGACTTTCTAGGGGCTGATTGGGATCTTGCACAAACACATGTTGCAAACATGATGTCTGGCCTAGATGCAGTCAGGTACAGTAAAGACCCAATCATGCTTCTATAAAGAGTTTGATCAACGAAATCATCCTTTTCATCAGACATGACTATTTTTGTGGTTGCTATGGGTGTACTACATGGCTTACAATCATCCATCTCAAATTTCTTTAAAAGTTCTTTGGCATATTTGCCTTGATGGAAGAAAGTTCCATTTTGCAGTTGCCTTACTTGGAGACCAAGAAAGCACTGGAGTTCACCTATTGCACTCATCTCAAATTCAGTTGTCATGAGTTGTCTGAACTCTTCACACATTTTGGAACATGTGCTTCCAAAAATGATGTCATCCACATAAATATGGACAATCATCAAGTCTTTCCCTCTCCATTTTAAAAACAATGTTTTATCAATTTTACCTCTTGTGAACCCAATGGAAAGAAGAAAGGTGGAAAGAGTTTCATACCAGGCTCTAGGTGCTTGTTTCAAGCCATACAAAGCTTTATTTAGCTTGTAGACAAGATTTTGATTAAATGGATCCTCAAAGCCTGGAGGTTAACAAACATATACCTCTTCTTGAATTTTACCATAGAGGAATGCACATTTAATGTCCATTTGAAACACCTTTATGTTGTGGTTGACAGCAAAGGCCTGGAATAACCTGATAGCTTCTAATCTTGCTACAGGGGCAAAAGTTTCATCATAGTCAATGCCCTCTTCCTGTCTGAACCCTTGAACCACGAGCCTTGCTTTATTCTTGACAACAATACCCATTTCATCAGTTTTATTTTTGAAGATTGACTTTGTGCCAATAGGACTCACACCCTCTGGCAGTGGAACAAGCTCCCAAACTTGTTCTCTTCTAAACTGTTGGAGTTCCTCTTGCATGGCTTCTACCCAGCTGTTGTCTTTTAGTGCCTCTTGGTACTTGACTGGTTGATGGAGTGATAGGAAACCAGCAAAAAGACAGATGTTTTGGGATTGGATTCTTGTTAGCACCCCTTCACTGATGTTGCCAATAATTTGGTCAGGTGGATGAGACTTCAAGAAGATTAAATCTCCTTTATATGGAACAATGACATTTAAGGGTGAGGGCTGTAGATGTGAATCATCTGAGCTAACCATTGTTGGTGACTTTGATGATCCAACAATGGCTTGAAATGGAGGTGGAGGAATAGGAGGAAGTGGTGTGAAAGCATGCTGATTTTTATCCACTGTTTGGGGATTTTTATCAACAGTGTTTAAGGATGTGGAAGCAGGGGTTAATGGGCTACTTTGGTCAACAACTGTTGAGGTAGAAGTGGTTGAGCTTTGACAGCTGTTTTGAACATCTACTGCTCTACCAATTGATGCAGACTTTTGTTGTGGAATGATGACTTCATATCCACAGTCTGATGGAGGACTTTGAGATGGACCTGCACTGTTAGTCTTGACATAAACATTTTCAAAGGTAAATTTATCAAGATCAAATAATTCTGCAGGATTTGCATGGATTTTCATTGAAAAAAGTTCATTGAACTTCACATTCAAGGTCTCTTCCACTGTCTTAGTCCTAGTGTTGAACACTTTGTAGGACTTAGCACTGGTTGAGTATCCCAAATGATAACCACAATCAATTTTGGCTACAAACTTTGAGATGGAATCTTTTAAGTTTAAAATGAAGCATGGGCAGCCAAAAACTTTAAAATATGAGATCAATGGTTTTATTTTATACAGAATTTCATAGGCAGTCTTTTGATGCCTGTGGTTTATTAAAACTCTGTTCTGTACATAGCAGGCAGTGTTTACAGCCTCTGCCCAGAAAGTTAATGGCAAACCTGAATCAGCAATCATGGTCCTAGCAGCCTCAATCAAAGTTCTATTCTTTCTTTCAACTACCCCATTTTGTTCAGGTGTTCTTGGAATGCTGTATTGCCTTACAATTCCTTTTGATACACAAAACTCATCCAACTCCCTATTTCTGAATTATGTGCCATTGTCACTCCTGAAGATTTTTACTAACAAGTCAAACTGCTTTTCAACCTGTGTGACAAAGTCTTGCAGAATGCATGCAGTCTCATCTTTGGAATGTAAGAAATAAGTCCATGTAAACCTAGAAAATTCATCTACAATTACCAAACAATATCTTTTCTTTATAAGACTCGTGACTTTAACTGGGCCAAACAGATCCATGTGAAGCATTTGCTAGCACTTGGTTGTTTTGGACTCTTCAATGGACTTAAATGAGCTTTTATGTTGTTTTCCTTTTAAGCAGGAAACACAATGCTCAGGACAGGTGAACAGTTTTTGAGGAAGACCTCTTACTAACCCCTGTTTTGACAAAGCAGTGATTGTCTTGAAATTTGTGTGCCCCAATCTTCTGTGCCAAAGTTCTGTCTCTTTGTTAGAGGCAGCTGAGAACAGCCAGGCATCAGTTCTTGGGTGCTCTTTTGACAAATCAACTACATAAACATTGCCACTTCTTTGAGCAACAAGTTTAGTTATTCCATTTTTTTATTATTTCTTCAATCTTTTCAACCATTTCTGGTCCAACAATCCTACAACACTCCTTAGTAAAGAAAGAACCATAACCTTTGTCACTCATTTGAGAGACACTAAGGAGGTTGAATTTTAGATTGTCTATCAGATTGACATTTTCAAACTTAACATTTCCAGACTGCACTGTACTAGATCCCATCACCTTCCCTTTACTATTATTACCAAAAGATATATCACCCCCTCCATGAGTTTTGAATTCTTTGAGTAGGGCTCTACATCTAGTCATGTGCCTGGAGCTTCCACTATCTACATACCAAAGACTATCTAAGCATGCAGAAGCTCCCTTAGTTGCAGCCATCATGGCACAATCACAGGTATTATCACTTTCTTCTTGAGCTTTCTCTTCTTTTTCACCTTCTTTCTTCTTTTCTTCTTCTTCTTCAGACCAGGGGTCAAACAGTGGTTCCAACAGGGGTTCTGAACTTTCACCCAGCAGTATTTCATCAGCAACAATAGTAACCACTGCTTCAGTAATTTTGTCCACTGTTTCATCACTTGACTGTCCTTCTTCAGTTTCCAGCCATTCTGGTATAGAATCCAATTCTACAAAACAAACATCATTACTAGAAACATTATTTTGAGCATAGAGTGCAAAATTTTCATCTCCTAACTCTTCAGGTAAGCTGCTCCAGTCAACAAGGCCTTGGGTGAAAAAGCTTTGCTGATCTGGTTGAACCACTGCTGGTGCAGCTTGTTGAGGTACAACTTGTTGCACCTGAACCTGAGGAGCAGGGGCCTGGACATACTGTATCTGAGGAACAGTGGTTTGAACATAGTGCACATGAACAGGGTTTGCAGGGTGTGCATAGTGAGCAGTGTTTACATGAGCAGCAGGGGCATATTGGGCATAGTGCACAGTGTTTTGGTTATTTTGTGGTCTAGGGTTTGAGCTAGGATGTGTAATAATTGGTCCATTGGTTTGACTCCTGCATTCCCTAGCAAAATGACCTAACCTATTACACTTATAGCATTTAATCTTTAACTTATCCAACCCCACTTTTAGGTTCCCATGTAACCCTGGAAATTTTCTCCCTGTCCTTTTGTAAAACTTGCTGGTTCTAACACTCAGCAGTGCAAGTTGATGCAAAATGTCCATTTCCTCTAAGTCAGTTGGATCAAAATGCCTGAAATCATTGAGTTCAAAGCACAGATTGTCAGAATTCTGGTTTTCACTACTAGCTGTGAAGGCATAGTTGTTTGAGTAAGAATCAGAGTTGTTAAAGGCTCCACTAGCCGTTATGTCAATATAATGATCATAACTCTGATCCTTACTACTACCAGATTCTTCTTGACCCAAAAGAGCTGTGCTGCCAAATGAATAGTCATCTGCAACTTTTCCAGACTCTTGTAACTTCTTTTTCTGGTTTAACTCTCTTTCATAGGTCAAGAGTCTACCATGAAGTTGGCAAGTCTGGGTCAGATCTTTGAATTCAACAGAATTTCTGGTTACAAAAGCAATTGTATCCCATTTTTCAGGAAGTGACCTTAAAAACCTGCTGTTTACAGTTGATTTAGGAAATTCAGTTTTAACAAGCTTAAGTTCACTTATGAGACAGCTAAATCGCTCAAACTGCTGTGTTAATGTTTCACCCTTAATGTGACAAAAGGTTTCATACTGTTAGTTCAAAATTTCCCTGTTGTTTTCAATTACTTATTCAGTCCCCCCAAATTGTTCCTTAAGTGCATCCCACAATTCCTTGGCACTGTTACAGTGTAACAGTCCAACATAAATCTCATTTGGTAGTGCAGATGCAATGATGCTAAATGCTTTGGCATCCAGTTCAATTTTCTGAAAATCCTGATCAGTATAGTTCTCAACTTTCTTAGGTTCAAAAAATTTTGGATCCACAGCACTCGGCACCATTGGAACATGTGGTCCAAAGATAACCGACTTCCAACATCCAGTGTTCTGTTGAGCTAAGATGTGACCCATCCTTCGCTCCCAGATGTTGTATACATTTCTCTTCAACATAGGTGGTTTGAAGAGAGAACCAATGTTATTGTTCGTATCTTGTGATTGTGACGTCATTCTGGTTGTTTTACAGGCACTGATTAATCAACTTTGCTCGTGATTAAACCTTACTCTGTTTTTCAACGAAACGAACAATTAAAAGTATCAACTATTTTGAGCTGAACTTTTACGTCAAAATGATTGTTAGATCAAGTTTGACTGTCCAAGCTCTGATACCAATTGTTAGGATCTGAGTTTGATAAGATTGTGTTTGTTTGAATATAATGAAGATGAGTTAAGATTAAGTGCAGCGGAAATAAAATGGAACAAACTTTCAACACAATCAAAGAGAGAATTGTTTTAAGCAAACATGTTTAACATGAAATCGAATGATTATATTTATTACAATCTTCAATAACAATGCATGCATGCATGCATACAATCTCCCCCTCAGCTTGAGCTCACAGATGGTTTCTTCGTACAGAATGACTTGTGGAAGAAGAGAGCTAATAGAACAGTACTGGGTACTGTTCTATTTATAGTACAGAACAAACCACTGTGGCATCTTTGTTGACGTCACCTTGAAAGTGACATCTAACCTCCTAACAACCTGTAACCACTGATCTCATACAACTACTACTATTACCAACTACTTATTACAATGAATACAAAAGATAGACTAAACTACTACTTCCCATTCCACTGTTATACACCTAGTAGTGCTTTATGTCTTCAGCAGTACTTGAACCATGACAATAGATTGAGCATCAGTGTTTCATCTCTAGCAGTCTTTGAGTCTCATCAGTTGTTGAAGATCAGCAGTTGATGTAGCAGGACAATAGTTAGAGGTCATCAGTTATTAGGCCACTTTCAAAGGGAAAGAACTGTTGCACACAACTGCTTATTGTGAATCCACTGATCTGATCCAGTTTTGGCTTTATCAACTATTCCTTTGTAGGGTTCAATCCCAACAGACACAATGATTAATAAAAGACACAATGATAATAAAAAAAAATTCTAAAATCTATAACCTATAAATCGAAAAGTGAAAACCTAAAATCTCACATCGTAGAGTTCGATGAGACGGTTCCAATATCGTTTGAATGGGGTCAATCGGAGTTCGTTTGATACTCTTTATACGACATCTTATTTTTAGGAGCCTTTATATTTGATCCTAAACCATATTTATTTATCCTAGAAATTTTAAGAATTGCTATTAAAAAAACAAAAATTATGATGGGCTTAATTGTCAATAAGTAATTAATACGCATTAATGTATATAGGATAATTTTACAACCTCTCAGTTGAAAATTTTCTTATTTCGTCAGTATACAACAACAACAACCGTATCCAATAAATCTCACAAATAGCAAAGTTATTGGTAGGGTCTCAGAAGGGTGAGATGTAAGCACACCTTACCATTAACCCTAGGGATTGAGAGGATGCTTCTAGAGAGACCCCCGACACCAAAGACATATAGTAGAAAAGCGAAACACTAAACAAATCTATAAACAAAGCGCTATTAAATAACAAAAAAAGTGGTAGAGATATAACATAGTAAAATAGAACAGATATTTCCGATCACAAGACCCCACTTAAGCATATATGAAAAAACACAATCAATGCAAAATCCGTCTGGACCATAAAGAAACACTAAGCATCTACCCCAATGCTCAGACCTAATGAATCTACTCCTAAAAGTCCTTTACCTTAATCCTTAACCTTATACACATAGTAACGATCACATAGTTATCGAGATGCATTTAGTTTACATCAAGCATTTATATTCTTTCCGAACTTCGGATAGGACATGTCTTCAAGTCTTAAATATAGTTTCCAATCAATAGTTTGCTAACTTTTTATAACTTGATTCAATTGAATTCGATTATTAACGAATTTAGTGTCACGTGGCTTAGGTGCCAAAAGATATCAACGTTACAAGAACGGACTACAGTGCACTTCTTTACCAAGAACATGTAAATCCTAATCTATGATAAGGCATGATTATACATATTCATTTTTACGAAGTCAATTTTCATAACTCATTCGACAATTCGTAAATTCAATACAAACGCAAGACAATTATCACAAACTTCAAATATTCAAACACAAATTTTAGCGAAATCAAATTAAACCCAAAATGTTGAAACCCTAAATTCTTACAAAAATCTACACCGGAGTGAAACACAAAGAGATTAGCCGATCATGGTTTGCGAATCACGAACACCGGATGAGGAGCACTGAAGTTTGACATCATCTTGAACCTTGGAAAAATGATGGAGATTAGGGTTTGGTGGATGATGATAGTGGAAAGGTTATGGAGAGGATGGTGATTGTGATGATGATGGTGGATTAGGGTTAGGATTGTAGTGGTTGATGATGGTGGATGATTGTTGATGATTGGAGGAGGTTAGAGATGAGTTGAGAGGTGTATCTTGGCTCCAAGAATAAGGTAATGTTTCAAAAGGCCATAACTCCTCTATAATATGCCAAAACTTAGGTCAAAACTTGTTCAAACCAACATTTTGGGCGAAATTCAGCCTCACGCATGAGAAGGAGGCGTCGCTGACGGCCAATCCCGGCATCAGTGATGCGTCATGTGTCACACCCCCAAAATCCACACGCGGAGTATCACCGCTAAGAGGCGTGGCTGACCAGGATCAAGCCACCAATCATATTGAACACGCATGTAAGTAAACATAATTCAACCAAACAATATGAAAGGTGTTCAAAAACCAAAGCATAGTTAAGTGTTTAGCGGAAGCATAATTGTAAAACCCATTGAAACTATTAAATACGAAATAAAGTAATGTTCATAGCATGGCACCCACTGCCATGTCCCACAACGACCGTTCCTCCCTGTGCAAGCTCCATGAGTACCTATTGACCTGCAAGGCATGTAGCAACGAATCAACAACGAAGTTGAGCGAGTTCACAGTTGGTTGTTTAGTTATAGTATTCGTTTTGTAAATCGTATGTCGTTTTGTACCATGTATCGTGTTAATTCGTATCGCGGCCATTCCAGGCATGTTTGCGATGATTAGTGGGGGCTTCCCATGTGTTACTAGACCACGCGTATCGACAGCTACGAAAATGTAAGAGGTGCCCTAAGTCAATGTCTATCAACATTGACCCTTTGCCCATAGTCCATTAGTACACGCCCGTCCGACTGGCACGGTGTGAGGTTTGTTAAACCTAATAGCGCTATTAACTAATGACCCGCTCGCCATAGGCCTCGGCGATTAAGTCGATAAATGAGGGACTTCAATTAATAGAGTTGATGGTCTTATGATCACGTACGTAGGTTTTACGTACGTGCCCTTCAATCCGAGGACAGTAATAAGTATAGGTGTACGTAGGTTTTACGTACGTGCCCTTCAATCCGAGGACAGTAATAAGTAGTTTAATAGTAATGGTTGTACGAGTAGTTAATCAATCCCATTCCCAACCCACCGGGAATCCCATGCCTTGGCTAGTGTGAACTCACCTTGGTTTGCTCGGCAGATACACAGAAAGGTCAAGTCTAGCTGCTAGTGGTCAACCACGTCCTAACATGGTTACCATACAAGTCAGGTTTTGGTTTCAAGTAGTGCACATAAGTATCACATAAGCTAGCAGATAAGGAACACACACAGATCATGGCAAACACGCATTATCACGTTTAACAGTCATAACGTATTTAACTTGTACGATTAAAAGATTGGGCTCAATAATAGTCGGCCCAACCCCTTGTTCGATCAGCATGACTTGTGCGATCCACAATGGGTTGTGCGATTGGAAAACTAACCCGGCCCAAATAACATAAATAGTCTAACATGTATACGGCCCAAACAAACGAAACAATTTAAATAATCTTGTGCGGTCCAGTTCATCTTGTGCGACTGGACAATTCTTGTGCGACCGAATTTGGGCTTCAAGGCCCAGCAATACAATACTTTGGTCTTGTGCGGTCCGGATCTCTTGTGCGATCCGGACAACTTGTGCGTTTGACACTTGTGCGATCGGATCATCTTGTGCGATTAGTTTTATTATCCGGATATTATGCATATCATTTATAGGAAATCAACAGTTACCAATCATACATTAAATCGGTCAAAGCAATCAAACAGTTTCCTATTTTCGTGGTTAACAATCAACAACTAACCAGTTTCAACTTAACCAATAATCGATCAAAACGACCATATTCCAACCGATTCCTCAAGAACCCTAATGATCAGTAACAGTTATTCAATCCTACCAAATCATTAAATCATTCAATCAAATCCCCGATGTATTCACAAAACAGTAACACATAAATCATACAACACTCGATTAACATGCTCATCAATCATCAACTAATATGATCAGTGATCTAGACTCATTAGGTCTATTCATAAAATCATCATTAAAATAATCCATCATGGCCGACAAATGTAGATAGATTTCATGTTGCTATTTGACCAAACATCAATCCTATTACAATTCTATTGAACCGAGATAGTGGATCTGACAACCTATTACAATTCTATTGAATGCAACAACATGATTGGGCCGATTAAAAGTCTGATTACATGCATATGACTGATTTAATATCATCATTGTTTTCTACTATCATCACATGGCCACACAATAGCATGTTATGTCTAATCTATAGGCACATAACAATTACTTGTTTATTTGACAATCACATGCACACCATCGATATTTACAAGGCAACAGTCATTCATGATTACAATTACACACAGCACATATATCTTTTCATAAATAAAAACTAACCGAAGTTAAGAGGACACGATTGAAAGGCTTCGAGTGTGAAGGGGGGTCTCATGTTGCCGTCGCACACTATGGAGAGAGAGGCCTAGGGTTTCCTAATAACCGTTTACGTATCCTAAATTTGTTTATACGGAAGTTATGAAAGGTTGGGCCCTGACTGGGCTTTTGACAGAACTGGGCCGGCGAAATCACCTCATTTCGTCGGAGGGTTATGACGAAATCCTTTTGGATTTCGTTGAGCAGCTTGTGAGGGTTATGATAGTACATTACATAATTCACACAATACACATACATATCACATTATTAAACCCACATCACAATATTCATACAATACACATACATATCACATAGACACTTATAATGCACATCACGTATATAACCAATGCTTTGTGAACGAGTATTAAGTTGAGTAGAAACCTTGGAAACTCGGGTTGTCACATCATGTAAGTTTGATTTTCTATCGATGCCAAATGCTACTGTCTAGGACTTATCCGGTCGACGCGATATGCAATGTCGCTTTCCTATTTTGTTCATTTATTGCACCCGGTTGATCTCGGTCGCTTCCCAATGCCCCATAAAGCTTCCGATTAGCTCCTTAAACTCCGTTAGACCTGCAAAACACAATTCCAATCAAAGTAGACTAGAGGTGCACATTTCGGTTAATTTCTTAACCGAAACCGGTTAACCGGTTTTTGCTGTTAATGGGCCAAGAAAAAAAAACCGGTTACGGTTAATAACCGACCGGTTAATAAGCTGAACATCATTAACCGTTAATAACCGACCGGTTATAATAAACCGGTTAACATGTAAAAAAACCGGTTAGGAACCGGTTAAAAACCGGTTATTATTAACACTCTAAAAAACCGGTTTTTAATTAACCGGTTATTGATAAGAATAACTAAAACCGGTTAGGAACCGCCGGTTATTAAAAAACCTAAACCGGTTATTTTGGTACCGGTTAAAAACCGGTTTCGGTTACGGTTATTAACCGGTTTCGGTTAAAAAACCGGTTTTTTTGCCCATGTCTAAAGTAGACTATTCGAAACTAAAATTTACGTAAATACACAAACTTAATACGATAAAGCAACGGGTTTCCAACCACGTATCAATAAGGTCCTTCCAGATACCCGTTATACACTTCTTCATAGGCACCCCACCCTCATCTAGTGATTTAGTTTACTTAATTGTTTACTTTTTTATAATCTGAATTAGTCAATTTGGTAATTGACTTATGCATTGGATTTGCATGCCTATCAACATGTGAATATTGTGTTCATTTCAAACTTTATAGGATAATAGCTACGTGTAATGGCTAATGATGGATTTTACGTGACTTAAAGCAATGACATCCAAAAATGAAGCTAATGAATTTCACTTACATAACTATAATTGAAGACAAAAGACCCTCACAACATGGGTGGACCTACACTTAATGGTGAGGGGCGGTCACCCCCCCCCCCCCCCCATAAAAAAAAATTAGTGTAACTTTAAAGTGAAAATCCTGATCATCCCCTTTGAAAGTTCGGTTAAATCCTCCGATCACCCGCCAGCAAATAAATCTTGGGTCTGCATCGCTTCACAATTGAGGTCAA
Source organism: Helianthus tuberosus (assembly GCA_030545235.1). NCBI lineage: Eukaryota > Viridiplantae > Streptophyta > Magnoliopsida > Asterales > Asteraceae > Helianthus > Helianthus tuberosus. The sequence goes on from CM060406.1 coordinate 54,781,312, forward strand.
TGATCCCTGCTTGTATGTTTAAAAGCTATAACTTCCACAAACGATGTCAATGTACCTCATGATGGTATGTAGACTTTATCTTCACAGATGAAAAAATGAAACTAAAAGTCGAAAGTTTTGGGTTGAAATTAAAGCTTTCACAAACAAATAAACTTGAAAGTAAAAGTTAAAAGTTTTTTTGGTTGAAACTAAAGCTTTCACAAATTTTGGTATCTATTAAATCTCGCTATGCAAATTAAGTTTGGAAGCGACGAAGAGGGTACTCAGATTACCACTGAGGCCAAATGGTTCTGCAAGCAACCAAGTTCAAGTATTTAGGATCATTTGTACAAACATATGGGGAGATAGATAGTGACATAGCCAACCGCATCGAGGTTGGATGGTGTAGGTGGAGAGCAGCCACGAGGGTATTGTGTGACAAGTTGTTCCCTGCTAAATTAAAAGGGGAAATTTTATAGGGTTACGATTAGACCTGCTATGTTATACGGAACCAATTTCTAGGCCATCAAGAAAACCCAGGCACATACAAGTAGAGATGAGGATGCTTAGGTGGATGTGGGGACACACTCAGTTGGATAAGATCAGAAATGGGGGTTTAAAGGAAAGATTATGGGTAGCTAGTATATCCAATAAGATAAGGGAAATGAGGTAGAGATGGTTTGGGCATGTCAGGAGGAGACAGACAACAACCACGGTTACAACCGTGGAAGCTATCACTATTGAGGGAAAGAGGGTTAGAAGTAGACCGAAACTTACTTGGTAGGAGCGTATTAAGCTGGATTTCCTAGACATGCACCTTTCTAAGGGCATGTTTAAGGATAGGAGTTATGGAGATATAAGATTAAGGATTTTTAATAGGAGAGTTTGATTTTGTATTTGATTCTCAGTTTAGGATCTTATTTTTTTTAAAATGTTTTATGTGTGTTATCATTCGCATGTGTGTCTTTATGAAGTATCTGCCTATGTGTGTTTAATTTGACTGCTATGTCTAGATATGGTTTTAGAGTTGGGGTTTTATTGGAAGCAGTCTCTCTATCCTTTGAGATGAATGTAACACTTGGCTACATCCCAATTAATACGTAATATATAGCTATATTTTATGTAAAAAAACATACTAGTAGGATAAATTAATTGAAAATATTATTATGATGTAGCTGCTAACAATTTTATCATTAGGGTGGGGGGTATGGTTAATCACTCTAGGGTAATTGAGTGATTCTCTACCCAATAATATTATGCCATGTCAACTCCCCATTCAACTCCCCATTTTGCACTCAATCACTAGGTATGGTTAATCACTTTAGGGTATTTGAGTTATATATTTTTTTAATTGGTTGTTCTCTCATCTCTCCTCTCTCTCTCTCCTCCCTTTGTTCTTCTCCACTTCGGTGAGTATACACCGATTTCTCTCCCTCTCTCCTACTCAAACACCCTAACTCAAACACCACGGTGTGGTCACCGATCGGTGATAACCACACCCCGAATCACTCCCCGATAATCATACCGCCCACCCTTAGGATTTCATGGACACAAATTGTCAAGTTTCATGCTGATAACGAGTTGTAAAACAACCTAACACAAAAATATACATAATACATAATCATGAGGGAAAGAAAATAAGACTACTTTTTTCGATAAAACTGATTATCATATCAAAGCCCATATTTATATTGTCTTAACAAAAAATACGAATGTAACTGTGTGATAGGAGTTAAAATTGTGAATATTCTATAACTATAACAATATTATATATGAAAAAAGTGAATAAGGTGATATTAGTCATTTAATCTTATATGAAAAACCAATTGAAATTACGTTGATTTAACGAAAAACCTATTAACAAAATGAATATCAAGTACAAAGCTAATCTTTTTTTTGTCTACATTGGTGCAAATATACTAAGTATGATGGGGAGTTAAGTTTGTAGATGTTCCATAATTCCTAACAATATTTTTATCAAGGGAAAGTGAATAGTGTGGTATTAGTCGTCTAATGTTATACGAGGTATCATTTAAAACTACGTTGTTTTGACTATTAATTAAAAATCCACCAATAAAATGAACATCAATTAAGAAACCATTATTTATATTATCTTAACATTGATTCAATTACGAAACCATTATTTATATTATCTTAACATTGATACGAACATAATTACAATGTTTTTATCAGCGAAAAGTGAATAGTGTGTTTATTAGTCTTATAGGTGTTGGTTTCGGTACAAACCATATTTATCCTACAAACCGTAAGAATAGATCCTAACACTTAAAAAAGGTTAAATTAACACATATTAAAACAATACATACATTAAAGTAGCACTTTTAAATTATATTAGCACATGGAAATTAATCAACATAATTGATTTTAGCACATATGTGAAATGATATCAGCATTTTTCTTTATCAGCACATTGAAAATAAAAGAAAGATCCAAATAAAGAATTAATTGCTTGTTAGCATAATTATAAGGAATTCAAGATAATTGATATTATTTAGGTTACCATTTCTCTATAATTGGTTAGATGACACATGACACTTTTTAAATGGTTCTTACACTTTGTATACGAATTACGAAATATAATTTGTATTTGATACTACTTCTAGTCTTATAACTTATATGGTGAAATCATCTGCAGAACTACCTTGTTTTGTTTAAAAAAACATATAATTGGGAATCTATTTCTCACATATTGTGAGTTTGTTGATGTCTTTCTCACTTGTGTTTTTTAATGGTTTTAATAATTTAATACTCTAGTTATTTGCTTGCATTTGTAGCATTGATGACTTGGTTATGTACTTATGTCACCATTTTTTTTAAAGTGATTTTGCTTTTACTAAAAGAAAGATATCTACAATGGGAAACCCATCGGAGGTGCTTTGTCATCATAGTCGTCTTCTTAATAATAACAATTTCTTAAGTTAAACCTTTTTATTTACTTTAAAAGTTAACAACCAAAAAAAATCCCTAAAAGAAGGCAATATTATATCAACTAGTTGCAATGCCAAAAAGTTTACATACACATATCCTCTTCTAGTCATAAATTATTAATAAAATTAATGAAAGGTCAAACCGGGTTCCCTATAATTGATGAAACTTTCTGATTGAAAGTTATGGAAAAAAATTGTTAAGGTGATTCTGAAGTAACATTTTTAAAAGCATATGGTAGATGAACATACAATGTGATGAATATCTCATATTTATTAGAATCATGTGTTTAATAATATACATGTTTAACAGTAGCATACTCGCTTTTCATTTTTATTAATTATTATTAATTAATAATAATAATAATTGTTGTTGTTGTTGTTTCACAGAAAGCCTGGAGGCCATCCCACTGGGTGAAGGGAGTGGTGCGGGAAACCACTCGGCAAAGGAGAAAGCCGAGCGGTAACACCGCCGCCCTCCCTTGTTTACCGCGCGCCAAACAAAAAAATCGGTATGTACTCACCGATCGACAAAGGAGAAGAGGACAAACATTAAACATTGGGGTGTGTGTGTAACGGCATTATTGCCGTTTGTAATAAAAAAAATTAGACTTTTTATTATAAATCAACATTTTTACACCCATTTTTCTCCAAACTTTCAACCACAACTTCTCTTTTCCAAACTTTCACCCAAGTTTTTTGACCAAATATTTGCAAATGGAAGGCTCAAGCAAACGCGATGGCAAGGCAACTAAACGGGTTGGCTCGAGGACGAGTGTGCCAACTCAACGGGGCGGCTCGAGTGGTTCAACTCCGCCGTATCATCCGCAACTAGGCTTCGCCACACATAGCCAACCTCCATTTTTTTATAGCCAAGGCATGCAACCGACTTACGGGTTCAACACCCAACCCCATCCAAATTTTTCGCCGCATAACTATTTTCCACAGGGTCCGACCACGGTTGCTCCAAATATTTATGATTCCCTAGACGACCAAAACACTTTTGACCCGTTTGGTTTTCAAACCCCATCCTCACAATTGCCGAGGGACGAAGATGTGGAAGATGAAGACGACGAAGAATTTGTGGCGGAAACTCAAGAGCAATATGATGACGAAGACGAAGGCCACCATCAAGAAGAACCCGCAAACGAGCCGAGAGGGAAGAGTGGTAAAGCGAAACGGGAAAATTGGACTCCTATACAAGAGGAGGCATTGGCCAAGGCTTGGGTTCATTGCACCTTAGACAAAAGAAAAGGCAACCAACAAAAGAAGAATAGTTTTTGGGGCAAAGTTCTTAAGCACTTCAACAACACGATCGGAGGAAGCAGCCGAACCCATCATCAGGTCCGCTCCAAGATGATTACCATGCACGGAAAGTTGAAAACATTCAACGGGTTTTATCAGCAAGCGGTAAACTATTTAATATTCATACGTTTAATTTTTACCCAAAAAAAATACTTATTTTTTTTCTGTAATTTATTATTTTAGACCGTTTACGTCCAAGCGGATCCGACGATTCTTGGGTCTTGAAGCAAGCGTTTAAGGATTACAAGGAAAAAGAACATCATGAGTTTGCTCATATGGCGGCGTGGGAGGTTGTCCGAAGTCAAGAAAAATATAGCCAAGTTCCGTTGTTGGGTGAAGACGAAAGCTCGGGCTCGAGTTCAAAAAGAAAGTCGTCGGACTCGGGTAATTACCATCCGGATACACCGAATGCCGAGTTCACGAGTGGCCATCAAACTATCCCCGACATGAACGTGGATCCCTCGCCACGAAGACAAAAGAGGAGGGATAAAAAAACCAAAGCCGCCCCTTCTTCAAGCGACGATCCAAGAGACATAACCACTAAATTTGAAGAATATAGGGCGATGAAAAAAGAGTTGATGGATATCAAAAGGGTGCGAGAGGAAAGATATTTGGCGTTGGCCGAGAAGCAAGAAGAAAATATGCGCCAGGCTAAATTCGACAAGGACTTGGAGACGTACAACCGGCCTCACGACAATGTTCGCCCAGCAATGTTGGAGATCACGCTCGCACGAAAACGCGAGATAGCCGCAAAGTATGGATGGCCGTGTGATTTTTAATTTTTTTAGTCGTTGCGTTGTTTTAGTGAGGTTATTTCTATGAATTTTTTTTATTAGTTTCATTTTAATGTAATTGTTTTTTTTTTTAATTAATTTGATGCTTTATTGTTTTTATTTAACACATAATTTTTAAAAACAAAAAAAAACAAAAAAAAAAAGTTTGTCACTTTCAACTGTCTAAACCATTGCCAACACTTTTAAGCAAAGTTTAAACTTTTTCTCCTCTTTGACGTGGCACTCTCTGATTGGTCAATTTTAAAGTTTGCCACTTTCACCTGTTTAACCACTCCCTTCACCCTTAAGAAAACGGTAGTGCTTCTAGCATGTCGGCGTTGTATTTTAATGCCCTATTAACCGTATATATCTTGCTTAACGGGAACACCGGAATGAGCAGTGTTTAGTTTACCGAAATTATATTATATTATATTTATAATTTTTAATCTTATATTCAATAGTGTCAACTATCCAGATCGTCTAATAATATACATATAGAGGAAAATACCTGTCTTGCACCCACAACCCACCAGCCACAATAAATATAGGATGACTGAATATTTTATTTTTTCCATGTCCATGTATTATAATTTTAAATGTTCTCTACCGAGAGATTAATGTGATCCACACCAAATACTTTATGCATAAAGTTGGTCTGCTTTTTCTTAGGGGGAATTTTTATTTTATTTTTTAATTTTGTCATCATCGGTGCGAGCTGAACCTAATACCTCCAAATTTAGATGTTCCTATTAATATAATGTTTGTCTCTCACAAAAGTGGCATGGATTCAAAGTTTTATAAATATAAGATTATATATTATAGAGGAAATTACAATTTGCCTCCCTGTGCTTTGGAGCAAAATTTATTTACCTCCCTATTTCATACACTTTTAGTTTTGACACCCCATACTTCATTTGTTTGCACTTTGTCTCCCCCAGTCACGTTAGTGGAATATTCCGTCAAATGGTATAACGGTCAAAGGGCAAACCGAACATTTCACCTAGCCAAAACCCTATCCTCTCCGCTCCAAATCGAAAGCAACAACCAACCACCAAGACCTGACACCTGCAGCGGACCCCAATTGCAACCCGACACATGCAGCAGATTAAAGAATCAACGAAAATAGTTTTCAATCTTTGCTTTTTGGTGCAATCTCCGGCCATGGAAGGTAAAATTATTCTCATTTAAGTTCATAAGGTGTGTTTAGATGAGTTGATTGAGTTTTTCTTGAACTCAAAGTTTGACTGAGATATGATCCAGGGGGTGATTTGCTTGTAATGTAGTTTAAGTTGAATTTCAAGTTGAACAAAAACGTTGAAGTTGAGCTTGAAGTTCAATTACTTGATTTTTGTTTAGATGATCCAGGGTAATGTAGCTTGATTCTTGTTTGAAGTTGAACTTGAGTATTGATTCTTGTACATAGCAGTATACATACATTACTACATTAAATCGTGAATTTGTTGAACTTGATTCTTGTACAGAGTAGTATACATTGATTCTTGTTTGAAGTTGTGGTAGCTCTGTTACATTAAGATGGCCACATTACTTGATTGAGTTGTTTGTAGTCTTTGTACAGGGCATGATGCATTAGATATTGTACTCTACATATACGTATATTGATACATTGTACTCTACATGATACATTGGCCAAGTGTCTACATGTTTGTGGCAATACATGTTTGTTTATACATAATATATACTTTCTATAAAAGGAGAAATCCCAATGACATAAGAAAAGCTGATGTGTCATCCGTAGAGGCTGTCCAACAATGTTTTTCTTATGTCATTATTGCATCATAAGTCTTAATTTAAAATACATTTTAAATTCCAACCTCTGCCCTTCATTTAAAAGTCAAAGTCTACACTTCATTCAAAATTAAAACCTCTGCTCTTCAGACTTTCTTCAAACGTCTTCTCTTCATAAGAAAAGCAAACATCTTGCCAGATTCAAAATTTTAGCTCCAGATTCAAAATTCTGGCTCTAGATTCAAAATTCAAACCTTATATTCGAACCATATAAATAACATATATAAATCTGGCTCCATATTCAAATTTTAATTCATCTCTCTCACTCATATTTGCGAGCATATATCTCTCTCTCTCAACTGCATAGCTCTCATGATTCAGCCGGTTAATCTCCTATTACAGTTCTTTGTTCGAACATTTGTTGATTCTGTTTACACATTATCGTTCCAATATCATTGTTCCAACATCGTTGTTTCAATGAAGCTCTGTTTCACACATCAACGTTTCAACATTGATGTTGCAATATCGTTGTTGCAACATCGTGAAAAGTTGCATGTGCTACCTTCTTTGATGAGAGAGTTGCATTGTTCCAACATCGTTAAATGCCAGTGAAGCTTTTCTTATGTCACTCAGATTTCTCCTTTTATAGAAAGTATAGATAGATTGTTGCAACATGGTCAAAAGTTATATGTGTTACCTTCTTTGATGGGAGAGTTGCATTTTAGGTTTGTGGCTTATTTTTATTAACTATAGTTATACTAATTTAATTTGATGTGTGAAGAAACAAGTGTTGATAATGCTGATAGTTTTTATTAACAGTCACGTTTTAGAGTATGTTAATATCCATATTGATAGTAATAAATTAAATACATATACATAGAAAGATATAAATATACTGAAATATGCATAAACTATTACACACTACAGTTTACACTTGCAAGGATTTCGTAGACTCTCGCCTTTCTCCATGTGATTTCATTCTCTCTTTTGTTTTTCAGATCGGTTAGCATGTCACAGATTTTCTGATCCTGTCCTAGTAGTTGTGACAGAAACTCTTCTGCATTCTTCTGGAAATCTGATGGAGCGGAGTGGAGGATTTCATCAAGTAATGCTATGCTGTTCCAGGTTTTGTTGTAATTATTTTCACCGATTATGCCGACTTTTCTGTTTAGTTCTTCATCTGATCTTTTTTCTTTGAGTGACCAGATCGAGAATTGTGTTTTAACATCGTTGGTGTCTGACCAGTGGTAGAAGAATCTGTTTGCCATCTATATTTTTGTTGGATTTACTTATTTTGATTTGTTTTTGACAGACATTGATTTGTAAGACAATTTGTTGATTTTTTGAATCAAACTAATCATCGGTCTTTTATAGTGTTTAAAACGTGTCTATGTTGTAAATGAAGAGGTTAATTGTAATTATGATAGCCTGTTTTTTTTCTTTGAAGCTTTAATATTTGTCCTTTGGGTTTCTAGTCATGTATATTTCTTCATGTTTTTAAATAAAGTAGATTATTTTTATGGATGTTAATGCTAACATTTTTTTATTGTGGCTTCTACCCACCGATTTTGTGAAGAACACTATTGGTTTTTCTAAGCTGAAGGGAGCGATGAAGGTTTATATCAATGCGTGGAATTGGTTTGATGTTTTTATTGAAAAATATCCTATTAGCAAGTGTTATTTCTTTGGAGGTTTTCTAGGTTTTAATGAAAAAATGTGTTGTTGCTATAAGATACCTTTTTTACTACAACTTTCATTTGACTCTCTTTGATGTAAATCGATGTGAAGTTTTAGTACCTAAAGCTGCAATGGAAAACACAACTGGTGGTGTTGATAAGCCTGTTGGTCAGACATCTAATGCTACTCATGTAGTAGTTGAGTTACCTGATAACCAACCAGCCTTAGATTATGAATCTGATTCACTGGACGAGGATAGTGATTATCATGACTCAGGTAATGGTACTTCTGGCAGTGACGTTTCTATGGATGTTGTTTCTGATGATGAGGACGATGAAGATAGTGGTGGTTCTTCTGATGATACCGTAGATGATCTTGATTATCATCAGGTACAGTTTGTATGGAAATTTGACCGTCGCTTTGTAAGTTATGTTATCTATCCATTTTATGCATCTGTTAGAAACGTTTAGGTGTTGTTTGTTTTTTCTACGGGAAAAGGTCTGCAGTCTGCGGACCGCATCTGCAGGCATCTGCAGGAGAAGATGTGGACCAAATGTCTGCAGTCTGCAAGGAGAAGAGGGTTTGTTTTTTATATATAAAAACCTCTTCTCACACTCAACACACACACAACACACACAGAACATCTCTCTGATCTCTCTCTCTCTCTCTCTCTGCCTCCCTCTACCACCACAACCACCGTCCACCTCCACCACCACAACCAACCACCACCCACCCCGTCGCAGCCACCACCACCCCGTCGCAACCACCACCACCACCTAACACTCACCACCACCATCTCCTCCTTCCTCCCCCACCAACCCCGTCGCAACCACCAAGCACCACCGCCACCACGAAGCCAAGCACCCCCACTTCAGCCGCCGTCAACCACCTCCACCGAAACCCTAATTTCACCATCTTCAAGGGTTTCGATTTGGGGGTTTCTGAAGAGAGAGAGAGGGAGGAGAGAACGGTGGTGGTTGTCAGTGTCGGCGGGTTTTGACAGCGTCGAGAGAGATCGAGGGAGGAGAGAAAGGTGAGAAGTGGTTAGGTCTGTGTCAAGAAGACATGGGTCAAGGTCTGTGCCAAGAAGAGGTCTCGCAGACCTTTTTTAATGAAAGGTCTGCGAGAAAACAAACAAGCTGCTGCACTCAAACGTCTGCGCACGTCTGCGCGACGCAGACATTAGTGGCCAGAAGTGCTTCTGGCCAAAAAACAAACACCACCTTAGTATATTTGCCAATTTTTTTAAAACATGTATATCTTCATATTGATTATTGTATTTTTATTTTATTTTTAGCGCCTTAACGCAAGAGTTGCCGAGATGTCGCGTATTGACATGTCGCTGAAGTTGACCATTCAGAATCTGCATGGAGTAGACACTGTCATTGATTTCCGACCTGAGAAGCATGGTCAAGGCTTCAGATATGTTGCAAGTCAATGGCAAAAAAAGTTCCTCATTCCGAACGATATCAAGGCACCGTAGAAATGCACATTCGTTTAGGAACCTGATGTTGACAAGTTGATTCTGAAGAAGGTGTCCATGTAGTTTGTGCTGTGCTTGTTGTTACAAACTCTTTTAGTATTTTGTACTAACCTTATTGTTTGTGATTTTAAACAATTATATATATGGGTTGTTGTAATGGTTGTATCTAAACAGTTTTAGTGTCATGTTTTGTAAACTTATTTAAGATATGTTATGTGTTATGGTTGTGTCTAATATTGATTAGTTTTTTTTAGACTTTTATGTATTTGTATTGTATGATTCTTTTTTTCTAATTATGGATGCCTATTTCTTCATAAATAACACGATTTACGTTTTTAGAGTTCATAATTTCGTGAAAACCTGTATTTATATATTTAAATTTGTAATTACAAATTTTATGTTTTATAATTTTGTAATATATCTTCTTTTATAGAATCATGATATATTTTGTAAATAATAGAAAATTACTTGCACCATAATTGAGTCTATTACTATAACCATAAATAACTTTGTCTTATAAATATACATAATACCTAAACCATCTTCATCCAATTCAAAGTTCAATTATCATTGAAGATGCTTAATTGTTTTTTACGTTATCTATCAAACAACAAGATGAATTCTTGGGTATGTCGATGTTATTATCAAATTTGTTTCTTTATTATATGTTTGTATTAATCTTTACTTTGTATACAGATCTTACCGAGGAGTTACCACAATTGGGTAGCTAATTACAAGTTAGCTCATGATGGTATGGTTTGAATCATTATGATGGATGGAAACATGTTACTATAACCGCTTTTCTTTAGTAGTATTTGACAAATTTTATAAAACTTTCTTTAATATAAAGAATTATTTTTGTACTTGCAGCTTATCGATAGATTTTTTGTTTATCATAAGTTGAAGAACATACTACCTACGAAACATGTTACTATAACTGCCTTTTCTAACCGTACATGGTTGGTTGTTATGGAAAAACATGGTCAAAATTTTTATATGACTATAGGATGGCACTCATGTTGACTAAACCTGTTGAGCATTAGTTTATATCAATTTTGTAAGTCTGCACTAATTACTTTTTTAGTTTCTATTAAAATGTGTTATTCATGGTTTTCTAAAAGCCACATGTGTTTGCACACGGGTCTTACTACTAGTACATATACAAGATACAAAATAGTTTGCACACGGGTCTTACTACTAGTACATATACAAGATACAAAATAGTTTCAATACATCTTTGTTTCAACATATCTTAAGTAATTGGTATGTAATAGTTTCAAAAACATCTTTGTTTATACTGAATACAAATACTATACGTGCAAATTAGTTTCAATACATCTTTGTATATATATGGTATATACATGGTACTTGTGATACGGGATACAGGATACACACATGGTGCATACATACAAAGAAAATATGATACATTCTATGTTTGACTTTCTGAAAGTCAATTTCAGATTGTTATGTAATTGGGTGCCAAAATCTGAACTGGTGTAGTGATTTTGATGAGCTTGACTTTTTAAAAGTCAAACCCTTTATTGATTGGTATTAGTGTAGTGAGTTTCGACTGGTTTGACTTTCTAAAAGTTCAAATCCTATATGTTGGTTTTCAATTTTGGTGGGAAACTGAAATGGTTTAGTGATTGTAACACTATTAAAACCGTAGGGAGGCATACTGAAATGGAAACAGTGTAACTTGGTCATTTTCACATGTATTTCAAATTTAATCTAACAGTTCTTTGATAGAGGGAGACAATGTACAAGAAACATTAAGTATGGGGTATCAAAACCTAAAGTTTATAAAATCAGGAGGCAAAGTAAATTTTGCTGAGAGACAAATTGTAATTTACTTTTTAATATAATTAGGTGCAAAATACTTCATATATTATTATCTAGTTAAGGGCTACGAATGTAAATGTTGAGTGTAAAACTCTACACGCATCCATGACTCATCAAAATCTCTATATTTTTAAATAGCTAAATTATTTAGGTGCAAAATACTTCATATATTATTACCTAAGGGCTACGAATGTAAATGTTGAGTGTTTAAAACTCTACACGCATCCATGACTCATCAAAATCTCTATATTTTTAAATAGCTAAATTTAGTTAGATGTTTAGGTTTCTAACCCACAGACGTTTACATGTATGCGTAAGTTTATTTTTTTTAAAGATAACTTTTATTCACAACAAAACACCCTGTCAAAAACAGCAGCGACAACCACACCTCAAAAGAGGACAAACCACATTACAACCCCATTATGTACAGAGAAGAATTACACCATTCGGCCCAACTAAGAGCTCCGAATTTACCCCTATGTTTAGCCAAAAGATACCCCAGGGATTTAATAGAACCCATAATCTCTCCAGCATCGCATCTTCTATTACCAAACACTTTACCATTTCTCACTTGCCATATGCACCAAATTTTTCTTCTTCTTATCCATACCAGAAACCATGTAATGTTCCAGCAGATCTTTAAAGCTGAAAGCAAAGAAAAACTGCATACCACACCACCTCCTAAATTTTGCCCATATATAGAACAGGCTGTAAATATATGGTCAACGGATTCAGGAACTTCCTCGTAGAACACACACGCTTCTGATCCCACATGTATATTTCTTCTCTGAAGAGCATCACGAATAGGAATTCGACCGATACTCGCCCGCCACATACAAATATTGATCTTCGCATGTTCAGCTCTTTCTGGTCAAAGATATGTTGAAGGCTTCAACGGTCAGTGAAAACCACACAGTTAGTACCATACAGGTAGTGTCGCCATATCTTTAACGCAAACACAACTGCACCAAGCTCCAGATCGTGAGTAGTATAGTTTTTCTCATGCACTTTGAGTTGACGGGAGGCATAAGCAATAACCTTGCCTTGCTGCATGAGCACACAGCCCAAGCCACGGTTCGAGGCATCGCAATATACCACGAAATCATCATTCCCATCAGGAAGAGTCAGAACAGGGGCATTACACAAAAGAGTCTTAAGGGTCTGAAAAGATTCCTCTTGTTCGGGACCCCAAACAAAAGGTCTCTCTTTCTGACTCAACGAGGTGAGAGGTACAGCAATTTTAGAAAAGTCTGAGATGAATCGACGGTAATAACCCGCCAATCCTAAGAAGGAACGAATCTCGGATGCAGATTTAGGCGTACTCCAATTCTTCACGGCTTCGATTTTAGACGGGTCAACATGAATACCTTGCTTACTAACGACGTGACCAAGAAATTGCACTTCATTAATCCAAAATTCACACTTAGAAAATTTGGCATACCGACGTTCACCACGTAAGAGTTCAAGCATCAAGCGTAAATGTCGAGCATGATCAGCTTTAGTTTTAGAATAAATTAGAATATCATCAATAAAGACTATCACAAAACGATCCAAATAGGGCTTGCAAACACGATTCATGAGATCCATGAACACAACGGGTGCGTTGGTCAATCCAAAAGGCATGACCACGAACTCGTAGTGCCCATAACGAGTACGAAATCCGGTTTTGGGTACATCATCTTCGAGAACTCGGAGCTGATGATAACTATAACAAAGATCGGTTTTCGAGAAACAGGACGCGCCTTGTAGCTGGTCAAATAAATCATCGATACGGGGTAGAGGGTAACGATTTTTAATAGTAAGCTTATTAAGTTCATGGTAGTCGATACACATACGGAACGAACCATCTTTCTTGTTGACGAATAATACGGGAGCACCCCACGGGGAGGTACTTGGACGAATGAATCCCTTGTCGAGTAGTTACTGAAGCTGACTAGATAATTCTTGCATCTCGGAAGGTGCAAGACGATAGGGAGCCTTGGCGACAGGAGTCGCGCCAGGTATGAGATCAATACGAAAATCGATGGTTCTAGGAGGAGGAAGACCAGGTAGATCTTCAGGAAAGACATCAGGGAAATCACACACCACTGGAACATCGCTTATGTTCTTCCCCTTGCCCTTTTGTTCCACCACGTGGGCCAAGAAGGCAAGGTTCTGTTTGCGTAAGCACCTGCTCACTTGTGTGCATGACATTAGCCTCAGTCCTTTCGAAGGTCGGTCTCCATAGACATGCAAGATATCACCAGACGGTAGAGGTAAACGAACAAACTTTTCGTGACACGCAATCTCGGCATGGTTCTTACGCAACCAATCCATACCGATAATGACATCAAAACTACCCAATTGCAAGGGTATTAGATCAATAGTAAACACGTGGTCGTTAAGAATCAAGGAACAACCATGGAGAATAGAATCAACTAGAATAGACTTCCCATTGGCAATCTCTACCGAAAATGACATAGGTAACATAGAGCGTGCATAGTTTAGCAAAGATTCAAATTCCACGGACACAAAGCTTCTATCGGCACCAGTATTAAATAGAATCAAAACATAAGGTTATTCACGAGAAACGTACCATTAACGACGTCATTGTCGTTACGAGCCTGGTTAGCATTGAGATTGAACGCTCATCCACGAGCGGCTGGCTGCTGGTCCTGGTTCAGCTGAGGACACTGGTTATGGAGGTGAGTAGTATCTCCACATTTGTAGCATGCACGAACAGCGTTGACTGGTTTTGGGTTCTGAGGAGGAGCTGGGAGAGCTGGTAGGGCTACCTGAGCTGGTGCTTGCTGGGGTTGCTGAGCTGGGTTAGCTTGACGACAATAGGGAGTCGTATGACCATAGCGATTGCAGTTGGTGCACAAACGACATGCAGAAGCAACAGGATGATGAAAATTACAAGTGGTACACTTGGGGTAAGACCCAATGTACTGCTTCTTAACTTCAGGGGCAGCAGTAGTATTCTGAATGGTAGCAGCAGGAGCAGGCTTAGCAGCTGGATTCGTAGTAGGAACAATAGCATTGCATCCTGAACCCTGAGACTTTCGCCTCTTGTTCTTGCTGCAGCTTGGCTGTTGGGTAACTTGATGTACAGACTTGGAAGGAGTAGGGTTAGCAAACTGCTTATCACGAACACGATTGTTGTTCAGAATAGCTACAAGATGGTAGACTTCCTCAATATTTCCAAGTTGAGCTGCTTCGATAGAATCACGCATAGCAGGAGGTAGACCATTGAGGTACTTGGTTATCATTCGCTTGGGAGTAGAGACCAAGTGAGGAACAATCAAGCTGAGCTGCTTGAAACGGGTAGTATATGCCAGATTATCATCACCAATCTGCTTCAAGTTCCAGAACTCTTCTTCAAGCTTCAATTGTTCATGAGGAGGGCAGAATTCAAGCATCATCAATTCTCGAACCTCAGCCCATGGAAGAGCATAGGCTTCTTCATTTGAACAGATGTTTCTCTCATTTGTCCACCACTCCAATGCTCTGCTTTGAAACATTCCAGTCGCACTCCTATTCTTTAGATGATCTGGGCATTCGCTGTTAATGAAGGTAACCTCGATGCTGTCAAACCACTCGAGCATAGCAGTCACCCCATCACTGCCTGTGAAAGACTTAGGGTTACAAGAGATGAAATGTTTGTAGTTGAACTTTGTAGACTTTTCCTTCTCTGTTTTAGAGTTAGCAGAAGAGGGCGGAGTGTTCGATCCTTGGATCTCAGAGACGATCTTTGGCACGACTCGAGCGATCTGGTCGACCATGAAGGACATCAACTTTTTCTGAGACTTTTCCCTGGGTCTCTTGAGAGTTTTGGAGTGCCTTCGAGCAGATATCCTAATGATCCAACAAGAGGATCGTGTAAGTCTAGGTTCACAAGTCTCACAATAAAGATTCACACACGATAGATTAAAGACTCAAGATTCAACAAGATTCACATAGTTCACATTAGTCTTAACACCACAACCCACGACCTTCGCATGGCACGTTGTACGAAGTTTGGCAACATGTCAAAAATGCTTATATATAGGAAGTACCAGCGGCGTATCCACCACGCTTCGGGCATATCACTTCCGCCTCGTACTTGGTGTCATGTTACGTGTCGTAAAACACACTCATCATCATAGATCCTTATAGGCTACTCCAATAGTTTCTCATAGGTTCCAATAGTTTCCATAGATTCAATAGATTCATAGATTCCAATAGACTCATTAGATCCTCATAGATTCTTGTTATCACCCACAAACAACGAAATCCCGCATGGCACGTGCTACGAGAGTTCGGCAACATGACGGAAGCACTTATATATAGGAAGTACCAGCGGCGTATCCACCATGCTTCGGTCATGCCATGTCCCCTCTTCATCGGTGTCACGCTTCGTTAATCACAACATTAGATTCCACTACTTTTCACAACATAGATTACCTAAATAGATTCAACATAGTCTACCCAGATAGATTCAACATAGATTAGTCAAATAGATTCCATAACTCCAGCCCGAGCCTACAAAACTATGAACTTCACTTAGCGCGTGGTACGAAGACTCGGTAACATGCTAGAAACATTTATATATAGGAAGTACCAGCGGCGTATCCACCATGCTTCGGACATGTCACGTCATCCTCGTCTTCGGCGATAGGCTTCATTTCGCATTTTGTTTCTCAAAACAACACATACTTAGATTACACGTAGATTACGCTAGAGTACACATAGATTACACATAGATTCCTCATAGATCACTTAAGTATTTTTCCCATGGATTAGATTTCAACAACCTCATCACTAGTCTGCAAAACACTAAGTTTCACATGGCACTCAGTACGAAGGTTGGTAACATGTCGGAAACACTTATATATAGGAAGTACCAGCGGCGTATCCACCATGCTTCAGACACGTCACTTCTCCCTCGTGTTTCCATGCCATGTTACATTTAGTGTCTTACAACCACAATAATACATAGATTCATCAGATAGATTCACATAGTATCATAGTCTATCAAGATTCACACATAGGCTATCATGATAGAATAAAGCTTCATAAATTTAGTCGATCCTGAGATTAGAGTTAACGTTTTAGATTGCGGACATACGTGTGACGGGTGTGAAAAGACTCAAAATGAACGAAGAATCTAGATAAACGAAGAGTTAGATCTAAAACCACATGTAAAAATCGAGATAACATAAAAGATAGGCTCATAAAACATAGAGTGTTCCGGGTAGAGGAACGGCTACTAACCAAAGTGATTCGAACCCCTTTCGAATTGAGATAGCGTGTCTTGACTTACTTAAACAAATACGTCATCGATGTTAGGCCTACGATATTCGTCCTTTTGGTCATTTCACGTACCCAATTGAATGGAAGTTTCGAGACTTTGGCGAGACATAAATAAAACATCAAGGAGTGGGTCTAGTTGTCAAGGTCTGAGTTTCACCTCTAACTTGACAATATCGCACCCTAATAGCGTTGGTACTTATCCGCAGACAAGGCCTACTAGAATAGTTTGGAGATTTCCATCAAGGTTTGGATGTCACTCCTGACTTGAGGGTAAATCTCGTGCAAAATACAAACACTGATTACCAGTGTTTTCAAAGTATCAAGTGTATATTGTGTCAGCCTTAGGAAAGCCATGTAAGATTATCAGGAAAAGTGTGCTGCTAGGAAGCAGATACGGTAGAATGCATAAGTCTTAAACAACAGATAAGATTCAAGATTCCTAGAACTATAGACTAGGGAAAGTTTTCCTACTCATCCTAATTCCCTATAGTTATGGATCTGATACCAATCTGTCACACCCCAACAGATGGCGGAAACATCGGGGTGCGAGCACTAAGCGTTCAGATTGCTAATGAGATTCCATAACACTAGAAACGTCATAATAGATTAAATTGATTCAACATTGACTAAAACAATTAACCATCACAACAAGTATCAAATTACACCAATTATCAAATATTGTTCAAAGTTTGATTAACTACGTGGGTTTCTAAGCAACACCCTAGCTTGATTCACTTGTTTCCACAGCATCCTATCAGCCTGCAACATGTATTAAAATAGAGTCAGTACAAAAATGTATCAGCGAGTATACAAGTTTGAGTAATAGCATAATAGATTAAAAAAAACTCATATCCATATGTAAGTGTAACAAAATAGTTTCAGTCATGCTAGTGTTCGCATTCCAACAAGTGATAGCCCAAGTATCCTGATGCTTTGTTGTTTTCCCAAGTCTCAAGGAAAACTAGAATCCTCCTAAAAATACCCCCGAGAATAATGGGGAGGTGCATCTCCTATAGTCTCCTATAGCGCTACTATTGCTAAGGCGGAACTACACACCCTGGATTAAACGTTCACATAGCACAAATAGAATACAAGTTTCACATACAAGCAGGATAAAGTTTAGTTTGCAAAAGTCTCAAGTATTGTAGTTTAGTAGAATACATGTTACATCCCAAAGTTTAAAGCAAAAAGGGATCGAGTATACTCACAGTGATTGCTTAACAGTTAAGACTGTTATTGGATCAAAGGGAGCTCTTTAGGTTTAGCCTGATTAGATTACAACCGATAAGTGTCAGACAAAACAACGAGATTGCACAAGTGTCGGATCAGTCATTGGATCGGATGGCGGTCCGATCGGATTGCCAGTCGATCGAGTGACATGTGTGTGTGAAGGGACGAAGGGCTGCCCGATCGGATGGCTATCCGATCGGGTTGCCACTCCATTCTAGGTTGACGGAGGTGTGGGAATCGAATGGTTGTCTGATCGGATGGCTATCTGATCGGGTCACCACTCGATCCAAGTTTAAGTTTCAAGGCTGCCTTGATCGGATGGTTGTTCGATCTGACGGTTATCCGATCGAGCTGCCACTCGTAGACCAGGACTTCAAAGTTTCAAGAATGCATAGGGTTAGGGGCAAGTGTCACTCGATCGGGTGGCTGTTCGATCGGATGGCTATCCGATCGGATTGACACTCGACCGGGTTACCATGTCCCGTTCTTAGTTTTGTAAAAGCTCTAATTTTCTGTTAACGGCGATGCGGTACGTACTAAGACAATGGTGAACCCCTCGATGTACAGCCGATCCGATCGGGTGGCGATCGGGTGGGAATCACCCCAGTCCGCTCGGCCGTCTGTTCGTAACGGGTTTATGTCGGAATCCGTACTGTGGTCGTCTTCTCTGGCAACAATCCGTTTCCAAACCAACTCCAGACTAATAACTAAGTCTGCATCCATTCAGACCCGGATTCCACCGTTTAAAGTGAAAAGTTGGAGAGAGGATGAAGAAAAACATAGTTTTTAGCTTGAAAAGATTAGATCTAGCATAGATTTAGTGTAAAACGCATGAAATGTCTTAGATCTAAGCTAGATTCTATCAGGAATGACATCATATAGTAGTTTGTACAAACCACCATTAATGACGTCATCCTTAAGAACTCAGATCTAAGGGATTTCACGGTGAAAAGTGAAATTTCAAAAGAAAATCTCGTAGAGAATGAGGTGTAGATCAAGAAAGTACAAGAATCTAGTGTAAAACGTACCGAAATTGCCGTGAAATCAAAGAAATGTGGTGTGCGTGCATCTGAGTCGAGTAAGGCTGTCACATCAGTGAAGGACTGATGTGACAGCTCCTATTTATAATGTAAAGTGAGTGAAGAGGGGCAGTGTGCACGGATCGGGTGGCAACTCGATCGAGTGGCCATCCGATCGGGTGGTCATCCGATCGGATGGTTATCCGATCGGGTGGTCATCCGATTGGATTGCCACTCGGCCAATCCATCCTTTCCGTGTTTCCGTCTTTGATTCTTTTCGCGCGTTAGATCATGCGTTGCGTTGCGTATTTATTGGGTGATAGTATAACTGGATTATAGCAATAACACAAAAGATTTCAAAGTTTCATAGTTTCCGCCAGTGACAAGACTCCAGTCCCTCGTTCAACCAAGTCTCAAGTTTCACGAGCCTCAAGAGTCAAGCACCAAAGTATATAGATTTAGACATTCCAAGTATATAGAATTAGGCATTCCAAATATATACAATTAGGCATTCCAAGTATATAGAATTAGGCATTTCAAGTACTTAGGTTTAGACATTCCAAGTATATAGAATTAGGCATTTCAAGTATATAGCATATGACATAGAATTCACCAAGTATCAAAGTATTAATGATTACATAGGTCAGGGACTAAAATTGACAAAATGCAAAGTCCAGGGGCTAAACTTGCCAAAAGTCTAAAGTTTAGGGACGCAGGGCGTTACACGTGATGTGTCGCAACGCAACGCATACTCGAAACACGCAGCTCGATTATCGCAACGCAGATTTTGAAATATGGATATTTATACGACCCTACGTGACTAATATTAATAAATATATGAATATGGGAATGAAAATGTGTGACCAAACTATCGCAACGCTTAAGGAATGAAACGAAACCTCAAAACGCAAATCGCTGGAGACCACCAATCGAATGACCATTCGATCGAGTGGCCATCCGATCCATGGCATTCCATCACCTCCTCCCCTCTTCACCTATAAATAGCACTTGTCGCATCACTTGAACAGTGATGTGATAGCTTTCACTCGACCAACGCACTTTTGGCTCTATTTCTCTCGATTCCTCGCGATTCTTGTAAGTTTTCAACCCAAATCTTGTACTTCTATGATCTACACGCACTCCTACATCCTTTTCACCTTTGAATCTCAACTTTTAACCGTGAAATCACCGGATTTAAGCTGTTCTAGGGTGATGTCATGATGGAGTTCTAATGAACTTCAAGTTTTGGCCTCATTCCACCAAGAACAACTCGGATCTGAAGGATTTCCACTCGATTTAACAACGATTTCGCATAGATCTAAACACCTTCAAAGTTAAAAAAGGATTGAAAGATGGTTTTCTAACTTTCTTTCAACTCTTTAACACTCAAAACCGATAGAATCAGAGCTCGCTCAGACCTTCAACTCATTCTATAGTGAAGTGTCGGTTTGAGAACTGATTTCTATCGACGAGATGACCGGATAACGGGTTGAACACGAACAACCGTCACGGACAGTTAACTGATCGAACGGGGTGATTCCCATCCGATCTGATGACTTAGCCTTGGTGGGATTCCATTGTTAAAAATGTTGGCATACCGTCCGATCAGATTCGTTGGGACGGGTTGCCGTCCGATCGGATTGCCATCAGATCGGACTGCAATCCGATCGGATTGCACTTGGTTCCACACTTAAACTTTTTCTTCAAACTTGCAAGGCACTGAATGTCGAACGGATTGCCGTCCGATCGGATTGCCATTCGATCGAACGACCATCCGATCAGCTAACATTTGGAACTTCCAAACTTCAACATTTTCAATTTTTCAAAGAACAATGGCTTCCAACGAATTGCTATCTGATCGGATTGCCATCCGATCGAGTAACCATCCTGCTGTGAACTTGTTCTCACTAAGTGTCTTGCCAATCGGATCGTTATCCGATCGAACTGTCGTCCAATCGGTTGACCTGAAAGGTAGAGATACTCCTCTGTCTTCAAAATGCTACAACGAAAACTTCAAAGCCATCATATAAACACATCATTACCAACGAATGTCAATCCAATCGAATAGCCATCCGATCGGATGACCATCCAAATGGATTGACATCCGATCGAGTGGTCATCCGATCGGATTACCATCCGACACTTGGTTCATCCGTTACCATTTAACGCACTGTTCAACGCTTACGCTATCATTCTGTAATCAAGCTAATCTCAGACGCGCTCCATTCAATCCAAGATTGCGTTTACTTGGTGAACACGAATTGTGAGTATACTCGAACCCTTTTTATCGCATTTTTGGGTGTAACATACGTTCCTATCAAATCGAACTTATCAAAACGAATTACACAAATAAACTGTTTATCACCTGCGAATAACTGCCGTGCATATTTACACGTGATGCTAGTTACATATGTGTTAGGACTTTTACTCGCGAGGTCCCGCCTTAACTAGTATAGTACTATAGCACCCGACGGGGTCTAGTTAGGATGAATAGCAATCGCAATCGCAGCTCGAGTGACTTAGCTGGTAATATATGTCTAATATATGTGTTGAGGTATCTCGTTTATGCATATGGTAATTCGCAGCACCTTTTTATCTACTATGTTTCGCTATCAAAACTTGTTTATTCGCCAATACTTTTGTATTGACGTTATTTTAACGTATGTTGCAGGTTTAGTCGCAGACTTCATCAAATCAAGCTTGGAAGTCTAGAAACACACCTAAAATCTAGGTTGTCGGATTTGTATTGTTTGAGAGAACATGAAATTCGTGACAGCTTATGTGATTGTATTTGTTTATTAGTATGGGATAATGAACGCATTAAATATTGTCGCAAATTAGTTGTTATGGATTCTCTTGAGCAATCTGATTCACCTAGTGCCACGCCCCGATGATTTCGCCATCAGTTCGGGTGTGACACAAGTCAAAGTCAAGTCAAAGGAAGAAAAGATTGCTAATTGGAATCTGTCATTCCTTGATTTTTTATTGCTTGTACTCTGTGACTGATAGTCGACACTCTAATTTAAGTTACTTTAGTTGTATTATGTGGAGTATATGCTATGAATCGCTATTTAATCACTAGTCGACTTAACGCTAATCGTATCGCTATCGCATCGTAACTCGAATAACATGTTATGGATATTTTTTTTACGTGTGTGTGCTATTATGTGTTACTTGTGCATGTTTATGTTTATTTTGGGATGTTAATCGCAATCGCAACTCTATCACAACGCAATCTCATCGCAAACTCGAGATTTAAGGATTATGTTATGTTATTTTATTTACTAGTTAGGTTATTTCTGTAATTAATGGGAAATACTATCGCATCGTTTACTCGCAACACATCGCAACGCCTAACGCACGAAATGAAACGTCGAAAACCAACTCACAAAACCCATCCGATCGAATGGCCATCCGATCGAACCGCCCTCCGATCGCACCGCTACACCGCATCTTCTCCTCTCTTGCCTATAAATAGCACCTGTCACATCACTGTTCATGTGATGTGACAGCTCTCGTTCGACCAGCACGTTCCAGCCCTATTCCTCGCAATTCTTGTAAGTTTTCCACCCAAATCTTGTACTTCTATGATCTACACACTTCTTCATCATTTTTACCAACAAATCTTAACTTTTCACCATGAAATCGGCTGATTTGAGCAGTTCTTGGGTGATGTCATCATGGGTTCTCAAGAACTACAAAGTGTGACCTCATTCCACCAAGAACAACTCAGATCTAAGGGATTTCAACATGTTTAAACACTGATTTCGTCATAATCTAAACATTTTCCAACTGATTTTCCACTTTCCTTCAATTATCTCGACTTTTCACATAAAACCGATAGGATCCGAGCTTATTCAGGCCTTCTACTCATTCCGTAGTGAAGTGTCGATCTGAGAATGGATTACAACCAAAGAGATGACCGACTTAACGGGTTGAACATGAATAACCGTCAAGAACAGTTAACTGATCGGACGGGGTGATTCCCATCCGATCGGATGACTTGGACTTGATGAGGTTCCGTTGTTTGACACGCTGTCATACCGTCTCGGTGCAATCACAAAACTTTCCAAACTTAGCAAATTTTTACTAAGTTCTCAAACGAACAGGTTACTGAACAGATCACCGTCCGATCGGATAGCCATCCGATCGAACGGCAATCCTACCGGATGACCTATGATGTTCAACACTTAAACAATTTCAACCAATTTCTAACATACACCCTCTACTCGGATCACCATCCGAGCGGACGGCCATCCGTCCGGATGACCGTCCGACCGAACGACCTGAATGGTAGGATTACTTCTTATTTTATAAAATGCTACAACGAAAACTTCAAAGTCACATCATACACAGACACATCCATCCTAAACGAATGACAAGCCGACCGAATGGCCATCCGACAGGATGACCATCCGTACGGATTATCATCCGTTCGGATGACCCTTCGTCGCTTAGTTCACTTCGCACCGTTTACCGCACCGTTCATTCGCTTATGCTATCGTTCTGTAATCAGGCTAACTTTCCAGTGCTCCCTTCAATCCTAGACTGTGTTTACTTGTTAAACACGATCTGTGAGTATACTCGATCCCTTTTTGCTTTAAGCACTTTTGGGTGTTACATACGTTACTTATATTCAAATCACAATCGACACACAACGTAAACATATTTATACGCTAACCGCTCTGCATGTTATACGTGTTATTCGATGAATGCTAGTATGTTATGTTTACACGTGATTGTTGCCTAACACCTTAGCAACGATAGTACTATAGTTTGGACTCAGCACCTGTCGTGGACTGGGGTTGTTAAGGGCCTTTCTTCACGTGTCACAGTGGTGATATGTGTTGCGCATTCTACAACTCGCAGTCACGTCTGTGGATATTTCATTGTTGATAACCTACCTGCTTCACATTATACATGTTACTTGCTGGTTATGCGTAAATCGTTTTCGCTACTATTATACTATCAAACTTGTATGCTCACCTTTACACTATGTGTATTGACCTCTATTTTAACGTATGTGACAGGTGTTTAGGATGTTTGCTCTACTTGCTGGAATCAAGCTAGGAAGGAGTCTAGAAACAAATCTAATAAAAATATGAGTTGTCGGAACATTTTATCTGTCTTTGAGAAAACATCATCATCATCATCATCATACTCAGTAAATCCCACCAATAGCAAAGCTAAGGTAGGGTCTGAGGAGGGTAAGATGTAGACAGCCTTACCTCTACCCTTTAGGAATAGAGAGGCTGCTTCCAGTGAGACCCCCGGCTCGATAGTAGTTTCGCATCAAGCCTTGGACATAAGGCACATAACACTCAGCAATTAAGACAAAGGCCGATTAGTGCATGTACCCCCTTATCTTTGGCTATCAATGCCACCACATGATGCATGATTAACCATCCCCCTGTTTTAACGTTATTTTCACGAAATTAGTAAAATAACGATAAAATTAGTGCACTTTCACTTTTGCCCCCCGAGCGCCCACACATATATACATTATATGCGCATACCGCCAGCGGGGCATATCTTTGAGAAAACAATGTCTGTAATAATGCTTTTATTTGATATATATTATGGTATGGGACATAATGTTAAATATCTGGTAATTTTAGTTGTAATGGATTTCTCTTGGACAATCTGTTTCCGCCATCAGTTGGGGTGTGACAGATTGGTATCAAAGCCATAACTATAGGGAATTAGGCAAGACTCGAACTAGTCCGGGTCGATGTCTTAGAAATGACCTAGTCTATAGTCTAAGCACCAACAGACCGACTTGCGCAAACCCCTGCTGGACCCAGCAGGGGTTTTGTACAAGCTTACTCGATATTCTCGCTAGAATTCGCTGTACACTACACTCTTGCGCGAACATCGCATGCTACTGTTCCGCGCAAGATTAGCCTTTCCTAAGGCTGGTAACACACATAAACGAACGATCTGGTCGGGATTAGGTGTGAAAACCGCAAACTCTAGATCAAATCGCTCGTTCGACACACATTTTTACTATAAAAACAAGAATTTGCGTTGAATCAGGAGTGAAATCCATACTTCGACGCGATTCTCCCTATCTATCTCGTGATTCTATCACACAAACAGGAATATAGTCGCTGAGTTAGGGGTGAAACCCGAACCTTGATGACTTGTTCCGTCCCTTATGTTGGTTTTACAAAACTCTCACCAAAGTCTCGATTGATTTCAACGGCACGAGTTGCGTGAATAACCAAAAGGATGTGTGCCATTCACCGTATGTCAGTGATAGAGCACGGTCTAATAAGCCAAAAGGTGTACTCGGAGTCCTTGAGAATAGTCGAACCACTTTGGGTAGTCGACGTCTATCAGCCAAGACAATCTATTTTCGATTTCAAACCGCAATCGCTGATTTTATGTGTTTCTATTCTGAGCCCGCAAACCGCTGACTCTGTGAATTATCGCTTTTTATGTGGATTTTTTATGTGTTTTATGTGGGTTTATATGTTTATTTGTTAGCGTTTTGAGATATACTGATGGTTTCGATCTAACGCTTTCTGCTCCGCCAAACACACACAACTCACTACAAAACGTTAACAAATCGCATGCTACGTTACTCGCTTATGCTATACTACTCGTTATGCTACTCAATGTGTACTCGCTACTCGCACTCGCAATACTCGATCGCTTTACGCCGTTGTGAAAAGATAGGTGAATACGTGCAATATATGTAAGTGAATACGTGCAAAATATAGTGGAATATGTGCTTATGTGGATTACGTGCTTCTATGCTCTTCGTGCCTATGTGAATTATGTGCCCACGTGAGTATGTGCCTTTGTGTCGTATGATTGGACGTATTCCCGAGCTTTATCTAGTAGTAGTATATTGTGAGATGAGATTCGAATGTGTAGTGTTTGAATCCTATGGGATGTCTGTTACAGACAATGTCGTCATTTGGATCGCACACTTCCCGAGCCGCCAGCCGAAACCATGAGGACAAACGCATCGCTGCTATAGTCGTAAAGCAGATGGCTAAGGTCATTTTGCTAATTGTCAGCGAGCTAAATGAAAACGCTAGCAAGACCTTCGAGGAATCAAGGACTGACTCACCTAAAGGTACTTTCAGCTTCAAGCAGTTTAAGGCATGCGGCCCAAAAAGACTTCACGGGCGAAGACGGACCAAGCGCTATGTTTTAATGGTTCGACTCAATTGAAGTCATGCTACGCCAGAGCGGATGTCTCGATCACCTACGCACTGTCAATGCAATAGGCGTCTTCCAGTCCAGGGCTCTGGATTGGTGGACCGCCGAAAGGAACAAGCGTGGGAACGACGCATGTAACAACCCGACTTTTTGAAATCAAAGTACAAGTCAATGTCAAAGTCAAAGGAAGAAAAGATTGCTAATTGCGATCTGTCACTCCTTGCTTAATTGCTGATTTGTGCTTCTTGACTTGTAATCGAATTCTATTATTTGTTTGCTTTAGTTGTATTATGTGGAGTATCTATAACAAATCGAGGTTTAATCGCTAATCGACTTATCACTAATCGCATCGCTATCACATCGCAACTCGAATTATGTGTTCTGGATATTGTTTTACGTGTGTGTACTATTACGTGTTACTTGTGCATGTTATGTTTATGTTGAGGTGTTTAATCGCAAACGCAATCTCAACGCAAGCTAATCGCAAACGCTAAACGCAAGTTATTTATAGTGATTGTATGTTAGATATAGTAGCTAGATTATTTGTGTAACTAATGGGTAATACTATCGCACCACTCACTCGAAACGCATCGCAACGCTCAACACGCAAAACGAAACATCGAAACGCATCTCGCCGGAGCCAATCGATCGAATGGCCATCCGAACAGATGACCATCCGATCGGATGGCCATCCGATCGAAGTGCCATCCGATCCATCACCTGTGCTCCACTTTCCTCTTTTGGCAACCTATAAATACCCCATGTCACATCACATCAGTGATGTGATAGATCTCACGTTCGACCAGCACGCTCAAGCCCTCTTTTCCTTCGATTTCTCGCGATTCTTGTAAGTTTCTACCTCACATCTTGTACTACTATGATCTTTACACATTTCTTCTTCATTTTCACCTTTGAATCTTCACTTTTAACCGTGAAATCAGCGGATTTGAGGTGTTCTAAGGTGATGTCATAATGGAGTTCTTATGAACTTCAAGCTTTGGCCTCATTCCACCAAGAACAACTCTCTACATGATTTCCACATGATTTAACACTATTTTCGTCTAGATCTAAACATTTTCAAGGTTAAAAGGATTGAAGGATGGTTTTGTAATTTTCTTTGAACTCTTTTACACTCAGTGCACTTAAAACCGATAGAATCAGAGCTCGTTCCGACCTTCCACTCTTCTCTAGTGATGTGTTGGTTGGAGATCTGATTCCTATCAATGAGACAACCGATTTCGGTTGAGCATGAGCATCCGTCACGACCAGTTAACTGATCGAATTGGGGTGATTCCTGTTCGATCAGATAACCTGGGTCTGATGGGGTTCCTGTTGTTCAATACGTAGTCATACCGTCTCGATCAAACCACAAAACTTTCAAAACTTAACAAGTTTCAAAAAGATCAGATTGTGGGACGGATTGTCATCCGATCGGATTGCCATCCGATCGAACGACAATCCGATCGGATTGAACTTAGTCCCCACACTTCACATTTTCATAATTTTCAAAGATCATCAGCTTCTAACGGACTGCCATCCGATCGGAAGACCATCCGATCGAATGACAAACCTGCTGTAAACTTGTTCTCACTAGAAATGTCTCGCCGATCGGATCGCCATCTGATCGAACGACCGTTCGACCGGGCGACCTGAAAGGTAGAGATACTTCTCTGTTTTCAAAATGCTACAACGAAAACTTCAAAGTCACATCATACACAAACACTTCCATCTCAACGAATGTCAATCCAACCGAATGGCCATCCGAACGAATGACCATCCGAACGTATTGACATCCGATCGAAAGACCATCCGATCGGATGACCATTCGACACCTTGTTCACTCTTCACCGTTTACCGCACCGTTCTTTCGCTTGTGCTATCGTTAACTATTTAGGCTAATCTCTCAGCGCTCCCTTCAATCCAAGAGAGTGTTTAAGTTATTAAGCACTATCTGTGAGTATACTCGATCCATTTCTGCTTTACGCACTTTTGGGTATTACATACGTTACTTATTCTAAATCACATCGATCACACTACGCAAACACTTTTATACACTGACCGTTACTGCATGTTATACGTGTTACTCGATGAATGCTTGTATGTTATGTTTACACAGTGATTGTTGCCTGAATCCTTAGCAACGATAGTACTATAGTTTGGACTCAGCATGTGTCGTGGACAGGGGTTGTTAAGGTTATTTTTTCACATGTCACAGTGGTGATATGTGTTGCGCATTCTACAACTCGCAGTCATGTCTGTGCATATTTCATTGTCGATAACTTACTAGCTTCACATTATACATGTTACATGCTGGTTATGCGTAAACACTTTCGAACTCTACTATTACTATTAAACTTGTATGCTCACCTTTGCACTATGTGTATTGACCTCTATTTTAATGTATGTGACAGGTGTCTAGGATGCTTTACTTGTTTCTTGCTGGAATCGAGCTAGGATGGAGTCTAGAAACAAACTAAATAAAATCTGAGTTGTCGGAATGGATATTTGTCTTTGAGTACAATGTCTGTATTAACTATTTATATTTTATATGTTTGTGGTATGGGACATGAACCTTAATATATTATAACTAATAGTTGTTATGGATTCTCCTGGACAATCTGTTTCGCTCAGTGCCACGCGCCGATGTTTCCGCCATCGGTTGGGGTGTGACAAAGCAGCCTATGGGCTTACTTGGGATGAGTTGAAGGAACTCATGATGAAGGAATTATGCCCACCCCATGAGCTCCAAAAGCTGGAGAACGAATTTTGGAACATCAAGCAGGATGGTGGCAACAACGCCGGTCTGACAGCTCGCTTTAAGCAGCTAAGTATCATTTGTCCAAGCCAGGTGGCAACACCTGAGATGACGATCAAGAAATACATCCGTGCTTTACCGAATTGTGTTGTTGACTTCGTTCAAGCTGCGAAGACGACAACTATTGAAGAGACTTACCTACTCGCTGCCGAGATCAATGACAAGCGAGTATTGGCTGGTTACTTTGATAAACCCACCAAGAGTCTTCACCAAGTAACCGCTGCTCCCACCGCTGAAACCGCCACACGCAAGCTTCCAAGTCTTCACGCCGCAAGAGAAAGAACAACAACTCCAGCAACAAGAACTGTGTAGTAACCGCCGCTCCACTCCAAGCTGTACCTACTCAACCGCAACCTCAGAACTGCCAAGTAGCGGCGACAGTGAACAATGCACCACCGGCCAAGCGTGCATATACTGGTCCACACCCGCTCTGCCCTACTTATACCTATCATCACCCGGTTGGAATCGCGTGTCGATTTTGTGTTCACTGCAACCTGTACGGCCACTTTACTGGTAATTTCCGTACTGGTCCTCGTCAAGCTCCAGCCCCAATTCAAGCTCCTGCTCTACCAGCTCCTCAGGGACAACAAGCAGCTCCTGCTCACGCAAGAGCCTTCTTTGCGTGTGGTGATCCCAACCACTTCGCAAATGTCTGTCCGAACAGAGTGGTGAAGCAAGAACCACAGCAGCAGCAGCCAGCGCAGCAACAACGCCAACAGCCGTAGCAGTCAGCTCAGCAAGCAGCCCGCGGGCGAGTCTTCAACATCAACGCCCGTTAGGCTCAGGCAGACAAGAACGTGGTTAATGGTACGTTTCTTGTAAATGGTATATATGCTTCGTGTTTGTTTGATACTGGAGCCGATAACTATTTTGTATCGTTCGAATTCGTAAGGCTCCTAAACCATAAATGCGTTAACCTCCCATCGACATTCGACGTAGAAGTTGCCACTGGAATAACCGTCACTGTTAGTTCCGTTATGCGTGACTGTACTCTCGAACTCAACAGTCACGTTTTCCCAATCAATCTCATCCCGATGCAGCTCGGTAGTTTTAACGTCATAATAGGTATGGATTTCCTTCAGGAGAAGCATGCCGAAATTGTTTGCATCGATAAAATGATTCATTTCTCTCTCGCAAACGGCGAACAATTGTGTGTTTATGGTGAAGTCGCTTCGAAGAAGTTACAACTTATGTCATGTGTCCAAGCTAGCAAGTATCTCCACAAGGAATACCAAGCTTTCTTGGCACACATCGTAGTAGCGGAGGAAAAGGAAGCTAAGGCAATGGATAAGGTGCCTGTGGTTCGTGATTTTCCTAACGTCTTCCCTGATGACTTACCTGGTTTACCGCCCACTCGTGATATCGACTTTCGAATTGATCTCATTCCTGGAGCAAATCATGTTGCTAGAGCGCCTTATCATCTCGCTCCTTCTGAAATGCGCGAACTCTCGAGTCAGCTCCAGGAATTGCTTGATAAAGGCTTCATTCGCCCTAGCACCTCTCCATAGGGAGCACCTGTCTTTTTCGTCAAAAAGAAGGACGGATCGTTCCGGATGTGCATCGATTATAGGGAATTGAATAAGCTTACCATCAAGAATTGCTACCCCTTACCTCGAATCGATGATTTGTTTGATCGGTTATAAGGTGCTACGTGTTTCTCGAAGATTGATTTACGTTCAGGCTATCACCAGCTACGAATCCAAGAGGAAGACATACCCAAAACCGCTTTCCAAACCCGATACGGCCACTACGAGTTTGTTGTTATGCCCTTTGGTTTGACTAACGCCCCCGCAGTCTCTATGGATCTAATGAATCGCGTGTGTAACCCCTTTATCGACCGTTTTGTCATCGTATTCATCGATGATATCCTGATCTATTTCAAGTCAAAATCCGAACACGCACAGCATCTCGGTTTGGTTCTTGAACTACTCCAGGGAAACCGTCTCTATGCCAAGTTCTCCAAGTGTGAATTCTGGCTTGAGGAGGTTCAATTCCTCGGTCACATTGTCAATAGTCAAGGTATTCATGTCGATCATGCGAAGATTGAAGCAGTCAAGAGTTGGGTTACACCAAAGAACCCGTCCAAAGTTCGTTCTTTCCTCGGATTGGCGGGTTACTATCGCCGATTCATCGCTGATTTATCAAAGATCGCTGTACCGCTTACCTCTCTGACGCACAAGGACAACCCTTTTGTTTGGGGAACAGAACAAGAGGAAGCCTTTCAAACCCTGAAGCTTATGCTTTACAACGCTCCCGTACTCTCATTACCCGACAGAAATGACGACTTCATAGTCTATTGTGATGCCTCTAACCTCGGCCTCGGTTGTGTTCTTTTGCAACGGGACAAGGTTATCGCGTACGCCTCTCGTCAGCTCAAGATCCACGAGAAGAACTATACAACCCATGATCTCGAGCTTGGTGCAGTTGTTTTTGCGTTGAAGATTTGGCGACACTACCTTTACAGTACCAAGTGCACGGTCTTCATCGACCACAAGAGCCTACAACACATCTTTAACCAGAAAGAGCTGAATATGCGCCAACGCCGATGGGTTGAACTCCTCAACGATTACGACTGTGCGATTCGTTACCATCCAGGCAAAGCAAACGTTGTTGCCGATGCTCTCAGTAGACGAAGCTATTTGCATAGCGTTCGTAATACTCAAGCCCAGCACAATCTCGAAGCTCTTATCCGTGATGCCCAACATGCTTGTTTCACCGAATGCACTTTGAAGAAAGAAAGGATCATCAATAATGGCGAACAACTGGTGAATAAATCGAACGGTATATTCTATTATCTAGACCGAATTTGGATTCCCAAGCGCACCAACTTACGAAAAATTCGGCTAGACGAAGCCCACAAATCTCGATATTCCATTCATCCCGGTGCCGATAAGATGTACCAGGATCTCCGCTACAAGTACTGGTGGACGGGCATAAAGAGGGATATCGCTATCTACGTTTCGAAATACCTGACTTGTTCGAAGGTCAAGGCTGAGCATCAACGCCCCTCTGGCTTGCTCGTCCAACCCGAGATCCCGATGTGAAAATGCGAGAGTATAGCTATGGATTTCATAACGAAACTTCTGCGCACTCCATCAGGTCACGACAGCATCTGGGTTATCGTTGACTGTCTCACCAAATATGCTCACTTTCTACCGATACGGGAAGACTACAAGGTAGAACGATTAGCACGGATCTATACTAACGAAGTTATTTGTCGACACGGGACACCTCGTGACATCATCTCTGACTGCGATGGTCGATTCACTTCACGTCTCTGGGAAACGTTTCAATCTGCTCTCGGTACTACCCTCAACCTTAATACTGCTTTCCATCCCCAGACCGACGGTCAGACTGAACGCACGATCCGTACCACAGTGGTGATATGTGTTGCGCATTCTACAACTCGCAGTCACGTCTATGCATATTTCATTGTCGATAACCTACCTGCTTCACATTATACATGTTACATACTGGTTATGCGTAAATCGCTTTCGCTACTATTATACTATCAAACTTGTATGCTCACCTTTACACTATGTGTATTGACCTCTATTTTAACGTATGTGGCAGGTGTTTAGGATGTTTGCTCTACTTGCTGGAATCAAGCTAGGAAGGAGTCTAGAAACAAATCTAATAAAAATCTGAGTTGTCGAAACATTTTATCTGTCTTTGAGAAAACAATGTCTGTAATAACTGCTTTTATTTGATATATATTATGGTATGGGACATAATGTTAAATATCCGGTAATTTTAGTTGTTATCGATTTCTCTTGGACAAACTGTTTCGCTCAGTGCCGCGCCTCGATGTTTCCGCCATCGGTTGGGGTGTGACACAAGTAGACACAAATTATGGATTTAGAGAAATCAGATAAGAGAATGGAGAATTTGGACTATAACTCATCTTGATTAGAATGACTATTGATTTTAATTGGTTATGAAGACTATTTTACTAATTAGTTCAAATAGTGTTTGAAGTGCTAAAATGGATTAGGGCCTTACTCGGGTTAATCCCACAAAATTGCAGAATCAATGTTATAGACACACACCAAACCTAACCTTGTGAAGCAAGTTTTAGTTACCATCTTTTATGACTTATGAGTTTCTTATATTCTTCTAGCAACAGTAGATTAACGAACCGAGTGAATTAATATCTATGTTACTCAATTTAAAGCAAACCCTAACTAGTTTCTAGATCCTTTTATTCAAACCCTTCCCGTAGGTAGCTCATTAGTTTACCAGTTATATCACTAATTTATCTTTTACCGGTTAAGAATTCAAGCCTCAGATTATAAGTGAACTTTTATAACCTAAAGATAATACGAGTTGAGTCTAGCATGCATAACTTCATAGAAAAATCAACAAGACCACACAAATCAGATCAACAACCAATAATAACAAGTAATCATACACATCATAAGATCAGAATAACCAATACGTAAAAACCAATGTATAAGTCAAACTAGAACAAGAATCATCTTAGCCTAAATAGCTTACAGAGTTTAGCCTAGCATAGTTGTGCAAAATAAACCAAAACTAGGTCTAAAAAAAGTCATGGCTATGATAGAAACTGAAAACGAAAGAAAACCGAATCAATTCTTTAAGCTTCTAGACCTCAGGATCTTCAATTTTGCTCCTAAACAACTTTCTCAGCCTCTTTTCGCAATATGTAGGGTTTCATGTCATCATAAGCCTTAAATACCGACGTCTAGGGTTTTCACGCGTCTGGAAACACTTTGGGTCGCTTATGACACGTAACAATTTTGAAGTGTATGGCTCGTAAACAATAGAATCAAGGCTTACAAAGCCCAAATTTGGATCCAGCTCGTCGAAACGTTCAAGATTCATATATAATTCTCCCCGTAACTCATTTCCTAGCTCAAGATATAACCGTTTGAAATTCAGTTTCTTCTATGTCATAATACTTTGCTCCGTTTTACCTCTTTTCTTCATGTTTTCATCCAAACTCTTCATGAACACCATCTAGACCTACAAAATCATAATATTAATGAATAAGTAACATAATCTTATACAAGTCGCACAAAATAATATTATTAATGAATAAGTAACATAATCTTATACAATTCGCAATTTAAACCCGCCAAATGAATATATAAATCATGTTGCTATATGAGCACATCACATATTCATATTCCACCCCCATTTTTTAAACATTCATAAATTTTTATACGATGTTATTTTTTTAGAAAATTGCACAATAATTGTACCCTATTGTTATATAAAATATGACAACTAAAAAATCCAAAAAATTGTGTTGTGTTTCTCTGTTCTATAGCATTTTTGTGCTTGACTTTTTGTACAATATTTTTGTGCTAAAGTTTGTGTTTTACGACCAAAATACCCTTCTATCATACTTATAAGGAGTGGCATGTGTCATATCCACAATCCTTCTTAGGCTACCTAGGTAAAACTCACTTTTTAGTGGATCTTTCCCCAAATTGAGAGTTCAAATGAGAAGAAATTTTTTGTAAGAAAAAAAGATATTTCAGTCAATAAGAATGCTTTATTTTGTTTGATTTAATATTTGTATTTAATATTATTGTAGTATATTAGTAAACTTATATAGATTATTAATTTGTAGTCTTCCTTTTTAATAGCTAACTATATTTAATTTCTAACTTATTTTCAAAATATATATTTAAAAAAAATTTATAGTGTAAAATAAATTACGAGTTGTGTAGGATAAAGTATTGGATAAATTTCGACACTTGTAGTATAAAATTCGATAATGTGTAGGATATATGTAGGATAAAATGAAATAACTAATTAATTAGATAGAGAATAATTAATCTGATAAGTTATAAACTATTTAATGTTTTACCATTATACATTTTTGTTTTTTTTCTTCTTAAATTGATTTTCTTCTCATTTGATCTTCCCTTATATATATATAGGGAAAGGGTAAAATGAGAACCACCTAAGTTGTGAGAACCATGAGAACTAGGCTTTCCCAAAGGTTTTTTCAAAATAAAATATCAAAAATCTTAAAAAAATCATCTGTTACAGAAAAAAACGCCGCATGCAAACATTTACATCGCCGTAAACAAAATTTAGATACTGCGTAAATAAAATTTACATCAGGTGTAACTATTAACTCGACAATTTTTTTTGTTTTTGTTTTTTTTGCTTTTACAGTTGTGTTTATAACATTTTCATCTATGGTTGTGCAAAAAATTGTGGCTCAACTCGCGCGAGAAGTATTAGTTCTCATGGTTCTCACAACTCATGGTGGTTCCTAAGTGAACCGAATCCTGTATATATATATATATACAATTAAACGGAAAAAATGTAAAAAGGGACGGATGAAAATGGCAAAACAAAAAGATATATGTAAAGTGGACAAAATACCCCTTACTTAACTGACTTATATAGATGGAGTTAGTGGATTGGAAGAATATGACAAAAAAATCGCAAACGTCAGTGAGATAAAGGATTAAAAAAACTTTTTAGACTGAAGTGATAAATCACACTAAACCACAGGGACTAAAATGATGCATAAGACTATGGGGTATGGTCCCCTTTCCTCCATCTCCACCTCATCACCTTTTCCTTCCCCATCAACAAGAAATGGTTTCCCATCCATACCCATCCAATAACATCGACATCGAGATCGAGAGAGAGAGAGAGAGAGAGAGAGAGAGGGAGAAAAGCATTCGAGATGAACGGGAAGAATTCCTCGATGGCATCTACGGGTAGACGCGGGGGGGGGGGGGGGATGTTCCCCGTCAGGGATGAGGGCCACCTCACCATCCCGACCACCTTCCCCGACCCACACCCTACAATCTAAGGGAAGGGTATTTTAAATTCTCAAAAGCTAAGAACTTTTTTTAGTTTAATGTATAAAGCACAGCCCGAAAACGAGTATAAATTATTTCTTCAAATACTAATTATATTTTAATTATCTCATCTTTAACCAAATTATGATTAATTAATTTAGTTACACTTTATCCTCTTATGAAAAACTAATTACCCCACGATTTTTAAACGGTCATAATTTTTTCGCACATTAATATTTAAAAAAAAAAACTACACTATAAAAACGGGCATTTTATTCTTTATAATTTGAGCATGGTATTGCTATAGTTCTTTTAATTAAAAAAAATTGATATTTTACGCGATTAATAATGTTTAGGGGTGAACAATAACTAAATCGTTAATCAAACCAAAACAGACGAAAAAGAACCGAAATCAACCAATAACTGCATTAACTGATAATCGATTAACCAAAAACCGAATTAACCAACATTAATTGAATTGAACCATTTATATTTTCATATTTTCTAGCTTTTATACCTACAGTTCATGTATTTCATATTTTATACATTCATTTCATATATTCATACTTCATTTTAATTAAGGAATAATGGATTTTTATAATCTCAACTATTGTTCATTGGCTGGCAACGGTCTCAACTTCAAAAATTTCCACTGGCGATCCCGTCTTTTCACATATTGAGCTTCAATGGACCCTGACTAACAGAACGCTAACGCCGTTAGTCTCCGGTCGCCGGAAAAACGTTTTTGGCCGGAAAACTCCATTTTGACCGGAAAACTCAATCTTTTATCCCAAACCTCTTTGTAACCTTATTACGCACCTTTAGGAACCTTTTCTAGTAAAAAACCCCAATTTTTAAGGTCGCCGGAAAAACTCATTTTTCACCGGAAAACTTTTTTTTGCCGGAAAACTCAACTGTTTAGCCGGAAAACTTAAAGTTTTCATCCCAAACATGTTTGTAACCATAGATCGGACCTTTAGGAACCTTTTTCCAACCAAAAATGTTTTTCCGGCGACCGGAGACTAACGGTGTTAGGGTTCTGTTAGTCAGGGTGGATTGAAAGCCAATATGTGAAAAGATGAGACCGCTAGTGGGAATTTTTAAAGTTGGGACCGTTGCCGGCCAACGGACAATAGTTGGGTTTATTAAAATCCATTATTCCTTTAATTAATTATACATCCATTTCATGTATTTTTTTAAGTAAAAGTTTTAGCCTAAATTTTGTTTTGGTTATTAACCGAAATTAAACAAACCCAACCATAAATCGTTAATCTAACCGAATAAACGAATGGATTAACCTAAAACCGATTGGTTAGTAAAATCTAACCAATACTTTGGATTGATTAATTAATTTAGTTACACTTTATCCTCTTATGAAAAACTAATTACCCCACGATTTTTAAACGGTCATAATTTTTTCGCACATTAATATTTAAAAAAAAAAACTACACTATAAAAACGGGCATTTTATTCTTTATAATTTGAGCATGGTATTGCTATAGTTCTTTTAATTAAAAAAAATTGATATTTTACGCGATTAATAATGTTTAGGGGTGAACAATAACTAAATCGTTAATCAAACCAAAACAGACGAAAAAGAACCGAAATCAACCAATAACTGCATTAACTGATAATCGATTAACCAAAAACCGAATTAACCAACATTAATTGAATTGAACCATTTATATTTTCATATTTTCTAGCTTTTATACCTACAGTTCATGTATTTCATATTTTATACATTCATTTCATATATTCATACTTCATTTTAATTAAGGAATAATGGATTTTTATAATCTCAACTATTGTTCATTGGCTGGCAACGGTCTCAACTTCAAAAATTTCCACTGGCGATCCCGTCTTTTCACATATTGAGCTTCAATGGACCCTGACTAACAGAACGCTAACGCCGTTAGTCTCCGGTCGCCGGAAAAACGTTTTTGGCCGGAAAACTCCATTTTGACCGGAAAACTCAATCTTTTATCCCAAACCTCTTTGTAACCTTATTACGCACCTTTAGGAACCTTTTCTAGTAAAAAACCCCAATTTTTAAGGTCGCCGGAAAAACTCATTTTTCACCGGAAAACTTTTTTTTGCCGGAAAACTCAACTGTTTAGCCGGAAAACTTAAAGTTTTCATCCCAAACATGTTTGTAACCATAGATCGGACCTTTAGGAACCTTTTTCCAACCAAAAATGTTTTTCCGGCGACCGGAGACTAACGGTGTTAGGGTTCTGTTAGTCAGGGTGGATTGAAAGCCAATATGTGAAAAGATGAGACCGCTAGTGGGAATTTTTAAAGTTGGGACCGTTGCCGGCCAACGGACAATAGTTGGGTTTATTAAAATCCATTATTCCTTTAATTAATTATACATCCATTTCATGTATTTTTTTAAGTAAAAGTTTTAGCCTAAATTTTGTTTTGGTTATTAACCGAAATTAAACAAACCCAACCATAAATCGTTAATCTAACCGAATAAACGAATGGATTAACCTAAAACCGATTGGTTAGTAAAATCTAACCAATACTTTGGATTGATTAATTAATTTAGTTACACTTTATCCTCTTATGAAAAACTAATTACCCCACGATTTTTAAACGGTCATAATTTTTTCGCACATTAATATTTAAAAAAAAAAACTACACTATAAAAACGGGCATTTTATTCTTTATAATTTGAGCATGGTATTGCTATAGTTCTTTTAATTAAAAAAAATTGATATTTTACGCGATTAATAATGTTTAGGGGTGAACAATAACTAAATCGTTAATCAAACCAAAACAGACGAAAAAGAACCGAAATCAACCAATAACTGCATTAACTGATAATCGATTAACCAAAAACCGAATTAACCAACATTAATTGAATTGAACCATTTATATTTTCATATTTTCTAGCTTTTATACCTACAGTTCATGTATTTCATATTTTATACATTCATTTCATATATTCATACTTCATTTTAATTAAGGAATAATGGATTTTTATAATCTCAACTATTGTTCATTGGCTGGCAACGGTCTCAACTTCAAAAATTTCCACTGGCGATCCCGTCTTTTCACATATTGAGCTTCAATGGACCCTGACTAACAGAACGCTAACGCCGTTAGTCTCCGGTCGCCGGAAAAACGTTTTTGGCCGGAAAACTCCATTTTGACCGGAAAACTCAATCTTTTATCCCAAACCTCTTTGTAACCTTATTACGCACCTTTAGGAACCTTTTCTAGTAAAAAACCCCAATTTTTAAGGTCGCCGGAAAAACTCATTTTTCACCGGAAAACTTTTTTTTGCCGGAAAACTCAACTGTTTAGCCGGAAAACTTAAAGTTTTCATCCCAAACATGTTTGTAACCATAGATCGGACCTTTAGGAACCTTTTTCCAACCAAAAATGTTTTTCCGGCGACCGGAGACTAACGGTGTTAGGGTTCTGTTAGTCAGGGTGGATTGAAAGCCAATATGTGAAAAGATGAGACCGCTAGTGGGAATTTTTAAAGTTGGGACCGTTGCCGGCCAACGGACAATAGTTGGGTTTATTAAAATCCATTATTCCTTTAATTAATTATACATCCATTTCATGTATTTTTTTAAGTAAAAGTTTTAGCCTAAATTTTGTTTTGGTTATTAACCGAAATTAAACAAACCCAACCATAAATCGTTAATCTAACCGAATAAACGAATGGATTAACCTAAAACCGATTGGTTAGTAAAATCTAACCAATACTTTGGATTGATTAATTAATTTAGTTACACTTTATCCTCTTATGAAAAACTAATTACCCCACGATTTTTAAACGGTCATAATTTTTTCGCACATTAATATTTAAAAAAAAAAACTACACTATAAAAACGGGCATTTTATTCTTTATAATTTGAGCATGGTATTGCTATAGTTCTTTTAATTAAAAAAAATTGATATTTTACGCGATTAATAATGTTTAGGGGTGAACAATAACTAAATCGTTAATCAAACCAAAACAGACGAAAAAGAACCGAAATCAACCAATAACTGCATTAACTGATAATCGATTAACCAAAAACCGAATTAACCAACATTAATTGAATTGAACCATTTATATTTTCATATTTTCTAGCTTTTATACCTACAGTTCATGTATTTCATATTTTATACATTCATTTCATATATTCATACTTCATTTTAATTAAGGAATAATGGATTTTTATAATCTCAACTATTGTTCATTGGCTGGCAACGGTCTCAACTTCAAAAATTTCCACTGGCGATCCCGTCTTTTCACATATTGAGCTTCAATGGACCCTGACTAACAGAACGCTAACGCCGTTAGTCTCCGGTCGCCGGAAAAACGTTTTTGGCCGGAAAACTCCATTTTGACCGGAAAACTCAATCTTTTATCCCAAACCTCTTTGTAACCTTATTACGCACCTTTAGGAACCTTTTCTAGTAAAAAACCCCAATTTTTAAGGTCGCCGGAAAAACTCATTTTTCACCGGAAAACTTTTTTTTGCCGGAAAACTCAACTGTTTAGCCGGAAAACTTAAAGTTTTCATCCCAAACATGTTTGTAACCATAGATCGGACCTTTAGGAACCTTTTTCCAACCAAAAATGTTTTTCCGGCGACCGGAGACTAACGGTGTTAGGGTTCTGTTAGTCAGGGTGGATTGAAAGCCAATATGTGAAAAGATGAGACCGCTAGTGGGAATTTTTAAAGTTGGGACCGTTGCCGGCCAACGGACAATAGTTGGGTTTATTAAAATCCATTATTCCTTTAATTAATTATACATCCATTTCATGTATTTTTTTAAGTAAAAGTTTTAGCCTAAATTTTGTTTTGGTTATTAACCGAAATTAAACAAACCCAACCATAAATCGTTAATCTAACCGAATAAACGAATGGATTAACCTAAAACCGATTGGTTAGTAAAATCTAACCAATACTTTGGATTTTGGCTTCGGTTGAGCTAATAGCCGAACCAACTGAACTATACACACTCTAACAGTGTATGTGTTTCCCGTCGTATCGCTCAGGCAACCTTCTAGTTTGATGAGAAACTCAAATCCACAAAATATTTGTACCTCGACAATACTTTGATCTACTTCAACTACCTACTGTAACCAATAAACATATGGCCATCAATGGTTTTCGTTTTGAGCATTGATGAAGCAAAGACAGCCATCGATGGTTTTCGTTTTGAGCATTGATGAAGCGAAGACATATACACACGCCTATGCTTAGCTTCAGTGAGTAGAGTTCATTGCGTGTAATTTTCTTTGCTTACATAGTGGTCTTTGATAGTACAATTATTATTTTTACCATACATTGTATCATGACTTTTCAGTAAATTGTGGTCCATGTATGTGTGTATGAATTTACAAAAAAAAAAAATTGGTTTGACTTATGTGTGTATGTGATTCTACATGTCCATTTATGATAAACAATCCATCACACCTTAAAATAAAAAGAAATCTGAAACCCGGCAAAGATATGTCGTTAAACATCATCACTAATCCGTCAGTGATTCATTTGACGATAGCTTTATTAGTAATAATATATGTATTATTATCTATAGTGTATCTATAGTAATAAAAGGAAATTTATCTATAGTGTACGGCAATATGGTTCTCTTGGCGTTATAACCCCTATGATATGACGAGGGAGAGTGTGCCCCTTCGGCGAGGGCGCATGGTGAAAACCTAGAAGAATTGGAACGACAACCTTCGAATTCATGACCATTGGCGACTAGGGATGGTAATCGAGTATGGATGTTTAACGACAACCTTTGGATTCATGACCATTGGAACGACAACCTTCGGATTCATGACCATTTCTCGCGGGTTTAGTACAGGTTTGTGATTTGTTGATATACCGGTCTACCCGAACTGATTACCCTATAAAGTCTGCCAGTAAACACGACTGTACATCCGATATAATTTCTTTTCCTTTTTTAAATATATCAATTATTGATATACGCTATATTTGCCGTTATGCATTTGAGTACTTTTTTGTATATCCGTGTTATTTTATTTATATAATTTGCAGTTATTTGATATATTCGAAATGTAATTGATTAATAGTTACTCGATAGATACCCGACGTGTTCTGGGTCAAGTATACCCAACGAGTATTTTTTTTTTTAAATTAGTGGGTTTACCTAAAACCTGAGAGTATATCCGATACCCGACGGATAATTACTCGATAGAAAGTTGACTAGTTTGGGACAAACTTATCTAATCAAGTTGGGGTTGAGATGACCAAAACCCGTCTCAAACGCGCCTCATTGCCATCCTTTATGACAACAGGGGAATTCGCGGTGGAGCCGGTTTGACGGTGTACATGCTTAGTGTGATTAGGGTTTTCTATTCAGAAAGGGATGGCGGCGCAGTTTGTTGCTCGTCTACCTGCTATCCTTATGTAATTTGCCTTGATGATTGGAATGAAAATTGTTTCTTACAAAAAAAAAACAAAACAAAAAACTAGTTTAATATCTACATAACAACGCCTCTAGGTGCGATGAATGTTTAACCTTGAGCAAATTAATTAAAATTTTAGTAAAGGATTTAATTAGTGATTGATATAACTATAAGATTAATTAATTAACTTGATAAATAAAAAAGAGGTGTTAATATTGGTACAACCCTCCTCGCTATCTCTCTCTACACATAGATAGATCTATATAAAGAGAGATAGATGAAAAAAAGGTGTAAAAATAAGATATAGAGATGTGTAAATAGTAGAAGTCATCAAAATAGATTATATAGATGTGAAATAATAATATATAGAGTATATAGATATAGATGTGCCAATAATATATTGTACGAAGTGATGAAGTAGGGCTTGGGCCGTGATACATGTGATGTAAATAAATATATAACGTTTTCATCAACTAAATTTAAAAAGAAAAACGTGAATAACATGATGATGATGATAGGACAAAGATAGGACTAGACTGAAATTCATGCTAACATTATAGGGTGTAGTATCTACATAGGTCTAATATCACATTTTTTTTATTTAATGTATTTTATTATTAAACACTCGAATATTTTAAGA
This sequence comes from Helianthus tuberosus, assembly GCA_030545235.1. NCBI lineage: Eukaryota > Viridiplantae > Streptophyta > Magnoliopsida > Asterales > Asteraceae > Helianthus > Helianthus tuberosus. The sequence continues at coordinate 54,824,401 of CM060406.1, forward strand.
AAATTAAAAATTACATAAAAATTCTAAAAGAATGACAAATAAAAAAATAACACAAATTACCATCTAAAATTACATACTATAATCGTAAAATAAATAACACCAAATAATCTACGAACACCGCTACTCGTCATCAATGGGATCGACACGGAAGTTATTCCAGATATAGTCGATTAAATCTGCACATAGGTTTCCATGCACATGCTCACTGCGTAGCGCCCACATATTTGACTGTTGTTGCTCCTCGTCCACTGGCTCAACATTGTCATGAATGTCATTCGGATCGTATTCGCATATTGCTCCACTATCGTCTTCAATAATCATGTTATGAAGTATTAGACAAGCATACATAATGTATCTCAATTGTTTTAGTTCATATGCACGAGCTGGTTGTTGTATTATCCCCCATTTTGACTTTATTACACTAAACAACCGTTCCACATCTTTTCTTGCCAATTCTTGGCACTTCGCAATTTATTTTCTTTTTTCGTCACTGGGTTCTGGAATAGTTTTAACAATAGCTGTATAGGATCGGTATATACCGTCAGCTAGGTAATACACGTGCTTGTATGACACCCAATTGAGCGTGAAAGAAGAATCAGGACCCATACCTCTAATGATCTCGCTGAAAATCTCAAATCTTGCAAGAACGTTTAAATCATTGTTTGAACCTGCAACCCTAAAAAAGGCATGCCAAATCCATAAATCTTGTGAGCAAACGGCTACTAAGATTATTGATAGATTACCTATATTACCACGTATAAATTGACTGTGCCATGCAGTAGAGCAATTACGCTATTGCCAATGCGTATAATCAATGCTTCCTAGCATCATAGGAAATCCATGTCTCTCTACATGGAATGCATAAAGCTTTTCGATATCCTTCTTCGTTGGTCTACTTAAATACACCTTGCTATACAGGTTCACGATACCCTTGGGAAATTCATACAAGCACTCACGAATCATTCTAGCGGACATCCTTAAATATTCATCCCATGAATCACTAGCAGTGCCATACGCTAACTGACAAAGTGCCGAAGGGCATTTTTGAAATGTAGTGAAACCCCTTCTCCCTCTAGTATGGTAGCGCAATGTGAAAAACTCATCATACGAACAATGGTTGATTCATTCGAAACCGATGCCTAAATTGTTCGTCAGTGTATACACAATTTTTAGCAAAATAGTCATCAAACGAACATTCATGAGCACCTTAAATAAAGTTTGAAAACTAAGTTTAATAAATTATACAAAACAATCTTAAAACTAAATAACAAAACTTATAACACCAAATAACTTTAATAATATAAATTGTATAAAAATAATATACCTTCGCGATCTCTATTTAAAGCAATGGCCCTCGTTTTTGGTTGTCTTCGCCATCTTCTTCCATCTCGGCAATAATTTTCGTCGTCTCAAGCATCATGCTAAGCAAAAAATTTCTAGCATTTTTCTCGTCCGATGAAGAACTCATGGCGAATATATAAAAGATATTTATGAAGGATGAGAATATATAAAAGATAGAGAGTGTGGTGAGTTTTTTGGTATATATAAGAGGTTTATATAGTGTAAAATATAAAAATTAATTGAATTTTTTTTTATAAAAAGAGCTGTTGTTCAATGGTCATCTATTCAAAACATACTCGGGGTGGACGGGGTTGAGACCCCAAAGTTACCAAAATACAAACAGGGGGTTGTTCCCCGACAGGGAAAGCCTCCATGTTGGCTCCCTACCCCCTCCCCGAGTCCACACCTACCAGTCTAAATCAAAAAAGATTCTTAGGTTATATAAGATTATAGCACCATTGACATTTAAATAGAGTTTGTTAATAATTGCATTTTGTTATTGTCGGGCTAGAAAGTAATATTGACCATCAATTGATTTAATCAAGAGTTAGGATTAATTGAGTGAAAATGTGAAATCGAAGAGAAGAAAAGAGACGCGTGGGTTTATGTAAGGGTATTCTAGTCAATCTAGGACAATAGCTTCTCTCTCCTCTAATTCCCCTCATTTTTTAAACGTTAATAACTTTTTCATACGATATTATTGTTTTATAAAAATTGTATAAAAAACGAGTGTTTTTTATCTTTAAAACGAGTAAGGTATTGCTATATTTTCGAAAAAAAAAATCGAAAACCCAGTTGTGTAAAACGCAATGGAAAAAAGCCCAGCTGCGTAAAAAGCAATGAAAAAAAACGTAAAAATGATTTTTTTTTAAACGCAATGCACAAAAAAACACAAAGAAATGTCTTATTTGTAAAACGCAATGGCCAGAAAACACAAAAAAATGTCTTATTTCTAAAACGCAATGGCCAGAAAATACTTAAAATGTCTTTTTTTTCTAAAACGCAATGGACTGAAAACTTATAAAAATGTGTTTTACCTAAAACGCAATGCACAAAAAACACAAAGAAATGTCTTATTTCTAAAACGCAATGGCCAGAAAGCACTTAAAATGTCTTTTTTCTAAAACGCAATGGACGTAAAAACATAAAAATGTGTTTTACCTAAAACGCAATGCACCAAAAACAAAAAGAAATGTCTTATTTCTAAACGCAATGGCCAGAAAACACTTAAAAATGTCTTTTTTTCTAAAACGCAATGGACTGAAAACACATAAAAATGTGTTTTACCTAAAATGCAATGGACTAAAAACACTTCAAAAATGTATTTTTCTAAAACGCAATGGCCAGAAAACACATAAAAATGTCTTATTTCTAAAACGCAATGGCCTAAAAACATAAAAGAAATTGTTCTCTTTAAAACGCAATGGACTGAAAACACATAAAAATGTGTTTTACCTAAAACGCAATGACTAAAAACACTTCAAAAACTATCTGAACCAGGAAGTAGGAGATCAAAAAATGTCCAGAAAGTGTTCTCTCTATCTACGAAAATGAGGCAATTTCCAAAAACTATCTGAGCCAGGGGCTCGGCCCCTTGGACCCCGCCAGGGACTGCCGCCTCTTGGACCCTGCTCCCAGGGGCGCTGCCCCCGGACCCCCACCAAGGTCGTAAAACGCAATGACTCAATTCAAAAACTCAGATCGTAAAAATGCAATTCAATAATTTCTTACATGGATCGAAGCCGATTTCGAATGATAGAAACACTTATCAGCAATCGAATCGAACGAATCGAGTGATTCGCTTCAAAATCACGGGAAAAAAAATGAGATATTGTATGAAGTTAAACTGAGTTTCTTCAAAAAAGTTGAAGAACACGTTGATTGGGTGTTTGAATCATTGATTGGTGACGAAAATCGCACTATAATGTAGTGATTATTGAGATCGAAAGTGAAGAAAAGGTTGAAGATGGTGCGTTTTGAAAATTGTGAGTTTTGAAGTTACTGGGGAGAAGAAGGAAGAAGATTTGATACGATTGACTAAAATACTCCTCCTCTTTATTTTAAATTTTGACACATGTCATAATCCTATTATCTCCTATCCTTCCTATCTAAAATAAATTTCCTATTTGATCCTCACCCTAGTGACATATACCACAATAAGGTCACTCAAGCATGGCAAGTTGACGATTACATTAATTTGGTTATTTGTCGATGTGAGCTTTGTGTTGTTTGTGGATCCTTAATATAGTATAGTTGTTGGACTTGGATGTTTATATTGTCGCATGGTTTACGAAACTTACAAGTTAAACATATGTGGATTATGTGTATGTGAGCTTTCTAGCTCATTGGACAATCATAATCATATATGGTTTTCAAACCACAAGACAATTGAATGTTTACAAAGTTAAAAAGTAAAGATATCTAATTACACAAAATGAATGGATTTCTAAATGTATATGTATTTTGTATACTACCCTATAAGGCTTCGGTGGTTAATCATGTGGACTTATTCCTTAAGTGTATGATGTCTTTAGGCAAGTGTACATCAAGGACACATGGAGAGTCAGAACTAGATTATTAAGCATATAAATATATTCATTTTTTAGGTGTTGAATACTTGCTAGAAGATCGGTAGTTTTGTTCACCTAGAAGTAGTTATGATTATAGAAACAAAATGGTGTTAATAGTACACTCTGATATGTAAATTCGGACAAAGTGTCGTGTTATGTTTGTTAGTTGATCATTAATCGAATGATATTCCAGTTTGAACCCGTCCCAGCAACGAACACCTTCCTACTGCAAGGCTTTGCTCTGCCTGGCATAAAATCTAGGTGCGACGAGTTGATATCAGAGCATAAGTACAACTAGGGCTAGGGTCATAAGCATATGTATATCAATGTACAAGGGCGTAGCTTAAGAGGGGCCGGGAGGGGCGCCCGACCCCCCGAACTTTTCGCTCAGTAATGCTATACATGTAGTTTTCGTATAGAAATTTTTGGGTATATACGTTTTCGACCCCCCGGTTCTATAGAAATTTTTGGGTATATACGTTTTCGACCCCCCCCCCCGTCGAAAACGTCAAGCTTCGCTACTGTGAATGTATAAATGTGGTAGTAAGGACACTCATGTATACTATGTTGACGATTGTAATTGGATATTTGTCGTCGTGAATTTAGTGCTCCATGTGTGTGCTTGAGGTAGCGTATACACGAATAATATGAGTTATCAAATGTGCAGACTCAGGAATAATATGAGTAAGTGATTAAAAATTACTAGATCAACTGGATTCGTAAACAAAATCATTAGTCAGAATGAAATAAGTAAATAGTATCAATGAGATTGACTAGTGATTCAAGTAAGAGTGGAATACCTAAGACATGGTATGAAGTGAGAATAATATAGACTAATGTTATAATTGCACAAGACATCCACAAAGAGAGGAATAATATGAGTAAGTGATTAAAAATTACTAGATCAACTGGATTCGTAAACAAAATCATTAGTCAGAATGAAATAAGTAAATAGTATCAATGAGATTGACTAGTGATTCAAGTAAGAGTGGAATACCTAAGACATGGTATGAAGTGAGAATAATATAGACTAATGTTATAATTGCACAAGACATCCACAAAGAGAGAATAAGTCTCATTTCTACTTCGTTTTCTAGGAGAGACGCGTTGGTATTCGATGAACAGACTAGTTTCTTGGAGGATGTCGTTTAAATCTATCAAGAAGATAGCAAGCATATGTTTTATTTTGCAGCAAGGGCATGATCTAGGTTGGTTTGGTACACATACGAGGCACCTCGCACAACCGTTACTGTTTCATTTGTTCTTTGGATGAATTTGTGGTGGAATGAGTTTCAGTCTCGGTGAGTTCATTGCTGATTATAAACAAGGGGCGGACCTAGGTAAATGGGCTGGGTGGGCAGGCGCAACCTTTGAAAAAGAAATTTTAGTATATTTTATAGGCAAAAATCCCGATCGCACCCCTTAAAAGTTTGGTTAAACCATCCGTTCGCACCCCTAGAAAATAATTTATGGGTCTGCCACTGTTATAAACAACGCACAAACATAGCAAACAAATTCAAGGTGGAAGAGGAGAAATCAAGGAACCTTGGAGGAGATTAATCGTTGGGGGTACTTATGGACTAACATAGATCTTTCTTTAAAAACGTTTATTGGATAAATTGGTGTAATTTTCCGTTTGCAATGCCTTGTCTTGTTGGTCTAACATCTAGCTAGTTGTTTCTAATGAATGTTGTCGTTCAAAAAGTTATCCTCGTCAACTTGAGAAATTAATCTACATGAATTGCGATCTGAAGATTCAAATCCTTGATCTTCACCAACTTGAGAGTTGACTTGGAAAGATAAGATTTAATATGGGTTGTTTGAATCGATTAAATATACTAAATGTGGAATGCATGAGTCGTATGCAGATGTATATCTTCCTAATCTTAATCTTAGTGGGTAGATTACATTTACACGTACGCAGATATATATATCTTCCTAATCTTAGATGGATTGCTTAGTGTGTTTTAGGGTAGATGTGAACTAGTTAGGTGACCAAAGAATGTATCACATGGTGCTACGTAATTGTATATAATCATGTCGTATATACAAAATTACGTAACATTATAATTGTTCTAAATATAAGACATTATTGAATTACATAACGTTGCTCAATCACTTAAAGTATGTAATCAAGTAGCGTGTAAAAAATAAAATTTGGAAATATATATATAGCAATAGCATACCGAAACCAAAGATAATAAATTGTTTGCTTTGATGAAGGAAATTATTATAAGAAAATATTAACGGATAAAAAAAGTTATATTCGTCTAAAACTCATGAAGTTAATTTAAAAGTCTACTGTGACTATTCATTTTTCACAAACAATTAATCTAAACCATTAATTGTAATATCCCAATGCTCCAAAATCTTTCCTATCATCCGTACACTTTGTATATATGGATTTAGTTCTAGACTGAACACTAGTGTATTTGTGAACTGAGTGAATAAATCATGACCATTGATTTACATCATCAAATCGTAAAATACACTAGTTATTTTCACCATCAAATCCTAGCCATTAACTTACACTTATGTATTGATAATCAAGGGCTAGGATTAGTTCTTTAGTGTTTATTATCAAGGGGGTTGTTCCTAGAGGTGTACAAACCGGTTAACCGGTTAAAAAAAAAAACCCGTTTTTTCACCCAAAATAAAAACCGGTTTTTTTTATAACCGGTTCCGGTTACTAACCGGTTTTTGAGGTCCAAAACAATAACCGGTATAACCGGTTTTTCCCAAAAAAACCGGTTTTTTACCGGTTTTAACCGGTTTTTTAATAACCGGTTTTTGAAGTCAAGAATAGTAACCGGTATAAAAACCGGCGGTTAAAAAAAACCGGTTAAAAAAAAACGGTTATAAAAAAACCGGTTAAAAAAAAAACCAGTTTTGGTTTTTTTTTTCCGGTTTCGGTTCTAAAACCAGTTTTTTTGTACACCTCTAGTTGTTCCTTAATGAACCTAACCCTAATATTCCCTAACTACTTGTCATTTGTAACTTGATGAAAACAAAAAGTGGATTGATAAATTTGAAGAAAATCATGCCAAAAACACAAGCGGTACACTATAGAAATGTTTCCAAGTTGGCTATCCATTAGTCTTATTAATGTATTAGTGGATTTATTGTACTTTCCAGTAAATCACTTGCTAAATTTATACCTAAAATAAACCTTAAGGGAAAATGGTGGATCAGTTCTAAATTTGCAGCTCGAGTTTGTATTAAACTTGTATCGAGTTTTCTGGTAGAAGTAATGGCTGCTGTATTTGAATATTATAAAACAAGCAGGCATCCTATCATAGTATCATGCGCATACACAATTGGAATCTTAAAGCTTGTGCTTTGACATGTTCTTTTCTTATCTGGCGCCTGCCAGCCAGCCATTCGTGTACTCTATTTTGTAGGTCCCATTTCATTCTTATCGAAAACAAGACACTAATCAAGACTAAATTGTGGGGTTGATCTGATTAAAATGTTACATCAATTCAAACGACTAGAAGAGAGACATATCTGGAGGTGGCCCGTAAACACTCTGCCATGAAAACGGGATCACCCATTTACCACCTTCGTTTCCTGAACAAAAAAAATGCATCCAAATAAAATATAAAGATTAAATAAAAGAAAAAAGGGTAAAGTTCGACGTATAACAAATAAGGGTGAAACTTTTAAAGGGTTAATACGAAAAAAAAAATACATCTTTCTATTTTCACGAAAAAGTCCCTCAACCTAATTAACTTTAGTATGCACTCCCTAAAATGGCTTCATCCCTACAACTTAAAGAAAAATTTACGTTTTTTCTATAACCTGGCACTCCATCCCATTCCCCATATTTAGATATTTACTAAGATACTTACCATTACCATTAATTCCCTATATTTTTGTGAGTGTTTCCTTTTTTTTTTTTTTTTTTTTTTTTTGAACGGCAAATTTGTGAGTGTTTCTATATGGAAGAAAGAGATGGGAAAAGGATGTAGGGGTTTCTAGCACGTTGATATAGAGATGGGGAATGGGATGTAAGGGTTTCTAGCACATTGATATAGACAGGGGCGGATCTACCATGGGCCAAGGGGTGGCATCCGCTACCGCTTGGCCGGAAAAATTTTGACGTTTTTAGTGTAAATTTTGGAAAAATTTGACGTTTTTTCGATTTCGTTACCGCTTATTTGATAAAACGTTACCGCTTGGTCGGAATCCTAGATCCGCCACTGGATATAGAGATGAGGAATGGGATGTAGAGGTTTTCTAAAAGATAAATAAAATTTAGAGATAAAGGTGGTTTTTAGTTAAATTATAGGGATAGAGATGGAGAATCCAATGTGAATGCTCTAACTAGTAAAAATACACAAAAAGTCACCTGCCTAATTTTTGTATACTAAAGTACCTAAACTCGTCAAAAATACACTTAGTTGTGAGTTGTTGAAAAAATAGTGACATTTTAACTCTTGATAAAGTGACATTCTAACCTTTTTGCAAGCAAAAAAAAAAAAAAAATTTGCATGGTCTTCTTATGACGAATTTAAAAGTTAACAAGTCGTTATTGTAAAAAAAAGATCAACGATACGTGCATTTTAACAAAAACTAGTTTAGTGAATCGTTCGTGTATTATCTTATCTACAAGTTGAAGACTAAAATACCAAAATTAGGTTAAGCAATTTCTCGTGAAAAAAATAGAACGCATATTGGTTTTTTTAATCATATCAACCCAACAATAAACTCACCTTTAAAGGTATCAGAGGTCAACCCCACAAGATTGCATGCTGCCTCTGCTAAATGAAACGCATCAGGAATGTTGTCCCCTTCAGAGCAATAACATAACAAGCATGTGACCTTCAAGCCTTTGGCCTAAACGATTTGTTAAAAAGCATATTCGTCAAGCATGCGTCACCTTTTGCAGCGATAATATCGATTAACAATATATTTGAGGATTACCTTGAAACATGAAAACATCGCAGCAAAAGGTAGACTTGGGTAATAATCTTCTTCTCCTAGATCATCTTCAAGAGCGGAAATATCATCTTCATTCACATTACCTTCAGCTAACGTATTGAGATATTTCCATAGTTTCTGATTAGGATCGTATTCCTTCATCTTTTTCCATCCTAGATTTTCACATTTATCATCGGCGCCGTCCACATTTGTATTAGAGAGGTAATGAATCGGCAAACCACTGTCATATTTACATCAAGAGTCAGTATATGTGAATAAATCAGTAAACTGTTACGGGGAAAAAGGATTATATGGTAAAATACACCTTGACATATCAACTGTCTGCCATCGGCCAAAGTCTAAGCTAGAGAGGATTACGATGTGCTTCTTTCCGGAAGCAACAGCAAAATCAGCAAGATTTTTGGCAAACTCAACCATCATTCCCTGTTTATATAGTCAATCAGGATTCAGTTCATTTAAAAAGCATTATAAACTGAAGTTGTGTGGCTAAACACGAAGATGAGCCATCACGCTTCACAGAAATCTACATGTGTAAATTGATGAAAACCACTTAAGTGGTTTCTTTTATGATTTAGATTCTCGTATTTCTTTTGAGATAAGTCAGAAGAACCATAGTCCCCTTTCTTTCTCATTTCGATATAAAAGAATCTGGTTTGCTTTCTATGATAGCCTCCTTTTAAACAATCATACGTACAAGTTATTAGATTTTAGAGTTTTGAAGATCAAGTTGTTTCATCCATCTGTGATAAGCCATTCACATCTGTGAGAAATATGTTTGTTTTTCTTTCGCTTCTATGGCTTCATTTGATTAAAACGAATTAGAGATATAGCAAGGGTTAAATTGGACTATTATTATTACGGGAGTGTAGAAAAGAACTATGTGCATTATTACATTATGATGGTGCATGAAACTTATTTTGTGAGTATTTTGAGAATATATAAGAAAATGGATATGGTCGTGTGTGAATCATCAGGGAGTTTAAATGTAATAAAACTCACTTCATGAGTTCTTCAATTCATGGTTACAAAATCATGCAAATCCCTTTTATTGAATCATTAATTGAAACCATTTAAGGTTCATATATTGATAGAATCTGAAACTTGGATTAAGGTTCATATACTGATAGAATCTGAAACTTGGATTAACTGAAACTGGATTACAAGATAGTCGGCCCTATTTCGACATGGGCGAATTCTCCAGGATACAAGGTATAAAACCCTATATTGATAAACATAAAACATCGACATAACCTCAAACAAGAATAAAAGACATAAATAAACATAAATTACAATAACTGCCCCTAAACTTCAGCTATCCAATTACCCACTAATTTCTTTGACCCAAATAATACCGTAAATCTTTCTGACCCGGTACAAGAACCCACCTGATTTGGGCCTGGGCCGTTAGCTGGGTTCGTATCATATACTTTGATTATTAATTTTGTTTCGTTTGAGTGTTTGACAAGTTTTATATTACTCATCATTGTCTATGCAATCCATATCATTGCCAGAATAATAATTGGTGTGTTTTTTGTATAAGGTGCATATCATCAAAGACAAATTGTATCTTGGACATATCCTTAATTGGTGAAATCATTTCTCATAATATTGTGTATCTGCTTGCTTAGTGATTATTAGTTCAAGATATCAATGTGGCTCGGATTTGAGCACATTAGGTTTTCGTTGTTAATTGAATCAAAGGGTTACCAAAGTGGCTTCTAGTGTACAATTATTCAACTTATATTATGTGGATAGTAAACGGCCCAAAGGAAGGTCATTCTTAAATGATGGGAAATTTATTTAAGATGTGGAACTAAACCAACAAAAGTTATTCAATATCTGTTATAGATGTTAGGCTGGTCCAATAGAAGAATTTATATTTGATAGAATTTCTTATCATTGTTCATTTACTACACCAAGAACACCAATTGCAAGTTGGTTATGAATGTTGCACCGATTCTATTACGATCAACTGTTATTAATTTTTTATTTTTTTACATTTGATCACCAAATTCCCCTTTTTAATTGTATATGCATGCAACTTCAACTTAATGACAATTATTATTTACATATTAGAAGACATCTATTATCTTCTCAAAATAATACTAGATGCAGTTACCAGATTGTTAGCATGCTAAATGGAGGGGAAAAAATGGCATAAGCTTAAGCATGTTCAAAAAACAAAAAATTAATAAGATATGTCAATTTTAATAGAAGTAATGCAAACCAAATTATAATCCAAGGACATAGAATGATACGCTTACCTTAACAACCGGTGATCTTTGTTGGATAAGGGTCAATGCACTAGAAGGTGACTCGTAAGCTGCAAGTGCAGGGAACAAGTAAAACTTACACCACAAACAAAAATGTAATCATAGACAACTCCAATGACCAAAATGATGCAAAGCACATTTATGCATATGATATAAATACTTGGAACCCTTCTACCCATTATGATATATGTAGCTTCCTATGCTCTATGCTAATCCATCCTTACTTCTGAATCACAGTCCACTTTCAAATTTGCAAAACGCACAAAGATAAAAACAGACATTTTATGCAGAATAGACCCTTAATTTGGAACAATTTTAGAGCACAATCTATCTGTGACATAAACAGTTGTGAGACTAATCATCACACCAAATTAAATTCACTCCGTCAAACCCCAAAGTAAACGCAACAACTTCTTGTTCCCAAAGATAAACATACGATACTTTTCCACTCAATTGACAGATATTTCGATAACAATCAAAACACTTTAATTGTACCAATCACTCTTTCCTGGACAAAATTGCCGAAAAAACGTACACTCTCACAAAACGCTTCATCAAACATAAAACTAACCAAGCTATTATTCTTTATTCAAACATGTAAAATTTGTGTAAAAACAGTAATCTAAACAACAACCTTCAAGGGGGAGAGCAAGGTCGCCTTGAGGAGCAGGGGCATAAGCGTCATTTCCTACACACGGAAGAACATTAGGATCATCGAGGTAACCAACTCGCTCAGCTTTCGTGGAAGCAATCAAAAGATCCACAGCCAGTTGCCCTACGTTTCCGATCGATAATGCTGGCTGCATCAACCAATTCACCATTATAATAACTAGCATCATCAATCAACAACATATAACAGCCTCTAATTCAACAATTAGCAGAAATTGGTAAACCCTAGGGGAGAATATTATACCAGGATTAAAGTGGAGCATTCATCGTTGAGGTGCTTGCCTTCTTCGAGGTTGAATTCCATAACGGTTTTGTGTAGATTAGTTAGTAATCAGTGGTTCGTTTGTATGATTGAAGTGCGTTCGTTATATGAAAACTTGAAGAACAAGTAGCTCTGCTGAAGTTTATGGTTCAAACCAGGAAACTGGGTCAGATTGTTGGCCCAACATTGTTAATAGATTTTAAGATTAAGATGGTCAAACTTTGGGCTGTAGGCCCATATATTTTTAGCATAGGCCCATAAAAATTGTAGTAAATAATCACCAGGGTCAAAAAGGAAAAAGGATGACACCTCACAGAGATGGTTTCTGTTATGGACTGAAACCATTGTAAGGTATGGACTTGTTCTAAATCGGTTGTATAGGCAACTAATGTTGGGTTTATATACCAAATAGGTTCTCTCACCCACCAGGTTAAGGAGGGTTGATTGTTATAGACTGAAATCATTGCAAGGTACGAGACTTGTTTCACATCAGCTATATAGGTAAAGTAATGTTACCAAATGGGTTCTCTCACCCACCAAACTAGTTTTTTGGGTTGAATTCTTCTTTTTGATATGTAATAATTTCATGGTAAAACTCTTAAATCTTTTTTCTTAAATATTTTTTATCAATGTCAAGAACGAACCAGAGGGCGGTTAAGAGGGCTCGATGACCCCACTTTTGGATTTTTAGATATAAAATTTGAGGTTTTTTAACAAAAATATAAGAACCAAACTATGATTGTTTTGATTTCACCACTGAATCAATGCCATTTGAATCTTCTCACTAACGCACATGAGTAAGGACTTCATTAGTGAAAAAAAAAAAAGAGAAATGAAGGATACTGGAGTTTATATATTTTTCCATTTTTTTGTCTCACTAACCCACAGGAGAAACAACCCCACAGATTAACCATAGTGTTAACCTGTGTTTCATCATTGGCGCCATCCGTGGGACTCGAACCCACGACCACGTGGTCAAAACCCATGCGTCATGAGCCATGCGTCCATTTGGCTCAATTCCGCAAGAAGTCAAAAACCATGCGCCATGCGTCCATTTGGCTCACTTCCGCAAGGAGCCAAAACCCATGCGCCATGCGCCATGCGTCCATTTGGCTCAATTCCGCAAGAAGTCAAAAACCATGCGCCATGCGTCCATTTGGCTCAATTCCGCAAGAAGTCAAAAACCATGCGCCATGCGTCCATTTGGCTCACTTCCGCAAGGAGCCAAAACCCATGCGCCATGCGCCATGCGTCCGTTTGGCTCAGTTCCGCAAGGAGTCAAAAACCATGCGCCATGCGTCCTTTTGGATCACTTCCGCAAGGAGTCAAAACCCATGCGCAGGACTCCATGTGCCGTGTGCTAATCAGGGGCAAATCTGCGAGAAAAACCATAAAAAACCCCACATCATAACAAACACTACCTTCATAAGTCCAGAATCCCTCCTAGACGATCAACTCACCTAGAAGGCACACTGGACTGGGGGGACTTGAAGAGGTATGGTCCCAATTCCTTGTCAACATGGCAAGGACCATACCACTTTCTCCATCCTACATGGCGTTGACATCAACCGTATCATCCAGAAGCTTCTGGAAGCTTCTGGAAAATATCCAGGTGACACCAAAGATGCTCCATCCGACATAAAAGACAACACGTGTCACCAGCCATCAAGCGCCAAGTGGACCTGCAACAGGTCAGGGAGCAGCCCGACAACATCAGTACGATGTTTCCAAATTAGACAAATGCAGGCGCGCCACGTGTACCACTACACTAACCGCAGCAGAGGAGACCAAGGGGATATTCCCCTTGGTCGGACAGCTGGCGCGCGTCTACAGCTGGCATCGCTGCTCCTCCCTCTCTCACCATCCGGCTATAAATAGAACCCTCCATCATTCAGGTAAGGGGATCTTGCTCTCACTATTCTCACGCTTAACACACACTGATTATTCTTCCTCGGAACAGTACTTATTCTCACGCCGGAGCCTGGTTAAGAGGGAAACCCCCATATTCCCCTCTTAACGAGACTGACGGTTTGTTGTTTTGCAGGAAACGGACCATCTTACGAGTAGGAAGAGAGATTGAACCCACATGAGAAACAACCCCACAGATTAACCATAGTGTTAACCTGTGTTTCATCAATAAGAGAGTTAAAAGAAAACTAATTATTAAAACTTGGAGAACATCAAAATGTGGGGTCCTGCCTTCATAGCCCAGTTGGTTGAGGGCCGGTTTGGTCTCCTAGAGGTCACCGGTTCGATTCCCGCTTGTGGCGAAAGGGGGTAGGACACCCGTGCGCAATGATGGTGACTAACCCACCGAGGGGGGTTTGATCCTGAGCGTCACCCCGGTTTTCACCCGGCTGTTACTCCAGCGAGGCAACTCGTGTGGAGGCAGTACGGTTTCCGGGGGAACGCCATCCAAGTCTGATACCGTACGGGGCCCGATAGAACATCGTCGGCAGATCTTGGCTGGGGAATACCGTCTTCGACGGGGTTCAGTGACAATGGGTCACTCATAAGAAAGTCACCGTTCAAAAAAAACATCAATGGGGACAACCTTTGTAAAACATACAGACCACCATTCACAATCTTTGTAGTAAACTTTAGAATATATTAGAAGCCTACGATATCTATATTAAACGTGATTTGAAACAACCTTTTCTTCGTTAATTGTTAGATGTAACGACTAACTACAAAATTTTCTCTTCAATACCAACAATGTTTTGCTGTTTTATTTTTCATAAAAGAAACAATATTTTACCCTATTACTAGTTTACCAGATCATTTTTGTTTGTTCTTACTAGATTTATTTAATCTTAAAAAAAACGTATGAGTAATTTTAATGAAGGTATAGAAGTCACTTAAAAACTGAATGCTTAAACGATCTGGGTAAATTATTACCATTGTTGGTTTTAAGTATTTGATGAAACCATCTCATAAAGTAGCATATAATATATTCACATTTTAGCTTTATTAAAAATAAATAGTAGAACTAGAAGTTTGCAATTATGAGATCCCTATACAATTCCTTTTTAGTGGATAACTCTCGGTGGTATGAACTTTTCCTCCCAAAAGAACCCACTTCCTCTTGGACCACCGGTCATCCATGAATCAACAATCCCATATATACAATTCTGTGCATACCCACCCATTACCCATCATCTATCACACATTATCCATTAGGGTTGTGTTGTATACTCGTTAAAGGCCTTATATTGATGAAAATTATTTGTTTAGATGTTCGTTACCTAAAACTCGATTATGAACTCACCTTAAAAACCAATTTGATATATAAAATATTTTACAACTTTAACTAGTTTTAGCCACAAAAACTGGTTTGGTTTCATGTTTGCTTGTCTTCAACTGGACACCACTTTTTGACATTTTCGAGATCGTTACTTTAGGTTCGGTACGTTACCGGTATTTTACCGACTTTTACCTTCAAATACCTTACCGTACCGTGTATTTTCAATGCCGGTACCTAATTTTTATGATTTTCATAATCGGTATTTTCGGTACCGGCAGTGGCAAAGCTTGACAATGAAGACCGAGGGGGGGGGGGGGGGGGGGTCGAAAACATATATACCCAAAAATTTCTATGCAAAAACTCCATATATAACACTACTGAGCGAAAAGTTCGGGGGGTCGGGCGCCCCCCGGCCCCTCCTAAGCTACGCCCCTGGGTACAGGTACCAAGCTCATCCCTAGTTTCGGGTCTTTCATAAGCACCAAATCGCACTTTGTATTACCACATACACCACTTCTTTTTAACCTCTTGTATGCTAATGAAGGTTCGCCAAATCTATCGGACTAAATGCAAAAAATAATGAGATTCTGCACTAGCAAGATACAAATTCCCGAACCGCTTGAGCAAACCGACACGATACAAAGAGGTGGTCTGCATTTTCTTCGTTATCCACGTAAAAAAATTGTATGAACCATTCGTATATAAAATAAATACAACAATTTTATTCAAACTAGAATTTTGGACCCGTGCGTTGCACCGGGACCGCTAAACCAAACAAAAAAATAGATGTGAAAACGTTGAACAACACATGTACGATGCGGCACATCAACCCATGCGTTGCGGCATGTTGAAACGTGAAATATCAAAGCCGAAATGTAAAACAGTATCCTAGAAAAGAATAACTAAGTCGAAACGATAATAGAACTCACGTAAAAAGTAAATAAGAAAAAACAAAAAACTTTAATAACTTGTTCGTATATGCTTAGATGACTAATACATTATTATGCGTAACTCCGTTTTAAGTGAAGCTTACATCGAAATGTATTTTTGTAAAAAGTTAATGGGGTTAAAATGTATAATATACATAATATAACGTGTGAAAATGAAAATATGAAAAAGAAAATTTATAGTTAATATTTCTTTTTATATAGTAAAAAATACTTATAAAGATGAGCCCATCTATTGAATGCTTTGGGTTGTTAATTGTTAAACCTTGCTACACAATCCAATCAACACAAACTAAAAATTGAATAGTAGAATGTGAGGAGGTATCAATAGATAATATTAAACAACCCTCCAAGCCAAGTGTACAACTCCCATTGCAACAAAATGTTGCAAAATTATAGTATATAAATTACAATACAGAAAAGTAAAGGAAATCAATAGAGTACATGTACGAATTACAACTAAAATAAGTAAAAACGAGACAGAAAAGTAAAACAAAAAACCGTTTTTGGCTGAGGATCGTCTTGAACACGGATCGCTTAAAACAAATTACGAGTCTCCCAATGGAACTCATTTGTTTTCAAGTGTATAACAGCCTAAGCAATTGCTATTGCCGGACTTGAAACTGTTTTTTTAATTCAAATATGTAATTGTTTGACAAGCTTGTTTCAACTTCCAGACTTGAAATTGTTTTGTTCTTATACACTCGAAGCTACTGAGAACTAAACGCGTCAAAAGTAAGGAGCTCCTGAAATTTTTCAACAAAAAAAATACCCAAACCAAATCTTTAATTAGCGATGCAAAGTCACCCATTCGCCATTTAAGATTAGCCGTTTATGCGATTATTGATCATGTTTGCCTTTACTACCCCATGAAAATATGTTGTGTTTTTATCCCCATCTGTAGCCCATCTAACCCTTGATTTCTGCCTTATATCCATTAAATTTAACCTGTTTGTCTCCATAATGAAGTTCTTGCAGTCGACTCTAATTTCGAGTTCATGAGGCAACAAGCTTCTAGTTTCGGTCGTCAATTCCAATTAATCCAATAAATCCATCTTTTTTTAAATATAGCCCATCCAGAGATGTTTTATAGTTGGACACCAAGTCCTTAACCTGGAACTTGACGTATTTCACCCTCTGCTCAAAATTGTCCCTTTGATAGACAATTTTGTTATGGCTCTTATCAAATTTAGCAAGCGGCATGCTCAACTTTGCTTCAAATATCCTCAACCTATTTAGAGTCATCCCTGAGGATTTAAGTGCCTCGGGTGAGCTGAAAAAAAAAACCCCTTCGGCTAACGAATTATGTAAGCTTATTTTCTTTAAACGACGACTAACATTATAGCAATAAAACTACCAAAAATATAGTATTATAATAAATGAAATTACATACAATATTAGCTAATTGATTATTCATGAAGTTTTCCTAGCATTCTTGATAGCAAATTGTTCTTGATAGGCCTAAGATTTTATTCTCGGTAGTTATCATTGCCAATCCACTAAGGGGTTGTTTGGCAACATCTGAATGGTTAAGTGTTGAACCGGTAAGAGGTCTGAACCATTAAGTGCTGAACCAGTAAGAGGTCTGAACCATTAAGAGCCTGTATAATGCTTAACCATTCAGAGGCAAATGTCTGACCAATTCAGATTAGAGGTCTTAACCATTCAGACTTTGTATAAATCTTAACCATTCAAAGGCAAATGTCTGAACCATTCAGACATCTG
The DNA here is from genome assembly GCA_030545235.1 of Helianthus tuberosus. Classification (NCBI taxonomy): domain Eukaryota; kingdom Viridiplantae; phylum Streptophyta; class Magnoliopsida; order Asterales; family Asteraceae; genus Helianthus; species Helianthus tuberosus. Next base: position 54,842,376 of record CM060406.1, read on the forward strand.
CTCGTGAAACAAACAGTCTGAACCATGAAGTGTTGAACCAGTAAGAGGTCTGAACCATTAAGAGCCTCTTTAAGAGGTAAACAAACAGCCCCTAAGTCTTTCTTGGGATATTAAGACTTTTTCATTGCTTCATCTAGTTTTCACTTTTGATGTTTTTAGACACCTAATTATTATTTAGGATGCATAATTTCTGAAAATCAAATCCAAATTCAAAAGTCAAAACCATTACTCATTTCTATATTATTATCTAACAATTAACAATTACTCATTCTAAGTTTAACAATTAACAATTACTCAATTCTAATTTCTAAGTCTAACAATTAACAAAACACCCATTTAAGGGCTAAACATTCAACAACAACACACCCAATTTAAGGCTCAACATTCAATAGAACATCCAATTTATGTAAAAGTAACAATTATAAATTTGGGCAAAATGGTGTTAAGAAAGTGGAACAAAAAAACATATCTTAACTGGTTGTGGTGGTCGCCGGTGTCAGTTCCCGTGGTCTCCGGCTAGGCTGCGGTGGTCACTGATGATGTAGTGATGGGTCAGTCAGTCACTAGATGTCTGTTGAACAACATAGCATCAGCTTGGTTTTCTTTTTTTGTTTTACATTTTTTTTAACTTTATATTATTGATTAGACTATGGGGTATGGGGCGTGTGTTGGAGAGAAACGCCCAAGTCACCACCCCGTGTGGGCTTGGGTTTGGACGTGGCCCCTTGGGCGGGAGTTTAAGGTCGGGCGTGGGGCGGGGCTACCACATGACATGGCGGAACCTCATTGGCCAAGAGCACTAGCCCTTTGAAATTGGTTTTTTTTTCCACCCCACCCAACCCACGCCCCACCATACCCCTTTGAAATTGGTTTTTGGTCGTGGGTGTCCCATAGTCCACATGTCGCACCATGCCCCCAACCCACGTCCCACCATACCCCGCAGTCTTAGGTTTGATAATTGGATAATGGATATGCCGCCCAATATGTTATAAAGATTTTAGATATAGATAAAAGTAAAATTATTTAGGGGCCGTTTGTTTACCTTTTAATAAGACTCTTAATTATTCAGACCTTTTATTGGTTCAGCATTTAATGATTCAGACTGTTTGTTTCGCGAGCAGATGTCTGAATGGTTCAGACATTTGCCTCTGAATGGTTAAGCGGTATACTAAGTCTGAATGGTTAAGACCTCCAATCTGAATTGGTCAAACATTTGTCTCTAAAATGTTAAGCATTATACTGACTCTTAATGGTTCAGACCTCTAACTGATTCAGCACTTAATGATTCAGACATCTTATTGATTCAGCACTTAACCATCCAGAAGTTGTCAAACAGCCCCTTAGTCCAGATAAGTTGTAAAAACAAATTTTTATAGAGAGGTCTAGTAGATTTTTCGGTTTCACAATCTATCTAATCTAACTTATAATAAATACTCCAAATAATGCCACATGACATTCTCTCCTTCAAACTCATAAATTTTATTTATATTTGTTTAATAAATTAATAAATTTCTTTTAATATTAATATTAATTAATAACCAATATATAGATATCACTTATTTGTATCCTTATCTTTATCTAAAATTAATAAATAACTTCAATTTTGCAATTTATACACTTTGTTTTTTTACTTTTAACCCAAAGTTTTTCATCTTTTGGAATTTAATACCAATTCTTTTTTATTTTCAATTTTGGTCCATCATACTTTTCATCTTTCCCAAATTTTTCGTTTCGTTCTAAATTTTGTGAGTTAACACGCCGCAACGTGCGTGTGGGGTTCAACATTTTTTTCATATATTTTTCGTTTCTGTTTGACTGGCCCGTTGTCACACCCCGATATTTCCACATATTACCGGTGGGCCCGGCGGGGAGTATCGTGACGTAGTTGATATCATCATAGTCAATATACACAATATAATAGCACAGCGGAAGGCTTGGTGAAATAACTATTACAAACCATAATGTCTGAGTGTCCGAATGAAAGAATATACAGACTGGGTTGTAATAAGATCCATAGGCGGATCATAAATAAAATACAAGAAAATGGAAAATAACAGACTTCAGGTATATAGGGATTTGCAAGATCCTCTTATATGACACCTAGTAGCTCCAGTCTATTTACGAGAAGTACCTGTCAATCAATCTTTAGAAAATACGTCAGTTTACACTGATAAATACAATTAACTGACTCATTTGAAAAATGTTTATGAAAATTGATTTAGGTGCACAAAGCACAAATCATTTATAACTTGGGACAATTATTTAAGATAATCTTGTATACAGATTTATATGTTTGTCATACAATTGGGGCCGGTTGGAAGCCGGTCTTGATTAACCGACTCACCACTTATGGAACCCACAAAGGAGTTATCCCCAACATGTGGGTTTATATTTTTAGCATTTGCATCTGTCAGGTGTATGCCTACACCCCGTGCATAGGTCGTGGCCATTTTCAAATGAAATGAGCCGAGGATATCCAGGACACGGTCGAATTAACCCCCAATGTTTATGTTATCAAACAAGACAGATTAAAATGGGTTATGTAAATTTATTAATCACAATCCGATTAAATGATTTCATACCCGACCAAGTGGTATTATTATAATACCATATCCCAAGCCCGTATAAGGGAAAATAAGTTAAAAGTATTTACCTGAGCTAAATGTGAAAAGTAACTCAGCCGTAAAATCCTAAAGCTTTATGATGATAACTTCTACTAGATGCTACTTAATCTGTATAGAAGGTTTAATAACCTATTAGTGTAACAACCCTCAAAGAAACCGACACCTTGAATATTTTTCCGAGACCCCTAATATTTTTAAAATGTCCCAATATGTCCAAAAATACACCCCATACGTGAAAACGGGCCCCAAATACATTAAATAGTATTTAAAATAAATAAAAATTGAAATTCTGGGCTGAAGCGGGCTGCGTAGACCCACCCCAATCCTTACGCGGGCGGTATGAAGGTTAAGACCTGATTTCGTTGATTTTATTAAGTTCAAGCGGGCCGCGTAAGACCTCCATTAGTTAACACGGGCCGCGAGAGTCCCAAATTATGGCGCAGCCCGGTGCGGCCACGTGGCCCAACACATGTCGAGTCTACATAGTGATCCGGATGAGCTACACGTTGACCTGGAGTCAACGCGGGCCGCGTAGGCCCTATGCTTGTTTTACGCGGGCCGCGTGAGACCCAGATTCAGCAACTATAAATAGATGGCCTCGGATCTTCAGTCTGTTCGTCCCATTTTAGTTTCTAAATCTTAATTTCTGAATATTAGGCATAATACGCGGGGTATTATACCCCCCTAAATAGCGAAGTTCTGCTCTGTTGTAAGTATTATAACCCCTGGATACGTATTAGATACGCTGCCCGATTGATCTAGGGTTCCGTAACGGCTGTCGTGGTTCTGCCCGACGTAGTCGTTGGAATGCCGTCTCGGGGAGGGTATTACTAATGTTAAAATGGGTTATTATACTAACGCGTGTACATTTGTGTAAATTATAGATTGTCACCAGGAAACCCTTACGAAAAACCTAAGACAGCAATGTGAGTAATCTCCTTTTTGTTAACAGTTTTTACAAAACCTTAACTATTTTACAATGCAATTTAGCAGTGATTGAGTCTTTGTAATTCTAGGATTACTGCCGGTATGTTGGGGTTTTGTATACAAAATGTGAGTAACGTTACCATTGGACGAAGAGTTAGCCAATGTGTAATATGACCCAACAGTCAGGATTGACAGTACTGAATGAGTAATTGGGTAGATATAAACATTGTAATCGCCCTCAATACTGTTAAGTTTAAATTAAATTAATAATTCTTGATTAAACTGAGATTCACTCACCAGTATTTCCCACTGAAAAATGTTTTTAAAACGTGTTTCAGGTAACACAATGTGACAGCCAATTAGTAAAAAGCCAGCTGGAGAACACTGAAGGCTTGGGAAAAAAATGTGGCTATAAAAGTTACCTAAAAGACGATGTTTTAAATTCAATAAAATAGGGTTTATCTCTATAAATATGTTGTAATAAGAAACTTGGGTTTTACCCATGTGATTATTAATATAAATTATGGTGGTTTTACTCTGATAAACATTTCCTAACTACGTTCCTGATGTAATTTTCGCTGCCAAATTAACAAACTGATACCACCAAAATTCTGGGTTCGCATCCGCCCGTTCCCGGGACAGATAAGGGATCGGGGGTTGCGACAGAAGGTGGTATCAGAGCCTAGCCACTGGTCTAAGCCAAAGAAGTGTTCTGCTGACACTTAAATTTTAAATTTTGTGTTAGGAAATAAATTATGGAAATACGTGCATAACTGTATTTATTGTTATGTGCTATTTGACTATTTGTTAGTTTACAGTATGAGCGACCAAGGACCATCTGACGCGTATCGTCAATTGTCTGGTTCGCCTAGAAGCGAAGGCACCTCCTCTTCTCAGCCTGCCCTCTCAGGGTGCTCTGTTGATACGGAATATGGAATCTTTGTATTTAAGGCTCAGTCAGAAGAGCCATTTCCTCAGAAAAAGAGAGGATGGTTCAGTCGAGGGGCACACGAGCGTAGAAAACGTATGAAAAAGTTACAAGATCAGAGGGTACTAGCCGCAGCCAAGAGAGAGACAGATGCCTATGCCCAGAATATGATAAATAGGGGTATAGCCAATATTCACATCTTAGCAACCACTGCAGCTGACCCTAATCTGGAGCAAATAATAGCACCCCAACCACAACCACCAATGCATGACCAACCGATGGAGATAGAAAACCCTGAAAACCAAGTAGAAATGCATGACTTCAATCCAGAAGAAATCCCTAGGGAACCAGCACCAAACCCCCTAGACCCAAATTACGATCCCTGGTGGGATGAAGTTAGGGACTATGTGCAACGTTACCCGATACACGAAGACACACCCAAGCAGAACATAGGAGCCTATCCAGGTATGGACCCTTTAGATCCCTATTACCACGAAGAATACATTAGGGAAATTTTAAAAGATCCTTACCGATTTCAGGCACCTACACCCCCATATCAGGAACCCGCACCACAGATTCCGAACCCAGTCCTAGAACCTGCACCCCCAATGAGTGCAGAAAACGTATAAAAACTTAGGACTTTTGGTGAAGAAATTCTAGAGAGTAGTGAACAGATGAGACAGGTGGGAGAGCGTCTCGTATGGAAATACGATGAGCGCAATATGGATTTTTGGATGAATCCATATCCGTGAATGTGATGGTGAAATGGTCATAGTAATAATAATAGTATAATAAAATAAAATATGTGTGTACGGATGCCTACTATTATTTATTTCAGTCGGTATTGTAATTTTTATTGCAGTACTGGTGTGTAATAGATAATATATGAATAGAGTAAAGTCGCAATGATCGACGCTTTTGGCAAAAATGCGTGTCATGTGATTGACTATATTAATATTATTTTGTGATATTAATACGGGGTAAATGTTTAAAATTCAGATGGCCGACGAAGGAAATCAAGGAAATCTGAATAACGATAACCAGGGTAACATTAACATGGTTAATGAGAATCCGAGCATCAATAACAATGGAAACCAAGTGGATAATAGTGCCGTTCAACACATAGTGGCACAAGGAATTATAGATGCAATGCCATTTATTATTCAAACGGTTCAAGAAGCGAATAATAAAAGTAAACATAGCAGTAAGTGTCACACCCCGGATTTCCACGTGTCACCGGTGGGCCCGGTGGGGGAGTATCGTGACGTGGTTGGCAACATAATAGTCAAACAACACAATATTTAAATGCACAGCGGAAGCAATATATAGATTTAATTCAACCAAACGATTTTGTAATATGAAGTATCACAAATAGTCGAATATAATCCACAGGTAGATCAAATAAAATAAACAGGAAACAAATGTTCAACAGATATGACATCCAAGCTGGCGAGACTTAATGTGGATGCTAGGAGACAAGCCAGCCTATTTCGAGTAGTACCTGCACTCAATCTTTTTAAGAAAATACGTCAGTTTACACTGGTAAATACAATCAACCGACTCATTTTGAAAAGAGTTTAAGAAATGCATTTAAGGCACAAGGCACAAATATTTTATAACTTGGGATAATTATTTAATATATAAACTTGTAAAGGATTTACATGTTTCTTATGCGTTCAGTAGCCCGGATCGAGCCGGGTTAAAGATCAATTAACACACCACTTTAATTATGAGACACTACAGGTGTACGCCTACACCTGAGTGCTAAGGTCGTGGCCATTTCGTAAAATGATGCCAGGGATATCCGGGACACGGTCATTAACCCCCCAAAGGCTTTAAGCAACAAAACAAATTAAACGGAGTCATCTCAATAATTTAACCATAATAAGATTAAATATTCGACGCCCGACCAAGCGGTATTTTATATACCTTACCCAAGCCCGTATAGGGAAATAAGTTAAAAGTATTTACCTGAGCAAGTATAGTTCAAAATCAGCGAGTGCGGGTATCTTTTACTGGTTCTCCTAATCTGGAACGAAGGTTTATAATAACCTATTAGAATCCTAACGGGTCTTTAGTTAAGCTTACGCTTAGACCGGTTAGTTTTAAAAATACGGTTCGTACGCACGATTAAGCGAAGACCGGATAGAATGTGATTTAGACCCGACAAGTTTGAAGACTTGTTTAATATGGGTATATGATACACATTCTGGATTTTGAGAATAAACCGATAAGGTTTGACCCGTTTCGGCTAATTTATGTAAACTAGTTACATAAACCGAACCGAACGCGCATAATGCATAACGGGTAACCGAAAGGGTCGCGAACAGGTTTCCTAAGTTAATACGCTTTAAATATGTGGTGATATCATTATGATATCTTCCATAATGCCCATAACGAGTTTAATCCCTAAATACGCCCCGTAGGGGTATTTTGGTCATTTTAAGGGTTATAAAAGAGATTTATAATACTTCTGAGATACGGGTCTGATTTAATCAGAAAAATATCTTAACTTAACAGGTTATGTCTAATGGTATTAAGTCTTACGTGGCAAAATGGTTTTAATACTAAACTACGCGTTTAATACGCGTATAAAGCCGTTTTAAGCGACGTACGGGTTAAAATACTAATCTGAGTTTTCTAATCAGCAAAACAAGTTCAAAATACTATATTTATTATTTTAAATCAGCGGCAATTGGATTGGTATCAATCGGATTCATAAAACTCGTTTTATGGCCTAAAAGGGCATATTCGGTGTTAACCGAATCAATGCGATAAGCCTAGCTTAAGACCAGCTTAAAAATAATTAAAAATCTTCAAAAATCCTAAAATATTATTTAACATCAGCGGGTAAAAGTTTTGGTACCGAAATTCGGGTTTAGATAGGCTATGCGCTAATCGCGCCGTTTAATTAATAAAAAGCTTATTATATACGCTAATGCGCATATCTCCTAATCTAGACCTCCGCTTGTCGTGAAAATTTACGTACATGCTAAATAATCAGTAACTAAGATTATTGTATTTCCACATTTTCAAAATACTCGTTATAAGGTCATAAGGGCGTTATGGTCCAATTTAAGCGATTAACGGAAACGTGTGTATGCAACGGATAATCAACGAAACAAGTATAGAGACTTATACTAACATGCAACCCAATCCTAATGAGACTTTAAGGTATGTCTAATACCAACTAAAACGGGTCAGAACCGAAGTCAATGCAAAAGTCAAGGTTTTGCGCCTTTCGGTTCCGAACCGGGTTTAAATAGAAATTTGTCGAGTCGGGCAAGCGCAAACAAGTTTTTATACTTATTACCAAGTTATATTAAGGTTAGAACAAGTTACACGCCTTACGGATTGCATTTCATGCATTAAATCATAAATGTCAATTCTGTTGACTTTTTCGGTCAACGTTTGACCCGACAAACGACCTAGTTAGGTCTGGAATTGGTACTTGCCCTTATAAGGGTTTAATACCCATATAATTACCTATCTAATGGTACTTTTAATTCGGGTTACGACTGAGCTATCGATAACTAAACCCGAAGTCAACCGTTTAATACGATATGTTGACTTTTAAGCTAAAAACTAAACTAGAATTAATTTAGAAGGGATTAGAGACTTACTAGATGATTAGAGGATGACTAGGAAGGCTCTTGATCAGTTGCAAGCTCTCCAATAATCAGAATGCTTGGAAATGAATTGTGAATGAAAGTGGTGAATGAATGGGTCTTTATATACAAGTTTCATGCACCATAAGCAAGTGACAACCAAGTCTAAGGCCTTCCACAACTGATCAACACATGTAAGTAGCATGTAGGGGTGTCTAAGGGCCATGAATGTGCAAGGAAAACCGGCTATGGAGGTCACAATCGCACGAAACAGCCAACAGCAAGTTCTGCTGTCGCTGGGCGCACCCTCGCGTAGCGCGAGGGGCCGTCGCGCTACGCGACGCCCTAGTCTGACCATAATTTTGTTGTTTGTTGTTGGATCGAAAGGGCAGCCGTTATAATTGACTTGTTGACTTAAATTATCAGTAGGGGGCCTTCAATAAGTGTCTAATACTGTAACATACCCTACCATCATCCCTTGTTTCAATTTATTGCATTTACAAGACCCGAAAATAACGGTTTATCGTTCATTTCATCATGGGACCTCATCATGCATTATCAAGTCCATTATTGTGAACCCTTTTCTGAATTGAGGGTATATTAGATGTATATAACATTTAATCGGGTCTTGGGATTTATTATTGAGGTGTTCAGAGGTAACAATTTAACATGACGCCACTTTAAATCCTACCGAAAACATCTTTATTATATCCGGGTTTCCAACGCGTTTTTGTCTTACATGACACGTGTCGTTTTAATATTAACCCGAAATTTGCGAGGTGTTACAGTAAGCGACCAATTGAACCAGAACACAGCGTGAACAATGGCCCTGTACTTCAAGCGCCCATTCCCAAAAGAAGAAGAACTGTGTCTTACGGTTGTTCTTACAAAGAATTTTGGTCCTGCAAACCAATAGAATTCTCGGGCAATGAAGAACCTATTGCAGCTCTACGATGGATAGAAAAGACTGAGGTTGTTCTGAAAATAAGTAAATGTGCGGAAGAGGACAAGATAATGTTTGCTTCCAATCTATTTAAAAATTCAGCCTTAGAATGGTGGAACACTATCCTTCAGTCAAGAGGAAGTGATAAGGTTTATAATATGGAATGGGAAGAATTTAGAAATATGGTAGAAAGGAAATTATGCCCTCCTAATGAAAAGGAACAAATAGCAAACAAATTCCTAAACCTTAGGATGAGTGGAGTGGATAATAAGGGGTACACAAAGTTATTCTTTGAATATGCTAGAATAGGACCAACCCTTGCATCACCTGAACCAGTGTTAATCTCCCGTTACATCTGGGGATTAATTGGAGAAATTAGACACGTAGTCAAGGCAGCTAGGCCTCAAACTATAGAAGAAGCTGTAGAACTAACCAACACCTTGACAGATGAATTAATTCGTACTAGAGAAGAAGATCAGAGGAAAAATCTAGCACAAAAGCTTACCCAAGAATTCCGTTCTGGGAATTACAACCGTAGAAATATAGGTTCTACCTCTGCACCTTATTGCAAGCATTGCAAAAGAAAGCATTCTGGAAAATGCTCCATATATTGCAATTTCTGCAAAATATCAGGACACAAGGAAGAAGACTGCAGGAGGAAAGCCAACATCAGGGTATGCTACAATTGTGGAGAACAAGGCCATATCAAGCCAAATTGTCCGAAATTGGCTCCAGTTGTGAACAACAAGAACACTAAAAATGCTAGAGCATTTGTTCTGACTGCAGATGAAGCCAAGATGATTCCAGACGTCATAGCTGGTACGTTTTTAGTTAATGATGTTTTTGCTAAAGTATTATTTGACTCTGGTGCAAACCAAAGTTTTATTAATACATCATTTTGCAAACTCCTTAATCCGTCATTAACTAAACTACCACAAGAATGTCTCGTAGAGACATCTAATGGAGAAACAGTTAGGATTTCTGAAATCTTGCAGGAAGCAAGAATAGAAATTTTAAATCAAAAGTTTATGGCAAACCTTTACCCAATGAATCTGGCAGGATTTGATGTCGTATTAGTAATGGATTGGTTAATAGCCAATAAAGCTAGTATTTTATGTGATCAAAAGTCAATCCAAGTAAATTCACCAAAAGGTAAAAAGATCATAATTAAAGGAGATAAACCATCTAGATCCACAAAATTCATCTCTGTGAAGAAAACTACAAGTTATATAAGAAAAGGTTCTATAGTATATTTGATTTCCATAATCACTAACACTAAAGGAAAAGAACTAAAAGACATTCCAGTAGTGTCTCAGTTTTCAGATGTATTTCCAGAAGAATTACCAGGACTACCACCGGACAGAGAAGTTGAATTCAGAATTCACCTACTGCCAGGAACAGCACCAATTGCCAAAGCACCTTACCGTTTGGCACCCGCCGAAATGCAGGAACTGAAGAAACAATTAGATGAATTGCTGGAAAAAGGATTCATACAACCAAGTTCGTCGCCATGGGGAGCACCGATACTGTTTGTTAAAAAGAAAGACGGATCAATGCGTATGTGCATTGATTACCGTGAATTGAACAAAGTTACGATTAAGAATCGGTACCCATTACCGAGAATCGATTATCTGTTTGATCAACTACAAGGAGCTCGATTTTTCTCTAAAATCGATTTAAGATCAGGATATCATCAATTAAAGGTACAGGAAGAAGATATTCCTAAAACCGCATTCAGAACAAGGTATGGCCATTATGAATTTACTGTCATGCCATTTGGTTTAACCAATGCCCCAGCTGCAATTATGGACATGATGAACCGAATATGTAAGCCATATTTGGATATATTCATAATTGTTTTTATAGATGATATTCTAATTTACTCTAAGAGTAAAGAGGATCATGCAAAGCATTTGCACGCACTTTTAAATCTATTAAGAAAGGAAAAGCTTTAAGCTAAATTTTCGAAGTGCGAATTTTGGTTAGAGCAAGTACAATTTCTTGGACATTTAGTTAATCATGAAGGAATTCATGTGGATCCAACAAAGATCGAGGTGATTACCAAATGGAAAACCCCTGAATCACCAACCGAGGTTAGAAGTTTCTTAGGATTGGTCGGTTATTATAGAAGATTTATTCAAGATTTTTCTAGAATAGCCATTCCTTTGACTAAGTTAACCTGTAAATCCATTAAGTTTGAATGGGGACCAAAACAAGAAGAAGCTTTTAGAATTCTTAAGCAAAGATTAACTAATACACCCATATTAGCGTTACCAGAAGGAACTGAAGATTTTGTAGTCTATTGTGACGCTTCTAAATTAGGTTATGGATGTGTGTTGATGCAACGCCAAAAGGTTATAGCCTATGCATCTAGACAACTTAAGAATCATGAAGAGAATTATTCAACCCATGATCTAAAATTAGGAGCTATAATTTGTGCCCTTAAGATTTGGAGACATTACCTTTATGGTAGTAAGTTTACCATATTCACTGATCATAAGAGTTTAAGGTATGTTTTCGGGCAAAAGGAGTTGAATATGAGACAAAGACGCTGGATGGAGATGCTTAGTGATTATGATTGTGACATCCAGTATCATGAAGGAAAAGAAAATGTAGTGGCAGATGCTTTAAGTCGAAAATATCACGAAAAGCCAAAAAGGGTACGTTCTCTTAAATTAAATCTACAAGTAGATTTAAATGATCAGATAAAAGAAGCACAATAATCAGTGATCAAGGATGATACTGAAAAACTAAAAGGTATGCTAAAGGAATTAGAACAAGGAACAGATGGAATTTGGAGATTCCATGAAAAGAGAATGTGGATACCTAAATTAGGAAACCTACGTCATCGTATATTAGAAGAAGCCCATAAGAGTAAGTATACGATGCATCCAAGAAATGATAAAATGTACCAGGATTTAAGGAAAAATTCTGGTGGATAGGAATGAAGAAGGACATAGCAACCTATGTTTCTAAATGTTTAACTTGTTCACAAGTTAAAGCTGAACATCAGAAACCCTCGGGTTTGTTACAACAACTAGAAATGCCAGTGTGGAAATGGGAATTAATAACAATGGATTTTGTTACTAAATTACCCAAAACAAGGAAATGTAATGATACAATCTGGGTGATTGTAGATAGACTAACCAAGTCAGCTCATTTCCTACCAATGAAAGAAACTTTCAGTATGGAACAGCTAGCTAAATTATATGTAAATGAAATTGTTTCATTACATGGAATACCTTTATCAATTGTGTCTGATAGGGATAGTCGATTTACCTCTCATTTTTGGTCAAGTTTCCAAAAGGCAATGGGAACCAAGATAAAGCTAAGCACAGCTTATCATCCTCAAACGGACGGACAAAGCGAAAGAACAATTCAGACAATGGAGGACATGCTTAGAGCTTGTGTAATTGATTTCGGAGGTAATTGGGACGATCACTTACCTTTAATAGAATTTTCTTATAATAATAGTTATCACACAATTATCAATGATGCACCATTCGAAGCACTTTATGGACGAAAGTGCCGAACCCCAGTCTGTTGGGCAGAAATTGGGGAGAAGCAACTATCTGGACCTGAGATAGTGCAAGAAACAACTGACAAGATTATCCAAGTCAAGGAATGACTGAAAGCAGCACGAGATCGACAGAAGAGCTACGCTGATAACAGACGTAAGCCATTGGAATTTCAAGTAGGAGATAAGGTGTTGTTAAAGGTCTCTCCTTGGAAAGGAGTAGTAAGATTCATCAAACGGGGAAAGCTAAGTCCCAGGTATGTTGGACCTTTTGAGATTATTAGAAGAATAGGACCCGTAGCCTATCAGCTACAACTGCTAGAGGAAATGGCAGGAATACATGATGTATTTCATGTATCTAATCTCAAGAAATGCTTAGCCGATGAATCACTGGTAGTACCTCTTAAGGATATGGAGGTAAACGAACAACTCAAGTTTGTAGAGAGGTCTCTACAAATTGAAGACAGGAAAGTCAAGAATCTCAAACACAAGAGACTAATTCTGGTCAAAGTAAAGTGGGACTCCAAAAGAGGACCTGAGTATACATGGGAGCTTGAATCTGAAATGCAAAGGAAATATCCACACTTGTTCCAGTAGATCTCGAGGACGAGCTCTAAAACAAGGTGGGGAGGATGTAACAACCCTTAAAGAAACCGACACCTTGAATATTTTTCCGAGACCCCTAATATTTTTAAAATATCCCAATATGTCCAAAAATACACCCCATACGTGAAAACGGGCCCCAAATACATTAAATAGTATTTAAAATAAATAAAAATTGAAATTCTGGGCTGAGGCGGGCCGCGTAGACCCACCCAAATCCTTACGCGGGCAGTTTGAAGGTTAAGACCTGATTTCGTTGATTTTCTTAAGTTCAATCGGGTCGCGTAAGACCTCCATTAGTTAACGCGGGCCGCGAGAGTCCCAAATTGTGGCGCATCCCGGTGCGGCCACGTGGCCCAACACATGTCGAGTCTACATAGTGATCCGGATGAGCTACACGTTGACCTGGAGTCAACGCGGGCCGCGTAGGCCCTATGCTTGTTTTACGCGGGCCATGTGAGACCCAGATTCAGCAACTATAAATAGATGGCCTCGGATCTTCAGTCTGTTCGTCCCATTTTCGTTTCTAAATCTTAATTTCTGAATATTAGGCATAATACGCGGGTATTATACCCCCCTAAATAGCGAAGTTCTGCTCCGTTGTAAGTATTATAACCCCTGGATACGTATTAGATACGCTGCCCGATTGATCTAGGGTTCCGTAATGGCTGTCGTGGTTCTACCCGACGTAGTCGTTGGAATGCCGTCTCGGGGAGGGTATTATTAATGTTAAAAGGGGTTATTATACTAACGTGTGTACATTTGTGTAAATTATATATTGTCACCAGGAAACCCTTACGAAAAACCTAAGACAGCAATGTGAGTAATCTCCTTTTTGTTAACAGTTTTTACAAAACCTTAACTATTTTACAATGCAATTTAGCAATGATTGAGTCTTTGTAATTCTATGATTACTGCCGGTATGTTGGGGTTTTGTATACAAAATGTGAGTAACGTTACCATTGGACGAAGAGTTAGCCAATGTGTAATATGACCCACCAGTCAGGATTGACAGTACTGAATGAGTAATTGGGTAGATATAAACATTGTAATCGCCCTCAATACTGTTAAGTTTAAATTAAATTAATAATTCTTGATTAAACTGGGATTCACTCACCAGTATTTCTCATTGATAAATGTTTTTAAAACGCATTTCAGGTAACACAATGTGACAACCAATAAGTAAAAAGCCAGCTGGAGAACACTGAAGGCTTGGGAAAAAAATATGGCTATAAAAGTTACCTAAAAGACGATGTTTTAAATTCAATAAAATAGGGTTTATCCCTATAAACATTTTGTAATAAGAAACTTGGGTTTTACCCATGTGATTATTAATATAAATTATGGTGGTTTTACTCTGATAAACATTTCCTAACTACGGTCCTGGTGTAATTTCCGCTGCCAAATTAACAAACTGATACCACCAAAATTCTGGGTTCGTGTCCGCCCGTTCCCGGGACAGATAAGGGATCGGGGGTTGCGACAATTAGGATGCTAACGGGTCTTTAATTAAGTCAAAGACTTAGACCGGCTAGCTAGGAATAAACTTTACGGTTCTAAACGCTAGATTAAGCGGAGACCGGAATAGAATGTGATTTAGACCCAACAAGCTTGGATACTTGTATAATATGGTTAAACTAAACACATTCTGGAATTTGAGGATTTAATGATAAGGTTAAGCCCGTTTCGGTTACTATACGTAAACTAGTCACATAAACCGATCCGAACGCATAAATGCGTAACGGGAAACCAAATGAATTATATACAGGTCTTAATTGTTATCATTCTTAAAATATGTTAATACATCAGTAGGATGTTAACATATATGCCCAAAAAGTATTTAAAACCAATTTAAGTCCCGTAAGGGCATTTTGGTCATTTTAGTAATTATAAAAGAGATTTTATAACAAACTGAAGTTTTGGTCCTTGGTAATCAGTAAAAATATTTACTTTTTCTCATTACATCAGTAAGATACTACATATATGTGAGGTTTACCATTTATGGCCAAACTATGCCCCGAAAGGGCATTTTTGTCATTTCACATATGCTTTTAAGGACATTTTTGGAAATCTGAGTTCATAACTTATACCTACTGTAATAATATTTAAATTTGTTTAAAAATTCAGTAGGTAACAAGTCTTAGGTGCTAAATATGGTTTTAAACCATAATATGCACCTAATTAGTGTAAAACTCGCTAATTGACGATAATCAAGATGTTTATGTAAATATGAGATTTTGATCAGTTCTAAATGCTCAAAATAATTTATTTAATGTATGAAATCAGTAGGAAAAAGTTTGGTATTCAAATCATTTGTTAATCTCATTTTATGCATGAAAAGGGTATTATCGTCATTTACCGAATTACACAAGAACTCTATGATTTAAACAGATTATAATCGGGCCAAAAATCTTAATATTCCTTAAAAATAATATCTTAACAGTAGGTAATGAGTTTTGGTTCAAAATCCAAGTTTAAACATGTCTTATGCAATATATCGCAATTTAATTAATAAAAAGCTTCTAATTACGATATCGAGCATCATTTCTTTTTGAGACCAAGAACTGATATCAAATTTTCAGGACAAGCTTATATATCAGTAGCAAAGGTTTTTGTCCTCTCATATTTCTAAAAATCTCATTTATATATCAAAAGGGCATTTACGGCATTTATAAGCATATTAACAAACAAGAGCATATAATTCAAACCAATAAGGACCAAGCAATATAACTCCAGGAGGTTACACTACTATATAATATGGTCCTAATGGAAGCTTAAAACATGGAAGAATTAAGCTTAAACGGGTCAGAACAGAAAGTCAAAGCAAAGTCAAGCTTTTGCGACTTTCGGTTATAAACTGACCGTAGACTGATAATTATCGGGTTAGACCTGATTAAACATGTTCTAATACTAATTACCAAGTCATTATAATGTTAAAATATAATTTAGAACCTCTGTTTTATTAGTTTAGATTATTTTTAAAGTTTCTGTCCAGTTTTACTTTTTGACCAACTAGTTTAACCCGACAATTAACTAGTCAAACGAAATAATTAGGAGGTGCCCTTTTAAGGGTTAATCACCTACCTTAATATGGTTCCATAACCACTTTCGTTTTGATCAGTGGCTGGACCATTTATGATTAAACCGAAAGTCAAAGCTTAATTATGATTTGTTTGACTTTTCGGTTTTTAAGCTAATAAAATGGACTAAGCAGGGATTAAAACTCTTACACAAGGTCCTTGTTATCTTTTCTACACTTCTAAGTCTTCTCCTAAAGCTTGCTAGCTCCAGAGATGGTTTTTGAATGTTATTGCAAATGAATGTGCATATGAACAAGAACTTAGGCTCTCTTATATAGCAATTTCCCATGCTCTCAGATGTTTGCAGCTGTTTTGGATGTATCTAGGATCACCCCAGGTGTCCTAGTGGTAATATAAATCCGTCCAACAGCCCCTTGTATTGATTAGAACAAGCTAAAGTCGGTTCTGCAGCTGAACCTGCATCTGTCCAATTTTTTCTGCACTGGGCGTTTTTAGGCGGGCCGGGTAAGACTCAGCAAGAGTCTACGCGGGCCGCGATGACTGGTATAACAGGTTAAAACATTTTAAAACTTGGCAGAATCAGTCCCTAGCCATTTAAAACCTTATACAAACTTATTTTTGACATAT
Organism: Helianthus tuberosus; assembly: GCA_030545235.1. Classification (NCBI taxonomy): domain Eukaryota; kingdom Viridiplantae; phylum Streptophyta; class Magnoliopsida; order Asterales; family Asteraceae; genus Helianthus; species Helianthus tuberosus. The sequence continues at coordinate 54,859,194 of CM060406.1, forward strand.
AAGGCCCTTGTAGTTAGTTTGTAGAAGCTCAAGGATGTATAATCAAACTCCGTTAGGCCCGGTTTCATTAAATATCACTATGAACACAAGTTTCATCACTTTGACACTTTTCACCCAAAGTCTTGAAAACTTGCTTAACGATCTCGAAACCACTTGAAATTTATACCACTTATTCTTGAGAGTGTAATTGAAGATTTTGAAGCCTCGGGTTCGTTAAAAGGTCACTCAGAGGTAAGAATTTACATGTTGACACGTTTAACCCTTGTAATTTATAATCTTCCGATTATTATCATGAACGGCTTCTTATATTCAATTAATCACTCGTTTAAGAATATATTCTTCATGTATGGTCATTCAGAGGCACAAGTTTGGCATGTTGACACTTTTAGTCCCTTCGCATACATATTTTCACCGTTTGTCAACTTTAGTCCTTTAAACTCAATCTTTCACAAATTTTAGAGTTTAGGACACGTGTCTATACATAATTGGACACGTTTTTAAATGGTGTTACATCCTCACCCCCTTAAAGGAAATCCCGGCCACAAGATTTACTGGAATAAGTGAGGGTACTTTTGTCGCATAGTGGACTCAACTTCCCACGTATATTCGGGACCTGTCACACCCCGATATTTCCACATATTACCGGTGGGCCCGGCGGGGAATATCGTGACGTAGTTGATATCATCATAGTCAATACACACAATATAATAGCACAGCGGAAGGCTTGGTGAAATTACTATTACAAACCATAATGTCTGAGTGTCCGAATGAAAGAATATACAGACTGGGTTGTAATAAGATCCACAGGCGGATCATAAATAAAATACAAGAAAATGGAAAATAATAGACTTCAGGTATCTAGGGATTTGCAAGATCCTCTTATATGACACCTAGTAGCTCCAGTCTATTTACGAGAAGTACCTGTCAATCAATCTTTAGAAAATACGTCAGTTTACACTGGTAAATACAATTAACTGACTCATTTGAAAAATGTTTATGAAAATTGATTTAGGTGCACAAAGCACAAATCATTTATTACTTGCGACAATTATTTAAGATAATCTTGTATACAGATTTATATGTTTGTCATACAATTGGGGCCGGTTGGAAGCCGGTCTTGATTAACCGACTCACCACTTATGGAACCCACAAAGGAGTTATCCCCAACATGTGGGTTTATATTTTTAGCATTTGCATCTGTCAGGTGTATGCCTACACCCCGTGCATAGGTCGTGGCCATTTTCAAATGAAATGAGCCGAGGATATCCAGGACACGGTCGAATTAACCCCCAATGTTTATGTTATCAAACAAGACATATTAAAACGGGTTATGTAAATTTATTAATCACAATCCGATTAAATGATTTCATACCCGACCAAGTGGTATTATTATAATACCATATCCCAAGCCCGTATAAGGGAAAATAAGTTAAAAGTATTTACTTGAGCTAAATGTGAAAAGTAACTCAGCCGTAAAATCCTAAAGCTTTATGATGATAACTTCTAGTAGATGCTAATTAATCTGTATAGAAGGTTTAACAACCTATTAGGATGCTAACGGGTCTTTAATTAAGTCAAAGACTTAGACAGGCTAGCTAGGAAGAAACTTTACGGTTCTAAACGCTAGATTAAGCGGAGACCGGAATAGAATGTGATTTAGACCTGAGAAGCTTGGATACTTGTATAATATGGGTAAACTAAACACATTCTGGAATTTGAGGATTTAATGATAAGGTTAAGCCCGTTTCGGTTACTATACGTAAACTAGTCACATAAACAGATCCGAACGCATAAATGCGTAACGGGAAACCAAATGAATTATATACAGGTCTTAATTGTTATTATGCTTAAAATATGTTAATACATCAGTAGTATGTTAACATATATGCCCAAAAAGTATTTAAAACCAATTTAAGTCCCGTAAGGGCATTTTAGTCATTTTTGTAGGATCAAATTGCGACCTGAATGAGTCGTTCGGAAGAGCTCTAGTCCGTTTCAGAGGCGGAAACTAAGAAACGGATGTAAAAAACAGCTTGAATATCACTATAAACGTCTTGTGTATTGAATTACTATCGATTACAATCACAAGGAACACCGGCAGCACCTCGGTATCGATTACAAGGCTCTGGTCTGTTCTAACCTGTCTTGTCAGCTTGAAATGACAACATAACACACATATTTATAGTCTAGTCTTGATCGCTTGAAATGAACATGTACATGTTCAAGCGATCAGACTCAAGCGGCCAAGAAAGTTCAAGCGATCAAACTCAAATACATTCAAGCGAATAAGACAAAAACTTCAATTCTGATTTGAGATTCCATGCAATTCACGTGATGTTGTCTTGTGATGATGTCAACATTGATGTCACCATTATGATGTCATCATTTGATATGATGACATCATGCTCGATCAAATCCGCAACGAACTCAAGACTCGATATAAGACGAAGACGACAGATGTGTGCACCAACAGACTCCCCCTCAGATCTTGACGAGTCTTAAGTGTCGAGTCTTCGCATCTTCAGTCTTTATCAATCTGAATGCTCTCTGAAATATCTCACAATGTAAGCATCCTCTAACTTTCTCCTCTTCAGCATCAAACAAACTCTCCACGAACAATCTCTCGGATGTCTTCAGACTCCCCCTTTCGATATGCTGGGATCGCAGTCTGGCATGTTGAAATCACACATTCCTCAGGTATCAGAACCTGACTTTCTATCATTCAAATAACCTGCACATTCTCTACCCAAAAATAAATTTTCTGATGATAACTTGTAAAACAATCTCACCATCTAATGAATCACTTGCATGAATTAAACAATCAAAGAATGATTTTTCAATGTTAATCTTTTGATGAACCACTTGAAAATATATCATTTTTATATTCAAAACAACACACTCTCCCAAACCATCTGTTCATCATGTTTAGCACTCGGAATTTTGAAAATTAGCTCTTCAACACCAGTTGTCGAAAATCTTTTTGGATTTTTCAAAAATTTATGCTAAAACACACTGAAACTCTTTTTGGATTTTTTTAATATAAAGAAATGTAATGCAATAAAGAAATATTTACAGACAATATTTTTGTGAGTTCGTGCAAGAGGATCATATCAGTTTCTGAGACAGATCACCAACACCGTTAAGCTTCATTTCATTTTAAGTTCTAAACAATTCACCTAGATTGTCAGTATATTGGTCCACTTAAATTTTCACACAAAGTTCAACTGTTTCGAGATACGATATTAATGTTTTAGGAACTTAAACTCAATCGCGTGTCCCACCACTTGAATATACTCCCGTATCCAGATCCCAATATTCAGTCTTACAGGTGAGTATACTACAATGATATCTGTACATAAATTAGGTAATGCGAGGGCTGAGGGATCTCAGGTCGATACTTCCATATACGCAGAGAGATATCAGCTTCGACTTTACGGTATGTCCCCTTTAGAGGATCTTTAAGCTACAACAGCAGCGACTATCAATTTTATTGTTTCATCTGCATGCTGAGGGTTTATGCTATGTTTCAAGCATTTGAGAAAAAAATATTATCCAAGGACTAGGTCAGAACTACCATTCAGCAGAAGTCCCGGAATAATACCCCAGACATCATTGAGTATAAAGACCTAGTATATCAGATTATGAGACCTTTCAAACGAGATTTCGGGGGTTACCCATATATCCGAGAGATGTTTCCCCACGATATAAGCAAGTTTGAATTTAGGTTTATATCTCGTCACAATCTACTAAATGTGCAAAAACCTACTGGCATATCCGCAGTGAGATTGTTTATCACTTTTTTAATTTTACATTTCTTTAGCATGCTGTGATAGTCCACTGATGTACTATCATTTCCTCTTTTGTACAACAAAACTCATTTTTCATTTTACCATGTTTTTGGCTTTTTCAAATTTTCTAATGTTTTTGGATTTTCTGAAAATGCAAACACATTTTAGGAAATTTGAAAACAAACTATACAATAAAGTGACAACCGATATCAAATCACTTCAATTCGCCATCCTCTTGGCATAAACAATCAGAACTCCCCCTTACAACAAACTATTTTCCCATTGTGATTTCAAAACACTTAAGTTTGTTTTAATCAAATGGTTTTTCCAGAAAATTAGTTTTGTTGATATTCAAACCATTTGTAGGTTAGGGGTTCATCACATTGTTCTCCAGAATATCACTTGTAAGTATAGTCCAATCAAGTTCAACTTAATGACCTTGATTAACCACTTGTCAATGAAAACCTCTTTCAACCACTTACAGATTTACTTATCAATCTTAACCACTTGCACATCAAAATATAACAATTTAAATATACCACCTGTACTTTACCAACTTTACCACATGTAGGATCAATTGCTAAGAAAGATGCCGATTCCTGCTCCACTCTTACCAACCTGGGAGCTCCGGCAAGTCAGATTTTTAGTTTGGAAATACTTTCCCCCAAGGCTGACCATCCTTGGGAGATTCTGGAACACATCTGTCCCACCAGTACTTAGATTTGTAGAATTCTTTAGCACCTTTTACTTTTCCTGCAACCATCTTACCAAAAATATGTTTAACATTTCCATTAAACACCTTTTCAGCATCAAATTCTTTCTTATCATCAAAGAATTGATCTGAAATCTCAACCCTACCTTTTGATTTCAAATAATCTTTTGTCAATGACGGAAAGTTTTCCTCGTTCAACTCAGGAACGGAATTATCAATCTTTTTCTCAACACATTACTCCTCTGATATTATGGAATCAGATTCATTGTCAGAATTACTCTCAGATTTAACAACCCATTTTTGTTTACTCAAATCACCTCTTCTTTTGTAAAACCGTTTTGAACTTTCTCCTTCCTCAGAAGTAGAATTTTCAAACTTTTTAACATTTTTCACAGGTTGTTCTTTCTTATCAACACAAGTCTTTCTCAGAGCAAAGTTAGAAGAAACTTCCTGTTTTTGGTAGTTGGTCTTGGAGCAATTCCAAGCTATATGTCCAACTTCTTGGCATTTGAAACAGGTTCTTCTGTCAACTCTTGAAGCAAATTTTCTCACATTCTTCTTTACTTCAGCAAGAAACTCTTGATTTGACTGCTTCCAGAACGGTTTATTCTGTTCATCCTCTGAACTTCCTCCTGAAACAAATTTTGTTTTTAGTTTATAAGTTTTCTGATTTTTATAATTTTCTGAAGAATTGAAACCAAGACCTTTCTTTTTGAAATTACAATTATGGTTTGATTTCTTTTGAAAACCTGAACCATGACCGTAACCCTTTTTCTTGTTCAATCTCTGTTGAACTCTTGAAGTGTACTTTTTAGGTTTTTCAGCAAGATTTAAATCTTTTATTTCAGAAATATTAATTTCTGTTAATTTGAAAACCTGTTTGATCATTTCAGTTTTGACACTTCTTATTGGAAATTCCTCATCAGAATATAATTTGTCTGAATCATACAAAGTATAACCCGCTTTGATTGATCTGTCATTCAAATTAGATTTTGATAACATGAATTCTCTATTGTAAACCCTATTAACCGATGAACTCGGACTCTTTTCTGACGAACTCGGACTTTCAGACTCAGACTCCGGTTTTGACTCTTCATCCGTATCCAACACCTGATCAACAACTTTCTTTAATAACTCAGACTCATGATCAGTGTCAGACGCTGTGAATGTAACATCAATATTGTCTGGTAACTCATCAATGATTTCAGACTTTAACTTGATGTTGACTGCCTTTTTTAGACGCTCCTCATTAGGATTCCTGGGAGAATAAGTTTCATGGATCGGGGGCGGACATCTGTTATACTTGACACTTGGTTTCTTACCAGTATCAGTATCTTCAGTCTTTTTCTCCTTGAATGCCTCAAGACCTGCAACAGTAGGATAAACACGATCAATCAAATAATCACAAGTAGTGTAACTCAACAATAATCGTTTAATCCTTTCACTCTCAATCTTCTCAAGTTCCAGTTCCTTCTTCAGATTGGCACAATCTTCAATATAATCATTGATGACGCTCTGCTTTGTCATTAAAGTTGCACTCATTTTATCCATTGCTTTTTCGGTTTCTGAATTTGTCTTCTTCAAACCATCAACTGTTCTGTTCAGTACATCATAAGATTCCTTCACATACTTCACATCGGACAATAAATCTTCTTTAATCTTCTCTAATTCAGCAATCTTCTTATCTTTTTCTTCACAAACTTTGCAGAATTCAGAACATTTCTCGCAAGGTTTAGTGATCTCAACCACCTTTTCAACAATCTTTTCAATTTCAACAATCTTTTCGACTTCAACAAGTTTTTCAACTAACTTTTCAACTTCAACGATCTTTTCAACTTCAACGATTTTCTCAATCTCAACAATCTTTTCAACTTCGACAAGTTTTTCAATTTCAACAATCTTTTCGACCTCAACAATCTTATCAATTTCTTTCTCTACTTCGACAATTTCTTCTCCTGCTTCTGTCTTTTCAGCAGCTTGCAATTTTGCTGCTTCCAGCTCTTTCCTCAATCTTGCCATCTTCTTCTGGTACAACATTTCCATTTTATCTGCAAAAAACAAATTAAAACTAGTTAGATCAATGCCTTTTCTAGCTTTGTTGAGATGTTCTTCCTCATCATCGGTATCCACATCGCTTCCAAGATCAGGAAATATCGGGATTCTTTTCTCACTAGCCTCTTCACCTAGTATTCTAGCAACAAAGGTTGAATCAGATGGAATGTATTTATCCCAACTAAATCCCTCTGCAACTTTTTCATCATCTTGATGAATCAGTAAAGCTTTCTTCTTTCCATCATCAGTAGCATGAGCATGTGCAATTTGAGGTTGTTGAGCAGTCTGATGGAAGATTGATTTCTGATAATAATTGTTTCTATCTTGATTCCCGGTAGCTTCTTTACTTTTACACTCTCGTTTAAAATGACCTTTTCCTTTACAACGGAAACAGGTAACCTTTGATTTATCAAATCCCAATGGAGAGGTAGCCATTCCTCGAAATTCATCCCTACCAGTAATCTCTTGAAACTTTTCAGCTCTCCTCCAAGCACTTGCTAAGCACCATTTGATATCCATCACTTCAAGTTCTTCAGCATCAATTTGGTCATAATCTTCTTTGGTAAGCATCGGATTGCCAATCTTCCCATCGATCAAACTTTCGTAAGATTCTAACATTGTAACCAGTGATGCCATGTGCTGCTTGGCAACTTCTGGAGATAAATTCTGACCATTTTGAATGTTTAATGTAACATTGCACTGAAGATGTGTTGAATTTTGTCGTTGAGAAGTTGATGTTGCGCTATTTGGATCAAAACTTGAAAATGATGAAGAAAATCCACCACTTTGAATCGCATTACTAATCTTTGTTCCAGATGAGCTGTCAGCACTAAAACCAGTTTGAATCTTTGGACTATGGCTGGGAGTGGCCTCAAACTTGTTACCTCTGTAATACAAACTGACATCTTGCTTTGCATTTGGATTTGTCATTATAGCAGTCTTTTGAATATCCAGCTCTTGTTCCTCAATCTTCTGAATAAACTGTGCCAAATTCATACTCTCAGTCTTCCTCATGAGTTTCGCAATCATCAGATAAGTTCCCCACTTCTGTTGGGGTAATGCCTCTGCTAACTTATCAACCCACTCATCATCATCTTTCTGAATATCCAATCTTTTCATTTCTAGAACCAGATGACAGTATCTATCTATTGTTTCCTTTGTGGTTTCATGATCAAATGCAGTAAATATGTCAAACGACTTCTTCAGTAAGGCCTTTTTGTTTTTGATCATATCAGCACTCCCTCGGAATTTCTGAAGTAAAGCTTCCCAGATTGATCTAGCAGTTCCATTATGTTGAAGTAAGACAAAGATGTCTTCTTTAACTGCTTGCTGTAAAATGCTGATCATCATCTTCTCACTAGTGTATTTCAACTTATCAGCTTCAGTAAAATCATTGAAACCCTTTTCCAACCCACGTTCATTCTTTGGTTTCTCGTAATCTTTCAGTAAAGAACACCAAGCATCGAATCTGTAAGCCTGAACCCAATTCTCAAAACGGTTTTTCCAACCCTGAAAATCTTCGATATACATCAACTTTGGTGGTTTCTGATGAGTACCCGTCTCATTCTCACTGTATATAGTCTCAGCAGTAGTGACAGGTGCAACAGATGTAGCAAACGCATTGTAGAATTCCTCGTCCATGTCTTCGGAAAATTTGATATAATTCGGGAAACACCTGAATGAAAACAAACAAACAATTAGTTTTAACAAACTAAAAATGTGAACGTGTGTAACGGTTGAAACAATCTAGAACTCGTGTCAAAAATTCGCGGACTCATTCTAATGTTGTTCAAGTAACAACACTGAATGAATGGACCCGATCGGAATGAGATGGATTCAAATAGGCCTTAGAGTGATTTGGGCCGATTTCTTGCTTTGAATGTTGATTGTGCCGGTTCTTTAAGTAAAACTAATGGATTTGATATACTCCAAATAGGCCGTGCACTTTAATATGATATAAACCTTGGGCTTGGCTGACAACACTTTAAACTCTAATTGATTTAATCGATGTGTATTGGGCTTCACATATGGCCGACACTTTCTAAGTCACAATTCATTGTCATTGGACCTCTAAATGAATGTGGCCAACAACTAACTTAAAGATCACATGCACATTATAATAGCTGATATAATCACATGACCTGATGCACTTTTTGTCGACACATCTCACATGCACGACTTAAAATCCATCACAACAATATTTGCTTTTCCAATATTCTCGATATTCTCTATATTTTGAAACAATACTGACAAAGTTGACTATCATGCAACATGACAATATTCAATTGATCTATTTCCAATTTACGAGACCTGACAAACTTGTTTAATGTTTTCACACAACTCGATACATTTTCAAGCGGTCACACAACACAATGCACGTTCAAGCGGTCAGACGGTTTCAACTCAAGCGATCAGACGATGTATTTTCAAGCAACCAGTCAATTTCAAGCGGTCACGATGTTTTTCAAGCGAACAACCAGTTTCAAGCGATCAAGCAGATGACATCAGCATATCCTACAAAATTTCAAGCGATCGGATGATTTTAACCCGTTTTTAAGTTGATTTTAGTGCTGAAACTTTCCAGGATTTGTTAATACATGATTACGCACAAGATATGTGAATTTGAGCCGATTTTAACCGTGAAAAATTTTTAATTTTGTGAAAGAAGGTGTAGAAAACAGATTTTAAAGCTGAATATGGCAAGAACTCCTCGTCCTGAGCTCTGATACCACTTGTAGGATCAAATTGCGACCTGAATGAGTCGTTCAGAAGAGCTCTAGTCCGTTTCAGAGGCGGAAACTAAGAAACGGATGTAAAAAACAGCTTGAATATCACTATAAACGTCTTGTGTATTGAATTACTATCGATTACAATCACAAGGAACACCGGCAGCACCTCGGTATCGATTACAAGGCTCTGGTCTGTTCTAACCTGTCTTGTCCGCTTGAAATGACAACATAACACACATATTTATAGTCTAGTCTTGATCGCTTGAAATGAACATGTACATGTTCAAGCGATCAGACTCAAGCGGCCAAGAAAGTTCAAGCGATCAAACTCAAATACATTCAAGCGAATAAGACAAAAACTTCAATTCTGATTTGAGATTCCATGCAATTCACGTGATGTTGTCTTGTGATGATGTCAACATTGATGTCACCATTATGATGTCATCATTTGATATGATGACATCATGCTCGATCAAATCCGCAACGAACTCAAGACTCGATATAAGACGAAGACGACAGATGTGTGCACCAACAATTTTAGTAATTATAAAAGAGATTTTATAACAAACTGAAGTTCTGGTCCATGGTAATCAGTAAAAATATTTATTTTATCTCATTACATCAGTAAGATACTACATATATGTGAGGTTTTCCATTTATGGCCAAACTATGCCCCGAAAGGACATTTTGGTCATTTCACATATGCTTTTAACGATATTTTTGGAAATCTGAGTTCAGAACTTATACCTACTGTAATAATATTGAAATTTGTTTAAAAAATCAGTAGGTAACAAGTCTTAGGTGCTAAATATGGTTTTAAACCATAATATGCACCTAATTAGTGTAAAACTCGCTAATTGACGATAATCAAGATGTTTATGTAAATCTGAGATTTTGATCAGTTCTAAATGCTCAAAATAATTTATTTAATGTATGAAATCAGTAGGAAAAAGTTTGGTATTCAAATCATTTGTTAATCTCATTTTATGCATGAAAAGGGTATTATCGTCATTTACCGAATTACACAAGAACTCTATGATTTAAACAGATTATAATCGGACCAAAAATCTTAATATTCCTTAAAAATAATATCTTAACAGTAGGTAATGAGTTTTGGTTCAAAATCCAAGTTTAAACATGTCTTATGCAAGATATCGCAATTTAATTAATAAAAAGCTTCTAATTACGATATCGAGCATCATTTCTTTTTGAGACCAAGAACTGATATCAAATTTTCAGGACAAGCTTATATATCAGTAGCAAAGGTTTTTGTCCTCTCATATTTCTAAAAATCTCATTTATATATCAAAAGGGCATTTACGGCATTTATAAGCATATTAACAAACAAGAGCATATAATTCAAACCAATAAGGACCAAGCAATATAACTCCAGGAGGTTACACTACTATATAATATGGTCCTAATGGAAGCTTAAAACATGGAAGAATTAAGCTTAAACGGGTCAGAACTGAAAGTCAAAGCAAAGTCAAGCTTTTGCGACTTTCGGTTATAAACTGACCGTAGACTGATAATTATCGGGTTAGACCTGATTAAACATGTTCTAATACTAATTACCAAGTCATTATAATGTTAAAATATAATTTAGAACCTCTGTTTTATTAGTTTAGATTATTTTTAAAGTTTCTGTCCAGTTTGACTTTTTGACCAACTAGTTTGACCCGACAATTAACTAGTCAAACGAAATAATTAGGAGGTGCCCTTTTATGGGTTAATCACCTACCTTAATATGGTTCCATAACCACTTTCGTTTCGATCAGTGGCTGGACCATTTATGATTAAACCGAAAGTCAAAGCTTAATTACGATTTGTTTGACTTTTCGGTTTTTAAGCTAATAAAATGGACTAAGCAGGGATTAAAACTCTTACACAAGGTCCTTGCTATCTTTTCTACACTTCTAAGTCTTCTCCTAATGCTTGCTAGCTCCAGAGATGGTTTTTGAATGTTGTTGCAAATGAATGTGCATATGAACAAGAACTTAGGCTCTCTTATATAGCAATTTCCCATGCTCTCAGATGTTTGCAGCTGTTTTGGATGTATCTAGGATCACCCCAGGTGTCCTAGTGGTAATATAAATCCGTCCAACAACCCCTAGTATTGATTAGAACAAGCTAAAGTCGGTTCTGCAGCTGAACCTGCATCTGTCCAATTTTTTCTGCGTTGGGCGTTTTTAGGCGGGCCGCGTAAGACTTAGCAAGAGTCTACGCGGGCCGCGATGACTGGTATAACAGGTTAAAACATTTTAAAACTTGGAAGAATCCATCCCTGGGCATTTAAAACCGTATACAACCTTATTTTTGACATATAAGGCTCTTGTAGTTAGTTTGTAGAAGCTCAAGGATGTATAATCAAACTCCGTTAGGCCCGGTTTCATTAAATATCACTATGAACACAAGTTTCATCACTTTGACACTTTTCACCCAAAGTCTTGAAAACTTGCTTAACGATCTCGAAACTACTTGAAATTTATACCACTTATTCTTGAGAGTATAATTGAAGATTTCGAAGCCTCGGGTTCGTTAAAAGGTCACTCAGAGGTAAGAATTTACATGTTGACACGTTTAACCCTTGTAATTTATAATCTTCCGATTATTTTCATGAACGGCTCCTTATATTCAATTAATCACTCGTTTAAGAATATATTCTTCATGTATGGTCATTCAGAGGCACAAGTTTGGCATGTTGACACTTTTAGTCCCTTCGCATACATATTTTCACCGTTTGTCAACTTTAGTCCTTTAAACTCAATCTTTCACAAATTTTAGAGTTTAGGACACGTGTCTATACATAATTGGACACGTTTTTACGTGGTGTTACATCTTCGCCCCCTTAAAGGAAATCTCGGCCCCGAGATTTACTGGAATAAGTGAGGGTACTTCTGTCGCATAGTGGACTCAACTTCCCACGTATATTCGGGACCTGTCACACCCCGATATTTCCACATATTACCGGTGGGCTCGGCGGGGAGTTTCATGTCATGATTGTTTGTGGTTGTACATTTGGTTCGTTGGTGGTACTAATTTTGCTTCTTATACATGTTCTATATGTAGTTATGTCTATAAACAGGTTTCATTGTCAATGGGTGGGTGCTACTTTTTTTTGTGGATAGCACAATGGAAATACTCGTATGTATCTTATATATTAACTGATGATGCATGTCTATAGTTGTCTTTTAGCTATAATAGATAACACGTTTTGGTACAATATCGATACACATATGTATATGTTCTATCAATATGTGTTATGCATGGTTTTCTAAGAAACGACCCGTGTTTGCACACGGGTCTTACCGCTAGTACTATATATTAAAAGAAACCAATAAAAGGACGCTTGTCATTATTCTAGACCATCTATTATTACTTAGTTGTAGATAATTATTATTTAATTTAAATTATTAAATTTAATATATGTTTCAAACATTTAAGAAATTATGGATAAAGTTCCAGAAATTATCTTATTATTTATTTATATTAATTTCTAGGTTATTATTCTAGACCATCTACTCTTACTTAATTGTAGATAATTATTATTTAATTTAAATTATTAAATTTTATATTCGTTTCAAACATTTAAGAAATTACGCATAAAGTTCCATAAATTATCTTATTTTTTATTTATATTAATTACTAGGTTAAAAATTATATCTTAATAATTGAACCAAATATCGAGCATTTTCATAACGAGGGTGGAGGGAACGATTTTCTTATTTATATTAATTATTAGGTTAGAAATTATATCTTAATAATTGAAATAAATATCGAGCATTTTCATAACGAGGGTGGAGGAAACGATTTTCTAGCTTAACAAATAATTTATTTATTTAATATCTTTAAAATACAAGAAGAATAATAACTACATTTATTATACTAATAAATTTATCAAAAAACAACCATCATTTTAAGATGTAACTCAAGTCCATATATTTAAATTTTAAAGTTATATAACTTAATAATTAACGATAATTTATACTTATCTAATTAATTTAAATATTATTTTGTAGCTATAAGTTTATCTAATTGGCTAATTTCTATATACCCAATCTAAACATTTCAACAATATTTTTAGAACTAATAAATTAAGACCACTGTTATTTAAATAAAACTTGGATTCAAGTCGTGAGAAAGTCGATGATACAGTTTGTCTTCTAATCGATGGTTCAAATGCTTTCATATTTATAAACTTGACAAATATCACAAGTTGATGACACATAAAACAAAATTTTGTTCGGATATCAGAAAAAATGTCTTAAAATATCGTTTTATAATTATTAAATCTTCGTTGTTAATTATTTGATATTTTATTTAGTTAACCCGTGTAATACACGGGGTTATAGCCTAGTATTAATATTAATTAATAACCAATAAATAGATATCACTTATTTGTATTCTTATCTTTCTCTAAAATTAATAAATAACTTCAATTTTGTAATTTAGACCATTTGTTTTTTTATTTTTAACCCAAAGTTTTTCATCTTTTGAAATTTAATACCAACTCTTTTTTATTTTCAATTTTGGTCCACATACTTTTCATCTTTCCCAAGTTTTTCGTTTCGTTCTAGTGTGGGGTTCAACATTTTTTTCGTAATTTTTTTTCTGTTTAACTGGCCCGTCGCGTCACATCTATATTTCTGCGTTTGACAAGTTCGTCTAACACGCGAGTCCTGGATGGACTTAGTTATTTTTTCTATGTTTTACGTTTCGATTTAATTTCTCAGCAACGAGCGTGCGTGATTCAAAGATTTTACGTCTGCTTTTCGCTCGGCGTTATTTGTTTCCCGTTTTTACTTATTTTGTTTTTACGAGCTTTTTCGGTGTTGGTGGTCGCTGACAATTGTATAGTATTGCTGCTACTTAACACAGTTTTATGACAACCGCTGCAACGCAGGGACTTAATACTAGTTGTTAAATATATACGCATACATTTTTTTACAAGTTTAACACCGGGTGCGGCTCGCCCACCCCCAAGGCGGCCCTGACCGTATTCATCCCCATCAGTACATCCATCACGTTTGGTGACCTCCTCATACCGAATAAATCCAAAGAAGTTTCATCTAGAATCCGGCTTCTTTGCTACATGCCTACATAAGCATGTTTTATCTTAGCATGTGGTTGGGGAAGGCTTTCCACATCAATCCCGATAGACTCGAGACGAAGAACGTGGTTATTGACATCTTCCGGTTGTTTCCTCTATGTTTCCTCCTCCTGTATTGAACTTCCGTCTACTTCTCTCCCCACGTAGTTTTTTCTTTATTGGGTAGGTTCCCTGAATTTGTATTTTGGACAAATTCTTACTCAAGAAAGAAAGGTCACCAAAAATACGTTTGGGAATGTTCCATTCCATTGTGTTTTGACATTTTGGAATTAATAAACTAAAGTCTTCACGTAAAGTACTTGGAAGTTTGTAAATTGATTACCGTTATTGAAAACAATAATTTTCTTCATTTCGATAAACAACAACTATTCATGTCACATTGTAACCATCTTGTTTAATGTGTGCATTCATTTTAACCACCATTGTAAAGATTACTTTTCTGACTCTTTTAAGTGCATACAAATTAATTGATTTCGTCTTTAAAGTGGGAAAGGTATTGGTATATGCACGCTGTCAAGGGTTTTACCATGGTGCGTATTCGGGCGGTGGGTTTCCTCTAAAATTGGTTACTGGCCGGATCACCAGTGTTTTCTGTGATCGTGAGCGCAGGTGGCCTTTTGCATAAGGGTGTACCCGGGTGACACACGGCTTTGTCGGACGTTAAAGAAAAAAAAAAGGTTTTTGGGAACGATTTAGCAAAATACATTTAGGAATATCCCATCTATTATCCTCCTATATGACATTTAGGAATATCCCATGTATTATCCTCCTATATGAGAATTTTGACATTTTGAAATTTAAGGAGCAAGTGTTGCAATCATGGCCAATGAAGACGGATAACCCATTAAAGCGGGTGTGAGCTGGGCTTTAGCCACTAGGCCTTGACGTAAAGATGGTTGATATTTTGAAGTCCAAATCAAAACCCTCAGTCACCACCACACCTCCAATCAATTCAATGGTTTGGTTTGGTGTATTTCGATATTTAATTTTGAGTTAATTACTATTTTCGTCCTATGATTTGTCAAAAAGCACTATTTCAATCCATTTGTTTAAAATTTGCGATTTCAATCCCTGTGATTTCACTTTCATAACCATTTCAGTCCACCACGTAACCATTTTAGTCTCTATACTTAACAGAATAATGGATTGAAATGGTTACGAAAGTGGAACCACAGAGACTGAAATGGTTACGAAAGTGAAACCACAGGGACGGAAACAATAACTAACTCTTTAATTTTCTTCTCATTATATGACGCAATAAAAAGGATCTTTGTTACAAATTATAAAGTCATAGAATTTTTCTTCCTCATAGACGGTCACCACGCTATTTCATCATAAGTTGTGATTTATCGTCTCTTTCAGATCACTCAACAAATTCTTTCCTCCCAACATTTTCTTCTATCATATTCCTTCTTTCGTATAGATTGAGAAAATTAGATTTGATTTGCCTTTTTGTTATCGTGTCTAGATTTAGGCTTAACTAGAATTTATTTCTCGTGTTGCGGGATTATTTTTTTAAGGTGATTTGAGCATACTATTTTTTGTTTTTGTTTTTGTTTTTTGTTTTTTGTTTTGTTTTTTTTTTTTGCAATTGCCTTTAAAGAGAAAAAATGAACGATTTTTTTTAAACGGCAAATTTGGATCACTGACGGATCACTAGAGCAATATCGTGTCATCAACGGAATCACCCGATCATATCCATCTCCACTAGGCAGTAATGACTATACACAAATTCAGGAGTAAACCTAATAAATATGGGAAAAACCCTCTTGTGGGAATCGAACACATGACCTAGTGGTCATAAGCCTTATCTCACCCCCAAGATGCCACTAGGCTATAATGTCATGGACAAATAATGAACGATTTCATTTGCAACCCTTTAGATACTTCCAAACTTGTTTGAGAAATCAATTGTACTTGAATCTCATGGTGTGCGTTAATGCGGTTGAACCCATATATTACCACAATTTTGTATTTCTTAATTGTAGTTGGATCTCATGGACTGTTTCAAGTCGAACTTTTAACTTAATTACAGACCTTTTGTAAATATACACACAACATAAATACTAAACCCATATGACTTCACAAAAATTGATTCTATTTATTATTCATTTTCATTTAGTTTTAGTTATAAAATAAACATGTTACCTCAAAAAAATGAAAGGGTAAATTACACTTTTCGTCCTTTATGTTTGTAGCGTGTTGCAATGGATAACCTCTAACTTCACTAATTACAGTCACAGTCCTTTATTTGGAAAACTCATTACACTCTACGTCCTTTGGCCCTAACCAGGTTATACTTTTCAATTAAATCCAGCCATGTGCAAGGCGCATGAGGGTACTTTAGTCATTTTACGCATTAAACAAATATATTATAATAAAAATCATCCTTCATTTGTAACACCTACCACCACCACGGCCATCTCTCTCGTGAGTTGCTTGCTCTGGCGAGTAGCTTGCTCCGGCGAAAGATTTATTACCCCAAAAAAATTCAGACAACAACACGAAAATCTTGTTCATTCTGGAACAGTTTCATTGTCAAAATTTCCTTCGATGCCGGCCAACTCCTAGGAACTTCAAGGTTCCTGAACAGTTGAAAAGAAAATGAAAATAAGCATATATTATCAATTGTTTAGGAATTAAGATTCAGTAGACAGAGTAAGAACATACCCTTCCAAACATGTTGATGAGCAAAGACTAATATAATCATCTGTGTAGGCAAAATTGAAGTTGAGAAGATTTTGAAAACTTGTATGTATCTGACTTCCTTAATGATGTTAACTGAGCAAATAATATACACACCTTCAGTCTTAAATTTGCTAAGTTGAGAAGATTTTTCGCAACACTGAACAAAGATTCACAACAAAATCCTTAAATCATAGCTCAAATTTCATTGTGGAATACCAAAATTGAACAAGGATAACAAGTGTTTATTTACCCCAAAAAAATTCAGACTCCCCTCTCAACCATCGAGCCTCCACTGATTGATTTTGTCGACACCCCCACCATCGATGCACCCACTGCTATTGACCTGTTGTCGACACCCTAAGACACCCTATCAAAAACAGTTCGGGCCTCTACAAACACCGGCGACACCCAGTTCAGATAGGCTTAAGTTTGTTCAGATCTAGGATTTAAGAATGATGTCAGCGACCTAGATTTTTGGTGACGGTGGTTAGGGATCATTCTGAAATTCGATGATAGCTACATGTGCTTTTAGATATGTTTCAGGTAGCCGGAAATCGTGGTGGTGACCGACTTTGAGAGAGAGAGAGAGGGAGATTGAGAAGAGAAAGACAGACATAGATGGAGAAGGGAGAGAGAGAGAGCTGAGGGAGAGATACTGGTGTTTATTTATTAGGGAAGATAATGTTTTATTTATTAATAAGTATTTTAAATAAAAAAGATGAAATGACCAGAATACCCTTAAGTGAATAGATATGACTGAAAATTATAACCTGGTTAGGGCCAAAGGACGAAAGGTGTAATGAGTTTTCCAAATAAAGGACTATGACTATAATTATTAAAGTTAAAGGTTATCCATTGCAACTTGCTATAAACATAAATGACGAAAAGTGTAATTTACCCAAAATGAAATTAATTAAATAAATACAAAAGTCATGGAATTGACAACACTATTAATTTAGATTATTCATGTCAAGTATGTATGAATTTATGAGATGATACTGGATGGAAATGATTGTCTTTATGATTCACCTGCATGTTAATATAATTTTCACTATAGCTAACAACTTCTTAAATTATAGATATAATAATGGGTGTTTTTCGAATTTTTGTAGATTTGTAAGTTTGTTTATGTTTGTGTTGACTCGTGTTTGTGTTAGTGTTTGAGTTTGATTTATATTGCATGTTATAATTTTCACTGTAGCTAACAACTTCTCAAATTATAGATATAATAATGGGTGTTTTTCGAATTTTTGTAGATTTGTAAGTTTGTTTATGTTTGTGTTGACTCGTGTGTGTTAGTGTTTGAGTTCGATTTATATTAGTATTTCCACGTTCACGCATTCAATATGTTAGATTTTATTTGACTTCTCTCCGTATAGGTAGGTTTGTTCTTTGATTCTAGGGTATCGTATTCGTTTTTCACATGATGCTGATTTATATTCCAGTTCCCGTTTGTTATATTAACTAGTGGATTACCCGCGCTACGCTGCGGGATTCCGTTCGATATCTATTCTGGTTCAATATAACAACCAACCGAAAGAAATAAACTCAAAAGAATTTTGACACATCTTTTACATCGATTGAAAACCATAAAAATAAATTTAAATTGGACAGCGAGATGGGCTGATTTTAAATTAATTGTAAATGAAAAGCTAAACGTTATCTTAAATATAACTTCAATAAAAAAGGAACATAAAACTAAAACACTAAACATAAAGAAAAGTATAGAAATAGAAATAATAAAGTCTAGAAAAAAAATCAAGAAAAAGAGTACGTAAAAATAAGCATGGAAACGTGTTATAGTTGACTTGAGACGTGCACTAAAATAAGCACGCAAGAAAATAGTTACGGCACGTTGCGGCGATGTGGCAAAGTGACTCCAGTTTATACCGTCTAATGAAAACGTATTATATTTTACTTTACTCGTTTCCGAACAAAATTTACGTCAAAACGTAGAGAAATTGAAAACGTAAATAAAAATAAGCGTGAAAGTGTATTATATTTGACCCGACTCATTTTCCAAAAAATTACGTTAAAATATAGACTAACTGAAAACGTAGATAATTATACGGATGAGAACATATTATACTTGACCCGACTCATTTCCGTGAAAAATTTACGTCTAAACGCAAAATAACGCAAATCAATTTTTATTTATGCCAACACGTAAATAAAAGAGAAACACGTAAAGCTTTATTACAAAGTTTTTATAAAGTTAAAGGGGTGTAAGCGTCAACGCTGAAAGTTAAAATGTAAAAGAATACAAAACTATAAGTAAAAAGTACAAGATAAAAGAAATCACAAAAGTAAATAAAATACAAAACTAAAAAAAAAACTCAAATACATAAAAGGGTTGGCAAATAAAAGAAGTTGAAGTATGGAAAAAACTAAAAGCAATCAATAGCCACATGCCATGCAGGCGACAACCACTGTTCATGAAATAGAAATAAAAATAAAAAAGAAAAAAACGAAAGACAAAAAAGTTAAAAAGGAAAAAAGGGAAAAAAATAAAAAAACTAAAGAAAAAGACAAATGGGCAAAATAGTCAAAATAAAAAAAATAATATTAAAACACTGTTTATCCATGTTACTAAATGTTATAGAGTTAATTAATTAATTAATTTTTATATTAATGTTTGAATACGGGTCACCTTAGTGCTTCACGAGTTCACGGTGGTGGGTGATAAACAAAGTTTTCATGATATTTTATTGTAATAAATGAGTTAATTACATAGTTAGTCCCTGTGATGTGATTTACATAAAGTAACATACTTAGATACTAATAGTTTAAAATCACATTCTAGGGTATTAATTTTTCATTTTGTAACGTTTGGAGGTATTAACGTTATTTGTAGGTTTAAAATCACATTCTATTAGTACCTAAGTATGTTATTTTGTGCAAACCACAGGGACTAACTATATTAATACCCAATAAGTTAATACCTCCAAACGTTACAAAATGAAAAGTTAATACCCTAGAAGATGATTTTAAACTATTAGTATCTAAGTATGTTATTTTGTGCAAACCACAGGGACTAACTATGTAATTAACTCTTAATAAAATAACACACGAATATCTATAGAGTTAATTACACAGTTAGTCCTTGTGATTTATGTAAAGTAACAAGGTAAGGTACTAATATTTTAATCACATTCTGAGGTTTTAACTTTTCATTTTAAACTATTAGTATCAAGGTAAGATAGTAATAATTTAAACTATTAGATTAAGGTAAGATACTATTAGTTTAAAATCACATTCTGAATGCTTTATGTAAAGTAACAAGGTAAGGTAAGAACAGTGTGTTCACAACCCAAACAAACTTGCGGGTCAAATTAGTTGGACCAAGAACCAGATATGGAGCTAACGTGAACCGGTTTTTACTTAATTTTTTTTTTTTTCAAAATCTTGTTTTAGTCATTTGTTTTTAAGCTCCGTATATGTAAGTGTTCGTATTTTATTAAAATTGTAAATCTACACTAAAACATAAAGTAAAATAGCAAATCTACACCAAAATTGTGAACACTTTATTAAATTATTTATTACGTTGTTTGTTTCATAAATCCGATTCAACTAATAAACCGGTAAAACAAATTATTTATTACATTGTTTGTTTCGGAACATTGGGTTGGTAAGCTTGACGTAGACTACCAACAGTGTCTCTCTTCCAGACTTTGATATTGGCGGTTTCTCTAATATGGACACCGCCCTCTCAAAGCCACAAAAAACCTTGGCGAATGGCCTATTTGACAAAATCGCTTGGAGTCTGGGAGAAGCATTTGATTTGTCTCCCCGTCAGAAGGCGGTGATTGAGTGCTTGAAAAGCCCCCATGCGCAAGACTTTTTTACTCTTATCCCGATCGAGGGGCTGGGGCAATGCATGTCGGCTGTTGAGTATAGGGCTATCCTCAAATACCGGCTGATGATCCCTATGTATCCAGAAGACGAAACCTGCCCAATCTGTCATAAAGCCAGCATGGATAAATACGGGGAGCATGTTGTTCATTGTAAGGAGCTCCCTGGTTTCAAATATTGGCATGAGTGGGTGAGGGATGTTTTGGGGGATATCTTGAGGAGAGCGGGGATTTCTGCCAAGAAGGAGGCCCCTGTGAATTTCCTTACAGATCCCATGGAATGGAGATCTACATTGAGACCAGTGGATCTGCTCGTCTTTGGCTGGGAGGGAGGGAAACATGCTTGTGTGGATCTCACAGGAGTCTCCCCCTTAGCTGGTTTAAGGGAGAACGGGTTTGTAGCAGGACAAGCTATAAGGAAAGCGAAATCAAAAAAGGTGGATAAACACGCTAAAGCCTGTGCTGATAACAAACATGCATTTATCCTCTTCGCCTTCGACACCTTTGGCTCCCTAGCTCCAGAAACTATCCGTTTGTTGACTAGAGTCCAAAAGGTTGTCCACAGCAGTTGCTCATCAACAGGGGGCAGTGGTTTGTCTTTAATAGGCTAGAGTTTGCTATTCAGAAAGGGGTAGCGGCGCAGCTTGTTGCTCGCTTACCTGCGATATTGATGTAATTTGGCCAGTTCACGTATAATTGTTTCATATTTATTTCTAATTCGGATTTCAAGGGTTTAATCGCTGGTCAAAAAAAAATTCAGAAATCAGATTCAACTAATAAACCAGTAAGACAACATCTTTTTAATAGGAGACTGCTAAATATTTGCCCTTTTTCTTTATTTTTACTTTTATACTCCATTTCTCAAGTTTTTAAATAAATACAATTAAACCTTTAATTTTCTCATTTTAGATTTGCATTTACTACATCTTTATAAACGATTCAAAATGAATTTATTAAATTATATAAGCAACCTTATCCAAAACTGTGTACATAGTGAATTCGAACTAATTTTTTAGGCATACGATTCTTTTCGTAGAGTTTGAATTCATCATCAGAAGTGTGCACCGATTAAAATTTTGTTAAACATTTAGGTATGTATATAAAACTTTAATCACACAAACTTTGACTATATACCGGGAATGATCCACTAAAAAGTGAGTTTTGCCTAAATAGCTTATGAATAATTGTGGTAATGACATGTGTCACTCCTTATAAATAGAAGAGTAAATTACAAAACTCGTCCTTTATGTATGCTAGTTATTACAAACTATGTCATTTATCTTTAATAAGTACAAAAACCGTACTCGATGTTTGCAAACCCTTACACATTATGTCCTTTAGCCCTAACTCTGTTATTTTTCATGGTTAAATCAGGCCAAGGGTACCCCACATAAGGGTATTTTGGTAATTTTACTAATTTATTAAAAATATCTCTAATAAAGAAAATAAAAAAAAAGAAATTTAAATAATTAAACATATATTAAAATTAATCCTCTCCATTAATTGATTTCTTTATCTCTCTCTCTCTCTCTTAACTCTCTTTTTCTCTCCCTCTCTCTAACTTCCTGATCCCACCACTAGGGGTGTTCACGATCCGATCCGATCCGATCGAGGGTCTGCTCATGCTCGGATTGAATTACAACCGATCCGATCCGAGCGGATCAAATTTGTAAAACCGATCGCAAAAGTGATGCTCATGCTCGGATTGAATTTGAATCGAACCGATCCGATCGGCTCGGTTTCGCTCGGTTTTTATCAAATCCTAAAAAAAAAGCGAGCGAATCGTTTTCGCTCGATTGAATAATAAGGCTTCGTTCAACAAAAACAAATTCTAACTTAAAGTGCGAATACAAAAGCAACATAAAATAAAGTGCGAATACATAAGAAACACAAAATAAAGTGCGAATACAAAAGCAACACAAAATAAGGTGCGAATACAACCAACCAGGCCCAACTAGCAAGAAGCTAGAAAGGACCTAGGACAAACAACAGCTAATCACCAACTATGTTTACATCAAAATTTTGCCAACTGTCGAATGTCATCGATCTCCATCTTTCTCTATGCTACTATAACAAACATACCAAACAGAAACATAACATACCAAACAGCAGATTAAAAAAAAAATAACAGATTAAAAAAAACAGCAGATTGAAGAACTGTTGAAGACCGTCCGAAGATTGAAGACTAGAGACAGCGGCGATATGTGTGTCGGAGATTAGAGGGTCGGAGACGGAGACTGTGAGTCTGTGACTGTGGAGACCGGAGAGTGAGACCGAGATTAGAGCGGCAATTTGAATACGACTGATTAGGGAAGAATAGATTTAGGGTTAGATACTTAGATTTATATATTAAATATTAAGTTGGGTTGAATGTTATTTGGGCTTTTAGTTTTTTTTTGGGCTATTATATTTTTTTGGGTTTTTATCTATAAAATCTATAATATAAATATATATATTAATTATTAATAAAAATAATTTGAGCGAAACTGAGCGATCGACGAGCGAGCGGAGCTATGCTCATGCTCGGATTAAATTTGAATCGAACCGATCCGATCAGCTCATTTACAAACTGAGCGGGAATCGAACGAGCATTTTTCGAGCATTTTTCGAGCGATCGTCGAGCGATCTTCGATCGTCGAGCAGTTTGGACAGCCCTACCCACCACCAATCTAACACCACCACTACCACCACTCTAGAACCGCCACCATCAACAACCCCCAAACTGCCCGGATTTCCTATTACACCAACCGATAATGATGGAACACCGAATCCCCATCAAACGACGACGCATTAGACCCATCAACCGACCCACTACGCCTATGACGGTAGCCACCACCGCCGTCAGCGGCGGCGCTAAACCCTAACCCATTAAAAAAATCACCATCAACCGACAAACTCCGTACATGATGATTAACGGCGTCAGCCTTAGTAGCCGTGAATCTAACGACGTTAACATCCGAAGACTCTGCATCCGAATCGGCGGTTGTAGTGGGAATAGAGGGTAAGTCTATGGTGGCGAAATTGAAGTCTGCAACGACGTCGTCTAGTGGAGGTGGAGGTAGAAGGTGGTGGAGGTAGCCATACGGTTTCCGACTATCTTCTTTCTTCGTTGAGCCTCTGTCACCCGACCACCACCACCACCTGAGAAGATGAAATATAAGGTGGTGGAGGTAGCCATATGGAAGATCGGAAACCGATTGAGAAGATGAAATAGAAGGTTTTAGGGTTTGGAGATGAAGGTGGAGTGAATGCAGATTGGGGATGCGGAACAGTTCGCCGGAAATGTGTTTGAAGATCTGAGAAAGTTGTTTCAGATCTGTTGTAAACCGTCGACCGTACCGTACATCAGATAAGTTTGTTTGGGGTTAGTAGCTTAAATGTAGATTAGGGTTTGAATTTGGATTGTGGTTTGATAAGGAGCAGTGTTGGCATCTTGATTTTCTGTCCGTTGGTGGGGGGTTTTGCAGAAGTGGATGTGCGGTGGTGGAGGTTCGGTGGTGATGATGGAAGTACGGTGGTTGACGGTAATGGAGGTGCGGTGGTGATAGTGCAGGTGTGGTGTGATGGCAAGTGGGTGTTGGTGGATGGTGTTGGTGTTTTTATATATGTTTAATTATTTAAATTTCTTTTTTTTTATTGTCTTTATTAGGAATATTTTTAATAAATTAATAAAATTACCAAAATACCCTCATGTGGGATACCCTTGGTCTGATTTAACCATGAAAAAATACAGAGTTAGGGCTAAAGGACATAATGTGTAAGGGTTTGCAAACATCGAGTACGGTTTTTGTACTTATTAAAGATAAAGGACATAGTTTGTAATAACTAGCATACATAAAGGACGAGTTTTGTAATTTACTCTAAATAGAAAGGAAGGGCATTTTGGTACTAAAATGTTTTGGTTCATATAAGTAGAAATGTGAAGATGACATGTGACACCTCTTCTATTTTCCAAAAAACACAATAAAAAGTACAGTACAAAAAAATATGGCCAAAAAATCCAGTACAAAAAATATAGCACAAAAAAAAATCCAGCACAAAAAACTTTGGTATAGTATAAAAAATACAGCAAAAAATTAAGACAAAAAAAATCAGCACAAAAAAATTAGCACAAAATTTTAGGCAAAAATCAAGCACAATAAATGTTATACAACATAGAAATACAACACATTTTTTTTGGGTTTTTTAGTTGTCATATTTTATATTGCAATAGGGTACTCAAATAAAAGATAAAAAAAAACTTGATTTTATGGTGAAATTTTTATAAAAAAAATAATGTTGTATAAAAATAATTTTTAGAGTAAATTGCCAAAATCGTCCCTAAGGTTTGGACATGTTTGTTAGTTTCATTCAAAATAATTTCTTTGTACCATATTACCTTCACTTTTGGGATTTTTGTTTTTGTCATTTTCATCTAAACGTTTAATTTAGGTTATTTTTTCTAGCAAATATTTGGATGAAAATGACAAATTAATATAAAAGTGAATGACAATATAGTACAAAAAAGTTATTTTGGATGAAACTGAAAAATATATTCAAACCTAATGGACGATTTTATCAATTTACTCGAATTTTAATTTTGTTATCAAAGTTGTGTAATTTACATTAATAGTTTATGCATAAGAATCTCTTTTGTAAAATTAAAAAAAAAAAAATTTCTAAGAAAAAGGAATTTCATAGGGGGAGAATTTGAAAACTTTCAAAGTGATTTTTTTCAAATGGGGTGACAAGTAATAAGATAGGGTACCTTTATCCTACCCCTACCTTTTTATATCCAATCCAGTTACTAAAATATTTGCCAAAACTCAAACATTAATTATATAAAACTAAATATTCCCAAAATTGTGGGATTGATATGAAATCATTAGGCTACACGGTATGGTGTCGTCCCCCTACCGTCTTGGACCGTCGCCGCTTGCTACACCGTCCCGCCCCCTCTGTCCCCGTCCTCTCAGGCACCAACTGGACGTTTGCGACGCGCACAAAAAGGCAAAAAAAGTGGGAACCATGTTGAAGATGACCGTTTAAAAAAAATTCAAATTCAGAATTTTTAATTATTAATAACGGCTATAATTCAAAAATTCACCCAATTCACTTTCATTTTTATAAATACTCACCTCTTTTACACCTTTTTTTACAACTTTTCACCCACTACAATCTCATATCTCTCTCACATTTTATAACCCCTCTTCCCTTTTTATAAAAACTCATCATTTTTTATACCATTTTTTACCCGCTACCACCCCATCTCTCTCTAAAAAATTATCATGGCTTCACCTTCTTCAATTTCTTCATTTCTTCCATCTCTTCATCATCTTCGTCTACATGGTATTCATCATATTCGGAAGAGGATACTATTATGCACAACATGATTATGAACGCGACTCCGGTCTTCATGGCGGGTGATGAAGCGTCGTCCCAACGGCTAACTAGATGAACAAAATTAAACCGAGACCAAGAAGGTATTTTACTATTTTTTCGTATGTTTTATATAGATTTGAAAATGTATTTTATAATTAATTTAATTTATGTTTCGTTTTAAATTTATAGCCGCCAAAGTTAAGCTAGTAGCCGATTATTTTGCCGACGAACCCGTGTACCCAGCCGAGATTTTTCGACGTCAGTTCCGCATGAGTCGTCCATTGTTTTTACGTATCGCAGGCGACATGGCCCAGTCTGATCCGTTTTTTACACTGCGAAACGACGCTAGGGGGCAAGGGGTTTCAGTAATTTACAAAAAAGTACGTCGGCCATTCGCCAACTTGCATACGGTTACGCACCCGATGCATTAGACGAGTATATAAGGATGTCTGAAAGAACTGCACGTCTATGTTTGCACAAGTTTTGCGAATGGGTTGTCAAATTGTATAGCAAGAGATACCTGCAGAATGAAAGAACTGCACGTCTATGTTTGCACAAGTTTTGCGAATGGGTTGTCAAATTGTATAGCAAGAGATACCTGCGGAAACCGAACGCAAACGACGTTCAAAAATTATATCAAGCACACGAACAGAGACATGGTTTCCCAGGAATGCTCGGGAGCATTGATTGCATGCACTGGTCGTGGCAGAACTGCCCAGTTGCCTGGCAAGGTCAGTATACTAAGGGAGATCATGGACATCCGACTATTATTCTAGAGGCTGTTGCGTCACAGGATCTCTGGATCTGGCATGTTTTTTTTGGTCTACCTGGTTCCCTCAATGACCTTAACATCATATACCAGTCACAGATATTTGAGGATGTAGTGGCGGGTACAGGTCCAGACACAAGTTTTACGGTTTCGGGGGTGGAATACAGGCGAGGTTACTACCTAGCCGATGGAATATACCCAACGTACTTGACAATCGTTAAAACTATTCCGCACCCGACATACGACAAAAGAAAAAAAGTTTGCGAAGTATCAAGAGGGTGCGAGAAAAGATATTGAACGGGCTTTTGGTGTTCTACAAAAAAATGGCAAATTATTGAACATCCAGCACGTTTGGCTACACCAAAGCGGTTACGACACATTATGTACGCTTGTATCATCCTTCATAACATGATCATTGAAGGCGAAGGTAGAGCGATATGCGAGTACGACGAAAACGCGTCTACTGGAAATTCTGTTCCAGTTAGTGGGGAACAACAAGATTTGAACATGTTCGCTCTACGTAACGAGTACACACATCATAACCTACAAGCGGACTTGGTGGAGTACATCTGGAACAACGCTCAAAACGAACCCGACGACATGGAAGACGAAGACTAGTAGCTTATTTTAATATATTAGGATTTTTTTTAAGTTTATGTTTTTTTTAAGTTTATGTTTTTTTTAAGTTTATGTTTTTTTTTTAACTTTATGTAATATTTTTTAATATTAAGGTCACACGGGGTGGTCCGTTATACCACCCCCATCACTCGTTAAACAAGAATGGAAAACCGCCGCCGGCCTAAGTTTCACGCGTTATATTATCAACGCGTTGAAAATATCACGCGTTGATTTTGAAAATTCGAACGTTGAAAGCGACCGTTTGGAAAGGATTTTTGACCGTTTGAATTTTTTTTTTACCGTTTGAACCTTTTTTTACCGTTTGAACCTTTTTTTATATAAACCGTCAAGCAAAGGGAAGGAAGCGGTGGCGGAGTCGATCTTCATAATCGAAGAGGAGAAAATGACCCAATTCAAGAAGGCCGAACAAAGAAAAGAAACAATTATGTCCCTAAAAGTTGAACGCGAGCAGGCGTACAAGGAACACTTGAAGACGATTGAAAGACAAAATGATTTAAAAATCTTGTGTGAAAAACACAACCATCTCGACGAACCGTTTAAGTCAATTGTCATTCAACAAAAGCGCGAGATTTGCGCAAAGTGGGGTTGGGAGATGCTACCCGTTTAGTTTTTTTTTTCCAATGTTTAGTTGTTTTTTTTATTTTGCTATGTAATTTATTTTTTAAAGTTTAATGAAATTTATATTTTAGTGTTTTATTGTTAATTTCTAATTTTAAAATGAAAATTAAAAAATTTTGGAAGTGATAGAATTCCATCACTAGTGATACCACCCCCTACATTTCTATCACTAGTGATAGAATATTGGGTGATGACATGACACGAATTGATTGGATAGTGGGAGTGATAGAATTCTATCATTAGAAACCACCCCCCTCCCCTAATGAAAATATTGTGTTAGTTTATTTGTTAAATGTTAAAAAAAAAGTAGAGGATTAAAAAAAAACATAAAAGTGGTAGGGAGGACTATGACTAGGACCATCCTCCATACCCTCTAGTTTTGGGGGATGAACCATCCTTAGAAGGACTATGACGTGACGCCTACGTGACGGATCATTCTCCCTTGAAGGACCATCACCATATCCTCTAGCCTTACAAAGCATTGAAACTAAATAAAGATTACCAACTTTTTATTTAATGCATCATTTGAACCAAAAAAGTGTCATTTTGACCACCAAATATATAGTTACGTCAACCAAAATATAACATAGTTTTCAACGTATCTTGACTAATACACGCCAATAACACATATTTCAATTTTCAACCCATGTGTAAACACTCCGGTTCAAGCCACCATTACCAAAACTTTCTATAAATCCCATCTTCTTCTTCACTTCCCAATCAATTTCCATATTTTCAATACAAAATAAACAATTAACAAACTATCTTTATTCAACATGAAGAAGAACAAAACCAACATGCCATTGTTTCCACCCGAAAACTCGCCCCGCGGGCGAACCAAGCTCGGAGACCTTTTCCACAAATCCGAACCCAACATTTTACTCACCGCGGATCAACAACACGAGACCTACACCGGTTCGCATCCCCGCCACAGCAACGTCTCACCAACCATCTCTCCAAACTCATCCCCGGTTAATTACTTCATGTCCCCGGTCCACAATACGTCGCCGTTTTCAAAATCCCCGTGGAACTTTTCTCTTGCGGGAGACGGAGGGCCCGTTCCGAAAACCGGGTTGATTGGGTCTTTAACACGTGAAGAGGGACATGTTTATTCATTAGCTTCATCTGGTGACTTGTTGTATACCGGTTCGGATTCGAGAAACATTCGGGTTTGGAAGAATTTATCCGAGTTTTCGGGGTTTAAATCGAGTAGCGGGTTGGTTAAAGCCATTGTTGTGTCCGGTGAGAAGATATTCACGGGTCACCAAGATGGTAAGATCCGGGTGTGGAAGTATTCGGGCCCGAAAAAGGCGTATAAACGGGTCGGGAGTTTACCCACTACCCGGGATTTCGTCGTCAGCTCCATGAACCCGGGTAACTACGTGGAAGTCCGACGACGCCGGAACGTTCCATGGATTAAGCATTACGACGTCGTTTCATGCATGAGTTTGGATGAGGAACACGGGTTGTTATATTCGGGTTCATGGGATAAAACATTTAAAGTGTGGAGGCTTTCGGATTCGAAATGTATGGAATCGGTTAACGCGCATGATGACGCGGTTAACTCGGTGGTGGCGGGTTTCGACGGTTTTGTATTCACCGGGTCGGCCGACGGGTCGATGAAAGTGTGGAGGAGAGAGTTGGTGGGGAAGGAAACAAAGCATATGATGGTTTACATGTTGTTAAACCAAGACCCCGCTGTAACATCTGTGGCAGTTAATGCCACGGATGCTGTTGTATACGCGGGGTCTTCTGATGGGCTGGTGAATTTTTGGGAAAGGCGAAAGCACACGTTGGGTCACGGCGGGGTTATTAGAGGACATAAGCAAGCGGTGCTTTGTCTTGCGGCCGCGGGGAGGTTGTTGTTTAGTGGCTCGGCGGATAAGAGTGTCTGCGTGTGGCGACGGGAGGCTGGCGGTTTTCATTCGTGTTTGTCGGTTTTAACCGGCCACGACGGGCCGATCAAGTGTTTAGCGGTACATGAGAAGCAAGATGATGATGATGATGATGGTGGTGGTGATAAAGAATGGGTGGTGTATAGTGGTAGTTTGGATAAGTCAGTGAAGTTGTGGCGGTTGTCGGAGAAGCTGTGAAGTAGACGCGCCACAGTGAGAGAGTGGAGATGGTGTTTGTGAGGCCTATATTGCTATATAGAAATTGTGGCTAAGGATTGGCAATTTGGCATACACCAGAAAATTGTAAAGCATGTAGGACCATTTACAGAGAGAATCCAACTTTCAAAACTATGTGGATATGGATTTGGGTTTGAATTATACATGTGATGTATATATGATGTAATGATTGGTTGGTTGTTTGTAAACATAGCTAACGAATGTGTGATTTGACTACTAGTTTGATTTGAATGGTGACAAATTACTTATTTGACATGTGTAAAAATAGGTTATAATCGAGTCATTATATGCCGTTGGGTTATGTTGTGAAAGATATGATATAAAGTCACTCATTAATGAACTTTGGAAGTAAATAATTGGGCCTGATCTTTTCAAAATTGAATCCGTAAAGGGCTGTCGTGTGATGGATCGGATCCCCTCTCCGGTTGGCAGTCAGCGTTATCTTTGGTCCTGGAAGAAGCCTCTCTCATCCGAATTGGATGTCAATGAGCTACTTGCTTTATGCAGTCTTCTGTTCTCTATTCGGCTGAATCAGACCAGCGATGTTTGGTCTTGGATCGGTGCAGATGAAGACGAGTTCAGCGTTAGTGCGGTTAAGTGGCTTCTCAATAAACATAGGTCTCAATCAAGGAATTATGTCATTGAAGATTGTAAGTGGATCCCGCTTAAATGCAACGTGTTCATTTGAAGAGCGGAAATGGGTAAAATTGCTACGTTATCGGCGTTAAACAAACGGAACATAGGAGTGGATAATCTAAGTTGCAGCTTGTGCGGTGAAGATGACGAGACGGTGGACCACCTATTCACGGCCTGTAGCTTCGCGTCTATGGTCTGGTCTTATGTCTGCAGTTGGAGCAAGTCTCAGAATTTTATCCTCTTCTCCTTCAAAGACCTCCTGGAGGCCCATAACCATGCTGGCCTGAAAGACAAAAAAAGAGGTTCTCAAAGGGATTATTAGAATCGGCTGGAGCATTTGGAGGGCTAGAAACGATGCTAAATTCGAAAACATTCCAGTTAAATTAGATAGAATCTTAAGTGAGATTAAAAACATGGGTTTTCTTTGGTATTCTACTAGATCCAAGAATAAGTCTATTGGTTGGAGTGATTGGTGTAAATATGTAATCTTGTAAGTTTTGTTTTGTGGCTGCCTCGGCTTTAGGTGGCTTGTGTTCTAATGAAATTCACCTTTCAAAAAAAAAAGTAAGGCTTAAGGGTGTGGGGGAGATGGTTGGGTCATCAATTGTCACGTAGAATCATTAGTGGACTGCGACACCACCTTCTTCATTTACCATAGTTGGCATAGATTAAACCATAGTAATCATGTGCCTCCTTTCTTTTTTCTTTTTTTTAATATTTCATTTTCTTTTTCACAAAAATAAATTAAAATAAGAGAATAGTGGTTTGGGTTATGACCACACCCGTAGTGGTTTTGAATGATGGATTAGAAATGAGTGACATGACGTTAATGTGGAGGGTCATAGTAAGTAATCAAGAGGGTCATGACCACACTCTATAGCCTAATAGATTTGTTTTATTTGTAAGATTTTGTTAATGATCATGATTTTAGTATTGTTTATCCATCGTTGGTAGTTAATAAATAAATATTCAACATCCACATGACATGGATTCGTGCATCGTCCATTCTGTTTTTGATCGTGTAATCATATCGATAATGACAATCTGATGCATTGGGATATCAATCATATTTAAAAGATACACAAGCATAAGTTGTGTATCACAAAATTTTTCCTATATATGCTATACATGTCATGAATCAAAAGACAACATGTCCATTTTGAGGTTTGCTGAAGAGACCCACAAATCAATAACATGCATTGAATCCGCCGAAGTAAGTTCAAATGTGCTTTTGATCACAAGATCAAATCTGATCTTGGTTGGTTTGTGTTGTCTAGATCAACTAATCATGCGATTAGTCATAGGTTTAATTTATGAAATACCGCCTCTTGTTAATTAGGCAATTTGTACTTGTTACTGGTTAGTTTTTAGCAGTTAAGTTCATTATTCTAAAGGTCATACTATAGTTGTGGAAGACGTTCATATTCCTTCCATATCAAATGTCGTAATATTGTTGCCATATTTGTTGAGGATGAATATTGTTATTGTCAGTGTCACTATTTCTAGCCGCATGATGTTCATGACAATATGCTTGACCTAAAACTACATTTTGTCTCAAAGTTCTCAACGTAGCAAAATACAACATATATATGATTCCAATCAAACAACATGCATTTCTAATAAATAACTAATAGGATTAACCATGCGTTGCGGCGGTTACTCGGTTGATATCGGTGTTATTCGTACAACACTTGTATGATACCAGCACTTGATATAGTAATCAATACCAAAGCCGATGTTATTTGGTCAGAATCGATTGGTTTGTCATGGCACTGGTAGGAACATCGAGAAAACCATAATAAAGAAACCTAGTACCGGTCTTGATGTTGTTCGGACGGTATCGATTCAGTTCGTCACGTTAAAGAACAAGCAGTCGCTTTTAACCAAACTTTTATTGACACTTAGATAAAAATAACCACATCGCATTATATTATTACAATAACGTAAGGGTAAACATTAGCACTTTATTTAAAAGAAAACTAATATGTGAAGCAACTTTGACGATATGTATGTTTGTGCTTCGATCACTTGTATGTTATTATTCACAACTTGGTATTGAGTAAAATTTTATAAACATGTACTTTGAAAGTTAATAAAAAACAAAATATAATAATAATAATAATAATAATATAATACAAAAATTAAAAGGTATGGTTACTATTCATAGATACAAACTTTTTAATATACTAGTTGATGCCCCGTCCGCGTTGCGGGGCGATAGCCGAATAATTCTCAATTAATTAAAAAAACACTATTATAGTTTTGTTAGGAAAAAAAGTAAAACGATGACAAGACCGTAGTTCTGAGCTCATGGCAAAACTGTAGTTTGTCATGATTAATGAGCGAGTGTTAGGCAGCTCCTTGACATGGGAAAAAATTAAATCCAGTCAACCAATTAAAAAAACACTTTTATAGTTTTGCTAAAAAAAACTAAAACGATAGCAATACTGTAATTTGAACTGAGGGCAAAGTTGTATTTGTTGACTTTGGTAAAATCGTAATTTGCCAAAAGTTAAAGTGATGGCAATACTGTAAATTTGAACCAGAGACAAAATCGTAATATAACTTTGCACTAAGGACAAAATCGTAATTTTAAGCTGGTGACAAAACTATATTTTTAATTTGAACTGGGGCAAAATCAAAATTTTAAACTGAGGGCAAAATCGTAATTTTGAATTGGGGGGCAAAAGCCTACTTTTATTTTGAACCGGGCAAAAACATAATTTTAAACTGATGGCGAAATCATAATTTTTGAAACGGGGCGAAAATGCAAAATCGTCATTTTTAGTTTGGGGCAAAAGCAAAAATTTATTTTGAGCTGGGGCTTGGAAGGGGCTGTTTGGTAGCCTCTTAATGACCATTCAGATGCTACCTTTTAATGGTTTAAAACCTCTGAATGAATAAGAGGTAACCTCAAGTCTGAATGGTTAAGAGGTAACCTCTGAATGGTAAATCATCACATGTCACATTCTTCTACATTCTCATTGGGAAAATTCTTAATAGTTCTATTAAGATGTAGCCTCTTAATGACCATTCAGAGGCCACCAAACAGCCCCTAAATGTAATCTGGGTATAAAATCATAGTTTTGAACCCTTGGCAAAATCATAATTTTGAGCAAGGGACAAAAACATAATTTTATTTCGAAGTGGGGGCAAAAACGTAATTTTACCGTAATTTTAAAACGAATATAAAACAATAAAATGGTCTGCGTGGCACTATTCCCCTAATTTGCTTTATGCCCCGCCCGCGTTGCGAGGCGATGGCCTAATAATGAGCGAGTGTTAGTCAGCTCATTGACACGAAAAACAATTAAATCGAGTCAACCAATCAAAACAAAACACTTTTATAGTTTTGATAAAAAAAAAAAAAACTAAAACAATGGCAATGTTGTAATTTTTAACCGAGGGAAAGTTGTATTTTTTTACTGGGGTAAAATCGTAATTTGGCAAAAGCTAAAGTAATGGCAGTACTGTAAATTTGAGCCTGGGGCAAAATTGTAAATTTTTACAGAGGCAAATTCGTAATTTTTAACCTGGGGGGTAACAACGTAATATAAATTTGAACTACGAGCACAATCATAATTTTAAACTTGAGGCAAAAGCTCAATTTTATTTTGAACCGAGGACAAAATCGTAATTTTGAGTTGCGGGCAAAAACATAATTTTATTTTGAACTGGGGAAAAAACGTAATTTTGAATTGAGGACGAAATCACAATTTTTAAACGGGGAAAAATCAAATTTTTGAACAGAGTGCAAAATCGTAATTTTTAAGTGGAGGCAAAAACAAAATTTTATTTTGAACTTGGGCGAAAAGGTAATTCTGAGCTGAGGGCAAAACCACAATTTTATTTTGAATGAAGGGAAAAATCGTAATTTTGAGCTAGGGACAAAAGCGTAATTTTATTTTGAGCTGGGGGCAAAACCGTAATTTTAAAGAGGGACAAAAACATGATTTTGGAATGGATATAAAATAATAAACTGGTTGGTCCAATGGGAGAGTGCCAGGCGAAGTCGTAATTTTGAATTGAGGGCAAGATCGTAATTTTGAGATGGGGACAAAAAGCGTAATTTTATTTTGAGCTGGGGCAAAAACGTAATTTTAAAATGAATATAAAACAATAAACGTGTTGGTCAAATGGGGGAGTGTCAGGCAGCTCCTGGCACTATTCCCCCATTTGCTTTTTGTATATGTAGGAAACTAGAAGGATTTTCGCTCGCTTCGCTGCGGGGCTTTGTCATTAGCAGTCGGTTCATTAAGATACCAGTAAGATACCAACACTCGGCATAGCAATCGTTGTCAATCGACACGTTTTTTACATCGATTGAAAACCCATAAAAACGAATACCCGTACCGGTACCAGTATTGTTTGGTCGGTATCAATCTGTTATGATACCGGTATCGTACAGACACTTGACATAACTTGCGACACCAAAAAATACTTAGATTGCGAATATTACTTTGTGTTCAATGAATTTTATATCGTCACGTCGAGAATTCTATAAAAACGAATATGGTACCATTACCAATGTTGTTTGGTCGGTATATGTTTGGTTTGGGATGATAAAAAAACCAACTATATATGACCCGCTCGAATAGAACTTTTATCGAATCGTACGAAATAATAAACACTTGATAACTGAATAATAAAAAACTACAACGATATTATATACTACATATTGATGTTGGTTAGATAGTATCAATAATATAAAATAAAATAAAATTTAAAGTTAGCATTAACAAATATATTTAAGCTTAAAAGTAAATAAAATAGTAATCTATTAAAATATTGAAATGATAAAAGTATGGAAAATCTATTATAATAACGAGAGGTGCGCACCTCAGGCCAAAAAAAAAGCCGAGAAAAAACCCAAAAAAAAGCGCGCCTTTTTTACGCTTCTTGTAATTACTCTAGGCGCTAAGCGAAAAAGCCCCAGGGTGTGCGCCTTGTGCTTAAGTGCGCCTCAAGCGCACTTTTTAAAACCAGGTTATTATTAATAATATAATTATAATATAATATAATTATAATTGACCGTACCGAGTTACACATACCATATGTATAAGCCCAGCTCAGAACTTAGGAGACGCGGTTGCTTTTGTCAACCCATCTCAGGCGCCAATCCAAATCGGTCAACATCATTGCCACAACTTATGTAAACCAGATGCGAAATATATCGAAGGCAACAACTAAACTACCAAAAAAGCTAAGTCAAGCCATGGTAACACATGTTTGCGATAAATGGCAGTTGAGGCTCAGAGACACATCATGGCCTCAATAGAAAAACTTGTGTATATGGCTCACCTACGGATCATAGCCTCAACATTTTGTAAGCAAACCTCATAAAATTAAATCAGTGTCTAGAATCCGTAAACCGAACCTGGTTTTCCAACATGTAAACCGAACGACTGCACAGGGTCATCCTATGGTATGATCCCATGTTACTCTCTTTCTCTCTTGTCGATGTCTTCTCTATTATATAAAGGTACTAACCATTGTTAGATTGTTGTCAAATTCTTTTGCTCACCCCATATTATGAGTATTTTCTCAGAGTCTGGTGTGCCATCATAATATAACAGGTTAGCATCATTGTTCATGTTAATGGGTTGATTTGGATAACATATGGAACTCGCAAACTAAACGGGTTAAATAAAAAAAATCACCATAAAAGGAAATGGACCGACATTGTACTATGTCAGTGAACCTTTTAAAATCCGTAGTTGCCAACGCATGCCCTCAGGTCCTCATATTTTTTGGAATATTGACCTCATCATAGTTGCATCTCCCCGTGAAATCAGTAAATGTAGTATATATAACTAAATTTAAATAATCAGTTTTAGTTTCAAAGAATCTAACGCAAAATTCAGCAAATACCCACCTCATCAATTTCATTTGATGTCATAATGAAAGGCATAAACATCATTATACTATAACCACCAACACACACCAACATCACATGGTTCTCACATTGTGCTCCAAAGTATGGACATATTTCTGAGTTGAAACATCATTAAAATTATGTGAAACTAAATGTTCTAACAATAAAACCATCAACGGTAACATGAACCAGAATTCTCATCCATGGCAACACTGCAACTTTCTTTCTTGAAATTTTCCGCTCGTTTGCTTTTTACAGAGAAAATATTATGATGATTATATAGTTTTGAAACAACATAAACGTATAGCGATAATTTCAGGGGTTGTAAGAGAACAAAATTACCTCAGGCTCAACGGAAATCTCGTTGTTGCTTCTACCGCTATCGATTGCCGGTTCTCTCTCCAATCTGTGGAAAATGGGAAGAAAGACACGCAGGGGATATGGCAGCGCCCCAATCCTTCCGTCGCCACTAATAATAGCCGAAATCTTGTGTTCCTCTCCGTAAAAAACCTGACCATTGTGAAATCCTTTCGTCATTCGATTGTTGGTGTTTCCATGGCCGATGTGGAATATCACTCAAAAGTTTTGAACTCTTAATGCCCCTTATTCATAGGTGAACTTGTGTTAGAATGCTTTCTACATGACCTTTTTTCCTGTAAAAAAGTTGGACTTCTCCATTGTCTTAATAATATCAACAATTAACAGAATTTTAAATTAAAAGTACCTCCAGTATATCTAAACACTGCGTTTACAACAACACAGATTCAAATGTATAGGTAAACTGAAAGGGAAAACTCAATAACACTTGAAGATTGGAAATTAATCTGAGCCAACAACAACAGTTTAATTACGATCTAACAATATATCAAAATCACATGCTCAAATAGCATTTAGATGTCACTGCATGGTACCAAAACATAAATCATTCTAAAAATCTTTGTCGTAAATTACCTTGTTCGCCTCAAACTTCTCCTCACCATCGCCGTCGTTAACGATTGTATCACCGACAACGCGTCGCGTCCGATTGACCAATCCGGCGGTGGAGCCCTAGGTCATCTTCGGTTAGACCACCATCAGTCGCCACCGTCGCTAGAGTCGCGGGTTAGTGGCTGTCGTGAGAGAGTACCAAATCGTCTAAGAAACATCTGGTAATTCAGTCACTCGTTGGAGATATTGAGGTATTGTTTCGGATGGATTTCATGAGAGACTGAACCCTAATGTGTTGCAGGATAAAGCCAAGATGAAGCGATGGAGGTATTAAAGACAACAACGTGTCATTTTTATTGGAATTCCTAAAATATCCATATTTACTGTTCAAAAGCTTATAAATTTAATAGAAGGTATAATATTAATATTCTATTATAATTATAACTAGGTTTGTTAACAGTCGCGTGTTGCGGTGAAACGGAACAAAAATGTTATTTATAAATAAAACATGTTGTTTAGAAAGCCAAACCGTTAGAATTGGTTTAATTTATCATCGTACCGTTTTAAGATACCAAATAAATACTCAATTTTGAATATAACTTTCTTTTTAACAAAACTAATACCGGAATGTCGAGAGAAAAAAAAATAAGCAAAACTATTTTAGAAAAAAAGATTAACGAACGTAAGTTACTAAAGAAATATCAAATTAATTGATAAAGGAAATATGATTTAAAAATCTATTATATATAATAAATGAAAGTTATTTGGGCCACGTGTCATTAAATTAGGGCATCATTTTTTCCCTTTTCCCGCCCAAGGTTCCGTCTCTTTCTAAAAACCGTATTTCTTCATCATAAACATTCAGGCTCACATCTTTCCTCTTCTCAAATCGATTGTTCATCTAATCAGGTTCCCCCTCTACAATTCTTCCGATATGAAAGCCGATCTGCTTAATCTCACGAAGGTAATTTTTTATTTTATGATTCATGTTTCATTCATAGATCTCTATAATCCAGATTTAGGGTTCCAAATCTGTATACAGATCTTATATTTCTTGAAATCGTCTTCTGCTTTGCCGTCATCTTCTCCAGATTGAAGTTTCTTGAAATCGTCATCTTCTCCGATGCTTCCATCAATTCTGTCTCGCTAAATCTGGTAACAATCTCTGACCTAATTTCTTTCATGATTCTATGAAATTTGTTTAATATGTTTGTAGCTTTTGATTTTTTCTTTGATTTGTTATTGTTTATTCAGATGCTTGCATTGTTGTACCATGTGATTACGAGTAGACTGATTTTGATATGTTTGTAGTTTTTGTTTTTCACAATCTGTTTTGTTGGTTTATTCAGCCATGTTTCATTCATAGATCTCTATAATCTATATTTAGGGTTTCAAATCTGTATACAGATCTTATATTTCTTGAAATCATCTTCTGCTTCACCGTCATCTTCTCCAGATTGAAGTTTCTTGAAATTGTCATCTTCTCCAATGCTTCCATCGATTCTTCTCTCGCTAAATCTGGTAACAATCAGTGACCTAATTTCTTTCATGATTCTATGAAATTTGTTTGATATGTTTGTAGCTTTTGATTTTGTCTTTGATTTGTTATTGTTTATTCAGATGCTTGCATTGTTGTACCATGTGATTACGAGTAGATTGATTTTGATATGTTTGTAGTTTTTGTTTTTCACAATATGTTTTGTTGGTTTATTCACCCATGTTAGTAATGTTGGATGCTCCTATGTTTCTTGATCCTCTGTTTTCATTCCAACTTTCACACTATTATTATAGCAATCCAAAAAGAATATATAGATTTTATGCTTATTTATTATTATTATTATTATTATTATTATTATTATTATATAGACTTTGCTGATTAGGTAAATTCATTGTTGGATTGTTTAAGTAATTAACTAAATTGAGTAGCTTTACTACTCAATTACAGAGGAGTATTTGAGATAGTTTTCACACTTTAATATTCTTGCAGCAAGTTCCACTTCATTATTCATGTGGCAACTTTATATTTGCAGGCTTGTGAATTAAGGTTGGTTGTTACTTAATTTGTGTTTACTTTAAGGATTTTCAGTTTCATGAAGTCATTGTTTAGAAACTGATTTTGTTTTCAGGTCTGTTGATAGGTGATACCAGCCCAACAGTTTAGGCTTCATCGCTTTTTGTTATTCGGTATGGTACTCATTTACAGTCCCACTTTCAATGAGGTTGTTTTAGTCATATATTTGATTTTTGCCCTTTTTTTACAATTGAAGTTAGGGGGAGACGAACTAAGATGGTGGAGCGGAAGACAATCTCATTTAGTGCATGATTGAGATCAGCCGGACCCATGTAATGTAAGCCATTGAATGTTTTAATCTTATAATCAGTTTTACTTTGTTTTTTAAGAAGGTGTTGTTGTCGTGGACATAGAGGTGATTTCACATGCCTCTATGTTTTATGTTTGGTGTAGAGCAATTGCATAAAGTAAAATATGTGACTTTTTTGAGTCATAATATAGTCTAAATCTCTTCTTTTGCCATATAATTGTCGCATCATCTTCTTCCTTCTTCATTGCACAACACCAAGGTAACCTCATTAGTAATTTTGGTACATTTTTACTGTTTATTGATGTGATTCAGATTTTTTAACTAAGAAAAAAAATTATTTAGGGTACTACATGAACCACACACTTGGTTTTTTGTTCTTTCGCTCTTTAGGATTTTTGTTAACGAAGTTTCGTTTTTTGTTTTTGCATATCATCGACGCATCCCCAATGATTCAACAATACTGATGTTTAAATCTGTTCTTTTTCCATATAATTGTCGCATCATCTTTTCCTTCTTCGTCGCACAACACCAAGGTAACCTCATTTGTTCTGATCTATTTTTTGATTAACAAATAATAATTGCTTTACCGTTTACTGATGCATTTGATTCATTTTTAATCCCTTGCAGATCACCCGTCATCTCAATTTGAGCAATTAAACGGAGTTTTCTTAATCAGCACCGTAAGTTTCCTTCACTAATCCATGCATTGTTAATTCCACGTGTTTTTTTCATTCTTAACCGTCGATTCTGTTTCAGGTACACTTTTTGCTGTTAGTTCCACGTGTTTTTTTTTTCAGATGAATTGTTGATATATATATATATATATATTGGTTTTGTTTTGATGAAAAGGGAAAACGTTCGAGACGATTGATCCAAGAACGGAAGAAAAGATAGCGGATATTGCTAAAGGAGATAAAGATGATGTTGATTTGGCTGTTGAAGCTGCACGTGTTGTTTTTGATCATCGCCCCTGGCCTCGCATGTCTGGTTCCGTACGTCTTACATTTACTTTTTTTTGTTATTGAAAGGTTATATGCACATGAATGATTTTGTGTATAAAATTGAATGAATAGAATATGCTCGAATCTAGCGACCATGATCGAGGCATAAATACGATGTGTTTCGTACTGAGACTTATGAAACTGAACTTATATATTTTGTCTTTTTGAAAATGTAGGGTATAATTTAGTAAGATAGTGGTATTAGATAGATTCTGATATGAAGTGTTTATGTTAACATTGTTTCAACCAAACCTTAAAACTCTTTGTCTATCGTCGCAAGCTACAAGGTCAGTTATCCCTAATCATTTAATTCTCTTATTGTTGGTTGTTTGTTTTCGTACTTGATGTCAAACCCTAGGTTCTTCCACTACTGCATCATCATCCTTAACACCACAATCATCCCCAAGTTGATTCGCTTAATGGTATGTTATGTATACACAATCTCTCGAGAACTTGCCACCAAATCAGACCTTGAGCTTTTGAATATCATCATAGCAAAGGTATGATTCAATTTTAACAATCTTTTATGCAATTTGGTTAAAGCATGCTTCTACAATTTCATAAATAATCTATCCCAAATATGTAGTTTTGAATTTAGTTGTGTACTTGATTTGTTTCCACGATTTATTGTGTACTTGATTTGGCCACAAAAGTCAAAGTTACCTCTTCATAAATAGATGTGAATATATATGATAAGCTGACTAAATGTAATAGGTGGACAAAGGGCGGGTCAAGTAACAAGTCAACACGGCTAACTTTTAGTACATGTCAGATTAGGACCCAACACACTTTTTTTATGAAAGTTAGTGTAACAAATATGTTTATAAAAAATAATTTATTTAAATAGTGTTCTTTTTTAATAAACGATTACAGAGGTTTATGCACTAAAATACACTTTGAGCGGTTTTGACCCGTTTAATATATTATCCTTTTAGTTAATTTTCTTTTCGAGTTGTCCCATCTAAGATAAAACACACGATTAAATCATATGGTCAAATTGTTAAGGGTCTTGATGATTTAAGATGTGAAATGTGTGCCGTCTATTAGCTAATTATTTGTAATTTATAACGTGTTAGACCAGGTGATCAGACCCTGAAGAACAAAAGATATGGAAAGCCAAAACCGGATCCCAACAGTTGATCCACAATAAGCATTGCCCATCTAAGTTTCCTCCAATGACAGTGGTTATAACAAGTTAATAAGGCAAAGCACTGATTTGCCTAACAACTGTTGGATATAAAGACTGTTGAACACAAAGATTGATGAAGATCATCCACTGTTGAAGACCAAAGCACTGATGAAGACCAAAGCCCTGTTGAAGACAAGCACTGATGAACCAAAGGCCTGATCAACCAAAGGTGAACCACTACCCAACAACAACAGTTAGGGCTGCAAACGAACCAAACGTTCGGTGAACATTTCGTGAACCGTTCGGCAGAAAGTTCTTTTGTGTTCGTTCGTTTACTAAATAAACGAACACGAACAAGAAGTTTCGTTCGTTTAGTTAAATGAACAAACACGAACAGAGGTCAAGTTCGTTCGTTTATGTTCATGAACTTTCGGTAACGTGTTCGTTTGTGTTCGATACTTTATTAGTGTTTTTAGTTTTTATATTTATTTAAATACTTTAAAATTCCGACAAATTAAATATCTAATAAGTGTCGCTGTATTATATATTCTGTTCATGAATGATTGTTTGTGTTCGTTTGTTTCCATTTGTGTTCATGAACATTAGTTTGTGCTCATTTGTGTTCGTCAACGTTCGTTGCCTAAAATTAACAAACGAACACAAACGAACACGAACAGGTTCATTTCCTTAACAAACGAACACGAACATAAAATCTCGTTCGATAGGTGTTCGTGAATGGTTCATGAACACATGAATTTCTTAACAAACGAACACGAATAAGGTCTTGTTGGTGTTCGTTTGGTTCATTTGCAGCCCTAACAACAGTGGTTCAACATCAACAGCAAATATTGCATCAGTGTTTATGTTAACAGTGTTTTATATGTAACAGTATTTATCACATCTGTGACAATCGGTAGTTTACGCCCTTAATTACGTGATTAACAGGCGATTTACGCGACACTAAATAGTGTTTACGACGCAAATTAACTTAATTAGGGCCTCAGTAAGCTTAGGAACGCTTATGCAGTTCTACAGTGCGCATGTGACGATCTGCGAAGATACTGTTGGAAATTAAACGGTAATAAACTGAAACCGTATGAAATACTGACGACGCCGACAAATATGGATGTTACACGAATATTTTATGCTTATGGAGTTTGGGTCGCGATATCGGGTCTCGTAGGAATTACGGGCCACTTTCACACGAGATGGGCTTGTGGACCCTAGGCCCAAGCCCCTAACCCACAAGCCTAAACCTGCACATAATATATTAGAAAAAAAAATCTTACCAAAACAGGAAGAGTAGAGAGAGAGGCTGATGAGAGAGAGTGGTGGAGTTAGGCGGCAGCACCGCCATACACGGCGGCGGCGACGCTCTCCGGTCGACCACCGGAGCGACGGGACGCAGGCGGAGGTGGTGATGACGGTCCGAGCCGGTTCAGGTGTTCGGTTGGCAATCCAGTTCGATCAGGTTCAGATATGGGGTTTGAGTATTCAGATTCAGTCACGAGTCATGGTCCAAGCTCTGGTTTCAGCTAAGGTAAGACTGAGAAACTTTTGGTTCGATTATGGGTCATTTTTGGTTCAAGTTGTGAATTTGGTTCAGTTACGAGTCAGACTCAAGCTTCGGTTCGACAGGTTTGGTTCAGGTTCAAGCCACGGTTCAGTCATGGGTCTCGGGTCAGCCACGGTTCGAGAGAGTCCGGGTCAACTCGGTCAGTGGTTCGGTCAACATCGAGTCATCTCGGGTCAACTGGTCAACGTCAGAAGTAGGTTCGAGTCAACACATCGGGTCACGCGGTTCGGTCAGACGGCTCGGATGACTCGGTCAAACCAAGTCAACTCGGTCAACCCAATCAACCCTTTTCGGCTAAACGACAGGCGAAGATTGGTAAAGATTTTTCGGGCAATTTTATATCTTTGTTTTCTTTTATATAGTTCTTATTGCATTACGAGAAAACGAG
Source organism: Helianthus tuberosus (assembly GCA_030545235.1). NCBI lineage: Eukaryota > Viridiplantae > Streptophyta > Magnoliopsida > Asterales > Asteraceae > Helianthus > Helianthus tuberosus. Next base: position 54,903,496 of record CM060406.1, read on the forward strand.
CTCGAACCGAACAAATTAACGAATTCTTAGTTAATATTTACTTGGATTTATTTAGTATTTCGTTTATATAAATTGATTATACAAAAATATTGTTGAATCTTGTTGAATTTTGAAAATATAACAACAACTTGTGTTGTCGGGGCCGTCCAAAAACAGAGGAAACTCTGCCCGTTTTTCGAGAAATTCCGTAAACAAAACTTGTTTTATTGTAAAAGCAAAACAATCGGCTTTAAGCGACTTTTGAAAAACAAGATGTAAATGCATATTATTTTCGGCAACGCAATATAACTTACAAAACATATTCATAACTTTTCGACCAAAGCTGTATTTCAAGTTAACCAAACTTGCTAGTTATAAAACAAGTATAACAAATTATATTGTTTTAAGTGTCGAATAATACGACTCCTTTTCATAAAAATAAATATAGTGTATATTTATTTCAACAATCAAACAAGACGATCCTTTTTATAAATAAATATAGTTATATATTTATTTCCGACACAAACAAGTCGAATTCTTTTATAAAATAAATATGGTCATATTTATTTTCAAATACGACAACTCGACGATTCTTTTATAAAATAAATATAACTTTTCATGTTTATTTTACACGACGGAACGGCATATACGAATATTTTGACAAAGATCATACGAAACGCGATATATAATACGAGTTTGTTATATATTATTTTCGTGTAAATATTCTTTTATACATATACGATTTCTCGGGACGCCTAACGCGATGATAACAATATATTTATATATTTTTATATAAATATTTATATATGCCCTAAATCTCACGAGAACTAAGTGTTTTCAAAGACTTAGTAAACTATTACCGACATTAGATGAAACTTAACGAGTATAACTTAATCGTTACTATTAAGTTATCAACTTACCGTTGAATCGTTCGGTTAACGATTCGGTAGAGCTCGATGACACGTAGTTTAGTTACTGCGTTTATTTATAAACTTATAAGATATTCCGTGTTAGGAATATTGTAGAATGCACGCTAGCGAGTCTCGTCTTGGGAACGACATCACGAAGTTGTATATAGCTAGCTTTGCACAAGAATATTCAGGTGAGTTCATAACCCCACCTTTTTACAGTTTTACAATTTTTCTAAATGTTTTCGGGGTGGAAAGACATGCACATTTTGCAAAGCAATTAAGGTTTTCAATAAACATGAAGTACATATTTCTGAACCATTTTACAAACAAGTTTTAACTGTCATAAATGGTTTACGAAAAGCTTATGTTCTATACCGGTTTTTCAAGCAAGAGTATTTTTCAAAATGTACATACACACGAACTCTAGTTTTCTAAACTAGGGAAAAATACAAGTATAAAGAGGTACGTTAAACTAAGGAATGACACATAGATCACGTGATGAATATGGTACCATAAGCACCATTAGTCAACGTATACATTCAGACCGTGGAACAAAAGGGTTAGATCTAATGGGTTTCAGGCAACCCCACTCTTGGCCTACTTCTACCAATGAGTGCTTTTGTGTCTCAGTCGAACTCGACAAAAATGCCTAGGTTTGGTGGCTTCCTATGTCGTTACATATGTTAGTGGCCTCACGAACCATTAGCGATCTCGTATTCCTTACATTCACAGAACTCAGTTTTAGATACGTCTTTACAAATTACATATCATGTTTTATACACATTCAAAGCATAGGATTATGCAGGTTTTTACACATTCAGGGAGAACATTGACAGTACACAAATTTTACAAACTCAAGAGTTTACAAATGCAAGGTTTTTACAAATATAATGCATTACAAATACAAAGTTTCCAATTAACATGCCAAAGAAAATGATTTTAAATTCGTTTTCTCAACATTATTTCAAAAACTGGTTATTCAAAAAGATTTATTTCAAATATTTTACAAACAAACTATGAACTCGCTCAACTTTATGTTGATTTTTCGCATGTTTCTTTCTCAGGTTACTTTTCAGAAATCATGGCACGGTTGGAATAGGAGAACCATGTGAAGTCGAGTACTTAGTAGGCATTCGCATTCTAAAAGTCTTAGCTTATTTGCTTCCGCTGTGCAATGAAGATACCAGTCCAGTCACACCAGCTCTGATAATTTCGGGGTGTGACAACATCAGTGTTTTATAGTCTGTCACGACGAAAGTTGATCCTTCGTCGACGGGATTAACAGTCAGAACGTATGTTAAGGTTGGGTTTGGTTATGAATAACTAGGTGATGAAGCTATGTTGTCATCTGTTAAGGATGTAACTATTAACCGAGGAAAAACATGGTTTGATTGTTATAAGTAGTGCACTTAACTGTTAAATACTGTTGTGAAACATACTTGTGTGTTGTAGAAATTTTATGAGTGGAATAACTGCTATGTTGCTCGTATGCACACTATGATCCTAATTTATACGAGAACCATGCGAATGTAAACTGATTACGTATACATGAATACCATAGGTTGTGACTGTTTAAGTGTGAACAAGTAGCTAGTCATACCGAGCAAACCAAGGTGAGTTCACTTCTCTCAAAACAAGCATGCGTCTGGCGGGGACAATCAAACTGACAAAACTGGTAAACGGATTTTCGTAAACCCATATCCTTGTAGGGGATATGAGGCGGTTTTCAAATACCCACATCCTTGTAGGGGATGTGAGGCGGATTTAACAAACGCATATCCTTGCAAGGGATATGCATCGGTTTTCAGCAAACGTTGAGGGGATATGCATCGGTTTTCAGCAAACGTTGATGTTGGATAATACACTCACTTTCTATCATTTAAGTCCCATCATACTACTAGGTTGTTGCTTGTAAGGTGTCACACCCCGATTTCCACACGTTTAACCGGTGGGCCCGGTGGGGAGTATCGTGACGTGGTTGGTAACATAATAGTCAAACAACACAATATTTAATATGCACAGCGGAAGCAATTTAAAGATGCATTTCAACCGAATAAAAATATTGTAATATCGTGTATCACAACAGTCGATTGTTTATCCACAGATGGATCGAAAATAAGAAACAGTAGTTCAACAGACTTTAGGCATCTTAAGCTTGCGAGACTTCTATTGATGCTAAGGAGAAATCCCAACCAATTACGCTTAGTACCTGCATTTAATCTTTTTGGGAAAATACATCAGTTTACAATGGTAAATACAATCAACTGACTCATTTTGGAAAATGATTGAAAATTGATTTGGATGCACGTGGCATAAACATTTTATAACTTGGGAGAATTATTTAAATATATAATATTGTGAACGAATTACATGTTCCTTATGCGTTCAGTAGCCCGGATCGTGTCCGGGTTAAAGATCAATAGACACACCACATTATTCTTTTGTGCACTGACGGGTGTACGCCTACACCCCGCGCTTAAGTCGTGGCCATTTCGTAAAATGATACCAAGGATATCCGGGGCATGGTCATTAACCCCCCAAAGGCTTTAAGTAAACAAGACTATTTAAACGAGCCGATCAAATTATTCAATTAACCACCCAACGATGGAAGATTTGATGCCCGATCAAGCGGTATTCTATATACCGTAACCCAAGCCCGTATAGGGAAAATAAGTTAAAAGTATTTACCTGAGCAATGTAATAATCACAATAAGCAAATGCAAGTAGCTTTTACTGGTACTCCTAATCTGGAACGAAGGTTTATAATAACCTATTAAAATCATAACGGGTCTTTAATTAAGCTTAAGCTTAGACCGGTTAGTTTCAAAGATACGGTTCGTACGCACGATTAAGCGATGACCGGATAGAATGTGATTTGGACCCAAAAAGTTTGAATACTTGTTTAATATGGGTATATTATACACATTCTGGATTTTGAGATAAAACCGATAAGGTTTGACCCGTTTCGGCTAATTTATGTAAACTAGTTACATAAACCGAACCGAATGCGTAACAAGCGTAACGGGTAATAATGAGAGCCATTTACAGGTTTCCTAAGTTAATATGCTCCAAATATGTTGTGAAATCAGTAAGATATCATTTATTATGCCCGAAATGAATTTAAACACAAACTATGCCCCGTAGGGGTAGTTTGGTCATTTATAAGGTGATAAAAGAGTTTAAGTAGTATCCTGAGTTACAGGTCTGATGAAATCAGCAAAGATAATCAATTTGCTAAGTTATATCAGTAGGGTATTGTATATATGTGAAATTTATCAATTATAACCAAACTATGCCCTGTAGGGGTATTTTGGTAATTTCACATAAGCCGTAAAGTTCAAAACTGAAGTCTGAGTTAAACAACTTTTGCTTACTGTTAAAATATTGTAATTTACCTCAAATATCAGTAGGTATCACCCTTGGTATGTTTAAAATAGTTCTAGTACATACTAGGCGTTAAAAACGCTTAATTAGGCGATTAGAAGCCGTTTCCGGGTTCTATATAGAAATCTGATATTTTTATTATTCCAGGAGGTTTAAAATAATTTATTTATCATATGTAATCAGTAGCAAAAGGTTTGGAGTCAATTAGATATGTAAAACTCACTTTATAGCCCGTAAGGGCAAAACCGACAATTACCGGATTAAGCCTATGACTATAAGTTATGCTCAGCCTAAAATTAATTAAAAATCTTCAAAAATCCCAAAATAATATATTACATCAGTGGGTAATAAGTTTGATATCAAAAAGTAGGTGTAATTAGGCTATACGCTAATTACGCCGTTTAATCGCTAAAGAAGCTTCTAATTACGCTAATGAGCATAACTCTCAATCTACACCTCAAACTGATGTCAAACTTTGGGTGCAAGTTTATATATCAGTAATTAAAGTTTCTACTCTTTTACATTTCCAAAAATCACGTTTTAAGGTGAAAAGGGCATAATGGTCAACATATGAGCAATTAACGGAATCATGCGTATTAATTGGTTAACTAATGAACCATGGTGTATAATCACAGAGGGTTATACTAGCATGTAGCCTGGTCCAAATGAAGCTCTTAGGTATTTCTAAATCATACCAAAACGGGTCAGAACTGAAGTCAAAGCAAAAGTCAAAGCTTTGCGTCTTTCGGTTCCGAACCGGGTCTAAACAGTAAATTTTCGGGTTGAACATGTTTAGACATGTTCTTACACTAATTACCAAGTTATATTAATGATCAAACAGGTTGTATGTGTTCTACATTGCTAATCATGCATAAATTAGAATTTAAGTATCATGTTGACTTTTTAATTACAAGTTTGACCCGACATTAGACCTAGTTAGAGTGGGAATAAGGGGGAACCCTTTTAAGGGTTTATTACCCACATAATTACCTACTTAAAGGTACTTTTAATTCGAGATTTAACTAAGCCATTATTAATTAATCTCGAAGTCAAACCGTAATTACGACGGTTTGACTCTTAGTTAAATAACTAAGCTAAACTCAATTAAAGAAGGTTAAGCAAACTTACAAGTGTCTAATGATCGATTAGGGAGGCCTGGAAGGTGCTCTTGTGCTCCACAATTGATCAGAAGATGTTTGAGGAATGAATGATCAAAGTGTTTTCACTTAGGAGCTTTATATAGTGACCAAGACTCCACAAAGTGTTGACATCTAAGTCTACCACTGACCATAACATTCCCACAAGTGTCCCTAAGAGTCTAGGGGTTGTTTAGAGGTCAAGAAAGATGTGAAAAATCGGATAAAAGGTCAGCTCTTGCGTTTAAACAGCAAACAGGAGTGTTTTCTGTCGCTGGGCACTGCTTGCGCACCGTAAGGGTTGTGCTTGCGGTGCGCAAGCCTTCATCAGCAGCCAAAAACTTTGTTCTTTCATGCATTCGAAAGGGCAACTGATATGTAACGATTTTTGGCCATGTTTTATCAGTAAGGGGCCTCTAAAATGTGCCTTGAACAGTTACATACCCTACCACTTTGATATGTTCCATTGAATCCTTTTTTAAGTGCCGAAAATGGAGGTTTACCGTAGAAATTTCCATAGGATCCTATCATGCACTTCGAATTCAATTATTGTCAACAATATGCTGGATTGAAGGTATACTAGATGTTCATAATATATGATTGGGTCTTGGGATTTATAAATGAGGTCGTTCAGAGGTAAAAATTAACATGACGACACTTTTAAATCCTGCCAAAACATCTTTATTAAATCCGGGTTTATATCACTTTTGTCTTATATGATACGTGTCATTATTTCATTGAACACGAATTTTCAAGGTGTTACATCCTCACCCCCTTAAAAGAAATCTCGACCTCGAGATTTACTGAAACAAACGAGGGTACTTTTCTTTCATGGTGGATTCAACCTCCCACGTGTATTCGGGACCTCTACGGGCATCCCATTTGACCTTTACAATAGGTACATGCTTCCTTCGAAGCTTCTTAACCTGTCGATCTTCAATCGACAATGGCTTTTCCACAAATTTCAAGCTCTCATCTATATGCACATCTGTATGTGGTATAACCAGTGATTCGTCAGCGAAACACTTCTTCAGATTGCAGATGTGGAACACATTGTGAATTCCACTGAGCTCTTCAGGTAAGTTTAACTTATAGGCAACTGACCCGACACGTTCGATAACCTCAAAAGGTCCTATGTATCTCAGGCTTAGCTTGCCTTTCTTACCAAATCGCATCACCCCCTTCCAGGGTGATACTTTAAGCAATACCTTGTCACCTACTTCGAAGTGAAAGGATTTATGCTTTGGATCTGCGTAACTCTTCTGCCTATCTCGGGCAGCTTTGAGACGGTCACGAATCTGGACAATCTTGTCCATCGTTTCAAAGACTATCTCTGGTCCTGATAATTGGACATCTCCAACTTCCGCCCAACAAACAGGCGTTCTACACTTTCTACCGTATAAGGCCTCGAAAGGCGCAGCCTTTATGCTGGTATGGTAGCTATTGTTGTAGGAGAATTCGATCAATGGTAGGTGGTTATCCCAACTACCACCCAAGTCAATCACACATGCTCGAAGCATGTCTTCCAACGTTTGAATAGTACGCTCACTCTGTCCTTCCGTCTGAGGATGGTAAGCCGTACTAAAATTCAAACGCGTGCCCAAAGATTGTTGGAAACTCTTCCAAAAATGTGACGTGTATCTAGTATCTCGGTCAGAGATAATAGACACAGGTATGCCATGTAAGGCTACAATCTTATCAACGTACAACTGGGCTAATATGTCGGAGCTATAAGTCTCCTTGATGGGTAAGAAATGTGCTGACTTAGTCAGTCTATCAACTATAACCCATATTGTATCATTTCCTTTCCTTGTCTTAGGTAACTTGGTGATAAAATCCATGGTTACCATTTCCCACTTCCACGTAGGAAGTTCAGGCTGTTGTAGCAAGCCTGACGGCTTTTGATGTTCTGCTTTGACTTGCGCACAAGTCAAGCACTTAGCTACATAGGCAGCTACAGACTTTTTCAAGCCTATCCACCAATAATTTGCCCTTAGATCCTGGTACATCTTATCAGCTCCAGGATGAACGGAATATTTAGAACTATGGGCTTCCTGGAGGATAACATCTCGAAGTCCTCCATAAATTGGAACCCATATTCGTCCATTCAATCTAAAAATTCCGTCTTTGCCAAGAGATAACTGTTCCTCAGTTACTCCTAGCTTTTCATTAGGATAGTTAGCTTCCAACACAGCTTCCTTCTGTGCAGCTAACAACCTTTCAGTCAAACTGTTCTTTATCTCCATGCGCTTGGCATTGATTCGGATGGGTTTCACCCTTTCCTTTCGACTCAAGGCATCAGCGACTACATTCGCCTTGCCGGGATGGTATCTGATTTCACAATCATAATCATTCAACGTCTCCATCCATCGGCGCTGCCTCATATTTAAATCCTTCTGATTAAACAGATGCTGGAGGCTCTTGTGATCAGAATAGATCACACACTTGATTCCATATAAATAATGCCTCCATAGTTTTAGTGCGAATACAACGGCACCCAACTCCAAGTCGTGGGTGGTGTAATTCTTTTCATGCACCTTTAACTGTCGTGATGCATAGGCAATAACCTTGCCTTTCTGCATAAGCACACACCCCATGCCAGTGTGCGATGCATCGCAGTAAACCACAAAATCTTCTATTCCATCTGGCAATGTCAAAACAGGAGCGCTGCTCAACTTCTGCTTTAGGATATCAAAGGACTCTTGCTTCTTAGGGCACCAAACGAACTTTACTTTCTTCTTAGTCAAGGAAGTTAGGGGTACATCAATCCTTGAAAAATTTTCAATGAAACGCCTGTAATATCCTGCCAATCCCAGGAAGCTACGAATCTCTGTAGGCGTCTTTGGCTCTTTCCAGTTCATAACTGCTTCAACCTTAGCGGGATCCACTTGGATACCACGCTCACTCACCGCATGTCTAAGGAATTGGACTTCTCGAAGCCAAAACTCACACTTGGAAAATTTGGCGTAGAGCTTCTCATGATGTAGGAGTTTGAGAATACAGCGAAGGTGTTTCTCATGGTCATCTTGGTTCTTCGAATAGATAAGAATGTCGTCGATGAAAACGATGACGAATTTATCTAGGTACGGCTTGCAAACGCGATTAATGAGATCCATGAACGCGGCAGGTGCATTAGTGAGCCCAAAAGGCATCACTAGGAACTCGTAATGACCATAACGAGTTCTAAATGCAGTTTTGTGTACGTCTTCATCTCTAACCTTCAGTTGGTGGTAGCCTGACCTTAAGTCAATCTTCGAGAAATAACTTGCCCCTTGTAGCTGATCGAACAGATCGTCGATTCTGGGCAAAGGATACCTATTCTTTATCGTGACCTTATTAAGCTCACGATAATCGATGCACAGACGCATCGATCCATCCTTCTTCTTGACAAACAAGACTGGTGCTCCCCAAGGAGACGAACTAGGTTTAATGAACCCTTTAGCTAGTAATTCATCCAGTTGCGTTCTTAATTCCTTCATCTCCATTGGCGCCAATCTATAAGGTGCTCTAGCAACTGGAGCTGCTCCAGGAATGATATCAATCCTGAATTCCACTTGCCTATCTGGTGGCAAACCAGGTAGTTCTTCCGAAAAAACTTCAGGGTATTCAGAAATGACGGGGATGTCTTCAATATTCGGTTTAGGCTCATCAATAATCACTTGTGCCATGTAGATGACACAACCCTTCTTTAAACACTTTGAAGCCTTGAGAATTGTCACTTGCTCAGACAGTCCATATTGGGTATCTCCCCGAATGGTAAGTGATTCACCAGACGGAGTCTTTATTACCACTTGTTTCTTGTTGCAGATAATTTGGGCCTGGTTATGAGATAACCAGTCCATACCCAAAACTATGTCAAAACCGGCCAACTTAAAGGGAAGTAGAGACAGAGGAAAAGAATGGTTCTTAATGGATATAACACATCCATCTAACACAGTTGAGACGGTTTCTAGTGTGCCATCTGCTAACTCCACCTCATAATTCACACTTAAGGTTTTGACAGGTAATTTCAACAATTCACAAAACTTATTATCTACGAAAGACTTATCAGCGCCTGAATCAAAAAGTACTCTTGCATAGACATCATTTACAAGGAAAGTACCTGTAATAACGTTGTCGTCTAGAACCGCTTCCTTTGCATCCATTCTAAAGACCCTAGCATTGGTCTTCTTGGCCTCTTCAGGCTTCTTGGCGTACTTAGGGCAGTTGGTTTTAATGTGCCCCTTTTCATTGCAACGGTAGCACGTTGCGTCTTTCAGCTTTTTGCAATCCAATGTCTTGTGGTCCTTGGACTTGCATATCCCGCAAGCAAAAGTTCTTTGCGAGTTCGATTCGAGTCTGCACTTTCCAAAGTGCTGTTTCTTGCAAACCTTGCACTTGGGCTTCTCACCAGAATGATGCCCATCTTTCCTTGACTCAGATCCTTTCTTGTTGTCACCGTTCCCACGGTGCTTCTTGTTCGACCTCCGTGAACTATCATCTTCACGTTTTCTCTTCTCAGCCTCCTTATTCCTCAGCGATCTTTGCCTGACCGCATCCAAAGTGAGGGACAAAGATATGTCACCTACAGATCTAAAAGTAGCTGGCCGAGAAGCCTTCACGCTTGCCTTGATTTCCGGGGCTAAACCACCGATAAAACAAGCTATTCTTTTTGGTTCCGGGGTTACCAGATACGGAACCAACCGGGACATTGTGTTGAAGCTCGTGAGGTAAGCTTGACAGTCAAGGTTTGTCATAACCAATGATAGAAAATCAGCCTCTATCTTCTCAACCTCATGCTGGGGGCAGTAATTTTCCCTGATGAGGGCAACAAATTGATGCCATGACATGTTGTATAATGGGATTTTCCCGGTGGCTTGAATCAGTGATCTCCACCAGGCTAAAGCTTCACCCTTAAAAGATTGCGACACAAATTTGACTACATCCCTCTCAGCGCATCCGCTGATATCCACAACCGTGTCCATCTCATCCAGCCACGTCATACAGTCAATGGCTCCTTTCTCCCCAGTGAAATCCCGGGGTTTGCAGGAAACAAAGTATTTATAAGAGCAACCCTTGTCACGGGGTCCTTGATTTAATATGACCTGCTGAGATGGAGCACTGTGGTGGTTCGAGGAGAGTCGATCATCATCTTTCTTTAGTTCTTCCTTCTTGGAAGGTGGCTTCGAATGAGGCGTAGATAGGGTCCTACTTCGAGTCCCACTATACTCTTCGTACTGCCGTTCCAATGCCTTTGTAACTGCGTCGTCTACCAACGCTTTCAATTCAGCACCCGTTAAATTAATCCGGGCGTTATCAATATTCTCCACTGGATGGCTATTAATTTCGTCTGAGTTAGCCATTTTAATTGAACTGTTACAGAAAACAAGGACAATAGTTTATTTGGGAGTTTATTATGGAATTGCCCCTTAGGGTAATTTATTAACCATGGTAAACAGAGACCATATTTGGTTAATTTATTAATCATATTTATTTAGGATTTCTATTAAAATTTTATCCTAATTTTAAAACAATAACGGTTTTATTTGTGGCACAAAAAGGCCTAGTCACATGGACATTTTAATTTATAAGCTATGATTTCAGAGAATCAAACATGAAGGTATACTGGCACAACAGGCCTAGTCACAAGGACATTTATAAATTATAAGCTATGATTTCAGAGAATCAAAGCATGAAGGTTTGAATCTAGTTCATTACCTTTATATGACAGGGAGTCATCGCTACCACTGTCTTTTGGCTCATGTGGAAATGAGCAGGGCCCGTAGGCGCTATACTACCACGTATGGTCAAAATATGATCATCTCAATTGATGATCTAAACCCATGATTCAGAGATCATTAAATTGGGTTAGGAATCTTTTGAAGAATCCAATAATAAGAATGACGTGTGTGATCTTAATGAATCACGTCTGCCAGGAGCGTTAACATGTTTACATATGTTAACAGGGATTTGAATCTTTTAAACAGGTCTTACCATCATGGCCAGGTCTTCATAATGACACTCAGGCTAGGTTTCACACTTAAGATTCTTATTCAATATTTAAATAGGCAGATTATTATTAAAAGGAATGATTTTGATTTATTTATTTCATATAATATATTTATGCAGATAATAGCAAAATGAAATTTATAAACTTACATTCCATTAATTTATTAAAAGGTTACACGTCACCCTAAACGGGACTTTTTAAATAAACAAACTTACCCACGCAGGGGTTTAAACAAGGTCTTACCCACGCAGGGGCTTAACAACAAACATCATAATAGTCCACGCAGGGACTTACACAAATAACATAATAGTCCACGCAGGGACTTAAACAATAACATAGCCTCGTAGGGGTTAACAGAAAAATAGACCCACGCAGGGGTCAAAACAAACAAACATACATACCCTCGCAGGGGTTTATACAGCAAGACTGGTCCATGCAGGGGCTCAACAACAATTGGAAGGATTCAGTGGTCCTTCTTGCTCTTCCCTTTGATCAAGCTTGTCAATCCTTGGAAGAAGCTTTGTCTCTCCCTGCGGTCGCGGTGAAAGTCTCGCTCAACCTGATCCAGTCTCTGAAGAATTTCCTCCCGTTCTGGGGGAGAAAACCGTGGCGGCTGCGATTGCGTCCGGATTATAGGCCAGGCAGGTATCTGGTACCCATGAGTTGGGTACCCTACTCCCCATGGGTCTCCATACGGTCCTTGGGTGTTATAGTTAGCCGCTACCAAGTATGGGTCGGCTTCGGGGTAGTTGTAGTTGGTGTGCACCGGCTGCTCAAACGGGTTATACGCCATGGAACCCGTGTATGCCGGAATTGGGTTATCAAAACCCATCGGTGGTGGTTGCGGTGCAACTGGATGCGAAGGTCCACCCATCTGTGGGTCTTCCTGAAGTGGCGGGTAATGGCTGCCACTTGATTGGCGTGGGGAGCTAAAATGGAAATCCCCCGCTCGCGCAGACATACGTGCGCCTGTCCTCCTACGCCTTGGCGGTTGTGGAGGTTCTGGTTGAACTGGTGGCGGTGGAGGTGGTGGCGTGACTGCCACAAATCGTGAATCCACAGAGGGATCCTGCTGCTGCTGTTGCTGCTGAGGTGGTGAATGGCGAGGAGGTGTATAATACCATTCGTGCCGGGTAAACATAGCTTGAAAGCTGTCTAGACCTCCGTAGGGTCATCCGTGGAAAGAAGATCCATCCGAGATCTCTATGGGATGGTTCGGTGTACCACTGGCAGGTTCGACGGGATCCGTGTCCTCGTCCATATCCATAGCGTTGTCTCCCGAGAAGTGATCCTCCGGTCCCAATGGGTTAAAACCCACTGGTTCTTGTATAAAGTTTGCCGGGTTAAACCGGCCCCTGAAAACAGGTGTAGGGTCACCGAAGGAGTGGTGCGATAAAGATCGATGTAAAGGTATGTAGGAAGGTTGAGGGTTGTTGGGCTCATACTCCGGCTGTGGCCCATAAGGGTTATGAACAGGAGGTGTCGAACTGTGCGAAACCGACCGTCTAGCCGGCTCGAAGAGGTTCCTCTGGTTCTGTTGAGGATCATCACTCTCGGTGGTAGAAGGAGCTCGCACATGCGAAGGTCCTGCTTCGTTGTCATTGGGGGCGGTGATTGGCCCCTTTCCTCGTCCTCTTCTTCGGAAGAATCTTGGCGGCATTTTTAATCCTGTCAATACAACATGAGATAACAACAACAATATATATAAAATAAAGGACAAAACAAAAACCAAACAAGGTAGAATTTGTCCTATGTTATTTGTCTAGACTCGAAAGTTTAGATATGTGCAATTGTGTTATGTAGATTAAACACAAAAGGCTAGTGTTTAATTCACTCAATGTTGGCTCTGATACCAATCTGTCACACCCCGATTTCCACACGTTTAACCGGAGGGCCCGGTGGGGAGTATCGTGACGTGGTTGGTAACATAATAGTCAAACAACACAATATTTAATATGCACAGCGGAAGCAATTTAAAGATGCATTTCAACCGAATAAAAATATTGTAATATCGTGTATCACAACAGTCGATTGTTTATCCACAGATGGATCGAAAATAAGAAACAGTAGTTCAACAGACTTTAGGCATCTTAAGCTTGCGAGACTTCTATTGATGCTAAGGAGAAATCCCAGCCAATTACGCTTAGTACCTGCATTTAATCTTTTTGGGAAAATACATCAGTTTACAATGGTAAATACAATCAACTGACTCATTTTGGAAAATGATTGAAAATTGATTTGGATGCACGTGGCATAAACATTTTATAACTTGGGAGAATTATTTAAATATATAATCTTGTGAACGAATTACATGTTCCTTATGCGTTTAGTAGCCCAGGTCGTGTCCGGGTTAAAGATCAATAGACACACCACATTATTCTTTTGTGCACTGACGGGTGTACGCCTACACCCCGCGCTTAAGTCGTGGCCATTCGTAAAATGATACCAAGGATATCCGGGACATGGTCATTAACCCCCCAAAGGCTTTAAGTAAACAAGACTGTTTAAACGAGCCGATCAAATTATTCAATTAACCACCCAACGATGGAAGATTTGATGCCCGATCAAGCGGTATTCAATATACCGTAACCCAAGCCCGTATAGGGAAAATAAGTTAAAAGTATTTACCTGAGCAATGTAATAATCACAATAAGCAAATGCAAGTAGCTTTTACTGGTACTCCTAATCTGGAACGAAGGTTTATAATAACCTATTAAAATCATAACGGGTCTTTAATTAAGCTTAAGCTTAGACCGGTTAGTTTCAAAGATACGGTTCGTACGCACGATTAAGCGATGACCGGATAGAATGTGATTTGGACCCAACAAGTTTGAAGACTTGTTTAATATGGGTATATTATACACATTCTGGATTTTGAGATAAAACCGATAAGGTTTGACCCGTTTCGGCTAATTTATGTAAACTAGTTACATAAACCGAACCGAACGCGTAACAAGCGTAACGGGTAATAATGAGAGCCATTTACAGGTTTCCTAAGTTAATATGCTCCAAATATGTTGTGAAATCAGTAAGATATCATTTATTATGCCCGAAATGAATTTAAACACAAACTATGCCCCGTAGGGGTAGTTTGGTCATTTATAAGGTGATAAAAGAGTTTAAGTAGTATCCTGAGTTACAGGTCTGATGAAATCAGCAAAGATAATCAATTTGCTAAGTTATATCAGAAGGGTATTGTATATATGTGAAATTTATCAATTATAACCAAACTATGCCCTTTAGGGGTATTTTGGTAATTTCACATAAGCCGTAAAGCTCAAAACTGAAGTCTAAGTTAAACAACTTTTGCTTACTGTTAAAATTTTGTAATTTGCCTCAAATATCAGTAGGTATCACCCTTGGTATGTTTAAAATAGTTCTAGTACATACTAGGCGTTAAAAACGCTTAATTAGGCGATTAGAAGCCGTTTCCGGGTTCTATATAGAAATCTGATATTTTTATTATTCCAGGAGGTTTAAAATAATTTATTTATCATATGTAATCAGTAGCAAAAGGTTTGGAGTCAATTAGATATGTAAAACTCATTTTATAGCCCGTAAGGGCAAAACCGACAATTACCGGATTAAGCCTACGACTATAAGTTATGCTCAGCCTAAAATTAATTAAAAATCTTCAAAAATCCCAAAATAATATATTACATCAGTGGGTAATAAGTTTGATATCAAAAAGTAGGTGTAATTAGGCTATACGCTAATTACGCCGTTTAATCGCTAAAGAAGCTTCTAATTACGCTAATGAGCATAACTCTCAATCTACACCTCAAACTGATGTCAAACTTTGGGTGCAAGTTTATATATCAGTAATTAAAGTTTCTACTCTTTTACATTTCCAAAAATCACGTTTTAAGGTGAAAAGGGCATAATGGTCAACATATGAGCAATTAACGGAATCATGCGTATTAATTGGTTAACTAATGAACCATGGTGTATAATCACAGAGAGTTATACTAGCATGTAGCCTGGTCCAAATGAAGCTCTTAGGTATTTCTAAATCATACCAAAACGGGTCAGAACTGAAGTCAAAGCAAAAGTCAAAGCTTTGCGTCTTTCGGTTCCGAACCGGGTCTAAACAGTAAATTTTCGGGTTGAACATGTTTAGACATGTTCTTACACTAATTACCAAGTTATATTAATGATCAAACAGGTTGTATGTGTTCTACATTGCTAATCATGCATAAATTAGAATTTAAGTATCCTGTTGACTTTTTAATTACAAGTTTGACCCGACATTAGACCTAGTTAGAGTGGGAATAAGGGGGAACCCTTTTAAGGGTTTATTACCCACATAATTACCTACTTAAAGGTACTTTTAATTCGAGATTTGACTGAGCCATTATTAATTAATCTCGAAGTCAAACCGTAATTACGACGGTTTGACTCTTAGTTAAATAACTAAGCTAAACTCAATTAAAGAAGGTTAAGCAAACTTACAAGTGTCTAATGATCGATTAGGGAGGCCTGGAAGGTGCTCTTGTGCTCCACAATTGATCAGAAGATGTTTGAGGAATGAATGATCAAAGTGTTTTCACTTAGGAGCTTTATATAGTGACCAAGACTCCACAAAGTGTTGACATCTAAGTCTACCACTGACCATAACATTCCCACAAGTGTCCCTAAGAGTCTAGGGGTTGTTTAGAGGTCAAGAAAGATGTGAAAAATCGGGTAAAAGGTCAGCTCTTGCGTTTAAACGGCAAACATGAGTGTTTTCTATCGCTGGGCACTGCTTGCGCACCGTAAGGGTTGTGCTTGCGGTGCGCAAGCCTTCATCGGCAGCCAAAAACTTTGTTCTTTCATGCATTCGAAAGGGCAACTGATGTGTAACGATTTTTGGCCATGTTTTATCAGTAAGGGGCCTCTAAAATGTGCCTTGAACAGTTACATACCCTACCACTTTGATATGTTCCATATAATCCTTTTTTAAGTGCCGAAAATGGAGGTTTACCGTAGAAATTTCCATAGGATCCTATCATGCACTTCGGATTCAATTATTGTCAACAATATGCTGGATTGAAGGTATACTAGATGTTCATAATATATAATTGGGTCTTGGGATTTATAAATGAGGTCGTTCAGAGGTAAAAATTAACATGACGACACTTTTAAATCCTGCCAAAACATCTTTATTAAATCCGGGTTTATATCAGTTTTGTTTTATATGACACGTGTCGTTATTTCATTGAACACGGATTTTCGAGGTGTTACATAAGGTAACGGGGTTATTAGTTGATAGCGCTATTAGGTATGGCACCCTCACGACGTACCTGGATAGGACGGGCGTGAACTAATAACTTTAAATCATGACCAATGTTTGATAGAGCATTGGAGAAGGGCAAAAAGGGACGTCTGCGGTATCGAGTTATTATCAACTTAACAAATCATAAATCACTACTTGGTATTAAACGGTTAAAACAAACTGTGAACTCACCAGCCTGTCTGATACACTTTTTCTGCATGCTTGCAGGACCTTAGGCTATCTCCATCCACAACCTTCTCCAACCCAACCTTATAATAAAAAACTAATTTCTCTCTCTTCCACCTACACAACCCAACCTACCTCAACCTTCTACTCACATTCACAACCCAACCTTTAAAACATTTTTTTATTAAATATATATTTTTTATGCTTATTACTTATCCATAAATGTGTTAAAAATAATTACAATTAATATTTTCATTTGAAATCGATTTGTTTTAAAAGCAAAATAAATAACAACAATATAAGAAATCTTTTAATAAAAAAACACATACATTCACCAAACATAGTTAATAAAGTTATCAAAAAAATCTAACGAACCAGTAAGATCAGTACATGTGGAAAACAAAGATATATGCATTTTTTATAAAAAAAATTAATTAAAAAAATATTTTTTTTGAAGGAACTCAGTTTTTGATAAAATTTATATCGATATGTTCACAAAAAAAAAGTTAAACAACACTGTGTTTTCATATTTTTTAAATAATTAAATATTAAAAAGTTATTAAAGAAAATCATGTTTTAGCTAAAATTAATTGTTATAAAACAAAAATGGAAAACATAATTTTAAAAGAACCATTCACAGGCCAACATGTGGCATATTTAAAATAATAAAAAAATCATCAACCAAAGTTGACACACCAACTTGGTCGTGAGTTTTTTTTTATTTTTTTATTATTTTTTTCACTTTTTGACCAACCAACCAAGGTTTTGGTCACCAATGGTTGTAGCCTTAGGTACACTGTCAGGGAACTTACTGTCTGGTAAGCTGGAGTGGTCATGGGTCGTGGCTTTTGGACGCTTCTCTATATTGCATTGTTGAACACTTTTATTTAAACAAACTATTATGCTTCCGCTGAACATGTTGATTTTATTAAATGGTGTTTAAATTATGCAATTTCATTTAATGAAAGACTTTATTATATTTTTTATGTCTATGGTTCAATGTGATTAGTGACTAGATCCTGGTACGTCACACGCCTCGCGGGGGTTTCCGCTTGGGGTATTTTTGGGGGTGTGACAGACATGCTATTGGTAAGATATATTCTTAGAACAAATTAACTCAAATCACAATTGTATGCTAAAATCTGTATTTATAAAATTAAAGATTTATTAAATGTTGTGTATTTTATATACATAGGTACTTCCAAGGATACTAAGTAACCAATTAACAAGAAAGTGTGAAGTAAAAAAGTTGGTTGATTATACGGAGTTTAAGTATAAGATTGCAGTACAGAGTATCGGTCATAAAAGTAAGAAGATAAACGGGCCAGAATGGACTCGGTTTGTTGAAACTTATAGAAATAGGAATATAGACAAGCTGTGTTTAAAAAAAACTGAAAGAAAGAAAATTTGAGATAAATGTTTTGAACAATAAGGGATTGGAGATTAGAAACGATGGCTCGAACAGAGATTATGTTCATGGTTGCTTGATACAGGCTGAAGAAGAAACATACTGCAAGCAGGTTAAAAATTGCTACCTTATTTTTATATATTGCCAGTGTAACTTTTGGGCTGTTAGAAAAACTTCTAATTTACATTTTGTATCCTAAATAAAGTCTAATATGACATTTCTGAAATGTATGAAAATTATAGCATTTACCACACGATTTACTGAAGCTGTTGTCAGAGAGGAGATTAAAAATTGATAACTTGGTTGCAAAAGTACATGGACCAAAGAAGAGTAGTAAAGTTTATGTGTATTATGTTTTCTCTCCTGAAAATAAAAAGGGATTGGCTGCTAGTTTTATGGGACCCGGATGGATAACTTTTTGCTTTGAAAATGACACTGAGGAAAGCTGCCAATTGTTGTTTCAATGGATGGGAAGTACTCCTGAAGACCACTTTAACTTCACTGTCAAGATTTTTAACAAAGACGGGATTGGACTTCACGGGGAGACTAAACATCACTACAGCCGTAGCAATCACCGACACCGCAAAAAGCGTTCACATTATAAGAAACACTTTGAATACCATGTTATAGATACACACAGCTTGGTATTTACATATCTACTTTTAATATGGTTGATTTTACATATAATGTTGGATCTATCTGTTATTACTTAAAGTATATGCTGTTTCGAATGAATAACTAAAAATTTGTTTTCTTTTACAGGCAATACCGAGGAAGTTTGTTCGAGAACACCGACTAAATGACTACCGTAGAGCTGTGTTGTCATTTGGTCATGTGAAGTTTTTGGTATAGCTGCTTGTAAGGAGAGATCCTAGAAGACCTGAGGACAACACCCATCTAGTGATGTATACAAACTGGCAGCGTATCATGGATGAAACGAGAATATCTGTGGGGGAAAAGCTGAGGTTTGAGATAGTCGAAGAAAAAAGTGTAATAGGAGATAAAATACACATTGAAGTTTGTTGACATAGTCTTTGATATGTTTTATTTGATATGTTTGATGGACAAATTTCTTCTCCGAAAACTAACTTAAGAATGAAGTTATGTAGTGTTAGTATATAAAGTTATATACTTTCAAAACTTTGTGGTTTTACCTTTTTATATTTTACAACTAAACATTACTACATTTTGCATCTAAACTGTAACACCCGTTCTTATAAATCTAGGTTTAACGTATATTTTGCGAAAATAATCATGTGATTAATGATTACATATACATCAAAAATGCGGGTTTGTTAAAAAACTTTTACAATTTAAGTAATATACATAATGTAAATTTATTCGCCGTTTAAAATAACGACAAAACAACGTTGCGGAAGCTTTGTTTAACGTGTGTTCGGTTCCTGCTCGACGCTTGATCTTCATCCGGGACTCTCGACATTCACCTGTGATCAAAACCAACGTAAAGGTCAGTTTTGATAATTAAATAATGAGTATAATGAGGAAATTTAAAAAAAAAATCCAACATTTATATCTTGCACCCAAAAACAATAACTTATTTCTGATCTCCACCGTAACTTACGGTGGCACCGTAAGTTACGGTGGCTCAAGTATTAACAATTCCCTACCGTACAACAGTAGATTAGCACCGTAACCCAAATCAACTCCGCCGTAACTTACGGTTGAACCGTAAGTTACGGTGGACTCTGCATCCATCTTTTCCATTTTGCCGTAATTTGACACGAAATCATTCGTATCTTTCAAACCGCTTATCCGTTTGACCTACCGCTTCTTCCTACATGTTTGAAATTTGATTTTCCATCATATGGAGTTAAAATCCGACATCCAGCTTGATAAAATTTAAGACTTTTAAGTCTTCGGCTTATTACTCTTTTACCAAAATTTGACCCGTTTGTGATTTTGTCAAACATACAAGTTTGTTTGACCCTTATTTCTTACAAACCTAATAAATTCAATAATGTCTAATATATTAGGTTCTGATTATAGAATTATATACCTTCTTTAACCCATTTTCACCCATATGCTTATTTTGACCCGTTTGAGGTATTTAAGCATATTATAAGCACCAATTGCTTTCATTCATTTCCAAATACATATGTCCACATTTCTTATCAAAGGATCTTCCACCACAACTATATTTGTGGTGGATTCAATGTGGTGATTTATATGTACCAAAATTTACCCTTCAAATCGTTATTTTACGGCAAAGACTCAAATAGAGCCATTTGACTAACATATTACGTCTTCCACTTCTATACTTATTCCAAGTATCCATCAAATAATGAAATTCGTTTCCAAACAACCTTTAAGGGTTGTTTGTTTTATTTAGCCTACAAGGGCGTTTTGGTCGATTTTGGTCCTTCTTTTGTGACGAAGGACTCTCACTAATTATTCGACCAAATAGCACTTTCAACTACAACCTAATTATGCGTACCTAGCTCGGATGAACGTATTGACCCGTTTTAATACCTTGTCTTGACTTATTTTGTTATTTCATAGCTTCGCTAATTCACGAGCCGTTCATCCTGCGAGCATGAGACTCGACATACACTTATTAGTCGTTATTTGTCAAATGGTATTAATATTACCATTTGATCCCTTTTTATTCTTTTTACTAGTTTTGGCTTACTTATAAAGTAGTCGTTCGAAAACCCATTTTATCTTATATTCCGACCCAAATCATTTCGTGTCGGAAACCATATTTCGAATATTATCTCCATCATATTTATGACTTATAGAATAGATATGTATTCTACAAAAATAAACGGTGTAAGTTTTACTTACCTCTCATCCGAACTACGCTTTTCCTTTCCTTCTTGATTCGTTTGATCCGCTCCCTCATCAAGCTTCCACCTAGCTTGTTCCGCGTCAAACTATCATCATTCGTTTTCAAGGTGGTTAGTTTAATCATAATTTAATACGATTATTCCACCTTACACATTTCATATCAAAATTTACCATTTATCGAATTATAGGTCAGTTTGACTTTTTAAAAGTCAAATGCCCATTAGTATACTAATTGCATATTCGAGTTCATCAACTAGTTCTAGCATTCTTTAATTACCCGGTAGGCGTTATCTTTAGACCACCGTTTTAACCAACGTTCTAACCACGTTCATCACATTTGGAACTCTTTTTAATCACATTTTGCATAATAGCCAAGACATCACAACTAGGTGTTTTAACTACAAAAATTCTAGTTTCGAGCCTTCTTTGAGGCATTTCAACAAACACTTTAAGGGCAGAATTTTGCATGTTTATTTATCAAGTCTCTAGCTTATCTCTTAGCCCTAATTTCACATAAATCAACCATCTTACAAAGTGGTTAACTTCTATAATTTCTGAAATCACTTCAAAATTGTCAATTTACACTAGATCAACAATCTATTTCCTAGTGTTCATCAAATTTCACATAACTCACTAATCACCTACAATGGTGATTATAGTTTTCACTAAAATTTCACATGATTTCAGCTTGTGTTTGTCTAGGGTTTGTCCCTAGACACTATAGTTGTTCCTAAATCATCACAACATACACATGCAACCATAAATTCAGAAATTCCCAATTTCATGAGAATTTCAAGCTAAGAGTTTTCATTAAATTTTACATACCTTTTAATCCTCTTGTGATGAGGATCAATAATCCATGCTTTAATTTCGATTTTGGACTGAATTGGACCTTCAATTTGCAAGTTTAGTGAAGTTCTAGGGTTTTGAAGAGTGGGGATCGACCTGCTCTCTTCTTTGATCGACCAGACACCTCTAATTGGGGTGTTTGCTTTATTTTTATTTGTTTTATTAAATTCTAGTTTCTAGTTCTACAACTTAGGTCCCTCCACTTTTGTATAACTTATAGTTTGGCTAATTTTAACCCTATTATAAGTTATCTCTAGACTATTAGCTAACTAGGTTAAAATTCCTAGTTAGTAAATTCTTGTTTATTTAATAATCCAAATATTCACCGGGTTACTTTTACCACTAAAGATAAATTACCCGTCTTTTAATATAAACGTGGTTTGATTACCAAACCCGTTTTCGGGGTGTTACAAGTCTACCCCCTTAAAGAGGTTTCGTCCTCGAAACCTTTTCTTACATAATTTATTGAGTTTAACTCAATGTATTCGATCCGCGAAATCTTTTACACATTACTTGTACTTTTATCCAATAGTTAGTATTACCAGAAAAGTATGATAACATCTTTTTGGTTACTAATTGTCTACTTAACTCATACGACATAGTGCAACTTGAAATAACGTAATCTCGTTATTTCCACTAGTTTAGTTAACTTAGCGATATCCATTGCTTTCATATAATATCGAATTCTTTATGAATCCGTTACTTTAACCCGTTTAAAGGTCTTTAGTGAAATATTTCACTTTCAGCAATAATTTCTTTTGTTTTCAGATTTATTCATTCGGTTTAGTTATACCGAATCCATCGCTTACAAGCAAGCCAAATTTTATTGATTTGAATTACTGGCCTTAACCGGTCTCACTAACTAGACTTATTAGTCCCGTTACTTTTTACCGCTCGCCTGGTTATAATGTGATTTTGCTTCACATAACATTTCCCAACCGTGATCGTGTCACATCATGTTTAGTTTGTATCAACTTTTCATTTTCGAAGATATCACTTTTCGAATGTATCGTCCTGCGCCTATCAGTGTTAAGACTTGAATCTTTCATGCTTACTATTTAAATTCCTATCAGAATTTATGTTTATAAAAACGTTATTTCTTACTAAAATCGAAGTTTTAGTTTTAGGATCTTTTCTTTAACTTTTGTCAATTATCCGTACCAGGATATTGACAGTCCATAATTCATTCTTTTACAGTCTTAGTTTTATGCGGGGATTCTCAACCGATTCCCTCGCTTTATCTAATTAACCCGTAGGCTTTTATCGCTTAGCCTTATGGGCTATTTTGATTAGACTTTCACCTCTTTAGGGCGAAGTCCTTATAACTTCTTTCTAATCATGACCCGTGGGTCGTTTCAGTCCCGTAGATCTTTCATTTGTTTATAACCCTAAGGGTTATGTTGATCCCGTAGATCACTCCTTACTCATGTCATTCTTAAAATACATGTTTGGTGTCAAGGCACCCTGTTTTTGTTCGAGGAATCGTTTGGGTTCAAGCTTAGGTCCCGTTAACCTTAATTGTAGTTTCATGGCTATAATTGTTTTCTTTCGGACAATTTTCCGATTTTATGACTTCTCACGTCATTTATGCGTCAGTTCTTCTTATGCTTACTGTTATTTGATTTGCATATATTCTTATTTGGTTATATCTCATTACCGGGCTCATTATTCTCCTGCCTTTAACGCTACCTTTATCTGGCTAGCGCTCATTTGTGCCATTCGGCGTTATATTGTATTCAACCTGTTTGACCTATTAATGTGAAATCCATCACTTATAAACAATCAACTTTATCCTTTATTCAACCCATTCGACTTCGAATAGTTGAACATATTTACTCACAATTTCTATATACGAGATTTTATAGTCATAACTCGTAATCCAAGTCCTTTGATATTTTTTTTAAACCCGCGTCCACGTCTCTTGGTTTACGCATGTGTTTAATTCTTACCCATCAACCGGGTGTTTTACCGAAGTCGTTATTATTGCAACCCTCCCGGTATGCATTAAGACCTTGCTTCATTTTTATATTCCGACTTTGTCCTTAAGTTTGACGTTTTACAAAAACGACCCGTTAAGGGACATATTTGCATTTTCCGGGTTCGAGTGTAAGTACACCCCTTCCCAATAATTGTCTAAATCATTTTACATGCTTGCGTTTTCTGGGTTCGAGTGTAAGTACACTCCCTCCCAATACTTGTCTAAATTATTTTACATGCTTGCGTTTTCTGGGTTCGAGTGTAAGTACACTCCCTCCCAATACTTGTCTAAATCATTTTACATGCTTGCGTTTTCTGGGTTCGAGTGTAAGTACACTCCCTCCCAATATTGTCTAAATCATTTTACATGCTTGCGTTTTCTGGGTTCGAGTGTAAGTACACTCCCTCCCAATACTTGTCTAAATCATTTTACATGCTTCTTTGTCCCTTCACTCGGGCTCATTATCCTAATGTAATACACTTCCGTCACTCGGTTGTGCGTTTACATTATTATCAAATATTTTTCTTATCTGATTCATTTGGGTACTTTTTAATTAGTCCCATTCACCCCGCCCTTACTACATCGGACATAAATGTGTCCGCTATAAGAAGTTCATGGTATCATATGCCACTACTTACTTGGCCAGAGTAAGTGATTTACACATGACACACATGACCTTTTTATAGTTTTCACATCACGCCCTATGTAAGTAATGCCTTTATTTATTTCTCCTGGAAACAATATCCCGAATACATTTTCTATTCGGTTTTCCAAGTTTCTAAATTACATATGCAACAATCATTCTCTACATGTTTGTTGCATATTGCTATTTGTGCGTTTACATTTAAAAGCGTGCACCTGGTAATGTTTGCCCCAACGGGCGTTCCTTGTCATTACTTATTTGCGATCGTTACGCGATTTAGGTCCTTGATGATTATGCTCTCCTTGCCATATATCGGACCGTTCCATCATCATATTAACAATTTGTTTGACTCTCGTCGTCTTCAAACGCGAGTGTCCTTCATTTAAAACATTCACAAAAAGTTAGTAAAGTCAACTTCAATAATCACCCGTATTATAATACAAGGCATTTTCTACTATACACGTCAACGCGCGTATTTTCATCAACTATATCAATCATCTTAATTGGGGTAACGTGTATCACACGATAGCCCTATGTGTTGTTTACAACACTTTAGCATGCTAAACTATTAACATACATGTACTTACCGGATTTGCGATCAAGCCACGAACCGAACACAATCTTTATTAAGAGCATAAGGTTTAAGTCCAAGCATAGTTTTCCCACCATACTTGAATCTCTTAAACCAAGGCTCTGATACCAACTTGTAACACCCGTTCTTATAAATCTAGGTTTAACGTATATTTTGCGAAAATAATCATGTGATTAATGATTACATATACATCAAAAATGCGGGTTTGTTAAAAAACTTTTACAATTTAAGTAATATACATAATGTAATTTTATTCGCCGTTTAAAATAACAACAAAACAACGTTGCGGAAGCTTTGTTTAACGTGTGTTCGGTTCCTGCTCGACGCTTGATCTTCATCCGGGACTCTCGACAATCACCTGTGATCAAAACCAACGTAAAGGTCAGTTTTGATAATTAAATAATGAGTATAATGAGGAAATTTAAAAAAAAATCCAACATTTATATCTTGCACCCAAAAAACAATAACTTATTTCTGATCTCCACCGTAACTTACGGTGGCACCGTAAGTTACGGTGGCTCAAGTATTAACAATTCCCTACCGTACAACAGTAGATTAGCACCGTAACCCAAATCAACTCCGCCGTAACTTACGGTTGAACCGTAAGTTACGGTGGACTCTGCATCCATCTTTTCCATTTTGCCGTAATTTGACACGAAATCATTCGTATCTTTCAAACCGCTTATCCGTTTGACCTACCGCTTCTTCCTACATGTTTGAAATTTGATTTTCCATCATATGGAGTTAAAATCCGACATCCGGCTTGATAAAATTTAAGACTTTTAAGTCTTCGGCTTATTACTCTTTTACCAAAATTTGACCCGTTTGTGATTTTGTCAAACATACAAGTTTGTTTGACCCTTATTTCTTACAAACCTAATAAATTCAATAATGTCTAATATATTAGGTTCCGATTATAGAATTATATACCTTCTTTAACCCATTTTCACCCATATGCTTATTTTGACCCGTTTGAGGTATTTAAGCATATTATAAGCACCAATTGCTTTCATTCATTTCCAAATACATATGTCCACATTTCTTATCAAAGGATCTTCCACCACAACTATATTTGTGGTGGATTCAATGTGGTGATTTATATGTACCAAAATTTACCCTTCAAATCGTTATTTTACGGCAAAGACTCAAATAGAGCCATTTGACTAACATATTACGTCTTCCACTTCTATACTTATTCCAAGTATCCATCAAATAATGAAATTCGTTTCCAAACAACCTTTAAGGGTTGTTTGTTTTATTTAGCCTACAAGGGCGTTTTGGTCGATTTTGGTCCTTCTTTTGTGACGAAGGACTCTCACTAATTATTCGACCAAATAGCACTTTCAACTACAACCTAATTATGCGTACCTAGCTCGGATGAACGTATTGACCCGTTTTAATACCTTGTCTTGACTTATTTTGTTATTTCATAGCTTCGCTAATTCACGAGCCGTTCATCCTGCGAGCATGAGACTCGACATACACTTATTAGTCGTTATTTGCCAAATGGTATTAATATTACCATTTGATCCCTTTTTATTCTTTTTACTAGTTTTGGCTTACTTATAAAGTAGCCGTTCGAAAACCCATTTTATCTTATATTCCGACCCAAATCATTTCGTGTCGGAAACCATATTTCGAATATTATCTCCATCATATTTATGACTTATAGAATAGATATGTATTCTACAAAAATAAACGGTGTAAGTTTTACTTACCTCTCATCCGAACTACGCTTTTCCTTTCCTTCTTGATTCGTTTGATCCGCTCCCTCATCAAGCTTCCACCTAGCTTGTTCCGCGTCAAACTATCATCATTCGTTTTCAAGGTGGTTAGTTTAATCATAATTTAATACGATTATTCCACCTTACACATTTCATATCAAAATTTACCATTTATCGAATTATAGGTCAGTTTGACTTTTTAAAAGTCAAATGCCCATTAGTATACTAATTGCATATTCGAGTTCATCAACTAGTTCTAGCATTCTTTAATTACCCGGTAGGCGTTATCTTTAGACCACCGTTTTAACCAAAGTTCTAACCACGTTCATCACATTTGGAACTCTTTTTAATCACATTTTGCATAATAGCCAAGACATCACAACTAGGTGTTTTAACTACAAAAATTCTAGTTTCGAGCCTTCTTTGAGGCATTTCAACAAACACTTTAAGGGCAGAATTTTGCATGTTTATTTATCAAGTCTCTAGCTTATCTCTTAGCCCTAATTTCACATAAATCAACCATCTTACAAAGTGGTTAACTTCTATAATTTCTGAAATCACTTCAAAATTGTCAATTTACACTAGATCAACAATCTATTTCCTAGTGTTCATCAAATTTCACATAACTCACTAATCACCTACAATGGTGATTATAGTTTTCACTAAAATTTCACATGATTTCAGCTTGTGTTTGTCTAGGGTTTGTCCCTAGACACTATAGTTGTTCCTAAATCATCACAACATACACATGCAACCATAAATTCAGAAATTCCCAATTTCATGAGAATTTCAAGCTAAGAGTTTTCATTAAATTTTACATACCTTTTAATCCTCTTGTGATGAGGATCAATAATCCATGCTTTAATTTCGATTTTGGACTGAATTGGACCTTCAATTTGCAAGTTTAGTGAAGTTCTAGGGTTTTGAAGAGTGGGGATCGACCTGCTCTCTTCTTTGATCGACCAGACACCTCTAATTGGGGTGTTTGCTTTATTTTTATTTGTTTTATCAAATTCTAGTTTCTAGTTCTACAACTTAGGTCCCTCCACTTTTGTATAACTTATAGTTTGGCTAATTTTAACCCTATTATAAGTTATCTCTAGACTATTAGCTAACTAGGTTAAAATTCCTAGTTAGTAAATTCTTGTTTATTTAATAATCCAAATATTCACCGGGTTACTTTTACCACTAAAGGTAAATTACCCGTCTTTTAATATAAACGTGGTTTGATTACCAAACCCGTTTTCGGGGTGTTACAAGTCTACCCCCTTAAAGAGGTTTCGTCCTCGAAACCTTTTCTTACATAATTTATTGAGTTTAACTCAATGTATTCGATCCGCGAAATCTTTTACACATTACTTGTACTTTTATCCAATAGTTAGTATTACCAGAAAAGTATGATAACATCTTTTTGGTTACTAATTGTCTACTTAACTCATACGACATAGTGCAACTTGAAATAACGTAATCTCGTTATTTCCACTAGTTTAGTTAACTTAGCGATATCCATTGCTTTCATATAATATCGAATTCTTTATGAATCCGTTACTTTAACCCGTTTAAAGGTCTTTAGTGAAATATTTCACTTTCAGCAATAATTTCTTTTGTTTTCAGATTTATTCATTCGGTTTAGTTATACCGAATCCATCGCTTACAAGCAAGCCAAATTTTATTGATTTGAATTACTGGCCTTAACCGGTCTCACTAACTAGACTTATTAGTCCCGTTACTTTTTACCGCTCGCCTGGTTATAATGTGATTTTGCTTCACATAACATTTCCCAACCGTGATCGTGTCACATCATGTTTAGTTTGTATCAACTTTTCATTTTCGAAGATATCACTTTTCGAATGTATCGTCCTGCGCCTATCAGTGTTAAGACTTGAATCTTTCATGCTTACTATTTAAATTCCTATCAGAATTTATGTTTATAAAAACGTTATTTCTTACTAAAATCGAAGTTTTAGTTTTAGGATCTTTTCTTTAACTTTTGTCAATTATCCGTACCAGGATATTGACAGTCCATAATTCATTCTTTTACAGTCTTAGTTTTATGCGGGGATTCTCAACCGATTCCCTCGCTTTATCTAATTAACCCGTAGGCTTTTATCGCTTAGCCTTATGGGCTATTTTGATTAGACTTTCACCTCTTTAGGGCGAAGTCCTTATAACTTCTTTCTAATCATGACCCGTGGGTCGTTTCAGTCCCGTAGATCTTTCATTTGTTTATAACCCTAAGGGTTATGTTGATCCCGTAGATCACTCCTTACTCATGTCATTCTTAAAATACATGTTTGGTGTCAAGGCACCCTGTTTTTGTTCGAGGAATCGTTTGGGTTCAAGCTTAGGTCCCGTTAACCTTAATTGTAGTTTCATGGCTATAATTGTTTTCTTTCGGACAATTTTCCGATTTTATGACTTCTCACGTCATTTATGCGTCAGTTCTTCTTATGCTTACTGTTATTTGATTTGCATATATTCTTATTTGGTTATATCTCATTACCGGGCTCATTATTCTCCTGCCTTTAACGCTACCTTTATCTGGCTAGCGCTCATTTGTGCCATTCGGCGTTATATTGTATTCAACCTGTTTGACCTATTAATGTGAAATCCA
This sequence comes from Helianthus tuberosus, assembly GCA_030545235.1. Lineage (NCBI taxonomy): Eukaryota > Viridiplantae > Streptophyta > Magnoliopsida > Asterales > Asteraceae > Helianthus > Helianthus tuberosus. The sequence continues at coordinate 54,932,951 of CM060406.1, forward strand.
TCACTTATAAACAATCAACTTTATCCTTTATTCAACCCATTCGACTTCGAATAGTTGAACATATTTACTCACAATTTCTATATACGAGATTTTATAGTCATAACTCGTAATCCAAGTCCTTTGATATTTTTTTTAAACCCGCGTCCACGTCTCTTGGTTTACGCATGTGTTTAATTCTTACCCATCAACCGGGTGTTTTACCGAAGTCGTTATTATTGCAACCCTCCCGGTATGCATTAAGACCTTGCTTCATTTTTATATTCCGACTTTGTCCTTAAGTTTGACGTTTTACAAAAACGACCCGTTAAGGGACATATTTGCATTTTCCGGGTTCGAGTGTAAGTACACCCCTTCCCAATAATTGTCTAAATCATTTTACATGCTTGCGTTTTCTGGGTTCGAGTGTAAGTACACTCCCTCCCAATACTTGTCTAAATTATTTTACATGCTTGCGTTTTCTGGGTTCGAGTGTAAGTACACTCCCTCCCAATACTTGTCTAAATCATTTTACATGCTTGCGTTTTCTGGGTTCGAGTGTAAGTACACTCCCTCCCAATATTGTCTAAATCATTTTACATGCTTGCGTTTTCTGGGTTCGAGTGTAAGTACACTCCCTCCCAATACTTGTCTAAATCATTTTACATGCTTCTTTGTCCCTTCACTAGGGCTCATTATCCTAATGTAATACACTTCCGTCACTCGGTTGTGCGTTTACATTATTATCAAATATTTTTCTTATCTGATTCATTTGGGTACTTTTTAATTAGTCCCATTCACCCCGCCCTTACTACATCGGACATAAATGTGTCCGCTATAAGAAGTTCATGGTATCATATGCCACTACTTACTTGGCCAGAGTAAGTGATTTACACATGACACACATGACCTTTTTATAGTTTTCACATCACGCCCTATGTAAGTAATGCCTTTATTTATTTCTCCTGGAAACAATATCCCGAATACATTTTCTATTCGGTTTTCCAAGTTTCTAAATTACATATGCAACAATCATTCTCTACATGTTTGTTGCATATTGCTATTTGTGCGTTTACATTTAAAAGCGTGCACCTGGTAATGTTTGCCCCAACGGGCGTTCCTTGTCATTACTTATTTGCGATCGTTACGCGATTTAGGTCCTTGATGATTATGCTCTCCTTGCCATATATCGGACCGTTCCATCATCATATTAACAATTTGTTTGACTCTCGTCGTCTTCAAACGCGAGTGTCCTTCATTTAAAACATTCACAAAAAGTTAGTAAAGTCAACTTCAATAATCACCCGTATTATAATACAAGGCATTTTCTACTATACACGTCAACGCGCGTATTTTCATCAACTATATCAATCATCTTAATTGGGGTAACGTGTATCACACGATAGCCCTATGTGTTGTTTACAACACTTTAGCATGCTAAACTATTAACATACATGTACTTACCGGATTTGCGATCAAGCCACGAACCGAACACAATCTTTATTAAGAGCATAAGGTTTAAGTCCAAGCATAGTTTTCCCACCATACTTGAATCTCTTAAACCAAGGCTCTGATACCAACTTGTAACACCCGTTCTTATAAATCTAGGTTTAACGTATATTTTGCGAAAATAATCATGTGATTAATGATTACATATACATCAAAAATGCGGGTTTGTTAAAAAACTTTTACAATTTAAGTAATATACATAATGTAATTTTATTCGCCGTTTAAAATAACAACAAAACAACGTTGCGGAAGCTTTGTTTAACGTGTGTTCGGTTCCTGCTCGACGCTTGATCTTCATCCGGGACTCTCGACAATCACCTGTGATCAAAACCAACGTAAAGGTCAGTTTTGATAATTAAATAATGAGTATAATGAGGAAATTTAAAAAAAAATCCAACATTTATATCTTGCACCCAAAAAACAATAACTTATTTCTGATCTCCACCGTAACTTACGGTGGCACCGTAAGTTACGGTGGCTCAAGTATTAACAATTCCCTACCGTACAACAGTAGATTAGCACCGTAACCCAAATCAACTCCGCCGTAACTTACGGTTGAACCGTAAGTTACGGTGGACTCTGCATCCATCTTTTCCATTTTGCCGTAATTTGACACGAAATCATTCGTATCTTTCAAACCGCTTATCCGTTTGACCTACCGCTTCTTCCTACATGTTTGAAATTTGATTTTCCATCATATGGAGTTAAAATCCGACATCCGGCTTGATAAAATTTAAGACTTTTAAGTCTTCGGCTTATTACTCTTTTACCAAAATTTGACCCGTTTGTGATTTTGTCAAACATACAAGTTTGTTTGACCCTTATTTCTTACAAACCTAATAAATTCAATAATGTCTAATATATTAGGTTCCGATTATAGAATTATATACCTTCTTTAACCCATTTTCACCCATATGCTTATTTTGACCCGTTTGAGGTATTTAAGCATATTATAAGCACCAATTGCTTTCATTCATTTCCAAATACATATGTCCACATTTCTTATCAAAGGATCTTCCACCACAACTATATTTGTGGTGGATTCAATGTGGTGATTTATATGTACCAAAATTTACCCTTCAAATCGTTATTTTACGGCAAAGACTCAAATAGAGCCATTTGACTAACATATTACGTCTTCCACTTCTATACTTATTCCAAGTATCCATCAAATAATGAAATTCGTTTCCAAACAACCTTTAAGGGTTGTTTGTTTTATTTAGCCTACAAGGGCGTTTTGGTCGATTTTGGTCCTTCTTTTGTGACGAAGGACTCTCACTAATTATTCGACCAAATAGCACTTTCAACTACAACCTAATTATGCGTACCTAGCTCGGATGAACGTATTGACCCGTTTTAATACCTTGTCTTGACTTATTTTGTTATTTCATAGCTTCGCTAATTCACGAGCCGTTCATCCTGCGAGCATGAGACTCGACATACACTTATTAGTCGTTATTTGCCAAATGGTATTAATATTACCATTTGATCCCTTTTTATTCTTTTTACTAGTTTTGGCTTACTTATAAAGTAGCCGTTCGAAAACCCATTTTATCTTATATTCCGACCCAAATCATTTCGTGTCGGAAACCATATTTCGAATATTATCTCCATCATATTTATGACTTATAGAATAGATATGTATTCTACAAAAATAAACGGTGTAAGTTTTACTTACCTCTCATCCGAACTACGCTTTTCCTTTCCTTCTTGATTCGTTTGATCCGCTCCCTCATCAAGCTTCCACCTAGCTTGTTCCGCGTCAAACTATCATCATTCGTTTTCAAGGTGGTTAGTTTAATCATAATTTAATACGATTATTCCACCTTACACATTTCATATCAAAATTTACCATTTATCGAATTATAGGTCAGTTTGACTTTTTAAAAGTCAAATGCCCATTAGTATACTAATTGCATATTCGAGTTCATCAACTAGTTCTAGCATTCTTTAATTACCCGGTAGGCGTTATCTTTAGACCACCGTTTTAACCAAAGTTCTAACCACGTTCATCACATTTGGAACTCTTTTTAATCACATTTTGCATAATAGCCAAGACATCACAACTAGGTGTTTTAACTACAAAAATTCTAGTTTCGAGCCTTCTTTGAGGCATTTCAACAAACACTTTAAGGGCAGAATTTTGCATGTTTATTTATCAAGTCTCTAGCTTATCTCTTAGCCCTAATTTCACATAAATCAACCATCTTACAAAGTGGTTAACTTCTATAATTTCTGAAATCACTTCAAAATTGTCAATTTACACTAGATCAACAATCTATTTCCTAGTGTTCATCAAATTTCACATAACTCACTAATCACCTACAATGGTGATTATAGTTTTCACTAAAATTTCACATGATTTCAGCTTGTGTTTGTCTAGGGTTTGTCCCTAGACACTATAGTTGTTCCTAAATCATCACAACATACACATGCAACCATAAATTCAGAAATTCCCAATTTCATGAGAATTTCAAGCTAAGAGTTTTCATTAAATTTTACATACCTTTTAATCCTCTTGTGATGAGGATCAATAATCCATGCTTTAATTTCGATTTTGGACTGAATTGGACCTTCAATTTGCAAGTTTAGTGAAGTTCTAGGGTTTTGAAGAGTGGGGATCGACCTGCTCTCTTCTTTGATCGACCAGACACCTCTAATTGGGGTGTTTGCTTTATTTTTATTTGTTTTATTAAATTCTAGTTTCTAGTTCTACAACTTAGGTCCCTCCACTTTTGTATAACTTATAGTTTGGCTAATTTTAACCCTATTATAAGTTATCTCTAGACTATTAGCTAACTAGGTTAAAATTCCTAGTTAGTAAATTCTTGTTTATTTAATAATCCAAATATTCACCGGGTTACTTTTACCACTAAAGGTAAATTACCCGTCTTTTAATATAAACGTGGTTTGATTACCAAACCCGTTTTCGGGGTGTTACATAAACATTACTATTTTGCACTACATTTCCTGGTCGCTCAAGGAAAAGAAATATAAGACTCAAAATTAACAAAATATTATACAACCTGTAATTACAAATAACAGTGTTTTAAACATCCACTCCTACCAAAGGGACAAACTCAACATCTGTTTCGCTAAACTTTGCAAACCAAAAGGTTTATTGAAGACAACCACTGTTGAAGCAAAGTCTGTTAAACCAAACAACTTCAGCTGATGAACCAAACAACCTCTGCTGATGAACCAAAAGGTCTGTTAAGACAATGACTGCTGAAGCAAAGGTCTCCCAAAGAGAACCTCTGCTGATGAAGCCAAATGTATGATGAATCTAAGTTCTGCTGTGGACCAATAGATATTGCACAATTCAACAGAAGATCTTTAATATAAGATCTTTAATAGATGATGATCAACAGCTCATAAGGTCTATTGAAGGGAAGTCTATCAACAGATGCTAATGTAACTCAGATCCTAACAGTTCTTAGGCGTTAGCAGATGTTAGCACGCTATAACAGTGCTTAGCCTCTAACAGATGTTAATGTATCTCAGGCCCTAACAGTTTTCCCACTAACCAATTGATTAAATTTTCATTCATTCACTAACAATAATATACAACCCTACTACTTGTCCAGTACATGAATATCACCAAAAATGTATATAATGTATAATAACAATATTATATAACAAATAAAAGGTTAAATTTACTTGATTTTTAAAGCGTAGACATTACATACCAAATACATCAGTTTAGATGCTTCATTGTAGCCCTTACACACCAAAATTTTAACCACAGTTTGTTAAAACAACAGTTAACAGACATAAATAAAAACCACAAGGAGTCTTCAAAAAATAAGTGGTTTCTACTTATCTCTCATAAGAAATGTTTTTTCATAAGCATCTAATTGTTAACCTTAGACAGCTTCTTCCGGGTTTTTCTCACATTAGTGGATAGCTCACCAACGTTGACAACATCAATATCTTGAGCTATCCACTTTCCATTGGGACTTGATCCAGAATCCTTTTCAACTTCAACGGCTGAAGAGTCGGCCGTAACAGAGACAACATCCTTGCAACAGATCACAAAACAACTATTGATCTCATTTAATAAAATAATGAACTCTTTTTAAACATATTAAACATACTTTCAAAAATAAATACTCACCCTTGAAGATCGTTCAGCAGACACCTGGGAAGATTCTGAAAGGTTAACATCCTTAACTTCAGCTACCTCTTGAGTGACCTAAAGGATCATAATATATGATATTATATAAAAAAGTGCAGAATCCAGTCTTTGAACCTAAAAAGAAAAATAAATAGATTGAAAAAGTAATTTTATATGCTACCTCATCAGTATTTTCATCACCGTTACCATCTCCACCAACCAACTCAACAATTATTACTGGATCGTCACATTTTTTTTGCACGGTATAAACACGATAGTCATTTTTAAGATTGAACTCTTAAACATCAATCTTAAAAGCGACCTTCTTATCAGCCAATCGAAATATCTCATGAGGAAAACATCCAGTATCATTCGCCTTCACCTGCCTCTCTCTTATGTCACTCGCCGCTAATCCAAGAAGCTTCTGAACATCTCTATCAAACATAACAAAAGAAACACTACCACTCTCATCCTGCACCTGAACTTGCACCTTGAACCTGAAATATATACAAATGACTAAGTAAACTGCAAAACTATATTCAAATATCAGTCTTAAACTGTTATTTATATAAATAAAACGTTAAATTATCATCATTGCTTACTTTGTGGTGATGGATGTACATTCACTACGACATTTGGGACAAACCAAAGAAGTCGCAGGCAATCGAACAATATCATCCGAAACATTTTCAACATTCTGCAAGTATTCACTTTTAGCCATCACCTTCTTGAAACACTTACGACAAGCAGGATAAAACCAACCATACTCTTCTTGCACAATCTTAATTGTCGCAACCACAACACAAGACATTTCCTGTAAAAACAATATATCAACTTGTAATCTCTAGTGTAACAACTCTCATCAAAAGTCCTAATTATTATTTTAATTTGGCCAATAGGAAACCCTAATTGAGAAACCCAAGTGATTCTGAACAAACCCTAAAATTTTCAGAACAATCAGGATCAGGGCCCCTAAAACTCAAGGGGGGTATACCCTAGTTAACGATTATCTAAAATTACTCGCTGTCAAAATTCGGAATTTAGAATCTGTCAAGTCAGCAAAGCTAGTCCCAACCGTGGCTACCCTATAACCTATTTTCAACCCTTACAGACCGTAACATTGTGAGGCTTACGGTCCGTAAGCAATGCAAAATTTTGACTATAAATAACAGACATTGGCACTTGAATTCTGTCTTTGAAACGACGTAAATTCGCTTTACGTAGGTTGAGTTATAACAGAAACAGTCCACAAAACACACACTGATCACGAAGTGCTGCCGCAATCAGGGTAATAACTCGATCGCTATTACGATTCAACGTCCGATCGATTATAACTATCCAACGATTGTTTAAGTGCCGCTCAAATTGAGTTTATACTTTGTTATTCATCGTGATTTCGACTTGAATGTTTGAGTGCTGTTCGAACTCGGACTATACTCTGTCATTCGTTGTGAATCCGCTGAATTGTTAAGTATTGCACTTGTAAACCGTTGTGAGGGTTTAATCTCGTGAATTGTCGTAACTGCTGTATTAGTTACTAACATGTTTGTGCGTGCATTGTTATTTAAATTAGGTTAATCAAGGCTAATCAGTAGGCTTATACTCTGCTCGTTAAATCTACAATGTGAGTCATTTTCTTTTTATCAAAATTTGTTTACAAAAGCATGTTTATTTTCAAAGTTATAATTACAGTGATTAAGTTTATGTAATCACCAAATTACAGCCGGTATGTGGGGTATTGTGCACATTACTACTGTTGTTGTCACTTTAGGTGGGCGAACCTAATTAGTGATATTCGTCATTCATTGGGGCAGCCAATGGTGATATGACCACAGTCACCGAAATGAGTCGAGTGACAAATACTGTGGGTAGTTGGTTTGATATCAGAAACATTGTAATCTCTCTTAATACTGTGAATTATAACAAACGAGTCGTTTTAGTAAAACTGAATGATTCACTCAGTATTTCCCTGCTGACAAAACCTTTTTCAAACATGTTTCAGGTGAGCTGTTGTGAGCACAGGAAAAGTGCCGTGGAGCACTACAAGCTTAGAAAAGTGGCTCAATGTAAATAAATAAAGAAACATGTTTTGAGAAATAAAGATTTCCCAGTGAAATCACTTTATTGTAAATTATGGGATTTATCCCTATATTATATATAAACGAGCATTTTTAATATTAATCGATCCTGTTTAAACAGACTTCCGCTGTCATTTAATTAGATACCATCGGATTTCCTGCCTCGCGGCTCTGGACCAGGTCAAACCGGGGCCAAGGGCCGTGACATCTAGTTTGACAAACATGTAGATGATAAACAAAACAAATCACCAAACTATATAAAAGATGTGAAACCTTTTCTATCTCACTAATTTCATCAACATGTTTCCTCAAGCAATCAGTTACAAATTCTTTATGCAATGGAAAAAAGCTCTGAGATGATAGTATTATTTGAGAAGTAGAACCACTCCCTTGTCCAAACTTCAGTATAAGACTTTTGAATACCACAAATGATTAGAATTAGTATACAAATAACATGAAACCAAGTATTTGACTTGAACATCTATATACAAAAGAAATTACATTGACAAATTACCTCCTCCTTAGCTGATTAACTTCATCAATTTCTTCATTCAGAAACATTCGTGTTGCAAACTTATCACTTTGAACTGTATATTCACCTACATGCAAAATTATATAGATATTTAGTCAACCTGTCTTTATATTGCCATAAATAAAGAGTATAGTTATGATTTGCAGAAACTAACAAAAATTACTTTTCCATTCCTTACACTTTCCATGCTGTATAACAGCCATGACATGCTCATGAGCTGGATTTTAGAGATGAACTCCTTAAACTGCAGAGCATAATCATTCCACACAGTACACCGCAAAACCTTACCCCTACATGAAAACAATATTCGTGTGAAGATATACTAAAGACTAATTTATGACCATTTTTTTACAATCTCTAATATCAAAACTAAACTGAATGAATAACAACACAAAATCAACGAAAATTTATGACATTTATTAAAGTAGTAAATGAGCCATAAATTAACTAACATATTCATTAAGAATAAACTGTTGATCTCATTTATTACCATGATTCAACATTAGATACAAACACTATAGATCTTATTTATTACCATTTCCATGATTCCACATTAAATACCAACATTCTTCATCTTATTTATTAACATCATTAAATACAAACAATGATCTGTACATGACTGCACATGTAAACAACAACTTACTCCAAGTCTTGAATATCGAAATTGATCTTCTTAGTCTCTTTTGGAGGTCGGCCAAAGATTTCAAGATCTCCACAACAAACCACAGATCCAGCAACATCTATATGATCACATTATACAACAGTATAAGTAAAACTCTCTAATTTTATACAGAGAATACATGATTACAAAAATATACAATTCCAACACTCAAAGAGTTTAACGCCTCTCCTTGAAGAATATCTTGATAAGCTCTGAAGTTGAAATCATACTCAACACCTTGTCAATCTCTCACAGGTGTAACAGTTGTGCATCTATAAAAGTTGATTTTATAAGGTTGTACTACTACTTTATATAAATCTTTATTCTCACCAACACCAAATTTTGACAGAATCACAACAGCATCTTCTTGAAGTTGTCCATCAAAAAATGGTATCAGATGACTCTTAATACCTGCTTAAATCTTAGTACCCTGAAAAACTATTAAAGAAAGTATCTTCTTTGCATACACCACTACATTCTCTAATAAAACGGAATAGCAGAAATACAAATTACCTTTTCATCAATGAAGATGAGATCCATTTTGTAACCTTGATTCCATTTTCGAATAATTCTCGCTTTCATGTTCCACATATCTTTCCCAGGATTCAAATCGTTAACAAAACTAAGATTGTTACTGTCAACTGATATTGACATGCTTCTAATTCGGATTGTGATCAAATTTCAAATTTCAAAATTAGAGAAGACGAAAGCGTGATCAAATATGAAGAGGGAAATGAGAAGAAATACCTTATATAAGAAGATGATTAACAGGAGTTTCTTAGTGACATGCATTAATTGCAAATTACTTATTCCCATGCATTTTTTAATTTGAATTTGCCGGTAATTAGCCTTAAACATCTGCGGATCTAAAAGCATTACAGAGCATAACAACAACTACTGCTAGGTATTAAAGTAAAGTCAGATATAAATGAGCAGATGTTTACTTTGGCAGAGGTTTGAGTGAACTTTAAATGATTTTATGTATTAGGCTTTATGATGCAATAATAACATAAGAAAAGCTTTGTTGGACAGTCTCTCCGTCTGTCACATCAGTTTTTCTTATGTCATTAGGATTTCTCCTTTTATAGAAAGTATAGATAGATTAATTAATAACCAATATATAGATATCACTTATTTGTATCCTTATCTTTATAAATTAATAAATAACTTCAATTTTGCAATTTAGACCCTTTGTTTTTTTACTTTTAACCCAAAGTTTTTCATTTTTTGGAATTTAATACCAACTCTTTTTTATTTTCAATTTTGGTCCACCATACTTTTCATCTTTCTCAAGTTTTTCGTTTCGTTCTAAATTTTGTGAGTTAACACACCGCAAGTTCAACATTTTTTGCGTATTTTTTTTTCTGTTTAACTGGCCCATCGTGTCACATCTATATTTCTGCGTTTGACAAGTTCGTCTAACACGCGGGTCCTGGATGAACTTAGTTATTTTTTTCTATGTTTTACGTTTCGATTTAATTTCTCAGCAACGAGCGTGCGTGATTCAAAGATTTTACGTCTGCTTTTCGCTCGGCGTTATTTTTTTTCCCGTTTTTACTTATTTTGTTTTTACAAGCTTTTCCGGTATTTGTGGTCGCTGACAATGATATAGTATTATTGCTACTTAACACAGTTTTATGACAACCGCTTAAGGCTGGCAAATCGTGTCTTAACAGGTTTAGCAGGTTTCTGACGGCGCGCACAACATAAGTTTCAAACATGATTACGACTCGTTTAACTACTTTCTACCTCATGTTTATAAAACAGTTTTATGTTTTATGTACAAAGATGAATAAATGATAGATCCTAACATTGTAATTTTAATTATTTTAAAAATTAAAAAAGTCAAAGGGTGTATTTTTCAGTCAAACAGGTCTAATCGTGTCTTAACAGGTACCCAATTGCCAGCCCTACAACCGCTGCAACACATAGGCTTAATACTAGTTGTTAAATATATACGCATACATTTTTTAACAAGTTTAACCCGGGGTGCGGCTCGCGCACCCCCAAGGCGGCCATGACCGTATTCATCCCCATCAGTACATCCATCACATTTGGTGACTTCCTCATACCGAATAAATCCAAAGAAGTTCCATCTAGAATCCGGCTTCTTTGCTACATAAGCATCTTTTATCTTAGCATGTGGTTGGAAGACTTTCCACATCAATGAGTTATTGGCATCTTCCGGTTGTTTCCTCTATGTTTCCTCCTCCAGTATTGAACTTCCGTCTACTTCTCTCCCCTCGTAGTTTTTTCTTTATTGGGTAGGTTCCCTGAATTTGTATTTTGGACAAATTCATACTCAAGAAAGAAAGGTCACCAAAAATACGTTTGGGAATGTTCCATTCCATTGTGTTTTGACATTTTGGAATAAATAAACTAGAGTCTTCACGTAAAGTACTTGGAAGTTTGTAAATTGATTACCGTTATCGAAAACAATAATTTTCATCATTTCGATAAACAACAAACTATTCATGTCACATTGTAACCATGTTGTTTAAGGGAGAGACTTGCTGTTCTAAGGGACCCAAGTTCGATTCCTGTCATCCCCATTATTTTCTGTGGCACCTGGTGATGATGGGAGACTAGGCGAATAGGTGGAGATCGCTAGTTCGATCCTTGAACTGTGCGGGTTTTACCTCACTGCACTGCCGTGCCTTCGGGCGAGTGTTCACGGGCTTCGGCCCTAGGTGAGGGTTTTCCCCGGTTTGGAGGCGAGTGTATCCCGATGTGGTGAATTTCGCGAGTAGCCAATTTGAAAGATTTGTTGGCTGTTCTCAAAAAAAAATGTGTGCATTAATTTTAACCACATGAGCAATAGTGTAAAGATTACTTTTTGACTCTTTTAAGTGCATACAAATTAATTGATTTCGACTTTAAAGTGGGAAAGGTATTGGTATATGCGCGAGGTCAAGGGTTTTACCACAGTGCGTATTCGGGCGGTGGGTTTCCTCTAGAATTGGTTACTGGCTGGATCACCAGTGTTTTATGTAATCGTGAGCGCATGTGGCCTTTTGCATAAGGGTGTACCCGGGTGACACACGGCTTTGTCGGACGTTAAAGAAAAAAAAGGTTTTTGGGAACGATTTAGCAAAATACATTTAGGAATATCCCATCTATTATCCTCATATATGACATTTAGGAATATCATCCTCCTCCTATATAGTGGTGCACAAATCGGGTTGTTTTAAAAACCGGGTTTCGGGTAGGATCGGGTTGGGTAGGATCGGGTTTTACAAAATCGGGTTTTTTTAAAAACCGGGCCGGGTCCGGGTTCTCTACCAAAAATGTATACCCTATATGCCCGGGTCCGGGTAGGGTTCGGGTCGGGTTTTATAAAACCCGGGTATTATAATACCCTATTTCCGGGTTCGGGTATTCATCGGGTAGGGTTCGGGTATGCATCGGGTTGGGAAAAAACCGCACCGGGTATTAAAAAAACCCGACCGGAACTATGCTTATAAAATGTATCAAACATAACTCTTACACATAGACATCAAATCTATTGATAAACAGAGGCACAATTTATAAACAGAGGCACAATTTATTAAATACAAAAACTAATAATGATATTAAACAAACAAAGAAAATAGAAGGGCCAACATATATTGGCATATTTGTTTCCACTTGTAATGAAATATACTAAATAATTAAGTAGCGGTGACAAATATCATTAGAAACCTAATAATTAAACAAGATTACATCAAGTCTTAATGCATACATAATTAAACAAGATTACATCAAAATCGGGTTTTTTTAAAAACCGGTTCCGGGTATTTATAAAACCCGGTTCCGGGTTCGGGTTCGGGTATTTATAAAACCGGGTTTCGGGTATAAACCGGTATAAAAAAAACCGGTTCCGGGTTCGGGTTTTAGATCAAATATGCATACCCGGTCCCTACCTCGGGTTCGGGTATAAAAAACCCGGGTTTTATAATACCCGGTTTCGGGGTTTTTTTCGGGTCCGGGTTCGGGTTTTTTGTGCACCACTACTCCTATATGAGAATTTTGACATTTTGAAATTTAAGGAGCAAGTGTTGCAATCATGGCCCATGAAGACGGATAACCCATTAAAGCGGGTGTGAGCTGGGCTTTAGCCACTAGGCCTTGACGTAAAGATGGTTGATATTTTGAAGTCAAAATCAAAACCCTCAGTCACCACCACACCTGCAATCAATTCAATGGTTTGGTTTGGTGTATTTCGATATTTAATTTTGAGTTAATTACTATTTTCGTCCCTATGGTTTGTCAAAAATCACTATTTTAGTCCATTAGTTTAAAAATTGTGATTTCAGTCCCTGTGGTTTCACTTTCATAACCATTTCAGTCCACCTCGTAACCATTTCAGTCTCTGTACTTAACAGAATAAAGGATTGAAATGGTTACGAAAGTGAAACCACAGGAACGAAAACAATAATTAACTCTTTAATTTTCTTCTTACTTGTTTATATGATGCAATAAAAAGGATCTTTGTTACAGATTATAAAGTCACAGAATTTTTCTTCCTCATAGGCGGTCATCACGCTATTTCATCATAAGTTGTGATTTATCGTCTCTTTCAGATCACTCAATAAGTTCTTTCCTCCCAACATTTTCTTCTATCATATTCCTTCTTTCCTATAGATTGAGAAAATTAGATTTGATTTGCCTTTTTGTTATCGTGTCTAGATTTAGGTTTAACTAAAATTTATTTCTCGTGTTGCGGGATTATTTTTTAAGGTGATTTGAGAATACTATTTTTTTTTTTTTTTTTGCAATTGCCTTTAAAGAGAAAACAATGAACGATTTTTTTTTAAACGACAAATTTGGATCACTGACGGATCACTAGAGTATTATCGTGCCATCAACGGAATCACCCGATCATATCCATCTCCACTATGCAATAATGACTATACACAAATTCAGGAGTAAACCTAATAAATATGGAAAAAACCCTCTTGTGGGAATCGAACCCATGACCTAATGGTCATAAGCCTTATCTCACCCCCAAGATGCCACGCTATAATGCCATGGACAAATAATGAACGATTACATTTCCAACCCTTTAGATACTTCTAAAGTTGTTTGAGAAATCAATTGTAGTTGAATCTCTTGGTGTGTGTTAATGCGGTTGAACCCATATCTTACCACAATTTTGTATTTCTTAATTGTAGTTGGATCTTATGGACTGTTTCAAATCGAACTTTTCAATTAGTTATAGACTTTTTGTAAATATACACACAACATAAATACTAAACACATATGACTTCACAAAAATTGATTCTATTTATTATTCATTTTCATTTAGTTTTAATTATAAATAAACATGTTACCTCAAAAAAAATGAAATTAATTAAATAAATACAAAAGTCATGGAATTGACAACACTATTAATTTAGATTATTCATGTCAAGTATGTATGAATTTATGAGATGATATTGGATGGAAATGATTGTCTTTATGATTCATCTGCATGTTAATATAATTTTCACTCTAGCTAACAACTTCTCAAATTATAGATATAATAATGGGTGTTTTTCGAATTTTTGTAGATTTGTAAGTTTGTTTATGTTTGTGTTGACTCGTGTTTGTGTTAGTGTTTGAGTTCGATTTATATTAGTATTTCCGCGTATACGCATTCAATATGTTAGATTTTATTTGACTTCTCTTCCGTATCAGTAAGTTTGTTCTTTGATTCTAGGGTATAGTATTCGTTTTTTCACATGATGTTGATTTATATTCGAGATTTCCAGTTCCCGTTTGTTATATTAACTAGGTTATAGACCCATTTATTACATGGGTTGAATAAATAAAATATCTTACATAAGTTAACGATGATAATCTCATACAAAAATTTCTTAAATTAAATCACCCATAATCAAGAAAATGTCGGTTTTTTCTTTGAAATTTAAAGAAAAATATAATAATTTTAAGATAAATTCACACATGTTAAAAAGCCAATATATAACGGATAACTATTGCTAATTATCACTAAAAACATAAATTAAACCATACAATTTAAACACCTTGAATTATAAATAATTTGAAATGGAACGCTAACATGAATAATATGCTAGTACTTCTAAATATTAAACATCAGCTTGAGTATAGATTTCATTAATGATTTTCACTTTAATATAATGTTTTGTTTTCTTTTGTGTTTTTGTGACAAGAATATTAAAGTTTAAACATTATTTAAAATGACCACAAAATTTTTATACTCTGAAGTTTAACGACTTTATTTCTTTGGCTTTTTTTTCGTAGTTATATAGAGTGTCATTACCGTAATGAACCAAACCCATATTGATCGAAATTGAATCCCCACCGAATCGCACGGGGGATTTCAGTAATTATTCTTCAAATTATATATTTGTTATTGTTAATAACTAAAGCAAATCAAATATGTCCAGTTAGTTTATCAAATTTAACTGAAGATGCTATATAAATATCCTCTACAATAATTAGAAATAACTTAATTATTATTCATCATCAATTAAAATATAAGTCAAGGATTATCTAAATTTAATTTAAATACTCATTTAATTATTTATCAGATTATAATTTAAATATTTTAATGAAAAAAAGAAAACCAAGAAAAAATCCATGTAATCTTTAAAAAATAAAGTTTAAGAAATTAACACAAAGATAAATTGGATAACGCATAGCAATTATTTATATTTATATAGATATAACAATAATTAATAATATTAGAGGTTAATCCACTATATTAATATAGTATTAATTTCATATATAAATAAATTAATTAAATGAGAGAATGCCACATGGCATTATATAAATAAATTAAATTAGAGAATGCCACATGGCATTATATGTATTTCTTTATTAGTATTAGATTTTTATATTGACTAGCGGTAAGACCCGTGTGCAAACACGGGTCGTTTCTTAGAAAACCATGCATAGCCCATATTGACAGAGAGTAAAAAAATAATTAGTACAGACTTATAAAATTGATATACACTAATGGTCAATAGGTTTATTCAACAGCAATTCCATTATGTTGATAGCAAACTACTGTTGTCTATTAACTGTTAAAAACTTCTGTTGCTTTCCAACAGACTTTAATAAGAACTGTCATCCATTATCTCCAACAGAGCTTGCCAGATGGATAGATAGTAACTATCAGATGTTAGTCAACCCATGTTAAAAAGGCCAGTCAACAGAAACTACAAAGGTTAGTAAACAGATTTTAAGAGAATAATGTTATTAACAACATGTGTTAGAAAACCATGCATAACACATATTGATAGAACATATACATATGTGTATAGATATTGTACCAAAACGTGTTATCTATTATAGCTAAAAGACAACTATAGACATGCATCATCAGTTAATATATAAGATACATATGAGTATTTCCATTGTGTGCTATCCACAAAAAAAAGTAGCACCCACCCATTGACAATGAAACTTGTTTATAGACATAACTACATATAAAACATGTCTAAGAAGCAAAATTAGTACCAGTAACGAACCAAATGTACAACCACAAACAATCATGCAGGGCCGGCCAGTAAGGCTTATCAACCTAGGCTAAGGCCTAGGACCACCAGAAAACAAGGGCCTCCAATTTTATTTCCTTTCATATATGACTTGTTTTTTGCCATTTAAACAACGTTTCTAGGCCCAAGATTTAGGATTTACACTAGGAGTCTGCATTGTCCACGCACACAACACATCAACCCTCGTTACTTGCGGCGTCTTTTGACTTTGAGTAACTAGGTGAAACTGATTGCGGATTGAGTGAAATTAGAACCAAGATTAGGAAAAATCATCGCTATGGTTATTCAATGTCTCAAATCTCAATCTCAATTCCTTTATACCAATTCAATAGGGCCCTGACTTTGTAGTTCGCTTAGGGCCTCCAAAAACGTTAGAACGGCCCTGCAATCATGACATAAAACTAAGAGGACTTTATCTCTGTCACGATATGCACAACTTTTTTTAACTTCAGCAATTGAGTAGACTTGTGAAACTCTAACGAAAGTTCATCACCAAAAGCAATATTGCAAGATCTCAGATAAGAAGACCATCCAACAACAGCATATTTGAATCCGGTATTGGTTTTTTGAGATGTTGTAAACAGTTCCTGGACTTCACATTTGAGATTCTGGATCTTGATAGGCTTAGGATTATCAGTATGTAGATCCAACGCAGAAGATACATCTGATGGCAGTTACTTAAAAACAGAAAATTGAATAGTGAATTTTATAAAATATTGATATATAACTGAAATTGTTGAAATAACGAAACAAAGCAACGACTGCAAAAGCTTACAAGTTTGTCTTCAGCATGTGTGGTGAAGTGTAAGACTGATTCTGAAGTGGATGATACTAAACGAACCTTTCGAACTTTACATGTGTTTACATGGATATGCGTGTTCCTGAGCTTTAGTAAGTAGTAGACGTGTGAGGTGAGATTCGAATACATGTGTTGAATCCTGTGACGATGTTTGTTGCAGACTATGTCATCTGGATCCCGTCATCCCTTACTTTCTCGTCAAGAACAGAGAGACAAACACCTTGATGCTATCATCGCAAAACAAGTGGCAAAGGCCGTAAGTGATGTCTACGAAAACATCAGCAAATCGTCCGAGGAGTCGAGGACCGAAGCTCCTAAAGTTGCCGCCAAAACTCCCTTCAGTTTCAAGCAATTCAAGTCGTGTGGGCCAAAAGAATTCACTGGCGAGGGAGGTCCTACTGCATTATTTCACTGGTTTGACTCCATTGAGGTTACTCTGCGACAGAGCGGTTGCCCTGATGACCTCCGTACTCTGAATGCTACCGGAGTTTTCCAGTCCTGTGCACTAGACTGGTGGACGGCCGAGAGGAACAAGCGAGGGAACGATGCAGCCTACGGTCTGTCGTGGGACGAGCTCAAAGAAGTTATGCTGGAAGAATTCTGCCCTCCTCACGAACGTCAAAAGCTAGAAGATGAATTTTGGCACATACAGCAAAAGGAAGGTGACAATGTTGGCCTTACTGCTCGTTTCAAACAGCTCAGCATTATCTGTCCCGACCAAGTCAAGACTCCAGACATGGCGATCAAGAAGTACATCCGGGTCCTGCCCGACTGCGTTGCTGATTTCGTGCAAGCGGCTAAGACTACGACGATCGAAGAGACTTATCTGCTGGCCGCTGAAATCAATGGCAAGCGGGTTAAGGCTGGTGTCTGGGATAAGACTTCAAAGCATCTGCATCAAGCTACCGCCACCGCACCAACTGCGGAACCCACCACATCGAGCAACAAAAGGAAGAACAAGAGGAAGAACAGCTCCAGCAACAAGAACTGTGCGATCACTGCTGCACCAGTTCAAACTGTACTAGCTCAACAGCGCCAAGTGGCGGCGCCTGTGGCCAATGCACCCCTTGCTAAGCGTGCATACACTGGGCCACATCCGCTTTGCCCTACCTGTACCTACCACCACCCGACTGCCATCGCCTGCCATTTCTGTGTCCATTGCAATATATACGGACACTTCACGACCAACTGCCGTGCTCGACAAGCTCTACTCACTGCCCCTCAGGGTCATCTAGCTCCTCCGGCACCCGCGGTCAACGCCAGAGCCTGCTTCACGTGTGGCGACTCGAACCATTTCGCCAACGTGTGCCCAAACAGGGTTGTGAAACAAGAGCCCCAGCAGCAGCAGCAACAACAGCCTCAGCAACAGCAACACCAGCAGCAACAACAAGCAGCACGTGCCCGAACTTTCAACATCAACGTGCGCCAAGCCCAAGCCGACAACAACGTGGTTAATGGTACGTTCCTTGTGAATGGTATTTGTGCATCGTGTTTGTTTGATACTGGAGCCGATAATTGCTTTGTGTCGTTCGAATTCGAGAAGCTCCTTAGTCGTAGACGCTCCAAACTCTCTTCGACGTTCGATGTAGAAGTCGCCACTGGAAGAACTGTCGCCGTCAATTCCGTTATCCGTGATTGTACTCTTGAGCTCAACCATCACATTTTCCCAATCGACCTTATTCCAATGCAACCCGGAAGTTTCGACGTCAAAGTAGGCATGGACTTTCTTCGCGAAAACCATGCTGAAGTTATGTGCTTCGACAAAATGATTCGATTCTCGCTCGCGAATGGTGATTTATTGTGTCTATACAGTGAAACTGCTTCGAAAGGTCTCAAACTCATGTCGTGTGTCCAAGCTAGCAAGTATCTCCGCAAGGAATACAGAGCTTTCTTGGCTAACATTGTAGTAGCGGAGAAGGAAAAGAAAGAGAAGAAGGAAGTGAAAGATGTTCGTGTGGTTCGTGAATTTCCTCATGTGTTTCCGGAGGATCTTCCGGGACTCCCGCCAAGTCGTGATATCGACTTTCGTATCGACCTCATTCCTGGAGCCAATCCTGTTGCCAAAGCTCCTTACCGACTCGCACCGTCCGAAATGCGTGAACTCTCAAACCAACTCCAGGAATTACTTGAGAAAGGCTTCATTCGCCCGAGCACCTCTCCATGGGGCGCGCCAGTCCTTTTCGTCTAAAAGAAGGATGGGTCGTTTAGGATGTGCATCGACTACCGGGAATTGAATAAGTTAACCATCAAGAACCGCTATCCCCTACCCCGCATTGACGACTTGTTCGATCAGCTACAAGGTGCTACGTGTTTCTCGAAGATCGACTTACGCTCAGGCTATCACCAATTGCGCATACAAGAGGATGACATACCCAAAACCGCATTTCGCACCCGATATGGCCATTACGAATTCGTTGTTATGCCTTTTGGTCTAACCAACGCACCCGCAATCTTCATGGATCTTATGAATCGCGTGTGTAAACCATATCTCGACCATTTCGTCATCGTGTTCATCGATGATGTCTTGATCTATTCCAAGTCGAAGGCCGAACACGCGCAACATCTACGTTTGGTTCTCGAGTTGCTCCAGGGGAATCGACTCTATGCCAAATTCTCCAATTGCGAATTTTGGCTGGGGGAAGTTCAGTTTCTGGGTCACTGATGTATGCAAAATGCAACATATAAATTACATCAATTGTGGCATAAAACTAACCCTTTTTTTAGTACTAATGTTGGAAAAAGTGTGCTTTTGTCTTCCTTTTGTATTTTCAGGATTAAACGAGCTCAAATTAACAAAAGAAGCAAAAAGACAACAAAATCTAACATAAATACAAGAAAAGGAACAAACGTGATATGCCCGACCCCACGACAGCATCTTCCTAAGCAAAACAAGAAGACAGAAGACTGAACATGCCTCGTGCTCAGCCAGCATGGGGGTGTGCCCAAGTGTCAGCAGAAAAGACAAAGTGGTAGAAGCTTCTATTGCCCACCACGGGGCCGTGCTCAGCGGACACGGGCCGTTGTCAACTATAAGATTCGCAGAATCCAGGAAAATCTTCATAGTACAAATATTCTTCTGCACACGGGGTCGTGCTCAGCGGACACGGGGGCGTGGTCAACTAATAAAGACAAGCTGCATTAAATGAAGAAAGAGAGGATGTGGACACGGGGCCGTGCCCACTGGACACGGGGACGTGCCCGAGCTTCTGTTCAGCCTATAAATAGGAGTGCTTGGCTTAAGCTCAAACCATCCCTTGGCACACCACCTCTCTCACACTTCACCCACCACCCACCACCACCATAACACCATCATCCATTGTCCATCATAGAGTGTGTGAGTCTTCTCGGGATCCAAGATTGATCGTAAGAGTTCTTGACACTCAAGGCCATGTTTGCCTAAGTCTCTTACTTCACTTGGTGAAGACAAGTGTCTAGTGTAATACTTTTTATTTTTAATCTTTTCGCACTTTTTACTTGGTTTTGTATTAATGACTTTAATAACTAGTTTCTTATGTTGAAGGTGATTCTTCCTTATTGTTTGTCCGTGGTGTCTTGGCATTATTTTACTGTCTATATAAAATAAAAGATTTTCACCATTCATATCTCCACGGTCTATATGGAGGTATGTTGGCTACCTGGTCGGGGGTTAAGGGAACGGTTTGGTAAGAGTCTTGCCGTTGTTTAGCGTTTAGAGATTCTGCAAGGGACCTGGGTCAAATTTAGTAGGACCTCCTTCAATACTTAACGGTATTGGATGGCGGGGGTCCAAACTCTTTGATCCTTTCATAAGTTAAACTACTATTAATACTATAACCCGGTTATTTAGGACTGTATCCCTGCTGACTCAGACTACTTAGTCGAGGGTAACGTCACCTTCAAAAGAGGGGCCTACCATAATTTGCATTAATAACTTAATTAATTATCTTTCAATAATCCGACCCTTTAGGATTGTATCCTTGCTGACTCAAACTACTGGGTTGAGGGTAACGTCACCTCCAAAAGAGGGGCCTACTACAATAACTAAGATAATCTCTTAAATAAGTGCAAAAGTGCGGAAATAATCAAAGGTTACACTAAACACGAGTCGGAACCAAGTGATTCATCTTGTCTATCTGTTTTTATTTTATTTTTATTTTCAGCATTTTAGATAGTTTTTATTTTTCTTAGTTTAAAAACCTTTTTTTCTAACTTTTTGATTTGATTAGACGTTGAGGATAAATTGGTACTAAAAGCACTTGTGTCCTTGGACGACCTCGGTATCTTACCAACACTATACTACGCTCACGATGGGTGCACTTGCCCATATGTGTGTTTAGTGTTAGTAAATATCGTGTTTTATAAATTTAAAACTTGGCTAAAAAGTGTTAAAAAGGGCTTAATATATATATTAAAAACTAACGACACTACACACGCATCAAGTTTTTGGCGCCGCTGCCGGGGACACAAGGATTTTAAGAAAGCTTAAAATCGACGGCCTAATCAGTTTTTTTAAACGTTTTTAAAACGCGCGCACATTTTTCTGCATTTTAGTTTAGTTTTGCATTTACAGTAACCTGAACACGGGCCGTGCTCACTGAACACGGGGCCGTGCTGCACATTTTCATAAAAACACCCAGTAACAGTAGTTTGAACACGGGCCGTGCTCACTGAACACGCCCCGTGCTCAACAAAATCAGTAAATTTAAATAAAACGCCCAGATACAGATTCTGTACACGGGGCCGTGTCCACTGAACACGGGGCCGTGTCCAGCCTCTGTTTCTGTTTTTATTTTTGTTTTCTGATCTCGAGACTTGGTTGTGGTCTGCTGAGTGATTCTTATGGATCAATACTCAGGAGGTTACAACTACACCTATGAGGAGGATGATTATAGGAGTAATTATTGAACTAATTGTAGTAACCCGCACTCGGTTCAATATAGTCACTCATATCAACCATCCAATTCATACACCTACTATGAGGAACCCAGGTACGAGCCATCGACTTCATACACATCATATGAAGACCAAAGGTATGAACCTCCTCCCTCATACTCATATTTTGATGAACCAAGGTATGAGCCTCCATACTCATACTTTGAGGAACCAAGATATGAGCCACCACCTTCGTATGCTTACTATGAGGAACCATGGCGTGAACAACCCACCTCGTATGAGTATTATGAAGAACAAAATTACGAACCTTATCCATCATACGCTTACAATGAAGAACAATGGTGTGAACCATCAACTTCATATGGGTATTATGAGGAACAAAGGATCGAACAACCGGATTCAAGCTTTGAAAATCCTGATTCTTTTTCTATAACCGAAGTGACCGATAGGATATTAGAACACCTTAGAGTTATCGATCGCTATATAAAAGAATCTCGCGCAAGGGAAGAAGAGTCCCGCGTAAGAGAAGAATTAAATAAAGAAGAGATAACCGAAAGTGTAAAAATGGAAGAACAAATAAGTGAAAAACCGACACATGAGTTAAACAACGAAAAAGGTGAGTCCGACAACGTTAAAATTCAAGAGGAGTCTAATTTTGAAGAAATTAATCTCTTGTCACCTTCTTTTGAAAATCATTGTTTAGTTCCCACTCATGCTAAGTTTTTAAAAGAGTTAAACACTAACACTAAAATTGACGAAATGGTAAGTGTTAAGTTAACTAATGATCAAACCTCGCTAATAAAAGAAGACCCATTTGAAATTAACATTACACCGGTTCCATGTTTCTTTCAAAATTCGTTTATTAGTAATGTCACAATTAATAAAGATCTTTGTGTTAACATAATGCCTAACTACATTTTCGAAAAATTAAGTATTAGTGATTTTTCTCCACGTCAAATACCCATTTTTCTATCCAATCGGAAAGTAATAAAATCAATCGATATAGTTGAGGATGTCTTGGTTCAAACAAATCAGATGGTAATCCCGACCGACTTTGTCATCCTTGATGACGCTCCTCTAGTGTTGGGACGACCATTTGTAAAAACTCACGAAGCTTTGAAAAACCGGAAATACAACAATCTACCTCTCCAATTAGGTGCATTTAAAAGAAGTGTCGATGTTGAGCAGTCAATGAAATATCCATTCGGCAATAATGACCCCCTAATTGAAGATGAAGATGAGTCACCCGATACAAGTGAAAAGATTGACCACTTTGTTGAAAAAGAGGTCGCCATAGAACAAACTTTTAAAGTTCTTGATAAAAATGAGCAACCAAATAAGGAGTCTCCTAAAGACCCACCACTTGAGCTCAAAGAACTTCCAAAAGGTTTGGAATATGCTTTTCTAGACAAAGATGGTAATTTACCTGTAATTATTTCGTCTAAATTAGATAACTTAGAAAAAGAAAAATTAATTAGTCTTTTGAAAAAAACATAAAAATTCTATCGCTTGGAAACTTGTAGACATAAAAGGAATAAGTCCTTCCATGTGTACACACAAAAATTTAATGAATGATGACTACAAATCGGTAATCCAACCACAACGTCGAGTAAATCCAAATGTTCAAGAAGTGGTAAAAACGAAGTCATCAAATTACTTGACGCCGGACTTATCTATCCTATCTCCGATAGCCCTTGGGTAAGTCCCGTCCAAGTAGTCCCAAAGAAAGGAGGTATGACAGTAATAACTAACGAAAAAAATGAATTAATACCAACGAGAACCGTCACAGGATGGAGAGTATGTATAGATTATAGATGATTAAATGAAGCAACAAGAAAATATCACTTTCCTTTACCCTTCATTGATCAAATGCTAGAAAGATTATCCGGTCATAAATTTTACTGTTTCTTGGATGGTTTTTCAGGTTACTTTCAAATCCCGATAGCACCCGAAGACCAAGAAAAGACAACTTTCACATGTCCCTATGGAACTTTTGCTTATCGGCGCATGCCGTTTGGTCTATGTAATGCCCCCACAACATTCCAACGTTGCATAGTAGCTATCTTCCATGACATGATAGAAAAGACAATGGAAGTCTTCATGGACGACTTTTCTATCTTTGGGGATTCATATGACCAATGCCTCGATAACCTTGAACGAATGCTATCCCGATGTGAGGAAACTAACCTCGCCCTTAATTGGGAAAAATGTCATTTCATGGTAACAAAGGGAATAGTACTCGGTCACAAAATCTCAAGCGAAGGAATGGAGGCGGATCGAGCCAAAATAGATACCATTTCTAGACTACCACCTCCATCCTCCGTAAGAGCTATCAGAAGTTTCCTAGGGCATGCCGGATTTTATAGGCGGTTTATCAAAGACTTTTCTAAAATCTCAAGACCTCTAACAAAATTACTTGAAAAAGATGCTCCTTTCATCTTTGACAAGGATTGCAATCAAGCATTTCTAACCCTAAAGGAAATGTTAGTCAATGCACCTATCATGATAGCGCCTGATTGGAAATTTCCTTTCGAAATCATGTGTGATGCAAGTGACTTTGCAGTTGGAGCTGTCCTGGGACAAAGAAAAGAAAAGCATTTCCACCCAATTTATTATGCTAGTAAAACACTTAATGATGCACAAGAAAATTACACAACAACTGAAAAAGAATTACTAGCTGTGGTTTTTGCTTTTGATAAATTGCGTTCTTATCTTGTTCTTTCTAAAACAATAGTCTATACAGATCATGCAGCCATTCGATATCTCTTCAAAAAGCAGGACGCAAAACCACGTTTGATTCGGTGGATTCTACTCCTCCAAGAATTTGATATTGAAATCAAAGACAAAAGAGGAGCAGAAAATACCGCAGCAGATCATCTTTCGCGCTTAGAAGACCCAGCTTTAGAGGCAACCAGGGACGAGCAAATCAACGAAAAATTTCCAACGGAATCCCTAGAAATGGTGGAATACAAGGAAGAACCATGGTACGCCGACTATGCTAACTACCTAGCTAGCGGTATAGTCGCTAAGGGTTGGCCACATCATCAAAGAAAAAAATTCTTTGCCAATGTGAAACACTATTTTTGGGAAGATCCATATCTTTTCAAAATGTGTGCAGACCAACTCATCCGACGATGCGTCCATGGTAGCGAAGCACGAAGAATTCTCCACCATTGTCATGAAGGTCCATACGGAGGGCATCATGGTGCCGCTAGTACCGCACGAAAGGTATTTGATTCAGGATTTTATTGGCCAACCATTTACAAAGACGCCCAAAGTCTTGTCAAGACATGTGATGCTTGCCAAAGAACAGGTAATATTTCTTCCAAAAACGAAATGCCACAAAATGGCATTCTTGTTTGTGAAATTTTTGATGTATGGGGACTCGACTTTATGGGACCTTTCCCACCATCAAAAGGAAACAAATATATACTTGTGGCAGTAGACTACTTGTCTAAATGGGCCGAGGCCGAGGCACTTCCAACAAATGACGGAAGAGTCGTGGTAAGATTTCTGAAAAAATTATTCTCTCGTTTTGGCACACCTAAAGCATTAATAAGTGATAGTGGTACCCATTTTTGCAACCATCAACTTGAAATTTTTTTTAACAAGATATGGGGTCTATCACCGGGTCTCAACAGCATATCACCCTCAAACAAACGGACAAGCCGAAGTGACTAATAGAGGTTTAAAACGAATACTTGAAAAAACCGTAGGGTTAAATAAAAAGGAATGGGCAGATAAATTAAATGATGCTTTATGGGCTTTTCGAACTGCTTATAAAACAACAATAGGTACAACCCCATATAAGCTCGTCTACGGAAAAAGTTGTCACTTGCCAGTAGAAATTGCACACAAAGCCTACTGGGCAATCAAAAATGTAAACTTAGATTTAGAATTTGCTGGTAAAAATCGATTTTGTCAATTAAATGAATTAGACGAACTTAGGAATTATGCATACTCAAACTCTGAAATTTATAAGGAAATAATGAAAAATTTGCATGACAAACATATTAAACCTAATGAATTTCGAGTAGGAGATCTAGTTCTTTTGTTTAATTCACGACTTCGATTGTTTCCTGGTAAATTAAAGTCTAGGTGGGCAGGACCTTTTTCTATCACCCATATTTTCCCACACGGTGCAGTAGAAATTAAATCTCGAAATGGACCTCCATTCAAAGTCAATGGCCAATGGCTGAAACTCTATCAAGGATTCATTGAGGATGAAGAGGAGGAGATCTCGCTTCAAACGATCGAAGAATGAAAGCATCAACATCATACCTGGTAAGTTACGAACGATAAGGACGACATCGGTAAGTCTTCTAACCAAACTTTTTGGGAAACAATGGGCACTCACACGAGCACTGAAAAAAAATCAAAAACTGTGCTCAGCACGAGGCCGTGTCCGCTGGACACGGGGCCGTGTCCGCGCAACTGTCGGGATATATCCCCGTTTTCATAACGGTTACTTCATTCCACACGCCCCGTTTCCCTGAAAACGCTCTGGTTCCAGGCGATTTTCCGCAGATTTTCGACGTCTCCTATCATCCTAACAACATCAAGGTATGATTCTATCACTATTATTAGTTAGATTTAGCATTTGCATGTAGTTAAAACATCACAAATTTGGGGAAAAATCTAGGGTTCTTGAACTTCAAACGAATCGAACCTCAAATTTTTGCCTAAATCTGTTTGCATTTAGTTAGATTAGTGTTATGGGAAGTAAATCCACTTGTATTGTTCATAGATTCGCCCGATTTCTCACTAAAACCACAAACCCTTGTTTTTTAACCGAAAAAGATAAAATTGATAGGGTAAACGGGTTATTTTGGGAAAAACGGTGCTTGGGGTTTCATTTTCGGGGGAAACCGCGCCTATTGGACCAAAAATTTTCAAGTTTTCGAAACCGGGTCGAAAAATGGAATTTTTGTGTAACAGACGCCTGGACACGTGGCCGTGTCCGCTGAACACGGGGTCGTGTCCAGCCCATTGTTTGCAGTTTTGTCCGAAAATGCTAATGTTTCGTGCTAACTTTTGATGTATTCTTTCAGATGGCAAGGAAGTTCACAAGGTTTAACACAAATGAGCTCGATACTAGGGCTAGATACGAGATACTTCAAACAAGGCCGGAGGAATACCCAAGGCAAGCATGCACGGATTTGTTAGCATCAGTAAACCAACTCGACCGTTTCAACAACCTTGTCACAGGACCACTAAGAGTCGCTTTAACAACTCGACTCCGTTCCGTCCACGAATGCACTTTGGAATTCTATAGCACTTTCGCGTTTAACTCAAGGTGCGACCTATTCGACAATGATGGGGTAGCATTCCGATGTGGCGGAACTAGGTATTCGATCTCTATGGCACAATTTGGGTCGATTGTCGGGTTGTATGCGGAAGAAGATGCAGGTAACGAGGAAAATACTGGAGGGATGCGAGAGATAGCTGAAAACGATCGCCAAGCCGCGTGGGCTCAGATTGGTGAAGGGTATTACAATCTGAGCAGCACTAAGAGCACGAAGTTGAGGGATCCGCTCTACCGATACATCCATAGGCTCCTCGGCTACTCTCTTAGTCAAAGACACGATAGCGGTGGCGTCGTTGGGTTAAGAGATTTAGTTGTCCTCCACTGCATCCATAACCGCATGCACCTTGATGTTCCGTTCCTCATGCTCCGAAACATGCATCATAACCGCCTTGCTACTGCACCTACCCCTATCTTCTTTGGGGGATGGGTGTACCGTCTCTTCAAGCACTTCACCAACATACCTAGGTCATTAGGAAGGAGCCCATGGTCGGATAGGGTAGATATACACATCTGCCGCTCAATGAACCTAATTTATGAGGATGAAGACGGGACGGTTAGCTTCCAAAGGATGCAAGGGCATGCATGGAACCCGCAAGAAGCACTTGTCCTCCACGCACCACAACATCATCAGTACCAGTACCAGCCCCATGGTGATCCAGGGCAGTCCTCCTCAGGAGGCGGTTTTCCCAACTTTCAAAGTTTACATGATTTGTTGCAGGAAAACCTTATGTGCACCAGGAACACCTACAATATGGCAAGCAACACGTACCACCGGGTTGGGGCGATCGAGAGAAACATATCCGATATCCAAGATGATATTGGAAATATCCGGGAGTACATGGCTGGCCATGGTGGAGATGATGATGATGAGGACGAGGACATGGATTAGGCGGGAGGAGCAGAGGAAGAAGCGGTTGGTTGGTGATTCCCCAAGTTAACCTTTAATCTTAAACAGTTTCCGGCCTGCGTGCCGAGTGTTGAACAATTTACTTTCCCTAACTTCTTTTATTTTCTGCATTTATTTTTCTTTTAACTTTGTTGACATGGATGTTGAACTTGGTAAAATTAGGATGTTTGTTATGGTGTGGTATAGTGTTTATTGATTAAGCAGGTACATACGAGGCTTAGAGTACTAAGCATTAGTACTACTAAAGCCGGGACAGGAAAACCGAAGAAAGAAACCTGTTTTTCAACCTTGCACATTGTCCACACGGGGCCGTGTCCAGCCGACACGCCCCCGTGCCCACTCCCCTGAACCTGCTGTTTGTTTTAAATCTGCAGACTTTGACAGACACGGGGTCGTGCCCAGCCGACACGCCCCCGTGTCCACCTTCTGTAAGTTTTCGTTACTGGCACCTGAACACGGGGTCGTGCCCACCTGACACGGGGCCGTGTCCAGCGCCCAGTAACACAAAATTTTTGCTTTTTCACACCTTTTTACACATTCAACCAACCTAAAAACTTATTTTTGGGACACATTGAGGACAATGTGTAATTTAAGTATGGAGGGATGCTAAAACCTTGAATCTTGCAAGTCCTAAATACAAGCCTTACACAAAACTCTATTGAAACCGCTAATCACCCCAAATTTTTTTCAAAAATTTTCATTTTTTTTACTTGTCTAGGTTTAACTTGGGAATTTCAAGTTCTAAAAAGGTTATATTTTTACAAATTTACAACTGATAGCGTCGTGATAAAAAGAACCAACATAAGAAAATTATGAAAAGGCATGACAAGCTTAGTTAAAATTTGATTATATATACTTGATCACATAAAAACCCATTCCCACAAAAGTGAGTTTTGAGCCTTTATTGAGCATACAAATACATTTCATTAAACTAAATGCTCATTTTTCGTTTCTTGTGTGAATAGCCGCTTGGTTCTTTTGACTCTAGAACTTGCCATGACGATACATTCCCGGTCCTTACCAACTTAAACCCGAGTAAGTAAATGATGGAGGCATTAGGACTAACCCTTTTTATTTCCACACCATTATTTTTTTTACCACCTACCCAAAATCCCCCTAGTTAGCCCCTTTGAGCCTAAACCTTTTCATTTCATAACCCAAACCAAACACGCTTTCACCCACCAAAACCTTTTTTCATTTTTAACCCTTTGTTTTAGTAACTAGCTCGGTTTTTCGTATGACTTTTCAAAAAAAAATCTGTGTTGATGATGAAGCAAAAGAAAATAAACAAACACGTTTATCAACAATAACTTTGTTTGAATAATAGCTTCATCAAAATAAAAGTTACAAAAATAAAAAGTCTTACGAAAACCGACGCTTGTTACGCTTTTCGCCCTTTTCTACTAACCACTAACCCAACCACCTACCTTTAACCCAAGCCTAACCCTTCACCCAAAAAGCCCTCTTGATATTTACAAAGGTATATAGTTAAAAAGGAGGAGGATTGAATGTTTGGCAAGCATATGGTAGGAGTAAGTTCCATGCCGCTCTCGAGTGATTCACTAAAATACATCTTCGGCCGAGTGTTGAGTGATCCCCCGTGAGGTATGTGAACTTGTATATAAATGAAATTTTAAAGAGGCATGTTATGCCCTAATAAGTAATTTATCTCATGAAAAGTTTTAAATAAATCATGACGAATAGGATTGTAAATAAATAAAAATTAAACTTAATAAAGAATCTTGGAAATCCCGACACTCTATGACAAGCCCGAAAACTTTCTCTTCTACCCATTCCATTTGGGTGTGTAAAGCCATATTATAAAGAGTTTTGCTTGAGGACAAACAAAGATTCAAGTGTGGGGGTATTTGATGTGTGCAAAATGCAACATATAAATTACATCAATTGTGGCATAAAACAAACCCCTTTTTAGTACTAATGTTGGAAAAAATGTGCTTTTGTCTTCCTTTTGTATTTTCAGGATTAAACGAGCTCAAATTAACAAAAGAAGCAAAAAGACAGCAAAATCTAACATAAATACAAGAAAAGGAACAAACGTGATATGCCCGACCCCACGACAGCATCTTCCCAAGCAAAACAAGAAGACAGAAGACTGAACACGCCTCGTGCTCAGCCAGCACGGGGGCGTGCCCAAGTGTCAGCAGAAAAGACAAAGTGGTAGAAGCTTCTATTACCCACCACGGGGCCGTGGTCAACTATAAGATTCGCAGAATCCAGGCAAATCTTCATAGTACAAATATTCTTCTGCACACGGGGTCGTGCTCAGCGGACACGGGGGCGTGGTCAACTAATAAAGACAAGCTGCATTAAATGAAGAAAGAGAGGATGTGGACACGGGGCCGTGCCCGAGCTTCTGTTCAGCCTATAAATAAGAGTGCTTGGCTTAAGCTCAAACCATCCCTTGGCACACCACCTCTCTCACACTTCACCCACCACCCACCACCACCATAACACCATCATCCATTGTCCATCATAGAGTGTGTGAGTCGTCTCGGGATCCAAGATTGATCGTAAGAGTTCTGACAGTCAAGGCCATGTTTGCCTAAGTCTCTTACATCACTTGGTGAAGACAAGTGTCTAGTGTAATACTTTTTATTTTTAATCTTTTCGCACTTTTTACTTGGTTTTGTATTAATGACTTTAATAACTAGTTTCTTATGTTGAAGGTGATTCTTCCTTATTGTTTGTCCGTGGTGTCTTGGCATTATTTTACTGTCTATATAAAATAAAAGATTTTCACCATTCATATCTCCACGGTCTATATGGAGGTATGTTGGCTACCTGGTCGGGGGTTAAGGGAACGGTTTGGTAAGAGTCTTGCCGTTGTTCAGCGTTTAGAGATCCTGCAAGGGACCTGGGTCAAATTTAGTAGGACCTCCTTCAATACTTAACGGTATTGGATGGCGGGGGTCCAAACTCTTTGATCCCCTCATAAGTTAAACGACTATTAATACTATAACCCGGCTATTTAGGACTGTATCCCTGCTGACTCAGACTACTTAGTCGAGGGTAACGCCACCTTCAAAAGAGGGGCCTACCATAATTTGCATTAATAACTTAATTAATTATCTTTCAATAATCCGACCCTTTAGGATTGTATCCTTGCTGACTCAAACTACTGGGTTGAGGGTAACGTCACCTCCAAAAGAGGGGCCTACTACAATAACTAAGATAATCTCTTAAATAAGTGCAAAAGTGCGGAAATAATCAAAGGTTACACTAAACACGAGTCGGAACCAAGTGATTCATCTTGTCTATCTGTTTTTCTTTTATTTTTATTTTCAGCATTTTAGATAGTTTTTATTTTTCTTAGTTTAAAAACATTTTTTTCTAACTTTTTGATTTGATTAGATGTTGAGGATAAACCGGTACTAAAAGCTCTTGTGTCCTTGGACGACCTCGGTATCTTACCAACACTATACTACGCTCACGATGGGTGCACTTGCCCATATGTGTGCTTAGTGTTAGTAAATATCGTGTTTTATAAATTTAAAACTTGGCTAAAAAGTGTTTAAAAGGGCTTAATATATATATTAAAAACTAACGACACTACACACGCATCAGTCACATTGTCAATAGTCAGGGTATTCATGTCGATCCCGCGAAGATTGAAGCCGCCAAGAGTTGGATTACACCCAATATCCCTTCGGAAGTCCGTTCTTTCCTCGGATTGGCGGGCTATTATCGACGATTTATCGAAGGATTCTCGAAGATTACTGTACCGCTTACCGCACTCACGCATAAAGAAAAGCCTTTTGTTTGGGGAACTGAATAAGAGTCTGCCTTTCGAAACCTCAAGCATAAGCTTTGCAATGCTCCTGTTCTCACTCTACCCGACGGAAACGACGATTTCATTATCTATTGTGATGCTTCCAACCTTGGTCTCGGTTGTGTCCTCATGCAACGGAACAAGGTTATAGCTTATGCGTCTCGTCAGCTCAAAATCCACGAGAAGAACTATACAACCCATGATCTCGAGCTAGGCGGGGTTGTTTTTGCATTAAAGATTTGGCGACACTACCTGTATGGTACCAAGTATACGATCTTCACCGATCATAGGAGCCTACAGCACATCTTTAATCAGAAGGAACTTAATATGCGTCAACGCCGATGGGTAGAACTTCTCAACGATTACGACTGTGAGATCCGTTATCACCCAGGCAAAGCAAATGTTGTTGCCGACGCACTCAGCAGACGGAGTTATCTGCTTAGCACTCGCAATGTTCAAGCCCAACAAGACCTCGAAACCCTAATTCGTGAAGCTCAGCATGCGTGTTTTAACGAACGCACGCTAAAGAGGGAACGAATCTACCACGATGGAGCCCAACTTGTGAGCAAGTCCAATGGGATATTCCACTTCCTGGACCGAATTTGGATCCCTAAGCGGACCGATTTGCGAAAAATCCTGATGGACGAAGCCCATAAATCTCGGTACTCTATTTATCCCGGTGCCGACAAAATGTACCAGGACCTTTGCTACATGTACTGGTGGCCGGGCATGAAAAGGGATATTGCTCTTTACGTTGGAAAATGCCTAACTTGTGCAAGAGTCAAGGCTGGACATCAAAGACCCTCTGGCTTACTCGAACAACCACCAATCCCCATGTGGAAGTGGGAAAGTATAGCTATGGATTTCATAACGAAGCTTCCGCACACGTCATCAGGTCACGATAGCATGTGGGTTGTTGTTGACCGTTTGACTAAATCAGCTCACTTTCTGCCGATACGAGAAGACTACAGGTAGAACGATTAGCCCGAATCTACACCGACGAGATCATTTGTAATCATGGGACGCCTCGTGACATCATCTCTGATCGTGACGCTCGGTTTACCTCGCGACTGTGGGAAATGTTTCAAAAGGCTCTTGGTACATCGCTTAATCTAAGTACCGCCTTCCACTCTCAAAACGACGGTCAGACTTAAAGAACGATTTGTACTCTTGAAGACATGCTCCGTTCGTGTGTCATAGACTTCGGTGGTAATTGGGATAAATACCTACCGCTAGTTGAATTCTCGTACAACAACAGTTATCATTCCAGCATACAGATGGCACCATTCGAGACTTTATATGGGAGGAAATGTCGATCGCCTATTGTGTAGCACGAGATCGGTCACTCGCAACTAACCGGTCCCGAGCTACTGCAAGAAACGACAGACAAAATTTTCCAAATCCGGGACAATCTAGTGAAAGCTCGGAACCGACAGAAAAGTTACGCCGATAGACGACGCAAGCCCCTTGAATTTGACGTTGGCGACCACGTACTCCTAAAGGTTTCACCTTGGAAGGGTGTGGCCAGATTCGGCAAGAAAGGGAAGCTGGCGCCTCGATACGTTGGACCTTTTAAGATTCTGGAAATGATCGGAAAAGTCGCCTACAGACTCGAACTACCGGAGGAACTGAGTAACGTCCACCCGACTTTCCATGTATCAAACCTTCGAAAATGCCTGGCTGAGCATGATTTAATTGTACCTCTCGATGACCTCCAAATAAATGAGACATTGCACTTCGTGGAGAAGCCTGTCGAAATCATGGATCGCCAAGCCAAGCAGCTCCGCCGCTCGCGCATTCCTATTGTGAAAGTCCGATGGGAAGGCAAACGAGGCGCAGAGTTCACTTGGGAACTCGAAAGCGACGTGAAGGCGAAGTACCCACAGCTATTTGGAGAAAATCTAGAGAGAGAAAGTGCTCCAAAGTGATTCACGGTGTGGTACGACTTACGGCTTAATTTCGGGACGAAATTCCCTCAACTAGGGAAGGCTGTAACACCCCGTGTTTTCAAAAGTCAAGTCAAAGTCAAGGTCAAAGTCAACGACCGATTATACGAATTTGACTTATAGTAATTCCTTTATTTTAATTACTAAAATCGACATGTGTTAATCGCTATCTAATCAACTCGCGACTGTGAATCAAATCGAAACCCGAATTATGCATTTAAGATATTGTTATGCGTGTGTGTGTGCCTTATGTGTTATTTGTGCATGTTTAAATTATATGTGTTGTGGAAATCAATCGAACTCAATCGAAACTCGAAACGCAATCGAACTCAATCGCAATCGAAACTGAACTATGATAATTAGTAGAGAAGAGATAGCGCTCGATATGAGTAGTTAGGACTGAAAGTAATTTGACTAGGAAACCCTATCGTGTCGAGCCGCTCGCAATCGAAATCGAAACGCTAAAAATCATCGCGTCAAATACTCGAACCAAGCGCCATCCGGCCGGATAGCCACTTGGTCTCAGATCAGGTGCCATCCGACCGGGGTGTCATCCGACCGGATAGCTAACCGGGCGGTGAACCATCCGATCGGATAGCCCTTTCCTCTTTTGGAATCCTATAAATACCCCTGTCATTGTCATCATTTCCACTTTTGGAAACCCTCTGTCCGAACCATTCGTGCTCCTCGCCTTTTCTTCGATTTCTCTCAATCCAGGTAAGATCTCGCCCTAAATCTTGTACTTTCTTAATCTACACGCACTCCTACACCCTTCTATCTTTTAAATCTTAACTTTTTACCGTGAAATCACTAGATTTCGGGTGTTCTAGGGTGACGTCATCATGTGTTCTTCAAGAACTTCATATTTTGACTTCAATCCACCAAGAACAACTGAGATCTAACCGATTTCCACACGATTACACAAAGATCTTGTAAAGATCTCGACACAAGAGTGGTGAAAAAGATTGAAAGATGGTTTCTAACTTTCTTCCAACTCTTTTACACTCGATACACTCAAACCAATAGAATCGGACTCTGTTCTAGTCTCCTACTCATCCTTAGTGTTGTACTAGTCTAAGACCTGGATTCTACTCACGAGACCACCGATTCCGGGTTAAACAAGAACAACCGTCCTGAGCCAGTAACTGGCCGAACTAGGGTGATTCCTGGTTAGTCTGGTCACTTGGGTCAAAATGAGGTTCTGTTGGTTAAACACGTTGTCACAACGTCTCGATAAAATGACAAACGACCAAAACAACCAAGTGTAAAACGAACGGAACGATCGGAACGGAATGATGTTCGACCGGACTGCTGTCCGAGCGGATAGGCTACCCGAACGGATTGTTGTCCGAACGGATAACACCTTGGGCCCTACACTTAATCGATTTCAACTAAAGTTTGAGTATTGAACGAATTGCTATCCGATCGGACGACCATCCGACCGGATTACTCTTCGGATCATGAGATACTAAGACTTTAAAGACTTAAACAATTTTCAACATGTTCATTAACATCCGATCGAGTGACTCTTCTGTTGAGAACTGCTCTCACTAAGTAACCTCGCCACTAAGTCGCCGTCCGACCGGACCACTGTCCGACCGGATTGTCATCCGCATGACTAACCATCCGATCGACCGACTTGATGGATAGAGATACTCCAATGCTTCAAAATGCTACAACGAAAACTTCAAAAGTCAAGCCATCATACACAAACACATCCTTCTTATAGGAAGAAACAATCCACTCGAATAGTCATCCGACCGGATGACCATCTGAACGGATTGTTATCCGCACGGATTGCTGTCCGATCGGATTACCATCCGATCGAACTACTATCCGACCCACTCACACTTGTATCGTTTTACGTGTCACTTATCGATGTGCTACCAAATCTATTCAGGCTAACCTTACTCGCTAAGCGCTCCCTTCAATCCATCAACCGCTGTAAGTATACTCGATCCCTTTTTGCTTTAAGCACTTTTGGGTGTTACATACGTTACAACTATTCAAATCACATCAAACACACTACTCAATACTATTTGAACGCTAACCATTAATGCATGTTATACGTGGCTTATGAATGCTTGTTTGTTATGTTTACACATGGAATGCTGTCTACCTGCCTTAGCAACGATAGTACTATAGTTTGGACTCAGCACCCGTTCACACGGGGGTTGTTAAGGACAATTACTTGCATGGATTACGGTGGTAATCATGTATTGCGAACTGCCTCGGGCAGTCAACGCGCAGTCATTGGTATCGATGGATCTATGTCGATAACTAACGTGCTTCATTTCAGTATGTGTACGTGCTGGATATGCGTAAACGAATTCGAACTCTATATGCTATTATCAAACTTGTGTAACACCCATCTAATTATACTTGAATTTAATAATAATTCATACCATTTTATAACAAAAATACCAATTTAACACTACATTCATAAGTCAAGTTCCTACGTGACATAAACCCTAGTCAACTAAAAACCAAGTTAGAACATCACAAAAGTCTTATCGATTTGTTTACAACCCAAAAACATAGTCTATTAAAAGTTATAATATTGCGGAAGCTTCAAAAATTATGTTCGGTTCTTCTAAAACTTGCTTGATCGTCATCCGTAATCTCCGAGTACCTAGAAACTAAAATGTTTTACACGAAACATTAATAGTGGAGTTCTTAGAAATATTACACAACCGAAACTACGTTCGATACGGATTTGATTAGTTGTAAAAATACAAAAATTTACAAAACATTCCTGGCCTTACCGTAACTTACGGCATTACCGTAAGTTATGGTAATCAATTTAATGTTCTGGTCCACCGTAAAACAGGAAAGAACCACCGTAAGACATTTCTCTCTACCGTAAGTTACGGTACTACCGTAACTTACGGTAGTCCCTGGGAATCCCTATTTTGTTTGTTTTGTTCATTGCACTCCAACCCAACTCTCGGATTTCACTTTTCTAACAAACCAATACATTAAATTCTCAAATTTCTAACATGATATATATATATTAACCAATATCAAAGATCAATCCTTCATATTCCGGAGCATTAACCATGCTTTACTCGGTTATTCGACCCGTTTGGCTCGTCTAAGGAATCCTCCCATATGACGACTACCAACGAGTTTCAACCCAATTTGACCAATCATTCAATATAGCGACTTCACCGCTTAACTCATACAACTTTTATTCTAAAATTCAACTACATATTATATAATCATCAAAATCTACTTAATGTAACGAGTCAAGTTACATACCTTCAAAGTAGGCCTTTTAAATGTGGTTCGCCACCCGCTTGTCCGCTTGACGCTCCTGCGCCCGTTCCTATAGAGTTCATTCATCATATGTTTAGAACTCTCTTCAAATCATAATTTGCATAATACACCAAACATCATGATTATGCGTTTAGACTTGAAATTTCAGTTTTAAGCCTTCATAGAGGCATTTCAACAAACACTTCATAAGCAGATTTTTACATGATTAAACATCACATCTTTAGTTTATCATTTAACCCTAATTTCATATAAATCAACCATTTTACATGATTGTTATTTTCTAATTTCTGAAATCACTTCAAAATTGCCAAATTACACTAGATTAACAATCTACTTCCTAGTGTTCATCCAAATACACATAACCCACTAATCACCTACAATGGTGTTCATGGATTCACCCAAAATTTCTTATGATTTCAACTTCTATTGATCTAGGGTTTGTCCTTAGACACTATAGTTGTTCCTTAATCATCATAACATACACATGCAACCCTAATTTCAGATTTTTCCCAATTCATGAAAACTTCAAGTTGAGAGTTTTCCTTAAATTTTACATACCTTGTAATCCTCTTGTGATGAGGATCACGATTCTATGCTCGGATTTTCGTTTGGACCAGATTTGCACCTCCAAATTGAGATTTCAAGTAGGTTTTTGAGAGTTTGAAGGTGGGGGTGTCGCCCCTGGTTGTTCTAGTCGACCAGACATCCCTTTTGTGGGGTGTTTGGTTTGTTTTATTTATTTTAATTAATTCAAGTTTCAATTCTTACAACTTAAGCCCCTCAACTTTGTTCAACATATTGTTTAGTAGCTTTTAACCCTATCATAAGCTATTTCTAGTAAATTAACTAACTAGGTTAAAAATTTCTAGTTAGTAAATTCTCGTTTATTTACACTTTATAATTCTAATATAAAGTTTTATATTTTTCGGGGTGTTACAAGTCCACCCCCCTTAAAAGGGGTTTCGTCCCCAAACCGAAGTACGTACCAAATAATGTAGGGTGAAGACGTCGCATCTCCTCTTCGGACTCCCACGTAGTGTCCGAACCTTTCCTATGCTCCCATTTGACTTTGACTTGGTCAATTTGTTTATTTCGTAAATGTTTGACCTTTCGGTCTAAAATCTCCACCGGTCTCACCGCAAAATTCAAACTATTATCCACTTCGATATCATCGTAATGGATATAGGCCGTTTCGTCTGCTAGGCACTTTCTTAATTGTGACACGTGAAACGTGCCATGAATCCCACTTAGTTCTTCCGGTAACTCAAGGCGGTAAGCTACCTTGCCAACCTTTCCGATAATTTTAAATGGCCCAATAAACCTCGGGCTTAGCTTCCCCCTTTTTCTGAATCTAATAACGCCCTTCCAAGGGGAAACTTTTAGCATGACCATGTCGCCAACCTGGAATTCGATTGGCCTTTTCCTTTTATCAGCATACGCCTTTTGTCTGTCTTGAGCCGCTTTCAAATGTGCCCGAACTATATCGATCTTTTCATTCGTGGCTCGTACTATATCTTGATGAGCGAGTTCACGTGGACCCACTTCACCCCAACATACCGGGGTTCGACACTTCCTACCATAAAGCATATCGTACGGTGCCATCTTAATACTAGATTGGTAGATGTTATTATACGAAAACTCGACTAACGGTTGGTGAACATCCCAACTTCCTCCAAAGTCTATTATACATGCCCGTAGCATATCCCCCAATGTTTGTATCGTTCTTTCACTCTGTCCATCCGTTTGAGGATGGTACGCAGTGCTAATGAACAATTTGGTTCCCATTTGCTCTTGGAAATCTCGCCAGAAATTTGAAGTAAACCGGGTATCCCTATCAGACACGATGGATACCGGCACCCCATGACGTGCTATTATTTCATTAGTGTAAACTTCTGACATCTTTTCTGACGTATAAGTCTCACGAATCGGAATGAAGTGAGCACTTTTCGTCAATCTATCCACCACTACCCAAATGGCATCGAAACCACGATTCGTCTTAGGCAACTTGGTTAATAGGTCCATTGTAATATGTTCCCATTTCCAAACCGGAATTTCTAACGGTTGGAGTTTGCCATATGGTTTCTGGTGCTCCGCCTTGACTTGTAAACATGTCAAGCATTTTTCCACATACTTCGCCACATCCCTCTTCATTCCGGGCCACCAATAATTTTGTTTCAAATCATTGTACATCTTGGTCGCACCCGGATGAATTGAATAACGAGATTTATGAGCTTCATTAAGTAGAAGCGCCTTCACTCCACAAGTATGTGGGACCCATATCCTTCCGAATCGAGTCTTCAACCCGTTCTTCCCATCCAACAAATCTTTCAACTGACCGATTATTCTTTCTTTCTTCCAATTCTCTTCTTTCATTGCTTCTAATTGCGCCTCTCGAATACGTTCAAGTATACCCGAGGTCACCACGAGTTGCATCGATCTTACTCGTATTGGGACATAGTCCGCTTTTCTGCTCAGAGCATCCGCCACCACATTAGCCTTCCCGGGGTGATAATATATTTCACAATCATAGTCTTTCACCGTTTCCAGCCATCGCCTTTGTCGCATATTTAATTCCTTCTGATCGAAGAAGTATTTCAAGCTCTTGTGGTCGGTGAATATGGTGCACTTTACCCCCATACAAGTAGTGCCTCCATATTTTTAATGCAAATACCACCGCAGCCAACTCGAGATCGTGTGTGGGATATTTCTTCTCGTGTATCTTCAATTGTCTCAAGGCATAGGCTATTACCTTTCCCCGTTCCATCAACACGCAACCGAGCCCCGATAGTGAAGCATCCGAATAAACCACCATGTCTTCGACTCCGTCCGGCAATGTTAGTACCGGAGCTTGAGTTAACTTTTCCTTTAGCGTTTGAAACGCTTTTTCTTGATCGACACCCCAAATAAACTTTTCTTTCTTTTGGGTTAGCTTTGTTAGCGGTGACGCAATCTTGGAGAAATCTTGAATGAATCTCTTATAGTATCCCGCAAGCCCCAAAAAGCTTCTAATTTCTGAAGGGTTCTTCGGGGGATTCCAGTTTGACACAGCCTCTATCTTTGACGGATCCACCAAAACCCCGTCAGCACTTATGACGTGGCCAAGAAATTGTACCTCTCGTAACCAAAAGGCACACTTAGAGAATTTCGCATACAGCCTTTCTCGTCTAAGTGTCTCTAACACCTCTTGTAAATGGTGTGCATGTTCAGCTTCGCTTTTTGAATACACCAAAATATCATCGATAAACACAATGACCGACTTATCCAACATTGGCTTGCAAACCCGGTTCATGAGGTCCATGAAAGCCGCGGGTGCATTTGTTAGCCCAAATGACATCACGAGGAATTCGTAATGTCCGTATCTCGTGCGGAAAGCAGTCTTCGGCACATCTTCTTCTTTGACCTTTAGTTGGTGATACCCAGATCTAAGGTCAATTTTTGAAAACCAATTCGCACCTTGTAATTGGTCGAATAAATCATCTATCCTCGGGAGTGGGTATCAGTTCTTTACCGTGAGTTTGTTTAACTCCTGGTAATCGATACACATGCGCATGCTCCCGTCTTTCTTTCTCACGAACAATACCGGTGCGCCCCAAGGAGACACACTCGGCCTTATGAATCCCTTGTCAAGCAAGTCTTGAATTTGGGACATCAACTCTTGTAATTCCGACGGTGCGAGTCGGTACGAAGCTTTTGCTACGGGTTTTGCGCCCGGAATCAATTCGATCCCGAACTCTACTTCCCGTTCAGGCGGTATCCCCGGTAAATCCTCCGGAAACACATCTCCATAATCTCGTACTACCGGTACATCTTCAATCTTCCGTGATTCTTTCTCGGGCTCATTTGCGTATATCATGAACACCTTGCATCCTCGCTTCATAAGCTTGTGAGCTTTCAACATTGAGCACACTATGGGGTTACCTCCTTTTTCGCCATAAATGGTAACGTGTTTCCCGCTCGGAGATGTTAATTTTATCTCTTTACGAAAACACACAACTTTTGCATGGTGTTGGGCTAGCCAATCCATCCCAACGACTACTTGGAATTCCCCCATTGACATCGGGATTAGGTCTATCAAGTATTCCTCATCGTCGATGCTTAATTTGCAGCCTCGACAAACATCATAAACTATAAAACTTTTGTTGTCTCCTATTTCAACTTCTAAGGGCACATGTAATTTCATCAATACAAATGAAGGATGTCGAATAAATCCATGCGAAATGAAGGATTTATTCGCACCCGTATCAAACAATACACGTGCTGGAATTGAGTTAATTGTGAATATACCTGAAACCACATCGGGTTCTGTCTTCGCTTCAGCCGCGGTAAGTTGGAAGGACCTAGCCTTCGCTTTGGGAGCTTCTGTTGGGGATTCTTTAACATCTCTCTTTCCAACTAAGTCCGGACATTCGGACTTTTTGTGGCCGGGTTGATAACATTTGTAGCAAACAGAGACTTTTCCCGGGCATAGCGAGGCCGTGTGCCCCGTCTTATTACATATAGGGCATGGCTTGTCTTTGAACCGACATTCCCCTTTGTGTCCCTTCCCGCACACCTTACAATTTGGCGACCCACCTTTAGTATCCGCCTTCTTCCCCAATTCTCCAGTTCGGGCTTTCTTTGTAGGGCTTGGATTCACATCGTGCGCCCTTCGCTCACCTCTTTCGACCTGCTTCTTCAACTCGATTTCCCGTTCCCGAGCAACATTAATGATTTCGGTAAGGGTCTCGTATTTTGAAGGAGTCATAAACTCCCTATATTCAGCGCTCAACATGTTGTAGTAGTAGTATATTTTCTGTTCTTCGTTCGTCACCAACTCACTACTAAACTTCATCTTATCCATAAACATCGCCATGATCTTGTCTATGGTTTCACCCTTATGCCTAAGTTGCATGAACTCTTCCTTGATTTTATTAATGACCGCTTTGGGACTATGATGTTTAAGAAATGGTGTCTTAAACTCTTCCCATGACATGGTCCTTGCCGCTTCGGCCCCTATTTCATTCTTTTTGTTATCCCACCAATCCTTGGCTTGTCCTCTTAACTGACCCGTTCCATAAGCAACGAAATCGCTTTCGTCACAATGGGTCCTTTCAAACACTCCTTCAATGTCACCCAACCATCTTTGGCAAATTATCGGGTCGACTTCCCCGTTATAGATTGGCGGTTTACACGCCATGAATTCCTTATATGAGCACCCTTTACGTTCTCCAGTTTTATCTTTCATAAGGTTGACCGTATCCTCCAACCTTTTAACTCGTTCTTCTATGAGTGACAACACCGTACCTTGAATCTTGTCTATAAACCCGGATAGACTGCTTTCAATTGCCTTTCCTACTTCCTCGGCAATTATTTCTTTCATTTGTTCGGTGCTTGTCGGCACCGGATCATTATTGCTTCCTTTCGACATCTTGAAACTGAAATGTTTATATCAAACGTTAAACATTTAATTCATGACATTGCTTTGTTTGTTTCGGTTTAGCCAAGTTCCTAACTTGCTTTAACCATTCACATTTAATGCACTTTCCGGGTTTGAGTGTGTTAACACGCTCTTCCCATGCATAACTATTTGTTTCCCTTTCCTTACATAAGACATAATCTACTAACATAATGAGTTAATTCTTACCGGACGGTCGATCAAGCTTGAACCGAACACTTTGTTGACAACCTTAAGCTCTGATTACCAACTTGTAACACCCATCTAATTATACTTGAATTTAATAATAATTCATACCATTTTATAACAAAAATACCAATTTAACACTACATTCATAAGTCAAGTTCCTACGTGACATAAACCCTAGTCAACTAAAAACCAAGTTAGAACATCACAAAGGTCTTATTGATTTGTTTACAACCCAAAAACATAGTCTATTAAAAGTTATAATATTGTGGAAGCTTCAAAAATTGTGTTCGGTTCTTCTAAAACTTGCTTGATCGTCATCCGTAATCTCCGAGTACCTAGAAACTAAAATGTTTTACACGAAACATTAATAGTGGAGTTCTTAGAAATATTACACAACCGAAACTACGTTCGATACGGATTTGATTAATTGTAAAAATACAAAAATTTACAAAACATTCTTGGCCTTACCGTAACTTACGGCATTACCGTAAGTTACGGTAATCAATTTAATGTTCTGGTCCACCGTAAAACAGGAAAGAACCACCGTAAGACATTTCTCTCTACCGTAAGTTACGGTACTACCGTAACTTACGGTAGTCCCTGGGAATCCCTATTTTGTTTGTTTTGTTCATTGCACTCCAACCCAACTCTCGGATTTCACTTTTCTAACAAACCAATACATTAAATTCTCAAATTTCTAACATGATATATATATATATATATTAACCAATATCAAAGATCAATCCTTCATATTCCGGAGCATTAACCATGCTTTACTCGGTTATTCGACCCGTTTGGCTCGTCTAAGGAATCCTCCCATATGACGACTACCAACGAGTTTCAACCCAATTTGACCAATCATTCAATATAGCGACTTCACCGCTTAACTCATACAACTTTTATTCTAAAATTCAACTACATATTATATAATCATCAAAATCTACTTAATGTAACGGGTTAAGTTACATACCTTCAAAGTAGGCCTTTTAAACGTAGTTCGCCACCCGCTTGTCCGCTTGACGCTCCTGCGCCCGTTCCTATAGAGTTCATTCATCATATGTTTAGAACTCTCTTCAAATCATAATTTGCATAATACACCAAACATCATGATTATGCGTTTAGACTTGAAATTTCAGTTTTAAGCCTTCATAGAGGCATTTCAACAAACACTTCATAAGCAGATTTTTACATGATTAAACATCACATCTTTAGTTTATCATTTAACCCTAATTTCACATAAATCAACCATTTTACATGATTGTTATCTTCTAATTTCTGAAATCACTTCAAAATTGCCAAATTACACTAGATTAACAATCTACTTCCTAGTGTTCATCCAAATACACATAACCCACTAATCACCTACAATGGTGTTCA
The DNA here is from genome assembly GCA_030545235.1 of Helianthus tuberosus. NCBI lineage: Eukaryota > Viridiplantae > Streptophyta > Magnoliopsida > Asterales > Asteraceae > Helianthus > Helianthus tuberosus. Next base: position 54,977,227 of record CM060406.1, read on the forward strand.
TGGATTTACCCAAAATTTCTTATGATTTCAACTTCTATTGATCTAGGGTTTGTCCTTAGACACTATAGTTGTTCCTTAATCATCATAACATACACATGCAACCCTAATTTCAGATTTTTCCCAATTCATGAAAACTTCAAGTTGAGAGTTTTCCTTAAATTTTACATACCTTGTAATCCTCTTGTGATGAGGATCACGATTCTATGCTCGGATTTTCGTTTGGACCAGATTTGCACCTCCAATTTGAGATTTCAAGTAGGTTTTTGAGAGTTTGAAGGTGGGGGTGTCGCCCCTGGTTGTTCTAGTCGACCAGACATCCCTTTTGTGGGGTGTTTGGTTTGTTTTATTTATTTTAATTAATTCAAGTTTCAATTCTTACAACTTAAGCCCCTCAACTTTGTTCAACATATTGTTTAGTAGCTTTTAACCCTATCATAAGCTATTTCTAGGAAATTAACTAACTAGGTTAAAAATTTCTAGTTAGTAAATTCTCGTTTATTTACACTTTATAATTCTAATATAAAGTTTTATATTTTTCGGGGTGTTACACTTGTATGCTCACCTTTACATTATATGTATTGACTTTATTTTAACGTATGTGACAGGTGCTTAGGATGGTTAATTGCTTTCTGTGGTGTGTAATCGAGGCTAGGAAAGACCTAGGTCAACAATAAACAACTGTCTGTAATAAGAATCTGAGTTGTCGGAACAGAACTATTTGACTGGATTTGTCTGTAATAATTTGTTTGCCTTTTAAGACATGGTATGGGACATGTTACTTTAAATTATTTGGTAATGATAATTGTTATGGAAACTTCTGGACAATTCGTTTCGCTCAGTGTCATGCACCCGATGTTTCCGCCATCGGTTGGGGTGTGACAATAATAATGGGTGTTTTTCGAATTTTGTAGATTTGTAAGTTTGTTTATGTTTGTGTTGACTCGTGCTTGTGTTAGTGTTTGAGTTTGATTTATATTGCATGTTAATATAATTTTCACTGTAGCTAACAACTTCTCAAATTATAGATATAATAATGGGTGTTTTTCGAATTTTTGTAGATTTGTAAGTTTGTTTACGTCTGTGTTGACCCGTGTTTGTGTTAGTGTTTGAGTTCGAATTATATTAGCATTTCCGCGTATACGCATTCAATATGTTAGATTTTGTTTGACTTCTCTTCCGTATCTGTAGGTTTGTTCTTTGATTCTAGGGTATCGTATTCGTTTTTCACATGATGCTGATTTATATTCCAGTTCTCGTTTGTTATATTAATTTTTATATTAATGTTTGAATATGGGTCACCTTAGTGCTTCACGAGTTCACGGTGGTGGGTAATAAACAAAGTTTTCATGATATTTTATTGTATTAATAAATGAGTTAATTACATAGTTAGTTCCTGTGATTTGTACAAAGTAACATACTTAGATACTAATAGTTTAAAATCACATTCTAGGGTATTAACTTTTCATTTTGTAACGTTTGGAGGTATTAACGTTATTTGTAGGTTTAAAATCACATTCTATTAGTACCTAAGTATGTTATTTTGTGCAAACCACATAGACTAACTATGTTAATACCCAATAAGTTAATACCTCCAAACGTTACAAAATGAAAAGTTAATACCCTAGAAGGTGATTTTAAACTATTAGTACCTAAGTATGTTATTTTGTACAAACCACAAGGACTAACTATGTAATTAACTCTTAATAAAATAACACACGAATATCTTTAGAGTTAATTACACAGTTAGTCCTTGTGATTTATGTAAAGTAACAAGGTAATGTACTAATATTTTAATCACATTCAGAGGTTTTAACTTTTCATTTTAAACTATTAGTATCAAGGTAAGGTACTAATAATTTAAACTATTAGATAAAGACAGGTACTAATAGTTTAAAATCACATTCTAAATGATTTATGTAAAGTAACAAGGTAAGATAAAAACAGTGTGTTCACAACCCAAACAAACTTGCAGGTCAAATTAGTTGGACCAAGAACCGGATATGGAGCTAACGTGAACCGGTTTTTACTTAATTTTTTTTTCAAAATCTTGTTTTAGTCATTTGTTTTTAAGCTCCATATATGTAAGTGTTCGTATTTTATTAAAATTGTAAATCTACACTAAAACATAAAGTAAAATAGCAAATCTACACCAAAATTGTGAACACTTTATTAAATTATTTATTACATTGTTTGCTTCATAAATCCGATTCAACTAATAAACCGGTAAAACAAATTATTTATTACATTGTTTGTTTCAGAAATCAGATTCAACTAATAAACCAGTAAAACGACATCTTTTGGATAGGAGACTGCTAAATATACGCCCTTTTTCTTTATTTTTACTTTTATACTCCATTTCTCAAGTTTTTAAATAAATACAATTAAACTTTTAATTTTCTCATTTTACATTTGCATTTACTACATCTTTATTTTTTATTTTTTTGAATAGCAAACGGGACTTTATTCATTCAACAAACCACAGCTCCCAGCCAGAAATTGGAAGCCAAAAGTTACAGTTACATCAAAGAAAATTACATTATAGGTCTTACATAATAAAATTGAAATCCCACCATTGTTGCCTTTGAATTGATTTGAACTTTGATCTTTGTTTTAAATACTGGTAAGATTCTTCTTTGATATCCTCCGTTATTCTTTAGATGACGCCCGGTTTGCCTCTAAAAACTTTCTCATTCCTGGTTTTCCATAGACACCACATTGTTTGCAAAACAATTGCGTGTATAGCCTTCCTCTTATTTCGGCTCCTCTGCAGATCCATTACGTCCTGTATCATTTGCTTTAGAGAAACTTCTGCACCTATTGTTCGACAGTTGACCCAATCCAGAATTGATTTCCATACTTGCTTCGCGAAGCTGCATAATAATAAGACATGGTTTGCCGATTCCTCCGCTGCACCACACAAGTTACAGTTGTAATCTGCTAACGTTAATCCCCTATCCCTTAATGTTGTTGCCGTTGGTATCTTTTCATCTATTGCTCACCACACAAACATATTGCTTTTACCTGATGCCCATTTGTTCCAAACGAATTCTTCGCTCTGTGAATTTAGATCAATTTGTCTTGCTAATGATTGCCTTACCAATTTAACCGTAAAGTCTGGATCCTCGCTATCTTTCCAATACCACATATCAGTGTTATAAGAGACCGGATGTTGTACTAGTAGTTCGTTCAGGCTCTCCATCTGGCATCTGCATCCGTTCTCTATCTGTTTCAGGTGCTCTAGACCATGCCCAATCCCATATGCGACCCCCTCCGTTTAGTTTGTAGTTATCCGCAACTAACACACGTTTATCCACTGCCAATTGATACAGTTCTTGAAATCGTGTCTTCAGCGGCTCGTTTCCAAGCCAGGTATCTTCCCAGAACATGGTTTTATCCCCAACTCCTACTTTGCTTTTCAAATACATAGTTACATTGATGTTCTTTTTTGTGAATTCACCATCAATTTCACCTATGTTTTTCCACACCCCCGTTAATGTTTTTTTCACTGGTATTGCCATAATCTTTCTTTTATTGCAGTGTATAGCCTTTACAACTTTGACCCATATTTGGTTTGGTTCCATCTTTAGACGCCACCACCACTTTAATAATAAAGCCAGGTTTAAATCTCTGATATTACCGATTCCAAGTCCCCCAAAATCTTTAGATGCCACTACTCTTTCCCATCTTACCCATCTAATTTTGTTGTTAACATTGCATCCTCCCCATAAGAACTTTCTTCTAATCCCTTCAAGAACTTTTATCACGGCTTTCGGACATTTGTACAATGACAAATAATAATTTGGTAGGCTACCCAAGACCGTCTTTATTAGGATTACCCTCCCCGCGAAAGATAGATTTTTTGCTTTCCAACTTGTTAATCTTCTATTAAAAGTGTCTATCACTTCTTTCCAGTTTGCTATCATGTTCATGTTTGCCCCTACTTTCAATCCAAGGTAGATAAACGGGAACTTACCTGCACTACATTTGAAGATTGAGTATAAACGATTCAAAATGAATTTAATAAATTATATAAGCAACCTTATCCAAAACTGTGTACAGAGTGAATTCGAACTAATTTTTTAGGCATACGCTTCTTTTCGTAGAGTTTGAATTCATCATCAAAAGTGTGCACCGATTAAATTTCTGTTAAACATTTAGGTATGTATATAAATATTCGGGGGAGCCTTTACCTGAACCCATACGTGTTTCTGCGGGCCTTACTGTAACTGGTTTATCTGGAAATATTCGGACCCATATTTTTCCATCGCGACGTGCATTTCGTGTCATTGCTCGTCGACCTGCTTCTATTTGTCTAGATGTGATCCAAGCGGCAAGTGCTTGAAGAGCGTATTTACCAAAACAAATGGTATTACCTCGATAAGATATTCCCTTCATTCTTCCTCATTCATCATCAAAAGTGTGCACCGATTAAAATTCTGTTAAACATTTAGGTATGTATATAAAACTTTAATCACAGAGACTTTGACTATATACAGGGAATGATCCACTAAAAAGTGAGTTTTGCCTAAATAGCTTATGAATAATTGTGGTGATAACATTTGTCACTCCTTATAAATAGAAAGGAATGACATTTCGGTACTAAAATGTTTTGGTTCATATAAGTAGAAATGTGAAGATGACATGTCACACCTCTTCTATTTTCCAAAAAACACAATAAAAAAATCCAGTGCAAAAAAATATGGCAAAAAATCCAGTACAAAAAATATAACACAAAAAAAATTCAGCACAAAATTGAAGTGCAAAAATCAACCACAAAAAATGTTATAAAACATAGAAATACAACACATTTTTTTGGGGTTTTTTAGTTGTCATATTTTATATTGCAATAGGGTACTCAAATTAAAGATAAAAAAAACTCGATTTTATGGTGAAATTTTTATAAAAAAAATAATGTTGTATAAAAATAATTTTTAGAGTAAATTCCCAAAATCGTCCCTAAGGTGTGGGCATGTTTGTTAGTTTCATTAAAAATAATTTCTTTGTACCATATTGCCCTTCACCTTTTGGATTTTTTTTTTTTTTTTTTTTTTTTTTTTGTCATTTTCATCCAAACGTTTAATTTGGGTTATTTTTCCCAGCAAATATTTGGATGAAATGACAAATTAATCTAAAAGTGAATGACAATATAGTACCAAAAAGTTATTTTGGATGAAAGTGAAAAATATACTCAAACCTCATGGACGATTTTATAAATTTACTCGAATTTTAATTTTGTTATCAAAGTTGTGTAATTTAAGTTAATAGTTTATGCATAATCTCTTTTGTAAAATTAAAAAAAAAATTCTAAGAAAAAGGAATTTCATAGGGGGAGAATTTGAAAACTTTCAAAGTGATTTTTTCAAATGGGGTGCCTTTATCCTACCACACCTTTTTATATCCAATCCAGTTACTAAAATATTTGCCAAAACACGAACATTAATTGTATAAAACTAAATATTCCCAAAATTGTGGGATTGATTTGAAATCCTTACACGCATTAAAACTAAATAAAAATTACCAACTTTTTAATGCATCATTTGAACCAAAAAGTGTTACATTGACCACCAAATAAATATTTACTTCAACCAAAATATAATATAGTTTTCAACATATCTTGACTATTACACGCCAATAACACAAATTTCAATTTTCAACCCATGTGTAAACTCAATGTTTTCAGAACCGGACCGGAGATCGACCCGGTCGTCTTACGGGGTCAAAGGTCGGACCGGTCCGACCGGATTTAAGACCCAGATTACATTATAAATTATATAAAAATATATAGAAAATATAGAAAAAAAAGCTTTGAAATAAACTCTATAACCAACGTATAGAATTGTTATTCGATTTTATTAAAGAATGTATTATGTGATTCAAATAATATGTGAAGCCCAAAAAGTAACTAAACTGGACCACAAACAAAATATTAAAAGCCCACATATTAAATAGAACCTTGACCATCCTCTTTCTCACTTCTGTCTTCATCTAACCCTAACAGCTACTAACAACACCAATAAACAGGCCGCCATACTGCTGGAGAAATAAGATACGTATCCTTCTCACTTCTTTTTTTTTTTCTTTCAACAAGGACACATACACATAGTTGAAGACTTGAAGGGTCAAAGTTCAATAAATATCATCGCTGCGTATGGAGTTTGATAGGTCGGAGGGTGGTCGGAACTGTTCCGCCGCTGATAACCGGCCTGACCTTTTCGTGACGACCCGCCGGCCCGACCGCCCGGCTCCCGGCCCGACCTCCGGGTCATTGCAGAAACGGGTTAAAGGCCTGAACCGGCCCGGTAGTGTTTCCGGGTCCCGGCCGGCCCGGTCCGGTTTTAAAAACGTTGAGTGTAAACACTCCGGTTCAAGCCACCATTACCAAAACTTTCTATAAATCCCTTCTTCTTCTTCTTCACTTCCCAATCAATTTCCATATTTTCAATACAAAACAAACGATTAACAAACTATCTTTATTCAACATGATGAAGAAGAACAAAACCAACATGCCATTGTTTCCACCCGAAAACTCGCCCCGCGGGCGAACCAAGCTCGGAGACCTTTTCCACAAATCCGAACCCAACATTTTACTCACCGCGGATCAACAACACGAAACCGACACCGGTTCGCATCACCGCCACAGCAACGTCTCACCAACCATCTCACCAAACTCATCCCCGGTTAATTACTTCATGTCCCCGGTCCATAATACGTCGCCGTTTTCAAAATCCCCGTGGAACTTTTCTCTTGCGGGAGACGGGGGGCCCGTTCCGAAAACCGGGTTGATTGGGTCTTTAACACGTGAAGAGGGACATGTTTATTCATTAGCGTCATCTGGTGACTTGTTGTATACCGGTTCGGATTCGAGAAACATTCGGGTTTGGAAGAATTTATCCGAGTTTTCGGGGTTTAAATCGAGTAGCGGGTTGGTTAAAGCCATTGTTGTGTCCGGTGAGAAGATATTCACGGGTCACCAAGATGGTAAGATCCGTGTGTGGAAGTATTCGGGCCCGAAAAAGGCGTATAAACGGGTCGGGAGTTTACCCACAACCCGCGATGTCATCGCCAGCTCCATGAACCCGGGTAACTATGTCGAAGTCCGACGTCACCGGAAAGTTCCATGGATCAAGCATTACGACGTCGTTTCATGCATGAGTTTGGATGAGGAACACGGGTTGTTATATTCGGGTTCATGGGATAAAACATTTAAAGTGTGGAGACTTTCGGATTCGAAATGTATGGAATCGGTTAACGCGCATGATGACGCGGTTAACTCGGTGATGGCGGGTTTCGACGGTTTTGTATTCACTGGGTCGGCCGACGGGTCGATGAAAGTGTGGAGGAGAGAGTTGGTTGGGAAAGAAACAAAGCATATGATGGTTTACATGTTGTTAAACCAAGACCCCGCTGTCACATCCGTGGCAGTTAATGCCACGGATGCTGTTGTATACGCGGGGTCTTCTGATGGGCTGGTGAATTTTTGGGAAAGGCGAAAGCACACGTTGGGTCACGGCGGGGTTATTAGAGGGCATAAACAAGCGGTGCTTTGTCTTGCGGCGGCGGGGAGGTTGTTGTTTAGTGGCTCGGCGGATAAGAGTGTTTGCGTGTGGCGGCGGGAGGCCGGCGGTTTTCATTCGTGTTTGTCGGTTTTAACCGGCCACGACGGGCCGATCAAGTGTTTGGCGGTACATGAAAAGCAAGATGGTGGTGATGATGATGATGATGATGGTGGTGGTGGTGATAAAGAATGGGTGGTGTATAGTGGTAGTTTGGATAAGTCAGTGAAGTTGTGGGTTGTCGGAGAAGCCGTTAAGTAGACGCGCCACCGTGAGAGAGTAGAGATGGTGTTTGTGGGGCGTATTGCTATATAGAAATTGTGGCTAAGGATTGGCATACACCAGAAAATTGTAAAGCTTGTAGGACCATTTAGAGAGAGTCCAACTTTTTCAAAATTAATGGTGGGTATGAATTGGAATTGGATTTGCATGTGGATATGGATTTGGGTTTGAATTATACAAGTGATGATGTATATATGATGTATTTATTGGTTGGTTGGTTGTTTGTAAACATAGCTAATGCATGTGATTTGACATCAATAATTTGATTTGAATGATGACAAGTTACTTATTTAACATGTGTAAAAACATGTAATAATTGAGTCATTAGGGTGAGAGGGGCACTCCCTAAGACCATGTGTAGTGGTAACTTGTTATAATGCCCTCACCATGGGGCATTATCCGACACATGACAACCCAGTCAGCATGGGGCATTATAGCATAAAGTGGTGTAGTGGGGATAATGCCCAAATAATGCCCCTTCCAATCATTAAAAAAAAAAAAAAAAACTAAATGATCATTGGCTGGTCAAACCAACTCCTTCTCCCATTGGCTACATGCAAGAATGGAATGGAGGTATGCAGCGTTTTAATAATAACGCCAAACTCAAATTTCAGAATTTTTTTTTTAAATAACGCCTAGTGTAATGGTGGGGGGCGTTTTAGGGCGTTTTTTTTCAATTTTTTTAAAAATCACGCCCCACTACGGGTGGTCTAAGAGAGGAGTCCCCTCTCTTACGCATAACCAATCCTTGTGTGCCACATCAACTCCCCTCTTAAACTCTCCTAACACCCTAAATTGATGGCGGCACTCCCCTCTTAGGGGACTTGGTTTTTTTTTTTTTTTTTATTTGTTGTAATTATGCATGTTTATAAAAAAATATTAATAAAAATTAAATAAAATTTAACAAAAGACATTTCAAAGTAGAAAATAAAAATAAAAATTAAATTCAAACTAGAAAATTAAAATTACATTCAAACTAGAAAATAAAAATTACATTAAAACTAGAAAATAATAATTTTAGAAATCGCACGGCCACCCGTACTTGTTAGCGATGTCGCGTTTTCGGGCGAGGATGAACGGCAACATATTTGGCGGAGCATCGTCGTGCGGCTTGATGAATGTTTCCATATCTCGATCGTAATTGTAGTTTTTCATCGTCTCGCGTTGTTCCGATATGAGCTCGAGAGCCTGCGACTCTCTTTTCTTCCTCAATTCAATCGCCTCCAATTCAATCGCGTACTTCTTTTCTTTCATGGCGGTGTACTCTTTGAATTGTTCCGCCAACTCGGCCGAGCTTCCCTCGGACGATGTCGCTTGACGCTTGTCTCGCCGTTGTGCTCTTTGTGGCGAGGGGTCTTCGTTCATATCTGGTATGGAAGGGTCCACCTCAACGGACTTTCTTTTATGTCCCGAACCTTCCCCTTCCTCACCCAACAATGGGACTTGGGCCCATTTGTCGTGTTTTCGAACGACCTCCCACGCCTCAACATGTTGAAAACCGTTCGGAAATCTCTCTTTAAATTCTTTTAAAGCGACTTTCATCACGTCGAGATCCTTGACTCCGCTTCCTCGTGTGCGATCCTACATATTATAAAATAATAAGTGTTAAAAAAATATGAACTTAGTAAAGAAAATTAAAAAATATACAATGTTAAAAAATATAATTTTTACCGCTTGTTGGTATAGGCCGTTGAAAAAGTTTATTTTCGTCATCATCGGGCCCCATTTAGACCGTACTTGATGCACGGTCCGGTTACTTCCACCGAGGGTGGCGTTAAAATGATCTAAAATCTTACGCCAAAAACTATCGCGGTTTTGTTGATTGCCCTTCTTTTTGTTGGTAGAGCAATGTACCCACGCCTTCGCCAACGCCTCTTCTTGGACCTTTGTCCATTTTTCGCTCGCCATTTTTCCCTTTTTATCCCGAGCGTCCTCTTCTTCGTTGCCGGCGTCTTCATCCACATTATATTCATCGTCCTCGTCCTCGTACTCGTCGCCCAAATTTTGAGTTTCGGGCACTACCTCCTCGTCGTCGTAAATAGGTAGAGGACGTTCAACATTTCCTCGTGTAGATGGAACTTGTGGGGAACGAAAACCATATGGGTCGAAGGCGGGGGATTGAGGTGGATCCATTGATAACAAATTTTGAAAATAGCCGAAATTGGGTTGAAGGTTGGTTGCTTGGGTTTTGTAAAAGGAGGGGTGTGAAGGTTGTTGGAAAAAAAACGGGGGTTGTGAAGTATATCCGAAAGGGGGTTGTGATTGTGCACTTGCACCGCTCGAACCACCACGAGACGGTTGCTTGCCCCGTCCCTTAGTTTTTTTCTTGGCTTCGCGGGGTTGGTTCTCCATTGCTCGGTTTGAAGTGAGTGTGGTTTGAGAGTATAAAAAATTAGTGAAGTGGGTGTGGTTTGAGAGTATAAAAAATAAGAAGTGGGTGTGGTTTGAGAGTACAAAAAATAGTGAAGTGGGTGTGGTTATTTATATTTGTTTAAAAAGTGAATTTTTTTTTTTAAATTCGACCGTTCCTCAAACATCGTGCCAATTCAACGCGGTGAAGAAGTGCCGAACCCACTCCCCGAATCGGGTCCCCGCGGTGATGGCGGCGGTGTTCCCGATCGAGGAAGGTGGTCACCGAACCCACTCCCCGAGAGTGCCCCGGATACCCTTATATGCCGTTGGGTTAGGCCGTGGGGTATGGTGGGGCTTGCGTTGGGGCATCGGTTTTACCTTTATATACTGATAACCGTACTGGTATTTTCGAAAACTCAAGTCTCAAACCCACTTTGAAGGGGGTATGGTGGGCGTGGCTTGACTGGCGTGGCCAAGCCACATCAGTTTTTTTTAATATATATATATATATATTTACTTATAACCAAAAACTACATAAACATACAAAATAATTATTAAAATAAACATACAAAATAATTATCAAAATAAAAAACTATCATTCTTCGTCGTCTTCGTCGGTTTCGAACCCAGGAATCGTTGAAACATGTTCCACCAAATCAGATCGAAGGTTGTGATGTATATCCATTGACTTTATCATAAATTCATTTGCCGCTTTATCTTCGTCTGTTACGTTACCTGGTTGGGGGTCATCGTCATCATAGTAGGTAACGACCGCTGTACCTTCATCCTCCAAAATCATCTTGTGAAGAATAATACATGTGTACATCACGTTTCCAATCTGATCCTTGTCCCATAGTCGACAAGGCATTGACAATATTCGCCACCTTTTCTTCAAAACACCGAATGCTCGCTCAACGTCTTTACGTGCAGCCATCTGGACCCTGCTAAACTTTAATCTTTTTGGATCTGTGGTACCGTGTCTTGAGAACGATTTTACGAAAACCCCTCACTCTGGGTAAATCCCATCAACTAGGTAGTACCCGTACACGTACTCAACCCCGTTTACAAAGAAAGTTCCTTTGGGTCCTATACCATTTACCTGATCATTGAAAAGGGGCGAGTGGTTTATGATGGTAATATCATTATGTGAACCTGACATACCGAAGAACGCATGCCATATCCAAAGATCTTGGGACGCAACCGCTTCAAGCATGATGGCTAGCATCCCGTGAAATCCACTAGTGTGAGAACCTTGCCATTGGGTAGGACAAAGTTCCCAAGGCCATTTCATACAATCTAAACTACCTAGCATCTCGGGTAGCCCATGATAATCTGCGTGATGTTCCAATATTTGTTGCATGTCACTGAAGGAGGGCTTTCTCAAATATATTTTCCTATAAAGTTCTAGAATACACGAACAAAAGTTGTGAAGAGTTTCTCTAGCTACACGTGCAGACATTTTTAAATAGTCATCCATAATGTCCGAACTATTGTCGTACGCTAACCGCCTAAGTGCGGACGTGACCTTTTGCCACGTACTAAATCCTAATTGCCCTGTTACATCGGGTTTTTGTTGGAAATAAACATACTTCTCCTCAAGATCTCTAGATATCCTTAAAAATAAGTTTCTACTCATACGAAAACGACGCCTAAACATTTTTTCATCATACTTAGGTTCCGCTGAGAAGTAATCGCTTACCAACAAATCGTTAGCGGTGTGCCGTTCACGAGCGATGTACCTTCTCCTCCGTTTAGGTTGTTGAGTCTCTTCCTCATCTTCAGCTTCGTCTTCCACGATAGCTTTCACCACCGTCGCGATCGTTTGTAGAAATATTTCCGCACCATCGTCAGATGATGATGACGATTCACTATAACTTGAAGAACTCATGGCAAGATTGTGTTTTATGTGTTTGATATTGTCTGAGAAAAATGTTAAATATGGTAAGGTATTTATAAAGGAATTTTTTTTTTTAAAGTAGCCCCCAACGGCTAGTTTGAATGGGACATTCACAGCCCGCCATGTCAGCTTGCTTCCCCGCCCCACGCCCGGCTTGAAACCCAAGCCCAAAGGGCCACGCCCCAACCCAAGCCCACCCGGGGTGGTGGCTTGGGCGTTTTCCCCCAACCCACGACCCAACCCAAGCCCCATACCCCATAGCCTTATGCTGTGAAAGATAGTATGATATAAAGTCACTCATTAATGAACTTTGGAAGTAAATAATTGGGCAAATAAATAGTACTCTATGTAACTGACGAGTCCCAATTGTCTTTATAATTCTGAACTTTACTTAAAAATTTCAACATGGTGCTTGTTCAGAAACACTTAACACTTACTGTGGCGGATCCAGTGGGTTCCCAGGAACCCCTTCGGTTTGGAAAACAAAATAGAAAAAGTTAGCCGAAACCTTGAATGATTTAGAAAAAAATTGTGAGAAAATACCAAAAGGAATCCCTTGAAAAAAAAATTTATGGATCCGCCACTGAACTCATATAGTTGCTCTTAAAAATATGATGGGTATGCCATATGCATGCACCTCAGCCTTGCTCTAATTCTTGTCATTCTCTTATATATCAGAGTTTTCATAATCTCTAAATGAAATATGAAATGGTGGATGTGTTCTTGATATCAAAAGGCTGATTCATGTTTATGTAGGTTCTTGACATGTGAAGCACCTTGCTATCTTTAGTTCATATGTGATCTCAAATTAATTTTTTCAGGAGTCAAATAATTATCAGAAAATCACAATTCCTGTACAATCTCTTATCAAGGAATTGGATATAATAACATGAAAAAAAAAGTGTGATGAAAAGGGTACGAATCCACCATTTCCCTCTTCATTTCATTACCCATTACTACAGATATATAATTTGTATTTGAGTCTACAGATATATAATTTGTACTTGGGTGTATATTTTGTTGGAAATTGGGTGTGTGAATGAAGTCTCAATTTGGTTGGAAATTGGGTGTGTAAATGAAGTCTCAATTTAGTTGGAAATTGAGTGTGTGAATGAAGTCTCAATTTGGTAAAACTCCTTGGAATGGGAACAAAGGATTTGGTTCTAGCACTATAAAATGAAGGCTAGGCTGATCAGTTGATATACACCAAAAACCAACTTCTTCTTTCTTCTCTCTCGGTCTCTGCAAAATTCCGGTTTCCTTTCAGGCAAGTGCTCAAGTCCGGCAGTGCGCGGTGCTGCTTCGAACCGGCGTACCCTAGGAACAGACGGCGAATCTGTTTAAGGGAATTGTGTCAAACACAAGCCCGGTTCACTCGTTAACTGTTTCTTTTCTGTCTCTAATTATTTTGCAGTTCTTTTAGTGCCAGGTTTCTAACAAACTTAAACAGATTGAGACAAATACCTTAGTTGCCCCGTGGACGTAGGTTGCAGTTGGCGACCGAACCACAGCTTAGGCTCGTGTTGTTGAACCGAACAGAAACCAAACAGAGAAGGAGGTGTACAGGAAAGAGAAGATACTGACATGTACCAAAGTTCCGATCAGAACCGTCGCCGCTCAGGTGAATCACAGCCGTGATTCCGAAGCCGTCGGGTTCAATTCAGAGACCGCCACCAGAACCGCCGATCTCCGGTTCAGCCTCATCGCAGAAAAGGTCATCGATTAGGGTTAGTCGTCGGCAGCCGTAGCCGTCAAACCCAGTTAATCGCCGCCGTGTTCATTAAGGTCACAGAGCCGTGATTCCGAAGCCTCAACCGCCGTCAGAACCGCCGGTAGAACCGCCGCTGCTTCTCCGACCGTCGGCAGCCGTAGGCGCAACTCGTCTTGATTCGTTTTCATTGGCAGCCGGCCAAAGATTGGCCACACCCCTTTCCTGTTCGTTGATCACCACTGGAAATAAAAGCAAGTTTTTATTTCTGTCTTGTTACTACTATTATTCTCGTTCAAATCACTTTGTGGGCATATAAAGAAAAGGAAAAGACATAGTGGAAACATGAGATAGTGGGAAAGAAAAGGGAATTCCGGAATTCTTGAAAGAAAGAAAAGAAGAGTTTGAAAAGGAAGCACAAGGAAATATTCCGTGAAAAAGAAGAAAGAAAATGTGGTGGGGCCTTATTCATTTTCTATTTTTTTTTACCAAAGAAAGGCTATATTTTTCAGAGAAAATTACAAAATTAGCCAAGAAAAAAGTCAAATTACCAATCTAGCCACCTCATGCGTCCTTGGAAGGCCACTCACAGATCCCAAGTCTTCTGATGCGTCTGCATGGCCAAGTATTGCGTCCGTCAATCCCCAACTGACACGTGGAAAGACTCATCCCATCCCACACATGAAAGACTCATCCCATGCGTCCGCGGACTCATCCCATGCTTGAAAGACTCATCCCATGTTTGAAAGACTCATCCCATGCGTCCGCGGCCATGCGTCCGCAGACTCATCCCATGCGTCTGTGGCCACGTGTCTATTTTTTATTGGGTTTCCCCCCAATGACTCATCCCATGCTTGAAAGACTCATCCCATACATGTGAGTGGCCTTCCAAGGAGGCATGAGGTGGCTAGACTGGTAATTTGATTAAAGTCTTGGCTAGATTGGTAATTTGATTAAAATATGCTATACCTTGAGGGATAAAACTTTGACCAAAGAGATAGTATCTTTTGTGGTAGAAGAAATTTTAACGAGGTGATTAGCCAAGAAAAATAATTTGGTCAACATCAGTTTTTTGACCGGTTGAACCAGCGGTAATTTTCAGAGTATCGTTTCGTTGAAGATCGAAGAAACAGAACCGTAGACCAGACGTGGTTCGGTTGTTTCAGTGTTGATTTTCGATTTATATTTCGCTTTAAATTTCGGTTAGTCGTGTTTGTTAACATGGCAGAAGACGGGAAAGTTCAAATCGATAAGTTTAACGGTACAGATTTAGCTGGTGGAAGATGCAGATTGAGGCATTATTGGTTCAAAAAGATCTTGATATTGTGTCATCAGGAGTTAGACCAGAAAAGGTCGAACGAATCACCGAACCCCTCGAAATGATCCACACTGATGTGTGTGATCTAAAAGCAATTCCTACTCGTGGTGGGAACAAGTACTTCATCACGTTCATTGATGATAGTACAAGGTTTTGCTATGTGTACTTACTTAAGAGTAAGGACGAGGCTATTGACAAGTTTATCTTGTTCAAAGCCGAAGTTGAGAATCAACTAAATCGGAAAATCAAAATTGTAAGGAGCGACTGTGGAGGTGAATATGTTTCACCTTTTATTGATGTATGTGCGAAAAGTGGAATCATACATGAACTCATGGCTCCTTACTCACCTCAATCAAATGGCATAGCGGAACGAAAAAAAATCGCACATTCAAAGATATGATGAATGCCATGATGATAAGTTCTGGTATAAACCAAAACATGTGGGGGGAAGCAATCTTATCGGCAAATTACGTGTTGAACATGATACCCAGTAAGAAAAAAGGATGTAACGCCGTATGAATTATGGACATGAAAGAAACCACCATATAAATGCTTGAAAGTGTGGGGGTGTCTAGCTAAGGTAGTGGTCACACCACCAAAGCGGCTACTAATAGGACCCAAAACGGTGGATTGTATATTTATCGGATACACCCGTCCTTATGGTCCTTATCGTTTTCTTGTACATGATTCTAAGAACCCTGGAATATGCAAAGGCACCATAATAGAATCTAAGGATGCATCATGGTTTGAACCATAGTCACATGGAACGCGGTACGCTCCGGTACGCGGAACGAAAACGGGTACGCAATTCGGGCCTTTCTAAAAATCGGTACGTTGGGGGTTAGGTTCATTTGGGAACGCTAATTCGGTACATGGTACGGTGTATCCTATGGCGTACCACCGTAGTTTGGTACACGTATCATATATATAAAAAAGTATAAAATATATCTTTCATTAAATTTTCGAAAAACATAATCAAAATTCAAAACAGAAACTTCATAAAAGAAAATTCATAATCAAAACATAAATTTCATAAAACTCAATCTATCCTTTGTTTTTTTCCGCTTGGGTCGCCATTGTCCTCTAGTTCTTCTCCTTCTAAGTTTTCCCATCGCATATCTTCGTAACTCGAACTAGACCCTTCCAAGTAATCATTTTCTGGATTCATATAGTTAAAATGGGAAAAAGTAATTAGTGGGAAAAAACTGTTCAGTTACCTAAAAAAAGTGGGAAAAAGTTAATGGAGGGAAAAACTGTTCAGGACATGGCTGGAAAAACTGTTCAGGACATGGCTGTACCGGAATCTGACTTTTGGAACGCCGGAACGCCGGTACACTACAAACGGAAACGCGTTTCCTATTAATTAAAAACGTGTATTCACCGTTTGGAACACTATTATGGTACACAATCGGGAACAGTCCAAATTAGCGATCCGGTACGCGTACCGGAGGCGATTGGGACGACTCTGTACCCCGATTCGGTACGGCGAATCTGGTACGCGATACAAGGGTCTTTTAGCGTTTCCTGTGACTATGGTTTGAACATATGTTCCCATGCTTAGATAAAAGTGAACCGAGTTCTTCTAGACCAGTTGAGGAAATTGTTCACGAGGGTGAATTTGAAAACGATGAACCTCGAGAACAATCTAAGACTGAGGAAGTTGAAATCAGGAAAAGTAAACGGCAAAGGACTGGAAAATCCTTTGGCCCTGAGTTTCTTACCTATATGGTAGAAGATGAACCTCAAACGTACCAACAAGCGATGCATTCCTCAGAAGGACCTCAGTGGAAGGAGGCAATCAAAAGTGAGATAGACTCTATCTTACAAAACCATACTTGGGAACTAGTGGATCTTCCTCAAGGATGTAAATCACTAGGATATCGATGGATCTTCAAGAAGAAGATAAAACCAGATGGAACTATCGATAAGTACAAAGCAAGGTTGGTGATCAAAGGATACAAACAACGGGAAGGTTTAGACTACTTTGATACATATTCGCCAGTTACGCGAATAACATCCATCAGGTTGGTGCTTGCCATTGCCGCCATTAGAAATTTGGAAGTTCACCAAATGGATGTGAAAACAGCTTTCTTGAATGGAATTCTAGAGGAAGAAATCTACATGGAGCAACCCGAAGGCTTCAGAGCTACTGGGAAAGAAAAGAAAGTGTGTAAACTTGTAAAATCCTTGTATGGATTGAAACAAGCTCCAAAACAATGGCATCAAAAGTTTGATCATGTCATGCTTGATGCTGGGTTCAAAATCAATGAATGTGACAAGTGTGTGTATGTAAAGGACACAACTGATGGATATGTCATTTTATGTCTATATGTAGATGATATGCTCATTGCTGGAAGTGATGACAAAATCATAAAATCTACAAAGAACATGCTAAAGGCAAGATTTGACATGAAAGACATGGGTCTTGTGGATGTGATTTTGGGGGTCAAAATCACGCGAACCGAAAGTGGATTTGTTTTAAGTCAATCCCACTATGTGGACAAAATTCTTGATAAGTTCAATGCAAACGACTCTAATGAAGCTAGAACTCCGCTTGACACAAGTCAACATCTAGCCAAGAATAGAGGTGAACCCGTAAACCATTTGGAATACTCAAGAATTATTGGTAGTTTGATGTATCTTATGAGTTGTACTAGACCAGACATAGCATATGCTGTGAGCAAGCTAAGTAGATACACGAACAACCCAAGTTCAATGCATTGGAACTGTATCACTCGGTTGCTTCGCTACTTAAGATACACTCGGGAATACGGGTTGCATTATAACAGATATCCAGCAGTTATAGAAGGACACTGCGATACAAATTGGATATCTAACACGAATGATTCCAGAGCAACAAGTGGGTATATATTCACACTTGGAGGTGCTACTATATCGTGGAAATCGTCAAAACAAACGGTTATCGCTAGATCCACGATGGAATCAGAGTTCATCGCTTTAGATAAAGCAGGTGAAGAGGAAGAATGGCTACATCAATTTGTTGAGGATATACCAAGATGGCCTAAGCCGGCATCGGCCATTTGTATACATTATGATAGCCAATCGGCACTTGGCAGAGCTCGTAGCACAATGTATAACGGTAGGAACAGACATATCAGACGTAGACATAACACGATACGACAACTAATCTCTACAGGAATTATCATTGTTGACTACGTGAGGTCAAAGGATAATATTGCGGATCCACTAACAAAAGGCCTAAGTAGAGAGTTAGTACAGAAGGCGTCCATAGGAATGGGACTGAAGCCCTTGAAAATATAAGTTCATATGATGGAAACCTAACTCAGTAGACTGGAGATCCCAAGAGCTGAGTTCAATAGGAAAACCTAATTGTATGAATTAGTAAGGTCACTGTGGGGGATAACCCTACGTATATATAAGGGAGTTTATTGCAAACTTTCTAGTCCATTCCTAAAAGTGACAAGTGTGAGGCTAAGCCTATGGCTTTTAATGATTCGACTAAGGTAACTATACATAGTGAATCACCTATGTAAGAGAGAAGTGGGGTCGCTTCGAAGGGTGTTGTTGGGGGCACAATACCTAATGGCTCTCGCAAAACCAGGCTCATGTTCATGACCATAACGAACATAACTATGAGGACTTGACTTTGTCAGGGAGAGTCTTGTATGAAGTGCATTGTCGTCTACACAAAAGGCAGACGAGTTCAAAGACATCGAGTTCTACTCAGAGCTAGTTGGCTAAGTGCATTTCATAAGCGAAGGTTCAAAGGGTAACACCTACCTATCGTATGAAAAACTCAACTGCTGAAATCTAATTGGAATAATGTTGTCCGAGATTGACCTCCATTCATGTGGGGGATTGTTGGAATGGGTTGTGAGAATGAAGTCTCAATTTGGTTGGAAATTGGGTGTGTGAATGAAGTCTCAATTTGGTAAAACTCCTTGGAATGGGAACAAAGGATTTGATTCTAGCACTATAAAATGAAGGCTAGGCTGATCAGTTGATATACACCACAAACCAACTTCTCCTTTCTTCTCTCTCGGTCTCTGCAACATTCTGGTTTCCTTTTCAGGCAAGTGCTCAAGTCCGGCAGTGCGCGGTGCTGCTTCGAACCGGCGTACCCTGGGAACAGACGACGAATCTGTTTAAGGGAATTGTGTCAAACACAAGCCCGGTTCACTCGTTAACTGTTTCTTTTCTGTCTCTAATTATTTTGCAGTTCTTTTAGTGCCAGGTTTCTAACATATTTAAGTTTTAATATACCTTTGCTCATTATCATCGGTGTCAACTGTCAAGTCCGAGTAAAGGACGGGTTGGATATTCTTTTAATTTTATCACGCTTATATTGTTAGACATATATTTATGCACTTTTTTAGCCATAAGAATTACTTTTATAGCGATTTTAGAACACACTAAATGGGCGTGAAATTATGGCATGGAGGCCTTTTCACGTCGTGTACATCAGCCCGCCAACGGCGTGGAGGGGCGACATGGGGTTGGAGGCGGGGTAATTTCCACCGGCGTGGAGACATTTGGGAATACGACGTGGCACGTTGTGGTTGGATGTGGGTTATAGTCGTTGCCCCTCAACGGTTAAATTTAAAAAAAATATATATTTTTTTAAAATAACTTCTTCTGTATATTCACACTAATTCTACCATTTTTATCTCATTTTCTCTCAACTTTCTTCACATGTTCACTTCAAAAATTTAGAAAAAATGTTAGTGATTCCATAGACCGAAGAAGAGGACATTGCATTGTGTGAATCTTGGGTCGAAGCGCTTATCCACTATACACCTCTTAATCGCTCGGATCCATTTTGGGGACGTATTTCCATCATTTTTGTATGTATTCACAGGGGTGACACTACTTGAACCGTAGATGCACTTTCTTTGCGCTTTAGAACTATCCGTTTGATTAGTGAAAGATTTGAGACGGTGTACAACTCTGTGCAAAATGAGGGCGGTGACCTTTCGGATGACGATGTCATACAAGTCGCCCTCATCAACTATAGGCACGTGTTCGATCGTGACTTTAAACACGGTTCGGGTTGGAAGATAATTCGATTTATTGTTTAATTATGTTTAGATTTGACTTTTAATTTTAACTAGGTTAGAACCTCGTGTATTACACGAGTTGAATAAATGTAATTTTAGATATTAAAAAATAAAAAGTTATATATATTTATGAAACTCGTATATTGTACGTGTTAAAAAAATGTAATTTTATATATCAAATAATAAAAAAGTTATATCTTTAAAAACCACGTGTATTACACAAATTAAATAAATGTAATTTTGTATACTAAATACTAAAAACGTCGTATCTTTTAAAAACCGTGTATAATCGGGTTGAATAGATCTAACAAATGATAAAAAAATTACATCCTTAAAAACCTTGTATATATTATACGTGTGGAATAGATCTATAAAGAGTTATATCTTTAAAAACCATGTGTATTACACAGATTAAATAAATGTAATTTTGTATATTAAATACTAAAAACGTCGTATCTTTAAAAAACCCATTATAGTCGGGTTGAAAAATCTACCAAATAATAAAAAAATTATATCCTTAAAAATCCCGTGTATTACACGTGTTTAATAAATCTATTTTTACGTAGCAGATGATAAAAAGTTATATCTTTAAAAACTTCGTGTATTACCCGAGTTATATAAATGTAACTTTGTATAGTAAATAATAAAAAAACTTAAATTTTTAAAAACTCCGCGTTTTACACGAGTTGAATAAATATAATTTTATATATCAAATAATAAGAAATTATATTTTTAATAAATTAGGATAACATTTAATATTAATTTATTATTTATATATTTAATATAAGATAAGTAGGAAAGAGAGGTATTTGTTTTAAAAATATATTAAATTAACAATTTAGATTTGAGGATAATATTTTGTTACAGTATGATAAGATTTAATATTAATTTATTATTTATTTAGTTAATATAGGATAAGTATAGATTTGAGTATACCTTTAATGAATGACACGTGTCTAAAAGTTGGTTTCTTTTATTATAGTAGATAGATTATGTAATTATTTCATGTGTTTTTTTAGTTTATTTGTTTAACTAATGTAATGTTTTTTTAAGTTATGTAATTTTTTTATTAACTAGTTTTTTTTTTTCGGTGCGCGTTGCCGCGAAGTTTTTCACTTATGTTTTTACATTTCCATGTAGGGATATGTTTTTTTTTTTGAATGGCTAACGGTGCACCCCTAACGATCCCGGGTTCGAGCCCCGGGCCCCCCCGAAGGTCCAGCCCTCACCAGACATACGCCGGTTAGTACTCGAACCCCCCTAAACTCACCCGGGTGGGAAACCCACCACAAGCCAGGATCGAACCTGAGCCTATGGGGTAAAACCCCCCCACCTCCACCACTAGGCTGTGGTGATATGTATAAGGCCTATGAACATTGTAGATAATAACATTGCAGCAAAATTGAATGCAATTCAATAACAAATCACAAATTTCGATGAATGTAGAATCACAAATTTAGTTTATTATGATAAAATGTATAAAACATTGACATATCTATGACAATCAACATCTTTTTCCTTTGAAGCGAAGCTACTATAAGAACGGAACAACTCATAACTTACACACCCAAAAACGTGCCGATTAGATTAACTGGCGAAACTTAAAACTTTAACTGCAAACAAAACATGTCAGGTGAATTAAGTGAGTTAAGAGTGGTTCAACTTTTGTACTTAAACCATGATAACACTTTATTAAATCTCAAAGAAATTGCCAATACAATATATGATCCCTACTCCATCCATATGAGAATACAATCTAAAACTAATCAACCAAAACAACTTGACTAAAGGCTCCAGCAACATAGAAGTAACACATAGAATGGACCCAAGTAACTTGTAGCAAAAGTCATCTCAAAAATTGTCTTCCAAGAACTCCAGCTTCCAGGAAAATTTCCCTGCGTTATTTCTAATAAATAAAAAATAGCCATCGTAAGTAACTTAAGTAACTTACCTTGATAATTAAATTTGAGAAATTATAAGAGCGATGGAATTATATCTTTTTAACTTTCTAGCGACGATTTGATGGTAAAACACGGTTGTATTCGATATCCCTTTTAAAAAAAAATAGCTTGGTGGAGGGTCAAGAGATCCTACGAAACCCTCCGATTCCGTCAATGCTTATCCAAACACATACAAAAGAGAATGAAACCAAGGTAAACCTTACATGAGAATATTATGTAACACCCCGTGTTTCCAAAAGTCAAAGTACAAGTCAAAGTCAAAGGAAGAAAGGATTGCTAATTGCGATCTGTCACTCCTTGCTTAACTACAGACTTTACTTCATTGACTTGTAATCGAATCCGTTAGTTTAATTTCTTTAGTTGTATTAAGTGGAGTACTTGTAATAATCACAGTTTAATCGATGTTAATCGCTAATCTATTTATCGCTAATCGCATTAGCAACTTGATCAATAGGTTCTATATATTGTTTTACTGTGTGTGCTGATTATGTGATACTTGTCCATGTTTACTTTATGTTTGTGGTGGTTAATCGAAACGCAATCACAACACTATCGCAACTCAAACTAATCGCAGACGCTAAACGCAAGTTATTTATGTTGATTGTTTGTTAGATATAGTATTTGTATGACTATTAAGTAAACCTATCGTATCGCTTAATCGAAAAACGCATCGCAATGCTCAACACGCAAAATGAAACGCCGAAACCCAACTCGTCGGATCACTTCGATCGAATGACCATTCGATCGAATGGTCATCCGAACCATCCGATCGAAGTGACATCCGATCCGTCACCTATGCCACTTTCCTCTTTTGGCAACCTATAATACCCCCTGTCTCATCATAAACAGTGATGTGACAGCTCTCTCGTTCGACCAGCTCCTCCAACCCTCTTTTCTCTCGATTTCTCGCGATTCTTGTAAGTTTTCAACCAAAATCTTGTACATCTATCTTCTACACGCATTTCTTAATCATTTTCTCCTTTAAATCTTCATTTTTAACCGTGAAATCAACGGGTTTGAGGTGTTCTAGGGTGATGTCATCATGGAGTTCTTATGAACTTTAAGGTTTGTCTTCATTCCACCAAGAATAACTCAGATCTGAATGATTCCAACATGATTTGACACTATTTTCGCATAGATCTACATATTTTCATGATTAAAAGGATTGAAATATGGTTTCACAACTTTCTTTCAACTCTTTTACACTCAATGCACTCAAAATCGATAGAAGAGGAACTCGTTCAGGCCTTCTACTCATTTCCTAGTGAAGTGTCGGTCTGAGATCTGATTCCTATCAAAGAGACAACCGATTTTGGGTTGAACATGAATAACCGTCACGAACAGTAAGCTGATCGGACTGGGGTGATTTCCACTTCTGTCGGAGGACTTGAACTTGACGAGGTTGGGTTGTTTAGCACGTTGTCATACTGTCTCGATCAAACCGCAAAACTTTTAAAACTTAAAAAAATTTTATGTTCCAAAACGCTCAAGACATCGAACGGATTGCCGTCCGATTGGACGGCAATCCGATCGGACGGCAATCCGATCGGATTGCACATGAACTTCAACACTTAAACATTTTCAAAATTTTCAAACGATTAGAATGTCGAACGGATTGCCGTCCGATCGAACGACAATCCAATCGATTGACATTTGGGTCTCCAACACTTAGACTTTTCAACATTTTCAAAACATACCAATTTCTAACGGATTGCCATCCGATCGGAAGACCATCCGATCGAATGACCATCCTGCTGTGAACTTGTTCTCACTAGAATGTCTCGCTGATCGGATCGCTCTCCGATCGAACGACCGTTTGATCGAATGACCTAAAAGGTAGAGATACTTCTCAAATTAAAATGCTACAACGAAAACTTCAAAGCCATCATACATAAACACATCCATCCCAAACGAATGTCAATCCGACCAGATGACCATCCGAACGGATTGACATCTGATCGAATGACCATCCATTCGGATTGCCATCCGATCGGATGACCATTCGTCACTTGGTTCACTTGCATCGTTTAATGCGCCTTTCTTCTCTTATACTATCGTTCTATAATCAGACTAACTCTCCAGCGCTCCCTTCAATCCAAGAGAGTGTTTATTTACTAAACACAATATGTGAGTATACTCGAACCCTTTTTGCTTTACGCACTTTTGGGTGTTACATACGTTACTTATTCAAATCACAATCGACACATAACGCAAACACTATTTATACACTGATCGTTAATGCACGCTACATGTTATTCGATGAATGCTTGTATGTTATGTTTACACAGTGATTGTTGCCTGACACCTTAGCAACGATAGTACTATAGTTTGGACTCAGCACCTGTCGTGGACAGGTGTTGTTAGGGGCTTTACTTCACATGTCCCAGTGGGAATATGTGTTGCGCATTCTATAACTCGCAGTCACGTCTGTGCATATTTCATTGTCGATAACCTACTAGCTTCACTTTGCTACATGTTACATGCTGGTTATGCGTAAACGATTTTCACTATCTACTATACTATCAAACTTGTATGCTCACCTTTACACTATGTGTATTGACCTCTATTTTAACGTATGTGACAGGTGTTTGAATGCTTAGGATGCTTTGCTTGTGTTTAGCTGCTAATCTGCTATGTGGAATCAAGCTAGGATGGAGTCTAGAAACAAACTTAAATAAAATCTGAGTTGTCGGAACATTTGATATGTCTTTGAGAAAACAATGTATGTAATAACTTCTTTTATTTGATATATTATGGTATGGGACATAATGTTAAATATCTGGTAATTTTAGTTGTTATGGATTTCTCTTGGACAATATGTTTCGCTCAGTGCCGTGCCCCGATGTTTCCGCCATCGGTTGGGGTGTGACATATTAAGTGGCATGTCTAATGACAAAAAACCAAGAGCAAAATTTCCTCTGATTGAAGCAAACAAACTGTGATCGATTTCCAAAATTACAATATCATTTTTCGGTCTCCCTTTGTATATTTTCCTTCACTTGACCCACCTTCCGTAGATCCCTTGTAGGAATCACAATCCTCACCCCCACTCTTTGCTAACACACATGGGTCTCTACCCCGATTCCGGATGTAGCTCCTTAAAAATAGTTAAATTATAGAGATAATCAGTACGTAGGTTATTACATATATGCAAACAAATTGTAAAGGTGACTCAACGGCTAGACTGTTCAGTAGGGTAAAGGGTCAACTTTAATGTATGTTGAAACGGGTTGGTTGGACAGTTTAAGATTTCGAATCTTTTTTTAGTTTTATATATTATATATGAATGTAACAGCTTTGTAAGTATAATATATACTTTCAAGGAGTTTTCAAAATAGAATTCAGAAAGTTTGGCATACAGTTATAGATTTGAGATCAAGTATCACATCCTCGTGCACTGCCCCCCCCCCCCCCCCGGACAAGCCGGCAATATTCTCACCCCTACACAATACTTAAAAGCTATAATGTTCAAAACAAAGAAATCGACATTCAAAAACCAAACTAAAACTCACCACCAAGAGGATACCTGAGAGCGCCAAACTGGCCATCTATGCATTGGTCACAGAAAACAGTGTCGGTGACCATCGTATCTCCATGAGCACCATCAATGGCGGCGGCAGCCACTGTCACACCCCGACCGCGTAAAACAACAAATCGCGGCGGAAACATCGGGGCGTGTTGCAACAGAATTAATGTTTCATAACCATGGATACCAAAAAGTGTTTCGTTTTATTAAACATTGAATAATTACATCGTCTTGAAATCTAAATACACTATTTAAACATAGTCTATCATTGTTATTGAGTCACTAAGGCCTTGTCCAGTCCTATGTGAGCATGCATCTTATCAATCGATATCATTCAACAATACCTGAAACATATGTGAAAACGAGGTCAGCAAAGAAATGCTGGCGAGTACATAGGTTTTGTAGGAGTGTCGAAATCATGGCTAGTTTAGACGTTGCAATACTTTATTTAAAAACCTTGTTTTGAAAAGAGTATAATATTGCAACTTAATTAACCAACTCAAATCAAGCGGGTTATAATTTGTAAAACCTCGTAGCCATGACTCTTAACCCAAAAACATTTGTTTTAGTAAATTATTTGAAAAACAATGATAAGTTCAGGTGATATGTATAAATAAGAGAATAATGCATGATTAAATGAATAACCATGTAAAATGAGTTTGTATAAGATAAGTTGTTTGTAAATAAATGTCTTGTGAAAAGTATGTTACTTGTATAAAATGTTCTATGTCTCAAACTGAAATGATTCAAATAACGCTACAATATGTAATACCATACAAACACTTATATATAAGAAGTACCAGCGGCGTATCCACCATGCTTGTATCATATTCCACACGCATTGTTACTTAATCACTTAATCCAAACGAAACCACCAAAGTAATGTTCATGCCCAAATGTAAATCATGTAATATGTATAACCAAAATAATATCGTATATCGCTTTGAAGCCAATCGTTTACCCAATCGTTAAAACATCGTGTGAAACCCAATCGTTACCCAATCGTTAAAACATCGTGTGAAAACCAATCGTAAATCGTTTAATTCGTTTTAGGTCGTGAAACTACTTATATGGTCGTCTCGCTAATAACATTCAAACCTTCGTGACTTTCGTCGCTTCTCGTTTTCGTCGCTTCTCGTTTTCGTATTAACAAACCTCCATAGGGTAAGTTAACAATTTCAGATTCAGTCGCTACCTACCATACCCACACATAACCACGGGTGTAGTAAATAACGGGATTTGTCAGATCCTATGGTACCATAACCTAATACTGGTCGGCTTGACCATAGCTAATGAATGTCATTTGTTATGTAACTACAACCAACAAGTTTGTTCACTTTATGAAATCGTTATTAGTTTTGTATAAATCGTCTTAATCGTTTTTGAAACCATCGTTATAACATCGAAAACTTTTAGCACATATGAGTCACCCCAAAACAGTTGAAAACAGTAAAAGAGGGGAATAATGTACTCGCCTGATAATGCTTGGAGGTCTTGAACAACAACCAAACAAGGCTAGAGGGAGCACGGAATCAGTCGGCAAACTAAAACTATATAAATAAACCGGACTTAAATCGGGAGATCGGATAGAATGAGGCTTGGTAAACCAAATGAGTATTGGAACTCATATGATATGGTTTAACAAGGCCTACATACTACATTGAGACTAACCTAAGCGCTTTCGACCCATCGCGACCCATTAAGGTAATTTATGCTACTTTAACGCGTCGTGCGCGTGAAACGCGTTCGGACCGTCTAACTAGTCCTATGACAAGTGTTATATGCCTAAATATGTTACATAATCAGTTATGTGACAAAAGTTTAGGTTACATATGCTTAATTACCAATTATAAATGAAAAGGGTATTCTGGTAATTTACCTAAGGCATATAAACTACCTATCATACAACTACTCAAACGATGTGACCATAGGGTATAACCTCGGAAGGTTATTCCCTACCTACTATGGTCACCTAATGTATTTGGTCGGATCCTAATGATCGACCAAACTGGGTCGGGTTCGAAGGTATAGGCGATTTATTAGATCGCCTACCCTACGACCCTAGACAACGTGGTAATCAGTGGGCATAGTCCCAAGGGACTATGACCAACGTGATTACACTCACGTTGCGAAGTTCAAACGAACTTCGCATTGACCATTACTGGTCAACGCTGAAAGTCAAACAAAGTTTGACTTTCTGACTCGAAAAGCAGTAAAAATAAGGAAAAGAACGAAAGAATACTTACGAAGGGTCCCCGAATGCTAATCCCGATCCAAGAACTCAGGTATGAAACAATGGTTTCAACTTAGAGCTCTCAAATCAGAATTCTTGTGCAAAATGAGGTTGTGTGGGTTGGGTATTTATAGGAATACCCGAACCGTTAGGATCGTTTCATGGAAAACGTGCCATGATCCAACCCGTACACTTGTCGGAACCTTATGGAAGCTTAAAATGGTTCTTATCATCATGACTAGGCAATTGGGAACATGTGGTGGAGGATCAAACAGCTGCAGCCTGCTGTTTAAAAACTCTGAATCTGGTCAGCAGACCCCTAGCGCACCGCTACGCTATAAGTGTAGCGCACCGCTAGGCCCAAGTTTGGCAGATTTACACTTTTGGTCCCTGTCATGCATTCAGCCCATTTTTGACACGTTTAAGGCCCGTTAACCCCATTTCAAAGCTCTAAAATGAAGTTAAAGTATAGGGAACTTAAAATGTGTTCAAAAATATCTCGGATGTCGGTTCGTTTAGCCGTACGAACGCGATGTTCGCTTAATTACGACGGAATGCGCATAAGCGCGAAAAACGATCCAAATGACGAAACGAATGGATTTTTCTTATGCCGAACACTAAAATAAAATATTATAGTGCTTACATAAATTTTTGGATGTCCGGATGTATTCAGAACGTAAGTTATGCGTAAAAATGCGAACTTGTGCACTTTTTGGCGCTTTTAGTCCCTGAATGACACAAAAGTTTATTTTAGCATACCGAACACCTCAAAGCCTATTTCTAAGCTATGTAAAGGATATTTATGGTATGTTTAACTTATGTTCATGTTCCGGAAGGTCTGTTACAGTTCAAATTGGCATACTTTCGCAGTTTGTCAACTTTAGTCCCTGTAAGCGATTAAACTTTGATTTCACCACACCAAACCTTCCAAAACTTATAACTAAGTTATGTAAAGGTTATTTAAGGTATGTTAAGCCTATTTCACTTTTCCAGAGTGTTCGTTGGATTAAACTGGTTATATCTACACATCAGAGCGCGTATAACCCTCCAGAAAGCGATTTAAAGCTTGAAATCGAACAAGAGTCGATATGTGCAAACGATACACATATTTTTACAAATCCCAAGTATGAAATACAATATTTCATTGGTTTGGTATTTGTTTGATGGCCGTGGAGGCACAGGTGTTACAGTCTCCCCTACTTTAGGAAATTTCGTCCCGAAATTTATTTAGAGGAAACTTGTGAGAGCTTGAAAACATGAGGTTGAAAAGATCGAACAATATTGGTTAGGGTTCTGAACTTCTAGTAATCTTTAATAACATCATGATTGCAATGTAAGAGGGATACTTATATACAAGTATATGAAGCGTCATTGGTGCGTCCACCGTACCTCCATTACATCGTTCTCATTTCGTTATTGTTGTCACTATCGGTTCTTACACATAATAAATCTTACTGTGTTTCTGTGCACTAAATTTCATAATTATGTACGCGTCCATAATCAGACAATTCTTTGCACAATTCACACAGTCTATTTTATAGTGTGTAGGGGAAAACCAAATGAACAAACCGGTGATGAGTGTGACTAGACCGCCATAGAGTCCTTTAAATTAAATCAATAAATGATCTAAATAGACTATCAAGGAGTCTGTTCAGCTACATCACTAGATGTCGTTCTCTAACCAAATTGTGAATCAATCTTTTTGACTAGACTACTAAGAGGGTCTCTTATGAATCATGGAGTGGTACTATATAACCCAAGGGTCTTAACTACCAGGTAGAAGCCCATAAGGATTTAAGGTAGTACCTTTTGAATATCCTACTATGAATCTCTCATATGAAGATATGAAAGATTCTATGAGGATTTGGAAAATCGTAACACACAAAAACATAGAGGAGAACACATAAACACATATCATATAACCACAAAAATTGTTCGTTAATTTGTCTTGTAAATTGCGTACATGCATTTAAAGCACACTTGGAATCCATTCTGTGGATTTCATTTGGTACTTTAAACGTTATCAAGAATCCAACTATAAAGATAGAAAGATTCAAAAAGAAAATTCGATTTCGATTACTAGGAACCGAAGTGTTCGAATTAAGGTACATAAGGAATCCAATTAAGGACTCTGATTTGAATGATAATCATCCACAAGGATCTAATTGTAAAGATAAAAAGATCCCATATGAATTTTAGAAGTTGAAGATGTTTTGGAACCTTGCACTGGATGTGCTTAGGTCAAAACATGATGTAAAATGCTTATGAAGTTGAGATGCTTGATATGGCAAGGCGACACATGAAGCAGAATTTTGAAGGTTAAGTCAATGTATGAGGAAAATATTTTTGAAAACTATGCATGGGGTTCTTTTAAGAAAAATGTGTTTAACGTTTTTGAAACCTTATATATAATACTTTTTGAAATCATAAAGTAGGTGTATTAGGTAGATATATTTACAAAAATGTTTTAAAATCATGCGAGATGAATTTTGAAATTATGTATAAGGTTTTTGAAAGACATGAATGATGCTTTTCGAAATCATGCACTTGATCAGAAAATGTATTGTGTTAATATTGTCTTCAGACTATATGAAATATTTTGAAATTAGAAAGGTTGGTTTTGATAACATGGCCAATGTTTTTGAAATAACATAGACAATGCATCTAGAAAAATTGTTTTCAAACTATATGAAATGTTTTGAGATCATGAAGATTGTTTTGAAATACTGGTACTGTGTATGTTGAAAAATCAAAACGTAATGGGTATGAGATTTGAAAATACCCTTAGTTATCTAACCAAGGATTTAAAGGCACAGATGTGCGAAAAGCACGATTACTCATAATGTCACTTAATTTTCTGTACTTTGTTTCTTAGAGTGAAACGAGTACTTAAAATTTTCGAGGGAATCATGAGCAATCATTTGAGAGAGAGAAATCACAAGAGTAGTTTGTAAGGTACATAGTTCCTTGATGTAGGTATCATAGGAAAAGCCATACACACCTAGCAGGGGGTTGAGCTGGTTGGTTGGGGACGGCTTTACCATTGTGAGCGACCATGGCGAAGTTCTGAGAAGCCTTTCGCTTCTTTGACTTCTTAGGGAATCGTTCATCCATGGTCTTTGATTCCTCGATTGGTTTCTCGGCCGATGGTGGTGTCGCCTGACTAGGTCCTGCCTGTCTTGGTGACTCTTGAGTGGCTTCATCCTGGAGATGATACATGGCAGTAGCTAATTCAACAGTCTTCAGGACTACTTCGCCTATTCGTTGAGCGAATTTGACTGCTTGCTCAGATATCTGGGCGTCATCGTGATGAAGAGACATTCTTGAAGAAAAAGAAAGGCGTAGGGAGAAACAGGTGGAAGATTATTGGACAATCAAAACAGAATGATAACGCATGAAGATTGCGATCATTTGTTTGTTACCTAAGGCAAACAAATGAGACGGTGACTGATCAAAGTAAATGGGTCAAAATAATGTATCGCGAAGACATGCTCGCCTATAAGTGAACACTCATCCCAAGAATTCCCAGGTAAGCACAACTGGTCTCGCGTCTGATGAGATGTATACGAAGTGCTTGCCTAGACAGAAAACCCAGAATACAGGCATTCACCCTTCCAGTTTGCACGTGTTCACATTATTTAAAACCCAAAACCTTGGCGAAGTTTTGAAAACTCAAAGGGGTTCAAAACCATATAATAGAGAGTTCAAAACCTAGTAATCAATCATCCTAGAACAGATGATTAGTTTTCAAAGCGGTTTTGAAATTTATGTTCTTGTTGTGGTTGTCACCTAAGGATAGGTGACAGTATTGTTTTATGACTAAACGCAAGTAAACTCGCGTTAGGGTCCTAAGAAGGTTATAGACTAGGTCAAAGCATTACTAATTACTAATAACCTAATTCCCTATAACCATTGGCTCTGATACCATCTTTTCTGTCACACCCCGACCGCGTAAAACAACAAATCGCGGCGGAAACATCGGGGCGTGTTGCAACAGAATTAATGTTTCATAACCATGGATACCAAAAAGTGTTTCGTTTTATTAAACATTGAATAATTACATCGTCTTGAAATCTAAATACACTATTTAAACATAGTCTATCATTGTTATTGAGTCACTAAGGCCTTGTCCAGTCCTATGTGAGCATGCATCTTATCAATCGATATCATTCAACAATACCTGAAACATATGTGAAAACGAGGTCAGCAAAGAAATGCTGGCGAGTACATAGGTTTTGTAGGAGTGTCGAAATCATGGCTAGTTTAGACGTTGCAATACTTTATTTAAAAACCTTGTTTTGAAAAGAGTATAATATTGCAACTTAATTAACCAACTCAAATCAAGCGGGTTATAATTTGTAAAACCTCGTAGCCATGACTCTTAACCCAAAAACATTTGTTTTAGTAAATTATTTGAAAAACAATGATAAGTTCAGGTGATATGTATAAATAAGAGAATAATGCATGATTAAATGAATAACCATGTAAAATGAGTTTGTATAAGATAAGTTGTTTGTAAATAAATGTCTTGTGAAAAGTATGTTACTTGTATAAAATGTTCTATGTCTCAAACTGAAATGATTCAAATAACGCTACAATATGTAATACCATACAAACACTTATATATAGGAAGTACCAGCGGCGTATCCACCATGCTTGTATCATATTCCACACGCATTGTTACTTAATCACTTAATCCAAACGAAACCACCAAAGTAATGTTCATGCCCAAATGTAAATCATGTAATATGTATAACCAAAATAATATCGTATATCGCTTTGAAGCCAATCGTTTACCCAATCGTTAAAACATCGTGTGAAACCCAATCGTTACCCAATCGTTAAAACATCGTGTGAAAACCAATCGTAAATCGTTTAATTCGTTTTAGGTCGTGAAACTACTTATATGGTCGTCTCGCTAATAACATTCAAACCTTCGTGACTTTCGTCGCTTCTCGTTTTCGTCGCTTCTCGTTTTCGTATTAACAAACCTCCATAGGGTAAGTTAACAATTTCAGATTCAGTCGCTACCTACCATACCCACACATAACCACGGGTGTAGTAAATAACGGGATTTGTCAGATCCTATGGTACCATAACCTAATACTGGTCGGCTTGATCATAGCTAATGAATGTCATTTGTTATGTAACTACAACCAACAAGTTTGTTCACTTTATGAAATCGTTATTAGTTTTGTATAAATCGTCTTAATCGTTTTTGAAACCATCGTTATAACATCGAAAACTTTTAGCACATATGAGTCACCCCAAAACAGTTGAAAACAGTAAAAGAGGGGAATAATGTACTCGCCTGATAATGCTTGGAGGTCTTGAACAACAACCAAACAAGGCTAGAGGGAGCACGGAATCAGTCGGCAAACTAAAACTATATAAATAAACCGGACTTAAATCGGGAGATCGGATAGAATGAGGCTTGGTAAACCAAATGAGTATTGGAACTCATATGATATGGTTTAACAAGGCCTACATACTACATTGAGACTAACCTAAGCGCTTTCGACCCATCGCGACCCATTAAGGTAATTTATGCTACTTTAACGCGTCGTGCGCGTGAAACGCGTTCGGACCGTCTAACTAGTCCTATGACAAGTGTTATATGCCTAAATATGTTACATAATCAGTTATGTGACAAAAGTTTAGGTTACATATGCTTAATTACCAATTATAAATGAAAAGGGTATTCTGGTAATTTACCTAAGGCATATAAACTACCTATCATACAACTACTCAAACGATGTGACCATAGGGTATAACCTCGGAAGGTTATTCCCTACCTACTATGGTCACCTAATGTATTTGGTCGGATCCTAATGATCGACCAAACTGGGTCGGGTTCGAAGGTATAGGCGATTTATTAGATCGCCTACCCTACGACCCTAGACAACGTGGTAATCAGTGGGCATAGTCCCAAGGGACTATGACCAACGTGATTACACTCACGTTGCGAAGTTCAAACGAACTTCGCATTGACCATTACTGGTCAACGCTGAAAGTCAAACAAAGTTTGACTTTCTGACTCGAAAAGCAGTAAAAATAAGGAAAAGAACGAAAGAATACTTACGAAGGGTCCCCGAATGCTAATCCCGATCCAAGAACTCAGGTATGAAACAATGGTTTCAACTTAGAGCTCTCAAATCAGAATTCTTGTGCAAAATGAGGTTGTGTGGGTTGGGTATTTATAGGAATACCCGAACCGTTAGGATCGTTTCATGGAAAACGTGCCATGATCCAACCCGTACACTTGTCGGAACCTTATGGAAGCTTAAAATGGTTCTTATCATCATGACTAGGCAATTGGGAACATGTGGTGGAGGATCAAACAGCTGCAGCCTGCTGTTTAAAAACTCTGAATCTGGTCAGCAGACCCCTAGCGCACCGCTACGCTATAAGTGTAGCGCACCGCTAGGCCCAAGTTTGGCAGATTTACACTTTTGGTCCCTGTCATGCATTCAGCCCATTTTTGACACGTTTAAGGCCCGTTAACCCCATTTCAAAGCTCTAAAATGAAGTTAAAGTATAGGGAACTTAAAATGTGTTCAAAAATATCTCGGATGTCGGTTCGTTTAGCCGTACGAACGCGATGTTCGCTTAATTACGACGGAATGCGCATAAGCGCGAAAAACGATCCAAATGACGAAACGAATGGATTTTTCTTATGCCGAACACTAAAATAAAATATTATAGTGCTTACATAAATTTTTGGATGTCCGGATGTATTCAGAACGTAAGTTATGCGTAAAAATGCGAACTTGTGCACTTTTTGGCGCTTTTAGTCCCTGAATGACACAAAAGTTTATTTTAGCATACCGAACACCTCAAAGCCTATTTCTAAGCTATGTAAAGGATATTTATGGTATGTTTAACTTATGTTCATGTTCCGGAAGGTCTGTTACAGTTCAAATTGGCATACTTTCGCAGTTTGTCAACTTTAGTCCCTGTAAGCGATTAAACTTTGATTTCACCACACCAAACCTTCCAAAACTTATAACTAAGTTATGTAAAGGTTATTTAAGGTATGTTAAGCCTATTTCACTTTTCCAGAGTGTTCGTTGGATTAAACTGGTTATATCTACACATCAGAGCGCGTATAACCCTCCAGAAAGCGATTTAAAGCTTGAAATCGAACAAGAGTCGATATGTGCAAACGATACACATATTTTTACAAATCCCAAGTATGAAATACAATATTTCATTGGTTTGGTATTTGTTTGATGGCCGTGGAGGCATAGGTGTTACAGCCACCACCAACACAAAAGTTGTCAACACCCAATCCATCACCATTCACGCATACCCACATTCATTCACAAGCTACCATCACAGTTAATATAGAAGAAAATAGGGTGAGGGTGATGTCCCAACTGCCCATAAATAATTAAAATGGTTCATAGTAAACTTATAGATTCATAATCTTTGTGTATGTTCTTAAATGATTTTGTAGCCAGACAGTATGAACAATACATACATGGATCAGGTCCAGTCATGGTTAAATGATGCATGAAACCCCACATTATTAGTAGATACACATTCTATATAGCTCCTAGTGGTATAAAGTTGGATACATGCAGACTAAAGAAACCAAAATAAGAACAAACCAGAGATCATAAACACCATAAATTAACATAATTATGCCTTTAATCCTACAAAATCACTATCCTCATCAAAACTCAATCAAAACTTGCAATAGTACCAACAAAAACAGAGCACAAAACTTTGCCATTGCTCATCATTTCTGTTCAAATCCTGGAATCTTTAAAAATAAAACTAATAATTAAAAAGGGAACATACATCTGCTGAATGATATAAGTATATAACACAATCGGTTTTGATGATAAATCATATTTGAACTTACAACCAATCAAGTAGAATTTGACTTTTCCTGTAAACATAGATATTGTAGTGGTTTGCTTCTGCTATCAACAACAGTAACTATAACAATCAACAAATTTCAATTTCAAAATAATCATCAACTATAAACGTATATTATAAGTGATGGGTTGTCGGCGCTTCCCAGGCGCGTCGGAACCCTAGCCGCCGCTATCAACCACCATGTCTCGCCACAAACCACCCTTAACCCCAGCGTTGAACCACTCCCCTTCCATCCCTAATCAACCATTAGCACCCCTTCTAACCCTAAGTGTCACACCCCGATATTTCCACGTATTACCGGTGGGACCGGTGGGGAATATCGTGACGTAGTTGATATCATCATAGTCAAACAACACAAATTTAAATGCATAGCAGAAGCAAAAGATAGATTTATTTCAACCGAATAAATTGTAATATTAAGTATCACAAAATAGCTGAAACAGATCCACAGGCGGATCAAATAAAAAGGAAACATTGTTCAACAGTTTTATGACATCCAAGCTTGCGAGACTTATTGTGGATGCTAGGAGAAAGCCAGCCTATTTCGAGTAGTACCTGCACTTAACCTTTTTGGGAAAATACGTCAGTTTACACTGGTAAATACAATTAACTGACTCATTTTGAAAAGGTTTAATAAAATTGATTTGAAAGCACGTGGCACAAAACTTTTATAACTTGGGATAATTATTTATATATAATCTTGTAAAAGAATTACATGTTTCTTATGCGTTCAATAGCCCGGGCTGAACACCGGGTTAAAGATTAATAGACACACCACATGATATAGTCCCGCGGCGGGTTATTCCCGAAACCGGCGGTTATACCTTATTATTTATTTATGCACTGTCGGGTGTACGCCTACACCCCGTGCTTAGGTCGTGGCCATTTCGTAAAATGATGCCAAGGATATCCGGGACATGGTCATTAACCCCCCCAAAGGCTTTAAGCAAATAAAACAATTTAAACGGGTCATTTCAATGAATTAACCTCCATACGATTAAAGATTCAATGCCCGACCAAGCGGTATTTTATATACCATACCCCAAGCCCGTATAGGAAAAATAAGTTAAAAGTATTTACCTTTGCAAGTAATAATCATAATTAGCAAGTGCACGTAGCTTTTACCGGGCCTCCT
The DNA here is from genome assembly GCA_030545235.1 of Helianthus tuberosus. Taxonomy (NCBI): domain Eukaryota; kingdom Viridiplantae; phylum Streptophyta; class Magnoliopsida; order Asterales; family Asteraceae; genus Helianthus; species Helianthus tuberosus. The sequence continues at coordinate 55,014,118 of CM060406.1, forward strand.
ATTCTGGAACGAAGGTTTATAATAACCTATTAGATTCTTAACGGGTCTTTAATTGAACTTAAGCTTAGACCGGTTAGTTTTAAAGGAAGATTCGGTTCAAACGCATGCATAAGCGAAAACCGGAATAGAATGTGATTTAGAACCGACAAGTTTGAAGACTTGTATAATATGGGTAAACTAAACACATTCTGTATTTTGAGATTAAAATGATAAGGTTTGACCCGTTTTGGTCAATTTATGCAAACTAGTTACATAAACCGAACCGAATGCGAAGAATGCGTAACGGGTAACCGTAAGATCCATATACAGGTTTCCTAAGTTAATATGCCTTAAATGTGTTGTGACATCAGTAAGATATCTTCCATTATGCCCAAAACGGATTTAAACTCAATTACGCCCCGTAGGGGTATTTTGGTCATTTAAAAGGTTATAAAAGAGTTTAAATAATAATCTGATTTACAGGTCTGATATAATTAGTAAAAATACTCATTTTTATAAATCATAACAGTAGGGTACTAAATATACGTGAAATTTATCTATTATAACCAAACTATGCACCGTAGGGGCATTTTGGTCATTTCACATAGCCTTTAAAGGTCAAATATGGAAATCTGAGTTTAAAACTTTAGCTTATTGTTAAAGTATAAAAATATACTTAAAATATCAGTAGGTATCAAACCTTATATGTTTAAAATAGTTTCTATAAATACTATGCGTTAAAAACGCTTAAAAATGCGATTTTAAGCCATTCCCGGGTTTTATAAGAAAGCTGATATTTTTATTATTCCAGAAAGCTTAAAATACTTTATTTATCATTTATAATCAGTAGCAAAAGGTTTGGGGTCAAACGGATTTGTAAAACTCATTTTATAGCCCAAAAGGGCAAAACCGACAATAACCGATTTAAAGCTACAACCCTATGTTATGCTCAGCCTAAAATTAATTAAAAATCTTCAAAAATCCCAAAATATTATATTACATCAGTGGGTAAAAATTTTGATATCAAAAAGTGGGTTAAACTAGGCTATATGCTAATTATGCCGTCCAATTAACAAAAAGCTTTCTAATTACGCTATTGAGCATAACTCTTAATCTAGACCTCAAAATGATGTCAAATTTTAGGTGCAAGTTTATAAATCAGTAACTAAGGTTTCTACTCTTTTACATTTCCAAAAATCACGTTTTAAGGTCATATGGGCATAATAGTCAACATATAAGCAATTAACGGAAACATGCATATGAATCGGATAACTATTGAACCAAGTTGAATAATCACAGAGGGTTATACTAACATGTAACCTGGTCCAAATAGAGCTCTAAGGCATTTCTAAACTTTGCTCAAACGGTTCAGAACTGAAAGTCAAAGTAGAAGTCAAATTACGCGACTTTCGGTTCCGAACCGAGCCTAAACTGAAAATTGTCGGGTGGAACATGTTTAGACATGTTCCTACATTGATTACCAAGTTATATTAGTGATAAAACAGGTTGCATGGCTTCTACATTGTTAATTATGCATTAATTTGAAAATAAGCTTTCTGTTGACTTTTTAAGAATAGCTTTGACCCGACAATTGACCTAGTTAGAGTGGGAATCAGAGGTTACCCTTTTAAGGGTTTATTACCCACATAATTACCAACCTATAGGTACTTTCAATTCGAGATTTGACTGAACAATTATTGATTAATCTCGAAGTCAAACCTTAATTATGATGGTTTGACTTTAAGCTAATTAACTAAGCTGAACTGAATTAGGAAGGGTTAAGGACACTTACAAAGGTCCTAAGCACGACTAGGAATCACTAGGAAGCTTGTTGCTGATCAGAGGAGCTCCAGAAATGAGTCTTGTGAACTTTGCAAGTGAATGGCACAATGTTGCAAACTAGGGAGCTCCTTATATATTGAATTTGATTCAACAAGATCATGCCAAGCAACTCTACTGATGTTTCCAGATCAAGACAACTGTCCCTAGTGCATGAAAAACCAGTGGAAGAGTCCCTGGTATGTAAAAACAAGGTTTTAAGGCGGTGCAACAGGCTGAACAGACACCTGCAGGTGTTTTCTGTCGCTGTGCTGCTGACACGGGGCGCGTAAGCCCTTGGGATACCTTACGCGGGCCGCCTGGCCTCCCATAACCAGCCAAACAAGTTTCACTTAATTACATTTCAGCCCCTGGTCCTTTTAAACATGGTTTTAAGTACCAAATTTGCAGTTTTGACCCTCTAACTTATCTTTTAAGGGCTCCAAGACATTTACAAACATCATTAAGTCCTTGGTTAACTTTGTGATCACCCGTAAGGCCCTAGATTTCAATGTTGACGCTTTTAACCCCTCGTATACGAATATTGTCATAACTTTCTCATACGATAACGAAACTTGGTGAAATTTTTATCACATATTCTAGTGAGTATAATTTATCATTACAAAGCTTCGGGTTTGCTAAAAGGCCACTCAGAGGTATACCTTAAACATGTTGACACATTTAACCCCTGTAGTTTGTAATTCCTCACTTTCTTTCACAATTAGTTTCGTATGATCCATGATTTATTCGTTTAAGGGTATAAACATTATGTAGGGCTATTTTAAAGTATATTTATTCATTGTTGACACTTTGAACCCTTTCATTCACAAACTTTCCATGTTTGTCAACTTTAGTCCTTCATAAGTGATCTTTCACACATTTAAGGCTTATGACACGTGTCGATACATTATTGGACATAATTTTACGAGGTGTTACACTAATCCGGTTAACCTTCTAGGTTAGCGATGTATGTTGTTCGGTTTTGGCGATTGTCAAAGAATATAACTTAGGGTTTTGGTTCCATACAAGTAATGTCTCCACAGTTTTAGTGCAAATACAACGGCACCCAACTCCAAGTCATGGGTGGTGTAGTTCCTCTCATGCACCTTTAACTGACGTGAAGCATAGGCAATGACCTTGCCTTTCTGCATAAGCACACATCCCATACCGGTGTGTGATGCATCACAATATACCACAAATTCATCAATTCCATCAGGAAATGTTAGTACAGGAGCATTGCTCAACTTCTGCTTCAAAATATCGAAAGATTCTTGCTGCTTAGGCCCCCAGTCAAACTTGCTATTCTTGCGGGTGAGTAAAGTCAGGGGTGCTGCAATTCTTGAGAATTTTTCAATAAATCGCCTGTAGTATCCTGCTAGCCCTAGAAAGCTGCGAATCTCAGTGGGCGTCTTTGGCTCTTGCCAATTCGTAACAGCTTCCACCTTAGCGGGATCCACTTGGATACCACGCTCACTAACCACATGTCCAAGGAATTGGACTTCTCGAAGCCAAAATTCACACTTCGAAAATTTGGCGTAGAGTTTCTCATGATGTAGAAGTTTAAGAATACAACGAAGATGTTTTTCATGGTCAGCTTGGTTCTTCGAGTAAATGAGAATGTCGTCAATGAAGATGATGACAAATTTATCCAAGTAGGGCTTGCATACACGGTTCATGAGGTCCATGAATGCCGCTGGTGCGTTGGTAAGCCCAAAGGGCATCACTAGGAACTCGTAGTGACCATAACGAGTCCTAAAGGCAGTCTTGTGCACATCTTCATCTCTAACTTTCAGTTGATGATAGCCTGACCTTAAGTCGATCTTAGAGAAGTAACTCGCCCCTTACAACTGATCGAACAGATTGTCGATCATGGGTAATGGATACCTATTCTTGATAGTGACCTTATTAAGCTCACGATAATCGATGCACAGACGCATCGATCCATCCTTCTTTTTCACAAATAGGATTGGCGCTCCCCATGGAGACGAACTAGGACGAATGAAACCTTTTGCCAATAGATCATCTAATTGCGTTCTTAGTTCCTTCATTTCTGTTGGTTCCAACCTATAAGGCGCTCTCGCGACAGGTGCTGCTCCAGGGATGATGTCGATTCTGAATTCTACTTGTCTATCTGGTGGTAAACCAGGTAGTTCTTCAGGGAAAACTTCCGGGTATTCAGAAATGACTGGAATGTCTTCAATCTTAGGATTCGGCTCATCAATAGTCACTTGTGCCATGTAAATGACAACCCTTCTTCAAGCATCTAGATACCTTGAGCATAGACACTTGCTCAGGCAATCCATACTGGGTGTCTCCCTGAATGGTGAGTGGCTCACCAGACGGAGTCTTGATCACCACTTGCTTCTTGTTGCAAACGATCTGGGCCTGGTTATGAGATAACCAGTCCATTCCTAAAACGATGTCAAAACCGGCTAACTTCAAAGGAAGCAAGGATAGTGGAAAGGAGTGGTTCCTAATGGATATGAAACATCCATCTAATACGGTTGAGGCAGTTTCTAAGGTACCATCAGCTAATTCCACCTCATATTTCACACTTAGGGTTTTAACAGGTAAATTCAGTAACTTACAAAACTTATTATCTACAAATGATTTATCAACTCCTGAATCAAATAGCACTCTCGCATAAACATCATTTATGAGGAAGGTACCTGTGATCACATTATCATCCTGAACAGCTTCCTTTGCATCCATTCGGAAAACCCTTGTATTAATCATTTTCCCATCCTCAGTTTTCGTAGCGAATCTTGGGCAATTGGACTTGATGTGTCCTTTTTCATTGCAGTTGTAGCACGTAGCATCCTTGATTTTCTTACAGTCTAAGGTCTTGTGCTCAGAAGACTTGCAAATCCCACAAGCTCTCGGCTGTGACTGGGATTTCGACTCGAATCTGCACCTCCCAAAATGGTGCTTCTTACAAACCTTACACTTGGGTTTATCACCCTTCTGATGACTATCTTTCTTGGATCCAGAACTCTTTTTGTGATCATGGTTTCCCTTATGTCTCTTGTCTGAACGCCGTGAGTTGTCATCCTCACGCTTCCTGTTTTCGGCATCAGTGTTCCTCAGCGATCTCTGCCTGACCGCGTCCAAAGTAAGGGACAATGATATATCAGCTGCAGACCGAAAAGTAGCTGGTCCAGAGGCCTTCACATTGGCCTTGATTTCTGGGGCTAAACCCCCGATGAAACGAGCTATCCTCTTGGGTTCCGGCGTCACAAGATAAGGAACCAACCTTGACATAGTGTTGAAGCTCGTGAGGTAGGCTTGACAATCCAGGTTCTTCATAACCAAAGACAATAAATCAGATTCAATCTTCGCAACCTCATGCTGAGGGCAGTAGTTTTCCTTGATCAACGTCACAAACTGCACCCAGGTCAGATTGTATAATTGGATTTTCCCTGTAGCTTGGATCAAAGATCTCCACCAAGCTAGTGCCTCGCCTTTGAATGACTGAGATACAAACTTCACCACATCCTTATCAGCGCACCCGCTGATATCTACCACAGTGTCCATCTCATCCAACCATGTCATGCAATCAACTGCCCCTTTTCCCCAGTAAAGTCCCGGGGTTTATAAGAAACAAAGTATTTATAAGTACAGGACTTGGTACGTGGTTTATCATCAAATACTATCCTCTTGGATGGAACACTGTTTTGGTTTGAGGAATGTTGATCATCATCTTTCTTAGGCTCCTCTTTCTTAGAGGGTGGCTTGCCGTGAGCCTCTGAATGAGTCTTAGGTTTAGAATGGGTTGCTGATTGGGTCCTGCTTCGAGTACTACTCGATTCACTATACCGCCTATCTATGGCTTTGGTAACAGCATTGTCAATTAATGCTTGGAGCTCTGCACCAGTTACATTGATCCTGGTGGCGTCATGATTCTCCTTTGGCCGACTGTTGACCTTTTCAGACTCGGCCATGTAGTTGGATTGCTATATAAGATGATGACAATGATTCATTTAGGGAATTATAATAGGTTTGTCATCTTGATAATTTATTAACCATGGTAATTAAAGAACCATATTGGTTAATTTGTTAAGTAATTTCATTCGGGACTTTTCATTAGTAACCCTCAGTTCTAGAATAAAATATAATAATGGCACAACAAGCCTAGTCACATGGACATTTCTAAATTATAGGTCAAGATCTTATAGGATCTAGTTATTAAGGTTTGAATCAAGGTTCATTACCTTTCTTGACAGGGAGTTTATAAGCTACGACTGTCTTTTGTCTTATATGACAAAAATTATGCCGTAGGCATTACATCATAATTGGATGTTTAAATAATAAAGAATTGGAATAATTCAACATAAGGGTGACATATGTGATTTTGCGGATCACATTAGCCAAGAATGTTAACATGTTTGCAGATGTTAACAGAGGTTTGAATCTTTTTAAACAGGTTTTACCATATTGGCCAGGTCTTATAGTGACATACAAGCTAGGTTTTACCTTTTAAGATTCTTATTTAATATTTAGCGCAGAACAACTTAAGTGGATATATTAATAAGGATCAGAATCTAATTGGGGAACTACCGTCTTGGCCCTGTCTTAAAATGACACAAGGGCTAGGTCTCGTCCTTTTAGATTTTATCATTTTACTATAACGATTGATCTTATAAAAGAAAAGTTATTATTCATTTCATATTTTATATTTATGCATATAATTTAAAATGAAAAATTTAAATCCAATCATTCCACAACAAAGTTTTAGATGAGTACATGCTTGCCCTAAGCGGGACTTCTAATGAAATAACATGCCCACGCAGGGGCTTAAACAAACCAACATACCCACGCAGGGGTCAATAGAAAGACATGCCCACGCAGGGGCAGAATACAAAAAGACATACCCACGCAGGGGTTAAACAAAAGACATGCCCACGCAGGGGCTTGATTGAAAATAAGGAAATACAACAAACAAACAAAGGATTCAATGGTCCTTCTTGCTTTTCCCTTTAATTAGGCTTGCCAACCCCTTAAAGAATCCCTGGCTGCTTCTTCGGTCCTCACGGACTTCCCTTTCCACTTGGCTCAATCTTTGGAGAATTTCCTCCTGTTCTGGCGGGGAAAACCGTGGTATCTGCGGCTGCGGCTGATGTGGAGGTCGAAGAGGCGGCTGTTGTTGGTATCCATAAGTTGGGTATCAAACTCCCCAGGGAGCTCCGTAAGGCCCCTCGGGGTTGAGAGCATTGTAGTTCCAGGCTGCTAGATATGGGTCAACCTCAGCATAATTGAAGCTGGTGTGAGCCGACTGCTCAAAGGGATTATACGCTGCTGAGCCAGCGTATGTGGGAATTGGGTTGCCAAAGCCCAACGGTGGTGGCATGACATGTGCAGAGTTCACTTCCGGGATGGGGTTTGAAGGTCCCCCCATCTGCTGGTCTTCTTGGAGTGGCGAGTAGTGGCTGCCACTCGATGGTTGAGGCGTGCTGATACGCACTCCTCCTCGTACGGACATCCGTGCGTTTGATCTCCTTCGCCTTGGTGGCTCAGGAGGCTGCTGCTGAGGTAGTGGTGGTGGCGGGGTAACTACCACGAAACGTGAATCCTCGGAAGGATCCTGCTGCTGCTGCTGATGAGGCGATGAATGGTAAGAGGGTGTGAAATACCATTCAAACTGGTTGAACCTCGCTTGGTAGCTGTCTGGACCACGGTAAGGTGATCATGAAAAGATGACCCGTTAGAAATTTCGATGGGATGTGTGGGGGTACCGGTCGGTGGTTCAGTAGGGTCGGTGTCCTCATCCATATCCATGGCGTGATCTCCAGAAAAGTGATCTTCAGGTCCCAATGGGTTAACACCCACTGGTTCTTCGAGGTAGTTTGCCGGGTTGAACCGGCTTCAGAAGATATGTGACGGGTTATCAAAGGAGTGACGAGAGTTGAACCTCTGGAGAGGGATAAATGAAGGCTGTGGGTTTTCGGGCTCATTTTCTGATTGGGGTCCAAAAGAGTGAAGATAAGACGGTGACAAGCTTAACGAGACTGACCGCCTCACTGGTTGCAGATGTGTCCTCCAGTCCCCCTGGGGACTTATACGCATGTTGATGGGTGAGGTTCGTCTTTGAGAAGGCCCGACCTCATGGTCGTGGCCTGCTACAGGAGCCTTTCCCTTTCCTCTAAAGAATCTTGGCGGCATGTTTAAACCTGTCAACATAAACAAAGATAACAACAAGGAAAATATATAAAGGCAAAAATAAAACAAAATCAGGATTTGTCCTATGTTCTTTGTCTAGACTCAAAAATTGAGGAATGTGCAATTGTGTAACTGAGATTAAACACAAAAGGCTAGTGTTTAATTCACTCAGTGTTGGCTCTGATACCAACCTGTCACACCCCGATATTTCCACGTATTACCGGTGGGCCCGGTGGGGAGAATCGTGACGTAGTTGATATCATCATAGTCAAACAACACAAATTTAAATGCACAGCGGAAGCAAAAGATAGATTTATTTCAACCGAATAAATTGTAATATTAAGTATCACAAAATAGCTGAAACAAATCCACAGGCGGATCAAATAAAAAGGAAACATTGTTCAACAGTTTTATGACATCCAAGCTTGCGAGACTTATTGTGGATGCTAGGAGAAAGCCAGCCTATTTCGAGTAGTACCTGCACTTAGCCTTTTTGGGAAAATACGTCAGTTTACACTGGTAAATACAATTAACTGACTCATTTTGAAAAGGTTTAATAAAATTGATTTGAAAGCACGTGGCACAAAACTTTTATAACTTGGGATAATTATTTATATATAATCTTGTAAAAGAATTACATGTTTCTTATGTGTTCAATAGCCCGGGCTGAACACCGGGTTAAAGATTAATAGACACACCACATGATATAGTCCCGCGACGGGTTATTCCCGAAACCGGCGGTTATTCCTTATTATTTATTTATGCACTGTCGGGTGTACGCCTACACCCCGTGCTTAGGTCGTGGCCATTTCGTAAAATGATGCCAAGGATATCCGGGACATGGTCATTAACCCCCCAAAGGCTTTAAGCAAACAAAACAATTTAAACGGGTCATTTCAATGAATTAACCTCCATACGATTAAAGATTCAATGCCCAACCAAGCGGTATTTTATATACCATACCCCAAGCCCGTATAGGGAAAATAAGTTAAAAGTATTTACCTTTGCAAGTAATAATCACAATTAGCAAGTGCACGTAGCTTTTACCGGGCCTCCTATTCTGGAACGAAGGTTTATAATAACTTATTAGATTCTTAACGGGTCTTTAATTGAGCTTAAGCTTAGACCGGTTAGTTTTAAAGGAAGATTCGGTTCAAACGCATGAATAAGCGAAGACCGGAATAGAATGTGATTTAGACCCGACAAGTTTGAAGACTTGTATAATATGGGTAAACTAAACACATTCTGGATTTTGAGATTAAAATGATAAGGTTTGACCCGTTTTGGTCAATTTATGCAAACTAGTTACATAAACCGAACCGAATGCGAAGAATGCGTAACGGGTAACCGTAAGAGCCATATACAGGTTTCCTAAGTTAATATGCCTTAAATGTGTTGTGACATCAGTAAGATATCTTCCATTATGCCCAAAACGGATTTAAACTCAAATTACGCCCCGTAGGGGTATTTTGGTCATTTAAAAGGTTATATACGAGTTTAAATAATAATCTGAGTTACAGGTTTGATATAATCAGTAAAAATACTCATTTTTATAAATCATAACAGTAGGGTACTAAATATACGTGAAATTTATCTATTATAACCAAACTATGCACCGTAGGGGCATTTTGGTAATTTCACATAGCCTTTAAAGGTCAAATCTGGAAATCTGAGTTTAAAACTTTAGCTTGCTGTTAAAGTATAAAAATATACTTAAAATATCAGTAGGTATCAAACCTTATATGTTTAAAATAGTTTCTATACATACTATGCGTTAAAAACGCTTAAAAAGGCGATTTTAAGCCATTCCCGGGTTTTATAAGAAAGCTGATATTTTTATTATTCCAGAAAGCTTAAAATACTTTATTTATCATTTAGAATCAGTAGCAAAAGGTTTGGGGTCAAACGGATTTGTAAAACTCATTTTATAGCCCAAAAGGGCAAAACCAACAATAACCGATTTAAAGCTACAACCCTATGTTATGCTCAGCCTAAAATTAATTAAAAATCTTCAAAAATCCCAAAATATTATATTACATCAGTGGGTAAAACTTTTGATATCAAAAAGTGGGTTAAACTAGGCTATATGCTAATTATGTCGTTCAATTAACAAAAAGCTTTCTAATTACGTTATTTTGCATAACTCTTAATCTAGACCTCAAACTGATGTCAAATTTTAGGTGCAAGTTTATAAATTAGTAACTACGGTTTCTACTCTTTTACATTTCCAAAAATCACGTTTTAAGGTCATATGGGCATAATAGTCAACATATAAGCAATTAACGGAAACATGCATATGAATCGGATAACTATTGAACCAAGTTGTATAATCACAGAGGGTTATACTAACATGTAACCTGGTCCAAATAGAGCTCTAAGGCATTTCTAAACTTTGCTCAAACGGTTCAGAACTGAAAGTCAAAGCAGAAGTCAAATTACGCGACTTTCGGTTCCGAACCGAGCCTAAACTGAAAATTGTCGGGTGGAACATGTTTAGACATGTTCCTACATTGATTACCAAGTTATATTAGTGATAAAACAGGTTACATGGCTTCTACATTGTTAATTATGCATTAATTTGAAAATAAGCTTTCTATTGACTTTTTAAGATTAGCTTTGACCCTACAATTGACCTAGTTAGAGTGGGAATCATAGGTTACCCTTTTAAGGGTTTATTACCCACATAATTACCAACCTATAGGTACTTTCAATTCGAGATTTGACTGAACAATTATTGATTAATCTCGAAGTCAAACCTTAATTACGACAGTTTGACTTTAAGCTAATTAACTAAGCTGAATTGAATTAGGAAGGGTTAAGGACACTTACAAAGGTCCTAAGCACGACTAGGAATCACTAGGAAGCTTGTTGCTGATCAGAGGAGCTCCAGAAATGAGTATTGTGAACTTTGCAAGTGAATGGCACAATGTTGCAAACTAGGGAGCTCCTTATATATTGAATTTGATTCAACAAGATCATGCCAAGCAACTCTACTGATGTTTCCAGATCAAGACAACTGTCCCTAGTGCATGAAAAACCAGTGGAGGAGTCCCTGGTATTTAAAAACAAGGTTTTAAGGCGGTGCAACAGGCTGGACAGACACCTGCAGGTGTTTTCTGTCGCTGTGCTGCTGACACGGGGAGCGTAAGCCCTTGGGATACCTTACGCGGGCCGCCTGGCCTCCCATAACCAGCTAAACAAGTTTCATTTAATTACATTTCAGCCCCTGGTCCTTTTAAACGTGGTTTTAAGTTCCAAATTTGCAGTTTTGACCCTCTAACTTATCTTTTAAGGGCTCCAAGACATTTACAAACATCGTTAAGTCCTTGGTTAACTTTGTGATCACCCGTAAGGCCTTAGATTTCAACGTTGACGCTTTTAACCCCTCGTATACGAATATTGTCATAACTTTCTCATACGATAACGAAACTTGGTGAAATTTTTATCACATATTCTAGTGAGTATAATTTATCATTACAAAGCTTCGGGTTTGCTAAAAGGTCACTCAGAGGTATACCTTAAACATGTTGACACATTTAACCCCTGTAGTTTGTAATTCCTCACTTTCTTTCACAATAAGTTTCGTATGATCCATGATTTATTCGTTTAAGGGTATAAACATCATGTAGGGCTATTTTAAAGTATATTTATTAATTGTTGACACTTTGAACCCTTTCATTGACAAACTTTCCATGCTTGTCAACTTTAGTCCTTCATAAGTGATCTTTCACACATTTAAGGCTTATGACACGTGTCGATACATTATTGGACATAAATTTACGAGGTGTTACACTAAGCCGGTTAACCTTCTAGGTTAGCGATGTATGTTGTTCGGTTTTGGCAATTGTCAAAGAATATAACTTAGGGTTTTGGATCTGTGTGGTGGTGGGTGATTAATTTCATGAATCAGGAGTTGGGGAATATGGAAAGCCATGCCTCTTAATGCGTATGCATCTCAACCATCATATGCCACCACTTGACACACGTGAGAACCGCCTAAATAGCCAATCACAATACAACACCATCTCAAAACACTATTCATTCAATTTCTGTATTATCATATTTAGATTAGATTTAGATTAGATTAGATTTAGATGTTGTTTTTTAATTAGTATTAATTTTTTTGTTTAATTATATTCAATAGATTTTATATAATTTTTAAATATAAGATAATAATAAAAAGTGTGTGTCACGTATCGAATAAAGGCACCCTTTTACGCCCCGTCCCACTCCTACCTTTTTTGCACCACGCCACTTTTCTCACATGTGCTGACGTGATGTTTGTATGTCGCGTAACGCCTCCTTTTCAAGCCCCCACACTCCGTATAGTCTTGTAGTTAAGACGTCTCGAAAGTTATTTAATGTTTTTACACAACAATAATGCGTAAAATAGATATTTTTGAAATATTCTCACTAAAGAAAACACTCCAATGTTACCACTAAAGTTTTGTAATCATAAAGTTACATAGTTTTTAGATTAATATATCCTATTATATATATATATATATATGTATGTATGTATGTATGTATGTATTTGTGTGTATGTGTGTGAGAAAAGATAAAATGAGAACCATTTTAAGTTGTAAGAACTATAAAAACTAGGCCTTATAAAAGATTTATTCAAAAAAGTTTTTCTCAAAAATCTTAAAAAATAAATTATTCTAGCAAAAAAAAATCGTCTGCAAAATTTACATCGATGTAAAAAATTATTGGTGATGTCATCGTTGCGTAAAAAAATTACATCAATAATAACTATCGACTCGATTTTTTTTCTTTTTTTATAGCTATGTTTGTAACATTTTTTTCTACGTTTGTACAAAAAATGATGAGCAAACTTGCGCGTAAAGTAGAAGTTTTCATAGTTCTCAAAACTCGTAGTGGTTCTTATATATACACACACATGATCATCATCATTGTTAAACTATGTAGATTCGAGTATTATGTATAAAATAATAAGTATAATAAATCAAGGATTAATAACCATTTTTTTTTTCAATTTTAGTGTAATACGTAAAAAATGTCTATCTATATTACTACATAAATCATCTTTTTGGAATAAAGATGTAATTTTACAAGTTTTTAAAGATGCATGTTGCAGTATTCGAAGCATATGGTACAAGTGTTCTATACAATAGTTTCTAATTTATCCATATTAATAAACTTCTCTTAAGTTAATACATTATTTAATACACATGAAATTATTTAATAAACTATTTATAATACTTATTTGCCTTTCAAAAACTATAATCCTATTTATAATACTTTAATTTAATATTTAAATTCACATTTATCTATCTCTTATACTAAAACGAAATAGTGTTGACTATTTGACTTTGATGTGGCTATTCTCTTTGGCCAGAGAATTGGGTTTTTAGGCGCCATTCTCCTTTTCTCTCTATTTTCCTTCAATTCTCTTGGCCGCCTCTTTATTCATTCAATGTATCTTTGGATTATATATGGTAGGTTGAAAAGTTAATCAATTATCGGAAGCTTTTTTAGGAAATTATGGAACCGTTTCCAATTCTACAGCCTATATACAAATTATTGCTTTTAATCGGATGTTTCAAAAGACGACTGAAGAAGCTTGCTCTGTTTTATCTTCATCATCAGACTTCGAAATTCAAGCATCGGTAAGTTGGATTCCACCTCTGTATTTGATTTTTTTTGTTACTATTAGAAAACCCTAATTTTGTTCATCTGGTGCTCCTCAATTTCTCTGATCCAGTCATGCGATCTTCGTTTAATCAATATTCTTTTCGATTCATCCTCTTAATCCGAGTTTATATTACATTACTTTCATCCAGAGAGTTTCTTTTGTGTTTCATGGATATCAAATCAGGTCTTACTAGATCCACATAATACATATCTTAATCCTTATGATAATCGGTTAGACTCCTTTTGGTTTTGATTTCTGGTTAAGTTTTTTATGTTTGATCGTTCTTGGTTTCTTGCTTATGGGGATATTGAATAATTTTTATTAGAATCTGATTCTTGCTATCGTACTTAGTGTGGTTTTTTGTTACAGATCTGAAAACTCGGTCAGAATGCCTTAGCCGCCAACTCTAGCAATGACGTCTAGGGATCCGACAAGTTGATCCGAAGCCAGTTCATTTGACAGGTCTGCAATTTTTTTCTTATTATTAAGAAGTATATGTTACGAAACATATCTTCAACATAATAATTTAGTGATTAATGATGATTTGTGGTTGAGATGATTGGGAAATTGCATAAGTATTTGATTTGAACTCTTATTGTGGTTTGTTTTGTTTAGTATTTACAGAATTCCCTAATTCGACCGAATTGTTATGTTATTTCAGACATCAATGCACATGACTATTTCGAATTTTGATTCTTCTTTTTATCATTTCATATATGTATTTAACAGGTATGTTATTTATACTTTGCAACAAACCAGTTTTAATTTTTGTAAAGAAATATATATATAATTTTGTACAAGGAATGATGGTTTGAACGGTGAGTATTGGTGAAACATGTATTTTGTAGATGAACTGGTTAAATTCTTATTACTAGATTTAATTGAATACGTGCATACCACATGCTCGATGAAATGCCCGTGAGAGAATTTGAGATGACTTTGGTGCATAAAAATGTTTCAAACCTTATAATTTAAGGTACACTACATTAATGATATTTTTTCTTGATATGAATGAACAATCAAATTTCAACTCATCCCCACCAATGCGTTCATCTTCACTTGACAACCCTGCTTACAATATTGATGAGTTGTGTTTTAACCTTTAATTAATGAGTTGTTAAATTACAACTACAGTTTCTACTCGACTACTTCAGCCGATGAGGCCTGGATCAATTGATTTGGAAGGAGACACCCAATGGCCTTTCAATACAGAGGTTCTAGGTTGAATTTAGCATGCCAGTTGTTTGTTGATATGCTTCATGTTGGTTCAGTTCTGTTTAAACATAAAGGAAAACATGAAAACATACCTGTTACAGCAGACAGTACAGTGGAGAATCCAGTCAGAGAAGATGACATCGAGTTCGACATATTTGTCAGTGTGATCTGGTTCCTCCTTAGGGTGCTGACTGATGATGGTGGCTAAGAAACCGAATAAGGGAATCGGCTATGGAGATGGAGGTCGATGATGTTATAATTAGGGTTATGTCTAATTGTGTAACTGAGTAACCATTTAACCTCTACATAAGTCTCCTTATATAAGCACCCAGGAGGAAACCTAATTAGTTAATAAGGGTAATATGGTCCATCAACAATTACCAACTAATTATTAATAGGTTGTTATATATTTTGATCCATATAATGTAAATGATTATAATGGCTACTAGATTAAATATTAAATCATAATATATTTAATCTTACATTCTCCCACTTAGCCGAGTAATCATTTACTATGAGTATTAGATAAGCCTGATCAGGAGTTAACACTCATTTTAGCCTTAAACAAGTACTATAGCAGAGAAATACAGCAGTTGAATCATTATGTGACTCAGGACCCCCATTAATCATACTATAGCCTTAATTTAAAACCTAATCGTTATGATCAAAATACGCATAAGCCCTTTGTTTGATTTGTAACTTCATTTGTCTATATGCCATTATGCTAGCTTGACATATTCTTAGAGACATACAAAATCAAACTGATGAGGAAAATTAACTAATAGTTAATCATTCATAGTACGATATGCAATTGCGCATGACCATCAATTAATACCCGTCTATGAGCTCTCTTAATAAGACTTATGGGTAGTGGCCCTTCAGATATAGGATCCTTAAGCATATCATGAATTTGTTCGATACAAAGAATTAGTTTCCTCAATTCGTTCATAAACGAATATTAATTGTGTATCGAAACTTAATGCAGCACCTCTTGAACGGTTACTGCTCAAGGAGTCATGGTAGCTGACTTTATCACACTAAGTATTCAAAACATTAATTATATGGAGTTAATAAACTTATGAGTCCACTGATAAATTTCCAACAACATTTAGTGACTATATTATGTCGTTATAACTTAGGTTGTTAATATCAGTGCATTATGACTCCTCCATGAGATAGGTTTTGTCTGCTGACATAAGGATATACCCGAAATTACATTCTTGTCATCTTTGAATATCACAAAGTTAAAGTAATAAACCGGTTTGAGTTCTCACTTCTTCTTCAAATCATAGCCTCTCGTTTCTTTAAAGATATTGTAATACTCCATTAGATGCTTCACATTAATCTAGACATATCTAGTGTGTTGCAATGTGAGTAATATCTAAACGAGTATAGACTTAAACTTACATAAGGCTTCCAATTAATGAAGCGTAAGGAAATAATCTCACTTACCCTATTATCCTCTAAAGGAGAGCAGTATTGTTTGTTACATATGTAAGGACCCATTTAATGTTAAACTTATGGAACGGAGCTAATGTCCCATTGGGTATATCTCAGTATGTTATGATATCTATCACTTAAGAGATATCTCTGAGATATATTATATCAAAGTTTGTGTTAACAATGCTTTGACTTATGTAACATATACCTGTCAAAAGAATATAATCTATATAGACAAGTTTATTTTAGTTGCTCCCACTCATTTTGAGGTAGGTACATTAATCCACTTGATTCTTGATGAAAATAATTACGTTAGCTTTTCATCACATTATGATGTTTGCATTAACCCATACATGGATATTATTGGCTTATAGACAAACTGTTCTTTAACCTTCAGTTTGGAACTTTCAGGTTGTTTTATGAACATGTAAATGTGTCAGCCATTTTTTTAGGAAAAATTGTTTTTAATGTTCATCTAATGTAGCTAAACTATTATAAGCTACTAGAACAGTGATGATGCACAAAGAAATCTTTGATAATTTATCTCTTCCTAAGTATAGCCTCTGACAATCAATCATGCCTCTTCGTGTCTTAACGCTTATATCAGGATTTGGTTTAGTTATGAACACTCTTAGGTAATTCAATCAAATCCCAAACGTTATACGAACACATAAAAATAGTTTTACTAGAAAACAATTTTATTCCATTCAGAGGATTGATTGACGCTAATGGCTTAATTTGAAGAGATAAGATCAGTAAGCTTTTCCAAAATCCATTTTAACTTCAATTAGGGAGGTTATGTAATCATCAAAGTTAGTAGGTTTTTAAACCTAGATGACCTCCTAAGTTGATTATTGGGTTTATTAGAAGTTTCAGTTTTATGGATTAGCTCTTGGTTAGGTTGCTATCATTTTCAGGATTCTAAGTTTGTAAGAGTTGGTGCAGTATGGTGTACAAGAGGTGTAATCGGAGAGAAATTTAATGACATTCTTCCCCCCGCCTCTTGTATTCCTTGCAAGTCATGATAAGGACTTTGACTACTCCCACTGACCTTAGAAATCTTTAGGAACTCAGCATGCTTAGGGTCAATATGTAACGACCAACAAATTCTAATAGAGAAACAAGTTAATGACGTTAGTCGTTGTAGTTTCTCTTGTTGAGGATTAGGTTAGTTTAGGTAAGAAATCTAAGTGCGCCCACAATTAGGTAACAATGAAACTTTTGTAAGAGTAGCATTAGATTTAAGGAGACAAGTATTGATGAAACAGTGTCGTGATATAGCGGTGTCTTGTACAAGAGGTGTAAATTGAAGTAATATAAAGTTTTCACTCCCCCACCTCTTGCAACTATTGCAAGTTATTATTAAGACACTTAATGCTCCCACTGATCTTTAATATCTCTAGAATGCTACAAGAGAAGTTTCAATGAGCTACGTGACGTGGGAACCTATCACATATACGTTAGACTTTATTTGATTTCTTTAATGTCCAGATATCATAAGAAACTTTAGGGACATATTTAATAGAAATCTTATTAAGTACATATATGAATAGATTTCTTCTAAGACCGTCAGCCATATGCGACAAAATTTAGATACAAGTTGATAGTCTTTTAAATGATAAATGAATTATGTCTGAATATTCCATTTTGAATAAGTTCCACTAATGTCAATGAATGACTTATGATGGACCCATACTTATTCCTTAAGCCAAGTCATATTTTAGGGCTTGAATGTCATGATTTAAAATTACTTAGAATGAGATTAGATAAAAAAAATCATCCTCATTAACCATGTCATGATTTCTCATGAATTTCAGTTATAATGGGTGAAGTTTATAAGTCTCATTTTCCTTTTGTTAAATTCTCATTTGCATGATGACAAAAGTTGTGAAAGTGTAAGGTATCATCTAGTTCCATCTTAGTAATGTTTCAATCCAGATATTTAGAACAAATAAGATGAGAGTTTAAGGTAAGTGTGACTTTATGTTGATTATGCAAACCTCACAACATTCATAACATTGCTTAATTATAATACTATATTCTGATTAATCTTCAGAATATATAAGGTATCGAAAAGCGTTGTTAGAAGATTGCTTATTATGGTTCTTATAGCCTTAACATTTAATTTTGTCACTAACTCTCATGTTAGTTATATGTCGAGTTCTGGTAAGGAAATGTATGGAACTAGAGTCAACTAATCATGTGTTAATTGGAATATTAAAAATTATCAGAGTTAAATATCATTAGGAAATGACTACCTAATTAACTTATCCAACTGTTCTTTAGAGTAATGGATAGTCTCGTTGCTTATGCCTAGTCTAATGACATAATTATACAGTGAGATTCTCCCTTTAAGAACCTTAGAGTTGGAATTTTGTACTTGTATTTTGTCTATGGACCTTAGAACAATCCTCTTTTAAAGTTTTAGTGGTTGTAAGGTGAGTAACAACTTATTTTCCAGCTTCAAACATTTATTTCTTTGTACATATGTTGCTTATCAACACACTCGTTATACTTTGGTACTTTTAAGTGTTATAGTTGATCTATAAGGCATCAAATTGTACTAGTGAAAATCTTAGTATGTAATGTACTAGAAAAAATGTACTTATTTCCATGCGTAAGCCCTTAACTTTATGGGTCATGGTATTGTACATTATAATGTATTCACATATACCACTTAACTTTATAGTTTAGAATTTAAATGAAGGCATGCATCTTAGGAGTTCCAGTGATTATTCCACAATTATAGATTAGTCTTAGGAAAGACTTAATCTGGAATAACATTTTAGTGACAGCACTTATGTTAGAGAGTTCTTGATTATCATAAGAGACATCATGTTCGATTTATCCTAATCATCATGCTCTACTTTTCTTCTGTAGTGCTTTATCAGAAGAGAGCAATATGATTATCGTGTCTTAAGAGATAATCATGGATTTCATTTAAGAGCTACTCTTATAGAAACTTTAAATAAAGCAAAACATTTTAGATTTAGGAATTAGAGTGGATGAGATATAGACTTATAGAAGAAAATTATAGTGAGTAAAATTATGGGTACTAAGAATAAGGCAGACGAAATGATCATAAAACTTAATTAAGGATCATTAATATAAGGATCATTATGTGAAGAGGTTGTGATATGTCTATTACTAACATCAAAATAATAGACTATTTAAAGTTCTACTTAAACAAAGACAAATCAGCTTTGGCCAGAAGTGTAATCATTTAAGCATGTGTGCAAAGTGGTTGTAACAAATCAGCTTTGGCCAGAAATTGAGACAATCACTTTAGTTATGCACTTGTTAAGTATGCCGTCTATGAAGGAATTAAATCAGCTTTGGCCAGATATTAAGACATTCATGTTTATGACGCACACTTAACATAGCTTTCATAATACTTGAAAGATAAGTAGACGCATCAAATCAGCTTTGGCCAGAAGTGATACATCAGAAGCTCATTCAAGTTAAGCCATTTTGGTTTTGTAAAACATTATTTGATCCTTATTAATTAACTAAATATTTACAAAAACCAGTTATTTAATAGCAAACCACCTGTTAGCACGGGGTTCGGGGCGGAGCCCCGAGCTAAATCTTAGTTCACATTAAACAACCTAAAATAATGAAGGTTTCGAGTGAGATCTCGACTCAGTTATGAGGTCTAGAGTTGACACCTTATGGTCTCGAGTCGAAATTGTTGTCTCGAGTTGTCTCGAGTCGAGATCTTGGTCTCGGCTTGTTGAAAAAGACCTCGAAACTTCCTGTTAACAGCTGTTAATGTGACAATAACTGAAAACTCGAAATTTAAGGGATTGTGTGATAGTGTTTCCTGTTTTATTATTGATCTAAATTTATCAAGAATTTCGAAAAATTATAACCGTGTATCTTTTAACAGTTTTCGAATTAACTTAACAAATTAAATTGGATCAAACAGGAAAAAACACTCATCAATCCTAATTTCATTCCAAAACATAAGGGAAGTTTCGAATTTTCCATATAATGTAAATGATTATAATGGCTACTAGATTAAATATTAAATCATAATATATTTAATCTTACACTTTAATGAGGATGTTTGCTTTGATTATTTATGTTTTCTTAATTTTTGTTTATAATATTGACCATTAGTTACATTGTAGGGTGGAGAGGATGATCTGATTTTGAACCATTAGTCAGATTCAAAGACGTTTTTTTCTTATATCTGACATTTTTATTCATCAATGGTGATATTACTAAATTTCTTATTTGTTAATTAAATTAGGAATATTGATACATATATTTACTTATCTGTTCCGGTTAAGTGTAAAGGTTGTATAAATTGCAGGACCCCAGATGTGGAGAAGAGGATAAACAGAATCCAAATCTTTCTCTGAACATACTGGAATGTAAGTGTTTCGGTAACAGTGTTCAGTAATTGGTGTACAAAATTGGGTGATTCGGTGAACAAAGTCGGACCGGTCAGGTAGGACCAACCCGCAAACAGTTTTTTATACATTTTTATGAAGAACTAAAATAAATAACCAATGTGATTAATATAGTATTTTGAACTTATTTTATGTTTCTTATAGTGCAGGACATATAATGGAGCATATCCGGACATATCCATGTCCTTCTCATAGAAAGTATGACTCCTTTTCCTTTAAACTCAACCGACTTGTGAGTGTTTTTTGCCACGATCTGCATATAAATTGTTTTTCTTGCTCTAATGGTTCTTTATATTTTCTTTCTGAGAATATTACATAATCTGCTTGTGAGTGTTTGCGCATTGAGGTCGCTCCTACTTCCTAGCTAATTTTAGCCAGATTTTTAATTAGTAAATTCCTAATATTTTGCAGTATTTGTAGGCATACTATCTATTAGCTTTGATATATTATAGATTAAGTACATATATCGGTTAGGCATAGCAAGTAAATATGAAATATATATTGTAGTTTGAATATGGTGATCAGATTTAAGATTAGAACAAGGATTACTTATATTAATCATACTCTTTAATCAATTCTATGTCAAAATAGACTTTCATTACCAACTGATTATATCATCAAAGTTCCAAATCTCAGTTTAAATTCCTCACATCCACGATGGTTTTGAAGATTGATGAAGAAGTATTGGTTTTCAAGTTTTACTATTTAATACTTTATGAACCTTTTGTTTTCAAGTATGAACATTTTGGTATTTCGGATGCTTTTCGAAAAAGAGTGGATGTGGTTTTCGAAAAACAAAGAAGAGAAACAATTAAACTGAATACACGGAGGTTGAGCTTCCAAGACTCTTTTTTAGAGAACACGGAGTATCGTGCTACCAGGTACCATATTTCCTTTTTTAACTTCTCATTGTTTAGTTGGTTTAAATGTTTAACAATCCAACAATGTGCGTTCTCTTAGTTACGAAAAGAGTAATGTTGAGCAAGAAAATGTTAAAGAAGTTTTCATTAATCCAACAGTGTGCGTGCTCTTTGTTGCGAAAACAGTGGCGGCTATGGAACGGAGTTATTTATAATAACGATCAGGTCTCTATGAGCAAGGTTATGAAGGATATCAAAGCGTTGGTTAACTTGTGGATTAAACACCAATCGAAGGAATCGAGCATCACTTGGGCGGAGTGAAGGAATCGAGCATCACTTGGACCGATCCTTTTCATTTCAAGTTGGTGTTTTACCTTTATTAATTTCTATAGGATTATTCATGTAGTAGTGATTTTAATTTATTTTACGTATTTCAGTCATTGTCTGCTATGATAACAATCAAACCAGATAGTTTTGTTGAAGAATTATGGTCAGTTCGTTCACACCATTTAAAAAAAGAATTAAAGTTGATACATTTTAAAGATTTCTTGAAATATTTTCCTTAATTGGATGTAGCATGTATGTGATTTTCTATGAATGACATCATGGACTTTTAAATCAATTTTCTAATAATTTGTTTCAATGTGAAATAACAGGATTTGATGCAAAATAATTTCAATTTCTTGCTTTGTTTGAAGGATTATTACCTTCATGAATGTAATTCAATGTGAACGACAATTCAGAGCAATAATTCTCGCCAAACATGTGAGTCTTCAAATGCTTATGGTTCATTTGCTAATCGGTTCATCATAGATCTGTTCAACCTTTAATGCGATCAGGTCCTTTCTTACATCCCAGTTAGTTTTCAATTTGAATTTTAAGCCCTAACCCCCAATGAACATCGCTGTCTACCAGGTTAATTTTTTGGGGTTTTTCTATTTGGTTGAGATTGGACTGTGTGCTAAAAATTATAAAGGAACTTTTAAATACCCCCAACCTCATAGTCATTAGTTGATCCATAAATACCCTCAGCCTCATAGATATTTGCTTTACATTGGTTAGTTTTCAATTTGATTTTTAATTACCCTCGGCCTTATATTCAAGATGGAGAATTGAAGTTGGATTAATGTTGTTATACGCCCAACTTTTCACCGAAAGTCAACATGATAAGAAGATGTTCATGGGTTTAGAATTTGTGATTCTTTGTGTTCTAATAAGCCAATGTTCTATTCATCTTCACTGGATTGTTAGTAGTGTTAGGCTAGGATGTGTTTAACTAATAAAGGTTAACTATTTTTCCACATATATCATTCAGGGATATTTCCTTACAATGCTGAGATTATTGTTGGAGTGCTAAGTTGATTACATCAAAGTTTTTCGGAATATACAATTGCAAGGTAACTTTGTTCTGGTGAACAAACTGAATGCTTTGTGCCTCATTTCTATTGTACATTGAATTTAGGGTTTTATATCTTCTCTTTTTATGGCGTTTTATAGAGATGAAAGGCTGGAACACAAAAGTACAATATGCAACAATATTTTTCTTAGCAAATAAGTTTTTTTTCTGTACATGATTTACTGTTATATTGCTTTTTTGCATTTATAACAAACTTTGGTATAATTTATGTTTTAGGGAACCAATTTATTCTACCATAGAGGAGCTAAGCAAAGTTATATATTCCTTATTTAAGGTTTTGTGCCATCTGACACGTCCGTTACTACTTTCGTGTCAACAACAATAACACTACCTCTGCCAAAAACATTTGCCAAGACAACAAAAAGGAAAATACAACAAGTTGCCGGTACGTACAAAACTACAAACTTGGTATGTTTACACTTGAATTGGCACATATGATTATCGTATTTTGTTATTTGACTTTCGCATTAAGCATAACATATTCATCCTATATATTTTGTGTTTGGGTAAAAAGATAAATATGGTGGTAACTGGTATATTGACTAAAAGTTTGTTTGTTACTCTGTTTTCAAATGCATTATAAGTTAAGACATGGCAGTTCTGTAAGTCACACAAGTTTTGATCAAAAGTTGGTGATTTTGATATGGGTCAATTCTAATAGTAGCAGCATACTTTTATGTTTAACCACTATTTGCAAATTCTAATATTTAGATTACAAGTCTAAAGCAAGTTTAAGGTTCCTTATTCATTATGCTCTCTTACTAGCATAATCTATAAGTCCTAAGAGAATACTAACCTAAAAGGGATTTAACTTTTCCCACCCAAAATGCTCTTTTTATTGTAGTTGGAAATTGAATTATTAAGTTTTAGATTCTCTTTCAATACGTCTAGACAACCCCTCTAGCGTAATAAGGCAACTACAATAATGTTAGGGGTTGTTTATTGCACTTTCAAGTTAGGTTCTATTATTTAGGTGTTAAGTCCTTTAACTACCAGAATTAGTCAAACACTCAGGAGGGCATGCATGTGTTGATTTCTTATTCTATAACATTATTCTGTTTCGTTGGACTGTCCGTAACCAACCAACGGCCATGCCATGTGGCATGGGCAGCCAACGTTACCGGTGTGAAGGTGGGGAAGGTTAGGGGGATGACAGGTGTGTAGAAGAAGATTGTTGGCCCCTACCAATTGACAACCAATCATATTTTTTGTTATTTTTTATTTATTTACTAATTATTATTTTAATCGGGTAGTTGGTAATGACTATGTGGCAGACACTTTAGCTGGTGATGTTAATCAATGGCCAATTTGAACTATCCTGGTCTTATGCTAGTTTTTTTCCTGGTCCAGTTCTTTGCAAGGTAATCAAAGATATCGCATATGACAATAGTATCTCAACTATTAAATTGTAAGCATTACTCTAACATGTATTTAGTACAATATATCTTGCACTAAAAAAGGATGGTGGTAATCAGTAACGAAAATAGTTTATACTTTTTATTATCTTAATTCTATAATATTTTATTATTATATTTACCTTTGAGTGTAGTGTTTTCTTATTGCTGGTTATTATGTGTTGGGATCGAACCCTATCAGATGAACAGATAATTAAAGCCAAAACCGGATCAGAGCAGTGGATCGAGAATAAGCAGATGTTTACATGCAAGTCTCTCCCCTTGAAAGTGATTTCAACATCTGCTGATCTCCTATCTGCTGATCTTGCAAAGTGCTGACCTACAACTGCTGCTCAAGTAAAGACCTGATGAAAGAACTAAAGCCCTGCTGATTCTATCTACTGCCTTGAGTCAAGCACTGCTGATCCGGACAAGTACTGTTGGGTTCACAGCAGTGGAAAGTTGCAGCAGCTGATCTATAGTCTGTTTTGTAATGTAATGTAATAGCAGTAGTTAACATAGCAGTGTCTGTATAGATCAGAGGTTAGAGTTTGTTAGGAGGTTAGATGTCACTTTCATGGTGACGTCAGCTAAGATGCTCAGTGGTTTGCAAGTGCCTATAAATAGTTCAGTACTTTGTACTGTTCTATTAGCTCTTTTGCATCATCGTCTTCTTTGCACGAACAAACAACTGAGCTCTGGCTGAGGGGGAGTTTGCATTCATTCATCAATCATTGTAATCGTTATTGAAATAAATTCAATCTTCCGATTCATTGTGTAAAGATGTTTGATCAAAGTATTACTCTCGTTTGATTGTATGCAAAGTTTGTTTTCATCATAATTCCGCTGCACACTCATCCATCTTCATTTTAATTACAAACACAAAATACAATCAGAAACAAACTCAGATCCAACAATTGGTATCAGAGCTTGGACTGTCAAATTTGATTTAACAATCATTTTGACGTAAATAGTTCAGCTCATAACAGTTGATACTGATAGTTTGTTCGTTTGTTGAAAAACAGAGCAAGGATTAATCACCATTAAAGTTGATTTCTCAGTGTCTGTAAAACAACAAGAATGACGTCACAATCTCAGGATGATAAAAACAACATCGGTTCGCTTTTTAAACCACCTATGCTAAAAAGAAATGAGTACAACATCTGGCAGAGGAGGATGGGTCACATCCTCGCTCAACAAAGCACAGGTTGTTGGAGGTCTGTCATCTATGGTCCCCACGTTCCCACAGTGCCAAGCGCTGAAGATGCTAAAAAGTTCGTTCCAAAACCAGTTGAAAATTATACCGAAACCGACTATCAAAAGTTCGAACTAGATGCTAAAGCGTTTAGCATCATAGCATCAGCGCTGCCCAATGAGATATATGCTGGACTTTTACACTGTAACAGTGCCAAAGAGTTATGGGACGCGCTTAAGGAACAGTTTGGGGGACCGAAGAAGTCATAGAAAACAATAGGGAAATCCTGAACCAACAGTATGAAACATTTTGTTACGTTAAAGGTGAATCAATAACGCAACAATTTGAGCGTTTCAGTTGTCTCATCAGTGAACTGAGGCTTGTTAACACCACTTTTACAAACTCAACTCAAAATAGCAGGTTCCTCAGGTCACTGCCAGAAAAATGGGACACCATAGCTTTTGTCACCCAAAACTCACCTGAGTTCAAGGATCTGACCTTGACCCAACTCCACGGTCGACTCCTGACCTACGAAAGGGAGTTGAACCAGAAAAGGAGGTTGCAAGAGTCAGGAAAAGTTACTGATGATTACACCTTCGGTAACACTGCTCTTCTGGGTCAAGAAGAATCTGGGAGCAGTGGTAAGGATCAGGGTTATGATCACTTCATTGACATAACTGCTGGTGCAAATTTTAACAACCCTGATCCTCACTCTGCAAGTTATGCATTCACTGCAAACGAAAACCAGATGTCAGACAATCTAAGCTTTGAACTCAATGACTTATAGCATTTTGATCCCACTGACTTAGAGGAAATGGACATCCTGCACCAACTGGCTTTGCTAAGTGTTAGAACTAGCAAATTCTACAAAAGAACAGGGCGAAAATTCCCAGGTTTGCATGGGAATCTAAGGGTTGGGTTGGATAAATCGAAAATCAAGTGCTACAAGTGTAATAGGTTGGGACATTTCACTAGGGAATGCAGGAGTCAAACTAATGGTCCCATAATCACTCACCCTAGCTGAAGAAACACTAGATAAATGGTCAGAACCGAGATATCTAGGGGGTTTGAATCCGCATAAAAAGGTTAGCTATCTCTCGATTGATTCAGTTGCAGCTGATCTTCTTCTCCGAAAGCTCTGCAAAAAAGAGCACCGTTAGCCTCACCAAGGGGAGAAGAGGGTTCTCTCCTTGACCCGACTCCGGTGTGAGAATAAGTATTGGTAATGAAGAAGAAGATATATTTGAGAAGTGTGTATAACTTGAATTCATACCTGGGTTGTTTCTCATATTTATAGCCGGGAGTTGTTTTAGGCGGGAAAACCCGTTAGTGAAAAGTTAACGGAAGATGCTAACCCCGTAAGCGGTTACATTTCCTTCCGTTTAAGTTCTTTGATCCGACGTGAGAGCACACGGATCGTGGTCTTGATCGAAGGCTGGGGATTTGCCACGTGTAATGTGATCAAGTGGAGATTACTCTCCAATTGCATGCCTTCGTTGTGATTTCAGGGGTGCCTGTGGTAATGACACGTGTCCAGACGGTTATAACCGTCTGGGTGGTGCACAATTGCATTTCTTCTAGAAGATTACTGCTGTAATCTGGTGTGACACCTTACTGTGTGGAAACAGATGAATAAATCCCAAGTTTGGGTAAAATAATATCCAAGTCTGGATATTTGGGCGGAAGTATTGATCTCAGGATTTTTACCCTTTGCTAATGGGAGAAGGCGCAAGGATTTATGTTTTCCTTTGGGCGCGCGACTATAGATTGCTGATTACTTTCTTCGTTTTGTAAGACCAGTGCGCGGCCGCGCAAGGTAAAAAGGTTAAAAGGCGATGTTGTGGTATGGTCCTAAATACTTATTATGAGGTTTTTGGGACCTTACCCCTTCAAGTCCCCCCAGTCTAGTGTTGTACTTATGCAAATAAGTGGAGCACTAGACTTGTGAGAGGGAAATGCTTTTGGGCGCGAGAAATAAGAAATCTTCTGCGAGAAGATTGAATGTTGCTAAAAAAGTTTTTTAGGGGAAATTGTAATTATATCTTGACGTGTGATGACGTCATTTGTCAGTAAAAGTGTGTATTTTTTCTTTTCTCTTGGGATTTGTAATGGCGCTTGTCAGGCCTTATTAATGAGGATATGACTCCTGCTCCTGTAGCGCCGCTTGGATGTGATATCTTCCTGACAGTTAATCATGGGGATCCAGCTTTTCTTTTCCTGGAGCCTTGCTTCTCCTTTATATATTTAGGAAATGGTTTATTTCCTTTTCTTATCTTTGAAGAACATGAAGATGAAAGGTTCCTTCCGTACCCGTCGTGTTCTTGAGGTTTTGAATTTCTATGAGGCTGCCGAAAGCCTCTTACTGCTTTCTCGTTCACCGCCGTTGACTGTTAAGGGAAAAAAGCCGGTTGATGCCTATCCTTCACCTGTTACCGGTCCTATTTGTAAGGAGGATGGTGTGCTATCCGTTGAAAGATTGATGTCACGCTTTCCGATGATCAAAAGGGGTGAGTGCCGTTTCGTATATCGTCGCCGGAAGAAGTGTCGTGAGGTTCCGGTGATTGTCGTTGACGAGAATCCTGCCGTTGAGTAGGTTAGATTTGGGATTTGTGTATTCCCTTTTTTGATGTTTTTGTTGGTTTATCGAAGATGTTTTTTTGAAAATCGCTGTTGTGATTGTTGTGAATGGTTGTCATTTGAATGTCCTGCTACCAGTTAGTTTGGAGACAGGTTTTCTTTTTGTTTTCGTGAACATTCCAGTCTTTGGAACTAGAATTTTGAAGATCACTGCCGTGATCTTGTTATGAAGTGTTTTGTTACACTTAATGATATGTACCCTTATTATGTGTTGTATGATTTTACTTTTTTCGTGTTTAGATTACAATTTGTTGCATGTGTTTATTTGCTTTTGGATAGGTAGGGCGAATGAGAGATGGTATTGTGCTCATGTGTGAACGTTTGTCTAAAAGGCGTAATAGCTTGCCTGATTTACACTGTTCATGAGGTGTACAATGTTTGACCATATTGTTTTCGCGCGAACCAAAGAAATTACATGCAATTTGTAATAAACAGTGATATAAGTAAAAATGATGTTTTGTATTGATAAGGGCGCAAGGCTCGTAATACAAGGGATAATAAAGAAATACATTGCCTGTATGTTCTTTCGCTTTTTTAGACTGGCTTTATATGTAACACCTGCGCAACTGTTGCGCGTTCCAGGTGCGGGGAACTAGGGTCCCATCGATCCTTTTTAGGGTATATGCCCCTTTACCTAGGACCTCGTTGATGATGTATGGCCCTTCCCATTTTGGCGCTAATTTGCCCGGTTTTTCAGCGTTTGAAGCTTCATTGTCGCGCAAAACGAAATCACCGGGGACAAAGGTACATACGCGGACGCGCGCATTGTAATATTTTTCGAGTTTGGATTTGTACCTTGCTTCTGTTATGGTGGCGTTCTCGCGCCTTTCTTCCAGAAGGTCTAAATCCATTCTTCGCTCTTGTTCATTGTTCTGTTTTTCCATGGCTATCATGCGCGGTGATGGTAAGCCGATTTCGGCTGGGATGACGGCTTCAGACCCATAGACTAGACTGTACGGAGTTTCGCCTGTGCTAGTCTTTGGCATTGTTCGATGCGCCCAAAGGATGCTGGGGATTTCGTCGACCCACTGCGTGCTGTTCCTAGCCGCGCTTTTATGCCGTCGACGATCTGTTTGTTTACACTTTCTACTTGACCGTTCGCTTGGGGATGTGCGATGGAGGCGAAATTATGTTCGATCTTCATTTCTTTGAACCATTTTTGAAGATCTTCTGAGGCGAAGTTTGTGCCGTTGTCATATGAATTTGCGGATTACCATTGCTGTGGTTGAAGCCAAGGCTTTGGCTTCTACCCATTTAGTGAAGTAATCGACCGCCACAATGATGAATTTTACTGCGCCTGGCGCATCAGGGAATGGGCCAA
Organism: Helianthus tuberosus; assembly: GCA_030545235.1. Lineage (NCBI taxonomy): Eukaryota > Viridiplantae > Streptophyta > Magnoliopsida > Asterales > Asteraceae > Helianthus > Helianthus tuberosus. The sequence goes on from CM060406.1 coordinate 55,043,624, forward strand.
CAAGATCGATGCCCCATTGTTGGAATGGCCAAGCAGACGTGACGGGTATCAGTGGATTCTTTGGTCAGAGCGTCTTTGGTGCATGGCGTTGACAAGTTGCGCATCTCCTTAATAAATCAACTGCATCCATGTGCATTCCTGGCCAGTAGTATCCGGCGTTCATTATTTTTGCCACGACCATGCGCGGTCCCGCGTGTATTCCACATAAACCTTCATGGATTTCTCTGACCAGGTATTGGGCATCTGTTTTATCGACACAGCCCAATAACGGTCCCATGAATGTCTTTCGGTAAAGGACGCCATCCGCCATTTCGTAATTTATCGCTTTGTGTTGTATTTTTCGAGCTTCTGCCTTTCCTTCCGGAAGTTTTCCGTGTTGAAGGTACAAGATAATTGGAGACATCCAGGATGTATTTCCCATTTCTATGACGCTTACTTGTTTGTGATGAATAGAAGGGTTGGATAGTACCTCTATGCGTACTTCCTTTCCTAAGTGCTTGAAGCTGGTAGCGGCTAACTTGCTCAGCGCATCTGCGTGCTTGTTCTCGCTTCTGTTTATGTGGTTAACTTTGAACGTTTGGAATTGGCTGATTAGAATCCGCGCTTGTTCAAGGTATAATGCCATGGCTTCTCCTTTTGCATCATAGTGGCCATTAACTTGCTCGGCTACTAGTTTTGAATCGACGTTAGCTTCAAGATTTCTTGCCCCCATTTTTAGCGCTAAGCGAAGGCCAGCTAGAAACGCTTCGTATTCTGCTTCGTTGTTGGTGCTTCGGAAATCTAAGCGTATGGCATATGTGAGTTCGTGATTGTCTGGGCTGATTAGTAGGAGACCTGCCCCTGCTCCATCATCATTGGAAGCGCCATCTGTGTGTAAAGTCCAGACTCTATCGTCGAAAACGGGTACAGGGTTCTGGATTGCTTCGCACTCTTGAACTTTGTCGATGGGAACTTCGGTGGCAAAATCTGCTAGAACTTGCCCTTTGATTGCTGGTCTTGGCCTATAGAAGATATTGTATCCTCCCAGCTCAATGGCCCATTTAGCCAACCTTCCTGCGACGTCGGGTTTGGATAAAATCTGGCCCAAATGATAATTGGTGAGAACTGTGATGACGTGGCCCGAAAAATATCTGCGCAGTCGCCGTGATGCGTGTACTAGTGCAAGGACTAGTTTTTCTATCATCGAGTAACGAGTTTCCGGACCGGTGAGCATTTTGCTTATATAGTAGATTGGAGTCTGAATGTTTTCGCGTTCTAGCATCAGTACTGCACCAACCGCTACTTCCGCAGCAGATAGATATAAAATCAGTGTTTCTTTTTCTTTTGGCGCGGTCAGTGTTGGTAGCTGGATTAAACATTCTTTCATTTGCTTGAATGCTGCTTCCGCTTCAGATGTCCATTGAAAGTCGGTTTTCTTTGCGCAATTTCGTAGCGTGCTGATGAATGGATAAGACTTTGCTGCGTGATTAGCCAAGAATCTGTTCAAGGCTACCAAACGCCCGGCGAGCCTTTGCATTTCTTTAACTGTTGCGGGTGATGGCATTAGCTGGATAGCCTGTACTTTTTCTGGATTTACTTTAAAGCCATCTCTTGTGACTATGAAACCCGAAAATTTTCCTTCTTCCATGCCGAAGGAGCATTTTGTTGGGTTGAGCTTTAAATTCATGCTGCGCAGAGAGTCGAATGTGCGCTGAATATTGTTGAGCATTGAGTCTTCTTCATGGCTCATGATGAAGAGGTCATCCATGTATACTTCAACTGTCTTGCCAATGTCACTGTTGAAAATTGTGTCCATTAATCATTGATAAGTTGCGCCAGCATTGCGTAGGCCAAAGGGCATTTTAGTGTAGCAGAAAATGCCTTTGTCTGTGCGGAATGCGGTTTTATCTTCGTCTTCTTCCTTCATCTGGACCTGATGATAACCTTTGTAACAGTCGAGAAAGCACTTCCATCTGAACGATGCTAGAGAGTCAACTTTTTTGTCTATTTCTGGAAGTGCGTAACAATCTTTTGGGCATGCTTTATTCAGGTCTTTGAAGTCGACGCACATTCTCCATCCTCCACTATGTTTTTGTACCATGACTGGGTTGGCAACCCATGTATGGTATTTTACTTCGCGTAAGATTCCCGCATTAAGTAACTCTGCCACTTGCTCGTCCATGGCTTTTGCTTTTTCTTCACTAAAGTTGCGCCTCCCCTGAGCAACAGGTTCCGCTGATGGTTTGATGTTCAGACAATGTTGCGCGATGTCGCGTGGGACTCCAGTCATGTCTGCTGGACACCAAGCAAATATATCTTTGTTGTTAGACAACAATTCTTTCAGTTGTATGCGTGTTGCCGGTGAAATGGCTTGTCCTAGCAGAATGGTCTGCTTTGGGTATTCGTTGTTCAGGACCCATTTCTCTGGCTCGTTTGATGCCGAAGGTTTGACTATCTTTGCTGGTGGCTCGTCGTCCACGTACATGACTTCTTTGCTTGAGTATAAAATTGCAACTCCGGTCTCTGTTGGAAATCCACAAGCAGCATGTGGGATGGAAGTGATCATGCTGAATTCTCTTTGTGACCTTCTCCCGAGCAGGACATCATGACGTGACGTTGCCGGCATGACCATGAAATTGACTGTAACTGTTCGTGAATGTTCGCCATCTGACAAAGTCACAGGGAAAGCGATTTGCCCTAATGGGAATACAGCTTCATTGCAGAATCCGGTGAGGGGAAAATCGACCGGTTCTAGACGTGCTTTATCATCTGGGTCAAGTTGTTTAAAACAGTGTTCGTATATGATGTCCATCGAACTTCCCGGATCTATAAACATATAGTCTGTCCGGTAATGACTGAAGATACCAGTAATAATCACTGGTCGTTCTTCCTGAGGGCCCCCAGGAACAACAGGAAATACAACTTGCTGCTCTCTCCAATGTTGATCATAGTTTCGTTTATTTGGCCTTCGCGACGGACCTCCTTGAACCATGTGTATTTGTTTAGGTTTCTGATAACTGCTATAGCTGGATTGTATTTTAATGGTATGACTAGATTGGATGTCCCCCCGACGTGGTGTTGGTGGGTCCAATACTATAGTGTTGATTTCTTCTCCAGATCTGATGTTCGGGAAATCAGATCTGGCGATTTGTATGATGATTGTGTTTAAAGCAGCTTGGCATCTAGTAAACCAATGTTTTGGGGATCCTTCTTCTTGTAAATTGTTTCTGACGTTTGGTCGAGGACCAGGTTGCTGGTGAGATGACGAATTTTCTGCCATGTGCAAAAAAAAATGAAAAGAACTGAATCGAAACGAGATAAAAACTAGAAAACAGAGGAATCGGTGGGCGCCAATGAAGAAACACTAGATAAATGGTCGGAACCGAGATATCTAGGGGGTTTGAATCCGCATAAAAAAGTTAGCTATCTCTCGATTGATTCAGTTGCAGCTGATCTTCTTCTCCGAAAGCTCTGCAAAAAAGAGCACCGTTAGCCTCGCCAAGGGGAGAAGAGGGTTCTCTCCTTGACCCGACTCCGGTGTGAGAATAAGTATTGGTAATGAAGAAGAAGATATATTTGAGAAGTGTGTGTAACTTGAATTCATACCTGGGTTGTTTCTCATATTTATAGCCGGGAGTCGTTTTAGGCGGGAAAACCCGTTAGTGAAAAGTTAACGGAAGATGCTAACCCCGTAAGCGGTTACATTTCCTTCCGTTTAAGTTCTTTGATCTGACGTGAGAGCACACGGATCGTGGTCTTGATCGAAGGCTGGGGATTTGCCACGTGTAATGTGATCAAGTGGAGATTACTCTCCAATTGCATGCCTTCGTTGTGATTTCAGGGGTGCATGTGGTAATGACACGTGTCCAGACCGTTATAACCTTCTGGGTGGTGCACGATTGCATTTCTTCTAGAAGATTACTGCTGTAATCTGGTGTGACACCTTACTGTGTGGAAACAGATGAATAAATCCCAAGTCTGGGTAAAATAATATCCAAGTCTGGATATTTGGGCGGAAGTATTGATCTCAGGATTTTTACCCTTTGCTAATGGGAGGAGGCGCGAGGATTTATGTTTTCCTTTGGGCGCGCGACTATAGATTGTTGATTACTTTCTTCCTTTTGTAAGACCAGTGCGCGGCCGCGCAAGGTTAAAAGGTTAAAAGGCGATGTTGTGGTATGGTCCTAAATACTTATTATGAGGTTTTTGGGACCTTACCCCTTCATTAGCTCAAATCCTAGACCTCAAAATCAAGGCACTGTACACTATGCCCAGTATGCCCCAGCAACTCAAGTGAACACTGCTCACTATGCTGCTGCCCCTGTGCCAGTGCACTATGTCCAAACTAATGTTCCACAGATCCAATATGTTCAAACCCCTGTCCCCCAGGCACAAGTGCAGCCTGCACCTCAAACCACTGCTCCAGCAGCAGTACAACCAGATTAACAAAGTTTTTTCACTCAAGGGTTTGTTGACTGGAGCAGTATGCCTGAAGACCTTAGTGATGAAAATTTTGCACTCTATGCTTCTAATGATTCTTCTCATAATGAATTTTGTTTGATGGAATTAGAGTCAATACAGGAGGGGGTTGAAACTGAGGAGGAACAACTGAGTATTGAAACAGTGGATGAGGTGACTGAAGCAGTGGTTACTGCTGTGGCTGGTGAACTACTGTTGGGAGAAAGTTCAGGTACCCTGATTGAACCAATGACAGATCCATGGTCCGAAGAGGACAAAGAAGAAGAGAAGGAAGAAAAGGCTGGTGAAAAGAAGGTGAGAGCTGATGATAAAGAAAATCATCAATGTGATTGTGCAATGATGGCTGCTGCCAAGGTATCTCCTCAAGTTCTTGAAAAACTGTGTTCTGAAAATTGCATTGTTGCTTTTGCTAACATCAAAGAGGTGAACGAAAACCTTAGGGATAAAATCTTAACTGATGAAGTCAAATTTGAAAGATCTCTAAAAGAACTTAAAAACAAATTGGCTGAAAAAGAGAAAGAGATTAGCAGCATGAAAGAAGAGCAGAGCATAACCAAAACTCAACTCCAAACTATGGTAGAAAAATACCAAGTTTGCAAAAAGGAGTTAGAGTCCACCCAGATCACATGTGAGAGATGGGTGGAATCATGCAAAGGGTATGAGGTTATGCTTGAAAAACAGATAAAAAGCAATGTGAAATTTGGGGTTGGTTATAGAAAACATGATGATGAAAACACTGCTTTTGGAAAATCTGTTCAAATCACTGATGTAACCACTGAGTTCATCCCCACAAACAAGAATGGCCAAGAAGTGAAAATCACTGACAAACTTGGTAACAAAATCACACTTGACAGACCAATGGGATCCTCTACTTTTGAGGAGCTTGAAGATTATCAGTTTAAACCAAAATGGTCTGATGAGTGTGATATTCTTGAAAATTTCAAGCCAATGGACTTTACATCAACTGATGGTGTCAAGGCTCCAAAAGCTAAAGTCATACCTCTCAAGGACATCCCAGTAGTGGTTAAAACCTCTGCTGCAAAGGAGTCTGAAAAGAGAAAGAAGAAAGAAAAAATTGATAACTTGTTTTGTGAATTCTGTGAGAAAAGGAATCATCTAACAAAAGATTGTTTCCACTTAAAAGCTTATGATTTAAACAGAACAAGTGTCATTGTTTCAGCTGAAAGTTGCATTGTTTGTGGTAAAACAAACCACAAAACTCAAGCATGTGTGTATCTCAAAAACTTTGATGTGAAAAAGAATGAGTACATTGCTAAAACATCCTTGAGTTCATCATCATCATCATCTGTCAAATTCACCAAGAAACAACCACTGTTTGTGCCAGTTCAAACAGCTGTCACAAAACAGTTGAACCAAACATCTGTCAAAAGAGATGTTCAGGTTACTGATGCACCCCCTTCCAATCAGTTCAGAAAAGGCAAGGAAAAACAGTCTTACCAAAGGATTCCACATGTTTATGAGGCCTACGAAAGGCCCTCTAAACCCAGAGTGAACAGGCATCCTTTTGGTTACCAGCAGGTGATTGGTCAGGACCCACAACAGTGGTTAGAGAAGAACTATCCTAAAACAGTTCAAACCCCTGACCTAACCACTGTCCATCATTCTGCATCTATTCCAGACACTGTTGAGACCCCATCCAAAGCCCTGCTGGCTTTGGAGACCCTAATGAACTAATCCTTTTACTTCATGTGCAGGGAGCTTCTGCATGCTTTGATAGTCTTTGGTATGTAGATAGTGGAGGCTCCAGGCACATGACAGGATGTAAAGCCCTCCTTAAAGACTATAAAATCCATGGTGGGGGTGATATATCCTTTGGGAATAATAGTAAAGGGAAAGTTCTGGGGTCTGGTACAGTGCAATCTGGAAATGTAAAATTTGAAAATGTCAATCTAATAGACAATCTAAAATTCAACCTTCTGAGTGTATCACAAATGAGTGACAAAGGGTTTGGGTCATTCTTCACAAAAGATTGTTGTAGGATTGTTGGACCAGAAATGGTCAAAAAGATTGAAGCAATAATCAAAACTGGTCAAACTAAACTTGTTGCTCAAAGAAGTGGCAATGTTTATGTTGTTGATATGTCAAAAGAGTGTCCCAGAGCTGATGCCTGTCTGTTCTCAGCTGCCTCTAACAAAGAGACGGAACTTTGGCACAGAAGGCTGGGGCACACAAATCTTAAGACAATCACTGAAATTTCAAAAAATGGTTTGGTGAGAGGCCTACCACAAAAATTGTTTTCATGTTCTGAACATTGCATTTCCTGTTTAAAAGGAAAACAGCATAAAAGTTCTTACAAGTCCATTGAAGATTCCAAAACAACCCAGTGTTTGCAAATGCTACACATGGATTTGTTTGGCCCAGTTCAAGTCATGAGCCTTAAGAAGAAAAGATATTGTTTGGTTATTGTTGATGACTTTTCTAGGTTTACATGGACTTTCTTTTTACACTCAAAAGATGAGACTGCAGGCATTTTGCAAGACTTTGTGACACAGGTTGAAAAGCAATTTGACCTTCCAGTGAAAAGCTTCAGGAGTGACAATGGCACAGAATTTAAAAATAAGGAGTTGGATGCCTTCTGTGTGAAGAAAGGGATTGTAAGGCAGTACAGCATCCCTAGAACACCAGAACAAAATGGGGTTGTTGAAAGAAAGAACAGAACTTTGATTGAGGCTGCCAGAACTATGCTTGCAGATTCAGGTTTGCCATTAACTTTCTGGGCAGAGGCAGTAAACACTGCCTGCTATGTCCAGAACAGAGTTTTAATAAACCCCAGGCACAAAAAGACTGCTTATGAAATTCTGTATAAAATCAAACCACTGATCTCATATTTCAAGGTGTTTGGCTGCCCATGCTTTATTTTGAACTTAAAAGATTCCATTTCAAAATTTGCAGCCAAAATTGATTGTGGTTATCATTTGGGATACTCAACCACTGCCTAGGCCTACAAAGTGTTCAATACACGGACCAAGGCAGTGGAGGAGACTTTGAATGTTAAGTTCAATGAACTTTCATCAATGAAAATCCCAGCAAACCCTGTAGATCTGTTTGATCTTGAAAAATTTACTTTTGAAAATACTGCTGTCAAGACTAACAGTGCAGGTCCATCAGAGGATACAACACCAGACTATGGGTATGAAATCATCATCCCTCAAAGGTCTGCCACAAAGGGAAAAGCACCAGCTGTTCAAAACAGCTGTCAAAGCTCAACCACTGCTACCTCAACAGTTGTTGACCAAAGTAGCCCATCCACCACTGCTGACAAAAGTCCTCAAACAGTGGATAAAAGTCAGCAGTTGTCCACTTCATTACCTCCTATTCCACCACCTTTTGAAGCCATTGCTGGGTCATCAAAGTCACCAGCAGTGGTTAGCTCAGATGATACACATTTGCAGCTTTCACCAACAAATGCCATCATACCATACCAAGGAGATTTAATCTTCTTGAGATCTCATCCACCTGATCAAATCATTGGCAACATCAATGAAGGGGTGCTCACAAGAAGCCAAACCCAAAACATTTGTCTTTTTGCTGGTTTTCTATCACTCCATCAGCCAGTCAAGTACCAAGAGGCACTGAAAGACAACAGCTGGGTAGAAGCCATGCAAGAGGAGCTCCAATAGTTTAAAAGACAACAAGTATGGGAGCTTGTACCACTGCCAGAAGAGGTTAGTCCCATTAGCACAAAGTGGGTCTTTAAGAACAAAACTGATGAAAGGGGTATTGTTGTCAAGAATAAAGCCAGGCTTGTGGTTCAAGGTTACAGACAGGAAGAGGGGATTGATTATGATGAAACATTCGCCCCTGTTGCAAGATTGGAAGCCATTAGACTGTTCCTGGCCTTTGCTGTCAACCACAACATGAAGGTGTTTCAAATGGATATCAAAAGTGCTTTCCTCTATGGTACAATTCAAGAAGAGGTATATGTCTGTCAACCTCCAGGTTTTGAGGATCCATTTTATCCAGATCATGTCTACAGGCTAAACAAAGCCTTGTATGGCCTGAAACAAGCACCAAGGGCCTGGTATGAAACTCTTTCCAACTTCCTTCTCTCAAATGGTTTCAAAAGAGGTACCATTGATAAAACACTGTTTCTAAAATGGAGAGGGAAGGATTTAATGATTGTCCAGATTTATGTGGATGACATTATTTTTGGAAGCACATGTAACTCAATGTGTGAAGAGTTTAGAGAACTCATGACAGCTGAGTTTGAAATGAGTGCAATGGGTGAGCTGCAATGCTTTCTTGGTCTCCAAGTTCAGCAAATGCAAAATGGAACTTTCATTCATCAAAGCAAATATGCTAAAGAACTTTTGACAAAATTTGATATGAATGATTGTAAACCATGCAGCACACCCATGGCAACAAATAAGCTTGTCATGTCTGATGAAAAAGATGAGCTGATTGACCAAACACTTTATAGAAGCATGATTGGGTCTTTATTGTACCTAACTGCATCTAGACCAGACATCATGTTTGCAACATGTGTCTGTGCAAGAAGTCAATCAGCTCCCAGAAAATCAAATCTCATTGCTGTAAAAAGGATCTTCAGATACATAAAAGGTGCTCCCACACTTGGTATCTGGTATCCAGCTAATGGGAACATCAAGCTTTCTGGTTTTTCAGACAGTGACTTTGCTGGATGTCACACCACAAGGAAGTCCACTTTAGGAGGGTGCCAGTTTCTAGGTGATTGCTTGGTTTCTTGGCAAAGCAAAAAGCAAGCAGCAGTTTCAACATCCACTGCTGAGGCTGAATACATTGCTGCTGCAAGCTGTACAGCCCAACTCATGTGGCTTCAAAATCAGTTGCTGGATTTTGGTATCACTGCCTTAAAGACACCACTCATGTTGGACAGCCAGGCAGCAGAAAATATCATCAAAAATCCAGTTTCCCATTCAACCACCAAACACATCGACATCAGACATCACTTTGTGAGGGATTGCTATGAAAAAGGTTTGATTTCTCTGCATCATGTCCCAACTAAAGACCAGTTGGCAGATGTGCTCACAAAAGCACTTGATACAGCCACTTTTGAACGCTTGGTCTCTAGAATTGGGATGCTAAACATGGAATAACAAGCAAAATCTTGTTTTTCTATGCATAAAAGCATCAAAATGTTTTCAGAAAATCAAAAATCCATCCTTAAAAATAGCTAAAAATGAAATTTTCATTAAAATCCTTAAAAGTCTGCCATTAACCACTGATTGTTCAAAAGTCTGCTCTACTTCAAAAGTCTGTCCACTGCTGAAAGTCAACCCCTGTTCTCTCATTCCTTTGATAAACTCTGTTGTTCAAAAGCAGTGTCTTATCCACTGATATGTTATCCACTGATAGTGAAAATCATCCACTGTTTTCTTACCACTGCCTTCATCAGTCACTTTCATCAAAGTACTGTCCTTCACTTTCACCAGGGGTTATCACGTGGGCAGTACATAGTGGTCAGACCTTTTGTAACGGCTGCCACGTCAGCATTCACTTTCTTCCCTATAAAATCCCCCACTCACCTCCAAAACAGGGTTTTACTGTCGAATTGAATTCTTAAAAATTCTCTTCTCAAAGCAGTTTTTCATCTCATATTTCACAAATTTCTTCGATCATTCTCTTCAAAAAAGACAAAATCGAAGTCATCTGCATAACCCACATCCAAATCATCATCGAAAACAACCTCTCAAAAGGCAATCTCCACAGAAATCCCATATAAATCATCTCACAATCTCCTGGGTCTTCTCACAAAACCAGGAACCACCAATGTTTTCGATTCCATCATTGACACCATGGCAAAATCAAAGTACAAAACTTTGTTCACCGTCAATGCACCAATCTATTTGGAGACCCAAAGGGAGTTCTGGAAGAATGCAACCCTTGAAAAACAAGGAGACATTGCAACCACCATACACTCTTCTATAAAGGGTAAAACTGTCCAAATCACGCCACAATCCATTTCAGAGGTCTTTCAACTCGATGATCAAGAAGGTAAAATCTCTTTCACTAAAAACGAGTTACAAACTGACTTCATTGAAAGAGGGTATGAAGCCACAATGATGAAGAAACTTACCTTACAAAAAGGTTATTTTCCTTCTGCAACCAGATTTTTATTTCATACCCTCCTACTATGTGTTTCAAATAAAACCACTTCTTTCAATGAAATCCCTTTAAAGATTCAAAATCTGGGATATGCAATTCTTCAAGAAGAAAATTTTAACTATTCTCGGGAAATTTTTAAAGATTTGGTTAATAATGTTGAAACAAAATCATTCTTACTGTTTCCAAGGTTTTTAAGTTACTATTTTGAAAAGAAATTCAGTAAGAATGATCTAGCAGAAATAAATCAAGGTAATTCTACTCAAATAAACAGTTTAACAACTGAAACATTTTCAAGAATGTTAGCACCTTGCAAAACACAAGCAGAGGTGCCTGAGCAGAATTTAGCAGCTACCACTGCTCCTCAGGTATTTGTTGCTGAGCCCACTGCTCAAGGTGATCAAAGCAGCAGACCAACTGCTTTGAAACCCACACCTACAAATCCTAAAAAGCCAAACAAAAAGAAATATCAAAAACCCCCCAAACCAATCAAAAAGGCAACTCTGGAGGATGAGATACCAGAGCTACTGCCTGTGACAGCACAAATGTCACAAGAAACCACTGCTGCTACTTCCTCACAGCAGTTGGTACAAATATCTCAACCCATAACCAAAACTCCTCCTGCTTCTTCACAAAAAGATCAGGTTGTACACATTGGGACACCACATTATGATGCTCTGGAAACACTCGTTTCCATCATCCACAGCTCAATTCCCAGAGCAAATCCTCTTTCTTCACCAACCATCATATCCACCATTCCCCCACCAACTAAACTGCTGTTGGATGCAATTGATTTGAACAAGGCACTAACCAGTCCTTCTCAATCACCTATCAATGAGAATATACCTCAACAACTGACTGGGCCTGATGTTTCATTCCTTGCTAACCCACCAACACAACCTGAGGAGGTTACACCCCTTGAGTTACAAGTAAATCTTGGTGGTAATCCAAGTGAAGCAACCACTACAACTGTTGAACCCACTGGTTTACAGTTGGACAGTGGTTACATCCATAAGACTTCCTTGGAGGCAATTCCTTTTATAGCACCTCTGCCAACCACCAGTGGATTTATTTATCCTACTGGCAACATCAAAAGGTTGTCAAGTGTTGAAGGGAGAAGACCCCAGTACCAAGAAAAAGGGGCATCAGTGGTTAATGTTTGGAGTATACTCCCTACCTCTACCACTGATAAAACCACTGCTAGTAGGAAATCAGATGATCCCATTAAATTGGGTGATGGTTTAAAGTACCAGAAATTGACGGATCGTATTGAAAAGCTTGATAACTCTGTTGCAGAACTCAAAGATATGCTCCAACAGGTGTTACAAGTACAAAAGGTACAATCAACTACTGTTCCATCTCAAGCACCTGCTCCACCAAAAGCACCTGTTACAAATGAGCTCTGGAATTTGTTTGAACCTTTTCTCCATCAACAAGCAAAATTAGCAGATCAGCAACATGAAAAACATGTCCAACAGCTGAGAAATGCAATGGAGTCAAGGTTCAAGAACACTCAGGCTGATCTAAAGGCTCTCAAAACTCAGATCCTGCACACCACTGGCACTGATCCTTCAAAAGTTCGCTTCATTTATCAACTTCCCCTAGATAATGCCAAAAAGGGGGAGAAAATTCAGGAGTGGAAAAAGAAGGGAATAGAGGATGGTCTCTACATTGAACCAGAAAATGCAAACATGACCAAATAGATCCCTTTGCCAGATGGAAGCAAGAAAATTGATGTGACCACAAATGCACTGGCAGAAGCAGTTGCAAGTGTGAAAAGGGATAGAGAGGCCAAAAGGAAAGCCAGGGTGGATTATCCGGATCAGGGTACTTCAGGGTCAAAAGATGATGAAAATCTTGTTGATGAAAAGAAGAAGCCTACAAGAAGAGTAAGGCTACCCAAATCCATTCCAACCAGACGTTCAAAGTCTGTTCCAAAACCACCACCTAAAACAGCTGTTGTAACTCCTGTTGTACCAACTACTGTTGGTACTTCAGTGGTTTCAACATCTGCTCCCACTTCAACACACACCACTTCAACACACACCACATCCACTGATTTACCACCATCACCACCAAAAACAAAATCACCTCCTACCAAAAGGCAGAAGACAGCAGTTGTTACAACATCTGCTGTAAAGACAACAGTGGTTGGAACACCAGTTGTTTCAACAACTGTTAGTCAATCACAAACCACTGCCACTACATCCACCACCACTGTTCCATCCAAAACATCATCAGCCCCTCCTCAAACAAAAAGGAGAAGGCTAATTCTCAAAGATGATGACACTTCACCACCTCAAACATTTTCAAAATCTTTGGCTCTTGTCACAATACCAAAACCAGTTCCTCTCTCTTCAGTTCAAATGCACAAGCCCTTACCTCCTGCAGGTGTCCAATTTCCTCTTGAACTAGCAGCTGTTAGAGAAGAAATAAAATCTTTTTACTTTGAGGATGACCCTGCCAAAAGGAGTTTGCCATCAATAAAAGGATATCCCTGGCCTAAAAATGTTGATGAATATTTGAAAATCAAGGCCAAGCAAGCAGAGGATGTCTCAAAAAGAAATACAAAAGGGAAATCTGACAAAGAAATTTCAAGAAACCTTCAATATCTGCTCACACAGGTCAGATCCCTAGAACAATTTGCAAAAAATGTCAGTCAACAAATTTCAGAAAGAGCAGCTGAAACTTTGAAGAAAGACTACATTGAAAGCATCATGGCTCACAAGAAGTACAAAGGAGAGAGATACATGTACAAAGAGTGGACTGTTCCTGAGCTTGAAAATGAAGCAGCAAGAATTCAAGACATGATAAAAAGGAAAGTCACTCACACTCCTCCTGACTGGGCAAAGTTTAGAAAAAATGTACCTGACAAACAGGTAGAACTGAAAAGAATGAAAGAAGAACTAGTTGCTGCTGAATATGGAAACAAAAGACAAGTTGCTAGATGGAAAGAAGATGTGGTCAGGATCACCTACAAAAGGTTGGAGGAATTAAGAAAGAAAGATCCAAGAGTTCCTCAAAAGCCTGACTATCCTGAAGCAGAGGTTTCAAAAAGACCATCAAAGCTGCAAATCAGGAGAGCCACTGCTCCAACTGGTGCTGCCATCTATAAAAGAAGGACACTCAAACAGTTGGGAGGTGAAACCATCCAAGAGATGATAAAAGGAGATGACCTTGTAAAAGAAGGCATAAAGAAAATGATCATAGAAACTCTTGGTTTGGATCAAACTGTAAGTACTGCTCAGCCAGTTATGAATAGGCCAGCCTCACCAAATACTTCTGCAAATAAACATCTCCCAAGAAACCCACCAGGCTCAAAAATACAAAAGTGGGAAACTGACAAACAGACCTGCGTATTGACTTTGCTCAGGTCTGGTGGAGAAGTGGAGAAAATATCAAGGGAACAAGCTCTTGGCCTGAGTCATGAAGATTTGCAGGATCTCCTTGATCTTCCACTTAGCAGGGATGATGAAGACACAGATACCCTAGACTTTGAACTACAATTTAAAGGTCAGATAAGGGAACTGTTGATGAGGCAATAAAGAATTCCACAATAATGAAGAGTTTTGGCATTATCTGTTCCAGGGGGAGATTGTTGGGATCGAACCCTATCAGAGGAACAGATAATTAAAGCCAAAACTGGATCAGAGCAGTGGATCCAGAATAAGCAGATGTTTACATGCAAGTCTCTCCCCTTGAAAGTGATTTCAACATCTGCTGACCTCCTATCTGCTGATCTTGCAAAGTGCTGACCTACAACTGCTGCTAAAGTAAAGACCTGATGAAAGAACTAAAGCCCTGCTGATTCTATCTACTACCTTGAGTCAAGCACTGCTGATCCGGACAAGTACTGTTGGGTTCACAGCAGTGGAAAGTTGCAGCAGCTGATCTATAGTCTGTTTTGTAATGTAATGTAATAGCCGTAGTTAACATAGCAGTGTCTGTATAGATCAGAGGTTAGAGTTTGTTAGGAGGTTAGATGTCACTTTCATGGTGACGTCAGCTAAGATGCTCAGTGGTTTGCAAGTGCCTATAAATAGTTCAGTACTTTGTACTGTTCTATTAGCTCTTTTGCATCATCGTCTTCTTTGCACGAACAAACAACTGAGCTCTGGCTGAGGGGGAGTTTGCATTCATTCATCAATCATTGTAATCGTTATTGAAATAAATTCAATCTTCCGATTCATTGTGTAAAGATGTTTGATCAAAGTATTACTCTCGTTTGATTGTATGCAAAGTTTGTTTTCATCATAATTCCGCTGCACACTCATCCATCTTCATTTTAATTACAAACACAAAATACAATCAGAAACAAACTCAGATCTAACATTATGTTTTGTTAGCAATTTTGTCTTAGCAATGATACATAGAGTAAATTTGTTTACCTGAACATACAATAAAAATATTCATGTGAATTTGCTTAGATTGTTACCTTCGTGTTGGAATTGTTTTACTACTAGGAGCTTACAAGATGAGTGGGCTGGGTGCATTATGGAACGGGTCAATTTAGTACGTTTCAAAACGGACCATTTTAGTACACGTCTTTTGCGGCTCTTCATATCAAAGCCTCTGTATCCTTCGTAGGCATATATATTTGGTTTTTAATGCTTAATTAATATATAGCATATATAGTGTTTGCGTTTGTCACGGCCCCAGCCCCCGTTTTACCCGGTCAGGAGTCGCGGGACAGGAACCCGTGGTATTTATTAATTGATGCGACAGCGGAAGATTTTACAGGATCTTTTGAACTTGAAAATGCCCGATTATTTTATTTCATAATTCGGGATAAACCTCGTAATTTACAATAGGGGAATTTAACTAGGAAATTCCCTGGTTTCCAAAAACATGTTTATTCATTTTATTGAGCCACCTCTTCAAGCTTGTTAGTGCTCCGTAACACGTTTTCCTTGATTTACAGCAGGTCGCCTGAAACATGTTTTAAAAATATTTTATCAGCGGGGAAATACTGGTGAATCATTCATTTTTCACAAAACGACACATAGTTATAAATTACAGCATAAGAGCGATTACAATGGCTTTTATCTTATTTTTATCTGGCGACGTGTCACCTGGTGACGATGGTCATACCACTATTGGGTCCTTCCCCAAGTAGTGATGATTATCACTGTTAGGATTTATTAGCCTAACCGTGAGAAATTAGTAATGTGCACAATACCCCACTAGCCAGTGATTCAAGATAACCATGACTTAATCCCTGTAATTATAACATTTGAAAATGGAGTATTGTAAAACACTTTTGATAAAAGAGAATGACTCACATTGCAGATTTATACGAGCAGAGTTTAGCCTACTGATTAGCCTTGTAACCTAATTTAAATAACAATGCACACAAATTAGGTCAGTAACTAATATAGCATTTACGATAACTCACGAGATAAAAACCTTCACAACGAATGACAAAGTGCTATACTTAAACATCCGTCGAATTCACGACTAATGACAAAGTATGGCCCTACTCTGGGCAGCACTTAAACATCCATTGGATAGTTTTCAATCGCTCGGACATTGAATCGTAGCAGCGATCGAGTTAATACCCTGTATCGTAGCAGCGCCTCGCTATATTAATTTGAAATTCGACTTTTGAGCAGTGAGAATTCGTTTTTACGAATTGTTTTCGACATCAGTGAACTGCCCATGACCATTTCTATTTATAGGTGAAAAATGGGTCTCACGCGGCCCGCATGAGCCCACCCTTGATCTTTATGTGGCCCGCGTGACCACCTAGTCTACGTGTAGGTTTGATGGGTCACGAGTAGGTGTGCCAGGTGGACAACACGTAGCCCGGATGCTTATCCGGTCAAACTTGAAGTTGACGCGGCCCGCGTGAGCCATAAGTTCACCCTTACGCGGCCCGCCTGAAGACCAGATTTCTTGTTTTCTTTATTTTTGATATAGATCAGGGTTTTAGGGGTACGGGTTCGCACTTGCAGGTCAATTTAGGACATTTCTGAAGGTCCTTACATCCTCCCCACCTTATTTAAAATCTCGTCCTCGAGATTTCTTGAGATTGGATACATGAAATACGTCATGTATTCCAGCTAGCTCCTCTGGTAGTTGTAAGCGATAAGCAACTGGTCCTATTCGCTGTATTACTGGGAATGGTCCTACGTATCTTGGACTTAGCTTTCCTTTCTTACCAAATCGAACTACTCCTTTCCAAGGAGAAACTTTTAAGAGTACCTTGTCTCCAACTTGAAACTCTAACGGCTTACGTCAATTATCTGCATAACTTTTCTGGCGATCTCGAGCCGTTTTTAGTCTTTCCTTGATTTGAGTGATCTTATCGGTAGTTTCTTGTACTATTTCAGGACCTGATAATTGGCTTTCTCCTTTTTCTGCCCAACAAACTGGAGTTCTGCATTTACGTCCGTATAGTGCTTCGAACGGGGTAGCTTCGATGCTTGAATGATAACTATTGTTATAGGAGAATTCAATTAAAGGTAGATGGTCATCCCAGTTTCCACCAAAATCTATTACACATGCCCTAAGCATGTCTTCCAAGGTTTGGATCGTCCTTTCACTCTGTCCGTCTGTCTGAGGATGATATGCAGTACTTAGATTTAGTCGAGTTCCAATAGCTTCTTGGAAACTTGTCCAGAAGTGGGAAGTGAAACGACTATCCCTATCCGATACAATGGAGAGTGGGACTCCATGTAAGGATACTACCTCATCTACATACAATTTTGCCAACCTTTCCATGCTAAAGGTTTCTTTCATGGGTAGAAAATGAGGAGATTTGGTTAATCGATCCACAATTACCCAAATCGCATCATTACCTTTTCTGGTTTTGGGTAACTTAGTAACAAAATCCATTGTTATGAGTTCCCATTTCCATACAGGCATTTCTAATTGTTGTAGTAGACCTGAAGGTTTCTGGTGTTCTGCCTTAACTTGTGAACAAGTAAGACATTTAGAAACATATCTAGCTATGTCCTTTTTCATTCCTATCCACCAGAAATTATTTCTTAAATCTTGGTACATCTTATTGTTACCAGGGTGCATGGTATACCAAGATTTATGAGCTTCCTCTAAGATTTTATTCCTTAATTCTCCTTACTTAGGTACCCAAATCCTTTTCTTATGGAATCTCCAAATTCCATCACTTCCTTGCTCTAATTCCTTTATTCTTCCTTTCATTCCTTCAGCATCATCCTTGATTGCTGTTTCTTGGACATTCTTTAATTGTTCCATTAAGTCTAATTGTAAACTTAATCTAA
The DNA here is from genome assembly GCA_030545235.1 of Helianthus tuberosus. Taxonomy (NCBI): domain Eukaryota; kingdom Viridiplantae; phylum Streptophyta; class Magnoliopsida; order Asterales; family Asteraceae; genus Helianthus; species Helianthus tuberosus. The sequence continues at coordinate 55,061,425 of CM060406.1, forward strand.
GAGCACGAACTCGTCGTTGTTTCTCATGATACTTACGACTTAAAGCATCAGCAACTACGTTTGCTTTTCCTTCGTGATATTAAATATCACAGTCGTAGTCACTTAGGATTTCCATCCATCTCCTTTGTCTCATGTTTAATTCTTTTTGCCCAAATATATATCTTAAGCTCTTATGATCTGTATAGACAGTAAACTTACTTCCATACAAATAGTGTCTCCAAATTTTAAGGGCAAAAATTATGGCTCCTAATTCTAAATCATGAGTCGTATAGTTTTCCTCGTGCTTTTTCAATTGCCTTGATGCATACGCAATTACCTTTTTGCGTTGCATTAGCACACATCCTAATCCTAACTTAGAAGCATCACAATAAACTTCAAAATCTTCCGTTCCTTCTGGTAAGGAAAGAATTGGGGCGTTTGTTAGCTTTTGCTTTAAGATCTTAAAAGCCTCTTCTTGCTTAGGTCCCCATTCAAACTTAACTGCTTTACATGTTAGCTTAGTTAATGGTACAACTATTTTGGAAAAATCCTTAATGAATCGTCTATAGTATCCAACTAATCCTATAAAACTTCTAATTTCCATAGCTGATTGCGGAACCTTCCATTTGGTGATCGCTTCTATCTTAGCAGGATCTACGTGAATACCTTCATGTTTCACCATGTGACCTAAAAATTACATTTCTTGTAGCCAAAATTCACACTTCGAGAATTTGGCGTAAAGTTGTTCCTTTCTTAACAAAGTTAAGAGTGCATGCAGGTGCTCACAATGCTCCTCCTGACTTTTGGAGTAAATAAGTATATCGTCGATGAAGAAAATTATGAATTTATCTAAGTATGGTTTACAGATTCTATTCATCATGACCATAAATGCTGCAGGAGCATTTGTTAATCCAAAGGGCATGATTGTAAACTCGTAATGACCATACCTAGTTCTGAAAGGAGTTTTAGGTATGTCTTCTTCTTGTACTTTCACTTGATGATATCCAAAGCGTAAATCTATCTTAGAAAAATATCTAGCTCCCTGGAGTTGATCAAACAGATCATCAATCCTAGGTAATGGGTATCGATTCTTAATTGTAACCTTATTCAATTCCCTATAATCAATACACATTCTCATTGAACCATCTTTCTTTTTCACAAACAATACTGGAGCTCCCCACGGGGATGAACTAGGTTGTATAAATCCTTTACTTAGCAATTCATCTAACTGCTTTTTCAATTCTAGCATTTCAGTGGGTGCTAACCGATAAGGTGCCTTAGCTATCGGTGTAGTTCCAGGAATTAGATGAATTCTAAATTCTACTTCCCTATCAGGTGGTAATCCAGGTAGTTCTTCTGGGAATACTTCTGGGTATTCTGACACTACTGGAATTTCTTTGAGTTCCTTACCCTTAGTGTTAATGATTACTGAGATCATATACACTATTCCTTGCTTTCGTTCATAACTAGCAACTTTCATTACTGAAATGAACTTCATTGGCTTACATGGCTTATATCCTGTAATCACCACTAATTCTCCTGTGGGTGTATGAATTTCTATGGAATTCTTATCACAAAGAATTCGAGCATGGTTGGTTACTAACCAATCCATTCCTAACACCACATCGAATTCGGCTAACTTCATAGGTAACAGGTTTGCAGAGAATTTATGACCTAAAAGTTCTATCTTTTCTTCTTGCAAAACCTTATCTATGTTAACATAATTTCCATCTGCCGTTTTTACCGTGAAAATTTGTCTAAGTTTGGTTAAAGGTAGGTTAAAAGCTTGGCAGAATGAAGTATTTATAAAACTTTGGTTTGCACCAGAGTCAAATAATACTTTTGCATAAACGTCGTGAACTAGGAACGTACCAGCTATTACATCAGGAATTAGTTCTGCTTCCTGAGTAGTCAACTGGAAGGCTCTTACATTTCTCTTGGTAGCTCCATCTGCAGGTTTGGTTTTGTTGTCAGCTGGTTTGACCAATTTTGGGCAGTCTGGCCTAAAGTGTCCAGCTTCTCCGCAGTTGTAGCAGACTATTGCTTTCTTCTTCCTGCAATCTTCTTCTTGGTGCCCCGGGATTTTGCAGAAATTGCAATACCCTTTGCATCTTCCAAAATGCTTCCTTTTGCATGTATTGCAAAATGGAACAATGGAAGATTGCCCGATTCCCTTTCTCTTGAAATTGCTACGGTTACCCATACGGAATCCCTGGGTAATCTTTTGGGCCACTTCCTTTTTCCGGGTTTCTTCTCTTGTGCGTACCAGTCCGTCAGTTAAGGTGTTAGCTAATTCCACAGCATCGTCAATAGTGCGTGGTCTCGCAGCTTTGACGATATCTCGAATTTCGCCAATCAATCCCCAAATATAGCGGGAAATAAGTACCGGTTCTGGCGAAGCCAGGGTTGGTACAACTCTCGCATACTCGAAGAATGTCGAAGTATACCCTCGACAGTCTACATCCACCATCCGGTGGTTCAGGAACTTTTTTGTCATTTGTTCCTTTTCATATTCGGGACAGAATTTTCTTTCCACTAGTTGTTTAAATTCGTCCCAACTCATGGCATAGGCCATATTTCTTCCTTTGGCTTGTAGTACTGTATTCCACCATTCTAGCGCCCCTTCTTTAAACAGATGCGAAGCGTACATGACCTTGTCTTCTTCGACACATTTACTTATCATAATTACTGCTTCGGTTTTCTCCAACCAACGCAGTGTCGCAGTCTCCCCTTCATTACCTGCAAACTCAACTGGTTTACAAGCAAGAAATTCCTTGTAAGTGTAACCAGGCGTTGCAGCTTTCATTATTTTTAGACTTGGGGCTTGCAGTATATTTTCGTTATTGTTATTGTTGTTGTTGTTGCCGCCTCCATTTACACTATTACTGAAATTGTCACCGTGTGTGCGTTTGCTAGGAATAATTTGTCGAGGTTCAACTGGATTTCGAGCAGCAGCAAGTATTGCTGGAATAACATTGGCTATTCCCTAAGCAACGATATTTTCGATATCTTGCCTATTCAGAAATTGATCTTCATTGTTATGCTCAGATTGATTTACTTCATTATCGGGTTCATTACCAGCGTGTGTCATCTGGTAATTAATTTATATAAATAATTAGTATAAAATAATTAATAACCAAACATAACAAAATAATTGCACATAATCATGTAAACAAATATAGCCAAAATTGTCGATCTTTCGACTTTTGATATTTTATATATTATATTATGCATCCATACACACCGTTATCTTACAAAAGTTTTATTTTTAGGTTTATTTTACAGAGTTATGTTTTTATCACTATTATTATTATACAACCACAGCTTCACAACCACACTATCTCCCGTCAGCTGGCACCTCAGAAGCGACGTTCCCTTTCATCGTACTTCCAGAAGATTTTTCTCCCACCTCCCGGATCCTATTCCCTGCATCTATCAGCTCCTCGCCAAAATGGCGAAGTTCAGCTAAGTTTTCATTACTCATTGGTGGGTTTGGTGCAGGTTCTGGGTCGAACTGAGGGAAAAAGGTATAAGGATTATTTAGGAGGTTTTGAAACTGCCAGTCGTTGGTCCACCATTCGTCCATTTCTCCTAGAGGTTGAGTGTGGATCAGAGGTTCTGGGATGGCCGGTTCCAAGTTTACTGGAAGTTGGGTTTTGGCAGGATAAGGGAAGAAGTTTTCATTGATAGGCCTAAGGATATCACAACTTGCCAGTATGTGATCTAGTTCTTCCTGCAGTGGTAATTCCTCGGCTTGCTTAGAACTTTCCCCAATTTCTATCTCTACTTGCTTAAAACTTTCCCCAATTTCGATCCCTTTTCCTTTATCCATGGGATTTTCTATCTTGGGAACTCTCCTAGTTGCTGGTTTCCTTCTGCGCACACGCCTCCATCCCACAAATCTTCTTCTTTTCTTTGGTTTTAATTTCTCCGGAGGTGGAGCTTGGAATTTCATAAGTTCCTCAACATCGGCCAAGTAACCAGTAAAGTCTCTGGAAACTTCCACATTAACATGATAGAGATTGAGATTCTGAAGGGCTTCAGATAACTCATTCATGCTGTTTAGCAAATATGGGGAAATATACAAAATTCTAGGTTAAAAATTTGTAACTTAAATTTTTCACATAAGCACAATAATGGCAATCAGAAAATTTATTATTAATTACAAATATCTAATAACCCATTTTACTGAAACAAAATATTTATTTATAGTACAACTAAAATATTAAAATTTCTGGCTTGTAAGTGACATAGGTACTGATATTGGTTTGGCGATTTAAACTATAAGTTAGCATTTACTGCTATAGTGGCTAACATATAGAGATTTGCCCATTATTCATCTAACTCATCTTCCCATGGTGGGTTATTGCCTATTTCCTGGGCTTCCTTATTAACTATTCCTTCTTTTGGTTGTGACTTCCTCATTTTCTCTTGACTTTTTCTAATAATCAAACTTCTTTTATTAGGGGTAAGTGGTTTCTCATACTGTGTCTTACGAACAAATATTCCCTCCTCAGTATCTGCTGAGTATCTTGAGGAATTTGTTTGGGATGAAGTTCCTTTATCTTTCGGTGAACTATCTAATTTAAGATAGATATCCTAAATTCTTTGCTTACCCATACTGTAACTAACAAATAGTCAGTTAAAAACATATAATTACAAGATGATAATCAGGAAAATTAAGTATTTTAAATACTTAATAGGCTTAAATCAGTGGCTCTGATACCACATTTTCCTGTCACGGCCCCAGCCCCGGTTTTACCCGGTCAGGAGCCGCGAGACAGGAACCCGTGGTATTTATTAATTGATGCGACAACGGAAGATTTTACAGGATCTTTTGAACTTGAAAATGCCCGATTATTTTATTTCATAATTCGGGATAAACCCCGTAATTTACAATAGAGGAATTTAACTAGGAAATTCCCTGGTTTCCAAAAACATGTTTATTCATTTTATTGAGCCACCTCTTCAAGCTTGTTAGTGCTCTGTAGCACGTTTTCCTTGATTTACAGCAGGTCGCCTGAAACATGTTTTAAAAATATTTTATCAGCGGGGAAATACTGGTGAATCATTCATTTTTCACAAAACGACACATAGTTATAAATTACAGCATAAGAGCGATTACAATGGCTTTTATCTTATTTTTATCTGGCGACGTGTCACCTGGTGACGATGGTCATACCACTATTGGGTCCTTCCCCAAGTAGTGATGATTATCACTGTTAGGATTTATTAGCCTAACCGTGAGAAATTAGTAATGTCCACAACACCCCACTAGCCAGCGATTCAAGATAACCATGACTTAATCCCTGTAATTATAACATTTGAAAATGGAGTATTGTAAAACACTTTTGATAAAAGAGAATGACTCACATTGCAGATTTATACGGGCAGAGTTTAGCCTACTGATTAGCCTTGTAACCTAATTTAAATAACAATGCACATGAACTAGGTCAGTAACTAATACAACATTTACGATAACTCACGAGATAAAAACCCTCACAACGAATGACAAAGTGCTATACTTAAACATCCGTCGAATTCACGACTAATGACAAAGTATGGCCCTACTGTGGGCAACACTTAAACATCCATTGGATAGTTTTCAATCGATCGGACATTGAATCGTAGCAGCGATCGAGTTAATACCCTGTATCGTAGCAGCGCCTCGCTATATTAATTTGAAATTCGACTTTTGAGCAGTGAGAATTCGTTTTTACGAATTGTTTTCGACATCAGTGAACTGCCCATGACCATTTCTATTTATAGGTGAAAAATGGGTCTCACGCGGCCCGCGTGAGCCCACCCTTGATCTTTACTCGGCCCGCGTGACCACCTAGTCTACGTGTAGGTTTGATGGGTCACGAGTAGGTGTGCCAGGTGGACAACACATAGCCCGGATGCTTATCCGGTCAAACTTGAAGTTGACGCGGCCCGCGTGAGCCATAAGCTCACCCTTACGCGGCCCACCTGAAGACCAGATTTCTTGTTTTCTTTATTTTTGATATAGATCAGGGTTTTAGGGGTACGGGTTCGCACTTGCTGGTCAATTTAGGACATTTCTGAAGGTCCTTACATCTCATGTGAAGGGTTTGTTGGAAATGCAAAGGTACATCAAAGTGTCGAAGAAGAAAGGGAAGGTGGTGCATGCTGTTATTTCTGGCCATGATGTGGTTATGTGGAAGAGATGAAATGAATGGGTTTTTAGCGGAAAACAATCATTCTTGCAGAAAATAGTCGAAAAGGTCAAAGTTATTGGAATCCTATGGATCAAAAATTGAGCAATAATGAAACGCTTGGTTGGGAGGAATGGAAAGCGCTCTAAGTGTAATGATATAGATAGTTTGATGGAATGTAATATGTATGATGTAACCAGTTAGGTATTTGGGTTTAGCTTTCGGCTTTCCCTATATTAATAAAGATTTAGTTGGTCTTTCGAAAAAAAAAAAGATATTGGCTAATATTAATGTCATAAAAGTAAGTGTTTTGAACTAATTTTGTTTGATCAACATACTTTTGAATTCATTATGTCACTTTATTTTGAATACATGTAAGATCAATTTGTTTTTATTATTTTCTTTATACATTAATAATTAATCTAAATAACTTTCTCTAGCCAGGGAAGCAATCCCGGGTGATAACTACTTTAACTGTGATATTTTAACTTTCTTTAATGGATATCATAAACTTACATATCACTGTTGTTTGTTGTTTCACACATCCTTACTCTGTTTTTTTATAATTCAATCATTAATGTTAATGTGGTTTTTTACCGGATTATCGTTATCTGAATGTTATTTTTGTTCTGTTCACAGTTATGGAGCGTGGTTTTTTTTGTTTATATAGAGGACAGGACTAAAATAGAACAGGTTATATGTTTGATTTTCATAACTTATATCGTTACCTAACAAATTAACTGATATGAAGTCTATCTTACATGTTGGTTGTTTTGACGATTTTACTATTCTCATTGATCTTTACAGCTCCTGCCAACTTGGTACAATAGATTGGATGATTTAAAGGGCTACCAGACCGGTACTGTTCTTTTGTTTACAGATGAATCTGTAATGTTTGATGTTAATATCAAGGAGTCTACAAACGGTTTTTGTCTTTCGAACGGGTGGCCAACTGTCGTCAGTGTACTTGGTATAGAAGACGGAGATTTTGTTGTTTTCCAAAATATGGATTCATCATCATTTAGAATAACTCACTTCAAAAGTTATCTACATACGGTGAATTCTTCAAAGTTCCATATTGTTATGTTACATCCTCAGTTAAGCAATCTGGTAAGCTTTAAACGCTGTCTATTATGTTTGAAAAACCTTTACATCTTATAATTATTAATATATTTTCAATCTACTGCAGTGGTTACCCAGGGAATTTATGCAACATCATTTCAATGGTGATAATTTGTTTGATGATTTTCTTATCCTGTGATTTCGAGGATAATATGTGGAATGTTAGCATAAGTAGACTTTGGGATATTAACCATTACATTGTTGATTTTTCTCAAATTGCAAAGGATCTTTGTTTAATAACTGGTGATTTTTTGGTTTTTGAGCTGATTGACGATCGGGTTTTTAGAATTTTACTGTTCCGTCCTAACGGTCTGCAGTCACTAACTCCGGACCGTGCTTTACTAGTTGGCCAAATGGTTAAGATTGAGGACCATGGTAATGATGATGTGTCCTTTGTAGAAGAAGCTGTTTTGGAAGATAATGTGGTAAATGGTCCTCCTGATGTCCTGGTTGTAGAAGCGGAGCCTCCATTAGAACAAGAGATTTTAGATGTTCCACCAATTGTTGATCAAGCCAATGATTACGAACTGACATGGTGTTTCACTTTTCGTTTTGTAAAAGTCTCAGTTTCTACATGTGTTAACTTAATATTATGGAATTTTTTTAAAGTTTGAATTCTTATTAACCATTTAATTATGTACTTTTATGCAATTGTAATGCAGCGTTTCCCGAAGCCCTTTGCCATGAACGTTGATTTATCCATCCTTGATGAAATGACAGTTGAAACTGAAGACGGATTTTCAATGACTTTGGAGATACGGGACGAAACTGCACATGGCAGGATTCGGTATGCATTAAGAGGATGGTAGAACTTTATGCGGCAAGCTGGTTTGGCGGATGGTGGTCAGTTTGATCTTCGTTACAATAGAAATCTGAATAGGTTGCTCATCTCTAACCACAACTTTTAACGAATGTTTGTGTTGTGGTTAATACATGTGGTAAACAATTATCTCCCGGTAGTAATGATGTTCAACGTTTTTTTTGTCATCATACAATGCTTCGACATTATTATGATCCTTCTATGTATTTTGTTATGTACAATTTTCAAACAGTTTGTTTATATGGTATCATATTTCAATGGTGTAAGTCTTATTATTGCCAACATTGTTTTGATTTCGCCCTGATACTGTTTACTTTTTCAGCAAGCTATAATGGTTTAGGATACTTTATCAACTTCTGCTTCATATTTAGTTATTTGAACTTATAGTATAAAATATTCTAACATGCTGGTTTATCGGTTATTCTTATTTCTTAAATGCAACAGATTATCTTCTTTGTTAGGTTTGATGTTCCTGTTTAACATGAACATGTTTTATTGCACACATTAGAAGAGATTTCAATTTTTAAACACATTTTGTGGATTCGGCTCACGTACAACTTTTTGGCACAATGTTCGTTAGTAGCTTTACTAAGATGTATTGGTGTGTGTTATCTATGACCCTACGTTCATGTGTTAATGTATATTTAGATATCAACACTGCCGGTTCAAGTCTTATTGGCCAAAAGGCATGAAAACATCATGAAGATTTAGTTAGTAAAAACTTAATATGTAACGAACATTAGGGAGATGTAGTACTGGGATTTGGTCAACAGTCTCAAAATATTATGGTTACCAAATCACACTTTAACGTAGAGATGGGCAAAATCGGGTATTCTTAAAACCCGGAACCGGTTCCAACCCGTACCCGGGTATGGATACAACTGAGTGGAACCGGGTTCTTGGTGGAACCGGGTCCGGGTACAACCCGGGTACAAGTAAATAAATATAGAACCGGCGTAACCGGTTACGGGTTCAATGGAACCGGGTACGGGTACTGTTTGGAACCGGTTATTTTGGGTTTTTCAATAAAAAGCTGGCAGCCTACTGATCGAAACCGATTCCTCTGTGTAAACTCGATTAAAGCTGCCATTTTAACCTATTATACCCCCCGGAACCGGTTTCAACGGTAATATTACCGTTTGTAACCGATATTTAACATAAAAACCGGTTTCGGCTCATTTTCATTCAACCTATGATCCATCTTCTTCTCTAAACACATTGAAAGAACAAGAACATATGGCATCGGAAGAAGGAGTTGTTTTGATTTTAGAAACCAAGCGTAACCCCACAATTTGGAAATATTTTGATTTGTGTTTGATGTCGGATAACCATGAGATGGCTCGGTGCAAGAATTGTGGGAAGTTCATGAAGGCAGCAACAAACTCCACCCTCAAGAAGCATACCGACAAACATTGCCCGGTGACAAAGGCAAAAAAGGAAGGAAAGGGCGAAGGATCCGGTTCTTCTAATGTGTAGTTTGGTGGATCCGTTTGTTTACTTATGTTTGATGTGTTATGTTTTATGTTTATGTGTGATGTTTGTTCAACTTTGTTTGTTTAACTTTGTTTGTTTAAGTTTATCAATGTAACCGTTTCATTTGTGAAAAAAAAATTCGCATATATAATCGTTTAAGTAGTACAAAATCGGTTCCTTCGGTAATGAAAATCGGTTCGCATTTGTTTCATAACAGAATCGGGTATTCAACGGGACTGATCAGAATCGGTTCCTCAAATTTATTTTTTTGCTCGTTTGCTTGAGGACGGTGCGGCACTTTCACTTCCGCTACGCTTTGGTGCGGGCACTTTGGTACAATCGTCTTCGGAATCATTGGTCTCTACCTCGTCTTCCTCTTCATCCTCTTCTTCAATAATCTTGTGCTCCAACTTCACCTCGTCTTCGAGACTCGACTTGTGTTGAACACGATCAACGCCGTCCAAATGATCTTTTAGGCAAATTGCCATCTCTAGCGACTCCGGGGTTAATCTTGTTCTTCTAATCGACAATACCCTACCACTAAGAGAAAAAACACTTTCCGAAGCTACCGTGGAAGCTTGGACCGTTAGTAAATCACGAGCCATGGTGGCTAGAATCGGGAATTCCGATTCTTTAGACTTCCACCATGCCAAAATGTCAAAATTATTATACTCCTCGGCCGTCATAGTAAGTGCATCATCCCTTAGTTTATATCGGCCGAGTTCACTAGATGGTTCGTTACCCCTTTGTTGTTTCGCCGTTTCGTCTCTAACGACGTTCAACATGGTTATGATGGGGTCAGCAATTGTTTCATCGTTAGAGGCCGATGATGAAGCCCCGTTAAAAATGGTATGATTTTTTTCCCCATACTTTTTTAAATATTGATCATAAAGTTTATTCAAAGATTCCTCGAAAACTTTTTTAGTTTTGGCTTTCAATGTTGGATCCTCCTCGTGCATATCCAACTTGTCGTAAATTTCATCAACTAACGCGTTAACACCCGCTACGTTTAAAATTGGGTTTAAAGCGGCGGCACATAAAAATACGGGTGGTAAGTCCAAAAAATATTTTTTAAATTTATTGATCATTGGTGTCAACATGTCACTTGAGTTTTCAAACTTTTTAAAATTAGTTGTTATCAAATATAATTCGGAAATAACTCGAGAACTAGTGGGATAATAAACACCGGAAATTAATGTTGTTGATTTTTTGAAAACTTTTAAAAAATCACTTAGTGTTTGAATGTTATTCCAAGCCGTGTCGGGAAAAGGGTCGACTTGGTAGTCATCACTTAAAGTTGTATGAAATGCTTTTAAAGTGCCCATTTGTTTTAAAGCAATTTCAAACATATGACAAGTTGAATTCCAACGAGTTGGGATATCCCAATTAGGACCAATTAATTTTTGGTTAACTTCTTTACAAAGGTTTTTATAATCTTGATATCTTTCTTTACCACTTTTAAAAACATCTTGAAGCATAGTTCTAAAAGCTATAATAAAATCCGCTACAAATTTATTTTTTAAACCGTCTTGCACAACTAAATTAATAATATGAGCAACACATCTTGTGTGGAAAAAAACACCATCACAAATTGGTTTGTACTTCAACTTTAGTTTTTGGATCGCATTTGAGTTGTTTGAGGCGTTATCGAAAGATATTGAAAATATTTTATCCTCTAAACAATATTTTATAATTGTGACATTCATAATTTTATAAATATTTTCTCCCATATGAGGAGAAGGAAACTCTTCAAATGCGATCGTACGCTTCATCATTTGCCATGTATTTGGATCAACCCAATGAGCGGTGACACAAATGTATGATTCGGGTAAACCGTGTGGAGCCGACCACACATCACTAGTTAAATTTACACAAGTCTTAAAATTTTGAAAAAATGCAATTAAATCTTTTCTTGCATTTTCCCATATATTTAAACAATGACGTTTTAAAGTTCGACGACTTACATGTTTGTAGCTAGGTTGAAGCGTCTCCCTGATTAGCTTAGTGAGATCGGGGTCGTCAAAGTGTCCAAAAGGCAACGCTTTTTTGATGACCAACTTCGCCATCCTATCACGAGTTATCTTTTGTTCGTAGCGGAAAATCTTACCATCTTTTGAAAGTTGCACTTGACCGGGTGTCAAATCTTTTAGAGCTTTGCAATATTTTTTCGCATGCTTCGTTAAAGTGGAATTAGAGTCCTTGCTTAACAAGGAGCCACAATGCTTGCATTGAGCCTTTTGCGAACCATCGCTCATCTCGACTAAATCCCAATTGCACCAAACATCCATATTGCGGCTATGCGATAATGTTCCCACCACAAATGGAGCATTTGAACCTTGTGGAACATTATTGACGGATGGAGAGTTTGTGCTTTTAGAGTTCTTGGAAGCCATTAAAAATATGTAAAGAAGGGGAAGAAATAGATAGAAGAAGAAGATGATTTGTGAAAAAAAAATAAAAAAATTTGTGATATTTATACTATAACCGGTTCCAACGGTCATATCGGAACCGGTTCCAACGGTCAGATTTTGAATTTAATGTGTTTACATATATCAAGATTCGGTTCCAACGGTCATATTCATATAAGAATCGGTTCCAACGGTAACATACCGGGTACAGATAGGAACCGGGTACAGATAGGAACCGGGTACGGGTAGAAACCGGGTACAAATAGGAACCGGGTACGGTTATCTTTTTTTAGAAAAAATGGGAATCGGGTAATACCCGTCGGGTTTTTTAAACCTGGGACCGGTTCCTCTGAGCATCGGGTTGGAACCGGAACCGGGTCCGGGCCGGGTCCACTGGAATCGGGTAGGAACCGGTTTTTATGCCCATCTCTAGTTTAACGCTTAAACGTTTAGAATTTTGTATGTGTTTAGTTGGTGTTAAGCCACCCGTGTATTACACGGGTACTTAGACTAGTTATTTATATTTTATAACTAAAGACTATTTAAATTAAGGATCAAGTATATATTTACTAAATATTTACATGATTACTAATACTAATAATAATAATAATAATAATAATAATAATAATAATTATCTTATTTATAATACTTTATATAAAATTAAGATTCAGTTTTACCTTAATTATTTATATTTTATAACTAAATACTATTTAAATTAAGTATTATCTAATTTAAATGCTTAAGTATATAATTACTAAATATTTATAATAATAATAACAATAACAATAACCCAATTTTAAGCAGTGTTTAAGGCATATTAGATTGCGTTTTCCAAAAGAGTCTCATAACACTCGTTGCATTGCACATATTATCTTATTTAAATACTAAAGTATATAGTTGCTAAATATGTACGTAGTTAATGCTTAAGGTAGGTATGGTTAGATTTTGGTTAACACGGACTAACCAACCCGTTACTATTAATCACAATGAAATGGTATAAAGAGTTAGTGTTAATACTAAAGTGTTTTTGTATAATTTTATACTATTGTGATGTATAGTTAGTTATAAGTAGTGTTAACAACGAAAACGATCTAAATAACTTTTACATAAAAGTAAAGTTGAATCATAAAATGTTTTGTTAAATGCCATGATCAACACCAAATCCAATCAAGTAAGTCATTATGCCATGATGTGTTTGCCATCTCACCCACGCATGTTACATTTAAAATCATCTAACATCATCTAACTTTTCTTATATGTATTAGACAAAATTGCAGAAAACAACCTTTATGTATACCCCAAACTGCACTTTATACCTTTCACTATGAAATCCGCCAAAACCAACCTTTACGTTCATGTTTTGTTACACATCACAACCTTTACACCAAACCTAGTCAAAAAAGTCAGTTAAATGGCCTCACATGCGATGCACATGAGGGCATTTAAGTCATTTCCCTTTCTAATTTTAATATTCATTTAAACTAATGAAACTTTAAATGCATAATAACAGTTTGTGATTATTTAAGTCTTTTAATATATCCCTTCAATATAAAACCAAAATATATTAAATAATTATTAAATAAATATATATAATTAATATTTAAAGATTTATGCAGGATCCACCACCACCACCACCCTCCTTCTCTCTGATTCCCCTCTCACCCTCTCGAACTTTACAAATTCCCTGCAGTTTGGGTACCAACATTAGTCCAAATAACTTAACCAAAAGCAAAACAAACCAGAAAAATCCACAATATTAATAAATTCTCCATATCATATCCATTTCGCATGTGCAGCTAACTGTCAATCTTCTTAATAAAAAAACAAATTCTAACTGTACGAAACAATTTCATGAGAAATTCAAAATCAATCCGGAACAAAGGTTTATAACTTATTTCAAAACAAATAGCAGCATCAACATTTTAATGATATCTCATTATCAAACAGTAGCATATGAATAACTTAACTAAAAGCAGGGGTGGGTTTGATGTGCTTCAGAGTGGGTCTGCTGTTCGAATTCAGGGGAGGAGAGTGCTGGAGAGAATTTGTGCTTCAGAGTGGGTCCGTCGCCGCCACCACCTCCACCACCACCACCACCACATAATCTCTCAAATTCACCACACAAAAATCCTCATACTGTAACAACATTTCACCTCTACGTTAAAAATCCCAAATTTCAAAATATAACAATTCACAAAAACTGTAACAGTGTCGGTTCGTTTTTCCGGCAGAGAGAGAAAGAAACAGAGTTCGTCGGTTCGTTTTTCCGGCAGAGAGAGAAAGAAACAGAGCTTGCTTCTGGTGTTGTCAACATTCAAGGCGAATGAGAAGCGAGTCTCATTGTCAGATTCATGCATCATTGTTGCTCGATCTGTTCATTGTTGCTTATGGTGTTCTCAACTACCGTTTTGCGGGTTCGATGGCGGTTTGATGATGGCCGATGGGGTAAGATTGGGGGTGGGGTGGGTTGGGTAAAGAAAATAAGGATGGTTGGATGAGGTTTGGGGTGAACTGATGAAGAAGATGATGATGTGGACCCTATTTAAAATTTCTTTTAATATTAAATAAATATTAAAATTAGAAAGGGAAATGACTTAAATGCCCTCATGTGCATCGCATGTGAGGCCATTTAACTGACTTTTTTGACTAGGTTTGGTGTAAAGGTTGTGATGTGTAACAAAACATGAACGTAAAGGTTGGTTTTAGCGGATTTCATAGTGAAAGGTATAAAGTGCAGTTTGGGGTATACATAAAGGTTGTTTTCTGCAATTTTGTCTATGTATTATACTATAAAAATAAAAACAAAATTGTAAGTTGTAAATATTAAAAACGTTGGTACAACGAAAAAATGAGGATGGAGGGGTTCAAACTCTTCCTTGAATCAAACGGTAAACAATCCTTGGCTTAATTTTAGGCTTTTACATGAATCGAATGTGTAGTAAATTGTTCGTGAATAGATGTTCATCTTCGTTTCTTTTTCTTCATTTACATAATCATTCAAATATATTTATTAGTTATTGGTAATATTAACTGGCCCAACATACCCATTAGCCCATTCTATTTCAGAACCAAACAATGGTTAAGTGAGTAAGTGACTAATGAATACATTCATTTTCTTTGTCCATTTATTTTCATTTAGTCTAAGGTAGCATTTCATATGCAAGAATAAGAGGTAAAATGGAATAGATCATTGTAAGGGGGTGAAGAAAAATGTGTTTGGTTCGTCGATGGAATGGAATCACTCATTTCAAATTGCATTCCATTCATTCAAAATTATTCTATCAGTCCTCTCAATTTTTTCTATTCCCTCTTCACTCTTTATTATCAACACCACAACCAACCATCGTTGCTACCACCCACCACCAGTGGCGGATCCAGGATTTTTTTTTTCATTGGGGTTCATTTTTTTCGGTGTTCAAAATTCTCGTAACAAAACGTTAAAATTTTCGGGTCGGGCCATAGCGAGGTTTGAACTAGATTTAAAAAAAAAAGAAAAACAAGCTATACAAGGATTGAATTCATGACCTCTTGTTGGTAAAGATGAGGATTTACCACTACACCAAGTTTTCTTTTCTTTCTATAGTGTCCACCTAATTGTACTTATGTGGTCCTTATACAATTTAATATACCGAACCTGCTAATTTTTTTTAAAAACATTGGGGTCCGGGACCCCGACCCACTCTATGTGGGTCCGCCCCTGCCCACCACCACCGTCATCCGCCGTTGTCACCTACCTCCGCCACCACCCACCACCGCCGTTGCCACCACCTACCGCCGCCACCCACCTCCGTCCCCACCACCCACCGTCGTTGTTGCCACCTCCGATCACCGCCACCACCCACCTTCGATCATCGCCGCAACCATTGCCTCTGCCACCTCCGATCACCGCCGCCGTCGCCACCCACCTCCGCCACTGCTATCAACCGCCACCACCGCTACCACCTGCGACCACTGTCGCCACCGCTACCACCTCCTACCACTGCCGCCGCCACCCACCTCCGCAGTCACCCACCACCCACCACCACTATCACCACCCACCACCACCGCCGCTACAACTGCCACCAATCACCACGCACCATTACCGCCCATCACTGACCACTGCCATCTAATTTTATTCCTTTGTCTTTTCTCGCATAACAAACAACAAAAGTAATGGTTCATGCTATGTTCACATGGTAACCAAAATAAAACATGAAATGGTAATGATCAATTCCGTTACCTCATCCATTCCATTACCTTGTCTATTACATTCTCACGTTCATTCTATTAACTCATACCAAACAAACCCTAAATATTAACGCCTCTACCCACGTGATCATTAAAAGAGCGTTAAACACCCCATAAAAGGCGTTAATAAAAGGGGTCATGAGGGCTTTGGGCGTGAGCCCCTTCACACACCAGCGGTGCAAAAGATGATGCAAGGTCTTGGAATTAATTCTGGTAGTCGATGAAAAAAGATGTGTCCCACTTGGCCTATATATTTTTTTAACTTTTTTTTTTCTGTTTTTTATTTAAATGTTGTTTTAATACATAGTATGTAGTGAAACATTGTGAAACCATTATAGTATTACACATAAATGTGAAAATAAACGAATGATAACTCATGTCTACAAGATAGAGAGACGTAGAGTGAAAATGTGAAACAATAATAGAGTCTTATTTACGTTTAGTTTTGTTTGTTCGTTTAGAATATTAACGGATATAGACACATTTTTTTAACAAACGAATATAAACACAAATTTATGTTCGTTTAGTGTTCATGTTCATTTGTTTGTTGGTTCAGTTAAAGTTGAACAAACGAACCTGAGTAAACCACGTTCATGTTTGTTCAGTTTATTTCCGGCCGTACTTAACATCCTTCAAATACTTAGTCATAAATAAACATTAACTTAGAAGAGTAAAATAATGCCTAAGCAAAATATACAATTTTTTCTTTAAGACCATGAGTAATGAGCATTAAACGGGTGGCGCCGGTTTGACTTGGATGGGAGGCGAGGTTTTACCGATTAATACTGTCGTGCCTTCGGGCGGGTGGATGTCGGGTTTCCACGCATTTAGGGAGAGTCAAGGGGCTGACGGCGGTCGAGTAGTCGACCCTGACCACAGCGCCCGGTGTCACTGTGATTGACACGTCGTTCCTTATCGTTAAATTTTTTTTTTACATTCTTGAGTTTTATGTTGAAGATGAAGAAAATGAGGAACTTAAAAACCCCATTTCAGCTTACTCACAAGATAACGCAGCCGATCAAACAAGACAACCAGGCCGATCTTTTCTAATTATTATTATTCGCACAGCTTTTCTCCCCGTATCACGTTCTTCTCATCACCCCTCTTCACGTTCTCTAACTCTTCACCCAAACCCAACACACCAAAGTTCCTATTTTTCCATCCCAAATTTCACATCTTTATTAGCAATTAACACTTCAATCACACCCACAATCGAATCAACCCTTGTTCAATCTCAAAAAAGATTCCGATTTCATCATACCCACTTCGAATTTCGATTGTTAAATGCTCAATTTTGTTGTTTAAGAATTAGGGTTTACAGTCATGAAGGCCATGGAGACTTTGCAGGATCTGATCGAAGAAGCAAAACTTCGAACTGTTTGGTGGGCTCTTTGTATCTTTGCTGTTTCTTACTTCTTGGCTCGTAAGTTCCCAACTTTATGATGATTTTGTGTACACATGTTGATTGATTATATAACCCTTTATTTGTAATTTTGATAATATTGATAAGTTCCTTTTTGCCCCCTTTTGATTTAAGATAGTTTGACTTTGTTAGACTGGTTTCTGAATTAGTGATTTAGTGGGTTAGTACAAATCTTCAAAAAATCAAATGTTTTCAAGAAAAATATAACTGTGTTAATTGTTGTGTTGTTACAGACACCAGCAAATCAATGTGGATGAATGTCCCTATAGCGATACTTTTGCTATGCGGATCGAGAATATTTTTAAACGAAGTTGAATTTCGAAGGAAGGTTAAGAAAACCGAGCCGCTAACGTATTTATCGCACTTAGAAAAGAAGCAGTTATCTGTGAACGATTCTCGGCTTTCCACTTTGCCTCCGCCGCCTAAATGGAAGAGGAAAATTGAATCTCCGATAGTCGAGGCTGCAATGGAGGATTTTATTAACAAGCTTTTGCAGGATTTTGTTGTTGATTTATGGTATTCGGATATTACGCCGGATAAGGAGTTTCCTGAGCTTATACGCGGGATTATTATGGATGTTCTTGCGGAAATATCTGCAAGGGTTAAGAATATAAATCTTGTTGACTTGTTAACGAGGTCAGTATGTCTCTACAACTCATTCTTTTTAGGTATTTAGGGGTGTTTGGATGTGCATTATAACCGCGTATTAAGATTTCAAGTCGTGATATCGGATGTTAGGATAAATAGATTCTACTTTTGGTTATCTGATTATTTAAGGATTATATGACGTTACACATTCGCCGTTTAGAATACTTTTACTCTCATTTCATAAGACGGATCCCTTTTTGTTATCTTTCACAAAAGTATATTTTTTCGTCATTTTTATTTAGAAATATAATAAAATAACATGTGTATATGATTGTTGCAACGTTAAGAAAGCACATTCAAACAAACACCGTGTAGAAAACTTACAAGAATTTAGAATCGTGATTCTTTTTTTTCCAAAATAATAACTTCCCTTGTCTCAGAGACGTCGTCGATCTCGTCGGAGTCCACCTAGAGCTTTTTAGAAAAAACCAAGCAGCAATCGGTGTCGAAGTTATGGTAACATTATCTTCAGAAGAAAGAGACGAAAGATTAAAACACCATCTCATGGTTTCTAACGAGCTTCATCCTGCTCTATTATCTCCCGAGAGTGAGTACAAGGTGTGAGTGGAGCGTTTTAATCAATAAAATAACAATAACTTGTTTCACAATCTTCATCACATGAATACTATCTAACACTTGTTATTATTTATAGTTTCTTAAACGTATTATGGGGGCGGTCGTGGCTGTAGTACTAAAACAACGAGAAGCCCAATCTGCGTTGGTTAGATGCATTGCGCGTGAGCTTTTAACATGTTTGGTTATGGAACCCGTTATGAGATTCACGAGTCCTGCCTACATTAATGAGTTGCTCGAGGTTATTTTTCTTGCGTCTGCTAACGATGGATGCAAAGAGGCCGGTGAAGGTCAATCCGGCAGTTTTAGCGGCCAGAAACAGGATCAATCCGCTGCTACGACGAGCAAAACCGATCATTCCGTTAGTCCGAAAAGTGACGTGGGACAAGAGCTTGCGTTATATAAGCCGCGTACGATTTATCAAGACGAAACAAAGCATTTGCCGGCTGCTGACTGGGCTCGGGGTCTCGAAGCAGCGACACAAAGACGAACAGAGGTTCTTCAGCCGGAAAATCTTGAAAACATGTGGACTAAAGGACGAAATTATAAAAAGAAAGCTCAGAAAAACGCTGAGAAAAACGCTGCACGAGAATCGAAAACTGGTAATAATAAAGATACCGTAAACGAAACGTTACCTAAAAAGCTCGAGACATCAACCAGTATCGGTAGGACTTTAGGACAGATCCCACCGAAACCTCGTCTAGATGGTCAACGAAGCGACCGGTATTTTGATGGTGGTCAAAGTAGCATGTTGACTTTTGATGCAGGAGTCGAAGAGAGTTTAGTTGGTAACGGTGGAAGTAAAACTACCTTAAGAAAATCAAACAGCACTTCTGATTTGAACAACGACCCTGTGATTGAAAGTGCATATGCAGAGCAAGTTAGCGGGTCGATAATTTCAGAGTTTTATAGCGCAAATGCTGGCAGACATGATACACATAATATAAATGCGGTTTCAGATAAAGTATTACGTATCGAAGGGTATAGTCCCAAGCTTAAGTGTCGGGTAAGCGCATTCTCTCAATCGTGTATATTTTTATCTCTTTATGCAATTGTTTATAGTGAATTAGTGATATGATATTATTAACTTTTTATACAGGTTATGGGAGCGTATTTCGAGAAACTTGGGTCAAAATCTTTTGCGGTCTATTCAATTGCGGTCACAGATGCCGAAAACAACACGTGGTTTGTGAAAAGAAGGTTTTGTTCTTTAACTCGTTCTCAAGTGACAAATGTTATTTATTTATAAACATGGTTTTAAACTTTTAATTATATTTTTACTTTTTTGTAAGCAGATACCGGAACTTTGAGAGATTGCATCGTCAACTTAAGGACATTCCGAACTATACGTTACATTTGCCTCCCAAAAGGATATTTTCTTCAAATACCGAAGATGCATTTGTTCATCAACGTTGCATTCAGCTTGATAAATATTTGCAAGTACGGTTCCATCACTCTTTTTAAAGTTTATAGAAAAATATGAGTGTTAAATATTAAATGGATTTTATTCTCTATACTCTATAGGATCTGTTGTCGATAGCCAATGTCGCAGAACAACATGAAGTTTGGGACTTTTTAAGTCTTTCTTCAAAGGTACCTCTTTCTTTATATTTTGCTACCATTCAAGATATATTTTTGAGTAAAGTACACGGATGGTCCCTGTGGTTTGCCAAAACTTTGGATTTGGTCCTTAACTTTTCAAAAGTACACGGATGATCCTTGTGGTTTGCACTTTGTAACGCATTTATTCCCCAGCCAACAAATCTAAAAGTTTTAGCATGTCCAAGTTAGGGACTAAATGCGTTCCAAAGTGCAAACAACAGGGACCATGTATTTACTTTTGGAAAAAGTTGGGTACTAAATGTGTTACAAAGTGCAAACCATAGGGACCGTCTGTGTACTTTTGAAAAGCTAGGGGCCAAATTCAATTTTTTTTGTAAACAACAGGGACCATCTGTGCACTTTACTCTATTTTTTTTCCATAGTCTAATTTTTTTGTCGTTATCGTAGAATTACTCTTTTGGGAAATCCTCTTCCGTGATGAGAACATTAGCAGGTGTGTTCTCTAATCGTTTTTTAACTTTTGGATAAATTTTTTTGCTTGTGGTTATCGGATTATTTAGAGGCCAAATATACTTTGATACAACAGTTAATGTGGATGATGCGGTGGATGATATCGTGCGTCAATTCAAAGGCGTTTCAGATGGTCTAATGAGGAAAGTTGTGGGCCCGACCTTCACTTACGAATCTGTGTCTTCAGCTGCAACCCGAACTTTAACATGGAAACCCGATGAACTCAGTAACTCCTTCCCGAGGCCGACTACTTCCGAATCCGCTAACAGTCTTTCCGATAGTGAGATGGGTTCTAGTTCAAAAGCTAACGGTTGGCATTCGGATAACGAGTTAAATTCAAAAGGATTCCCACCTCGGGTTGTCAAACATGATGAACTTTTAAGAAGCTTAGATTCTGAAAAACGAGCTAGTTCAGAAGTGCGATCGGAGATACTTAATCTGGCAGCTAATTTTCCTTCTACGTCAGATTGCATGGAAGACCCACTTGGCATGCCAGCTGAGGTTATTTTTTCTTCTTTTTCCTAT
The DNA here is from genome assembly GCA_030545235.1 of Helianthus tuberosus. Taxonomy (NCBI): domain Eukaryota; kingdom Viridiplantae; phylum Streptophyta; class Magnoliopsida; order Asterales; family Asteraceae; genus Helianthus; species Helianthus tuberosus. The sequence goes on from CM060406.1 coordinate 55,082,872, forward strand.
TTAATCGCTCTTCGTTAAGTTTATTTTCACCATGTATGATTGATTACGTGAGGTCAATTAAGTCGTTTTTTAACATGTTAGTTAATGCACGACTGAATAAAATGATTCCTAATTATTTAGCAGTTCTAGTTTGCACCCATCATTACACATGTGTGTGTATATATTACAAGGTTATGTCTGGACTTTATTATAAAGTAGGGCTGCAAACGAACCGAACGAACACGAACAAGACATTGTCCGTGTCCATTTCTTAAGAAATATATGTGTTCACGAACTGTTCATGAGAAACGAGATTTTATGATCATGTTCGTTTGTTAAGGAAATGAACGTGTCCGTGTTCGTTTGTTAATTTTAGGCAACGAACGGAAACAAATGTTGATTAACAGAAATGAACACAAATGGAAACAAACGCACACAAATAAGCGTTCATGAACAAAATATATAATACATCAACACTTATTAAATATTTTTTTTGTTAACTTTTGAAGTATTTAAATAAAATATAAAAGCTAAAAACACCAATGAACTATCGAACATAAACGGACACGTTACCGAACCTTCACGAACATAAATGAACGAACGCGGCATCTGTTCATGTGTGTTTAATTAACTAAATAAATGAAATTTTTTGTTCGTGTTCGTTTGCTTAATAAACGAATGAACACAAACGAACTTGCCACTGAATGATTCACGAACTGTTCGATGATCATTTGGTTCGTTTGCAGCCCTAGTTATATTGATGCTTTGCATCTCTTGTTATGTTTTTCTATCTAAATATGTTTGTTTTTGTGTTTCATTGCAGTGGACACCACCTAATGTCAGTGTTCCCTTGCTAAATTTGGTAGACAAGATATTTCAGCTCAACCGAAGAGGATGGTTAAGGTTGTTTTTTTTGTTTCGGTTACGTGTATTATCTTCCGTCATTATTCTGATTTGATGATTGATAATAACCGTTGTATATGCAGACGACAGGTGTTTTGGATATCAAAGCAAATATTGCAGTTAATGATGGAAGATGCTATTGATGACTGGCTCTTACGGCAAATACATTGGCTCAGGAGAGATGACATTGTGGCTCACGGGATACGTTGGATACAAGATGTAAGATGCTAATAAACGCGTTATATTTCCTAAAGTCTATATATCCAATTATACATTCAACTTTTTCTTGTGCTAGGTATTGTGGCCCGACGGCGTATTTTTTACAAGAGTGAATACTCAAAACCGAAACGGTTCGCAATCCGATCAAGATTCACCACCAGCTACAAGTCAATCGTCTGGCAGTAAGGTCAACAAACAAGGGTTGTTTGAGGAGCAGCTTGAGGCTGCTCGAAGGGCTAGTGACGTCAAAAAGATGATCTTTAGTATGCATTCACTTTTTCCCTTTTATAGTTTTTAACGTTTTAATTGTGAAAGGTCTAAAATACCCCTCTTGTGTTTTTAGACGGAGCCCCCACCACATTGGTCAGCTTGATCGGTCATAACCAATACAAGCGTTGTGCAAAAGACGTATACTATTTTCTCCAGGTAACTATGCAATGCAATGTTGATCGCCATATGACAAATGTCTAAAATACCCTTGCTTATAATCTTACTTTAATATTTGTTTGCAGTCTGATGTATGTTTGAAACAACTTGCATATGGGTTACTTGAACAAGTAATCATAACAGTATTCCCTGAGCTGCATGATATCGTTACAGATGTTAACGCAAAGAAGCAAACCTCTCAACTGTAGGTTCCACGATTTTGGTGTTTGTAAGTTAGGGATCTTTTGCTTAGATCCCGAAACTTTGGTGTTTACCTGGCATTGGTTTTTGTCGTGGTTTTTAAATGTTCAATTGGTTTCTCGGATCTTGTTCTAAATGTACAGAAAGCGCGTAGTTAGACTGTGCATAGTTTGTAAGAGTACAAATGATACCGACTATTATCGTTCTAAATCTAGAATTACATTTGTAATTTGATATACTGTGGATTTTTATATGTGGTTTTAAGTTCAGATAGCCATCTAAAAAAATACATTAGGAGAGATTATTTGGATAAATTAACTAGATTATAGGTAACATGGCCATAACAACAATTTGTGAGGTGAAGAGACATTTTTGGAAGAAGATTACAACCACCATCCAACAACATCTAACACCATCCTCCCAATTATAACATCCTTCTTATGCAATTCCTATAGCAAACCTTTGGTCCAGCCAAAGGTGGTTTTTTTCTAAACCCTCTCAAGATGCAAACCTTAGCTTTCTTTCTTTACATTGGCTTGCTTTTCATATTTTCTGTTTCCTCATTTTCCATTGCCGTAACGAAGATCCAGTATCCCGTTAGCCGTCGTGGGCTAATCGCATTGAGACAATCAGACACGGACCAAGACCAGGACTTGGACCCGGATAAGTTAGTTGATCCAAGTTTGAAGTTTGAGAATCCTAGGATCAAGAAGGCTTATTGTGCTTTACAAGAATGGAAAAAGGCTATGATTTCGGACCCGTTAAACATGACTGGAAATTGGGTTGGACCGAACGTTTGTTCTTATTATGGGGTGGGTTGTGTCCCAGCTCTTGATGATGAACAAATAAGAACCGTTGCGGCTGTTGATCTTAATTTCGGAGACATTTCTGGACAACTTGTTCCTCATCTTGGCTTGCTAGCCGATCTCGGCATTTTACATCTTCATTCCAATAGATTTTGTGGAATCGTCCCGAAAACGTTTTCCAACCTTGAACTCTTGTTTGAACTTGATCTTAGTAATAACCGTTTTTCGGGCCTGTTTCCGACCCCTGTGTTGACATTGCCATCTTTGAGGTTTCTTGATATCAGATTTAACGAATTCGAAGGCCCATTGCCACCCGCACTCTTCGATAAGGATGTCGACGCCATTGTAGTCAACAATAACCGATTCTCTTCCCACATTCCAAAAAACATGGGGAATTCACCAGCTTCCACAGTAGTTTTATCTAATAACAAGTTTAGTGGGTGCATACCGCGAAGTATTGGACGAATGCCGAATTTAGAACAAGTTTCTTTTTCGAATAATCGTCTCACTGGTTGCCTCCCGGAGGAACTAGGCATGCCAAAGTTCTTGAATGTTTTAGATGTGAGTAAGAACTACTTTTTGGGTCCGCTTCCGAAAAGTTTGGAGAGAATGGAGACGATCGAGAGGCTTGACGTTTCGAGCAATCATTTAACTGGGAAGGTGCATGATAGCGTGTGCGGTTTATCTGCACTGTGGAATTTAACCATCTTCGACAATTATTTCAATGAGATTGGCGGCGAATGTGAAAAGCGTAGTAGGGATAAGCTTATTATGCAGGATAGAGACAATTGCTTCTCTGGGAAACCAAACCAAAGAACCCAACAAGATTGTTCATCGGTATTGACCCGACCAGTTGATTGCAAAACCATAGGTTGTCAACCGCGAGATCCTCTTATCCTTGAACTTAACAAAAGGAAACCACCACTGGTTCATTCACCCTCACCACCTGATCCACAAACACCAAAGGTTACTCCTACACACAAAACACCGCAACTCGCATCTCCAACACCACCTTCAACACCCGTTGTATCTCCACCACCCGCACGAGCCATAAAAAATTTTCCACCCAAGATTGGTTCACAACATTCGTCACCACCGCGAGGACATTAGATGTTAAACCATTTAGAACACTTTTCTTATGTTAGTAAAGATTTTTTGGTAGAAAACAACCCTCTTGTAGACTAGATTGTATTGAAATGTTAATTAAAAAAATATTCACAATTAGTTCATCTCTTGTTATTGTGGATTATTGCCTAAATGAACTTGTGAGATAAGAATGTATTTATTTCACATGATTAATTTCGATATAACTTATAAGATGAAAATAACACTAAACTGTAACTAATAGAAAAAACAGAAAATGTTGAATTCAGAGCCTACAATGAAGGATCTCCAAACCGCCATGGAGAGTTTACCCGAACGTCCAGCCTAACACGAGCATTTCGTGGATAATTCATGATGGGCTATAACTCCTTACAGTTGGTTATGGGCTTTAAACACAAATGATCTTGACAACTTTACTAGATTTATGCATATTTGCTAGAATAACAATCAATCAAGAGCTGATTGAATCATGAATCATCTCAACCACAGCTGCCATCGAAGGGCGTTGTTTAGGATCAGATGAAAGGCACATTCGCGCAAGCATGATTATATCTGAAATGTTATCCGTGACACCAGCCATTCGTTTGTCAGGAACCCCCTTCAGCCCTTCTCTCTTTCGTTTCTCGGCTTCATATTGACCCAGATTAGTGACTGAAGGTTTCTTCCCGGTAATAAGTTCCAACATCAAGATCCCGAAACTGTATACGTCTGATGACTGTGTGAAAGTTTTGTGGACACTTCTTGTTTGTGTTAGTTCTGGGGCCATTCGGCCACAGTTTCTTTTGATGATGTTGGAAGGGGAGATGAGGTATGGTGTTTCATAGCCAGAAAGACGAGGGGTGAAGTCGGTTTGTATAAGGAAGTTTGAAGACTTGATCACACCGCAAACTAGGGGCTTGCCTGCTTCAGTTACTCGACTGTGAATCCATGCTACTGCTTTTGCTGCTCCTAGTGCTATTTGTTGTCTGATTTTCCAGTTTAATGGTGCAAATTGCACACCTTCGCTACCTGCATTCTTGACATCATCGATCAATAGTTATGGAACCCGCATGGTACTGGCGGGCCCCATGAGTTTTCCAGTAACGAGTTCTCACAGTTAAAAAAAAAAAACTTAAAAAACGACTTACCATGTAAGAGCTCCTCTAAACTACCTAAACACATGTACTCATGAATAACGAAAGCCTCGCCGCCATACCAAAACGCAAACAACATCGGCAACAGCCAACGATCATCACGAATGCCACCAAAAAACCTGACCCAATACTCAAAATCACTCACACAACCAACCCACTTATATATCTTTCTTATAGTGATCATGGAGCCACAGTCAAGAACCACCTTATAAAGCGTCCCTAACGAGCCTTCCCCGAGCCTGTTCTTGGGCAGCTGAACTAGTTCAGACGAATCAAATCTTGCAACGGTTTCAGGATCACCGAAGATGATCCGTGTGGGTAGTGTGATCTTGACCTCTAACGATAGCGGGGTTTGGTTGGTGATTCGGGTGGTGTTGGATTGAACAACTTTGATTGAAATGTATGTTATGGCTTTGTATAAAGCAAATAGGATGAGCATTATGAGGAGTGAGAAGTATGGCCAAAACTGACCAAGGGCGCTCATTGTTTGTGACTGAAATCTTGATGGATGGAAATTTATTGGTTAATAATGTTGGAGTCATAGGTGTTTCCAATTGAATCTTTGGAATCATCTTAGTCCTCTACTATGCCTGCTAATTGAATCTATACGAAAATTTTAATGTCTTCAAATATTAATATATATATATATTCATTGTTTATATAAACAGGAATATAAATAGGTTGGCCATCGATTATATAAGAGAGAAGAGGGGGGGGGGGGGGGGGATTAAGTTTTTTTTTAAACGAGACACACCTTGATACCTAGGGCAGTAAACGAACCGAACGTTCAGTGAACCGTTCGACGGGAAGTTGAAAAAGAAATTTCATTCGTTAAGTTAAACGAACGAACGTGAACAAAGGTTGCATTCATTCGTTTTACGTTCGTGAACGTTCGGTAATGTCTTTATTTATGTTCGTTCAATTAAAGGTTTTACATGTTGTATTTTCGTTTTGTTGTTTTTAGTTTTTAAAAATTTGAAACCCTAGTTATGATATGCCTCCTCTAACATCACTCATTTGACCATTTCAATTTTAGTTTATGTTTCAAGTTGACAAACTTCTTAATTTTGTGTTAATCATGTTTTTAAAATTAACTTATTGTGTTCCGATAATTATGTTAAATGCTTATTTTCGTAATCTTTGTGGGTATTTATTTGTGTTCGTAACCGATGTTTGTGTTCATTTGCGTTTGGCAAGTGTTCGTGGACAGTTCATGAACACGTTCATTTCCTTAATGAACGAACATGAATAAGAAATCTCGTTCGGTAAACGTTCGTGAAAAATTCATGAACAGACTTATTTTGACTGTTTAGATTGGTTTGCTTGGTTACGTATAATGTAAATATCACACGTCGTGAATACGTCAACATAAAAAAAAAAACAAAATACAACTATGATACGACACGATACGGTACAAGGATGATACGATATCATACGACACGTCACGATGAAATATTAAAAAGTTAAAAATGTGATACGATATGCTATAACACGATACGTAATGGTAAAAAAATAAAGATTTTAAATTCACTAAAACAAAAATAACCAACAATAAACACCAATAACCAAACCCCAAACACCAAAAACCAAACACAAAACACCAAAAAATCAAACCTCAAAAAATTAGGGCCTTAATACGCATCGTATAGGCCTATACGATGCGTATAGACTAGTCGCCAGCCGCCAGACAACCCCTGCACCTGTCAGTCTGCCATGTCTTAACTTTATCCAATACGGATCATATATGCCTATGCGATCCGTATTGGACTTTCAAAGTGTGTGGATAGGCCAGTCGGTGTGCCAATAGACTCATTAGCTATAGTTTATGTCAGTATAGTAACGGTACCGTAACAAATCAAACCGATACCAGTCAAACAACATTGGTACCAACACCGACATTCATTATTATGATTTTCAGTTGAAGTAAAACATCTGTCGAATCCTTTTGAGTATATTTTTTCGGTTGCTGAGTGCCGGTATTATACCAGTACGGTAAAAAACCAAAGCGATAACAACCAAACACCCACCGCGAATCGCAGAAAAATAACAAAACTACTTTTCATAGACGTGTGGTGATGAAGTGGACCGAAACGACGGCGTAAAGTTGAAGTCATGCTTAAGATGCGAAGTGGCTTTCGTTTAAGTTGAGTGAGACCCAACCCAACCCAACAAACACGCGATTGAAAACCATCACTTTTGCAGATCCCCAAATCACCTTCCAAAAATGGAACCAAACTCCACCATAAACAACGACGAGATACAACCACTCAAAGATAAACCTGCGGCGGAGCAGCCAAAACAAGACACCAACGGTGGCGGTGGCGGATGGGGCTGGGGTTTCTCTCCGTTATCTGTTCTTTCAGATCTTCAGAAAGCTGCTGAAGAGATCTCTCGCAATGTAATGATTTTTTCATGTTAAAACTGTATTAGGTTAACTTCCTGTTGAATTGCATTTTCATATTATTATTTGATGCAAATCGTGTTGATGACAGGAGAGTGAAATTAGGGTTTTAGTTTCACTCACTCATGATCTAGGGTTTCGTATTGGTCAATTAGCGCAAATTGATGAACTATAATCTGAAGCATAGTGGTTAATATTAATAAATAATAATCAAGTTTGAACATGAATTTTGCTGCATATTTACTTATCTTATTCATAGTTCATCTTGTAATATCTAATGTAAGTGAAGATATTGAATAGTGCCATAGCTGTTAATAGCGAATGGCGCTCAATAGCTAGTTAGCGGCAAGCTACCTACATGCTACGAAGCGATAGTGACGAAATAGCGCTGCTATGTCATGTTTCGTGATAAAGTAGAGAAACAGAAAAATACATGTTGCAGTGTAGATGATGAAAATACAGAATAATAGATGTTATAAGACCAAACTTGAGGTATCAAGCAGTGCAGATAAGAAAAAAATGAAAAAAAAGAAAAAAATTTGTGTCACTATTTATCACTATATACTGTTTAGTGACACTATAGCCGCTGTTGACAACTATGTCAAATACTGTAACAGAAGTTTTATATCAGATAGCATCCTATTTGACATCCAAATTTAATGTTGAAGTTGAAGTTGAAGAATAAACATGTTGACATACAATCTGAAAGTAGGACTCCTGGAAGAAGGGGACTGTTATCTTTTTGTTGCCAATGATTCATGTGACCATCATTGATGGAGTTGTGCATTGGATGTCAATTGAATAAAACTTATTTGTGTTACAGGCTGCCGAGGTTGCTAAGACAGCTGCAAATAGTATCTCTGACTTGCAAAAGGATTTTGAAGATTCTGAATCTTCTAAGGAGAGTCATCCAGAAGCTTCTGATAAAGATCAAGAAAGTGAAGATGAAGATGATAAGAAGCGGAAGGCTGCTCTGGAAAGGCTCGAGAAAGCTAGCGAGGACACATTCCTTGGCCAGGAAAGTTCTAAACAGTGGTTTATAAAATCATTTTTTTTTTTTGTAATTTTATTATAAAAGTCAATTGTTTTTGGTACAGGGTATAAAGGCTATTGACACTTCTGTGGAGAGTTTTGCTACTGGAGCTTGGCAAGCATTAGGTAATGCATGGAAAGGGGGCTCCAGTTTTGTTCAAAAGTAAGTCATTGTATTGGCAACCATTTTTAAAATATTTTACATTGTGGTCCTTGTTCCTGACTATGCACATTCGCTGTTCGCAGTTATTATTAGACGATACTATTATAGTATTAATATAATAATATTAGGGCTATGCAGTTAATCTCGGCGATATCTCGGTTATCGACCCTTCACCAAAATATCGGTTTCTGATATCGGTCAACGATAATATCGGTGGTCAACGCCGAAATATCGCCGATATCTTGAAAAAATCATTTCGCCGAAATATCGTTTGGGCCATTTTTTCACAAAAAAAAAAGAAAAAAGAAGTGAAAAAAGAAGCTGCTTTCCACAGCAAAAAACGACCTCACGCGGTTTTCGGAGCTGCATTCGTGTCCGCAGGATGCGCGGGCACGCACGAGTTCAACAAAATTCCAGCTCAGAAACCCATTTTTTGCACCCCCTCCCCCCCTCCCCTGCGCGCGCGGGTAGGACTTGTGGTAAAACATGTCATAAAGCTACAATGGAGTAGTAAATGCTTTACCTTATAAACACCCACTCACTTTGTTCCCACACCAATGTGGGACAAAGTATTTACCACCTTTTGAGACTTTCATTCCCACACCTAGACTTTCTACCACCTCTTTTATATATATAAATATATATATTTATGCATGATATTAGACTTCTAGTATATATATAGGCTCTAGATATGAATATAAATATATATATATTTATGCATGATATTAGAAATTACCGATATCTCACCGCGATAAACGATATCTCATATATCGGTCCTTGACCAATGACCGATAACCGATATTTTTCCGCATTAACTGCATAGTATTAGGGTTGTATCATTGTAGTTGGATTTTAGTTTATTAGTAATCAGTTACCATGATTAGGTTGACTTTAGTATAAAGTGTAGTAGTATTGTAATTATAAGGCCTTGTGACCATATTAAATACAATAATTCTATTGATTTACCTTTTTAGGTTAATTGCTGATAAGAAAGTAAAATATCCGTGTCTTCAGGCTAGAAGATTCTATACAGCAAGGTGGTTTACCTGCAGCAGGTTCTGTTCTCGAGGTTAGCACAAACCCATTCTTGTTCGTATCTCTTTAAAAATATACATATTTTTATCTATCTAATTATTTTACGGATCGGTTCAATAGACCGGAAGAGCTATTACTGCTAAGGGCATCGAAGTGCTTGAGTATGTTGGAAAAGAAACTGTGGATCTATTAATCACAGAATCAGGCATGGAAGTTGACAAAAATGCTGGAGAAGGTGGAAACGGAACTGAAGTGGATCAGTTGATGGAGGAGGTCACTTTTGACAGATGCTTTTACATCTATGGAGGTCCAGAGCAGCTGGAGGTGTGTGTGTGTGTGTATATATTTTATAAATTTGATTACTTTTTCATATTTTGTGTTATTATTTCAAAATGAATCGAATGTTGACTTCTAGGAACTTGAGGCATTATCAAACCATTATGCACTGCTATTTAATCGAAGAAAAGCAAAGCTGTCAACAGAAGAAAAAGCTGCCTACGATGTAAAACTTAAAGAGGTCCAGCAAATGCTGATTTTAGACAACAAGGTAGAAGCAGAAAAGGGAAAGAATGTACCTGATAGTACTCACGATGAGATCAAGAGTTTTCACAGTTCCAGTGTGAGCAAGGCTGCAGAAATGGCTGCAGGGTAATATCATCTTTCAAACTTGCTGAAATCCATTTTCATGTTTAAGTTATCAAGGGTTTAAATGCTATTTTGCAGCTTTGCAAATGCCTTAGCAGGACTGTCCCCAAGTGACATTGTTCAAAGAACTGGTGGTAGACTAGATTCTCTTCACTCCGAAGGCATTCATGTATGTATTTACTGATTTTAAAAATATTTTACATCACGAAATCACAAAAAGTAAATAGTATCTTATTATCTTTATGCAGAGACTTTCAGAAATGTGCTGCATTGCAGTCTCACAACTTCTGAATCTTGGGAAATCAGTTATACACAATGCAAACAAAGCCCAAGATGCTGCTGCTGCTGCTGCTGATGATGAGGATATTTTAAATATCGAATGGCCCGAGGATTCTATTGAAAAAGCTAAAACAATGGGAATGAAAACACAATCAATGACTGGATATCTCGAAGCAGTTGCCATCAGTTTTGTGACAGGTGCGTGTAGACAATATCGCAATTTGAAATGGGTCATTTTTTTGTTTTTTAATCATTATTGCATGATGTCGATTATTCTAATGTTGAACGAGTAAACAGGCATATCAGATGTAGCAGAAGCTTATGCAGCAGCAATCAAATCTGCTACTGCTGATTCTCCTGAAGTTGTACCTGAGAAGTCAATTCAAGATAAAGTCAACTCATTTTCAGAGGATCTACATGTTAACCGGACCACTGCTGTGGGTAAAATCCAGGATGGCTTACATTTCTTGGCGTATGTCATTCTAACTACTTCAATGCCTGCTGTTTAGGTAATACCCGACTCTTAGATTATAAGAATTCTTGTGGTGTATATAGTTGCTTTTAGTGTGGGGTTGCAAATCTGATTTTATGATCTACAAATGAATCTGTACTCCTGCCGGTTGTCCTTAAAAGACGATACCTTTTTAAATCGTACTTCTCATTTGATTTGTAAGCTGTAACACAATTTCAAATCGTTGAACTGTTAGTTACCAGTTGCTTGCAGTTTTTTTTTTTTTTTTTTTTTTTATGTTAGATTACATTGTTGCTTATGTGGTCACTCAAAATGCCCTTTTCCATAGTAGGAGGTGGTAAAATGGGCGAGTTAAGATTTGTAATGGGCTGGGTTACAGTTTTGCTCTAACTTTCTGAAAGTTGCACTTTTGTCCCAACGGTTGCTTAGGCATAACACTTTTGGTTCTCATCACTAACTGAGTTTAAAAACATGTTAAAGTTAAGCTGTCTATTTTACTCTTGATATATAACAATAAAACTCCCAAACCTTCATCTCTCCACTTCATCACAGCGTGGTATCCCACCCCTTTGGCCTCCTTTACATCGAAGTCAGCTGCTCCATCTAATGAGCACCACTCGCCTGAAATCCACCTTAAACTGGTTCTTCATTTATTTAGTGTCGACCACACCCATTTTTCTTCATGTATTTGTTGTCAAGGGAATGGTCAATGACATCCACGGCTCCTCTTTCGACTTGTTCAAGCGGTGACAATTTAGGGCTTCAAGAAATTGACATGTTGACGACAAACTGTCTGGTCTTGGCCTTCATCATCGTCTCCTCTGCCAAAATGGAAGCTTCATATGCCCTCACAGACTAGTTAAAGTTCTTAGTTACGATCACAGTTAATGTAATGTTTGAAAAAACGACATTATCAATGTAATTGAGTCTAATAATAAATTAATAATACCCATGGGTAAATTGGTTCTCTTTTAATTTATGATGACCTTGATTTATTTTTTTGTTTGTTATAAGATATATGGTGTGAAAAAGTTTTGTTGCAAATAATAAACAAATCGTTAAAAGAGTATACGACAGGCATCACCATATGACAAGTCGTATAATGGTTCGATTGAATATTACCTAATTCATCTCATCCCATTAGATCCACTGGTTGGTCTTCAATTAAAAGTTTTCATTACTATCTTCTCAGATATAGATATCGCCTTTTGCATTCAACTTAGTGTTATGGTATAGATTAGAAAGATAGAAAATGGGAAGAATGAGAAGTCGCAGGGAAGAAGATCTTAAATTGATCGATGTTTCATTATGTTAACAATTCAACTTTGTGTTATGGTATAGATTAGAAAGATAGAAAACTTTCGTGACCCCTTGTGGCGTTCCCAGTTGCTTGGGAGCCAGCCAATCCATCCCGCTTATTATATAGGTCACTGGTTTCGTCTTGCCTTGTACTCATTAGGAGAGCGGCAATGGCACTCGACCAGTGGTTTGTTCGCCTTATAAACATGACTAGGCACATACACCATCCAAATCGCTGAAGCCGCCCCTGATGAAATCTCAGACTAGCCAGTAAATCCAAGCGTTCAAGTACAAACCTTAGCAAATACAATCTTCAAACATTTGCCTTTGACATGTAGCTCACTTTTACAATGTTTTCCTAATCTTAGCAGGGATCAAGTCTCACTAATACAAAACTGTTGGAAAGAAAAATATAACAATATTGGCACCAACACTTGTTCTCTTGTTAATCCATCATATATTGTTAATGAAAAGTGTTTAAAGATCAAGCCATCACTTTAGAAGTGACCTAGAAGTGTGAAGTTTTTGTGTGCGATTAGAGTGTGGATGAGATAATTACTTAATTTAAGATATAAAGCAACTTAGATAAAAGGGATCAACCAAGCACTATCAATCCACTATCAAAGTTGGAATTTTTCAAGTTAGATATTTTGCCATTTGTCTTCAACCACGCAAAGGGGTTTTTTTTGTTTTGTTTTTATTTTAACAATAACTAAGAAAAATCATCTTAATAATATCTGGTTTGTATTTTGTAGTAATACTAGTTTTGCCTCGCCCGTGTTGCGGGGTACTAAACCAAATATTTCTCTCTTATAACATGTATGTCTGTGTTTCGATTACTTGTACATACTACTCATAACATGATCTCAAAAAAAAAAAATTACATCGAGTCAACCAGTTAAAACAAAACACTACTATAGTTTTGCAAAAAAAGTCAAAACGATGAAACGCTATAATTTTTAACTGGGGCAAAATTGTAATTTTTCGGGACAAATGAGCGTGTGCCAGACAGCCGCCTGAAACGAATAAAAATTACACCGAGTCAACCAATTAAAACAAAACACTGCTCTAATTTTGTCAAAAAAAAAAAAAAACTAAACTAAAATGATGGCATGACCGTAATTTTACACTGGGAGCAAAATCATAATTTGACAGGAAAAAAATAAAAACGATGGCAAAACTGTAAATTTTAGCTGAGGGCAAAATCGTAATTTGGCTGGGAGGGGAAAAACTAAAACCGATAGCAAGACTGTAAATTTAAATGGGGAAAATCGTAATTTGGCCTGACCAATAGAGAAACGCTAGCCAGGTGGCTAGCAGCCCATTTCCTCCGATTGCCGGGAAACACTATCCCATGCCATGCCTTTTGTTGTTATATGTAATAAGGATGGATTGCAATGATATACGGTATCCAAACCATGTTATGAAGGTGTTAAGAGTGAAGGATCTACAAATTTACATTATTGGTATCGTCTGACGGTGTTCTTTCGAAGTTATCATGTGAGTTCACTAAAATGATCAACTAATTAAGCTAATGAACCTACTTCAACATTCAAACTGGTTTTCAATACATTTTATAAAGTCATATATTACAAATTGCTCAAACCTGATACTGGGATTAGGCCTATTGCCGTGGGCGCTATTCGGAGGAGGTTGTTTTCTAAGGTGACTATGAAGAAGGTAGGGAAAGACATGGCCAATTACCTTGGTGATCACCAATTCGGGGTAGGGATCCCTAGTGGGGTGGAGGCTGTGCTCTATAGCACGAACAAGTTTTTAAATTAGTTCCACTTGGATGGGTCATTGGCTATGCTTATAGTTGATTTCTCTAATGCCTTCAACCTGGTTGATAGGACGACTCTTCTTCGAAAGGTTCATTCATGTTGCCCATCCATCTCCCCATGGGTCAATTTCCTACATGGACAACCGACTAAGTTATATGTCGAGGATGATTGCATAGGGTCTACTACTGGGGTTCAACAAGGGGACCCTTTAGGTCCCCTCCTTTTTGCCTTAGTTTTGCATCCTCTCGTTCATCGCGTGCAGGATAGTTGCAACTTACTTTTCCATGCGTGGTACTTGGACGATGGAACGATAATAAGAGATGCTGTTGAAGTGGCTAAAACTTTGAATATCATCAGGTCTGAAGGACCATTGGGGGCTTGAGCTTAATATCAAGAAAAATGAGGCCTTTGGCCGTCATACAATGGGCTTAAGCCGAAGGAAGGGTTGTTCCCCAGTAGGATTGGGAGGCCATAGTTTGGTGTGAAACTCCTCGGGGGGGGGGGGGGGGGGGGGCTGTTATATAACCAATTTGGCTGGGAAAGGGCCCATGTGCGGTGGGCCTTATAAGATGCCTACCTCGCTTGCGGGACCCCCAATGCGAGTTCCTTTTGCTTCGCTCTTGTATGGGGGTTGCCAAGATGTTTGGCCTACGCACCTGCCATCCCATGTTTGTTGAGAAAGTTGTATCTATTTTTGACAAGGGACCTCGGGACACGGGTCCGTTTTTGGAATTTTTCAATAGAGGTTGGCATCTCTACCAATCCGTTTTGGGGGTTTAGGACTATATTCAGCGGGTAATGTATCAGTGTACGCTTTCGTGGCCTCGACATCACAATCTTGGAGTTTATAGGACCACATCCTGCGGGACAGTGGTATTGATGGGTTGGACGCCGATTATGGGTGTGCGTTGGGTAGATTGCATAGGTCCCTTCCCAATCTTGATCTTGGCAGGTTCGCTAATAAGGACACCGCCCCTCCAAAAGCTTAAAAAACTTTGGCGAGTGCCTGTAAAGATGCCCAGAGTTTGGGAGAGAAGTTTGACTAATCCGTGCACCAGAAAGCGGTGTTAGAATGTCTTCGGGTTCCCCATGCTCAAGATTTGCTGACCATCATCTCCATTGAAGTTTTATGCCAACACATGTCAGCGGTGGAGTATCAGTCCATCCTTAAATACTGTTTGATGATCCCCTTGTTTTCCAGTTGATGAGACTTATATAATTTGCCACAAGATTTGTTTAGATAACTTTGGGGAGCATGCGGTCCATTGCAAGGAGCTACCGGGTTTAAAATATAAACATGACTTAGTTAGAGATGTCCTTTTTGATGTGCTTAAGCGGGTAGTGGCGGACCCATGAATTTTTTCCTGGGGGTGCGGAATTTTTTTCAAGATTTTAGGCACTTGCTGTATAAATAAATCGGTTCATAGCGGGTCGGGTCATGGAAGACAAAAGAACATCAAACTAAAATTTATATAATCATCAAAAACACGTCAAACGTCATTACAAACGTATTTAAAATTGTGCCTTGCAGGTTTTCATTTTTTTTAAATCTACCCAAAACATTATCTAGCAGGGGCGTACCTATGCCCAGCCCAAGGTGGGCGGGCGCACCCCCGGGGAAAAAAAATTTAGTGCTAAGTTCCGTCGAAAATCCCGTCCGCACCCCTTGGAATTTTTCGTCCGCACCCCTTGAAATTTTTCGTCCGCACCCCTTAGGTAAAAAGTGTTATCAATTTATATTTTAAAAATATTCTTTAGTAAACTATTATTTTATAAAAAATACTACCTAAATTATATTACTTTTAATACCTAAATAACTAAACCCAAATACCCAATACATTTAACTAGCCCACTACTAAGTCTTAGCCCAATAAACAAACCCAACAAATCAACAATATTTCAAACCAAAATAAAATAAACAAGCCCAAAACCCTTATATATTCTATAATGCTCTCTTTATCGTCCTTGCACGCCAGGGATCAGAACATCAACAGCGACAACAGTGAACAGTCAGCAGCCGCATACCACCGTAATCAGCCACCATACCACCGCCGATCAAACACAGGTAAATTTCTTTGTTATTTTTGATGATTTTTGGTTGATATCATCCACCTCCAGCAGCCTATTATAGCCACATACTTATAGATCAATTTGTTTGTGATAGCCGATAGGAACAATGAGCAGGGACGTTATGGCGCGATTTCTCAAGAGGAAAGTTGATACGTCTTCCAGATTCGTTGATGTGGATACTTGCGTAATTGGATTCGCAATGAGAATTTAAGTGAAGGTTGTATATGTTATATAGAGGGAGAGTTGCTTAAGAAAGTAGGTTTAGATGATGTTTTGGATAGATTTCAAAAAATGAAAATCTGTATGACGACGTTTTAATTATGTTTGTAACAAGGTTTGACGTGTTTTTGATGATTATATAAATTTAGTTCTTTTGTTTTACATGACCCGACTCGACCCGAACCGACCCGATACGAACCGATTTTTTATTTATATACTTTGGGGCCTAAAATTTTTAAAAATGTTCCGCACCCCCATGGAAAAATTCATGGGTCCGCCACTGTTATCTAGAGATACTAAACACATCATAAGTTCATTACATTCTTACTCATGGTTCATATCACATATAAATGCTCCATAAGTTCATAAAACAACACTAAACACTTAAAAAAAATAAACAATCATGTTCAACCATAGCCATAATTTTCAATTTTATTTTCAAACATTCAAGCCCTAGTATTAAATGTTGATTACTTATAACTAATCAATCAAACAAACAAAGCTATAAATAAAACAAAAAATCATTTAACTACAAGTCTAGAACAACCAAAAAAACATAAAAAATCAAACCCTTATACGTCTATATTTTCTCCTAATCATCACATAAAACAACAAAAACAAATCAATAACGAAACCATACTAGTTCTATATCGGAATTCTGGCGTAATATGGGTCGGTCATGAAAAAAGTCGTCCGGTCATGAGCAGTGGCATCAAGTTGCTGGAAGTTTTTTTTTGGCGGGATTTGGAATTGGAATGGGTGGATGGGTTTGGGTTATTTTATTTAGTTCAAATTTCTTTGGGTTGGGTTTGGGCTTGGGTTAATAAAAATAGATTGTAGATTGGGCTTTGATTGAGTTACGTAATAAAGTGAATAAGTGGTTAAAGAATAATTATATAAATTGTGTTATATACTTATATATTAAATAATAATCAACATTTAATTTTTTTATAAATTCATAATATTTTTTTTTCTAAGTAGGGAGGTTGAAAATTTTCAAAGGGTGCGGTCGGAATTTCCGGTGAAAAATAACACTAAAAAAATATTTTTTCAAGGGGTATGTCCGCCCACCCACGGCTTGGGGTGGGTACGCCCCTGTAAGCGGGCATGAATGTCCCCAAAAAAATAGGCCGCTGTGAATATCCTGAAGGGCCCGCTTGAAGGGAGGTCCACTCTTCGGTCAGCGGATGTTCTTGTGTTTGGTTGGGCAGGTGGAAAACCGTTTCGTGACTGGCCAGACTATGTTATAGGCAAAATCAGGGAAAGTCGCTAATCATGAAAAACTTGTGCTGTGAATCAGCATGTCTTCATTCTCTTTGCCTTTGATACTTTTGGGTCCCTTGCCCCTGAAGTTGTCGGTTTCCTGGATAGAGTGTAGAAGGCCGTGACAACAATTTTTTGACGTCGAAGAACCAGAGTTTTGTTTTCGATAGAATTGGATTTGCTATTCAAAAGGGGGTTTTGGCGCAGCTTGTTGCCCGTTTACCTGCCATTGTTATGTAATTTTCCTAAAATAGTTATATTAAGTACAAATTATTAGCAGGGTAAAATTATCCTACAAAGTCTCTTAAATCTAAAAAGTGTACAAAGACACAATGGATCGCAAAATATAACACAATGCTGAAAAATATAACACAATGTTTAGGAAAAAAATACACAATGCCAAATAAAAAGTGAAAACCTTAAATCTCGTATCGTAGAGTTTGATGAAACGGTTCCAGTGCCTTTTGAATGAGGCAAATCGTAGTCCGTTTGATACCTTTTTACGACTTCTTATTTTTAGGAGACTTTGTAGAAGTTTTTTCATTACTGGTAATCTTTGTTATTATATATTATGGATAAAGATCAAATACAAATAAACTAAACACACTAAACATACGAACTGAAGGAAAAGATAAAAAAACACGGTGTCATTTCTGTAATTATGAGTAACTATCAAAATTACTCTTGTAGAGTAATTTTGATCTTTTGTAGAGTAATTTTGTAAAATTACTCTGCATCAAAATTACTTTTACAAGTGATTCAAAATTACCCTGCAAGTTTATCAAAAAAACTGTAGAGTAATTTTGGTTTTGTAGGGTAATTATCAAAATTACACTAACCCCGAAAAAACTGTAGAGTAATTTTGATCTTTTGTAGAGTAATTTTGTAAAATGATCCTATAGAGTAATTTTGTTAACATTTAGTTATGGGGTTTAGCTTTATGGTTTAGTTTTTAGCTTTTAGTTTGGGGGGGGGGGGGGGGTGTAATTTTGATAATTACCCTACAAGACCAAAATTACTCTACATGAACATTTTTCAAAATTACTCTACAAAAAATCAAAATTATTCTATAGTATCATTTGTAGAGTAATTTTAATAATTAGCCTACTAGAACAAAATTACTATACAAGACCATTTTACAAAATTACAAAAGATCAAAATTACTCTACAGGTACATTTATAGAGTAACTTTGATAGTTACTGATAATTACAAAAATATCACCGCCTACTTTTTCCTTTTCATGCAATTCGTATGTTTTATACATTAAGTTTATTTTTACAATAACTTTCTCCTATATATTATTGCCTTCAATTTTATGTGTCACTTTAAATTCATCACCTGAGACCTCCCGATCCCAATTCATCAAATTCAGTCATGGGAGAAGTTGATCCATTTACCCACACTACTACACAAATGTGTTTGCCATTTGGTTATTTGTAAGGTTTCATAGATCTGTTTAAGGTTTTATGCTTCACTACCATTTTCAAGTTATGAAATTTGACGTAAATAATAGATTATTTATATAATTAGGATTTGATTGTAAATATTAATGATAATATATCTCCATATCAATAGGAGATTCCATCTTGTACTGTATATATATTTCGTTGTTAATGAGAAGGAGGTAAGCAATTTATTTCCTATATGGTATCAGAGCAATACACGATCCTACCCTAATCACCATATCACCACCGCCGCCGGTTTTCTTCCCCTCTCTCACCTCCGATCACCCTCTTCCGCTACCTTCTGCCTCTCGTTCTCTCCCTCATGGACTCTAAAAATCACCCGGCTCTTGCGGTCTCCAATATCAAAACACATATACCCATCACGCTTGAACAGGATTCCGCCCAATACATGACTTGGTCCACCTTGTTTCAAGTCCAGTGTAGGGTCTTTGAAGTTGCTGATCATCTCAGCCCGCCAACTGCTGCCGCCACCTCTTCCACCACCGATTCTGAAAAGAAAGCCGCTGATTCCGCAGACAAGGCTCTCTGGCAGCGTATTGATGCAGTAGTCCTTCAGTGGATTTACGCCACCATCTCCCCCGCCCTTCTCCAAATCATCCTCTCTCCCGGAAAAACGACGTATGAAGCATGGACAACCCTGAAAAATCAGTTCAATGATAATAAGACTACTCGAGCCGTGTTTCTTGGTCAGGAATTTGCACATCTCAGCCTCGACGGTTTCTCCTCTATGACCGAGTACTGCCAACGGGCGAAACACCTCGCTGATCAACTCAAGGCAGTCGGTTCCCCCGTTGATGAAAATATGTTGGTGATTAAGATTTTAACAGGTCTCACGGAACAATACGATAGCATCTCAACCGTGTTACAAAACCGCGACCCGCTTCCTGATTTTAATGAGGTACGATCACGTCTCACCATGGAAGAAGATAAGAAGAAGCGTCAAACCGCCCGTGCGGCCCAACACTCCACCACTGCCCTCACGGCTTCTGTCTCTTCACCTTCACAAAGCTCGCCTCAGACACCAAACTACTACCCTGCTTCGGATCGCGGTCGTGGTCGCTCACGCGGACGCGGTCGTGGTCGGGGCCGCAACTACAACAACCGCAACTATAACAACTCTGGCCAACAATCCAACACTCCGGCTCATCCCTATATTGTGTTCCCAAGTAATTGGACCGCCAATCAATGGGCCTCGCTTCTAAATGGTTCCCCCTCTCCATCGGCCCAAACCGTACCACCTTGCCCATATCCCTCTAAACCGAACACTCCTAGTCCGAACTCACAGGGCATCCTCGGACCTAGACCCGACCAAAACGATTCCGCGGCATACACACCTACGGATATTGAGCATGCATTATACACCATGGCACTGAATCAGCCAGACCACGGGTTCATGGACACGGGTACAACCTCTCATTCGGCCAACGAACAAGGTATCTACTCTCCGTCTAATTTTAATAAGTGCACTGACAAAAATATTATTGTTGGTAATGGCATGGCAATTCCGGTTTTGGCACAAGGCAACCAAACTTTACCACCACCTTTTCCACCTCTAAAACTAAATAATGTCCTTTTTGCCCCTAACATCATTAAAAATCTAATTTCCGTTCGCCGCCTTACCACTGATAACCTTGTATCCATCGAGTTTGACCCTTTTGGTTTTCTTGTGAAGGATCTCAAAGCTCGGGCGCCTATCCTTAGATGCAACAGTACCGACGATCTCTATCCGTTGACACAGCCTCTATCCACCATCTCCCAACCTTCCGCTCTTGCTGCTGTTACTCAAGATCGCTGGCATCAACGCCTAGGCGACCCTGGCGACTCTTTATTGCATTCTTTGAAAATTTCTTCTCGTATTTCTTTTAGCAAACAAACCAATAAATTGTGTGAACCTTGTGTGTTTGGTAAAAGTGTCAAACTTCCGTTCTATGATTCTGTTAATTGCACTCGTTTACCGTTTGATATTGTGCATAGTGACTTTTGGACCTCCCCTGTCCTAAGCATGGGAGCTCATCGATATTATGTTCTATTTCTTGATGATTGCACTAATTTTCTATGGACATTTCCTCTCACCACCAAGTCCCAAGTATTTGCCACATTTGTCAATTTTTATAATCACATTACCACCCAATTTGAACGAAAAATTAAACAGTTTCAATGCGATAACGGTAAAGAATATGCCAATAACAATTTTTTGCAATTTTGCAACGCCCATGGTATGCACTTCCGTTTTTCCTGACCCTACACCTCCTCCCAAAACGGTAAGGCGGAACGCAAAATCCGCACTATCAATAACATGCTTCGCACTCTGCCCAAGCCCACCTACCGCCGTCCTTTTGGCATCATGCTCTCGAAACCGCCACGTACCTCCTAAACATTCTTCCAAGTAAAAACCATGATTTTCAGTCACCAACGTCCCTATTATACAATTGTAAACCCGAATATCAACACCTTCGTGTTTTCTGGTGTCTGTGTTATCCTTTCCTACCTTCCACTACCATACACAAACTTGCTAATCGTTCACAACCATGTGTTTTCCTTGGATACCCACAAAATCACCGTGGCTATAAATGTTTCGACCTTCAAACTCGCCAATTTTTTACCTCCCGACATGTATACTTTGAAGAGTCCATATTCCCTTATCAATTTCAATCTCCTTCGAACCCTTACTCCTATGCTTTCTTTACACTCCTTCTCCTTCAGTCCCTTTCTCACCGCCACCTACTGAATCCCCTACCTCCACACATGGCCCAATCGTCCAGCCCTTACACCAGCCTACTTACTACCCACCCATCCACCCCTCAACATCACCAGCCCCATCACCGGCCCATACCTCCTTCCCACCCGACTCACCTAGCCCAACGGTTACACCTCAATCCCAACCCCAATCGGCCCACCCACACAGCCCAACAACCTCCCCCCAAACGGCCCACTCAACCCACTCCACCGGCCCAAGCACATCGCCTATGACTCAACCCCACTCAACCGACCCAAACATTTCCTCTCCACCAGTTCACCCAACCGACCCAAACACCTCCCCTCTCCACTATTCGGCTTCTCCCACCACCTCTGACTCACACTCAACCACATTACCGTCCCACCCAACTCCTTACCCAGTGGCTAACCAATCTCCAACCATACCACCTCGGACCATCCGAACCCGCTCAATGAGTGGTATTCTCAAGCCTAAACAATTATTTAACCTCTCCATCACCACCATAGCACCCATACCCCGAAATCCCCAGGTTTCCTTGACCATTCCTGAATGGCACCGTGCCATGACTGACGAGTTTAGTGCACTTATTAAAAACAGGACCTGGGAGTTGGTTCCTCGGAAACCGAATATGAATATTATATATAGCATGTGGTTGTTTAAACACAAATTTAATTCTGATGGGAGTTTGGCGCGATATAAAGCCCGTTTGGTTTGTGACGGGCGTCGTCAACAACCGGGTGTTGACTGCGGGGAGACATTTAGTCCGGTTGTCAAACCGGCTACTATTCGGTTGGTACTATCATTGGCTTTGGCACAATCCTGTACCATTAATCCGCTGGATGTTACGAACGTGTTTCTTTATGGTAATTTGCACGAGACCGTCTACATGTATCAGCCGATGGGTTTTCGCAGTCCCGACTACCCGGATCATGTTTGTCTTCTAAAGAAATCGTTATACGGTCTCAAGCAAGCGCCTCGTGCATGGTACCAGCGTTTCACGGATTTCGTGGTATTACAGGGTTTTAAGCAGAGTAAATCCGATAACTCTTTGTTTGTTTATCGTCATGGACATGACACTGCATATCTACTCATTTACGTCGACGATATTATTCTCACCACTTCATCGGATGTTCTTCGCAATCGGCTTATGGCATGTCTGGCAAGTGAGTTTGCTATGAAGGATTTGGGGTCGTTATCTTATTTTTTGGGTATTCAGGTAACACGGTCCGAAAATCATATGTTTCTTTCTCAGTCGGCTTATACTAAGGATATCATTCATCGAGCCAGTATGGATACATGTAAGCCCGTTTCCACGCCTGTGGATACGCAGTCCAAACTCAGTGCTCATTCCGGTACTCTTCATGATGATCCTACCACATATCGTAGTCTTGCGGGTGCGCTTCAGTATCTCACTTTCACCCGTCCAGACATTTCTTATGCCGTTCAGCAAATTTGCATGCGTATGCATTCTCCAACAACTGCTCATTGGAATGCTTTAAAACGGATTCTCCGCTATATAAAGGTGTTGACTTCGGACTTCATTTAGGTGCGACTGATACGTCCTCCTTGCGGGCTTACACGGACGCTGACTGGGCAGGTTCCCCTGACACTCGACGCTCCACCTCTGGATATTGTGTTTATTTTGGAGACAATCTGATTTCTTGGTCCTCGAAATGGCAGTCGACAATCTCCCGTTCTAGTGCTGAAGCTGAATATCGCGGAGTGGCGAATGTTGTTGCTGAAGTCTGCTGGCTTCGGAACCTTCTTCTCGAGTTATGTCATCCTATTTCTCGTGCTACTTTGGTTTATTGTGACAGTGTCAGTGCAGTTTACTTGTCTGGTAATCCGGTTCAGCATCAACGTACGAAACATATTGAACTAGATATTCATTTTGTTTGTGAGCAAGTTCAGAAAGGTCACATTCGCGTGTTGCATGTCTCGTCTCGCCATCAGATCGCTGACATTTTTACTAAGGGTCTGCCGCATGTCTTATTTGATGATTTTAGATCCAGTCTCAGCATCCGGCCACCCTTCGCTTCAACTGCGGGGGTGTAATAGATTATTTATATAATCTAGGATTTGATTGTAAATATTAATGATAATATATCTCCATATCAATAGGAGATTCCGTCTTGTACTGTATATATATTTCGTTGTTAATGAGAAGGAGGTAAGCAATTTATTTCCTATAGTTAAGAGAGACCTTGGAGGCGCATGTCTTTAAGAATTAGACTTGTATTTCGTACATGGGGTTGGGTTGCCTTGTGACTTGTGAGACAATAAAGTAAAAGTCATGAGAGAAAGGATAATGAAATTTAATGAAAACTAGAATTGCGACCCGCCACAATGCGGCGGGGATTCTTTAGTTATAACTAAGTCGATCTAGGACTCGCACGTTATGTTGAACCTGTCAAATGGGAAAAAAATAGACGATGTAAAAACGTTCACCCACGCACGCATGTTGCGTCGTGTTAACTCACAAAATTTAAAACAAAACGTAAAAACGTTAAACCAAAGATGCACGTTGCGATGTGTTAAGTCACAAAATTTAGAAGGAAGCATAAAGCAAAAAAATTGCGGAAAATGAAAACTATAAAGGACAAAAGTTGAAAGTAAAAAAAGTTGTGAGAATAGATTGCAAAAGATAAAAAGTTTTGGGTTAAAAGTAAAAAAAAAAAATTTTGGGTTAAAAGAAATTTATGAAATACTTTTGGGTGAAAAGTAAAAAAAAAAAACAATTTTTTTTTTTTAAAACCCTCAAAGTTAAGGTTACAACAACCATATGCATAATCATTTTTTCTTTGAAAAACCCTCAAAACCAATATTACAATACGTATATGCATAAACATATTGCTTCTTTATATTGTTTTAATTTAATTTTAATTTAACAGGCTGCAAAGACCTTAGGTTATCTTGGATAAAAAGCAACATGATATCAAACTATTTTAAATAAATATTATCTAATGATAAAGATAACAAATATGAATAATATTATCCTTGTAGTGGAGGGTTCAAATGAGAAGAAAAATTCTCTAAAAATAAAAAGAATAAGTTTTAAACCAATAGAAATGTTCCATTTACTTCATTTAATATGTGTATTTAATGGCATTGAAAAGGGCATATAGGTAAATTTATAATTGTAATTAATTAGCTAACTAATTAAACTTGTAACTCACTTGTAAATATACTCTTTCAAAATAAAATAATTTATGGTGAAGGACAATTTTCGACATGTGTAGGATAAATTTCAGTATGTGTAGGATAAATTTTGAAATGTGTAGGATAAATTTCGATGTGTGTAGGGTAAATTCCGGTAAGTGTAAGATATATATATATATATATATATATATATATATAGGTTAAATTTGAAATGTGTAGGATAAAAAGTTTTTGTTTTATTAATGAGAGATAACATAATTAATGAGAGGAGTTATAAACTATGTGTTGTTTACCATTATGCTCTTTATTCTTTTTCTTCTCACATTAAATTTCTTCTCAAATGAACCTTCCCCTATCCTTGTAATACGTCTATTTCGGCTAGCTTAAATAATAGACATAGAAAGAGAGGTTGACATAAACAAAGGGTCAAGAGCAACAACACCCAAACCAGATGAATAGTTGCTAGATTGTTACTAGTAACAATGATGTCATCAACATTAACCAACACGTCAACATTTCGAAACAACAAGCTCTAGTGGCCTTTTTGAGGTCATAGATAAACTAAAAAAATGGTCATTTTTGTTCGGGTTAGAACGGGTTTTGATAAAATTGGTACATTTTGAAACAGACCATTTTGGAAAATGGTCATGTTGGTTTAGGTTAGAAAGGATTTTGACCAAACTGACTATCAGAAGGTAAGAATAATCTTTAAACATTCAAAGTCTACAAATAGTTAAAGCATTGCAGATCAAAACAGATCATACGATCTAGCAACCCATAAGATCTGCAGCAAAAAAAAAAAAATCTTGACCAAGACACCCTTTGAAGACTTTGCAGCCCATCCAGACAATCAGCATATACGTATATGATATAACCTACATGGTCCTATGTAATATTTTTTGTTCTTTCCAATGAACTTTTAATTTTGATATTAAAAAAAATTTCTGTTTTATATAAAGCAAAAAAAAAAAAGGTTGTATAACAAAAAAATCTCATATATAATAACTTTATAAGCAAAGTAAGTTTATGATGGAAAAGAAATTAGCAAGTATTAACAGAGACAATTAAACTAAATATAATTTGTTTTGTAACTACTTGTTTTTTAAATTATCCGAGGGAAATATCTGGTGGATATCCTTTTGTCTGTTTCCCACACATATCATATATTTGAATGCCCAAGTTTATCCATATATTGATTAATACAGGTGTCAAGTTAGATATAGATAAATGTATATCTATAAGTGCCCATTCATAAGTTCCAAAAGTCACATAAAGTATATCCCTTTAGTTTGATATATATATATATATATATATATATATATATATGAAGCATGGTTAGTTTTGGACATTCACAGGTATTTTTGGATGATGAAGATGTTATGAAAGTATTGAGTATGCTTCAGAAATTAGAAATATGTTTGCAGTTAGTGAGGTTTGCATATGAGTTTGTAATGGTTTTTATTGCAGAAGCAGTAGATTATGTTCTTCAACAAGCCAACCGATCACAGTCGATATATTACTCTTCGAACCCATATCCCAACTATTAGACCATTATCATCATGCGTTTCAGTTTCTTTCTATTGAGATTCCATTTGTATTTTCAGTTTCTTTCTGCATTGTGCATATTGTTGAGATAATGAAGTGCCTTTCTATATTACCTTTTATATATCATCATGGTATCAGAGCTAAAAAGCGTACTCAAAACATATCAACAGTTGATTTCGTGCACACAACACTTGTGTCTTATGGCAACGATTCTCTTCTACAAGTTTATTTTCCGTCAAAAACTTATTATCAAGTTTTGTTTCCATGGTGAAATCTATATAAGTTGGAAACACCAATAGTTACAATACTTGAAACACAACACACTAATTCCAACATACGTTCACCTAGTGAATCATATCATGAATTTTCTGCTTCGGAACTCCCATCTTGTAGTTGGTACAACTGCCGGGAAATAATTGAAAAATGCTCTTGAGAGAACTTTAGACTACTTAGACCATGGGGTATGGTAGGGCGGGGGTTGGGGGCATGGGTTGACACGTGGAGTTCGAGCCTCTCCATCGGTGAGTGACGTGTTCGTGGGGTATGGCGGGGCGTGGGTGAACCGCGTGGCTTGGCAGTTTATTAAAAAAAATACAAAAAATTAAAAAAATACACACAATATTTAAAAAAAAGCCTAAAATTTTATTAAATTCTTAAAAATTACATAATTCCTAAAAACGATTACAAAAAAAAAAAAAACCTAAAGCGTTAGGTAATTTCAAAAATCACGAGCTTGTCGAACGGCTTTCGCTCCTTGCCCCGAAACTCAATGTTCGCCACCGCCACCCAGTCCTCGTGGCTTAACTCACCGCTCGGAACGGCTTCTTAGTAGGCTTTGAAACGATCAAGCTTCGGCTGTAGCTCGCGCCATTTATGTTGGCACGCGTTTAAGTTGTGCCGGTCGTTTCCGACGTTATGTCGGTAGCTTGCAAAGGCTTCCGGCCAATATCGTGTTTCACCGGGTTGTCGCCCCTTCATTGCGTCAACGACGCTCGTGACGAGAGCTAGCTCTTCTTCGTGTGTTCAAGAGGCCATCGATCAAGTGGGTTGGGGTAGCGAGTTCGATCAAGTGGGTTGGGGTAGCGGTGGACAGCCAACAAGTTTGTTTGGGTTGGGGTAGCCGGTGGGGTTGGGGTTATATATATAGCTGGGACCGACTGTTGGGTTGGGTGAAACTGCTTGGCTTGGCCAAACGGTTAGATTTTGAATTTTAAAATGTCCCGCTATGACCTAGCCAACAAGCGAATAGGAGCCGGCCACATAGGATCGCTAGCCCGCCCCACGCCCAGCTTTAAACTCACGCCCTTGGGCCACACCCACACACAAACCCAAGCCCACCCGGGGTGGTGGCTTGGGCGTTTTCAGCCAACCCACGCCCCATACCCCACAGTCTTATAAGCTTTCATGCTCATGCATGGTACTTATTATTATTTTTTTACCATTCCTTTTTCACAACTTTAGACTACTCGGAGTGGATGGGGCTTGAGTGGGAGGGGGGTCCGACCCCCAAAAACCACGGGGTGGTTGTGGCCGTGGAAGGGCCCACCTTTTTTTTACTGTTTTTTTTTTTTTTTTTTATCTTTACCCCCAACCAATCAACAACCTCCAACTACAACCCATCAACCAACTTGCGCCATCTCACTCCCACCTTTGCCCCCACACCGGTGGAATCCTTCAAGCCCCATCCACTCCGAGTAGCAAGATACACTATAATATTTTATGTTATTAATTTATCAGTTCCTTTTTTCTCTAAACTCAAGTTTAGGGTTCAATGAAGTAAAGAGATGAAGTTGAGGGGCCGATTGTGATTAATCGGAAGTTACTTGCTGGAAAAAATTACTTTTAAGATCACATTTTTAGCAGACTGTGTTTAGCTGTTTACTTGTGCCTCTATTTTTTGTAACTGTGTGTGTGTGTGTGTTTGCAGCGGGATCTTAAGGAACGAACGACACATTCTCAACAAAATATTATTCACTGAATTAAATTTTAACAACCCATGTTGGCAAAAGAACCTTCATGTTAAATTATTACAAACGAAATGAACATTAGTGTATACTAGAACTAAAACTGGCAAAATCCGAGCATCAAACCTTACGGTATACCCGTTAGAATAGGCTTCCCTCTTCCCATTGTAAAACCCCTTGTCCCATCTGGCATTCTTGGGCCTTTAGGACTCTTCGTTGGTGATGCGTCCAAATGGGCCGAGCTGCTTGTATGTGGTGATGGTGCAAGAAGCCCACAAGTGCCGTGCGTCGGGGTGCGTGACTTTGATTTACCGCAGCCACGTGCCCATCCTTTCTTTGAATTCTCCTGAATCTGCCAAATTTAGCAACTCAAGTCCTTATTTTTTAGAGTAAAATGCCATTTTCGTCCCTGAGGTTTGGCCAGTTTTGCGTTTGTTTTTTCGCATTTGGATCCAAGAGGTTTGAAATCTTGTCATTTTCATCCGGCTCGTTAATTCCATCCATTTTTTCTCCTGAAGTCAGGGGTATATCCATCTTTTTTGTTAACTTAAACGGCAATTTAGTCTTTTTCGGGGTATTCGGTCTTTTTACATAAAGTAAAAAAGACCGAATTGCCCTTTAGGTTAACAAAAAAGACGAAAATACCCCTGAATTAATGGAAAAATGGATGGAGTTAATGAGTTAGATGAAAATGACAAGATTTCAAACCATTTGGATCCAAATGCGGAAAAACAAACCTTTGGACGAAAGTGGCAAAACTGGCCAAACCCCAGGGACGAAAATGGCATTTTACTCTTTTTTTTAATCCAAAGTTTCTAGCATTTGAGATGTGGGATATTACTCACATTATTGTCAATAGCTGGTTCTGAAGTTGCACTATTGGGCTGAGAAGACTCTTCTGACCAGTCAAAGTCGTCATCCTCGTCAAGCAGGCCGTCAAAGTCCGATTTCCTAGTCTTTAGAACAGACTTTGGCTGGATGTTTGAATCACAAAAGTTGCATAAACGTTAAAAAATCGATTATAATAATTTTTACAGATGACAGACTCAACGGTTTGGGTTGAAACGGGCCCTCATACGCGTTAGAATAATACTTGGTGCAAACCCATTAGACCCGTTATGTTTTCTTTATTCGACTTGTTTGGAGTATAAATATACACAATAGTTACATACTGAACGTCGAATCAGCAACCTAACACGGAAACCTTTTCTCCAATTCCTTTCATCATTTAATTTGTCAACCTGTATGATGTCATCAAGATGTTGAAGAAGATTGATGAAACAAAACCAATACTTCAACTCAAAAATTTCAAAAACCATAAAATCATACCGCTTTCTCTGCTACTTCAGCAGTTTCATACTCCACAAGAGCATGTAGCTACAAAACAAAACAATAAAACAATAAAACCATAAATAACATAACTCGCGAACCAAAGAACAAAACATCGAGTTCATACCTTATTACTAAAAACATAAACCCCTTTCGCATGCGATGAATTCGGCTCTTGGGGTTGTGGATGGCATATACGAATGGCTTTAACACTGGTTAACAATTTTATACATAATCAATCACTGTGTGAATCGATCATTTCAAGTTTTCAAAAATGTAAAAAGTTTTAAACTTTACCTTCCGACAACACTAAAGATCTTCTCAAGATTTTGATGCGAATGATCTTCCGGAAGATTCTCACCAACAACAGTGCGTGACTGCATCACAAAATTAAACGAAACAAATCACGGTTCTGGAAACTACCAAACATCCAACAAGTATACATCTACCTGCAGCTCTTCTTTATCTTTCTCTGTGAACGGGTGTTTACGCCTGACCTTTTTCCCGTCATTGCTAACAACCTACATATGCATAATTAGACCTTGGGACCATGAAAAACAAGTTCTTGGAAACCTAACGGGTCAAAAAACGAACCAACTTTGAAGAGGATCGGAGAGCTTGGGCAAGCAGATTGTTGTTAGTGATGCAGGATTTGATTTTCTTCATCGATGCAATAACAGATATAGGAACTGTAACATTATGCAATCTATAAGATAATTCATATTGAAATTTAAAAAAAAAATACTGTAAATTGTAACGATCCAATGTGATATAACCATAGCCTTCAGGATCCTTGCTGATGTGTTTCACCAGTGACTCGTTCGCAAGCAAGCTCAAGCCACTGAACTGATATTCCACCTGCTCGTTCATCATCATAAACAAAAACCATATCATAATTTAAAAATATATATATATATATATAATTCAAAACAAAAAAATAACATTCACAACATTAGATAAATCAAACTCACTCAAACCAAACCAAAACAAACCAAAGGGACCTGTTTGATAATTTTCTGCTGAAGATCTTGAGTGAGGACATTCTTCGAACAGTTGGTGAGCATAACATTCGGGCTGGCAAAAACATGCATTTGCTGATCTTGATCACCAGCACCAGCATAAATCCAATCACCTGACCCACTTCCATCATTCCCACCCATACCCATGTAACCAAAACACGGGTAAAAGTAACCCGAAACCGGAGACTGGGGTGTACGCGAACTGGGCACAAATTCGGGTGCTTGTGCATTGAATTTAAAAGATGAAATTTCCCTCTTTTCATCCTTCTTTGTGGTCTCCTTGTTGGGTTTTTCCTGCAAATGATCATCTGGGTGTGCCTGTGCCATTGTTGCTTTATTAATTTTTTATTTTTTTGGATTTTTGAAGGGTTTTTTTTTTTCTTTATGAAGGGGAAAACTAATCTAATGAATGAGTACTCCCTGTTATGAAATTATGAATCTTGATTGTTGGAGGGGGAACAAGAAATGTGAAAATGTTTTGGAGGGTGAAGATGTGTTGGCGCGAAAAAGTTGGCATGGATTTCTGAAATTGGGTAACGGTAATTTGACATACGATCCACATTTGGCGCCTAAAAGGAGATTCTGTTATAACATCCACCACCTGTTTATTGATTGTGAATTTTAAGTTATGTGTTTAGGCTTCACGTTTTTAATTAGAGTAAATTACAAGTTTTGTCCTTTATGTTTACATCAAATTGCAGGCGCTGTCTTTTAGCGTAAAAGTCTGCGAGTTTTGTCCTTAACGTTTCAAAGTCCTGCACGTTATGTCCTTTAGGCCAAATCCAGTTAGATTTTTTGGTTAAATCTGGTCATGTGCCTTACATATGAGAGTATTGTCATTTCACCTTCTCAAGGGCAATGGTGTAATGAACTTTTATTGAGAGACTATTTTGTAACAAATTAAAAAATAAAAGGATTATATAAACCCTATCTGAAGAAACACTGGTTCAACAAATCGGAATCTATTGAACCAGGGGTTTGAATCTGCATAAAAGGGTTAGGTCTTCTCGTCGATTCGGGGGTGAATGATCTCCTTCTTCGAATAATAACTGCAAAACAAACAGCCGTCAGACTCGCCACAGGGAGAATGGGGGTTCTCTCCGTGACCACCCTCCGGCGTGAGAATAAGTACAGGTTTTGATGAAGAAGAAGAAGTAATCGTAAAGTGAAGTGAGAATAACTTGAGAAATGATACCTAAATTGTCGTATTTATAACCGAATTTGGGCGGGAAAGTTTGTTGACGGGAGAGATGACAGAAAGTGATTTCCGTGAGCGGTTATTTTCTCCACCGTTAATCACTAACGAATGTGTGTGCACACCAATCGTGGTCATGATCAGCGGCTGGGGAGATGCCACGTGGATAGTGGGCAAGTGTGGATCTTCCTTCAATTTGGTGCCATCATCGTGACTTTGAGGAGTGCCCAGGATGATGCCACGTGGCCATTCGGTTATAACCGAATGGTGATGCACGCTAAAGCCTTCTAGAAGGCTTACAGCTGTAATCTCATGTGGCTTTGCTTCATGCAAATTCTGTTGTAACAGAAAAGTTACTTTTTGTCCAAGTTTGGGTGATATCCGCGCGGAGATGTTATTTAACTTTCCTGACATGTGGACTTTGCGCAAGGATGTGATTATTTCCATCTTGGCGCGCGAATGTTGATAACTGCTTTCTTTTAAGTTCTCTTCTTTAGAACCAGTGCGCTGTCGCGCAAGGTTCCTTGAAAGAGGTTTATTGGAACTGAAGTTGTGGTATGGTCCAAATCATCTGCGCGAGGTTTTTTGGACCTTACCCCTTCAAGTCCCCCAAGTCTAGTGTTGCTCTTATGCAAATAAGTGGAGCACTGGACTATGAGAGTTTGTTGTTTTTTGGCGCGAAAATGTTTGGAAATCTTCTTGGAGATGATTTTCTCGATTTAAACTGTTCATTATGTTAGAATGAACAGTTTTTTAATCATGAGCTGATTGAGGTGACGTGGCCCTTGTGTGCCATAGGGTAGGAAATGAACAGATGTTTTGACTGATCACCTTCTTACTGAAACTGTAGCTGCTGGGAATGCGTGTAGGCGTTGTCAGAGATCATTTAATGGAATTGATGATTACTGCGACGCCGCTGTTTCAGAAAGTGGTGATGTGATATTAATCATCATAATTTCTGACATTTCTCTTAACGATGCTGACGTCAACTCGTTTTAGTTATAAATTCATATAGAGGTTACTAAAATTCTACCAGATTTGGCAAAATGAGAACCAGGCGAAAATACCATTCACAGAGGGTATCTGAAATTCTGAAGACCTTTGATGCTGTTGAAGCTTTGCTTCGTCTTGGAGGTCTGTCAACAGAAGAGGTTGCCGGAAGTAAGGGATTTCTTGGTACCATTCCTTACTCGTATACAGGAGAAAATTATGCCTCTCTTCGTGTTAGAGGTGATAATGGTGAAGGGGTTACTTGATTGTCAGCGAATGTTTTGATGCAGTCGTTTTCGTCTGATCGGAGGGTACGGTGCTCAGTGGTGTACAAACGGCGTCAAAGTGGACGACCTTCTGCGATTCCGACTGATGTCCAAATGACTGCTTCTACTATGGGTGGTGGGGAGCGTGAAAACCCCTGGATTATTGACCCTCATCTTCTCGAGTGGTATGGTGAAGTACTGCATACCCCTTTGGAGGTGTTTGACATGTTTCCGGACCCTTAGCTTATTTTGTATGTTTGTTTTTGTAAATGTCGTTTGATGCACTGTTGTGCTCGTATACTTTTGTTTTTGTGTCTGCTGCACAAGTAACTCTTTGGATGCACTGTTGTGCATATAGATTTTTGTTATTGCGTTTGATACGCAAGTAACTGTTTTGGATATATTATATGTTTTGATTACAATGTCTTGCATGTGCATAATTACTTTGTTTAGGTAAAGAGAATAAAGATGGTATGAAGCTCATGTGTGAACGTAGGTCTGGATTGTACGCGGGACTTGTATCCGTAGACCGTTCATGAGACTTGTAATGTTTTACCATAGTGTTTTCGCGTGTACCAAAAGGAATTACATGTATTTTGTAATAAACAATAGAACACAATAGGAGTAAGCTTCGTATTGATAAGGTGCGGGGCCAATGGATACAAAGTAAACAATTAAAATAATTATGTTGCCTGCAAGTGTTTGGCTATTGTGTGAGACGATTACGCTGGTTACATGTAGCACCTGCGCAGTTGTTGCGCGTTCCAGGTGCGTGGTACATCCGTTCCATCGAGCCTCTTTAGAGTATATGCGCCTTTGCCCAGGACTTCATGGATGACATATGGTCCTTCCCATTTAGGCACTAGTTTCCCTGGTTTTTCCGCGTTGGACGCCTCATTGTCTCGTAAAACAAAGTCTCCTGGGACAAAGGTGCAAACGCGTACGCGAGCATTATAGTATTTTTCTAAATTTGATTTGTACCTGGCTTCTGCAATGGCTGCGTTCTCGCGCCTTTCTTCAATAAGGTCAAGGTCAATTCGTCGTTCTCGCTTGTTATCTTGCTTTTCCATGGCGATCATACGTGGTGTGGGAGGCCGACTTCTGCTGGTATTACCGCCTCTGAACCATAGACGAGGCTGAATGGAGTTTCACCTGTACTGGTTTTTGGCATCGTGCGGTGGGCCCATAAAATGCTTGGGAGCTCGTCCACCCACCCCCTATGCGCGGTCCCCAGCCTTGCCTTTATGCCATCCACTATTTGCTTGTTCACGCTCTCAACTTTGCCATTTGCTTGTGGGTGCGCCACAGAGGCGAAGCTGTGTTTAATGTTCATCTCTTTGAACCATTTTTGTAGGTCCTCCGACGTGAAGTTTGTACCATTATCAGAGATGATGTGTAATGGTAACCCGAATCGGCAGATAATGTGTTCCCAGATAAATTTGAGAATCACCATTGATGTAGTCGACGCGAGAGCCTTTGCTTCTACCAGTTTGGTGAAGTAGTCTACTGCTACTACTATTCTCTTGCTTTGTTTCCCTATGTGCTGCGAGTTTGTTTATGGTTGCCCGAGCGTCGTCAGACGAGTATGTTCCAGAAGTTGAGTCGCCCCAATTCTTCTTGAATTTCTTTCCACCGCTACCACTCATGTCTTGCGGACAATTGTGTGATGGCGGTGACCTGTTAGAGCTTAAGTTGCGCTCGGTTTGAGCATAAACCTTTGCTGCAGCCATTAGTTTCTCCCAAATCTTGGGTAAACCTTATGTTCCTGATAGAACCTTGATCATGACATCACAGCGCACTTCATACTTGAATTGTGCTCATATCAGATGTTCATGGACATTACCAATCTCTAGCACCTCCTTGTTGTAGCGCGTTATGAAGTCCTCCAGTCTTTCATCATCACGCCTCCAAATATTCATCACATCAGTGGTGTCTCTGATAGATCTTCGTTGTTGGCTAAAGTGCACCAGGAACTTCTCTTTTAGATCCACCCACGACGTTAGCTTCCCTACTGGTAAATTATCAAACCACAACCGTGCCGCACTGGTCAAGGTTTGGACAAATAGGTGGCGCCACATAGGCAACGTCCAACCCCCTACCAGCCCTGCGCTGGTAAATACACGGAGGTGGTCATCCGGATCTAACATGCCGTTGAATTTTCCGACGTTTGATGGTAGCTTCGCTTTTTCGAGGGGAGCTAAAGCAATTTCACTGATGCATTTCGAGTTCTCAGCTGCTTCTGCCGGGCGGTAGATTAAGTTGTAATCATGTTCTGCATCCGGGTTATAAACTGCGCGGGGTCTAGAATTTGCATGGTCTCGCTGTAGCCGGCTGAACACACTTGTATTATCACCCTCCTGATATGTTCTGTCGTATTCGTCGGTGTGGGTGTCCCGCCTCTGGTAAGAACGCGGGCCCAACCGAGAATGAACCGACTGCCTTCGAGGAGAATATGATTCATCGTGGTAATCTCTTCGTCGAGTCTCAGAATGAGTAAACTCATACCTTGTAGGAGATCTGGAGTAAACTTTTATGTCCTCTATATGTACTCACGATGGTGCGTCATGGTGTGGTGCACGTGGTGCAGACGGTGCTCGTGCACGAGATGCAGGACTTCATGACTGAGTGGGGGAGCAGTATGTGCACAAAGTTGTGCGTATACAACGTTTATTGCACCTTGGGATCTGACATACCACGAGATAGGAGTTTCACCGGGAGGTAAAATTGAACTTATCGGGATCTCGGGTTGTGCTCCTGGAGTAACAGGGTCATTCGGATGATTAACGTTGAACTGGACCTCGTTATCATCAGAAGCCTTTTCCACAATCCATTCGACTTGGGTATTGTGTGCGAAATTTGGCCGAGGGCTGGATTGACAGTTTGTCGGAGTCTCTTCCATTGAAAAACAGAGATGGAAGAGTAAATCAAAACGAGAAGATATGAATAAAAACTGAGAAATCGGTGGGCGCCAATGATGAAACACTGGTTCAACAGATCAGAATCAATTGAACCAAGGGGTTTGAATCTGCATAAAAGGATTAGGTCTTCTCGTTTGATTCGGGGGTGAATGATCTCCTTCTTCGAACAATAACTGCAAAACAAACAGCCGTTAGACTCGCCACGGGGAGAATGGGGGTTCTCTCCGTGACCACCCTTCGGCGTGAGAATAAGTACAAGTTTTGATGAAGAAGAAGAAGAAGAAGAAGTAATCGTAAAGTGAAGTGAGAGTAACTTGAGAAATGATACCTGAATTGTCGTATTTATAACCGAATTTGGGCGGGAAAGTTTGTTGACAGGAGAGATGACGGAAAGTAATTTCCGTGAGCGGTTATTTTCTCCACCGTCAATCAGTAACGAATGTGTGTGCACACGGATCGTGGTCATGATCAGCGGCTGGGGAGATGCCACGTGGATAGTGGGCAAGTGTGGATCTTCCTTTAATTTGGTGCCATCATCGTGACTTTGAGGAGTGCCCAGGATGATGCCACGTAGCCATTCGGTTATAACCGAATGGTGATGCACGATAAAGCCTTCAGAAGGCTTACAGCTGTAATCTCATGTGGCTTTGCTTCATGCAAATTCTGTTGTAACAGAAAAGTTACTATTTGTCCAAGTTTAAGTGATATCCGCGCGGAGATGTTATTTAACTTTCATGACATGTGGACTTTGAGCAATGATGTGTTTATTCCATCTTAGCACGAGGATGTTGATAACTTCTTTCTTTTAAGTTCTCTTCTTTAGAACCAGTGCGCTGTCACACAAGGTTCCTTGAAAGAGGTTTATTGGAACTGAAGTTGTTGTATGGTCCAAATCATCTGCGCGAGGTTTTTGGGACCTTACCTCGTCACTATCTCATCTGAAATCTCTCTCTATCTCTCTCAGGTGGTTGTAGGAGCTCCGGCCACCCACCCAACCTGCGGTGCCTTCGAAATTATCAAGCCATAAACATAACCTGAACAACACACAAGAACTCTATTTTTTTTTTATAATTCTTCACACCTTCCATCACTACACCAACTCCTTTAACAACAAACCCTAATATTTAATCAATATCACCATCCGTCACAAATACAGCCATCGCTAAAAAACTATCTTCTTCGATTACTTATCAGCAGCCATTCAACACTATCTTACTACAAATTTCAATTCAGTCGTTGCCTTCTGTATGTTGATTTAAAACAACCTGCAACTCAATCTTCGTCTTTGTAAAACACAATATCAAACAACAACTGATTCTTTCTTCACAAACAATTCACTATTGTCTTCCCATCTCAGGTCTGATTAATCACAATCTGAAACTCTAAAGAATATTCCTCAAAACCTGCACACCTTCTCCGATAAGTATCAACTACAACAACAGATCTGAAACAATTCTGCCATCATCGAAACAATTACAACATTACAACCGATTCGCTTGAAGAATATGAAATGCATGGTGGTTGTGTTGGGGGGAATTGGAAGTGTCTCCATCTAAATCATCTTTGTAGGTTGCTTGAAGATCGTCCATGGCGGATTTGGCAGGTAAATTGGGGGAAATTAAAGTGTTTAGGGCTAAAATCTCTCTATCTGAAATCTCATCTCTATATCTCTCAGGTGGTTGTAGGAAACGGTTTGAAGGTGATGGTAGGTTTCCGGTAGTAGGTGGCAGATGGTGACGGTGGGTTGTGGTGAGTGGTGGCGGCAAGTGGTAGAGTGAGATGTGTGCAAAGGTTTTTTATCTATACTTTACTTTTTCATTTTTTTACAGAAATAGTACCTCAATAAAAGTTCTTTACACAATAGCCTTTGAGAAGGTGAAATGACAACAATACCCTCATGTGTAAGGCATATGACCAGATTTAACCAAAAAATCTAACTGGGTTTGGCCTAAAAGACATAACGTGCAAGATTTTGAAACGTTAAGGACAAAACTAGTAAACTTTTGCGCTTAAGGACAATGCCTGCAATTTGGTGTAAACATAAAGGAAAAAACTTGTAATTTACTCTTAGAGTAAAGTAAATGGATACATGAAATTTTGGATTTGGTCTCTAACTTTTCAAAAGTACAAGGATGGTCATTTTGATTTGCAGTTTGTAACACATATAGTCCCTAGTCATCAAATCTAAAGGTTTTAGTATGTCCAAGTTAGAGACTAAATGTGTTACAAAGTGAAAACCATAGAGACCATCCATGTACTTTTGGAAAAAGCTATGGACTAAATGCGTTACAACGTGTAAACCATAGGGACCACATCTGACGAAGCATTAGACTTTTGGAAAAAGCTATGGACTAAATGTGTTACAACGTTTTAATTCCCTCCCCTGTACACTGTTACTTTTCCGATCCATGTTACTTTTCCGATCCATGTCTGGCGAAGTATTAGACATTCCCACAATTCGGTCTCATTTCGTTTGATTGAATAAATTCAATTAAACGTGTAAGATCATTTTAGATATGCTTCGTTTGTGACCGGAGCCTTTTAACAGCAAACAATCGACTGATTAACTCGTTCTAATGTTACCGGCTTAACCGAATATTAAAAACACCGTTTAACTATTAAGCATCGCAACTGGTATAAAATAAACATCTAGAGTGTTTGCGAGACCTTTACAAACACATTTACACTTTTATTTTCTTTGCAAATGTGTCATGAATGCTCATTGATCCTGCCTTGTGGGATATTTGTACCGAACAAAATACTATAAATTTTGTTTAATATAATTTCAAGTTTTTTTTATACTTGTACTTTATCATTCTTTACTTCCGCTGCCAAATATGATATTGTTATCCGACCGTCACACATAAACCCTAAGTCTGGGCTTTCGCTTTGCGGACAAGTCGAGTTCAAGTGGGGTAGAATGATTTGTGTCCCACGTGACCATGTCCACTGGATCATCACATGAATGTTACATGCAACGTGGGTTTCTTCTTTCTGCATGGTTTCTTTTAATTAAATTGTGTTTAATTAAGTTGATTGGGTCATACTTAGTGGGTTAGTGGTAAGGGGAGGGGGGTGGTCACTAGTGATAAAATTTCATCACTCACAATATCCAATCATGTTCTGCCATGTCAGCAACCATTTTTCCATCACTCACAACCTTTTTTAGTGGGGGTGGTCATCACTCACCACCGCACCCAACAATTTCCCCCCAACCAACAACTACCCTCACAAAATAATATCATCACGGCGTTGAAAAAATAACGAAATCGGAAACCGTGATTGTATCACGCGTTATACTTGGAGGTGGGGTGGGAATTTGTGATGTTCAACGCGTTATATTTGTTTCACGCGTTAAATTAACGCACCGCCCCCTGGGCCCTAATAGTGGGTCTTATTTAGTTTCAGTTATCCGAATCCTTGTAAGGCTATAAATTAGCCATGAAGTTTTCGTTATGGATTATGAATGAGAGATATTATACGTTATTCTAGTTTCTTATCTATTTTCTTGGATCAATCAATCGGTTAATGATTCGGATCGTATGTCAACCAGAAAGAAGGTCGCCTATGCTACCCACGCGGCTGCGCCCATTTACTTGTTTTGTGGTTGCAGGCCCCTCATTCCAAGGCCATTTGAAGTTTAATGAGAGTCTGAATGTATCTGGCCCAATCTCAATTTCAGCCTAGACGTTTTAAACCCGCTAAATATTTGAATAAAAGCCCATTAGATTTGTCTTAGAAAACATTTATAATAAGTAGTATATAGTATGTATGTAGTTCAGTAGTGAAGATAGATCACCTCTTATTAATTTAATTATTCTTATTATTAATGAATTAATTGTTTGCTTTTCGATTAATAATTAGAATATGAGTTATCATTTTATTGTTTTATAATTTCCTAAAGCGTTTTCAACCGTTTGGAATGTGTGAATAGTATACACCCCGATCAACCTTGCCATGTGAGGCATCAATTAAATAAAATAGCTCCCTATATGTTTAAATAGAACAAACATTTTCCGTTTAGATGTGTTTATCGAATCAAATAACTTTTTTAGTTATTTGGGTTATTCGATACGCTTTTTTGAATGGTAAAACTACAAACCAACTGAATTTAAAGATTCAAATTATGTACGATTCCAGTCAAACTAAATGAACGAAAAAAAGATAAAAACTCCGGCGGAAATGTGTGAGAAACATATCTAGTTTCGAAACAAAAAAGAACGGAAATGATCCTCATGATCTTTCGATGCTCAGAGAAGGTTGTGATATTAATATACAAATTGCTAGAATGGAGCTAACTTACTATAGATTTTTACTAGTTAGGAGGCTAATTACCTACTAGCAAACTCACCTAATTAACTAACTACCGAGCTTAATTAATCATGATGGTAAACCTTTTTATCGTAAACATGTTCTAATAAGCCATAAGTAAGATACCAAAATCTCATAAAAATGAATATTATCACTTAGAAATTACTTGCTTATTATAATAAAAAATCAAATAATCAAGAAAATAACATATCATCATTTTACCCATCCTTTCAGGTTATGTAGCTTTCCCCTGCCCCTTTTCATCAATGGACTCCTGACGTATACGAAGGAGTATAGTTCGTTCGATAAATTCCTACATCTCTATCTATCTCTGAGATGTTTGAATTTTTCAAAACTGCATATCCCCACTCGGACCAAGACAGGACTTTTACTTGTTCAAGGTGAAGCAGGGTCTGGAACGACGAATCTCTTTATGATAAACATATCTGTTTTGCAAGTTTGTTATTACGGGTCAGATTAATGACGTATACATACTTGAATTGTCAGTGTAGATGCTATATAGTTGGTTCTCATCCTTTAGAGACTACAAGTGTAATAGGAGCATCCGTCACTAAAGCAAGTTCAAGTCCTACAAATAGGACAAATATATGTATTTATAAGTAGATTTTGGAGGGGTTGTGTGTTTGCTGTTAAAAGAACAAGCATCTGTTAATGATATTTATGAACCCGTGGCATTATAGCCTAGTGACAACTTTGAGGTGAGATAAGGCTTAGGGACTATAAGGTCCTGAGTTCGATTCCCACAAGAGGGTTTCCCCTTATTGGGTTATCTCCTAAATTGGTGTATTGGCATTATTGCCTAGTGGAGATGGATATGATGGGCTGATTGCGTTGGTGGCACGATGATACAACAGTAGTCCGTCAGTGATCCAAATTTATCATTCAAAAAAAATAATGATATATTTATGGCATAAGAATTACTTGATCATCTGAAACAATAATTACGTTAACATTTTACATTAGAAAAAATACACAACTTTTGAATCTAACACATGTTTTATCATAGGAATATTGGATTTTAATAATTTCAACTATTCATCATTGGTTGCCAACAGTTCAAACTTCAAAAATAACCACTGGTAGTCCCAACTATTGATATTGGCCACCAATGGACCCTGCCTAACAGAATCCTAACGCCGTTAGTCTCCGGTCGCCGGAAAACCGTTTTTGGCCAGAAAAAGGTTTCTAAAGGTTACAAAGATGTTTCGGACGAAAATGTTGAGTTTTCGGGCCAAAAATAAGTTTTTCGGCGAAAAAAAGAGTTTTCCGGCGATTTCAATAATTGCAGTTTTTACTAGAAAAATGTTACTAAAGGTTCGTAATAAGGTTGGAAAGATGTTTGAAACAAAAATGTTGAGTTTTCCGGCCAAAAATGAGTTTCCGGCGAAAAACGTTTCGAAGACTAACGATGTTAGAGTTTTGTTAGTCAGGGTCCATTGGAGGCCAATATGTTAATAGTTGGGACTACTGGTGGTTATTTTTAAAATTGAAATTGTTAGTGACCAACGACAAATAGTTTAGATTACTAAAATCCAATATTCATTTATCATATCATTTGATATTCACCTTTCAAAAAAAAAATTATCATATCATTTCATCTAAGATTGACTTGATTAAATAGATAATGACCACAAATAAATCAAAAGATATTTTATTTATTGGAGGGTTGAATTGAACAACTACAAAGATTCTTGCATTCATCAAATCTTTGAACAAAACTTAATTTATCTCTTTTTCTT
The DNA here is from genome assembly GCA_030545235.1 of Helianthus tuberosus. Taxonomy (NCBI): domain Eukaryota; kingdom Viridiplantae; phylum Streptophyta; class Magnoliopsida; order Asterales; family Asteraceae; genus Helianthus; species Helianthus tuberosus. The sequence goes on from CM060406.1 coordinate 55,124,944, forward strand.
TATTTTCTTAATTAATCTTATTTTTATTTTATTTTAAATGCATAGATTCCACGATTCGGACGTGGAGATAAGGTTATTCTTTTTATTTAAACTAGTGTTTGTAAATGACGCGCGTTGCGCGAAAGGCATTCGTGTTTTCGACCGTGGGGTATGGTGGGGCGGTGGTTTGGGCATGGGTTGACACGTGGACTTCGAGCCCCCCGCTGGTAAGTGACGTGTTGGGTCGGTATGGTGGGGCGTGGCTAGCCCGCGTGGGTTGGCTAGTTTTATAAAAATAAAAATAAAAACTAAAATTAAAAAATACACACAGAATTAAAAAAAAAGCCTAAAGTTATTAAAAGTTCCTAAAAATTACAAAATTCTACAAAAAAAAAGGATTACAAAAGTAAAAAAAAGCCTAAAGCGTTAGGTAGATTTCGAACAGGGCAAGCTTGTCAAACGGCTTCTGCCCCTTGCCCCGGAACTGGATGTTGGCCACCGCCACCCGGTATTCGTGACTTATATCACCGCAAGGGACGCTATCGTAGTAGGCTTTAAAACGGTCGAGCTTCGGTCGTAGCTCGCGCCACTTGTGTTGGCACGCGTTTAAATTGTGCCGGACGTTCCCCACGTTGTGCCGGTAGCTAGCGAAAGCTTTCGGCCAGTAACGGGTCTCACCGGGTTGGCGGCCCTTCATCGCGTTGTGCCGGTATCAAGTGTGGGTAGCGGGTTCGGGTAGGTGGAGTGAAGGTTTGGGGTAGCGATGTGGACAGGCGGTGGGGTTGGAGGGTTTTATAATGACTTGGGTGAACCGTTTGGCTTGGCCAAACGGTTATTTTTTAAAATTTAAACCTAGCCGCTATGGCCTAGCCAACCCAGCCAATGTGAGTGATGTGCGTTAAGTGTGTATATGAATTTAGGTATATTTTAAGCCCTTTTACACTTTCTTTAGCCAAGTTTTAAATTTATAAAACACGATATTTACCAACACTAAACACACATATGGGCAAGTGCACCCATCGTGAGCGTAGTATAGTGTTGGTAAGATACCGAGGTCGTCCAAGGACACAAGAGCTTTTAGTACCAGTTTATCCTCAACGTCTAATCAAATCAAAAAGTTTAGAAAAAAGTTTTAACCTAAGAAAAATAAAAACTAATTAAAATGCTGAAAAATAAAAATAAAAACAGATAGACAAGATGAATCACTTGGTTCCGACTCGTGTATAGTGTAACCTTTGATTATTTCCGCACTTTTGCACTTATTTAAGAGATTATCTTAGTTATTGTAGTAGGCCCCTCTTTTGAAGGTGACGTTACCCTCAACCCAGTAGTTTGAGTCAGCAAGGATACAATCCTAAAGGGTCGGATTATTGAAAGATAATGAATTAAGTTATTAATGCAAATTATGGTAGGCCCCTCTTTTGGAGGTGACGTTACCCTCGACTAAGTAGTCTGAGTCAGCAGAGATACAGTCCTAAATAGCCAGGTTATAGTATTAATAGTAGTTTAAGTTATGAGGGGATCAAAGAGTTTGGACCCCCGCCATCCAATACCGTTAAGTATTGAAGGAGGTCCTACTAAATTTGACCCAGGTCCATTGCAGGACCTCTAAACGCTGAACAATGGCAAGACTCTTACTAAACCGTTCCCTTAACCCCAGACCAGGTAGCCAAAATACCTCCATATAGACCGTGGAGATATGAATGGTGAAAAACTTTTATTTTATATAGACAGTAAAATAATGCCAAGACACCACGGACAAACGATAAGGAAAAATCACCTTCAACATAAGAAACTAGTTATTAAAGTCATTAATACAAAACCAAGTAAAAAGTGCGAAAAGATTAGAAATAAAAAGTATTACACTAGACACTTGTCTTCACCAAGTGATGTAAGAAACTTAGGCAAACATGGCCTTGATTGTCAAGAACTCTTAAGATCAATCTTGGATCCCGAGACGACTCACACACTCTATGATGGATAATGGATGATGGTGGTGGATGATGGTGTTATGGTGGTGGTGGGTGGTGGGTGAAGTGTGAGAGAGGTGGTGTGCCAAGGGATGGTTTGAGCTTGAGCCAAGCACTCCTATTTATAGGCTGAACAGAAGCTCGGGCACGGCCCCGTGTCCAGTGGGCACGGCCCCGTGTCCACATCCTTCTCTTTCTTCATTTAATGCAGCTTGTCTTATTAGTTGACCACGCCCCCGTGTCCGCTGAGCACGACCCCGTGTGCAGAAGAATCTTTGTACTATGAAGATTTGTCTGGATTGTGCGAATCTTATAGTTGACCACGGCCCCGTGTCCGCTGAGCATGGCCCCGTGGTGGGCAATAGAAGCTTCTACCACTTTGTCTTTTCTGCTGACACTTGGGCACGCCCCCGTGCTGGCTGAGCACGGGGCGTGTTCAGTCTTCTGTCTTCTTGTTTTGCTTGGGAAGATGCTGTCGTGGGGTCGGGCATGTCACGTCTTGTTCCTTTTCTTGTATTTATGTTAGATTTTGATGTCTTTTTGCTTCTTTTGTTAATTTGAGCTCATTTAATCCTGAAAATACAAAAGGAAGACAAAAGCACATTTTTCCAACATTAGTACTAAAAAGGGTTAGTTTTATGCCACAATTGATGTAATTTATATGTTGCATTTTGCACACATCAAATACCCCCACACTTGAATCTTTGCTTGTCCTCAAGCAAAACTCTTTAATATGTGGCTATTACACTCCCAAATAGAATGGGTAGAAAAGAAGGTTTTTGGGCTTGTCATAGAGTGTCGGGATTTCCAAGATTCTTTATTTAGTTTTATTTTTATTTATTTACAATCCTATTCGTCATGATTTATTTAAAACTTTTCATAAGATAAATTACTTATTAGGGCATAACATGCCTCTTTAAAATTCTATTTATATACAAGTTCACATACCTCACGGGGATCACTCAACACTCGGCCGAAAATGTATTTTTGTGGATCACTCGAGAGCGGCATGGAACTTACTCCTACCATAGGCTTGCCAAGCAATCAATCCTCCTCCTTTTTAACTTATATACCTTTGTAAATATCAAGAGGACTTTTTGGGTGAAGGGTTAGGCTTGGGTTAAAGGTAGGTGGTTGGGTTAGTGTTTAGTAGAAAAAGGGCGAAAAGCGTAACAAGTATCGGTTTTCGTAAGACTTTCTATTTTTCAACTTTTATTATTATGAAGCTATTTTTTAAACAAAGTCATTTTTGATAAACTTGTTTGTTTATTTGCTTTTGCTTCATAATCAACTATATATATATATATATATTTTTGAAAGTCATATGAGGAACCGAACTTGTTACTAAAACAAATGGTTAAAAATGAAAAAGGTTTTGGTGGGTGAAAGGGGGTTATGAAATGAAAATGTTTAGGCTCAAAGGGGCTAACTAGAGGGATTTTTGGGTAGGTGGTAAAAAAAGAAAAATAATGGTGTAGAAATAAAAATGGTTAGTCCTAATGCCTCCATCATTTACTTACTCGGGTTTAAGTTGGTAAGGACCGGGAATGTATCGTCGTGGCAAGTTCTAGAGTCGTAAGAACCAAGCGGCTATTCACACAAGAAACGAAAAATGAGCATTTAGTTTAAAGATATATATTTGTATGCTCAATAAAGGCTCAAAACTCACTTTTGTGGGAATGGGTTTTTATGTGATCAAGTATATATAATTAAATTTTAACTAAGCTTGTCATGCCTTTTCATAATTTTCTTATGTTGGTTCTTTTTATCACAACGCTATCGGTTGTAAATTCGTAAAAATATATCCTTTTTAGAACTTGAAATTCCCAAGTTAAACATAGACAAGTAAAAAAAATGAAATTTTTTTGAAAAAAAATTTGGGGTGATTAGCTGTTCCAATAGAGTTTTGTGTAAGGCTTGTATTTAGGACTTGCAAGATTCAAGGTTTTAGCATCCCCCCACACTTAAATTACACATTGTCCTCAATGTGTCCCAAAAATAAGTTTTTAGGTTGATTGAATGTGTAAAAAGATGTGAAAAAACAAAAAAATTGTGTTACTGGGCTCTGAACACGGCCCCGTGTTCAAGTGCCAGTAACAAAATTAAATCAAGAGAAACAGAAGCCTGGACACGGGGGCGTGTTGGGTGAGCACGGCCCGTGTCCAGTTTACCTGAACTGGGTATTTCTGCAGACTGTGCAGCACGGGGCCGTGTTGGGCGGACACGGCCCGTGCCGAACTTACTGTAAACGAAGAATTTTGTCGGACGGTCCTGTTTTCCTGCATGGGGTGCTGGTTCAAGCTTCCCTTGTATCTTTTGTCATCTCAAGTGTGTTTTATTCCTGAAAATTAAAACTAACTAGAAAACATAAAAATTAATCTAAACTAAGGATAGTTCCGCGGAATGCCTCCGTGGTGCGCCACGTTTATAAGGGTCCTTGGCTAGACCCAAAGCCTGGTCATATGTCACTCAAGTGGGATGTTTCGCATCCCATGTTGCATCGTCGGAGAGCGTCATCCAAGCTTGAGTCTATGACCTTCATGTAGTCGACCGGGTTTTCGTCTTCTACTCTCTTTCCAACTCCAAACTTTACTTCCTCGTCCCCAAACTTCAACGTTAGTGTTCCGTCATTCATGTCAACCACTGCTTGGGCAGTGGCTAGAAATGGCCTCCCGACGATGAGAGGAACATCGGTGTCTTCTTCCATGTCTAGGATAACAAAGTCGGTTGGGAAAATGAAATTGTCAACTTTAACCAATAGGTTTTTAGCGACACCTTGTGGAATTTTGACGGATCTGTCGGCGAGTTGTATGCTCATCTTTGTAGGACTCGTTGTTCCTAGGCCGAGTCATCTGAACATCGATGTGGGCATGAGGTTAATGCTAGCCCCAAGATCGGCTAATGCATTACGGACGGGGGATTCCCCAATCGAGCAAGGAATTGTGAAACTTCCGGGATCGATTTTCTTTTGTGGAAGTTTGTTGAGTACTAAGGCGGAGCATTCTTCGCCTAAGTTAACTAATTGCAATGATTCAATTTTCCTTTTATGAGTGAGGAAGTCCCTCATAAATTTTGCATATTTAGGCATTTGGGTAAGTACCTCGATAAAAGGAATTTTAGCATGCAATTGTCTTAGTAAATTTTCAAACTTTGCGAATTGCTCATCGGTCTTTTGATGATTCAACCTACCGGGGTACGGAATCGGAGGAGTCTTGGTGGGCTCTTGATTTGGTAAAGAAGCCTTTTCTGGTCGGGGTGCGGGTGGAGTCGTGGTTTGGCTGGACTGGCTTCTCTCATTTGACGGTAATGGAGCCTCCTCAGGACCCACGGTTCGATTTCTCAATGTGATGAGATGTACTTGTGCTTTTGGGTTGGTTTCGGTATTACTAGGTAACGCGCCTTGAGGTCTCTCGGAAAATTCTGAGCTACTTGATTTAATTGTTTTTCAATGTTTTGAATGCTAGCTTGTTGATTTCTAAAATTCGATTCCAATTGCTGAAATCGATCCGAGTTTTTCTTTTCGGTGTCGGAGATGAGGCGAGATACAGTATCTTTAAGCCTTTCTCATCCACCTTGTTGTTGAGAAAAGTTTTGTGGTTGTTGAAAGTTAGTTGTTGGTGCACTGAATGTCTGCTGACTACGTCTTATCGAGTCTTATGTCTAGATAGACTTAATGAGTGAGCAATATTGATTGAATTAGGGTTAGAACATATTTTAAGTATCCTGTCCTTTTGAGAGTGTCTGTTCGTTTGAGGCCTGTCCGTTTGAAGCAGGCTGCGTCACCTTCAAACGGTCAGGAGCTAGTGTCTATAAATAGGGTCGTGCTATGTTCATTTAAAACGGACATGACCATTGTATGAGAGACAAGGTGCTGCCAAAATTTCATCAGAACTCATTGTAAAGTCTCAGGAAATTCGTAATAGAAAGAAATTGAAAGGAACAAGCTGTTGTGACTTGGTTTACTTTGATTCCGCCTCTGTAAACTGAGATGAACTGCTTTAACTGACTTTTAGGGTCACGACAACGATCCAACAAGTGGTATCAGAGCTCAGGACGAGGAGTTCATACCATTGCAGCTTGATTTTATTGGATTTACTTCGGATTCTCTCACTTCTACCTTTCTTTTCTGATTTGAACAAGTGTTTACGGTTAAAATGGTCTAAAACGTTCACATAACAGGCGAAACACATAGATAACAAATCCTTGAAAGTTTTGAACCATAATTCGATTTAAAACTGATATAAAATTGGTATACCTTTTGAAATTGTTCATAAAATGATGACATCATCCGTTTGAACGTAGCCGTGTCCGTTTGAAACTGACCCCTGTCCGTTTGAAAGTGGTTTAGTTTGAAACTCGATTATTGTTGTCTCAAACGAAATAACTCATTTCGTTTGAGAAAGACCATTTCGTTTGAAAGACTATACCGTTTGTAAAATTCCATTTCAACAGATTCCGTTTGAATATGTTATTTTTCAAAACCAAGAACTTTCTAAGTGTTTGTTGATTTTTCAGGTACGTACAAGATGGCAAAATCTGAACCTATTCCGTGGAAAGACAACAGAACTGAAGAACAAAAGTATAATTACAGAAAGCTGGTAGCACAACAAAGAATGATCAGAATATATGCTATCTATGATGAAGCAAAAAGAGCGAAGAGATTGGATCCAGACCGAGAATGTTATCTTGACCCCGAGGGAAACATTGCTATTAATCATAAAACTCTTGATATGGAAACCATAATCAAAGAATTGAAAGAAGAAGATGATTACTGGCAAAGAAAATGGTGGGGAAGTGGAGAAGAAAAAGAAGAGAAAGAAAAAGAAAAAGAAAAAGAAAAAGATGAAACTTCAACATGTGAAGTTGTGTGCTCAAAATGCGAAAAATTCAAAGCAGAAAATGTTAAACTCTTGAGAGATGTGGAGAGTTTGACATTGGAAATCAAAAAGCAGAAATCTGAGAATGTTAAACTGTTAAATGACTTGAACAGTTTAACATTAGAAAACAAGGTTTTGAAAGAAAAAGAAAAAGATTTTGAAAGTAAAAAGAAATTTTCAGATAAAATTTTTGAAAATAAAATCAAAAGTTTTGAAATTGAAAAATTAAAAATTGAAAAAGAATTTCAAAGTCAAATAAAGATTCTTGAAGATGGGAGATCTGTTTTTAGCAAGAACAATATTGAAAAGCAAAAGGTAATAAATTCCCATCGTCAGACGATTATTCGACTTGAAAAAGAAGTTGAACGTGATAGAAAGAAAATCAAAGATTTAGAGAATAAATTGAAAGGTTTTGTGAAACCAGATTATCCATGTCCAAAACCGATCAATTCAGTTCCAATAAGTGACAATGTCACAAATTTTGACAAAGTCAAAATTGAATATTGTGATGATAAATCTGATGATGAAAAAGAAAAAGAAGAAAAAAGAAAAACATTTTTGAAATTAAATGAAATGTTTAAAAATACTGTTTTACATTCTACTGAGAAAGGTGAATGCTCAACGCAAAAACCTGTAAAGAAGAATGTGGAACAGAAACAAAAAGATAAAAAATCGAAAAATTTTCAAAAAGAAAATAAAAGCTCATCAGATCAATCATCCAATCATTATAAAAAACCACAAAAATCTGAAAATAAAAACTCACAAAAATTTGGTAACCAGTGGTGCAGGTTTGACCACAGTGCTCAAATGCCAAATCAAGGATACAAGAGGAGACATGAGTACCACAAGGCAAATCAATGCTTTGATCTAAGTGTGTGGTATGAAGACGGTGTGTGGTATGAAAGTAGTGAGAGGTATGATAACAGAGTGTGTTACACTTGTGGATTTCAAGGACACATTGCTGTTAACTGCCAAAGTCAGATATTAGAAACAAGAAGTTGCTATGAATGCCAGATCAGAGGTCATAATGCCAGAGATTGCCCAATGAGATCAAAAGGAAGATCGAGGGCTGAATCTCAGAAAATGGGAAAGAAATCAGTCAGTGTCAAGCCCAAAGAACAGAAAGTTCAAGAACCAAAAGTTCAAGAACAGAAAGTTCAAGAACAGAAAATTAAGCTTTCACAGGGGCAGAAAGACAGACTGAGGAAGAAGAGAAAGAAGGCAAGAGAATACTTGGAAAAAATTTTGTCCTCGGATAAAACTGGTAATCCGAGAAAAAGTTCTGATGAATTGCTTTCCTCAACTGCAAAGGCAAGCAAAACGAATTCATCAGATACAAATCTGAGGACAAACGGGAAAGAGAAAAAGAAGTTAAATAAAGAAAAATTAACTAAGCAAAATGATAACCAATCAAAGAAAGTTAATTTTTCAGACAAAATCTTGATCAAGGTTTTTGAATATAAAAGAGACCGTGAAAGTTTATTCATTTCACAGGCTAATAAATTTGGAAAACCTAGATCTAGTAAGAATTGGGTACCAATAAAGGTTGGCGATGAATTTGTTTCTAAAAAAACAAAAGAGCCATCTTCTGGCAATGAATTTGTTTCTTCAAAAACAAAGGAGCCACGTGTTGGCAATGAATCTGACTTTTCAAAGTCAGACAAGCCATGTTCAGGCAATGATTCTGGTTTATCAAAACCAGAAGAGCCATCTGTTGAGGTAAAAATTGTCAAACCCAAGGCTGGTCAGGCTTGGGTAGATCTTTTCAAATGAAAAACCTGACTTGCCGGAACTCCCAGGTTGGTAAGTGTGGAGTAGGAATCGGCATCTTTCTTGAGAAATTCACAGGTTGGTAACTGTGATATTTCGAATTACAAAAGATTCATCAAGGACATTAAGTTGTACTTGATTTATCTTTCCGACAAGTGGTTAAAGGAAAACAATGTGATGAAAGAACCCCAAGTTTGTAAAAAGATAAACAAAACTGATTTTCCGGAAAAACCATTTTGATTAAAACAAACTTAAGTATTTTGAAATCTAAATGGGAAAATAGTTTGTTGTCAGGGGGAGTTCTGATTGTTAAGCCGAGTGAATGGCGAATTGAAGCGATTTGATATCAGTTTGTCATTTTATTTGTACAATTTGTTTTCAAATTTTCCTTGAAAATCAAAATTGAAACATATTTTGATTTTTGGGGGAGAAAAATTTTTAAAAATTAGAAAATTTGAAAAAGCCAAAAACATGATAAAAACCTACTGGTAAAAATAAAAAAAATTGAAAAATGAAAATGAGTTTTGTGTTAAAGAAGAGGAAATGATAGTACATCAGTGGACTTTCACTGCATGCTAAAGAATTGGAAAGTTAAATGTGATAAACGGTCTCACTGATGATGTGTCAGTAGTTTTTGCACATTTAATAGATTGTGACGAGATATAAACCTAAATTCAAACTTGCTTATATCGTGGGTAACATCTCTCGGATATATGGGTAACCCCCGAAATCTTGTTTGAAAGATTCCTTTTTCTGATATACTAGGTTTTTATACTCAGTAATATCTGGGGTATTATTCCGGGACTTCTGCTGAATGGAAGTTTTGACCTAGTCCTCGAATAATACTTTCCGCAATGCTTGAAACATAGCATCACCCACCCTCAGCATAAATGATAAGACAATAAAATTGCTTAGCAATGCTGTTGTAAAAAAGATCCTCTAAAGGGGACACACCCAAAAGTTGAGTCATGATCTCTCCGCTGAACGGTAGTTCTGACCTGAGCTCTCATGATTCTTCATAATTTATTCCCCTTACAGATATCATTTGTGTTATACTCACCTGTAAGACTGAATATTGGGATCTGGATACGGGAGTATATTCTGAGGTGGGACACGCGATTAAGTTTAAGTATCTAAGACATTAAACTGGTATCTCGAAGCAATTGAACTTTGTGTGAAAATTTAAGTGGACCAGTATACTGACAATCTAAGTGAATCGTTTAGAACATAAAATGATTAAAGCTTAACGGTGTTGGTGATTTGTCTCAAAAACTGATATGATCCTCTTACACAAACTCACCAAAAATATTGTTTGTAGATATTTCTTTACTACATTTCCATGAAAATCAAAAATCCAAAATATTGTGTTTAGTTTTAAATTTTGAAAAATACAAAAAGATTTTCGACAACTGATGTTGAAGAGCTGATATTCAAAATTCTGAGTGCTAAACATGATGAACTACATTGGGTTGGGAGAATATGTTGAAAACTTTGAATGTTATATACAAATGTTTTGAAAGATTGTGTGATTAGTTAATCATGGTCATTCACTTGAACTTGATGTAACTATACAGATTGATGAATGAATGATTTCTACCAGTAAGTTTCTTAAATCTAAGTGTTATAAATTTGTGAAACTTATGTTGGGTAAAGTATATGCAGGTAACAGGAATGTAGTTCCCCATGGCAATTAAATAGTCAAAGTTTGAACCAGAATTCAAGTCCCAGCATTTCGAGAGGGGGAGTCTGTGAAAGTGGGAGTCAGAATTCTGGATCAACAATCAAAAGGGAGATTGAAGAAGGAGCTTTACAATGACAAAATTTGGAGAGAGACAAAGACTAAAGACTTGATGCCGAAGACTTCGTCAACATCCAAGGGGGAGTCTGTTGGTGCACTGAATGTCTGCTGACTACGTCTTATCGAGTCTTATGTCTAGATAGACTTAATGAGTGAGCAATAGTGATTGAATTAGGGTTAGAACATATTTTAAGTATCCTGTCCGTTTGAGAGTGTCTGTCCATTTGAGGATGTCATGACCGTTTGAGAGTGTCTGTCCGTTTGAGGCCTGTCCGTTTGAAGCAGGCTGTGTCACCTTCAAACGGTCAGGAGCTAGTGTCTATAAATAGGGTCGTGCTATGTTCATTTAAAATGGACATGACCATTGTATGAGAGACAAGGTGCTGCCAAAATTTCATCAGAACTCATTGTAAAGTCTAAGGAAATTCGTAATAGAAAGAAATTGAAAGGAACAAGCTGTTGTGACTTGGTTTACTTTGATTCCGCCTCTGTAAATTGAGATGAACTGCTTTAACTGACTTTTAGGGTCACGACAACGATCCAACATTAGTTCGTTGGTTTTGTTGGTTACTACTATTGCCGGGATCTCTCCAATCAAGGTTTGGGTGGTTACGCCATCCTTGGTTGTAGGTACCCGTTGGAGGACCCGACGGCCTAGGTCTGTTATCAATGTAGTTTACCGTTTCTGTTTGTTCATCTAATTCTTTCATACAACTCCAATTTTCATGTGGCCCACCACACCGTTCACAAGCCATAACCGAGGCCGTTTTTGTCATTTCTAGCTTTTTGATTTTTGAAGAGAGGGCCTCGATTTGGGCTTGTAAAGAGGTGCTTTCATCAACCTTATGGGCGCCCGGGGCAATAGATTTATTACCTCAGGGAGTGTGCCATTGAAAATTGGTTTGAGCAATTTCCTCAATTTGATTATATATTTCATTTGGGCGACGATTACCTAAAAGTCCCCCGGAGCTAGAATCAAGTGTTTGTCTTGTGTGTGGCAACAACCCATTGTAGAAAGTGGATACTTGTTGCCATACCGCAAGACCGTGATAAGGACACTTTCTTAGTAGCTCCTTGAACCTTTCCCAAGTTTCATATAAGGATTCCCCATCTTCTTGGGAATATGTATTAATTTCAGTCATTAATTTAGTCGTTTTAGCAGGAGGGAAATACTTATATAGAAACTTTTGGGCTAGTTCATCCCAGGTGTTTACCGAGCCAACTGAGAGGGTGTTAAGCCAAGCCTTAGCTCGGTCTTTTAGTGAAAATGGAAACATCCGAAGGCGAATGGCGTCGTTTGATGCTCCATTGATCCGAAAGGTATCACATATTTCCAAGAAATTAGTAAATATGTAGATGGGGATCCTCGTCCGCAAGCCCATGGAAGGTTGCGGAGTTTTGAAGCATTTGTATCAAATGCGGCCGAAGTTCGAAGTTGTTGGCTTCGACATTCGGTGCATTGATAGCGGCGCCTAGATTACCTACGGTGGGTCGTAGGTAATCCATGAGGGTACGTTGGTCCGCCATTGGAAGTAGGCCCCCCAAAACTTTCTCTTGGTTTTTAGCTTTAAGTCTTTTTCTGAGAAAGCGTTCGGGTTCTTCTAGGGGTTCTTTTATGTCTCTACTAGAACTGGAGCTCATGCACTACGTAGGAAGTTCAAATGTGGCGCCTTGGTTCCAAGTCCTCCAACAAAAACAGAAAAGAACGCTGGTCAGAAGGTTCACCACGGCCCCGTGTTCAGTGAACACGGCCCGTGGTCGGAGATACAGTGATTGTTTTCCGGATCCCTGTTACTGGGGAGTTGGGCACGGCCCCTTGTTGCACCGACATGGCCCCGTGTTCAGCTCTCTGTAACTTGGAAAATAAAAACTGCCAGTAACAATGCTGAGCACGGCCCGTGTCCGACCTGGCACGGCCCGTGCTGAGTTCTGCAGAAGCTGAAAAATAAAGAAAAATCTAAAAAAAATGAAAAATAAGAAAAAACGATTAGGCCGTTGATTCCTAACTTTCTTAAAATCCTTGTGTCCCCGGCAGCGGCGCCAAAAACTTGATGCGTGTGAAGTGTATATATAGGTTTAAGTATATTTTAAGCCCTTTTACACTTTCTTTAGCCAAGTTTTAAATTTATAAAACACGATATTTACTAACACTAAACACACATATGGGCAAGTGCACCCATCGTGAGCGTAGTATAGTGTTGGTAAGATACCGAGGTCGTCCAAGGACACAAGAGCTTTTAGTACCGGTTTATCCTCAACGTCTAATCAAATCAAAAAGTTTAGAAAAAAAATTTAAGCTAAGAAAAATAAAAACTAATTAAAATGCTGAAAAATAAAAATAAAAATAAAAACAGATAGACAAGATGAATCACTTGGTTCCGACTCGTGTATAGTGTAACCTTTGATTATTTCCGCACTTTTGCACTTATTTAAGAGATTATCTTAGTTATTGTAGTAGGCCCCTCTTTTGAAGGTGACGTTACCCTCAACCCAGTAGTTTGAGTCAGCAAGGATACAATCCTAAAGGGTCGGACTATTGAAAGATAATGAATTAAGTTATTAATGCAAATTATGGTAGGCCCCTCTTTTGGAGGTGACGTTACCCTCGACTAAGTAGTCTGAGTCAGCAGGGATACAGTCCTAAATAGCCGGGTTATAGTATTAATAGTAGTTTAACTTATGAGGGGATCAAAGAGTTTGGACCCCCGCCATCCAATACCGTTAAGTATTGAAGGAGGTCCTACTAAATTTGACCCAGGTCCATTGCAGGACCTCTAAACGCTGAACAATGGCAAGACTCTTACCAAACCGTTCCCTTAACCCCCGACCAGGTAGCCAACATACCTCCATATAGACCGTGGAGATATGAATGGTGAAAAAATTTTATTTTATATAGACAGTAAAATAATGTCAAGACACCACGGACAAACGATAAGGAAGAATCACCTTCAACATAAGAAACTAGTTATTAAAGTCATTAATACAAAACCAAGTAAAAAGTGCGAAAAGATTAGAAATAAAAAGTATTACACTAGACACTTGTCTTCACCAAGTGATGTAAGAGACTTAGGCAAACATGGCTTTGATTGTCAAGAACTCTTACGATCAATCTTGGATCCCAAGACGACTCACACACTCTGTGATGGATAATGGATGATGGTGGTGGATGATGGTATTATGGTGGTGGTGGGTGGTGGGTGAAGTGTGAGAGAGGTGGTGTGCCAAGGGATGGTTTGAGCTTGAGCCAAGCGCTCCTATTTATAGGCTGAACAGAAGCTCGGGCACGGCCCCGTGTCCAGTGGGCACGGCCCCGTGTCCACATCCTTCTCTTTCTTCATTTAATGCAGCTTGTCTTATTAGTTGACCACGCCCCCGTGTCCGCTGAGCACGACCCCGTGTGCAGAAGAATCTTTGTACTATGAAGATTTGCCTGGATTGTGCGAATCTTATAGTTGACCATGGCCCCGTGTCCGCTCAGCACGGCCCCGTGGTGGGCAATAGAAGCTTCTACCAGTTTGTCTTTTCTGCTGACACTTGGGCACGCCCCCGTGCTGGCTGAGCACGGGGCGTGTTCAGTCTTCTTTCTTCTTGTTTTGCTTGGGAAGATGCTATCGTGGGGTCGGGCATGTCACGTCTTGTTCCTTTTCTTGTATTTATGTTAGATTTTGATGTCTTTTTGCTTCTTTTGTTAATTTGAGCTCATTTAATCCTGAAAATACAAAAGGAAGACAAAAGCACACTTTTTCCAACATTAGTACTAAAAAAGGGTTAGTTTTATGCCACAATTGATGTAATTTATATGTTGCATTTTGCACACATCAGAGAGCCGGCGACAGAGGACCGCTAGGCATGCCCAACGCCCGTGCTGAAACTCTCGCCCAAGAGGCCACACCGAAACCAAAGCCCACCCGGGGTGGTGACTTGGGCATTTGTAGCCAAACGGTTATTTTTTAAAATTTAAACCTAGCCGTTGTGGCCTAGCCAACCCAGCCAATGAGAGCCGGCCACGGAGGACCGCTAGGCATACCCAACGCCCGGGCTGAAACTACTTGGGTGAACCGTTTGGCTTGGCCAAATGGTTATTTTTTAAAATTTAAACGTAGCCGCTATGGCCTAGCCAACCCAGCCAATGAGAGCCGGCCACGGAGGACCGCTAGGCATGCCCAACGCCCGGGCTGAAACTCCCGCCCAAGAGGCCACACCGAAACCAAAGCCCACCCGGGGTGGTGACTTGGGCATTTGTAGCCAAACGGTTATTTTTTAAAATTTAAACCTAGCCGCTCTGGCCTAGCCAACCCAGCCAATGAGAGCCTGCCACGGAGGACCGCTAGGCATGCCCAACGCCCGGGCTGAAACTCCCGCCCAAGAGGCCACACCGAAACCAAAGCCCACCCGGGTGGTGACTTGGGCATTTGTAGCCAAACGGTTATTTTTTAAAATTTAAACCTAGCCGCTATGGCCTAGCCAACCCAGCCAATGAGAGCCGACCACGGAGGACCGCTAGGCATGCCCAATGCCCGGGCTGAAACTCCCGCCCAAGAGGCCACACCGAAACCAAAGCCCACCCGGGGTGGTGACTTGGGCATTTGTAGCCAAACGGTTATTTTTAAAAATTTAAACCTAGCCGCTATGGCCTAGCCAACCCAGCCAATGAGAGCCGGTCACGGAGGACCGCTAGGCATGCCCAACGCCCGGGTTGAAACTCCCGCCCAAGAGGCCACACCGAAATCAAACCCCACCCGGGGTGGTGACTTGGGCATTTGTAGCCAAACGGTTATTTTTTAAAATTTAAACCTAGTCGCTATGGCCTAGCCAACCCAGCCAATGAGAGCCGACCACGGAGGACCGCTAGGCATGCCCAACGTCCGGGCTGAAACTCCCGCCCAAGAGGCCACACCGAAACCAAAGCCCACCCGGGGTGGTGACTTGGGCATTTGTACCCAACCCACGTCCCAACCCTCGGTCCATACCCCATAGTCTAATAAATGAATATAAGGTAAATCACATAACACTGTTCATTCACTTAGATTTTATCATATATGAATTGTCTTTATATATTAACTAAGTATTTAATTTAATCTACTTATATATAAAAGGAGAAGTAATGCTGATGTAAATTTGAATATGTGTCAATCACCTAGATATGCCATGTAACTTTTGCTTATGTCATAATCTTTATTAAACATTCCAATTAAATCAGTTTTAATTAATAAATATGATGAATAATAATGAATAATAAGTTGGTCAAAAAGTAGTAGAAAGAGGGAGGAAAATTTGAATTTCAAAATTCAAATCCTTCTCCATATTTCAGAGAACAAAGACCAGATTTATGATAGAGAACATGAGCTCTTTCAAAACAAAAATTTTACCCAACCATCTTCAAATTTCAAACCTCTCTAGCTTTCAATCTTCAAATAATCTTCATCTCAATCCATCTTTAAATAATCTTCATCTGTTGTCTATCTCCCCTGTTCGCTCTCTCGCTCCATCTTCTAAACCTAAAAAACAACCGACGGATCTTCTTTCATTCGCAGGGAAGGTAAGGTTCACTCAGCCAGCAGGTAAGCTTCGATTAAGCAACTTCGATTAGCCCCCATTTCTTCTCTATTACATTTGAGAAGGTATTTCTTCTCCGTTTTTTCGATTAGCCCCCATTTCTTCTCTGTGGATATAATCATTCGTACGGTTATTACATTTTTCGGCCACCATAGCGGCGGTGATGGCAGGAAACGGAGATTTCGAATCTTTCATCTCAATGAATCATATAAGATTTTTTTTTTGTTGTTTTTTCTTATTTTTATTGGTTGGGTAATGAGGGTTTTGTGTCTTGATTGACAGGAAACAACATTGATGAAGTGTGTTGGTTGCTTTAGGAACAAATGAAGATGTACAAGCTGTTAAGCGTGTGGTACAAGACTACAAGTTTTCTATAGAGCATGGTTTTGGAGGTCTTGTGTTTTGCTTTAAGTTTTTTTATATTAATCTAGAAATGAGGTTTTGGTGTTTGTTGAAGTTATTGGTCTGAATTTGCGAATAAAGATTCAAGCTTGGGGTTTTGATTTTGACTTTGGTAAAGTTTCTTAAATTATCATTGTTATTGGTTTGGATATGCTTGGTGGCCTTTAATTCAGTAATGATGCATGTGTTTTATAGAAATTATCATTGTTATTAACTGTATGAATGATTATATCCACATGAGTTAAAGAGATTAAATCGTAAACGGATTTTTGATTATGTGCTGTTATGGTTTTATGTTAGTTAAATAATTATGGCTACATGTTAGTAAATGTTATTTAGCACATAGTTTCTTATTTATTTATAGCTTAATTTCATATAATTAGTTCAGTTAAGTACCCACAACAGAAAGGAAAAGGATATCGGTACACAACTTCGTTAGAAAGCTCCATATGAGGAACAAGAAATATCAAGGTACATTTCTCAAACACCAAATTTAGTTTACAATTTTGTGAATCCACAACAGTTTCGAATCAACAAACCCATGTTTCTTACACTGTAACTAATGGCTTTTTTTTGTTTGTTTTTTTTGTATTGATTGTGGACATACTTGGGATGTAGGATCAGGACAGTTAAGGTTGACACTAACAGGGCGTATAGAACAAGTTTGAGGTACGGTTATCATATATTACATCTTTGTAACTGATGCGGAAATAACCATTATGCAGAGAATGATGCTGTTACAGATAATGGGCAGACGTATGAGGTGAAAATGGAGGAAGTTCCAATCAATGCTGCTGGTAATGAGCATGTTGTTCGACCGGTTATAAGATTTCCGGAAAAGAATATAGTCTTAACCTGCATTAATCCGGATGTTAGAACATCATTGTTTACTTCTAAATGCTTTAATGAATTGTTGTTTATAGTGTTTGTACAGGACATGTTTAGTGCTTAGAATACATGTATGATGTATGTATATTGGTAACTCTTATTAGGGCTATATATAATTCATGCAAACCTAAGGTTGATGAAATTTGTATGGGCAAATCATTTAAGACTAAAGATTGGAACTTGAGTTAGCATGCCCTAGCAAAATGTGTGTAGAATACTAGAATCTATTGTGGTTAAATTCACACTTTAGACATGTGACTAATTATATCTTTCATTATTTTTCGTCTTATTATGAGTTGGATAAGGAAGGTATGAATGCAGAATGTGTGTATGTCTCATGTATAGTTATAATCATAATTTGTTTGCCTATACAGATTTCATGATACCAGTGTGCTTGTGAGGTTAAGACCCGCTTTGGAGGATTTGAGAAGCTATTTGATTGCAAAAGGACGCAAATGATTTGAAGTCTATATCTGCACTATGGCCGAAAGAGATTACGCATTGGAAATGTGGAGGTTGCTTGATCCCAGGACCCACCTAATCACTCCAAAGCAACTATTGAATCGTGTTGTATGTGTCAAATCAGGCATGTCTTTTTTTAACTAAGAAAAATATCCTAGGTTGTGTTTGGTGTATGGGGTTTAGAAATGGATATGAAGTGATGTCCAAAAATTTTGAAATTTTATTTTTTTATGTTGGTTCACGCAAATCGTTGTTGAATGTGTTTAAAGATGGGGATTGTCATCCAAGGATGGCGATGGTAATTGACGATAGATTAAAGTTTGGGAAGAAAAAGATCAACCGCGAGTTCATGTGGTGCCTGCTTTTACTCCTTATTATGCTCCTCAAGCAGAGGTATTGTAAAATTACATTCTTAGTTTCTTCGTTTACTTTTTATTATTAATTTTCTAATTTACTAATAATTTGCTTTGTTTATAGACAGCAAATGTTGTTCCAGTTCTGTGTGTGGCAAGGAACGTTGCATGTAACGTTAGAGCTGGTTTCTTCAAGTAAGATGTTTATTTAAATAAAAAATATCATATTTTTATTGCATACATAATACACGTGAAGAATGGTTTATTTACTTATGATGTGTTGTAGTTCAGAGAATTTGATGAGAATTTTATAAGGAGGGTTACTGAACACCACTATGAAGATGAAGTTTTGAATCTACCGTCTGCACCTGATGTTTGCAGTTATCTAATGCCAGAGGTGAGTAAATAAGAAAGCGACATTTAGAACTTTTTTAGTTCTTGCTTATTATTTAAACATTGTGTTTCGATCGTTATTTCCCTGTGGTTTGTCCACTTATATTATTTCAGGCCAAATTTCAAAATTGTACCATGTTCCTCATTGACATTCTCGAAACGTGTCATATCAGTCCAAAAAACTCACCTCGGTTAAAAAGTTCAGGGGTAAAATTGTCATTTTACATAAGTGGACTGAGTTTTTACCCCTGAGATTTCACACAAATGGTCATTTTACAGAAGTTTAAAAAGAAAAGAAAAATAATCTATGTAAAATGACCATTTTACCCTGAGTTAACTGAGTTTTTTAACTGGGGTTAGTTTTTTGGACTAAAATGGCACGTTTTGAGAATATTAGGGAGAAAAATGGTATAATTTTGAAATGACATAAGTGGACAAACCACAGGGACGAAAATGGTAGTTAACTCAAAATATGATGTTTTCCATGAAATTCTATATTTTATGTTGTTTTATTTTTATAGGAACTACAAAGAGGAAAGAGTTACATGGGACAATGCTGATTCGATACGTAACCTTAACCTTTCTGACATATCAACTTTGAAAGATCCCCGCTCTAAAGATGCATCACAAAGGTAACTGCTGTCAAATTGAGCCATGTAATATCGTTATAAATGTGTCGAATGGCTGCTTCTAATATATTTATATACGAAAACATAATTCTTTTTAAAAAAATATATGATCAATGTAGGTATCATGCGCATCAATACATAAATGGAACTACCTGTGATCTTACAAACGAGCCTCGAGAAACCGAGGTTTGACGGGCTCCAACTTTTTCACTCATTTCTCATATAAATTTCACTTGAGCTTAATAAAAAGTTTTGTTTATGTGATTTGCAGGTAAGATTTGTTTTTTCAGAACCTAGAGCGATGATTAGTGGCTTCAACCCACAGTTTTCTCCACAAAATACTGTTTTAGCCGAACAGTGGTTTCAAACCACAGTTTTAACCCAACAGTGGTTTTAACCACTGTTTTATCCACAAAGCACTATTTTAACCCAATATACCCAATAAAATATTACCCAACAGTGATTTCAACCACTGTTTTCTCAATAGTGGTTTCAACCACTGTTTTCAAACTCTATATAATATTACCCAATGTTAGGGTGACAATCATTATTTAACGAAGATCCAAACTCTTTTTACACGTAACAATAATTGTAAAATTTCATATTTTAAATAATAATCACAAAAATAATACGTTCATGCAGACTCGCCAGCCTATTTGAGCTCAATAAGTAAAGCTTAGGCTTGGG
This sequence comes from Helianthus tuberosus, assembly GCA_030545235.1. NCBI lineage: Eukaryota > Viridiplantae > Streptophyta > Magnoliopsida > Asterales > Asteraceae > Helianthus > Helianthus tuberosus. The sequence continues at coordinate 55,144,708 of CM060406.1, forward strand.
CTCATTTACGAAGAATTCTTATTTTTTGGCTCGAGTTTGTTTAAAATCAGCTCGGTATTTTTAGCGAGCCAGCCTCGAATAGCTACGACCCTAAATCTGACCTTTATCGGCTTATTGTTTTTTGACTTTTGATATTTTTAGAGAAAAGGTGGCACAACGAAAGGGAAATGTTGATGTCGTCTCCTTCTCCTTGGTGTGCAATTTAAAAGGGAAATGTTTGATGGTATAAAAAGACTTGCTGAACCGAATGACGTTGGAGGATAAAATCGGCCAAATGATGCAAATCGACAGATCTGTAGCTTCTGCTGATGTAATGCAGATATACTTCATTGGTAATCAAAACATATTCACTTGTGTTAAGATTCTTTTATTTCAAGAACTCATTTTTATGGTTTTTGTTGTTGTTGTTGTTTGTAACTTATAGAAGTGTTGGAATATGTGTAGGGAGTATATTGAGTAGGGGTGGGATAGAGAAATGGTAGATGGGATGTAGTGACTTTTTAGTAGATTTTTTTAAAAATTTTAAATACAGGGGAAGGTTTGATGGATGGAATGTGAATGCTTTAAGTAGCTGGTATTATAATCCGGCTAATGCACACACATACAATTTTTTTACATATATTTGAGTTTTTACCTGGGTCAGGTTAAGAATTTTGGACAATTATGTACTTCTTTTGATGTTTACAAGGAACTAATTCCAGTAACGTTTGCATTTGCTCTTCAAGAACCATGTGATGTTCAGTTTATATAATTACTCATTTTTTCCTTCCTTTTTCATGCATTCACAAGTAATCTTTGAAGCAACAACAGATGCCAAAGAACAACACTATGACTCGGTCATCATCGTTCTGTCATGCTACACCATTATTTGCTAAGAAAACTTCTCTTTGTTTTTGTATTCAGATTTTGTACAGTAACGTCCTGCACACCAAGCTTGCTGTTGTAAAAGGACATCAAAATTGAGTTAACGTTACCTCCAAGAGGATAAAGGTAATCTCTTTTCTTTCTTCAGATTATATGCTCTATTTATGAAATTTTTGTTTAATGAAATTTTCTTGAAATGTTATTAGTGAAATCAGGGGTTTGGTTGTAATTGTATTGCAGGGTTCCCAGGTTAAGTTTTCATCTGCATGAATCTTGGTTTTAAAAAAGGATGAGGCAGACCGAGTCTTCTAAGTTGAGGCGCAAAGCGTAAAAGCGAACTGACCGTAGGGTTCCGATTTGCCGATGAATTTTGTAGTGGTGTTTTTTTATGTCAGTTTGCTAGACTTGAAGATAAGCGAAGTTTTCAATCATTTTATTTTGTTTAATGAATTTTGTAGCAACTCTTTTTGGCGAGTAATTCCATATATCTCAAGTATAATGTGAACATGAATTCATTAAATAATTTCACATCATATTTTACATATAAACATAGGCTTACATTCAATGTTTACGATGTACCCGCATCCATCGAACGGGTTTCCACCTAGTTTATTATTACAGCATGATTCATGATCGTATTTTATGGGGTCCACCTGGACACTAGACGGTGCCGTTTTATTCTTTTTTGAAACAATGAAAACACAAGACATTAAAATATCAATGTCGGCACATAAATATATACGTAGTATTATTTTGTTTCTATATAGAATTATTTAAAAAATAAAAATAAATTACTAAACATACTCAAAACAATTCATATTCATATTCATTCATATACGATAAAAATCAAACTAAATGAAAAGTGAATTTAAGGTATATTAGAATATGGGGTATGGGGTGGGGTTGTGGCGTGGGTTGGGTACAAACGCTCAAGTCACCACCCCGGGTGGGCTTGGGTTTCGGCGTGGCCCCTTGGGCGGGGGTTTCAGCCCGGGCGTTGGATGGGACTATCAAGATGACATGGCAGGATCTCATTGCCCAAGACAAGTAGCCGTTTGGGCTAGCCGTTGGCCAACGGCTATGTGTTTAAAAATAAAATGACATGGCAGGATCTCATTGCCCAAGACAAGTAGCCGTTGGCCAACGGCTATGTGTTTAAAAATAAAATGACATGACAGGATCTCATTGCCCAAGACAAGTAGCCGTTTGGGCTAGCCGTTGGCCAACGGCTATGTGTTTAAAAATAAAATTTTATTCACTATAAATACTCACACTTCTATTCATTTTTTTACCACAACTACTCCACCTCTTCTATAATCATCTCTATCTTATTTTTAAAAAAAAAATTATCATCCAACCACAATACGAAAAATGAATCCTCATAATCGTGGTTTTGACCCGTACAATCCGTGGGCATTCCAAGAAACACCTAGCACAGCATCCAATCGTCCAATTGTTCCCTTTTTAATACACTCCACGATGCCGGATATGGCTGGTTACGCATCGTTTATCTCGAATCGTTTGAAGAATGATGTCGGTCGAACACACCAATGCCTTTCGCGCAACGCGCGTCATTGAAAAACACTAGTTTCTTTTTCAGACAAACTTAAATGACAATTGTTAATTGGTTTTGAGTGGTAGTTAAAAAGGCATCTTGAAAAGTACAAATTAGAGGTTGCAATTTACAGATTTCTTTTAGCCAAACAGAAAACAGGGCTGATTTTTTGTTTGTGTTTGGCCAAGGGAATCTTACACATACATACATACATACATTCATACAATATTTATATTTAATATAAGTGTGTGGAAATAATCGATGCAAAATCAATTTTAAGTATAGAATTAAAAAAAAAAACATCACAAGATATCATGAGAGGAAAAAGAATGGTTTTGTAATTACATAACCATTATGTATCACAAGTCAATTAATTTATACGTGTGTATGCAGTTTTCGTAGTTGTTTACTTAAAACTGATTATGTATATAAATCATATACAAACATACATGTAAAAACGAAGGCGTATCTCTTTAAAAAAACCGAAAATACCCTTGTGGTTCGAAAATAAAATTTACCCATGACTTACCAATGTGATGAAATTTAAACCAACAAAAAGGAGCCTTTTTATGATCCCAAAGGATAAGATAAAGTAAATCCATAGGGCAAAAAGATTCAAGATTTCACAAAGATGCCAACAAGGGAATAACATGCTTAAAATAGTGCATACCTCAATCATATCATGTTCCTCATCTCAAATACAGATGTGCTTCACATGAAGCTACTTGGACAACAAAGAATCCAAGAAAAATGTAAAACAACTCAAATCTCTAAAACTTTAACATAGAACTCAAAAAAAGGAAACTAATCCTGCAAAATTTCATCATTCTTTATGTATAAGTTATTTTTCACCTTGTCTAATTTATATATAACCAACCTCACCTATATTAATTAACAGATTATTTCCCCAAAAAATCAAGATTTATATTTTATACACCTTTCCAGCAATAGTTCTCCGATTTCGAGTCTTCTCCGTCATCCATGCTGTCACCGCCAGTGGTGGAAGTTCCGCCGGTGGTGCTGCCAATAAGGAGCGGTCCATCAGGAGAACCTGACTGCGAAATTCCATGCTTTGAGGATTCAACATACTGATTTGCGGATGAGGTATTAGAAGATGGAAATCTTCGTGTATGAAGTCTGTATTTCTACAATTTACAGGAAAACAACGATACGCTTTTAATATTTAAGAAGTTCAACTTAATCTGGACATATTTAATTAAAGATATGCTAAAAAAGTTGAGAGCTTTATGTGCACAAAGCATCAATAACTCACTTGCAGATGACTTTTCACTTCATCGTTCGTAAGACCATCCACTTGCATAAGCTCTCTAATTTGCTTGGGAGTCGCAGCTGCAAAAGGTTCAAACAATTCATGATTTAGAATAACGATCAAAGAATGATCATAATCATATCACGACACTAGTTATAACCGATCTAAGAATCTTGCCCACATATTCTTTACTATAAAACCACAAAATTCAGTTAAATTTAGAAGCCTTAGTACGATAAAAGATGTCAGTTTTTCACGAGGCTAACCTTGTGAACCTCCAAGTTGCTGCAGGGCATTGACAAACCGTCTATGCAACTCAGTAGACCAACATCTTCTTTGTTTTCTAGACGTTTGTTGCTGAGGTGGCGGACCCTGAGTGGCACCAGCTCGTAAACTTGATTGATCATTTGGCGACGATGGAACCAACTTGCCATCAGGGCTGGTTTTAGCAAGTAAAATGTTTCCCCTCATGGAATTCTTGATTCCCGGAGTAACAAGAGAGAGCCCGGGAATTGGTAATTCCTCCCTATATTTCTCTCCTAATGTTCCTACCATTGTAAGCCCGTAACATCCGTTAAACGGAATAAAAGGTCTATCGCGGTTCCTAAACTGTTCATCTTCTACCAGAGCTCTCTACAGAGATATTAAACATATTTATTATTAATCGATAAACATTTGTTTGATTGAATCTAAAAGAGTAAACAGTACAAGATCATGTACACCTTTATACCTTTTTAATCGTTTGATCCATTGAAATTGCTTTCTGATTCGGGTTTTGATCACTGTTTGAATCATCGTCATCATTCGCGCTCCAAAGCTGCGTAGAGCTCAACCAATTCTTCTTATCTCCACCACCCTTTTCGCTCCTCATCGTCTCCACTTCAACATCTTCATCACAACTCTTCTTAATCGGTATAAACTCTTCAAGCACCGGCTCATCATTTGACGATTTCTTCAACCCCATTGACTCCTCTTTCAATGCAACAATCGCTGGAAAAACAAACTGTCAGACAAGTCATGTTCAATAGCAGCAAATTGTCGAACAACTGGTGTGCATTTTATCAAACAGTTGGTGATCACTGTACTAACTACCTCTGTTCTAAACATTCAAACACTGTTCTCAAACTCATCATCATCATATACACAATCCCATTTGCAGAAAGATCACACCAACATATACTAAAGAGTAAAAGCAGTCATCTGTAAATAGAAAGAAGATAAAAAGTGAAAGAAAGAAAGAAAGAACGAACCGTCGTTAATGAGGAGCATGCAAAGAGGGAGTTCGCGTTTGAAGGCATCGATTTTGCGCATTTCGGATTCTAATCTGGAAACGAAATCATCGAGTTTAAAAATCTTGTTACGGTGATCATCGATTGTGGAGAGTTGTTTGAGAAAAAGGGAGATTGTTTTGGGGATAAAAGTGGGTTTGAAATCCAGAGTGAGCTGCTCAGGAGGTGGATTTAAGCTACCCATCTTTTATCTCCCTCTGAATTTCCGATTTGATGTAGATTTTGATGATGATCGAAACAACAGAGTGAGTGAGGATCTATGTATATATATACTCGTGTTATTATATATCATGTATATATTAAATTAAATTTCTGAAGAAACTAAATCGGAATACAGGAATGTATATATACGCGTGTATATATAGAGAGAGAGGGGGTGCAAGATTCTCATAACCGGGTTTTTATTACAGGGATGATCTGTCACCTACTAACCTGACCCGACCCATCTACTAAACCCGGTTCGAATTGGGTAACTTGAATAGTTGAATTTCAATGCCTAAACGACCCAAAATCTTTGTGTTTATTTAATAAATGAAGGAACATGAACATAATTTTCTGTCCGTTTAAATTATTGAACGAATATGAACACACTTTTTGTTCGTTCATTTATGTTTGTGAACGTCCGTGTATGTTCGTTTATTTAGATTTGTTTATGTTTGTTCGTTTATGTTTGTCCGTTTATGTTCGTTTCAATCTAAATACATAAGTAGTTATATTTATGTAAATATTAAACATAAAAGAAACTTTTTACTACTTATATAAATATAACTAATTGATAATTGGGTTTTCTAGGAATAAAAATGGGTTTCCAATGGAATTTATGGTAATTAAACACTAATGTATATAAAAAATTACTTTATGTTTAGTCATTAATGTTCATTTTTGTTGTTTATTGTTTGTTAAATTATGTTCGTTTACATTCAATAACTATTCGTTTAGGTTTTAAATGAACGAACATAAACGAACACGAAAATAACCATATTCTTAATAAACGAACATAAACAAAAAAAAATTTGTTTGATTATCTGTTTGTGTTCGTTCGGTTCATTTACATCCCTAATCGTGGGTAGGAGGCGTGTCACATTGTCACCTAGGCACCACTACCATTGGGTGACAAACCGGTGGTGCGTGGTGTGGTTGTGAAAGGTGTTTTTGTTGATGCATGGAATGTCTGTTGACTACGTCTGCATCAAGTCTTAGGTCAAGATAGGTCAACATAGGATCTTAAAAGTCAAATTAGGGTTTATTGTTGGGTTTTCGCTTATATGTACATAGGTTAGGATAGTATTTCGTTCATATGTACATGTTGTAAGTGATTTCGCTTATAAGGTCTTAGGGTGTCGCTCATAGGGTCAGATTGGTGGTTTCGCTTTTGTGTCAACATGAGGTTTCGCTTATATGGACTGTCCATATAAGCGAAATCCGCTGGTCTATATATAGCGACCATGAGCGAAATCAGATCATTCAGTTGTGAATGTTGGAGCGAAATCATCTCATGTGCTAGGGAACAGAACTCTGTCAAAATTGATTCAGAAAGCAATAAAAGAGAAGGAATTGAATAGGAAAAGCTGTTGTAACTTCGTGTATACTGATTCCGCCTTTATACATGAAGATGAACGTTCTTAACTGACTTTTCGGGGTCGCAAAACGGTCCAACAAGTGGTATCAGAGCTTCAGGACGAGGAGTTCATACTACTACAGCTGATTCGACAACATTCTCTCATTTCTACTCACTTTCTCTCATACTTTTTCGATTTAAACTGGTTCCTACGGTTGAAATGGCCTGAAATTCGAGTATAACGTGTAAAACATACGATTAACAAACCCTAGAAAGATTCAGGTTAAAATTCGGACTAAAACATGATGAAATTTGACTAAAATGTGATTTCGCTTTTTCGAACATACCTGTTTCGCTTATACGGACATAAGCTTGGTTTCGCTTATTTGGACACTACCTATTTCGCTTTTTCGGACATTAGGGTTTCGGTCATAGGAACCTTATTTCGCTTATCTGTCAAAACCTATTTCGCTTATAGGAACAATTTCTGATTTCGCTTATTTGACATTATCTGATTTCGCTTATAAAGACACTACTGATTTCGCTTATCAGTCAAAAATTGATTTCGCTCGAGTGTACATTTTGTTGATTTCGTTCATTTGTCATCATAAACTGATTTCGCTTTTGTGATAAGTTTTGATTTCGCTTTTGTGATATCAAAACAAAATATTTCGCTTTTGTGTCACTATTTTGTTCAAAATCTTGAAAATTTTTCTAAGTGTTTGCTGATTTTGCAGGTACAATCAAAATGGATGACATATTTTTGAACCCGTTTAGCGATATGTACGCATTCGCTGGAAATTCCGGAAATGATGATTCTTCGTCTAACAACAACAATGAGAATCTGCCAAAAGAGAGCAAAAAGGAAGCTTGGGAATCGGAAAGTGCCTTCGGAATATTCAATAAACCTCCAAAGCTTATGGCTATCGAGGAATACAGTCGGTGGTCAAGAAAGTTTGAAGATTGGTTAATGGCATTTGCATTTCCCAGCTGGAAGAGTTTGAAAAACGGTTATGAAAATGGAAACAAAAATGGTGAAACTTTAAGATCAGCTGAGGAGATTGATTCGTTTGTAGCTGAACAAAAGTGTGTGGCTTTGTTGTTTCAGTCTGTTCGGGAGGACATAATTTCTTTGATCGATTATTCAAATGCAAAAGATCTTTGGAAAAAGTTAGAAAAGAAATGTATAGGTAGTGAAGAAATCAAGAAAAACAAAATGAAACTACTTAAGAAAGAGTTTGATATGTTTGGGTGTTTAAAGAACGAGTCAGTTTGTAAAATGATAGAAAGGTTTGGTCATCTGAAGCTGGAATTAGTAAGACATGATATCAGATATTCTGAAGATGATCTTATCGACAAATTGTTCGATTCGTTGCCTGACGAGATGGATTGGAGATATTATGCGCTGATGCTGAAGAATACCATCAAAGCACCAGAAAAGTTAACATTAGATTTGCTAATTGAGAAACTTGAAAGTCACGAGCTGGAACTGAAGAAGACATACAAAGTCAATCACTCTTCTTACCAGCAGAATTTGGATTTGTATTATCCAAAGAGCATGATGCCAAAAGCAACTTCTCCCAAGACTGCGTTTTCTGCTGAAAATGTGTCCACAGCAAGCAAAGAAAGTCAAAGTGGTCAAAGCAGTGGAAATCACAGTGGTTATCACAGTGGATCTTCATCATCTGCAAGTCATTCTGAGGCAAAGAATCGTTTTCAATGCAACATTGCAATAGACTTGAAGAATGCTCAGAATTTTGATGAGGAGTCGGCCAAACAACAGATGATCTTTCTAGCATTTGTGTTGGAATCGTATGAAGGGTTAGTAGCTGGGAAGATAGGCAACACCAACTTAACGAAAGAAGATTATAATCAGATAGATCCTGAAGAAATGGAGTTGATCGATATTCGTTGGTCTATGGCCAGTGCTGTTCGTCGAGCACAGCGTTTCATGGAAATTAATGGCAGGAAGACAATTGGTGGTCCATCTACCAAATTGGGGTTCGATAAGTCCAAGGTGACATGCTTCAAGTGTAAGCAGAAAGGTCACTTCAAACGAGAATGCAGAAACGCATATGCTGATGAGTCGGAGAACCCTTTCAGAGATGATTATTACAAAAAGGCAATTTATCACCAGAATAAATCTGAGCCGCCTAGATTGAAGCAGGTTGAAGACAATAAAGAGAAATCTAGAGCTCTTGCGGTGATTTATGATTATGAAGGGTATGATTGGAGTCAAGAGGTTCTACCGGAAGAAGATGCGGTTGGTTACGCATTCATGGCGAAAAACGACGAACCTATTCCTTGGAAAGATAACCGAACTGAAGAGCAGAAGTATAGATACAGAAAAATGTTGGCTGAAAACAAAATCATTAGAATTTATGGTATCTATCTGGAAGCAAGGAGAGCAAATAGATGGGATCCGGACAGAGAGTGTTATCTTGATGAATATGGAAATATTGCGATCGATGACAAAACGCTTGATATCGAAGCCATAATCAAGGGGTACAGAGAAGAGGATGACTATTGGCAGAATAAATGGTGGGGAACTGGAGACGAGAAAGAGAAAGAAGAGAAAGAGAAAAAGGAGAAAGAAGAGCAGGAAAAATCAAAGAAAGTTGATACTGGAGTTATTGACACAACGCAGGAGTTGACTGCAGAGAACCTGGGAAAAATGGCTGACAAAGTGCTGGCTGCTAAGGCACTTGAGGTAGACTCTAACTCCGTGTCTGAGTCAAAAAGCCAGGTCAGTTCAAACATGTCAACAAATGCGTCAGGTAAGAAAATTGATGGAAATGCTGATTGCAAAAATTGCAACAAAGAGTGCAAATTTTGTAACACAGTCACGTATCTCAACGGGAAGAAAGTTGATGATCTGACAGCAAAAGTCAGAAGCGTTGAGAATCAGATTCTTGATCGTGACAAAACAGTTAAAGCTTTAACTGAACGGATAAGAGAATTAACTAGCCAAATTGAAAATGATAAAATTGATCATGACAAAATTAAACAAGAAAATGAAAAGTTGATTCTTGAAAACCGTCAGATTTCTGAGAAGTTTGAAAAACTCAAAAGCACAATGAAAGATAATGATGATCGAAATGGTAAAACTTATAAAGAAAATGAACACCTAAAAGCAGTGCTTAGAGTAAAAGAAGAATCAATCAACCAACAACTGGATGAAATCGCTAAACTGAAACTTAAATTTCAAGAGGCTGAAATTGAAAATGAGCGAATCCAGTTGAAGCTTAACAGTTACAGCTCCGCAAGCTTTGTTTTGCAACACATTATTCCCAAACCCATCGGGAAAGACAAAGCAGGCGAAGATGTGTACTCTGATGGAACTGGGGTGGGTTTTCATCAAGTTCCACCACCTGTTCTTGATAACTACACGAAAAAGCAATCAGGGTTGGTTGAAATTGAGGAAGAAAGTGAAGTTAAACTTCCGGAGAACATTGATGTCACGTTCACATCTTCCAATGACGATAGTGTCCAAAATGATATTGTAAAAGGTGTTGTTGAAAATGTGCTAAAAACGGATGGTGACACTACTGAGGAAGATGGGTGTTTCTTGGACAATTACATTCCGAAACAAAAGTCCAAGAACAACTTAAATGAATAATCAAATCTTGTCATGTACAAGATGTTGGGTTCAGATAAGTTGTTTTCGGATTCAGAGTTTCCGATTGAGAATGTTAACATGAACAAATTGACCAATGTTTTCAAGTTGATCGAAGTTGAGTTATCAGAAGTGAACAATCTGAGTCAAACAAAGAGAAAAATGAGTTTTGAGAAAGAAAAAGTTTACAACAAGAAATCTGTTAATCCACCACGTTTTTATAATAACAATCGAAATAACTGGTCGGGTGGTTATCAGGGTGGTAGGAATTATCAGAGAAGAAATGTTCCAAACAAGAGGTTTGCTGAAAAGAAAAAGTTTGTGAACAGTTCGAGTTCACTTGCTGATGAAGAGAAAGAGATTTTTTCAAAATCAAATGAAGAGTTCTTTGAGAAAAGAGCTTCACAGTCTCAGTCTGAAGGCACAAGTCGAGTTGTTGATACTCGAACATGTTTCAGATGTAATCAAGTTGGTCACATTGCACGAAAGTGTACCAATGTGAAGCCTAAGACTGAAACTGTGAAGATTCAAAAGAAGAAAGTTGATGAGAAGGGTAAAGCACCAATCGTTGTTGAGAAAAAGAGTGTGAAAAATGACAACACCAAAGTGAAAAATGAACTTGTAAAGAAAGTGGTAACTAAAAATGACAAATTTTACAAACGGGTTGCATTGTCTCAACAAGTTTGGAAACCAAAAAGTGAGAAAAAGATTTCACCTTCTGAGGATTCAATTCAAATTGATTATGATGCAAATTTTCCACCTCTTAAGGCTGAAAACTTCAAAATTCAAATTGCGAGAGTCAAGGTTACACCTAAGGCTGATGAGGCCTGGGTGGACTCCATGTTCGACTAAACAATTTGAATTGCCGGAGCTTCCTGGATCGCGAAGCATGAATCAGCATCTTTATTAAAGTTTAAGTCAAAGTTTGTTATGTGCAGGATCTTCCAAAACTTGTATCCAGATGGATCATGGATAGTGGAGCTTCTAGACATATGACAGGGAAGACTGCGTTGCTGTATGATGTGAGAAATATCAATGGTGGTTATGTGGGATTTGCTGGTCATGAAGGTGGTAGAATTATTGGTGAAGGAACGTTATCCAACGGGATTGTTATGTTTGAAAGAGTTAACTACATTACTGAGCTGGAGAACAATCTGCTGAGTATCTCGCAGATTTGTGACAATATATATACAACTCACTTCACTGATAAAGAATGTTTGATCTTGAAACCGAGATTTGTAATACCTGAAGAATGGATTATCACGCGGGCACCTAGAGTGAATGATTTATATGTGTTGGATATGACTGTAGCAACTACAACAACAGGTCAAGCACATTGTTTTGTTTCCAGAGCAACTGAAAAAGAATCGAGTTTGTTGCACCGCAAGATGGGGCATATTCACCTAAGGAAGATGAATCACTTGGTACACAATGATTTGGTTCTTGGAGTTCATGTCAAAGGTTTTCATCTGGAAGGGGAGTGCATAAGCTGTGTTAAAGGCAAGCAGAAGAAAAATTCACACCCTACAAAGCAAGTCAATTCAGTTTCGAGACCTCTGGAAAGACTTCACATGGATTTGTTTGGTCCTGTGAATGTCAAAAGTATTACAGGAGATTACTACTGTTTGGTCGTTACTGATGATTATTCCAGATTTTCGTGGGTTTCATTCTTGAAGACGAAAGACGAAACGTTTGACAGTTTGATGGCGTTGTTCAAAAAGATTGAGAATTTGTACCAACGACGTATCAAAAGAATTCGTAGTGACAATGGTACTGAATTCAAGAACAGTAAGATGGAAGAATTTTGTGATGAAAGAGGTATATTGCATGAGTTTAGTGCTCCGTACACTCCGCAGCAGAATGGAGTCGCAGAACGTAAAAACCGGACATTAATTGAGACGGCTAGAACTATGCTCGCAGATTCAAAGTTACCGATAAATTTTTGGGCTGAAGCTGTTTCCGCCGCATGCTATACGCTCAACAGGGTTCTCACTGTCAAGAAGTTCAACAAAACATGCTTTGAGCTAATCAATAACCGTAAACCGAATTTGAAATATCTAGAACCGTTCGGGTCACCCTGTACTGTTATAGAGCCTTATGGAAAGTTTGGTCCGAAGTGCATTGAGGGAATATTTGTTGGTTATGCAAATCCGATGCAACGTGTCTTCGTTCCAAGTGAGAAGCGAATTATTGAAGCTGGAAATGTTGAATGTCAAGGTTATACTATGCCGCCACAGAATCCTGGAGATTCATGGCGTTATCATTATGACAAATTGTGGGATTCGTTTGACATGAGAGAAGAATCAGAGGATGATGAAGATTTCTTTGATGAGTTGGATATTTTGCGTGAATACGAGTCACAGCTAAGGTTCCCAGCTGAGTATTCGAGGCGACCACGGGAAACTTCAAATGATGATGAAGCAGGTCCAAGTAATGCTGGTGAACATGATGATGTCCAACAGAATGAAGTTGCTCAGGATAATCAGTCGGATCAGATTGATAATCAAGAAGCTGAAAACATGCCAGTCTTTGATCATGGTGATTCAGATTCTGAGGGGGAGCAAATTCAGATTTCAAGTCAAACAAACCAAGTTGGTGAACAAGATGCAGAGCAGAATGTTACTAATCTGGAGGGCAATGTAGATGTTCCAAGCGAAGTGATGCCGCGAACTTTTTCATTTCATCCAGAGGAGTTGATTATAGGAGAATTGTAGACAGGCGTTCGCACTCGAAGACAGATTGATAAAGGGCTTACATGTTTTTATACAAAAGTTGCTCCTTTGCAAACTGAATTCTCATTGAGTTGTTTTATCTCGCAGGTTGAGCCAAGAACTTACAAAGAGGCGCTTACGGAAGATTCTTGGGTCAATGCAATGCAGGAGGAACTGAGCCAATTCGAGAAATTAGGAGTGTGGAAGTTAGTTGATTTGCCGGATGGTCATAGGAAAATCAATACGAAATGGGTATTTAAGTGTAAGAGAGACGAGAGAGGAGTTGTTGTAAGGAACAAAGCTCGACTCGTTGTTCAGGGCTTTAGTCAACAGGAGGGGATTGATTTTACAAAAGTCTATGCTCCTGTGGCACGACTAGAAGCGATCAGAATTTTCCTTGCATTTGCGTCTTGGAAGAACTTCAAAGTATATCAGTTAGATGTAAAATCGGTGTTTCTTTATGGGAAGGTCAAAGAGGAGGTTTATGTTGGACAGCCGCCGGGCTTCACCGATCCAATCCACAAAAACAAGGTCTACTTATTGGACAAAGCGCTGTATGGTTTACACCAGGCCCCGAGAGCTTGGTACGAGACTTTGTCTCAACACCTACTAGCCAACAGCTTCATTCGTGGAAAAGTGGATGCCACTCTCTTCACTAAAGAGGTCGACGGCCATCTTCTGATAGTTCAGATTTATGTGGACGATATAATCTTTGGGTCGACAAATGAAAATCTATGCAAAGATTTTGAATCAGTGATGAAGCAAAAATTCGAAATGTCATCAATGGGGGAGATGAAATTTTTTCTGGGTCTACAAGTTGAACAACTACCTGAGGGAATTTTCATTCATCAGACAAAGTACGTTCATGATATTCTAGAGAAATTTGGGATGTCAAGTTCTACTTCAGCTGCTACCCCACTTGCAACAAATCATGGGATTCACCCAGATCTCACCGGAGACAGGGCTGATGAAACTTTTTATCGATCTATGATAGGTTCTTTGATGTACCTAACTGCTTCACGTCCTGATATCATGTACCCAACGTGCCTCGCAGCAAGATTTCAATCTAACCCGAGAGCATCGCATATGATCATTGTGAAGAGGATATTGCGCTACCTGAAAGGAACTCCTTCATTGGGGTTGTGGTATCCTAGGAAAGGCGATTTTACGCTCGAAGGGTATTCCGATTCGGATTTCGGATGCTGCAAAGTCAATTCAAAATCAACAACTGCAGGATGCCAGTTCTTTGGTCCTAGATTGGTTACCTGGCAGTGTAAGAAACAAACGTCTGTGGCGCTATCTACATGTGAAGCGGAGTACGTTTATGCTAGCAGTTGTTGCTCTCAGATCTTGTGGATACAGCAACAGATGCGCGACTACGGTTTGCAGTTTCTTAACACACCTCTTTTTGTTGATAATGAGGCCGCTATAAATATAACAAAAAATCCAGTACATCACGCTAAAACTAAACACATAGAAATTCGTCATCACTTTATTCGTGATTGTTTTGAGAAAAAGTTGATACGAATTGAGAAAATCCACACTGACGAACAGAAAGCTGATTTACATACCAAAGCTTTTGATAAAAATCGGTTTAAATATTTGTTAAAACTGAATGGTATGAAGCTTCTTTCAGTGTCGGATGGCATTATCGGCGTTGATGAGAGTACTGTTGTGGATGAAGACGAGAAGCAATCTGCAATGGTTTGTCGTTTTTTTACATGTTTTGGTATTTAGGGGGAGTAGATAGATAGATGTATATAGATATACTTTCAGAAAATACAAAAACATGATAAAATTTCAAAATACAAAAACAATATAAAATCTGAAAAAGAGCTTGTGTATATAGGGAAAATGATAGTACATCGGCTAGACAATTACAGTATGCTAAAGATTTGTAAAGTTTAAATGAGTTAAACAGTCTCACTAATGATGTGTCGATAGGTTTTCACACATTTAGTAGATTTATTCGGGATATAAACCTAAATTTCAAACTTGTGAAATTCGTGGGGAACACTACTTGGATATATAGGTAACCCCTGAAATCTCGTTTGAAAGGTCTCGTATTCTGATATACTAGGTTTTTATACTCAATGATGTCTGGGGTATTATTTCGGGACTTCTGCTGAACGGTAGTTCTGACCTAGTCCTTGGATAATACTTTCTGCAAATGCTTGAAACATAGCATAAACCCTCAGTATGCCGATGAAACAATAAAATTGACAGTCGCTGCTGTTGTAGCTAAAGGATCCTCTAAAGGGGACATACCGTAAAGTCGAAGCTGATATCTCTCTGCGTATACGGAAGTATCGACCTGAGATCCCTCGGCCCTCGCATTACCTAATTTATGTACAGATATCATTGTAGTATACTCACCTGTAAGACTGAATATTGGGATTCTGGATACGGGAGTATATTCAAGAGGTGGGACACATGAATGAGCTAAGTTTATAAGACATCTAAATCGTATCCTGAGTAAATTGAAATTTGTGTGAGAATTTAAGATGGGTCAGTATATCGACAATCGAGGTGAATTGTTTAAGTCTGAGTATGAAATGTAGCTTAACGGTACTTGTAATTTGTCTGATAGCTGATATGATTCCCTAACACGCTCGCCAAAAATAAGTTTGTAAATAGTTTACTTTGTTTACTTTCTGCAATTTAAGTTTTCTGTATTTCATTTCTTAGTTTAAAACACTTTATAAAATCCAAAAAGATTTTTCATTTCTGCTTTATTTTAGACAAACCAAAGTGGAGAGTTGATTGTTGGATTCTCAGATGATTGAAGCAGATGCAGGAGATTCTGAACTGAAGAATGAGGAGAGCTTATCTTGATGGAGTTTGATTTATTGAAAAGTCAAAAACAAGTTCATTAACTTGATACTTGTTATTTTCAGAAAATGTGAAAATTGTTGTTTTTAAAATCAGTTTGATTCGTCAAATGATCAACCAAGGTCATTAAATTGAACTTGGTAGATTAATTGAGTGATCAGGGTCATTAACTTGGACCTGAATACTTGAGTGGATTTTTAAAACTGATTAAGTTTGTGATTTATTGTTGAAAAGATAGTTTGTAATGTTTGATGTATGAGAAACAGGTTTTGGATTTCATCATTCCCAACGGAAGCTAATTGTCAAAGCTTGAACCAGATAAAGACCTCAGATTCTAGCATATTGAGAGGGGGAGTCTGTGAAAGGGGGAGTCTGGATCGACGATCAAAGGGAAGTCTGAAGATGGAGCTAGGAAGTGAGCCTAAACCTGTGAAGATAGAATGCTTATGATGTGAAGACAGAGAGTTGAAGAAAAGACCAAGACTGAAGACTCGGAGCTGAAGACTTCGTCAACATCCAAGGGGGAGTCTGTTGATGCATGGAATGTCTGTTGACTATGTCTGCATCAAGTCTTAGGTCAACATAGGATCTTAAAAGTCAAATTAGGGTTTATTGTTGGGTTTTCGCTTATATGTACATAGGTTAGGATAGTATTTCGTTCATATGTACATGTTGTAAGTGATTTCGCTTATAAGGTCTTAGGGTGTCGCTCATAGGGTCAGATTGGTGGTTTCGCTTTTGTGTCAACATGAGGTTTCGCTTATATGGATTTTCCATATAAGCGAAATCAGCTGGTCTATATATAGCGACCATGAGCGAAATCAGATCATTCAGTTGTGAATGTTGGAGCGAAATCATCTCATGTGCTAGGGAACAGAACTCTGTCAAAATTGATTCAGAAAGCAATAAAAGAGAAGGAATTGAATAGGAAAAGCTGTTGTAACTTCGTGTATACTGATTCCGCCTTTATACGTGAAGATGAACGTCCTTAACTGACTTTTCGGGGTCGCAAAACGGTCCAACAGTTTTTGTGGGTGTAATTATGCGTGAAAGGAAAGAATGCCGTTGGGCATATAAATGTTCACCGACTCTATTTATATATATAAAAAAGTAAAAAATACCCTATAATGTTATACTAGGGATGAGCATTTGGTACTGGGTACCGATACCGTACCGGTACCCACTTTTTGGCATTTTCGGTATTGGTATCGGTTCGGTACGATACCGGCAAAATACCGAATTTTACCTTCAAATACCGGTACTGTACCGGTACCGTACCGAATACCGTTACCGGTACCCAGTTTTGACGAATTTAGGTATCGGTATTTTCGGTACCGGTACCACGCTCATCCCTATGTTATACGGCCTAATATTTTCTCTATGTATATGAGTCGTATAACGTTATACGAGCCATATAACTTTTTACGGCCAAATATTTGTTATGCTAAATTATTCTATACGGACCGTATAACATTATGCGGCACGTATACATGATGTGAAATTAAGATTTTAAGGCGTAGGATTATTAGCACCCTTTTCGAATTTCACATTGCCCGCTTGGAACCACCAACTAGGGTGTTCATGAGCCGATCGAACCGAACCGAACGGAGGTCTGCTCGTGCTCGGTTCGGTTTGAAACCGAGCCGCTCGGTTCGGTTCGGATTTAGGAAATCGAGCGGAAATCTTATGCTCGCGCTCGGTTCGGTTTAGAACCGAGCCGCTCGGTTCGGTTCGCTTTTGCTCAGTTTTATTTAGCATTCCTACACAGCCATTCATTCACCAAAATTCACCAACTTATATGTCTCTCACACACTTTAACAATTTAACAAAATTGAAACATATAAAGTCCCACAAATGTTTAATGTTTAAGAACATCTAAAATGCAAAATAACTTCAAAAACAGGTGTTGAAGTCATTCCAGACATCTTCAAACAAAAAATGAATTCAAAACATAAAATTTGATACAGTAACATCAATTCAAACCCATAAAATGTAGGATCGTTTTGTGACCCAAACGAGTCAATCAGAAGAGATTTAATCCGTTTCAGATGCGGAAAATAAGAAACGGACGTTGAAACAGCTTGCGTATCACTTTAAACACTGATTATATTGATTTACTATCGATTACAATCAGTCTTCACACCGGCAGCACCTCGGTATGGAATCTAGTCTCTCTACCTTGTTACCTTCAAATGACAAATGACAATCCTATATATAGTGCTAGCTTGATAGCTTGAAATGACACATACACATTCAAGCTACCAGACACGTTCAAGCTATCAGACACTTTCAAGCTAACAGACATCTTCAAGCTACCAGACATCTCAAGCTAACATGACTTTCAAGCTAACATGACTTTCAAGCTAACATATCCGAAATGCAACCAAGACTCGACATAAGACGAAGACGACAGATGAATGCACCAACAGACTCCCCCTCAGATGTTGACGAGTCTTAAGTGTCGAGTCTTCGCATCTTCAGTCTTTATCAGTCTCTTTTCTTTCTTGGCATATACCAGGATCTTCTCTTTGGCTCTAACCTCATCAGACTCCCCCTCTCATCATGATGGGATCGCTGTCTGGAATTAGCTATCACCTAGAGATCAATCCCTGGCTTTATCTCTGATCAGCTCATCTCCTGCACAATCATCTCACAAACACATAAGTTTTTACTTAAATCAATAAGAAAAACTTACTAGAAATAGTTACATCAAGTTCAAATTAATGACCCTGATTAACTAAACAAACTTCTTTCTCAAAATAAAATTTTCAATTCAATACACACACTCCCAAACCAGTTCATCATGTTTAGCACTCGAAATTTTGAAAATCAGCTCTTCAACATCAGTTGTCGAAAATCTTTTTGGACTTTTCAAAATAATGAAACATGAATGCAATAACAGAAATTAACTGCAGAAATAAAATATATACAAACATATTTTTGTGAGTTTGCAAAAGAGGATCATATCAGTTTATGTGACCAATCACTAGCACCGTTAAGCTTGATTTCATATTATGAAACATGAATGCAATAACATAAATTAACTGCAGAAATAAAATATATACAAACATATTTTTGTGAGTTTGCAAAAGAGGATCATATCAGTTTATGTGACCAATCACTAGCACCGTTAAGCTTGATTTCATTTTATGCTCTAAACGATTCACATTGATTGACGATATTGTTGTCCACTTAAACTCAATCTAAAAACTTTCGAAATGCTTACCGATACGTTAAGATATATTAAGATAGCACTAAGTTCTTATGGACCCCACGATCTCAGCATATCCCCTCATCATGCAATACACTGACTCAAGTAATGCCTTTAAACTTTATCAACTGTGATTTGTGCGAAAAAACAAAACAGAATGTTTAAACATTAACAATCAGATCGATACTTCCGTATACGCAGAGAAAGTCCAATGTTTAAACAAAATAAGAAAAATAAAACAAGTTGAAGTTGTTTAGGCTTTAACCACCAGGTCGATACTTCCGTATACGCAGAGGAGGTCCAAAGCTTAAACGAAACACCAAAGAAAATAAAGCAGAACGTTTAGGCAACAACATCCAGGTCGATACTCACGTATACGCAGAGGATGTCCGATGCTTAAACAAAATAAAGAAATAAAACAAGTTTAAATCTTTGCAAAATGAAATGCACAATCACAGTGATTTTTTTAGCAAAGTTGTTAAAGTTCACAAACTTAACCAGTTTTATGTCTTTCGACAATCAGCGATTACTGAGTAGGCACACAGTCAAGAAGGACAAAACTAAGTACTATGCTTTCGACCATGTTTCCCACTAGAACTAGGCTTTTTGCTTTAGGCTTGTATCGTTTTCGCAAATCTACTAGTCTAGCTGAGCCTATCGTCACATCTTTAGTGAGATCGTTTATCACATTTTATCTCTCCATTTCTTTAGCATGCTGTGACAGTCCAACTGATCTACTATCATTTCCTCTTTTTCACAATAAAACTCACTTTTTGCATTTTTCAATGTTTTTGACATTTTCAAATTTTCTAATTTTTTTTTTACTCCCCCTAAAATCAAAATATGTCTCAATTTTGATTTTCTGGGAAAATTTGAAAACAAGCTGTACAAGAAATGTGACAACATGATGAGAATCACTTCAATTCTCTATTCACTTGGCTTGAACAATCAGAACTCCCCCTGACAACAAACTATTTTCCCATAGTGATTTCAAAACACTTAAGTTTGTTTTAATCAAAATGATTTTTCCGGAAAATAAGTTTTGTGTGTCTTTTCACAAATTCGGGGATCTTTCATTACTTTGTTTTCTTCAATCACTTGTAAGATTTAACATTTATCAATTTTAACAACAAAATCACATGTAGAAAATCAAGTACAACTTAATGTCCCTGATTTACCACTTGTAAGTCGAAATATCATATTCGTGAATTTCTCAAGAAATGTGCCGATTCATGTTCCACGCTTACCAACCTGGGAACTCCGGCAAGTCAGGTTTTTCATTTAAACAGATTCACCCAAGCCTGACGGTCCTTGGGTGATTTTGAATTCTTGTTCAACAACGGTGGAAAATTTGCATCATCCATTGTTAGACCAGAATTCTCAATTTTTACCTCAACACATGGCTCTTCTGGTTTTACCATACCAGAATCATTGCCTGAATGTAGCTTGTCTGACTTTGATAGGCCAGATTCATCGCCGACATGTGGCTCCTTTGTTTCCATAGAAACAAATTCATCGCCAACAACTTTCTTCTTCTTCTTTCCCTCTTTCGTCCTCAGATTTGTATCTGATGAATGCGTTTTGCTTGATTTGTTGTTCTTTGGTGAGCAAGACGATTTATCAGAACTTTTATCTGTTTTACTAGTTGTATCCGAGGACAAAATCTTCTCTAGATACTCTCTAGCCTTCTTTCTCTTCTTCCTCAGTCTGTCTTTCTGCCCCTGAGAAAGTTTCACTTTTGTTTCTTGAACTTTAGGTTCTTGAACCTTCTGTTCTTTGGGCTTGACATTGACTGATTTCTTTGCCATCTTCTGAGAATTAACCCTCAATCTTTCATTTGATCTCCTTGGGCAATCTCTGGCAATGTGACCTCTGATGTTGCAATTAAAGCATCTCCTCGTCTCATAACTCCAACATTGGCAGTTAACAGCAATGTGTCCTTGATAACCACATCGGTAACACACTCTGTTATCGTACCAATCACCATTTTCAGTCCAAACATTCAGATCATAGCACTGTTTGGCTTGGTGATAATCCTTGCTCCTCTTGTTTGCTGGATTTGACTTTTGAGCACTGTGGTCCAACCTGCACCACTTATTGCCAACAATTTTAGAATTTTCATTTTTCGATTTTTGTAATTTTTCATTGCGATTGGATGATCGATCTGATGAGCTTTTATTATCTTTTTGAACATTTTTCAAAATTTTCTCTTTTTGTTTTTGTTCCACTTTCTTCTTCAAAGGTTTTTGCTTAGAGCATTCTCCCTTTTCAGTTGATTGTGGAACAGTTTCTTGAAACTTTTCTTTTAATTTCAAAAATAAATTCTTTTTCGTCATTTTTTCATTTTCAACATCAGATTTCTCATCGCAATCTTCAACTATGACTTTGTCATAGTTTGTGACATCGTCACTTATTGGAACTGAATTTAAAGGTTTTGGACAAGGAATAGTTGAAGTATTCACAAACACCTTCAACTTTTGTTCCCATTCGTTGATTTTCTTTTGAGCACACTCTGCTTCCTTTTCAAGTCGAATAATCTTTTCAAGATGAGAATTAATTGCAATTTGTTTTTCAAGATTGTTTTTACCAAACAAATCTCTCTCATCTTCTAAAATTTTTATTTGACTTTGAAAATCTTTTTCAATCTTTACTTTTTCATTTTCTAAATGTTGTATTTGACTTTTCAAAACATTTTCTGATTTTTTAAGATTTTTGTTTTCTAATGACAAACTCTCAACATCCTTCAAGAGTTTGTCATTAACAAATGTCAACATCTCACAATTTTTCAGCAAAACAAGAATATGTTTATCATCAGCTTTTGTCTCAACCTTTAAAGCTGAAATATTTTCAACCTGTTTCTTTTCCTCATGAACACTTTCATCCTTACTCTCTTCTTCTGATGAATGATCAAAGATAGGTGCGTCTTCTGCAACCTCTTTCTTTAACTCTGGTTCAGGATTCACAGACACAGGTTTTTCAGATTTTCCTTTCTCAATTTTGACCGATGGAAATTGTTCAATCTGCTCAGCTCTGATCTCTTCTTTAACAATAACTGCTTTTTGATTCTTTCTTTTTGCATCTTGTTTTCCTTTCAATTTTTCAATTTTATCGGCATAAAATAATTTTTCACTACGTTGATCAGATGGAAGTTGTTGTTTAAGATTTTCAAGTTTCCGGATTTCTTCTTCATAATTGTCACCCTCTTCATCAGACGAATGATCAAAAACCGGAACTTTTTCAACAACTTCTTTTTCTGAGACTGTTTCTCCTTCTTGCTTTATCGGATTATACTGCTGAGATTCATAATACACATATGCCAACAATTCTTCAAAATCCATGTTTTCGGTAAACAATTTCACAAACTCAACTTTCAAGCAAAATACCAAGTTTCAACCAAAGTTCCTTCTTCAAGCGAAACCACTATTCAAACTTTTATACACTTTCAAACAAAAACCAGTTTCAAGCGGTCAGACAGTTTCAAGCGATCAGACTGTTTCAAGCTGTCAGACGGTTTCAAGCTACCAGGCTGTTTGAAGCTATCAGACGATTTCAAGCTACCAGGCTGTTTGAAGCTGTCGGACGATTTCAAGCTACCAGGCTGTTTGAAGCTTTCAGACGATTTCAAGCTACCAGGCTGTTTGAAGCTGTCAGACGATTTCAAGCTAACATGCAAGTTTTTGTCATTTTTAGTCCGAATTTGACCATAAAACTTTCAAGGGTTTGTCTATGTCCAATTCCGAGTGCACTGTGAAAATTTGAACCAATTCGGACCGTGAAATCTCGTTCAATTGAAGAAAGAAGGTGTAGAAGTCAGAAAAAGTGATGAAAACAGGCTGTTTTGGCAAGATCTCTTCCTCCTGAGCTCTGATACCACTTGTAGGATCGTTTTGTGACCCAAACGAGTCAATCAGAAGAGATTTAATCCGTTTCAGATGCGGAAAATAAGAAACGGACGTTGAAACAGCTTGCGTATCACTTTAAACACTGATTATATTGATTTACTATCGATTACAATCAGTCTTCACACCGGCAGCACCTCGGTATGGAATCTAGTCTCTCTACCTTGTTACCTTCAAATGACAAATGACAATCCTATATATAGTGCTAGCTTGATAGCTTGAAATGACACATACACATTCAAGCTACCAGACACGTTCAAGCTATCAGACATCTTCAAGCTACCAGACATCTCAAGCTAACATGACTTTCAAGCTAACATGACTTTCAAGCTAACATATCCGAAATGCAACCAAGACTCGACATAAGACGAAGACGACAGATGAACACCCCTCTTTTTTTAACTGAATTACAGAGATTAGGGTTTTTTTTTGAACTGAAGATATGAGGATTCTAGGGGCTGGATATGTTACATGTTTATTATATTTAATAAATATAATATATATATTTAATAAATATAATATATAATATAATAATAATAATAAATTCGATCGAAACCGAACAGGCGACGAGCGAGCGTACCTATGCTCGTGCTCGGTTCATTTTTAAACCGAATCGAGCTGCTCGGCTCGGTTTTAACCGAGCAAGGAATCGAACGAGCAAATTTCCGAGCTTTTTCGAATGATCGTCGAACGATCTTCGAGCGCCGAGCAGTCTGGACACCCTTACCACCAACTTCCTTCTGAAAGCCCATCAAAAGGAAAAGCAAAAAGAAAGAAGTATTGCCAGAAGGAATCGTTCAAATGCAAAATGGACCACGAAAGAACTCACGTTGGCTTGGGATTGGGTCAATGTATATGAGGATCCAAAAACCGGCAATAATTTTGTTAGACCAATTGTAGTGGTTATGGTGAATAATGTCATATCCTTGGGCGTTGTCCGCAACGTGTCGTCCTAGTCAGCAAAGGGGCGTTTTGAAGAAATGGGTGTAGTGGGATGATGGCTCCACACTTGGGCGTTGTTCGACACGTGACACTCCCATAATCCCATAATTACCCAATTATTATTTCTTTTTTAATTTTTAAAACAAATAATTATCATTGGCCATCAAAACTTCTCTCAGACGTTGTTTTTAAAACGCTCCGGCAAATTGTTGGTCGAAAAACACCCATGGGGGCGGAGATTCCGGCGTGGTGGGGCGTTCTTTTCGAAAACACGCCCAAAAAACGGACGACTACGTATGCTCTTATATTTTTAATTGTTTTTTCTTACTATATTTCTTAACGTTACCATTGGCGGACCTAACCTAGACGTATGGGTTGCGTTTGCACCCCATGATTTTTTTTGTTTGTTTAGTAAAGTGATTTAATCTCGAGCGACCTCCGTAAAACAACTAAGCTCATTTTATTCAATTAAACAGATAAGCCCATTTCATACTAACTTATTAACTATTAAACTCAATAACCATTTCAAACAATTAATCCCAACACCATTTAGCTCACCCATTTTCAACAATTAAAATTTTAATCTAATAAACCCATTTTTTCTTAACCGGCCACACCCAAAAGTCGTCTTTTCTAGCTAAAAAATCAATCGACAATTCAGTCGAAGCGCCTATTGTTGCTGGTCATCCACATAAGGTTTCATCTATTTGAATTTATCTTAACAAGTGCTAAGCTATTTCACCCAAAAAAAAAAAAAAAAAAAAAGAAAGAAAAAATCTTAAAGTTATATAATTTTGGTCCCTGTGGTTTGGGCAGTTTTGCCATTTTAGTCTAAATCTCAACCTTTTTACATTTGGGTCTCTGTGGTTTGCATTTTGTTGCCATTTTAGTCCAAAATCCAAAAACCCTCTATTTTGACTGTTGAAAACTGATTATTTTGTCCTTTAATGCAGGGGCATTTTGGTCATTTTTTAAATTTCATTTGTTTTAGTTTTTTTAGCAATAATATATATTGGGGATGGTGATGTTGGGGATGGTGATGATCATAATCAGCTCTCTTCTCTCTCTCTCTCTATAGCACCACCACCGCCACCTCCTCCCTCTCTCTCTCTTCTCTCTCTCTATAACACCACCGCCACCTCCTCCCCCTTCTCTCTCTCTCTCTCTTCTCTCTCTCTCTCTCTCTCTCTTCTCTCTCTCTCTTTTCCGGTGACAGCCGACACTCCGATTCCTATCACCATCAAAGCCGCCACCACTGAAACCCTAAAGCGCCACCACCGCTGTCACCATCAAAGCTGATACTGAAACCCTAAACCGCCGGAAGTTTAGCAGATCTGGAACCTTCTATGTTCGATCTACGATGGTGTAGCAAAAGTATTGTTGAAAACCAGGTAAATAATCTGCTTTTTTTTATTTAAAAACGAGAGATTTGAATGGTTAGGATGGATATTACAGTGTGGTCAGAGACTGTAAAGTCGAAAACCAAGAAGGAACATCCGATTGCTCAAAATTATTGTTGCTTAAATCCCTGGAACGCGACATTGTGAACTCAGTAACTCAGTATCTGTAATCAACAATAAGTTTGTTGAATTTGAAATGGCGGTTTGTGGTGGTGGTGGTGTGGTAGTGGTGGTGGTGGTGGCGGTGGTGGCGGTGGTGGAGTTCACGGTGGTGGTGGTGGTGTTCGACAGAGAGGAGAGCGAGAGAAGAGAGAGATGGGTTCTTGTTAACTTTATGGGATTTGAATTAATGGGAGCTTTTCTTTTATTTGATTGAATTTGTTTGTTTTTTTTAGAACTTGAATTCTGCTTATATAAACTCAGGATTGATGGTGATGGCGGAGGTGTTTAAAAAGGAGGCGGTGGCAGAGGTGTTAAAGGGGAGGTGGCGGTGGCTAGAGTGGTGGTGGGTGAGATGAAAGTGAGTTGTTTATGGTGGTGGTGGTGGTGTTAGAGTAGTGGTTAGAGAGAGACAGGAGGAGAGAGAGAGAGAGAGAGAGTCAAGAGAGAGAAAGGACTGAGAGATATGTGAGAGATCTGAAATTTTTTTTATATTTTTAATCTTTTAAAATTCTTTTTTGTTTTAAATATTAGTGATATTTTAAAATCTATTAGAAAATGAAAGGGATTATTTATGTTAATTAAGAAAATGTTAAATAAAAAGAAAAATGCTCAAAATGCCCCTGAACTAAAAGACAAAATAGGAGGTTGCAACAATAAAAAAAATGGGGTTTTTGAATTTTGGACTAAAATGACATCAAAATGCAAACCACATGGACCCAGATGTAAAAAGTTTGAGATTTGGACTAAAATGGCAAAACTGACCAAACCACAGGGACCAAAATCGCAGTTTACTCTTTATAAATACATTAAGATATATGGCGTATGGCTTTATGGTTCTAAGAGGCTGTGAACAATATGAACGGGAGTAAACATGTTCCACTATCCCGAGCCTATTTTGGGATATTTTGTTAATGTTAGCTTAAAACTTATCGGTTGATTTGAGTTTAAATTTGTATGAAACGATTTCTCAAAATAAAAGTTGGTTTTATCTTTTTATTATATGATCCAACCTGGCCCGAAATATTAATATAGACAACCGGCCCTAAAAGTTTTCCGAGCCCCAAAAAAAAACAATGGATCCTCTACTGAACATTACTACTACTATATAGTTTTAGGTACTAATCAAACAGGTGACGCATTTTGAGATGTTTCACTTGTCGATAGGACGAGGTGCGCACCGAAATCTCGACAATTAATGTGTAAATGAAGGGACATCCGGATAAAAGTGGAAAAGTTTAGTGGAATGCATCATTTATGTTGATATCACTTATATCACTTAACCATTAATCTAGACTTGCCCCTCTTGTTGGTATCATGCTTTTCTTTTAACCCTAAATATCCATTTGTTGACCATGTGTAGTGGGTGTTACCTACTTCTAACGTCACCTAATAACTAAGCCAAAAACCATTACGTGGATGTTAGTGAGGAGACGCTTGTCGCGCGAGGGAAGGGTGGAGGGTTGCGGTAACAAGCGTGAAGCGAGAGAACATCTTTTATATATTTTTTAGTCAATCACATGATGTCACGTTACCCATAACTAGGTTAAATACTATTGCACTCTTATGAATATATAATTAGTAAAAGCTCCACTCACTAACTAAGTCACTACACATGTACTTAAAAGTTTTTTTTTTTTTTTTACTGTTGGTAGCTTGACCAAAGACCTCATATGGTTATTTTTTAGTTAACGCATTACGCACCTCTACATTAAATACTAGTATTAAGCCCCTGCGTTGCAGCGGTTGTCATAAAACTATGTTAAGCAGTAGCAATACTATACCATTGTCAGCGATCGCCAACACCGGAAAAGCTCGTAAAAACAAAATAAATAAAAACAGGAAAAAAATAACGCCTATCAAAAAGCATACGTAAAATCTTTGAATCACGCACGCTCGTTACTAAGAAATTAAACCGAAACGTAAAACATAGAAAAAAATAACTAAGTCCATCTAGGACCCGCTTGTTGGACGAACTTGTCAAACGCAGAAAAGTAGATGTGACGCGACGGGCCAGTCAAACGGGAAAAAATATACGGAAAAATGTTGAACCCCACACGCACGTTGCGGTGTGTTAACTCACAAAATTTAGAACGAAACGGAAAACTTGAGAAAGATGAAAAGTATGGTGGACCAAAATTGAAAATAAAAAAGAGTTGGGATTAAATTGCAAAAGATGATAAACATTGAGTTAAAAGTAAAAAACAAATGGTCTAAATTGCAAAATTGAAGTTATTTATTAATTTTAGATAAAGATAAGGATAAAAATAAGTGATATCTATATATTGGTTATTAATTAATATTAATATTAAAATAAATTTATTAAACAAATATAAATAAAATTTATGAGGTTAAAGGAGAGAATGACATGTGCTATTATTTGGAGCCTTTTATTTTTATTATATGTTAGATACCTAAAAGGCTGAAGTTAAGAATTTCTCGTAATGTCTAGTTCAGTTATCTAGGTCATTTATTACCTTTTTATTTAACTTTATCATGAAATAATTTATTTTTCAGTAAACCAATTACAATAAATTTCATATGCAACCCTTACATTATAGCGTAACTAATTATGTTTAGCCAGGTGTAGTGAAATTTTCTTTTCGCTTTATCAACATCTATGTTTTATCTTTATTCATCCAAAAAATGCATATTGATGCTATACTCTTAAAAAGTTGTATCATTAGAAAATTCTCTAACTCAGTGCGAAATATAAAATAGAAGAGCCTTCTCTAGAAAGGAAAAAAAAAAAAAATGGTCTTGTGCGAGATAAAAAATTTGGGTCCTATTCGAAAATCTGCATTTAACATAAACTCATCAATCACCGAAGTTTATGTGGATGCAATTTAAATAGTTATTTTTAGCTAAATTTATGAAGTAATTTACTGATTAAAGGGGAAGATGCAGTTGACAAAATTAAGCATTAAATCTCATAAAAAAACAAGCAAAAATAAAGAATTAGAAGACGCCATGATTAGAACTGCGTCTCTTTGTTTTTTAAGCAAGTCAATAACCACTAGTATAAATGCTCATTTATGTTATTTCTTGATTCTGTGCGTATATATTATATCTTATACAACGTAAATTTTATACAAAATTAAAAAGATTTAGACCCAGAGGGTTTGGGCCTTGTGTCGTCGCCCACCCCGCACCCCTATATGCCGGCCCTGTAAAATAGGGTAATTAAATTATTCTAGTATCAGGATGAAAGTTTGAATAATAACAATAATAATAATTTGACTCATTTCAGAAAAAAAAAATAGGGTAAATTACTTTTTGAGTCCCTGTGTTTTATGTGTTTTAACTAGTTGAGTCCAAAAGCAAAAAGTTTAACGACCTGAGTCCCTATAAGCAATTTCTTTAACCATTTGAGTCCATTTTTAACCATTCTGTTAAGTCTGCTGTTAAGTCCCCCCACGTGCAGTCCACGTGAGGGGTATTTTCGTCCATTTAACCTCCCCTGTGTCTCTTCTTTATAATTGTTCCCTTTTATCTTCTTCCACATAAACTAAAAACCCTAATTCTTCAACATGATCTCTCCCTTTCATCTTCTTCCCCAAAATAAAACCCTAGATCTTCATCATTATCAATCAGGTTGTATGCGCATGTGGCTCTGCAACTATCATTCGAACCTCGTGGACTGCAACAAATCCAGGGAGGAGATTCCATTATTGTGCAAGAGAGGTAGTTGATTTGATATAAAGATCCACAGGTAAAGAACCCTAATTCTTGTGTTTTATGTGTTGCAGGGAACTAATTGTGGGTTCGTAAGTTGGGCTGAACCTCCATTATGTGCACGAGCAACGGAAATCATACCTGGATTACTAAGATCCATTAACAGTCATGAAGAAATGGCAAGAAAAAAGGACCTCGAAGTGAAAAGGTTGAAGATTGTGTTAGGGGTTACCTGGGTTTTGTGTGTAATGTATATGCTTTTGGCATGAAAGTTGTACCCTTCTTACCCCCATTGACCTTTTTTTGTTAACATTATTATTGTAAATGGTCAGTGGGGATGTCTTTTGTACCCAATATGATGCTAATGAAAACAAGTTATGTTTCGCCTATCCAGAAGTTACGTTTTCGCTATCGGACAACTTACGTTTTGTCTTGTGGGGATGTCTTTATGCACTCTACAATGTACCACGTACGACACTAATTAAAACAAGTTACTTTCTGTTTGTCTATCGGACAACTAACGTTTTGCCTATCGGACTTTTTCCATTACTAAACCAATTACCAAAGTAAAAGACATGGCCTAAACAAGACATGACCTAAACAGACATGGCCTAAACAATAAGACACATTACCTGGAAACAAAACTGATGACCTAAACAAAAACACACATTACCAAACCAAAAGACACTTCAAACATTCAAACATTACATAAAGTAGCATCCAAAAGTACAATATCTTAGTTAAGTTACCAAAGTTTGCATAACATTACATACTAAACCAAAAGACACTTCAAACACTACATAACAAAAGCATCATATGTCTAACAAGGTAACAGTCTAAAGATCAGCACTTTGTGAAGTAGTTTGACTAGCCTTGGCTCCTCTTCCACCCCTGCCACCTCTACCAGCCTTGGCTCCTCGTCCACCCCTGCCACCTCTTCCAGCCTTGGGCCCTGTTCCACCCCTCCCACCTCTTCCAGCATTGGTTGTTTGAGTCTCACCTTGACCTGCAGTTTGACCCTGAGGTTGAGCTGTTGTTTGACTCTGAGGTTGAGTTGCACCCTGACCCTTGCAGCTCCTCTTATTATGCCCAACATTCCCACATTTCTTGCAAGTTTTAGGCACTCCTTGCCTTGTCATTTTCCCCTTCTTGTCTATCAAAAGCTCAGAAATCTCCACCTCTGACTTCTTCCTTTTCTTCTTGGGACTTCCCACTGGAGTATAATGAATTGGAGGGATAAGGGTTGTTGGGCATTGTGAAGGTGTCCAGTACTCTCTCCCACTAATAGGGTCAATTGTGTGCATGTAAACATCCTTCCAGGTTTGAAGCCAATAAACCTTATCAACCCATGACTCTAAAATACCTACATTCATACCATTCCTTGCCATATCCCATATGGCAGCTACACCATGTTTACATGGCATACCTGTTAACTGCCACTTTCTGCATGTGCAGGTTCTCTCATTAACATCTACCTTGCACTGATCAGCATAATGGAGGTTCAGCCCAGCTTACGAACCCACAATTAGTTCCCTGCAACACATAAAACACAAGAATTAGGGTTCTTTACCTGTGGATCTTTATATCAAATCAACTACCTCTCTTGCACAACAATGGAATCTCCTCCCTGGATTTGTTGCAGTCCACGAGGTTCGAATGATAGTTGCAGAGCCACATGCGCATACAACCTGATTGATCATGATGAAGATCTAGGGTTTTAATTTTGGGAAGAAGATGAAGGGAGAGATCATGTTGAAGAATTAGGGTTTTTAGTTTATGTGGAAGAAGATAAAAGGGAACAATTATAAAGAAGAGACACAGGGGAGGTTAAATGGACGAAAATACCCCTCACGTGGACTGCACGTGGGGGGACTTAACAGCAGACTTAACAGAATGGTTAAAAATGGACTCAAATGGTTAAAGAAATTGCTTATAGGGACTCAGGTCGTTAAACTTTTTGCTTTTGGACTCAACTAGTTAAAACACATAAAACACAAGGACTCAAAAAGTAATTTACCCAAAAAAATACAGTTCACTTAGTTATAAGAAAGATATATTGCTTAATTTCAAAGTGGATAAAGATGCAGATTAATGATCAGTGGAATTAATGCTAGGACCAAAATAAAGATTATATGTTCATTTTTATAATGCGTATGGTTTGTTAACAATAATATTATGATTCTTAAAGTCCCAAACATAAAAGAAGCCTTTTATATATGCTTGTGAAGAAGATAATGTTTATTGAATGGTTCAAATACAGGAAATTAAAGCCATCCAAAATATTGGAACTTTATGTATACTAAACAGTATATCAAATACTAAGTTATTTTATTCGACCAAAGGAGACTCGTGACATGATATGGACAATGTGTATTAAATTTGGTCCTTTGAACGGACACACATACGGATAAGGTGTTAGGAGTACTTAAAAAATGTTCTTGATTCGTTACTTTAGAATTTGCGGCTCTTGCCCTGGATAGATGCTAAAAAATAAATGGCGCTACTATATTCGATATTTTATCTTTAAACTTAAGAAAGTTGTACAAAGACATATTGTTATAATTCTTGTTAATTCGTTGTCTAATCACATATTGTCTAACGATCTAGTAGAATGTCAAAATCAAATCAAAAGTACGTAAGTATAAAGTTGTTTAGAATCTATAGAGAAAATTAATGTAGTTAATGGAACCTGGTTCTCATCCATATGAGATGGAATATCCCATGTGTTGTTAAAGCATGTTGATGATTCTCACGCCACACCGTCAATTTGTAGGGGCTAAATGTGAGATTCTAAAAGCATTTCCATCACACCTTTATTTTTTTGTCATTTTACAAATTCCCTTTTCAAAATTCTTTACTTTGTGCATTTAATTAGGTGATGCTTCGCCCTCGTTGCGGGGCGATGACCGAATAATTTTCAACCAATTAAAAAAACAGTATTATAGTTTTGCTTGAAAGAAAAATTAAAAATAGTGTTAGGCAAAGTCATATTTTTATTTTTATTTGGGGAAATATCAATTTTTTTCCCGAGGGTAAAATCCTAATTTTTAGCTAGGGGAAAACCATATTTTTATTTTGCACTAGGGGCAAAAATGTAATTTTGAACTAATGGTGATATCGTAATTTTGAACCGGGGAAAAATCGTAAATTTTAGCTGGGGGCAAAGGCGTAATTTTATTTTGAACTGGGGCAAATACGTAATTTTAAACTGAGGGAAAAACCGTAATTTTAAAGTGGGTATAAAATAATAAACTGGTGTAAAATCGTAATTTTGAGCCGGGAGGAAAACAAAATTTTATTTTGAACTGGGGCGAAAATGTAATTTTGGCTGAGGGTAAAAGCGTAATTTTTTTTACCGAGGGCGAAGTCGTATTTTTTAGCTCGGGGCAAAAGGGTAAATGTATCGTGAAGTTGGGGCATAACCGTATTTTTTAACTGGGGTAAAAACGTAATTTTAAAGTGGGTATAGAATAATAAACTGGTTGGTCCAATGGGTATTTGCCTCCATCCATTTGAACCAATGGCAGAGAAACACTATTCAGGGGCAAAACCGTAATTTTAAAGTGTTTATAAAATAATAAACTGGTTGGTCCAATGGGGAGGCCCGGCCGCCCATTTAAACCAATGGCAGGGAGATACTATTCCCTGCCATGGTAAATGTAGATGTTGAAAATGAACTGAGGGCAAAATCGTAATTTAAGCTGGTGCAAAACCATAATTTTATGTTGACCTGGGGGCAAGATCATAATTGTAAACCGAAGGCAAAATCTTTGTTTTTAGCTGTGGGCAAAAGTATAATTTATTTTGAATTTGGGGCAAAAACGTTATTTCGAGCTTCGGGAAAAATTGTAAATTTAAACTGGGGATAAAATCGTAATTTGGAACCGAGGGCAAAAGCGTATTTTTTAGCTGAAGGCAAAATCGTAATTTTATTTTGAATTTGGGGCAAAAACGTAATTTCGAGCTTCGGAAAAAATTGTAAATTTAAACTGAGGATAAAATCGTAATTTGGAACCGAGGGCAAAAGCGTTTTTTTTTTAGCTTATTTTGAATTTGGGGCAAAAACGTTAAACTGAGGGTAAAACAGTAATTTTAAAGTGGATATAAAATAATAATTTGGTTGGTCCAATAGGGGAGTGCTAGACACTATTCACTCAACTCCTTTTTGTATATGTAGGATAATATTGTAATTTGTTCATTTACAAATTACCACGCCTTCCTTTATCCATTTTTACACTTTAAGACCATGTATAATTGTAAGGGTGAATAATGTCCTAGTTATGGACGTTTTCCACCACGTGTCATTCTAGTCAGTAAAGAGACGTTTTCGCAAATAGACGTAATGGTGATAATGCCCAATAATGCCCCGTCAATCATTAAACAATTATTAATTTTTTAAATTAAAACTAATAAAATTCATTAAATAAAAACATTACATTCTTAAAAAAATAAAAACCCGAAATAAGAAAAAAATTAAAATCCAAAAAAAACCGAACCAAATAAATAAAAAACTATTAAGCTAGAGTCCGTATTTTTTAGGGATTTGTTGTTGACGCATTTGGGCTAGGATCAACACGTCGCCAGTGAGATGGTCGATGGGTTTAGACAAAAATTTGATATCTTTCTCAACTTGTCTCGATTCTTGTATCGCGACAAACTTTCTGTTTTCGGCGTTTCTTTCCTCCATAGTTTGTAAACGCCTATAACTGAGATCTCGAATGTCCTAAAGGTGTCGATTCATCTCTTCGAAATCTTGCTTTAATATTTTGGGATCAGAAGAAGAGGACTCCGCTTT
The DNA here is from genome assembly GCA_030545235.1 of Helianthus tuberosus. NCBI lineage: Eukaryota > Viridiplantae > Streptophyta > Magnoliopsida > Asterales > Asteraceae > Helianthus > Helianthus tuberosus. The sequence continues at coordinate 55,178,484 of CM060406.1, forward strand.
TTTCCCCTTATTTTTGGCACTTCTTCTACCCGGCGGTCTTTCCAACTCCAAATCCTCGTCGTCGTCTAAAATAATATTTAAATCGACGTTACGAGCATTTGAGGTGGGTGTGTCCGGGTCAACCGACGATGATGTTTTTGACCGCTTTGATTTACATCTAACGCTAGACATCATCGTCAGTACATTTGACCATTTGGGACTTCCTCGTAAAAGCTCCCAACGTCTTAAATACATGAAACTGCCTTTCGTAGCATTGTATTCTTCCAACGCTCTTGTTATAATAGTACCATCGTTTTGGCCGCTTCCCCAGTTGTCCCGAGTGCGTTGGAACACCTCTTGAAACTGATGACATTTCCAGTTGATATCGGTCCATTTGCTCGAAATAGAATTTTTATCTCGATATTCATCTTTTCCCGTAGCTTTAAAGAACGTTTCACGAATTTTTTGCCAAAAAAAAACGGTAATGTTTGATAATTTGCTACAAAGAAACACAAAAATTATAATGTTATATTTTAAAAATAAATAAATAAATAAATACATGGGTCGATTTATGTAACAATAAATAACTTTTTAAAACACTTACCAACATCGGGGGCCTCCGATATATATAGCCACGCACGTGCCAACCCGTATTCCTCGTCTTTCGTCCATGCTTGGTAGTTTCCTTTTCGACGAAGAGTGGTTGGATCTTTCTTTTTGTGAGACCTTTTCCCACGTTTGGATCCCTCAACAACGGGCTCGGGTTGTGTCTTCGGTACCATTTCTATCTCTGGATCGGTATCTTGAGTAGACAGTTGCGAACCACCCATGGTTGGAAAGGTTTGCGGAACTTGAAAGAATGGTTGTGAACCGCCCGATGCTAGTATTTGGGTGTACGCAAATACATTAGGATCGACTTGTAGGTTGAAGCTCGGTTGCGGTTGCGTGGTGTTCGGCCGATATGTATTGGGGTTACCGGGTCTCGACGGCACACTGAATGGGGGTCGGAAGGGATTCATGATTGTGATTGAAAAGTGGAGAAATTTTTAAAAGAGTTAAATGACATTTTAGTCCCTGTGGTTTGGGTCATTTTGCCAGTTTAGTCCAAAGGTTTCAATTTTTACCTGTGGGTACAAAAAGGTTTCATGTTTACCATTTTAGTCCACTGGGTTAACTTCACCAATTTTTTCTCTTAACAAGAAGGGCAATTTGGTCATTTTAAATGGCCGAATTGCCCTTCTATTTAACAGAATTACATATAAAATGACCGAATTGGTCTTCTCATTAACAGAAAAAATGGATGAACTTAACCCAGTGGACTAAAATGGCAACGGTGAAACTTTTTTGGACCCACATGTGAAAAATGAAACCTTTGGACTAAACTGGAAAAATGACCCAAACCATAAGGACTAAAATTTCATTTAGCTCTTTTAAAAAAAAATAGAGAATGTGGAGAAGTTTATAAAATACTTGAGGTGAAAAGTAGGATTTAAATAGGGTAAAAGTTGAAATAAAAAAAATAAGTTTTAATGAATTATTCCGTTGTTCAACGGTAAGGTTTTGAAATTCGTGCGGGGCTCGAGCGTTTTTAAAACAACGCTTTTCAATTTTTTTGAAATAAAAACGCCCCAGGGGACGGTTGTTATGGCGTTGGGGGCGTGGATTTGTAAAAAAAGCCCGAATCTTGGACGACTACGTATGGTCTAAGAACCATTATCTATATAACTAGTTGCAAATGCCCGCGCTTCATAGCGGGGTTGAAAGGCAGATAACGTAGGGTGCTAAAATTTGTAACACTCAATTTTTGCGACTTCTACATTAGCATTAACCTCGCAAAAATAATACCCAATTAAGAGAAGATATAAAGATCATATGTTATATAACAATTAGTTATTAATTAACTAATAGAACCCATCATAACACTTATATTTATTTATAGAGTTAAATGCAATTTTAGTTCTTGTAGTTTGCATCATTTTAACAATTTAGTCTAAAGGTTTTATTATTTGCCTGTGGGTTCAAAAAGGGTTTTACCGTTGCCATTTTAGTCCACTGGGTTAACTTCATCTATTTTTTCTGTTAACAAGAAGAGCAATTCGGTCATTTTATATGTAATTCTGCTAACTATAAGGGCAATTCGGCCTTATATCTAAAACGTTTACTTTTTTATAAACTAAAACGTTATAACTAATCTCATAACTCGCAATAGATATCTTGCATTTGATAAAATTGAATAACCTTAGAATGTTACCTTTTTTAGCAATTTTTAAATTCAAATTATCATATAACTTAAAGTACAAAGTCGGTGGCTTTTACGCCACCGACACTCCAACTTTCCATTTAGTTACAATGACCCCTTTACTTTGAATTTTCCAACCCACACCCTCATCTTTCAACTTTGCCAACACCCCCTTATACTTGCTTTTCCACCATCACCCTCAGCTTTTATACATTAACGTTACCACCCCTCTACTTTTACATTTCCACCATCACTCTCATCTTTTACACATTTTCGTCACCACCCCTCTACTTTTACACTTTGTCTTTTTTAACTTTGCCTTTTTAGACTTTGCGTTTTTACCCCTTGCACTATTACTCCATTTTTACACTTATACGTGCTCAACTTTAAAAAAATGCAATTGTAACCCCTAGACTATTACACCTACTTTTGCAAATGTCATTGCATTGTGTTTTACGAAATGTTTTAGACATTGTGTTTACACTTCGTGTCTACCTTTGTGTTTTACGCATTGTGTTTTACATTTTTTTTTGTAATTGTCTTTTACGCATTGCGTTTTACGAATCATGTGTTATCTTATTACACGTTTCTACCCGCCGCGCGCCGCCACAATGTGCGACGGGCAAAATACGAGTTTTGTAATAAATAATATCGTTACCAATTTATCATTGTATATATAAACCTATTAGTTAGATTTATTTTCAAGTTATTTGAAATGCTTAATACTTAATAAAAATAAAATTGTTTTTTTTTTTGTGGTTGAATACAAATAACTATAAAATATATATAACCCTACAAAAGATAAACTAAAAGAAAGTCAAGAAAGAGAAAGAAAACCACTTGAAAATGTACAAGTGTCAAATTAAAGGGATGCACTCTTAATCAAGTTTGCAATTGTTATAGATATAATGTTAATTTATAAGCTTTTTTATGTATTGTGAGTTGCATTTTGTGTTTTGTTGGTTTTATTTGTTTTGAGTGTTTGTTTGTGTTGTTTTTGGTTGTATATTTGGGTTAGTGAGAGGTTTAAAAGTTTGCCCCCTTAGCGTGCCTTATCATTTACGCTTTCTCTCTCTACACGCCTCTCTCTCCCTTTTTCTACACTACGGCAGCTTCAACCTACTTTCTCCGACGACTTTCTATCTACTTTAGGTAAGTTCTTTGTTTGTTGGTTTGCGCATGTTGTTCGATCGACTTGGTTATTAGGTGTTATTGTTTGAACGGTTTGTTTTTGTGGGTTTGTGTTACTTATATGCGTTTCATGGCTAACGACATAGATTGTTTGCTTCTTTCGGTGACGTATATTGTTTCGTTGTCTCCGATTTTTTTGTTTACTTCTTTCTCACTTTTGGTTTGTTGGGTTTGTTTGTTACTGATGTTACAGAGGTTTCACGTCACGGTATGCTTATTGTTACGTTCGTCTCTAAGGACGTTGGAAACTAACTAAATTAATGAAATTGAACACGGGAGAATTACTTACTAGACTTGAGAAACTACTAAGAACACAAGGAAGTTGCTTCTAAACTCCATAGAAGCTCCAAGAACAGATTTAGAGTGAATTGGAAGGTGTGAGTTATGATGAATACCAAGTATGCTATTTATACTAATAAAAAATATCCCAAATCATGACAAGCGTTAGCCAAGCTGATTAGGAGCTGATTAGTGGCACTTTAGGTGTCACAAGGAGAAGAAAGAGTGGCAAATTCGCAGAGATGTGGCAACATAACAGCAATGGCAGGCTAGCTGCCAATTTTCTGCCACTGGGCACCTCTTACGGACCGTAAGAGGTGGTTTAAGGTCCGTAAGGGGTGTCTTCACTGGCTTACGTTTTCAAAACCCCTTAAGGTCCGTAAGGGACCTCCAAATGCTGAAATTTGGCATTTTTTTCATATTTAGTCCTCGAACTTGTTTCTATCCCCATTTTTGATGTATTTGGTCCATCTCCTTCCACAAATCGGAATTAAACGAAGAGTTTGGACACGTGTCACATTATAATTTTGATATATTTATACGGGATGTTACAATTTTCATACTCCATTTTATTGTTATATGTCAAACAAACACATCCTCTACAAATTATCAAGAACACATATGTTGTTTACAATCGACTCGATTTGATTGTGAGTCAATCATAGAAGCAGGTTAGTTACTCCCTATATTCTTATTATTTGTTTCTATTGTTATAAATGTGTGTAGTTTTATCTTCGTATACTAATCAATTATTAAATAATTGTACTTATTAGTTAACGATGTATTTGTTTATACTTTGATTAAAGAATGAATCTTCTTCTTCTTCTTCTTTATTCAGTTACCTTAATCACATTTTCATTGATGTCTGGAGTCTGGAGGTAGATATTATTCATGTATATTTTGATTTTTCTTCATAAAAAAATTGTACTTTAATCTTCTTATTAACTTGTGTCAAACAAATAGTTATATAGGTACAGTTTGACCGATTTAAATCACTTCAATTACTTTATTGCACACTTGATATAAGGATAACTTGACTTATGAGGTCAATGATAGTGCAGTGACGCTTTGAAAATCCCGACACTTTATTAAAGATTCAATATGTGTCTATTATAAACTCAATATGGGTACAGTTTGACTACTTAAATCAAACATAATGGTATTTATTTTATTTTGAGATTTTAGATACTACTTCCCAAGAGAATGGAGAACGTACTTGAGTAAGCTTTTGAAAGTTTTTGCACCTTAAAACATCATTCAAAGATAGAAAAATTGATCTAATTTTGAAAATTTAGCAAGTAAATATGTTATATTCGAACTGGTCAACTCATAGACTTAGAAGCAACAGTCTCACATGACGATTATTCCTCGTTTTCTTTATTAGCAAAAAGTATACTTGATGAACTTTCCTTAAGCTCATCACTCAAAACATGACAATTATCAATAGATTTGTAAAAAGTATTTTCTTTATACAAACTAATGTGTAAATGTATCAAATTAAGGGGGTGTTTGGAATTACTTTTTCTACCTGATTTTTTGATTATTGTGTTTTGAAACCGCAAAAAATCTATTTTGAGTGTTTGGTAAAAAATTATTAAAAACTAATTTTTTGCGTTTTGTAGACATCAAAACGTGATAATCCAAAAGTAGGTCACCCCCTACTGCAGGAAAACGAGATTTTCTATCTTATTTTATCTCCCCGTAACTACCTCTAAAATTTACCGCCATACATACAATGCCCTTGGACTCCTAGAGAAGAAGAACAAAATACAATCGTCGGCCAAATCATCTCTTTCGGATCTTTCCACATCTGAATCCGGCACATCTCATCGTCTCCTTTTTTGATTTCTTATTCTATACGCCACATTAGTTGCGTAAATGTCTAATCAGTTCATTTTATTCACAGTCGTCGCAAGTATCGATTTGATTTGCAACTTTACAGAGGTGTATTTGCTTAATTTTAACCCTAAGTAAGTCTCTGTTTGATTATATGATTTGGTTTGTACGATTTTAGTTTTACCCTTTTTTTAGTAGTTAGGTGTTGTTTATTAGTGATTCAGGATATTATATTCTGATTGTGAAACGAGATAAAGCCCTGACTGAAAATCTATGGATTATGGGAACCTTGTCTCCCACCCGCACCTTAATGCAATCAATCACCTCGTCCCATAACTCATCACTGACTTCTACATCGTCCTGGGATCGCATTATGATCTAACAGTAAATTTTACATGAAATAGAAAATGGTTAATGATTGGAACAACCAAAAATAGGAACATGTACATTTGAAAAGGTGCTGATAGAGCAACAAAGTGAATTTAAGGAACTATTGATACACTGGAAGTTAACGAAGAAAAATAGCTTGCTTTATGAACAAAACTATTATAACTTTCATGAATAGTTTCTATAGTAAGCATAACATTCATGGAAAGAACCAAAGATATATTATTTTCCAATCCTATAATCTATGACAATGTACAAGTATGTATTAAAGAGTACCAAAGAAAATACACCAGTTGAGAATACTGAAAGATGACAGTAATATGTTTACTAAATGGGTTAGAAATGACAACTTAAAACCAAAAAACTCCTAGGCCATGTCAAAAAATGTCACCCCTAGTCTAGATAACTATCTATGAATGATCTTTATGAATTGTCGCCATAAACACTTGGGTTAAAACATAGTTGTTAATAGCGCTCATAGCGGGCGCTACAACGAATATGTAACGCCCCAAAAATCTGAATGTTAATATTTGTCGTGTGTTCCTATATGAGACATCATGAAATAAATAACTAGGCTATTTAACCTAGTTAAGAGTACGGTCAAAAGTATTAAATGATGAAGGTAGTGTCAGTTATGTTTTAAAGACAAACCCGAGGGGCTAAAGTGGAACTAATGAAAGTTAAGTTATTAAATATCTAAACACACACATACGTGTGTGTTCAAGAAGGAGCAGGAGGCTCCCATGGAGCCTCAAACCCTAACTTCATCTTTATGCTCAAATTGAAAGGCAATATGACGCTTAAAATCATAACCGAGCATGGATAAATGATCACCATCACGAGGGGATCATAAGGTATGTCTTAAATCTAAGATTCGTGATCATGTGTGAAGTGGGTTATGTTCAAATCCGTGAGTTAATATGAAATTGATCATGTACAAGGGTTAGAATCATCGTATAGAACATGGGTTACGTATGGTTTGTGTTAATTTGATGATTAGAGGTGAAACCCGTTAGTTAGGGTAAAGATGATGACTAGAATCACCACCTTTGTCAAAGTCTTGTTGAAAGATTGATGTATTATGTGGGTATGATGAATTCTTGTTAGATGAATTAGGAGAAATATGGTGATGATATGTTTGATGTTTATTTGGGAATGATACATGATGATTAGTAGTAGGTTTTGATGGGTTATGTATGAGTTTAGAAGAATTATGCATGAATTAGTTGTACGTGATGCTTAAAAGGTAGTACACACACTAAGCGTATGATAAAATGTATATAGTGTTGACCGTATAGTCGACTATGATATTACGAGTATGTGATGATAAGTCGATAGTTAAATATGGTTAATAATTGACTCTTGAGAGTCAACTAAGTATAAGAAACATGATTTGACTCGTTGTCGTAAAGGTGGGATTATAGGAAGTCGTTTGGTACATGTTATGTTAATATGCGTTAATTGTGACTACAAGATGAATTACATGAGTTGAAAGGATATGAAGTTGATTATATGTTTTATGTTGGTTAGAAATAGCTAATGAAAGTTAAGTGTGAAATATGCGATTGATGTGATTGTTAACATGTACAAATGAGTATGCTGATAAGAGCGTGATTTCGATGAAATGAAAGCATAGGAATCACGTCGGGACGGGCTCAAGCATGAGGTGTTAACGGGTCAAGAAGAGGCAAGGAATCGGATACGAACACGGACGCATAAGGTAAGTGATTTCCGTAATCACTTCTTAGTTCGATTAAGTAATAAAGTGTTTTAATTAATTAAACATGAATGTTTGAGGTCAAATATGTGTTGAAGTCTTTCGTCGTAAATGATGGGATTAAAGTTGACCAAAATGCCCTTGATGGGTATTTTGGGCAAATGATCTTAAAAATAGTTTAGAAACAAGAATTCGATTAGTGTAATGTTTTGGACAAGTATGGAAGTGGGGAGTATGGTTTTGTTAGTCATAGACCATTTAATGCGCGAATACCCTTAACGGGTCAAAATAAGCATACGAACGATAATGCGTTAAGAGGATGAAAGACATCCAAGAATTTAGTAATTTATGATAGACGTCACTGATATTATTAGGTTTATAAGAGGTTATGGTAAAACAAACAGGTTATGTGATGAATGCATGAACGGGTCGAAGTTTGGTAAGAGGGTAATAAGCCGAAGGGTTAAAAGTCTGAAATTTTATTATGTCGGATGTTGGATTTTAACTCCATTAGATGGAGAATTAAATTACGGACGCGTGGGAAAAAGAATCGGGTAAAACGGATTAAAAACGAGAGAGTTATGCTCGTTTCCGTAAAGTCCGAACTTGCTGGAAACATGCAGCATTCAGCTGCATATGTTCTGTGAAAAAGAGGGCGTCGCGCCACGCGACGGGGGGTCCCGCGACGCGACGGGTCAGGTTTCTCCGAAATTTGTTTTTTTCGCGTGGATGTTCCGGGAAGCTCGTTTAAACGCGTTTTAAGCTACGTAGGACTAATTTAACTGACGTTTTTATAAGTTTAAGTGTATGAACATGTGTAGATAGGTATGTATGTACGTTTATAAGTATGCACGCAAGTACGAGGATATATGACGGTATGTATGCGAGTAGACATGTATGAGTTTGTTATGTTGCAAGTAGGGATGTATGTATGTATATATATATATATAATGTCATGAGTGTACAAATGATGTAGGTATGTGTATATGTAGATACGTATATAATGAGGTATATGTATTTATATGTAGGTATGCATGTAGGTTGGCATGTATGTGTGTGAGTATGTATGCAAATAGGTATGTATGCATGTGTGTACAAATGTATGTATGGAGATAATAGGTATGAAGTTTAGGTATGTATGTAAGTCATTCTGTATGATTAAGTTTTTACGTTGTTATTCGTGTACCTGGAGTCTTAAGTGTAATGTAGGTACAGTATCGAAGACTCACCAGAGGTGAGGTACTCAGAAGGAATGTTTAATGTAAAGGAATAATGGAACGGGAATAGTCCAAGGCTAAGTATTGTTTATATTGATAACATTTTAATGTCTTGTATGTGTTTGGTGAGTGCAGGTTGCTCGAGCCAGATTATCCTAATCATAGAGGAGTGATCAAGGATCGAGTCACAAGATAGATTGTACGGGAGTGTCGAGTACGTGATTGAGTGAGGCTAGGTTATGATTTCTTATTGAAAATGAGTGTAATAAACGTATTTACTGTAAAAGGATTAACCTTAGAAATGTTTTTAAGCGCGTCAAGGTGTTCGTAATGTAAAGGAATTTTTATGGTACGAATTTCCGCTGCGACTTTAGTCAAATACGATTTAGGGTCTTACAGAATATCATGGTGAAGCGCTCATGCGTCGCTATCTTATTTTGGCGCCTAGATTTTTTAGTTTTTTATATATTTTAATATAAATAGTGGGATTTTATAGGCATAGAATAGTGAGATTTTATAGGTATAGAATAGCGAGATTCTAGGTTTTTTTTTGTTAAATATACATATAAAATAGCATATTTGGATATAATATACAGATAAAATAATTTTAAAATTTTCTTCTACTGAGCCACGAAACATAAAATAGCGCCCGCTGTTTCATAGCTATCACTAAGTAGCGTAAAGGTAGCTTGTCGCTATTGTCCACTATTCGCTATTAACAACTATGTGTTAAAGCATACGAAAGGGTATGGAAGTTCCATCATGTTGTAGTTCAAACATGAGACAATTTTGAGAGCTCAAATATGAAGGTATGCATGCATATGTGGAGCAATAGTTGTTCCAAAAGATGCTTCTGATAGAAGAAAAACATTGAATTATACATTTTTTCAACAGAATATTTCAAATGTTGTACATGAATGTTTTCCCTGCAAATTACGAACATATATCAAATTTTCAACCCATTCTTACTAGGTGACAACGATAAAGACAGGATCGTAAAAATTGCTGTAAATAAATCTACCAAAAATGCAAATATAGCATTACTTTTGGAAATAATGAGTTACCAAGAAGCCAAACATAATGATTGTTTCGCCATTTATATTTCCAAATAATTGTCTAAAAAAGCAGATAATTGTATAATACAGAGCTTTCTAACCTAGTAAAGATAAAAATAAAGAAACGCTGTTGAGTTTCTTCTAGTGTTATTAGAACAGTTTGGGGCTTTTCTAGCCTTCTATGTATATTACTTCTTTTATTGATGTACCAAGGCCAGATTTCATCTAACAGGGAATGGATTTGAACCATGAAAATGCCACAAGTAAGCTTTCATCTACCAAGGCTAGTGCTCGAAAAACTGTTTGGGATTCTAGTACCCGTATGATATTTGTTGAGTTGTGTCTCGAGGAAGTAAAATAATAGACCTGGGATCCACTTCAATAAGGTTGGGTAGACGAACCTAGGAAATAATCTAAAAACTCAAACAGGAAAAGATTACACCAAACTACAACTTAATAACCATTGGGATTCAATGAAGAAGGATTGGAAGTTATACGATCGTTTGATGAGAATTGAATCTGGGCTTGGACGGGATCCTGTGAAAAAGAAGATAAACACAACGAGTGAGTGGTGGGATGAAAAAATACAGGTAATGTTTGATCAAGTAGTTTCTTCACAATCTTATCATAGTTTAGGTACTAACTTTTGTTTACTTCACTTTAAAGGCGGATCCAGAACTTGCAAAATTCAATGACAAAAATTTGGAGATGTATCAAGAGTTTTACGAGCCATTGTTTTGAGAGTGTGTTGCCACTGGGGATTAGACTAAAACCCCTCATCAATTGCAAAATGAAATTAGCCAAAGTGATGTTCAAGACGATATTGGTGTTATGAAGGGAATTTAGGTGATGATGCGGAAATATTATTTCCAGAAAGCAATTTGGTCAAGAGGAGGAAAATACAAATCAATGCTCATGGTCGTTTAAGCAGGGTAAAAAGTACAACAGCTTCCTCACTTGAAGTTAAACTTGACATGGTTATTGAAGCACAAGCCTCATGAAGCACACCAAGTATTCAAATACCTACTCTATCAGAATGTATGGATATTGTTTCAAACTTCCCGGGTTTTGAGCCAAGTTCGATAAATTATAACAAGGCACTACGAATCTTGATGAAAAAGGAGGCAAGGGAAAGCTTTATGTACCCGCCAACTACCATCGACAAGATTAGTTTTCTCTACTCACTTATAGACGAGTGATGGCGTGTTATCATTTTATTTATTTGATATTATTCTTTGCTCTTTGGATGTTCGTTTGTAGACATTTCTATGTGTGCCTTGTTTGAATAAATGACATTGTGTTTTTTACAAGAACTTTTGATACTATGTTTCAGTTATATTTCATTTGGATTATTTTGACTATTTATGTCTTTTTATTGTGTACTTCAACAGGATGGAGATACCAAACCATGGTAAATATGTGAATTCCGATAGTGAAGATGAGAATAATGACTCGAATGAGGGAGATTGGTTAGATGATGAGAAACGGTTTTTACTACTATGCGGTTTAATCGTCAAAAGGGTGATGGTAGTACATAATATGATGAATATCCCACGTATCCCTTGTCGCACTTCCTGTAAAATATTTTTATTCAAGAAATACTCAATGGCTATCCTAGACGTTGTTATGAAGATTTCAGGTTACATGTTGATGTTTTGAAGAGCTAATGTTCGGATCTTAGAATGCACTACAATTTAAAGGGGATACGTAATGTATCTATTGAAGAGTCTGTTGGTATTTTTTGTTGATATTAGCACACAGATGTGGAAATAGACTAGCTCAAAAAAATTTCAATCATTCAGGGGAAACTATTCATAGATATTTCCATCGTGTTTTAAGAGCGGTGCTTAAGCTTAGCGGGGACATCATCATGCCTAAAGCAAACTACAACGATAAAGTACCCCCACAACTCTTAAACAACTCTCGGTATTACCCCATGTTCAAGGTGTGTTCTATTTTTTTACTTCAAATTTCAGAATTAATACTTTGACTATAGTATTGTGAATTAGTAATTAGTATTTTTGTATCTTTAGGATTGCATTGGTGCTATTGATGGGACACAAGTTAAGGCATCGGTTCGAGAGCATGAACAAGCAAAATATGTTGGTAGAAAAGGATATGCAACCCAAAATATTATGGCAGCATGTGATTTTAACATGTGTTTTACATTTGCATGGGCGGGATGGGAAGGCACTGCACATGACATAAGAATTTTTTTAGAAGCATTACGTAAGCCAGAGGTGAAGTTTCCTCGTCCAACGGGTGGTTAGTATTATTTTCTATATGTTTTATGCTATATTTTTACATAACCCATTACATTGAAGTACAAGTTCAATTTATACAGATAAGTACTATGTTGTTGATACCGTGTACCTAAATATCAGAGGCTGTCTTGCTCCATACAAAGGAAATGATGTTCGTTATCATATACCTGATTTTCGTCGAGGTCAAACAGCTGCCCAACGCGCTCCGAAAGGACTAAAAGAGACATTTAACTACTATCACTCATCTTTAAGAAATGTGATCGAAAGGACATTTGGAGTATGAAAGGCAAGGTGAACAAATATTAAAAGATATGCATGTTAATTACTCTTATGAAACACAGGTCGACATTGTGATAGTATCCATGGCAATTCACAACTACATTAGGTTGAAAGGTCATTTTGATGAAGCATTTAACAAAGCACAACAAGAAACTTATTGTCCAACTGGAGATGTTGAAAGTGATACATCCATCAGAATTAATGGAACACAAGAAGACATAACTACACGCCATAGGCAAGACGATCTGTATATGAGTTCGGTAGGAGAGAGAATTGCAAGAGATATTATGCAATCCAATTGAATGTTTATCTGTTGCAATTGCGGTACTAATGCAGAATAGTGAATAATTTGTTTACTTACCTTGCACCGAAGTCATAAGGCGTAGCGATTGAACTTGAGTTTGTTGTTATTGGCTTCTTGATATTGTTTGTTTGATTTGATGGTTAATGTCTTTTTTTTGTCATTTCACTTTTTTATTTTTTAAAATATATATATTTGCCAAACACCAAATAGTTGATTATCTGATTATTGTGATATCAAACAACATAATCAAATCCAAACACTATCTTGCTGCAACACGTTTTGTTACAGCTAATTATCTGATTCTGATTATTCAAAACACATAATCTATTTTGAAAAAACAATCCCAAACACCCTCTAAGACTTCAAATAATTTTATAAAACTGAAATGTTTTAAAATAAATTAAGACTTTGAATATCTTTCTAAATAAGTAAAATAAATATTTTTTACAAAATTTGATGGATCAATTTTGGCTCAAAGATTGGTGGAGGAATCTTCCTTCACATGGAGCAAAACTTATAAGTGAGTCGAATAATTGGTTTAAGCTAACGGGGCGATGACAAACAAAATAAGTGTAAGATTAAATATATTATGTATTAATATTTAATCTATAGCCATTATAATCATTTACATAATAAAGATCAAAATATATAATAACCTATTAAATAATTAGTTGGTAATTGTTGATGGACCATATTACCCTTATTAACTAATTAGGTTTCCTCCTGGGTGCTTATATAAGGAGAGTTATGTGGAGGTTAAGGGGTTAGACAATTACACATTAGAAACACCCCATAAGATCATAACATCAATTTCGACCTCTTCTCCTAACCGATACCCTTTTCGGTTTTCTAAGTCCCCATCATTAGATTGCACCCTAAGGAGGAACCAGATCAAGCTGACAACCATGTCAAACATTATTGCTGCGTCTCCAACTGGATTCTCCACCGCTTGCCTGTCTAATGCACTCAAAGGTATGTTTTCATGTTTTCCTTTATGTATAAACAGAACTGAACCAACATGTGGTATCAGAGCATATGTTGATTAGTCGGTTCTGTTTTCGTATCCATAATTCTGGGATTGAAACTTGAAAAACGGAATTTTTTGAAAATCTTATGAACAGCCGGTTTCGAGTCATAAAGGTTTACTCGAGATTACTGTTTTCGGACAAAAAATAATTACATGTTCACTCGAAATCAAACTGGATTATGTTTATAACCGAAATCTGTTTTAGAAAAGCCTTAAAATTCAGGTTTCGGGTTCCAGAATTTATGTTTTAATTTTTTAGGGTTCATCATGTTCTTAGGAAAATTCGAAAATTCTATTATGTTTTGGAATATGATTCGGATTATTAAGTGTTTTCCTAATTTTGATCTGATTTTGTCCTCTAAAGATTTTCGAAAACTGTTATTAGATAAACAGATTATAATTTTTCGAGATATTTGACAAAATCAGATCAGCATTAGAATAGGAAATCATATCTCACAATCCCTTAAATTTCGAATTTTCAGTTATGTTTTGCATTAACAACTTAAACAGGAAGTTTCAAGATCAATTTTAACGACCCGAAACCAAGATCTCGACTCGAGACCACGAGATCTCGACTCGAAATCATAAATGTTCTCAAAAAATTCACAACACGAGACAACGATTTCGACTCGAGACCATAAGGTCTCGACTCGAGACCATAAGGTCTCGACTCGAGACCACTAAAGGTTTCAACTAAGGACTTCAATCTTCATCACTCGAGACCATGGTTGCGACTCGAGACCTCATCAAGGAACCGAGATCTCATAAAACATACTAGTCGAGACCATGATTACGACTCGAGACTGAGATTGCGACTCGAGACCATAAAATCATAACTCGAGACAAAGGTCTCGACTCGAGACCATAAGGTCATAACTCGAGACAAAGGTCTCGACTCGAGACAACAAGGTTGTGACTCGAAACCTCATTATTTTAAGCTGTTTAATGTGGACTAACGGGTGGTTTGCTATTAAATGATTGGTTTTGTAAATACTTAGTTAATTAATAAGGATCAAATAATGTTTCACAAAACCAAAATGGCTTAACTTGAATGAGCTTCTGATGTATCACTTCTGGCCAAAGCTGATTTGATGCATCTACTTATCGTTCAAGTATTACGAAAGCTATGTTGTGTGTGCATCATAAGCATGAATGTCTTAATTTCTGGCCAAAGCTGATTTAATTCATTCATAGATGGCATACTCAACAAGTGCATAACTAAAGTGATTGTCTCAATTTCTGGCCAAAGCTGATTTGTTACAACCACTTTGCACACATGCTTAAATGATTACACTTCTGGCCAAAGCTGTTTTGTCTTCGTTTAAGTAGAACTTTAAGTAGTCTATTATTTTGATGTTAGTAATAGACATATCACAACCTCTTCACATAATGATCCTTATATTAATGATCCTTAATTAAGTTTTATGATCATTTCGTCTGCCTTATTTTTAGTACCCATAATTTTACTCACTATAATTTTCTTCTATAAGTCTATATCTCATCCACTCTAATTCCTAAATCTAATATGTTTTGCTTAAAGTTTCTATAAGAATTAGCTCTTAAATTAAATCATTGATTATCTCTTAAGACACGATAATCCTATTGCTCTCTTCTGATAAAGCACTACAGAAGAAAAGTAGAGCATGACGATTAGGATAAATCGAACATAATGTCTCTTATGATAATCAAGAATAAGTGCTGTCACTAAAGTTATTCCAGATTAAGTCTTTCCTAAGACTAATCTATTATGTGTGGTTTAATCACAAGAACTCCTAAGATGCATCCCTTCATTTAAATTATAAATTATAAAGCTAAGTGGTATATGTGAATACATAATAATGTACAATACCATGACCCATAAAGTTAAGGGCTTACGCGTGGAAATAAGTACATTTTTCCAGTACATTACATACTAAGATTTTCACTTGTACAATTTTGATGCATTATAAATCAACTATAACACTCAAAAAGTACCAAAGTATAATGAGTGTGTTGATAAGCAACATCTGTACAAAGAAATAAATGTTTGAAACTGGGAAATAAGATGTTATTCACCTTACAACCACTAATAGTTTAAAAGAGGATTGTTCTAAGGTCTATAGACAAAATGTAAGTACAAAATCCCAACTTTAAGGTTCTTCAAGGGAAAATCTCACTGCATAATTATGACATTTGACTAGGCATAAGCAACGAGACTATCCATTATTCCAAAGAACAGTTGGATAAGTTAATTAGGTAGTCACTTACTAATGATATTTAAGTCTGATAATTTTTTAATATTCCAATTAACACATGATTAGTTGACTCTAGTTCCATACGTTTCCTTACCAGAACTCGACAAATAACTAACACGAGAGTTAGTGACAAAAAAAATTAAATGTTAAGGCTATAAGAGCCATAATAAGCAGTCTTCAAACAACGCTTTTCGATACCTTATATATTCTGATTAATCAGAATATAGTATCATAATTAAGCAAAGATATGAAGATTGTGAGGTTTGCATAGTCAACATAAAGTCACACTTACCGTAAACTCTCATTTTATTTGTTCTAAATATCTGGATAGAAACATTACTAAGATGGAACTAGATGATACCTTACACTTTCACAACTTTTGTCATCATGCAAATGAGAATTTGACAAAGGAAAATGAGACTTATAAATTTCATCCATTATAACTGAAATTCATGAGAAATCATGACATGGTTAATGAGGATGATTTTTTATCTAATCTCATTCTAACTATTTTTAAATCATGACGTTAAAGCCCTAAATATTACTTGGCTTAAGGAATAAGTATGGGTCCATCATAAGTCATTCATTGACATTAGTGGAACTTATTCAAAATGGAATATTCAGACATAATTCATTTATCATTTAAAAGACTATCAACTTGTATCTAAATTTTGCCGCATATGGCTGACGGTCTTAGAAGAAATCTATTCATATATATATATATATATATATACTTAATAAGATTTCTATTAGATATGTCCCTAAAGTTTCTTATGATATCTGGACATTAAAGAAATCAAATAAAGTCTAACGTATATATGATAGGTTCCCACGTCACGTACCTCATTGAAACTTCTCTTGTAGCATTTCTAGAGAAATTAAAGATCAGTGGGAGCATTAAGTGTCTTAATAGTAAGTTGCAATAGTTGCAAGAGGTGGGGGAGTGAAAACTTTACATTACCCAAATTTACACCTCTTGTACAAGACACCGCTCCATCACGACACTGTTCTATAAAAACTTGTCTCATTGAATCTAATGCTACTCTTACAAAAGTTTCATTGTTGCTTAATTGTGGGCACACTTAGATTTCTTACATAAACTAATATAAGCCTCAACAAGAGAAATCACAACGACTAACGTCATTAATTTGTGTTTCTCTATTAGAATTTGTTGGTCGTTACATATTGACCCTAAGCATGCTGAGTTCCTAAAGATTTCTAAGGTTAGTGGGAGCAGTCAAAGTCCTTATCATGATTTGCAAGGAATACAAGAGGCCGGGGGAAGAATGTCATTAAATTTCACTCCGAATTTAACTCCGATTACACCTCTTGTACACCATACTGCACCAACTCTTATAAACTTAGAATGAAAATGATAGCAACCTAACCAAGAGCTAATCCATAAAACTGAAACTTCTAATGAACCCAATAATCAACTCAGGAGGTCATCTAGGTTTAAAAGCCTACTAACTTTGATGATTATATAACCTCCCTAATTAAAGTTGAAATGGATTTTGGAAATGTTTACTGATCCTATCTCTTCAAAATAAGCCATTAGTGTCAATTAATCTTCTAAATGGAACAAAACAGTTTTCTAGTAAAACTAATTTTATGTGTTCGTATAACGTTTGGGATTTGATTGAATTACCTAAGAGTGTTCATAACTAAACCAAATCCTAATATAAGCGTTAAGACACGAAGAAGCTTGATTGATTGTCAAAGGTTGTACTCAGGAAGAGATAAATTATTAAAGAATCTTTATTACATGTCTAACAAAAGATTTCTTTGAGGATCATCACAGTTCTAGTAGCTTATAATAGTTTAAAGCTACATTAGATGAACATTATAAACAATTTTCCCTAACAAATGGCTGACACATTTACATGTTCATTAGATAACAACCTAAAGTTTCAAACTGAAGGTTAAAGAACACTTTATTTGTAAGCCAATAATATCCATGTATGGGTTAATGCAAACATCATAATTTGATGAAAAGCTAACGTAATTATTTTCATCAAGAATCAAGTGGATAAATGTACCTACCTCAAAATGAGTGGGAGCAACTAAGATAAACTTGTCTATATAGATGACATTCTTTTGACAAGTATATGTTACATAAGTCAAAGCATCGTTAACACAAACTTTGATATAATAAATCTCAGAGATAACTCTTACGTGATTGATATCATAACATACTGAGATAGACCCAATGGGATATTAGTTCCGTTCCATAAGTTTAACATTAAATGGGTCCTTATACATGTAACAAACAATTTTGCTTTCCTTTAGAGGATAATAGGATAAATGAGATTATTTATTTACGCTTCATTAATTGGAAGCCTTATGTAAGTTTAAGTCTATACTCGTTTAGATATTACTCACATTGCAACACACTAGATATGTCTAGATTAATGTGAAGCATCTAATGGAGTATTACAATATCTTTAAAGAAACGAGAGGCTATGAGGCTATGATTTGAAGAAGAAGTGAGAACTCAAACCGGTTTATTACTCTAACTTTGAGATGTTCAAAGATAACAAAATGTAATTTCGGGTATATCTTTATGTCAGCAGACAAAACTTATTTCATGGAGGAGTCATAATGCACTGATAACAACAACCTAAGTTATAACGACATAATACAGTCACTAAATGTTGTTGAAAATTTATCAGTGGACTCATAAGTTGATTAACTCCATATAATTAATGTTTTGAAGACTTAGTGTGATAAAGTCAGCTACCATAACTCCTTGAACAGTAACAGTTCAAGAGGTGCTGCATTAAATTTCGATACGCAATTAATTATTCGTTTATGAACGAATTGAGGAAACTAAGTTTTGTATCGAATACATTCATGATATGCTTAAGGATCCTATAACTGAAGGGCTATTACCCATAAGTCTTATTAAGAGAGCTCAGAGACGGGTATTAATTAATGGTCGTGCGCAATTGCATATCGTACTATGAATGACTAAGTATTAGTTAATTTTTCCTCATCAGTTTGATTTTGTATGTCTCTAAGAATATGTCAAGCTAGCATAATGGCATATAGACAAATATAGTTACAAATCAAACAAAGGGCTTATGCGTATTTTGATCATAACGATTAGGTTTTAAATTAAGGCTATAGTATGATTAATGGGGGTCCTGAGTCGCATAATGATTCAACGGCTGTATTTTTCTGCTATAGTACTTGTTTAAGGCTAAAATGAGTGTTAACTCCTGATCAGGCTTATCTAATACTCATAGTAAATGATTACTCGGCTAAGTGGGAGAATGTAAGATTAAATATATTATGTATTAATATTTAATCTATAGCCATTATAATCATTTACATAATAAAGATCAAAATATATAATAACCTATTAAATAATTAGTTGGTAATTGTTGATGGACCATATTACCCTTATTAACTAATTAGGTTTCCTCCTGGATGCTTATATAAGGAGAGTTATGTGGAGGTTAAGGGGTTAGACAATTACACATTAGAAACACCCCATAAGATCATAACATCAATTTCGACCTCTTCTCCTAACCGATACCCTTTTCGGTTTTCTAAGTCCCCATCATTAGATTGCACCCTAAGGAGGAACCAGATCAAGCTGACAACCATGTCAAACATTATTGCTGCGTCTCCAACTGGATTCTCCACCGCTTGCCTGTCTAATGCACTCAAAGGTATGTTTTCATGTTTTCCTTTATGTATAAACAGAACTGAACCAACAATAAGAATATGCCAATTTTCTTTTTTTCTTTTTGCAAGGAAATATACCTTTCATTTTGAGCTATTGTCATTATCTATTGATTTTAGTCAAAACCTAAACTTAATTTTCTCAGCATTTCATTTGTGGCATAAAGTATCAAACTAGCTTGGACAAAATATAACAAATAAAAATCTTAGAAATTTGCTAAAGAACAAGCATGGTTGATGCATAATTTGACTGTGACATCGACAATCGAAACTCAATTAAAGAACAAGCATGGTCGATGCATAATTTGACTGTGACATCGACAATCGAAACTCAATTAAAGAACAAGCATGGTCGATGCATAATTTGACTGTGACATCGACAATCGAAACTCAATATGTTTCACTCTCTAATAAACGGATGCACAATTAGACCATGATATCGACTATCAAAACTCAACATGTTTCATGCCCTATCATCTATATAAAAGACTTCTTTCCCACTCTTTCACCAAACTTTTTTAAATTAATAATCTAAAAATGTGCTCTCTAGTGATCTTCAATTCATATACTAGATTTATTAGAGAGATCAAGATTAAGATCAGTTCAACTTCAATACATATACTAAATTTATTAGAGAGATCAAGTTTAAGATTAGTTCAAAAGAGAAAGAGTGTTGGTACTATTAAGTAATATTTATTATTAAGCATTCTTATATGTAAGTGGTGAATACGAAGAACAAAGCAAGTAAGAAGTGTAAAATTGAACACTACCATCTTAGTAAGATGTTGAAATGGTTACCCCTGTCATCTTAATGATACATTTTAACTGTAATCTACATATTATCAGTGGCGGATATTGACCAAAAGTTTCGAGGGGGCCGAAAGTCATGGGACCCAATTTATATATTGTATAAATATTTAGGCAAAATAATTAGGAGGACAATCCTATATAATTTTAAAATTTTAGGACGAAAAATAGGAAATTTTACACTACTAACTGAAACATTCGGGGGGGGGGGGGTTGCACCCCCGACTTTACACTATGCTCCGCCTCTGATAGTGATATACAACTCTTGGTGGGACCGGGGGTGAAGGAGTGGATATAAGGTGGGGTTGTTGATCACCTGAAATTAAGGTAGTATTTAGTATGTAAGAATGAGGGGCGGAATGAAATGAATTGATTACAAAAGAATGAAGAAAAATGTGTTTTGTTGGTCAATGGAATCGAATCACTCATTTCATAAGTCATTCATTCCCTCAAAATCATTACATCCACCACCCATGTTTTTTTTCATTCAATCCGCTCTTACACCATTCATCAACAACACCACAACCCACCACCTTCGCCACCACCCACCACGACGCCACCGCCGCCACCACCCGCAACCCCCCACCACCCCGCGAGCCACCACCGCCGCCACCAACCACCCGCCACCGTTGCTACCCACCGCCGCCACCAACCACCGCCAACGCCACTGCCACCCACTACCACCGTCAACGCCACCACCACCAACCACCACCGACAACCGCCGTTGCCACCCCCCATCACCGCCACCCGATGTTACTAGCGCATCGCCACTCGCCGCCACCCACCACTGCCACCTATAACAACCCACAATCACTACCAACGACCACCACCACCACTCACCGCTGATTTTATTCCTTCGTTTTTCTTGTCTACCAAACAATACACAATAATAATTGATTCCATTCACACATGGTAACCAAACAAGTCATGGAATGGTAATGACCCATTGCATTCTCTCGTCCATTCCATTCCCTCGTCAATTCCATTACCCCATACCAAACATCATCCATAACATAGAGTGTGTATGTGTGGGATGATGCGCTTAATGTTAATTTTGATATTGTGAATGGAGTACACATGTATACAAGTGTATATTCATTAACAAGATGGAGGCACATATGTATACAGATTGTTAAAAAAACACTGAAATAGGATTAATGGATGGAATACACAGTGGTAATTGTCTTTCATTAACACCCTTTTATTACATAAAATAATATATATGGAGGTTTATAGTGAAATTTTAATACATAGTTATGTGATAGGGAATTTGAGTACTAAACACACCCTTCTAATTTCAGAGTTTGACAGTTTGTTAACGTGCCAAACTTAGACTATTTGGAGTATTGGATGCACGGTAGACACACCCTTTTGAATACAAAATGTCTTAGACGCATTATTTTATCAGGATAGGACACAACGTTGCATTTTTTGAAATATCTCCACCCACAATATTATACTTAAATTGATTAGAATAAAATTATGGGTTTTACGATGGATTTAAAAAAAAAAAAAAAATGTATATAAACTTTATACAAGCTTAAAAGATCTGATGTAACTAACTTAAATAAAAAGTTCAACTTTGCATAATTGCATCTACTTTTTTCTGTTTTCTTTTCTTCCTTACATTGATTTTTAACCATTGCAATTTTGCCACTACCTCAACGTTACCCATCAAAAAAGTCTTATTAACGTGTCAAAATTTCATGAAAATTTTATTCTATATTTTATTCTTTTTCTATGTGTTGTAATGTATATTATGTAATTACATGTTCATTTGTAAGTTACGAACATTATAAATTTCAAACCCTAAATACATATGAAGAAGAAATCACGTATGATCAAAACACAAAAATCACGCGTGGGTTGTTTCAACCATACATGTTATATGCATAATTACGCATGTTATTTGGTGGTCACGTACTGATCATACATTAAGAGCCTTTTGTATTTTAAACTTTCTCTCTATTATTTCAGCTAAACCAACTATACATACCATTCAAAAATCTTAAGACATTGTATGTTGTGGTGTAAACTAAAAAAAAAAGAAAGGGAAATGGACTGTATCACCCTAAACTATGCAAAATTGACCAATACCACGCCCAACTTTCAAGTTGACTCCCACCACCCTCTACTCGACATTTAGGTGGTAGTGTCACCCCTTCTTTAAAAAAACACTAACTGAGTTTATTTTTTAATCCTACGTGGCATGGGGATGATGAGGTGGACAGCCTACGTGGCTAATTTATCCAATGTGGCATGCTGGTAGATCTGGAACATATTTTATAAATAACAAAAAAATACTTATATATATATTATACATATAAAAACCAATTTATAAATTTTCAGTCTCACCACCATCCTGCCATCTCTCTCCACCACCAGCATACACCACCGCCACCACCGAGTTGTAGCCACAATCGAAAACCACTACTACCACCTCACTTGTAGCCACCTCCGTCTCCGTCTCCGTCTCCGACATCCCACGTACCCACTTATAAATCCTAAATAAATCCCCAAATACACCATCCTGCCATTTCTCTCTACCACCAGCATACACCAAACCACCACAACCACCCACTTATAAATCATAAATCAATCCCCAAATTATTCAATAAATCCTAAATCAACAACATGTTCAAAAATTAATATGGTGTTTACAAACAGACAACAACCTTTTTAGCCCTAATTTGGTGTTGATGAATTGCGACAAGATAGAGACACCAGGTCTTGTTTGCAGTTCCATCACCTCTACCCTCTACCACAACCAGGCCACCTGCAACCAAACCACCTCCGCCGACCACTCCTACCTCGAGCCGCTGCAACAACCTACAACCTTCACACCTGTAACCGTCACCATTGACAATCCTCCATCCTTCACATCTAAATCTCAATTAAATGATTCTTGTCAACCCAAAAGAAGCCCTAAAAATTAAGCCAGGTCTATATGATAAGACAAAAGACTAAAAGCTCCATTCGACACAAAAAATATCACGGCTGGGGGAAGGAGGAGAGTTGTAGGTGGTGCAGCAGTGGTGTCACCGAAAGGTTTCAGAGGAAAGGGAGGTGGGGGAATAGATTTGTAGGTGGTGTGAGTCGCCGGCGATGCAAGGTGGTGTCGAAGGGGAAAATAGATAACCGTATTGTAGGGTGGTGGACTGGTGGCGGTGGTGCTCCTGTGGCAGCCGGAGTTGCAGGTGGGGGATGTTGCCACCGCCGTCTTCTTCAAGGTAGAGAGAAAAGGAGAGTTAGAGAGAATTTTATAAAGTGATTGTATTGTGTTTATATATTTATATTAATTATAATTAAAAAAAGCTATGTCACTTCGCCACGTCAGATAAAAAGCCACATCAGCAAAATAAACAAACTCAGTTAGTGTTTTTTTAACGAAGGGGTGACAGTGCCACCTAAATGTCGAGTAGAGGGTGGTGGGAGCCAACTTGAAAGTTGAGCGTGGTATTGGCCAATTTTGCATAGTTTAGGGTGATACAGTCCATTTCCAAAAAAAAACATGAACTACCTCAAGATACATTAAAAATTTCCAAGAAAATTTAAACATTTTATAGAAACAAAATTTAGCCTACTAAATTGATTAAAGTTTATGACAAAATCATAAAACTAATTCATTTTTTTTTTTATAAAAGAAGTACGATATTCTTTTGAAAATAAAACAAATGGACAGTCGTTAGATTCCGTAACGAGAAAATAGAGTAGTTGGTAAAGAATCTTTTGACGAAATGATTTTAATTGGTTCTTTGTTTAGATTCGTTTGAAGCTTCTCGTGCCCATTGGTTTTGTAGAGCATGGGAATCTCCTTTTATTTCCAATTATGCCCCATCCCTTTGTTTTCTTCCTTCCTTTTTAAGTAAAAAATCGGAGGGGAATAAAATGAGCTTTTAAGCAATACCAAGGGTTTTAATGAAATTTTCCATTAAAAAAAAAGCAATGCCAAGGTTTAAATGATATTTAGAAAAGGGAAATTATACTGGCACACCGGCCTGTCTATTGGCACACTTTGCTAATCCAATACGTATCGTATAGGCAGACTGGCAGGTGCAGATGTTGTGTGGTGGCTGGCCTAATACGTATCGTATAGACCTATACGATGCGTGTTAAGGCACTGAATTTTTTAAGTTTATTTTTTGGTGTGTTGTGTTTGGTTTTTGATGTTTTGGGTTTGTTATTGGTGTTTATTATTGGTTATTTTTGTTTTAATGAGCTTTAAAATCTTTATTTTTTTTTTATCGTTAAGTATCATATTATATCGTATCGTGGCGTATCGTATCACATTTGTAATTTAATATCGTATTATAGCGTATCGTTGAACCCTTCAGAAGAAGTCGCAGGCTGATACATAAAAATACATGTAACGAGTTATCGTATTCAGAATCAGACGAAGGTTACAAACCCTCAGAAAATCACCAAAATGATATAGAAATTTGTAAGCCTTCAAATTATTTTGGGAAACATAAAAGAAGACCACCTCACGAAACGAGGTTTCATAATCATGGGAAACGAAGAAATTTGATCTTGCAAGAGATCGCAGATTTGGATACAACTTCAAGTCATGAAGATCACTCTGCAGGAGTTGATCATGACGAATGTAATAAAACGGAACATAATCCTAGATTGTCTAGAGAAACGTTTTTATCATGTGTCATATGTTGGACGGAATATAGTTCAACTAGAGGAGTTCTGCAAGTGCAAAAAATGCGGAAATGTTGCATAATTCATTTAGTTTTTGTTTGTCACCTTCAATCTCCGTTGCTTCATTAAAATTAACAATAGTTTCTGTTTGGCACCTTCAATCTCCGTGGCTTCACTAAAATTACGAAGCAGTTTCTATATCGGTTATTCAGATCTCTATTCGGTCATCTTTCCAAACTGCAACACACGAATGTGTGGTTTCAACGAATTGGTGTGATTCGGTAGTTATATAATGATAAGTTTAAACTTTATATTGAATACAGGCCCGCAAAGCCCATCAATGACTGCGTGTTGTGGGCATTAAGACAACAACGAATAATGAACGAATTGTTGGACTTCTTGTTCCAAATGCAGCTGTAGGATCTGTACTTAAAATCCTCTCTCTAAAAGATGCAACTTTACGACACGCTTACCTTAATCACATCTTCCATGGAGTCACAGATCCGACAATAGGGCCCACGGATCTTATGCCCACCCAAGACCGACATCTGGATTACATGTTCTCCGAAAGCGATTTAGGTCACATGTTGAATGATAATATTAAAAACTGACCATATTTCACCAAGAAGGATAACGCAAACAAGTTCTTCATAGTTTGTGCAAATGGCGGTTTCCAGAAGAAATCGCAGGCTGATACATAAAAATACATATAACGAGTTATCGTCTTCAGAATCAGGCGAAGGTTACAAACACTCAGAACATCACCAAAATGATATTGAAATTTGTGAGCCTTCAAATTATTTTGGGAAACATGAAAGAAGACCACCAGCAATACTAGTGCGGTTGCCGTGAGCCTGAGAACTTTTAATAAGTTGACACAGTTGTCAAATTCGTTGTGTGCATTCATATTGTTTGAACAGTTACACCCCGGTAATTTACATCCACTAACCGTACTGTTATTACATCTGAGACGATTCAAGTGAGTCCTATGAAGCAAGTGTCTGTCTATTCAATTGAGAGGAATCATTGCATTACATCCCCGTTGATAAACAGAATCACAATCCTTTTCCTTAAATTTCCAGAACAGCCACCGGTAATACCAGTTTGTTACCAGTGCGGTTGCCGTGAGCCTGGGGAACTTTTAATAAGCTGTCACAGTTGTCAAATTCATTGCGTGCATTCATATTGTTTGAACAGTCACACCCCAGCAATTTACATCCACTAACCGTACTGTTATTACATCCGAAACGATTCAAGTGAGTCCTATGAAGCAAGTGTCTATCTATTCAATTAAGATGAATCATTGCATTACATCCCCGTTGAAAAACATAATCACAGTCTTTTTCCTTCAATTTCTAGAACAGCCACCAGCAATACCAGTTTGTTACCAGTGCGGTGGCCGTGAGCCTGATGAACTTTTAATAAGTTGTCACAGTTTTCAAATTCGTTGTGTGCATTCATATTGTTTGAACAGTCACACCCAAGCAATTTACATCCATTAACCATACTGTTATTACATCCGGGACGATTCAAGTGAGTCCTATGAAGCAAGTGTCTGTCTATTCAATTAAGAGGAATCATTGCATTACATCCCCGTTGAAAAACATAATCACAGTCATTTTCCTTCAATTTCCAGAACAGGCACCAGCAATACCTGTTTGTTACCAGTGTGGTTGCCGTGAGCCTGAGGAACTTTTAATAAGTTGTCAAATTCGTTGCATGCATTCATATTGTTTGAACAGTCACACCCCAACAATTTACATCCACTAACTGTACTGTTCTTGCATCCGAGACGATTCAAGTGAGTCCTATGAAGCAAGTGTCTGTCTATTCAATTAAGAGGAATTATTGTATTACATCCCCATTGAAAAACATAATCACCGTCCTTTTTCTTTAGTTTCTAGAACAGCCACCAGCAATACAAGTTTGTTACCAGTGCGGTTACCGTGAGCCCGAGGAACTTTTAATAAGCTGTCACAGTTGTCAAATTCGTTACGGACATTCATATTGTTTGGATCCGCCACAAATTCCATGGGTTTGTGTCCAATGCAAGGATCTTCAATTTCAAGAAC
This sequence comes from Helianthus tuberosus, assembly GCA_030545235.1. Lineage (NCBI taxonomy): Eukaryota > Viridiplantae > Streptophyta > Magnoliopsida > Asterales > Asteraceae > Helianthus > Helianthus tuberosus. Next base: position 55,205,708 of record CM060406.1, read on the forward strand.
TTGATCATCTCAAATTTAGGGAAAATGGGGTTGAAAGATGATAACCCAATAGTGGAGGATCTCATTCTACAGCTATGATCATCATTCTTTTCAGTAGAGTATGAACAAGTGGCCAAAACATTGACAGAACGCGAATATCTAATTATAGCGTACCATGTGGTATCGTATCACATTTTTAACGTAATATCGTATTATAGCGTATCGTGGCGTATCGTATCAGATCTTTAATATTTTTTATCGTTAAGTATCGTATTATAGCGTATCATGTCGTATCGTATCGTATCACATCTTTATTATTTTTATATCGTTAAGTATCGTATTATAGCGTATCCTGGAGTATCGTATCACATTTTTAACTTAATATCGTTTTATAGTGTATCGTATAACAACCCTCCTAAATACATCCTAGAACCCTTAACTTGACCCTAAAACGTTCCTTACGTACCCCATACGCGAGAAACGGACCCGAAATAGCCATATACTTAGAAAAATCAACAAAAACAAAATCCAGTAGTTGCTCGTGGGGCGGGACTACCTTCAGCCTAGACTGTCGCGGGCCGCGACTACCTTTGATTGTCGGACAAGTCATAGTGCCACGTGGCACATGACTCACCGAACCTACATGTTGACTCGACAAAGCTAGGCTCAACACGTGCTCTCTCGCGGGTCGCGAGGGAGTTAGCCTAGGTCTTACGCGGACCGCGAGCCGCCTTCGATCAGCCTATAAATAGAGCTCGATCAGCTCATTTCCAAACCGTTCAAATTCTAAAACTCTCTCAAATTTCTGAATAGTAATTATTATACTCGGGCATAATACCCACTATAAAGCGAAGCTCTGCGACGTTGTAAGTATTATAACCCTACTGTTACCCTACACGGCCGACGTAGGATTTCCGTAACGCATGTCAAGGCTCTGCCCGACTCAGTCGTTAGAATTTTGTCTCGTGTGTACACCCGATTGATTTAGAATTCTGTAATGCATGTCGGCTCTGCCCGACCCAGTCATTGGAATTCTGTCTCGAGTTGTACGGTCAATGCGAATTGGGTTATTTTACTAACACGTGTGCATTATTTAATTTTATAGATAATAACCATGAGATATAACAGGAAGCCTTAGTTTTACCTAAACGAACAATGTGAGTACATTCTCTTTTTGCCACCATTTTGTAAATATATTTTTGTGAGTCCAAATATTTTACCAAAACCTCAATTGTTTTAAATATCACTTAACAGTAATTGAGTATTTGTGATTCTACAATTATTGCCGGTATGTTGGGGTTTTGTATACAAAATGTGGAAAAACGTTACCATTGGAAGAAGAGTAAGCCAATGGGTAATATGACCCACAAGTCGGGTTGACGGTACTGAATGAGTAATTGAGTATATATAAGCAAATGTAATTGCGGATGCCCTCAATTCTGTAAAAATGATAAAACTGTTTTGATTAAACTGGGATGCACTCACCAGTAATTTTTGCTGATAAAATGTTTTTAAATGCGTTTCAGGTAACAAAATGTGAAAGCCAATAGAAGTCAGCTGGAGAGCACCGAAGACTTGGAAAAGTGGCTATAAAAGTTACCTAAATAAAAAGAAGTTTTTGTTTTCAATAATTAGGGTTTACCCCTACAAATGTACTGTCAAATGAACTTGGGTTTTATCCCAATGTTTTATTATTATAACAAGTATGGTGTTTTACTCTGATAAAAATATTTCCTAACTACGGTCCTGATGAAAGTTTTCCGCTGCCAAACTAATAAACACCGATACCACCAGCTCTGAGTTCCCGCGGCCTCCCGCTCTCGGGGCAGGGGACGAGGATTGTGACAGAATGTGGTATCAGAGCTACAGCCACTGGTTTAAGCCAAAGAAGTGTTCTGCTGACACTTAAGTTTTAAATTTTGTGTTAGGAAATAACTTATGTGATTATGTGTTTTGTGTTATTTGACTATTTGTTAGTTAACAGTATGAGTGAGCAAGGAACTTCGGACGCTTATCATCAGTTAGATAGTTCATCGAAAAACGAGGGAACATCATCTCAACCTGACCCCTCAGGTTACTCAGCCGATACTGAGGAATGGATATTTATTTTTAAGGCACAGTCTGAGGAAACGTTTACTACTAAGAAAAGAGGTTGGTTTAGTAAAGGAGCACACGAGAGATGAAAAAGAATGAAAAAGTTACAACAGCAAAGGGCAATAGTCAGGGCTAATAAGGAAGTAAAGGCACAAACCCAGGAAACAGGCAATAGACCACCATGGGAAGAGGAACTAGATAGACAGTTGGCCAATTTCCATATGCTAGCTACCACAGCAGTAGACTCTAACCAAATAGCTGAACCGCCACTGTTACCTTTATTCCCAGACCAACCAATGCTAGAACCCAACCAAGAAAACCAATTCCCGATACCTGCAGTTGACCCCAATGTCACACCCCGGATTTCCACGTGTCACCGGTGGGCCCGGTGGGGGAGTATCGTGACGTGGTTGGCAACATAATAGTCAAACAACACAATATTTAAATGCACAGCGGAAGCAATATATAGATTTAATTCAACCAAACGATATTGTAATATTAAGTATCACAAATAGTCGAATTTAAATCCACAGGTAGATCACAAATAAAAAGGAAACAAATGTTCAACAGATATGACATCCAAGCTGGCGAGACTTAATATGGATGCTAGGAGACAAGCCAGCCTATTTCGCGTAGTACCTGCACTCAATCTTTTTAAGAAAATACGTCAGTTTACACCGGTAAATACAATCAACTGACTCATTTTGAAAAGAGTTTAAGAAATGCATTTAAGGCACAAGGCACAAATATTTTATAACTTGGGATAATTATTTAATATATAAACTTGTAAAGGATTTACATGTTTCTTATGCGTTCAGTAGCCCGGATCGAGCCGGGTTAAAGATCAATTAACACACCACTTTAATTATGAGACACTACAGGTGTACGCCTACACCTGAGTGCTAAGGTCGTGGCCATTTCGTAAAATGATGCCAGGGATATCCGGGACACGGTCATTAACCCCCCAAAGGCTTTAAGCAACAAAACAAATTAAACGGAGTCATCTCAATAATTTAACCATAATAAGATTAAATATTCGACGCCCGACCAAGCGGTATTTTATATACCTTACCCAAGCCCGTATAGGGAAATAAGTTAAAAGTATTTACCTGAGCAAGTATAGTTCAAAATCAGCGAGTGCGGTATCTTTTACTGGTTCTCCTAATCTGGAACGAAGGTTTATAACAACCTATTAGAATCCTAACGGGTCTTTAGTTAAGCTTACGCTTAGACCGGTTAGTTTTAAAGATACGGTTCGTACGCACGATTAAGCGAAGACCGGATAGAATGTGATTTAGACCCGACAAGTTTGAAGACTTGTTTAATATGGGTATATGATACACATTCTGGATTTTGAGAATAAACCGATAAGGTTTGACCCGTTTCGGCTAATTTATGTAAACTAGTCACATAAACCGAACCGAACGCGCATAATGCATAACGGGTAACCGAAAGGGTCGCGAACAGGTTTCCTAGGTTAATACGCTTTAATTATGTGGTGATATCATTATGATATCTTCCATAATGCCCATAACGAGTTTAATCCCTAAATACGCCCCGTAGGGGTATTTTGGTCATTTTAAGAGTTATAAAAGAGATTTATAATACCTCTGAGATACGGGTCTGATTTAATCAGAAAAATATCTTAACTTAACAGGTTATGTCTAATGGTATTAAGTCTTACGTGGCAAAATGGTTTTAATACTAAACTACGCGTTTAATACGCGTATAAAGCCGTTTTAAGCGACGTACGGGTTAAAATACAAATCTGAGTTTTCTAATCAGCAAAACAAGTTCAAAATACTATATTTATTATTTTAAATCAGTGGCAATTGGATTGGTATCAATCGGGTTTGTAAAACTCGTTTTATGGCTTAAAAGGGCATATTCGGTGTTAACCGAATCAATGCGATAAGCCTAGCTTAAGACCAGCTTAAAAATAATTAAAAATCTCCAAAAATCCTAAAATATTATTTAACATCAGCGGGTAATAGTTTTGGTACCGAAAATCGGGTTTAGATAGGCTATGCGTTAATCGCGCCGTTTAATTAATAAAAAGCTTATTATTTACGCAAATGCGCATATCTCCTAATCTAGACCTCCGCTTGACGTGAAAATTTACGTACATGCTAAATAATCAGTAACTAAGATTATTGCATTTCCACATTTTCAAAATACTCGTTATAAGGTCATAAGGGCGTTATGGTCCACTTTAAGCGATTAACGGAAACGTGTGCATGCAACGGATAATCAACGAAACAAGTATAGAGACTTATACTAACATGCAACCCAATCCTAATGAGACTTTAAGGTATGTCTAATACCAACTAAAACGGGTCAGAACCGAAGTCAATGCAAAAGTCAAGGTTTTGCGCCTTTCGGTTCCGAACCGGGTTTAAATAGAAATTTGTCGAGTCGGGCAAGCGCAAACAAGTTTTTATACTTATTACCAAGTTATATTAAGGTTAGAACAAGTTACACGCCTTACGGATTGCATTTCATGCATTAAATCATAAATGTCAATTCTGTTGACTTTTTCGGTCAACGTTTGACCCGACAAACGACCTAGTTAGGTCTGGATTTGGTACTTGCCCTTATAAGGGTTTAATACTCATATAATTACCTATCTAATGGTACTTTTAATTCGGGTTACGACTGAGCTATCGATAACCAAACCCGAAGTCAACCGTTTAATACGATATGTTGACTTTTAAGCTAAAAACTAAACTAGAATTAATTTAGAAGGGATTAGAGACTTACTAGATGATTAGAGGATGACTAGGAAGGCTCTTGATCAGTTTGCAAGCTCTCCAATAATCAGAATGCTTGGAAATGAATTGTGAATGAAAGTGGTGAATGAATGGGTCTTTATATACAAGTTCCATGCACCATAAGCAAGTGACAACCAAGTCTAAGGCCTTCCACAACTGATCAACACATGTTAGTAGCATGTAGGGGTGTCTAAGGTTCATGCATGTGCAAGAAAAACCAGCCTAACGGGTCACAAGTGCACAAAACAGCCAACTGTGGGTTCTGCTGTTGCTGGGCGCACCCTCGTGTAGCGTGAGGGGCTGTCGCGCTACGCGACGCCCTCATCTGATCAGAATTGTTTTGTTTGTTGTTGGTTTGAAAGGGCACCCACTTGTTCGACTTAGGGACTTCATTTTGGCAATATGGGGCCTCTATTAATGATCTTTAACTGATACATACCCTACCATGATGTCTTGTTTCAATTGATTGCATTTACAAGACCCGAAAATAACGGTTTATCGTTCATTTCATCATGGGACCTCATCATGCATTATCAAGTCCATTATTGTGAACCCTTTTCTGAATTGAGGGTATATTAGATGTATATAACATTTAATCGGGTCTTGGGATTTATTATTGAGGTGTTCAGAGGTAACAATTTAACATGACGCCACTTTAAATCCTACCGAAAACATCTTTATTATATCCGGGTTTCCAACGCGTTTTTGTCTTACATGACACGTGTCGTTTTAATATTAACCCGAAATTTGCGAGGTGTTACATCCTCACCCCCTTAAAATAAATCTCGACCCGAGATTTACTGGAACAAGTAAGGGTACTTTTCTTTCATGGTGGATTCTAACTCCCACGTAAACTCGGGACCTCTTCGGGCATCCCATTTGACCTTTACAAAAGGTATGTGCTTCCTTCGAAGCTTCCTTACCTGTCGATCTTCAATCGACATAGGTTTTTCTACAAACGTTAAGCTCTTATCAATTTGCACATCTGTATGAGGCATGACATGCAAATCGTCAGCGGAACACTTCTTTAGATTGCAAATGTGGAACACATTGTGAATTCCACTGAGCTCTTCTGGTAAGTTCAACTTGTAGGCAACCGACCCGACACGTTCGATGACCTCGAAAGGTCCTATGTATCGTGGGCTTAGTTTGCCTTTCTTACCAAATCGCATCACCCCTTTCCAAGGTGACACTTTAAGTAGGACTTTGTCACCTACTTCAAAGTGAAAATCCTTACGACTTGGATCCGCGTAACTCTTCTGCCTATTCCGGGCAGCTTGGAGGTTGTTACGAATCTGGACAATCTTGTCCGTCGTTTCGAACACGATTTCCGGTCCTGATAACTGGACTTCTCCCACTTCCGCCCAACAAACTGGCGATCTACATTTTCTACCGTATAATGCCTCAAAAGGCGCAGCCTTTATGCTGGTATGGTAGCTATTGTTGTAGGAGAATTCGATCAAGGGTAGGTTCTTATCCCAGCTACCTCCCAATTCGATTGCACATGCACGTAGCATGTCTTCCAACGTTTGAATAGTACGCTCACTCTGACCGTCAGTCTGAGGATGGTAAGCCGTACTAAAGTTCAAACGTGTGCCCAAAGATTGTTGGAAGCTTTTCCAAAAGTGCGACGTGTACCTAGTATCTCGGTCAGAGATAATAGCTACAGGTATGCCATGTAAAGCTACAATCTTATCAACGTACAGTTGGGCTAGCATATCGGAGCTGTAGGTCTCCTTAATGGGTAGGAAATGTGCTGACTTAGTCAGTCGGTCGACTATCACCCAGATGGTGTCATTTCCTTTCCTTGTCTTGGGTAACTTGGTGATAAAATCCATAGTTACCATCTCCCACTTCCACGTAGGAAGTTCAGGCTGTTGTAGCAAACCTGACGGTTTCTGATGCTCGGCTTTGACTTGCGCACATGTCAAGCATTTTGCTACATGGGCGGCCACAGACTTTTTCAAGCCTATCCACCAATAATTTGCCTTTAAATCCTGGTACATCTTATCAGCTCCAGGATGAACGGAGTACTTGGAACTATGGGCTTCTTGGAGGATGACATCACGAAGTCCTCCAAAAATCGGAACCCATATTCGTCCGTTCAATCTAAGAATTCCATCCTTACTGAGAGATAACTGCTCCTCAGTTACTCCAAGCTTTTCATTGGGATAGTTAGCTTCCAACACAGCTTCCTTCTGTGCAGCTAACAACCTTTCTATCAAGTTGTTCTTTATTTCCATGCTCTTGGCATTGATTCGGATGGGTTTCACTCTTTCTTTCCGACTTAAGGCATCGGCGACTACATTCGCCTTGCCGGGATGGTATCTTATTTCACAATCGTAATCATTAAGAGTTTCCATCCAACGGCGTTGCCTCATGTTCAAGTCCTTCTGGTTGAACAGATGTTGAAGGCTTTTGTGATCAGAATAGATCACACATTTTATTCCATATAAGTAGTGCCTCCACAGTTTTAGTGCGAATACAACGGCACCCAACTCTAGGTCGTGGGTGGTGTAATTCTTTTCGTGCACCTTTAACTGGCGTGAAGCATAGGCAATGACTTTGCCTTTTTGCATAAGCACACATCCCATCCCGGTGTGTGATGCATCACAATAAACTACAAACTCCTCTAGTCCCTCAGGCAATGTCAGTACTGGAGCATTGCTCAGCTTCTGTTTCAGAATATCGAAGGATTCCTGCTGCTTAGGACCCCAGTCAAACTTAATCTTCTTACGTGTCAGCGAAGTCAGGGGTGCAGCAATCCTTGAGAAGTTTTCTATGAATCGCCTATAGTATCCTGCCAAACCTAGGAAGCTACGAATTTCTGTAGGCGTCTTTGGCTCATGCCAATTCATGACAGCTTCAACTTTAGCGGGATCTACTTGAATGCCCTGCTCACTAACGACATGTCCAAGAAATTGGACTGCTCGAAGCCAGAATTCACACTTTGAGAACTTGGCATAGAGCTTCTCTTTATGAAGTAGTTCCAAAATACAGTGAAGATGCTTCTCGTGGTCAGCTTGGTTCTTTGAGTATATGAGGATATCATCGATGAAAACGATGACAAATTTATCCATGTAAGGCTTACAGACGCGATTCATGAGATCCATGAATGCGGCTGGTGCATTTGTGAGCCCAAAAGGCATCACTAGGAACTCGTAGTGACCATAACGAGTCCTAAATGCTGTCTTGTGCACATCTTCAACTCTTACCTTCAATTGATGGTAGCCTGACCTCAAGTCAATCTTTGAGAAGAAACTTGCCCCTTGAAGTTGATCGAACAGATCGTCGATTCTGGGCAAAGGATACCTATTCTTGATAGTAACCTTATTAAGCTCGCGGTAGTCGATGCACAGACGCATCGATCCATCCTTCTTCTTGACAAACAACACTGGTGCTCCCCAAGGAGACGAGCTAGGTTTTATGAAACCTTTGGCTAGAAGATCATCTAGCTGCGTCCTTAATTCTTTCATCTCCGTTGGTGCCAACCTATAAGGCGCCCTTGCAACTGGTGCTGATCCAGGAATAATGTCAATCCTGAATTCCACTTGCCTATCTGGTGGCAAACCAGGTAGTTCTTCAGGAAATACTTCGGGGTATTCAGAAATGACTGGGATATCTCCGATCTTGGGTTTCGGTTCATCAATAATCACCTGTGCCATGTAGATGACACAGCCCTTCTTTAAACACTTTGAGTCTTTGAGTATTGACATCTTCTCGGGCAGCCCATACTGGGTATCTCCCTGGATAGTAAGTGATTCACCAGACGAAGTCTTGATTATCACTTGCTTCTTATTGCAAATAATCTGGGCCTGGTTATGTGATAACCAGTCCATACCCAAAACTATGTCGAAACCGGCTAGTTTTAAAGGAAGTAGAGACAAAGGAAAAGAGTGATTCCTAATGGATATGAAACATCCATCTAATAAGGTTGAAGCGGTTTCTATTGTGCCATCGGCTAGTTCCACCTCATACTTCACACTTAAAATTCTAACAGGTAGTTTTAACAATTCACAAAACTTACTATCTACAAACGACTTATCAGCGCCTGAATCAAATAACACTCTCGCGTAAACATCATTTACGAGAAAGGTACCTGTTATCACGTTGTCGTCCTTGACGGCTTCCTTTGCATCCATTCTGAAGACCCTTGCATTGGTCTTCCTAGCCTCTTCCGGCTTCTTGACATACTTTGGGCAATTGCTCTTGATGTGCCCTTTTTCATTGCAACCATAGCAAGTTGCATCCTTTATTTTCTTGCAATCCACGGTTTTGTGTTCCCTGGATTTGCATAGACCACAAGCAAAAGGCTTCGATTGTGATTGAGAGTTGGATTCAAACCTGCACTTGCCAAAGTGCTGCCTCTTGCAGATTTTACATTTGGGTTTTTCACCCGACTGCTGGCCATCCCTCCTAAAACCTGACCCTTTCTTCTGGTCATTGTTTCCCTTCTGTTTCTTGTCTGTACGTCGTGAGTTGTCATCCTCACGCTTCCTCTTTTCGGTGTCACTTTTCCTCTGTGACCTTTGCCTAACAGCATCCAAGGTAAGGGACAATGAAATGTCCGTTACTGACCGAAAAGTAGTTGGTCTCGAGGCCTTCACATTCGCCTTAATCTCCGGTTCCAACCCTCCAATGAAACGAGCTATACGTTTAGGCTCCGGAGTTACCAAGTAAGGAACCAACCTCGACAAAGTGTTGAAACTGGTTAGGTAGGCCTGACAGTCAAGGTTCTTCATGACCAGCGCCAGGAAGTCAGATTCAATTCTCTCAACCTCATGTTGAGGGCATAAATTTTCTTTGATTTGTGCCATGAACTGCTCCCAGGTCATGTTGTATAACGGAACCTTTCCTGTAGCCTGGATCAATGATCTCCACCAGGCTAGGGCTTCTCCTTTGAATGACTGTGAGACAAACTTCACAATATCCTTTTCATGGCAACCACTAATATCCACCACAGTATCCATTTCATCCATCCACGTCATGCAATCCACAGCTCCTTTTTCCCCATTGAAGTCTCTGGGTTTGCACGACACAAAGTATTTATAGGTGCACCCTCTATTACGGGGTCCTTGATCCTGAATGACCCTCTGGGATGGAGCACTCCTGCGGTTTGACGAGTGGTGAGAATTACTGTTGTGGGCAGTGTGGGTCCTGGAAGGTGTTCTAGTGTGTGATGCAGAATGGGTCCTCGTATGGGTACCACTTGATCCATGGTTTTGTCTGTCCATGGCTCTATTAACCGCATTGTTTATCATAGCTTGCAGCTCTGCACCTGCTACGTTCACATGGGCATTATCAGGCACTATTCCTGGGTGACTGTTGACCTCGTTTGAGTCTGCCATGTATTTTGAACTGTAACATATTGACAATAATTTATTGGTGAGTTTATTATAGAATTGCCTTTCATGGCAATTTTTATTAACCGCGGTAAACATAGACCATATATGGTTAATTTATTTCTCACATTTATTTAGGATTTTTTTAAAATAATTTATCCTAATTATAAAACAATAACAGTTTTATTATCACATAAGGCCTAGTCACAGGGACAATTTAAATTATAAGCTATGAATTCAAGAGAATCAAGGCTTTTTAAGGTTTGAACCAAGTTCATTACCTTTTTCAGACAGGGTCACAGACTATTACTGTCTTTTGTCTCATATGAAAATGAGAAGGGCCCGTAGGCATTATATTACCACGTATGGTTAAAATATGATCATCTTAATTGATGATGTAAACCTAGGATTCAGAGATCATTAAACTAGGTTAGGAATCTTTTAAAGAATTCCTTTATAATATGACATATGTGATTTTAACGAATCACTTCTGTCAGGAGTGTTAACATGTTTTAAGATGTTAACAGGAAATTGAATCTTTTAGACAGGTCTTACCATCTTGGCCCGGTCTTATATTTGACACGAGGCTAGGGTTCACACTTCTAAGATCCTTAATTAATTAATTTCATAGGCAGATTAATTTAAAAGGAATGATTTTAATTTATTTCATTTTATACATTATATATGCACATATGGCAATTATGAAATTTATAAAACAAACATTCCATTAATCTATTATACTATTACACACAGCCCTAAACGGGTCTTTTACAAATAATAAACTTACCCACGCAGGGGTTTAAACCAGTACATGCCCACGCAGGGGTCTTACAGAAATATGTGCCCACGCAGGGGCTAAAATAGAAACAAGTCCTCGTATGGGACTAAGTACAAAAGGTAGATGTCCACGCAGGGACTACATACACATACAAATAATAAATGTCCACGTAGGGACTTGATTTTTAAAGTAGACATACACACACAAAGGATTTACTGATCCTTCTTACTCTTCCCCTTGATTAAGTTCGTCAAGGTCTTGAACATCCCCTGGTTACGCCGTCGGTCTTCCCGCGCCTCATGCCGCACCGCTCTAATACTTTGCAGGATCTCCTGATGCTGAGGTGGCGACATCTGTAGAGACGGCGGGGGTTGTTGGTAGTACGGGGGTTGTGTAGGCATCTGGTATCCCTGTGCTGGGTAGCCTACTCCCCAAGGACCTCCATACGGTCCCTCCTGGTTAAGGGCGTTGTAATTAGCTGCTACCAAATACGGGTCGGCTTCAGCGTATCCGAGGTTAGGGTGAGTCGGTTGCTCAAACGGGTTGTACATCGAAGGACCCGTGTATGCTGGTATCTGATTATCGAAACCCATTGGTGGCGGTTGCTGCGCGTAGGGGTTTGATGGTCCACCTATCTGTGGAACTTCTGGAAGCGGCTGATAATTTCTGCCACTTGATTGTAGAGGAGAGTTAAGGTGAAACTCTTCTCTTCGTGTGGACATCCGGGCTCCGGATCTCCTATGTCTTTGCGGCTGTGGAGGCGCCGGCTGAACTGGTGGCGGTGGAGGCGGTGGCGTAACTGCCTCAAACTGGTGATTCCCAGAGGAATCTTGATGATGCTGCTGCTGCGGCGGAGAATAGTGAGGCTGCGGCTGCTCATGCGGCGACGAATGGTGCGAAGGTGTAAAATACCATTCGTGCCGAGTAAAGATAGCCTGGAAGCTATCTGGACCATTATAAGGTGGTCCGTGGTAAATGGAACTATCCGAGACCTCTATTGGGTGGTTGGGAGTTCCTGATGCGGGCATTTCGGGGTCATCTTCCTCATCCATATCGTTTCCCCCAGAAAAGTGGTCCTCCGGCCCCAATGGGTTAAAACCCACTGGTTCTTGTAGATAATCCGCCGGGTTGAACTGGCCTTGAAAGATTGGAGTGGGGTCTCCAAAAGGACGGTGCGACATTGATCGCTGTAACGGTATGTGTGAATGGTGAGGGTCTCTAGGCTCACTTTCCGAATGTGGCCCGTATGAGTCTTGAGCGGGAGTTGTAGAGCTGTTTGAAACCGACCGTCTTGCCGGTTGAAATAGGCCTCTCTGGTTCCGTCGAGTACCGTCACTCTCGGCGGGGATAGGAGCTTGAGTATTGGATGGCCCAGCTTCATGGTCGTTGGGGGCGGTGGTCGGCCCCTTTCCTCCTCGTCCTCTCATACGTAAAAATCTTGGAGGCATTTTCTTGGTTATACCTGTCAACAAAACATAAGATAACAAATAACAAAATATAAAGTTTTAAAGAACAAAACAAAAACCGAATAGGGTGGAATTTGTCTTATGTTATAAGTCTAGACTCGAAAGTTTAAATATGTGCAATTGTGTAACTGAGATTAAACACAAAAAGCTAGTGTTTAATTCACTCAGAGTTGGCTCTGATACCAACCTGTCACACCCCGGATTTCCACGTGTCACCGGTGGGCCCGGTGGGGGAGTATCGTGACGTGGTTGGCAACATAATAGTCAAACAACACAATATTTAAATGCACAGCGGAAGCAATATATAGATTTAATTCAACCAAACGATATTGTAATATTAAGTATCACAAATAGTCGAATTTAAATCCACAGGTAGATCACAAATAAAAAGGAAACAAATGTTCAACAGATATGACATCCAAGCTGGCGAGACTTAATATGGATGCTAGGAGACAAGCCAGCCTATTTCGCGTAGTACCTGCACTCAATCTTTTTAAGAAAATACGTCAGTTTACACTGGTAAATACAATCAACTGACTCATTTTGAAAAGAGTTTAAGAAATGCATTTAAGGCACAAGGCACAAATATTTTATAACTTGGGATAATTATTTAATATATAAACTTGTAAAGGATTTACATGTTTCTTATGCGTTCAGTAGCCCAGATCGAGCCGGGTTAAAGATCAATTAACACACCACTTTAATTATGAGACACTACAGGTGTACGCCTACACCTGAGTGCTAAGGTCGTGGCCATTTCGTAAAATGATGCCAGGGATATCCGGGACACGGTCATTAACCCCCCAAAGGCTTTAAGCAACAAAACAAATTAAACGGAGTCATCTCAATAATTTAACCATAATAAGATTAAATATTCGACGCCCGACCAAGCGGTATTTTATATACCTTACCCAAGCCCGTATAGGGAAATAAGTTAAAAGTATTTACCTGAGCAAGTATAGTTCAAAATCAGCGAGTGCGGTATCTTTTACTGGTTCTCCTAATCTGGAACGAAGGTTTATAACAACCTATTAGAATCCTAACGGGTCTTTAGTTAAGCTTACGCTTAGACCGGTTAGTTTTAAAGATACGGTTCGTACGCACGATTAAGCGAAGACCGGATAGAATGTGATTTAGACCCGACAAGTTTGAAGACTTGTTTAATATGGGTATATGATACACATTCTGGATTTTGAGAATAAACCGATAAGGTTTGACCCGTTTCGGCTAATTTATGTAAACTAGTCACATAAACCGAACCGAACGCGCATAATGCATAACGGGTAACCGAAAGGGTCGCGAACAGGTTTCCTAGGTTAATACGCTTTAATTATGTGGTGATATCATTATGATATCTTCCATAATGCCCATAACGAGTTTAATCCCTAAATACGCCCCGTAGGGGTATTTTGGTCATTTTAAGAGTTATAAAAGAGATTTATAATACCTCTGAGATACGGGTCTGATTTAATCAGAAAAATATCTTAACTTAACAGGTTATGTCTAATGGTATTAAGTCTTACGTGGCAAAATGGTTTTAATACTAAACTACGCGTTTAATACGCGTATAAAGCCGTTTTAAGCGACGTACGGGTTAAAATACAAATCTGAGTTTTCTAATCAGCAAAACAAGTTCAAAATACTATATTTATTATTTTAAATCAGTGGCAATTGGATTGGTATCAATCGGGTTTGTAAAACTCGTTTTATGGCTTAAAAGGGCATATTCGGTGTTAACCGAATCAATGCGATAAGCCTAGCTTAAGACCAGCTTAAAAATAATTAAAAATCTCCAAAAATCCTAAAATATTATTTAACATCAGCGGGTAATAGTTTTGGTACCGAAAATCGGGTTTAGATAGGCTATGCGTTAATCGCGCCGTTTAATTAATAAAAAGCTTATTATTTACGCAAATGCGCATATCTCCTAATCTAGACCTCCGCTTGACGTGAAAATTTACGTACATGCTAAATAATCAGTAACTAAGATTATTGCATTTCCACATTTTCAAAATACTCGTTATAAGGTCATAAGGGCGTTATGGTCCACTTTAAGCGATTAACGGAAACGTGTGCATGCAACGGATAATCAACGAAACAAGTATAGAGACTTATACTAACATGCAACCCAATCCTAATGAGACTTTAAGGTATGTCTAATACCAACTAAAACGGGTCAGAACCGAAGTCAATGCAAAAGTCAAGGTTTTGCGCCTTTCGGTTCCGAACCGGGTTTAAATAGAAATTTGTCGAGTCGGGCAAGCGCAAACAAGTTTTTATACTTATTACCAAGTTATATTAAGGTTAGAACAAGTTACACGCCTTACGGATTGCATTTCATGCATTAAATCATAAATGTCAATTCTGTTGACTTTTTCGGTCAACGTTTGACCCGACAAACGACCTAGTTAGGTCTGGATTTGGTACTTGCCCTTATAAGGGTTTAATACTCATATAATTACCTATCTAATGGTACTTTTAATTCGGGTTACGACTGAGCTATCGATAACCAAACCCGAAGTCAACCGTTTAATACGATATGTTGACTTTTAAGCTAAAAACTAAACTAGAATTAATTTAGAAGGGATTAGAGACTTACTAGATGATTAGAGGATGACTAGGAAGGCTCTTGATCAGTTTGCAAGCTCTCCAATAATCAGAATGCTTGGAAATGAATTGTGAATGAAAGTGGTGAATGAATGGGTCTTTATATACAAGTTCCATGCACCATAAGCAAGTGACAACCAAGTCTAAGGCCTTCCACAACTGATCAACACATGTTAGTAGCATGTAGGGGTGTCTAAGGTTCATGCATGTGCAAGAAAAACCAGCCTAACGGGTCACAAGTGCACAAAACAGCCAACTGTGGGTTCTGCTGTTGCTGGGCGCACCCTCGCGTAGCGCGAGGGGCTGTCGCGCTACGCGACGCCCTCATCTGATCAGAATTGTTTTGTTTGTTGTTGGTTTGAAAGGGCACCCACTTGTTCGACTTAGGGACTTCATTTTGGCAATATGGGGCCTCTATTAATGATCTTTAACTGATACATACCCTACCATGATGTCTTGTTTCAATTGATTGCATTTACAAGACCCGAAAATAACGGTTTATCGTTCATTTCATCATGGGACCTCATCATGCATTATCAAGTCCATTATTGTGAACCCTTTTCTGAATTGAGGGTATATTAGATGTATATAACATTTAATCGGGTCTTGGGATTTATTATTGAGGTGTTCAGAGGTAACAATTTAACATGACGCCACTTTAAATCCTACCGAAAACATCTTTATTATATCCGGGTTTCCAACGCGTTTTTGTCTTACATGACACGTGTCGTTTTAATATTAACCCGAAATTTGCGAGGTGTTACACCCAACGAGTTACCTAGAATCCCAACTTCACACCCTTTAGGATATGATCCATGGTTTGACGACAATAGGTCATACTGGGCCTTATATCCTCCTGAAAAACCAATGCCTTTAGAAATGGATCTGTGGAGAGATACGGATAGAACATTTTTCGAAATGAATAGCACAGACCCTTATAAGGAACCAGTACCCCCTCCTGAACCATTAGACCCACCAATGAGTCAAAAACATTTACAAGAACTCCATCAGTATAGAGAGGATTTAGTGAATGAGGGGAATAGAATTCGATAGATAGGGGAAAAACTAGTTTGGAAATATGATGAAGGAGACATGTAGTACTGGATAAATGGCACTTAGAAAATGCCTAGATATATGTGTAATTTTATATTTTGGAAAAAAATCTAACATTTCACTGCCACGTATCTGTTTAGTCTAAGACACGAATGCATAATTACTAGTATATTTGATTTCTCGTTTTAGTTTGTAATAGATGCATGTATATGAAAAAGAGTAAAAGTCGCAATGTACGATGTTTTTGGATCAAACTGTTTGTGTGATTGTGTATAAATATTTGTACCAACTTTATTCTGTGATAATTACTACTTGCTAAATATTTCCAATTCAGATGTCAAATGAAGTAAATCAGGAAAACTAGAATAATGAGAATAACGGAAACCAAATAGATAGTAGTGCCATCCAACATATAGTAGCACAAGTAATTATAGATGCTATGCCTTATATTATCAAGACTGTTAAGGAAGCATAAAATAATAAATCTGTAAATGGAAGTAAACGTCAACACACTGAACCAAGTCACAGTGTGAACGATAATGGACCTATTATCCAAGCTCCAATCCCTAAGAGAAGAAGAACCGCTTCTTATGGTTGTTCTTATAAAGAATTATTGGCCTGCAAACCAATAGAATTCTCAGGCAATGAAGGAGCCATTGCAGCATTACGTTGGATAGAAAAGACAGAAGCAGTCATAAAAATAAGTAAATGCGCAGACGAAGATAAGATTATGTTTGCTTCTAATCTTTTCAAAAATGTAGCCTTAGAATGGTGGAATACTAATCTCCAGTCTAGGGGAAGTGACAGAGTTTATAATATGGAATAGACCAACTTTAAGGAAATGGTTGAAAGAAAATTATGTCCTCCCAATGAAAAGGAACAAATCACTAATAAGTTCCTAAACCTTAGAATGACTGGAATAGACTGCAAAGGTTACACTACCATATTCTTTGAATATGCTAGGATAGTGCCAACCTTAGCCTCACCTGAACCAGTGTTAATCTCCCGTTATATTTGGGGATTAATTAGTGAGATTAGATACGTAGTCAAGGCAGCTAGACCGCAAACCATAGAAGAAGCAGTAGAACTAGCTAATACCTTTACGTACCCAATAGGAAAACCAGAGAAAGAACCTAGCTCAAAAGCTTACCCAAGAATTTCGCTACGGTAATTCCAACCGTGGGAAAGGTACAGGTTCTTCCTCTGCACCCTACTGTAGGTATTGCAAAAGAAAACATTCTGGAAGATGCTCCGTATACTGTAACTTTTGTAAAATACCTGGACACAAGGAAGAATACTGTAGGAAGAAACCCGGTAATGGGATATGCTTCAATTATGGAGAGAAGGGACACATCAAACCAAACTGTCCAAAACTAGCTCTAGCCATAACCAACAAGGCTAAGACATCTGAAACTCCTAAAAAGAACGCCAGAGCATTTGTTCTGACAGCTGAAGAAGCCAAGATGATTCCAGATGTGATTACCGGTACGTTCTTAGTTAATAACATATTTGCGAAAGTATTGTTTGACTCTGGTGCAAACCAAAGTTTTATCAATACTTCTTTCTACAAACTTCTTGACCAACCCTTAGTTAAACTTCAACAAGATTGTCTGGTAGAGACCGCCAACGGAGAATCCATTAAGATAGGTAAAATCTTGCAGAAGGCAAGAATAGAAATCCTGAACCATCATTGCTTTGCTAACCTTTACCCGATGAATCTGGCTGGTTTCGATGTCGTATTAGGAATGTATTGGTTGGTAGCCAATCGTGCTAGTATTTTATGTGATCAAAAGTCAGTACAAGTAAGTACACAAAGTGGTGAAAAGATCACCATTTAAGGAGATAAGCCAACCAGATCGACAAAATTCATCTCTGTGATGAAAGCCGCAAGTTATGAAAGGAAAGGAGGAATAGTATATATGATTTCCATAATCATTAATACTAAAGGAAAAGAATTAAAAGATATTCCTGTAATATCTAAATTCTCAGACGTTTTTCTTGAAGAGTTACCTGGATTACCGCCTAATAGAGAGGTTGAATTTAGAATTCACCTAATACAAGGGACAGCACGATTGCCAAAGCCCCATATCAATTAGCACCAACGGAGATGCAGAAACTAAAGAAACAATTGGATGAACTTTTGGAAAAGGTTTTATACAACCAAGTTCATCACCGTGGGGAGCACCGGTGTTATTCGTTAAGAAGAAAGATGGGTCGATGCGTATGTGCATTGATTACCGAGATTTGAACAAAGTCACGATTAAGAATCGGTACCCACTACCAAGAATCGATGATCTGTTCGATCAACTTCAAGGAGCTCGATTCTTTTTTTCAAGATCGATTTACTCTCAGGATTTCATCAACTGGAAGTACAGGAAGAGGATATTCCTAAGACTGCTTTCAGAACGAGATACGGTCATTATGAATTTACCGTCATGCCATTTGGTTTAACCAATGCCCCAGCCGCATTTATAGACATGATGAACATGATATGTAAACCATACCTGGATAAATTCATAATTGTCTTTATAGATGATATTCTAATTTACTCTAAGAGTAAAGAAGAACATGCAGCACATATGCATACACTCCTAACATTGTTCAGAAAAGCGAAGCTTTATGCTAAATTCTCAAAATGTGAATTTTGGTTACAAGAAGTGCAATTCCTTGGACATCTGGTTAATCATGAAGGAATTCATGTGGATCCCACAAAGATCGAGGCAATTACTAAGTGGAAAGTCCCTGAATCGCCAACAGAAGTACACAGTTTTCTAGGACTGGCAGGATATTATAGACGATTTATCCGAGACTTCTCTAGAATAGCCATACCTTTAACCAAACTAACCTGCAAATCAATTAAGTTTGAATGGGGACCAAAACAGGAAGAAGCCTTTAAGATTCTTAAGCAAAGACTAACCAACGCACCCATACTCGCATTACCAGAAGGAACTGAAGACTGTATAGTCTACTGTGATGCGTCTAAGTTAGGATATGGATGTGTGTTGATGCAACGTCAAAAGGTTATAGCTTATGCCTCTAGACAACTTAAGAAACATGAAAAGAATTATACAACTCATGATCTAGAACTAGGAGCCATAATTTTTGCCCTTAAGATTTGGAGACACTATTTATATGGAAATAAATTTGTTTTCTTCACCGATTATAAGAGTTTAAGGTACATTTTTTGGCAAAAAGAATTAAATATGAGACAAAGACGTTGGATGGAAGTTCTTAGTGATTATGCTGGAAAAGCTAATGTAGTAGCTGATGCTTTAAGTCGAAAGTATCATGAAAAACCGAAACGAGTACGTTCTCTCAGGTTAAATCTACAAGTAGATTTAAATGACCAAATTAGGGAAGTATAGGAATCAGCAATCAAGGACGATGCTGAAAAATTAAAAGGAATGATCAAAAAATTAGAACAAGGAACAGATGGAATTTGGAAGTTCCATAAGAAAAGGATGTGGATACCTGAACAAGGAAACCTATGCCATAGAATTCTAGAAGAAGCTCATAAGTCTAAGTATACGATACATCCCAGAAGTGATAAGATGTATCAAGATCTAAGGAAGAATTTCTGGTGGATAGGAATGAAAAAGGATATAGCTAACTACGTTGCTAAATGTTTAACTTGTTCAAAAGTTAAAGCTGAGCATTAGAAACCCTCAGGACTTTTGCAACAGTTAGAAGTGCCAATATGGAAATGGGAATTGATAACAATGGACTTTGTTACCAAATTACCCAAGACAAGAAAAGGAAATGATACAATCTGGGTGATTGTAGATAGATTGACCAAATCTGCTCATTTCTTACCAATGAAGGAAACTTTCACTATGGAACAGTTAGCCAAGCTATATGTAAATGAAATCGTTTCATTACATGAAATTCCTATATCTATCGTATCCGATAGAGATAGCCGTTTTACTGCTCATTTTTGGATAAGTTTCCAAAAAGCCATGGGAACTAAGTTAAATCTAAGCACAGCTTATCATCCACAGACAGACGGAGAAAGCGAAAGGACAATTTAGACAATGGAAGATATGCTTAGAGCTTGTGTAATTGATTTCGGAGGAAATTGGGACGATCATTTACCATTAATAGAATTTTCTTACAATAATAGCTATCATACTAGCATTAATCCTGCATCGTTTGAGGCACTTTATGGACGAAAGTGCAGAACTCCAGTCTGTTGGGCAGAAATTGGAGAAAAGCAATTATCTGGACTAGAGATAGTGCAAGAAACAACAGATAAGATAATTCAAATCAAGGAAAGACTAAAAATAGCATGAGATCGTCAAAATAATTATGCAGATAACAGACGAAAACCTTTAGAATTCCAAGTGGGAGATAAAGTCTTATTAAAGGTTTCTCCATGGAAAGGAGTAGTAAGATTCGTTAAGAGGGGAAAGCTAAGACCCAGGTATGTTGGACCTTTCAAGATTGTTGGAAGAATAGGACCTGTAGCCTATCAGCTACAACTGCCACAAGAAATGGCAGGAGTACATGATGCGTTTCATGTATGTAATCTCAAGAAGTGCTTAGCAAACGAATCTCTAGTGATACCTCTTAAGGACATAGAGGTAAACGAGAAACTTAAGTTTATCGAGAAACTCGTGCATATTGAAGATAGAAAGATCAAGAACCTTAAACACAAGAGATTAGTTCTGGTCAAAGTAAAATGGGATTCCAAGAAAGGACCAGAATACACTTGGGAACTCGAATAAGAGATGCAACGGAAACACCCACACCTGTTCCAGTAGACCTCAAAGACGAGATCTAAAATAAGGTGGGGAGGATATAACAACCCTCCTAAATACATCCTAGAACCCTTAACATGACCCTAAAACGTTCCTTACGTACCCCGTACGTGAGAAACGGACTCGAAATAACCCTTTACTTAGAAAAATAAACAAAAACAAAATCCAGTAGTCGCTCGTGGGGCGCGACTACCTTCAGCCTAGACTGTCGCGAGCCATGACTACCTTTGATTGTCGGACAAGTCATAGTGCCACGTGGCACATGACTCACTGGACCTATATGTTGATTCGACAAAGCTAGGCTCGACACGTGCTCTCTCGCGGGCCGCGAGAGAGTTAGCCTAGGTCTTACACGGGCCGCGAGCCGCCTTTGATCAGCCTATAAATAGAGCTCGATCAGCTCATTTCCAAACCGTTCAAATTCTAAAACTCTCTCAAATTTCTGAATAGCAATTATTATACTCGGGCATAATACCCACTATAAAGAGAAGCTGTACCACGTTGTAAGTATTATAACCCTGCTGTTACCCTACACGACCGACGTAGGATTTCCGTAACGCATGTCAAGGCTCTGCCCGACTCAGTCGTTAGAATTCTCTCTCGTGTGTACACCCGATTGATTTAGAATTCCGTAATGCATGTCGGCTCTGCCCGACTCAGTCATTGGAATTCTGTCTCGAGTTATATGGTCAATGTGAATTGGGTTATTTTACTAACACGTGTGCATTATTTAATTTATAGATAATAACCAGGAGATATACCAAGAAGCCTTAACTTTACCTAAACGAACAATGTGAGTACATTCTCTTTTTGCCACCATTTTGTAAATATATTTTTGTGAGTCCAAATATTTTACCAAAACCTCAATTGTTTTAAATAACACTTAACAGTAATTGAATATTTGTGATTCTACAATTACTGCCGGTATGTTGGGGTTTTGTATACAAAATGTGGAAAAACGTTACCGTTGGACGAAGAGCTAGCCAATGGGTAATATGACCCACAAGTCGGGTTGACATTACTGAATGAGTAATTGAGTAGATATAAACAAATGTAATTGCGAATGCCCTCAATTCTGTAAAAGTGATAAAACTGTTTTGATTAAACTGGGATGCACTCACCAGTATTTCTTGCTGATAAAATGTGTTTAAACGCGTTTCAGGTAACAAAATGTGAAAGCCAATAGAAGCCAGCTGGAGAGCACTGAAGGCTTGGAAAAGTGGCTATAAAAGTTACCTAAATAAAAAGAAGTTTTTGTTTTCAATAATTAGGGTTTACCCCTACAAATGTACTGTCAAATGAACTTGGGTTTTATTCCAATGTTTTATTATTATAAAAAGTATGGTGTTTTACTCTGATAAAAATATTTCCTAACTACGGTCCTGATGAAAGTTTTCCGCTGCCAAATTAATAAACACCGATACCACCAGCTCTGAGTTCCTGCGGCCGCCCGCTCCCGGTGCAGGGGTCGGGGGTTGCGCCATATCGTGTCATATCGTATCACATTTTTAACTTAATATTGTATTATAGCGTATCGTATCACAACTTTAATATTTTTTTATCGTTAAGTATCATATTATAGCGTATTGTATCGTATCGTATCACATTTTTAACTTAATATCGTATTATAGCGTAGCGCGTCGTATCACATCTTTTTTATTTTTATATTGTTAAGTATCGTATTATAGCGTATCGTGGCGTATCGTATCACATTTTTAACTTAATATCGTATTATAGCGTATCGTGTCGTATCGTATCACATTTTTAACTTAATATCGTATTATAGCGTATCGTGGCGTATCGTATCACATGTTTATTATTTTTATATCATCAAGTATCGTATTAGAGCATATCGTGGCGTATCGTATCACATTTTTTACTTAATATTGTATTATAATGTATCGTGGCATATCATATCACATCTTTATTATTTATTTCATCGTTAAATATCATATTATAGCGTATCGTGTCGTGTCGTGTCGTATTGTAGCGTAATTTTGTATTACTTTTTTTTATGTTGATGTATTCACGACGTGTGATATTATACATTGTATGTAACCAAGCATACCAATCTAAACAGTTAAAATAAATAATCACAAATACAAATAAACTGAAACTGCAAATTTAATTACATATTAAGTTTGTACATATACAGGACATCGTTTAAAATACATAAACCGTCAAAATACAAGAAAAGTACAACGACCCTAAGCCTTTGGATCCTGACTGGAGCCTGAGGGCCTGAGGGCCCCGCCCCTAGATCCGCATCCTCTCCAGGGCCAGGCGACAACAACGGTATCGACAATGGTGTATCACCATGCCAAATAGACGCCTGTATAGCGCCCTGCATCGCCCGCATGAGAAGATGCTCAGTACGGCGGTGAGCTTTGTTTATCCACGCCTGCAGCCGCCCCTCCATCCGCTCTAACGCAAGCACCACAGCTGAGGCACCACATGTGGCTGCGGCTCCAATGGCGGACCACCTACCGGAAATGGTGGGTCAGCGTGGTCACCATCGTTGTTATCATCGTCATCGTCATCCTCTGCGGCATCACCATCCGCCGGCTGACCCTGACCCTGTACCGGCTCTGGAGCCAACTCCAGTAACTCGTCTAGGAGAGCGGCGAGGACGAATACCTGCCTGTCGGGTCCTATAAATCGCAGCCCGAGCCCAGGGAAGTCACGCATCATGTGCAGGCTGATCAGGGTCTGCCGGCTCAACCTGACCGGCTCCACCACGCCCCCTCGATGAATAATGGGTCCTGCTGGGGAACAAGGACCAACGAGACGGCGATACGCGTGATGTACGCCCCAAGTACAGCACAGACTTGTCCTGCCTGTGGTACGCCGCCGAGACCCACTAGGCTAGGCAGCGATGGAGAGCTCACGTCTCCCCCCATACAAGACAATATAGGTAAAAGAGATCCTCCTACTTACAAGTAAAACATTTAAAAAAAAAACTAAGATATAAAGCATTTTTTATACTTTATAAAACAGAAAAGAAAAAAACATGAATTTTGAATCAATACGATGCGTATAGGGTTATACGCATCGTATTGATTCATCTGATAAAGAAAAAAATTGAAATTTTGAAGCAATACGATGCTTATAGACCCATACGCATCGTATTGCTTCATCAGATGATGAAAAGTCCCCCAAAGACCCAGTATTTCAACCCCAAAATCACACAAATTCACCGGACAAAATGCAGAATTGAAAACGTATAAATGATGATGGTTCGTAGATACATACCGTACTTATCTTTGATCTTGAAATCTCTAACGTATCTTGACCATATGTGTGTGTATTTGGTATTTTGGGGTCGTATCAAAAGTAACAGCCCCCTGTTAATCAGGGGGTTATATCGTACAGACCTTTAATACGCATCATATAGACCTATACGATGCGTATTACAACCCCCTGAATTTTCAAAAATTCAAGGGGTTAATACGCATCGTATAGGCCTGTACGATGCGCATTATCTCCCTGAAATTAATGAAATAGTCCTGTTTTTTTGAGAAATTCAGGGGTATTTTTGAGAAATTCAGGGGGTTAATACGCATTGTATAGGCCTATATGATGTGTATTAATCTGCTATACGATACAACGTAGGCCTATACAATCTTATATTGCATAATAAGAAAATTTGTTTTTATCTTGTTTTACTCGGTTCGACGCGTATACGTGTCCTTTTTTACGAACTTTCGCATATTTTTTTTTCATTTTATGACATATACCATCAACATGCATCGTTTCGGTGACATTCGGTTGTGTGTGATTATCGTATTCTATGATTACGTACAGTTTTGTTTGAAATCCACTTGTATTGTATAGTGCCGTGTTATATGTGTACGCGTGTTGAAATATCATTAGTTGCGTATTATAACAACTCTCGAAAATCGCCCTAAAATACCCCGTATTCGATAAACTGAACCCATGTAACTTTATTTTTATCGAAAATTAAATAAAATAAGTTTTTTGGTCTGTGTTGGGCCGCGACGAACACACCCCTTATGTGTCGCGGGGCGCGACCGAGTGTAACTTGCCGGACACCCACGTTGCCACGTGTCGCACACGTGTTGGCTCTACGCTTGTGACTAGGCAACCTTAGCCGTAGCTAGGGTGCCCTTGAGGGGCGCGAAAGGAACCAGGGAGGGGGGTCGCGGGGAGTGAGGAAGCCCGATTTCACCTATAAATTGGACAGCAACGGCACAGTCCCAAGTCGCTCACAAATTTCTTTTCTCTCTATAATATCACACGAAAATAGCAGATAAAATACCCCCTAAATCACGAAGCTCTACCCCGTTGTAAGTATCTTAACCCCCAATCACTAGTTCGATACCCTGTCCGATTGATCTGGAACCCAGAAACTGATGCCAAAGCGCTGCCTGTTTAGGGCTTTGTTTTGTAAACTAAGTTGGGGTTCTGTCTCGTGACGTATTGTTAAAGTTGAATTGGGTTATTATACTAACGCGCGTGCATTGTATATTTTTAATAGGAACTTAAGAAAATTATCAAAAAATATTTCCAGGAAGCCCATAGAAAAACATAAGTTTACAAGGTGTGTCATTCTCTCTTTTTATCAAATTGCTTTACAAAACCTCAAATGTTTTTCAGTTATACTTACAGAGATTAAGTCTTTGTAATCTATAATTATTGCAAGTAGTTGGGGTTTTGTATACATTACTAGTCCACAGTCACCAAGGGTGTGACATGAATCGTTACTGTTGGGTGACAGGACCCAAAATAATATGACCACGAGCACAGGGGAATGTCCCCAGTCGCATACTGTGTTGAATAATTAATAGAAATATACACTATAATTCCCGTTAATACTGTAAAGTTATAACAATGTATCTTTTATAAAAATGGAATGAACTCGCCAGTATTTCTTGCTGATAAAATATTTTTAAAACATGTTTCAGTTAACTTGATGTGAAGCTACTAGAAGCCAACTATGGAGCACTGAAGGCTTAAATAAAGTGACTATAAATTACCTGAATAAAATAAGAAGTTATAGTTTCAGCAAACTAGGGTTTATTCCTATACATATATTATAAATGAAATATGGGTTTTTATACCACTTGTTTAATATTAAAATTTGGTGATTTGAACTCTGAAATTTATTTTATAACTACGGTTCTGATGTCTCATTTCCGCTACCAAATTAATAAACACCGATACCACCGGCTCGTGTTCGCGGTGCTCGTTACCAGAGTGAGGTCGGGGGCAGCGACAGAAGGTGGTATCAGAGCCACTGGTTTAAGCCATTTGGGAGTTCTTTTAAATACCTAAATTTTAAACAATTGTGTTAGGAAATATCTATAACTTATGTGTTATTATGCATAAATATGTATAGTATGATTTTGTGTGTTTTGATGATTTTTGAGTTTGTAGTATGATTGATCAGAAAACATCCGATGCTTATCGTCACCTGTCCAACTCTCCAATGGATGAAGGACCATCCGAGTTAGCCTTAGGATATGTAGCAGACTCTGAAGATACCTTTGTTTTTAAAGCCAAATCTGAGGAGGCATTCCCACCTAAGAAGAGGGGAATGGTTTAGTAAAGAAAAGAGGGAAAGGAGAAAAAGAATAAGGCAAATCCAA
This sequence comes from Helianthus tuberosus, assembly GCA_030545235.1. Taxonomy (NCBI): domain Eukaryota; kingdom Viridiplantae; phylum Streptophyta; class Magnoliopsida; order Asterales; family Asteraceae; genus Helianthus; species Helianthus tuberosus. Next base: position 55,232,164 of record CM060406.1, read on the forward strand.
AAACAAAAACAAGCCACAATAACCAAAGCTGAGGGAACTGGCCAGATTCTAGTGACTAGGTCCTTATGGGAAGAATTAGTTAGAAGACTAGTAAATCTGGATATGTTTAGAACTGCAGAAACTACACCTGATCTTAATCTTGTAGCAGCTCCTGAACCACAACTACTACCATTATACCCCGAGCAACCCATGAACCTAGAACAAAACCAGGAAAACCCACTTCCAATCCCAGCCTTTAATCCAATCGAAATACCCAGGATACCCGCACCAAATCCCTTAGAACAGTGGTGGACAAACGATTGGTCATTTCAGGATTTAATGAATGATCCCTATCCATACATGCCTTACGGAGAACCAGAACCAGTTTACCCTGAACCTATACTAGCTCAGATGCCACCCATGAGCCACGAAAATGTACAAGAACTTCGCCACTATGGTGAAGATTTGATTCAGGAAGGAAATATGATCCGCCGTATAGGGGAAAATCTCGTCTGGAAATAAGACGAGAGGGAGATGCGTTTTTAGAAAACCACCGCTTAATATTATATATATACGTATTTTCTTTTAATTTGAAAAAATATAATAATATCCCCTAAAAATATATATATATGTTGGGATTGAACCCTACAAAGGAACAGATGATATGTAAAGCCAAAACTGGTTTAGAACAGTGGATCATCATAAGCAGTGTTTGCACAAAGATTCTCCCCTTGACAGTGGTTATCTAACATCTGATAGGCTCCAAGCACTGATCATTCCAACCGCTGTTAGGCCAAGCACTTATGGTGTTTAAAGAACTGTAGCTCTATCTACTGCTGACTTCCAAGCACTGCTGAAGATTAAAGCACTGCCCATTCATGGACTGATCAACCTTTGAAGAAAGCATCGATGCTCAACATCAGTGCTTAGACTACATCAGTGGAAAGTGAAACAGTTGTTTGATTGAAATCAGTGTCTATATAATCAATGGATGTATAGAACAGTGTTTGTAGTTTGTTAGGTAGTTAGATGTCACTTTCATGGTTACGTCAGCTTTAATTCTTAGTGGTTTGATCTGTACTATAAATAGGACATTTTGTAGTGTTCTAGGTGAGCGAGTTTTCTCCTCCAATCCATTCATCTTGTACGATCAACCAGTGAGCTCAGGCTGAGGGGGAGTTTAGTATGTAAGCATGTATTTAGTTAATCAATTGTAAACTTTTGATTGCAATCTTTCGACTAATGAAAAGCATGTGTTTATCAAAACTATTTCTCTTTGATTGTGTTATAAAGTTTTTTTTTCCATTTCTGCTGCATTTAATTATGATTATTATATTCATCCACTTGTTTATAATTATCAAACAGACACAATCATGACAACCTCAGATCCTAACAATTGGTATCAGAGCAAGGACAGTCAAACTTGATCTAACAATCATTTTGACATAAAAGTTCAGCTAAAAATTCATTGATACTAAGGTTGATCGTATTTGTTGAAAAACAAAAGTAAAGGGTAATCACGTTCAAAGTTGATTATTCGAAAACTTTTGTAAAACAACCAAGATGTTATCTATCACATAGGATTCACGTAACACTGATAATTCTATATAAACCATCGATGATTGTTAATTTTAATAATGTTTAATGATCTCGGATTTGGTATTGTCATTCACAGATTTATGATACTTCAGTGTTTATGATGAAAACTATGTTGGTTCCATGATTGATTGCTGCTAAGGTCTCATCTCAAGTCATTAAAAGACCTATGTTCAGAAAATGGCATTTATGTCCTTGGTAACTGTCGCAACCCCCGATCCCTTATCTGTCCCGGGAACGGGCGGACGCGAACTCAAAATTTTGGTGGTATCAGTTTGTTAATTTGGCAGCGGAAATTACATCAGGACCGTAGTTAGGAAATGTTTATCAGAGTAAAACCACCATATTTGATATTAATAATCACATGGGTAAAACCCAAGTTTCTTATTACAACATGTTTATAGGGATAAACCCTATTTTATTGAATTTAAAACATCGTCTTTTAGGTAACTTTTATAGCCACATTTTTCCCAAGCCTTCAGTGCTCTCCAGCTGGCTTTTTACTAATTGGCTGTCACATTGTGTTACCTGAAACGCGTTTTAAAAACATTTGTCAGTGGGCAATACTGGTGAGTGAATCCCAGTTTAATCAAGAAATATTTTAATTAACACAGTATTGAGAGCGATCACAATGTTTAGTTCTACACAATTACTCATTCAGTACTGTCAATCTTGACTGGTGGGTCATATTACACATTGGCTAACTCGTTGTCCAATGGTACTACTCATAGTGTAGTAAATTTTGTATACAAAACCCCAACATACCGGCAGTAATTGAAGAACTACAAAGACTCAATCACCGCTTAATCTCATTGTAAAACATTTAAGGTTTTGTAAAACATTCCAAAAAGGTTAACAAAAAGAGGATAAACTCACATTGCTATCTTAGACTTCGCGTAAGGGTTTCCTGGGATTAATCTATAATTTACACAAATATACATAGGTTAGTATAATAACCCTTTGATTATATTAATGATACCCTCCCCGAGACGGTATTCCAACAACTACGTCGGGCAGAACCACGACAGCTGTTACGGAACCCTAAATCAATCGGGCAGCGTATGTAATATGAAACTGGGGTTAAAATACTTACAACGGAGCAGAACCTCACTAATTAGGGGGTATAATACTCGAATATAAAGCCTACTACTTCAGAAAGTCGAGATACAGAAAGAAAATGAACGAATTGAAATGAAATCCGATGGCCCTTATTTATAGTGCTGATCTCTGGTCCTCTCGCGGCCCGTGTAAAGGTAGACAAGGGTCTACGCGGCCCGCGTTAAACCCAGTCAACACACTAGCTTGTCCGGGTCATCAGGTAGATTTTAAGTTCACGTGGCCCGCGTCAACTAATAAGGTGGCTTACGTGGCCCGCCTAAACTTTAAAAACTCAAAATCAGTTTTAACCCTTAAACCGCCCGCGTAAACTAATGATAAGGGGTGTCGCGGCCCGCCTAAACTTAATTTTTCTTGTTTCTTATTTATTTTAAATGTTATAACGTATTTCGGGCTCGGTTTTGACATACGGGGTGTATTTAAAGACATATAGAGATATTTTAAAATATATTAGGGTGTCGGAAAATATTCAAGGGTGTCGGTTTACTTGAGGATTGTTACATCCTCCCCACCTTATTTTAGAGCTCGTCCTCGAGATCTACTGGAACAAGTGTGGATATTTTCTTTGCATTTCTGATTCAAGCTCCCATGTGTACTCAGGTCCTCTTTTGGAGTCCCACTTTACTTTGACCAGAACTAGTCTCTTGTGCTTGAGATTTTTGACTTTCCTACCTTCAATCTGTAGAGGCCTCTCTACAAATTTGAGTTGTTCATTTACCTTTATATCCTTAAGAGGTACTACCAGTGATTCATCGGCTAAGCATTTCTTAAGATTTGATACATGAAATACATCATGTATTCCTGCCATTTCCTCTGGCAGTTGTAGCTGATAGGCTACAGGTCCTATTTTTCTAATAATCTCAAAAGGTCCAATATACCTGGGACTTAGCTTTCCCCTTTTGATGAATCTTACTACTCTTTTCCGAGGAGAGACTTTTAATAATACTTTATCTCCTACTTGAAATTCCAATGGTTTGCATCGGTTATCAGCATAGCTCTTTTGTCGATCTCGTGCTGCTTTCAGTCGTTCCTTGACTTGAATAATCTTGTTGGTTGTTTCCTGCACAGTCTCAGGTCCAGATAGTTGCTTTTCCCCAATTTCTGCCCAACAGACTGGGGTTCGGCACTTTCGTCCATAAAGTGCTTCAAATGGTGCAACATTGATACTTGTGTGATAACTATTATTATAAGAAAATTCTATTAAAGGTAAGTGATCGTCCCAATTACCTCCGAAGTCAATTACACAAGCTCTAAGCATGTCTTCCATTGTCTGAATTGTCCTTTCACTTTGTCCGTCTGTTTGAGGATGATAAACTGTGCTTAGTTTTAACTTGGTTCCCATTGCCTTTTGGAAACTTGACCAAAAATGAGAGGTAAGGCGGCTATCTCTATCAGAAACAATTGATAAAGGTATTCCATGTAAAGAAACTATTTCATTTACATATAACTTAGCTAACTGTTCCATACTGAAAGTTTCTTTCATTGGTAGGAAATGAGCTGACTTGGTTAGCCTATCTACAATCACCCAGATTGTATCATTGCCTTTTTTTGTTTTGGGTAATTTGGTAACAAAATCCATTGTTATAAATTCCCATTTCCACACTGGCATTTCTAACTGTTGTAGCAATCCTGAGGGTTTCTGGTGTTCGGCTTTGTCTTGTGAACAGGTTAAACACTTAGAAACATAGGCTGCTATGTCCTTTTTCATTCCTATCCACCAGAAATTCTTTCTTAAATCTTGATACATCTTATCATTTCCTGGATGCATCGTATATTTAGACTTATGGGCTTCTTCTAATATATGATGACATAGGTTTCTTAATTAGGTATCCACATTCTCTTCTTATGAAATCTCCAAATTCCATCTGTTCCTTGTTCTAATTCCTTAATCATACCTTTTAGTTTTTTAGTGTCATCCTTGATTACTGATTCTTGTGCTTCTCTTATCTGATCATTTAAATCTACTTGAAGATTTAATTTAAGAGAACGTACCCTTTTTGGCTTTTCATGATACTTTCGGCTTAAAGCATCTGCCACTACATTTGCTTTTCCTTCATGATACTGGATATCACAATCATAATCACTAAGCATCTCTATCCAGCGTCTTTGTCTCATATTCAATTCCTTTTGTCCAAAGACATACCTTAAACTTTTATGATCAGTGAATACAGTAAACTTACTACCGTACAGGTAATGTCTCCAAATTTTAAGGGCAAAAATTGTAGCTCCTAATTCTAAATCATGGGTTGAATAATTCTCTTCATGATTCTTAAGTTGTCTAGATGCGTAAGCTATAACCTTTTGTCGTTGCATTAACACACATCCATAACCTAATTTGGAAGCGTCACAATAGACTACAAAGTCTTCAGTTCCTTCTGGTAACGCTAATACGGGTGCATGGGTTGATCTTTGCTTAAGGATTCTAAAGGCTTCTTCTTGTTTTAATCCCCATTCAAACTTAATAGATTTACAGGTTAACTTAGTTAAAGGAATGGCTATTCTAGAAAAATCTCGAATAAATCTTCTATAATAACCGGCCAATCCTAAGAAACTTCTAACCTCGGTTGGTGATTCGGGGGTTTTCCATTTAGTAATCGCCTTGATTTTAGTTGGATCCACATGAATTCCTTCATGATTGACTAGGTGTCCGAGAAACTGTACCTGTTCTAACCAAAATTCGCACTTTGAAAATTTAGCGTAAAGCTTTTCCTTTCTTAATAAACATAAAAGTGCGTGCAAATGATTTGCATGCTCCTCTTTATTCTTAGAGTAAATGAGAATATCATCTTTAAAAACAATTATGAATTTATCCAAAAATGGCTTACATATTCGGTTCATCATGTCCATAAATGCAGCTGGGGCATTGGTTAAACCAAATGGCATGACAGTAAATTCATAATGGCCATACCTTGTTCTAAATGCGGTTTTAGGAATGTCCTCTTCCTGTACCTTTAATTGATGATATCCTGACCTTAAATCGATTTTAGAGAAAAATCGAGCTCCTTGTAGTTGATCGAACAGATCATCGATTCTTGGTAATGGGTACCGGTTCTTAATCGTGACCTTGTTTAATTCACGGTAGTCAATACACATACGCATTGATCCGTCCTTCTTTTTAACGAATAAGATTGGTGCTCCCCATGGTGATGAGCTTGGCTGTATAAATCCTTTCTCCAACAATTCGTCTAATTGTTTCTTCAATTCTTGCATTTCTACAGGTGCCAAATGGTAAGGTGCTTTGACAATTGGTGTTGTTCCTGGTATTAAATGGATTTTGAATTCAACTTTTCTATCTGGAGGTTGCCCTGGCAATTCTTCTGGAAATACATCTGAAAACTGGGATACTACTGGAATATCTTTTAAATCCTTTCCTTTAGTGTTAGTGATTATAGAAATCAAATACACTAATGATCCTTTTCTTATGTAACTTGCCGTTTTCATCACATAGATGAATTTAGTAGATTTGGGATTTTTATATCCTTTAATTGTGATCTTTTCACCTTTTGGTGAATTTACTTGTATCGACTTTTGATCACATAAAATACTGGCTTTATTGGCTATTAACCAATCCATTCCTAGAACGACATCGAATCCTGCCAGATTCATGGGGTAAAGGTTTGCAATAAATTTCTGATTTAAAATTTCTATTATTGCTCCCTGCAAGATTTCAGAAATCTTAATGGTTTCTCCATTAGCTGTCTCTACTAGACACTCTTGTGGAAGTTTAGTTAATGATTGCTTAAGTAATTTGCAAAATGAAGTATTAATAAAACTTTGGTTTGCACCAGAGTCAAATAATACTTTAGCAAAAATATCATTAACTAAAAACGTACCAGTGATCACATCCGGGATCATCTTTGCTTCTTCTGCCGTTAGAACAAATGCTCTAGCATTTTTGGTATTCTTGTTGTTTGTAGCTGGAGCTAATTTCGGGCAGTTAGGCTTGATATGACCTTGTTCTCCGCAGTTGTAACATATCTAGTTGTTAGCTTTCTTCCTACATTCTTCTTCCTTGTGTCCCGATATTTTGCAAAAGTTACAGTATATGGAGCATCTTCCTGAATGCTTTCTTTTGCAATTCTTATAGTAAGGTGTAGAGGTAGAACTTATATTTTTCCCACGATTAAAATTTCCAGAACAAAATTCTTGTGTGAGCTTCTGGGTTAGGTTCCTCCTTTGATCCTCTTCTCGGGTACGGACTAATTCATCTGTCAAGGTATTTGCTAGTTCTACAGCTTCTTCTATGGTTTGAGGTCTGGCTGCCTTGACTACATGTCTTATTTCCCCGATTAATCCCCAGATATAACGGGAGATCAACACTGGTTCAGGTGAAGTAAGAGTTGGCACTATTCTAGCATATTCAAAGAATAATTTAGTGTATCCCTTACTATCCACACCAGTCATCCTAAGGTTTAGGAATTTGTTTGCTATCTGTTCCTTCTCATTGGGTGGGCAGAATTTCCTTTCTACCTTGTCTTTAAATTCCTCCCAATTCATATTGTAAGTTCTATCACTTCCTCTTGATTGGTGGATAGTGTTCCACCATTCTAGTGCTGAATTCTTAAACAGATTAGAAGCAAACATTATCTTATCTTCTTCAGCACATTTGCTTATTCTTAAGACTGCCTCAGTCTTTTCTATCCAGCGTAGGGTTGCAATGGCCCCTTCGTTGCTCAAGAATTCCATTGGTTTACAAGACCAGAATTCTTTATAAGAACAACCGTAAGACATGGTATTCTTCTTTTGGGAATGGGCATTTAAAGTACAGGTCCATTGTTTACACTGTTTTCGGGTTCAGAGGGTCGCTTGCTATCATGTTTACTCTTATTATCGGCTTCCCTAACCGTTTGAATAATATATGGCATTGCATCTATTATTCCTTGTGCGACTATGTGTTGGATAGCACTATTATCCACTTGATTTCCATTGTTATTGATGCTTGGATTTTCATTAACCAAGTTAATGTTACTCTGGTTATCATTATTCAGATTTCCTTGATTTCCTTCGTCGTTCATCTGAATTTTAAACATTTACCAATCATTAATAGAATAATTAAATAGTTTAAGTAACAACCACATAATACACATATTGGTCAAAAATGTCGTGCATTGCGACTTTACTCTTTTCTATATAGTATGCGTCAAATACACACTAAAACAGGAATTAAAAATTACAATACTATTATGCCTCGTTAACCACAAAGTGGTCTATACTACGATAGATTTATTATTATTACACATATTTTATTTATTTTATTATTATTACCAACTTTACTATCTCTTTCATGGATATGGATTTCCCCCGAAATCCATCTGACGCTCATCGTATTTCCATACGAGTTGTTCTCCTACATACCTCATCCTTTCACTACTTTCTATGATTTCTTCTCCAAAATTTCGGAGTTCTTGCAAATTCTCTGCACTCATTGGGGGTGCAGGTACTGGTATTGGCTCTAGGTACTGAGGTACTGGATTCTCCTGAGGGTGTGGATTCTCCAAAATCTCCCTAATGTATTCATCGTTGTCATAATTGAGATCTAGAGGGTCCAAACCTGGATATGCTGCTAAGTTCGGCAAGGTTTCTTCGTTTAAGTGATAGCGTGGCACATAATCCCTAAGATCATCAAACCAGGGATCATAATTTGGATCTAAAGGATTAGGGGCTGGTATCCTAGGTATTTCTTCAGGGTTAAAATCATGCATTTCTACCTCCATTGGTTGAGTAGGAATTAAAGGTAAGGGTTGTGGGGCTACTAGTTGTTCCAGACTTGGGTCAGCAGCAGTTGTAGCTAGGATATGGAAATTAGCTAGGCTTCTATTAAGCATATCCTGTGTATGGGCATCTAACTTTCGCTTAACAGCTGCTAGAACTCTTTGCTGTTGCAACTTTTGCATTCTTTTCCTACGTGCAAATGCTTCCTTACTGAACCATCCTCTCTTTTTATGAGGGAATGGCTCTTCAGACTGAGCTTTAAAGGCGAACATCCCTTCTTCCTAATCAGCAGAATACCTAGAAAGGGCAGGCTGTGAAGAGGTACCTTCACTCCTAGGTGAATCAGACAATTGACGACACATGTCTGAGGGTCCTTGATCACTCATACTGTAAACTAACAAATAGTCGAATACCACAAAACACATAATCACATAAATTATTTCCTAACACAAAATTTAAAATTTAAGTGTCAGCAGAACACTTCTTTGGCTTAGACCAGTGGCTAGGCTCTGATACCACCTCCTGTCGCAACCCCCGATCCATTATCTGTCCCGGGAACGGGCGGACGCGAACTCAGAATTTTGGTGGTATCAGTTTGTTAATTTGGCAGCGGAAATTACATCAGGACCGTAGTTAGGAAATGTTTATCAGAGTAAAACCACCATATTTGATATTAATAATCACATGGGTAAAACCCAAGTTTCTTATTACAATATGTTTATAGGGTTTAGTTTATAGGGATAAACCCTATTTTATTGAATTTAAAACATCGTCTTTTAGGTAACTTTTATAGCCACATTTTTCCCAAGCCTTCAGTGCTCTCCAGCTGGCTTTTTACTAATTGGCTGTCACATTGTGTTACCTGAAACGCGTTTTAAAAACATTTGTCAGTGGGAAATACTGGTGAGTGAATCCCAGTTTAATCAATAAATATTTTAATTAACACAGTATTGAGAGCGATCACAATGTTTATTTCTACATAATTACTCATTCAGTACTGTCAATCCTGACTGGTGGGTCATATTACACATTGGCTAACTCGTTGTCCAACGGTAACGTGTTGTCGTCCCGACTTACTACTCACAGTGTAGTAAATTTTGTATACAAAACCCCAACATACCAGCAGTAATTGAAGAACTACAAAGACTTAATCACCGTTTAATCGCATTGTAAAACATTTAAGGTTTTGTAAAACATTCCAAAAAGGTTAACAAAAAGAGGATAAACTCACATTGCTATCTTAGACTTCGCGTAAGGGTTTCCTGGGATTAATCTATAATGTCACACCCCGACCACGTAAAACAACAAAGCGTGGCGGAAACGTCGGGGAGTTTTGTAACAGAATTATCGTTTCATAACCATGGATACAAAAAGTGTTTCGTTTTATTGATAATATTAAACATTAACATTGTTTTAACATAGAACAAACAAGTTTTATATCGTCTATCATAGTTATTATGTCACTAAGGCCTCGTCCAGATCCTATGTGACGTTGCATCCTAGATCGTCAATCAAGCAACAACACCTGAAACATATGTAAAAACAAAGTCAGCAAAGAAATGCTGGCGAGTACATAGGTTTTATAAGAGTATCAGAATCATGGCTTGTTTACATATATTGCAATACCTCGAAAACCTTGTTTTTAAAAAGTGTATAATATTGCAACATGATTAACCAACTCAAATCAAGATGGTTATGATTTATAAAATCTCGTAGCCATGATTCTCAACCCAAAAGCTTTTGTTTTAGTAAACCAATTCGTAAAACATCTTGTAAAAACTCGTTAATAAAACATCGTTGTGTGACATCGTCTCGAAGATCGTTTACCCAAGTGAACTAAATAACGCCACGGCATGTAATATGTTGAAAACACTTATATATAAGAAGTACCAGCGGCGTATCTACCATGTTTTCACCACATTACACCCGTCCCGTTATCTAAACACTAGCCAAAAACCAATCGTTTACCCAAATCGTTTAACATCGTTTCCAAATCGTTTACTCGTTTAAATCGTTCAAATCATCATCGTTTTAATTGTGAAAACTTATATATGGTCGTCTCGCTAATAACATTCAAACCTTCGTGACTCGACTACCTCGTTCCTCACTTCTCGTATTAACAAACCTCCAAAGGGTAAGTTAATAATTACAGATTCAGTCATTACCCACAACACCCACACATAACCATGGGTATAGTGTAATAACGGGATTTGTCAGATCCTATGGTACCATAACCTAATATTTGTCAGATCCTATGGTAACAAACCTCCAAAGGGTAAGTTAATGAATGTCGTTCGTTATGTAACTACAACCAACAAGTTCGTTCACATTATCGAAATCGTTAATAGTTTAGTATAAATCGTTCTATTCGTTTTTGAAATCATCGTTTAAACCTTGAAAACATTTTGTACATATGAATCACCCCAAAACAATTGAAAACAGTAAAATAGGGGAACCATGTACTCACATGTAGTGCAAGGTATCCTCAATCAATAGTACTTCAACAAACTCGAGTAAACTAGAGAAATCAAGCAGCACCTAGTAATTGAATCACTAGTAAAATAATAGACGCCTAAATCGAAAGATCGGACAGAATGAGGTCTTGTAAACCAAATGAGTGTTGGAACTCATGTGATATGGTTTAACAAAGTCTACATTCTAAATCGGAACCTAACCTAAGTGCTTTCAACCCGTTACGACCCATTAAGGTAGCTTACGCTACTTTAACGCGTCGTGCGTGCATAAGCGCGTTCGGCCCGCCTAACTAGTCCTATGACAAGTATTATATTCCTTAACATGTCTAATATTGTTGCCTAATCAGTTTAGATGTCAAAATTTAGGTTACATATGTTTAAAATGAATTTATGCATAAAAAGGGCATTTTGGTAATAAACCTAAGGCATATAAACTACCTATCATACAACTAGCTAAACGTAGTGACCATAAGGTATAACCTCGGAAGGTTATTCCCTATACAACTATGGTCACCTAATGTGTTTGGTCGGATCCTAATGATCGACCAACGGATCGGGTTCGAAAGTATAAGCGATTGTTTAGATCGCTTACCTTACGACCCTATATAAGCACTAAACTAAAAGTGACGAGCTAAGCATGCTTAACTAAGTTAGAAAACAAGTTTGGTATCAAAACAAACGGTTTTGATACCCACAAGTAGTTTGGTTACAAAATACGCGTAAATGCGCATTTTGGCCGAAACTTCGACTCGTCACTGAGCCTAGATAACGTGGTAATCAGTAGGTATAGTCACTAGGGGCTATAACCATCGTGATTACACTCACGTTATGAAGTTCAAACGAACTTCACATAGACCATAAACTGGTCAATGCAGAAAGTCAAACGCAGTTTGACTTTAACGCTAAAACGAATGAAAAGAACGAAAGAACACTTACAGAAGGTCCCCGCAAGATTTGATTCCGATTTTTCTCTCAGGTAGGAAGCATATACTTCCACTTAGAGAGCATAAATCAGATTTCAAATTGTGGGTTTTGAAGTGAAATGGATGGGGTATATATAGGATTTCTAGAACCGTTAAGATCGTTCCTCGAAAACTGAGCTTTGATCTGGACCTTACATGTGTGCCCATGGTTTTCTAAAACCATGGGAGCCCCTAATATGGACTATGTTCATTGAATACCAGCCCATGGTTTTGCAAAACCATGGGTGAAAACCATCACACTTCAAAATGGACTAGGTTCATTGAATCTGCTAGAAATTTCAAAAATGGTCCCTGCACTTGTAAAACTTGATTTTTTGGCACTTTTAAGCCCCGTTAACCCCATTTCAAGGCTCTAAAATAAATTTAAAGTATAGGGAACTTAAAATATGCTCAAAAACATCTCGGATGTCGGTTCGTTTGGTCGTACGGTTGCGTTATTCGCTTAATTACGACGGAAGTCGTAACGAACGCAAAAACGATCCAAATTAAGCGACGAATGGAATTTTATCATGCCAAACACTAAAATAAAATATTTTAATGCTTACATAATTTTTTTTGGATGTCCGGCTGTATTCAGAACGTAAGTTATGCGCGAAAATGCAAACTTATGCACTTTTTGACGCTTTTAGTCCCTGAATGAGCATAAAGTTTATTTTAGCATACCGAACCCCTCAAAGCCAATTTCTAAGATATGTAAAGGTTATTTAGGGTATGTTTAACTTATGATCAAGTTCCGGAATGTTCGTTACTATACAAATCGGCATAGTTTCGCAGTTTGACACAAATAGTCCCTGCGATCGAACAAAGTTGATTTCGACACACCAAACCATTCAAAACTTATTTCTAAGTTATGTGGAGGTTATTTAAGGTATGTTAAGCCTATGTCACTATTCCGGAGTGTTTGTCGCGTTATACTGACTGCGTTTAAGCACCAATTTGCGTATAACCTTCCAGAAAGCGATTTAGAGCTTGAAATTGGAATCGAATCAAATTGTAAAATCACTAAACACAATTACACATATAATAACACCAAAACACATATAATAACACCAAAGCACATTGTTTTATTAATAATCATCATTGTTTTACATCGTAAATCGATTACAGAACACAGTTGTCACATATAATTTACACAAATGTACATAGGTTAGTATAATAACCCTTTGATTATATTAATGATACCCTCCCCGAGACGGTATTCCAACAACTACGTCGGGCAGAACCACGACAGTTGTTACGGAACCCTAAATCAATCGGGCAGCGTATCTAATACGAAACTGGGATTATAATACTTCCAACGGAGCAGAACCTCGCTAATTAGGGGGTATAATACTCGAATATAAAGCCTACTACTTCAGAAAGTCGAGATACAGAAAGAAAATGAACGAATTGAAATGAAATCCGATGGCCCTTATTTATAGTGCTGATCTCTGGTCCTCTCGCGGCCCGCGTAAAGGTAGACAAGGGTCTACGCGGCCCGCGTCAAACCCAGTCAACACACTAGCTTGTCCGGGTCATCAGGTAGGCCCGCCAAGTTTTGGGCCACGTGGCAGCCCAGGGTCGCGCTAGATTTTAAGTTCACGCGGCCCGCGTCAACTAATAAGGTGGTTTACGCGGCCCGCCTAAACTTTAAAAACTCAAAATCAGTTTTAACCCTTAAACCGCCCGCGTAAACTAACGATAAGGGGTGTCACGGCCCGCCTAAACTTAATTTTTCTTGTTTCTTATTTATTTTAAATGTTATAACGTATTTCAGGCTCGGTTTTCACATACGGGGTGTATTTAAAGACATATAGAGATATTTTAAAATATATTAGGGTGTCGGAAAATATTCAAGGGTGTCGGTTTACTTGAGGATTGTTACAGTAACATATGAGAGATGAACAAAACCTTAGGAACAAGATCTTGTATGTGAACAACGATTTTGAAAAAACTTCAAAAGTTAAAAACAAAATTGTTTAAAATTAAGATGAAAATCAGTAGTCTCAAAAAATTGCATCAAACATAACCAGTATCAACTCCAAACTATGGTAGTAAAATATCAGTGTTGAAAGGAGTTTGAAATTAACCCAAATCACTTGTGAATGGTGAAATCCTACAAAGGTTATATGGTTGATGTTTAGAAAACTAGGTCATGAGTAATGTGAAATTTGGGATAAGTTGTGCAAAAATGACCAAATCTCTCAAAACATTGCTGAAAATGATTTTGGATTGAGTATTCTTTCCCTAAAAACCTTCCAGTGAAAGTTTCAATACTTATCTATGGAAAGGGTAAAAATGGAAAAGAAGAAAAATTACAAAAACTCAAAAGTGTGTTTATCTCAAAACTTTTGAAATAAAAAAGAAAAGAGTTTAAATCTAAAAACACTTAAGAGTCCACAGGTTAGTCCTACAATAGGAATACCAAAAATAAACATCCATATTTGGTTAAACATATGCCATCAAGCAACTATGTACAATCACTATATCAAGGAAGTTCAGGTAACAAAAGTATCTCCAGATAATTATCAATAGAGAGGATTAGGCCAAATTTTCAGAAAATCTTCACATGGTAATAAGGTTCACAAATAACTTTCAAAACCATTGTGAACAGGCTACCTCATAGTTACAATCATCAGACAAGGTAATGGTATCAAACAGTGGTTATGAAATTTTGTTTCAAATCACTGACCATTCTCCTAAACTTGTAAATGAAGTGATCCTGACCTAATTAAAAGCTACATTGAGTTTGAAAATACACCATATCTAATTGATGTGGTTATCAGAGAACCTTTATTTTTTTCCTAAAGGTTTTTCTTTAATAAAACAGGATATATTATTCTTCATTTCTATAAGAAAAATATATTTTGTGCTTTTACTTGTTTTAGATAGTAAAAGTTCAAACACCTGTCAGGATATAGAACCCTTTTATTTTTGCCTAGGGTAATATATTCCATGATAATGGATCAAAAGGTGATGGTGTTAAAGTCTGGGTCATTTCATTCATGTATTCCAATCTAAATCATTAATAAAAGGTGATTATTAACTAACTTCAAACATTTGACTGCTCATGTTTTACTCTAAAATTCTCAAAAGATTAAAACACAAAATGTGGGGTCAAAGAAAATGAGATTATCATCTGGGATACTTAACCACTGTCAAAATTTATAAAATGTTTAAAACATGAAGTAAATGTGTGGTAAAACCTTGAAAGCAAAAACCTATGAATTCTATGCTTTAAAATCCTTGTAAGCCCTGTTGATTTGTTAAATTTACATCTAAAATGTGTTTGTCAAGAAAAGTTGCTGGTAACTCTCAATCACCATCAACAGATGTTGGACATGATATTGTGATATCACAAGTCTAAAACATTTGCATCATCAGAGCAGCAGATGTACAAAACAGCTGTTAAAGCTCAAACCACTGATACACCAACAGTGCTTGACCAAAGTGGCCTTCTAAACCTCTACCACTACCTCACTCCTAACCACTGTTGATAAAAGTCTATCAAAAATGGATAAAAATCATCAGTGTGCCATACCTACCTCTCAAGTATCTCTGTTTTCATTTCAAACAACTGTTGGATCATCTAAAGTCACCAACAGTTGTTAGCTCAGATGAATCACATCTACAACCTCACCCCTTAAAACATCAATGAAAAGGGATTCTTTCAAAAATCAATCCTGAAACATTTATCTTCTTATTGGCTTTCTACCATTCCATCAACAAGTCAAGTGCCATGTGCACTGAAAGACAAAAACTTTAATGTTTTGACTAGGCTAAAAGCAAGCAGATGTTCCCACAACCACTGATTGAAGGATATTATGATGCTGCTGCATGCTAAACAGTTCAACTGTTTCTAACTTCAAAATATGTTATTGAATTTTGGTATAATTGCTCAAAAGACTTCTTTTATGCAGGACAGTCATGTAGCTGAAATATACCATCAAAAATTCAATATCTCATCCTTTCACCAAACACATTGACATCAGATATCACTTTGTAACGGATTGCTATGAAAAAGGTTTGATTTCTCTGCACCAAGTTCCATCCAAAGATCTGCTGGCAGATGTGCTAACAAAGGCTTTAGACACATCCACCTTTGAAAGCTTGATCTCTTGAATTGGCATGCTGAACATGAAATAACAGGCAAAATCTTGTTTTTCTATGGATAAAAGCATTAAAATGTTTTCAGAAAATAAAAAATTCATCCTTAAAAATAGCTAAAAATGAAAATTTTCATTAATCCTTAAAAGTCTGCCATAACCACTGTTTTGATTCAAATATCTGTTCTGTTGATATTCTCCACTGCTGAAAGTCAACCTCTGTTTCTTCATTTCCTTGTTAATCACTGTTGATCAAACATCAGTGTTTTAACCCACTGATGGCTATCAACTGATAGCTAAAAGTCAGCCACTGTTTCATTTTCATCACTGTAAACCACTGATATTAACCATCAGTGGTTTCCTAAACAACTGTCTTCCATTATTCATCAGAGGTTGGCACGTAGACTGTACTCAGCCGTCAGATCTTTGTAACCGCTGCCACGTCAGCATTCACTTTTTCACTTTATAAAACCCTGATCAAAACCCCAAACAGGGTTTTTACTGTCGAATCGAATTCAAAATTCCTTTCAAAAGCGGTTACCATTAAATTTCTTCAAATAATTCATCGTCTTCTTCCTCTCGCAACTACCTGCAAATCACCATGACTCTCACTCTAAAAAATCCTCATAATATCTATGTACTCTTGAGAAAACTGATCAAAACTCAGAGTTTCACTCTATCATTGATGCCCTTTCTTCTTCAAAGTACAAAACTTTGTTGACTTGCAACCCACAAATTTATCAAGAAACCCTACGTGAATTCTGGACCAATGCAAATGTTCAAGTTCAGGACAAAAAGCCCTGGGCTATTACATCTGAAGTAGGCAAAATTCTTGTTTCCATCACATCACAAACAATCTCAGAGGTTTTTGAGATCAACGACCACACAGGTAGTACTTCTTTCCCTAAACATGAGTATCAGACTGATCTGACCGAAAGGGGGTATGAGGGACAAACGGATAAAGCAACTTTGCAAAAAGGGAATTTCCCACCTCCCATGAAATTTTTACTTCATACCCTACTTATGTGTGTTTCAAATAAAACCACAGCTTTCAATGAAATTCCATTAGACATTCAATATCTGGGATATGCTATCATGGCAAAAGCTAATTTTAATTACTCTCATAAAATTTTCAATGACATAGTTAAAAATGTTAACAATATAAAAGCCAAAAAGAAAGCATTTTTGTTATTTCCTAGATTTTTGAGTTATTATTTACAAAAGAGAATACGTGCGGATAGTGCACAAGTGCTCATCCAAGGTGCTCCATGTCAAATAAACAGTCCGTCCTCTGAAACCTTTACAAGGATGTCAGAGTTAAAAGATTTGAAAACACAAACAGAGGAACCTGAGCAGAATTTAGCTAAGTCAACCTCTGCTCCTCAGGCTCCTACTGTTGAGCCCACTGCTCCTGGTGATCACAACATCACAACCCCTGCTGTGAAACCCACACCAAAAATCACCAAAAAGCCCAAAAAGACAATTATCAAAAAGCCCCCCAAACCCTCAAAAAAGGTTCCTTTGGAAGATGAGATCCTAGAGGCAATACCTGTGACAACACAAAAGTCACCAATAACCAATGCTGCTACTTCCTAACAGCAGTTGGTAGAAAGATCTCAACCTGAGCCTAAAACTCCTCCTGCATCCTCTCAAAAGGATGTAAGACCCTTAGTCCATTTATACGATTTACATATAAATATCGACTGTGATAGTGTATTAACGATTTCTCATACACTTGGAAATACGAGTTTGTTAAAAACATTCTAAGGAATAAAATATTTTAACATTTTATATTAATATCGTTGTTTAAAACGTGACAACGAAACATATCGCGAAAGCTTTAATCTTGATCGTGTTCGGTTCCTTATTGAGCTTGATCGTTGTCCGGCATTCCTAATAAGTAACCTGTAACCAACATCGTTAAAATGTTAGTTTATGAGAGTGTAAAATGTGATTATATGAGCTCTTATGACCCAACCATTACATGGCAACATTTTTCTCAGCATTACAAGCCGTCGCGTGCCTCGACGGCGTTCATGTTATCTGTCGAGTGGGGCGACTGTGGTCGCGGGCCGCGACCGTGATTGGCTTCGGCCGTCGCGCGACGCGAGGACCTCAATTCGATAGAAAGATCGCAGCTTAATGCTGCATTTTCCAGCCAATCTCATTTTTACGAAAACGAGCATAACTTGCTCATTTTTTTATCCGATTTGACTCACGTTTCTTCCTACGTGATCGTAAATTAATCCTCCATCAAATGGAGTTAAAATCCGACATCTGGATTAAATAAATTTGTGACTTTTAAGCCTTCGGCTTATTATCTTTTTACCAATTTTTGACCCGTTCATGTGTTTATCAAACAAACATGTTTGTTTGACCCCAATTCCTCACAAACTTTATAAAGTCAATGTTTTATATCGTACTAGATTCAAATCCCGGGTTTATATACATTCTTAAACCCGTTTTTACTTAAATGCTTATTTTGACCCGTTAAGGGTATTTAAGCATTTTTTTCCACATAACTCATGCTCCTTTATTTCTTAGCATCTTATTTCCACATTATTTATCAAGTATTCTTCCACCACAACTATATGGGTGGTGGATTTAATGTGGAAATCTATATGTTCCGAGTTTTACCACTCGGATTATCATTTTACGGCAAAGACTCATATAGAGTCATTTGACCCAACGATTCACACCTTTCAGTTTTTTATACTTATTCTAAGTATCTATTTGCTTATAAAACTCATTTCCAAACAACCTTTAAGGGTCGTTTGCTCAATTTAGCTTACAAGGGCATTTTGGTCAATTTGAGTCCTTCTTTTACGACGAAGGACTTCTAAATACTTGTTTGACCCAAAATCCCTCTTTTTAGCTATTAATTCGGTTTGAAAAGTCATTATATTTTCAAAACACAATGACCATCATGTAAATCATTCAGTTTACCTATTTAAGTAACCAAATGTCTATTTTTGACTTCATTTAACTCTCATTAAACATTACGTTCTAAATGAGTAGTTAACCTATTATACATACCTGGCTCGAATCAATATATTGATCCGTTTTAATACCTCGCTTTAATAACCGCTAAATATTAGCAATGCAAATATCCATTCGATATTTTCTCCTGAAATCATGTAATCATTCAATAATCATTAGTCGATATTGTCAAAAGGTGATATCTTCACCTTTTGACCCGTTTGGTCTAAGTGACCGTTTATTTTTGCAAGATGGTATTTATTACCATCTCTTCTAAATGACTCGCTCCGGTTTACACCATACGGTCATTTCACTTATAAACAATTTCTCAATTCTTTTGACCCCTTTATGGCTTACACCATAAAGTGTCTTTCAAAAACTAACGGTTATCATCAACGAATGACCGAATTACCGTTTTACCCTTATTATATGTATTAATTTACCTTATATGGTAATCATTCCAAACTTGCTATTATTTAGTCATTGCATGACTAAATAATCATATTAGTTCTTTTTAACCACTAAACATGGTTTATCATTATTTTATTGTCTTTTGTTCTGAATCGCACTTGTCGTGTCGGAACCTCATAATTCAAACAAGACTTTTTATTATTCATATCCTATAAAACCAATAGGTATTAAATAAATAGAGTGTAAGCTTTACTTACCTAGCATCCAAATTATGCTTTTCCTTCATTATTGATTCGTTTGACCCGCTTCTTTCCCAAGCTTTCACCTAGCTTGTCAAGCGTCAAACTATCATTATAATTTGTAAGATGATTAGATTAGTCATAATCATTTACGACTATTCCATCATACGATTCTTTGGTCGAATTTATCATTCGATCATATCATTGGTCAGTTTGACTTTTTAAAGTCAATTGCCTATTAACATCAATAATTACACGAAGTAGCTCAACTATTCGTTTAATTACTTGGTCAATTATCCGGTAAGCATCATTCTTATGCTACCGTCTTTAACCATGTTATTTACCAAGTTCATGTAATCGAATTTCATCAATTTCACACAGCTTTGATCACTTTTAACACATAACAATATCATACATCATTCAATATGAATATATCATCGATTCTTTCATCTTATCATACTAAACTCATTACTTAGCAAGTATGATTTATATACTTAAACACCTAAATTTGTTCAAGTATTTCCTGATTACTATCAAATATAACGATTCTAATCATAATTATATTATTAAATTCATCATATGATTAATACCCACTTATCCTAGTGTGGTAAATCATAATATCATTCAAATTATAGCATCATATGTAAAATTTTCACTTAGGGTTTGATTCCTAAGCAAGTATACATCACTAATTCAATCATAGCTTCAATAATTCATTCATAATTCGCGATTATGATGATTATTAAAGTTTCACAACTTCACAAATCATCAAAATTTGACATACCTTATGATCCCCTAGCTTGGGTGATCGTTAATTCACGTTCAATTGTGAATTTAGACTTCGTTTGAGCCTTCAATTTGATGATTCTTATGAAACTAGGGTTTGTGGCTCCTGGGGAGCTCTCCTGATCGAACAGAACACCTTCAACACACACTAAATGTGTGTTTTAGGTTTTTAAATTTCTTTTATAATTAAACTTTCAAGTTTATCCACTTTGGCCCCTCTTGTTTGGTTAGTTTATTAAGTAGGCCACAACCCACTTAATTTCTAACAATATTTCCACTTATTAACTAGGTTAAACATTCATAGTTAATTTAGTAAATTCAGGGAATTTACGACTCAGTTTATTTTAAGTCCCGTTAACTCGGGCTTCTATAAACTTTATTTTTCTCAAAAGCATTCTTTTTCCTTTTTATTAAGTCTTAAGTTTAGTTATATAAATCCTAATATTTTCCGGGTTAATTTTACCAATAACGGTACTTTACCCAGCTTTTAGTATTAACGTGGTTTGATTACCAAATCCGTTTTCGGGGTGTTACAAAGGATTAGGTTGTATCCACAAGGACACCAAATTATGAAGCTCTGAAATCACTTGATTCCATCTTCCACAGCCCTGCTCCCGGGGCAAATTCTCTTTCTACCCCAATCCTCACTACACAATTCCCACCATCAATTATACCTCTGTTGGATGCACTTGATATGGATCAGACACAAATCAGTTCTTCTAAACAATCTATCAATGAGAATATACCTCAACAAGTGACTGAGTCTGGTTCCTCTATCCTTGCTAACCCACCAACAGCTGAGGAGGCTACACTGCAGGAGTTATAAGTAATTCCTGTCAGTAGTTCAAGTGGAGCAGCTACTACAGGTGTTGAATCCACTGATTTACACCTGGCCAGTAGTTTCAATAGTAAGACTCCCTTGAAGGCAATTTCCTCTTTGGGAACCATGGTGACTGCTAGTGTGTTTCCAATGCCCACTAGTGTGTTTACTAAGGTAACCTCTGCTGAGGAGAAAAGTCCCCAGTACCAAGAACAAGGGGCATCAGTGGATGACTTTTGGGAAACTTTCTCTAAGTCAACTGCTGATACAACCACTGCGAGTGGGAAATCAGATGATCCCATTAATTGGGTGATGGTTTAAAATATAAAGAATTGACGGAGAGGGTTGATAACATTGAAACCTCTGTTGCAGATATAAAAAATATGTTGCAACAGTTGTTACAATCTCAAAAGGCTACACCCACTGCTACAACATGTGCTCTATCTCCCACTGAGCTATGGAACTTATTTCAACCTATGCTTCATCAACAAAGGAAATATGCTGATCAACAGCATAAAATTCAGCTCCAAATATTCAGAAACATGATGGAAGCTAGGTATAAGAATACACAAGCTGATATCAAGGCAATCAAGGCCTATTTGTTTCAAACCACTGGCACTTCTCCTCCTACCATCATTTTTGTTGAAAATCCTGATGATGCCAAAAATGGGGAGAAAGAAAAGAAGGGAAATGGAAAAGAAGGTCTATATCTGCCACCAGATCCAATGTCCAAACTTGTGGTAGAAATTCCAAAGCCAGATGGATCAAAGAAGGTTGATGTGACTCAAAATGCATTTGCAGATCTAAAAGCAAACATGAAAGAGTCTATGGAAATAAAAGGGTCAAAAAGATTTGAACAGGAGAAGAAAGTTATGATGGAAAAGGAAGAGCAGGGTACTTCTGCAACCAAAAGAAGAAAGCCTACCAGAAAGGTTAGCCAACCCAAAACCACACCTTCCAAAACCACCAAACATACTCCTCAAACCCCCAAAAGTTCCTTACATCAAACCAACAGATGTTAAGACACCTGTTGTATCAACAGTTGTTGATGCTTCAGTGGTTTCAACCAATGTTATTTCAACCACTGCCCTTGCCATTTTGCCATCCACCACTCAATCCACTGTCACACCACAAAATATATCTCCATCCCAAACACCACCTACCAAAGTGCAGGAGACAACTGTTGATACATAAACAGTTGTAGTGACAACAGTGGTTGAGACACCAGTTGTTTCAATAGCTGTTAATCAGTCACCCATCACCTCAAACACACCTAACCAAGCCATAATTCTTTCTGCTCCAAAAATTCAAACAAAATCACCTCATCCCAAAAAGGTGTATACAAGAAAAAGAAAGTTTCAGGTGCATGATGATGACATACCAGCACCAATTCCAATATCATCCAAACCTTACAATGTGATTAAACCCCAACCATTCATTCCTCCAAAATTGGCCAACCCAATCAAAGATCCAACAACCTTGGTAGGATTTGATCCTGCTGATCTTGTACCATTAGCAGCCACCTATCCACTAGAACTGCATGTAGTGAAAGATGAAATGAAATAGTTCTACTTAGTGGATGACTCTTCAAAGAGAAAATTCCCTTCTCTGGCAGGTTTTAGAGATCCTAAAAACATGGATGAATATCTAAAACTAAAAGCCAAGCAAGCTGAATGGAGGGCCAAATATGAATGCAAAGGGCAGGGTGATAATGCTATCTCAAGTCGAATGCAGTTCTTACTCACCAAAGTTAATCAAATGGAAGACTATGCAAGAGAACTGAGTAAAGAGATGTCCAACCTGCCTCCAAATGCTGACTTACAAGTAGATCTGAAAGAAGATCTCATAAAATTGATCATGAGTGAAAAATTTTACCCTGCCAAAGCTGAACAATTTCAAGACTGGCCACTCATTGCTCTCAAAGCTGAACTTAAAAGAATTGAAAGAATCAAAAATGATCCAGGTATGAAAAGAACAGCACCAAACTGGAGCAAATTCAGTAAGAAAATTGCTGATCTTACCTTGGAGTACAAAAGAAAAAAAGAAGAGTTGGTTGCAGCAGAATATGGATAAGCTAGGCAGATAGCAAGATGGTCAAAACAAAATATTGATCAGACCAATAAAAGGCTGGAAGAACTAAGGAAAAAGGACCCCACTGCTCCAAAGAAACCAGTCTACAAAACCACTGACAAGACAAAGAAGCAGGCCCTCACTTCTGAACCACTATTCACATCATCTGACACCTCTACCATTGAGTTAAACCAAAGAAAGAGGCAAAAACAGACTGATGCAGAAGAAAAGGAACAAGAAGCTGTGTATTTTAAAGAGGCTATCAAAAGAATGGCTCTAGAGGATCCTGACTCAGCAAAGCTTCAAGACATAGCCAAAAAGGTTCTGAGCAGGCCTCCATCTCCAAACTCATCTAAAATAAAGACTCTCCCAAGAAACCCACTAGATTCAAAAATACTAAAGTGGAAGTCTGATCAAAAGACCCACGTATTGACTCTGCTCAAATCCAGTGGTGAAGTGAAGCATATATCAAGGGAAGAAGCACTTGGCCTGGGTGTAGAAGATTTACAAGATCTCCTTGAGCTTACACTGTGCAGGGATGCGGATGATGAGGATCCATGAACTTTGAATTACAATTCAAAGGTCAAGTTAGGGAACTCCTGATGAGGCAATAAAGATTCAGAATAATGAAGTGTTTTGGCATCATCTGTTCCAGGGGGAGATTGTTGGGATTGAACCCTACAAAGGAACAGATGATATGTAAAGCCAAAACTGGTTCAGAACAGTGGATCATCATAAGCAGTGTTTGCACAAAGATTCTCCCCTTGACAGTGGTTATCTAACATCTGATAGGCTCCAAGCACTGATCATTCCAACCGCTGTTAGGCCAAGCACTTATGGTGTTTAAAGAACTGTAGCTCTATCTACTGCTGACTTCCAAGCACTGTTGAAGATTAAAGCACTGCCCATTCAAGGACTGATAAACCTTTGAAGAAAGCACTGATGCTCAACTTCAGTGCTTAGACTACATCAGTGGAAAGTGAAACAGTTGTTTGATTGTAATCAGTGTCTATATAATCAGTGGATGTATAGAACAATGTTTGTAGTTTGTTAGGTAGTTAGATGTCACTTTCATGGTGACGTCAGCTTTGATTCTCAGTGGTTTGATCTGTACTATAAATAGGACAGTTTGTACTGTTCTAGGTGAGTGAGTTTTCTCCTCCAATCCATTCATCTTGTACGATCACCAGTGAGCTCAGGCTGAGGGGGAGTTTAGTATGTAAGCATGTATTAAGTTAATCAATTGTAAACTTTTGATTGTAATCTTTCAACTAATGAAAAGCATGTGTTTATCAAAATTATTTCTCTTTGACCGTGTTATAAAGTATGTTTCCATTTCCGCTGCATTTAATTCTCATTATTATATTCATCCACTTGTTTATAATTATCAAACAAACACAATCATGACAGCCTCAGATCCTAACAATATATATATATATATCACCTATATATATATATGTATTGACGCATAATTACTAAGGTTTAAATTTCAGTTATAGTTTGTAATAGATGTGTGTATATATATATATATATGAAAAAGAGTAAATGTCGTAATGCGTGACAATTTTGGTTCAATATGCTTGAGTGTTTGTTTGTATTAATTTACTCTGTAATATTAATACCTTATAAATGTTTATAATTCAGATGGCAACCGAAGTAAATCAGGAAGTCCAAAATAATAATGATAACGGAAACCAAGTGGATAAAAGTGCTATAGAACAAATAGTAGCTCAAGAAATCATAGATGCCATGCCATTTATTATCGACACAATTAATAAAAAGGCAGAAAATAATAATTCCATAAGAGGATGTTAACGTACGCCCAATGAGCCAAGTCATAGCGTGAATGGAAATCATGGACTATTTATCCAAGCTCCGATTCCAAAAAGAAGAACGACCATCTCATATGGTTGTTCTTATAAAGAATTCTTATCCTGTAAACCAATAGAATTCTCAGGAAATGAAGGAGCCATTTCAGCCTTGCGCTAGATAGAAAATCTAGAAGCAGTCTTAAAAATAAGCAAGTGTGCAGATGAGGATAAAATCATGTATGCTTATAATCTTTTAAAAAATGCAGCATTAGTGTGGTGGAATACCATTCTTCAGTCAAGAGGAAGTGACAGAGTTTACAATATGGAATGGACTAACTTTAAGGAAATAGTTGAAAGGAAATTTTGTCCTCCTCATTAAAAGGAACAGATTGCTAATAAATACTGTTTTGGTCAAAAAATCTGATGAGGATAATACAACCAAACTCTCTGTTACGGGGTATGATGCTTATAATGTAGAACAATGACAAGGATCACTTCAATGTAAATTGCACAAATGACACAAGGATTTATACGGGGAAAAAGCCCTTGATCAAGAGTTGATCTCCGGCACAAAAAACCCCGGGTGATGGAAACTACCGATCACCAAGCTCAAATAAATCAATAAACGTTTACAACTTCGGATAGTAACGAGCTAGGTACAAGGATCACTATGGTGAAGTGTATAAAAATGAGTGAAAACTGATAAGTGTTCGTCGAGAGC
Organism: Helianthus tuberosus; assembly: GCA_030545235.1. Taxonomy (NCBI): domain Eukaryota; kingdom Viridiplantae; phylum Streptophyta; class Magnoliopsida; order Asterales; family Asteraceae; genus Helianthus; species Helianthus tuberosus. The sequence continues at coordinate 55,257,946 of CM060406.1, forward strand.
TTCAAGAGTGCGAGTATATGAGAGTGTGTGTAGCTGAAAATGGCTAAGTGTTCTAATTCTATCTCGTTACCCCTTTAAAAATAGAAGTTAACTACAATAACTAACTATCCGACTTTTGTGCCAAGCTCCCACGTTCTCCACAACGTCCATTTCCAGTCAAACGTGTGCGAAATACCCGTGGAATATTCCATAGTAACGTTGCCAAGACCAAGTCAAGCTTATTACTCCTGCGAAGTAATACGAAACACAAACAAACAATCGTCAGTATGAGGATCCTTAAAGTGATCCATGATCCTGATCCTGAAGCTCTTCTGAGGATCACCACCTGTCACAGAAGTAAGGATCATTAATTAGGATAACGAATAAGGATCACTAATTGTTAGAAAATCCTCCCCTAACAATTGCCCCCAAAATATAAGGAGTGATATGTAAAATGAGCGAGTTATGTTTTCTTGATCTTATCCGCAACTAACTATCGTAAATATAGCCGTTATTGTTGAACCATCCGTTGCAATCGTGACGTCACAGAAGTGACAACCTTGCACAATCATGATTATAAATAGGAGATAGAGATAGGATCAAATGCATTTAAAATTTCAGAGAAACTCCCTTTATAACTGCATTCCGAAGATAAACAGGTATCATCTTCTTCCTTCTCTTGCTCTGTTTTCCATTTCTTTTCACCATTCCATCAAAGATGCTGCTCCGAAACTCCCCAGCTAAGGATCACCCGAAAAACAGCCCTCCGAAAAGTCAGGGGATCATCGAAGATTCCATTAAAGAACGCTGCTGTTTTAATGATGCACAGATTGATAGGATCCGCCACTGCTTCCCGGCGAACACCGAGTTTAGACCTTTTGATCCCAATGCCCTGAGTGATCATATTTCCGACAAGTGGGTCGCTTTTCCTGTCACTCCGTTCACCATAGGCTATACATATCCTTTTCCAGCCTTCACCCAATCTTTCTTTTCCCTAACCGGCATCTCTTATATCCAAGCCATGCCGATGATTTGGAGGGTTTTGTATACCCTTGAAAGGATCATCGAGCAGGATGGGATAGACCTAGGAATGTCAGAGCTGGGAGAGCTGTATGATCTTACTACCTTTGGTTCTCATCGTTATTTGTTTAAACGTAAGCCTGGTGTTGAACACCCGATCTTCAAAGCCACCAAGAACGATGCTAATTGGAAGCGGCGTTTCTTTTTCATCAAGAGAGATTCTATTAAGGATGGAAAGGATCTACCCAAGAAATGGGCTACCCATGGTAGGGTGGAGGATCCTGATAAGGATCACCAGAAACTTTCTTTTGATGTAAGGATCACTGATAAATTTTTGCTTTCTTGTTATGCAGCTATCACCGTCTCACACCTCAGACTGTCTCCTGCTGCCAAAGAGAGACTCATCGCTTTCAAGAAACTTGATCCTGAAACAAGAACTTTCAAGACCACAACCCAAGATTCTCAGGAGGTATCCTCAGGCTCTGTCACGATGTCAAGTAAGTATCTTTGTTTAAAATTTAAATAAATAGTGAAATATAAGTTAAGTGAAGATATTTATCTTGTTTTGGTTGTGTAGGCGCTGGAAAATCTGCCAAGCCTGTATCCCAGTTCAACACGGCTGACCTTGACGTTGTTCGATCCAGGAAGAAGAGGGCCACTACCAGTCCTAGCATCTCCATCCCCAAGGCACCCACTAAAGGAAAGGGTGGCAAGAAGAGGAAAACTTCTGACACTGAGGACCTTCAAGGCCTACCACTGATCCGCCACCAGTTCCTTGAATACTTCAATGATGTAAGGATCACCAATTCTGCCTAGGTATCCTACTCGTATGAGGATCACCTGATCTTGAACTGCTTTGTCCTTTTCTTTGCAGAAATTTGCTGAGATTGAAGATTATGTGGGGAACGTCGAGGAGCAGGACAAGAAGATTGCTGACCTCCAACAGGTTGCAGTGCTCAAGGACCTTGCAATTGCTGATCTTCAGAAGGAACTCCAAGATACCAAGACTAAAACGGCTAAACTTCTGATTGACCTTGACTATGAGAAGCATGATCTCATAGAAAATGCTAAGGTCTTGGCTGCCATCACAATGTACCAGACAAAATTGAAGATGGCCCAGGAAGCTCAAGATCCTAACTTTGACAAAAGCAGCTGGGATGTTGAGGACTGGAAAGCAAGGTTAGCCGATCTCGAGGATGATGAGGAGACTGAGGAGGTTTTGGCGATCGAGGCTGGAGGTAGTGGGAAGTATCTGATGAAGGATACCGCTGCTGGAGGGGAAGAGGATGCAGCAAAGGTGTAGGCTGCACCATTGGGCGATGATGGACATTCCTAGACGCAGCCGAAGCCCAATTTTTAAATTTGGTAGTAGTTTTTTGTGGTTGTGATGTTGAACAATCTAATGGTTTGTACTGAACAATAGTTTTTAGGATTAAGGATCATGTATGATCCTTTGGACAATAGGCAGGATTGCATATGGTGGAGGGATCCTCTGTTTGGGGGATGAAGCCATTGTGATCCTGCCGCCTTTATATTCCTGCACTACTTTTGAACTTATTATCATGGACACCCTTTACCTACCCCAGCGGACGGGCCACGTTTTGCTGGTAGATGCTCGGGGTAGGTAATTTTGACAACCTTTTAAGGGTTAATCCTTTGTTAATAAATAAAACCTTAATCTTTTGTCGCTTATCTTGTGTTGTTATCCTTTTATTTCTTTAATTCTCCTTCGTTTTGATGCATATTTACTGAATAAACAATTTTGAATAAGTCATATTGAAAATATTTAGGATATGATCCATGACCAAATATCCTATAGTTAAAGAATCCCAAAAAGCAATATGTTTTAAGGATCACGAGTCTAGTTGTCAAATTTTAAGGGTTATTCAAATAAATAATGAATAGGATTAAAAATAGTTAAGGATCATACCTGAGGGTCCAAGTTAGGATCCTAACCATAATAAGGATAACTATAAGATAAACCTTAGAGAGAAGTGAGGATCAAGGATCCCTAGTTGCTTATCTTCAAGGACCTGAAATAGATCATAACTTGGGACTAAGCCAATATAAGATAAGAGTTAGCAACTGGGGACAAGCCCAAGGATAACTGGGGACAAGCCCAAGGATAACTGGGGACAAGCCCAAGGATCGTATGCAAACTGGAGTATGGCCCTAACTGGTGACTATCCAAACTTAGTGACATGAAGATGCCAAAACCTTAGCTAACGTGAAAACGTTAGAAACCTTAGGAACGGATGTATGGTACGTCTACCATTATACGTAGGATCCTAGGTATAGCCAGTACAATGGAATTATCAGCCCCTAAAACGAGTACTGGTCCCACTGCCTTGAACTATACCAGGATCATCATGCGCTACAGGCGGAACTGAGGTCAAGCCCTAATAACTGGGGTTAAACCCAAGGAACAGATTGCTTCTGCAGATAACCAATGTTATGCTAAGGATACCTGAACTTTCAAAACTTAAAATCACGTGAGAGATGGATAAAGGACACATGATCCCTATCCTTATATGAGAAAATAAAGAAATGAAATAGTTCAAGATTAGGATATTACCCAAGTAAGGATCACTGATACTTTAAGGATCCTTTAAGGATACCCCTATCGTGAGGATCATCTGTGCCATAAGGATCCTGCTCACATGAAATATTTCTTCAAGTGGACAGCATTCCAAGCTCTTGGTAGCAAATCACCTTCCATGGTTAGCAATCTATATGCCCCCTTTCCTGCTTCAGCTTCAATCAAATAAGGGCCTTCCTATTTTGGAGCCAATTTTCCATCAGCAGGATTGGTGGTATTCTGGAATGCTTTCCTCAATACCATATCTCCAACTTGAAACTTCCTGATCCTGACATTTTTGTTGTAGGCACCAGCCATTCTTTGTTGATAACTAGCCATCCTTATCCTAGCCATATTCCTGATTTCTTCAATAGTATCCAGGTCTTGAGCCAAGTTCTCATTATTCTCCTCAGGATCACGGGTACTTGTTCTAGCAGTTGGAACCACCATTTCTGTTGGGATCACTGATTCTGCCCCAAATACCAAAGAGAATGGTGTTTGACCAGTAGCATTCTTAGGGGTTATCCTATCAGCCCAAAGCACATAGGGTAGTTCTTCTGCCCATTTCCCTTTCTTGGATCCAAGCTTCTTCTTCAAATTGTTGATGATGATCTTGTTGGATGATTCTGCTTGACCATTAGCTTGTGGGTGGACTGGTGTTGATGTTATCATCTTAATCCCCCAGCTGTCACAAAAGTTAGTGGTTCTGCCCCCAATAAATTGGGAACCATTATCACATATAATCTCAGAAGGAATTCCAAATCTAGTTATAATATTTCTTTTAATGAAGGATATAACTTCCTTTTCTCTGACTTGGGCAAAAGCTTCAGCCTCTATCCACTTGGAGAAGTAATCAGTCATAGCAAGCATGAATACTTTTCCACCAGGAGCCTTAGGGAGCTTACCAACTATATCCATACCCCATCTCATAAATGGCCAAGAGGAGGATATAGGATGCAATAATTCAGCTGGTTGATGAAGGATATTGCTGTGTCTCTGACAAGGATCACATCTCTTAGCATACTCCACAGCATCTCTCTTCATGGTTGGCCAGTAGTATCCTGTCCTCAGGATCCTTGAGAATAATGCCCTGCCCCCAGTGTGGTTTCCACAATCTCCTTCATGGAAGTCTTTTAAAACTTCTTGGATTTCAGGATCCTCAATGCATCTCAAGTATGGTCCTGCAAGAGATCGTCTATACAACATATTATTTAAAATTGTGAATTGAGATACCTTAGATTTGAAAGCCCTAGGGTTTTCTCCTGTAGGAATCTCTCCATGTTGTAAGTATCTCATAATTGGTGAGATCCATGATCCTGATCCTGAATGGGATCGAGTATCCTCACTAGGGATAATTGCAGAATCATTTCCTATCTCCATAGCCACATGATCCTCGATAGCCGGGGTCAGGATATGGATAATAGGGATCTTGATATCCTCCGGGATCTTCAAGGATGATCCTAAGTTAGCCAATGCATCAGCCTCTGTATTTTCTTCCCTTGGTACCTGCGTCAAACTAAAGGAAACAAAAGAGAGTGCCAAACTTTTGACTATCTCTAAATATTTGGTTAGCTTTTCACCTTTAACAGCATAGGATCCATTAAAGTGGTTTGTAATTAACAATGAATCTACATGTACCTCAAGATACCTGATCCCCATATGCTTTGCAATTTGCAAACCAGCAATTAAGGCTTCATATTCAGCCTCATTGTTAGTGGTTTGGAACTCACAAGCTATAGAGTGGGGTATTATGTCCCCCTGTGGCGATTTTAGTAGTATTCCAAGCCCTGTGCCTTTGACATTTGAGGATCCATCAGTATAGAGTATCCAAGGATCCTTGGTCTCCTCTAGCTGCTGGACTTCTAATTCAGCTTCTTTTTGTAAATCACTACTGAAATCAGCCACAAAGTCAGCTAATGCTTGGGATTTGATGGCTGTCCTAGGCTCATATCTTATATCATATGCACTTAGCTTCACTGCCCACTTAGCCATCCTTCCTGACATCTCTGGTTTCTGCTTTTGAGGATACTGCAAGGTATAAGGATAGCACATCGCCTTTTTCTGGTTTCATCAAGGCCGGGGCTGAGGATAGGTAATCCTTAAGAACCTTAAGTGCAACTTCATGCTTATCCGTCCACTCAAACTTGCCTTGAGCAATTTGTCTACCTCTTCTTGGATAATGGCATTCCTTTCAAGTGCAAACTTTCTCCTGTCATATCTTCATGTTTCCAAGCGAAGGTAGATTTTCTTCTTTCCAAGAAGGATACTAAATCCTGCTCAATACTGTCTAGGATCCCGGATCCTATAAAAATTTTGGATTCAGGATCCTCTGGGTTTAACATAATATCCTTGACGTCTTGCTCTCTTGCCTCCATGATGTCTTGCTCCCTGGAGGCTGGCTTCATTGAAGAAGTGTAACAGTTCTTTGCCTCCTGCTGATCACTTTCTATCTTTACCATATCTCACAGAGTTGGGACCTTGACACATTGATGATATGTTGAGAGGGATTGCCTTCATATCGTGTATCCATGGCCTGCCAAAGATAACATTACAGCATGATAAGCAATCAATAACATAGAATTTTTTTTAACATAATTCATTCCCTCTATGTAGATAGGAAGTTTGGTGTCCCCCAATGTAATCTTTGTCTCTCCACTGAATCCCACAAGGACAGATGATCTTTGGACAATATCGGATTCAAGGATGTCCATTCTATTGAGGACATCCAACTGGATTATGTTCATTGAGCTTTTCCCATCAATGAGAATCCTGCGAACAAAATGGTTAGATATAAATAATGTAATAACTACACCGTCGTGATGAGGATCCTGAATGTCCGCACAGTTATCCTCATCATATGATATCACTTTCTGCTGGGTAAGGATGGAGGTCCGAACAGGTTTGCCCCCATTCTCCATCTTTGTTTCCTTTGCACGTCTCTTAGCTGCTGGGAACCTCCGGAGATGAAAAGGATGATTTGAGCATCGGATGGTGGAGGAGGAGCTTTTTCAAGAACTTTCTCAGGATACTTGATCCTTGACTTTTTCCTTCCGAGCAATTCCTTCAAGTATCCTTTGCTCAAAAGATAACCTATCTCCTTCCTTAATGCTATGCACTGATCTGTGAGATGACTAGAATCCCCATGGTAAGCACACCATTTCGATTCGTCTTTGGTGGTAGGCGGTTTGTCATTCTTCCTTGGCCACCTAATCTTGTCACCTAAACTCTGCATAGAAAGGATTAGTTCATTATTATCAGCAGAAAAACAATATTCAGAAATAGGAGGATAATCCTGATCATCTTCCTCTTGTTCCACAGCATGCACACTTTGGTTGTCACGCTTGGAGTATTGCTTAGATCAGTTATCCTTGAGATAGGATCCTTATTTGTCTTGCTTTGAGGATCCTGACAATCTCTCATGGATCCTTTTGTCATCCTCTAAACGGATGAACCTAAGGACCCTGTTTCTTTCCTCATCTAAGTTCCTGCAAGGGGTCATGACAAGATCATCATAGAACATTGAATCCCTAAGTAAACCCATTTTAAAGGCTTCTACAGCCGTAGCTATATCCAAATTAGGGATATCTAAGGATTCTTTACTAAACTTAGTGATGTAATCTCTAAGTGATTCATTTTGACCTTGGGTTATCCTATATAGATCACTAGTTAATCGTTCAATTTTTCTACTACAAGAAAACTGATTATTAAACAGGTTAACCAGATTAGCAAATGAGGTAATAGAGTAGGGGGGAAGACTTAGCAGCCATTTGAGAGCTGATCCAGTAAGAGTGGATCCGAATCCCTTGCACAGGCACGCTTCCTTTAACCTTTCTGGGATTGGATTGATCTCCATCCTCTCCCGGTATTGTGCTATGTGTTCTTCAGGATCCATCGAACCATCATACAGCTTCATTGTTGGCACATGGAACCTCTTGGGTATCTCAGCATCACAGATTGGTGGTGCAAAACGAGATATCTTGTGGCTCCCATCTGCGATCTCTGGGATAGATTTGACCACTCCTGGAACACTTGATATCATATCCTTTAGCTTTTGCAATTCTCTGGCCATGGCATGATTGATACCTAGATCCTGCATAAGACCATGGTTAGTAGCATAAGAATTATTAAAAGTGTTACCTCCCATTGGATTCAAATTAGGAAGAGTGGATGTTAATCCATATTGTTGGGGCTCTGGAATGATCGAGGGACCAGTAGAAGCATTGGTCTGCATTGGAATAAAGTCTCCCTGATGGACATCTGAACTTCCTGTTTGCAAACTCCTCAAGGATCCTGGCATCTGGAAGGATCCCTGAAACTGGGACGATCCTGGAACAAAGGAGGATCCATGAACCTGGGATGATCCTGGAACAAAGGAGAATCCTTGAACCTGGGTTGATCCTGGAACAAAGGAGGATCCTTGAACCTGGGATGATCCTGGAACAAAGGAGGATCCTTGAACCTGGGATGATCCTGGAACAAAGGAGGATCCTTGAACCTGGGATGATCCTGGAACAAAGGAAGATCCTTGAACCTGGGATGATCCTGGAACAAAGGAGGATCCTTGAACCTGGGATGATCCTGGAACAAAGGAAGATCCTTGAACCTGCTGCGCTCCTGAATATCCTCCTGAATTCGTGAGGGATCCCATATGCTGAGGATAGGATCCCGCTGGCTGGAAATATGAACCTGATGCTTGGGTCACTGTTGTTGTTCCGTAGTGCACTCCTTTTGGTCCACCCACATATTGAACATCTGGAACCACTGATGGCTGAGAAGTAATCACCGGTGTATCAAAATTCAAAGATTTTGGCACCAGTGGGGAATGATCCTCTGTTGTTTTCTTTTGCTTCTTGAGATCTCCGATTTCTTTGAGAATCCTTTCATTGGTCTTATCCTGTTGCTGTATATGATCCTTCATCTGCAAAATCAAAGTAAACATGTCACTAGTAGTGGGAGTGTAAGAAGCAGAAGAAGTTGGAGGTTTTGAGAAAATGGGAGTTGGTTTCTTCGCAGCATTCTCAGCATTCTTCTGGGATCCAGAAGGTGGAGGAGGCAAAGGGGGAACGCCTTGTGAAGAAGTGAATGAGGGCATCAAATTTGAAGCATTCTTCGCTGAGGAAGCCATTTGCTTGGTTGTAGTGAACTGAAATGAGCACGGAAATGCGAATTTTTCTAAGGATGAAGCACCAATTGCCCCACGGTGGGCGCCAAACTGTTTTGGTCAAAAAATCTGATGAGGATAATACAACCAAACTCTCTGTTACGGGGTATGATGCTTATAATGTAGAACAATGAAAAGGATCACTTCAATGTAAATTGCACAAATGACACAAGGATTTATACGGGGAAAAAGCCCTTGATCAAGAGTTGATCTCCGGCACAAAAAACCCCGGGTGATGGAAACTACCGATCACCAAGCTCAAATAAATCAATAAACGTTTACAACTTCGGATAGTAACGAGCTAGGTACAAGGATCACTATGGTGAAGTGTATAAAAATGAGTGAAAACTGATAAGTGTTCGTCGAGAGCTTCAAGAGTGCGAGTATATGAGAGTGTGTGTAGCTGAAAATGGCTAAGTGTTCTAATTCTAGCTCGTTACCCCTTTAAAAATAGAAGTTAACTATAATAACTAACTATCCGACTTTTGTGCCAAGCTCCCACGTTCTCCACAACGTCCATTTCCAGTCAAACGTGTGCGAAATACCCGTGGAATATTCCATAGTAACGTTGCCAAGACCAAGTCAAGCTTATTACTCCTGCGAAGTAATACGAAACACAAACAAACAATCGTCAGTATGAGGATCCTTAAAGTGATCCATGATCCTGATCCTGAAGCTCTTCTGAGGATCACCACCTGTCACAGAAGTAAGGATCATTAATTAGGATAACGAATAAGGATCACTAATTGTTAAAAAATCCTCCCCTAACAAATACCTAAATCATAGAATGATTTGGGTAGATTGCAGAGAATATACTACCACATTCTTTGAATATGCTAGGATAGTACCAACTCTAGCCTCACCAGAACCAGTATTAATCTCCCGTTACATCTGGGGATTAATCAGTGAGATCAGAAATATAGTCAAGGCAGCTAAACCACAAACAATAGAAGAAGTAGTGGAACTTGCTAACACTCTGACAGATGAATTGGTACGTACGCAAGAGGAAAATCAGAAAAAGAATCTAGCTCAAAAGATTACCTAAGAACTACGTTATGGTAATTCTTATCGTGGGAAAGGAACATGTTCATCTTCTTCACCTCTATATAAGTCATGTGAAAAGAAACATACCGGGAAATGTCAGGTATACTGCAACTTCTGCAAGATACCAAGGCATAAGGAAGAAGAATGTAGGAAGAAAGCTAACGCCCGAATATGCTACAACTGTCTAGAAGATGGCCATGTCAAACCGAACTGTCCGAAACTAGCTCTAGCGGAGAACAACAAAGCAAAGACAGCAGAAGGACCCAAAAAGAATGCCAGAGCATTCGTACTAATAGCCGAAGAAGCTAAGATGATCACAGATGTGATTGCCAGTACGTTTTTAGTTAAGGATGTTTATGCTAAAGTATTATTTGACTCTGGTGCAAACCAAAGTTTCATAAATACTTCTTTCTGCAAACTTCTCAATCAACCATTAACTAAACTTCATCAAAACTGTCTAGTGGAGATGGCAAATGGAAATTCTATCAAAATAAGTGAAATCCTTTAGGAAGGAAAGATAGAAATTTAAGTCATAACTTTACTGCTAATCTCTTACCAATGGATCTAGCCTTATTCGATGTTGTGTTAGGAATGGATTGGTTGGTAGCCAATCATGCACATATTTTATGTGATCAAAAGTCTGTAGAAGTACGTACGCCAACTGGTGAAAGGATCACAATTAAGGGAGACAAGCCGACAAGATCAACAAAATTCATCTCTGTTATGAAAGCAGCAAGCTACGCACGGAAAGGAGAAATGATGTATATGATTTCCGTAATCATTAACACTAAAGGAAAAGAATTAAAAGATATTCCCGCAGTATCTAAATTCTCATATGTTTTTCCTGAAGAGTTACCTGGATTACCACCAGATCGAGAAGTTGAATTTAGAATTCACCTGATACTAGGAACGGCACCGATTGCCAAAGCACCTTATCGACTAGCACCAACGGAGATGCAGGAATTATTGAAACAGCTAGACGAATTATTGGAAAAAGGTTTTATATAACCTAGTTCATTGCCATGGGGAGCACCGGTGTTATTTGTCAAGAAGAATGATGGATCGATGCATATGTGCATTGATTACCGAGAATTGAATAAGGTTACGATTAAAAATTGGTACCCACTACCGAGAATCGATGATCTATTCGATCAACTTCAAGGATCCTGATTCTTTTCTAAGATCAATCTATGCTCAGGATATCACCAACTGAAGGTACATGAAGAGGATATTCCTAAAACTGCTTTCAGAACGAGGTATGGTCATTATGAATTTACACTCATGCCATTTGGTTTAACCAATGCCCCAGCCGCATTTATGGACATGATGAAAAGGATATGTAAACCATACCTGGATAAATTCATAATTGTTTTATAAATGATATTCTAATCTACTCTAGAAGTAAGGAAGAGCATGCGGAGCATTTGCATATACTTCTAACGTTGTTGAGAAAAGAGAAGCTTTATGCTAAATTCTCAAAATGTGAATTCTGGTTACAAGAAATGCAATTCCTTGGACATTTGGTAAATCATGAAGGAATTCATGTGGATCCCACAAAAATCGAAGTAATTACCAAATGGTAAGTTCCTGAATCACCAACAGTAGTAAGAAGTTTTCTTGGATTGGTAGAATATTATAGACGTTTTATTCAAGATTTTTCTTGAATAGCCATTCCATTAACCAAATTAACTAGCAAGTCGGTTAAGTTTGAATGGGGACCAAAACAAGAGGAAGCATTCAAGATTTTGAAGCAAAGATTAACCAACGCACCAATACTCGCTTTGCCCAAAGGAACTGAAGACTTTGTAGTCTATTGTGATGCATCTAAGTTAGGATCTGTAGGTGTATTGATGCAATGACAAAAGGTAGTTGCTTATGTCTCCAGACAACTTAAGAAGCATGAAGAGAACTATACAACCCATGATCTAGAGTTAGGAGCAATAATTTTCACCCTTAAGATTTGGAGACACTATCTTTACTGTAGTAAGTTCGTTATCTTCACAGATCTTAAGAGTTTAAGATATGTTTTCGGACAAAAGGAATTAAACATGAGACAAAGATGTCGGATGTAAATCCTTAGTGATTATGATTGTGATATCCAATATCATGCAGGAAAAGCTAACGTAGCAGCAGATGCTTTAAGTAGAAAGTACCATGAGAAGCCAAAAAGGGTATGTGCTCTCAGACTAAACCTGCAAGTAGATTTAAACGAACAAGTGAAAAAACAAGAAACAACAATCAAGGATGATGCTGAAGGATTAAAAGGAATGATTAAAGAATTAGAAAAAGGACTAGATGGAATTTGGAGATTCCATAAGAAAAGAATTTGGATACCTATCCAAGGGAATCTACGAAGATGAATTCTAGAAGAAGCTCACAAATCCAAGTATACGATGAATCCGGGAAGTGACAAGATGTATCAAGACTTAAGGAAGAATTTCTGGTGGATAGGAATTAAAAGGGATATAGCAAATTATGTTACTAAATGTTTAACCTGTTCACAGATCAAAGCTGAACATCAGAAACCTTCGGATTACTGCAACAATTGGAAACGCTAATCTGGAAATGAGAATTGATAAAAATGGACTTTTACCAAACTACCCAAAACACGAAGGAGTAATGATACAATCTGGGTGATTGTAGACAGATTAACCAAATCTGCCCATTTCTTACAAATGAAAGAAACTTTCAGTATGGAACAGTTAGCTAAGCTGTATGTGAATGAAATAGTTTCATTACATGGGATTCCTTTATCTATTGTGTTTGACAGAGACAGTCGTTTTACTTCTCATTTTTAGACAAGTTTCCAAAAAGCAATGGGAACCAGATTAAATCTAAGTACAACCTATCATCCTCAAACAGATAGACAAAGTGAAAGGACAATTCAGACTATGGAAGATATGCTTAGAGATTGTGTAATTGATTTTGGAGGAAATTGGGATGATCACTTACCTTTAATAGAATTTTCTTACAACAACAGCTATCATACCAGCATCAATGCTACACCATTTGAAGCCCTCTATAGACGAAAATGCCGAACACCAGTATGTTGGGCAGAAATCGGAGAAAAGCAATTGTCAGGTCCTGAAATTATGCAAAAAACAATGAACAAAATTATCCAAGTCAAGGAAAGACTGAAAGCAGCCCGAGATCGTCAAAAGAGCTATGCAAATAACAGGCGAAAACCATTGGAATTTCAAGTTGGAGATAAGGTACTGTTAAAAGTTTCACCTTGGAAAGGAATCGTAAGATTCGGTAAGAAGGGAAAACTAAGCCCAAGGTATATTGGACCTTTTAAAATTATCAAACGAATAGGGCCAGTAGCTTATCAGCTGCATTTACCAGAAGAAATGGCTAGAATACATGATGTATTTCATGTATGTAACCTCAAGAAATGCCTAGCTGATGAATCCTTGGTAATATCTCTTCAAGATATAGAGGTAAATGAAAAGCTTAATTTTATAGAGGGAAGCCCATTCAGATTCAAGATAGAAAGATCAAGAATCTCAAACACAAGAGATTAGTTCTGGTCAAGGTAAAGTGGGATTCAAGGAGAGGATCAGAATACACGTGGGAGCTAGAATCCGAAATGCAAAGGAAATATCCATACCTATTTCCAGTGAATCTCGAGGATGAGATTTAAAACAAGGTGGGGAGGATATAACAACCCTCGAAAATGCCCTAAAATACTCGGTAATCGATAAACCGAACCCGTGTAACGTTATTTTTGTTAAAAATTAAATAAAATAAGTTTTTTTGGTCTGTGGCGGGCCGTGACGGACACACCCCTTCTGTGTCGCGGGGCGCGACCGAGTGTAACTTGCCGGATACCCACGTTGCCACGTGTCCCACACGTGTTGGGTCTACGGTTGTGACTAGGCAACCTTAGCTGTAGCTAGGGTGCCCTTGCATGGCGCGAAGGAACCAGGGAGGGGGGCCGTGAGGAGCGAGGATCCCGATTTCACCTATAAATTGAACAACAATGACACAGTCCCAAGTCGCTCACAAATTTCTTTTCTCTCTATAATATCACACGAAAATAGTAGATAAAATACCCCCTAAATCACGAAGCTCTGCCCCATTGTAAGTATCTTAACCCCCGATCACTAATTCGATACCCTGTCCGATTGATCTGGAACCTAGAAACTGATGCCAAAGCGCTGCCTGTTTAGGGCTATGCTTTGTAAACTAAGTTGGGGTTTTGTTTCATGACGTATTAATAAAGTTGGATTGGGTTATTATACTAACGCTCGTGCATTGTATATTTTCAACAGGAACTCAAAAAAAATATCAGAAAATATTTCCAGGAAGCCCGTAGAAAAACATAAGTTTACAAGGTGAGTCATTCTCTCTTTTTATCAAATTACTTTACAAAACCTCAAATGTTTTTTAGTTATACTTACAGGGATTAAGTCTTTGTTATCTATAATTATTGCCAGTAGTTGGGGTTTTGTATACATTACTAGTCCACAGTCACCAAGGATGTGACAGGAACCGTTACTGTTGGGTGACATGACCCAAAGTAATATGACCACGAGCACAGGGGAATGTCCCCAGTCGCAATTGTGTTGAATAATTAATAGAAATATACACTGTAATTCCCCTTAATATTGTAAAGTTATAACAATGTATCTTTTATAAAAATGGAATGAACTAGCCAGTATTTCTTGCTGATAAAATATTTTTAAAACGCGTTTCAGGTAACTTGATGTGAAGCTACTAGAAGTCAGCTATGGAGCACTGAAGGCTTAAATAAAGTGGCTATAAATTACCTGAATAAAATAAGAAGTTATATTTTCAGCAAACTAGGGTTTATCCCTATAGAGATATTATAAATGAAGGGTGGGGATCCTGCGGAAAGTGTGTTTTTCCTAGAAAATGTAGGAAGCAATCTGGGCCATTAGATGAGTGTGTTTAATGGTTGAGATCATTTTGGTGGCATTTTGGTAATATACATGTCTTTAAAATAGGCTAGTTTAATTGATTGGGGGTAAATGCGTCATTTAAGTTGTTTTAAATAAGGAAATAAAATTATAAAACCACCTCAAAAAATGTCGCATTTTTTTCTTTCTCTCTAATCCCTCACATTTGAAAACACCAAATCATACAAAAAATATCGTTAAATCAGATCTAGATGTGTTCATAGTAGTTTGTTTTAGCGATAAAACACAATGTGACAAACTAGTGACTGACTGCTAAAACACAACATCAAGAATGCCAAAATCATATCAACCAGTAACTGGTTGATAAAACACATTGTGATGAAACCAGTAACTGATAAAACACAACATCAAGAATGCCACAATCACATCAACCAGTAACTGATAAAACACATTGTGATGAACCCAGTAATTGATAAAACACAACATCAAGAATGCCAAAAATCATATCAACCAGTAACTGATAAAACACATTGTGATGAAACACTAACTAAAATCAGTAACTTCTAAAACACATTGTGATGAAACCAGTAACTGATAAAACACAACATCAAGAATGTCATAATCACAGTAAATGATAGAACACATTGTGATGAAACAGTAACTGAAACCAGTAACTGATAAAACACATTGTGATGAAACCAGTAACTGATAAAACACAACGTGAACCAGTAACTGATAAAACACAACATCAAGAATGCCAAAAAGCATATCAACCAGTAACTGATAAAACACATTGTGATGAAACAGTAACTGAAACTAGAACTGCTAAAACACATTGTAATGAACCTAGTAACTCATAAAACACAATGTGAAGAAACTGTTAATGATTTGAACTTCGTAATTTAAAGTAACTGCCCTTTTGAAATGTAATGATTTGAAATTGTCAAAGAGATATATGTTTCCATAAATATCTGGATAGTTAGTTTAGGATATATAATATTCTAAAATTAAATTAATAATCAAATTAACATCATGTCCTTTTGAATAAAAAAACTAAAAGCCACATGTCACCTCCCTATTGCTTCCTAGACTTTCTAAGAAACTTAGGCTTTCTAGCCAACTCCCACTCTATAAATGAAATATGGGTTTTTATCCCATTTGTTTAATATAAAAGTTTGGTGTTTTGAAACTCTGAAATTTATTTCCTAACTACGATCCTGATGTCTCATTTCCGCTGCCAAATTAATAAATGTAACACCCCAATCGCGTAATACAACAACACGCGGTGGAAATATCGGGGAGTCACGTTACAAATTGCTCACAACTACTGGTACTAAATTGTTTCAATATTATTAACATCGTTTTACAAACAAAGAATACATGTAATTTTCTTTTGATTAAGAAGTCTAAGTCCCGAATGCAGTCCTATGCGTTGCATGCTTGAATAGTTGAAAACCTGAAACATATGTGAAAAATAGTCAGCATAAAAATGCCAGCGAATACATAGGTTTTGTTGGCCAAATAAATGGCAAAAGTTTGATATTGCACTACTTTGACAACTATAAGAGTTATCGATTTAAAAATAAATCTTGAAGCCAAGGAATGGCAAAAGTTTAGTATTGCAATAAATAATCTTGATTGTGAAAACTCGTGGAAAATAGTTTTGTATATGGCAATATGATTATTACTAAGTCATTTTTATGCCATTTGAAATTGTACATCGTAGTCTCGTTTAAATCATCGTAAAACTCGTTAATGTGTTATTAGAAATTCCATCAAGGATTAATAATAACAGTTTTGAAATTAATCAAAACTTGTGTGGGTATTATATAAATCAAATCAATGATTTATAATAATACTTTAGACATCCTTCAAGGAATCTAGCACATAAAGATATGGGAGACTCTTCAAGGATTTGGATAATCGAACATCGAAGCAATCGTACACAAAACCCTAAAGTGATTTGGATAACGCTACAAGAATAATAAAATAAGATCACTTATATATAGGAAGTACCAGCGGCGTATCCACCATGTTCTTATTTTATTACACCTGTTTCGTTATCTAAATCACAATTACCACATAAATACATAATCGTCAATCAACTTGTAAACACGCATTAAAGTACACAATGAATCCAAATAAGGACTCCAATATTAGCACTTTAAACATCCCATGTATGTTTAGCTATGAAGATAGATAAATATTACAGGGATCCGGTTCTCGTCATATTGTCTAGTCGCATACGCATTAAAGTACTCAATGAATCCAATCAAGGACTCCAATATTAGCACTCTAAACATCCAACAAGTATCAATTTATAAAGATAAGTTGACACTAAAAGGATCAAGTTTCTATCGCACTGAATCATCGTATCACAATATCCTAAACCCTAATGGTGATTCGGAATAACGCCACGAAGGGTAATACAATAAACACACTTATATATAGGAAGTACCAGCGGCGTATCCACCATGTGTTTATTGTATTACTCTAGTTTCGTTATCTAAATCACCGACAATCTACACATAAACCATAACCATCGTCCTGTAAGGTACTTCTTAAAAATCTCACTATGAAGATAGGAAGATCTAAGACTGCACTTCAAACATCCTATAAGAATCTAACTATGAAGATAGATAGATCTTTTAAGGATTTGAATAAACATCGTATTTGCATAATCGGAATGGTACACATAAAAACACTTAGTAAACACATATATGCCGTACATTTGAAAAACAGATCGGTTACACATATGAATCACCCCAAAACAATTGAAAACGGTAAAAGAGGGGAACTATGTACTCCTCTGGGATTGCGTGTAGGTCTTGTTCAAATGATATAACAATGCTTAAAGGATCAAAAGTTCAAGTGTCGAAGTGGTTCCTAGTGTAACGGATACTAAGTTAGTGAATCGACACCTAAATCGAAAGATCGGGTAGAATGAGGTCACGTAAACCAAATGAGTATTGGAACTCATGTGATATGGTTTAACAAAGCCTACATTCTAATTCGGAACCTATCCTAAGTGCTTACGACCCATTACGGCCCGTTAAGGTAGTCTACGCTACTTTAACGCGTCGTTCGCGCGAATGCGCGTCCGAGATGCCTAACTAGTCCTATGACAAGTATTATATGCCTTAACATATCTAATTATGTTATATAATCAGTTTAGATGTCAAAACATGTGTTACAAATGCTTAAAAATGAAATTATGCGCAAAAGGGCATTTTGGTCAGTTTCCTAAGGAATATAAACTACCTATCATACAATTAACTAAATGAAGTGACCATAAGGTATAACCTCAGAAGGTTTTTCCCTATACAACTATGGTCACAAAATATGTTTGGTCGGATCCTAACAATCGACCAAACAGGTCGGGTTCGAAAGTCTAAGCGGTTGTTAAGACCGCTTGACTTACGACCCTAAACAAGCACTATACTAAAAGTGACGAGTTAAACATGTTAAAACATGTTTAACTAAGTTAGAAAACAGGTTTGATATCGAAACAAAGTGTATTGATACCCGAAAATAGCTTCGTCGCAAAATACGCATAAACACGTATTTTGACCAAAACTTTGACTCGTCACTTCGACTAATCAACGTGGTAATCAGTAGGTATAATTACAAGCGACTATAACCACCGTGATTACGCTCATGTTGCAAAGTTCAAACGAATTTTGTGTTGACCAAATACTGGTCAAAGCAGAAAGTCAAACACTGTTTGACTATCATGCTTGAAATGCATAAAAAGCATGAAAGAAGCTTACAAAGGATCCAAAGCTTGAAAATAGAACAAGAAAACAAGAAGATTGGAGCCTTCAACCAGTTAAGGGATAGCTCCAAAGCAGAAATGAGAAGAAAATTCTGAAGTTGAGCAAGTTTGGAATGAAATTGTTGGGTTTATATAGATTTTCAACAACCGTTAAGATCGTTCCTCGTAATTTGAGCTTTGATCTTGGTCATCCATGTGTTGCACATGGTTTTGAATACTATGGGACCTCAAATACCAGCTCCAAGTATTGCAAATCAATGGTAAAAATCAATGGAATCAGCTGCTGAATGCAAAAACAATGAATCTGCCCAGATCAGGGGCTCGCGTCACGCGACAGAGATGGCCCTCTATCGTCGCGTGGTGCGACCACATGTATCAGCAGTTTCAAGTTTGACAGAAATGGTCCCTGCACGTCTTTAAACTAGTTTTCGACGCGTTTAACCTCCGTTAAGCCATTTTCAAGGCTCTACATGGACGTCAAAGTATAGGAGACTTGAAATATGCTTGAAAACATTTTGGATGTCGGTTCGTTTGGTCGTACGGTCACGTTATTCGGTTAATTACGACGAAACACGAACGGACGCGAAAAACGATTCAAATTACGCGTCGAATGGTATTTTTGCATTCCAATCACTAAAATAAAATATTTTAATGATTACAAAATTTTTGGATGTCCGGATATGTTCAGAACATAAGATATGCGCGTAAATGCAAACTTATGCACTTTTTGATGCTTTTAGTCCCTATTGATCAAATAAGTGTATTTTCGCATAACGAACCCCTCAAAGCCTATTTCTAAGTTATGTAATGGATATTTAGGGTATGTTTAGCTTATAATCAAGTTCCGGAATGTTCGTTACAGTACGACTCAGAAGACTTTCGCAGTTTGACGCAAATAGTCCCTGTGATCGAATAAACTTGTTTTTGACACACCAAAGCCTTCAAAACTTATTTCTAAGTTATATAAAAGTTATTTAAGGTATGTTAAGCCTATGTCACTGTTCCAGAGTGTTTGTCGCGTTAAACTAATTACGCTTACGCATCAGTTTGCGCATAACTTTCCAGAAAGTGATTTAAAGCTTGAAATCGAACTTAAAATTAAATTGTGAAATTGTCAAACATCAAAGGTAAACATTGAGACCAAAAACACACTGTTTCTTTGATAAAAGATATTGTCCTACATCGTGCGGTGTTTACGGAGCACAAGTGTCATAATAAACACTGATACCACCAGCTCGTGTTCGCGGCACCCGCTCCCAAGGTGGGGTCGGGGGCTGCGACACGTATTTTGACGTATTTTTGTGTATTTTGACGTATTTTATCGTATTGTTGCGTATTTTAGAGTCTTTTGACATATTTGAGCATATCTTGACGTATTTTAGCTTATTTTAACGCATTTTTAGCTTATTTTAAAGTATTTTGGCGTATTTTAACATATTTTATCGTAACTTGACGTATTTTAGCGTATTACAACGTATTTTAGCGTATTTTGATGTATTTTAGCGTATTTTAACGTATTTTTGCGTTTTTAGCGTATTTTAACGGTTTTAGCGTATTTTAATGTAATTTAGCGTATTGTAGCGTATTTTAGAGTATATTAGCATAGTTTAACGTATCTTAGCGTATTTTAGGATATTTTGAGGTATTTTTACGTATTTTTGCGTATTTTAACGGTATTTTGCATATTTTAGCGTATTTTAACGTATTTTGACATATTTTAGCGTATTTTAGCATATTTTTACGTATTCTAGCATATTTTAGAATATTTTAGCGTAGTTTAATGTATCTTAGCGTATTTCAGCATATTTTGAGGTATTTTACGTATTTTTGCATATTTTAGCGTATTTTAACGGTTTTTAGCGTATTCTAACGTATTTTAGCGTATTTTGACATGTTTTAGCGTATTTTTGCATATTTTAGCGTATTTTAATGTATTTTGACGTATCTTAGCGTATTTTAGCATATTTTAGCGTATTTTACAAATAAATTATTATTCTTTCAAATTACATATTAATCAATACAATGCATTGTCTTGGCAATAAACAAATGGAATACATTATACAAATAAATTATTATTTTAAATTACAAATTAATCAATACAATACATTGTGTTGTCAATAAACAAATGGAATAAATTAAACAAATAATTTTTTTAAATATACAAATGAATCAATACAATGCACTGTGGTGTCAATAAACAAATGGAATAAACTATACAAATAAATTTTTCTTTAACTATAAAAATTAATCAATATAATTCACTGTCCTGTCAATGTTAGGCTTCGTTATCGTTTCATACCACGCTATCCGTTGCGTGTAGTTTTCCATCCAAAGTGTTGCTTCTTTGCCTGCGTGTCTTCTCCAGAGATAGTTCGGTGAAGATTGTCCCCTTTAAGTTTGACATGGATGAAATGACCATCATTAACATATACCAGTGAAACGACCTGATGGGGGACACGTCCGTGCCCTGGATGATAGAAGGGGAATACAGTCGAACAACCTCTGATGTCTAATATGTGAACAATCACACCAAACCTATGGGCAAGAAGGAGTCCTGCCTGAGACATCTCCATCTAATGCTCCATGGGTGCTCTTCCAACCCCGGTAAAATTTATTCTCTCTAGTTGCGCGTCGTAGTCCCCTGGTAAATCACTCTCTAAGATGTACCTCCACATATCTTTGTTCGCAGCCGTCAGCTCTTCAACTAGTTGGCTCCAAACAAACCCAAAGTACTCTTGTTCCAACCCTAAACCCACAGCCGCCGCCCGAAACCCACAATGTCCATCCGGCTTGACATCTTTTATTCTTGAAATGTAAGGGTGGAACACTTTTGGAATATGATTTTTGAATCTGTGCACATATTCAAGCGTTCCATCATCAGTGATTAGCAGAAAGCCATGGTCCTCGCAAGCCTATTTTTTTGTGAAGCCGTTGAACGACTGCGTCGCAGTAATGACCTTTGAGACTTTAGAGACATTGAAGACGTAGACGTATTAGGGAATCTTGCGATAGTACATAAGAGCTGTGTCGAGGGGGGTCACACCTACTTTGTTGTTCGGAAGGCCAACTGAGCTATCTTTAGCAGGTTGTTCTTTTCTTTGTTGTTGGACCTTGGACATTGGCCGCCCGCGAGTGTTTTCTTGTACGACAGGCGATTTTTTGTCACTCATAAATGGGTTTATCACCGCCTTGATCTTCGATATGATGCTTTTCTTCACTTGCGGGGGTTGGGTAGACAATTTCGGCTTCACATATTCTAATTCTTTTTCTATATCAACCTCTTCATCATCAAAAGTTGATTGATTCAGGTCAAGTTTTCTCCAGAAAATGTCTATATCTTCGAGCTGAATCACGCGTTCTACAAAACAAAGGAATCTCAAGGTGGCTGTTCATTCGCTTGGTGTGGCTTTCTTCCAAGCATTTCTTTATTTGCGTATATTTCTTTAGTACCAAGGTGTCCACCTTTTTCACCAGCGTTTCCAGACTGCATTTCAGTGTAGTGAGTTGTTTCTTTAATGCAGCATGTGCGCCTTCAGCTCTATTTGTTGTAGTTTGGTAGAATGTTAGGGTTTGATCGGTCCATGCAGATATTAACAAATGGCGGGAGGTGTTTAACCAGTTATCCCACAGGTATTCAAAAACATCTGAAAAAATAAACATATTTAAATTATTTATCTATTTAAATGAATGTATTAACTTAATAGAGACTTACATTTACATTGTTGATTGAGAAGGTGTCTCTGAAGGTTGACGAGGCTATAATCGTATAACTCATTGGTAGCGGAATCACACACTGTTTTCCACTGGCGAACAAAGTCCTCCCAATCTGGTTGAGTAAACGAATTCTTGCAGTGCTTCACAATATTTTGTAAGATGTGGAACCTGCAGAGATATCTGTGTGCGGCAGGGAATATTTTCCTACACGTGTTTATCAGTGCCTGGTCCCTGTCCGTTAGAATTACACGTGGCTCCATGCACTCGTGTAGCATGGATCTGACCCTCTCCATGACCCAGACGGTTTGGTTTGTCGACATCATACCCACAACTTGCAAAAATGGAAGATTGTACATGTTAGTTTTGTAGGTAGCGTCGACCATAAGCACATGCGGGAATGCCCTCCACATTTCAAAGGACTTGTCGTGACATAAAAATATATTCTGAATGGCATTTTAGTTGCCCCTGGTTGAATCGAATATCAGGATTTATGAGCCTCTTTGAGTAAGAGGTCCTTAACACCGCAAGTGTTTGGAACCCAAATCCTTCCAAATCTTGATTTTAATCTATTTTCTCCGTCTACAACATCTTTTATTAGGCCTTTCACACGTTCTTTCCTCCAATTCTCTTCCTTTACTTCTACTTGTGCTAATCGGATTTGTTCAAGCAATCCTGATGTGACCACAAGTTGCATGGACCGTACTCGAATAGGAGTATAATATCCCTTCCAGCTAAGAGCATCAGCCACTGCGTTGGCATTTCCTGGATGATAATGGATTTCACAATCATAATCCTTTATCATTTCTAGCCAGCGCCTTTGCCTCATATTCAACTCTTTTTGGTCAAAGAAGTATTTAAGGCTTTTATGGTCGGTGAAAATAGTACATTTAACTCCATACAAATAATGCCTCTAGATCTTTAAGGCAAAAACCCAAGCCGCCAACTCAAGATCATGAGTCGGGTATTTCTTTTAATGTGTCATTAATTGCCTTGCGGCATAAGTAATTACCTTCCCTCTTTGCATGAGTACGCATCCGAAACCAAGCTGGGATGCGTCAGAGTATACGACTGTGTCGTCAGTTCAATCTGGTAAAGTTAATACCGGTGCACTGGTTAACTTTTCCTTGAGAGTTTGGAAAGCATTTTCTTGATCACTTCCCCAAATTAAATTCTCATCCTTGCGGATCAACTTAGTCAATGGTGACGTGATTTTGGAGAAATCTTGAATAAATCTCCTATAGTAACCCGCAAGTCCTAAGAAGCTTTTAATCTCCGATGGATTCTTCGGAGATTTCCAATTTGACATCGCTTCTATTTTGGATGTGTCTACTAAAACCCCATTGGCACTTATAACGAGTCCAAGAAATTGTACCTTTTGTAGCCAAAAGGCACATTTTGAGAACTTTGTGTAAAGCTTTTCTCGCCTAAGCATTTCTAATACTTCACACAAGTGTCGCGCATGGTCCGCTTCACTTTTTGAATACACCAGAATATTATCGATGAACACTATCACCGACTTATCTAACATTGACTTGCAAGCCCGGTTCATAAGATCCATTAAGGCTGCGGGTGCATTTATTAGTCCGAAAGACATTATAAGAAATTCATAATGCCCGTAACGCGTACGGAATGTTGTTTTTGGTATGTCTTCCTTTTTCACCTTCAACTGGTGATAGCCTGACCTTAAGTCGATCTTCGAAAACCAACTTGCACCATGTAGTTGGTCGAATAGGTCTTCGATTCTAGGAAGCGGGTATCGATTCTTTACCAAAAGTTTGTTTAACTCCCGATAATCGTTACACATGTGTATGCTTCCGTCTTTCTTCTTTACAAATAATATCGGCGTTCCCAATGGGAGACACTAAGTCGAATAAACCCTTTGTCAAGCAAATCTTGCAATTGTGATAGTAATTCTTGGAGTTACGACGGTGCTAACCTGTATGGTGCCTTGGCCATCGGCTTCGGACCCGAGACTAATTCAATCCCAAACTCCACCTCACACTCGGGTGGCGTAGCAACCCCGACCCCTACCCCGGGAGCGGGAGCCGCTAGACAGCAGCTGGTGGTATCGGTGTTTATTAATTTGGCAGCGGAAATGAGACATCAGGATCTTAGTTAGCAAATAGATTTGAGAGTTTCAAAACACCATACTTTTATATTAAACAAAATGGGATAAACCCATGTTTCATTCATAACATCTTTATAGGGAAAAACCCTAATTATTGAAAACATAAAATTCTTTTATTTAGGTAACTTTTATCGCCACTTTCTTTAAGCCTTCAGTGCTCCATAGCTGGCTTCTAATAGCTTCACATTAAGTTACCCGAAACGCGTTGTATAAACATTTTATCAGCAAGAAATACTGGCGAGTGCATCCAAGTTTAATCAAAATAAGCATTTATAACTTTACAGTATTGAGAGCGATTACAATGTTTATATCTACCCAATTACTCATTGAGTATTTGTCACATTGGCAGTAACAATAACCGTGGTCATATTACTATTGGCTAACTCTTTGTCTAATAGCAACGCTTGATTAGTAGTGTATACAAAACCCCACATAACGGCAGTAATTGTAGAATACAAAGACTCAATCACTGTAAGTATAATTGAAAATATTTGAGATTTGGTAACACAGTTTGGTAGAAAAAGAGAATGAATCACTTTGTAGATTTATGTATTTCTACAGCTTCCTGTTAATTTTCCTGATTATTTTCTATTAAAAATGTATAATGCACATGTGTTACTAAGATAACCCAAATCACATTAGCCATAAAACACGAGACAGAACCCCAACGAACTTAGTCAGGCAGAGCCTCGACATGCGTTGGTGGGTCCTAAATCAATCGGGTAGGGTAACGAATTAGATATCAGGGTTAAATACTGACAACGGGGCAGAGCTTCATGTTTTAGGGGTATAATATCGAGTTATTATATTTGTACTATAGGGACAGAGAGAAAGAAAATTTGAACGAAGATTGAAAGTGCAGATTCTGCTCAATTTATAGGTGATTCGGAGGTTTGTCGCACCCCGCGACCCCCTCACCCTGATCTTGGCGAGCCCCACGCGAGGCCCCTTAGCTACGGCTAGGGTGGCCGGGTGGCTCCTAGCTTCGACAGGTGTGGTGACACGTGGCATCACAGGTGACCAGCAAGCAACAGCCTGTCGCGCCCCGCGACAGACTTAAGTGATCCCTGTCGCATCCCGCGAGCGATGTAAAAATATTATTTTATTTGATTTTTATAAAAATTAGGGTCATACGGGTCTAGTTTCTCATATACGGAGCGTTATAGGGTGTTTTTGAGGGTTGTTATATCCTCCCCACCTTGTTTTAAATCTCGTCCTCGAGATTCATTGGAATAGGTGTGGATATTTCCTTTGCATTTCTGACTCGAGTTCCCATGTGTATTATGGTCCTCTCTTCGAATCCCATTTCACTTTGACCAGAACTAATCTCCTGTGTTTGGGATTCTTGATCTTTCTATCTTCAATCTGAAGTGGTTTTTCTATAAACTTAAGTTTCTCATTTACCTCTATGTCCTGAAGAGGTACTACCAATGATTCGCCTGCTAAGCATTTCTTGAGGTTACATTGCCGCAGCCCCCGACCCCTACCCCGGGAGCGGGTGCCGCGAGACACAGAACCGGTGGTATCGGTGTTTATTAATTTGGCAGCGGAAATGAGACATCAGGACCGTAGTTAGGAAATATTTTATCAGAGTTTAAACACCCAACTTTTATAAATAATAATTGGGATAAAACCCAAGTTTCAATTACAATACGTTCGTAGGGATAAAACCCTAATTATTGAAAACATAAACTCCTTTTTATTTAGTTTACTTTTATAGCCACTTCTTTAAGCCTTCAGTGCTCTCCAGTTGGCTTCTATTAGCTTCACATTAAGTTACCTGAAACGCGTTTTAAAAAGGTTTTATCGGCAAGAAATATTGGCGAGTGCATCCCAGTTTAATCCAAACAAGTGTTTATAACCTTATGGTATTAAGATTTACAATGTTTATATCTATCCAATTATTCAATACAGCATTGCTACTGGGCAACCTTTGTCCCCCGTGCTTGTGGTCATGCTACTATTCGCAATAGTAACGAGTGTCGAGTAATGTATACAAAATCCCAGATACTGATAATAATTGTAGAATTACAAAAACTTAATCACTGTAAGTATTTTAGGGTTTTGTAAAATATTTGAAATAATGATTCACAAAAAGGGTGTATAAAAAGAGAATGTACTCACATTGTTGACTTAGGTTTTACTATAGCTTCCTGGTGCTTTTCCTGGTTATTATCTATTAAAAATTAAACTATGTACACGTTTTAGTAAGATAACCCAATTTATATTAGCAATACTACCGAGACAGAACTCCAACAAACTAAGTCATACAGAGCCTTGACATGCGTTATGGAGCCCTAGATCAATAAGGTAGGGTAACGAATACATGATCGGGGTTATAATACTTACAACGAGATAGAGCTTCGCTTTTCAAGGGTATAATACCCGAGGGTTTTGACTACTAGAGAATTGAGAGAGAATAGAGAAATGAACGGTGAATAACTGAGGCCCCTTTTATAGGGCTGGTCGAAGGGCGGCTCGCGGCCCGCGACCCCTTCTTGCTTCTCCCTCGCGGCCCTCGAGGCCATTAGGCTAGAACCTAGCTTGGTCAAGTTGGTCCACCAGACCCAACACGCACTAGACACGTGGCGGCCTGAGGGCTTGCCTGGTGTCACCTGGTCGTCCCGCGACAGGCTTTCCTGACCAAGTCGTGGCCCACGAGGGCACTATTTTATTGTTTTCATTTGATTTTTATTAATATAAAGGTATTCTAGGGTCGTTTCTCATATACGGGGTGTAATTTAGGACATGTATGAGTGTTTGTAGGAGGGTTGTTATATCCTCCCCACCTTGTTTTAGATCTCGTCCTCGAGTTCTACTAGAGCAGGTATGGATATTTCCGTTGCATTTCTGCCTCAAGTTCCCAAGTGTACTCTGGTCCTCTCATTGAATCCCATTTCACTTTGAACATAACTAATCTCTTGTGTTTAAGATTCTTGATCTTTCTATCTTCAATCTGTAGTGGTTTCTCTATGAACTTAAGATTCTCATTTACCTCTATGTCCTGAAGAAGTATTACTAATGATTCGTCTGCTAAGCACTTCTTAAGGTTATATACATGAAACACATCATGTATTCCTGCCATTTCCTCTAGCAGTTGTAGCTGATAAGCTACTGGTCCTATTCTTTTGATAATCTCAAAAGGTCCAACATACCTGGGTCTTAGTTTCCCTCTTTTAACGAATCTGACTACTCCTTTCCATGGAGAAACTTTTAACAATACCTTGTTTCCAACTTGAAATTCGAATGGCTTTCGTCTGTTATCTGCATAACTCCTTTGACGATCTCGTGCTGCTTTTAATCTTTCTTTGACTTGAATAATCTTGTCCGTTGTTTCTTGCACTATCTCTGGCCCAGATAGTTGTTTTTCTCCAATTTCTGCCCAACAGACTGGAGTTCGGCACTTTCGTCCATAAAGTGCTTCAAATGGTGCAGCATTGATAATGGTATGATAGCAGTTAGTGTAGGAAAATTCTATTAATGGTAAATGATCGTCCCAATTTCCTCCGAAATCAATTACACAGACTCTAAGCATGTATTTCATCGTCTGAATTGTCCTTTCGCTTTGTCCGTCCGTTTGAGGATGATAAGTTGTGCTTAGATTCAACCTGGTTCCCATTATTTTTTGGAAACTTGTCCAAAAATGAGAAGTAAAACGGCTATCTCTATCAGAAACAATAGATAAAGGAATTCCATGTAATGAAACTATTTCATTTACATATAACTTGGATAACTGTTCCATACTAAAAATTTCCTTCATTGGTAAGAAATGAGCAGATTTGGTTAATCTGTCTACAATCACCCAGATTGTATCATTACCTTTTCGTGTCTTGGGTAATTTAGTAACAAATTCCATTGTTATCAATTCCCATTTCCATATTGGCATTTCTAGTTGTTGCAATAACCCTGAGGGTTTTTGATGTTCAGCTTTAACCTGTGAACATGTTAGATACTTAGCAACATAGGTTGCTATATCCTTTTTCATTCCTATCCACTAGAAATTTTTCCTTAAATCTTGATACATCTTGTCACTACCTGGATGTATTGTATACTTAGATTTATGGGCTTCTTCTAAAATTTTGTGACGTAGGTTTCCTTGTTTAGGTATCCAGATCCTTTCCTTATGGAATCTCCAAATTCCATATGTTCATTGTTCTAATTCCTTAATCATTTCTTTTAAACCTTCAGCATCGTCCTTGATTACTGTTTTCTGTATCTTTCTAATTTGCTCATTTAAATCTATCTGCAGATTTAGTCTGAGAGAGCGTATTCGTTTCGGCTTTTCATGATACTTCCGACTTAAAGCATCAGCGACTACATTAGCTTTTCCTGCATGATACTGGATATCACAATCATAATCGCTAAGAATCTCCATCCAACGTCTCTGTCTCATATTTAATTCCTTTTGCCCAAAAACATACCTTAAACTCTTATTATCTGTGAAGACAACAAACTTGCTACCGTAAAGATAGTGTCTCAAATCTTAAGGGCAAAAATTATGGCTCCTAACTCTAGATCATGGGTTGTGTAATTCTCTTCATGTTTCTTAAGCTGTCTAGAGGCATAAGCTATAAACTTTTGACGTTGCATCAACACACATCCATAACCTAACTTAGACGCATCACAATAGATTACTAAGTCTTCAGTTCCTTCTGGTAATGCGAGTATGGGTACGTTGGTTAATTTTTGCTTTAAAATCTTAAAGGCTTCCTCTTGTTTTGGTCCCCATTCAAACTTAACTGATTTGCAGGTCAGTTTGGTTCATAGAATGGCTATTCTAGAAAAATCCTGAATAAAACGCCTATAACATCCTGCCAGTCCAAGGAAACTTCTTACTTCCATTGGTGACTCAGGGACTTTCCATTTGGTAATCGCCTCAATTTTTGTGGGATCTACATGAATTCCTTCATGATTAACCAGATGTCCTAGGAATTGCACTTCTTGTAACCAGAATTCGAATTTTGAGAGTTTAGCATAAAGCTTTTCTTTTCTTAATAATGTCAGAAGTGCATGCAGATGCTCTACATGATCCTCTTTACTTTCAGAGTAAACTAGAATATCATATATAAAGGCAATTATGAATATATCTAGGTATGGTTTACATATCCTGTTCATCATGTCCATAAATGCAGTTGGGCATTGGTTAAACCAAATGGCATGACTGTAAATTCATAATGACCGTACCTTGCTCTGAACGCAGTTTTAGGAATGTCCTCTTCCTGTACTTTTAATAATGATATCCTGAGCGTAAATCGATCTTAGAAAAGAATCGAGCTCCTTGAAGTTGATCGAACAGATCACCGATTCTCGGTAGTGGGTACCGATTTTTAACCGTAACCTTGTTTAATTCTCGGTAATCAATGCACATACGCATCGATCCGTCTTTCTTCTTGACAAACAGGACCGGTGCTCCCCATGGAGATGAACCAGGTTGTATGAAACCTTTGTCAAGTAGTTCATCCAACTGTTTCTTCAGTTCCTGCATCTCCGTCGGTGCTAGTCCAGTAGGGTGCTTTGGCAATCGATGTCGTTCCTGGTATTAGGTGAATTCTAAATTCAACCTCTCGATCTGGCGGTAATCCAGGTAACTCATCTGGAAAAATGTCTGAGAATGATACTATAGGAATATCTTTCAATTCTTTTCCTTTAGTGTTAATAATTATAGAAATCATATACACCATTGCTCCTTTCCTTGCATAGCTTGCAGCTTTCATCACAGAGATGAATTTTGTTGATCTGGTTGGCTTATCTCCTTTGATTGTGATCTTTTCACCCTTGGGTGTACTTACTTGCATGGACTCTTGATCAAATATCTCCTTTGATTGTGATCATTTCACCCTTGGGTGTACTTACTTTCATCACGTGGCGACCTGAGGGCTTGCCTGGTGTCACCTGATCGCGCCCCGCGACAAACTTTCCTGACTAAGTCGCGGCCCACGAGGGCACTATTTTATTGTTTTTATTTGATTTTTATTAATATAAAGGTATTCTAGGGCCGTTTCTCATATACGGGGTGTAATTTAGGACGTGTAGGAGTGTTTGTAGGAGGGTTGTTATATACATACATGAAAGACATCATGTATTCCTGCCATTTCCTCTGGTAACTGTAATTGATAAGCTACTGGTCATATTCTTTTGATAATCACAAAAGGTCCAACATAACTTGGGCTTAGCTTTCCTCTTTTAACAAATCTGACCACTCCTTTGTGTAACAACCCGACTTTGCAAGTCAAAGTCAAAGTACAAGTCAAAGTCAAGACATGTCATTATTCAGATATGACTTTTCTTGCTTAATTATTGCTTAATTAACTATATTACGCTTATTATTGCATGCTAAACGCTATTTACAAATGCATACTATTTAAATGCACTTTATCGCATTGTTATTTCACGCTATCACAACGCAACGCAACACAACGCAAACTCAAAACGCAGTTATTGGTGTTGTTCTGTGTGTGTGTGTTATTATGTGCTTACTTGTGTGTGCCTAATATATGTTTTGGCATGTTATTCGTAAACATAATTTACTTGTGTGTTATTATGTGCTTACTTGTGTGTGCCTTACTTTATCGCATCGCAGTCTCATCGTAACTCGAAACGCAGATTTACTTTTATGCTTTTTATGTGTTATGTTATTTGTGTAGCTACTTGTTTAATGCTATCGCAACGCTTACTCGCATCTCGCTTAAATGCAACACAATGCCCAACGCACGAAATGAAAGTCGGAAAACTAACTCGCACCAGTCGCCTATCGAATGATTGTTCGGTCGAATGATCATCTGTCCAGATGACCATCCGATCGGCTGACCATCCGACCCACTTAACTCTCTACCGCCTCTCTCCCTCTCACCTATAAATACTCACCTGTCACATCAACTGTTCACTGATGTGACAGCACTATCCGACTAGCACACTCCCAGTTCGCTCTCAAGCACTTTTCCTTCGATTCAAGGCTATTTTCATAAGTTTTCTTCCTAAATCTTGTACTCCTATCATCAATACATACTTTCTCATCATTTTCCCCATCAAATTCTACACTTTCACCATGAAATCATCAGATTTGGGCTACTTTAAGGTGACGTCACCTCGGGTTCTTATGAACACTGAAGTGTGGCCTCATCTCATCAAGATACGTCCAGATCTAAAGGATTTCTACACATGTTAACACAAATCTCGACGAGATTCAACATTTTTCCAACTGATTTCCACTTTTTCTTCAAATTTCCTTCACTTTATACTAAGTACCGATGGAATCTAGACTCGTTCAGGCTCTCTACTCATTCTCTAGTTGAGAACCGGTCTGAGAACAGATTTCCACCGAAGAGACGACCGATTTATGGGTTGAATATGAAACTTCATCCAAAGAACAGTGAGTACGACTGAATGGGGTGATTCCCATCCGATCGGATGAGCTGGTCCTTGATGGGTTTCCGTTGCTTAACACGTCATCACGCCGTCTCCGTTAAAACTTTTAACTTAGAAAACTTCTCAACTTTTTCAAAATATCAGATCACCCAATCGAATAGCCATCCGGTCAGATGACCATCCGATCGAATGACTATTCAACCTGGTGACTCGTCTTGGAAAATTTCAACACTTAAATGTTTTGACAAAACTTCAAAGAATATCACACTTTTAGTCGAGTAGCCATTCGACCGAATGGCCATCTGTCCGGATGACCATCCATCCAGATGACTTGACATCTAGAGATACTTCTCATTTTTTTTCAAAATGCTACAACGAAAACTTCAAAGTTTCAAAATGATTTACAAACACACTCACTCAGATCGAATGAGCAACCGTACGAATAGTCATCCATCCGGATGACCATCCGTCCGGATGGCCATCCGATCGACTCACCATTCGATGCTCAACCCACTGTTTACACCTTGTTCAACGCTTACACTATCGTTCTGTACTCAGGCTAACCTCCAAGCGCTCCCTCCAATCCAAGGCTGTGTTTATTGTTAAACACATACTGTGAGTATACTCGAACCCATTTTATTTTACACACTTTGGGTGTTACATACGTTTCCTATATCAAATCACATCGAACACACAAAATAAACACTTTTAACGCTAACCTCTCTCGCATGTTATACGTGACTCGATGAATGCTTGTATGTTATGTTTACACAGTGATTGTTTGCCTGACACCTTAGCAACGATAGTACTATAGTTTGGACTCAGCACCTGTCATGGACAGGGGTTGTTAAGGGTTTTACTTCACATGGTCACAGTGGTGATAGTGTGTTGCGCATTCTACAACTCGCAGTCATGTCGGTTGCATACTTCATTGTCGATAGCTTACTTGCTTCACATTTCTACGTGTTACATGCTGGTTATGCGTAAAATGCTTTTTCTATACTATATGCTATTAAACTTGTGTACTCACCTTTACACTCTGTGTATTGACTTAATTTAACATATGTGACAGGTGTCTAGGATGCTATGTTTGTTGATCTTTTGTGGAATCAAGGTAGGCAGTCTAGAAACTACATCAATTAGAAAATCTAGGTTGTCGGACTTGTTTGTTCGAGAGAAACTCGTTATCTGTAATAATGACTTGTCGAATATTTGTTGATTGGTATGGGACAATTGAACTTAAAAATATTGGTAACATTTAGTTGTTATGGATCTCTTGAGCAATCTGGTTTGCCTAGTGCCACGCCCCGATGTTTCCACCATCGGTTGGGGTATGACACTTCCTTGGAGAAACTTTTAACAATACATTGTCTCCAACTTGAAATTCCAATGGTTTTCGTCTGTTATCTGCATAACTCTTTGACGATCTCGTGCTGCTTTTAGTCTTTCCTTGACTTGAATAATTTTGTTAGTTGTTTCTTGCACAATCTCAGGACCTGACAGTTGCTTTTCTCCGACCTCTGCCCAACAGAATGGTGTTCGGTATTTTCATCCATAGAGGGCTTCAAATGGTGCAGCATTGATGCTGGTATGATAACTGTTGTTGTAGGAAAATTCTATGAGAGGTAAGTGATCATCCCAATTTTCCTCTAAAATCAATTACACGGGCTCTAAGCATGTCACACCCCCAAAATCCACCTGCGGAATACCACCGCTTGGAGGCGTGACTGACCAGGATCCAGCCACCAATCATATTGAACAAGCATGTAAGTGATTATAAAAATCCAACCAATACAATTGGTGTCAAAACATAGTTTAAGTTGCAAGCGGAAGCATAACGTTTAAAACCAAAACATAAGTTTAATTGTTTCAAAGTTTAACATGGCACACAGCTGTCCATGTCCCACAACGACCCTCTTCCATGCAAGCTCCAGCTAAGTACCTATTGACCTGCAAAGCATGTAGTAACTAGTCAACAAGAATGTTGAGCGAGTTCACAGTTGGGTGTTCGTTTTAGGTTGTTTCGAAAACAGTTTCCTTTATTTGGCATCCTGCCATGGGGGTTACCCCATCATTGAAAACGTGATCTGTTTAACCCAATTACTCTGGAAATCCAGCCGTGGGGGCTACCCCAGGTTTAGTTATCTGGCTTTTGGCCGTGGGGGCTACCCCATGTATATGCTACTAGACTCGTTACATATCGACTGCTGACTGTAGTCATGTTTATGTGCCCTGAACTGTCAATGTCTATCATCATTGACGTGCCCAGATCCATTAGTTCAGGCTCGTCCTCTGCGGCACGGTGTGAGGCTTGTCAGACCTAAATAGCGCTATCTAACTAATGACCCGCTCGCCATTGGCCCGGCGATTAAGTCGATATAAAAAGGAGGGACTTCGTGATAGAGTTTTGATCTAGTGAAAGTTATCTGTCCAAGAGGATGAGGAATTATATTCCTGAACCATTACTGTCCTACCCAAGAGAGGACGAGGAATCCATATTCCTGAACCCCATTCCCAACCCCTGGGAATCCCATGCTTGTAGAGATGTGTGAACTCACCTTGGTTTACTCGGCAGATAAACGAAAGGTCAAATCGAGCTAATTGTGGTCAACTACGTCCTAGTATGGTTACCACGCAAGTCAGATACAACCCAAGTAATGCACATACATTTTCTACACGTATACTAGCACGTTACAAACAAGTGTTATTCATGGCAGTCCAATCAACAGTGTATAACATACACATTCCACAGTAACACATATGGTCCATACATTCGGCCCAAATACTTAGGCCTGTATCCGTGCAAGTCCATATAAACATATAATCAGGTGGTCTCGAGTCAGGTCTCGAGTCGCAACAAGACTCGCAACCTGGTTTCGAGTCATGTTGTTTGTGCTGGTAATGTGTGGTCTCGAGTCGAGACTAGGGGTTCTCGACTCGTAACCTGTGTCGCAATCGCGGTCTCGAGTTGTCACGTATCTGGTCTCGAGTTCAGTCTCGAGTCGAGGTCATGAGGTCTCGAGTCGAGACATTGCTGGTTTCGAGTCCTTGAAGCTTATCTCGAGTTGTCCTGGGTTGGTCTCGAGTCGCAACCGGAGGTCTCGACTCGCACCCTGCTGTTTCTAGAACATCTGCCCAGCTTTTTGTACTAGCCAATAACATTGCATAATCGTGATTTGGTGTACTATCCTATGAGAAATCACAAACATGTTTTCTTGTCTAACAATTAACCAAAATGGATCAAACCACAGGTTTTTCAAATATTCAAAGCACATTCATCATCTATTCATCACCTAATCATATGGTTCATCACTTAGGGTTTTATCATATCAACATGCTCATTCCAACAAATCTATCCTAGCATGAACACACGGCAATATCATCATCATTGGCCCTATATCTAGCACATAGTCACCGGTTCATCCTTAGATTTAAGTTTATTTATGCATTTGTCATAAGAATCTTGCCCACCATTTTTAACAACATCCTTATTCAATTTAACTCATAACCAAGCATGTGGATCATTTACAACCAAGAACTTATAATCATTCAACTCCTTTAACCGATCATCTACATTATTTACTCATACAAATTATTCATGGAGAATATTTAAACAAAGCATGCATACCATTTATCAACCAAGCATCTTTTATCAAACAAACCCCTACATTATAGATAAACAATAATCTTCATGCATTTTGTCATTAACCAACTCAAGGGAGACACTAACCGGCTAGATACTCTAAGTGTGAGGGTATGAAGAGTCGATGAGTGAACTTCCGAATGATGATCCCAAGCTCGATCCGAGAGTCCTAGTGTTGCCGGTTGGATCCGAGAGTCCTAGTGTTGCCGGTTGGATCCGAGAGAAGGATGAGAGGAGGTTTGTGTTGGTGTTCTAGGGTTTTAGTGAGAGAGAGATAGTGTGTGTAGGTTGCCCAAAAATGGCAAGGTTGGCTAGGAGCATGAGTTATATACTAGCCCTAAGTTGGTTCACCCTAGTGGGTTTTCGAGTGGGACAAAGAGAAGTATGGCCCAACCGGCCCAATTGTTGTACTGTTCACTCGAGACCGAGTGGTCTCGAGTCGGGTCCTTGTGTCTCGGGTTACAAAAATACACGCATACATATAAGCACAGCACATATTCACATAATATTCACATATAACATTCATTAAACCAACATGTCAACTAGTCACATAACGTTCAAGCATGTTACATCGAGATACAATGAAGGGTTCTAAATTACGAGTTGTCACATTATCCCCAAGTTGAAAGAAATTTCGTCCCGAAATTTGGTAAGTACTCACTGAGGAAGCTAGTTAAGTTGTATGGTTTTCCTGGGGTGTCACATCCTCCCCCCGTTGATCTGGAATTTCGTCCCGAAATTCCGTAGCTTCAGCCTCAGTAGTGGTTGTACTGTTTGCGAATAGTTGGGGATACTTTTGTTCCATCTGATCTTCGCGTTCCCAGGTGAACTCTGGGCCGCGACGTGAGTTCCAGCGAACTCGAACGAGAGGTATTCTAGTGTTCTTGAGGACCTTAACATCCCGGTCCGTGATTTCAACTGGTTCCTCGACGAATCGTAACTGCTCGTCGATGGTGAGCTCCTTCAAAGGAACTACGAGGGTCTCATCTGACAGACACTTCTTCAGATTCGACACATGGAAAACGTTGTGAACTGCATTGAGTTCTGCTGGTAAGTTCAGTTTGTAGGCCACCTTGCCTATTTTCTCGATGATTTCAAAAGGTCCGACGTATCGTGGGTTAAGTTTGCCTCGTTTGCCAAAACGAACCACACCCTTCCAGGGTGAAACTTTGAGTAGTACACGCTCCCCAACCTGGAGCTCAAGTGGTTTCCTGTCCCTATCGGCGTAGCTTTTCTGACGGTCACGAGCTGCCGCCATGCGTTGTCGTATTTGAGCAATTCGTTCGGTTGTGTCTACCACAAGTTCTTGACCAGTGATCTGACTATCCCCCACCTCCGCCCAACAAAGAGGTGACCGGCATTTACGCCCGTACAATGCCTCAAACGGAGCAGCTTTAATGCTGGTGTGGTAGCTGTTATTGTACGAGAATTCTACAAGTGGCATATGCTTTTCCCAGCTGTTGCCAAAGTCGATTACACATGCACGAAGCATGTCTTCTAAGGTTTGAATAGTGCGCTCAGACTGCCCGTCCGTCTGAGGGTGATATGCTGTGCTCATGTCTAATCGTGAGCCGAAAGATTTGTGCATTGCTTGCTACAGCTCTGAAGTAAAACGTGCATCACGGTCCGAGATAATAGAGGTGGGCACCCCGTGCCTCGAGACAACTTCCTTAAGGTATACGTCTGCTAGAGTGGAGAACTTATCCGTTTCCTTGATAGCTAAGAAGTGTGCAGACTTTGTGAGTCGATCCACGATCACCAAATAGTGTCATTTCCGCGCTGAGGCAGGCCAGTAACAAAATCCATGGAAATTTGTTTCCATTTCCATTGTGGTATCTCTGGTTGTTGGAGTAGGCCTGAGGGTTTCTGGTATTCCGTCTTGACTCTCGCACAAGTCAAACACTTGCCGACGTAAGTTGCTATGTGGGCCTTCATGCTAGGCCATCAATACGTAGTTTTGATATCGTGGTACATCTTATCCGAACCAGGATGTACCGAGTAGCGAGACTTGTGTGCCTCATCCATCACAAGCTCTCGTAGGTTGCCATAGAGTGGGACCTAAATGCGTCCTATTACGTAGTATGCACCATCTTCCTTTCGTTCTAATCGTTGCCTTGAGCCGCGTAGGGCTTCAGCCCTGACGTTTTCTGGTTTCAATGCTTCTACCTGAGCGTCTCGTATTTGGGAAGGAAGACTAGAATGTATAGTGAGTTGCAAGGCTCGTACGCGCTTAGGCGCAGTGTCCTTTCGACTGAGGGCGTCAGCCACAACATTGGCTTTGCCTGGGTGGTACCTGATCGAGCACTCGTAGTCATTTAGTAGCTCGACCCATCGTCGTTGTCGCATATTCAGTTCCTTCTGTTTGAAGATATGCTCGAGGCTCCTGTGGTCGGTGTAGATGGCACATTTGGTACCGTACAAGTAATGTCGCCATATCTTAAGTGCAAAAACAACAGCTCCCAGCTCTAAGTCGTGCTTAGTGTAGTTTCTTTTATGAACTTTGAGTTGGCGTGAGGCGTAGGCTATAACCTTATCCCGTTGCATCAGTACACAACCAAGACCCTGAATTGATGCGTCGCAGTAGACCACGAAGTCATCTGTGCCCTCTGGCAAGGAAAGGATAGGTGCGCTGCAAAGTCTATCCTTTAAATGCTGAAATGCTAATTCCTGTGCGTTTCCCCATCGATAAACAACCCCTTTCTGCATTAGTGAGGTGAGAGGCTGTGCAATCTTGGAAAAATCCTTAATGAACCTCCTGTAGTAACCTGCCAAACCCAAGAATTGGCGAATTTCCGTTGGTGTACGAGGTGCAGGCCAGTTCTTAATTGAGTCTACCTTGGATGGATCAACGTGAATCCCATCCTTGTTCACCACATGGCCTAAGAAATGGACTTCACGAAGCCAGAAGTCGCATTTCGAGAACTTTGCGTAAAGCTGTTCCGTTCGAAGGAGTTCCAAAATAAGTCGTAGGTGCTGCTCGTGTTCCTCCTGACTCTTCGAATAGATCAGGATGTCGTCGATGAAGACTATGACGAACTTATCCAGGTAAGGCTTGCACACTCGATTCATCAAGTCCATGAAAATTGCAGGTGCGTTTGTCAGCCCAAAAGGCATGACTAAAAACTCATAGTGTCCATAACGAGTTCTAAAAGCTGTTTTGGAGACGTCCGCTTCTCGGACTCTCAGCTGGTGATATCCCGATCTCAAATCAATCTTTGAATAGTAGCTCGACCCTTGTAGCTGGTCGAACAAGTCGTCAATACGTGGTAGAGGGTAACGATTCTTCACGGTCACCTTGTTGAGTTCACGATAGTCGATACACATTCTAAAGGTACCGTCTTTCTTCTTCACAAATAGTACTGGAGCTCCCCAGGGTGATTAGCTAGGACGAATAAAACCCTTATCCAAGAGTTCTTGTAGTTGCGTAGAGAGTTCCTCCAATTCTGATGGAGCTAAACGATAAGGTGCACGAGCTATAGGCGCAACTCTGGGAGCTAGTTCAATCTGAAACTCGACTTGGCGATGAGGCGGAAGACCAGGTAGTTCCTCAGGAAATACCTCAGGATAGTCGCGTACAATTGAAAAATCTTCTATCCTCTTCTCTTTCTTTGAGGTGTCTGTAACGAGAGCCAAAATGGCAGTGTGGCCCTTTCGCAAGCACTTCTGGGCCTTAAGGAAAGAGATGATGTTCTCAACAGCACCCCTCTTGTCGCCACGAATCATGAGAGGTTCATCACCGGAACCAGGAATACGAACAATCTTCTCGTTGCAAAGAATCTCTGCTCGGTGTTAGGATAACCAATCCATCCCAATGACAACGTCGAAACTACCCAAGACGATAGGAATAAGGTCGATAGAGAAGGTCTGGTTAGCAAGAATAAGTTTACAACCCTTGACTACGTGTGCGGCCTCTAAACTCTTACCATTTGCTAGCTCTACAGTGTGCTTGTTGTTCAAAGGTGTTGGAATACTCTTAAGCATTCGACTAACTTCTAGTGACATGTAGCTAGTATCGGCACCCGAATCAAATAAAACTGTAACATAAAAGTCGTCGAGAAGGAACTTACCCGTCACAACATTGGGGTCATTCCTTGCTTCACCTTGACCAAGCACGAACACCCGCCCCTGGCTCCATTGTTGTTGTTGTTGTTATTCCCATTGTTACCATTCCCCTGATTATTGTTGTTGTTGTTGTTGTTGTTCTGGTTCCTGTTCAGTTGGGGGCAATCTTTCTTGAAATGGCCTTCAGCTCCACACTGAAAGCACCCTTTGTTGATTCCTTGTTGCTGCTGCTGCTGCTGTCGTTGGTTCTGCGGGGCTTGTTGTTGACGATTCTGGTTTGCGGGGTATAAGCTCCTGCAATCCTTTGCAGCGTGACCTGGCTTGTTGCACCGATGACAGTTACCCCGGGTGCATGGCCCGCTGTGGTGTAGGTTGCAGCGAT
Source organism: Helianthus tuberosus (assembly GCA_030545235.1). Classification (NCBI taxonomy): domain Eukaryota; kingdom Viridiplantae; phylum Streptophyta; class Magnoliopsida; order Asterales; family Asteraceae; genus Helianthus; species Helianthus tuberosus. Next base: position 55,297,680 of record CM060406.1, read on the forward strand.
TGCATTTGGGGTGATTCCCCTTGTACCCACCATGACTTTGACCACCAGATGATTGCTGACTGGGGCTTTTGTAGTCATCAGTCTTTCTCTGCTGAGACTGAGACTGAACAGAAGTCGAACCCTTACTTGAAGCTCCATCCCATTTTCTCTTGTTGTCACTAGGAGCATCCGAAGTAGCTGTAGCACTTAAACACTTTGGTAACCTGTTCTGCTCCACCGCCTGATCAGTGAGACGGTGAGCCAACTGAACAACCTGCTGGATGGTGGCGAGGTTTGCTGAAGTCACATGACTTTGGATTTCCGACACTAAGCCCTTGAGATAAAGTTCGATATGCTTAATTAGGGGGTCCACCATAGTAGGACACAGTAAGGCAAGCTCATTTGATCTCTTCGTATACGCCTCAATTTCTGACCCCGTCATCTTGAGGTTGAAGAACTCGACTTCCAGCTTATGAATGTCATCCCGACTGCAGTATTCTTCCTTGACCATCTCTTTAAAATTGTTCCATGGGGTGGCGTTAGCAGCAACTGTAACAACTCTCATAAAAAAGTACTATTTATTACTTTAATTTAACCAATAGGAAACCTTAATTGAGAAACCCAAGTGATTCTGCACAAACTCTAAAAATTTTCAGAACAATCGGAATCAGGATCAGGACCCCTAAAACTCAGGGGGGGTAAACCCTAGTTAACAATTATCTAAAAATACTCGTTGTCAAAAATAGAATTTACAAAACAGTCGAGTCAGCAGAGCTAGTCCCAACCGTGGCTACCCTATAACCTATTTTTAACCCTTACGGACCGTAACAATTTAAGTCTTACAGTCCGTAAGCACCCTTACGCACCGTAACAATTTTAGGCTTACGGTCCGTAAGCAAAGTGAAATTTTAACTATAAATAGCAGACATTGGCAATCGAATTTTGGTGTTCAAATGACGTAAAACTTCGCTGCATGTACTGAGATACGTTCTGTTTACACAAATTAACACACACGGTTCACTAATCGACGCCGCAATCAGGGTAATAACTCGATCGCTGATACGATTCAATGTCCGATCGATTAAACTATCCAATGGATGTTTAAGTGCTGCCCACATTAGGGTTTATGCTTTGTCATTCGTCGTTAAATCGATGGATGTTTAAGTATCGCACTTTGTCATTCGTTGTGAAGGTTTTAATCTCGTGAGTTATCGTAAATGCTGTATTAAGTTACTAACCAAATTGTGTGCCTGTTATTAAATTAGGTTATCAAGGCTAATCAGTAGAATAAGCTCTGTTAAATATGCAATGTGAGTCATTCTCTTTTTATCAAATTTGTTTACAAAAGCATGTTATTTTCAAAGTTATAATTACAGTGATTAAGTATATGTAGTCACCAAATTACAGCCGGTATGTGGGGTATTGTGCACATTACTGTTTTTATCAATTTAGGTGGGCGTACCTAATTAATGATACTCGTTACTATTGGGTGAACGGACTCAATAGTAATATGACCACAGTCACCGAAACGAGTCGATGACAAATACTGTGGGTAGTTGGTTGAAATAAACATTGTAATCTCTCTTAATACTGTGAATTATAATAAATGAGTTGTTTTTAGTAAATAGAATGATTCACTCAGTATTTCCCGCTGACAAAACCTTTTTCAAACATGTTTCAGGTGATCTGTTGTGATCCAGGAAAAGTGCCGTGAAGCACTATCAGCTTAAGGAAGTGGCTCAGTATAAAATAATGAAACATGTTTTGTAAAATAAAAGATTTCCTAGTGAAATCTCAAGATTGTAAATTACCGGGTTTTTATCCCGAATTGTGAAATAAAATAATCGGGAAATATTTCAGTTTTAAAAAGATTCTTAAGAAACTTCCGCTATTAATTAAATACCACGGGATTTCTGTCCCGCGGCTCCTGAAACGGGTCAAACCGGGTCGGGGGCCGTGACAGAAATAAGGTGGTATCAGAGCCACTGATCTAAGCCTATTAAGTATTTAGAAATACTTAATTTTACTGATTGCCAATTTTGTGATTATGTGTTTTATTAACTGATTATTTGTTAATTACAGTATGGGTAAACAAAAGTTGTCAAACATCTATCTTAAACTAGATAGGTCAACCAACGAGAAGGGAAGTTCATCCCAAACAAAACCTTATGTAATTCCTGAAGAAGGAATATTTGTTCGTAAGGCACATTATGAGGAACCACTTTCTCCTAATAAAAGAAGTTTGATTATTAGGAAAAGTCAGGAGGAAATAAGGAAAAACCGAGAGAAGAAAGTTAAACAAGAAACCCAGGATTTAATCAATAAATCACCTTGGGAGGACAAATTAGATGAGAAATGGGCAAATCTTTATATGCTAGCCACAGTAGCAGAAAATGCAAATCTCTAAATACTCAAAAGTTTTAGCACTTTTATTTCCAGAAATCTTATTTAGTAAATAAATAAGTTACAGCAAATCGTAGTATAATTTACTTGTTAGTTGTTTTGTGTATGCAATAAAATTTACGGGTTCTCTATAAAATGTTGTTTTAACATTTTATATGTATTTTGCATATATGCTAAACAGCATGAATGAGATATCTGAAGGTTTAGAAAATCTTAACCTCTATCCCGTTAAGATAGAAGTTTCCAAAGAATTCACCGGTTACTTCGCTGATAAAGAAGAACCCATGGAATTTCAATCCAAACCACCGGCAAAACCTAAACCCAAGAAAAGAAACAGATTTGTGGGCTGGAGGCGTGTACATAGGAAAAAGCCAGCAACAAGAAAGGTTACTAAAACTGAAGAACCAATAGACAAAGGCAAAGGGATAGAAATTGAAGAAAATATTAATCAAGTAGAGATGGAAGTTGAAAAGAGTTTTAAGCAACCCGAAAGAGAAATCGGAGAAAGTTCTAGGCAGAAACAGAAAATGACTCCCTGGGAAGTGTTAGATCATAAATTAGTAATGAGTGATCTCATCGGACCTGCCGATGGAAACCTTGAAGCAGCTAATCCAAACCTTATATTTACTGAAGAAGATCTTTTTAGTTATCCACTAGAAGCTCCAATCCCAATCAATCTGGAACCTGCTATTCCAGATCCTATTGTCCAACCTCAACCATTACCAGTAGAATTAGATGAATGGTGGACAACCGATTGGCAATACCAAAACCTTTTAAACAACCCTGATACATTTTTTCCCACAAGTTGACCCAGAACCTCCACTATACCCAACCATGAGCCCGGAGAATCTTACTGAACTTCGCCTCTGGGGCGAAGAGTTAATTAATGCAGGAAATCGGATTAGGGATGTGGGAGAAAGAGTTACTTGGAAATATGACGAAAGGGAGCCTCTTTTTTAAGAAATTAGCTGACCAGAGTTTGCAGAAATATGTGTTAATAAATAATCATAATAACCAGTATGTGTAAATAACTTAACAATAAAACTTTGTATGATAATCGTGTGTACGAGGCATAATATAATATATAAAAATGAAACTTGTGAAATCGATAATTTTGATTATACATGTTAATGTGATTATGTGCAAACTGTTTTATTATATTTATATGTATACTAATTATTTACATAAAATTTATTATCAGATGTCAAACATTGGTAACGAACCAGTAAATGAGGTTAATCAGTCAGAACAATATCCAGGAGATCAATATATGACTCGGCAAGATATTGAAAATATTGTTGCTCAAGGGATAGCCAATGCTATTCCAGCATTCGTTGCTGCTATAAATAATCCAATCGAACCGCAACAAATTGTCCCTAGTAAACGTATTACTGAAGATAACTTCAGTAATAGTGTAAACGGAGGCAATAATAATGTTAATCATAATGGGGAACCACATCAAGCTCCATTACCCAAGAAAATGAAAACCGCAACGCCTGGTTGCACTTTCAAAGAATTCCTTGCTTGTAAACCCACTGAATTTGCAGGCAATGAAGGAGCAACTGCATCACTGCATTGGTTAGAGAAAACCGAAGCAGTCATTGCAATAAGTAAATGTGCTAAAGATGATCAGGTCATGTACGCATCAAATCTCTTCAAGGAAGGAGCACTCGAATGGTGGAACACGGTGTTACAATCAAAAGGAAGAATAATAGCTTATGTTATGACTTGGGAAGAATTTAAAGGTTTTGTAGAAAGAAAATTATGTCCCGAATATGAAAAGGAACAGATGACGAATAAGTTCCTAAATCATCGGATGACGGGTGTAGATTGTCGCGGTTATACTTCGACATTCTTTGAATATGCTAGAGTGGTACCAACACTGGCTTCGCCAGAACCGGTACTCATTTCTCGCTACATTTGGGGATTGATTAGTGAAATCCGCAACATCGTTAAAGCTGCGAGACCTCGCACTATTGACGATGCTGTGGAATTAGCTAACACCCTAACTGATGAATTGGTACGTACGCAAGACGAAAACAGAAAGAAAGAATTGGCTCAGAAAATTACCCAAGGATTTCGTACGGGTAATAATAACAACTTCAACAGAAGAGGAACGGGAAAATCTTCAACTATGCCATTCTGCAGGAATTGCAAAAAGAAACATTATGGAAGATGTAATATAACCTGCAATTTTTGCAAAGTTGTAGGACATCGGGAAGAGAACTGCAGGAAGAAATCCACAATTTGTTACAATTGTGGAGAAACAGGACATTTCAAAACAGAATGTCCTAAATTAATCAAACCAGCAGACAACAAAACCAAGGCGACCGACGGAAATATTAAGAAAAATGCTAGGGCATTCCAGCTGACCACTCAAGAAGCAGAACTCATTCCAGATGTGATAGCGGGTACGTTCTTAGTTCACAACATTTACGCCAAAGTATTATTTGACTCTGGTGCAAACCAAAGTTTTATAAATACTTCATTCTGCCAAGCTCTTAATTTACCTTTAACCAATATTAGGCAGATTTTTACAGTTGAAACGGCAGACGGAAATTCAGTTAAAATAGATAAAGTTTTGCAAGAAGAAAACATAGAACTTTTAGGACATAAATTCTCTGCAAAACTATTGCCGATGAATTTAGCTGAATTTGATGTTGTATTAGGAATGGATTGGTTAATAGTCAACCATGCTAAAATCCTTTGTGATCAGAATTCCATAGAAATTCAATCACCCAACGGAGAAGTAATTAGGATTACAGGAGATAAACCACGTAAGCCCATGAAGTTCATATCAGTAATGAAAATTGCTAATTATGAACGAAAACAAGGAATAGTATATATGATTTCAGTAATCATTAGTACTAAGGGTAAAGAACTTAAGGAAATTCCTGTAGTCTCAGAATATCCAGATATATTCCCAGAAGATTTACCGGGATTACCTCCGGATAAGGAAGTAGAATTTAGGATTCATCTAATTCCAGGAACTACACTAATGGCCAAGGCACCTTATTGGTTAGCACCCACAGAAATGTTAGAACTGAAAAAGCAATTAGATGAATTACTAAGTAAAGGATTCATACAACCTAGTTCATCCCCGTGGGGAGCACCTGTGTTGTTTGTTAAGAAAAAGGATGGTTCAATGAGAATGTGTATCGATTATAGAGAATTGAATAAGGTTACAATTAAGAATCGGTATCCATTACCTAGGATTGATGATCTGTTTGATCAACTTCAGGGGGCTAGATATTTTTCTAAGATAGATTTACGCTCCGGATATCATCAATTGACGGTACAAGAAGAAGACATACCTAAAACTGCTTTCAGAACTAGGTATGGTCATTATGAGTTTAAAGTCATGCCCTTTGGGTTAACGAATGCACCTGCTGCATTCATGGACATGATGAATAGGATCTGTAAACCATATTTGGATAAATTTGTAATTGTTTTCATAGACGATATACTTATTTATTCCAAAAGTCAGACAGAACATTGTGAACACCTTCATGCACTCTTAACTTTGTTAAGAAAAGAAAAGCTTTATGCCAAATTTTCCAAGTGTGAATTTTGGTTGCAAGAAGTGCAATTCTTAGGACACATGGTGAATCATGAAGGTATTCACGTAGATCCTGCTAAGATAGAGGCAATTACCAAATGGAAGGTTCCACAAACAGCAATGGAAATTAGAAGTTTTATAGGTTTAGCTGGGTATTATAGACGGTTTATTAAGGATTTTTCCAAGATAGTTGTTCCATTAACTAAGCTGACCTGTAAAGCCATTAAGTTTGAATGGGGACCTAAGCAAGAAGAAGGCTTTAGAATATTGAAGCAGAAACTAACAAATGCACCAAACTTAGCCTTACCAGAAGGAACTGAAGATTTTGAAGTATATTGTGATGCTTCAAAACTAGGATATGGATGCGTGCTTATGCAACGCAAAAAGGTGATTGCATATGCTTCCAGGCAATTGAAAAAGCACGAAGAAAACTATACGACTCATGATTTAGAATTAGGAGCCGTAATTTTTGCCCTTAAGATTTGGAGACATTATCTTTACGGAAGTAAATTTACTGTCTACACAGACCACAAAAGTTTAAGATATATATTTGGGCAAAAAGAGTTAAACATGAGGCAAAGGAGATGGATGGAAATCTTAAGTGACTACGACTGTGATATTCAGTATCATGAAGGAAAGGCAAATATAGTTGCAGATGCCTTAAGTCGTAAGTATTATGAGAAACAACGACGGGTTCAAGCTCTCAGATTAAATCTACAAATAGATTTAATGGAACAATTGAAGAATATTCAAACTACAGCAATCAGAGATGATGCTGAAGGAATGAAAGAACGAATCAAGGAATTAGAACAAGGAGTAGATGGAATTTGGAGATTTCACAAAAGTAGAATTTGGGTACCTAAGCAGGGAGACTTAAGACCTAAGATTTTAGAAGAAGCTCATAAATCTAGGTATACTATGCACCCATGAAACAATAAGATGTACCAAGATTTAAGAAAGAACTTTTGGTGGATAGGAATGAAAAAGGATATAGCACAATATGTTTCTAAATGTCTCACTTGTTCACAAGTTAAGGCAGAACATCAGAAACCTTTAGGGTTACTACAACAATTAGAAATGCCAGTATGGAAATGGGAACTTATAACAATGGATTTTGTTACTAAGTTACCCAAAACCAGAAAAGGTAATGATGCGATTTGGGTAATTGTGGATCGATTAACCAAATCAGCTCACTTTTTACCTATGAAAGAAACCTTTAGCATGGAAAGACTGGCTAAATTGTATGTAGATGAAGTCGTATCTTTACATGGAGTTCCACTCTCCATTGTTTCGGATAGGGATAGTCGTTTTACTTCTCATTTCTGGAAAAGTTTCCAGCAAGCTATGGGAACTCGACTAAATCTGAGCACTGCATATCATCCCCAAACAGACGGACAAAGTGAAAGGACGATCCAAACTCTAGAAGACATGCTCCGAGCATGTGTAATAGATTTTGGTGGAAACTAGGATGATCATTTACCATTAATTGAATTCTCCTATAACAATAGCTATCATTCAAGCATCGAAACTGCCCCATTTGAAGCACTGTATGGAAGAAAGTGCAGAACTCCAGTCTGTTGGGCAGAAATAGGAGAAAGTCAATTATCAGGTCCTGAAATTGTGCAAGAGACGACTGATAAGATCACACAAATTAAGGAAAGATTGAAGATGGCTAGAGATCGCCAGAAGAGTTATGCAGACAATAGATGCAAGCCACTTGAATTCCAAGTTGGAGACAAAGTACTATTGAAAGTTTCTCCTTGGAAAGGAGTAATTAGATTCGGAAAGAAAGGAAAGCTAAGTCCAAGGTACGTAGGACCATTTTCAGTGATCCAACGTATAGGACCAGTCGCTTATCGTTTACGACTACCAGAAGAATTAGCAGGAGTACATGATGTATTTCATGTATCCAATCTCAAGAAATGCTTATCAGATGAATCACTGGTAGTACCTCTTCGAGATATAGAAGTAAACGAAAATATGAAATTTGTTGAGAAACCTCTTCAAATTGAGGATCGAAAGATCAAGTTTCTCAAACACAAACGACTAGTTTTAGTCAAAGTCAAATGGGATTCAAAGAGAGGAGCTGAATACACTTGGGAGCTGGAATCAGAAATGAAGCGAAAGTATCCTCATTTATTCCGGTTAATCTCGAGGACGAGATTTTTCTTAAGGTGGGGAGAATGTAACAACTCTCATCAAAAAGTACTATTTATTACTTTAATTTAACCAATAGGAAACCTTAATTGAGAAACCCAAGTGATTCTGCACAAACTCTAAAAATTTTCAGAACAATCGGAATCAGGATCAGGACCCCTAAAACTCAGGGGGGGTAAACCCTAGTTAACAATTATCTAAAAATACTCGTTGTCAAAAATAGAATTTACAAAACAGTCGAGTCAGCAGAGCTAGTCCCAACCGTGGCTACCCTATAACCTATTTTTAACCCTTACGGACCGTAACAATTTAAGTCTTACGGTCCGTAAGCACCCTTACGCACCGTAACAATTTTAGGCTTACGGTCCGTAAGCAAAGTGAAATTTTAACTATAAATAGCAGACATTGGCAATCGAATTTTGGTGTTCAAACGACGTAAAACTTCGCTGCATGTACTGAGATACGTTCTGTTTACACAAATTAACACACACGGTTCACTAATCGACGCCGCAATCAGGGTAATAACTCGATCGCTGATACGATTCAATGTCCGATCGATTAAACTATCCAATGGATGTTTAAGTGCTGCCCACATTAGGGTTTATGCTTTGTCATTCGTCGTTAAATCGATGGATGTTTAAGTATCGCACTTTGTCATTCGTTGTGAAGGTTTTAATCTCGTGAGTTATCGTAAATGCTGTATTAAGTTACTAACCAAATTGTGTGCCTGTTATTAAATTAGGTTATCAAGGCTAATCAGTAGAATAAGCTCTGTTAAATATGCAATGTGAGTCATTCTTTTTTTATCAAATTTGTTTACAAAAGCATGTTATTTTCAAAGTTATAATTACAGTGATTAAGTATATGTAGTCACCAAATTACAGCCGGTATGTGGGGTATTGTGCACATTACTGTTTTTATCAATTTAGGTGGGCGTACCTAATTAATGATACTCGTTACTATTGGGTGAACGGACTCAATAGTAATATGACCACAGTCACCGAAACGAGTCGATGACAAATACTGTGGGTAGTTGGTTGAAATAAACATTGTAATCTCTCTTAATACTGTGAATTATAATAAATGAGTTGTTTTTAGTAAATAGAATGATTCACTCAGTATTTCCCGCTGACAAAACCTTTTTCAAACATGTTTCAGGTGATCTGTTGTGATCCAGGAAAAGTGCCGTGAAGCACTATCAGCTTAAGGAAGTGGCTCAGTATAAAATAATGAAACATGTTTTGTAAAATAAAAGATTTCCTAGTGAAATCTCAAGATTGTAAATTACCGGGTTTTTATCCCGAATTGTGAAATAAAATAATCGGGAAATATTTCAGTTTTAAAAAGATCCTGAAGAAACTTCCGCTGTTAATTAAATACCACGGGATTTCTGTCCCGCGGCTCCTGAAACGTGTCAAACCGGGTCGGGGGCCGTGACAGCAACCAACCCCAGCATTTGGACCTGAGCATTCCACCATGTGAGAGCTAAACCCTCGAGAGTACCGGTAGCATACTTCACCCTGCGCGCCTCAGGGCATTCACACATTTTGAACACAGATTATAGTTTCTCAAACCAGTGAAGAAGACCAACGGCTCCTTCAGTGCCGCTGAAAGTAGTTGGTCGGCAGTCCATGAAAGTTTTAAAGGTGCACACAGGTGGCTGAGCATGTTGACCTGTTGGGGGTGAAAGAAAGAACAGAGTTTAACACAAAGGTTGGTTCACGAGAGTAGGATCTAAAGATCCTAGAATGAGTTTGGACTGCAGGATATACCTCCTGCGTGTGCAGCTGCAAGTGCCGCAGCAACTTGTTCGTTAATCAGAGCCGTCAACTGGGCTTGAGTCATGTTAACGCGTCCAGACAGGATCTTCATATTAAGAGGAACATGAGTGAGAGGGGTTCGCGAGAATGCGACGACAAAGAGAGTAAGCACACACGTGTTCAAGCAACAGTAGTTATACTAACCAAGCATACCATGAGCAATGCACTAAGTAACTAACAAGTAGGCAATATATACATAGATCATATCACCTAGAACGTCGAGCCTTGCATGTGGAGTGAAGCGTCATTGTGGATCGTAGAGCACTGTACAGGTTATAGTCTGATTTTAATAAAACTTTTTCCCCTTATTAAAACCAAGTTCGCTATAACCAATGGCTCTGATACCAATCTGTCACACCCCCAAAATCCACCTGCGGAATACCACCGCTTGGAGGCGTGACTGACCAGGATCCAGCCACCAATCATATTGAACAAGCATGTAAGTGATTATAAAAATCCAACCAATACAATTGGTGTCAAAACATAGTTTAAGTTGCAAGCGGAAGCATAACGTTTAAAACCAAAACATAAGTTTAATTGTTTCAAAGTTTAACATGGCACACAGCTATCCATGTCCCACAACGACCCTCTTCCATGCAAGCTCCAGCTAAGTACCTATTGACCTGCAAAGCATGTAGTAACGAGTCAACAAGAATGTTGAGCGAGTTCACATTTGGGTGTTCGTTTTAGGTTGTTTCGAAAACAGTTTCCTTTATTTGGCATCCTGCCGTGGGGGTTACCCCATCGTTGAAAACGTGATCTGTTTAACCCAATTACTCTGGCAATCCAGCCGTGGGGGCTACCCCAGGTTTAGTTATCTGGCTTTTGGCCGTGGGGGCTACCCCATGTATATGCTACTAGACTCATTACATATCGACTGCTGACTGTAGTCATGTTTATGTGCCCTGAACTGTCAATGTCTATCATCATTGACGTGCCCAGATCCATTAGTTCACGCCCGTCCTCTGCGGCACGGTGTGAGGCTTGTCAGACCTAAATAGCGCTATCTAACTAATGACCCGCTCGCCATTGGCCCGGCGATTAAGTCGATATAAAAAGGAGGGACTTCGTGATAGAGTTTTGGTCTAGTGAAAGTTATCTGTCCAAGAGGACGAGGAATTATATTCCTGAGCCATTATTGTCCTACCCAAGAAAGGTCGAGGAATCCATATTCCTGAACCCCATTCCCAACCCCTGGGAATCCCATGCTTGTAGAGATGTGTGAACTCACCTTGGTTTGCTCGGCAGATAAACGAAAGGTCAAATCGAGCTAATTGCGGTCAACTACGTCCTAGTATGGTTACCACGCAAGTCAGATACAACCCAAGTAATGCACATACATTTTCTACACGTATACTAGCACGTTGCAAACAAGTGTTATTCATGGCAGTCCAATCAACAGTGTATAACATACACATTCCACAGTAACACATATGGTCCATACATTCGGCCCAAATACTTAGGCCTGTATCCGTGCAAGTCCATATAAACATATAATCAGGTGGTCTCGAGTCAGGTCTCGAGTCGCAACAAGACTCGCAACCTGGTTTCGAGTCATGTTGTTTGTGCTGGTAATGTGTGGTCTCGAGTCGAGACTAGGGGTTCTCGACTCGTAACCTGTGTCGCAACCGCGGTCTCGAGTTGTCACGTATCTGGTCTCGAGTTCAGTCTCGAGTCGAGGTCATGAGGTCTCGAGTCGAGACATTGCTGGTTTCGAGTCCTTGAAGCTTATCTCGAGTTGTCCTGGGTTGGTCTCGAGTCGCAACCGGAGGTCTCGACTCGCACCCTGCTGTTTCTAGAACATCTGCCCAGCTTTTTGTACTAGCCAATAACATTGCATAATCGTGATTTGGTGTACTATCCTATGAGAAATCACAAACATGTTTTCTTGTCTAACAATTAACCAAAATGGATCAAACCACAGGTTTTTCAAATATTCAAAGCACATTCATCATCTATTCATCACCTAATCATATGGTTCATCACTTAGGGTTTTATCATATCAACATGCTCATTCCAACAAATCTATCCTAGCATGAACACACGGCAATATCATCATCATTGGCCCTATATCTAGCACATAGTCACCGGTTCATCCTTAGATTTAAGTTTATTTATGCATTTGTCATAAGAATCTTGCCCACCATTTTTAACAACATCCTTATTCAATTTAACTCATAACCAAGCATGTGGATCATTTACAACCAAGAACTTATAATCATTCAACTCCTTTAACCGATCATCTACATTATTTACTCATACAAATTATTCATGGAGAATATTTAAACAAAGCATGCATACCATTTATCAACCAAGCATCTTTTATCAAACAAACCCCTACATTATAGATAAACAATAATCTTCATGCATTTTGTCATTAACCAACTCAAGGGAGACACTAACCGGCTAGATACTCTAAGTGTGAGGGTATGAAGAGTCGATGAGTGAACTTCCGAATGATGATCCCAAGCTCGATCCGAGAGTCCTAGTGTTGCCGGTTGGATCCGAGAGAAGGATGAGAGGAGGTTTGTGTTGGTGTTCTAGGGTTTTAGTGAGAGAGAGATAGTGTGTGTAGGTTGCCCAAAAATGGCAAGGTTGGCTAGGAGCATGTGTCACACCCCGACCACGTGGAACATACAAAACGTGGCGGAAATATCGGGGAGTGTTGTAACAGAATTAATTGTTTCAAATCCATGGCAATTGAAGTTTCGTTTTATTGATTCAAAGTGTTACAATGTCTTAACAAACAAGAAAATACAACATAATTAACTAGTCTTGCATCTTTTATTGTCACTAAAGCCCAAGTCTGTCTATGTGTATCCTGATCATCTTATACAACAGCTCCTGAAAAACACATGTGAAAATAGGTACGTCAGCATAAAAATGCCTGTGAGATACATAGGTTTTGTGAAAATAAGATTCATGACTTATGTTTGAGAAAATGTTTAGTCATGAACCTTGTTATTTGCTTTGTCTTTTAAATCATTTGAAAAACGATAAGATCAGATGATAAGTACAAATAAATGTAAGGTTAAATGAATAACCAAGTAAAATGTGTTTGCATAAGATAAGTTGTTTATAAATCAATGTCTTGTGAAAAGTATGTTATTTGTATGAAATGTTCTATGTCTCAAACTGAAATGATTCAAATAACGTTACGACATGTAATACCATACAAACACTTATATATAGGAAGTACCAGCGGCGTATCCACCATGCTTGTATCATATTACACACGCATCGTTACTTAATCACTTAATCAAACCAAACCAAACAATGTAAAATGTTCATGTCAAGATGTAAATCATGTCAAAATGTCTATGTCAAATATCCATGTCAAATATCCATGTCAAATGTCTATGTCAAAATGTCATGTATGGCAAGTGAAAGGTCTCAACTAAACCATATGCACAAGAACAAAGTATTGAAGTAAAACTTGGTTTAAATCAAAGCTATGTTTTGTGTAAATGCATGATCAAATGTCAATCATGTTAAAATGTCTATGTCAAATATCCATGTCAAATGTCTATGTCAAATATCCATGTCAAATGTCTATATCAAAATGTCATGTATGGCAAGTGAAAGGTCTCAACTAAACCATATGCACAAAAACAAAGTATTGAAGTAAAACTTGGTTTAAATCAAAGCTATGTTTTGTGTAAATGCATGCAAATATTTAATATGAACATTTATGCGGTATTGTGAATATGCATACATCCAAGCCTGGCGACTGAGGTGATAAACCCTTTAAACAAATTAAAGGTCTATCTGTCTTTATAACAACGAATTCGGTCATTCCTTTCATCCCCTTTCCCTGGGACGTCCGGAACGGGAGTTGTCAATTCCTATGGTACCACTACCTACTAACGAACGGCATGATCGGTGTTAATGAATGTATTGTCCCATGTAAACAAACCAAATGTCATACCAAAAATGTAAGCATGTGATGAAAAACAATGTACTAAGTATGCACGCAATGGACATAAATAGCATAAAAATGTAAATGTAAAACGATGTACTAAGTATGAACTAAATGGACATACATAGCATAAAATGTAAATGTAAAATGATGTACTAAGTATGAACTAAATGGACATACATAGCATAAAACACAATGAGATCATGTACTATAATGTACTAACGAACATAGCAGTATATGATGTGAAAACAGGAAAGCATGAAAGTAACAAGTAGGCACATGTGTTTCACCCCAAAACAGTTTGGAAAATAGTAAAAGAGGGGTCTATGTACTCACTTGAGATTGCTCAGTTGTCTAAAGATAACCACCAAACAGTGCTAGAGATCGCGGATATCGAACGGCACCTAATATAGGTAACTATGTTAATTAACCGGACCTAGATCGGAAGACTGGGTAGCATTAGGGTTTGTAAACCAAACGAGTGTGGAGACTCGTGTGATATGGTTTAACAAAGCCTACATACTAAATGAAACCTAACATAACTGCCTACGACCCATTACGACCCGTTTAGGTAGCTTATGCTACTTTAACGCGTCGTTCGCGTGAAACGCGTTCGGACCGCCTAACTAGTCCTATGACAAGTATTATATGCCTAAACATGTTAAATAATCAGTTATGTGACAAAGGTTTAGGTTACATATGCTTAATTACCAATTATACATGAAAAGGGTATTCTGGTAATTTACCTAAGGCATATAAACTACCTATCATACAACTACTTAAACGTCGTGACCATAAGGTATAACCTCGGAAGGTTATTCCCTACACTATGGTCACCTAATGTATTTGGTCGGATCCTAATGATCGACCAAACTGGGTCGGGTTCGAAGGTATAGGCGATTTATCAGATCGCCTACCCTACGACCCTAGACAACGTGGTAATCAGTAGGCATAGTCCCAAGGGACTATAACCATCGTGATTACAATCACGTTGCGAAGTTCTAACGAACTTCGCATTGACCATCACTGGTCAACGCTGAAAGTCAAACAAAGTTTGACTTTCTGACTCGAAAAGCAGTAAAAATAAGGAAAAGAACGAAAGAATACTTACGAAGGGTCCCCGAATGCTAATCTAAATCAGTATAGTTCAGGTATGAAACAAAGTTTCAACTTAGAACACAACTAATAAGATTCTAGTAAGTAATGAGGTTGGAATGGCATGGGTATATATAGTTTTTGGTGAACCGTTGAGATTGTTTCTTGGAAAAGGGGAAAAGATCTAGCCCGTACACTTGTCACAAAGTTGTGGTGGCTAAAAATGGACACCATAGGAGTTTAACAAGTGTCATTTGGCCTTTGGGAGGTGTTAATGGCTGAATAAATTAGTTTATGCATTTTTTTCTATTTTTTTTTTTTATTATTTTAGCAGTTTTGCAGTTTTGGTTCCTATGCGCGTATCGTCGTGTTTTGGCACTTCTAACACCCGTTAAGCCCATTTTTAAGCTTCACAAGGATGTTAAAGTATAGGAAACATGAAACATGCTCAAAAATATGTCGGATGTCGGTTCGTTTGGTCGTACGATCGCGATGTTCGCTTAATTACGACGGAATGCGCATAAGCGCGAAAAACGATCCAAATGACGCGACGAATGGATTTTTCTTAAGGCGAACACTAAAATATAATGTAGTCATGCTTACATAAATTTTTGGATGTCCAGATGTATTCAGAACGTAAGTTATGCGCGAAAATGCAAACTTGTGCACTTTTTGACACTTTTAGTCCCTGAATGACACAAAAGTTTATTTTAGCACACCGAACCCCTCAAAGCCTATTTCTAAGCTATGTAAAGGATATTTATGGTATGTTTAACTTATGGTCATGTTCCGGAATGTCTGTTACAGTTCAAATTGGCATACTTTCGCAGTTTGTCAACTTTAGTCCCTGTAAGCGAATTAACTTGGTTTTGCCATACCAAAGCCTTCAAAACTTATTTCTAAGTTATGTAAAGGTTATTTAAGGTATGTTAAGCCTATTTCACTATGCCGGAGTGTTCGTTGCATTAAACTGGTTATATTTACGCATTAGTGCGCGTATAACCTTCCAGAAAGCGATTTAGAGCTTGAAATCGAACATGAGTCGATATGTGCAAAAGATACACATATTTATACAAGTCCAAAGTATGAAATACATTATTTCATTGGTTTGGCATTTGTTTGATGGCCGTGGAGGCACAGGTGTTACAGTCTCCCCTACTTTAGGAAATTTCGTCCCGAAATTTATTTAGAGGAAACTTGTGAGAGTTTAAAACATGAAGTTGAAAAGATCGAACAACATTGGCTAGGTTTCTGAACTTTTAGTAACTTTAATAATCATCATGATTGCAACGTAAGAGGGATACTTATATACAAGTATATAAAGCATCATTGGTGCGTCCACCGTACCTCCATTACATCGTCCTCCTTTTGTTATTGTTGTCGCTATCGGTTCTTTCACATAATAAATCTTACTGGATTTCTGTGCACTAAATTTCATAATTATGTGCGCATCCATAATTAGAGAATTCCTTGCACAGTTCACACAGTCTATTTTATAATGTGTAGGGTAAAACCAAATGAACAATCCTGTGATAAGCGTGACTTAGACCGCCATAGAGTCCTTTAGACTAAATCAATAAATGATTTAAATAGACTATCAAGGAGTCTGTTCAGCTACATCACTAGATGTCATTTTTTTTTTAACCAAATTGTGAATCAATCTTTTTGACTAGACCACTAAAGGGTCTCTTATAAAACATGGAGTGGTACTATATAATCCAAGGGTCTTAACTATTACATAGAAGCCCATTTAAGGATTTAAGGTAGTACCTTTTGAATATCCTGCTACGAATCTCTCATATGAAGATATGAAAGATCCTGCGAGGATTTGGATAACGAATATCCAGAGTATTAAAACACAAAAATGCATAAAAGAAAACATAAGATGAACTAACACATAGTCACATAACCACAAAATTGTTTAACTAGAAGTTTGTTCTGCTAACAGAGTACATGTATTTAAAGCACACTAGGAATCCATCTCGTGGATTTCATTTGGTACTTTAAACATTATCAAGAATCTAACTATAAAGATAGAAAGATCTTTAAAAGAAAGAATTCGATTTCGATTTTAAGGAATCGAAATGTTCGAATTTAAGTATATGAGGAAATCCAATTAAGGACTCTGATTTGAATGATGATCATCCACAAGGATCTAATTGTGAAGATAAAAAGATCCCTTATGGATTTTAGAAGTTGAAGATGTTTTGATACCTTGCACTGGACGTGCTTATGTCAAAACATGAAGTAAAAATGCTTATGAAATTGAGATGCTAGATATGCCAAGGCGACATATGAAGCAGAATTTTGAAGGTTAAGTCAATGTATGAGGAAAATATTTTTGAAAACTATGCATGGGGTTCTTTTAAGAAAAAGGTGTTTAACGTTTTTGAAACCTTATATATAATACTTTTGAAATCATAAAGTAGGTGTAATAGGTAGATATATTTACAAAAATGTTTTAAAAATCATGCGAAATGAATTTTGAAATTATGTATAAGGTTTTTGAAAGACATGAATGATGCTTTTCGAAATCATGCACTTGA
The DNA here is from genome assembly GCA_030545235.1 of Helianthus tuberosus. Classification (NCBI taxonomy): domain Eukaryota; kingdom Viridiplantae; phylum Streptophyta; class Magnoliopsida; order Asterales; family Asteraceae; genus Helianthus; species Helianthus tuberosus. Next base: position 55,315,158 of record CM060406.1, read on the forward strand.
TCAGAAAATGTATTGTGTTAATATTGTCTTCAGACTATATGAAATATTTTGAAATTAGAAAGGTTGGTTTTGATAACATGGCCAATGTTTTTGAAATAACACAGACAATGCATCTAGAAAAATTGTTTTCAAACTACATGAAATGTTTTGAGATCATGAAGATTGTTTTGAAATACTGGTACTGTGTATGTTGAAAAATCAAAACGTAATGGGTATGAGATTTGAAAATATCCTTAGTTATCCAACCAAGGATTAAAGGTAAAGGTGTGTAAAAAGCACGATTACTCATAATTTCACTTTATTTCCTGTACTTCGTTTCTTAGAATGAAACGAATACTTAGAACTTTCGAGGAAATTATGAGCGATCACTTGAAAGTGAGAATCACAAGAGTAGTTTGTAAGGAACATAGTTCCTTAATGCAGGTATCATAGGAAAATCATACACACATGTAACTATACTTGTATATCAGAATTTGTGAACAACGATTTTTATTTATGAACAAGACATATTGTTTCACAATACACGAAACAAAAGAAACAAAGACATAAGACAGCAACATCCTTTGTTCAGCCAAATGCTCATCCGAGGGTTGGATTTGCACTGACTATCTTCGGGCAGTTGTTCCTGAAATGGCTCGTATCGCCACAGTTGTAGCAAGTACCACGCGGGAAACGAGCTTGAGTAGGGTTGACTTGGAGTTGGGTAGCAGCAAGATTTGCAACAGCTTTGTTCTGGATAGCAAAGCGGCATGTGTTGACCAAATGTCCCCTCCGTCCACAGTAGGTACATTTGGAGCAGGGTATGAGGTTTGAATGATGACGGTTGCATCGCTTGCACCTAGGAGCAGTTCCTAAGTACGGCTTCCTAGCTGGTGGCCTTGCCACTTGGCTAGGTCCAGCTTGATTAGGTGTAACCGCTGCGGGTTTCCTCGAAGCCTTACGCTTCCTTGATGTTGTTGCAAGCCTGACTACTGCTTCCTTTGGTGTCTCTTGAGTGGCTTCATTGTCGAGACGAGAGGCTTCATTGTTAAGACGAGCCATGGCAATACCTAAATCCACAGTCCTCTGAATCACTTCGCCAATTTGCTGGACAAATTTGGCTGTTCGCTCGGGCATTTGACCAGTTCCAAGAGGAATAGACATTCTAGAAGAAAATGAAAGACAGAGGAAGAAACGAGTGAAAGGTTATTGGATAATCAATACAGAATGTTAACGAATGAAAATTGTGATCATTTGTTTGTTACCTAAGGCAAACAAATGAGATGGTGACAATTCAAAGTAAATAGGTCAAAAAAATAATGTATCGCGAAGACATGCTCGCCTATAAGTGAACACTCATCCCAAGAATTCCCAGGTAAGCACAACTGGTCTCGCGTCTGATGAGATGTATACGAAGTGCTTGCCTAGACAGAAAACCCAGAATACAGGCATTCACCCTTCCAGTTTGCACGTGTTCACATTATTTAAAACCCAAAACCTTGACGAAGTTTTGAAAACTCAAAGGGGTTCAAATCCATATAATAGAGAGTTCAAAACCTTACAATAGAGGGTTCAAAACCTAGTAATCAATCATCCTAGAACAGATGATTAGTTTTCAAAGCGGTTTTGAAATTTATGTTTTTGTTGTGGTAGTCGCCTAAGGATAGGTGACGATATTGTTTTATGACTAAACGCAAGTAAACTCGCGTTAGGGTCCTAGAAAGGTTATAGACTAGGTCAAAGCATTACTAATAACCTAATTCCCTATAACCATTGGCTCTGATACCATCTTTTCTGTCACACCCCGACCACGTGGAACATACAAAACGTGGCGGAAATATCGGGGAGTGTTGTAACAGAATTAATTGTTTCAAATCCATGGCAATTGAAGTTTCGTTTTATTGATTCAAAGTGTTACAATGTCTTAACAAACAAGAAAATACAACATAATTAACTAGTCTTGCATCTTTTATTGTCACTAAAGCCCAAGTCTGTCTATGTGTATCCTGATCATCTTATACAACAGCTCCTGAAAAACACATGTGAAAATAGGTACGTCAGCATAAAAATGCCTGTGAGATACATAGGTTTTGTGAAAATAAGATTCATGACTTATGTTTGAGAAAATGTTTAGTCATGAACCTTGTTATTTGCTTTGTCTTTTAAATCATTTGAAAAACGATAAGATCAGATGATAAGTACAAATAAATGTAAGGTTAAATGAATAACCAAGTAAAATGTGTTTGCATAAGATAAGTTGTTTATAAATCAATGTCTTGTGAAAAGTATGTTATTTGTATGAAATGTTCTATGTCTCAAACTGAAATGATTCAAATAACGTTACGACATGTAATACCATACAAACACTTATATATAGGAAGTACCAGCGGCGTATCCACCATGCTTGTATCATATTACACACGCATCGTTACTTAATCACTTAATCAAACCAAACCAAACAATGTAAAATGTTCATGTCAAGATGTAAATCATGTCAAAATGTCTATGTCAAATATCCATGTCAAATGTCTATGTCAAATATCCATGTCAAATGTCTATGTCAAAATGTCATGTATGGCAAGTGAAAGGTCTCAACTAAACCATATGCACAAGAACAAAGTATTGAAGTAAAACTTGGTTTAAATCAAAGCTATGTTTTGTGTAAATGCATGATCAAATGTCAATCATGTTAAAATGTCTATGTCAAATATCCATGTCAAATGTCTATGTCAAATATCCATGTCAAATGTCTATATCAAAATGTCATGTATGGCAAGTGAAAGGTCTCAACTAAACCATATGCACAAAAACAAAGTATTGAAGTAAAACTTGGTTTAAATCAAAGCTATGTTTTGTGTAAATGCATGCAAATATTTAATATGAACATTTATGCGGTATTGTGAATATGCATACATCCAAGCCTGGCGACTGAGGTGATAAACCCTTTAAACAAATTAAAGGTCTATCTGTCTTTATAACAACGAATTCGGTCATTCCTTTCATCCCCTTTCCCTGGGACGTCCGGAACGGGAGTTGTCAATTCCTATGGTACCACTACCTACTAACGAACGGCATGATCGGTGTTAATGAATGTATTGTCCCATGTAAACAAACCAAATGTCATACCAAAAATGTAAGCATGTGATGAAAAACAATGTACTAAGTATGCACGCAATGGACATAAATAGCATAAAAATGTAAAACGATGTACTAAGTATGAACTAAATGGACATACATAGCATAAAATGTAAATGTAAAATGATGTACTAAGTATGAACTAAATGGACATACATAGCATAAAACACAATGAGATCATGTACTATAATGTACTAACGAACATAGCAGTATATGATGTGAAAACAGGAAAGCATGAAAGTAACAAGTAGGCACATGTGTTTCACCCCAAAACAGTTTGGAAAACAGTAAAAGAGGGGTCTATGTACTCACTTGAGATTGCTCAGTTGTCTAAAGATAACCACCAAACAGTGCTAGAGATCGCGGATATCGAACGGCACCTAATATAGGTAACTATGTTAATTAACCGGACCTAGATCGGAAGACTGGGTAGCATTAGGGTTTGTAAACCAAACGAGTGTGGAGACTCGTGTGATATGGTTTAACAAAGCCTACATACTAAATGAAACCTAACATAACTGCCTACGACCCATTACGACCCGTTTAGGTAGCTTATGCTACTTTAACGCGTCGTTCGCGTGAAACGCGTTCGGACCGCCTAACTAGTCCTATGACAAGTATTATATGCCTAAACATGTTAAATAATCAGTTATGTGACAAAGGTTTAGGTTACATATGCTTAATTACCAATTATACATGAAAAGGGTATTCTGGTAATTTACCTAAGGCATATAAACTACCTATCATACAACTACTTAAACGTCGTGACCATAAGGTATAACCTCGGAAGGTTATTCCCTACACTATGGTCACCTAATGTATTTGGTCGGATCCTAATGATCGACCAAACTGGGTCGGGTTCGAAGGTATAGGCGATTTATCAGATCGCCTACCCTACGACCCTAGACAACGTGGTAATCAGTAGGCATAGTCCCAAGGGACTATAACCATCGTGATTACAATCACGTTGCGAAGTTCTAACGAACTTCGCATTGACCATCACTGGTCAACGCTGAAAGTCAAACAAAGTTTGACTTTCTGACTCGAAAAGCAGTAAAAATAAGGAAAAGAACGAAAGAATACTTACGAAGGGTCCCCGAATGCTAATCTAAATCAGTATAGTTCAGGTATGAAACAAAGTTTCAACTTAGAACACAACTAATAAGATTCTAGTAAGTAATGAGGTTGGAATGGCATGGGTATATATAGTTTTTGGTGAACCGTTGAGATTGTTTCTTGGAAAAGGGGAAAAGATCTAGCCCGTACACTTGTCACAAAGTTGTGGTGGCTAAAAATGGACACCATAGGAGTTTAACAAGTGTCATTTGGCCTTTGGGAGGTGTTAATGGCTGAATAAATTAGTTTATGCATTTTTTTTCTATTTTTTTTTTTATTATTTTAGCAGTTTTGCAGTTTTGGTTCCTATGCGCGTATCGTCGTGTTTTGGCACTTCTAACACCCGTTAAGCCCATTTTTAAGCTTCACAAGGATGTTAAAGTATAGGAAACATGAAACATGCTCAAAAATATGTCGGATGTCGGTTCGTTTGGTCGTACGATCGCGATGTTCGCTTAATTACGACGGAATGCGCATAAGCGCGAAAAACGATCCAAATGACGCGACGAATGGATTTTTCTTAAGGCGAACACTAAAATATAATGTAGTCATGCTTACATAAATTTTTGGATGTCCAGATGTATTCAGAACGTAAGTTATGCGCGAAAATGCAAACTTGTGCACTTTTTGACACTTTTAGTCCCTGAATGACACAAAAGTTTATTTTAGCACACCGAACCCCTCAAAGCCTATTTCTAAGCTATGTAAAGGATATTTATGGTATGTTTAACTTATGGTCATGTTCCGGAATGTCTGTTACAGTTCAAATTGGCATACTTTCGCAGTTTGTCAACTTTAGTCCCTGTAAGCGAATTAACTTGGTTTTGCCATACCAAAGCCTTCAAAACTTATTTCTAAGTTATGTAAAGGTTATTTAAGGTATGTTAAGCCTATTTCACTATGCCGGAGTGTTCGTTGCATTAAACTGGTTATATTTACGCATTAGTGCGCGTATAACCTTCCAGAAAGCGATTTAGAGCTTGAAATCGAACATGAGTCGATATGTGCAAAAGATACACATATTTATACAAGTCCAAAGTATGAAATACATTATTTCATTGGTTTGGCATTTGTTTGATGGCCGTGGAGGCACAGGTGTTACAGCATGAGTTATATACTAGCCCTAAGTTGGTTCACCCTAGTGGGTTTTCGAGTGGGACAAAGAGAAGTATGGCCCAACCGGCCCAATTGTTGTACTGTTCACTCGAGACCGAGTGGTCTCGAGTCGGGTCCTTGTGTCTCGGGTCACATAAATACACGCATACATATAAGCACAACACATATTCACATATAACATTCATTAAACCAACATGTCAACTAGTCACATAACGTTCAAGCATGTTACATCGAGATACAATGAAGGGTTCTAAATTACGAGTTGTCACAAAGCATATCTTCTATTGTCTGAATTGTCCTTTCGCTTTGTCCGTCCGTTTGAGGATGATAAGCTGTACTTAGATTTAATCTAGTTCCCATTGCTTTTTGGAAACTTGTCCAAAAATGAGAAGTAAGTGATCATCCCAATTTTCCTCTAAAATCAATTACACAGGCTCTAAGCATATCTTCCATTGTCTGAATTGTCCTTTCGCTTTGTCCGTCCGTTTGAGGATGATAAGCTGTACTTAGATTTAATCTAGTTCCCATTGCTTTTTGGAAACGGTTATCTCTGTCAGACACAATAGGTTTCCTTGGCTATTTCATTTACATATAACTTGGTTAATTGTAATGAAACTATTTCATTTACATATAACTTGGCTAATTGTAATGAAACTATTTCATTTACATATAACTTGGCTAATTGTTCCATACTGAAGGTTTCCTTCATAGGTAAGAAATAAGCAGATTTGGTTAATCTGTCTATAATCACCCAGATTGTATCATTACCTTTTCGTGTCTTGGGTAATTTGGTAACAAAGTCCATTGTTATTAATTCCCATTACCAGATTGGCATCCCCAATTGATGTAGTAATCCTGAAGGTTTCTGATGTTCAACTTTAACCTGGGAACAGGTTAAACATTTAGCAACATAATTTGCTATATCCTTTTTCATTCCAATCCACCAGAAATTATTTCTTAAGTCTTGATACATCTTGTCACTACCGAGATGCATCGTATACTTAGACTTATGGGCTTCTTCAAAAAATCGGTTTCGTATGTTTCCTTGAATAGGTATCCAGATCCTTTTCTTATGGAATCTCCAAATTCCATCTGCTTCTTTTTCTAATCCCTTAAACATTCCTTTCAAATCTTCAGCATCGTCCTTGATTGTTGTTTCCTGTATCTTTCTAATTTCCTCATTTAAATATATCTACAGATTTAGTCTAAGAGAGCGTACTCTTTTTGGCTTTTCATGATACTTTCGACTTAAAGCATCAGCTACTACATTAGCTTTTCCTGCATGATACTGGATATCACAATCATAATCACTAAGAATTTCCATCCATCGTCTTTGCCTCATATTTAATTCCTTTTATCTGAAGACATATCTTAAGCTCTAATGATCTGTAAATACAAGAACTTACTACCATAAAGATAGTGTCTCCAAATCTTAAGGGCAAAAATTTATTGCTCCTAATTCTAAAGCATGGGTTGTATAATTCTCTTCATGTTTCTTAAGCTGTCTAGAGGCATAAGCAATTACCTTATGACGTTGCATTAACACACATCCAAATCCTAATTTGGAGGCGTCACAATAGACTACGAAGTCTTCAGTTCCTTCAGGCAACGCGAGTATGGGTGTGTTGCTTAACCTTTGTTTCAAAATCCTAAATGCTTCCTCTTGTTTTGGTCCCCATTCAAACTTAACTGATTTGCAAGTCAGTTTGGTCAATGGAATGGCTATTCTAGAGAAATCTTGAATAAAACGTCTATAATATCCTGCCAGTCCAAGGAAAACTTCTTACTTCTGTTGGCGACTCAGGGATTTTCCATTTGGTAATCGCCTCGATTTTTGTGGGATCCATATGAATTCCTTCATGATTAACCAAGTGTCCAAGGAATTGCACTTCTTGCAACTAGAATTCGCATTTGGAGAATTTAGTGTAAAGCTTTTCTATTCTCAACAATGTCAGAAGTGTATGCAAATGTTCGGCATGTTCCTCTTTACTCTTAGAGTAAATTAGGATATCATCTATAAAGACAATTATGAATTTATCCAGATATGGTTTACATTTCCTGTTCATCATGTCCATAAATGCGGCTGGGGCATTGGTTAAACCAAATGGCATGGCTGTAAATTCATAATAACCGTACCCTGTTCTGAAAGCAGTTTTAGGAATATCCTCTTCCTGTACTTTCAATTGATGATATCCTGAGCGTAAATCGATCTTAGAAAAGAATCGGTCTCCTTGAAGTTGATCGAACAGATCATCGATTCTCGGTAGTGGGTACCGATTTTTAATCGTAACCTTATTCAATTCTCGGTAGTCAATGCACATACACATCGATCTGTCTTTCTTCTTGACAAACAACACCGGTGCTCCCCGCGGTGAGGAACTAGGTTGTATGAAACCTTTTTCTAGTAATTCGTCAAGCTGTTTCTTCAGTTCCTACATCTCCATTGGTGCTAGTCGATAGGATGCTTTGGCAATCGGTGTCGTTCCTGGTATTAGGTGAATTCTACATTCAACTTCTCGATCTGGCGTTAATCCAGGTAATTCTTCTGGAAAAACGTCTGAGAATTTAGATACTACAGGAATATCTTTTAATTATTTTCCTTTAGTGTTAATGATTACTGAAATCGTATACACCATTCCTCATTTCTTTGCATAACTTGCAGCTTTCATCACATAGATGAACTTTGTGGTTTTCGTTGGCTTGTCTTCTTTAATTGTGATCTTTTCACCACGTGTTGTACTCACTTATACCGACTTTTGATCACATAAAATACTGGCATGATTGGCTACTAACCAATCCATTCCTAATATGATATCGAATCCGGCTAGATCCATTGGAAAAAGATTAGCAGTAAAGTTATGGTTTAAAACTTCTATCCTTGCTTTCTGCAAGATTTCACTTATCTTGATAGAACTTCCATTGGCCGTTTCCACCAGACAGTCTTGTTGAAGTTTTGTTAATGGTTGATTGGGAAGTTTGCAGAAAGAAGTATTGATAAAACTTTGGTTTGCACCAGAGTCAAATAATACCTTAGCATAAACATTATTAACTAAAAACGTATCGGCAATCACATCCAGAATCATCTTGGCTTCTTCAGCTGTCAGAACGAACGCTCTGGCATTTTTCTTGGGTCCTTCGGTTGCTTTAGCTTTGTTGGTTGTCGCTAGAGCTAGTTTCGGACAGTTTGGTTTAATACGACCAGCTTCTCCACAATTGTAGCATATTCTATTTCTAGCTTTCTTCCTGCAGTCTTCTTCCTTATGTCATGTTATTTTGTAGAAGTTGCAGTATATCGAGCATTTCCATGGGTGTTTCCTTTTGAAATACTTGCAGTTGGGTGAATAGGAAGAACCTGGTCCTTTTCCAGGGTAGGAATTACCATAACGTAATTCTTGGGTAATCTTTTGTGCTAGGTTCTTTTTCTGGTTTTCCTTTTGTGTATGTACCAATTCATCAGTTAGAGTGTTAGCAAGTTCTACAGCTTCTTCTATGGTTTGTGGTCTAGCTGCCTTGACTACATGTCTAATCTCATTAATTAATCCCCAGATGTAAAGGGAGATTAATACTGGTTCCGGAGAGGCTAGGGTTGGTACTATCCTTGCATATTCGAAGAATATGGTAGTATAATCCCTGCAATCTACTCCACTCATTCTATGATTCAGAAACTTATTGGCAATTTATTCCTTTACATGAGGAGGACAGAATTTACTTTCAACTATTTCCTTAAAGTTGGTCCATTCCAAGTTATAAACCCTGTCACTTCCTCTGGACTAGAGAATAGTATTCCACCATTCTAAGGTTGCATTCTTAAAGAGATTAAAAGCATACATGATCTTATCTTCATCTACACATTTACTTATCTTTAAAACTACTTATGTCTTCTCTATCTAGCGCAAGGCTGAAATGACTCCTTCACAGTCGGAGAATTCTATTGGTTTATAGGCTAAGAATTCTTTATAAGAACAACCATATGAGATGGTCCTTCTTCTTTTTGGAATTGGAGCTTAGATAAGTGGTCCGTGATTTCCGTTCACACTGTGACTTGGTTCGGTGGGTGCACGTTTACTTCCAATTACAAAATTATTTTCTGCCTTTTTAATAGTGTTGATAATATATGGCATAGCATCTATGATTCCTTGGGCTACTATATGTTCGACGGCACGTTTATCCACTTGGTTCCCGTTATTATTGTTATTCTGGATTTCCTGATTTACTTCGTTTGACATGTGAATTGTAAACATTTATCAGGTATTAATATCACAAAATAAAATTAATACAAACAAATACACAAGCATATTGAACCAAAATCGTCGATCATTGCGACTTACTCTTTTTCATATATATATGCATCCATTACAAACTATGACTAAAATTGAAACACTAGTAACTATGCATCGATATATATATATATATATATATATATATATATATATTAATTTATATCTATCTTAGATTGATTTTTTTTAAGTACCAAAATTCACACATATATATGTATATATATTAGGTGTTGGCTTTTCTAGTACTGCATTTCATGCTCGTCATATTTCCAGACGAGTTTTTCTCCTATTTGGCGAATCTGATTTCCCTCCTCGACCAACTCTTCACCATACCGGCGAAGTTCTTCCACATTCTCGTGAATCATTGGTGGTAGTGGGGATGGCACTAGTTCAGGGTAACGTGGTATTGGTTCTCCGTAAGGATATGAGTTATTCAATATTTCCTGAATTGACCGGTTGTCGTCCCACCACGGATCATAGTCTAAAGGGTTTGGTGCTGGAATTCTAGGTATCTCATTTGGATCAAATGATGGGATTGGAAGTTGATTTTCCTGGTTTAATTCTAGCTCCATGGGTTGGTTAGGGAATAATGGTAGAAGTTGTGGGTCTGCTAGTTGGTTAAGATTAAAATTTTCTTCTACGTTTCCAAACATATGAAAGTCAGCTAGTTGCCTATCCAAATCTTCTTCCCATAAGGGTCTAGCCTCCTGATTCTGGGTATTTCTTTCTCTATTCACTATTCTTTGTTGTTGAAAATTTCGCATCCTTTTTCTTTTCTCCAATTTGGCTCTACTAAACCAACCTCTCTTTTTAGGGGGAAAAGGTTCTTCGGATTTGGCTTTGAAAACAAAGATATCCTCGGAATCGGCTATGTATCCTAGGTTTGGCTGGGATGTTCTTTCATCCATGGGAGAATGAGGTAGGTGACGGTAAGCGTCAGAAGTACCCTGATCACTCATACTGTAAACAAGAAAATGTCAAAAGAATAATAAAATTATATATATATATATATATATATATATATATACACACACAGAATAACACATAAGTTATTTCCTAAGACAATTGGTTAAAATGTAGGTATTAAAAGAACACCTAAATGGCTTAAACCAGTGGCTCTGATACCACCTTCTGTCGCAACCCCCGACCCATACCCCGGGAGCTAGAGCCGCTAGACAGCAGCCGGTGGTATCGGTGTTTATTAATTTGGCAGCGAAAATGAGACATCAGGATCGTAGTTAGGAAATAGATTTCAGAGTTTCAAAACACCAAATTTTTATATTAAACAAAATGGGATAAAACCCATGTTCATTCATAACACCTTTATAGGGATAAACCCTAATTATTGAAAACATAAACTTCTTTTATTTAGGTAACTTTTATAGCCACTTTCTTTAAGCCTTCAGTGCTCCATAGCTGGCTTCTAATAGCTTCACATGAAGTTACCTGAAACGCGTTTTAAAAACATTTTATCAGCAAGAAATACTGGCGAGTGCATCCCTGTTTAATCAAAATAAGCTTTTATAACTTTAAAGTATTGAGAGCAATTACAATGTTTATATCTACCCAATTACTCATTCAGTATTTGTCACGTTTGCAGTTACAATGACCGTTGTCATATTACTATTGGCTAACTCTTTGTCCAATAGTAACACTTGATTAGTAGTGTATACAAAACCCCACATACCGGCAGTAATTGTAGAATACAAAGACTCAATCACTGTAAGTATAATGGAAAGTATTTGAGATTTTGTAACACAGTTTGGTAGAAAAAGAGAATGACTCACTTTTTAGATTTATGTATTTCTACGGCTTCCTGTTGATTTTCCTGATTATTTTCTATTAAAAACATACAACGCACACGTGTTAGTAAGATAACCCAAATCACATTAGACATACCACACGAGATAGAACCCCAACGAACTTAGTCAGGCAGAGCCTCGACATGCGTTGGTGGGTCCTAAATCAATCGGGTATGGTAACAAATTAGTGATCGGGGTTAAAATACTTACAATGGGGGAGAGCTTCGTGTTTTAGGGGTAAAATATCGAGCTTTTATATTTGTACTATAGGGGCAGAGAGAAAGAAAATTTGAACGAAGATTGAAAGTGCAGGTTTTGCTCAATTTATAGGTGATTCGGAGGTCTGTCGCGCCCCGTGACCCCTTCACCCTGATCTTGTCGCGCCCCGCGAGAGGCCCCTAGCTACGGCTAGGGTGGCCGGGTAGCCCCTAGCTTCGACAGGTGTGGTGACACGTGGCATTATAGGTGATTGGTAAGCAACAGCCTGTCGCGCCCCGCGACAGACTCAAGTGGTCCCTGTCGCGGCCCGCGAGCGACGTAAAAATTTTATTTTATTTGATTTTTATAAAAAAATAGGGTTATACGGGTATGGTTTCTCGTATACGGAGCATTATAGGGTGTTTTTGAGGGTTGTTATAGGTGGTATCCCCGGTAAATCCTCCGGGAATACATTTTCAAACTCTCGCACAACAGGTACGTCTTTAATCTTTGGCGACTCTTTTTTCGAATCACGTACGTAAGTGACGTGTGTCGGTGTGAGTATCTTTTTTAGTATATATTTAGCTCTTTTTACTCGCCGATTTCATGTTTTAAATTTATAAAACACGATATTCTACTATCACTCTACACACATGTTAGGGCAAGTGCACCCATCGCGGACGTATGGTGATGGCAAGATACCCAGGTCATCCAAGGACACAAGAGCTTTTAATACCAGCTTATCATCAACGTCTAATCGAATCAAACTTTGAGAAAATATTTTTAAGACTATAAAAAGATAAAAACAGAAAGTAAAATAAAATAAAAAACAGATAAACAAGAAAGAATCACCTGGATCCTACTTATCTTTCATGTACTCTTTTGATGATTTCCGCACTTTGGGCATTTTAAGTGATTATCTTAGTTATAGTAGTAGACCCTTCTTGTGAAGGTGACGTTACCCTCAACCTAGTGGTTTGAGTCAGCAAGGATACAATCCCACTAGGTCGGAATATTGAAAGATAATTAAGTAAGTTATTAATGCAAAAAGTGGTGGGCCCCCTTCCAGGCAGCGATCACCCTCAACCCGTTGGTCTGAGTCAGCAGGGATACAGTCCTCGCGGGGTTGGTTTAAAGTTTTAATAGTAGTTTATAGATAAGGGATTCAAGCTTTTTGCACCTCTCCCGTAGTGGGTAATGCCCGCTCCGACTCGTGAGGTGTTAATAGGTTTGAACCAGGTTCTCGCGGGATCTATACACTAAACGAGACATAAAATTTACCCAACGATCCATCTAACCCCCTTCCAGGAAATTAACGCACTTTATATAGACCGTAAAGACACGGATATGTGAATCAACGACATATGAAGAATGATTAGATAAATCTGCCTTCAATATAAAAAACTAGTTATTAAAGTCATTAATACATACCCAATTAAAAAGTTGCCAAAGATTGGAAATCATAAAAGAAAATACATAAAAGATATGTCTTCACCAAGTGATGTAAGAGTTTAGCCAAGCATAGCCTTTGTTTGACAAATACTCTTACTATCAATCTTGGATCCCGAGACTACACACACACTCTAAAAGATGGACAATGGATGATGGTGGTGGATGATGGTGTTGTAGTGGTGGTGAAGTGGTGGCAAGTGAGAGAGAAGTGGTTTGCCAAGGGATAGTTTGGAATGGAACCAAGCACGTCTATTTATAGATGAAATCAGACGCTCCACCACGGCCCATGCCTGCCTGTCACGGCCCCGTGGTCATCTCTTTCTCTCTCTTCCTTATTAACTACTTGTCAGGACTGATTGTACTAACACGACCCCGTGTGTCAATGGCACGGCCCGTGGCCAAAGTATTTGTTGTACTATCGCAGATTCTGAAAATCTTTTAGTTGACCAAGCCCCGTGTTGGCTTAGCACGGCCCCGTGTTGGCTGCCAGTTTTGTCCTTTGTTGTTGTCTTTTCTTCTGCACAGCATCCATCTTCGGACACGGCCCATGTCTGGTGGACACGGCCCCATGTTAAGTCTTCTGTTCTTGCTATTTTGTGGTCTAAATGTGAATTGGGGCTTGGCGAGTTGCATCAATTCCTCCTTCTCTATATTTATGTTGGTTTTTGCTGTCTTTTTGCTCCTTTTGCACATTTAAGATCTTTTGATCCTGGAAATTAAAAAGGAACAGAAAACAACATTTTTCCAACATTAGTACTGAAAAAGGGTTGATTTTACACCGTATTTGATATAACTTATATGCTGTATTTTAAGCACATCAGTAAGTCAGGTATGCCTTACACCCATGTTGAATGAGTTTACGGGCTTCCATCATCGAGCATATGATGGGGTTGTCATTCTTCTCCCAATAAATAATGACATGCCTTCCGCTTGGAGATATTAATTGTATCTCCTTATGGAAGCATATCACATTGGCGTGGTAGCGGGACAGCCACTCCATGCCAACCACCACTTGGAATTCCCCCATCAACATGGGTAACAAGTCAACTAAGTAATCCTCATCATCAATGCTCAATTTGCAATCTTGACATATGTCACATACAATAAAAGTTTTGTTATTACCCACTTCTACCTCTAAAGGCATGGGTAATTTCGTTAATATGAATGATGGGTGTCGAACAAACTCGTGTGAAACAAAAGATTTGTTCACACCCGTATCAAATAAAACATAAGCGGTAATTAAATTTACGGTAAAAGTACTTGTGACCACGTAGGGTTCATTCTTTGCCTCGGCTGCAGTTATTTAGAAAGATCTTGCCTTCGACCTCGGGACTTCCGCCTTTATGTCGGCTGCATCTTTCCTTCCTACCAATTCCGAGCACTCAGATTTTTTGTGGCCCGGTTGTTAAAATTTATAGCATACAGAGACCTTGCTGGGGTAATTTGAGGCTACATGTCCCGTCTTCCCGCATATAACACACGACTTGTTTTTGAAATAACACTCGCCCCGATGGGAATGACCACATGTCTTGCAGTTAGGTGTTCCCCCTTTTGCATTCGCTTTCTTTGAGGACTCGGTCATCTTTGGTTTCTTTGTGGGGCTCGGATTCGCATCCAACGCCCTCATTTCTCCTCTTTCCACTTACTTTCTTAACTCTATCTCACGTTCCCGAGTGGTGTTAATAATCTCCGTTACGGAACCCTAGATCAATCGGGCAGCGTATTTAATACGTATCCAGGGGTTATGATACTTAAAACGGAGCAGAACTTCGCTATTTAGGGGGGTATTATACCCGAGTATAATGCCTACACTTCAGAATTGAGAGAAAGAAAAGAAATGTGAGCGACGTAAACTGAAGGCCCAAGCTCCAGCTTTATAGGGGCTGAGTTTGGGTTTCTCGCGGCCCGTGTAAAAGTTGGCTAAGGCCTACACGGCCCGCGTCAAAGATGGTCAACAGCGTAGGTGATCCGGGTCAGCTAGTAGGGTCGACATGTGTTAGGCCACGTGGCGGCCCAGGGTTTTGCCAGCTTTTACCTTCTCGCGGCCCGCGTAAGGGTTAAGGGGTGCCTTACGCGGCCCGCCACAAACCCAAAAATTAAATTTTTAATTATTTTTAATAATATTTAAGATATTCAGGGTCCGTTTTCGCGTATGGGGTGTGTTTTAAGACATATTGGGATAATTTAAAATATATTAGGGTGTCGGAAAATTTATGAGGGTATCGGTTTTCTTTAGGGTTGTTATAATATTAGTACTGGTTACGGTGAGGCTAAGGTTGGTACTATCCTAGCATATTCAAAGAATATGGTAGTGTAACCTTTGCACTCTATTCCAGTCATTTTAAGATTTAAGAATTTATTGGGAATCTGTTCTTTTTCATGAGGAGGACATAATTTTCTTTCAACTATGTCCTTAAAGTTGGTCCATTCCATATTATAAACTCTGTCACTTCCCTTAGACTGGAGAATGGTATTCCACCACTCTAGGGCTGCATTCTTAAAAAGATTAGAAGCAAACATAATCTTATCTTCATCTGCACATTTGCTTATTTTTATGACTATTTCTATCTTTTCTATCCAACGTAAGGCTGCAATGGCTCCTTCATTGCCTGAGAATTCTATTGGTTTGCAAGACCATAATTCTTTATAAGAACAACCATATGAAACAGTTCTTCTTCTTTTTGGAATAGGTACTTGGATCAGTGGTCCATTATTTTCGTTCACACTGTGACTTGGTTCAGTAGGTTGACGTTTACTTTCAATTACAGTATTATTATTTTCTGCTTCTTTAACAGTCTTGAGAATATATGACATAGCATCTATAATTTCTTGTGTTACTATATGTTGGATGGCACTGTTATCTACTTGGTTTCCGTTATTATCATTATTCTGGTTTTCCTGATTTACTTCGTTGTCCATCTAGATTATAAACATTTATCAGGTATTAATATCACAGAATAAGATATAATACAAACAATCACACAAACAAATTGATCAAAAACGTCGAGCATTGCGACTTTACTCTTTTTATATATCTATATATATGCATTGATTATACATTACAACTGGAAATTAAATACACTAATAATTATGCATCGATAGCTGGTGGGTTATCTAGTCGAGTTGATTTTTTTATATCAAACTACACACACACACACATACACATATATATATGTATATATTATACTAGGTGTCATTTGCCCAATACTGCATTTCTCGCTCGTCATACTTCCAAACGAGCTTCTCTCCTATCTGCCGGATCCTATTTCCCTCTTCCACTAACTCTTCGCCATATGTGCGAAGTTCCTGCACATTCTCTTCACTCATGGGTGGTAGTGGTGCTGGCACTGGGTTAGGGTAACATGGTATGGGTTCTCCGTATGGGTATGGGTTGCTTAACATGCTCCGAATATACATGTCTTCATTCCAAAACGGGTCTAAAGGGTTCAGGTCAGTATACTGTGCTATGGGATTGGGTACTGGATCTTCATGAGGATATAATTCCTGATATAACCTATTGCCCCCCCCCCCCCATGGATCATACTCCAAAGGGTTTGGTGCTGCGAATCTAGGTATTTCATTGGGGTCAAATGCTGGGATTGGGAATTGGTTCTCCTGGTTTGGTTCTAATTCCATTGGTTGGCTGGGGAATAATGGTAAGGGTTATGGTTCGGCTATTTGGTCAAGATTTGGATCTGCTGTGGTGGTTGCTAGCATATGGAAATCTGCTAACTGCCTATCAAGTTCCTCTTCCCATAATGGTCTACTAACTACTTCCTGGGTTTGGGCATTTACTTCCCTATTTGCTTTTGCTAAAGCTCTCTGTTGGTGTAATTTCTTCATCCTTTTCCTTCTTTCGTGTGCTCCCTTACTAAACCATTCTCTCTTTTTGGGAGGGAATGGTTCCTCAGATTGTGCCTTAAAGATAAAAATTCCTTCCTCGGTATCAGCAGAGTATCCTGAGGGGGGTTGGCTGAGATGAGGTTCCTTCACTCTTTGGGGAACTAGCTAATTAATGGTAAGCGTCGGATGTACCTTGCTCACTCATACAGTAAACTAACAAATTGTCAAATAACACAAAATAATAATATACATATTTACACATAGTCACATAGATTATTTCCTAACACCATTGATTAAAATATAGGTATAATCAGAACACCTCAGTGGCTTAAACCAGTGGTTGTAGCTCTGATATCACCTTCTGTCACAGCCCCCGACCCCTACCCCGGGAGCGGGTGCCGCGAGACACAGAGCCGATGGTATCGGTGTTTATTAATTTGGCAGCAGAAATGAGACATCAGGAACGTAGTTAGGAAATATTTTATCAGAGTCTAAACACCCAACTTTTATAAATAATAAATGGGATAAAACCCTAGTTTCAATTACAATACGTTCGTAGGGATAAAACCCTAATTATTGAAAACATAAACTCCTTTTTATTTAGGTAACTTTTATAGCCACTTCTTTAAGCCTCCAGTGCTCTCCAGCTGGCTTCTATTAGCTTCACATTAAGTTACCTGAAACGCGTTTTAAAAAGGTTTTATTAGCAAGAAATACTGGCGAGTGCATCCCAGTTTAATCAAAACAAGTGTTTGTAACTTTACAGTATTAAGATTTACAACGTTTATATCTATCCAATTATTCAATACAGCATTGCTACTGGGCAACCTTTGTCCCCCGTGCTTGCGGTCATGTTACTATTTGCAATAGTAACGAGTGTTAAGTAATGTATACAAAACCCCACATACTGATAATAATTGTAGAATTACAAAAACTTAATCACTGTAAGTATTTTAGGGTTTTGAAAAATATTTGAAACAATGATTCACAAAAAGGGTGTATAAAAAGAGAATGTACTCACATTGCTGACTTAGGTTTTACTATAGCTTCCTGGTGCTTTTCCTGCTTTTTATCTTTTAAAAATTAAACAATGCACACGTTTTAGTAAGATAACCCAATTTATATTAGCCATATTACCGAGACAGAAATCCAACGAACTAAGTCAGGCAGAGCCTTGACATACGTTACGGAGCCCTAGATCAATCGGGTAGGGTAACGACTACATGATCGGGGTTATAATACTTCAACGAGGCAGAGCTTCGCTTTTTAGGGGTATAATACCCAAGGGTTTTGACTACTAGAGAATTGAGAGAGAATAGAGAAATGAACGGTGAATAAATGAGGCCTGGGGCCCCTTTTATAGGGTTGGTCGAAGGGCGACTCGCGGCCCGCGACTCCTTCTTGCTTCTCCCTTGCGGCCGGCGAGGCCACTAGGCTAGGGCCTAGCTTGGTCGAGTTAGTCCACTAGACCCAACACACACTAGACACGTGGCGGCCTGAGGGCTTGCCTGGTGTCACCTGATCGCGCCCCGCGATAAACTTTCCTGACTAAGTCGCGGCCCACGAGGGCACTATTTTATTGTTTTTATTTGATTTTTATTAATATAAAGGTATTCTAGGGCCGTTTCTCATATACGGGGTGTAATTTAGGACGTGTAGGAGTGTTTGTAGGAGGGTTGTTATATACATACATGAAAGACATCATGTATTCCTGCCATTTCCTCTGGTAACTGTAATTGATAAGCTACTGGTCATATTCTTTTGATAATCACAAAAGGTCCAACATAACTTGGGCTTAGCTTTCCTCTTTTAACAAATCTGACCACTCCTTTCTGTAACAACCCGACTTTGCAAGTCAAAGTCAAAGTACAAGTCAAAGTCAAAGTCAAGACATGTCATTATTCAGATATGTCTTTTCTTGCTTAATTATTGCTTAATTAACTATATTACGCTTATTATTGCATGCTAAACGCTATTTACAAATGCATACTATTTAAATGCACTTTATTGCATTGTTACTTCACGCTATCACAACGCAACGCAACACAACACAACGCAAACTCAAAACGCAGTTATTGGTGTTGTTCTGTGTGTGTGTGTTATTATGTGCTTACTTGTGTGTGCTTTATATATGTTTTGGCATGTTATTCGTAAACACAATCGCAACTTTATCGCATCGCAGTCTCATCGTAACTCGAAACGCAGATTTACTTTTATGCTTTTTATGTGTTATGTTATTTGTGTAGCTACTTGTTTAATGCTATCGCAACGCTTACTCGCAACTCGCTTAAATGCAACACAATGCCCAACGCACGAAATGAAAGTCGGAAAACTAACTCGCACCAGTCGCCTATCGAATGATCGTTCGGTCGAATGATCATCTGTCCAGATGACCATCCGATCGGATGGCCATCCGATCGGCTGACCATCCGACCCACTTAACTCTCTACCGCCTCTCTCCCTCTCACCTATAAATACTCACCTGTCACAGCAACTATTCACTGATGTGACAACCCTATCCGACCAGCTCGCTCCCAGTTCGCTCTCAAGCACTTTTCCTTCGATTCAAGGCTATTTTCATAAGTTTTCTTCTTAAATCTTGTACTCCTATCATCAATACACACTTTCTCATCATTTCCCCCATCAAATTCTACACTTTCACCATGAAATCATCAGATTTGGGCTACTTTAAGGTGACGTCACCTCGGGTTCTTATGAACATTGAAGTGTGGCCAAATCTCATCAAGATACGTCCAGATCTAAAGGATTTCTACACATTTTAACACAAATCTCGATGAGATTCAACATTTTCCAACTGATTTCCACTTTTTCTTCAAATTTCCTTCACTTTATACTAAGTACCGATGGAATCTAGACTCGTTCAGGCTCTCTACTCATTCTCTAGTTGAGAACCGGTCTAAGAACATATTTCCACCGAAGAGACGACCGATTTACGGGTTGAACATGAAACTTCATCCAAAGAACAGTGAGTACGACTGAATGGGGTGATTCCCATCCGATCGGATGAGCTGGTCCTTGATGGGTTTCCGTTGCTTGACACGTCATCACGCCGTCTCCGTTAAAACTTTTAACTTAGAAAACTTCTCAACTTTTTCAAAATATCAGATCACCCAATCGAATAGCCATCCGGTCAGATGACCATCCGATCGAATGACTATTCAACCTGGTGACTCATCTTGGAAAATTTCACACTTAAACGTTTTGACAAAACTTCAAAGAATATCACACTTTTAGTCGAGTAGCCATCTGACCGAATGGCCATCCGTCCGGATGACCATCCATCCGGATGACTTGACATCTAGAGATACTTCTCATTTTTTTTCAAAATGCTACAATGAAAACTTCAAAGTTTCAAAATGATTAAAAAACACACTCACTCAGATCGAATGACCAACCGTATAAATAGTCATCCATCCGGATGACCATCCGTCCGGATGGCCATCCGATCGACTCACCATTCGATGCTCAACCCACTGTTTACACGTTGTTCAACGCTTACACTATCGTTCTGTACTCAAGCTAACCTCCAAGCACTCCCTTCAATCCAAGGCTGTGTTTATTGTTAAACACATACTGTGAGTATACTCGAACCCATTTTATTTTACACACTTCGGGTGTTACATACGTTTCCTATATCAAATCACATCGAACACACAACTCAAACACTTTTAACGCTAACCGCTCTCGCATGTTATACGTGACTCGATGAATGCTTGTATGTTATGTTTACACAGTGATTGTTTGCCTGACACCTTAGCAACGATAGTACTATAGTTTGGACTCAGCACATGTCACGGACAGGGGTTGTTAAGGGTTTTACTTCACATGGTCACAGTGGTGATACTGTGTTGTGCATTCTACAACTCGATGTCATGTCGGTTGCATACTTCATTGTCGATAGCTTACTTGCTTCACATTTCTATGTGTTACATGCTGGTTATGCGTAAAACGCTTTCGCTATACTATATGCTATTAAACTTGTGTACTCACCTTTACACTCTGTGTCTTGACTTAATTTAACATATGTGACAGGTGTCTAGGATGCTATGTTTGTTGATCTTTTGTGGAATCAAGGTAGGCAGTCTAGAAACTACATCAATTAGAAAATCTAGGTTGTTGGACTTGTTTGTTCGAGAGAAACTCGTTATCTGTAATAATTACTTGTCGAATATTTGTTGATTGGTATGGGATAATTGACCTTAAAAATATTGGTAACATTTAGTTGTTATGGATCTCTTGAGCAATCTGGTTTGCCTAGTGCCACGCCCCGATGTTTCCACCATCGGTTGGGGTGTGACACTTCCATGGAGATACTTTTAACAATACATTATCTCCAACTTGAAATTCCAATGGTTTTCGTCTGTTATCTGCATAACTCTTTGACGATCTCGTGCTGCTTTTAGTCTTTCCTTGACTTGAATAATTTTGTTAGTTGTTTCTTGCACAATCTCAGGACCTGACAGTTGCTTTTCTCCGACCTCTGCCCAACAGAATGGTGTTCGGCATTTTCATCCATAGAGGGCTTCAAATGGTGCAGCATTGATGCTGGTATGATAACTGTTGTTGTAGGAAAATTCTATGAGAGGTAAGTGATCATCCCAATTTTCCTCTAAAATCAATTACACAGGCTCTAAGCATATCTTCCATTGTCTGAATTGTCCTTTCGCTTTGTCCGTCCGTTTGAGGATGATAAGCTGTACTTAGATTTAATCTAGTTCCCATTGCTTTTTGGAAACTTGTCCAAAAATGAGAAGTAAGTGATCATCCCAATTTTCCTCTAAAATCAATTACACAGGCTCTAAGCATATCTTCCATTGTCTGAATTGTCTTTTCGCTTTGTCCGTCCATTTGAGGATGATAAGCTGTACTTAGATTTAATCTAGTTCCCATTGCTTTTTGGAAACGGTTGTCTCTGTCAGACACAATAGGTTTCCTTGGCTATTTCATTTACATATAACTTGGTTAATTGTAATGAAACTATTTCATTTACATATAACTTGGCTAATTGTAATGAAACTATTTCATTTACATATAACTTGGCTAATTGTTCCATACTGAAGGTTTCCTTCATAGGTAAGAAATAAGCAGATTTGGTTAATCTGTCTACAATCACCCAGATTGTATCATTACCTTTTCGTGTCTTGGGTAATTTGGTAACAAAGTCCATTGTTATTAATTCCCATTACCAGATTGGCATCCCCAATTGATGTAGTAATCCTGAAGGTTTCTGATGTTCAACTTTAACCTGGGAACAGGTTAAACATTTAGCAACATAATTTGCTATATCCTTTTTCATTCCTATCCACCAGAAATTCTTTCTTAGGTCTTGATACATCTTGTCACTACCGGGATGCATCATATACTTAGACTTATGGGCTTCTTCAAAAAATCAGTTTCGTATGTTTCTTTGAATAGGTATCCAGATCCTTTTCTTATGGAATCTCCAAATTCCATCTGCTTCTTTTTCTAATTCCTTAAACATTCCTTTCAAATCTTCAGCATCGTCCTTGATTGTTGTTTCCTGTATCTTTCTAATTTCCTCATTTAAATCTATCTACAGATTTAGTCTAAGAGAGCGTACTCTTTTTGGCTTTTCATGATACTTTCGACTTAAAGCATCAGCTACTACATTAGCTTTTCCTGCATGATACTGGATATCACAATCATAATCACTAAGAATTTCCATCCATCGTCTTTGCCTCATATTTAATTCCTTTTATCTGAAGACATATCTTAAGCTCTAATGATCTGTAAATACAAGAACTTACTACCATAAAGATAGTGTCTCCAAATCTTAAGGGCAAAAATTTATTGCTCCTAATTCTAAAGCATGGGTTGTATAATTCTCTTCATGTTTCTTAAGCTGTCTAGAGGCATAAGAAATTACCTTATGACGTTGCATTAACACACATCCAAACCTAATTTGGAGGCGTCACAATAGACTACGAAGTCTTCAGTTCCTTCAGGCAACGCGAGTATGGGTGTGTTGCTTAACCTTTGTTTCAAAATCCTAAATGCTTCCTCTTGTTTTGGTCCCCATTCAAACTTAACTGATCTGCAAGTCAGTTTGGTCATTGGAGTGGCTATTCTAGAGAAATCTTGAATAAAACGTCTATAATATCCTGCCAGTCCAAGGAAACTTCTTACTTCTGTTGGCGACTCAGGGACTTTCCATTTGGTAATCGCCTCGATTTTTGTGGGATCCATATGAATTCCTTCATGATTAGCCAAGTGTCCAAGGAATTGCACTTCTTGCAACCAGAATTCGCATTTGGAGAATTTAGTGTAAAGCTTTTCTATTCTTAACAATGTCAGAAGTGTATGCAAATATTTGGCATGTTCCTCTTTACTCTTAGATTAAATTAGAATATCATCTATAAAGACAATTATGAATTTATCCAGATATGGTTTACATATCGTGTTCATCATGTCCATAAATGCGGTTGGGGCATTGGTTAAACCAAATGGCATGGCTGTAAATTCATAATAACCGTACCCTGTTCTGAACGCAGTTTTAGGAATACCCTCTTCCTGTACTTTCAATTGATGATATCCTGAGCGTAAATCGATCTTAGAAAAGAATCGGGCTCCTTGACGTTGATCGAACAGATCATCGATTCTCGGTAGTGGGTACCGATTTTTAATCGTAACCTTATTCAATTCTCGGTAGTCAATGCACATACATATCGATCTGTCTTTCTTCTTGACAAACAACACTGGTGCTCCCCACGGTGAGGAACTAGGTTGTATGAAACCTTTTTCTAGTAATTCGTCAAGCTGTTTCTTCAGTTCCTACACCTCCATTGGTGCTAGTCGATAGGGTGCTTTGGCAATCGGTGTCATTCCTGGTATTAGGTGAATTCTACATTCAACTTCTCGATCTGGCGGTAATCCAGGTAATTATTCTGGAAAAACGTCTGAGAATTTAGATTCTACAGGAATATCTTTTAATTCTTTTCCTTTTGTGTTAATGATTACTGAAATCGTATACACCATTCCTCTTTTCCTTGCATAACTTGCAGCTTTCATCACATAGATGAACTTTGTGGTTTTCGTTGGCTTGTCTTCTTTAATTGTGATCTTTTCACCACGTGTAATACTCACTTATACCGACTTTTGATCACATAAAATACTGGCATGATTGGCTACTAACCAATCCATTCCTAATATGATATCGAATCCGGCTAGATCCATTGGAAAAAGATTAGCAGTAAAGTTATGGTTTAAAACTTCTATCCTTGTTTCCTGCAAGATTTCACTTATCTTGATAGAACTTCCATTGGCCGTTTCCACCAGACAGTCTTGTTGAAGTTTAGTTAATGGTTGATTGGGAAGTTTGCAGAAAGAAGTATTGATAAAACTTTGGTTTGCACCAGAGTCAAATAATACCTTAGCATAAACATTATTAACTAAAAATGTATCGGCAATCACATCCGGAATCATCTTGGCTTCTTCAGTTGTCAGAACGAACGCTCTGGCATTTTTCTTGGGTCCTTCGGTTGCCTTAGCTTTGTTGTTTGTCGCTAGAGCTAGTTTCGGACAGTTTGGTTTAATACGACCAGCTTCTCCACAATTGTAGCATATTCTATTTCTAGCTTTCTTCCTACAGTCTTCTTCCTTATGTCCTGCTATTTTGTAGAAGTTGCAGTATATCGACATTTCCGTGGTTGTTTCCTTTTGCAATACTTGCAGTTGGGTGAATAGGAAGAACCTGGTCCTTTTCCAGGGTAGGAATTACCATAACGTAATTCTTGGGTAATCTTTTGTGCTAGGTTCTTTTTCTAGTTTTCCTTTTATGTATGTACCAATTCATCGGTCAGAGTGTTAGCAAGTTCTACATCTTCTTCTATGGTTTGTGGTCTAGCTGCCTTGACTACATGTCTAATCTCATTAATTAATCCCCAGATGTAACGGGAGATTAATACTGGTTCCGGTGAGGCTAGGGTTGGTACTATCCTTGCATATTCGAAGAATATGGTAGTATAATCCCTGCAATCTACTCCACTCATTCTATGATTCAGAAACTTATTGGCAATTTGTTCCTTTACATGAGGAGGACAGAATTTACTTTCAACTATTTCCTTAAAGTTGGCCCATTCCAAGTTATAAACCCTGTCACTTCCTCTGGACTAGAGAATAGTATTCCACCATTCTAAGGCTGCATTCTTAAAGAGATTAAAAGCATACATGATCTTATCTTCATCTACACATTTACTTATCTTTAAAACTACTTCTGTCTTCTTTATCTAGCGCAAGGCTGAAATGACTCCTTCACTGCCGGAGAATTCTATTGGTTTATAGGCTAAGAATTCTTTATAAGAACAACCATATGAGATGGTCCTTCTTCTTTTTGGAATTGGAGCTTAGATAAGTGGTCCGTGATTTCCGTTCACACTGTGACTTGGTTCGGTGGGTGCACGTTTACTTCCAATTACAAAATTATTTTCTACCTTTTTAATAGTGTTGATAATATATGGCATAGCATCTATGATTCCTTGGGCTACTATATGTTCGATAGCACGTTTATCCACTTGGTTCTCGTTATTATTGTTATTCTAGATTTCCTGATTTACTTCGTTTGACATGTGAATTGTAAACATTTATCAGGTATTAATATCACAAAATAAAATTAATACAAACAAATACACAAGCATATTGAACCAAAATCGTCGATCATTGCATATCTATATGAAAAAGAGTAAGTCGCAATGATCGACGATTTTGGTTCAATATGCTTGTGTATTTGTTTGTATTAATTTTATTTTAATATATATATATATATATATATTTATTTATTTATTTATATCTATCTTAGATTGATTTTTTTCCAAGTATCAAAATACACACACACACATATATATATATATATATTAGGTGTTGGCTTTTCTAGTACTGCATTTCATGCTCGTCATATTTCCAGACGAGTTTTTCTCCTATTTGGTGAATCCGATTTCCCTCCTCGACCAACTCTTCACCATACTGGCGAAGTTCTTCCACATTCTCGTGAATCATTGGTGGTAGTGGGGATGGAACTAGTTCAGGGTAACGCGGCCCGCGAGCGACGTAAAAACTTTATTTTGTTTGATTTTTATAAAAAATAGGGTTATACGGGTATGGTTCCTCGTATACGGAGCATTATAGGGTGTTTTTGAGGGTTGTTATAGGTGGTATCCCTGATAAATCCTCCGAGAATACGTCTTCAAACTCTCGCACAACAGGTACGTCTTTAATCTTTGGCGACTCTTTTTCCGAATCACATACGTAAGTGACGTGTGTCGGTGTGAGTATCTTTTTTAGTATATATTTAGCTCTTTTTACTCGCCGATTTCATGTTTTAAATTTATAAAACACGATATTCTACTATCACTCTACACACATGTTAGGGCAAGTGCACCCATCGCGGATGTTGTATAGTGATGGCAAGATACCGAGGTCATCCAAGGACACAAGAGCTTTTAATACCAGGTTATCATCAACGTCTAATCGAATCAAACTTTAAGAAAAGATTTTTAAGACTATAAAAAGATAAAAACAGAAAATAAAATAAAAAACAGATAAACAAGAAAGAATCACCTGGATCCTACTTATCTTTCATGTACTCTTTTGATGATTTCCGCACTTTGGGCATTTTAAGTGACTATCTTAGTTATAGTAGTAGGCCCCTCTTGTGAAGGCGACGTTACCCTCAACCTAGTGGTTTGAGTCAGCAAGGATACAATCCCACTAGGTCGGAATATTGAAAGATAATTAAGTAAGTTATTAATGCAAAAAGTGGTGGGCCCCCTTCCAGGCAGCGATCACCCTCAACCCATTGGTCTGAGTCAGCAGGGATACAGTCCTCGTGGGGTTGGTTTAAAGTTTTAATAGTAGTTTATAGATAAGGGATTCAAGCTTTTTGCACCTCTCCCCTGGTGGGTAATGCCCGCTCCGACTCGTGAGGTGTTAATAGGCTTGAACCAGGTTCTCGCGGGATCTATACACTAAACGAGACATAAAATTTACCCAACGACCCTTCTAACCCCCTTCCAGGAAATTAACGCACTTTATATAGACCGTAAAGACACGGATATGTGAATCAACGACATATGAAGAATGATTAGATAAATCTGCCTTCAATATAAAAAACTAGTTATTAAAGTCATTAATACATACCCAATTAAAAAGTTGCCAAAGATTGGAAATCATAAAAGAAAATACATAAAAGATATGTCTTTACCAAGTGATGTAAGAGTTTAGCCAAGCATAGCCTTTGTTTGACAAATACTCTTACTATCAATCTCACACACTCTAAAAGATGGACAATGGATGATGGTGGTGGATGATGGTGTTGTAGTGGTGGTGTGAAGTGGTGGCAAGTGAGAGAGAAGTGGTTTGCCAATGGATAGTTTGGAATGGAACCAAGCACGTCTATTTATAGCTGAAATCAGAAGCTCCACCACGGCCCATGCCTACCTGTCACGGCCCCGTGGTCATCTCTTTCTCTCTCTTCCTTATTAACTACTTGTCAGGACTGATTGTACTAACACGACCTCGTGTGTCAATGGCCGTGGCCAAAGTATTTGTTGTACTATCGCAGATTCTGAAAATCTTTTAGTTGACCATGCCCCGTGTTGGCTTAGCACGGCCCCGTGTTGGCTGCCAGTTTTGTCCTTTGTTGTTGTCTTTTCTACTGCACAACATCCATCTTCGGACACGGCCCCTGTCTGGTGGACACGGGCCCATGTTAAGTCTTCTGTTCTTGCTATTTTGTGGTCTAAATGTGAATTGGGGCATGGCGAGTTGCATCAATTCCTCCTTCTCTATATTTATGTTGGTTTTTGCTGTCTTTTTGCTCCTTTTGCACATTTAAGATCTTTTGATCCTGGAAATTAAAAAGGAACAGAAAACAACATTTTTCCAACATTAGTACTGAAAAAGGGTTGATTTTACACCGTATTTGATATAATTTATATGTTGTATTTTAAGCACATCAGTAAGTCAGGTATGCCTTACACCCATGTTGAATGAGTTTACGGGCTTCCATCATCGAGCATATGATGGGGTTGTCATTCTTCTCCCAATAAATAATGACATGCCTTCCGCTTGGAGATATTAATTGTATCTCCTTATGGAAGCATATCACATTGGCGTGGTAGCGGGACAGCCAATCCATGCCAACCACCACTTAGAATTCCCCCATCAACATGGGTAACAAGTCAACTAAGTAATCCTCATCATCAATGCTCAATTTGCAATCTTGACATATGTCACATACAATAAAAGTTTTGTTATTACCCACTTCTACCTCTAAAGGCATGGGTAATTTCGTTAATATGAATGATGGGTGTCGAACAAACTCGTGTGAAACAAAAGATTTGTTCGCACCCGTATCAAATAAAACATAAGCGGTAATTAAATTTACGGTAAAAGTACTTGTGACCACGTAGGGTTCATTCTTTGCCTCGGCTGCAGTTATTTAGAAAGATCTTGCCTTCGACCTCGGGACTTCCGCCTTTATGTCGGCTGTATCTTTCCTTCCTACCAATTCCGAGCACTCAGATTTTTTGTGGCCCGGTTGGTAAAATTTATAGCATACAGACACCTTGCTGGGGCAATTTGAGGCCACATGTCCTGTCTTCCCGCATATAACACACGACTTGTTTTTGAAATAACACTCGCCCCGATGGGCACAACCACATGTCTTGCAGTCAGGTGTTCCCCCTTTTGCATTCGCTTTCTTTGAGGACTCAGTCATCTTTGGTTTCTTTGTGGGGCTCGGATTCGCATCCAATGCCCTCATTTCTCCTCTTTCCACTTACTTTCTTAACTCTATCTCACGTTCCCGAGTGGTGTTAATAATCTCCGTGAGAGTATCATATTTTGAGGGAGTCATAAATTGCCGATATTCCGCACTCAACATGTTATAATAATAATAGTAAATCTTTTGCTCTTCCGTTTGCACCATCTTGTCACAAAACCTCAACTTGTCAAGGAATATTCCCGTGATCTTTTGAATCGTTTCACCCTTTTGTCTTAATTGGATAAACTCCTCTTTAATTTTGTTGATCACGGCTTTTGGGCTATGATGTTTAAGGAAAGGCATCTTAAACTCTTCCCATGTCATGTTTCTTGTAGCTTCAACCCCTTGTTCTTTCTTAAGGTTGTCCCACCAATCCTTCACCTGACCCCTGAGTTAACCGGTCTCGTAAGCTACGAAATCTCTCACGTCACAATGAGTCCGCTCAAAGACTCCTTCTATGTCGCTTATCCAACGTTGGCAAATGATTGGGTCAGCCTCTCTGTTATAAATTGGAGGTTTACATGTGTTGGGATTGAACCCTACCAGAGGAACAGATAATTAAAGCCAAAACTGGGTCAGAGCAGTGGATCCAGAATAAGCAGATGTTATATACAAGTCTCTTCCCTTGAAAGTGGTTTCAACATCTGCTGACCTCCTATCTACTGATCGTACAAGCCACTGACCGTCAAATCTGCTGCTCTTGTAAAGACTGATAGAAGACTAAAGCTCTGCTACTCAATCTACTGTCTTGAGTCAAGTACTGCTGATCCGGACAAGCACTGCTGGGTTCACAGCAGTGGAAGGATGCAGCAGCTGTTTAAGTATCTTTTATATAATGAAATGTAATAGCAGTAGTTAGTATAGCAGTGTTTGTATAGATCAGAGGTTAGAGTTTGTTAGGAGGTTAGATGTCACTTTCATGGTGACGTCAGCTAAGATGCTCAGTGGTTTGTTAGTGCCTATAAATAGAACAGTGCTCTGTACTGTTCTATTAGCTCGCAAACTTGTTTTCCTGCACGAACAAACGCTGAGCTCTGGCTGAGGGGGAGTTTGTATTCAAGCATTATCTTGTAATCGTTGTTGAAATCAAATTCAATCATTCGGTTCCTTGTTGAAAATGTCTTGATCAAAGCAATACTCTCGTTTGATTGTATGCAAAGTTTGTTTCCATATTAATTCCGCTGCACAACTCATCCATTTCCATTTTAATTCAAACAGAAAATACAATCAAAACCAAACTCAGATCCAACAATTGGTATCAGAGCCTAGACAGTCAAATTTGATTTAACAATCATTTTGACATAAATAGTTCAGCTCAAAATCGTTGATATCGATAGTTTGTTCGTTTGTGTTGAAAAACGGAGCAAGGTTTAATCACCATTAAAGTTTATTAATCAGTGTCTGTAAAATAACCGGGATAACGTCACAATCTCAAGATGATAAGAATAACATTGGCTCGCTTTTTAAACCACCCATGCTTAAAAGAAATGAATACAACATCTGGGAGCGAAGGATGAGTCACATCCTTGCTCAACAGAACACTGGATGTTGGAGGTCAATTGTTTTTGGTCCCCATGTTCCTACAGTGCCAAGTGTCGAGGATCCAAAGAAGTTCGTACCAAAACCTTATGAAAACTATACTGAAACTGAATTTCAAAAATTCGAACTGGATGCCAAAGCATTTAGCATCATAGCATCTACATTACCAAATGAGATCTATGATGGACTGTTACATTGTAACAGCGCCAAAGAGCTATGGGATGCTTTGAAGGAACAGTTTGGGGGTACCGAAGAAGTTATTGAAAACAATAGGGAAATTCTGAATCAGCAGTATGAAACCTTCTGTCACATTAAGGGTGAATCATTGACCCAACAATTTGAACGGTTCAGTTGTCTCATCAGTGAGCTAAGGCTTGTTAAGGTTGAATTTCCAAAATCAACCCAAAATAGCAGGTTTCTTAGGTCGCTACCTGATAAATGGGACACAATTGCATTTGTGACTAGAAACTCTGTTGAGTTCAAAGATCTGACCCTGGCCCAACTTCATGGTAGACTCCTGACTTATGAAAGGGAGTTGAACCAGAAAAAGAAGTTGCAAGAGTCTGGAAAAGCCACTGATGATTACTCATTCGGTAGCACAGCTCTTCTGGGTCAGGAAGAATCTGGTGGCAGTAGTAAGGAACAGGGTTTTGATCATTTCATTGATATAACAGCTGGTGGTAACTTTACCAACCCTAATTCTCACTCTGCAAACTATGCTTTCACTGCAAACACTGAAAACCAGATGTCAGATAATCTGTGCTTTGAACTCAATGATTTACAACATTTTGATCCCACTGACTTAGAGGAAATGGACATCCTGCACCAATTGGCTTTGCTTAGTGTTAGAACTAGCAAATTCTACAAAAGAACAGGGCGGAAATTCCCAGGTTTACATGGGAATCTAAGGGTTGGGTTGGATAAATCGAAAATCAAGTGTTACAAGTGTAATAGGTTGGGACATTTCGCTAGGGAATGTAGGAGTCAGACTACTGGTCCTATAATCACTCATCCTAGCTCAAATCCTAGACCTTAAAATCAAGGCACTGTGCACTATGCCCAATATACCCCTACAGCTCATGTTAATGCTGCACATTATGCTGCTGCCCCTGTGCCAGTGCACTATGTCCAAACTACTGTTCCCCAAATTCAGTACGTGCAAACCCCTGTCCCCCAGGCACAGGTGCAAACTGCTGCACCTCAAACTGCTGCTCCAGCAGTGGTACAACCAGATCAGCAAAGTTTTTTCACTCAAGGCTTTGTTGACTGGAGCAGCATGCCTGATGAGCTTAGTGATGAAAATTTTGCACTCTATGCTTCTAATGAACCTTCTAATGATTAATTCTGTTTGATGGCATTAGAGTCAATACCATAGGGGATTGAAACTGAAGATGAACAGCTAAGTGATGAAACAGTGGATGAAGTGACTGAAGCAGTTGTTAATGCAGTTGCTGGTGAATTGCTGCTGGGAGAAAATTCAGAAACCCTGATTGAACCACTGACAGACCCATGGTCCAAAGAGGACAAAGAAGAAGAGAAAATTGAGAAAGCAGGTGAGAAAGAAGAAAGAGCTGATGATGAAGAAAATCATCAATGTGATTGTGCAATGATGGCTGCTGCCAAGGTATCACCTCAAGTTCTTGAAAAACTGTGTTCTGACAATTGCATTATTGCTTTTGCTAACATCAAAGAGGTAAATGAAAACCTTCGGAATAAAATTTTAACTGATGAAGTCAAATTTGAAAGGTCTTTAAAAGAACTTATTACAAATTGACTGAAAAGGAAAAAGAGATCAGCAGTCTGAAAGAAGATCAAAGCATAACCAAAACTCAACTCCAAACTATGGTAGAAAAATACCAAGTTTGCAAAAAGGAGTTGGAGTCCACCCAGATCACCTGTGAAAGATGGGTGGAATCATGCAAAGGGTATGAGGTTATGCTTGAAAAACAGATAAAAAGCAATGTGAAATTTGGTGTTGGTTATAGAAAACATGATGATGAAAACACTGCTTTTGGAAAATCTGTTCAAACCACTGATGTAACCACTGAGTTTATTCCAACAAACAAGAAAGGCCAAGAAGTGAAAATCACTGACAAACTTGGTAACAAAAGCACACTTGACAGACCAATGGGATCCTCTACTTTTGAGGAACTTGAAGATTATCAGTTTAAACCAAAATGGTCTGATGAGTGTGATATTCTTGAAAATTTCAAGCCAATGGACTTTACATCAACTGATGGTGTTAAAGCTCCAAAAGCTAAAGTTATTCCTCTCAAGGACATCCCAACAGAGGTTAAAACCTCTGCTGCGAAGAAGAAAGAAAAATTGATAACTTGTTTTGTGAATTCTGTGAGAAAAGGAATCATCTAACAAAAGACTGTTTTCACTTAAAAGCTTATGATTTGAACAGAACAAGTGTCATTGTTTCAGCTGAAAGCTGCATTGTGTGTGGTAAAACAAACCACAAAACTCAAGCATGTGTGTATCTCAAAAACTTTGATGTGAAAAAGAATTAGTACATTGCTAAAACATCCTTGAGTCCATCAACATCATCTGTCAAATTCACCAAGAAACAACCACTGTTTGTGCCAGTTCAAACAGCTGTCACAAAATAGCTGAACCAAACATCTGTCAAAAGAGATGTTCAGGTTACTGATGCACCCCCTGCCAATCAGTTCAGAAAAAGCAAGGAAAAACAGTCTTACCAAAGGATTCCACACGTTTATGAGGTCTACAAAAGGCCCTCTAAACCTAAAGTGAACAGGCATCCTTTTGGTTACCAACAGGTGATTGGTCAAGACCCCCAACAGTGGTTAGCAAGAAATAGTACTAAAACTGTCTAAACCCCTGATCTAACCACTGTCCATCATTCTACATCCATCCCAGACACTGTTGAGACCCCATCCAAAGCCCTGTTGGCTTTGGAGACCCTAATGAACTAATCCTTTTACTTCATGTGCAGGGAGTTTCTGCATGCTTTGATAGTCTTTGGTATGTAGATAGTGGAGGCTCCAGGCACATGACAGGATGTAAAGCCCTCCTCAAAGACTTTAAAATCCATGGAGGGGGTGATATATCCTTTGGGAATAATAGTAAAGGGAAAGTTCTGGGGTCTGGTACAGTGCAGTCTGGTAATGTAAAATTTGAAAATGTCAATCTGATAGATAATCTAAAATTCAACCTTCTGAGTGTGTCCCAAATGAGTGACAAAGGGTTTGGGTCATTCTTCACAAAAGATTGTTGAAGGATTGTTGGACCATAAATGGTCAAGAAGATTGAAGCAATAATCAAAACTGGTCAAACTAAACTTGTTGCTCAAAGAAATGTGTGACACCTGGGTCACTACGACCATCAAACAAATACCAAGCCAATGAAATATTGTATTTCATACTTGGGATCTGTATAAATATGTGTATCTTTTGCACATATCAATTCTTGTTCAATTTCAAGCTCTAAATCGCTTTCTGGAAGGTTATACGCGCACTGATGCGTAAATATAACCAGTTTAATGCAACGAACACTCCGGAATAGTTAAATAGGCTTAACATACCTTAAATAACCCTTACATAACTTGGAAATAAGTTTTGAAGGCTTCGGTATGGCAAAAACAATTTAATTCGCTTACAGGGACTAAACTTGACAAACTGCGAAAGTATGCCAATTTGAACTATAACGAACATTCCGAAAGATGACCATAAGTTAAACATACCATAAATATCCTTTACATAGCTTAGAAATAGGCTTTGAGGGGTTCGGTATGCTAAAATAAACTTTTGGGACATTCAGGGACTAAAAGTGTCAAAAAGTGCACAAGTTTGCACTTTCGCGCACAACTTACGTTCTGAATACATCCGGACATCCAAAAATTTATGTAAGCACTAAAACATTTTATTTTAGTGTTTGGCATAAGAAAAATCCATTCGTCGCGCAATTTGGATCGTTTTTCGCGCTTATGCGCATTCCGTCGTAATTAAGCGAACATCGCAACCGTACGGCCAAACGAACCGACATCCGAGATATTTTCAAGCATATTTCATGTTCCCTATGTCTTAACATCATTGTGGAGCTTGAAATTGGGATTGACGGGTGTTAGAAGTGACGTTACGCGACGAAACAATGTGCAGGGACCTAATCTGTCATTTCTGCCAAAAGGAGGGCTAGGCGTGACGCGAGGGGTCTTGGCGTCACGCGAGGCCCCTTCTGGACCAGATTCAGTGTTTAAATAGCTGGTAACAGCCCTTCAAACCCCCAAAGGCCAATTCCACTTGTCAAACTCTTGTGGTGGGGGCAAAATGAGCCACCATAACTTTCCGACAAGTGTAGGGATGTGATCATTCCCTCTTCTCCAAGAAACGATCCTAACGGTGAACCGAAATCTATAAATACCCAACACCCACTTCACTCATTCCTCACAAGAATCTGATCTAATGTGCTCTAAGTTGAAACCTTTGTTTCATACCTGAGCTATTTTGATCTAGATTAGCATTCGGGGACCCTTTGTAAGTGTTCCTTCGTTCTTTTATTGCTTTTCGAGTCCGAAAGTCAAACTTTGTTTGACTTTCTGCATTGACCAGTTTATGGTCAATGCGAAGTTCGTTTGAACTTCGCAACGTGATTGTAATCACGATGGTTATAGTCCCTTGTGACTATGCCTACTGATTACCACGTTGTCTAGGGTCGTAAGGGTAAGCGATCTAATAAATCGCTTATACCTTCGAACCCGACCCATTTGGTCGATCATTAGGATCCGACCAAACACATTAGGTGACCATAGTATATAGGGAATAACCTTCCGAGGTTATACCTTATGGTCGCTTCGTTTAAGTAGTTGTATGATAGGTAGTTTATATGCCTTAGGTAAATTACCAAAATACCCCTTTAACGCCAAAATCCATTTTAAGCCTATGTAACATAACTTTTGACATCTAAACTGATTTGACAACAATATTAGACATGTTAAGGCATATGTTACTTGTCATAGGACTAGTTAAGCGGTCTGAACGCGTTTTTACGCGAACGACGCGTTAAAGTAGCATAAGCTACCTAAACGGGTCGTAAGCACTTAGGTTAGGTTTCATTTAGCATGTAGGCTTTGTTAAACCATACTACATGAGTTCCCATACTCATTTGGTTTACGAGCCCTCATTCTATCCGATCTTCCGATCTAGGTCCGGTTTATTAACATAGTTACCTATATTAGGTGCCGTTTGATTCCGAGATCTCTAGCATTGCTTGGTGGTTATCTTAGGACTTCTGAGCAATCTCAAGTTAGTACATAGACCCCTCTTTTACTGTTTTCCAAACTGTTTTGGGGTGAAACACATGTGCCTACTTGTTACTTTCATGCTTTCCTGTTTTCACATCATATACTTGTTATGTTTATTAGTACATTTATAGTACATGATTTCAATACATTTTATGCTATGTATGTCCATTGTGTGCATACTTAGTACATCACTTTACAATACATTTCATGCTATGTACGCCCATTGTGTGCATACTTAGTTCATTGTTTTACATTACACTTATGCTATGTATGTCCATTACGTGCATACCTAGTACATTGTTTTACATTACACTTATGCTATGTATGTCCATTACATGCATACCCAGCACATTGTTTTACATTACATTTCATGCTATGTACACCCATTGTGTGCATACTTAGTACATTGTTTTACATTGCATTTCTGTTGCATATGCTCATCCAGCATATGAACACATTATACTACATTTTGAACCATTGTAACCATTTGACTATGTGAACCGTCGTAACCCTTTGATTATATGAACCGTTTGTAACTATTGAACCGTGTGAACCAGTTGTATCTGTTGGCATGATTTACATTTGACAATAGATATTTGACTATACATAAACATTTCTACGATTGTTAAACATTTCATCTTGATGGTTTGGTTTGAGTAAGTGATTCAAGTAACGAGGCGTATGTAATATGATACAAGCACGGTGGATACGCCGCTGGTACTTCCTATATATAAGTGTTTGTATGGTATCACATATTGTAGCGTTATTTGAATCATTTCAATTTGAGACATATAACATTTTATACAAATAACATACTTTTCACAAGACATTGATTTACAAACAACTTATTTTATATAAACTCATTTTACATGGTTATTCATTTAACCATACATTATTCTCTTATTTATACATATCATCTGATATTATCGTTTTTCAAATGATTTACAAGACAAAGCAAATTACAAGGTTCATGACTAAAAAAATTTCTCAAACATAAGTCATGGATTCTGTTTTCACAAAACCTATGTATCTCACAGGCATTTTTATGCTGACGTACCTATTTTCACATGTGTTTTCAGGAGATGATGCATAGGACTTATCAAGACATACTTAGGCGGACCTGTGCCTTAGTGACTTAAAACGAGACAAGAACTAGTTAATTTTTGTTATATACTCTTTGTTTCTTGTTTAAAACAATGTAACTCTCTTGTTTGATTAATAAAACGAAACTTTAAATTGCCATGGATTTGAAACAATTAATTCTGTTACAACACTCCCCGACGTTTCCGCCACGTTTTGTGTGTTCTACGTGGTCGGGGTGTGACAGAAAAGTTGGTATCAGAGCCAATAGTTATAGGGAATTAGGTTATTAGTACTGCTTTGACCTAGTCTATAACCTTCCTAGGACCCTAACGCGAGTTTACTTGCGTTTAGTCATAAAACAATACCGTCACCTATCCTTAGGCGACGACCACAACAAGAACATAAATTTCAAAACCGCTTTGAAAACTAATCATCTGTTCTAGGATGATTGATTACTAGGTTTTGAACCCTCTATTGTAAGGTTTTGAACCCTCTATTGTAACGTTTTGAACCCTCTGTTATAAGGTTTTGAACCCTTTGAGTTTTCAAAACCTCGTCAAATTTTTGGGTCCTAAATAGTGTGAACACGTGCAAACTGGAAGAGTGAATGCCTGTACCCTGAGTTTTCTGTCTAAGGCTAGAGTGTTCGTACAAATCCATATAATCGGACCAGTCACTCTTACCTGGGAACTCTTGGGGTGAGTGTCCACTTATAGGCGAGCATGTCTTCGCGATACACTATGAGGATCTATTTGCTTTGATTCAGCCTTAGTGTTGTTTGTTTGCTTCGTGGTTCAAACAAATGACCATCAACCATGATTATGGTCGGTAATTGTAACATCCTTTTCTTACCCAATGCCATTTCATTTCTTTTCTTTCTTGTTTCTCTTTTAGAATGCCTCCTCGACGCGAAAACCAGATAGCGACTGCCGAACTGGCAGAAATCATTGCGCAGCAAATGGCTGCTCAATTCCCAAACCTCTTTGCTCAATGGAACCAAGCCAACAACAACAACAATGGTCCATGCAATTTCAAGAGTTTTAACTCGGCTAAACCACTCAAGTTTAGTGGTTCTGAGGGAGCGACTGGGCTTCTTCAATGGTTCGAGAGCATTGAGAATACTTTCCGCCACGTGCAGTGTCCTGACAATCGCAAG
Source organism: Helianthus tuberosus (assembly GCA_030545235.1). Taxonomy (NCBI): domain Eukaryota; kingdom Viridiplantae; phylum Streptophyta; class Magnoliopsida; order Asterales; family Asteraceae; genus Helianthus; species Helianthus tuberosus. Next base: position 55,352,920 of record CM060406.1, read on the forward strand.
GTCGAGTTTTCTTCGAGTGTGTTCCAGAAGAGGGCCCTTACGTGGTGGAACGGGGTTATGAGAGATCGTGGTGCAGAAGTTGCTCTAGCACAGACTTGGGCTGAAGTTAGGGCCCTTATGATGAAGGAATTATGTCCTCGTCACGAGATCAGGGCCTTGGAAAGGGAATTTGACAATCTTACACAAGATAGCGGTGAGCATCGAGCCTACACGGACCGTTATGAGGAGTTAAGTCTGTTATGCCCAAACATGGTCACGCCTTTTGATAAGGCAATCGAAAAGTACATTGATGGCCTCCCTGACTCAATACAAGACATTGTGACTGGTAGCAACCCTACTACAGTTAGACAGGCCATTGAGCTATCTGCAACCTTGACTGAATCAAAGATCAGGAAAGGTAAACTTTTCCGAAAAGGTGACAAGAAACCGGTCAAGGAATCGAACCCAATCGAGGAATCAAAGACCATGGATGAACAGGCTGGATCCCCTAAGAAGTCGAAGAAGCGAAAGGCTTCTCAGAACTTCGCCATGGTTACTCACAATGATCAAGCTGTCCCCAACCAACCAGCTCAACCCCCTGCTAGGAAGCCATACAATGGAACTGCACCCTTGTGCAACCAATGTAGCCTCCATCATCATGCCAATGTAAAGTGCCGCAAATGCTAAACTTGTGGACTTATAGGCCATACAGCAAGAGTCTGCCCAGCTGCAGCTGCACCAAACCAAGCTGGCAACAATCCTGCTCAAGGTCATTTTCTACCAGGTTCTTGCTTCAACTGTGGCGAGATGGGTCATTTCCGAAGAAATTGCCCACAGCTTGCTAATGCAAATCCAGCACAGGGATGAGCATCTGACCGAATGGAAGACAACGCTGTTTAGAAATAATCAATCCTTATGTATTATTCTCTTTTGTTGTCAAGATCTAAGGAACAGTTGTTATCATTGTTTATAAATAAATCTTTTATTTACATGGCAATGTATTTATGTGGTTGTATGTATAAAACATATCCCTTACAATACCGAAAATCAAGGAATCGTATTCCTTGAAAAGCAAACTACCCCCCAAAATTTTTCCATCTTAGGATCTCTTGCATTTCCACGAAATTCCTAAGTACCCGTTTGTTCTAAGGAAACGAAGTACAAGGCGCAAGTTACAACACAAGACGAATACCCAAAGTACCACTATAAATCCTTAATAAGGGTACTTAAGGATATTTCTGTGAATCTTAAATTTTTTGTGTTCCTTAATTCGAATGTTACGTTTCTTTGAAAACAAAATCGAATTTTGGGAGATCATCCTATCTTTTCAGATAGATCCCAGAGGACATTGAAGTCCAGCGACTGGTTTCCTGGTGTACTTTGAATATCCATATTCAATCACTAACAAGTTAATAACAAATTAATAACTGAGTTAAGCAACTATGTGATTATGTGCTTATGTGTTCCCTTTTATGTTTTTGGTGTAATCCAAGTTTTTGTTATCTAAAATCCTTAATGGACTTCTACGTTGTAGTTAAGTCCCTTGGGTTATAAAGTACTACTCCATAATTAGACCCCTTGAGTGGTCTAGTTAAACAGATTGATCCAAAAAAAAACTGGTTAGGAACATCATGTGATGATATAGCTGAAAGGACTCCTTGGTGGCCAAATTAATAAGACCATCTGTCGATCTAATTACAAGAACCCTATGGTAGTCTAGTCACCCTCATCACAGGTTTGATTTTCCTCCCCTAAACATTTCAAGACAAACTGTGCGGACTGTGCAAGGAATTACGTAATTATGGATGCATACATAATTATGGAATTTAGTGCACAGAAACCACAGCGAGTTTTGTCATGTGTCTAGAATTAGCCCTATTCATTTCCGTTTCTGAGGAAGCACCCGTTGAAAATGACTCCGTTTGTTCATTTTCATTTCTGAAGATTTGTCCGTTGAGGAAATGAATATCCGTTTGACTATCCTTTTTCATTTCCGTTTCTGAGGAAGCACCCGTTGAAAATGACTCCGTTTGTTCATTTTCGTTTCTGAAGATTTGTCCGTTGAGGAAATGAATATCCGTTTGACTATCCTTTTTCATTTCCGTTTCTGAGGAAGCACCCGTTGAAAATGACTCCGTTTGTTCATTTTCGTTTCTGAAGATTTGTCCGTTGAGGAAATGAATATCCGTTTAACTATCCTTTTTCATTTCCGTTTCTGAGGAAGCACCCGTTGAAAATGACTCCGTTTGTTCATTTTCGTTTCTGAAGATTGTCCGTTGAGGAAATGAATCCCCGTTTGTTTATTCCTTCATTTCCGCTTCTGAAGAATACTCGTTGAGGAAAATGACTCCGTCTGTTCATTTTCATTTCTGAAGATTGTCCGTTAAGGAAATGACAGGATTATGCCTTGTATATCTGGTGGTTACTTGACACAAAGTCACAGATGGACTCCTACGAATAAATTTCGGGACGAAATTTCCTAAAGTAGGGGAGACTGTGACACCTGGGTCACTGCGACCATCAAACAAATACCAAGCCAATGAAATATTGTATTTCATACTTGGGATCTGTATAAATATGTGTATCTTTTGCACATATCAATTCTTGTTCAATTTCAAGCTCTAAATCGCTTTCTGGAAGGTTATACGCGCACTGATGCGTAAATATAACCAGTTTAATGCAACGAACACTCCGAAATAGTGAAATAGGCTTAACATACCTTAAATAACCCTTACATAAAAGTTTTGAAGGCTTCGGTATGCCAAAAACAAGTTAATTCGCTTACAGGGACTAAACTTGACAAACTGCGAAAGTATGCCAATTTGAACTATAACGAACATTCCGGAACATGACCATAAGTTAAACATACCATAAATATCCTTTACATAGCTTATAAATAGGCTTTGAGTGGTTCGGTATGCTAAAATAAACTTTTGGGACATTCAGGGACTAAAAGTGTCAAAAAGTGCACAAGTTTGCACTTTCGCGCACAACTTACGTTCTGAATACATCCGGACATCCAAAAATTTATGTAAGCGCTAAAACATTTTATTTTAGTGTTTGGCATAAGAAAAATCCATTCGTCGCGCAATTTGGATCGTTTTTCGCGCTTATGCGCATTCCGTCGTAATTAAGCGAACATCGCAACCGTACGGCCAAACGAACCGACATCCGAGATATTTTCAAGCATATTTCATGTTCCCTATGTCTTAACATCATTGTGGAGCTTGAAATTGGGATTGACGGGTGTTAGAAGTGACGTTACGCGACGAAACAATGTGCAGGGACCTAATCTGTCATTTCTGCCAAAAGGAGGGCTAGGCGTGACGCGAGGGGTCTTGGCGTCACGCGAGGCCCCTTCTGGACCAGATTCAGTGTTTAAACAGCTGGTAACAGCCCTTCAAACCCCCAAAGGCCAATTCCACTTGTCAAACTCTTGTGGTGGGGGCAAAATGAGCCACCATAACTTTCCGACAAGTGTAGGGATGTGATCATTCCCTCTTCTCCAAGAAACGATCCTAACGGTGAACCGAAATCTATAAATACCCAACACCCACTTCACTCATTCCTCACAAGAATCTGATCTAATGTGCTCTAAGTTGAAACCTTTGTTTCATACCTGAGCTATTTTGATCTAGATTAGCATTCGGGGACCCTTTGTAAGTGTTCCTTCGTTCTTTTATTGCTTTTCGAGTCCGAAAGTCAAACTTTGTTTGACTTTCTGCATTGACCAGTTTATGGTCAATGCGAAGTTCGTTTGAACTTCGCAACGTGATTGTAATCACGATGGTTATAGTCCCTTGTGACTATGCCTACTGATTACCACGTTGTCTAGGGTCGTAAGGGTAAGCGATCTAATAAATCGCTTATACCTTCGAACCCGACCCATTTGGTCGATCATTAGGATCCGACCAAACACATTAGGTGACCATAGTATATAGGGAATAACCTTCCGAGGTTATACCTTATGGTCGCTTCGTTTAAGTAGTTGTATGATAGGTAGTTTATATGCCTTAGGTAAATTACCAAAATACCCCTTTAACGCCAAAATCCATTTTAAGCCTATGTAACATAACTTTTGACATCTAAACTGATTTGACAACAATATTAGACATGTTAAGGCATATGTTACTTGTCATAGGACTAGTTAAGCGGTCTGAACGCGTTTTTACGCGAACGACGCGTTAAAGTAGCATAAGCTACCTAAACGGGTCGTAACGGGTCGTAAGCACTTAGGTTAGGTTTCATTTAGCATGTAGGCTTTGTTAAACCATACTACATGAGTTCCCATACTCATTTGGTTTACGAGCCCTCATTCTATCCGATCTTCCGATCTAGGTCCGGTTTATTAACATAGTTACCTATATTAGGTGCCGTTTGATTCCGAGATCTCTAGCATTGCTTGGTGGTTATCTTAGGACTTTTGAGCAATCTCAAGTGAGTACATAGACCCCTCTTTTACTGTTTTCCAAACTGTTTTGGGGTGAAACACATGTGCCTACTTGTTACTTTCATGCTTTCCTGTTTTCACATCATATACTTGCTATGTTTATTAGTACATTTATAGTACATGATTTCAATACATTTTATGCTATGTATGTCCATTGTGTGCATACTTAGTACATCACTTTACAATACATTTCATGCTATGTACGCCCATTGTGTGCATACTTAGTACATTGTTTTACATTACACTTATGCTATGTATGTCCATTACGTGCATACCTAGTACATTGTTTTACATTACACTTATGCTATGTATGTCCATTACGTGCATACCTAGCACATTGTTTTACATTACATTTCATGCTATGTACGCCCATTGTGTGCATACTTAGTACATTGTTTTACATTGCATTTCTGTTGCATATGCTCATCCAGCATATGAACACATTATACTACATTTTGAACCGTTGTAACCATTTGACTATGTGAACCGTCGTAACCCTTTGATTATATGAACCGTTTGTAACTATTGAACCGTGTGAACCAGTTGTATCTGTTGGCATGATTTACATTTGACAATAGACATTTGACTATACATAAACATTTCTACGATTGTTAAACATTTCATCTTGATGGTTTGGTTTGAGTAAGTGATTCAAGTAACGAGGCGTATGTAATATGATACAAGCACGGTGGATACGCCGCTGGTACTTCCTATATATAAGTGTTTGTATGGTATCACATATTGTAGCGTTATTTGAATCATTTCAATTTGAGACATATAACATTTTATACAAATAACATACTTTTCACAAGACATTGATTTACAAACAACTTATTTTATACAAACTCATTTTACATGGTTATTCATTTAACCATACATTATTCTCTTATTTATACATATCATCTGATATTATCGTTTTTCAAATGATTTACAAGACAAAGCAAATTACAAGGTTCATGACTATCGTTTTTCAAATGATTTACAAGACAAAGCAAATTACAAGGTTCATGACTAAAAAATTTTCTCAAACATAAGTCATGGATTCTGTTTTCACAAAACCTATGTATCTCACAGGCATTTTTATGCTGACGTACCTATTTTCACATGTGTTTTCAGGAGATGATGCATAGGACTTATCAAGACATACTTAGGCGGACATGTGCCTTAGTGACTTAAAACGAGACAAGAACTAGTTAATTTTTGTTATATACTCTTTGTTTCTTGTTTAAAACAATGTAACTCTCTTGTTTGATTAATAAAACGAAACTTTAAATTGCCATGGATTTGAAACAATTAATTCTGTTACAACACTCCCCGACGTTTCCGCCACATTTTGTATGTTCTACGTGGTCGGGGTGTGACAAAGTGGCAATGTTTATGTTGTTGATATGTCAAAAGAGTGTCCTAGAGATGATGCCTGTCTGTTCTCAGCTGCCTCTAACAAAGAGACAGAACTTTGGCACAGAAGGCTGGGGCACACAAATCTTAAGACAATCACTGAAATTTCAAAAAATGGTTTGGTGAGAGGCCTACCACAAAAATTGTTTTCATGTTCTGAACATTGCATTTCCTGTTTAAAAGGAAAATAGCATAAAAGTTCTTATAAGTCCATTGAAGAGTCTAAAACAACCCAGTGTCTGCAAATGCTACACATGGATTTGTTTGGCCCAGTTCAAGTCATGAGCCTCAAGAAGAAAAGATTTTGTTTGGTTATTGTTGATGACTTTTCTAGGTTTACATGGACTTTCTTTTTACACTCAAAAGATGAGACTGCAGGCATCTTGCAAGAATTTGTGATACAGGTTGAAAAGCAATTTGACCTTCCAGTAAAAGTCTTCAGGAGTGACAATGGCACAGAATTCAAAAATAAGGAGTTGGATGCCTTCTGTGTGAAGAAAGGGATTGTAAGGCAGTACAGCATCCCTAGGACACCAGAGCAGAATGGGGTAGTGGAAAGGAAGAACAGAACTTTGATTGAGGCTGCCAGAACCATGCTTGCTGATTCAGGTTTGCCATTAAATTTCTGGGCAGAGGCAATAAACACTGCTTGCTATGTCCAGAACAGAGTTTTAATAAACCCCAGGCACAAAAAGACTGCTTATGAAATTCTGTATAAAATCAAACCACTGATCTCATATTTCAAGGTGTTTGGTTGCCCATGCTTTATTTTAAACTTAAAAGATTCCATTTCAAAATTTGCAGCCAAAATTGATTGTGGTTATCATCTGGGATACTCAACCACTGCCAAGGCCTACAAAGTATTTAATACACGGACCAAGGCAGTGGAGGAGACTTTGAATGTAAAGTTCAATGAACTTTCATCAATGAAAATTCCAGCAAATCCTGCAGATCTGTTTGATCTTGATAAATTTACTTTTGAAAATACTACTGTCAATACTAACAATGCAGGTCCATCAGTGGATTCACCACCAGACTATGGGTATGAGATCATCATCCCTCAAAGGTCTGCTAAAATAGGAAGAGCATCAGATGTTCAAAACAGCTGTCAAAGCTCAACCACTGCTACCTCAACAATTGTTGACCAAAGTAGCCCATCAACCACTGCTTCCACATCCTCAAACACTGCTGACAAAAGTCCTCAAACAGTGGATAAAAGTCAGCATGTGTCCACTTCATTACCTCCCATTCCACCACCTTTTGAAGCCACTGCTGGATCATCAAAGTCCCCAGCAGTGGTTAGCTCAGATGATACACATTTGCAGCCTTCACCAACAAATGCCATCATCCCATACCAAGGAGATTTAATCTACTTGAGATCTCATCCACCTGATCAAATCATTGGCAACATCAATGAAGGGGTGCTCACAAGAAGCCAAATCCAAAACATTTGTCTTTTTGTTGGTTTTCTATCACTCCATCAGCCAGTCAAGTACCAAGAGGCACTGAAAGACAACAGCTGGGAAGAAGCCATGCAAGAGGAGCTCCAACAGTTCAAAAGACAACAAGTATGGGAGCTTGTACCACTGCCAGAAGAGGTTAGTCCCATTGGCACAAAGTGGGTCTTCAAGAACAAAACTGATGAAAGGGGCATTGTTGTCAAGAATAAAGCCAGGCTTGTGGTTCAAGGTTACAGACAGGAAGAGGGGATTGATTATGATGAAACATTCGCCCCTGTTGCAAGATTGGAAGCCATTAGACTGTTCCTGGCCTTTGATGTCAACCACAACATGAAGGTGTTTCAAATGGATATCAAAAGTGCTTTCCTCTATGGTACAATTCAAGAAGAGGTGTATGTTTGTCAACCTCCAGGTTTTGAGGATCCATTTTATCTTGATAATGTCTACAGGCTAAACAAAGCCTTGTATGGCCTGAAACAAGCACCAAGGGCCTGGTATGAAACTCTTTCCAACTTTCTACTCTCAAATGGTTTCAAAAGAGGTACCGTTGATAAAACACTGTTTCTAAAATGGAGAGGGAAGGATTTAATGATTGTCCAGATTTATGTGGATGACATTATTTTTGGAAGCACATGTAACACAATGTGTGAAGAGTTCAGAGAACTCATGACAGCTGAGTTTGAAATGAGTGCAATGGGTGAGCTGCAATGCTTTCTTGGTCTCCAAGTTCAGCAAATGCAAAATGGAACTTTCATTCATCAAAGCAAATATGCTAAAGAACTTTTGACAAAATTTGTTATGAATGATTGTAAACCATGCAGCACACCCATGGCAACAAATAAGCTTGTCATGTCTGATGAAAAAGATGAGCTGATTGACCAAACTGTATATAGAAGCATGATTGGGTCTTTATTGTACCTAACTGCATCTAGACCAGACATCATGTTTGCAACATGTGTCTGTGCAAGAAGTCAATCAGCTCCCAGAAAATCAAATCTCAATGCTGTAAAAAGGATCTTCAGATACATAAGAGGTGCTCCCACACTTGGTATCTGGTATCCAGCTAATGGGAATATCAAGCTTTCAGGCTTTTCAGACAGTGACTTTGCTGGATGTAACACTACAAGGAAGTCCACATCAGGAGGGTGCCAGTTTCTAGGTGATTGCTTAGTTTCATGGCAAAGCAAAAAGCAAGCAGCTGTTTCAACATCCACTGCTGAAGCTGAATACATTGCTGCTGCAAGCTGTACAGCCCAACTCCTGTGGCTTCAAAATCAGTTGCTGGATTTTGGTATCACTGCCTTAAAGACTCCACTCATGTTGGATAGCCAGGCAGCAGAAAATATCATCAAAAATCCAGTTTCCCATTCAACCACCAAACACATCGACATCAGACATCACTTTGTGAGGGATTGCTATGAAAAAGGTTTGATTTCTCTGCATCATGTCCCAACTAAAGACCAGCTGGCAGATGTGCTCACAAAAGCACTTGATACAGCCACTTTTGAAAGCTTGGTCTCTAGGATTGGCATGCTAAACATGGAATAACAAGCAAAATCTTGTTTTCTATGAATAAAAGCATTAAAATGTTTTCAGAAAATCAAAAATTCATCCTAAAAAATAGCTAAAAATGAAGTTTTCATTAAAATCCTTAAAAGTCTGCCATAACCACTATTTGTTCAAACGTCTGCTCTACTTCAAAGTCTGTCCACTGCTGAAAGCCATCCTCTGCTCTCTCATTTCCTTGATAACCTCTGTTGTTCAAAAGCAGAGTCTTATCCACTGATATGCTATCCACTGATAGTGAAAAATCATCCACTGCTTCCATTTTACCGTTTAAACCACTGCCTTCATCAGTAACTTTCATAAAAGTACTGTCCTTCATTTCTTCAGAGTTTGGCATGTGGGCAGTACATAGTGGTCAGTACTTTTGTAATCGCTGCCACGTCAGCCTTCACTTTTTCTTCTATAAAACCCCCACTTCATACCAAAAACAGGGTTTTACTGTCAAATTGAATTCTCAAAAATTCTCTTCTCAAAGCAGTTTTTCATCTCATTTCTCCACAAATTTCTTCGATCATCATCTTCAAAATGACAAAATCGAAGCCATCCACAAAACCCACTTCAAAATATTCGTCGAAAGCGGTCTCTCAAAAGGCCACCACCATTGAAATCCCACACAAACCATCTCACAATCTTCTGGGTCTTCTCACAAAACCCAGCACCACAGAGGCTTTCGACTCCATCATCAACACAATGGCTAAATCAAAGTACAAAACTTTGTTAACAGCCAATGCACCAATTTATTTGGCAACCCAAAGAGAGTTTTGGAAGAATGCAACCCTTGAAACACAAGGAGAAACTGTAACTGCCATCAACTCTTCTCTAAAGGGTAAAAATGTCCAAATCACACCACAGTCAATTTCAGAGGTCTTTCAACTTGAGGATCAGCAAGGTAAAATTTCTTTCCCTAAAAACGAGTACAAAAATTGACTTCATTGAGAGAGGGTATGCAGACACAATGATGAAGAAAGCTACCTTACAAAAAGGTTTCTTTCCTTCTGCAACAAGATTTTTATTCCATACCCTCCTAATGTGTGTTTCAAATAAAACCACTTCTTTTAATGAAATACCATTAAAGATTCAAAATCTAGGATATGCTATTCTTCAAGAAGAAAATTTTAATTATTCTCGGGAAATCTTTAATGATTTGGTTAATAATGTTGAAACAAAATCATTCCTACTGTTTCCAAGGTTTTTAAGTTACTACTTTGAAAAGAAATTCAGTAAGGATGATCTTTCTACAATAAACCAAGGTGACTCCATTGAAATAAATTGCTTAACTGCTGAAACTTTTACAAGGATGTCAACACCTTGCAAAACACACGCAGAGATGCCTGAGCAGATTTTAGCAGTTACAACTGCTCCTCAGGTATCTGCTGCTGAGCCCACTGCTCAAGGTGATCAAAGCAGCAGAACAACTGTTTTGAAACCCACACCTAAAATCGCCAAAAAGCCAACAAAAAGAAAAACACAAAAATCCCCCAAACCCATCAAAAAGGCAACTCTGGAGGATGAGATACCAGAGCTACTGCCTGTGACAGCACAAAAGTCACAAGAAACCACTGCTGCTACTTCCTCACAGCAGTTGGTACAAATATCTCAACCCATAGCCGAAACCCCTCCTGCTTCTTCACAAAAAGATCAGGTTGTACACATTGGGACACCACATCATGATGCTCTGGAAACACTCGTTTCCATCATCCACAGCTCAATTCCCGAAGCAAATCCTCTTTCTTCACCAAACATCACATCCACAATTCCCACACCAACTAAACTGCTGTTGGATGCAATTGATTTGAACCAGGCATTAACCAGTCCTTCTCAATCACCTATTAATGAGAACATACCTCAACAAATGACTGGGTCTTATGTATCACTCTTTGCTAACCCACCATCACAACCTGAGGAGGTTACACCCCTTGAGTTCCATGTAACTCTTGGTGGTAGTCCAAGTGAAGCAGCCACTATAACTGTTGCACCCACTGGTTTACAGTTGGACAGTGGTTACATTAATAAGACTTCCTTGGAGGCAATTCCTTACATAGCACCTCTGCCAACCACCAGTGGATTTATTTATCCTACTGGCAACATCAAAAGGTTGTCAAGTGTTGAAGGAAGAAGACCCCAGTACCAAGAAAAAGGGGCATCAGTGGTTAGTGTTTGGAGTACACTCCCTACCTCAACCACTGATAAAACCACTGATAGTGGGAAATCAGATGATCCCATTAAATTGGGTGATGATTTAAAATATCAGGATTTGATGGAACGAATTGAAAAGTTGGATACATCTGTTACAGATCTTAAAAATATGCTACAGCAGGTGTTGAAAACATAAAAGATGCAATCCACTGTTGTTCCATCTCAAGCACCTGCTCCACCGCAAGCTTTTGCTACAAATGAGCTCTGGAACCTTTTCCAACCTTTTCTCCAACAACAAAAAGAAATGGCTGATCAGCGAACTTCATGTCCAAAAGCTGAGAAACATTATGGAGTCTAGGTACAAGAACACTCAAGCAGATATTAAGGCAATCAAGGCCCAATTATTGGAAACCACTGGCACTGCTCCTCCAACAGTACTTTTCATTGATCAACTCCCAGAAGATAATGCCAAAAAGGGGGAGAAAGTTCAGGAGTGGAAGAAGAAAGGAATAGATGATGGTCTGTACATTGAACCTGAGAAGGATGCTATGACCAGAAAAATTCCATTGCCAGATGGTAGTAAAAAGGTTGATGCTACTCAAGAAGCACTTGATGAAGGAGTAGCAAGTGTTAAAAGAGATAGAATGGCAAAGGATATCTCAAGATGGAATGAGGAGAAAAGAGCTTTCATGGAACTGTATGAGCAAGGTTGTTCTGGATCAAAGGATACTAAAAATCCGAAGACAAAAAGGAAACCTAAGTCCATCCCATCCAGATTTCCAAAGCCTCCAAAACCACCATCCAAAAGCCATCAGCATCAAACCTCCACCCAAACAGCTGTTGTAACTTCTGTTGTATCAACTACTGCTGGTACCTCAGTTGTTTCAACATCTGTTCTCACTTCAACACACACCAAAACTACTACTTTACCACCACCACTGTCACCACCAAAAACAATCTCACCACCACTTTCACCTGCTGACAAAAAGCAGAAGACAACAGGTGCTATAACATCTGTTGTAAAGACAACAGTGGTTGAGACACCAGTTGTCTCAACAGCTGTTAGTCAAACACAAACCACTGCCATACAATCTACCACCACTGATCCACCCAAAACATCATCTGCCTCTTCTAAAACAAAAAGGAGAAGGATTTACATATCAGATGATGATTCACCTTCACCACCACCAACATCTTCAAAATCCCTGTCACTTGTCACTATTCCAAAACCCATACCTCTCTCTTCAGCTCAAATTCTAAAACCACTACCTCCTGCTGGTGTCTCGTTTCCTCTAGAACTCATTGCAGTTAGGGAAGAAATCAAATCCTTTTATTATGAGGATGACCCAGCTAAAAGGAGTTTGCCATCAGTTGAAGGATATCCCAGGCCTCACAATATTGAAGAATACTTGAAACTCAAGGCCAAGCAAGCAAAGGATATTGCTATCAAAAATAAACAAGGGAAATCTGATAGAGAATTTCAACAAAACTATCAATTTCTACTCACACAGGTCAGAGCAATGGAGCAATTTGCCAAAAATGTATGTCAGCAAATCTCTGAAAGGGCAGATGAGTCCTTGAGAAAAGACTACATTGAGAATATCATGACCTACAAGAAATACAAGGGGGAGAAATACATGTACAAAAACTGGACCATTCCTGAGCTTGAAAAGGAGGCAGCCAGGATTCAAGAAATGATCAAAAATAAGGTCAAGCAAACTCCCCCTGAAAAATTCAAACAATTTGAAGCTGAGAAGGCATTAAGGTTGAAGAGAATGAAAGAGGAGCTGATAGCAGCTGATTATGGGTCAAAGAATTCTGTGTCAAAGTGGGGAGAAGATAGGGTCAGGGCTACCTACAAGAAGTTAGAGGAACTTAGAAAGAAAGATCCAAAAGTTCCACAAAAGCCTGACTATTCTAAAGCAGAGGTTTCAAAAAGACCACCAAAGCTGCAAGCTAAAAGAACCACTGCTCCAGCTGGTGCTGCCATCTACAAAAGAAGGAGCCAAAACCAGTCGAGTACTGAAACAATTCAAGATCTAAAAGCTGGAGATGCTATTGTAAAAGCAGGCATGAAATTAATGATAAAAGAAGATCTTGAATTGGAACAATCTGCAAGTGCTGCTCAGCCAGTCATGAATAGGCCAGCCTCACCAAATACCTCTGCAAATAAACATCTCCCAAGCAACCCACCAGACTCAAAAATACTAAAGTGGGAAACTGACAAACAGACCTGCGTATTGACTTTGCTCAGGTCTGGTGGAGAAGTGAAGAAAATATCAAGGGAACAAGCTCTTGGACTGAGTCTTGAAGATTTGCAGGATCTCCTTGATCTTCCACTTAGCAGGGATGATGATGATACAGATTCCCTAGACTTTGAACTACAGTTTAAAGGTCAGATAAGGGAACTGCTGATGAGGCAATAAAGAATTCCACAATAATGAAGAGTTTTGGCATTATCTGTTCCAGGGGGAGATTGTTGGGATTGAACCCTACCAGAGGAACAGATAATTAAAGCCAAAACTGGGTCAGAGCAGTGGATCCAGAATAAGCAGATGTTACATACAAGTCTCTCCCCTTGAAAGTGGTTTCAACATCTGCTGACCTCCTATCTACTGATCGTACAAGCCACTGACCGTCAAATCTGCTGCTCTTGTAAAGACTGATAGAAGACTAAAGCTCTGCTACTCAATCTATTGTCTTGAGTCAAGTACTGCTGATCTGGACAAGCACTGCTGGGTTCACAGCAGTGGAAGGATGCAGCAGCTGTTTAAGTATCTTTTATATAATGAAATGTAATAGCAGTAGTTAGTATAGCAGTGTTTGTATAGATCAGAGATTAGAGTTTGTTAGGAGGTTAGATGTCACTTTCATGGTGACGTCAGCTAAGATGCTCAGTGGTTTGTTAGTACCTATAAATAGAACAGTACTCTGTACTGTTCTATTAGCTCTTTGCAAACTTGTTTTCCTGCACGAACAAACGCTGAGCTCTGGCTGAGGGGGAGTTTGTATTCAAGCATTATCTTGTAATCGTTGTTGAAATCAAATTCAATCATTCGGTTCCTTGTTGAAAATGTCTTGATCAAAGCAATACTCTCGTTTGATTGTATGCAAAGTTTGTTTCCATATTAATTCCGCTGCACAACTCATCCATTTCCATTTTAATTCAAACAGAAAATACAATCAAAACCAAACTCAGATCCAACAACATGCCATAAGTTTGTTATAAGGACAAGTTTTCTTCTATTTATACTTATCTCTTTCTTGATAGAAACTCTCCTTCAGTTCATTTATCCTCTCCTCAACCATCATGAGTATCGTGTTTTGTAGCCTTTCCATAAATCTCGGTACTCTCCTTTAGTTCATGTATCTTGTCAAAATTTGAATTACAAGATCCATATCATGATTCTTTCAAAATTTCAACTATTCATACTCACTTAGGCATTACATCGAACACCTTGTGGGCATGAATCTCACACCACTTCTATCTTATCTATGGTTCAATTATTAGCCATGTTTTTCACGTCTTATAAAGCCATTATATCTTGTATATTCAACTAACATCAAGAGTTTAATAAAATAATATCAAATGCATCATCCAAATTCATGTATTCTATCATACCCATAATCTTTCTTGCAAACTTAGGGTAATTGATCCTAATCCCCAACTCATAGCATTTGATTTATAAATTTTACTTAGGGTTTGCTCCTAAGCATATATTTAGCTCGAATCTTAACCGAATTTTCATAATTTCATACATAATTTGCACCAAGAGAATTCATCTATTTTCCTAATTTTACCAAATTACAATTCTTGACATACCTTGTGATTAGATGATGAAGATCATTCAAAATCACTATACATGCATTCAAATCATTCCGAATTTTAGTTGAATATGAGAATTCTTGGTGATTTTTGATAAACCCTAGCTCATCTCTCTTTTCTCCATCTTTGTACATGCACACATACACACTTATGTGTGTGTTGTGTGTCAATTATTTTTATTTATTATGTTAGTTTCCTTTTTAATCAACTTTGGTCCCCTAAGTTTGTTCCTCTTTATAATAAATGATTTACCACACATTTCGTTCTATTTATTAACGAGGTTATTTACCCCCTAGTTATTCTACTTTAATAAATATTTAAAGCGTATATTTACCCATATATTTTAATATTTTTGGGGTATTACAAAAACCCGCAAAATTTGTTGTTGAAAACAAATAAAAGTGTAACATGTGATGTTACATCTATGTAAACGGCAAAAACGTTGTGAGATATTAACTTTCTCTCTCCTAACAAAAGTTGTTGCATGTTAGAATTCTGAAAAAAGTTGTAACGCATGGCAAAATTGTGTCCATAGATTGTGTTTCTTGAGTTTTTTTAACTAACGTTAGTTTTTCCTCTATAATTGCCCTATATATATATATATATAGAAACGGGTTCAGGAGAGAACGGTGAAAAGTGTGAGAACGGTGAGAACGGATCCTGGCCCAACACGTGGCAGGGGGCCCTAATTGTTATGCGGGGGTACGATTGTCCTTTTATACGTTCCCTCATTATTCGCGTTATAAATCTCTTTCAAATTAAAACTCCAAAGATTTATTGTTAGTTGTTACCTCCTTTGCAAGCTTTCTCAGATCTATGGCGTTTAACGTGGATTCTGTTTAACAAAGTAAAATTCGTTGGCGTTTTCTATTTTTTGTTCCAGCAAATCATGCAACAGATATGGCGTTTTGTTCTTTTATAATTGTTGTTTGGCAGTTTTTTTGTATTATTATTTTTATAATGTGTTGTATGATTTTCAATAGCGTTATTCAATTATGCAATTTAATCACGTTTTAATTGGTATTTAAACAATTATTAAGAACTGCAATTGGAGTTTTCAATATTAATTTTAATTGTCGTTTACGTTCTAGTATATTTCTTATGTTTTTACGATCATTGGCGTTTTACATCTATTTGATTAGTTTTGAATTTTATTTAGTAGTTCAGTTATTACTATTTTGTTAATTTGTGTAAACATTAGTTTTGTTAATTATGGAGTTTTCATTATGATGTTATATTTTGTTAATTATTTATGTTGTTAAGTGTTTTTAATTATTCATCTCATGGCTTTTTTATCATGTCGTTTTTAAATTATGTGTTTATTATGTCTTGTTTATTATTCAATTAATGGTGTTTTAATATATAATGTTATTACATGACATCACTGTGTTTTTCTGATTTTTCTGTTCCTCACTGTGCTTTCTCAGACGAAGTTTCTTCCTCGAGTCAAAGGCTTTGCCCCAAAAATGGATTACCATTTATCATTCCTGGCGTCAGTGAAGAATTAAAGCCCACAATGGACATGGTATTCTCAAGCCTCGATGATTGTTATTCAATGTATGTTAAGTATGCCAAGGAGTGTGGGTTTTCAGTCAGGAAAGGGACTACAAAGACAAACTCTAAATGTGTCTTACATATTAAGTATTACTTGTGTACGAGATCAGGGTTATATAAGGACAAGAAGGTTAATACGTTGGACCCCAATCAAAAGGAGTGAGTAGTGCGATCCAACTTTTCAAAGAGGACTGATTGTGGTGCATTGTTATGTGTACTTTTTGAGGCTGGATCATGGAAGGTGTATAAGTTTGTCGAGGAGCACAATCATGAACTTGTTGAACGTCCTGATAAGCATTTTCTTCCAACTGAACGACACCTCACTCAGCTCCAAAAGCATGTTATACACAGCATGTCTAAGCTGAATTTGGGTCACATCAAGGCGTTTAATGTTATGAAGACTTGTTTTGGCGGTTTTGAAGATGTGGGTGCAAGTAAAGTTGAATTTAATTACTATAAGAGGCAAATTAACTTGTTTATAGGGGAATATGACGCCGATATGGTTGTGAGACATTTAAATGAAAAAAACATTCCCAGCGTAATTTCTCGTATGATTACATCACAGACGAAGAGAATCGTTTGAAGGGGCTTTTTTGGTGTGACGATCAAGCCAAACGTAATTACCACGTGTTTGGTGATGTGATTTTGTTTGACGCCACGTATAGTTCCAACAAGTAATATTTTATAATTCAACTTCTTCTGTTTTTGGCGTTTTATTAGTTTACATGCAATGGCGTTTTATTATTTTACATGCAATGGTGTTTTATTAGTTTACATGCAATGGCGTTTTATTATTTTACATGCAATGACGTTTTATTAGTTTACATGCAATGGTGTTTTATTATTGTTTAAGTTCTCATGGCGTTTTCATATGCAGATACTCTATGGTGTTTGTACCGTTCACTGGTATAGACAATTATCACTGCAATGTTACATTTGGTGCAGCATTATTGGTGTTGGAAACTGCTCATACGTATATTTGGTTGTTGAGAGTTTTTCTAAAAGCTGTTGGTTCTCAACCAAAAGTTGTTGTCACTGACCAAGATCCAGCAATGAAGAAGGCTATTTCTGTTGTATTTTTTGACACGAGGCATCGGTTATGCATGTGGCATGTGATGCATAAACTTTCTCTGAATGTTGTTATGTTTTTTTTACCTTTGGCGTTTTAGCATACACTGCGTTTTACAATACATGGCGTTCTTTACCTTTTTAGTGTTTTTTTAATTAAGTTTTGTCTTTGTGTTTTTTTTTATGCATGGTGTTTTCGTGTTATACATAGGTTGGTGTTAGGCTATGCAATTCCACCAATTTTAAAGAACGTATTTGTGGTGTTGTGTGGACGGGTATTCTCACACCTGAAGAGTTTGAATCAGAATGGGAAGCGGTTATCGCAGAGTTCAATTTAGAAGATAATAACTGGCTATCTGATATTTTTGCACTTAGGGAATCTTGGATCCCTGCATACTATAGAATGGAGGAGATGTCTGGTCTTATGCGAACGACATCCAGGTCGGAGAGTGATAATCATTTTTTGGTCAAGTGTGCAATTCGAAAGCTACTCTTGTTGAGTTCATGACGCACTATGAGATTGCAATAGAAGCACAGCCTCACACACATCGGAAAAATGATCATGAATCTCGATACAAAAGACCCCAGTTGAAGAGTAGTTACAAATTGTTAGAAGGGCAAGCTGTTGACATATACACAAAAAGTATTTTTTGTGACGTTCAAGCTGAGCTTATTGGAGTTGTGGATTGCATAGATCACGTTACGAAGATCAGCCTGATGGGTTTGTTAAGTTTTACGTAAATGACTTCCAACAGCCTTGTACATCCTTATTTGAGGTAAATAATGGCGTTTTGGTTTTTATGGCGTTTTCTGTTAATGGCGTTTTATCATATGCAATGTGTTTTTTTTACTTTTTTAGACAAACATTCTATGCATGGCGTTGTAGAGATATTGTTTTTGGCGTTTTTCAGGTAATGTTCCGTAAGTCTGATTGCACATGCAGTTGCTCATGCAGGCGTTTTGAACAGTTTGGTTTGCTATGTAGACATATATTCTATGTTTTGAGAATTATGGACATTAGGGAATTTCCAAAACAATACATTCTGAATAGATGGCGCAAAGAGGCTTCCCCAAACTACTCTCCTGAATACTCAATTAGTCGTGAATATATGACCGAGCTTGATCCTGATGTGCAAAGTATGATGCGAGATATTATTTTTTCAACCGAATATATTTTGAACCGTTTATCTGGTAATAAAGAGGAGCTATCCTTATACAAGGATCATGTTCAATCTTATATGAAAAAAGTTCAAGATATGCAGATTGTTGCTCCTCCTGCTAGTTCTAGAGATAGATTTGCCGAGATAACCGGTCAATAAAAAAACGACAAGAATCCGATAAGAGTCCCTGTTAGGTATAAATCCAAAGGTTCTGGTTCTCGGAAGTGCCTAAAATATAAACAGGAGATAGCAATCGACAAAAACAAATCAAAGTCGAAACCTGGGGCCAAAGAAAGACAGTGTCATAACTGCAAAGGCTATAGACACTACGCATCGACATGCAAACAGACCGTAATTAAAAGAAGATCAACAAGGTCTTCGAGAGCCAGTGAAGAGTAGTTTGGCGTTTTATATTTTTCATTCTTACAGAACACACACAGATGCTCTTCGAGAGCCAGTGTAGAGTAGTTTGGCGTTTTATATATTTCAATCATATAGAACACAGACAGATCTCAGTTTGGCGTTTTACATCATTTTTATACATCATTTTTTTTTTTTTTTGCATCTTTTTTTTCTACCTATTTGTTCATAACATGCTACTTCGAAGTTACATAACAAACAATATAAGATCGGACAAGGAAATCAAACGCCAAAAAAAAAACAATAACGCCACTAAATAAAACTACCATAAACTTCTAATTTTGGTCGTGCTAAACTAAATAATGTTTTGTTGAACGAGATGGATAACATTGTTAATCCTCAGTCAAGAAAGATGTGTAACAATGTTATCCATCCCGTTTAGCTAAACTTTATTGAGAACAAAAACTGAATCCACATGAAATGGCGTTTTTGAAGTTTTGTGTTTTTTTGTATGTTTTGGCGTTTATATTGAGGATCTTGCTCATTACATAGAGCGAAAGTTTATTGAGAAAATAGTGTATATCAAAGAAATATGGATTGGAATCTTTGATATTTTGGTTTTTTGGCGTTTATAAGATGGATGGTATAGAGGAAAATATAGGTTTTAGGGGTTTTGGTGTGGATTTTAGTAGTTCTGAGAGTTTGTTTATATATGAAGTTTTTGGCGCGTATTTTAGGCGCGATTTTTATTACAGTAAATGCAAGTAATTAAGTTCCGTCGTTTCAGCACTGTTTGTTCAGCTTTATCGGTTAAAAACAAAGTTTGGCGTTTTATATCTATGGCGTTATATTATGATGAAGTGTGCTATGTGTGTTAAGGCGAGATTTTAATAGCGTGAGTTTGGCGTTTTATGTTAAGTCAAAAGACCCTTTTACCCTTAATGAAGCACGCCAGATTAATAAAAGTGATTTTATTTACGAAAACGCCACCGCGTCATCTAGTCCATAGATTGTTTTGATCTGACGATCCATAAGCGTTCTCTCCGTTCTCACACTTTTGGGCGTTTTCTCTAAATCCTGACCCATATATATATATATAGGACAAAGATCCGTTAGGAACCACCCTTTATTGCGAGAACCGCGAGAACCAATGTGAACACAACAAAAAATGCCTAAAAATAGCTAAAAAACACACAAAAATTTTTTTTTTTTAATATTTTTTATAAAAAATCGCTACTTTTAATAGCAAAAAAATTTAATTTTTTTTTATTTTGCTACTAAAAGTAGCGATTTTAACATACAAAATATTTAAAAAAAATAAGATTTTTTTTTATTTTTTTAGATTTTTTTAGGTTTTTTGGGGGTTTAGTTTTTAGCATTTTAGTTTGGGGGTGGGGAGTTAGGTTTTTTTTTTGGGGGGGGGGGGGGGGTTAGTTTTTTTTTAGATATTTTTAGCTATTTTAGGTTGTGTTCACATTGGTTCTCGCGGTTCTCGCAATAAAGGTGGTTCTCGCATGAACCTTACCCTATATATATATATATAGGGTGAGGTTATTGTAAAAAGAGGGTTTTTTGTAAGAAGTGTAAGAAGTGTTTTAAACCCTTGGATCTTGTAATTGATGGTTGAAATAAAAAAAGGGCTTAAATGTAAATTATGTTTTAATTTTTTGACTAATTTGGCTTGATTAGAGGTAATAGTGTTTTTTTGTTTAATAAAGAAATTGGCATCAACCTCAATGCACATAGAAGTTCCCTCCATCTTTTTTAAACGTCAATAACTTTTTATACGTAACTTTTAAAAAAAATACACTATAATAGTGAGTATTTTTTTTATCTTTAATATGAGTACCATATTGCTATACTTATATGGAGAGAAAAATACGTTTCAATCGGATGTTTTAGTCCATGGTGTTTTGTCTATGTTTATACAATGCTGTTTTAATTGTATTGTGATTCAAGTTAGGGTATTTTAACATCTGGAAACATTGTATTGTGATTAAAGTCTTGATGTTTTAACATCTGAAATGATTGTATTGTTATTCAAGTCATGATGTTTTAACATCTAGAATATCAATACAATCATCCCCAGATGGTGTTAAAACACCATGACTTGAATAGCAATACTGTCATTCCAGATGTTAAAAACCATGACTGTATTACGATTCAACTCGTGGTGTTTTGAGAATCTGTATGGTATTTTATTCCTATAAAATAACAAAAAAAAAACATTCCATATGTCAAAACATCATGATCAGTGGTACGTAAAAAAGAATTATCTCCTAAAATAATTCCTAAAGCAATTAAAATCTATTTTATAATTAAATTGGTTTTTGATGTTAATTACCTTATTACACTTAATTTATAAAATTAAATAATATCACTTGTCGTCTCCATAATATTTCTCAAACTTCTCACAAACTTCACTCTTTTTACAGGAACCTAAACACACACACACATATATCTCTTAAGAGAACCATATGGAATTTAAAAACTGTGAGAACTAATATGGACCATTCATTTTCTCTAAGCAATTTTTTCCCTAAACGTCCTTTTCCCCGTAAAAAAAAAAATTTATTGGATTTGTACATATGTATATATATTATCAAACATATATGCGTGATACTAATTTTTCAACTTTAAGCATGTGTGCAGATATTTGTACATTAACTAAAACATGTTAAGAATCATAATCTTTCTTTATATACATATATGTACTATCATTTCTCTTTCCAACTATATAATATGTTAATTTGTAAATATATGCACATTATCATTTTCCTCTCCGGTTTACATAATTTGTACACTATCCAAAAATATGTTCAAAACCATAATCTTTTCTATATACATATATGAGTGGTCCATATTGGTTCTCAGTTAACCAAGTTTAGTAAAAAAATTGCCTAGAGAAAATCAGTGGTCCACATTGATTTTCACAATTCTCAATTCTCCAAGTGGTTCTCACATGATCCTAATCTTACACACACACGTGTGTGTGTGTGTCACACTCGCTCATAGCGGAAGCGCGAGGTGTGATCTGATCGGTTCTCATTGCATAACAATATAACTGAACATACTAAATGAATAAAAACAAGCTCCAATGCCATTGTCATATTCGTTTCAAAAGAACGCAACATAACTTAAATATATTGGTTACAAACCATCAAATGAAAATAAGTTGTCATTGTTTTATACATCAAAATGTAAGTCTTAAAATGTCAAGGCTTTGACCACTATATCACCTCAAAGAAGCGGTATATAACGGGCAAACCCTTTAAATGGTGGCATGGAGTCTTGATACTTGCTTTCCTTGACTGAAATGTCTGCATGGTCCACTAATTTCCTGAAATACATGTTAAGTTTGAAAACATCAACAAAAGTTGGCGAGTTCATGCAGTTTAGTTGTATGAGATGTATCTGTAAAATGTGAGTTGTATAAAATGTATCTGTAAAATGTGAGTTGTATAAAATGTATCTGTAAAATGTGAGTTGTATAAAATGTATCCATAAAATGTGAGTTGTATAAAATGTATCTGTAAAATGTGAGTTGTATAAAATGTATCTGTATGTAATGATGTAGTATGTAAAGCATCAATGAAATCGTTGATCATTAATGTTTCGCGAGGACATTAATATGTGTGACGAAATAGGAAGCAATCCAAACCTAGACGATTTCGTGTCGACTACTATCGACTGGGACACAAATGCACTCTTCTGTATGGGTCCACGACCAAGAGTGGGGCTCGCCAATACCCATTAGATCTAACCACTTGTACCTAGGTCCAAACTGGATTAATGGTGCTTAGATGTATAACCCTAATTCGCACATGATCTAAGGTGTTTCATTCCCTAACTTTAACATACATTGAACATGTATTTTCCCCGATAGTTGTAAAGTTGTAAAACAATTAAATGAATAGGGGACATGAACTCACAGTATTGCGTCCGTGAATGGTACGTGTTCGTGATCTTACGCGTGGTCGTCCTAAACAATGTTGCGACCTACAAATGTTCTTATATTTGTTAGACACTTCGGTCTTTGTAAATGACTTGAGTACAAGTCTTGTGTCTTAAATATGTGTAAGACTTGTATGTCTTTATTGTTTGTTGAACTGTGTATTAGATGAATGAATTGTTAAACTGTTATATATATATATATATATATTTCACCAAATATATATATATATATATATATATGTAATCTTGTATCTTGTGAGTTGTATCATCGGGTCTTGTCTTCTTGATTTCGTGTCTTGTATAAGTAAATTGTATAATGGTATTTTTTTTATCAATTATATGTCATTGGGCTTAGCCCAAGAATTCATGTTATTGGGCCTAAATAGTATTGGGCCTAAATAGTATTGGGCCTAAATAGTATTGGGCCTAAAATAGTATTGGGCCTAAAATAGTATTGGGCCTTAATAGTATTGGGCTTAATGTTATTGGGCCTTGGCCCATATGTTTGGTATTGGGTTTAGCCCATAAATTTTTGATATTGGGCTTAGCCCATGTATTTATGTTAAGCCCATTTAGGAAGATAAGCCCATTTATATAATATAAGCCCATTTGTTTAAAATAAGCCCATTTATATAAAACAAGCCCATTTGTAAAGATATAACCCATTTGGTAAAAATAAGTCCATTTTGTGAATATAAGCCCATTTAGTAAAATCTTGTAATTTATATAAAAATCACCAAGTTTTAGTTAATAAAAACATAATAGTTTTTATAAGTTTCAAAACATCCGCATATTGTTTTTGGTGATTTATATGTATTCGCGTCGAATGATCGCCTAAGCGTCGTAGTAACTCCTCGCAATGGCGATATGTTCATAGATTCGCCCGTCGTCCGTTTTGACCATAAGTTGTGTCCGAAAGCTCGGAATGTCCGTAAGTTGTTTTCAAGTGTGTCTATATGTATTCTTGTAAGTCTTTGGTTGTAAGTATGTCTTGTATTTATTTGTGTCATTGTTATCAAGTCCATAACTTTTATATATAACTAATACAAATAATAAACACATAGCACATACTTGATATGTTCACTAAATATATATTTTACCAAAATATATATTTATGTCAATTTTTATGTTTAGAAAGACCAACTTTCTAATCTTGTAAAGACTTTGTTAAAAACGACAATTTTTCTAACACATGATTTCTAAGAAAAATTAGCCATAGTTCCTTCGAAATATGAACTTTGCCATGTTATCAAAACATATGATTTTCTTTTAAAATCAATAACAATTACCTCATATCATTTCTACACAAAAACACATGAGATTTGTAACATATTTTTAACAAGATGAACTCATAGACATGTAGGGTTTTAGTATGATCTTTACATATGTTTACTTGTTTAAAAATCATACTTTACTTCTAGTTTTTCCAAAGTTTTATAGAAACCCCATTTTGTATGTTACTTTTGTAAATCTTTCAATAAGCATTATTTTTAGTGAAAAGCTTTATATACTTTCACAACATCAAATATTATGTTCATCCATTAAACATCAAGTTTAACATAACCCTTTTCAAGACTTTAATGTATAATTGTTAGATTATGTTTTTAAACATCATCTAACAAGTTTACATATTATGTTCATCTTCACTAATTAAAATAATCAAGTAACAAGTTTCATATCACAACATAAACAATTTATATATTATGATCTTTGATTTATTTTTGTGTATTTTCATCTTCATATTGTATGATCATTCAAGATATTAAATTGTACATAAATAATATATTCATAATCAAGAATGAAACAAAGATTAGGATGCTCACAACTAGCTCTTGTGGCTAGGGAAGATCTTGATGAAGATGTTGAGCAAAGATGATGAAGATTATGATGGTAGAAAGCTCTTGGATGGATGAAAATGTTTCCTTCAAATTGGAGATGTCTTAGATCTTCATAACTTCCATGAAAGTACACCTTGATCATCAAGAAAATGGCTATAAAATAAAGATGAATGAAGGTGTTCATGGCTGAATTTTAGTGAAGGAATATGAGAGGTTAAGTGTATGAAAATGATGGTGTGAATAAGTAGAAAATATCTATTAAGATAAGTCTTTCATGACTTTAATCATCCATTCTTTTAACACTTGCATAATTAAGTAAATATCTAGATATTTTTGCATGTGAAATATGGGTGTGGGACCCATTAAAAATGTTCACAACATGTGAGGGGGGGTAAAGTGTAACATTTTTATAAAAATGTCTTAAACATGTAGATATTTTGGTAATTAGGCTAAGTATGGTGATTAGGGGTAATCTTTCACCATTAGGAGGTAATTAGTGATTCAGAATGTTAATTATTATTAACAAATTCACTAAACTAGTAGAAATTATATTTTCATATCTTAAACGACTTCCGTTTGGTGTCGTTTCCGTTATTCGTTTCGAATTGTTTCGGTTAGACGTTATTTGAACTCTAAGCTGGTGTAACTTGTGTGAATTGATGTAGTTATTGGTTCGGATGATACCCGAATGTATCCTCACATGAATTCTATGTTAAATAACATTTTTACATATCATAAAAATATAAGAAAGCTGATTTTTGCAGAATTTCTGCGGAAAAGTGTTGAAATCGTCGCTTTTAGTGCTTTTCGGGCAGTTTTTAGTGTAATCGGACTTCGGAAAGGTTTTAAATCAAACCCTTGCATTCCTAGTTAGGGTTTAATATATATTAGATGTTGGACTTTCTTCTGAGTCCTAAAGATGTCGTTTAGATGATTTCTGTGGATCCTGCGTTTTCGTCAGAATACTAGTTTTCTAGGTGCTATTCTAGTAGTTTCGATGCATTGTTTAAACTGTCTCAAATGTACTTAATAAAAATGAATCATATGCATCCTAAGTAAGTATTCCATGAGTATTCTAAGTGTATGCCACGACATACGCAGTTCGGGTGTTCAAAATGCATAAAAAATGTAGCTAAAAATGAGTATTTTTAGTGTAAGAAAATTACCGTAAAGTGGCAGTTGTCACATTCTCCCCCTGTTATTGAGAATTTCGTCCCGAAATTCAAGCTAAGTCATCCTTTGCAGGAGTATTCTCGAACAGGTGGGGGTATTTTGGTTTTGATTTGATTTTTACGTTCCCAAGTATATTCGGGTCCGTGTCGAGAGTTCAAATGAATTTTTGCTAATATGTTACGACTCCTTCATGTTTCCTGGACCTTCCGGTCCATGACCTCAACAGGTGCTTTGGTGAATTGGAGTTTGTTATCAATATGAACCTCATCCTCCGGGATGAAAACTGTTTCTTGCGTTGGACTCTTCTTGAGATTCGACAAATGAAATATGTCGTGCACACTACTAAGTTCTTCTGGTAACTTCAGCTTGTAGGCATCGGTGCCAATCTTCTCTAAGATTTCAAATGGTCCTACATATCGTGGGTTAAGTTTTCCACGCTTACCAAACCTTGCTACGCCCTTCCAAGTCGAGACTTTCAATAAGACTTTGTCTCCGACCTCGAAAGATTATGGCTTCCATCTCTTGTTTGCGTAGCTCTTTTGTCGATCGCGAGCCTTCTTGATACGGTCTCTATCCTGAAAAATTTTATCCGTAGTCTCTTGGACTAATTCTGAACCACTTAGTTGTTTATTGCCTGCTTCCGCCCAACATAGCGGTGAGCGACACTTTCGACCATAAAGAGCTTCGAACGGTGCAGCTTGTATGCTTGTATGGTAGCTGTTGTTGTAGGAAAACTCAACCAAAGGTAAATGAGTATCCCAGTTGTCTCCCAAATCCATAACACATGCACGAAGCATATCTTCGAGTGTTTGGATTGTCCGTTCGCTCTGGCCGTCAGTTTTTGGATGAAAGATCGTGCTTAGATTTAAATGAGATCCAAAGGCCTCTTGAAATGACTTCTAAATTCGTGAAATGAAGCGACCGTCTTGGTCTGAGATGATTGAAATAGGCACTCCATGATGAGCCACTATTTCTTTGAGATAGAGTTCTGCTAGTTCTCTATGCTATCCTTCTCCCGAATCAGCAAGAAGTGTGCGGACTTTATCAATCTATCGACGATTACCCATATCATGTCGTGGCTTCTTGAGGTCCTGGGTAACTTCGTAATGAAATCCATCGATATTTGTTCCCATTTCCAAACGAGAATCTCGGGTTGTTGTACTAAACCTGAGGGTTTTTGCTATTCTGCTTTGACTTTCGCATAAGTCAAGCATTCTCCGACATAAGTAGCGATATCACTTTTGAGGTTAGGCCACCAATACTATTCTTTCAATACTTAGGCCTATGTGCTTCCTCAAAATATCATCTCGAAGGCCGCCAAAGAATGGAACCCATTTTTGACCCATAAGGTATAAAGTTCCATCTTCTTTCAGCGCTAATTGTTCCCTCATGCCTCGAAGTGTTTCTTCTTGAATATGCTCTTCTTTGAGCGCTTGTGAATCATCTTCTCTAATGCTTGAACTCTCAGTGTTCTAACTCGTTCCTTGCGGCTCAAGGCGTCTGCTACAACGTTCGCCTTGCCCGCATGGTACTTTATTTCACAATCATAGGCGTTCAGCAATTCAATCCAACGTCGCTGACGCATATTTAGTTCTTTTTTATTGAATATGTGCTGAAGAGTTTTATGATCCGTGAAAATCGTACACTGAGTACCATATAAGTAATGTCGCCATATTTTCAAAGCGAATACCACTGCGCCTAACTCGTGATCGTGAGTGGTATAGTTCTTTTCATGAACTTTCAGTTGACGTGATGCGTACGTGATAACTTTCTCCCGTTGCATAAGTACGCAACCCAATCCTTGATGCGAAGCATCACAGTAAACTACGAAGTCATCGGTACCATCGGGTAGTGATAAGATTGGTGCTTCGCACAACTTATCCTTGAGAAGTTGAAATGATTCTTCTTGTTTCCCGATTGGGTGAGGGAGGTTAGCGGTTGAGAAAATTTTAGAAAAATTCTCTATAAATCTCCGATAGTATCCTGCTAATCCCAAGAATTGTCGGACTTCAGTTGGAGTCTTGGGCGCTTCCCAGTTCTTAATTGCTTCGATCTTCGAGGTGTCTACTTGAATGCCTTTCTCGTTCACTATCTGCCTGAGAAATTGTACTTCATGAATCCAAAACTCGTATTTGGAAAATTTTGCGTATAGTGTCTCCTTCTTGAGTAGTTATAAAATGGTTCTCAAATGTTGTTCGTGCTCGTCTGCCGATCGTGAGTATATCAAAATGTCGTCAATGAACACTATGACGAATTTGTCGAAGTATGGATTGCACACGCAGTTCATTAAGTCCATGAAGACCGCAGGCGTGTTCGTTAAACTAAAAGGTATAACGAGAAACTCATAATGACCATAATGAGTTTGAAAAGCCGTCCTTGGTATGCTTTCCTCTTAAATTCGTAATTGGTGATACCCCGATCGTAAGTCTATCTTGGAGTAGAAACTTGAACCTTGCAATTGATCGAATAAATCACCAATCCTCGATAGTGGATACCGATTCTTGATGGTGAGTTTATTCAACTCTCTGTAGTCGATTCACATTCTGAGTGTTTCATCCTTCTTCTTTACAAACAAAGCTGGAGCTCCCCAAGGCGAAAAGCTTGGTCTAATGAATCCTTTATCCAACAACTCTTGAAGTTGTATGAATAACTCTTGCATTTCAGAAGGTGCTAATCGATATAGAGATTTGGTTATGGGTGCGGTTCCCTGTACCAAGTCGCTATGAAACTCGATTTGTCGATATGGTTATAGTCCCGGTAAGTCTTCAGGAGAGACTTCAGGAAACCCTTTTACCACTGGGATATCTGTCAGCTTCGGCCTAACGGCCTTCTTGTCGACAACATGTGCCAGAAAGGCAACCCAACCTTTCCGTAAGCACTTATGTGCCTTCATGCAATTGATGATCCGCAAAGGTGTGTCGTGCTTCTCTCCGTGAATAACAAGTGTCTCTTTGTTCAGTGGTGGTAGGCGAATGACCTTCTCATGACAAAAAAAAACTTCGGTTTGGTTATCAGATAACCAATCCATGCCAACCATTACGTCAAAACTACCCAACTTGACGGGTAAGAGATCGATACTGAATCTTTGCTCGCCAAGTTCCAAGGAACATCCTCTAACAACTTTCCCTGACTCGACTAGTTTACCGTATGTCGATTCTATAGAATGAGGGGACGTCTAGCTTACTTGGCTCTAGGCCAAGTACATTTTAAATTCTGTGTGGCGAGGACTTCACTGTATAGTTTTAGGAACCCTATGTTTAAATGTAGGATAACACAATCCATATGTTTAGATGTAGGATAACCCGATCCATATGTTTAGATGTTGGATAACCCAACCATATGTTTAGATGCAAGATAACCCAATCCCTAATTGTAGCTAGGACAATCTCGTCCCTAACCATGAAACTCATGTATGTGAAATGTTGAGATGAAGCTAAAATTGGCACCAGTATCAAATAACATGGATGTGAAATGTTGGTTGATTGGAAACGTGTCGAGTAACTACTGTTTGAGTGATCGAGGTAGGGTGGGATGATGTGGTCATGCCTCGGATCTCCGGGGCTAAATCCCATATGTAACGCGCAATGCGTTTGAATTCGGGTGTTACGTAGTATGGAAACAACCCTTGAGATAACGTGAAAGCCTCGAGTGTAACCAACAACATTGGCTCTAATCATGATCGAGTTCTAGAATTTTGTTTCCAACCTTTGAATTTAAATTAGCGAGCAATACTCTTCTCGTATAAGATTCTTGAGTTCTTCCCCCGACAACCTCTTCACTGTATCCCTTCCTAGCGTTTGTACCTGGAGATTCCACCAAGTTAAGGTTGCGTTCAGCAGGAGACTCTCTGTGTATCCAGTTGTCTACCCAGGAATGTGTTTCCTAGTATGACTAACCGACTTCATTGTCTTTACGTGGCAGACAGAACCTACCGCACCTCTCGTATTAACGAGGTCTTGCCGCTTACAGTCCGAAAAGTCTTAAAATTAAGGCCTTGTGTGGTCGCATCTTCTGGTGTGGCATTGCTACTCATTCCCGATCCATCGGGATTTGAATCACTTGAACTACCAGTACCACCAGTACCGTCACTAGTGTCGTCCCGATTAACCTCATGTTGTGCAATTTCTGCACCCTCGTGTTGTTCCATAAGAACTTTAGTTTGACTGTGAGATGTTGATTAGTTAACCCCTTTTTGGGTGTAGACCATCTTCCTGGCACCGTGATCTTTTTAATATACAACATTAAAAGAATCTAGACATATATTTTGGATAAATATAGTCTATCATGTGCCCAAGAATGAAGAAAGAAATTGGTCATAAAATCCTCAAGATCGTATTGCTCATACATGTTTGAATAAATGATAATGTGGATAACCGCAACCAAAATGCGTAGCACCTCTTGCGTGTACTGGACATATGTCTAAGTGGGAAACGAAATAATTTGTTGAGGAGGGGAAACCAACCAGTGGCCTCCATCCCTATAGTATGCATTCCATACTACATAGGCTTTGATCATCTGAAGTTGAGAAATTCCTTTGTCGTACTTGCCCATGTGACGAATATTGTAATAGTGCTTGAGCTTCACGAGCTCCAACAAGATCATTAAGATCTTCATAGATGTCGAATAGAATGTAATGAGGGAGTTGTAGCATGGCTCATGCCATACTATCCCTTTGGATAGAACAAATGTCAAATGACGGAATTTATTGTATTCATTTCCAATAAATAAGATAAGGTGTCATAGACACCAAAGAACCAACTCATGTACAAGAATTCTAGAATGTTGATGAAAGATCCTCCATGAATGGTTAACAAGTTTTGTTTGTTTAGATGACTAGTCTAGGACAACTCGTGTTATAGATCAACTGTTTAGACGCGAATGAATACGTATCGTCTTCCTGTATTGTATTGTATTGTATTGTATTGTATTGTATTGTATTGTATTGTATTGTATTGTATTGTATTGTATTGTATTGTATTGTATTGTATTGTATTGTATTGTATTGTATTGTATTGTATTGTATTGTATTGTATTGTATTGTATTGTATTGTATTGTATTGTATTGTATTGTATTGTATTGTATTGTAGGGTGTTATAGTAACCATCTCGGTTAGTGTTCTGCTGGGTAGAAACTTGAACACTTAAGAATTTTGAATGGATAGTGATCATTAGCTTGACCCGCAGAGTCCACCAGAATTTCCATGCACTACAAGTTGTTATTACGTGGGCCCCCGTAATAATAAATTTTCTTGCATGGTCACCCTAGCATTCTCTCATTCAGAGCAGGCGATCAGTCAGAGAGATGACACTATTGTCTATATACCTTCAACATAGAAGGAAACTTCGTGATAGTTCATGTGTCAACGTCCGTTGTCATTACTCGCGGAATGGCACGGCGTTAGATGAAATAAAAATAGAGAGAATTTGTAAAAATAACATCTGAAGGGACGCCTTCAAGATGAGTACTTCATCTTCCTTGTCTGGATAAGAGTGTCGTCAATCACGATTTATATGAGTCACAGGGACCTCGTCCCACTAATGGAGTTGTTGTCCAAGGCTACCACCTCCACCTCATCGTCACTACCGAAGTCAGGTATCTCAGCATCCGTGAGAAAGCAACCATCTTGCACGGGATCAATACTTTATGGTCTCACTTAGGAACCACGTTCGTCATAAGCTCCGCAATAGATGTGAGGTTGTTATTCTCATTGAAGATGTATTGTATAAAATATGTCATGTTCGAAAATAGAGTATCATATCTTGTGTAAAAGATGTCGTGTCTTAACCAGGTTATGTGTGTCAAGGATGACAATGGAATTCGAAGTCGAAGGCATTTTGTTCTTGCCAAATATTTCATACAACACATATATGAATAACCTATATATATAATCATGTAAGATCCTATTAATCAAGGATTTCTATCTTGTATAAGCTGAACTTGTAAACTGTTTATAATGCGTGAACTGATAATGTAATGTATTATAGGCACATAGTCTGTTAATGTAATGTGTCTATTTCTCATAGACTTCACCCATGGAAATGTCCTCGCTTGATTTATGTGAAATGAATTTTTGTTGTAGTGGACCTTGAAAAATGTTTATGCAATGAAAACCTTTTGACATGTCCAATTTTATTTATAATCTATTCAACATACAAGAGGTTTTCGTGAGAGATCCCTAGTGATTGTAGACTTAGACTCGAGAAAGAATCCTGGTTCACTACAATCGATGCTCTGATACCAATCTGTCACACTCGCTCATAGCGGAAGTGCGAGGTGTGATTTGATCGGTTCTCATTGCATAACAATATAAGTGAACATACTAAATGAATAAAAATAAGCTCCAATGCCATTGTCATAATCGTTTCAAAAGAACGCAACATAAGTTAAATGTATTGGTTACAAACCATCAAATGAAAATAAGTTGTCATTGTTTTATACATCAAAATGTAAGTCTTAAAATGTCAAGGCTTTGACCACTATATCACCGCAAAGAGGCGGTATATAACGGGCAAACCCTTTAAATGGTGGCATGGAGTCTTGATACTTGCTTTCCTTGACTGAAATGTCTGCATGGTCCACTAATTTCCTGAAATACATGTTAAGTTTGAAAACATCAACAAAAGTTGGCGAGTTCATGCAGTTTAGTTGTATGAGATGTATCTGTAAAATGTGAGTTGTATAAAATGTATCTGTAAAATGTGAGTTGTATAAAATGTATCTGTAAAATGTGAGTTGTATAAAATGTATCCATAAAATGTGAGTTGTATAAAATGTATCTGTAAAATGTGAGTTGTATAAAATGTATCTGTATGTAATGATGTAGTATGTAAAGCGTCAATGAAATCGTTGATCATTAATGTTTCGCGAGGACATTAATATGTGTGACGAAATAGGAAGCAATCCAAACCTAGACGATTTCGTGTCGACTACTGTCGACTGGGACACAAACGCACTCTTATTTATGGGTCCACGACCAAGAGTGGGGTTCGCCAATACCCATTAGATCTAACCACTTGTACCTAGGTCCAAACTGGATTAATGGTGCTTAGATGTATAACCCTAATTCGCACATGATCTAAGGTGTTTCATTCCCTAACTTTAACATACGTTGAACATGTATTTTCCCCGATAGTTGTAAAGTTGTAAAACAATTAAATGAATAGGGGACATAAACTCACAGTATTGCGTCCGTGAATGGTACGTGTTCGTGATCTTACACGTGGTCGTCCTGAACAATGTTGCGACCTAGAAATGTTCTTATATTTGTTAGACACTTCGGTCTTTGTAAATGACTTGAGTACAAGTCTTGTGTCTTAAATATGTGTAAGACTTGTATGTCTTTATTGTTTGTTGAACTGTGTATTAGATGAATGAATTGTTAAACTGTTATATATATATATATATATATATATATATATATATGTGTGTGTGTGTGTGTGTGTGTGTGTGTAATCTTGTATCTTGTGAGTTGTATCATCGGGTCTTGTCTTCTTGATTTCGTGTCTTGTATAAGTAAATTGTATAATTGTATTTTTTTTATCAATTATATGTCATTGGGCTTAGCCCAAGAATTCATGTTATTGGGCCCAAATGTTATTGGGCCTAAATAGTATTGGGCCTAAATAGTATTGGGCCTAAAATAGTATTGGGCCTAAAATAGTATTGGGCCTTAATAGTATTGGGCTTAATGTTATTGGGCCTTGGCCCATATGTTTGGTATTGGGTTTAGCCCATAAATTTTTGATATTGGGCTTAGCCCATGTATTTATGTTAAGCCCATTTAGGAAGATAAGCCCATTTATATAATATAAGCCCATTTGTTTAAAATAAGCCCATTTGTATAAAACAAACCCATTTGTAAAGATATAAGCCCATTTGGTAAAAATAAGTCCATTTTGTGAATATAAGCCCATTTAGTAAAATCTTGTAATTTATATAAAAATCACCAAGTTTTAGTTAATAAAAACATAATAGTTTTTATAAGTTTCAAAACATCCGCATATTGTTTTTGGTGATTTATATGTATTCGCGTCGAATGATCGCCTAAGCGTCGTAGTAACTCCTCGGAATGGCGATATGTTCATAGATTCGCCCGTCGTCCGTTTTGACCATAAGTTGTGTTCGAAAGCTCGGAATGTCCGTAAGTTGTTTTCAAGTGTGTCTATATGCATTCTTGTAAGTCTTTGGTTGTAAGTATGTCTTGTATTTATTTGTGTCATTGTTATCAAGTCCATAACTTTTATATATAACTAATACAAATAATAAACACATAGCACATACTTGATATGTTCACTAAATATATATTTTACCAAAATATATATTTATGTCAATTTTTATGTTTAGAAAGACCAACTTTCTAATCTTGTAAAGACTTTGTTAAAAACAACAATTTTTCTAACACATGATTTCTAAGAAAAATTAGCCATAGTTCCTTCGAAATATGAACTTTGCCATGTTATCAAAACATATGATTTTCTTTTAAAATCAATAACAATTACCTCATATCATTTCTACACAAAAACACATGAGATTTGTAACATATTTTTAACAAGATGAACTCATAAACATGTAGGGTTTTAGTATGATCTTTACATATGTTTACTTGTTTAAAAATCATAATTTACTTCTAGTTTTTCCAAAGTTTTATAGAAACCCCATTTTGTATGTTACTTTTGTAAATCTTTCAATAAGCATTATTTTTAGTGAAAAGCTTTATATACTTTCACAACATCAAATATTATGTTCATCCATTAAGCATCGAGTTTAACATAACCCTTTTCAAGACTTTAATGTATAATTGTTAGATTATGTTTTTAAACATCATCTAACAAGTTTACATATTATGTTCATCTTCACTAATTAAAATAATCAAGTAACAAGTTTCATATCACAACATAAACAATTTATATATTATGATATTTGATTTATTTTTGTGTATTTTCATCTTCATATTGTATGATCATTCAAGATATTAAATTGTACATAAATAATATATTCATAATCAAGAATGAAACAAAGATTAGGATGCTCACAACTAGCTCTTGTGTCTAGGGAAGATCTTAATGAAGATGTTGAGCAAAGATGATGAAGATTATGATGGTAGAAAGCTCTTGGATGGATGAAAATGCTTCCTTCAAATTGGAGATGTCTTAGATCTTCATAACTTCCATGAAAGTACACCTTGATCATCAAGAAAATGGCTAGAAAATAAAGATGAATGAAGGTGTTCATGGCTGAATTTTAGTGAAGGAATATGAGAGGTTAAGTGTATGAAAATGATGGTGTGAATATGTAGAAAATATCTAGTTAAGATAAGTCTTTCATGACTTTAATCATCCATTCTTTTAACACTTGCATAATTAAGTAAATATCTAGATATTTTTGCATGTGAAATATGGGTGTGGGACCCATTAAAAACGTTCACAACATGTGAGGGGGGGTAAAGTGTAACATTTTTATAAAAATGCCTTAAACATGTAGATATTTTGGTAATTAGGCTAAGTATGGTGATTAGGGGTAATCTTTCACCATTAGGAGGTAATTAGTGATTCAGAATGTTAATTATTATTAACAAATTCACTAAACTAGTAGAAATTATATTTTGATATCTTAAACGACTTCCGTTTGGTGTCGTTTCCGTTATTCGTTTCGAATTGTTTCGGTTAGACGTTATTTGAACTCTAAGCTGGTGTAACTTGTGTGAATTGATGTAGTTATTGGTTCGG
Source organism: Helianthus tuberosus (assembly GCA_030545235.1). Taxonomy (NCBI): domain Eukaryota; kingdom Viridiplantae; phylum Streptophyta; class Magnoliopsida; order Asterales; family Asteraceae; genus Helianthus; species Helianthus tuberosus. Next base: position 55,388,568 of record CM060406.1, read on the forward strand.
ATGATACCCGAATGTATCCTCACATGAATTCTATGTTAAATAACATTTTTACATATCATAAAAATATAAGAAAGCTGATTTCTGCAGAATTTCTGCGGAAAAGTGTTGAAATCGTCGCTTTTAGTGCTTTTCGGGCAGTTTTTAGTGTAATCGGACTTCGGAAAGGTTTTAAATCAAACCCTTGCATTCCTAGTTAGGGTTTAATATATATTAGATGTTGGACTTTCTTCTGAGTCCTAAAGATGTCGTTTAGATGATTTCTGTGGATCCTGCGTTTTCGTCAGATTACTAGTTTTCTATGTGCTCTTCTAGTAGTTTCGATGCATTGTTTAAACTGTTTCAAATGTACTTAATAAAAATGAATCATATGCATCCTAAGTAAGTATTCCATGAGTATTCTAAGTGTATGCCACGACATACGCAGTTCGGGTGTTCAAAATGCATAAAAAATGTAGCTAAAAATGAGTATTTTTAGTGTAAGAAAATTACCGTAAAGTGGCAGTTGTCACAGTGTGTGTGTATAGGAACAGGATCAGGAGAGAACACCTCAAAGTGTGAGAACGATTCTCAGCCATAAGATCTTAGTGGTTTGTGGCTGAGATTGATGCGGTGGCATTTTTGTAAATAATAGGGACCTTGGAACTATCAGGAGGGGTAAAATAGGAAGATTCAAACAAATGTGCACATGCTAATCACATGTCATTTTCCCCATCATATTTAAACGACAATAACTTTTTTTACGTGATTATTTTTCGAAAAAAATTACACCATAAAACTCAACGTTTTTTTATCTTTCCAAAGAGTATACTATTGATATACTTTTCGAAAAAAAAATTAACTGGGTTTTATGGAGTTTTTCTGAACTGGGTATTTTATGGCATTTTAGACTATGTATTTTCATGACGTTTTTCTGAACTAGGTGTTTTTATTGCGTTTTAACTAGGTATTTTCATGACGTTTTTCTGAACTGAGTGTTTTATGGCGTTTTCAACTGAGTTTTTTCATGCCGTTTTTCTGAACTAGGTGTTTTATGGCGTTTTTAACTAGGTATTTTCATGGCGTTTTTCTAAATTGGGTGTTTTTATGGCGTTTTATTTGAACACCCAGTTCATGTGAGTGAGTTTTTTGACAATATTACTCCTTCGTGTAATTTAGCATCAATGCCACATGTCACCACCAAAATCGTTCTCACCGTTCTCACACTTTTCACCGTTCTCTCTAAATCCTATTACTATATATATAGGGAGAAGATCATGAGAAAACTAGATATAAATGAGAAAACTAGAAAACTAACTAAAAAAACCTAAAAAAAAAGCTAAAAACATACCAAAATTTTTTTTTTTACATTTTTTTATAAAAAATTCGCTAGTTTTTATATATTAAAAAAATAAAAAAAAATTGTTGTACTTCACATGTGCATTATATGTGTACTACACATGTACACTATATCCGTAATAGTGCACATGTGCAATACAACAAAAAAAAAACTTTTTTTTTTTTTGAAATTTTTTTTCCAGGCATAAAAACCTACGATTTTTTTATAAAAATTAAAAAAATATATGTTTTGGTGTGTTTTTTAGGCTTTTTTTGTTAGTTTTTTGGTTTTCCCATTTAAACTAGTTTTCTCATGATCCATCCCCTATATATATATACATATATATATGTCTAGGTGGAGGGTTAATTTCAGAAGACAAGTAAATACAGGGTGTGCGAGAATAAGATAAATAATTCATTTCTTTAACATAAAAAACTTTAAATATAATGTTTATTCATCTATCTTGAAATTCTGTAAAAATAAACAACGTTCATTTATTTTTACAATCTACACGTGTTCAAGTTATGTGTGGGAGTATTACATTACATACACATAATTTAACACATGTGTAGGAAATTTAAATGTTTAAAAACATATGAAAAAACTAATTTAAACGTTTAAAAACATATAAAAACTAATTTAATGTGTTTTTATGTATATAATGTACTTATATGTTTGTAAAAAATAAAATATATGAAAAAATGATTAAAAAATAGCGATATAGGTTTCTTCTCACGCTAAAACTCTTTTCTAAAATTAAGCTTACTCTATATGTATGTTAATGATATAAAATTATATGTATGTTGCGTGATTATATATTTACACATACATGATTCGTTATAATAACATACGAACTTAGTTTCTATTAAAAAACGAACTTGAACAGAATAAATGAACAATACATATAAACACACCACGATTGACGAAATCTCGAGCAAGAGAATAAAAGTTCTTTTTTTTTTTTACCTTGAGGATGAACATGCATAAATACAATGAATCGAAATTGAATGTTTGTGATTTGTTTTTAGAAAACGATTGATATGATTTGTAGTTGAATTTTAAGACATATAACAACTTTATAAATAATTTAAAATTATCATGCTATGCAATCAAGTCAAGTCACTATGCATGGTTTAGTTTGAGTCTTAATGTATTCCACCCACCAACTTAAATCGTTTATCTACCTTGCAAAGATCTAGAATTCTAGATCATGTTACATGTATGATTATGTACTAGATAAAAATCCTCTTCAAATTGGTTCACTGATACCGTTTTTATATATTTTAAATTTTTATAAACATTTCAGCATCAAGTTTAAAAAAAATATATATATTATCGTGTTTTTTAACAGCTGTTTTATATATACATACTTTTTAGCAGCTATAACTATTTAATTCCAAAGTTGTCCTCGATGAGACATTCTAGTGATTAAGTAGTGTGCTCAATAACTAAAAGGTTAAGAGTTCAAAGACTTCACAGTACATGTATTGACGTATTTATCCTAAAAAATCTATTTGTTCAAAAAAAAAAGTTATAATTCTAAAGTTTGTAAAGCAAGTACATTCGGATGAGCGTGGGGGATGGTGTCTAGTGGTAAGAAGAGAGTCCAACAACCAAGAGGTTATGAATTCAAATATTTTCTTGTAAAAAAAATAGAAAAATCGTAGTTAAAAAAAAAGAGGGAAAAACCTTTGTTTAGGATGACGCCAAATTATTCAAAATATACACTATAAGTAATAACTAGTATTTTGCCCGTCGCGCGTTGCGACGGCGCGCGACGGTTGGAAACATATAGTAAGATAAAACAGGATTCGTAAAACGCAGTGCGTAAAAGACAATTACAAAAAAGTGTAAAACACAAAGGTAGACACAAAGTGTAAAACACAATGCCTAAGACATTTGGTAAAACACAATATTGGCATTTGCAAAAGAAGGAGTTGTAGTCTAGGAGTTACAATTGCAATTTTTTTAAAGTGGGGCGGGTGTAAAAATGGAGTAATAGTGCAAGGGGTAAAAAATCAAAGTCTAAAAAAGACAAAGTAAAAGTATAGGGGTGGTGGCGGAAATGTGTAAAAGATGAGGGGTGTTGGTGGAAATTTAAAAGAAGAGGGCTGGTGCGTAAGTCGTAACTATGTAAGAGCTAATGGGCTGATGGTGGAAAACCAAAGTAGAGGGTTAGTGCTGGCAAAGTTTAAAAGATGAGGCTGTGATTTTGAAAATTCAAAGTAAAAATTTAGGGACTAAATTTGTCATTTTATGAAACTTTAAAGGTTAAAAAGTCAAAGTGCTAAAATTGCAATATCATAAAAATACGGAGGGCAAGGAGGCAAAGCCGGTGGAAAACCCACCGACTTTATCCTTTAAGATTGTATAGAATATGTTTTTACACTTTTACCCTTGTGATTTGAAAATAGTATAGGTAGTGGCATACAACTTTTTAAAAAAACTGTATTTATGTCTTTATTAATTATACCAACTTACCTTTATTCTTTTTACGAGCCCCGCTTGCAGTCTGCTCATATAATGTAATATGTGTGGGCGCTCGGGGGGGCAAAAGCAAAAGTGCACTAATTTTTAACGTTATTTTACTAATTTCGTGAAAATAACGTTAAAAAGAGGGGATCGTTAATCAGGCATCATGTGGTGGCGTTGATAGCCGAAAGACAAGGGGGTACATGCACCAATTGGCGTTTGTCTCAATTGCTGAGTGTTATGTGCCTTATGTCCAAGGCTTGATGCAAAACCACAATCGAGCCGGGGGTCTCATTGGAAGCAGCCTCTCTATTCCTACGGGGTAGAGGTAAGGCTGTCTACATCCCACCCTCCTCAGACCCTACCTTAGCTTTGCTATAGGTGGGATATACTGAGTACGATGATGATGATGATGATGATGACCTTTATTCTTTTTACCTAATAATAACAAAGTACTTTTCCTCATGATTGTTAGAAGATATGTGTTGTTAATTCTGATAATTATCAATCTCTATTTTTTTAGTAACTAGAATTATGAGTCGCCGTAATGCAGCGAGAATTCTTTAGTTATAACTAAGTCGATCTAGAACCTGCACGTTTATGTTGAACTTGTCAAACAGTAAAAAAAAATAGACGATGTAAAAACATTCACCCACGCACGTTGCGTCGTGTTAACTCGCAAAATTTAGAACGAAACATAAAAACGTTAAACCAAAGACGCACGTTGTGATGTGTTAAGTCACAAAATTTAGATTGAAGCATCGAACGAAAAATTTGCGGAAAATGAACTATAAAGGACCAAAGTTGAAAGTAAAAAAAGTTGGGAGGATAGATTGTAAAAGATAAAAAGTTTTGGGTTAATAGTAAAAAAACAAATAGTTTTAGGTTAAAGGTAATTTATGAAATAATTTTAGGTGAAAAGTAAAAAAATCAATTTTTTTTTTTAAATCCCCAAAGGCACGGTTACAAGTTACAACAACCATATGCATAACCATTTTTTTTGTAAACCCTCATAGCCAAGATTACAACACATATAGTTTTAGGTTAAAAGTAATGTATGAAATACTTTTGGATGAAAAGTAAAAAAAAAAATCAATTTTTTTTTAAAAACCCTCAAACCCAAGTTTACAGAAACCATATGCATAACCATTCTTTAAAAATAAAAAAATAAAAAAAAACGCTCAAAGCCAAGATTACAACACATATATGCGTAAATGTGTTGCTTCTTTATAGTGTTTTAATATCACTTTATATCATCTAAAAGATGGCATTTAGATAATTCCACTATGACGCATTCGGCTTGTTTGTACCCGGTGTGACAAAAAGATAACTTTTTAAGATTTAAGTACGTGGTTAGTTCCTCTGACAAGACAAACTCTCAGAAACTACACTTACATTACTCAATCGACACTTACATAAAACAGTTTTGGTTCTTACAGCAGGCGTCCGTAACAAATTTTGTTAAAATAGATTAAAATGGCCATTTTATCTTTTAAATTTCTACTATTAACTTGGAACCAAAACCGTAGCACTAGTAGTCTATTGGGGAAAAATTTTGAATTAGATCGTGCTACTTTGAAATTTGATGGTGTTTTTCGTAGCACGGGGTTTGGTTGCACCCTTGCAAACTAAGCCATTACAATGAAAACAATTCAACATAAATGATGTAAAAAATTCGATGAGAAAAAGGTATTTATCTATTTTGTCAAAAGAAATTAGGTAGAAATAAGTGGTTAGAAAGGAGAAAGTATGTTGAAGTGTGTCGGACAGGGAATCGGTTCGCCACATATCAACGGTTGTGGTTGGCTTATATTGGTGGGACCACCTAAAGATTCCACTTTCCACACAACATCCACTCGTCCGTTTTAGCCTTCAAAGCACCCGCTGTTCCTTATATCATCATGTATCCGTTTTTGTCTTTTTACTCTTCTTTACATACCCATAATACCCTCACGAACCCGCACGTCTAAAGTGAAGCTAATCAAGGGCATTAACGTACCTTACCACATAATAATACCCTTCTTCTACCGATTTGAGTATTGGATTTTTACACTAAAATTCAACTTTTCCTTTTATTTTCAGTAGGATTTCAAGTTAAGCTTGAGTATTAAAAAAGCTCGTAAAGCTTGCAAACTTATTTAGCTTGTCATTTTAACTTTTACATCTCGTTTATATATGTTTGGTTACAATTAGGGGTGACAAAAGTGATGGGTTGGGCGGGTTTGGGTAATGGGTTAGGATGTGTTTGGGTTAAAATGAGTTTATTAAGAAAAATGTTAGGATGGGTTTGGGTTAAAATAAGTTTATTAAGAAAAATGTTAGGATGGGTATGGGTTATATTATAATGAGTTTATTAAGAAAAATATTAGGATGGGTTTGGGTCAATATTGGTTTCGATCATGATAGGTTAAACTAAAAAATAATAAAATTAAGATTTTTAAAAATAAAGAAAATCAAAAAAATCAAAAAAACTTTTAAAAAAGATCATTACAATTAAAAAAAATAAATTTAAAAAATAGAAAAACAAAAAACTTATGATTTAAAAATTAAAATCAAAAAACCAAAAAATTTTAAACAAAAATCAATAAAAAATTGAAAATCATAAAAACTTTAAAAATAAAAATTTAAAAAAAATCAAAAAAATTATAAAAACTTTAAAAAAAAAAAATTGAAAAAAAAAATCAAAGAAATATTAAAAAATTAAAATGGAAATTGAAAAATTAAAACATTTAAAAAAAATCAAAGTATTTTAAAAAAACTATAAAAAATTAAAGATTAAAAAAAGATAGAAAAAAATAAAAAATAAAGAAATTAAAAAAACTGGAAATATGGCCTTGAAATTATTGTTGTTGACTTTTGACATAATATTTAGTTAACTTTATGTTTATTTTATAATTTAAACTTTTAGTTTTGATTCAAAGAATAAAATTTAAAAAAAAAACAAAAAATAAATAAATTAATAAATAAATAAAAAACTAAAACACATGTGTTTCAAGAGTGGCCAATGTTGGATAAGGTGTGTTCAAATGTGTTTTTTTATTTTTTGAACTTCTTTTTTAATTTTTTGGTTTTCTAAATTCATTGTCTTTTAAGTTTTTTTTCTTAATTTTTTGGATTTTGTATTTTTTATATTTTTTAAATTTTTTTGTCTTTCTTTTTTTTCTTTTTTTTCTTAATTTTTTGGTTTTTTAGTTTTTTTTTTTATTTTTTATTTTTTAAAATTTTTTAGATTTTTAAAATTTTTGTAATTTTATATTTTTTATTTCTTATTATTTTTTAGGTTTTAACCTTTTTTATTTTTTATTTTTTTCTAATTTTTTGGGATTTTTTTTACTTTTTGGATTTTGGATTTTTTTTAATTTTTCAGATTTTTTAATTTTTTTTAGTTTTTTAGATTTTTTAGATTCTTTTACATTTTTATTTGTTTATATTTTTTTGTTTTTTATTTTTCTAATTTGTTTGGGGTTTTTTTATTTTTTGGTATTTTTTGATTTTTTTTTTTCATTTTTATCAATTTTTTAACTTTTTTTTAAGTCAAAGCTCTGAAGGCTAACGTCTACGAATACTCAAAAATGATGAAGAGTCACTATGATGTTCTTTTTCGTGTTACCCACTTACTCAACGTATTACCCATCTTGACCCACAAACTATTTTAAATATATATCTTATACCCAACCTATCTTGATTCATTCTCATTTTTAAAATGACCCAAAATAACTCAGATGGATTTTTATTGCTAGTCCTAGTTACAATTCTCGTTAATCAAGTGGGGCTCAAGAACATTAGGTCGATTAATGCTTTGAGGCGTTTAGGTCTCAAAAGCCGAGGCGAGAACTTCACATATGCAAGGCTTGCTCTATGTATGACCAAACGAGTTTAATGTACAAGGGGTAGTTGCATCTCTCTAATATCTTTAACATATCATCCTTTTCATTAAGCAAATCATTCATAATTTATTTACCCCTTAATTGTTTTTGCATATAAGCCTCCTCAACACCCCAAATTTGACCAATTTTGACTCAAATTTACATGAGGCATCGCCTCAGGCAGGCTTATTAAAACCAAGACTACATTCATATTACTGTAGTATTTTCCTACCAAAAATTGAGTCGAGCCAAGCTAGAAACATCAATTAATTCGTCAAAAATTCAAGTTTCATATAAATAATGAGGTGGAGCTCAACTTCATAGTATTTTACTACCAAAACTGAGTCGATCCAAGCTAAAAACATAATTAATTCATCAAAGATTCGAGTTTCATATAATAACGAGGTGGAGCTCGACTCTGGTATTTTGTCAGTTCAACTCGGTTCAACTACACCCCTATTTGGACAATACAGATTGCCTCATGTCCAATAAAGCTAGACCATTCAAATTGGTCCTTTCAAAACAGGTTTCTACATGCTAAGATGGTAAAGACTAGAGGTGTACAAAAAACCGGTTTGGGTCCAACCCGACCCGGTGGCTTGGTATAGGTTTAGGATTTTTGTGATGAGAATCAGCTCCAACCCAAACCGTTTCAGGCCTCCTAAAGAACTGATAAAGAAACAGTTTAAATGTTAATACCGGTTGGATGGGTTGGGCTTTTCAACCCTAAAACCGGTTTGGGACCAAACTAAAAATACCGGGGTGGTTTATAAACCGAACTGGTTTGGGCCCAGACCGGGTTTTGTACACCTCTAGCAAGACTATGGTAATATGAATGTATGTTTGGTTTTAAAAGTGTTCATGGGCGAGAGGAGATCTGGAAAACGCCTCAGGGCCTTGAGGTGGCGTCTCACACTTAAAAAGAGAAAAAAGAGAGAATCCAGAAAAAAATATATATATATATATATTGTGCAACAGGGGAATGACTAAAGCATCGACTATTATACATACTTTCAGAAATCATGACTGGCAATCAAAGACTAGCCTTTTAAGTCAACATTCAGAATGAGAATCATGCTTTAGTGACTTGTACATCATGCTATGAAAGTAGTACTTTGCCAATATTTGACCATTCTTTGACTGGAATGAAGGAATACCATGCTAAAAGGGCACGACGCCCAGAATACTGAAACTATGTGTTTCTTGGTGTATCAGTGTGTGTGTGATAGATTGAGTAAAGCTTAATCATAATCTCAAAACGACACTATATCGTGCTAAAACAAAAAAAAATGAAAAAACTGTAGCGAGTGAAAGTGGTAACTTTTGTCAGTGATGTTAAACAAAAAGTCGAATACACCAAAGATCAACTGGTTGGCATTCTCAAGAAATATATACACTTCTTGCAACATAATGAGAAAAAAAAAACAACTCACCTTATCAAGAAACTGTATGGCTATTCTTTGTCTTTGATGAAATGAGCTGTCAAAAGCTTCGAAACCGTGAAGCCAACAAAAGTGTCGACTTTAAACAGTTCTTTTAGCTTATCGTCACATAGAATCCTTCTTTTGTCAGATGGATCCTGTGAAAAAAAAATCAACAAAAAGAACATTTGGGGTCAGTTAACAGGTCAAAATAAGTCCGGGTCAAACCGGGTCGTTTTTAAAAAGTGTCAATCGGGTTCAAGTCAAAACGGGTCGCTTTTAAAAAGTGTCAATTGGGTTCAGGTCAAAACGGGTCATGTTAAAATGGGTCGGGTTAGGAACAATTAACAGAATTGTGAATATAATTAGAATATAGTTGAAATAAGGGTAATTAGGTAATTAGACACCTGAAGGTCATTCTGCTTGATATATTCCCACATTCTCTTCACGACTTCTGCACGAGAGAGTTCAGTTTCACCCGTACCAAAAAACTGTGCCAGCTCATCTGATATCGGAAGCGGAGAAACAAATCCTGAACCCTTTGTTTTTTTTCTTTTTTCCTTTTCTTCGGGTTCTTCATCTAAGAAGACCATATACAACGGTTAGTAATTTTTCTAGAACACTTACCAAAATTTGACTAATTTTGTAAGCTGCCAAAATATGATATTCAACATCTGACATTACCTTCTTTGGCTCGTTTATTCTGTTTGTTCTTTTCGGGAGGTTTGACTGTAGCTGCAATTTCATAGAAAAGTACAATCACATATGTGTTACAGAGATAAAAAACATATGAGTAAAGTACACGGATGGTCCCTTGGTTTACCAAAATTTTGAATTTGGTCCCTAGCTTTCCAAAAGTACACAAATGGTCCCTGTGGTTTACACTTTGTAACACATTTAGTCCCTACCCAACAAATTTAAAGGTTTCAACAGGTCCAAGTTAGGGACTAAATGCGTTAAAAAGTGCAAACCACAGGGACCATCCATGCGCTTTTGGAAAAAGCTGGGAACTAAATGCGTTAGAAAATGCAAACCACAGGGACCATTTGTGTACTTTTGGAAAGCTAGGGACTAAATCCAAAATTTTGGGAAACCACAGGGACCATTCGTGTTCTTTACTCTAAACATATAAACATAGATATGTATGGGTAACGGCATAACGCCAGTACCTTCTTCCTCCTCTATTGGCCATATATGCTTGCTAAGAGCTTTATTCATTTGAAACATATCAATGGACTTGACACGAAAAATTTCATGTAGCGTTTCATCACAAAGAATTTTCCGTTTGTTCTTTGGATTTTGCAAATCTTTCTCTTTGATATAAACCCATATCTTCTTCACGACCTGAACAACCAAAACAAGAAGAATTTGTATAAGAAATAATTAAAAAACATAATATTACAGGGAAATTTAAAATATATATTGAATTGTACCTCAGTTCGGGCCATTTCAGGCTCTCCGATAAGCTTTTGAAGTTGGGGAGAAAGTGCACATGGTTTACTAAAACCTCCTCCTCCCCTTTTCTTTGCATTCGTAGTCGTTTTGTCTTTGTTGCGTTTACTTGATAATCATAATACAATTAAATTATATTAGAAATATTACGCAGAAACGTGAGGATCTTAAGTCTTAACTGCAGTCAGTTAAATGAGTTACAAACGATTATCAAAAAACAGATAATCAGAGTTGGACAAAACTGGGTAAGGTAGATTGCAAGATCAGTTTGGATTTGCTACATGAATATTAAGGATTAGTATATATATTAATTTATTAATAGTATTCGACAATTCTGATTTTCAAGTGTCTTTCTTGTTCTATAAAGTAGTGATATGATTCCCATTTTGTATTTCACAAGAAACAAAGCAACAGATTTTGAAGCTTTTAATAAAATAAATCTCGTCATTTGAATTGTATCCACCATTAAATAGTTTAAAGAGAGCCATCCATTAGGGTTAACTACCAGAAAAGAACAAATACACTACCAACCAATCAACCATTTACCTATCTGATAAACAAATCTGTAAGAACCTAGATGGGAGGTGAATTAAGTTACTTTAACGTGTTTGTAAGAACTTATAAATAAACTTGTTAACAACACAAGAGATTTTTTTCTCAATATTGTGGATAGTCAGTAAGAAAGATATCGCTATAGTGCCATACAAAGACGAGGATATATGGTGGTTCAGGTGGGTGTTAACTCCTTGTTGATGTCCGCTTGAATTGTTAGGTTTGTTTTGTTTAAACTATTTTTGCCCGTGGTTCTTTTGTTGCTTGGTGTTCAACATCACTTGATCGATCCTACATTCGAGCCATGATCGACTGTGATTCTTGGACTTGTATTTTGTGTTTTTTTTTTTGGAGCAGTCGATCGGCATCATTCCACGACCGTGTGTCGACCATCATAGATGTTGTTCCATGCCATGTGATGTGTATAATATGTACACATGTATACATCGACAATATGATGGTTTTAAAATTTGATCTTTACCACATTTATCTTTTAGGTAGTAGCTCCCACTAACCAAGAAAACTAGCATATAAATAGTCTCCATACGTAAGTAAGCATTGTCTTGATGATGAAACACAAATATAATAATATGTCCATAAAAATTACTGTGATCCATTACAAATTTGTATGTTTATGTGCATGGCAATGCCTACATATGTAATATAGAGGTGTTCACTATTTAAACAAAACTAGACAATTTGGGTTGGGCTTTATGGTATGAATTGTTGGATCCTTTAGAATGAACACTGAATTATAATTTTGGATTTCATATTGGTTTTGGTTACTATAGTAAGAAGTGAATAGCTATAGGAAATCATATGTTTGCTATTGTTTGAGTTGGTTATACATAGATTTCCTTGGCAACCTATAGATTATAGTTGAGTTTCCTTGGTGTTGTACCTAGAGGTGTACAAAAAAAACCGGTTTTAGAACCGAAACCGGTTTTTTTTAACCGGTTTTTTTATTAACCGAACCGGTTTTATAACCAAACCGCCGGTTATAGACCGGTTAGGATTCTTGGTATGAAAAACCGGTTAATAACCGAAACCAGTTAAAACCCGGCTTTTTTGGCAAAAACCGGTTAAAAACCCATCCCAACCGGTTACACCGGTTATTGTTTTGGACTTGAAAAACCGGTTAGTAACCGAAACCGGTTATTAAAAAAACCAGTTTTCATTTTGGATGAAAAAAACCGGTTCGGTTAATAACCGAAACCGGTTTTTGAAAAAAAACGATTTGTACACCTTGGTGTTACAAAAAGCTTCTTTGGTTGTGAATAGAGCTTTTTCTTTGTGTAATTATTTTATTTTATTCTTTTATTTTTGGGTGTTTAAAGATTAACAAGGCTAGAAAACATTATCTACATTAACTTATAAGTATTTGTATGAATACCAGGCACCTCGTGTACGTGAAGGCTAGCACCTCAGTTAATTAGGGATGAGCATTTGGTACCAAATTTCCCGTACCGAATTATTTTCGGTAACCACATTTTGGCGTTTTCGGGATCGGTACTTTCGGTTCGAACCGGCATTTTACCAATTTTTACTTCAAATACCGGTACCAGTACTCAATTTTGGCGCTTTTATCGGTACCTTTGGTACCGGTACCGAGCTCATCCATGTTTCCAAGACCCTAAGTGCCTATAGAGTGCTACACTCCTTTCAAAACCAGGATGACAACCAAGTGAGAGACAACATAGCACAGCAATGACTAGACTTTAAAGTTTTGTTCAGCATGTTACTACCCGCTAATCTAGATTACGATTCGAACACAGGTCATAGTTTGTAGAAATATACCATAAAGATCCAAAAGAACTATAACCTTCCATCTGATTTGATTAAAAGCTATATCATTACGCTCAAACTGTAAATATCTATCATTAACAAATTTCACTTATTTGTAGAATTCCATTCTGGCAATCTCTACTTTTTTTTTGAACGGTGACTTTCTTTTTGAGTGACCCAATGTCACACCGCCTAAACGATGGCCCTAGCCAATATCTGCCCAAACTACGTTGTCTTAACCGGGCCCGCGCTGGGTTGGTCAGACTTGGTTACTGCGTTCCCCCAGAAACCGTACTGCCTCCACACGAGATGCCTCGCTGACGTAACAGCCGGATGAAAACCGGGGTGTGGCTCAGGATCGAACCCCCCTCTGTGGGTTTGTCACCATCATTGCCCAATATCCACCCCAATATAACACAAGTGAGAATTGAACTTGAGTCTCCATTGGAAAACCCAAGTCTCCTACCACTAGGCCACAAGTGGGTGGATGCAATCTCTACTACTCTACATAATTTTAATGTAATACACGTCTATCGTCTATAACTGCTCCACTAATTCTTTTTATTTCCAAGTTTTTCACATTTCAATCTTCCCACGATCAAGAGAAAATAACAAATTCATCAAGTCAAGTCTTTCACTCTTTACACAAGAAAGACCAGTGAAGTTCTGGCAGGGTGAGATTCACAATTTCAGATTCCATAACAAAATAAGTACTCAGACTCACATTAATTGTGCAATATTAACAAATACACATTAAAACACAATTTCACATTTCATAACATACTCAAATTAATTGTGCAATATTAACAATGAATTTCTAGCAAGGTGAGATTCACAAATTCACACTCCATAATAAGACAAGTAATTAGACACAAATCAATTGTGCAATATTAACAAAAACACATTAAAAACACAATTTCCCATTCCATAAGCAATCATACTCAAATTAACTGTGCAATATTAACAAGAACACAAGATCACATTCCATAACAGACTCAAATTAATCAAGACCAAATTAATAGTGCAATATCAACAAAAACACAATTTCACATTCCATAACATACTCAAATTAATTATGCAATATTAACAAAAACACAATATCAAATTCCATAACATACTCAAATTAATCATACTCAAATTAATTATGCAATATTAACAAAAACACACTCACCTGTTCACCTTCTTGTCATCAACATCACTATCCTCCTCATCAGGCTCATCTTCACCTTCCTCATCACAACTTCCGCCATTATCACTCTCCTCCACCTTAACATTCTCCGATTCTTCACCGCCTCCGTCCGTATTACCATCCGTATACCTAGATTGAAGATACAGATCAATTTGTTGCCTAATATAGGGTTTCCTATCGGACAAATCGACACCTAATTCGTCCTCGAGTCTACGGCGGACGGTGGCGCCGGTGGCGGTGTCGAGGTCGGAGGTTCGTAGGACATCGTGGAGGTGTTGTAGGAGCTCTGAATCCGTCAACATTTGTGTGTGTGTATGGAGCGAATGAGGGTTTGGTGATTTGGCATGCACAGATGGATGAAGTAACTGATTATTGTTGGTGTTTGAATGGGAATGAGGGTTGTGTATGAATGAAACTAGGTTAACATTTGATTTGATAAAATATTTGGGGTCCAATTTTTTTAATTCCATCAAAGGTGGACAAAATTCATGTCAATTGTTCACGTGTCAACTTTTATTTTATTTTGTGTAATATTTGTTAATATTAAAATGTATGTTTTGGTGATGAAATTCATTCATTCAATGCAATACAAATTTTAAGTTCGATTTCTATATCTTCTATATTCTTTATATTCTTTTTTTAGGTTTTTTTATAGAGTAAAATGCACGGATAGTCTCTGTGGTTTTGTAAAGTTTCAGCTATAGTCCCCAGATTTTGGAAATTACACTCATAATCCCTGTGGTTTGACAGTTTGTTACGCTGATAGTCCCTGGAGTGGATGTGGGTTAGTTTTCTCAGTTAAGTTGGTGTGAAATGACTATAATACCCTTAATATAAAATAAAATAAACAAATCAAGTATTTAAATATATAAAACATATATGTATGTATATACACACACAGATCTGTTTACAAATCCAAACAATATGTATCTCTCTTTCTACTCTCTCTCTCTCTCTCTCTCTCTCTCTCTCTCACACACACTAAAAACCACCACCACCGTCACCTCCCCTGCCGCCATCACCACTCCCCACCACCACCGCCATCCCCTTCCACCACCACACCTCCGCCTCCTAAACCCATACCCACCTCCACCATCAACCACCCATCCCCAAATCAAACAACACAGATCTGGAGTTTGTACCGGAGTGGCCTAAAGCAACACATGATCATAAACAGATCTGGAATTTTGTTTGGATTTGTACAAATGGATTTGTGCGATGGATTTGTTTGGATTTGTAAACAGATCTGAATGTTGTTGTTTGATCGATGAGGTTGTATCTGAATCGATATACGGTTTGTTTTTGCTCGAAGGAGTGATTTGTTGTTTTGATTCAGATTGTTGCTTGAATTTGAATTAAAACAAGAAAGATTGTTGCTTGTTTGTTCGAAGAAGAAGAAAGGTAAGTGACAAAGTTGTTCGCATAAAAGAATCAATTTTTTGTAGTTTGTTTGGATCTGAAACAAAGAAGAAAGCCTTAGTTGAGTCGACTTTTAGATTTGAATCGGACATACAGCTGCAGGTTTTTCATATCCGAATTAAAGATAAGAAACTGAATATTGTTGTTCGGCTGTATCGAAGAAGAAGGATTCGTATAGTATTTGCCCATGTGCTTGTTGATGATCATTGATAGATGAAGGATTGCTGAATGTTGTTGTTTGATTGATGAGGTTGTATCTGAATCGATATACGGTTTGTTTTTGCTCTTAGGAGTGATTTGTTGTTTTGATTCAGATTGTTGTTTCGATATACGGTTGGTGAATTTTGAAGATGTGTTCTTAGAATTGGATTTTTGGATGAATGATTAATGTGTTCTTGCTAAGATGAGTGAACTGATGAATGAGTCTGTTGAATGATGATGATGTTGATGAATATAATAAAAGCAAGGGTAATTTTGTAATTTCACATGGACTTAACTGAGAAAACTAACCCACATCCACTACAGGGACTATCAGCGTAACAAACTGTCAAACCACAGGGACTATGAGTGTAATTTCCAAAATCTGGGGACTATAGCTGAAACTTTGCAAAACCACAGGGACTATCCGTGCATTTTACTCTTTTTTTATATCTATGACGATGATTTAATTGCCTGTTATGAATATTGACAGAAAAGGGTGTGATTACAGTGTGATACCCGAGTTCAGTGTTTGAATTTGTTTCTAACCTAGACCTTAGTTTAGAGTTAGATGATGCTCATAGACATTATGTTGGTTATAAAAACCATGGAAATGTGCTTAATGAATCTAAGTCATCATAATGTGTTCGAATTGGGTGCCTAGATGTTGTTGACCAGACAAAATGTGTGTAAATGATTGGTGGCGTGTCATAGTTGTAAGTATTTATAACACTTGATGGTAAAGGGTGGGGTATTTGTCTAAATTTTTGTTGGGGTTTGGTATTCAACCATTTTAATGAATTTCGAATTTTGCAATGTCTCACTCTTAGCATAATTAAAAAAGTTAGTCGGGTCTTCTTGCCCTCCTACTGACTTTAAATACTTCAAGAAGAGATAAGGGATGGTGCGAAAATGTAGCCACAATGCCCATCTTATATTGCACTATGTCAACATGAATGCAAATTAACAACACACAAACCCAACCACGTATTTTCTAACTACTTTGATGGCATGTTGTTGTTGTTTATATATTCTTGCCTTTTAATATGTTGATGTCGGCCATAAGTTGGTTCTGGACCTTCTAAATATCTTGGTATAAACGCCTAGTAAATTTGTTACTTTAGGTTTATTTCCACCAACACCTCATTCTTTCAGTATAGTATAATATGTGATACATTCAAGCCATGTTGTACTATCAAAGCTGTATTATTTGTTAAACGATCGTTGAGTGAAAAGTTCAGAACAACTTATAAAAGCTATCGACATAACATGAGGTGAATGTGTCCGACCTTTAACAACATGGTCAACGTCAAATGTTGTTACTAATGCAGTTAAAGATGGAGATGCAATTACAACAAAAGGGACTTATTATATAAGACTTTGTAATGTAATGCTTAAGAGTTCTCATATGTTACAAGTGTGACAACTCGAGTTTCCAAGATTCCATCTTCACGTTAATTGCACGTTATTTTGTTTAGTTGTTTTCTTACACGACTTGTTTGCCTTGTAATTGTACACGTTGGATTATATGTTGAGATGTTTATTTGATATGTTATCTATTTAATGTGATTAAAGTGTTTGGTTACATAAACTTGTAAATTGTTTGAGATTCGGAGCTATACCCGACGAAACAATTTCAGTTTCGCCATAAACCACTTCGACGAAACAGGGAGTGTTTCGCCGTCCTCACCTCGACGAAACAGGTGTTTCGCCGGCCCAAAGTTCTCCGAAGCCAAGTAAGGGCCCAACCCGGTATAGCTTATGTAGATAAGGACGTAGGTTGCGTGAGTGGTTATTCTAGCAAAAACCCTAGAGACTCTTTCCATAGAATCTCTGTGTGACGGCAATTGTAGAGAACCCCAAGCACCATCCATCTCGATCTATCTAAAATATCCGGCGTTACAGCCTTGACTGATTAATTGGAACCAAGTAATTAATCAAACCGAGCAAACCAAGGTGAGTTCACACCTCTAAGGCATGGGATTCCCGGTGGGTTGGGAATGGGATTGAATAACTACGACAGAACTTGTACATTTACCACTACTAGACTACTTACCACCGTCCTCAGATTGGGAAGGACGCCAGCGCTAAACCTACGTACTCGCTACGTACCACTGTCCTCGGATTGGGAAGGGCACTTACGTAAAACCTACGTAATCTCATACTTACCACTGTCCTCTGATTGGGAAGGGCACTTACGTAAAACCTACGTAATCTCATACTTATCACTGTCCTCGGATTGGGAAGGACACCTATAGATACAACTAGTCTAGTAATATACAACATGGGAAGCCCCCACTAAATATCGTAAAGATTTGGGAAACAAGGATACTGGGTAACACATGATTATGAAACAAACTTACGATTTCTGAAACGAACTCAATAACTGAACAAACAACTGTGAACTCGCTCAACTTTGTTGTTGACTCGTTGTTACATGCCTTGCAGGTCGATAGGTACTCATGGAGCTTGCACAGGGAGGCGCGGTCGTTGTGGGACATGGACAGTGGGCGCTATGTTAAAAACATTATAACATTTCGAATTTAATACTTATATTGGGTTTTCACATTTATGCTTCCGCTAAACACTTAACTATGTTTTGTTTTGAACACCTTTCGTATTGTTGGATTGAATTTTATTTATTACTTGCAAATATTCAATATGATTGGTGGCTTGATCCTGGTCAGTCACGCCTCCAGGCGGTGATACTCCGCGTGTGGATTTTGGGGGTGTGACAGATTGGTATCAGAGCCATTGGTTATAGTGAACTTGGTTTTAAAAAGGGGAAAAGTTTTTTTGGTAAAACCAGACTATAACCTGAACAGTGCTCAACGATCCACAACGACGCTTCACTCCACGTGCAAGGCTCAACACTATAGGTGATATGGTTTATGTTATATTGCCTACTTGCTAGTTACATAGAACTTTGATTTTGGTATGCTTAGATGAACGTAACAACTATTGTTTGAAAACCCATATGTGCTTACTCTCTTCTGTCATCGCACTTTGGCGAACCTTTCTCACTCATGTTTCCTTTGATATGAAGATCATGAGTGGACGCGTTAACCTAACTCAAGCCCATTTGGCGGCCTTGATCACTGAACAAGTTACTGCAGCACTCGCAGCTGCCCAGGCAGGAGGTATAACCTGCCATCACAACTTACTCTAGGATCTTTAGATCCTACACTCGTAAACCAACACTTGTGCTTAATTTTGTTTTACACACTGTAACACCCGTTCTTATAAATCAAGGTTTAACGTATATCTTGGGAAAATAATCATATAATAAATGATTAGATATACATCGTAAATACGGGTTTATTAAAACTTTTACAAATCATAGGTTATTCTAACAAAACGTGATCGAATTCGTTGATTAAAATCTTCAACGTTGCAATGTGCGGAAGCGTGTATCTTTATCGTGTTCGGTTCTTCGCTGGGCTTGATCGTCTTCCGGCATCCCAGAAAGTACCTACATTTCATAAACATGAAATGCTTTAGTCATACGGTATTTAAAACGCATCTAAACGAGTCCGGAAAACAAAACTGATCAAAAATATGCATTTTTGTACAAGGTCCACCGTAAATCAGGAGGGTCTCACCGTAACCCATTTCAGGTCCACCGTAAATTACGGTGGCACCGTAATTTACGGTGGCACCTGCATCCCACCTTTCCATTTTGCCGTAATTTGACACGAAATCTTTCGTATCTTTCAAACCGCTTATCCGTTTGACCTACCGTTTCTTCCTACATGTTTGTAATTTAATTCTCCATCGTATGGAGTTAAAATCCGACATTCGGCTTAACAAAATTTAAGACCTTTAAGTCTTCGGCTTATTACTTTTTTACCAAAATTTGACCCGTTTACGCATTTTATCAAACAAACGTATTTGTTTGATTCCCATATCACATACAACTCTTTAATTTAACATTACCTACAATTTTAGGTTCTAATCATAGGTTTATTACAAAATTTTAACCCGTTTTCGCTCGTATGCTTATTTTGACCCGTTAAGGGTTCTTAAGCACTTTCGAGCCTAAAATCGCTTTCAATTGCTTCTATAATTAATCTAAGTATTCATTTAATCATAAAACTCATTTCCAAACAACTTTTAAAGGTTGTTTGGTCAATTTAGCCACCAAGGGCGTTTTGGTCCATTTTAGTCCTTTATTAACAATGAAGGACTTTTGAAAGTATATTGGACCCATAATCCCTCTTTTAACCTACGATTATGTTTGAAAAGTCATTAAGCTTTCCAAACGCCATGTTCATTACATAAAACATTTGGTTTACCTAACAAGTAACCAAATGTCCGTTTTGACCTCTTTTAACACTCTTGAACCATATGTTCTACATGAGTGATACCCTATTTCACATACCTGGCGCAGATCAATATATTGACCCGTTTTTAATACCTTGCTTTTATAACCGCTAATTCATAGCGTTGCTAACACCAATTTGACATTTACACCTGAAATAATATAGCTCGACAATAATCATTAGTCGCTATTGTCAAAGGGTGATATCTTCACCTTTTGACCCATTTGGTCTAAGTGACCGATTATGTTGGCGAGATGATATTTATTACCATCTCATCTATACGACTCACTTCGGTTTACACCGTGTGGCCATTTCACTTATTAATTGATTTTCTTAACGCTTTTTAACCTGTTATGGCTTACGCCTTACAGTGTCTTTCAAAACCAATAGTTATGGTCAACGCATGACCAATTTACCTTTTTACCCTTATTGTTTGTTTTGCTTTACCCTATAAGGTAACCCTTCAAAGGTTCATTTTCCATTTGTCATAAAATGATCGAATTACCGATTTAATTCCTTTTAAACCATCAACATGGTTTCTTGTCGTGCTAGACTACCTTGTTCCGTACGTTTACACGTCGGAACATCATACCTCAATTATGTATTTGTCTTTTTCGTAACTAATATGGTAAGTGAGTATTCTAACATATAAGACTAGTGTAAGCTATACTTACCTTGCATCCGAATTATGCTTTTTCCGCCATTCTTGCTTCGTTTGACCCGCTTCCTTTCCCAAGCCTCCACCTAGCTTGTCAAGCGTCAAACTATCATCATAATTCGTAAGACGGTTATATTAGTCATCATTAATTATGACTATTCCATCTTACATATTTTCTATCAAAATTACCATTTGATCTTATTAATGGTCGGTTTGACTACTAAAAGTCAAACGCCCCTTAGCATATAAATGCACATTCAAGTTCTATCTATCAATTAGTAGCTAACATGATCTTATACACTTAGTTACATGAACATGGCTACCAAATTTCATCATAACATTCAAACCCATTTCAATCATGTATGAACAAGTTCCCAAATCACTTAATTTGTTTGAGTGCCTTGTTTCTATTATCCATTATGATGATTTTAAACATAAACTTATCATCATCTTTACTATTACATAAAAACTCACTTCCTAGTTCACTTGTTAATCACATACAAGTGATATTACTTCAAGTTTCTTCATGATTTCATCATATCTAACAAAACCCACTTCTAGTTACTTATGAACTCTTAACAAAATCTCTAATTTGTTCAAGTAGTTCATTCATATGAGTTAGTATGATGTTTATAAACACCATTAGAACATCAATTTCATCAATTCAACCAAAACCCACTTAGCTCATAATAGGGAAATTATCAAATCCCTAGTTTGACAACAATTCATCAAGATTCCTACTAGGGTTTGTTTCTAAACCAAGATATAATCAAAATAACACTCATAGATTCAAGATTCATTCCAGAATTTCGATTATGATTGTTCATCACAATCTCAAAGTATCACCAAATCATAAATTTCAACATACCTTGTAATCCCCATGACTAGGTGATCACGAATTTGTGTTCATGCAGTGATTTGGCTCTTGATTTGGGCTTCAATTTGATCAAGTTGTGGAATTTAGGGTTTGAGCTCCCTGAGCTTTCTCCTGGTCGACCTCACACACGCACACACTAGGTGTGGTGTGTTTTTATTTTTGTTTTTAATAAAAAATCTTTTAGATTATTACACCTTTGGCCCCTCAAGTTTTGTTAACTAATAAGTAGGCTACAACCTACTTATTTTCAGCAATACTTTGTTTTGTTAACTAGGTTAAACTTTGCTAGTTTAACTTAGTGAGTTCGGGGTAGTCATAACCCGTTTTATTTTAAGTCCCGTTATCTCGGGCCTTCTATATACCTTGTTTTCCTTAAAAGCTTTTATTCACTTTTTATTTAACATTAGGATTAATTATTTAAATCCTAATATTTACCGGGTTATTTTTACTACTAGCGGCACTTTACCCGTCTTTTAGTATTAACATGGTTAATTACCAAACCCGTTTTCGGGGTGTTACAAGTCTACCCCCCTTAAAGAGGTTTCGTCCTCGAAACCTTGCTTATCTAGTTCATTGAGTTTCTAAACCCAATGCGTTTGACTTGAGTAATCTCTTAAGCATTACTCCTACTTTAACCAATTGTTAGCATTACCAGAAAATTATGGTAATGTCTTTTTGGTTACAGAACCTCTACGTATGTCATACGACATAGTGCAACTTAAAATAACGTAATCTCGTTATTTCCACTAGTTTAGTTAACTTAGCGATATTCAATGCTTTCATATACTATCGGATTTCTTTATGAACCCGTTACTTTGACCCGTTTAAAGGTCTTTAGTGAGATCTTTCACTTTTAGCAACAAATCTTTTTTATTTTTCAATTTACTTATTCGGTTCAGTTATACCGAATTTACCACTTACAAGCAAACCAAATTTCTTAACTTGAATTACTGACCTTAACCGGTTTCACTAACTAGACTTATTAGTCCAGTTCCTTTTTACCGCTTGCTTGGTTATAATGTGATTCTACTTCACATTATATTTCTTGACCGTGATTGTGTTACATCATGTTTAATTTATATCAACCTTTCATTTTCGAAAATATCTCACTTTTCGAATATATTGTCTTGCGCCTAACAGTGTCAAGACTTGTATCTTTCATACTTATCATTTAAATTCCTATCAGAATTTATGTTTGTAAAAACATTTTTTTCTTGCTAAAACCGAAGTTTTAGTTTTAGGATCCTTTCTTTAACTTGTGTCAATCATCCATACTGGGATATTGACAGTCCGTAATTTAATCCTTTACAGTCTTAGTTTTTATGCGGGGGTTCTTAACTGATTTTCTCGCTTTATCCCTTCTAACCCGTAGGTTTTTTATCACTTAGCCTTATGGGATATTTCTGATTAGACATTCACCTCTTTAAGGCGAAGTCCTTATAACTTCTTTCTAATCATGACCCGTGGGTCGTTTTAGTCCAAATATCTCTCGTTTGATTATAACCCTAAAGGTTATGTTGATCCCGTAGATCACTCTTTTTACTCGTGTCTTATTAAAATATATTTTTGGTGTCAAAGCACTCTTTTTACGTTAGAATTTCATTTGTCTCAAGCTTACCGTTATCCGGCTTGCGCTTACTTACGCTTTCAAGCATTATACTTTATTCAACCCGTTCAATCTCAAAATAGTTGAATATAATTATCAGAATTTCTGTTTACGAAATTTTATGGTCTTTTAGTCATAACTCATAATCCGAGTCTTTTGACTTTAAATTCATGTTCTCGTCTCTCGGTTTACGCATGTGTTTAAATCCTTACCCATCAACCGGGTGTTTTACCGAAGTCGTTATTATTGCAACCCTCCCGGTATGCATTAAGACCTCGCTTCATTTTTATATTCCGACTTTGTCTTTAAGTTGGACGTTTTACAAAAACGACCCGTTAAGGGACTCATTTGCAAATTCCGGGTTCGAGCATAAGTACACTCCCTCCCAATACTTGTCTAATCATGCTTGCGTTTTCTGGGTTCGAGTGTAAGTACACTCCCTCCCAATACTTGTCTAACATGCTTGCGTTTTCTGGGTTCGAGTGTAAGTACACTCCCTCCCACTACTTGTCTAACATGCTTGCGTTTTCTGGGTTCGAGTGTAAGTACACTCCCTCCCACTACTTGTTTAATCATGCTTCTTTGTCCCTTCACTCGGGCTCATTATCCTAATGTAATACGCTTCCGTCACTCGGTTGTGCGTTTACATTATTATCCAATATTTTGCTTGTCTGATTCATTTGGGTACTTTTTACTTAGTCCCATTCATCCCGCCCTTACTACATCGGACATAACTGCGCTCATTATAAGAAGCTCATGCTATCATGTGTTCACTACTTACTTGGCCAGAGTAAGCGATCAACACGTGGTACGCGTGACCTTATTATAATTACCACATCACGTCCCATGTAAGTAACTCCTCAAATTATCTTCATGTTTATGGTTTCATTTGGTAAAACTTTATTTAATTGTTAGTTAACAATTATTAGTTTTAATCGTTTATCCTTGAACGTGTACAATGTCCCTTTTTATAAACATTTATTCACATTCATTGATGTGATCATTAATTTTCTCAATAGGATTTGTATTTAGAATACTTACTTGGATGATCACTCTCGTCCAAGTTTCTATATAAACAAGTCTTGTTATTCATTTGTTATTCATCATTGTGAATAACACATTTCCTATTAAATTTCTATTGGAAATCAGGTTTTCCAAGTTCTGTCATATGTGTATGCAACCGTTATTACTTACGTGTTTGTTGCATATAACGACTCGTGCGATTAAATTTAAAAGTGTGCACCTGGTGATGCTTGCCCTAACGGGCTTCTCTTGTCATTAGTCTTGTTCGCGACCGTTACGCGATTTTGGTCCTTAATGAGTATGCTCTTCCTGTCGTACCTCGGACCGTTCCATCATCATATCCATAATTCGTTTGACTCTCGTCGTCTTCAAACGCGAGTGTCCTTCATTTAAAACATTCACAAAAGTTAGTAAAATCAACTTCAATAATCGCCCGTATTATAATACAAGGCATTTTCTACTATACAC
This sequence comes from Helianthus tuberosus, assembly GCA_030545235.1. Lineage (NCBI taxonomy): Eukaryota > Viridiplantae > Streptophyta > Magnoliopsida > Asterales > Asteraceae > Helianthus > Helianthus tuberosus. Next base: position 55,413,191 of record CM060406.1, read on the forward strand.
GTCAACGCGCGTATTTTCGTCAACCCTAACAATCATTTAAATTGGGGTAACGTATACCACACGATAGCTCTATGTGTTGTTTACAACACTTTAGCATACAATCTAATAACGTACTTGTACTTACCGGATTTGCGATCAAGCTTCGAACCGAACACTATTCTTTGTCAAGAGCATAAGGTTTAAGTCCAAGCATGGTTCCTCCCAACCATACTCGAATCTCTTAAACCAAGGCTCTGATACCAACTTGTAACACCCGTTCTTATAAATCAAGGTTTAACGTATATCTTGGGAAAATAATCATATAATAAATGATTAGATATACATCGTAAATACGGGTTTATTAAAACTTTTACAAATCATAGGTTATTCTAACAAAACGTGATCGAATTCGTTGATTAAAATCTTCAACGTTGCAATGTGCGGAAGCGTGTATCTTTATCGTGTTCGGTTCTTCGCTGGGCTTGATCGTCTTCCGGCATCCCAGAAAGTACCTACATTTCATAAACATGAAATGCTTTAGTCATACGGTATTTAAAACGCATCTAAACGAGTCCGGAAAACAAAACTGATCAAAAATATACATTTTTGTACAAGGTCCACCGTAAATCAGGAGGGTCTCACCGTAACCCATTTCAGGTCCACCGTAAATTACGGTGGCACCGTAATTTACGGTGGCACCTGCATCCCACCTTTCCATTTTGCCGTAATTTGACACGAAATCTTTCGTATCTTTCAAACCGCTTATCCGTTTGACCTACCGTTTCTTCCTACATGTTTGTAATTTAATTCTCCATCGTATGGAGTTAAAATCCGACATTCGGCTTAACAAAATTTAAGACCTTTAAGTCTTCGGCTTATTACTTTTTTACCAAAATTTGACCCGTTTACGCATTTTATCAAACAAACGTATTTGTTTGATTCCCATATCACATACAACTCTTTAATTTAACATTACCTACAATTTTAGGTTCTAATCATAGGTTTATTACAAAATTTTAACCCGTTTTCGCTCGTATGCTTATTTTGACCCGTTAAGGGTTCTTAAGCACTTTCGAGCCTAAAATCGCTTTCAATTGCTTCTATAATTAATCTAAGTATTCATTTAATCATAAAACTCATTTCCAAACAACTTTTAAAGGTTGTTTGGTCAATTTAGCCACCAAGGGCGTTTTGGTCCATTTTAGTCCTTTATTAACAATGAAGGACTTTTGAAAGTATATTGGACCCATAATCCCTCTTTTAACCTACGATTATGTTTGAAAAGTCATTAAGCTTTCCAAACGCCATGTTCATTACATAAAACATTTGGTTTACCTAACAAGTAACCAAATGTCCGTTTTGACCTCTTTTAACACTCTTGAACCATATGTTCTACATGAGTGATACCCTATTTCACATACCTGGCGCAGATCAATATATTGACCCGTTTTTAATACCTTGCTTTTATAACCGCTAATTCATAGCGTTGCTAACACCAATTTGACATTTACACCTGAAATAATATAGCTCGACAATAATCATTAGTCGCTATTGTCAAAGGGTGATATCTTCACCTTTTGACCCATTTGGTCTAAGTGACCGATTATGTTGGCGAGATGATATTTATTACCATCTCATCTATACGACTCACTTCGGTTTACACCGTGTGGCCATTTCACTTATTAATTGATTTTCTTAACGCTTTTTAACCTGTTATGGCTTACGCCTTACAGTGTCTTTCAAAACCAATAGTTATGGTCAACGCATGACCAATTTACCTTTTTACCCTTATTGTTTGTTTTGCTTTACCCTATAAGGTAACCCTTCAAAGGTTCATTTTCCATTTGTCATAAAATGATCGAATTACCGATTTAATTCCTTTTAAACCATCAACATGGTTTCTTGTCGTGCTAGACTACCTTGTTCCGTACGTTTACACGTCGGAACATCATACCTCAATTATGTATTTGTCTTTTTCGTAACTAATATGGTAAGTGAGTATTCTAACATATAAGACTAGTGTAAGCTATACTTACCTTGCATCCGAATTATGCTTTTTCCGCCATTCTTGCTTCGTTTGACCCGCTTCCTTTCCCAAGCCTCCACCTAGCTTGTCAAGCGTCAAACTATCATCATAATTCGTAAGACGGTTATATTAGTCATCATTAATTATGACTATTCCATCTTACATATTTTCTATCAAAATTACCATTTGATCTTATTAATGGTCGGTTTGACTACTAAAAGTCAAACGCCCCTTAGCATATAAATGCACATTCAAGTTCTATCTATCAATTAGTAGCTAACATGATCTTATACACTTAGTTACATGAACATGGCTACCAAATTTCATCATAACATTCAAACCCATTTCAATCATGTATGAACAAGTTCCCAAATCACTTAATTTGTTTGAGTGCCTTGTTTCTATTATCCATTATGATGATTTTAAACATAAACTTATCATCATCTTTACTATTACATAAAAACTCACTTCCTAGTTCACTTGTTAATCACATACAAGTGATATTACTTCAAGTTTCTTCATGATTTCATCATATCTAACAAAACCCACTTCTAGTTACTTATGAACTCTTAACAAAATCTCTAATTTGTTCAAGTAGTTCATTCATATGAGTTAGTATGATGTTTATAAACACCATTAGAACATCAATTTCATCAATTCAACCAAAACCCACTTAGCTCATAATAGGGAAATTATCAAATCCCTAGTTTGACAACAATTCATCAAGATTCCTACTAGGGTTTGTTTCTAAACCAAGATATAATCAAAATAACACTCATAGATTCAAGATTCATTCCAGAATTTCGATTATGATTGTTCATCACAATCTCAAAGTATCACCAAATCATAAATTTCAACATACCTTGTAATCCCCATGACTAGGTGATCACGAATTTGTGTTCATGCAGTGATTTGGCTCTTGATTTGGGCTTCAATTTGATCAAGTTGTGGAATTTAGGGTTTGAGCTCCCTGAGCTTTCTCCTGGTCGACCTCACACACGCACACACTAGGTGTGGTGTGTTTTTATTTTTGTTTTTAATAAAAAATCTTTTAGATTATTACACCTTTGGCCCCTCAAGTTTTGTTAACTAATAAGTAGGCTACAACCTACTTATTTTCAGCAATACTTTGTTTTGTTAACTAGGTTAAACTTTGCTAGTTTAACTTAGTGAGTTCGGGGTAGCCATAACCCGTTTTATTTTAAGTCCCGTTATCTCGGGCCTTCTATATACCTTGTTTTCCTTAAAAGCTTTTATTCACTTTTTATTTAACATTAGGATTAATTATTTAAATCCTAATATTTACCGGGTTATTTTTACTACTAGCGGCACTTTACCCGTCTTTTAGTATTAACATGGTTAATTACCAAACCCGTTTTCGGGGTGTTACACACACACGACAGGTCAACATGCTCAGCCTCCTGTGTGTACTTTCAAAACCTTTATGGATTGCCAACCTACTACTTTCAATGGCACTGAAGGAGCTGTAGGCCTCCTCCACTGGTTCGAGAAGCTCGAGTCTGTTTTCGAGATGTGTGAATGCCCTGAGGCTCGTAGGGTGAAGTATGCTACTGGTACTCTCGAGGGCATAGCGCTCACGTGGTGGAACGCTCAGGTTCAAATGCTGGGGATAGTTGCTGCTAATGCCACCCCAAGGAACGACTTCAAGGAACTGATCAAGCGGGAATACTGTAATCGTGATGACATCCACAAGCTGGAAGTGGAGTTCTTTAACCTGAAGATGACGGGGTCAGAGATAGAGGCGTATACGAAGCGATCCAATGAACTGGCAGTGTTATGTCCAACTATGGTGGATAATCCCATCAAGCGTATCGAGCTGTACCTCAAAGGCTTAGTACCAGAGATTCAAAGCCATGTGACTGTTGCTAACCTTGCTACCATCCAGGATGTTACTCGTCTTGCTCATCGCCTCACAGACCAAGCAGTGGAACAGAACAAGCTGCCCAAGCGTATAGGTGCTACTACTACTACTACTTCTGCTATTCCCAGTGACAACAAGCGAAAATGGGATGGAGCCCCCAGCAAGGGTTCGACTACAGTTCAGTCCCAGGCGCAGCAGCGAAAGATTGATGACTACCAGAGTCCTGGTCAGCAATCTTCTGGAAGTCAAGGGCAGGGTGGATATCGAGGAAACCACCCAAAGTGCAACAAATGCAACAGGCACCATAGTGGTCAGTGCAACAAGGGACGCTGTCAGAGGTGTCTCAAGATGGGTCATGAAGCCAAGGATTGCAGGAGCTCACGGCCTGCAAATCAGAATCGTCAGCAGCAACAGCAAGCACCGCAAAATCAGCAACAACAACAGGGCAACAGGGGATGCTATCAGTGTGGCGCTGAAGGTCACTTCAAGAGACACTGCCCACAGTTAAATCAGAATCAAAACCACAACCAAGGAAACGGGAACAATAATGGGGGCAACAATGGGGGAAACAATAATGACAACGGTGCCAGGGGTCGAGTGTTCGTGCTGGGTCAGGGTGACGCATGGAATGATCCTAACGTAGTAATGGGTAAGTTCCTTCTCGACGACTTTTATGTTACTGTTTTATTTGATTCGGGTGCCGATACCAGTTATGTGTCTCTAAAAGTTAGTCAAATGCTTAAACGCACACCAACTCTTTTGAACACCAAGCATGTCGTAGAGTTAGCAAATGGTAAAAGTCTAGAGGCCACACACATAGTTCAGGGTTGTAATCTTGTCCTCGATGGTCAGACCTTCTCTATCGATCTCATTCCTATAGTTCTGGGTAGTTTCGACATCGTCATTGGGATGGATTGGTTATCCCAACAGCAAGCAGAGATCCTATGCAAAGAGAAGATTGTTCGTATTCCCCGTTCTGGTAAAGAACCTCTCGAAATTCAAGGCGACAAGAGTGGTGCTGTGGTGGGCATCGTCTCCTTTCTTAAGGCCCAGAAGTGTTTGCGAAAGGGCCACACCGCTATTTTAGCACTTGTTACTGATGCATCAACGAAAGAGAAGAGAATAGAGGATATACCAGTAGTACGTGATTTTCCTCAAGTGTTCCCTGAAGATTTACCTGGGCTACCGCCTCATCGCCAGGTCGAATTCCAGATCGAGCTAGCTCCTGGAGCAGCGCCCATAGCTCGAGCACCTTATCACTTAGCTCCAACCGAACTGGAAGAACTGTCCAAACAATTGCAAGAACTCTTGGATAAGGGTTTCATTCGCCCTAGCTCTTTGACCTGGGGAGCTCCAGTATTATTTGTGAAGAAGAAAGACGGTACCTTCCGTATGTGCATAGATTACCGCGAACTAAACAAGGTGACCGTGAAGAATCGCTATCCTCTTCCACGCATTGATGACTTATTCGACCAGTTGCAAGGGTCGATTTTCTATTCAAAGATTGATCTGAGGTCAGGCTACCATCAACTGAGAGTCCGGGACGAGGACGTCTCCAAAACAGCATTCAGAACTCGCTACGGCCACTACGAGTTTCTGGTCATGCCATTCGGGTTAACAAACGCGTCTGCAGTCTTCATGGATCTTATGAACAGAGTGTGCAAGCCTTACTTGGATAAGTTTGTTATTGTATTCATCGACGACATCCTGATCTACTCTAAGAGTCAGGAGGAACACGAACAACATTTGCGACTCATCTTGGAACTTCTTCGAACAGAGCAACTTTATGCTAAGTTTTCCAAATGCGACTTCTGGCTTCGAGAAGTCCATTTCTTAGGCCACGTGGTAAATGGGAATGGGATTCACGTTGATCCATCAAAAGTCGACTCGATCAAGAACTGGCCTGCACCGCGTACACCAACAGAAATCCGCCAATTCTTGGGTTTGGCGGGCTACTACAAAAGGTTCATCAAAGACTTCTCGAAGATTGCGCAGCCGCTTACTCTACTGACTTAGAAGGGGGTCACCTATCGTTGGGGTGATGCTCAAGAATCAGCATTCCAACATTTGAAGAGTAGACTTTGTAGCGCACCTATCCTCTCATTGCCTGAGGGCACAGACGATTTTGTGGTTTACTGCGATGCGTCCATCCATGGACTTGGTTGTGTGTTAATGCAACGTGACAAGGTTATAGCCTACGCATCACGCCAACTTAAAGTTCATGAAAGAAATTACACCACACACGACTTGGAGCTAGGAGCTGTTATTTTCGCACTTAAGATATGGAGACATTACCTGTACGGTACCAAGTGCACCATCTACACCGATCACAGGAGTCTCGAGCATATCTTCAAGCAAAAGGAGTTGAACATGCGACAACGTCGATGGGTCGAGCTATTGAATGATTACGAATGTGCCATCAAGTACCATCCGGGCAAAGCCAATGTTGTGGCCGACGCCCTCAGTCGAAAAGATACTACACCTAAACGCGTGCGTGCGTTACAACTCACCATTCAATTGAGTCTTCCTTCCCAGATACGAGATGCTCAGGTAGAAGCATTGAAACCAGAAAACGTCAGGGCTGAAGCCTTACGCGGCTCAAGGCAGCGGTTAGAACAAAAAGAAGACGGCGCCTACTACGTGACAGGACGCATCTGGGTCCCACTATATGGTAATTTACGAGAACTTGTAATGGATGAAGCACATAAGTCTCGTTACTCGGTACATCCTGGTTAGGATAAGATGTACCACGATCTCAGAACTACGTATTGGTGGCCTAGCATGAAAGCTCACATAGCAACTTACGTTAGCAAGTGTTTGACTTGTGCGAGAGTCAAGACCGAATATCAGAAACCATCGGGCCTACTCCAACAACCACAATGGAAATGGGAGCAAATTTCCATGGATTTCGTTACTGGCTTGCCTAGATCTCAACGTGGAAATGATACCATTTGGGTGATCGTGGATCGACTCACAAAGTCTGCACACTTCTTGGCTATCAAAGAAACGGATAAGTTCTCCACTTTAGCAGACGTTTATCTAAAGGAAGTGGTTTCGAGGCACGGGGTGCCAACCTCCATTATTTCTGATCGTGATGCGCGTTTTACTTCTGAACTGTGGCAAGCTATGCACAAATCCTTTGGCTCACGTTTAGACATGAGCACAGCTTATCACCCGCAAACGGATGGGCAGTCTGAACGCACCATCCAAACCCTAGAAGACATGCTTCGTGCATGTGTAATCGATTTCGGCAACGGCTGGGAAAAACACCTCCCTTTGGTGGAGTTTTCGTATAACAACAGTTACCACACTAGCATTCAAGCCGCTCTGTTTGAGGCACTGTATGGGCGTAAGTGCCGATCACCTCTTTGTTGGGCAGAAGTTGGCGACAGCCAACTCACTGGCCCAGAACTCGTAGTCGATGCTACAGAAAGGATTGCCCAGATACGACAACGCATGGCGGCAGCTCGTGACCGTCAGAAAAGCTACGCTGATAAGCGTAGGAAACCCCTAGAATTTCAGGTCGGGGACCGGGTGCTACTTAAAGTCTCACCCTAGAAGGGTGTGGTTCGCTTTGGAAAAATGGGCAAACTCAATCCACGTTACGTCGGACCGTTCGAAATCATAGAGAAAATAGGCAAAGTGGCCTACAAACTAAACCTACCAACAGAACTCAGTGGAGTTCACAACGTATTTCACGTGTCAAATCTGAAGAAGTGTCTGTCAGATGAGACCCTCATAGTTCCTCTGAAGGAGCTCACTATCGACGACCAGTTACGATTCGTCGAGGAACCAGTTGAAATCACAGACCGAGACGTTAAGGTTCTCAAGCACACCAGAATACCTCTTGTTCGAGTTCGTTGGAACTCCCGTCGTGGCCCAGAGTTCACCTGGGAACGAGAAGATCAAATAAAACTCAAGTATCCCCAGTTGTTCAAAAACCATGCGACCACTACAGAGGCTGAAGCTACTACAGAATTTCGGGATGAAATTCCAAATCAACGGGGGGATGATGTGACACCCCAGGAAAACCAGGAAACCACACAACTTAACTAGCTTCCTCAGTAACCGCATGCTAAATTTCGGGACGAAATTTCTTTCAAGTTGGGGATAATGTGACAACTCGAGTTTCCAAGATTCCATCTTCACGTTAATTGCACGTTATTTTGTTTAGTTGTTTTCTTACACGACTTGTTTGCCTTGTAATTGTACACGTTGGATTATATGTTGAGATGTTTATTTGATATGTTATCTATTTAATGTGATTAAAGTGTTTGGTTACATAAACTTGTAAATTGTTTGAGATTCGGAGCTATACCCGACGAAACAACCCGACGAAACAATTTCAGTTTCGCCATAAACCACTTCGACGAAACAGGGAGTCTTTCGCCGTCCTCACCTCGACGAAACAGGTGTTTCGCCGGCCCAAGTTCTCCGAAGCCCAGTAAGGGCCCAACCCGGTATAGCTTATGTAGATAAGGACGTAGGTTGCGTGAGTGGTTATTCTGGCAAAAACCCTAGAGACTCTTTCCATAGAATCTCCGTGTGACGGCAATTGTAGAGAACCCCAAGCACCATCCATCTCGATCTATCTAAAATATCCGGCGTTACGGCCTTGACTGATTAATTGGAACCAAGTAATTAATCAAACCGAGCAAACCAAGGTGAGTTCACACCTCTAAGGCATGGGATTCCCGGTGGGTTGGGAATGGGATTGAATAACTACGACAGAACTTGTACATTTACCACTACTAGACTACTTACCACCGTCCTCGGATTGGGAAGGACGCCAGCGCTAAACCTACGTACTCGCTACGTACCACTGTCCTCGGATTGGGAAGGGCACTTACGTAAAACCTACGTAATCTCATACTTACCACTGTCCTCGGATTGGGAAGGGCACTTACGTAAAACCTACGTAATCTCATACTTATCATTGTCCTCGGATTGGGAAGGGCACATATAGATACAACTAGTCTAGTAATATACAACATGGGAAGCCCCCACTTAATATCGTAAAGATTTGGGAAACAAGGATACTGGGTAACACATGATTATGAAACAAACTTACGATTTCTGAAACGAACTCAATAACTGAACAAACAACTGTGAACTCGCTCAACTTTGTTGTTGACTCGTTGTTACATGCCTTGCAGGTCGATAGGTACTCATGGAGCTTGCACATGGAGGCGCGGTCGTTGTGGGACATGGACAGTGGGCGCCATGTTAAAAACATTATAACATTTCGAATTTAATACTTTTGTTGGGTTTTCACATTTATGTTTCCGCTAAACACTTAACTATGTTTTGTTTTGAACACCTTTCGTATTGTTGGATTGAATTTTATTTATTACTTGCAAATGTTCAATATGATTGGTGGCTTGATCCTGGTCAGTCACGCCTCCAAGCGGTGATACTCCGCGTGTGGATTTTGGGGGTGTGACAACAAACCTCAAATTTTGTATCACTATATTTATAATGCTTTCAACAATGTAATATTATAGTCTCCAACCATTACAAACAAACCACAGGGAGCGATTGATCTAGTGATCCGAAAACACACTAATATTACTTTAGATGTTTCATGAAGAATATCGCATGAATCGACTCTCTAACAAACATCTCATCAGCCATCAAGATATATCTATATATGAGTATTGAATTTATATCTGGTAAAATGTGAAATTTATAGTAGATTCACATATTTATTATTATTTTAAATTTTAATTATAAACACGATTATCCGATGCGTTATTAGATTATAGTCATATTTTATCCTTCTTGTTATGGTTGTTATTTTATTATTATTTTAAATTTAAACTATAAACACAATTATCCAATGCCTGGGTATCTATTCCAAACAGATCCACGGAGCATCACATGGATGTAACACAATAGTAGAGAATATATTAAAGATATCAAGAGAAGAAATGAGTAAGGGGCTGTTTGTTAGCCACTTAATGGTTTCATTCAGATGAAACCTCTGAACCGGTCAGAGGTATGCTTGTTTGGTTCGGTTAAAGGCCCACATCTGAATGGGTCTATTCAGATCTGATCCATTCAGATTCTAAAAGTCGTTGAATGAAACTTTTTCACAAAATACCCCTTTCCCCTACCTGTTCTCCCTCACGCTCTGCACAGAAGACCCCCCCCCCCCCCCCCAAAAAAAAAAAAACCACCATCATCGTCCCGTGAGCGCTATTGGTCAACTGCGAGTGCAATAGCGAGCAACAATGGACGAAACATGGTGGGCCCTTGTGTCTTGATTGTTGTAAAACGACAACTTTTAAAAAAAATAATTTCAAATTATTTAATTTCATATCTGTAAAAACACACACACGCTCTTATTTTATTTCACTCTCAACCTCTCCATACTGTCAAACTATTTATACTCTCAATCTCTTTATTTTCAATGGCACATCATTGGACTGGGGCTAAGGATATCACGTTAGTCACAAGTTGGGTGGATACAGTCGATTTAGGATTCCCTTCAGATTCACCTCAATGTTGGAGTAGGATTAGGACCACATTCTACAAACGTGTGAGTGAGAATTTTCGTGGAAGAGAACATATTTTAGAAAGGTTTATGCACCCGCGCATAAAGTATACAAATTTTGAGAGGTGCTACGTCACTACGTTGAACCGCGAGGAGGGTGTACCCAAGGATGAAACGCTTGTCGTAGCACATACCGAGTTCGAAGCATTGTACGTAAGGCCGTTTGATCACGATGCGGTTTGGAGGATTTTGCAAGACCGGATTGGAGGATTTATTAAAATATTAGTTTACTAGGTTATAACCCCGTGTATTACACGGGTTAAGTAAATGAAATATCAAATAGTTAATAACGAAGATTTAACAATTATAAAACGATATTTTAAGACATTTTCTGATATCCGAACAAAATTTTGTTTTATGTATGATCAAAACTTGTGATGTTTGTCAAGTTTATAAATATGAAAGCATTTGAACCATCGATTAGAAGACAAACTGTATCATCGACTTTCTTACGACCTGAACCCAAATTTTATTTAAATAACGGTGGTATTAATTTATTAGTTCTAAAAATGTTATTGAAATGTTTAGATTAGGCATATACCAATTAGCCAATTCGGTAAACTTATAGCTACAAAATAATATTTACATTAATTAGATAAGTATGAACTATCGGTAATTATTAAGTTATATAACTTTAAAATTTAAATATATGGACTTGAGTTGCATCTTAAAAGGATGATTGTTTTTGGATAAATTTATTAGTATGATAAATGTAGTTATTATTCTTCTTGTATTTTAAATATATTAAATAAATAAATTATTTGTTAAGCAAGAAAATCGTTCCCTCCACACTCGTTATGAAAATGCTCAATATTTGTTTCATTTATTAAGATATAATTTCTAACAAAGTAATTAATATAAATAAGAAAATCGTTCCCTCCACCTTCGTTATAAAAATGCTCAATATTTGTTTCAATTATTAGGATACAATTTCTAACCTAGTAATTAATATAGATAAATAATGATATGTGCAATACACGGGTTTTTAAGATATAAATATTTTTATTACTTAATACATAAAATTATATTTAATCAAACTGAGTACACATCTAATTAACTCATAAAGACATCCCTTACGTGACATTACTCATTACATTTACTTTTAATATACATCAAAATATTCACTCTTCACGGGTAGACCACAACTTCATGTGAGATTTAGGGGGTGTTTGGGATTCCTTTTCAACTTCTCCTTCTCAAGAAGTCCTTCTCAACATCAATAAGTAAGAAATCTTCACTTCTCAAAAACTCCTTTTTGAAGGCATAATCAGCACCAAAGTCCTTTTTTTATGGTGTTTGGGATTCCTTTTGACATCAAAAGCACTTCTCAAATGATGTTTGGGATTCCTTTTCATCTCAAAAGTCCTTCTGGGCTTCAGAAGTCACTTTTAAAAGGAAATCCCAAACACCCCCTTAGTTGTTATCTTTAGTAATTTAAATTAAATAAGTAAGATTAAATGGTCTAGAAAAATAACCTAGCAATTAATATTAATAAATAATAAGATAATTTATGAAATTTTATCCGTAATTTTTTTAAATGTTTGAAACATATATTAAATTTAATAATTTAAATTAAATAATAATTATCTACAATTAAGTAATAGTAGATTAGATAATTTATGGAATTTTATCCGTAATTTTTTTGATGTTTGAAACATATATTAAATTTAATAATAATTATCTACAATTAAGTAATAGTAGATTAAATATTATTATTAATATTAATAATAATTTTAATCAATTAAATGAGAGAATGACAAGTGTCCCAAAACAGGTTTCTTTTATTATATAGTATAGATATAGATGTTTGCTTTATTTAAATGCTATCCTTTTATTTATGTGTTATGTTTTTTTAAATTTATTTAAATATTATGTTTGTTTATTTATATTTATTTAAATGTTTTGTTTTGTTTTTTTATTTAAATGTTATAATTATAAAAAAAAACAAAACAAAAATATTAGGTAATGATTGGGGGACTTTATTCCATTGTGTGTACTTTATTGAGAAGAGACAATTTCCATTCCATACCATGAAACCTAAGATCATCCTCAAATCATCGTAATTCTAGTTTAGGTGCATTTATGAAATGTACTAGGTTTTTATAAGCGAATTGCCATTCGAATGCTAGCTGAGGTGGCAATCAATTGGCAACAAACAAATATCCAAGAAACACCTTTCTAGAATTATTTAAAAATCTAAGTTCTTTTACATGAGTGGGGACGGGGCGCCCCGTGGTGGCCGTTTCGCCACGCGTGGAAGGCAATGAAACACCGCCGCCGGTGCCAAGTTTGACGCGTGGTTTTGTAAACGCGTTGTATATTTCACGCGTGAAGAAGTGAAGAAGTTGAGGGGAATTGTTGGGTTGTGAGGGGTATTGTTGGGTGTGGTGAGTGATGGACATTTCCACTAAAATCCATTACTAGTAATGGAATAATGTTTGATGACATGGCGGAACTCGATTGGATGTTGTGAGTGATGGGCGCCCCTACCCCTAATAGTGATCTACTTTCCAGAGTAGTCAACGTCTTTCATAATGACAATCAACATTCCTTAACCATCTATTTTAAACTATTTAATCAACATACAATCAACATTCCTTAACCATCTATTTTAAACTATTTAATCAACATATAAAGTCATAAGATGGTCAAAAGGTCTGCCCTTCCTAGCGGAGACGCAGATTCGACTCCCACTTGAGTCATTTTCAAGGGACATCTGAGTGAAGAGACGAATCAAGACTTTAATCTCGGGTTCGAACCTGACCGGGGGCGAGGGTTTACGGATTCCATCCGGTTCCCGCACATCAGGGGGCACGGTCTCATGGCGGTCGAGGAGTCGACCTTGGACATAGGCCCGAGCAGGGTGGGTTTATACGTGAGATTATTTGCCGGCTAAAAAAAATCAACATATCAAAATGCTCCATTACCTATTTAGCTATAAGTTGAACCATGTTAATGCTGCAAGTGCTTCATAACAATTACTGGATTTCAAGCATGCTAAATCATGCAATATATACCGATGGTAACATTAAATATGCACAAAATGACATTTAATAAACAAGATCATAAGATTTTGGATCCCAGTGAAGCGTCAAAAGATACACCATCATGAAAATCCAAAAAACTAGCTAGTATATGTCCTGACTCAAATGCGCAGCATTAGCACCGGTCCTATTTTCTACCTGCATAAAAAATACATATATAAAACAAAGTTGAAACTAAGTAAAGAATGAATCGTAATCTCACAATTTCATGCCTAAATTAACAAAAGCAAACGTGAAACCAGAAATACATGTAAATTTACAGAAAGCGTTCATGCGCATAATAGGGCTGCAAATGAAACGAACGAAGGACATACATGTGTTCACAAACTTTTCATGAACACTTACCAAACGGGATTTTCTGTTTGTGTTGGTTCATTAAAGAAATGAACGTGTTAGTGTTCATTTATGTCCAATCGTTAATTTCAGGTAACAAACACAGACAAACGTGCATGAACACAAACGGACATTCATGAACGCAAATGAACACAAACAAGCGTTTATGAACACAATCGAACACAAAGGAACACAAACAAGCTTTCTTAAATAGAAATGAACACAAACGAACATATATTGAATTCCAAATAAAATCAGCATCTTTCATACATAAACATTACGTTGATAAATATTATGTACTATAAGATACCCTAATATTTATTAAATATTTTATTAGTAAGAATTTGAAGTATTTATATAAAATATAAAAATTAAAAACCTTAGTTATCAAGCACAAACGGACATAAATGAATACATTACCAAACATTCACAAACATAAATGAACACAGCCTCTGTTCATGTTTGTTCAACTAAACGAACTTCCCGAACGTTAAGTTCATTTGCAGCCCTATTCAAAAGTTCAAACATAAACATACCTTAGTCTCCTTGCAGCAAGAAAAGGGATATTATCGAGTAAATCTGGCGTTTCGAAAACCCTCTTCTATCAAAAACTATTTAAAAAAAAGTCCTACGATGCGTCATCTTCACTATAATCAGAATCACTTTTATCAAAGTCAATAGTTTGAGATTCTTCCTTTAAATCAGAAGATAATCGTTCCGGCTTTAAATGATCTTTTAACTCCCCTACAATGTATGGATCCACCAATTTCCAAAACCATATTGAATTGCTTCCAAGTAAACCTATCCAAAACAATCCCCCCTTACGTTTGACTTTACAAGTCAAAGACTTTTTCTGCAAAGCTTTAACGATCCGGTCAACGCCATCTTCACTTCCTCTAATCTTCAACAAAATATCTCCAGACGATGTTTTATACCCCCCATACATGTACCAGTACGCAAGCACTCGCGGTGACAGCCACCGATGGATTAATTTCGGAATCACCGGTAGACCTTGTGGCCAAAACTGGTCGGCGTAAAACCCGAAATATGAGTGTGAGATCGTAGTAAATTGGTCATCTTTTTCACTACTCAAATCCAACCACTTGTTATACTCGTTGCGTATACGTTTTTTTAAAACGTTATGTACACCGGAGTTCTCGTTAAACTTGAAAACAAGAGTATGATTCTTTCTCGTTTCATCGGATTCGATCTTTACACCACCTAACAGTAATCCCACAAGAGCTTCTCGTTGTTCTTTGCTAAGCTTTAGCGTTGTCGGGTTCTTAACAACTTCTTCATTTGAACTCAAAACCCGTTCAAGAGTTTCGATCAAATCAGGTTCGATATGAAACTTTTTCTCCTTCATCAAAGCATATATCTTTTCCGCTTTAACATACTCTCTACCATCTAAATACCCCATTAAAATAGCGTTGCAAGATTTGGAATCGACACCAACGTCCTCAAGATTCTGCATTTGGCGCAATACATCCTCCGCCTTTTCGAGATTGCCGATATGAACCATTGATTTGAGATATATATTGTAAACAGTACGATTCGGACGACAATTTTCGACGGACTGTAAGAACGTATACTCCAATTTATCATGCATACCTAGTGTAAAATACATGTCCAATAAATTAATATACGATGGTGTTAACGGCTTCTTACCGCTTTCGACAAACTCTTTCATAACCGACTCTGCAAGCTCTACAGCTTGAGCTTTACACAACACTTCTATAATTTTATGAAATCCCGAAGTACTGGGTGAGCCTGATTGTTGTTGGAGACTCTTAAATACGTCTAACGATTTCATATATTCTCCGATTTTTGCGTATACTTCCATTTTATAAACGAAAGCTTGCGACGGAATTCTCGGAGCCGAACTAAGAAGCTTTTTCCATGTTTTTTCAGCTTCTTCTACGTCCCCTTCTTTCGAGCAAGCTCCCAAAACCGACACAAGCACTTCTTTACTCTCTTCGATTCCCAATAACTGCATTTCGGCTCGTACAGATTCGATTCTTTCTTTATCTATCATATCTTGATGGCTATGAAGCCAAATAAGACCGCTGTAAATATCGTTATGAATCTTGAATCCGGATGTTACCATTTGATGAAATATGAATTCCGCTTGATTAAGATACCGTTTTGAGGAGTCTTCGGGTGCGGTTACAATTGCTTTGAAAAGAGAATTGTGGAGGCTAAGGCGGGGACTATAACCTCCTAACTGAATCATTCGATTGTAGATGACACATGCTTCGTCTAAACAACCCCGGTTTGATGAACTAAGGTAGGAGATTATGAGAATATGAAATGTGTATTCAGTAGGGATTAATCCGTGATTAATTATGTCATCGAATATCTCCCTACATTTCAAGTATTTTCGCTCCTTGCCCATTAAATCTGCTAGCTTTGTCGCGAGAGCGAAATCAAAACGAAACCAGTGTTGTTGCATCATCCATTTGTACACCTGAAATTAATCAACCAAATGGCATCACACTTAAAGCACATTAACAACAAATGTACCCAGTAAAATCCCACTTAGAGCAGAGCTATAGATAGGCTCTGAAGCTTGGTTTTAAAAAAAGCATGTGCCAATGTGTGAAGCGCACGCATCACGTATGTGAGGCGTTCAACGTTAAAAAGGTATCTAAGATAATATTTTAACTTATTAGCTTTTAAACACAAAAATATAAGATATTCTCATCAAGTCGTCATCTCTAGTCAGATTTAACAATCAGTGATCAAATTTGTTCAAATATAAAAAACCCATTGCTCAATCGATGGTCAAATTTGTTCAATCATATTTGAAAAAGTCAAACACATTGCAATCATGGTCCAATATGTTTAAATACTCAAATCCATAGCTCAATCGATGATCAGATTTGTTCAATCATCTTTGAAAAACTCAAACCCATTGCAATCACGGCCCAATTTGTTCAAATAATGGTCAACTGCATGTGATGCGCGCATCATGAAATTGCATCGCGCAATGCAATTTCAACACCGCATCATGTGATGCGCACATTTTAAAACCAAAGTCTGGGGAGGGTGGGATGAATGCAAACATTTCCTCTATCCCTCGGGATAGAAAGGCTGCTCCTAGTGACATCCTGGCTCCAAAAACCTTTCTTTTTACGTGGATAGAATAGTAATTCAAATAACATAAAGTGTTACTAAGAGAATCAGCCGAAACAGTCAAACAACCATACAAAAGTACTAATAATAATAGCAGTAAACTATTGCCAACATAAATCATCATCATCATTATCATACTTAGTAAATCCCACCAATAGCAAAGCTAAGGTAGGGTCCGAGGAGGGTAAGATGTAGACAGCCTTAACTCTACCCGTAGGAATAGAGAGGCTGCTTCCGGTGAGACCCCCGCTCGATAAAGTGGTGTGTAAACTATAGCAGCACTCCTTAAAAGTACCTATACACTCCCTTAGAAAAATCTATACTCCATAGATAACATGGTAAACCAAACACAAATATTAATGATAAGCATTAGTATCAATAAAAACAAGAATCTTTACCCTAAACCCGGTTTCATTCTGTCGGATCCGCAAACAATGCACAACTAGATAAGTCATATCATCTTGATTAGCCCACTTCCGCTGAGCATTCAGTATCCTAACAAGCGTAGCAGGCTTATGCGACGGCAGCTCCTTACACAGCCACGCTAACTTAGACCTCCTCCACTGTTCAGGCAGCTCATCCAATTCCTTCACATCAAGTGAAGCAGAAGCCTTAAACTTCTCAGAATCATCAATACTTGACCCAAAACACGCGTCAAAGTTAAACGACTCGTTATCTAACTTATCTTTGCCGGAATCCCAGTTTCCGTCCTCGCCCGCCAACTGTTCGACGAAATTACTGGCTGAAGATTGGGCATGAAAGAGGGGGAAGCGAATTGGGTTTGTAGGGTGGGGTGTGTGGAGTGTGGTGAAGAGGGTGAGAGTGCGGCGGATGATGAGACGGCGGTGGTGGGTGGAGAGAGAACGGAGGAGGGTTATGGCTGTGCGCATGGGGGTTAAGTGGGATTTAACGGGAGTGGGAAGAGAAGAGAGGAGGAAGATGAATGGTGATTGGTCTTGAGGCCTGTTGTTCAGTTGCATTTTGGGGAATTCTGTAATGGTTGAAGACGAGAAACGGGGATATGGCTTGGTGAACAATGACCTTTTTTTTAACGGAGAACTACCGTAACACCGGGTGTTGTAGCCAAGGTCGACTAATCGATCGCCGTCATAGGCCCACTTACAAAACTATTTTTAAGGTTTAGATTAGTTATTAGCCCATTGTCATTAGGTTTAGACTTCCCAATACCCAATTTCGTTAAGAACTAATGGCACGTTTTTTCGAGCTCGAACAGGATACACGAATTCTCAGGACCGGCCCTACTATTTCCATGCCAACTATGAGCCTCCTTGAATTAATTAGGGGAATTTTATTGGTGGTAAAGGATGGTGAAGTAATGTAACGCCTATATGAAGGGTGGTGGTGGTGATTAGGAACATCACCACACCACATAGTCTAATGTCTTATGCGCACGCATGGTTCTAGTCAACAATACACCCACACTCTTTTAAAATGTCATTTCTTAAAAAAAAAAAGCAAATATAGCAAAACTCATTTCACATTGAAAACTGATGGATTCAACAATAAAATTATTAATATCTGTTAATAGAAGAGTGGAAATGAATAGTAAAAAACACACGTGGTCTACCAGTTTACACGTGTTTCACCCATCTTTCTTCACATCTTCTCCAACTCCAAAGAGACATACAGACATGAAAGGAGAAACAGGGGAAAGAGAGATGCGGAAGACAACAGAGAGAGATCCGAAGCCGGCGAATCCCCGGCGACCGGCCCCCACGCTTGCTCGCCTCCCAGCCCCAGAAACGAAGTCGTCGAGTATAGGGTTTCCCGGCTAGGGTTCCGATCAAGTTTCCGACAATTCCCGGTAAGCCTTTTTTCTTGCATGTTGGCTATTTGGTTAGATCGGTTGTCCATGAACCTTAATCTGACGAGTCATGCTGATCTGATGAGTAGGTTACCTCCCGTGAGGTTCCGGCGAAGATATCGGTGCCACTCGGATTGGGTTAGTCTCTGTTGTTCGCTATCACACTCCACCATCAGACTCCGTCTTGGCCGGTGAGTTTATTTTGTTTGCTCTTTGTTTTTAGGTGGTGCTTTGTTTTGGTTTTTGGTTGTTGAAGCAGATGTCGAATGGTTGTTTTGAATTAAGTATATAGTATAATCCAAGAAACTGAATTAGGATCCCGTGTGAAAGTTTTTTTTTTTTTTTTTTGATAAATTGTATTGGGTTAAAAAGAAATTGAATTGTGATCTTGTGCGTTTAGGTTTTTGGATAATAAGATTTGGTTAATAACATGTGAGCCCTAGAAACATATATAATAAGTTGAGTTTGAATTTTAGAAACACGGTTTGATTTAAACTTTTAAAGACTCGTGTATGTGTTAATAGCACATGAATTGAGCTTTGGTTTAATTCATATAACTTTAATAAAATCAAATATATCAACAATTTAAAAAATATACATATACTTTTGAGCTATCAACATATATAATAAGTTGAGTTTGAATTTTAGAAACACGGTTTGATTTAAACTTTTAAAGACTCGTGTATGTGTTAATAGCACATGAATTGAGCTTTGGTTTAATTCATATAACTTTAATAAAATCAAATATATCAACAATTTAAAAAATATACATATACTTTTGAGCTATCAAGTTTTAAATTCATGTAGATAGCACATTCCACCATCAAACTACCATTCAATAATAAAGTAAATATACAGTGAATCTTTATTAATAAAGGATAAGCTATAAAGTGTCATGTAGATGTCTGAGACTGTGAAGTGTGTCTAGAGACGCCTCAGCACAAGGCAAAGCACACATTGGCTCAGGTGAGGCTAGGTGTAGGACTATAGAAATTATTTAGAGCATTCTACTTGATAAGATAGCATCAAAGTTATGAAAATCAAATATATCAACAATTTAAAAAATAAAATAAAACCTTATATAAATTTTGGGCAACTGAGCTCTCTGATACAGGTTGTGAACAAGTGTAGCATGCTTTCCACAAAAAGAAATGTATCATAAAATATTGACTCATCTATCAATGCATTCACATGTGACAGATCCATTAAGATTAGTATTACAGTGAGTTATATACTATCATGCACTGTGTTATTTTATTTTATTAGAGGATTAACTGCTTTTGAAATCGGAATTTGTGTATTTTTGCATTTCGAAAAGAAGAGATCGAGTAGATTTAAAACTGAACAGCTCCTGTTTATTTTTCGGGCAGGTCAGCAGGCGAAGCGAGTTGTGGTGATCATATAAGTATGGCTTTGGAGTGGGGTAGTCTACGGATGCGCTGTTGTTGTTCGGGTTGAGAGCGATTCGTGTGTACATGTTTGCTCTATGTACATGTATTGTATATAACACACGTACAATGGGGTTATGGGTTCCGTGAAAGCCACACTTGAGGGTGACACAAGAGTATGTTTTATGTTATCTTCCTTTCAACTCATTATTAATTATATTGTATAACATCCGTCTATTAGTATTATTTTTTCTTAGGTGCTCGCTTCCGAAGCCGGAAGAAAACATAAAACCAGGGGCAACACAGCTTCTGCAGGTTATTTTAACACTTCTTTCTTTCTTTTTTTTCTTTTTTAATATAAATATATTATTGCGAGTGCACAAAAAATTCCTACATCTGTATCGCATTGAATCAGATCCAGAATTTAAAATTTTCCAGGTCTATTTGGAAGTCAGGCTGATAAAATAGTTAGAACTATAGATACAACAATTAACTACTATTTTGCAAATTTCCCTTTACATAAAGAACTATCTACAGGTAATTTATATGAAAAATGGCAATTTGGCCCATTTTCATATGATTTGGTCGATTGCGGTTATATGTGTAATTTCTAACGTTTCGAACGGGTAAGAAATTTAAAAAAGAGTTGCGTATAGAAGGGTGTTTTCTATAGGGTAATAAACCATGGTTAACATTTCACATTATGATAAAAGGGGGCATCTATTAATGTATATTGTTAATCAACAGGTGGTGGAGTTGAGTCCATGGGGTTAGAATCTGGTCTCAGGTGCCTGAAGGCTTAGATATCAACTCCAACTCCGAAAGGTTAGTGAGCAGTATCTAATGCACAATGGATAAGTAGATAGAGTCGCATACAACCTATTATATAAAATGTATTTAATTTAATGCTTACAACCTATTATATCTCTTCATTCATATATATTGGATTAGGAATAGGAATTAATAACTTAATTTCCTTAATCATATTCAATACATTTGATATCTATATATGATTCGAAAATAAAAAAAAGAAAAAGTTAATGTTTGTGGACCCACCCAAGCAACGTGATTTGTTTTCATCCGTATTACAAGTTATTCGTTATTACTAGAAACCATTCCGACCCAGTACCCAACCAGCCCATTTTTAACAACCTCTTATATTATGTTTATGATTAAACTGTTCAGGTCCAACAAGAAGAGAGCTTTCTCATTGACTAGAAAAGGTGGGAGTGGCCTTGAACCAGTGGCAGAGAGTTGCCAGCCAATCATGAATTGACTGACTTTCTGAACATGAATTGTCACCTGAAGTGATGTACACTCCTACTTATGACCTCTTATGTCTCTTTATTCATACATAGATTAATGTTTAATAATTTTGTTTTCTTCATCATATTCGATACATTTTATATATGTAAGACTCAAAAAAAAAAAAAAAAAGGAAAAGGAGAATGTTTATTGGGCCGCCTGACCCATTTGTTTTGACCTATACTAAAAGTTATCCGGTATTACTAAAACCAAACCATTGTGACCCAATATCCAAACAGTCCGTTATAACCACCTCTTATGGTATATTCTTATGTCATTTAAATTGTCCGGGTCCAACAAGAAGAGACTTTTCTTATTGACTAGAAAAACTGGGGATAGACTTGGACCAGCAGTGGCAGAGTTCACTGGTCCCAGTGTCAAGTTGACTCGACTTTCTAAAAATGAATTGTCACCTGAAAGTAATGGTTTATCATTGAGTTAATTACTTTTACATTATATATATTGCACTTAGAATTGAACCAGTCATTTCTGTTTCTTTACTACTTGACTGCAAGCTTTATTTTTTATTTCCAACAGATGGGTCAAATGGGTAAAAGTTATTTCTAGCAGACGGGTATGTTTAATTCACCACCGAGATGTCCGCGTAACGTTTGTTCAGAGGTATCTCTATTCATACTGTTCAAAATCTGCATAAAACTGTAAAAAAAAGTCAATGGTCCAATATATAACTATGAGGATGATATTTTTGATTGAATTGCAACAGTCGACTTGATAGAAACCCATTGGAAGATGGGGTTACACCAACACAGAACCAACTCAGAAGTTGACTTTGATTTTTACTTGAACTTTGATCTTTTGCTCTTCTTGTCATGCAATGATCAGCATTATGGAATTTGGATCACTTAAAAGGAGGCTACAAGAAACCTTATTCAGTTTATTTGGAATTCAACAAGTGTAAGAACAAAAAACATCTGTAAACGATCAACTCGAAATGCTGATGTGGAGGCAATGGAAGGTATACATGTGAAGGTATTAGCGACATGAAGAAAACTAGGTATCCGGACGCATGAAGCAAATGGAAATGAAGAAAACAACTTTTGTGATCTATCTATGTACAAGTGGAAGACTTTATACATCAAAAGTTAAAACCTATGTGTTTGTCTTAAACTTCCCGTTGAAACCTATCAACATACTTTTGTATCAACTTCATTAGTGTAAAAGGATCAACTTCATTAGTGCAAGTAAAATTTCAAACCGAGAACGATTCGGTTTTGCGGCGCATTTCAAACCGAGAATGATTCGGTTTAGTGCGCCGCAAAGCGCGCAGGGTATAACACTAGTTTTAATAATAAGTATGTTTTTATTGAAACCATATGAGATTAAAAAATAATAATGTAAACTATTCTTTGTTTAAGTTCAAATAAAAGTGTAATTGCATTTCATTTAAGACAAATCCCTTACGATAAACAAACAAAGATGTGTCACAGACACTACTTTTGAAACCACACTTCGAGAGATAACCCGCAAATCGTTGGTACCAAGCCCGCGGAGCTTGTTTCAAGCCATAGAGTGACTTATTAAGCTTACACACATATTTCAGGTGTTCGGATGAAGCAAATCCTGGTGGTTGAAACATGTAAACTGTTTCCGTAGATGTCCATGCAAAAAAGCATTTTTAACATCCAACTAGTACGAGGCTAAAAGTCTCATTGCAATCAACTCCAACGGTTTGACTTTTTCCATTAACCACAAGGTGAGCCTTGTGGCGTTCCAAGGTTCCATTAGCATTATTCGATTCGATGAATACCCTGAAGTTGTATTTTTATGAACAGGTTGCCTAATTACTCATTTATCCAATTAAACCATTTTTCTACCAATGTTGACAACCAACTTTATTCATTTCCTCCAGAAATGAAAACCCTTAAACCCTACCGGAAAACTCCACATTATTCCACCCTCCCCTCCTTTCCACCACCACAACCACCACCACCACCTGACCTTAACCTCGTCGGAAAAGCAGTCTCCATCCTCAAACGCCACCACATCTTCAACCTAAACCCTCTATCCCCCCACTTCACCCCCCAATCCGCTTCCTACTTACTCCACCATTCCCAATTCGACAAAACCCTAACCCTATCTTTCATCAATTGGGCTCGCACCCGCCCCTTTTTCGACCTCAAATGCGCCTGTCAATCCATTCACATTCTCACCAGATTCAAGCTCTACAAAACCGCCCAATCAATCGCTGAACATGTAGCCGTTAACACCCGTAACGACGAAAACGGAGATTTAGTCTTCAAACAGATCAAAGATACGTACTTTGATTGTAATTCGAGCTCTGCGGTTATCGATTTGTTGGTAAAATCATATTCTAGTTTGAAATTGGTTAAGAGGGGTTTAAATACAATCCATTCAGCTATATCTCATGGCTTTATGCCCGGTGTGCTTTCGTATAATGCGGTTATCGATGCGGTTATTAGGTCGAACGAGCGGATAGAACTAGCTGAAGAAATGTATATGGGTATGATTAAAGCGGGTGTTTCGCCCAATGTGTTTACTTACAATATATTGATTCGCGGGTTTTGTGGGGTTGGGGAACTGAAAAGGGGTTTGGGGTTCTTTGATGAGATGGGAAGGAAAGGGTGTTTGCCGAATGTGGTGACGTATAATACGTTGATTGATGCGTATTGTAAGTTGAGGAGGGTTAATGATGCATTCAAGGTGTTTGAGAAAATGTCTAAGAGGGATTTGGAGCCGAATGTGATTTCGTATAATGTTATACTTAATGGGTTGGGTCGAGAAGGGAGGATGAGAGAGACGGGTGTGGTTCTTGAAGAAATGAAGCGGAAAAGAATTGTTCCGGATGAAGTGACGTATAATACGCTTGTGAATGGGTATTGTAAAGAAGGTAATTTTCATCAAGCGCTTGTTTTGCATGATGAAATGACGAGTAATGGGTTATCTCCGAATGTTATTACGTATACTTCTTTGATTAATAGCATGTGTAAGGCGAGAAATCTACATCGTGCTATGGGATTTTTAGAACAAATGCGTGTAAGGAAGTTGTTTCCGAATGCTAGAACGTATACGACGTTGATTGACGGGTTCTCACAGCAGGGGTTTATGGAAGAAGCTTATAAGTTGTTTGATGAAATGAAAAAGAATGGGTTATCTCCATCTATCGTGACTTATAACGCTTTGATCCATGGACATACAGTAGACGGGAAGATAGAAGACGCCTTACGAGTTCTTGATCAGATTAGTAAAACCGGATTAACCCCTGACGTTGTAAGTTATAGTACAATCATCACCGGTTTTTGTAGAAATCAAGAACTAGATAAGGCGTTTGAAATGAAACGCGAAATGGTCAAAAAAGGAGTGTTGCCCGATGCTGTTACGTATTCGTCACTGATTAAAGGTCTTTGTGTTCAAAGAAGACTAACCGAAGCATGTGATATTTTCCAAGAAATGTTAAGAATAGGTTTACCACCTGACGAATGTACATACACAGCTTTAATTAACGCGTATTGTGAAGAAGGAGATACGAAAACCGCGCTACATTTGCATGATGAAATGCTTAATAAAGGCTTGCTACCCGATGTTGTGACTTACAGTGTGTTGATTAACGGGCTTAGCAAGCAAGCACGGACCCGTGAAGCAAAGCAGATTCTTTTCAAGTTGTATTACGACAATGCGGTTCCAGATGATGTGACGTACAATACGTTAATAGAGAATTGTGGCAACATGGAGTTGAAAAGCGTTGTAGCTCTTATAAAAGGGTTCTGCATGAAAGGTTTGATGAATGAAGCAGATAAGGTGTTTGATACAATGCTTCAAAGAAAACAAGCGCCCACTGAAGCTGTTTATAATGTCCTCATACATGGGCATTGTAAAGGTGGGAACTTGAGGAAATCTTTTAAGTTATATAAAGAGATGGTGAGTCATGGATATATGCCGCACACTGCAACGATTATTGCATTAGTAAAAGAACTTGTGAAAGGTGAAATGACTGTTGAGTCGAGTGAAGTTATAGAAAATGTGTTGAGAAGTTGCAAGGTTACGGATGCTGAGGTGGCAAAGGCTCTTGTCGAGATAAACCATAAACAAGGGAACATGGATGCAGTGTTTCAGATTCTTTCTGAAATGGCCAAGGATGGACTTCTTCCAAATAGTGGGAGAACTGCTTATGCTCAATGATCATCATTATTTTGCCATTTTTTGTCATAATTTTTTTTGTATTTTAAGGGATCCATCTTTGCTTATGTGTGTACATATTACATGTAATGCATTCTAATGTTATAACATATAAATTTTGACTATATAACCATTTGCATGGATGTCCTTGATATATATGTCAAGTTTTAGCTGTCTTGGTCACTTTCATCTGGTATTGCATTATGTGTGTGTAATTGAATGATCATATTGAGTAGGGTTGATCAACAAGCTATTTTAGTCGAGCCCACACTGACCAGGGCTTGAGCCAGTAGTAACATGAGCTAAGCCAGCTCGACTTGATATTTCCAATCGAGCCAAAACTGAGCTTGTATTTGACTTGCTTTCCAGGCTTGTTTTTTCTCATTTTGTATGTTACTTTTTAATAAAAGCTTCAAATAACAGTTAAATTATACAAACATGTAAAACTAACAATAAACGTCTGTCACATGCAGAACCAATGGCGGAGAACACAAGTTCAACCCGACGGTGGTTCATGGTTGTGGGTCGCAAGCCAACCACCACTTTAAACAGGTCGGTCCGTCAGCCTTGAGGGACGCTAAAAAGATCAACCATGAAACATCATATCACTGTAAAACATAACCTTCAAAACATTCAGACGATAATTTAACGTTGAAATTGGTTAGCTTTAACTACAGATTACATACCAACCAGTTTACACAAACTAGTTATTACCAAAAGGTTTAATCATCATCCTAAAACAAAGTTACAACAATGGCAGTGAAAACTAAAACACAATAAAAACAACCTTAAAGAACAACCACCAAACCTCATCTCGATGAAAGTCTCTGATAAAGATCATCAGCCAACACCTGCCTCAAACTCTCACCAAAATAATAATAACTCTTCTCACTCTCCAACACCCGAGCCACCGGCCCACTCTCCTCTGGCTCCTTCCACATCTCGGGCTCCGGCTCCCTCGCAATCTGACACAAATTATGCAACACACAACACGCCACAATCGTCTGCGGCGCATGATTCAACCCCACATTCACATCCTGCAAAATCCTCCACCTCCCCTTCAACAACCCGATCGCCTCCTCCACCACACGTCTCCCTTTCATCAACCCTTCATCAAACGTATTCTGCGCCGGATTCCCCGTCCTATTCCACGAAAACGGCGTCAACAAAAACGACAACAACGGATAACACCAATCCCCGACAACATACGGCCGCACCGGATGCCCCTTCACATTCACCACCTTCTCCCACACAATATCCCCCGACACCAACCGGTTATACAACAAACTATCGCGAAAATGCGTAGCGTCATCCACCGCCCCGGGCGCTTTTACACACACATCCCAGAATATCTTCTTATGATCCGCCACCACCTGAAGCTGTATCGACTTAAACCCGTACACATTCGTGTAAATATTCTTATTCGGCACATCGCTCGGAAGGCTATGAAGCCGAACATGAGTGTTGTCAATCGCCCCGCATATATTCGGTAAATTCGTAATCTCGGCGAAGGCCGCTGTCGTCTCGTGCAAACGACGTCGTCCGGCGGGTATCTTAATAAACTCAGGGTACAACTTAGTAGCCAACAGCCTAGTAACCATATTAGTAATTTTCGAAACCAAATAAGGTTCTAATGAGTACCTTTTGGCAACAGTTTTCGCAGAGAGACCGAGAGATAATCTTGAAAGAACCATGGCAACGGCGTAATCGGAGGGTAAGGAGAGGTTAGACTGGGCGATGTAGGGTTTGAGTTTATCAACAACGGTGGTGAAGACGGGGTAGGAGAGGCCGTAAAGGGAGCGCCATTGGGCGTCGCGTAAAGGGGCTTCCATGGCCCAGATGCGTTCGGTGGAGAGGGCACGGAAGGCGGAGATGGAGTAGGGGGAGGTGGAGGAAGGGGAAGGGGGAGGAGAGGGGGGTTTGGGTTTGCGGGAGGTGGAGATGAAGGAGAGGACGGAGGCGATGGTGAAGAAGAGGAGGGGGGCGGCGGAGGTGGAGGTTAAGAGGGAGGAAGGGGTGGAGGAGGTGGTGGGGGAGTCGGAGAGGAGGGAGGTGGTGGGGTCGAGTTGGTTTTGGAGGTGGAGGAGATTGGAGAGCATGATTAGGAAGGACTGATCCATGATCGGAAAATTTGAAACCCTAATTAGACGACGGAGGAGATCGCCGTTGAAGAAGGGTTGCGACGGAATTGGGGGTGGGTGAGTTGTATAAGTACGGTGAAGTGTTATTTTGGTCCTTTTAGTTTTCATGGGTTTTATTTTTGGCCCACGTAAATAGAATTTTTCAACTAAAGGTAATTAATTACCTTTTTTTAGTTAAGAAGTAGAACATGACCGGTGTAGGAAGAAGAGGGGGAAAAACATAGTCTTACAGAATTATGACGTGTGATGTAATTAGTTAGTTATATTTATGTGTAGATAAGTTTTGCATGTTTCCTTAATATTTAATTATTATTTTGGTCCTTAATACTTCAAGCTCAACTTGATTTATTTAATTATTATTTTACTTACATATATAATTATATACATATAACATAACTATTATTATTTAGTTGTTTTCATCATAATAATAATACTATATACATTAACTTATTATACAATATATATGCTATTAAATAAAAACTATATACTCTTATAAATAATAAACTCGCTTAACCTTATTTTCACAAACTTAATCAAGCTTTACATATGAAGCTCTTGGCTCAATTTAAAGCTTATAACGAGCAAGGAAGTAAATGTGATAAAATGTGTCGATGTATAGTCGAAGGACGGTATATGCAATGACACCATTTTTCGGGGGGTTTAAAGGAGAGTTCCATCATGTTAGAAAAACAAAATTCAAGTCCACTTTAGGGGCATGTTTGGATGGGCTTCTCAAAACAACTTATTGGCTTATTGACTTATCAAGAAGCCAATAAGTTGTTTTTGTGTTTGGATAGACTAAAAGGACTTTTGGAAATAGCTTTTTGCAAAGAAGGAAAATCAGATTTTGAAAAGCCAAGATTTCATGACTTTTGGATCCAAAAGTGACTTTTCAAAAATGAATTTACTAAATTACCCCTTCTTTACCCCCTTATATTTAAAAGAATGCCCATTTTAGTCATTTTACACCAATAAGCTAATCCAAACACTTTTTTTAAAAACTCCTTTTCAAAAAGTCATTTCCCAAAAGTCCTTTCTCAAAAGTCCTTTTTAACTCTAAACTCTAATAAGCCCATCCAAACATGCCCTAGGGCTCAATTCGATTCATCAAATTCGAGCCCTAAATTGCTACTCTCCTCTCCTGATCAAAATCTACGCAAATTGTGGAGAAAATCGCGGGCCTTTCAATTTCAAAATTTGCCGATAACTCAGACAGCAGATTCGTTTTGTAACGATGACTGAGGTACCATCTTTATCTCCCGAAACTCATTCTGATTGACTCTTTCTAATTGAATTTGATCTTTTGATAGTATATTGATTGATTTCACTTAAATTGCAGCCTGTTTTATTGATATTCATCGTCTGAATCACATGCTAATTGCCGTTGATAATGATAGGATAAAACTGTTAAGCACAAAGCAACTGAAGAGTAATAAATCGTTTCATATTAGTTTAATTTAGTTGGAAGAATCACAAATCTAATGTGAGGAATGGTTGGATTCAGTAAGAAAAAAAAATAAGATGATAAATTGAATATTATGTTGGAACTAACTCAAATGCACTGAAATTATATCTTAAATACTTGATTATTGTGTTAAGGCTTCATAGTTCATACTCAATGCCTACTGTCCACATTTGTTCTCTTATATGTTTGATCACGGATACGTAGGATTAAGGTGAAGGACTTTTAGGGGAGGGTATAGTTGTGGCCTAGCTCTGTCTTAGGGGCGTAGAGTTTTCCTACATTGTATGTGGACTGTACAGGTTGTTGTCTACATCATCATCATCATCATCATCGTACTCAGTATATCCCACCTATAGCAAAGCTAAGGTAGGGTCTGAGGAGGGTGGGATGTAGACAGCCTTACAGGTTGTTGTCTACCTTATGTCTATATGCTGTTATCTATGTGTTTATTTTAATCTCTCACCGTTTCTTTGGTTTTTGGTAGCTTCCTATTTTTATGTTTTTAGCACTTGTTTGTTTTTTGAGTCGGGGTCTCTTTGGAAGCAAGCTCTTTATCCTCGGGGATAGGGGTAAGGTTTGCCTACATCCCACCCTCCCTAGACGCTACCGATAACTTTGCTGCAGGTGGGATTTACTGGGTATGGTTATTGTTGTTGTATAGAGGTTCCAGTAATTACTGTGATGTGTGCCATGAGTATGTGAGCTTGTGAGCATGCACACACGTCAAAAGCATCATGACGTGGGTTGCCTTGCATGAGAAGTGTGGGTCAACCAATTATGTCTTCCTTATTATGTTTAGTGTTTGGTTTATGTCTTTCATTTCATGTCAGTTAATTTAGTCATTGTAGTTAGTGGGTTAGTAGTAGTAGTGGGTCTTTTTATCAATTGAGTTCTTGGTCCAGCTGTAGTATAATTTGCCATGAAGTCCCTGCTTTAGATTATGAATGGAAAATATGAAAAGTTAGTCTGTCTCTCTCTATAATTTCTTCTGGCTTCTAGTCTTATTTCTTTTGGCTAACTATTATCGGTTGGAATCACAACATAATGTGTATGTGCTCAATGATCCTGTTATATATGTAATTAAGTTGGAATGTAGTGGTTTATAATTTGTACATGTAAACTTTGATATCCTTTACTATGTCACTCACATTCCATTTCTTTGTTTTTCAGTATTGGGTTAGCCAGGGCAAAAAATGGTGCGATTTATGCAAAATTTTCATAAACAATAGTCCTTCCAGCATTAGAAATCATGAGCTTGGCCAACGTCACAAAGATAATGTTACCAAGAGGCTTTCTAACATGCGCGATGAGAAAGTTGCCAAAGATAAACAGAAAAAGGAAACTGCCCGTGTTCTCTCACAAATTGAAGAGGTGAGTATGATATTTTGCATGAGGATAATAGTTAGTATTTATATCATATGTCATTTCACTTCTTGTGTTGTTTCAGATTATACTTAGCAGTGTGTTGACTACAATATCTCACTTTTCTTTTATATTTTGTTTTGATAAATTATGGACAGAAAGCAACTCGTAGTTATCAAAAGGACATATCTACTGCAACTTCATTAGGTGCTCCAGCAAGCAGTGAAGGGACAGGTGATGGCTCTACATTTGGATGTTAGTGATTAAACTAGTAATTTAAAAAAAAAATAATAAGGGGCAATTTCATATTTATAAAAGCTTGTTATGGTTCAATGAAATCGATGCCTATTATTGATAATGAACACCCTACATATAGGGAGGAATACAACATAAAGAAGGAAAGGATATACAAATAATTACAGAGGATTATCTCTAACTAACAGATAATATTATCTCTAAATAAATGATAAAAATCTATTCCTAAAATATGGTAAATAATCGGCTGGCTAAGACACCCCCTCAGTTTGAGCGGGCGGAGGACAAACGCTCAAGCTGGACCGAAACGACTGGAATAGCTCACGAGATAACCCCTTTGTGAAAATGTCCGCATACTGTGAGGACGATGGGACATGAAGAACTTTGATATGACCAAGGCGAACCTTCTCTCGCACGAAATGTATATCAATCTCGATGTGTTTTGTTCTTTGATGTTGAACCGGGTTGTTAGACAAATATACTGCTGAAACATTGTCACAAAAAACAACCGAGGCCTGTCTTAAAGGAGTGTGAAGTTCAAGAAGCAAATTCCGTATCCATGTGAGTTCAGCCACTGCGTTAGCAACCCCCTTGTACTCAGCCTCTGCACTTGACCTGGAGACGGTAGGCTGTCGTTTAGCAGACCAAGAAAGTAGATTGTCACCGAGGAAAACACAATAACCCGAGGTGGAGCGCTTGGAATCAGGGCAGCCACCCCAATCTGCATCAGAATAGGCAACCAGATCATGAGAAGTCGACCGAACTATACGAATCCCGTAGTCCACAGTGCCTTGTAAATATCGAAGTATTCGCTTCATGAAAGCAAAATGAGGATCACGAGGCTCATGCATGAAAAGACAGACCTGTTGAACTGCATATGACAAATCCGGTCGTGTGAAAGTTAGATATTGAAGACCACCCGCAAGGCTGCGATACAAGGTAGGATCTGAAAATAACTGCCCATCGGTCGCACTGAGTTTAGAAGATAGATCAACTGGTGTGGTGCACGGTTTACAAGTTGACATAGATGCACGAGCAATGATATCTCGAGCATACTGAGATTGAGACAGAAAAAGACCCTGTGGATGCTGAGTAACCTTGATCCCCAAGAAGTGATGTAACCGACCCAAATCCGTCATGGCAAACTCTCGTGAGAGGGTGCCAAGAATGTCATTCAAAAGACGATCATTAGATGCTGTAAGAACTATATCATCAACATATAGCAATAAATAAGCAATGTTAGACGCATCCCGATTGTACACAAATAACGACTGATCACTCGTGCTACTACGAAATCCCTTAGATGTAATAAAAGTAGCAAATCTTGTGTACCATGCCCGTGGAGCCTGTTTAAGTCCATACAAAGATTTCTTCAGCCGACAAACATGGTTGGGAAACCTTTTATCATAGAATCCCGGTGGCTGGTGCATAAATACCGTTTCATGAAGATCCCCGTGTAAAAACGCATTCTTAACATCTAATTGATGAATAGGCCAAGACCGCGATACTGCAAGTGACAACACTGTCCGAATAGTAGCCGGTTTGACTACTGGACTAAAGGTTTCATCACAATCCACACCAACCGTTTGAGAACTACCATTTACCACCAACCTTGCCTTATAACGTTCTAAAGACCCATCAGATTTAAATTTGTGTCTGAACAACCACATGCAGCGAATAATAGGACGGTCATTTGGGCGGGGAACTAGTTCCCATGTTTCATTATCCTGTAAAGCCGTATACTCGGTTTGCATGGCATGTAACCAATTCGGATCATTAAGGGCCTTGGTATATGAAGTGGGAACAGGGGAAAGGGATATGGTATGGTGAATGGTAGAGGTATTGGAACGAGATTTGGACCGAGTTGTCATGGGGTGCTGGTTGGTTACGGGCTGGGCAGGTTGGGTTGCGGGCTGGGCCGGAGGTACAGGCTGGCTAACGGGCTGGGCCTGAGGAGCAGGAGGGATAGATGGGCCGGTGGATGTGGTGGTTTGAATGCGAGGTCGGCGAGAGTATGTGAAGCGGTAAGGGGCAGTAACGGGGTTGGTTGTTGGCTGGTTTACGGGTCGTTGGAATGTGAAACCGGGTGGGGATGAGTCATCCAAAAAATTGTATGAGGTGGGTTGATGAGGAATAGTATATGGAAACACATGCTCATCAAAGGTCACGTGGCGTGAGATATGGATCTTTCCCGTAGTAGGGTCAAAGCAACGATAGCCCCGAAAATCGGGTGGATACCCGAGAAAAATACAACGCACAGACCTATGGTGGAGTTTATGAGGCTGGGTAGCCGAGGTGTTTGGATAACATGCACAACCAAACACTCGTAAGTGTTCGTAATCTGGGTGACGAAGGTAAAGAGCAAAGGTAGGGGTATAAAAATTAAGCCGTTTAGTTGGTAAGATATTGTGTAGGTAAGTGGCGGTGTGTAATGCCTCTACCCAAAATGGAGGGGGTAGGTTCGCATGAATTAAGAGGGCCCGAATAATGTCATTTAGGCGACGGATCATTCGTTCGGCCCTGCCATTTTGAGATGAGGTCTGAGGGCAAGAAAAACGAAACAGCAAACCGTGTTGTTGAGCAAAAGTTTTAAAAGCTAAATTGTCGAATTCACCCCCTAGGTCACATTGGAACGTTTTTATTTTGCGATGAAATTGTGTGAAGATTAGTTGATGGAATTTTGCAAATGTTGGAAACGTTTCGGATTTGTATTTCAGGGGGTAAACCCACACAAAGTGTGAGAAGTTGTCAATTAAAACCATGTAATACTTATATCCTGTTTTACTCGTGATTGGTGAAGTCCATAGGTCGCAATGAATAATATCGAAAGGAGCAAAAGTAAATGTATTGGAAGAATAAAACGGCAATCTTTTACTATTGGAAAGTTGACAAGAATTGCAAAGATGTTGACTTTTGTCCTTATTACAATGAAAATTAGAAATGCGATTTAAAATATCTAGAACTTGTGCCCCTGGATGGCCTAAACGATCATGCCATGGGAAGTGGTGGGAAGCGATAAAGGTGGCTTGAGGTGGCAGTTGAGGAGGCGTGAACGTATAGAGATTCCCGGTGCTATTGTGGCGAGAAAGTGTCTTCTTAGTTTTGAGGTCCTTCAAAGAAAAACCAAACGGGTCAAATTCGACAGACACTTGATTATCACGAGTAAAACGTCTAACGGAAATAAGATTTTTAATGATTTGTGGGCTATAAAGAATATTTGGGAGAATGTAGGTTCGGTTGGGTAAAGGGTGAAAGCCCGTACCTGATCCGTTAATTGGTAAAAACATGCCATTACCTACCATAATATTGCGGCAAACAGGATTAGAATCAGGGATTAGAATTTTACCTTGTTCGTTTGTGACGTGAGTCTCGGCACCCGTATCCATAACATCCGACGTCCAGGCTGTGTTGGGTGAGTTAACCTGCAAATTCGCCATAGCTGCGCTCAAATCGGCTGGACATAATGGATTGTAAGCCGGTTGTGCAAGACCCGGTGATTGGTAAGGGGAGAACTGGGTCGGGGAGAAGCCTGCATATTGGGCCTGAGGAGCAGACTGTGGACTGGGCTGAGGGTTATTTTTCCACTGCTGCTGGGTCGGGTATGGGCAAGGTGGAGGTGTCCACCATGCCCAGTTAGGAAAACAAGGCTGCTGTCCCTGCCAAGGGGAGTACTGTTGCTGTTGTCGGCCCCTGCCCCTACCCCTACGGTTGAAAGAGCCTCCTCGGCCCCTGTTACTGCGACGATTAGAGGAGTAGTTGGGACCGTCTTGCTGCTGATTCGGGTTCGAAGGAGTGCTGATAGAAGGCGGTGGTGCAGGTGCAGCCAAAACAGTAGTCTGGGAACCTTTCTGGGCTTCGATCCTGATAACTTCATCATTTAGCATGGAGATGGCCTGGTCCCAATCAACCCCTTGCTGATTGATCAGGGAGGCTGTGGTGTTGTATTCAGCCGGAAGTCCACGAACAAGCTGAAGAACAAGTCGGGAGTCGGAAACGGGCTGATCAACATCGGACAACTGATTAGCTAAATCGGACAATCGCTGACAATAATCTTCAACCGATGTACAGGCTGTGAGGGTGAGGTTGCAGAACTTCGTCTCTAGTGCCGCCGCACGAGCCTTTTTATTGCTCAAAAAAATCTTCTCAAGCTTCGTCCAAACAGTTTTGGCTGTTGCATTCGTATCTAGTATACGATTCAGGATATCATCAGAAACTGTGCTGTAAATCCATTGAAGGACCAACGCATCGAGTTCTTTCCATTGTGCATAATCTGGGGAAGTGTCGGCTGGTGGGTCTGTACCATCTATGTGGTCGGAAACTTTATACGCAACAATATGAAGGCGAAAAAGTTTGACCCAGGAAGAATAGGTGACTTTCGATCCATCCAATGTCCGGATCTTGGTCTGAATATTCGTAACCGAGTATGCAGGATGAAGGGGTGCAGGTTTGTCGGATGATTCAGCCGTGTTTGTTTTGGTCATGATGCTACTGCCGATCGAAACCGGTTAGGGTTTAGGAGAGGAAAAAAAAAAGAAAAGAAAGAGAAGGATATCAGAACCGAGGCTCTGATACCATAAAAGCTTGTTATGGTTCAATGAAATCGATGCCTATTATTGATAATGAACACCCTATATATAGGGAGGAATACAACATAAAGAAGGAAAGGATATACAAATAATTACAGAGGATTATCTCTAACTAACAGATAATATTATCTCTAAATAAATGATAAAAATCTATTCCTAAAATATGGTAAATAATCGGCTGGCTAAGAATTTACCCCTACAAACTTGCATAATTTTATATATACCCATGCAAAATTATAAATATCATCTATACCCTTACAAAGTAGTGAAATATCATATATACCCAATTCACTAAAAAGACAATTTTACCCTTATTTTTCTAGAACTTTGAAATCTCATATATGACCTTTAGCTTCAAATATTATATTTACTCATTTCTAGCTTAAGGTTGTCTCACTGGAAGCAGCCTCTCTATTCCTACGGGGTAGAGGTAAGGTTGTCTACATCTTACCCTCCTCAGACCCTACCTTAGCTTTGCTATTGGTGGGATTTACTGAGTATGATGATGATGATGACTCATTTCTAGCTTAATTTATTTAGCTTAAATATTATATATGGTCATGGATAATACTATTGTTTATATGGGGTAAAAATATAAAAAAAATGGGTAAAAATAAATTTAAGCTTAAAATGTGTTATATAACAATATGAAGTTAAAAGATGAGCATATATGAAAACTTAAAAGTTAAAAAAATAAGGGTAAAATGATTATTTATTAGATTGTTTTTAATAAATTGGGTATATTTGATATTTTAACTATTTTGTAAGGGCATATATAATATTTTTAGTTTTGGTTGGGTATATATGAAATCGATCCTAATAACAATGGTAAAAGAACTTGCTAATAACATTCTAATTCTCATATCCTTCAATAATCTAGAAAAATTTATACGTATACCATGGTTATCTTTTTTCATTAAAACATGTCATTTTTTTGTGACAGAATGGGAACATGACACTTCATCAGGTTATTACTACTGTAAAAGTAATGGTTGTTACTATGATCCAAACTCTGGCTTCTACTATACCGATGCTTTAGGTACACTCCAACAAAATTGCCACGTGCACTAAATCAAGCTTGCTTTATTGAACTTCTTTCGATTTTAAGATTCTTGATTTTACAACAGGTAAATGGGTGACACAGGAAGAGGCTTTTGCTGCTGCGGCTAAACATTCTTCGGGGCCCATACAAAAGAAACCCATGTTTGCTAATGCTACACCATCATTGACTTCAACAAGTCAAAATGACTCTAAAGTTCAGCGCTCGACTGTAAACCCCACGCGTTCTGTTAACAAGCCATCATCTCTTGCTATAAACAAGAGAAAACGAGCAGATAACAAACCGAAAGTTATATCTGAGGAGGAAGCAGCTGCACTCAAAGCGAGGGAAGCTGCACGGAAGAGAGTTGAGGAGAGAGAAAAAACTTCTCTTGGTCTCTATAAACGTTGGTATGTAACTACACATTTTCTTTTTTTCTGCGAAAAACTGACGTTATTAAATATTTATGTAGAAATGGTAAAACTAGTGAGTTGGTGGTCAAAATGAGTAGTTTTATAATTGATAGCGGTAGACCAGAAACACTTTGTCTAAATTTTTTATACAACCAGTGTGTCGAACATGATTATAAACTACAACTGTTTTAGTGAATTTCTAATTTTTTCACGGACTGATATGAAGTTTTACATTAAGTATACGAGTTAAATGCTTGGTTGGTCCCTGTGGTTTGCAAAAATTTCATACTTGGTCCTAGTGGTTTACTAATTACACGCGTGGTCCCTAAAGTTGTCAAAAATGAACTCGGTTGGTCCCCTGACCTAACCTCTGTTAAATTTCTCAGTTAACTATGTGTGAAATGACTATATTACCCTCGAACAATTAAAAGAAATAAAAAAAAATATACTCTTAACACCTCCCTCCTTCTCAAAACCCTCTGCTCTTCTTCGATGACAGCCACACACCCACCCCCGATTCCCTCAATTCTCTAGCGACTAGCCGGTGCCGGCCGCAACACCACTCACCGGTGCCCCGTTCTTGTTCCGTCAAGCACCCACAGCCCCTGCTCATTACCGGTGCCCCGTTCTTGTTCCACCCCTATAGTCTTTTTCCACAGCTCCGAACCCTTCACTGAAATTTGTCAGTAGTACGTCTATCACCATCCATAGCCTTCCTCGACCTCACCATAGCCACCGAGAACCCTTCACTAGTTGCTCCATCCCACACCCATTTGTCACCCTTATTGGACACTTTAACCGCATTCAAGAGGCCCATCAGATTTGCCAATTAGAAGTGAAAGTCAGGCGAGGCATATTTAACGGATCTAAACCTCTTTCTGAATCATCAATTGAAAAACTAAAAGTTATAATAAAAAGAAAATAGTGAAAATGAGAAAGAGAAGAAGGGCAAGTGGATCTATGGCAGCAATTTACAACCTGTACATCATCAACAAATCAGGGGGTCTCATCTTCTATAAGGTAATTCCCAATAATTCCAGATTATTAGGAACTTGAATAATAATAATAATCAAATCAGAAATTGGATTAGGATTATGGATTGCAAGGAAGAATGGACACGAATGACAGCTTGAGATTGGTCAGTTTGTGGCATTCAATGAACAGGGGCTGCGGGTGTGTGGCTGTCAACAAAGAAGAGCAGAGGGTTTTGAGAAGGAGGGAGGTGTTAAGAGTATATTTTTTTTTATTTCTTTTAATTGTTCGAGGGTAATATAGTCATTTCACACATAGTTAACTGAGAAATTTAACAGAGGTTAGGTCAGGGGACCAACCGAGTTCATTTTTGACAACTTTAGGGACCACGCGTGTAATTAGTAAACCACTAGGACCAAGTATGAAATTTTTGCAAACCATAGGGACCAACCAAGCATTTAACTCTAAGTATACACTTTGGGAGACTTTGACCCAATTGACTAGTTCTCTTTAAGCTAACTTTTTTAGTTTGGCCCATTTGAGGCAAAACATTGCCCAAATCAACCTGTATATTTGTATATAGGTCTAGAATTCCGCCTTTAAAATTCAAGGTTTATATACTACTGGTTTGCCTTTTGATCGGTTTTCTTTGTCTGTTTTGTTTTTTAATACAGAAGTTGTGAGCTGGAAATCTGGTGATTCAGGAAACAAACGGCTTTGCTAATGATGCTGTACTTTTCTGTGACCGATCCTTGTTTTGAATCATGAAGCTAAAAACGAAGACAGATTTGTAAAATGGATTCATTTCATAGATCCACATCGATCTGTTTTATGAAAAATCATAATTATATTTTTCCTATATATTAACGGTCTTATCAAAGAGACCCCGGATCATGCAGTAACTGACAGTAAGAACCAGAGTTGAAACTTCACTTGAAAGGTGGGTTGGGGGGGGGGGGGGGGGGGGGGTAGGGACCTGGGCTTGGTGATTTGAAGTCCAAATTATTTTGGACTGATTAAGACTTGTTTGGTCATATAAATCAGCTACCGACCAGACATTATAAAATCCCCCGGACCCCCTCCGGTTGCCCACGATACTAATTTTATTATTGTACAAGTTTCTATACAAAACAACATTGCATTGCATTGCATTATATACACACATGAAGTAAAATGTAGGGAGTGTATAGGTAGCTCAATGTCCATCTCACGAAATTATGTTTCATGTATGTATAAATATTTTGGGGGAAATAAATAGGAGTAAGTGCATGCGTAGTGGTAAGGCCTTATAAAGGGGTTATGTGATAAGTGGCGAAAAGCGTAAGAATGAGGGTTATATAATTTGAGTGTGTAGTGGAAAAGAGGGGGTATATAACATATATGTGTATATATATATAGGGGAGGGTTATCTTGAGAACATCCATTTTTGTGAGAACACTAGGAACAATTTTCATCCATAGATTATCCCCCATCAAGGGTTAAGATTAATTGGGGGTTTAATTGAGGAGAAACGTATAAATTAAGGCTTAAAGGGGCAACAATGTAAAATCGCACTTACCTAACCATCAAAAAATCAATCCAAATCACGTTTCCTCCTCACCAAAAATAAGTCTTCCAAAACCCCAAATCGCGTTTTCTACCTCCTGATAATAAACTTGCAAATTAGAAGTAATCTAGGGTTTTAAGGAATAAAAAGCAACAATAAATGAAAATTATGTAGAGCATGATGTTCTTAATCAGGTATGATTTCTATTCTCTGAGTTTAGTTAAATGAGGGTTTACCTGAATCTGGTTTTTCTCGACGGATCGACCATACTCACCAGA
The DNA here is from genome assembly GCA_030545235.1 of Helianthus tuberosus. NCBI lineage: Eukaryota > Viridiplantae > Streptophyta > Magnoliopsida > Asterales > Asteraceae > Helianthus > Helianthus tuberosus. The sequence goes on from CM060406.1 coordinate 55,452,876, forward strand.
AGAGTAGGTGATGTTTCAGGCTCGTAATTGGTATGTAATTTAGAAAATTTTGATTCGTAATCTCTATATTATGACAGTTTTACGTGTTTCTAAATTGTGTTGTTGTTTGATTGATCTGATACATATCTAGGTTAAATAAAGATCTGGTTCTTGACGTGTTTGGTGTAAAATTAGGGTTTGTGTTTTAAATGATTGATTAAGGACTCTGAGTTTTTTATTTGGTATCGAAAGGTGATAGATTATGTAAGTTTACACATAGACAATGGTTTGGCATTTTAACAACCAGTTGGTATGTTTTTTATAACAATCAAAGATATAAGTATATCGATGTTCTATTGTATCAATTTGCTGTATTTTTAGGATAGGTAAGTGATTTTGGTGGTTTTAATCTTTAATTGTTCAATAATGTTGGTATTTGAATGCAAATATTGATAACGAGATTATAGGGCTTAGAAAAAAAAAAAAAAACAGAATGCAATCTGCATATTTATTGATCTGAGTAGCTTCTATGGTCAGATAGAAACCCCAAATGTCTATGGCTAAATTCAGATAGATGATTAACTTTGTGTTTAGTATACAATATAGGATTGTAGCTCCATAAACACTTATTGATTATGGTTGATGGTGTTGGGATTTACGGGTGAAGTAATGATAAAAAAAAGTAGTATAAATGAATGTTTGTTATATGAATTACAATATGTGATCGAGTCTGGTTGATGGTGTTGGAATTTAATTTAAGGGTGAAGTAGTGTCTACGCCAATGATCTCAAGATCAAGTGGTGGAATGCTTGCATTTCTCTTGGGAGATGCATGTTCAACTCCCACTTGGTGCAGAGTGAGGCACTCGTGGGCAATGATAGGAGACCCAGGGAAACTTGGGTTCGATCCTTGAGCAAAAATGGCGGGTTACCGGGTTTTCCCCAGAGTTGATGGTGGACTCGGGTTACTCTCGGAGTACTCCGTTTGGTCCGTTGGGTGCCCCGAGAGTGCTCGAGATTGATTCGGAATGGCCGTTAAAAAAATAGAAAAGAAAAATGAAGACCGAATTGAAAAGCAGGCATCCTAAAGATATATATATATATATATATACTAGGTTAGAACCCCGTGTAATACACGGGTTGAATAAATGTAATTTTATATATCAAATAATAAAAAATATATCTTTCAAATCCTCGTTTATTACACGAGTTGAATAAATGTAATTTTATATACTAAATAATAAAACAATATATATTTAAAAATCTCATTTATTACATGGGTTGAATAAATGTAATTTTATATATTAAATAATAAAAATATTATATCTTTAAGAACCCCATGTATTGTACGAATTGAGTAAACTTAATTTTATATATTAAATAATGAAAAAGGTTACAATTTTAAAAAATCATGTATTGTATGGGTTGAACACATGTAATTTTTTATACCAATCAATAAAAAGTTATATCTTGTGATATCTTTATAAACCTTGTATATTATAAAACCTTTGGACTAAACTGATAAAATGAGCCAAACCACAGGGACTAAAATGACATTTAACTCTTTACATTATATTAATTTATATTTAGTGTACGTCTTTTGTTAATTTCAAGATAAATATCTTTCCAACAAGTACAATGAAGGAAATAGATATTGTAATGGTGTGTCGAGTGCCCAAGAGGCCGTCCAGAATGGTGTGTCTAAATGCCAATTCCTTCCTTGTAATATTATTCCAAACACCCGAATTCCCGCGTTTTGTAGGGAGAAAATTACCGTGCCTTGGATTAAAGTGTATGCTGGTAATAACTTTTCTCCAAAGTCTACCCGATTCCGTTTTATATATACATGCCGCCTTCGCCAAAAGCCCACAATTTATGTTTTTAATGAACCGAGACCAAGACCCCATTTTGCTACGGGTTGTATTACTTTTGCCCATTTCACCCAATGCATCTTGCTTCTTGTATCCGAATTGCCCCAAAAGAAGTTTCTTCAATTTGATGAGCGTTGTTTGTATTATTTTTATTATAAACTATTTCAAGGTACAAGTCTTTAAATTGTTTTTATTATTTTTATTATAAACTATTGTTTATAGAAGTTTTAACACTAACGATGATAGTTAGAATTAAAATACATTAAAAAATAGAAAAAAAATTCTTAAAAAAAAGTATATGATTTTCGTTATTTTTTAAATTATATACTTCACGAAATTTATATAAAACATTGATAAGTCTACTTTGCTACCTCAATTTATTTATTTATTCTTTCGTGAAATAATACAAATTTATTAATAAAAAATATTATTATAATACCTAGTATAATGCAACAAATTTATAATACTTGATGATATAAAATATAGTATAGCTTACGAATTGTTTAAATATCTAACTAGGTTATTTCCCGTGTGATACACGGGTGTAATAAATAAAACTTGTATAAACTTTAAAGCTATAAGTAACTTAGATTACACATAAATTTTAATAACCAAGAGACATAAAATGCCTTAGAGTTAAGGCACTGACTCGGTGAGATTATGATTGTATTACGAAAATATACAAATAATTCATAAATTTGTAAATGTTGTTTACTTGGTAGATAGTGTTGTTGGTGTTCAATTTTTTAGATCATACGTAATAGATTTCGAAAAATTTGATGATAGTAATATCTTGTTAGAATTTGTTGTTTTAAGTATCATATTGGATCTATGAGAATCCAACAAAACTTTTTAAATTTAGACCTGGTATAAGCATTGTCGGGGATACTTGCGTTATAAGAAATAGTTAACTTTTGTTTTTTGAAAAATTGAAGTTAAAAAGCACATTAATAATGTATATGTGTATAAGGTTATATATATATATCATACCATCAAAAATGCTAGATGAAATGTTCTTTCCTTGTCACCTAAAAAATAGTTGTTTGTTTTTTTACGTGTGTTACATATATTGTAAAAATATAAGTCGTCAATCAATGTACGGTGTTGTTAGGTTTTACAGAAGAACAACGAATTTGAGCGTTTGATTCTATTACATTTGCTTGTATAATGAGAATGCAAAACAATAAATTGTATTATAAGATTATTTATGTAATAATATAGAATACCGGTAAATATTTTTATGACAAAGATTGATAGATGCCAATTTTTTTTGAAAGGCATTAATAGATGTCAAATAAGAAAAACAGTCGTATTCATTAATTTCATCAAGCAAACAAATATATGATATTTCTTAAAGGAAAATTGGTTTTTAATAAACCAACCTTTGTCCCGTTGGTAAATAATAATCTTACCTACGTAATTGGTATACAATAATCCTACCTATCAATATGTTGGTACTCAATGAACTTCCGTTAAATAGTTTATTAGCTTAAAAATAATCAATATGAATAATATCTATCAATGTCTCGAGTTAAAAAAAAACAGTTTATAAATAAAAAGTTATTAATAACATATAAACAAATTATATATTATGTTTCAAATACAGAGTTATTTGGTTGGAATATTGTCCAAAAAATGAAGATGGGTAAACTTTTGAGTAATATAATATATGAAGTTTGGGAAAAGATAAATAGCAATATAAGTTTAAAATAAAAAGAAAAACAAATTATTTACTTGTATTTAAACGAATAATTAAATAAACTGTTAAAATGGATGATTCAATGTGAAGCGAACGAATATTCGTTGTTTATGATTATAGACGAAGATGAATATGAAAGGTAGGTGTTTGTATGTTTGTATAAAATAAAAGTGTAGTTATTTATAAATTAATATTAATTATTCAAAGTATATTTTTTTTATTTTTTAAATTGTGTTCTAATATAATTATCTATAAGAGATGGCCTAATATGATGACAAGTGTTTCAAAAGTGGTTTCTTTTATTATATAGTATAGATATCTAATAAATATTTCAAATGATTATATTATCTCCTTTACAAATTGTTTAAATTTATATTAAATTAAATTTAATTTTTATAACTATTTTTAATTAATATTAATTATCTATAATTAATAGATGGCTCCAATGAATGATATGTGTCCTCACATTGGTTTCTTTTATTATATAGTATAGATTGTTGGCTATATGATATATTAAGACACTATATTTGCAGGTTGTAAAAGTCCGAGAACATTAAGGATCCAACTGTGAAGTTATCCAGCTGAATGTTATGATGAGGATTCTCAATACATTGAACCAACAGGCAAGTAACAGCATAAACTTGCATTTGTTTAAATCAAACAATCACTTGAATATCAAGTTAAAAACAAACAATAAATTGTGTCGACATTTGGTCACAGATATCTGATTTATCATTGAGCATAGAACGAGTGAATACATTGTCAGAAATGGATGTTGAAGTCGAAAAGCAATTGGGTATGAAAATAGTATTTTCATAGACCATAAAACAATATAATAAAGTTGTGATTACATTCTATTGTATTAATAAAAGCATCACAGAATAAGAAACTGGAAAAGGAAAAAAAGATGATTAACATGGTAAGAGAAGTAAGGTCAACAAAACTTCAAGAAAGCATCACATGTGAATGTATGTATTATAAAACAAAATAATCATACGTATGTAGGTTTACACATGTGTAAATCATCTCAGTTAATATTGAATTTTATAATTAACCAATTTACACATGTGTAAATAAGCTTTTTACACGTGTAAACCATTTTAGTTCCTATCACATTTGTGTAATTTAGCTATTTACACGTGTAAATAATCTTAGTTCTAATTGCATTTGTGTAATTAATCACATGTGTATGTATTATAAAACAAATTTAAACAAAATAATCATACATATGTAGGTTTACACATGTGTAAATCATATTAGTTAATATTGAATTTTTGTAATTAAGTAATTTACATATGTGTAAATAAGATGTTTACACGTGTGTACGTAAGCTTTTTACACATGTGTAAATCACTTTAGTTCGTATTGCATTTATGTAATTAAACAACTGTGACACATGTGTATATTATCTGTACGTAAGTTGTTTACACATGTGTATATTATCGTAGTTCTTATTGCATTTGTGTAATTAAGCAGTTTACACATGTGTAAATCATCTTAGTGATTGTTGCATTTGTGTAATTAATCAATTGCACATGTGTAAATAAGATGTTTATACATGTCTAAGTAAGCTTTTTACACGTGTGTAAGGTGTTTACATATTAAAAATGTTGTTTGATTACATTCTATTCATTAACAGAAGCGTCAATGAGTGGTAAACAATATTTATTGTGGAGTGTCTTTTGATGAGACACATGGAACCAACAAGGAAAGACGTGTGAAGAACAGAGAATGCGGTTTCAAGCTGAGAAAAGAAAGAGACAATAATCACAACTAAATTTGCTTAGAAAGAAATATGTTGCAGACATTGTACTTTCGAAAGCGAATATTCACTGAGAAGATGTGATCAAGAAAGCATTAGAGTTTGAAATGAGACCAAACAAAAAAAATACTAGATGATATTATGGATTATGATTTGTTTCTATGTTACCTTAGTTAGCGTATATCAAGGATTATAACTTTCGTTTTTATGTTATCATGGTTATCATATGTCAATAATTATGACTTGTTTGGCAAGATAATGTTTTTGATTTTCGGATAATGTTATGTTGGTTTAAATCCTACTTGTTGGTCAATATAATACTTCAGAATTTTGCATAATACTGATTTAATTCACATGCAAATGTGTAAAACATAAACAAATAAGTGCCAGTGAAAAATTTACACATGTGTAAATCACATAAGAATACATGAGATTTACACATGTGTAAAACACACTTATAGTTGTGTAACACTTATACTTGTGTAAAATAGACACTTACAGAGAGAATTTAATAACAAATAAGGAAACAAAAAAACAGGAATAGATTATATAAACTAAAACTTGAGAAATAAAAAAGAAACCGCATTCACCATTACTATCTTCATCACTATGACTCTCGTCATCACAATTACTACCTTCCTCACTTCGATTTTGTTCCGTAAATCATGGTAGCCAGTTTCAATTCTATTTTACATCTTAAGTGATTTAAGCTTCAAAGAATGAGGCTTTCCACGCTTCTTTTTCCACCTTTCCTCGTAGCTTTTCTTGACTAAAATAACCTTTGGAATTACAAGAGCTTTATACTTATCTACCTCCATGTCATTACTGTTAGTTGCATGCAAATCGTAACCAAGAGCATAACTACCCATATTTAACAGATATCCTAGATGAGTCCTTACATTAAACATGGTATCGTTCTTCCCAAAATTAGTCACACGAGCCACTTGTGCATCAGCCATTACATACTCTGACCCTCCAACATGGACTTTAGACGAAACGAGATCGACATCCAAGACAACGTATTCCATAAGCTGTTTAGAAGAAATGAGTAATATAAATGATGCCCTCCGGTATTTCTCAACAGCAAGAAAACAATGCCTGAGAGTTAATGGATCAAGTGAAGCGATGAACAATACTATCTTAGTTTAATTAGAACATGGGACAGTGAACAAGTTACACATGTGTAATGCAGTTGCACATATGTAAAATAAACACAAATATTTGACATGGGACAATTTACACATGTGTAATTCAACTGCACACATATACAACATATATATATATAGGTGGCAGTTAATAGTTTACACATGTGTAATCAACTACACATATGTGAAACAAGAACGCGTATGTGACTGAGAATAGTTTACACATGAGTGATTCAATTTCACATATAATGGAGAATAGTTTACACATGTGTAATTCAACTGCACATATGTAAAACATACATAAATATGCGACAGTGACCAACTTACACACGTGTAAATCAGCTGCATATATGTAAAACATTCACAAATATGTGACAATGAACAATTACTCACATAATCAATCAGACTACTCCACAAAGATAAAGTGTGTATGCAACTAAATTCACTCCAAACTTGAACACTAATGAAATCTTCAAAAAGAACCATATATGTTTTTCAAATAGTGTAATTATAAATCTAAAACCTAACTCTGATCAAAATTTCAGTTTTAATCCAACTTAAAAATCAATTATCAAAATTTTTTGTCTTGGGTGTTGCCAAAGATAAACATAACCATAAAAAAAATATATGAACATTTAAAATTGAAACCCATCACCCCCAAAATCCAAATCCATTTTTGCTCAAAGCTTCTAGTGTGTAGCAAAAAAATGTTTTTCAAAGATACAATCAGTATTAAAGAAGTAGACCGATTGTTATCAATTTCAGTTCCATCATCCTCAACCTTGAATTACACTGTCTACATGACCTCGATGACCACACCCTTTATATTCAATTTGGAAATCTAGGAATCCTAAATTCAAAAGGAAACAAAAGCTTATCTAAAATTTATGTGTATCTTAGGCTATAAAATTGCTACGATCAAGCAAATCTTCTCTACCACTCCCCCAATTACACACGCCCTACAAACCCTAACAATAGTAGTGATTTCAGAAATTGATGGGAAAAAGAACAGAGTAAACCAACCTGGATTATGAACACATGGAATCATCACTAGAACACTTGGAATCACCCTACTTGTAATCACGAAATTGCTTTGTGTGTAATCATAGAATCCCTCTTTGTGAAATTTCCCAGGGAAGAAAGAGATGAGAGATGAAAAGTCTCTGTTTATGACATAAGAGGCTATTTACCAGATTACCTGTCACACCCCGACCGCGTAAAACAACAAATCGCGGCGGAAACATCGGGGCGTGTTGCAACAGAATTAATGTTTCATAACCATGGATACCAAAAAGTGTTTCGTTTTATTAAACATTGAATAATTACATTGTCTGGAAATCTAAATACACAATTTAAACATAGTCTATCATTATTATTGAGTCACTAAGGCCTTGTCCAGTCCTATGTGAGCATGCATCCTATCAATCGATATCTTTCAACAATACCTGAAACATATGTGAAAACGAGGTCAGCAAAGAAATGCTGGCGAGTACATAGGTTTTGTGAAAAATAAGATTCATGACTTCTGTTTTAAGAAAATGTTTAGTCATGAACCTTGTAATTTGCTTTGTCTTTGTAAATCATTTGAAAAATAATAAGTTCAAGTGATATGTATAAATAAGAGAATAATGCATGATTAAATGAATAACCATGTAAAATGAGTTTGTATAAGATAAGTTGTTTGTAAATAATTGTCTTGTGAAAAGTATGTTACTTGTATAAAATATTCTATGTCTCAAACTGAAATGATTCAAATAACGCTACAATATGTAATACCATACAAACACTTATATATAGGAAGTACCAGCGGCGTATCCACCATGTTTGTATCATATTACACACGCATCGTTACTTAATCACTTAATCAAACCAAACCACCAAAGTAATGTTCATGCCCAATGTAAATCATGTAATATGTATAACCAAAACCCAATCGTATATCGCTTTGAAGCCAATCGTTTACCCAATCGTTAAAATTCATTTTAGGTCGTGAAACTACTTATATGGTCGTCTCGCTAATAACATTCAAACCTTCTTGACTCGCATTAATAAACCCTTACCAAAGGATAGATTAACAATTCGCATTAATAAACCCTTACCAAAGGATAGATTAACAACTCGCATTAATAAACCCTTACCAAAGAGTAAATTAACAACTCGCATTAATAAACCCTTACCAAAGAGTAAATTAACAATTACAGATTCAGTCGCTACCCACAACACCCACACATAACTACGGGTGTAGTAAATAACGGGACTTGTCAGATCCTATGGTACCATAACCTAATACTGGTCGGCTTGATCATTGCTAATGAATGTCATTTGTTATGTAACCCAACCAACAAGTTTGTTCACTTTATTGAAATCGTTATTAGTTTTGTATAAATCGTCTTAATCGTTTTTGAAACCATCGTTATAACATCGAAAATCGTTTTGTTATCATCGTTAAAGCCTTGAAAACATTTAGCACATATGAGTCACCCCAAAACAATTGAAAGCAGTAAAATAGGGGAATAATGTACTCGCCTGAGAATGCTTAGAGGTCTTGAACAACAACCAAACAAAGCTAGAGGGAGCACGGAATCAGTCGGCAATCTAAAACTATATAAATAAACCGGACTTAAATCGGGAGATCGGATAGGATGAGGCTTGGTAAACCAAATGAGTATTGGAACTCATATGATATGGTTTAACAAGGCCTACATACTACAATGAAACCAAACCTAAGTGCTTTCGACCCATCGCGACCCATTAAGGTAGCTTATGCTACTTTAACGCGTCGTGCGCGTGAAACGCGTTCGGACCGCCTAACTAGTCCTATGACAAGTAGAATATGCCTAAACATGTTACATAATCAGTTATATGACAAAGGTTTAGGTTACATATGCTTAATTACCAATTATACATGAAAAGGGTATTCTGGTAATTTACCTAAGGCATATAAACTACCTATCATACAACTACTCAAACGATGTGACCATAGGGTATAACCTCGGAAGGTTATTCCCTACCTACTATGGTCACCTAATGTATTTGGTCGGATCCTAATGATCGACCAAATGGGTCGGGTTCGAGGTATAAGCGATTTATTAGATCGCTTACCCTACGACCCTAGACAACGTGGTAATCAGTAGGCATAGTCCCAAGGGACTATAACCAACGTGATTACACTCACGTTGCGAAGTTCAAACGAACTTCGCATTGACCATTACTGGTCAACGCTGAAAGTCAAACAAAGTTTGACTTTCTGACTCGAAAAGCAATAAAATAAGGAAAAGAACGAAAGAATACTTACGAAGGGTCCCCGAATGCTAATCTCGATCCAAGAATCTCAGGTATGAAACAATGGTTTCAACTTAGAGTTCCTAAGATCAAGATTCTAGTGATTTTAGCAATGGGGGTGAATGGGTATTTATAGGAATACCCGAACCGTTAAGATCGCTTGTCGAATTTCGTGCCTTAATCGTATCCGTACAAGTGTCGGAAAGTTATGGTGCCTAAAATCCATCCTTATCAGCTGACTAAGCATGTTAGAATGTGTGGTGGAGGATTAAACAGCTGCAAATCTGATGTTAAATACACTTAACCTGGTCAGAAGGGGGCTCGCGTGACGCTAAGGCCCCTCGCGTCACGCTAGGCCCCTGTTTTGGCAGATTTTACAGAAATGGTCCCTGCACCTTGTTTAAGCGATTTTCGATGCGTTTGAACCCCATTAACCTCATTTCAAGGATCTAAAATGAAGTTAAAGTATAGGGAACTCAAAATATGCTCAAAAATATCTAGGATGTCGGTTCGTTTGGCCGTACGATCGCGATGTTCGCTTAATTACGACGGAATGCGCACAAGCGCGAAAAACGATCCAAATGACGCGACGAATGGATTTTTCTTATGGCGAACACTAAAATATAATATAGTCACGCTTACATAAATTTTTGGATGTCCGGAGGTATTCAGAACGTAAGTTATGCTCGAAAATGCAAACTTATGCACTTTTTGACACTTTTAGTCCCTGAATGACCCAAAAGTTTATTTTAGCATACCGAACCTCTCAAAGACTATTTCTAAGCTATGTAAAGGATATTTATGGTATGTTTAACTTATGGTCATGTTCTGGAATGTCTGTTACAGTTCAAATTGGCATACTTTCGCAGTTTGTCAACTTTAGTCCCTGTAAGCGATTTAACTTGATTTTGCCATACCAAAGCCTTCGGAACTTATTTCTAAGTTATGTAAAGGTTATTTAAGGTATGTTAAGCCTATTTCACTTTTCCGGAGTGTTCGTTCCATTAAACTGGTTATATTTACGCATCGGTGCGCGTATAACCTTCCAGAAAGCGATTTAGAGTTTGAAATCGAACAAGAGTTGATATGTGTAAACGATACACATATTTTTACAAATCCCAAGTATGAATGTTTCATTGGTTTGGAATTTGTTTGATGGCCGCGAAGGCACAGGTGTTACAGTCTCCCTAACTTTAGGAAATTTCGTCACGAAATTTATTTAGAGGAAACTTGTGAGAGTTTGAAAACATGAAGTTGAAAAGATCGAACAACATTGGTTAGGGTTCTGAACTTCTAGTAACCTTAATAACATTATGTTTGCAATGTAAGAGGGATACTTATATACAAGTATATAAAGTGTCATTGGTGCGTCCACCGTACCTCCATTACATTGTTATCATTTTATTATTGTTGTCACTATCGGTTCTTACACATAGTAAACCTTACTGGGTTTCTGTGCACTAAATTTCATAATTATGTACGCGTCCATAATTAGACAATTCCTTGCACAGTTTACACAGTCTATTTTATAATGTGTAGGGTAAAACCAAATGAACAATCCTGTGGTGCGTGTAACTAGACCGCCATAGAGTCCTTTTAATTAAATCAATAAATGATCTAAATAGACTTTCAAGGAGTCTGTTCAGCTACATCACTAGATGTCGTTCTTTAACCAAATTGTGAATCAATCTTTTAGACTAGACCACTCAAGGGTCTATCATCGAATCCTGGAATGGTACTATATAACCCAAGGGTCTTAACTACCACGTAGAAGCCCATAAGGATTTAAGGTAGTACCTTTTTAATATCCTACTATGAATCCCTCATATGAAGATATAAAAGATTCTATGAGGATTTGAAAATCGTTTACCACACAAAAACATAGAGGAGAACACATAAACACATATCACATAATCGCATAATCGTATACTCGCATAATTGTTTAAATTGACCTTTAAATTTGTTATCTTTGGACACGGGTATTTAATGCATACCATGAATAAATTCTTAATTGCATCAATTTGGATGGATCCACATGAATACCCTGCTTGTTGACTACATGACCCAAAAACTGAACTCCTTTAAGCCAAAATTTCCTCTTGGAGGATTTTGTGAAAAGTTTGTTCCTTCTTTAAGGGTTCCAATGTCAACGAAGGTGTTGATCGGGATCGGCTCGTGATATGAATAGATCAAGATGTCATTAATAACAATGACGAACTGATCCAAATAAGGCTTGCAGACTCTATTTATTAAGTCTTTGAAGATGGCTGGAGCATTTGTCAACCCAAAAGGCATGACTGTAAACTCTTATTGGCCATACTTCGTGAAGAAAACCGTTTTGGGAATATCTTCTTCGAGAATACAAAGTTGATGATACCCGAAACGCAGATCGATCTCGGAAAATATGAAACGCTATGCAGTTGATCGGAGAAATCGTTGATTTAAGGTAGGGGATATCGATTCTTGATGATAAGCTTACTAGGCTTACGTTAATCGATATACATTTGAAAAGATCCATTTTTCTTTTCACAAGGAGGACAGGAGTTTCTCCCAGGTGAAAAGTTCGGACGGATGAATCCTTTATCAGACAACTCGTGAAGCTGTTTTGATAATTCTTGCATCTCGAACGGTGCAAGATGATAAGATACTTTAGATTTAAGAGAAACTAGTGTTTGAGGTTCTTAGGGAGATCAAATGTGATAAAAATGACAGAATCACACGAGTAGTTTCGTCTTTGTGATGACATCATAAGGTTGGATCAAACATTCATACAATTGCATTAGTTGAAAATAAAAACCACAAATTTTTATTTATATTACAACCGCATTGTCTTTAAATGTCACAAGATAACAACCAGAGAAATTTCAAAATTCTACTTGTTCTTCATCATTGATTGCCTCATTGATGTTATACACTCGTCCACGTGCTGGATTTACATTGACGTTGACGTTCGCATTCGGGTTTGCGTTAGCATTTGCATTCACCAGTCTTGGGCAGTTGTGGCGGAAATGACCAATCTCTCCGCAATTGAAACATGAACCCAGTGGGAATCTCGCAGCATTCCCTTGAACCTGAGCTTGAACCTGAGCAGCCTGATTTTGTCCCAGACGACAAATATTGGCCAAATGCCCAAGTCTACCACACGTTGTGCATTTCTTGCAATCTTGTTGTGCAACGTGATGACCATTGCAACGGGCACAATGTGGTGCGGTACCAGCATATGCCTTCTTTGCAGCTGGCTGTGCCGGTGGGTTTTGCAAGTTCTGAGCAGTCTGTGCTGTAACAGCAAAATTTTGGGCACCCTTCCGCTTCTTTGATTTCTTCGAAGTCTCAACTTCCTTATCCTTCTTGTTTTGACCTTTCTTGCTATCCTCCTTGTCAGACTCCTGCTTCTTACCCTTGTCACCCTTTCTGTGTAACTTATTCTTCCGAATCTGCGACTCAGTCAATGTCGCAGCTAACTCGATCGCCTGACGGAGTGTGGTAGGGCTACTACCAGTAAGGATGTCTTGTACCGTGTCAGGTAGGCCGTCAATGTACCTTTCGATAGCCTTGTCGAGTGGGGTAACCATTGTCGGGCAAAGCAGACTCAACTCCTCAAACCTAGCAGTATACGCCCTGTGCTCACCACTATCTTGCTTCAGCTCATCAAATTCCTTCTCCAAAGCTCGCTGCTCATGACGAGGACATAATTCCCTCATCATAAGGGCCCTAAGTTCCGCCCATGTCTGTGCTAGAGCAACTTCTGCACCACGATCCTTCATAATCCCGTTCCACCATGTGAGAGCCCTCTTCTGAAACACACTCGAAGAAAACTCGACCTTGCGATTGTCAGGACACTGCACGTGGCGGAAAGTATTCTCAATGCTCTCAAACCATTGAAGAAGCCCAGTCGCTCCTTCAGAACCACTAAACTTGAGTGGTTTAGCCTGGTTAAAATCCTTGTATTTGCATGAAACGTTGTTGTTGTTATTACTGCCGTTGTTGTATATCTCGTGGACTTGGGTTACAACCCCGGGAAGCACAGCAGCCACCTGCTGAGAGATCAGGGCTGCGAGTTCTTCAATAGTGAAAGTCCGAGCATCGGTTTGAGCATCGCGTCGAGGAGGCATTGTCTAAAAGAGGAAACATGAAATGAACGAGTGAGAGAATTAGACGAAAAGATTGAGATGAATAAATCTGATGAAAGAAAGGATAGTGGTCATTTGTTTGTTACTACAAAGCAACAAACGACCTCAGTGATTAATCAAAGTAAATAGGTCAAAAATAATGTATCGCGAAGACATGCTCGCCTATAAGTGAACACTCATCCCAAGAATTCCCAGGTAAGCACAACTGGTCTCGCGTCTGATGAGATATATACGAAGTGCTTGCCTAGACAGAAAACCCAGAATACAGGCATTCACCCTTCCAGTTTGCACGTGTTCACATTATTTAAAACCCAAAACTTTGAAGAGATTTTGAAAGTTCAAAGGGGTTCAAAACCATATAACAGAGGGTTCAAAACCTTACAATAGAGGGTTCAAAACCTAGAAATCAATCATCCTAGAACAGATGATTAGTTTTTAAAGCGGTTTTGAAATTTATGTTCTTGTTGTGGTCGTCGCCTAAGGATAGGTGACGGTATTGTTTTATGACTAAACGCAAGTAAACTCGCGTTAGGGTCCTAAGAAGGTTATAGACTAGGTCAAAGCATTACTAATAACCTAATTCCCTATAACCATTGGCTCTGATACCATCTTTCTGTCACACCGCGACCGCGTAAAACAACAAATCGCGGCGGAAACATCTGGGCGTGTTGCAACAGAATTAATGTTTCATAACCATGGATACCAAAAAGTGTTTCGTTTTATTAAACATTGAATAATTACATTGTCTGGAAATCTAAATACACAATTTAAACATAGTCTATCATTATTATTGAGTCACTAAGGCCTTGTCCAGTCCTATGTGAGCATGCATCCTATCAATCGATATCTTTCAACAATACCTGAAACATATGTGAAAACGAGGTCAGCAAAGAAATGCTGGCGAGTACATAGGTTTTGTGAAAAATAAGATTCATGACTTCTGTTTTAAGAAAATGTTTAGTCATGAACCTTGTAATTTGCTTTGTCTTTGTAAATCATTTGAAAAATAATAAGTTCAAGTGATATGTATAAATAAGAGAATAATGCATGATTAAATGAATAACCATGTAAAATGAGTTTGTATAAGATAAGTTGTTTGTAAATAATTGTCTTGTGAAAAGTATGTTACTTGTATAAAATATTCTATGTCTCAAACTGAAATGATTCAAATAACGCTACAATATGTAATACCATACAAACACTTATATATAGGAAGTACCAGCGGCGTATCCACCATGTTTGTATCATATTACACACGCATCGTTACTTAATCACTTAATCAAACCAAACCACCAAAGTAATGTTCATGCCCAATGTAAATCATGTAATATGTATAACCAAAACCCAATCGTATATCGCTTTGAAGCCAATCGTTTACCCAATCGTTAAAATTCGTTTTAGGTCGTGAAACTACTTATATGGTCGTCTCGCTAATAACATTCAAACCTTCTTGACTCGCATTAATAAACCCTTACCAAAGGATAGATTAACAATTCGCATTAATAAACCCTTACCAAAGGATAGATTAACAACTCGCATTAATAAACCCTTACCAAAGAGTAAATTAACAACTCGCATTAATAAACCCTTACCAAAGAGTAAATTAACAATTACAGATTCAGTCGCTACCCACAACACC
The DNA here is from genome assembly GCA_030545235.1 of Helianthus tuberosus. NCBI lineage: Eukaryota > Viridiplantae > Streptophyta > Magnoliopsida > Asterales > Asteraceae > Helianthus > Helianthus tuberosus. Next base: position 55,468,382 of record CM060406.1, read on the forward strand.
CACACATAACTACGGGTGTAGTAAATAACGGGACTTGTCAGATCCTATGGTACCATAACCTAATACTGGTCGGCTTGATCATTGCTAATGAATGTCATTTGTTATGTAACCCAACCAACAAGTTTGTTCACTTTATTGAAATCGTTATTAGTTTTGTATAAATCGTCTTAATCGTTTTTGAAACCATCGTTATAACATCGAAAATCGTTTTGTTATCATCGTTAAAGCCTTGAAAACATTTAGCACATATGAGTCACCCCAAAACAATTGAAAGCAGTAAAATAGGGGAATAATGTACTCGCCTGAGAATGCTTAGAGGTCTTGAACAACAACCAAACAAAGCTAGAGGGAGCACGGAATCAGTCGGCAATCTAAAACTATATAAATAAACCGGACTTAAATCGGGAGATCGGATAGGATGAGGCTTGGTAAACCAAATGAGTATTGGAACTCATATGATATGGTTTAACAAGGCCTACATACTACAATGAAACCAAACCTAAGTGCTTTCGACCCATCGCGACCCATTAAGGTAGCTTATGCTACTTTAACGCGTCGTGCGCGTGAAACGCGTTCGGACCGCCTAACTAGTCCTATGACAAGTAGAATATGCCTAAACATGTTACATAATCAGTTATATGACAAAGGTTTAGGTTACATATGCTTAATTACCAATTATACATGAAAAGGGTATTCTGGTAATTTACCTAAGGCATATAAACTACCTATCATACAACTACTCAAACGATGTGACCATAGGGTATAACCTCGGAAGGTTATTCCCTACCTACTATGGTCACCTAATGTATTTGGTCGGATCCTAATGATCGACCAAATGGGTCGGGTTCGAGGTATAAGCGATTTATTAGATCGCTTACCCTACGACCCTAGACAACGTGGTAATCAGTAGGCATAGTCCCAAGGGACTATAACCAACGTGATTACACTCACGTTGCGAAGTTCAAACGAACTTCGCATTGACCATTACTGGTCAACGCTGAAAGTCAAACAAAGTTTGACTTTCTGACTCGAAAAGCAATAAAATAAGGAAAAGAACGAAAGAATACTTACGAAGGGTCCCCGAATGCTAATCTCGATCCAAGAATCTCAGGTATGAAACAATGGTTTCAACTTAGAGTTCCTAAGATCAAGATTCTAGTGATTTTAGCAATGGGGGTGAATGGGTATTTATAGGAATACCCGAACCGTTAAGATCGCTTGTCGAATTTCGTGCCTTAATCGTATCCGTACAAGTGTCGGAAAGTTATGGTGCCTAAAATCCATCCTTATCAGCTGACTAAGCATGTTAGAATGTGTGGTGGAGGATTAAACAGCTGCAAATCTGATGTTAAATACACTTAACCTGGTCAGAAGGGGGCTCGCGTGACGCTAAGGCCCCTCGCGTCACGCTAGGCCCCTGTTTTGGCAGATTTTACAGAAATGGTCCCTGCACCTTGTTTAAACGATTTTCGATGCGTTTGAACCCCGTTAACCTCATTTCAAGGATCTAAAATGAAGTTAAAGTATAGGGAACTCAAAATATGCTCAAAAATATCTAGGATGTCGGTTCGTTTGGCCGTACGATCGCGATGTTCGCTTAATTACGACGGAATGCGCACAAGCGCGAAAAACGATCCAAATGACACGACGAATGGATTTTTCTTATGGCGAACACTAAAATATAATATAGTCACGCTTACATAAAATTTTGGATGTCCGGAGGTATTCAGAACGTAAGTTATGCTCGAAAATGCAAACTTATGCACTTTTTGACACTTTTAGTCCCTGAATGACCCAAAAGTTTATTTTAGCATACCGAACCTCTCAAAGCCTATTTCTAAGCTATGTAAAGGATATTTATGGTATGTTTAACTTATGGTCATGTTCTGGAATGTCTGTTACAGTTCAAATTGGCATACTTTCGCAGTTTGTCAACTTTAGTCCCTGTAAGCGATTTAACTTGATTTTGCCATACCAAAGCCTTCGGAACTTATTTCTAAGTTATGTAAAGGTTATTTAAGGTATGTTAAGCCTATTTCACTTTTCCGGAGTGTTCGTTCCATTAAACTGGTTATATTTACGCATCGGTGCGCGTATAACCTTCCAGAAAGCGATTTAGAGTTTGAAATCGAACAAGAGTTGATATGTGTAAACGATACACATATTTTTACAAATCCCAAGTATGAATGTTTCATTGGTTTGGAATTTGTTTGATGGCCGCGAAGGCACAGGTGTTACATTACCCTTTAAATTTAAATAAAGGGAAACAAAATTGATTGGCTGAGAAGTGTTCTCATAGTTCTCATGAAAGATGGGTGTTCTCATTTAAACCCTCCCATATATATAAATATATAGAGAGGCCGGTTAACGTACAATACCTCTTATCATACATTATGTACGCGATGCCCACAGCCGTACGATCTTCAATCGATCAAACGCGGGCGAAACTAATTTAAATGATTAAATTAATCATTTTAATATATCTAAATCATATCAGGAAGGTTAAAAACGTCATTGCGAGGTCATAAATCTCTGTAATTGACCGATGATAGTTCAAAATCAAACCCTAAATCAAATTCAAAAACCTGAAAATCTTCTTCCCCAACCTCCCTTCGTTCCTTTTAGTGCGATATCGATAGTAAGAACTACTAATTTGGGAGTTGTAAGGGTCAAACGGAAGAAGACTGACAATGATCGACCAACAATGGAAGAAGATGAACAGTAACACACACACAGATTTTTCACATGCGATATTCAATTTTCCACATGCGATTCTACACACCCCATGCCATTTTTCACATTACCCCATGCTAGCCATTTTTTCACATGCGATATTCAATTTTTCACATGCGATTCTACACACCCCATGCCATTTTTCACATTACCCCATGCCATTTTTTCACATGCGATATTCAATTTTCCACATACGATTCTACACACCCCATGCTATTTTTCACATTACCCCATGCCATTTTTTCACATGCGATATTCAATTTTCCACATGCGATTCTACACACCCCATGCTATTTTTCACATTACCCCATGCTAGCCATTTTTTCACATGCGATATTCAATCTTCCACATGCGATTCTACACACCCCATGCCATTTTTCACATTACCCCATGCCATTTTTTCACATGCGATATTCAAATCTTCCACATGCGATTTTGTCCATCTACACACCCCATGCCATTTTTCACACTACCCAATGCTAACCATTTTTTCATATGCGATATGTATTGAATTCGCACCAGATCTGCACCTGATCGAACGGCTGGGATAATCGCGTACGTATCGTACGATAAGCGCATTTGTATTTTACTCTTTACCTATATATATATATATATATATGTGTGTGAGAGAGAGAGAAATTATAGATATATATGTATGTGTATATATGTGTGAGAGAGGGAAACAAAAGTTCACGGTGCTATGAATATCATGCCATGCTCCATGACCCCCCCCCCCCCATAACGCCCGGCGCGGCAGTGTTTTTGGGCGCCATAAGACGCTATGGGGGTGGTGGCACCATATAAGCTGCGACTACAGATGGCCTAAAGCAGGGGTGCAAACGAGCCGAGTCTGAGCTCGACTAGGCTCGAGCTTGAGTTTGAGCTCGATTAACTTATGAGAGCTCGGGCTCGAGCTCGGCTTGATTCGAGCTTTGTTTTCAAAGCTTGAGCTCGGTTCGGGCTCGGCTCGTTTATTATCTATTAATTAATATATTAAATAAAAATAATATAACTAATAGACTTTTTGGGCTCGCGAGCTCGATAAGTGAAGCTAGGGCTCGTTTACACTAAGGCTCGATAAGGCTTGTAAACAAGTTTAAATAAGCTCGGCTCGCCTCGGCTCGTTTACACTAAGGCTCGATAAGGCTCGACGAGCCTAACGAGCTTCACATGTGAGGCTCGAGCTCGGGCTCGATAAACAAACGAGCTTTATTTTATGCTCAAGCTCAGCTCGGGCTTGATAAGACTAAGCTCGTTTCGAGCTTTTTCTCAAACCGATCTCAAGTAGCTCGCGAGTCGCTCGACTCATCTGCACCATGTGCTAAAGGTAAAAGCAACCACAATAATGCACATATTTTGTGTGGGTCTCCTTAACAATTGATTGGCACCTAGGATTTTTTTAAAAAAATTATATACATGCTCATAGGATCTATAAAGAAAGGTAACGAGTGCATTGAATTTGTATGTGAGTTTTGAGCTGAATTTTATATGTATTTGGCCTATGATTGCATTTAATATAAAGGTAAATAATAATATATTAATATATATGCGTGAAGGATTAAAAGAGGAAAAGGAATTTGGCGAATTCGATGTTTGTTTCACTGTATAACAACTTCGTAAACGGCATAGTGTAAACACTAAATTTTGCATAAAATTACACTAGTCCGGACCTATGAAGGAGACTGAAACTTAAAGACATGATAATAGCAAGGGCAGTGATATATACGTGTGAGCAAATGTACCATATACTTATATTATTTTTTCAACGGCAAATTTGGATCACTGACGGGCCACTGGAGCATCATCGTGTCATCAACGAAACCATCAATGTCTATATACAAATTCAGAAGGAAACCCAATAAACTTGGGAACCCAAAGTAGCCAAAATCCTTCACAATAGGGTAATCATTCAATACTAATCTCTATATAATCCCATTAGATCAATTCAGTTGCATACTATAACGTTAGGACCCAATCCTCACGTCAAGGCTAACAATGTTTTTTCATACAAAAGACCAGAGACGGAACACTAAAAACCGAAACACTACTAACATGTATTTTGTTGCAACATAGCGTGTGTATGCATGTGTAAATTAATGCGAGAACAATGAGAAGAAGATAAATAATTCACTTTTTCAACCCTAAATATTTTTACAACATAGAAGATTGTGGAAATGCAATGTTTATTTATCTATATTGAAATTAATAAAAAAAAACTAAATTTCCTTTGTTTATATAATGTACACATGTGATATATTAGATATACATAACACATGAAGAAGTTAATTTAATGGGTTGTTATTTATATAACATACATTCTATGTAAAAAGTATAGATTTAAAAAATTATTGAACCCTCTTCTAAAATAAACCTCACTAGTTAAAGCTAAACCTAGCAGTGGTAGGTTAATTATATGTGTCAAAAGTTTATATATCACAAAAGATATTTTCTAGTAAAATATATGTAAAAGATATGCAAAAAGCTATGGACATGGAGAATGTTTTGTAGCACTTTCTCTTTAATATTGTTGACTATAATAATGTCATGGTCCCATCTAAGACAATGTTTTACTATTTTTTCTTTTCTTTACCTGTTTTCGACTTTTCTTTTCCTATTAAAAAATGAAGTTACACAACAGTGTTTTGTAATATGCACAAGTGATGAAAATAAAACAGTATACATCCTATGGTTCATTGATCATCCGGTAGCTCACTCAATCTACCTATTTTTAGAGGCACCCAACATTATCTTTTTCTTTTAACTTTAAAATTATCAATATTAGAGTAGTTAAATCGAATATAAAAATCGTTTCTTAACGAGCCTAGTTGAACTTGAAACAAGTAGACTAACCAAGTCAAAGCATGTTCCTTGCATAACAACCCAAATCCGTCGGTTGCAAATGATAGAGTACGACGATTGCTATCGTGGCTCTTTAGATTATAGTCATCAAATGTCGACCATCGGATCAGTGGCGGACCCAGAAATTATTTGCTAGGGTGCGAATGAAGTGTTCAACCATATTTTCAAGAGCTGCGGTCGGGTTTTTTTTGCCTAAATATACTCTAATTTTTTTTTTCAAATGATGCGGCCGCCCACCCTGACCAAAGGGTAGGTCCACCCCTGCATCGGATGTCGGTGTTGATGACCAAAAGTATATGGTCGTACTTAAGTGAATAGATATTAGTTGAGGTTGACGTCGGGGGCCCTCTACACCCAAGAAATAAATAATTAAAGATAATAAATAATAATAGAAGTGAAAATGAAAGCGTCTTGATTGTAGCTTGCAAGAAGGTACTAATTAATATCTCATATAGTCATATTTATTATTTCCGCAATTATAAGTTATCATAAATGTATCAATAAAAGAAAGTATAACTTTTCATCCTCTGGGGACAATAGTGTCACACACCAATTGAGCACGACATGTATATTCATAGCTAAACACAAACACGACCAATTCGACCTTACTTTTTTCCATTTAAATATAAATTTTACAACAAACAATATAAATGTTTATAATATAAATAAATTGTGTCTATACTACAAAATTTAACTTCTAATTCTTTGTTTAATCTTTAAGTTCACTTCTAATTCTTAGTTTAACCTTTAAGTTTTAACATAAAAAACCAATTAGTATGAGACATGACCGAAAATACATTTTAAGATAATATTAATAAAATCGAACACATCAACTAACATGATTTTGACCAAAGCTCACCCATTTAGATAATACATGTGTAGTGGTACACATGAATAATGTCCTAATCCTTCAGCGTTTTGCGGCATGTGACAATCCAGTCAGCAATGGGGCATTATGAGGTGTTTTTCATAAATGAGTGTAATGGGCATGTGGGTATATGAGGCATTATGTTAAAATAAGTGTAATATAATTAAATAAAAAAACTATCAAAAAATGTTATTGGACAAAAAACCATCAAATACCGGTGATTGGCCAACACACAATGAACACGGCGTGGAAAAAAGAACGCCAAAACAAACAAATTTGAAAAAAACGCCCATGGGGGCGGTTAAGGCATGTGGGGGCGTTTTTTTTTTAGAGAAAAACGTCCAAAAACCCTCACTACATGTGGTCTAAAGTGTTTGTGAATTTGGCCCTAACCCATTTTAATTGAATCCAAGCATATAAATTTCGTGTGAAGTTCGTGTTATAGATTCGTCGTGTTATAAATGTTGTCAGTGATATCATGTAGATAACGCCAAAGACTTAGACGATGGTTTTGTAACAATTCCACGTTCAACACAAACACAGTTGACTAGTAATTTCATGGTCCCCATCAACAATGTGGAATAAACTTTGACCATCCAATTAAAAAAACACACAAACAAAAGAAGGTGGGCTGTAGCCTGGTGTTTCCACACAACAAGATGCCGTTTTCCCATTGAATGTTCACACAGCCACAACTCTTATCTTAACTTAAAAGAAAAACTCACCAATCAAAGCAATTCAGTCGGTTGTCTAAGGAATGTTTGTTTAGCTTTTAATGGTTTATATTGTTTGTTTCGTGAACAGATGTTTGAATGATTCAGACATTTGCTTTTGAATGGTTAAACATTATATTGAGTCTGAATGGTTATACCTCTAATTTGAATTGGTTAGACATTTGCCTGTAAATGGTTAAGCATTATACTGGCTCTTAATGGTTCAGACATCTTACTGGTTTAGCACTTAATGGTTCAAACCTCTTACTGGTTCAACACTTAACCATTCAGAAGTTGTCAAACAGCCCCTTAAATCAACAAGATACAGTTTTAACAGTGTGATCATGAACGTAACTATGTTGTTTATATGTTCTCATTTTCAAAAAAACGCAATTGTATATTTATATTGTATTTATGAATCATCTTTATTATTTCGTACTTTTTAAAACAAACTAGTGATTTTGCAAAGAATACACGCTCAAATTGTCCGACCGTCAAAACGCCAAAACCAACATGTCCGACCATCCCACTCAATCCGACGGGTTAGGTTTGTCGTTTCCCAAAAACGTAAGTACCAGTTTAGCTTAGAATTTGTGAAAAATGGTCGCCTAATTTTTTTTTCTTTATCATACAACTTAAGTGCATAAAGTACAAAAACATCATGTTTGCTTAAAAAAAAATTCAAAACCTATTGAAATACATTACTAAAAAATAAAATAGAAAGAAAAACAGGATATCTTGAAACAAACAGAATCCAAGAAGCATTATGTGTGTGTTCTACAACCAAAAGTTACACATTGTACAAACCCAATTACCATGATTAAACACCACATAGACAAGATCCACATTACAAATTACAACATTCACATTTCACTCCGTATGTATATCAATATCATGATGAACAAATAATCAAACTCAACGTTTTATAACAGAACCAAACCCTCTAGAAATCTCATGAACACTCCCAGCATTCTGATTAAACTTCAAGCAACCCATTAACCCCGATTTATACGGCAAATTCGCCTTCCTCGTCGCGCTTCCTTCCGAAGCACTTCGAAACAGCAACAAGTTCTTAAGATTCCACTTATTATACCACGTTAAAGGCTGCTCCTTGGACTCTCTCCCATTGTTTAAAATATCACCAATCTTAAACGGCGATAACGACCGCGAAACTTTATGTCTAGCGGTTTTCATCGTCCGTTCACGCCCGCGATGCTGCTGGTGATTTGCCTCCGCTTGAGTTTCCCAACATGTTTGTTTTAAAGCCTCTGAGAACGGATCAAACTCCTTGTTTTTATTACTACGTGGGGATAATGCTTCTTTGAAGCGTTGTTTCGGCGATTTTGGAGATTTTGGTGAGTCGTTAGAGACGTGTAGACGAGGAGGTGGTTTTAATGGTTTTATCTTGCCGCAGTCGAAGAGCTCGTCGGCTGCGGAGATGGAGTGGCGCTCGAGATAGCCGAATGCGAATTCGGTGTCGGTTTGTTGGTACTCTTCTGTGTGATCTTGAACGTTTTTTGGGATTCCTGGTTTTTCTTCCCAGGTGAATGGGATGGAGGACTGGGGACTTGATGGGGCGGTGGCGTATGGAGAAGTGGAGGTGCTGTCGAAGTGGAAGACGGCGGGTGGCGACGGTGGCAGCACCTGTACTTCCATGTAAGGACCGGAGAAGATGGTGGTTGATTATTTGGAGAAAGGTTTGTGCACTATATCATGTAAATATGTAGAAGTGATGGAGAAAGTGGGTAGAAGCTAGAAAGAAGTGGGGCTCAAGTTGTGACTGGCTTGAAACTGAGCCGAGCCGAGCCGAGTGGAGCCGACCTGGTTGTATTTAAATGTGTAGGTGTGAAATGGTAGACTTCTTTTTTCTTTGATTAAAAATAATACTAGTTTTTTTATATAGCGCGTTACGATGAAACCGAACAAATGATAATGCAAAACAAACGTGATTTGAAAATAAAACATGTTTAGAAAGTGAAACCATTAGAACAACTTAGTTTATGATTGTACCATTTTATGATACCAAATAATTTTTTTTTGAAATCCCAATGTAAATATATTGCTCCCAACGAAACTATAAATTAATAATTACTAAAATATTCCAAAATTCTAGAGTGTCTAGTAAAAAATGAATATATAGTCACTTGTTTTTTTTGTGAACTTCAAATCTATATTAAGTTCATTTTTAAATCTCCCCATTGCACTTGAGAGTTGAGACACTGTATTCTTGTATTGCAACAAAAAGTTGTGAAGAGTTGTTGCCGCTTGCAATGCTTTTTTCTGAGTGACCGGTTCCAAAGGTACTGAATCATCACCAACTTCATCATCAACCGGATTTTGAACGGTATCCACCATAACTTCTTCAATGCTTTGAACCTCGTAACATTCATTATTTTCACCTGGATAATCCAACAACTCATTCAAATCCATTTTGTGCCGATAATGCATTCCCATAGTCAAGTTTTCAAGCTCACGAATGTCTTCTCCAGAATTTACATCGTTTAAATCATTTGAGCCGGTTGGCTTAGCCGAACGAATTTTACAGTGTCGAAAGCAATTTGCTATGGACTCTTGTTTCACATTTCTCCAAGCCAAGACGGCCAAATTGATGGCATCTAAGGCATTAATTTTTTTTGGGAAGAAATGTCCAACTCACAACCTTCCAAAATCTAACGATAGAGCCAACTCCTTAAATTAATTTGAGAGTTGTTCACGAATATAAGCCAACTCTTTAAATTAATAATTTATTAATTTATCGATATAGTAATATCTCACTAAATTAATAAAATATTCCGGTCCTAACATTATTAATTTATAGATGATTTACTGTAAACAAAAACATATATTAAAGAATTAATTCGTACACAAGTATACGAAATTTAATACTCATGGATTCTTTATTCATGAACATATTTAGTTAATGTGAAAGTGAATCATACAATTTGTCTTAACGTACGAGCGTATGTTATGGCAAGTTCGTACGTTATAAACCCAGAAAGGGAAATCTCGCATGTTGAAAAAAAAAACCAAAACCGCATGTGTAAAAAACCCAAAATCGCACGTTTAAAAAATACAAATTTCGCATGTTGTAAAGAAGTCGCATGTTGTTTTACAAAACCAAAATCGCATGTTGATACTGCATCTCGTACGCATCGTACGTTAAGGCAATTTGTACAATAACCGGCATCTTTAGGTAATAATAAATATTTTAAAAAAAACAGGGTAAATTACACTTTTCGTCCTTTATGTTTGTATCGGATTGCAATGGATGCCCTTTAACTTCAATAATTATAGTCGCAATCCTTTATTTGTAAAACCTATTACACTCTACGTCCTTTGTCCCTAACCTAGTTAAAATTTTTAGTTAAGTATGACATGTGATTATCATGTGAGGGCATTTATGTCTTTTTACCCCTGATTCATACCCCCGTATAAATATACTAAAAAAACCCTTATGAATTATTTTCTCATATCCATTCTCTCTGCAAAAACACACACACGGCTATACATCATCTTCCCCTTGGGAACACCTAATTCCACTCTCTAAAACTTTTCAATCGAATTTAGGTCTAATTTTCATATTTGGGCTGAATCTTGATTCCTGATATGAAATTAGGTCAAATCCACCTACGCTGGTTATGGGTTCCAATCGGTCTGAACATGGCTAGGCTAGGGTTTTGGCGACCCTCAGACGACGGGTCCGAACAAGATGAAATGAGATCAAACGCACCTCTCATTTTGGTAGTGATGATGGCTGTCACAGTGGTGGTGGGCTTGGAATTTGATGGTGGTGGTTGTGTCACAGTGATGGTGGTGGTGGGATTCGGTGGTGGTAGTGGCGGCTGAGTCACAGTAGTGGTGGGATTCTATGGTTGCGGCGGCGGATTTGGTGGTGGGATTCGGTGGTGGCGGCAGGATGTGGGTTGCAGATCTGCGAAGGATCCGACATTGCAGATCTGACGAGTTTCGTGTTTCTTTGTGCGTAGGTTTGTGAAGACGGGGTTAGAGGATTAGACTGTGACTTATTTTGTAAAGTTGTGGTGGCAGGATGTGGTGGCGGCGACAGAATGTGGTGGTTAGGGTTTTAGGGTTAGGGAATTGGAGGATATGATGTATATATGCAATTTTTTGGTTTTATTTACTAAACATTTAAATAGAACCATGAATTGACCAGAATATCCCTAAGTGAATAAATTTAACTGAAATTTTTAATCTGGTTAGTGTTAAAGGACGTACAATGTAATGTGTTTTGCAAATAAAGGATTGTGACTGTAATTTTTGAAGTTAAAGGGCATCCGTTGCAATCCGGTACAAACATAAAGAACGAAAACTGTAATTTACCCTAAAAAACAAGTTAGATGAATTCATAAAAACTGCTTGGAACCGAAAGTTATTTTTAAAATGGTTAACTCACATACACTGAAATTCCACTCACAAGGCGGTTGTGTGTGCGAACTCAAATTCCGTTAAGTTTGTTTTATAACTTCTAAGCCCCTAAGTTTGTTTTAATTTTAGATAACACACCTTAGAATTTGGTTTTAACTTTAAAAAGACCCCCAAATTTGTTTTTAGTTATATATGTTAATGTTTTAAAGTTTAATTTAAATTCAAAATATGTTTAGTTATTTTTATTTTAATAAATTAAACAAATAAAACATGTTAAATAAAAAAATATTAAAAAATGAAAGAGGAAGGGAGAACCACACCCCATGTTTGAGGTGGATGGTAAAGTGGAAGGAAATGATGATGGGGCGTTGATGTAGACTTTGGGGAAGAAGGGGGAACCACACTTTATAGCCTAAGTTTACCACCGGACTAGAATTTTCAACCACTTTGAAGAAAAACATCATTAGGGTGGAAGGGGCACCATCAGTGACCCCTTCGGTGACTCATGTTTGCCGAACGGTGAAGGCACAATACGATGAGTACTCACCGAGTGGTGAAGAGGAGAGAGAAGGGGAAGAAAGGGGGTTAATGGTGGATTCCACTCTCTTTCAATCAATCACAAATTTATCTTTTAAAAAATTGTTTACAACCCTCCATGTGTTTGAGTACACCTAGTATCTGAGTACAAAATGTGGAGTGAATGAGAAATTGACATGACATGATATTATTGATTATGGGAAAGATTTACCACTCCCCGTTTTGGCCTTCCACCCTTATAAACAAACACCAATGTTCGTTAAAAAAACACATATTGATACCAGTAGAATACTCTTTTATTGGAAAATTAGATTAGTCGACTATCAGTTTACTTTTATTTACTTTTGTAGTTTAAGAATACATATAATTGTTCAAGAACTTTTTTAGTTTAAGAATACATATAATTATTCAAGATTTTTTTTACGTTCATATTCAATAATCAAATGAAAACTACAATCTATTCGGAATAGCCAATGATTTTGGTAAGTTAGATAAAGTGTTGATGAGTTAGATAAAATTTAGAATAAGTGAAGGTCATGAGTTCAATCCTCATTGTATGCAATGTAAGTTTAGTCACTAAAAAAAATGAAAACTACAAATGATTAATACAAAACTTTGAATTAAATAATGAAGTATTATACCATGTGTCCCAAAAATTAATTTTGTTTTGTGAACTTTCATTTAATACAATTTAATGTATAATTCTGTTTTTTTCTCAAATAAATTTAATATTTAATATTCAGAAAAAAAATCGACAATTTTGTTAATGTTGACTACAATCTATTATATATAATAAACATGGTAAATAAGGGCTGATGTGTCATGTTGTGAGGGCTTGGAAAATGATGTGGCATCACCTCATGCATTCTTGAAATTGGTTTTGGCTCCAAAAATTCGGGTCTTTTTTTTCCTTTAAACGGGCAGACACGGGATCCATATTATGACTCGTGTATTTAATAGTTCTAAAACCCTAAATTTGCCACCGCCGCTTCTCTTCGTCTTCGTGCCCTGAAACCTTCCTTCATTTTGTTGAAACCTGAATCAGTTACCCTAGGTTTATACGCACATATTATGTATCTTTTGCAAACCCTAGATCTGATTCTTCGTTCTCCTTCTCTTAAACTCTGCTGCTCCATAACCCTAACTCTCAATTCACCATGGAGGATGCCTATCTGACCCGTGTATGTTGACTTGCTATATTTTTACTCATCTACGTTATTTTCCAAAACCCTAGACAGCCTTCCTTTCCATTCTGCTTCATCTCCATTCTGGTTCACGCATATGCATTCGAACGACTCAAGCATCAGGTATGTTTAATCTTTCCTAATACCAAATCATTTGTCAATTCTATTCATTCTTCCTAAATGGTTATTTCTCTATTTGTGTTTTTGTTGTTAATAATCGTTTCATCTTTTGAGCAATTAGGGTTTTTGTTCCTTAACTGTTATGTAATTTTCTGATTTATATGTTTTTTACATGACATCGGCCATAGATGTGTGTAAAATGCAACATATAAATTACATCAAATGAGGCATAAAACTAACCCTTTTTTTAGTACTAATATTGGAAAAAGAGTGTTTTTGTCTTCCTTTTGTATTTTCAGGATTAAATGAGCTCAAAAACGCAAAAGAAGCAAAAAGACAGTTAAATCCAACATAAATACAAGAAAAGGAACATTAGTGGACTGCCCGAACCCTCAACGGCACCTTCCAAAGCAAAATAGAGAAAACAGAAGGCTGAACACGCCCCGTGCTCAGCCAGCACGGGGCCGTGCCCAAGAAGCAGCAGAAAAGACAAATCTATAGAAGCTTCTATTGCCCACCACGGGCCGTGCGCAGCGGACACGGGGGCGTGCCGAAAGTACTGCAGGCGCATTAATTGTAATTGCGAATTACAATTAATGAAGAGAGAGAGTGTCAGACGGGCACGGGGCCGTGCCCAGCGAACACGGGGCCGTGCCCAGGCTTCTGTTCAGCCTATAAATAGGAGTGCTTGGTTTCATTGCAACTCATCCCTTGGCACACCACCTCTCTCACACTTCATCCACCACCCACCACCATCACAACACCATCATCCACCACCATCATCCATTGTCCATCATAGAGTGTGTGAGTCGTCTCGGGATCCAAGATTGATCGTAAGAGTTCTTGACAATCAAGGCCATGTTTGCCTAAGTCTCTTACATCACTTGGTGAAGACAAAGTGTCTAGTATAATACTTTTTATTTCTAATCTTTTGCACTTTTTATTTGGTTTTGTATTAATGACTTTAATAACTAGTTACTTATGTTGAAGGTGATCTTTCCTTATCGTTTGTCCGTGGTGTCTTGGCATTATTTTACTGTCTATATAAAATAAAGGATTTTCACAATTCATATCTCCACGGTCTATATGGAGGTATGTTGGCTACCTGGTAGGGGGTTAAGGGAACGGTTTGGTAAAGGTCTTGCCATTGTTCAGCGTTTAGAGGTCCTGCAATGGACCTGGGTCAAATTTAGTAGGACCTCCTTCAATACTTCACGGTATTGGATGGCGGGGGTCCAAACTCTTTGATCCCCTCATAAGTTAACTACTATTAATACTATAACCCGGCTATTTAGGACTGTATCCCTGCTGACTCAGACTACTTAGTCGAGGGTAACGTCACCGCCAAAAGCGGGGCCTACCACAATACTGCATTAATAACTTAATTCATTATCTTCCAATAATCCACCCTTTTAGGATTGTATCCCTGCTGACTCAAACTACTGGGGTGAGGGTAACGTCACCTTCAAAAGAGGGGCCTACTACAATAACTAAGATAATCTCTTAATTATGTGCAAAAGTGCGGAAATAATCAAAGGTTATACTAGATACGAGTCGGAACCAAGTGATTCATCTTGTCTATCTGTTTTTATTTTTATTTTTATTTTCAGCATTTTAGTTAGTTTTATTTTTCTTAGTTTAAAACATTTTTCTAAACTTTTTATTTTGGTTAGACGTTGAGGATAAACCGGTACTAAAAGCTCTTGTGTCCTTGGACGACCTCGGTATCTTACCAACGCTATATTACACTCAACGATGGGTGCACTTGCCCATATGTGTGTTTAGTGTTAGTGAAATATCGTGTTTTATAAATTTAAAACTTGGCTAAAATAAGTGTTAAAAAGGGCTTAAAATATACACCTAAAATATACGACACTTACCGCACATCAGCCATCTTTTATCTAATTTCGTTTCAATTCTAATGTTGTTAAAGCACAACGAAGAAGACAAAGATCGATAAGAGTACAGGAATGAAGGACAAAGCCTCAAGTAAGGATTCTCGTGTTCCGGTGCTTTCTTCGTCTTCGTTTAAATACCATTTGTTTCATGCTTCCAGATTTGGACATATCAATTTGTTTGTTATTCAATAATAATTTTGGTGGGTTCTTTATCATATCTAGGGTTTGCTTCTGCCCTTTCTTATTTTCCCCTACTACTGCGATGTTCAAAGGTTCATTTTCATTTTAGTATATTGGATTTTCTTTGTTTTTCTAATTTTATTCAATTTTGTGATGATAATATTATGGATCATGGTTTGATACTTTGTGGTTGTGTTATGGGTGGTCAGCTTGATTTACACATTCCATTTGGTGTGTCGTGTATCAGGTAAAAGATGCCCTTGATACCTGATAGAGATAGCAAGCAATATATTTGTTTTGTGTTGTGTTGTCTTTTATATTGAAATAATATTAATAATTATGCTTTTCTAATGAAGATAGTGGTTTATATATAAAGCTGACTTAGAACATTTCAAAGTGTCCATTCAGTAGTGTGGTCAAAACATAAGAATACTTGAATCCAGCTTATATGCGGTTTCCATTTTTTGACTCACTATTGCATAGATTTTTTTTTGAGATATTTTAGTTATTGACATGAAGCGTTGTTACAATATTTGTCAGGTGGAGCATTTGGAGGGAACCGAGGTGCACGGCCAGGTATCAACGCCTTTTCGTCAATATATGTAAGTAAAAGATGCCCTTGATACCTGATAGAGATAGCAAGCAATATATTTGTTTTGTGTTGTGTTGTCTTTTATATTGAAATAATATTAATAATTATGCTTTTCTAATGAAGATAGTGGTTTATATATAAAGCTGACTTAGAACATTTCAAAGTGTCCATTCAGTAGTGTGGTCAAAACATAAGAATACTTGAATCCAGCTTATATGCGGTTTCCATTTTTTGACTCACTATTGCATAGATTTTTTTTTGAGATATTTTAGTTATTGACATGAAGCGTTGTTACAATATTTGACGTAGTCTTCAGCTCCTGAGTCTTCAGTCTTAGTCTTTTCTTCAACTCTCTGTCTTTTCATCATAACCACTCTATCTTCATATTCCCATATACTGTTGATCCAGACTCCCCCTTTCACATACTCCCCCTTTCGATATGCTAGAATTTGAGATGTCTGGTTCAAGCTTTGACATTTAGCTTCCGTTGGGAATAATGAAAACCAAACCTGCATATTCTCTACCACAACATAAGTTTCACAAATTTATAACCGTTGAATTTAAAAACTTACTGGTAGACAACATTTATTCAACAAACATACTAGTTACATCAAGTTCAAATGAATGACCTTGATTAACTAAACACACAATCTTTTAAAAACATTTGTATATAACATTCAAAGTTTTCAACATATTCTCCCAAACCAATTCATCATGTTTAGCACTTGGAATTTTGAATATCTGCTCTTCAACATCAGTTGTCGAAAATCTTTTTGAATTTTTCAAAACTTTATGCTAAAACACTCTGAAAATCTTTTTGGATTTTGAGTTTTTGAAAGAAATGCAGTAAAGAAATATATACAAACAATATTTTTGTGAGTTTGTGTAAGAGGATCATATCAGTTTTTGAGACCAATCACAAGCACCGTTAAGCTTTAAACATTTTAAGCTCTAAACGATTCACATAGATTGACGATATAGTTGTCCTCTTAAACTCAAACTAAAAACTTTCAATCTGCTTACCGATACTTTAAAGTATATTAAGATAGCACTAAGTTCTTATGGACCCCACAATCTCAGCATATCCCCTCATCATGCATTACACTGACTCAAGTAATGCCTTTAAACTTTTATCAACTGTGATTTGTGCAAAAACAAAGCAGAATGTTTAAACATTAACAATCAGGTCGATACTTCCGTATACGCAGAGAAAGTCCAATGTTTAAACAAAATAAGAAAATAAAAATAAGTTGAAGTTGTTTAGGCTTTAACCACCAGGTCGATACTCCCGTATACGCAGAGGTGATCCAAAGCTTAAACGAAACACCAAAGAAAATAAAGCAGAACGTTTAGGCAACAACATCCAGGTCGATACTCACGTATACGCAGAGGATGTCCGATGCTTAAACAAAATAAAGAAATAAAACAAGTTTAAATCTTTGCAAAATAAAATGCACAATCACAGTGACTTTTCAGCAAAGTTGTGAAAGTTCACAAACTTAACCAGTTTTATGTCTTTCGACAATCAGCAATTACTGAGTAGGTACACAGTCAAGAAGGACAAAACCAAGTACTATGCTTTTGACCATGTTTCCCACTAGAACTAGGCTTTTTCATTTATGTTTATATCGTTATCGCAAATCTACTAGTCTAGCTGAGCCTACCGTCACATCTTTAGTGAGACCGCTTATCACATTTGACATTACAATTCTTTAGCATGCTGTGATAGTTCACTGATTTACTATCATTTCCTCTTTAATTCAACAAAACTCGACAGTTTCAAATTTTCTGATTTTTTTTAAAATTTTTCTCCCCCTAAAATCAAAATATGTTTCAATTTTGATTTTCTGGAAAATTTGAAAACAAACTATACAAGAAACGTGACAAACTGATATCAAATCGCTTCAATTCGCCATTCTCTTGGCTTAACAATCAGAACTCCCCCTGACAACAAACTATTTTCCCATTTAGATTTCAAAACACTTAAGTTTGTTTTAATCAAATGGTTTTTCCGGAAAATTAGTTTTGTTTGTCTTTTCACAAACTCGGGGTTTCATCACATTGTTCGCTTTTAACCATGTTGAAAGATTTAACAATTAAGACCCTTGTCAATAACAAACACTAGTAGAAAATCAAGTACAACTTAATGTCCCTGATTTACCACTTGTAAATCGAAATATCACAGTTACCATTCTGTGAATTTCTCAAGAATGATGCCGATACCTGCTTCACACTTACCAACCTGGAAGCTCCGGCAAGTCAGGTTTTTCTATTTGAAAAGATTCACCCAAGCCTGACCAGCCTTGGGTTTAACAGTTTTTACCTCAACAGATGGCTCTTCTGGTTTTGACAAACCAGAATCATTGCCTGAACATGGCTTGTTTGACTTTGACCTGTCAGATTCATTGCCTGATGGTGGCTTGTCTGACTTTGAGACGTCAGATTCATCGCCAACCATTTTCTTCTTCTCCTTTTTCTCTTTTGTCCTCAGATTTGCATCTGAAGAATTCAATTTACTTGGCTTTGCAATCGAGTGAATTGATTCATCAGAACTCTTATTCAATCTGTCCGGTGAACCCGAAGACAAAATTTTCTCGAGATACTCTCTCGCCTTCTTCCTTTTCTTTCGCAGTCTGTCTTTCTGCCCCTGTGAAAGTTTAACTTTCTTTTCTGAAATTGTCTGATCCTGAACTTTAGGTTTTAGAACCTTCTGTTCATGGGGCTTGACATTGACTGGTTTCTTTGCCATTATTTGAGATTCAACCCTCGATCTTCCTTTTGATCTCATTGGGCAATCTCTGGCAATATGACCTTTGATTTGGCATTCATAGCACCTTCTTGTCTCATAACTCCAATTTTGGCAGTTAACAGCAATATGTCCTCTCACACCACAGGTGTAGCACACTCTGTTATCATACCATTCACCACTTTCACACCATATGCTTAGATCATAACATTGTCTGGCTTTGTGGTGATCTTCATTCTTCTTGAAAACTGATTTTGGCTTTGAAGCACTGTGGTCAAACCTGCACCACTTATTACCAACATTTTTTGAGTTATAATTTTCCAATTTTTGTGGTTTTTTATCATGATTGGATGATTGAACTGATGAACTTTTATTTTCTTTTTGAACATTTTCCTGTTTTTTATCCTTTTGTTTTTGTTCCACATTCTTCTTTACAGGTTTTTGCTTTGAGCATTCACCTTTCTCAGTAGAATGTAGAACAGTTTCTTTAAACATTTCTTTTAATTTCAAAAATGTTTTCTTTTTCTCATCATCATCAGTTTTCTCATCACAATCTTCAACTTTGACATTGTCAAAGTTTGTGACATTTTCACTTATTGGAACAGAATTGATCGGTTTTGGACAAACATGTGAAGTAGAATTCACAAAACCTTTCAATTTATTCTCAAGCTCGTTAATTTTATTTCGAGCAATTTCAGCTTCTTTTTCAAGCCGAATGATTTTCTGAAGATGAGAATTTATTTCAATCTGTTTTTCAAGATTATTGTTAAAAATAGCAGATTTTTCATCTTCTAAAATCTTCATTTGACTTTGAAAATCTTTTTCTTTTTCTTTAAAATTTTTGTTTTCTAATGACAAACTTTCAACATTCTCCAAAAGTTTGTCATTTTCAGATTTTAGTTTTTCGCAGTTCAAGCGCAAATCCAAAATCTGTTCATCAACAGCTTTCTTCTCGTCTTTCAAAGCTTTGTTTTCCAATGTCAAATTCTCCATATCTTTCAAGAATTTCACAATGTCTGTTTCTGATTTTTCACAATTCGAACATTTTCCATTCATCTCTCCATTATCAGCTTCCTTCTTTGAAATTACTTCTTCAAAAACCTGCTGTTTTTCTGTAACAGCTTCTTTCTTAATTTCTTTAATTTCTTCAACATCTGCTACCTTTTGATTCATCTTTCTCGCAGCAAGTTTATTCTTGAGCTCGTCAATTTGTTCTGCAAAAGAATCATTAACCGTTTCAGATGAAAATAACTGTTTATAAAACTCAAGTTTCTCAAGTTCTTTGCTATCATCATCACACTCTTCATCAGATGAGTATGAATGATAAAAAACTGGAACTTTTTCTGAAATAAATTCTGAAACTTTTTCATCTTTTTTAGAACTAACTTCAAAACTCTTTTCTATTTTATCCACAACAATTTTTGAATCAACAATTTTTGAATTATTGTTTATTGAAAATGATCTTCTAGGCTTTGGTTTTCCAGCAAGAATATCAATAATATCCATTGAATTATTGTTAAAAATATCATCTGCAAATGAACAACCATATTCATCATCACTATCCATATTTTGATAATAGTTTTCACAATGTCAATCACTTTCAAATGATATTATCCTGCTCAAACAAAATCGCCTTGAATCACCTGCAAACAAACAAACAATTAAAATTGATTAGGATCGGGTGGCAACTCGTTTGGATTACCACTCGATTTGTTGCACTTTAAATCTTTGAACAAATACAATATCCTTTGAAACAAATTTTGATTTTTGAAAATATAAGAAACTGTTCAAACGGAATAGTTTGCTTCGTTTGAAATACCAACAGTTTCAAACGACAACAATTTTCAAACGACAATAAGTTTTCAAACGACACAGAATTTAAACAAGGTACTGTTCCGTTTGAATCAATAGTTTCAAACAATAAAGATTTCAAACGGTGGACTGTTCCGTTTGAAACCAAACTTTTCAAATGACAAACTTTCAAACGGTAGACTCAAACGACAGACATTTTTCAAACGGGAGGGTCTGATTTCAAACGATAGACCTTAATTTTCAAACGACAGATCTGATTTCAAACGATGGACCTTAATTTTCAAACGACAGATTCAAACGACAGACATTTCTCAAACGGAAGTGTCTGATTTCAAACGATAGAGTCCAATTTTCAAACGGGAGGGTCTAATTTTTCAAACGACAGATCTGTTTTCAAACGATTGAACTGGTGACGTCATCAAATCGCGAAATATTTCAAACGGTCTGAACGATTTTAGTTAGTTTTAGGTCGAATTTCGTTTCCAAACTTTCAAGGATTAGCTATTAGTGAATTTCGTTTGCTATGTGATCGTTTCAAGTCCTTTTAACCGTGAGAACTATATAAAATCAGAAAAGAAAGGTAGAAGTGAGATAATCCGATGATTTCAAGCTGATTTCGGTATGAACTCCTCGTCCTGAGCTCTGATACCACTTGTTGGATCGTGTACGTGACCCTGAAAGTCAGTTAAGGTAGTTCAACATCATGTGTAAAGGCGGAATCAATGCACATAACGTCTAAAACAGCTCTAATCCTTTTAATCTTTCTTTTCTGATTGATTAACGTGCTTGTACAATATTTTCTGTTACAAATCCGGCAGCACCTCCCTATTTGTTCCAACCGTTCCATTTGAAATGAGACACTAACACTCCTATATATAGACATAGGGACCCTTCCGTTTGAACATTAACATGATGGTTCAAACGGAACCCTAACTCAAACGACAAGGTTCAAACGGAACCCTCTAGTTTCAAACGGAACCCCCTATAAACTAACTGTTTTCAAACGGAACCCCTTGAAACACATTCTAAACTCAATACTAAACCCTAATTTTGACATTTAAGATCCAATATTGACTTTCTTGAACTAAGACTTGATGAAGATGAAGTCAACAGACATTCTCGTGCATCAACACTTTAAGCGAGCTTAAAGCGTGAGGCGATGAAGCGCTAGGGATGTCGCTTTTTTTGCTCTGAGGAGACAAATCACATGAAGCGTTTTGAAGCACGCTTTAAGCCCGAAGCGCCATTGGTTTGAAGCAACGCTTCAGCCCAATCAGGTCAGATTTGGGTTTTTATCTCTCTAATAGGGTTTAATTGAGGCCCAATCAGGTCAGTGATGTTGATGGAGAAGAATACGTACTTGATTATGATGATTTTGATTAAAGACTATTTTTATGTTTATGTTTTAAATGTGTTTCGACTTTAATTTATGTTTTAACTAGGTTTTTTATGTGTTTAGTGTGTTTTTTAATCATGTTTTTGTGTTTATTATTGATTAACAAGTAGAATATGTCATATTGATGTGTACAAATATTTTTATTTTTATTTTGAGCGCTTCGTCTACGTGAAGCTCTCGCTTCGCGCTTGAAGCTTCGCTTAAAGCTTT
Source organism: Helianthus tuberosus (assembly GCA_030545235.1). Taxonomy (NCBI): domain Eukaryota; kingdom Viridiplantae; phylum Streptophyta; class Magnoliopsida; order Asterales; family Asteraceae; genus Helianthus; species Helianthus tuberosus. The sequence continues at coordinate 55,490,616 of CM060406.1, forward strand.
TGGAACCAAAACGCTTCGGAGCGCCTCGCGCTTTTTTAAACCAGGATTTTGATGATTTCCTTTTCTTGCGATTTTAATAATTTTTTTGTATTGCTATGTAAGGTTGTGATTTACAATGTTGGGACCCTGTTTATCGTATTAAAGTCCGTATTGAATTAGCGTGAGCCTATTATTCATTTATCGTTCATAACATGTAAGTAGAGGTTCGGACATGTATAATTATAACAACTTTGCTATTATGTAATACAAGTAAATAATTATATACGTGTGCAGGTGCATCCGGTCCATCCCTTAAGAGGTAGAGGATTTCGGTACTCCATACTTTAAAATATATAAATGCTGGAATGTTCAGTTGTGAGGTACAGATTCCAGTGGGTTGTGAATTGAGTGGTAGGCTATGCTTCTTTTCGTGTTTTCTTTGGTAAGGTAAGGTTCATTTTTTAAGTTGATTTGATATTGTCTAATATTTGGTAAGGTAAGGTTTGTTTTGATTTAGTTGTTGAATTGAGTAAAAAATAGGTTAGCTTGGAGATTAAGTTAGGTTTGGATTGGATTGGATTTGAGAGTCTATATAAAGGGATTGATGTTTTGTATTTGGTAGAATTGATATTAATCAATAAAATATTGTCCATCACGGATCTGATCAAAGTCATGCATCTGCAATTCTTTGATTCATTGATTTTCTGTCATTAGAATAGCAAGTCAAATGAACATTAAACTTGGATTATATAATATATTTGTTTATATTCATTATTATTTCAATGGTTATTGGCTCCACTTTTCAAGTACGTGAACTGTAAATTTCAATTACATTAAGTATATAAGTTAAAAGAGTAGATTATAGCAAGTAAAGATCTTGAAGTTGGAGATATTACCTTGGAGATCCCAGTGTCTGTCATCATTTCAGAGGACATTGTACATAAAACAATGTGTGGTATGATCACTGACATGAAAAAGGGCCCTTGATAAATCATGTTAATAGGAGGGATATCAGTGGCCCTTGATAAATCATGCTAATAGGAGGGATATCAGGGCAGCGGGGTTTGATTAAAAAACCAGTATTGCTGATATGATTGGTAATAATTAATGCAAATTTTCTATAAATTTTTATACAGGTTTGTATGCGGTTTGCAGGTTTTTGGATGGGCTGGGTTCAGATTTGACCCATACTACCATTGGTTTGGTATGATAGTTGGTTCTTAATAATTAGTTGGGTGGACATAAGGGATTCTTATGATTGGTAGTCGTTTTGGGTCTGGTGGTTTTGGCTCAAGATTGGTAATATGAATAATGGATTTTGGTTAGTTGAATTTAGTAATTTTTGTTTTATTTTGTGTATACAGAAGAACCAGACTCAATGGTACACCGTACCGGATCGTACCGAAATGAACCTACCCCCTCCGTACCGAATTCGTCGCATCTAGCGAACCGCGTACCCGAACTGGAGCGAACCGCGAATTAGTTGACTATGGTTATTCATTTATAGAACGCTCATGGTTTATTCATGTTAGTTTTTAATTGTTCTATAGAACGCCGAGCAAGTTCGTAAACAAATGCGGTGTATAAAAATAATCTTTAGGCAAGCATTAGATCGATAATAACAATAACAAAAACAAAAAAATAGTCTAAAAATCAATATAGCATCATAGGTTCGTGGCCCATTCTTCTTTGGTTATGTGTTTGCTTTTTTTAGAGCCCTAACGGTATTTACCTTTGTTTGGTTCGTGGTTTCTATTTGCAGCAAGGGTGGCTTTCGATTGACTTTTTTTAGCTAAATGTTGCAGATTTCCCATGATTAATTTCAAGAGTATGTTTGTTTATACATCATATAATGCTTACCTATTTGCTGTGTGTGTATGCATATATCAAAATATGTGATGTATGTGGGATTTGGAAATAATATTAGGGGTTCTGGGTAGACAGTGGATGTATAAGGCTTACTTCTTTGTAATTTTGGTTTACATTGACATGTAGTTTAGTGTAGAAATAAAATTAATGATTTGTATACCTTAAAATCAACCTTGTAGAAGTAAGCTCTCTTATTTTTAGGTTTTTAATTTTATACTTGATTACAATATTATGGGCTTGGGTACAAAGTTTTTTATATTAAAAGAAGTTTACAACACAATATGCGCTGAAGCCAAGTCAGTGTTACTCTTGATGCAATATTTAACTCATAGTATGGTTTGATTTTAATTTTAATTTTAAAATAGAAATGAATCAGTGTGTTGAAATTTTTAATTAATGTAATTTAAATTTTCCTACCCGGGTGATAACCTAGTTTGACATAAACTTTAGTGAAAATTGAATTGTATCTAAGATAGAACATTTTTTTTTATTATATTACAAAACAAAAAATACTTTATCTTAGACAAACTTAGTTTTAAATAAAATTAATATCATAATTTAAAAGTTAAACAAAACTATATATTTAAATGTTTCAAAATGTGAAATATGATGCAACATTCTAGATAAATGTTTCTAAATATGAGATATGATGTAATATTCTAGAAATCAAAGTTAGTTTTAAATAAAATTAATATCATAATTTAAAAGTTAAACAAAACTATATATTTAATCTAAATGTTTCTAAATATGTGATATTCTAAAAACAAAGTTATAGTGTCTCACACTTTTTAAACCAAGGTTGTAAGTATATACGATTTTTCATATTATATATTTTTCAAAAGTTATGAGTACATTTAAAAATTATATATTTGAACTATTTCCCTTTTTAATTGTGGAAGATGTACAATTGAACGTACTATTATTGTCAAGATTTGTTTAATACTCTAAAAGTTTTTGTTTAATTGTTATATTTTGGTATTTTCTAATAAAACTCTAGGGTTAGGATCAAATACAAAGGATAAAATAAATAAGAAGGGTAAAAAGGATTCTAGTCCATTGATCTTAGATTTGAAGGGTTGAGATTGGTTGTAGGGAAAAGAAGATAATAGAAGGGCATAAAATGAATCATATATTTATGGATTTTCTCTCTCCACATGCAAGGCACATGCCAATTCCCCCATCGATTTAAAACGTCCATAACTTTTTCATACGACATTTTTTTTTCAAAAAAAATTTCACCATAATAACGAGCGTTTTTTATCTTTAATATGAGTACCATATTATCATATAAAAATAAAATAAAAATTTTCATTTTTACTGGGTTTTTTGGCATTGTGTTAAAGGTTCAGGTCATTGTGTCTTTTAACTGGGTTTTGGTCAGTAGAGTTTCTATACATTGTGTTATTATCAAAACCTATAACACAATGTTAATTTGAGTTCTATCCATTGCGTTTTTATAAAAACCTATAACACAATATATGACACAATGAAGATTTTGTTATATATGGGTTTTATATAAATTGTGTTATTAGTTCAGGTCATTGTGTTTTAATATATTGTCCATTGTGTTTTAATAATTTGTTCAATTTTTTTATTATCTTGTTCATTGTGTTTTAGTTTGTTATGTATTGTGTTTTTAGTTTGTTTTTCATTGTGTCTTCGTCTGCTCTCCATTGTGTCTTTTATCTGCTGTCATTAATTGTGTCTTTTATCTGTTGTCATCAATTGTGTTTTTATTTAGTCTGATTCTTATTGTGTTATATGTTATCGCCATTGTGTTATACGTTATGATCATTGTGTTTTAGTATGTTGTCCATTGTGTCTTTATTTGTTGTCATTGATTGTGTTTTTATTCTAATTTACATTGTGTTTTACATCATGTCCATTGTGTAATATGTTATTCATTGTGTTTTAATATGTTGTCCATTGTGGTTTAATAATTTGTTCAATTTTTTTATTATCTTGTTCATTGTGTTTTAGTTTGTTATGTATTGTGTTTTTAGTTTGTTTTTCATTGTGTCTTCATCTGCTCTCCATTGTGTCTTTTATTTGATGTCATTAATTGTGTCTTTTATCTGTTGTCATCAATTGTGTTTTTATTTAGTCTGATTCTTATTGTGTTATACGTTATGTTCATTGTGTTTTAGTATGTTGTCCATTGTGTCTTTATCTGTTGTCATTGATTGTGTTTTTAATCTAATTTACATTGTGTTTTACATCATGTCCGTTGTGTAATATATTATTCATTGTGTTTTAATATGTTGTCCATTGTGGTTTAATAATTTGTTCAAATTTTTTATTATCTTGTTCATTGTGTTTTAGTTTGTTAAGTATTGTGTTTTTAGTTTGTTTTTCATTGTGTCTTCATCTGCTCTCCATTGTGTCTTTTATTTGCTGTCATTAATTGTGTCTTTTATCTGTTGTCATCAATTGTGTTTTTATTTAGTCTGATTCTTATTGTGTTATATGTTATCGTCATTGTGTTATACGTTATGTTCATTGTGTTTTAGTATGTTGTCCATTGTGTCTTTATCTGTTGTCATTGATTGTGCTTTTAATCTAATTTACATTGTGTTTTACATCACGTCCATTGTGTAATATGCAACTGGGTTTTTGAATATTTTTTGAAAAATATAACAATATGGTACTCATATTAAAGATAAAAAAACGCTCGATTTTATGGTATAATTTTTTTTAAAACAAATGATGTATAAAAAAGTTACGGACGTTTAAAAGTTAGGGGGGTAATAGCATGTGACTTGCATGTGCATATTCTCTTTCCTCTTGTAGACAAAATTACACTTTCCATTTAATTACTCATAGGACACTTGTCACTCTCTGGTGCCTTCTTACCCTTCTTATTTTTAAATCTTTTGTATTATAACTCAACCCTAAAACTGTATAATATATCGAGAGACATACTGCAAACACGATTTGTTTAGATTTTTTTAACAAAAATGTAATTCTTTTTATGATATATATGATCCTTAGAATTGTATCATTGGATTCAATTAGGTGTCATTAGGACTCTTTGAAGCAAGATCCATAAGACATGGTTGAACAATTACTTTTGAAATGACTTTACACCTTTACTCATGAATGTACTCTTTCTTCTTTGTGATTATGGCTGGTGGTCATGCTTTCACTCACTTTTTACTTGTAGTATATCTTTTCATTATATTTATGGAATATAATTAGATTGTATCAAGTTCACAAAATATAAGGAAAAATATGCATTTTGGTTTAGAAAAATAAAACCATGTATTAAGAGAGATAAGCAAACTAATTTATTGTAATTTCCTTCAAATACACAAACTAAGTTCAATAACACATCAAAAGACTACGCATCAAAAGCGCGCTCGGATTCTAATTGTGAGCCCGGAAATAGAAGCATAACTACATAGACACGGGAGGCTTTCCATCCAAAAAAGATGAGAAAAGTGCGAGTGCACGTGCAGGCTGATAGCTTGGTACGAAGTGTCCAGCTCCTCTAACGGTAAGAAACGTTAGGTTTTCATATTCAACCACATATCCGCCGACCTAGTCATAGACAAAACAAAAAGCATGATCATTTAAGCGTATTAAATAAGAAAACAATACTATCTGAAATTGTAAATTTTAGTTTCTAACCTCGCCTTTCAAGTACCATGGATACCATGGTGTCTTTATCGTTGTAGTAAGTTTCTTTATTGCATATTTGGTTGTTGTCACCGCAACTCTACTATCAATATCTCCGCTGCAATTTTATAGGATGGCATATATATTAAAAACAAAAATACTTAAAACTAATAAATAATATATACATTTTAATTTTGAAAGCATGTCACATGTTTGGCATGATTATGTATTTATGTTGTATTATGTCCACATGTAATATCACATAAATAAAGTTAAAGGTAGGAGTTAATATTCATACATCCCTTACCTCTATCTCTTTTTATAGATATATACACAGAGAGAGAGATAGATTAAAAGAAGGGTGTATGAATAAGATATAGGGGTGTGAGAATAGTTGAGGCCAATATAAAATCACTGCGTAACGTGAAAATCTTTATGTATGATAGTACCTATAAATCCAAAACCGGATGCCACTCCCCATGAGTCGTTGGATAGTTGGTAACATAGTAAACGGTTGATCGGTCCAGTTATCAAATATCTTGTCACTATGGACAAAAAAAAAAAAAAAAAAAAAAATGAGAACCCTTTTCGATCCAGAACAAATTTTGAAATGTCATATCAACACTAGATTAGAGAAAGCGTTCTTACTTGCAATCTTCCCAGTGTCCCGGAAGGCCTGTGAGATTCGCGTGAAACGCTTTTTGGACTTGAGGGATGTTCATGTAACTTTCGATATAGTCTTGTGTGCATGGATCAAAACCTGTTGTCTACAAAAAAAAAAAAAAAAAAAAAAAAAACAGTAGCTATGTTAATTTATTCTCTTCAAATAATATATATTTATTAATAATCTTATATATTAACATTAGGTTACCTTGGCAGATGTTCCATTCAAACATAAAGGAGCATAAATATCGTAAGGAAAGACATTCCCAACGATGTAATTCTCTTCGTTAATATAAGCTTTACATATATCAGACAAAACCGAATTCCACGAAAAATCACAATTCGCAACAATCCCATCGTGGATTTCATCAGAAACCATCGAACGCGACCACAAAAAATCATGTTTTCCCTTCCTTTGTGTTTCGTCATCAATAAACGCATTTCCAATCTAAAAAAACATCAAAATTACAACCATAAATTTATAAAAAATGTTAAAACATTTTTTTTGTTATGGTCATGCTTACCGCGATCCCTTTCAGGTTGATAAAGGTATGTTTATCGTCTTCGTTGCTTCTAATGATTAATTGGGCAAGTTGAGGTATGTAATGTCCCGCATAGCTTTCTCCCGCAATGTAAAAATCCCTAGTTTTGTATTCCGGGAACCTTTCCAACCAGTTGATTAGAAATGTGTATGAATCTTTCGCGGTTTGTGCATCACCGGGGGTTTTGTAGTCAGAAGATTTATTCGAGTATGAAAATCCGACACCAGCCGGAGATTCCAAAAATAACATATTAGCCACTGCAATAAGTTTAGTTATTAATTTTTTTTTCACTAAAAGAACACACATACAATCAAATTTTGAATAATAACGAGAAGTGGTATAATTACCTTTATTCCAAAAATATTTGTTTATCGATAGGGTTTTACCATCGTTATTGACTCGAAATGGGCCAAGTTCCATCATTGTTCCGCCTCCAATCGAAGAACATCCGGGTCCTATAATAAATTTAGGAGTTAATAAGGAATAAAATGATGTAAATTAAATATCTATAAAAATTAAAGTTTGGTATTTTCATACCTCCGTTAAGCCATAACACAAGGGGTTTTTTAGAAGGTCTATGTATTGACTCAACAAAATAATAGAACAAAGCTCTACCATGATGTGGATCAACGGTTACATAACCCGAATACTGATTAAACTTGGATCCTCTTGGTTGTCCGGGTAATCTTGATATCTTGTCAGCCTCCTTTAACCCGTGGTGTGTGCCTACGTGAACAACAAAATCTTCGGTTGTCAGTTTTGGACTGTCATACGTCTGTTTAAGATATTGAACCTTTTGGAATCTTGAAAGGGGGTCAAATTGATGCCTAACACATTGAACCAACATCAAGAGACCAAACTGAATGGAAAACACTAAAGTGGTCTTCATAGCGGTGTTGGATTGTTTAAGCTTGACTGAAAACAATTGTAGGTGATGTTCAAGTAAAAGTGACAAATTTCATGTTATAGAAGATTCTAGTGTTGTTGTCATGTTTTTCTTTTGTTTTTGTCAATTATGATATCATCATATTTGTGTACATGAAAAAAGCATGACAATATTTGACCGGCTATGTGTAGGTAGTATCATGTGACTTGAGATATTTTATGTTGATTTCGACAATTCAGATAAATGAAGAATGTCTAAATTTAACATTATGGATAAATTACTTTTTATATTAAATTGATAAGAATAATTTAAATATTGTTTGAAATGTAGTTTGAATATTTTTAATAAATATAGGGACAACAACTTGTCGTGTTGGTATGTTAACAGGTTGACGATCCCAAGAATGACACATGTATTTGTCTGTGTTAACAACATTAACAATAACCCAAATATACATAAAATCATGTATCTTAAATAACGCATTGTAATCATTTCATCTAAAAACATGTTGTAAGTGAATTGTAAGCAATTTGTAAATGGATTCTAATAAAAAAGAGTGCAAGTTAAATTGATTGTGAACAAGTTAGTATATTGAACTTATAAACTATATACATGTTTTGGTTTTGATTTTAACGCGTTAACCGTAGTGGCAGACCCAAAAATTATTTTCTAGGGGTGCGCACGAAGGGTTCAACCAAATTTTCAAGGGGTACAAACGTACAGTCGGGATTTTTACCTTGAAAATACACCAATTTTTTTTTCAAGGAGGCCGCCCGCCCACCCAAGCCAAAGCTTGGGTCCGCCCTTGGTTAACCAGTTTAATTTTATTACCACCTAAACACGACATATTTATCAAACAAATTAGACTGGTTAACTGGTACACAGCTTGTTTATTAAACATTGAAAAAGTTGGAATAACCGATCTAAAACCACATTATATATTTTTTTGGGTCTACAATGTATACCTTGGGCTATAACAATTTTGGGCTTTACCATGTATTCAATGAGCTGTAACACTTTATGTTGCATATTAAATCAAACTTAATTTTTTTTGGCCAAGCTTGTTTTAGTCCACCATTCTTGCGTATGAAATCAGACATCTTTCTAGTTGGGCTTGCAAGCCTGTAATGTATATTTCGTATAATCGTATTTAACACTTTAACTAAATCGTCAACAAAGTTGGGTTAAACAATTTGGGCCAACTTGACACAGTTTTTCTTTTAATTTTATTAATAACTAGTCTTAAGCCCCGTGTTGCGGTGGGGACGTAAAACCGTATCAAGTAGCACTAACACCACATCGCCGCTCAGCGACTACCATCACCAGAAACTCAACTAGAAGAACAAATGCGATCGTTTTCGAGTTTAACTTGGAGCGTAGCACATGTATAAAAATTATTTAACCATGTATAAATATAAAAGTGTAAAGTGTAATATAGAAATTAAAAGAGACCATATTAAAGTTGAGGGGCTAAATATGTTATCACCATAGTTGAGGGGTTAAAAAAGAAAAGAAAAAAAGAAGGTAAATAACGAAAATAAAAAAGAAAACCTTATCAAAGTTGAGAGGTTAAAATGCAATTATCAAAGTTGAAGGGCCAAAAGAAAAAAATATAAATAAATCACAATGTACAACCTTTGAAGCATAGGTAAATTGGTATATAATATAGGGGAAGGATCCACTAAAAAGTGGATTTTGCCTAAGTAGCCTAAGAAGGATTGTGATGATGACATGTGGCACTCCTAATAAGTAGGAATGGGGGGCATTTTGGTCCTTATAAATATGAGTGAAAATGACATGTGGCACCCCATTTGTTTTTTAAAAATACAACAAAAAAATCTAGTACAAAAAAATATAGCACAAAAAATCTAGTACAAAAAAATCTAGCACAAAAAATCTAGTACAAAAAAATATAGCACAAAAAATGTAGTACAAAAAAATATAGCACAAAAAAATTTAGTATAAAAAATATAGCACGAAAAAATTCAGCAAAAAAAATGTAGTACAAAAAAATCCATCACAAAAAATTGAGGAAAAAAAATTTAAGACAAAAAAATCCAGCACAAAAATATAGTACAAAAATCCAACACAAAAAAGTGTTATACAACATAGAAATACAACACATTTTGATGGGTTTTTTTAGTCTTCATATTTTATATAGCAATATGGTACTCAAATTAAAGATAAAAAGATCCTCGATTTTACGGTGAAATTTTTATGAAAAAATAACATCATATAAAAAAGTTATGAACGTTTAAAAAATGGGGGTGAAATATGCATGTGCCTTGCATGTGGAGAGAGAGTCCATAAATAGGATTTTCCTAAGATACCCTTGCACTCCTTCTTTCTCCTACACTTTCATCTTAACCATTGATTTGAAAAATGAATGGTTAAGATTACTTCTCATCCTACTTAGGCAAAATAAACTTTTTATTTGATCTTACCCCATATAATATATACACTAATAAAACACAATGAGGTAACTTGTCATTTAATATATATACTAGTGTGATTATCGCGTGCTTCGCTACGGGTCTTTGGTCATTATCGGTCTAGTTAATTACAGTACTCGTACGGGCACTCGGCATAACAATCGTTGCCAATCGACACGTGTTTTACATCAATTAAAAACAATAAAAGTGAATACCTACACCGGTACCGGTGTTGTTCGGTCGGTATCGGTCTGGTTAGTTAACTTCGGGATGGAAGACTTGAAGAAACTGAAACGTCTGCTTTTGTACTACCTTGAAGAAGATCGTCCGTTGGCTCATCAATACATCAAGGTAGTACAGTTCTGTGTGAATAACAAGGTCTGTGCTGGTAGCGAGTACTTGAAGCTTAGTTGAAGAAAAGATTACAAGTTGGCATTGAAGATCCCACACTCATCAAGGGGGGTGTCTGTATATGCACTTTTGTGATCAGTGCTGGATTTCCAATTGTTTAAGGTCTTAAATGAAACTTGTAACAAATATTTTGTCTAGTCCGAGTTTATCTTTTATCCGTCCAAATTTATGTAATTCCGAATTAGGGTATGTAGTTCCCTAATCCGGGTTTGTCTTTATTTCTATATGTCTAGACTTAGGAAGTATGCCTAGTCCGAGTTTTTGTGTCAATGTAAGCAAACTCAGAACATCTTTTGTAATTTTCCGAGTTTGTGATGTTTTGGGCTTTGGGCCCTGTTTGTTGTCTGGACATGTGTGTCCGGACATGTGTGTCCGGACATGTCTTGTATATATATCTTTATGTGATAATGACAAGACAACAATTCTTTTGTGGAAAGTTCTCTGGCAAGAAAACCCTAATCATTGTGTGTTGCATTGGCGGCTGCTACTGTGTGTGACATGATATCTCTGAGAATACTTTGTGTATTCTTAGATCATCTTCTTCTACTCTGTCTAAATCTCTACAGTGGTTGTCACAAGGTGGATTCCGCACACCTTGTGTTTGTGTTTGAGCGAGATCCTTGACCGAGAGTGGATTAGGAGACTTAACACACTCCAATTGAAAAGAATGAAGGAGGAGATGGTAGCTGCAAAATTTGGAACTATGCAATCAATGGCTAGATGGGATGAGCCAACAATCCAAGAAAATTACAAGCAATTAGAAGCTCTAAGAGAAAAAGATCCATGAGTCCCTAAAAAGCCAAACTATGAATAAGTAGACTTCCCCTCCAGATCTCTGGTTGATCCCTCATAGCTTCCTACTACAAAGAACATCTCTTCAGTTGTGGAAAATTGCCTCAAAAGGCAAAAAGAGATGTTTGCAGAAGATATGAAGATATATGAAGATGAACCGAGAAAAGAAGGGATCATGAATGAATTGATATAAGGGCATCCAGGTGCAAATCCAAAAGACCTGCTTGGTCAAATCTTGGGAAAATAATTTCCCTCAACTCATCAAATAACATTTGCCCCAGGAAATCCATCTAACTCCAAAAATTCTAAAATGGATGTCTAACAGGACAAGCCATGAATTTGACAATAGTCAGAGCAAATAGAGAGGTTGAAAAGATCTCTATGAACAATGCATTTGGGCTCAAGAATGAAGATCTGCAAGTCCTTATAAGGCTTGAACTTGAAAGGGATCCATATGATTATCTCTTAGTGAAATTTGAGCACCAATTCAAGGGCCAGATAAGAGAGAAGTTGATGAGAAATAAAGATTGATCTAATAAACATCTTTTTTAGCATCATCTGTTCTAGGGGAAATTGTTGGACCTACAAAAGAATAGAAGGTATTCAAAAGCCAAAACATGACTTCCTGTTCAAGAAATAAACAGTTGATGAAACATTCTTCTCCCAAAGATAGTGAATCTTGAACACTAATCAGAACATCTGTTGAAGAAATTCAAAGAACTGTTTGACGCCTTGGAACCATTTTTGAAGAAGAAGAAACCACTGATCAAGGCCAAAGCTCTGTTGAAGAAAAATGCTGATCATGAAAACCAAACATTTGTTATGGCCAAACAGATGTTTGATACAAGCCAACAACAGTTTGAAGAATAGAGGTTTATTCAATGTAACAGTATTTAGCTAAGAACAGATCTTTGATGTAATAGATCAGATGTTAGATTCCAACAGATGTTTGCTAACATCTGAGGAATCTTTTCTATTAGGAATGTTAGATGTCACTATAAGGGTGACGTCAGTTAATTGCAAACAGAGCTTTCATACTTGTATAAATAGATATCATGTGTTAGAGATTTATTCTATCACAAACATTCATTTTGTATGAACAACAATGTACGTGATCAGACCGAGGGGGAGTTTGTATAATCATTTTATTGTAATTAAAATCATTGAAATTCATTATAAAACATTATTGTATAACTTCCAGCTTGTGTGTTGATCTTATTTACTTTGCAATTTACAAATTGTCTGTTCTTTTTTTATATAAACTCACAAGTATTGCAAACTCAGATCCTACATTCTAATAAGCTAGAGCGTAGCCTGTTTCTCGAGTATCCTCAAAACACGCTCACTTAGTTCAGCTAGTGATATGAACAAATATACAAATGTTTTTATGTCAAATTACCACCCATTTATAATATGTTTTGTTATTGAAATGTTCAAAATAGGCTTAAATCGGTTTATATTGAATTTTAAGGAAAAAAATAACCCAATATTAACAAAGGAAGCAAAACCGGGCGAAAAATAGAAGAGACTTCCTAGATACGCCCCACGTCTCGGAAGACATGCCCCGTGCCTCAGATCACAACACCACCAAACACCTTCTGAGGCCCATTGCGCTAAGATCAGGCGAAGAAAGCCAGACACAACTCGTAATTAAAATTGTTTTATTAAAAACACACACTATTACACATTCTCATATCCAACATATTGTTATTACACAACACATAGCCTTATCAGCGTAATTACTCATGAGCAAATGGCCTTGTGATTTGTGATATGATGTTTACGCCACACAAAAATTACATTGATTCAAATCTTTACAAATGCATGTTAGGTAATTTTTGTACACATAACTCACTGTCATGGTGGCATTATCAATATAACACAATATTCAAGTTATAAACTTGATTAAGTATTCTATACAAAACTATAAATTAAAATCGATTACACTTTTTTTTAATCACGGAAGATATACAATTAAACATGGTGTAATGATTAAAATTTGTATACATAACTCGTTGTCGCAAACAAGCCTTAGGGGGGCTTTTGGTTCGTTGGAATTCAACATAATTCGAATTTGAATTCCAAATCTTAAAATGTTTGGTTCACAGAAATTTTTAGAATTGGAATCTCAATTTCAATCTACATATATGTTTAGTTGACAAAGGAATTGGAATTATGCATGAATTCCTTCAAACCCCTTTAACTTAAGGAATTCAAAATCCTTCCAACATGTGAAGGAATTCAAGTATATTCATTGTAATCTTTGACCGGTGGATGTTTCGACCCAAAACGTTTTGATTAGAACTCCCGTCCAGTTTCGACCCGTACCATTTCAAACCGCGTCGTTTTGAGCGAACCTGGGGTGGTGGGGACCGGTGAAACGCCCATTTCCATATGGTCAAATACCAATACTTAAACAACGAAATATACGACCCAATTTAAACTTTTACACACCATTAAAACAAAACTTGGTTGTACATACGAAATCAGCTAGTTTAAACATCTACAACTAACCAAAGTTTACAAAACACATAACATAAGTATCGATTAAAGTTTAACAACTAAGTCTTAACTACTTCATAACAAAAGCATTTTGACCCGTTTACAACATTTAATTTTCCGGAAGCGCGTGAAGGGCAAAAGAAGTGTGTTCGATCCGAGCGTAGCATGATCATCTAGACTTGGGTTTTACCTATAACACAACAACAAGAGTTATACCATTTAAACATTAACACATCCTACTAACATGGAATTCTAACTTCCAACAAACATGACAAACATGCTATTAACGTAACTATTCATGTTCTCTTGTTAAACCATTACTATCACTCTTTCTTTTGAATCCGTTCATGGTATAACATCATACGATCATTCCTTTTTTACATCCTCATTCTAGTTCATTTGACTCGTTCATAACGGGTTAACATATGACCATTATTTTACATACTCATTCTAGTCCGTTTGACCCGTTCATAAGGGGTCTAATAGAAGTTCATTCTTTTACATAACATTCTAGTTTATTCGACCCATTCGTAATGGGTCTTTTACATCATTATTCTCTAGTAGACTACGATTGCCACAATATATAACAATAAACAAAGCTATAATTAAAAACCTTAATCGTACAAGTGACGTACCTCGTTCTTGATTTCCTTGTTGCTTCGAGGGACTCGAACCTTATTCCTTTATACCTATATATAACCGTTTATACTTAGAATCCATGTCTAATGCGTATTTTACATACATTCCATGATAAGTCATCATAAAAACTTAACATGTACTTCATTTGCATATTCATTTCTGTTCTTTATTTGTCAAATCTTCGCTGGTAAACCCTTTTAAACCCACTTCATTTCTGTTCTTTATTTGTCAAATCTTCCATACCCATTTCTTAAAAATTGTATCTTGATCGGTCTAACTAACCCTATATCAATTCCGTTTTCATCTTATTATTGTTTTTCGTTCTCATTCTGTTTCTGTTTACGTGTTTACCAGTAATTCAGTATTTCCGTGTTTAGTTCTGTTTCAAACCTTAATTTTGTTATTTTATTCTCGTTTGAATCTTCGATTTACGATTCAATCGCGTGAATTCGATTGCTACAACACGTATGAATTGATTACTAGCTGCTGTTATCAGTATCTACGTGTTTAGTTTTATGTTTTTCTTCTTCGCACGCAAGGTGTTCGACGAAATGCCTAGGTGATTTTTCAGGGTTTTTTAGCGTAGCGGTTCAATTACCTTTTGACCCATCAGCTGCGATTCCTTTTGGGTTGGGTTTTCTTTATTGGTGGTGGCGTACGTGACATTATCTAAGTGTCGACTTCGCTTACTTAGTTTTGTTATGGTTGGTTCTAATGGTAGCGGTTTCTGGCCTTGTCCTTTCCGACGGTTTCATTGTTGCCCCGATGGCTTGGTGGGGGCTAAGGGATTCTCAAGGTTAATGGCACATATCAAGAGTCACCATTTGTGCTCAGACGAGAGGAAAGATTCTTTGAGATGTGCAATTGCTGACGATCTTAATCTTTTTACATTTGTTTGTGAAGCTTTGAGGGTGTCCGGACAATGGTTATGTGGTGAGTGTATGTGCCCTCATGCTTTCAGTCGGGTGTGCCACCATGAGGATAAGGTTATTCGGTTTGTGCCAGGTGAGAGAGATGAACAGGGTTTTATTGTTGGCATCACTAGACCCGGTGTTGAAAACGTTGATACCTCGTCGGAAGAGTTGGGTGTAGATATTGCTTTGCTTGACCGTGTTTTTTCTCTCCCCATCAAGACTGTTAAGAGTATCCCCCTTAGTTGTCGTATGGCATTTGCCCAAGTCTTAACTGCAGCTTTGGACAAGGTGGTTGCTATGCCTGATTCTGTTGAGGCATGGGTTCGTCTTTTGATATTACCACGTTTCACCTTGCGGGTGTTCAAGCCTGTTGGTCGTCAGGACAAGAGGACGGGCAATAGGAAGACGGGCCAATGCCTTAGCATCCAGCGGTCTTTGGCTCAGTGGGGTGATCGTGAGGGTTTTGCCACTCTTGTCCAGTCGTTGTTTGATCAACCCGCGAGGGGGGTTACAGATGGAATCAAAAAGGGCACTGAGAATGATAATGAGTGTGGGGGGACCAATGTGAAACAATGTTTACGTAAGGTTGCTGATGGTCATTTCACTGCAACGGTTAAGGTTTTATGCTCCTCGGGGGTCACCCCTCTCAATAAGAATACTATGGAGGCTTTAGTGGCTAAGCACCCATGTATGCCCCCTCCTTCCATGCCTGCCTCCTTGCCTTCTGAGTCTCCTCTTGTGGTGGAGTCCGATTGTGTGCTCGGGTGTATTAAATCTTTCCCCAAAGGTACGTCATGTGGGAGAGACGGCTTAAGGGCCCAACATCTTTTAGATGCTTTGTGTGGGGAGGGGTCTGTGATTGCTGATAGCCTGCTTAGGGCTACTTCAGCTATGGTTAATTTGTGCTTGGGAGGGAGATGCCCGAGGAGTCTGGCGGAGTTTGTTGCTTCTGCTCCTCTTACACCTCTTCTCAAATCGGATAATGGGATTAGGCCTATTGCTGTTGGGTCGATTTGGAGGAGGGTGATCTCCAAGGTGGCCATGAAAGGTGTTGGGAAGGAGATGACCAAATACCTTGGCGATTTCCAGTTTGGGGTAGGGATTCCGTGTGGGGCAGAGGCCGTTCTTCATAGTGCGAACAGGTTCCTTAATGAGTACCACCAAGATGGGTCTCTTGCTATGCTTACTGTTGATTTTTCGAACGCTTTTAATTTGGTTGATAGGACAGCCCTACTGTACGAGGTAAGGAAAATGTGTCCTTCCATTTCTACGTGGGTCGATTTTTTATATGGTCAACCAGCTAGATTGTATGTGGGGGATGAGTATATTTGGTCTACTACTGGCGTTCAGCAGGGGGACCCCTTGGGGCCCCTCCTTTTTGCCCTTGTTCTACACCCACTTGTTCACCGAATAAGGGATCGCTGCAAACTTCTATTCCACGCCTGGTACCTAGATGACGGAACGCTTATTGGAGATGCCACCCAAGTGGCTAATGCTTTAGATATCATCAGAGCTGAGGGTCCTTCCTTAGGGCTTCAACTTAATATAAAGAAAACTGAAGTTTTCTGGCCAACCTGCAATGGTGTAAAGGTTCAGGAGGGCTTATTCCCTCAGGGGATTGGGAGGCCGGTGCTGGGTGTGAAACTCCTAGGGGGTGTCGTTAGTCGTGATGCAGAGTTTATTAGTAGTATGGCTCTTAAAAGAGCGAACTGTGCAGTCGAGCTGATGAGGTGCCTTAAACGCCTACGGGACCCTCAGAGCGAGCTCCTCTTGCTTCGTTCTTGTATGGGTGTTGCTAAATTACTGTTTGGTCTTCGAACGTGTCAACCTTCTTTGGTCGGGGGAGTTGTCTCTGTTTTTGATGAAGGCCTCCGGGGAGCATTAGAGGATATTGTTGTTTGTGGGGGTGCCTTTTTTTGGAGATCTCCAGTGGAGGTTGGCTTCTCTCCTGACCCGGTTCGGAGGCTTAGGGATTTGTACGGCCGATGATGCCTCTTCATATGCTTTCGTGGCTTCAAGGGCCCAATCTTGGGGTTTACAAGACCACATACTCCGAGAATGTGGTAGGGATGTTTTAGACTTCGATTACAGGAGTGCGTTGGACCTTTTGCATAGTTCTCTTCCCGACCTTGATATTGGCGGTTTCTACATTAAAGACACCGCCCCTCCTAAATCCCAGAAAATTCTGGCGAATGCCTTATATGGCGAAATTGTCAAGAGGTTTGAAGAGAAGTTTGTTTTATCCCCTCGGCAAAGAGCTGTGTTTGAATGTCTACGTGCCCCACATGCTCAGGATTTTCTGTTTGTCGCACCTATTGAAGGCTTGGGGCAACACATGTCGGCTGTGGAATACCGTGCTATCCTTAGATACCGACTGATGATTCCTTTGTACCCAGTTGACGAGCCATGCCCGGTATGCCGCAAAGCATGTTTGGATTCTTTCGGGGAGCACGCGATCCACTGTAAAGAGCTACCAGGGTTTAAATATCGGCATGATTGGGTGAGAGATGTGTTATGTGATGTTCTTAAGCGGGCCGGGATCTCTGCCAAAAAGGAGGCTCCAGTAAATTTCCTGACTGACCCCTTAGAGGGGAGGTCCACTTTACGCCCGGCGGACATCCTTGTGTTTGGATGGGAAGGGGGGAAACACGCTTGTGTAGATCTAACTGGAGTCTCCCCCCTTGTCGGGCTCAAGGACAAGGGCTTTGTCGTAGGACAAGCGGTGCTCAAGGCGGAGGCGAGCAAAGTGGCAAAACATGAGAAAGCCTGCCTGGAGAATCAACATGTGTTTGTCCCGTTTGCGTTTGATACCTTTGGTGGTCTCGCTCCTGACGCTGTGCGACTTTTGAATCGGGTTCAAAAAGTCGTTAATAGTAATTCTTCGTCGCTAAAGGTTTCAAACTTTGTATTTAGTAGAATTGGTTTTTCTATTCAAAAGGGGGTGGCGGCGCAACTTGTTGCCCGACTACCTGCCATTGCTTTGTAAAAAAAAAAATCATGATCATTACGTAGGGTCTGAAGTCAACATTGCAGAATTCTTAACTAAGGCATTTCATCAAATACTTGGTGTGCATACTACCAACAAAGCATAAAGTACAAGTGTTGAAAGCATAGTCCTACTAGTTCATCTCATAGATTATCAAAATCAATCAAGTTCATACATCTCTTTCATTCTACATCAATTTACCTAGAAATTCTCTACTACATACAAGATCATATATCAGTATTACACATATTTGCATCTACTTGATCATCATATTCATCATAGTTTTTACATCAAGTGGGTTTATACTTCAAATCATAAAACGACCAAAATCAAGCATAATTCTTGTTCTATAAATTAATCCTAACTCATAATTACACAAATTTTCATATGAACTCATGATTGGGTCGAAACCCGCTTTCTACAAATCATCAATTTAAGAAATTCGACTTACCACTTTAATAAAAAAGTTTAGATGATTAGAATTTTGAGTTCATGCATTAGTTTGGCTTTGATTTTCCCTTCTAATCTTGTTGATTTCTGATCCCAAGGGTTTTCTCTTGTTTTTCTTCTCCCCTGGTCGATCCCCAGCACACACAGATTGTGTGTGTTTGTTTTTATTTGTTTTAAATAAACTTTCATTCAATTATGCAACTTCAGCCCTTCTAGTTCTAATTGTTGTTTATTAATACACAATGTTTCATTCTTTCTATGCTAACATCACATTTCTTTAACTTAGTTAATCAACTAAGGTTATGATACTACACACTTAGAATATTTAAGGTAAAATAAATAAATTACGTATTTTTGGGGTGTTACAGCCGGGGTGATAGATTCCAATTTATTTGACAACCAAGCACATTAAAATATTAAATTATTAATTCTTTGAGACGGGGTCTCATTGGAAGCAACATCTCTATTTCTATAGAGTAGAGGTAAGGTTGTCTACATCTTACCCTCCTCAGACCTTACTTTAGCTTTGCTATTGGTGGGATTTACTAAATATGATGATGATGATGATGATTAAGGTGCTGTTTGTTTTTTCAGAGGTAAAGCATCTGCAGTCTGCGGACTCACATCTGCAGACATCTGTAGTAGAAGAGGTGGACCAAACCTCTGCAGTCTGCAGGGAGAAGACTGTTTGTTTTTTAACTTCTGCAAGATGCTAATAAAATTTTGAAATTTAACACCTAAAATTAGCAAAATACCACTTAATTTCTGAAATTTAACACCTAAAATCAGCAAAATACCACCAAATTTCTGAAATTTAACACCTAAAATCAGCAAAATACCACCAAATTTCTGAAATTTAACACAAATCTAACCACTGATCCAATGCCATAAAGAACACAAACACAAAACTACCTGTTTTTTTAATTGTGGCTTCAGCAGCTTCAACTGCTTTGATGACCTGAAACAATCCATCTGTAACACCACGTAAAAATGTGTCCAATTATGTAAAGACACGTGTCCTAAAACTCTAAATATGTGAAAGATTGAGTTTAAAGGACTAAAGTTGACAAAAGGTGAAAATATGTATGCGAAGGGACTAAAAGTGTCAACATGCCAAACTTATGCCTCTGAATGACCATACTCGAAGAATATATTCTTAAACGAATGATTTATTGGATATAAGAAGCCGTTTGTAAGAATAATCGGAAGATTATAAAACTACAGGGGTAAACGTGTCAACATGTTAAGTCTTACCTCTGAGTGACCTTTTAATGAACCTGAGGCTTCGAAATATTCAAATATACTCTCAAGAATAAGTGGTATAAATTTCAAGTGGTTTCGAGATCGTTAAGCAAGTTTTCAAGACTTTGGGTGAAAAGTGTCAATGTGATGAAACTTGTGTTCATAGTGATATTTAACGAAACCGGGCCTAACGGAGTTTGGTTATACTTCCTTGAGCCTCTACAAATTAACTAAAAGGGCCTTTATTGCCAAAAATGAGGTTGTATAAGGTTTTAAATGGCCAGGGACTGAAACTGCCAAGTTTGAAAATGTTTTAACCTGATTTACCGGTCGTCACGGCCCGCGTAGACTCTTGCTGAGTCTTACGCGGCCCGCGTAGAAGTGCCCAGCTCAGAAAAATGTTGCCAGCTGCGGGTTTATGTTCAGAACCGACTTTAACTCATTAGAAGTGATACCAGGGGATGTATGTCGGTCTTGTTAAACCACTAGGACACCTGGGGTGATCCTAGATGCCTCCAAAACAGATGCAATCATCCAAATGCATGGCATATTAGTATATAAGGAGCCTAAGTTCTTTGTTCATATGCACACTTGGTTGTAACAATTCAAAAACCCATCTCTGGAGCTAGCAAGCATTAGGAGAAGATTAAGAAGTGTAGAAAAGATAACAAGGACCTTGTGTAAGAGTTTTAATCCATGCTTAGTCCATTTTATTAGCTTAAAAACCGAAAAGTCAAACATATCGTAATTAAGCTTTGACTTTCGGTTTAATCATAAATGGTCCAGCCACTGACCGAAATGAAAGTGGTTATGGAACCATATTAAGGTAGGTGATTAACCCTTAAAAGGGCACCTCCTAATTATTTCGTTTGACTAGTTAATTGTCGGGTCAATCTAGTTAGTCAAAAAGTCAAACTGGACAGAAACTTTAAAAATGATTTAAACTAATAAAACAAAGGTTCTAAATTATATTTTAACATTCTAATGACTTGGTAATTAGTATTAGAACATGTTTAATCAGGTCTAACCCGACAATTATCAGTCTAAGGTCAGTTTATAACCGAAAGTCGCAAAAGCTTGACTTTTTCTTTGACTTTCAGTTCTGACCCGTTTAAGCTTAATTCTTCTAAGTTTTAAGCTTCCATTAGGACCATATAATATAGTAGTGTAACCCCCTGGAGTTATATTGCTTGGTCCCTAGTGGTTTGAATTATATGCTCTTATTTGTTAATATGCTTATAAATGCCGTAAATGCCCTTTTGACATATAAATGGGATTTTTAGAAATGTGAGAGGACAAAAACCTTTGCTACTGATATATAAGTGTGTCCCAAAAATTTGACATCAGTTCTTGGTCTCAAACATAAGTTATGCTCGATTTCGTAATTAGAAGCTTTTTATTAATTAAATTGTGATATCTTGCATAAGACATGTTTAAACTTGGATTTTGAACCAAAACTCATTACCTACTGTTAAGACATTATTTTTAAGGAATTTTAAGATTTTTGGTCAGATTATAATTTGTTTAAATCATAGAGTTCTTGTGTAATTCGGTAAATGACGATAATACCCTTTTCATGCATAAAATGAGATTAACAAACGATTTGAATGCCAAACCTTTTCCTACTGATTTCATACATTAAATAAATTATTTTGAGCATTTAAAACTGATCAAAATCTCATATTTACATAAACATCTTGATTATCGTCAATTAGCGAGTTTTACACTAATTAGGTGCATAGTATGGTTTAAAACCATATTTAACGCCTAAGACTTGTTACCTACTGATTTTTTAAATAAATTTAAATATTATTACAGTAGGTATAAATTATGAACTCAGATTTCCAAAAATGTCCTTAAAAGCATATGTGAAATGACCAAAATGCCCTTTCGGGGCATAGTTTGGCCATGAATGGAAAACCCCACATGTATGTAGTATCTTACTGATGTAATGAGATAAAATAAATGTTTTTACTGATTACCAAAGACCAGAACTTCAGTTTGTTATAAAATCTCTTTTATAAGTATTAAAATGACCAAAATGGCCTTACGAGACTTAAATTGGTTTTAATTACTTTTTGGGCATATATGTTAACATCCTACTGATGTAATAACATATTTTAAGCATAATAACATTTGAGACCTGTATGTAATTCATTTGGTTACCCGTTACGCGTTTATGCGTTCGGATCGGTTTATGTGACTAGTTTACGTAAAATAGCCGAAACGGGTCTAACCTTATCATTAAATCCTCAAATTCCAGAATATGTTTAGTTTACCCATATTATACAAGTATCCAAGATTATCGGGTCTAAACCACATTCTATTCCGGTCTCCGCTTAATCTAGCGTTTAGAACCGTAAAGTTTCTTTCTAGCTAACCGGTCTAAGTCTTTGACTTAACTAAAGACCCGTTAGCATCCTAATATGTTATTAAACCTTCTATACAGATTAAGTAGCATCCAGTAGAAGGTATCATCATAAAGCTTTAGGATTTTACGGCTGAGTTACTTTTCACCTTTAGCTCAGGTAAATACTTTTAACTTATTTTCCCTTATACGGGCTTGGGATATGGTATTATAATAATACCACTTGGTCGGGTATGAAATCATTTAATCGGATTGTGATTAATAAATTTACATAACCCATTTTAATCTGTCTTGTTTGATAACATAAGCATTGGGGGTTAATACGACCGTGTCCTGGATATCCTCGGCTTATTTCATTTGAAAATGGCCACGACCTATGCACGGGGTGTAGGCATACACCTGACAGATGCAAATGCTAAAATATAAACCCACATGTTGGGGATAACTCCTTTGTGGGTTCTATAAGTGGTGACTCGGTTAATCAAGACCAGCTTTCAACCGGCCCCAATTGTATGACAAACATATAAATCTGTATACAAGATTATTTTAATAATTGTCCCAAGTTATAAATGATTTGTGCCTTGTGCACTTAAATCAATTTTCATAAATGTTTTCAAATGAGTCAGTTAATTGTATTTACCAGTGTAAACTGACGTATTTTCTAAAGATTGATTGACAGGTACTTCTCGTAAATAGGCTGGAGCTACTAGGTGTCATATAAGAGGATCTTGCAAATCCCTAGATACCTGGAGTCTGTTATTTCAGTTTCTTGTATTTTATTTTATGATCCGCCTGTGGATCGTATTACAACCTAGTCTGTATATTCTTTCATTGAACACCCAGACACTATGGTTTGTAATAGTTTATTCACCAAGCCTTCCGTTGTGCTATTATATTGTGTATATTGGCAATGATGATATCAACTACGTCGCGATACTCCCCGCCGGGCCCACCGATAATATGTGGAAATATCGGGGTGTGACAGGTTGGTATCAGAGCCAACATTGAGTGAATTAAACACCAACCTTTTTTTGTGTTTAATCTCAATGACACAATAAGCACATTCCTTAGACTTCCGAGTCTAGGCTAATGACCTAGGATTTACTCTTAACTTTCCTTTTGTTGTTTATGTATTATTTACATGTTTTAACAGGTTTTATCGATAATGCCACCACATGTACGAGGCAAGGGAAAAGGTCCAATGAGAGGTGGACCATCAGGACATGCAGGACCTTCTCATAGGCGCACTCCGTCTGCGTCATTTTCTAGCTCGAATTCGCATAACCAATGGGGTCATTCTTTTAAATCCGCGAGACACTCGGTCTCGTTGAGTTCATCACCCTCGTTTCATCCATCTTTTGGGCCGCCTATTCCAAACGAGCCCCAACATTCCCATCACTCTCATGTTTCACATCATTCACAAGATTCCCACCAATCCTACCATTCCTTGTACTCCCATTCTTTCCATCACTCTGATTCCACTTATTCTCCAACTCAGTTCAACCCTAATGACTATGTCAATGATTTTATGGGTTTCAATCCTCTAGGACCCAAGGATCATTTCTCCCAGGAGATGGAAACGGATGACGACCCTGACCCGGATCTGCAAACCGGAACACCGGGTCACCCTATCAGCATCTCTAGCGGTTCTCCATACCAAGGATCGCCGTACCGAGGGCCTGACTCATTTGCCGAAAGGTGGAACCAACATGAATGGGCATTCACCCCTTCATATCATAACTCTCATGTTCAACCTCCTTTGGATGAGCCGCATCTTCAAGCAGTTTCTCCACCACCACTACCCGTTGAGGAACCACCTCAACAACCACCTCAACCACCTCCCGAGCCACCAAGGCGAAGGAGGAATGCACGAATATCCGTGCGAGGGGGACCACGGTTCAGTTCCCCTCAAGGTTTAAGCTCATACCCTCCTATCCCCGAGGACCCTCAATTGGGTGGACCCTCGCATGCAGTGCCGGAAGATGATCCTCTGCCAGTTTCTTATGCGCCACCACCACCACCAGTGGGTTTCGAAAACCCGATACCGACTTACCCAGATTCTTCTGGGTATAACCCTTTTTGTAAAACCCGAGAGGATCTTTCAATGATATCAACAATAACTTGTGTAAGTGTGGAAACCAAACACAAGCGGATTCAAGAAAACTATATAGTAATATAAACAAAATAATCAAACCAAAACACTTTCTTGCATTCACCTTTGAACCGATGACTGATACAAGACAAGCACAGGATCTCGAGTGGCCTTCAACCTTCAACAAACTGATCAACCCTCTAAACATAATGAGGGTTTGCTTATATACTACCTAAGATGGATCGAGACCACCCTAAGCCCACTCGAGATCACCCCAAAACCCATTGCATACATGCGACCCAAAATAACTAGTTAAACATTACAAGACCAACCCTAAACTATTATATTTCTCTATGCATAAACCTCAAGGTTCCAACAATCTCCCCCTAGGTTTATGCATGGAGATTCTTGAGACTTCAACTATCACGATCACCACCCAAACGATCCTTGATCCCACCAAAGCCTTTTGTGCGAATATCAATGGCTGAAGGAACAACACCTGTCCATGCTTTTGCAATTTCTTCAAATTTTTCCGTAGCTCTAATTTGATTGCGAGCTAACACTTCTAGATCTTCATAAGCAAGGTTCAGCAAATCAACTTGATCCACCAAGCGAAAATTCACATCATCATCACAAACAATTACTGCCTGACCTAGACGCTCATCATAAGCCCAAAAATACAGGGACTTCAAAGCACCTTTTGGAATCTTTCTCACTAAAGGATTCACCTTTTCCTTGTCAGTCGCTGGCCAGTGCACAATCTTCATTCGCTTGTTTGTGTATGGATCTCGAATGCCTTTAGCTGGTTTAACAATAGATTCTGCAGTATGCATCAAAGGAAAGTTACGAAGAACTTCCCTCTGAAATCGTTCAAAGAACAAATATCCACGACCTCCAGGTCGATCATCCACATACGATGACTTAGACAGATTTATCAAATCAACTTTTGTGAAAGTTTGAAACTGAGCTGGATTTTTGTACCACTCAACAGGTCCAACCTTTCTTTTTATCCACCATCTTCGACGACAATGATTAAAACTCCAGCTAACCACACCAGATCTATTTCCAACTTTATCATAGAGAGTTTCACCAACATCCATTAAATGATGAGTTGCTTGAGCATCATCATTATCAGGATTAAGATTCTTGTTCTTCAGAATTACAAACTCCCTTTTCTTCTTGATTCTTTCAGCCTTTTCTCTATCTGCAACTGGATCAGTAACTCTTTTAAAGTATTGTTCCATAGCAGCACTTCTCTCAGCATCATCCTTTTCAAAAGCTTCTCTTATGTTTTCTACGTCAGTCGGATCAGAAAACTCTTGTCCAAACTTCTTCTCCAGCTTTCCACATAAATCATAAACCATATTAAACAGTAAACTGACGTCTCCTTGAAGCTGTTCAATTTGTTGATTCTTTTGTACTATAGTATCTTCAAGTTGGATAATCTTGGCATCTTTATGAATCGAATCTTACTCAACCACAATTAATCGTTTCTTCATTTCTCTCATACTAATGAACTCATCATCATCACTCGAGTCATCATCAAACGGCATCCTCAACGGCTCTTCAGGTCTTTTACCACTTGAACTGCTAGGCATGTCATGAATAAATCTAGAAGGACCTGCAGAATCAGAAACAACATTCGTAGCTTGAACATCAGCAGTGGTGGTCTCTAAATCATTTCTTTGAGTGTCGGTGTTAAGCTCAAAAATATCTTTAGTAGTGGTGGTGGTCTCAGTGAAATGTTTCTCAAAATCGAAGTCATACAACCCATCATCATCTTCAACAATATTCATAGATTGATCTTTATTTTGTTCAACATACATTCCGAGTCGAGGATCCCTCCTTTTCCGCTTCAAGGGCAATGAATCAGGATCCTTTGGGTTCTCACTAGGCTCTTCATTGGAAACTATAAGATTGGAAGGAGGATTTCCCATCTTATCAGTTACAGACTTTAACAACAAAGCCAGACTCTCAGCAGTAATCACAGACGGAACAGTAGAAACAGCAACATCAGCTTCTTTTTCAGGAGGAAGCTCTTCATCATCTCCTGAATCACACATAATCTCTATGCCTTCATCGTCAGAGTTGATTGTTAAGATCTCTATCTCAGGCTCATTATCAACAGCACCCTGAACATCATGCTCCTCAGCAACCATTGCATTTACTGGAACAGGTTGTACTATTACTGGATCAGCAGCTACATCTTCAGTCTCTGCAAACTGACCAAATTTCTCTAATGGAATACGCCCTTCAAACTTCTTCTCAGTTCCTTTCTTGGACGTAAGGGCACCAAAACAAGCTGGTCCCATGGGTTTCAGCTCCAAAGTATCACCGGATCGCTCCAAATTAGAATAACGAGCATTTAAGACCATCTGCAAAAATCTTGGATACATAATAAATTTATCTTTTCGAATCCCAGTAACATTTCTCTTCATTCCTTCAAAGATATACTTCGAGTAGTTGAACGACTCATTCGTAATAAGTGCAACAAAGGCAGCAGTTTGTGTAATGTTAAGTTGATCTGTTCCCCCTCGATTTTCTGTCATACACAAGATAAACATGTGTGCCAGCAAACGCCAATACGGGTGCAAAAACTTCTTTACGAGTGAGGGATATTTTCCTTCGTAGCTCAAACGGGGCAAAATAGCCTCTACAGTACCACTTGGAAGATCAGTCGGATCAGAATCATTATCACCAAACTATAGAACTTCTCTTATCATTTGCTCAGTAACGACAATCTTCTTCTTTTGAATCTCAGCTTCTATCATCTCCTTTCCATCAGCTCCTTGTGCTTCAAATCTTGCTGTCTTCCAAAAGTCTTGAACAAGATTTTCATAGACAACTGGATTATCTCTCAGTGCATGAACAAGTCGGCAGCTATTCAACCCTTTAATCAGCGATGTATATAATTTCTTGTGCTTCTCTGGAGGAGCAGCTAAGTATCCAGCTTGATTATGTGTAGAAATAAACTTTAAATCCATATATTCAATCAGATTCAAAACAGCAAATCGAGACCGGAGTAACGTCGGAAAAATGAAGGAAATCGCCGGAGAGTGAGAGAGAGAGTTTTGAGAGTAACAATGATTGATTTCGAGTGCACAGTGAGGTCTCGAGTCGAGATCCCCTTAAGTATTCTAAATCTGTGGGCTGGGCCTTTAACAGGTTGGGCCGAGACCACAGTCTCGATTCGAGACCACAACTCTATTTAAACATTGGATTTATTAAATAAATATATTTTCAATTATTTTAGCAATCCAATTAAAAATCAACATTTTCTTATACAACCCTTCAACTTCCTGAGCATGTTTTTATGAAACCAAAACCTACAAACATAAAAATAAATAATATCGAAATATTATTTACAAAAATAAAAATAAGGAAATATCATAATTGCTCAGGGATCAAATCACAGGTATCGGGCTTGACCACACTTATCAACACTGATCTACTACTGAATGATCTAGACGATTGCCAGTATATTTGTCCTCCTAAACTCATCTCCCTAGACCTTTTCAATATAACTGCCTGTGACAAATTTTATCATGTTTTAATTTCTTAACAATGAACACCCAATCAAATACTAATCAAATCCCGGAGATATAAACAACACACTCTATCATGCAAGTAGCTTCCCTACCACATATTTCACAAGTCCAATCCAGATCTCTGAAATCTTAACTGGGAATAGATTGAGAAGAGAACATAATAGATCTTAAGCAAGGATGGTATAATATACAGATCAAATGAGTTTTTCTCAGTTTGATATAGGTTTCTTGGGTTTCTTTTGGGCACTTGAGGGCCTCTTTCGGGTGTTTAATTGATCTACAGCGCGGCAACGTACAGCTAGGTCAGCATGTATCTGGATGCAGCAGAAGCTGACGTTGCCTAGCACCTCCAGGTCAGCATATATCTGAATGCAGCAGAGGAGATACACGACTTTTTCAGAGAAGATTTCAGAGTCAGACCAAAATTGTGTGTATCGGGACAACATACAAACATTCAAATAGAAATGAGCTAATTCCAAGTGATTTTCTTTCCTGAGGTCATGTACTAATTTAGCTCTGAACAGAAACAGCCAATGTCTCCAGTCTTTAAGAATATATCCTACCAACACATCGTACTAGAGTCAAAATGTTTCGATACTGGTCTTACATGAGTCAGCCCTCGACCATAATGTGAAAATTCATTTCATTTCCCAGTCATGCAATGTTTCTTTTTGGATTTTTCAATGTTTTTGTATTTTTTTTTAATTTCTCCCCCTAAATTTGTGCATAAATAAAAACTACCTAAGAATATAAAACTTTATGAACAAATTTACTTAAAAAACAAACAACCATGCTCAGTCGGTATACCGGATCATTTTCAGAAAATCAACAAGCACTTTGAATTTTGAGCTGCTGACAGGTTTTGTAAACAAATCGGCAGCATTTGCATCTGTATCGATTTGCTCCAGTTTAATAAGACCTCTGTCAAAGCAGTCTCTACTGAAATGAACTTTTATGTCAATGTGCTTGGTTTTGGAGTGAAAAACAGGATTTTTAACAATTTGTATGGCAACATCATTATCGCAGTAAATAGTAGTATTGAGATAAGTCAAACCGTAGTCCTGCAATTGATGTTGCATCCACACCACTTGAGAGCAAGATGCAGAGATGTCAACGTACTCAGCTTCAGCTGTGGAAATCGCCACCGTTTGTTGTTTCTTGCATTGCCAAGAAATGAGCCTGTCACCCAGAAATTGATATCCAGCTGATGTAGATTTCCTGTCACTATCAGTGCCTCCAAAGTTGCTATCAGAAAACGCAAACATATCAAAATTGGAATCCCTCGGATACCATAGACCAAACCTAGGTCGGCCTTTAAGGTACCGAAAGATTCGTTTAACAGCAGTAAGATGAGAAGTTTTAGGATTAGCCTGATATCTCGCGCAGTTGCAGACAGCAAACATGATGTCTGGACGGCTCGCTGTCAGATACATCAACGACCCGATCATAGACCTATAAAGACGTTGATCAACAGGGGATCCTTCTTCATCTTCAGTCAATAATGGTCTCTCTGCCATTGGTGTTTCAGCCGATTTTGCATCTGCAAGCTTAAATTTCGCTAGCACATCATCCACATACTTCCCTTGATGAATGAGAATGCCTTGAGAATTTTGTTTGACTTGTAAACCCAAAAACAGTGTCATTTCTCCGAGAGCACTCATCTCAAACTTCTTTTTCATAACTCTCTCAAACTCCTTGCAAAGCTCCTCACTTGTAGATCCGAAGATAATATCATCGACATAAATTTGAACGAAGATCTGATCCTTGCCCACTTTCTTGATAAATAGAGTCTGGTCTATCTTGCCACGTGTGTACCCATAAGCCAGAAGATGCTCAGTTAGAGTAGCATACCAAGCTCGTGGTGCTTGGTGCAATCCATACAATGCCTTGTCGAGCTTGTAGGCATATTCTGGATGATCTGAATGAACAAAACCCGGTGGCTGCTCAACAAATATTTCTTCCTTCACATCTCCATATAGAAACGCTGTCTTGACGTCCATCTGATACACAGTGAACCCCATATATGACGCGTAGGCTAAGAATATCCGAATGGCTTCAAGTCGGGCAACCGGAGCATATACTTCCTCATAATCCAGACCCTCTATTTGTCTAAAATCTTGGACCACCAATCGTGCTTTATTTCAAACAATAACCCCTGCAGAATCTTGCTTGTTTCTGAACACCCATCTAGTTCCAAATTTGCGCTTTCCCTTTGGTAGCTCAACAAGTTTCCATACTCCAAGCTTCTCAAACTGGTTCAGCTCTTCATGCATAGAATCTACCCAGCCTGGTTCCTGCAAAGCTATATCAACAGTTTTAGGTTCTATTTGTGAGATATAGCAAGAGTATAAACATGTATTTATGATCCCTGATTGGCTCCTGGTTAAAACTCCTGCATTTACAGGACCAATCACATTCCCTATAGGGTGATTTCGTTGGACACTTGTAGGAATTGCCATGTCAGGTACGGTCTCGTCTTCAGTAGAAGCATTTTGATTATCATCAATGGTGTCGCTAGTCTCCCCCTCATTAGGTGCTATAGTATGGTGAACTAAAGGAGTTGTAACTACGCAGTCTTTAGGAATGGATTCAGGAAATAGTGCAGATCCTGAACCATTAGAAGTAGCACCACTTGATGAAACACCTTCAGGGGATTGATGGGACGTTTTTCGAGGCGTCGGGTGCTGAGTGAAAACCATTCCCGGTGGGTCAATGGTATAATTTCTTGAAAAACCTTCAGCCTGTTCATCTTCTTTAGTATCACCAAAGGACAGAGGTTGTTTGGGAGTAGACACACATGCATCTGTAGGGACACTTGACAAAATGTTAAATGATTTAAATAGTTTAGCATAATCATACAACCAATCTGGTCCAACTCTAGCGTCCGTAGCATTTTCCTCGAGCCATTCAATGTTGCATGACTCGATGACCTTTTTAGTTACTTTGTTGTATACTCTATAGGCTGAACCTTTAGCGTATCCAACAAAGTAACACTCGTCCTCTTTGACTTCAAACTTTCCATTAGCGTCCATAAGTAATAATACACAAGGACAACCAAAGATGCGAAAGTGTGAAACTGAAGGTTTACGTCCTTCCAGAATCTCATAAGGAGTTTTCATATGTCGTTTGTTTACTAAAGCATGATTCTGGATGTAACAAGCCGTGCTTACAGCTTCAGCCCAGAAAAAACTAGGAAGCTTCGAATCAGCCCGCATGGTACGCGCAGCCTCTATAAGAGTACGATTTCGTCTTTCAGCCACTCCATTTTGTTGTGGAGTTCGTGGTGCACTGTACTGTTGATCAATTCCCTTTTCAGCGCAGAATGTATCCATGGTGACATTTTTGAATTCCGTCCCATTGTCTGATCGAATAGTCTTCACTTTCGTACTGGCTTGATTTTCCACCAGAGTAATGAATTGTTTGATCAAACCCGCAGCCTCATTCTTGTGACTTAGAAAGTACACCCAGGTGTAGCGTGAGTAATCATCGACTATCACGAGACAATAAACCTTCTTGCCAATACTTAACACATTCACCGGACCAAAGAGATCCATGTGAAGTAATTCAAGCATAGCTTTGGTTGAGGGTGTAGGCTTGGATTTATGAGGCTTTCGATATGCTTTTCCCTTTGCACAAGCAACACACTTTTCTACCAACATAAACTCTTTGATTGGTAGATCACGGACCAGTTGACCTTTGGCAAGTTGATTCAAGTTCTTCATATTCACATGTCCAAGGCGACGATGCCACAATAAACCATCATGTTCTGAAATCTTCGAAAATAGACAAGTAACTTCTTCACATGGCTTCTTGTTCATATCAATGACATAAGCATTTCCCCGTCTGTCGGCTGTCATCAAAAACCAATCTTCAGGAATGACAATCCCTGGCTTCAATACGTAGCATCCTTTCTTTGTAAAATGAACTGAATTTCCTCGATCACAAATTTGTGAAATGCTCAACATATTGTGTTTCAGTTCTGGGACATAATTCACATTTTCGAAGCTTAAAACGCCGTTTTTCACTGTTCCTTTCAACGTGATTCTTCCTGATTCTCCTCCCGCAAAAGAGACATATCCACCGTCAAATTCTTTTACATTGACCAGTTGAGACAAGTCTCCCGTCATATGCCTGGAACAGCCACTATTCATGTACCAGAGGCGCACGGTAGTCCTCCACAGCTGTTCCTGTACGATTAGCGGGATCAGTTAGATTTAGGAACCCAGCCCATAGTGGATCTGGGTTTTCCTTGTGCATCAATGTAAGTCACTCTCTGCCACACTAAATTTTCTTTATTTAAAAATTTCGAAGGATTTTCAATGGCAGAATTTTGATGAGATGTATGAGACGAATTGGATTGCATAGCCTTAGCTTTAGGTTTCCAGTGCTTATTTGACCATTGAGAATTGTAGTTACCAAACACTTTATACTGATTTCTTTGAAAATCATTTTGTTGATTTTGATTTTACGTTTGGCTGCATTCCAATCTTGATCAGAAGGCTTAGCCTTACGATAGTTATTCTTCATTGTCTTATCCTTTTCAGACGTCACTGACTCTGAACAACGATATCGATTCGGCTTAACTTTTTGATTTTGTGCATATTTATTTTTATACTGCGCACTTGGGAGGTGAACACAGTTTCCGGCGATGTGTCTAGCAACTCCACAATTGAAACATGTTTGTCGTTTCAATGTGTGGAAGTTTTGATGCTTCATAGCAGATGTGTATCTGTTGGGTTTAAAAGAATGAGCTTGCTTGATTTTTCTTGCTTGTTTAACTTGTGCCTTTTCTGAGCATTTAGGTACCTGTTGATCAGAACTAGCACTGGCACAAGTATGAGATTCAGATGGAGTAGATTTATCTTTGTTTATAATTTTATCAGAACCATTTTGAAAAGATGTTTCCGATTCCGTTTTAATTTTCTCTTCAGAAATATTTTCTTGCAATTTTTCATTTAAAACAACCACTTCTTCTTTTAGAAAATCAGATTCAATTTTAATCTCGGAAGATGTTGAAACTTCATCAACACATATTTCATCAACATATGTATCATCTGAGTTTGATAATGGTTCCTTTTCAACCTCTGTTTCCAATGGGGTCCCAGTAGGTTCACCATTAGGGACGTCCACTGAGACCGATTCAGAAGAAGAATCAGAACATTGTTGATTTTCTTGAGAAGAAGTTTCAGTGGTTTCACTGAATGCGTCCTGAGGGACCTCACCTGTCACACTGTCATCAGCTGAAGAGTTAGAAACATTAGAATCACAATTTTCAGCTACTGAAAAACATCCATCATCACACACAATATTCAAAGTTTCATCACAAGCATTCACAGTTTTGCCCAAAACATCAGGCCCAAAAGAAGACGAAACATAACTATGAAACGAGTTCAAAAACGATTGACCAAACACACAACCAGAATCAGTTTTATCAAAAGTAGATTCAGAAAAATCAGAATTTAAAAGTTGTTCATTCCCAAACATATATCCACACCTCACTTCAGGTACTTCATCTGCACATGATGAAGAAACGTTAGGATCAATTGTACCCTTGGACACAAAATAAACTGGTTGAACCACCTGTTTTTCAACAGGTCTGCCATTAAATGATGACTTATTGTTTTTGGGACCATAAGTCATTTTACTTTCATTCATCATCTCCTCCTCAGTCATGGGTAAGTAAGTATAATTGTCATTATAAGGAGGAGGAGCCTGATTAAAACCCAATCCCAGCCCTTTCTTTTTCTTATATGCAAGCTGTTGATCACACAAATTCTTAACTAGTTTACTGGAAGAATCAAATTTCTTAATATTGAGTTCATTTATTTGATATCTATCTCTGATATCCTCCAGTTCTTTAGTCACAGTGCATAATTTCTCCTGAACACATAAGAGTTGGGTTGCTTTTACACTAACATCATCTTTGAGTTGGATGATGTCTTTTCGCTGAGCTTCAATTTTTTCTTTAAAAAGTTTTTCATTATTAGCTAAAGTGAAAATTTTCCTTTTAATGTCATTATAATCTTCGATTAGCTCAGCATTGTGTATTCTATAGGCTTCAACTCGTTCTCTACATTCAGGAGTACAGAAAACAGAAAGTACCTCTTCTTTGGTGAGACCTTTGACTGGAGCTGAAAGAATCTGGGTCATGAGAGCAAGGTTTTCAATTGAAGTCTCCTCCTCAGGTGCAGAAACTTGATCATTTAAGGTCATGAAAGCAATGTTGTTTGAATCAGCTTGATTTTCTGGAGCTGAGATGTTCAGTCGCTCAATTTCCGAATTCCAATCAAAGTTGATATTAGGCTGAACCACCAAGGCTTGAGCTAATCCCAGGGGTTGAGGACTTCCACCAGCAGCAGCATCAGCAAATATACTCGATGTGGTCACAATGGCTCTCTCTCGATTAGGTGAAACAGGTTGAGCTGGAGTTTGTTCTCTATTGACCTTAGGCTTGGTACAGTTTCTCGCCAAATGCCCTGGTTCATGACAATTGTAGCAACGTAACTCAAATGGCATTTTTGTGGGTCCAGAAAAGGTAAGACCTTGCCATTTGTTTCTCCCGGTTTTTCTCACGAAATTTTTGACTCTAAATGCTCCCATAGCCATCTGCCAGGTTATATCCATTTCTTCTACATCTTCGGGATGAATTTGATCTAAGTCATCCATAGAGAACTTTGGAGGATCAAATTTACCTGCAGTGAAAGCATTTAAGCAATTTATGACAGAAGCAGCTATATCAAGATTTTCTTTGGACTGTTGCGAGAAGAAAGCAATCATCTCGTTTTTCGCAGTGGGAGTTAACTATGCAGCAGCAGTAGCATTAGCAGTATGTGGTGCAGCAGCAACAGGTGCAGGAGTTCCAGAGTAGTGAGCATTTGATGAGGTAGGAGCAACTTTAGCAGAAGCAGAGTTGCTGAACATTTGAAAACCAGTGTGAGATACAAGAGCAGTGTTATTGCTGGATGCAGAAGGTGTTGCAGTGAATCCAGCGGCCAACATGCTATTCTTGTAATTTGTTTCTCTCTGTTTATCATCTAGCTCGCATGCTTTAATGTGAGAGATCATTTCAGATAAACTACACCTTGCTAGATCCTTGGTTTTCTTGATCATTGCGACGTGATGATCCCAACTTTTAGGTAGAGTATTTAGAAGCTGTCTATTAGTTGAAGCGTTTGGCGTGTGCATTTCCTCCATCTGCATTTGAGTAACCAACTTAATGAATCTCTGAATTTGATTATCGACAGCCTCTCCATATATATGGTTAAAATTGTTGAAATTTTGGCTCAACAGATTTCTACGACTCTCTTTCATATCTTCATTACCTTCATAGACATCTATTAATGATTCCCACAATTCCTTTGCAGATTTGCAAGTGCGAAAACCAATAGCAATGTCTGGTCCCAAAGCCATGGTCAGGTAAGAAAATGCCATATCATCTTCCTCAACAATTTTAAAGTCTTCTTCAGTATACTTATCAAGAGGCTTTTTCACTTTCACACCAGCATCAGTAGAACTCTCCACCATAATTTCTCTTGGGCCTCTCAAAATACTTCGACAAATTTTTGCATCTTTGACCTTAACATGTTTTTCGAAACGCCACTTCCACTCAGGGAAGTCATTTCCATCTAACAGTCTGGGAACACGAGTGATGGTTCCAATGATAGAATCCAGTTCTTGATGCTTAGACATAGCTGCCAGGTCAACACTTTGATTACTTGAAGTCATGGTTACTCGATTACTTAATTAATTTACTGATTAATTAATTATTTAAGTCCAAGAGTCCAAAGTTCAAAAGCTGAAAGACGTTGTAAATGTCGTTGCGAGTCAAGACGAGGAATCAAGACTGAGTTTGCAAGTGTATTCAATCTTGAATCGAGATAGGTGTTGCGACTGAATCCTGAGTCGAGACCGGTGTAGCGAGTCGAGATTAGGTCCTGAGTCGAGACAGGTGTTGCGAGTCGAGATCAGAAACAACCAAAAACTTGAAGCCAGTCGAGACAAACGGTTTTGAGTTAAAATTGATAACTCGAGACCACTGCAGTTGCGAGTCGAGACGAGAACGAGATTTCCAATCAAGACGAAAGAATTGAGCACTCGAGACTGATGATCTTGAGTCGAGACTAACTGATTTCGAATCGAGACCCTGCAAAACAGATTTGTGAGATAAAAGTAACTGTGATCCCTGACTTTCAGCAGCTTCCAAAAATTCAGCAAACACCTTTGTCAACGAATCACAAACCAAAATTAGCAACTTTAATCAAGATTTGCGAAGAACAGTTTGAATCCGAACACACTAATAATACTGAAATTCTGTAAAACACACTAGCAAACAAGATCAGTAACAAGTAATGCCTTCTTGAATCCAATGATATCAAAACCGAACCAAGACTTGGTTTCTTGGCTCTGATACCAATTTTAAAACCCGAGAGGATCTTTCAATGATATCAACAATAACTTGTGTAAGTGCGGAAACCAAACACAAGCGGATTCAAGAAAACTATATAGTAATATAAACAAAATAATCAAACCAAAACACTTTCTTGCATTCACCTTTGAACCGATGATTGATACAAGACAAGCACATGATCTCGAGTGGCCTTCAACCTTCAACAAACTGATCAACCCTCTAAACATAATGAGGGTTTGCTTATATACTACCTAAGATGGATCGAGACCACCCTAAGCCCACTCGAGATCACCCCAAAACCCATTACATACATGCGACCCAAAATAACTAGTTAAACATTACAAGACCAACCCTAAACTATTGTATTTCTCTATGCATAAACCTCAAGGTTCCAACACTTTTGAATACCCAACTTCTGCGGGTTATGGAACTCATGATCCGTACCTTACAGCAGCACAATATAATGCACTTTATCCTTCTTCTTATCCTCCAGTTTACCCAACTGGATACCCACCTTACCAACAACTTCCTCCTCCTCAACAGGTGCAAACTGAAGAAATTATGCAGAGGTTGGACAGGGTTGAGCATAAAGCAGATGAAACCAATAAGAAGCACAACTGCTTTCTCAAGGGCCTTGCAAGTCTCATTAAAGGAAAGAAGAAATAGAAAGTTGTTTATTTTATTTTGTATTTTACTTTCAATCAAGTCCCTGTGAGGACATTTTATTTTCTGTACCTAGTCCCTACGTGGACTTATTTCTATTTCTGTAGCTCCTGCGTGGGCATTATGTTTATTTCAAGTCCCGTTTAGGGCATTCTTGTATTACTTTAGTAGTTTAATGGAATTTCTTTTTGGATTTTAAATATGTATTTTATTACATCATCGTGCATATCATTTCAATTTAAATTGATCTGCCAAAGAAATTCTTAAAGGTATAACCTAGCCAAAATATTAATGGCTATAATGGTACAACCTTTTTAAGAAAATAAATCCCTGTTAACATCTGAAAACATGTTAACATTCCTGGTTGTGCGGAAAGAGAAACCACACAAGCTTCCAAATGTACTTGGATCTTTCCAAGTCACTTTCATAGCCTATATAATCAAAGTGAATCATGGCTAATAAACATCAAAATGATGTATACACCTAAAACATCCATTTGAGATGTATGCTTATAAGCAAAGGTGTAATAATGACAATGATAGTTCTATTTTATAAACTTCTTGTCAATAAGGCGACGGACTATGTTCGACCCTTAAAAGATCACTGATCCAAGAGATCAATGGTTATATTCTAATCGTCCTTGTGACAAGGCCTTTTGTGCTATCTAAATGTCCTTCGAGACGAGCCTTGTGCTAAATGGAAATGTCTTTTATGACATTGACAGTTGTGATTTATATTCCCCTGTCTAATAAATATAAAGAATTATATCCCATTGATTGTTATTTATTACTTAAAATTGTCTATATGGTTTAATAATACCATGACCATCTAATCATCAATGCGATGATTTATTATATAATTTAAATAAATCATTATTGTTTAATTTTAGTACCCAAATCATGGCTGGATCTGACGAAGCAAACAGTCACCCGCGGGAGGAGAACAATAATGAAGCAAGAATAAATCTTACAAATGCTGAATTGCAAGCAATGATTGATACCGCAGTGGCTCCAGCGGTGGATAAAATCTTCAAAGAACTGAGTCATGTTCGGTCCAAAACTCATACAAAACCCTTATCACATTCGCATGCATCAAAAAGGGATGAATCTCATCATTCATCCATCCAGAGATCTGAATCTCAAAAAGTTGTGTTAAATCAGACTCCCAGGTACACAAAGGCCCACCCAGAGATCTGAATCTCAAAAAGGCTTGACGAAGGCCCGCCCAAGTGGTAAAGGTACCGGTTGGTTGAGAGTCCAACCAAGTAGCCGCACGCCCGGCTAGTGAATATGGGAAGAACTGAAGGTAAGTAGCCTCATTTGGGGCTCCGTGAAGGCAAAAAGTAGCAAGGATACGGGAGAACCAGTTTATGTGGGCCGGGGCGTCCTCGTCCTCGCGACCATGAAATTGGATTCTATTGGTAATGGCCTGCATGGCATAAGAGGGAATCTGCCATGAGTTCTTGCTAACTATGGGTGGAACGGTGATGGGTGAAGTAAGACCAGTGAAGCCTTGGGTGGCTTGTTGGTGAACGGTTTGCCTAGCGTTGGCCATGTGTTCTAAGTTTTCTGTGATGCTAGAGGTGCTAGAAATAGGGCTATCGGGTGGGGAAACCTTAGGTGATGTTTTGCGTGACTGAGGTGGGGTGGGTAATGGAGTGGAATCGAAGTTGGGAACTGAGACATGGATGAAATACTAACCTGTGGGCCTTGGCCCAAACGAGATGATGTTGACTCGGTGACTGGTGGCTTCGGTGGCGGTCCGTGCGAGCGCAGATGTGGCATCCACTTTCAGCAAAAACTTGAATGTGAGAAAAGCAAACACTAGTCACAAAGACTCAAACGAAAATAAAAACAAAATAAAAGACAAAGACTCAGAACAAAACAAACACGTAGCACGTATATGTCAATAAAGTCTATCAAAGCTAATGAACGCGATTGCCAAGAGTCCCTGGCAACGGCGCCAAAAACTTGATGTGTGCTAAACAGACTATAAAAATTAACTAAATTAGACTCTC
Organism: Helianthus tuberosus; assembly: GCA_030545235.1. Classification (NCBI taxonomy): domain Eukaryota; kingdom Viridiplantae; phylum Streptophyta; class Magnoliopsida; order Asterales; family Asteraceae; genus Helianthus; species Helianthus tuberosus. The sequence goes on from CM060406.1 coordinate 55,529,636, forward strand.
TAAGCTAGACACTATTAAGTTTTAATTCTAGACTCGACCTAAACCACACAATCGACAAGTGTACCGATCACTGTAGTATAACCCTAGGAAGTCCGGATATCGAACCACGAGACTCTATGTATCACGTAAACTAGACTCTAATAGACATTGACAGACACGACTTAAAATGTTTAATTGTTTGGGGTGGGGGGGGGGGTTACGGAAAATCTAAGGAAAACTATTTAAACTAATTAATTAACTAACAATTAGACTAATACGAAAGAAGACGAAGACGATTCTTATATGATAACGAGGACCACCTAGACTAGAATCCTGGATTGATTTTAAAGAGATTACCAATTAAGTTAATTGCATGATTTATGGAACCGGGATCTTATAGTTCTAAACCTATTAAACACCAACTAAGCCCCTCAACCCTTCTCGAGGTGAAACTTATGGCATTACCTAGGCCGTTAATCCTACCGGTTATTAGACGTCTTTCCAGTTGTCTAATTGTTGTGTAAGTACCCTAATGTTGACCTACTCTTTTCCAATCATAGATCTAGGGTAATTTGGATTATTAAAATTGACTTGATAGACTAATAAACCGACGGGGCAACTAAATTCACGACCTTTTCCAAGGACTATCTAAAGCAATTCGCCGGGTAAGACCTATCAATCGCCCCTCACTTTCCAGGTATTAGGACTAGCAGAACACTAAAACCTAGCAAATTACTAACAATTACTTCTAGGGGTTATTGGCCAATTTGTCACACCCCGATATTTCCACGTATTACCGGTGGGCCCGATGGGGAGTATCGTGACGTAGTCGATGTCATCATAGTCAAACAACACAATTTTAAATGCACAGCGAAAGCAAAAGATAAATATATTACAAACCGATACAACAGTAACATCAATTATTACAAACGAAATGTAAGATGGATCCACAGGCGGATCTTAAAACATAAACATTGTTCAACAGACTTTAGACGCCTAGAACTTGCAAGATTCCTTATTAACGCCCTGAGCTTCCAGCCAATTACATTCAGTACCTGTCACTTAACCTTTTTGGAAAATACGTCAGTTTACACTGGTAAATACAATTAACCGACTCATTTTGAAAGTTTAGTGAAAATTGATTTGAATGCACAAGGCACAAAATATCTTTTATAACTTGGGACAATTATATAAATAATCTTGTATACAGATTTACATGTTCGTTATACGTTCAGGGCCCGATGTAGAAACCGAGTCAAGATTAACAGACATGCCACAAGTATAGGCCCACATGAGAGTGAGATACCATTTCCCTTATGCAAACTGTCAGGTGTATGCCTACACCCCGTGCTTAAGACGTGGCCATTTTATAATATAATGATGTCAAGGATATCCGGGACATGGTCATTAACCCCTAAAGGCTTTTATTTCAAACAATACAGATTAAAGCGGGTTACCTCAATAATTTAACCACATTATGATTAAACATTCAATATCCGACAAAGCGGTATTATTATAATACCGTATCCCAAGCCCGTATAGGGAAAATAAGTTCAAAGTATTTACCTGAGCTAGCAATGCATTTTATACTCAACCATATATTCTAATAAGCAAGCACAAGTACTTCTACTGGGGCTCTTAATCTGGAATGAAGGTTTTATTAACCTATTATAATTCTAACGGGTCTTTAATTAAGCCTAAACTTAGACCGGTTAGTTTTAAAGAAAGATACAGTTCAAACGCACGATTAAGCGAAGACCGGAATATAATGTGATTTAGACCCGACAAGTTTGAAGACTTGTATAATATGGGTAATCTAAACACATTCTGGATTTTGAGATAAAAACGATAAGGTTTGACCCGTTTCGGCTAATTTATGCAAACTAGTTACATAAACCGAACCGAACGCACAAGAAGTGTAGCGGGTAACCAAAAGAGTCATATACAGGTTTCCTAAGTTAATATGCCTTAGATATGTTGTGATATCAGTAGGATACCTTCCATTATGCCCAAAACGAGTTTAATCTCAATTTAAGCCCCGTAGGGGTATTTTGGTCATTTTAAAGATTATAAAAGAGATTAATTTTAATTCTGAGACTCGGGTCTGAAATAATCAGTAAAACCACTTAATTTAATAGGTTATATCAGTTGGTGATAAGTCTTATATGCCAAAATGGTTTTAAACCCATACTAGGTGTTTAATACGCGTAAAAAGCCGTTTTAAGCGATTTCCGGGTTATACAGGAAATCTGAGTTTTCTGATCAGGTTATACAGTTCAAAATACTTCATTTATTATATAAAATCAGTAGCAATTGGATTGGTGTCAAAATACTATGTAGAACTCATTTTATAAACAAAAAGGGTATAATCGGTATTTACCGGATCAAGGCAATAACCTTAGGTTATGATCAATTTAAAAATAATTAAAAATCTTCAAAAATCTCAAAATATTATATTACATCAGTGGGTAAAATGTTTGGTGTCAAAAATTGGGTTTAGATAGGCTTTACGCTAATTATGCCTTTTAATTAACAAAAATCTTTCTAATTACGCTATTGAGCATAACTCCTAATCTAGACCTCCAACTGATGTGAAATTTTAGGGACATGTTTATAATTCAGTAATAAAGATTATTGTCCTTTCATATTTCCAAAATTCTCGTTTTATGGTCAAAAGGGCATTATGGTCAACATTAAGCAATTAACGGAAACGTGTAAACGAATCGGAAAATCAACGATCCAACCACAGAGGGTTATACTATCATGTAACCTGGTCCTAAGGAAGCTCTAAGGCATTTCCAAACCCATCTAAATTGGGTCAGAACTGAAGTCAAAGCAAAAGTCAAAGTTTTGCGACTTTCGGTTCCGAACCGAGCCTAAACAGAAAATTGTCAGATCAAACAAGCTTAGACCAGTTCTTATACTTATTACCAAGTTATATGAGTGATAAAATAGGTTACACGCCTTCTACATTGTTAATTATGCGTTAATTAAAAAATTAGGATCATGTTGACTTTTTATAATAAACTTTGACCCGACAATTGATCTAGTTAGAGTGGGAATCAGAGGGTGCCCTTTTAAGGGTGTAATGCCCACATAATTACCAAATTATAACTACTTTCAATTTGACTAAACATCAGACCATTAATGATTAAATGATAAGTCAAACCTTAATTACGACGGGTTGACTTTTAAGCTAATAACTAAGTGAAACACGATTAAGGAAGGTCAAGGATGCTTACCAAGGTCTAATGCACGACCAGAGATGCTTAGGGAAAGGCCTTGAGCTCCAGAAATGATCAGAAGTTGAGTTGGGAATGAATGATCAAGAATTGAAACAATGTGGCCTTTATATAGTGATCTTGTTTGCTCAAGATCATGCCAAACAATGCTATACATGTTCCCTGATGTTAAACATGTGTCCCTAGTGCCTAAGAACTTGTTTAGGCAACCCTTGGTGGTGTAAAGGGGCAATATAAGTCGGTTACATGGGTTGAACAGCCACCTTATGAGTTTCTGCATTTGGGAGTCGCTTACGGACCGTAAGGGTCCTAGCATACGGTCCGTAAGGACCAGGCCAGCATGACAAAACTTTCAAAAGTTGACAGTTTGGCCCACGAACTTCCAAATCTTGATTTTTAAGGTGCTTTCTTGCACTTGTAACCCCAAACTTGACTTTTAAGGACTCCAAGTCATAAACCAACTTTGTTAGGTCCCTGGTTATTCATACAATCACCGAAAAGTCTTAAATTTCGACATTGACGCTTTTAACCCCTCGTATACGAATTTTATCATAACTTTCTCATACGATAAGAAACTTGGTGAAATTTTTATCATACATTCTAATGAGCATAATTAATCGTTACAAGCTTCGGTTTTGCTAAAAGGTCACTCCGAGGTATACTTTAAACATGTCGACACATTTAACCCCTGTAGTTTGTAATCTCTCTCTTTCTTTCACAATTAGCTTTGTATGATCCATGATTTATTCGTTTAAGGGTATAAACATCATGTAGGGTTATTGTAAAGTATATTTATCCATTGTTGACATTTTGAACCTTTATATCCACATACTTTCCTTGTTTGTCAACTTTAGTCCTTCTAAGGAAATCCTTTACACGTTTTAAGCCCGTGACACGTGTCGATACATTATAGGACGTGAATTTTCAAGGTGTTACATTGTCACACCCCTCAATTCCACGTGTCACCGGTGGGCCCGGTGGGGAGTATCGTGACGTGGTTGGCAACATAATAGTCAAACAACACAATATTTAATATGCACAGCGGAAGCAAATGAAAGATGTATTTCAACCGAATAAAATATTGTAATATCGTATATCACAAATAGTTGAAAGTTTATCCACAGACGGATCGAAATAAATTGGTGAAATTTTTATCATACATTCTAATGAGCATAATTAATCGTTACAAGCTTCGGTTTTTCTAAAAGGTCACTCCGAGGTATACTTTAAACATGTCGACACATTTAACCCCTGTAGTTTGTAATCTCTCTCTTTCTTTCACAATTAGCTTTGTATGATCCATGATTTATTCGTTTAAGGGTATAAACATCATGTAGGGTTATTGTAAAGTATATTTATCCATTGTTGACATTTTGAACCTTTATATCCACATACTTTCCTTGTTTGTCAACTTTAGTCCTTCTAAGGAAATCCTTTACACGTTTTAAGCCCGTGACACGTGTCGATACATTATAGGACGTGAATTTTCAAGGTGTTACATTGTCACACCCCTCAATTCCACGTGTCACCGGTGGGCCCGGTGGGGAGTATCGTGACGTGGTTGGCAACATAATAGTCAAACAACACAATATTTAATATGCACAGCGGAAGCAAATGAAAGATGTATTTCAACCGAATAAAATATTGTAATATCGTATATCACAAATAGTTGAAAGTTTATCCACAGACGGATCGAAATAAATTGGTGAAATTTTTATCATACATTCTAATGAGCATAATTAATCGTTACAAGCTTCGGTTTTGCTAAAAGGTCACTCCGAGGTATACTTTAAACATGTCGACACATTTAACCCCTGTAGTTTGTAATCTCTCTCTTTCTTTCACAATTAGCTTTGTATGATCCATGATTTATTCGTTTAAGGGTATAAACATCATGTAGGGTTATTGTAAAGTATATTTATCCATTGTTGACATTTTGAACCTTTATATCCACATACTTTCCTTGTTTGTCAACTTTAGTCCTTCTAAGGAAATCCTTTACACGTTTTAAGCCCGTGACACGTGTCGATACATTATAGGACGTGAATTTTCAAGGTGTTACATTGTCACACCCCTCAATTCCATGTGTCACCGGTGGGCCCGGTGGGGAGTATCGTGACGTGGTTGGCAACATAATAGTCAAACAACACAATATTTAATATGCACAGCGGAAGCAAATGAAAGATGTATTTCAACCGAATAAAATATTGTAATATCGTATATCACAAATAGTTGAAAGTTTATCCACAGACGGATCGAAATAAATAAGAAACAGTAGTTCAACAGACGATAGGCATCTTAAGCTTGCGAGACTCTTTATTGATGCTAAGGAGAGAATCCAGCCTATTACGCTTAGTACCTGCATTTAATCTTTTTGGGAAAATACGTCAGTTTACACTGGTAAATACAATCAACTGACTCATTTTAAAAATGATTAACAATTGATTTGGATGCACATGGCACAAACATTTTATAACTTGGGATAATTATTTAAATATATAATCTTGTAAATGAATTACATGTTCCTTATGCGTTCAGTAGCCCGGATCGTGCCAGGTTAAAGATCAATAGACACACCACATAATCTCTTTATGCACCGACGAGTGTACGCCTACACTCCGCGCTTAGGTCGTGGCCATTTCGTAAAATGATGCCAAGGATATCTGGGACATGGTCATTAACCCCCCAAAGGCTTTAAGTAAACAAAACATATTTAAACGGGCCGATCAAATTATTCAATTAACCACCAAACGATGGAAGATTTAATGCCCGACCAAGCAGTATTTTATATACCGTAACCCAAGCCCGTATAAGGGAAAATAAGTTAAAAGTATTTACCTGAGCAAAGTAATAATCACAATAAGCAAATGCAAGTAGCTTTTACTGGTCCTCCTAATCTGGAATGAAGGTTTATAATAACCTATTAGAATCCTAACGGGTCTTTAATTAAGCTTAAGCTTAGACCGGTTAGTTTCAAAGATACGGTTCAAACGCACGATTAGGCGAAGACCGGAGTAGAATGTGATTTAGACCCAAAAAGTTTGAAGACTTGCCTTATATGGGTAATCTAAACACATTCTGGATTTTGAGATAAAACCGATAAGGTTTGACCCGTTTCGGCTAATTTATGTAAACTAGTTACATAAGTCGAACCGTACGCGCAAGAGGCGTAACGGGTAGTCATAAGGGTCCTAACCAGGTTTCCTAAGTTAATATGCCTCAAATATGTTGTGATATCAGTAGGATACCTTCCATTATGCCCAAAACGAATTTAAACACAAACTATGCCCCGTAGGGGTAATTTGGTCATTTATAATGTTATAAAAGAGATTAAGTATTAACCTGAGTTACAGGTCCGATATGTACAGAAAAAATACTTAGTTTACCAAGTTATAACAGTAGGGTAAAGTATATATTTGAAATTTATCAATTATAACCAAACTATGCACCGTAGGGGCCTTTTGGTAATTTCACATAAGCCGAAAAGCTCAAAACTAAAGTCTGAGTTTAACAACCTTTGCTTACTGTTAAAATATTATAATTTACCTAAAATATCAGTAGGTATCAACCCTTGTATGTTTAAAATGGTTTTAGTATATACTATGCGTTAAAAACGCTTAAAAAGGCGATTAGAAGCCATTTCCGGGTTCTATACATAAAGCTGATATTTTTATCATTCCAGAAGGCTTAAAATAATTTATTTATCATATCTAATCAGTAGCAAAAGGTTTGGAGTTGATTAGATATGTAAAACTCATTTTATTGCCCGTAAGGGCAAAACCGACAATTATCGGATTAAGCCTATGACTATAAGTTATGCTCAGCCTAAAATTAATTAAAAATCTTCAAAGATCCCAAAATAATATATTACATCAGTGGGTAAAGATTTTGATATCGAAAAGTAGGTTTAGATAGGCTATACGCTAATTACGCCGTTTAATCGTTAAAGAAGCTTTCTAATTACGCTAATGAGCATAACTCTCAATCTACACCTCAAACTGATGTCAAATTTTGGGTGCAAGTTTATAATTCAGTAACTAAGGTTTCTACTCTTTTACATTTGCAAAAATTACATTTTAAGGTGAAAAGGGCATAATGGTCAACATATGATCAATTAACGGAATCATGCATATTAATTGGTTAACTAATGAACCATGGTGTATAATCACAGAGGGTTATACTAGCATGTAACCTGGTCCAATTAAAGCTCTAAGGCATTTCTAGAACATGCCTAAACGGGTCAAAACTGAAAGTCAAAGCAAAAGTCAAACTATGCGACTTTCGGTTCCGAACCGGGTCTCTACTGAAAATTGTCGGGTTGAACATGTTTAGACATGTTCTTACACTAATTACCAAGTTATATTAATGATCAAACAGGTTGTATGTGTTCTACATTGCTAATTATGCATAAATTAGAAAATAAGTATCCTGTTGACTTTTTAATAACAAGTTTGACCCGACATTTGACCTAGCTAGAGTGGGAATCAGGCGGAACCCTTGCCCACATAATTACCAACTTATAACTACTTTCAATTCGACTAATCGTTGAACCATCAAAGATTAATCGCTAAGTCAACCGTTAATTACGACGGTTTGACTTTTAAGCTAAAACTAAGCAAAAACTTAACTAAGAAAGGTTAAGCATACTTACCGAAGTCCTATTCACGATTAGTGATCACTTGAGCCTGCTTTGGAGCTCCAGAAATGATCAGAAATGCTGAAGGAAGGTGTGAAGAACTTGGTTGCAACAAGGGCCTTTATATAGTGCTCAAGAACTCTTGGATCATTGACACACAAGTCTAACCAAGGCCATGGATCACTTCCAGATGTCCCTAAGTGTCTAGGGGTTGCCTAGGGGTCGTGCAAGATGAGAAAAAACGTTTATAAGTCGGTTAGAATGCAAATGGAAGACAAGAACCCAAAGTTTTCGGATCAGATGACCCTAGGCGTCACGCGAAGACCCCCCTGGTCCTTCACGTCGCGCGAGGCCCTCCTGCACCAAATCTAACTTTTAGATTTTTATGTTTTGGTCCTTGGCTCTTGGAAACTTTGCTACGACTTTATTTCTTGCACTTTTAACCCTCCAAATTGACTTATAAGGGCTTCAAGACATTTACCCACTTTGTTTAGTCCTCGGTTAACTTTATTGTTACCCGAAAAGTCATAAACTTCAACGTAGACGCTTTTAACCCCTCGCATACGAATTTGATCATAACTTTCTCATACGATAACGAAACTTTATGAAATTTATATCGTGCATTCTAGTGAGCATAATTAACCGTTACAAAGCTTCGGGTTTGTCAAAAGGTCACTCAGAGGTATAACTTAAACATGTTGAAACATTTAACCCCTGTAGTTTGTAATCTCTCACTTTCTTTCATATTTAGCTTCGTATGATCCATGATTTATTCGTTTGAAGGTATGAGCATCATGTAGGGTTAATGTACAATATATTTATTCACTGTTGACATTTAGAACTCGTATATTCACATACTTTCCATGATTGTCAACTTTAATCCTTCTATAACATTCTTTCACACGTTCAATCATATGAGACGTGTCAACACATTACAGGACGTGAATTTTCGAGGTGTTACATCCTCACCCCCTTAAAAGAAATCTCGACCTCAAGATTTACTGAAATAAATAAGGGTACTTTTCTTTCATTGTGGACTCAACCTCCCACGTATATTCGGGACCTCTTCGGGCATCCCATTTGACCTTTACAATAAGCACATGCTTTCTTCGAAGCTTCTTAACCTGTCGATCCTCAATCGACAATGGTTTTTCCACAAATTTCAAGCTCTCATCTATATACACATCTGTGTGTGGTATGACTAGCGATTCATCAGCTAGGCATTTCTTCAGATTGCAGACGTGGAATACGTTATGAATACCACTGAGCTCTTCAGGTAAATTTAACTTGTAAGCCACTGATCCAACACATTCGATAATCTCGAACGGTCCTATATACCTTGGGCTTAACTTACCTTTCTTACCGAATCGCATCACCCCCTTCCAGGGTGATACTTTAAGCAACACTTTGTCACCAACTTCAAATTTCATAGGTTTACGCTTTAGATCTGCGTAACTCTTCTGCCTATCTCGGGCAGCTTTGAGATGGTCACGAATCTGGACAATCTTGTCCGTCGTTTCAAAGACTATCTCTGGTCCTGATAATTGGACATCTCCAACTTCCGCCCAACAAACGGGCGTTCTACACTTTCTACCGTATAAGGCCTCAAAAGGCGCAACTCTAATGCTGGTATGGTAGCTATTGTTGTAGGAGAATTCGATTAACGACAGGTGGTTATCCCAACTACCACCTAAATCAATCACGCATGCTCGAAGCATGTCTTCTAAAGTTTGAATAGTACGCTCACTCTGACCGTTTGTCTGAGGATGGTAAGCCGTACTAAAATTCAAACGCATGCCCAAAGATTGCTGGAAACTTTTCCAAAAATGTGACGTGTATCTAGTATCTCTGTCAGAGATAATAGACACAAGTATGCCATGTAAGGCTACAATCTTATCCACGTACAATTGGGCTAACATGTCGGAGCTATAAGTCTCCTTGATGGGTAAGAAATGTGCTGACTTAGTCAGTCTATCAACTATAACCCATATCGTATCATTTCCTTTCCTTGTTTTTGGCAACTTGGTGATGAAATCCATAGTTACCATTTCCCACTTCCAAGTAGGAAGTTCAGGCTGTTGTAGCAAACCTGACGGCTTTTGATGTTCTGCTTTGACTTGTGCACACGTCAAGCATTTAGCTACATAGGTAGCTACAGACTTCTTTAAGCCTATCCACCAATAATTTGCCCATAGATCCTGGTACATCTTATCAGCTCCAGGGTGAACGGAATATTTGGAACAATGGGCTTCCTGGAGGATAACATCTCGAAGTCCTCCAAAAATTGGAACCCATATTCGTCCATTTAATCTTAGAATTCCATCCTTGCCAAGAGATAACTGCTCCTCAGTTACCCCTAGCTTTTCTTTAGGATAGTTAGCTTCTAACACAACTTCCTTCTGTGCAGCTAACAACCTTTCATTCAAACTGCTCTTTATTTCAATGCTCTTGGCATTGATTCGGATGGGTTTCACCCTTTCCTTTCGACTCAAGGCATCGGCGACTACATTCGCCTTGTCGGGATGGTATCTGATTTCACAATCATAATCATTCAAAGTCTCCATCCAACGGCGCCGCCTCATGTTTAAATCCTTCTGATTAAACAGGTGCTGGAGGCTCTTGTGATAAGTATAGATCACACACTTGATTCCATATAAATAATGCCTCCAGAGCTTCAGTGCAAATACAACGGCGCCCAACTCCAAGTCATGGGTGGTGTAATTCTTTTCATGCACCTTTAATTGTCTTGAAGCATAGGCAATAACCTTGCCTTTCTGCATAAGCACACATCCCATGCCAGTGTGTGATGCATCACAGTAAACTACGAATTCTTCGGTACCTTCAGGCAATGTCAGTACAGGAGCATTGCTCAACTTTTGCTTCAGAATATCAAAAGATTCTTGCTGCTTAGGGCCCCAATCAAACTTTATTTTCTTCCTAGTCAAGGAATTTAGGGGTGCAGCAATCTTTGAAAAATTTTCAATGAAACGCCTGTAGTATCCTGCTAAGCCAAGGAAGCTACGAATCTCTGTAGGCGTCTTCGGTTCTTGCCAATTCATAACAGCTTCAACCTTAGCGGGATCCACTTGGATACCATGCTCACTAACCACATGTCCAAGGAATTGGACTTCTCGAAGCCAGAATTCACACTTTGAAAAATTGGCGTAGAGTTTCTCATGGTGTAGGAGTTTAAGAATACAGCGAAGGTGTTTCTCATGGTCAGCTTGGTTCTTCGAGTAAATGAGAATGTCGTCGATGAAAACGATGACGAATTTATCTAAATAAGGCTTGCAAACGCGATTCATGAGATCCATGAACGCGGCATGTGCATTAGTGAGCCCAAAAGGCATCACTAGGAACTCGTAATGACCATAACGAGTCCTAAATGCAGTTTTGTGTACGTCTTCATCTCTAACCTTCAGTTGGTGGTAGCCTGACCTCAAGTCAATTTTCGAGAAATAACTTGCCCCTTGCAATTGATCGAACAAATCATCGATCGTGGGCAAAGGATACATATTCTTTATCGTGACTTTATTAAGCTCACTATAATCGATGCACAGACGCATCGATCCATCCTTCTTCTTGACAAACAAGACTGGCGCTCCCCAAGGAGACGAACTAGGTTTAATGAAACCTTTGGCTAGCAATTCGTCTAGTTGCGCTCTTAATTCCTTCATTTCTGTTGGTGCCAACCTGTAAGGTGCTCTAGCAACAGGTGCTGCTCCAGGGATGATGTCAATTCTGAATTCCACTTGCCTATCTGGTGGTAAACCAGGTAGTTCTTCAGGAAACACTTCAGGGTATTCAGAAACGACAGGGATGTCTTCCATCTTCGGTTTCGGCTCATCAAAAGTCACTTGTGCCATGTAGATGACACAACCCTTCTTCAAGCACTTAGAGGCCTTGAGCATAGTCACTTGCTCAGGCAGTCCATACCGGGTATCTCCCTGAATGGTAAGTGATTCACCAGACGGAGTCTTGATCACCACTTGTTTCTTATTACAGACAATTTGGGCTTGGTTATGAGATAACCAGTCCATACCCAAAACTATGTCAAAACCGGCTAACTTAAAGGGAAGTAGAGATAGAGGAAAAGAGTGGTTCTTAATGGATATAACACATCCATCTAACACAATTGAGACGGTTTCTATGGTGCCATCTGCTAACTCCACCTCATAATTCACACTTAAGGTTTTGACAGGTAAATTCATCAATTAGCAAAACTTATCATCTACAAAAGACTTATCAGCGCCTGAATCAAAAAGTACTCTTGCATAGACATCATTTACAAGGAAAGTACCTGTGATCACGTTATCGTCTTGCACAGCTTCTTTCGCATCCATACTGAAGACTCTAGCATTTGTCTTCTTTCCTTCGTCGTCTTTCTTTGCATATTTCGGGCAGTTGGTCTTAATGTGCCCCTTTTTATTGCAATGGTAGCACGTTGCGTCTTTCAACTTTTTGCAATCCAAGGTCTTGTGCTCCTTGGACTTGCATATCCCGCAAGCAAAAGTGCTCGAATGAGTCTGCGAGTTTGATTCGAGCCTGCACTTTTCGAAGTGCTGTCTCTTGCAGATTTTGCATTTGGGCTTCTCACCAGACTGATGCCCATCTTTCTTTGACTCAGACCCCTTCTTGTTGTCACCGTTTCCTCGGTGCTTCTTGTTTGACCTCCGTGAATTATCATCTTCACGTTTTCTCTTCTCAGCATCTTTGTTCCTCAGCAATCTTTGTCTGACCGCATCCAGAGTGAGGGACAAAGATATGTCAGCTACCGATCTGAAAGTAGCTGGCCGAGAGGCCTTCACGCTTGCCTTTATCTCGGGGACTAAACCCCCAACGAAACGAGCGATTCGTTTGGGTTCCGGGGTCACCAAATACGGAACCAACCTCGACATGGTATTAAAGCTCGTGAGGTAAGCTTGGCAATCTAGATTGGTCATTACCAACGAAAGAAAATCTGACTCAATCTTTTCGACCTCGTGTTGAGGACAGTAGTTCTCCCTGATGAGGGAAACGAATTGTTCCCAAGACATGTTGTACAATGGGATCTTCCCAGTGGCTTGAATCAGTGATCTCCACCAGGCTAAGGCTTCGCCTTTAAAAGATTGCGACACAAACTTGACTATATCCCTCTCAGCGCACCCGCTGATATCCACTACTGTATCCATCTCATCTAACCACGTCATGCAGTCAATGGCTCCTTTTTCCCCAGTGAAATCTCTGGGTTTGCACGAAACAAAGTATTTATAGGAACAACCCTTACTACGGGGTTCTTGATTTAGTACTATCTGTTGAGATGGAGCACTGTGGTGGTTTGAGGAGAGTCGATCATCATCTTTCTTCAGTTCTTCCTTCTTAGAAGGTGGCTTCGAATGCGGTGTAGATAGGGTCCTACTTCGAGTCCCACTATATTCTTCATACTGCCGCTCCAAGGCCTTTGTAACAGCGTCGTCTACTAACGCTTTCAATTCAGTACCCGTTAGATTAATTCAGGCGTTATCATTATTCTCCACTGGGTGACTATTAATTTCATCTGAGTCAGCCATTTTAATTGAACTGTTACATAAACACAAGGACAATAGTTTATTTGGGAGTTTATCATAGAATTGTCTTTTATGGCAATTCATTAACCACGGTAAACAGAGACCATATTTGGTTAATTTATTAATCATATTTATTTAGGATTTCTATTATAATTTATCCTAATTATAAAACAATAATAGTTTTATTAGTAGCACAAAAGGCTTAGTCACATGGACAATTATAAATCATAAGCTATGATTTCAGAGAATCAAGGCTTTTAAGGTTTGAACATAGTTCTTTACCTTTTTCGGACAGGGAGTCATAGCTACCACTGTCTTTTGGCTCATGTAAAAATGAGCAAGGCCCGTAGGCATTATATTGCCAATGTATGGTCAAAATATGATCATCTTAATTGATGATCTAAACCCATGATTCAGAGATCATTAAGTTGGGTTAGGAATCCTTTAAAGAATCCTTATATAAAAATGACGTGTGTGATTTTAACGAATCACATCTGCCAGGAGTGTTAACCTATTTTTAGATGTTAACAGGGATCCGAATCTTTTAAACAGGTCTTACCATCTTGGCCAGGTCTTTATAATGACACTCAGGCTAGGTTTCACTCTTAAGATTCTTATTCAATATTTAGTAGGCAGATTATTTTTAAAAGGAATGATTTTGATTTATTTATTCCATATAATATGTTTATGCACATAATAGCAAGAATGAAATTTATAATTTAACATTCCAATAATCATACAAAATACACACTGCCCTAAACGGGTCTTTTTAATAAAATAACATACCCACGCAGGGGTCAAACAACATACTAGTCCACGCAGGGACTTAAACAAACATCATACCCTCGTAGGGGTTAATAGAAAGATAGACCCACGCAGGGGTCAAAACAAACAAACATACATACCCACACAGGGGTTAATACAGCAAGACAGGCCCACGCAAGGGCTCAACTGTTACAAGGAAATTACAACAAAAGTGGAAGGATTCAATGGTCCTTCTTGCTCTTCCCTTTTATTAGGCTTGTCAATCCTTGGAAGAAAGTTTGTCGCTCCCTGCGATCTCGGTGAAAGTCTCGCTCGACCTGGTCCAATCTCTGAAGAATTTCCTCCCGTTCTGGGGGAGAAAACCGTGGCGGCTGCGATTAAGTCCAAATTATAGGCCTGGCAGGTATCTGGTACCCATGAGTTGGGTACCCTGCTCCCCAAGGAGCTCCATACGGTCCTTCAGGGTTAATGGCATTGTAATTGGACGCTACCAAGTATGGGTCGGCTTCAGCGTAATTGTAGTTGGTGTGAACCGGCGGCCCAAACGAGTTGTACATCATCGAACCCGTGTACGCTGGAATCGGGTTATCAAAACCCATCGGCGGTGGTTGCGGTGCAACTGGGTTTGAAGGTCCACCCATTTGTGGATCTTCTTGAAGTGACGGATAATGACTGCCACTTGATTGTCGAGGAGAGCTAAAATGAAAGTCCCCTCCTCGTGCGGATATACGTGCTTCGGTTCTCCTACGCCTTGGCGGTTGCGGAGGTGCCGACTGAACTGGTGGCGGTGGAGGTGGTGGCGTGACTGCCACGAATCGTGAATCCTCATAGGGATCCTGCTGCTGCTGCTGCTGCTGGTGAGGCGACGAATGATGCGAGGGTGTAAAATACCACTCGTGCTGGGTAAATCGCGCCTGGTAACTATCCGGACCATGGTAGGGTGATCCGTGAAAAGATGAACCATCTGAGACCTCGATAGGATGGTTCGGAGTTCCGGTTGCGGGCTCGACTGGATCGGTGTCCTCGTCCATATCTTCCGCATGATCTCCGGAGAAATGATCCTCCGGCCCCAATGGGTTAAAACCCAATGGTTCTTGTATGTAATTTGCCGGGTTAAACCGGCCCCTAAAAACAGGTGTAGGGTCACCAAAAGAATGGTGCGATAAAGATCGTTGAAGAGGTATGTAAGAAGGTTGAGGGTTGTTGGGCTCATTTTCCAAATGTGGCCCATAAGAGTTATGGATGGGAGGCATCGAACTGTGCGATACAGATCGTCTAGCTGCTTCAAAAAGGTTCCTCCTGTGCTCTCTAGGGTCAGCACTCGCAGTGGTGGTAGCAGCTCGCATGTGCGAAGGTCCTACCTCGTCGTCATTGGGGGCGGTGATTGGCCCCTTGCCTCGTCCTCTTCGTCGAAAGAATCTTGGCGGCATTTTTAATCCTGTCAATACAACATAAGATAACGACAAGAATATATAAAATAAAGTACAAAACAAAATCAAACAAAGTAGAATTTGTCCTATGTTATTTGTTTAGACTCGAAAGTTTTTGGAATGTGCAATTGTGTAACTGAGATTAAACATAAAAGGCTAGTGTTTAATTCACTCAGTGTTGGCTCTGATACCAACCTGTCACACCCCTCGATTCCACGTGTCACCGGTGGGGAGTATCGTGACGTGGTTGGCAACATAATAGTCAAACAACACAATATTTAATATGCACAGCGGAAGCAAATGAAAGATGTATTTCAACCGAATAAAATATTGTAATATCGTGTATCACAAACAGTTGAAAGTTTATCCACAGACGGATCAAAATAAATAAGAAACAGTAGTTCAACAGACGATAGGCATCTTAAGCTTGCGAGACTCTTTATTGATGCTAAGGAGAGAATCCAGCCTATTACGCTTAGTACCTGCATTTAATCTTTTTGGGAAAATACGTCAGTTTACACTGGTAAATACAATCAACTGACTCATTTTAAAAATGATTAAAAATTGATTTGGATGCACATGGCACAAACATTTTATAACTTGGGATAATTATTTAAATATATAATCTTGTAAATGAATTACATGTTCCTTATGCGTTCAGTAGCCCGGATCGTGCCGGGTTAAAGATCAATAGACACACCACATAATCTCTTTATGCACTGACGAGTGTACGCCTACA
The DNA here is from genome assembly GCA_030545235.1 of Helianthus tuberosus. Taxonomy (NCBI): domain Eukaryota; kingdom Viridiplantae; phylum Streptophyta; class Magnoliopsida; order Asterales; family Asteraceae; genus Helianthus; species Helianthus tuberosus. Next base: position 55,545,973 of record CM060406.1, read on the forward strand.
CTCCGCGCTTAGGTCGTGGCCATTTCGTAAAATGATGCCAAGGATATCCGGGACATGGTCATTAACCCCCCAAAGGCTTTAAGTAAACAAAACATATTTAAACGGGCCGATCAAATTATTCAATTAACCACCAAACGATGGAAGATTTAATGCCCGACCAAGCGGTATTTTATATACCGTAACCCAAGCCCGTATAAGGGAAAATAAGTTAAAAGTATTTACCTGAGCAAAGTAATAATCACAATAAGCAAATGCAAGTAGCTTTTACTGGTCCTCCTAATCTGGAACGAAGGTTTATAATAACCTATTAGAATCCTAACGGGTCTTTAATTAAGCTTAAGCTTAGACCGGTTAGTTTCAAAGATACGGTTCAAACGCACGATTAGGCGAAGACCGGAGTAGAATGTGATTTAGACCCGATAAGTTTAAAGACTTGCCTTATATGGGTAATCTAAACACATTCTGGATTTTGAGATAAAACCGATAAGGTTTGACCTGTTTCGGATAATTTATGTAAACTAGTTACATAAGCCGAACCGTACGCGCAAGAGTCGTAACGGGTAGTCATAAGGGTCCTAACCAGGTTTCCTAAGTTAATATGCCTCAAATATGTTGTGATATCACTAGGATACCTTCCATTATGCCCAAAACGAATTTAAGCACAAACTATGCCCCGTAGGGGTAATTTGGTCATTTATAATGTTATAAAAGAGATTAAGTATTAACCTGAGTTACAGGTCTGATATGTACAGCAAAAATACTTAGTTTACCAAGTTATAACAGTAGGGTAAAGTATATATGCGAAATTTATCAATGATAACCAAACTATGCACCGTAGGGGCATTTTGGTAATTTCACATAAGCCGAAAAGCTCAAAACTGAAGTCTGAGTTTAACAACCTTTGCTTACTGTTAAAATATTGTAATTTACCTAAAATATCAGTAGGTATCAACCCTTGTATGTTTAAAATGGTTTTAGTACATACTATGCGTTAAAAACGCTTAAAAAGGCGATTAGAAGCCGTTTCCGGGTTCTATACATAAAGCTGAAATTTTTATCATTCCAGAAGGCTTAAAATAATTTATTTATCATATCTAATCAGTAGCAAAAGGTTTGGAGTCGATTAGATATGTAAAACTCATTTTATAGCCCGTAAGGGCAAAACCGACAATTATCGGATTAAGCCTATGACTATAAGTTATGCTCAGCCTAAAATTAATTAAAAATATTCAAACATCTCAAAATAATATATTACATCAGTGGGTAAAGATTTTGATATCGAAAAGTAGGTTTAGATAGGCTATACGCTAATTACGCCGTTTAATCGTTAAAGAAGCTTTCTAATTACGCTAATGAGCATAACTCTCAATCTACACCTCAAACTGATGTCAAATTTTGGGTGCAAGTTTATAATTCAGTAACTAAGGTTTCAACTCTTTTACATTTGCAAAAATTACGTTTTAAGGTGAAAAGGGCATAATGGTCAACATATGAGCAATTAACGGAATCATGCATATTAATTGGTTAACTAATGAACCATGGTGTATAATCACAGAGGGTTATACTAGCATGTAACCTGGTCCAATTAAAGCTCTAAGGCATTTCTAGAACATGCCTAAACGGGTCAGAACTGAAAGTCAAAGCAAAAGTCAAACTATGCGACTTTCGGTTCCGAACTGGGTCTCTACTGAAAATTGTCGGGTTGAACATGTTTAGACATGTTCTTACACTAATTACCAAGTTATATTAATGATCAAACAGGTTGTATGTGTTCTACATTGCTAATTATGCATAAATTAGAAAATAAGTATCCTGTTGACTTTTTAATATCAAGTTTGACCCGACATTTGACCTAGTTAGAGTGGGAATCAGGGGGAACCCTTTTAAGGGTTTAATAACCACATAATTACAAAGTTATAACTACTTTCAATTCGACTAATCACTAAACCATCAATGATTAATCGCTAAGTCAACCGTTAATTACGACGGTTTGACTTTTAAGCTAAAACTAAGCAAAAACTTAACTAAGAAAGGTTAAGCATACTTACCGAAGTCCTATGCACGATTAGTGATCACTTGAGCCTGCTTTGGAGCTCCAGAAATGATCAGAAATGCTGAAGGAAGGCGTGAAGAACTTGGTTGCAACAAGGGCCTTTATATAGTGCTCAAGAACTCTTGGATCATTGACACACAAGTCTAACCAAGGCCATGGATCACTTCCAGATGTCCCTAAATGTCTAGGGGTTGCCTAGGGGTCGTGCAAGATGAGGAAAAACGTTTATAAGTCGGTTAGAATGCAAATGGAAGACAAGAACCCAAAGTTTTCGGATCAGATGACCCTAGGCGTCACGCAAAGACCCCCCCCCCTGTTCCTTCGCGTCGCGTGAGGCCCTCCTGCACCAAATCCAACTTTTAGATATTTATGTTTTGGTCCTTGGCTCTTGGAAACTTTGCTACGACTTTATTTCTTGCACTTTTAACCCTCCAAATTGACTTATAAGGGCTTCAAGACATTTACCCACTTTGTTTAGTCCTCGGTTAACTTTATTGTTACCCGAAAAGTCATAAACTTCAACGTAGACGCTTTTAACCCCTCGCATACGAATTTGATCATAACTTTCTCATACGATAACGAAACTTTATGAAATTTATATCGTGCATTCTAGTGAGCATAATTAACCGTTACAAAGCTTCGGGTTTGTCAAAAGGTCACTCAGAGGTATAACTTAAACATGTTGACACATTTAACCCCTGTAGTTTGTAATCTCTCACTTTCTTTCATATTTAGCTTCGTATGATCCATGATTTATTCGTTTGAAGGTATGAGCATCATGTAGGGTTAATGTACAATATATTTATTCACTGTTGACATTTAGAACTCGTATATTCACATACTTTCCATGATTGTCAACTTTAATCCTTCTATAACATTCTTTCACACGTTCAATCATATGACACGTGTCAACACATTACAGGACGTGAATTTTCGAGGTGTTACATACATCCTCACCCCCTTAAAAGAAATCTCGACCTCGAGATTTACTGAAACAAATGAGGGTACTTTTCTTTCATTGTGGACTCTACCTCCCACGTGTACTTGGGACCTCTTCGGCCATCCCAGTTGACCTCTATAACGGTACATGTATCCTTTTGGAGCTTCTTAATCTGCCAATCCTTAATCGTTACGGGTTTCTCGTCCAATCATAAAGTTTTATTAATCTGCCTATCATTACGTGATAATGTGTTTCGATTTGTTGGCGAAACCTATCCTTAAATCATCAGTGTGGGTCGCATTGCGAGTTCCACTAAGCTCCTTATATAGGTTTTAGCTTATAGGCTATTGACCTTTGTCGCATTCGATTTCTCGAATGTTCCTATTTATCCAGGGCTTAACTTACCCGGAGAAATTGAAATTTAGCACACCCTTCTTAGGGCAATACCTTCAATTGAACCTTATCCCTTATTACGGACTTAGGAAGGTTGCGACTTTTATAAATCCTAAATTTTCTGCCGTTTACTGGCAACTTTGAGATGATTACGAATTCGAATGATCTTATTTGTTGTTCTCCAATGCAACTTTCAGATCCTGATAATTGAGCTTACCCATCTATTGTTCTAACAATGGATGTTTAACATTCCATCTATACAAGGTCCCCAAAGGAGTAGTCTTGATACTTACATAATAATTGTTATAGAAAAGACTTATTTTATGGTGAGATGGTTATTCCATCCACTGCTTAAAACTAATCTTGAGGAATAGCTAATCCTCACAGCTAGTTGAACAAATCGACGATCCTGGGTAATTGATGGCGATTCTTAATCGTTGTCTAAATAGGGTTGCGGTAATGAATGCATAAGCAAAATGAACCGTCTTTCTTATTTAACAATATCGAACTCTCGGAATATTGAGTTAGGCTATATGAATCTTCTATCTTAAAATCCACTATATCAGGGTTCCGATTCTTCCAATGATGGTACCAGTTATCATGGAGATTTCACTATAATACAGCTCTAAGCAGAATATTAATCTTATCTCTACTTGCCTCTTAGGAGGTAAACAGGGTAATTTTTGCAGAAGGTAATCAAGACACACGGAGATTACAGAGATTTTCCAAATCTCAGGCTCCATTTCATTTATCTTTGCCTGTGTCAGATAGGTGGCATATTTACGTTACGAGTCCACAGATTTAATCAGAGACACTTACTTGGACAATTCCATTCTGGATATCTCCTTTGAATACCATTAGTTGACTTTAGTACCATATGACCATTGGAATATCCTTGCGGTTCCATGCATTAAACCTCCATACTGATCAGGCATGGAAGCAATCTATGGAACTTATTAAGATACACCAACCCTCATATGGCGCTTTGTCATACCTTCTGGTACTCTTAATCGATAGAGATCAAGAGATATCAATTACATATGCTGACACACTTTATCCGGAGAGAGAGTATACTAGAATTTACGACTGCAGATCACTGACAGGAACAGAAGAAATGGTTCCTATGAATTTTTTTTCTATCTGTAAGTTTACCTTACACTTAATGTCTAGGATTCTTATGATAGATTTTTAAAAGTCTAATACACTTACAATTTATGAAGGATTGATTGGTATCCCATTCAAAGCAGAATTCTTAGCGTTTTATTCTACTTCATATTTTGTGCTTAGGGTTCTAACAGGTAGATTTAATAACTATCAAAATTTATTCCACAATGACTTATCTGCACCTGAATCAAACAATACCCTTGCATATACATCATGGATGAGGACGTACCGGTTATAATATTGTCATCTTGTATGACCTCTTTTATCCATCTGAGAGACCTTAGCGTTGGTCTTCTTATCTCCTTTAAGCTTCTTAGCATATTTTTGGGCAATTTGATTTGATATGCCCTTTCTCGTTACAGTTGTAACAAGTCGCATCTCCTATTTCCTGGCATTCCAATGTTTTATGCTTACTAGATTTGCAGATCCCACAAGCCCTAGGCTGTGCTTGGGATTTTGATTCGAACCTGCATTTCCCATAATGGCGCTTCTTGCAGGTCTTGCATACTGGTTTCTGGTTAGACTTTTGTTTGTTCTTCTTCTTAGATCTCTTTTCCTTTTTAGCTCATCTTTTGCATTTGAGGCATGAACAAGATCCTTCTTATGAGTAAGGAAATGTGGTCCTAGATAAAATTTGGAGCGAGTAGCATGGGGGTCCTTGAACTTTTTCACAGCCTTCTTCACAGCTTTTCCAACAGCTGCGTTTATCATAGTTTGAAGAACATCTTTGGAAATTCTAAGGCTCACAATTGTAGCATCATTGGCATGTGTCGCATCATCCATAACACGATCAACGACTGTCTTATCTGAGTTTGCCATACTCGATATTGGTTCCTAACACCAATAAAACAATTTCTTAGTTGCAATCCAACAACTGCTATTCTTCATCCTGATGGCCTTAACATATACTAACCATGGTATCAATAGACCATACAGGCTAATATAGTACTAACATTCTTAATGAATGTTATTTAATATATATTCATTATGTTTAGCCTAGGTCACGAAAGACCATCAATGGCATTTAAGGTTTGGACCTAATCCATCATCTTTTTTACAGGGGATCAAAATGTCACATCTGTCTTTATTATATTGGTGAATTTGGATAGCTTGAAAGCTTGTCATAAGGGTAACAGAAAAGAGTGATTCCTAATAGATATAAAATATCAATCTAAGATTTGTTGGAGCGTTTTCTCAAGTATCATTGGCCAATTTCTACCTCGCATTAAATGACCGGAGTCCTAATCAGGCGGAGACAACAGTTCTCAATATTTATCGTTCATTATAGAATCATATGTGCCAGCATCAAATAAATTTCTGCATAAACTGCTTGATAAGGAAAAGTACCTGCTATATAGTTATCATTCTACACCATCTCCTGGGCATTCATCTGGAAGACTCATGCGTTTGTTTTCTTGGCCTCTTTGGGCTTCTTCTGATTCCTAGGGCAGTTGGTCTTGATATGCCCCTTCTCGTTGCAACCATAACAGGTTGCGTATTTCAACTTCTTGCAATCCAAGGTTTTATGTTCCTTAGACTTGCAAATCCCACAAGGTAGAGGCTGAGATTCAAATCTGCATTTCCCGAGGTGGTATTTCCGACAGGTTTTGCACCTGGTCTTCTCACCCGACTGCTGGCTGTCTTCCTTAAACCCGGAACTCTTCTTATCCTCATCCTCCCTTTTACGCTTTCCATCTTCAGAGGCTTTGGCAGCCATGTTTCTGACCACATCGAGTGTGAGAGATAGCGACAGATCTGCCGCTGACCTGAATGTAGTAGGTCTCGATGCTTTCACACTTGCCTTTATTTCTGGGGCTAGACCCCCAATAAAGCGAGCTATTCGCTTTGGTTCTGGTGTGATCAAGTAAGGAACCAATCGAGACATGGTATTGAAACTTGCAAGGTATGCTTGACAATCTAAGTTCTCCATGACTAATGTCAAGAATTCAGTCTCAATTTTCTCAACTTCATGTTGAGGACAGTAATTTTCTTTGATAAGAGCAACGAACTGATCCCAAGTCATGTTGTACAAAGGGATCTTCCTCGTAGCTTGGATCAGTGACCTCCACCAAGCTAGAGCTTCTCCTTTAAAAGATTGTGAAACAAACTTCACAATGTCTTGATCTGCACATCCACTGATGTCAACAACGGTGTCCATCTCATCGAGCCATGTCATGCAATCGATGGCCCCTTTTTCTCCTGTAAAGTCTTTGGGCTTGCAGGAGACAAAATATTTATATGAGCAGGTCTTAACTGGTGCCTCTTGATGAAGCACCACCTGTCTAGACGGAACACTCCTTTGATTTGACGAGTTACGAACATCGTCTTCCCTTGACTCATGTGATTTAGAAGGGGGCTTACTACGAACCACAGATAGAGTCTTAGAGTGTGTATCACTTGATTCATCATACTGTCTGTCGAGAGCTCGTGTAACGGCATTATCTATTAATGCCTGCAGTTCCGTACCAGTTATATTAACTCTGGTAGCATCATTATTCTCCCTCGGGTGGCTGTTGACCTCATCCGATCCAGCCATGTAGTTTGATTGCTACATAAATATTAACAATGATTTATTCAGAGGTTATTATGGAATCATCATTTTTGACGATTCATCAACCATGGTAATATAAACCATATTGGTTAATTTGTTAGTTATATTTAATTAGTATTTTCATTATAATTTATCCTAGTTATACAACATTAAGGATATTAAAGTGGCGCAAAAGGCCTACTCACAAGGATAGTTTTAAATTTATAAGCCATGATTTCAGAGAATCGAGGCATTAAGGTTTGAACATATTTCATTACCTTTTCTTGACAGAGAGTCAAAGACTTCAATTGTCTTTTGTCCCTTAGGACAATAAGTATGGCCCATAGGCATTTCATCACTTATGGATGTTTATAATATGATCATCTTCATTTGATGATTTAAGCCATGATTTCTACATCACTAGGCTAGATAAGGGTTGGAATTTCCCATTATAAAGATGACAAGCGTGATTTTTATCGCATCACTGTTGGCAGGAGTGTTAACATGTTTTTAGATGTTAACAAGGATCTGAATCTCTTTTAAACAGGTTTTACCATCATAGCTAGGTCCTTAATGACATACAAGCTAGGTTATGCCCTTTAAGATTCTTTTCATTATATACATTGGCAGATCGATTACGAAAAGGGATTTTATTTTGATTTACTTCATATGTTATATTCATATAAAATGATAAAAATGGAATTTAGATAAAATATTCAAATGATTTTAAAAGGAGTATATAATTATCCTAAACGGGACTTGAAAGGAATGACGTTGTCCATGAAGGGACTAAAAGATAAATATGTCCTTATAAGGACTATTAAGGAAACGATCTTCAGTAAAAGGAGTTTTCTTCTTTACTCTATTTCTAAATGTTTTCTCCCTGGATGCATGCTTCATCCTAGTCGCGGTACGAAATTCAGCATTTCAAGGCTACGGAAGTGGAGAATTTCTAATACGACTTCTTTGCTTGGCGACGTATCCAATATATATAAAAATTGGAAGCAAAAATTTCGAGATTAGGATTGAGAATATTCCTATGTTAAGTCTAGACTCAGAAGGTCAAGGAATGTGCTAATGTGTCATTGAGATTAAACACAAAAGGCTAGTGTTTAATTCACTCAATGTTGGCTCTGATACCAACCTGTCACACCCCGATATTTCCACGTATTACCGGTGGGCCCGGTGGGGAGTATCGTGACGTAGTCGATGTCATCATAGTCAAACAACACAATTTTAAATGCACAGCGGAAGCAAAAGATAAATATATTACAAACCGACACAACAGTAACATCAATTTTTACAAACGGATTGTAAGATGGATCCATAGGCGGATCTTAAAACATAAACATTGTTCAACAGACTTTAGACGCTTAGAACTTGCAAGATTCCTTATTAATGCCCTGAGCTTCCATCCAATTACGTTCAGTACCTGTCACTTAACCTTTTTGGAAAATACGTCAGTTTACACTGGTAAATACAATTAACCGACTCATTTTGAAAGTTTAGTGAAAATTGATTTGAATGCACAAGGCACAAAATATCTTTTATAACTTGGGACAATTATATAAATAATCTTGTATACAGATTTACATGTTCGTTATACGTTCAGGGCCCGATGTAGAAACCGAGTCAAGATTAACAGACACGCCACAAGTATAGGTCCACATGAGAGTGAGATACCGTTTCCCTTATGCAAACTGTCAGGTGTATGCCTACACCCCGTGCTTAAGACAGGGCCATTTTATAATATAATGATGTCAAGGATATCCGGGACATGGTCATTAACCCCTAAAGGCTTTTATTTCAAACAATACAAATTAAAGCGGGTTACCTCAATAATTTAACCACAATATGATTAAGCATTCAATACCCGACCAAGCGGTATTATTATAATACCGTATCCCAAGCCCGTATAGAGAAAATAAGTTAAAAGTATTTACCTGAGCTAGCAATGCAATTTATACTCAGCTGTATATTCTAATCAGCAAACACAAGTACTTCTACTGGGGCTCTTAATCTGGAATGAAGGTTTTATTAACCTATTAGAATTCTAACGGGTCTTTAATTAAGCCTAAACTTAGACCGATTAGTTTTAAAGAAAGATACGGTTCAAACGCACGATTAAGCGAAGACCGGAATAGAATGTGATTTAGACCCGACAAGTTTGAATACTTGTATAATATGGGTAATCTAAACACATTCTGGATTTTGAGATAAAAACGATAAGGTTTGACCCGTTTCGGCTAATTTATGCAAACTAGTTACATAAACCGAACCGAACGCACAAGAAGTGTAGCGGGTAACCAAAAGAGTCATATACAGGTTTCCTAAGTTAATATGCCTTAGATATGTTGTGATATCAGTAGGATACCTTCCATTATGCCCAAAACGAGTTTAATCTCAATTTAAGCCCCGTAGGGGTATTTTGGTCATTTTAAAGATTATAAAAGAGATTAATTTTAATTCTGAGACTCGGGTCTGAAATAATCAGTAAAACAACTTAATTTAATAGGTTATATCAGTTGGTGATAAGTCTTATATGCCAAAACGGTTTTAAACCCATACTAGGTGTTTAATACGCGTAAAAAGCCATTTTAAGCGATTTCGGGGTTATACAGGAAATCTGAGTTTTCTGATTAGGTTATACAGTTCAAAATACTTCATTTATTATATAAAATTAGTAGCAATTGGATTGGTATCAAAATACTATGTAGAACTCATTTTATAAACAAAAAGGGTATAATCGGTATTTACCGGATCAAGGCAATAACCTTAGGTTATGATCAGTTTAAAAATAATTAAAAATATTCAAAAATCTCAAAATATTATATTACATCAGTGGATAAAAGTTTTGGTGTCAAAAATTGGGTTTAGATAGGCTTTAAGCTAATTATGCCTTTTAATTAACAAAAAGCTTTCTAATTACGCTATTGAGCATAACTCCTAATCTAGACCTCCAACTGATGTGAAATTTTAGGGACATGTTTATAATTCAGTAATAAAGATTATTGTCCTTTCACATTTCCAAAATTCTCGTTTTATGGTCAAAAGGGCATTATGGTCAACATTTAGCAATTAACGGAAACGTGTAAACGAATCGGAAAATCAACGATCCAACCACAGAGGGTTATACTATCATGTAACCTGGTCCTAAGGAAGCTCTAAGGCATTTCCAAACCCATCTAAATCGGGTCAGAACTAAAGTCAAAGCAAAAGTCAAAGTTTTGCGACTTTCGGTTCCGAACTGAGCCTAAACAGAAAATTGTCGAATCAAACAAGCTTAGACCAGTTCTTATACTTATTACCAAGTTATATGAGTGATAAAATAGGTTACATGCCTTCTACATTGTTAATTATGCCTTAATTCAAAAATTAGGATCATGTTGACTTTTTATAATAAACTTTGACCCGACAATTGATCTAGTTAGAGTGGGAATCAGAGGGTGCCCTTTTATGGGTGTAATGCCTACATAATTACCAACTTATAACTACTTTCAATTTGACTAAACATCGGACCATTAATGATTAAACGATAAGTCAAACCTTAATTATGACGGTTTGACTTTTAAGCTAATAACTAAGTAAAACACGATTAAGGAAGGTCAAGGATGCTTACCAAGGTCTAATGCACGACCAGAGATGCTTAGGGAAAGGCCTTGAGCTCCAGAAATGATCAGAAGTTGAGTTGGGAATGAATGATCAAGAATTGAAACAATGTGGCCTTTATATAGTGATCTTGATTGCTCAAGATCATGCCAAACAATGCTATACATGTTCCCTGATTTAAACATGTGTCCCTAATGCCTAAGAACTTGTTTAGGCAGCCCTTGGTGGTGTAAAAGGGCAATATAAGTCGGTTACATGTGCTGAACAGCCACCTTACGAGTTTCTGCATCTGGGAGTCGCTTACGGACCGTAAGGACCAGGCCAGCATGACAAAACTTTCAAAAGTTGACAGTTTGGCCCCCGAACTTCCAAATCTTGATTTTTAAGGTGCTTTCTTGCACTTGTAACCCCCAAACTTGACTTTTAAGGACTCCAAGTCATAAACCAACTTTGTTAGGTCCCCGATTATTCATACGATCACCGAAAAGTCTTAAATTTCGACGTTGACGCTTTTAACCCCTCGTATACGAATTTTATCATAACTTTCTCATACGATAACGAAACTTGGTGAAATTTTTATCATAGATTCTAATGAGCATAATTAATCGTTACAAGCTTCGGTTTTGCTAAAAGGTCACTCCGAGGTATACTTTAAACATGTCGACACATTTAACCCCTGTAGTTTGTAATCTCTCTCTTTCTTTCACAATTAGCTTCGTATGATCCATGATTTATTCGTTTAAGGGTATAAACATCATGTAGGGTTATTGTAAAGTATATTTATCCATTGTTGACATTTCGAACCCTTATATCCACATACTTTCCTTGTTTGTCAACTTTAGTCCTTCTAAGGAAATCCTTTACACGTTTTAAGCCCGTGACACGTGTCGATACATAATAGAACATGAATTTTCGAGGTGTTACACAATTTCACCCTAAAGAATTAAGATCTATTACGTGATATAGACACTCACCAAGATCTAAACCCTAGCATGACTCTATGTTGTGATATAGACCGTCACTAAGAATCATACGAAGCAAATGACAATAATAAACCAAATCAAAGTACGCATGTGCATCAAATTAGTAAAACAAACTCTTTACTAACACAATCAATCCATAATATTCATGCAAATAACGAAAAAGGTAAAAACTTCATATCAATCCATTCATCAAGTCTAGGTGGCTTAAATGTCTAGCCGAGCAACATAGTCTTAAAAACAAATGAACAAGGTTTAAAATCTGAATTCATTGACATAGAAACAAATAACTAAGAAAACAAGAAAGAACCGAATAAATAGAACCCGTTTAATTCTTGATCTCCAAGCTTCCTTCTTCAACCCAATGATTCTTGACCTTTTATTCCTTGCGAAGAAAGCTTCTAACTGATGTTCACGTCTCGTCCAGGTCTGAGTTCCTTCCTCCTTTTTGTCTCCCCTTTACTGCCATGATGTAAATAGATGTATATATTATCATTAAAAAAACACAATTCACTTTCATTGTTTTAATGGGCTGGTCTTATAATCACGGCCCAATAGGAGTCCCCAAAAATTGAATGCAACTCCAACTTTTCGTCCCCCACTATGTTTCTCGTCTGATGTTGTTTATTTGTAAAATTGATTCATGGCCTAATGATTCCAACTTCATGTGCATCTGATGACATATCGAATGGAATTAATTAAATTCCTTTCTTTCCAAGAAGTGGATTTATAATATATTTCTTTTTGGACCAATAGGGTTTTGCATAATAAACAATTGTTCAAATGGCCCAATCTATTTTCGTTCAATAAGCTCCTGATCACGTTTTTAATGGGCTAACATGTTTGGCGGCCAGTTTCTTCAACATTCTGTCACTGGCGCCATACTCTGCTCAACTAGCTAGTTATTTCCTTATTACTCTTTTTCGCTCCATTTCACCAGGATCTGGCCCAACACAAAATAATATAATATACACTAAAAACTAAATAAAACAAATAATAACTATACAAAAATTATACAGTTTACACGGGACAAATATGTGTATTTTATCCCACATCAAATATCCCCACACTTAACCTTTTTTCGTCCTCGAAAAAGAATTATGCAACGAAATCATAGATGAATAATCACTTGGGTTAAAAGCATATTTATATTTTATTAAAACCAAAGCTTGCGTGAGCCGCGATTGCAAATATATTTGTCCATTTAAACCCGAATCCGGTCTTAAGCCCTTATCATGGGAATTTAATTTCAGTGCGGTCAATCTACCTAGGGTTTCACACACGGTCCACCTAATCCCACCTCAAGCTTATAGAACCAAAGGAACGATCACTGGACCAATTCCCAACCGTCTCATATCAAAACCAAGAGAGTTTACAATCAAATTTTTTTTTCTTTTTCCATTTTTTTTCACTTTTTTTTAAATGAGCGTAGACGGTTTTCCCTAACCCAGAGGCATTCCGGTTGTAGAGTCGCTATCCCCAACCCAGACTACTTAGGCTTCGGAACTTTTTTTAATTTGCAAGGTCGATTTCACATATTCTAGCAATAATCCGGTTGTAAAGTCACTATCCCCAACCCAGACTACATAGAAATGCGCTACTTTTCTACCCATTCCATTTGGGAGTGTAAATAGCCACATATTAAAGAGTTTTGCTTGAGGACAAGCAAAGATTCAAGTGTGGGGGTATTTGATGTGTTCAAATATTAACATATAAATTTCATCAAATGAGGCATAAAACTAACCCTTTTTTAGTACTAATGTTGGAAAAAGTGTGCTTTTGTCTTCCTTTTGTATTTTCAGGATTAAATGAGCTCAAATTAACAAAAGAAGCAAAAAGACACCAAAATCTAACATAAATACAAGAAAAGGAACAAGACGTGGCATGCCCGACCCCACAACGGCATCTTCCCAAGCAAAACAAGAGATCAGAAGCCTGAACACGCCCCGTGCTCAGCCAGCACGGGGGCGTGCCCAAGTGTCAGCAGAAAAGACAAAGTGGTAGAAGCTTCTATTGCCCACCACGGGGGCGTGCTCAGCGGACACGGGGCCGTGGTCAACTATAAGATTCGCACAATCCAGGCAAATCTTCATAGTACAAAGATTCTTCTGCAAACGGGGTCGTGCTCAGCGGACACGGGGGCGTGGTCAACTAATAAGACAAAGCTGCAATTAATGAAGAAAGAGAGGATGTGGACACGGGGCCGTGCCCACTGGACACGGGGCAGTGCCCGAGCTTCTGTTCAGCCTATAAATAGGAGTGCTTGGCTCAAGCTCAAACCATCGCTTGGCACACCACCTCTCTCACACTTCACCCACCACCCACCACCACCATAACACCATCATCCACCACCATCATCCATTGTCCATCGTAGAGTGTGTGAGTCGTCTCGGGATCCAAGATTGATCGTAAGAGTTCTTGACAATCAAGGCCATGTTTGCCTAAGTCTCTTACATCACTTGGTGAAGACAAAGTGTCTAGTGTAATATTTTTTATTTCTAATCTTTTGCACTTTTTATTTGGTTTTGTATTAATGACTTTAATAACTAGTTGCTTATGTTGAAGGTGATCTTTCCTTATCGTTTGTCCGTGGTGTCTTGGCATTATTTTACTGTCTATATAAAATAAAAGATTTTCACCATTCATATCTCCACGGTCTATATGGAGGTATGTTGGCTACCTGGTCGGGGGTTAAGGGAACGGTTTGGTAAAGGTCTTGCCATTGTTCAGCGTTTAGAGGTCCTGCAATGGACCTGGGTCAAATTTAGTAGGACCTCCTTCAATACTTAACGGTATTGGATGGCGGGGGTCCAAACTCTTTGATCCCCTCATAAGTTAACTACTATTAATACTATAACCCGGCTATTTAGGACTGTATCCCTGCTGACTCAGACTACTTAGTCGAGGGTAACGTCACCTCCAAAAGAGGGGCCTACCATAATTTGCATTAATAACTTAATTAATTATCTTCCAATAATCCACCCTTTTAGGATTGTATCCTTGCTGACTCAAACTGCTGGGGTGAGGGTAACGTCACCTTTAAAAGAGGGGCCTACTACAATAACTAAGATAATCTCTTAAATATGTGCAAAAGTGCGGAAATAATAAAGGTTACACTAGATACGAGTCGGAACCAAGTGATTCATCTTGTCTATCTGTTTTTCTTTTTTATTTTATTTTATTTTCAGCATTTTAGTTAGTTTTTATTTTTCTTAGTTTAAAAAACATTTTTCTAACCTTTTTATTTTGATTAGACGTTGAGGATAAACCGGTACTAAAAGCTCTTGTGTCCTTGGATGACCTCGGTATCTTGCCAACACTATACTACGCTCACGATGGGTGCACTTGCCCATATGTGTGTTTAGTGTTAGTAAAATATCGTGTTTTATAAATTTAAAACTTGGCTAAAATAAGTGTTAAAGGGGCTTAAAATATATACCTAATATATATAACACTTCACACGCATCAAGTTTTTGGCGCCGTTGCCGGGGACACAAGGATTTTAAGAAAGTTAGGAATCAACGGCCTAATCGTTTTTTTTATTTTTCAATTTTTTTAGGATTTTTTTTTATATTTCAGCTTCTGCAGAACCTAGCACGGGCCGTGCCCGCTGAACACGCCCCGTGCCCAATTATTGGAACTGGCAATCCTGTTTTAAGTCAGACAGTAAGCTGAACACGGGGCCGTGCCCACTCAACACGCCCCCGTGCCCAAGTTTCAGTAACTGAAAACAGAACCGTAAGATCCCGACGGTTGGTAATTTCTGACACAAACATGAGTGATACTGATACTTTTTACTTTCGACACTCTTATGGTACTATGTGGTGTCAATTATGTGGTGGTAACCATGAAGAATTAAAATGTTTTTTCTAAATTATAAACCCCACTATATAGACCCATCATTTCCCAGTATCCTTAAGAGGGGCGAAAGTAAAAATAATTCCTATCGCTCCCTCGAATGCGCCCAACCGGATATTCTAGGAGAAATGCTTCTCGATGAATTATTTCAACTAGAAGATCTAATTTTTAATTGGTTAGAAGAACTTAGGGGAGACCTCAAAAATCTTCTCCAAGACGATAGCCAAGAAGAAAGGTTGGAAACGCATTCAAACAACTTCATTGTTTCCAATGATACTTCTAACTCTAGTGAGGATTTGAGCGATAGTCGTCCCTGTGTCGATTGTGCCGTGAATGACTCCCCATCAACTTCGTTTGATGCATACATAGACCTGAGTGATTCGACATACACCTTCTTTAACGAGAGCCCGGAAAAGGGTTGGACTTGTCCACCTACATATAGCATAGGAATCACCCTCACCGACAACCTCTTGCGTTCTCGTCTTAATCTAGATCAATTAAGGTATCTTAGGCACTATGGGGTTGTTCCATCCAGTAAGGAACCGCCCGATCCGGAAAAGTTCCTTAAAAATAGACGCACTTCATAAAACAGTTTTCCGACACGGGGCCGTGCCCAGGTCAACACGCCCCCGTGTCCACCAAAAGATTCCCTTCTGACTTTTGTCAGAATACGGACAAAGTGTGTCAGGATCTTGCCTGCACACGGGGCCGTGTCCAGCCGACACGGGGCCGTGTCCAGCACGCTGTCGTTTTCTATAAATGCAGCCAAGAACCCTGCACATTTGGACCATCCAGAGACAGAGATTTGGAGGGATTTTCTGACTTACCATCCTAGGTATGTTCTAAAAGAAGGTTCCTACAAGCATCTTGTCCTTTCCTCTTTTATCCATTTCCTTCTTCTTCATCTTTCTTGCACCAAGAACTCCATTAAAGCTTGATTTCAAGCTTTGTTGTGATGTTTATTGAATTTTTGTTCAAGGAATCTTGTTAAAAATAAGTTACATAACATTGTTTTAAGTTATTTCTGCTCAAAAAGCTTCATAAAATAAGAAAAATAATTTGAAACCCCAAGCTTCCTTGTTCTAAAAATCTGCAGAAAGATGAACACGGGGCCGTGCTCATTGAGCACGGGGCCGTGCCCACAGTACTGTTTCATTAAAACGAACTGTTTTTGGTTTGTTTTCGTAGAATGTCTAGCCAAAACAGCGGAACCTCTTCTGCGCACTCAAGGAACAGCCGACGGGAAAGGAGGCCATCGATTGAAGCAACTCTCGTAAGATATGTAATGGCACTACGTGAAGCACTTGACGAGATGACTTTAGTGGAGGAGGTCCTCATTGACCGTATAAACTATCTCTCGGTGGGGTTGGAAAACAGTTTCCGGGAAATAAACCTCTTGCACCAGAGGTTAAACATTCTGGTAACACCTCCGATGGAACTAATCCTCCCTCAAGAGGATGGGAACCTCGCACTTGGAATTCAAAATCCTACCGGTTGGGACGACATTCCGGCAGAACCTCCTCTTGAAGAACTCCAAGAAATTCCGGTGGAAGTTACACCTCCTCAACCCGATGCTCATGAGCCCGCTTTTCTTCTCCCTAGGGAGATCGAAAAGTGGCTCGCCGATGTATGAGGAACCCATACCCGTAGGAAGAAGTTTTCAAGCCACTTTTAACCGAGAATTCTATCTTTTCGGAAATTTTGCTAAGTAGAATAAATAGTAGGCTAGAAACTTCTTGGATTTCTTGTGTTTGTTTGACCTATCTAGCTAATATTTTAATTTTTAGGACTATTATGTAATTTTCTCTATGAGTAATGAATGATGGTTTAGTTAATTTGGTGTTTTGGATGGTGTTAAAATGAATAAAACACACTTGAGATGGCAAAGGATGCAAGGGAAACTTGAACCGGCACTCCATACAGGAAAACATAACCGTCCGACAAATTTCTTCGTTTACAGTAAGTTCGGCACGGGCCGTGTCCACCCAACACGGCCCCGTGCTGCACAGCCTGCAGAAAAAGACCCAGTTCAGGTAACTGGACACGGGTCGTGTTCACCCAACACGCCCCCGTGTCCAGACTTCTGTTTCTCTTGTTTTAATTTTGTTACTGGCACTTGAACACGGGGCCGTGTCCGGATCACACGGGGCCGTGTTCAGCGCCCAGTAACACAAAATTTTTGTTTTTTACACCTTTTTACGCATTCAATCAACCAAAAAACTTATTTTTGGGACACATTGAGGACAATGTGTAATTTAAGTGTGGGGGGGGGGGGGATGCTAAAACCTTGAATCTCTCAAATCCTAAATACAAGCCTTACACAAAACTCTATTGGAATTGCTAATCACCCCAAATTTTCTTTCAAAAAAATTTCAATTTTTTTACTTGTCTAGGTTTAACTCGGGAAATTCAAGTTCTTAAAAAGGTTATATTTTTACAAATTTGCAACCGACAGCGTCGTGATAAAAAGAACCAACATAAGAAAATTATGAAAAGGCATGACAAGCTTAGTTAAAATTTAATTATATATACTTGATCACATAAAAACCCATTCCCACAAAAGTGAGTTTTGAGCCTTTATTGAGCAAACACTTACATATCATTTTACTAAATGCTCATTTTTCGTTTCTTGTGTGAATAGCCGCTTGGTTCTTACGACTCTAGAACTTGCCATGACGATACATTCCCGGTCCTTACCAACTTAAACCCGAGTAAGTAAAATGATGGAGGCATTAGGACTAACCCTTTTTATTTCTACACCATTATTTTTCTTTTTTTTACCACCTACCCAAAATCCCCCTAGTTAGCCCCTTTGAGCCTAAACCTTTTCATTTCATAACCCAAACCAAACACCCTTTTTACCCACCAAAACCTTTTTCATTTTTAACCCTTTGTTTTAGTAACAAGTCCGAATTTTCGTATGACTTTTCAAAAAAAAAATGTTGTTGATGATGAAGCTAAAGAAAATAAACAAACAAGTTCATCAAAAATAACTTTGTTTGAATAAATAGCTTCATCAAAAATAAAAGTTACAAAAATAGAAAGTCATACGAAAACCGACACTTGTTACGCTTTTCGCCCTTTTTCTACTAACCACCAACCCAACCACCTACCTTTAACCCAAGCCTAACCCTTAACCCACAAAGTCCTCTTGATATTTACAAAGGTATATAAGTTAAAAAAAGGAGGAGGATTGATGGCTTGGCAAGCCTATGGTAGGAGTAAGTTCCATGCCACTCTCGAGTGATCCACAAAAATTCATTTTCGGCCGAGTGTTGAGTGATCCCCGTGAGGTATGTGAACTTGTATATAAATAAAATTTTACAAAGGCATGTTATGCCCTAATAAGTAATTTATCTTATGAAAAGTTTTAAATAAATCATGACGAATAGGATTGTAAATAAATAAAAATAAAACTAAATAAAGAATCTTGGAAATCCCGACACTCTACGACAAGCCCAAAACCTTCTTTTCTACCCATTCCATTTGGGAGTGTAAATAGCCACATATTAAAGAGTTTTGCTTGAAGACAAGCAAAGATTCAAGTGTGGGGGTATTTGATGTGTTCAAATATTAACATATAAATTTCATCAAATGAGGCATAAAACTAACCATTTTTTTAGTACTAATGTTGGAAAAAGTGTGCTTTTGTCTTCCTTTTGTATTTTCAGGATTAAATGAGCTCAAATTAACAAAAGAAGCAAAAAGACACCAAAATCTAACATAAATACAAGAAAAGGAACAAGACGTGGCATGCCCGACCCCACAACGGCATCTTCCCAAGCAAAACAAGAGATCAGAAGCCTGAACACGCCCCGTGCTCAGCCAGCATGGGGGCGTGCCCAAGTGTCAGCAGAAAAGACAAAGTGGTAGAAGTTTCTATTGCCCACCACGGGGGCATGCTCAGCGGACACGGGGCCGTGGTCAACTATAAGATTCGCACAATCCAGGCAAATCTTCATAGTACAAAGATTCTTCTGCACACGGGGTCGTGCTCAGCGGACACGGGGGCGTGGTCAACTAATAAGACAAAGCTGCAATTAATGAAGAAAGAGAGGATGTGGACACGGGGCCGTGCCCACTGGACACGGGGCCGTGCCCGAGCTTCTGTTCAGCCTATAAATAGGAGTGCTTGGCTCAAGCTCAAACCATCCCTTGGCACACCACCTCTCTCACACTTCACCCACCACCCACCACCACCATAACACCATCATCCACCACCATCATCCATTGTCCATCGTAGAGTGTGTGAGTCGTCTCGGGATCCAAGATTGATCGTAAGAGTTCTTGACAATCAAGGCCATGTTTGCCTAAGTCTCTTACATCACTTGGTGAAGACAAAGTGTCTAGTGTAATACTTTTTATTTCTAATCTTTTGCACTTTTTATTTGGTTTTGTATTAATGACTTTAATAACTAGTTGCTTATGTTGAAGGTGATCTTTCCTTATCGTTTGTCCGTGGTGTCTTGGCATTATTTTACTGTCTATATAAAATAAAAGATTTTCACCATTCATATCTCCACGGTCTATATGGAGGTATGTTGGCTACCTGGTCGGGGGTTAAGGGAACGGTTTGGTAAAGGTCTTGCCATTGTTCAGCGTTTAGAGGTCCTGCAATGGACCTGGGTCAAATTTAGTAGGACCTCCTTCAATACTTAACGGTATTGGATGGCGGGGGTCCAAACTCTTTGATCCCCTCATAAGTTAACTACTATTAATACTATAACCCGGCTATTTAGGACTGTATCCCTGCTGACTCAGACTACTTAGTCGAGGGTAACGTCACCTCCAAAAGAGGGGCCTACCATAATTTGCATTAATAACTTAATTAATTATCTTCCAATAATCCACCCTTTTAGGATTGTATCCTTGCTGACTCAAACTGCTGGGGTGAGGGTAACGTCACCTTCAAAAGAGGGGCCTACTACAATAACTAAGATAATCTCTTAAATATGTGCAAAAGTGCGGAAATAATCAAAGGTTACACTAGATACGAGTCGGAACCAAGTGATTCATCTTGTCTATCTGTTTTTCTTTTTTATTTTATTTTATTTTCAGCATTTTAGTTAGTTTTTATTTTTCTTAGTTTAAAAATCATTTTTCTAACCTTTTTATTTTGATTAGACGTTGAGGATAAACCGGTACTAAAAGCTCTTGTGTCCTTGGACGACCTCGGTATCTTGCCAACACTATACTACGCTCACGATGGGTGCACTTGCCCATATGTGTGTTTAGTGTTAGTAAAATATCGTGTTTTATAAATTTAAAACTTGGCTAAAATAAGTGTTAAAGGGGCTTAAAATATATTCCTAATATATATAACACTTCACACGCATCAGTTTTCCATCCCCACACTTAAGGATTGCATTGTCCCTAATGCAAAGATGGAAACTAACAATAAATACGAAAGAAATAAAATACAGAGAGAGTTGGAAAAGACTTAGCTGGTTAGGACAAAAGTCAGTGCCAGCCATACGAGTCTTTAATCCAACGAACGATCGTATAGCATTTCATTCGCGATCGTTGCCTAGCCTGCTTGGGTTTATCAATATGGCAGTTCCGAACTCACCCGGATGGAGATTGAGTACGGGTGGTACAATCCAAACCTTCACAAACACATCAAAACAAAACCCAAAGCAGTACCAATTCTAAAAACAACTCAAAAACTACTACTTTAGACTCATGGTACAAAATAAAAGACTCAAAATACAAACTCTACAAATGAGTAACAACTTCTCACATACTTATGGGGGATCATAGAGATGCAGCTCACCTCCAAACACACACTCACGGGCTGTAGCACCATCATATCTATCATTGCCCAAATCGCCCCAAACACTCTTATCTCTCTCACCACCTCTCAACTCCTCACCTGGTGGTTTGAATCTATACTCTCCATATCGAACTCTATCCCCACACTGAGCTTTGCTCAGTGTCTCTATCCTAGATTCTAAACGCACCACTCTCTCCTCTAATTCCTCTACTCTCCTATCTGATGGGTCCCCACACTTGAGTCCAATCACCTTCTCTAGACTCGGATCACTCATCACCTTCTCCTCATCTCTCTCGTTCTTCTCACACTCCCCCACTAACGATACCGCCTCCACTCTATCACTAGGCCCTCTCGAATTCATAACCTTAAAAACTACCGATTCCTCGCCCGCTCTAAGTGTGATGGTGCCTAAAAAGACATCTATGAGAGCTTTAGCAGTGTTCAAGAACGGGCGTCCTAAAATTAACGGTACGTTTTCATCGGCTTCCATGTCAAGAATGACGAAATCGGCCGAAAAAATGAACTTGTCAACCTTAACAAGCAAATTCTCAACTATGCCCCTCGGGTGTTTCACGGACCTATCAGCTAAGGATAATGTCATTCGGGTAGGTGAAAGCTCGCCTAAGTCTAGCTTCTCGTAAAGAGAAAAGGGCATCAAATTGATGCTAGCTCCTAGGTCAGCTAAGGCTTTAGTATTGGTGTTACTACCGAAAAGACAAGGAATAGTGAAAACACCGGGATCGGTAAGCTTTTCTGGAAGCTGATTTAAGACAACGGCCGAACACCCTCCATGCAATGGGACATTCGACAACTCCCCTAACTTCTCGTTATTCCTAAGAAGGTCCTTTAAAAATTTCGCATATTTAGGAATGGACTGAAGTGCCTCGATAAAAGGAAGATTAATCTTCAATTGCTTGAAGATATCTAAGAAGTGCCCGTATTCCTTGGAGTATTTTTGGTTCCTAAGACGTGAAGGAAACGGGACACGTGAAAGGTCTACTAGAGGCGAAGGCCTAACAACTACGGGAGGTTTATCTACTCTCTTCTCACCTTGAGACTCACCGGGCTGTGCAGTACTTGCTAGGCGCAGCCTCGATTGCGCTTTGCCGGGAGCCTCCGTCTCGATCTCTTCATCTACAATATCTTCATCTTCCACAACCACTCTCTCTTCAACATTAGGGTCCCCTACTGTTTTGGCACTTCGAGTGGTAATGGTCTTTACATGAGCATTCGGGTAAGGTTAGGTGTTACCCGCAAACTGACCGGGTAATCTCTCCTCTAACTTCCTAGACATATCACCTACAACCCTTTGAAGGTCTTGGAAAACGGCTTGGTGGTTCTTAAGCATAAGGTCATGTTCGCTAAGTTTCTTTTGGGTGGTTTGGTCCTTAACAACTAATTGGCTCATCATTGCCTCCATTCTTTCTAGACTACCCCTAGATCATAACTTGAACCCTGACTTGTTTGAACCTGACTACTTGACCCCCCATCCTTGACCTGCCCATTTGAACCCCCACCAAAGAATGAACCTTGACCCCTATTTGGATTTTGAGCTATTTGAAAACCAGGAGGTCCATTTGAGCGAAAATTATTATTAAAATTATTATTATTATTTCGCCAACCCGAATTAAAATTACCAACCCCACTAGGTTGACCTCTACCTTGACCCCCTCCCATAAAATCAACTTGCTCCTCACCAACAAGTAATGGGCACGCACTTGTATCGTGACCCCCTCGGCAAAACTCACACTTATCTACCTTAGCCTTAATCTCCTTAAGCTCCCTATTCACGTTTTCCAAAACAACGGCTAAACTAGGATCCATGGTGACATGGTTCACCCCTCGGGTGGGTGCACTGGTAGTGGTATTAGAATTAAAACTTTGATACCACTGATCGGCTCACGATTGAGATTGAGACTGGGCAAATGCCTCGAAACGCTCTAAACACTCCGCTACAGTGAGAATACCCATCATGTGACCCCCCGCATTAGTGTCAAATCGATCACGAGTCACTTGGGTGAGACCGTTATAGAATTTTTCACAAAGAGCCCAATCGGAAAGACCATGCTGGGAGCAACGAGCGACTAAGTTTTTGAAATGCTCCCAAGCAAGGTAGTAAGGCTCGTCAGGCTCCATGCAGAAAGAGTGAATTTGGTCACGAAGGATTGAGGCTTTAGCAGGCGGGAAATACTTGTTCAAAAAGGCTTGACGAAGGCCCGCCCAAGTGGTAAAGGTACCGGTTGGTTGTGAGTCCAACCAAGTAGCCGCACGCCCGGCTAGTAAAAATGGGGAGAGCTGAAGGTAAGTAGCATCATTTGGGGCTCCGTGAAGGCTAAAAGTAGCAAGGATACGGGAGAACCGATTTAGGTGGGTTGGGGAGTCCTCGTCCTCGCGGCCATGAAATTGGATGCTATTGGTAATGGCCTTCATGGCATAAGAGGGAATCTGCCATGAGTTCTCGCTAACTATGGGTGGAACGGTGATGGGTGAAGCAAGCCCAGTGAAGCCTTGGGTGGCTTGTTGGTGAACGGTTTGCCTAGCGTTGGCCATGTGTTCTAAGTTTTCTGGGATGCTAGAGGTGCTAGAAGTAGGGCTATCGGGTGGGGAAACCTTAGGTGATGTTTTGGGTGACTGAGGTGGGGTGGGTAATGGAGTGGAATCGAAGTTGGGAAACTGAGACGTGGATGAAATACTAACCTGTGGGCCTTGGCCCAAACGAGACGATGATGATTCGGTGACTGGTGGCTTCGGTGGCGGTCCGTGCGAGCGCAGATGTGACATCGACTATCAGAAAAAACCTGAATGTAAGAAAAGCAAACACTAGTCACAAAGACTCAAACGAAAATAAAAACAAAATAAAAGACAAAGACTCAGAACAAAACAAACACGTAGCACGTATATGTCAATAAAGTCTATCAAAGCTAATGAACGCGATTGCCAAGAGTCCCCGGCAACGGTGCCAAAAACTTAATGTGTGCTAAACAGACTATAAAAATTAACTAAATTAGACTCTCTAAGCTAGACACTATTAAGTTTTAATTCTAGACTCGACCTAAACCACACAATCGGCAAGTGTACCAATCAATGTAATATAACCCTAGGAAGTCCGGATATCGAACCACGAGACTCTATGTATCACGTAAACTAGACTCTAATAGACACTGACAGACACGACTTAAAATGTTTAATTGTTTGGGGGGGGGGGGTTACGGAAAATCTAAGGAAATATATTTAAACTAATTAATTAACAAAGAACTAGACTAATACGAAAGAAGACGAAGACGATTCTTATATGATAACGAGGACCACCTAGACTAGAATCCTGGATTGATTTTAAAGAGATTACCAATTAAGTTAATTGCATGATTTATGGAACCGGGATCTTATAGTTCTAAACCTATTAAACACCAACTAAGCCCCTCAACCCTTCTCGAGGTGAAACTTATGGCATTACATAGGCCGTTAATCCTAACGGTTATTAGACGTCTTTCCAGATGTCTAATTATTGTGTAAGTACCCTAATGTTGACCTACTCTTTTCCAATCATAGATCTAGGGTAGTTTGGATTATTAAACTTGACTTGATAGACTAATAAACCGACGGGGCAACTAAATTCACGACCTTTTCCAAGGACTGTCTAAACCAATTCGCCGGGTAAGACCTATCAATAGCCCCTCACTTTCCAGGTATTAGGACTAGCAGAACACTAAAACCTAGCAAATTACTAGCAATTACTTCTAGGGATTATTGGCCAATTCCACCCTAAAGAGTTAAGATCTATTACGTGATATAGACACTCACCAAGAACTAAACCCTAGCATGACTCTATGTTGTGATATAGACTGTCACTAAGAATCATACGAAGCAAATGACAATAATAAACTAAATCAAAGTACGCATGTGCATCAAATCAGTAAAACAAACTCTTTACTAACACAATCAATCCATAATATTCATGCAAATAACGAAAAAGGTAAAAACTTCATATCAATCCATTCATCAATTCTAGGTGGCTTAAATGTTTAGCCGGGCAACATAGTCTTAAAAACAAATAAACAAGGTTTAAAATCTGAATTCATTGACATAGAAACAAATAACTAAGAAAACAAGAAAGAACCGAATAAATAGAACCCGTTTAATTCTTGATCTCTAAGCTTCCTGCTTCAACCCAATGATTCTTGACCTTTTATTCCTTGCGAAGAAAGCTTCTAACTGATGTTCACGTCTCGTCCAGGTCTGAGTTCCTTCCTCCTTTTTGTCTCCCCTTTACTGCCGTGTTGTAAATAGATGTATATCTTCCTATACTAATAAATGAAAATCTTTTTGTACACGTGTCACTCTCTGGTGTCTCATCCCTTTTAATAATAGTATTACATATTAATTTTATACACAAAATATAATATAATATTAATTAATATAGTTAGAGATAAACGTCTAAATTCAAATTTAATTAATAATTATCTATAACAAATATAAGTATAATATTATTTAATATAGTTAGAGATCAAACGTATAATTTCAAATTTAATTGATAGTAAATTACTTTTTAAGTCCCTATGTTTTAATGGTTTTAACCACTTGAATACAAAATCAAAAAGTTTAACACCTTTAGTCTCTAACCGCTTATTCACACCCTCTGTAAAAAAATTCAAAAAACCTTTTGTAAGGTTGAGTTCTCTAAGTTCTCACAACTCGTAGAAGTTTTCATTTTACCCTAACCATATATATTTGTTAAGATAAAATATATTATTTGAATATAAACAATAATTACTAATAAAGTATCAAATCACATGTACAAGTAACGAAATACAAGTGTTCTTTAGTTTTACTAATTTATCTAAATAAGTCATTTCAATAATAAGGATTATATACAAGTTTATAATTTACATTTTTCGTCATACAACCCGTGTAATACGCGGGGTTGTAAGCTAGTATTATCATTAAAAAATAACCACAATTCACTTTCATTGTTTTAATGGGCTGGTCTTATAATCACGGCCCAATAGGAGTCCCCAAAAATTGAATGCGCTCCAAGTTTTCGTCCCCCACTATGTTTCTCATCTGATGTTTATTTGTAAAATTGATTCATGGCCCAATGATTCCAACTTCATGTGCATCTGATGACATATCGAATGGAATTAATTAAATTCCTTTCTTTCTTTCCAAGAAGTGGATTTATAATATATTTCTTTTTGGACCAATAGGGTTTTGCATAATAAACAATTGTTCAAATGGCCCAATCTATTTTCGTTCAATAAGCTCCTGATCACGTTTTTAATGGGCTAACATGTTTGGCGGCCACTTTCTTCAACATTCTGTCACTGGCGCCATACTCTGCTCAACTGGCTAGTTATTTCCTTATTACTCTTTTTCGTTCCATTTGCACTAGGACCTGGCCCAACACAAAATAATATAATATATTGATGTGGTAAATGCGGTCTATAAAAACTAACCTAATCTAGACACCCTATTTTATATTTATAAACTAAGACTCTCTAACTGCTAGATCATTGACAGGCAAGTGTACCTATCGTACGTAGTAAAGCCTAATGAAGTCCGAGTATCGAACCCACGAGACACTAGCGACGCTACACTAGACTCTGACTCAACTAATTACTTTACTGGTTTATTTGATTTGATTTGATTTGATTTGATTTGATTTTTGGGGTTTTAATTAATTAAACTAAAGGAATTAACTAATACGAATTAGACTATCTAGACGCAGGCTGAAGGCTACTAAGATGAAATCAAGGATGAGAAAGTACTACCCAGGTTTGGAATCCTATCTGTGACTCTCGGTTTTCTCTCGGCAATGGTAACTATGATGGAACCAAGTTCTAATAATACGACACTCTAATACTAAAGATAAGTTGAATCTCCTCCCGGTCTCATCAACTTCTCCTAAGATCTAAAGGTCAAATAAAGCTCACTTATATGGGTTGGATCACTTCCCGGTCTCTCCAACAATACTAAAGTACCCAAAGACTAGATCTCCCCTCGGTCTCACTAATCACGATACACCCTAGAGTGCACGGGGTAACCTAAAAACACTTGACAAGACTTAGGAAAACAAATAATACTAGGCCCCTTAGACAGATCTCCTCCCGGTCTCACTGCACCTAAATACCTAGCACCAAAGACAATCCTAACTATCTATCTCCTCCCGGTCTCAAGAATATGTAGAACACTAAACTCCTCTAAATTATCAAACAACGTTCCTATGGAATACGTGCACCATAAACCATAAACTAGTTACAAACACAAAGTAGGTAACCTAACATGCATCTATACATGAAAGACATTCACAAAGACACACGAGGAACGATTATAAGATAATAAATTAGAATAAAGCATGCACACACATCTAACCAATTATTATTAGGTCTTTTACTTTAATATTTATCCATCACAAAATTACCAAAACCGAGATATTACCAATTATCACTAAAAATTCATTACAAACCCGGGTAGAAAAACAACTAGCCAATAATCATAGTCAAGAAAAAGGAACAAGTCTTGAATAACAAATAAGTCATGGTATCAAGTTTATAAAAAACACAAAGTTATTAAAACTGAACGCTAAATATTTGCAAACCCGGACTTGAATCTTGATCTCAGCCCTGAATCTTGAACCGTATAATTTTCTTCTTTTTCTTGATCGCAGCCTGTTTGCGTCCTTTATGCCCTTCTCGTCTGCCGTATGTTCGTCTCCTCTTTAGTCCCCAAAAATAATTGCCGTCCACTTTTGTGCTTCTCAGAATAATTATTTATATGATCCACTATCATCAGCTTATTAACATTAACAATTGACAAAAACCCAAACTTACGATTTGGAAATATTTGTCTGGGCTTCTGTGCTTTTTTTTCTTCGGCCCATGTGCCTCTTTAATTCTTGATAACATTCTTCAAAATTCACGTCCAAGAATGAAGGTTTTGATGTTGACATTTTTTTTTTTGAATTTCTAATATTAATAATAATAGTAATCAATGGAAGTAGCATTCGTCTAATGGGTATTTTAGCAGCCCAAACTTAATGCGGTCAGAAAATAGCTGCTATTTTACTTCGGTCCCTGGCGCTCCACTCTACTCAACTAGCTGGTTATTTAATTATTACTCTTTTTGCTCTATTTGCACCAGGACCTGGCCCAACACAAAATAATATAATAAAGCACTAAAACTAAATAAAAACAAGTAAAAACTATACAATAATTATACAATTTACACGGGACAAATATGTATATTTTACCACACATCATATATACTAAAAACTAAATTAAAAAAATAATAACTATACAAAAATTATACAGTTTACACAGGACAAATATGTGTATTTTACCCCACATCAGTTGTACCTACAAATACTTCGTCTTCTGTAAACCGAGAGATTTCACAGGAGAAAAGGGAGCAATCGACTGCATGAAGTGGTTAGATGAAATGGAGACTGTAATTGACATTAGTGGATGTGCTAAGGAAGACATAGTGAAGTTTGTGTCTCAATCTTTCAAGGGCGACGCCCTCACTTGGTGGAAAGCATTGGTGCAATCCACTGGAAAGGTTCCTCTATATAACTTTTCGTGGAACAAGTTTGTTGATCTTGTGAAGGACACTTACTGTCCTCAACATGAAGTTGAGAGAATAGAGACTGACTTCCTCACTTTGGTGATAAAAGGACTTGGATTGTAGGTCCTATGTGACCAGTTTCAACTCGATGTCAAGACTTGTACCATATTTGGTCACTCCTGAACCAAAACGCATTGAGCGTTTCATCGGTGGTCTCGCCCCTGAAGTGAAAGGAAATGTCAAGGCTTCTAAGCCTGCTACATATAGATCTGTTGTGGATCTATCTTTGTCCCTTACTCTAGATGTTGTGAGGAGTAGGGCAAAGAAAGCTACCGATGACGGGAAGAGGAATAGGGAGGAAGACACGTCCCTTCAATCTAACAAGAAGAACAAATGGAACTTTGGTTCTAAGAAAGGGCAGTCAAGTGACAAGCCCGGGTGCAAGACTTGCAATAAAAGGCACTTTGGGAAGTGCAACCAAGACCCACAAGCCAAACCATGTGGGATTTGCAAGAAGAAATGACACAAGTCTGTAGAGTGCCGAAACATCAAGGACACAACCTGTTACGGTTGCAATGAAAAGGGGCACATCAAGACAAATTGCCCCAGGAATGCTAAGAAGTCCGAGGAGGAGAAGAAAACAAATGCGAGAGTTTTTCAGATGAATGCTAGGGAAGCGGTGAACGACGAGAACATCATAACAGGTACCCTCCTCATTAATAATAATTATGCTAGAGTCTTATTTGATTCAAGTGCTGATAAGTCCTTTGTAGACCATAAGTTTTGTAATTTACTGAATCTGCCTATTAAGACTCTAGACATAAAATATGAGGTAGAGCTTGCTGATGGTACCTTAGAATCAGCCTCAACTCTTCTTGATGGATGTTTCATATCCATTAAGAATCATGCTATCCCACTATCCCTCTTGCCAATGAAATTGGCTGGGTTTGATATAGTTTTGGGCATGGATTGGTTGTCGCATAACCAAGCCCAAATTGCCTGTGATAAAAAGTTAGTTATTATCAAAACCCCTTCTGGTGAATCCGTCACTATTCAAGGAGATACACAATATAGGTTGCCCAACAATGTGTCTATTCTCAAGGTATCGCAGTGTCTGAAGAGCGGATGTGTCATCTACATGGCACAAGTGACAGTGAACGACCCGAAGCCTAAGATCGAAGATATTCCAATCATTTCTGAGTATCCTGATGTCTTTCCTGATGAGTTACCTGGATTACCTCCTGAGAGGCAAGTAGAGTTCAGGATAGACATTCTTCCAGGATTTGCGCCTATTGCACGAGCTCCATATCGTCTAGCACCTACTGAAATGAAGGAGCTCAGGACTCAATTGGACGATTTACTAGAAAAAGGTTTCATTCAACCCAGCTCTTCGCCTTGGGACCTCCAATATTGTTTGTGAAAAAGAAGGATGGATCAATGCGCTTATGCATTGATTACCGTGAGCTAAACAATGTAACGATCAAGAATCGTTATCCCTTACCCAGGATCGAAGACTTATTTGATCAACTCCAAGGGGCGAGCTTATTCTCGAAGATTGATTTGAGATCTGGGTATCATCAACTCAAGGTTAGAACTGAAGATGTACCAAAGACAGCATTCAGAACAAGGTATGGACATTACGAGTTTTTATTGATGCCTTTCGGGCTCACTAATGCGCCAGCAGCATTCATGGACCTCATGAATAGAGTCTGCAAACCATACTTATAAAAGTTTGTCATCGTCTTCATAGATGACATACTTATCTATTCTCGTAATCAAGTTGATCACGAAAAGCACCTTCGATGTATTTTAGGATTGCTTCGACAGGAGAAGTTGTATGCTAAATTCTCCAAGTGCAAGTTCTGGCTTCGTTAAGTCTAATTCCTTGGACATGTTGTTAGTGAGCGCAACATCCAAGTAGATCCCGCCAAGATAGAAGCCATCATGAACTGGGAAGTACCAAAGACACCAACAGAGATTCGCAGCTTTCTGGGTTTAGCTGGTTATTATAGAAGGTTCATTGAAAATTTTTCAAGGATAGCTGCACCATTGACTTCTTTGACCCATAAGAATGTGAAATTTGATTGGGGTCCAAAACAACAAGAATCCTTTGAGATTCTTAAGCAGAAATTGAGCAATGCTCCAGTGTTGACATTGCCCGAAGGAATTGAAGAGTTTTTCGTTTACTGTGATGCGTCACACACCGGTATGGGTTGTGTACTTATGCAAAAGGGCAAGGTGATTGCCTATGCATCACGACAACTAAAGGTGTATGAAAAGAATTACACCACCCACGACTTGGAGTTGGGTGCCGTTGTATTCGCACTAAAGTTATGGAGACATTATTTGTATGGAACAAAATGTGTGATCTATTCGGATCACAAAAGTCTCCAACACTTATTCAATAAAAAAGAGCTCAATATGAGACAGTGTTGCTGGATGGAGACTCTAAATGACTATGATTGTGAAATTTGCTACCATCCTGGCAAAGCGAATGTTGTCGCTGATGCTCTAAGCCGAAAGGAAAGAGTCAAACCTATAAGGATTAATGCCAAGAGCATTGAGCTCAAGAACAATTTGAATGAAAGGCTATTAGCTTCACAGAAAGATGCTGTTTTGGAAGCTAACCTTCCAGATGAAAAGTTAGGTGTAACTGCTGAACAGTTAACACCTGACAAGGATGGAATCCTCATACTAAATGGAAGAATTTGGGTTCCTATTCATGGAGGACTTCGAGATATAATCCTCCAGGAAGCTCACAATTCCAAATACTCAGTTCACCCTGGAGGTGACAAAATGTATCAGGATTTGAAAGTTAATTATTGGTGGATAGGTTTGAAGAAATCTATTGCCACACATGTAGCTAAGTTCCTGACTTGTGCTCAGATTAAAGCTGAACATCAAAAGCCGTCGGGTCTGCTTCAACAGCCAGAACTTCCCACATGGAGATGGTAACTATGGACTTTATAACCAAGTTACCTAAAACAAAGCATGGAAATGATACCATATGGGTCATAGTTGATAGACTGACTAAGTCAGCACATTTCTTACCCATCAAGGAGACTCATAGCTCCGACAAGTTAGCCCAGTTGTACGTGGATAAGATTGTATCCCTCTACGGAGTGCCGGTATCTATTATTTCTGATAGAGATACTAGATACATCTCTCACTTTTGGAAAAGTTTCCAACAATCTTTAGGCACTCGTCTGAATTTTAGTACTGCTTACCATCCTTAGACAGATGGACAGAGTGAGCGTACAATTCAAACTCTGGAAGACATGCTTCGAGCATGTGTTATCGATTTGGGAGGTAGTTGGGATGACCACCTACCTTTGATCGAGTTCTCCTATAATAATAGCTACCATACTAGCATTCAGGCTGCACCTTTTGAGGCATTGTATGGAAGGAAATGCAGAACGCCTGTTTGTTGGGCGGAAGTAGGAGAAGCTCAGTTGTCAGGACTTGATATAGTCCTTGAAACGACGGACAAGATTGTCCACATTCATGATCGCATAAAAGCTGCCATGGATAGGCAGAAATGTTATGCAGATAAGAGGCGAAAACCTCTAAAGTTTGAAGTAGGCGATAAAGTCCTACTAAAAGTATCACCCTGGAAAGGTGTGATCTGTTTTGGTAAGAAGGGAAAGTTGAGCCCGAGATATATTGGACCATTCGAGATTATCGAATGTCTCGGTAGTGTAGCTTATAAGCTAAACTTGCCTGAAGAGCTCAGTGGAATTCATAATGTGTTCCACATCTGTAATCTCAAGAAATGTCTAGCTGATGAATCGCTAGCTATGTCTGATAAAGACGTACAGATTGATGAAAGCCTGAGGTTGGTTGAAAGACATATATCGATCGAGGATCGTCAAGTTAAAAAGCTCCGAAGGAAGCACGTGCCTATAGTAAAAGTTAAATGGGATGCCCGTAGAGGCCCCGAATATACGTGGGAAGTCGAGTCCACTATGCGACAGAAGTACCCTCACTTATTCCAGTAAATCTCGGGGTCGAGATTTCTTTTAAGGGGGTGAGGATGTAACACCACGTAAAAACGTGTCCAATTATGTAAAGACACGTGTCCTAAAACTCTAAATATGTGAAAGATTGAGTTTAAAGGACTAAAGTTGACAAAATGTGAAAATATGTATGCGAAGGGACTAAAAGTGTCAACATGCCAAACTTGTGCCTCTGAATGACCATACTCGAAGAATATATTCTTAAACGATTGATTTATTGGATACAAGAAGGAGTTTGTAAGAATAATCGGAAGATTATAAAACTACAAGGGTAAACATGTCAACATGTTAATTCTTACCTCTGAGTGACCTTTTAACGAACCCGAGGCTTTGAAATATTCAAATATACTCTCAAGAATAAGTGGTATAAATTTCAAGTGGTTTCGAGATCGTTAAGCAAGTTTTCAAGACTTTGGGTGAAAAGTGTCAATGTGATGAAACTTGTGTTCATAGTGATATTTAACGAAACCGGGCCTAACGGAGTTTGGTTATACTTCCTTGAGCCTCAACAAATTAACTAAAAGGGCCTTTATTTCCAAAAATGAGGTTGTATAAGGTTTTAAATGGCAGGGACTGAAACTGCCAAGTTTGAAAATGTTTTAACCTGATTTACCGGTCGTCGCGGCCCGCGTAGCCTCTTGCTGAGTCTTACGCGGCCCGCGTAGAAGTGTCCAGCTCAGAAAAATGTTGCCAGCTGTGGGTTTATGTTCAGAACCGACTTTAACTCATTAGAAGTGATACCAGGGGCTGTATGTCGGTCTTGTTAAACCACTAGGACACCTGGGGTGATCCTAGATGCCTCCAAAACAGATGCAATCATCCAAATGCATGGCATATTAGTATATAAGGAGCCTAAGTTCTTTGTTCATATGCACACTTAGTTGCAACAATTCAAAAACCCATCTCTAGAGCTAGCAAGCATTAGGAGAAGATTAAGAAGTGTAGAAAAGATAGCAAGGACCTTGTGTAAGAGTTTTAATGCCTGCTTAGTCCATTTTATTAGCTTAAAAACCGAAAAGTCAAACATATCGTAATTAAGCTTTGACTTTCGGTTTAATCATAAATGGTCCAGCCACTGACCGAAATGAAAGTGGTTATGGAACCATATTAAGGTAGGTGATTAACCCTTAAAAGGGCACCCCATAATTATTTCGTTTGACTAGTTAATGGTCGGGTCAATCTAGTTAGTTGTAACACCCCGGCCGGAGGCGGAAAAGCCAAAGGTGTCACGTAACTTGATAGAATGCATTTAAGCACATGGAGATTATATTAAGTTGAAATATAATTTAAATTCAATTCAATAGATTGCATTCATATCTGAGAATATAAGAGTACATAAACAAATACATCATAAATTGTTTCACAAGTGATAAGTTCGGATTTAATCTAAGGCAAAAGTCTTGATCAATCCTATGTATATATTCTTGCAAATCATGTCATCAAACATTGTCACCTGAAACATATATTAGGGAAAATATTTGGGTCAACAAACGGTTGAGTGAATTCATAGGTTTTTGTGTGAGTATCAGATTCATGGCTCGTTTGTATGTTGAAACAACTTGTA
Source organism: Helianthus tuberosus (assembly GCA_030545235.1). NCBI lineage: Eukaryota > Viridiplantae > Streptophyta > Magnoliopsida > Asterales > Asteraceae > Helianthus > Helianthus tuberosus. The sequence goes on from CM060406.1 coordinate 55,580,413, forward strand.
CAACTTCGTTAATTGATATTAGAAAACCTTATTTTGTAAAATGTTTGTATTGTAAATGAATAACCAAGTCAAAATAGAATGGTCATAATTTATAACCCTTGCCATGAATCTTAACCCAAAACATTTGTTTATGTAAACCAAATCATAAATCGTTCTTATAATAAAACTCGTATGGTTTATATAGTTTCGTAAACATCGTTGTGTAATATTGTTTAACTCGTTCTCGTTATAGAACATCGTTCATTCATTTAAATCGTTCCAAATCATTCAATTCATTCACTCGTTTAAATCGTTCTCGTTTTAATTGTGAAAACTACTTTTGGTCGTCTTGCTAATAACATTCAAACCTTTGTGACTCGTTTATCGTTCAACTCGTATTAACAAACCTCCAAAGGGTAAGTTAATAATCATCAGATTCAGTCGTTACCCACCTAACCCACACATAAGCATGGGTCCGGTCTGATAACGGGATTTGTCGGATCCTATGGTACCATAACCTAATACTGGTCGGCTTGATCAATGCTAATGAATGTCACTCGTTATGTAATTACCACCAACAAGCTCGTTCACATTATTGAAATCGTTATTAGTTTAATATAAATCATCTCAGTCGTTTTGAAACCATTGTTAGAATATCGAAATCGTTTTGATACATATGAATCATATGTTTCATCCCAAAAATAATGTAAAAAGGGACTATGAACTCACCTTGATTTCGGGTAAGTCCAAACAAGTATGCAAAGTGTGAGAGTTCTTGGAATTAAGATTCCACGTCACTCTAATTGATTGAACATGCAACAATATGGAATATGTATCAACAATAATGTTTAATTGGATAATTGGAAATCCTAAATCTATATGATTCGATAGTGTTTTGTTTAAATGGTAATTATGTGGTTTGGATAACCTAACAAGAGGACTCGGAAAATGAATATGATGTAAAGGAATTACTTATGAAAAATATTAATTTAACATAAATAATAAAATTGCAAAGATATGTAATTGTTTTAATATAAACATTTGTAATAATAAATCAAATATAATTAATTAGTATAATTAAATAACATAATTAAATATAATGATTATTGGTAAAATATTGTACAAGCGATATAATTAATTTATAAAAATTATAAATTAATTTAGATGGTTAAAATATATATTATTTGATAAATAATAAATATTTTGTTTAAAAGAATAAATATGATAATTATATGATTAATTATCAAAATAATTATATTAAATCTGAATAATTAAAAATTACACTTTTAATTATTGAACTTTAATATTACTGATTTAAAATAATTATTATGATCTTGAAATCATTTTAAACAAATAAAATGAATTAGAATGATTTAATAACAATAAATAAGTTTATATAAGTTTAATTATCTAAATAATTAAATATAATAAAAATTCAGATTCTAAATTTATATAAACTCAGAATAATGCATCTTTTGTCATAAGAATAATTTTGGATCATAATTATATAGTTATATAATTTAATTACATTAAATTAAACTATATAAATAAGTATAAATACTGATTTATTTATATAAATATCAAATTTATATAAAATGTGAGTAATAACATTATTTTTGTAAGGATCAGTATTTAAAATAATTAATCTGAAACTTTCAGATTTTAATTCCTAAAAATCAATTTATTAGGAATTATTTAGTAATAAACTGTTTTAATATTGTAAAAATTAGTTTTATAAATAAATTAACTAACTTTATATTTTTAATAAAAGTAACAGTGTCTGGTAGTGTTATAAAAATTATTAAAATGTTACAATTGTTAAAAAAATAAAGCTTAAAAAAGTTTGCAGACCCCTGGGTTCGAACCCGGGTCTGTATTGAAACCAAACAGAGTCTTAACCACTGGGCCAAGCTTCTGTTTGTGTACCAAACAGGACCTGGTCATCTTCTCCAAAGAGAAGTCAAAGTCAGAAGACCCGGTCAAACTAAAAGTCAAACTGACGATTTCTACGGGCAAACCTATGTTATATTTAAATTAAATCCTAGGAATCGTTCTATAGGCATAAACTAACTAATTGACACAAGAAAAACTAACCGGTATTGACGAAAAAGACGGTTGACAAAGATTCCGGCGAAAAAGTGACTATTCCGGCGAGTTGCAGGTTTTAATCCGACGATTTCGGGTGTTCAAGTGTTTGTAAATGGTGTGAAATATTGCTAGGAATGTAGGGAACTTAAATACACAACATTTGGATCTCAGATTCGACATAACTCAGTGTTTGTAAATGGTGTGAAATATTGCTAGGAATGTAGGGAACGTAAAGTATATTGTTAAGTTTAAAATTTGGAAAAGGGTATGGTAGGGTGTGATTTCCAATCGCATGAACTGGAATTGTAGTGCCATCACCGACGATTATTTTTCGAGCATTAACCTTATTAAAACAAGATGAAAGATTAGAAGGGTTATGTGTCATTATACCTGTAGCACCGGTATCCATGTACCAAGTGTGATCCGGCGGGTGTAGAGAGAGTGTGTTGAAGGCCTGATCTAACTCGGTTGGGGTGTAGGAAGCTTCTGTCGCAGCATAGGCATGAGGTTGGGATGGCCTTGGGCCTAGAATACCCGGCTGAGAGGTTGGGTGAGAATTGGTAGTGGGCCGATTTGAGGGGGCAGTAGGGTAAGGACAGGGTGGGGCGGCCCAAAAGTAAGGGGGCCCAAGGGGAGGGTGGGCGGTTTGGGTTGGCTGCTGATGAGGGAGTCCATGGATTAGTGTGCCATGGTGGGAAGGAAAAAGAGTTCAACTGTGGGGTTTGGTGTCTTCCACGACCTCGGCCACGGCCTCTAGTTGGGTTGGCAGATTGGTGGTGGGTAGGGGGTGGAGTAGATGAGTGAGTAGTGGTTGTGGAGGTGTGAAGTGTTGCGTCGTGAGAGACTTGGTTTGCTTTGGTGGTTTCTTCGAGAACTAATTGAGAACGGGCTTCATAGAAGGTGGGAAAGGGTTTGGTGTTTTGTAAGATGGAAGCAATACCCCCGTAGGCTTCATTCAAACCGAAGAGAAGTTGAATAACTAGGGTGCGCTCGGTGACCGGAGAACCGACATTTGCCAACTGATCAGAGAGGACTTTGACTTCTTGGACATAAGCCGCCATGGAGGGAAACGAATCAAGTTTGATGTTGGCAAACTTCTGTTGAAGGAGGACGGCCCGGGTGGCTTGATTGTCATGGAAAATGCTTTTCAAAGCCGTCCATGCATAGTGAGCCGTTGAGTCCGGTCGCATGATAGTGCACAGAAGATCATTCGAGATGGTGCCATAGATCCATTGTAGGACTATGGCATCGAGTCGCTTCCAAATATCATCTGAAACTGGTGCGGTTTGAGTATCTTTGTCTTTTTCTTTGTCTGCAGGCGCGGAGGCAGCGGCTTTTGGGGGAGAAAGGTGGTCGATAACTTCATGAGCACGGCAGTGAATCTTAAAAAGCTCCGCCCAGGAGGCGTATTGGCTGGTGTCAACTTCAAGAGTGATGGGTATGAAATTCTTGATGTTGTTCACGGTGATAGCAGGGTAGGTTTTGGGGTCCATTGGGGAAGGAAGGAAGAAAGAAAAGGAGAAGGTGTGCAGGATCGAAAGAGAGAAGCTTACACTGATACCATGTAAACTAACAATGATTTCCCTGTCCCTTCCATTCTACAATAAGCATTACATATATAGTGTAGTACCATAATTGGGTTCACACTTTAACTTTGCCAGTGGGTTCCACTTTAATTTTGCCTAGCACTAAATTGGGTTCCCACTATGACTTTTGCCTATCACACTTAAATACAGAAAAACATTCTAGATATATACACCGATATATACTAATAGATTAGATCCACTTTTTATTTTTTTTATAAAAATTCTTTTTATTGAGTGTTTAGGCACTCAAATGTGTCGACTTAATGATTAAAACAGTTGGGTATGGGTTGTAGATCATATAAATAATTTGGACAGGCCAAAAGAATCGAAAAAAAGCGTTTTGGTTTGATTTTTGGTGATTTCCGGTCGGATCCGCGATCTGTTATGTTTTCAGCATTGTTTTCAGAGTGTACATATATATATTATAACCTAAGAATTAACACATCCCAGTTGGTAGCCCAACTGGTATTTGCGCGCTGTTTGTTGCGAGGGTGTCCGGGTTCGAATCCGGTCACGGCCGGTTTGATGGATTAAAAGTTTCCTTTTAATTTATGTAATTAATTAATAATAATATTAAAATCTTAATGTGTGTATAAAAGAATTAAAACCTAAGATCTAACAGCTCATGTCTGGAGGAAAAACTGGCTAAGACACTTCGGTTTCAAACGCAAGGTCATGAGTTCGAATCCCACACACACCGGTCCGAAGGGGTTTTCCCCTTTTTAGACCGAATTTGAATATTTTACACTTTGGCCCCTATAGTTTCATTTGTTTACTAAAATGGTCCCTCAAGTTCCGAAAATGTCACAAATGGTCCCTGAACTGTTCAGTTAGTTTTACTAACTGAATTAGTGTTTTAAATAGGATTCCTTTTATAAAAGTTAACCCAGTTAGTGAAAATCAGTTAAGTTTAGTTTCAAAGTCAACAGTTTTGGTCCCTTGAGTTTAAGTTTGAAAGAATGACCAATTGAACCTTGTACTTTTAAAACAAAAAATATATATAAATTTTCTTTATAAATAAGTTTCAAAAATGACCCAAAGAACCCTAAACTTGTAGTTTGAAATAATTGCACTTTAACCCTTGTATTTATATAGTTTCAAAAATAACAATTTAGTCCCTAAACTTTGTACTTTCAATAAATGACGGTTTTAGTCCTCGAAATTAAAAAGTAATAATTTCAAGCAAGTTTCAAAGAATGTCAAATAGGTCCCTCAAATTGTAGTTTCACAAAATGTCACAATAGGCCCTTATAGTTTATGAAACTTTGTTTAATAGCATAAAACTCAACAAATTTGAAATTGTTTCACGTGTTTGTATTTATATAAGCACAAAGCAAGTATGTTCAAACAAGTTTCATTCCAAATACGGTATTTGTTACAATGCAAGTCAAGGCAAAACATGTGTGAAAACCAAGAAGGTTACATTAGTCAAAAAGTCAAACTGGACAGAAACTTTAAAAATGATTTAAACTAATAAAACAAAGGTTATAAATTATATTTTAACATTCTAATGACTTGGTAATTAGTATTAGAACATGTTTAATCAGTTCTAACCCGACAATTATCATTCTAAGGTCAGTTTATAACCGAAAGTCGCAAAAGCTTGACTTTTGATTTGACTTTCAGTTCTGACCCGTTTAAGCTTAATTCTTCTATGTTTTAAGCTTCCATTAGGACCATATAATATAGTAGTGTAACCCCCTGGAGTTATATTGCTTGGTCCTTTGTGGTTTGAATTATATACTCTTATTTGTTAATATGCTTATAAATGTCGTAAATGCCCTTTTGACATATAAATGAGATTTTTAGAAATGTGAGAGAACAAAAACCTTTGCTACTGATATATAATATTGTCCCGAAAATTTGACATCAGTTCTTGGTCTCAAACAGAAGTTATGCTCGATATCGTAATTAGAAGCTTTTTATTAATTAAATTGCGATATCTTGCATAAGACATGTTTAAACTTGGATTTTGAACCAAAACTCATTACCTACTGTTAAGATATTATTTTTAAGTAATTTAAGATTTTTTGTCAGATTATAATTTGTTTAAATCATAGAGTTCTTGTGTAATTCGGTAAATGACGATAATACCCTTTTCATGTATAAAATGAGATTAACAAACGATTTGAATGCCAAACCTTTTCCTACTGATTTCATACATTAAATAAATTATTTTGAGCATTTAAAACTGATCAAAATCTCAGATTTACATAAACATCTTGATTATCGTCAATTAGCGAGTTTTACACTAATTATGTGCATAGTATGGTTTAAAACCATATTTAACACCTAAGACTTGTTACCTACTGATTTTTTTAAATAAATTTAAGTATTATTACAGTAGGTATAAATTATGAACTCAGATTTCCAAAAATGTCCTTAAAAGCAAATGTGAAATGACCAAAATGCCCTTTCGGGGCATAGTTTGGCCATGAATGGAAAACCCCACATGTATGTAGTATCTTACTGATGTAATGAGATAAAATAAATGTTTTTACTGATTACCAAAGATCAGAACTTCAGTTTGTTATAAAATCTCTTTTATAAGTATTAAAATGACCAAAATGCCCTTGATGCGTGTGAAGTGTTATATATATTAGGTGTATATTTTAAGCCCCTTTAACACTTATTTTTAGCCAAGTTTTAAATTTATAAAACACGATATTTCACTAACACTAAACACACATATGGGCAAGTGCACCCATCGTGAGCGTAGTATAGTGTTGGAAAGATACCGAGGTCGTCCAAGGACACAAGAGCTTTTAGTACCGGTTTATCCTCAACGTCTAATCAAAATAAAAAGTTTAGAAAAAATGTTTTAAACTAAGAAAAATAAAAACTAACTAAAATGCTGAAAATAAAATAAAAAGAAAAACAGATAGACAAGATGAATCACTTGGTTCCGACTCGTATCTAGTGTAACCTTTGATTATTTCCGCACTTTTGCACTTATTTAAGAGATTATCTTAGTTATTGTAGTAGGCCCCTCTTTTGAAGGTGACGTTACCCTCACCCCAGTAGTTTGAGTCAGCAAGGATACAATCCTAAAAGGGTGGATTATTGGAAGATAATTAATTAAGTTATTAATGCAAATTATGGTAGGCCCCTCTTTTGGAGGTGACGTTACCCTCGACTAAGTAGTCTGAGTCAGCAGGGATACAGTCCTAAATAGCCGGGTTATAGTATTAATAGTAGTTAACTTATGAGGGGATCAAAGAGTTTGGACCCCCGCCATCCAATACCGTTACGTATTGAAGGAGGTCCAACTAAATTTGACCCAGGTCCATTGCAGGACCTCTAAACGCTGAACAATGGCAAGACCTTTACCAAACTGTTCCCTTAACCCCCGACCAGGTAGCCAACATACCTCCATATAGACCGTGGAGATATGAATGGTGAAAATCTTTTATTTTATATAGACAGTAAAATAATGCCAAGACACCACGGACAAACGATAAGGAAAGATCACCTTCAACAAAAGCAACTAGTTATTAAAGTCATTAATAAAAAACCAAATAAAAAGTGCAAAAGATTAGAAATAAAAAGTACTACACTAGACACTTTGTCTTCACCAAGTGATGTAAGAGACTTAGGCAAACATGGCCTTGATTGTCAAGAACTCTTACGATCAATCTTGGATCCCGAGACGACTCACACACTCTACGATGGACAATGGATGATGGTGGTGGATGATGGTGTTATGGTGGTGGTGGGTGGTGGGTGAAGTGTGAGAGAGGTGGTGTGCCAAGGGATGGTTTGAGCTTGAGCCAAGCACTCCTATTTATAGGCTGAACAGAAGCTCGGGCACGGCCCCGTGTCCAGTGGGCACGGCCCGTGTCCACATCCTTCTCTTTCTTCATTTATTGCAGCTTGTCTTATTAGTTGACCACGCCCCCGTGTCCGCTGAGCACGACCCCGTGTGCAGAAGAATCTTTGTACTATGAAGATTTGCCTGGATTGTGCGAATCTTATAGTAGACCACGGCCCCGTGTCCGCTGAGCACGGCCCCGTGGTGGGCAATAGAAGCTTCTACCACTTTGTCTTTTCTGCTGACACTTGGGCACGCCCCCGTGCTGGCTGAGCACGGGGCGTGTTCAGTCTTCTGTTATCTTGTTTTGATTGGGAAGATGCTGTCGTGGGGTCGGGCATGTCACGTCTTGTTCCTTTTCTTGTATTTATGTTAGATTTTGATGTCTTTTTGCTTCTTTTGTTAATTTGAGCTCATTTAATCCTGAAAATACAAAAGGAAGACAAAAGCACACTTTTTCCAACATTAGTACTAAAAAATGGTTAGTTTTATGCCTCAATTGATGTAATTTATATGTTGCATTTTACACACATCAAATACCCCCACACTTGAATCTTTGCTTGTCCTCAAGCAAAACTCTTTAATAAGTGGCTATTACACACCCAAATGGAATGGGTAGAAAAGAAGGTTTTTGGGCTTCTCATAGAGTGTCGGGATTTCCAAGATTCTTTATTTAGTTTTATTTTTATTTATTTACACTCCAATTCGTCATGATTTATTTAAAACTTTTCATAAGATAAATTACTTATTAGGGCATAACATGCCTCTTTAAAATTCTATTTATATACAAGTTCACATACCTCACGGGGATCACTCAACACTCGGCCGAAAAATGTATTTTTGTGGATCACTCGAGAGCGGTGTGGAACTTACTCCTACCATAGGCTTGCCAAGCAATCAATCCTCCTCCTTTTTAACTTATATACCTTTATAAATATCAAGAGGACTTTGTGGGTGAAGGGTTAGGCTTGGGTTAAAGGTAGGTGGTTGGGTTAGTGGTTAGTAGAAAAAGGCGAAAAGCGTAACAAGTGTCGGTTTTGTAAGACTTTCTATTTTTGTAACTTTTATTTTGATGAAGCTATTATTCAAACAAAGTTATTTTTGATGAACTTGTTTGTTTATTTTCTTTTGCTTCATCATCAACACATTTTTTTAAGGAAAAGTCATACGAAAAACCGAACTTGTTACTAAAACAAAGGGTTAAAACTAAAAAGGTTTTGGTGGGTAAAAGGGTGTTTGGTTTGGGTTATGAAATGAAAAGGTTTAGGCTCAAAGGGGCTAACTAGGGGGATTTTGGGTAGGTGGTAAAAAAAAGAAAAATAATGGTGTAGAAATAAAAAAAAAAAGGTTAGTCCTAATGCCTCCATCATTTACTTACTCGGGTTTAAGTTGGTAAGGACCGGGAATGTATCGTCATGGCAAGTTCTAGAGTCGTAAGAAACAAGCGGCTATTCACACAAGAAACGAAAAATGAACATTTAGTCTAATGATATGTAATTGTATGCTCAATAAAGGCTCAAAACTCACTTTTGTGGGATTGAGTTTTTATGTGATCAAGTATATATAATTAAATTTTAACTAAGTTTGTCATGCCTTTTCATAATTTTCTTATGTTGTTTCTTTTTATCACGACGCTATCGGTTGTAAATTCGTAAAAATATAACCTTTTTGAGAACTTGAATTTCCCGAGTTGAACCTAGACAAGTAAAAAAATGAAAATTTTTGAAAAAAATTTGGGGTGATTACTGGTTCCAATAGAGTTTTGTGTAAGGCTTGTATTTAGGACTTGCAAGATTCAAGGTTTTAGCACCCCCTCCCCACACTTAAATTACACATTGTCCTCAATGTGTCCCAAAAATAAGTTTTTAGGTTGATTGAATGTGTAAAAAGGTGTAAAAAGCAAATTTTTTGTGTAACTGGGCGCTGAACACGACCCCGTGTTGTCCGGGCACGGCCCCGTGTTCAAGTGCCAGTAACAAGATTGAAACAAGAGAAACAGAAGCCTGGACACGGGGGCGTGTTGAGTTAACACGGCCCGTGTCCAGTTACCTGAACTGGGTCTTTTTCTGCAGACTGTGCAGCACGGGGCCGTGTTGGGCGGACACGGCCCGTGCCGAGCTTACTGTAAACGAAGAATTTCGTCGGACGGTTCTGTTTTCCTGCATGGGGTGCTGGTTCAAGTTCTCCTTGTATCCTTTGCCATCTCAAGTGTGTTTTATTCCTGAAAATTAAAACTAACTAGAAAACATAAAAATTAATCTAAACTAAACTAAGGATAGTTCCGCGGAATGCCTCCGTGGTGCGCCACGTTTATAAGGGTCCTTGGCTAGACCCAAAGCATGGTCATATGTTACCCAAGTGGGATGTATTGCATCCCATGTTACACCGTCGGAGAGCGTCATCCAAGCTTGAGGCTATGACCTTCATGTAGTTGACCGGGTCTTCGTCCTCTACTCTTTTTCCACATTCAAACTTCACTTCCTTGTCCCCAAACTTCAATGTTAACGTTCCGTAATTCATATCCACCACCGCTTGGGCGGTGGCTAGAAATGGCCTCCCGAGGATGAGAGGGACATTGGTGTCTTCTTCCATGTCTAGGATGACAAAGTCGGTTGGGAAAATGAAGTTGTCAACTTTTACCAATAGATTTTCAGCGACACCTTGTGGGAATTTGACGGATCTGTCGGCGAGTTGTATGCTCATCCTTGTAGGGCTTGTTGTTCCTAGGCTGAGTCGTTTGAACATCGATGTGGGCATGAGGTTAATGCTAGCCCCAAGATCGGCTAATGCATTACGAATGGGGGATTCCCCAATCGAGCAAGGAATTGTGAAGCTTCCGGGGTCGATTTTCTTTTGTGGAAGTTTGTTGAGTACTAAGGCGGAGCATTCTTCGCCTAAGTTAACTAATTGCAATGATTCAATTTTCCTTTTGTTAGTGAGGAAATCCCTCATGAATTTTGTATATTTAGGCATTTGGGTTAGGACCTCAATAAAAGGAATATTAACATGCAATTGTTTTAGTAAATTTTCGAACTTTGCGAATTGCTCATCGGTCTTTTGACGATTTAACCTACCGGGGTACGGAATTGGAGGAGTCTTGGTGGGCTCTTGATTTGGTGGAGAAGCCTTTTCTGGTTGAGGTGTGGGTGAAGTCGAGCTTTAGCTGAGTTGACTTCCTTCAACCGGCGGTAGCGGGGCATCCTCGGGACCCACGGTTCGGTTTCTTAATGTGATGAGGTGTACTTGTGCCTTTGGGTTGATTTCGGTATTACTAGGTAACGCGCCTTGTGGTCTCTCGGAGAAATTTTGAGCTAGTTGATTTAAATTTTTTTCAATGTTTTGAATGCTAGCTTGTTGATTTCTAAAATTCGATTCCAATTGTTGAAATCGATCCGAGTTTTTCTTTTCGGTGTCAGAGATGAGGCGAGATACAGTATCTTCAAGCCTTTCTCGTTCACCTTGTTGTTGAGAGAAATTTTGTGGTTGTTGAAAGTTAGTTCGTTGGTTTTGTTGGTTACTACTATTGCCGGGATCTCTCCAACCAAGATTAGGGTGGTTACGCCATCCTTGGTTGTAGGTACCCGTTGGTGGACCCGACGGCCTAGGTCTGTTATCAATGTAGTTTACCGTTTCTGTTTGTTCATCTAATTCTTTCATACAACTCCAATTTTCATGTGACCCACCACACCCTTCACAAGCCATAACCGAGGCCGTTTTTGTCATTTCTAGCTTTTTTATTTTCGAAGAGAGGGCCTCGATTTGGGCTTGTAAAGAGGTGCTTTCATCAACCTTATGGGCGCCCGGGGCAATAGATTTATTACCTCGGGGAGTGTGCCATTGAAAATTGGTTTGAGCAATTTCCTCCATTTGATTATATATTTCATTTGGGCGACGATTACCTAAAAGTCCCCCGGAGCTAGAATCGAGTGTTTGTCTTGTGTGTGGCAACAACCCATTGTAGAAAGTGGATACTTGTTGCCACACCGCTAGACCGTGATGATGACACTTTCTTAGTAGCTCCTTGAATCTTTCCCAAGTTTCATATAAGGATTCCCCATCCTCTTGTGAGTATGTATTAATTTCAGTCATTAATTTAGCCGTTTTAGCAGGAGGGAAATACTTATATAGAAACTTTTGGGCTAGTTCATCCCAGGTGTTTACTTAGCCAACTGGGAGGGTGTTAAGCCAAGCCTTAGCTCGGTCTTTTAGTGAAAATGGAAACATCCTAAGGCGAATGGCGTCGTTTGATGCTCCATTGATCCGAAAGGTATCACATATTTCCAAGAAATTAGTAATATGTAGATGGGGATCCTCGTCCGCAAGCCCATGGAAGGTTGCGGAGTTTTGAAGCATTTGTATCAAATGCGGCCGAAGTTCGAAGTTGTTGGCTTCGACATTCGGTGCATTGATAGCGGCGCCGAGATTACCTACGGTGGGCCGTAGGTAATCCATGAGAGTACGTTGGTCCGCCAATGGAAGTGGGTCCCCCGAAACTTTCTTTTGATTTTTAGCTTTAAGTCTTTTTCTGAGAAAGCGTTCGGGTTCTTCTAGAGGTTCTTTTATGTCTCTACTAGAACTGGAGCTCATGCACTACGTAGGAGGTTCAAATGTGGCACCTGGGTTCAAAGTCCTGCAATAAAAACAGAAAAGAACGTTGGTCAGAATGTTCACCACGGCCCCGTGCTCAGTGAACACGGCCCGTGCTCAGAGGTACAGTAATTGTTTTCCGGATCCCTGTTACGGGGAGTTGGACACGGCCCCGTGTTGCACCGACACGGCCCCGTGCTCAGCTCTCTGTAACTCGGAAAATAAAAACTGCCAGTGAGGATGCTGGGCACGGCCCGTGTCCGACCAGGCACGGCCCGTGCTAAGCTCTGCAGAAACAGAAAAACTAAGAAAAATCCTAAAAAAAATGAAAAATAAGAAAAACGATTTGGCCATTGATTCCCAACTTTCTTAAAATCCTTGTGTCCCCGGCAACGGCGCCAAAAACTTGATGCGTGTGAAGTGTTATATATATTAGGTGTATATTTTAAGCCCCTTTAACACTTATTTTTAGCCAAGTTTTAAATTTATAAAACACGATATTTCACTAACACTAAACACACATATGGGCAAGTGCACCCATCGTGAGCGTAATATAGTGTTGGTAAGATACCGAGGTCGTCCAAGGACACAAGAGCTTTTAGTACCGGTTTATCCTCAACGTCTAATCAAAATAAAAAGTTTAGAAAAAATGTTTTAAACTAAGAAAAATAAAAACTAACTAAAATGCTGAAAATAAAATAAAAAGAAAAACAGATAGACAAGATGAATCACTTGGTTCCGACTCGTATCTAGTGTAACCTTTGATTATTTCCGCACTTTTGCACTTATTTAAGAGATTATCTTAGTTATTGTAGTAGGCCCCTCTTTTGAAGGTGACGTTACCCTCACCCCAGTAGTTTGAGTCAGCAAGGATACAATCCTAAAAGGGTGGATTATTGGAAGATAATTAATTAAGTTATTAATGCAAATTATGGTAGGCCCCTCTTTTGGAGGTGACGTTACCCTCGACTAAGTAGTCTGAGTCAGCAGTGATACAGTCCTAAATAGCCGGGTTATAGTATTAATAGTAGTTAACTTATGAGGGGATCAAAGAGTTTGGACCCCCGCCATCCAATACCGTTAAGTATTGAAGGAGGTCCTACTAAATTTGACCCAGGTCCATTGCAGGACCTCTAAACGCTGAACAATGGCAAGACCTTTACCAAACCGTTCCCTTAACCCCCGACCAGGTAGCCAACATACCTCCATATAGACCGTGGAGATATGAATGGTGAAAATCTTTTATTTTATAAAGACAGTAAAATAATGCCAAGTCACCACGGACAAACAATAAGGAAAGATCACCTTCAACATAAGCAACTAGTTATTAAAGTCATTAATACAAAACCAAGTAAAAAGTGCAAAAGATTAGAGATAAAAAGTACTACACTAGACACTTTGTCTTCACCAAGTGATGTAAGAGACTTAGGCAAACATGGCCTTGATTGTCAAGAACTCTTGAGATCAATCTTGGATCCCGAGACGACTCACATACTCTACGATGGACAATGGATGATGGTGTTATGGTGGTGGTTGGTGGTGGGTGAAGTGTGAGAGAGGTGGTGTGCCAAGGGATGGTTTGAGTTGAGCCAAGCACTCCTATTTATAGGCTGAACAGAAGCTCTGGCACGGCCCCGTGTCCAGTGGGCACGGCCCGTGTCCATATCCTTCTCTTTCTTCATTTATTGCAGCTTGTCTTATTAGTTGACCACGCCCCCGTGTCCGCTGAGCACGACCCCGTGTGCAGAAGAATCTTTGTACTATGAAGATTTGCCTGGATTGTGCGAATCTTATAGTTGACCACGGCCCCGTGTCCGCTGAGCACGGCCCCGTGGTGGGCAATAGAAGCTTCTACCACTTTGTCTTTTCTGCTGACACTTGGGCACTCCCCCGTGCTGGCTGAGCACGGGGCGTGTTCAGTCTTCTGTTATGTTGTTTTGATTGGGAAGATGCTGTCGTGGGGTCGTGCAAGTCACGTCTTGTTCCTTTTCTTGTATTTATGTTAGATTTTTATATCTTTTTGCTTCTTTTGTTAATTTGAGCTCATTTAATCCTGAAAATACAAAAGGAAGACAGAAGCACACTTTTTCCAACATTAGTACTAAAAAAGGGTTAGTTTTATGCCTCAATTGATGTAATTTTTATGTTGCATTTTGCACACATCAAATACCCCCACACTTGAATCTTTGTTTGTCCTCAAGCAAAACTCTTTAATAAGTGGCTATTACACACCCAAATGGAATGGGTAGAAAAGAAGGTGTTTGGGCTTGTCATAGAGTGTCGGGATTTCCAAGATTCTTTATTTAGTTTTATTTTTATTTATTTACACTCCTATTCGTCATGATTTATTTAAAACTTTTCATAAGATAAATTACTTATTAGGGCATAACATGCCTCTTTAAAATTCTATTTATATACAAGTTCACATACCTCACGGCGATCACTCAACACTCGGCCGAAAATGTATTTTTGTGGATCACTCGAGAGCGGCATGGAACTTACTCCTACCATAGGCTTGCCAAGCAATCAATCCACCTCCTTTTTAACTTATATACCTTTATAAATATCAAGAGGACTTTGTGGGTGAAGGGTTAGGCTTGGGTTAAAGGTAGGTGGTTGGGTTAGTGGTTAGTAGAAAAAGGCGAAAAGCGTAACAAGTGTCGGTTTTCGTAAGAATTTCTATTTTTGTAACTTTTATTTTGATGAAGCTATTATTCAAACAAAGTTATTTTTGATGAACTTGTTTGTTTATTTTCTTTTGCTTCATCATCAACACATTTTTTTATGGAAAAGTCATACGAAAAACCGAACTTGTTACTAAAACAAAGGGTTAAAACTAAAAAGGTTTTGGTGGGTAAAAGGTTGTTTGGTTTGGGTTATGAAATGAAAAGGTTTAGGCTCAAAGGGGCTAACTAGGGGGATTTTGGGTAGGTGGTAAAAAAAAATAATGGTGTAGAAATAAAAAAAGGGTTAGTCCTAATGCCTCTATCATTTCCTTACTCGGGTTTAAGTTGGTAAGGACCGGGAATGTATCGTCATGGCAAGTTCTAGAGTCGTAAGAACCAAGCGGCTATTCACACAAGAAACGAAAAATGAACATTTAGTCTAATGATATGTAATTGTATGCTCAATAAAGGCTCAAAACTCACTTTTGTGGGAATGAGTTTTTATGTGATCAAGTATATATAATTAAATTTTAACTAAGTTTGTCATGCCTTTTCATAATTTTCTTATGTTGGTTCTTTTTATCACGACGCTATCGGTTGTAAATTCGTAAAAATATAACCTTTTTGAGAACTTGAATTTCCCGAGTTGAACCTAGACAAGTAAAAAAATGAAAATTTTTGAAAAAAATTTGGGGTGGTTACCGGTTCCAATAGAGTTTTGTGTAAGGCTTGTATTTAGGACTTGCAAGATTCAAGGTTTTAGCATCCCCCCCCCCCCCCCACACTTAAATTACACATTGTCCTCAATGTGTCCCAAAAATAAGTTTTTAGGTTGATTGAATGTGTAAAAAGGTGTAAAAAGCAAAATTTTTGTGTTACTAGGCGCTGAACACGGCCCCGTGTTGTCCGGACACGGCCCCGTGTTTAAGTGCCAGTAACAAGATTAAAACAAGAGAAACAGAAGCCTGGACACGGGGGCGTGTTGAGTTAACGCGGCCCGTGTCCAGTTACCTGAACTGGGTCTTTTTCTGCAGACTGTGCAGCACGGGGCCGTGTTGGGCGGACACGGCCCGTGCCGAGCTTACTGTAAACGAAGAATTTCGTCGGACGGTTCTGTTTTCCTGCATGGGGTGCTGGTTCAAGTTCCCCTTGTATCCTTTGCCATCTCAAGTGTGTTTTATTCCTGAAAATTAAAACTAACTAGAAAACATAAAAATTAATCTAAACTAAACTAAGGATAGTTCCGCGGAATGCCTCCGTGGTGCGCCACGTTTATAAGGGTCCTTGGCTAGACCCAAAGCCTGGTCATATGTTACCCAAGTGGGATGTATTGCATCCCATGTTACACCGTCGGAGAGCGTCATCCAAGCTTGAGTCTATGACCTTCATGTAGTTGACCGGGTCTTCGTCCTCTACTCTTTTTCCACATTCAAACTTCACTTCCTTGTCCCCAAACTTCAATGTTAACGTTCCGTCATTCATATCCACCACCGCTTGGGCGGTGGCTAGAAATGGCCACCCGAGGATGAGAGGGACATTGGTGTCTTCTTCCATGTCTAGGATGACAAAGTCGGTTGGGAAAACGAAGTTGTCAACTTTTACCAATAGATTTTCAGCGACACCTTGTGGGAATTTGACGGATCTGTCGGCGAGTTGTATGCTCATCCTTGTAGGGCTTGTTGTTCCTAGGCCGAGTCGTTTGAACATCGATGTGGGCATGAGGTTAATGCTAGCCCCAAGATCGGCTAATGCATTACGAATGGGGGATTCCCCAATCGAGCAAGGAATTGTGAAGCTTCCAGGGTCGATTTTCTTTTGTGGAAGTTTGTTGAGTACTAAGGCGGAGCATTCTTCGCCTAAGTTAACTAATTGCAATGATTCAATTTTCCTTTTGTTAGTGAGGAAATCCCTCATGAATTTTGTATATATTTAGGCATTTGGGTTAGGACCTCAATAAAAGGAATATTAACATGCAAATGTTTTAGTAAATTTTCGAACTTTGCGAATTGCTCATCGGTCTTTTGACGATTTAACCTACCGGGGTACGGAATTGGAGGAGTCTTGGTGGGCTCTTGATTTGGTGGAGAAGCCTTTTCTGGTTAAGGTGTGGGTGAAGTCGAGCTTTGGCTGAGTTGACTTCCTTCAACCGGCGGTAGCGGGGCATCCTCGGGACCCACGGTTCGGTTTCTTAATGTGATGAGGTGTACTTGTGCCTTTGGGTTGGTTTCGGTATTACTAGGTAACGCGCCTTGTGGTCTCTCGAAGAAATTTTGAGCTAGTTGATTTAATTGTTTTTCAATGTTTTGAATGCTAGCTTGTTGATTTCTAAAATTCGATTCCAATTGTTGAAATCGATCCAAGTTTTTCTTTTCGGTGTCGGGGATGAGGCGAGATACAGTATCTTCAAGCCTTTCCCGTCCACCTTGTTGTTGAGAGAAATTTTGTGGTTGTTGAAAGTTAGTTCGTTGGTTTTGTTGGTTACTACTATTGCCGGGATCTCTCCAACCAAGATTAGGGTGGTTACGCCATCCTTGGTTGTAGGTACCCGTTGGTGGACCCGACGGCCTAGGTCTGTTATCAATGTAGTTTACCGTTTCTGTTTGTTCATCTAATTCTTTCATACAACTCCAATTTTCGTGTGACCCACCACACCCTTCACAAGCCATAACCGAGGCCGTTTTTGTCATTTCTAGCTTTTTGATTTTCGAAGAGAGGGCCTCGATTTGGGCTTGTAAAGAGGTGCTTTCATCAACCTTATGGGCGCCCGGGGCAATAGATTTATTACCTCGGGGAATGTGCCATTGAAAATTGGTTTGAGCAATTTCCTCCATTTGATTATATATTTCATTTGGGCGACGATTACCTAAAAGTCCCCCGGAGCTAGAATCGAGTGTTTGTCTTGTGTGTGGCAACAACCCATTGTAGAAAGTGGATACTTGTTGCCACACCGCTAGACCGTGATGAGGACACTTTCTTAGTAGCTCATTGAACCTTTCCCAAGTTTCATATAAGGATTCCCCATCCTCTTGTGAGTATATATTAATTTCAGTCATTAATTTAGCCATTTTAGCAGGAGGGAAATACTTATATAGAAACTTTTGGGCTAGTTCATCCCAGGTGTTTACTGAGCCAACTGGGAGGGTGTTAAGCCAAGCCTTAGCTCGGTCTTTTAGTGAAAATGGAAACATCCTAAGGCGAATGGCGTCGTTTGATGCTCCATTGATCCGAAAGGTATCACATATTTCCAAGAAATTAGTAATATGTAGATGGGGATCCTCGTCCGCAAGCCCATGGAAGGTTGCGGAGTTTTGAAGCATTTGTATCAAATGCGGCCGAAGTTCGAAGTTGTTGGCTTCGACATTCGGTGCATTGATAGCGGCGCCGAGATTACCTACGGTGGGCCATAGGTAATCCATGAGAGTACGTTGGTCCGCCATTGGAAGTGGGTCCCCCGAAACTTTCTCTTGATTTTTAGCTTTAAGACTTTTTTCCGAGAAAGCGTTCGGGTTCTTCTAGAGGTTCTTTTATGTCTCCACTAGAACTGGAGCTCATGCACTACGTAGGAGGTTCAAATGTGGCACCTGGGTTCCAAGTCCTGCAATAAAAACAGAAAAGAACGTTGGTCAGAATTTTCACCACGGCCCCGTGCTCAGTGAACACGGCCTGTGGTCAGAGGTACAGTAATTGTTTTCCGGATCCCTATTACTGGGAGTTGGACACGGCCCCGTGTTGCACCGACACGGCCCCGTGCTCAGCTCTCTGTAACTCGGAAAATAAAAACTGCCAGTGAGGATGCTGGGCACGGCCCGTGTCCGACCAGGCACGGCCCGTGCTGAGCTCTGCAGAAACAGAAAAACTAAGAAAAATCCTAAAAAAAATGAAAAATAAGAAAAACGATTAGGCCGTTGATTCCTAACTTTCTTAAAATCCTTGTGTCCCCGGCAACGACGCCAAAAACTTGATGCGTGTGAAGTGTTATATATATTAGGTGTATATTTTAAGCCCCTTTAACACTTATTTTTAGCCAAGTTTTAAATTTATAAAACACGATATTTCACTAACACTAAACACACATATGGGCAAGTGCACCCATCGTGAGCGTAATATAGTGTTGGTAAGATACCGAGGTCGTCCAAGGACACAAGAGCTTTTAGTACCGGTTTATCCTCAACGTCTAATCAAAATAAAAAGTTTAGAAAAAATGTTTTAAACTAAGAAAAATAAAAACTAACTAAAATGCTGAAAATAAAATAAAAAGAAAAACAGATAGACAAGATGAATCACTTGGTTCCGACTCGTATCTAGTGTAACCTTTGATTATTTCCGCACTTTTGCACTTATTTAAGAGATTATCTTAGTTATTGTAGTAGGCCCCTCTTTTGAAGGTGACGCTACCCTCACCCCAGTAGTTTGAGTCAGCAAGGATACAATCCTAAAAGGGTGGATTATTGAAGATAATTAATTAAGTTATTAATGCAAATTATGGTAGGCCCCTCTTTTGGAGGTGACGTTACCCTCGACTAAGTAGTCTGAGTCAGCAGGGATACAGTCCTAAATAGCCGGGTTATAGTATTAATAGTAGTTAACTTATGAGGGGATCAAAGAGTTTGGACCCCCGCCATCCAATACCGTTAAGTATTGAAGGAGGTCCTACTAAATTTGACCCAGGTCCATTGCAGGACCTCTAAACGCTGAACAATGGCAAGACCTTTACCAAACCGTTCCCTTAACCCCCGACCAGGTAGCCAACATACCTCCATATAGACCGTGGAGATATGAATGGTGAAAATCTTTTATTTTATATAGACAGTAAAATAATGCCAAGACACCACGGACAAACGATAAGGAAAGATCACCTTCAACATAAGCAACTAGTTATTAAAGTCATTAATAAAAAACCAAGTAAAAAGTGCAAGAGATTAGAAATAAAAAGTACTACACTAGACACTTTGTCTTCACCAAGTGATGTAAGAGACTTAGGCAAACATGGCCTTGATTGTCAAGAACTCTTACGATCAATCTTGGATCCCGAGACGACTCACACACTCTACGACGGACAATGGATAATGGTGGTGGATGATGGTGTTATGGTGTTGGTGGGTGGTGGGTGAAGTGTGAGAGAGGTGGTGTGCCAAGGGATGGTTTGAGCTTGAGCCAAGCACTCCTATTTATAGGCTGAACAGAAGCTCGGGCACGGCCCCGTGTCCAGTGGGCACAGCCCGTGTCCACATCCTTCTCTTTCTTCTTTTATTGCAGCTTGTCTTATTAGTTGACCACGTCCCCATGTCCGCTGAGCACGACCCCGTGTGCAGAAGAATCTTTGTACTATGAAGATTTGCCTGGATTGTGCGAATCTTATAGTTGACCACGGCCCCGTGTCCGCTGAGCACGGCCCCGTGGTGGGCAATAGAAGCTTCTACCACTTTGTCTTTTCTGCTGACACTTGGGCACGCCCCCGTGCTGGCTGAGCACGGGGCGTGTTCAGTCTTCTGTTATCTTGTTTTGCTTGGGAAGATGCTGTCGTGGGGTCGGGCATGTCACGCCTTGTTCCTTTTCTTGTATTTATGTTAGATTTTGATGTCTTTTTGCTTCTTTTGTTAATTTGAGCTCATTTAATCCTGAAAATACAATAGGAAGACAAAAGCACACTTTTTCCAACATTAGTACTAAAAAAAGGTTAGTTTTATGCCTCAATTGATGTAATTTATATGTTGCATTTTGCACACATCAGCCCTTACGAGACTTAAATTGGTTTTAATTACTTTTTGGGCATATATGTTAACATCCTACTGATGTATTAACATATTTTAAGCATAATAACATTTGAGGCCTGTATATAATTCATTTGGTTACCCGTTACGCGTTTATGCGTTCGGATCGGTTTATGTGACTAGTTTACGTAAAATAGCCGAAACGGGTCTAACCTTATCATTAAATCCTCAAATTCCAGAATATGTTTAGTTTACCCATATTATACAAGTATCCAAGCTTGTCGGGTCTAAACCACATTCTATTCCGGTCTCTGCTTAATCTAGCGTTTAGAACCGTAAAGTTTCTTTCTAGCTAATCGGTCTAAGTCTTTGACTTAACTAAAGACCCGTTAGCATCCTAATAGGTTATTAAACCTTCTATACATATTAAGTAGCATTCAGTAGAAGGTATCATCATAAAGCTTTAGGATTTTACGGCTGAGTTACTTTTCACCTTTAGCTCAGGTAAATACTTTTAACTTATTTTTCCTTATACGGGCTTGGGATATGCTATTATAATAATACCACTTGGTCGGGTATGAAATCATTTAATCATATTGTGATTAATAAATTTACATAACCCGTTTTAATCTGTTTTGTTTGATAACATAAGCATTGGGGGTTAATACGACCGTGTCCTGGATATCCTCGGCTCATTTCATTTGAAAATGGCCACGACCTATGCACGGGGTGTAGGCATACACCTGACAGATGCAAATGCAAATGCAAATGCTAAAATATAAACCCACATGTTGGGGATAACTCCTTTGTGGGTTCTATAAGTGGTGAGTCGGTTAATCAAGACCGGGTTTCAACTGGCCCCAATTGTATGACAAACATATAAATCTGTATACAAGATTATTTTAATAATTGTCCCAAGTTATAAATGATTTGTGCCTTGTGCACTTAAATCAATTTTCATAAATGTTTTCAAATGAGTCAGTTAATTGTATTTACCAGTGTAAACTGGCGTATTTTCTAAAGATTGATTGACAGGTACTTCTCGTAAATAGGCTGGAGCTACTAGGTGTCATATAAGAGGATCTTGCAAATCCCTAGATACCTGGAGTTTGTTATTTCAGTTTCTTGTATTTTATTTTATGATCCGCCTGTGGATCGTATTACAACCTAGTCTGTATATTCTTTCATTCGAACACTCAGACACTATGGTTTGTAATAGTTTATTCACCAAGCCTTCTGCTGTGCTATTATATTGTGTATATTGACAATGATGATATCAACTACGTCACGATACTCCCCGTCGGGCCCACCGGTAATATGTGGAAATATCGAGGTGTGACACCATCACCCTTATTCACGCCATTAACTGGTGGTTGAAATTGCTTGCGTCATGAAACCTATTGCCGTTTTCCATCTTCAACTTCGTAATTGTAACTGATCTGCTGTGAAATGGCGATTAGTGGTGGAATTGACGACGGATTGGATCGAAATATGGGGGGAAGATGATCTGGATACCATTAATGTTGGTAATATGTGCAGACGGTGTTGGAAGTTGGAAGTTGGATAAAGAACATAGAATCCAGATGAGAAATTGGGGGTTTCTGAAAACTGAACCTGGCGGTAGTTGACGGCGTTTAGTGGTGGAGGTCGATGGTTGTTGAGGGAGAGTGGTGGAGGTAGATGGCTGCTGTGGAGGGGTGGACGTTGGCGGCCGCTGTGGAGGTGGTGGAGGTCGACGGCGTTGTGGAGGGGGTGGAGGTTGACGGCGCTGTGGAGGTGGCGGGGGTCGATGGCTGCTGTGGGGGTTGGCGGGGGTGGGAGGAGGAGAAGGGTGGAGGAGAAGGTGCTAGGGTTTCTGTGGGAGAAGCTTCTCTGTATTTTCAAAATGTGGAGGAGAAGAGAGTCTGCAGACCTTAGAAGACATTGATCCATGTCTGCACGATAAAGAGGTCACACAGACCTTTTTTAATGAAAGGTCTTCGAGAAAACAAACACACTCCAGACTCAAACGTCTACGCGTGGTCTGCGTGGGGCAGATATAAGAGGTTCTAAAGAGCTTTTCATAAAAAACAAACACCCCCTAAATTATTGATTCTAACGTCGGAGAGTGGTCACAAAGAGACCCCTCTCTGTGAGTCTAGTGGCTCTGTTTTACAGGAAAACTTCACTCGAGATCGTTTTCTGCCATAGCCAAGTCTCAAGATTACATGGTACTTCCTAACCTTCCTCACTTGCAAGTCCTTGTAGCTTCAGTTATACTTTTTATATTCTAATAAATCATATATCGAGAGATGTACCTCAAACGTATATTTTTGTTTTTTAACAAAGAATATAAAGTTCTTTTACGATACATATGATTTTTGAGTTGTATCTTTATATCCAGTTAGGTGTTATAAGGACTCTTTGAAACGGGATCACCACATGACATGGTTACAAGAACCGCTTTTGAAATGGCTTTACACATTTACTTATTCATCCTCCCTTGTCATAATAGCTGGTGCTCATGTTTTCACTCACTTTGTTACTTATATAATTAATGTTGACTTTATAAATGTGATATTAGATCTTTGGTTAATTGATAAAGTTTACATGTTATTAACATAAGATTGTATCATTAATACTTTAATTAAAGTTAGGCATTTTGGTTTTGTAAAATAAAAGCATGCATTTGGTTAAGCGAACTAAGTTTAACAACACATTATGAGTCTACCCATCAAAAGCATGCCAGGGATTCTCTTTGTGAGCATGAGACTAGAAGCATAACTATGAAGCCGGAGGCTTTCCATCCAAAAAAGATGAGAAAAGTGCGAGAGCACGATCAGGTTTAAAGCTTGGTATAAAGTGTCCAGCTCCTCTAACGGTTACAAATGTTAAGTTTTCATATACAACTGCAAATCCACCGACCTAATCATAGACAAAAACAATAAAGTATGAGAATTTAACGATTATAATACAATAGAAATACCATTTAAAGTTGTAATTATTAATTTATGACCTCGTCATTCAAGTACCATGGGTACCATGGTGTCTTGATCGTTGGATTAAGTTTCTTAATCGCGTATTTGGTTGTTGTCACCGGTACACTGCTATCAGTATCCCCGCTGCATATGACAAGATAGTCATAAATATTAAAGAAAAATGTGAGACATAATAACATATTTTTAGTTTTCTATCAATGTGTAGACAATACCCTTTATGGGCCTCGACCAATGGGCTTTTAGGACTGGCCCATCAGGGTTAAACCCAATAGTTCCCTATAAAATGGAACTCAACCCACACAAGTATAGGTCTTTCATACCACTTCTTTCTGCAATCTGCACTCCCTTTTATCTCTAGCATGCATCTTTAGACATATTTCCATCTATACACTCAACTTACATACATAAAGATGTTTGTTTACATGCATATTCAAATTTTTCGGTATACATATACTGACTTGACCGCTAGAGTGTCGTTGGATATTTGGTCCCCTTAACCTTCTAATTCTTACACAATAAGTGCACAAAGACACCGTTTAGACGATTGTTGTTCAAGTCACGCTTCCACCATCGTGGATTTTCAAGCAACAAAATATGTCACATGTTTGATATAACACATGTTTTAGGTACTAATTTTCATATCATGTCCATGTATAATGACATATAAATAAAAGTACAAATATAACAATACACAAATCTTTGTATATTATAGTTACCTGTAAATCCAAAAGCGAATGCCGGTTCCCATGAGTTGTTGGATGGTTGGTAACATACTAAACGGTTGATCGGTCCAGTTATTGAATATGTCGTAACTATGAACAAAAACCAATCATAAAAACCATTTTCAATCTAGAAGAATTTCAAAAAACATCATTTAAACTCGAGATTTGAGACAACGTTCTTACTTGCAATCACTCCAGGGTCCTGGAAGACCAATGAGATTCGCATGAAGCGCTTTTTGGACTTCAGGGATGTTCAGGTAACTTTTGATATAGTCTTCGCTGCATGGATCGAACCCTGTTGTCTGCTTAAGATCAAATAGACAAGCAAATGTTTTAGGTTTCACTTCCCTTGTATTTAATGAAAAAGAAACATAACAACATAGATTAAAGTTACCTCAACAGATGTTCCATTTAAACATAAGGGGGCATAGATATCGTAAGCAAAGAGGTCCCTGATCATTTGATACTCTTCCTTCATATAAGTTTTACACTCATCGGATAAAACCGATTTCCATGAAAAGTTGCAATGCTTAACAATTCCATCATGGATTTCATCGGAAACAATCGAACGAAACCACCAAAAATCATGGCTTCCCGTTTGTTGAGTTTCATCGTCAATATATGCATTTCCAATCTAAAAAGTAACATCAAGTTTATGATCATAAAGTTATAAAAAAATGTACCAAAGAAACTTCCGTATTTTAAAAGGGTAATCATGAAAATAGACTATATTTAAATAAACGTAAAAGTCAATATCTATTTTGTTAGTTTTCTTAGTCTATATTTTCATGATTTCCCGCGTTATGATCTGGCTTACCGCGATCCCTTTCAGGTTGATTGCAACATGATTGCTGTTAAGGATTAACTGGGCAAGTTGAGGTATGTAATGTCCCGCATAGCTTTCTCCCGCAATGTAAAAATCTCTAGTTTTGTATTCGGGGAACCTCTCCAACCAGTTGAGTAGAAATGTGTATGAATCTTTTGCAGTTTGTGTATCTCCGGGTGTTTTGTAGTCAGAGGATGTGTTGGAATATGAAAATCCGACGCCAGCAGGAGATTCCAAAAATAGGATATTAGCCACTGCATTAGTTTGTTAGTTAGGGTATGCGTAGTGGGGAAAAAAAGGGGCGCCATCTTCAACATAACCCCTCATAACGCCCCGAACACCATTACGGGGGGCGTTATGAGGCAAAAAATCTTGGTGGGCGCGATATCCATAGCGCTGTTATGGGGGAATCTTTCAAAATTTGGAGCAATCAAATTTAAGCAATCTTTTTTATATTAATTAATAAAATTGAAAATTATTAAATAGGTAATGATTAGGCGAGGGCTTTATGACTACGGCCTTAAATGCATAACGCCCCATAACGCCCACCCGCACACGTGGCGCGCCACGTGTCGCATAACGCCCACAAAGGGGCGTTATGACTACACATGGCCTTACAGATTGTATGTTTTCCGGTAATAAATGATCTTTGCAATAATAATACAAAAACCTTAATTTTGAATTTTTATACAATTTTATTACATGTGCAAAAAAGATGTGAAATCAATGCACTAAACTTTTATGTAATCAAAATGATAAAAAAAGAATGTAAATTTATATTGCAATGTGTTAATGTTATCTTAAATAATTAAAAAAAATCCAATTTTATTTTTCTTGATGTTTTCTTAAATAAATAAAAAAACCCAAGTTTAATTTTCTTAAAAAAGATAAATATAAAATTGAACTTTGAAAGATAACCAGCGCGTTTTACCTTGATTCCAAGAATATTTGTTTATTGATAGAGTTTTACCATCTTTATTGACTCGAAAAGGACCAAGTTCCATCATTGCTCCGCTTCCAAGCGAAGAACATCCGGGTCCTGTAATAAATTTACCGGTTACTAAAGAATAAAAAGATAAAAAGTGGAATTTCTTCTAAATTTAGTAAGTTGGAGAACATTCCATACCTCCATTAAGCCATAATACAAGAGGTTTTGTAGAAGAATTGTTTTCTGACTCGATAAAATAGTAAAACAAGGCTCTACCATGATGTGGATCAACTGTTACATAACCTGAATATTGATTAAACTTGGATTCACTTGGCTGTCCAGGTAACCTTGAAATCTTGTCAGCCGCTTTCAATCCATCCTGTGAGTCTACGTGAACAACAAAATCATCCTTCGACAAATGTGGACTGCCATACGTTTGTTTAAGATGTATCTTTAGGAATTTCGAATATGGGAGAAATTGGTTACTAGCACACTGAACCAAGATCAAGAAACCAAGCTGAATTGAAAACACTAAAGCGACCTTCATAGTGACGTTGGTTTGTTTAGACTTGACATAAAACACTTGTTATTGGTTGTTGTTTAGTAAGTTCGACTAATATCTCGAATTTATAGAAATAAAAAGAAACAATAAATGAGTAAATATTAATGATAGTATCATGTTACATTTGGTAATTAATTGAACATTTGGAAATTAATTGAATTGAGAATATTACATATTAAAATAAAAGTATGGAATTGAAATAAAAGTCATAAATTTATAAGCTTGTTATTCCCCCAAACTCCTATACGTCATATATGAGAATGGGGTGAAATATGGTCTTATAGTAAGTTAAACAGAATTTGTTATATGTGTCATATAGCATATACGACACGTATAGCCATTTATTTATTTTTTTTAAAAAATAAACATTTTTATATAATGTTGTTTTTTTAACATTTTTTTATAAATATTTTGATCAAACTTTAAGTTTTTTAAAAATAAAACCATTGTTATGTAATTTGTTTTTATTTTTTTTATATTTTCAAACATATTTATATAATGTTGTTTTTTGTTAACAAATTTAATAAATACTAACTATATATTAATTATTAACTATATATTAACTATATATTATTTACCAAATTTTACTCCACTCACGTAATCACTATTCCTTTTATTTTCTTTTAATAGTTCTTTTAATTTAATTTTAATATTTTAATTTTCAACCTTCTATGTTTTACCCTAATAATATTTACCAAA
The DNA here is from genome assembly GCA_030545235.1 of Helianthus tuberosus. Classification (NCBI taxonomy): domain Eukaryota; kingdom Viridiplantae; phylum Streptophyta; class Magnoliopsida; order Asterales; family Asteraceae; genus Helianthus; species Helianthus tuberosus. The sequence goes on from CM060406.1 coordinate 55,607,556, forward strand.
TTTTACTCCACTCACGTAATCACTATTCCTTTTATTTTCTTTTAATAGTTCTATATTATTTACCAAATTTTACTCCACTCACGTAATCACTATTCCTTTTATTTTCTTTTAATAGTTCTTTTATTTTAATTTTTATATTTTAATATTTTAATTTTCAACCTTCTATGTTTGACCCTAATAATATTTACCAAATTTTACTCCACTCACGTAATCACTATTCCTTTTTTTTTTCTTTTAATAGTTCTTTTAATTTAATTTTAATTTTAATTTAATTTTAATATTTTACTTTAATTTTCAACCTTCTATGTTTGACCCTAATAATGATCATTCAATTTTTCTTTCTTTTTAATCTTTATAATTTTCAACTTTTACAAGTTTTTCACAAGGAAGTTTACATGTTTAACCCTTATAATTTTTAACTTTTAAAAAGTTGTCATCAATACAAAAATATATAATTAAACGGCCCCATCGCATCGCGTGGGTCCTAAGTCGACTTAATTATTATTTTGTATATGTTACGTTTCGGTTTAATTTTTGTGAGTTAACACCCCGCAACGCGTATGCATGATTCAACGTCTTTTACTATTCATTTTTTTTAACTTTTAACCCTTGTAATTTTCATCTTTTACAAATTTATCACAAAATATTTTTTTATTTTTAACCCAACACTTTTCCACTTTCAACATTAGTCTCTACGTTTCCTCTTTTACAAATTTTTCGTTTTACGTTTCGGTCTAAATTTTGCGAGTTAACACATTGCAACATGTGTGTGTAGTTCAACGTTTTTACGTATATTTTTTGTCCGTTTAACTGGGCCATCGTAACGTGCGGGGTTCTAAGTCAACTTAGTTATTCTTTTCTATTTTTAACGTTTCAATCTAATTTTTGCGCATTGAAACGCGCAACGGGTGTGGATGGTTTCACATTTTTACATTTACTTTTCAATCGATCTAACAATCTCGCTGCAAAGCGCGAGTCATATATACTAGTTTATGTAAAACAATCAAACAAACAAACAATTTATATATAAGGAACAATTTATACAAGTGTTACAAAAAAAAAACAACCGAAAATGTAATATATAACAGTAGTTTGTACAATAATAACCAAAAGGTACAACTAGTGTAAATACAAAAAGTACTACTAATCAACGCGAGAATCATAATTGTCAGCTTGAGTTGACATGCCCGCATCCAGATATTGTTGTGGCGGTGAAAGTCGTTGAGGCTTGAGTTGACGTGCCTACGTCCAGATAATTCGACTCATTATTTAAAATTACCAATAAAATTATTTAAACGTTCAAGTCGACCTATTATCTAGACGTTCAAGTCACAATACACGGTTCAAGTCACGATAAACGGTTCAGGTCTCGATAAAGGAGTCAAGTTGAACAAATGGAAGTTATTATCACACGCATCTATGTACACTTTTGCAACATGTCTTTGACCCTTTGTAGGATCCATGCATGAGCAACACAAAACGACTTGTGGGTTGATGTCACGCCCATAAATTAAACAAGTGGAAGTTTCTGTAGGTCGTGCCGATCATCAACTCATGTGATAATGCTCGCTATAAACTATACGAGTCACGATGAACAAAGAAAACCTCCTTGTCCGCATTTGTGGAAGGACCCTCCGAGTGTTAATGTATTATTGATAAGATACGACTTGTATGGATGACACTTATCTCTCATTGTTTTTTTTATTATATAGTAGTAGGCTAGAATGTCGTGTATTACACGAGTTGAATAAATGTACTGTTATATATTTAGTAACACAAAAATCATGACTTTAAAAACATGTGTATTGTACGACTAGAATAAAATAAAACCATGTATTAGACGGGCTGAATGAAATTATAATGTCACATGTTAACACATACAGTCGTCAAGATATGTGTAACGCCCTAAAACGTTTTAACCAAATTTTGACGCAGCGGAAATACATATCTAAAAGTTCTTTAATGATATTCTTTCTTTCACTTAAATACATTAATCCCATTTGTAAATTAAGCAAAAACTGACAAAACTTATATCAAATTAAGTGAACACATAAACACCCACGTACAATCCATGTCTTAACTCGATCTTCAACCGCGTACACTTCCTAAGGAAACATCCATGAATCTGTACAATCTGCAATCACCACAACCAATTACTTCATTAGCAACCGGTGACATAATACATATACTTTAAAACGTGCATAATCAAGCATTAACGTCTCTTAATCTCATTCATATAAATCCATTCATTCATCCATTCGGACACTCTCGTCTGACTTCCATACTTAACCTTCATTCTCCATTATTAGTATACCTGCACTTCCATTTCATTCTTAACAGAAAACAATTAGCATCATTAGACTTATCTCATATGTGTAATTTAACTAATTTCCGTTTCATGTATAAATACCTTACCAATCATACCCCCTTCATTTACAACTTACATCTTACCCACATGTATAATTACTTATTTCATCTTTATGCATAATACTAACGTGTATATTCCCTTCCTTACCCATACTTAATAGAAATTACTTTCCTACCCACTTTCGTCTCCTTTTTCGTAAATTTACCTTATTACTCCCATTGTTTATTACTTTCTCACATGAATCACAATAATCATCATACTACAATACATTTTACATCTAAAGTGTAAGTCCGGGGTTTACTTACCTTACGCGTCCGTATTTGCATTTGCTTACTTGAGTCTTCTTGTCCCGTTAGCCTTCCACGCTCCCATCCATCTTGACATGATTCATATACTTTCATGTCATTACATTTACATCCTTATTAGCATACATGATTATTCGTATGAACGATCATACCAAGTTCATATCTCACATATGTATTTCATTAGCCGATTCAAACAAGCATATAGCATACTCAACATCATCATAACACAACCTTCACCTATTATTGTCATTTAGACATTTCATCAAACACGTGGTGTGCGTACTACTTCCTAGGCACCATGTACAACTAGTTTATGCATAATCTTCCTAGATCATTCATATTTCATCAAATCTTCTTACTAATCAACAAGTATCATTAACACATAAACATCAAACATAGCATCATCATATTTCTCCTAATTCATCTAACAAGAATTCATCATACCCAGATAATACATCAATCTTTCCACAAGACTTAGACATAGGGGGTGATTCTAGTTATCATCTTCACCATAACTAACGGGTTTTACCTCTAATCATCAAATTAACACAAACCATACGTAACCCATGTTCTATACGAGGATTCTAACCCTTGTACATGGTTAATTTCATATTAACTCACGGATTAGAACATAACCCACTTCACCCATGATCACAAATCTTAGATTTAAGACATACCTTATGATCCCCTCGTGATGGTGATCATTTATCCATGCTCGGTTATGATTTTAAGCGTCATCTTGCCTTTCAATTTGAGCATAATGATGGAATTAGGGTTTGAGGCTCCTTGGGAGCCTCCTGCTCGTTGATGAACACACACACACACGATGTGTGTCTATGTGTGTGTGTTGTTTACTTTTAATAAAACAACTTTCAAGTTGTTCACTTTGGTCCCTCATGTTTCGTTTTAATTAAATAAGGCTACAACCCTTCGTTTAATACCAACGATACTAATATTCAACTAGGTTAATTATTCCTAGTTAATATTCATTTACGGGTTCACTTTTACCCCTAACGGTATTTTTACCCGTTCCTTTATATTAACCGGTTTTAAATTACCAGACCCATTTTTTGGGTGTTACAATATGTCTTTAAAAATTGAACTTTGACGTGACATTTTTAAATTCTGTTAAGTTAATTTTGAAACAAATTTTAAAGTTTGTATTAATTTTTTTAGGTAACTGATATATGTCTATTCAAGTTAAGTGTATTTCTCCTTTAAATATCATTTTGACATAATTAAGTTAACTTAAATTACAATTATAAATATGAGTAAATTACAAGTTTTGTCCTTTATATATATTCCCAAATTGCAGGCGCTGTCCTTTGTCTTTAAAATTGATGAGTTTTGTCCTTAATGTTTGCAAATCCTGCACGTTATGTCCTTTAAGCCAAACCCAGTTAATTTTTTTTGTTAAAACTGGTCATGTGCAAGGCATGTGAGGCTACATTTGTCATTTCACCTTTTCAGGGGGTATTTTGTAAAGTAATTTTATGCAGGGGCTATTATGTATTAAAACCTATATAAATTAGCAAGTTTTCTATGCATAAGGACTTGTACATTATGCTTTGCACATTATTCAAAAAAAAACTTGACTTTTTAGTTTTAACCCAAAGGTTTGTATCTTTTACAATTTTAACCCTACATAATTTGTTTTTTTAACTTTAACCAAAAACTTTTCATTATTTGCAATTTAACTTCACAACTTTTCTCACTTATACTTTTCATCTTTCGCAAATTTTCGTTTTACGTATAGTTCTAAATTTTTCGAGTTAATACGACGCAACGTGCATGTGTGGTTCAACGTTTTTGCCTCTATTTTTCCATGTTTGACAGGTTCATCGCAACACGCATATCCTAGGTCAAGTCAGTGTTGGTGGTCGATGACGGTTGTGTGACATTAGTACTATTTGACACCGTTTTACGCCCCGCTGCAACGCGGGGTGTGCTTTGTGGGTTTTTCTAAGAAAAAATGGTTATGCATATGGTTGTCGTAACGTTGGCTTTAGGGGTTTTCCAAAAAAAAATGATTTTTTTTACTTTTCACCCAAAAGTATTTCATAAATTACTTATAACCCAAAACTTTTTATCTTTTGCAATCTATCTTCATAACTTTTTTTACTTTCAACTTTGTTCCTTTATAGTTTTCATTTTCCGCAAATTTTGCGCTTTATGCTTGGTTCTAAATTTTGTGACATAACACATCACAGTGTGCGTCTTTGGCTTAACGTTTTTACGTTTCGTTCTAAATTTTGCGAGTTAACACGACGCAACGTGCGTGTGTGGGTGAACGTTTTTACATCGTCTATTTTTTCCCCGTTTGACACGTTTAACAACATGCGTGTGTGGGAGAACGTTTTACATCGTCTATTTTTCCCCGTTTGACAGGGTTAACATAATGTGCGGGTCCTAGACCGACTTAGTATATAACTAAAGAATCCCCGCCGCATTGCGGCGGGTCGTAATCCTAGTTAAACTTAAAAATAAAAGAGTAATTTTTTAGTCTTTTTAGCTATTTATTTAATATTATTTAAAAAACTAAAACAAAATATTTTAAAAACTTATCACCACCACCATTAACCCACCACCACATCGATTCTCAGTCTCCTACCATCTCCATCAACACACCACCACCATAATGAAGTGATCTCAAATTGAAGTAACAGTGATAATCAAATTAGGAAGAAAGAAGATGTGATTCTATTGGGCAGCGTTTGGTACGAAGGAATAGAAGGCGGAATGGAATGGATCATTCTATTGGAATGAAAAGAAACATGTTTGGTTGTCAAGTGGTAATGGAATGGAGCATTCCACAAGGAATGTAAACCTTCCAAATATAATAATTTTCATTCCTTGGTAAGGTGGTGTTTTTTTTTCATTCCTTCAAGGAATGGAAATATATTATTATTATTATTATTATTTTACCATTATTATTATTATTATTATTATTATTATTATTATTATTATTATTATTATTCTTATTGGTTTTAATAACTCACTCACGGGCGACACCACTACTGCCATAGCCGCCGCCGTGACTACCGTCGCCGCTGTCACCCACTTCCGCCACCACCACCACCACCACCCACCTCCACCCCAGCTGTCTCCCGCCACCACCCACCTCCACCCCAGTCGTCACCTACCTCCGCCGCTACCAACCGTCACCCACCATCCACACCTCCACCCCCGCCGTCACTCGCCACCACCCACCACCCCCGACACCACCGCACCACAGCTGCCACCCACCCCCGCATCCGGCGTCAGTCGCCACCCACCACCGACCACCACCGTCTCCGTCACCCACCACCATTGTCGTCGCCACCACCTATCTCTGCCCCCGCCACAACCCACCGCCGCAACCCACTACCACCACCTCCGACCATCGCTACCATTGCCACCTATCACCACCCACCACCACTGACTACCGTCACTCATCACCGATTTTATTACTTCATCTATTCTTTCCTACCAAACAACACAAAGTAATGATTCATTTCATTCTCACATGGTAACCAAACAAGACATGAAATGGTAATGATCAATTCCATTACATCGTCCATTCCATTACCTCGTTCATTCCATTCACCCGTCTATTCCATTACGCCATACCAAACAGACCCTTGATTTACGGGAAAGGTTACACTAAGAAATCAAATCAAACAACATAGAAAAGGCGATTTATGAATCCTCATTATCTCTTCCAACACTTCATCCACTGATTTTGCCCCCAAATCCATTGTTTCACAAACCCTAATTTCAAAATTCATCAAAATAAATATAAAACAAAAATTATCGAAAATATTTATCAAAAAAACAGCAAATAGAACTAAAAAAGGTAAAATTTAATGTAATGACTTACAGAGAAAAACAAAATGCAGCAAATTTGTTAATAGAACTTTAGAAAAACGTTGAAACGACAGATCCTGAAGCAACGGGCGCCACCGTCTCCACCGTCACTAGTCACCACCCCCACCGGAACCCTAACCCCAACCACCCCATCCACCATCACAACCCCCACCGGAACCCTAAGCCCAACCACCACCATTAAAACCCACCGCCCCATCCACCATCACAACCCCCAACCGCCTCCATCATCACCACCTTCACCGAAACCCTAATCCCAAACAACCTAAATCACCGACCACCACCACCACATCCACCATCACAACCCGCCACCGTCAACCGCTCAACTTGATAGAGAGAGAAAACAGATAGGATCAAAAGTTTATAGATCAATGAGATTAGAGTGATTTACCGTCGAATTGAAGAAATCTTCGGTGAAGATGGAGGAGCAGAGCGACGATTCATGGTTTAGTCAGCGTTGATTTGAAGATTCTTGCTAATATAGTTTGGTGCAGAAGTAGAGCTGGAAGAAGAATATGCATACCCTTCTTCAAGAATGGTTATTGATGATCAATAAAGGACAAAACTTGTAATTTACTCTATAAATATATAGAAATTATAATAGGACTAAAATTTGGATTTTTTAATACTACCTATATTGTTATTATTATTTGACATATTTTTACCATTTAAATTTCAAATCATCCAACCACATTAAATATTTGAAAACTTTTAGAAATCATCCTTAAAAACAATAATTATCATAATTCTTTCTTTTTTATAATATTTTAAAGAACGTTATTTTGAATTTGGTGCTATTTGGAGATTCAAATATAAATTCTTAGTTAAAAAGTATGTCGGGTCACTCAAAAAGAAAGTCACCGTTCAAATATATATATATATATATATATAAATTCTTAGTTAAAAAATAAGTTTATTTATAAAATTTATAAATACGATCATATCAAGTTGACTTGTTGACGAATACAATAACTATCGGTAATTAAATATAACTATCCAAAATTAAGTAGGAAAGAGAGGCGCGAAAACCAAAAATTAGATTTTTTTTTGAACGGTGAGAATTTTTAACAGTTGAGAGAGAGATCCCACACCCTCCAAACAGAGGGCCCTAACCCCACTTTGGCCAGAATATGTTGTCTTAACCGGGCTCACGCTGGTGTTAGAGTTTGGCTAACGACGTTACTCGGGAAACCATACCACCCACTGCCAGTGGCAGGGGCTTGTGCCGCCACAAGAGAGAATTACTCTGGCGTAACGCACGGTGGACTAAAACCCAGGGTGGTTCGGGTTCAAACTCTTGACCTATGGTCTGGGAGCACTAGCCTTCATTGCCTTTATCCATCAATATGACATTAGTGGGGATTGAACTTGAGTCTCCAAGGAGAACCCAAGTCTTTCCAACCACTAGACCGCAAGTGATGGATACCAAAGATTAGATGGCCTAGAACAATGACAACGTTTTTTATTATATGGATATAGATAAAATAATAATAATAATAATAATAATAATAATAATAATAATAATAAAGGCATATGAGTATATTACTACAATGTAAATCAAAGAAGTATATATGTAACTCTGTTTGTTTTCATCAAAGGATATAAAGTTTTTTTCTTATGAAACATATGATTTTGGAGTTGTAACACTAGATTCAATTAGGGGTCATAACGACTTTGAAATGGTTTTACACCTTTACTCATGAATGTATTCATTCTCCTTTGTGATAATGGCTAGTGCTCATGCTTTCACTCACTTTTTTACTTATATATTTTATGTTGACTTCATAAATGTAATATTAGATCTTTGGTTAATTGATTAAGTTTACAAGTTATTACTATAAAATTGTATCATTAGTACTTTAATTAAAGTTTGGCAATTTGGTTTAGTAAATAAAGCATGTATTTGGCTACATAATCACACTAAATACATTGCAGTTTTTAAGTGGACTAAGTTTAACAACACAACGAGAGACTATCCATCAAAAGCACGCTTGGGATTCTATTTGTGAGCACGAGACTAGAAGCATAACTATGAAGCCGGTGGCTTTCCATCCAAAAAAGATGAAAAAAGTGTGAGAGCACGATCAGGTTGATAGCTTGGTATGAAGTGACCTGCTCCTCTAACGGTTACAAACGTTAAGTTTTCATATACAACCGCAAATCCACCAACCTAAGCATAGACAAAAAAAAAATGTTTGTGCATTTAAGGATTCCAACACGATAAAATACTATTTAAATTTGTAATTGTAATTATGTTTGTGCATTTAAGGATTCCAACACGATAAAATACTATTTAAATTTGTAATTGTAATTATTAGTTCCTGACCTCGTTATTTAAGTACCATGTGTACCATGATGTCTTGATCGCTGGGTTAAGTTTCTTTATTGCATATTTGGTTGATGTCACCGGCACGCTAGCATCGATGTCCCCACTACATTGATTGTTATATATGTTAGAAGAAAACATGCTAGACATTAGGCCGGAGGGTGTGGGGGGCGCCACCCTCGCCATGTCACCGCCTATAGCGCCCCCGGCGCTATACACCCACACCCTGCACATTAAGTCGGGGCGCTATAGGGTCCTCGCCAACATGATAACGGCCGAAAATTGCGTGGATCGAGACATGAAAGGTCAATATGACCGTTTTAAAACGTTCAAAAAAAAAAATTAAACTTTTTATCTATATATATATATATATATAAAAACCTTACACCAAACACACCTCTATCTCAAAAACCTTAAACCATAAAACACACCAATCACAACTAGAAAATGGCATCCGATTCTTCGAGCTCTTCATCCGATGGTGGTTTCGACGACATGGTTATCGCAATGACGCAGGAGGTGATTAATAATTTGCAAGAAGAAGTCCAATCCTCTACGTCGCGTATCAGGCAACCGCCTCTTGAACGGGATCGGTTAGGTGCTCATGAACGTCTAGTGCACGATTATTTTTGTGAAAATCCGTTGTACGATGATGGCCAGTTTAGGCGCAGGTTTCGTATGAGCCGTCGTCTTTTCGTTAAAATTTCTAGTGATCTTGCGGGCGAGTTCCCTTTTTTCACGCAAAGAGAAAGTGCAAGTCACAAAGTTGGTTTCTCTGGAATACAAAAGTGTACAGCAGCAATCAGGCAACTAGCGTATGGCACAGCGAGTGATGCGTGGGATGAATATTTAAGGATGTCGGCAAGAATGTGTCGTGACTCTCTTGAAAATTTCTGTGAAGGTAATTTTTTAACACTATTATTTATCTAAGGTTATTATTTTTATTTACATATTATTATAATTTTTTTAACACTATTATTTATCTAAGGTTATTATTTTTATTTACATATTATTATAATTTTTTTTTAACACTATTATTTATCTAAGGTTATTATTTTTATTTACATATTATTATAATTTTTTTAACACTATTACTTTTGTAGGTGTTATCTCTCTGTACGGGAGACGCTATTTGCGGATGCCAACCGCCGCGGACGTTCCACTTCTATACGAGGCCCATCAGCGCATACACGGTTTTCCTGGGATGTTGGGGAGTCTTGATTGCACGCACTGGGATTGGGCATCATGTCCAACCGGCTGGAAAGGGCAACATCATCGTGGTGACCACGATGGTCCCGCCCTAATATTACAAGCGGTCGCTTCTCAAGATTTATGGATTTGGCATGCGTACTTTGGCATGGCCGGTGCGAACAATGACATCGCTGTTTTAATGTCCTCGAATCTTTTCGACGGTGTTGCACCAAATACTTCATTCTATGCAAACGACGTGGAGTATAAGTATGGGTACTATCTCACAGACGGTATTTATCCCGAGTGGGCGACGTTGGTAAAAACTCTTTCGTGTCCAGATGATGAAAAAAGATTGTATTTCAAGAAAAAACAAGAGTCAGCAAGAAAAGATATCGAGCGGGCTTTCGGTGTCTTAAAAAAGAGATGGTCTATCATCGCCCAGCCGTCGAGGATACTTGAAAAAAGAAAAATGAGAAACGTCATGTATACGTGCATCATTTTGCATAACATGATATTGGAGGATTCTGGTAGAGCGTTTTGTGGAGAAAGTTATGATGAAAGTATCCAACCGACGAACCCAATACTAACATACGCTGAAAAAGAAGCTATCCGATCGAAGGTACGAGACAGGAACACACACCATAACCTTCGAGCCGATCTGACCGAGCAACTATGGTTTTATCGTGAACAAGGAGGAGACGACGAAGACGACGAGTGACTTTTTTTTAAACTCTGGCATTGTATGGTTTTTATTTAAATTATGACATTTTTTTTTCTAGTACCTTCTTATTTTTTTTAATGACTTTGTGATGTTTTTTATTTTTTTAGGATGAAATTATGTTTTTTTTTTAATTTTCTAGTTATATAAAATGGTCTTTTAATTTAAAAAAGTAAAATGTAAAAATAAAAAATAATTAGGTAATGATGACGGGGCTCCATCCCACACCCAGCAAATTAAGTGGGGGGGTTATAAAGCCCTTTGGCTGATGTGGCGCCTAGGTGGCGCCTAGGTGTCCTTATAAGGCCCAAAGGGCTCCATCCCACACCCTCTAGCCTCAGAACATATTTATAGTTTCCTACTAAATCATAATGGTGTGTTTCTTTTTTTTTTACTTTGAAATGTGTAAACTATACCCTCATTGTGGGTCTTGACCAGTGGGCTTTTGAGACTTGCCCATTAGGGTTAAGCCCAATAGTTCCGTTTAAAAGGGGACTCGATCCACACTAGTAAAGGTCTTTCATCCCATCTCTTTCTATCTTCTCATTATCTCTATACTCTAGAATGCCTCTAAGGTCAACTGTGTATCCATACACTCAACTTACATACTTGAGATCTTTACATACATATTCAACATTTATCTTTTGTATACATATATCAACTTAACCGTCAGAGGGTCTTCCGAGATTCACAATCGTTAACCTTCTAGCGATTTATTTTGTGATTTTACAACTTCATTTCAACTTGTAAAGACAAAAACAAGAATGTCAGAAAGACACCATTGAGACAATTGTTGCCCAAGTCCCATCGCAACCTTCGTGTTATTTAAGCAACAAAACGTGTAACATGTTTGGCATCAGACGTGTTTTTAGGTACTTGTTTTCATTTTCATGTCATGTCCACGTGTAATATCACATATAAATAACAAATATATATTGATGCGCAAATATTTGTATATGATATATATAGTTACCATAATAGCCAAAAGCGAATGCCGCTCCCCATGACTCGTTTGATGCTTGGTAAAACAGAAAACGGTTTATCTTTCCAGCCTTTTACTAACTCGTCACTATGAACAAAAAAAAAATCGTAAGACCTCTTTGAGATCTATAAACTTTTATAAAACGTCATGCAAACTCGAGATTTGAGAAATGTTCTTACTTGCAAGCTTTCCAGGGTCCCTGAATGCAGGTGAGATTTGCGTGAAGCGATTTTTGGACTGCAGGGATGTTCAAGTAACTTTTGATATAGTTTTCGCTGCACGGATCAAACCCGGTTGTCTACTTAAGATCAAATAGACAAGAAAAAAATTAAACGGTTAAGTGTATTCTCATGTGTTTAATGTAATGTGTGAGTATTAATTATTAATGAAAAAACATAACATAAATTAAGGTCACCTTGGCAGATGTCCCATTCAAACACAACGGAGCATAGATTTCGTATGCAAAGAGTTTCTCGATAAGTTGATACTCTTTGTCAAGATACTCGTTACACTTCGCGGATGTAACCGATTTCCAGGAAAAATTGCAATGCTTAACGATTCCGTCATGGATTTCATCGGAAATCATCGAATGATACCACCAAAAATCATGGGTTCCTGTTTCTTGAGTTTCTTCATCAATATAGGCATTTCCAATCTAAAAATACATTAAGTTTATGACCATGATTTTGTATAAAAAAATTAACATGTTTACTAAACTTAGGTTTTTGAAAATCTTGATTATGGGTGTGAGCCAAGCTGCTTGTGAACTGCTCGAAATTGATTATAGTTCAAGTTGAGACGAGATTAAACGAGCTTGAGCTTAAAATAAGCTTGTTTATTGAACGAACGAAAGCCCGAGCTTCACTTATCGTACTCAAGTTGGCTTGCAAGCCTAAATAGGGCTATTATTTATATATAATTGTTACTTAATATATAAGTACGTATTTAAATAATCATAATAATAATAATTATTATATATAAAATTATGATAAAAATAACTACGTAATATACATTATGCTATGCATAAAAATTAATATATATATATATATATATATATATATATGTGTGTGTGTGTGTGTGTGGTGGGGTTCGGCTACAAAGTACAAATTTCATTCAAAATATAAATTTCCTAAAACGTGTAAAAAATCATAAAACACCATAACGTCAACCATAAAACACACCCAAAATCCACAAATAACATAATGAAGATTACTGAAACATCATATATGTGGGTTTTGTTTTGTGTTTTGGATTATAAGGCTCTTATTATTGAATGACTAACATTACAGTGTTTTATAATGATTATCATGTTGTATTTTATATTCATAGTTCTACGGTGGTGTATTTGATGCTTTTATAGACTGTTAGAGTTTGAATAGGGTGTTTTAGTACTTTTCATTCTACTTTTTGTGGGGTTTCATTGTGTTTTATAGTGAAATTATGATGTTTTATGACTTTGTACATTTTTTAGGAAATTTGGACTTTGTAGCCGAACCCCACCCATATATATATATAGGGGCAGAATTTAGGGAAAATGGTGAGAACGCTTATGAATCGTCCGATCAAAATAATCTATGGCTAAGCTTGCACGGTGGCGTTTTTCGTAAATAACATAAACTTTTTAAAGTGGGCGCGCTTCATAAGGGCAAAAAGGTAAATGTGCATCTACAAAACACATCAAACGTGATCGGAACATATATACTTCCCAGAGAAACCTCCCCAACTCTTACGGAAAATGCGAAAACCCTAGAAAACGCGAAACAATAAATACTATGACGTCGAAAGATCAAACCAGATCCAGAGGCAAAAAACATAGTGAGTTAACTTCGATTTACATTGTGCTAGTTTATGATGTTTTTGGCATTCTAATTTTATCAATAAATAGTTTCTATGGGTGTAGAAGAGGAAGGGTCATCTGCTTTAAAACGCCAAACAACCACCGAACAACGAAAGAAGACAACAAGAAAACATGGTACAGATTGTTACTTTTTATGATGTTTGTTTGTAAAACTCCATATATCATGTAATATACTTTGATAGTTTGTTACTAAACGCCAAAACATGTATCGTTTGTTTAATATTGTTTAAATGTATGAGAACGTCATTTTACATATATCATTTGTATTACTAAACGCCATGTATCATCTGTGATTGTCTTATTGAACAACATATATCATTTGTGTGTGTTATTAAACGCCATGTATCATTTGTGTTATTAAACGCCATAAAAAACTAAAACACCATGAAAATTGATCATGTTTTATAGGCGAAGAGGGGTTGAGAATGAGAATAAATGTGCACACAGGCGAGGCCCAAAACGCCAATAAGAGGAAGGCCTTAAGTTAGGATGTTGTAACACCCCAAAAATGGGTTTGGTAATATAAACCCGGTTAATACAAAGGAACGGGTAAAAATACTGTTAGGGGTAAAAGTGAACCCGTAAATGAATATTAACTAGGAATAATTAACCTAGTTGAATATTAGTATTCGTTGGTATTAAACGAAGGATTGTAGCCTTATTTAAATAAAACGAAACACGAGGGACCAAAGTAAACAACTTGAAAGTAGTTTACTTAAAAGAAAACAACACACACATACACACACATCGTGTGTGTGTTCTGGGCGTGATCAGGGGAGGCTCAAGAGAGCCAAACCCTAGTTCCTCATAAATCTCCAAATTTAAGGATGAATCGAGGCTCAAACTCATAAAGGAACATGAATTAACGATCACCTTCACAAAGGGATCATAAGGTATGTCTTAAAACTTAGATTTGATGATCTTGTTTGAAGTGGGTTATGATCAATCCATGAAATTGTATGAAATTAAGCATGTAGATGTGTTAGAAACACCAAATAGAACTTGTGTTATGAATAATTTCAAGTAATTTGGTGATTTAGAATGAAACCCATTTCATGAGTGTGAAGATGATGATCATGATGAACTTGTAGTTGTTATAATGTGATCTTGTGATGTGTAGGGTGTTATATGGTAGACTGAGATAGATAAACTTGATGTGGAAATTATGATTATGAAATTTTGCTTGAATGTGATGGTTCATAAGATGAAATAGGGAAGAACATGCTTAAAGCACTTGTACATTATGCTTAGAAAGTGATATGCGCACCAAGTCTTTGATGAAATGCTTAGGAGAAAATGATAAGTTGGATTGTATGCTAATAATGAATAAATGGTTGTAGAATGTGTTGATGATGTATTAGACAATAGATTTGTATAAGGAATGTGTTTTGAATGGATTACAAGTGGGGAATTAGTTTGATAAGATGATATGGCAAGAAACCTTCATTAAAAGGTATGTATGCTCATGTATGCTAATCATGTTATGATGAATGTGATGACATGTACGGATAGGAGTTATGTCAACATGGACACAAGCATGGAAGGCGATGGGCCAAGGATAAACATGGAAGCTATGCTTGAACTCGGACGCACGAGGTAAGTGAACTCCAAACTTACCCTTTTTGTTTGGTAATGTATTTATGATATATGGTATTTATTGAATGTAATATAAGAAGATATGAATTGTTGTTATTACTAAGTTAAGTTTTAGTGTAAATGAGTTGGAAGTGGTTAAGAAAGAGATTCGATTAAGTTTGGGTAAGAAATGGAACTTACATAATGAACTATGCATAAGATAAATTTGAGGAGTTATACTTGTAGGATGTAAATTGTAAGTACATACATGAATAGAAAGTGAATACATGCGTGAGTGGGTATTTAATTATATGCTTGAATGAATAAGATGAGTTATGTGTATTCGAGGACATGTTCATATGAAAGGAAGCTAATGGTACTAACCGTTTTTCTATTGAGAATTAATGTGAAGCATAGGCATGTTAACAATGGAAGTAAAGGTTGACTCCGTAATCCGATGCGAGTGGATGAATGGATGGAGGAAGGGGCGAGTATAAGAGAAAACATGATATGTTGACGCTTTATTATGCATGTGTTAATATTTTTGTATTATGTCACCGGTTGCTAATGATGAGATTGAATGTGGTGACTGCAGGTTGTACAGGGTTATGGATGTTTCATCAAGAGATGCACGCGGTTGAAGATCGAGTCAAGACATGGATTGTATGTGGGTGTGTATGTGGTCACGTAATTCGATATATGTATGTTAGTTTTTAATTAAAGTATAGAAAGGGATTAATATATTTAAGTGAAAGAAAGAATATCATGAAAGAAATTTTAGATATAAATTTCCGCTGCGATAAATTAGGTTAAAACGTGTTAGGGCGTTACAGATGTTGAGGTCGAGGAAGAACCATTTTATGAGTTCAGTGGGGCTAGGGTTTTGTCAAGAATAAAACGTCATTTCTATTGAAATTTTGTTTGGAACGGAATCATAACGCTATTATTAAGCGGAATGTGGGCAGTGACAATCGTACCCCTGTATATCATTTAGCGCCCCCTGTCACGTGTTCGACCAGGATCCGTTCTCACCGTTTTCACACTTTTAGCCGTTTTATCCCGATCCCGTTTCTATATATATAAAATAAACAAGTCGAGCCCAAGTTCAAGCTTTAGAAATAGAACCGAACTCTCAAATGTTAAACGAGTCGTGCTTGGACTTGGATTAGCGCGGCACGGTTATACTCCTAATTCTTGATGTTATGATCAAGCTTACCGAGATTCCTTTTAGGTTGATAGCGGTATTCTTATTGTTCTGGTTGCTTGTAAGGATTAACTCAGCAAGTTGAGGTATGTAATGGCCGGCGTAACTTTCTCCGGCAATGTAAAAATCTCTGGTTTTGTACTCCGGGAACCTCTTGAACCAGTTGATTAAAAATGTGTATGAATCTTTTGCCGTTTGTGTATCTCCGAAGGTTTTGTAGTCGGAGGGTTTTTTGGAGTATGAAAATCCGACGCCGGCCGGAGATTCCAAGAATAGTATATTAGCCACTGCATTATTTAGCAGTAATAATTGATTTTTACAATAAAATATATAGAAACATTATTTTTAACTTAAAGTACACATTCATAAAATTTGCTTTTTTTAGGTGAGATATTAAAATACCGCAATATTTACATAAAAAATAAATAAATAGAATGTGAAATAAATAAATAAAAGATGTGAATCTGATAAACCAATGTGTTAATGTTTCCTCAAAATAAAAAATAAAGGAGTTAACTGCCATTTTCGGTTTGTTTATTTTTGTCATTTCAGGCCAATTTTTAAAAATGCACTAGTTTCCTTCCTGACATACTGGAAACGTGTCACTTCAGTCCAAAAATTAAAACCCAGTTAAGTCAGACAAGTTAAATGAAGGGTATTATTGTCAATTCATATATCTTTTATTTTCATCTTATTTTATGAATTGACAATAATACCCTTCATTTAACCTGTCTGACTTAACTGGGTTTTAATTTTTGGACTGAAGTGGCACGTTTCCAGTATGTCAGGGGGGGAACTGGTGCATTTTTAAAATTGGTCTGAAATGGCAAAAGTGAACAAACCACAGGGACGAAAATGACAGTTAACTCAAAATAAAAATAAATATGGAAGCAGTTTACCTTGATTCCAAGAATATTTGTTTATTGATAAAGTTTTACCATCCTTATTGACTCGAAACGGGCCAAGTTCCATCATTGCTCCACCTCCAATCGAAGAACATCCGGGTCCTATGATTTAGTTACTGGTTAACAATAAATAAAAAGATAGAAAGCTAAAATTCTATAAAAAAAATAAAGTTGGAGATTTTTGAACCTCCATTAAGCCATAACACAAGAGGTTTTGTAGAAGATTTGTTTGGTGACTCTACAAAATAGTAGAACAGAGCTCTACCAGTACTAGGATTTGGATCAACTGTTACATAGCCCGAATATTGATTAAACTCAGATTTTGGTTGTCCCGGTAAGCTTGCAATCTTGTCAGCCGCTTTCAACCCATCTTGTGAGTCTACGTGAACAACGAATTCATCAATCATCAAATCTGGAGTGTCATATGTCTGTTTAAGGCGTTGAATCTCTAGAAATTTTGAAAAGGTTTCAAATTGATTTCTAGCACATTGAACCAAGATCAAGAGACCAAAGTGAATTGAAAACACTAAAGCGACCTTCATAGTGATGTTGGATTGTTTAGACTTGATTGAAATTTGAAAGCACTTATTGGCTGTCAGTTAAAAATTTCGTCTAATATCATGAATTTATAGAATTTAAAGTAAATCAATAAATAAGTAAAACATAAATGATAACATTCGAAAAAAAAGTAAATAAAAATGATAGTATCATGTTACTTTTTTTTACTTAAATACTATCATTAACTCTTCACAATGAAATTACATCGAAATAGAAGATAAATAGGCAACAAGCTATAGGCTACGCCGCTATCTTTTTTTTTTTGAATATTTTATTTTACATTTAGAAATTAATTGAATGATAATATTGTTTCTTGAAATAAATGGTGCTAGATTTCGATTATAGAAAATATATGGAACTGAAATTAAAGAACTAAATGTAATAATGTTAATACTTTTTCTGAAGATTAGGTTGTTACACATTTCATGTTTGCGTGATGTAACAATTCACGTTTGTAGACACTAGAAGTTTTATTCAACAAGTAGCAACATATTACATAATGGGACCATTAGATTTCCATATGAACTTGTTCTATATTCCTCCAATCTTGTTGCCTTTCATGTCATTCAAGCCTAACACGATTCATCGGTTTGTTTTTCATTGGTTGTATTGGCTTGAACTACTAGAAAAAAAAACATTATAACATACGACTATTCGTCTTCATCAACAGAGGTGATTCATCGGTAATTAATGACTAGTCAACGAAGGATCCCACTAAAAACACAATAAAAAAAAAACAGACTGGATCGACGCAGGTTAATCCAAATTTAGTCATTGTGGAAACTATTTAGCGATGGATTTCACTTAGTATTCAGTCGGTGGTACCAAGCATAAGACTTCGAATAAGATTTTTGCTTAGTCGTTTCAGTCATTTTGGGCAGCACCATACTAAGAAGAACATATATGTCGGTCATACATTGATAAAACTAACAATGAGAAATAGAATAAAATCCTACGCCATACTTTTTAAGTTGTCTATCGGTGATGACATATAGTAACGGGCATATCTGATGATAATATGCCCTTACATATTTTTTTTTTGTAATAGAAAATTCAAACCATGTAAAGTATTAGCATAAAGATGACTTGTTATAACCTAATGTGATGTTATGTAGGGGTGTTCATGGTTTCAGTTTAAACCGTGAAACCATCCAAACTGGTCATCGGTTTGCTTTCACGGTAGGCTTTTTCTTTAACTTTTAGTCGGTTGGTGTCAAAAATGGTTAAACCATAGCATATAGTTTAGTAAGGAAGCAAGTCGTCACTGGAAGTCTCTAAAGAAAGGACCTCCACAAACCACCAATTCCTCAATCGCCTCACGGAAACCTTTGTCAAAGAACCTTTGTCAAAGAACAACGATGCATCTTTCATATGTAGAGGTTGGCATGTCCTCAAATCAAAAAAAAGTTTGGCAACGCCCATACAGGATCGAAGCAAGAGTAGTTTACTCTGCGGGTCACCTAATTTGGGTAGAAGACGCATCAAATCTACCGCCTTAGCAGCTCTTTTCTTTACCAACCCACCCACTAATAAAGCTTGCGTCTCTACTAACGCCCCCCCCCCCCCCCCGGAAGCTTCACTACCACTAATGGCCTCCCGATGTCCGTAGGAAATAACCCTTCACGAAACTTGCTACCTTCACAAGAAGGTCAAAATAGCTCAGTTTTCTTAATATTAAGTTCAAGACCTAATGTTGGACCCATCACCTTAATGATGTCCAACACTCTAGCCAACTCTTTTGAACCTCCGATGACAGTCCCATCGTCAAGATACCAAGCATGAAGGAGAAGCTTGCATCTGTCTGTAATCTGATGCACAAGGGGGTGCAATATAAGAGCGAAAAGAAGTGGTCCCAATGGGTCCCCTTGCTGAATTCTGTGGTCGGCCAAATGTGCCCATCTCCAAGATACAATCTTGCTGGTTGCCCGTATAGAAATTCTACACACAAAGAAATAGAAGGGCACCTCATCCTGACCTCACGAAGTAAGGCTGATCTATCCACCTGGTTAAAAGCATTAGAAAAATCTACATTAAGCATTGCAAGAGACCCCTCTGTGTGACGTTAACTTAGAACCCTGTTGACGCTGTGTAAAACTTAGAATTGGTTGAATACAAGCATTATAATTCTTCACAGTTAAATTGATCAAGACAGGAAGAGCAGATCTCAATAGAAATCTTCCTCTTGGTGATTGATCGTCATTTACACCAGAAACTACAAATAAAGGAATCACTTAACAAATTAAATTATTAACTTACTAAACTAATTAATACATGATGACAATGAGAAGAAACTAATAAAATACTTGTTTTGTGATGGAGCACACCGTATTCAAATGTGGGCTCATATGATATTTAGGGTTTCATATTAGTGTGTTTAAAAGTGGAAAACTAAATAAAGATAAAAATTAAAGAATAAATTTAAAACCAAGGAAAAATAACAAGAATGCCTCTCATTTACCTTTAAATTTTAATGGTGTTAGAGATTTGGATGGATTCGACAACAATTTATAAACCTTAGTGGTTCAGGTGAGAAAAAACAAACATTTTCGAATGTTTCGAGTAAAATTGGTCAAAACGCAGAGACGATTTTGGCAGTTTACTCAAATTAAGCACTGCGTCAAACTTTTTATTCTCCATAATTACTCAACTTGTTATGTCAATTTCCCTTACAATTATTAAAGAGTGTTAATATTCACACACTCCCCATCTCTATCTCTCTCTATATATACACACACACACACACACACAC
Source organism: Helianthus tuberosus (assembly GCA_030545235.1). Lineage (NCBI taxonomy): Eukaryota > Viridiplantae > Streptophyta > Magnoliopsida > Asterales > Asteraceae > Helianthus > Helianthus tuberosus. Next base: position 55,628,159 of record CM060406.1, read on the forward strand.
ACATATATATATATATATAGAAAGTGTAAAATATAATACATCTTAACGTACGATATTGTGAAATCGCATGTTATAAAAAAATATGTTGAAAATCGCGTGTTGGTATTTTTGATGAAATCGCATGTTGTTTTTTTTTTGTAGCAATTTCGCATATTGGTAAATATGTTGAAATCGTATGTTGGTATATAAAGCAATTTCGCATGTTGGTTTTTCAGCACAAATCGTATGTTCAAAAGTGAATTCGCACCAGATCTGACGGCTGAGATGATTGCGTACATATTGTACGATAAGGGCTGTTGTACGTTAACCTAACCCTATATATATATAGAGAGAGAGAGAGACAGGATCAGGAGAAAACGCCATAAAGTGTAGAACGGTGAGAACGCATCCTGGCCCAACACGTGGCACGAGATATAATCAGGGCGTGAGGGTTTTTTTTTTATTTCCCAATTTTGCATAACATGCTGCTTCATTTTTTGTGTCTAAGATTATTTTAGCATTGATATATTCATTAACTAACTGGCATTTTATTTTTTCTTAGATCTGTCACGTTGAATTAATTGTTTTTGTGTCAAATAGATATTTTTTTGGCGTTATAGCATTTCCCTGGTCAATTTTTTTGGCGTTTGTGGCGTTGTATAATAATTAACTACAAGTCATTAATATTTTCATAAGATTACAATAAGACCATATGTTTTTTATGGGGTTTATTCAATTTTTTTTGGCGTTTAATACATTAACAAGTTGCCAGCGCCCGTTCTCACAGTTTTCATACTATTACCGTTTTGGTGTTTGTAGTTTTTGGCGTTTTATATAATAATGTATTTTATTAGTAGAGAATTAGATAACAAACAACAGATAATTAGATAACAAAACAATATAAAATGAAAAAGAAAAAAAAATTAAAAATGGTAATCTAATTTCCATCCAAATCTTTATTGTCACCAGCCTCTTCTTCTTGAATTTGTTTTGGTGTTTTGAACCTTTGAATACCTTAGCTAGATGCCAAATTTCCTACATAAAGCCCGTCTTTTTTTAGACGAAGCTTGTTAGTGGCATCCTATTTTTTGTGTGATATTCTTGTTTGGTGGCATGTCATTAAAGATCAACTCTTGCTTGATCCCTTCATGCCATGCATATATTCATCAAGAACAAAGCTCACATGATGACATATCACTGTCATCAGTCTCTTTTTCTTGAATATATGTCCATCTCATTCAGCAAAAGCTTATAGAGATACTCACCTTAGAGAAGAATCCATTCAGTGAAAGCTTTGTCATCTGTGGTTTTTTTAACTATTTTTTGGCGTTTTAAAGTGAGTGGTTTCTAGGGAACATGGCGTTTTGTTTTCTAGGTGTGATCAATTCATTGTGTAGAGACCTCTCTCTTATAGGAGTTTTTTGACGCGTAATTTAGGCGAGATTTTTATTATAATAAATGATAGTAATAAAGTAACCGTCTTTTCAGTTACTGTGTGTATGTACTGTTTTGTTCAGCTTTATCAGTTTTAGGGTGATAGACGTCCCATCTTCTAAGTTTGGTTTTTGTTTAAATGGCGTTATGTAGACCAAGATGACAAAATACAATAACAGAGAAAATATTAAACAGGAAAATTATTTTTTTATTATTTTTACCGTTTTGTAAGCAATAACTTTTTGTAATATTTTTTGACGTTTTGCAACTAAATGGATAAATATAACATTTAATTATCTTAAGAAAAAAAGATTACATAGAAGAAAACCGAAAAAAACAATTAAAACTCCTCGTCCGAAGGTACTTTATCTGAGAAGTATCCATCACTTCCGTCGTCTTCTTTCTCGGAGTCTTCATCTAGACTTTCATCCATGTCATCACCTTCACTTTCATCGGCTTGTTGTTGCTGAAGATTCTAAAGCCTCCATTTGAACATGTCCTGCATCAACGCCATTTTTTAGTCCATTTTTTTGTTCAAACAAGTGGCTTTGTGCAATTCTTCCATGAACTCAATCCCCTGCTTTGTCATGATGTTTTCAAGCAGGTAGTCTTCCTGCTCTCTGCTGTCATATATAACGCTCACCATGTCTGTTTCCTCATCAAACGCCATGATGTCATGACTGGGTCCGATTTTCCATCTGCTTTGATTGGTTCAAATTTCCTTGTTAATGTTTTCATAAGCTTATGTGTTTCATGACATTCGTTATCCAGAGCGATGCCAAGTGATAGGATACCCCTCTGTACCTCTTCTTCCATCTTCAAAATTGCCTTGATCGTCCTAACATACACCCTCCTTCTGTTGTCAAAACGTAGGACGAATCGCCTGATTGCCCGAGTGTATATATCCACCAAACGATGGTTGCCATTTTTGGCGTTTTGGTTAAACTTAGCGTTTTTGGTAAAAGATGTTTTTGTAGAATGATAGATTGAAGTGATTATGGAAGCGATATTTAACGTCGTTTATATAATGATGTTTTTGGCACGTAATTTAGGAGGAAATTTCTTCTAATAAATGTTAATAACTGAATTTCAGTTACTGTGTTGTTTCCTCTTCCTGTAATCTCCAACATGTTTTATCACTAATTTTTGGCGTTTTGTATTTAATGGCGTTTTATTTATTTTGAATGGCGTGTTATCATTTTTTGGTGGCGTTTTGAATTTGAGTGGTAAAAGACCCTTTTACCCTTAATGAAGTGCGTCCACTTAATAGAATTGGTGTTATTTACGATAACGCCACCGCGTCATAACCGGTCTCACTGTTCTCACATTTTTCACTGTTTTCTCTAAATCCTGACCCTATATATATATATATATATATATATATATATAAAGATAGAGTGATAAGGTGTGAAAATAAGATTTTGGGGGAATGGAAATAAGATAAGCCTTTTTAAAGGGTTATAACTTTTTTGATACGTTAACATTTTTTTCTTTTCTTTTTAAAAAAAACCACATTATAAAAATGAGCATTGTATTCTAAAACGAGCATTGTATTCTCTTTAATTTGAGTATGATATTTTCAAACATTTTTTTTAATTTGAAAAATTTAACATGTTATGTGATTATCAGTGTATTCACAGTTATATTATGTGAGCACCCCTATAGTTATATTACAATGCATATAAAAGAGAATAAAAATATAATTTTACATAATTTAAAAAATGTAATGAAATTAAAATTTGGAATACATATTGTTAACTTTCACACGTTAATATTTTTTTTAAAAGTACATTAAAGAAATCAGGGGCGGATCTATGGTGGGCTCAAGGGGGCGGACGCACCCCTTAAAGAAAACGACAGTAGTGTTATATACGGGTTTTAATCCGGATCGCACCCCATAAAATTTTATGATCGCACCCCCATGAACTTAATGTGAAGAGAAGAAAAGGACAAAAATCATTCACCAAACCTTTCCCGCCGTTGCTTGTTGCTGGAGTTCATCTTAAATTTTATTTCAATAAAAGGTACTTTTTATGAGGTGAGAGAAGAGTGAAGCTTTTAGAATCACTCTTTTACATTTGTGAGTAGGTAATAATGATGGTAAGCTAGTGAAATATTGAGATATCACTTAAACTAATTATATTATTTAATATATATTAGTTCAAATACGTGCATATTGTATCTTCTTTTATGATGATGACTAGGTTAGAACCCCGTGTATTACACGGGTTGAATAAATGTAATTTTATATATTAAATAACAAAAAGTTATATCTTTATGAACTCTGTATATTGTACGGGTTAAATAAATGTAATTTTATATACCAAATAATAAAAAAGTTATATCTTTAAAAACCATGTGTATTACACAGATTAAATAAATGTAATTTTGTATACTAAATACTAAAAACGTCGTATCTTTAAAAAATCTCGTGTATAATCGGGTTGAATAAATCTATCAAATAATAAACAATTACATCCTTAAAAACCCCGTATATTACACGTGTTGAATAGATCTAAAAAATGTTATATCTTTAAAAATCATGTGTATTACACATATTAAATAAATGTAATTTTGTATATTAAATATAAAAATGTTGTATCTTTAGAAAACCCGTGTGTAGTCGGGTTGAAAAATCTACGAAATAATAAAAAGAAAATTATATTCTTAAAAACCCCGTGTTTTACTCGAGTTGAATAAACATAATTTTGTATACCTGATGCGTGCGAAGTGTTACTTATTTTAGGTGTATATTTTAAGCCCTTTTTAACACTTATTTTAGCCAAGTTTTAAATTTATAAAACACGATATTTCACTAACACTAAACACACATATGGGCAAGTGCACCCATCGTTGAGTGTAGTATAGCGTTGGTAAGATACCGAGGTCGTCCAAGGACACAAGAGCTTTTAGTACCGGTTTATCCTCAACGTCTAACCAAAATAAAAGTTTAGAAAAATGTTTTAAACTAAGAAAATTAAAAACTAACTAAAATGCTGAAAATAAAAATAAAAGAAAAAACAGATAGACAAGATGAATCACTTGGTTCCGACTCGTATCTAGTATAACCTTTGATTATTTCCGCACTTTTGCACATAATTAAGAGATTATCTTAGTTATTGTAGTAGGCCCCTCTTTTGAAGGTGACGTTACCCTCACCCCAGTAGTTTGAGTCAGCAGGGATACAATCCTAAAAGGGTGGATTATTGGAAGATAATGAATTAAGTTATTAATGCAGTATTGTGGTAGGCCCCGCTTTTGGCGGTGACGTTACCCTCGGCTAAGTAGTCTGAGTCAGCAGGGATACAGTCCTAAATAGCCGGGTTATAGTATTAATAGTAGTTAACTTATGAGGGGATCAAAGAGTTTGGACCCCCGCCATCCAATACCGTGAAGTATTGAAGGAGGTCCTACTAAATTTGACCCAGGTCCATTGCAGGACCTCTAAACGCTGAACAATGGCAAGACCTTTACCAAACCGTTCCCTTAACCCCCTACCAGGTAGCCAACATATCTCCATATAGACCGTGGAGATATGAATGGTGAAAATCCTTTATTTTATATAGACAGTAAAATAATGCCAAGACATCACGGACAAACGATAAGGAAAGATCACCTTCAACATAAGTAACTAGTTATTAAAGTCATTAATACAAAACCAAATAAAAAGTGCAAAAGATTAGAAATAAAAAGTATTATACTAGACACTTTGTCTTCACCAAGTGATGTAAGAGACTTAGGCAAACATGGCCTTGATTGTCAAGAACTCTTACGATCAATCTTGGATCCCGAGACGACTCACACACTCTACGATGGACAATGGATGATGGTGTTGTGATGGTGGTGGGTGGTGGATGAAGTGTGAGAGAGGTGGTGTGCCAAGGGATGAGATGAAATGAATCCAAGCACTCCTATTTATAGGCTGAACAGAGAGCTGGGCACGGCCCCGTGTCCGCTGGGCACGGCCCCGTGTCCGTCTGACAATCTCTCTCCTCATTAATTGTAATTCGCAATTACAATAAATGCGCCTGCTGTACTTTCGACACGCCCCCGTGTCCGCTGGGCACGGCCCCGTGATGGGCAATAGAAGCTTCTATAGATTTGTCTTTTCTGCTGCTTCTTGGGCACGGCCCCGTGCTGGCTGAGCACGGGGCGTGTTCAGTCTTTTGATTTCTCTATTTTGCTTTGAAAGGTGCCGTTGAGGGGTCGGGCAGTCCACTAATATTCCTTTTCTTGTATTTATGTTGGATTTAGCTGTCTTTTTGCTTCTTTTGCGTTTTTGAGCTCATTTAATCCTGAAAATACAAAAGGAAGACAAAAACACTCTTTTTCCAATATTAGTACTTAAAAGGGTTAGTTTTATGCCTCATTTGATGTAATTTATATGTTGCATTTTACATACATCAAATACCCCCACACTTGAACTTTTGCTTGTCCTCAAGCAAAACTCTTTAATATGTGGCTTACACTCCCAAATGGAATAGGTAGAAGAGAAGGTTTTGGGCTTGTCGTAGAGTGTCGGGATTTCCAAGATCTTTTTGGGTTTTATTTTTATTTATTTACACTCCTATTCGTAATGATTTATTTAGAACTTTTCATAAAAGAAATTACTTATTTGGGCATAACATGCCTTTTTAAAATTCTATTTATATACAAGTTCACATACCTCACGGGGAAATCACTCACACTCGGCCGAAGGTGTATTTTTAGTGAATCACTCGAGAGCGGCATGGAACTTATTCCTACCATAGGCTTGCCAAGAAATCAATCCTCCTCCTTTTTAACTTTTATACCTTTGTAGATATCAAGAGGACTTTGTGGGTTAAGGGTTAGGCTAGGGTTAAAGGTAGGTGGTTGGGTTAATGGTTAGTAGAAAAAGGGCTAAAAGCGTAACAAGTGTCGGTTTTCGTATTTTTGCAACTTTTTATTTTGATGAAGCTTTTATTCAAACTAAGTTATTTTTTATTAATTTGTTTGTTTATTTTCTTTTTGCTTCATCATTATCACATTTTTTTTTTTTTTTTTTACGAAGAACCGAACTTGTTACTAAAATAAAGGGTTAAAAATGAAAAAGGTTTTGGTGGGTAAAAGGGTTTTTGTTTGGGTGATGAAACGAAAAGGTTTAGGCTCAAAGTGGCTAACTAGGGGGATTTTTGGGTAGGTGGTAAAAGAAAAAGAAAAATAATGGTGTAGAAATAAAAAGGGTTAGTCCTAATGCCTCCATCATTTACTTACTCGGGTTTAAGTTGATAAGGACCGGGAATGTATTGTCATGGCAAGTTCTAGAGTCGTAAGAACCAAGCGGCTATTCACACAAGAAACGAAAAATGAGCATTTAGTCAAATGATATGTAATTGTGTGCTCAATAAAGGCTCAAAACTCACTTTTGTGGGAATGGGTTTTTATGTGATCAAGTATATATAATCAAATTTTAAATAAGTTTGCTATGCCTTTTCATAATTTTCTTATGTTGGTTCTTTTTACACTACGCTATCGGTTGTAAATTTGTAAAAATATAACCTTTTTGAGAACTTGAATTTTCCGAATTAAACCTAGACAAGTAAAAAAAATTGAAAATTTTTGAAAAAATTTGGGGTGATTAGCGGTTCCAATAGAGTTTTGTGTAAGACTTGTATTTAGGACTTGCAAAATTCAAGGTTTTAGCATCCCCCCCCCCACACTTAAATTACACATTGTCCTCAATGTGTCCCAAAAATAAATTTTTAGGTTGATTAGATGTGTAAAATAGTGTTTAAAAAGCAAAAATTTGTGTTACTGGGCACTGAACACGGCCCCGTGTTGAGTGGGCACGACCCCGTGTTCAGGTGCCAGTAACAAGAACTTACAGAAGGTGGACATGGCCACGTGTCTGACAAAATTCTGCAGAACAGAAGCCAAACAGCAGGTCTGGGAGGTGAGCACGGGGGCGTGTTGGCTGGACACGTCCCCGTGTGGACAGTCTGAAAGCCTGAAAAACAGGTTTCTTCCTCCGGTTTTTCCATCCTGGCCCTATGAGGCTTAGCACCCCAAGCCTTGGTTTGTACCTGTTTCATCACTTAATATCACACCAAGCAACACAAACATCCTACATTACCACAGTTAATTGTTCCAAGCATAAAGTAAAAGAAAAATAAAACGGAAAATAAAAGTGTTTAAGGAAAGTAAAATGTTCAACTTCTGGCACGCAGGCCACCAATCGTTCGATAGATAAAGGGACTTAAACCTGTGGGCTCGCCATCAACCCGCTCCTGCTCCTCCAAACCCTCTACTCCATATCTTCATCGCTCTCATCACCTCCATCCCCATGCCCCGCCATGTACTCCCGGATGCTGCCGATATCGTCTTGTATATCGTTGATGTTGCGTTCAATAGCTCCGACCCGGTGGTATGTGTTGTTGGCGAGGTTGTAGGCGTTCCTGGTACACATGAGGTTTTCCTGCATAAGATCATGTAAGCTTTGAAAATTAGGAAAACCGCCTCATTGTGAGGAGGATTGACCCGGATCACCATGGGGTGGATACTGGTGGTGGGGAGGTGGTGCGTGAAGAACTAGGGCCTCCTGTGGGTTCCATGCATAGCCTTGCGTTATTTGGAAACTCACTGTTCCGTCTTCCGCCTCATAGAGTAAGTTCATGGCTCGGCAAATGTGGTAGTCAATTCGTCCCGACCATGGGCTTCTTTCAAAGGCTCTTGGAATTTGCGTGTAATGCTTAAAAAGACGGTACACCCATCCTCTGAAGAAGATAGGCGTTGGAGCTCGAGCAAGGCGGTTGAGATGCATGTTTCTTAACAGGAGATACGGAACATCGAGAGGCTTTTGGTTGTGGATACAGTGGAGGACAACCAAATCTTTCAACCCTACAACACCGCTACTGTCGTGACGTTGGTTTAGAGAGTAGGTGAGGATCCTGTGAATGTAGCGATAGAGCGGATCCCTTAGCTTCGTACTCTTGGTGCTACGAGGGTCGTAGATTCCTTCACCGATTTGAGCCCATGCGGCTTGTCTTTCATTTCCCTCCAAGTCTCGTAATCCCCCGGTATTTTCTTCGTTTCCCGATTCCTCTTCTTTGTATAGACCTATTATGGCTCCAAACTGTGCCATGGAGATCGAGTACATTGTCCCTCCACACCGAAATACAACCCCTTCATTGTCGAATGGGTCACACCTTGAATTGAAGTTGAAGGTACTGTAGAACTCCATGGTGCATTGATGCACCGACCGAAGCCTAGTGTTTAATGCAACAGCTAGTGGTCCCGTAACGATGTTGTTGAATCGGTTCAGCTGGTTTACCAAGGTTAACAGATCCGTGCAAGCTCTCCTGGGGTACTCTTCGGGTCTTGTTTGAAGAACCTCATACCTTGCCCTTGCATCAAGCTCACTTGCATTGAACCTTGTGAACTTTGCCATCTGAAAGAATACACCAAAAATTAGCACGAAACAGAAATGTTTTCGGACAAAACTGCAAACAGCGGGCTGGACACGACCCCGTGTCCAGCGGACACGGCCCCGTGTCCAGAGGTCTGTTACTCAAAAACTTCATTTTTCGACCCGGTTTCGAAAACTTGAAAATTTTTGGTCCAATAGGTGCGGTTTCCCCCGAAAATGAAACCCTAAACACCGTTTTTCCCAAAATATCCCGTTTACCTTATCAATTTTATCTTTTTTTGTTCAAGAACAAGGGTTTGGGGTTTTTGTAAGAAATCGGGTGAATCTATGAACAATCTAAGTGTATTTACTTCCCTTAACACTAATCTAACTAAATGCAAACAGATTTAGGCAAAAATTTTAGGTTCGATCCGGATGAACATCAAGAACCCTAGATTTTTCCCCAAATTTGTGGTGTTTTAACTACGTGCAAGTAACTAATCTAACTACTAAGAGTGATAGAATCATACCTTGACGTTGTTAGATCGGTAAGAGACGTTGAAATTTCGCGAAAAATCGCCTGGAACCAGAGCTTTTGTGGGGAAACGGGGCGTGTGGAATGAAGAAACTGTTTTGAAAAAAGGGGTTTTATCCCGTCTGCAGCGCGAACACGGCCCCGTGTCCAGCGGACACGGCCTTGTGCCGAGCAGTTTTTTTTTTTTTTTTTTTATGTGCGCGTGTGAGTGCCCCTTTTTTCCCATAAGCTATGGTTTAGAAAACTTACCGCTTTATTTTGTCGTCTCAATCGTTCGTAACTTACCAGGCATGATGTTTTTATTCTTCCACGGTTTGAAGCGAGATCTCTTCTTCCTCATCCTCAATAAATCCTTGATAGAGTTTCAGCCGTTGGCCATTGACTTTAAATGGTGGCCCATTTCGAGGTTTAATTTCTACTGCACCGTGTGGAAAAATATAGGTGACGGAAAAAGGTCCTGACCACCTAGACTTTAATTTACCAGGAAACAATCGAAGTCGTGAATTAAACAAAAGAACTAAATCTCCTACCCGAAATTCATTAGGTTTAATATGTTTGTCATGCAAATTTTTCATTCTTTCCTTATAAATCTCGGAGTTTGAGTATGCATAATTCCTAAGCTCGTCTAATTCATTTATTTGACAAAATCGATTTTTACTAGCAAATTCTAGATCTAAGTTTACATTTTTGATTGCCCAGTAGGCTTTGTGTGCAATTTCTACTGGCAAATGACAACTTTTTCCATAGACTAGCTTATATGGGGTTGTACATATCGTTGTTTTATAAGCAGTTCGAAAAGCCCATAAAGCATCATCTAATTTATCAGCCCATTCCTTTCTATTTAACCCTACGGTTTTTTTCGAGTATTCGTTTTAACCCTCTATTAGTCACTTCGGCTTGTCCGTTTGTTTGAGGGTGATATGCTGTCGAAACCCGGTGATAGACCCCGTATCTTGTTAAAAAAATTTCAAGTTGATGGTTGCAAAAATGGGTACCTCTATCACTTATTAAAGCTTTAGGTGTGCCAAAACGAGAGAATAATTTTTTCAGAAATCTTACCACTACTCTTCCATCATTTGTTGGAAGTGCCTCAACCTCGGCCCATTTAGACAAGTAATCTACTGCCACAAGTATGTATTTGTTTCCTTTCGATGGTGGGAAAGGTCCCATAAAGTCGAGTCCCCATACATCAAAAATTTCACAAACAAGAATGCCATTTTGTGGCATTTCGTTTTTGGAAGAAATATTACCTGTTCTTTGGCAAGCATCACATGTCTTTACAAGATTTTGAGCATCTTTGTAAATGGTTGGCCAATAAAATCCTGAATCGAATACCTTTCGTGCGGTACTGGCAGCACCATGATGTCCTCCGTATGGACCTTCATGACAATGGCGGAGAATTCTTCGTGCTTCACTACCATGTACGCATCGTCTGACGAGTTGGTCGGCACACATTTTGAAAAGATATGGATCTTCCCAAAAGTAGTGTTTCACATTGGCAAAGAATTTTTTTCTTTGATGATGTGGCCATCCTTTTTGCGACTATACCGCTAGCTAGGTAGTTAGCAAAGTCGGCGTACCATGGTTCTTCCTTATATTCCACCATTTCCAGGGACTCAGTTGGAAATTTTTCGTTGATTTGCTCGTCCCTGGTTCCCTCCAAAGCTGGGTCTTCTAAGCGTGAAAGATGATCTGCTGCGGTATTTTCTGCTCCTCTTTTGTCCTTGATTTCAATGTCAAATTCTTGGAGGAGTAGAATCCACCTAATCAAACGTGGTTTTGCGTCTTGCTTCTTAAAGAGATATCGAATGGCTGCATGGTCTGTATAGACTATAGTTTTAGAAAGAACAAGATAAGAACGAAATTTATCAAAAGCAAATACCACAGCTAGTAACTCTTTTTCAGTTGTTGTGTAATTTTCTTGTGCATCGTTAAGTGTTTTACTAGCATAATATATTGGGTGGAAATGCTTTTCTTTTCTCTGTCCCAAGACAGCTCCAACTGCAAAGTCACTAGCATCACACATGATTTCGAAAGGAAATTTCCAATCAGGTGCTATCATGATAGGTGCATTGACTAGCATTTCCTTTAGGGTTAGAAATGCTTGATTGCAATCCTTGTCAAAGATGAAAGGAGCATCTTTTTCAAGTAATTTTGTTAGAGGCCTTGAGATCTTTGAAAAGTCTTTGATAAACCGCCTATAAAATCCGGCATGCCCTAGGAAACTTCTAATAGCTCTTACGGAGGATGGAGGTGGTAGTCTAGAAATGGTATCTATTTTGGCTCGATCCACCTCCATTCCTTCGCTTGAGATTTTGTGACCGAGTACTATTCCCTCCGTTACCATGAAATGGCATTTTTCCCAATTAAGGGCGAGGTTAGTTTCCTCACATCGGGATAGCATTCGTTCAAGGTTATCGAGGCATTGGTCGTATGAATCCCCAAAGATAGAAAAGTCGTCCATGAAGACTTCCATTGTCTTTTCTATCATGTCATGGAAAATGGCTACCATGCAACGTTGGAATGTTGCGGGGGCATTACATAGACCAAACGGCATGCGTCGATAAGCAAAAGTTCCATAGGGACATGTGAAAGTTGTCTTTTCTTGGTCTTCGGGTGCTATCGGGATTTGAAAGTAACCTGAAAAACCATCCAAGAAACAGTAAAATTTATGACCGGATAATCTTTCTAACATTTGATCAATGAAGGGTAAAGGAAAATGATCCTTTCTTGTTGCTTCATTTAATCGTCTATAATCTATACATACTCTCCATCCTGTGACGGTTCTCGTTGGTATTAATTCATTCTTTTCGTTAGTAATTACCGTCATACCTCCTTTCTTTGGAACTACTTGGACGGGACTTACCCAAGGACTATCGGAAATAGGATAGATAAGTCCGGCGTCAAGTAATTTGATGACTTCGTTTTTAACCACTTCTTGAACATTTGGATTTACTCGACGTTGTGGTTGTATGACCGATTTGTAGTCATCATTCATCAAAATTTTGTGTGTGCACATAGAAGGACTAATTCCTTTTATGTCAACAAGTTTCCAAGCTATTGCATTTTTGTGTTTTTTCAAAAGATTAATTAGTTTTTCTTTTTCTAAGTTATCTAATTTAGACGAAATAATTGCAGGTAACTTGCCATCTTTGTCTAGAAAAGCATATTCCAAACCTTTTGGAAGTTCTTTGAGCTCAAGTGGTGGGTCTTTAGGAGACTCCTTATTTGGTTGCTCGTTTCGATCAAGAACTTTAAAAGTTTGTTCTATGGCGACCTCTTCTTCAACAAAGTGGTCAATCTCTTCACTTGTATCGGGTGGTTCATCTTCATCTTCAATTAGGGGGTCATTATTGCCGAATGGATATTTCATTGATCGTTCGAGATCGACACTTCTTTTAAATGCCCCTAATTGAAGAGGTAGATTATTGAACTTCCGGTTTTTCAAAGCTTCGTGAGTTTTTACAAATGGTCGTCCCAACACTAGAGGAGCGTCATCGAGGATGACAAAGTCGGTTGGTTTTATTACTTTCCGATTGATTTGTTTGAACCAAAACATCTTCAACTATACCGATTGATTTTATTACTTTCCGATTGGATAGAAAAATGGGTATTTGAAGTGGAGAAAAATCACTAATACTTAATTTTTCGAAAATGTAGTTAGGCATTATGTTAACACAAAGATCTTTATCGATTGTGACATTACTAATAAACGAATTTTGAAAGAAACATGGAACCGGTGTGATGTTAATTTCAAATGGGTCTTCTTTTATTAGCGAAGTTTGATCATTAGTTAACTTAACACTTACCGTTTCGTCAATTTTAGTGTTAGTGTTTAACTCTTTTAAAAACTTAGCATGAGTGGGTACTAAACAATGATTTTCGAAAGAAGGTGTCAAGAGATTAATTTCTTCAAAATTAGACTCTTCTTGGATTTTAACGTTGTTGGACTCACCTTTTTCGTTGTTTAACTCATGTGTCGGTTTTTCACTTATTTGTTCTTCCATTTTTTCATTTTTAGTTATCTCTTCCTTTTTTAATTCTTCTCTTGCGCGGGACTCCGCTTCCCTTGCGCGAGCTTCTTTTATACATCGATCGATAACTCTAATGTGTTCTAATATCCTATCGGTCACTTCGGTTATAGAAAAAGAATCATTATTTTCTAAGCTTGAATCCGGTTGTTCGACCCTTTGTTCCTCATAATACCCATATGAAGTTGATGGTTCACACCATTGTCCTTCATTGTAAGCATATGATGGATAAGGTTCGTAATTTTGTTCTTCATAATACTCATATGAGGTGGGTTGTTCACGCCAAGGTTCCTCATAATAAGCATATGAAGGTGGTGGCTCATATCTTGGTTCCTCAAAGTATGAGTAAGAAGGCTCATACCTTGGTTCATCAAAATATGAGTATGAGGGAGGAGGTTCATACCTTTGGTCTTCATAGGATGTGTATGAAGTTGATGGCTCGTACCTGGGCTCCTCATAGTAGGTGTATGAATTGGATGGTTGATACGAGTGATTATTTTGAATCGAACGTGTATTACGACAATTAGTGCAATAGTTACCCCTATAATCATCCTCATCATAGGTGTAGTTGTAACCTCCTGAGTATTGATCCATAAGAATCACTCAGCAGACCACAACTGAGTCTCGGGACCAGAAAATGAAAACAAAGACTGAAACAGAAGGCTGGACACGGCCCCGTGTCTGGTGAACACGGCCCCGTGTACAGGATCTGTATCTGGGCGTTTTAATTAAAGTTACTGGTCACGTTGAGCACGGGGGCGTGTTCAGTGAGCACGGCCCCGTGTTCAGACTCTGTATCTGGGTATCTAACTAAAAATATGCAGCACGGGGGCGTGTTCAGTGAGCACGGCCCCGTGTTCAGGCTACTGTAAATGCAGACTAAACTAAAATGCAGAAAAATATGCGCGCGTTTTGAAAAGGTTTTGAAAAAAACTGATTAGGCCGTTGATTTTAAACTTTCTTAAAATCCTTGTGTCCCCGGCAACGGCGCCAAAAACTTGATGCGTGCGAAGTGTTACTTATTTTAGGTGTATATTTTAAGCCCTTTTTAACACTTATTTTAGCCAAGTTTTAAATTTATAAAACACGATATTTCACTAACACTAAACACACATATGGGCAAGTGCACCCATCGTTGAGTGTAGTATAGCGTTGGTAAGATACCGAGGTCGTCCAAGGACACAAGATCTTTTAGTACCGGTTTATCCTCAACGTCTAACCAAAATAAAAGTTTAGAAAAATGTTTTAAACTAAGAAAATTAAAAACTAACTAAAATGCTGAAAATAAAAATAAAAGAAAAAACAGATAGACAAGATGAATCACTTGGTTCCGACTCGTATCTAGTATAACCTTTGATTATTTCCGCACTTTTGCACATAATTAAGAGATTATCTTAGTTATTGTAGTAGGCCCCTCTTTTGAAGGTGACGTTACCCTCACCCCAGTAGTTTGAGTCAGCAGGGATACAATCCTAAAAGGGTGGATTATTGGAAGATAATGAATTAAGTTATTAATGCAGTATTGTGGTAGGCCCCGCTTTTGGCGGTGACGTTACCCTCGGCTAAGTAGTCTGAGTCAGCAGGGATACAGTCCTAAATAGCCGGGTTATAGTATTAATAGTAGTTAACTTATGAGGGGATCAAAGAGTTTGGACCCCCGCCATCCAATACCGTGAAGTATTGAAGGAGGTCCTACTAAATTTGACCCAGGTCCATTGCAGGACCTCTAAACGCTGAACAATGGCAAGACCTTTACCAAACCGTTCCCTTAACCCCCTACCAGGTAGCCAACATATCTCCATATAGACCGTGGAGATATGAATGGTGAAAATCCTTTATTTTATATAGACAGTAAAATAATGCCAAGACATCACGGACAAACGATAAGGAAAGATCACCTTCAACATAAGTAACTAGTTATTAAAGTCATTAATACAAAACCAAATAAAAAGTGCAAAAGATTAGAAATAAAAAGTATTATACTAGACACTTTGTCTTCACCAAGTGATGTAAGAGACTTAGGCAAACATGGCCTTGATTGTCAAGAACTCTTACGATCAGTCTTGGATCCCGAGACGACTCACACACTCTACGATGGACAATGGATGATGGTGTTGTGATGGTGGTGGGTGGTGGATGAAGTGTGAGAGAGGTGGTGTGCCAAGGGATGAGATGAAATGAATCCAAGCACTCCTATTTATAGGCTGAACAGAGAGCTGGGCACGGCCCCGTGTCCGCTGGGCACGGCCCCGTGTCCGTCTGACAATCTCTCTCCTCATTAATTGTAATTCGCAATTACAATAAATGCGCTTGCTGTACTTTCGACACGCCCCCGTGTCCGCTGGGCACGGCCCCGTGATGGGCAATAGAAGCTTCTATAGATTTGTCTTTTCTGCTGCTTCTTGGGCACGGCCCCGTGCTGGCTGAGCACGGGGCGTGTTCAGTCTTCTGATTTCTCTATTTTGCTTTGGAAGGTGCCGTTGAGGGGTCGGGCAGTCCACTAATATTCCTTTTCTTGTATTTATGTTGGATTTAGCTGTCTTTTTGCTTCTTTTGCGTTTTTGAGCTCATTTAATCCTGAAAATACAAAAGGAAGACAAAAACACTCTTTTTCCAATATTAGTACTTAAAAAGGGTTAGTTTTATGCCTCATTTGATGTAATTTATATGTTGCATTTTACATACATCAATACCAATGAATAAAAAAGTTATATTTTTAATAAATTAGGATAACATTTAATATTAATTTATTATTTATATATTTAATATAAGATAAGTACATAAGAGAGGTATTTGTTTTAAAATATATTAAATTAACAATTTAGAATTGAGGATAATTTTTTATCAAGTATGATAAGCTTTAATATTAATTTATTATTTATTTATTTAGATAAATATAGATTTGAGGACGCCTTTAATGAATGACACGTATCCAAAAGTTGGTTTCTTTTATTATAGTAGTTAGATTTAATATTATTAATTCTATTTTGAACTTTGTAGTTTCTTTAGTTTATTAAAATCAAATATGATATCAAAATTTAAATATTATATATCCAACTACAAAATATATACACATACATATATATTTTTAATTAAATATTGTTTTTAACGTCATATGGTTCAATCGATCCTACCAGTGTACAACAACTGGTTCAATCCGACCCGAATATCTTAAATAATATTATACATATAATTGATATATGACCCGATCCAATCCGAATTGGATCGGGTCGAAAAATTTATCATATATCGATAGATAAACAACTCCTAAAAGTTTTTGCACCTTCGGAAAAAAAATTCTGAGTCCGCCACCGATAGAAATAAGCATTTTATTCTTCTAAGTTTGAGTGTAGTATTACGAAAAAGTATTAACATATTATATGATATGATTAAGGGGTTTTCTAATGGCTCACCTCCTGGCTATCCACACACCCCCTGGCTATCCGCACACCTTCCAATTCAATACGCATCGTATAGGCCTATACGATGCGTATTGAAATAAAGTTAAAGACATGGCAGACTGACAGGTGTAGGTTATGTATGGCGGCGAGCTTGATACCCATCGTATAGGCCTATACGATGCATATCAAGGTACTGATTTTTTGAAGTTTATTTTTTGGTGTGTTGTGTCGAATGCGAACCCAAGAAACGAAAGGGATTTCGAGCAGTTAGTCGATGACATGATAGATAAAGATCTTGACACGATCATATCCATTTTTAAGTATTAGACTAGATAGTCCATGATGAAATATATTAAAACCATTCAAGCCCACCAGTCTATAATGTGTTATGGTGAGATTTTTCAAGTTTGCAAAGTGGGAGAAAAGACCAGCACCTCTGTCAGTATTGTCCTTTAAATTCGCATATACATATATTCGTTTCATAACCTCCTCCTATAAATCAACCACAACTCACTCGAGACCAACCTCTGGATCACACATGATAAAAGCGTTTCTTTAGACAATCTGGGATTATGTTCTGTTTTATGACACATGACACATGATACGACACGCTTACCTTAATCACATCTTCCATGGAGTCACAGATCCGACAAGAGGGCCCACGGATCTTATGCCCACCAGAGACCGACCTCTAGATCACACGTGGGAGAAAAGACACCTTTGTCGTTCCGTATTTTCTCCTTTTCTAATTCTCGAAGAATCTTGTAACGTATTCTCTGTTTCTCTAAATCGTCTGTAAAATTATAAAAAAAAAAAAAAAAAGAAACTATACGGGCTTTCCATCCATATATTCCGTCCAACATATGACACATGATAAAAGCCTTTCTCTAGACAATATGGGATTATGTTCCGTTTTATTACAGTCGTGAGGTGGTCAAACCTTTCTAAAAGTAGAAAAAAAGAAAACATTAACAATTAACAAAGATTGAAGAACAACTTCCATGGAGTCACAGATCCAACAATAGGGCCCACGGATCTTATGCCCACCCGAGATCGACCTCTTGATCACACGTGGGAGAAAAGACCAGCACCCTTGTCGTTCCGTATTTTCTCCTTTTCCAATTCTCGAAGAATCTCGTAATGTATTCTATGTTTCTCTAAATCGTCTGTAAAATTATAAAAAGAAACAAACTACGAGGGCTTTCCATCCATATATTTCGTCCAACATATGACACATGATAAAAGCGCTTCTCTAGAGAATCTGGGATTATGTTCCGTTTTATTACAGTTGTGAGGTGGTCAAACCCAATGTTTTAAAAACCGGTTTTTAAATCATACCGGGATGGCCTTAAAAATGGTTCAACCGGTAGAACGGGGTTGTACCGGGTGGTTCAACCGGATAAACTAGTTAACTCTATAATTTCATAGAGATACATGCGTACATGAATTATACTAACATAACTTATTAGTTTTAAAATTTTTCACTAACATAATAAATTATAATATAACTATTATCATGTACTCTTTCTTTTTCAAGTTTTCAAAATACAATCTTTCACATAACATTGCTTTACCCGTATAGACATACATACATACGTGTATATATATATATATAGGGTAAGGTTATTGTAAAAAAGACCAAAAGTGTGAGAAAGGTAAGAAAGAATCTCAGCCATTAGATCTAAATTAATTGAAAAGGGTAAACAAGTAATTTTATCATTAATTCAATTAATTAAAAACTTCCCATAACCCCCACCTTAATTATAGGAAGTATATAACACCATTCAGCAATTATATAACACCATTCAGCAAATGTATAACACCATTCAGTAAGTATATAACACCATTCAGCAAGTATATAACATCATTCAGCATTCAGTAAGTATATAACACCATTCAGTAAGTATATAACACCATTCAGCAAGTATATAACACCATTCAGTAAGTATATAAACCATTCAGCAAGTATATAACACCATTCAGCATTCAGCAAGTATATAACATCATTCAGTAAGTATATAACACCATTCAGCAAGTATATAACACCATTCAGCAAGTATATAACACCATTCAGTAAGTATATAAACCATTCAGCAAGTATATAACACCATTCAGCAAGTATATAACACCATTCATTGACTAAACATCTGATCGAAACATATTTTTTTCTCTATATAAGTATAGCAATATGGTACTCATATTAAAGATAAAAAAACGCTCGTTATTATGGTGTAATTTTTTTTTTTAAAAAAGTTACGTATAAAAAGTTATTGACGTTTAAAAAAGACGGGGGGGAGTTACATGTGCATTACCTAATTTCTAGTGGGTATAAAAGACTATATTGCCCCTAGATATTTCAAATAAGTCCAAATTAATGAAAATATTTTACAATCTGGTCCTTATTGATCGTTGAGATTCTTTCTTACCCTTCTCACACTTTAGGCCTTTTTTACAGGATCCTCTACCTATATATATATATATATATATATATATATATATATGTAGAGGATCCTGTACATTAATTCAGAAGTGTGAGAAGTGTATTATAACACTATATAACACCATATAAACACAGTATAACACTATGTAACACCATATAACACCATATAACACTATGTAACACTATATAACATACATAACACTATATTTTGTATGATAGATGTATAGTGTTATATATTGTTATGTAGTGTTATATAGGGTTACATAGTGTTATATGGTGTTACATAGTGTTATACGGTGTTTATATGGTGTTATATAGTGTTATATATAGTGTTATAATACACTTCTCACACTTCTGAATTAATGTACACTATCCCTACCCTATATATATATATATATATATATATATAGGGTTTAGTTCATTTCAGAACTCTAAATAACTACAGAACTTTCAGAACTCCTAATAAACAATCATTTTATATATAAGTTTTTGTATTTAGGATCTTTTTATCATCTATTATATGTATTTCTTTGATTACATACATCTTAAAAGTAGTTTACATATGTTTAATTGTCAAAATTATATATATATGTGTCATAACTAATTACATATAAAAAATGATAAAATTACTCTTAACATTTATGTAATCGTAAAAATACACATAATAAATGATAAAATTATCCTAAACATAAAAATATAAATAAAAAGATTGTTTATTAGGAGTTCTGCGAGTTCTGTAAATATTTACGGTTCTGAAATGATCCTGGCCTTATATATATATATGAGAGAGAGAGATACATCGAATTGCTTCAAGTCTTTCACTTTTTGACCCACTTGTGGATCTATTTACTCTCAGATTATTTTACTGAAATAAGTAAAACTACCGATCAAGATGGAACTCGAAGCATGATGAAGATGGAGTGATGAATCGATGAAGATGGAGCCGAATCTTGTGGATGAAGTGATGAACCATAAGTGATGATGGTTTTGAATTTTGATCGATGGTATATGTATCTGATGAAACTCTAGAATACTAAAAACCCAAACCAAAATAACCATAGGCCGGTACAGGTATTACGGTTCAAACTGGTATACCGGATTTTACTGTCGGTACGAATCTTATGTCGTTTCACTTATTTATCGGGGTGTTTCGTACCGGATTTGCATCCGGCACCGGTAATACCGGTATAACCGGCCGGTATTTACCGGTTTTTAAAACACTGGTCAAACCTTTCTAAAAGTAGAAAAAAACAAAACATTAACAACTAACAAAGATTGAAGAACAAAAGAAGAAAGTGTTCCTCTTTGTTACCAAGCATGTCATCTGAAACAATTAATAGGACATTGTTAACAGGGGAATTCTATTGGAAACGAAAGGGATTTCGAGCAGTTGGTTGATGTCATGATAGATAAAGATCTTGACACGATCACACGTGTTTAATGATCGAGAGAAACTTCTTCGAGCTAACTGCCTAGGGCTGGCATATCGTGTACACCCGTACACGATAAGACACGACACGATAAGACACGATACACGAAATCCCATACACGAACACGACACGATAACTTATCTTGTCCTTTTTTTCAAACACGAACACGAACACGACACGATATACATGAAAATTACCTATTAATACCTGTTAACACGACTGTTCAACTGTTATACACGAAAATTACCTGTTAATACCTGTTAACACGAACACGACATGCTATCTAAGAGTTACAGTGGGAGTTTAGGGTTTTTTTTTTAATTGAATGAGGAATGAAAATAGAAAGGAATTAAGGAACCCACAAGCACATGGCTGATGAGTTTTATTTAATTTAATTTCTTATCGTGTACTAACGGGTATTAACAGGTAAACATGTATTTAACCTGTTTATACACGAAAATTAACAGGTAATCTCGTGTCTACCTGTTTAGTACACGATACCTGTTAAGGCCATACACGATACCTGTTAACTTCGTGTAGGTTCGTGTCGTGTATTCGTGTATTCGTGTAAAATTGCCAGCCCTATAACTGCCGATATCTCATTCTTCTTATCTTGCTATTAAACGAGGTATAATAGCTAATAAAATATGTTTAACTTTTGAAGTATGTATATTCTCTAACTTTTTAAGGTTCTTTATATGCTTCTTTCCTGATGCATGTCTATGTCGAACAGTTTCTGCGTCGCTAATTTCTCCACTCATCGTGAAATCGAACAGTTTCTTCATAGATTTCGTCCGGTTTCAAAGCCGGTTTAGGATTACAAGTGTTCTAGACTCGTTCATGGCATGCTTGTTTGTGCGATTTACAGAAATAAGGATGCATTCCACGATAAACGATGCAGTTGATGAAACCGAAGCTCTTATTTCGGTTGTTCAGTACTTCCAAGACGATTCAAGTGAGTCCTATGAAGCAAGTGTCTGTCTATTCAATTGAGAGGAATCATTGCATTACATCCCCGTTGAAAACAAGTGGTTGTAATGATGAGACCCTTTATTTGAAACGCATTTTTGAGAAATTCATAGTTTAATACTCATAGTATATGCCTATACGATGCGTATTAATCGAGGAAATTACTGAAATACCCTTGTTTTTCTGATAAATTCAGGGGTATTTTTGAGAAAATTCAAAGTTTAATACGCATGGTATAGGCCTATACGATGCGTATTAAGCTGATATTCGATACAACATAGGCCTATACGATCATATATGACATAATTTGAAATTTAGTTTTATCAGGTTTCCCTCGGTTCGACGCGTATACGTGTCGTTTTTTTACGAACTTTCGTATATTTTGTCGTCTTATGACGTATAAGTAATGTCCCCAAACCGGGTGCCCTATAGTCGGGTCACATCACAGTGTACTGTTTGAAAATAAGTCTCTTCTCAAAAATACGCAGCGGAAATTTTAATTAATACAGTACATGATTAAATAAAAACTTAAAATGTTATTCAGTTTCTAACAAATCGAATGTATTCCACCATATAAACGAGTAATCCCATATGCTAGCCAAGAGCAACACAGACTCGAATCACACACCTGCAAAACAATCTAACATACATGCAAAAGTCAGCTACACTGAATGAGTTCTAATAGTTTAGTTGAAGCATTTAAAACACATCCCAAATGCTTTATTTAAAAACCAAAACACCATCATTTTAAAACCACCATCGTTTATTAAAACACATTAACGTCATTTTAAAGTTTAATGACTCCAACCCGCAACCCGAAACTCCACCCATATCCTCGGTTTAATTATCCTACCAGTAATCCTTTTTTATATGGGTCAGATTACTAAGACACCAAAGGATAACCCGCAATGCATCTTAATTCATAATACCATGACCAAACTAACTCGTATCTAGAACATAACAATTAATGTCCTAAAAACTCAATTGTAACTTAACCTCATGTGACAACTACGCAATTTAACATCACTCAACAACTACATAATAACATTTAACACTCACATCATTTAACATCATTCGTCAAGTACACAAATAGTCATCATTTACCCACCATTTAACTAACGTGAAGCATATAAGCACATAAGGTGGGAACCTAACACAACGGTTGTTGCCCGTAGGCTATTATCATTTGCCCTCGTCAGGGCACCCTCGTCAGGGTTCCGTCTCCTCCAATTTGACCCCGAAGAATCCGTCACCCGCATAATACCCCGAAGGGTTCATCGTTGCCACAAGGCTAATCATTTAAACATCTCAGTGATGTTTCTCGTGACCTGACGCCACCACGAAGGTAACGCCGCCATCACAAATAATCCGCATCTTGTGACCTGACGTCACCCCAAAGGTAACGCCGCCATCGCAAGTAACCCGCATCTCATGACCTGACACCATCCCGAAGGTACCGCCGCCATCATAAATAATCCGCATCTTGTGACCTGACGTCACCCCAAAGGTAACGCTGCCATCACAAGTAACCCGCATTAAGCACCCTTGGGGGCACCCCAAGGGTGCTAATTCACATAAACACATAGACACGCATAAGGTTAAACGCACGTTAACTACCCGACAACTACTACCTTCACGTTCCCGCTACTACTAAGGTTCGGAACCTACGATAGAGTTACCAATTAAAATTTATCATGACACAAGTAGTGCTTTAAATATCAACATCTACCACGCCCCATACCTATACGACCTCAACATCACTAAGTAGAACAACATACGCCTACGCAGGACTAATAAAACCAGATTAATCACTACGTCGTGTAAAAATATTGTTTGTGAAGAAAATGTTTATAAAACATTTTTATCGCATAACTCGTTAATATATAAAACTCATGACACGTATGAAAACATGTGAAAAGCATGTATGCTAGCCCCAAAAAAATATTTAAGAGAAAGGGGATTAGAACTCACTGGTTGCGAAGCATCCAAATGCGCAAGATAGCCGTCTCGACCCGCGTCTTCAAACGACACCTCTAACCAAATAATTTGTGGTTACAATGCATTCCGATAGCTAACGCCTAAAAATTTCACGAACATCCAACTCCAACTTACACGCCATCCCAAGTATCGCGACCAATCCGAACCGAACCGTCCCGACCCATTTGGAACCCGAACTTGTTTAGCAAACCAAACTCCACATCGAGCCCACAATGATGAATCCTAACCATGAAGACTTCTCAATATAATACTAGTTCACCGCTTTCTAGTTTCTTGTCACCCATCACCTTATTTTAATTAACTAAGTTTCATGCTCACACAACCATTTCATAAAGCATTCCCAAAATAAAACCATTGTGCATGCATACATTTAAAAACAAGGTTAGAACCCCACTTTCATTTCTGGTCGTACAACCTATGAGACCACCCGTAGTGGTGAAACATTCCGGCGTGATCTCCCTCAAACACGCCCGATAATGCCGCCGCCCCACCACAGCCCGCGTGATTTGGCGTTTTGTTGCGGAAATCCCCCTCTAGCGTTGTTTAAAACACGCTCAAATGGGTTTGGGGTGGCCAATCAGATGTATCCCACTATTTTTTGACCAATCCCCTTTTTTGTTAGTTTTTTGTTTTATTTAATTCTTTAAACCCCTTTTTAACATAATACATACATCCCCACTACACCCATTTTAGAAAAAACGCCCAATAATGCCCCTTGCTGACTGGACTGCCACATGGCGGAAAACGCCCAAGGGTGGGGGCATTATTCACCCTTACCACTACGCATGGTCTGAGTATTTATTTGTTTTTTTTTCATGCAAACCACCATCATTATTAGGTCACCATTTCCTAATCAAAAAGTCATAATTAACAAATTATGACTTACTTCATGCTCACAACCCATGCATAAATGCCCATTTCCATTAGTGTAACTTTCACAGTTTCATCATCATCAACATTAGTGAGCCATTTTTCATCCCTATACAAGATCATCATACTCAAATTAATGCACAACTGATAACATCTCGATATTTCGAGTGTGACCTTACAATTTCCATGCAAACTCTAATCGTATTCGCGTACTCGACGCGGTTCACCGAGCAGCGGAAACACACCAACAGTCATCATCAACATCAATCGCGTAGGGCTCTCCAACAACGTTCATCATTTCCTCAGAACCCTTGTTGCGTCCACCAAGCACTCAACCTTAATCACGAGGCTTGTGATGTCGAGTCAACCATTCTGTCTAAAATAGTCGTCACCACATCACACCTTCACAGGCACCAAATCGGTCCGCATCCAACTCATCGGACGCCACACGACACCACCATCATTACTTTCACAACCTCAACCGTCCTCATCGCAACACCATCCCACGACACCCTTACGTTGCCACTACAACCCATCATCACCACAGCTACACTACCCAGCATCACCGAGCAGCACCATCGTCACCCCTACCGTCCCTCACAAGTCACAACACCGTCTTCATTTCTCTCCCAATTAACACAAGACTCTACCCGAAACCCAAATCCCAAAAAAACACTAAAATGAACCGGATAAGGGTTACCTGGGAACCACGTAGGATTTCTCGAGACCTCACGAACTCGCCTTGCCTCCCTCGTTCTTGGTTCTGGCCGCACACACACTCCAGGGATGACTTTTTACAATCTAGGGTTTTATTTTGTTTATATAAATCCCAAATTACGCTAAGGCCCTTCTGGTTCCATCATATTTCATAGTATATTCTTAGTTTGTGACAAATTACATAAAAGCCCTTCATGTTACATCTTTATGCAACTAGGTCCTTTTCTATTTCGTTAAATCATAAACGTTATTGTTATTGCTTGTCATCTTGGAAATCGTAACCTTGTCAGTACGAACCGACTATACCACTTCGGTGATCGAAAATTGGAATGTTACAGTATACCTTCAACATACGTCGTTTCGGTGACGTTCGGTTGCGTGCGAATATCGTATTCTGTGATTACGTACAGTTTTATATGAAATCCACTTGTACTGCATAGTGCCGTGTTATATGTATACGTGTGTGGAAATATCATTAGTCGCGTATTTTGACGTATTTTTGCCTATTTTGATGTATTCTAACATATTGTTGCGTATTTTGTAGTATTTTTGACGTATTTGAGCGTATTCCAATGTATTTAGCTTATTTTAACATATTTTAGGGTTTTTTACGTATTTCGGTGTATTTTAACGTATTTTCTTGTATTTTATCGTATTTTAGCGTATTTTCATATATTTTATCGTATTTTAGCATATTCTAGCGTATTTTGTAACAACCCTCATTAAAAGTCCTATTTATTTTATTATTTTAATCAATAGGAAAACCTAATTGAAACACCCAAGTGATTCTACACAAACCCTACAAATTTCAGAACAATCAGAATCAGGATCAAGGCCCCTAAAACTCAGGGGGGGGCATTCTCTACTCAACGATTATCCTTATAAGTTATTATAAAAATCGAATTTAATCAAACCGTCGACTCACCTGAACTTCAAACACACGTGGCAAGGATATGAGAAAAAAGTATCCCTTACGGACCGTAAGGGTTGATGCTTACGGTCCGTAAGCCTAACCAAAATTGTGTATAAATAGTAGCGTCTGGGACTTGATTCTGGGCACAAAAACGACGAAGAAACTCAAAATACACGCTGAGATATCGTCCAAATACTCTCAAAACACACACGAATCACTAATTAGTATAGCGGGGTGCTGCTGCACAGGGTATTAACTCGATCGCTGCTACGATTCAATGTCCGATCGATAGAATGTATCCGATGAATGTTTTAGTACTATCCTTTGTCATTAGTCGTGATTCCGACAGGATGTTTGAGTACCACCCGAAATCGGGAATACTCTGTCCTTCGTTGTGAATCCGATGGATGTTTAAGTGATTGCACTTTGTCATTCGTTGTGAGGGTTTTAATCTCGTGAGTTATCGTAAATGTTGTATTAGTTAATTACCTAGTTCATGTGCATTAGGTTACAAGGCTAAATCAATAGGCTAAGCTCTGCCTGTATAAATCTGCAATATATCAAGGCTTATCTGTAGACTAAACTTTGCCCGTAGAAATCTGCATTGTGAGTCCATTCTCTTTTCTCACAGTTTTATCACCTTTTTGTGATACAAGTATATTTACAAATGCTTTCCAAAATCCTAAATGGTTACCAGTTATACTTACAGTGATTAAAGTTTTATATTCTATAATAACTGCCGGTATGGGAGGTTTTATACACTATTTGACCCTCGTTACTATTAGTCAGAAAGTTAGCTAATAATAGCATGACCACCATCACAGTGGGAATTATGCTTCAGTATCCATAGCCTATAACTAATAATATTTTAACATTAAATCGTTAATAAATTTAATGTATGTTTGAAATAAATCTAAATGGTGTATACCATAATAAAATAGTCAAATATAATGTATTCTACTAAGATTATATTTTAGTCTTAATCACGTTAATATATTAAATAATGATATTACAATTATTTAATTAACATATTATATTTGATAAGTTATAGTAGTTTGACATAAAATAATATATGTCATTTTCTGGGTTAAATGGTTTTGTACCATAAAGTAATATATTTGACAAAGTAATGTCACGGGACACAACTAAGTCCAGAGTCACTAGTTGAGAGAATGATCAACAGTGATATAACCATAGTCACTAGTTGAAAGAATGATCAACAGTGATATGACCACCGTCACAGGAATCGCCTAGTGACAGATAAATTGAATAATAGTAAAATATAATTACTTGATAAATTCACTATTGGACGAAAGTGAGCCAATGAGTGATATGACTACTGTCACATCGGAACTGCCA
This sequence comes from Helianthus tuberosus, assembly GCA_030545235.1. NCBI lineage: Eukaryota > Viridiplantae > Streptophyta > Magnoliopsida > Asterales > Asteraceae > Helianthus > Helianthus tuberosus. The sequence continues at coordinate 55,655,601 of CM060406.1, forward strand.
CCATATGACAAATACTGGTTGAGTTGGGTAAATATAAATAAATATAAAAACCTTAATGTTGTAAGGTATAACAACATATTTTATAAAATGGAATGAACTCACTCAGTATTCCGCTGACAAAACCTTTTGCAAACATGTTTCAGGTAATTACAGTAGATTGGAATAACAGATGGATACAGCACTGAAAGGCTTCAAGAAGTGGCTTATTTTATTAATTAAAATCAAAATAAGAAATATTGTTTTATGTAATCAAAATTATCCTTATTAAAGCTACCTTTGTAACACATGGGTTTATCCCATCTATTTAATAAATAAAAATCCGGTGTTTTCTAAACTCTGATATTTTTCCTAACTCACGGTCCTGATGAAATTTCCGCTGCAACGTTTTAAAATAATCACCGGTACTACTGGGCTGTTCACGACTCCCGATTCCGTCCAGGGTGGGTCGGGGGCCGTGACATATTTTCATGTATTTTATCGTATTTTAGCGTATTTTTGCGTATTTTAGAGTTTTGTTTCGTATTTTAGAGTTTTCGTATTTTAGAGTATTTTAGCTTATGTTGAAGGATAACGCAAACAAGTTCTCCACAGTTTGTTATTCAGATCTCTATTCGGTCATCTTTCCAAACTACAACACACGATAAGTTTAAACTTTATAGTGCGTGATTTGACCAGGAAAGGATTGGAGGTGATTTATACTTTTAATAAGCTGTCACAGTTGTCAAATTCGTTGCATGCATTCATATTGTTTAGACAACAACAGATAATGAACGGATTGTTGGACTTCTTGTTCCAAATGCAGCTGTAGGATCCGATCTTAAAGGTCTCTCTAAAATATGCAACCGAGACCGCCTTGTTAATTTTAATGAAGCAATGAAGATTGAATGTGCAAACCGAAACCGTTTTTTACTACGGAAACAGTGGCTATGGGAAATACAAACCGCAATCGTTTGTGACTATGGGTAACACAATTTTTCTTTTTGAGCTTGATGGATGTCCGTTATCTCAACGCTTCTCCTTACATTATTGATCTGGAATTGGAGAACCGTTGTGTATTTGCTTACTGATCTGGAATTGGAGAACCGTTGTGTATCTGAATCAGGTTCTCAAACAAACACTACTAAAGATGAGTTGGTATTGAACCAAGAATATGAAGATCACGGTGCAGACACGTGGGAATAAAGTCATTGGACTGCCACAGATGAAGTCAAATGTGATCAAACTTGGACATCAGACGTAAATCTTGAAGCAAATATGTGGTTCCTAATTTGCGAAACATAATCCCATATTGTCTAGAGAAACGCTTTTATCATGTGTCATATGGTAACAAGAGTATGCTGTTCGAAGATCAATTCCAATTGAAGTTTTTTCAACTCTCCTGGCTATTTTCAAACAAGTGGTTGTAATGATGGGACCCTTGATTTGAAACACATAATGTGCGTTGATTGGATTGTAGATATTCGTTGCGTGCATTCATATTGTTGAGAAAAACATCAGATAATGAACGAAATGTTGGACTTCTTGTTCCAAATGCAACTGTTGAAACCGGAGCTGTTATTTCGGTTGTTCAGTACTTTCGTGATAAATACAATGTTCATCTTCGTTATCCTTTGCTTTCTGCAATTCAAGCAGGCACGGATGCTAAACGTCTTGTTATTACATCTGAGACGATTCAAGTGAGTCCTATGAAGCAAGTATCTGTCTATTCAATTGAGAGGAATCATTGCATTACATCCCCGTTGAAAAACAGAATCGATAAATTTAGGGAAAATGGGGTTGAAAGATGATAACCCAACAATGGAGGATCTCATTCTACAGCTTCGATAAATTCAGGGGTATTCTCAAATAATGTTTCCTAGATGTTTGAAGATCAACAAATGTCCAAAATGCTGCTTCTTCGTTCGCGTGATGGAAATCTACCGCGTGACAGGAAGCTACCTTGCAAAATTAAAAAATTAAATCGACACCTTCAATACGCATCGTAAAGGCCTATATGATGCGTATTAATTTTTGGTAAGGGGACATTGTCAGCGTTTGACTGACATAGAAGTTTGAATCCACCTCCCTACGCATCGTATAGGCCTATACTATGCATATTGAGGGTGTCGATTTAATCCCCCCAAGGTGTGCCAATAATACGACCCTATGATTAATTGTGTCTATATTTTTTTGTCATGTATCATACGGCCACCTCTCGAGTCACATATAAAAAGAATTAGGGTAATTACACTTTTCGTCCTTTATGTTTGTAGCGAGTTGCAATGTATGACATTTAGGCTGTGTTCCAGATATCCACTTAACAGGGGGAGGGGAGGGGAGGGAAAGGAAAATGGAGTTTTTTTTGCCTGAAAATAGTCTTTCCAATTTGGAAAGACATGGAGGGGAGGGGAGGGAAGGGGAGGGATTTTTAACTCGGGAACACACTGTTAAGTTCAATAATTACACTCACAGTCATTTATTTGGAAAACTCATTACACTTTACGTCCTTTAGACCTAACCAGGTTATAATTATCAGTTAAATATGGCATGTGCATTGCACATGATGGTACTTTAGTCATTTTACACATTAAATAAATATATTATAATAAAAATCATCCCCTGTTGTTTATAACACCTACCACCACCATAGCCATCTCTCTCAACTCACTTTCTTTCTAACTTTCGGAACAACCATCGTCATCGCACAACCCCACCACTCCCTTCTCCTACCTGATATCGGGTTCTTCATCACACACTACTCCCTTCTCGTTGTTTACAGCCGGAGATCTAACATCGCACGTCATTATGATGGTAGGGTTCAGATGAGCGCGGCGACGACAGAAGGTTGGTCTATCGCTGTCACCACCGGAGATCTGGTGCCGCACACCGTCGTGATATTTAACGGTTTGAAGATTCTGAGATTTGTGACGTCATATATCAGTTTCCGCCCTGCCGGAGGTATGCTCGTGTTCAAACACGCCCTATGATATTGATTTGTTACAGAAGGTTTGTTCTGGATTTGTGGTGGATCTTGTTGTATACATTTTATTTGTGTGATGTGGAGGATTTAGGTTTTAGGAGATGTGGATGTTTGGGGAAAAATCATAGCCTCTGTTGAATAAACACTTGTGATCCTTGTTTTAGTTATTTAAGGTTTGTTCTGGGTGTTTTGTTTTAGTTAGGGCTTGATTATTCACACATCCCCCTTGGTTATTTGCACATCCCCCTTGGTTATTTGCACATCCCTTGAACTCTATAGGAAGCGTATAGGGCAATACGGTTCCTCTGGGTCCAAGTGTATTAAGCAATACACTTCTTATATGTGTACTTGAAGTACAAACTTTTCAGAAGATGGTCAGCTAATGATTAGGGGACCAGAGGAAACGTATAGGGCAATACGGTTCCTCTGGGTCCAAGCGTATTAAGCAATACACTTCCTATATGTGTACTAAACTTTTCAAAAGATGGTCAGCTAAAAGGAAGTGTATAGGGCCATACGCTCCCTTAATGATTTTTTTTTTCAAAAGACAAGAGAAATCATATAGGGCCATACGTTCCCTGGAGGAAATTTTTTTTTTTTTTTGCAAGAACAGCATATTGTTATTAGTATCTTTTTGAACTTTATTTTTTTAAACATTAATTAAGTTGTTTTTTGTTATAAAATGATGTTAGTTTTTTTGTTATAAATTTTATAAAAGACGTAGTGAAATTAAACAATCCAAACAAATTAAGTAAACGATCAGTTACATTTTAAAATTTCATTTTTTATTACTAGAAAACTCAATTACTAATTAGTTATATATATTATATAAGTAGTTAGAAAACCTAATAATGAACATAAATGAACTTTCACGAACATAAATGAACGTACACAAGGTGTGTTCATGTTCGTTCATTTAATTAAACGAACAAATTTTTTTGTTCGTGTTCGTTCGTTTATTAAATAAACGAACATAAAGAACTTCCCGCTGAACAAGTTCACGAACAGTTCATGAACGTTCGGTTCGTTTACAGGCCTAGCTCTAGGGGAATCATATTGCCCCATACGCTTCCTATACTTTGGGTCTAGGGGAACCATATTGCCACATACGCTTCCTATACTTTGGGTCCAAGGAAACCATATTGCCCTATACGCTTCCTATTAAACTTGTGGGAATCGTATTGGGCAATACGCTTCCTATTGATTTAATGCGTTCACCAACCCAAGTCCTATGGGAAGTGTATTGCCCTATACGCTTCCTATTAAACTTATGGGAATCGTATTGGGCAATACGCTTCCTATTGGGTCACTTTTCAGACCTTTATAGTTTTGAACTGCGTGCGCGTCAGAGAATATTGTACCAATAGGAACCGTATTGCCCAATACGCTTCCTATTGGTGTTGCATTTAATGCTTCAAACCCTATGAGAAGCGTATTGGCCTATACGGTTTCTATTGAGGGATGTACAAAAATTTTAGGGGATGTGTAGATACCATCACCCTTTAGTTATTTAAGGTTGTTTTGATCTCAGTTTGTTGCGTTTCTTGTTTTATGTGTGAAAGTTTGTGTTTTTATAATTGTGATGATTGTTTAAAAGTGAAATTGTGTGATGTTTTGTGTTTGCAGATTCAATAATTGCTTAGAGGTGTTAAGGTGGTCGGAATGCTCGCCGGAGCAAGCAACTCGCCGGCTGGTGGAGCCGACGAGAGAGATGGCTGTGGTGGTGGTGGTGGTATGTGTTATAAACAATAGAGGATGATTTTTATTATAATATATTTATTTAATGTGTAAAATGACTAAAGTACCCTCATGTGCAATACACATGCTATATTTAACTGATAATTATAACATGGTTAGGGTCAAAGGACGTAGAGTGTAATGAGTTTTCCAAATAAAGGACTGTGACTGTAATTATTGAAGTTAAAGGTTATCCATTGCAACACGTTACAAACATAACGGACGAAAAGTGTAATTTACCCAAAGAATTAAGTGGTCATTTGAGCTTTTTGACCCATTGTTAATATGCGGGTCCATCCTTGATAATAAAATACAAATTATTAACACACGACACTAGAATATACCACCACTAACAAAACACAAATTAACGTTCACTTTCTACAAAAATTAAGCTTAAAAACCCCAATCATAGTGCCAACTTCCAAGTTCTCCACATCAAACGCAACATTCATTTTCATACTCTAATGGATTCTACCAAAAACGAACCAACTCAAGACCCCAACCCTTTCCTCCGTTACTACAAAAACGGCAAGCTCCAACGACCCATCGGCATCCCCTTCGTTCCACCCTCCAACGACCCCGAAACCGGAGTCATCTCCAAAGACATCATCATATCACCCTACCCGAAAATCGCAGCCCATCTCTACCGTCCCACCACCACCACCACCACTAAACTACCACTCCTCATCTACATTCACGGTGGCGCTTTCTCAATCTAATCCGCCTTCTCCACCCTCTACCACACCCACCTAAACACCCTCACCGCCGCAGCCCGCGTGATCGCCGTCTCCATCGAGTACCGCCTCGCCCCGGAGCACTTAATTCCCAGCTGCTATGAAGATTGCTGGGAAGCATTAAAATGGGTCGAACAAGCATCCGACCCGTGGATCAAAAACCACGCGGATCTCAACTGGGTATTTTTAGCGGACGATAGTGCAGGAGGCAATATCGCCCATAATATAGTAGTCCGGGCCGGGCTTACTGTACCAGCACGGCTCGGACCGGGTTTGAAGATTGTGGGTATGGCGTATTTTGAATTTGATGAACCGAGTAAATTGTGGATGTATATTTGCCTCGGGTCAAGTGGGGTTGATGACGCGAGGATCAACCCTGCTGCGGACCCGGGGTTGTTGGAAAAGATAGTGTGTGGGAAGGTGCAGATGTGTGTGGGTGGGGTGGATAAGTATAGAGAGTGGGGATGAAGGTACTATGAGGTATTGAAGGAGAGTGGGTGGGGTGGTGACGTGGATATTATGGAGAGTGAGGGGAAAGGTCATGTGTTTCATTTGACTGAACCGGATTGTGATGAAGCGAACAAATTAATCACTTTGTTAGCTTCGTTTTTCAATCAGTAAAGTGGCTGGCAAAGTCTACACTAATAAGAGCTTGCGCATACGTTTTTAATGAAACGTCTTCGTGAAAACAAACACTCTGCAGAAGTTAATGTCTGTGCGTGGTCTGCGGAGCACAGACTGAAGAGTTTGTACAGATCTTTTTAAAAAAACAAACATCACCTAAATCTTGAAAATGATTTTTCTAAGAAGTGTATGGACAATTTGTATCGATATATTTGTATTTTTCTTTTTATCTAGAAGTCAAACAAGATTAATAAATATATCGTCTTCCATAAATCGTAATCGATGTTTGTATGAATTTTTGTCTTTTATGAATGGTTTTCTACCATAAAGCATAATCGACGGAAGCCTGACATGAATTGCTTTATTATTAATGTCTTCACATAAGTTTGTGTTTTCATCAGTGAGAGATAAATATCAGTTGAGAGGTCATAGTTTTCTAATGCTAAAGCTAAAAATGAAGCAATAAGTATTGTTGTAATATTTTAGACACGTTATTATTATGTAGATGTTTGTTGAAACCTATTATACCATTGAATCAAACATACACCTTAGATGCATCGTTATAATCGGTTCAAACATTTATATTAGAAGTTAGACGACACCGTTTACAGATGGGTCAGGCGCACAATGATACACATGTAAGCCAAAAATTATCACCAGTGGATCAAACAATTATAGGTTAGACCGTCGTTGGATGTGGTACTCGTTGACTCGTGCTTTTTTCTAAATACACGAGTGTAATGAACGATACATTAAACCATGTAAAACACAACTAGTTGTAGGACCCGTGTAGGTTTAATAACAATCGAAATCAAATATTAAAAAATAGATTATAATACATCATTAAATTGTTTGTGTTTAGTTACATATCTTTATAAAACAATGTTAAAAACAATATGTGTTAGTATTATAAGTATAATGATAAAAGTTTTTGTCTATATCTATATGTAAAATATGATGTGAAATTATTTAATGAATTCACATTCGCATTATACTTATGAATTGACAACAACATCAGGCATAAGTCATAATTGAAGCTACAATACATTCAGAAACAAAGGTTCTCTGTCTTTGTTTGAAGCCAATAATTTAACTTAAAACCATAACTGCAAGTGGCGCTGAATTTCTTGGTCTCAATACCCAACCTACCTGAAATTGACAAGTACTATCCAATAAATTTCAAAACCACATTGAAAAATCATACATAACAACCTAATTTTCGAGATGTATTAAGAAAAACCGTTACCTGATATGTAAACGAAAAGAATATGATGGCTCAATGATGGTTGTTGTCATTAGGTGCATTGAGACCAAACAAAAAGAATGTGATGGCTTAAGTATAATTATAAGCTTATTAACAAATGAGACCATATTAATTTAAAATTTAACCTTATGATAACCAAGAGGCAATCTTCGTATAGTCTGAAACATAAAGCATCCTTAAACATGGGTCATCGACCAAATCAAATACTAAAAAATAGATTATATCCCTGCATGAAAAAAAAAATCGATAAATTTAGGGAAAATGGGTTTGATGATAGTAGAGGATCTAATTCTACAGCTCCAATAAATGCAGGGGTGTTCTCAAATAATGGTTCCTAGATGTTTGAAAACCGACAAAGAACGACAAATGTCCACAGTGCTGCTTCGTTGGACATTTGTCGGTCTTCAAACATCTAGGAAGCATTATTTGAAAACACACCTGAATTTATCGAAGCTGTAGAATGAGATCCTCCACTATTGCGTTATCATCTTTCAATCCCATTTTCCCTAAATTTATCAATTCTGTTTTTCATACCTCCCAAAGCCACCTATCCGCCTGCAAAGAGATCGATACAGCTTGAAGTATAACCTGTACTTAATTATATGGCAGCGGATTTTCATTGATTCAAGAATCTCAACATCAGCTAACAACAAAGAACCAATTTACAAACCTTGAAGTGTTGCACCGCAGCCTCCACATGTGTACACCGGTTTGTTGCTTATCAAACTAACCGTCATCGTAATCAGCAAATTGCTATTATCATCAAAACACATTTAAGAGAAAAGTAAACTGAATGAAAAACAAACAAACAACATTGAATCTATAAACATCATCCAGATTGCCTTCATTGAATTTATAAACATCATTTACAACAAAACAAAAATCATCACCACAAACAAAACCAACCAAAAAAGATGAAACCTTTATCAAACTACAAATTCTTGAAATTACCAATCACGACTAAGAACAAATAGACCAAGAACATCTTCAGGGATGGTAAAAGTACCTTATCTTTCTGAGTGAACAACAATCGAGAATTGAGAGTAACCGCCCTGATCTGTAGGAGAAAGTTGCTTCAACCTTAACATCTTCTCAGTCACTCCGTATCAATGGCAACGATGATTCAACCAAATTCAGAGACTAAACTGGCCACACAACAACCTGTAAAACAAAACACAGGAATCGGGTACAAACGTCAATGTATATGACCGATCTACAAACGAAAAAATGGAAAACTTACCGGCGTCCTCAGATACAGCTAAATTGACATCTCAGACCAACCAAACTCCATTTTCTTGTATAGATGTGACAACGATTATACACGATTCCTTTTCAAACCTTAATCACCAACACAACGTCGGCGAAGGTCATTCATGGTGAACTTACAAAACATTTGTATTGTCATAATGCCAGGTTCAGATTGTGCATAAAGATGACAACACCATGGCTGCAAGAGAGGTTGCATGAACAACTGCCATCCTATAACCTTGCCATACCATATTGCTATCTTCATTCAATTTTTACTCAGATCTACAAAATCATCATAGCCTTGAAGTTTGAAAAGACAAGAAAAACACCATAGTTTTAGTCTCAGGTGAGAAGCATCTCATCAACATCATTGACTGAATATCACTTACAATCTAAAAAACGTGGTCTTAGTTGACATCGATCTCATAATCATGTTCCGAACATGGATTACAGCCAACGTTACCTAGGACAGCCACGAACGGCAGCAGGCAACGGTGTTTTATATGTTGCAACAACACGCCAGCATGGACATCGTAGCCTCAGATGACAAAATCATCTTCATCGGTCTGAGTAGAGACGTTTAAGTTGATTTGTACAATAAATGCACATGTGAGAAGTAATCATATCTCCATCTCTCTCTTTCTTCATCACACTTTAATCTATAAAATCATCATAGCCTCATCTTGAAAGGATAAGAAAAATGCACTTTACAAAATCATTATATACAATATTATTTAGATTAAATTGGATTTATGACATCAGCATGAACAATGTGGCATATCTCAAAAGTTGACACGTAAGCAAAGTGAGGTCACTTTACTTACGTGTCAACCTCTGAGATATGCCACATTGTCCATACTGATGTCATAAATCCGATTTAATCTATATAATATTGTATATAATAACAGTGCCTCGGTAGCAACATCACATACAGTGGGTCTAATTCAGCAAGATTTGTTGGTAAAACCACTATAGCCACACGACCACATGGAAAACAAAACACAGCTAAATAGGAAAACTTACCGGCGTCCTCAGATACAGCTAAATAGACATCTCAGACCAACCAAACTCCATTTTCTTGTATAGATGTGACAACGATTATACACGATCCCTTTTCAAAACCTTAATCAACAACACAGCGTCGGCGAAGGCCATTCATGGTGAACTTGCAAAACATTTGTATTGTCAGAATGACAGGCTCAGATTGAGCATAAAGATGACAACACCATGGCTGCAAGAGAGGTTGCATGAATAACTGCCATCCTACAACCTTGCCATACCATAATGCTATCTTCATTCAATTTTTACTCAAATCTACAAAATCATCATAGCCTCATCTTGAAAGGACAAGAAAAACACCATAGTTTTAGTCTTAGGTGAGAAGCATCTCATCAACATCATTGACTGAATATCCCTTAGGTGACATCGATCTCAACACCATCAAGCGAACATCTATAATCTATATATAATCTATAATAAGAGATGAGAAGCTGATGTCGTTTTACTGAATATCCCTTAGGTGACACCGATCTCATCATCATCAACCGAACATCGATTAATTCAGATTTATGACATGAGGTAAACAATGTGAGGTCATCTTCTAAACTCTTATTATAGATTAATATAGATATAGATATAGATATAGATATCGATATTAAATAACCTGAGATCCAGTAAGAAGAGTTCGACTTGCAGAAAACAACATTTCTTCCCATAATTGGAAACACTTCTTCACATGAGCATTAGGCTGTCATGAACAAAATTAAAAATTATAATTTAAGATCTCATATGTAAAAATAAACGTATTAATGTAATACCAAACATATAACTGCTTGTGTGATTTGACATTGCAATGCAACTGTTGTAGTCTTATTGAAGTAGACAGGAACTCATCTAATTATTCTTAATCGTGAACGCACAATCAAAACGAAACATATATCTGTCGAGATCTCGACAACGGTACAGAGCATCTAGTGCATCTTCAATTTTTACACACAATTGAGAATCCATTTAGGTTAATGATCATAAACACAAAACCTAATTAAACAAACCTATGCATCCATTACAAAATCTGGTAATAAACATACCTGAACTTCACCAGGCTGACGGTTAACATCTGCACCTGATACATAAACAATTCAATCAGATTTAATCATCAACAATTTTCATCAGCAATTTTAAAACAAAGATGTTGTACCTGATTGAGGCCAGTTGACTGCAGAGCTCTTTGAAAACACTACATGTAACAAAAATCCTCAAATTAGAACCCTAATTCCTAAAATTAAGCAAATTATTGCAAAAAGGTAATTAATTTATACAAAAGTGGACAGTTCTAATTAGGTAAAACATTAAATTCAACTTGAAAATAACGCTTTTAAATAAAGCAAACTTCAAAGTAAGATAAAACACCACATGCAATAAATAAATTTCAACCAAAATCAACCAAATCACAACAAAATTACAGAATCCTGAGTTCAAACTGTTACATAATTCACTTAATCAGTTCTAATCATGTCAAAAACTGAACAAAATTGAACAAAATCGCACCTGATTCCTTACAAACTTCAACAGCTTCTTCTTTCACCACCACCACCGAATTTTTCGAATTCAAACCCATGAAATCTCGTTCCATAGTTCCACTACAAGATTCCAATCCCAATTTCATCAAACTTTCACCCAATCAAAAACGCCCAAAATCTCAAAAAACTCAAAACCCTAAAAATAAAGAACAATGTACCATCATACTGAAACTCAAAAGGGGATAATGTAAATCAATCACCTGGATGGACGAATGATGAAGTTCATGAGATGTTCCATATCGAATAAAGCAACATAAAATAAACACCTAACCTTAAATGTAGTTAACAAAAATCAACATAAAAACAATCATTTTTTTATCATAGATTTGAGGTCTGTGCTTTCTATGGTTCAGAACTTTCACAAACCATGGCTGCAAGAAGGGTTGCAGGTTTAAACTTGCCTTCCAATATTCTTGCCACGCTATGGTCATGAATTGTGTGTAAAAAATTTCAAGTCATCATAACCAAGCCACAGACCACTATCAATTGAAACCAGAGCCACCATCTTCAACCACCGTCCAGAAACCCTAAAGGGTTCCAAGACGAACACAGAACAACACAAAGGCGGTGGCGGCGAGTCTGTGCTCCCCATCATCACCAGAAATACTGAAACAAAAGGCTTCCATCATGGCCACATCAAAATCAAAAAAGAAAAATTTAAGATATAAATCTACAAAAAACAAATTCGATTTACCTTATCAGAAGTTTTAGACCGAGAGATCACTGTCATAATCTAAAGTATAAACCGAGTCACCGTCACAATCCCAATCGGAACCGCCAGATCTTGCCATCGTAGCCTCGGATGACAAAATCATCTTCATCGATCTCAGTGACAAAGATGGTAATTCACCGACGGAATTCTTTTCGGATAACATGGTTCGTATAGAAGATGAAGAAAATAAACCCTAGAATCGGCTGAGATATTGAAATGAGAAGAAAGAGTGAAGAAGAAAGAGAGAGTTGAGATATGATAACTTCTCACAGGTGAATTAAATGCCCATTTCATCTCCCAATGCATTTTTAAAATTCCCTCCTAAAAAAGCCAAAATATTGTATAATAAATAAATAAATAAAACTATTTATATAAACAAAACGTATTTATGACATCAGCATGTACACGTGACATGCGTCAATGGTGGACACGTATGCAGATTTACATCATCCTCTCATCTCTTCTTATAGATTACGAGAAGGGCAATTCGTCCCTTGGAACAACCTTCTTTGCTTCTACTTGAAGATCAATATACGAGCCAAAGTTTCGGTCAGTTTCCTCTCGCCTAAAACAAAAAATATATATATATATATATACACTAATATTGTTTAAAAATATATATTCATTGCATGCACAAAGAAAATGAAAAGTATGACCTCATTTGCAAGTCTTTGCCTCAAGTCATTTTTCATCATTCTCAAGCCTCTGAATAGCAAGCCTACAAACAAACAAAATTCCTTTTATAAAATTAAATTCGGAAAAAATACAATGCACTAAACTCTAAAGTGCATGATCTTACTCTTCTTCACCAGAAGAATCAAAAGATTCCACTGAAGGAGTCTTCCTAGCCTGTAGGAAAATAAAAACAATGATCAGAAAAAAGACACAATGTTATAAAAGCGGCTGCTAAACGGGCCGTGTTCATGGGGTGGGGATCGATCCTGATCATATAAAGTTAAATAATTATATATTAGTAAATGACAGTTGAGAAACAAATTATTATCATTATATACTTAAAATACCAACTAACTTAAATAAGAAGCTTAAAACACATTCACAAGTTTATATCAACTTCATTATATTATATGATTCTCACAAAGACATTTTATCGAGCAGGTGGTATGCATACTTTCAAAACAACGTATTCATCATGTCTGAGATAAATGTCGGAAATTCTTTAAACAAACCTAAAAGAATAATGTAATCTCTCTTAACTGAACAACCCTTTTACATAATCCTTCCATTCCCGAAACACAGTCCATATATTTCACCCAAGTGATCACTCAACTTTAGCATAGAATTTCACAGTAATCAACATTCATTTGCATTGGAAATTCACAAGAAATATTTTAAAAAGTCAATCAACCTACTTGACTTTCTAATTTTCTACTGGTCCCTAAAGTAAACATCAATGATCCTAGCAATATCAAGTCAAAATCACAAACATATGACCTAACCCTAGTCAACATCCTAACAAATCAAATGGGTGGATCATGGATGAACGATATTGACCTAAAATCAAGATTCAACACCAACTACAAAAACATAATCAACATCAATAAAGATATTTGTATTTTAAAAAATCGAAAAAACAAAAACCCCCAAAACCTAAAATCGAACTTGAAACATGAAACAAATTAACAATCTTTGTTCAAAATAAGTTACGAATTACGCAAATCCGATACAGAAACTTACCATCAATACAATCTTCAAATCATTCTGCTGTTTAAACTGTACCCATGAAACAACTCTTTTCACAATATCAGATTTCGCCAAATCGATAAGTTTTTAGAGAAGGTTTCATAAAGCCAAAATTCAAAGTTCTAAGAACTCCGATTTATATAAATAAGAAAGACGGATCATCTTGATTATGCATTGATTACCGCAACCCTATTTAAGCAACAATTAAGAATCGCTATTACCTGCCCAGGATCGTCGATTTGTTCGACTAACTGTAAGGATTAGCTATTCCTTAAGATTAGTTAAGCAGTGGTTGGAATAACCATCTCACCTTAAGATAAGCTTTTCTATACTAGTGTTATATAAGCATCAAGGCTGCTCCTTTGGAGACCTTGTATAGATGGAATGTTAAACAATCTATTGTTAGGACAATCGATTGGTAAGTCTAATTATCAGAATCTGAAAGTTGTATTGGAAACAACAAATAAGGTCACGCAAATTCATAATCATCTGTAAGATGCCAGTATTCGGCAGAAAATCAAGAATTAATGAAAGTAGCAACCCTCCTAAACTCTTGTTAAGGAATAAGGTTCAACAAAAGATATCACCCAGGAAGGGTGTGCCAAATTTGTTAAATTATCAGGCTAGTTAAGCTCTGAATATATAGAATCATTCGAATGAAAATCGAATGTATCAAGATCAAGTAGCTTATAAGCTAAAACCTATTTAAGGAGCTTGACGGAGCTCGCAATACATTGCACACTAGTGACTGAAGGATGTGTTTCGCCAATAAGTCAAGAAGCACTATCACATAATGATATCCAGATTTATGATGTGATGAGCATCCTGTATTGATTAAGGATCGACAAGTTAAGAAGCTCCAAAAGGATACATGTACCTAATATAGGGGTCACTTTAGGAGCTTGGAAAGACTCCAGATATGTTATAGAAGTTAAGTCCATTATGCGACAAAAAGTACTTCCAGCATTTTAGCAAATCTCGAGGTCTAGATTTATTTTAAGGGGGTGAGGATGTAACACCTCGAAAATTCATGTCCTATAATGTATTGACACGTTTCATAAGCTTGAACGTGTGAAAAAATACTCTAGAGGGACTAAAGTTGACAAATAAAGAAACTATGTGAATATAAGGGTTTAAAATGTCAACAATGGATAAATATACTTTACAATAACCCTACATGATGTTTATACCCTTAAATGAATAAATCATGGATCATACGAAGCTAATTGTGAAAGAAAGTGAGAGATTACAAGCTACAGGGGTTAAATGTGTCAACATGTTTAAAGTATACCTCCGAGTGACCTTTTAGCAAACCCGAAGCTTTGTAACAATTAATTATGCTCATTAGAATGTATGATAAAATTTCATCAAGTTTCGTTATCGTATGAGAAAGTTATGATAGAATTCGTATATGAGGGGTTAAAAGCGTCAACGTCAAAATTCAAGACTTTTCAGTGATCGTATGAATAACCGGGGACCTAACAAAGTTAGTTTATGACTTGGAGTCCTTAAAAGTCAAGTTTGGGGGTTACAAGTGCAAGAAAGCACCTTAAAATCAAGGTTGGAAGGTTCAAGGGCCAAATGTGTCATTTTATGAAAGTTGTGTTTTGCTGGCCAGGTCCTTACGGACCGTAAGGCTGGACCCTTACGGTCCGTAAGCCACTCCCAGATGCAGAAACTCGGACAGAATGCCTGTTCAGCCATCTAAACGACATGTATTGCCCTTAAACGCTTCCAAGAGCCGCCTAAACTATTTCTTAGGCCTTAGGGACACTTGTTAATCATCAGGGATCATATATAGCATGATTTGTCATGATCTTAATGGATCAAATTCACTATAAAAAGGCCCTTTGGTTGCAACTTTGTGATCATTCATTCCATCTGCTTTCTTGGAGCTTCCTGGAGCATAAGAGCAGACCCAAGCCATCTCTAATAGTGCATTAGACTTTGGTAAGTAAGCTTAACCTTTCTTAGTTGAGTTTTTACTTAGTTTTAGCTTAAAAGTCAAACCGTCGTAATTAACGGTTGACTTAGCGATTAATCATTAATGGTCCAGTGATTAGTCGAATTGAAGGTAGTTATAAGTTGGTAATTATGTGGGCATTAAACCCTTAAAAGGGCTCCCTCTGATTCCTACTCTGACTAGATCAAATGTCAGGTCAAAGTTGATTAGAAAAAGTCAACAGAACCTTAATTTGCGAATTAACGCCTAATTAACAATGTAGAAGGCATGTAACCTATTTTATCACTCATATAACTTGTTAATAAGTATAAGAACTAGTCTAAGCTTGTTTGATCCGACAATTTTCTGTTTAGACCCGGTTCGGAACCGAAAGTCGCAAAACTTTGACTTTTGCTTTGACTTCAGTTCTGACCCGATTTAGTATGATTTGAAAATGCCTTAGCGCTTCCTTAGGACCAGGCTACATGTTAGCATAACCCTCTGTGGTTGGTTCATTGATTATCCGATTCGTTTACATGTTTCCGTTAATTGCTTAATGTTGACCATAATGCCTTTTGACCATAAAACGAGAATTTTGGATATGTGAAAAGACAATAACCTTTGTTACTGATTTATAAACATGTCCCTAAAGTTTCATATCAGTTCGAGGTCCAGAATAGGAGTTATGCTAAATAGCGCATTTAAGAAACTTATTGTCAATTAAACGGCGCAATTGGCATAAAGCCTATCTAAACCCAAATTTTGACACCAAACCTTTTACCCACTGATGTAATATAATATTTTGGGAATTTTAAAGATTTTTAATTATTTTTAACCTGCTCATAACCTGAGGTTATGGCGTTGATTCGGTAAATACCGATTATACCCTTTTCGGTCATAAAATGAGTTCTACATAATATTTTGACACAAATCCAATTGCTACTGATTTTATATAATAAATAAAGTATTTTGAACTTTATAACCTAATCAGAAAACTCAG
Source organism: Helianthus tuberosus (assembly GCA_030545235.1). Classification (NCBI taxonomy): domain Eukaryota; kingdom Viridiplantae; phylum Streptophyta; class Magnoliopsida; order Asterales; family Asteraceae; genus Helianthus; species Helianthus tuberosus. Next base: position 55,672,101 of record CM060406.1, read on the forward strand.
ATTTCCTGTATAACTCGGAAATCGCTTAAAATGGCTTTTTACGCGTATTAAACGCATAGTTTGGGTTTAAAACCGTTTTTCCATATAAGACCTATTACCAACTGATATGACCTAATAAAATAAGTTATTCCACTGATGTATTCAGACCCGAATCTCAGAATTTCGATTAACCTCTTTTATAATCTTTAAAATGACCAAAATACCCCTACGGGGCTTATTTTGAGATTAAACTCGTTTTGGGCATAATGGAAGATTTCCTACTGATACCACAACATGTTTAAGGCATATTAACTTAGGAAACCTGTATATGACTCTTATGGTTACCCGTTACGCCTCTTGCGCGTTCGGTTCGGTTTATGTAACTAGTTTGCATAAGTTAGCCGAAACGGGTCAAAACTTATCATTTTTATCTCAAAATCCAGAAGGTGTTTAGATTACCCATATTATACAAGTCTTCAAACTTGTCAGGTCTAAAACACATTCTATTCCGGTCTTCGCTTAATCATGCGTTTGAACCGTATATTTCCTTAAAACTAACCGGTCTAAGTTTAGGCTTAATTAAAGACTCGTTAGTATTCTAATTGGTTATTTATACCATCATTCCAGACTAGAGCCTTCCGGTAAACTGTACCTACGCTTACTTAAGTGAATACGGCTGAGTTATTATAATTCTTGCTATTTAAGACAGGAGCTAGCTCAGGTAAATACTCTTAACTTATTTTCCCTATTACGGGCTTGGGATACGGTAATATAAATACCGCATGGTCAGGTATGGGATTCGAAGACCAGTGAGTTGGGAAATCCAAATAACCTGTTTTAATTCGTATTGCTTGACTGAAACATTGGGGGTTAATGCGACCATGTCCTGGATATCCTTGACTCATTAATTGCAATGGCCACGACCTAAGCACGGGGTGTAGGCATACACCTGACAAATGCAATATTCTTATTAATTAATTATACCCAATAAGGGATTCCCAATAAGGGAATAGTGGTGTGTCGGTTAATCTTGAACCGGCATAGAACTGGGCCCCGTATGTAGAGCAAGTTATGTAAAACTGATAACATGAGATATAGTTTATCCCAAGTATAAAAGATTAATTTTGCCTTGAGCATTTTAATCAAAGTGTCAACATATTTTCGTGCCTTGTGCACCTAAACCAATTTTCTTAAACTCTTTTCAAATGAGTCCGTTGAGTGTATTTACCAGTGAAAACTGACGTATTTTCCAAAGTCTAAGTGACAGGTACAAGTACGTAATCGGCTGGAAGCTGCTCAGGACTTGTTAGTTGAGGACTTTGCAACTCCTTCACATAAGCCATTAGTCTAATAACTTCTTTTGTTGTTTTGATCCGCCTGTGGATTATTACAAGCTAGTCTGTACATAATACTTTTATATTATCAGACATTTGTGTTTGTAATAATATTTTATATATCAAGACTTCCGCTGTGCATTTAAATTATGTTGTTTGACTATGATGATATCAACTACGTCACGATAATCCCCACCGGGCCCACCGGTAATACGTGGAAATATCGGGGTGTGACAACAACCGAGCCTCATTAGGCATGCACTTGAAGATGTCCTAAATATGACCAATCTCAGAGAAAAAAACGCAGGTCTTAAATCGTAGGAGATGAAATCAAAAAACCTATATCATAAGCAAGTTAGATGTAAATATATACCGTATTGATAGAAATCCATCAACGAAATTGATGAAAAAGTTAAAATATCGATTCCTATCTTCCTCATGCTTCCAAATCTTTTGTCGCCCTTTAAGTTGGACCCCTGCACTTCAAACATGGGATCTCAGATCCAAATAAACCCTAGAATCGGCTGGAGTTTTGAAATGAGAAGAAAGTGTGAAGAAGAAAGAGATGGAGAGAGCTAGAGATTAAAGAGAGAAGAAGAAAGAGAGAGTTGAGATATGATTACTTCTCAGGTGCATTAAATGCCCATTTCTTATCCCCATACAATTCAAAATTCCCTCCTAAAAAAACCAATTTATCGTAATATGTATCTTATTTAGATAAATATTTTTTATATATATAAACAAAACGTATTTATGACATCAGCATGTACACGTGGCATGTTTCAATGGTTGACACATATGCAGATTTACATCAGCCTCAAATCTCTTCTTATAGATTATATAGATTATTTTTATAGTTTATAGGGAAATTGGCCTGTAATAATCCCACCTAGACCTTATTGTCCATTAATAATCCCACCTCAGAATATTCCTCACAACTGTCCCACCTTTCACCTATTTTCCCACAATGGTCCCCCGTTAAAAAAACTTAACGGAGTTAAGCTTTTTTCCAAATTACAAACAGATTTTTTAGGTCTTTTGATTGGAACGACGATACGAGTCCATTGATGTAAAACTTGCTTCGAAACGGTGCTCCAAACGATGAAAACGACACTTCAATTCCGGTGTTTAAATTTCCAATTAACCAAAATCAAGTCACTTGGAGCACAATTTCGAAGTAAGTTTTACATCAATAGACTCGTATCATCGTTCTTATCAAAAGCCCTAAAAAATTTGTTTGTAATTTGGAAAAAAGCTTAACTCCGTTGAGTTTTTTTAATGGTGGACCATTGTAGGAAAAATAATTTAAAGGTGGGACTGGTGGGAGTAATATTCTGAGGTTGGATTATTAATGGCCAATAAGGTTTAGGTGAGATTATTACAGGCCAATTTCCCCAGTTTATATAACACAACTCGTACCAAACTACAAAACTTAAATTTATGAATTTAATGATGTAACTTCCTCTAAAATACTAAAGTATATAAGTACATTTGTGATTAACAAAATTCGAGAAATTTATGAATTTAATGGTATAGCTTTCCCTAAAATATTAAAGTATACAAGTACATTTGTGATTAACAAAATCGGTGAAAACCCACATTTGTTCACTTTTGAAAGAACAATAGTGATTATTCTTTATTTTTTCTACTTTAATCTTACATTCATCTTTTCACTTCGTAACAATCACTACCATATATTTTCTTTTAATCTATCTTAAATGTATCTTTTAACTTTGCAACAATCTCTACCATATATTTAATCAGATAAACATACTACATCACCCTTTCTACATTAAAAAAACATTTGTTTCTACGTTTTAAAAATATATGTTTTTACATTAATCAGTATACACAAATCAACCTTTTATGTATACTCAAAATCTCATCGTATACCTTTCGGTTTATAAAGCGCTATATATAATCAACGTTTTACTTTAATTTTTGTTACGAGAATCAACCTTTGAGACAAACTCTGTTTGTTTTGTTAGTTAACTCCCCTCATATGCAAAGCATGTGGGGGTATTTTGGTCTTTTTCCCTTCCTCTTTTAATATATTTTTTTCAATATACTTCAAATAAAAAACACAACACCCCCTTCATCGTTCAACCAAACCCTAAACCCATCGATATTTTTGTTTGGCAATCACAACACCCCCCTTCATTGATGTCTTCGCTAGTAATTTACTATAGATGTGAGAGAAAGCCAACAATCAAAATGTGTTTGCCGAAAAAGTAAATCCTGATAGCTTTAACCATCACTATTCTTCTTTAAATCGTCGTAAATCACCACTAGCTCCGCCGCATTCCACTTCCATTTTCTGATGATACTCAACTTCACACGTTATCTTATGATGATGTTGCCACACCCCGACCTACAACGAATTAGGTGATTAGGGCATGATAATTGTTCATAGCTCATGACAACTAATTAAAAGTTAAATATTATTAATAATCAAATTAAATAAATGTCACAAAACAAATATCAATTCAAATAATCCATCAAACCAAAACATGACATAAAATAATCTGGTTTATTCTCTAAGACATCATCCATACGTGTCATCATCAACTCTTCAACCATGTTCACATGTGGTGTGTGCGAAACGTAATATGATTTTATTGATATTTTAAGCCCATTTTTCGCATTAGTCAGGTTTTAAATTTATAAAACACGATATTCTACTAACACTAAACACACACTTGGCCAAGTGCACCCATCGCGATCGTAGTATAGCGTTGGTAAGATAGCGAGGTCGTCCAAAGACACAAGAACTTTTAGTACCGGCTTATTCTCAACGTCTAATCAATCTAAAATTTTGAGAAAAGGTTTTAAACATGACAATAAAAACTAAAAATGCAGAAATAAAAATAAAAACAGATAGACAAGATGAATCACTTGGATCCGACTCGCCTTTAATGTACCTGTAACGCCCTGCGTCCCTAAACTTTAGGCTTTTGGCAAGTTTAGTCCCTGAACTTTGTCTATTGTCAGTTTTAGTCCTTAATCTATGTAATATTGATACTTTTGAAACGTGTGAAACTTTGTGAGTCTTATTGATGCTAGAATCTTGATTCTTGATACTTCAACTATGATTCTTGATACTTAAATCTTGATACTTGATTTGGTGCTTGACTCTTGAGACTCGTGCAACTTGATTCTTGGTTGAACGAGAGACTGGAGTCTTGTCACTGGCGGAATCTATGAAACTTGGAAACTTTTGTGTTTATGATGTAATCTAGTTATGTGATACTTTTTCCAAACTATACGCAACACAACGCTTAATCTAACTCGCAAACGAAGCAAGGACGTGAACGCGGAAAGGATAGGATTGACCAAGTGGCAATCCGATCGGATGACCATCCGATCGGATAGCCATCCAATCGGATGACCAACCGATCGGATGACCAACCGATCGGATGGCCGCTCGGTCGACCCGCCATCCGATCCAATGCACACCGCCCTAGCCTTTCTCTCTCCCACACTATAAATAGGCATGTCACATCAGTCCTTCACTGATGTGACAGCCTCACTCGACCCAGACGCACGCACACCACATTTCTTCGATTTCTCGGCGATTTCGGTACGTGTTACGCTAGATTCTTGTACTTTCTTGATCTATACCTCATTCTCTACGTGATTCTCCTTTGAAATCACACTTTTCACCGGGAAATCTCTTAGATCTGAGTTCTTGAGGATGATGTCATCATAGTGGTGTGTACAAACTACCATATGATGTCATTCCTGGTAAGATCTAGGTCAGATCTGAGGAATTCCATGTGTGTATCACTGAATCTAAGCTAGATCTAGGATTTTTCATAATAAAACTTAAAGTTATCTTCATCTCCCTTCAAATTTTCACTTCAAACGGTAGAATCCGGGTCTAAACGGACTATAGACTTGATGGATAGTCTGAAGTTGGTTTGGAAACGGATTGTTGCCGGAAGAGGACGACCATAGTACGGATTCCGACATAAACTCGTTATAAACAGACGACTGATCGAACAAGGGTGATTCCCATCCGATCAGAACAACCGTATGATGATGAGTTTACCATTGTCTCAGTACGTACCATGCCGTCATCGTTAATCTAGAAACTTTACAAAATTATAACGAGACGAGGACCACTCGATCGAGTAGCAATCCGATCGGATAGCCATCCGATCAAGCAGCCACTCGATCAGGTGATACTTGTCTCACAACCTTTCAACACTTGGAACTTTTTTAGAAACTTGAAACCTTGGGGTCCTTAATCGAGTGGCAATCCGATCGGACAACCATCCGATCAAAGTGACCAAAACGCTTAACAATAATTTGAAACTTGACACTTGAATCGAGTGGCAATCCGATCGGATAGCCATCCGTTTCCCCCACACATTGTCACCTCACTCGACTGGCAACCCGATCGGATGGCCATCCGATCGGACAGCCATCCGATCCAGTGGCTGATTCCGACACCTTGTGCAATCTCATTGTTCTGTCCGACTCTTACGTGTTATAATCTAATCAGGCTAATTCTAAAAGAGCTCCCTTTGATCCAATAACGGTCTTAACTGTTAAGCAATCACTGTGAGTATACTCGATCCCTTTTTGCTTTAAACTTTGGGATGTAACATGTATTCTATAAACTATGAAACTTGATACTTTTGAATCTAAACTTTATCCTATGTGTATGTGAAACTTGTGATTCTTGATTCTTGACTCTTTGTGCTATGTGACGTTTAATCCAGAAGTGTGTAGTTCCGCCTTAACAATAGTAGCGCTATAGGAGATGCACCTCCCCCATTATACTAGGGGTATTGTTAGGAAGATTCTAGTTTACCTTGAGTCTTGGGTAAACACTAAAGCAACGGGATACTTGGGTTATCACTGGTTAGACTGCGGCACTAGCATGGCTGAAACTATTTTATTACTTACATTGTGGATATGAGTTATTTTAATCTATTAATCTATATACTCAAACTTGTATACTCGCCGGTACATATTGGTACTGACTCTATTTTAATACATGTTGCAGGCTGATAGGATGCTGTGGAAACAAGTGAATCAAGCTAGGGTGATGCTTAGAAACCCACATAGTTAATTAAACTTTGAGCGATATTTGACGTTTGATGTAATTTGATACTTGATGTGATGGTTGTTCGTTTTAGACAATGTTGAATCAATTTAACTATTATTGAAACATCTAGTGTTATGGAATCTCATGAGCAATCTGAACACTTAGTGCTCGCACCCCGATGTTTCCGCCATCGGTTGGGGTATGACAGATTGGTATCAGATCCATAACTATAGGGAATTAGGATAAATAGGAATACTTGCCCTAGTCTATAGTTCTAGGAATCTTGATTCTTATTTGTTGTTTAAGACTTGTGCATTCTACCGTATCTGCTTCCTAGCAGCACAGTTCCTCTGTTAAACTTACATGCCTTTCCTAAGGCTGATACAATATACACTTGATACTTTGGAAACGCTGTTAAACAGTGTTTGCATTTTGCACAAGGTTTTGCCTCAAGTCAGGAGTGACATCCGAACCTTGATGAGAAATATCCATAATATTCTGGTAGGTCTTGTCTGTGGATAACTACCAACGCTATCAGGGTACGATGTTGTCAAGTTAGAGGTGAAACTCAGACCTTGATAACTAGTCCCACTCCTTGATGTTTTAATTATGTCTCGCCAAAGTCTCGAAACTTCCATTCAATTGGGTACGTGAAATGACCAAAAGGACGAATATCGTAGGTCTAACATCGATAACGTATTTGTCTAAGTAAGTCAGGACACGATGCCTTAATTCAAAAAAGGGTTTCGAATCACTTTGGTCAGTCACTGCTCCTCTACCCGGGACACTCTATGTTTTATAAGCCTATCTTTTATGCTATCTCGATTTTCATGTGGTTTTAAACTCAATTCTTCGTTTATTCTTGATTCTTTGTCTATTTTGAGACTTTTTACAAGAATCGCACGTATGTCCGCAATCTAAAACGTTAACTCTAATCTCAGGATCAAACTAAATTTATGAAGCTTTATTCAATCTATGTGGGAATCATGATGCTATGTAAATCTATTTGATGAACCTATGTGTCGTTGGGTTTGTGAAACGCTAAGGGTAACATGGCATGGAATACGAGACAGAAGTGACGTGTCTGAAACATGGTGGATACGCCGCTGGTACTTCCTATATATAAGTGTTTCCGGCATGTTACCAACTTTCGTACCAAGTGCCATGCGAAACTTAGTATTTGCGGACCGGTAATGAGGATGTTGAAAACTAAGCTATGGAAGCTACTCGTGTAAACTAGGAGGAAATTGATGTGTAATCTATGCATGTGTTGTTTTGAGTAACAAAATATGAAACGTAGCCTAGCGCCGAAGACGAGGCGGAAGTGGCATGTCCGAAGCATGGTGGATACGCCGCTGGTACTTCCTATATATAAGCGTTTCTGGCATGCTACCGAACCTTCGTATCACGCGCTAAGTGAAGTTCATAGTTTTGTAGACTCGGTTGAAGTTGTGGAAATCTAATTGGTTAAAGTTTGTGGTGAAGCTTAATGTTGTGGTTAACAAAGCATGACACCGACGACGAGGGGGACGCGACATGATCGAAGCATGGTGGATACGCCGCTGGTACTTCCTATATATAAGTGCTTCCGTCATGTTTCCGAACTTTCGTATCACGTGCCATGTGGGATTTTGTTATTTTAGACAATGATGAGGTTGTTAACTCGAAACTATGCGAATCTATTGGGTAATCTATGAGAATTAGTTGGAATAATCTATGTTGTTGAATCTATTTGGTTAATCTAATGTTGTGGTTAGCAAAAACATGACACCGATGACGAGGGGGACGTGGCATGATTGAAGCATGGTGGATACGCCGCTGGTACTTCCTATATATAAGTGCTTCCGTTATGTTGCCGAACTTTCGTAGCACGTGCCATGTGGGATTGCGTTGACGTTAATCTATGTGAAACTATTGAGTCTATTGAATCTATTGAAATCTATTAGAATCTATTGAGTCTATTGAACCTATGGAAATCTATGTGAATCTATAATGATGATGATGAGTGTGTTTTGCGACACGTAACATGACACCGCGTACGAGGCAGAAACAATATGTCCGAAGCGTGGTGGATACGCCGTTGGTACTTCCTATATATAAGCGTTTATGACATGTTGTCAAACTTCATACAATGTGCCATGCGAAGGTCATGGGTTGTGGTATTGGATCTATTGAAATCTATCGGGTCAATCTATGTGCATGTTGTTATCATTGGCAAATGTGACATGTAACATGACACCGAGTACGGGGCAGAAGCGATGTGCCCGAAGCGTGGTAGATACGCCGCTGGTACTTCCTATATATAAGAGCTTCTGACATGTCGCCAAACTTCGTACAACGTGCCATGCGAAGGTCGTGGGCTTGCGGTATCTATGTGAATCATGTGAATCTCTTTGAGTCCTTAGTCTGTCATGTGTGAATCTATATTGTGAAACTTCGTGAGTCTAGACTTATACGATCCTCTTGTTGGATCTTTTAGATGTCTTCTTGAAAATTATCCGACACTCTCAAGAGATCCAGGGAGAAGTCTCAGAAAAAGATGATGTCATTCATGTCCGACCAGATCGCCCGAGTTGTGCCAAAGATCATCTCTGAGATCCAAGGATCAAACACTCCTCCATCCTCTGTGAACTCAAAGGCCGAGAAGCAAAAGCCTACTGAGTTCAGCTACAAGCATTTCATCTCTTGCAATCCTAAGCCTTTCACGGGCAGTGATAGGGTGACTGCTATGCTCGAGTGGTTCGACAACATCGAAGTTACCTTCATTAACAGCGAGTGCCCTGATCATTTAAAGACTAGGAGTGCGACGGGAATGTTTCAAGGCAGAGCGTTGGAGTGGTGGTCAAATGAGAGAAACATACGTTCGAACGAGGAAGCCTATGCTCCCATGGACCGAGGTGCGTGAGCTAATGATGCTTAAGTTATGCCCTCCCCATGAGCAGTTGAAGCTTGAAGAAGAGTTCTAGCACTTGAAGCAGTTGGTGAAGATAATCTGGCTTATACTACTCGCTTTAAGCGGCTTAGTTTGATCGTTCCTCACTTGGTTTCTAATCCTAAGCGAATGATAACCAAGTACATCAATGGTCTACCTCCTGCTGTGCGTGATTCTATTGAAGTAGCTAAGCTCGAAACTATTGAGGAAGTCTACCGTCTTGCAGCTAGTCTCAACAACAACCGTGTGCGTGATAAGCAGTTTGCTAACCCTACCTCTTCTAAGTCTGCACATCAAGTTACTCAGCAGCCAATTGGCAGCAAGAACAAGAGGCGAAAGTCTCACAGTTCAGGATGCAACGCAATTGTTCCTACTGCTCAAAAGCCTGTCGCTAAACCTACTCCTACTGTTACTGCTCCAATCACTGCTGCTCCCGAAGTCAAGAAGCAGTACACTGGGTCTCACCCCAAGTGTACGACTTGCAACTATCATCATCCTACAAATTCTGCATGTTGTCTGTGCACCAACTGTAATCGCTATGGTCACACGACTCCTTATTGTCGTCAAGCTAACCCGGCCCAGCAAGCTCAACATGCCCCAGCTCAGGCAGCCTTACCAGCACCTCCAGCTCCCCTGCAGAACCCAAGGCAAGTCAATGCTGTTCGTGCATGCTATAAGTGTGGAGATACTACTCACCTCCGTGACTAGTGTCCTCAGCTGAACCAGGACCAACAGCCAGTCGCTCGTGGGTGAGCGTTCAATCTCAATGCTAATCAGGCTCGAAATGACAATGACGTTGTCAATGGTACGTTTCTTGTGAATAACCTTTATGCTTCGATTCTATTTGATATTGGTGCCGATAGAAGTTTCGTGTCCGTGGAATTTGAGTCTTTGATAAACTGTACACGCTCCAAGTTACCTGAGTCGTTCTCTGTTGAGGCCGCCAATGGTAAGTCGATTCTTGTTGATTCTATCTTGCATGATTATTCCCTGACTCTTAACGTTCACGTCTTTTCTATTGATCTCATACCCATGTGATTGGGTAGTTTTGATGTCATTATCGGTATGGATTGGTTGCGTAAGAATCATGCCGAGATTGCTTGTCACGAGAAGTTTGTTCGTCTACCTCTTCCGTCCGGTGATATTTTGCACATCTATGGAGACCGACCTTCGAAAGGACTAAGGCTGATGTCATGCACTCAGGCGAATAGATGCTTACGTAAGCAGAACTTTGCCTTCCTGGCCCACATAGTGGAACAAAAGGGCAAAGGGAAGAACATAAGCGATGTTCCAGTAGTGTGTGATTTCCCTGATGTCTTTCCTGAAGATCTACCTGGTCTTCCTCCTCCTAGGTCCGTCGACTTTTGTATTGATCTCATAACTGGCGCTGTGAAAACTGTCAAAATTCCGGATATCCGTACAATTATTAAAATAATGATTAGTGCTTAATGACTGTGCTAAATTACAATTAATTACTTGAATAGCTTTCTGATCATTGCCATATACATACATGTGCATCACATATTGCTTAATGTCATATCATTATTGCATGAGAACTTTATTGACTTAAATGATGCATTAAATACAGTTAGCACAGTTGTCAGACAAATCAGAAAAATGCTGATGGAATTCAGTAAATAGACAGTCATTGTATTGAGACCTAGAATGAGCCAGAAACCAAGTTTTACACTAGTATAGTGTGTAGGAAGGTAGGGATCATAAAACTGCCTTCCTAAAGATAGTTTAAGTGCCGGAAAGTGCCTAAAACTCACATAAACTGCAGAATTCTGCAGAGAATCAACAAATTCAGCATTTAAACAATCTAATATCATGCAGAAATATGATTACATGGTCCTGAATTCTTTCCTAAGTGTCGTGAATTAATTTGTCAGAAAAGACAACATAAAGCACACTAAACTGCGTAAATTAGCATCTTAACGAATCAGTAACTAACCGAACAACCAGACACTACCCGAAACACCAAATTTTCACTAAAAGCATTGTTTAAACATTTCCAAGCTAGTTGTGGCTCCCGAACATCGTAACAGACTATATGAACATCAACTAACTAAACACCTAACTAGATACTTAGATTGTAACCAACTTAACTAATTACTAGTTGAAGCCTATACCTAGACCCCCCCCCCCCACCTATGGGACGGCCAACATGGCCCCCACCATTTTGATTTTCTTTCAATAAAATATAAGATCTTGTTCCCCCTTTTATGACATAATACACAAAGGAAAACTATGAGAAATGGATTATAAGTATGTACATTAAGACATAACCTTCATAACTTCACACACATTCAACACACACTCTTCTCCTCTCCCTCTCTTGTGCTCTCGGCTGTAGCTCACCACACACCCACCCACCTTCATTTTTCATCCTTCATTCAATCCAAGCATATACAAGTGTGATAGAAGGTGCATAAGGAAGCTAGGAGCTTTCGGAAGTTCAAGGACCTTCACCATTTGCTTTTATCCACCTCATTTCTTCTCTTGATCATCCCTAGCCTTGAGCTAGTAGTAAGAATCTTAATCTTTCTATTTTACATCTATTACAAGTGGTTAAAAGATATTACATAATGTTAATCATGAAGAACACTAAGAATCACAAGAATAAAACTTGAACATAAGCTTGAATAATGAAGAAACTAAGTTGTTTATGTGTTGATTTGCTTGTTGATTGTTGTTTATTCATGTAGTTGATGTAGATCATCATATGATCTTGCTAGATCATGATTAAAAACATAATCTTGCAAGTTGAGAGGATGGAAAGGTTGTAGGATCATAGATTATCCTCATAAGAAACATGAACTTGAAAGGATATATGGTTTTCTTGAAAAATAGTGATCAAAGTAAGTTGTAATACTTGTAGATCTAAAATTTCATGGATGGTTTTTCAAAGGAACCAAGTTAAAAACACAAGATTTACTTGATCTTGGTTCTTACATAAATAAACCCTATGATTACTTCTCACAAGTGAATTAAATGCCCATTTCATCTCCCAATGCATTTTTAAAATTCCCTCCTAAAAAAGCCAAAATATTGTATAATAAATAAATAAAACTATTTATATAAACAAAACGTATTTATGACATCAGCATGTACACGTGGCATACGTCAATGGTGGACACGTATGTAGATTTACATCATCCTCTCATCTCTTCTTATAGATTACGAGAAGGGCAATTCGTCCCTTGGAACAACCTTCTTTGCTTCTACTTGAAGATCAATATAGGAGCCAAAGTTTCGGTCAGTTTCCTCTCGCCTAAAACAAAAAAATATATATACAATAATATATTTTAAAAATATATATTCATTGCATGCACAAAGAAAATGAAAAGTATGACCTCATTTGCAAGTCTTTGCCTCAAGTCATTTTTCATCATCTCAAGCCTCTGAATAGCAAGCCTACAAACAAATAAAATTCCTTTTATAAAATTAAATTCAGAAAAAATACAATGCACTAAACTCTAAAGTGCATGATCTTACTCTTCTTCACCAGAAGAATCAAAAGATTCCACTGAAGGAGTCTTTCAAGCCTGTAGGAAAATAAAAGCAATGATCAGAAAAAAGACACAATGTTATAAAAGCGGCTGCTAAACGGGCCGTGTTCATGGGGTGGGGATCGATCCTGATCATATAAAGTTAAATAATTATATATTAGTAAATGACAGTTGAGAAACAAATAATTATCATTATATACTTAAAATACCAACTAACTTAAATAAGAAGCTTAAAACACATTCACAATTTTATATCAACTTCATTATATTATATGATTCTCACAAAGACATTTTATCGAGCAGGTGGTATGCATACTTTCAAAACAACGTATCCATCATGTCTGAGATAAATGTCGGAAATTCTTTAAACAAGCCTAAAAGAATAATGTAATCTCTCTTAACTGAACAACCCTTTTACATAATCATTCCATTCTCGAAACACAGTCCATATATTTCACCCAAGTGATCACTCAACTTTAGCATAGAATTTCACAGTAATCAACATTCATTTGCATTGGAAATTCACAAGAAATATTTTAAAAAGTCAATCAACCTACTTGACTTTCTAATTTTCTACTGGTCCCTAAAGTAAACATCAATGATCCTAGCAATATCAAGTCAAAATCACAAACATATGACCTAACCCTAGTCAACATCCTAACAAATCAAATGGGTGGATCATGGATGAATCGATATTGACCTCAAATCAAGATTCAACATCAACTACAAAAACATAATCAACATCAATAAAGATATTTGTATTTTAAAAAATCGAAAAAACAAAAACCCCCAAAACCTAAAATCGAACTTGAAACATGAAACAGATTAACAATCTTTGTTCAAAATAGGTTACGAATTACGCAAATCCGATACAGAAACTTACCATCAATACAATCTTCAAATCATTCTACTGTTTAAACTGTACCTATGAAACAACTCTTTCACAATATCAGATTTCGCCAATGCAAAACATATGACAAATAAAAAACTTAACTTCTTCAATACAAAATTCCAAAAAAAAATGGTTGACTCTGCATACCTTTCTTCACTTGCCACCAACAGAATGGAGTACGTGACGGATTTGGGGCGTAATTAATCGAAAACCCTAGGTTTTATGAATACCTTCATTCAACCTAATATTCTCCGGCAACTCATCGTTCTCCTCAACAACCGAGCCTCATCAGGCATGCAATTGAAGATGACCTAAATATGACCAATCTCAGAGAAAAAAACGCAGGTCTTAAATCGTAGGAGATGAAATCAAAAAACCTATATCATAAGCAAGTTAGATGTAAATATATACCGTATTGATAGAAATCCATCAACGAAATTGATGAAAAAGTTAAAATATCGATTCCTATCTTCCTCATGCTTCCAAATCTTTTGCCGCCCTTTAAGTTGGACCCCTGCACTTCAAACATGGGATCTCAGATCCAAATAAACCCTAGAATCGGCTGGAGTTTTGAAATGAGAAGAAAGTGTGAAGAAGAAAGAGATGGAGAGAGATAGAGATTAAAGAGAGAAGAAGAAAGAGAGAGTTGAGATATGATTACTTCTCAGGTGCATTAAATGCCCATTTCTTCTCCCCATACAATTCAAAATTCCCTCCTAAAAAAACAATTTATCATAATATCTATCTTATTTAGATAAATATTTTATATATATATAAACAAAACGTATTTATGACATCAGCATGTACATGTGGCATGTTTCAATGGTTGACACATATGCAGATTTACATCAGCCTCAAATCTCTTCTTATAGATTATTTTTATAGTTTATAGGGAAATTGGCCTGTAATAATCCCATCTAGACCTTATTGTCCATTAATAATTCCACCTCAGAATATTCCTCACACCTGTCCCACGTTTCACCTATTTGTCCCACAATGGTCTCCCGTTAAAAAAACTTAACGGAGTTAAGCTTTTTTCCAAATTACAAACAGATTTTTTAGGGCTTTTGATTAGAACGACGATACGAGTCCATTGATGTAAAACTTGCCTCGAAACGGTGCTCCAAACGATGAAAACGACACTTCAATTCCGGTGTTTAAATTTCCAATTAACCAAAATCAAGTCACTTGGAGCACCATTTCGAAGAAAGTTTTACATCAATAGACTCGTATCATCGTTCTGATCAAAAGCCCTAAAAAATCTGTTTGTAATTTGGAAAAAAAGCTTAACTCCGTTAAGTTTTTTTAATGGTGGACCACTATAGGAAAAATAAGTGAAAGGTGGGACTGGTGGGAGTAATATTCTGAGGTTGGATTATTAATGGCCAATAAGGTTTAGGTGAGATTATTACAGGCCAATTTCCCTAGTTTATATAACACAACTCGTACCAAACTACAGAACTTAAATTTATGAATTTAATGATGTAACTTCCTCTAAAATACTAAAGTATATAAGTACATTTGTGATTAACAAAATTCGTGAAACTTATGAATTTAATGGTATAGCTTTCCCTAAAATATTAAAGTATACACGTACATTTGTGATTAACAAAATCGGTGAAAACCTACATTTGTTCACTTTTGAAAGAACAATAGTGATTATTCTTTATTTTTTCTACTTTAATCTTACATTCATCTTTTCACTTCGCAACAATCACTACCATATATTTTCTTTTAATCTATCTTAAATGTATCTTTTAACTTTGCAACAATCTCTACCATATATTTAATCAGATAAACATACTACATCACCCTTTCTACATTAAAAAAACATTTGTTTTTACATTTTAAAAATATATGTTTTTACATTAATCAGTATACACAAATCAACCTTTTATGTATACTCAAAATCGCATCGTATACCTTTCGGTTTATAAAGCGCTATATATAATCAACGTTTTACTTTAATTTTTGTTACGAGAATCAACCTTTGAGACAAACTCTGTTTGTTTTGTTAGTTAACTCCCCTCATATGTAAAGCATGTGGGGGTATTTTGGTCTTTTTCCCTTCCTCTTTTAATATATTTTTTTCAATACACTTCAAATAAAAAACACAACACCCCCTTCATCGTTCAACCAAACCCTAGACCCATCGATATTTTTGTTTGGCAATCACAACACCCCCCTTCATTGATGTCTTCGCTAGCAATTTACTATAGATGTGAGAGAAAGGCAACAATCAAAACGTGTTTGCCGGAAAAGTAAATTCTGATAGCTTTAACCATCACTATTCCTCTTTAAATCGTCGTAAATCACCACTAGCTCCGCCGCATTCCACTTCCATTTTCTGATGATACTCAACTTCACACGTTATCTTATGATGATGTTGCCACACCCCAACCTACAGCGAATTAGGTGATTAGGGCATGATAATTGTTCATAGCTCATGACAACTAATTAAAAGTTAAATATTATTAATAATCAAATTAAATAAATGTCACAAAACAAATATCAATTCAAATAATCCATCAAACCAAAACATGACATAAAATAATCTTGTTTATTCTCTAAGACATCATCCATACGTGTCATCATCAACTCTTCAAACATGTTCACATGTGGTGTGTGCGAAACATGATATGATTTTATTGATATTTTAAGCCCATTTTTCGCATTAGTCAAGTTTTAAATTTATAAAACACGATATTCTACTAACACTAAACACACACTTGGCCAAGTGCACCCATCGCGAGCGTAGTATAGCGTTGGTAAGATAGCGAGGTCGTCCAATGACACAAGAGCTTTTAGTACCGGCTTATTCTCAACGTCTAATCAATCTAAAAATTTTGGGAAAAGGTTTTAAACATGACAATAAAAACTAAAAATGCAGAAATAAAAATAAAAACAGATAGACAAGATGAATCACTTGGATCCGACTCGCCTTTAATGTACCTGTAACGCCCTGCGTCCCTAAACTTTAGGCTTTTGGCAAGTTTAGTCCCTGAACTTTGTCTATTGTCAGTTTTAGTCCTTAATCTATGTAATATTGATACTTTTGAAACTTGTGAAACTTTGTGAGTCTTATTGATGCTAGAATCTTGATTCTTGATACTTAAACTATGATTCTTGATGCTTAAATCTTGATACTTGATACTTAGGAAACTAGACTCTTGACTCTTGATACTTATTTGGTGCTTGACTCTTGAGACTCGTGCAACTTGATTCTTGGTTGAACGAGAGACTGGAGTCTTGTCACTGGCGGAATCTATGAAACTTGGAAACTTTTGTGTTTATGATGTAATCTAGTTATGTGATACTTTTACCAAACTATAAGCAACACAACGCTTAATCTAACTCGCAAACGAAGCAAGGATGGGAATGCGAAAAGGATAGGATTGACCAAGTGGCAATCCGATCAGATGACCATCCGATCAGATAGCCATCTGATCGGATGACCAACCGATCGGATGGCCACTCGGTCGACCCGCCATCCGATCCAATGCACACCGCCCTAGCCTCTCCCTCCCACACTATAAATAGGCCTGTCACATCAGTCCTTCACTGATGTGACAGCCTCACTCGACCCAGACGCACGCACACCACATTTCTTTGATTTCTCGGCGATTTCGGTACGTGTTACGCTAGATTCTTGTACTTTCTTGATCTATACATCATTCTCTACGTGATTCTCCTTTGAAATAACACTTTTCACCGTGAAATCTCTTAGATCTGAGTTCTTGAGGATGATGTCATCATAGTGGTTTGTACAAACTACCATATGATGTCATTCCTGGTAAGATCTAGCTCAGATATGAGGAATTCCATGTGTGTATCACTGAATCTAAGCTAGATCTAGGATTTTTCATAATAAAACTTAAAGTTATCTTCATCTCCCTTCAACTTTTCACTTCAAACGGTAGAATCGGGGTCTAAATGGACTATAGACTTGATGGATAGTCTGAAGTTGGTTTGGAAGCGGATTGTTGCCGGAAGAGGACGATCGTAGTACGGATTCCGACATAAACTCGTTATAAACAGACGACTGATCGGACAGGGGTGATTCCCATCCGATCAGAACAACCGTATGATGATGAGTTTACCATTGTCTCAGTACGTACGATGCTGTCATCGTTAATCTAGAAACTTAGAAACTTTACAAAATTATAACGAGACGAGGACCACTCGATCGAGTGGCAATCCGATCGGATAGCCATCCGATCGAGCAGCCACTCGATCAGGTGATACTTGTCTCACAACCTTTCAACACTTGAAACTTTTTCAGAAACTTGAAACCTTGGGGTCCTTGATCAAGTGGCAATCCGATCGGACAGCCATCCGATCGGACAGCCATCCGATCAAAGTGACCAAAACGCTTAACAATAATTTGAAACTTGACACTTGAATTGAGTGGCAATCCGATCGGATAGCCATCCGATCGGACAACCATCCATTTCCCCCACACATTGTCACCTCACTCGACTGGCAACCCGATCGGATGGCCTTCCGATCGGACAGCCATCCGATCCAGTGACTGATTCCGACACCTTGTGCAATCTCGTTATTCTGCCCGACTCTTACCTGTTATACTCTAACCAGGCTAATTCTAAAAGAGCTCCCTTTGATCCAATAACGGTCTTAACTGTTAAGCAATCACTGTGAGTATACTCGATCCCTTTTTGCCTTAAACTTTGGGATGTAACATGTATTCTATAAACTATGAAACTTGATACTTTTGAATCTAAACTTTATCCTATGTGTACGTGAAACTTGTGATTCTTGATTCTTGACTCTTTGTGCTATGTGACGTTTAATCCAGAAGTGTGTAGTTCCGCCTTAACAATAGTAGCGCTATAGGAGATGCACCTCCCCCATTATTCTCGAGGGTATTGTTAGGAAGATTCTTGTTTACCTTGAGTCTTGGGTAAACACTAAAGCAACGGGATACTTGGGCTATCACTGGTTAGACTGCGGCACTAGCATGGCTGAAACGATTTTATTACTTACATTATGGATATGAGTTATTTTAATCTATTAATCTATATACTCAAACTTGTATACTCGCCGGTACATATTTGTACTGACTCTATTTTAATACATGTTGCAAGCTGATAGGATGTTGTGGAAACAAGTGAATCAAGCTAGGGTGATGCTTAGAAACCCACATAGTTAATTAAACTTTGAGCGATATTTGACATTTGATGTAATTTGATACTTGATGTGATGGTTGTTCGTTTTAGACAATGTTGAATCAATTTAACTATTATTGAAACATCTAGTGTTATGGAATCTCATGAGCAATCTGAACACTTAGTGCTCGCACCCCAATGTTTCCGCCATCGGTTGGGGTGTGATAGATTGGTATCAGAGCCATAACTATAGAGAATTAGGATAAATAGGAATAGTTGCCCTAGTCTATAGTTCTAGGAATCTTGATTCTTATTTGTTGTTTAAGACTTGTGCATTCTACCGTATCTGCTTCCTAGCAGCACAGTTCCTCTGTTAAACTTACATGCCTTTCCTAAGGCTGATACAATATACACTTGATACTTTTGAAACGTTGTTAAACATTGTTTGCATTTTACACAAGGTTTTCCCTCAAGTCAGGAGTGACATCCGAACCTTGATGAGAAATCTCCATAATATTCTGGTAGGTCTTGTCTGCGGATAAGTACCAACGCTATCAGGGTACGATGTTGTCAAGTTAGAGGTGAAACTCAGACCTTGATAACTAGTCCCACTCCTTGATGTTTTAATTATGTCTCGCCAAAGTCTCGAAACTTCCATTCAATTGGGTACGTGAAATGACCAAAAGGACGAATATCGTAGGCCTAACATCGATAACGTATTTGTCTAAGTAAGTCAGGACACGATTCCTTAATTCGAAAAAGGGTTTCGAATCACTTTGGTCAGTCACCGTTCCTCTACCCGGGGCACTCTATGTTTTATAAGCCTATCTTTTATGCTATCTCGATTTTCATGTGGTTTTAAACTCAATTCTTCGTTTATTCTTGATTCTTCGTCTATTTTGAGACTTTTTACAAGAATCGCACGTATGTCCGCAATCTAAAACGTTAACTCTAATCTCAGGATCAAACTAAATTTATGAAGCTTTATTCAATCTATGTGGGAATCATGATGCTATGTAAATCTATTTGATGAACCTATGTGTCGTTGGGTTTGTGAAACGCTAAGGGTAACATGGCATGGAATACGAGACAGAAATGACGTGTCTGAAACATGGTGGATACGCCGCTGGTACTTCCTATATATAAGTGTTTCCGGCATGTTACCAACTTTCGTACCAAGTGCCATGCGAAACTTAGTATTTGCGGACCGGTAATGAGGATGTTGAAAACTAAGCTATGGAAGCTACTCGTGTAAACTAGGAGGAAATTGATGTGTAATCTATGCATGTGTTGTTTTGAGTAACAAAATATGAAACGTAGCCTAGCGCCGAAGACGAGGCGGAAGTGGCATGTCCGAAGCATGGTGGATACGCCACTGGTACTTCCTATATATAAGCGTTTCTGGCATGCAACCGAACCTTCGTATCACGCGCTAAGTGAAGTTCATAGTTTTGTAGACTCAGGTTGAAGTTGTGGAAATCTAATTGGTTAAAGTTTGTGGTGAAGCTTAATGTTGTGGTTAACAAAGCATGACACCGACGACGAGGGGGACGCGGCATGATCGAATCATGGTGGATACGCCGCTGGTACTTCCTATATATAAGTGCTTCCGTCATGTTGCCCAACTTTCGTATCACGTGCCATGTGGGATTTTGTTGTTTTAGACAATGATGAGGTTGTTAACTCGAAACTATGCGAATCTATTGGGTAATCTATGAGAATTAGTTGGAATAATCTATGTTGTTGAATCTATTTGGTTAATCTAATGTTGTGGTTAGCAAAAACATGACACCGATGATGAGGGGGACGTGGCAAGATTGAAGCATGGTGGATACGCCGCTGGTACTTCCTATATATAAGTGCTTCCGTCATGTTGCCGAACTTTCGTAGCACGTGCCATGTGGGATTGCGGTGACGTTAATCTATGTGAAACTATTGAGTCTATTGAATCTATTGAGTCTATTGAACCTATGGAAATCTATGTGAATCTATGATGATGATGATGATGATGATGATGAGTGTGTTTTGCGACACGTAACATGACACCGCGTACGAGGCAGAAACAATATGTCCGAAGCGTGGTGGATACGCCGTTGGTACTTCCTATATATAAGCGTTTCTGACATGTTGTCAAACTTCGTACAACATGCCATGCGAAGGTCATGGGCTGTGGTATTGGATCTATTGAAATCTATCGGGTCAATCTATGTGCATGTTGTTATCATTGGCAAATGCGACATGTAACATGACACCGAGTACGGGGCAGAAGCGATGTGCCCGAATCGTGGTGGATACGCCGCTGGTACTTCCTATATATAAGCGCTTCTGACATGTCGCCAAACTTCGTACAACATGCCATGCGAAGGTTGTGGGCTGCGGTATCTATGTGAATCTCTTTGAGTCCTTAGTCTATCATGTGTGAATCTATATTGTGAAACTTCGTGAGTCTAGACTTATACGATCCTCTTGTTGGATCTTTTAGATGTCTTCTCTAAAATTATCCGACACTCTCAAGAGATCCAGGGAGAAGTCTTAGAAAAAGATGATGTCATTCACGGCCGACCAGATCGCCCGAGTTGTGCCAAAGATCGTCTCTGAGATCCAAGGATCAAACACTCCTCCATCCTCTGTGGACTCAAAGGCCAAGAAGCAAAAGCCTACTAAGTTCAGCTACAAGCATTTCATCTCTTGCAATCCTAAGCCTTTCACGGGCAGTGATGGGGGGACTGCTATGCTCGAGTGGTTCGACAACATCGAAGTTACCTTCATTAACAGCGAGTGCCCTGATCATTTAAAGACTAGGAGTGCGACGGGAATGTTTCAAGGCAGAGCGTTGGAGTGGTGGTCAAATGAGAGAAACATACGTTCGAACGAGGAAGCCTATGCTCTCCCATGGACCGAGGTGCGTGACCTAATGATGCTTGAGTTCTGCCCTCCCTATGAGCAGTTGAAGCTTGAAGAAGGGTTCTGGCACTTGAAGCAGATTGGTGACGATAATCTGGCTTATACTACTCGCTTTAAGCAGCTTAGTTTGATTGTTCCTCACTTGGTTTCTACTCCTAAGCGAATGATAACCAAGTACATCAATGGTCTACCTCCTGCTGTGCGTGATTCTATTGAAGCAGCTCAGCTCGAAACTATTGAGGAAGTCTACCGTCTTGCAGCTAGTCTCAACAACAACCGTGTGCGTGATAAGCAGTTTGCTAACCCTACCTCTTCCAAGTATGCACATCAAGTTACTCAGCAGCCAATTGGCAGGAAGAACAAGAGGCGAAAGTCTCAGGGTTCAGGATGCAACGCAATTGTTCCTACTGCTCAAAAGCCTGTCGCTAAACCTACTCCTGCTGCTACTGCTCCAATCACTGCTGCTCCCGAAGTCAAGAAGCAGTACACTGGGTCTCGCCCCAAGTGTGCGACTTGCAACTATCATCATCCTGCAAATTCTGCATGTCGTCTGTACACCAACTGTAATCGCTATGGTCACACGACTCCTTATTCTCGTCAAACTAACCCGCCCCAGCAAGCTCAACAAGCCCCAGCTCAGGCAGCCTTACCAGCACCTCCAGCTCCCCTGCAGAACCCAAGGAAAGTCAATGCTGTTCGTGCATGCTACAAGTGTGGAGATACTACTCACCTCCGTAACCAGTGTCCTCAGCTGAACCAGGACCAACAGCCAGCCGCTCGTGGGCGAGCGTTCAATCTCAATGCTAATCAGGCTCGAAATGACAATGACGTTGTCAATGGTACGTTTCTTGTGAATAACCTTTATGCTTCGATTCTATTTGATACTGGTGCCGATAGAAGTTTCGTGTCCGTGGAATTTGAGTCTTTGATAAACTGTACACGCTCCAAGTTACCTGAGTCGTTCTCTGTTGAGGTCTCCAACGGTAAGTTGATTCTTGTTGATTCTTGTTGATTCTATCTTGCGTGGTTGTTCCCTGACTCTTAACGTTCACGTCTTTTCTATTGATCTCATACCCATGCAATTGGGTAGTTTTGATGTCATTATCGGTATGGATTGGTTGCGTAAGAATCATGCCGAGATTGCTTGTCACGAGAAGTTTGTTCGTCTACCTCTTCCATCCGGTGATATTTTGCACGTCTATGGAGACCGACCTTCGAAAGGACTAAGGCTAATGTCATGCACTCAGGCGAATAGATGCTTACGTAAGCAGAACTTTGCCTTCCTAGCCCACATAGTGGAACAAAAGGGCAAAGGGAAGAACATAAGCGATGTTCCAGTAGTGTGTGATTTCCCTGATGTATTTCCTGAAGATCTACCTGGTCTTCCTCCTCCTAGGTCCGTCGACTTTCGTATTGATCTCATAACTGGCGCTGTGACAACTGTCAAAATTCCAGATATCCGTACAATTATTAAAATAATGATTAGTGCTTAATGACTGTGCTGAATTACAATTAATTACTTGAATATCTTTCTGATCATTGCCATATACATACATGTGCATCACATATTCCTTAATGTCGTATCATTATTGCATGAGAACTTTATTGACTTAAATGATGTATTAAATACAGTTAGCACAATTTTCAGACAAATCAGAAAAATGCTGATGGAATTCAGTAAATAGACAGTCGTTGTATTGAGACATAGAATGAGCCAGAAACCAAGTTTTACACTAGTATAGTGTGTAGGAAAGTAGGGATCATAAAACTGGCTTCCTAAAGATAGTTTAAGTGCCAGAAAGTGCCTAAAACTGACATAAACTGCAGAATTCTGCAGAGAATCAACAAATTCAGCATTTAAACAATCTAATATCATGCAGAAATATGATTACATGGTCCTGAATGCTTTCCTAAGTGTCGTGAATTAAAACTGTCAGAAAAGACAACATAAAGCACACTAAACTGCGTAAATTAGCATCTTAACGAATCAGTAACTAACCGAACAACCAGACACTACCCGAAACACTAAATTTTCACTAAAAGCATTGTTTAAACATTTCCAAGCTAGTTGTGGCTCCCGAACATCATAACAGACTATATGAACATCAACTAACTAAACACCTAACTAGATACTTAGATTGTAACCAACTTAACTAATTACTAGTTGAAGCCTACACCTAGACCCCCCTACCTATGGGACGACCAACATGGCCCCCACCATTTTGATTTTCTTTCAATAAAATATAAGATCTTGTCCCCCCTTTATGACATAATACACAAAGGAAAACTATGAGAAATGGATTATAAGTATGTACATTAAGACATAACCTTCATAACTTCACACACATTCAACACACACTCTTCTCCTCTCCCTCTCTTGTGCTCTCGGCCATAGCTCACCACACACACACCCTCCTTCATTTTTCATCCTTCATTCAACCCAAGCATATACAAGTGTGATAGAAGGTGCATAAGGAAGCTAGGAGCTTTCGGAAGTTCAAGAACCTTCACCATTTGCTTTTATCCACCTCATTTCTTCTCTTGATCATCCCTAGCCTTGAGCTAGTAGTAAGAATCTTAATCTTTCTATTTTATATCTATTACAAGTGGTTAAAAGATATTACATAATGTTAATCATGAAGAACACTAAGAATCACAAGAATAAAAGTTGTTTATATAAGCTTGAATAATGAAGAAACTAAGTTGTTTATGTGTTGATTTGCTTGTTGATTGTTGTTTATTCATGTAGTTGATGTAGATCATCATATGATCTTGCTAGATCATGATTAATAACATAATCTAGCAAGATAAGAGGATGGAAAGGTTGTAGGATCGTAGATCATCCTCAAAAGAAACATGAACTTGAAAGGATATGTGGTTTTCTTGAAAAATAATGATCAAAGTAAGTTGTAATACTTGTAGATCTAAAATTTCATGGATGGTTTTTCAAAGGAACCAAGTTAAAAACACAAGATTTACTTGATCTTGGTTCTTACATAAATAAACCCTATGATTACTTCTCACATGTGAATTAAATGCCCATTTCATCTCCCAATGCATTTTTAAAATTCCCTCCTAAAAAAGCCAAAATATTGTATAATAAATAAATAAATAAAACTATTGTGACAACCCGAACTTCAAGGTAACGTTCCATCTTTTGATTTTTACTTCTTGTTATTTTTCCCGATTATGATTGATACGCTCCGTTCGTATAACCTTGTTAGACTAAGCGATGCAATAACGTATCTAGTAAAGTTTCGACATTTGGGCCGCATCTTCACTTGTTAACGATCCGTCAATGTAACAGTTCTCAACATGGGCCGCCAAGCCCACTGAACATTTATATTGATTTCGGCCCAACACATTATATATTATCCTTTGATCTTGGCCCACCTAACTATTGGACATCGGCCTATGTGGATTGTGTTTTATATTTGAGTGATACATGTTTATCATCGGCCCAAGCTTGCTGTTTTAATTAACATGTAAGATCGGCCCAAACCTTCAATTGTTCGGCAAATAGAGGTAGCCCAATTCCTAATATATTTATTCACATGTTTACGTGAATAAGCATAATCACAAAATAGAACAAACCCTATTTTCCTTCCTTCCCTAAGTGGTCGACGGCAGTGGGTGGTTTTCCCTTCGAAGCAACCTCTTGCAAGATCCAAACTAGTGGTTAGTGATTCGTGTTTGTGCTAAATCTTTATCCATTAGCTTTGTTAATATGTGGTCGTATGTGTGTGTATGCTTAACCGTAGGGGTTGTGTGTGATGTTGATAATCATGGTAATCAAAATAGGATAGTAGAATGATGATCGGGTGATGTAACCTGGTAGTATGATCGGATATGTGATAGTTTAGTCTAGACATATTGATTCAGATTCGTTGCTCATATGATTATGTGGAGATAGTTACGTGTATAACTCGATCAGAATGTATGCAATAACAATGGTAATCCGAACATGCTTCAGTGTCGCCCACTAATATGTTTTGATGGTGTGTTAGAATCGTGTAACTGATCCGAATGTTGAGGGTGTAGATTACTTACACATGAGGTTCTAAGTCAATAAATCATATAATATTATCTTTGACTTGGTGCATGGCAATCATAGTGGGGTTATTTATGAAAGCATGATCTGATTGTTTATTAGATAGCATGATAAAGATGAATGTGGGTCACTGTTATAAACATGGTGCACATGATCTGGACCTTTTTAATTGGACCTAACACTCTAACAGTTTCATATACACTGTTTGGATTATTAATGTGTTGAATGAGGTTATAAATTATTGGTTGGGCTAGTGCTAAATGGGTGGGCTGCATTCGAGTGGAACAGTGCTTAAAGCACAGTTGGGCTGGTTTGGTTTTGGGCTCGGGAATGTAAAATAGTTATGGTCTGCTTGACCCAGGTCACTCGTGCACCTAACCCGACAAGGCCCGATGGGCCACACCCTAAATAGATTGATGGGGCGTTATGCTTGTTAGTCGATTATGCATAAGAAACAAAGTAACGTGCAACCTGAATAGTTATTATGTAACATGTGGTCCATTGGAGATCGTACACTCGTTATGATAAACGGTAGAAATATGTGTCGTATTCATTCGTTGCTTGTGAATTATGTGACAATTTACGTGATACAATGTGAATACAAAACTGATGTATGATGATAATCATTCTAGGGTTGGTCGGTCAACAGTAAACAAGTAACACGTTTAACCGAGCAAACCAAAGGTGAGTTCACTACATTCGAGCATGCGTCCCAGTGGTTGGGGACAGTTAGTGGTTTGGGTAAAAACGGGTATATTGGTTAATATTCTCACCTATCATTTTGTAAGTCCCTTATTCGGGTATTAGTTGGTAGCGCTACTTAGGTTTGGCACCCTCACACCGCTCCTGGATAGGACGGATGTGAACTAATGACCCAGTCGGGCCCAGTACTAGATAGGAGTACGTGGGATAGGGCAGTCATGTACATCAGGAGCCGTCTTGTTCGGAATTGAGATATTAACAATATTACTTGCATTGGTTATTGAACTGTTTTACATACAACTGGTAACAAACGTTTTCTAAAACTGTGAACTCGCCAGCTTTGTCTGATACACTTGTTACATGCTCGCAGGTCGTTAGGTACTTGGGAACAGGAACTTGCTGGCTGGAGGGCGTGAGTGGTCATGGTTGCATTGATGGGTTATTTATCAAACATTTATTTACTATGGTTGTTTAGAAAGTATTTACATTATGTTACGTTAACGCTTCCGCTGAACTTGATGGTTTTTGAATTACTTATGTTTGGATTTTATTACTATTAAATAATGAAACTTTATTTTAAACTTACGGATTCAATGTAATTGGTGGCTCATTACTAGTGGTCACACTGCTAACAGGGACACTCCCTAAGTGGTAATTTGAGGGTGTGACAGTTTGGTATCAGAGCCACTGGTTATAGTGAACTTGGTTTTAAAACGATTTTATAAGACCAGACTATAACCGAACTGATCTGAAAACGAACATGACACTCAGCTCCAGACTGCAAGGTTCGTCTCTTGTTTATTATTACCCAGTATCTCTAGTATTTACTGTTAGAAAACATCACACGTGAATACACACTTGGCACTACAGTATGAGCTTATATGTCAACATCCCATGTTATGTGTGACACTCCTAGAACTTTCATGATCTATGTTGTGATGTCATTTGTCTTGTTGCATGAACTCGGGGAAACCTTTTTACACAAGTTAGGAGGAATTGAGACAAACATGCAAACTGAGTTATTATTATGGGTGCACACATAATAATAATATGGGGTGCATGTGAGTCCCAGTGAAACTTGACAAGTGTGAAAAGGGTTCCGCTCTGTTAATTGATGTTATGTTAGAACTCAGCAGTCTATAGGAGTCATAGCAGTGATTGTCTCCTACTTGAACATGATCTTTTCACTCCACTCTGAATTCTTGCGTATCTCGAAGCTATCGAATATACCTGAACACCCATCTGAACGTCTAGCGAACTGTGTAGAATGCTAGGTGCTTGTACGGACGTCCCTGAGTTGGATGTCACAACATCGAATGATTGGCCTATACCTCCCTCACTTCTCTCTGTTTGCCGGAACTTAATGTATTAACGTCTTAGATTCCGAAGTGCGATCACTTCTGCAACAATCTCGTAATGGACCGTGTATTACCCAAGCAACCTGCAGCATCGGTGGACAAAAGGATGATCGTAGTATCTCACCGACTTCAGTATTAGAACGACCTTGGTTTCTGGCAACGAACATCAGCAAGTTGGCTTCAGTTGAATCCTTAACCCTAGTAAGCAACTTGTGGGAGTCAACACTTACGAATCAATCGGGAGCATTCTACACAACTGATGACAACTGACTATAGGGTGGAATGTGTAGCTGCCCGCACCAGGAGTAACGCCTTAGGTCGTGACACGGAAATGTGGCAAGATGGACCCAGTTGGTGAAAGATTTTAGGGCCTCAGCTCAAGCAACGACAGAAGAGGCAACAGTCACGGCAATATCCAGGAACTCGTAATCATAGCTAACAGTATGGAAACGAAGCTGACCTCGACAAGGATTGACTGTGTTAAGTCAAGGTGCCAACATCCAAGGGAACAAAGACAGTACTAGGAATTCTCGCAACGAAAACAACAACACTGGAAATGATGCTTACGGAAGGGCATTTAGGATGGGCGAGGACGACGCCAGGATTATAACAACATGGTGGCCTACACGTTCTTGGTAACTAATCACTTTGTCACTGTTCTGCTTAACCCGGATGCTCCTTGAAACCGAACCTACTGTGGAATCGGCTGATGGAAAGTCAACTGAAACCCCACATGATTGGTGGGATGCAAACTCGACCTTCTGAGACACGTGTTCGACGTCGACCTTCCTTCTACTACCCTTGATAGTTTGATGCAGTAGTCGGTATGGATTGGTTACCTATACATCGCGCAGATATACCCTGTGAGAAGAAAACATTGCGTACCCCCCTCTCCCTAGTGGAGAATCGTCATTTGTTCCAGAATATTAGAGTTGTGTAAAGGTTAGCATCAATTCTGCAATGAAAGCCCAGAAGTGTCTACGGAGGGATTACCTCGCCATTGTTAACAACGGTTACTGATGATAAGGCTAAGGAAGAGAGGATCGAGGATCCACCAGTTGTCTAAAATTTCTTCCGATGAGTTACTTGAAGAACTTCTAGGATTACTTCCACAACTGTTAGGCAGAAACTCAGTTTGATCTCACGCCAGGTGCAGCTCCGAATATTCGTACTTTTATCGTCTTGCACCAGGAGGGTTGCAAGAGCCGCCTAATCAATTACAGAAACTGTTGAACAGGAGTTTTGGCGGACCTAGCTTTTCGCTTTGAGGAGCCCCAGTTACACCCATGAAGACAAGCCTTACCATACGTGTGCTGGTTATCGAGAACTTTACAAGGTGACAGTCGAGAACCGTTTGTCTCGACCATGTAGTGACAACCTGTCGACTAGTTGCGAGGGACAAGCTTTCATTCGAGGATTGATCTACGAACGGACTATTATCAGATGGAAGTCCAAGGGGAGAATGTTATTCAAGCGGCATATCAAACGCAGTGTGGCCATACGACTTTGTATTCCATGACCTTTGGGGTAATCATCACACCCGCAGCTTTATGGATCATGTGAACCGACCATGCTATTGGATGACGTTCTGAATCTTTTCCAGGAGAAATGAACATCATGGACAACTTTGTATCTTATTTGAGAGCTTCTGAGGGAGGAGCCACACCACGCGAAGTCTTGATAAATATAACTTCTGGATTCGAGAGGTACCCTTTTTGGGTTATATAATCAACGAAGTGGGAATGCACGTGGACCTCCCTAAGACCCGTTTTGGTGGGAAATTGATCGACACCAAAGAGTCCTTCAAGGATACAGCAATTTCTTGGTCCCGCTTGATATTATCACGGACTAATCACAGGATTTTCGAAGGTCGCGTAGCTTAAATCTCTTTAGCACAGCCAGGTGTTGTGTTCGTGAAAGACAGAACAGGAGGACTTCTTTTCAGCTTCCAAATCCCAACTTTGCAATGCCCTGAGCATCGTCTTTACCCGAGGACGCGGGTGATTCAGTGGTATATCATTATGGTTCGAATCAGAGTCCCAGTTAAGCGTCGACGCAACACGAGATAGTGATGACTTACGTAACGGAGTTACAAAGAGGAGCTGCACGACACACCATCGATGGTGGAAACCGTGATCTTTGGATGTACTTGGAGGCATTACTTGGACGGTACCAAATGCGTTACTTAGACCGATCACAAGGGCCTCCCGTGTACTCTAGTTTCGAAAGAACTAAATCAGTAAATGGCATCGTTGGATGGAACTTTTGGGAGGATTACGACTGTGGAACTTGAACGTGTATGAGTTTGGTAGTTTACTATCGACTCTAACTTACCTGATCAGACGCGCTCTGTTCGAATTGGAGAACTGAACAAAAATGATATCCAAGTTGAACTCATGCGGGGCATGGAGGAGCGACCGTTGGCAGGTCGGACGATATTTGCCACCTCATGGAACGAATGTGGATCTCATTATACAATAACTGTAGGAAATTTATGTGGAGCAACGCACACCGGTCTCGATATTCTAGTCGTCTGGGTTAAGATGAGTGACATTAGGATTTATAAACCTTGTACAGGTGATCGGGCATGAAGGCCCACCTAGCTATGGGACTGATGCTGGACTTGTGGGAAAGTCAAGGTTAAGTATTAGCAACCAGAAACACCCATATGGAAATGAGAACAGACTGACATGGATTTTGTCACTAGTCTACTTACAACCTGAAACAGGGACAATATCACCTGGGTGATCGTTGATTGTCTCACGTCACCAGCACACTTTCTTGCAAACAAGGAAACCGACGAGTCTTCATAGCTGTGAATGTTCCTCTGAGAGAGACGGCTTTAGGCACGAGGTGCCAACTCTTGTTACTTTTGATTTTGAGCTATATATGATTTGTGACTAGCAATACACAACACCCTTGGCTCACGTCTAGACATGGGCATTGTTTACCACTGAAGGACAACCGGACAGAGTAACTGACCATTCTGGCACACCAAGGCACGCGGCGAGCATGTGCGTGATTGACTTTAGTACACATCTGGAAGGGGCACTTACCTTTGGATGAGTCCTACTGCAGCCATTACCGTATTGGTACGTATGCAGCTCTGTTTGAGGCATTGCTTGGATGATAATGCCAATCTCCTGGTGGACTGAGGTAGATAACAATCAAATCACAAGTCTAGGACTTGTACTCGAAACTCTTGGGAAGATTGCTTGGATCGGAAATCGTTTGGCGGTAGCATGTGACCGCCAGGAAAGCTGGAAGTTCGCCACAGGCGAACACGTCATGAATAGAAATCTCACCCTAGGAGGCTGCGGTACGCTTTTGGGAAGCGTGGCAAGCTTAATTGACGATTTGCTAGGACAGTCAGGATTCTGGATAGAATCGGTGACGTGGCTCACAAACTCGAGTTACCCGATGAATTGGGTAACGTGCACGATATCATTTATGTCTCGAATCTAAGGCAGTGTTTGTTCGACGAAACGCTTGTGATACCCTTATTAGGGTCTGAGGTTAATGACAAGATGTAGTTGTTGAGGAATCTACTGAAATCATGGACTAGGACATCAAGATTCGTTAGCATAGTCGAATTTCGATTGGGAGAGTTCGTTCGAACTCAGGATGTGGACCGGAGTTCACGTGGGAACGCGATGATCGGAGTAAGCTCTAGTACCCTCAGTTGTTCAAACGGTTATATCAACTTCTGATATCATTGGTGAATTTCGGGACGAAATTCCCTTTCAAGTTGGGGATGATGTGGCACCTGAGCAAAATCCGCAGCAACCTTGATCTTCTCACTTCATTCCTTTGTGCTTACTTGTCGAATTTCGGGACGAAATTCCTCTTCAAGTTGGGGATGATGTGACAACCCGAACTTCAAGGTAACGTTCCATCTTTTGATTTTTACTTCTTGTTATTTTTCCCGATTATGATTGATACGCTCCGTTCGTATAACCTTGTTAGACTAAGCGATGCAATAACGTATCTAGTAAAGTTTCGACATTTGGGCCGCATCTTCACTTGTTAACGATCCGTCAATGTAACAGTTCTCAACATGGGCCGCCAAGCCCACTGAACATTTATATTGATTTCGGCCCAACACATTATATATTATCCTTTGATCTTGGCCCACCTAACTATTGGACATCGGCCTACATGGATTGTGTTTTATATTTGAGTGATACATGTTTATCACCGGCCCAAGCTTGCTGTTTTAATTAACATGTAAGATCGGCCCAAACCTTCAATTGTTCGGCAAATAGAGGTAGCCCAATTCCTAATATATTTATTCACATGTTTACGTGAATAAGCATAATCACAAAATAGAACAAACCCTATTTTCCTTCCTTCCCTAAGTGGTCGACGGCAGTGGGTGGTTTTCCCTTCGAAGCAACCTCTTGCAAGATCCAAACTAGTGGTTAGTGATTCGTGTTTGTGCTAAATCTTTATCCATTAGCTTTGTTAATATGTGGTCGTATGTGTGTGTATGCTTAACCGTAGGGGTTGTGTGTGATGTTGATAATCATGGTAATCAAAATAGGATAGTAGAATGATGATCGGGTGATGTAACCTGGTAGTATGATCGGATATGTGATAGTTTAGTCTAGACATATTGATTCAGATTCGTTGCTCATATAATTATGTGGAGATAGTTACGTGTATAACTCGATCAGAATGTATGCAATAACAATGGTAATCCGAACATGCTTCAGTGTCGCCCACTAATATGTTTTGATGGTGTGTTAGAATCGTGTAACTGATCCGAATGTTGAGGGTGTAGATTACTTACACATGAGGTTCTAAGTCAATAAATCATATAATATTATCTTTGACTTGGTGCATGGCAATCATAGTGGGGTTATTTATGAAAGCATGATCTGATTGTTTATTAGATAGCATGATAAAGATGAATGTGGGTCACTGTTATAAACATGGTGCACATGATCTGGACCTTTTTAATTGGACCTAACACTCTAACAGTTTCATATACACTGTTTGGATTATTAATGTGTTGAATGAGGTTATAAATTATTGGTTGGGCTAGTGCTAAATGGGTGGGCTGCATTCGAGTGGAACAGTGCTTAAAGCACAGTTGGGCCGGTTTGGTTTTGGGCTCGGGAATGTAAAATAGTTATGGTCTGCTTGACCCAGGTCACTCGTGCACCTAACCCGACAAGGCCCGATGGGCCACACCCTAAATAGATTGATGGGGCGTTATGCTTGTTAGTCGATTATGCATAAGAAACGAAGTAACGTGCAACCTGAATAGTTATTATGTAACATGTGGTCCATTGGAGATCGTACACTCGTTATGATAAACGGTAGAAATATGTGTCGTATTCATTCGTTGCTTGTGAATTATGTGACAATTTACGTGATACAATGTGAATACAAAACTGATGTATGATGATAATCATTCTAGGGTTGGTCGGTCAACAGTAAACAAGTAACACGTTTAACCGAGCAAACCAAAGGTGAGTTCACTACATTCGAGCATGCGTCCCAGTGGTTGGGGACAGTCAGTGGTTTGGGTAAAAACGGGTATATTGGTTAATATTCTCACCTATCATTTTGTAAGTCCCTTATTCGGGTATTAGTTGGTAGCGCTACTTAGGTTTGGCACCCTCACACCGCTCCTGGATAGGACGGATGTGAACTAATGACCCAGTCGGGCCCAGTACTAGATAGGAGTACGTGGGATAGGGCAGTCATGTACATCAGGAGCCGTCTTGTTCGGAATTGAGATATTAACAATATTACTTGCATTGGTTATTGAACTGTTTTACATACAACTGGTAACAAACGTTTTCTAAAACTGTGAACTCGCCAGCTTTGTCTGATACACTTGTTACATGCTCGCAGGTCGTTAGGTACTTGGGAACAGGAACTTGCTGGCTGGAGGGCGTGAGTGGTCATGGTTGCATTGATGGGTTATTTATCAAACATTTATTTACTATGGTTGTTTAGAAAGTATTTACATTATGTTACGTTAACGCTTCCGCTGAACTTGATGGTTTTTGAATTACTTATGTTTGGATTTTATTACTATTAAATAATGAAACTTTATTTTAAACTTACGGATTCAATGTAATTGGTGGCTCATTACTAGTGGTCACACTGCTAACAGGGACACTCCCTAAGTGGTAATTTGAGGGTGTGACAACTATGTATATAAACAAAACATATTTATGACATCAGCATGTACACGTGGCATACGCCAATGGTGGACACGTATGCAGGGAGTCCCATGAGGTGACTATGTCTTATTGCCATGAGTGATAGATCTATTTGGGACATGAATCCTCTTTGTAGGACCGAGGGACATGAGTGATAGATCTATTAAGACCATCAATCCTCTTTGTAGGACCGAGGGACATGAGTGATAGATCTATTTAGGTGTAGCGAGCCCACACCCGTGTGGACCAGGTTTGCCCATGAGGTGACTATGTCTTATTGCCGGAGACATATTTGCTAGGTTTGAGTCTTCCTGTATCACGTCACACATATTAATGTATTAGCTACACATTAATGATCTGTTTTCCTTGTTGCTTCATACTGCTTTTCAAGTACATACAAACATACTTGTAAATGTTTCCAAGGTTTATTCGTGCACACATACTAAACACATGAACTCACTCAACTTTTGTTGATGTTTTCAAACTACATGTATTTCAGGGAATTAAGTATGGATCTGGCGGGCGTTGGATGTTTCAAGTTATGTTAAGAATAAAGGATGTCATCCGGTGTCTTAGGATTTGGTTAGTGTGTCTTATCCTGGACGAGACACATCTTCCAAGGCCTGGCTTTATTTAAAGTCTTTTGTCGAGTCCTTATGTAACTCTAAAACTATTTGCATGGTTTGTAATTCGAATTTGAAGTCTATGATTTAAGACAAGACTGTCATGTTTTTTTTAAACTTATTTAATGGATGAACATCTTCGGCTTTATCATATAGTTGTTGTTATGATTGAATGCAATGATATTAAGCAAGTCACACCAAATCACGCTTCCGCAAAGGTCAGGGTGTGACAGGCACGACTCCTGTCACCAAGGCTCCCTATCGTCTTGCACCTTCCGAGATGCAAGAATTATCCAGTCAACTTCAAGAATTGCTCGACAAGGGATTTATTCATCCAAGTACCTCCCCGTGGGATGCTCCCGTGTTGTTCGTCAAGAAGAAAGATGGTTCGTTTCGCATGTGTATCGACTAACGAGAACTTAATAAGCTTACCGTTAAGAATCGTTATCCTCTACCTCGTATTGATGATCTATTTGACCAATTACAAGGCGCGTCCTGTTTCTCTAAAATTGATCTTCATTCTGGTTATCATCAGCTTCGTGTACTCGAGGATGATGTACCCAAGACCGCATTTCGTACTCGTTATGGACACTACGAGTTCGTGGTCATGGCTTTTGGACTGACCAACGCACCCGCTGTGTTCATGGACCTTATGAATCGTGTTTGTAAACCCTATTTGGATCGTTTTGTGATAGTCTTTATCGATGATATTCTCATTTATTCTAAGTCTAAAGCTGATCATGCTCATCACTTACGCTTGATACTCGAACTGCTACGTGGTGAACGTCTGTATGCTAAATTTTCTAAGTGGGAGTTTTGGATTGATGAAGTGAAATTTCTTGGTCATGTCGTTAGTCAGCAAGGTATTCATGTTGACCCTTCTAAAATAGAAGTTGTGAAGAATTGGAGTACGCCTAAATCCGCCTCTGAGATTCGTTCTTTTCTAGGATTGGCTGGTTATTACCGCCGATTCATCTCGGACTTTTCCAAGATTGTTGTACCTCTCACCTCTTTGACTCAAAAAGAAAGACCTTTTGCTTGGGGTCCGAAGCAAGAGGAATCTTTTCAGACTCTTAAGACTCTTTTGTGTAACGCTCTTGTACTTACTCTACCCGATGGGAATGACGATTTTGTGGTATATTGTGATGCCTCGAACCGTAGATTGGGTTGTGTGCTTATGCAGTGGGACAAGGTTATTGCTTATGCCTCTCGTCAACTCAAGGTACATGAGAAAAACTATACTACTCACGATCTGGAGCTTGGTGCAGTTGTATTTGCGTTAAAGATCTGGCGACACTACCTGTATGGTACGAAGTGTGTGGTCTTCACCGACCATAAGAGCCTTCAACATATCTTCGACCAAAAGGAACTGAACATGCGACAGAGACGTTGGGTAGAACTACTTAACGACTATGACTGCGAAATTCGCTATCATCCTGGCAAGGCGAATGTAGTGGCCGACGCCCTTAGTCCTAAAACCCACTTTAAAGCTATTCGTGTCTCTAGTGATTTGCATACTTGTATTCGTGAAGCTCAGTACTCGTCAGCTAATGAAGGAAGTCTATCTGTTGAAGTTCTTGGCACTAACGTTAATCAGATCGAAACTAAATCTGATGGTCTTCAGTACTATCTCAATCGCATCTGGGTGCCAGATCGCGATAACCTCCGTGAGCTCGTTATGAATGAGGCTCACAAGTCCCGATACTCTATTCATCCAGGTGCCGACAAGATGTACCAGGATCTGCGTGCAACTTATTGGTGGCCTGGCATGAAGAAGGACATTGTTGTATATGTTTCTAAGTGCCTTACTTGCTCGAAGGTTAAGGCCAAACATCAGCGTCCTTCTAGACTCTTAGAACAACCGGAAATCCTAGTTTGGAAATGTGATAGCATCGCTATGGATTTTATTACTAAACTACCTCGAACCCCTTCTGGTCACGATAGTATCTGGGTAATTATTGATCGTTTGACCAAATCAGCCCACTTTCTTCCTATTCGTGAAGATTATAAAGTGGAGAAACTTGCTCGAATCTATACTGATGAGATTATATGCCGCCATGGCATACCTCTCGACATAATCTTGGACCGTGATGGTCGCTTTACTTCGCGTCTTTGGCAAACGTTTCAGTCCGCTATGGGTTCGCACTTGAATCTTAGCACGGCCTTTCATCCTCAGACGGATGGACAGACCGAGCGTACTATTCAAACCCTAGAGGATATGCTCCGTTCTTGTGTCATCGACTTGGGTGGTAACTGGGATGTACATTTACCATCGATTGAGTTCTCGTACAACAACAGCTACAATTCCAGTATTCAGATGGCTCCTTTCGAAGCTTTGTAAGGCCGCAAGTGCCCAATCACCTCTCAGCTGGCATGAGCTTGGTGACAAGCAGTTTACTGGCCCTGAAATCATTCAAGAGACAATGGATAAGATTCTTCAGATCCGTGATAACTTGATCAAGGCTAGGAGTAGACAAAAGAGCTATGCTGATGTTAGGCGTAAGCCTCTGGAATTTGATGTTGGTGACCGAGTCCTTCTCAAGGTATCTCCCTGGAAAGGATTAGTTCGATTTGGTAAGAAGGGAAAGCTCGCTCCTCACTATGTGGGTCCTTTCAAGATACTCGAAAGGATTGGCAAGGTAGTGTACATACTCGACCTGCCACAAGAACTAAACAACGTGCATCCAGTGTTCCACGTATCCAATTTACGTAAATGCTTAGCCGAGGAGGAACTGCAGGTTCCCCTCAAAGACTTGCAAATAAACGAAGCTGTACACTTCGTGGAGAAACCGGTCGATATCATGGATCAAGGTGTCAAGCGATTGAGGCGTAGCAAAATTCCCATTGTCAAGGTTCGATGGGAAGGAAAGCATGGCGCTGAATTCACTTGGGAATTGAAAAGTGAGATGAGGGCCAAGTATCCGCAACTCTTCGAGCAGTCTTCCTCTAAGATTTCGAGGACGAAATCTCCTAAAGGAGAGGAGACTGTAACGCCCTGCGTCCCTAAACTTTAGGCTTTTGGCAAGTTTAGTCCCTGAACTTTGTCTATTGTCAGTTTTAGTCCTTAATCTATGTAATATTGATACTTTTGAAACTTGTGAAACTTTGTGAGTCTTATTGATACTAGAATCTTGATTCTTGATACTTAAACTATGATTCTTGATGCTTAAATCTTGATACTTGGGAAACTAGACTCTTGACTCTTGATACTTATTTGGTGCTTGACTCTTGAGACTCGTGCAACTTGATTCTTGGTTGAACGAGAGACTGGAGTCTTGTCACTGGCCGAATCTATGAATCTTGGAAACTTTTGTGTTTATGATGTAATCTAGTTATATGATACTTTTACCAAACTATACGCAACACAACGCTTAATCTAACTCGCAAACGAAGCAAGGACGGGAACGTGGAAAGGATAGGATTGACCAAGTGAAAATCCAATCGGATGGCCACTCGGTCGACCCGCCATCCGATCCAATGCACACCGCCCTAGCCTCTCTCTCCCACACTATAAATAGGCCTGTCACATCAGTCCTTCACTAATGTGAGAGCCTCACTCGACCCAGACGCACGCACACCACATTTCTTCGATTTCTCGGCGATTTCGGTACGTGTTATGCTAGATTCTTGTACTTTCTTGATCTACACTTCATTCTCTACGTGATTCTCCTTTGAAATCACACTTTTCACCGTGAAATCTCTAAGATCTGAGTTCTTGAGGATGATGTCATCATAGTGGTTTGTACAAACTACCTTATGATGTCATTCCTGGTAAGATCTAGCTCAGATCTGAGGAATTAAATGTGTGTATCACCGAATCTAAGCTAGATCTAGGATTTTTCATGATAAAACTTAAAGTTATCTTCATCTCCCTTCAACTTTTCACTTCAAACGGTAGAATCCGGGTCTAAACGGACTATAGACTTGATGG
This sequence comes from Helianthus tuberosus, assembly GCA_030545235.1. NCBI lineage: Eukaryota > Viridiplantae > Streptophyta > Magnoliopsida > Asterales > Asteraceae > Helianthus > Helianthus tuberosus. Next base: position 55,710,680 of record CM060406.1, read on the forward strand.
ATAGTCTGAAGTTGGTTTGGAAACAGATTGTTGCCGGAAGAGGACGACCGTAGTACGGATTCCGACATAAACTCGTTATAAACAAATGACTGACCGGACAGGGGTGATTCCCATCCGATCAGAACAGTCGTATGATGATGAGTTTACCATTGTCTCAGTACGTACCGTGTCGTCATCGTTAATCTAGAAACTTAGAAACTTTACAAAATTATAACGAGACGAGGACCACTCAATCGAGTGGTAATCCGATCGGTTAGCCATCCGATCGAGCAGCCACTCGATCAGGTGATACTTGTCTCACAACCTTTCAACACTTGGAACTTTTTCAGAAACTTGAAACCTTGGGGTCCGTGGTCGAGTGGCAATCCGATCGGACAGCCATCCGATCAAAGTGACCAAAACGCTTAACAATAATTTGAAACTTGACACTTGAATCGAGTGGCAATCCGATCGAATAGCCATCCGATCGGACAGCCATCCGTTTCCCCCACACATTGTCACCTCACTCGACTGGCAACCTGATCGGATGGCCATCCGATCGGACGCCATCCGATCCAGTGACTGATTCCGACACCTTGTGCAATCTCGTTATTCTGCCCGACTCTTACCTGTTATAATCTAATCATGCTAATTCTAAAAGAGCTCCCTTTGATCCAATAACGGTCTTAACTGTTAAGCAATCACTGTGAGTATACTCGATCCCTTTTTGCTTTAAACTTTGGGATGTAACATGTATTCTATAAACTATGAAACTTGATACTTTTGAATCTAAACTCTATGTTATGTGTACGTGAAACTTGTGATTCTTGATTCTTGACTCTTTGTGCTATGTGACGTTTAATCCAGAAGTGTGTAGTTCTGCCTTAACAATAGTAGCGCTATAGGAGATGCACCTCCCCATTATTCTGGGGGTATTGTTAGGAAGATTCTAGTTTACCTTGAGTCTTGGGTAAACACTAAAGCATCGGGATACTTGGGCTATCACTGGTTGGACTGCTGCACTAGCACGGCTGAAACTATTTTATTACTTACATTGTGGATATGAGTTATTTTAATCTATTAATCTATATACTCAAACTTGTATACTCGCCGGTACATATTTGTATTGACTCTATTTTAATACATGTTGCAGGCTGATAGGATGCTGTGAAAACAAGTGAATCAAGCTAGGGTGATGCTTAGAAACCCACGTAGTTAATTAAACTTTGAGCGATATTTGACGTTTGATGCAATTTGATATTGATGTGATGGTTGTTCGTTTTAGACAAAGTTGAATCAATTTAACTATTATTGAAACATCTAGTGTTAGGGAATCTCTTGAGCAATCTGAACGCTTAGTGCTTGCACCCCGATGTTTCCGCCATCGGTTGGGGTGTGACAGTACCCTTTGATGATTTTCGCACTTTCGGACTTTTTAAGAGATTATCTTAGTTATAGTAGTAGGCCCCTCTTTTGAAGGTGACGTTACCCTCAACCCAGTGGTTTGAGTCAGCAAGGATACAATCCAAAAGGGTCGGAATATTGAAAGATAATTAATTAAGTTATTAATGCGAAAAGTGGTAGACCCCTCTTTTGAAGGTGACGTTATCCTCGGCTAAGTGGTTTGAGTCAGCAGGGATACAATCCCAAGTAGCCGGTTTAATGTATTAATAGTAGTTTACATATGAGTGGTTCAAGCCATTCGCACCCCCGCCATCCAATACCAGTGGGTATTGAAGGATCTCCTAGTAAGCTTGAACCAGGTCCTTGCAGGATCTATACACTGAACAAGGCAAGAACCTTACTAAACCATTCCCTTAACCCCCAACCAGGTAGCCAACATATCTCTATATAGACCGTAGAGACATGAATGATGCAATCTTTTACTTTATATAGACAGTAAAGTAACGCCAAGACACTACGGACAAATGATAAAGAAAATTCACCTTCAACATAAGAAACTATTTATTAAAGTCATTAATACAAAACCAAATAAAAAGTGCCGAAAGATTAAAAATCAAAAGTAATACATAAGAGACTTGTTTTCACCAAGTGATGTAATAGGCTTAACCAAACATGGCCTTTGATTGGTAAGAACTCTTAATATCAATCTTGGATCCCGAGACTACTACACACTCTACAGAAGGATGATGGATGATGGTGGTGGGTGTTGGTGGTGTAGTGGTGGTGGAGTGGTGGCAAACTGGGAGAGTAGTGGTTTGCCAAAGGATGCCTTTGAAGTGAGCCAAGCACCCCTATTTATAGCCTGCACAGAGCCCTGGCCACGGCCCCGTGTCCGGTGGGCACGCCCCCGTGGCCAGCCTTTTCTCTTCCTTCATTAAATGCAGTTGTCAGCAGAGGGTCCCACACGGCCCCGTGTCCAGTGGGCACGGACCCGTGGTCAGAATCGTATCTGTACTATCAAGATTTTGCAAGATTCTGCGTATCTTAGCGTTGACCACGCCCGTGTTGAGCTGGGCACGCCCCCGTGGTGGGCGTAGAAGCTTCTACAGGTTTGTCTTTTCTGGAGGCTCTTGGCCAAGCCCCTGTGTCCGGCTGGGCACGGCCCCGTGGTCACTCTTCTGTTTCTTTGTTTTTGCTTTTGCTTTGGCAATGTTTGATGTGTTAAAATGTAGTTTAATAAAATTAACTAAATTAACCTAGTTCTAGACTTTAAGTAATACTTTAGACTCACTAAGACACACTAAACTACTAACCGGCAAGTGTACCGATCGACTCTAGTATAGCTACTGTAAGTCCTGATATTGAACCCACGAGATTCTATCGAATTACGCTAATGACTCTATTTAGACTAGACTGACACGGACTGAACTATTTTGTTTGATTGATGGGGGTTTCTAAAAATTCTAAGAATGCAATTAAAACTAAATTAATTAACTAAGTTAACTAAACGAATTACTTCGGACTTTACTCAGATGATGGAAACACTACCTAGACTGGAATCCTGAATGCTTTTAGTTAAGATTATATTCGGAAGTTGTCTATTATGGAACCGGGATCATAAAATTCTCACCTCTCGGGAAATCTAAAGGACCCCTAACCCTTCTCAAGAGCACGCTATGATCCCCTAAAGGTTGTTAAATTACCGGTTATAAGACTCTCTTGCAAGACATCTAATGGATTTATAAAAGTATCCTACGAGGCTCACTTCTTGTCGAGATCTAAACCTAGGATAGACTTGTTTTCTCAGTTAGACTTGCTAGACAGCAGCTAATACGTTTACTTCCTAAGAAGGACACACCTTACAGTTTAATCGCTTAGACCTAGCAATAACCTCGCACCTTGCAGCTATTGATGATTAGTAGAACACTTGATTTTATAAGATTGCCGAATATTACTTCTAAGGTTTATCGGCCGATTTAACCCTAAAGATTCAAGATTTATTATGTGATATCGACAATCACCAAAATCTAAAACCTAGCACGACTCTATTATATGATAAAGACCGTCACCAAGATTCATGCAAAGCAATAAACAATATTCAAACAACATCAAGCACGCATACACATCTAACCAATAGGACAAGTCGTTTACAATTCATAAATAATCCATAATTTTCATAAATCCATAATAATAATCAAAACATAAGCAATCATTCATCCAATCTAGGTAGTTCAACAAGTTAGCCAATAATCATAGTCAAGAACGAAGATAACAAACAAGGTTTAATAACAGAATTCATTGAAGTAAATCTTGAATCCGTAAGATAGAACCCGTAAATCTTTAATAACAAACAAGGTTTAACAAACAAGGTTTAATAACAAACAAGAAACTAGAAAATAAAAGAAATCGTAAGATAGAACCCGTAAATTCCTTAATCTCTAAGCTTCCCACTTGACTCCAATAATTCCTAGCTTGAGACCTTTGCAAAAGATGCTCTCAAAGTCGTCCCCTATGATCTTCGTGCGTCCCAGCCTTGCTGTTAATTCGTGATCTGATGTGCGGCTTAGAGATGTTTATATTTTATTTATATCTTCAAACAATAACAATCCTACTCCAAACAATGCCTGCCGCCTCTTTTCTTTTCGTCCACCAATGGGCTTGGCCCAATTAATAATAATAAGCCTCCTTCGATTTTATTTTCTTTCCTTGGCGTGCGTCCACACCAAAACCACACTAGTAATATGGCATCAATTCCTTTAAATATAGGCTCAAACTATGCACACTATTAGTGTGTAGATAGCCAACCCAAAAAGGTTTTTTTGTCCTATGTGCATACCCTGCAATGTCGAGCTGTGGCCAAAGCGCGGCGTTTTGGTCCGATCAACCAGACAAAGACTGACGGGTGTCTGGCGGGTCTGTTGACCGGACCAAAACGCCGAGCTTTTGCCGCGTTTTGGTCCTGTCAACCAGACCGGGTGTCAGTCTTTTGTCTGGTTGACAGGACCAAAACGCGGCCAAAACTCGGCGTTTTGGTCCGGTCAACAGACCCGTCAGACACCCGTCAGTCTTTGTCTGGTTGACCGGACCAAAACGTCGCGCGTTAGCCACAGCTCGACACTGCAGGGTGTGCATACAAAATAAAAAACACATTTTTAGTGTGCCAATAGGCAAATGGGTATGCAAATAGGTACACCCATTATTATGGCCTCCATCTTTCATTCTTTCTTTTACTTATACATCACCTCAACATCATATATAATATTATATTTCCTTTTTTCTTAATAATTCTACCTTCACAAATATTAGAAGTGACAGCATTTTCAACTTTATAATTCACTTATCAAAATGTGTCATACTCTACGGCCCAATCAAGCTCAATTTTCGGTTTTCAATTTATTTTAATAATATAGAGAAAACTGGGCTCAACCCAATCAAGGAAAATAGCGACAATTTTACTTCGGTCTCTGGCACCCCACTCTGCCCAACTGGCTGGTTATTTTCATATTACTTGTTTTCACTTCATTTGCACCAGGACCTGCCCAACACAAAATAATATAATATAATACTAAAACTAAATAAAAACAAATAAAAACTATGCAATAATTATACACTTTACACGGGACAAATATGTGTATTTTACCCCACATCAATGTTGCCAAGGAGTCGGACATTTATTCCTTTTCTTTGTATTTATGTTGGTTTTGGTTGTATATTTGTTCCTTTTGCTCGTTTAAGCTCATTTGGTCCTGTAAATTCAAAAGGAAGACAAAAACACATTTTTCCAACATTAGTACTAAAAAATAGTTAGTTTTATGCCTCATTTGATTATTTATATGTTACATTTTGCGCAAATCAAATACCCCCACACTTGAATCTTTGCTTGTCCTCAAGAAAAATTCTTTAATATGTGGCTTATACACCCAAATGAAATAGGTAGAGGAGAAGTTTTGCGCTTGTCTTGAGTGTCGGGAATCCAAGATCTTTATTTGGGTTTTATTTTTATTTTATTTACAATCCTATTCGTTATGATTTATTTAGAACATTTTATAAGAAAAATGACTTATTTGGGCATAACATGTCTTTTTAAAATTTCATTTATATACAAGTTCACATACCTCACGGGAGATCACTCAACACTCGGCCGAAGATGTATTTTTGTGAAACACTCGAGGCAGGCATTGAACTTACTTCTACCATATGTTTGCCAAGCAATCAAACCTCCTCCTTTTTAACTATAAACATTCGTAAATATCAACAGGACTTTGGGAAATGGTTAGGCTTGGGCTAAGGGTATGTGGTTTTGGTTAGTGGTTACTAAAAATGGCTAAAAGCGTAAAAAGCATCGGTTGTCGTAAAACGTTTTTGTTTTTGTGACTTTTATTCAAACTAAGCATATTCAAACAAAGTTTATTTGAGGAACTTGTTTGTTTATTGCTATACTTTCATTTTATTTTTATTTTTTTGATAAAGAAACGTCACAAAATAACCGAGCTTTTTACTAAAGCAAAGGGGTTGAAAAGAAAAAGGTTTCTGGTGGGTAAAGGGTGTTTGTTTTGTGGGTTTTGAAATGAAAATGTTTAGGTTCAAAGGGGTTAACTAAGGGGATTTTGGGTAGTTTATAAAAAAATGAAAAATAATGGTGTTGAAAGGAAAATTGGTTAGTCCTAATGCCTCCATCTTTTACTTACTTGGGTTAAGTTGGTAAGGACCGGAAATGTATCGTCATGGCAAATTCTAGAGTCGCAAGAACCCAGCGGCTATTCACACAAGAAACAAAAAATGAGCATTTAGTTTAAAGATATATGCTTGTATGCTCAATAAAGGCTCAAAACTCACTTATTGTGGGAATGTGTTTATAATGTGATCAAGTATATATAATTAAATTTTAATTAGATTTGTCAAGCATTTTCATAATTTTCTTATTTGGTTCTTTTTATCACGACGCTATCGGTTGTAAATTTGTAAAAATATAACCTTTTTAGAACTTGTTATTCCTAAATTAAACAAAGACAAGTAAAAAACGTTTTTTTTTTTTTAAATTTGGGGTGATTAGCGGTTCCAATAGAGTTTTGTGTAAGGCTTGTTATTAGGACTTGCATAATTCAAGGTTTTAGCATCCCTCCCACACTTAAATTACACATTGTCCTCTATATGTCCCAAAAATAAGTTTTTAGGTTGATTGAATGTGTAAAAAGGTGTTAAAAAACAAAATTTTATGTTACTGGGCGTCTAGCCACGACCCCGTGTTGGTCCGGGCACGACCCCATGGTCAGATCGCAAGTAACAGAATTTAACAGAAGGCTGGACACGGGGCGTGTTCAGTGAGCACGGCCCCGTGTCCAGTTACCTGAACTGGGTAAATTTCTGCAGAGCCTGGGCACGGGGCGTGTTGGGTTGAGCACGCCCCGTGCTGATCTTGTTGTAATGCTGGAAAATTGTCGGGAAGCTCTGTTTTTGTGCATGGGGTGTGGTTTTAACGTTCCCTTGGTAACCTCCACCTTTTCGAGGGTGTTTAACCATTATAACATCATCCAAACACCATTTAATAAATTAAACCATCATTCATTAAAAAGTGCGAGATACATAGTTCCAAAAAAAAAAATTCAAACTAAAAACATAGATAGATAGGTAGGTCCTAGAATGCAAGAAATTTTTAAACCGCTAAGAAGTTCTATCCTAGATGTTTTCATTATAAGAAAAACAAAAACCCGAAAAATGATTTTTCCGGTTGAATAAGGCTTTTAGAACTTCTTCCCGGAGGGTGCTCCTCACACATCATTGAGCCATTCCTCTATCTCCCGAGGGAAAAGGAAGACGGGCCCATTGTCCACCTCATGTGGAGGAGGTGCGACCTCTACCGGAACCTCTTGTAAGGTGTCTAGAGGAGGTTCCGGGGGAATGTCATCCCATCCGGTTGGATTAACAACTTCTTGTGCCAAGTTCCAATCTTCTTGTGGGAAGATTGGCTCCATAGGCGGCATTGCAAGAATGTTCAACCTTTGGTGCAAAAGGATGATCTCTTGGAAGCTACTCTCTAGCCCCACCGTTAGATAGTTGATACGGTCAATTAGAACCTCCTCCACGGATGTCATCTCATCGAGTGCTTCTCTTAGCGCCATTACGTAACGCACAAGGGTCGCTTCTATCGATGGCCTCCTTTCTCTGCGACTGTTTCTCGAGTGAGCTGAAGATGTTCCGCTGTTCTGGCTCGACATTCTAAGAAAACAAGTCGAAAAGTTCAAAATAATGAAACGGTAACTCCGGCCACGGCCCCGTGTCCGTTGGGCATGGCTCCGTGGCCACCATTCTACAGATTTTTTAATCAAGGAACCTTATTGTTTTAAATTATTTTTCTGAATTTTGAGACATTTCTGAGTATAAATAACTTAAAACGGTATTATAAAACTTATTTTTAATAAGATTCCTTGTTTAAAACCTAGCAAGTATCGCAATAAAGCTTGAAGCCATGGAAGTTTCAAGCTTTAATGGAGGCTTGAGGAGTTTTTGGAGAAGAAGACAAGAGACAAAAGTGGTAAAGACAAGATGGTTGTTGAGAACCTTCTTTGGAATATACCTTGTAGGGTATGTGTGAAGATCCCAGCAGATCTTGGTCTTTGGAATGGGTACAAATGTGCAGGAATCATGCTGACTTTATAGAAAACGACAGCACGCTGACCACGGCCCCGTGTCGGCTGGACACGACCCCGTGGTCAAACAAGACTCTGACACATTTTATCCGTATTCTGAACACGGGGCGTGTTGGCCTGGACATGACCCCGTGGTCAATTTTGAGGTGGGCATGGGGCGTGTTGACCTGGACACGGCCCCGTGGCTAGAGAATTTTATAAAGTTTTGTCTTATTTTAAGGAATTTATCCGGATCGGGTGGTTCCTTACTGGAGGGAACAACACCGAAGTGCCTAAGGTACCTTAATTGCTCTTGATTTAAACAAGAACGCAAAAGGTTATCGGAAAGGGTAAAACCTAAGCTAAATACCGGTGGGCGAAACCGACCTTTATTCCCCTTATCCGGGCTCTCGTTAAAGAAGGTATATGTCGAATCGCTCAGGTCTATGAACGCATCGGCGGAGACCAATGGAGAGTCCTTCACGGCATAATCGACACAGGGACGACTATCGCTAATGTCCTCACAAGAGTTAGAGGTGCTTTCGGAATCGTCGCTGTTGTTAGAATCTGAATGCGACCCCAATAATTCCCCTTGACCGTCGTCTTGTGATGAATAACTTGTTTTCATCTCAAGCTCTTTTCATTTTTGGAGAATTATTTCTTCGAGCTGACATAATTCTTCGGAAGTTATGTCATCTAAAAGAAATGGTTGAGGGCATTCGGGGGAGAGATAGGGATCGTTTTTACTTTCGCTCATCTTAAGGTTACAGGGAAACGATAGGTCTAAATAGTGGGGAGTGTAATTTTGAAAGTAACATTCTAAATCTTTATGAAATCCACCACATATTTGACACCATTCACCGTAAGAGGAGCGAAAGTAAAAATAATCAATATCACTCATATTTTTGTCAGAAATTACCAACCGTCGGGATCTTACAGTTCTGTTTTCAGCAGCTGAAGAGTGGACACGAGGGTGTGTTCAGTGGGCACGGCCCCGTGGTCAGCTACTGTCTGACTTAAAACAGGATTGCCAGTAACAAAGATGGACACGGCCCCGTGTCTGGCTGAGCACGACCCGTGCTTAAGTCTGCAGAAACTGAAAAATTAAGAAAAAACCTAAAAAAATAGAAAAATAAGTAAAAAATAATTAGGCCGTTGATTCCAAACTTTCTTAAAATCCTTGTGTCCCCGGCAGCAACGCCAAAAACTTGGTGTGTGCGAAGCGTGATATGATTTTATTGATATTTTAAGCCCACTTTTCGCATTAGTCAAGTTTTAAATTTATAAAACACGATATTCTACTAACACTAAACATACACTTGGGCAAGTGCACCCATCGTGAGCGTAGTATAGCGTTGGTAAGATACCGAGGTCGTCCAAGGACACAAGAGCTTTTAGTATCGGTTTATCATCAACGTCTAATCAATCTAAAATTTTTGAGAAAAGGTTTTAAACACGAAAATAAAAACTAAAGATGCAGAAATAAATATAAAAACAGATAGACAAGATGAATCACTTGGATCCGATTCGCTTTTAATGTACCCTATTATGATTTTCGCACTTTCGGACTTTTTAAGAGATTATCTTAGTTATAATAGTAGGCCCCTCTTTTGAAGGTAACGTTACCCTCAACCCAGTGGTTTGAGTTAGTAAGGATACAATCCCAAAGGGTCAGAATATTGAAAGATAATTAATTAAGTTATTAATGCGAAAAGTGGTAGGCCCCTCTTTTAAAGGTGACGTTACCCTCGGCTAAGTGGTTTGAGTCAGCAGGGATACAATTCCAAGTAGCCGGTTTAATGTATTAATAGTAGTTTACATGTGAGGGGTTCAAGCCATTCGCACCCCCGCCATCCAATACCAGTTGGTATTGAAGGAGGTCCTAGTAAGCTTAAACCAGGTCCTTGCAGGATCTATACACTGAACAAGGCAAGAACCTTAATAAACCATTCCCTTAACCCCCGACCCGGTAGCCAACATATCTCTATATAGACCGTAGAGACATTAATGATGCAATCTTTTACTTTATATAGACAGTAAAGTAACGCCAAGGCACCACAGACAAATGATAAAGAAAATTCACCTTCAACATAAGAAACTAGTTATTAAAGTCATTAATACAAAACCAAATAAAAAGTGCCGAAAGATTAAAAATCAAAAGTAATACATAAAAGACTTGTCTTCACCAAGTGATGTAAGAGGCTTAACCAAACATGGCCTTTGATTGGTAAGAACTCTTACTATCAATCTTGGATCCCGAGACTACTACACACTCCAAAGATGGATGATGGATGATGGTGGTGGGTGTTGGTGCTGTAGTGGTGGTGGAGTGGTAGCAAAGTGGGAGAGTAGTGGTTTGCCAAGGGATGCCTTTGAAGTGAGCCAAGCACCCCTATTTATAGCATGCACAGAGCCCTGGCCACCGCCTCGTGTCCGGTGAGCACGCCCCCGTGGCCAGCCTTTTCTCTTCCTACATTAAATGCAGTTGTCAGCAGAGGGTCCCACACGGCCCCGTGTCCAGTGGGCACGGCCCCGTGGTCAGAATCGTATCTGTACTATCAAGATTTTGCAAGATTCTGCGTATTTTAGCGTTGACCACGCCCCGTGGCACGCCCCCGTGGTGGGCGTAGAAGCTTCTACAGGTTTGTCTTTTCTGCAGGCTCCTGACCACGCCCCCGTGTCCGGCTGGGCACGGCCCCATGGTCAGTCTTCTGTTTCTTTGTTTTTGCTTTTGCTTTGGGGATGCTACCGAGGGGTCGGGCATGTCACGTTTATTCATTTTCTTTGTATTTATGTTGGTTTTGGCTGTATATTTGTTCCTTTTTCTCGTTTAAGCTCATTTGGTCCTGTAAATTCAAAAGGAAGATAAAAACACACTTTTTCCAACATTAGTACTAAAAAGGGGTTAGTTTTATGCCTCATTTGATGTAATTTATATGTTACATTTTGCGCACATCAACATGTATCATGTGTAAAAAAAATTTTTGGGTCAACACAAGTTTGTGAGTAAGTCTATTGTTTAAATAAAAATGTTTTTGTTTATTTGTTTAAAAATATTAACATGCGATTCAATGGCAATTAAGTGATAAAAATGAATAATACCAATAATTAAATCAAACACAACCAAACAACAAGCATGATGATGTGAAACTGCGGTAAATATGTATATGTGATAAACATAATAAAGCGATAAATGCGAGACTCAAGCCTGCCGACAAGCGAATCTAAATGGGGTGACGATACTAGGCTACAACCCATGGTCATGAGGAACCTAGTCAGCCGATGGATCCATGTGAATAATGATTAGCGATACTTATTAATGATAATGGTTAGCGATACAAACAATAAACAAATCACAACTACCACATAACTACACATTGAACTTTGCATGTATTTGAATAATGGTTAGCGATACAAACAATAAACAAGTACCCACACCTTTTCCTCGAGTCTTACTCTTCAATAAATTTCAATACGAAATTTCCTAAAATAGGGGAGACTATAACGTTCCGTATTTTTGTTGTATTTTCCAATTACTTGTAATTCGTATTTCATTTCAATCTTTGAAATCCGAGACTTCGATCATAATGGAAAACTACATTTTATAAACAAGCGTGTTAAATTTATACTTATGTGCTATGCAACCAATCATCTAATATGCGTTTTATATGCAAAACCGAATCATACTTATTATTTATTTTATACTCAGTATATTGTTCTACACATTCATACCCTACACATACTTATACATGCCTTAAAATTCCCTAAAAACACTTAACACATTAAACATATTGCATAATTGCACAAACCACCAAACAACAAGGGGCAAAAATGCAAAAATTGAAATCTGAAATGCCTTACGGACCGTAAGACATTGTCCACACGGTCAACATGGGTATCTGGGCGGCAAATTTTGGACAACTTTGCGAAATTATGCTTTTCAACCACTTTTTCCACCTCCCTTCTCCTCCAATCACCTTCTAACTTAGTTATGACATAAACCCTAATCCCCCACTATAAATCCAAGCCTTCCATACCTTGTTTTCACTTTCCACACTCTAAATCTACTCTCAAACACTCAAGAATTCTCAATAATCTTTGCAACTTTGGGAAGAAAGTTCGAAGTATTAAAGTGAGCTTTCAACTCACTTCCTTCTTCATTTCTTCTTGTTTTCTTCTTCCATTCCACTTGGACAACCTCTAGGGATGTTACCCAATGTTTACCAAGGTAAACAAAGGTGGTACATCACCACATTTGAGGTCCAAAGTGAGAATAAATTATGTTCTGTTAAACTTTCAAACACACTTTAACTTTTACTCGTCTTTCTTGTATGAACTTGTATCAAACCTTGTCCCTAACTAATCTACATGTTGAGGGAATTGAGTTAAGGTATTTTTCCAGAAAGTATGAGATTCAAACACCTCCTTACTTTATGTTTCAAAGACCCCAAGTGGTCTCTATGTGAGTAAAAACCAAACTAAGACTTCAACCTTCAATGTTAAAGGATTTGTGTTATGGTTAAAGGTGTGAACAATGGGACTTAGGTTCTGCAAGATATTGTATTCTTTATGAACGAACATCGGTGGTTGGGTTGAAGAACCGATATTATGAGGATCATGCAGATGTGACATGATTTTAGGTTTTCCAAACAATTTGTAAAAGCAGAATATGAACTGGGTTTTGTAAAATCTGGTAAAATTTTAACAGAAATCGATGCAACAACTAATTGTAATACCAACTATGAGCTTAGAACTTTGTTCTAAATCGATTATTAGATAGAAATTAGAGATCTAGTTTTGGTACCAGCTATTAGGATTAGTCCTAATATACTGTGGTTTGATTAACAAACCAATTATAAATCATTATTTTTAGAATTAGTTGCAACGTAAATATTAATCAATCAAATACACATAGTTATTGAAGAATAGTAATCACTGATTCTCATGTCCTTGAATCATAGGTGTATAAAAACTCTGTGCGACCTCAACACTAGATCTCATAATTGTACTCTGCACAATTTAGAAGAATGACAATCACTGGCTCATGATAAAGTCATGATCTATTTATACCAGTAAAGAAACAACTAATGATCTATGCTGACATGACCTAGAAAACAACCTCTAATAATCAAAACAACTGAGTGATTCACAGTTTTTGTGAAAAAAAACAGTAATCTTACAAAAGTACCGATTTATCAAACTACTTCTTAGAACTAGATAATAATTGTTACAACAACAATTGTTGTTTGTGTAACCAAGAGTTGTTTACTCTTAGCAAAAGTCCTTCATTCCGCCGCAATGATAAATCTTAACAAACAATTTTAACCAACACTTCCATTGTTATCATTAGTAGTTTCATTGGGGGGGGGGGGGGCAAATTGTAAACACTTTGATTCAAATCTTTATTTTTCTATGAGGACAATTGATTTTACATCAATTGCTTGCTCTTTTTGGCATATCTGTTCTTTATAGGGTTCAAGAAGTTTTGATCAACCTTCAAGGAAGATTAGCACACATCACTTAAATAATGAATATTAAAATGAGGAGGAGTGTTATAGAAGTTGCAATGTTTTTCTCTTCACTAAGTTTTTCCCATATATTTTTCATAGTAAGGTTTATAATGAGACAGCACATCTATCTAGAAGTATCAGACCCAGACAATACGTGTTGCATCAAAGACGCAAATATTTGTACGTGTTCTTATCAAGTCTTATCTAGTATTCTACACATCAAAACCGATCCTACAAGTGGTATCAAAGCAGGATAAAGGATATCTACTTGTGATACGCTTGGATTGTGAATATTTCGGTTGAAAAAGCATCATTTTTCACATTTCTATAAGAATTCACAGTAAAAAAGTCTCAAATTTCTTCTCACATCCACATCTTTCAATTTGGAACAACATATAAAGAGATCTCACCTAAATTCACCCGTTTTCATTCCCACTCATTGAAAAACTTCCAAAAATAGTCTCGGGCGCAAGAGGTTCCTACGCACGCAGGAGCTCATATGCAAGAGCTTCTATGTGCGCAGGAGTCACACGCTCGAAGTGTCGTACGCTTGAAAAGGTTTTGCATTTGAAGGTCAGACGATGAAGGTCATACGCTATAGGGTCCTGCATTTCTAAGTCATAAGCTTTGAAAGTTATAAGTTTTGTAAAATTGTTAAAACATGGATTCAGACATGTTAAATGCTTTTGCTACGGAAAGGAGTTCATCAAGCATAGTTTAGAAGATGAATTTGGATAACGAGATGGATACACCCAACAAACCACCAAAGCTTCTACGATTACCCGCGATGGGATAGTTGGTTTGAGAACTATGTTCAAGCAAACAACCTTGAGGCATGGATAGTGATTGAAGAGGAGTACTTAATTGCAAGAAATGAAAGTGGAGAGGAGATTAAGATTTCTTAGATTCTAGAAGCTGAAATGGATTTTTAAAAGAGAGAGAAGAAAATGTATAATATGATTCAATAGTCGATCAAAGATGATATTCTACATCTTCTTCAACACAGAGAAACAACTCAATCACTCTGGATGGCATTGCTTAACAAATACAGGGGAAATGCTGATATGCGTAAAAGTAAAGCTGACCTGATAAAGAAAGAATTTGATACTTTCACAGCTATCAAAGGAGAGACAATTCATCTGTTGATAGAACGTAATTGTCACCTAATTGCTGAGATGAAACGTAACAAGATTGAACCTTCAAATCCTGAGCAAGTTGAAAAATTAGCAGATGCTTTACCCGATGATGACTGGAGGATGTTTTGATAATTTTAAAATCAAGACTTGTAGATTTCATAAGTCTGAATCTGAGTAAATTTACGGAGAAGTAAAGAAAGAAGTCAAAGATGAAGGAAAATACTATTCCACAAGACATTGGGCTCTATTATTGCAAGCTAGAACATACAAACAACATTCTATGCAAACAGTTCAAGTCAGTTTACATCGAGTGGGAATGAATCTATGGTAATAGCTTCGGATTTACACATAATTCACATCCAATCTATGGAAGCAGTTTAGGATCTAATGTGACTCAACAATCTCAACAAATACAGACTCAACAATCACAACCTCAGCAGAGTCAAAATCAACCAAATACAGCAAGTCAATCTTCATAGAATCTCTGCAGTGCAACATCTCAGTGAATCTAAACAATCTTCATGGTATCACTGTCCCGAATGTCAAAAAAACATATCGCTCCTTTAGCCTCAGTACTTCAGTCATATGATGGTTTGCTAGCAGGCCGGATTGGAAACTACAATTTAGTCAAAGAGGACTATGAACAAATTAACCCTGAGGAGATGGAGCTGATATATATTCAATGGTGCTTGGCTAGTGTGGTAAGGAGGGCTCAGCAATTTATGGAGATAACAAGCAAAAACAATTTAGGGGATGCATCTACTAAGCTTGGGTTTGATAGGTCTAAGGTAATGTGTTTCAAATGTGGTAAGAGGGGGCACTTCAAACAAGAATGCACGAACAAGCAGGTTTATAGCAACTTTAATCCATTTGGGAGTAATAGTGATTTTTACCAAAGAGCCATTTATCACCGAAACCAACTAGAAATCAAAGTCCTAGATCAGTTAACTCAAGAAATATACCAATTGAAAGTGGGTCTTCGTCAAATACAACTCCGAAAGATAAAGCCTTAGTGGTGGTCCAAAGAGACGAAGGTTTCAACTGGAATTCAATTGTTCAGAACTGAAGGGTTAACATTGATGGCTGAAATAAAAGAAATTGAAGATGTCAAAATTGAGGTTAAAAAGGTTGAAGAAGTTAAAACAGAGGTTGAGATCAAAGAGGAGGATAAAGTTAAAGTTGAAGCTGAATAAACTAATGAAAAAGTTGAAATAAAACCGACAAATATTGTCGAAGAGGATAAGTGAATTCCTATAATTCAAGATGCTATTTTTAGATCAATTTTTCCTTCTAATGTTGTTAAAAATTTGCAAGATTTTTCTCGAAGGACATGCGCTTGGAGAAATTAAGTTTGATGAGGAAGAAGATATTGTCGAAGTAATCAATTTGACTCAGATCACATCTGAATCAATGGAGGAATTGGCTTAGAAAACTATGATGGCTCAGCTGAAAAAGGTAAATACTAAGCCATCCAAGTATAAAACCGAGTAAAAAATAGAAGTTCAAATTTAATCGGTAAAAACCGAGTCATCCGAAGCTAAAATTGAACCAACAAAATCTTTTCCGTGTAAAAAATGCTTAATTTCATGTGATAAATGCATTGAAAAGGATGCAGATTATGGTAGATTAAGAGTTCAAACTGAGAGTATGCTAACTAATCTGAAAACCCGTCTCATGGTTGAACTAGTGTGGATGTCTCCTCACTACTTGTTTTATTTGGTTGTTGATATATAGAATCACCGGGGTAACCCTTTACCCAAAAAACTAATCTGAAAACCCTTCAAATTGCTTACAGCAAACTGAAAAAATCTGAAAAGGGTTTGTCGAACATATTAAAAAGAATCAAAGACAACTGAAATGTTAAAAAACACTGTTTTGGATAAACAACAAGCAATTGATAAATATCTTGATGCAATGGTTGTTCTAAAACAACAAATGGAAAAGTAAAAATTGAGTCTGAAAGGGTTGAAAGAAAACTAACGAGTTATGTGGTAGCATCTCATGCCTATAACATATTATCCCCAAACCTACTAGGAAGGATGAAGATTCCGGGGAAAAGGTTTATGGTTATAGAAATCATGGAATCGGGTACAATAGATGTTGACAAAGCCATTGATGTTGTAGTGAAAACTCCATTAGGGGTTGATCCTAAA
Organism: Helianthus tuberosus; assembly: GCA_030545235.1. Taxonomy (NCBI): domain Eukaryota; kingdom Viridiplantae; phylum Streptophyta; class Magnoliopsida; order Asterales; family Asteraceae; genus Helianthus; species Helianthus tuberosus. The sequence goes on from CM060406.1 coordinate 55,727,488, forward strand.
TACATACTACCCGAAACCATTGATGTATCGTATGCAAAATCAGATAACACTTCCAACAGTTGTGTTGAGGATGTTTGTAAATCAGTAGTAGAAAAAGTATTTGAAAAGGAATCTGGTGAGAGTTCTGTCACAACCCCCAACCCCTATCCCCAGGAGCGGGCGCCGCGAGCAACCAGATGGGTGGTATCGGTGTTTATTAATTTGGCAGCGGAAATTAAACATCAGGATCGTAGTTAGGAAATGGTTTATCAGAGTTAAAACACCACACTTTTATAAATAATAAATACATGGGAAAAAACCCAGGTTTCCATTATAATATGTTTATAGGGATAAACCCTATTTTATTGAAATAAAACTTCTTTCTTGTTTAGGTAAATTTTATAGCCACTTTTCCAAGCCTTCAGTGCTCTCCAGCTTAATCAGCAAGAAATACTGGCGAGTGCATCCCAGTTTAATCAAAACAGGATTTTATATCTTTACAGTATTGAGAACGATTATAATGTTTATATATACCCAATTACCACCCACGGTACTGTCAATCCTGAATTGTGGTCATGCAAATACTCACAGTGTAGTAACAAGTAATGTATACAAAACCCCAACATACCGACAGTACTTGTAGAATACATAGACTCAATCACTGATAATTATACTTTAAAATAATTGAGGTTTTGTAAAAATAGTTTACAAAAATAAGTTATACTCACAAATAGTGAGAAAAAAGTGGATGTACTCACTTTGCTATTTTAGATAATACTACTGCTTTCTGGTGACTTCCTGGTTATAATCTATTAAAAAGTAAACAATGTACACGTGTTAGTAAGATAACCCAATTTACATTAGCTATACCCCCGAGACAGAACTCCAACTACTGAGTCAGGCAGAGCTTTGACTTGCGTTATGGAGCTCAAGATCAATCGGGCAGAGTAACTAATACGTAACCGGGGGTTATAATACTTACTACGAGGCAGAGCTTTGCTTTTTAGGGTTATTATATCGAGCAACACTATTGCTATTATAGGGACTTTAGAAAGAAAAGAATTGAACGACTGAAGACTGAGCTCGACCCCTCCTTATATAGGCTGGAATTATGGAGGCTCGCGGCCCGCGACAGCCGCTTCTATATCTCTCGCGGCCCGCGAGAGAACTATGGTAGGCCCTAGCTTAGTCGACTCAACCCCCTAGACCCAACACGTACAGGACACGTGGCACAATGTGGTCCAGCCTGGTGTCACTTGGTCGCGGCTCACGACGACTTATCCTGAGGGAGTCGCGCCCCGCGAGGACCCTATTGATTTGTTTTTATTTGATTTTTATTAATATAAAGGTAATTTAGGGTTATTTTTCGTATACGGGGTATATTTTAAGATGTATAAGAGTATTTTAATGGTTTTGGGAGAGTTGTTATATCCTCCCCACCTTGTTTTAGATCTCGTCCTCGAGGTCTACTGGAACAGGTGTGGATATTTCCTTTGCATCTCTGACTCGAGCTCCCAAGTGTATTCTGGTCCTCTCTTGGAATCTCATTTCACTTTGACTAGAACTAATCTGTTGTGTTTGAGATTCTTGATCTTTCTATCTTCAATCTGTAGGGGTTTCTCTACAAACTTAAGCGTCTCATTTACCTCTATGTCCTTAAGAGGTATCACTAATGATTCATCTGCTAAGCACTTCTTGAGATTACATACATGAAATACATCATGTATTCCTGCCATTTCCTCTGGCAGTTGTAGCCGGTAAGCTACTGGTCCTATTCTTTTAATAATCTCAAAAGGTCCAACATACCTGGGGCTTAGCTTTCCGCTTTTTATGAATCTAACCACTCCTTTCCATGGAGAAACTTTGAATAATACTTTATCTCCTACTTGAAATTCCAACGGTTTTCGCCTGTTATCAGCATAACTCTTTTGACGATCTCGTGTTGTTTTTAGTCTTTCCTTAACTTGAATAATTTTGTCCGTTGTTTCTTGTACTATCTCTGGTCCAGACAGTTGCTTTTCTCCAATTTCTGCCCAACAGACTGGAGTTCGGCACTTTCGTCCATAAAGTGCTTCAAATGGTGCAACATTGATACTAGTATGATAGTTGTTATTGTAGGAAAATTCTATTAATGGTAAATGATCACCCCAATTTCCTCTGAAATCAATTACACAAGCTCTAAGCATATCTTCCATTGTCTGAATTGTCCTTTCGCTTTGTCCGTCCATTTGAGGATGATAAGTTGTGCTTAGATTTAACTTGGTTCCCATTGCTTTTTGGAAACTAGTCCAAAAATGAGAAGTAAAACGGCTATCTCTTTCAGAAACAATAGATAAAGGAATTCCATGTAATAACTATTTCATTTACATATAACTTGGCTAATTGTTCCATACTGAAAGTTTCCTTCATTGGTAAGAAATGAGCAGACTTGGTTAATCTATCTACAATCACCCAGATTGTATCATTACCTTTTCGTGTCTTGATAATTTAGTAACGAAGTCCATTGTTATCAGTTCCCATTTCCATATTGGCATTTCGAGTTACTACAATAAACATGAGGGTTTCTGATGTTCAGGTTTAACCTGTGAACAGGTTAGACATTTAGCAACGTAGGTTCACGCTATTAATATGATCGAGTAATCAATACTTACATTTGTGTATCTCATATTACACTCTACACTCGAGGTGTCATACGCAACTATACTTGTCCTCACATTCCATAGCCGTCACACATACGTCATTCCTTCTAGTAATTGTAATGCTAAGGCAATTATCTAACAATGTACCAGGTGGCTATATCCTTTTTCATTCCTATTCACCAGAAATTCTTTCTTAAGTCTTGATACATTTTATCATTACTAGGATGTATCGTATACTTAGACTTATGGGCTTCTTCTAAAATTCGGTGGCGTAGGTTTCCTTGTTTAGGTATCCAGATTCTTTTCTTATGGAATCTCCAAATTCCATATGTTCCTTGTTCTAATTGCTTAATCATTCCTTTTAATTTTTCAGTATCGTCCTTGATTACTATTTCTTGCATTTCTCTAATTTGCTCGTTTAAATCTATCTGCAGATTTAAATTGCGAGAACGTACTCGTTTTGACTTTTCATGATACTTTCGACTTAAAGCATCAGCTACTACATTAGCCTTTCCTGCATGATACTGGATATTACAATCATAATCACTGAGAATTTCTATCCATCGTCTCTGTCTCATATTTAACTCCTTTTGCCCGAAAACATATTTTAGACTCTTATGATCGGTGAAAATAGTAAACTTGCTACCATAAAGATATTGTCTCCAAATCTTAAGGGCAAAAATTATGGCTCCTAACTCTAAATCATGGGTTGTATAATTTTCTTCATGATTCTTAAGTTGTCTAGAGGCATAGGCTATAACCTTTTGACGTTGCATTAACACACATCCATAACCTAACTTAGAAGCGTCACAATAGATTATAAAATCTTCAGTTCCTTATGGTAACACGAGTATGGGTGTGTTGGTTAATCTTTGCTTAAGAATTCTAAAAGCTTCTTCCTGTTTTGGTCCCCATTCAAACTTAACTAATTTGCAGGTCAGTTTTGTTAATGGAATAGCTATTCTAGAAAAATCTCGGATAAACCGTCTATAATATCATGCCAATCCAAGAAAACTTCTTACTCCCATTGGTGATTCAGGGACTTTCCATTTAGTAATCGCCTCGATCTTTGTGGGATCCACATGAATTCCTTTATGATTAACTAGATGTCCAAGAAATTGTACTTCTTGTAACCAAAATTCACATTTTGAGACTTTAGCATAAAGCTTCTCTTTTCTCAGCAAATTTAAAAGTATATACAAATGCTCTGGATGTTCTTCTTTACTCTTAGAGTAAATAAGAATATCATCTATAAAGACAATTATGAATTTATCCAGATATGGTTTACGTATTCTGTTCATCATGTCCATAAATGTGGCTGGGGCATTGGTTAAACCAAATGGCATGACTGTAAATTCATAATGACCATACCTTGTTCTGAAAGCAGTTTTAGGAATATCATCTTCCTGTACTTTCAATTGATGATATCCTGTGCGTAAATCGATCTTAGGAAAGAATCGAGCTCCTTGAAGTTGATCGAACAGATCATCGATTCTTGGTAGTGGGTACCGATTTTTAATCGTGACCTTGTTCAGTTCTAGTTAATCAATGCACATACGCATTGATCCATCCTTTTTTCTTGACAAACAAGATTGGTACTCCCCATGGCGATGAACTAGGCTGTATGGAACCTTTCTCCAGAAGTTCGTCCAATTGTTTCTTCAGTTCTTGCATCTCCGCGGGTGCTAAATGGTAAGGTGCCTTGGTAATTGGTGTTGTCCCTGGTATTAGGTGAATTTTGAATTCAACCTCTCTATCCGGAGGCAATCCAGGTAATTCTTCTAGAAAAACATCTGAGAATTGAGATACTATGGGAATATCTTTCAATTATTTTCCTTTAGTGTTAATGATTATGGAAATCATATACACGAGTGATCCTTTCCTTGCATAGCTTGTTGTTTTCATCACATAGATGAATTTTGTGGACCTAGTTGGCTTATCTCCTTTAATTGTGATATTTTCACCCTTTGGTGAATTTACTTGTATTGACTTTTGATCACATAGAATACTGGCATGATCGGCTACCAACCAATCCATTCCTAATACGATATCAAATCCGGCCAGATTCATTGGATAAAGGTTAGCAATGAAAGTATGGTTTAAAATTTCTATTCTTGCTCCCTGCAAGATTTCAGTGATCTTAATGGATTCTCCATTTGCCGTTTCTACCAGACATTCTTGTTGAAGTTTAGTTAATGGTTGATTGAGAATTTTTGCAGAACGAAGTATTAATAAAACTTTGGTTAGCACCAAATTCAAATAATACTTTAGCAAAAATATCATTAACTAAAAACGTACCGGGAATCACATCCGGAATCATCTTGGCTTCTTCAGCTGTCAGAACAAACGTTCTGGCATTCTTGGTAGTTTTGCTGTTTGTTCCTAGAGCTAGTTTCGGACAGTTCGGTTTGATATGCACAGTCTCTCCACAGTTGAAGCATAGCTTATTGCTGGGTTTCTTCATGCAGTCTTCTTCCTTGTGTCCAGACATTTTGCAGAAGTTGCAGTATATGGAACATCTTCCTGAATGCTTCTTCTTACAGTACTTACAGTAAGGTGCAGAAGTAGAACCTGTACCTTTCCCACGGTTGGAATTACCGTAGCAAAATTCCTGGGTAAGTTTTTGGGCTAGGTTCTTTCTCTGGTTTTCTTCTTGCGTGCGTACCAATTCATCAGTCAAGGTATTGGCTAGTTCTACGGCTTCTTCTATCGTTTGTGGTCTAGCTGCCTTGACTACGTGTCTGATTTCACTAATTAATCCCCAGATGTAACGGGAGATTAATACTGGTTCTGGTGAGGCTAGGGTTGGCACTATTCTAGCATATTCGAAGAATACAGTAGTGTAACCCTTGTCGTCTATTCCAGTCATTCTAAAGTTTAAGAACTTTTTAGCGATTTGTTCTTTTTCATGAGGAGGATAAAATTTCCTTTCAACTATGTTCTTAAAGTCAGTCCATTCCATATTATAAATTTTATCACTTCCTCTAGACTGGAGAATAGTATTCCACCATTCTAAGGCTGCATTCTTAAAAAGATTAGAAGCAAACATAATCTTATCTTCCTCTGCACATTTGCTTATTTTTAAGACTGCTTCCGTCTTTTCTATCCAACGTAGAGTTGCAATGGCTCCTTCATTGTCAGAGAATTCTATTGGTTTGCAAGACCAGAATTCTTTGTAAGAACAACCATATGACATGGTTCTTCTCCTTTTTGGAATCGGTAATTGAAGTAGCGGTCCATTATTCACGCTGTGACTGGGTTCAGTAGGTGGTCGTTTACTTCCACTATTAGTTTTATTATTTTCTGCTTCCTTAACAGTATTGATAATATATGGCATAGCGTCTATAATTCCTTGTGCTACTATGTGTTGGATGGCACTGTTATCTAATTGGTTTCCATTATTATCATTATTCTGGTTTTCCTGATTTACTTCGTTGTCCATCTGAATTATAAACATTTATCAGCTATTAATATCACAGAATAAATTTAATATAAACAATCACGCAAACAAATTGATATATATATATATATATATATTATCATAATTATGGGTTATTCATCCAAAACTGCATTTCTCGCTCGTCGTATTTCCACATGAGTTTTTCTCCTATATGTCGTATCCTTTCTCCTTCCTCCACTAATTCCTCACCAAATGTGCGGAGTTCCTGCACATTCTCTTCACTCATGGATGGCAGTGGTGCGGGTACTGGGTCAGGGTACTGAGGTATAGGTTCTCCATATGGGTACGGGTTGTCTAACATATTCTGAATATACTGGTCGGCATTCCAATACGGATCTAAGGGATTAAGATTGGTATACTGTGCTATGGGATTTGGTATCGGTTCTCCTTGTGGATAAAGTTCTTGATATTCCCTATGGTCATCTTCCCATGGATCATATGCTAAAGGATTAGGTGCTGGGATTCTAGGTATCTCGTTAGGGTCAAATGCTGGTATGGGTAATTGGTTTCCTTGGTTAAGTTCTATCTCCATTGGTTGGGAATAGTGGCAGTGGTTGTGGTGCAATTATTTGGTCTAGGTTTGGATCTGCTGCAGTGGTGGCTAGTATATGAAAGTTTGCCAACCGTCTATTAACTGCTTCTTGTGTTTGGGCATTTACTTCCCTATTGGTTGCTGCTAACGCTCTTTGTTGTTGTAACTTTCTCATTCGCTTTCTCCTCTCATGTGCTCCCCTACTAAACCACCTTCTCTTTTTCGAAGGGAATGGTTCCTCGGATTGTGGCCTAAAGATGAAGCTTCCTTCTTCAGTGTCAGCAGAATACCCCCGAAGGAGTATGCTGTGATGAAGTTCCTTCACTTTTAGGAGAACTAGCCAGGTGACGATAGGCGTCAGACGTACCTTGCTCACTCATACTGTAAACTAACAGATTGTCAAATAACACAAAACAATAATATACATGTATACACATAATCACATAAATTATTTCCTAACATAACTAATAAAATTTTAGTGTCAGCAGAACACTTCTGTGGCTTGAATCAGTGGCTGTAGCTCTGATACCACTCTCTGTCGCAACCCCCGACCCTATCCCCGGGAGCGGGCGCCGCGAGCAACCAGATGGGTGGTATCGGTGTTTATTAATTTGGCAGTGGAAACTTCTGTTGCTGATCTGAGTAGTAGGCGGGCCGCGTAAGCTCTCTTTGATTCTTACGTGGGCCGTGTGAGTCCATCAGAGCTGCAAAAATCAGTTACAGCATGTTCCAGCTGTTTCCAGGTGTTGCAAGTGGTTTTTCTTCATCCTATGGGCTGTTTTGGGCGCCTATAGATTGCCAAAACAGTGGGTAGGTGTTAAACCCTCAAAAGGGCACCTCCTAATTACCACGTTTACTTAGTTAAATTGTCGGGTCAAATAAAAGTCAAACGGGTTAGTTTTAAATAAAATTCATAACTATTAATATAGAAGCCATAAAAATCAGTTTTCTCACTTTAATAACTTGGTAAATATTAGTTGAACATGTCTAAGCATGTTCAACCCGACAATTCTAAGTTTAGGCTCGGTTCGGAACCGAAAGTCGCAAAAGTTGACTTTTACCTTGACTTTCAGTTCTGACCCGATTTAGCTTAGTTTAGATATGACTAAGGATTCCTTTAGGACCATATTATAGGTTAGTATAACTATCTGAAGTTATACAACTTGGTCCCATAGAAATCCTAGTTCATGGCATGTTTCCGTTAAATGCCTAAATGTTGACTATTATGCCCTTTTAACCTTAAAACGAGATTTTTGAAAATGTGAGAGGATAGAAACCTTCATTGCTGATTTATAAACTTGTCCCTAAAATTTGACATCAGTTTGAGGTCTAGATTAGGAGTTATGCTCATTAGCGTAAACGAAAAGCTTTTTATTAATTAAACGACATAATTAGCGTATAGCCTATCTAAACCAAAAATTTAATACCAAACTTTTTACCGACTGGTGTAAAATAATATTTTGGGATTTTTGAAGATTTTTATTTATTTTTAGGCTGAGCATAACATAGGGTTCTAAGCTTAATTCGGTAATTGTCGGTTTTGCCCTTTTGGCTTATAAAATGAGTTTTACAAATCCTTTTGACACCAAACCTTTTTCTACTGATCCTATATGATAAATAAAATATTTTGAACCTTCTGGAATAATAAAAATATCAGCTTTTCTTATAAAACCCGGAAATCACTTAAAACCGTCTTTTTACGCATTTTAAACGCATAGTATGTATTAAAACCATTTTAAACATATAAGACTAGATACCTACTGATATATTAAGTAAATTTTATACTTTAACAGTAAGCAAAAGTTTTAAACTCAGATTTCCAGATTTGACCTTTAAACCTTATGTGAAATTACCAAAATGCCCTTTCGGTGCATAGTTTGGATATAAATGATAAATTTCACATATATGTAATACCCTACTGATATAACTTACTAAATTAAAGTATTTTTACTGATTATATCAGACCTGAAACTCAGACTTATATTAAATCTCTTTTATAACCTTTAAAATGACCAAAATACCACTACGGGGCATAGTTTGAGTTTAAATTCATTTTGGGCATAATAGAAGATATCCTACTGATATCACAACATATTTAAGGCATATTAACTTAGAAAACCTGTTCATGATTCATTTGGTTACCCGTTACGCACTATTCACGTTCGGATCGGCTTATGTAACTAGTTTGCATAAATTAGCCGAAACAGGTCAAACCTTATCATTTTTTTTTTATCTCAAAATCCAGAATATGTTTAGTTTGCCCTTATTACACAAGTATACAAGCTTGTCGGGTCTAAACCACATTCTAATCCGGTCTTCGCTTAATCATGCGTTATGAACCGTATCCTCCTTTACAACTAACTGGTCTAAGCATAGGCTTAATTAAGACCCATTAGGAATCTAATAGGTTATTAAAAACCTTCGTTCCAGATTAAGAGCCCAGTAAAGGTACTTGCACTTGCTGATTAGGAAATACGGTTGAGTATAAATTGCATTTTTAAGCTTAGGTAAATACTTTTAACTTATTTTCCCTTATACGGGCTTGGGGTACGGTATATAAAATACCGCTTGGTCGGGCATTGAATTTTTAATCGTATGAAGGTTAATTTATTGAAATGACCCGTTTAAATTGTTTTGTTTACTTAAAGCCTTTGGGGGGTTAATGACCATGTCCCAGATATCATTGGTATCATTTTAAGAAATGGCCACGACCTAAGCACGGGGTGTAGGCGTACACCCGACAGTGCATATATAAATAATAAGGTATAACCGCCGGTTTCGGGAATAACTCGCCGCGGGACTATATCATGTGGTGTGTCGATTAATCTTTAACCCGGTGTCAATCCGGGCTATTAAACGTATAAGAAACATGTAATTCTTTTACAAGTTTATATATAAATAATTATCCCAAGTTATAAAATGTTTTGTGCCTTGTGCATTCAAAACAATTTTTCTTAAATGCTTTCAAAATGAGTCAGTTAATTGTATTTACCAGTGTAAACTGACGTATTTTCCAAAAAGATTAAGTGACAGGTATTGTACGTAATTGCCTGGGAGCTCAGGGCGTTAATAGGGAATCTCGCAAGTTCTAGATGCCTAAAAGTCTGTTGAACAATGTTATCTTTCTATTTTAAGATCCGCCTGTGGATCCATCTTACATTCCGTTGTAATATTTAATATTACTTTTGAATCGGATTCTAATATATTTATCCTTTGCTTCCGCTGTGCATTTAAATTGTGTTGTTTGACTATGATGATATCAACTACGTCACGATACTCCCCACCGGGCCCACCGGTAATACGTGGAAATATCGGGGTGTGACACTCCAGCTGGCTTCTATTTGGCTTTCACATTTTGTTACTTGAAACACGTTTTAAAAAGTTTTATCAGCAAGAAATACTGGCAAGTGCATCCCAGTTTAATCAAAATAGGATTTTATATCTTTAAAGTATTGAGAGCGTTTACAATGTTTATATCTACCCAATTACCACCCACGGTACTGTCAATCCTGACTTGTGGTCATGCTACTACTCACAGTGTAGTAACAAGTAACGTATACAAAACCCCAACATACCGACAGTAATTGTAGAATACATAAACTCAATCACTGATAATTATACTTTAAAATAATTGAGGTTTTGTAAAAACAGTTTACAAAAATAAGATGTACTCACAAATAGTGAGAAAAAAATGGATGTACTCACTTTGCTATTTTAAATAATACTACTGCTTTCTGGTGACTTCCTGGTTAATCTATTAAAAGTAAACAATGCACACGTGTTAGTAAGATAACCCAATTTACATTAGCTATACCCCCGAGACAGAACTCCAACGACTGAGTCAGACAAAGCCTTGACATGCGTTACGGAGCTCTAGATCAATCGGGCAGAGTAACTAATACTTAACCTGGGTTATAATACTTACAACGAGGTAGAGCTTCGCCTTTTAGGGTTATTATATCGAGCAACACTATTGCTATTATAGGGACTTTAGAAAGAAAAGAATTGAACGACTGAAGACTGAGCTCAACCCCTCCTTATATAGGCTGGAATTATGGCGTCTCGCGGCCCGCGATGGCCGCTTCTAGATCTCTCGCGGCCCGCGAGAGAACTAGGGTAGGCCCTAGCTTAGTCGACTCAACCCCCTAGACCCAACACGTACAGGACACGTGGCACAATGTGGTCCGGCTTGGTGTCACTTGGTCGCGGCCTGCGACGACTTGTCCTGAGGGAGTCGCGCCCCGCGAGGACCCTATTGATTTGTTTTTATTTGATTTTTATTAATATAAAGGTATTTTAGGGATATTTTTCGTATACGAGGTATATTCTAAGACGTATAGGAGTATTTTAATGGTTTTGGGAGAGTTGTTATAAGTTCAGGTTGTGAGGAGAAGATTATTAGAAAAAAGCATATTACATGAGAAGAAAATAACTTGTGTGACTTTGATAACATGATCACGATGTATCAAATGGTTGGGCCAGACAAGATATATTCTGATCTAGATTTCCCAGTCAAGAATGTGAATGTTGCTTTGATCACGAAAATGTTTAAGCTTGTTAAAGATGTTGCTACACAAGTTAAAACTGGTAAAAAGGTTGTTCCACAGAACAAGCAAAGTTTTCAAAACAAACGGAACAACCAAAAAACGTTTTGCTAAAAGGATATAATCCAAACGTAAGAAAGCAACCAAATGGTTACCAAAACAAAAGTGGTTATCTTGGTAACAAGAATAAAGGATTAGGGAATAATGGTGGGGACAGATTCAGAACCAACAAAACAAACAAGGCTTATCATTGAAAATCTGAATATTTCCAAAATGTTAAGTTTGTTTCTAGGTTTAGTTCAGAGAGTGAAAAAGAACTTTTTAGAAACCAAACAAATGAGGAGTTTCTTGAACAAAGAGCTCGAAATCATGCTCAAGCACTCTCTACCTTTGCGAGAAATCACAAGGATAGACGAACTTGTTTTAAATGTGGTGAACATGGATATGTGTCATATAACTGTCAGAGCATGAGTTTGAGATGAAGATGACACCTGAAGTAGTAAAATAAAAAATTTCAAAATCAACCCTCAATGTTGAACTAAAAAAATATTTTGAAACAAAAGAATGTTGAATTTGCTAAAACTCTGTATAAACCGATACAAATGAAAATAAAAGAAATCGGTAACACTAAAAATGTTAAAGAAAGTGTGAGTTCAAACATTTATTTCCGTAAAACACTTTCTAACAAGCAAAGTTGGGTGCGAAAAAAGATTGACACTACAACTTCAGAGGGACAAGATAAGGATAAGTGTTTAAGTGATAAGTCAGTTGAGAGTGAAAATATTACAGTAATTGAGAAGTAATTGAGAAAACTGGAAAACCCAAGACCAAGACGGCTTGGGTTTCCATCCAAAACTAATCCGTTACTTGCTTGCATGTGCAGGGGCTTCCTAGGTCCGCATTTTCGAAGTGGATCATGGACAGTGGAGTCTCGAGGCACATGACAGGAATGCTCGCCTTGCTCTACGATGTTAGACCAATTAAGGGTTGGTATGTCGGATTTGTAGGAAATCAAGGTAGAAGGATTATAGGTGAAGGGATCTTATCGAATGGAATGGTTTCGTTTGACAAAGTTAACTATATCGCCGAACTTGAACAACCTGTTGAGTATTTCACATATTTGTGATAATAAATTTTACACTTACTTTACTGAAAAAGATTGTATGATACTCAAACCAGGATTAATAATTCCAAAAGAGTGGATACTCATGCGAGCTTCAAGAGAAAATTAGTTATATGTTTTAGACATGAGCACCACATCCACTACTTCACAAATAACTTCGTGCTTCGTCACAAAGGCAACAGAGAAAGAATCAATTCTTTGGCATGGAAGAATGGGTAATATACACAGAGAAAAATGAATTACTTGGTTCAGAATAATCTTGTAAATGGTGTGAACATCAAAAGTTTTCATTTGAACAATGATTACGTCAAGTGCAAGAAGGGTAAACAACAAAAAATGTCGCATCCGATTAAAATGTTTAATTCTATCAAACTACCCCTCGAGAGACTACATATGGATTTATTTGGACCAGTCAATGTGAAAAGTATCACGGGTGATCTTTATTGCCTAGTGGTGATAGACAACTACTCCAGATTCTCATGGGTAATGTTTCTAGAATCCAAAGACGAGACTTTTGATTATCTGAAGACAACATTCAAAAATAAAAAATTGATTGATTTCTACAATGGAAAAGGATTCTTCACTAGTTCAATGTGCCTTACTGTCACAGCCCCCGACTCCACCCTAGGAGCGGGAGCCGCAAACCAGTCAGATGGTATCAGTGTTTATTAATTTAGCAGCGAAAAGTTTCATCAGGACCGTAGTTAGGAAATATTGTTATCAGAGTTAAACACCAAATGTTTAAAATAGATAAATGGGACAAAACCCAAGTTTTTCTGATAATACACTTATAATAAACAAGTGGGATAAAACCCGATTTTCATTTGTAATATATTTATATGGATAAACCCTAATTATTGAAAATAATTATTCTTTTTATCTGGGTAACTTTTATAGCCACTTTTCTAAGCCTTCAGTGCTCTCTAGCTGGCTTTTATTGGCATCACACTACGTGTTTAAAACATTTTATCAGCAGGAAATACTGGCGAGTGAATCCCAGTTTAATCAAAACAAGTTTTATCATTTAAAGCATTGAGGGCAATCCATCAATTACATTTGTTTACATCTACTTTAATTACCACCCACGGTACTGTCAATCCTGTCTGGTGGTAATTTTACTACTCACACTGTAGTAACAAATTTTGTATACAAAACCCCAACATACCGACGATAATTGTAGAATTACAAATACTCAATCACTGTTAATTATAATGTAAAAACAATTGAGGTTTTGTAAAAACGGTTTACAAAAAGAAGGATTTACTCACAAAAAGGATTCACAAAAAGAGGATTACTCATATTTGTTGACTTAGGTATTTCTACAGGCTTCCTGGTAATATTATAGCTTCCTTTTACTATTTCTGGATTACTAAAAATATAAATAATGCACACGTGTTAGTAAAATAACCCAATTTACAATAGCTATATTCCTGAGACAGAATTCCAACGACTGAGTCAGGCAGAGTCTTGACATGCGTTACAGAGTTCTAGATCAATCGGGTAGAATAACTAATACGTAACCGGGGGTTATAATACGTACAACGAGGCAGAGCTTTGCTTATTAGGGGGGTATTTGGCTATAGCTTTTGCCTTTAGAATTTGAGAGAGAAAGAAGAGATTTGAACAAATTGAAATGACTGATTTCGGCTCCTTATATAACCTGATCGTAGGCGGGTCGCGCCCCGCGACTGCCTTGTCCTCATCTCTCGCGAGCCGCGAGGGCCATAAAGGCGACAACAGGTTATGACGCGTGTCCGACACGTGGCGGCTCAGGTGACCAACAAGCAATGGGGCCACACGCCCCGCGAAGGAGCCCTCCTTGTCCGTCGTGACCCGCGAGCGGCTCGATTATTTATTTTTTTATTTGTTTTTTATTAATATTAAGGATGTTCGGGTCCGTTTCTCACATACATGATGTATCTGGGAGCGTTTAGGGTCGTTTTCGAGGGTTGTTATATCTTGGGTATAACTCCTGAACTATTTAATAAAATATATAATGCACTCGCATTAAGTATAGTAACCCAATTCAACTTTATCCTTACGTCACGAGACAGAACCCCAAAGAACTTAGTCGGGCAGAGCCTTGACATGCGTTGGTGGGTCCTAAATCAATCGGACAGGGTATTGACTCAGTGATCAGGGGTTACAATACTTAAAACGGGGCATGGCTTTAATATTATTATGGGGTGAAAATAAACGGTAGAATTCTAGAGAGAGATGAGGTGATAGGCATGCATAATGAATGAGAACTTCTCAAATGAATCTGATCTATTTATAGAACTCCAAAATGGCTGGAGATCTTTCACGTCTACAACATGCAACACGTATACAGTCACATTAAATGAAATGTTATTATAATTTTTTTAATTTTAATTTATATATTATAATTAATTCAACTGCTTCACTTATTTGGCGCTTATAACTTCTAAAATATGACGTTTTATAAAACAATGAATATGTCTTTAGAACGAAAATAATCTTATCTACATTTTGAACCAAGTTTCATTAAAAACGGAGTAGGTTCAAATATAATGTATTTTATAACTTAATTATTAAACGGTTTCTAGCCCCGTCTAGGTACTTTATATTTCTAACAGTCAACTTACCCATGATCAATTCGTGTAATAACTTTATTTAAAATTTGAAATTTTGGGAATGTTACATCCTCCCCACCTTGTTTTAAATCTCGTCCTCGAGATTTGGGCTACGATATCTTCTCGGGGTTACATCACGTTTTTTAGTTGGTTATCAAGGTGTTTGGGATAGAACTAAAAGATGAATATAAAGATATCATAGGATAATTGGAATTCAATGGTCTCAAAACTTAGTTTCAGGAATTGATGTTAACTGAATGAGATGAAATGATACAATTATCAAGGGGACTAAGTTTCATAAGTCAAAAGAGAGATTTGATAGGCATAAAATTCGAAATGCAATGACTTTTAGAAACAATAGAATTTGATGTCAGAAGAGAACTTACTTTGATTGTCAGTTGAGAAAGGTTTTGAATCAATAACCTCAAAATAGAAGTATGAAAAATGATTTGTTAATTACCAAACTAGAAATCAGTGACACTTGAATGGCAGGGATACACCGAAAATACAATAGGATTTAGTGTATTATTATCTTGATACATAACTGTATCAAGACTACTTGAATGATGAGTCGAACGAAAGACATATGAATTAATATGATTAGGATTTATGATTAGCTCAGGCTACAAATTTGGATACCGCAAGGCGTTGTAACGATTTAAAAGGGTTCAATGATTACGGTGACCGAATGAATTCACCGTTTTCGAAATTAACTGAAAGTTTCAATGAAGTGAATCTGGATATTCAAAAAGATAGGATAACGATTTAAAAGGGTTCAATGATTACGGTGACCGAATGAATTCACCGTTTTCGAAATTAACTGAAAGTTTCAATGAAGTGAATCTGGATATTCAAAAAGATAGGATGTTCCAATGAAGGGATAAATGAATATCGTAGGATTGATCAAAGATGGAAGAAATGTTGGAGGTATTTTGGAATAGGATTTTAGGTACTTTTATCATAACACATAATTGTATTAAGATTGGTTTAGGATAATGAATCAACAGAAGATAGAAATATTTGTACCTCAGTTGTGGAAATGAAATAAGTTTAAATTTCAAAGAAAAACGCCACCGTAAGGTGTCGTATTTTAACAAATAATTTATTGGATCTTGTAGACTTTGAACAGGTCTACTATGATTCAAACAAATGAGGTTACCTCGAATATGATGATCTCAATTCATCATATGAGATTTTGAATTTGAATATATATGAGCAAGTTCAAACAATTTGAGCTTGGTTTGGATATTTTCCAATAATGGATATATGTATTGATAAGAAATTAAATCTTGTAAGTAACTTTGAAAAGGAAAGGAGTTTTTTTCAAGAAACCCGTTGACTTGCTATCAAAAGTCAACATTGTATAATCATATAGATTATCAGAATGAGTATAACGAAATATTTATTAGAATTTCATGAATAAACGATCTTTTTTTTTGAAGTGGATTCATATTCATGACATTCAATGCACGTGCAACATAAGAATTTGTCAAGAGATGAGACAAATGAGTGTTGGCTTTATGAAAGAAAAATAAAGACTTTTTATTACAAAAGTTTAATTGGAATCAAAAGTCAACTAATATTTTAGTACAGACAAGACATAAGGGTGCTTATTTTAAAAGTTGCTGTTGTTTCCGACGTTGTAAATATTTATGCATTCTCCTTAGCTTCATCTGGGTTTCTATTCTCATTATCGGGTGCCTTAGATAGTTTCGGGCAGTAAACACGGATATGACCTGATTCTCCGCATTTGAAACAGACATTAGTTTTCCTTCTACATCCTTCCTCGGTATGTCCAGTCTTCTTGTAGAAGTTACAGTGAAGTGTCTTCCTAGAATGGCATTTTCTTGAACGCTTTTTGTTGTTGCAGGTAGGCTGCGCGATTGCTGATTTCATTCCTTTGTCCTTATGTGATTTGTCGGAGTGGAATTCCTTATAAGAGTAGCTATATGTTGTGGTTTTCTTTTGTTTGGAAGATGGAGTTTTGATACGAATATCATGACCTCTATTGATACTAGGGTTAGGTTTGAATTGATGAGTATGCCTACAGTGGGTAGTAGGAGTCTCGTTTATAGGTATTGAAATTTTAATAGCTTAAATGATCGAAGGTATGGCATTCGATATTCCTTGAGCTATTATATTTTCTATAGTATTTTTATCCAAAGTATTTTCATTACTAGCCTGAATTTCCTGGTTACATGCTATTTCCTTTGACATCTGGTTTGCAAACATGTTTAGATATAATTATCACAAGACTAGACAATTATACAGGCACATTTTATTGTTCATATTATGTTTAGCACAATTATAGTCATACTTATTAGTATTATATATTGATATATATATATATATATACATACATATTATATTTTAACATTTTCTTTCAATATAAGGAAAGTATTTACGTGCCGTTTCTTTCTTTGTTGTAATAGCTTTTCTCTATATTGCCTCAACTCAACTATATTTACAGAGCTCATGGATGGATATGAGTTCAAAGGTAAAGGTAAGGGTTTTATATGAAATTATGAGATCCTCCGTTATTGAACCACTATTGTTCTTTAGGAGGTGGTGCTAGCACAGATATTCTTAAGGTATCTTTTGGATTAAGGGTATCAAAATATATCTTGCGTAAACATGTAGGTTTGTTTCTTCTATTATATAAAAGCTTGTTCTTCTACAGAAGATATTTATTGTATTGTATATACTTATCAAGAAATTTGTGTCCTGCATGTATATACATATAAATATAAAGTTTTAACATTTCCTGTAACATATACATATAACATCAATTTATAAGAATCCAATTTCATAATTGTGTATACACATAACTTCGTTTATTCCTTTATATTAATAAAATAAATTTCTATTAGATTTATTGAACATAATATTTTGGAAAAAAAAGGAAATTCATCAAAAGGAATAAATTTAATAAAGATATAAATTTTCTGGATTCTTTTTGAACAATTTAATCTTTAACAGGTTGACTCATTTTTGGTTATAACATATTTAGGACTTGATTCTTAATTTATCATATTTATTTATTAAAGAATCATAATAGATAATACAAAGTTTAGCATTTCTAAATTTGATCCTTAATATAATGAAGTATTATTCTAATGTCATAATATACCTATGACTCAAATATAGTTTTAAGAAATGAATTAAAATTGTTTCCTCTCGAGATATATGTACATATATTTTAAATTATATAGTTATATTGTACTAAATGTTTTTGTACATATTTTTACTTTATGCATGAAATATCGTTTGTTCCATTAATACAGGTTTATAGAATATAAAATATTTTATTTGCATATTTTTCATATAGATGGAAAGGTACATGTGCTTATATGGATAATACAATCATATGGAATGATATTTTCATAGAGTTATCATGAAAATTATGTTTTTAATTATTGTATCTAAACAATAAACATGTTTTAAGTATGCTAAAACATTATATTTTAACAAAATTAATATAATTACATGTTTTATCAAAACTTTGACAAATATATATCTTTAAGTTGAGTGAAACTTTGGGTTATATCATAAATCATAAAATATACCTCTTGCATCGAATAATATGTTATATTATGATATTTTAGTGACATCATATCTAAGGGTGTTATCTTATATCTTTGATTAAGATATTAATATCAATATCATAATATTATTATAATTTATATTGAATTGTTCTCACATATATATGTGGGTATGATATATATCACAAAAATCAATACATTATGAATATATCCCCTTTTTATATTTATAGTATAACATACGGTAAGATACAAATACGGGTTACACATCCTGACATAAAATCATTTAGGTGTAATACATATTATCTTAATATTTAAATTATGATATTTTCGGAGTATCATACCTGAATTGTGTTATCTTACATTAATATTAAGATATAAATGTTAATATCGTAATATTATTATAATGTTGTAAAATTCATATTGAATTATTTTCATACAAATATATGATATATCATAAAATTTAATAAGACATAATATTATTAATACCTTAATTATATATAAGTAATATTAAGCATATCATAACAGTAAGATACAAATATGGGTGGCACATATTGGGGATTTAAAACTCGTTAAATAACATAAAAATCATAATAAACATATTAAGATTTTATGTTCACAGGATAATACATAAGATATTAATTTCCTAACATAACATAAATATTTAAGGTTTAGGTATTGGAAGAACACCTAAAGGTCTTAAACCAGTGGCATAGCTCTGATACCACCTTCTGTCACAGCCGCCGACCCCACCCTGGGAGCGGGAGCCGCGAACCAGTCAGATGGTATCGGTGATTATTGATTTGGCAGCGGAAAGTTTCATCAGGACCGTAGTTAGGAAATATTGTTATCAGAGTTAAACAACAAAATGTTTAAAATAGATAAATGGGATAAAACCCAAGTTTTTCTAATAATATATTTATAATAAACAAGTGGGATAAAACCCGATTTTCATTTGTAATATATTTATAGGGATAAACCCTAATTATTGAAAATAATTATTCTTTTATCTGGGTTACTTTTATAGCCACTTTTCTAAGCCTTCAGTGCTCTCTAGTTGGCTTTTATTGGCTTCACACTAGGGGTGTTCATGAGCCGATCCGATCCGATCGAGGGTATGCTTGTGCTCGGATTGAATTACAACCGATCCGATCCGATCGAATTTGCAAAACCGAGCACAAAAGTAATGCTCATGCTCGGATTGAATTTGAATCGGGCGGATCGTTTTCGTTCGGTTTCCTCAATTTTTCTCAAATCCTAACTAAAATTGAGCAGATCGTTTTCGCTCGATTAAATTATAAGGTTGCGTTCAACAAAAACAAATCTTAACTTAATTAAAACATGTCCAACACCTTACTGACAAAAAACAATACATAACTAAAATCATGATTCTAAAAATGTTCTTCCAATATCAAGAAGCACAAAATAAAGTGCGAAATACAAATTGTCATTTAACTCAAAAGCCATAAACTTCTTCTTTAAGCTTGATCATCTCCATCCACAAAATTCAACTTCAAATCAACATATAACCTATAAACACAAGCATTAAACAAAACCATTAAGTTCTACACATCACATAACAACTTTTATGGTTTGTTAATTATAAAAATACATTTCATTTATTATCAAACCCGTCTGGAATTAACACATCAATTTCCAATTTTTCTTCATCTCTTGCAGCTTGCTACACATTAAAAAAACAAAATACAAATGTTAATACAAATCTTTAAAATCTAATATATATATATATATTAATTATTAATAAAAATAATTCGAGCGATCGACGAGCGAGCGGACCTTTGCTCATGCTTGGATTGAATTTGAATCGAACCGATCCGAGCGGCTCATTTACAAACTTAGCAGGAATCGAACGAGCATTTTTCGAGCGATCCTCGATCGTCGAGCAGTTTGGACAGTCCTACTTCACACTAAGTTACCTGAAACACGTGTTTAAAACATTTTATCAGCAGGAAATACTGGCGAGTGAATCCCAGTTTAATCAAAATAAGTTTTATCATTTTACAACATTGAGGGCAATCCAACAATTACATTTGTTTACATCTACTTTAATTACCACCCACGGTATTGTCAATCCTGACTGGTGGTAATGTTACTACTCACAGTGTAATAACTAATTTTGTATACAAAACCCCAACATACCGACGATAATTGTAGAATTACAAATACTCAATCACTGTTAATTATAATGTAAAAACACTTGAGGTTTTGTAAAAACAGTTTACAAAAAGAAGGATTTACTCACAAAAAGGTTTCACAAAAAGAGTAGTACTCACATTTGTTGACTTAGGTATTTCTACAGGCTTCCTGGTAATATTATAGCTTCCTTGTACTATTTTTGGATTACTAAAAATATAAATAATGCACACGTGTTAGTAAAATAACCCAATTTACATTAGCTATATTCCTGAGACAGAATTCCAACGACTGAGTCAGGCAGAGCCTTGACATGCGTTACAGAGTTCTAGATCAATCGGGCAGAGTAACTAATACATAACCGGGGGTTATAATACTTACAACGAGGCGGAGCTTTGCTTATTAGGGGGTATTTTGCTATAGCTTTTACCTTTAGAATTTGAGAGAGAAAGAAGAGATTTGAACAAATTGAAATGACTGATTTCGGCTCCTTATATAGCCTGATCGTAGGCGGGTCGCGCCCCGCGACTGCCTTGTCCTCATCTCTCGCGAGCCGCGAGGGCCATAAAGGCGGCAACAGGTTCTGACGCGTGTCCGACACGTGGCGGCTCAGGTGACCAGCAAGCAATGGGGCCTCGCGCCCCGCGAAGGAGCCCTCCTTGTCCGTCGCGGCCCGCGAGCGGCTCGATTATTTATTTTTTTATTTGTTTTTTATTAATATTAAGGTTGTTCGGGTCCGTTTCTCACATACAGGATGTATCTGGGAGCGTTTAGGGTCGTTTTCGAGGGTTGTTATATCTTGAGTATAACTCCTGAACTATTTAATAAAATATATAATGCACTCGCATTAAGTATAGTAACCCAATTCAACTTTATCCATACGTCACGAGACAGAACCCCAACGAATTTATCGGGCAGAGCCTTGACATGCGTTGATGGGTCCTAAATCAATCGAACAGGGTATTGACTCAGTGATCAGGGGTTACAATACTTAAAATGGGACAGGGCTTTATTATTATGGGGTGAAAATAAACAGTAGAATTCTAGAGAGAGATGAGGTGATAGCGCATGCAGAATGAATGAGAACTTCTCAAATGAATGTGATCTATTTATAGAACTCCAAAATGGCTGGAGATCTTACACGTCTACAACATGCAACACGTATACAGTCACATTAAATGAAATGTTATTATAATTTTTTTTATTATTTTAATTTATATATTATAATTAATTCAGCTGCTTCACCTATTTGGCGCTTATAACTTCTAAAATATGACGTTTTATAAAACAATGAATATGTCTTTAGAACGAGAATAATCTACATTTTGAACCAAATTTCATTAAAAACGGAGTAGGTTCAAATATAATGTATTTTTATAACTTAATTATTAAATGGTTTCTATCCCCATCTAGGTACTTCATATTTCTAACAGTCAACTTACCCATGATCTATTCGTGTAATAACTTTATTTTAAATTTGAAATTTTGGGAATGTTACACTTACACGCCTCAACAAAACGATGTTGTTGAACGGAAGAATGGGACCTTAATCGAGACAGAGCAACGATGCTTGCCAGCTTGAAACTTCTTGGTAAGTTTCAGGAATGAAACAGTTACATCGGCGTGTTATACGTTAATTAGAGTACTCACAGTCGAGAAATACGGGAATATGTGTTTTGAATTTTTGAATCATAGGAAACATAATCTTCAATGGTTTGAGCCATCCGGGTCTCCGTGTACTGTGATCGATCCAAATGGAAATTTTGGAGCCAGATCTCTTGAAGGATACTTTGTAGGTTACACAAACCTTTTAAAGCGAGTGTCTCTACCAAGTATAAAAAGGATCATTCAAGTTTAACATTTTGATTGTCAAAAGTACACAACACTGACACATAAGCAAGGTGACCCGTGGATGTTTGTGTAACACCCCGTGTTTCAAAAGTCAAAGTCAAAGTCAAGGTTGAAGTCAAAGGAAGACAAGATTGCTAATTGCGATCTGTCACTCCTTGCTAAACTCCTGTTTTGACTTCTTTGACTCGTAGATAGTCTATTTATGTTATCGCGTTAGTTGTATTATGTGGTGTACTTGTTAATAATCAAGGTTTAATCGCTATTAATCGATTTATCGCTTATCGCTATCGCATTCGCAACTCGAATTATGTGTGCTGGATATTGTTTTACGTGTGTGTGCTATTTATGTGTTACCTATGCATGTTATGTCTATGTTGAGGTGTTAATCGCAATCGCAAATCTATCGCATCGCAATCAAATCGAAACGCTAAACGCAAGTTAATTAGGAAGATTGTATGTTAGATATAGTAGTTGGGATTAAAAGTAATTTGATGGGTAATACTATCGCATCGCTCGCTCGAATCACATCGCAAAGCTCTACACTCGAATCGAAACGATAAAACTCGTCGCGCCGGACTCGTGGATCGAGTGGCCAACCGACCGAGTGGCCATCCGATCGGGTTGCCATCCGACCGAGTTGCCACCCGACCGAGTTGCCACCCGATTGGACTGCCACCCGACCAACCAGCCATTCTCCCCACTTTCCTTTTATGGAAACCCTATAAATACCCCCATTTGTCACCTCTTTGATGGTGACAACTCCCTTGTTCGACTCAGGCACACTCAAGCTTATTTCTTCCAATTTCTCCCGATTCTTGTAAGTTTTCAACCTAAATCTTGTACTTTCTTGATCTACACGCACTCCTACACCTTTCTATCTTTTGAATCTTAACTTTTAACCGTGAAATCACTAGATTTAAGGTGTTCTAGGATGATGTCATCATGGGGTTCTTATGAACTTCATGTTTTGGCTTCATTCCACCAAGAACAACTTAGATCTGAACGATTTCCACATTAATAAACAAAGATCTTTCATAGATCTGAACACATTCAGGGTGAAAAGGATTGAAGGATGGTTTTCTAACCTTCTTTCAACTCTTTTACACTCAATGCACTCAAACCCGATGGAATCGGAGCTCGTTCTGATCCTCTACCCATTCTTGGTGATGCATTAGTTCCAGATCCGAAATCCATCCAAGAGGTATTGACTTCAGAACATGAACTACCGACTCGAACCGTGAACCGGTCGGACTAGGGTGATTCCTGTTCGGTCGGGTCACTTGGGCCGAGATAGGTTTATGTTGTTCAAACATGTTATCGAAATGCCTCGTTCAAACACTACAAAACTTCAAACGAATCAAGTGGCAAGACGAACGGATCATCGGGACGGATTGCCGTCCGATTGGATTGCCACCCGATTGACCGGCCATTCGATCGGGTTGCACTTTGGTTCCATACTTAAATTATTTTTAAACTATTCAAGGAACTGAACGTTGAAATGGATTACCACCTGATCGGATTACCATCCGATTGAGTGACCGTCCGATCGTGTGACGTTTGGGACTTGGATACTTAAACACTTTTCAACATGTTCAATATGTACGGATTTCCACCCAATCGGATAGCCATCCGATCGAGTGACCGTCCTGCTGTGAACTTGTTCTCACTCTGAGAAGTTTCGCCAATCGGATTGCTGCCCGATCGAACGTCCGTTCGATCGACCGACCTGAAAGGTAGAGATACTTCTCTATTTTCAAAATGCTACAACGAAAACTTCAAAAGGCAAACCATCATACACAAACACATCCTCACCAAACTAGGTGACAATCCAATCGAATGGCCATCCGATCGGATGACCATCCGAACGGATTGCCACCCGATCGACTGGCCATCTGATCGGATTGCCATCCGATCGGATTGCCATCCGATCGGATTGCCATCTGATTGGATTACCGTCTGATTGGATTACCGTCCAATCCATGGTACACTCGCATCGTTTTACTCACCTCTTATCATTTGTGCTATCGTTCTGATCAGGCTAATTCCGTTCTAGCGCTCCCTTCAATCCATCATCACTGTGAGTATACTCGAACCCTTTTTGCTTTACGCACTTTGGGTGTTACATACGTTACTTATTCTAAATCACATCGAACACACTACGAAATACTTTAACGCTAACCGTTACCGCATGTTATACGTGACTTAATGAATGCTTGTTTGTTATGTTTACACATGGATTGCTGTCTACCTGCCTTAGCAAAGATAGTACTATAGTTTGGACTCAGCACCTGTTCACTCAGGGGTTGTTAAGGACAATTAATTACATGGCTCACAGTGGTGAGTGTGTATTACGAACTGCCTTGCGCAGTCAACCCGCAGTCATTGGTATTGATAGGATCATGTCGATAACTTACGTGCTTCATTTCACACTGTGTACGTGCTGGTTATGCGTAAACGATTTCGAACTCTATTATATCTATCAAACTTGTATGCTCACCTTTACACTATGTGTATTGAATTTTACTTTAACGTATGTGGCAGGTGCTTAAGATGTTAGAATGCTTGGCTTGCTGTGAAATCGAGGCTAGGAAAGAGTCTAGAAACAAAGACAATTTAATTTATTTGAAAATCTGAGTTGTCGAAACATGATCTACTTGTTTGAAGAATATCTCTGTCTGTAATAACTAGATTATCTTATGGGTTATGGTATGTGACATAATATTTAAACTATTTGGTAATTTAGTCGTTATGAAATTTCTTTGAACAATCTGTTTCGCTCAGTGCCGCGCCCCGATGTTTCCGCCATCGGTTGGGGTGTGACAGTTTGACTATGATAGTATGTGGAAATTATTCAATCTGCTTGCAGAGCCAACAGAAGAAGAGCTTGTATTGTTATATCAACAACAGCAGAGCTTAGCTCAAGATCAAATCCCTAGACTGCTTGTTGTCAAACCGGCACAATCTGGTTTGGAAATTGTTGAAGTAGGAGCAAGTAATCAGAATGCTGAAGCCAGAATCAGTAACCAGAACAATGAAGCAGGAACAAGTTCTCAGGTTAATCAAAATGTTGAAGGCCCAAGTTTTGACCAGTCGAGATGATTCAGATAATGAAGAGAGTACTACCATTTATGACGAAGATGGGTCAACATCCGATGACGAACCAATCTTTAATGTTCAACATGAGGCTTAGTCAATTGATCCTGTGAATCAAACAAGCGCACTGGATGTCAGTCAAAGTGTTGCTGAAAAAAATGTTAACAATTTATAACCGGCGGTCATTGTTTCGAAAAACGTTATACCTCGGTCTGTATCTTATCATATGTTGGAGAATATTCTTGGGAATTTACAAAGCGGCATACACACGCGAAATGAGATCAATCAAGGTTTAAGTTGTTTTTACTCGAAGGTTTCTAATTTGCAAAATCGGTCTTCATTCAGATGTTTTATTTCTCAAATCGACCGAAGTATAACAAAGAAACGTTAATAGAGGAGAGCTGGGTAAATGGGATGCAAGAAGAGTTGTTCATTTTGAGAAACTTAGTGTGTGGAAGCTTGTAGATCTACCAGATAATTACAAGAAAATCAACACAAAGTGGGTTTTCAAGTGCAAGCGAGATGATAGAGGAGTCATAGTTCGAAACAAAGCGAGGCTAGTTATGCAAGGATTCTGTCAACAGGAAGGTATAGATTTTGGAGAAGTTTACGCTCGAGTTGCAAGGCTTGAAGCAATCATAATATTTTTAGCTTTTGCTTCCTAGAAGGGATTTAAAGTGTATTAGTTGGATGTCAAATCAACGTTTCTTCACAACAAGGTTAAAGAAGAGGTCTATGTTGGACAACCGCCAAGGTTTGTGGATCCATTCGATAAAGATAAAGTGCACCTGCTTAACAAGGCGTTATACGGGTTACACCATACCCCACGAGCACGGTATGAACATTATCTTAGTATTTGAGAGCTAATAACTTCATCAGAAGAATGGTGGATTGCAGACTCTTAACACGAGAAACCAATGGACATCTTCTGATCGTACAAATATATGTGGATGATATAATATTTGGGTCGACGAACGACAAGTTGTGCAATGAGTTTGAAGCCGTGATGCGTCAAAAGTTTGAAATGAGTTCAATGGGTGAGATGAAATTTTTCGTAGAGTTGCAGGTGGATCAGTTACCTAACGGTATCGTTATTCATCAGACCAAGTATGTCAATAATATTCTCAACAAATTTAAGATGACGAAAACTACAACCTCGAGTATTGGCCACCTACCCACGGGTGTAGGTAGGTCTGCCGTGCAACTTTGTAGTACCCATGTATAAGTTTTGTATTTTGATTTTTGCTGTTTTGGCTTTGAAAATGAAGTTTTAGGTAATAAATTGGGTTACGTTTGACCGTTCAAAAATAATAAAGCTGAATGATATTTTGGTTCGGACTCCACCCAAACCATAAAAAAACAGAAATAAAGAAACCACAAAATCAAAAATCCTGAAAACGTTTTCTCCAAGCCACCACAGACCACCATATGAGCTACAACAATCTGCCGCCCTGTGTAACCACCTCACACTTATCCACCACACCTCCATTAACAATGGAGCGAGCCGTTCTTCTTCGTTCTCTATCTTCACGTGCCTGTATTCGAACCTTCTCCAGCTCATCTCACCGTCTCTCTTCCACTCGCCACCGCCTTATCCCCAATTTCCACCGTCGTTCTCCTCTCCGCCACCATTTCCGCCACATCACCACCGCCCTACCGTCGCGCCTCCACTTCGGTACTCGCTTCTCGCCTGTTGTTACACCTAGAGCCATCGCTACTTCATCTCCGCAATTCTCTCCAGGTACTGTTTCATGCTCGTTTTCGTTTCAATAGTTTTGTAATTGAATATCGATAAATTGATTTAGAAATGTTTTGTTAGTTGATATTTGTGATGTTTGAATTTGAAAATGAAGTTTTAGGTTTTTATTTATCGTTACGGAGATTGTGTATTGATTAATTTGATGGATTAGGTTGTTATAGGTGCTTGTTTTACTGTTGAGGTGTATATTAGGGTTTATTGCTTGCTTAGGATCTCATGTTTCCTTTTGTTTCAATAGTTTTGTAATTGAATATCGATGTAGAGTTTGTTGCGAATCTTATACCAGTGTTAGTTGTTTCTGACTGTTTGATTGATGTAGAAATGTTTTGTTAGTTGATGTTTGTAATTTTGAATTTGGAAATGAAGTTTTAGGTTTTTATTTATGGTTACGGAGGGAGTATGATGTTGTTTATCGATTAATTTTGCTGGATTAGGTAGGTTGTTCTAGGTGTTTATTTTTACTGTTGAGGTGAATATTAGGGTTTATTGCTTGCTTATCATCTCATGTTCCTTTTCGTTTCAGTAGTTTTGTAATTGAATGTCGAAGTAAAGTTTGTTGCGAATATTACGCCTGTATTAGTTGTTTCTGATTGTTAATTGATTTAGAAATGTTTTGTTAGTTGATATTCGTCATGTTTGAATTTGGAAATGAGGTTTTAGGTTTTTATTTATCGCGGAGGGAGTATGATGTTTATTGATTAATTTGCTGGATTAGGTTGTTCTAGGTGCTTATTTGAATTGTTGAGGTGAGTATTAGGGTTTATTGCTTGTTTGTAGATGCTACTGGTTCTCACGAAGATGTTGCTGAGAAGCTTGGATTTGAGAAGGTATCAGAGCAGTTTATTGCCGAGTGTAAGTCGACAGCTATTTTGTATAAGCATAAGAAGACTGGTTGTGAAGTGATGTCTGTGTTAAATGACGACGAGAACAAGGTCTTTGGTGTAGTATTCAGAACTCCTCCGTAAGTTTCTTTTCAGAATCTGGAAACTGTTGTCTATTTGTTTATGCGTGTATGCCTTGTTAATTGAAGCAGCTGAATATTTTCATAATGTAGTAGACCGTTATGCATAATTAGTTCTAATCTTAGATTATACAAAATTTTATTAAGTATATACGCGGCAGCCAAAGAGCAAAAATTACGGTTTGGTTTGTTGGGGATGGTAGCATTCTTCTTAAATGTGTCTCATACATTTGGACTGGATAGTATGTTGCAACACAGGTCATAGGGCAGTTGTGTAGATATTTTATCTGTTTCGAAACTAGAGTACGTTATGCATTAGTTTAATAAATAATAAGTTGATATGTTGTTGCAATGTATGATTCATAAACTCGAGGACATTGCACCACGTTATACTAATTGTCACTTGACTCACTTTATCCGACTGCAGGAAAGATTCAACTGGAATTCCTCATATCTTGGAACACAGTGTCCTATGTGGTTCAAGAAAGTACCCTTTAAAAGAACCATTTGTTGAACTACTGAAGGGGAGTTTGCATACTTTTCTTAATGCATTCACATATCCTGATAGGACATGCTATCCTGTTGCATCTACAAACACAAAGGTTAAAATAATGTGTCTAAGTTATTGGAATTAGGCACAGTTTATGTTCTACTATATCTGGTTTCATAAAGTATTTTTGTTACTGTGTAGGATTTTTATAACTTGGTAGATGTATATCTGGATGCTGTTTTCTTTCCCAAATGTGTGGAGGACATTCAGACTTTTCAACAAGAGGGTTGGCATTATGAGCTGAACAACCCTGAAGAAGAAATAACTTATAAAGGTCAATATGATTTTCCTTATTTACGTTAACAAATTTTGTAATGTATCGATTCTTCATGTTTCCTATATATATTTGTAGGGCTATATATGTTACTATCTTGAGCATGCTAATATGAATTGTATAAATTTGAAAATGGCATGTTTTAATGTTTTATAATGCCACTTTCAGGTGTTGTATTCAATGAGATGAAAGGTGTTTACTCCCAGCCTGATAACATATTAGGCCGGACATCTCAGCAGGTAAATCTGTTATTTAGCGGAAGCCATTTGCTTAACAGTTGTTTCATTTTCTTCTAAAGCATTTACATGCCAAACATCTTGGCTGATGCCACATACACTTTATGCAGGCTGTTTTTCCAGACAACGCTTATGGCGTTGACAGTGGAGGTGATCCCACTGTTATACCCAAACTCACATTTGAAGAGTTCAAGGCATGTTTTCGATTCTCGCTGCTTTTATGAACTTTTTTTGGAGGGTCTTTTTCTAGCATTTTGTTATTGATAGTATATCTGTCAATTACCATCACATTGAGTACTTCCTTTTCGCTAAAATATAAAATAAACAGGATTTTCACCGCAAGTATTATCATCCAAGCAATGCGAGGATTTGGTTTTATGGAGACGATGATGCAAACGAGCGCCTGCGTATTTTAAGTGGTACAACCTTTTCTCATGAATTAGTTATGTGAAAACAATAGGGCAATTTCGTATATACCCCCTACAAACTTGCAATATATCATATATACCCATGCAAAATTATAAAATATCATATATACCCTTACAAAATAGTTGAAATATCATATATGCCCAATTCATTGAAACAATTTCACAAATGACAATTTTACCCTTTTTCTATAAAATTTTGAAATCTCATATATGACCTTTAACTTCAAATATTATATTTACTCATTTCTAGCTTAATATATTTGGCTTAAATATTATATATGGAGAATACTATTGTTTATGGGAAAAAATAAATAAAAAATAAAAATGGGTAAAAATAGTTTTAAGTTTAAAATGTGTATAAAAATATGAAGTTAAAAAGATGAGCATATATGAAAACTTGAAGTTAAAAAAATAAAGGTAAAATGATTATTTATTAGATTGTTTTTAATTTTAATTTAATAAATTGGGTATATTTGATATTTTAACTATTTTGTAAGGGCATGTATGATATTTTTAGTTTTGGTTGGGTATATATGAAAATTTTCAAGTTTGTAAGGGTATATGTGAAATTAATCCGAAAACAAATCCTTATTTTGGTTTAACTAATAACCCTGTCTCCAAACAGAATATCTGGATATGTTTGATGCAAGTCCAGCACGCAATGAATCAAAAATCGAAACACAAAAACTGTTTTCAAAGCCAGTTAGAGTTGTTGAGAAGTATCCAGCTGCTGAAGGTGGTGATTTGAAGAAAAACCACATGGTCTGCCTTAACTGGTTGCTTTCCGATGAGCCTTTGGATACCGAAACCGAACTTGCACTCGGATTTCTTGATCATCTATTGTTAGGAACTCCCGCATCTCCCCTAAGGAAAATTTTGCTCGAAAGTGGTTTGGGAGATGCGATTGTTGGTGGTGGAATGGAAGATGAGCTTCTTCAACCTCAGTTTAGCATCGGGTTAAAGGGTGTTTCCGAAGAAAACATTCAAATAGTCGAAAGTTTGATCATGGACACACTTGAAAAGCTTGCAAACGAGGGTTTCAACATGGAGGCGGTGGAAGCTTCCATGAACACAATTGAGTTTTCTCTTAGAGAAAATAACACTGGATCATTTCCTCGTGGCCTTGCCTTGATGCTTCGTGCTGTTGTAAGTTGAGCTTTATTAAGACTACTTTTAGCTGTTTATGTAACACGAGTCTCATCTGTGAATGTTTTTTTATTATTTGTTTACAGGGGAAGTGGATTTATGATATGGATCCATTTGAACCATTGAAATACCAGGAGCCTCTAGCAGCATTGAAAGCTAGAATTGAAAAGGAAGGATCAAAAGCAGTATTTGCTCCATTGATAGAGAAATATATATTAAAGAATCCTCACCGTGTAACGATTGAAATGCAGGTACTGTTATTTTTTTTTCTATTTTTATGTTTGTTCCTTTTTAAAGGTATTGATATATATGTACTGTTCAACAGCCTGATCCAGAGAAAGCATCTCAAGACGAAGCGGTAGAGAGAGAAAATTTAGAGAAACTTAAAAGAAGTATGACTGAGGAAGATCTTGCTGAGCTGGCCCGTATGACACATGAGCTAAAATTGAAGCAAGAAACTCCTGACTCGCCAGAAGCTCTGAAAGCTGTTCCAAGCCTCTCCCTGCAAGACATTCCCAAAAAACCTATTCAAATACCCATTGAGGTAACTTTATCTTCTGAAACTTTGATGATTTTTTATGTTATAGAAGAGTTAGGTACGTAAAATAGAAATATGACCAAAGTTGGCAACCTTTTTTATGCAATTTGCCGTTTCAAGAGCAGTATATTTCGACGTTATGACTTGATGATTTTAAATCTTTGACAATTGTATGTAGGTTGGAGATATCAATGGAGTAAAAGTCTTGAAGCATGATCTGTTTACAAATGATGTCCTTTACACTGAAATAGTATTTGATATGAGTTCACTGAAGCAGGAACTCCTTCCTCTGGTTCCACTCTTTTGGTAAGATGCTGCTAAAACAGAAGGGTTTATAACTCAAGTTTGCTTTCACCATACTAATACTGATAGTTGTTACTTAAAAGTTCGTCCCTGAGTACAACCTAATCTATTGACACAAACTTACACGTATGTATATACTCATGTTAGTATGCTACACCATATTTGTTAACAGTCAATCATTGCTGGAGATGGGTACAAAAGACTTGGACTTTGTGCAGCTTAACCAGTTAATCGGAAGGAAGACAGGTGGAATATCTGTATTCCCTTTCACTTCATCAAAGCGAGGGTCAGATGCTCCTATCAGTCATATTATTGTTCGAGGCAAAGCCATGTCATCACGCACTGAAGATCTTTTTAACCTGGTATGTATGATGTATCTAAATTTATAGTTTTGCAGTGCATTTTTTATTTTATCATAAAATATTCTCTCAGATAAGCTTATAAGTTATAACTTTACTATTTTAGGTCAACTGTATTCTTCAAGAAGTCCAGTTTGCAGATCAAAAGCGCTTTAAGCAGTTTGTCTCCCAAAGCAAAGCTAGAATGGAGGTATTAATAAGAGTCTGGACATTTCAATTGTCAGTTTATACATAATGGCTATTCCAACAAGTCTAAATTCTAATAAACAATTCTAATTAATGCCGTGTGGCACTCTTTCCTTCAACCTCACGTATTTTACTTGTATTTTATTTAAAATTATTTTTAAATCCTTATCCTTATTATAATAAATAATTCCTAAGTGTTTTAATCCTTATCTTTATTATAATTTTAATATTACTTATAAATAGCATTCAACTTTTACCCTAAAAGTTGGTCAAACTTCTTAATATTATAATATAAATATTATAACAAAGACGTTATATAATAATACAAAAAATTGTTATAAACTACCACCTCTGCACAAATCTTATAAACAAAAAGCAATTCAATTTATCACACGGAAAATTTGAATAATATCGTAATTTATGAAACAATTGATATACCCATCAACAATACACCATATTCAACCATTTGATAAGATTATAATATTATTACATTTATTAACCGTGTTACACATTTTTATAAGATTATAGTTTATATTTCCTCAACTCGTGTGATAAAATTCATGAATTATAAATGTATAAGATTATAATATTGTTACATTCTATAACCTTGTGATAAGGATTATATAGAAGTGTTTATGATTTACATTTTTTCGATATTCAACCCGTGTAATATATGGGTTTGTAACACCTATAAATTAAAATAATATTCAATCAAATTTTTTTCCGATATTTAACCTGTGTAATACACGGGCTTGTAAGCTAGTGTGGTCTAATATTGTAAAATTTTATGTCTGTAGAACCGATTAAGGGGCAGTGGTCATGGTGTTGCAGCTGCAAGAATGGATGCAAAGTTAAACAGTGCAGGGTGGATCAGTGAACAAATGGGTGGTATCAGGTTGGATTTTAATATTTTTAACTTTATTTATGCATCCCTTTAACTATCTAATTTGCTTAATTAACATTCAAGTTTCAACATACTTGCAGTTATCTGGAATTTTTGAAAGATCTTGAAGAGAAAGTCGAACAAGACTGGAGCGGAATTTCCGCATCTCTCGAAGAGATCCGCAAAACGCTTCTCTCTAAGAAAGGCTGTCTTGTGAATCTCACGTCCGATGGGAAAAACCTTACAAACTCAGAAAAAACCGTCGGGAAATTTCTCGATCTGCTTCCAAGTACTTCTCTCGTCACACCAGCTTCTTGGAATGCACGAATTTCGTCGATAAATGAAGCAATCGTGATACCTACTCAGGTTAATTCATACTTTGAAAAATCAATTCCCCTACGAATTGTCTCATTATTGAATTGAATAATTAATATAAAGTCATGATTACAGGTTAATTATGTTGGCAAAGCTGCAAATCTGTACGACATTGGCTATCAACTTAAGGGGAGTGCATATGTTATATCGAAACACATAAGTAATACTTGGTTGTGGGACCGTGTTCGAGTTAGTGGCGGGGCTTATGGAGGCTTCTGTGATTTCGACACACATTCAGGTAAAAATCAAGTAAAATTCTGTTATGTGGATTCAACTTTTTTAACCATTTTTTTTGTAAACAGGAGTATTTTCATTCTTATCTTATCGTGATCCTAACTTGCTAAAGACGCTGGATATTTATGATGGAACCGGTGATTTCTTACGTCAGATGGAAATGGATAATGATACTCTTACAAAAGCAATTATTGGGACCATTGGTGATGTGGATTCATACCAATTACCCGACGCCAAAGGATATAGCAGGTAAGTAACTCGCATTTATTCATTTTCATTAAAAAATTTTGTGTCAAATGTTATTACAAAACCTAACTTAATTACGATAAAATTGTTTTTGCAGCTTACTACGATACTTGCTGGAAATTACAGAAGAAGAAAGACAAGTAAGACGCGAGGAGATTCTATCAACAAGGTACGACACTTCATATTAACTTTCATTTCTAAACTTCAGACAGTTGCATGTTGTAGGCCATACTCATCTTTTTTACTTTCTATTTTTTATTTTTGAAAGCTTGAATGACTTCAAGGAATTTGCAAATGCAATCGATGCTATCAAAGATAAAGGTGTTGTGGTAGCTGTTGCATCCCCCGATGACGTCGAGGCTGCAAACAAGGAGCGATCCGACTTCTTTCAAGTAAAAAAGGTCCTCTAAAAGAAACAAAATTTATAATTTTTTTTTGAATTTCAGTAAAAAAAAATTGTTTTATTTTGAGAAGGAATATAACATCCTTTAGTTGTGGGTAGCATAAGTAGGTAGTGTGGGGGAGGTGATAATGATCAAACATGAGGCAAAGGTAGCTATCCTATGTAATGCCTTGTTTTCAAATTACTTAATTGGGTCAACACAAGCAGTCCCCTTGTTTGTAATTGGCTAAACTCAACTACATTTGTACTTTCTGGTCCATCCCTTATCTTCTTATACCACCTTTCCAATGCCAGTTTACTAGTTACCTGTGTATCTTATTACAGAACTGAATACTTACAAGTACATCTACACTTTAAGCCTGCTACATCCCTTTCCAATCTGCATCTTGTGATTGTACTGTATAAGTACATAAAGCTTGTAGTGACAAATTTAAAATTCATTTGAATCTGACAATGCTGAGCAACAAAAATACTAGGATGCCCTATATTTTTAGTATATTTTGAATTCATTTTACCAGATATAAAAATATAATTATATAATCATTATAAATGATCACATATAAACATAACCCAATCAAAAGATGCCACATGTATACCACCATTTGCTTTGTAACATGTCATCTCGCCGTTGGCCGAACTGTCTTCTCGCTAGTTTGTACCTAAAAACCTTTGATAATCTCAATTGCGTTAACACGCGTCACCTTTCCATTGGTGAAAGTTTGCGGATGTGTCATTTGCGCTGTCATTTATCGTCAAACCAGTGGATGGCTGGCCCATCACATGTTTAAGGTAAAGAGGTGTGGGTATACGGTAACTCCAATTTGGTCATATGAATATGTTCGTATAAAGATCCATTAAATGATTTTTCGTATAAAAAAATCGATCAAAACATGATTTTCTATTTTCTTGTAACGGGTCATATTTGATTATCTATGAAGTACTTTATAAAATAAGTTATTTTAATTTTTAAATAAATAAAAATGGACGTGTTCTATTTTTTTTTTGTCATATTTAGTTGGCCATGTTCTATAAAAGGATGGGGCTGTTTGTTCTTTAATACAGTTATAACTCGTTAAAGACTCATTAATAGGCTTGTGAGTTAGCTATAAGCCTACATCACTATTACCTGCATCTTGTAGTTGTACTGTACAAGTGAACAAATTTAATAGGAAAATGATAGGTAGGGGTGGCGTTGATTTTTGGGGTAGTTTCATGAATCAGTGTTAAAACTTTAAACAAAAAGGGGGTAGTTTGGTGTTTAAAAGGGTTATAATTAAGCTTAAAGTCGTGGTCATCATCATCATCATCAATCTCATTGTTGTGAGGAATCCTATGCACTTATAACTCTTGTAGCCCCATTACTTTATTTCCATAAATATATGTGGTAATCATGCACAACCCACATGCAAGATTCCCTCCAACAAACTTCCTCATTTTATTTGTATATTAATGGATTTATTATGGTAACTTTTTTTTTAACGGCAAATTTGGATCACTGACGGACCACATCATCGTGCCACCAGCAGAACCACCCGATCATATCCATCTCCACTAGGCAATAATGCCTATACACCAATTCAGGAGGAAACCCAATAAATCTAGGAAAAC
This sequence comes from Helianthus tuberosus, assembly GCA_030545235.1. Taxonomy (NCBI): domain Eukaryota; kingdom Viridiplantae; phylum Streptophyta; class Magnoliopsida; order Asterales; family Asteraceae; genus Helianthus; species Helianthus tuberosus. The sequence goes on from CM060406.1 coordinate 55,763,485, forward strand.
CCCATTTGTAGGAATCGAACCCATAACCTAATGTTTCTAAGCCTTATCCCACCACCAAGATTTAAGACTAGATATGTAGATTAGTGAAAAAAATGAAACATAAAAGATTTAAGACGTATATTAAAACATGTATACAAGTATATATGATCGATGTGGGATGTATCTATACTAATAAGTTAGCATATTCCATATTATGTGTCATCCATACAACAAATCTTCTTTTTTTCTTGACATATGGCAATTCAAACAATTCATTTTTTAACTCATTTTGTACACGTGCTAAGGGTGTTCATCGGGTTTTTTCTTCGGGTTTCGGGTTTTTCTGGTCGGGTTGTTCGGGTTTTTGTCTAGAAAAAAATTGACCCGATAACCGACCCATTTAAAAGTCGGAGTATTCATTTTTCATTCGGGTCTGCCTAACCTTGCTGACTCCAGGAACCGACGAGTTTGACGGAGCTTCGGTCCCGATATAACGTGTTCGGTGCGATTATTATGACTAAGAAAAGAGTAGAAGATAGACACGACACCGAGCAGTCAATTTCAATTTGGTCTCTATTGATTACTCAACGTTTACAGCACCACGAGACCAGTTGGACAGCATGTCCCCTTTGGGAACCAAAAGCTTGTCCAAATGGGAGCCCCAACCCCCTATTTATAGACAACTAACACTATGTGTCCATCCGATCGGATTGCCATCCGACAGGATGGTCATCCGGCCGGATGGACCTTTACAATATCAAAACCTGCCCAACTTTCTCTATTCTATACAATATTCAACACACGCTCTATCTAACCATTTGCACAGTGGCAGACGTACCAAATATGCACTAACAGATTCCCCCTCGGATGTCACTGTCGAATCGTCTTTAAAACTTTGAGAACCTTGAGCCGTGTTTGAATATTCTGTAATCTTCAACTTTTCTGCAACTTCAATCAGGTATCTTGAAATCTGACTATCCAAATTCCCCCTCGATTGATGATTCAGGTTTGCTTTTGCCAAAGTAAAGCACGAATTCCCCGTGAAATGAATCTTCAGGTCTTTTGCACAGTTTACGACTCTCCTTTGATTTGCTAAACTGCAACCTTCACGAACAATCACCAACTTGAAACTAATCAATGCAGCATCATCTGTTTCAACTTTAACCGCATCCAAGCTCAGTTTTTGATATATCATGTCAGCACCACGATCTCGCATTCCGCTTGCTCGATCTAAGAATGTACAAAAACTCAACCGGCAATTGATAGAAACTTCAAATACTCCACTGGTTAACTTCAAATCCGTGATTCCCCCTGAAGATCAGATATCCCGTTTACCGTGATCCACGTTAACGCACCATAAGAATGACAGATCCGTGTAAACAGTATTCTCCACAATCAGCAAATCTTCATCGGAAAACAAATCATCTGGTAATGTAATCCGATCTCTGAAGCATTCGTCCACAATCAGATTCATCTCCTCAGATAATCTAGATCTCAGAAGCTATCATCCACGATCACTCTCAGATCTTCGATGCTTTCGTCCACGATCAGATATCAACACATCGGATCATCATGATCTCGGAAGCTTTCAACCACGATCAGATTCATATTCCCCCTGACAATCTGAAGTCGAAACTACCCGAATATTGTTGCAGTGTCACGAATTTCAAAAGTGCCGGAATTTCAACATACGACAATGAAATTTTTATTCCCCCACATTTTTGAAAATTCTAACGTCTCTATCACTGAATTCCCCCTCAAACTGAATTCAGTTTTAAATTCTCTTCTCCGAAAAACCTGACCAAACTAGAATATCACAATATTCACCACAATTGTTAGTTTTTTGTCTTTGCGGATTTTAAGTTTTGGCCCATAAATAGTCAGATACCCTGAAAGAACAACTTTCTGCACTGGTATCCTGACTACCCCACTAATTTCCACAACGTGTGATCGCATCATCAAATATGTTCACTAAAGCCCCAGACGGTATCCCCGAACAACCCAGCTTGGTCGTTAAAAACCCGAAAAAATTGTCAATCACCAAAATTTTTCTGGAGACTCTCCTCGTCGTTGCGATCAAAAAATGCCTTTTTTTAGGCATTTGATCATCTGGTCGAATGGCATGTGACGGATGGTCATCCGATCAGATTGTCATTCGATCGAAGGACAAAATCAAGATGGTATGATGGATCGGATGGCCCTCCGATCGGATGGTCATCCGATCGGATTGCCATTCGATTGAATGCAGTTAAACCTTCAATATTCCTTCAAGCAAGATAGTGATATGGATCGGATGGTCGTCCGATCGGATTGCCATCCGATTGGATATGTTCTAACAGCTCAAGAACACTCCAAATCACGATTTTTCGATCCAGAATCTTTATTTGTGTGAATTTCATGATGAAACTTCACAGGATTGTGCGTGAATCAATTTCGAACAGATTGATCTCTTCAATTCCAAAATCCATCTGTGAATTGACCTTTATTTTGATGATTTTCTCTCTTTTAACGTCAAAACTCCCGTTTAACCCAAAATTGATGAGCTCTGGGTGATTTAACCGACTGTTAGATCGATTAAATCGGTACCGTAGCTCTGATACCACTGCTGACTCTAGGAACCGGCGAGTATGACGGAGCTTCGGTCCCGAAACGACGTGTTCGGTGCGATTATTACGACTAAGAAAGGAGTAGAAGATAGACACGACACCGAGCAGTCAATTTCAATCTGGTCTCTATTGATTATTCAACGTTTACAGCACCACGAGACCAGTTGGACAGTATGTCCCCTCTGGGAACCAAAAGCTTGTCCAAATGGGAGCCCAACCCCCTATTTATAGACAACTAACACTATGTGTCCATCCGATCGGATTGCAATGGTAATAAGATATTCAACACACGCTCTATCTAACCATATTCTATACAATATTCAACACACGCTCTATCTAACCATTCCCACAGTGGCAGACGTACGAAATATGCACTAACAAACCCGATTTCAAACCATACGGATCCCTTATAAACTTTTGTACCCGTTGGAAACCCTAAATCTTCCATACGATGTTTTAGCCATGTTCTCTTTCCATTGAAGCTTCGATCAGCGGCAGAGCCTTGTATCACCCCCAATGGTAATAAGATCTGGTTTCCATTGAGATTGCTGGTGATTTTTGAGTGTTTGTTTTGAACTAGTTATGCTGAAGTCGCGTGTTGTGGCGAAGCATAGCGAACACCAATGTAAGACAGAGGTCAACTGAAAACTAAACCTTTATATTGCCAATAGACAGTGGTAAACTGAAAACTAAACCTTTAGATTGCCAATAGAAGCCATTTACAAAATGAAGCTTATAGTATACACTTCGGTTTTTTTAGTTCCTGTAAGACCCATAACTATTCATACATATAATATTAATATAAGTTTGCATTTTATATACTTAAAACACCAAATTACAAAACGTCACACATAATTCATAGTTATTTCAGACTTCAAAAGTATGTTTCTAACATTTAACAATCTTTAGATTAACAAAAGAACTAAATAAGTGCGTAAGCTTCGACTTCTAATGTGTTCGGTTCTTGTACAAGCTTAATCCCATCCATTATCTGCATATTAGAGACCTAAACAACATTTAAAATTCTTAAATGTTAGTAATATAAGGTTTAAAGGTAATTTAATAACATAAATTACTTTATAAAACAAAAATAAAAATTTTGACAAACCCCGCCGTAAGCTACGGACCTCAAACCGTAGCTTACGGTCCGTATAGGTCATCCGGGACAGAAGGCCTGGACCGTAGCCTACGGCCCCCAGCCGTAGGTTACGATCTGATCTGCAGAATTGTATTCCTATTTTGCCCTCGATACGAAAACGATTATAACTTTCAATCCGTTTATCCGTTTAACCTCCCGTTTCTTCCTACATGATCGTAATTTGATCCTTTATCTTTCGGACTCGAAATCCAACATCCGGATTAACAAAATTCTTAACTTATAAGCCTTCGGCTTATTATTTATTTATGAATTATTAACCCATTTATGTTTTTATCAAACAAACTCATTTGATCACCTTTAAATCCTCATGAACATCATAACTATAAATGTTTCCTATTACTCGGGGTCCTATACGCGGGATTTATGCATCCGTTATCCGGTATGCGTTTTAATTATCTGACTCGTTCAACCATAAATAGTTGAACTTTATTAGCAAAATTTCCATATGCAAAATTGTTTATCTTTTAGTCATAACTCACAATCCGAGTCTTTTGACTTTTAATTCCCGTTCCCGTTTCTCGGTTTACGCATATATTTGAAATCCTACCCATTATCCGGGTAATATGCTGAAGTCATTATTTATACAACCATTCCGGTATGCATTAAGACTTCATTTTGACCCGTTTGGTTAACTTAGCGAAATCCATCAATTTTATACAACCAAACCTTTATCTTTCTATCATTTTGACCCGTTTGTTTAACTTAGCGAAATCCATTGCTTTTATACAACCAAACCTTTATCTTTCTATCATTATGACCTGTTTGGTTAACTTAGCGAAATCCATCGCTTTTATACAATCAAACCTTTATCTTTCTATCATTTTGACCCGTTTGGTTAACTTAGAGAAATCCATCGCTTTTATACAACCAAACTTTTCATATATTCATTATTTGACCCGTTTGAATGTTTTAGTGAAATCCACCACTTTCAAACATTCAAACTTATCGTTCATTCGTTATTTAACTTCCCGGTCCATCCATACGAAATGCATCGCATATGTACAAACTGAATTTTTACAACTAATCTATAATAATCGATCATATGTTAATACAAATTAAACAAAGAAATTCTACAAAGCATAAAGCTACGTACCTTAAAGCTTCTCCTTTAAACGCCGGCTTGACTTCGCGAAGCTTCACCCGAGTTACCTATTGAGTGTAACCCATTATAATTAGAACGTTTATCCATTCCATGGCATGTATTTTGCCTAAACCTTCAATCATGGTTCCAATTAACAATATTTGTTCATTATGTAAAAAAATGGTATTTCTTTTAGGCGTTTCATCAAACACCTTGTATGCATAACATTTTAGCTAACCGTCTTTTGTTTCATTTAAGCTATGGATAGCCAAGAAACCCAACTTAATATATAAATGACTATTCACAATCCGTAATAGCATGAAACCTTAACAAATTCATGTTATTAAGCCCTCTATTTATACCAAACATGGGGTTTCTCATAGAACATCAAAAACCCACTTCCATTATACAAACATACTTACTTCCACACATAGTTCGTGTGATTTTATCAACTATTTCACTTAATTTATACCTTCTATAGGTCACATTAACATCAATTTCACCAAGAACTCAATTTCTTAAGTTCTCTACATAACATTCATCATACAAAACGAAATTTGTTACATACCTTATGAACCCTTTGCTAAGATGATCAATATTTTCAATTCATGCATCAGTTTTAGACCCAATTCCTTTCTGATTTTAGTGAAGTGTTGAATTAGGTCTTGAAGACATAGTTCTCCTTTGTTGCTCTGTGTTTTGGTCGACCAAACACACACACCAGTGTGTGTTTTTAGTTTCTAATTTTCCTTTTATTTCTATAGTTTCCAAGTTGCCCATTTCGGCCCCTCATGTTTTATTAATTAGAACAAAGAGACACTTTCATATGTTTATTATTTAACATTAAGCATCCAATCAATTCAAATTTTTATTAGTGTTCATGTGTATAATATTTACCATTTAGGTAAATATTAACGTTAAATATTAAGTATTTTTAGGGGTGTTACAAGTCCACCCCCTTAAAGAGGTTTCGTCTCATCTATTCTTCGGACTCCCAAGTGGTGTCTGATCCCTTCCGATGCTCCCATTTGACATCCACTTGGTCAATTTCCTTATTTCTTAAGCTTTTGACCTTTCGGTCCAGAATTGCGATAGGCTTTACCACATAATTTAGTTTATAGTCTACTTTAATATCGTCGCAATGAACGTAGGCCGTTTCATCGGCCAAACACTTTCGGAGATGTGACACATGGAACGTGTTATGTATACCACTTAATTCTTCGGGTAATTCCAAACGGTATGCAACTTTGCTAACTTTAATAAACCTCGGACTCAACTTTCGTCTTTTCTAAATCGGATGATCCCTTTCCATGGAGATACTTTAAGCATTACTTCATAACCAATTTAAAATTCAATAGGCCTCCGTCTTCGATCCGCATAGGACTTTTGTTGATCTTGGGCCGCTTTCAAATGAGCACGGACCATATCGACTTTCTCATTAGTGACTCTGACTATATCCTTATGGGCGAGTTCGTGAGGACCCACTTCATCCCAACACACCGGGGTTCGACATTTCCTGCCGTAAAGCATCTCGTATGGGGCCATTCCAATGCTTGAATGGTAACTGTTGTTGTACGAAAATTCAACTAGCCGCAGATAAACGTCCCATATACCGCCAAAATCAATGATGCATGCCCGAAGCATATCTTCTAAAGTTTGAATTGTTCTTTGGCTTTGCCCGTCGGTTTGAGGGTGATATGTCGTACTGATAAACAACTTAGTACCCATATGCTCTTGGAAGTCACGCCAATAATTTGAAGTGAACCGGGTATCTCTATCAGATACGATGGATACCGGCACCCTGTGGCGCGCTACGATCTCATTCATATACGCCTCCGACATCTTTTCAGAAGTATAAGTCTCCCTAATAGGAATAAAGTGAGCGCTCTTTGTCAATCTATCCACAACTACCCAAATGGCGTCGAATCCTCGAGCCGTCTTCGGCAATTTGGTTAATAGGTCCATAGTAACATGTTCCCATTTCCAGACCGGTATGTCTAGCGGTTGTAGCTTGCCATAGGGAGACTTATACTTGTAGACAAGTTAGACATTTTTTGACATACTTTGTTACATCTCTTTTCATCCCGGGCCACCAATAATTTTGTTTCAAATTTCGATACATCTTGGAATCCTTTAAGAAGAAGGTCCTTAACACCACACGTGTTTGGAATCCATATTCTACCGAACCGGGTCTTCAACTCGTTTTCACCGTCTATGATATCTTTTACTTGGCCTGTTATTCGTTCCTTTTTCCAATTCTCTTCTCTTACTGCTTCAATTTGTGACTCTCAGATCCTTTCAAGTAAACCCAAGGTTACTACGAGTTGCATTGACCGCACTCGAATAGGGGTATATCCCTCCTTTCGGCTTAGCGTATCGGCTACCACATTTTCTCTACCGGGATGGTAATGTATTTCACAATCGTAATCTTTTACCATTTCTAGCCAGCTCCTTTGCCTCATATTCAACTCCTTTTGGTCAAAGAAGTATTTAAGGCTTTTATGGTCGGTGAAAACAGTACATTTCACACCATACAGGTAATTCCTCCAAATCTTTAAAGCGAAAACCACCGCCGCTAACTCAATGTCGTGAGTTGGGTATTTCTTTTTGTGAACTTTTAATTGCCTTGAAGCATATGCAATCACCTTTACCCTTTGCATGAGTACACATCCGAGACCAAGCTGGGATGCGTCGGAGTATACGACCATGTCGTCGGTTCCATCCGGTAAAGGTAATACCGGTGCCCTGGTTATTTTTTCCTTGAGTACTTGAAAGGCATTCTCTTGTTCACTTCCCCAAATGAATTTCTCATCCTTGCGGGTCAACTTAGTCAATGGTGACACGATTTTGGGGAAATCTTGAATAAATCTCCTATAGTAACCCGCGAGTGCTAAGAAACTCCTAATCTCCAATGGATTCTTCGAAGGTTTCCATTTCGACACCACTTCTATCTTGGATAGGTCTACCAAAACCCCATTGGCACTTATGACGTGCCCAAGAAATTGTACCTTGCGTAGCCAAAAGGCACATTTCGAGAACTTTGGTAAAGCCTTTCCCGCCTAAGCGTTTCCAATACTTCACGCAAATGATGCTCATGATCCGCCTCGCTTTTTGAATATACAAGAATATCGTCGATGAATACTATCACCGACTTGTCTAACATTGGCTTGCAAACCACGTTCTTGAGATCCATGAAGGCCGCGAGTGCATTTGTTAACCCAAAAGACATTACAAGAAATTCATAATGTCCGTAACACGTACGAAATGCCATTTTCGGTATATCTTCTTCTTTCACCTTCAACAGGTGATAGCCTAACCTTAAGTCGATCTTCGAAAACCAGCTTACGCCCTGCAACTGATCGAATAAATCATCGATCCTCGGAAGCGGGTATCAATTCTTTACAGTAAGTTTGTTTAACTCCCGGTCATACTTCCGTCTTTCTTCTTTACAAATAATATTGGTGCTCCCCAAGAAGAGACACTAGGTCGAATAAACGTAAGTCTTGCAATTGCGATAGTAATTCTTGTAGCTCCGATGGTGCTAGTCTATATGGTGCCTTAGCTACTGGCTTTACACCCGGGACTAACTCGGTCCCAAACTCCACCTCACGCTCTAGTGGTATCCCCAGTAAATCCTCCAGAAATACGTCTTCAAACTCTCGCACAACCGGTACATCTTTAATTTATGGTGACTCTTTACTCGAATCACGCACGTAAGTCAGGTATGCCTTACATCCGTGTTGAATGAACTTACGAGCTTCCATCATCGAGCACACTATAGGGTTGCAACTCTTCTCCCCATAGATAGTAACAGGCTTTCCGCTCAGAGATGTTAGTTCTATCTCCTTATGGGAACATATCACTTTCGCGTGGTGTCGAGATAGCCAATCCATCCTGATTACCACTTGAAATTCCGCCATCGACATTGGTATCAAATCAACCAAGTAATCCTCTCCTTCCACATTCAATTTGCAATCCCGACACATATCACAAACAATAAAGTTTTTATTATTACCTATTTCTACTTCCAAAAGCATAGGCAATTTTGTTAATGTAAATGTAGGGTGTTGAATAAATATATGTGAAACAAAAGATCTATTTGCACCCGTATCAAATAAAATGCGTGCAGGGATGGAATTTATGGTAAATGTACCTGAAACCACATCAGGTTCAACCTTGGCCTCAGCCGCGGTTATGTGGAAGGATCTCGCCTTTGATTTTAGGACTTCTGCCTTTGTATCAGGTGTTTCCTCTTCCCAACCAACTCCGAGCACTCAGATTGCTTGTGTCCTGGTTTATAGAACTTATAGTACACCGACACCTTACCGGGTCAATTTGAAGCCCCGTGTCCCACCATCCCGCACGTAGCACATGGTTTGTTCTTGAAGTAACACTCGCTTCGATGGGCTTTTCCACATGTTTTGCATTGAGGTGACCCCCCTTTTGTGTTTCCCTTCTTTGGAAACTCATTCACCTTATGTTTCTTTGTGGGGCTTGGATTTGCATCCAATACCCTTCTTTCACCTCTCTCAATCTGCTTCTTTAATTCGATCTCTCTTTCCCGTGCGGCATTTATAATCTCTATGAGATGTTCATATTTTGATGGAGTCATAAACTCTCGATATTCTGCACTCAACATGTTATAATAGTAATAAATCTTTTGTTCTTCCGTCTGCACCTACTCGTCACAGAATCTCATCTTGTCGAGGAACACCCCCGTGATTTTATCAATCGACTCTCCCTTTTGCCTTAATTGAATGAATTCTTCCTTGATTTTGTTGATCACGGCTTTTAGGCTATGATGTTTAAGGAATGGTACCTTAAACTCCTCCCAAGTCATAGTTCTTGTGGTCTCGATTCCTTGTTCTTTCTTAAGATTGTCCCACCAATCTTTCGCTTGACCCCTCAGTTGACCAGTTCCGTAAGCTACGATGTAGGTCACATCACAGTGAGTTCTTTCAAAGACCCCTTCGATATCGCTAATCCATCGTTGATAGACGATTGGGTCAACTTCACCGTTGTAAATCAGGGGTTTACACGCCATGAACTTGTTCTAAGGGCATGCCTTCCCTTTAGCCTTGTCCTTTTCTTGCGTGAGATTTTCTTTGAGTTCGTTTATCTTTTTGTCTACTACCGATAAGATCGTGTTTTGCAGTCTATCCGTGAACTATGGTAGACTAGTGTAACGCTTTGCATTTTTGTACCTTTCTTATTTTAGCAAGTCTTGTTGTACTTTCCATTTTTAGACACTTGTACTCTTGTTGTAATCTATTTTCGATTCTATTGTAATCCGAGACGATTGATCATAATGAAAACGAAATTATTTTATCATGTCCATGTTAGACTTATGTGCAACTCGTAATCACAATTCACATTTTGAACGATATGTTATGCTTGAGTCTTGATTCTTTATGACACATCGATGTGTAATACTCGTTAAACTGATTAAAACACGTAAAATAATCAAAAGTTGGAAAATAGTATATGGCTTCAAGCCCCTTCGTACGAACACACCTCAACTAAAATCGTGGAAACCCTAATGCACCCTCCAATCTATAAATAGAGGCCTTAGGTCCTCATTCCAATTCGCCACTTCACTTGCAACCTCTCTAGAATTGCTGTTGCGATCAGAGGCATTGTAAGATTTCTTCCTCTCATTTCATTTACATTCTTCATTTTATTTCTTGCATTTCTAACCACAAACACTTGATTTTTCTCAAAAACCTTTGATCCTAACTATCTCAAACATGGTTTCCACTCGTTTTGCCTAGGCAAACTGTTGTGGGGCATCACTCGTACGAGATTGGATCGAAGTTCTTAAAATTTTATAACTTAATTAAATTCTCATTTCGAGTATTACACGAGCTTTGTGGAATCGGGAAACCATCAGACTCTTAACTCATCTTATAGTTAAGGGCCTGTTGTAGGGTTAATTTCCATCAAGAAACGGTCTGTTTTGATGGATCGAACATAAATTTCTCATCAAGAACAGTGGCTTTGTACGAAGGCACCATGCCTTGTAACAACCCCACTTTTTGAAGTAAAAGTACAAGTCAAAGTCAAAGGAAGAAAAGATTGCTAATTGGATCTATCATTTCTTGCTTGACTACTACTTGTACTCTCGAACCCCGATAATCGATACTTTAGTTTACGTTAATTTTAGTTGAAGTAACAATGTGATAAAGATAATTAAATGCTACTCTACTTAACGCTATCACATCGCTACCGCATCGCAATTCGAATTACAGGTTATGGATATTGTTTTATGTGTATGTGTTATTATGTGTTACTTATACATGTTTATTTTTGTTTGAGGTGTTTATTCGCAAACGCAATCGCAATTCTATCGCAACGCAATCTCATCGCGAACTCGAAATATAAGGTTTACTTTTATGGTTATTAGGAGTTATGTTATTTGTGTAACTATTGTTTAATACTATCGCATTGCTTACTAGCAACGCAAAGCAACGCTCAACGTACGAAACAAAAAGACGGGAACCAACTGGCAAAAGCCATCCGATCGAAGGACCATTCGATCGAATGGTCATCCGATCGGATGGCCATCCGATCGGGAGGCCCTCCGATCCGTCAACACTTTACACTGTCTCTTCCCCTCCTTCCCCTATAAATACTCACCTGTCACATCACTGTTCATGATGTGACAGTTCTCCTCTGACTCTTTGCGTTCTCCCCCCATTTTCTCTCGATTCCTCGCAATTCTTATAAGTTTCTACTCCAAATCTTGTACATCCTTGATCTACACATACTTTCTCATCAATTTCACCATTAAATCTCAACTTTTCACCATGAAATCTGTGGATTTGGAATGTTCTAGGATGATGTCATCATGGGTTCTCATGAACACCAAAGTGTGGCCTCATTCCATCAAAGAACAACTCAGATCCAAGGGATTTCAACATGTTTAAACACTGATTTCAAACACATTCCAAACTGTTTCAAACTTTCCTTCAAACTTTCTTCACTTTTACTCGAAACCGATAGAATCTGAGCTCAGTCATGCCTTCTGCTCATCCTCAAATGAAGTGTCGGTCTGAGAATGGGTTACTATCAAAGAGACAACCGATAAGCAGGTTAAACATGAAGCACCGTCATGAACAACTGGTTCAGATTGAACGGGGTGATTCCCGTCCGACCGGACGAGTTTGACCTGATAGAGTTTCCGTTGTTTAACACCTTGTCATACCGTCTCGGTTAAATCGCAAAACTTTCTAAACTTACTGGATTTTACAAGTTTTCAAACGATCAGGTTGTCAATCGGATAGACGTCCGACCGGACCACCATCTGATCGAATGACTATTCGTCTAGGTAACTTGTGGTTTCAAATACTTAAACCATTTCAAAACTTCGAAGAAGGTCAGTTCCAACGAATCGCCATCCGACCGAACGGTCATCCGTCCGGATGACCATCCGGCCGGATGACCTGAATTGTGGGAATACTTCTCATTTTACAAAATGCAACAACGAAAACTTCAAAGTTCCATCATACACAAACACATCCATCCCAAACGGACAACCCTCCGACCGAATGGTCATCCGCTCGGATGACCATCCGTCCGGACGGTCATCCGATCGGATCACTACCCGTCCCACTGCACTCCGACACGCCGTTTAACACACTGTTCAACGCTTATACCGTCATACTGTGTTCAGGCTAATCTCTCAGCGCTCCCTTCAATCCAAGACTGTGTTTATTCATTAAACACGATCTGTGAGTATACTCGATCCCCTTTTGATTTTAAGAACTTTTGGGTGTTGCATACGTTTCTTATATCAAATCACAATGAGCACACAACACAACCACTTTTTGTATGCTAACCGCTCTCGCATGTTATACGTGTTTTCAACGAATGGTTGTATGTTATGTTTACACAGTGATTGTTGCCTGACACCTTAGCAACGATAGTACTATAGTTTGGACTCAGCACCTGTTGTGGACAGGGGTTGTTAAAGGTATTTCTTCACGTGTCACAGTGGTGATATGTGTTGCGCATTCTACAACTCGCAGTCATGTCTGTGCACATTTCATTGTCGATAACTTACTTGCTTCATATTGCTACGTGTTACATGCTGGTTCTGTGTAAAACACTTTCGCTACTATTATACTATTAAACTTGTATGCTCACCTTTACACTATGTGTATTGACTTTTATTTTAACATATGTGACAGTTGTTTAGGATGCTATTTGCTTGCAAGCTGCTATGGAATCAAGTTTTAGGTGGTCTAGAAACCCACAAATAATTTATGAGTTGTCGGAACTATATTTGCCTTTGAGAACACTATGTCTGTAATAATTTTATTACTTAATATGTTATGGTATGGGACGTAACGTTAAATGTTCGGTAATTTTAGTTGTTATAGATTCTCTTGGACAATCTGTTTCGCTCAGTGCCGCGCCCCGATGTTTCCGCAATCGGTTGGGGTGTGACAGATTGGTATAAGAGCCATAACTATAGGGAATTAGGCAAGACTCGACCTAGTCCGGGTCGGTGTCTTAGAAATGACCTAGTCTATAGTCTAAGTACCAACAGACCGACTTGTGCAAACCTAGTACGGGTTTTGTACAAGCTTACTTGATATTCTCGCTCGAACTCGTTGAAAACTACACTCATACGCGAACAACGCATACTACCGCTTCGTGCAAGGTCAGCCTATCCTAAGGCTGGCAACACACAAAATTTTCAGAAATAAACGAGTGATGTGATCAAGATTAGGTGTGAAAACTGCAAACTCTCAACTAGAACGCTCGTTCGACGCACATTTTCACTATAAACACGAGAATTTGCGTTGAATCCGGAGTGAAATCCATACTTCGATGAAAATTCTCCATCTATCTCATGATTCTATCACACAAACAGGAAAGCAGTCGTTAAGTTAGGGGTGAGACCTGAATCTTGATGACAAGTTCCAACCTCCATTTTGATTCTTACCAAACTCTCACAAAGTCTCGATGGATTCCAACGACTCAGCACACGCAATGGCCGAAAGGATGCGTGCCATTCACCCTATGACGGTGAGAGAGCACAGTCTATTAGGCCAAAGCATGTATTCGAAGTCTTTGTGAATAGTCGAATCACTTTGGGAAGTCAATGTCTAAACACCTAGACAATCTATCTTTAATTTTAAGCCGCCATCGCTGATTTTATGAGTTTATGTGTTTCGATTCTGAGCTCGCAAGCCGCTGATTCTACGATTTTATGTGTGATTTTATATGTTTTATGTGGTTTTACATGATTATATGTTATACGTTTCGGTTTTGGTGATTCACTCGATTCCCGCTTGTCGCTTCAATAAACACACATAACTCGCACTACACATTTACCTCAAAACGCTAACAAATTGCGGAACTCTCACACACTATATTACTCACAATCGTTACTCGCTATTCGCCCTCGCAACTCTCGATCGCTTTACGCTGCTATGAAAAATACGTGCAATATATGTAGGTGAATACGTGCAAAATATAGTGTACTATGTGGTTGTGGTGAGCTATGTGTTTATGTGTTTCTGTGGATTATGTGCCTACGTGATTATGTGCCTATGTGTAGAAGTGTTCCTGTGCTTTATGTGTATAAGAGTAGCTCGTGGAGATACGCTAGACTATGCTAGATTTAATCGACTTATGTCTGAGACCTATGGCGATGTCTGTTGCAGACAATGTCGTCATTTGGGTCGCATACTTCCCGCGCTGCACGCCGAAACCACGCTGACAAACACAATGCCTCGCTAGTCGCCAAGCAGATGGCTAAGGTCATGCCACAAATCGTCAGTGAGCTCCATGAAAACAGTAGCAAGTCCTCTGATGAATCTAGGACTGACTCGCCTAAAGCTACTTTTAGCTTCAAGCAGTTTAAGGCCTGCGGCCCCAAAGACTTCACTGGCGAAGACGGGACTACCGCCATGTTTCAATGGTTCGATTCAATTGAAGTCACTCTGCGCCAAAGCGGTTGTCCTGATAACCTCCGCACTGTCAACACAACTGGCGTTTTCTAGTCCAGGGCCTTGGACTGGTGGACTACCGAAAGAAACAGGCGAGGCAATGACGCAGTCTATGGGCTTACTTGGGAAGAGTTGAACGAAATCATGATGAAGGAATTCTGCCCTCCCGTGAGCTTCAGAAGCTGGAGGACGAGTTTTGGAACATCAAGCAGGAAGGTGGCGACAATGCTGGTCTTACTGCTCGCTTTAAGCAGCTTAGCATCATCTGTCCCGGCCAAGTCTCTACTCCTGACATCACCATCAAGAAATACATCCGTGCACTGCCGGATTGTGTCGCTGATTTCGTGCAAGACGCCAAGAGTACCACAATTTGGGAGACCTTCCTGCTCGCTGCCGAGATTAATGACAAGCGAGTTCGGGCTGGTTACTTCTATAAAACCACCAAAAGTCTTCATAAAGTTACCACTGAAACCGCCGCACCGCAAGCTTCGAAATCTTCACGTCCCAAGCGCAAGAACAACAACAACAACAACAACAAGAACTGTGCAGTCACCACCGCTCCACTCAATGCTGTCCCTGCTCAATAGTAGAACCAAAACCGCCAAGTAGTGGCACCCACGACCAATGCACCGCCTGCAAAGCATGCATACACCGGTCCGCACCCGCTTTGCCCTACTTGTACTTACCATCACCCTGTTGGGATCGCATGTCGATCTTGTGTTCACTGCAACCTTTACGACCACTTTACTGCCAACTGCCATACTTGTCCCCATCAAGCTCAAGCTCAAGCACCTCCTGCTCCGCCAGCTCTACTTCCCGCTCCACAGGAACAACAAGCAGCTCCTGCTCACGCAAGAGCCTGCTATGCATGTGGTGATCCCAACTATTTCGCGAATGGCTGCCCGAACAGAGTGGTGAAGCAAGAGCCACAGTAGCAACCAACGCAGCAACAACACCAATAGCAGCAGCAGCCAGCTCAGCAAGCAGCCCGTGGGCGAGTCTTCAACTTCAACGCTCGCCAGGCTCAAGCAGACAACAACGTGGTTAATGGTACATTCCTCGTAAATGGTATATATGCTTCATTGTTTGTTTGATACTGGAGCCGATAACTTTTTTGTATCGTTTGAATTCGAAAGGCTCCTAAACCGTAAACGCGTTAATCTCCCATCGACCTTTGACGTAGAAGTTGCCACTGGAAGAACCGTCACTGTTAATTCTGTTCTTCGTGATTGTACGCTTGAACTCAACAATCACGTTTTTCCGATCAACCTTATTCTGATGCCGCTCGGTAGCTTCGACGTCATAGTAGGCATGGATTTTCTTCGTGAGAATCACGCCGAAATTGTTTGTTTCGATAAAATGATTTATTTCTCTCTCGTAAACAGTGACCAATTGTGTGTCTATGGCAAAGTTGCTTCGAAGAAACTACAACTCATGTCATGTGTTCAAGCAAGCAAGTATCTCCGCAAGGAATACCAAGCTTTCTTGGCACACATCATAGTAGCGGAGAAGGAAAAGAAAGAGAAGGCAATGGAAAAAGGTGCCTGTGGTTCGTGATTTTCCTGCTGTCTTTCCTGATGATTTACCTGGTTTATCGCCATCTCGTGATATCGATTTTCGAATCGATCGCATTCCTGGAGCAAATCCTATCGCTAAAGCGCCTTATCGTCTCGCACCATCCGAAATACGTGAACCCTCGAGTCAACTCCATGAATTGCTTGATAAAGGCTTCATTCGCCCTAGCACCTCTCCTTGGGCGCACCTGTCCTTTTCGTCAAAAAGAAGGACGAATCGTTCCGGATGTGCATCGATTACAGGGAACTAAATAAGCTCACCATCAAGAATCGCTATCCCTTGCCTCAAACCAATGATTTGTTTGATCAGTTACAGGGTGCCACATGTTTCTCGAAGATCGATCTACGCTCAGGCTATCATCAGCTACGAATCCAGGAGGAAGATATACCTAAAACCGCTTTTCAAACTCGATACGACCATTATGAATTCGTCGTCATGCCCTTTGGTTTAACCAATGCACCCACGGTTTTCATGGATTTGATGAACCGCGTATGTAAACCATATCTCGACCGCTTCGTCATCGTGTTCATCGTTGATATCCTTAACTATTCAAAATCGAAAGCTGAACACGCGCAGCATCTGCGTTTGGTTCTCGAATTACTCCAAGGGAATCGACTATATGCCAAGTTCTCTAAGTGTGAATTCTGGCTAGGGGAGGTTCAATTCCTTGGTCACATTGTCAATAGTCAAGGTATTCACGTCGATCCAGCGAAGATTGAAACAGTTAAGAGTTGGATTACACCAAAATCACCGTCTGAAGTTCGGGCGGGCTATTACCGTCGATTCCACACATATTTCTAGAAAATCGCTGTCCCGCTTACTTCTCTCACGAATAAAGACAAGCCTTTTGTTTCGGAAACCGAACAAGAGTAGGCCTTTCAAACTCTCAAGCATATGCTCTGCAATGCTCCTGTTCTCGCTTTGCCAATGTTCCAAACGATCCAAATATAATTTTGTAAAAAGATCGGGACTCAATTCATTACCAATTATTTTATAAAAATCATTTACCTGGCTGCAATCAGATTCATCACTTTCTGACTTCAGTCCATAGAAAAATTCATTTAAAATTCATCGTAAGTCCGATTGACGAAATTCTAGTTGGAGAATTACAAAGACACCCGTGGCCATCTACTGTACGAATTTCATAACCTAAATCTGTCTAGATTTCAAGTTATGACGAAAAACATAACACATGTTTTCTACAGAAAAAACGTAGCTTTTACTGCTGTACGAAACGTACCTTTAAAAATAGCAAACGACCTCAAAAAAATATGATTCTAGTTCCATTTGAAGCGTTTTCAAAAACTTATAATTTAGACTCCAGAAAATCAATTTTTTGATTTATAATGATCTGTTTACAGCCAACTGAACGACACCAAAACGCATGTAAACGATCCCGACCCCTTCCTAACAACAACTAACAGCAGGTTAATCATCGATTATCACCTAACCATATTAATAACCACGAAACCCTAGATATCAACATCATGATTTTCACCAAAAACGCAGCTAGTGATCATTTATGAATGCATATCATCAAACAATTCACTCAATCGCATAATTAACCGAAACAAATCATGCAACAACAAAACCCTAGCATGCAGTGGCGGAACTACTCCAAAAAGGTTAGGGGTATCCTAATTTTTTTTAGGATCAGGGGTATCCTTTATATAACAGAAACGAAGTTGAGTGGTATTTTTACACTACCGAAATGGAGTTAAGGGGTATTTTTACACTACGTAGACGGGGTTGAGGAGTAGCCTGTGCTACCCCTACTAACACTTTAAGTCTGCCACTGCTAGCATGTCAACTAAAAATCACAGCCAAGATTATACAAATTTACACTAAGAATCACAATCCAAATCAAGAATACTAAGCTTGGAGCAAGAGGAGGGGTTACGAGGAAGTGAAAAGCGAATCAAGAAACCGAACAAGAACTAGGGTTTATGCAGGGGGGTCTCCTGGTCGACGCACACAAGGGGAAGTTTAGGGTTTTGATTTTTGATTTCTTATTCCCAAAGTCACATACGTATAATTAAAACCCAAGGAAGTTGGGCTAATGGGCTACAAGGAACAAGAAGTGTCGGTTTGGGCTTAATGTTTCGAATAAGGGGACTTGGGTTGGGGTTGGGCCTATATGTGGCGCAAGAAGGGGAGGGGTGGGCTTGGGTTGGATTTAATGAGTGACGGTTTTGCGAGTTTCATGAACTAATTAATTAAAATGTTGCGTATCATGGAATAATATTTTACAATGCTTCGATTCACAAAATATCGTATTCCAATATTTCAGTTTCGGGTTTCGGTTTCACATAATTCACATTACACATTACCAAGCACACAATCGTTCAAATAAAATAAATCACCAAATTCAATTCATTTATCGTACAAGAAATTACACATAAAACGAAATGTTCAGGAATTTACACAAGTTGTCACATCATCCCCAGGTTGAAAGAAATTTCGTCCTGAAATTTAGCACATAGTCACCGAAGAAGCTAGTTGTGTTGTGTGTTTTCCTGAGGTATCACATCATCCCCCCTTGGTTTGGAATTTCGTCCTGAAATTCCGAAGTAGCTTCAGTACTGGACTCACCTTTATTGAACAACTGAGGGTACTTATGTTTCATCTGGTCCTCTCATTCCCAAGTGAACTCTGGACCCAGACGGGAGTTCCAACGAACTCAAACAATAGATATTTTGGTATGCTTGAGAGTCTTGATTTCTCGGTCCATAATTTCCACTGATTCCTCGACGAAGCGCAACTAGTCGTCAATAGTGAGTTCCTTGAAAGGAACAATGAGAGTCTCGTCTGATAACTATTTCTTCAGATTCGACACGTAAAAGACGTTGTGAACACTTCTAAGTTCTTCGGGAAAATTCAGTCTGTAAGCCACTTTGCCGATTTTCACAGTGATTTCAAAAGGTCCAACATATCGCGGATTAAGTTTGCCCCGTTTGCTAAAGCGGACCACACCCTTCCATGGTGAGACTTTAAGTAGCACTCGATCCCCAACCTGGAACTCGAGAGACTTCCTACACGTATCCGCGTAACTTTTCTGACGGTCACGAGCTGCCGCCATTCTTTGTCTGATTTGAGCAATCTTCTCCGTTGTGTCGACAACGAGTTCTGGGCCAGTGATTTGGCTATCACCAACTTCTGCCCAGCATAGAGGTGATCAGCATTTCCGCCCGTACAAGGCCTCAAATGGAGCAGGTTTGATGATGGTGTGGTAACTATTGTCGTATGAAAACTCTACCAAGGATAGGTGTCTATCCCAGCCGTTACTAAAGTCAATAACACATGCTTGAAACATGTCTTTTAGAATCTGGATGGTGCGTTCAGTCTGCCCATCCGTCCGAGGGTGACAAGCTGTGCTCATGTCTAGACGTGAGCCAAAGGATTTGTGCATCGCCTGCCACAAATCAGATGTAACGCGTGAGTCTCGATAAAAAATGATAGAAGTTGGCACTCCGTTCCTAGCAACCACTTCTTTCAAGTAGGTATTTGCGAGTGTAGAAAACTTATCAGTTTCCTTGTTTGCTAGAGAGGGTGCAGACTTGGTCAGCCGATCCACGATGACCCAGATGGTATCGTTTACCAGCTGAGGTCTAAGTCAAATCCATAGGAATCTGCACCCATTTCCATGTGGGGATCTCAGGTTGTTGCAGTAGTCCTGATAGCTTCTGGTAATCCACCTTAACCCTAGCATAGGTCAAGCATTTACTAAGATAGGCTGCTATGTTAGCTTTCATGTGGGGCCACCAGTACAAAGTTTTAAGGTCTTGGTATATCTTGTCAGAACCAGGATGTACCGAGTAACGAGGCTTGTGTGCTTCGTCTATCACAAGCTCTCGTTGGTTTCCATAGGATGGAACCCAGATATGTTCCATGAAGTAGCAAGTACCGTCTTCCTTGCGTTCGAGTCGCTTTTCCTGGCCCCACATGGACTCGGCTAAGAGGTTTTCTTCCCTCAGTGCTACGAATTAAGCGTTTCGGATTTGGGTAGAAAGACTGGAGTGGATAGTAAGCTATAACGCACGTACACACTTAGGTTTGGTTTCCTTCCGACTGAGGGCATCAGCCACAACATTGGCCTTACCTGGATGGTACTTGATTGCGCACTCGTAGTCGTCGAGGAGTTCGACCCATCGACACTGTCGCATGTTCATCTCCTCCTGACCCAAGATATGCAGGAGACTCTTGTGATCGGTGTAGATGGTGCACTTGGTACCGTACAAGTAATGTTTCCACACCTTGAGTGCAACCGATACTGCTCCCAACTCCAAGTCGTGGGTAGTGCAGTTCTTTTCGTGAGCCTTGAGTTAGCGTGATGCGTAAGCAATGACTTTATCACGTTACATCAACACATAACTAAGTCCTTGGATAAACGCGTCATAGTAAACAACGAAATCGTCTGTGCCTTCTGCTAATGAAAGAATGGGGGTACAACAGAGTCTCACCTTCAATTGTTGAAACGCGGATTCCTGAGTAATCTTTCGAGTTAGAGTTGCGAGGGTTTGTGCATACGATCAAGAAAAGTGGGCTTCGCAACGTCAAAAGTCGTTCGTTGGAAACTAAACATAAGGTTGTTTGTGTTGTAGGGGCTCCATGGTAAGGTGTAGGTATCGTTCGAATTCCTACTAGTTCTTGGAGTAGTCTTGGATATTGTCGAAGAGAACAAGTGGTATACCCGTCAAGGTAGGCTAATTTCGAATGCCATGACTGCGAATCTATATCGGTCGTACCGAGTTCCAAGGACAGTTGTCACGGCCCGTGGCCCCGGTTTGACATGGTCCAGAGCCGCGAGGCAGGAAATCCGATGGTATCTAATTAAGTGACAGCGGAAGTCTTTTTAAACAGGATCGATTAATATTAAAACTGCTCGTTTATATATAATATAGGGATAAATCCCATAATTTACAAATAAGTGATTTCGCTGGGAAATCCTTTATTTCTTAAAACATGTTTCTTTATTTATTTACATTGAGCCACTTTTCTAAGCATGTAGTGCTCCACGGCACTTTTCCTGTGCTCACAACAGATCACCTGAAACATGTTTGAAAAAGGTTTTGTCAGCAGGGAAATACTGAGTGAATCATTCAGTTTTACTAAAACGACTCGTTTGTTATAATTAACAGTATTAAGAAATTACAATGTTTCTGATATCAAACCAACTACCCACAGTATTTGTCACTCGACTCTTTTCTGTGACTGTGGTCATATCACCATTGGCTGCCCCAATGAATGACGGTTATCACTAAATTTAGGTTCGCCCACCTAAAGTGATAAAACTGCAATACTGTGCACAATACCCCACATACCGGCTATAATTTGGTGATTACATAAACTTAATCACTGTAATTATAACTTTTGAAAATAAACATGATTTCAAAAGTAATTTGATAAAAAGAGAATGACTCACATTGTAGATTTAACGAGCAGAATATAAGCCTACTGATTAGCCTTGATTAACCTAATTTAAATAATAATGCACACACAAACAGGTTAGTAACTAATACAACAGTTACGACAATTCACGAGATTAAATCCTCACAACGATTTATTAGTGCAATACTTAACAATTCAGCGGATTCACAACGAATGACAGAGTATAGTCCGAATTTGAGCAGTACTCAAATATTCAAGTCGAAATCACGATGAATTAATAAAGTATAAACTCAATTTGAGCGGCACTTAAACAATCGTTGGATAATTATAATCGATCGGACGTTGAATCGTAATAGCGATCGAGTTATTACCCTGATTGCGGGGTCGATTAGTGCACTGTGTGTGTTAATTGTAGTATACAGAACGTAAATTGGTGCATGAAACGAATTTCTTCGTCGATCATATGCCAAATTTCAAGTCCCAATGTCTGCTATTTATAGTCAAAATTTGCCACCCCTTACGGACCGTAACAAATAACCCTTACGGTCCGTAAGGGTTGCCTATATTTTATAGACTAGCCACGGTTGGGACTAGCTATGCTGAGTTGACAATTTCTGAATTTAGAATTTTGACAGCGAGTAAATTAGATAAACGTTAACTAGGGTTTACCCCCCCCCCCCTTGAGTTTTAGGGGCCCTAATCCTGATTCTGAAAATTCTGAAAATTTTAGGGTTTGTTCAGAATCACTTGGGTTTCTCAATTAGGGTTTCCTATTGGTCAAATTAAAATAATAATTAAGACTTTTGATGAGAATTGTTACATTCTCCCTACCTTAAAAAAAATCTCATCCTCGAGATTTACTTGAATAAATGAGGATACTTTCGCTTCATTTCTGATTCCAGCTCCCAAGTGTATTCTGGTCCTCTCTTTGAATCCCATCTAACTTTGACTAAAACTAGTCGTTTATGTTTGAGAAACTTGATCTTTCGATCCTCAATTTGAATAGGTTTCTCAACAAATTTTAGCTTTTCGTTTACCTCTATATCTTGAAGAGGTACTACCAGAGATTCGTCTGCTAGACATTTCTTGAGATTGGATACATGAAATACATCATGTACTCTGGCTAACTCTTTTGGTAGTTGTAAACGATAAGCAACTGGTCCTATACGTTGGATCACAGGAAATGGTCCTACGTATCTTGGACTTAGCTTTCCTTTCTTACCGAATCGAACAACTCCTTTCCAAGGAGAAACTTTCAATAGTACTTTATCTCCGACTTGAAATTCTAACGGCTTGCGGCGATTATCTGCATAACTTTTCTGACGATCTCGAGCTGTTTTCAGTCTTTCCTTGATTTGAGTAATCTTGTCGGTCGTCTCTTGTACAATTTCTGGACCTGATAATTGACTTTCTCCTATTTCTGCCCAACAAACTGGAGTTCTGCACTTACGTCCATATAGTGCTTCAAATGGAGCAGTTTCAATGCTTGAATGGTAACTATTATTATAGGAGAATTCAATTAATGGTAAATGATTATCCCAGTTTCCACCAAAATCTATTACACATGCTCGGAGCATGTCTTCTAGAGTTTGGATTGTCCTTTCACTTTGTCCGTCTGTTTGAGGATGATATGCAGTACTCAAATTTAGGCGAGTTCCCATAGCTTGCTGGAAACTTTTCCAGAAATGAGAAGTGAAACGACTATCTCTATCTGATACAATGGAGAGTGGGACTCCATGTAAAGATACCACTTCATCTACGTACAACTTGGCTAACCTTTCCATGCTAAAGGTTTCCTTCATTGGTAGAAAATGAGCTGATTTGGTTAATCGATCCACAATTACCCAAATTGCATCATTACCTTTTCTTGTTTTAGGCAACTTAGTAACAAAATCCATTGTTACAAGTTCCCATTTCTATACCGGCATTTCTAATTGTTGTAGTAGTCCTGAAGGTTTCTGGTGTTCTGCCTTAACTTGTGAACAAGTAAGACATTTAGAAACATATTTTGCTATATCTTTCTTCATGCCTATCCACCAGAAATTCTTTCTTAAATCTTGGTACATCTTATTGTTTCCTGGATGCATAGTATACCTAGATTTATGGGCTTCCTCTAAAATCTTATTTCTTAATTCTCCTTGCTTAGGTACCCAAATTCGTTTCTTGTGGAATCTCCAAATTCCATCATTTCCTTGCTCTAGTTCCTTTATATAACCTTTCATTCCTTCAGCATCGTCCTTGATTACTGTTTCCTGAACCTTCTTTAATTGTTCCATTAAATCTACTTGTAGATTTAATCTAAGAGCACGAACTCGCTTTTGTTTTTCCTGATACTTACGACTTAAGGCATCTGCAACTACATTTGTCTTTCCTTCGTGATATTGAATATCACAGTCGTAATCACTTAGAACTTCCATCCATCTTCTTTGCCTCATATTTAACTCTTTCTGCCCAAATATATATCTTAAACTTTTATGATCTGTATAGACAGTAAACTTACTTCCGTACAGATAATGTCTCCAAATTTTCAAGGCAAAAATTATGGCTCCTAATTCTAAGTCATGAGTTATATAATTCTCCTCGTGCTTTCTCAACTGCCGGGAGGCATACGCAATTACCTTCTTGCGTTGCATCAACACACATCCGAATCCTAATTTTGAAGCATCACAATATACTTCAAAATCTTCTGTTCCTTCGGGTAATGCTAAAATTGGAGCATTTGTCAATCGGTGCTTTAAAATCTTAAAAGCTTCTTCTTGCCTATGTCCCCATTCAAACTTAGTGGCTTTACAGGTTAACTTAGTCAAAGGTACAGCTATCGTAGAGAAATCTTTAATAAATCATCTGTAGTATCCAGCTAAGCCTAGAAAACTTCTAATTTCCATAGCTGTTTGTGGGACCTTCCATTTGATATTTGCTTCTATTTTAGCAGGGTCTACGTGAATACCTTCGTGATTCACCATATATCCTAGGAATTGTACTTCCTTTAACCAAAATTCACACTTCGAGAATTTGGCATAAAGCTTTTCCTTTCTTAACAAAGTTAAGAGGGCATGCAAGTGTTTGCAATGTTCTTCCTGACTCTTCGAATAAATAAGTATATCGTCGATGAATACGATTACAAATTTATCCAAGTAGGGTTTACAGATCCGATTCATCATGTCCATAAATGCTGCTGGGGCATTTGTTAGTCCAAAGGGCATGACTGTAAACTCATAATGATCATACCTAGTTCTGAAAGCAGTTTTAGGTATGTCTTCTTCTTGTACTTTCAACTGGTGATATCCAGATCTTAGATCTATTTTAGAAAAATACCTAGCGCCTTGAAGTTGATCAAAAAGATCGTCAATCCTAGGTAATGGGTATCGATTCTTAATAGTAACTTTATTTAATTCTCTATAATCGATACACATTCTCATTGAACCATCCTTTTTCTTAACAAACAACACAGGTGCTCCCCACGGGGATGAGCTAGGTTGTATGAAACCTTTACTTAGTAATTCATCTAATTGCTTTTTCAGTTCTAACATTTCTGTGGGTGCTAATCGATAAGGTGCCTTAGCTATCGGTATAGTTCCTGGAATTAGATGAATCCTAAATTCTACCTCCCTATCTGGTGGTAATCCTGGTAATTCTTCTGGAAATACATCTGGGTATTCTGAGACTACAGGAATTTCCTTAAGATCTTTACCCTTAGTAGTTATGATTACTGAAATCATATATACTATTCCTTGTTTTCGTTCATAATTAGCAACTTTCATTACTGATATGAACTTCATAGGCTTACGTGGTTTATCACCTGTAATCCTAATTACTTCTCCGGTGGGTGCCTGAATTTCTATGGAATTCTTATCACAGAGAATTCGAGCATGGTTGGCTAGTAACCAATCCATTCCTAACACAACATCGAATTCAGCTAACTTCATAGGTAACAGGTTTGCAGAAAACTTATGGCCTAATAGTTCTATTTTTCCTTCTTGCAAAACCTTATTTATGTTAACAGAATTCCCGTCTGCCGTTTCGACTGTAAAAATTTGCCTAAGGGTAGTTAAAGGTAAATTAAGGGCTTGGCAAAATGAAGTATTGATAAAACTTTGGTTTGCACCAGAGTCAAATAATACTTTTGCATAAACGTCGTGGACCAAGAACGTACCAGCTATAACGTCAGGGATTAGTTCAGCTTCTTGAGTAGTTAGCTGGAATGCTCGGGCATTCTTCTTTGTTGTTCCTTCAGCTGGTTTGCCTTTATTGTCTGCGGCTTTAATAAATTTAGGACATTCTGTTTTATAATGTCCTGTTTCTCCACAGTTATAGCAGACTATGGTTTTCTTTTTGCAATTTTCTTCACGATGTCCTGCCATTTTGCAGAAGTTGCAATTTATATTGCATTTTCCAAAATGATTCTTTTTGCAATTGCTGCAAAAAGGCGGTTGTGCAGATTGTTTCCTTCCTCTTTTCTTGAACCTATTAGTATCATTACCCATACGAAATCCTTGGGTAATCTTTTGAGCCAATTCCTTCTTTCGATCTTCTTCTCTTGTTCGCACTAGTTCATCCGTTAGGGTATTAGCTAGTTCCACAGCATCGTCAATAGTGCGAGGTCTCGTAGCTTTAACGATGTTACGGATTTCACTAATTAATCCCCAAATGTAACGGGAAATGAGTACCGGTTCTGGCGAAGCCAGTGTTGGTACCACTCTAGCATATTCAAAGAATGTCGAAGTATAACCGCGACACTCTACGCCTACCATACGATGGTTTAGGAACTTATTTGCCATTTGTTCCTTTTCATATTCAGGACAATATTTTCTTTCTACAAGAATTTTAAATTCTTCCCAGTTCATAGCATAAGCCATCCTTCTTCCTTTTGCTTGTAGCACCGTGTTCCGCCATTCTAACGCCCCTTCTTTGAAAAGGTTTGATGCGTACATGACCTGATCTTCTTCGGAACACTTACTTATTGCAATTACTGCTTCGGTTTTCTCTAACCAACGCAGTACTGCAGTTGCTCCTTCGTTGCCTGCAAATTCAGCAGGTTTACAAGCAATAAATTCTTTGAAAGTGCAACCAGGTGTTGCGGCTTTCATTTTCTTAGGAGGTGGAGCCTGTCTTGGATTATTATCGTCATGATTGCCGCCTCCATTTACACTATGACTAAAATTATCTTCCTGAGTACGTTTACTAGGAATGATTTGTTGTGGTTCAACAGGTTTCTGAGCAGCAGCTACGATTGCTGGAATAGCATTAGCTATCCCTTGAGTGACGATGTTCTCAATATCTTGTCTAGTCATATACTGGTTTTCCTGATTTTGTTCAGATTGATTCCCTTCATTAACTGGTTCATTACTAGCGTTTTCCATCTGATAATTATTATAATTATAACTATTAGTATCAAATGATTGTAAATAAAACAATTTCACAGAAGCACATAAAATCTTATAACACAGATATATATATCCAAAATTGTCGATGTTTCGACTTCTATTTTGCTTTATATATTATATAGGCATCCATACACACTGTTTATCTTACAATGTTTTATTTCCCATTTTACAGAGTTATATTTATCTATTTATTATTATTATTATACAGACATCTTCCCAACCCCACTGTTCCTTGTTCCACTGGTAGTTTAGTAGCGACGCTCCCTTTCGTCGTACTTCCAGGAAATTTGTTCTCCCATTTCCCGGAGCTTATTCCCTGTACCTATCAGCTCTTCACCGAACTGACGGAGTTCGGCTAAGTTTTCGTTGCTCATTGGAGGATTGGGGATAGGTTCTTGATCAAACTGTGGAAGGAAAGAATAAGGACTGTTGATAATATTTTCGAATTGCCAGTCATTTGTCCACCATTCTTCCATTTGGACTAAAGGTCGAGTGTGGATTAGTGGGTCTGGAATAGCTGGTTCTAGATTCACAGGAAGTTGGGTTTCTAGGTAAGGATATAGATTATTATGGATAGGGCTAATGACATCATAATTTGCCAGTAGACGGTCTATTTCCTCTTGAAATGTGATTTCTTCAGTTTGTCTGGAGCTCTCTCC
This sequence comes from Helianthus tuberosus, assembly GCA_030545235.1. Classification (NCBI taxonomy): domain Eukaryota; kingdom Viridiplantae; phylum Streptophyta; class Magnoliopsida; order Asterales; family Asteraceae; genus Helianthus; species Helianthus tuberosus. The sequence continues at coordinate 55,791,275 of CM060406.1, forward strand.
AATTTCTATTCCTTTTTGTTTAGAATCTTACCTGATTTCTATCTCTGCCGGATTAGAACTCTCTCCGATTTCTATTCCTTTTCCTTTGTCTATAGGGTTTTCTATTTTAGGGAGTTTCCTAGTAACTGGCTTTCTCCTGCGCACTTTCCTCCATCCTACATATCTTCTTTTCTTTTTAAGTTTTTCTTTTTCCAGCGGTGGAGCTTGGAATTCCAGAGGTTCCTCTATGTCAGCAATATAACCAGTAAAGTCGTGGGAGACTTCAATTGGTACTGGGTAGAGGTTGAGATTCTGAAATGCTTCCGATATCCCACTCATGCTGGATAGCATATATGCAAAATGCACAAAAATGCTAAGTTAAAACTTTGGAACAAAGTTTTACAATAAACATTAAAGTTTTATTGCATACGGATTTGTACAAAAGACTACTAGAAAGAGAACACGATAATTTATTTATTTACTGGGGATTTAATTTTCTACTAGACCAGGCTTATTGATATTTTTAGAGGTTTGCATTCTCTGCTACGGTAGCTAGCATATAAAGGTTTGCCCATTTTTCATCTAATGTGTCTTTCCAAGGTGACCTATTGCCTAATTCCTGGATTTCTGAATTAAACCTCACTTTCTTGACCTGGGGTTTCTTTATTTTCTCATTTCCCTTCCTAAGAATCAAGTTTCTTTTATCTTGGGTAAGAGGATTTTCATAATTTGCTTTACGGACAAAAATCCCTTCTTCCAGATCTGCTGGGTGTTTGGAGGAAGAGGTTCCTTTTTCAGTGGGTGCAGTATCTAATTTGTGGTAGATAGCAGAAATCTTTTGTTTACCCATACTGTAACTCAACAATTAATCAGTTAATAAAACACGTTTTCACAGAATAGCAATTAAATTTCTCAATTATTTTAATAGGCTAAAATCAATAGTAAGCTTAAATCAGTGGCTCTGATACCACCTTTTTCCTGTCACGGCCCGTGGTCCCGGTTTGACCCGGTCCAGAGCCGCGAGGCAGGAAATCCGATGGTATCTAATTAAGTGACAGCGGAAGTCTTTTTAAACAGGATCGATTAATATTAAAACTGCTCGTTTATATATAATATAGGGATAAATCCCATAATTTACCAATAAGTGATTTCGCTGGGAAATCCTTTATTTCTTAAAACATGTTTCTTTATTTATTTACATTGAGCCACTTTTCTAAGCATGTAGTGCTCCACGGCACTTTTCCTGTGCTCACAACAGATCACCTGAAACACGTTTAAAAAAGGTTTTGTCAGCAGGGAAATACTGAGTGAATCATTCAGTTTTACTAAAACGACTCGTTTGTTATAATTAACAGTATTAAGAAATTACAATGTTTCTGATATCAAACCAACTACCCACAGTATTTGTCACTCGACTCTTTTCTGTGACTGTGGTCATATCACCATTGGCTGCCCCAATGAATGACGGTTATCACTAAATTTAGGTTCGCCCACCTAAAGTGATAAAACTGCAATACTGTGCACAATACCCCACATACCGGCTGTAATTTGGTGATTACATAAACTTAATCACTGTAATTATAACTTTTGAAAATAAACATGATTTCAAAAGTAATTTGATAAAAAGAGAATGACTCACATTGTAGATTTAACGAGCAGAATATAAGCCTACTGATTAGCCTTGATTAACCTAATTTAAATAATAATGCACACACAAACAGGTTAGTAACTAATACAGCAGTTACGACAATTCACGAGATTAAATCCTCACAACGATTTATTAGTGCAATACTTAACAATTCAGCGGATTCACAACGAATGACAGAGTATAGTCCGAATTTGAGCAGTACTCAAATATTCAAGTCGAAATCACGATGAATTAATAAAGTATAAACTCAATTTGAGCGGCACTTAAACAATCGTTGGATAATTATAATCGATCGGACGTTGAATCGTAATAGCGATCGAGTTATTACCCTGATTGCGGTGTCGATTAGTGCACTGTGTGTGTTAATTGTAGTATACAGAACGTAAATTGGTGCATGAAACGAATTTCTTCGTCGATCATATGCCAAATTTCAAGTCCCAATGTCTGCTATTTATAGTCAAAATTTGCCACCCCTTACGGACCGTAACAAATAACCCTTACGGTCCGTAAGGGTTGCCTATATTTTATAGAATAGCCACGGTTGGGACTAGCTATGCTGAGTTGACAATTTCTGAATTTAGAATTTTGACAGCGAGTAAATTAGATAAACGTTAACTAGGGTTTACCCCCCCCCCCCCTTGAGTTTTAGGGGCCCTAATCCTGATTCTGAAAATTCTGAAAATTTTAGGGTTTGTTCAGAATCACTTGGGTTTCTCAATTAGGGTTTCCTATTGGTCAAATTAAAATAATAATTAAGACTTTTGATGAGAATTGTTACAACAGTGCTTGTGATATCATCATATCTGTGATATTCATGGCCCATTGCTTCTCGAGGAACGTTCGTAGAGAGTAACTCTTCCAAGCAAGAGTTCGCGGAGAATGTTGTTAGGATGAGGATCATAGGATTCGAGAAGTTTATTGCGACTGGATGTGGAAACATGCAAAAAGGGTAGTCGCAATCGATGCGTAGGCATTTAAGAATCCGCAGTAGGGTTTGCCTGATATCGAGAGCATAGCTAGTCGTACGCAAGTTATATAAGGTTAAAATGAAGAACGCCGTTTGCCGAATAGAAGTGCCACGTTGGTATATTAAGCCTAACAAGAATTAACCAGAGAAGAATGATTGTCGCACAAGCTTCTAGTGTTAAGGTTCGCTGAAACTTCCGTCAAAGTTGTTGGGCTCGCCGACATGCGAAGGAGGAATAATTCACCTTGATCCATGAACTTAGATGAGTTTGCGATTTATCGAGTCGGGAAGCAACCAGGTTCGGAGGATTTTCCTTAGGTCGTGTGAATGAATCTGAAATATGCCTGTGTAGTCAAGAGGTTTCAAAGGAAAGACACGAAAACATGCTCAAGAGAGTATGATTGTATAAATAACACATCACCATCCTCAGGTTTCAAGATGTGATCACCAATGATCGAGGGTCGAGCCTTCCAAATTCTCTAAACTAGAGTGAGTTCGTATTAGTGTCTCGACATGGAGAAGCGAGGACGTAGTGTCACTGTGGTAAAAGAAATGATGGTTTTGTCTAAGTCAATAGTAGAAATTAGGCATTGCATTAATCAACAAGCATAGGTCGGTACAAAGGCTAGCGAAAAGATTTCACATAATTAAGATAAACTATCGTAGGATCAAGATGCGACTCTTGTAGTGTAAGGGGAAAAGGGGTGAGGTAAATGTGTAGTTCATCGTGTCCGTCTGTAGGTTGAGTAATCCGTATCTCCGTCCTCGAATGTCCCGAAAACTATCCCATCATTAGGAGGCATCCACTTGCTAAGTTGGGTATACGAAGGTGTAAATCAAGGTAGAATAAGAATTAACCACCCAACAGGATAATGGCGGGGGGCGTAATCTTGTGATCGGTGGAAATCGTGGTATGGTTGTTAGCGTTTCGTTATATCGGTTGCGGATCGAAGAAACAGGAGGTTGGTGATGTTCATACGAAGAATTGAGTGAAAACAAAAATCCAACAAATAACCAAAGAATTTCGTCGATTATTCCGTTCTCCAGAGACAGTTCCAGTAATGGTAGATGGCAACAACGACACGAAAGGAAAGTTCGTTGCATCATGGTCACGTGAGTATATCATTGGTCCAAAACAGAGTTTGGATGATAGGGTTTTGAGTTGTATAACAACAAACGCGTGTAACCGTGACTGCTTCATTTCTGGTGACGATGACTAGTGGAGATGATGGGGTTTGTCAACATGGACGCATGGGTGTATTGTTTTCTTAAATCCGAGTTCGTTTGGGCCGGTTCTGGTCTACGTGAATGTCGACGTGCCAACCAAATGTATGGAGGGTCAGATCTAGATTCTAGTTGTAACGGTAACGTCATGTTAAGACAATCGTATGAATAGATAGAACGCATAAAACAGTTTTCATAGTGGGGTGAGGAGAAAACAGGAAAAGAATTTGATCACCACACGTTAAATTTCAAGTAAATAGTTGGTGTCATAAAGAGAACATTCGGGCTAATAGATAACATGCTACTACTCTAACTAAGCATACCATAAGCGACACATCATGCAGAAGTAAACTAGCATGTAGGCAATATAACATAAATCATACCACCTAGAGTATTGAGCCTTGCATGTGGAGCGAAGTGTCGTTGTGGACCGTTGAGCACTGAACAGGTTTTAGTCTAGTTTTTGTCAAAAAGATTTTTCCAGTTTTAAAACCAAGTTCACTATAACCAATGGCTCTGATACCAATCTGTCACACCCTCAAAATCCACAAGTGGAGTATTACCACGAGGCGTGTGACTGACCAGGATCATACAACCAATCATAATAAACATTAAGTAAAGTAAAGTAAAACCATATCAAAATTAACCGAAACAAATCATGCAACAACAAAACCCTAGCATGTCAACTAAAAATCATAGCCAAGATTATACAAATTTACGCCAAGAATCACAATCCAAATCAAGAATACTAACCTCGGAGCAAGAGGAGAGATTACGAGGAAGTGAAAAGCGAATCAAGAAACCGAACAAGAACTAGGGTTTGCGCAAGGGGGGGTCTCCTGGCCGACGCACACAAGGGGAAGTTTAGGGTTTTGATTTTTGATTTCTTATTCCCAAAGTCACATATGTATAATTAAAACCCAAGGAAGTTGGGCTAATGGGCTACAAGGAACAAGAAGTGTCGGTTTGGGCTTAATGTTTCGAATAAGGGGACTTGGGTTGGGGTTGGGCCTATATGTGGCACAAGAAGGGGAGGGGTGGGCTTGGGTTGGATTTACTAAGTGACGGTTTCGCGAGTTTCATGAAATAATTAATTAAAACGTTGCGTATCGCGGAATAATATTTTACAATGCTTCGATTCACAAAATATCGTATTCCAATATTTCAGTTTCGGGTTTCGGTTTCACATAATTCACATTACACATTACCAAGCACACAATCGTTCAAATAAAATAAATCACCAAATTCAATTCGTTTATCGTACAAGAAATTATACATGAAACGATATGTTTAGGAATTTACACGAGTTGTCACAAGCCATATAGCCCATGGTTTCGAAATGGAAGTTTCATGCAACTTTGTTTGGGCTCCAAGCCAAATTTTTGTAGCTGGCAACCTCTTACGGACCATAAGGGTATACCCTTTGCAGTCCGTAAGGACCTTGGGCGCACCAGGTTCTTGATCCCTTGCAGACCGTGGAGTATAAGCTCATACGGTCCGTATACGATGGTCTTCAGTAACAAAATTAAATGCTTGCGGTCCGTAGGCCTTAGGCCATACGGTCCGCAAAGGAGTCTCAAAAACAAAAGGTTTGTCAAGTTGACACCTTTAGTCCCTCCACCTTCTAACTTTTATATAATGTCAAAAATGGTCCCTTTCGTCAAACATTTGGCTTATTTGAGAGTACGGACACGACCGTATAGCATCAATCTTGCGGTTCGTAAAAGGGTCACTCAGAGGCATAGTTTTTGCATGTTGAGACCTTTAGTCCCTCTACATTCTTACTTTCCATAATTGGCAAAATTAGTCCTTCCCGGCCAACATTAGGCATAATTGGGAATATGGACACGTGTCGGTACATTACCGGACACGAATTTACGAGGTGTTACAATTTCCATGCTTCACAACTCCAAATTCCCTCTCAAATATCTGACTTCGCACTTTTCAGCTGAGATCATTCCAACAACTTTCTAAGTGAGTTCCAACTCACAAACACCTTGATTTCTTCTCTAATCTCCTACTTTTCTCTCTTTTTGCAAGAACTTCATATCAAATCAGCTGGTACAACAGATTTGCCTTAGCAAACTTATGATAACTCTCACTATGTTGAGGACCAAGCTAAGATTTGGAGTTTAACTTTCAAACCTTTTATAAAAAAAAAGTAACTTTCTGATATTAAACTTGGCCGAATCAAAGACTCTCTGAGCTCACAAGCTAAGTCCATATCTGTGGGTTAGTGTTAGAGTCATTTCCAAACGAGAAGATGAACAGTTCAACCAAAACCGAACCGATTTCATCTCGAAACAGGCCCTGTCGTCCGAAAGAAATGCCCTCTCGCACGAAAGGATAACCCTTTCGCACGACAGGAGCCTCATCTCGCACGAAAAGTTCTGTTCTTACTAGTTCCGACATTTCAAAGTGTTGTATGTTCGTCAGATTATCATTTTCGATATGAACGATTCTGATATAACAGAGTGTGAACCGTAGAAGCCTTGGCTTCCAATCTACTTCCACCACCTCGCTTGGACTTGATTAAACGAACACCCAAACAACCTCCTAGACCTAGAATAAGCTAACCCCGTCCAGCCCCCAACAGTTGGTTACTTACTTTTCTGTTATTTGCATTCCATATTCATGACCAACTGGTTAGTTACCTAAGTTACCTAACTTGTACTTTTATGTTTTACAGTTTGCCTTTTGCCGACGAAAAAGAGAGGAAGAATTGAAAAGGAAGAAGATAAATAAAGAAGATGATAGGTGATTGGCTTATTCTATTCCAAAACCTACCCTTGTACTTTGTATATTTTTTTTTCAATTCTTGTTCACGTGTCCCTGCACGACACCACTATTATTTTAAAACATGTATTATTATTTCTTAAATTTTAACAATTAAATTTAATGTATACTAGTGGTATCAAAACCGACACGTTGCGTCGGGAGATTCCCTATGCTACGCGACAGAAATTCGATCGGTATCGGTTCATCTCGTTACGTTACAGTACCGACGCTCTTTATAGCAACCGAACGAGGAAAAACAAATAACTAAAATCGTGACATGACCAAAAGAATATTAACACGTGATCCACATCGATCGAAAACAATTGTTTGTTAGGAATCGGTTTGGTTCGTCAGGGTACAACCACGATACTGACATACACTCATATAACATATATAAAAAAACAAGAGTTAAATGTCATTTTAGTCCCTGTGGTTTGGGCCAATTTGCTTGCCAATTTAGTCCAAATGTTTGAAACATTGTCATTTTAGTCCAAATAGTTTCAAACGTTGCCATTTTAGTCCACTTCCCTTTATTCTGTTAACTAGAAGGACATTTCGGTCATTGTATATGTAATTCTGTTAACTAGAAGGGCAATTCGACCATATAAAATGATCGGATTACCCTTCTAACTAACAGAAAAAAATGGACGGAGTTAACCCAGTGGACTAAAATGGCAACGCTTGAAACTATTTGGACTAAAATAACAATGTTTCAAACCTTTGGACTAAACTGGCAAATGGCTCAAACCACAGGGACTAAAATGGCATTTAACTCAAAAAACAAAATTTACACTCTATTTTGAATGCAACTTTGTTATCAACAAAATTTGCAATGAAACGCTTGAAAAAATTAAGCAAAGTTGCGAATTTAATTTTTTAAGTTAACAAACGCGAGTTATTAGAAAAAAAACTCATCATCATCATCATACTCAGTAAATTCCACCAATAGCAAAGCAAAGGTAGGGTCTGAGGAGGGTAAGATGTAGACAACCTTACCTCTACCCCGTAGGAATAGAGAGACTGCTTCCAGTGAGACCCCCCGGCTCGATAGTAGTTTTGCATCAAGCCTTGGACATAAGGCACATAACACTCAGCAATCGGGATAAAGACCGATTAGTGCATGTACCCTTTTGTCTTTCAGCTATCAACGCCACCACATGATGCATGATTAACCGTCCTCGGCTTTTAACGTTATTTTCACGAAATTAGTAAAATAACGTTAAAAATAGTGCACTTTCACTTTTGCCCCCCGATGGTCCACACATATATACAGTATATGCGCATACCGCAAGCGGAGCGTAATTAGAAAAAAAAACAATATAGCATAAATAAAAAACAATAAAAAATTGCCAAATGGCAACTGCTTAATGGTGCGGCTACTATTCATTGGCTTTGTGTTTTGATAAAGGATAAATAAATAAATGATAAATTGATAAATGATAATGATCATGATAATGCATTTTAATACATTGATACACTATATTTTGAATGCAACTCTGTTCTCAACAAAATTTACAATAAAACGCTTGAAAAAATTAACCAAAGTTGCGAATTTAGTTACGAATTTAGTTTTTTTTTTAAGTTAACAAATGCGAGTTATTAGAAAAAAAAAACTATATAGCATATAAAAAAACAATAAAAAAATTGCCACATAACAACTTCTTAATGATGCAACTACTATTCATTGGCTTTGTGTTTTAATATATTCTTCATGTGTAATTACTTTGTACGCTAAAAGTCCTTTTACATTGACTTACCCTTGTATTTCTAAATTTGATATGTTTATAAAAAGAAAGCAAAAAACATCCATATAGATTTTACTATGATCATGTAAAGAAGGTGAAAGAAAAAATAAAGTTCGTACTTTAATCCGTAAAGAAGGTATTACGTAGCAGAAAGAAGAAAGTAGATGTCCGAAAAGAGATGGTCATAAAGTTATTAATTAGGCTTCATAATCTTGCATAATTGCTAACTCAAAATTGTACTCCATATCCCTTAAATAGAGAATGTCCTTTTTTTTAGAACAAAGTTTGGTTATTATGTTTTGTTCCTTAACAAATCTTAGTCTACCTACTATATTGGGTTGTACTTTTGCGTTCCACGTTAATTTTACATTAGCTAGATTGTTTTGGTTTCGCTCGACAAGTTTCTGGCTAGTCGTGTGTTTGATTTTTAATTATATATTTGCTGTCATTCAAACATTTTTTTTAACATTAGACCACCGGGTATGGGGCACGTCGCCGGCCCGTCCCCCTCGTCGTGGGTCGTCCCACACCGGCCCCCTGGGGCACGTCGCGACACCTCCGTCCTCTCCGAGACGTTGGAGACGGACCAAAAGTTTGAAAATTGTGGGCCCCCCTTCATTAATCATTCCTGGTTTCTCTCTCTCCCCTTGAATATATATTGATTTTTTTTATTAAAGTGGGTAGTTCCCCCACACCCTTGGGTAGTCCCCAAGAGGATGGTCCTCCTCCCGTGGTGATGTGTCGCCTATGTGGCTGGTAGTCTCTTTGGGGACTATCCAAACCATACCCCATGGTCTTAGCTAGAATCTTTATACAGATTCGTGATTTAAAATAAGTTGTTTGATTTAAAATGAGGGTTTAGGATCAAATACAAAGGCTTATAAAAATAAAAAGTATGCAAAGACTCCTAAAATTAAACTCACTACATCATAAAAAAAAAGAAACCTAAACACCCACCACCACCAAAAAACCTAAACCCCCACCCAATTAATTTTTTTTTTTTTTTGTGGTGACGAAAAGTAGCGATTTTTTTTAATATTAAAAATAATTGTGTGTTTTTTAGATTTTTTTAGCATTTAGTTGTGGGGTTTAATTTTTAGCATTTAGTTTGGGGAGGGGGTTTCAGGTTTTTGAGGGGTGTGGGGGTAGGTTTTTCGGTGAGGTATAGTTTTTTTAGTAAACTGCCAAAATGGTCCCTGATGTTTGGTCACTTTTGTCACTTTAGTCCAAAACTCAAACCTTTTGAATCTGGATCCCCGTGGTTTCAATTTTGTTGCCATTTTTCATCCAAAATCAAAATCTGGTAAGATTTTTCAATTAACATCCAACTTTTCTGTCTTTTTCCTCCATTTTAATGAAAAAAGAATCTGACCATTTTGTCATTCATTAAAAGGGATGAAAAAAACAGAAAAGTTGGATGTTAAATGAAAAATCAGATCAGATTTCGATTTTGGATGAAAATGGCAACAAAATTGAAACCACAGGGACCCAGATTCAAAAGGTTTGAGTTTTGGACTAAAGTGTAAAAAGTGACCAAACCACAGGGACCATTTTGATAGTTTACTTTTTTTTTTGAGAGGGGAAGGGGTGTGTAGGTTTTTGGGTGGTGAGTGTTTAGGTTTTGGGTGGTGATGTAGTGGGTTTAGGTTTTTAGACACTTGTCACTCTATAATGTATTCTTACACTCCTTATTTTTAGAAGCTTTATAAAATAACTTAACCCTCAAAATGAGTTGTTACAAAACTGTAGCTGAAGACACCTTTTTATAATTTCTTCTTAGCTAAGGTTGTCATCTATTTGACACGTAATTTTCTTTTTTAGGTTTTTGGTAAATTAACAATAATTTGAGTACCATGAGTGAACGGGAAGAATCTTGTTACCAAAAGGTACGTGAAAACACTATGCCTTTTTCTAAAGAGAATAGTGGATCCTCATCTACTTAGGTCCACCCTCCACAAAACATGCATTTTATTGTTTGTATACACTATATAGACTAGACTGTTGTTAGCATTAAACTTGTATATAATAATTGTATTATATAAAATGTTCTACATTAGAATTTGTATTAAACGTCTATTGGTATAAAGTGTAAAATATTCATGTTTTAAGATCACTAACCACCTTCTATGGTTACACCAATATATATGTAAATCGAGAAAGGATAAATCAAAAACTCATCTTAGTTAAAAAAAACTCAGAAAACTCCATCTCTAACATCCATCTCATTTGATCAATAATGGATATTAAAAATGTATAAAAAGTAAAATTTTCAGACAAATGTTACTAGGGATGAGATTTTTTACCGAAATACCGGTACCTTACCGGTACGATCATAAACGATACCGGTATCGGTAATAGATTTTTCAAAATTCGGTATCAGTAAAAAATGGTATCGGTGCCGGTATTTTTCGGTAAATACCGGTATTAATACCGAATTTAATAATGACTTTATGTATTTTGCTATTATCTTAGATCCCATTATGAAGTTATATTTTCTTGAACATTCTTGAACATGTTATGCCCAAATAAGTAATTTCTCCTATGAAAAGTTCTAAATAAATCATTACGAATAGGATTGTAAATAAATAAAAATAAAACCCAAAAAGATCTTGGACATCCCGACACTCTACGACAAGCCCAAAACCTTCTCTTCTACCTATTCCATTTGGGAGTGTAAGCCACATATTAAAGAGTTTTGCTTGAGGACAAGCAAAAGTTCAAGTGTGGGGGTATTTGATGTGTGCAAAATGCAACATATAAATTACATCAAACAAGGCATAAAACTAACCCTTTTTAAGTACTAATACTGGAAAAAGAGTGTTTTTGTCTTCCTTTTGTATTTTCAGGATTAAATGAGCTCAAAAACACAAAAGAAGCAAAAAGACAGCTAAATCCAACATAAATACAAGGAAAGGAACATTAGTGGACTGCCCGACCCCTCAACGGCACCTTCCAAAGCAAATTAGAGAAGACAGAAGACTGAACACGCCCCGTGCTCAGCCAGCACGGGGCCGTGCCCATGAAGCAGCAGAAAAGACAAATCTATAGAAGCTTCTATTGCCCACCACGGGCCGTGCTCAGCGGACACGGGGGCGTGTCGAAAGTACAGCAGACGCATTTATTGTAATTGCGAATTACAATTAATGAGGAGAGAGAGTGTCAGACAGGCACGGGGCCGTGTCCAGCGGACACGGGGCCGTGCCCAACTCTCTGTTCAGCCTATAAATAGGAGTGCTTGGATTCATTTCATCTCATCCCTTGGCACACCACCTCTCTCACACTTCATCCACCACCCACCACCACCATAACACCATCATCCACCACCATCATCCATTGTCCATCGTAGAGTGTGTGAGTCGTCTCGGGATCCAAGATTGATCGTAAGAGTTCTTGACAACCAAGGCCATGTTTGCCTAAGTCTCTTACATCACTTGGTGAAGACAAAGTGTCTAGTATAATACTTTTTATTTCTAATATTTTGCACTTTTTATTTGGTTTTGTATTAATGACTTTAATAACTAGTTACTTATGTTGAAGGTGATCTTTCCTTATCGTTTGTCCGTGGTGTCTTGGCATTATTTTACTGTCTATATAAAATAAAGGATTTTCACCATTCATATCTCCACGGTCTATATGGAGGTATGTTGGCTATCTGGTCGGGGGTTAAGGGAACGGTTTGGTAAAGGCCTTGCCATTGTTCAGCGTTTAGAGGTCCTGCAATGGACCTGGGTCAAATTTAGTAGGACCTCCTTCAATACTTCACGGTATTGGATGGCGGGGGTCCAAACTCTTTGACCCCCTCATAAGTTAACTACTATTAATACTATAACCCGGCTACTTAGGACTGCATCCCTGCTGACTCAGACTACTTAGCCGAGGGTAACGTCACCGCCAAAAGCGGGGCCTACCACAATACTGCATTAATAACTTAATTCATTATCTTCCAATAATCCACCCTTTTAGGATTGTATCCTTGCTGACTCAAACTACTGGGGTGAGGGTAACGTCACCTTCAAAAGAGGGGCCTACTACAATAACTAAGATAATCTCTTAATTATGTGCAAAAGTGCGGAAATAATCAAAGGTTATACTAGATACGAGTCGGAACCAAGTGATTCATCTTGTCTATCTGTTTTTATTTTCAGCATTTTAGTTAGTTTTTATTTTTCTTAGTTTAAAACATTTTTCTAAACTTTTATTTTGGTTAGACGTTGAGGATAAACCGGTATTAAAAGCTCTTGTGTCCTTGGACGACCTCGGTATCTTACCAACGCTATACTACACTCAACGATGGGTGCACTTGCCCATATGTGTGTTTAGTGTTAGTGAAATATCGTGTTTTATAAATTTAAAACTTGGCTAAAATAAGTGTTAAAAAGGGCTTAAAATATACACCTAATAAATACGACACTTCACGCGCATCAATAACACATGGCAACATTATGTCCATCCATTAGGTTTTCAGAGTTTTTGCAACTCGTATGGAATTTTTTGCTATAATTCACCTAGATAAATCACATAAACGGTACACAAGTCACGGGTTAGGATGAATCAATCATAAACTAAAGTTAGGATAAAACTTATATCTGTAGTTTTTTCACATTGTTATCTTATCTATACTATATTATAATACATGAGGGAATGATTCCCAAAAGTTAAGAACTTCTTCCCCCATTATTTATAAATAAACCCCTAGAATGAGGGTAAAGTGGTCTTTTAAACCATAATTATTTTTTAGTCCCTCAATCTATTACATTTAAATCCTTGACATTTAACATAATTATGGGTAATTAGTTACACTTCCCCCCCTCTTTAATTCTTTAATGTATTCCTGCGATATCTTACAACACGTAATGTTTTAAAAAAATCCGAAGGTATCATGACGATCGGCACATTTTTTTAAACGTTTCGATAGTTGTCTTTTTTAGTTTCGCCGTGCGTTCATAAAGTACAAATAGCCGATGCGTAAATGTACAATTGATTAAAGCCAACATTTGTTTTTTACCCAAGCCAGCTTTGACCATTACCTAGCTACCGTGCATTAACATTTGTTTTTTACCCAAGTTTTTTGTTTTGAACGGCATTAATAAACTAAAATATTCTTTAATTTTACTTGTACAGAGTCAGTTTGTTGTGGCATGTTTAATATAGTATAGATAAAACTCACAACAAACTTCCTATTAAACATGCCACAACAAACTAAACAGGATATGTGCATCTTATTTTAAAAACTTAAAACTCACAACAAACTTCCTAAATAAATGGATGACCAATCTAAAACTAAACCCTAATGGACTACTATAAATACATAGTAAACACAAATAAGAAAAACGGATCAAAAAAGAAGAGAAATTAGATGAAATATATCAAGTGTTTTTATGTTTTTTTCATTTTCAGTTGTTTTTGTTTGATCTAGACTATCCCATGAATAATAAAGTCTTTTTTATATTTGAAGTTTATATTTTGTGTTATTTTATTGCACTTATAATTTACATCTCGATTGAACTAATATACTTTTGTCATTTGTTTAGTATTTTTTATTAACAAACGAATCTTTACATGTTTAAAACGGTTTTTCTATACTTTATTTATTATTAATTTTTATAACAAAACAAAACTTTGATATTTAGTAGATAGAAGATAAACTATGTTCCAAAATTTTAGGAATTATTTAATACTAATTTACGATATTAGTAGATAGATAGTAAACTATATCCCAAAATTTTAGGAATTATTTAATACTAATTTACGATATTTAGTAGATAAATAGTAAACTATGTCCCAAAATTTTAGGAATTATAAGTCAACTAATTAGGTCCTCCAAATTAATTATATGGGATGAGTGCATCGATGGCGAAACGTAAGGCGATAGAGGCAGTTGATCGAACATTGCAAGACATTATAGGTGTTAGGCTCCCACGTGTAACACTTATGACATATATCCACCACAATAATGTTATCATATACAAATAAGAAAACTACCAGCAACGAGTGCCGCAATCCAAAGTATCGCCCCCGCCGCATCGCTCGGGCACCCTACTAGTATATTAATTAAAAAAAAAGGTCCACACAGGTCTCTAGACCTAAAGATATGGTTGATAGGTCAAAGCTTCTCCACATGTAAATACATGCATGTTTACGCAAAAACAAAATAAAGAGAAAGTGATCGAAAACCATCATTCTATAAAGCTGCAACAGATAACATAAGAGTTTGGAAAAGATATTTAATTTTTTATATACACTCTAATAAATTTATTATATGTCATATTTCCAAATCACGTTTAACTTGGGTTGCATTCTTCAACCTTAATCTAACCCATATGTTTTTTGGGTTAAGATCAAATACAAAGTCTCTTAAAAATAAAAAGTCGTAAGAAGAGTATCAAACAAATTATGATTGATCTCATTCAAACGCCATTCGAACTGTCTTATCGAACTCTACGATGTGAGATTTTAGGATTTTATTTTAGATGTTTAGCTTGTAGATTTTAGACTATTTGTTTATATCTTTGTGTCTTTTTATTTATCATTATGTCTTTTCTATATTTGCGTCATTGTGTCTTTTTGTGACTTACTGTGTTTTTTTTTCTTCGAGATTGTGTTATATTTTGCTTGACATTGTGTTATATTTTGCAATCCATTGTGTCTTTGTACACTTTTTATTTTTAAAAGCCTTTGTAGAATAACTTTACCAATATTTTTTTCGTATCATGTCCAAGTAAAATGGTCTTGTGTTTGGGTTATGTTTGAGGCCGACACGTTTTATGTTCATTTATGAATATGAATTTAAACAATTAAGTACGTTGACTCAAATAAAACATTTTTGTAATTAATGTCCTTTTAACTGTTTTTGTTTAATTGCGTCTCATTCTCAATTAACAAACTTGGATACATATATTTAACTAGATATTAGAAGAAGCGGATGGAAATAGTGTCACAATTAGAAGTTGATAGCTAGAAAAAAAACGAACTTTTAATTTTAAGGCTTTTCTTCTCCATAATCTAAAAATTAACACTCTTAAAAAATCTTTAAACGGGCTAAAATGTCAACTTACTTATCAAACTAGTTGTTGTTCAGATCAACCTGCTTAATTAATGAGTCATGTTAGTTGTCCCAAAGCTTTTTTTCGTATCGTTTTAGGACTATGTTTCATAATTGCCGTCCCTAGTTTTAAGAGCATTGGATATTTATGCTTTAAAAAAATGTGATATTTTGCAAGTTAGGGTTAAATATATGAAAATCCTCTCGAATTATAAATTAACTAAAACACAACTTAAAAAAGGCTTTCAAATTTAATGAAAAGGTACTACAATAATTATCGAAATCACAAAATAATTACATTACAATCTATCTACTATACTAAAAGAATACATCTTAGCCACATGGCATATTCTTAGGCAACCATTTTAATTATGTGGACATCCTCTTTAGCAAGAGAATTAATCTTTGGGCGGCAATCCTTTTTCTCTATTTTCCTTCTCACGTACGTTTCTTCGCACGACCATCTCTCTCCTCAACCTTTCCTTTATATCTTATTTTGCAAATCACAAACCTAGATCTCTAAAGCAAGGATTCAAATCATCGATTGAAGGCAACACAGTAAGTTATTTTCGATCCTTAATCTGATACACTTATGTTTTTTTCATTGATTCGTGTTTCATATTTGTTTAATCTTGATTTATATTTCACGAACCCTAATTCGCAGCGAAGCGATTCTCATGTATCTCTGATTCATCCTAATCGTTACCCTCTTGGTATGTTTAGTTTTAATCTTATAATCTTACGTTTCTACAAAACCCTAATTATGATATGTGCGATTTTTAGACCTTCAAACTTCTACAAAACCATGCTATGAGCCGAATTCCCTTGATGATTCCACTGATTGGATTCTATATACCATTTGGCTTCTAATTATTTCAATTTTCTAAGATTTTTCTTTAATGGTAGCAGATCTCTGTTAGTTTTCAAGTTATGGTTTTTGCTCAGGTAAATGTTCTATTGGTTTTTTGGATTATTTAATAGTTTATTATTGGCTTATTTTTTTGTTATTCATATGTATATGTTATTGATTTGATTGGAATTAGGTTTATATGATATGGTTTGAAACATGTACTGTATTGTGATTTTTTAGGGTAAATTTTGGTTACATTCACCATGTGTAGATTGGATTTTAGAGTTTGTAAATTGTGAAATTGTTTGAAGATGTTGCTCTAATTATGTTTCCTAATTTTGAGGTAATTTAGCTCCAGCATGCTATTGTTATAAACCAGTTGGCATTTAGACGCACCTTTCGTCTCTTTATATATATATGTGTTTGTTGTCGATAGTTTGTTTAGATAGTTTTCTAACCCATTCAGTTCAAAGCTTCGCACTATGGATGCTCGTGGTTTCTTTGATTCTAAAAAAATTTACAAACTCTTTTGTTGCTAATGTAGGCGACTCGTTTAGGCTGGGTGTCAATGAACTTGAGATGGACACAAAACATAATGAAGATTTTGCTATTATTTTGCTGCTTATAACATGTTGTCCTTTAGTTTTTTTTTTTTTCACTTCATTCTGGTGATCGGTCTTTACAGCTATGCTACATCACATTTGCTCCAAATTCCTGGATCTAAGCCCTTAAAAAGATGCATCCACATTTGGCTTTGTTTATTCAGGTTTGAGCATTCTTCTTCATATATCATATTGTTTGATTCTAAGGAATGATGGTTTTAAAATCACTAATTGAACGGTATAAATTAAGTTTTAAGCTTTGACTAAGTCAGCGTATTTGGAACTTGATTGTGTGAGGTCGGTTAATCTTTTCTATAGGTGGTAAAATAGATTGGCTAGGCTGGTTGGTTAATGGGTCAACCAATAAACATCTTGGGATAAGATGGGCCGGTAAATGAAGGCTGAGGTAGTCGGATTTAAATGTAGGGTGCCTACATTCTTATTTTTGTTCTTATATGTTGATGAATAAGTGTTATTAGTATGATTAAACTATTCTTTGTTCTTATATTTGCTATCTACTCTTATGCGGCAAACCTAAAGGCTTTTTCAATATGCATCATGTTTTAGTTATGTGAGCATGCCTCTTATATATCTACCGGTTTTATTGTTCTATCAATAAAATATTCATTAATCAGACCATTTGTTCACGCTGACTTTTCTGAAGGGCAAACAAATGCACTTCATATGTCCCAATTAAAAAATGTTCTTAAGAATGGAAAATGAATGTCATTTAGTTTTTTTTTTTGCGCTAAGTTTGGTTCGGGTTTTTTTTTGGGGTGGAGGTTAGATACTAAGATATGCCGAACCTGAACAGAACTATTTTCAAAAATGAAAGTTGAACTATCGGTTATTCGTTTGAATATATGTTAATTTGCGTATTTTTAATCAGTTGAGGTAAATGTTAAAAATCATTGTTAAGGTAGTATTCACATTTTTTGTCAAATGTAGTCAAAATTGTTGCTTTGGATGGATTAGATTGATGTTTGTTTTCGTGGCAGGGTTTTTATTTTTATTTTTTACTAGCTATAAGTGATGCAAAGAACTATCTATATGCTAATTTTGATCGATTCTGTACAGGTCAAAGAATGGGCAAAGGCACATGATTGAATGATCTCAAAACTGGATCCTTTAATTCTTATTCATTATGATGGTTTAATTGTTGCAAAATGGTGCAAAAGTTTCATTCCTTACTCCAACACCACAGAACCTGTTGGTATGTGTTCATTAACTTTTTATTGTCAATTATGGTCTACATATAGATTAAGAATGATATGTTTCAAATCTGTAGGATTATGTTGAATTGCAACAACTACAATTATATACGCTTTGTTTTTGAGTTTCAATTTAAAATTTTCATACACTATAGACTATTTATTTCGATATAGTTTAAACGTTGTTATTTCCTTTGACATATTCTAATGAGTTAACTGCCATTTTCGTCCCTGTGGTTTGGTCACTTTGGCCATTTCAGTCCATTTTTCAAAAATGCGCCATTTCAGTCCCCGACGTTCTGGAAAGGTGCCATTTCAGTCCAAAAATCATAACCCAGTTAAGTCGGTTAGTAAATAAGGACTGATTGTGTAAATTTGTAACATAAAGGACTGATTGTGTAAATTTGTAACACCACCACCACTAGCCCTGCCACCACCACCACTCCGCCGCCACCACCACCACCGCCGCCACCACCGCCACCACCGCCACCACAGCCACTACCACCACCGCCACCACAGCCACTGCCACCACCACCACCACCACCATCAACGTCATCATCGTCATCATCATCGATCATCATCGACCTTCATCATCATTTCCGTCCACCGTACCCACCTCCATAATCACCACCCTCTTCTTCATACAACATCACAACCTGCAACTGTCTTCGTCACTTCGTTTCTTCATCATTCTCCGTCACACTACATCTTCACCACCACCTTCGTACGGACCTCCATAAACACCCGCGACCTTCATCGTTATCACTTGCAAGTCTCCGGTCATCATCTCCGACCAACCTGCAACATCCGCCACTGTTCATCATCGTCGTCATCATTGTTTCTCATCGGTTTCAACATCGACCTCCTTCTCCGACCACTCTCATCGGAGAGGATGACGACGATGAACGGAGGTGAACAATGGTGGTGAACGATGACCGGAGTGAGGTTCAGGTTAAGTTCAGGTGGTCGGAGTCGTGGTGGTGGTGACATGGATGTTCTAATCTATAACCAAGGTAATAGTTATATTATCAATAAATCCAAGAACCTTAACGTCTTGCGTAGTGACATGGATGTTCTAATCTATAACCAAGGTAATAGTTATAAGATTAAAAAAAATACATACCAATGGTGTGTAAGGTTTAGTTTCTGGAGGATCCCAGTTATCTGGGACATTCATGAGCTTGTCTATTTCATCTAACATCTTGACAGCTAAAATATGTTCTTTGCCTAGCTTGCGTCCGTTAGTATTTTCCTTAGCAAGCTCAGCTACCTATAATAACAATTATCATAAAAAAACAATACAGAAGCCTTTACTTATACAATACAAAAGCCCGATATAGTATAATTTCAGAAAAAAAGAGGATTATAAAAAGAAAAATGGACCTGGGGAGTGTTGTACTCGACAAAGCAATAACCTCGATTTTTCCCAGTGTCTTCCTCAACAGGCATCCAAAGGCCATTCTCCTTGATTACACCAAATCGGCTGAATTTTCTTCGAACCACAGCTTCAAGTTTATCAAACTTTTTCTGTGGCACAACTGGTAAGTTATCAACAACAATAATGCTCTCAAATCCAGCATCAAATTCCAACCGTTCATCCTCGTGTAGATCCTCATCGTCGCTAAAACATGCAAATATAACACATACTTAATTGTTCAACCACCTTCGAAGAACTGTTGATGATGATAAACGTGATGATTGACGATGATGATGAACTCTTGATCGCACAAGCCAAAGATAATCGCACAAGATCCCGTAGTCGCGGTGGTGGCGGTGGTGGCAGTGGCTGTGGTGGCGGTGTGGCTGTGGTGGCGGTGGTGGCAGTGGCTGTGGTGGCGGTGGTGGCGGTGGTGGCGGTGGTGGCGGTGGTGGTGGTGGCAGGGCTAGTGGTGGTGGTGTTACAAATTTACACAATCAGTCCTTTATGTTACAAATTTACACAATCAGTCCTTATTTACTAACCGACTTAACTGGGTTATGATTTTTGGACTGAAATGGCACCTTTCCAGAACGTCGGGGACTGAAATGGCGCATTTTTGAAAAATGGACTGAAATGGTCAAAGTGACCAAACCACAGGGACGAAAATGGCAGTTAACTCTATTCTAATCTTGACAAGTATTGTTGATTTGTAGGTTAGTAAAGGGGCATGGATTTTCTTTTGGTGGCGGCTAGCCCACAACCTTGGTACCGGTGAGACAACCAACCAAAAAATCATCAAATTGAACAACGAATCACGGAATGAGCAAATGGTACCGGTTCGGAACCGGGTACTGAATTTCTCAACCCGGCTCGATTTTCGGTACCGACATTTTGCGTTTTCGGTACCGGTTTTTACCTTTAAATACTGGTACTATACTGGATATTTTCACCACCGGTAACGGTACCCATTTCTTAGGATTTTCGGTACCGGTTCGGTACTGTTTGGGAAACCTTTGACATGTTTGACCCGATATCTTTTTAGCTTAAAAATTTAGTTTTACCCATTTGAGAATTGAGATAAAGTACATGTTTAAGTAATATGTTATTTATGATGTTATCTATTCAGTAGTTGACCCATTGTTTTTTTAGCTAAAACTTTTAATTTGACCCATTTCAGAATTGAGATAACGCGCCTGTTTAGGTTGAATACGTGTTATTCAGAATGTGTTTTAGTGAGAACTAATACTTTACTACTTAACTATGTATAATTTCTACACAAAGTTTTTTCTTATTGTGTTTGTTTTTAGCATAACATAAAGTTAAGGCCTTGGCGGTGTTTGTTTGTTTTGCTATGTTCAGGAAGACGGACAAGTATCATTGATCCATGATGGCTGCCAAAATCAGCTGCCGCTCAACTTTGTATTATGCTATAACCCGAACGGAGATTACTAAATGCAAGTAAGGTATAGTATACCGACCCTGTGATACTTAGTACACTTACAAACGTTCATAGTTTAAAATTATAAGAAATTCACTTGAAGAAATATAGTGGTAGCCTATGTATTTTTATTATCTTTTTGTAAACATAGACAAGTAAACTAATGTATCAAGGTTATAAAGCTTTTCAAATTATGACAATTGTATGTTGAATTATATGTTGCTTTATCAAGGGCAAAAACATGAGATGGAGTCAAAATACTAATAATTGACAACGGAAAACCTACAGATAAAACAACTAATGTGATTTATATAGAGATTTTCAACGAATCGTGATCGTTGCATATTCATGTATTTCAATTTGTCGTTGTAATCTAATATATTCGTTTGTGTTTTAACGTGTATAAAATAATAATATTTAATGTCGGCGGTATTAATGAAGAAATTTTCTTTTATCAACCCGCGAAATTTGCGGGTTCTTAAACTAGTAAAAAATAAACAAAAACTGAAAACTTACATGTTCACTTTTTTTTAATGTTATATTTTACGAGACAAGGAAAGTATCTTTTTGAACAATGATATAGATGGTGTTTTCTTTGGATCCCACAATCCTAAAACGTTTTTTATGAGGCCCCTCAATAATAATGGGATGTAGGTATGTCATGGTAGCAAAGTACTAAAGATTGTTTTTTCTTACATAGTCGAACAAAACACTAATGGTCCAATCAAGACTCGTTTTTGAAATATATGCATTAGCATTATCTTTCAACCATCATGGTGGTCTAATAATTATCAAATTCTACATTTGTAAACAATTTATGTATTCCTCTTTTTCCCTCTCGCGATTAAGGCGGAGTTAATGATATAAATATCAAGCATCAATGATGGATCGTATCCTACCGAGGCATGGTGCGGTCTTGAGGGCAACCCGGTTTTACCCAGCTGTTACCCCAGCGAGTCTCTCGTGTGGGGGCAGTATGGTTTCCGGGCGGAAGTCAGCTTGCGCGGCGGCCGGGGCCCGATCGAACATCGCGTCCGAGAGTGTGGGGCTGACGGGGGAATGTCTTTGACATGAACCCGGTGACCACTGGTCCAGTACATAGAAAGTCACATTCCAAAAAAAAAAGGCGGAGTTAATGATATAAATATCAAGCATTAATGTGCATTAGATTATACATTCAATGTTATTTGTATTGTTCGTTTAGACTGGAAGGTATGGTGAGGGTCATCCCCAAGGGGATGGACCGCCACACATACAGGGGCGGACCCACTCTTAGCGGGTCGGGGTCCCCGGACCCCAATCTTTTTTTAAAAATTAGTAGAGACGATATAGAAATTTTTTAAAGGACCCTATAAAAATATTTCTATGGACCCCATAGTATCAAACACAAGCTTGTTGAAGTGGCAAACCTCTTCCCATTTAAAGCAAAAGCCATGGGTTCGAGACCCTTCACTTCCCTTTTTTGTTAAATTTCCCAAGATAATTTATACACATTTCTAAATTTGTAACCGCAAATTTGGAAGTAACATATTTTTTCATATAAATTTCTTTTTAAGACTAAATTCCTATCAAATTATCACACACTAAATTTGGAATTCTTTTAAAAATAAATACAAATGTATAACTGATATGTCCCTTAAGTTAAAAATTCTCAACTTACATTTTTATTATTTATTTTTGTTAGCTTTAAACTTTTTAATTCATCCATGTCAATCTAGTTAGCCACGTTCATGTATATCCCACTGTACCGCCACAACGTTCGATCCTATTTACTAGTTTTTTCTTTTAAATTCAAATAACGTCTCATGTTTTAGGAGTACATTACTTACGTAGGCTGCGAAGTATGTGATTATTGCTAATATTTTTTTTTTTTTTTGTCGTTGAACTCCCGGATCCAATGTCTACAATAGTGTTGACATTACTCCAATTTTTCTGAATTAATTAATAAAAATAAACACGACTAACAACAAAATCGTGAAAAATAAGTTACAAATAATGTTTTTAAAATCGAACTTATTTGAATCGTTAGGCACTTCTGATGGTATTATAGGTTTAAGAACTAGTTGGTCGCAGCACCCCGACCTGAATAACAACCGACCCGAAAATTCTAATGTTACATTGTGAAAATCTGGACACCGAAAAAAGTGGACCCCATTGGAAAAAAATCCTGGGTCCGCCACTGCACACATATATGTATGTATGTATGTATGTATGTATGTATGTATGTATAGGTGTGTGTGTGTTGGAGAGGGACGGCGAGATCGTCTGGCAGGGGCGGACCTACATAAGCCCGTGGGTGGGCGGCCGCACCCCTTGAAAAAAAAAATTTAGTGTTATTTTTCGCGAAAAATCCCGACCGCATCCCTTGAAAAATTTCGACCGCACCCCTTAGAAAAAATGTTAGAATTTATATAAAAAAATTTGTAAACACGGATTTAAACCCGACCCAATTATGTAAACAAGTTAGCTCACTAATCTCTTTAAATAAAACTTGTATTCCTATAACCCAACATCAAGCCCAATTGAATAAGTTTATGGTAAAACCCAACCCAAATAACTAAATCAATTAACAAAACATAACCCAATTACCCAAATAAACCCAATCGACCTTTCATCGCTCCCGCCCTCCCCTTGCTGCAACGACCAAGAAACAGAAGGATCAACCATTCAACCTGCAGACAGGCTTCGATCGATCAGCCACAAATCTTGCCGAGTCGCCGTAGACAAAGTGCAGACTAGCCGACCAGGTACCAATCCTTGATTTTATTCTTCAAGAGTTTTGATAAGGTTTTTGATAGGGTTGTTGATAAGGTTGCTGTTGTAAAATTACGGCAGTCGGCAAATTGCCATTTATTGGGTTCAATTTGTTTAAATATTAAAAAAGTTACTGGATTGTTGATTAAATATTAAAAAAGGTTGCTGTTGATTTATTGGGTTCAACTTGATTTCATTATTAAATGTTAAAGTTGTGTTTCATTATTTATTATTGATTCCATTATTTTCATTATTAAATGTTAATGAAGACCGACTTGCGTAATCGGATTGGCGATGAGAATTTAAGTGATAGTTGTATATGTTATATAGAGAAGGACTTGTTTAAGAAAGTACCTCTAAATGATGTTTTGGATAGATTTCAAAAAATGAAAACCCGTAGGGCGACTTTTTAAATATGTTTGTAACAATGTTTGACGTGTTTCTGATGATTATATAAATTTAAGTTTGAAGTTCTTTTTTTACATGACCCGACCCGAACCGGTTTTTTTATGTATATATCTAGACGCCTAAAATTTTAAAAATTTTTCCGCACCCCATGAAAAAATTCCTGGGTCCGCCACTGTCGTCTGGGATCCGCTGGTGAAGACGGGCCGGTCCATAGGGGGCGGTGTTCCAAGGCGACGCCGGGGCTCGACGGCCCTTAACCGTCCCCCATACAGTCTAGTATTATACAGAAGATATTTGTAAACAAGACAGAGACGTGAACCACTCTATGAGTAACCAGTGTGGCGCATATGTCCTATTCTAGTGAGCATACTTTAAAGTTCAAACCTATATATACTATCCTAAATTTAATAATATCATGTAAGTTTTATTATCCGATCCAAAGAGAGGACTTTTCTATATTAAAATATTATATATACACAATACAATACTCTTTTGTCGAGATGATGCTTCATTCAAATGGATGAATTAGAAATTGCAAAAGATATCTTAGTTACATTCATGATATGATTGAAAAGCATGAATTCAGAAATCATTTTACATGTTAGATAACATGTCAATTTTCATTTCATTTTCATATGTCTAATAATCCAACTTCCCTTTTTCTTTTAAAAAAGTACACATTAGAACCTTATTTCATCATATCAAAACAATCAATTTAATATTCTTTTTTTTTTTTGAAATGTGAAATTCCATTCTAATCACCAGGCAAATTACATAAGAATAAAATTTTAAGTTTTTTCTAAGAGAAAATTACTATTTTGGCCCATATGGTTTAGTCAATTTAATCATTTAAGCATAAAAAGGAATCTTTTAACATATCATACCCCGATGTTGCATTTTATAACGGTTTTGACCCCTGACACTAACTTTGTTACTTTTTTATGCAGTTAAGTGTAAGGGCAATTAGGTAATTATATACCTTAGGGGCTGTTTTCGATAATTACAAAGTTTTTTTTAATATTTAAGAGATTATTAATGCAATTACTCAAGTTTTTTTTTTTATTATTTCGTTATTTTAACGATTGTTATTTAACAAAATATGTTTTACATATACAAATAAATATGTATTTTTATTAAGCATTTGTTTTTTTATAAACATCGTTTTTAAAATCATTTGTAAAATATAAAATAACAAATTATTTTTTAAAACGACTTTTATAAAAGTAAACGGTTAATGAAAATACATATTTATTTATATATTTTAAACGTATTTTGTTAAATAATAATCGTGAAAATAACGAAATAATAAAAAAAAAACTTGAGTAATTGTAATAATAATCTCTTAAATATTAAATAACTTTGTAATTATCAAAAAAACCACTAAGATATATAATGACCTAATTACCCTTATACTTAATTGCAAAAAAGTAATAAAGTTAGTGTCAGGGGCCAAAACCATTATAAAATGCAACCTCAGGGTCTGATATGTTAAAAGATTCATTTTTGGCTGAAATAGTTAAAATATACTTTTAGAACTATTAGTATAATATTTTCAGAAACATTTTAAAACATAAAGAGTAAAATGCTAAAATGGTCCATGAGTTTAGATCACTTTTGTCACTTCAGTAAAAAAATGAAACTTTTTTATATCTGAGTCCTTAAGGTTTCATTTTTGTTGTCATTTTCATCCAATTGACAAATTGAGTTAGAATTTTCTGTTAACTTCTCTCATTTTCATGAAGGGTATAATCGTCATTTTATGTCATAATATATTTAAATTAAACGAGGAAAACAACAAAAATAGAAGAAGTTTATAGAAAATTTTAACCCAATTTACCAATTGGATAAATTGACGACAAAAATGAAACCCTTTGAACTGAAGTGACGAAAATGATCTAGACTCAGGGACTATTTCGGCATTTTACTCAAACATAAATAGAAACGTTCTTATTAGTTTAAACCAAAAGTTGTTTTTTATAGCAGCAGAATTTCCGAACAAAATAACAACCTCAATAATTTTCCACCGTTAGATATATACACACATCACTCTTTATACTCTCTCTCCTCAACGGGCTGCTTCTTTGGTCCCAAGAGAAAAAAAAAAATAAACTGTGTGAGATGAATACCAACAGATGCAAAACCATTGATGAAATTTCACTCATGAAGGGTCCAAATTCTCTCGGCGGCGTGCGCCGAAGCAGAGATACAGACGTTACAAGCTCCGGTTCCACTAAACGAACAAAATTCGATCACGACAATGTTGTTCTTCAGCTGGAAAATCATTGCCAGAGTAAAATTGACCTGAATTTAACCGAGAAGGATGATTCTTCGACGGCTTCGGGTGATCATGTTGTGTCGTCAACTTGTTTTGAAGATAATTTGAGTTTAGATCTGAAGGTGAAATTCATTTCAAATTCGTAATTCAATATGTTAGTTAATATTAATTTCGTGCAAATGCTAATTTGTGTGTTATAAATATTATAATTATATAATAACACTTATGTTAATTATTATTATTGTTGATTAATAATTAAATTGAATCTTTTATTGCAGACCGAGTCTCGTTTCAAAACGGAAACATCCATGTCCAGCAATGACGGTTTCAGGTTAATTTATGAATTGTGAATTATGAATTTATTATAAATTTTGCTTTTAATTAGTTTTATTAATTATGAATCTCAATTAATAATTTAAATTACAACAAAATTTAACATACCTATTCAGTTTTGTAACTGAAAAGGTGAAAAAGTAATGAACCGATTTATAATCTTCCTTTACAGCTTCATATTCACTGTATAAATTATAAAAACCTTCATCACGTTTCCATTGATAATTTACAGCAGAGAAACGTCATCATCAAGCGAGATTTGTCTCGATTCCGACGAAATGGAGTCTTCATCGAAATTAAAATCGAATCCGCTATCACCGGCCGCTACCTCCTGTCGTAAACCGTCCACGGCGGGAAACAGTCCGACGCCTGCGGAGATCGACGAGTTTTTCTCCGTCTTCGAGAAGAAAGAACAAAAAAGATTCGCCGATAAGTAAGTACTAACTCAAATAATAATTAATTAATTAATTTGATGTAATTTAAATGTTGCAGCAGCAATAGGGTAACATTCATTAGTAAAAATAATTAAATAAATACGGTGTTGATTGATTGCAGATACAACTATGATATTGTGAATGACGTACCGATGGAAGGAAGGTACAAGTGGGTGGTATTAAAGCCATGAATGTGAGATCAAACAAGCAGGTGAATGCTAATTAAGCTTTGACAGTAAAGGAAGATGCTGCTGCTTCTTCTTCTTTGTTAATTAATAAAATAATCACAATTTCCAACTGTCACTAAATTCAAAAAAATTCAGTTTATTTGGATTATGGCAGTTAAAGGAAATCCTTGTTTTATGTATAGGCACATCAATTTCTAACTACTATGTGTAAAATAGCTGCTTTCTGTTTTATTTATTTTGATTTGTGACCTACACTATTTTAGAAGCTTCCTCTGCAACTATCACTGTTGAGTCTTCATCCTTCTTCTGTGAACTGCTCCTTCTGCTGCTATATGATCACAGTGTCAGTAATTTTTGTGGGGTATAAGCTTAACTTAGGGATTTGAACCCACAATATTAATTACAGTGTCAGAAAAAACAAAAAAAAAGTTAAAATTAATTTGTCTTTTTATTTTGTTTTGTAACCCAAATTAAATTACTGTTTAACCCAAATCGTTTTTCACCCCATCATGTCATGGATGGTACTACTAGACATGATTCTTGTCTGTTGTTGATCAAGAAGTCAAGATCCAAGATACTCATGTCTAGGCATCTTGTGAAATAACTAGAGTACGGAGTACCATACGCACCTTTACGGTTATATACCAGTGTATTACAGAAATTTGTATACAGAAATTGACCTGTTGTGTAATTTAAGTATTTTAAATGTACTCGTGACCGGATATTTTTATGAGGTCATAATTGACGGTGAGTTTCGAACGTGAGTGTCGCATTCACTAATATGGTTCTTTTCAAACATGAGGTGCATATATCAACGTCTTTTATATAAACTTTATGGTGTACGGTTAAAAAAGCAATATTTTTATAATATCATCCATCCATTTGAGATGGGTGTATATGGAAAGTTATAATCATGTTATTGAGCATATATTCCGTTCTAGGCAAGGTAGGGTCCTTGCATTTTGGTGTTGGATCTAGATCTTAATCATACATTGGGCATGTTGTTTGTTGTGTTCAAAGATGTATGAGAGTTGGTCAATTTTGTGTGATCAATGGAGAAAGGGGCTTTAGGGTCACACTTTTATGCAATTTTGAATTACTTTTTCTTTGTTTAGAATGCTACTTTTTAGTATAGATGGTTTTGTGGAATTCTATAAAGTTATTTTCCCTTTTTTTATTTTCTTGGTTTGACTTAGATGTAAAATTTAAAAAGTGCATAAAAAAAGGATGATTAGAATTTTCCACCACAGAATAAAGGACCATACACAAGTGTTCACTGTTTAAGATAAGACCATGTATAGTGGTAATGCCCCTATCTTTGGACGTTTTGCATCATGTGGCAGTCAGTCAGCAATGGGGCATTATGGGGCGTTTTCTAAAATGGGTGTAGTGTGGATGTGGGGCATTATGTTAAAAGGGGTGTTAAATAATTAAATAAATAAAAAACCATCAAAAAAATCTTATTGATAAAAAAAAAGGAGATTAACTGTGATTGACCACTTCATCCCCTTCTTCGGCGTGGGAAAAAGGACGCCTTGTAGCAAATATTCGAACAAAACAACCCGGGGGCGGTCGATTGGGCGTTTAGGGGAGTTTTTCAAGGATAAAACGCCCAAAAACCTTACCACTACGCATGGTCTAACAATCAATATGATTTAGACTCTTGGTGAATTTACTTTTTTCATAATTAGACTGGATGAGTCGGTCGGAATGAGAACCGGCTACATAAACACTTTGGTTAAAGCTCACTCGAGCTGGTTGGTTACTTGTTAACCAGATTGGGTTTCTAATTATTAGTTTTCTAAATCTCATTATTGATTAATTTACCACTTTAGGTTTTATGTTTTGTTTTTATTGTTGTTAACATTGTAAACTCATACCAAAAGATCAAGTAGTTTCACAATTCTTTAAACTTGTTTTATATATAAAAGAGTTTTATTTTTACATTCTCGTGTTAGAAACCATTTAGACCTGTCAACCGGTAAATTGACATTGGAAAGCCACGTCTCTTAGGATTCTTTGAGTGGTCATTTCATAAACTATTCACCTTTAGAAATTACTCAAATCAATTATCATAAATAGTTACTTCCAAGAGTGTGAAACCAAAAGTAGTTTCTGAAGAAATTAAATTTTAAAATTAACCGAATCAATTATCATAAAGCATTTTGCGGTTCAAAAAGAAGTTGTTATTGAAAAGACCGTAGAAAAGTTTTCATAGCTAACTATATCGGTTCATACATGTACAAAACTGAGTCAACCGAACCAACCAATAGATAACTGAGCCGTTCAGTGACCAGTAAACTCAGTAAGAAAGTTACAAAACTTTATAATAAACATTCATAGTGTAATAAAATTAAATACATTAATTCATCTAATTAAATTATTGAATTGATTAGACTTCGTATTGTGGTGGTATTGCTTCGACTAGCACTTAACACTCATTTTTAATGTTAGTTAATGTTATATATGGACAGCATGTTAAATGATTTCAAAATATGCCCATTCCTAAGGACCACTGGTATATTTACCCTATCTTTAATATAATTATTGGTTTTTTTTTATCAACATTATTAAAACAAATAGCATATCTATTTACAAGAGAATAGATAATAAAAAAGTGTGGAAATTATATTTTTAGATATTTATAACGCTCCTATTCTATTTGTGATTTAGTCTAACCAATCAAGATTAATACTTTGCTTTAAATATAAAATATGGAAATTATATATATAAAAAGTGGAAGGGGAGACATAGAGAAGGTGTGGATGCACGTGGTGTGTGGTGTTTTGAGATCGTAATGCTTCGGATCCGATGCCATATTTTGATATTTACTACGAAACCGAGATCGATGCAGCTTGAAAAAAGTGAGAATGTTATCAAACCAACAAACCCTCCCTGTACTTTCTTTATATTTGGATAAATTTGATTATTAATGCTTTAGTTAAGTTATATATAGTATTTTGGTATAATTAAATAAGACGTAAAAGTTGATAAATTTATGGTAATATTTAGTTACAAATAGTGACGGAACTAGCCCATTAAATCAGGGTATCCCAAATTTTTTTTTACCGTGCAATCATACAATATAAAAAAGACAATGAATAAATAAAGTAAAACAAATACCAAACTAATCATACAAACTTGAAATTGATTATCAGAAGGGTTAACGACCTTTAGTGAAAATGTGTGATTAGTGTTTTTCATAATTGAATTGCCAGGTTTATCGGTTTAGTGTCATACCAGTTTGGTGGTTTTAAAAACCTGATGTCGTCATATAATTATGAAATTGTTTTATTTTAGTGTGGATATGAAATGTTTGCAAAATATGGAGGGTCGAACAAACAAAATGTGGAGCATGAGCCTTATGAAACCTATAATTTTAGTTTTCATCTTTTATTCATTTAGCAGTTATGGATTTTGATTTTATGCTATTTCAATATATCTAGTTACGAGTTATTCAAGTTTATATGAATACTACAAGTTGATATGTTACAAGACACATTGATATGCTACTGTTTACAAGTTGATATGTCACAACTTAGAAGTTGATATGTTTCTAAGTTACACGTTTTCTATATTTTTTTTGTCTACGCTCAGTGTTATATGCTCATACGTGTTTTGTTTTGTTTTGTTGGTTTTAGTGCACGTTAGGTTACATTGACTATTGCGACGCCCCACCCATCGGCACCGCCACAACCATTGTATCCACCACCATCGTCACTTCCAGCTAGAGATGACGAATGAACCCAAGGGCAAACCTAAGAGCATTTGAGATAGGTAATTTGATTAGACTCATCCTTAAGAATTCATGAGAATTTGGAGATCCTGGGCGAGTAGAAAAATGGGCCGTCATGTGATTATTGCTCCTTCGCCAATTTGTTGCCCCTTTTATTTTGAGACTTTTAGCTTTTGTGTTTTAAAATGGGTTTAAAATTTAAAACATTATTGGGTTTAGTTGGATTAAATGACAATTGAGTTTATTTATTTATATGAGCCTAAACTAATATGAGTAATGAGTTTACAACATATTGAGTTTTAACTTTTAAATATAATTATATGTTTTGTTTAAAATATTACATTTTTTTAACGGTAAGTGTCAAAATGGTATGAAACCTTGGACCAAATCACAGATATCAATACAATAACACAAAAGAAGCGACAAAACTGTGACGAAAACTTTATTATCTTAACCAACCCAGAAATCACCCAAACCACCCAAGATCTTACAAAACTGTAAGACCAGAAATCAAACAATACAAAGTACATAATCAACTGATAACAATTAGTTGATTAATCGAAACAAAAAACAACAAGAATGAAACAATACAACATGAACTAAGACAATCCGCAGGATCTGGAATATAATACTGAACAAACGAAGAAATTAATCTTCAATAAACCTTTAATATACCATCAGCAGGTAGAACAAAACATCAACAGGAACGAACAGTCCCCGATCAGACTTCAACTGTAACAAACAGTCTTCAACCAGACTTTAAATGGAATGAACAACCTCCAAAACAGAGTGTGAAAGTGTACGAAGAGATTAAATGAAACTTCTGGAACCCTAGCTCTCAAAGAGGCCTTTTTATACACCTGCAAACATACATTTACACTTTGCACCCATAAGAATCACCACTTATGATCAAACCCCCTGAGAAGTTTCATATACCACCCTTGTACTTAAACAATAATACTGATCCATCCAGAATTTTGTTATAACCGAATGAACCAACACAAGCCCAGCTTATGTTAGTTATAACAGACTAGCCCAAGTTATAAAACAAGCCCAATAAATAATAAGGCTAGTATATGAATGAACATATTATGCTATTTTCAACATGCCCCCATCATTCATATACTATACATGTTAACCATTTTCAACTTATTTCTCATTACATCATACACCGTACAACTCAAACCTCCAGCAATTTTACAAACAAAAACAGTCTTAACGAAACCAATAACATCACAAGCACTCCAAAAAACAGGTTTATTTCACATGTTTAGACTCCTCATGAAAGATAAGATCCAAATAAATCCAATATGGCACGTTTACTAGGCTTTAACAAACAAACCTCAGGTAACACCAAGTATTTACCAAAAACTATATAATTCAAAATATAACTCTAATCACTTGTAACAGAGCCATATGCACAACATTGAGAAACAAATCAAAAATAGAATTTCTATAATCAAAATCCTAGCTCGGATAAACCAAGTACCAAGACAACAATGATAGCCTACACAAATTCTGGCAAAAAATACACTGCCAGACACATCTCTGACACAAGAGAAAAGTGCAAGGCTAACACAACATACATACAAGAGACAAGCTTGAACACATACCACGTTAGACTTATCCAAATCATGATATATGACAGTCATACAATATGATATACTGATCACACCCAGAAAACAATTTTAACGGTATTGAAGCCAAGAAGTTATCACATAATGCAGAATGATTCTCTTAAAAAAAACCACAATATTCTATAACCATTTACCATGCTCATAAACTGATCAAATAAAGACTGATAAATCAAGAATCTGCCCAGACAAACAAAAAACCATAAACTAAAAAACAGTACAATGCCAACAATCTTCATAACTAGGTCTAAAACGAACTAGAATAGCATGAATCTGATCATAAAAAAACTGATATAACAAGAATTCACATGTGACAAGATTTACAAATTCTAATTGAACAATAGTCTTTGACTCTTCATTAAAAAAATCAAATAAAAAAGTCACATGTCTAAAATTCCAGACCCGCATCTGAACAAAAAACCTGGTCAAGAAATCATAAAGACCCATTGGTTTTTTCAAAAAAAAACCTTTAGAATTACACAAGACATGAACCACAGAACCGATTCACACGATTCAAACACGAATCTGATAAAGAGAGAACAATACAATTCTAAATCAAACAACCAACAACAGACATGAAGATCTTGTATACCAGAATCAACTAGCACATACATGAATCAAATCCTCAACAAACACAGAAAGTTACAACAAAAATTTTTAAACAATAAATTCTCAGATGAACAAGATAATTCTCGAAATACCATTGAGGACTAGAACTCTTCCAGAAACATTTCTGATAAACTAGAGATACACAAAAGACTACATAACTCAGAACAGCGTCTGAAAAAAAAAAACATTGAATCACACTTCATACAAAACAAATGTGATAAAACAACTAGAAATCATATTCTATTTGAACAATGAATTACACAATTCACCAACAATACCACAGTTATATCATATAGACTAAAAAACACATGATTTTTAAGAATTTGAACCAAGTCCAAAAGATTATACTTTTGAAGAACTCAAAATCTAATTTGACTTGATTAAACAAAAATTCCAAGAAACACTGAATCACAAGATTCATACCAAGACTGATAAACAAGAAGTACACACTTCTATATTAGACAACAATTCCTGCCTAGACAAATAATGAAATACAAAATCACATGATTTAATATCTCACACATAAGACAAAGAATAACAAGACAATAAGACACAGCCAAACAAAATCACAAATAACATAATTTGCAATCAAAGACATCTCACATGAGATAACATACAAGGTTGTCACATATACAGAATAATCTTGACAATACCACCGGTTAAACATGAACCATACAGCTCAAGTTAACCATACAAACAAGATCATAGACAAGTAGACATCAAGACTACGAATACAAGACATTTAACAACATTCAAGACAACGATCCTCAACAGATAGATCTCATAACTAGGCAGACACAGACATCAAGAACAATCTTGACAGAGCAACTGATTAAAGAACATTCAAACTACATGGTTCGACTAATCATACCACACAAAAAACAATAAGACATACAGACTTTGCACAGGAGACACTTTGACAGTCCAAAAATAGAATCAAATCTCATGAGCCAAACCAAATATTCACACAAGCCAACACATTAAGAATCAAATAACATGATACCCTAAAGAATGCACTATCAGTGTGAATTCATACATAATATGCATATCTCAAGGAAGATGTGAGAACATGAATCAACACAAACGCACTAAATGTAACAAAAATATATCTCATTCAAGGATAAAAGCATACGAACAAATAACATTCTTGATCAATTAAACTCTTCTAATTTTTATTAACAAAAACCAAACAAGAACGAAGTATAACCGCTAATATTGTTTTATTACTAGACTTCACACACACACTTCAGAACAGACCAAGACTTTGATCACAAAACCTAATTATCAACAATTAGGAAACAAACAATCTTCATAATACTTAAACAAGACACAAGACACGACACAGACTAACATATAAACAGATGGAAAAGACCTAAGGCGAAGCTGAGTCAGGGACAAGATTCCAGGTTCGTCACTCAATGGTGCCTGGACATGCCTTTACTCAGGAGCCACAAACTGAACACAACCAATCTAATAACACGACAAGAAGTATAGATAACAAAAACAACCCAACAAGAACACAGAACAGAAACAAACAAGAAATGCACAGAACAGGACAAATACAAACAAACCAAATACAACAAATAGCACGAAAACTCGATCAAGAGCCGGCCCGACTAGTCCGCTAAACAGGGGATGCCTAGACTCAGAAAAATATGATGCAGAAAACAGGAAAAAATAAAAGAGACAAAAGATTGGAATGAACTTACAGTGGGTGCAAAGGCTCCAAAAAAAGATCAGAAGATCAGAACTGTAGTTTTCGAGAACTACAAGAACTGATCAATCCTCAAACAAAAAACCACCTTGTTAGTTTACCCTAAACCTTCTAGGGTAACAGAGACCAACACGGGTCTTCAACAAATAGAAGAGATCAAAACCGGAATGATATATTGGGTACAGAGATATATTGGGTACAGATCCTCTCCTCAACCCGTTGCCAACTGGAAAGAAACCACAATAACATATAAACATAATGTCTTATAAACACTTATAAACAACTAAATTGAAGAATATAAAATAGGCACTTAGCTTTCTTTTAACCCCCTCCTCAGTTCAGTTGGCAGACTCAACGAACAGAAAAAAACTTGCAATCGAGTCAATCCCGGACGTCAAGAACCATACAGACACTAATAAACTCTAGACCAAAGGAATACTATACATCGCCATTTATATCTATCAGCATTCACTTTCATAACCGTTGACGTTCCACATGTTTTTGAAGTTTGAACAAACCAAGTTCCAATAACTTTGTAATATCAATTGTTAACTACAAAGACATAACTTCACATCACAAAACCCAAGCTTTCAGGTTGTAACCAAGTAATGACTAGTGAACTTGCATCGAAGATACTCTCTATTTATCCCAGATTCCCAGGTCCAAGTTATAAATCGACGTAACTTGAAGTAATAGCAGATTTGAAATAACACCAAGATTTAGACTAGTAAAAACAAGACTCGCACAAACCACATACATTTGGAATTACCAGAAAGACAAATCGAACAATACAAGATATTTAGACTGGAAACGCTTAAAACAATCAAATAACATAAATACAACAAACAAGGGTCAAATCTTGAATAATCATTTTGAAAAAAAAAACTAATAGTCACACCCTTTCACTTAAGAGAAACAAAAAACCTTCAGAAATTTAGTAATGACAGAACATCAATCATGACCAGCGGAAGCTTATATCAATACAAATAAGAATCTAATCTTGAACAACCATACAAAACACAAAGATTGATATACGGATTCTGACCTCCATATATCACACGCATAGACTTAAATAGACACCTACTAAAGAATCCCTGATCTAGCCCCAAATACATATGCAAAACCCTAATTCACAAGATTTTGTAGAAATAAACGTATCAAGAGCACTAGGCTCTGATACCATGTCAAAATGGTATGAAACCTTGGACCAAATCACCGATATCAACACAATAACACAAAAGAAGCGACAAAACTGTGACGAAAACTTTATTATATTAACCAACCCAGAAATCACCCAAACCACCCAAGATCTTACAAAACTGTAAGACCAGAAATCAAACAATACAAAGTACATAATCAACTGATAACAATCAGTTGATTAATCGAAACAAAAAATAACAAGAATGAAACAATACAACCTGAACTAAGACAATCCGCAGGATCTGGAATATAATACTGAACAAACGAAGAAATTAATCTTCAATAAACCTTTAATATACCATCAGCAGGTAGAACAAAACATCAACAGGAACGAACAGTCTCCGATCAGACTTCAACTGTAACAAACAGTCTTCAACCAGACTTTAAATGGAATGAACAACCTCCAAAACAAGGTGTGAAAGTGTACGAAGAGATGAAATGAAACTTCTGGAGCCCTAGCTCTCAAAGAGGCCTTTTTATACACCTGCAAACACACATTTACACTTTGCACCCATAAGAATCACCACTTATGATCATACCCCCTGAGAAGTTTCATATACCACCCTTGTACTTAAACAATAATACTGATCCATCCAGAATTTTGTTATAACCGAATGAACCAACACAAGCCCAGCTTATGTTAGTTATAACAGACTGGCCCAAGTTATAAAACAAGCCCAATAAATAATAAGGCTAGTATATGAATGAACATATTATGCAATTTTCAACAGTAAGATTCTATGATTAATAGAACAGGGCCAGCATATGCTGTAAAAACCCAACATATGTTTTGTTTAAAATATTACATGTATATAGTATATATAAAAAATGAAAGGGCTCCATGAAAAAATGAGCTCTGACAGTCACCCATCTTGAATGAGACTGGGTATGTGATTAGTTTCAAAAAATCAAAGGTTTGGTACTAGGTTACGCTCGAATGAACTATTCAAAATATACGTGCACGTTTACTTGATCCATTTATGTATATGGATAATAAAGTAATCTACTAATCATCTAATTTTTTAAGTATTATAATTCTAAATTACTTGCTTAACAAAACTATATGAAAATTAGAATAATAAGAATTGTACAAGGAATCTAAAGGGAAAATATTTAACAAACTAACGTGTCTACTAGGTACCTGACAAGTTATTAGCAATATGGTACCCTTGTATGTGACTAGGAGTACTAGTTCCATCCGATTGTCATTTATATGCAAATCAATGTTTATGCGTCTCAAAACTAAAGATGCATTTAGATTTTTTTTTCGGGTTATTGGATTTTATCACAATCAACTATTGGCTATTGGCCGCTGCCACCTTCAACTATCACTTTAACGCCCGTTACCCCCAACTTAACACTTAGTGTGTTCTGTCACCACGTCGGTAACTGATCACTAACTTTTGATCCTGTTTTTATACTTTTGTGGGTGTCATAGGGATCTTAGGAAGGTTTTAGGGATCTTTGAACACCCCGAAAAGTATAGTAACAAACTCAAAAGTTAGTGATCAGTTAACATGGTGACATAATAAATTAAGTGTTATGTTGGGGATGGCGGGCGCCAAAGTGATAGTCGGGGGTGGCAGCGACTAATAGCCAATAATTAAGGGTGATAAAATCCAATAACTGTTATAAATATATTATTAATATTATGGTTATCAACACCAAAAATAGATTAACTTATTCTCCAAGTTTTCTTCTCCTATATATACTTCCCATTGTATCACTTGTATGATATATCTGTCAATGAAATATCTCTTTCTCCCTACATCTCTTTCTCTTATTGCTTGTTATTAGGCTAGTTTCACAACACGTTATCAGCACGAGTTCGCTTGTTGCTCTTTGTTTTTCGTTTCACTTTGAATCCATTGTCTAAAATCTAAATCGCCTGTTGCATTTACGAAATAATGGAACAAGATAACCATCGCAAGTCCGCTACTGTTGTAGCCACTGGAATCAAGAACAAATGTCCTAACCACTGTGGAGTCATAAGAGATGAAATCACAACTGATCTGCTCAAAGTTCAAATCATGAATCAGGTAATTGATACAAACCTTTTTCTTTATGATCATATATTTATTACTTGAACGTATGTAACATAAAACTTTAAATATGAAAGAAGGTCTACCATCATGTTACATAGTTACTTCTTAGCTTGCTAGCAAATTAAATATTTTAATTGTCATTGGGTTGCTAGTGGGATGGTGATGGTTTAAATATTCTAAAATTTAACTGTTTCATACGTATTGGATTGGGTTATAGTAAGCATCTTATGTCCATGCACTCCTATAAACAAGATAAATAAATAGATCGTTTTTCTTTGAATTTTCAAACCATGATAACTTTATTTGAAGGTATATTCTAAAGCCGTGGACGTAAGAAAATATATGAAATAATCATACACTATAATTTTAAGGGATTAACCCCTCAATACGAATTGGGGCTTAAACTATTATGCGTTCTATATTATGCTTAGATCACATGATATATTCGATAACTAATTACTGGATATTATTAATATCACAAATATCTTTTGAATTTTTTCAATTGTTAGTTTAAGATAATTATAAATCAATACATATATTAGAAGTTGTGTGTTAGAAATATGTAAATGTAAATTTATTATCCGGGTTATGAGTTTTATTACAATCATGGATATTTTCGATCAGTCTGAAGTCTGAAACCTGTTCTAAATTTATTTCAATTTTACATTTGTGTATATTTATTAAAAATATCGGATACCCTAAAATCTTTATAAATCAGAGAAGATTACTAGATAAATATAAAATATAATTGTTAGTTTTATTTGAATATAGCTGCTAGCTGAAAGTTTCGTATGGATAAGCCAAACTTATTTTATTAATTCGAATTTAATTTTACAGTTAATTAGTATTTCAATTCTTGTTTCTGCTTAAGCAATTTATAGATCGCATTTATTGATTATTGAATTTATCTATTTGAGATCACCGTGGTTTAGTGTTTATGATAATAGTTATTGAAATTATTATTTATATATAGAAAAGATTCATATGAATATTTCAAGATTAATAAGAAACAAATGATATGTCTATGAATTATTTAGCACTTTATAATTGGTTTTCTCTCCCTTTTCTATCTCGTTTATCACCCTTATATTTTTATCATACATGGAAAATTATTTGTTTTATATTTCTCGTGTGATTGTTTTATGAAACATGTTCTTTCAAATACTATTATATGATATATGCTACACATTAAATTAGCTTAATTATGATTTAATAGTTGTTTTAGTGGAAGTTATGTGGCAATTAAAATAATAACACTTAAAACTCTACTACATGATATATTTGCATGTAAATGGTGGAAATAAAACGTTATATCATAAAGTTTAC
Source organism: Helianthus tuberosus (assembly GCA_030545235.1). Lineage (NCBI taxonomy): Eukaryota > Viridiplantae > Streptophyta > Magnoliopsida > Asterales > Asteraceae > Helianthus > Helianthus tuberosus. Next base: position 55,830,835 of record CM060406.1, read on the forward strand.
TACCTTGTTTTATATGATTGAATGTTATAATGTTGTAAATTAATTACATGATTTAACTTTATGGTATATGTCTTCTACATTTATTATATTATTCAGTATGTTTTATTTCATTGTGAATTTTCTTATATGTCAATTTTATCTTTTAAGGAAGATAGATGTTTCGAAAGCCACGTACAAATGTTAATATTGATAAAATAGAGAATGGTATCTAAAAGCTTTTGTTGGAAAATTATCACATTAGTGTTTGAAACTTTTAGAAAACATCTTTAATATGGAATTGTAATGATGCTATCATGAATGTTGTATGGTTATAATCCATTTCTTTAACTGAATGTGATGATATAATAATTTGTGTAAAGTTCGTAATCACGGTAATTAAGGAAATTGTTATGATACTCATGTAATGAGATCAACCATGTTAATAATGTGATGACTATACAATGATCGTTAAAAAAGTCATGATCATGATAAGTTTGGAAATTGTAATGATCCTCACATTGACAGTCATGCTAGTCTTGAAATCCACCACAAGAAGTGGCATATAAAGGAAGTGAGTATTCAATAATAAAATATGGGAAACATGTAATAACATGAATTTTTGAAATAATAATATATTATTTTCTTGTACTTCCTGTCGTGTATCAAACAAACACGAGTCCAACTAAAAGAATATATGATCATAAACTTGAAGTATATGGTTGATAATTATTTAATTAGTTGGCATGACCGGTTAGACCACACTGTGTCAATGATGATGTGAAACGTATTGAAGAACTAGAAGATTCTTCAAGTTGGTCATTAGCATGCAATATTTGCTCTCAAGAGAAATCCATTATTTACCAACCAAAGTCGGGTGAGAATCCCTAAATATTCTGGAAGTGTTAAAGGATATGCATATCCCAACATGATACCATTTAGTGTTTTAAATCGATGCATCGTCTAAATGGTTATTAAATCCACAACCTAAAGTTTGTGTGATTATAGCTTAGTTAATGTGATCACAAGCATATTATTCTAGATTGACATATTTATTTCGGTTGTAATAGTGAATTGGATTCCCAAGTTATTGATCATCATTGGAATACATGTTTTGTTGAGACGATCGCTAAACGTCTATGATTGGTTGCAAAACCTATGATCATGAGAGTAGAAGTTCATATGTTATGGACATGTTATTTTACATGCAACATTAATTCACATCAAGCCAACAAGTCATAATACTTTCTCCCCGTATCGTTGGTTTTTGGTCAGGAACCAAAGATGTCCCCTTAAAGATTTTGGTTGTGCGACATATAATGAAATTGATCCACCACGATGCACAAAGATGGGACCTTAAAAAGTGGTTGGGAATATATGATAATGAATAGAGCCATTGACGAGTTATTTAATTACGGTTCAATTATTTGATATCCATATCAATGGATTAACATTCCCAACATCAGGGAGAGATAAAAAGCAGTTGGAAAAATTGAGTTGGTATGAATTATTATGTCATCTTGATCCTTAGACTATAAACGTTGAACCAGAAGTTCAAAAGATAATTCATTTACCAATATTAAAGAACAAATTATCAGACAAGTTCACTGACCTAAATAGAGTGACTAAGTAAGTCACATAATCAACTGTGGATGCTCCAGTCATATTTGTGTCCCAAGAGGGCAACCACATATTTTGTAATGAGTCTATTGCATGCCTAAAGAATGGTAGACTAGTTGATACCAATAATAAAATTCATCGAAAATTGGAGCAAGTAATTAAGATGGTCAAGTCGAGGTTATAGTAATAAGATCTCCTGAAGAGACAATAGACATGATGGTTCAAGAAGAACCTCAGGTACCTGAAAATAAAGAGATCTCGATAAGTTGTATCATGTCTAAGATATGAATGGAATCGAAATAAAAATCGACGTCGTTATACTTTTGTATATAATGTAGCGCTTGAAATGATTAAATGATGAGGACAAGATTTGAGATCAGCCTATGAACGTAAACTTAGAAATGATTGGCTAAAATGTAAATACGCAAAGAAGGCAAAGTTGAATTCTCTAATGACATGGAAAGTATCTGGACCAACGGTCCATACAACTGAAGTTGTAAAATATGTTAGATATAAATGGGTCTTTTATGTGAATTATGTGGAAATCAAATTGAATGATATAAGGAAAAATTGGTGGCACAAGAATTTTCGCAAAAACCTATGATTGATTATGAGGAGACGTATTCTCCAGTGGTGGATGCATTGACTTTCTAATATTTTATTAGTCTGGTAATATAAAGAGAGAATTGATATTCGTCTTATGAATGTTATGTATCATTTGATACTGAAAGTTTACATGAAAGTCCTAAAAGACTAAATTATGTAAGGGGCTGTTTGGTAGCCTCTTAATGACCATTCAGATGCTACCTTTTAATGGTTTAAAACCTCTGAATGAAGAGGTAACCTCAAGTCTGAATGGTTAAGAGGTAACATCTGAATGATAAATCATCACATGTCATATTCTTCTACCTTCTCATTGGTAAAATTCTTAATGGTTCCATTAAGAGGTAGCCTCTTAATGACCATTCAGAGGCTACCAAACAGCCCCTAAGTCATGTAAAGTAAGTTCTCGAGAAGAATGTGATCATTGTATGCATATTCTGATTTGAATAGGTTATGATTATTTTACATGTTGGATATAATTGGAACTCTTGATGAGTTTCAAAAGCAATTGAGTGCTTAAAAGGTTAACTGAAACATCTTAACGATGTAATTCTTGTGCACCAAGAAACATGCATAGAAAACTTGTACCCAATGATTATGATATCTCAATAAATAGTGTACACATATGGTACAATATGGATTTTGGAGATAAATGCAAGTGTTCGTCACATTTTTGCATATGATATAGATATGTATATGTTAAATCGGCAAGTTTATTTAGCAAAAATCCTGAACAGTGAATGCACATGCATATTTTGATAAGATGAGAAGAATTCTCTCATGGATTGATAATGCCAGAAGCATTGATATATTTAAGTTGCCTCAAGAAAGTACTATAGGAAGTTGACAAAATGCGTATGGACTAAAATAGTCGGGTCGAGTGTTGTAAAACTCGAGATATTCTGGTAAAGATGGATATATGTTTGATTAAATTAGTCATTGCTTTTATAAAAAAAAATTACTTTTAAAAGTTCACTATAATCGCAGTTTACAGTGATGATGTCCCGCATCATCGAGAGAAACTGTCGAGCTTTTAGAGGGATATTTTTTGAATGACCTTGACACATTGTAATTATTGCTCGACCTGCAGTTCGAGCATATGTGTAATCAATCAAACGATATCTATGAGAGATTGACGCGTTTTACCAAGGACAAAGCTTATCCTTTAACTACGTTAAAGGTTGTTCAATTACTTGATATATAAAATGGCTGTTATAGCTTCATATGAAAGAAATTGAAATTTTTGGTCTAGAGGTACCATCTTTAAGTGCAATTGTGCATTAGTATTTATTGCTATCTATTCATGATTTTATATATCTTTATTGAATTTATCGATTTGATATAGCATGTGTTAAACGACGAAATATTGAAATGGGAAAACATCTATTTCAATACATCTAAGGTATGTAATATATGAAATTATATTTTACTAACCTATCAAAACAAGTTTGGTTAGTTTTGTAAATGCATGGAATGTAACAAATCACAGTTGTGGATCTTATGATATTTGTTTAAAAGAAGAGGCACTTGGAGGCTCATATGAAGATATACAACATTGCGAACATAAAGAATTGCACATTAAGGGATCAAACGGCAAATCATTGACTAAAAAACTTTAAGCAACTTTCAAGAAAAATGGGCACTAGCCACTTGAAGAATACATGTTCAAATGAGGGGGAGTATTATACAAGTTGCACTTTTTTTTTCCTTCACTAAGTTTTATCTCATTGGGTTTTCTTAGTAAGGTTTTTAATGAGGCAACATACATGATCCAAAAGTATCAGGGGGAGACAATACGCGTTGCACTCTTTTTCCCTTAGCTAAGGTTTTGTCACACTGGGTTTTCCTGGCAAGGTTTTTAACGAGGCAACATCTCCAAGCGTATCAAGTTGATAACCAAGGGGGGAGTGTTATAAATATATTATTAATATTATGGTTATCAACACCAAAAATAGATTAGCTTATTCTCCAAGTTTTCTTCTCCTATATATACTTCCTATTGTATCTCTTGTATGATATATCTGTCAATGAAATATCTCTTTCTCCCTATCTCTTTCTCTTATTGCTTGCTAGGCTAGTTTCACAACAATAACCTTTTTTTTTCTAACCATGGCATTTTCAATTACATTTATAATACTGATTATTTATTGAATCATTAATCAAAGTTATGTGACACATCTTTTATAATAGTATTTAATAAACTGACCATGTGGTTGTGGTCTACACACTCCTATCTTCAAAGTGAAGACAATTAATTAAATATAAATGAATATTTAGTTTGTTATTATACCAAGCTTTTGCATGTGACGTTGGCGATCCATATGGTATCCTCGGATCTAGGTTGTTGATTGTAGGTTGTCAGGCACATCCATTACAACTATGCTTCTAACTCTCTTCGTTTTTTAATTTATTATATTATATCCGAAAGGCCTATAAATCGCATTCAAATTATGCAATGGTAATATTACCGAACTTGAAGTAATCTTAACAAATTGGTTGGTATGTTGGGATTTATATTATGGAGTAAACTGCCATTTTGGTCCCTGTGGTTTGAGCATTTTTGCCATTTTAGTCCAAATCTCAAACTTTTTAAATCTGGATCCCTGTGGTTTCACTTTTATTGCCATTTTAGTCCAAAATTAAGAGTAAACTGCCATTTTGGTCCATGTGGTTTCACTTTTATTGCCATTTTAGTCCAAATCTCAAACTTTTTGGAACAGTCAAAAAAAGGGAGATTTTGAATTTTGGACTAAAATGGCAATAAAGATGAAACCATAGGGACCCAGATTTAAAAAGTTTGAAATTTGAACTAAAATGGCAAAAAATGCCCAAACCACAGGGACCAAAATGGCAGTTTACTCTATATTATGGTATAAAAATGCATTATGATGATTTTAGTTTGCTATTATTCACGTCTATCCAGGGGCGGACTCAAGTGACAGCTTGGGTGGGCGGGCACCCTCTTAAAAAAATTAGTGTATTTTGTAGGCAAAACTTTTGATCGTACCCCCTATAAAATAATTCATGGGTCCGACATTGTGTTTATCATCACTTGGAATTGAAATACTATTTAAACTATAAAAGGGTTTACAAGTAGAGCATTTTATTTTGTTATAGTGTCATATCGCTCCCAATATATAAAACATCTTAACCCGCCAACCTACATTATTGATGTTTTTGACATGATTGGTTGTGTTCGTATTTAACAATTCAACCTGCCAGCCCCAGTTGTTGACACCCCTAATGTTATCCACATGGACCAAGTGATTGAACATGTGAGTTAGGGATATCCACTTAGTGTAACAAGTCCCTAATGGTAATGCCAATGTTGCTCTACTTTACATAGATAACCATGAAATACTCTTCCTTGCATAAGTTTGAAAGTGTCTCTAACAAGTGGGTTAGCCCCCACATTGGCTTTTATTTATAGGTGGTGATATACTTAATCAGTGGCGGAGCTTGACCAAAAGTTCCAAGGGGGCGGAAAGTCATGGAACCCAATTTATATATTGTATAAATATTTAGGCAAAATAATTGGGGGACAATCCTATATAATTTTAAAATTTTCGAATGAAAAATAGAAAATTTTACACTTCTAACCGAAACATTCGGAGGACGGGTGCACCCCCCACTTTACACTAAGCTACACCCATGTACTTAATCATATGGAACAACTTCAGGTTAGGCCTGCATTAGGAGGGTATCCATACATATAATGCCCATGTTTAATCTCTAGTTAATTTAATTATTTAAGTTGCAATGAAACAAATCTAATACATATATATAAATTCGAATTGATATTACTTAGTTGTATAAGTACGAAAAAAACCCTAGCTATTGTACCCTACTCGAACGAAAAAAAAAGACCCGACACTGGGTATTAAAACCCGGTTCCGTATACGGTGGGTATTTACTAGGTCCAACCATTATATATATATATATATATTTATTGTTGACGATGATTGATGAATAGTAACTTTATTTTTATATTATATATATATTGTTGACGATGATTGATGAATAGTAACTTTATTTTTATAATAATATATAGTTTTTTATTATTTTATTATTTAATATATTATAACAGTTTATTATTATATTTACTTTTAATAACATATTTTTCTTTTTTTAAAACATATATTTCCTTTACCTTTTTCTTAATAATTATTTTTTCTTTTTTTAACATATATTAATTTATCAATTAAATTGATATTTCTTTAATAATTTATGTTTATAACTTTTTTTCTAAAAACTTAAGTGTGTAGTTGTGCTTGATTTCTTTCCCTGCCATTCCGTTATAAATTTTGTTAAAAACGAAAGTTGTACTCAAAGTAAAGTATTTATTTGTTATCATAAAATGGTACGATGATAAACTAAATCTTTCTAATGGTTTGACTTTCTAAACAACATACTTTATTTTCAAATTACGTTTATTTTACATTATCATTTGCTAGGTTTCGCCGCAACGCGCGATATATAAAAAAACTAGTTTGATTTAAAACCGATTCCTACTTTGTCATACTCGACCATACCAGAATAAAACCGAAAAAAACCCAATCACTTTTTCTCTAAAACCTGGTTCCAAACCTGACCCGGGTATTGCAATACCCGGTTTTTTACTTTGTTGATCATACCCAAACCGGGTATGAAAAAAAAATCTGAAATGTGCACCTCTACTTTGACTTGTTCAATAACTACACACTTCACAATTCACACCCTCCTCGTGTTTTTTCAAGAAGATCCGTTGGGCTTAATGAACATAAGCATATCAGATCCAGTGGGCTTATCAAGTTAATGGGCTAAATAACTTACCTTGCTATTCAAGGCTCTCGTTCTTCCCCCACCGATCATCGTCAAAGTGGAAGCCAAGCCAGTCGTCATCTCTCTCTCTCACACACACACACACACACAGAGATACAACCGATGGCAAGAGAAGTATCAGAAAGCTGTGTGGACAGCTTGTTAACTGAAATCGTATCGTCATATTGCACCCGATTTTATGCCAATAAGCCGGAACTTGCTGCTCGGAGAATCGAAGCAATCGGCTATCAGGTCGGCCGCCAGCTTTGCGAAAGGTATAAACTTCACATAATTCATACACACACAATTAAACTCATTTCAATCTGAATTTGTTACAGTTTTGTTGAATTAAGTGGGGGAATGTAACATATATGAATATAGATTACTATTAAGTGATTTTTTTTTATCAAATTAACTTGAAATAGGAGGTAACAGTAAAGAAAAAAATTGCTAAATAATAGTCAAGTTTCATAATTGTTCAATTAAAGTCAAATAGGAAAAAAATCACTAACCAGTAGGTCCTGGCGCCAGAGTAGACCTACTGAGAGTCGTGCATGTGCATAGTAATGTTATGGCCACGAGATCTATGGACGTAGTTTTTAAAAGACTTAGTTTTGCTATTCAAAATGGGTAGCAGCGCAGCTTGTTGCACGTTTACCATCTATCTCGATGTAAATTCATAACAATTTTATACATGAACAAAATTTGTTAAAAAAACAGTAACAAGATTCATATATGTTTCATTTGCCTCGCTTAGTTTTAAGGAAAGTTAACGTTTATAAAAATTTATACAAAATTTGAACACCTAATGAAAGTTAGTGACTTTAGAGGAACAAAAAAACTTTAAGTGACTTTTGTGTGACACTTAAGAAACTTGGTTACTACTATTTTGTAAAATATGGATTGCAAGTTGATGATTTATTATTCTGGTTAGGTACACAATGGAGCGGCCGCGATTTACTGATCACCTAGAGGCGATTAAGTTCCTCTGCAAAGATTTCTGGTCTGAGCTTTTTAAGAAGCAGATAGACAATTTGAAGACTAACCATAGAGTAAGTTTCAGACCTCAAATTGAACATCTAGTAGGTTATTGTGATCACAACTTATTTGTTTTTGTTCCAGGGTACGTTTGTGTTGCAGGATAATAAATTTCGCTGGCTTTCACGCGTGTCAGCAGACCCATCAGCAGAAACTTCTAGTGCTGCTCAAGATACAACTAGTATGCTTCTCTACTTCCCATGTGGAATTATAAGGGGAGCACTTTCAACCTTAGGAATTCCGTGTGCTGTTTCAGCTGATATTTCAAATCTTCCTGCATGTAAGTTTCATTAATCCTTTCAACCGAAAAGCTTTAGGAAACCTTAAAAGAACATGTGAGCTATAAGGTCAAATATTTCTGCACTAAGAGCATACGTAGTGGGGCGGTATAACCCCCCATAGCGCCGCCAAAACGCCGGCCACACCAAAACTCCGGGCACTATGTTTCAAAAATGGGGGGAGGGCGCCAGATTTTTCGCGGCGTTATTTTTGTTTGGTTAATTCATTTGGCCAATCAAAAAATAGAAGAGTTTTTTATATTAATTAATAAAACTTAAAATTATTAAATAGGTAATGATGGGTAGGGGCTTTATGACTACGGCCTCAAATTGCATAACGCCCCATAAAGCCCCTTGCTGACGTGGCACGACACGTGTCGCATAACGCCCCCAAAAGGGCGTTATGACTACACATGGCCTAATGGCATGATGATACAACACTCTTGGAGAACTAACGAGATGATATATTTTTCATGGATTCACGTGCAGGTTCGTTTGTGATTCGGATAAAGGTGTAGCAATCTCACTACAGCAGTTTACAGTGTACTGAGAGGTATAATATAGTTGTAATTTGAAATCGGTGAAACTTCCCAAATAACTGTGTTCATAAGGGATGTGGATTTGTGGGAATTTACAGAAAATAGTTCCTTCTTGTAAGCTCGGATTCGGAAATATGGTCACAAAGTGTTTTTTTTTTGTGTGCCAACTGGTTAGGCACTTGGTCGATATTTAGTTATTTACCGCTGGCAAAACGGGTGGGTTTGACTGGTTGGGTAATGGGTCAAAATGGGTATATATTTAGTACATGCCAAAAAAGATGGGGGCGGCCCTGTTAACACTTTGTGTTCAGTTGTTTTAGTGTTGTCAAACAATTGATGTCGTAAATATAATTTATAAAAATTATTTTATTACGACTTTAATAAGACGATTATTGAGGTTTTATGCATTTGAATATGTTTCAAAGATTGTTTTCTTTTAGCTTAACCTATTTGACTCTTGAAGATTAAACGACCCATTTGTAGGTAATTGAGTTAAAACTATCACCTGTATTTACCATATTAGGCGTTATTTTTTTATAACCATGCAAAATGCCTTGAAATGTCTAGACTGTGGCTATGCAGAAAACAGTTCAGACTGGAAGCCCAAACTAGGACCATCCTGAACCTGCAGTTTATAGTTCGGGCTATGATCCGCCATTATCCGGTTCAAACCCAACTATGGCTATGCAGAAAACAGTTCAGACTGGCAGCCCAAACTAGGACCATCCTGAACCTGCAGTTTATGGTTCGGGCTATGATCCGCCATTATCCGGTTCAAACCCAAAGAAAAAACCGAATCTTCATGTCTTTCTTAGCAAAAGAAATTACGTATTTAATGCAGAAGTTTTATATAGGGTTTAACTATTATTTAGTTGAAAGTGTGACCTATATATGTTATTATCATATTTTTAAAAATTCTCATATAAAAATATTTGGTTGATAGATAAACATCACGGCAGTATTGCTTTAGAATATCATAATAACAAAAATTACTATGGTTTGCATGAATCTTATCATATGTGATCTTAAGTTTTAATCAACTCTTTGATTCTTACAAAAATTACTATGGTTTGCATGAATCTTATCATTTAGGTCAATTCATATTATACAACTCGTTAATTTGGGTAACACTCGAATAACACAATTGGTCAAAACGAGTCTAAACGGGTCACCACCACCCACAACCGTTACTCGTCGTCGCCGACGACATCATTGCCATTACTGCCACTACCGTGGCCCTGGTGTCGTCGTTGGCACCACCGTATCAACAACGCCACCACTATAACGCCGTTGTGCACCACGACACCACGACCGGCGTTGTCTCTGCCTCTACTACTGTCGCTAACACATACAACGCCAACACCAGCCCGTCAAAATCGACGCTAGCGTGATGCCACCATCAGCATTGTCGCTGCACCCTCCCCTACCGCTTGTAAACTTATTTTGGTATTATTTTTTTCTTTAGATTGTCTCATTTTAACCCGAGACCATACCTCATTTTGACCTAAAACAAATTGACATTTTATTAAGAGTCGGCCCCTTTTTTTCTCAAAGCAGTTTTGAACTATTACCTGGCCAGTTTTCCAGATTTAATTATACATAAAGAGTTCAAACATGATAAAGAAGTTGCATATTATCTTCTTCTTAAAAAGTATTCTTTCACTATAATGTGATATTTTTATACTAGAGTATCGTACCTCATGTTGTCAACTATGTCTGTTACACGACCCTGAGTTGAAATATATTTATGCCTTCGACATGATTAACGAGTTGAAGAGGTTTCATCAGACTTGCAGGGAGCGATTTGTAATTCTGAGAGCTCTCGCCACATGTTGAGTGGAGGAAGGTACTGAGATAACTTCCCACAATTGTAACATGCATACCTATGTTGACAGGCAGGACAAGTTAGGCTTTTTCATTATACCCATACATGGAATAGATTTTATTTTGATGGCGTTGCTAGCTCCATACGAAATGTTCGTAAGGAAATACAACATGAGGGTGTTTGATGGAACAATCTCAAAGTTGCATGAGATGCTAATTGCTGTTGAGATAAATGATGGGTTGGTTAATTTTACATGTTTAAAGCGGGTAATTTCATGGTTTTGATTATTGTTTCAAATGGAATATTGTTACTTTTGATGGTCTTTATGATTCTCGGTTTAATAGTGAAACACTAGCAAAAGCGGAACTGAGATGGATGAACAAGCTATTGGGAAAGTGAAAATCAGTGCGGTGATGTGCTGTCAGGCGTAAGCCAGTTAGAGTTTTGAATTAGACTTCCCTAATCAAGGATCATTTTTTGGTGATCTCAAGGCTTTCAATTCATCGTTTCAACATGCAGATGAGAGGCTAAACCTATTGTGATCAACCCGGGTGAACTTATCTTGAATTGTTTTATGGACATGAACTTTAAGTTAATTGTTGTCTTTAATGAATGATTAGGGTTTATTGTGATTTTCTTGTGTGAAAGAAATGATTTGTCTTTGTTGAAATTATTGACAAGCATCTGTTTTTGGTTATTAACAATCAGTTACCAGTGTTTGTTTTACGAATCCCATATTTTTAAATTGATAGTCATTAAGACGACATCCCAGCTCGTGTTCCTATTTGGTTACAGATCGTTAGGTCAATATGGTCGGATTGCTTTGGCTTATGATTAACCTCTTTGCAAGTTGTATTAAAATTATGCCTATGTAACTTCCTAATTGACTCAAGTTTTGCATTGTAACACGAAACCTAAAACCCAGGGTGATCCCTTTTTCCAATCAGTGTTTACAAAACCCAATTCTCAATCTTTGTTTTCAGTTTGAGTTTCTAAAATCAAAGTTAATTAGTTCAATTCACAAAACCAATCAAACGCTTAAAGCCAATTAGACGTAGTTAATTAAAATAATCAATTGCATTAACACCAACCATATACTCTTCATGGTTCGATGCCCTACTTGTCCTAACTAGTTAAGGTGAATAGGTCACTTTTTTCTCTATCTTTGAGCGATCTTTCGACACCGACCAGACAACATGGGAACTCTAGGTACAAACCTTACCAAAAGCCAAAGCAAGTAATGAACACTGGTTGAAAGCAATGAGATTACTAGGGGAAAAAACAACTTGAAAGCTTTCAATAAAGCCCTATTTCCGAAATGTGACGGGTTTATCCATCAGGGTCGGGTTCGATTGCCATTTCTAAACGCAAGTTATGATTCTTGCTCATAGACGGGATTCGACGATGGAGCAATAACTTGGAAGAGTACCAAGGAGAGTGTAGTTGCTCAATCCACCACCGAGTATGAATAAGTTGTGGCTTGGATAAAGAAGTTCATTGTTGGTCTCAAAGTTATTCTAAGTATTATGAAACCAATAGTGATACTTTGTGACAAGTCGGGTGCCATTGAACAGGAAAAAGAACCCAGATCACATCACAACACCAAGAACATACTCACGAAGTTCCACTATATATGAGAAATACTAGAGCGTGGAGATGACATGATAACAAAGTACACACATAACAAAACTCAGGCCCATTCATTAAGCCATGCCTCAAACGAACATTAGGAGCATGCTAAAATGGCATGGCTTAGAATAACTGGCGATATGATTTGATTTGTATTTAGATGTTTTTGAACTATAACACTTGCATTGTTTGATCTGCTTTAATGGTTAAGATCTTATCATTAATCTTATCGTGTTCAAGTTTTAGTACATTTAATCATTGAATAATGGTTATTCAAATTGTGATAACCCCTGTTCAACTAAGTCATTAACCGTACATTCTAAGTTCATGCATCATTATACATAGATCATTTAGACTTAGTTCGACATAAACTAGTTCATACAACGTGTTGCATGTACATGACTAGACACAGTTTCAGTTTGTCAATAAGTGAATATTATCGTCAACAAACACACAGTTGTTATTTCAAGTTAACACGACTAATAAAACGATATTAAACAATGAACAATGGTTATATCGGATAATCAATACGATAAAACCCTAATTTGATTAATCTAGTAGATTTATCAATATCAAGTATCATTCGTTTACCGTATAGTTTTCTAGACAAATAAAAATGTTTATTCTTATAAACTACATATTTAGTATGAAAATTCAATGTCTAGTGAAATAAAAATATACAATACATAGTCAATTACTAGTATAAGTTATATAAGCCCTAAATTTCTATAAAAATGGTAAAACAATGCAAGAATGATATATATTGTGTTGTATTTATACCAAAATCAGATTTTAATCCTAAAAAAATATCTAGCTAAGGGATAAGAACAACCTTAACACATCATAAACAACCCTAATTTGATTAATCTAGTAGATTTATCAATATCAAGTATCATTCGTTTACCATATAGTTTTCTAGACAAATAACAATGTTTATTTTTATAAACTACATATTTAGTATGAAAATTCAATGTCCAGTGAAATAAAAATATACAATACATAGCCAATTACTAATATAAATTATATAAGCCCTAAATTTCTATAAAAATGGTAAAACAATGCAAGAATGATATATATTGTGTGGTATTTATACCAAAATCAGATTTTAAACCTAAAAAAAATTATCTAGCTAAGGGATAAGAACAACCTTAACACATCATAAACATGTGTTATTTAGGAAGGCATCTAGCCCATAAGCACCTAGGACATCTAAACCATCTCTTCCAACCTTACAACATCAACTCACACCACCCTACCCACCCTCACCCCACCTCATGGCTCTGTTTCTTAAAACCGAGTTTAAGACCCGCAAAAGCCATAACCACTTCAAATCTCATCTAAGGTTCTCTCAAGATCTTGCAAGTAATAAATCTTTGGGTTTTGATACCCTAATCAACACCTATTCGACAGAAATCGCTTAACTAGTCGATTACCCAAAAAAACAATGAATTAAAGCTTGATTGATCTAAGTTCTAGCATATTTGGATTGTACTTGATGTGTAGGTACTGAATATAGCCCACACATACTTCTGGACTCACAAGGAACGCTTGGAATCGAAGCTTGCGCTAGGTATAACATCCGAAAATCGAATCTAGGATAGGCAGAATTTTGTTTTGGCTATAACTTGGTCCGTGATACTTGAATTGAGCTGAAATTTGGTGTGGTTATGAAGGGTAGTGTCAGGAAGGACCACGTAAATTTTTAGAGTTTTTGGAATTTTCTACGATTTTTGGTAAAATTTTGACTGTTTTACCAAAAGAATTCTGGAAACAATACTAAACGGATTCAATAAATCACCAAATTTTACAGAGACACTAAGAAACATATGAGTAATGTTCTGGGAAAATTAGGAGTCTATTGGTTGAGTTTTTATTTGGGTTAAAAATCCGCGTTTTTGCGAATTTTCGGTAGCTGGAAACGCAACGAAAAAAATCAGAAAAATCTTAAAATTTTTGAAGATGTTTCTGGAAACATAAGGGATTTCCAGGAAATTTTTGGGAATTTTTGGATTACTGATGGTAGTTAATGTTAATTATGTGGTTAAATATGGTTTTAAAATAATTTATTTAGACAAGTAAAATGCCAAAATAAATTCCCAGAAATTTTTTCCATATTTTACAGATTTTTAATGAGTTATATAAAAAATTTCAGAATTTTATTCAAATTATAGATAAAATGAGAATTTTTGGGATTAAAAATGGGTTATTTTAAATCAATTTCGGCAGTTTACCGTGTAACGAACCTGCCGGAACTGGGAACTGACCCAACCCGACAAATACTATAATTGGAACACGGGGAATATTCTGGGAGATTCCAGGGCGGAGTGGAATTACCCGAGATACATTGGGCCGTATGAAATTATTGCTAAGGTTGGATCTGTAGCGTACCGACTGAAATTACCAGATGAACTGAGCACAATTCACGATGTCTTCCACGTATCCAAATTAAAGAAATGTCTCACGGATGAAGCAACTATTATACCATTAGAAGATGTGCACATTGATGACAAACTCCACTTTGTGGAGGGACCGGTAGAAATAGTAGACGGGAAGACCAAACAACTACGTTATAACAAAATCTCGCTGGTGAAAGTCCGGTGGAACTCGAAGCAAAGACCTGAGTATACCTGGAAACGGAAGGATGAGTTTCGTAGAAAATACCCACATCTCTTCCCTAACTAGACGAATTGAATTTCGGGGACAAAATTTCTAAACCAAGGGAGACTGTGACACCCATGACGAAACCAGGTACACCCTAAACGGTCCAAAACTGTAAAGCACACTTAACACTTTAATTGCGTGAAAACCCTAAAAACATGTGTGACTTATATGCTTGATTAAATGATATATGTTATGTCTCGGAGGAATCCGAGAACACGTTATGACTAACATGACACTAATAAAGGCCAACCGTGCGAAGTTGGTGTCCTTAGCCTTGAAACACGTGTTAAACGGGAGTGTTCCGTTTAACAGCGCTTTAAACCTTTGACATTGATTATTAGGTTATCGGTAGCATCATTTAAGATTTTGAGTTCCAGGAACAACTTAGTTTTGTGCCTTAGACTGTGACATAAGGTTTGAAGCCAATCAGAGATCGGGCACGCAAAACGAAGCAGCTTCCCGGTTAGGGAAACGCTTCCGTTTCAGGAATAACATAAGGCAATCAAAAGTGCAAGGAACGATCGATCAAGCTTAAAAACACTTAAACCACTCTAATACGAGTCTTTTATGATTAAAACGTAACTGGGTTCGGATTTCGAGAACGCGCCCGGGAACCGTAAACGAACCTAAAAACTCAACGGAAGATAAACATCATCTTTAAGCGCTCAAAACGAAGCACGAGGTGTCCCTTGGGGGACCCACACCCAAACCGCCCCCCACCCCCACCCCCATTATTTAATCAAAAAATCAAAATTTTTTCTTTTTTTTATTTCATTTTAACACAAAATCTGGTTTCTCTCAAGAACAACCAGCTGAATTCACAAGAAACTTCAACAAATTAAAGGTATTAACTCAAATCCATAAGGTTTTAAGCATGGTTTCTTGATTAAACTTGATTTAGGTCATGAAAACCCATTTTAATCCATGAATTTTAGAGTTTTAAACAAGTTTAGGGGCTGAATATGAACACCATATGAATACCATGGTGTTATATGGCAGCCATGGTTATAAATCTTTGGGTTTTGATACCCTAATCAACACCTATTCGACAAAAATCGCTTAACTAGTCGATTACCCGAAAAACAATGAATTAAAGCTTGATTGATCTAAGTTCTAGCATATTTGGATTGTACTTGATGTGTAGGTACTGAATATAGCCCACACATACTTCTGGACTCACAAGGAACGTTTGGAATCAAAGCTTGCGCTAGGTATTGTTATGGGTGAAATTCTGAGCTCATATCCTGGATAATATCTTAAATTATATCTTGCTTATCTGATATATGTTCATATCCGGGATGCTGATTTAGGATATTGGTAACATCCTGAATGGTATCCTGAGGATTACTAACGGATTATGTGCAGGAGTGCGAGTCCAAGCTGGTAACGTTCATGAGGACCCTTTCCCCGGAAGACTCGGTCTAAGTCGTTCAAAGGAAGAAGTTGAACCCGCTTTACCTGGTCTCCAACGGCTACTAAGGAATATTCGAAGGCATCCCATACTTATAGGAGATTTTGTTTTCGTTTACTAGCTATAAATAGGTGGATAAATCAGATCGAATAGGACAGCACAACGACACTCACTACTCTCTCTCACTTACTCTCTCGCAACTTTTACTTTCACAAAAAGCATTGTAACACTTAGCGATCTGGTCAATATCCTGCACTGTATCCTAACGTTTAAAGCAATAAGAAGAACAAGGCAGCTGCGATTGTCAGCTCCCGAGGTTTTGTGCCGGCGATCTAGATTGATCAAGGGCTTTCCTTGTATATCTCGTGTCACCCCCTTTTACTTTTTGCTCATAGTTTGATCGTAGATACAGCTCAATATCCTGAGCCGTATCCTGAAAACTGTTTTTACAAACAACTCAATCAACATATTTTCAACACACATTTCTAGCACACTACCTCACTTAACTAATTTGATCACTTAATTGCTTCGGTAATTTTTGACCAAAACAATTTGGCGCCCACCGTGGGGCAAGTGGTGCTATTATTACTAAAAACTTTTGCGAAATCGTTACTTGGTTTCTTATTCTCAAAACTTTTTGCCACATTATTTACAATGGCCTCAAGATCAAACATGAGCTCCTCCACCGTGTCTGCTACAACCTCTGTAACAGTTGGTTCCATGCTTCCACCACCTCCTCCGAGAATGCAAGCCTCTTCGCAAGGAGCTGAAAGCCATGTGGCTCGGGATGTGATCCCTACCCGGATGTAACACCTTGAAAAATCACGTCCAATGATGTATTGACACGTGTAATAGACCCTAATGAAGTCAAACACTGAAATTTAGGGACTAATTTTTCGAAAAATCGAAAACTTTGATTATGAAAGGACTGGAAGTGATAACATACCTAAAAATAAGTTTCTTATGATGTTTATATTCACAAATGTGCCACTTGATGATTAAGTGAAGCCGTTTGCATAATTAATTGAAAGTTTACGCAATAAAGGGTTAAAAGCGTCAACATGTTAATTCTTACCTCTGAGTGACCTTTTAACAAACCGGGAGCTTCATAATATTTAATTATACTCTCGGGAATGCCAAATATTGTCCGACTAAAGTTTTTATGCCTATAAGTAAAATTACGCGCAACTATGCAAGTTAGAGGGGCTAAAAGTGTCAATATGTTTAATTATACATCTAAATGACCTTTTAGCGAACCCGAAGTATCGTGATGTTTAATAATACTTTCAAGAATTCCTAATATGGATTAGATGAGGCTTCAATGCTATTAAATGATGAAATGCGCAAGTTTGCGCAATAGAGGGACCTAAAGCGTCAACTTTTGAATCTACGCCTTTCGGTGACCATCTAGGCGAACGAGAGCATATTAATATTTAATTATATGCTTGGGAAGGTTAAATATGGGCCATGGAAGGCTTGTATAACATTAAACGGCATTTCGCGCTACTTTGCCCAATTTAAGGACTATTTGCGTCAAACTGCAAAAGTAGGTCGATTCATATGGTAACGGACCTTCCGGAAATTGTCCATGAGTTAAACATGCCCTAATTATCATTTCTATAGCTTAGATATAGGCTTAGAGGTGTTTGGTGCGCAAAAATAAACTTTCAAGTCCACCAGGGACTAAAAGTGTCAAAAAGTGCACAAGTTTGCATTTTCGCGCATATCTCACAATCTGAATATCTCCGGACACCCAAAAATTTATGTAAGCACTAAAATATTTTATTTTAGTGATCGCCTTGATAAAATTTCATTCGTCGCGTAATTTGGACCGTTTTTCGCGTCCGTTCGTGTTTCGTCGTAATTAGACGAACAACGTGACCGTACGGCCAAACGGACCGACATCCGACATATTTTTGAGCATGTTACATGTCCCTCATGTTTAGGCATCATTGTAGAGGCTTAAAATGGTTTAACGGGCCTCAAACTCATCAGAAAGGGGCTAGAAGCATGCAGGGACCAAAACTGCCATTTCAGAAACTTTATTTTCAGCTGTTACCAGCTGTTACAGCTGTTTTATTCAGTTGCAAATGGTTTTCTTCAGTCCTTGGGCAGCCCATAGATTGCTAAAACAAGGGGTAAAGGTGTACGGTCCAGATTTGATCACATTTATCGAGGAACGATCCTAACGGTCCTCTAAATCCTATAAATACCCATTGAATGTTTGGCTCTCATTTGCACCTCTCCTTCAATCTGATAAAATCTCTGAATTGTGAGGATCTTGAACTCTTTTGAGAACCTCCCTCAGTCCTTTGGACCCTTTGTAAGCCCCCTTTCGTGTTTAGTTTAATTATTTAGCGGTTAAAGCCGAAAAGTCAAGCGTTTCGATAAACGCTTTGACTTTTAAACGTCTAAGCCATGGTTCGTAACGAACATGGCTACGTGACCATAATTAGGTAGGTAATTAACCCTCAAAAGGGCGCCTCCTAATTACCACGATTACTTAGTTAAATTGTCGGGTCAAATGAAAGTCAAACGGGTTAGTTTTAAATAAAATGCATAACTAATAAATTAAAAGTCATAAGATCAGTTTTGCCACATTAATAACTTGGTAAATATTAGTTGAACATGTCTAAGCATGTTCAACCCGGCAATTCTAGGTATAGTCTCGGTTCGGAACCGAAAGTCGCAAAAGTTGACTTTTGCTTTGACTTTCAGTTCTGACCCGATTTAGCTTAGTTTTGATATGCCTTAGGATTCCATTAGGACCATATTATAAGTTAGTATAACCCTCTAAGGTTATACAACTTGGTTCCATAGAAATCCTAGTTCATGCGTGTTTCCGTTATATGCCTAAATGTTGACCGTTATGCCATTTTGACCCTAAAACGAGAATTTTGAAAATGTGAGAGGACAATAATCTTTATTACTGATTTATAAACTTGTCCCTAAAATTTGACATCAGTTTGAGGTCTAGATTAGGAGTTATGCTCAATAGCGTAATTAGAAAGCCTTTTATTAATTAAACGGCGTAATTAGCGTATATCCTATCTAAACCCAATTTTTGATACCAAAATTTTTACCTACTGATATAAAATAATATTTTGGGATTTTTAAAGATTTTTATTTATTTTTAGGCTGAGCATAACATAGGGTTCTAGGCTTGATTCGGTAATTGCCGGTTTTGCCCTTTTGGGCTATAAAATGAGTTTTACAAATCCTTTTGACCCCAAACCTTTTTCTACCGATTTAATATAATAAATAGAGTATTTTGAGCCTTCTGGAATTATAAAAATATCAGCTTTCTTTTGAAAACCCGGAAATGGCTCCAAATCGCCTTTTTAAGCGTTTTTAACGCATAGTATGTATCGAAACTAGTTTAAATATATAAGGGTTGATGCCTACTGATATTTTCAGTAAATTTCTATATTTTAACAGTAAGCAAAGGTTTTAAACTCAGATTCTCTGTTTTGCCTTTTTAAGCCTATGTGGAATTACCAAAATGCCCATACGGTGCATAGTATGGTTATAATTAATAAATTTCACATATATATGATACCCTACTGATATGACTTATTAAATTAAGTATAATTACTGATTTAATCAGACCTGTAACTCAGAATGATATTTAAACTCTCTTATAATCTTTAAAATGACCAAAATACCCCTACGGGGCATAAATTGGTCTTAAACTCGTTTTGGGCATAATGGAAGGTATCCTAATGATATCACAACATATTTAAGGCATATTAACTTAGGAGACCTGTTCATGACTCATGTGGTTGCCCGTTACGCACTTTTCGCATTCGGATCGGCTTATGTAACTAGTTTACATAAATTAGCCGAAACGGGTCAAACCATATCATTTTTGTCTCAAAATCCAGAATGTGTTTAAGTTACCCATATTAAACAAGCATACAAGCTCGTCGGGTCAAAACCATATTCTAAACCGGTCTTCGCTTTATCATGCGTTTGAACCATGTCTTCATTTTGAAAACTAACCGGTCTAAGCTTAGGCTTAATTAAGGACCGTTAGGAATCTAATAGGTTATTAAAAACTTTCGTTCCAGATTTAGGAGCCCAGTAAAAGCTATCTGTACTTGCTTGGTGGTATACGGCTGAGATTGAATTTATATTTAGCTCAGGTAAATACTTTTAACTTATTTTCCCTATACGGGCTAGGGTTACGGTATATAGATAACCGCTTGATCGAGCATCAAATCTTACATCGTTGGGTGGTTAATTGAATAATTTGATCGGCTCGTTTAAACAGTCTTGTTCACTTAAAGCCTTTGGGGGGTTAATGACCATGTCCCGGATATCCCTGGCATCATTTTACGAAATGGCCACGACCTGAGCACGGGGTGTAGGCGTACACCTGTCAGTGTATAACTCAATATTGTGGTGGGTCTATTGATCTTTAACCCGGACAAGATCCGGGCTACTGAACGCACAAGTAACATGTAATTCGTTCACAAGATTATAATATTAAATAATTATCCCAAGTTATAAAAAAAATGTTTTGTGCCACGTGCATTCAAATCAATTTTCAACCCTTTTCAAAATGAGTCAGTTAAATTGTATTTACCAGTGTAAACTGACGTATTTTCCAAAAGGTTAAGTGCAGGTACTACACGTAATAGGCTGGCTGTCTTCTAGCGTCCACAATAAGTCTCGCAAGCTTGGATGCCTTAAAGTCTGTTGAACAAATGATTCATTTTTTTATCCGCCTGTGGATCCTTTACATTCCGTTTGTATTACTTGATATTACTTTATATCGGTTTGTAATATATTTATCTTTTGCTTCCGCTGTGCATTTAAATATTGTGTTGTTTGACTATGATGATATCAACTACGTCACTATACTCCCCACCGGGCCCACCGGTGACACGTGGAAAATAGGGGTGTGACACCGGAGCACTCAGGGATCTGCTCCTGTTTTGGCTTCTAATGATGAAATTCTAACCTTATTTGGTAGTGTACAGGAACAGATGAGGCAGCAACAGGAAACAAACCAAATGCTGATGAGAGAAATACAACTCTTGAAATCTGGTTCAAGCAGGCCCACTGAGGATATTGTCACTCCTTTACAACCCAGAACTTTGAACTTCAGTTCGGCCGTATATACTGAGGATAACAGGGGAAATATTGTGCCTAGCCATTCTCATAATCATACTCCTGAAATACCCTCCTCAGTCAGGATGTCAACTGTGAGGAGCTCAGGATATGCTTCAGGATATGGACAGAATCCTCAGACTGGTAACGTGTCAAATAATAATAATACTCTTGCTACTAACAATAATGGATCTTTGCAGGATGCAGGTATGACGACAACATTTACTAGGGAGCTTCAGAAATTGAAGGACATGATATCCAGTGTACCTGGAGTGGTCCAGCTAATTCCGGAGGTGTCCCAAGACAGCCACAGGATATCTCGCTTTGCATATCCTATCTGTGATGCTGAAATCCCAAAAAGATTTCAAACCCCCAACATGAAGCTCTATGATGGAACTACGGATCCTGAAGAGCATATTGCCCAGTATAGAGAAAGAATGGAGATCAACCTTATCCCTCCAAATCTTAAGGAAGCATGCCTATGCAAGGGTTTTGGTTCTACCTTAACAGGATCAACCTTAAAATGGCTCTTAAATGTTCCTCCTCATTCGATTACATCATTTTCTCACTTAGTAAATTTATTTAATAGTCAATTTTCTTACAGTCAAAGTTTTGAAAAATTAACAAGTGATCTCTACAGGATAACTCAAGGACCTCAGGAGTCCTTAAGAGATTATGTGAACAAGTTTAGCCGAGAATCCTTAGACATTCCACATCTTGATGTTGCAACAGCTGTGCAAGCTTTCAAGATGGGGCTGCAAAAAGACTCTCAATTTTACCAAGATCATGTAATGAACCCATGCAGGAACTTGGATGAAGCTCGAAACAGGGCACTAAGATATATTCGACTGGAGGATGACAAGAAGATGCAAGAGAGGATAAACTCGTCCACCACTTATGAGTCAACCAATAGGAAGTCAGAATCCTCATTTAAACCATATCGCTCTAAGCCGTATGGCAGAAATGACAACAAGAAAGTGAATGCTGTTGAAGACGAGGATCCTGAAGAATATCCTGAATTATCTGAATATTGCTTTTCTGTTAACATACCTGAATTAATGTATGCTATGCAGGGTTTAGGAGACAAATCTAAGTGGCCTCGAAAGAATCAACAAAAAGCTGATTGAAAGGATAAGTCCAAATGGTGTGCCTTCCATGAAGATTTCGGACATGTAACTGAGGATTGCATTGCTCTAAGAAAAGAAATAAGTTATCTTCTAAGCAAGGGATATCTGAAGGATCTCCTAGGAAGAAAGAAGAATAAGGGTCAGGATACTGAGAAGGATCCTGAACGAGCAGCATCACCTCCTGCGGATGCCAAGATAATCAACTTTATTTCAGGAGGATCCGACATTTGTGGGACTTCGTATTCTGCGGCTAAGAGACATGCAAAGGAAGCTAAGGCCGAAGGGGGAGATAAACCAGCCAGGATGACTACCCTCACAACTGATAAAGTGGTCACATTTGACAGTGATGACAGGGATACTGTCCAGGATCCTCACCATGATGCTCTGGTAATAACATTATATGTGGCTAACCATTTTGTACGCAAGATATTGGTAGATAATGGCAGCTCCGTCAACATAATCCAACTAGAGACTTTGAAAAGAATGAATGTATCTCCAATGGATATCACTTCGAAATCCACCGTTCTTGTTGGGTTCAGTGGAGAGGCTAGAAACACAGTAGGGGAGATAAAGCTACCAGTATATGTTGAAGGGGTCAACTCAATACAACATTTCTGTGTGATGGATTCCCTATCTTGCTATAACATAATATTGGGTAGACCTTGGATCCATGATATGAAAGCCGTACCATCAACTTATCATCAATGCATCAAGATCCCTACCCCTTGGGGGGTTGTCAAGGTTGATAGTGATCAGCAGGAGGCGAAGGAATGTTACTCATCTTCAATGAAATCCTCAACCAAGCCTAATGGGCCCAGGATATCGTGGAGGCTTCAGAGCAGGATATGAAGAAAGTTATCCTAGATCAGGATAATCCGGATATCTCGGTGCTCGTAGGAACCAATATCCCTCAGGATATTGAAGAACAGTTAACTAACTTTTTGAAGTGCAGGATGTCGACGTTCGCGTGGAAGCACGAGGATATGACAGGCATTTCCAAGGATATTATAACACATAAGCTAGGTATTGACAGATCATTTAAACCTGTCCAACAAAAGAGAAGGAAGTTTGCTCCGGAACGAAATGTGATCATACAGGAAGAAGTAGAGAGGCTATTGAAATCTAAAATGATCAGAGAAGTCAAGTTTCCAAGATGGCTAGCGAATGTAGTCGTGGTACAGAAGAAAAATGGGAAATGGAGAGTTTGTGTAGATTACACAGACTTGAATAAGGCTTGTCCCAAAGACCCATTTCCTCTTCCTCATATTGATGCAATGGTGGATGCTACTGCCGACCATGAGATGCTAACCTTCATGGATGCATCCTCAGGATTTCAGCAGATTCAAATGGAACCTTCGGACCAGGAGGATACTGCCTTCATGACACCAACAGGTATTTATTGTTATACTGCTATACCTTTTGGTTTGAAAAATGCAGGTGCAACGTACCAGAGATTGGTGAACATGATGTTTAAAGACAAGCTGGGGGACACCATGGAGGTGTACATTGACGATATGGTGGTAAAATCTAAGAAAGCTAAGGATCACCTCCAGGATATTAAGGGAGCATTTGATATCCTGGACCAGTATAATATGAAGCTAAATCCTGCTAAATGCCATTTCGGAGTGGGGGCAGGAAAGTTTCTGGGATATATGGTGACTAAAAGAGGAATAGAGGCAAGCCCGGAGCAGACTAAAGCCATCTTAGACATCAAATCACCTTCAAATATGAAGGATGTACAACGGTTAACCGGGCGAGTAGCAGCATTGAACAGATTTATTTCAAGATCCTCGGAAAAGTGCAAGGAATTTTACGATATCCTGAAGAAAAACAAGAAGTTCGAATGGAAAGAGAAGCATGAGGCAGCCCTGCAGGATTTGAAGCAGTATCTCTCAACTGCACCTCTATTAATGAAGCCCGAGAATGGTGAACCACTGTCCCTATACCTCGCAGTATCAGGGAATGCTGTAAGTGCCGTCCTTATAAAGGATCATGGAGGTCAGCAATATCCTGTCTATTATGTTAGTAAAAGTTTATTAGATGCTGAAACTAGATATTCACATTTGGAAAAGTTAATATTAGCTCTAGTTATGGCATCGACAAAGCTTAGACATTATTTTGAGATACATAGGATACATGTTAAAACCAATTGTTTTGGTCAAAAAATCTGATGAGGATATTGCAACCAAACTCTCTGTTACGGGGTATGATGCTTATAATGTAGAACAATGACAAGGATCACTTCAATATAAATTGCACAAATGACACAAGGATTTATACAGGGAAAAAGCCCTTGATCAAGAGTTGATCTCCGGCACAAAAAACCCCGGGTGATGGAAACTACCGATCACCAAGCTCAAATAAATCAATAAATGTTTACAACTTCGGATAGTAACAAGCTAGGTACAAGGATCACTATTGTGAAATGTGTAAAAGTGAGTGAAAACTAATGAATGTTCGTCGAGAGCTTCAAGAGTGCGAGTATATGAGAGTGTGTGTAGCTGAAAATGGCTAAGTGTTCTAATTCTAGCTCGTTACTCCTTTTAAAAATAGAAGTAAACTACAATAACTAACTATCCGACTTTTGTGCCAAGCTCCCACGTTCTCCACAACGTCCATTTCTATTCAAACGTGTGCGAAATGCCCGTGGAATATTCCTTAGTACCGTTGCCAAGACCAAGTCACGTTTATTACTCCTGCGAAGTAATACAAAAATCAAACAAACAATCGTTAGTATAAGGATCCTTAAGGTGATCCATGATCCTGATCCTGAAGCTCTTCTGAGGATCACTATCTGTCACAGAAGTAAGGATCATTAATTAGGATATCAAGTAAGGATCACAAATTGTTAGAAAATCCTCCCCTAACAATTGCCCCCAAAATATAAGGAGTGATATGTAAAATGAGCGAGTTATGTTTTCCTGATCTTATCCGCAACTAACTATCGTAAATATAGCCGTTATTGTTGAACTATCCGTTGCAATCGTGACGTCACAGAAGTGACAACCCTGCATAATCATGATTATAAATAGGAGATAGAGATAGGATCGATTGCATTTAAATTCAAAGAAACTCCCTTTAAATTCTTGGTCGAAGATCTATCAGGTATCTCTTCTCTTATCTTCCCTTCTCTTACTCTGTTTTTCTTTCTTTCTATCATCTCTTCAAGAATGATGCTCCGGTCCTCCCCCGCCAAGGATCAAAAGAAGGATAGTCCCTTGAAGAGTCAAGGGATCATCAAAGACTCGATACATGAGAGGTGTTGTTTTAACGATGCTCAGATAGACAAAATTCGTCACTGCTTCCCGGCGAGTGCCTTTTTCAAACCCTTCGATCCTTCTATTCTGAGCGACTATGTTTCAGAAACATGGGTTGCCTTTCCAGTTACTCCATTTGCCATAGGGTACACCTATCCTTTCCCAGAATTTACACAATCCTTCTTTTCCCTTACCGGCATTTCTTATATCCAAGCCATGCCGATGATTTGGAGGGTTTTGTATACCCTAGAGAGGATCATCGAGCAGGAGGGCATTGCTTTAGGAATGTCAGAGCTGACTCAATTGTATGATCTTACTACCTTTGGCTCTCATCGTTATTTGTTCAAACGAAAACCCAGCGGAGAACACCCCCTTCTCAAAGTCACCAAGAACGACACAAATTGGAAACGCCGGTTCTTCTTTGTCCGGAGGGATACTATTCTAAACGGAAAGGATCTACCAAGGACATGGTCCACCCATGGTAGGCCAGAGGATCCTGAGAAGGATCACCAGGTAGTCTTGTTTTTGTATAAAGATCACTAACCCCTTTTTGTCATGTGTTATGCAGCTATTTCTGTTTCACACATCATCACAACACCCGCAACCAAGGATAGGCTTGCTGCTTTTTGGAAGCTCGATCCTGAAATAAGGTCATTTAAAATAGACACCCGAGACTCACAAGAAGTATCCTCAGGTTCCATCACCATGTCAAGTAAGTATCCTGCTTGATTTATAGTTTGAATATCAAAATAAATAATTAAATTGAAATAAGAGTAGGACACTTATCTTGCTTTGATTGTGTAGGTGCCGGAAAATCTGCCAAGCCTGTATCCCAGTTCAACATGGCTGACCTTGATGTTGTTCGATCCAGGAAGAAGAGGTCCACTACCAGTCCTAGCATCTCCATTCCCAAAGCACCCACTAAAGGAAAGGGTGGTAAGAAGAGGAAAACTTCTGACACTGAGGACCTTCAAGGTCTACCACTGATCCGCCACCAGTTCCTTGAATACTTCAATGATATAAGGATCACCAATTCTGCCTAGGTATCCTACTCATATGAGGATCACCTGATCTTGAACTGCTTTGTCCTTTTCTTTGCAGAAATTTGCTGAGATTGAAGATTACGTGGGGAATGTTGAGGAGCAGGACAAGAAGATTGCTGACCTCCAACAGGTTGCCGTGCTTAAGGACCTTGCCATTGCTGATCTTCAGAAGGAACTCCAAGATGCCAAGACTAAGACAGCTAAACTTCTGATTGACCTTGACTATGAGAAGCATGATCTCATAGAAAATGCTAAGGTCTCTGCTACCATCACAATGTATCAGACAAAATTAAAGATGGCCCAGGAAGCTCAAGATCCTAACATCGATAGAAGCAGCTGGGATGTTGAGGGATGGAAAGCAAGGTTGGCTGATCTTGAGGATGATGAGGAGGAGGCTACAGAGGTCTTGGCGATTGAGGCAAGTGGCAGTGGAAAGGATCTTATGAAGGATACCACAGCTGGAGGGGAAGAGGATGCAGCAAAGGTGTAGGCTGCACAATTGGGCGATGATGGACATTCCTAGACACAGCCGGAGCCCAATTTTTAAATTTGGTAGTAGTTTTTTGTGGTTGTGATGTTGAACAATTTAATGGTTTGTACTGAACAATAGTTTTTAGGATTAAGGATCATGTATGATCCTTTGGACAATAGACAGGATTGCATATGGTGGAGGGATCCTCTGTTTGGGGGATGAAGCCATTGTGATCCTGCCGCCTTTATATTCCTGCACTTCTTTTGAACTTATTATCATGGACACCCTTTACCTACCCCAGCGGACGGGCCACGTTTTGCTGGTAGATGCTCGGGGTAGGTAATTTTGACAACCTTTTAAGGGTTAATCCTTTGTTAATAAATAAAATCTTAACCTTTTGTCGCTTATCTTGTGTTGTTATCCTTTTGTTTCTTTAATTTTCCTTTGCTTTGATGTATATTTATTGAATAAACAATTTTGAATAAGTCAGATTGAAAAAATTTAGGACATGATCCATGATCAAATATCCTATAGTTAAAGAATCCCAAAAAGCAATATGTTTTAAGGATCACAAGTCTAGTTGTCAAATTTTTTAAGGGTTATTCAAATAAATAATGAATAGGATTAGAAATAGTTAAGGATCATACCTGAGGGTCCAAGTTAGGATCCTAACCATATTAAGGATAACTATAAGATAAACCTTAGAGAGAAGTAAGGATCAAAGATCCCTAGTTGCTTGTCTTCAAGGACCTGAAATAGATCATAACTTGGGACTAAGCCAATATAAGATAAGAGTTAGCAACTGGGGACAAGCCCAAGGATAACTGGGGACAAGCCCAAGGATAACTGGGGACAAGCCCAAGGATCGTATGTAAACTGGAGTATGGCCCTAACCGGCGACTATCCAAACTTAGTGACATGAAAATGCCAAAACCTTAGCTAACGTGAAAACGTTAGAAACCTTAGCTAACGTGAAAACGTTAGAAACCTTAGGAACGGATGTATGGTACGTCTACCATTATACGTAGGATCCTAGGCATAGCCAGTACAATGGAATTATCAGCCCCTAAGACGAGTACTGGTCCCACTGCCTTGAACTATACCAGGATCATCATGCGCTACAGGCGGAACTGGGGTCAAGCCCAAATAACTGGGGTTAAACCCAAGGAACGGATTGCTTCTGCAGATAACCAATGTTATGCTAAGGATACCTGAACTTTCAAAACTTAAACTCACGTGAGAGATGGATAAAGGACACATGATCCTTATCCTTATATGAGAAAATAAAGAAATGAAATAGTTCAAGATTAGGATATTACCTAAGTAAGGATCACTGATACTTTAAGGATCCTTTAAGGATACCTCTAATGTGAGGATCGTCTGTGCCATGAGGATCCTGCTCACATGAAATATTTCTTCAAGTGGACAGCATTCCAACATCTTGGTAGCAAATCACCTTCCATGGTTAGCAATCTATATGCCCCCTTTCCTGCTTCAGCTTCAATCAAATAAGGGCCTTCCCATTTTGGAGCTAATTTTCCATCAGCAGGATTGGTGGTATTCTGAAATGCTTTCCTCAATACCATATCTCCAACTTGGAACTTCCTGATCCTGACATTTTTGTTGTAGGCACCAGCCATTCTTTGTTGATAACTGGCCATCCTTATCCTAGCCATATCCTTGATTTCTTCAATAGTATCCAGGTCTTGAGCTAAGTTCTCATCATTCTCCTCAGGATCACGAGTACTTGTTCTAGCAGTTGGAACCACCATTTCTGTTGGGATCACTGATTCTGCCCCAAATACCAAAGAGAATGGTGTTTGACCAGTAGCATTCTTAGGGGTTGTCCTATCAGCCCAAAGCACATAGGGTAGTTCTTCTGCCCATTTCCCTTTCTTGGATCCAAGCTTCTTCTTCAAATTGTTGATGATGATCTTGTTGGATGATTCTGCTTGACCATTAGCTTGTGGGTGGACTGGTGTTGATGTTATCATCTTAATCCCCCAGCTGTCACAAAAGTTAGTGGTTCTGCCCCCAATAAATTGGGAACCATTATCACATATAATCTCAGAAGGAATTCCAAATCTAGTTATAATATTTCTTTTAATGAAGGATATAACTTCCTTTTCTCTGACTTGGGCGAAAGCTTCAGCCTCTATCCACTTGGAGAAGTAATCAGTCATAACAAGCATGAATACTTTTCCACCAGGTGCCTTAGGGAGCTTACCAACTATATCCATACCCCATCTCATAAATGGCCAAGAGGAGGATATAGGATGCAATAACTCAGTTGGTTGATGAAGGATATTGCTATGTCTCTGGCAAGGATCACATCTCTTAGCATACTCCACAGCATCTCTTTTCATGGTTGGCCAGAAGTACCCTGTCCTCAGGATCCTTGAGAATAATGCCCTGCCCCCAGTGTGATTTCCACAATCTCTTTCATGGAAGTCTTTTAAAACTTCTTGGATTTCAGGATCCTCAATGCATCTCAAGTATGGTCCTGCAAGAGATCGTCTATACAACATATTATTTAAAATTGTGAATTGAGATACCTTATATTTGAAAGCCCTAGGGTTTTCTCCTGTAGGAATCTCTCCATGTTGTAAGTATCTCATAATTGGTGAGATCCATGATCCTGATCCTGAATGGGATTGAGTATCCTCACTAGGGATAATTGCAGAATCATTTCCTATCTCCATAGCCACATGATCCTCGATAGCCGGGGTCAGGATATGGATAATAGGGATCTTGATATCCTCCGGGATCTTCAAGGATGATCCTAAGTTAGCCAATGCATCAGCCTCTGTATTTTCTTCCCTTGGTACCTGCGTCAAACTGAAGGAAACAAAAGAGAGTGCCAAACTTTTGACTATCTCTAAATATTTGGTTAGCTTTTCACCTTTAACAGCATAGGATCCATTAAAGTGGTTTGTAATTAACAATGAATCTACATATACCTCAAGATACCTGATCCCCATATGCTTTGCAATTTGCAAACCAGCAATTAAGGCTTCATATTCAGCCTCATTGTTAGTGGTTTGGAACTCACAAGCTATAGAGTGGGGTATTATGTCCCCCTGTGGCGATTTTAGTAGTATTCCAAGCCCTGTGCCTTTGACATTTGAGGATCCATCAGTATAGAGTATCCAAGGATCCTTGGTCTCCTCTAGCTGCTGGACTTCTAACTCAGCTTCTTTTTGTAAATCACTACTGAAATCAGCCACAAAGTCAGCTAATGCTTGGGATTTGATGGCTGTCCTAGGCTCATATCTTATATCATATGCACTTAGCTTCACTGCCCACTTAGCCATCCTTCCTGACATCTCTGGTTTCCTGAGTGTTAGGGGAGGATTTTCTAACAATTAGTGATCCTTATTCGTTATCCTAATTAGTGATCCTTACTTCTGTGACAGGTGGTGATCCTCAGAAGAGCTTCAGGATCAGGATCATGGATCACTTTAAGGATCCTCGTACTGACGATTGTTTACTTATGTTTTGTACTATCTCGCAGGTATAACAAGCTTGACCAAGTCTTGGCGACATTCCTGGAGAATATTCCCAAACTATTCTGCACGTGCTTGGCCAAAAATAGACGTTGTGGAGAACGTGGAGGCATGGCACGAAAGTCGGAAAGTTTGTTAGCTAGTTGTTTTCTTATTTTTAAAGGGGTAACGAGCTAGTTAGTAACACTTAGTCATTTTGGGAGTTACACACACACTCATACAAACGTTCATACCAGCTCTCGTTCAAACACTTAGCAATTTCATACACCATATACACATTTCACGATAGTGATCCTTGTACCTAGCTCGTTACTATCCGAAGTTGTAAACATTTATTCATTTATTTGAGCTTGGTGATCGGTAGTTTCCATCACCCGGGGTTTTTTGTGCCGGAGATCAACTCTTGATCAAGGGCTTTTTCCCCGTATAAATCCTTGTGTTGTCTGTGCAAATTACATTGAAGTGATCCTTGTTATTGATATACATAATTAGCATCATACCCCCGTAACAAAGAGTTTGGTTGCAATATCCTCAACAGATTTTCTGACCAAAACAGTTTGGCGCCCACCGTGGGGCAATTGGTGCTTCGTCCTTAGAAAAATACGCATTTCTGTGCTCATTTCGGTTCACTACAACCAAGCAAATGGCTTCCTCAGCGAAGAATGCTTCAAACTTGATGCCTTCATTCACTTCTTCACAAGGCGTCCCTCCTTTGCCTCCACCACCTTCTGGATCCCAGAAGAATACCGAGAATGCTGCGAAGAAACCAACTCCCATTTTCTCAAAACCTCCAACTTCTTCTGCTTCTTACACTCCCACTACTAGTGACATGTTTACTTTGATTTTGCAGATGAAGGATCAGATACGGCAACAGGATAAGACCAATGAGAGGATTCTCAAAGAAATCGGAGATCTCAAGAAACAAAAGACAACGGCAGAGGATCATTCCCCACTGGTGCCAAAATCCTTGAATTTTGATACTCCGGTGATTACTTCTCAGCCATCAGTGGCTCCAGATGTTCAATACGTGGGTGGACCAAAAGGAGTGCACTACGGAACAACAACAATGACTCAGGCATCAGGTTCATATTTCCAGCCAGCGGGATCCTATCCTCAGCATATGGGATCCCTCACGAATTCAGGAGGATATTCGGGAATGCAGCAGGTTCAAGGATCCTCCTTCGTTCCAGGATCATCCCAGGTTCAAGGATCCTCCTTCGTTCCAGGATCATCCCAGGTTCAAGGATTCTCCTTCGTTCCAGGATCATCCCAGGTTCAAGGATCCTCCTTCGTTCCAGGATCATCCCAGGTTCAAGGATCCTCCTTCGTTCCAGGATCATCCCAGGTTCAAGGATCCTCCTTCGTTCCAGGATCATCCCAGGTTCAAGGATCATCATTCGTCCCAGGATCGTCCCAGTATCAAGGAGCCTTCCAGATGCCAGGATCCTTGAGGAGTTTGCAAACAGGAAGTTCAGATGTCCATCAGGGAGATTTTATTCCAATGCAGACCAATGCTTCTACTGGTCCCTCGATCATTCCAGAGCCTCGACAATATGGATTAACATCCATTCTTCCTAACTTGAATCCAATGGGAGGTAACACTTTTAATAATTCTCATACTACTAACCATGGTCTTATGCAGGATCCAGGTATCAATCATGCCATGGCTAGAGAATTGCAAAAGCTAAAGGATATGATATCAAGTGTTCCGGGAGTAGTCAAACCTATCCCAGAGATTGCAGATGGGAGCCACAAGATATCTCGTTTTGCACCACCAATCCGTGATGCTGAGATACCCAAGAGGTTCCATGTGCCTACAATGAAACTGTATGATGGTTCGACGGATCCTGAAGAACACATAGCACAATACAGGGAGAGGATGGAGATCAATCCAATCCCGGAAAGGTTAAAGGAAGCATGCCTGTGCAAGGGATTCGGATCCACTCTTACTGGATCAGCTCTCAAATGGCTGCTAAGTCTTCCCCCCTATTCTATTACCTCTTTTGCTAACCTAGTTAACTTGTTTAATAATCAGTTTTCTTGTAGTAGAAAATTTGAACGATTAACTAGTGATTTATATAGGATAACCCAGGGTCATAATGAATCATTAAGGGATTACATTACCAAATTCAGTAAAGAATCCTTAGACATTCCCAACTTAGATATAGCTACGGCTGTTGAGGCCTTTAAAATGGGATTGCTTAGGGATTCGTCTTTCTATGATGATCTTGTTATGACACCATACAGGAACTTAGATGAGATAAGAACCCGAGCACTAAGGTTCATTCGGCTGGAGGATGACAAGAGGATCCAGGAGAGGTTAGCAGGATCCTCAAAGCAGGATAAGCAAGGATCCTCATTCAGGAACAACAAGTTCAGATCCTACAACAGATCTGATAACCAGAACGTGCATTCTATTGATCAAGAAGAGGATGATGAGGATTATCCTCCAATTTCTGAATATTGTTTTAGTGTTGATAACAATGAACTAATCCTTGCGATGCAGAGTCTAGGTGATAAAGCTAGATGGCCCAGAAAAAATGATAGGCCAGCTGCAACTAAGGATAAATCAAAGTGGTGTGCATACCATGAAGATTTTGGGCACCTCACAGAAGAATGCATTGCACTAAGAAAGGAAATTGGATACTTTTTGAGCAAGGGGCATCTAAAAGAATTGTTGGGAAGAAAAAAGTCAAGAACTCAGGATCCTGAAAGGATCCCTGAGAAGGCTCCAGCCCCTCCAGCAGATGCACAAGTGATAAACTTTATTTCTGGAGGATCAGACATTTGCGGTACATCCTTCTCAGCAGCTAAAAGGCATGCAAAGGAAACTAAAATGGATAATGGAGAAAGACCTGTTCGAACATCAAGTGTCTCCGAAGGAAAAGTCATAACCTTTGATGAGGATGATCGTGTTGATATCCAGGATCCTCATCACGATGGTTTGGTTATTACTCTTTTTATTTCTAACCATTTTGTCCGCAGGATCCTTATAGACGGAGGAAGTTCAGTGAACATTATCCAGCTTGATGTTCTAAAGAAGATGGGTATCCCTGAATCAGATATCATACCAAGATCCTCCGTGCTTGTGGGATTTAGTGGCGAAACTAAGAATACCCTGGGGGACATCAAACTCCCAATATACATTGAAGGCCTACACTCTTATCAAAAATTTTGTGTTATTGACTGTTTATCTTGTTGTAATGTTATCCTTGGCAGGCCTTGGATACACGATATGAAAGCAGTCCCATCTACTTACCATCAATGTGTGAAGCTCCCTAGTCCTTGGGGAATAGTGAAGATTGATAGTGATCAGCAGGAGGCTAAGAATTGCTACACTTCATCGATGAAACCAGCTTCGAAGTCAAGGGAGCAATAGCAATCAAGGTATCCTCCAAGGAATGTCTTGGAGGCCAGAGAGCAGGATGTGGTAGAAATCCTCATGGATCCTGATGATCCTGAATCCAAAATCTATATCGGATCAGGGATCCTTGGCGAAATGAAAGAAGACCTCGTATCCTTCCTCAAAAGGAGAAAGACTACCTTTGCATGGAAACACGAAGACATGACTGGTATATCCAAAGATGTTATCACTCATAAACTCGGCATTGACAGATCCTTCAAACCAATCCATCAAAGGAGAAGAAAGTTTGCACCGGAAAGGAATGCCATTATCCAAGAAGAGGTAGAGAAATTGCTCCGGGCAGGTATGATTAGAGAGGTCAAGTATCCAAGATGGTTGGCCAATGTGGTTGTTGTTCAAAAGAAAAACGGAAAGTGGAGGGTATGTGTCGATTTTACCGATTTAAATAAGGCATGTCCCAAGGATCCTTTCCCATTACCCCACATTGACTCCATGGTGGATGCAACTGCGGGTCATGAACTGTTAACTTTTATGGATGCTTCATCTGGATTCCAACAAATCCAAATGGAACCATCCGACCAAGAGGATACAGCCTTCATGACTCCAACTGGTATATACTGCTATATTGCTATGCCGTTCGGATTAAGAAATGCAGGTGCAACATATCAAAGGCTGGTGAATATGATGTTCAAGGATCAGATTGGACAGACTATGGAGGTCTACATAGATGATATGGTGGTAAAATCCTTAAAAGCTGAGGATCACCTAAGAGACTTGGAGGAAGCATTCGATATCCTTGACAAATATAACATGAAACTTAATCCTTCAAAATGTCATTTTGGTGTTAAAGCAGGTAAATTCTTAGGATATATGGTGACAAAGAGAGGCATTGAAGCTAGCCCGGAACAAATTAAAGCAATAGTGAACATCAAATCTCCGGCCAATGCTAAGGATGTTCAAAGGCTAACAGGAAGGATAGCAGCCTTGAACAGATTTATATCCAAGTCCTCCGAGAAGTGTAAAGAATTCTATGATATCCTAAGGAAGAACAAAAAATTTGAGTGGACGGAGAAGCATGAAAATGCTTTAAAAGCCCTCAAAGATTACCTATCCTCGGCCCCGGCTTTGATGAAACCAGAAAAAGGCGATGTGTTATCCTTGTATCTTGCAGTATCCTCAAAAGCAGTAAGTGCGGTCCTTGTTAAGGATCATCAAGGTACACAACATCCTGTCTATTATGTAAGTAAAAGTTTACTTGATGCCGAATCCAGGTACTCACACCTTGAAAAGCTTATTCTTGCATTAATTATGGCATCTACTAAGTTAAGACATTATTTTGAAACTCATGTTATCATTGTTAAAACTAATTTTCCAATCAAGAATGTCCTCAGGAAACCAGAGATGTCAGGAAGGATGGCTAAGTGGGCAGTGAAACTGAGTACATATGATATAAGATATGAGCCTAGGATAGCCATCAAATCCCAAGCATTAGCTGACTTTGTGGCTGGTTTCAGTAGTGATTTACAAGAAGAAGCTGAGCTAGAAGTCCAGCAGCTAGAAGAGATCAAGGATCCTTGGATACTCTATACTGATGGATCCTCAAATGTCAAAGGCACAGGGCTTGGAATACTACTAAAATCGCCACAGGGGGACATAATACCCCATTCTATAGCTTGTGAGTTCCAAACCACCAACAATGAGGCTGAATATGAAGCCTTAATTGCTGGTTTGCAAATTGCTAAGCATATGGGAATCAGGTATCTTAAGGTACACGTAGATTCTTTGTTAATTACAAACCACTTTAATGGATCCTATGCTGTTAAAGGTGAAAAGCTAACCAAATATTTGGAGATAGTCAAAAGTTTGGCACTCTCTTTTGTTTCCTTTAGTTTGTCACAGGTATCAAGGGAAGAAAATACAGAAGCTGATGCATTGGCTAATTTAGGATCATCCATGAAGATCCCGGAGGATA
Organism: Helianthus tuberosus; assembly: GCA_030545235.1. Classification (NCBI taxonomy): domain Eukaryota; kingdom Viridiplantae; phylum Streptophyta; class Magnoliopsida; order Asterales; family Asteraceae; genus Helianthus; species Helianthus tuberosus. The sequence continues at coordinate 55,867,071 of CM060406.1, forward strand.
CCAAGATTCCTATTATCCATATCCTGACCCCGGCTATTGAGGATCATGTGGCTATGGAAATAGGAAATGATTCTGCAATAATCCCTAGTGAGGATACTCGATCCCATTCAGGATCAGGATCATGGATCTCACCAATTATGAAATACTTACAACATGGAGAGATTCCTACAGGAGAAAACCCTAGGGCTTTCAAATCTAAGGTATCTCAATTCACAATTTTAAATAATATGTTGTATAGACGATCTCTTGCAGGACCATACTTGAGATGCATTGAGGATCCTGAAATCCAAGAAGTTTTAAAAGACTTCCATGAAGGAGATTGTGGAAACCACACTGGGGGCAGGGCATTATTCTCAAGGATCCTGAGGACAGGATACTACTGGCCAACCATGAAGAAAGACGCTGTGGAGTATGCTAGAAGATGTGATCCTTGTCAGAGGCACAGCAATATCCTTCATCAACCAGCTGAATTATTGCATCCTATATCCTCCTCTAGGCCATTTATGAGATGGGGTATGGATATAGTTGGTAAGCTCCCTAAGGCACCTGGTGGAAAAGTATTCATGCTTGCTATGACGGATTACTTCTCCAAGTGGATAGAGGCTGAAGCTTTTGCCCAAGTCAGAGAAACGGAAGTTATATCCTTCATTAAAAGAAATATTATAACTAGATTTGGAATTCCTTCTGAGATTATATGTGATAATGGTTCCCAATTTATTGGGGGCAGAACCACTAACTTTTGTGACAGCTGGGGGATTAAGATGATAACATCAACACCAGTCCACCCACAAGCTAATGGTCAGGCAGAATCATCCAACAAGATCATCATCAACAATTTGAAGAAGAAGCTTGGATCCAAGAAAGGGAAATGGGCAGAAGAACTACCCTATGTGCTTTGGGCTGATAGGACAACCCCTAAGAATGCTACTGGTCAAACACCATTCTCCTTGGTGTTTGGGGCAGAATCAGTGATCCCAACAGAAATGGTGGTTCCAACTGCAAGAACAAGTACCCGTGATCCTGAGGAGAATGATGAGAACTTGGCTCAAGACCTGGATACTATTGAAGAAATCAGGGATATGGCTAGGATAAGGATGGCCAGTTATCAGCAAAGAATGGCTGGTGCTTACAACAAAAATGTCAGGATCAGGAGGTTTCAAATTGGAGATATGGTATTAAGGAAAGCATTTCAGAATACCACCAATCCTATTGATGGAAAGTTAGCTCCAAAATGGGAAGGCCCTTATTTGATTGAAGCTGAAGCAGGAAAGGGGGCATATAGATTGCTAACCATGGAAGGTGATTTGCTACCAAGAGCTTGGAATGCTGTCCACTTGAAGAAATATTTCATGTGAGCAGGATCCTCGTGGCACAGATGATCCTCATGATAGGGATATCCTTAAAGGATCCTTAAAGTATCGGTGATCCTTACTTAGGTAATATCCTAAACTTAAACTATTTCATTTCTTTATTTCCTCATATAAGGATAAGGGTCATGTATCCTTTATCCATCTCTCACGTGAGTTTAAGTTTTGAAACTTCAGGTATCCTTAGCATAACATTGGTTATCTGCTGAAGCAATCCGTTCCTTGGGTTTAACCCCAGTTATTTGGGCTTGACCCCAGTTCCGCCTGTAGCGCACGATGATCCTGGTATAGTTCAAGGCATTGGGACCAGTACTCGTTTTAGGGGCTGATAATTCCATTGTTCTGGCTATGCTTAGGATCCTACGTATAATGGTAGACGTACCATACATCCGTTCCTAATGTTTCTAACGTTTTCACGTTAGCTAAGGTTTCTAACGTTTTCACGTTAGCTAAGGTTTTGGCATTTTCATGTCACTAAGTTTGGATAGTCGCCAGTTAGGGCCATACTCCAGTTTACATACGATCCTTGGGCTTGTCCCCAGTTATCCTTGGGCTTGTCCCCAGTTGCTAACTCTTTTCCTATGTTGGCTTAGTCCCAAGTTATGCTCTATTTCAGGTTCTTGAAGATAGGCAACTAGAGAACCTTGATCCTTACTTTACTCTAAGGTTTATCTTATAGTTATCCTTATTATGGTTAGGATCCTAACTTGGACCCTCAGGTATGATCCTTAACTATTTTTAATTCTATTCATTATTTGTTTGAATAACCCTTGTACTTGACAACTGAACTAGTGATCCTTAAACTATATCACTTTTTAGAACTTATCGGTTATGGGATATGTGATCCTTGATCATATCCTAAACTTTTTGGATATCTATTTTAATTTTTCAAGGCTTGATAAGTATAAACAGAATGAACATTACAACAGTTGGAAAGTAAGATATTAACAAGGATAACAACACAAGATAAGCGACAAAAGTTAAGATTTTATTTATTAACAAAAAACTAACCCCTTAAGGTTGTCAAAATTACCTACCCAAGCATCCACCAGCAAAACGTGGCCCGTCCGCTGGGGTAGGTAAAGGGTGTCCATGATAATAAGTTCAAAAGTAGTGCAGGAATACGAAGGCGGCAGGATCACAATGGCTTCATCCCCCAAACAGAGGATCCCTCCACCAATTGCAATCCTGCCTATTGTCCAAAGGATCATACATGATCCTTAATCCTAAAACCTATTGTTCAAAGTACAAACCATTAAATTGTTCAACATCACAACCACAAAAAGCTACTACCAAATTTAAAAATTGGGCTCCGGCTACGTCTAGAAATGTCCATCATCGCCCAATCAAGCAGCCTAAACCTTTGCTGCATCACCACCTCCGGCTCCACTTGCTTCACCAGCTTCATCCTTGCTTCCAGCCTCAATTGTCAGGATCTCTTCAGCCTCCTCTTCATCACCCAATTCAGCCAGCCTTGCCTTCCATTCTTCAATTTCCCAGTTGCTTTTGTCGAAGGCAGGATCCTGAGCTTCCAAGGCCATTTGCAGCTTGGTCTTGTACATTGCTATGGCGGCAGAGACTTTGGCATCATCTGTGATCTCTTGCCTTTCATAGTCAAAATTAACCAGTACCTTAGCCATCTCCTGTTTGGTATCCTGGAGTTCCTTCCGAAGGTCAGCAAGGGCAAGATCCTTGAGCACGGCAACCTGTTGGAGGTCAGCAATCTTTTTGTCCAGCTCCTCGACATTCCCCACATAATCCTCAATTTCAGCAAATTTCTGCAAAAGAAAAAGATAAAGATCAGGTGATCCTCTTACAAGTAGGATAACAAGGCAGAGTTGGTGATCCTTACATCATTGAAATACTCGAGGAATTGGTGGCGGATAAGGGGCAGACCCTGCAAATCCTCAGCCTCGGAGGCCTTTCTCTTCTTGATTCCCTTTCCTTTGAGGGGTGCCTTGGGGATTGAGGCTGTCGGGCTGGCAGTAACCTTTCTTTTAGAGGATTTGACAGTGGTGAGATCGGTGACATTGAACCTTGAAGCAGCTTTGGCAGATTTTCCAGCACCTACACAACCAAAACAAGATAAGTATCTTCACTTAACTTATATTTTACTATTTATTTAAACAAGGATACTTACTTGACATTGTGACAGAGCCTGAGGATACCTCCTGTGAATCTTGGGTTGTTGTCTTGAAAGTTCTAATTTCAGGATCGAGTTTCCAGAAAGCAGCAAGCCTTTCCCTGGTTGCGGATGTTGTGAGGAGATGTGAAAAAGAGATAGCTGCATGATACAAGACAAACAGGGTTAGTGATCCTATCACATGAACAAGACTACCTGGTGATCCTTCTCATGATCCTCCGGCCTACCATTGGTGGACCACGTCTTTGGTAGATCCTCTCCGTTTAAAATGGTATCCCTTCTTACAAAGAAGAAGCGACGTTTCCAATCTTTGTCATTCTTGGTGACTTTGAGAAGGGGATGTTCTGCACCGGGTTTTCGCTTAAACAAATAACGATGGGAACCAAAGGTAGTAAGATCATACAGTTCTGCCAATTCCGACATTCCTAAATCAGCGCCTTCCTGCTCGATGATCCTCTCTAGGGTATACAAAACCCTCCAAATGATCGGCATGGCTTGGATATAAGAAATGCCGGTAAGGGAAAAGAAGGATTGTGTGAATTCTGGGAAAGGATAGGTGTACCCTATAGTGAATGGAGTAGCTGGAAAGGCAACCCATGTTTCAGAAACATAGTCGCTAAGAACAGTGGGATCAAAGGGTTTGAAAAAGGCATTCGTCGGAAAACGGTGACGGATTTTATCTACTTGTGCATCGTTAAAACAACACCTCTCATTCGCTGAGTCTTTGATGATTTTTTGACTCTTCAAAGGGCTATCCTTCTTGTGATCCTTGCCCGGTGAGCTTCGGAGCATCATTCTTAGAGCGATGGTGGTAAAGAAAGAAAAACAGAGTAAGAAAAGGAAAAAGAGAAGAAAGAGATACCTGATTGATCGTCGACTGAGAATTTAAAGGGAGTTTCTTTCAAATTTGAATGCATAATGATCCTATCTATATCTCTATTTATAATTATGATTCTGCAGGGTAGTCACTTCTATGATGTCATGATCGTAACGGCTAGTCCTATTCTAACGGCTATATATCCGTTAGTTTGTTGCGGATAAGATCAGTAAAACATAACTCGTTAATTTTACAAATTACTCCTTATATTTTGGGGGCAATTGTTAGGGGAGGATTTTCTAACAATTAGTGATCCTTATTCGTTATCCTAATTAGTGATCCTTACTTCTGTGACAGGTGGTGATCCTCAGAAGAGCTTCAGGATCAGGATCATGGATCACTTTAAGGATCCTCGTACTGACGATTGTTTACTTATGTTTTGTACTATCTCGCAGGTATAACAAGCTTGACCAAGTCTTGGCGACATTCCTGGAGAATATTCCCAAACTATTCTGCACGTGTTTGGCCAAAAATAGACGTTGTGGAGAACGTGGAGGCATGGCACGAAAGTCGGAAAGTTTGTTAGCTAGTTGTTTTCTTATTTTTAAAGGGGTAACGAGCTAGTTAGTAACACTTAGTCATTTTGGGAGTTACACACACACTCATACAAACGTTCATACCAGCTCTCGTTCAAACACTTAGCGATTTCATACACCATATACACATTTCACGATAGTGATCCTTGTACCTAGCTCGTTACTATCCGAAGTTGTAAACATTTATTCATTTATTTGAGCTTGGTGATCGGTAGTTTCCATCACCCGGGGTTTTTTGTGCCGGAGATCAACTCTTGATCAAGGGCTTTTTCCCCGTATAAATCCTTGTGTTGTTTGTGCAAATTACATTGAAGTGATCCTTGTTATTGATATACATAATTAGCATCATACCCCGTAACAAAGAGTTTGGTTGCAATATCCTCAACAGATTTTCTGACCAAAACACTGAGGACATTCTTAATTGGAAAATTAGTTTTAACAACAATAACATGAGTTTCAAAATAATGTCTCAACTTAGTAGATGCCATAATTAATGCAAGAATAAGCTTTTCAAGGTGTGAATACCTGGATTCGGCATCAAGTAAACTTTTACTTACATAATAGACAGGATGTTGTGTACCTTCATGATCCTTAACAAGGACCGCACTTACTGCTTTTGAGGATACTGCAAGATATAAGGATAGCACATCGCCTTTTTCTGGTTTCATCAAGGCTGGGGCTGAGGATAGGTAATCTTTGAGGGCTCTTAAAGCATTTTCATGCTTCTCAGTCCACTCAAATTTCTTGTTCTTCCTAAGGATATCATAGAATTCTTTGCACTTCTCTGAGGATTTGGATATAAATCTGTTCAAAGCTGCTATCCTGCCTGTTAGCCTTTGAACATCCTTAGCATTGGCCGGAGATTTGATGTTCACTATTGCTTTGATTTGTTCCGGGCTAGCTTCAATGCCTCTCTTTGTCACCATATATCCTAAGAATTTACCTGCTTTAACACCAAAGTGACATTTTGAAGGATTAAGTTTCATGTTATATTTGTCAAGGATATCGAATGCTTCCTCCAAGTCCCTTAGGTGATCCTCAGCTTTTATGGATTTTACCACCATATCATCTATGTAAACCTCCATAGTTTGTCCAATCTGATCCTTGAACATCATATTCACCAACCTTTGATATGTTGCACCTGCATTTCTTAATCCGAACGGCATAGCAATATAGCAGTATATACCAGTTGGAGTCATGAAGGCTGTATCCTCTTGGTCGGATGGTTCCATTTGGATTTGTTGAAATCCAGATGACGCATCCATAAAAGTTAACAGTTCATGACCCGCAGTTGCATCCACCATGGAGTCAATGTGGGGTAATGGGAAAGGATCCTTGGGACATGCCTTATTTAAATCGGTAAAATCGACACATACCCTCCACTTTCCGTTTTTCTTTTGAACAACAACCACATTGGCCAACCATCTTGGATACTTGACCTCTCTAATCATACCTGCCCGGAGCAACTTCTCTACCTCTTCTTGGATAATGGCATTCCTTTCCGGTGCAAACTTTCTTCTCCTTTGATGGATTGGTTTGAAGGACCTGTCAATGCCAAGTTTGTGAGTGATTACATCTTTAGATATACCAGTCATGTCTTCGTGTTTCCATGCAAAGGTAGTCTTTCACCTTTTGAGGAAGGATATAAGGTCTTCCTTCATATTGCCAAGGATCCCTGATCCGATATAGATTTTGGATTCAGGATCATCAGGATCCATGAGGATTTCTACCACATCCTGCTCTCTTGCCTCCAAGACATCCCTTGGAGGATACTTTGATTGCTATTGTTCCCTTGACTTCGAGGCTGGTTTCATCGATGAAGTATAGCAATTCTTAGCCTCCTGCTGATCACTATCAATCTTCACTATTCCCCAGGGACTAGGGAGCTTCACACATTGATGGTAGGTAGATGGGACTGCTTTCATATCGTGTATCCAGGGCCTGCCAAGGATAACATTACAACAAGATAAACAGTCAATAACACAAAATTTTTGATATGAGTGTAGGCCTTCGATGTATATTGGGAGTTTAATGTCCCCCAGGGTGTTCTTAGTTTCGCCACTAAATCCCACGAGCACGGAGGATCTTGGTATGATATCTGATTCAGGGATTCCCATCTTCTTTAGAACATCAAGCTGGATAATGTTTACTGAACTTCCTCCGTCTATAAGGATCCTGCGGACAAAATGGTTAGAAATGAAAAGAGTAATAACTAAGCCATCGTGATGAGGATCCTGGATATCAACACGATCATCCTCATCAAAGGTTATGACTTTTCCTTCGGAGACACTTGATGTTCGAACAGGTCTTTCTCCATTATCCATTTTAGTTTCCTTTGCATGCCTTTTAGCTGCTGAGAAGGATGTGCCACAAATGTCTGATCCTCCAGAAATAAAGTTTATTACTTGTGCATCTGCTGGAGGGGCTGGAGCCTTCTCAGGGATCCTTTCAGGATCCTGAGTCCTTGACTTTTTTCTTCCCAACAATTCTTTTAGATGCCCCTTGCTCAACAAGTATCCAATTTCCTTTCTTAGTGCAATGCATTCTTCTGTGAGATGCCCAAAATCTTCATGGTATGCACACCACTTTGATTTATCCTTAGTTGCAGCTGGCCTATCATTTTTTCTGGGCCATCTAGCTTTATCACCTAGGTTCTGCATCGCAAGGATTAGTTCATTGTTATCAACACAAAAACAATATTCAGAAATTGGAGGATAATCCTCATCATCCTCTTCTTGATCAACAGAATGCACGTTCTGGTTATCAGATCTGTTGTAGGATCTGAACTTGTTGTTCCTGAATGAGGATCCTTGCTTATCCTGCTTTGAGGATCCTGCTAACCTCTCCTGGATCCTCTTGTCGTCCTCTAGCCGAATAAACCTAAGTGCTCATGTTCTTACCTCATCTAAGTTCCTGCATGGTGTCATAACAAGATCATCATAGAACGACGAATCCCTAAGCAATCCCATTTTAAAGGCCTCAACAGCCGTGGCTATATCTAAGTTGGGAATGTCTAAGGATTCTTTACTGAATTTGGTAATGTAATCCCTTAATGATTCATTATGACCCTGGGTTATCCTATATAGATCACTAGTTAATCGTTCAAATTTTCTACTACAAGAAAACTGATTATTAAACAAGTTAACTAGATTAGCAAATGAGGTAATAGAGTAGGGGGGAAGACTTAGCAGCCATTTGAGAGCTGATCCAGTAAGAGTGGATCCGAATCCCTTGCATAGGCATGCTTCCTTTAACCTTTCTGGGATTGGATTGATCTCCATCCTCTCCCTGTATTGTGCTATGTGTTCTTCAGGATCCGTCGAACCATCATACAGCTTCATTGTTGGCACATGGAACCTCTTGGGTATCTCAGCATCACAGATTGGTGGTGCAAAACAAGATATCTTGTGGCTCCCATCTGCAATCTCTGGGATAGGTTTGACCACTCCTGGAACACTTGATATCATATCCTTTAGCTTTTTCAATTCTCTGGCCATGGCATGATTGATACCTGGATCCTGCATAAGACCATGGTTAGTAGTATAAGAATTATTAAAAGTGTTACCTCCCATCGGATTCAAATTAGGAAGAATGGATGTTAATCCATATTGTTGGGGCTCTGGAATGATCGAGGGACCAGTAGAAGCGTTGGTCTGCATTGGAATAAAATCTCCCTGATGGACATCTGAACTTCATGTTTGCAAACCCCTCAAGGATCCTGGCATCTGGAAGGATCCCTGAAACTGGGACGATCCTGGAACAAAGGAGGATCCTTGAACCTGGGATGATCCTGGAACAAAGGAGGATCCTTGAACCTGGGATGATCCTGGACCAAAGGAGGATCCTTGAACCTGGGATGATCCTGGAACAAAGGAGGATCCTTGAACCTGGGATGTTCCTGGAACAAAGGAGGATCCTTGAACCTGGGATGATCCTGGAACAAAGGAGGATCCTTGAACCTGGGATGATCCTGGAACAAAGGAGGATCCTTGAACCTGGGATGATCCTGGAACAAAGGAAGATCCTTGAATCTACTGCACTCCTGAATATCCTCCTGAATTCGTGAGGGATCCCATATGCTGAGGATAGGATCCCGCTGGCTGGAAATATGAACCTGATGCCTGGGTCACTGTTGTTGTTCCGTAGTGCACTCCTTTTGGTCCACCCACATATTGAACATCTGGAACCACTGATGGCTGAGAAGTAATCACCGGAGTATCAAAATTCAAAGATTTTGGCACCAGTGGGGAATGATCCTCTGCCGTTTTCTTTTGCTTCTTGAGATCTCCGACTTCTTTGAGAATCCTTTCATTGGTCTTATCTTGTTGCCGTATCTGATCCTTCATCTGCAAAATCAAAGTAAACATGTCACTAGTAGTTGGAGTGTAAGAAGCAGAAGAAGTTGGAGGTTTTGAGAAAATGGGAGTTGGTTTCTTCGCAGCATTCTCAGCATTCTTATGGGATCCAGAAGGTGGTGGAGGCAAAGGGGGAACGCCTTGTGAAGAAGTAAATGAGGGCATCAAATTTGAAGCATTCTTCGCTGAGGAAGCCATTTGCTTGGTTGTAGTGAACTGAAATGAGCACAGAAATGTGAATTTTTCTAAGGATGAAGCACCAATTGCCCCACGGTGGGCGCCAAACTGTTTTGGTCAAAAAATCTGATGAGGATATTGCAACCAAACTCTCTGTTACGGGGTATGATGCTTATAATGTAGAACAATGACAAGGATCACTTCAATATAAATTGCACAAATGACACAAGGATTTATACGGGGAAAAAGCCCTTGATCAAGAGTTGATCTCCGGCACAAAAAACCCCGGGTGATGGAAACTACCGATCACCAAGCTCAAATAAATCAATAAATGTTTACAACTTCAGATAGTAACGAGCTAGGTACAAGGATCACTATTGTGAAATGTGTAAAAGTGAGTGAAAACTAATGAATGTTCGTCGAGAGCTTCAAGAGTGCGAGTATATGAGAGTGTGTGTAGCTGAAAATGGCTAAGTGTTCTAATTCTAGCTCGTTACTCCTTTTAAAAATAGAAGTAAACTACAATAACTAACTATCCGACTTTTGTGCCAAGCTCCCACGTTCTCCACAACGTCCATTTCTATTCAAACGTGTGCGAAATGCCCGTGGAATATTCCTTAGTACCGTTGCCAAGACCAAGTCACGTTTATTACTCCTGCGAAGTAATACAAAAATCAAACAAACAATTGTTAGTATGAGGATCCTTAAGGTGATCCATGATCCTGATCCTGAAGCTCTTCTGAGGATCACTATCTGTCACAGAAGTAAGGATCATTAATTAGGATATCAAGTAAGGATCACAAATTGTTAGAAAATCCTCCCCTAACACCAATTATCCTGTTAAAAATGTGCTTAGGAAACCTGAGATGTCAGGCAGGATGGCTAAGTGGTCAGTGAAATTAAGTGCTTATGACTTAGTGTACGAACCTAGAAATGCCATAAAATCACAGGCTCTAGATGGCTTTGCGGCTGATTTCAGTAGTGACATTCAGGATGAAGTAGACCTAGAAGTCCAGCAGTTAGGAGAATCCTCTGGATCCTGGACATTATATATCGATGGAGCATCTAATGTCAGAGGAGTAGGATTGGGAATACTACTAAAATCGCCACAGGGGGACATATTACCCCAGGCTATTAGGTGTGAATTTCCTGCTACTAATAATGAAGCAGAATATGAGGCTTTAATTGCAGGATTAGAGTTGGCTAAGAATATAAATATCAAGAATTTGCAAGTATATGTTGACTCCTTGTTAATCACTAATCATTTTAATGGATCCTATGCAGTTAAAGGTGAGAAGTTAGTCGAGTACCTCGATATTCTCAAAAAATTAGTAGGATATTTCGATGTTTTTACACTTGAACAGGTACCAAGAGAAGATAATGCTGAAGCGGATGCCTTGGCAAACTTAGGATCATCAGTCAGGATACCAGAGGGAACCCAAATACCGATACTTCATAACCTGTATCCTGCTGTGGATCCCTTCAAAGCTCAGAATAAGGAGGTAACAAGCATCCAGGATCCTGGTTATGATCCTGATAAGGATAATGAATCCTGGATGACTCCGGTCATAAGATATCTCAAGGAAGGATACATCCCTAAAGACGAAAATCTTAAGGCATTCAGGATGAAGGTATCGCGATTCACCATTATAAATAATGTTTTGTATAAGAAATCTCTCGCAGGTCCATACCTGAGATGCTTGAAGGATCCTGAAACTAAGGAAGTGCTCCAAGATATACATGAAGGGGATTGTGGCAACCACACTGGGGGCAGGTCATTATTCTCAAAAGTATTAAGAACAGGATACTATTGGCCGACAATGAAAAAAGATGCTACAGAATATGCTCGAAGATGTGATGCATGTCAAAGGCACAGTAACATACTACATCAACCAGCTGAACCACTATATCCTATAGCTTCCCCTTGGCCATTTATGAAATGGGGGATGGACATAGTAGGGAAATTACCAAAAGCTCCAGGAGGAAAAGTCTTTATGCTAGCAATGACGGATTATTTCTCTAAGTGGGTTGAGGCTGAAACATTTGTTCAAGTTAGAGACCAAGAAGTAGTATCCTTCATAAAGAGGAATATCCTGACCAGGTTTGGAGTACCAGCTGAAATTATTTGTGACAATGGATCCCAGTTTATAAGCAAGAGGACTACTGACTTTTGCAAGAGTTGGGGAATCAAAATGATCACGTCTACTCCGGTACATCCTCAAGCAAATGGATAAGCTGAATCCTCAAACAAAATAATTGTCAACAACTTGAAAAAGAGACTATGAGCTAAGAAAGGAAGATGGGCAGAAGAATTACCCTTTGTTTTATGGGCTGATAGAACAACGGTAAAGAATACAACTGGACAAACCCCATTTTCATTGGTATTTGGAGCAGAAGCAGTATTCCCAACAAAAATGGTGATACCTACGGCAAGATCTATCCTCCGGGATCCTGAGCAAAATCATGAAGCTTTATGTCAAGATTTGGACACTATAGACGAAACAAGAGATCCAGCAAGGCTAAGGATGGCAGCATATCAACAAAGGATATCCAGAGCGTATAACAAGAATATAAGGACTAGAAGATTTCGAGTTGGTGATTGGGTGTTAAGAAAGGCTTTTCAAAATACCACTAATCGTGCCGATGGAAAGTTGGCTCCAAAGTGGGAAGGACCATATGAGGTTGAGTCAGAATCAGGAAAAGGAGCATACCGACTCAGGAGTATGGAAGGGGATATGCTACCAAGATCATGGAATGCTATACACTAAGTAAGAATAGAATTTAATTTCTATCCCAGAATGGTATGTATTCTACCTCTTTTAAATATGTTTGAATTTGTTTGTTATCTTGAACCCAATACTGACTTAAGCATCAGAGGGGTGTTAGCCAAGCTAACACCCACCTTAGTTTAAGATTGTTTTGCAGAATATGCTTCAGGATATAGCTCCAGGATATACGCTCAGGATATCTCGAAGGATTAGAGGACTGGCCCCCTCTCTCACGTATAAGGGATTCTAATCCCTTCAAAGGTTTAAAGGTATTCACCTTTCTTATGAATTGGGTTTAAACACCCCGCCTGGAGCGCAAGTTATCTAGGGATAGTTCAAGGTAGCGGGACCAGTTCATGTAAAAGTGGCTGACAATTTCTTTACTATTGGCTATATCCTGGATCCTAAAGGTATATGAGGATTGATCACCCTCTCTCACGAAAGGGTATTTTCATACTCTCTAAGGTTTAAAGGTTTTCACCTTTCTAAGTCTTGGAGTTTGTACACTCTCGCCTGTAGCGCAGGATATTAAGGGTTTATCCCTAGGATATTAAGCTTTCAAACATGTTGAACACATGGGACATGTATCATACAATTTAAAGGATGGATTCGAACTTATAAGTGTGCACTGGGGACATTTCTATAATTGAAGATTGGAATTGACTCTTTAAGAATCTCTGGTATGATCTCTCCTTTTTATTTGGATAACTTGAATTTTACAGATTGTGTGTCAGTATCCTGAGCAGGATATCTTTCAGGATACACTTACAATGTGTTCCCAAGAATGTTCAAACAAAACTGTTTTCATAAGTAAAATTCATGTAGTAAAGGTATAACAACAGAAATAAAGCCAAAAGAAGGTTATATTATTAACATACCAAAATATGTGCTCTTGGTTTCACCTCAAACTAAGGTCCATCCACCAAGAGCACGGATAGTTCCTTACCATATTTACTTAACAGTTGAAGGTTTTGTCTCAAACCGAGACTCATCCACCTCCAACTGTTATATTGTTCAAAAGCAAAACATACTAACGGTGATGACCAAGGGCTTCGTCCTGAAACTCAGGATCCCTCCACCTTTGGCCATCATGTTGTTCAAATGCAGGAAAAGTAAAGTGCAGAAAAAATAAATTGTTTTGGGGTTACAAACCAACGATCAAATTTAAAAAAGTGGGCTTCGGCCTTGGCACATACATCCATCAGCCTCAGCATCCTGAGCAGCATCCTCACCAGCATCTGCCCCGACATCCTTCTTCTCTTCAGCTTTGTCCACCACCTCTGCTGACTTGGAGGATTCACCAGCCTCAGCAGGATATGGCACAGCCTTGCCTCCAAGCTCCTTCAGCTTTGCCACCCAGGATTCAACCGGCCAGGCTGGGCACTCAAGGCCTGTCTCCTTGGCCTCATAAGCCATCTTGATATGAGCTTACAGCAGAGAGACAACGGCTGAGTTTTTGATCCCTTCCTGGAAGGAGACCATGGCCTGTTCATGCTCCATTTGGACGGTAGCCAGCTTAATCTCAGCATCCTGGGTGACCTTCTTCAGCTTGTCCTCGTAATGCCGAGTCTTCGTTTCAGCAATGGCACCTTGGTCGGCAACGGTAGTTTCAAGCTGTTTAATCCTGGCTTCATGGAATGCGGCTGTACCACAAGCTTCAGTGTAGAGACGAAGCAGATGCTGGAGGCCCTGTACGTCAAAATTCAGGTATAAGTTAAAGTATATTAACCAGGATATCCTGTCAGGATATCCTATCAGGATATGTGTGTAGGATATAGTCGCAGGATATTACCTTGTTCAGGAAGGATGTCATCGGCTCTAAGGAGTCAGAAAAGCCGAGTTCTTCATAGGAGAACCCTTCCGGGCTTGGGGCACTGACTTCGGAACCTTTCCTCTTTTTTTCGGTGGAAGCACGAGTCCTTGGGTTGGCCTTAGGGGCCGGGAGTGGCTTGGAGCTGGTAGCGGCAGGAGTTTCTTTCTTGACGATGACTAGAGTGGGGTAACTGTCAAGTTCGTCAAGATCAAGGAGGATTGGAACTTTGCTGGAGTCTGCATACAGGGAGTAAATTTTTTTTTCGTAAATATATCAAATAAAAACATGTATGCAGGATATCGTGCAGGAACCTTACCAGACATGTTTGCACTAGAAAGAGGGCTTGGAGATGGTGGAGACGGGTTAAAACTTCTTTCAGCCTCTGGGAGGAGTCTGATAGCGTCAATTCTCTTCTGTGAATCAGCTAGGGGAGGTGCAAGCTTCCTAAAGTCAGCTGTACAAGACAATAAAAGAAAAATGGTTAGCTCAAAGATATAAAACAGGATACAAGACAGGATCATCCTAGAACCCTAAATCCTACCCTTTCTCAACCACTTCACCGGATATTCCGTTCCACCAGGGATGGAGTCTCTTTTTACAAAGAAGAACTTGGATTGCCATTTCTCCTCGTTCCTGGTGGCACGAAGTATCAGTGGATCGCCGGAGGTAGAATAGAATAAAAATCTACAGGAACCATGGCATCTAAGCCGATACGCTAGGGGGAGGTCATGAACGGAAAGGTCAGGGATATGATTTCTCTTGATCTGATCAAGAACAGACAAGACTCGCCAGAGCATCGGCATTGTCTGACTAAAGCAGATTTTGGTCACATTAAAGAACTCGGTGATAAAGTTTGAGAAAGGAAATTGCAACCCTAGGGTGAAGGGGAAAGCATTGAAGCACAATCACTCGTCGGAAACCATGTCCGACCGAATTTCCCGGTCAAACGGCCGGAACACCGTTTCTTTTGGAAAGATGCCGAAGGATTTGAGAGCCGACAAGTGGGCACTATCAAAGGAGCATATCTCTTTCTCCGGTTCTTAGAGAAGATTCTGCTGGATGAATGAGGGGGCGGACTCACCGGAGCTTGATCTTGTTTGCCTTGTCATATTCTCGCCGGAATATTGAACAGAATGTGAGAAGAAGATGGAATTAAGAGAGGGAAGTATTTACCTTTTTCTCTTCAGTAAAGGTTAAATGGGATAAGCATGAGAAGATATAGGGGAGCAATGAGTAAATGTAGGTTGCGCGGTTACAAACGGTCACATCATGAGTCTAATCTCTTAATTGCCTCGTTATTCGTAAAAAATATAACTGTTAGGGGAGGATTTTCTAACAATTAGTGATCCTTACTTGTTATCCTAATTAATGATCCTTTCTTCTGTGACAGATAGTGATCCTCAGAATAGCTTCAGGATCAGGATCATGGATCACCTTAAGGATCCTCATACTGACGATTGTTTGTTTGTGTTTTGTATTACTTCGCAGGAGTAACAAGCTTGACTTGGTCTTGGCAACGTTACTATGGAATATTCCACGGGTATTTCGCACACTTTTGACTGGAAATGGACGTTGTGGAGAACGTGGGAGCTTGGCACGAAAGTCGGATAGTTAGTTATTGTAGCCAACTTCTATTTTTAAAGGGGTGACGGGCTAGAATTAGGAGACTTAGCCATTTTTAGCTACACACACTCTCATATACTCGCACTCTTGAAGCTCTCGACGAACATTCATTAGTTTTCACTCACTTTTACACATTTCACGATAGTGATCCTTGTACCTAGCTCGTTACTATCCGGAGTTGTAAACATTTATTCATTTATTTGAGCTTGGTGATCGGTAGTTTCCATCACCCGGGGTTTTTTGTGCCGGAGATCAACTCTTGATCAAGGGCTTTTTCCCCGTATAAATCCTTGTGTCATTTGTACAATTTACATTGAAGTGATCCTTGTCATTGTTCTACATTATTAGCATCATACCCCGTAACAGAGAGTTTGGTTGCATTATCCTCATCAGATTTTTTGACCAAAACAGTTTGGCGCCCACCGTGGGGCAATTGGTGCTTCATCCTTAGAAAAATTCGCATTTCTGTGCTCATTTCAGTTCACTACAACCAAGCAAATGGCTTCCTCAGCGAAGAATGCTTCAAATTTGATGCCCTCATTCACTTCTTCACAAGGCGTTCCCCCTTTGCCTCCACCACCTTCTGGATCCCAGAAGAATGCTGAGAATGCTGCGAAGAAACCAACTCCCATTTTCTCAAAACCTCCAACTTCTTCTGCTTCTTACACTCCCACTACTAGTGACATGTTTACTTTGATTTTGCAGATGAAGGATCAGATACGGCAACAGGATAAGACCAATGAAAGGATTCTCAAAGAAATCGGAGATCTCAAGAAGCAAAAGAAAACGGCAGAGGATCATTCCCCACTGGTGCCAAAATCTTTGAATTTTGATACTCCGGTGATTACTTCTCAGCCATCAGTGGTTCCAGATGTTCAATATGTGGGTGGACCAAAAGGAGTGCACTACGGAACAACAACAGTGACCCAGGCACCAGGTTCATATTTCCAGCCAGCGGGATCCTATCCTCAGCATATGGGATCCCTCACGAATTCAGGAGGATATTCAGGAGCGCAGCAGGTTCAAGGATCTTCCTTTGTTCCAGGATCATCCCAGGTTCAAGGATCTTCCTTTGTTCCAGGATCATCCCAGGTTCAAGGATCATCCTTTGTTCCAGGATCATCCCAGGTTCAAGGATCTTCCTTTGTTCCAGGATCATCCCAGGTTCAAGGATCTTCCTTTGTTCCATGATCATCCCAGGTTCAAGGATCATCCTTTGTTCCAGGATCATCCCAGGTTCAAGGATCCTCCTTTATTCCAGGATCATCCCAGGTTCAAGGATCCTCCTTTGTTCCAGGATCATCCCAGGTTCAAGGATCCTCCTTTGTTCCAGGATCATCCCAGGTTCAAGGATCCTCCTTTGTTCCAGGATCGTCCCAGTTTCAGGGATCCTTCCAGATGCCAGGATCCTTGAGGGGTTTGCAAACAGGAAGTTCAGATGTCCATCAGGGAGATTTTATTCCTATGCAGACCAATGCTTCTACTGGTCCCTCGATCATTCCAGAGCCCCAACAATATGGATTAACATCCAATCTTCCTAATCTTAATCCAATGGGAGGTAACACTTTTAATAATTATACTACTAACCATGGTCTTATGCAGGATCCAGGTATCAATCATGCCATGGCCAGAGAATTGCAAAAGCTAAAGGATATGATATCAAGTGTTCCAGGAGTGGTCAAACCTATCCTAGAGATTGCAGATGGGAGCCACAAGATATCTCGTTTCGCACCACCAATCTGTGATGCTGAGATACCCGAAAGGTTCCATGTGCCTACAATGAAGCTGTATGATGGTTCGACGGATCCTGAAGAGCACATAGCACAATACAGGGAGAGGATGGAGATCAATCCAATCCCAGAAAGGTTAAAGGAAGCATGCCTGTGCAAGGGATTCAGATCCACTCTGACTGGATCAGCTCTCAAATGTCTGCTAAGTCTTCCCCCCTACTCTATTACCTCATTTGCTAATCTAGTTAACCTGTTTAATAATCAGTTTTCTTGTAGTAGAAAATTTGAACGATTAACTAGTGACCTATATAGGATAAGCCAGGGTCATAAAGAATCATTAAGGGATTACATTACCAAATTCAGTAAAGAATCCTTAGACATTCCCAACTTAGATATAGCCACGGCTGTTGAGGCCTTTAAAATGGGATTGCTTAGGGATTCGTCGTTTTATGATGATCTTGTTATGACACCATGCAGGAACTTAGATGAGGTAAGAACCCGGGAACTTAGGTTCATCCGGCTAGAGGATGACAAGAGGATCCAGGAGAGGTTAGCAGGATCCTCAAAGCAAGATAAGCAAGGATCCTCATTCAGGAACAACAAGTTCAGATCCTACAACAGATCTGATAACCAGAACGTGCATTCTGTTGATCAAGAAGAGGATGATGAGGATTATCCTCCAATTTCTGAATATTTTTTTTCTGTTGATAACAATGAACTAATCCTTGCGATGCAGAATCTAGGTGATAAAGCTAGATGGCCCAGAAAAAATGATAGGCCAGCTGCAACTAAGGATAAATCAAAGTGGTGTGCATACCATGAAGATTTTGGACATCTCACAGAAGAATGCATTGCGCTAAGAAAGGAAATTGGATACTTGTTGAGCAAGGGGCATCTAAAAGAATTGTTGGGAAGAAAAAAGTCAAGGACTCAGGATCCTGAAAGGATTCCTGAGAAGGCTCCAGCCCCTCCAGCATATGCACAAGTAATAAACTTTATTTCTGGAGGATCAGACATTTGTGGCACATCCTTCTCAGCAGCTAAAAGGCATGCAAAGGAAACTAAAATGGATAATGGAGAAAGACCTGTTCGAACATCAAGTGTCTCCGAAGGAAAAGTCATAACCTTTGATGAGGATGATCGTGTTGATATCCAGGATCCTCATCACGATGGCTTAGTTATTACTCTTTTCATTTCTAACCATTTTGTCCGCAGGATCCTTATAGACGGAGGAAGTTCAGTGAACATTATCCAGCTTGATGTTCTGAAGAAGATGGGTATCCCTGAATCAGAAGTCATACCAAGATCCTCCGCGCTTGTGGGATTTAGTGGCGAAACTAAGAATACCCTGGGGGACATTAAACTCCCAATATACATTGAAGGCCTACACTCTTATCAAAAATTTTGTGTTATTGACTGTTTATCTTGTTGTAATGTTATCCTTGGCAGGCCTTGGATACACGATATGAAGGCAGTCCCATCTACCTACCATCAATGTGTGAAGCTCCCTAGTCCTTGGGGAATAGTGAAGATTGATAGTGATCAGTAGGAGGCTAAGAATTGCTACACTTCATCGATGAAACCAGCCTCGAAGTCAAGGGAGCAATAGCAATCAAGGTATCCTCCAAGGGATGTCTTGGAGGCAAGAGAGCAGGATGTGGTAGAAATCCTCATGGATCCTGATGATCCTGAATCCAAAATTTATATCGGATCAGGGATCCTTGACGAAATGAAAGAAGACCTCGTATCCTTCCTCAAAAGGAGAAAGACTACCTTTGCATGGAAACACGAAGACATGACTGGTATATCCAAAGATGTAATCACTCACAAACTCGGCATTGACAGGTCCTTCAAACCAATCCATCAAAGGAGGAGAAAGTTTGCACCGGAAAGGAATGCCATTATCCAGGAAGAGGTAGAGAAATTGCTCCGGGCAGGTATTGTTTTGGTCAAAAATTACTGAAGTAATTAAGTGATCAAATTAGTTAAGTGAGGTAGTGTGCTAGAAATGAGTGTCGAAAATATGTTAATCAAGTTAATTTGTAAAAACAGTTTCAGGATACGGCTCAGGATATAGAGCTGTATCTATGATCAAACAATGAGCAAAAGTAAAGTAAACGACACGGGATGTACGAGGAAAGCCCTTGATCAATCTAGATCGTCGGCATAAAACCTCGGGAGCTGACAATCGCAGCTGCCTAGTTCTTCTATTGCTTCAAAAATTAGGATACAGTGCAAGATGTGGTACGGATCGACTAAGTGTTACAACGAAACTTGAATACAAGTGTGGTGTTTGCGATGAGCTAGAGAGTGTAAGTGTATGAGAGTGTTAGTGAAAAATCGTGTGTTAGTAAAATAACAAACTAGCCTAAACTTGCGGGATCCACCGAATATTCCTTCTTCGAACGTTGTAGACCTGGTCTTTCGGGCTCAACGTCTCTTCCTCAACAAATTCGTCCGAGTCTTGAGGAGAAGAAGTCCTCTTGACCGTTAGCAAGTCTCAGCCCTTAACCTGCACGTGGTTAATTCAATAAGCCTCAGGATATCGCCCAAGATGTTAGCAATATCCTCTTCCAGCATCCTGGTCACAAATGAACAAACATAGGCAGGATATTGGTCAGGATATATACGTTAAGAAAATGACCCCTAACAATTGTCCCCAAATATATCGGTTGGGATACCAATCCAACGGATATATTTCAAAAGTTTCACCTCATAACTTAAGGCAATTAATATGACTAAACTCTTGAAATGACAGCGGTGCAACTTCCAAGGCATTATTTACTTTTTACCCCCTATATTCATCCTATATTAACCGAGGGACTCCTTGTCTCGGTTATCCTTATCTGCAAGCAAACATCAGGTATCTTCTTTTCTAATCTCCTTTCTTGAATTTTTCTTAATTTGCTCAATACTCTTCATGGCACCACGAACGAAATCCCGATCAGACCGACCAGCCTCAACCCTCATAAGTCAAAACTTTATCATCGATCCAGCAAAGGAGATTTGCTGCTTCAATAATGCTGACATTGCTGCTCTCAAAGACTCCGGTGCCTTTCCCACCGGAACGGTCTTTCGCCCCTTCGACAAGGAAGCCCGATCGGACGCATCATCCGACGAGTGGGTTTGTTTTTTCGCTTATCCTTTCTCTCTTGGACTCCGGTACCCATTTCCACCCTTTATCTCTAGTTTTTTCGACCTCACCGGCCTTAGCTATGCCCAAGTTATGCCAATGGTCTGGCGAGTCTTGATAGTGTTGGATCAAATCAAATCTCGTCATTTTCCTAACCTACTTGTTGAGGACCTTCCCGTAGCATACCGGTTGAGATCCCATGGCAATCACCGTTATCTTCTGTTTTCCATCAAGAACCCTTTGGTCCTTAAAGCCACCAAGAATGAGGATCGATGGCGACGAAAATTCTTTTTCGTAAAAAGAGACTCTATTGATAAGGGTTTCGATCTACCGGTTAAATGGTTAACCAAGGGTAGGATTTAGGGTTTTAGGAATATCCCCAATTATATCTTCAAACTGTATCCCAGACTTATACTCTGATGTTTTTATGCAGTGAATTTCAAAGATTTAGTGCCTCCCAGTGCAGAATCTGAATCCAAGATCAAGGAAATCTACCGTCTTCCTGCCAGTGAAAGAACTTTTTCCCTGTCTCTTACAGGTTCTCATCAAAAATCAAGCTCAGAAATGTCTGGTAAGCACATTCTTATATATATTAATTATTTTTCAAAAATACGATGAGTTTAAGAATATCTTCCCTTTTGTAGTACCAGTCGTCAACCTTGAGGGTTTTGAACTTGACGAATTGGATTGCTACTCCAGCCTTGAACCCACCAAACAAGAATCCAAGCCAAAGTCGTCTGCTACACCAAAGCCTACCTCCTCGAAAACTGTTTCTGCTCCCAAAGGCCCTCCGGCATCCAGGACCCGGGCATCCAGCTCTCGTAAAAGAAAGGAGACTGATTCCCCAGCTGCTTCTGAAACATTCTCTCTTGAAAATCATGGGTTCAATGAAGCCACCTCATTCCTCAAACAGGTAGAATTTCCTTTTCGATATCCTGTACAAGTATGTTAGTTTTTATCCTGCTTATTTTTCACATTAATACCTGTGTCTTTATCAATAGGGTTTGGATCGTCTTATGCACTTGCATGAAGACGCTTGCGGGCTTAACAAGATGTTAAAGATCCAGCTGGAGAAAGCTCAAGCCACCATAGCTGACCAAGGAACCATCGCGGCTGCCAAATCCCAGCACTATGAAGACAAATACAAGGCAATGACTCGGGAACATCAAGCCGCCCTCCACAAAGCTAATGAGGATGCTCAAGCCAAGCTAGATGCCGCTCTTCTCCAATATCAGCAGAATATGAGCTCATACCGGGATAGCCTAAAAGCTTCGGTGGTCGTCTCTCTTCTCCAAGCCAGGATAAGGATGGCTTATGAGGCCATGGATCTGGGTTTTGAATGCCCCTCCTGGAATGTAAAGGCTTGGGAGGAGAAACTACAGGGCTTCGGAGGTCATCCCGTTGCTCATCCTGCAAAACATACTGGTGAAGAGCCTTCTAAGGCGGCAGAGGAGGTGGCCAATGCTGGTGATGGTGCTGAGAAGAATCCCGAGGTTGATGCTGGGGCGAATGCTGGCAAGGAGGTTGCTGATCAAGAAGGTGCCGCATCTTAGGCGGCGAAATGGGCGATGATGGATATATGTGCCAAGGCCGGAGCCCATTTTTTAAATTCATGGTTGTGGTTGCATAAACAATTTACTTTTCCTGTCTTTGAACAATTTACTTTTCCTGCACTAGAACAATGTGATGACCAAAGGTGGATGGGTCCTAGGTTTTAGGACGAAGCCCTTGGTCATCAATTAGTATAACTTGTTTTGAACGTAGTAACGGTTGTAGGTGGACGGGTCCTGTTTTGAGATAGATCCTGCAACCGTTACACAAGTATGGTAAAAACTAACTGTGCTTTTGGCGGATGGGCCTTGGTTTTAGGTGAAACCAAAAGCACAACTTTTGACTTGTTAATAATATAACTATCTTTTAACTTATTTTCTGTTACCTTGCATTTCTTTGCATTACTTAGTATGAGTCTTATTTTTGTAAAGATTTTGTATTGGTATCTTATAAAATATCCTGATCAGTATGATCAGTAACATACTGCAAAAGCCTTGTATTAGATAGATCTTCCAAACGTTCCTTCAACTTTGTAAAAATTTCTTTTAGAAAGTAACAAATAGTTTATCTTTTCAAGACCAAGTTTTGATAATATTTAAATGATCAAAGTCCCAAACCAATATTAGTTTCAAACATCCTAATCAAATATCCTTAAAAGGACTTTGAGGATATATATCAGGATACTTGACATAATGTCACCAAAAACCTAAACGATGCTTATAAAGGGAAGATCATACCAGAAATAGGACATAAACCTATTACCAAACTTCAATCCCTTTGCAACTCTTCCAGTGAAGATGTCCCATGTGCAAGGTACTTAGTGCATTAATCGCAAACTTCATCCTTTTAGCTTTACACCACCACCTTGGAGGGAATGTCCCCTGTATACAATGCCTTCAAGTATCTTAGAAATCTACTTAATGTCAGTTTCCATTGCATAAGAGATTTTTTACGTCCCAAGGGTAAAACCCAAGGATGTACTGGAGATAAATCCCTTGTATCCTGGGGAAAATCCCAATTTTTCATGCGCTACAGGCGGGAGTGTATAAACTCCAAGACTTAGAAAGGTGAAAACCTTTAAACCTTAGAGAGTATGAAAATACCCTTTCGTGAGAGAGGGTGATCAATCCTCATATACCTTTAGGATTCAGGATATAGCCAACAGTAACGAAATTGTCATCCACTTTTACATGGACTGGTCCCGCCACCTTGAACTATCCCTGAATAACTTGCGCTCCAGGCGGGGTGTTTAAACCCAATTCCGAAGAAAGGTGAATACCTTTAAACCTGTGAAGGAATCAGTATCCCTTAAACGTAAGAGAGGGGGCCAATCCTCTAATCTTCTGAGTTATCCTGAGTGCATATCCTGGAGCTATATCCTGGAACATATCTTGCAAAACAACTGTAAACTAAAGTGGGTGTTAGCTTGGCTAACACCCCTCCGATGCTTAAGTCAGTATTGAGTTTCAAAAAATAAATTAAACCCAAAACGTATTTAAAAAAAATAGAATTCATACCATTCTGAGTTAGAAATTGAATTCTAAACTCACTTGAAATAGAGCTTAAGGTGTATAGCATTCCAAGATCTCGGTAGCATATCCCCCTCCATATTCTTGAGTCTGTATGCTCCTTTCCCTGCTTCTGATTCAACTTCATATGGTCCTTCCCATTTTGGAGCTAACTTGCCATCGGCAGGATTAGTAGTATTTTGAAAAGCCTTTCTTAACACCCAATCTCCAACCTTAAATCTTCTGGTTCTAATATTCTTGTTATATACCCTGGATATTCTTTGTTAATATGCTGCCATCCTTAGCCTTGCCGCATCTCTCTTTTCATCTATAGTGTCTAAATCCTGACTCAAGGCTTCAGGATTCTTCTCAGGATCACTTAAGACAGATCTTGCAGTAGGTATCGTCATTTCCGTTGGAATCATTGCTTCTGCTCCAAACACCAAGGAAAATGGGGTTTGGCCTGTTGCATTTTTTACCGTTGTCCTATCAGCCCATAAAACAAAGGGTAATTCTTCTGCCCATCTTCCTTTTTTGGCTCCAAGCCTTTTCTTTAAGTTATTGACAATTATCTTGTTTGAGGATTCTGCTTGTCCATTTGCTTGAGGATGTACCGGAGTAGATGTGATCATTTTGATTCCCCAACTCTTGCAAAAGTCAGTAGTCCTCTTACTTATGAACTGAGAACCATTGTCACGGATTATCTCAGCTGGTACTCCGAATCTGGTCAGGATATTCCTTTTTATGAAGGATACTACTTCTTGGTCTCTAACTTGAACAAATGCTTCAGCTTCAACCCACTTAGAGAAATAATCCGTCATTGCTAGCATGAAGACTTTTCCTCCCGGAGCTTTCGGTAGCTTTCCCACTATATCCATACCCCACTTCATAAATGGCCAAGGGGAAACAATAGGATACAATGGTTCAGCAGGTTGATGCAGTATGTTACTATGTCTTTGACATGAGTCACATCTTCGAGCATATTCTGCGGCATCTTTTCTCATTGTTAGCCAATAATATCCTGTTCTTAATACTTTTGAGAATAACGACCTGCCCCCAGCATGGTTACCACAATCCCCTTCATGTATATCCTGAAGTACTTCCTTGGCTTCAGGATCCTCCAAGCACCTCAAATACGGTCCTGCAAGAGATTTTTTGTATAAAATATTATCTATAATAGCGAATCGTGATACCTTCATCCTAAATGCCTTAGGATTTTCATTTCCAGGGATGTGTCCTTCTTTGAGATATTTCATGATTGGAGCCGTCCAGGATTTAGGATCCTCTTCAAGATGTTCTACTCCAGGATCCTGAATACCAGCTACCTCTTTATCCTGAGGATTCGTTGCAGGATATAGGACATGTAGTATTGGTATTTGCGTCCCTTCAGGTATCTTGATCGATGATCCCAAATTTGCTAAGGCATCCGCTTCAGCATTATCCTCCCTTGGTACCTGTTTAAGTACAAAAACATCGAAATATCCTACTAATTTTTTTAGAATATCGAGATATTCGATTAATTTCTCTCCCTTAACTGCATAGGATCCATTAAAATGGTTAGTGATTAACAAAGAGTCAACATATACTTGCAAATTTTTGATACTCATGCTCTTAGCCAACTCTAATCCTGCAATTAAAGCCTCATACTCTGCTTCATTATTAGTAGCAGGAAATTCACACCTAATAGCCTGGGGTAATATGTCCCCCTGTGGCGATTTTAGTAGTATTCCTAATCCTACTCCTCTTACATTAGATGCACCATCAGTATATAATGTCCAGGATCCTGAGGATTCTCCTAGCTGTTGAACTTCTAGATCTACCTCGTCCTGAATGTCACTACTAAAATCAGCCACAAAGTCAGCTAAAGCCTGAGACTTTATGGCATTCCTAGGTTCGTATACTAAATCATAAGCACTCAATTTTACTGACCACTTGGCCATCCTGCCTGACATTTCTGGTTTCCTAAGCACATTTTTGATAGGATAATTTGTTTTAACATGTATCCTATGTGTCTCGAAATAATGCCTAAGTTTCGTTGATGCCATAATTAACGCTAGTATCAATTTTTCTAAATGAGAATACCTAGTTTCAGCATCTAACAAACTTTTACTAACATAATAAACAGGATATTGCTGACCTTCATGGTCTTTTATAAGAACGACACTTACAGCATTCCCTGATACAGCAAGGTACAGGGATAGTGGTTCACCATTTTCCGGCTTCATCAATAGAGGTGCGGTTGAGAGATACCGTTTCAAATCCTGCAGGGCTGCTTCATGCTTTTCCCCCCATTCGAATCTTTTGTTCTTCTTTAGGATATCATAGAAGTCTTTGCATTTCTCTGAGGATCTTGAGATAAATCTGTTTAGAGCTGCTACTCGGCCTGTTAATCTTTGTACGTCCTTCATATTCGAGGGTGATTTTATATCCAGGATAGCTTTAATCTGCTCCGGGCTTGCCTCTATCCCCCTTTTCGTCACCATATACCCAAGAAACTTTCCTGCCCCCACTCCGAAATGGCATTTAGCAGGATTCAGCTTCATGTTGTATTGATCCAGGATATCAAATGCTAACTTGATATCCTGGAGGTGATCCTCAGCCTTTTTAGATTTCACCACCATATCATCGATATATACTTCCATGGTGTCCCCCAGTTTGTCTTTGAACATCATGTTTACCAATCTTTGGTATGTTGCACCTGCATTTTTCAAACCAAAAGGCATAGCTGTATAACAATAAATACCTGTTGGTGTCATGAAGGCGGTATCCTCCTGGTCAGAAGGTTCCATTTGGATCTGTTGAAATCCTGAAGATGCGTCCATGAAGGTCAGCATTTCATGCCCAGCAGTGGCATCTACCATTGCATCAATGTGTGGAAGAGGAAATGGGTCTTTAGGACAAGCTTTGTTCAAGTCTGTGTAGTCTACACAAACTCTCCATTTCCCATTCTTCTTCTGTACTACAACCACGTTTGCTAGCCACCTTGGGAACTTAACCTCTCTGATCATTCTGGACTTTAATAATCTTTCAACTTCCTCCTGGATAATCGCGTTCCGCTCTGGAGCAAACTTCCTTCTTTTTTGTTGCACAGGCTTGAATGATTTATCAATTCCAAGCTTGTGAGTGATAATATCTTTGGATATGCCTGTCATATCCTCATGCTTCCATGCAAACGTAGACATCCTGCATTTCAAAAAGTTAATTAATTGTTCTTCAATATCCTGAGGGATATTGGTCCCAACGAGCACTGAAATATCGGGATTATCCTGGTCCAGGATAATTTTCTTCACATCCTGCTTCGGATCCTCCACGATATCCTGGGCCCGCGTCTTTAATTGCTATGCTGCACTAGGTTTGGTTGAGGATTTCATCGAGGATGAGTAGCATTCTTTCGCCTCTTGCTGATCACTATCAACTTTGACCACTCCCCAAGGGGTAGGTATCTTGATGCATTGGTGATATGTTGATGGCACGGCCTTCATATCGTGAATCCATGGTCTTCCCAGTATGATGTTATAGCAGGATAGAGAATCCATCACACAGAAACGTTGTATCGAGTTGACTCCTTCAACGTATACTGGCAACTTTATCTCTCCCACTGTGTTTCTAGCCTCTCTACTGAATCCAACAAGCACGGTAGACTTTGAAGTGATATCCATTGGAGATACATTCATTCTCTTCATAGTTTCTAGTTGGATTATGTTGACGGAGCTGCCATTATCAACCAGTATCCTGCGTACAAAATGGTTAGCCACATATAACGTTATTACCAGAGCATCATGGTGAGGATCTTGGACAGTATCCCTGTCATCAGCATCAAAAGTGATCACTTTGTCAGTTGTGAGGGTAGTCATCCTGACAGGTTTGTTTCCCCTTTCGGCCTTGGATTCCTTTGCATGTCTCTTTGCCGCCGAATACGATGTTCCACAAATGTCGGATCCTCCCGAAATGAAGTTGATTATCTTGGCATCCGCGGGAGGTGATGCTGCTCTTTCAGGATCCTTCTCGGTATCCTGACCCTTGTTCTTCTTTCTTCCCAAGAGATCTTTCAGATATCCCTTGCTTAGAAGATAGCTTATTTCTTTCCTTAGAGCAATGCAATCCTCAGTCATATGTCTGAAATCTTCGTGGAAAGCACACCATTTTGACTTCTCTTTCCAGTCAGCCTTTTGTTGATTCTTTCGAGGCCACCTAGCCTTGTCTCCTAGACCCTGCATAGCATACATCAATTCAGGAATATTAACAGAAAAGCAATATTCGGACAACTCAGGATACTCTTCAGGATCCTCATCTTCAACAGCGTTCACTCTTTTGTTTTCATTTCTATTATACGGCTTAGGCCGATATGACTTGAACGAGGATTCTGACTTCCTATTAGTTGACTCATAAGTGTTGGATGAGTTCATCCTTTCTTGCATCTTTCTGTCATCTTCCAGACGGATATATCTCAAAGCCCTGTTACGAGCTTCGTCGAGATTCCTGCAGGGATTCATTACGAGATCCTGATAAAACTGAGAATCCTTTTGTAATCCCATCTTGAAAGCTTGCACAGCTGTTGCAACATCAAGATATGGGATATCCAAGGATTCTCGACTGAATTTGTTCACATAATCCCTCAAGGATTCCTGAGGCCCTTGAGTTATCCTGTAAAGATCACTGGTTAGTTTCTCAAAACTCCGACTACAAGAAAATTGACTGTTAAATAAATTAACCAAATGAGCAAATGAAGTAATTGAGTGAGGAGGAACGTTTAATAGCCATTTTAAGGTCGATCCTGTTAGAGTAGAACCAAATCCCTTGCATAAGCACGCTTCCTTGAGCTCCGGAGGGATAGGGTTAATCTCCATTCTTTCCCTATACTGAGCAATATGCTCCTCAGGATCCGTACTCCCATCATAAAGCTTCATGTTGGGAGTTTGGAATCTCTTTGGGATCTCAGCATCACAGATAGGATATGCAAAACGAGATATCTTGTGGCTGTCTTGAGATACTTCCGGGATCGGCTGGACCACCCCAGGTACACTAGATATCATGTCCTTCAACTTCTGAAGTTCCCTGGTAAGTGCTGATGTTACACCTGTATCCTGCAAAGATCCACCACTGTTAGTAGCATGAGTATTGTTATTATTCGACACGTTACCCGTTGGAGGATTTTGCCCATATCCTGAAGCATATCCTGAGCTCCTCATGGTTGACATCCTAATCGAGGAGGGTATTTCAGGAGTATGATTCTGAGGAAGACTAGGCACGATATTCCCCCTATTATCCTCGGTATATACAGCTGAACTAAAGTTCAACGCTCTGGGGTGTAACGGAGTGACATTGTCCTCAGCAGATCTGCTCGAGCCAGCCTTCAGGAGTTGTATTTCCCTCAAAAGCATTTGGTTTGTTTCCTGTTGCTGCCTCATTTGTTCCTGCACACTTCCAAATAAGGTTAAAATTTCATCATTAGAAGCTAAAACGGGAGCAGATCCCTGGACACTCCGAGTTGGGATAACATCTTGAGATTGTGTAGAGGCTGGCATCCTTGGAGGAGGTGGTGGAAGCACCGAACCGGTAGTAGCAGAAGTCATAGCAGACACAGTAGAGGAACTCATGTTTGATCTTGAGGCCATTATGGACAATGTGGCAAAAAGTTTTGAAAATAGAAAACCGATTAGCGATTAGACAAAAAGTTTTAGTAAAGAGAGCACCACTTGCCCCACGGTGGGCGCCAAATTGTTTTGGTCAAAAATTACCGAAGTAATTAAGTGATCAAATTAGTTAAGTGAGGTAGTGTGCTAGAAATGAGTGTCGAAAATATGTTAATCAAGTTAATTTGTAAAAACAGTTTCAGGATACGGCTCAGGATATAGAGTTGTATCTATGATCAAACAATGAGCAAAAGTAAAGTAAACGACACGGGATGTACGAGGAAAGCCCTTGATCAATCTAGATCGCCGGCATAAAACCTCGGGAGCTGACAATCGCAGCTGCCTAGTTCTTCTATTGCTTCAAAAATTAGGATACAGTGCAAGATGTGGTACGGATCGACTAAGTGTTACAACGAAACTTGAATACAAGTGTGGTGTTTGCGATGAGCTAGAGAGTGTAAGTGTATGAGAGTGTTAGTGAAAAATCGTGTGTTCTAAGCTGATCCGCCCCCATCTATTTATAGTAAAGATAAAATAACAAACTAGCCTAAACTTGCGGGATCCACCGAATATTCCTTCTTCGAACGTTGTAGACCTGGTCTTTCGGGCTCAACGTCTCTTCCTCAACAAATTCGTCCGAGTCTTGAGGAGAAGAAGTCCTCTTGACCGTTAGCAAGTCTCAGCCCTTAACCTGCACGTGGTTAATTCAATAAGCCTCAGGATATCGCCCAAGATGTTAGCAATATCTTCTTCCAGCATCCTGGTCACAAATGAACAAACATAGGCAGGATATTGGTCAAGATATATACGTTAAGAAAATGACCCCTAACAGGTATGATTAGAGAGGTCAAGTATCCAAGATGGTTGGCCAATGTGGTTGTTGTTCAAAAGAAAAACGGAAAGTGGAGGGTATGTGTCGATTTTACCGATTTAAATAAGGCATGTCCCAAGGATCCTTTCCCATTACCCCACATTGACTCCATGGTGGATGCAACTGCGGGTCATGAACTGTTAACTTTTATGGATGCTTCATCTGGATTTCAACAAATCCAAATGGAACCATCCGACCAAGAGGATACAGCCTTCATGACTCCAACTGGTATATACTGCTATATTGCTATGCCGTTCGGACTAAGAAATGCAGGTGCAACATATCAAAGGCTGGTGAATATGATGTTCAAGGATCAGATTGGACAAACTATGGAGGTTTACATAGATGATATGGTGGTAAAATCCATAAGAGCTGAGGATCACCTAAGGGACTTGGAGGAAGCATTCGATATCCTTGACAAATATAACATGAAACTTAATCCTTCAAAATGTCACTTTGGTGTTAAAGCAGGTAAATTCTTAGGATATATGGTGACAAAGAGAGGCATTGAAGCTAGCCCGGAACAAATCAAAGCAATAGTGAACATCAAATCTCCGGCCAATGCCAAGGATGTTCAAAGGCTAACAGGCAGGATAGCAGCTCTGAACAGATTTATATCCAAATCCTCAGAGAAGTGCAAAGAATTCTATGATATCCTAAGGAAGAACAAGAAATTTGAGTGGACTGAGAAGCATGAAAATGCTTTAAGAGCCCTCAAAGATTATCTATCCTCAGCCCCGGCCTTGATGAAACCAGAAAAAGGCGATGTATTATCCTTATATCTTGCAGTATCCTCAAAAGCAGTAAGTGCGGTCCTTGTTAAGGATCACGAAGGTACACAACATCCTGTCTATTATGTAAGTAAAAGTTTACTTGATGCCGAATCCAGGTATTCACACCTTGAAAAACTTATTCTTGCATTAATTATGGCATCTACTAAGTTAAGACATTATTTTGAAACTCATGTTATTGTTGTTAAAACTAATTTTCCAATTAAGAATGTCCTCAGGAAACCAGAGATGTCAGGAAGGATGGCTAAGTGGGCAGTGAAGCTAAGTGCATATAATATAAGATATGAGCCTAGGACAGCCATCAAATCCCAAGCATTAGCTGACTTTGTGGCTGATTTCAGTAGTGATTTACAAAAAGAAGCTGAGTTAGAAGTCCAGCAGCTAGAGGAGACCAAGGATCCTTGGATACTCTATACTGATGGATCCTCAAATGTCAAAGGCACAGGGCTTGGAATACTACTAAAATCGCCACAGGGGGACATAATACCCCACTCTATAGCTTGTGAGTTCCAAACCACAAACAATGAGGCTGAATATGAAGCCTTAATTGCTGGTTTGCAAATTGCAAAGCATATGGGGATCAGGTATCTTGAGGTACATGTAGATTCATTGTTAATTACAAACCACTTTAATGGATCCTATGCTGTTAAAGGTGAAAAGCTAACCAAATATTTAGAGATAGTCAAAAAATTGGCACTCTCCTTTGTTTCCTTTAGTTTGACACAGGTACCAAGGGAAGAGAATACAGAAGCTGATGCATTGGCTAACTTAGGATCATCCTTGAAGATCCCGGAGGATATCAAGATCCCTATTATCCATATCCTGACCCCGGCTATCGAGGATCATGCGGCTATGGAGATAGGAAATGATTCTGCAATTATCCCTAGTGAGGATACTCAATCCCATTCAGGATCAGGATCATGGATCTCACCAATTATAAGATACTTACAACATGGAGAGATTCCTACAGGAGAAAACCCTAGGGCTTTCAAATCTAAGGTATCTCAATTCACAATTTTAAATAATATGTTGTATAGAGGATCTCTTGCAGGACCATACTTGAGATGCATTGAGGATCCTGAAATACAAGAAGCTTTAAAAGACTTCCATGAAGGAGATTGTGGAAACCACACTGGGGGCAGGGCATTATTCTCAAGGATCCTGAGGACAGGATACTACTGGCCAACCATGAAGAGAGATGCTGTGGAGTATGCTAAGAGATGTGATCCTTGTCAGAGACACAGCAATATCCTTCATCAACCAGCTGAATTATTGCATCCTATATCCTCCTCTTGGCCATTTATGAGATGGGGTATGGATATAGTTGGCAAGCTCCTTCCCTAAGGCACCTGGTGGAAAAGTATTCATGCTTGCTATGACTGATTACTTCTCCAAGTGGATAGAGGCTGAAGCTTTTGCCCAAGTCAGAGAAAAGGAAGTCATATCCTTCATTAAAAGAAATATTATAACTAGATTTGGAGTTCCTTCTGAAATTATATGTGATAATGGTTCCCAATTTATTGGGGGCAGAACCACTAACTTTTGTGACAGCTGGGGGATTAAGATGATAACATCAACACCAATCCACCCACAAGCTAATGGTCAGGCAGAATCATCCAACAAGATCATCATCAACAATTTGAAGAAGAAGCTTGGATCCAAGAAAGGGAAATGGGCAGAAGAACTACCTTATGTACTTTGGGCTGATAGGACAACCCCTAAGAATGCAACTGGTCAAACACCATTCTCTTTGGTGTTCGGGGCAGAATCAGTGATCCCAACAGAAATGGTGGTCCCAACTGCTAGAATAAGTACCCGTGATCCTGATGAAAATGATGAGAACTTGGCTCAAGACCTGGATACTATTGAAGAAATCAGGGATATGGCTAGGATAAGGATGGCCAGTTATCAACAAAGAATGGCTGGTGCTTACAACAAAAATGTCAGGATCAGGAAGTTTCAAGTTGGAGATATGGTATTAAGGAAAGCATTTCAGAATACCACCAATCCTGCTGATGGAAAATTGGCTCCAAAATGGGAAGGCCCTTATTTGATTGAAGCTGAAGCAGGAAAGGGGGCATATAGATTGCTAACCATGGAAGGTGATTTGCTACCAAGAGCTTGGAATGCTGTCCACTTGAAGAAATATTTCATGTGAGAAGGATCCTCATGACACAGATGATCCTTACGTTAAGAGTATCCTTGAAGGATCCTTGAAGTATCGATGATCCTTACTTTGGTAATATCCTAATCTTGAACTATTTCACTTCTTTATTTTCTCATATAAGGATAAGGATCATGTATCCTTCATCCATCTCTCACGTGATTTTAAGTTTTGAAAGTTCAGGAATCCTTAGCAAAGTATTGATTATCTGCACAAGCAATCCGTCCTTTGGGTTTAACCCCAGTTATTTGGGCTTGACCCCAGTTCCGCCTGTAGCGCATGATGATCCTGGTATAGTTCAAGGCAGTGGGACCAGTACTCGCTTTAGGGGCTGATAATTCCATTGTACTGGCTATGCCTAGGATCCTACGTATAATGGTAGACGTACCATACATCCGTTCCTAAGGTTTCTAACGTTTACACGTTAGCTAAGGTTTTGGCATTTTTATGCCACTAAGTTTGGATAGTCGCCAGTTAGGGCCATACTCCAGTTTACATACGATCCTTGGGCTTGTCCCCAGTTATCCTTGGGCTTGTCCCCAGTTATCCTTGGGCTTGTTCCCAGTTGCTAACTCTTATCTTATATTGGCTTAGTCCCAAGTTATGATCTATTTCAGGTCCTTGAAGATAAGCAACTAGGGATCCTTGATCCTTACTTCTCTCTAAGGTTTATCTTACAGTTATCCTTATTAGGGTTAGGATCCTAACTTGGATCCTCAGGTATGATCCTTAACTATTTTTAATTCTATTCATTATTTATTTGAATAACCCTTAACGTTTGATAACTAGACTTGCGGTCCTTAAAATATATTGCTTTTTGGGATTCCTTAACTATAGGATATTTGATCGTGGATCGTGTCCTAAACATTTTCAATCTGACTTGTTCAAAATTGTTTATTCAATAAATGTGCATCAAAACAAAGGAGAATTAAAGAAACAAAAGGATAACAATACAAGATAAGCGACAAAAGGTTAAGATTTTATTTATTAACAAAAGACTAACCCTTAAAAGGTTGTCAAAATTACCTACCCGAGCATCTACCAGCAAAACGTGGCCCGTCCGCTGGGGTAGGTAAAGGGTGTCCATGATAATAAGTTCAAAGATAGTGCAGGAATATAAAGGCGGCAGGATTACAATGGCTTCATCCCCCAAACAGAGGATCCCTCCACCAATTGCAATCCTGCCTATTGTCCAAAGGATCATACATGAACCTTAATCCTAAAAACTATTGTTCAAGTACAAACCATCAAATTGTTCGACATCACAACCACAAAAAGCTACTACCAAATTTAAAAATTGGGCTCCGGTTGCGTCTAAGAATGTCCATCATCGCCCAATCATGCAGCCTAAACCTTCGCTGCATTACCACCTCCAGCTCCACTTGTTTCACCACCTTCACCCTTGCCTCCAGCCTCAATCGTCAGGATCTCTTCAACCTCCTCAGCCTCTTCATCGTCCAGTTCAGCCAGCCTTGCCTTCCAGCCTTCAACATCCCAGGTGCTCTTGTCAAAAGCAGGATCCTGAGCTTCCAAGGCCATTTGCAGCTTGGTCTTGTACATTGTTATGGCGGCAGAGACTTTGGCGTCTTCGGTGATCTCACGCTTCTCATAGTCAACATTGACCAGCACCTTGGCCGTCTCCTGTTTGGCATCCCGGACTTCCTTCTGAAGATCAGCAATTGCAAGGTCCTTAAGCACTGCAACCTGCTGGAGGTCGGCAATCTTCCTATCCTGATCCTCAAAGTGGCCAACATAATCCTCAATCTCAGAGAACTTCTGCAAAAGGGATAAAAGATAAGGTCAGGACTAAGTGATCCTCAAATCAGCAGGATATATCAGCAGGATATGTCAACAGGATATATGAGCAGAGACAGTGATCCTTACCTCATTGAAGTACTCGAGGAATTGGTGGCGGATCAGAGGCAGACCCTGCAGATCCTCAGCTTCAGAGGCTTTTCTCTTCTTGATTGCCTTTCCTTTGAGGGGTGCCTTGGGGACCGAAGCTGTCGGACTGGTAGGAGCTTTTCTCTTGGAGGATCTGACAGTAGTGAGATCAATGACATTGAACTTTGAAGCAGACTTGGTGGATTTTCCAGCACCTACACAACCAAAACAAGATAAGTATCTTCACTTAATTCACTATTTATTTAAATTTTAAACAAGGATACTTACTTGACATCGTGACAGAGCCTGAGGATACCTCCTGTGAATCTTGGGTTGTTGTCTTGAAAGATCTTGTCTCGTGATCAAGTTTCTTGAAAGCGAGGAGCCTCTCTTTAGCAGCAGGGGACAATCTGAGGTGAGAGACGGTGATAGCTGCATAACAAGAAAGCAAAAATATAAGTGTTCTTTACATCAAAAGAAAGTTTCTGGTGATCCTTCTCAGGATCCTCCACCCTACCATGGGTAGCCCATTTCTTGGGTAGATCCTTTCCATCCTCAATAGAATCTCTCTTGATAAAAAAGAATCGCCGTTTCCAATTAGCATCGTTCTTGGTGGCTTTGAAGATCGGGTGTTCCTCACCGGGTTTACGTTTAAACAAATAGCGATGAGAACCAAAGGTAGTAAGATCATACAGCTCTCCCAGCTCTGACATTCCTAGGTCTATTCCTTCCTGCTCGATGATCCTTTCAAGGGTGTACAAAACCCTCCAAATCATCGGCATGGCTTGAATATAAGAGATGCCGGTTAGGGAAAAGAAAGATTGGGTGA
Organism: Helianthus tuberosus; assembly: GCA_030545235.1. Lineage (NCBI taxonomy): Eukaryota > Viridiplantae > Streptophyta > Magnoliopsida > Asterales > Asteraceae > Helianthus > Helianthus tuberosus. Next base: position 55,902,824 of record CM060406.1, read on the forward strand.
AGGTTGGAAAAGGATATGTATAGCCTATGGTGAACGGAGTGACGGGGAAAGCAACCCACTTATCGGAGATATGATCACTCAGGGCATTGGGGTCAAAAGGTCTAAACTCGGTGTTCGCCGGGAAGCAGTGGCGGATCCTATCGATCTGTGCATCATTGAAACAGCAGCGTTCTTTAATGGAATCTTCGATGATCCCCTGGCTTTTCGGAGGGCTGTTCTTCGGGTGATCCTTAGCTGGGGAATTCCGGAGCAACATCTTTGATGGAATGATGGAAAGAAATGAAAACAGAGCAAGAGAGGGAAGAAGATGAAGAGAGAGTACCTGATTATCTTCGGAATGCAGTTATAAAGGGAGTCTCTCTGAAAATTTAAATGCATTTGATCCTATCTCTATCTCCTATTTATAATCATGATCGTGCAGGGTTGTCACTTCTGTGACGTCATGGTTGCAACGGATAGTTCAACAATAACGGCTATATTTACGATAGTTAGTTGCGGATAAGATCAGGAAAATATAATTCGCTTATTTAACATATTACTCCTTATATTTTGGGGGCAATTGTTAGGGGAGGATTTTCTAACAATTAGTGATCCTTACTTGTTATCCTAATTAATGATCCTTTCTTCTGTGACAGATAGTGATCCTCAGAAGAGCTTCAGGATCAGGATCATGGATCACCTTAAGGATCCTCATACTGACGATTGTTTGTTTGTGTTTTGTATTACTTCGCAGGAGTAACAAGCTTGACTTGGTCTTGGCAACGTTACTATGGAATATTCCACGGGTATTTCGCACACTTTTGACTGGAAATGGACGTTGTGGAGAACGTGGGAGCTTGGCACGAAAGTCGGATAGTTAGTTATTGTAGCCAACTTCTATTTTTAAAGGGGTGACGAGCTAGAATTAGGAGACTTAGCCATTTTTAGCTACACACACTCTCATATACTCGCACTCTTGAAGCTGTCGACGAACATTCATTAGTTTTCACTCACTTTTACACATTTCACGATAGTGATCCTTGTACCTAGCTCGTTACTATCCAGAGTTGTAAACATTTATTCATTTATTTGAGCTTGGTGATCGGTAGTTTCCATCACCCGGGGTTTTTTGTGCCGGAGATCAACTCTTGATCAAGGGCTTTTTCCCCGTATAAATCCTTGTGTCATTTGTACAATTTACATTGAAGTGATCCTTGTCATTGTTCTACATTATTAGCATCATACCCCGTAACAGAGAGTTTGGTTGCATTATCCTCATCAGATTTTTTGACCAAAACAATAACCGTTAGTGCCAGGATACTAAACGGTAACATTTTTTAGGGACAATTGTTATGGGTGAAATTCTAAGCTCATATCCTGGATAATATCTTAAATTATATCTTGCTTATCTGATATATGTTCATATCCGGGATGCTGATTCAGGATATTGGTAACATCCTGAATGGTATCCTGAGGATTACTAACGGATTATGTGCAGGAGTGCGAGTCCAAGCTGGTAACGTTCATGAGGACCCTTTCCCCAGAGACTCGGTCTAAGTCGTTCAAAGGAAGACGTTGAACCCGCTTTACCTGGTCTCCAACGGCTACTAAGGAATATTCGAAGGCATCCCATACTTATAGGAGATTTTGTTTTCGTTTACTAGCTATAAATAGGTGGATAAATCAGATCGAATAGGACATCACAACGACACTCACTACTCTCTCACACTTACTCTCTCGCAACTTTTACTTTCACAAAAAGCATTGTAACACTTAGCGATCTGGTCAATATCTTGCACTGTATCCTAACGTTTAAAGCAATAAGAAGAACAAGGCAGCTGCGATTGTCAACTCCCGAGGTTTTGTGCTGGTGATTTAGATTGATCAAGGGCTTTCCTCGTATATCTCGTGTCACCCCCTTTTACTTTTTGCTCATAGTTTGATCGTAGATACAGCTCAATATCCTGAGCCGTATCCTGAAAACTGTTTTTACAAACAACTCAATCAACATATTTTCAACACACATTTCTAGCACACTACCTCACTTAACTAATTTGATCACTTAATTGCTTCGGTAATTTTTGCCCAAAACAGGTATAACATCCGAAAATCGAATCTAGGATAGGCAGAATTTTGTTTTGGCTATAAATTGGTCCGTGATACTTGGATTGCGCTGAAATTTGGTGTGGTGATGAAGGGTAGTGTCAGGAAGGTCCACGAAAATTTTTAGAATTTTTTAAATTTTTTACGATTTTTGGTAAAATTTTGACTGTTGTACCAAAAGAATTCTGGAAACAATACTAAACGGATTCAATAAATCACCAAATTCTACAGAGACACTAAGGAACATATGAGGAATATTCTGGGAAAATTTGGAGTCCATTAGTTGAGTTTTTATTTGGGTTACAAATCCGCGTTTTTGCGAATTTTCGGTAGCCGGAAACGCACCGAAACAAAATCAGAAAAATCTTACAATTTTTGGAAATTTTTCTGGAAACATAAGGGATGTCCAGGAAATTTTTGGGAATTTTTGGATCACTGATGGTAATTAATGTTAATTATGTGGTTAAATGTGGTTTTATAAGTAATTTATTTAGACAAGTAAAATGCCAAAATAAATTCCCAGAAATTTTTCGTTTATTCTAAATATTTTTACTGAGTTATTTAAAAAATTTCAGAATTTTATTCAAATTACAGGTAAAATGGGAATTTTTGGGATTAAAAATGGGTTATTTTAAATCAATTTCGGCAGTTTACCGTGTAACGAACCTGCCGGAACTGGGAACTGACCCAACCCGGACAAATACTATAATTGGAACACGGGGAATATTCTGGGAGATTCCAGGGCGGAGTGGACACTTGGGGTGTGTCCAATACCAGTTCGGGAAAATCCCCGACGGTGGAAACGGAAACTCAAAATTGGGCAACCTGGACTCCCCAAACACCCAAACTCCCTTAATGAGAAGTTAATAATTCTTAAATTACAACGTGTTGGCACTATTGGTATTCTCGTACCATTATCCGAACACGTTAAACTACTGACATTGGCCGGCACGCGAACCGGTGCCCGGAAGCCAAACTGAACACTAATACTACCCTGACCTCCATCACCATACCCGTGTCCTATAGACTCAATCCGGGATGAAAAATCCTGACCAAATCCAAGTTATAACCATTACCGACTTAGATACTGATTTGAGTCATTAGTTGCATGTGTGCTATTAAAGCTGATTTCGTTGATTAAACACTCTTTAGCCGAGACTACTATTTGCACTGTGAGTTTCACTTCCCCCACTTTTAAACTGTTTTACTGTTTTCTGGGGTGATTTGCATGTTACAAACTGTGTTAACTACACCAACTTGCTATGATGTGAATTATCTAACACACGATATCAGCCCCGATACAAGTGATTAACGTAAGCCGTGGGCAGTGGATAGTACTATTGGTCTGACAAACCCAGTTGCCCGCCGGACAGGTGCGGCCGGCAGCCAGGCAACTGCACGCGTCCTAACTAGGTTATGTTGTTAGACATAACTACCCGAGGGCATTAAACTGCAGGTGGTGCGATTAAGTGTCTGTGTGACACAGTACGATTAAAACAGTCTAGGTTTCACATGTGACACTCGTGTAATTCCATCTATGAACCGTGATATGTGCAATTAAACATGTTGATACATTTTGAAACAAAACAACCAAACCAGTGGTACTCACCAGCATCGTTTAGCTGACCTTTTTAAAAACTGACATGCATTTCAGGTAAAATGAAACAGGAGTGAACATGTGCATATGGAAGGATCTAGTAGGCGGACGTAGCATAATAAAAGCTATAATGGCTTGTAGTACCGCTTTTAATATATTGTTTGTAATGTGATAGTTCGAAGACATTGTAACCGATGCTCCTGTTTTATGTAATGTAATGTTTTTAAATTACGAGGAGTGCCATGTGTCTGCCGCACCCCGCGATTATCTTCCGCTGCGAGTCGGGGTGTGACACAATCGCCCATTCCCATTGTTTAATACTCAAATACACAATATGGACAATAATTATAGGATGCGTCCCAGATTCTGGTAGCAGAACTACTGTTGAACATGTACCTAATGTTTAGATGTTAAACATGACAATTATACTAATGAATGGTAACTAGATTAGACAATAACGACAATTAACTTGATCACAAATATCACATAAAGTTGGTTAGCCTGCGGGCAAGAGCTAATTTTGACTTTTAAGAGTCAAACCAACCCTTTTAAAATGATAGAATATTGATATGAATCTTGCCAATGGCTTAACATCCAGCATTTACATCTGAATTATAATGAAATTCAATGTATGATTACGCTTTTCTTTTGTGTTCATGAGAATATATCAATTTCAAATTTGATTAATAGCTCGTTGACATTAAAAAAGTCAAACAATGGTTGTATATATAGAAGCACTTTGAAATAATATATAGAAATATTCAACCATTAATGGTTAAATTGTTTCTTCACCAAAGTAAGCAAAACTTTGACACGCCAACCTCACATACACCTTCATAAAATAGGATTTTATAAGATCTTAGTGTTACTTTATTTAGTCTCCTCACATAGGTTGTGTCTTGTTTATGTATTACGTTTAAGCCTATTTATGAACTTTTAAAAATATTCAGAAATCTAATTTTATAATAGATAAAACAAAAAATCACTATGGAGCCTATATAATAATACAAAACTAACATAATAGTTGGTATCCCAGCGCTTTGCGGTGGATCGAATCTAGTTGACTATTATGTATGAGAGCTGCTTAACAACCTAGTTAGAATTATGCCATAACTACAAAAGATTATGGCCACCTCGAGAATGACCAATTGAGATGTTGTTTTTAAAAATATTAGTAATCAAAAATATATTTACTTGAATCAAATTGTTGGTGTTTTTTTAAATCCACCTTTGTACACAATTACAGTTATCAGTATATTCCAAACACCAAAAAAATCCCAGCAAGATGGTTTTTTTTATTAGACTAAAGTCCATACCTCATAGTGCGATACAAATGGAGATAACACATGACATGAGCACCTGGCACTCCAGCAAGAAACCAAATTATCGTACCTGCAAGAAACCTATTCCGTGACAAATATCATTCTAATATATGTCAGTTATGCAATTTTTAGCCACTTTGCTCAGACATTTTATTTTATTCATAATGTTCGTTATTTAGCAATTGGTAAAGTAAGCAATCTACTATAGAAGTGTACCTCCGCATGGACTCTTCCTCCATTGAAGATGAAAGCCAATCGAGATCAAAAAAAAGTTGGCGTAATTAAACGAATCACTTTTATTATATCAAATAATCGTATTTTTTAACTCCTCAAAATTATCTCCAAAGTATAGATGGAGTATACCTGATTCACAAAAAAACATCATATAATAACACACACGCATTTAATTTGTGGAATGTAATCTATATTCTATATATATTAATAAATGAAAAGGATTTGGGCTATGTGGCATGTGCTGGTGGAACAATTTGCTGAGGTGGCATGTTATGGTGGAGGATTTAGGTGGGAAGCAATTCTACACAATGTTGCTAATTTCCACGCAGGATCCGAATAGGATTCGGTTCGACCCAATAATCCAAACGGATCCTTTATATATCGTTCTTTTATTCATTCTTATCTGTGACGCTTCCACATTCCACAAACCCTAAAAACCAAAGTTGTTCATCATGTTATTTGGTTCAGTAATCCTTCATCAAAATCTCAAACATGCTTCTTCCGTTTCTCTACATCCACAGCCTCTCACTCTACACTCTTCTCCCCTAATACACAAACCCTAAAACTATTCCGGTTCCTTTGCAATTCGCAAGGAAGAAGGTTAGATTCTACTTTTTATATTTGCTTTTTAATCTATAATCTTTATACGTTGAAACCCTAATGTTGACTTAACATATATCTATTCATCGAAGAGTGATACAATTCATCTTAATTTTTACCCTAGATCGTTTTAGGGTTTTGAGTTTTGTTATTAATTATGTTAAGTTTGTTTCAGAATAATCATCACTGATTCGGTTTTTGACGTTGGACGGTGGTGATGGTGGAAGCCTTTTGTTTTTAGTATCTGGTGATGATGAGGAGCACAGGCTCGCCGCCGCCACCATTTTGTTATTCCATGTTCGTCTTCGAACCCCTTAGGGTTTCTGGACGAAGGTTAACGATTGCGGCTCTGGTTTCAATTGGTAGTGGTCCGTGGCTTAGTTATGATGACTTATAAATGTTTACCCACAATTGATGACGGTGGCGTGGCAAGGACGGTGGAAGGCAAGTTTAAACATGCAACCCGCCTTGCAGCCATGGTTTCTGAAAATTTTGAACCACAGAAAGCACAGACCTCGAATCTATGATAAAAATATTATTGTTTTGATATTTGTGTTATGTTGATTTTGTTAACTACATTTAAGGTTAGGTGTTTATTTTACGTTGCTTTATTTCTTTCTTTTTTTGCTTAGTTTTTTAAGGAGGCTGTACTGTTGTTTGTGTATTTAGGGCTGTGATGATGACCGAGTCATGATCTGAGCCCAATGTTCATAGAAGAAGAGGTTTGGATTACTCTCTTGATGATATTTTGTGTTTCACGTGTAACGTCTCTTATTGTTTTCCATTAATGTTTTCTCTTATCACACACGAGCAGGTAGTACCCATGAATAATTGTTTTATTTTTACTATTTGCTTGACTAATATTTTCTTTTGTTTCTACTGATTATTGTGACGTAGCATTATTCGATGGTAGATGATCCAGAAGACAGTGATAGCGAAGATGATGAAGATGAACAAACCGGTTAGACTGAAATCGAAATTCGCCTCTTTGTTTTTCATTCTATCACATCAGGTACCTTCAATATTCTGCGAGAAGTCATTCTTTTTGTTTATTTTGTTTATTTGGATTATTAATTGTTGTTTCTAATTCTTAAGGAAACTTTCTGCTTGTAACAAAACAATCGAAAGACCTTTTGTCCTATATGCAATCGGTCACAAAGGTTGTTCGTTCGATTTCGAGTGATTATGTTATTTGGTTTCAAATTTGATGATGAGGAATTATGGGTTTTCTTTCGGTGTTGTCTAAAGAGGTCTCGAAACCATAATTCGATAGTTCTTCCTTAATTGTCAACTGATGACTAACGATTTAATGCTACTTGTGAAAGAAAATTGTGAGTGTAAGTTAAATATGATAATCGCTTTTTGGTGATATTGGGATTAATGATTTCATTCGTCGCAATCGCTCTTCTACTTTTCCCTTTCGTAGTGCTAATGATTATAGTAATCTACGATAATGAAGAAACGGTACCAATCGGTAAATGAATGATGGTTTTCTTATTTGTTGATTGATGTGCATCTTTTCTAACTGTTCGCTTTGCTTTTGAAAGGGACTATCTGCCTCAAGCTTATCTCTTTATCTAGGAAAATCTGAGCTATCGTTTCTCCCTTCAAATATCCAGGTATTACAGAAAATTGTCTTGCTATTGCAATTACTTTTTACATACATACCTTTTGTTTTATTTCGGCGTATTCCGGAAAAGTGGGCAGTGAATGCTGGCGGTGATGTGTAACTGAAGGTGCGTGTAAGGAATCCGGCAGTGTTGATAGCATAATGGTTGATAGACGTGAGCCTTCAAGAAATGACTATAGGATTCTCATAGCAGATGGCTTGGCCAAAGCTTCTTGATCATCCATTTGTTGCAGGTTCTCTTGAGATTTGAGGCTGGGATACTTATCTTCTCTTTATGAGTTCTAAGTCAGGTACCATTTGATTCAACAGCAAATGGCGGAGATTTTAAAGAGGAACTGTATCAAAAGGTGATGTATGTTAGATATTAGCTACATGTATATCCTCACGTTGCTTGCTTATTTTTGTTAACTAAATTCGGGTATCAACAGCAGTTGTAATGGCATGAATATGATGCAGAATCTTCTTACACCCTTCATGGTACCCTCCTTGGTAGCTTGTGCTGTAATACGTTAGTAATTTTATTTTTTTCATTTCCAAATTGTTTTTATTTTGTGTACAGATTTAATTTCTTTCCTTTGATTTAAAATGGAGGATGTTGTGATAAAGCAAGATGAGCTGAAGGTATATTTTCTTATAACTACTGATGTTGTAGATCTTATCTTCTTATTGTTGACATATTACATGAAGGTGATTTTTTTTTTTTGAATTTCAGAAAGACGATTATATGAATCAATTTTTGTTATGGACCAGAAAACGTTAACAGTTGGTGATTAGCTTACAACATTGCTGATGAAAAAGATAGTGATAGACTGGTAGTGCTGAGATTATTTTCTACGTGTATCATTTCAGTCCTTACAAATCCCAATTGAGTTAGAAAGTAGTGACGAGGTAATGTTTGTTTTTAATTTTGATTTGCAGTCTGATTACTTATGTGTGGGAGTTGGTTATTTGAAGGATGTTTATGATGATATGATGTTGGATGGTGTGAAACCAGAAAAAAGATATGTTTCGTGCATTGATTGTCGGTAGTATGAAAGGCGTCCGTTTGCAGGATTGTTCCCTATTCTGTTACCGAATAAATCCATGGATTTGATTTATGATTAGTGATATGGAAAAGTCTAGCGGTGATTTTTTAGTCAATAACTATTCATAATATCTTATTAAGCTAATGTTTTGAAAATAATTTTATGTTATATCCTTCTTAGTTGTTTGAAAACAGGGTTCCGAAGGATATGAATAGCCTAAGGGTTGTTGAAGGTATCCCCGCAATTCGTGGGTCTACCCGTTATTTGCTGATTAATTGTAGAAATCTTAATTTTTAATTATAAGGCGTAATGATGACTTCCGTGGTGTAGGGAGTTGTGTAGTCCACTAACTAAATGTTGTTAGTCTCTTTAAACTTTTGTATTGTTTAGGTTTAAGGTTTAGACTGGATTATGAACATATCTTTCATCCGGAGGTTAATTACTTTGTGATGTTATTTAATGTTTGTCTTTTTTGTTTTTGCAGATCTATAGTGATGGCCGTAACCAGAAGTTCTAGATGGCTTAGAGAAACAGTAAATGTTGTTTGTCGGGGACACCTTAAACCTTAATAAAAAATAAAAAAATATGATGTTTTATACTTCTATGTATTTTAACTGTAATTTTATTTTGTCAATAAGTAATTTATGTAATACGTCACTTTGTTTGTATATATATTATTTGTACACTTTGTGATAATGTATATTAAATTTCCGACCCGCGAAGTTCGCGGGTGATAACCTAGTAAGTTATATATCAATTCACTATTGAGGCATTAAAGTTGTTAACAATATATTAGAATCTTAAATACCTTTAATTATGCAACTTGGTAAAGAATTATGATACAATATCCTGCCATGAAAAAAGGAACTGCATGAGTACTCTTCTCAAGACTCGCCCCACAGGCATCAAGAACACAAGAACGCCATGCCCCTCCCTCTTGGTTTTGTTGCATCTGCCTTTCGCCATATATTGTTAAGCGGCCATCTTTTAATAATTCTCGATCGTTACACACCATTCACTAATCATTGAGAACTTGATTTGGGGTTATGTAGATGACTAAGCCCTAATTTGGAGGAAGATGAAGTCCAACTTAACCAATTGAATATTTAATGAAATCAATGCAAACTAATAATTGATATGAACAACGAATAAGTTTCAAACCACAAAAAAATTCCGTAACCAGGGGATTAGGCCATCGGCCATATATGATTAAACGAGGGGGGGTCGGTGACGGGGGCCAGACCGTCGCCGACGGTTGGAAATTCGTCCGACGCAGGTTTGGGGTTAACGGTTAAAAACGAGTTTTAATGGATTTTTACCTTATCAAACACCAACCAAAAGTCTTTTACACCCTATAATCGAGTCACAACCATACTCATCTGACTCTCCTTCATTCAAAACCTTGAAACGCTCTCTCTCCTCTCACCTTCCATCTTCTTCTTCTTCAAAACCCATCAAGAACCCTAACTCTTCAAGCTTCCATAACTCTTTCAAATCTTCACCAAATCACTTGATTCTTGAGTCCATTGTGTGTAGAATTTCGAGAGCAACAAAACCCCTAACACGTTTTTCACCAATTCTTGCTCGTTTGCAAGATCTCTGAACTTAAAAATTTGGGTTTTTGGGAAGGGTGTTCTTCAAAGTGTTGATTTGCATCTTCTAGTTAGTTCTTGACATTCTACATCACAAAGGTATGAACTTTACTTAATTTTTAGCTTTATTCTCCTATGGTATGTTGAAATCTTCCGAATTTTTTGAACTTTTGTTTGAAGAGTAGGTTGTTTAGCATAATGTAGGATGTTATAGTTGAGAATTGTGGGTAAACTCTTGATTTGGTTAGATTGAGCATGTAATAACCATAGTGAAGTGACTACACTCGTTAATTGCATGATTGAACATGAGTATGATGTTGAAACCTTGTTGAAGTCATAAGAAATTGTGAATAAACAAGTAAAATTGATATGTAGATGACAAAATAGGTGACTTTGGAAGTTTCAAAGGCGATTTTGTGCCTACTTGTTAAGTGAAAATTCAACGTCATACATTATGTTAAAAGTTTGAGAGTTTATTGAAGGTTGGGTTTATATTGATGATTCTTTTGTTTTGTGATTGTAGTTATGGCCGGAGGTAGGAAGAAGGCGAAAACTACGGGGTAAGGATCATCATCCGGAGTGGGATCTTCTTCCGGATTGATACCAAAGAAGTGGGAGCAATTAAGCTCAATAGAAGAGGGTGATGCAAGGTTATATAGGAAGGATTGGGCATGGGCGAAATTCAAAGATAGTCGAAGCGCTAGGGTCTGGGATGAAGACAAAAATAAAGCTCTCTCGACATTTCAAGATAAGAAGTTGGAAGCTAAATTGTGGAAATGGAAAATGGCTAATAATGTGACTACTGCAGTGCCGGATAGGGTTGTGTGTGAAAGGGCGGTCAATGTGGAGGAGTTTAGAAAAATTGGGATTGTTCAAATGTTTGAGCGTCTTGGATGGGAAAGAGTTCTTGATTGGTGCGAAGACAACACTTCCCGGGTTTATTTAGCGGAGGTGTGCGAGTGGCTGGCGTCATTGAGGTTTAGAAACAAGGATGGTACCTCGAACCAATGGAGATTGGTTGGTACTACGAGCCGAGGGGAGATGACAATGTCATTTGAAACAATCAACTGCATTCCACGATTCTCATTCTTTGGGGGTGCAAGCGTATGATTATCCAACCATCAAACATTTCTTGGATAACCATGCAAACAGCCATGATCCGGATAGTATGACCGAGGCTATATTTGTCACACCCCAACCGATGGCGGAATCATCGGGGCGCGACACTTAGTGAAACAGATTGTCCATGAGTATCCATAACAACTATTCATTACCAGATAATTTAAACGTCATGTCCCATACCACAACATATCTAAAATAAACAATTATTACAAATAATTGTCTCATAAACCAATATTGTTTCGACAACTCAGATTTCATTAAATTGTTCGTTTGTTTCTAGACTCTTCCTAACTTGATTCCACATAGCAAGCATCCTAGCAGATAGCATCCTAAACACCTGTCACATACGTTAAAATAGAGGTCAATACACATAGTGTAAAGGTGAGCATACAAGTTTAATAGATATAATAGAGTTCGAAATCGTTTACGCATAACCAGCATGTAACATATATAAAGTGAAGGCAAGTAGGTTATCGACAGAGAAATATGCACAGACGTGACTGCGAGTTGTAGAATGCGCAACACATATCCTCACTAAGACACGTGAAGTAAAGCCCTTAACAACCCCTGTCCACGACAGGTGTTGAGTCCAAACTATGTCCAAACTATAGTACTATAGTTGCTAAGGTGTCAGGTAACAATCACTGTGTTAACATAACATACAAGCATTCATCGAATAACACGTAGCATGCAATAGCGGTTAGCGTATAAATAGTGTTTGCGTTGTGTGTCGATTGTGATTTAGCATAAGTAACGTATGTAACACCCAAAAGTGCGTAAAGCAAAAAGGGATCGAGTATACTCACAGATAGTGCTTAATAAGTAAACACTATCTTGGATTGAAGGGAGCGCTGAGAGAGATTAGCATGCACAGTTAACGATAGCATAAACGATGAGCGGCGCGTAAAACGGTGCAAAGTGGTAAGTGTCGGGTGGTAATCCGATCGGATGGCAATCCGATCGGATGGCCAATCGATCGGATGTCAATCCGTTTGGATGGTCATCCGATCGGATGGCCATTCGATTGGATTGACACCTCGTTTGGTGAAGATGTGTTTGTGTATGATGGTTTGCCATTTGAAGTTTTCGTTGTAGCATTTTGAAAACAGAGAAGTATCTCTACCCTTCAGGTCGATTGATCGAACGGCGGTTCGATCGGGTGACGATCTGTTAGGCGAGGTATTTCCCAGAGAACAAGTTCATAGCAGTATTGTCACTCGATCGGATGGTCTACCAATCGGGTGGCAATCCGTTAGAACTGACTATGCATTGAACATGTTGAAATTTGTTTAAGTGTTGAAGTCCCAAACATCACAGGGTTGGATGGTTGTTCGATCGGATGGCAATCCGATCGGACGGCAATCCATTCGACGTTCAGATCTTTGTGAAGTTGAAACAAGGGTTTAAGTGGTGAACCAAGTGTAAGCCGATCGGACGGCAATCCGTCCGACGACCTGATCGTCTTGACACTTGATTGTTTTGATAGTTTGCAGTTTTGATCGAGACGGTTGTGATAACGCGTCAAACAACAGAAACCTCGTCAAGGATCAAGTGATCCGATCGAACAGGAATCACCCTAGTCCGGTAACTGTTCGAGACGGTGGTTCATGTTTAACCCGAAACCGGTTGTCTCTTAGATAGAATTCAGATATTGAACCAACACATCACTAAGAAGGAGTAGAAGATCAGATCTAGCTCCGATTATATCGGTTTTGAGTGCATTGAGTGTAAAAGAGTTGAAAGAAGCCAATACTTGAAGTTCATAAGATCTGAGTTGTTCTTGTGGAAAACCTTGTTTAATCTTGTGGAAATCCTTCAAATATGAGTTGTTCTTGGTGGAATGAAGCCAATACTTGAAGTTCATAAGAACTCCATAATGACATCATCCTAGAACACCTCAAATCCATTGATTTCACGGTTAAAAGTTGAGATTTAAAAGATAAAATGATGAAGTAGTGTGTGTAGATCATAGAAGTACAAGATTTAGGTTGAAAACTTACAAGAAGAATAGTGAGAAATCGAGGGAAAGGAGAGCTTGAGTGTGGTTGGTCGAGTGGAGAGCTGTCACATCACAAATGATGTGACAGGTGGGAATTTATAGGGTTTCCAAAAGAGGAAAGGGAGCATGGGTCGAGTGGGTCACCGATCGGATGACAGTCCGATCGGGTGGCAATCTGATCGGATGGCAATTTGATCGGATGGCCATCCGATCGAGCGGTCACTCGATCGAGTGGCTCTGACGATTGAGTTTCGGCGTTTTATTTCGTGCGTTGGGTTTTGTGATGCGATAGAATTATCCATTAGCTACACAACTAATCCCAACTACTATATCTTACATACAATCACTATAAATAACTTGCGTTTAGCGTTTGCGATAGAATTGCGATTGCGTTTCGATTAATCACCATAACATAAACATAAATAAACATGCATAAGTAACACATAAATATCACACACACGTAAAACAATATTCAGAACGCAAAATTCGGGTTGCGAATGCGATTGCGATGCGATAAGCGATAAAACATGCGATAACATAATACAACTAATGCGATAACATAAATAGATTAACTACAAGTCAAAGAAGTCAAAACAGGAGTTGAGCAAAGAGTGACAGATCGCAATTAGCAAACTTTTCTTCCTTTGACTTCAATCTTGACTTTGACTTTGACTTTCGAAACACGGGGTGTTACAGCCTCCCCTAGTTGAGGGAATTTCGTCCCGAAATTAGGCCGAAGCCGTAACAAACAACTGCGGGTACTTCGCCTTCATGTCGCTTTCGAGTTCCCAAGTGAACTCTACGCCTCGTTTGCCTTACCAGCGAACTTTCACAATGGGAATGCGTGAGCGCCTGAGCTGCTTGGTTTGTCAGTCCATGATCTCGACAGGCTTCTCCACGAAGTGTAATGTTTCGTCCGCTTGCAAATCCTCTAGTGGAACTTGTAAATCATGCTCAGCCAGACACTTTCTGAGGTTCGAAACATGGAAAGTCGGGTGGACGTTGCTAAGTTCCTCCGGTAGTTCGAGTCTGTAGGCCACTTTTCCGATCCTTTCCAGAATCTTAAAGGGTCCAACATATCGAGGCGCTAGTTTCCCTTTCTTACCGAATCTGACCACCCCCTTCCAAGGTGATACCTTTAGGAGTACGTGATCGCCAACGTTAAATTCAAGGGGCTTGCGTCGTCTATCGGGGTAAATTTTCTGACGACTCCGAGCTTTCAGCAGATTGTCTCGAATTTGGAGGATTTTGTCAGTCGTTTCTTGCAATAGCTCAGGACCGGTTATTTGCGAATCTCCGATCTCGTGCCACACAATAGGCGATCGACTTCTCCTTCTGTATAATGCCTCAAATGGTGCCATTTGAATGCTGGAATGATAACTGTTATTGTACGAGAATTCGACTAAAGGTAAGTATGCGTCCCAATTACCACCGAAATCTATGACACACGAACGGAGCATGTCTTCAAGGGTACGAATCATTCTTTCAGTCTGACCGTCGGTTTGGGGATGGAAAATGGTACTTAGATTAAGCGTAGTACCGAGAGCGGATTGAAACGTTTCCCAAAGACGCGAGGTAAACCGACCATCACGGTCAGAGATGATGTCGCGAGGCGTCCCATGTCGACAAATGATCTCATTGGTGTAGATTTGGGCTAATCTTTCTACCTTAAAGTCTTCTCGTATTGGCAGAAAATGAGCAGATTTAGTCAAACGGTCAACGACAACCCAGATGTTGTCATGACTTGATGGTGTGCGCGGAAGTTTCGTTATGAAGTCCATAGCTATACTCTCCCATTTCCACATAGGGATCTCAGGTTGGACGAGTAAGCCAGAGGGTCTTTGATGCTCGGCCTTGACTTTCGAGCAAGTCAGGCACTTCAAAACATAGAGAGCAATATCTTTCTTCATGCCCGGCCACCAGTACTTGTAGCGAAGGTCCTGGTACATTTTGTCGGCACCGGGATGAATAGAATATCGAGACTTGTGGGCTTCGTCCATCAAAATCTGTCGTAAATCAGTCCGTTTAGGGATCCAAATTCAGTCTAGATAATGGAATATCCCATTCGACTTATTCACTAGCTGAGCTCCATCGTTGAGAATCCTTTCCTTCTTCAAAGTTCGTTCGGTAAAACAAGCATGTTGGGCTTCCCGGATAAGGGTTTCGAGATGATGTTGGGCTTGAACATTACGAGTGCTATGCAAATAGCTTCGTCGGCTTACAGCGTCGGCAACAACATTTGCTTTGCCAGGATGATAACGTATTTCGCAGTCATAATCGTTGAGAAGCTCCACCCATCGGCGTTTGCGCATATTCAGTTCTTTTTGGCTGAGGATGTGTTGCAGGCTCTTATGATCTGTGAAGATAGTACACTTGGTACCATAAAGGTAGTGTCGCCAAATATTCAGCGCAAAAACAACTGCACCTAGCTCGAGATCGTGGGTTGTATAGTTCTTCTCGTGGATCTTGAGCTGACGAGATGCGTAAGCGATAACCTTGTCCCGTTGCATGAGAACACAACCAAGACCAAGGTTCAAGGCATCACAATAGACAATAAAGTCGTCGTTTCCGTCGGGTAAAGTGAGGACGGGAGCATTGCAAAGCATATACTTGAGGGTTTGAAAGGCAGTCTCTTGTTGGGTTCCCCAAACAAAAGGCTTGTCTTTATGCCTGAGAGAAGTAAGCGGCACGGCGATTTTAGAGAATCCTTCGATAAATCGGCGATAATAGCCTGCTAGTCTGAGAAAAGAACGGACTTCGGACGGGTTCTTATGTAACACCCTTAATATTATTCAACGATTTTCGTATAATTTACGATAATAAACATGTGATTAAGAGCACATATACATTACAAAGTTCGGGTTTATTAAAACTTTTACAATTTAAAGTTTAGAACAACATAATGTAGTTTAGTTTGACGTTTAAAAATTTCGACGAAACAACGTGCGGAAGCTTCTTCTTCATGTGTTCGGTTCTTTCTCGTCGCTTGATCTTCGTCCGGGTACTTTCAATATTCACCTATGATCAAAACCAACCTAAAAGTTAGTTTTGATAACTTAAATATAAGTTTAAACAAGTTCTACGCATCAAACAATTAACCAAAATAATAATTTTTTTCAGCCTTTATGTCTCTCGCGTGTCGCGGGAGACTCAACTAGATGTGTCGCGTGCCGCGACGCCTGTCCCGCGACGCCTGTCGCGTGTCGTGCCCGGACCTTGTTTCCCTTTCGCGTGCCGCGGGGGAGACCAGTTTCCAGCAGGTTTATATCTGAACCTGCATTTTCTGCCCAGCTCCAATTTTAACAAATTTCAAACTTTAAATTGGCCTAACTTTCATTCTACAAGTCCGTCTTTAGCGATTCATTTTTTTCTACGCGTTCGTAATTTAATTCTCCATCTTACGGAGTGAAAACCCGACATCTAAATTCACAAAATTTTAACTTTCAAGCTCTCGGCTTGAAATTCAATTATGACACTTTTTTTTTTACCCGTTCGTGATTTATCAAACAAAGTTGTTTATTACCTTTTCAAAATATCATGCATATCACGTTATATCAATTTACTAATATGCAAGGTTCAAATTACGGGTTTCTTATGAATTCTTAACCCGTTTACCTATCTACTCATTCATTGCTAACTTCATATTCCCATATTTTAATATCTACTTATATTCCGCCACCACTATTTTTGTGGTGGATTTAACATATTGAACCCATTATCCTAAGTTTTACCATTCGGTTAGTCATTTTACGCTAATGACCCATTTTTTTTAACTATGAACTTATTTATGCGTACCTGGCTCGGATCAACATATTGACCCGTTTTAATACCTTGTCTCAATAGTCGCTAATTCATAGCATCTCTAATTCATAAGCCGATTTATCCTGTGTGCGTAAAACTCCACAAACACTTATTAGTCGTTAATTGTCAAATGGTATCAACATTACCATTTGACCCGGTTGGTCTAAATGACCAAACATTTTGCGCTTATATTTGACTAGATCACCATTTTACCCTTTTTTATTCGTTTAGGCTTACTTAGAAATTAGCAATTCAACAACTCATTTTTATTTATGTCATCCCATGACCAAATTACCATTTCACCCATTTTACCATTAAACATGGTTTTTCGTCTTTTGATACGTTCCGACCCGTATCTTTTCGTGTCAAAATCATATTTTGAATATAACCTTGTCGTATTTGTAATCTATAATTAAATACACATCTTACGATAAAGGTGTAAGCTTTACTTACCCCGCGTCCGCGCAAACATCCTTCGCATCCATCATTCGTTTGACTCGTTCCTTTCCAAGCTCCCACCTAGCTTGTTTAGAGTCAAACTATATCATAACATCCATAAGATGGTTAGATTGGTCATTCAATACAATGGCCATCACCCTATGGTCTTTTTTTTTTTTACACACTTATCAATCAAAAATGTCATATATTCAACAACTAGTTTTATACCATAATTCTTTTCATTCACTAACCGTTTGACCCGTTAGTAAAGTTACTTATACAAACTAGTTAGTAGGTGATTTTAAACACTTTAAGCACGTCACATAAAGTGTTATTTGTTCCCAACAATCAATACTTCATGCCTAAAGCAAGTATGTACAATCCTATGCCTTTTTCTTGGTTAATAAGAACATTACTAAAGTGCAGCGATTTTGTATTCAGCTGCTGTAATTGACCATTTTGACCCATTTAAAAGCTTAATTAGATCAACATGTTCAAAGATGGATCGTAGAACTCTCAAATAGATTTCTAGGCATATATGGTACGTCTTCTAACGATGTTCCTATGATTTTATATGATTTTTACAAAATCAGCTCCGAAGTCAAAAATGCTTCCAATCAGCTTGCTGTCAAAACAGTTCAGCAGACTTCGGACACTGTTTTGACCCGTTTAACATCAGAATTTAACAAACATGTTCAAACATAAAACGTAGTATGTTTCAATAGCTTTCTAAGCATATAAGGCTCAACCTCACAGGTCGTTCCAGTGATTTTATATGATTTTTTTAAAAACTGCAGCCCAATAATTTTTAATCCTAATCAGCTTTGTTATATTTTCTTGTTCAAGCATTTCATCAAGCACCTTGTGTGCAACACGAAACATCAAATTTCTCCAGCCCATTTAAGTGTTCTAAACCCTTAAATTTTAGCATAATTAACAAGTACTAACATCAAACTTCAAATCTAACTTCAGGGAGTTCTATTAACACAATTTAACCATTATGATTCTAGGGTTCATCATGTTTCTACAAAACCCATTTAGCACATAATCGGGTGATCATGAATTCACAATTATGAACATCAATTCAACAAGTAAATGACTAGGGTTTACTCCTAGACATAAAATCATTCCTAATTTCATCCAAACTTCGATCATGCAAGCTAAAATTTCGATTTCATGCTTTCACCTAGAACTCAAGGTGAAACCACATAGCAAAATTAGGCATACCTTATGATCCTTTCACGAAGGTGATCACTAATCTTTGCTTGGATTTCGTTTTGGAACTGATTTAGGCCTTCTATTTGATCAAATTGCATGAACTAGGGTTTGAGACAAGCTTGGTCGCCCCCCCCCCCCCTGTGTGTTCTCTACGATCCACACACACATAAGTGTGTGTTTGGAAATTAAATTTTGTTTTAATTAAAAACTAGTTTGATTTTTAACACCTTTGGCCCCTCATCTATTATTAGGTCCTTATTTTAGGTGTTTTTTTTTAACCCACTAACATGTTACTACAAGACTTTCTTCTAACTAGGTTATTTTTTTTTATTCCTAGTTAGCACGTTTTATTTATTACCGATATCGAATTTATAATATAAGGTTTATATTATAGGGTACGACTCAGTTTATTTTAAGTCCCGTTATCTCGGGCTGTTTATAAACTTTTATTTCCTCAAAAGTTTTCGTTCAACTTTTATTTAATATTAGGTTTATTTGTTTAAATCCTAATATTTACCAGGTTAATTTCACCACTAACGGTATTTTTACCCGTTCATAAATATTAACGTGGTTTGATTACCAAACCTGTTTTTGGGGTGTTACATCTTAGGTGTAACCCAACTCTTAACAGCTTCGATCTTCGCGGGGTCAACGTGAATACCTTGACTATTGACAGTATGACTGAGGAATTGAACCTCCTCTAGCCAGAATTCACACTTGGAGAACTTGGCATAGAGTCGATTCCCTTGGAGCAATTCGAGAACCAAACGTAGATGTTGCGCGGGTTCGGTTTTCAACTTGGAATAGATAAGGATATCATCGATGAACACGATGACGAAGCGGTCAAGAAACGGTTTACACACGCCATTCATCAGATCAATGAAAACCGCGGGTGCGTTGGTCAAACCAAAGGGCATAACAACGAACTCATAGTGGTCGTAACGAGTGCGAAAAGCGGTTTTGGGTATATCCTCGTCTTGAATGCGTTATTGGTGATAGCCTGAACGTAGATCGATCTTCGAGAAACACGTTGCACCTTGTAATTGGTCAAACAAATTATCGATTCGAGGTAGGGGATAGCGATTCTTGATTGTCAGCTTATTTAACTCCCTATAATCGATGCACATCCGAAACGACCCATCCTTCTTTTTGACGAAAAGGACTGGTGCGCCCCAAGGAGAGGTGCTAGGGCGAATGAAGCCTTTATCAAGCAATTCCTGGAGTTGACTCGAGAGTTCGCGCATTTCGGACGGAGCGAGTCGATAAGGGGCTCTAGCAACAGGATTTGCTCCAGGAATGAGGTCGATACGAAAGTCGATATCACGAATCGGGGGTAAACCTGGGAGATCATCAGGAAACACATTAGGAAATTCACAAACAATGGAGACATCTTTCACTCCTGTATTACCTTTCTTTTCCTTCTCTGCTACTACAATGTTAGCCAAGAAAGCTCTGTATTCCTTGCGAAGATACTTGCTAGCTTGGATACATGACATGAGCTTGAGACCTTTCGAAAGAGTTTCACCATAAACACAAAGTTGATCACCATTCGCGAGCGAGAATCGAATCATCTTATCGAAACAAACAACTTCAGCATGGTTTTCACGAAGAAAGTCCATGCCTACTATGACGTCAAAACTACCGAGTTGCATCGGAATAAGGTCGATAGGGAAAACGTGATTGTTAAGTTCGAGAGTACAATCACGAAGAATATAATTGACAGCAACGGTTCTTCCGGTGGCGACTTCAACATCGAACGTCGAGGGGAGATGGGCGCGCTTACGATTAAGGAGCTTTTCGAATTCAAACGATACAAAACAGTTATCGGCTCCAGTATCAAATAAACACGAAGCATAAATACCATTCACGAGGAACGTACCATTAACCACATTGTTTTCAGCCTGAGCCTGGCGCACAATGATGTTGAAGGTTCGAGCGCGAGCTGCTTGTTGTTGTTGCTGCTGAGGCTGCTGCTGTTGTGGCTCTTGCTTCACCACTCGGTTTGGGCACATGTTTGCGAAGTGGTTGGGATCGCCACACGCAAAGCAAGCCCTAGCATGGATCGCGGGTGCAGGAGCCACTTGCTGGCCTTGAGGAGCGGGAAGTAGAGCTTGTTGAGTAGGAGCTGGAGCTGTAGCTTGACGAGGACCTGTACGGCAGTTGGCGGTGAAGTGGCCGTACATGTTGCAGTGCACAAAGTATCTGCAGGCGATTCCCACTGGGTGGTGATAAGTACAAGTTGGGCAAGCCGGGTGAGGACCAGTGTACGCACGCTTGGCCGGCGGTGCATGGGTAACAGGTGCCACTACTTGGCGGTGTTGGGGCTGCGGTTGAGCTTGAACTGATTGGAGCGGGGCATCATTGGTGACAGCGCAATTTTTTCCACTGTTGTTGTTGTTCTTCCTCTTGCGACGAGAGGACTTTGAAGACTGCGAAGCGGCGGAGGTTTCAGCAGTTGCGGCAGTAGTAGCTTGATGCAGATTCTTCGAGGCTTTATCCCAAACACCATCCTTGACCCGCTTATCATTGATCTCAGCGGCGAGCAGATAAGTTTCCTCAATTGTTGACGTCTTTGCAGCTTGAACGAAATCAGCCACGCAATCCGGAAGAGCACGGATATACTTCTTGATGGTGATTTCGGGCGTCTTAACATGGTCCGGACAGATTATGCTTAGCTGCTTGAAGCGAGCAGTTAAAGCAGCATTGTCACCATCCTTCTGCTTGATATGCAAGAATTCGTCCTCCAACTTTTGGCGCTCGTGGGGAGGGCAGAACTCTTCCATCATGACGTCCTTCGACTCATCCCACGTCAAACCGTAAGCTGCATCATTTCCGCGTTTGTTTCTCTCTGCCGTCCACCAATCTAGAACTCGGGATTGGAAGACGCCGGTGGCGTTAAGAGTGCGGAGATTAGCAGGACAGCCACTCTGGCGCAGGGTGACCTCGATCGAATCAAACCATTGGAACAGGGCTGTAGGCCCACCTTAGCCAGTAAATTATTTCAGCCCGCAGGCTTTGAACTGCTTGAAGCTAAAAGCATACTTTGGCGAATCAGTCCAGGACTCTTCAGAAGACTTGCTAGCATTCTCGTGTAGGTCGCTAACGATCTGAGGGATAACTTTCGCTATCTGTTAAGCGACGAGAGCAGCAATGCGTTTGTCTTTCTAGTTTCGACGGGCAGTTCGAGAGTGAAGGGATCCAGATGACGACATTGTCTGCAACAGATATCGCCACAGGACTCAAACACAATATAATCGAATCTCACCTCACACTTACTTAATATGACTAAAGCTCAGGAACACATCAATCATACAACACATAATCACATAAGCACGTAATCACATAAGCACGTAATCACATAAGCACATAATTCACAGTACACATAAGCGCGTAGGGGCACGTAAGCTCAGAAGCACAGGAGGCATTCAGAATACAGAAACCTATCATTCAAGTCCGCACGCGTTCGAGAATAGCGAGTGCGATTAGCGAGTACATAGCGAGTAGCATATCATGCATTATCCACCAGTAGTAACGATTTGTTAGCGTATTGAGATAGATGCGCAGTGCGATTTGTGTGTATCGATCAAAGCGAGAGAGAAAAGCGAATAAACCACAAAATCGAACACATAAACAGATAAAATCACATAAAAACACATAAAAATCCACATAAAAGCGACAAATATCAGAGTCAGCGGCGGTGAATTCCAGGATTGAAACAAATAAAATCGAAAGTAGATTGTCTAAGGCTGATAGACGTCGACTACCCAAAGTGATTCGACTATTCACAAGGACCTTTGGTACACACTTTGGCCTTCGGGACTGTGCTCTCACCTCGAATTTGGGCGAACGGCACACATCCTTCCAGTTACAGCGTGACTTCAAGTCGTTGGAGTCCATCGAGCCTTTGGTGAGAGTTTTGTAAACCAAAATAGAGCACGAAACAAGTCATCAAGGTTCGGGTTTCACCCCTAACTTAGCGACCTTATCCTGTTTTGATAAAATAGAGAAGAAAATCTACGTTAAAGTACGGATTTCACTCCTGATTCAACGCAAACTCTCCTGTTTAAATGAGTCGAACAAGCGATTTAGTCGAGAGTTTGCGGTTTTCACACCTAATCTCGACCTAATCACTCGTTCATTTTCGAAAATTAGAGTGCAGTGATAGTGTAGTATTCAGCGAGAATAGCGAGATATAGCAAGTAAGTTTGTACAAAACCCCTACAGGGTATGCACAAGTCGGTCTGTTGGTACTTAACAATAGACTAGGTAGTTTCTAAGACATCGACCCGGACTAGGTCGAGTCTTGCCTAATTCCCTATAGTTATGGCTCTGATACCAATCTGTCACACCCCAACCGATGGCGGAATCATCGGGGCGCGGCACTGAGCGAAACAGATTGTCCATGAGTATCCATAACAACTATTCATTACCAGATAATTTAAACGTCTTGTCCCATACCACAACATATCTAAAATAAACAATTATTACAAATAATTGTCTCATACACCAAATACTGTTCCGACAACTCGGATTTCATTAAATTGTTTGTTTCTAGACTCTTCCTAACTTGATTCCACATAGCAAGTATCCTAGCAGATAGCATCCTAAACACCTGTCACATACGTTAAAATTGAGGTCAATACACATAGTGTAAAGATGAGCATACAAGTTTAATAGATATAATAGAGTTCGAAATCGTTTACGTATAACCAGCATGTAACATGTATAAAGTGAAGGCAAGTAGGTTATCGACAGAGAAATATGCACAGACGTGACTGCGAGTTGTAGAATGCGCAACACATATCCCCACTGGGACACGTGAAGTAAAGCCCTTAATAACCCCTGTCCACGACAGGTGCTGAGTCCAAACTATAATACTATCGTTGCTAAGGTGTCAGGCAACAATCACTGTGTTAACATAACATACAAGCATTCATCGAATAACACGTAGCATGCAATAGCGGTTAGCGTATAAATAGTGTTTGCGTTGTGTGTCGATTGTGATTTAGCATAAGTAACGTATGTAACACCCAAAAGTGTGTAAAGCAAAAAGGGATCGAGTATACTCACAGATCGTGCTTAACAAGTAAACACTATCTTGGATTGAAGGGAGCGCTGAGAGAGATTAGCCTGGACAGTTAACGATAGCATAAACGATGAGCGGCGCGTAAAACGGTGCAAAGTGGTAAGTGTCGGGTGGTCATCCGATCGGATGGCCAGTCGATCAGATGTCAATCCGTTCGGATGGTCATCCGATCGGATGGCCATTCGATTGGATTGACCCCTCGTTTGATGAAGATGTGTTTGTGTATGATGCTTTTCCTTTTGAAGTTTTTGTTGTAGCATTTTGAAAACAGAGAAGTATCTCTACCCTTCAGGTCGATCGATCGAATGGTGGTTCGATCGGGTGACAATCCGTTTGGCGAGGTATTTCCCAGAGAACAAGTTCACAACAGTATTGTCACTCGAACGGATGGTCTATTGATCGGGTGGCAATCCGTTAGAACTGACTATGCATTGAACATGTTGAAAATTGTTTAAGTGTTGAAGTCCGAAACATCACATGGTCGGATGGTCGTTCGATCGGATGGCAATCCGATCGGACGGTAATCCGTCTGACGACCTGATCGTCTTAAAACTTGATTGTTTTGATAGTTTGCAGTTTTGATCAAGACGGTTGTGATAACGTGTCAAACAACAGAAACCTCGTCAAGTCTCAAGTGATCCGATCGAACAGGAATCACCCTAGTCCGGTCAGTTAACTGCTCGAGACGGTGGTTCATGTTTAACCCAAAACCGGTTATCTCTTAGATAGAATTCAGATCTTGAACAAACACATCACTAAGAAGGAGTAGAAGATCAGATCTAGCTCCGATTCTATCGGTTTTGAGTGCATTGAGTGTAAAAGAGTTGAAAGAAGCCAATACTTGAAGTTCATAAGATCTGAGTTGTTCTTGTGGAAAACCTTGTTTAATCTTGTGGAAATCCTTCAGATCTGAGTCGTTCTTGGTGGAATGAAGCCAATACTTGAAGTTCATAAGAACTCCATGATGACATCATCCTAGAACACCTCAAATCCATTGATTTCATGGTTAAAAGTTGAGATTTAAAAGATAGAATGATGAATTAGTGTGTGTAGATCATAGAAGTACAAGATTTAGGTTGAAAACTTACAAAAATCATGAGAAATCGAGGGAAAGGAGAGCCTGAGTGCGGCTGGTCGAGTGGAGAGCTGTCACATCACAAATGATGTGACAGGTGGGTATTTATAGGGTTTCCAAAAGAGGAAAGGGAGCATGGGTCGAGTGGTCACCAATCGGATGACAGTCCGATCGCGTGGCAATCTGATCGGATGCAATCCGATCGGATGGCCATCCGATCGAGCGGTCACTCGATCGAGTGGCTCCGACGATTGAGTTACGGCATTTTGTTTCGTGCGTTGGGTTTTGTGATGCGATAGAATTATCCATTAGCTACACAACTAATCCCAACTACTATATCTAATATACAATCACTATAAATAACTTGCGTTTAGCGTTTGCGATTCGATTGCAATAGAATTGCGATTGCGTTTTGATTAATCACCATAACATAAACATAAATAAACATGCACAAGTAACACATAAATATCACACACACGTAAAACAATATCCAGAACGCATAATTCAGGTTGCGAATGCGATTGCGATGCGATAAGCGATAAAACATGCGATAAATATCGATTAAACCTCGATTATTAACAAGTACTCCACATAATACAACTAATGCGATAACATATATATATTAACTACAAGTTAAAGAAGTCAAAACAGGAGTTGAGCAAAGAGTGACAGATCGCAATTAGCAATCTTTTCTTCCTTTGACTTCAATCTTGACTTTGACTTTGACTTTCGAAACACGTGGTGTTACAATATTACCATATAACGACGGGGGAGTGGCCGCAAGGAGCCACCTGACGGTTGAAGGGAAGATTCTCCAAGGAATTTCCCTAGAAAATGTTATGGTTAGGTTTGGTGATCGGGGGGGAGTGAGAGCGTGTGATTGTAGAGTTCTTCATTCCTTGTTATATGGGACGCCGACTTTGTCATGGAGGCACGTTATCATGATGAACACATGGTTCACTCGGGAGTCATTCCACAGGAGGATGATTCCATATGTGTGCCTCATCAGTGCCATGATTCTCCAGCAAAACTGTCTTCCCCCAGAATTATTTTGGGTATCTAAGTCTTTGGAAGAATTCAGCTTAGCAACGATAAAGAAAAATTGGAAGATCCATGTGAAACTTTCGGGAAGCAAGTATTTGGTGACCGATGCATTGGGTCACAAGTATGAATTCGTTGACCCAGATGCACAACAATGGGCTGAGGAAGATGTGGAGATGGTTGACGAGGAAGATGAAACTGAGCATGCTGGTCCACGGGGACCAAAGCAGAGATATATGCGGCCACACCGGGAATTGAATGCAGAGGTGGCGAGTTTTGTGAACTTTAGACGGGTACCCTCGTACCGGGATTTTAACCGGGGTCAACAGGCGGTGTTTGATAACATCTCTGCGGGTATAGGAGAGGGCAGAGAGTATGATAGGAGAAGGCAGAACTGGGAGGAAACACATGGGGCCCAGATGCAAGAACAGTGGGCCTTCCAAGCGGCCCATCGGGAGAGGATGGACAAGTTCATGGAAGAGCAGCAGATGCAACAAGCGCTCCAACGATCCCAAATGGAGCGTTTGATACAAATGTAGGAGGAAGAGACGGCCCGAAGAAGGGCATGGGAGGAAAGGGAAGAGAAACAGCGAAACGAGCAAAATACATTGCAAGATCGCCGCTGGAGTGCTTTATACGTCTCTAATGAAATGGCTATTAACAACGCCAAGATCCTCCACGATCAGGAGAGACACCAGAGAGATTATGAAGCAGGCCTTCCCTATATAGAACACGCGGGGTGGACCGACTACTCCAACCTCCGTGTTCCACGAGGCCCATCTGATCCATCCCCTCATTGGCCCGAGGCAGTTGGGTCCAGTTTCATCCCGATACCATACCAGCCGCCAGCACAAGGAGAGCCGGGTCTCCTCGATAACTACCGGGAGATGTTCGAGGCTCTCACTGGTTACCCATACCAGCCGAACCCGCCAATTGACCTAAACGAGAGATATCAGCGGTGAGGGCGAGGTACGTATTTTGTTGTTGTTGTATATTTTGGTTTTCTTTATTTTTATTTCGTTAGTATTTCTTTTCTTTGATAAATGAACGTTGTTGGTGTGTTCCCTATATAACCCTCACGAGACCTACTCATCCTCCCAAGCTATTAGGGGGGTTTAAAAGGGCTTGTTGCATAAGCTAAATGCAACCGTGATTCCTATTAAAGTGAGTTAGGACTATTGTTGTTGTAAATTAATTTTCCACACAAATCAGGGTAAATTAATGCATGACTTGGTAATACTTTCATAAAAATGGTAGAACTAAGTAGCTAACAAATTTCAATGGTTGTGAGAAGCATGCTTTTACACAAGGGTTAAGATTTGTAGGTACATCATGTTCGAGGGACGACCGTTTTTGTGAAGAGAAGAAGAAGATATGGGCATCTAGCGACAAAAATCAGGTGCATGCATTTCCTTTTACCTTGATTTTTTAGTTAGTAATAAGTGGATTGTATTTGTATTTTATTTTCCGGGGTGGAATTTTTGGGAAGTAGCCGTGTCACATCCCTTGTTCATTTTAAAACTCTAGTTCTTACACATTGAGGACAATGTTTACCTCAAGTGTGGGGATGGGGGAGTAGTAAAAGTTTTTTCAATTTTGACCCGTTCATTTAAACACTACACATTAAAGACAATGTTTACCTCAAGTGTGGGGATGAGGGAAAATTTCAAAAAAATTTAAAAAATGTCTTGTTTTGAAAGCGATCTTAAAGCACAAGTAACTAAGTCAACGAGGGATGGCACAACCCATGTGGTCTTTTGTCATAGTTAAGTTCAAATTAATAGCATGGCGGGTATTTAGCGGGTGGTTATTTGGGAATAATCCGCCTAAGAAACTAGCATATTGTGCATGTCACATTCCATACCCTTTATATACGTGAGGTTTTGAGCCACTTTTACATCATAGAATTACATATGTATGTTTCTTTGTTTGAGTGGACCATTAGTCATGTATTGTAGAACTTGCAACTTTTGATACGTTTGAGACCATAGACCGAATACAAGCACAAGAATGATTAAGGCATTAGGTAAACCTTTTCCGTTTTACACCATTTTTATATCCTTACCCAAAAAAAATTTATCCCTTAGTAGCCAATTTTGAGCCTAATCCTTTTGTTTGACCACCCTATAGCCCATAACCTTAAACCTTTTTCTTTTAAACCCGTGTGATGGAAATTCGATTATAGGAGTCAAGTTTGTATAGTTGTGAATTGTTTGTTTGCACAGATAAAAAAAAGAGAAAAGGAGAAAAAATCAGAAAATGTTGCAAAAAAGAATAGAAAATTGTTGAGAAAAGAACAAAAAACAATATGTGTTCTTAGTTTGAGAAATAAAAGGCGAAAAATTGTTGCCTTCTAGTTTGATATTGGTAGTTAGTCATGCTTAGAATAGTTGTTTTGTAATAAAAATCGAATTTTCATCACCTTAGCCACTTTAAAATATCCTAATTCCTACCCTTAGCCTAGCCCCGTTACAACCCTTACAAACACCTTATGACTTATGCTTAGTATTCGTGTTCAGTGGTGGAGAATGATTGAGTTGCAAGCCTATGCGGGTACATGTTCTAATCGGTTTGAGTGATTATTTCAAAAGTGCTAATGCATCAACTATTAGCCAATTTTAAACCGAGTGGAGAGAACATTGTGAGGGATATGCATGAATTGTCGGTTTCACGGGCGGGTTAGTCTTGGATAACCATTTTATATGTGATTATTCACTTTACCGTTAAATATGTTGAAAATTGTAAAGAGTTTGAACTTTTGTATGACAATTGACCTTAACCTTCGTCTAGGGAATGGGGAGTGTGTTCTTTGTTTGACCCACGTGAAAGTGAAAAACAGATTTACTTAAGGGAAAGCAAAAGACAAGTGTGGGTATGTGATACGTGGTCGAATAATGGTGCTTGTATATGTTTAAGTTTAGGTTTTTACTTGAATTTTAATCTTGAATAGCCTACTTTTAATTAGATTTGTGTTTTGCAGTTTTAATGAAGTTTAAGGATCTTTTTGGGAGCTTTACGAGTCACCGGAGCAAAACACGGACCACCGGTACAGCAAACGGGTCAACCGGGAGTGCAAAATGGAAAAAATGGAGAACCATAGCAGGAGAGGTCGTCGGCGACGCGTGCTTGTTTATCCCGTCGGGCAAAAACCCCGTAACCAGGAGTTTAAGTCGTCGGATGGCTTTTGGTAATTCAAAACCCATCGGCGACAGGTTGATAGCCGTCGGCGACGGCTGGTGGATTTTTGAAACGCGATTTTTGGTTTGTTTGGTGTGAAGGACGACTTCTATTGGTTCTTTGGCCATTAATTCAGGAGTTACACTTCCCTTGAGTTTGAATCTTCATCTTGGAGCCTAAAACATCATCTCTTCCACTTCCAATCCATCTCTAACACCTAGCATCATCCGAATTAACGAATATCATCATCCAATTCACCTTCATCACCAATCCACAAACCCTAGTTCATTCATCCATCATTCCTTTCACCATCATCACCCACCAAAACCCTAATCCTCATTGTTCCACCATTCCACAAGCTTCGAGATGATTCAAGTCAAGTTTCCAATATCCGGTGATCAAGTTCCTTCAACCATAAGCGGCTAATCACCTTGGTTTCACCCGGTGTAGGTAGTTGTATTATCTAGCGTTTCTATTTGTGTTTAGTTTTGACTTGTGTGACAAATTGTGTTTTGATTTTGAACACCTTTAATAATTGTTGTGTATTTGAATTGAATTTTCAAATTGTCAAACGATGATAAAGTTATGACTTTGTGAAATGAATTTGTGCACTTATACGTTATCTTGGTTAGGATTTACTTGTGTTGATTACAAAGTGCATTCTTGTCCATTCTTAGGAATGTTGATAGTTATTGGCACCTAAGTCAGGGTACACTAAATCCGTTAATCATATATCCAATTAGGTCAATTCTAAAACTTGTAGGAACCTGGGTTTGCAATTACCGAAACTGGGTGTGAACCCTTTTTCTTTATCTTGTTTAAATACCCAATTACATTCTTGCAAGTGTTAATCTTTAGTAGTTAATCAATCCAACCACTTTAGTAATTTTATTCAACATCTCTTTACTAAACAAAAACCATAAAAACAACTTAGCAAGCTTCATAAATTGTGACACTCGTTTAAATTCAATCAAATCCATTCGCAAACCACATACTCTTCGTGGTTCGACCCCTTACTACCACTAACTATTTGTTAAGGGTAATTAGGGTTTATAAATATTATCTTTGACCGGAGCGCGACACTCCGATCACTAATTAACCATATACACTTCCATTTTTCATCCTAATACATCAATTTAACAAGTACACATGTCAAAACACAACTAAATCAATCAAGGCATTTCATCGAACATGTTGTGTGCGTACCATCAACAAAGCATAATGTACATAGTTTAAGCACATTTTTCCTATTTCATCCATAGATTAACATAACAATTCCAACTTCACAAATCATCCTCATAACCATATATCTTTTGTTCTATATCAAATTATCTAACAAAATACCTACTACATGTGACTTCAAACATTAACATTATACTAATTTGTACATAGTCTTCTCTAAACTTCATCATTCTACAAATCCAAGTGGGTTTTACCCCAATTCATCAATATGATCAAAATTAAGCACATTACAACTTCTACATGTTGATATTATCTAGCATTCATGTTCAATTTCATAAAACATTCATGGATTACACATAACCCATTTCATCAACATTCACTAAAACATGAAATTCAACTTGCTTGGTGATAAGAACACTTAGATGGTCATAAATCTTAGTCCATGCATACAATCAAGCTTCGATTTCCCTTTCAATTTTACTGATTTGCTAAGCTAGAGGGCTTCCCCTCTCTTTCTCTTGCTACTATCGACAAAAACACACACAAGTGTGAGTGTTTGGGTTTTAAGTTTTGTTTTTATATATAATCTTTAATTTATACAAATTTGGCCCCTCAAGTTTGGAACTTTGTATTTTATGGATAAAATCTATTCTTTAAGTTAAGATTTCTTTTTTACTTACACTTTAACTAGGTTTATACTAAAAATCAATCTTACTAGCTTATAACTAACTTTTATTATGGTAAAAGTATATATTTACCATTTTTTTATTAAGGCATCACACGTTTAACATTATAATATAACACATGAAATTTGGGGTATTACAGTCTTGAAGCATGTTTAAGCTTTCAATCCATGAAAGAACTTGAATATGCCACAAAATAACAAGCAAAACACTTTTGAAAAGTACATTGATGTGTGTAGATTTAAGAAGGTGAGTTTGTTGGATAATGTTAGGTTTTAGTGATCAAATGTAGAATCTTCATGTGGTAATAAAGGAATCATCCATCACATATGTGTATATTCAAGGATGTTGATCAGTGATTCACCCAAGCATGAAAATACATTCAACATACCAAAACTAATGTGTTCAATGTATCACATCTTTTGTTTAGATTAACAATTTTGAAAGATTCTTAAACAAATATCACCAAACTTTATAATGTAACATTCTGAACTTCTATACTTTCTAATTTTGGAAACTTGTAATTCGTGTTTCATTTCCACATTTGTAATCCGAGACCTCAATCATAATGGAAATTCATGTTTTTATATACATGTTACATTCATACTTAATTGTTATTCAATCAATCAACAAATACGCATTTATACACAAAACCGAGACTTGAAATGCTATCAAAACATCAACCATACATGCATTATACTTATACCATACTCAAATGCACATTGAATACCTAAAAGCAAGTTAAAACACAAGTTTATGGCATAAAATAACCTAAAAATCAAGTGTAGGGATCAAAAGTGAACAAAAAGCAAAACTTTGGAAAAATCAGCACGTCGCGCCATGCGACGGGACTACGGGAGAGCCTGTGGATGGTCGAGTGGTGCGACTAGGGTCAATCTGCAACAAAATATTTTAACCAACCTGGTTTCACCCCTTTTTCCACATCTTTTCTTCTCCAATCACCTTCTAACCTTCTTTAAACCCAAACCCTAATCCTTCCCTATAAAACCAAGCCTCCTCCACCACCTTTTCACTTTCCACAACTTCATTATACCCTTAACCACTCAAGAAGTCTCAAGAAATTCCAAGTTTTGAGCAGAAACTTTCTAGTGCTCAAGTGAGTGTTCCACTCACTTTCTTCTTCATTTCTTCATATTTTTTTCTCATCCAATCCACTTGGATAACCTCTAGGAATGTGTCCACAAGTTTACCACGGTAAAATAAGGTGCTACAACTCCATGTTTGAGGTCCAAAGTGTGTTATATTTTCTGTTTTTACAAAACTTTTATGACTTGCATTGTTCATTTTTCATCTTGTGGAAATCTTGCACCATCCTTGTTCCCAACTAAACTTATGTTGTGGGGCTTGTGTTATGGTAAGTTTCCAGAAGATTAGATGTTCAAAACTTCATATACTTGATGCCCCAAAGGTCCCAAGTGACCTATAATGTATTGAAACCAACCAAGTCTTCAATCCTCAATGTTGAAAGACATATGTTTTGGTTAGGTGTGAACAATGGAAACCTTGGTTCTCCAATTATGATTCTACCACCTCACTTGTTAGTTAGTTTTTACAATCTAAGTCAACCAAACAACTTCCAAGAACAAAGTGAACAAGACTACACACCGTCTCTAAACATTTGCCATGCATGGGATGCACTCGTCTAGTCATGTCACTTGGTTGTTTAGGCGAATTAGACACGTTCATTTTTGTTCATATTCATGACCAACCGAAATCATCCACTAAGTTGATGATTTGGTGCTTTAGTGAATCCATATAATGAGGTTAAATTGATGGAATTCATCATACCTCCCTACATGACTAGTTAAACTAACATATATATGTAATTATAAAACTGAACCCTAACTTCAATCAATTCATGGTTGAAAGTTATGAGTTATGGTATTCACCATCCTAGTTGTTGATTCCTCGCTTCGGATTCTAATGGGTGATTTGGTACCCATAAAAACACACAAAAACCTAGTGTCCGAATGAGTGTCTAGACAAGATGTATTTTATACAATATCAAACTTTTCTTGTTATAGTTCTTAAATTCCGAATCTAACTCATAATCGAACTCCATTAACTCACACACCTTCGTTTCTCATTGTAGAGTAGCTTTGGTGTTCCAACCCTCTCATTCATATCAACTCACGTTTGGAAGCTTTAGCAACCCGTGAGTATACTTGACCCTTTTTACGCTTTAACGCACTTTTGAGAGTAACAAATATAATCTATCAAAATTCACAATGCACATAACCAATCATATTCAATCACCCAATCCACCAAACATGCTATTTGTTATACTTAGGTTGTTCATGCTAGAAAATATTCATGCACTCTATTTGTCATTTACTTAGCTAGCCTACCTTAATAATTATAGCGCTATAAGAGTAGCACACCACCCGTTTATTGGGTATTTGTTAAGTATTCAATCAATTTTTACGGTCTCGTTCATTTCGGCGACAAGGGTACGCACACTATTCAGTGGACACAATGGTTTGACCTATAGATATGCATGCTAGCTTCAACTTTGAATACATTTTGCCATGTTGGATTTGGGACTTTTATGATATGCTATGTAAATCGAACTTGTATGCTCACCGACCATTATGTGTTGACAAATTATTTTAATACATGTTGCAGGAAAGTAGCCTTGATGATTTGAAGAAATTGGTTAGGGTGAACTAGATACGCACCCAAATTAATATGTAATGTATTTTGGCTCTAAGTTTTAAGTGTTTATGTTGAGAGTTTTGATGGCTATTATAGGTCTCGATTTGCCAGCTTTCACACCCCAACCGATGACGGAAACATTGGAGTGAGACAAAAACGAGATTGCAAGAGACTTCATAACACTATCTGTGACAATATTTAATAAAATCAAAATTTCATTTCATTGCTAAATTCAAGTACATCTTTTTGAAACAAATACAAAAACATAATCAAATAAACAAAATACAACATAAGTACTAAAATTAAAATGGGTTTCTAGTTCATCCTACTAGATTCTGTTCATCATCATCGTCATCAAATTACTGCAACAAGTATTAAAGTATAGTTCAACACAAAAGTATTGGCGAGTATACAAGTTTGATTACTAGCATAAGTACAAAAGTTTAAACGAATCCACATGGCATAATTGTTAAGTTAAAACTATCATATAATACTAGCATGCAACCATACATGTTAACCCAAAGATTCTCGCTAGCGTAATCTAATCATAGTAATGAATAGACCATTTTGTTTATTTAACATGACATCAAGAATACGGGCGATGCATTAATCCTATAGCGCTATACATGTTAAGGGGGGCTTGTACGAAGTTAATGACAAGTATAAAGCATAAGAATAGTCTAGCATATAAGAGTTCAAGTATAACGTATTGAGCATGTATGTGGGATTGTTTGTTTGTGATTTAAGCATAAAGTATGTGTTTTGCGTGTGTTCAATAGCATAAACGTATTGCACCCAAAAGTGTAAAAAGTAAAAAGGGAGTCATGTATACTCACGGTTTTGCAAGCTTTCCGATTAAACCGAGAGTTGATGAGTTGTTGAGATAGGAACACCGAAGTTACCTACATGGGGGAAACGAAGGCGTATGAGTATTCGGGTTTGTGGAGAGTTTGAATTCGAAATTCTAATTATATAAAAATATGTATACGAAAAATAATTATCTAGTCTTAAACACTCGTTTTTGACACTATTATTTTCATATGATTTCATGGGTCGAAACTTGCCCATTAGAATCGTAATGAGAGGTTTAAAACATAGATAATATACCTATATCCGGTTAACATCAAGAACTCGGTTATGTATATATTTATATATCATATAGTATATCTTATAATAAGTCCATCATGAATGTCATATAAGTCAAGCATGGAGGTAGGATGATAAACATCCATTGAACCTCATTGTATGATTCACCAAAGCACAAAGTTTACCAACTGAGTTGGTAAACCCGGTTGGTCATGAATGAAAGTAAAGTACAACTAATCTACTATCATACTAAGTAGCCAAATAAGAATAACCCGAGCGTGTCATACCCAATATGGCAAATGTTGGAGGCGAGGCGGGGTTAACTTACTTTAGGACTAGGAAAATACTTACTGAATACGAATAAAAACACCAAGTGAGGTGGTGGAACAAGTTTAGGATAGCCAAGGCTTCCAAGGTTCACACATTTACCAAAACACAAGTCTTGACATATGAACTATGGTAAACTTGGATGGTTTCATCACTTGTGGGTTGTCTAAACACTATCAAAACATAAAGTTTAGAGGGTGTTTGCACCTCTAAACTCATAAGAATCAACCTAAAACAAGTCTCACAACCATAGATGGTTTTAGGAACAAGTAGGACAAGATTCATGTAAGAAAGTTTAAGTTTTCGTAAAAGTTTGAAACATAACTTCCAAACAAAAAAGTTTGGACCTCAAAATGGTGATGTTCCATCTTAGTTTACCATGATAAACTTGTGGATACACTCCTAGAGGTGTTCCAAACTTTGTAGTGGAAGAAAAGATGAAGAAAAGGTGTAGAAAAGTGAGTTTGAACTCACTTTAGAACTTACTTGTAATCTGCCAAGAACTTGAAATTTCAGTAATGTGAGAGTGTTTTGAGAGTGTAGAGGAGTTTGGAAAGTGAAAATGGTGAGATGGAGGCTTGTTTATATAGAAAGGAGGTAGGGTTTGGTGTTAAAGGAGGTTGAATGCTGATTGGGGAGGAGAAGAAATGGAAGAAGTTGGCCAGTCTGCATTTAAGAAGCAACTCGCTGCAGATTCAGGCCCGTGGCGTCACGCGACCAGGAAGGGAAAGGGGCGTCGTGTAGCGCGGCGCTACCTTTGGCCAGAACTTTGTTTTTTCACACTTTGGCCCCTAAACTTTCGTTATGTTATCATTTTATGCACTAACTTTCATAATTAGAATGTTTTTAAGCGTAGAAAGCGTATGTATGTATAATTCGAGTATCGGGAATGTACGTTTGAGTATCTGAACATATATCATGTGTCGGTTTTCATGTAGTTATGTATTTAAACAATCGATTGCATGTATAACAAGTACGTAGAAAGTATGAATTCCATTACGTTCAAAGCCTCAGATTACAAAGTTGGAAATGAATACGAACATGATACGAATACAAGTTTCCAAAAATAGAAATATGATTACATCATGCTAATTAAGGAAGGTACAAAAATGCATAGCGTTACACCAATAACTCGAACGATCGTAATTATCTACTATAGTTTTTATGCGAAAGTTGACTAGTGTTTAATTTGGCCAAACTTAATGAATTACTCATTATAAATGGTTATTTGGTTAAGTGGGAAAATAATAGACAAAGCCCATTTAAATATGGACTCATACCATATATTTAATAGTCAAATAACTTAAGTGGGCCCATAAGATATATGGGCTATCTAATGATTATACCCATATATAGTATTTAGGGTTTCCCCTTGATGTCATTATAAATACACGCCGTACTTACAGAGAAAGAACACTATAAATTTTCATTCAAAGATCGTCGTCAATCTGTGAAATCCTAACGACAACCGAAGCAGAAGCAATCAATGGCATTTTCATTTTCTTTCTAAAGTCTCGATTCCTACAAGTAAGTTTCATTATTATCCCGATCTCTTATTTATTGTTTATGATTGAATATACATAATTAGGGTTTATGTTTTACCCATTTTCTCATGACATAATTAATAACACAAGTTACTACCATGTATTCTCATTGTTTGATTTCGTTTCTTTTTTACTTGTTGAATTCTTGAAACGGTATATATCACAAACTTATATAACTTAAGCAAGAATAAATAAATAATAAATCGAATAATTTTTACAAAAAACGCGTGAAAAACAAAGTGAAAGAGCAAAAAACATTTTGCTAGGAGTAGGACCACTAAATATGAACGCGATCCAAAATCACGACGTTTATTCTTTTCTTTACAATAATTAAATTTATTATTGTAAAAAACAATAATACACTTATCTAAACGAGAAAGAAAAATATATAGCGGTGTAAATGCACATCTATAATCTAGAATCTATAAATATATAAAAAACACACACGTGATACTCAATTTTTAATAAATATAATAATATTCTCAACATATGTTATATATATATATATATTAATTTTATGCATGGTGAGGAATAGTAACATTTGTTTTGTCTTTTGTGGTTTTTATTTTTTTATTATTTTTTACATAGTAACTTTAGGGTTTTTTTTCATTTTTATAACAAAATTTTGTTGGATTTAGACTTCCTTAGATTGCTACTTAGCACGGTGTTTGATGCTCACATTATGTCACTCGTGTTTTTTTTTCATTTGGTTGTCACTTAGCATGATGTTTGATAGTCACATTTGGCGCATAAAGTTTTTTTACCCCTTCAACAATATTAATTAACTATAATACAATTAGGAACTTTTGTAAATAGTGTTTTTCACTTTTTTGTGTTTTTTATACTTTTACCCTCAATTTTTAGCATTAACATTTACAACCTTAACTTTCTAAAGACTTTGTGATCGATTTTTACGTGTTTATAGTTATGTACGTGTCGGTATAAATTCAAGTTGATTTACGTTTCGACGTAATTTAACTACCTTCTCAGCTTCAAACACCTACTTCGATAATTTTTTCAACTTCGACAATCTTCTCAACTTCTACTATCTTCTCATCATCAACTACCTTCTCAGCTTCAAACACCTTTTCATCTTCAACCACTTTCTCAAATTCAACTACCTGCTCAGTAACTTTATCCTCTTCACTTAGTTCAAAAATCTTTTCCTGAACAACACTCTCACTATTCACCTTTTTCTTTTCTTTTGCTGCTTGTTTCTTCTTCAGCTTCTCCACTCTATCTGCAAAATAAAATTGAAAACTTTCAGGAGATAAATGAGTTTTTGCAATATTAATATGCATTTCTTCCTCATCATCACTATCATCAGTTGATGATTGATCAAACACTTATGTATGTTCTGAACTATTATATGAAGAAACAAACTCTTCATCTTGACTTTTCTCATCACTGGCAAACACTTTCATCCATTCCGTCATCAAATCTGACTCTTGAACTATTTGTGCAATGAGAGCTGCTACTTTTGAATCAGGTGGAATATATTTGTCCCAACTGAAACCTTCTACTACTTTTTCATCATCTTGATCAGTTATGCCATAATAAGCTTTCTTATTTGCATCTTCGATCATTTTAGCATGTGCAGTTTGTGGTTCCTTTTGTTGATAAGGTTGATGAGAAACTTGTTGATAAATGGCTTTCCAATAGTAATCATCTTTTCCAAACGGATTCTTTGCTCCACTCGCTTCTCGATTGGTACACTCCCTCTTGAAATGACCTTTCTCCCTGCATAAAAAACAAGTAACTTTAGATTTATCAAAACCCAAAGTAGAAACTTTTGCATCTAAGAAATCATCTCTTCCTGTAATCATTTTAAACTTTTCAGCTATTCTCAACACACTCGCTAAACACCACTTTATATCCATCAGCTCCATTTCTTCAGCATCTATCTGATCATAATCCTCTTTCGTTAACATAGGATTTCCGATCCTTCCTGTAACCAATCCTTCATATGATTCCAATACTGTAACAAGTAATGCCATATGACTTTTGACAACTTCTTCAGAAAAATTTTGACCATTCTGAAGATGCAACGCGATGTTGCAATTTAAGACATGACCATTGTTGCTGTTTGAGCTTTAAAATTGATGACTTGAGCTTGAAGCTTTCGTATTAACACTAGGATATGAGGAGAATCCACTGCTGCTGCTGTTTGAACTTTGATTGATTGATTCAGATGAGTTTACAGCACTAAAAGCAGTTTGAACTTTTGGACTTGCTTCGACATTTTGAACACTCCCTTTGAAATACATTTTCACATCTTGTTATGGACTTGGATTGTTCATTCTAGCAATCTTTTGTTGTTCCAGATCTTGACCTTCAATCTTTTCAATGAACTGAGAATTTGTCAAACCATCATATTCTCCAGTATTTTTCAAGATCATCAGATAAGTACCCCATTCTTTCTAAGGTAAAGCATCAGCTAATTTGTCAACCCATTCCTCACGATCTTTGTTGATGTTTAACAGTGACATTGACCGTACTATGTGACAATATCTTTCAATCAATTTCTTTGTATCTTCTCCTGGCAAACTTGAAAATAAATCAAATTCTTTCTTCAGCAATGATTTTTTACTCTTGATCATTTTCTCACTTCCTTCAAACTTAATTCTAAGTGCTTCCCAAATTGAACGTGAAGTCTTATCATGTTGAAGCAATACGAATATGTCTTCTTTAATAGCTTGCTGGAGTAAACTGATCATCATCTTTTCTGCTTTGTACATGTCTCGTTCTTTATCATTAAATTCAAAAATCTTTTTCTCAACTCCCAAATCTGTACGTGGTAAAACATACTTTTTCTCAACACATTCCCAAGATATCAAATGATTAGCTTGAACCCAGTTTTCAAACCGATCTTTCCAACCATAATACTCCTCAATTCCCATTAGCTTTGGGGGTTTTTGCATTGTTCCGGTTTCATTTTCCATGTTCATGCTTTGAGCAATGGCAGCTGGAGTAGTCGGGGTAGTAGCAAATGCGTTATAGAATTCCTCTTCCATGATACAGTAACAAGTTTTTCAAAACACAGACACTTTCAAACGAAATTCTTCAAGCGAAATAATCTCCTCAAGCAAAATTACACTTTAATACGAAATAGAACTCCCAAACGAAATAACCTCTCAGACGAAATACCCCTTTCAAACGAAATACCAACTTTCAAACGAAATCACCTCAAACGAAATAACCCTTTCACACGAAATTACCAATTCCGTGC
Source organism: Helianthus tuberosus (assembly GCA_030545235.1). Taxonomy (NCBI): domain Eukaryota; kingdom Viridiplantae; phylum Streptophyta; class Magnoliopsida; order Asterales; family Asteraceae; genus Helianthus; species Helianthus tuberosus. Next base: position 55,942,590 of record CM060406.1, read on the forward strand.
GAAATAACCAAACGAAATCCTAATCTGGTGCGAAATAAGTAATTTTGTGTGGAACTGCTCAAGCGAAATAAGCCTTATTTCGTGCGAAATACTACTGATGTCATCATCTCGAGCTGTTTTTGGTCCAATTGATTAGGTTTTAGTCCGATTTTAGGTCTGAAACTTTCAAGGATTTGTTAAAACACTATTACGCTTATAATATGTGAAATTCAAGACATTTTGACCGTGAAAACAAGTTTGATTTAGAAAAGAAGGTGTAGAAATCAGAATTTTGAGCTGAATTGGTAAGAACTCTTCCTCCTGAGCTCTGATACCACTTGCAGGATCGTTTTCTGACCCAAATGAGTCGTTCAGAAGAGTTTTTCTCAATACGAAAGGCGGAAACAGACGTATCGAGTTCAATTCAGCTAGAAATACACTTTAAACAGACGTATCGAGTTCAATTGTAGACACTTCGGCAGCACTTCGGCTCTCAAACCGGAATCTAATTTCGTTACAAATGACACAGATCAGGCAACTATTTATAGACTGAGTAATTTCGCATGGAACGGTTCACACGAAATCACTTTCACACGAAATTATAATTTCATGCGAAATAACAATGTGATTTCATGCGAAATTACACTATGTAATTTCGTGCGAAATTACCCTTTTGACATTTTCCTCGTATAACGTGCCCTGATCTATACAATCTAATACAAGACTCGATACAAGACGAAGTCGACAGACGCATGCACCAACACCTGTTCTATGTTTCTATACTAAAAAATCAGAAACCTATAAGTATACTAAAAAATCAAACCTGTTCAAACCTTCAATGTTTGGCTGTTCAATGTGTTCTATACTCAAAAAATCAAACCTGTTCAAAAATCAAGCATACCTGCTAAGTTTACTATCAGTCCAAAAAGGCACATACCTGCTGCACTATCACCACTATCAGTTTACCAAAAAGGCTGATCAGCCAAACATGTTTATAGGTTTCATGTGCTTAAACTTCAAGCATGTATGCTTGATCACCACTATCAGTTTAAGCACAAAATAACACATTAGCACAAAAGAACACATTAGCTTTAAACACACTAGCTAAACAAGTTCCAGGTATTCAAACCTGTTCAACACTTGTATGATCATGTAACTGTCATTAACTGCACATTTTGATCATTAACCTGTATGATCATCAACTGTATGATCATCAACTGCACATCTAACCCGTATGATCATGTAACTGACATCAAACAAGTGTGGACTGCACATATTCAACAACTAACATGCTGCTATTGTAACTGCTGCACATTTCAATAAAAACATAACACCCACCCTATAACCTGATGCACATTTCAACATTTCAACAACTAACCTGCTCCACATTTCAAGAACCTATAACAGCATTTTCATCAAAACATCAAACATCAAACTTCTGGGATTAAACAGCATTTTCATCAACATACAAAATGATGGATTAAACATCATTTTCATCAACATACAAAATGATGATTGTCTAACTTGCTAAGCTGCTGTAAATGTTATCCTACTTCAAAGTTAAGTTAACCTACAAAATACACATTACTATTCCTACATAACTACTAACTTATCATCCGCTCAACTCTCCGGTGGATAATGGAAGTTGAGGACAGGCCTCCCAAACACGGAGACCACCAGGTGGACCACCAATGATGAGCTTGATAAGCTCATCGTCAGGTCAACTGTAAAAAAACCAACAAACATCACAAAATTAACATGGAAATCAGATTCAATCAAACTAATTGCTAATACCCTGTTTAACATGAGACTCAATCAGACACAAATCCGACCCTAACCCTGTTTATAACATGATAATAACTAACAGTGAACCAAATCTAACCCTGATTAACTAACATTGGGCGATTATACCTGCGGTGTGGCGGATGACATAGCGGATCAGCCAACAAACAACCGGCATTTTGTAAGGTCTGAAGGGGTGTCAACGGAGGAGGTGGTGTCGTCGGAGGACCTGATGTCGCCGGAGAAGCCTGATCGCAGGAGAAGGTGTCGCCGAAGAAGCCTGATGTTGTCGGAGAAGCTTGATCGCATGATCGAAGGAGGATGGTGGGAAGGTTGGGGGGTAATTATGCTTTCATATGTTACTTATAGGGGTGTTGTAATGAAGAAGCTTCACAATAATTGCAAAATTACCTATTTACCCTTTGACCCTCACCTTTATATGTTGACTGTTAAGCAAATTTGACGCCGGGGGGTAAAATCGCGACATAACACCAACATTGGGGGGGGGGGGTAAAATTGCAATTATTTCGTTAGGGGGGTCAGAGTGCCAATTGGCCTAAACCCCAGGGGGTAAAATTGCAGTTTACTCAACAGATTTTTTAGGGCTTTTGATCAGAACGATGATAAGAGTCCATTGATGTAAAACTTACTTCGAAATGGTGCTCCAAGTGGCCTGATTTTGGTTAATTGGAAATTTAAACACCCGAATTGAAGCGTCGTTTTCATCGTTTGGAGCACCATTTCGAGGCAAGTTTTACATCAATGGACTCGTATCGTCGTTCTAATCAAAAGCCCTAAAAATTCTGTTTATAATTTGGAAAAAAGCTTAACTCCGTTAATTTTTTTTAACGAGGGACCATTGTAGGAAAAATAGGTGAAAGATGGGACTGGTGGGGGGAATATTCTGAGTTGGAATTATTAATGGCCAATAAGGTCTCAGTGGGATCATTACAGGCCAATTTCCCAAAGAAAAATGTATATTATGTTATATGATTAAAAAAACATGCCCATATCAAAATATTTAATATTAAGTTAGGTATATTTTCAATAGGGGTATCAAAAGCTTGTGGCTTGAGCCTTACTCGAAAAAAACTCATTTTGTTTTCGAGCCAGCTCATTTTGTAATTGAGCTTAGCTCGAGCCACGGGTGCTCGGCTCGTGGCTCGGCTAAGGGCTCGACTCATTGGCTTGTATGCATGTGTGTGTATCTATTTTTTTTAACAATGTGTGTTAATTTTTTCGGTTTACAATATTTGTAAAAAAATAAAAAATAAAAATTAACGAGCTGGCTCGATTGGTCTTGAGTTGGCTCGACGTTTTTACGAGTCAAGCTCGAGCTTGATTTTTCAACCTGAAAAAATAATCAATTCGTGCAGACCCTCGATTACAGCCCTTCTTAAATCCTTGGACTTGTTAAAAATATTTCAAACATGTCCAATTATGCAATATTCAAACATAAGGGGGGTAGGGGTGGTCATCACTCACCACTCACTCATCACTCACAATATTCAATCAATTTTCGTCATGTCATCGAGCTTTATTCCATCACTAGTGATGGTTTTTAGTGGAAATACTCATCACTCACCACATACTATCAAAATCATTAAAAAAAAACAAAACAAAACTGAATTCAAATCAATTCTTCACGCGTGATAAACTTGACGCATTATAAATTTGATGAGTGATGAGAATGAGTGGCAGTGGTGTTTGGTTAAACATCACGCGTGATGGTGGTGGTATAATGGACCACCCCGGGTTAGTTTTCAAGACATTATAGTATTGGTTTTGAAACGGTGTGTCGAAACTGAGGGTGCAAACGAGCTGAGCTATTCTCGAGTTACTCGAGCTTCACTTGAGAAACGCTTAAAACGAGCTGAGCTTAAGCTCGAGCCCAAGCCTAAAAACAAGCTCGTTTGGTAAACAAGCCCGAACCCAAACTTCACTTATCAAGCTCGAGCCGACTCACGAGCTTAAACGAGCCAACTATACATATACCTTTTAATTAATCTACTAAATATATATTTAGATAATATAATAATTACTACTTACAAAATTATAAAAAATAACTAAATTATATATTAAATAAATAGGGTAAGGATAGTGTAAAAAGGGCCTAAAGTGTGAGAAGTGTATTATAACACTATATATAATACTATATAACACCATATAAACACCGTATAACAATATGTAACACCATATAATACATATAACACTATGTAACACTATATATCATTATATAACAAATATAACACTATACATCTATCATAGACATGCTATCAAACAACCTATAGTGTTATATTTGTTATATAATGATATATAGTGTTATATGGTATTATATGGTGTTACATATTGTTATACGGTGTTTATATGGTGTTATATAGTATTATATATAGTGTTATAATACACTTCTCACACGTTGAGCACTTTGAACACTTTTTACTGGATCCTCTACCTAAATATATAAATTATTATAATCAATATAATTAAAAAAAAAAATTTGGAAGGTGACTTTCTATATACTGACCATAAGTCACCAAGAGCTTGTCAAAGACAATCTCCCGTCAGCCCCGCCCCTGGGAACGCGATGTTCGATCGGGCCCCGGCCCCCGCGCAAGCTGACCTCCGCCCGGAAACCATACTGCCCCCACACGAGAGACTCGCTGGGGTAACAACTGGGTAAAACCGGGTTGCCCTCCAGCCCGAACCATGCCTCGGTAGGAAACGAGCCATCATTGGGACGTCCCTCCCTAATGTCACAGGTGGGAGTCGAACCGGTGACCTCCAAGGAGGAGCCGACCCAACTTAACCACATAGGAGGGAAATCAACAAATAATAAACGAGTCGAAACCCGAACAAAACTTGCTCGAGGTTTGAAAACAAAAGTTGAATCGAAACTGAAGCTTGAGTTTTCATAACTTAACCCTAGTCGAAAGAATCCTAAATCTCCTGGATTGATGCATTAATGGATAACCCCACTTGGGCACTTGGTGGCTGCTTGTCTCCTGGATCCTGCTCAATCTTACCTGGCTTTTGTCTTTCTCCTTAACAACAAATATCCCACACCAAACAAACAATCACTCTGCTGCGTTAACCTTCAATTTTTCTTCTGCTTCTTTAAGGTTTCTTTTTCGACTTACACATGAACCAAAACATTTCTTTAGACAAAACGAGGAAAAATACTCATAAACATCCATGGGAACCTAAACCCCAGGAAACACAGGTGACCAATTACCTCTCTTCTCTTTTTTCTGTATAAAATTTTAATGTGTGTTTTACTTTAATAGCTACTGTTTGGATGTTAACTATGTTTGCAACAGTGGGTTTAACTGAAACCCTAATTCGATTGTTTTGAACAGATTCTTATTATGTCAGATAAGCAGCCACAGAAGACTTCAGGGTTAGTGACGACATCATATTTAGACCATGTGTAGTTGTTTGGGTGAATAAAGCCCCTACCCTTGTGCGTTTTTCGCCATGTGGCAGTACAGTCAGCAAGGGGCATTATTGGGCGTTTTTTCTAAAATGGATGATGCGGGGATGTGGGCGTTATATTAAAAAGTGGTCTTAAACAATTAAATAAAAAAAATCCAAAAAATGGTATTGGGCAAGCATAGGAAAGAATGCATGTGATTGGCCAAACAATTGGATGTTTGGCGTGGTTTAAAAAACGCCGGGGGGCTTTTTTTGAAAAAAAAAACGCTAGAAAACGCCTGTGGGGGTGGGGCATGGTTGGGCGTGTTTGGGGAAAAAAACGCCCAAAATTATACCACTACGGATGGTCTTATAAGACTACTTACTTACTTTCTCTAGAATTCTTAATGACTTGAGTAATTTAATATAGGAGAGGGAAAAGAACACGTGTGTGTGATATTTACAATAATGCCGAAGATCAATATATGTGTTTGGAGAGGGCAGGAATGTTGTTGGAACGTTTAGGTACCGCGTTACCTACCTTTGCCAAGTGTATGCTACCGTCTAACGTTGCCTATAGTTTTTGGCTGGTAAGCATGGACTCACTACTTACACCATAGATACTAGACGTCGTAAAACGAGCCAGTTGGGTAACGGGTCAAAATGGGTTATCTTTTACGAGTTGGCCCTAATCATGTTTTTGTCAAGAAAAATTTGAGTCTGTATGGTTAACGAATTCATTGGAAAAAATACGATTAAAGAGGTTCAATCCATTTTGACCCGTTTCAATTTTAGCTACTTTTTATTATACCCGTTTGACCTGTTAAAGATATAAGATTACCCAAATCGCGTATTGCATAGGTGAATGGGTCAAAAATTGCTACCTCTATAGATACTAGAGGTGGTAAAACGGGTCGGTTGGGTAACTAGTGAAAATTGGTTATCCTGTACGGATTGAAAACATGTTGGATTATAATTCTCGAATTTTTTGACAAAAATTGATTAAAGAGGTTGTATGCATTGACACTTTCCACCCATTTGATCCAGTTTGACCCGTTTCTTTTTAAGCTACTTTTTATTTTAATTTTGTATTTTACTTGTTTGACCTTTTGAAGATATAATATGACCCAAATAGCCTATTGTATAAATGAAGAGGTCAAAAGTTGCTACCACGAGAGACACTAGATGTGGTAAAATGGCAAGTTGGGTAACTCGTCAAAATGGGTTATTGTGTACGGGCTGAAACGGGTCGTGTTGACTCTAAACACGTTTTTGTGAAGAAAAAAATGTATGATTAACGAATTTCTTGCTGTTTTTTTTATTAAACAGGGTGTATGTATCAACACTTTCCATTCGTTCGACTTAATTGAACGCCGTTTCCTTTTTAGCTATTTTTTATTCTACCCGTTAATATTATCCCAATCGTGTATGTTTTATTCGACTTGTTGAGTTTTTATGGACACAGTTTCTTCCAAGCAAATTTTGTATTATGCACTTGCCAGAACATGATACAACGGTTACTCTGGTGGATGAGTCTGGAACAGAGTTTAAGACAAAGTATTTGAAGGCGAGGCATGGCTTAAGTGGCGGTTGGAAGGGATTTTCATTTGCTCAAAAGTTACTACCGGGTGATATTCTGTTCTTTCATCTAGTTGGAAGCTGCAAGCTACAGGTAATTATGGGGGGTGTTTGGATATATGTGTGATTTGATTGTGATTATGTGATATTAGATAATCACAATCGGTGTTTTGTAGGTGCATATAGTAAGAAGATATGGAATAGAAGCTGTTGAAGCCGCTGTTTGTCTAATGGAAATGCATCCTCGGGTTAAAAGAAAGCGGGCTTTAACCTCTGGTAACTAACTATATCAACAGTTAAACACTTTCGGTATTCCCTTCTTGATTTTGCAACTAACTTCTGATGATAATATTATTTTAGAAAAACCGAAGCATGAAAAAGTAAAAGTAAAGGTAAAAGGTAAGAGGGCGAAGAGATACCCAAAGAAGCGTGTAATGGGACCACCAACTTGGCGTTTCGCCCAAATGGATACCAATGAAGATGGTGCCCGATGTGATGATACTAGCAACGCGTTCAGTTCTAATGTTGTTGAAGGTAATTAATACATTTTGATGTTCAACTATCTGTTTACTGATTGATTTGGGTTATGTATCTTATCAAATGGGCTAAATAAAAATTCAGGTAGAAAGGGAAAAGTGCATTATATATTCAACTTCATAAATCTATCTTACTAGAAAACATGGTAGCTTTTATGATCATTCACAGTTCATTAATTTAATTATATCTTTTAATTTATTAAACAATGGAAAAAAGGTTACGTCGACCTGACCCAGCCTGACCCGTTGCAACTATCAGTGATTAATACCCATACGGTGCCTGTAACATTCTAATTTTGTGGGTCTTGCTTGTATGATCGAAGAAAATGTAAACATACCTCCTAAATTGATGGTGGGACCCACAATACGAGGAATAGGTGGGTTTAAACCATGTGTAGTGGTAATGCCCTTACCCTTGGGCGTTTTGCGCCATGTGGCAGCCCAGTCAGCAATGCGGCATTTGGGGCGTTTTCTAAAATGGGTGTAGTGGGGATGTGGGCATTGTGGTGTAATCATGGTTGTATAAGTCCCGCCTAGGCTCCGAGTACTCCCCTAGTACTCGCTACAAGGTAGGCTACCGAGGCACGAGTACTATTCTCCCAGGCCAATTACTCCCCGAGTAATCTCCGCCTAAGCCGAGTACATCCCGAGTACTCCCGAATCTGACTAGGGAGCGCTTAACGACTTTTGCAACCATGGGTGTAATAGAATTAAATAAAAAAAAACCATAAAAATGTTATTGGACAAAAAAGGCATGGTAACAGGTGATTGGCCACTTCAAAAATGGATCCGGCGTGAAAAATAAAACGCTGCAGCGATTTTTGACCAAAAAAAACCCCACGGGGGCCGTCTAAATGGCGTGGGTGGGGGGGTGTTTGAACCAAAGCATGCCCAAAACAAGGGCCACTACGGGTGGTCTTAGTGTACATCTCATCTTAATCTTTTATGTATCATGCCTACTAATGTCATCTGCTTGCAGGGTCTAGCAGCGATGAGTCGCAACATGACCAGCGTGGCGGGGGTGCACCAAATTTGTGCTATGAAAACGGAATCAACTGTGGGTCAGCAGCCCAAAGGATATATTGTCCTACTGTTGCAAACTAAACACAAAGCTACATTCAGTTAGAAATTTTGGGGGTTGGAATAGGAATTCTTTTGTTTTTTGAAAAAAAAAAAAGTAAAACTAAAGCATGGATATGAAAGTATGGTAGCTTTTACAGGCATATATCTGTAGGAACTGACTAAATTTTGGCATTGTATTATGATATGGTTAATAGGGTTAGATACATTTGGATTGTTAGGAACTAGATCAATTACATATTAGCATTTGAACCGAGATCTTTCCCTTTTATATCTGTTCCATCTCATGAATCTCTTGACTGTTTTATTTTTTTATTTTTAATTATGTTCCTGCTAATTTTTTAGTTTATTTTTTTTTGGTGGGGTTTTGGGGGGGGGGGGGGGGGGGGGGGGTGAGAAACACCTCGCCGCCTCCCCTGATTCATTAGTTTCCGGAGTGAGTGTGGTCTCCATCCCTCCCCTGCTCCCCTCAATCTCTCTCTCTCCCCGCATTATTGATTTTTTTAAGGTAAAAAGGTGAAGGATGAGTATAACGTATGTTGAATGCCTTGAGATGACATTCAAAGATCATGGATCAGGATTAGGTATAACACACAACCTTAGTGCATCGTGATAGTACTATTTAAGTATCTTTTTGTATTAAGACATGGGTTAAAGTTACCTTTTTTTTTGGAAGGCGGTTAAAGTTACCTGAAATGCTAACTCCTTACTCCTTGTGTGCTATTGATTCGTATTTTAAAATATTAAATAATATATAATCTGGTAATAAAAAAATACATTTAGAAAATGTACGAATGTTCGTAAGACCATGTGTTATGGGCCATGGGCTCTCATAACACATGGTATATTTTCAGTAGCCAAAAAAATTAATTTCACACACATACTCATCCCATGCTAGTGGCCACACTTGCGTTTGATCCCTCCAGGCCCCACTCAAGCCTCATAGGGGCAGTGTGCCGATGTTTCTTGATGATTCACTTAGTGAAGAGAGACATGTATGTGATATACTATCATTCTCAATTAATAATTTAATGGCAAGTTATTAATTTTAATTATTATCAAATCAAGAGATTATTATGTTTCACAAGTACTAAGTTATTGTTATCCCAACAATGTATATTATATTGATTGAATTAAAAAAAATATTAACTATTTAGTAATCAAGATTTAGGAATGATAAAATAATATTTTGAGATAAGATATAATTACAATTACATATAATCATCCCATAAATAGTTTAATTAACTACATGTAATATATTATGTTCTATTACAATTATTATTTTTAATTAACCTTGTAAAAATGTTAAGTCAAGGTCTCAAGGAATATTATATGAACTAAGTTTTTTTCAGTCGCGCGTTGCGGCGAAACGGAGCAAATGATAATATAAAACAAACATTATTTGAGAATGTAGCATGTCGTTTAGAAAGCCAAACCGTTAGAATCAATTCAGTTTATCATCGTATCATTTTTCGTTTGACGGTAGCAAATAAATACTTTATTTTTTAATATAAATTCGTTTTTAATAAAACTTATATTAATCGAGGGTAAAAATTAAGCTCAACTACGTACTTTTTAGAAAAAAAAAAATTAACGAACATAAGTTATTAAAGAAATATCAAATTAATCATAAAGTAGAGATAGATTTAAAAAAAGAAAAAAAATATGATTTTAGAAAAGGAAAAAATAAAAATGCGTTAAAAGCTAAAAGTAAATAGAAAAAATTAAAATAAGTTGAAAGTTAAAAGTAAATATTAAAAAAAATATATTAAAATAATAAAATATTAAAAATCTATATATATCATTTTAAATTTGAAATTACTATTCATGGTCATTCAAAAACTATATATATATATAGAGGCCGGTTAACGTACAATACCTCTTATCCTACATTATGTACGCGATGCCCTCAGCCGTACGATCTTCAATCGATCAAACGCGGGCGAAACTAATTTAAATGATTAAATTAATCATTTTAATATATCTAAATCATACCAGGAAGGTTAAACGTCATTGCGAGGTCATAAATCTCTGTAATTGACCGATGATAGTTCAAAATCAAATTCAAAAACCTGAAAATCTTCTTCCCCAACCTCCATTCGTTCCTTTTAGTGCGATATCGATAATAAGAACTACTAATTTGGGAGTTGTAAGGTCAAACGGAAGAAGACTGACAATGATCGACCAACAATCGAAGAAGATGAACAGTAACACACACACAGATTTTTCACATGCGATATTCAATTTTTCACATGCGATTCTACACACCCCATGCCATTTTTCACATTACCCAATGCTAGCCATTTTTTCACATGCGATATTCAATTTTCCACATGCGATTCTACACACCCCATGCCATTTTTCACATTACCCCATGCCATTTTTTCACATGCGATATTCAATTTTCCACATGCGATTCTACACACCCCATGCCATTTTTCACATTACCCCATGCCATTTTTTCACATGCGATATTCAATTTTCCACATGCGATTCTACACACCCTATGCTATTTTTCACATTACCCCATGCTAGCCATTTTTTCACATGCGATATTCAATCTTCCACATGCGATTCTACACACCCCATGCCATTTTTCACATTACCCCATGCCATTTTTTCACATGCGATATTCAAATCTTCCACATGCGATTTTGTCCATCTACACACCCCATGCCATTTTTCACACTACCCCATGCTAACCATTTTTTCACATGCGATATGTATTAAATTCGCACCAGATCTGCACCTGATCGAACGGCTGGGATGATCGCGTACGTATCGTACGATAAGCGCATTTGTATTTTACTCTTTACCTATATATATATATATAGGGGGAGGTTCATTTGAGAAGAAAATTAAATTGAGAAGAAAAAGAACAAAGGGTATAATTGTAAAACATTAAATAGTTTTTCTCTCATCTCATTTATTATTATTTTTTACTAATTAATTAGTCATAAAGACTATCATCCTACACACTAAAATTTTTGCCTAGACACATCAAAATTTATCCTACACGTTTTTGAAATTTATCCTACATATACTGAAATTTATCCTACACAACTCGTCATTCATCCTACACACCTCATACTTTATCCTACACTTTAAAATAATTTTTTTCTTCTTTGAAAAAATATTTTTTTTTTGAAAATAAGTTATAATTTTAACTTAGTTAGCTATTAAAAAGGAAGACTAACAATTAATGATCTATCTAATTTTACCAATATACCCTTACACCTATATTAAAGACAAAAATTAAATGAAGTAAAAAGAATCATTCTTATTGGTTGAAGATTGTTCTTTTTTATTCTTACAAAAAATTTCTTCTCATTTGAACCCTCCACTATATATATAATGGTTAAAGAAGAGTAACGGAAAAAAGAATTTTAGACTCGTAAAATTGTGACACATGACTCAACTTATTACTAATTATTAGAGAGAAACCTGAATGATTGTTTGTTTCGAAAGTTATAAAGTCATCACATTATAAGAAAATTAAATACGAAAGATCTATTTTCAACAATACAGATTAAATTACGCCTCAGTATATATCATAAAACTTAGGATGTCTACTGAGTGTAATCCACACCGTTGTTTGATTTGGCAATATTTTGATGTGGTGAAACCATGCAAACAAGCCAAGGAAACACATCTTTAACTTTGGCCGTGGAAGCTAACGACTAGGTGAGGCAATTTTTTGAATTGTTGTTGAGCTCGGAGGCAATCTTTTTAATTGTTGTGGAGTTTGGATGTGAAAAGTGGAACCATGTCCATGTGAGAACTATGAGTTTTTAATTGGGTTTGGATGTGAAAAGTGGAACCATGTCCATGTGCGTGAAAACTATGTGTTTTTAATCGTCATGGAGGTTGGATGTGAAAAGTGGAACCATGTCCTGCGAATAAAAACTTTGTGAAAATGATGTAGTGTCTATGTGACAGTTTTCATAGATAGAAAGTGGAACCACACCCCTTAGTATTATACTAAAACCTAAGACATGGATACCCAATATTTTTATTTTTTTAGTAAACTGCCATTTTGGTCCCTGTGGTTTGGGTACTTTTGCCATTTTAGTCCAAATCTCAAACTTTTTAAATCTGGGTCCATGTGGTTTCACTTTTATTGTCATTTTAGTCCAAAATTCAAAAACCCTGTATTTCGACTGTCAAAAGCTAGTTGTTTTGTCTTTTTGTTCAGGGGTATAATCGTCCATCTTAATTTATTGTAACCCATTATTAACTTTATATATATATATATATAGTAGGGTTCCTGCGGAAAGTGTGTTTTTCCTAGAAAGTCTAGGAAGCAATAAGAACGCGACATGTGGCATTGAAGGATTGTAACTAAAAGGGCAATTGTGTAATTTGAATATTATTTTAATTATGGATTATTTTATTAGGATAACTAACTAACTAACAGAAAATTATGGAAACTAAATATTCCATTTAAATCAAATTGACAGTTTCAATTTAAATCATACAAGACGCTGTGTTTCTTGACAATGTGTTTTAACAACAAGCAGATTTCTTGACGTTGTGTTTTAACAGCAAACAGATTTCTTGATGCTGTGTTTTAACAGCAAGCAGATTTCTTGACGCTGTGTTTTAACAGCAAGCAGATTGCTGGAGGATTCTTGACACTGTGTTTTAACTTAAAACAGCAAGCAGATTGCTGGAGGATCCTTGGCACTGTGTTTTAACAGCAAGCAGATTGCTGGAGGATCCTTGACACTGTGTTTTAACAGCAAGCAGATTTCTTGACGTTGTGTTTTAACAGCAAGCAGATTTCCTTGACACTGTGTTTTAACAGCAAGCAGATTTCTTGACGTTGTGTTTTAACAACAAGCAGATTGCTGGAGGATTCTTGACACTGTGTTTTAACAGCAAGCAGATTGCTAGAGGATTCTTGACACTGTGTTTTAACAGCAATCATATTTCTTGACATTGTGTTTTAACAGCAAGCAGATTGCTGGACACACTGTCAGTGTCTTCGTCTTCAACACACTGTCATCATCAACATTAAAATGGTAAAACACATAAACCTTAAAACACACTGCCATCATCAACATATTCAGATGTCATTTTAAAACACAATATGTCAAAATAAGATAATCAAGAACAAAACTTTGAATCAGAATGTTTATAATACAAAATTGAAAGTTACAACTCGCTCTCAATGAACCAACAATACTATTCTCAACCTAAGCAGATCACCAACACGATAATCTGCAACTCTTCTAACACAATCTACCGAGTTACAAACTCACAAATTTTATGAATCAACTGAAACCCTAGATCAAGAAGAGGAACCTAAAACAAAGGTTCACCAAGACTCAGATCGAACCTTTAAACCATAGATATGGGGTTTTCTGCTTCTAGAACGAAACCAAGATTTTGAACGGCACAATCTGTCCAGCAACGATCGACGCTCTTTGAACGGCACCAGGCTTCTTTGAATAACTCTCAAACAACCACAGTTCTGACCAGATCTGATAATCACAGCGGAATGAAAATCGTGGACTTGCGGTTAGGGAGAGAGAGATAGAGAGAGAAAGAGGGGAAATCCCATGATTTTAGGGATTGGTTATTAATTTGACAGTTTCCAATTACTAAAATAACCTCAATATATTAAAAGTCTCTAATTATATAACTCAGATATTACGAAAATGCCTCCTTTTGATCTAAGCCATTAAAAACACCAATCGGAGGGCCCAGATCGCTTCCTAGACTTTCTAGGAAAAACACACTTTCCGCAGAACTCCTACTCTCTCTCTATATATATATATATATATATATATATATTGTAAAAACCCCTTTAGGATCCTTCAATGATATCAAACATTAACTTGTGAGAGTGCGGAAAACAATCACAAGCCGATTCAAGACTAAAAATATAATAGAAACAATAATGATCAAACACAAACCAGAATATCTTGCATTCAAAGTTGAACAATGACTAATACAAGAATTCCTTGTTTCGGCTGGCCCTTCCTTGTTCGCTCCTTCTAACCGATCAACCCTAACACAATAGTTTAGGTTTGCTTAAATACTAAAACATAAGGATTACTAGACTAGGCCCACTCGAAACCATCTATACTAACCCAACCCATACATGTCGACCCAAAATATAAACCAAACAATTACAAAATCAACCCTTTAACTAAGCAATCCTTCATGTATAAACCTTCAGGTTCCAACAATCTCCCCCTAGGTTTATGCATGGAGGTTCTTGAGACTTCAACTTTCACGATCACCACCCAACCGATCCTTGAGACCACCAAAACCTTTTGTGCAAATATGAATGGCTGAAACCACAGCAGCGGTCCATCCTTTTGCAATCTCTTCATACTTTTCAGTAGATCGAATTTGATTTTGAGCTAATACCTCCAGATCTTCAAGAGCAAGATTCAGCACATCAACTTGATCAACCAATCGATAATTCACATCATCATCACATACAAACACTGCCTGTCCTAGACGCTCATCATAAGCCCAGAAATGTAAGGACTTCAAAGCACCTTTTGGAATCTTTTTCACCAACGGAATCATCTTTTCTTTGTCAGTTACAGGCCAATGCACAATCTTCATACGCTTGTTTGTTTATGGATCTCTAATTCCTTTAGCTGGTCTAACGAAGGACTCTGTCGTGCGCATCGAAGGAAAGTTACGAAGAACTTCCCTCTGCAATCTCTCAAAAAACACATATCCAGCACCTCCAGGCTTATCATCTACATAAGGTGCTTTAGACAAGTTTGTTAAATCAACCTTAGTAAAAGACTGAATCTGGCCTGGATGTTTGTACCACTCGACAGGACCAACCTTTCTCTTTATCCACCATCTTTTGCGATCATGATCAAATCCCCAGCTAACCACACCAGAACGATTTCCAACTTTATCATAGAGAGTTTCACCAACATCCATTAAATGATGAGTTGCATGAGCATCACCATCATCTGGATTTAGATTCTTGTTCTTTAAAATTACAAACTCCCTTTTCTTTTTAATTCTTTCAGCCTTCTCTTTGTCTGCCACTGGATTAGTAACTCTTTTGAAGTATTGTTCCATAGCAGCACTTCTCTCATCATCATCCTTATCAAATGCTTTTCTTCTGTTTTCAACGTCAGTTGGATTAGAGAACTCTTGTGTAACACCTCGAAAATTCACGTCCTATAATGTGTTGACACGTGTCATAAGTTTGACCGTGTGAAAGAATGTTCTGAAAGGACTAAAGTTGACAATCATGGAATGTATGTGAATGTACGAGTTCTAAATGTCAACAGTGAATAAATATATTATACATTAACCCTACATGATGCTCATACCTTTAGACGAATAAGTCATGGATCATACGAAGCTAAATATGAGAGAAAGTGAGAGATTACAAACTACAGGGGTTAAATGTGTCAACATGTTTAAGTTATACCTCTGAGTGACCTTTTGACAAACCCGAAGCTTTTTAACTGTTAATTATGCTCACTAGAATGCACGATATAAATTTCATAAAGTTTCGTTATCGTATGAGCAAGTTGTGATCAAATTCGTATGTGAGGGGTTAAAGCGTCAGCGTTGAAAGTTAGGACTTTTCGGGTAACAACAAAGTTAACCGGGGACTTAACAAAATGGGTATATGTCTTGAAGCCCCTAAACATCAATTTGGAGGGCTCAAAGTGCAAGAAAATGATGTCTAAATAAAGTTTGAAGAGCCAAGGATCAAAACATAAAAATCTAAAGTTTTGATTTGGTGCAGGAGGGCCTCGCGCCACGCGAAGGTCCCTGGGGGGGCTACGCGTCGCGCTAGGGGTCATCTGATCCGATTTTCTTGTTTACTTGTCTGCCACAGCTCTTGTAAGCGACCTTTAACCGACTTTCCACATTTATCTTGACCCCTAAACAACCCCTAAGCACTAGGGACACTTGTTAGTGAGTTATGGTCAGTGGTAGACTTGTGTGTCAACATTTTGTGGTGATTAAATCACTATATAAAGGACCCTTGTTGCAACAAGTTCTTCACACCTTCATTCTTGCATTCCTGATCACTTCTGGAGCTCAAGACTTCTCTCAAGTGATCTCTGGTCATTCATAGGACTCTTGTAAGTTTGCTTGTCCTTCCTTAGTTAAGTTTTTGCTTAGTTATAGCTTAAAAGTCAAACCGTCGTAATTAACGGTTGACTTTAAGATTAATCATTAATGGTCCAGTGATTAGTCGAATCAAAAGTAGCTATAAGTTGGTAATTATGTGGGTAATAAACCCTTAAAAGGGTTCCCCCTGATTCCCACTCTAACTAGGTCAAATGTCGGGTCAAACTTGTAAATAAAAAGTCAACAGGATACTTAAATTCTAATTTATGCATGATTAGCAATGTAGAACACATACAACCTGTTTGATCATTAATATAACTTGGTAATTAGTATAAGAACATGTCTAAACATGTTCAACCCGACAATTTACTGTTTAGACCCGGTTCGGAACCGAAAGTCGCAAAGCTTTGACTTTTGCTTTGACTTCAGTTCTGACCCGTTTTAGTATGTTTTAGAAATACCTTAGAGCTTCATTTGGACCAGGTTACATGCTACTATAACCCTCTGAGATTATACACCATGGTTCATTAGTTAACCAATTAATACGCATGATTCCGTTAATTGCTCATATGTTGACCATTATGCCCTTTTCACCTTAAAACGTGATTTGTGAAAATGTAAAAGTGTAGAAACCTTAGTTACTGATATATAAAATTGTATGCAAAGTTTGACATCAGTTTGAGGAGTATATTGAGAGTTATGCTCATTAGCGTAATTAAGAAGCTTTATGTTAATAAAACGGCGTAATTAGCGTATAGCCTAGTTAAGCCTACTTTTTGATATCAAACTTATTACCCACTGATGTAATATATTATTTTGGGATTTTTGAAGATTTTTAATTAATTTTAGGCTGAGCATAACTAATAGTCGTAGGCTTAATCCGGTAATTGTCGGTTTTGCCCTTACGGGCCATAAAATGAGTTTTACATATCTAATCGACTCCAAACCTTTTGCTACTGATCTTAAATGATAAATAAATTATTTTAAGCCTTCTGGAATAATAAAAATATCAGCTTTATGTATCGAACCCGGAAATGACCTCTAATCGCCTTATTAAGCGTTTTTAACGCATAGTATGTACAAAAACTATTTTAAACATACAAGGGTTGATACCTACTGATATTTTAGGTAAATTATAATATTTTAATAGTAAGCAAAGGTTATTAAACTCAGACTCCAGTTTTGAGCTTTACGGCTTATGTGAAATTACCAAAATGCCCCTACGGTGCATAGTTTGGTTATAATTGATAAATTTCACATATATACTTTACCCTACTGTTATAACTTAGTAAACTAAGTATTTTTGCTGATTATATCAGACCTATAACTCAGGATAATACTTAGACTCTTTTATAACCTTGAAAATGACCAAACTACCCCTACGTGGCATAGTTTGTGTTTAAATTCATTTCGGGCATAATAAATGATATCTTACTGATGTCACAATATATTTGGAGCATATTAACTTAGGAAACCTGTAAATGGCTCTCATTATTACCCGTTACGCTTATTACGCGTTCGGTTCGGTTTATGTAACTAGTTTACATAAATTAGCCGAAACGGGTCAAACCTTATCGGTTTTATCTCAAAATCCAGAATGTGTATGAAATACCCATATTAAGCAAGTCTCCGAACTTTTCAGGTCTAAATCACATTCTATCCGGTCTTCGCTTAATCATGCGTACGAACCGTATCTTTAAAACTAACCGGTCTAAGCTTAAGCTTAACTAAAGACCCGTTAGGATTCTAATAGGTTATTATAAACCTTCGTTCTAGATTAGGAGCCCAGTAAAAGTACTTGCATTTGCTGTAATTGATTGATACTTTGCTCAGGTAAATACTCTTAACTTATTTTCCCTATACGGGCTTGGGATACGGTACTATAAAAGTACCGCTTGGTCGGGTATGTAGTCATTTAAATCGGATTGTGATTAATGTATTTACATAACTCGCTTTGTTCTGTATTATTTGATGTATGGCCCTTGGGGGTTCAATGACCATGTCCCGGATATCCTTGGCATCATTTTACGAAATGGCCACGACCTAAGCACGGGGTGTAGGCGTACACCTGACAGATGCATTATGTAAAAACTGGTAATCCACGTAAAGGAATCAACCTTGTGGGCATTATACCTGTGGCGTGTCAGTTAACTTAAACCGGCTCTTCTAACCGGTGCTAATGGACGGCAAATAAGTAAAACTGTATACAAGATTATCTACAAATAATTGTCCCAAGTTATAAAAGATATTTTTGCCGAAGTGCAATCAAATAAATTTTTAAACTCTTTTCAAAATGAGTCAGTTGAGTTGTATTTACCAGTGTAAACTGACGTATTTTCCAAAAAGGCTAAGTGCAGGTGCTAGACGAAATAGGCTAGCTACTCCAGGCATCATTACTCAAGTCTCGCAATCTCTATATGTCAAAGTCTGTTGAACAGTTTTCTTTTTATTTGATCCGCCTGTGGATCTTTTACTTTCCGTTGTAATACTGGATATTACTGTATATTCGGATTGTAATATATTTATCTTTTGCTTCAGCTGTGCATATTAAATATTGTGTTGTTTGACTATTATGTTGCCAACCACGTCACGATACTCCCCACCGGGCCCACCGATGACACGTGGAAATCGGGGTGTGACAGGTTGGTATCAGAGCCAACACTGAGTGAATTAAACACTAGTCTTTTGTGTTTAATCTCAGTTACACAGTTGCACATTCTTGAGTCTAGACAAGAACATAGGACAAATTCTAATTCGTTTTATTTTGTCCTTATTTGATTCCTTTGTTATTTTTCTGATTAGCCCTTGCATGGGCAAGTCATTTTTATTAGAAGTCCCTTTTAGGGCAACCATATACTTGTTTAAAAATTTTAATGGAACGATTATATTTAAATTATCATTCCTATATTATAAGATCTACCATTATAATAAAATGGCAAAATCTAAAAGGACAAGACCTAGCCATATGTCACATTAAGACAGGGCTAAGATGGTAGATCCACAATTAGATTCAGATCCTTGTTAACAGTTCAATTAGGATTGTTCTGCGTTAAATATTAAAAAGAATCTTAAAGGTAAAACCTAGTCTAAATGTCACTACAGACAAGGCCAAGATGGTAGAACCTATTCAAGAGATTCAAATCCTTATTAAACATTTTGAAAACATATTAACATGCTTGACAAAGTGTGATACGACAAAATCACATAGGTCATTTTTAACTGGGTTATTCTAAATTCCCTTATTTATATAATCATCCCTTATGGATGAAGTGCCCACAGGCTATAATTAACGTCCTCTGAGACTAAAGACAGTGGTAGCTTACGACTCCCTGTCAAGAAAAGGTAATGAACTTTGATTCAAACCTTAATGCCTCGATTCTCTGAAATCATGGCTTATAAATTAAACTTGTCTACGTGACTAGGCATTTTGTGCTATTATTAACTTATAAATTTAGGATTATGATAA
The DNA here is from genome assembly GCA_030545235.1 of Helianthus tuberosus. NCBI lineage: Eukaryota > Viridiplantae > Streptophyta > Magnoliopsida > Asterales > Asteraceae > Helianthus > Helianthus tuberosus. The sequence continues at coordinate 55,962,498 of CM060406.1, forward strand.
AGATCCTGAACAATTTTTATATTTAACAAATTAACAAAAATGTGTATTAAACGCATGGTTAATAAATCGTTTAAGAACGATAGTACTGTATGGGCTTCTAAATAAACCTTGCCCTTATTTTCTTTTTGTAGCAACTAAGACTACATGGCTGACTCTGATGAGATAAACAGTCATCCTTTGGAAAACCGCGATGATAATGATAGGATTAATATAACCAAAGGAGAGCTTCGTACACTGATTGATACAGCTGTATCTAAAGCTGTAGAAGAACAATTTAAGGAGTATAGTGGGACGCATAGTCGAGCCTCATCTGTACCCCACTCTAAGTCTGTCCCTAAAACTCATTCAGAGCCTCATAACAAGCCGCCCTCTAAGAAAGAGGAGCCAAAGAAGGATGATGATCGACATTCATCAAATGAACACAGTGTTCCATCCAAGAAGATAGTGTTCGATAATGAACCACGTACCAAGTCTTGTACCTATAAGTACTTTGTTTCCTGTAAACCCCGAGATTTCACTGGGGAGAAAGGAGCAGTAGATTGTATGACCTGGTTGGATGAAATGGACACGGTGGTGGACATCAGCGGTTGTGCTGAAAGGGATGTAGTAAAGTATGTATCCCAATCGTTCAAAGGAGAGGCACTGGCATGGTGGAGGTCTCTCATTCAAGCTGCTGGGAAGATCCCGCTCTACAACATGTCATGGGAGCAGTTTGTTACTCTCATTATGGAGAACTACTGCCCTCAACACGAGGTCGAAAGAATTGAATCTGATTTCTTATCATTGGTGATGACAAACTTAGATTGTCAAGCTTACCTCACCAGTTTCAATACCCTGTCCAGACTAGTTCCTTACCTTGTAACACCAGAGCCCAAGCGAATTGCTCTCTTCATTGGGGGTTTAGCCCCAGAAATCAAAGCCAGTGTTAAGGCTTCAAGACCTGCTACATTTAGGTCAGCAGCTGATCTCTCTTTGTCCCTTACTTTAGATGCGATCAGGTTGAGATCGCTAAAGAAATCTGAAGAAAGTAAGAGGAAACGTGAGGATGATAACTCACGAGGGTCAGAGAAGAAGCACAAGGGAAACACTGATTCTAAGAAGTTTGGGTCTGGAAGGAATAGTCAGCGAACAGAGGAAAAGCCAAAGTGCACGACTTGTCAAAAACGCCACTTTGGAAAGTGCAGACTTGAGTCAAATTCTAAGTCAGGAGCACCTGCATGTGGGATATGCAAGTCTAGAGAGCACAAGTCGATAGAGTGCAAGAAGATAAAAGACGCAACATGCTACAATTGCAATGAGAAAGGGCATATCAAAACCAACTGCCCTAAATACGCCAAGAAGCCTGAAGAGGTCAAGAAGACCAATGCAAGGGTCTTTCGAACGGATGCAAGGGAAGCAGTCCAGGATGACACCGTAATCACAGGTACCTTTCTCATCAATGATGTCTATGCAAGGGTACTTTTTGATTCAGGCACTGATAAGTCATTTGTAGATAATAAGTTTTGTGAATTGTTGAAATTGCCTGTTAAAACCCTAAGCGTGAAATATGAGGTGGAGTTAGCCGATGGCACCATAGAAACCGCCTCAACCATATTAGATGGATGTTTCATATCCATTAAGGACCACTCTTTTCCTTTGTCCCTACTTCCTTTGAAGTTAGCTGGGTTCGACATCGTGTTAGGCATGGACTGGTTATCTCATAACCAGGCCCAAATTGTCTGCAATAAGAAACAAGTGGTGATCAAGACTCCATCTGGTGAACCACTTACCATTCAAGGAGATACCCGGTATGGACTGCCTGAGCAAATGTCTATGCTCAAGGCCTCGAGATGTTTGAAGAAGGGTTGTGTCATCTACATGGCACAGGTTACTATTGATGAGCTGAAACCCAAGATGGAAGACATCCCTGTCATTTCTGAATACCCTGAAGTGTTTCCGAAAGAACTACCTGGTTTACCACCAGATAGACAAGTCGAATTCAGAATTGACATCATCCCTGGAGCAGCACCTGTTGCTAGAGCGCCTTACAGGTTGGCACCAACAGAGATGAAGGAATTGAGAGCACAACTGGATGAATTGCTAGCTAAAGGCTTCATTAAACCTAGTTCGTCTCCTTGGGGAGCGCCAGTCCTGTTTGTCAAGAAGAAGGACGGATCGATGCGTCTGTGCATCGATTACCGTGAACTTAATAAGGTCACAATAAAGAATAGGTATCCTTTGCCCAGAATCGACGATCTGTTCGATCAACTACAAGGGGCAAGTTATTTCTCGAAGATTGACTTAAGGTCAGGCTACCACCAACTGAAGGTTAGAGATGAAGACGTACATAAAACTGCATTTAGGACTCGTTATGGTCATTACGAGTTCCTAGTGATGCCTTTTGGGCTCACTAATGCACCGGCCGCGTTCATGGATCTCATGAATCGCGTTTGCAAGCCTTACTTAGATAAATTCGTCATCGTTTTCATCGACGACATTCTTATCTACTCGAAGAACCAAGCTGACCACGAGAAACACCTTCGCTGTATTCTTAAACTTCTACATCAGGAGAAGCTCTATGCCAAATTCTCTAAATGTGAATTCTGGCTTCGAGAAGTCCAATTCCTTGGACATGTGGTGAGTGAGCGTGGTATCCAAGTGGATCCCGCTAAGGTAGAAGCAGTTATGAACTGGAAGGAACCAAAGACGCCTACAGAGATTCGTAGCTTCCTGGGATTGGCAGGATATTACAGTCGTTTCATTGAAAATTTTTCAAGGATTGCTGCACCCCTAACCTCCTTAACTAAGAAGAAGGTTAAGTTTGTTTGGGGCCCTAAACAGCAAGAATCCTTTGATATCCTAAAGCAAAAGCTGAGCAACTCCCCAGTACTGACATTGCCAGATGGAATAGAAGATTTTGTGGTTTACTGCGATGCATCGCACATTGGCATGGGGTGTGTGCTTATGCAGAAAGGCAAGGTTATTGCCTATGCATCACAACAGTTAAAGGTGCACGAAAAGAATTACACCACCCATGACTTGGAGTTGGGTGCCATTGTATTCGCACTAAAACTGTGGAGGCATTATTTATATGGAATCAAGTGTGTGACCTATTCTGATCACAAGAGCCTCCAGCATCTGTTTAATCAGAAGGATTTAAACATGAGGCAATGCCGTTGGATGGAGACTTTAAATGATTATGATTGTGAAATCCAATATCATCCCGGCAAAGCGAATGTAGTCGCTGATGCCTTGAGTCGAAAGGAAAGGGTGAAACCCATCCGAATCAATGCCAAGCGCATGGAGATAAAGAACAGTTTGACTGAAAGGTTGTTAGCTGCACAGAAGGAAGCTGTGCTGGAAGCTAACTATCCTAATGAAAAGCTAGGAATAACTGAGGAGCAGTTATCTCTTGGCAAGGATGGAATTCTGAGATTAAATGGACGAATATGGGTTCCAATCTATGGAGGACTTCGGGATGTTATCCTCCAGGAAGCCCATAGTTCCAAATATTCCGTTCACCCTGGAGCTGATAAGATGTACCAGGATCTAAGGGCAAACTATTGGTGGATAGGCTTGAAAAAGTCTGTAGCTGCCTATGTAGCTAAGTGCTTGACTTGTGCGTAAGTCAAAGCAGAACATCAAAAGCCGTCAGGCTTGCTACAACAGCCTGAACTTCCTATGTGGAAGTGGGAAATGGTAACCATGGATTTTATCACCAAGTTACCTAAGACAAAGAAAGGAAATGATACAATATGGGTTATAGTTGATAGACTGACTAAGTCAGCACATTTCTTACCCATCAAGGAGACTTATTGCTCTGACATGTTAGCCCAGTTATACGTGGATAAGATTGTAGCCTTACATGGCATACATGTGTCTATTATCTCTGACCGAGATACTAGATACACGTCACATTTCTGGAAAAGTTTTCAGCAATCTTTGGGCACGCGTTTAAATTTCAGTACGGCTTACCACCCTCAGACTGACGGACAGAGTGGGCGTACCATCCAAACATTGGAAGACATGCTACGTGCATGTGTAATTGATTTAGGTGGTAGTTGGGATAACCACCTACCATTGATCGAGTTCTCCTACAACAATAGCTACCATACCAGCATTAAGGCTGCGCCTTTTGAGGCCTTATATGGTAGAAAGTGTAGAACGCCAGTTTGTTGGGCGGAAGTTGGAGATGTCCAATTATTAGGACCGGAGATAGTCTTTGAAACGACGGACAAGATTATCCAGATTCGTGACCGTCTCAAAGCTGCCCGAGATAGGCAGAAGAGTTACGCAGATCCAAAGCGTAAATCCTTTCACTTCGAAGTAGGTGACAATGTATTGCTTAAGGTATCACCCTGGAAAGGGGTGATGCGATTTGGTAAGAAAGGCAAGCTAAGCCCGAGATACATAGGACCTTTTGAGGTTATCGAACGTGTTGGGTCAGTTGCCTATAAGTTAAACTTACCTGAAGAGCTCAGTGGAATTCACAATGTGTTCCACATCTGCAATCTGAAAAAGTGTTTCGCTGACGAATCACTGGTAATACCACATACAGATGTGCATATAGATGAGAGCTTGAGATTTGTGGAAAAACCATTGTTGATTGAAGATCGACAGGTTAAGAAGCTTCGAAGGAAGCATGCGCCTATTGTAAAGGTCAAATGGGATGCCCGTAGAGGTCCCGAATACACGTGGGAGGTTGAGTCCATGATGAAAGAAAAGTACCCTTATTTATTTCAGTAAATCTAGGGGTCGAGATTTCTTTTAAGGGGGTGAGGATGTAACACCTCAAAAATTCACGTCCTATAATGTGTTGACACGTGTCATAAGTTTGACCGTGTGAAAGAATGTTCTGAAAGGACTAAAGTTGACAATCATGGAATGTATGTGAATGTACGAGTTCTAAATGTCAACAGTGAATAAATATATTATACATTAACCCTACATGATGCTCATACCTTCAGACGAATAAGTCATGGATCATACGAAGCTAAATATGAGAGAAAGTGAGAGATTACAAACTACAGGGGTTAAATGTGTCAACATGTTTAAGTTATACCTCTGAGTGACCTTTTGACAAACTCGAAGCTTTGTAACTGTTAATTATGCTCACTAGAATGCACGATATAAATTTCATAAAGTTTCGTTATCGTATGAGCAAGTTGTGATCAAATTCGTATGTGAGGGGTTAAAGCGTCAGCGTTGAAAGTTAGGACTTTTCGGGTAACAACAAAGTTAACCGGGGACTTAACAAAATGGGTATATGTCTTGAAGCCCCTAAACATCAATTTGGAGGGCTCAAAGTGCAAGAAAATGATGTTTAAACAAAGTTTGAAGAGCCAAGGATCAAAACATAAAAATCTAAAGTTTTGATTTGGTGCAGGAGGGCCTCGCGCCACGCGAAGGTCCCTGGGGGGGGGGGGGGCTACGCGTCGCGCTAGGGGTCATCTAATCCGATTTTCTTGTTTACTTCTCTGCCACAGCTCTTGTAAGCGACCTTTAACCGACTTTCCACATTTATCTTGACCCCTAAACAACCCCTAAGCACTAGGGACACTTGTTAGTGAGTTATAGTCAGTGGTAGACTTGTGTGTCAATATTTTGTGGTGATTAAATCACTATATAAAGGACCCTTGTTGCAACAAGTTCTTCACACCTTCATTCTTGCATTCCTGATCACTTCTGGAGCTCAAGACTTCTTTCAAGTGATCTCTGGTCATTCATAGGACTCTTGTAAGTTTGCTTGTCCTTCCTTAGTTAAGTTTTTGCTTAGTTATAGCTTAAAAGTCAAACCGTCGTAATTAACGGTTGACTTTAAGATTAATCACTAATGGTCCAGTGATTAGTCGAATCAAAAGTAGCTATAATTTGGTAATTATGTGGGTAATAAACCCTTAAAAGGGTTCCCCCTGATTCCCAATCTAACTAGGTCAAATGTCGGGTCAAACTTATAAATAAAAAGTCAACAGGATACTTAAATTCTAATTTATGCATGATTAGCAATGTAGAACACATACAACCTGTTTGATCATTAATATAACTTGGTAATTAGTATAAGAACATGTCTAAACATGTTCAACCCGACAATTTACTGTTTAGACCCGTTCGGAACCGAAAGTCGCAAAGCTTTGACTTCAGTTCTGACCCGTTTTAGTATGTTTTAGAAATACCTTAGAGCTTCATTTGGACCAGGTTACATGCTAGTATAACCCTCTGAGATTATACACCATGGTTCATTAGTTAACCAATTAATACGCATGATTCCGTTAATTGCTCATATGTTGACCATTATGCCCTTTTCACCTTAAAACGTGATTTGTGAAAATGTAAAAGTGTAAAAACCTTAGTTACTGATATATAAACTTGTATGCAAAGTTTGACATCAGTTTGAGGAGTAGATTGAGAGTTATGCTCATTAGCGTAATTAAGAAGCTTTATGTTAATAAAACGGCGTAATTAGCGTATAGCCTAGTTAAGCCTACTTTTTGATATCAAACTTATTACCCACTGATGTAATATATTATTTTGGGATTTTTGAAGATTTTTAATTAATTTTAGGCTGAGCATAACTAATAGTCGTAGGCTTAATCCGGTAATTGTCGGTTTTGCCCTTACGGGCCATAAAATGAGTTTTACATATCTAATCGACTCCAAACCTTTTGCTACTGATTTTAATGATAAATAAATTATTTTAAGCCTTCTGGAATAATAAAAATATCAGCTTTATGTATCGAACCCGGAAATGACCTCTAATCGCCTTATTAAGCGTTTTTAACGCATAGTATGTACAAAAACTATTTTAAACATACAAGGGTTGATACCTACTGATATTTTAGGTAAATTATAATATTTTAACAGTAAGCAAAGGTTATTAAACTCAGACTCCAGTTTTGAGCTTTACGGCTTATGTGAAATTACCAAAATGCCCCTACGGTGCATAGTTTGGTTATAATTGATAAATTTCACATATATACTTTACCCTACTGTTATAACTTAGTAAACTAAGTATTTTTGCTGATTATATCATACCTATAACTCAGGATAATACTTAGACTCTTTTATAACCTTAAAAATGACCAAACTACCCCTACGTGGCATAGTTTGTGTTTAAATTCATTTCGGGCATAATAAATGATATCTTACTGATGTCACAATATATTTGGAGCATATTAACTTAGGAAACCTGTAAATGGCTCTCATTATTACCCGTTACGCTTATTACGCGTTCGGTTCGGTTTATGTAACTAGTTTACATAAATTAGCCGAAACGGGTCAAACCTTATCGGTTTTATCTCAAAATCCAGAATGTGTATGAAATACCCATATTAAGCAAGTCTCTGAACTTGTCGGGTCTAAATCACATTCTATCCGGTCTTCGCTTAGTCATGCGTACGAACCGTATCCTTAAAACTAACCGGTCTAAGCTTAAGCTTAACTAAAGACCCGTTAGGATTCTAATAGGTTATTATAAACCTTCGTTCCAGATTAGGAGCCCAGTAAAAGTACTTGCATTTGCTGTAATTGATTGATACTTTGCTCAGGTAAATACTCTTAACTTATTTTCCCTATACGGGCTTGGGATACGGTACTTTAAAAGTACCGCTTGGTCGGGTATGTAGTCATTTAAATCGGATTGTGATTAATGTATTTACATAACTCTCTTTGTTCTGTATTATTTGATGTATGGCCCTTGGGGGTTAAATGACCATGTCCCGGATATCCTTGGCATCATTTTACGAAATGGCCACGACCTAAGCACGGGGTGTAGGCGTACACCTGACAGATGCATTATGTAAAAACTGGTAATCCACGTAAAGGAATCAACCTTGTGGGCATTATACCTGTGGCGTGTCAGTTAACTTAAACCGGCTCTTCTAACCGGTGCTAATGGACGGCAAATAAGTAAAACTGTATACAAGATTATCTACAAATAATTGTCCCAAGTTATAAAAGATATTTTTGCCGAAGTGCATTCAAATAAATTTTTAAACTCTTTTCAAAATGAGTCAGTTGAGTTGTATTTACCAGTGTAAACTGACGTATTTTCCAAAAAGGCTAAGTGCAGGTGTAACAACTCTCATCAAAAAGTCATATTTATTAAATTAATTTGACCAATAGGAAACCCTAATTGAGACACCCAAGTGATTCTGCGCAAAACCTAAAATTTTCAGAACAATCAGAATCAGGATCAGGGCCCCTAAAACTCAGGGGGGGTATTTCCTAGTTAAAGATTATCTTAAAATCATGCTGTCAAAAATAAAATTCGAGAAACTGTCAAGTCATCAGGCCTAGTCCCACACGTGGCCACCCTATGCTAATTTCAAGACCCTTACGGACCGTAAGGGTTAATGCTTACGGTCCGTAAGCTAAGCCAAATTTTGTGTATAAATAGCCGACTTTGGGACTTGATTCTGGACGCTTGAACGACGAAGAAATTCGTTTCGTAGACTGAGATAAGCTCTGTTTATCACAAATTAACACACACGGTTCACTAATCGACGCCGCAATCAGGGTAATAACTCGATCGCTATTACGATTCAACGTCCGATCGATTATAACTATCCAACGATTGTTTAAGTGCCGCTCAAATTGAGTTTATACTTTGTTATTCATCGTGATTTCGACTTGAATGTTTGAGTGCTGTTCGAATTCGGACTATACTCTGTCATTCGTTGTGAATCCGCTGAATTGTTAAGTATTGCACTTATAAATCGTTGTGAGGGGTTAATCTCGTGAATTGTCGTAACTGCTGTATTAAGTTACTAACCGAATTGTGTGCCTGTTATTAAATTTAGGTTAAAAGGCTAATCAGTAGGCTTATACTCTGCTCGTTAAATCTATAATGTGAGTCATTCTCTTTTTATCAATTATTTTACAATACCTCAAATTATTTTCAAGGTTATAATTACAGGGACTAAGTCGTGGATATCTTGAATTACTGGTTAGTGGGGTATTGTGCACATTACTAATTTGCTTCCGGTTACGTTCATTGACATAACCGGGATAATCCCAGTTAGGTTCATTGACCTACTAGGGATAATCATCACTATTTAGGTTCATTGATCTAATAGTGGTATGACCATCGTCATCATTGTGACTTGTCACCATTGTGACTTGTCACCATTGTGACAGAATGCCAGATAAAGATAAGATAGAAGTCATTGTAATCGCTCTTATGCTGTAATTAATAACTATGCATCATTATGCAAAATAGAATGATTCACTCAGTATTTCCCGCTGACAAAACCTTTTTCAAACATGTTTCAGGTGATCTGTTATGATCTAGGAAAAGTGCCATAAAGCACTACAAGCTCAAGGAAGTGGCTCAGTATAAAATAAAGAAACATGTTTTAAGAAATAAAGATTTCCCAGTGAAATCACTTTATTGTAAATTATGGGATTTATCCCTATATTATATATAAACGAGTAGTTTTAATATTAATCGATCCTGTTTAAAAAGACTTCCGCTGTCACTTAATTAGATACCACGGGATTTCCTGCCTCGCGGCTCTAGACCGGGTCAAACCGGGGCCAAGGGCCGTGACAGGAAAAGGTGGTATCAGAGCCACTGATTTAAGCTTACTATTGATTTTAGCCTATTAAAGTAATTGAGAGATACTTAGGAAATTTAATTGCCATTCTGTGAAAACATGTTTATTATCTGACTAATTGTGTACAGTATGGGCAGATTTCTATATGCTAGCCACCGTAGCAATAAATACAAATCTTTAAAATAATTTGACTCAAAGTTTTAGCAATCGAATTGCCTACAGTCTAGAAATCTTACCCAGTAAATAAATAAGTAAACCTTAGTGTGTTTTAATTTTCTGTTATTTTGGGTAGTTACCCAGCATGAAATAATATTTAAAAGTTTTTCTATAAAATTTTGTTATGATTTCTAATTTAGTAATTGTGTGTATTTTGCTAAACAGCATGAGTAACTTGTCTGACGCCCTTCAGAATTTAAATCTCTATCCAGTAAGAATAGAGGTTTCCAGAGATTTCAATAGGTATATACCAGACATAGAAGAACCTATAGAATTCAACGCTTCACCTCTCGAGAAACCCAAGCCTAAGAAAATGGAAATTGGGGAAAGTTCTAGGCAAATTGAGGGGTTACCATCTCAAGAAGAACTAGATTTTATAATAGCAAACGATGATACTATTGAAAATGATTTTATTCATTCTCTTGAAACACAACTACCAATAAACTTAGAACCAGCTATTCCAAACCCTTCAATCCACTGGCAAATAGACGAATGGTTGAATAATGAAATACTGTTACAAAACCATCCCTATAAGCTTTTTCCTAAATTCAAACCAGAACCTTTACCAAATCCACCAATGAGTAACGAGAATATGATTGAACTTCACCACTTTGGTAAAGAATTAATAGATGCTGGGAATAGGATCCAAGAGATTTTGGGACAGATCTCCTGGAAATACGATGAGAAGGAACGCCGTTATTAGAATATCATCTGACAAAGGATAGGGGATTATGGAACTGTGGTTATGTAATAGTAATATTAAAATCAGTATGTGTAAAATAAATAATAAAACGGGTGTATATAGAAGCATGATATAAGGAAATTTTAGAAAGTTACAATTGTGTTTGTATATTCGTTTAAGTAAGTATGTGCAATTAATTGTGACATTGGATTATTTCTTTTATACTAATTATTTATCTATAAATTAGTTATTAGATGGAAAATGCTAATAATGAACTAGCTAATGAGGTTAATCAATCTGAGCAACAACCGGGGGATCAATTTATGACTAGGCAGGATATAGAAAATATAGTTGCTCAAGGGATAGCCAACGCTATTCCAGAAATAGTTGCTCAAGGGATAGCCAATGCTATTCCAGCAATCGTTGCTGCTGTTAAAAATCCAATCGAACCGCAACAAATCATTCCTAGTAAACGTATTTCTGAAGATAACTTCAGTAATAGCGTAAACGGAGGCAATAATCATGTTAATCATGATAATGAACCACGGCAAGCTCCGCTCCCTAAGAAAAGGAAAACTGCAACTCCTGGTTGCACTTACAAAGAATTTCTTGCTTGTAAACCCACTGAGTTTGCAGGCAATGAAGGAGCGACTGCGGCACTGCGTTGGTTAGAGAAAACCGAGGCAGTAATTGCCATAAGTAAATGTGCTCAGGATGATCAGGTCATGTACGCGTCAAATCTTTTCAAAGAAGTAGCGCTAGAATGGTGGAATACGGTGTTACAAGCAAAAGGAAGAAGGATGGCATATGCTATGAACTGGGAAGAATTTAAGAGCTTTGTAGAAAGAAAATTCTGTCCCGAGTATGAAAAGGAACAAATGACAAATAAGTTTCTAACCCATCGGATGGTAGATGTAGATTGTCGAGGGTATACTACGACATTCTTCGAATATGCTAGGATGGTACCAACACTGGCTTCGCCAGAACCGGTACTTATTTCTCGTTATATTTGGGGATTGATTACCGAAATCTGTAATATCGTCAAGGCTGCGAAACCTCGCACGATTGATGATGCGGTACAATTAGCCAATACTCTGACTGACGAACTAGTTCAGACAAGAGAAGAAAATCGAAGGAAGGATGTAACACCTCGAAAATTCACGTCCTATAATGTGTTGACACGTGTCATAAAGTTTGAACGTGTGAAAGAATGTTATAAAAGGACTAAAGTTGACAAACATGGAAAGTATGTGAATATACGTATTCTAAGTGTCAACAGTGAATAAATATATTGTATATTAACCCTACAAGATGCTCATACCTTCAAACGAATAAATCATGGATCATACGAAGCAAAAAGTGAGAGATTACAAACTACAGGGGCTAAATGTGTCAACATGTTTAATTTATACCTCTGAGTGACCTTTTGACAAACCCGAAGCTTTGTAAATGTTAATTATGCTCACTAGAATACATGGTTCAATTTTCGTAAAGTTTTGTTATCGTATGAGAAAGTTATGATCAAATTCGTGTGCGAAGGGTTAAAGCGTAAACGTTGAAAGTTAGGACTTTTCGGGTGACAACAAAGTTAACCGGGGACCTAACAAAGTGAGCATATGTTTTAAAGCCCTTATAGATAAATTGTGAGGGTTCATATTGCAATAAACAAGTGCCTATTCGAAGTTTGAAGAGCCAAGGACTGAAACTGCAATTTATGGAAAGATGTTTGGCTGAACCACATGGGCTCGCGTAGCGCGAGCCTGAAGGGGGCTGCCGTCGCGCTACGCGACGGCTATAGCTGGGCAGAATCAGTTTTTCTTGGATAGGGGCCTGCTAGGTGAACTTGTAATCGATTTTAAACGAGTTTTCACATCCCCCTTGTCCCCTAAATGACCCCTAAACATCTAGGACACTTGTTGGAAGGGTATGGAGAGTTGTAGACACCAAGTGTCAAAGATTTGTGGTGGAATTTTCACTATAAAAGGCCACCTTATGCAACACAACTCCTCACACCTTCATCTGCATAATTTGATCATTCCTGGAGCTCTCAAGCAGGTCCAACTGATCTTAAGTCGTGCATAGGACTCTTGTAAGTCTTCTAGTCCTTCTTTAATTGAGTTTAGCTTGTTTAATTAGCTAAAAGTCAAACCGTCGTAATTACGGTTTGACTTCGAGATTAGTCAATAATGGCTCAGTCATATCTCGAATTGAAAGTAGTTATGAGTTGGTATTTATGTGGGTAATAAAACCTCAAAAGGGTTTCCCCTGATCACCACTCTAACCAGGTCAAAAGTCGGGTCAAACTTTTATTTAAAAAGTCAACAGGATGCTTAAAATGTCATTTATGCATAATTAGCTATCTAGAACATATATAACCTGTTTGATCATTGTTATAACATAGTAATAAGTATAAGAACATGTCCAAACATGTTCAACCCGACTATTTCCTGTTTAGACCCGGTTCGGAACCGAAAGTCACATAGTTTGACTTTCACTTTGACTTTCAGTTCTGACCCGTTTAGGTATGTTTTAGAAATGCCTCAGAGCTTAAATTGGATTAGGTTACTTGTTAGAACAACCCTCTGTGATTACACACCTTGGTTCACTAGTTATCCAATTAATATGCATATTTCCGTTAATTGCTCATATGTTGACCATTATGCCCTTATTACCTTAAAACATGATTTATGAAAATGTAAAAGTGTAGAAACCTTAGTTACTGATATATAAACTTGTATGCAAAGTTTGACATCAGTTTGACTTATAGATTAAGAGTTATGCTCAATATCGCAAAATTAAAGCTTTATGTTAATAAAACGGCGTAATTAGCGTATAGCCTAGTTAAGCCTACTTTTTGGTATCAAACTTAATACCCACTGATGTAATATATTATTTTGGGATTTTTAAAGATTTTTAATTAATTTTAGGCTGAGCATAACTAGTAGGCGTTGGCTTAATCCGGTAATTGTCGGTTTTGCCCTTACGGGCCATAAAATGAGTTTTACATATCTAAACGACTCCAAACCTTTTGCTACTGATCACACATGATAAATAAATTATTTTAAGCCTTCTGGAAATATAAAAATATCAGATTTAAGTATCGAACCCGGAAATGGCCTTTAGTCGCCTTATTTAGCGTTTTTAACGCATAGTATGTTTTAAAATCATATTAGACATACCCGAGTTGATACCTACTGATATATAAGGAAAATTATGATATTTTAACCGTAAGCAAAGGTGGATAAACTCAGACATCAGTTTTGAGCTTTTCGGCTTATGTGAAATTACCAAGATGCCCCTTCGGTGCATAGTTTGGTTATAAATGATATATTTCACATATATGATTTAGCCTACTGATATAACTCATCAAATTGAGTATGTTTGCTGTTTACATCAGACCTGTAACTCAGTTAAACATTTAAACTCTTTTACAACCTTTAAAATGACCAAACTACCCCTACGGGGCATAGTTTGTGTTTAATTTCATTCCGGGCATAATGAAAGACATCCTACTGATGTCACAACATATTTGAAGCATATTAACTTAGGAAACCTGTATATGGCTCTTACGGATACCCGTTACGCTTATTTCGCGTTCGGTTCGGTTTATGTAACAAGTTTACATAAATTAGCCGAAACGGGTCCAACCTTATCGATTTTATCTCAAAATCCAGAATGAGCATGAAGGACCCATATTAAAAAAGTCTCTGAACTTGTCGGGTCTAAATCACATTCTATCCGGTCTTCGCTTAATCGTGCGTACGAACCGTATCTTTGAAACTAGCCGGTCTAAGCTTAAGCTTAATAAAAGACCCGTTAGTATTCTAATAGGTTATATTAAACCTTCGTTCCAGATTAGGAGAACCAGTAAAAGCTACGTGCATTTTGCTTATTGTGATTTATACTTTGCATCAGGTAAATACTTTTAACTTATTTTCCCTATACGGGCTTGGGTTACGGTATATAGCATACCGCTTGATCGGGCATCAAATCTCCACGCTTAGTGGGTAGTTGAATAATTTGATCGGCTCGTTTAAACAGTCTTGTTTACTTTACAGCCTTTGGGGGGTTAATGACCATGTCCCGGATATCCTTGGCATCATCTTACGAGATTGGCCACGACCTGAGCACGGGGTGTAGGCGTACACCTGTCAGTGTATAACTCAATAACGTGGTGTGTCTATTGATCTTTAACCCGGACTAGATCCGGGCTACTGAACGCATAAGTAACATGTAATTCGTTCACAAGATTATAATATTAAATAATTCTCCTAAGTTAAAAAGATTAATCTTGCCTCTGTCGTTTTAATCAAAATTATAAAACATTTATGCCATGTGCATCCAAACCAATTTTTAAATCATTTTCCAAAATGAGTCAGTTGATTGTATTTACCAGTGTAAACTGACGTATTTTCCCAAAAAGACTAAATGCAGGTACTAAACGTAATTGGCTGGATTGTCTCCTTAGCATCAATAAAGAGTCTCGCAAGCTTAAGATGCCTGAAGTCTGTTGAACTATTGTTTCCATTTTATGTTCGATCCTTCTGTGGATAAACTTCCGAATACTGTGACAGTTGATATTACAATAATAAATTCGGTGGTATTATATATTCAATTGCTTCCGCTGTGCTTAATAATATTGTGTTGTTTGACTATTATGTTGCCAACCATGACGTCACGATACTCCCCACCGGGCCCACCGGTGACACGTGGAAAATCGGGGTGTGACAGGTTGGTATCAGAGCCAACACTGAGTGAATTAAACACTAGGTTTTTGTGTTTAATCTCAGTTACACAATTGCACATATCTAAACTTCTGAGTCTAGACTTAACTTAGGAATATTCTCAGTCCTAAGCTAAAAACTTTTACTTCCAAATTTTTATTGGATACGTCGCCAAGCGAAGAAGCCGTAATAGGAGTTCTCCACACCCGGAGCCCTGAGATACTGAGCTTCGTACCGCGGCTAGAATGAAACGAGCATCCAAGGAGAAAGCATTCAGAAATGAAATGAAGAAGAAACTCCTTTTACTGAAGATCGTTTCCTTATTAGTCCTTATAAGGACATAATTATCTTTCAGTCCCTCCGAGGACATATTATTCCTTTCAAGTCCCGCTTAGGGCAACTTTATACTTTTATTTTTATATAGTGGAATGATTAAGTTTAAACTTTCATTCTAAACAAGAAATATTAAATAAATGTAAAATAACATTTCAATTATAAGATCTACCATTATAATAAAAGGGCAAGTCTAAAAAGGACAAGAGCTAGCCACGTGTCATTTTAAGACCGGGCCAAGATGGTAGTTCCATAATTAGATTTAGATCCATATTAACACCTCAATTTAAAATTGTTCTGCGTTAATTATAAATTAAGAATCTTAAGTGTGAAACCTAGCCTACGGGTCAATTATAAGACCGGGCCAAGATGGTAAGACCTGTTAAAAAGATTCAAATCATTAATTAAGAATCTTAAGTGTGAAACCTAGCCTCGGGTCAATTATAAGACCGGGCCAAGATGGTAAGACCTGTTTAAAAGATTCAAATCCCTGTTAACATCTTAAAACATGTTAACACTCCTGGCAGATGTGATTCAATTAAAATCACACACGTCATTTTTATATGGGATTCTTCAAAAGATTCCTAACCCAGTTTAATGATCCCTGAATCCTGGGTTTACGTCATCAATTAAGATGATCATATTTAACCATACGTGGTAATATAGTGCCTACGGGCCTTGCTCATTTCTACATGAGCCAAAATACAGTGGTAGCTAGGACTCCCTGTCAGATAAAGGTAATGAACTAGGTTCAAACCTCAAATGCTTTGATTCTCTGAAATCCTAGCATATAATTTAAAAATTTGTCCTTGTGACTAGGCCTATTGTGCCAATATACCTTCATGCTTTGATTCTCTGAAATCATAGCTTATAAATTATATATGTCCTTGTGACTAAGCCAGTTGTGCTAATATACTTAAAGACCTTGATTCTCTGAAATCATGGCTTATAATTTAAAAATTGTCCTTGTGACTAGGCCTTTGGTGCTATTAAATAAAACTGTTATTGTTGCTTTGATTCTCTGAAATCATAAGCTTATAATTTATAAATGTCCATGTGACCAGGCCATTGGGTGCCACTAATAAAACTGTTAATGTTTTATAATTAGGATAAATTATAATAGAAATCCTAAATAAATATGATTAATAAATTAACCAAATATGGTCTCTGTTTACCATGGTTAATGAATTTCCCTAAGGGGCAATTCAGTAATAAATATCTCTTAAAAGGGAAGTGCCTACGGGCTATAGTTGATGTCCTCTGAGACTAAAGACAGTGGTAGCCTATAGCTCCCTGTCAGGAAAAGGTAATGAACTTTGATTCAAACCTTAATGCCGCGATTCTTTGAAATCATGGCTTATAAATTAAACTTGTCTACGCGACTAGGCCATTTGTGCTATTATTAACTTATGAATTAGGATTTATGATAAAAATCCTGAATGAAATAAATATCCTTCCTTCCCTATCAGTATGCATTTTAAAAAGAATCTTAAAGGTAAAACCTAGCCTACGCGGCCAAGATGGTGAAACCTACTCAAGGGATTCAGATCCTTGTTAACACCTAAGAACGTGTTAGCACTCTTGACAAATGTGATCCGAGAAAAATCACAACAGTCATCCCCATATTGGAAATTTTTAAATTCCTAATTGGCCTTATGATCTAGAAATCGTGGTTTATATCATCTTGTGAGATGATCATATTATAAACATCCGTGAGTGATGAAGTGCCTACGGGCTAAACTTGTGGTCCGATAAGACAACGACAGTGGTGGTCTTTATCCTCCTGTCTAAAATATTGGACTATGTCCAAACATAATAGTCTATATGATCAATGCGATCATGACTAATATCATCTAATACGATGATAATATTATTTAACATCCTTTAGTGATGTTTTGCCTACGGGCTATAATATATTGTCCATTTGAGACATTGACATTGTTATCTTTATGATTCCTTGTCTGAGGTTGTGAGCTATGCTCAAGCCAAAATAGTCAATATGATTAATGCAATCATGACTTATATCTTCTAATAGGATGAACCTATTATAAACATCCATTAGTGATGTTTCACCTATGGGCCATATTATATTGTCCATGTGTGACAAAGACATGGTGATCTTTATGATTCCCTGTCCAAGGTGGTGAGCTATGCTCAAGCCTAATAGTTCATATGATCAATACGATCATGACAAAAATCATCAATACGATGATTAAAAATTTTAACATCCGTAATGATGTTTTGCCTAAGGGCTATATTATATCGTCCAACTGAGACAAGGCAATTGTAATCTTTTGTAATTCTTTGCCAAGGGGGTGAGCTATACTCAATTCCCATAGTCTATACTATCGGTGCGATCCTGACTAGTATCCTCAGTATGATGATCATAATATTAACATCCCTCGTGATGAAATGCCTACGGGCTATACTTTATTCTAGTGTCGGTAAGACAAAGATAGTAGTGATCTTTATGATCCCCTGTTCAAAATGGTGTGATTATACCCAAACCTAATAGTCAATATGATCGATGTGATCATGACTAATATCATTAGATACGATGGTTATATATAAACATCCATTAGTGATGTTGATTGGCTTATTTTTCTGCCAAAAGAATCGTCTTTCAAGACGATGACAGTTGTAGTCTATGACTCCCTGTCCAAAGGTGAAGAACCACGTTCAAACCTGGAAGCCCTAATCTAATAAGATTGCAGCTAATAAATTAAGGTCCTTGAAAATAGACCATCGAGTTATGTTTTAAAGTCATTCAGGACAAGCCTATGTGCTATAATTGGTCATTCGTGACAAGTTAACATATTAAATGTTAACATGCCTGGTGACATGCCTTTGTACCAGATTTGATGAATGTCCTTATAACAAGGCCGTTTGTGCCATATCTAAATGTCCTTTGTGACAAGGCCTTCGTGCCGTATAATCATTTATGTCCTTCATGACTGGGTTTTATGCCATATTTTCTACGTCCCTCGCGACAGGCTTCTATACCATATATGTATAAAAATATATAACCGAAGTCATGAAAGGCTAGCCTTTGAGCTATTTATAATCGTACTTGTGACAAAGACAGTTGTGACATTATGGTCCCCTGTCAAGCAAGTATTGGACTCGCTCCAAACTTTGAATGCCATTGATGGTCCAGTTGTGACCTAGGCTAAATATAATGGAATTACGTTCAAAATAACATTCGCTATGAATGTTCGGAACAGAATAGCCCATACGGTTTATGAATGCCGTGGCTAATGTAAGTCAGGTCATCAGGATGATGACTAATAATGGGTAAATCTTGGTGATTGGTACCAAGTTTCGAGTATGGAAAACTCGGGTGAGGTAGACGAAAGTCGCAACACTATTAAGGCGACGAAAGATGATAAAACTACAAACGTAAACCTCAATATTAATGTAGTTAATCTTCGGGCTGTGGTTGACGCAGCAATTGAAAGGACCATGGAAAAGGTCATGAGACAATACAAAGAGCTGAATACTTCTCGCTCTAAATCTCATTCAAAACCATGTTAAATTACTCATGAGGAGAGCTATGTTCGCACTTCAAATATGAAGGATGAACCAAAGAAGGAGGATAACTCCCAGAAATCTGAGAAAGAGAGCGAGTACAGGCTTAATAAAAAGCAACGAAAGTTCGGTAAGAAGCCTGTATACCTCTGAGACTGCTTCAGCATTATTAGATGGATGTTTTATATCCATAAGGAATCATTTTTCCGATGTCCTAGTTCCGTTAAATATAAGGACTCAATAAAGTGAAAAAAAAAATCGATTGGTTGCCTCGAAAAATCAAGCCCATATCGTGGGTGATAAGAAGCAATTAATTATCAAGACTCCTTATGAGACAACTCTCATAATTACACGTATCCGTACGATTAATTAAAATTAAACATAAAAAAATGGTGGAATTGGCCGTCCCCGGAATCGAACCTGGGTCTAGGCCGCACCCTTTCGCGCGCCTAGCCAACTGAGCTAGGTGCCTAGTTTGTGAAACTTCCATTATTGATTAAATATAAGCACTTGTATAATAAACTTCCTTATCATTTATCAATGATAATTTCTGCTAAGTGTCCTGTTTTTTTAATACAGGCAATAATAAATCTTCTTGAACCAGAAACTTAGCAAAAATTCTATTATCATCCACAAGGTATAACTACCAAGGAAACCATAGTAACCGATTCTTATAAATCGGCAAGGAATCCTTCCGAAAATCTAAAAGCACTCTTTCTTTGCATAGAGTATGACAACATATGTTATTTTAATTATTTTCTCATTGTTTTTCTATCGCCTGCGAATGCCAAACTATGTTGATAAAAGTGTCATATGAGGATTGGCGTATCCTAGTGTGTCCCATAGATTATTTCCATGTCTGATCAGCATGGAGGTTTAATACATGGAACCCCTGAGATATCCCAATGGTCATATTGTACTAAAGTCGACTAGTAGTATTCAAAGAAGATATCCAGAATAAAATTGTCCAAGTAAATGTTCCCGATTAAGGAATTCATGGACTTATAACATAAAGGTGTCACTTATTTGACACGAGTAATGATGGATGAACTGGAGCCTGAGATATGGAAAATCTCTGTAGCCTCCTTGCAATCTTGATTATCTTCTCATAAGTTTTCCCTGCTTACCTCCGGGAAGGCAGGTAGAATTAAGATTTGCATCCCGCCGTGGGCTGGAGTATTGTGAAAACTCCATATTGATTATGGAATAATCGAAACCTTGATTAAGTAGGTTTTAAGACATAGGCTCATATAGCCTGACTCAATATTCTGAAGGTTTGATATTGTTAAATAAGAAAGACGGTTCATATGCATACATGCCGCAACCCTAATTAAGCAACGATTAAGAATTTGCCATCAGCTACCCAGGATCTAAGGGCAAATTATTGGTGGGTAGGCTTGAAAAAGTCTGTAGCCACCCATGTAGTTAAATGCTTGACATGTGCTCAAGTCAAAGCTGTCAGGCTTGCTACAACAGCCTGAACTTCCTACGTGGAAGTAGGGAAATGGTAACTATGGATTTTATTACCAAGTTACCCAAGAAAAGGAAAGGAAATGATACGTTATGAGTTATAGTTGATGGACTGACTAAGTCAGCTCATTTTCTACCCATCAAGGAGACTTATAGCTCCGACAGGTTAGCCCAGTTATACGTTGATAAGATTGAAGCCTTACATGGCATACCTGTAGCTATTATCTCTGATAGAGATACTAGGTACACGTCACACTTTTGGAAGAGTTTCCAACAATCTTTGGGCACACGTTTGAACTTTAGTACGGATTACCATCCTCAGACAGGCGGTCAGAGTGAGCGTACTATTCAAACGTTAGAAGGCATGCTACGTGCATGTGCGATTGACTTGGGTGGTAGTTGGGATAAGCACCTACCCTTAGTCGAATTCTCCTACAACAATAGCTACCACACCAGCATTAAGGTTGCGCCTTTTTAGGCATTATGCGGTAGAAAGTGTAGATCGCCTAATTGTTGGGCGGAAGTTGGAGATGTCCAGTTATCAGGACCAGAGATAGTGTTCGAAACAACGGACAAGATTGTCCAGATTCGTGACCGTCTCAAAGCTGCCCGGGATAGGCAGAAGAGTTACGCTGATCCAAAGCGTAAGGATTTTCACTTCGAAGTAGGTGACAAAGTCCTACTTAAAGTGTCACCCTGAAGGGAGTGATGCGGTTAGGTAAGAAAGGCAAGCTAAGCCCGAGATACATAGGACCTTCCGAGGTTATCAAACGTGTCGGGTCAGTTGCCTATAAGTTAAACTTACCGGGAGAGCTCAGTGGAATTCACAATGTGTTCCACATCTGTAATCTGAAAAAGTGTTTCGCTGACGAATCACTGGTTATGCCACACACAGATGTGCATATAGGCGAGAGCTTGAAGTTTGTGGAAAAACCTTTGTCGATTTAAGATCGACAGGTAAAGAAGCTTCGAAGGAAGCATATACCTTTTGTTAAGGTCAAATGGGATGCCCGTAGAGGTCCCGAATTCACGTGTGTAATAGTAAAATCAGTATGTGTAAAATAAATAATAAAACGGGTGTATATAGAAGCATGATATAAGGAAATTTTAGAAAGTTACAATTGTGTTTGTATATTCGTTTAAGTAAGTATGTGCAATTAATTGTGACATTGGATTATTTCTTTTATACTAATTATTTATCTATAAATTAGTTATTAGATGGAAAATGCTAATAATGAACTAGCTAATGAGGTTAATCAATCTGAGCAACAATCGGGGGATCAATTTATGACTAGGCAGGATATAGAAAATATAGTTGCTCAAGGGATAGCCAACGCTATTCCAGAAATAGTTGCTCAAGGGATAGCCAATGCTATTCCAGCAATCGTTGCTGCTGTTAAAAATCCAATCGAACCGCAACAAATCATTCCTAGTAAACGTATTTCTGAAGATAACTTCAGTAATAGCGTAAACGGAGGCAATAATCATGTTAATCATGATAATGAACCACGGCAAGCTCCGCTCCCTAAGAAAAGGAAAACTGCAACGCCTGGTTGCACTTACAAAGAATTTCTTGCTTGTAAACCCACTGAGTTTGCAGGCAATGAAGGAGCGACTGCGGCACTGCGTTGGTTAGAGAAAACCGAGGCAGTAATTGCCATAAGTAAATGTGCTCAGGATGATCAGGTCATGTACGCGTCAAATCTTTTCAAAGAAGTAGCGCTAGAATGGTGGAATACGGTGTTACAAGCAAAAGGAAGAAGGATGGCATATGCTATGAACTGGGAAGAATTTAAGAGCTTTGTAGAAAGAAAATTCTGTCCCGAGTATGAAAAGGAACAAATGACAAATAAGTTTCTAACCCATCGGATGGTAGATGTAGATTGTCGAGGGTATACTACGACATTCTTCGAATATGCTAGGATGGTACCAACACTGGCTTCGCCAGAACCGGTACTTATTTCTCGTTATATTTGGGGATTGATTGCCGAAATCTGTAATATCGTCAAGGCTGCGAAACCTCGCACGATTGATGATGCGGTAGAATTAGCCAATACTCTGACTGACGAACTAGTTCGGACAAGAGAAGAAAATCGAAGGAAGGATGTAACACCTCGAAAATTCACGTCCTATAATGTGTTGACACGTGTCATAAAGTTTGAACGTGTGAAAGAATGTTATAAAAGGACTAAAGTTGACAAACATGGAAAGTATGTGAATATACGTATTCTAAGTGTCAACAGTGAATAAATATATTGTATATTAACCCTACAAGATGCTCATACCTTCAAACGAATAAATCATGGATCATACGAAGCAAAAAGTGAGAGATTACAAACTACAGGGGCTAAATGTGTCAACATGTTTAATTTATACCTCTGAGTGACCTTTTGACAAACCCGAAGCTTTGTAAATGTTAATTATGCTCACTAGAATACATGGTTCAATTTTCATAAAGTTTCGTTATCGTATGAGAAAGTTATGATCAAATTCGTGTGCGAAGGGTTAAAGCGTAAACGTTGAAAGTTAGGACTTTTCGGGTGACAACAAAGTTAACCGGGGACCTAACAAAGTGAGCATATGTTTTAAAGCCCTTATAGATAAATTGTGAGGGTTCATATTGCAATAAACAAGTGCCTATTCGAAGTTTGAAGAGCCAAGGACTGAAACTGCAATTTATGGAAAGATGTTTGGCTGAACCACATGGGCTCGCATAGCGCGAGCCTGAAGGGGGCTGCCGTCGCGCTACGCGACGGCTATAGCTGGGCAGAATCAGTTTTTCTTGGATAGGGGCCTGCTAGGTGAACTTGTAATCGATTTTAAACGAGTTTTCACATCCCCCTTGTCCCCTAAATGACCCCTAAACATCTAGGACACTTGTTGGAAGGGTATGGAGAGTTGTAGACACCAAGTGTCAAAGATTTGTGGTGGAATTTTCACTATAAAAGGCCACCTTATGCAACACAACTCCTCACACCTTCATCTGCATAATTTGATCATTCCTGGAGCTCTCAAGCAGGTCCAACTGATCTTAAGTCGTGCATAGGACTCTTGTAAGTCTTCTAGTCCTTCTTTAATTGAGTTTAGCTTGTTTAATTAGCTAAAAGTCAAACCGTCGTAATTACGGTTTGACTTCGAGATTAGTCAATAATGGCTCAGTCATATCTCGAATTGAAAGTAGTTATGAGTTGGTATTTATGTGGGTAATAAAACCTCAAAAGGGTTTCCCCTGATCACCACTCTAACCAGGTCAAAAGTCGGGTCAAACTTTTATTTAAAAAGTCAACAGGATGCTTAAAATGTCATTTATGCATAATTAGCTATCTAGAACATATATAACCTGTTTGATCATTGTTATAACATAGTAATAAGTATAAGAACATGTCCAAACATGTTCAACCCGACTATTTCCTGTTTAGACCCGGTTCGGAACCGAAAGTCACATAGTTTGACTTTCACTTTGACTTTCAGTTCTGACCCGTTTAGGTATGTTTTAGAAATGCCTCAGAGCTTAAATTGGATTAGGTTACTTGTTAGAACAACCCTCTGTGATTACACACCTTGGTTCACTAGTTATCCAATTAATATGCATATTTCCGTTAATTGCTCATATGTTGACCATTATGCCCTTATTACCTTAAAACATGATTTATGAAAATGTAAAAGTGTAGAAACCTTAGTTACTGATATATAAACTTGTATGCAAAGTTTGACATCAGTTTGACTTATAGATTAAGAGTTATGCTCAATATCGCAAAATTAAAGCTTTATGTTAATAAAACGGCGTAATTAGCGTATAGCCTAGTTAAGCCTACTTTTTGGTATCAAACTTAATACCCACTGATGTAATATATTATTTTGGGATTTTTAAAGATTTTTAATTAATTTTAGGCTGAGCATAACTAGTAGGCGTTGGCTTAATCCGGTAATTGTCGGTTTTGCCCTTACGGGCCATAAAATGAGTTTTACATATCTAAACGACTCCAAACCTTTTGCTACTGATCACACATGATAAATAAATTATTTTAAGCCTTCTGGAAATATAAAAATATCAAATTTAAGTATCGAACCCGGAAATGGCCTTTAGTCGCCTTATTTAGCGTTTTTAACGCATAGTATGTTTTAAAATCATATTAGACATACCCGGGTTGATACCTACTGATATATAAGGAAAATTATGATATTTTAACCGTAAGCAAAGGTGGATAAACTCAGACATCAGTTTTGAGCTTTTCGGCTTATGTGAAATTACCAAGATGCCCCTTCGGTGCATAGTTTGGTTATAAATGATATATTTCACATATATGCTTTAGCCTACTGATATAACTCATCAAATTGAGTATGTTTGCTGTTTACATCAGACCTGTAACTCAGTTAAACATTTAAACTCTTTTACAACCTTTAAAATGACCAAACTACCCCTACGGGGCATAGTTTGTGTTTAATTTCATTTCGGGCATAATGAAAGACATCCTACTGATGTCACAACATATTTGAAGCATATTAACTTAGGAAACCTGTATATGGCTCTTACGGATACCCGTTACGCTTATTTCGCGTTCGGTTCGGTTTATGTAACAAGTTTACATAAATTAGCCGAAACGGGTCCAACCTTATCGATTTTATCTCAAAATCCAGAATGAGCATGAAGGACCCATATTAAACAAGTCTCTGAACTTGTCGGGTCTAAATCACATTCTATCCGGTCTTCGCTTAATCGTGCGTACGAACCGTATCTTTGAAACTAGCCGGTCTAAGCTTAAGCTTAATAAAAGACCCGTTAGTATTCTAATAGGTTATATTAAACCTTCGTTCCAGATTAGGAGAACCAGTAAAAGCTACGTGCATTTTGCTTATTGTGATTTATACTTTGCATCAGGTAAATACTTTTAACTTATTTTCCCTATACGGGCTTGGGTTACGGTATATAGCATACCGCTTGATCGGGCATCAAATCTCCACGCTTAGTGGGTAGTTGAATAATTTGATTGGCTCGTTTAAACAGTCTTGTTTACTTTACAGCCTTTGGGGGGTTAATGACCATGTCCCGGATATCCTTGGCATCATCTTACGAGATTGGCCACGACCTGAGCACGGGGTGTAGGCGTACACCTGTCAGTGTATAACTCAATAACGTGGTGTGTCTATTGATCTTTAACCCGGACTAGATCCGGGCTACTGAACGCATAAGTAACATGTAATTCGTTCACAAGATTATAATATTAAATAATTCTCCCAAGTTAAAAAGATTAATCTTGCCTCTGTGCGTTTTAATCAAAATTATAAAACATTTATGCCATGTGCATCCAAACCAATTTTTAAATCATTTTCCAAAATGAGTCAGTTGATTGTATTTACCAGTGTAAACTGACGTATTTTCCCAAAAAGACTAAATGCAGGTACTAAACGTAATTGGCTGGATTGTCTCCTTAGCATCAATAAAGAGTCTCGCAAGCTTAAGATGCCTGAAGTCTGTTGAACTATTGTTTCCATTTTATGTTCGATCCTTCTGTGGATAAACTTCCGAATACTGTGACAGTTGATATTACAATAATAAATTCGGTGGTATTATATTTTCAATTGCTTCCGCTGTGCTTAATAATATTGTGTTGTTTGACTATTATGTTGCCAACCATGACGTCACGATACTCCCCATCGGGCCCACCGGTGACACGTGGAAAATCGGGGTGTGACAAAGGAAGTAGCCCAAAAGATTACCCAAGAATTCCGTCCGGGTAACCATAACAATATCAAGAAAAGAGGGAATAGGCAATCTACCACTAGTCCATGTTGCAATTTTTGCAAAAGGAAGCATTTTGGAAAATGCAAAGGATATTGCAATTTTTGCAAAATTCCGGGGCATCAAGAAGAAGACTGCAGGAGGAAGAAATTTTCAGTCTGCTACAACTGTGGAGAAGCTGAACATCTTAGGCCAGATTGTCCAAAACTGAGTAAACCATCTGACAGTAAAGCCAAACCGGCAGAAGGAGCAAAAAGGAATGCGAGAGCCTTCCAGCTGACTACTCAAGAAGCCGAGATGATTCCAGATGTGATAGCCGGTACGTTCTTAGTTCACAACGTTTACACAAAAGTATTATTTGA
This sequence comes from Helianthus tuberosus, assembly GCA_030545235.1. Taxonomy (NCBI): domain Eukaryota; kingdom Viridiplantae; phylum Streptophyta; class Magnoliopsida; order Asterales; family Asteraceae; genus Helianthus; species Helianthus tuberosus. The sequence goes on from CM060406.1 coordinate 55,989,086, forward strand.
CTCTGGTGCAAAACAAAGTTTTATAAATACTTTACTCTGCCAAACTCTTAACTTACCGTTAACCAGCATTAGATAAATTTCTACAATAGAAACGGCAGATGGGAATTCAGTTAAAATAAATAAGGTTCTGCAAAACGTAGAAATAGAACTTTTAAGTTATAAATTTTATGCAACCATATTGGTTGAATTCGATGTTATGTTAGGAATGAATTGATTAGTAAACAATTATGCTCGAATTATCTATGATAAGAATTCCATAGAAATTTGTGCACCACTGGAGAAGTAATAATGATTACAGGAGATAAGCTATGTAAAACCCTAAAGTTCATATCAGTAATGAAAGTTGCTAATTATGAACGAAAGCAAGGAATAGTATATATGATTTTAGTAATCATCAATACTAAAGATAAAGAATTTAAGGAAATTTATGTAGTTTCAGAATACCCAGATGTATTTCCAGAAGAATTACCAGGATTACCACCAGATAGGGAGATAAAATTTAAGATTCATCTAATTCCAGGAATTTTACCGATAAGCCAAGGAACCTTATCGGTTAGCACCTACAGAAATATAAAAAAACTGAAAAAGCAATTAGATGAATTATTAAGTAAAGGTTTCGTACAACCTAATTTATCCCCGTGTGGGGGGCACTAGTATTGTTTATTAAGAAAAAGATGGTTCGATGAGAATGTGTATTGATTATAGGGAATTGAATAAAGTTACAATTAAGAATCGATACCCATTACCTAGAATTGATGATCTATTCGATCAATTCCAGGGAGATAGATATTTTTCTAAGATCGACTTACGTTTCGGATATCATCAATTGAAAGTACAAGAGGAAGACATACCTAAAACTGCTTTCAGAACTAGGTATGGTCATTACGAGTTTACAGTCATGCCCTTCGGATTAACAAATGCACCTGCAGCATTCATGGACATGATGAATAGGATCTGTAAACCGTATTTGGATAAATTTGTAATTGTCTTCATAGATGATATACTTATTTATTCAAAAAGTCAAGACGAGCATTGTCAGCATTTGCATGCACTCTTAACTTTGTTAAGAAAAGAGAAGCTTTACGCCAAATTCTCGAAGTGTGAATTTTGGCTGCCAGAAGTACAATTTCTAGGTCATATGGTGAATCAAGAAGGTATTCACGTAGATCCTGCTAAGATAGCAGCAATTATCAAATGGAAGGTTCCACAATCAGCAATGGAAATTAGGAGTTTTGTAGGTTTAGCCGAATACTATAGACGGTTTATTAATGATTTTTCTAAAGTAGCTATACCATTAACTAAGTTAACCTGTAAAACAATTAAGTTTGATTAGAGATCTAAACAAGAAGAAGCCTTTAGGATCTTAAAGCATAAATTAACAAAATCCTAGCCTTACCAGAAGGAACAGAAGATTTTAAAGTATATGGTGATGTTTCAAAGCTAGGATTTGGAAATATGTTAATGCAATACAAAAAGGTAATTGCATATGCATCAAGGCAATTGAAAAGGTACAAAGAAAACTATACCACTCATGAATTAGAATTAGGAGTTATAATTTTTGCCCTTAAGATTTGGAGACATTATCTGTATGGAAGTAAGTTTACTGTCTATACGGATCATAAGAATTTAAGATATATTTTTGGGCAAAAAGAATTAAACATGAGGCAAAGGAAATACGACTATGATATTCAGTATCACTAAGGAAAGGCTGAAGACGGCTAGAGACCACCAGAAGAGTTATACAGATAATGGAGAAAAGCCGTTGGAGTTCGAGTTAGAGACAAAAAGTTATTGAAAGTATCTCCATGGAAAGGAGTAGTTCGATTCGGTAAGAAAGGAAAGCTAAGTCCAAGATATCTAGGACCAGTTGCTTATAGTTTACAACTACCAGGAAGAATTAGCTGGAGTACATGATGTATTTCATGTATCCAATCTCAAGAAATGTCTATCAAACGAATCTTTAGTAGTACCTCTCCAAGATATAGAAGTAAACGAAAAGTTAAAATTTGTTGAGAAACCTCTTCAGATAGAAGATAGAAAAGTGAAAGTTTCTCAAACACAAAAGATTAGTTCAAGTAAAAAGGGATTTAAAGATAGGACCCTAATATACTTGGGAACTGGAATTAGAAGCGAAGGTATCCTCAATTATTCCAGTAAATCTCGAGGACGAGATTTTTATTAAGGTGGGGAGAATGTAACAACTCTCATCAAAAAGTCATATTTATTAAATTAATTTGACCAATAGGAAACCCTAATTGAGACACCCAAGTGATTCTGCGCAAAACCTAAAATTTTCAGAACAATCAGAATCAGGATCAGGGCCCCTAAAACTCAGGGGGGGTATTTCCTAGTTAACGATTATCTTAAAATCGTGCTGTCAAAAATAAAATTCGAGAAACTGTCAAGTCATCAGGCCTAGTCCCACACGTGGCCGCCCTATGCTAATTTCAAGACCCTTACGGACCGTAAGGGTTAATGCTTACGGTCCGTAAGCTAAGCCAAATTTTGTGTATAAATAGCCGACTTTGGGACTTGATTCTGGACGCTTGAACGACGAAGAAATTCGTTTCGTAGACTGAGATAAGCTCTGTTTATCACAAATTAACACACACGGTTCACTAATCGACGCCGCAATCAGGGTAATAACTCGATTGCTATTACGATTCAACGTCCGATCGATTATAACTATCCAACGATTGTTTAAGTGCCGCTCAAATTGAGTTTATACTTTGTTATTCATCATGATTTCGACTTGAATGTTTGAGTGCTGTTCGAATTCGGACTATACTCTGTCATTCGTTGTGAATCCGCTGAATTGTTAAGTATTGCACTTATAAATTGTTGTGAGGGGTTAATCTCGTGAATTGTCGTAACTGCTGTGTTAAGTTACTAACCGAATTGTGTGCCTGTTATTAAATTTAGGTTAAAAGGCTAATCAGTAGGCTTATACTCTGCTCGTTAAATCTACAATGTGAGTCATTCTCTTTTTATCAATTATTTTACAATACCTCAAATTATTTTCAAGGTTATAATTACAGGGACTAAGTCGTGGATATCTTGAATTACTGGTTAGTGGGGTATTGTGCACATTACTAATTTGCTTCCGGTTACGTTCATTGACATAACCGGGATAATCCCAGTTAGGTTCATTGACCTACTAGGGATAATCATCATTATTTAGGTTCATTGATCTAATAGTGGTATGACCATCGTCATCATTGTGACTTGTCACCATTGTGACAGAATGCCAGATAAAGATAAGATAGAAGCCATTGTAATCGCTCTTATGCTGTAATTAATAACTATGCATCATTATGCAAAATAGAATGATTCACTCAGTATTTCCCGCTGACAAAACCTTTTTCAAACATGTTTCAGGTGATCTGTTATGATCTAGGAAAAGTGCCATAAAGCACTACAAGCTCAAGGAAGTGGCTCAGTATAAAATAAAGAAACATGTTTTAAGAAATAAAGATTTCCCAGTGAAATCACTTTATTGTAAATTATGGGATTTATCCCTATATTATATATAAACGAGTAGTTTTAATATTAATCGATCCTGTTTAAAAAGACTTCCGTTGTCACTTAATTAGATACCACGGGATTTCCTGACTCGCGGCTCTGGACCGGGTCAAACCGGGGCCAAGGGCCGTGACAGCAGGTGCTAGACGAAATAGGCTGGCTACTCCAGGCATCATTACTCAAGTCTCGCAAGCTCTAGATGTCAAAGTCTGTTGAACAGTTTTCTTTTTATTTGATCCGCCTGTGGATCTTTTACTTTCCGTTGTAATACTGGATATTACTGTATATTCGGATTGTAATATATTTATCTTTTGCTTCCGCTGTGCATATTAAATATTGTGTTGTTTGACTATTATGTTGCCAACCACGTCACGATACTCCCCACCAGGCCCACCAGTGACACGTGGAAATCGGGGTGTGACATCTTGTCCAAATTTCTTTTCCAACTTTCCACGTAAATCATAAACCATATTAAACAACAAACTAACATCTCTTTGAAGCTGCTCAATCTGTTGATCTTTCTTCACTATAGTATCTTCAAGTTGGATAATCTTCGCATCTTTATGAATTGAATCTTGCTCAAGCACAACCAGTCGTTTCTTCATATCCCTCATGCTAACAAACTCGTCATCATCACTTGAGTCATCATCAAATGGCATTCTCAACGGTTCTTCAGGTCTCTTACCACTTGAACTGCTAGGTAGGTCATGAACAACTCTAGAAGGATCTGCAGATTCAGAAACACCAAGTGGCATAGTATCAACAACAGAATCAGTATCAACAGTTGTAACTTGAACATCAGCAGTGGTGGTATCCATATCATTTCTTTGAGTGTCAGCATCAAACTCAAAGATATCTTCAGTAGTGGTGGTGGTATCAGTGACACTTTTCTCAAAATCGAAGTCATACAAACCATCATCATCTTCAGAAATATTCATGGATTGATCTTTGTTTTGCTCAACATACATTCCGAGTCGAGGATCCCTCCTTTTCCGCTTCAATGGCAGGGAATCAGGATCCTTTGGGTTCTCACTAGGCTCTTCACTTGATACTGAAAGATCAGAAGGAGGATTTCCCATCTTATCAGTTACAGACTTTAACAGCAAAGCCAAACTTTCAGCAGAAATCACAGGTGGAACAGCAGTATCAGCTTCAGCTTCAGGAGGAAGCTCTTCATCTTCCCCAGAATCACACATAATCTCAATGCCTTCATCGTCAGAATCAATTGTTAAAATCTCTGTCTCAGGCTCATCTTCAATACCCTTTTGAATATCATGTTCTTCAGCAACTATAGCACTTGCAGGCACATCATTCACTGGAACAGGTTGCATTATCACTGGATTAGCAGCTACATCTTCAGTCTCTGCAAATTGACCAAATTTCTCCAACGGAATTAATCCTTCAAATTTCTTTTCAGTACCCTTCTTTGGAGTGAGAGCACCAAAACAAGATGGACCCATGGGCTTCAACTCCAATGTGTTTCCAGATCTCTCCAGTTCTGGATAGCAAGCATTAAAAATCATTTGTAGAAACCTAGGATACATAAGAAACTTGTCCTTTCTGACTCCAAACACATTTCTCTTCATTGCTTCCAAAATATACTTTGAATAATTGAAAGGCTCGTTTGTTATCACACAAACAAGAGCAGCAGATTGTGTGATATTTAATTGATCTGTACCTCCTCTATTTTCTGTCATACACAACATAAACATGTGCACCAAAAGACGCCAATAAGGATGCACAAATTTCTTTACCAGAGGCGGATACTTTCCTTCGTAACTCAATCGAGGTAAAATTTCTTCCACAGTTCCAGCAGGAAGCTCTATGGAGTCTGTTTCTTGATCATTAAACTGCAACACTTCTCGAATCATCTGCTCTGTCACAGTGACAACCTTCTTTTGAATTTCAGCAACGATAACTCCCTTTCCTTCAACAACTTCAATCCTCGCACTTTTCCAAAATTCTTGAATGAGATCTTCGTAAACAACTGGATTTTCTCGTAGTGCGTGAACAATACGGCAACTGTTGAGACCTTTCATCAATGAAGTGTACAACTTCTTGTGTTTCTCCGGATGAGGTGCTAAGTATCCTGCTTGATTATATGTAGAAATGAATTTCAAATCCATAATCTGCATAAAACAAAAATGCATTAGAAACATTGACATTTATATATTTGTATGAAATTTTCAAATTACAAAGTCAACATTCAGAACAAATCAACAGCACCATAACTCAGATTTTTTTAAACTTGACTCGAGACTGTTACTTTTGAGTCGAGACCATGAGTCGAGACCATGAGTCGAGACCATGAGTCGAGACCATGAGTCGAGACCATGAGTTCTCGAGTCGAGATCATGATTTATTGAGTCGAGACCATGAGTCGAGACTTTGAGGTCTCGAGTCGAGACCATGAGTCGAGACCTTGAGATCTCAAGTCGAGACCATGAGATTGCGACTCGTAATAATTGGTCTCGAGTCCTTATATGATATCTGAGTCAAGACCCCACAAACAACTTCATCTTCTCAGATTTTGGATCAAAATCTAAAAACATCCTATGATTTATTTGAAGACCAAAATATGTTCAAAACTAGGGTTCTAGATGATCTTCAAATCTTCATACAATCATCATCAAATCTTCAAACTTCCTGCAAACTTCAAACAAAACATCAAAATACCTTTAAAAATCGATGAATCGAGACCGGAAAACAAGTTTGATGAAACAAAACCGGAGAACACGTCGGAAACAGTAGAGACTTGCCGGAACTTTTGAGAGAGAATATCAAATGGTCTCGAGTGAGAAATGAGGTCTCGACTCGATACCTGTGTTTTATACCTCAAACCTAAGTAAACTGGGCCTGTGACTTTTGGGCCGAGACCAACTGTTTAGGCTTAACCGACTTAAAAGATTTCTTTTGATTAATTTATGATAAAAATTCCTTTTAAAATCAGTTATAATTTCAACAACCCATTAAACTTTCTGAGCATAATTTATGAATGCAAAACCTAAAACAAAAATAAATAATAAAAACTATTATTTACAAAAATAAATTTGGAAATTAACAAAATTGCTCAGGGATCAAATCACGAGGTTTCGGGCTTGACTTCACTTATCAACAATGATCTACTACCGAATGATCTAAACGATTGCCAGTATATTTTTCCGCCTAAACTCATCTCCTGTCACACCCCGATTTCCACGTGTCACCGGTGGGCCCGGTGGGGAGTATCGTGACGTGGCTGGCAACATAATAGTCAAACAACACAATATTTAATATGCACAACGGAAGCAATTTAAAAGATATAATACAACCAAATTTAATATTGTAATATCAAACGTCACAATATTTGGAAGTTTATCCACAGATGGATCGATAACAAAATGAAACAATAGTTCAACAGACTTCAGGCATCTTAAGCTTGCGAGACTTCTAATGATGCTAAGGAGAAATCCCAGCCAATTACGCATAGTACCTGCATTTAATCTTTTTGGGAAAATACGTCAGTTTACACTGGTAAATACAATCAACTGACTCATTTTGGAAAATGATTGAAAATTGGTTTGGATGCACGTGGCATAAACATTTTTTTTTAACTTGGGAGAATTATTTAAATATAAAATCTTGTGAACGAATTACATGTTCCTTGTGCGTTCAGTAGCCCGGATCAAGTCCGGGTTAAAGATCAATAGACACACCACAATATTCTTTTGTGCACTGACGGGTGTACGCCTACACCCCGCGCTTAAGTCGTGGCCATTTCGTAAAATGATGCCAAGGATATCCGGGACATGGTCATTAACCCCCCAAAGGCTTTAAGTAACAAGACTGTTTAAACGAGCCGATCAAATTATTCAATTACCCACCAACAGTGGAGGATTTGATGCCCGATCAAGCGGTATACTATATACCGTAACCCAAGCCCGTATAGGGAAAATAAGTTAAAAGTATTTACCTGAGCAAAGTATATATCACAATAAGCAAATTTCAAGTAGCTTTTAATGGTCCTCCTAATCTGGAACGAAGGTTTATAATAACATATTAGAATCCTAACGGGTCTTTAATTAAGCTTAAGCTTAGACCGGCTAGTTTCAAAGATACGGTTCATACGCACGATTAAGCGAAGACCGGATAGAATGTGATTTAGACCCGACAAGTTCAGAGACTTGTTTAATATGGGAATTTCATACACATTCTGGATTTTGAGATAAAACCGATAAGGTTTGACCCGTTTAGGCTAGTTTATGTAAACTAGTTACATAAACCTAACCGAACGCGTAATAAGCGTAACGAGTATTCATGAGAGCTATTTACAGGTTTCCTAAGTTAATATGCTTCATATATGTTGTGACATCAGTAAGATATCATTTATTATGCCCGAAACGAGTTTAGACACAAACTATGCCCCGTAGGGGCAGTTTGGTCATTTACAAGGTTATAAAAGAGTCTAAGTGTTTAACTGAGCTACAGGTCTGATGTAATCAGCAAACATACTCAAATTAATGAGTTATAACAGTAGGATAAAGTGTATATGTGAAATTTACCAATTATAACCAAACTATGCCCCGTAGGGGTATTTTGGTAATTTCACATAAGCCGAAAAGCTCAAAACTGAAGTCTGAGCTTATCAACCTTTGCTTACTGTTAGACTATTATAATTTGCCCCTAATATCAGTAGGTATCAACCCTTGTATGTTTAAAATAGTTTTAGTACATACTATGCTTTAAGAACGCTTAAAAAGGCGATTAGAGGCCATTTCCGGGTTTGATACATAAATCTGATATTTTTATATTTCCAGAAGGCTTAAAATAATTTATTTATCATATGTGATCAGTAGCAAAAGGTTTGGAGTCATTTAGATATGTAAAACTCATTTTATAGCCCGTAAGGGCAAAACCGACAATTACCGGATTAAGCCTACGACTATAAGTTATGCTCAGCCTAAAATTAATTAAAAATCTTTAAAAATCCCAAAATAATATATTACATCAGTGGGTAAAGAGTTTGATATCAAAAAGTATGTTTAAGTAGGCTATACGCTAAATACGCCGTTTAATTAACATAAAGCTTTCATTTTACGCTAACGAGCATAACTCTTTATCTACACCTCAAACTGATGTCAAATTTTGCATACAAGTTTAAATATCAGTAATTAAAGTTTCTACTCTTTTATATTTTCAAAAATCACATTTTAAGGTGAAAAGGGCATAATGGTCAACATATGAGCAATCAACGGAATCATGCATATTAATTGGATAACTAATGATCCGAGGTGTATAATCATAGAGGGTTATACTAGCATGTAACCTGGTCCAAATAAAGCTCTAAGGCATTTCTAAAACATGCCATAACGGGTCAGAACTGAAAGTCAAAGTATAAGTCAAACTATGCGACTTTCGGTTCCGAACCGGGTCTAAACAGGAAATTGTTGGGTTGAACATGTTTAGACATGTCCTTACATTAATTACCAAGTTATATTAATGATCAAACAGGTTATATGTGTTCTACATTGCTAATTATGCATAAATTGTAATTTACACATTCTGTTGACTTTTTAAATACAAGTTTGACCCGACTTTTGACCTAGTTAGAGTGGGAATCAGGGGAAACCCATTTGAGGTTTTTTTACCCACATAATTACCAACTTATAACTACTTTTGATTCGACTAATCACTGGACCATTAGTGATTAATCTTAAAGTCAACCTGAAGGGGTAAGGTCACAAAAACCTCATAATAAGTATTTGAGACCATACCATAATCTGGCCTTTTAACCTTTTAACCTTGCGCGACCGCGCACTGGTCTAACAAAAGGAAGAAAGTAATCAGCAATCTATAATCGCGCGCCCAAAGGAAATCATAAATCCTTGCGCCTTCTCCCATTAGCAAAGGATAAAAATCCTGAGATCAATTCTTTCGCCTAAATATCCAGACTTGGATATTATTCTACCCAGATTTGGATTTGTTATTCAGTGGTCTCCACACGATAAAATACCACACTAGATTACAGCTGTAATCTTCTAGAAGAAATACAATCGTGCACCACCCAGACGGTTATAACCGTCTGGACACGTGTCATTACCACAGACGCCCCTGAAATCACAACAAAGGCATGCAATTGGAGAGTAATCTCCACTTGATCACATTACACGTGGCAAATCCCCAGCCTTTGATCTAGACCACGATCCGTGTGCTCTCACGTCGGATCAAAGAACTTAAACGGAAGGAAGTGTAACCGCTTACGGGGTTAGCATCTTCCGTTAACTTTTCACTAACGGTTTTTCCCGCCTAAAACGACTCCCGGCTATAAATATGAGAAGCAACCCAGGTATGAATTCAAGTTACACACACACACTTCTCAAATACATTCTCTTCTTCATTACCAATACTTATTCTCACACCGGAGCCGGGTCAAGGAGAGAACCCCTTCTCCCCTTGGCGAGGCTAACGGTGCTCTTTTTTGCAGAGCTTTCGGAGAAGAAGATCAGCTGCAACTGAATCAATCGAGAAAGAGCTAACCTTTTTATGCGAATTCAAACCCCCTAGATATCTCGGTTCCGACCATTTATCTAGTGTTTCTTCATTGGCGCCCACCGATTCCTCTGTTTTCTAGTTTTCATCTAGTTTCAATTCAGTTCTTTTCATTTTCTGTTTTGCACATGGCAGAAAATTCGTCATCTCACCGGCAACCTGGTCCTCGACCAAACGTCGGAAACAATTTACAAATAGAAGGATCCCCAGAACATTGGTTTAATAGATGCCAAGCTGCTTTAGATACAATCGTCATACAAATCGCTAGATCTGATTTCCCAAACATCAGATCTAGAGAAGAAATCAACACTACAGTATTGGACCCGCCAACACCACGTCGGGGAGACATCCAATCCAGTCAATCCAGATATAGCAGTTATCAGAAACCTAAACAAATACACATGGTTCAAGGAGGTCCGTCACGAAGACCAAATAAACGAAACTATGATCAACATTGGAGAGAACAGCAAGTTGTGTTTCCTGTTGTTCCTGGGGGCCCTCAGGAAGAACGACCAGTGATTACTACTGGTATCTTCGGACATTACCGGACGGACTATATGTTTATAGATCCGGGAAGCTCGATGGACATCATATACGAGCAATGTTTTAAACTGCTAGACTCGGAAGACAAAGCACGTCTAGAACCGGTTGATTTTCCCCTCACCGGATTCTGCAATGAAGCTGTATTCCCATTAGGGCAAATAGCTTTTCCTGTGACTCTATCAGATGGCGAGCATTCACGAACAGTCACAGTCAATTTCATGGTCATGCCAGCAACATCACGCCATGATGTTTTGCTTGGAAGAAGGTCACAAAGAGAATTTAGCATGATCACTTCTATTCCACATGTTGCATGCGGATTTCCAACGGAAACCGGAGTTGCAATTTTATACTCAAGTAAAGAAGTCATGTACGTGGACGACGAGCCACCAACAAAGGTAGTCAAACCTTCGGCATCAAACGAACCAGAGAAATGGGTCCTGAACAACGAATACCCAGAGCAGACCATTCTGCTAGGACACGCCATTTCACCAGTAACACGAATACAACTGAAAGAATTGTTGTCTAACAACAAAGATATATTTGCTTGGTGTCCAGCAGACATGACTGGAGTCCCACGCGACATCGCACAACATTGTCTAAACATCAAACCATCAGTGGAACCTGTTGCTCAGGGGAGGCGCAACTTTAGTGAAGAAAAAGCAAAAGCCATGGACGAACAAGTAGCAGAGTTACTTAATGCGGGAATCTTACGCGAAGTAAAATACCATACATGGGTGGCCAACCCAGTCATGGTACAAAAACATAGTGGCGGATGGAGAATGTGCGTCGATTTCAAGGACCTGAATAAAGCATGCCCAAAAGATTGTTACGCGCTTCCAGAAATAGACAAAAAAGTCGACTCTCTAGCATCGTTCAGATGGAAGTGCTTTCTCGACTGTTACAAAGGTTACCATCAGGTCCAGATGAAGGAAGAAGACGAAGATAAAACCGCATTCCGCACAGACAAAGGCATTTTCTGCTACACTAAAATGCCCTTTGGCCTGCGCAATGCTGGCGCAACTTATCAACGTTTAATGGACACAGTTTTCAACAGCGACATTGGCAAAACAGTTGAAGTATACATGGATGACCTCGTCATCATGAGCCATGAGGAAGACTCAATGCTCAACAATATTCAGCGCACATTCGACTCTCTGCGCAGCGTGAATTTAAAGCTCAACCCAACAAAATGCTCCTTCGGCATGGAAGAAGGAAAATTTTTGGGTTTCATAGTCACAAGAGATGGCTTTAAAGTAAATCCAGAAAAAGTACAGACTATCCAGCTAATGCCTTCACCCGCAACTATGAAAGAAATGCAAAGGCTCGCTGGACGCTTAGCAGCCTTGAATAGGTTCTTGGCTAATCATGCGGCAAAATCTTATCCATTTATCAGTACGCTACAAAACTGCGGAAAGAAAACTCCCTTTCAATGGACGCCTGAAGCAGAAGCAGCATTCAAACAAATGAAAGAATGTTTAATTCAGTTACCAACGCTGACTGCGCCAAAAGAAAAAGAGCCACTAATCTTATATCTGTCAGCCGCGGAAGTAGCGGTAGGCGCAGTATTAATGGTAGAACGAGAAAACATTCAGACTCCAATCTACTATATCAGCAAAATGCTCACCGGCCCCGAAACTCGTTACTCAATGATAGAAAAATTGGTTCTAGCACTAGTGCACGCATCCCGACGCTTGCGCAGGTATTTCTCAGGCCATGTCATCACGGTTCTCACAAATTATCATTTAGGCCAAATCTTGTCAAAACCTGATGTGGCGGGAAGATTGGCTAAATGGGCCATTGAGCTGGGAGGATACAACATCTTTTACAAGCCAAGACCAGCAATCAAAGGGCAAGTTCTAGCAGACTTCGCCACCGAAGTTCCCATCGATAAAATACAAGAATGTGAAGCAATCCAGAACCCTACACCTGTTTTCGACGACAGAGTCTGGACCTTACACACAGGTGGCGCTTCCAATGATGATGGAGGGCCTCCGATTGGTCAGTCCGGATAATCACGAGCTTACATATGCCATACGCTTAGACTTCCAAAGTACCAACAATGAAGCAGAATACGAAGCATTTTTAGCAGGCCTTCATCTAGCACTCAAAATGGGGGCAAGAAACCTTGAAGCCAATGTTGATTCAAAGCTAGTAGCCGAGCAAGTTAACGGTCACTATGATGCAAAAGGAGAAGCTATGGCGTTATACCTTGAACAAGCGCGGATGTTAATCAACCAGTTCCAAACGTTCAAAGTTAACCACATAAACAGAAGCGAGAACAAACGCGCAGATGCGCTGAGCAAGTTAGCCGCTACTAGCTTCAAGCACTTAGCAAAGGAAGTACACATAGAGGTACTGTCCAACCCTTCTATTCATCTCAAACAAATAAACGTCATAGAAATGGGAAATCCATCCTGGATGTCCCCAATTATCTCGTACCTTCAACACGGAAAACTTCCGGAAGGAAAGGCAGAAGCTCGAAAAATACAACACAAAGCGATAAATTACGAAATGGCGGATGGCGTCCTTTACCGGAAGTCATTCATGGGACCATTATTACGCTGTGTCGATAAAACAGACGCCCAATACCTGGTCAGAGAGATCCATGAAGGTTTGTGTGGAATACACGCGGGACCGCGCATGGTCGTGGCAAAGATAATGAACGTTGGATACTACTGGCCAGGAATGCATATGGATGCAGTTGATTTATTAAGGAGTTGCGCAGCTTGTCAACGCCATGCACCAAAGACGCTCCGACAAAAGAATCCACTAATACCCGTCACGTCTGCTTGGCCATTCCAATAATGGGGCATCGATCTTGTTGGCCCATTTCCTGACGCGCCAGGCGCAGTAAAATTCATCATTGTGGCGGTCGATTACTTCACTAAATGGGTAGAGGCCAAAGCCTTGGCTTCAACCACAGCAATGGTAATCCGCAAATTCATATGGGAACATATCATTTGCAGGTTTGGATTACCATTGCGCATTATTTCTGACAACGGCACAAACTTCGCCTCAGAAGATCTTCAAAAATGGTTCAAAGAAATGAAGATCGAGCATAATTTCGCTTCCGTCGCGCATCCACAAGCGAATGGTCAAGTAGAAAGTATAAACAAACAGATCGTTGATGGTATAAAAGCGCGATTAGGGACAACACGCAGAGGGTGGGTCGACGAACTCCCCAGCATCCTCTGGGCGCATCGAACAATGCCAAAGACTAGCACAGGCGAAACTCCGTTCAGTCTAGTCTATGGGTCTGAGGCCGTCATTCCAGCCGAGATCGGCCTACCATCATCGCGCATGATAGCTATGGAAAAACAGAACAATGAACAAGAGCGAAGAATGGATTTAGACCTTCTGGAAGAAAGGCGCGAGAACGCCGCCATAGCAGAAGCAAGGTACAAATCCAAACTCGAAAAATATTACAACGCGCGCGTCCGCGTATGTACCTTTGTCCCCGGTGATTTTGTCTTGCGCGACAATGAAGCTTCAAACGCTGAAAAACCGGGCAAATTAGCGCCAAAATGGGAAAGGCCATACATCATCAATGAGGTCCTAGGCAAGGGGGCATATACCCTAAAAAGGATCGACGGGACCCTAGTTCCCCGCACCTGGAACGCACAACAGTTGCGCAGGTGTTACATATAAGACAGTCTAAAAAAGCGGAAGAACATACAGGCAATGTATTTCTTTATTATCCTTTAGCCTTGCGCTCTTATCAATACAAACATTAGTTTTACTTACATCATTGTTTATTACAAATTGCATGTAATTTCTTTGGTTCGCGCGAAAACAATATGGTCAAACGTTGTACACCTCATGAACAGTCTAAATCAGGCAAGCTATTACGCCTTTTAGACAAACGTTCACACATGAGCACAATACCATCTCTCATTCGCCCTACCCATCCAAAAGCAATTAAACACATGCAACATATTGTAATCCAAACATGCAAGAACCAAACGGAAGTAGTAGTATATCACAATATACATATCATCAAAAAAGTGTAACATAAACACTTAACAAGATCATAGCAATGATCTTCAACAATTGTTCAGTACCAAATTTACAAAAAAAACATTAACAAAGGACGAAGAACTAGTCCTAGGGTTAAAAACCTAACCAGCATCAGAATCATCATCAACAGACACCTGCTCACACCGACGAGTTTTCCGGCGTTGATATACCAGCCGGCATCCTCCTTTCTGAAACATCGGAAACCGGGCTGTCAAGCCATCAGCATCCAGCACAACGCTGGCAGCATCAGTGATGTCCGTGTGCTGAAGAGCTTTACAGTCAGAATCAACAGCTGCTGGAATAACAAGACTCTTTGCTATAACAGCAGCTAAAGGTGGAGAACGAGAAAGAAGCATGAGGCCTTCAGCAGCCTCGTAAACCCTATAAACATCCAACAAAAGACGAGTTTGGTAAGAACGCTTCATCTTCTTTGTTAAAAATCAACCAGAAGACAAGGTATATTGAATATGCATATATATAAAAGAACTCAACCTCGGGAAAGGGGAAACCTACTCATCATTAACTATCAGAACTACATCACATCAAAACGGCGCTACAGGAACCAGGGTCATATCCTCATTAATGAAGTCTGACAAGGCGCCATCACCCATCCCAATATAAGAGGACAAACTCTTGGAAGGTACTAACTTTTACTGCCAACAGACGTCATCACACGTCAAGGTATGATTGCAAAATTCACATTATGCATAAATTGCTAATTATGCATAAATTGTAATTTACACATTCTGTTGACTTTTTAAATACAAGTTTGACCCGACTTTTGACCTAGTTAGAGTGGGAATCAGGGGAAACCCTTTTGAGGTTTTATTACCCACATAATTACCAACTTATAACTACTTTTGATTCGACTAATCACTGGACCATTAGTGATTAATCTTAAAGTCAACCTGAAGGGGTAAGGTCCCAAAAACCTCATAATAAGTATTTGAGACCATACCATAATCTGGCCTTTTAACCTTTTAACCTTGCGCGGCCGCGCACTGGTCTAACAAAAGGAAGAAAGTAATCAGCAATCTATAATCGCGCGCCCAAAGGAAATCATAAATCCTTGCGCCTTCTCCCATTAGCAAAGGATAAAAATCCTGAGATCAATTCTTCCGCCTAAATATCCAGACTTGGATATTATTCTACCCAGATTTGGATTTGTTATTCAGTGGTCTCCACACGATAAAATACCACACTAGATTACAGCTGTAATCTTCTAGAGAAATACAATCGTGCACCACCCAGACGGTTATAACCGTCTGGACACGTGTCATTACCACAGATGCCCATGAAATCACAACAAAGGCATGCAATTGGAGAGTAATCTCCACTTGATCACATTACACGTGGCAAATCCCCAGCCTTTGATTTAGACCACGATCCGTGTGCTCTCACGTCGGATCAAAGAACTTAAACGGAAGGAAGTGTAACCGCTTACGGGGTTAGCATCTTCCGTTAACTTTTCACTAACGGGTTTTTCCCACCTAAAACGACTCCCGGCTATAAATATGAGAAGCAACCCAGGTATGAATTCAAGTTACACACACACTTCTCAAATACATTCTCTTCTTCATTACCAATACTTATTCTCACACCGGAGTCGGGTCAAGGAGAGAACCCCCTTCTCCCCTTGTCGAGGCTAACGGTGCTCTTTTTTGCAGAGCTTTCGGAGAAGAAGATCAGCTGCAACTGAATCAATCGAGAGAGAGCTAACCTTTTTATGCGGATTCAAACCCCCTATATATCTCGGTTCCGACTATTTATCTAGTGTTTCTTCACAACCGTTAATTACGACGGTTTGACTTTTAAGCTAAAACTAAGCTAAAACTTAATTAAGAAAGGATTAGTACACTTACTGAAGTCCTATGCACGAAATGGAAAGCTTAGAGGAAGATCCTTAGCTCCAGAAATGCTCCAAATGTGCAGATGAAGGTGTGAGGAATGAGTTGAAGTCTTGTGGCCCTTTTATAGTGAATTCCTCACCACAAAATGTTGACAACTCAAGCTACAACTGCCCACAATTCATCAACACATGTCCCTAGATGTTTAGGGGGTGCCTAGGGGTCGCACATGAGGTGAAACGTCCGTTTTTGGTCGATTCTGCGCGAATGTAGGCTGCTGCCTAAACTTTCTATTACTGTATGTCTGACGCGGCCCGCCTGAGGTTTTTCTTAAAATTAACGCGGGCCGCATGGGCCTTGTTATCAGATTTTTATTTTTCTATTTGCCACATAAATGTCCCTTGGCTCTTTGAAAGGGCAACCAAGCTTTATTCTTGCAATTTGACCCCTTCTTATTTACCCACAAGGGCTTTAGGACTTATACCCACTTTGCCAAGTCCCTGGACACTTCCGGTTAACCCGAAAAGTCGTAACTTTCAACGTTAACGCTTTAACCCCTCGCACACGAATTTGATCATAACTTTCTCATACGATTCCAAAACTTTATGAAATTTATATCGTGCATTCTAGTGATCATAATTAACAGTTACAAAACTTAGGGTTAGTCAAAAGGTCACTCAGGGGTATAACTTAAACATGTTGACACATTTAACCCCTGTAGTTTGTAATCTCTCACTTTTTGCTTCGTATGATCCATGATTTATTCGTTTGATGATATGAACATCATGTAAGGTTATTATGAGGTATATTTATTCACTGTTGACATTTAGAACCCGTATATTCACATACTTTCCATGATTGTCAACTTTAGTCCTTTCAGAACATTCTTTCACACGTTCAATCACATGACACGTGTCAATACATTATAGGACGTGAATTTTCAAGGTGTTACATCCTCACCCCCTTAAAATAAATCTCGACCCGAGATTTACTGAAATAAATAAGGGTACTTTTCTTTCATCGTGGATTCAACCTCCCACGTGAATTCAGGTCCTCTACGGGCATCCCATTTGACCTTTACAATAGGTACATGCTTCCTTCGAAGCTTCTTTACCTGTCGATCTTCAATCGACAAAGGTTTTTCCACAAATGTTAAGCTCTCATCTATATGCACATCTGTATGTGGTATAACCAGTGATTCATCAGCGAAGCACTTCTTCAGATTGCAGATATGGAACACATTGTGAATTCCACTAAGCTCTTCCGGTAAGTTTAACTTATAGGCAACTGACCTGACACGTTCGATAACCTCGAAAGGTCCTATGTATCTCGGGCTTAGCTTGCCTTTCTTACCAAATCACATCACCCCTTTCCAGGGTGATACCTTAAGCAACACTTTATCACCTACTTCGAAGTGAAAAGCTTTACGCTTCGGATCTGCGTAGTTCTTCTGCCTATCTCGGGCAGCTTTGAGACGGTCACGAATCTGGACAATCTTGTCCGTCGTTTCAAAGACTATCTCTGGTCCTGATAATTGGACATCTCCAACTTTCGCCCAACAAATAGGCGATCTACACTTGCTACCGTATAATGCCTCAAAAGGCGCAGCCTTAATGCTGGTATGGTAGCTATTGTTGTAGGAGAATTCGATTAATGGTATGTTCTTATCCCAACTACCACCCAAATCGATCGCACATGCACGTAGCATGTCTTCCAACGTTTGAATAGTACGCTCACTCTGACCATCAGTCTGAGGATGATAAGCCGTACTAAAATTCAAACGTGTGCCCAAAGATTGTTGGAAGCTCTTCCAAAAATGTGACGTGTATCTAGTATCTCGGTCAGAGATAATAGACACAGGTATGCCATGTAAGGCTACAATCTTATCAACGTATAACTGGGCTAACATATCGGAGCTATAAGTCTCCTTGATGGGTAGGAAATGTGTTGACTTAGTCAGTCTGTCAACTATAACCCATATTGTATCATTTCCTTTCTTTGTCTTGGGTAACTTGGTAATAAAATCCATAGTTACCATTTTCCACTTCCACGTAGGAAGTTCAGGTTGTTGTAGCAAGCCTGACGGCTTTTGATGCTCGGCTTTGACTTGCGCACATGTCAAGCATTTAGCTACATAGGTGGCTACAGACTTTTTCAAGCCTATCCACCAATAATTTGCCTTTAGATCCTGGTACATCTTATCAGCTCCAGGATGAACGGAGTATTTGGAACTATGGGCTTCCTGGAGGATGACATCTCGAAGTCCTCCATAAATTGGAACCCATATTCGTCCATTCAATCTTAGAATTCCGTCCTTGCTAAGAGTTAACTATTCCTCAGTTACTCCTAACTTTTCATTAGGATAGTTAGCTTCCAACACAGCTTCCTTCTGTGCAGCTAACAACCTTTCAATCAGATTATTCTTTATCTCCATGCGCTTGGCATTGATTCGGATGGGTTTCACCCTCTCCTTTCGACTCAAGGCATCGGCGACTACATTCGCCTTGCCAGGATGGTACTTGATTTCACAATCATAATCATTTAAAGTTTCCATCCAACGGCGTTGCCTCATGTTTAATTCCTTCTGATTAAACAGATGCTGGAGGCTCTTGTGATCAGAATAGATCACACATTTGATACCATACAAATAATGCCTCCACAGTTTTAGTGCGAATACAATGGCACCCAACTCCAAATCGTGGGTGGTGTAATTCTTTTCGTGCACCTTTAACTGTCGTGATGCATAGGCAATAACCTTGCCTTTCTGCATAAGTACACACCCCATGCCGGTGTGTGATGCATCGCAGTAAACCACAAAGTCTTCTATTCCCTCTGGCAATGTTAGTACTGGGGCGTTGCTCAACTTTTGCTTCAGAATATTAAAGGATTCTTGCTGCTTAGGGCCCCAAACGAACTTTACTTTCTTCTTGGTCAAGGAAGTTAGGGGTGCAGCAATCCTTGAAAAATTTTCAATGAAACGCCTGTAATATCCTGCCAATCCCAGGAAGCTACGAATCTCTGTAGGCGTCTTTGGTTCTTGCCAGTTCATAACTGCTTCAACCTTAGCGGGATCCACTTGGATACCACGCTCACTAACCACGTGTCCAAGGAATTGGACTTCACGAAGCCAAAATTCGCACTTGGAAAATTTGGCGTAGAGTTTCTCCTGATGTAGGAGTTTGAGAATACATCGAAGGTGTTTCTCATGGTCAGCTTGATTCTTCGAATAGATAAGAATGTCGTCGATGAAAACGATGACGAATTTATCTAAGTACGGCTTGCAAACGCGATTCATGAGATCCATGAACGCGGCCGGTGCATTGGTGAGCCCAAAAGGCATCACTAGGAACTCGTAATGACCATAACGAGTCCTAAATGCAGTTTTATGCACGTCTTCATCTCTAACCTTCAGTTGATGGTAGCCTGACCTCAAATCAATCTTCGAGAAATAACTTGCCCCTTGTAACTGATCGAACAAATCGTCGATTCGGGGCAAAGGATATCTATTCTTTATTGTGACCTTGTTAAGCTCACGATAGTCGATGCACAGACGCATCGATCCATCCTTCTTCTTGACAAACAGGACTGGCGCTCCCCAAGGAGACGAGCTAGGTTTAATGAAACCCTTGGCTAGTAATTCATCTAGCTGTGTCCTCAATTCTTTCATCTCTGTGGGCGCCAACCTATAAGGTGCTCTAGCAACTGGTGCTGCTCCGGGGATGATATCAATCCTGAATTCCACTTGCCTATCTGGTGGCAAACCAGGTAGTTCTTCCGGAAAAACTTCTGGGAATTCAGAGATGACAAGGATGTCTTCTATCTTCGGTTTAGGCTCATCAATAATCACTTGTGCCATGTAGATGACACAACCCCTCTTTAAACATTTTGAAGCCTTGAGCATAGTCACTTGCTCAGGTAGCCCATACTGGGTATCTCCCCAAATGGTAAGTGGTTCACCAGACGGAGTCTTTATTACCACTTGCTTCATGTTACAAACAATCTGGGCCTGGTTATGAGATAACCAGTCCATACCCAGAACTATGTCAAAACCAGCTAACTTAAATGGAAGTAGAGACAGAGGAAAAGAATGGTTCTTAATGGATATAACACATCCATCTAACACAGTTGAGACGGTTTCTAGGGTGCCGTCTGCTAGCTCCACCTCATAATTCACATTTAAGGTTTTGACAAGTAATTTCAACAATTCACAAAACTTATTATCAACGAAAGATTTATCAGCGCCTGAATTAAAAAGTACTCTAGCATAGACGTCATTTACAAGGAAAGTACCTGTAATAACGTTGTCGTCTAGAACCGCTTCTTTTGCGTCCATTCTGAAGACTCTAGCATTAGTCTTCTTGGCCTCTTCAGGCTTCTTGGTGTACTTAGGGCAGTTGGTTTTAATGTGGCCCTTTTCATTGCAACGGTAGCACGTTGCGTCTTTCATCTTCTTGCAATCCAAGGTTTTGTGATCCGTGGACTTGCATATTCCACATGCCCATCTTTCCTCGACTCAGATCTGTGAGTTCGACTCATGTCTGCACTTTCCAAAGTGCTGCTTCTTGCAAATTTTGCATTTGGGCTTCTCACCAGACTGATGCCCATCTTTCCTCGACTCAGATCCTTTCTTGCTGTCACCGCTCCCACGGTGCTTCTTGTTCGACTTTCGTGAACCATCATCTTCACGTTTTCTCTTCTCAGCCTCCTTATTCCTCAGCGATCTCTGCCTGACCGCATCCAGAGTGAGGGATAAGGAAATGTCAGCTACTGATCTAAAAGTAGCTGGCCGAGAAGCTTTCACGCTTGCCTTGATCTCGGGGGCTAAACCACCAATAAAACGAGCTATTCGTTTTGGTTCCGGGGTTACTAAATATGGAACCAACCGAGACATAGTGTTGAAGCTCGTTAGTAAGCTTGACAGTCGAGGTTTGTCATTACCAAGGATAGAAAGTCAGACTCTATCTTCTCCACCTCATGTTGAGGGCAGTAATTTTCCCTGATAAGGGCAACAAATTGATCCCAAGACATGTTGTACAATGGGATTTTTCCGGTGGCTTGAATCAGAGATCTCCACCATGCTAAAGCTTCACCCTTAAAAGACTGCGACACAAACTTGACCACGTCTCTCTCAGCGCATCCGCTGATATCTACAACCGTATCCATCTCATCCAGCCATGTCATACAGTCAATGGCTCCTTTCTCCCCAGTGAAATCCCGGGGTTTGCAGGAAACAAAATATTTATAAGAGCAACCCTTGTCACGGGGTCCCTGGTTTAATATAACCTGCTGAGATGGAGCACTGTGGTTCGAGGAGCGTCGATCATCGTCTTTCTTCGAGTCGTCCTTCTTGGAAGGTGGCTTTGAAGGCTGCGTAGATAGGGTCCTACTACGAGTCCCACTATACTCTTCGTACTGCCTTTCCAAGGCTTGTGTAACTGCGCCGTCTATTATTGCTTTCAATTCAGCACCCGTTAAATTAATTCGGGCGTTCTCGTTATTCTCCACTGGATGACTATTACCCTCGTCCGAGTTAGCCATTTTAATTGAACTGTTGCAGAAAACAAGGACAATGGTTTATTTGGGAGTTTATTATGGAATTGCCCCTTAGGGAAATTCATTAACCATGGTAAACAGAGACCATATTTGGTTAATTTATTAATCATACTTATTGGATTTCTATAATCATTTATCCTAATTATAAAACAATAATAGCTTTATTTGTGGCACAAAAGGCCTACTCACATAGACAATTTAATTTATAAGTTATGATTTCAGAGAATCAAAACATGAAGGTATATTGGCACAATAGGCCTAGTCACAAGGACAATTATAAATTATATGCTAGGATTTCAGAGAATCAAAGCATTTGAGGTTTGAACCTAGTTCATTACCTTTATTTGACAGGGAGTCATAGCTACCACTGTCTTTTGGCTCATATAGAAATGAGCAGGGCCCGTAGGCACGTATCACCACGTATGGTAAAAGTATGATCATCTTAATTGATGATTTACCCCATGATTCAGAGATCATTTAATTGGGTTTGCAATCTTTGAAAGATCCTTATATAATAAAATAACGTGTGTGATTTCAAATGAATCACATCTGCCAGGGGTGTTAACATGTTTTCAGATGTTAACAGGGATACGAATCTTTTTAAACAGGTCTTACCATCTTGGCCCGGCCTTATAATGACCCGAAGGCTAGGTTTCACACTTTAAGATTCTTATTTAAAAATTTACATAGGCAGATATTTATTTATTTAAAAGGAATGATTTTTGATTTATTTATTTCATATATAATACTTATGCATATAACAGCAAGATGAAATTTATAAACATAACATTCCATTTATTTATTAAAATATTACACGCTGTCCTAAACGGGTCTTTTCAAATAACAAACTTACCCACGCAGGGGTTTGAACAAGGAATTACCCACGCAGGGGCTTAATAACACACATACCCACGCAGGGGCTTAGTAACATAATAGTCCACGCAGGGACTTACACAAATAACATACCCTCGCAGGGGTTTACAAAAAGATAGACCCACGCAGGGGTCAAAATAAACAACATACGTACCCACGCAGGGGCTTACAACAATTGGAAGGACTCAGTGGTCCTTCTTGCTTTTTCCTTTGATCAAGCTTGCCAATCCTTGGAAGAAGCTCTGTCTCTCCCTACGGTCACGGTGGAAGCCTCGCTCTACTTCATCCAACCTTTGTAGGATTTCCTCCCTTTCTAGGGGAGAAAACCGTGGCGGCTGCGATTGCGTCCGGATGATAGGTCTTGGAGGTATCTGGTACCCATGTGTTGGGTACCCTACTCCCCATGGAGCTCCGTACGGTCCTTCCGGGTTCAGGGCGTTGTAATTCGCCGCTACCATGTAAGGGTCGGCCTCCGCGTAACCATAGTTGTGGTGAGTCGGTGGTTCAAACGGGTTGTATGCCATGGAACCCGTATATGCTGGAATTGGGTTATCAAAACCCATCGGCGGTGGCTGTTGTACAGCAGGGTTAGAAGGTCCACCCATTTGAGGGTCCTCCTGATGTGGCGGATAGTGACTGCCACTGGATTGACGTGGGGAACTAAAATGGAAATCCCCCGCTCGTGACGACATGCGCGCACCGGTTCTCCTTCACCTTGGCGGTTGCGGAGGTGCCGGCTGCACTGGCGGCGGTGGAGGCGGTGGTGTAACTGCCACGAATCTGGAATCCTCAGAGGGATCCTGTTGTTGCTGCGGCTGCTGCTGCTGAGGCGACGAATGGTGAGGAGGTGTATAGTACCATTCATGCCTGGTGAACATAGCTTGAAAGCTATCCGGACCAACATAGGGTGATCCGTGGAACGAAGAGCCATCCGAAATCTCTATCGGATGGTTCGGTGTACCACTGGCGGGTTCGACGGGATCCGTGTCCTCGTCCATATCCTCCGCGTTGTCACCCGAGAAGTGGTCTTCTGGCCCCAGTGGGTTAAAACCCATGGGTTCTTGGATGTAATTGGCCGGGTTAAACCGGCCCCTGAAAGCAGGTGTGGGGTCCCCGAAAGAATGATGCGATAAGGATCGCTGTAAGGGTATATATGAAGGTTGAGGGTTGTTGGGCTCATTTTCCGAGTATGGCCCATATGAGTTATGCACTGGGGGCGTTGAGCTGTGTAAGACCGACCGTCTGGCTGGTTCAAACAAGTCCTCCTGTTCTGCCGAGGGTCGTCACTCTCAGTAGTAGACGGAGCTCGCACATGTGATGGTCCTGCCTCGTCATTGGGGGCGGTAATCGGCCCCTTGCCTCGTCCTCTCCTTCGGAAGAATCTTGGCGGCATTTTCAAATCCTGTCATTATAATATGAGATAACAACAAAATATATAAATAAAGTAAAGGACAAAACAAAACCAAGTGGAATTTGTCCTATGTTATATGTCTAGACTCGAAAGTTTAGAAATGTGCACTTGTGTTACTGAGATTAAACACAAAAGGCTAGTGTTTAATTCACTCAGTGTTGGCTCTGATACCAACCTGTCACACCCCGATTTCCACGTGTCACCGGTGGGCCCGGTGGGGAGTATCGTGACGTGGTTGGCAACATAATAGTCAAACAACACAATATTTAATATGCACAATGGAAGCAAATTAAAAGATATAATACAACCAAATTTAATATTGTAATATCAAACGTCACAATATTCGGAAGTTTATCCACAGATGGATCGATAACAAAATGAAACAATAGTTCAACAGACTTCAGGCATCTTAAGCTTGCGAGACTTCTAATGATGCTAAGGAGAAATCCCAGCCAATTACGCATAGTACCTGCATTTAATCTTTTTGGGAAAATACGTCAGTTTACACTGGTAAATACAATCAACTGACTCATTTTGGAAAATGATTGAAAATTGGTTTGGATGCACGTGGCATAAACATTTTTTTTTAACTTGGGAGAATTATTTAAATATAAAATCTTGTGAACGAATTACATGTTCCTTGTGCGTTCAGTAGCCCGGATCAAGTCCGGGTTAAAGATCAATAGACACACCATAATATTCTTTTGTGCACTGACGGGTGTACGCCTACACCCCGCGCTTAAGTCGTGGCCATTTCGTAAAATGATGCCAAGGATACCCGGGACATGGTCATTAACCCCCCAAAGGCTTTAAGTAACAAGACTGTTTAAACAAGCCGATCAAATTATTCAATTACCCACCAACAGTGGAGGATTTGATGCCCGATCAAGCGGTATACTATATACCGTAACCCAAGCCCGTATAGGGAAAATAAGTTAAAAGTATTTACCTGAGCAAAGTATATATCACAATAAGCAAATTGCAAGTAGCTTTTACTGGTCCTCCTAATCTGGAACGAAGGTTTATAATAACCTATTAGAATCCTAACGGGTCTTTAATTAAGCTTAAGCTTAGACCGGCTAGTTTCAAAGATACGGTTCATACGCACGATTAAGCGAAGACCGGATAGAATGTGATTTAGACCCGACAAGTTCAGAGCCTTGTTTAATATGGGAATTTCATACACATTCTGGATTTTGAGATAAAACCGATAAGGTTTGACCCGTTTAGGCTAGTTTATGTAAACTAGTTACATAAACCTAACCGAACGCGTAATAAGCGTAACGAGTATTCATGAGAGCTATTTACAGGTTTCCTAAGTTAATATGCTTCATATATGTTGTGACATCAGTAAGATATCATTTATTATGCCCGAAACGAGTTTAGACACAAACTATGCCCCGTAGGGGCAGTTTGGTCATTTACAAGGTTATAAAAGAGTCTAAGTGTTTAACTGAGCTACAGGTCTGATGTAATCAGCAAACATACTCAAATTAATGATTTATAACAGTAGGATAAAGTGTATATGTGAAATTTACCAATTATAACCAAACTATGCCCCGTAGGGGTATTTTGGTAATTTCACATAAGTCGAAAAGCTCAAAACTGAAGTCTGAGTTTATCAACCTTTGCTTACTATTAGACTATTATAATTTGCCCCTAATATCAGTAGGTATCAACCCTTGTATGTTTAAAATAGTTTTAGTACATACTATGCGTTAAGAACGCTTAAAAAGGCGATTAGAGGCCATTTCCGGGTTTGATACATAAATCTGATATTTTTATATTTCCAGAAGGCTTAAAATAATTTATTTATCATATGTGATCAGTAGAAAAAGGTTTGGAGTCGTTTAGATATGTAAAACTCATTTTATAGCCCGTAAGGGCAAAACCGACAATTACCGGATTAAGCCTACGACTATAAGTTATGCTCAGCCTAAAATTAATTAAAAATCTTTAAAAATCCCAAAATAATATATTACATCATTGGGTAAAGAGTTTGATATCAAAAAGTATGTTTAAGTAGGCTATACGCTAAATACGCCGTTTAATTAACATAAAGCTTTCATTTTACGCTAACGAGCATAACTCTTTATCTACACCTCAAACTGATGTCAAATTTTGCATACAAGTTTATATATCAGTAATTAAAGTTTCTACTCTTTTATATTTTCAAAAATCACGTTTTAAGGTGAAAAGGGCATAATGGTCAACATATGAGCAATTAACGGAATCATACATATTAATTGGATAACTAATGATCCGAGGTGTATAATCACAGAGGGTTATACTAGCATGTAACCTGGTCCAAATATAGCTCTAAGTCATTTCTAAAACATGCCATAACGGGTCAGAACTGAAAGTCAAAGTATAAGTCAAACTATGCGACTTTCGGTTCCGAACCGGGTCTAAACAGGAAATTGTCGGGTTGAACATGTTTAGACATGTCCTTACACTAATTACCAAGTTATATTAATGATCAAACAGGTTATATGTGTTCTACATTGCTAATTATGCATAAATTGTAATTTACACATTCTGTTGACTTTTTAAATACAAGTTTGACCCGACTTTTGACCTAGTTAGAGTGGGAATAAGGGGAAACCCTTTTGAGGTTTTATTACCCACATAATTACCAACTTATAACTACTTTTGATTCGACTAATCACTGGACCATTAGTGATTAATCTTAAAGTCAACCGTTAATTACGACAGTTTGACTTTTAAGCTAAAACTAAGCTAAAACTTAATTAAGAAAGGATTAGTACACTTACTGAAGTCCTATGCACGAAATGGAAAGCTTAGAGGAAGATCCTTAGCTCCAGAAATGCTCCAAATGTGCAGATGAAGGTGTGAGGAATGAGTTAAAGTCTTGTGGCCCTTTTATAGTGAATTCCTCACCACAAAATGTTGACAACTCAAGCTACAACTGCCCACAATTCATCAACACATGTCCCTAGATGTTTAGGGGGTGCCTAGGGGTCGCACATGAGGTGAAACATCCGTTTTTGGTCGATTCTGCGCGAATGTAGGCTGCTGCCTAAACTTTCTGTTACTGTATGTCTGATGCGGCCCGCCTGAGGTTTTTCTTAAAATTAACGCGGGCCGCATGGGCCTTGTTATCAGATTTTTATTTTTCTATTTGCCACATAAATGTCCCTTGGCTCTTTGAAAGGGCAACCAAGCTTTATTCTTGCAATTTGACCCCTTCTTATTTACCCACAAGGGCTTTAGGACTTATACCCACTTTGCCAAGTCCCTGGACACTTCCGGTTAACCCGAAAAGTCGTAACTTTCAACGTTAACGCTTTAACCCCTCGCACACGAATTTGATCATAACTTTCTCATACGATTACGAAACTTTATGAAATTTATATCGTGCATTCTAGTGATCATAATTAACAGTTACAAAGCTTCGGGTTTGTCAAAAGGTCACTCAGAGGTATAACTTAAACATGTTGACACATTTAACCCCTGTAGTTTGTAATCTCTCACTTTTTGTTTCGTATGATCCATGATTTATTCGTTTGATGATATGAACATCATGTAAGGTTATTATGAGGTATATTTATTCACTGTTGACATTTAGAACCCGTATATTCACATACTTTCCATGATTGTCAACTTTAGTCCTTTCAGAACATTCTTTCACACGTTCAATCACATGACACGTGTCAATACATTATAGGACGTGAATTTTCGAGGTGTTACATCTCCTTAGACCTTTTCCATATAACTACCAGTAACAAATTTTATCATGTTTTGATTTCTTAACAATGAGCACCCAAACAAATACTAATCAAATCTCGGAGTTATATACAGCACACTCTATCATGCAAGTAGCTTCCCTACCACATATTTCACAAGTCCAATCCAGATCTCTGAAATCTTAACTGGGAATAGATTGAGAAGAGAACAGAATAGATCTTAAGCAGAGATGGTATAATATACAGATCAAATGAGTTTTTGTCAAATTGATATAGGTTTCTCGGGTTTCTTTTGGGCACTTGAGGGCCTCTTTCAGGTGTTTAATTGATCTACAGAGCGACAACGTACAGCTAGGTCAGCATGTATCTGGATGCAGCAGAAGCTGACGTTGCCTAGCAACTCCAGGTCAGCATATATCTGGATGCAGCAGAGGAGATACACGACTTTTTCAGAAAAAAGATTTAAGAGTCAGACCAAAATTGTGTGTATCGGGACAACATACAGACAAGAGCTAATTCCAAGTGATTTTCTTTCCTGGGGTCATGTACTATTTTAGTTCTAAACAAAAACAGCCAATGTTTCCGGTCTTAAGGATAGAGCCTACCAACACATCAATACTAGAGTCAAACTATTTCGATACTGGTCTTACATGAGTCAGCCCTTGACCATAATGTGAAAATTCATTTCATTTCCCAGTCATGCAACGCCTCTTTTTGTATTTTTCAATTTTTTAATGTTTTTGTATTTTTCATAATTTTCTCCTCCTAAATTTGAGCATAAATAAAAACTACCTAAGAATAGAAAACTTTATGAACAAATTTACCTACGAAATAAAAAATATGCTCAGTCAGTAAAGCGGATCATTTTCAGAAAATCCACAAGCACTTGAAATTTCGAACTGCTGACAGGTTTTGTGAACAAATCGGCAGCATTTGCATCTGTGTCGATTTGCTCAAGTTTGATAAGACCTCTATCAAAAAAGTCACGTATAAAATGAACTTTAATATCAATGTGCTTGGTTTTTTAGTGGAAAACAAGATTTTTCACAATTTGTATGGCAGCATCATTATCACAGTATATGGTAGTCTTAAGATAAGTCAAACCGTAGTCCTGCAATTGATGTTGCATCCACACCACTTGAGAGCAAGACGCCGAAGCTGCAACATATCCTGCTTCAGCTGTGGAAATAACTACCGTTTGTTGCTTCTTGCATTGCCAAGAAATGAGTCTGTCACCCAAAAACTGACATCCAGCAGAGGTGGATTTCCTGTCCTTGTCAGTGCCTCCAAAATTACTGTCAGAAAACGCAAACAGATCAAAATTCGAATCCCTCGGATACCACAGACCAAACCTGGGTCGGCCTTTAAGGTACCGAAAGATTCGTTTAACAGCAGTAAGATGAGAAGTTTTAGGATTAGCCTGATATCGTGCGCAGTTGCAGACAGCAAACATGATGTCAGGACGACTAGCTGTCAGATACATCAACGATCCAATCATAGACCTATAAAGTCGTTGATCAACAGGGGATCCTTCAGCATCTTCAGTTAACAACGGTCTTTCTGCCATTGGAGTTTCTGCCGGTTTAGCATTAGTGAACTTGAATTTCTTCAGCACATCGTCCACGTATTTCCCTTGATGAATTAGAATGCCCTGTGAATCTTGTTTAACTTGTAAACCCAAAAACAATGTCATTTCACCAAGTGCACTCATTTCAAACTTCTTTTGCATAACTCTCTCAAAATCTTTGCAAAACTCCTCACTTGTAGACCCGAAGATAATATCATCAACATAAATTTGAACCAATATTTGATCCTTGCCCACTCTTTTGATAAACAAAGTCTGATCTATTGTGCCGCGTGAGTACCCATGAGCCAGAAGATGTTCTGTCAGAGTTGCATACCAAGCCCTAGGTGCTTGATGCAACCCATACAATGCCTTGTCGAGCTTGTAGGCATATTCTGGATGATCTGGATGAATAAATCCCGGCGGTTGCTCAACAAAAATTTCTTCCTTCACTTCTCCGTATAAAAATGTCGTTTTGACATCTATCTGGTAAACAGTGAATCCCATGAAAGATGCATATGCTAAGAAAATCTGGATTGCTTCATGTCGAGCAACGGGGGCATAGACTTCATCATAATCCAGTCCCTCTATCTGTCTGAATCCTTGGACCACTAATCGTGCTTTATTTCGAACAATAACTCCTTCAGAATCTTGCTTGTTTCTGAAAACCCAGCGAGTTCCAAGCTTGCGTTTTCCTTTTGGAAACTCCACAAGTTTCCATACTCCTAGCTTCTCGAACTGGTTTAGCTCTTCATGCATAGCATCAACCCATCCTGGTTCCTGTAACGCTACATC
Source organism: Helianthus tuberosus (assembly GCA_030545235.1). NCBI lineage: Eukaryota > Viridiplantae > Streptophyta > Magnoliopsida > Asterales > Asteraceae > Helianthus > Helianthus tuberosus. The sequence goes on from CM060406.1 coordinate 56,019,446, forward strand.
AATGGTTTTAGGTTCAATTTGAGAAATGTAGCTAGAATATAAGCACAAATTAATGGTTCCTGATTGGCTTCTGGTCTGAACTCCTTCATTCACAGGACCTATCACATTCTCAATAGGATGATTTCTTTGAACACTTGTTGGAATGACAAACTCAGGTATCGTCTCGTCTAGAGATGTGTGTATGTTGCTTGACTCCCCCTCATTAGGTGCTACCGGACTGTGACTCACAGGAGTGGTAACAATACATTCTTCAGGAATAGGATCAGCAAACAGTTCTGATCCAGCCGCATTAGTTGAAATTCCACTGGATTGTTCACCTTCAGGAGATTGATGAGACATTTGTTGATGCAGAGGATGCTGTGTAAACATCATTCCCAGCGGATCAATGGTATGATGTCTGAAGCTTCCTTCTGTCTGTTCTTCTTCTTCAGTATCCCCAAAAGACAACGGTTGTTTTGGAATAGACACACCTGCATCTGAAAAATACTTGTCAGAATATTAAATGATTTAAACAATTCAGCATAATCATATAACCAATCTGGTCCAACTCTAGCATCCGTAGCATTTTCTTCAAGCCATTCAATGTTGCACGACTCGACGACCTTTTTAGTTACTTTGTTGTATACTCTATAGGCAGAGCCTTTTGCATATCCAACAAAGAAACATTCATCCCCTTTGACCTCAAACTTTCCATTAGAGTCCTTAAGTAATAATACACATGGACATCCAAAGATACAAAAGTGTGAAACCGAAGGTTTACGTCCTTCCAGAATCTCATAAGGAGTTTTCATATGACGTTTATTTACTAAAGCATGATTCTGGACGTAACAAGCCGTGCTAACAGCTTCGGCCCAAAAGAAACTAGGAAGCTTCGAGTCAGCCAGCATAGTTCGTGTAGCCTCGATAAGAGTACGATTTCTTCTTTCAGCTACCCCATTCTGTTGAGGAGTTCATGGTGCACTATACTGACGATCAATTCCCTTTTCAGAGCAAAATGTGTCCAAAGTAACATTCTTGAATTCTGTCCCATTGTCAGATCGAATAACCTTCACCTTGGTACTCGCTTGATTTTCAGCCAGAGTGATGAATTGTTTCACTAAGACTGCAGTTTCATTCTTGTGACTGAGAAAATACACCCAGGTGTAACGAGAGTAATCATCAACGATTACAAGACAATAAGCTTTCTTGCCGATACTCAATACATTCACTGGACCAAAAAGATCCATGTGAAGTAATTCGAGCACGGCTTTCGTTGAGGGTGCGGGTTTAGCCTTATGAGGTTTTCGATGAGCTTTTCCTTTCGCACAAGCAACACATTTTTCAACCAACATGAAATCTTTTATTGGAAGATCACGTACTAGTTGACCTTTAGCCAGTCGGTTCAGATTCTTCATGTTCACATGCCCAAGGCGACGATGCCATAGTAGACCATCATGTTCTGAAATCTTCGAGAATAGGCAAGTAACTTCTTCACACGGTTTCTTGTTCATATCAATCACATAAGCGTTTCCTCGTCTCTCTGCTGACATTAAGAACCAATCTTCTGGAATGACAATCCCAGGTTTAAGTACATAACATCCTTTCTTTGTAAAGTGAACTGAATTTCCTCGATCACAAATCTGAGAGATGCTCAACAGATTGTGTTTCAGTTCTGGAACATAATTAACATTCTCGAAGCTTAAAACGCCATTTTTTACTGTTCCTTTCAATGTGATCCTTCCTGATTCTCCTCCCGCAAATGAGACATATCCACCATTAAATTCTTTGACATTTATCAATTGGGATAAGTCTCCTGTCATGTGCCTAGAACAGCCACTATCCATGTACCAGAGGCGCACGGTAGTCCTCCACAGCTGTTCTTGCACAATTAGCGAGATTAGTTAGATTTAGGAACCCAGCCCATAGTGGATCTGGGTTTTCCTTGTGCATCAATGTAAGTCACTCTCTGCCACACTAAATTATCTTTATTTAAAAACTTCGAAGTATTTCCAATGACAGAATTTCGATGAAATGTATGAGACGGATTGGATTGCTTGGCCTTAGCTTTAGGTTTCCAATGCTTGTTTGACCATTGAGAATTGTAGTTACCAAAAGCTTTATATTGATTTCTTCGAAAATCATTTTGTTGATTTTGTTTTTTACATTTGGCTGCATTCCAATCTTGATCAGAAGGTTTAGTCTTGCGATAGTTGTTTTTCATTGCCTTAGACTTTTCAGTCGTCATTGACTCTGAACAACGAGATCGGTTAGACTTGACCTTCTGATTTTGTACAAACTTCTCCTTGAACTGGGCACTTGGGAGTTGAACACAGTTTCTGGCAATGTGTCCAGCAATTCCACAGTTAAAACATGTTTGCCGTTTCATTGTGTGAGTATTTTGAAAATTTTGATACTTTAGAGAAGAATCTTTGTTTGATTTTGAATGATGGGACGTTTTGGTTTTCCTAATATGCTTTGCTTGTGGCTGTTCTGAGCATTTTGATGTCTGCTGATTAGAAGTTACACATTCATGTGATGTTGATGAACAATTTGACACCCTTTCTTTACTGAGATCATCATTTGAAGTTGATGTTTTACTTTCAAAAACATTTTCTAATGACTCTTTATTTAACACAAATCCTTTTTCTTCTTTATCAAAATCAGTTTCAGTATTTGAACAAGCAGAAGTCTCATCAATATGTGTTTTATCAACACATTTATCATGTGAAACTAATTCAGGTTCAATTTCAACTACAGTTTCCAATGGGATCCCACTAGATTCAACATTAGGGATTCCCACTGAGACAGATTCAGAAGAAGAATCATGATACTCCTGATTTTCTTGTGAAGAAGTTTCAGTGGTTTCACTGAATGTGTCCTGAGGGACCTCACCTGTAACACTATCATCAACCAAAGGGTTAGAAGCATCAGATTCACAATCATTAAATGAAGAAAATTTATCATCAGACATATTGTTCAAAGGTTCAACACAAACATTATCAGTTTTGCCCAAAACATCAGGCTCGCAAGACGAAACATAAGCAGAAAATGACGCAAACAAAGACCGACCAAAAGCAATATCAGATTCAGTTTGTTCAAAATAATTTTCAGAAATATTAGTATGAACAACTGGTTCACTCCCAAGAACGTCTCCACATTTTACTTCAGATACTTTATCTGCACATGAAGACGAAATGTTAGGATCAATTGAGCCTTTAGAAACAAAATTTATTGGATCAGACTTCTGTTTCCCAACTAGTTTGCCATTAAATGATGACTTATAGTTTTTGGGACCATAAGTCATTCGACTTTCATTTATCATCTCCTCCTCAGTCATAGGTAAATAAGTATAATTATCATTATAAGGAGGAGGAACCTTATTAAAACCCAACCCACAACCTTTCTTTTCCTTGTATGCGAGCTGTTGAACACACAAATTTTTTACCAATTTACTAGAAGAATCAAATTTTTTTATGTTTAGCTCATTTATATGATATCTATCTCTGATATCTTCTAGTTCCTTAGTCAAAATACATACTTTCTCCTGAGCTTCAAGAAAATGGACTGTTTTTACACTTACATCATCTTTGAGTTTGATGATGTCTTTACGCTGAGCTTCAATCTTTTCTTTATAAAGTTTTTCATTTTTAGATAATGTGAAGTTTTTATTTTTTATATCTTGATAATCCTGAATTAGCTCAGCATTATGTATTCTGTAAGCTTCAACCCATTCCCTACACTCAGGAGTACAGAAAACAGAAAGTACCTCTTATTTGGTGAGACCTTTAACTGGAGCTGAAAGAATCTGAGTCATAAGAGCTAGGTTTTCAGCTGTAGTCTCCTCCTCAGGTGCTGGAGCCTCATCCTCAAAAACGGAAACTTGATCATTTGAAGTCATGAAAGCAATGTTGTTTGAAGCAGCTTGATTTTCTGGAGCTGAAATGTTCAGTCGCTCAATCTCCGAATTCCAATCAAAGCTGATGTCGAGCTGAACCTCCAAGGCTTGAGCTAATCCCAGTGGTTGAGGACTTCCAGTAGCAGCATCATCAGTTATACTTGATGTGGTCACAAGAGCTCTTTCACGATTAGGTGTTACGGGCTGGGCAGGAGTCTGTTCTCTATTAATCGGAGGCTTTGTGCAGTTTCGAGCATAGTGTCCTTCCTCGTGACAGTTGTAACAACGTAGTTTAAAAGGCACTGTAGATGCTCCTGTGAATGAAGCACCCCATCTGTTTTTACCAGTTCTTTTCATAAACCTTGTTGCCCTGAATGCAACCATAGCCATCTGCCAAGTGATATCCATTTCTTCAACATCATCAGGATGAATCTGATGTAAGTCATCGCCACACCATTTAGGAGGGTCAATTTTTCCTGCAACAAATGCATCCAAACAGTTTATAACAGATGCTGCGATATCCAGATTTTCTTTAGACTGTTGTGTAAAGAAAGCAATCATCTCATTTTTCACAGTGGAAGTAGGAGCAGCAGAGGATGCATTCACAACGGATGCAGAAGCAGCAGCAGAATGTGATGGAGCAACTTGTGTAGGAGACCCAGAGTAATAGACATTTGCTGAAGTAGGAGCGACCTTAGCAGATGCCGCATTGCTAAACATTTGAAATCCTCCTTGAGACAAGAGAGCTGCATTGTTATTGTTTGACGAAGTAGGAGCAACAGAGAATCCTGCAGCTAGCATGCTGTTCTTATAGTTGGTTTCTCTTTGTTTGTCATCTAGTTCACAGGCTTTGATATGAGAAATCATCTCTGACAAACTGCACCTAGCAAGATCTTTTGTTTTCTTGATCATAGCAACATGATGATCCCAGCTTTTTGGCAACGCATTTAGAAGTTGCCTATTTGTCGAAGCATTTGATGTATGAATTTCTTCCATCTGCATTTGAGTGACCAATTTAACAAACCTCTGAAGTTGGTTATCAACAGTTTCTCCATAAATATGGTTGAAATTGTTGAAATTTTGTCTCCGTAAATTTCTTCGACTCTCCTTCATGTCCTCATTTCCTTCATAAACATCGATCAGAGACTCCCACAGTTCTTTGGCGGATTTGCAGGTACGAAAACCAATAGCAATGTTTGGACCCAATCCCATGGTCAAATAGGACAGCGCCCTTTCATCTTCTTCAATTATATTGAAATCATCTTCAGTATATTGACTTTTGGGTTTCTTCACTTTTATACCAGGTTCCGTGGAACTATCCATCATGATCTCCCTTGGACCTCTCAAAATACTTCTCCAGATTTTAGAATCTTTGACCTTCACATGTTGTTCAAAACGCCACTTCCACTCAGGAAAGTCATTAGCATCAGTCAACCTTGGAATGCGCGTAGTGGTCCCAACCTTTGAATCCAATTCTTGTTGTTTGTTAAGGGCAACCAAGTCAACATTATTTGCAGACATGATTAATTAATCAATTAATTATTTAAGTCCAAAGATTCTGTTCACAGTTCAAAGTCCAAAGTCACGTTGCAAATTGTCGTTGCTAGTCGAGACCACGGTTGCGAGTCGAGACCAAAAGCAGACAACTCGAGACTGAAAATGATTGCGAGTCGAGACTAGAAGCAGACTACTCGAGACCTCAGGAGATTGCGAGTCGAGACTGGAAGTGAACAACTCGAGACCAAAGCTGGTTGCGAGTCGAGACTAGAAGCAGACTACTCGAGACCTCAGTAGATTGCGAGTCGAGACTGGAAGTGAACAACTCGAGACCAAGGCTGGTTGCGAGTCGAGACAGCAAGTTCACAAGTCGAGATCTTCAAAACAAACAAAGTGATAAAACCAGCAGAAATCCCTGATTATCAGCAAACTTCCATAAAATCAGCAAACAACTCACTGAAATCACACAAACCAAAATCAGTAAATTCTTTCAATAATTTCTAAGAACAGTTTGAAGATTGAATGATCCGAAAAAAACAGAACATGCAACCAAAACTGTTGTCACTGCAAAACAAACACTATCAAAACTGGATCAGTAATATAAAATATCCTTGAATCTGAATGATATCAAAACTGAACCAAGAATTGGTTTCTTGGCTCTGATACCAATTGTAAAAACCCCTTTAGGATCCTTCAATGATATCAAACATTAACTTGTGAGAGTGCGGAAAACAATCACAAGCCGATTCAAGACTAAAAATATAATAGAAACAATAATGATCAAACACAAACCAGAATATCTTGCATTCAAAGTTGAACAATGACTAATACAAGAATTCCTTGTTTCGACTGGCCCTTCCTTGTTCGCTCCTTCTAACCGATCAACCCTAACACAATAGTTTAGGTTTGCTTAAATACTAAAACATAAGGATTACTAGACTAGGCCTACTCGAAACCATCTATACTAACCCAACCCATACATGTCGACCCAAAATATAAACCAAACAATTACAAAATCAACCCTTTAACTAAGCAATCCTTCATGTATAAACCTTCAGGTTCCAACATATATATATATATATACTAACTTTAAATATCTCTGCACACACTCTCTCTCTATTCTCTCTCTCCAAACTCTTCATTTCCTCTTCAACTCATCAGATGATTCAGATCATCACAATCTTCTTCATCACCATATGTTGCTTCTCTTGCTTCATCTTCTTCATTACCTCCGCCACCACCACCGCCGCCGCCGTTACCACCTCCAGAAGCTTCTCCACCGCCGTTACCACTGGATAAACCAATCTTTATCACAAATTCTTTGAGTACCAGATTCTTGGTCACTAATAGCTAATAACCCTTGGTTGTATTGATCAAGGATAGTGTTGTGGTGTTTGTTTTCTTTGTAAGTAGCTTCTGGGTGTCGGTGGATTTGGGTTTTTTAGGGTTTCGGTTAGGGTTTTCAAGAATTTGATCAGTAAAGTTGTGATCAATGATGGAGTGCCGCCATCGTCGGCGTTTCGGTGGTGGTTGTGGCCCGAGGGATAGGGGTGAGCAAGTTTAGGTCCGGACCGAAAATAACCAAGAACCGAACCGAAAATATACCCAACCCGACCTGAACCCAAGTACCTAGGTATTTAGATCGGTTCCAATTTTTCATATAAAATAGGGTCGGGTCGGTTCTCGGTTCTTTTCTTGGTGAAACCCGACTTGGACCTATAGATCGGAACCGACCCTATATTTAGGGTAGTGAATCGGTTCTGTATTTTATGTTTGATCGGTTCTCTGGTCGGGTAATGGTCGGGTCGGGTCGGGTCGAGTTTTTCCTTTTGCTCACCCCTACCGAGGGATGGTGAACAAGGAGGGTGGTCAGCGGCAGTACTTTCGTTTCGACAAATTTCCGGTAAGAATGGGTTTCCCCTTTCTTCTATTTTTCTTGTATTCTATGATGATTGAAGATGATGATGATTGATGTTGCTGAAGTTAATAGTGGCTTGCTGTTGTTGAAGATGGTGATCGAGAACGATTATGGAAGTTGTGGTGATGTTGGAAACCGACGACAGTAGTGGTGGTGGTGGTTCTTCACGGTCAAGTGGCTAGGATTCGTTGGGGAAGATGATCTGCATTTTGTGGGTTAGGGTTAAATGGGGAAGATGATGTTAAATAAGGGTATAAAAGAACTAAATATATTTAATTTAATTTATTAATTATTAATATGTTATATTAAAATCAAATGGACAAAAATGCCCATGAACTAAAAGACAAAAAAGGCAGGTTACAACAGTTAAAAAATAAGGTTTTTGAATTTTGGATTAAAATGACAATAAAAGTGAAACCACAGGGACGCAGATTTAAAAAGTTTGAGATTTGGACTAAAATAACAAAAGTGCCCACACCACAGGGACCAAAATGACAGTTTACTCTTATTTTTTTAAATTGTATATAAAACACTATATACTACAAATATAAAAAAAAATTTAGATAAGAATGAGGCAATTAATAATTACCAAATTTTTTAGGTTTTTCTTGATGGGCATTTGCTCGAATATCAAGACACCATTTTGAAAATTCAAATCCTCACTCCGGCGCCCAACCCCAACACTTTACACTCAGCATTCTCTCCTTGTTCATCCACCAGACCTTCAACTTCACAAAAAATGGTGGCCCGGAAGAACCTAAACTATGAAGATTCTCGACAGAAAAGATTGGAAGAAAACAAGAAACGAATGGAAGAACTCAAGCTCACTGTTTTGGCTCAATCTCTTCGAACCATTTCAACCCCTAAACCCTCTCCTGTACGTATCAAGAACAAGTTTCTGGTCCAATATACGGCCGATTGAGTATCTTTTAAGATATAGTAACAAGTTTTTATAAAGATTAATTATTAGGGTATTTGTGTGGTTTGGTATTTGCAGATGAAGAAGGTGAACCGGACGCCTCGGAAGCCGGTGGACCTGTCTGCGGTGAGGCGGTCGAATCGGGTAGCGGATAAGCCACCTGCAAATTACAAAGAAGTACTAATTTCTCATTGATTCTCTGTTTAAAATCTAGTTGGGTTATTTTCTTTGATTCAAGGTTTATTATTTATGGGTAATCAAATTAAATAAATGTTTGCAACTTGGTCATTTTATTTGCATTAAGATCTAGTAAAATGTATGTTTATAGGTTATTGTATGATGTCAAATAGTTGAAAAAGGTAATGAAAATGATATTGGGAAGCTAAGATTAAATGTTTACATATGTTTTAGTTAGGGGTGTTCATGGTCCGGTTCTGCTCGTTTTGACAAAAATTCTAGAGCGAACGGCTAACTATAGTTTTTGGGCTAGCCAATCCGGCTGATTTTAGCAGTTTGGCTGTTTGATGTTTGAACCTTTACTATTAATCTTTTTGCAAAATTGTTACTTTTTATTCAAAATTTTAAAAATAATTAAGATGATTTATGATACAACACAAATACATACTTTTTTTTCTTTTCAAATTGTTGGTTTGTATTCAAAATCTAATATAATAAATTGTTGGGCATGTTCTAAAAATGACAAACTTATAAACAAAAATGGTTAAAAACGGCATGTTTGGTCTATACGGTTGGTACAAGTTCCAATCTGTCGGTCTACCTGTTTATACCTTGGTTTAAGAAAGCGCGCCTAGCCTCGAGGCTACCTAAGGCGCAAACCAAAACGCCTTGTGTGACATAAGGCGCACAATGTACAAAAGGCACAGGTGAGGCGCGCTTTTTAGGCTAAAAGTTGACCTGGGCGCAGGTGAGGCGCGCACCTTTTGTACATGGGTTGTTTCTGTGCAGCTGAGTGTTGTACAACAGACTTTTTATGCCGTACATTTATGTTTTTTTTCATTTTAAAACATATATAAAGCTTAATTATAGCTAAATCATAGGTAGGGGAAGCTAAAAACCTATGGGATATATAAAATAATTTATATAATCACTTTGCACCTTGCGTAGGAAAAGCTCACCGCTTTTGCGTTTTGCGCCCCGGTTTTAGACCTCGTCGCTTTTGTGGGCTTCCCGCTTTTTTAAACCAAGGTTTAAACGTAATCCGCCAAAATTGAACCATGTATTTCTCAAGCCAGCTGACTTGCTTCATGTTAGATGGTTTGATTGGTTTCAACAGTTTAGGAACACCCCTAGTTGCAGCAATAATAAATTTACATGTTGGATTAATCTTGAATCATAATATTACCTTTGCCCTTTATAGTTTCCTCCATTCATAAACCTCAATCCTTGAATGATATTTCTTGAAATGCTATGACAGGTTCCTATTGAACCTTTGGGAATCCGTAGGAGGTAAAACTTTCTTGACCTGTTATTATTTTAATAATAATAATAACTAAATAACTTGTAATTATGATGTTTGTTCATGATGATATTCATCAGTTATGGCCCAAAGGTAAGGGACTTATCAAATCGAGTATACGCCTCTTATGAGGATCGAGAGTATGCTACAGGGAGAGCTGATGAACTACACTCCACTTTGCAATCTGATTTCCCAAGCTTTGTAAAGCCGATGCTTCAATCCCATGTTTCGGGTGGATTTTGGCTGGTAAGATCAATAGGGATTATACCAATATTCATATGATGTTATGTTCTAAGCCTGTCAAAACGGGCGGGTCGGGTAATGGGTCAAAAGTCAAAACGGGTTTGGCCAAACTGGGTTCTGACCAAATGGGTTCGGGTCAAAATGCGCTGTTTCAAAAAAGTATGACACTAAAAGGGTTTTGATCAAACTGGGCTCGGGTTTAAATGAGTCATTTGTGAAAAAAATATCACAATGGGTTCACCTACTAATTTAGGGCTGCATATAAAACCAAACGAACACGAACAAGAAATATGTGTTCATGAACACTTACCGAACAAGATTTTATGTTCGTGTTCGTTTGTTAATTATAGGCAATGGGCGAAAACGAACATTGATGAACACAAATGAACACAAACTAATTAATGTTCATGAACACAAATGGAAACAAACAAACAAACGTTCATAAACAAAATATATAATACATTGACACTTATTAAATATGTTTATTTGTTGGTATTTTGAAGTATTTAAATAAAATATAAAAACTAAAAACACTAATGAACTATCGAACATAAATGAAAGAACGCGACCTATGTTCATGCTCGTTTATGTAACTAAACCGAACGAAATTTCTTGTTCGTGTTCGTTTGTTTAGTAAACGAACAAACACAAACGAACTTCCCACTGAACGCTTCACAAACTTTTGGTTCGTTTGCAGGCTACTATAATTTAAATTAACCCAGATTGACCCGTTACATAATTTGAGTTGACTCCGATGAACCCATAGGTAGATAACTAAATTAACCCATTTATATTGAATGGGTCATGATAACCATCTTATTGTGATCATAAGATACTATGCTAATAACTAATAAGGAAACTTGAACATGCTAAATCTTCAGGGTCTTCCTCACCGGTTCTGCAAGAGCTATCTACCTAAACGTGATGAAATAATGACGTTGGTTGACGAAGATGAGGAGGAATGGAAAGCAAAGTACCTTCCTAGGAAAACCGGACTTAGCGGCGGATGGAAAGGGTTTGCGGAAGATCATAAACTAGCTGACGGTGATGCACTCGTTTTCCAACTTATCAAACCGACGGTTTTTAAGGTTATATTCTTGATCATTTTGACGGCTGTCCTCTTTTTCGTTCAACTTCATTCTTGAAATTTAATGAAACATTCTGCATTTTGATTTAGGTTTACATTATAAGAGTGAATCAAGCTGAAGATAGCGAGGAGGCTTAATTCAGTCGACCTGTATTGTTATTATAAGTGCTCATGGGCTGGAACCTGTTGTTTAGGAAGAAACAGAAAATGGTTAGCACCGATAACAGTTGTAAGTTGGGGGGGGGGGGGGGGGGGTGTTAGATCATTGATCAATGGTCACACTTTTGTTAAACTATATGTAAACTGGTTGATTTTCCATTCAGCAGAAAACTAGTTCTGAGCAATCATCCAAACCGAATCCAGAAAATCCGAAAATCTATTTTCACCTTCATGGCAGTGTTGTTTACGTAGATTGTGTTTATTTTATTATTTTAGCGATTATCTTGAAGACCCGTATACTTCATCTCTTATTTTTGAAGGTTTGTATATTTTTGTGTATCTTAAGCAACCTATTACATGTGACCCATGTGTATATATAGAAAACTCCCTATGCTTACTCCTCATGGGTTTAACCTTAAAATACATACTATGGCTATCACACACTTTATTAGTGTTGATTGTATAGCACAAAAGTAGAATAATAATATGAACAACCTGTTTGTACATGGTCCTTGTGCCTAGTCAATTCATGATAGGAGTGCGTATGAGTTGTTTGACAGATGCACGAAAAAGATAGGGGTGTGTATGAGTTGTTTGACAAATACACGAACAAGATTTTGTAGGCTAATGTTATGGTCACCGTGTCTACTTAATTTACATTTATGTTTTGCAAGTTTTTGGTAAATAGTACATATAAGGGTTACATTGTGCTATAGTCGGTAAAAATTTAAGTTCACCTCAATTTAGTCTTTTTAATATAAAGTTCGGGATGATATGGATTTAACACAGGGGCGGGGCCACGGCCCGCTGGAGTTTGAAATCATATGCTAATATGATTTGTGACTGCATGAAGCTCCATTGAGATAGAACCTAGGAGCTTTTCATGAGAAGGATATCATGGGAACAATTCACTTAAAAATTAAAACCACACTATTGGAGGAAGCGAGACGATCACTAACCGCCATTAGACATCAATATATGGTATTCATTATTCAAACCACAGAGTTGGTAGTTGTCTAACTGAAGTAGCCTAGTGTTGTAAGATGTTTTGCATATTCCTAGCAAGTTGATTACAAGGTATACTCAATCTCACTTGGAGATGAGTTTATGATTTTTAATCTTTAGAAAACCTTACACATTACCATATTATAAATTAGGAAAATGTTTGTGCATTATGGCTTGTACTTCAAGCATGGGGAGGCTTTCAAAAAAAAATTTGATTTTTCATTTCTAACCTAGAGGTTTTATTTTTTTGTATTTTAACCTTTTTGTTTTTTTTTTTAATTTTTAACAAAACACTTTTCATCTTTTACAATTTTACCCCAACACATTTTTATTTTCAATTTTGATCCATGTATTTTTCATCTTTTTCAAATTCTTTGTTTTATGTTTTGTTCTACTTTTGCGAGTAAACACGCCGTAACGTACGTATGAGTTTCAAACTTTTTTCGACTATTTTTTCCCGTTTGACAGGACCGTCACAACGCGTCTATTTTTCCTTGTTTGACAGGTTCGTTGCAACGCGCGTGGTATTGGATCGACTTAGTTATTATTTTCTATTTTTACATTTCAGTCTTATTTCTTCGCATTAACATGTCGCAACTGGCATACGTAGTTCAACGATTTTACGTATGCTTTTCGTTCAGTGTTATTTTTTTCCTTTATATTTATTTTATTTTTACGAGCTTTTCCTGTGTTGTTGGTCTACTTGGCACGGTCTATCCCCCCCCCCCCCCCCCCGCGCAACGCGGGGGCCCTTAATAGTAGTTGTATCTATCATGCAACAAAAATAAAGGTGTATGAAACAACTTATAATGAACATTGAAAGATTTGGAGAAGATTGATAATCTCTTTATGCTTGCAAAAGTAGCAGCAACAAAATCACAATAATAAAATCTATTTATGAATAACTATTTCTTGATTACATCATACTCATTCAATTATTCTCTTTGTTTTTATGCATCCATCCACCCACCAAGTGGAAAATAATTGGCTTTTAGACTATACTTTTAACATATTTATGGATATATGCCATTCTATATTGATATTATATGATGTGCATAATAGATAGTTATTGAATCATATATTATTTGCTATTGAAGTGCATCCATCACTCCCACCTAGTGAAAGTAATTAACTTTATCTATGTTGGATAACTAATAAGATTCAACTTGTGACATGCATCTCCTAAAAACTTTCGATTAAATAAATGAACAAATTATTGTGCTCTAATGCTATATGCCTATATAATTTTTTTAATTAATTGTCACCAATAAGTTTCAGAGTGTGTTTGGTAAAATGGTTCGAATAAAAAAATAGTGGTGGTTTATTGGTAAAGACAAAATTTAAACATCTAGAAGTGGGGTCTTGAGTTCAAGTCCCACAAACAACAGAGATTACAAAAAGTTTGTTGTTAAATTTTTTTTCGTTAATAGGAAAAATAAGCATGGATTAAGTCGATAGCGTTTGAGACAACTAGTAAAACAATAACTATAGTGAACTCATATAAAAAAAAGATGGATTTTATGAGGGATAAGCTACATGAAAATGTCTTCAGCTGTGGCTAAGGTTGACTACTTGACCGCCGCCAGCCCCTTGGCTCTCTCAGATACGCGGAAACCCGACCTCCACCCACCCGAAGGCGCGACAATGGAATAATCGGTAAAACCTCGCCTTCCATCCAAGACGAACCGGCGCCACCTGTATTCGCCCTTCACCTGGTTGCCGTAGAAAATAACTGGAAGAGTGGGAGTCGAACCTGGGTCACATGAAACACCAAATCTTTACCCAACCACTCCACCACTACCTCATTGGGATGAACCATAAAACTTAACTTTTAGTGTACCAATATACCTCTATTACCATTTAATGTAAAGTATTATCCACTTAATACCTTTATTACCATTTAATGTAAAGTATTAACCACTTTTTACTATAAGTGTTTGATGGGCTAGACCCAACTTGTTTTTCTAAACTTTCAACATAAAACCAAATACACCCTCAAGCTTTCAACATAGGACCAAAACACCCACAAACTTTCACAATAGAACCAAAACACCCCTAAACTTTCACAGCTACATCCCCTCTTTTTTAAATAAGTTACATATTCATTTCTAACTTTTAGTAATCAAAAGCTTTGACCCTCCAATTTTCTACTTAATAACTTTGACACTTCTTTGTTTAAATTATTTTTACGATTTTACACCGCAACATGCGACACATTATTATAATTTTTTCTCTATGCCTAACCAAGTTAATGCCTAAATTACCTTTACGAACGTAACGTGTGTAACAAAGTAAAAAACACATAATGTCGTGTGCGGGCACCACATGTTAAGGTCATCATCGTACACAGTAACCTCAATGCTTATACAGGTTACACTAAGTTAGATCGGACACGTCGAAACACACGTTTTCATATGGTTAACGCATCACATAAAGCACCGCTAGCTATAAACAACTAAAGCGTCGCCGCCGCAACGCGCAACCTATGGCAACAATCTAGTTAAATGAAGTTGGAAGCACTGTGGGGTAGTTGTGCATCGACTTAGTCTCTCGGATGACCCTAGAGAAATTATTGACACATCAGATGATGAGTGTTCAAAATAGTAACACTGTTTGATTTATTGTCTAAGTCACATGCAACCTTTAAAATGAATTTTAATACAAGAGTGCATATTATTGTTTTCACACAATCCTAACAAGAAATTCAAACGTTTGGTTGGCCAAAACATATCCAAGTCAATATTAGGTTGAACTTACCAACGCTATTAGCAAAGCAAGTCGAGTTCATAGGTTGACATGTATAACATGTTAATTTTATAACTTAATCAAAAGGCGTATATGAAACCACTTGGGTCTTTTATGACAAAAAATATATATTAGGTAGTAAAAGTTGTACTATTAGGCAAATGAAAGTTGAAATTATCAGCCAATGGGGCCCACAGAGCACCCGGGATAATACTTTCTAGTCCTATATAAGTTCAGCTTGTATTAGAGTTTCGGACACACCAGACATCATCTGATAGTCCAATTCTCTCTTAAAATTCAGTGTGTAATCGTTTGTAATCAAGTGAGTTTGGATAAAGTTTAAAAGTTTTCTTTGATATTTTCCGCCGTTTGATACATAAAAATCCTAGTTTTCAAACGTACCACGATCCACATCTGGTATTAGAGCAAGGATTAAGGTACATATGGCTGGCTAAGTTTACTATCAAGATCTGCATAATCAAGAGCTAAAGGTACTATTTATTAATTCATGTTAAAAACTTATTAAGACATGTTTTAATTAATTATTCAAAAGATTCAAGCCTAAACACAGAGAAGAGTGGCGTGTTAACCTTGAACGCATGGTTGTAAAACAAGGTCTCCAAGGCCGAGTACTCCCCGAGTAGTCACTACAAGGTTGGTTGCCGATGCGACTTTCTTCAACTCCGCCTAATTACTCAGAATCGATGAAACGCGGTCACATCGGCCAAAATCGGATCTTGTAAGTCAACTCGGGCCGAGTCTGAATTAAAATAAAATAAAACATAATTTCTGTGCATATCATATTAAAGAATGAATATCAGTTTCACGTATTTTGTTATAAATATTAGTAAATTTATATTATTCGACACATATTTAATTTCTGAAAACTAATTTCTTTATAATTTGACGTGTCCGAGTACTCCCCGTGTACTCTCCACCTAAACCGAGTACTCTCAACTCCCCGGTCGACCGACTAGGGAGCGCCTAGTGACTTTTGCAACTATGCCTTGAAGTGAGAAAAATTAATTAAGAATTATATGTCTGAAAGGTTTGAGGCATCCATTAATGAATGGTATTCAAGCTCGCGAGTTGCAGGTCTTGAATATTTAAATCTAGAATTTCCAAAATCTACTTACCAAGCGTCAATTGATAATATAAACTTTATATGTTTTCATCAGAAAAACCAAAAACATTGTACTTCTTCAGAAAACCCGCATCTAAACTATATTTCTGACAGTATAATTACTTTGCAAAACCAACTAGAGTTTAATTTTGATCGGCTAAGTCTACTTAGTCGTGTGTCTATTAAAAATTTTCACCAAATTTCTGAAACTCAAAATAAGCAAGAAAATCAGTTCAGAGATATCCTCAAAAACCAAAACAAAATCACCACAAAAATACATCAGCTCGCAAAGGAGATTGAAGAACATAAACCTTACACAAAAACAGAGAATCTTAACGACAAAATCAAAGAAGTTGAAAAACTTCTTCAGGAGGTTAAACACGTGCTCACTTCATGAGCTATAGAACAACAGAACAAACAGAGTCGTTCAAAGAAGCAGTCAAAGCCGTAGAAGCAATCGATCCACCAGCAATTGGATTCGCAAAAGTTGCTATCGGAACAGCTACCAACCAAGCAACTGTTATTAAACAAAACAATCTTCTATTACAACTTTTAACTAAAGTTGCAGAAGACGCCTAGCAAAGTCGGGAAGAACTTGGAGAAATAAAAAGAAGCCTTACAACCTTACTTAAACAAAAGGAGCAAAGAGAAGACACATCGGAGGCTCTTGAAAAATTAAGTAAAGGGCTTGAAAGAATCAAGATAGGAGGAGATCCCCTTGTTCAAAAGAAGAAAGGTCCCTTTTACGTGTTTGAAGATCCAAAGAAGATCTTTGAACAAGAAAAGGCAAAATTACCAAAATGAACAGAACAAGAAGTTTTCAGCTTCTAGTCAGAACAGGTGAAGGAAGTAGTAACACAATCCCCAACCAAGAAGATCAGATAAGAAGTTACCGAAGGGCGAGTAGATTCAGGCATGAAGCTCAACGAAGACTGCCAAATACAATGCAAAGCAGACAATATAGAAGGAGTCTGGAAAACCAAATTGACCCGGACCAAGAACTCCAACTGTCACAAAGAAGACGAGCCAATATAGTACCTGCTGAAGTACTGTACGATTCAAGATGGTCGGAACCAAGACACAGAGTATATCAACACTATAGTGAAGAAAGAATCCTGGTAGTTGGTGAAAACCAACAGCTTGATATGGGGTTTATCAATGAAACCTCATATAGAGCTTTAAGGGACTCTGGGATGCAGCATATCCATTTGGGAATGGTGATGATAAGGGTACATGCTCTTTATAGAAGGGATGCTGGAACAAATGTACTTGTGGTCCTGAGAGATACAAGATGGAATGATGATAGAGCCATTATTGGAACCATGGAAGTTGATATGGGGAGAGGAACGCAGTTGGTATACATAGCACCAAATATGATGCTAAGTATACATGATTTTTATAATCATATTCAACTGGCTATCCAAACAAGAGGCTATGAAGAATGGAATAATGGAGAGTCAAATCTTCTAATTACAAGGGGCTTGATTGGAAGATTAACTAATACAAGTGTAACAGGCTTCAGATATAATGTTCAGAACGTTTCTGAATATTTAGCCTCAAATGGAGTCCAAGCAATTGCAGGAGAAGCATGGTCCACAGAAAGATTGCAAGGGCAAAAATGGATACTCAAACCAAGCAGGAAGCCAAAAATAGAGAAGCCTGAGAAAGTAGATACTAGAACTAGAATAGATGGTTCTATATCTATGAAATTCTATGGTCATAGAGCATCTTCAGCAAATGAAGAAATCATGTGGAACAGAGATGATCAGGAAGATCTCAGGGAAGATGAGGAAGAGCTAGCTGCAATGTATTTTGCAGAAAGCCTAGGAAGATTCCGCCATGACCATCAAGCTATTGAGCAAAACAGAAGTTACTATGCAGTTCGAGACTATTCAAAAAGGGGCAGACTATACAAAAGACAAACCAAGCCATAAAATCAGAAAAGCAGGAAGAACAAAGACATCAAGAAGAAGTAATTAAAAGACAAAAAGCCAAACATAGGTACTCAAGAGAAAAAGGTTATGATACACTTGGAGAACCAAGTGGAAGATACGATTACATGGTCAAATACACGCCACCTGTAAATACTGGAAAGATTGAAGATACCATCCCAACCGGATGGGGTGATGAAGATCCACCCAAGAAAACAAAGGAAGAAATAGTAGCAGTAGGCTACTCATCAAATGAGGAAGTCCTGAAGGACCAAGAGGAAGCCCAAGATAGATGGAACATCTCACCAAGAGAAGACGAAGAAAATAAGGATTTAATGAATTTCCTGGAAGAAAATCCTTATTTCTCTTTAGCAAAGGAACCTAATGAAATGGATAAAAAGGAAGAACAAATAAACCAGTGTTACGAGATTTCTGCCAAAAATTATATGAAATTACAAGAAGAATACTCAGCAGAATCAAGTCAAGGAGATGAAAAGGCAGCATCCTATTTTAGCAACCAAATGCAAGGTACAGAGCAATCTGTAGTATCCTATTTGGAAGCTAAAATGCAAGGTGCCTCTTCTTGTAGTCAACAGAGCGAGCTGAAAGATGAGCCGTCTGGTTTGACTAAAGAAGTTACTCACTCAGGATATACGATACAAGAAGACATGGATGAACTCGAATACCCAACACTAAGAAAAATGATTAGTGAATCAAGAAAAGAAGGTGGGTTTTCGTCGGTAACGTCAGGATACAGACCACCGCAAGAACCAGTCATGGGTCCGGTAACCTACCCTCCAGCCAGAATGAGAACACAACAAACAAGAGAATATTCTGTGTTTAATGGAGCAAAAATCAGAGAAAGATCAGAAGCTATGACAAATGGCTTAGGATCTAATATGTGGAATCTACCGTCAGCACAGACAAATCAGGGGGCTATGTTAGTCCTACCAACAGATATTGGTGCCTATGAAGACACAATATCAAGATGGGAGTCAATTACTCTAAATTTGGTTGATGACCCAGGGAAAGTTTGGCCAAGCAATAGAGCTAAAATAAACTATATAGAAAATCTCCTTGGGGAGGATGAAAAAAAGGCATGGATCCAATGGCGAACAGCGTACATAGATGAATACAACACACTGGAAGGAATAGCAGATGATACGCAAAATATATTATCCCACATTAGAAGAATATTTCTTCTACAGGACCCTTACCAAGGAAATACAGAAGAACATGATAGGGCCTACAATGAAATAGAAAGACTCTCATGCAGAAATCTGAAAGATATATTTCTATACCTGAATGATTTCAAGAGGCTAGCAGCACAATCAGGAAGACTATACTTGTCCCCAGAATTATCAGACAAAGTCTTCAGAAAGATGCCCCCAATTATTGGGAAAGAATTTGAAGAAGAATGGAATGCTAAATATCCGGGAAGTAATGTCGGCGTTATTCCAAGAATACATTTTTCATACCAATACCTCGCAGAGATCTGCAGAAAGGCAGCGGTCCAAAGGGAAATAAAAAATCTTCAATTCTGTAGCAAAATCCCAATACCAGGCTATTATGAGAAAACAAAGAAATATGGCCTGATAAGATCAACAACCTACAAAGGAAAATCGCACGCTTCCCATGTTAGAATATTCAAAACAAAGCATAAAGACAGAGAAAGAAAATGCAAATGCTTCATATGCGGAGAAGAAGGTCATTTCGCTCGAGAATGTAAAAGTAATAAAGGAAATATAGTAAGAGCAGCTGTTATGGAAAACCTAGACCTACCAGAAGAATGGGATGTGCTATCAGTTGATCAAGATGAGCCAGAAAGTGATGCAATATGTTCATTTTCTGAAGGAGAAGGAAAATCTAAAGACTACATATCAAATGTGTTGTCTGGAAATTTCCTAGAAAAACTGGCAGGAGTATTAATTGGGGAAGAAGAACTAAGAAGAGAATGGAGGTTTAAAGTTAAACTCCAGGAGCATCAAGAAAACTGTGAGCATGAACTGCTAATGAACCAAGAAACTGTCACTAGCATAAATTGTTCATATTGCAAGGAAAAGACGACATCAAGAGCTAGAAGTAATTGTCTGAAGTGCCAAATAACGGCCTGCCCGTTATGCTCAGACTACTATCTAAGCTTCAAAGTAACCCCAAAACCAAAAGAGATAATTGGTTATGATAATAGGGATAGCCTTATTAAAGAACTTCTTCTTTATAATGCTTACCTTATTAAAGAAAATGAAAGCCTTAAAGGAAGACAAATAGAAGAAGAAGAATTGAATAAAATTCTTCAAGAAGAATTTGAACAACTCAAGCCTTTCCAAACAGCTGAAGATAGAAAGGAGGAATTGCAAAGTAGTAAAATCTTTGATGAAGATGGAGTAGAGATTATATTTGAGGAAAAGGGCTCTAAAGGTAAGTGGTGAACCAGAAAAGAAAACCAAAATATACAACAAATTGTATAATATGGTTATCACCTTCAACATACCAGGAGAAAAAGAATTTAGTTTAAAAGCAATCTTAGACACAAGAGATACCTCATGCTGTGCAAATAGTGAAGTAATACCAAAAGGAGCCCTCGAAGACAGCCCGTACAGAATTAATTTTAAGGGCATAAACTCACAACAAATTGCAGAAGAAAAATTAAAGCATGGGCAAATGACCATAGCTGATCATGCTTTTAGAATCCCATTTACTTTCTGCATGCCAATGAGAACTGATGATGGCATAGATATGCTTCTAGGATGCAATTTCATAAGAAAAATATATGGAGGAGTAAGAATTGAAGGGAACGTAGTTACATTCTACAAAAATGTAACCATGGTCAAAACAGAGCAAGTCACAGAGGCAACCAAATATGCCATTGAAGAACTATGCATGAATTATGAAGAATACCAAGCAATCCAAGAATCTGCATACTTCAACATAGGACATACTAGTCTAGCGTTTCAAACAAAGTTTGGAAAACTCTTACAAAGACTAGAAGACCAAGGATACATTGGTGAAGAACCCCTAAAGCATTGGCAGAAGAATAAGGTGAAGTGCAGAATTGATATAATCAATCCTAATATTACAATTCAGGATAAGACGCTTAAGCATGTCACACCGGCAATGAAAGATCAATTCAAGAGACATACTGACGCCCTGTTAAAACTCGGTGTAATCAGAAGAAGCAAAAGTCTCCATAGAACAATGGCGATAATGGTAAATTCTGGAACATCCATTGATCCAAAAACAGGAAAGGAGGTCAAAGGCAAAGAAAGAATGGTGTTTAATTACCGCACATTAAATGATAACACCTACAAGGATCAATATTCGTTGCCAGGCATCAACACGATCATCCAAAGGGTAGGAAATGCAAAAATCTACTCTAAGTTTGATCTGAAAAGTGGTTTCCATTAGGTAGCAATGGCTGAGGAATTGATTCCATGGACGGACTTTATAACTCCTGAAGGATTGTATGAATGGCTTGTAATGTCGTTTAGTTTGAAGAACGCACCAGCCATTTTTCAGAGAAAAATGGACCACTGCTTTGAAGGCACAAAAGATTTCATAGCCGTATACATAGATGATATTCTTGTATTCTCAAAAAATGAAGCTGACCATGCCAAACATCTTGAAAGAATGCTGGAAAATTGTGAAGAAAATGGTCTAGTACTAAGTGCAAATAAAATGAAGATTGCAGTGAAGGAAATTGAATTCCTTGGGGTAGTCATTGGAAATTCAACAATCAAGCTCCAACCACATATCATAAAGAAGATTGCAGAATTTAAAGACGAAGAGCTAAAGGAAAATAAGGGATTAAGATCTTGGCTTGGGATCTTAAATTATGCTAGAAACTATATCCCAAACCTGGGAAAGTTGCTAGCACTTCTGTACGAGAAAACTTCACCCCATGGTGACAAAAGAATGAAGGATTCGGATTGGAAACTGGTCAGAGAAATAAAAATGAAGGTTCAAGAACTCCCAGATATGAAGATACCCCAAGTTGATTCATATGTGATCATAGAAACAGACGGTAGTATGGAAGGATGGGGAGCAGTATGTAAATGGAAGAAGAAAAAGAATGATACAAGAAAAGAAGAACAAGTCTGTGCATATGCAAGCGGCAAATTCCCAGTAGTAAAATCCACTATTGATGCTGAAATCTATGCGGCAATGGAAGGTTTAAAAGCTTTTAAAATTTACTACCTGGACAAAAAGGAAATCACTCTGAGAACTGATTGGCAAGCAATAATCAGTTTTTTCAATAAGTTAACCAACAACAAACCATCAAGAGTTAGATGGTTAAACTTCACTGATTTTGTCACAGGATCCGGTGTTCAGATAAACTTTGAACACATCGATGGAAAACAAAATATCCTTGCTGATAACCTGTCTAGAATTGCTAATCTTTTACAATCGCAGGAATGGACAGAGTGCACCAAAAATACTCAAGGATTGAATCAGTGGAAGAATGCATGCGAGGAAGTCAAGAATGGAAAACAAATGGGATACGATACCTCTATGGAGGACCAGCAACTCAATCTGCTATTACAGGGCCTGACCTTGCAAGGATTGAAGAATACGAAGAAATTACCAGTGAAGAAATGGTGCCAATCACAAACAAACCCTGGATGCTTAATGACCCAAGAAGTAATAGACGACATCAACTGTTCAACCAACAAATCAACAAGGCACTCGGCGAATTATCTTTCCTGGTATCCATGGCAGAACTCAACTCAGCCCGATACAAAGCCTACTCAACAAGGGGTAATAGCTACAATGACAATAGGCCCAACAACGAAGCCCAAATCCGAAGGCTAAAAAATGCAGTCCGCATCATCAGAGACGCAGCAAATGGGACCATACTCTAGAAGGCCCATATGCACCAAAAGAAGCAGGGGAGCCTACCATAATAAAATATATATCAATAATTGTAGGTGTGACGAATGCAATGAAGTAATTCTCATCAACGGGGAACATATTACTCGATGGGAGAGACATGCTGCACAATCACGACTTTAATTAGTACTACCACCTTTGTCGTATAAAGAAACAAATGGCCACTTTACTAAAAGAAGGTCCCGTGTGAAGACTTTAGAAAAAGTCTTTTGTAACATAGTGAGTATTAGGTAGTAAAAGTTGTACTATTAGGCAAACGAAAGTTGAAATTATCAGCCAATGGGGCCCACAGAGCACCCGGGATAATACTTTCTAGTCCTATATAAGTTCAACTTGTATTAGAGTTTCGGACACACCAGACATCATCTGATAGTCCAATTCTCTCTTAAAATTCAGTGTGTAATCGTTTGTAATCAAGTGAGTTTGTATAAAGTTTAAAAGTTTTCTTTGGTATTTTCCGCCGTTTGATACATAAAAATCCTAGTTTTCAAACGTACCACGATCCACATCACTTAAAAGAGAAATGAGGATTCTAGTTTTGAACATAACACAAAAACTAGATAAAAATAAGATAGAATACCTTTCCTGTTCAAACAGGCCGTGTTTAAGTTAACCCATGAATACACCTATAGCGTTTGGATTCTATTTCTAACGAATTCATATATGATAATAGGAAAACTTAATGAACAGTTATTCAAGGCTATTTCTGGAATTTCGCATATGCCTCCCATCCCAGTAAAGGAAGAGAGAGAGAGAGAGAGAGAGAGCGGAAGAGAAAGAAAGAGTGAGAACAGAGAGAAGAAAGAGCGAGAAAGAGGGATTCTGAAGATCCGGAGCCGGCGAGTCTCCGGAGACTGGCCCCCACGCATGCTCGCCTCCCACCCATAGAAGGGAAGATGTAGAAACCCTCGGATTTTTAGTAAGATCGGGTCATGTTTGGTGTTTACAACGGTCGTGGTGGTAGGGATGTGGCCAGCGACGTCGATTATTTGTTCTTCGTCATGGTTTGTTCAACGAGTTATGCTGTCAAGATGCTTTTTGGTGGTCTATACATTTGTGGGTTTTGTTTGGAAATCAAGAAAGACACGCTCTTGATTCAGGTTAGGGTTTCTGGTTCTTAAATCTTTAAGTTGATTAGGTATTGGGTATTGGGTTAGAGCAAGTTTCATCATATGGTTTGTGTTTGATATGAATGTGATGCTTAGGGTTGCAGTTAGGGTTTCAAAATTTTATGTTTAGTAGTAGTTTTTGTTTGATTTTGTGTTGGTGTTAGTTAGCTTTAGGATTTTTATTTATGTTATCGGCATTTTTTTTTGTTGTTTTGGATTATTTTGATGAGATTTTTTTATTTTTTTGCTGATTTGTTGAGTTATTTTAGTACCATTTTGGCTGTTTCTATTGTTAGAGCTAGCTTTTTTGTTTTCTTGAAATGTGATTAGTTTCTAATGCTTGTGTGTTCTTGTAATGTTATAACTATCGATTTTAGGTTGTGATGATCAATTTAAACGGCTATCGAAATAAAGATTTGACTAGATGGATCATGGATGGAAAGAATAGTGTGGGACCTACATCAGTCCATTTGGAGACCAAAAATACTTCTTGATCTACAAGATGAACAGATGCTTTTTGAAATTTTGGATAACAAGGACGGTGAGCATCTTCAGCTTCATGCTTGAGCCATGCTCACAACTCAGTCGGTTTACTTAGCTGTTGTTGGTGATTCATTTGAGCTACATGGTGGTTATGGAGGTCATATGGCATCGAGAGGCTTCTCAAAGTGTCTCCCTCCTTGAAAGGTAGGGCTATGTTAAAATACGTGTCGAAATCGCTATTATAATTTACATCTTTTTGAGAATGGTTTAGGTCGTTATGCAGAGCTTCAAACGAGGTGTTCGAGGATCTACAGATCTGAAAATTTTCTCTGGAAATCACACCACCACTCACGAAGAGGAAGAATGACATGTGGGTGTGTGTTTCGTCCATCGGAGGCGAAGAACGACCCGTTTGTGCGGCGAGGAAGAACCATCGTCAACCAGATTCCTTCACTATATGCCCCGGGCCACTGGATCTGAAACTGAACCACCCGTTTGTGTGTTTATATATACATGTTTTACCTCACCAGGTGTTCAAAAACCTCGATCATTTGACTAGGTTTGGTTCTTGATCTTTATATACTTTTCATTTTTTATCAAAAAACTTTTCATTTGAATATGGGTTTTTTTATTAGGTTTATTTGTTAAGCTAACTTTTATTTATCTTATTGTTTTGATCTATTGTGTAGTATTTGAAGTGAATTGCTCCTCACATGATAATTTAAACTTGGTTTTTCTTTTCAATTTTGACCGATGTGGTTTGTTGTGTTTTTAGGTCTTTGAATTATTGAAGAAGTAGGAAGAGACTAAACCGACGGAGTTAGCAACGAAGATAAAGCAATACACTAAACTCTGTAGTTTTTGTATCTCAATGGTTTGTGGTAAGTGTATGCGGTTTTATCATAAATTCTACAACTTTTATCATGGGTTTGTGTAATTATTTGAATCTTGAGTTGGGTTTTTGTTAATTTTGCTCATGGTGTGTGATCCGTGTAGTTTGTTGTTTTATGCAGCTGTGTTTTGCTGCAGTTTTTGAAGACAAAAACCCCATGCTTCTATCAAAATAAAGTCTGGTGGAAGAGACCTATGGCTATTATGATCCAATGGTTATAAACGGTTTTTCAATTTTAAATTATTTAACTTTATTGTAACCTAAATCAGTTCACTCTGTTAAAAAAATATTGTAACCTAAATCAGTTAACTCTTATCAAAATAAAAATTTTGCAAGAATTAGGATAAGTCTAAAGTTGCCTTAAAAAACATAATTGTGGGCTAAAGACAAAAAAGACGTGCTGCTCGTAGGTTAACTCTTAAGCAGACAATTCATTCAGCCCAATATGAAGTGCTTGGTCCAACAGAAGTGACCCATGAACGCAAAATGGTTCTCAATTTTGGGGGAGTTGTCATGTGTAAAATTGTAAGCATTGCCTACTTATATTGTGTTTTTTTTTTTTTTGTATAAGTGAAGTCCAGTTAAATCTTGAGCTTGAATTATGAATTCAGACATGAGTTGAGTACCATGTTTATTGGGATGTGCATATTTATTATGGGGTGTTTGGATATGTGATTTGAAAGGTTTTAAAGATAAGGATGCATGCATTTGTGAGAAGCATTTTTAGGTCCTGTGCAGGGGCATCTTCTACTTTTCATTAACTGGTCAACAATTCATATAGTGAAGAGTGGGAAGACAAACTAGAAAGCTGACTTGTAAAGTTTCATTTATTATATGGAACAAACAAATATAGTTTATTTAACACTCTATCTCTTTCTCTATACATATATAGATGTATATAGAGAGATAGAGTGAACAGGGATGTGAAAATAAGATTTAGGGGTGTGGGAATAGTGGAAGCCTTGAATGAACAATTGTGTTGGAAGGAAATGTTGCTTTATCGCTGTTAGCCTCTAGCTAAGTGATTGATTAAGGTGTTGTCTCAGCCTCGGTCCCACGCGCAACGCGCGTTCGCGAATAAACCTAGTTAAGAATAAAAATGGAGCAACTTTAACTCAAAGGTCAAACTAAAAGTAGGAAGAGTTTTCAATGGGATTTTGTTAAATAATATGTATTTTATATTTCACCCGTATATTGATTCCAAGTATCCTCATCTTCAATATCATCAGCCTTGATCAGACTCTCATCAGCTTCCATATCTTCTTTAATGTCTTTTTGTAACTCACCTTCCTCCTGCAATAACAAGAATTATTATTATTAAACTCCACACACATAATTTTAAAAAATATAATAATATATATTAATGAGCCATACATTGTTGTCAGCAGCCTCCTGCACCTCATCTTCTTCACCTGTTGGGTCATCGTTATTGTTCTCAGAATCTTCTGCCCGGGCTTGTTTGAGCCGCTCAAGTACATATTCGAAAAGAGAAAGACCTGAATAATAGCAAAATAAAATGTTTAGGCAAATTGGAATATATAAAGTAGAAAAAAAATGATGCTCTTCATTTCCTTTTTCCAGTTCAAATTTTTGAAATTAGCATTGTGTGATGTGTAGATGTTACCCTTCGCACGAGTGTTTGGAGCGCTTTCAATCCTTAATCGATGTTGTTTATCTTCTTTTTTAAACTTTGATATTATCTGCTTGTGAGTCCGCCCCGGAAAACATTCTGTTATTATTGAGAAATCCAACCCAAATTGCTGAATAGCCTGCATTTTATAAAAAGAAACTAACAAATGCTCGACAACTTGGAAATTATAGCAATGAATTATACGTTTATTGATAGTGTTATCGTTACCTCGTAGAATAGTTCTGTATCTTGTTTTGTCCATTTCATTCTCGGGGTTATTTTCATGTGAGTTCGGTAATTGTAGTAGGTAGTGTTTTGTGCAGATTCACTGCAGAACCGTAGATTATTATTTGTGAACCCGACAGATAAGAATCATAAGATATCTCAAAACGATTTCATGCTAAACTTCGGTACCTTTCTTCTGTTGCATTGGCTCCCGATAAAGATGCATCTTTTTTCTGCAATAAAGGATAATTTCATACAAAAAAATCATAATATCAAATACATCCATTTTCAAAGATGTGACATTTATCCCCTTCACTATGAACTTGCATTATAAAAAATAAAATATAATATGTACCTCGATCCGTTCCTTATGCTCTCTTAGCCTGATTAAATCCCTCAAGGGGAAATTATGCATATGCAACTCAAACTCCTCCTCGGGGATACTAAGCAATTCCGGGTTTACTATAATAGCGCGATATAATTAAATACAAAGCATAATTAATTGTAAATCATCGAGTCGGGTGCCTCATTGGAAGCAGCCTCTCTATTCCTACGGGGGTAGAGGTAAGGCTGTCTACATCTTACCCTCCTCAGTATGAAGATGATGATGAATTAATTGTAAATCAAAAAGAAAACAAAAACATTTAGACCTAAATTTACCTGGTCGTTTATTTCGTTTTGTGCTGTGTGAGAATTTCTTTTTGGGCACTTCAGTTAACTCACCTGATACCTCTTTGTCCTTTTTACGCTTTCTAACGGGTTTTTTGCTCTCATCAAGAGGTTTCTTAGCCTTTGACTTCGACTTACTTTCAATTCTATCAACTAAAGATTCATTTTCCGGTACAAAGTCATCATTATTATTGTCGGCGTCAATACCCTCATTCTCAGCTTCGTCTATAATTTGAAGTGCTTTACTTGCTAGCTGTCTTGATCTTTTTGAAAATCTACCAGTTTCGTTCACTGAATCCATTTGAGAAAGTTCGGTCAAACTAATGGAATCTTCATTCACATGGTAATCAGAGATTGTCTCTGTTTGAAATGAAGGAGCAGGCTCGTTTTCAATGAAGTCGGTTTGAGAAGGAACTGAATG
This sequence comes from Helianthus tuberosus, assembly GCA_030545235.1. Taxonomy (NCBI): domain Eukaryota; kingdom Viridiplantae; phylum Streptophyta; class Magnoliopsida; order Asterales; family Asteraceae; genus Helianthus; species Helianthus tuberosus. The sequence continues at coordinate 56,047,740 of CM060406.1, forward strand.
AATATTTTCCCCATGTTGAACAGGCCCTACGTCCGGATCAGAGTTGTTAGAAATCTGTTGCAGTTTACGGTTTTGTGCCTTGGGCTTCGGCTTCGGCTTGGGCTTGAATTTGCTAACCCTTGGTCCTATATTCAAAATTATCATAATAATATAACTAATATTAGAAAGCACTCAGGTGGGTTTAAAGGATCGAGCGCTTCAATACTTTCTAAGTTTGTGGAAGCATTGATATTACTGATCGATTCAGGTTCAGTGGGTCCCCCCTGCTAGTTTCCCATCCATGGAAACATCAACAGTAGGCCTGTAAATGAACCGAACGAACACGAACAGAGGCATGTTCGTGTTCGTTCATTTAACTTTAACCAAACACATATTTTTGGTCATGTTTGTTTATTAAGAAAAGGGGCATGTTCGTGTTTGTTTATGTCCGTTCGTTTAAAACCTAAACAAACTAAAATGAACGTAGACGAACATTAACGAGCAAAACTTAAATGAACATAATTTAACAAACAATAAACATCACAAATGAACATAATTGAAAAAACATAAATGAACATAATTGACTAAACATAAACGAACATAAAGTAATTTTTTTATATAAAATAGTGATTAATTACGATAAATTCCATTGGAAAACCCATTTTTATTACTAAAAAGCCCAATTACCAATTAGTTATACTTATATAAGTATTTAGAAAGTTCCTTTTATGTTTAATATTTTATTTAAATATAACTACTTAAGTATTTAAACTGAAACAAACGAACATAAATAAACGAACAAACATAAACGGACATTCACGAACATTAATGAACGAACAAAACCTGTGTTCATGTTCGTTCCTTTAGTTAAACCAACAAAAAACTGTGTTCATGAACGAACTTTCCACCGACCAAGTTCATGAACGTATGGTTCGTTTACAGGCCTAATCAATAGCTGGTGTCTCTGAGCATGGTGAGAGCTTATATTAGTAAGATAAATTAAAAATTTATATACAATGACGAGAAAAATAAATCATATATATGTGTGTGTGTGTGTGTTTGTTTCGCTATATTTAACAGAATGAGTGTTACTCATGACGCACTTAACTGACCTGCTGTTGTTATTGTAGATTTGGGAAGAAAGTCATTAGATGAACCCAGTGCAACAACTGATTCAGTGTTCTGTGTTCAACCCTAGAGAATATTAGCCAAATGCGGTAATACGAAGCATACAGCTAACATTAGATATTTAGATTTACCCACCTCTTCCTGTGATTTTTCACCGGAAGACTGCAAACTATCACCGATATTTCCAATAATTTGAGTAACATCATTTCGAGTCTGTTCCGTTGTAGTTGTAGAAGCAGCAACCTCAACAGACTGTGTTGAAGGGGTTGGTGTGGGCTTTGGTTCTGGTTGGGCATTAGGTTTGGACTTGGGCTTGGGTTTGCCTTTGGGTTGAAACTTTATACCGCCTTTTGCTGCAACAGAAAAGTCGATAATAAGTAATTCAGAAAGGGGTGGCGGCGCAGCTTGTTGCTCGTCTACCTTCTGTTTTAATGTAACTTGGCAAGTATGAATGAAATTTAAGTATATTTACGAGTAATAACCACCATTAAAGCGTCAAGAAGGTGTATCGAAACATAGATAAGAGTGGGAAAGAAGAGAGATATAACGCATTTGTATACCAGCATTTGCAGCATCACTTGAAATCAGACCGTCAAAATGAATATCCATGCTGAGTTAGTAAAAGAATATCTGTAATTTGACAGAATAATATATTACTAACCTTGGGTAAGAATCCTCTTAAAGGCTTCAATTCACATCAAATATCAAACTTGTATTTCAAACACAGTGGTTATAGTTGGAGTAATAGAACAACCATTTCATCTAGGCAAAGTTTAATTTTATGGTTTATCAAATTTCATTACACCTATATGGCTATATACGAATCGTTGTCTTACAGGAAGCGCAGACAATAACTGCTTTCCATATAAACATGCAAGATTCTCTAATTCAAAAGAACAGTTTAAAGTCAACACATTACAGTATTGCTTGATAATCAGACTTTTATAAGCTAAAGTTAAACATGACTGGACAATTGACGAAAAGCAGACCGGGCAAAATAGACGGGTCGGGTCGGGTGGCATGCTAGGTCAGGACACGCCAAACTAAAAAAAGGGTTATTTTGGTTCGGGTCAAAACAGGCTTTCAAAATTAAACAAAAACAATTGCAGTAGCAACTTCCTTGCTAGTTCATACTACTAATGCTTTCATTGGGAATTTTTATCGAGCATTTGGTGATCGAAAAATAAGCAAAAACAATTGCCTGCCATCTGAATCTAAATGTTGCAAACCCATTCACAAAAACGAAATAAGCTGATGTTTAAACAAATTCTACACAAAAATTAGCATAGGAATGGCAAAGAACTTACAAATAATCAAGTTAAAATTCAACAGAACATTAAAAAGGTTCGAGTAAACAAGTTCCCGTACTATCTAACATCACTAATAATCAAGTACAGATTCAACAAAATATTTAACAAGTTCAAGTAAATAAGTAACCAATTAATCAATCAAAATTAAGTATATAACAACTATTGACAAGAACTTAAAGAACGTGGTGGCAAACCTTGATTGGTTAGACTTTTAAAAAAATTAAGAGTTAAAGGCTGTTAGGAGGTTTCAGGGGCGGAGCAGCGGCGGTCTAGAGTCCAGAAAGGGGCTGAGCAACGGTTGTGGGGTGGTGGTGGCAGGGGAGCAACGCCGGTTTTTTGGAGACGGGGGTTTTAGTATTTGCGTAAAAACTATATATGGACTAGGATATATACCTATGGATTACATAAGTTAAATAAAGAGTTAAATGCCATTTTAGTCCCTGTGGTTTGGACCATTTTGCCAGTTTAGTTCAAATGTTTCATTTTTAACCTGTGGGTCCAAAAAGGTTTCACAGTTGCCATTTTAGTCCACTGGGTTAACTTCATCCATTTTTTCTGTTAACCAGAAGGCCATTTCGGTCATTTTATATGGCTGAATTGTCCTTTTAGTTAACAGAATTACATACAAAATGACCAAATTGGCCTTCTCGTTAACAGAAAAAATGGATGAAGTTAACCAAGTGGACTAAAATGGCAATTGTGAAACCTTTTTGGACCCACAGGTTAAAAATGAAACCTTTGGACTAAACTGCCAAAATGGCCCAAACCACTGGGACTAAAATGGCATTTAACTCTTAAATAAATATCTATATACATATAATAAAAGAAACCTATTTAAGGATACGTGTCAATCAACGAGGCTATCAAAATTTGAGTTTTAAAATTTGAGTTTTTTATAAATATTATTTAAGTGTGATAATATCTTTTGTTTTTTTAAATAAGTAATTATAATTATATATTTCCTAAACTGATTTCTACTTACGAGACAATGGGTATATCTCCATCAAGAGTTTTGTAATCTATATATGTGTATCTTCACATAATTATCGGTATATGAACAATTGCCAACTTCTTCAATTATTTCAAGTCGCGCATATATATTATTGTTTTGGATTTTTAATACCGGGTACACTTTATATAACATAAAATATTTTAATCCATACAATGGAGTCCTTTATTATTGTTATTATTATTATTATTATTATTATTATTATTATTATTATTATTATTATTATTATTATGTGGTTTTATAATCAGAATGTTATACAAATTTGAAACTACAAAAAATATAACCGGTTTATAACCTAGCCAGTGGCGAAGCTTAAGATTTACGACCGGGTGGTCGAAAATGTACATACCCAAAAGTTTTTATAAAAATTGGGGTCGAAAACGTATACACCAAAAAATTTCTATACGATAACTACATACTCTCCACTACTGAGCGAAAAGTTCGGGTGGTCGGCCGCCCCCTCCCGCCCCTACTATGCTACACCCTTGGCTATCATGACGTGTGATAAATGTATTTCTACAAATTATCTACCAAAGTACATAAAATACTTTTATTATTACGATTACTATTAGTGTTGTCATTTTGTGTCATGTTTGTAACTTAGTGAGCTGAACATTTATTTCCCCTCTTATTTTATTCTCTTTCACATTCTATTATTCAATTTTAAAATTTTAGTTAAAAAAAGTCAATAATACGTTATCACAAAATTTGTTTTATAATATTTAAATCTTTATTATCATATATATTTATTTTATTCAACCCGTGTAATACACGGGGTTATAACCTAGTTTCTTTTTAATGTAAATAGGGTAAACTAACTCAGCGATTTACATAGACCTTCTTTAAGTGCACTAATGATATTCAAAAGTGTTACTTTTATGTATTTATGGTTTTAGTACGTGTTAATTTAACTTTTTTAAATGCTGGGACATGTTCTTACGGTTTATAAGATAAATATAGTTTGTATTGCTTAATACATTTACTGATAATATTACTAATATCGTAAGCTTAAATGGTTACTATGAGTATCTTTTAATTATTATTTTTTAAAATAAAAAGTCAAAAATTTGATGTTAATCTACAACTATAAATTAATATTATTTTATGTGTTACATTTTATATACTATGTTTACATTTGACCTAATTTAGTATAATTTTCGAATTTATAAACATCGTAAAACCTTTAAAATTATTAAAAATATATTACTCTTTAAAATTATAGTAAAAATGTATATATTAGCCCGTATTTACAGTTGTTTACTCTAACTTAGTGGTTTTCTGTGACACATGTGCCTCCTCGGCCATCAAACAAATACCAAACCAATGAAATATTGTATTTCATATTTAGGATTTGTATAAATATGTGTATATTTTGCACATATCAATTCTTGTTTTATTTCGGGCTCTAAATCGCTTTCTGGAAGGTTATACACGCACTGATGAGTAAATATAACCAGTTTAATGCAACAAACACTCCGTAACAGTGACATAGGCTTAACATGCCTTAAATAACCTATACATAACTTAGAAATAAGTTTTGGAAGGTTTGGTGTGCCGAAATCATGTTTATTCGCTTAGAGGGACTAATTTCGACAAACTGCGAAAGTATGCCGATTCATACTGTAACGAACATTCCGGAACATGACCATAAGTTAAACATACCCTAAATATCCTTTACATAGCTTAGAAATAGGCTTTGAGGGGTTCGGTGTGCTAAAATAAACTTTTTAGTCATTCAGAGACTAAAAGCGTCAAAAAGTACATAAGTTTGCATTTTCGCGCATATCTTACGTTCTGAATACATCCGTATATCCAAAACTTTATGTAATCATTAAAATATTTTGTTTTAGTGATTGGCATGATAAAATTCCATTCGTCGCGTAATTTGGATCGTTTTTCGCATTCGTTCGTGTTTCGTCGTAATTAACCGAACAACGCAACCGTACGACCAAACGAACCGACATCCGAGATATTTTTGAGCATGTTTCATGTTCCCTATACTTTAACTTCATTTTAGATCCATGAAATGGGATTAACGGGGCTTAAACGTGTCAAAATGCATCAAAAACCATGTTTTGCACATTCAGGGACCAAAATTGACAATCTGCCATAGTTATCTTAGGAAGGGACCAAAGTTTAAAATCTGATTTCCAGCTTGTTCCAGCTGTTCCCCTCATTTGCACATGGTTTTAATGAAACTAGGGGCTTGTTTTGGGGTACCCATGGTATTCTAAAACCATGGGCACACATGTAAGGTCCAGATCGAAGCTCGGTTTTCGATGAACGATCCTAACGGTCTTGGTTTTCCTATAAATACCCCCACCCTCTTGCTTCAAAACTCACATTTGATCTGATTTGGCTCTCTAAGTTGAAGTATACACTTCATACCTGAGAGTAATCGGATCAAAACTTCCAGTCTTGGACCCGTTCTAAGTCCTCTTTCGTTCTTTTTCGAGAGAAAGTCAAACTGTGTTTGACTTTCTGCTTTGACCAGTTTATGGTCAACATGAAGTTCGTTTGAACTTCATAACGTGAGCGTAATCACGATGGTTTTAGTCTCTTGTGACTATACCTACTGATTACCACGTTATCTAGGCATAGTGGCGAGGAGTAGTTTCGGCCAAAATGCGTATTCTTGCGTATTTTGTAACCAAACTACTTTTAGGTATCAAAACCGTTTGTTTTGATACCAAACCTATTTTCAAACCTTGTTAATCATGTTTTAACATGTTTAGCTCGTCACTTTAGGTTTAGTGCTTATGTAGGGTCGTAAGGTAAGCGGTCTAAACAACCGCTTATACTTTCGAACCCGACCCGTTTGGTCGATCTTTAGGATCCGAACAAACACATTAGGTGACCATAGTTGCATAGGGAATAACCTTCCGAGGTTATACCTTATGGTCACGTCGTTTAAGTAGTTGTATGATAGGTAGTTTATATGCCTTAGGAAAATTACCAAAATGCCATTTTTACGCCAAAATTCATTTTAAGCATATGTAACATAATTTTTGAAGTCTAAACTGATTTGGCAACAATATTAGACATGTTAAGGCATATTTTACTTATCATAGGACTAGTTAGGCGGTCCGAACGCGTTTTACGCGAACGACGCGTTAAAGTGGCGTAAGCTACCTTAACGAGTCGTAAAGGGTCGTAAGCACTTAGGTTAGGTTTCGTTTTAGAATGTAGGCTTTGTTAAACCATATTACATGAGTCCCTACACTCATTTGGTTTACGAAACCTCATTTTATCTGATCCTCCGATTTAGGTCCGTTTATTTACATAGTTATCTATATTAGGTGTCGTTTGATTTCCGTGATCCCTCTAGCTTTGCTTGGTTGTTATTCAAGACTTCTAAGCACCCTCAAGTGAGTACATAGTCCCCTATTTTACTATTTTTCAAACATTTTGGGGTGAAACACATGTGCCTACTTGTTACTTTCGTGTTTTTCATGTTTTTAAATATCATACTTGATATGTTCATTAGTACACTATTAGTACATGATTTCATTATGTTTTTGCTATGTATTTCCTTTTAGTGCATACTTAGTACATCGTTTTCATTTACATTTCATGCTATGTATGTCCATTTAGTGCATACTTAGTACATTATTTTCATTTACATTTCATGCTATGTATGTTCATTTGTTGCATACTTAGTACATTATTTTACATTACATTTCATGCTGTGTATGTTCATTTGTTGCATACTTAGAACATTATTTTACATTACATTTCATGCTGTGTATGTTCATTTGTTGCATACTTAGTACATTATTTTCATAAAACATGCTTACATTTTGGTATGACGTTTGGTTTGTTTAAATGGCTCAAAAATACATTCATTAACATTAGCTATGCCGTTCGTTAGTAGGTAGTGGTACCATAGGAATTGACAACTCCCGTTCCTGACATCCTAGGTATGTTTGGATGGAAGGAATGACCGAATTCGATACACATAACTCAGATGAATCTTTAATTCGTTTAAGGGTTTATCGCCACAGTCTCAAGGCTTGAATGTATGCATTTTCACAACACCGCATAGATGTTTGTATTAGTAAAGCATGCATTATTTTACAAAACATAAATTTTGATTATAATTTATCAATTGTATTGTTTTGTACATTTCTTTCTTATAGGGTCGAGTAAATGCTTTTAATCAATAAAGGCTTTTTATTCACTCTACATTACATTTGTTTACACAATAACATTTCAACATTTGTTTAAAACATTACATTTAGTTATACATGAACATTTTTACATTGGTGGTTTTTTTGGGTAAGTGATTTAAGTAACGAGACGTGTGTAATATGATAAAAGCATGGTGGATACGCCGCTGGTACTTCCTGTATATAAGTGCTTTTATGATATTACATATCGTAGCGTTATTTAAACCATTTCAATTTTAACATATTACATTTTACACAATTAACATATCTTTACAAAACATTGTTTTACAAATAACACATTTTATACAAATTCATTTTTACTTGGTTATTTACATAACCATACATATTCTTTTATATCATCTGTTTCCTTATCGATTTTTATATGATTTATAAAACAAAAACATTTTTCAAGGTTCATGACTACTTTTGTTAAACATTTTCTTTAAACTTATAAGTCATGAATCATAAATCAATAAAACATATGTATCTCACAGACATTTTGTAAAATCCTCAATAAACCAACACCCTCATAATATTTCCGACACCCTAGTATATTTTAAAATATCCCAAAATACACCCCATACGCGAAAACGTGCCTCAAATATATTAAATAGTATTAAAAATAATTAAAAATCAGGTTTCATTTTTAACATGTGGGTCCAAAAAGGTTTCACAGTTGCCATTTTAGTCCACTGGGTTAACTTCATCTATTTTTTCTGTTAACCAGAAGGCCATTTCGGTCATTTTATATGGCTGAATTGCCCTTTTAGTTAACAGAATTACATACAAAATGACCAAATTGGCCTTCTCGTTAACAGAAAAAATGGATGAAGTTAACCAAGTGGGCTAAAATGGCAACTGTGAAACCTTTTTGGACCCACAGGTTAAAAATGAAACCTTTGGACTAAACTGGCAAAATGGCCCAAACCACAGGGACTAAAATGGCATTTAACTCTTAAATAAATATCTATATACATAAAATAAAAGAAACCTATTTGAGGATACGTGTCAATCAACGAGGCTATCAAAATTTGAGTTTTTTTTATAAATATTATTTAAGTGTGATAATATCTTTTGTTTTTTTTAAATAAGTAATTATAATTATATATTTCCTAAACTGATTTCTACTTACGAGACAATGGGTATATATCCATCAAGAGTTTTGTAATCTATATATGTGTATCTTCACATAATTATCGGTATATGAACCATTGCCAACTTCTTCAATTATTTCAAGTCGCGCTTATATATTATTGCTTTGGATTTTTAATACCGGGTACACTTTATATAACATAAAATATTTTAATCCATACAATGGAGTCCTTTATTATTGTTATTGTTGTTGTTATTATTATTATGTGGTTTTATAATCAGAATGTTATACAAATTTGAAACTACAAAAAATATAACCGGTTTATAACCTAGCCAGTGGCGAAGCTTAAGATTTACGACCGGGTGGTCGAAAATGTACATACCCAAAAAATTTTATAAAAACTGGGGTCGAAAATGTATACACCAAAAAATTTCTATACGAGAACTACACACTCTCCACTACTGAGCGAAAAGTTCGGGTGGTCGGCCGCCCCCTCCCGCCCCTACTATGCTACACCCTTGGCTATCATGACGTGTGATAAATGTATTTCTATAAATTATCTACCAAAGTAGATAAAATACTTTTATTATTACGATTACTATTAGTGTTGTCATTTTGTGTCATGTTTATAATTTAGTGAGTTGAACATTTATTTCCCCTCTTATTTTATTCTCTTTCACATTCTATTATTCAATTTTAAAATTTTAGTTAAAAAAGTCAATAATACGTTATCACAAAATCTGTTTTATAATATTTAAATCTTTATTATCATATATATTTATTTTATTCAACCCGTGTAATACACGGGGTTATAACCTAGTTTCTTTTTAATGTAAATAGGGTAAACTAACTCAGCGATTTACATAGACCTTCTTTAAGTGCACTACTGATATTCAAAAGTGTTACTTTTATGTATGTATGGTTTTAGTACGTGTTAATTTAATTTTTTTAAATGCTGGGACATGTTCTTACGGTTTATAAGATAAATATAGTTTGTATTGCTTAATACATTTACTGATAATATTACTAATATCGTAAGCTTAAATGGTTACTATGAGTATCTTTTAATTATTATTTTTTAAAATAAAAAGTCAAAAATTTGATGTTAATCTACAACTATAAATTAATATTATTTTATGTGTTACATTTTATATACTATGTTTACATTTGACCTAATTTAGTATAATTTTCGAATTTATAAACATCGTAAAACCTTTAAAATTATTAAAAATATATTACTCTTTAAAATTATAGTAAAAATGTATATATTAGCCCGTATTTACAGTTGTTTACTCTAACTTAGTGGTTTTCTGTGACACATGTGCCTCCTCGGCCATCAAACAAATACCAAACCAGTGAAATATTGTATTTCATACTTGGGATTTGTATAAATATGTGTATCTTTTGCACATATCAATTCTTGTTCAATTCGGCCTCTAAATCGCTTTCTAGAAGGTTATACGCGCACTGATGAGTAAATATAACCAGTTTAATACAAAAAACACTCCGTAACAGTGACATAGGCTTAACATGCCTTCAATAACCTATAAATAACTTAGAAATAAGTTTTGGAAGGTTTGGTGTGCCGAAATCATGTTTATTCGCTTACAAGGACTAATTTTGACAAACTGCGAAAGTATGCCGATTCGTACTGTAACGAACATTCCGGAACATGACCATAAGTTAAACATACCCTAAATATCCTTTACATAGCTTAGAAATAGGCTTTGAGGGGTTCGGTGTGCTAAAATAAACTTTTTGGTCATTCAGGGACTAAAAGCGTCAAAACGTACATAAGTTTGCATTTTCGCGCGTATCTTACGTTCTGAATACATCCGGACATCCAAAACTTTATGTAATAATTAAAATATTTTATTTTAGTGATTGGCATGATAAAATTCCATTCGTCGCGTAATTTGGATCGTTTTTCGCATTCGTTCGTGTTTCGTCGTAATTAACTGAACAACGCAACCGTACGACCAAACGAACCGACATCCAAAATATTTTTGAGCATGTTTCATGTTCCCTATACTTTAACTTCATTTTATAGCCTTGAAATGGGATTAACGGGGCTTAAACGTGTCAAAAATGCATCAAAAACCATGTTTTGCACATTCAGGGACCAAAATTGACAATCTGCCATAGTTATCTTAGGAAGGGACCAAAGTTGAAAATCCGATTTCCAGCTTGTTCCAGCTGTTCCCCTCATTTGCATATGGTTTTAATGAAACTAGGGGCTTGTTTTGGGGTACCCATGGTATTCTAAAACCATGGGCACACATGTAAGGTCCAGATCGAAACTCGGTTTTCGATGAACGATCCTAACGGTCTTGGTTTTCCTATAAATACCCCCACCCTATTGCTTCAAAACTCACATTTGATCTGATTTGGCTCTCTAAGTTGAAGTATACACTTCATACCTGAGAGTAATCGGATCAAAACTTCCATTCTTGGACCCGTTGTAAGTCCTCTTTCGTTCTTTTTCGCAAGAAAGTCAAACTGTGTTTGACTTTCTGCTTTGACCAGTTTATGGTCAACATGAAGTTCGTTTGAACTTCATAACGTGAGCGTAATCACGATGGTTTTAGTCTCTTGTGACTATACCTACTGATTACCACGTTATCTACGCATAGTGGTGAGCTGTAGTTTCGGCCAAAATGCGTATTCTTGCGTATTTTGTAACCAAACTACTTTTAGGTATCAAAACCGTTGATACCAAACATGTTTTCAAACTCGTTAAGCATGTTTTAACATGTTTAGCTCGTCACTTTAGGTTTAGTGCTTATGTAGGGTCGTAAGGTAAGCGGTCTAAACAACCGCTTATACTTTCGAACCCGACCCGTTTGGTCGATTTAGGATCCGACCAAACACATTAGGTGACCATAGTTGCATAGGGAATAACCTTCCGAGGTTATACCTTATGGTCACGTCGTTTAAGTAGTTGTATGATAGGTAGTTTATATGCCTTAGGAAAATTACCAAAATGCCCTTTTTACGCCAAAATTCATTTTAAGCATATGTAACATATTTTTTGATATCTAAACTGATTTGGCAACAATATTAGACATGTTAAGGAATATTTTACTTATCATAGGACTAGTTAGGCGGTCCGAACGCGTTTTACGCGAACGACGCGTTAAAGTGGCGTAAGCTACCTTAACGAGTCGTAAGCACTTAGGTTAGGTTTCGTTTTAGAATGTAGGATTTGTTAAACCATATTACATGAGTCCCTACACTCATTTGGTTTACGAATCCTCATTTTATCCGATCCTCCGATTTAGGTCCGTTTATTTACATAGTTATCTATATTAGGTGTCGTTTGATTTCCGTGATCCCTCTAGCTTTGCTTGGTTGTTATTCAAGACTTCTAAGCACCCTCAAGTGAGTACATAGTCCATTCTTTTACTGTTTTTCAAACATTTTAGGGTGAAACACATGTGCCTACGTGTTACTTTCGTGTTTTTCATGTTTTTAAATATCATACTTGATATGTTCATTAGTACACTATTAGTACATGATTTCATTATGTTTTTGCTATGTATGTCCTTTTAGTGCATACTTAGTACATCGTTTTCATTTACATTTCATGCTATGTATGTCCATTTAGTGCATACTTAGTACATTATTTTCATTTACATTTCATGTTGTGTATGTTCATTTGTTGCATACTTAGTACATTATTTTACATTACGTTTCATGCTGTGTATGTTCATTTGTTGCATATTTAGAACATTATTTTACATTACATTTCATGCTGTGTATGTTCATTTGTTGCATACTTAGTACATTATTTTCATAAAACATGCTTACATTTTGGTATGACGTTTGGTTTGTTTAAATGGCTCAAAAATACATTCATTAACATTAGCTACGCCGTTCGTTAGTAGGTAGCGGTACCATAGGAATTGACAACTCCCGTTCCTGACATCCTAGGTATGTTTGGATGGAAGGAATGACTGAATTCGATACACATAACTCAGATAAATCTTTAATTCGTTTAAGGGTTTATCGCCACAATCTCAAGGCTTGAATGTATGCATTTTCACAACACCGCATAGATGTTTGTATCAATAAAGCATGCATTATTTTACAAAACATAAATTTTGATTATAATTTATCAATTGCATTGTTTTGTACATTTCTTTCTTATAGGGTCGAGTAAATGCTTTTAATCAATAAAGGCTTTTTATTCACTCTACATTACATTTGTTTACACAATAACATTTCAACATTTGTTTAAAACATTACATTTAGTTATACATGAACATTTTTACATTGGTGGTTTGTTTAGGTAAGTGATTTAAGTAACGAGACGTGTGTAATATGATAAAAGCATGGTGGATACGCCGCTGGTACTTCCTATATATAAGTGCTTTTATGATATTACATATCGTAGCGTTATTTAAACCATTTCAATTTTGACATATTACATTTTACACAATTAACATATCTTTACAAAACATTGTTTTACAAATAACACATTTTATACAAATTCATTTCAAGGTTCATGACTACTTTTGTTAAACATTTTCTTTAAACTTACAAGTCATGAATCCTAAATCAATAAAACATATGTATCTCACAGGCATTTTTTTGCTGACGTACCTATTTTCACATGTGTTTCAGGAAATGATGCATAGGATTGATCAAGTTACACCTAGGCGGACTTGGGCCTTAGTGACAATAAAATATGCAAGACTAGTTAATTATGTTATGCTTCCTTGTTGTTAAGACATTGTAACTCTTTTAAATCAATAAAACAAAATTTCAAATTTCCATGTGTTATGAAACAATGATTCTGTTACAACCCTCCCCGACGTTTCTGCCACGATTTGTTGTTTTACGTGGTCAGGGTGTGACAGAAAAGTTTGTATCAGAGCTCATGGTTATAGGGAATTAGGTTATTAGTAATGCTTTGACCTAGTCTATAACCTTCCTAGGACCCTAACGCGAGTTTACTTGCGTTTAGATATTAAAACAATACCGTCACCTATCCTTAGGCGACAACCACAACAAGAACACAAATTTCGAATTCGCTTCGAAAACCAATCATCTGTTCTAGGATGATTGATTACTAGGTTTTGAACCCTCTAAGTTTTCAAAATCTTGTCAAAGTTTGGGTCTTATAATGTGAACACGTGCAAACTGGAAGGGTGAATGCCTGTACTCTGAGTTTTCTGTCTAAGGCTAGAGTGTTCGTACAAATTGATGTCGGGTTAAAATGTGTAGTAATTTATAATTATTCGTGTTAGATTTAGTAAGTTAAACATGTTAAATGTTATATGTTTATATATCTAAGTGTTTATGGTAGTTCGTGGTTTAAACAGGTATAAACGAGGTTAAAAGAGAGAAGTGAGTTGAAAATACGGGCACGACAAGTTAACATCAGACGAAAAACAAAAGGAAGTCAATTGGTTCAAGCTCGCGACACGCGGAGTGATGTTGGTGATAGTTCCGCGACCCGCGGGAATGGTCTTGACGGGAAATTGTTATAAAAACGTTAAAACATTAGTTTTTGGGGGAGCATCTTGGACATCATTCACAATTCTCAATATATTGGCTGACATCTTATTAATTGAAGGGTCAATATCATATAGGATTTTTGGGTGGAGGATATATTTTTGGCATCCATATATCCACGTGAATATTTTTGGGGGAGGTTGTGGTTTTAATCGATTTAACATCACAAGTTCACAACACCTATTTGCAAACATTGGATTGGGCCACTAACACAAAAGATGCACGTGAACAACACATACGTGGGTTGTTTTATTGGGCCGCACATGGGCTTGGCAAACTTCTTACGTGAACAAGAGGGAAGGGTTAAATATAATCAGCAGCGGACATTCGAGAAGGGAGGGACGAATTTTAAGGATAACCATTCAGCTTTCATTCTTTCATTCAAGCCAAGCAATAATGTCCAACCAACTCGGGATGACAACTGATGCGGTAGAGACAAGCATGCGCGGCTAAGCTTCTCGTGACTTCTGCCCGGATGAACGTTTACGCGGTTTGACTTAATTATTCGTTTTTTCTGATTCTTGTAAACTGGTATATCTTGACCACTTGTGTTGGATTATTGGTAAACGTTTCTTGTGTTTGAATTACTTGTCATTTATTAAGCGTATTTGCAACTTTCTTGCGTTGTTAGCGGGTTGGTAAATTGGTGGGTAGTTGATACAATCAAACGGGTTATTAGGTTGCATAGTGAATCTTAAAAACTATCCCTATTAACTAATCAAATTCATTAATTCCGAGGCCATGTATATGTGGTGTTTTGAATCAGAAAACGGTTTTTTATATTAAAACGGGTATTCGGGATTCCGGGTGGAGGTTACTTCTTCTTAATATTGATAACACTTTTTGTGACAAATTGTGTTTTCTTTGCAATTAAACAAACAAACCCCCAAATTAGATAGTTAGTTTTTAATTAATTTCTTTAACACTGACCACAAATTCCCCGTGGATACGATACCTTACTTACGCTATCTACGTAGCTTATTTAGGTTTTTGATTGACCCTTACGACAGTCATCAAAATGGCGTTGTTGTCGGGGAATTAGTGCGCTTAGTGTTAGTTAGTTAGTTAGTTGGTTGTTCTTGCTTTAAAAAAAATCTAAAGAACCCAAAAATATTTTTTTTGTTTTATTTTATATTTGTTCGTTTTTACCTTGGGTATTCGAGTTTTGTCTGTGCAGGTAGTAGAATCTTACGTTGGGGATCTCACAATGGAAAGAGCTTATTGGTCACGTCGAGAGTGTGGTAGTCGATGTCATACGCATGGTGACTGTCCTAGCAGCCGAAAAATGTTTGAAGATGCAAGAGTGAGAGCGTATGAGTTGGATGTTTATTATGACGATGTGCAGGATTATTACTCGACTTGGGAAGAATGTTATCGAGATAACATGGATCAATATTGTCACACCCCTAATTTCCACGTGTCACCGGTGGGCCCGGTGGGGGTATCGTAACGTCGTTGGTATCATCATAGACAAACAACACAATATAATAATGCACAGCGGAAGCAAAAGATAGATTCATTTCAACTTTAATTAAAAAGGTAATATTAATTATCACAAGTAGTTGAAACGGATCCACAGGCGGATCGAAAATAAAATAGGATAATTGTTCAACAGTTTATTTGTCGTCTAAGCTTGCGAGACTTATTGTGGACGCTCTAGAAGACAGCCAGCCTATTACGTGTAGTACCTGCACTTAACCTTTTGGAAAATACGTCAGTTTACACTGGTAAATACAATTTAACTGACTCATTTTGAAAAGGTTGAAAATTGATTTAAATGCACAAGGCACAAAACATTTTTATTAACTTGGGTCAATTATTTAATATAATAATCATGTGAACGAATTACATGTTACTTGCGTTCAGTGGCCCGGATCTAGTCCGGGCTAAAGATCAATGGACCCACCACATTAAAGAGTTATACACGGAAAGGTGTACGCCTACACCCCGTGCTCAGGTCGTGGCCATCTCGTAGGATGATGCCAAGGATATCCGGGACATGGTCAATTAACCCCCCAAAGGCCTTAAGTGAACAAGACTGTTTAAACGAGCCGATTAAATTATTCAACTATCCACGCAACGGTGGAGGATTTAATGCTCGATCAAGCGGTATTCTATATACCGTAACCCAAGCCCGTATAGGGAAAATAAGTCAAAATGTATTTACCTGAGCTAAATATAAATTCACTCCCAGCCGTATATCAATCAGCAAGTACAGATAGCTTTTACTGGGCTCCTAAATCTGGAACGAAGGTTTATAATAACCTATTAGATTTCTAACGGGTCTTTATTTAAGCCTAAGCCTAGACCGGTTAGTTTTAAGGACGATACGGTTCAAACGCACGATTAAGCGAAGACCGGATAGAATGTGATTTAGACCCGACAAGATTGAAGACTTGTATAATATGGGTTTACTAAACACATTCTGGATTTTGAGACGAAAATGATAATGTTTGACCCGTTTCGGTCAATTTATGTAAACTAGTTACATAAACCGAACCGAACGCGAAAAGTGCGTTACGGGCGACCATGAGAGTCATATGCAAGTTCCCTAAGATAATATGCTCTAAATATGTTATAATATCAGTAAGTTATTTTCTATTTTGCCCGGAACGGATTTAGAATCAATTTATGCCTCATAGGGGCATTTTGGTCATTTAAAAGATTATAAAAGAGTTTATTTGTAAATCTGAGTTATGGGTCTGATTTATACAGAAAATATACTTAACTTATTATGTTATAACAGTATGATATGACCCGTATGTAAAACTTATCATTTAAAATCAAACTATGCACCCTAGGGGCATTTTGGTAATTTCACAAGGGCTAAAAATGCCAAAACTGGAAGTCTGAGTTTATAACATTGTACTTACTGTTTTTATATGAAAATATGCTAATTACATCAGTAGGTATAAGTCTTACATGCTTGATATGGTTATAGTATATATTATGCGTTAAAAATGCCTAAAAAGGCGATTTGGAGCCGTTTCCGGGTTTGTAAAAGAAAGCTGAGATTTTTATACTTCCAGAGGGTTCAACATACATTATTTAATAAATAAAATCAGTAGGAAGTGGTTTGGGGTCAATCGGATTTATAAAACTCGTTTTATGGCCAAAAAGGCAATTTCGGTATTTACCGAATTTAACTTAAAGACCTATGTTATGCTCTTCCAAAAATTAAATAAAAATCTTTAAAAATCTCAAAATATTATATAACATCAGTGTATAAAAAGTTTGATACCAAAAAGTGGGTTAAAATAGGCTTTGCGCTAAATGCGCTATTTACTTAACATAAAGCTTGTGTTTTACGATATTGAGCATATCTCTTAAACTAGGCCACAAACTGATATGAAATTTTCGGTGCATGTTTATAAATCCGTAACAAATGATTTTACTCTTTCACTTTTTCATAAATCGCGTTTTATATCAAAAAGGGCAAAATAGTCATGTTTAAGCATAAACCGGTAACATGCATATGAATCGGTTAAACATGGAATCAAGGTGTAAAATTCCAGAGGGTTAAACATATATAAAAGTTGGTCAAAAATATGCTCTAATGCAGATCTTAACATGCATGTACGAATCAGAACCGATAGTCAAAGGAAAAGTCGATTTATAAGACTTTCGGTTCCGATTCGGGTTTAATACAGAAAATTGTCGAGTTGATCATGAAGAAACATGTTCTTACATTATTTACAAAGTTATTTTGATGATCAAACAGGTTGCATGTAGCCTACATTGCTAGATATGCTTAATTTTGCAAAAACTCTTCCTGTTGACTTTTTAAGAAAAGCTTTGACTCGACAATCGACATGCTTAGAGTGTAAATCTGAAAATACCCTTTTAGGGGTTTGTTATACTCAAAAATACCAACATATGGGTACTTTCAATTTGAGAAAATACTGAGCATATTTCGTTTAATCATAAAGTCAAACTAGTTTCACGATAAGTTTGACTTTTAGTGAATACACTAAGTTAGAACGGATTAGAGGGTGATATAAACACTTACAAAGGTCCTAACAAGCTTAGTGATCACTTATGAAGCTGCCTTGTCGACCAGAAATGCTCCAGAATCGTTTTGTGAATTTTTGAAGTTCAAGTGTTTGAATGTTTTGCAACTATGGTGAGCTTTAAAGCAAGTTTTGATCAGATTAAAGGCTGTTACAGAGGTTTTTCAGATGTTTGATGAAGTGTCCAAGGTCCTAAGAATGCATGTATACCCATTGGTGAGGCCCTGAGTCGCTCACAGCTGGAAACAACTCATAAAACAGGCTGACTGGCACCTGCACGTACTGATCTGTCGCTGGGCAGGGCTCGCGTAGCGCGAGACCCCCCTCGCGTAGCGCGAGGGTGTGGTGACTCAGGTTACAAGTTTTTCCAAATGTTGCAATTCAGTCCCTGATCTTTGAAGCGATGTTTTGTTCGTTTATTTGGCACTCTCGACCCTCAAATCTGGTTTTTAGGAACCTTGGGACTTTTATAAACTTGGCAAAGTCCTCGGTTCACTTTGCGCTTACCCGAAAAGTCACGAAATTCACGATAACGTATTTAACCTTCCGAGTACGGTTTTAATCATAACTTTCTCATACGTTCACGAAACTTCATGAAATTTTTATCATATATTCTCGTGAGTATATTTCTTCATTACAAAGCTTCGGGTTTGCCAAAAGATCACTCAGAGGTATAAATTCAACATGTTGACACGTTTAGCCCCTGTAGTTTGTAATTCCTCACTTTCTATCATTTTCCGCTTCGTATGATCCATGATTTATCCGTTTGAGATTATAAACATCATGTAGGGTTATTGTAGGGCCTATTTATCCATTGTTGACACTTTGGACCCTTACATTCACATAGTTTCACTGTTTGTCAACTTTAGTCCCTCTAAAGTATGTTTTCACATATTCAAAGCCCATGACACGTGTCAATACATTATTGGACGAAATTTTCGAGGTGTTACAAATATAGTGAGCTAGATCGAAGTTACAAAAATTTTGATCCGATGATAGAGCAAAGCGTGAGTTACCAAGAGGAGTATAATGATTATTATAATGAATACTCCCAGCCATCATGTCAAGGTTACCAAGAGGAATATCATAGTTATCAACATAGATACTCTCAACCAATATATGCAGACCATCGATCACATCAATTTGAAAGCCTTGACGAGGTTATAAGAAGAAGACATATGACGTATGTTGAACAAGAATTGGCGAAACCCCATCTGTTGAGAGAAGATTATTTAGAGTTATTGGGTTGGAAGTACAATCTGTTAATGGAGGAAGTGAACGACCAGAGGTCAAGAATGTCAGTATTCTAACAACAACAAGCAAAACAAAGGTGGCTATCTTTACAAATTGAAAAAATGGTTGTTGGAGAGTCAAAAGAAGAACCGACGACGAGTGATGAAGAAGAAAAGGTCGTAAGTCTTCCCAAACTTGAATATGGTTGTGTCAGACTTAATGAAGATGTCGTGTCGTTTGAAGAAGCAGTAATTCCAGTCGATGAAGAATCAGATGTGAAGGTTGTTGCTATTGAGGAAGTAGAAGAAAAAGAGGTTATGACTCTTTTAGAAATAGAAGCGGTTAGGGATGCACGTTCCAAGGTCAGAAACGTGACTTTGCAAGATATTGGGCAAATCACTCAAAAGTGGTATTCATTAGAAAGGATGGATCTATCGGTTGTGGGAAGCAGAGTTTTGAATTGGAATACCAAATACCGAGCATTTGGGGGAAATTCGGTAGGAAAGTGTGGATTTAAGGAGTATGGTCGTGATTCAAGATGCATGTCAGTTTTGACAAAGCAAGCATTTAATTGGGGTATCAAATACCGAGTGTATATTGGAAACGTAGTAGGCAAATGCTCGCTTAAACCACCTTGAGGATTGCAGGTATGATCTGGCTGAAGATCTAAAACTTAGCGCTCTTAGGAGGCAGCCTAAGGTTTGTTCGTTTTATTTTATTTTCTGTATTAGTTTAGTTTAGTTTAGTTTGTGTCAAAACTATGCATTCGTTCAAGTGTGGGGAAGTCCGGGAGGTTTGGCTAAGCGTTAGTGCAATTGAGGGCAATGCACAATTGTTTGGGGGTACGGCAAAGTGATTATAAGATTACATAAAAAAAATCGGCCCGGAAAAATGATTTTTAGAGCGTTTTTGCACAGTTTTCGGTTGTCTTCGGTATATTTTCGGAGTATTTAAGGAAAACGAGGTTATTCAGAGATAGGAAATTCAATGCAGGCTGAGTTTTAGTATGAGGATTTTTGGGGTTTCATTCGATTTTGTTAAAAAGGGGGTAGTTAAAATTGTGGTAGATGGTGTTGATGTTGAACTGGATAGCATAAGCTGAAATTGTGGTAAAAAGTGAATTGGAATATGTTTGTTTGAATAGGTATTGTTTGGAATCACCAACTTGTGCGTACAGGTAGATACATGAGTTTGTGTAGTGAGTATTTGAACATAAACATGAGTTTGCATAAAAGTTAGTTCGGAGATAGGTTGTGATAAGTCGTGTACGGATTAATGAAGCAAGGTTTAGGAAGTGATTAGTGCCGAATTGAGTAAGTTGAGCGAAAAGTTGGCCGGTCGATAGTCGGGGGCTCGAGTCAAAATAAAAGTCAATTAGTGCAAGTCTCGCGACATGCGGAAGGATTTGGAGAGTATGTCGCGACGTGCAACGGGTTGGGCTGGAAAAAAATAGATATTATTTTAATACCCAGCTTTGTTTAATGTCGTCTGAATCTCGTTTTTTCGCTCGTTTCTCTTGTTACTAATCGTTTAACCTAAGTTTGGAGCTTGTGAGTTGTATTTTGCAGGGTCGATCGCTTTTGTCCATACTCAATCTCCATTTGGACGAAAGTGATTCGAGTTAAGTCAAGACAAGCATCCCATGTCGAATGCAGTCGCGAATGAAATGCTATACAGTTGCTGTGGAACAAGGATCAAAGGATCCAACCACGTCAAATCATGGGAGTCTGTTCCATTTATTTATGTATTTTTATTTATGTTTCTAGTGTGTCGATAGTTTCTCTCTCCATTGAGGACAATGAAGGAATTAAGTGTGGGGAGGGGAGACTAGCGTCTAGTATGTCTTAGTCGTGTCGTAAAAAATTAAAAAATTTGAAAAAAAAGTTAAAAAATTAAAAATCCAAAAAAATTGAAAAAAATAGAAAATGTCTCGAGAAAGTTTTTGCAATAAATGGAAAATGATAGGTATAATTGAATCATTGGCTTTTCGATTATTATATATATGAGATAACGAAACAGTCGTTCACACGTCTAATTTAGGATATGTGGGTAGGCCCAGCTGGTTGAAAGGTTCCTTAGGCTTGATATAAAATAACTTTAAATAGGAGTCTTGTGGGTTCCCGCCTTAGGAGCTATGGTAAAACTGAAACTGTAGAGAGTATAAGGGGTACGTCATAAGTAAAAAACTTATAAGTTTTTCCGATTAAATTGGCACACCTGTTTCTTTTTGTGAAAACAAATCCGAAACAGTGTGGCGCCCAAAAAAAAAAAATTCCATCCATTCATCTGAGCACATGTAAAAAGAAAAAAAAGAAAACAAAGCCTATGGTATTGCCGCGGGGATAGCGACTCATGCGGTACATACTCTCTAGGTGGAGTTACATATATATAAAAAAACGTGAAGTTTATGGCATTAACCATGGGGATGGTGACTCGTATGGCGTATGTCCACTGAACTGATCGTATACAAAAGCATGTAAGCTCGCAATATCATCCATCTATCCATCATTAAGTTTAATCGGAATAATATAAGAGTTTTTTATATAAGGCGGTAGATTTTAAATCTTTTAATCTCATAAGCTTGAAACGGGAATAGGTGGAGTCGTAGTCTTTTGAGTGTGGGATCCATAGATGACTATATATTACTTGAACTTAATGGATCGAAAATAAGGGCTTCGAAACCGGCGGTTGGGTTTAAGTGGACCGTATATTCACAATCTTGGTTAACGTGTGATGTGATTTGTTTTAATAAAATAATGAATATATTGAAAGCCATATGTTTTGATTGTGATTCCATTGCGAATAATTTTTTCGGGGACGAAAAAAGATAAGTGTGGGGATGTGATATCGGGTTAAAATGTGTAGTAATTTATAATTATTCGTGTTAGATTTAGTAAGTTAAACATGTTAAATGTTATATGTTTATATATCTAAGTGTTTATGGTAGTTCGTGGTTTAAACAGGTATAAACGAGGTTAAACGGGAGAAGTGAGTTGAAAATACGGGCTTGGCAAGTTAACATCAGACGAAAAACAAAAGGAAGTGACACGCGGGGTGATGTTGGTGATAATTCCGCGACCCACGGGAATGGTCTTGATGGGAAATTGTTATAAAAACGTTAAAACATTAGTTTTTGGGGGAGCATCTTGGACATCATTCACAATTCTCAATATATTGGCTGACATCTTATTAATTGAAGGGTCAATATCATATAGGATTTTTGGGTGGAGGATATATTTTTGGCATCCATATATCCACGTGAATATTTTTGGGGGAGGTTGTGGTTTTAATCGATTTAACATCACAAGTTCACAACACCTATATGCAAACATTGGATTGGGCCACTAACACAAAAGATGCACGTGAACAACACATACGTGGGTTGTTTTATTGGGCCGCACATGGGCTTGGCAAACTTCTTACGTGAACAAGAGGGAAGGGTTAAATATAATCAGCAGCGGACATTCGAGAAGGGAGGGACGAATTTCAAGGATAACCATTCAGCTTTCATTCTTTCATTCAAGCCAAGCAATAATGTCCAACCAACTCGGGATGACAACTGATGCGGTAGAGACAAGCATGCGCGGCTAAGCTTCTCGTGACTTCTGCCCGGATGAACGTTTACGCGGTTTGACTTAATTATTCGTTTTTTCTGATTCTTGTAAACTGGTATATCTTGACCACTTGTGTTGGATTATTGGTAAACGTTTCTTGTGTTTGAATTACTTATCGTTTATTAAGCGTATTGGCAACTTTCTTGCGTTGTTAGCGGGTTGGTAAATTGGTGGGTAGTTGATACAATCAAACGGGTTATTAGGTTGCATAGTGAATCTTAAAAACTATCCCTATTAACTAATCAAATTCATTAATTCCGAGGCCATGTCTATGTGGTGTTTTGAATCAGAAAACGGATTTTTATATTAAAACGGGTATTCGGGATTCTGGGTGGAGGTTACTTCTTCTTAATATCGATAACACTTTTTGTGACAAATTGTGTTTTCTTTGCAATTAAACAAACAAACCCCCAAATTAGATAGTTAGTTTTTAATTAATTTCTTTAACACTGACCACAAATTCCCCGTGGATACGATACCCTACTTACGCTATCTACGTAGCTTATTTAGGTTTTTGATTGACCCTTACGACAGCCATCACATATCCGCATTATCGGACCAGTCACTCTTACCTGGGAACTCTTGGGGTGAGTGTTCACTTATAGGCAAGCATGTCTTCAGTGATACATTAATATGACCCGTTTACTTTGAATTGTCACCGTCCCATTTGTTTGCCTTAGGTAACAAACAAATGATCGCAATTTTATGCATTGCCATCCTGTTTTGATTATCCGATAACATCTCACTTGTTTCTTCCTATGCGTTTCATTTATTCTAGAATGTCTTTTCATCGCAGCGACACTAAAATGTCCGAGCAAACTGCCAAATTTGCCCAGCGAATAGGTGAGGTAATCCTGAAGTCTGTGTATTTAGGTATTGCCATGTCTCGTCTCAATAATGGAGCCACCCAAGAAGCATCGAAAGAAGCAGAAGCCAAGCCTTCGAAAAGGTCAAGGAAGCGTAAAGCCTCAAAGAATCCTCCAGTCGTTACACCAAATCAAGCAGAACCTAGCCAGGTGGCAGCACCACCAGCCAAGAAGCCGTACTTGGGAACTGCTTCCTTGTGCAATCGATGCAACCGTCATCATCCAGATCAAACATCATGTTTCAAATGTACCCACTGTGGATGATGGGGACATTTGGTTGACGTATGCCGCTTTGCTATCCAAAACAAAGTTGTTGCAAATCTTGCTGCTACTCAACTCCAAGCTAACCCTGCTCAAGCTCACTTTCCTCCTGGATCGTGCTACAACTGTGGCAAGATGGGTCATTTCGTTAATAAATGCCCAAAGATTGTCAATGCAAATCCAACCCACGGATGAGCATTTGGTTGATTAGAAGATGTTGCTACTTTGAATAATTTGAATCTATTGCTTTTGTATCTTTTGTTGAACCCTGAAGCAATTTGCTTTGTTTATAAATAAATTGTTGTTCACAATTTTGATGTACAAGTGTAGTTACATATGTGTGTGGCATTTCCCTATGATACCTACATCAAAGAACCATGTTCTTTAAACAAACTACTCTTGTGATTCTCCCTTTCAAGTGATCGCTCATGATTTCCTCGAAAATTTTAAGTATTCGTTTCATTCTAAGAAATGAAGTACAGGAAATAATGCGACATTATGAGTAATCGTGCTTTTTGCACATCTGTGCCTTTAAATTCTTGGTTTGATAACTAAGGGTATTCCTTAATCTCATACCCATTACATTCTGATTTTCATAACAACATGCATAGCATAGGTTTTCGAAACAACCTTCATGATTTCAAAAACATTTTATATATAGTTTGAAAACATTTTTAATATAGTATATTTACCTAACATATTAAGTGCATGATTTCAAAAATATCATTCATATTTTCAAAAACCTTATACATAATTTCAAAATTTCATCTCGCATGATTTTGAAACATTTTATAAATATACTTATCTAATACACCTACTTTATGATTTCAAAAGTATTATGTAAGGTTTCAAAAACATTAAACGTGTTTAAAAAAGAACCCCATGCATAGTTTAAAAAAAAAAATCCCCATACATTGACTTAATCTTCAAATTCTGCTTCATATGTCGCCTTGGCATATCTAGCGCCTCAACTTCATGAGCATTTTACCACGTGTATCAACTTAAGCACGTCTAGTGCAAGGTTTTGAAACGCATCCCGCTTTTCAAATTCCAAAAATTCATATGGGATCTTCTTACCTTCACAATTAGATCCTTGTGGATGATTATCATTCAAATTAGAGTCCTTCATTGGATTCCTTGTATGCCTTAATTCGAACATTTCGATTCCTTATAATCGAAATCGAATTTTCTTTTTAAGATCTTCCTATCTTTATAGTTAGATTCTTGGAAAATATTTAAAGTACGAATCAAAATCCACGGATTGGATACCTGGTGTGCTTTAAATACATGTGCACAATTAACAAAACAAAATGATAACAAATTAAAGATCAAGATAAACAATTTGTGATTATGTGTTCATGTGTTTTCTTTTATGCATTTTGTGTTTTTGAGTAATCTGGATATTCGTTATCCAAATCCTCGTAGAATCTTCCATATCTTCATATGAATGATTCATAGTAGGATATTCAAAAAGGTACTACCCTAAATCCTTAATGGGCTTCTACGTAATAGTTAAGACCATTGGATTATATAGTACCATTCCAAAATTCAAAGGGACCCCTTGAGTGGTCTAAGTCAAAAGATTGATTCAGAATCTGGTTAAGAATGACATGTGATGATATAAGCTGAAAAGACTCCTTGGTAGTCTATTTAAATCATTTGTTGATTCAATTAAAAAGGACCCTAAGATGGTCTAGTCACACTCATCACATGTTTGTTCATTTGGTTTTCCCCTACACATTATAAAATGCACTGTGCGGACTATGCAAGGAATTACATAATTATGGACGCGTACATAATTATGAAATTCAGTGCACAGGAACCCCAGTAAGATTTATCATGTGTAAGAACCTATGGTGGCAGCAATAACGAAACGCGAACAATGTAATGAAGGTACGGTGGACGCACCAATAACACTTTATATACTTGTATATAAGTGTCCCTCTTACATTGCAAGCATAATGTTATTAAAGTTACTAGAAGTTCAGAACCTTAACCAGTGTTGTTTTATCTCTTCAACTTCATGTTTCAAGATCTCACAAGTTTCCTCTAAATAAATTTTGGGACGAAATTTCCTGAAGTAGGGGAGACTGTGACACCTGTGCCTCCCCGGCCATCAAACAAATACCAAACCAATGAAATATTGTATTTCATACTTGGGATTTGTATAAATATGTGTATCTTTTGCACATATCAATTCTTGTTTTATTTCGGGCTCTAAATCGCTTTCTGGAAGGTTATACACGCACTGATGAGTAAATATAACCAGTTTAATGCAACAAACACTCCGTAATAGAGACATAGGCTTAACATGCCTTAAATAACCTATACATAACTTAGAAATAAGTTTTGGAAGGTTTGGTGTGCCGAAATCATGTTTATTCGCTTACAAGGACTAATTTCGACAAACTACGAAAGTATGCCGATTCATACTGTAACGAATATTCCGGAACATGACCATAAGTTAAACATACCCTAAATATCCTTTACATAGCTTAGAAATAGGCTTTGATTGGTTCGGTGTGCTAAAATAAACTTTTTGGTCATTCAGAGACTAAAAGCGTCAAAAAGTACATAAGTTTGCATTTTCGCGCATATCTTACGTTCTGAATACATCCGTACATCCAAAACTTTACGTAATCATTAAAATATTTTATTTTAGTGATTGGCATGATAAAATTCCATTCTTCGCGTAATTTGGATCGTTTTTCGCATTTGTTCGTGTTTCGTCGTAATTAACCGAACAACGCAACCGTACGACCAAACGAACCGACATCCGAGATATTTTTTAGCATGTTTCATGTTCCCTATACTTTAACTTCATTTTAGAGCCTTGAAATGGGATTAACGGGGCTTAAACGTGTCAAAATGCATCAAAAACCATGTTTTGCACATTCAGGGACAAAAATTGACAATCTGCCATAGTTATCTTAGGGAGGGACCAAAGTTGAAAATCTGATTTCCAGCTGTTCCCCTCATTTTCACATGGTTTTAATGAAACTAGGGGCTTGTTTTGGGGTACCCATGGTATTCTAAAACCATGGGCACACATGTAAGGTCCAGATCGAAGCTCGGTTTTCGATGAACGATCCTAACGGTCTTGGTTTTCCTATAAATACCCCCACCCTCTTGCTTCAAAACTCACATTTGATCTGATTTGGCTCTCTAAGTTGAAGTATACACTTCATACCTGAGAGTAATCGGATCAAAACTTCCATTCTTGGACCCGTTGTAAGTCCACTTTCGTTCTTTTTCGCGAGAAAGTCAAACTGTGTTTGACTTTCTGCTTTGACCAGTTTATGGTCAACATGAAGTTCGTTTGAACTTCATAACGTGAGCGTAATCACGATGGTTTTAGTCTCTTGTGACTATACCTACTGATTACCACGTTATATAGGCATAGTGGCGAGGAGTAGTTTCGGCCAAAATGCGTATTCTTGCGTATTTTGTAACCAAACTACTTTTAGGTATCAAAACCGTTTGTTTTGATACCAAACCTGTTTTCAAACCTCGTTAAGCATGTTTTAACATGTTTAGCTCGTCACTTTAGGTATAGTGCTTATGTAGGGTCGTAAGGTAAGCGGTCTAAACAACCGCTTATACTTTCGAACCCGACCCGTTTGGTCGATCTTTAGGATCCGACCAAACACATTAGGTGACCATAGTTGCATAGGGAATAACCTTCCGAGGTTATACCTTATGGTCACGTCGTTTAAGTAGTTGTATGATAGGTAGTTTATATGCCTTAGGAAAATTACCAAAATGCCCTTTTTACGCCAAAATTCATTTTAAGCATATGTAACATAATTTTTGATATCTAAACTGATTTGGCAACAATATTAGACATGTTAAGTCATATTTTACTTATCATAGGACTAGTTAGGCGGTCCGAACGTGTTTTACGCGAACGACGCGTTAAAGTGGCGTAAGATACCTTAACGAGTCGTAATGGGTCGTAAGCACTTAGGTTAGGTTTCGTTTTAGAATGTAGGCTTTGTTAAACCATATTACAAGAGTCCCTACACTCATTTGGTTTACGAAACCTCATTTTATCCGATCCTCCGATTTAGGTCCGTTTATTTACATAGTTCTCTATATTAGGTGCCGTTTGATTTCCGTGATCCCTCTAGCTTTGCTTGGTTGTTATTCAAGACTTCTAAGCACCCTCAAGTGAGTGCATAGTCCCCTCTTTTACTATTTTTCAAACATTTTGGGGTGAAACACATGTGCCTACTTGTTACTTTCGTGTTTTTCATGTTTTTAAATATCATACTTGACATGTTCATTAGTACACTATTAGTACATGATTTCATTATGTTTTTGCTATGTATGTCCTTTTAGTGCATACTTAGTACATCGTTTTCATTTACATTTCATGCTATGTATGTCCATTTAGTGCATACTTAGTACATTATTTTCATTTACATTTCATGCTATGTATGTTCATTTGTTGCATACTTAGTACATTATTTTACATTACATTACATTTCATGCTGTGTATGTTCATTTGTTGCATACTTAGTACATTATTTTCATAAAACATGCTTACATTTTGGTATGACGTTTGGTTTGTTTAAATGGCTCAAAAATACATTCATTAACATTAGCTATGCCGTTCGTTAGTAGGTAGTGGTACCATAGGAATTGACAACTCCCGTTCCTGACATCCTAGGTATGTTTGGATGGAAGGAATGAGCGAATTCGATACACATAACTCAGATGAATCTTTAATTCGTTTAAGGGTTTATCGCCACAGTCTCAAGACTTGAATGTATGCGTTTTCACAACACCACATAGATGTTTGTATTAGTAAAGCATGCATTATTTTACAAAACATAAATTTTGATTATAATTTATCAATTGTATTGTTTTGTACATTTCTTTCTTATAGGGTCGAGTAAATGCTTTTAATCAATAAAGGCTTTTTATTCACTCCACATTACATTTGTTTACACAATAACATTTCAACATTTGTTTAAAACATTACATTTAGTTATACATGAACATTTTTACATTGGTGGTTTGTTTGGGTAAGTGATTTAAGTAACGAGACGTGTGTAATATGATAAAAGCTTGGTGGATACGCCGCCGATACTTCCTATATATAAGTGCTTTTATGATATTACATATCGTAGCGTTATTTAAACCATTTCAATTTTGACATATTACATTTTACACAATTAACATATCTTTACAAAACATTGTTTTACAAATAACACATTTTATACAAATTCGTTTTTACTTGGTTATTTACATAACCATACATATTCTTTTATATCATCTGTTTCCTTATAGATTTTTATATGATTTTTTTTTTATGTCATATTTTTTTATTCAAAGCTAAATGCACTTTACATCAATATCGCAGGTAAGCGAGCAACAAGCTGCGCCACTACCCCTTTCTGAATAGCAAACCCTAGCCTATTAAAGACAAACCCCTGCCCCCTGTTGATGAGCCACTGCTGTGGACAACCTTTTGAACCCTAGTCAACAAACGGATAGCTTCTGGAGCAAGGGATCCAAAGGTGTCGAAGGCGAAGGGGACAAATGCATGTTGGTTATCAGCACATGCCTTAGCGTGTTTATCCACTTTTTTTGATTCTGCTTTCCTTATAGCTTGTCCTGCTACAAACCCGCTTTCCCTTAAACCAGCTAAGGGGGAGACTACTTTTGTTAAACATTTTCTTTAAACTTACAATTCAAGGTTCATGACTACTTTTGTTAAACATTTTCTTTAAACTTACAATTCATGAATCCTAAATCAATAAAACCTATGTATCTCACAGACATTTTGTAACAATCCTCAATAAACCGACACCCTCATAATATTTCCGACACCCTAGTATATTTTAAAATATCCCAAAATACACCCCATACGCGAAAACGGGCCTCAAATATATTAAATAGTATTAAAAATAATTAAAAATCAGGTTTTGGGTCTGAGGCGGGCCGCGTAAGCTTAAGCCCAAGCCTGACGCGGGCCGCGTCAACTTAAGGCCTGGCACGGCCCTGGGCCGCCATGTGGCCCAACACATGTCGAGCCTAGTTGCTGATCCGGATGGGCTACGCTTTGACCTGAGGTCAACGCGGGCAGCGTAAGCCTTAGCTTATCTTTACGCGGGCCGCGTGAAGACCAGAATCAGGCACTATAAATAGGAGGCCTCAGATCTTCAGTCCGTTTGTCCCCTAATTATCGAAGTTCTGCTTCGTTGTAAGTATTATAACCCCTGGATACGTATTAGATACGCTGTCCGATTGATCTAGGGTTCCGTAACGGCTGTCGTGGTTCTGCCCGACGTAGTCGTTGGAATGCCGTCTCGGGGAGGGTATTACTAATGTTAAAATGGGTTATTATACTAACGCGTGTGCATTTGTGTAAATTTTAGATTATCACTAGGAAATCCTTACGGAAAATCTAATACAGCAATGTGAGTTGATCCACTTTTTGTAAACTTTTTGTTAACTGTTTTACAAAACCTTAAATACTTTTCTATGCAAATAACAGTGATTGAGTATTTGTAAGAATACAATTATGATGAGTATGTTGGGGTTTTGTATATAAAATTTGTTACCACCTGGTCAAGGAGTAACATTTCCACAAGTCGGGTTCGACAGTACCATGGATGTTAATTGTTATGTCTTGGAAACAAATATAATTGCGGGATCACCCTCAATACTGTACACTGGGATTTGTTTTATTAAACTTGATTAAACTGGGATTCACTCACCAGTATTCCCCACTGACAAATGTTTTTAAAACGCGTTTCTGGTAACAAACTGTGAAAGCCAAATAAAAGCCAGCTGTACAGCACTGAAGACTTGGAAAAGTGGCAATAAAGTTACCTAAAAATAAAATAGATGTTTTTATTAAATAAATAGGATTTATTCCTATGAAAACGTGTGTACTATGAACTTGGGTTTTAACCCATTTGTTTAATACTATGAAAATGTGGTATTTTACTCTGATCAAATATTTCCTAACTACGGTCCTGATGAATAATTCCGCTGCCAAATTAGACAATACGAGATACCACCTAAACTGGCTCGCGGCCGCCCGTTCCCGGGGATGTGGGATCGGGGGTTGCGACAGGAGGTGGTATTAGAGCTAAGCCACTGATTCAGCCACAGAGGTGTTCTGCTGACATCAAAGTGTAAAGTGTTAGGAAATAAATTACGGAAATACGTGCATAACTATATTGTATTGCTTTGTGTTATTTGATTGTCTGTTAGTTTACAGTATGAGCGACCGAGGACCATCTGACGCGTACCGTCAAAACCAAGTCAACTCATTTCCTACGAATGAAGGAAACTTTCAGTATGGAACAGCTAGCTAAATTATATGTAAATGAAATAGTTTCTTTACATGGAATTCCTTTATCCATTGTTTCTGACAGGGAGAGTCGATTTACCTCTCATTTTTGGTCAAGTTTCCAAAAGGCAATGGGAACCAAGTTAAATCTAAGCACAGCTTATCATCCTCAAACAGACGGACAAAGTGAAAGAACAATTCAGACAATAGAGGACATGCTTAGGGCTTGTGTAATTGATTTCGGAGGTAATTGGGACGATCACTTACCTTTAATAGAATTTTCTTATAACAATAGTTATCACACAAGTATCAATGCTGCACCATTCGAAGCACTTTATGGACGAAAGTGCTGAACCCCAGTCTGTTGGGCAGAAATTGGGGAAAAGCAACTATCTGGACCTTAGATAGTACAAGAAACAACTGACAGGATTATTCAAGTCAAGGAACGACTAAAAGCAGCATGTGATCGACAGAAGAGCTATGCCGATAACGGACGCAAACCATTGAAATTTCAAGTAGGAGATAAAGTATTGTTGAAAGTCTCTCCTTGGAAAGGAGTAGTAAGATTCATCAAAAGATGAAAGCTAAGTCCCAGGTATATTGGACCTTTTGAGATTATTAGAAGAATAGGACATGTAGCCTATCAGCTACAACTGCCAGAGGAAATGGCAGGAATACATGATGTATTTCATGTATCTAATCTCAAGAAATGCTTAGCCGATGAATCCCTGGTAGTACCTCTTAA
Organism: Helianthus tuberosus; assembly: GCA_030545235.1. Classification (NCBI taxonomy): domain Eukaryota; kingdom Viridiplantae; phylum Streptophyta; class Magnoliopsida; order Asterales; family Asteraceae; genus Helianthus; species Helianthus tuberosus. The sequence goes on from CM060406.1 coordinate 56,079,986, forward strand.
GGATATAGAGGTAAATGAACAACTCAAGTTTGTAGAAAGGCCTCTACAGATTGAAGACAGGAAAGTCAAGAATCTAAAGCACAAGAGATTAGTTCTGGTCAAAGTGAAGTGGGACTCCAAAAGAGGACCTGAGTATACATGGGAGCTTGAATCTGAAATGCAAAGGAAATATCCACACTTGTTCCAGTAGATCTTGAGGACGAGCTCTAAAACAAGGTGGGGAGGATGTAACAATCCTCAATAAACTGACACCCTCATAATATTTCCGACACCCTAGTATATTTTAAAAATCCCAAAATATCCCAAAATACACCCCCTACGCGAAAAAGGGCCTCAAATATATTAAATAGTATTAAAATAATTAAAAATCAGGTTTTGGGTCTGAGGCGGGCCGCCTAAGCTTAAGCCCAAGCCTGACGCGGGCCGTGTCAACTTAAGGCCTGGCACGGCCCTGGGCCACCACATGGCCCAACACATGTCGAGCCTAGTTGCTGATCCGGATGGGCTACGCTTTGACCTGAGGTCAACGCGGGCCGCGTAAGCCTTATCTTACCTTTACGTGGGCCGCGTGAAGACCAGGATCAGGCACTATAAGTAGGAGGCCTCAGATCTTCAGTCCGTTCGTCCCATTTTCATTACTCAATCACAAATTCTGAATAGTAGAGATAATATGCGGGTATTATACCCCCTAATTATCGAAGTTCCGCTCCGTTGTAAATATTATAACCCCTGGATACGTATTAGATACGCTGTCCGATTGATCAAGGGTTCCGTAACGACTGTCGTGGTTCTGCCCGACGTAGTCATTGGAATTCCGTCTCGGGGAGGGTATTGCTAATGTTAAAATGGGTTATTATACTAACGCGTGTGCATTTGTGTAAATTTTAGATTATCACCAGGAAATCCTTACGGAAAATCTAAGACATCAATGTGAGTTGATCCACTTTTTGTAAACTTTTTGTTAACTGTTTTACAAAACCTTAAATACTTTTCCATGCGAATAACAGTGATTGAGTATTTGTAAGAATACAATTATGATGAGTATGTTGGGATTTTATATACAAAATTTGTTACCACCTGGTCAAGGAGTAACATTTCCACAAGTCGGGTTCGACAGTACCATGGATGTTAATTGTTATGTCTTGGAAACAAATATAATTGCGGGATCGCCCTCAATACTGTACACTGGGATTTGTTTTATTAAACTTGATTAAACTGGGATTCACTCACCAGTATTTCCCACTGACAAATGTTTTTAAAACGCGTTTCAGGTAACAAACTGTGAAAGCCAAATAGAAGCCAGCTGGACAGCACTGAAGGCTTGGAAAAGTGGCAATAAAGTTACCTAAAAAGAAAATAGATGTTTTTATTAAATAAATAGGATTTATTCCTTTGAAAACGTGTATACTATGAACTTGGGTTTTAACCCATTTGTTTAATACTATGAAAATGTGGTATTTTACTCTGATCAAATATTTCCTAACTACGGTCCTGATGAAAAATTCCGCTGCCAAATTAGACAATACGAGATACCACCTAAACTGGCTCGCGGCCGCCCATCGGGGGTTGCGACAGGAGGTGGTATCAGAGCTAAGCCACTGATTCAGCCACAGAGGTGTTCTGCTGACATCAAAGTGTAAAGTGTTAGGAAATAAATTACGGAAATACGTGCATAACTATATTGTATTGCTTTGTGTTATTTGACTGTCTGTTAGTTTACAGTATGAGCGACCGAGGACCATCTGACGCGTACCGTCAAAACCAAGTCAGCTCATTTCCTACCAATGAAGGAAACTTTCAGTATGGAACAACTAGCTAAATTATATGTAAATGAAATAGTTTCTTTACATGGAATTCCTTTATCAATTGTTTCTGAAAGGGATAGTCGATTTACCTCTCATTTTTGGTCAAGTTTCCAAAAGGCAATGGGAACCAAGTTAAATCTAAGCACAACTTATCATCCTCAAACAGACGGACAAAGTGAAAGAACAATTCAGACAATAGAGGACATGCTTAGGGCTTGTGTAATTGATTTCGGAGGTAATTGGGACGATCACTTACCTTTAATGGAATTTTCTTATAACAATAGTTATCACACAAGTATCAATGCTGCACCATTCGAAGCACTTTATGGACGAAAGTGCCGAACCCCAGTCTGTTGGGCAGAAATTGGGGAAAAACAACTATCTGGACCTTAGATAGTACAAGAAACAACTGACAAGATTATTCAAGTCAAGGAACGACTAAAAGCAGCATGTGATCGACATAAGAGCTATGCCGATAACGGACGCAAACCATTGAAATTTCAAGTAGGAGATAAAGTATTGTTGAAAGTCTCTCCTTGGAAAGGAGTAGTAAGATTCATCAAAAGAGGAAAGCTAAGTCCCAGGTATATTGGACCTTTTGAGATTATTAGAAGAATAGGACCTGTAGCCTATCAGCTACAACTGCCAGAGGAAATGGCAGGAATACATGATGTATTTCATGTATCTAATCTCAAGAAATGCTTAGCCGATGAATCCCTGGTAGTACCTCTTAAGGATATAGAGGTAAATGAACAACTCAAGTTTGTAGAAAGGCCTCTACAGATTGAAGACAGGAAAGTCAAGAATCTAAAGCACAAGAGATTAGTTCTGGTCAAAGTGAAGTGGGACTCCAAAAGAGGACCTGAGTATACATGGGAGCTTGAATCTGAAATGCAAAGGAAATATCCACACTTGTTCCAGTAGATCTTGAGGACGAGCTCTAAAACAAGGTGGGGAGGATGTAACAATCCTCAATAAACTGACACCCTCATAATATTTCCGACACCCTAGTATATTTTAAAATATCCCAAAATATCCCAAAATACACCCCGTACGCGAAAACGGGCCTCAAATATATTAAATAGTATTAAAAATAATTAAAAATTAGGTTTTGGGTCTGAGGCGGGCCGCGTAAGCCTAAGCCCAAGCCTGACGCGGGCCGCGTCAACTTAAGGCCTGGCACGACCCTGGGCCGCCACGTGGCCCAACACATGTCGAGCCTAGTTGCTGATCCGGATGGGCTACGCTTTGACCTGAGGTCAACGCGGGCCGCGTAAGCCTTAGCTTACCTTTACGCGGGCGCGTGAAGACCAGAATCAGGCACTATAAGTAGGAGGCCTCAGATCTTCAGTCCGTTCGTCCCATTTTCATTTCTCAATCACAAATTCTGAATAGTAGAGATAATACGCGGGTATTATACCCCCCTAATTAGCGAATTTCTACTCCGTTGTAAGTATTATAACCCCTGGATACGTATTAAATATGCTGCCCGATTGATCTAGGGTTCCGTAACGGCTGTCGTGGTTCTGCCCGACGTAGTCGTTGGAATGCCGTCTCGGGGAGGGTATTACTAATGTTAAAATGAGTTATTATACTAACGCGTGTGTATTTGTGTAAATTTTAGATTATCACCAGGAAATCCTTATGGAAAATCTAAGACAGTAATGTGAGTTGATCCACTTTTTGTAAACTTTTTGTTAACTGTTTTACAAAACCTTAAATACTTTTCCATGCGAATAACAGTGATTGAGTATTTGTAAGAATACAATTATGATGAGTATGTTGGGGTTTTGTATACAAAATTTGTTACCACCTGGTCAAGGAGTAACATTTCCACAAGTCGGGTTCGACAGTACCATGGAAGTTAATTGTTATGTCTTGGAAACAAATATAATTGCGGGATCGCCCTCAATACTGTACACTGGGATTTTTTTATTAAACTTGATTAAACTGGGATTCACTCACCAGTATTTCCCACTGACAAATGTTTTTAAAACGCGTTTCAGGTAACAAACTGTGAAAGCCAAATTGAAGCCAGCTGGACAGCACTGAAGACTTGGAAAAGTGGCAATAAAGTTACCTAAAAATAAAATAGATGTTTTTATTAAATAAATAGGATTTATTCCTATGAAAACGTGTGTACTATGAACTTGGGTTTTAACCCATTTGTTTAATACTATGAAAATGTGGTATTTTACTCTTATCAAACATTTCCTAACTACGGTCCTGATGAAAAATTCCGCTGCCAAATTAGACAATACGAGATACCACCAAAACTGGCTCGCGGCCGCCCGTTCCCGGGGATGTGGGATCGGGGGGTTGCGACACATTTTTATGCTGACGTACCTATTTTCACATGTGTTTCAGGAAATGATGCATAGGATTGATCAAATTACACCTAGGCGGACTTGGGCCTTAGTGACAATAAAAGATGCAAGACTAGTTAATTATGTTATGCTTCCTTGTTGTTAAGACATTGTAACTCTTTTAAATCAATAAAATAAAATTTCAAATTTCCATGTGTTATGAAACAATGATTCTGTTACAACACTCCCCGACGTTTCCGTCACGATTTGTTGTTTTACGTGGTCGGGGTGTGACATTTTCTACACGTATCAGAGGTTAATTTTCGGTATATAATAAATTAATTAATACCGTGTAATATATATTATTAATCTCTATTCTTTAATTTATAAATAGCATTATTAAATATTATATTAATATCTAATTTTAAATTTAGGAATAATTTATACTTGTATATTATTATATTAGATTAGATGGGTTGGTTTCGGTACAGCACATTAATAACAAAAGGAAGATTAAAATAAATAATTAATTGCTTGTTAGCATAATTATAAAGAATTCAAGATAATTGATATTATTTAGGTTATCATTTTACCATTTCTTTATAATTGGTTGGATGTCAGATGTCACTTTTTAAATAGTTCTTACAGTTTGTATACGAAATATAGTTTGTATTTGATCCTACTCCTATATTAGATAGTATATATAGAATCTGGATCATGTACATGACAAAAGTTTCACACGAAATGTACGTGACATGGAGAGGAGGACAAGTGGTATTGTCTTGAGGGGTAATTTCGTCCTTTTTCATTTGAAACAACTTCCCCCTTGATTTTCAAATGGCTATAACTTTTTCATACGTCAATATTTTTTGTTCTAAAAAAATACACCGTATTAACGTGCATTTCATTCTCTTTAATTCGAGCAGCCTATTGCTATAGTTTTCTTAAAAAAGTACATGATTTTAAATACCCATTAGTCCATTACGTGATTACGTGATTTTGAATACCCAGCAGATAATTGTGATTTTGAATACTAATTACGTGATTACATATTCAACATAAACCATTACGTGATTACACATTCAATATAAACCGGTTACGTGATTACTAATTCTATATGATTTGTTATAACTAATGTTATTACATTTATGCTTATTACATGATTACACGTTCAAGTAATAAGAACTTGATTGTTTATGCTTTATTACGTGATTAAATATCTAATATACGCCATTATGTTGTTGTTATAGGTTGATTTTTTACTATGTTTTGTGTATAATTTATCCTTAATACGTGATTAGACCTGAAAAATTAGGTATTGCATATGAAATATCATATATTACATGTTTTTGTTTTTACGTAATTACGTAAACACTCATGTGCACATAAAATACTATAATGAAATCACGTAATCATGAAATGAGTATTCAAAATCACGTAATCATGTAATAATAATGAAATAGCGTAATGGGTATTCAAAATCATGTATTCAAAATCAGGTACTCGCGTAGTCATGTGTTGAGTATTCAAAATCACGTAATCACATAAAGGTATTTAAAATCCTGTAATATTTTTTTTTAAGAAAACTATAGCAATAAGCTGCTCAAATTAAAGAGAATAAAATGTTCATGTGTAATTTAAAAAAAAATATTAACATGTGAAAAAGTTATGCCGTTTGAAAATCAAACTTGTATATTCGCCAATACTTTTCGTATTGAACTACACTTTTAAAACATGTTGCAGGTTTATGATGATGTTGATGATGCATGGAACTTAGTAGGATGCCTAGAAACACATTCTAGACTTTAAATACTTGTTGTAATGTAATTCGTTTTACTTCAATTTGTTGTATTCTATTTCGAACCATGTAATTGAATCCTTTAGCAATGAAATGAAGTTTATTATTAAATACTTGTCACATTAGTGTTATGAAGTCTCTTGTAATCTCGTTTTCGTCTCACTCCGCTGTTTCCGCCATCGGCTGAGGTGTGAATAGAGATTCTGCTTCCAGTGAGACCTCCGACTCGATAGTAGTTTTACATCAAGCCTTGGACATAAGACACATAACATTCAACAATCGGGACCATGGCCGATTAGTGTATGTACCCCTTTGTCTTTCGGCTATCAATTCCACCACATGATGCATGATTGACCGTCCGTCGCTTTTAATGTTATTTTCACGAAATTATTAAAATAAGGTTAAAATTATTGCAATTTCACTTTTGTCCCCCAAGAGCCCACACATATATACATTATATGTGCACACCGCAAGCGGGACATGCAGGAATTAGTTTAAACTCAATAGAAGACCCTGATCATCTAATGATAATATCATTATAATAGGATTTGAAATAAGAAGAATCCAATTTCTTTCTGAATTCTGATCCAACTTTAAACTCAAATAAGAAGCAATTAGTTAGGCTTTGAGTTTTGCTTTTAGCATTCTTTTGTAAAGATTACGACACTGAAATATTAAACTTGTTTTTTTTCTTTTTTCTAATCTGGGTATGATGATGGAAAATTGGATGCAGGACTATAAACTTAAGTTTTTTGTTCGTTAAAGGACATAATATACAGATCAGATAAAGTGTAAGGACTGTTTATATAATATTGTGAATATTGTAAACTATAAAAGAACTATTGATATAAGACAATAATCACCCCTCTGGTTGCAACCGTACCCGAAAGAAGTTTTGTGCCTTTGTGGTCTCCCCTTGCTTTATCCTCTTTACATCCTCATCTCTTCATTTTTACTTCTTTTTTAAAGAATTCAAGTAAGCATTCTTATATCTATTTTACAATTATAAATTGACAAAACCTGAAAATTGATAGTTTGTAGTTGTGTATTTTGCAACAATGCTTCTTCTTTGTAACTTTTTTCTTAAGACTGTTGATTAACTTTATGGTTGAATAGTAACATGAACAAGATTCTTGTTGGTTAACTTTATGGTCAATGTGTCTATTTAATTCACGTTTTATTTTGTGCTATATTTGGTAAATAACACATTTAGTCTGTGACATGGTGTTATTTTTGCTAGTAATCTGTAAAAATATAAGTCAAAACCGGTTTCAGGTAACGAGACTACGAACTGACGGGTTGGGTAGGGTCCAAACCGATTTTGCCAAACCGGGTTTCTTTTGGTGAAGTGGGTCGGGTTATAAACAAGTTTGGCGGGCCCAAACTGATTTTTTTATACTATTCTACCTCAAGTCTCAAGATCAACCATTAGTGTAAAATTATATAGAAAAAAACTTGGGCCCCTACATATATATTTTGGAAAGCCCATTAAGCGGCCCTCAAGGCCCAAGATGGCAAACTCAACCCACTGACCCAATTAAGAAATAGATAATCGTTTCCAATCCAAAAAGTTGATATCATGAACAGAGGTTGAGTTTTAATAGAATCAGGTTCCATTGCATTTTCACATAAGGTGTTCATCTTGTTTGGTTGTTCTTAATGGTTGGAATTTAAGATAGAGAGTGGGTTGTTCAGAAATTGACTTTTTCCAGAAAAAAGAAAAAAAGTTGTGGTTGGAAGTGTTGTGTACTTCAATTCTTATCTAATTCTATCCATAAGTAAATAGATTTTATATTTTATTATTATTATTAGTTTTATGGAAAACTAATCTTTGTTTTTTTTCCATAGTAATCAATTTAGTATTTGTATGTATGTTATTTTTTTTAGTTTTAGGTTATGATTTATGTCCTCAATTGCAGATTTTTAGTAGTGAGTAGCTTGAAGCCAATCGCCCATTTGAGGCTAGTCACTCGAGCATTAAAGGTTAGCAAATTTGAATTCTTTCTTGTTGTTGGTTGTTTTAGTTGGGTTGCTAAGTATACATGTTTTGGGTGCATTTGTTTTATTGATATAGGTGACCCGTTGTAATTCATTTTTGACATATTTAAGTCGTTTTAACTTATAACCAGTCCACTCTTTTGCACCAATAATCTCAACGGGTTCGAAATCTTACAGCTTTTTCCGTCTAATTCTTCTTGCTAATCGGCGAGTAAAACCTAATATTCTTCTGGAAATATGCAATCCCAAACACACCTAAAACTTTTTTTTTTTGTGAACAGCTAAAATTACACTACACCTATCCTTTGCAGGATTTGAACTCATCGCCATTTGGTTGGGAGTTACCACTTTACCACCAGGGGCTATCCCCTTGGGGACACCCCTAAAACTTATTAACATACAAGAAGAATTCTATTTTCAGTTCAGCTCATGATATAGGCCATACTAAGAAGTTATTTGCTGGTTTTATCTTTGAATATCAAAATTTTGGAAATCAAATTGGCCCAAAGTTAGTCCAAAATTATAACTCATGTTGCTTCAGTGCTAGGCCACCAGGCTGTGTGTGTGTGTGGGGGGGGGGGGGGGGGGGTTACAGGGTTAAGTAAGGTCGTTGAATTTTTTTATTGTTGTTTATATGCAACCGAAATTCAGGTGATGTCGTAGAATTTTGTACGGTAACCGCATGAAAACATTTGTGACCAGTGACCTCTATTGAAAAAAAAAAAAAAAACGATACCCTAAGCTAAAACTAAAACAACAAAAAATTGTTTAACAAGGTTTTAACTCATAAACTAATAAATAAACAACTTAACAAACCCAGTAGATAGACAAAAAACTGGTTTGGGCAACTGGGCCTGCCCAAACCGATTCCAACCCGATCTGAAAAACATGTCAAAAAAACCGGTTTAATCAACCCCAACCAGTTTCAACCTGAACCACTAAATCGGTTAATAATCAAACCGGTTTTGTCACAAACCTATTATGACCAAAGTTGACCAATGCGGCTTGGTTTATAATCCGAACCGGTTGTTTAAAAAAGAACCGTTTTATACACCCGGGGGGTGTTTGGGGTTCCTTTTTCACTTTTGACTTGTAATAAGTCCTTAGGAGAATAAGTAACAAATTGTTACTTATTGGTTTCTCCTTTTTGAAGACAAAATTTGCTTCAAAAGGACTTTTTAGAAGTGTTTGAGATTCCTTTTTCACTTAAAAGTCCTTCTTAGATGGATGTTTGGCATTCCTTTTAACTTATAATAAGTTAATAAGTCCTTTTAAGCTTCAAAAGTCCTTTTGAAAAGGAACCCCAAACACCCCCCTGATAAGCCCACATAAAGCCTAATTAAGTTGAATAAATCCAGCACATAACCCCAAAAGCCCACATCTTAAAAAACTAAAACCCCACATCTCCAAAAAACCGGCGTTTGATTCTCATCCCCATCTCACTGCACCGCGCGAACGTCGTCCCCCCCCCCCCCCCCCCCCACCGCCGTTGCTACGCCTCTCTCTGGACTCTACTCCGCCCTAAAACCTCCGTACACCCTTCAAGTCTTCATTTTTAAGGAGCAAGGTTTGCCCCTTTCTTGAAGTTTTTTGTCAATAGTCGTTATTTATTTGACTTTAATTGATTGATTGATTACTTGTTTACTTAAACTTTTATAACCTGATTTTTTTTATTGATGCTAGAATGTTGGTACAGGAATTTGTTATTTTTTTTTGTAGTTAGAATATTTGCATTTTTAGTTGGATCAATAAAGAGTTGCTTATGAATGGTTGTCGTTTACAAAAAATGAAACCTGTATGAACCGCTTGGTTGCCCGGCTTACTACACAGCAATAAAATATTGGATCTTTTCAATCTGATTTGTTTGATTGTTGAATAGTAAATCTCTTTCGTTAGACGGTATTGCCACTTAGAATATAGCAATAAAAGATTGGATCTTTTCAATCTGATTTGTGTTGACAGTTGCGTTTGAACTACAAAACGGGTTGGGTTGTTTGACACGCTCTTTGTTACAAAACGTTTATGTTCAAGACAAATAGTTTTTATATAGCTCCCATGACATGTGACGGATTCAGCCGTCATATAATCATTTGCGGACCTTCTTTGAGCTGGATCCAACAAGATATCTTTATGTTAAGTTTTAAACATGTCATCAAATCTTTTCTTTAGACCTCGTAATTTTGCCCAAATAGTTAGTTTTGGGTCACTTTTAAACTTGATTGGCTATTTTGGGCTCTAGACAGAGGTTGGTAAAAGTCTACGGGTCAGACTGGGTTGGGAAATATCATGTACTAGTCAGAATGGACGGTTTGTTTTGAAGAGTCTTTTTTCTTTTTTTTAATTAGGCATACAGGTCAAGCAGTCACTTAGTTTGATTAGTTTTGAAAGTTTTTTTTTTCAACGATTGCTCCTCTTATCATCCAGGCTAACGCTGATTTCTGTTCGTATCATCTAGACCTCTAATCTTTGATCTGCTTCCATGCGATTTCTGTGACTTTGAGAGGCAATTTTTTTGCGTGTACGTTCATACGTAGTTTATTTGTAAGTTCTTTGCCATTCCTATGCATAATTTTGCTGTAGAATTTGTATAGGCGTCAGCATATTTCTTTTTTGTGAATGGACTTGCAACGTTGAGATGTAGCTGGAAAGCAATTGCTTTTGTCTATTTTCTGATCACCAAGTGTTTTATAAAAGTCCCCAATGAAAGCATTAGTAGTAGGAACTAGTAAGCAAGTTGCTACTACAAATTGTTTTTGTTCGTTTTTGAACTCTCTATATGCATCAATACATACTTTTCCATGGATTCATAGTGGCAATCATCAATATCTTGTGGCTTGTTAGTTGATACTTGTGTGTTAACTCATCATTTCCTGTTATTTTTTATTTCCATCATAGTTGTTGACTAGGATTTATACATGGATATTTAACCCCCTTAATAAAGTTAGATGAATCACTGTTTCTAACACACTCACACACCCAAACTAAAAATAGATGTTGGCATGTTAAACGAGTTTAGTAATATATAATTTTGTCAAATTACAGGTATTCTTTTACCAACTCATCATGGATATTAGTTTCGATGGTCTGATTTCTAGTGACGCTGCAAATACTGGTATACAAATGCATTATATGTCTCTTCCGTCTCCCTCTTTATATATGTCTCTTCCGTCTCCCTCTTTATATATGTTTTGATACCTCTTCTTGACGGTCTAATGGTGGTTACTATCGACTTTTTTGTTGCAGCAAAAGGCGGTATAAAGTTTCAACCCAAAGGCAAACCCAAGCCTAAGCCCAAGCCCAAGCCTAATGCCCAGCCAGAACCAAAGCCCACACCACCCCCTTCAACACAGCTTGTTGAGGTTGCTGCTTCTACAGCGGAACAGACTGGAGATGACGTCAATCAAATTATTGGAAATATCGTGGATAGTTTGCAGTCTTCCTTTGAAAAGTCACCGAAAGAGGTGCGTAAATCTAAATATCTAACGTTAGCTGTATGCTTTGTATTACAACATTTGGCTAATTTTCTCTAGGGTTGAACACAGAACGCTGAAGCGGGTATTACATTGGATTCTCCTAATGACTTTCTTCCTGAATCTTCAACTGCAACAGGTCAGTTAAGGGCGTCGTGTGTAACACTCATTCTGTTAAATATAGCGAAACAAACACATATATTATTTGTTTGTCTTATCATTCTATTTTTTTAATTTATCTTACTGATATAAGCTCTCAACATGCTCAGTGACACCAGCTCTTGATGTTTCCGTGGATGGGAAGCTAGCGGCGGGACCCACTGAACCTGAATTGATTACTAATATTGATGATTCCACAACCTTAAAAAGTATTGAAGCGCTCGATCCATTAACAGGGGAGAAAGGTGCTATTTATAATGATAACGACGGTTTTCAGATAGGAAATTTATCATCAGGATCAAAGGTGAATACACGAGTTCTTTTGTTTTTTTACTTTTACTCAAATACACCATGTCAATAAACTTCGCTACAAACCCATAATTTTTGGAATTGTTTGAAATTCAGGAAGTCGAAGATGCCATTTTTTGGGAACCTAACATTTTGGATCAGTCAGGTAAATCCACTTGTTTGTTACATTCATGTAGAAGAAGAATTTTGACCCATTACTTATGAACGGGTCGATTCTGGTCTATTTTGTCAAAAGCACAAAAAGCGCGCGCCTAGGCCCTCGGGCGCAGCGAGGCGCACCTATAGCGCCTGGTGGTAGCCTAGGCGCAAAAATGGTTTAAAAAAACGGTGCTGAGGCGCAAAAAGGCGCGCGACTAGGTGCAAAAACGGTGCTGAGGCGCAGAAGCAGAAAACAAAAGGTAACGCGCAAAAAAAACAAAACCGAGTGCGTGGAAAAACTCCGCAAGACGTACAACATATAAGTCCTAAACTTTTGCTACTAACTATTAGCTACATGATCTTAAATGACATATATAATAGTTTTTTAGTTTTATATGTGGAATCTTATTTATTTTCAAAGCATAACATATTTTTTATATATTTTTTCTCTATGTGCACTTTTCTTAAAAAAGCCAATGGTTTTTTGCGCCTTGCGCCTAGGCTCCGGGCGAGGCCAATGTGCCTCGCCTGCGCCTTGCGTCTTTGACAACATAGATTCTGGTTTTGTTTTATCTTGGATGGGTCAAACGGAAAACGAAAAATAGCTTTCAAACATACTTGTTAATAGCGAATAGTGGATGATAGCGACAGGCTACTTATATGCTACGTAGCGATAGCAATGAAATAGTGGGCGCTATATTATGGTTAGCGATACACTTGAATACAATTTTAGAAATATTTTATATGTACGTTTTATTAAAACACGTTGTTTTTATATGTATATGTATAAAAAAACTAAAATCCTGCTATTTTATAGGCATATTTTATCGCTATTTTCCCTGTATCAACTATCAATTATCAAAATCTACTCCCTTCACATATTTACTATTCCTTTTTTACTTTCTTTCTATTGGTTCATTTTAGGGATGAGCTCGGTACCGACCGGTACTGGAACCGAAAATCCCCAAAAGTAGGTACTGGTACCGGTACTGAATATACCCGGTACGGTTCGGTACCGGTATTTGAGGGTAAAAACCTGTACCGTACCGGAAAGGTACCGAACCGGTACCGAAAATGTCAAAAGTCGGTACCGAATCGGTACCGAAAATGTACCAAGTTCGGTAAATTCGGTACCGGGTACCATTTGCTCATCCCTAGTTCATTCATCATTGTACAAGCACAATAGCCATATAGTGCAAATGGTGTGTGGCTTAAAAAAACTTTATCCCATACATAACATTGACCCTTCATCTATTGACATATGATAGTTTTTCTTTTATTTTTGGTTTCTAATTTTTGCTTCTATTTTATTGGTCCATGTAGTATAGTATAGACACAATAGCATAGAGTACACATATTTTATAGCATAGAGTACACATATTTTATCGCTATTTTCTTTGCTAAGTCACACTATGAAGCTCTGGGATAGGGTAATTGAAACTAGAATTAGAAGAGAAACTTAGGTTTCAATAAACCAGTTTGGATTCATGAAAGGGAGGTCAACTACAGAAGCGATACATATTCTAAGGAGATTGATGGAAAAATATAGAGCGAAGAAGAAGATTTACTTTTGGTGTTCATCGACCTTGAAAAGGCATATGACACTGTCCCACGGCAACTGATTTGGGATAGTTTGGAGGGTCGAGGTCTACCTGGGAAGTATATAGACACAATTAAGGATACATACGATAGAACGGAAACTAGTGTCCACGCGCCTGTAGGGGATACAGACTTCTTTCCTGTGGAGGTAGGACTCCACCAAGGGTCTGCGTTGAGCCCTTTTCTTTTTGCGATTGTCTTGGATGAGTTGTCCAAGTTGATTTAGGAGACAGTTCCGTGGTGCATGCTTTTTGTAGATGGTATTGTGTTGATTGCAGAGACTAAACAATGCCTGAACGCGAGGGTAGAGGAGTGGCGAGTAGCTCTAGAGAGCAAGGGCCTAAGGATTAGTCGATCTAAGACTGAGTATCTACACTGTGATTTTAGTGGTGTAGCAGATGACGATGACACCCAAATCACCATTGAGGATCAATTGGTCCCTCAGGCAACTAAATTTAAGTATTTGGGGTCGTTTGTACAAAGGGATGGTGACATAGATAGTGATGTAACCCATCGCATACAGGCTGGCTGGTGTAGATGGAAAGCAGCCAGTGGGGTATTGTGCGATAGGAGGTTCCCAACTAAACTAAAAGGGAAATTTTACAGGGTAGCAGTTAAGGCCCGCTATGCTATATAGAACAGACTGTTAGGCTATCAAGAAGATACAAGCGCGCAAGATGGAGGTAGCAGAGATGAGGATGTTGAGGTGGATGTGTGGACACACGAGGTTAGATTGGATAAGAAATGAGGTTTTTAGGGAAAGATTAGGAGTGGCTAGTATATTAGATAAGATTAAGGAAAAGGGAGATTGAGATGGTTTGGGCATGTGAAGTGAAGGCAAACGACGACACCAGTTAGAGTAATGGAAACTCTTACTGTGGAGGGGAGGAGAGGAAGAGGCACCCAAACTGACATGGGATGAGCAGATTAGGCATGATTTACTAGAGTTGCATCTGTCTGAGGACATGGTCCAAGATAGGACTTCGTGGAGGCGTAGGATTAGGGTTAAGGACTTCTAGAGGCTATTGCAGTAAGGTCTTAGGTGTGTTTTAGGGACGTAGGTTTTTCTTATTCTTTAAGTGACTTTAACGGTGATTGACCTCTTGTGTTTATGCCCAAATGATGTTGTATGCCATTATACATGATTTACATTATACTGTGTCACTCTGATCACTTTCTTGGTATAGGTGACTTCTTTTTTCTTATATTCTTTGACTTGATGTGTCGGTATGCTGTTTGTTTTGGAGCCGAGGGTCTCTCTGGAAGCAGCCTCTCTATCCCTAGGGATAGAGGAAAGGTCTGTCTACATCCCACCCTCCCAGACCCTATAAGTAGCTTTGCTATTTGTGGGATTTACTGGGTATGGTTGATTGATTGATTGATTTCATATGATAGTTTTTCTTTTATTTAGGGTTTGAGTTATTTATTTATTTGTATGTATATATTTGTTTTCTAACTTATTTTTTAGAACTAATTACACGGAGGGTCCATGTGGTTCACCTAAATTACGTATACAATTACAGGCACGTTGCAACGCACAGGCCCTCAATGCTAGTTTATATTAAAACAAGAAAAAACTTATAATCATAGTTATCGATAGCGGCCGTAGCGACTGCTATCGCGAATAGCGTGGCGAGGCGAGACATGGTCGCTATATGGTGTATAGCGCTGAATAGCGTGAAAATAGCGGATTCCGACGACGACTTCCGGCCGGAAACCTGCAATGTCTGCCGGAAACTTGCTGGAAACTATGAAGAAGAAGAGAAGAGCGGCTGCGTTTTTGTTTATGTTGCTCCGGCCGGAAACCTGCAATTTCTTATGGAAACTTGCTGGAAACTATGAAGGAGAGAAGAGCGGCTGCTGCGTTTTTGTTTTTGTTGCGTTTGAGCCTTTCTAGGGTTTAATAAGTTTATGGATTTTAACATTTAACCCCTCTATCTTTCATTAGGTTACATTTAGTAATTAAAACTTGTAAAAATTTACATAAAAAGTATAAAATTAGTTTGTGTATTTCAACATTTAACCCCCTATTTTCACTAGCTTACATTTGGTCCTTAAACTTATAAATTTATACATAAAAGGTATAAAACTAACGTTATATATAAAAAAAGTTATGTAGATAGCTATTTTTTATTTCTTAAATTTTTAACTACCTTATCGCTAAACACGAAATAGCGGACGCTATTTCATCGCTATCGCTACATAGCATATAGGTACGTTGTCGCTATTTGTCGCTATTCGCTATCGATAACTATGCTTATAATCCTGCTATTTTCACGCTATGGAGGCTCCAAAATCAGATTGCGAGCGTATTGCCGCATTGCCACAAAGTCACCCAAAGGGTATCTTTAATGCGTAAAGTTTTTCTAAATCATTCTATTTTAAAAAAGGTAAGTTATTATTGAAGTGATATTATTCTTGTAAGCATATTCATTTCTCTAAAACAGCTATTCGATCTGACGAAAACCCGTTTTACCCTGTTAAACCGACCTGACCTACCCATTTTGCTTTCTAATATTAGTTATTATTTTATTCTGATAATTTTCATTACAGGACCAAGGGTCAGCAAATTTAAGCCCAAACCAAAGGCACAAACCCGTAAACTGGAACAGATTGCTAACAACCCTGATCAGGATGTAGGGCCCGTTCAACACGGGGAAAATATTCGTTCAATTCCTTCTCAAACCGACTTCGTTGAAAACGAGCCCGCTCCTTCATTTACACCAGAGAGAATCTCTGATTACCATGTGAATGAAGAATCAATTAGTTTGACCGAACTTTCTCAAATGGATCCAGTGAATCAAACCCGTAGATCTTCAAAAAGATCAAGACGGCTAACAAGTAAAGCACTTCAAATTATAGACGAAGTCGAGATTGAGGGTATTGATGCCAATAATGATGATTATGTACCAGAAAATGAAACTATAGATGATGAAAACGAAAGTAAGTCGAAGTCAAAGTCAAAGGCTAAGAAACCTCTTGATGAGAATAAAAAAACCGTTAGAAAACGTAAAAAGGACAAAGAGGTATCGGGTGATTTAACTGAAGTGCCCAAGAAGAAATTCTCACACAGCACAAAACGAAATAAAAGACCAGGTAAGCTTAGTTCTAACCGTTTTCTTTTTGATACACGACTATGATTTGTATTTATTTATAATATTATATCTCTCTATTATAGTAAACCCGGAATTGCTTACTATCCCCGAGGACGAGTTTGAGTTGCATATGCATAATTTCCCCTTGCGGGATTTAATCAGGCTAAGAGAGCATAAGGAACGGATCGAGGTACATATTATTTTTAATCAAGGAATATTTACTTTTTGGGGAAAATTAATTCTATTGAATGTTATCTATATCATATCTATCAGTGGCTTTTATTCTTCGGCTCAATTCATATATACCCCTTAAAACTTGCATAGTGAATTTCTGACACGACTTGAAAACACGACATGAATCTAACACAAAATTCATGGGTTTGGGTTTAGTCTAAACGGGTTCAGGTCAGTTTTAGATTGAACCCACTAAACCGTTTAGCTAAACGGGTCGGGCTCGTGTCAACCCAATTGGGTTGGTGGGTTGACACGCTTAACCCGTTTATGTCATTAATTATTTTATTTTTTACCGTATGTTTTGTGTCATTAATTAAATTGGGTATGTATTTTATGCTATAACTATAACTTAAAAAGAGAAATTGACACAAGATTTTATAGATAAAATATAATTGTATTATATACATTTGTGTTTTTTAAGTAAAATACTAATTTTAATATATTAATTTGCGGAAAAATAATAAATAAAAAAATCAGGTTAAACGGGTTGTGTTCGTGTTCATATGTATGACACGATTTTCGGGTTCGGGTTCGGGTCGGTTGAACCCGCCATCCGTGAACACGACCCGTTTAGCACCCCTACCCATTATATCTTTCTCTTTATCCTTACAGTCCAAACTCTTATATTCTAAAGCAAGTTCATAGCAAAGGGTATAAATGTCACAACTTTGAAAATGGTTGTATCCGATATTATGATTTTTTTGTGTGAAATTATTCCTTATTGCAGAAAAAGGAAGCATCTTTAGCGGGAACCAATGCAAACGATGAAAGGTACTGAAGTTTAGCTGTTTATTTTGAGGTATTTTATCTATTGGGTTTGCAAATAATAATCTTACGGTTCTGCAGTAACTCTGCACAAAACACTAATTACTACAATTACCGAACTCACATGAAAATAACCCCGAGAATGAAGTGGACAAAACAAGATACAGAATTATTCTACGAGGTACAGTACCACTATCAATAAACGTATAATTCATTGCTATAACTGTCAAGTTGTTAATCATTTGTTAGTTTCTTCTTTATAAAATGCAGGCTGTTCAGCAATTTGGGTCGGATTTCTCAATAATAGCAGAATGTTTTCCGGGGCGGACTCGCGAGCAGATAAAATCAAAGTTTAAAAAAGAATTTAAACAACATCGATTAAGGATGGAAAGCGCTCTAAACACTCGTGTGAAAGGTAACATCTACACATCATACATACAATCTAATTTCAAAAAATTACATAATCCAATTTGCCTAAATATATTATTTTGCTATCATTCAGGTCTTTCTCGTTTTGAATATGTACTTGAGCGGCTAAAACAAGCCCGGGGAGAAGATTCCGAGAACGATGACCCTGGTACTTTAACAGGTGAAGATGGGGTGCAGGAGGCTGATGACAACAATGTATGGCTCATTAATATTTATATTATTATTATTATTTTTTTTAAATTTTTGTGTGGAGTTTGATAATAATAATTATGGTTATTACAGGAGGGTGGGTTACAAAAACAAGTTAAAGATATGAAAGCTGATGAGAGTCCGATCAAGGCTGATGATGATATTGAAGATGATGATGATACTTGGAATCAATATACAGGTGATATATAAAAAAATATTATTTTAAACAAAATCCCATTGAAAAACTCTTCCTACTTTTAAGTTGGGTTGCTCTATTTTTATTCATAATTCATTAGAAATAGAATCCAAACGCTATAGGTGTATTCGTGGGTTTACTTAAACATGGCCCGTTTGAACTGGACATGCATTTTAATTTTTTTATCTAGTTTTTGCATCATGTTCAAAAGACCCAAGCCGTTTCATTAACGCCTTCTGATTAAATTATAAAGTTAACATGTTACACAGACCCAACTTGTTTTGCTAATAGCGTTAGCAAGTTCAACTAATAATTGACTCGAATATGTTTCTGCCAACCTCAAACGTTTGAATTTCTTGTTAGGATTGTGTGAAAACAATGATATGCACTCTTGTATTAAAATTTATTTAAACGGTTGCATATATGACTTTTAGATAATAAATCAAACTATTTTGAACACTCTCATAATCTGATACGTCAATAATTTCTCTAGGATCATCCGAGAGAGACTAAGTCGATACACAACTATCCCATAGTGCTTCCGGTTTCATTTATTAAGAAGGTTTTCTAAGATTAAAAATCATAAAACCATCTCCAAGTGAGATTGAGTATCTGGTTGTAGTCAACTTGCTAGCGGATATTATACTCTTTGAGATGTTAGGAATATGGAAAACATCTCACAACACTAGGGTACTTCGGTTAGACAACTGCAGTTCTATGGTTCATATACTAATAACGGATGTCTGATGACGGTTTGCTTCCCTCATTAACGTGATTGTTATTTTTAACTGAATTGTTCCCACGATATCTTGTGAAAAACTCCTAGGTTCTATCACGCATGACGCACTCACAAATCATGTTCCCGCTTGATTTCCAACTCCAGCGTTGAACAATAGAAAAATTTGTTCGAAGCAAGTTGTTTATATAACAAGCTACTGAATGGCAAAATTTGAACAATTATATTTCTATTTGGTTACAACAAGTTCTTTAGACAACAAGCTACTCCAACCTTAGGTAGTAAATTCGAAAAAGTAAATTTTGTTGGAAAACCAACAATGTTGTTTATACACTATTTTTACCTCGACTAGTAAATCATGTTTAGATTACCAATTCAACTAGTTTTTAAAGAACCAAGTAGCTTTATCCATACCATACTAATCTCTTGAAAATTTATTTTATGGCAAGCTACTTCTTGCTTGAGCAGTAACCGTGTTATTGTCTTGAAAAGAGTATATAGAAATTGTTGGAAATTCATGATGTCTTGACATGCTTTTCACTAAAATCACTATATCTATCTACCTTAGTTTTATTGTCTAATAAAAAGGAATACCCATTAATCATTTGACTGTTTAAACATAAGAATTAAATTGTACTCCCTCCTTCCCACTAAAAGTGTCCTATTTTGAATTTTCAAAGTATTTATTTATAAACTTTGACCTTAAATAATTTTGTTTGTGTTAGATAATACTCGATGAAAGTTATATGATTTGAGTGTATTTTACAAGTGGTTTTATCGGGTTAATTTTCATCAAGTTTTATATAACATAAAAAATATATAATTGAAGTCAAAGTTTATAAATAAAGACTTTGAAAATTTAAAATAAGACACATTTAATGGGACGGAGAGAGTAATAAACATAGAGGTGAGCATAATCTCGGGCGGACCGAAAATACCAGAAAAATCACTCACACCAAACTGAACCGTATAAGGTAGATAGAAGGATCAGTTCCTAAGTTTCACAAGAAGTCGGGTTGGGTTCGGGTCGGTCCAAAAACCCGAGTCTACAAACTGGACCGAAATTAGCTATAACACCAACACATATGATGGGTAGGGTCGCTGAGCAATGGGCTGGGCTATGGCCCATTTGAGATTTAATTTTCATAATAACTAACCTAATTTACTAAATCATTATATAATCAATTCATGATCACAATTATTCTTCGTTTGTTGAATTTCTTTCCTGCTACTTCGGGTAGATCCATCAATTGACGGCTGAGTTAACGAGGTACATCACTACATGATCTCATACTAAATCAATAGACAACAAACAATGATCGATTTATACAATGAATGCAAATCGTTAGTTCAAGGCTTGAATGTTGATCGTCCATGTTGTGTTTGTGTAACAGTGGCCTTCAACTAATTGGGAAAAGATGTAATAAAGTCGGGTCGAGTATTATGCTTCGGACCGAAATACCTGGACTGTTAAATAACCGGAATCGACCCCATGCTTTAGGGTATTTAATCGGGTATGATAATGCAATGTTCTCGGGCCGGATAATTAAAAATGCTCACCCCTAATTAAACACCTTTAGTACAAGTTAAGATGATTAAAAAAAAGTTTGACCTTATAGACTCTAAAAACCCTTAAGTGCTTCCGAACCTATTGCACATCATCCACAACTGAGCCGAGATGGTGGCAGTAACCATCATCAACAACAGACCGGAACAAACCCATTAGCGGGAACTCACCAGTCACCAAGGCACCCATCAGTAGCAAGTTCTCATTTTTGCAAAAGCAACCGTTAAAGACAAAAAGGCAGCCCACACCCGTTTGTCACCTCAGTCCTCACCTCTTCCTTATTGCCAAGGAAGGAGTAATATTCAGGAAACACGTACTTCCTCTTATATGTCACACCTGACCCGCAACGGAATGGTACGTGGCATGATGATTGTCATAGCTCATGACAACTATTATAAGTTTAATATTTAAAACATGATTAAATTAAATTTTGTCACATTTTACATAGAAATCTTAAAAAGATCATACAACATTCAAATTCATTAAACATAAAATAAAATCCAATTTATTAATCTAAGGCATGTCCTATGTGTCTTTTTCTTCAACTATATCTCATACTTGTGTACCTGTTCATGCGTAAAAAGGTTTTTTTGGGTTAACATAAAGTTAGTGAAAAGATCTAAATTTAAATAAAAAATTTTGCTTTATTATTTTGATTATTTTATTTAAAAATAATTTAACATGCAACTTCAAGTGTAGTAGATACATCCATAACAATTCATAATAACAACATTCACCACAATCAAATCCACTAATGCGACATAATAATAAAGGCACAATAGACACATTGAGATTCAAGCTCCGAAGAGCGAATCTAAATGGTGGTGATACCGAGTTTAACCCATGGCCGTGGGGAACCAGTCAGCCGTGGATTCACAATAGAAATCTGTGACACAAAGCAAGTAAACACATAAATACACGTATATGCAACAATGGATACTAGAAACAATAGTAACATGAGTACGAAACACGTAGTGACACATTGACTTTGCACGTTGTTGATTTAATTAGAAAACAATAGAAACAAGACACATGGTCCACCACAAAAATATTTAATGATGAAAAGGGGAAATAAATAGATCTACTCAGTGGCTGTCAAGAATTGATCCACGAGAACAAGAGTTAAATCAAATGACCAAATCACCCTAAGAATATATAGCAATATTCTAAACAATCGAAACAATATAAATAACAAAACTAGCGATGTTGGGACTTTGGGGTAAAGGTAATATTAAGTATATAAGATTTTCCTAATCCAAAAGTATATATATTTAAAATGAATTATATTTTTTATTAAAAATATCTTTGATTAGTGATAATATTATTTATATTAACACTTTTATAAATTTCACATTTTTATACACGAAGAAATTCTTGTATTTTAATGATGATGAACATCCAACAATATTACTAACCAATTATACATGTCCAAAGTACTAGTTTCATAACTCCATGTCCAAAATAAAGTGAAACATGCAGCATACATTTCATGGGTTTTGTCTAGGAAATAATAACACTAAATATATATAAGTTCTATGTCTTTTTTTTGAATGTTCAATCTAAGTAATAAAATTTATTCATCTACTTCATTACTAACTAACCATTCTAGATGAGGCATATTTTATATACTCACAAAATGATCATATAAATTCCTAGATGAATGTATTGGTGTCTAAAAACATATATATTGTAGAATGTTAAACATATCATAAATAGTTCATCTATTGGATTTATAAACGAGATAATTTTAATTATCTTGCATTTATATTTAAAATAGTTAAATTTGTAAAAAAGATTAAATTAGGTTTTATAATCTAATAAATCCTTTTATTACAAGATAATTTACAACACAATAGTGTAGAGTGGGGGAATTACTACAAAGTGTATAAGATACGAGTTTGTCGGCGGAATGAAAGAAGCTAGTTCATGCAGTCTATGCGCAAACATTTTGGAGCATTTGAAATACTAAGAAATGAAAAATTATTTAGAGACAAGAATATAAACACCCACAAAGTGGTAGAGATAAAAAGAAAGGTTGAATGGGTTATGTATTTTACTTTCTTTATCGTTTTTGTAACTGTTCAATGTAACGCGTTGCTATGTTAATTTCATTTTGGTTTTAATAAAAGTATGAGCTCCGTTGTCTAAAAAAGAAACTAGAGTTTTCCGTAGGAACAGTGTCCAAAAAGCATGAATCTACTATATATTTTAATGTTACATTGAGATCTGGACAAGATCCAATTTTATTGCCCCATCTTATATACAGAGTGAGTGTATGTTCCCCATTAAAATAATTTATGAAGAATTATTCTCGTTGCATGGGAAAAATATAAAATCCACAATTTCAACTAAATACAACAGAAAGTATATATGTGCATGTCTTAATTACCAGTTACAGAAGATAATAATAATAATAAGAGATACAAAAGAAAATTCGTTCAACTGCAAATATTTGTACAGAATACAGTAACAGTTAAATGACTTCTCTACACACATCAACTTCTTAATTAAGCCCATACTCCTAACTAAGAAATATTAATTAATCAGATTGGAAAATACCCAGAAAAAAAAAATTAAAAACCCTTCCTTCACCCTCAAGATCAATAAACTTCTTAATTTCCACTTGGTTAGTTCACTTATATCGATTGCTTCCTGCAAAAAAAGATTATTAAACATCAGCACAACCGTAACTCTCTGAATATCTGTTCTACATATAATGGTTTCAAAATAAATGTTAGTAGGGTTTGCACAACAACTCTTTATTATTTATTGTTATCATTAAGTAGAACCTAGCTAGAAATGAATATATATACATATACATATATACAGGGATGGATCTATACGCATAACAAAATAAATTATTGAGTTTTCCAGTATTTAAAAATTTAAAAAATAAATAACATGATATAAGTAATGTGTATAGATTCTCACTTTGAAATAAAAAAAGAACAAATCAATTTATTTTTTTCAGGTACATAACCTGCACATATAACCTACATTGTATAGGTTATACCACCTACACATTTATTGTATAGATTATACCACCTACACATTTGCAACTCATATACAAGTTTATTAAAAACATACGAACACGTTAGTATGATATTTTTTATATTAATCTATCCATTTGTACATAAAAACTCAACATTTAAAAAATACGATCCACCGATAAAATGATATATATCAAAAAACTTAAAGCTAACTATAATAAGTATTTAATCTTTGGAAACCAAGTGCATGCTAATTACTTACCTGTGAAATTGGGAGTGTAAAAAGTAGGTTTGATATTTGCTTCATCAATGGTTTCTAAGCCTCCAAGATTCTTGTGTTCACTTTTACCATTTTGACCTTTTCTGAGTCCAAACTTCTCTCTCCACCATCCTGTTGAGCTCTTAGTGTTAAACAACACACCATCATCATCATGGCCTGAAAGAAGCTCATCTCTGAGTGTCACAACCTTCTGGTCCTTCAATGGTGGAACAAGTTTACCAGCTTTGAAGAAGACTTCATCTGCAGAATTTGAAGAAAAAGTGGGAACAGAAAACTCAAAATCAGAAGACACAGGAGCTTCAGTGTAAGTGTTGTCATGGTGATTTGAATCTATGAAATCATTTGAGAAAGAGATTCTTGGGCCCATGAAGCCTCCTTGTGTTTCATTCTTGACTTGCATGTTTAAGCACGCCATTTGGTGTCAACAAGTTTTGAGTGGTTTAGAGGGTGTGTGGCTGGCCTAGTATTTATACACAAATGTTTCTTCTTTAATTATAATAATTTATTTTTCTTTCTTAGTTTATTTTTTATTTAAGATCTTACTATTAGATTTGAATTAATAAAAAAAAAAGCCTAGACAAAATAGGTTATGTACACAACCAGTGGAGGACTTATTAAGAAACTACGGGTTCCTGGGAACCCATTCGGTTTTTAATTTTTAGTGTAAATATATATAACAAACTGAAAAGGAACCCATAAGTAAAATTTAAAGGGAATCGATAAACAAAAAAAGCCTTGGTTCCACTGGTTATGCCCGCCTTATTCTCCCTAAGTTATCTGGGTTCGAATCCCGTATGAGACATAGATAATGGTTTTTGTTTCGTTTTTTTTTCTTTAATGTAATAAAACCCATTTAGGGTTATAACACAAAACAACCCGCCGCAGACAGAACAAGAACGAAGAAACATCAGCAACTCCACCTTCAGGGCTCACTCGCGCTCAATCACCTCCTCCGCCGATTGCTGCCGACACCGGCGTTCTTCCTCTCCGGCCTCCGCTGCTCCGCCTCCGCCGACGACAGCCTTCACTTTGTTTATCCGAGTCAGCGATTAAGGTTAGTTTATCCGATTAATCGATTATCATCATCTCATTTGTTCGGTTAATCTGTTGATTACATAAATTGAGAATTAGATTTGTAGACTTGATTTGTTAACCATCTGTTAGTTTGTTATACATAAATTGAGAATTAGATTTGTAGACTTAATTTGTTAACCATCTGTTAGATTGAGACTTGATTTGTAGACATGATACATCTTTCAGTTTGTTATACATAAATTGGGTTTTATTACATAAATTGGGTTTGATTAAATTGGTTAACCATCTGTTTGTTTTAAATCAGCTTTTGGGTTAACGATTTTCTTTTCATCATTGTATCGTACTTTTATTATGTGATGAACCTTACTCGATCCGAACTGTCGAACCGACCCGAAATTCTTTATGTTCAGTCATATGAAATTGGAGTATATAAAAAAGTGAACCCAGTGAAAAATATTCCTGGATCCGCCACTGTACACAACTACTGGCGACTAGACTATAACGGACTATACAATTGTTTTTGAACATAGTGTACATTAATGATGTAAACATCCAATTACTATTTACATATGAAATTTACCAAAGTACAATCACATACGACCTAATGTAAATTCATATATGCATTTACATTTTGAAACAATGTTAGTTCATTGTGTATATTTTTTAAACACCCGGTTAGAAAAAAATAATCTATCATGTGATGTGTCTACTTATAAAAAAATCTCTTTTCTTGGTGTAATTTGTTTGGTTTCATTATTAAAAATGATTCTTTTTTGTAACCTATTATGTGTTTGTGTTAATACAAACTAGTTTATTTGATCGCGCCTTGCGGCGGTACGATACCGTGAGCACTCTATCGGTATCGCTTTGGTTTGCCATAGTACCAATACGATACATGCACTAAGTAAAGAAATCAACATGTGTTATACATCAATCCAAAACGATAGAAGCGAACACTGGTACCGGCACCGATGATGTTCGAACGGTATAGACCGGTTCAGATCGTCACGGTACCGATATCTATATCCCATCGCGGATAGAGTTGTATAAATGAAAAAATATCAAAACCAAAAACAATAAAAGTGAGTATCGTCCTGGTACTAATGTTGTTCGGTACGATACGATGTAAGTTTATTGAAAGCAAAAAGATAAAATACATAATGGTACCGAAACTGATATTGTTCCTTCGGTTTTGGCACGGTTAACTACGTTGGCGGCACAATATCCATTATTATACATGAAACCATAAAAATAGATACAAGTATCGTCACTAATCTTGTTTGGTTTGGTTTGGTACGGTACGGTATGATAGCGATACGGTGTTAGTTTATCGAAAGCAAAAAAACAATAAAACTAAATACCTGCATCGATACAGATGTTGTTCGGTCGTTTCAGCTCAGTCTGATACGACAGCGGCACAATATCCACTTTCAATAAAAGTTATATCACAATGTTGAAAAAATTAAACATAGAACAAATAATAAATTATCATTCATCCTCCATTTTGGTTCGGTTTAATACGACAATAACACGCTATCCATTTTTAATAAACCTTATATAGCAATGTTGAAAAAAATATATATAAACATAGTTACGAAATAAGATTTTTTTTAAAAAAATAACAATTAAAACTTATTAGAAATAATTAAAAACTAATGAATAAAGTTCATAAAAAATAAATACGAAAAACATAGAATAAGTAAATAAATAAATGCTAAAAATAGAAAAAAAATAAACAAATACTTTAAAAATATAGATCACTGTTCATGAAGAGTTTATATTAATATGTATAATTCATCGTCCATTTTAGTTCGGTTTAATACGACAATAACACGCTATCCATTTTTAATAAACCTTATATAGCAATGTTGAAAAAAAATATATATAAACATAGTTACGAAATAAGATTTAAAAAAAAAAAATTAAAACTTATTAGAAATAGTTAAACTAATGAATAAAGTTCATAAAAAATAAATACTAAAAACATAGAATAAGTAAATAAATAAATGCTAAAAATAGAAAAAAAAATAAACAAATACTTTAAAAATATAAATCACTGTTTATGAAGAGTTTATATTAATATGTATAATGAGAGGATTTTCAATATTGACAGAAAATTTCATTGGTTATATATCTCTTACTAAAGGTAGTAAGCGTCACTAATTTGACAATTAAAGTTAGCGAGGAAACTATGTGTTAGGGGTGTGCATGAGTTGGTTTGGGTCGATTTAACTAATTAAAAACCATAACCATAACTGTAATATCGGTTATTGGATAACCATAGCCATAACCGATCGGTTATGGTGGTTATGGTTATTCGGTTTTGATGGTTATATCGGGTCGGTTATGGGTGGTTAACAGTGTATTTAGCTTAGCTAAAAGTAATTTAATTTTTTTTACATTGAATAAATTGTTATTGCATATTTGTATATATTATTATTATTATTATATTATATTATATATATATATATATTAAAAGAAACTTCTCATGAATAGTGTGTTGAAATTTTTTTATTATCATATTAAGTGTTGAATATTTAATAGTAGTTTAATTTTTTATTATATTAAGTGATGAACATTTAATAGTTATTATCAATAATAAGGATGAATGTTTAGTATATTATTTTAAATTAATTATTGATATTATTTTATTAATACTATTAAATAGTTGTATTTTTTATCACTTTTATTCTTTTAAGGTTTTTATTAAAAGTTGAATAAGTAGTTGTATTTAAACTTTTTCTTCTTGACATTATACATAATTGTGATCAGTGTTGCAAAAATCGGCCTAGGCGGCCGATTAATCGGCGCCTAGGCGCTAGGCGGCTACTTACTGACTAATTTTGAGCTAGTCGGCCAATTAATCGGAGTCGGTCAAAGTCGGTCAAAATCGGTCCTAGGCGGTCAAAAATCGGATTAATCGGCCTATATTAATCGGTTAAAATCGGTCAAAATCGGTCCCAGGCGGTCCTAGGCGGTCAAAATTGGTCAGAATCAGTCAAAATCGGTCAAAATCGAACCATACTATCTGAAACTTGAAGTATTTATGTGAATTTTGAAGTATTATTTTTATATTATTGGGTATATATATATAATTTTGAAAAAATACATATAAAAATCCCAATCCGATTAATCCCGATTAATCCCTAGGCGGTACTTCATCGCCCGACTAGCGCCTAGCGCCTTCTACAACACTGATTGTGATGAAGAGTAATTGTAATATTTTAAGTATTTTCTTTTTTTTTAATATTTTATTTGTTATTGTTTGATTTTTTAGTAACAAATAGTAAATAATAATTCTTTATGGTATTGGTATGATTTTATTTAGCAATCAATTTGGTATTGGTTTTGTTCATTACAATACTGATACGATTCATGCACTCGGTATAGAAGTCAACACATGTTTTACATCGACCGAAAATGATAAAAACAAAACAGGTACCGACACCGATATTGTTCGAACGGTATCGTTCTATTTAAATTGTCACGGTACTGGTACCAATGTTTATTTATCATTATAAACAGAGTTGTATAAATGAAAAAAAAATTGAAAGGGAAAACCATAAAATGTATACAGGTATCAGTACAAATGTTGTTATGTACGGCACGCAAGCGATATGATGTCAATTTATCGAAATAAAAGTCAGTAAAAATAATTATCGGTACCGAATTGATGTTGTTCGTTTGGTTATGTACCGATGTTGTTCGGTTTGGTATGGTATGGTATGGTAGTGATGTGATGTTAGCTTATCGAAAGCAAAATAAAATATAAAAATAAATAACGGTACCGAACAACTCAGTCGGTGTCGATTTGGTACGACAATGCTGAAAAAATAAGCATAGAACGCAAACCAAATAAACCGATATCAATTGAAAAACATCAGTACCGATTTTCGTTTTTATTTTTTTTTCAATCGCTATATGTTTTTTCTTTCGATAACTATAGCGAGTGCCGATACTGTAACGAATCGAATAGAAATCGATCGAATTTCCGCCGCGAAGCGCGGGGAAAATATCACTAGTTAGTATATTACATAGTATTTAAAAATACATATAATCTATAATATTAATACCAATTATTATCGAATATCCAAATAAAATGATATGATACATTCCATAAATTCAAAGAAACATTCAACCAAAACCACAAAATGATATGAAAACCCATAAGTACTAAAAATCTTGAGTCAAAAACATAGAATATTAAAAATATGGTGAAAGTCCTAAATCCTACAAAGATTTATTACATGTCGGTTCGGTTCGGTTATGGTAGGTATGGAAAAAATGATAACCATAACCGACCCGCTACTTTCGGTTTTCAAAAAAGCCATTAACCGACCCACCGGTTTTTTATTTGGTTCGGTTTTTTTCGGTTTGGTTTTGTCGGTTAATTT
This sequence comes from Helianthus tuberosus, assembly GCA_030545235.1. Lineage (NCBI taxonomy): Eukaryota > Viridiplantae > Streptophyta > Magnoliopsida > Asterales > Asteraceae > Helianthus > Helianthus tuberosus. Next base: position 56,109,478 of record CM060406.1, read on the forward strand.
GGTTATGGTTCGATTAATTCAGTTTTTTACACACCCCTACTATGTGTGGGTAAACATTTCAACAACACATCGGTGGTCGATATTACACTTTTTTTTTGAAACAGAAGGCAATTTCATGAAGAGAAAACCCAAGAAAGATGCTCAGGTAGATACAGTACAACAAAAGAAAAAAGGACACTGCAAATGGAAACAAGATACAATATAACAGTAGATTAAAAAGTGCAGTAAAATTTGTTACCAAGCCACCTTAAATTCGCACCAACTCTTCCACTCAATCTTCAAGTTCTTTGACCTTGAGTTGATCCAAAGGAATGACAATGCCTTAATCTCACCAATTATCTTCTGCACTTGTTTGGACTTATTATTAAAAATCTGGTCATTTCATGTCCGCCATAACAACCAGCACCCAGTTGCTATAACTGTGTAAAAAGCCTTCTTTTTTTTGTCCGAGAGCTGCTGATATTGTGCGAATTCGAGTAGTTCCACCACACTCAACAAGTATCCATGCAGGGGTATTTTGGACCATAATGAGATTGCCACCCATACTTGTTGCACATATTGACATGTCACTAGTAGATGATCTGCAAATTCTTCTACCATGTTGCATAGGACACATGACACTGTACCAGTAACATTACGTCTTGCAAGCGCCTCCCTAGTTGGTATTCGGTTTAGTACGACCCGCAACATAAAGCAATTGATTTTCTTTGGAAGCCAAGTTAACCATTTTAATGCCTTTGTTTCCGGAATGACTTGCATTTTATGTAACTCGTCACTTAATACACCCACCTGAAACGGTTCTGCTGAATCTCCTGAGTACCACCACCATTCATCTGATTTTGTCCCAATGCTTTGACCTTCAAGTAGTGTTAAAAACAATGGCATGATGATAATCAACAACAAACAACAGAAGATGAACAACAAAGAAGCGACAAAACACGCGACAAAACTTTTATTACCCAAACCAAAAAGATTTGCCCCCCAAGAACCCTAGTCTGAATCAATACAGAGAATACAAAAGGTATCAAGATGATCATCCACTGATGATCATCTACAAAAACCAACAACAAACTCTCAGAAATACAGGTGATAGTAGAGAAGATAACAACTGTGATAACAATCGCCTCAACAAACCCTAAGACTAATACAAAGAGTGTAAGTGTAAATGTGAGAGAGATGAACTGAATAAATGAGCTACAACAACCCTTTTATATGAGCGGCCACAAGAAGTTACAACCAGGTCCAAAAGATTGGCCAATGATGATCACAATCCCTCAATTGTTACAGAATACACCCTCCAACTTAACCACCTGTTGCAACAACTAAAACAACATATAACAACCATAACAACTTATGAGCAGATGAAAAATATAAGCCCAAATACCATGAGCCCAATATTCAAAATGAGCCCAGAATAGAAAATGTAAATAATAACAAAAGCCCAAATGGATGACCAATAACATGATATTTTAACATCCCTCTTCATCCATTTGGCTTAAACAAGTCAATCATTCCCAGTTTTCCACATAAATAATTGTGCAGATTAACACTTAAACCTTTGGTAAAAATGTCTGCCAATTGACCTTCAGTGTCAATCTTTTCAGTGCTTATAAATCCTATGGAGACTTTTTCTCTCAGAAAGTATAAGTCAATTTCAAAGTGCTTTGTTCTTTCGTGGAAAACTGGGTTAGCAGCTATAGAAATAGCTGCACTACTATCACAAAACAGTTTAATAGGTAATTCACAACTTATCTGTAACTCTTTTAACACATTAACAAGCCAAACCAGTTCACAGGTAGCAGAACACATAGACCTGTATTCTGCTTCACCCGAAGACCTGGAAATCGTACTCTATTTCTTGCTTTTCCAAGACACAAGATTTATGCCTAAGAAAATGCAGAAACCTGTGACGGATTTCCTACTAACAGGACATTTTGCCCAATTCGAATCAGCATAACAAGACAAACAAAAATCATCATCCTTTTTAAACATAAGTCCTTTCCCAGGACTAGCTTTCAAATATCTCAACAACCGCAAAGCAATTTTAAGATGACCTTCTGTTGGACTATGCATAAACTAACTCAGATATTGAACTGCATAGCTAATATCCGGACGTGTTAATGGAAAATATATTAACTTCCCTATCAGTTTTTGATAGTTAGTTACATCAACAACTTTATCAGCATGACTTTCAGTTTTAGAATTTACCAAATGACTTAGTTCTATAGGTGTATACACTGGTTTACAACCTAAATAGCCAAACTCACTTAGTAATTCTGAACAATACTTTCACTGACTTAAACACAAACCAGTTTTATCATACAACACCACTATTCCCAAAAAATATTTAAGAACACCTAGATCTTTAATATGAAATGTATCACTAAGCATGGTTTTCACTTTATTAATCTCAATATTATTGTTTCCAGTTATGACAATATCATCTACATAGACTAGCAAAACAATAAACACTGAATCTTTAGACAAAATATACAAAGAATGATCACAAACACTTTGCACAAACCCAACACTTAGAAGCACATTTGTAAGCTTTTCGTTCCATTTTCTAGGTGCTTGCTTTAAACCATAAAGAGATTTAACTAGTTTGCACACTTTATTTTCACCATTAGTATGATACCCTTCGGGAAGTGTCATATAAACATCATCAGAAATCGACCCATATAAAAACGCATTGTTAACATCAAGCTGAAATAACGACCATTCATTTTAATACACACCTAACCGTAACCATTTTAACGACCAGATAGAAGGTTTCTCCAACGTCAATACCCTCACGGTGACTATAGCCTTTAGCCACTAAAGGAGCTTTATATCTCTCAACCTCACCATTTGCTTTATATTTTATTTTATATATCCATTTACAGCCTATCGGTTTTCTATCCCTAGGTAGATCGACAATTTCCCAAGTTCTATTTCTTAGTAACGCTTCCATTTCAAGATTCATGGCATCAACCCACCTTGAATCTCTTGAAGCTTCACTATATGAATGTGGTTCACTAAGCTTATTTAAACTACTGATAAAACAGAGATTTTCACACTACTGTTTAGCACAAAATCATCAAAATGTTTTGGTAAAACAGTACTTCTAGACGATCTCCTAAGACCAGAAGTGGTCCCCTCAGACAGATGGATCTCATATGTTGGTACAACAGTGTCCTCTGCCCTGCCAGACTCTGTAACACCCCGAAAATATAAAACTTTATATTAGAATTATAAAGTATAAACAAACGAGGATTTACTAATTAGGAATTATAACCTAGTTAGTTAAAAGTCTAGAAATAACTTAAAGTAGGGTTAAAAGCAACTAAATTGAATATTGATCAAAGTGGAGGGGCTTAAGTTGTAAAAATTGAAACTTAATTTTTATAAAACAAACCAAACAAACCAAACACCCCCAAAAGGAGGTGTCTGGTCGATCAAGTAAAGCAGGGGGCGATCCCCACTTTTTCAAAACCCTAAAACTTCATTAATCTTGCAAATTGAAGGATTAATCCAAGTTGAAATCGAAATTTGAGCTTAGAATCATGATCCTCATCACAAGAGGATTGTAAGGTATGTAAAATCTGATGAAATCTCTCAACTTGAATTTCTCATGATTTTGGAAAATCTGAAATTAGATGTTGCATGTGTGTTATGTGGTTAGATTAGAGTTGATATGGTGTCTAGAAGTGAAACCTAGCCAACTACATGTGAAATCATGACCAAATTCAGGAAATTCCATGAACACCTTGAAGATGGGTTGTGGGTTTTACATGATGATGATGAACACTAGGGTTTAGAATGATTATTCTAGTGTAATTCGATCTTAGAAAGTGATTTCAGAAGAGTATGATGTTTAAATGCTATATGAAGGCTTTATTGAAGTTAAGTTAACTAATTAGCAAGCTATAAACATGAATATGAAAGATGTAAGAATTCCGCCCTTATAGTGTTTGTTGAAATGCCTCAAAGAAGGCTTGAAACTGAATTGTTAAGTTAAAAACGCATAATTATGAAGTATGACGAAATGTGCGTTATGTATGTAAAACATAGAGTTCTAAACATAAAGTGATTGAACTCTATAGGAAAGGAAGCCGGGGCATCTAGCGGGCAAACCGGTGTGGACGCACGTTTGAAGGGCTTGCTTTAAAGGTATGTAACTTGACCTGTTACATTAAGTAGATTTTAATTATTATTACATGCGTAATTGGATTTTAGAATAAGGGTTGTTTTGAGTTAAAGTAACAATGTTGAAATAGTGAATAAAAGATCAAAATTTGATTAGAACTCGTTGGTAGTCGTAATAAAGGAGGATTCCTTAGACTAGCCAAACGGGTCGAATAATCAAATAAAGCATTGATAGTGTTACATAATGTGATTGATTGGTCATTGTTATCATTTGATAATTGACACATAAAAATATAAGAAATTTAGAATGTTGGTTTGATCGAATGAAAGATTTGAGAAGTTGTGTGGGTGAGGTAAACAAACAAAACAGTCCAAATCAGGTGTTTGCAGGGCCTACCGTAAGTTACGGTACCACCGTAACTTACGGTGGAGGTTAAAAAGGCATACGGTGGAACTCTTCTGAGTTACGGTGATCATTGTTGAAAATCAACTACCGTAACTTACGGTAGGACCGTAAGTTACGGTAGAGCCTGACACAAATTATACATTTTGTATAATTGTAACTATTTGAATTCATTTCGATTCTAGTTCAATTAAGGATCATTTCTAAGCATTCTAATACAAATGTTTTTATGTAAACATTTCAGTTTTAGGTACTCAAGGATTACGGATGACGATCAAGCAAGCTTTTGAAGAACCGAACACATATTTTTGAAGCTTCCGCATAAATTAACTCGTTTTGAACAATGTTACGATGTAAATTGTTTGCTAAACAACTTATGGATGTTTAAACTAGTCGGTTACTCTAATATTTAACTTTTGGATTTTATGCTATAAAATCATCGTAATATTTATATATATATATATATATATATATATTGCACAATTACCTTAAATAAAAGATGGGTGTTACAGACTCCACCCTAACACTACTTTCTACACCAGATCCTAAGTCACGACCCGACTCAACAGAACTAGGAGTGGCAGACGTAGAGGGAACTGGTTGCTGATCATCAGTGTTTGTACCACGAGATTCAGCAATACCCTCTTCATCATCGGGAATGTGAGAAACTTCAGATGTAAACATTTCATATGAGTCAAAAAATTGATATGATTTAATGTTTTATCAAAAACAGGTTGTTCAGTTATGAGTTTAGATTTAAAAGGATAAACATATTCATAAAACTTTACATCTCTAGAGAATTTTTTTTTTCTCATCTAAACTCCAAAGTTTATAACTTTTTTTTTGTATTAGAATATCCAATTAACACACACTTATCAGCATGATAAGCAAATTTATCAGACTCATGTAAAACAGTACTAAAACATAAACAACCAAAGTTTCTCAAATGGGATAAGAAGGGTTTAAAACCAAACATAAGCTTATACGGACTCTTACCACCTAATACTGAGGAAGGAAGCCTGTTAATTAAATAGACAACAGTTAGCACACAATCACTCCAGAACCTCAAAGGTAAACCACCCTGAAACATCAGAGCTCTGGCTATATTTAAAAGGTGTCGATGTTTTCGTTCAACTATTCCATTTTGTTGTGGTGTATACGAGCAAGATGTTTGGTGTATAATACCTTTACTATTACAAAAGCTGGCCATCTTGCTATTTACAAACTCAGTTCCATTATCACTACGGAAGACTTTAATCCTTTTTTTAAACTAAGTAAGTACAAGTTCATAAAAAAATTTAAGATTTTCAAAAACTTCTGTTTTGTTCTTTAAAAGATAACACCAAAAAGACCTGGAATAATCATCCACCACAGTTAAAAAATACTTATAACCTTCATGACTACTAATTTTATACGGACCCCACAAATCCAAATGAACCAAATCACCAACATACTTAGATTTATGTTCACTAAGAGGAAAAAGGAACCCTAACTTGTTTAGATTTATGACATATCTCACACGGACCATGTTCAACAGTGTTAATACCTAGACTCCCTTTTAAAACAGCCAGAACTTGATCTGAAGGGTGACCTAGTCTACTGTGCCACATATTAGACTTTAAAACACTATTAAAACATGTATTCACAGAATTACCATTTCAACCGACCAAGTAAAGACCATTATCCTGTCTACCAATCACCAGGATTTTCTTTGATTTCAAATCCTGTAACATGCAATTGTCTTCATTAAATAACACAGCTATGCCATTATCTTTAGAAAGCTTATGAACAGACAACAGATTCACACTATAGTCAGGCACATAGAACACATCTTTTAAAATAACACCACTAATCAGTTTTAACTCACCAATCTTTATAACTCTTACACTAGTTCCATTAGGGTGACCAACAGTTAAACCACATTCAGAAACATCCACACAATTAAACATGTCTTTATTAGTTTTAAGCATATGTTGATTAGCACCAGAATCAACAATCCAGTTATATTCAGTTTTAAAGTTTAGACTACTAGAACAACACGTATAACTACTAGTAAAATTAGACATGTTGACCAACTTACCTCCCATACTTGACTTTATCTGCTCTCCCCCATACTTTTCACTAACTAAACTTAACAACTTAGCTATCTGCTCAGAAGTAAATGGCATAGCAGACACAACAGAACCAATAGAAGTAGCAGACATACCAGATTTATTACTACTACTAACATTATTATTATTATTATTATTATTATTATTATTATTATTATTATTATTATTATTATTATTATTATTAGCAAACTGTCTTGTACTTCTCTTTTTTCATACCAGGGGGGTATCCTATTATCTCAAAACAACGATCAACAGTATGTCCTAACATATTACAGTGAGTACACTTCAAATTAGGATTAGGACCCCTAAAGTTCCTTCTTCTAGAATCAGAACTCAGATTAGTTTTAGACACAAAGGATACACTTTGACTCTTTGACCCACTACTAGCAATCCTATGAGATTCTTCTCTAGAGATAATAGAGAAGGCAACTTTGACAGAAGGAAATGGCTCTCTGGTTAATAGATTTGTTCTTACAGGTTGATATACGTCGTCAAGACCCATAAGAAACTGCATGAGTTTGATTAAGGTTGAGAAATCGTTATAATCTTTAGTTGCTTGACAAGAACATGAAGACAGATGCGCCATTGCATCAAACTGTTTCCACATTGTCGTCAGTTTATTATAATATTCAGCTACACTACTTCCATTTTGGGAAACACTGTGTGTTTCTTTTTATAAAGATCATACACCATAGAGCCATCTACTTTATCAAAGGACTCTTTCAGATCTAACCAAACTTCAGAGGCAAGTTTTGAAAAAACTTGCCCCAAAAACAACTCTTCACAAATAGAATTTAACAACCAAGTAATGACCACAGAATTGCATCTATCCCATTGGGCAGCCAGAACCTCATCATTTTTAGATTTTTCAACCTTTCCATCTATAAATCCATATTTATTTTTAGTTTCTAGGGCTAATTTCATAGCATTTGACCAGACATAATAATTTTCAGTACCCTTTAGTTTAATACTAACTATAGTCAGACTGCTAGAGTCACTTGGATGCAAATACAAGGGGTCTCCTATGTCCAATTTACTAATTAAGGTCTGGGAAGTACCTTCACCATCACCCATGATAACAACACACAGAAGAAGCAACAAACAAAAAATAACAGATTTCTAAGAATGTAAGACAAATAGACAACAACAATCTAGGGCGAAGCTGAGTCAGGGACCAGATTCCAGGTTCGTCACTCTATGGTGCTTGGACAAGCCTTTACTCAGGAGCCATTCCTAAACCTACTAGAAACACTACAGGAAACGAAACAAGAAGAACAGAAAACAACAATAACAAACAGAATAGAACAGATCAATACGACCAAGAACCAACACAACAAAAACAAACCAGACAATGCAACAGATAACAAGTAGACTCGATCAAGTGCCGGCCCGACTAGTCCGGTAAACAGGGATGCCTAGACTCAACAATATTATGATGAAAAAAAATAAAACAAAAAAAAGATATAGACAGGAACGATCTTACAGCGGGTGCAAGAAACTCCAAATAATATCAGATCTGTAGTTTTCAAGAACTACAAGATCTGATGCAGAAAGAAGAACCTCAACAACACCTCTGGTTAGTTTGCCCTGAACCTTCGAGGGTTACAGAGACTACCACAGATAACAAGAACGGAGAGAAGATAGCAAACCCTAAGTTAGGGTTTCGAACAGCACCACCAAACATTTCACCAAAAGACCACAGATCTAAGCAGATCTGTCACCAACCCAAGTTTCCGAGCACAGAAACCCTAGACAAACAACACAACAGTCAGAAAATACAAATTACACAGCGAAAAATAACAAAAAATGATCATCAACAGGAGCACAAGAGCTCTGATACCATGTGAAAAACAATGGTATGATGATAATCAACAACAAACAACAGAAGATGAACAACAAAGAGGCGACAAAACAAGCGACAAAACTCTTATTACCCAAACCAAAAAGATTTGCCCCCCTAAGAACCCTAGATCTTACAACCGTAAGATCTGAATCAATACAGAGAATACAAAAGGTATCAAGATGATCATCCACTGATGATCATCTACAAAAACCAGCAACAAACTCTCAGAAATACAAGTGAGAGTAGAGAGGATAACAACTGCGATAACAATCGCCTTAACAAATCCTAAGACTAATATAGAGAGTGTAAGTGTAAATGTGAGAGAGATGAACTGAACAAATGAGCTGCAACAACCTTTTTATATGAGCGACCACAAGAAGTTACAACCAGGTCCAAAAGATTGGCCAATGATGATCGCAGTCCCTCAATTGTTACCGAATACACCCTCCACACCTGTTGCAACAACTAAAACAACATATAACAACCATAACAACTTATGAGCAGATGAAAAATATAAGCCCAAATACCACGAGCCCAATATTCAAAATGAGCCCAGAACAGAAAATGTAAATAATAACAAAGGCCCAAATGGATGACCAATAACATGATATTTTAACAAATAGCCATAGTACAATCGTTCCATTCCGATATTATCCTTGGTTCTGTTAAGACATTTGTGCTGCCCCAAACCCATTCAATTCTCTCGTTTATAAGGCTATATCTTTGTTTCACGCTACAATGTTTACCCGACTCCATCGCGAAGAGGTTAGGGTACCTAGCCCGTAAAGTGATGTCCCCAATCGAAGGATGCTTCATTAACTTATCATGAAGACTTACACAACCAATGATAGCACTTTCACTTCAATCAAAATCTGAAACAACACACAAAATAAGTTAATACAATAATAAACTATTTGGCTAAGGAGGAGATGGTGTTGGGGTGGTGACGCTCATAACTAGTCTTGACACAAAAATGCGATAAACTGTGCTTATTTAGCTGGTTTTGCTAGGCCAAGTTTGCATCTATATGATCGTGTCACATCTAGAGGTCTTTGGTACGCTTATATTTAGCTTCTTGCTACGCCTTGAACATGTCCTCGAAAATGCTTCCATCCAGCATCCAACTTCAGTCCTCGTTGCTTTATTTCTTTAGAAAACATGAATTTAAATATATCAAACGATATACAAATGATTAGTAGTTTAATAACGATCAAAATCAGTTACCTTATATAAAAATGTTAATGACTTCTGTTTGATGATAAATTCACTAATTTTCTATCAATATGTATTTGAGCCATGTTATTTTCTTAAGATCAATATTTTTAGTAAATCTAAATACCACATAATCTTGTATTCGCAAAGATTTAAACTTACATTAGTTTTGTAGAAAAAATATATCGTACATTACGGCTTAACGTACTTAACGTACAACAACATGCGTGATTTGTTCTATAACATGCGTGATTAATGTTTTCAATATGCGTGATTATTGTGTTTCAACATGCGTGATTTTGGATTTGAGAGTTATAACGTGCGTGATTTTAAAATGAACGTGCGTAATTACCTGTCGTACGTGATGTACGTTAAGCCGTAATATACGTTAACCTTCCTCTAGTTTTGTATATGTAGCGGTGGAAGGCAAGCACCATAAAACTAGGCATGTTATGTGTTAATGAATATTTGTCTTAGATTATACTAGAAATCAGTTCAAAATATAAATATATATTTACGTAGGGCATTACATTTCCAGATCTTCCAAAATCATATTAACTAGTAATAACATCCGCGCGCGTTGCGGCGCGGTACATCACAAACATTAAATAGATTAGTCCAAACGTTATGTGATGCGTTAATCATGCAAAAACCCGCGTTTCGACGTATCCGATTGAACTCAACGTAACCTATATAAGCATTGTAATCGGATCAAACATAAAGTAAATCAAATATACCGTACAATCATAATGTATTATATGTGACCTGATTCATACATAGAAAATGTAGCGGGTTTAACGGAAAAGATGACACGTATAACCAAAAGAGATGAATTATAACTTTAGTATAAATGGAAAAAAAACCACAATTTGACTTCACTCGGTTACAAACAAAATTTACAAAACATCACCTAACTCGTTTCCAAAAAAAAATTACGTCGAAACATATACCAACTCAAATTAAACCGAAACTTACATAAAAATATGCACATAAAAATGTTTTTTTTAACGAATACGTATTATATTTGACCTGACTCGTTTCCAGAAAAAGTTTATGTCGACACGTAGAGTGTAACGAACTAATACCGGCACGTACATAATAATATGCACGTGAAAAAAATAATTTTTCTTAAGTAGAGGAGGTATAACGGTAAACTCAAAACAAATTATTAGTACAAAACTTAATAGGTCAATAATGTTTGTAAAATTGAGCTAAGTATCACTAATGCCAAACTATTGCCAGCGAACACTAACATCAGAAGAGCTTGTAAAAATAAAATAAATAAATAAAAGGGTAAAAAATAACACCGAACAAAAACATACGTAAAATTGTTGAACAGGCACGCCTGTTGCGGCGTGTTAATGCGATGAAATTAGACAGAAACGTAAAACGTATAACAGAATAATTAAGTTGATCTAAGATTCTCGTGTTGCGACGAACTTTTCAAACGGATTAAAATAGATGTGTTGCAATTGACCTGTCAAACGTGAAAAAACAAACAAAAAAACGTTGAACCTCACATGCACGTTGCTGCGTGTTGACTCGCAAAATTTAGAACGAAGTGTGAAATGAAAAACTTGTGAAAAATGAAAAGTATTGGGGACCAAAGTTGAAAATTAAAAAGTGTTTAGGTTAAATTGACAAGTTGAAAAGCTTAGGGTTAAAACTAAAAAAGTCAAAGGGGTTAAAAATGAAAAATGCAAAAATTTTTGAAAAACTCCCCATCCATAAGTTACAACCATATAAAATAACTAATTGTTGCTAATTTATAGTTTTTAAATATTTTGGTATTACTTTAAATATTAATTTTTTTTCCGAACTCTCGTGCCTAAAACATGTCAAGAAATGAACATTTCAAAGATCTTATAGAAAATTATGCCACATATGTACCTCACAGGTTTTTGAATTCGCATGTTTTAAACACATGTAAAAACCATTTTGGGTACTTATATAGACCCAAATACTATGATACTGCTAAAATTTTAGCATTTGTCGACCACCAGCTATTTGTTTCTAAAAATATGCCCATGTATTTCGAGACCAGCGTTTCCGATAGATATATTTATATTGCATGAGTAACAAAGTAACGTGCACGCATATGGAAATCTTGTTACCGGGTTTTCCTCAGAATTGGTGTGGACTCGGGTTACTTTCGTAGTACTCCGTTTTTCCAGTGGGTACCCAAAGAATGTTCGGGATTGATTCTGTTGGCCGTTAAAAAAAAATGAAAATATCCCACAAACACATCTAAAATATCAACATTACATTTGGAAAACAATTCCAACATCACCGATTACAACAAACATCACGTGATGTCAACAAAGTTACCACCCAAATGAGATCGGTGGCTTAATAACTTTTAAAGAGGGTGATCGTGATTTTGTGTAAAAACTACACCAAATATTTTTAAGGGGGCCGCCCCCACAACATCATAGTGTAGGTCCGCCTTGAATGTAAGCTTACTGAATTGCCTTTTAAATAACAATAAAATAAAATAGATTCTTAATTATGTGATTGATTGTAATTTGTTTTCTTATTTTTCTCACAACTTATAAGTTTACTTAGGCTGGACGGTATGGGGTTAGTCCCCGGTTCGTCCAGGTCCGGCGCCGAGCCAAACACCACACCGCCCCCTCCCGGCTTCGTCCTCCTCGTCCTCAGCCAGACGTTTGTGACGGTCCACAAAAGGAAAAAGACTATCCTTCCCCCTCTCTCACACACCTATGCATACAATATATACATATACTTTTTAGGTCCATCCCCCCATTTCCATACATCCATCCTCTTTGCTCCATCATCATGCCCATCCTACGTGGCGTTTACGTGACGAACCATCCTCCAATGGAGGACCATCACCATACCGTGTAGCCTTACGATTATCGGTGTATACTTTTCAATTTTACAGATGATATATAAAGTAGTTTAATGGATGTAAATGCTATGGATATATAAACTAATATATGTAAATAAATTGCTAACAAATCTAGAGTAAAATATATGTATAATAGAGTTAGAATCATTTTTTTTTTGTAATTATAGAGTTAAATATATAATTTTCTTTACATCAAATTATCTGAAACAGATTTTTGTGTAAAATATTAGTATGTATAATGGAGTTAGAATCATTTTTTTGTAATCATATACTTAAAATTACATCAAATTATTTGAAATTGCGTAGATTCTGGATGACTTATGACACAACGTAAAATTAAATAATTATTATTTTAAGTTTTTCCGCAACAAACAAGATGAAATATCTTTTTATATAGTTAATGGTATTTATAAAATTAAAATATTTCTGAAGAGACAGTAGGGACAAAAATATTGTCACCGACGTGCATGCACCACTCGATATTAGGCTCCACAGTCATTCAAGTTTATTGTAGTCATACTAAATGTAATACTATCATTGTATTTTTACGTTTTTGAATAACATCTTTAACAAAATTAAAGAATGAACCATATTAACAAATGAGTAGATAGTGATGAACTCTGAGGGAAACAACTTAATGACAAGTTTCTATAATATGATGTTTATTAAATATACATAGTTTTTTTGAACGGCAAATCACTTTATATATATATATATAAAGAGCCAGCAAGCGACTGGAAGAACAAAGAACAAAAAGAAAAAACAAAACAAAGCTATAGAAACCGTTTACAAAAGGTCGCTAACATCAAACAATAACCAATTCTCCCACTTTGGCTTTTTAATCTTGGAGCGATTGCTAACCCAAAGAAAAGAATCTTCCTTGATGAACTCCACTGTCTTCAATATGGGAATGAAGCAATCATTGAAAACTTTGGCATTCCTCGCATTCCAAATTCTCCAAACCGTGGCTATTACAATCGTAGAGACCAACCGCTTCCAGATCCTGCTACCCGGACAATCTTTAACATAACTGACCATCTCCATAAGAGTAGAGCAATTATTAGGAAATTGGATGCGGATCCAAGCCAACACGTTCCACCAAATACTTTTGGCCCACAAACAATTCACAAAGATACCTTAGAAGCAATTATGCCACGGAGAGCCCGCCATAGGAGAATATTACCTTTGAAAGGAGCCCAACAGTTCCAAAGGAGGGCGGGATCTAGCTCCGGGGTTGGCTGCCGAGAATTTTCAAGCTGAAGCCGGACCTGTTTAACCGAGAAGCCGAAGTCCACAGAATTACGCCATTTCCATACCCCATTTTCCAAAATCAGATTCTGATTAAGAATTAATCCAGCTTTGGCTAAGTCCGAATCCACTTTACCGATTTCCTTCCATACCCCGGGGATCGACTTCTTCAAGGGAATTAGGAGATTAGAAGAGTTATTACAATGAACCGAGGAAATAACCTTAGCCCATAATTGGTTTGGGTTCGATATAAACCTCCACCACCATTTAGTCAACATGGCTAAGTTAAAGTCTTTGATACTCCCAATCCCTAGCCCGCCTTTCTTTTTCGAATTCATTAGACTCTCCCAACGGATCCATCTCAGCTTTTTTGAAGACTCGGAGAAACCCCAAACGAAATCTCTACGGATTCTTTCTAGCTTATTTATGACGCACTTTGGAGCGGCGAAAATGGAAAGAAAGTACGAAGGGAGACTACCCAGAACCGCTTTGGCCAAGGTAACTCTGCCAGCAAAAGAGAGAAGTCTCGCTTTCCATTTAGATAACTTCACAGCAAATTTTTTAATCACAGGATCCCAAAATTTCGCTCTCCTCATATTAACTCCTATTGGAATCCCCAGGTACGAAAAGGGCGATTGCCCCACTTCACAATTCAAAATGCTAGCCATCCGAGCCTTTTCGCCATCATTGACCCCAAACCCGTATAGTTTACTTTTGTGATAATTAACTTTAAGTCCCGTGACCAGATTTAGCCAGCGGAGAAGGCGTTTAAGCGTAGCCGCATTTTTCTCCGACCAACTCCCTATGAATAAGACATCGTCAGCATAACAAAGATGCGACAGAGATGGGCCGTCATTAGGGAGCTTAAAGCCTTGAAATAAATCAGCATTAATGCACCTCTTCATGAAAAAGCTGATTATTTCCATCGCCAAAATAAAGAGAAACGGGGAGATGGGATCACCCTGTCTGAGGCCCCTTTTAAACTTAAATTCATCCGTAGGCGACCCGTTCACCAAGACCGAACCCGTCCCCGAGACCAGACACCCTTTTATCCATCTAATCCACTTCTCGGGGAACGACATACATTGCATCATTCGGAACAAGAATTTCCAATTTAAGGAGTCGTAAGCTTTTTCAAAGTCGACTTTAAAAATCAACAGCCCCTGTTTATTCTTCTTAGCCCACGCCACCGTCTCACTGATTATTAGCGGACTATCAAGAATATTCCGCCCACCTAAAAAAGCCGACTGCATAGGCGAGATAATTTCTTCCATCACCGGTTTTAACCGGTTAGCCAGAACCTTCGTTATAATTTTATACATAGACCCGACCAAAGAGATTGGCCGAAAATTAGCAAGAGTTTGTGGGTCTTTAGATTTGGGAATTAAGGCCACAAAAGAAGGGTTACACCCTCTGCTAAACTCCCCATTCCAAAAAAAATCCATCATCACTCCCATAATAGGATGTTTCAATTCCTTCCAAAATTTCTTAAAAAACTTAAGCGTAAAACCATCAGGGCCTGGGGACTTACCGCCGTCACAACTCTTTATGGCTCTCCAGACTTCCTGTTCTGTGAACTCCTCGCACAACATCATCCCACTATGGTACGAAATATTAGGTAGACCGTCACCATTAAAACTAGGCCTACGCCTGATAGGCTCAACGAATTGTTTCTTAAACCACCCTCTTATCTCTTTTTTGAGTTCCACTGGGTCACTAATAAAGGAATCATTAAACCGGAGCCCAATAATTCTGCTAGACGCTATATTCACGTTCATCATTTTGTGAAAAAAGGAAGAATTCTCGTCCCCGAACTTCAACCATTTCACTCTAGCTTTTTGTTGAAT
Organism: Helianthus tuberosus; assembly: GCA_030545235.1. NCBI lineage: Eukaryota > Viridiplantae > Streptophyta > Magnoliopsida > Asterales > Asteraceae > Helianthus > Helianthus tuberosus. The sequence goes on from CM060406.1 coordinate 56,125,142, forward strand.
ATTTTTTTCTTTATCGGTCTCCAGCTTATTAAGTTTCACCCGAAGATCAATTCTCATTTTTTTATCTACCTCCGATAGAGGACCAACATCAGTCCTTGATTCAATATCTCTTATAACCTCGGAGATCCTACTCTCTTCTTTTATAAACTCAGCCTTAACTTCCGATCTCCACTTCTTAATCTCCGATTTAAGATTTTTCAGAATCGAAGCAAAAGTCACGTCAAACCTACCTCCAAATTGAGTGATAGCCAAAACACTTTGAACTAAAGAAAGCAATCTTTGATCATCCACCCACGAGGTGAAAAATTTGAAAGGAATAGGACCAAAGTCCAACGGATTACACAACAGGGAAATTGGGCAATGATCCGAGTCTCCCTTTTCGTGAACCTCCGTTTTAGCAGCCGGCCAGCGATTAAGAAAAGATTCACAAACCAAGAATCTGTCTAACTTACTAAGTTTCACGTTAGCATGCCCGGAGATAAAAGTAAACTTACCTCCAGTCATGGAAAACTCGAAAAGCCCAGCATTGGAGATAAAATCATTAAACGCCTCCGCCGCACTCCTGTCGAAAGTAGAGTTAACTCTTTCGTCTTCAACACGAACATCATTAAAATCACCAAACAAGACCTTCAGCCCCTCCACTTGAGATAACAGATTCAGTAACTCGGTCCAAAAGCTTCTTCTGAGCCTAGCATCATTCGGCGCATGAATATTTACCAAATTCATCTTCTCCTCCACCCCAGCAATTTTGCCTGAGACCATCAAAAATCGATTGTTCTTCAAGATATATTCTTCACGAAATAGGTTAGGGTTCCACAACATAGCCAACCCTCCAGATCTCCCAACAGAATCAACTGAAGCAACTTTCAGACAAGAATTGTCCCAAAAACGCCTCAAATCAACTTCAGACAAACCCGCACGATGAGTTTCTTGGAGCCCAATAACATCAGCTTTCAAAACCTTTTAAGCTTCTTAACCCAAATCCCCTTCCTAATAGAGGAAACCCCATTCATATTTATGGACAAAAAATTCATCTTCAAACCAATTTCTCCGAATCCCCACTAACCAACTTTCTAACATGGTTATCAAATCCGCCTACCTCAATACCCAGAGCAGTACCCACCCTGATAGTCTCGTTCACCTCTTTATCGAACTCTGAGATAGAATTATCATCGACCATCAGACCATCCACATCGTCTTCCTCCAATCTTGACTGCCTGAAGTTCACCCCTTCCCCCTTATTGGCCCCAGCTTCCATCCTTAAAATTTCCTCAATGTTAAAGGGGTCAGAGGATCTTCATCACCAACAGAGTTATTTAGGTCAGGGATCGAATGGATTTGGGCTGCCACTTTATGGATTGATTTAGATTTTATGGGCCTCCTCGTAATGTAACTGGGCCGAGGTAATTCGGAGTCAAGCCCACCGAAGTATCCATCATCTCCAAAAGAAGCTCCACTATGCTGGCCCACTGGCCCCACCTCTTCCCTATCTTCTCTCTCAAACAATAAATTAATATTGCCTACTTCTCTGTCTTCAATAACTTGGGTGAATAAATTCTCTTTAGGAACTTGGGCCCCACTAGCATCATTACCCTGCGCATGTTCTCCTGTGTCGAGGATACCAAAAGTTGGATCAGCTCCCATGCACGTAGGAGAGAGGCCCTCATTATACCCAGCCGACTTTCTCCCCTGCACGTGATCCTCGGAAATCGGAGAGACATGGACGTTAGAATTCCCCATGCAATCTGAATCCCCCATGCATCCCTTCGAATTCCGACAGCCAACTTCCGATGAACAATCAAATTCCGATGACTTGACGGAAGAACTCTTCTCACTTCCACCCCTCGGAGATCCTCCGACTTCCGATGAGCTAACCGGAGATCCTGGAATGGATACCACGTCTTCGAGAAACGCCGGAGACCATTGACCGGATATTTCTTCCACCCAGATTTTCAGATTGTGATCCTTCCATGTTAAATCAAATTCTTTAGAGATTCTTCTACCCGAGTTCACTAACACCGCTAATATGTCTTCCGCTAGATTGCCGTTAGACACATCAACATCCGATTTGACCAACAACCTTCCACACCTTTCACCGATCTTATTGAAGACGTGACGGTCCCATAAAGCAACCGGAACCCCCAAGATTTTAATCCAAGCCACTCTCTCGTAAATTGGAGGAAGGCCTTCCCAGATATAGAGCCTCGAAAACCATTTCTCCCATTCGTTCACCATATTGCATCTGAAATCCTCCGCGTCCGCTGGGTTGTTAAAACAAAGAAGGACCTTGAGACCACCCAAGTATTTCAGATTAAATCCTTCTTCCATAATGTTCGACAAAAGAGATACTAAGTCATTCAGGATATTGATATCTTTAACTTCTCCCACCAGGGATTTGAATTCCAAATTTTTCTTAGTCTCCGCATTCATAGGAGGGAGGGCAATGGTATCAGCCGGGTCCTTACTACTCTCACCGGCAACTACAGAGCTAAAAGATTTACCTCCAAAACGAGAAGGAGCTACCGGAGCTGGGACTCCGTAACTAGAAGGATCCGGCCTCCTTTGACCCATACCCGTCATCTTAGCCTGATTCACCCCCTGCAATCTATCAAAAACTGACACACGATTGCCATTGCTCCATGCACCAGTCTTAGAGCCATCTCTATTAAACATGGCTAGGTTTACACCTATGACCGCCCCGTCTATTCGGACCTCCTTAAGTTTCTCTAACCACCACTTCGGGTCCGAAACACTGGATAGTTTGATAAAGCCAAATTTATTACCTCCTCTATCTTTCTTCATCGGAACGAATGCATCTTCTAGATTATCAAGATGATCGAAGGCATTCCAAAGAGTGTCTTTATCACAGGATTCAGGAAGATTGTAAATAAAAAAACGACGTCGTATTCCTCAATCTGGCTTCCCTCATATAAAACTGTTTATCTTTCTTGAACTCTTGACGACTAATAACCTTATTCCAGTTATCAGGTTGATGTTTCCACGTCCTCCGCCCCATGGCTACTCCGAGAAAACAAAAGAACAGAAGAATTGCGGCCCAAGAGGTGTTAATGGGATTCGAAACGATCTAGCTTAACTATACTCAGATAGCCGCGACCGGTATCAGACCCGCTAAGCCCTCCGAGAAACCGAAAAACCTCTGTGGGAAAGGAGACCAGGAGGGAGACACTACCAGCAAGAAGGAGAAGAATATATCGATCCGAAATGCGAATGGGAGAAGTACCAGGCCGAGATAGGGAGAACGGTACAACCGGCTAAACCCGACGGGTTAACCAGGACCCTTCACAATATTTCGGCAGTGAAAAACCTCGTATGGGATTAAGTCAAGTTAGAAAAACATTAAATTGCATTTCAACTCATGTACAAGCTTGCAGGGCGCGCTCTCTCTCTCTCTCTATATATATATATAAAGTGTTCTACCGTTAAAAAAACCCTCATAAAAGATAGTTTATGGTATGATAATGTTTTTGTGTTCAGATTTATGATAAGTCCCCCGTAGTGGAGTGGTACATCACATAGATGTTGGCCATGGCGCCCCATAGCGTCCGGTCACACCACACTACTAAAAAACTGTTGGAAATTTAGATGGTGTGAATGAATATTAATTTAGTGAAATTATAATTTAGTAAAATTATAATTATTTACTAGACTCTTCTATGGGTGATAAACTCTTAAGTAGAGTTTTTATGTTAATTTATTAGTTTTTATTAGAGTTTATGTCTCTAATAAAATCTCTAATAAAGTGAGACTTTTAATAGAGTTTTTATGTCAATTTATTAGTTTTAATTAGAGTTTATTTCTCTAATAAAGTGAAACTCTTCTCTACCATATATCTCTTGTATGCAAAGTAGGTTATGTGCCTAACTTGATGAAGCTAATTACAAATAGAGAATTGAAAGTGGAATTTTTAGAAGAAAAAAAAAACTAGAAGAGTTCTTGGAGATACTTGAAGACCATGTGTTGGGTACTTAGGGAGATATGTTTTCTCTATTCGATTTCATCATCTTCATACCATTATTTCCCACAAGTTCTAACACTATAATTTTATCTGGTGTAACCTTGGGCGCGTGGCCATCTCCGACAATACATACTGCTTCGGCTGTTGTACCTTGGGAGACAGACGTGTCGTCTTTAGTAGAGGCGCGGAATTTTTTTAAGGGAAGCGTGTTGAACACGTGCCTCAACCAAAATCTTCAATGTTTTAGTGTGCTCTTTGTTGCAGTCAAGGAGTATTTTTCAAGACTCAAGATAATGAATACTTGAGTCAAGGATGCTATCAAATGCGCGTGAAGGACCCACCAGAGATGCGGCTTGAATCAAGATTGGTATATAAAATTATATTTTATATTCTTTTATTTAGTTTTGCAACCGGTATTGGACTATGATATTTCCTACGAAGAACGGGAGTCTTGTTATTATATATTTTGTAATTATATTTTATAAAAAGTGAACCTAGTTCCTACAAACTTAAAACAAATTTCGTGAGATTGTTGCTACAATCTTAAAACCTTATTTATAAGGATTTTGGGTTCACAAAAGGATTTATAGAAAAAAATATTTTAAAGATTATGATCTTATAAATATTTTCTTTTGGGAAATATGTATGTGGTACAACTTGTTGTGTTTGGATTTCTTGATATTGAGATATAATCTTAAATCCTATACCGTGATACAAAACAAATAGTTATGGTTCAACCGTTTGGTTTTTGAAACGATTTTGGTAATCGTTAATTTTTCTAACTTTTGTGTTAGATTGGGTTTATTAGTGTAAACCGTACGTTTTTTGTAAACGTTAAATTTTCTAACATGTGTGTTAGACCGGAATCATTGGTGTAAACTATACAATTTTTGTAAACGTTAAATTCTCTTAACACTACAAAAAAAGTCCATTTAGTGGCACACACTTCTAGTGGCATTTAGCTTTTGTGCCACTTATTTGGGTTTTAGTGGCACTTTACGTTTGCCACATTTGCTTAGCACACGTTTTTAGTGGCATTTAGTCCTTATGCCACTAATTTAGATTTTTAGTGATACTTTCCATATGCCACTAAAATATTTGATAACTTTTAATGGTACTTAACGTGTGCCACTATTTTCGAAGTGCTTCTAAATTCTAAAATCTTCTATATCTATCCTTAAAACACTTTAATAAAATGTTTCTTGGTATACAAAATTTACTTAAAACTTTACTCAATAACATACTGGTCTAGTGGTATAATGAGTCCCTTTTCAAGATGTGTAAGGTTCAAATTCTGTTACATGTAGATATAGTAGGGTAAACAGTAAACAAATCGAGCCGAGCTTGTTTAACTTATCAAAGCTTAAGCTCGACTAGGCTCGGTTCGTTTATTATTTATTAATTAACTTTTATTAACTATAATTATTATTTTATTAAAATTTATATACAACATAATATATATAGGGTATGGATCCTAAGATAAGTCCACACTATTTGAGAAATTGAGAAGCATTCTGGACCACACATTTCCCTAAGCATTTCGTAATATACATATATCTATATTATCAAATCTTGAATTGTATACATATGTATATACTCAATTTTAAACTATATATACTCTATATATTAGTTATAATAAATTTTAGCACAATGGGTCGATTAGGTTTGCGAGTAAGCCTGAGCTTGATAACCGAATCTCGAGCACGTGCTCGTTTACTAATTGAGCTTGTTTTTAGGTTTGGGCTAGGGCTCGAGCTCGGTTAAGCTCGGCTCGTTTGCACCCTCATAAATAATAAAATTTCAATTTTAAATTACTATATATGTTCTCCCCTAATTGATTTTAGCCTATATAATTAAACTATTCATTTGGGTGGTTTAAAAAAAAGGAGATTAGCGGCGGTACTTTTAGGTTTGAAAGTTTTGATTTTCCCTCTTAATCAATCTCAAATCGCACCACTAACCTAATTTCTGATCGAAAGGAAGCCCTAACTAGAGGAGTGGTTCAATCGCCGGTGACCGAAAGGACAAAAGGGCTACGAAAAGTTCAATCGCAGTTTCAACCCACCTTCAATCCTAGGTTAGTATAAAAGATAATGACTATGTTCAATTGATCATATGTGTGATTGCGTGGTTATGTGATTCATATGTGTATTTCTTTTTTTTCTTGTTCAGTTTGAGTTGAATCTTCATTTTAATTTTGCCCGGCAATACTGTTATTGCAAAGATTGAACTACTTTGCTCATCTGACGTTTCTAAAATTACAATTTAAGTTTGATAACATATTGATTAATTGATTTACATCAGAAGTTCTAATTGACTTGCAACTGTATGGGGCTATATTGTTTAATTCTAACCCTAAGTAAGTTTGTGTCTGATTGTTCATATCTTCTATCTGATTCGGTTTGTGTTCTTGTGTACGTATTCAACTTCTGAGAAATATGAAAAAGTCTATCTGATATAAAAAAGTATCAATATAACAATTTATCAAAGAAGCATATAGGGAAAGAATCAAATAAAACATATGCAAGATTACGCAAACAATATGAGCAATAGGACAATTTGATGTAGTTTTATTTGTAAATCACCACTGTAATAATAAAAGTGGAATGAAGTAAACCAAACAAATGAGTTTCAAAACATTTTGATGTACAAATTTATGAATTTGCTTACAAATCATGTGGGATCAATACACAACATCATTTAGACTGCGGGGAGTAAGGCGTTGGTTGGGGCGTGGGAAGCCCTTCAACGCCACCTGCTCCACTCCGGGTTGGTGTTGGTTGGGGCGGTGCCCTTTGGCGTGGGTATTCATCCTGGCCGCGGGGGGGGGGGGGGGGGGGGGGGGGGGTAGGTAGGTAGGGTGACTTGGCTGACTTTGGTTGGCTAGTTCAATATGTTTGGCTTTGGTTGGCTACTTTAATTAAAAAAGTTTCACATGGCTGGCCACGCCAACCTAAGCCACGCCACACCCCTCATTTTTCACCATAAGCTTTTTGATCCCACCGTCGCCAAGTGTCGAGCAATGCCCCTAACCCAAGCCCCTCCACTCCCCGCAATCTTAGGAAAAACATAAACAATACATTCGTTGTTACATTCAAACATTTAATTCAGTTGAACCTTTGCTACAAAGCATCAATTAAAACAACCACTTGAAACACAATCATCATTGATAAAAGCACCCCATCTTAGTGTCTTTAGATAAATCACTACAAGTTCAAGATGATAATCTACAAAAATAAAAGGGTGGACCAGTAAAAAGAACAAAGGTTGAGGATTGCATACATGCTGCTGGATAAAATTAAAAAAATGACATCTATGATTTAAAAGATGTAAACTATGTTAGGCATGATTATTTTTTATAAAGTTGGTAACAATTTCTTCAGCAAACCTCAGTTGACTTTAAGCAATTGTTTCCATGTGCATTTTAAGGCTATTACGGATCCAACTCCTGACCCGCTGATCCGTGACTCGGGAACAACTTGATTAGCCCAACACAAGCCCGTTCAACAACTCATTTACAACATATCCAGGTGTGTTTTTATTTTTTTTTAGCATTTTAGTTTTTGTTATTCAATTTCTCAAGCATACGTATTCCAGTATTGATTTACAACATATCCAGGTGTGTTTTCTTTAGTTTTGCATATTTATATTCTACATGTTTCCAATAGATTTTATGTTTGCCAAGTTATCAGTATGTACAATGGAGATAGTCTGCATATTACATTAATTGAGACCCTTTGCATTGTTGCTATTCAAAGTGACAATCGAGAAGAGATTCCTACCATACGTGATCAGGGTTTGGAGAAGGTACACATATTGTTCTCTAATTCAATGAAAATGTACAATAAACGTATGATTTTTATGTACACATTTTACTGTGTATAAGAATATAAATTGCATGCAGGACAATTTATTGAATGTATGATCTTGGATTTACTGAATCCCCAAATCACTAAAAAAATTAACAAAAAAACTTATAAAAAGGTTTTTTAGTCTGATTACATTTGTTTTTTTAAGCTTATGGTTGTTAATGATTGTGGATTTGATGTCTAAATGTCTAGTGTTGGATTTGTTTGTGTTTAGCTATTCATTGTATAAGAAGGAGATAAATTTTTGAAATTATAAGTGTAATGATGAATGTTGGTCATTGATGGCATCTTGGGTATGCGACGGAATGGCTTTTTTGGTAGTTGTTTCTTGTTTTCTGTCTTTGTAAAAACCGATCAGAGCCCTAGCATGCAGGTCTAATCTCATTAGCGAGTTCAATTCCAATGACTGTGGAATCGATTTTTAATCCCATTAGTGAATTCATTACAATTGGAACACTAGCTTGTTGGTCTAATCTTAGTTTCTTATTGCTTTTTCCAGGTGTTTCTTTTTGCAGGTGTTAAGCCGATCTAGTCAGGTGGACTCTTCTTTCGTGACTCGTCTTCCTCGTTGTCAGGTGTATTTTTCACACTACAAACATCATAATTCAGTTTGTGATATTTTATAATTTCAAAAGATTGTGCTTTCTCAATTTCATGTTTGCCTTTGTCAATATGTTTATTTTTATTCAATTTGCGATAAATTTTGTCTGCGATTATATGTTTTAGGGCTGTCACATCTGCTAGTTTGAAACGGGCCAGCCCGAAACAAATTTTGACCAAATTTCTATAATTTTTTATTTAATTATATGTTAGTTTGTACATCAGTACTAGTTGGGCATTACTTCTCTATAAGCTAATTCATCCCCCCCCCCCCCCCCACCACACCACACACTATATAATAAGTGCTCTGTGTCCACTATTAGGTTTGAGAGGACATTATGGTTGGTCTATTTTCAATCTGCTATTTTTACTGCAAACTTTCTTATTATACAAGATAATGGATTTACATCATATGAAACTTTTGTTATGTGCTATATTTCAGACCATGGTTGAATTGATGGGGGCACAAGTTTCGAAACCGCTGATTGCAATCAAGGCTACTCATCTTATATGCTACAAATTTCAAGGTGTGTTGTATTAACTTCAATTCACTTATGCATTTTCTTTAGGTGGCTTTTTTACCGAACAAGATATTAAGAGCCTACCATGTTTACAGGTATGCGTGCGTTCTATTACTCCATCTAGAGGTGTAACTTCTAGTTAGCGGGTTTTAATTGATTTAAAAACTACATCAATACAAAAAGTAGAGATTGCATGCTTAAAGAATATACTTTGGGCATCTTTTGACCCTATTGACCCATTCACCATATTTTTAGCAATGTTTTAGTTAATCAATTGACCTGTCTAAGGCAGAAGATAACTCAATTCGACTCATTATAAACTGAAGGGTAAACATTCTCATCATGAACTCTCTTGTTATTAGGTGATGGCAATTCCGGCAACGAAGAGCTTAAAGTGATGTCAAAAGAAGTAAGTTTGCCTTTTATTAACTGCTCTTACATCTTTGATAGCTATGGTTATCAGATCTAATCAATTTAACATTAATTGTGAAATTTCAGGTTGCGTAAATTCAGTTGGCTGATGTAACAACAATAAGTAGTAAGTGCTGGGAACTATGAAGTGGAAGTATGACTACTAAGAAAACGTTAACACGATGATTATTTAACTCGCATGAAGATTGTGAAAGAGATTACAATGAAGTTGGGAGTTTTTATTCATACACTTGTTAGTTTATTTAGGTTATATGTTTGATAATTAGACTTAGATCGACACTTATTAGACATTTGGAATCTTTGGAAGATTGATTGAACTTTTAATTGAAGTGATTATTTTATGATTTCTACATTTTACAATTTTGTTTTTATTTTTTAATGTAAATAAATGATAATTGTAATTAATTAAAATTAATATGATAAACGTCAATGCCATTTAATTTGATGTGATTTTTGTGGCAAAAAATATGTGCCACTAAAAGCTCAAAAGTTTGTACTGGCAGATAAAAAAGTGCCACTAAAAGCCTAAAAACTTTGTGCGACACATTGAAAAAGTGCCACTAAAAGGCTTTAGCGTCAGCACTTCTTGTGGCACTTTGTTTGTGTGCCGCCCATTCTTACAAGGTTCTTTAGTGACACTTTCTTGTTTTTCTGTGGCACTTTTTACATGCCACTTGATGTCATTTTTTTTGTAATGTAAGTAGAGTTTTTTTATGTCTTTAAATAAGAGTTTTATGTTACTTGATTAGAGTTTTATGTCTCTAATTAAGTCTCTATTTAAATTAGACTCTTCATCCACCCATGGATTGATATGAACAAATAAGTCTTATAATGATTTTTGTAAGCATTTGTCTTCTAACATGTGTGTTAGAAACGTTCATGAAACGCGTTAGTTTCAAAAGCAATTTTTTATTTATTTAGTTTCTAACGTGTGTATTAGAAATGACTTATTTATTTAAACCATATATGTGTTTTTAGTAAGTCGAATTAACATTTTGTGGAAATGTTAATATTTCTAACGTTCGCGTTAGAATTTCTTTCATTTTAACATGATTGTTAAAAATGGTTAAAATACAAATGCTTTGAAATGTTTTATGTAAACATTTTATATAAGTAATTTGTTGTAGCATTGATTTTAATACTTTGTATGATTTAGGAATAAAAGGTCATACATTGAAGTTGATGTTTGATTGGCTTCAAAAATTAAATCACCATAAAGTGATGGTATAGTTGTGTGGGATTTATCACCAACTTTAATTTGTGATTTCTAAATCCATTTGAGTGAAATTTTAATTACTAGTTAAACTCTTCATATAGTGAAACTCTTGAGTAGAGTTTTAATGATGACATTTGATGAGTTTTATTAGAGTTTAAGTCTATAATTATTGAGACTCTTAACTCTTCATATGGTGAAACTCTTGAGTAGAGTTTTAATGATGACATTTGATGAACTTTATTAGAGTTTAAGTCTATAATTATTGAGACTCTTAACTATTCATATGGTGAAACTCTTGAGTAGAGTTTTAATGATGACATTTGATGAGTTTTAATGATGACATTTAATGCTCTAATTTGGTCATGTTTTGTATATATTGTAGGATCGTGAAACGACCTAACGAGTCGATCAGAAGAGTGCTCAGACAGAATCAGAGGCGGAATTCATTGATTCGGTCTTCGTTTAGCTTGGATTCACTATTAATTGTCTCGTATATTAATCTCTGAACAATTTACAATCTGGAGACACCTCGACAGCACCTCGGCGTCGAAAATCAGAATGTTACAAATGAATCCGTTTGAAGGGTATTTATAGGCCAAGCCCTTTCGTTTGAAGGTGACATGCCACCCTTCAAACGGACACGCTTCAAACGGTCACGCTTCAAACGGTCAGGCACTCTTCAAACGGAATGGGCTTAATCACATCTAAAACCTACCCTATTTCTCGTATAACGTGCCCTGATCTATCAATTCTAGTATAAGACTCGATACAAGACGAAATCGACAGACGTATGCACTAACATATATAAAATGACTTAAATTTTCTAACACGTGTGTTAGAAAATGTGTATCACGAATACGAGGTTAGAGATTGTTCATAATGAACAGAAATGTTTTATGTAAACATTTAATTGCCTATGTGAGCATTAAAGATGATGAGAAATGGTTTATTTTATAAACTATATATTTGGAAAACGTTTTATGTAAACGTTCGATTCTATAATATGCTTGTTATAACATTTTTTTTCTAACATGCGTGTTAGAAAATGTTATTTGGTGAAAAACAACTTGGTGTTGTTGTGAACAAATTTAATTGTTCAAGTTTACTACTTAAATGTAGTATTTTTAACAACTTGGTGTTGTTTTGAGCATAATTGTCCAAGTTTAAAGTTTAAAGATGAAATGGGGAACTTGTACTTGCAAGTGCATGGAGTCTTATTGAGGGAGTACCTCAAGACATGCCATGAGACAATATTGTTGAGAAGATTTCAGTCAGATTATAAAGTGTTGAAGATAAAAGCACTTTGCTATTTGATGTCTACATATTGTCTATGGTTCCGTTTAAATTTCAAAAGTGATTGGCACTTATGATTTAATTTCCAATGTATTTTATTGTTTTGTGTTCAATATCTTCGGATAACACATGCAATTTTTTTTACAAAGAAATAAATCACTAATGGTTGTGACGTATAAATTATTTTTGTGGAAAATAATTATAACGTCGGTTATACATTGTTTAAAAGAATATGGTTTTAAATGGATAGTACATGAAAATACTTGGACATAAATAACTTGAAAGTTGTTACATTGACTAAAAGTCAAAAACAAAACATCAAATGTATAACCACATCATGAGTGAGTAATGAAAAAACATAGTGAGTGTATTGAGATGAAATACACTAACGACATTCATGTCGACATACTTCATTAGAAGTCATTGGAAAATTCAAAAGTGTGAATTCTAACATATGAAAGTAAAAGTACTATATGTTATTGTATACCTTTAATAAATCTTGCGAGATTTATAAGTAGATGCGTCTACCACTTGATTATTGTTAGATCTATACGGAGATTTTACCTTCATTTAGGAGAGCATCCTAAATATACATATCTCCTAATGAATAACAATAGATGTGTGCAAATCACTTATGGCAAATTATGAATGCCATGTTGTTGAGTGTCGATCTAGTTGACTCTATCGCACACATAATAATGATTGTAGACGAGAAACATTCATCTTGTTGGTGATGAATGTGTTCACCAAGTGACTTGGATTAATACTTATGTTTAAGTACTTATGAGTCACTGGTAGATTGTTGGAGATCAAAGTTAAACAAGTTATGTTCCTTAAATGAATGATGAAATTTAGCTATGTGTTATATACAATAATTTGTGAGACCTTCCTAAATATTGATGTTTTAGGATTATGAATAAGTCTCATTATTTTGTCTTAACAAGGGATGAATGTTGCAAAGTGATATTATGATATCCTTAGGGCTGTGAAGAATCAGAATGATGCATCTTCTGTTCACATGCTAAAGTATTGTAGTCTAAAGCATGCTAGACTAGTACTTGGTTAATTATGAGTCTTGACGGAGACTAATTAACTCTAAACATTCAAATGTGTATGAACACAAAAAGAATTTGTGTATAGACAAAGTTGAGGGAGAATTTTCATTCATTATAAGGAAAAGACATATAACCTTTTAAGAGTTTGTTCGAAAAGCTAATGAGGAGAACTCATTATCTTAGCTTATTCTAGATATTAAATTAGAATTATTCTAAGTTGGTGACAAACTTATGACAATGGCATGTGTTGCTTTGGTTAGCTCAGAAGCTTATGTAAGCTAATGCAGTATGAGTTGAATTCACTGATACAATGAGGTTGATCTTATTCAATCATATGTGTATAAATGTCGTCATAAGTGAAGTTACGGAAATGTTGATCAAATGGCAAGAAATGTGGGGGAGGATCCATTTAGAAACAACCCTATAAGGGTATGTAGAAATGGTTTTCATTACCCCATCTGGATTATATCCTATAACACTTAAATGTGGGGGTGTCTTGCATTTGTATCATAAAATTTTGGCAATAAGGATTTTGTAATCCAATCTAACATTACAAACAGACGACTATGTGGAGGACACAAAGGTCGTAGTGCATAATGGAGATGTGTTTGCCTTAAATGATAAGCGTATCTTACAAAGACATATATTATAACCAGATTCAGATGGCCACTGAGGTTATAGTCTTAGAAGTTGACAATATGCAAAATTAACTTACGAGTTAAGAGCACATCATGACAACTGATCTCAAATACACAAAGTTATTTGTTAATGTTATGGTTCCAACAACCTGAGGGTTTATTAGAGATCAAGTTGTGGAATGAAACTAAAGCCCATGGAAAAAGGGTATGTGAAGGACACCTAACTTAGTTGACTAGAGATCCCAAGATCTAAGTTCAATAGGACAACTAACTCATATGCGTATAGGTGGTCACTGTGGGGGCATAAATGATATGCATAAGCTAGCATATATGGCTATATGTACCCAAAGTATAAAAGGGTGTTTAAATACGTCCTAGTCTATTCCTATGATATTCAGTGACAAAGAGTGAGACTAAGCATAATATGTGGTAAATGATTTGGATAAATCACGATAACTGTGACATCTGTGCTTGTGTAATCATTATACAAACTTTGAACAATTCAATATTAATAAAACAATGTGTTTTGATCCCAATGTTTGCTATTTATGTTTGATATTTTGCACGTTTTGATTTTTGATCGATTTTGAACTCTATATCGCTTTCTGGAAAGTTATACGCAAACTGATGCGTAAACGTAATCAGTTTAACGCGACAAACACTCTGGAATAGAAAAAAAGCTTAACATACCTTAAATAACCTTTACATAACTTAGAAATAAGTTTTAAAGGGTTTGGTATGATAAAAATAAGTTTATTCGCTCACAGGGACTATTTGCGTCAAACTGCAAAAGTATGCCGTTTCGTATGGCAACATACAGTCCGGAACATGATCATAAGCTAAACATACCATAAATAACCTTAACATAGCTTAGAAATAAGCTTTGAGTGGTTCGGTGTGCGAAAATACGCTTATTTGATCATACAGGGACTAAAAGTGTCAAAAACGGCGTAAGTTTGCATTTACGCGCATATCTTACGTTCTGACCACATCTGGACATCCAAAATTTTTGTAGACACTAAAATATTTTTATTTTAGTGATCGGAATGCAAAAATACCATTCGTCGCTTAATTTGGATCGTTTTCGTGTCCGTTCGAGTTTCGTCGTAATTAACCGAATAACGCGACCGTACGACCAAACAAACCAACATCCGAGATTTTTCCAAGCACATTTTGAGTCCCCTATACTTTTACCACCTTATAGAGCCTTGAAAATGGCTTAAGGGGGGTTAAAAGTGCTAAAAATGAGCTTAAACATGTGTAGGGACCAAACCTGTCAAAATGAAATTGTTGCTGATTCGACCTGAGGTCGCGGGCCGCGTAAGCCAAGTCCCATTTCTTACGCGGGGTGCGAGAGCATGCCCAGTAACAGAAAGTTCATTTTTAGCAGCTGTTTGCAAATCCAGGGGCTGTTCTTGCAATTTCTTTGTGTAATGACCAAGTTAAGCCTTCTCCAAGCAAAGGATAGCTATCATTTACACATGTATGGTTGAGATTTATTACTTGGAGGCTACACAAACACATGGAATGATCCTACAAGTCCTCAACAAGTATAAATAGCATGGCCATCTTCTTGTTTCATTGCTCATTTCATATTTTGGAACTCTAAGTGGAGGAATCCCTGCAAAGGAGCCACCTACCTGAGTTCTAAGATCATCCTTCTAGCCTTTGAACACCAAGTGAGTGTTCTTTCATGGCTTCACAGTGATTTTCAGCTTTGTAGAGCTGGACCAACAGTTTGACTTTCGGTTTTGACCATCACTTGGTCAAGTGAAAGTTCAATTGAACTTTGCAACGTGATTGTAATCACGATGGTTATAATCCTTAGTGATTATACCTACTGATTACCACGTTGACTAGGTGTAGTGACGAGTCAAAGTTTCGGTCAAAATGCGTTTTAGCGCGCATTTTGCAACGGAACTACTTTTAGGTATCAAAACACTTTGTTTTGATACCAAATCAGTTTTCTAAATTAGTTAAACATGTTGTGACATGTTTAACTCGTCACTACTAGTTTAGTGCTTGTTTAGGGTCATAAGTTAAGCGGTCTAGACAACCGCTTAGACTTTCGAACCCGACCCATTTGGTCGATCATTAGGATCCGACCAAGCTTAGTTAGTGATCATAGTTGCATAGGGAATAACCTACTGAGGTTATACCTTATGATCACATTGGTTGGTTAGTTATTTGTTAAGTAGTTTATATGCCCATAGGAAATGACCAAAATGCCCTTTTGAAGCATAAATCCATATATTGCATATGTAATCAACTTTTTAACATATAATCTGATTTAGTAACATGTTTAGGCATAATTGGGCATGTAAGACTTGACATAGCACATAGATAACCACCCGACCTTAGTTTTACGCAAACGATGCGTTATAGTAGCTTATACTACCATAATGGGTCGAAAAAAGGTCAAAAGCACTTAGGTATAATTCCAAATCAGAATGTTGGGACTATTAAATCATGCCATATGAGTGCCAATATTCATTTGATTTATAGAACCTCATTCTATCCTATCTCCCGATTTAGGATCCGATTATTAACATAGTTACCTATATTAGGTGCCGTTTGATTCCGTGATCCTTGGAGCTTTAGTTGGTCTTATTCTCAAGACTAATAAGCAATCCCAAGTGAGTACATAGTTCCCCTCTTTTACCGCTTTCAAATACTTTGGGGTGATACACATGTACATACTTGTTACTTTCGTGCTTTCATTGCTTTTATGACATAAACATGCTAGTTTCACCTAGTACACATATAGTACATGTTTTCAATTATGTTTTGCTATGTATGTTTACTAAGCATGCTAGCACATTGATTTCATAAGATACATTTGTTGCATATGTTTACTCAGCATATGGACACATTGTTTTACATGATATTTCTACTAGGTATGTTTATTTAGCATACTTAGTACATGGTTTTCATAGCATGCTTACATTGGTATGACATTTGGTATGTTTAACGGGACAATAATACATTCATTAACACTGATCATGCTGCTCGGTAGTATGTAATGGTACCATAGGACTTGACAAATCCCGTTTCCGACTTCCTAGGTTTGTTTGGAAGTTGGGAATGATAGAATCCGATATACATAATTTAGATAAACCTTTAATTTGTTTAAGGGTTTGTCGCCATAGTCGCAAGGCTTGAATGTATGCGTTTAAACATTACTGCATAAATGTTCGTATCCATAGAGCATGGTTTTCTGCAAAACATAACATTTGATTTAAACTTAGGTTTATTCAAAAACTTTGTTTTGTACATTTTCCTATGGGGTTGAGTAATTATTAGTTATTCACCATACATGAAATTGTTTTCACATTGACATTATCATATAGTTTGAGTAGATACTTTCTACTTGCTATACATTACATTTGGGTTTACATGATACAGTTTACACATGACATTGAACATGGTTTACACATAAACATTTTACATTGGTTTTAAACAAGACATTTTGATTGATTATTGATAAGTGACTTATATGACGGGGCTATGTGTTATATGATAAAAGCATGGTGGATACGCCGCTGGTACTTCCTATATATAAGTGCTTTTATTGTATTACAAATTGTTGCGTTATCTAAACCACTTTGACAAAGACATGAAACTTTTTATACAAGAACACCACATTGCTTTACAAATTACATATTTTATACAAATTCACTTTTACTTGGTTATTCATTTAACCATGCATTATCCTTTTATTTTCGTTTGATTTTCACCTCGATTTTCATATGATTTATAAAGAAATACATTTTACAAGGTTCATGACTACAATTTTGTTAAACACTTCTTTTAACTACAAGTCATGAATCTTGCATAAACAAAACCTATGTATCTCACAGGCATTTTTTATGCTGACGTACCTATTTTCGCATGTGTTTTAGGTGCTAATGCATGATGATGTTTGTGCTACACTTAGGCGGACTTGGGCCTTAGTGACTTAAAAGACATTTAGTTATGTTATGTTTTCATTAATTCATAAGACAGTGTAAACTTTTTAATTAATAATACAAAACTTTAATTACCATGGTTGTTGAAACAATAATTCTGTCGCATCACTCACCGACGTTTCCGTCGCGGTTTGTTGTTTTAACGCGGTCGGGATGTGACAATAACCACAATGATTTTAATGATCTAAGGAGAATCACCTATGTTAGAGAGAAGTGGGGTCGCTTCGAATGGAATTAATGGCACAATTCCTAGAGCTCCCGCAGAACTAGAAAAGTATTACACGACCGTTATTGGACACGACTATGAGGAGATGACCCGGCTAGGGAGAATTTGTGTGAAGTGTATTGTCGTCTACACAAATGGCAGACGAGTTCAAAGACACCGAGATCTACTTAGAGCTAGTGGGCTAAGTGCATTTCATGAGCGAAGGTTCAAAGGGTAACACCTACCTATCGTATGCAAAACTCAACTATCGAGGTTCCATTGGAAACTTTATGTGTTTTGAACGATCTCCATTCATGTGGGGGATTGTTGGAAATTTAGATGGTGTGAATGGATATTAATTTAGTGAAATTATAATTTAGTAAAATTATAATTATTTACTAGACTCTTCATATGGGTGATAAACTCTTAAGTAGAGTTTTTATGTCAATTTATTAGAGTTTATTTCTCTAATAAAATCTCTAATAATGTGAGATTCTTCTCTACCATATATATCTTGTATGCAAAGTAGGTTATGTGCCTAACTTGATGAAGCTAATTACAAGTAGATTATTGAAAGTGGAATTTTAAGAAGAAAAAAAAACTAGAAGAGTTCTTGGAGATACTTGAAGACCCATGTGTTGGGTACTTAGAGATATATGTTTTCTCAATTCGATTTCATCATCTTCATACCATTGTTGAACAGTGCCTCAACCAAAATCGTCAACGTTTTAGTGTGCTCTTTGTTGCAGTCAAGGAGTATTTTTCAAGACTCAAGATGATGAATACTCGAGTCTAGGATGCTATCAAATGCGCGTGAAGGACCCACCAGGGATGCGGCTTGAATCAAGATTGGTATATAAAATTATATTTTATATTTTTTTTTAGTTATTGCAACCGGTATTGTACTATAATATTTCCTAGGAAGAACGAGAGTCTCGTTATTATATATTTTGTAATTATATTTTATAAAATGTGAACCTAGTTCCTACAAAAACTGCTACTATTTCTACCAAAATTTCCTACGCATTTCCTAGAAACGAAAATTGCGACACTTTTCCCACGAAAATCCTACGAACAAGAAAGGGTCTTAATTTTGTGACAAAAAAAAAAAAACGACAAAAAAGCCACAAATTGTTATGCTTAGGAAAAATGTCAGAAATTTCTCACATATTTCCAACGGAATTCGTTTTCATTTTAACCATTTGTCGAAAATTTGTTGGAATTGGTATGCGTAAGAAAAGTGTCAGAAATTTCCCATGGAATTCAGACGGAATTCATTTTCATTTTAACGATTAGTAGGAAATGCATAGGATTCCAGTTTATCAAAAATAAATATTCATAATAAATAAAACTAATGATATTAAAATATAAAGTTTTATTATTTATAAAAACATATATGTTATTTTTGAATTTATTTATTACTATCCGTAGGAAGAGTGTCGGAAATTCTGACAAATTACTTACGGAATGGATAAAGAAATATTTGTAATACATTTTATATGTTATTTTAAAACTAATTTATTAAAATCCGTAGGAAATGAGTCAGAAATGCCGACATATTTCCTACGGAATGGTTTTTTATTAATATCCATAGGAAATGTGTAGGAAAATACTGACAGATTTCCTACGTAATTGTTTTTAATTAATATCCGTAGGAAATGTATAGGAAAATACCGATGCAATTCCTACGAAATAGATTTATGACTTGTAATTGGTTGTTACGACATAATAACACTCAATACAACGTCATATAACCCTTTAACATCAAATGTTACATAATAAAGGCCTTAATGGGCCATTAAGATATATCAAGGCCCAACACGGTCTATTAGGGCATATATGACTTGTCATTCTTCGTTACGATATTATAGTACCCAATACAAGGTGATGTAATCCTTCAACATCAAATGTCACATAATAAATGCCATAACGAGCCATTAAGATATATCAAGACTTAACACGGTCTATTAGGGCACATATGACTTGTAATTGTTCATTATGTTATAATATCACTCAATACAACGTGAAATAACCCTTCAACATCGAATGTTACATAATAAAGGCCTTAACGGGCCATTAAGATATATCAAGGCCCAACACCGTCTATTAGGGCATATATGACTTGCAATTCTTCGTTACGATATAATAGCACTCAATACAACGTGATGTAATCCGTCAACATCAAATGTAACATATTAAAGGCCTTAATGAGCCATTAAGATATATTAAGACCTAACACGGTCCATTAGGGTACGTATGTCTTGTAATTGTTCGTTACGATATAATATCATTCAATACAACGTGATATAACCCTTCAACATCGAATGTTACTTAATAAAGGCCTTAATGAGCCATTAAGATATATCAAGGCTTAACACGGTCTATTAGGACATGTGTGACTTGTACTTGTTCGTTGCGATATAATATCACTTAATACAATGTGGTATAACCCTTCAACATCGGATGTTACATAATAAAGGCCTTAACGGGCCATTAAGATATATTAGGGGAGAGCACAAAACCGAATTAACCGAACCATAACTGAAGTCGGTTATTTCTATTTTTGATAATCGATTGTTGCGGCTCGGATATGGTTATTCTTATTTTCATCAACGAAAATAACCTAACCGAACCGAATGTTATCAGCCAAAAATAAAATAAAATACTCAATTCACCAAGATAATAATGTAATTACAATGATATTGCTATAGTATCATATCGAACAACATCGGTAGCGGTACGCCGGGTTTAGTTATGCGAACCGGAATGGTAGATCTTGAAGCTCGGGTTGAAAAAGAAAGGAATTTACTTGCATCTCTTCTTGAAAAAGAAAGGAATCTACTTGCAACTCGTCTTGACGAAGAAAGGAAAACAAGGGAAGAACTTCAAAAACAACTTCAACCATTTATGAAGAATTGGCGTCCTCCCTCTAACTAGATGTAGTTTTTGATATCTTTTTGGAATTACGTTGAATTGTATTAGCTTACGGTTTGAACATATTGAAACTTGCGTTGCGACGCATGATTTTTGAATTTATGTCATTGTAACTTCAGTGAATTTTGTAAAACAGGGTTTTGGTATTACAAATTATTTCTGGAATTTTTCGCCATAAAAGTGTAGAAATATTATTTCTTTTTTTGCAGTTTTTTTATTTAATGAATTAGGTGGTTGGAAATGTGTCACAACATAAAAAGCTTTTGTCGAAAAACGGTCAAAAATAGTAGACCTTTTTCTTTATTTTGTCATAAATTTGTCACAAAACATACTCAATTTCGTCGAAAAACCGTTACAAACAATACTCATTTTCCCTCAGAAATTTGTAACACCACTTCTTATTTATTTGTCAGAATTGTGTCACAAAAAATACCCAGTTTTCGTAGGAAATTTGTAACAACACTTCTTATTTATTTGTTGGAATTGGGTCACAAAAATACTCAGTTTCCTCGGAAATTGGTAACTACAATTCTTATTTATTTGTCGGAATTGGGTCACAAAAAATACTCAGTTTCCTCGGAAATTTGTAACAACACTTCTAATTTATTTGTCGGAAGTGGGTCACAAATAATGTTGTATTAAAATTTGTTAATTTTTTTTGTTTTTTTTTGGTCGGAAATGTGTAGCTAAAAAATAAAATCTTAAAAGATAATAATTAAATAGGTTGTAGGAGATTCGTAGCAATTTGCGACGTAGTAGTTTTGTAGAAAATGTGTAGAAAGTTCCATAGGAAATGCGTTGAAAACGGGTTTCCTATGAGGTGTTTTCCTACATCAGATTTTCTATGAAAAGCCAGTTTTATGACGCATTTCCTATGAAAACTGGTGTAAAAGTTTCAGATTTTCTAATAGTGCCATTACGGCTGGCGCTATGGGTGAGAAAAATTCACCCCTTGTGAAAATATCACGCCATACATCTTCCTTCTCCACTCACACACATATATATTAATCCATACATATGTATGTATAATTGAAGGGGTTATATAACCCCCTTACCACTACACCCTCTTGTGATACAAAGCTCGCCTCTTACATTTTTTGTCACTTGTCGCATAACTTCTCCTAAAGGACTTTATGACTACACATGACATAACAAGGAACATTATAGTACTTGGGAGTTTATTATGCATTTCAACTCACGTGTATAAGTATCGTGGCAGTAACATGTAAACTAAAAGGCAATTTTGTGGTTTTCTAATATTTTTTGTTCATATTGTGATAACAAGGAACATTATCGTACTTTGGAGTTTCTCTCATGCATTTTAACTCACGTGTACAAAAATCGGGGTAGTCACATGTAAACTAAAATGCTTTCCTTATACGTTTGTTCAAATTTGTAAAACAATTAACATTATCGTACTTGGGGGCTTCTCTTATGCATTTTAACTCACGTGTACATGTATCTAGGCAATGTGAATAGTGAACTAAAAGAAGGTAATTATATGGCTTTCTAATACTTTTTTGTTTTTTGAGTTTGGGTGTTGTTGAGAGTAGTCTTTCTATCCTTTGAGATAATGGTAAGATTAGTCTGCATCCAACCTTTTTCAGGTCTTACCATTAGCTTGGTTATTAATGGGATACACTAAGTAAGAATTTTCTTGATAATAGGCTTTGTTTAGATTTGTGATGATTAGACATATTATTCTTCTTGGGAGTTTCTCTTATGCATTTCAACTCACGTACACATGTATCCACACAAGCACATGTGAATAAAAAGCAATTTTATGGTTTTCTAATTTTTTTTTGTTTAGATTTGTGATTATAAGGAACATTATTGTACTTAGGAGTTTCTCTTGTGCATATGTGAACTTAAAGGCAATCTAATGGTATTTCAATAAAATTTGTTTAGATTTATGATAACACGGAACACAATGGTATTTGGGAGTTTCTCTTAGGCATTTCAACTCATGTGTACATGTAGTCGAGCATTCACATGTGTATTTAAAAGATAAGGCAATGATTTTCTAGTAAAATTTTGTTAATATGTGATAACATGTCACACCCCGATTTCCACGTGTCACCGGTGGGCCCGGTGGGGAGTATCGTGACGTGGTTGGCAACATAATAGTCAAACAACACAATATTTAATATGCACAGCGGAAGCAAATTGTAAGATATAATTCAACCGAATATAATGTTGTAATATCAAGTATCACAACTGTCGATTGTTTATCCACAGACGGATCGAAAATAAAATAGAAACAATAGTTCAACAGACTTTAGGCATCTTAAGCTTGCGAGACTTCTATTGATGCTAAGGAGAAATCCCAGCCAATTACGCTTAGTACCTGCATTTAATCTTTTTGGGAAAATACGTCAGTTTACACTGGTAAATACAATCAACTGACTCATTTTGGAAAATGATTGAAAATTGCTTTAGATGCACGTGGCATAAACATTTTATAACTTGGGAGAATTATTTAAATATATAATCTTGTGAACGGATTACATGTTCCTTATGCGTTCAGTAGCCCGGATCGTGTCCGAGTTAAAGATCAATAGACACACCACATTATTCTTTTATGCACTGACGGGTGTACGCCTACACCCCGCGCTTAAGTCGTGGCCATTTCGTAAAATGATGCCAAGGATATCCGGGACATGGTCATTAACCCCCCAAAGGCTTTTAAGTAAACAAAACTGTTTAAACGGGCCGATCAAATTATTCAATTAACCACCAAACGATGGAAGATTTGATGCCCGACCAAGCGGTATTTTATATACCGTAACCCAAGCCCGTATAGGGAAAATAAGTTAAAAGTATTTACCTGAGCAAAGTAATAATCACAATAAGCAAATGCAAGTAGCTTTTACTTGTTCTCCTAATCTGGAACGAAGGTTTATAATAACCTATTAGAATTCTAACGGGTCTTTAATTAAGCTTAAGCATAGACCGGTTAGTTTCAATGATACGGTTCGTACGCACTATTAAGCGAAGGCCGGATAGAATGTGATTTAGACCCGACAAGTTCAGAGACTTGCTAAATATGGGTATTTCATACACACTCTAGATTTTGGGATAAAACCGATAAGGTTTGACCCGTTTCGGCTAATTTATGTAAACTTGTTACATACACCGAACCAAACGCGTAATAAGCGTAACGGGTATCCGTAAGAGCCATATACAGGTTTCCTAAGTTAATATGCTTCAAATATATTGTGACATCAGTAATATGTCTTTTATTATTCCCGTAACGAATTTAAACACAAAGTATGCCCCGTAGGGGTAGTTTGGTCATTTAAAAGGTTATAAAAGAGTTTAAGTATTTACCTGAGTTACAGGTCTGATATAATCAGAAAAAATACTTATTTTACTAAGTTATAAAAGTAGGGTAAAGTAGATATGTGAAAGTTATCAAATATAACCAAACTATGCACCGTATGGGCATTTTGGTAATTTCACATAAGCCGTAAAGCTCAAAACTGAAGTCTGGGTTTAACAACTTTTGCTTACTATTAAAATATTATAATTTACCTAAAATATCAGTATGTATCACCCTTGTATGTTTAAAAATAGTCTTAGTACATACCATGCGCTAAAAACGCTTAATAAGGCGATTAGAAGCCATTTCCGGGTTCTATATATAAAGCTGATATTTTTATCATTCCAGAAGGCCTAAATAATTTATTTATCATTTAGGATTAGTAGCAAAAGGTTTGGAGTCGATTAGATATGTAAAACTCATTTTATGACCCGTAAGGGCAAAACCGACAATTACCGGATTAAGCCTATGACTATAAGTTATGCTCAGCCTAAAATTAATTAAAAATATTCAACAATCCCAAAATAATATATTACATCAGTGGGTAAAGATTTTGATATCAAAAAGTAGGCTTAACTAGGCTATACGCTAATTACGCCGTTTAATTAACATAAAGCTTCTTAATTACGCTAATGAGCATAACTCTCAATCTACACCTCAAACTGATGTCAAACTTTGCATACAAGTTTATATATCAGTAACTAAGGTTTCTACACTTTTACATTTTCACAAATCACGTTTTATGGTGAAAAGGGCATAATGGTCAACATATGAGCAATTAACGGAATCATGCGTATTAATTGGTTAACTAATGAACCATGGTGTATAATCACAGAGGGTTATACTAGCATGTAACCTGGTCCAAATGAAGCTCTAAGGTATTTCTAAAACATACCAAAACGGGTCAGAACTGAAGTCAAAGCAAAAGTCAAAGCTTTGCGACTTTCGGTTCCGAACCGGGTCTAAACAGTAAATTGTCGGGTTGAACATGTTTAGACATGTTCTTACACTAATTACCAAGTTATATTAATGATCAAACAGGTTGTATGTGTTCTACATTGCTAATCATGCATAAATTATAAACTAAGTATCCTGTTGACTTTTTAGAAACAAGTTTGACCCGACATTTGACCTAGTTAGAGTGGGAATCAGGGGGAACCCTTTTAAGGGTTTATTACCCACATAATTACCAACTTATAACTACTTTTGATTCGACTAATCACTGGACCATTAGTGATTAATCTTAAAGTCAACCGTTAATTACGACGGTTTGACTTTTAAGCTATAACTAAGCAAAAACTTAACTAAGGAAGGATTAGCAAACTTACTGAAGTCCTATGAACGACCAGAGATCACTTGAGAGATGTCTTTAGCTCCAGAATTGATCAGGAATGCAAGAATGAAGGTGTAAAGAATGTTTGCAACTTAGTGGCCTTTTATAGTGTTTAATCCACCATAGATTGTTGACATCTAAGTCTACCACTGACCACAATTCATCAACAAGTGTTCCTAAGTGTCTAGGACTGTTTAGGGGTCGCCCACAATGTGAAAATATCTGTTAAAGGTTGGTTTAGCGTGATAACAGGCTACTGTCTAGTTTTACTGCATCTGGGCGATTGACGCGGCCCGCGTAAAGTCTTATTAACCTTTACGCGGCCCGCCTGAGACCTGTTGTCAGCTTTCACATTTCAAGTTTTTGCATATTGTCCCTTGGCCTTTCGAAAGGGCAACCAAGCTTATTCTTTGCATTTTGACCCCTTCTTATTTACCTACAAGGGCTTTAAGACTTGTACCCACTTTGCCAAGTCCTCGGTTAACTTTATTGTTACCCGAAAGGTCCTAACTTTCAACGTTGACACTTTAACCCCTCACATACGAATTTGATCATAACTTTCTCATACGATTACGAAACTTTATGAAATTTATATCGTGCATTCTAGTTAGCATAATTAACCGTTACAAAGCTTCGGGTTTGTCAAAAGGTCACTCAGAGGTATAACTTAAACATGTTGACACATTTAACCCCTGTGGTTTGTAATCTCTCACTTTTAGCTTCGTATGATCCATGATTTATTCGTTTGGTGATATAAACATCATGTAGGGTTAATGTACAATATATTTATTCACTGTTGACATTTAGAACTCGTATTTTCATATACTTTTCATGTTTGTCAACTTTAGTCCTTTCATAACATTCTTTCACACGTTCAAACATATCACACGTGTCAACACTTTATAGGACGTGAATTTTCGAGGTGTTACATCCTCACCCCCTTAAAATAAATCTCGACCCGAGACTTACTGAAATAAATAAGGGTACTTTTCTTTTATTGTGGATTCAACTTCCCACGTATATTCGGGTCCTCTACGGGCATCCCATTTTACCTTTACAATAGGCACATGCTTCCTTCGAAGCTTCTTAACCTGTCGATCTTCAATCGACAATGGTTTTTCCACAAATTTCAAGCTCTCATTTATATGCACATCTGTATGTGGTATGACCAGTAATTCGTCAGCGAAACACTTCTTCAGGTTGCAGATGTGGAATACATTATGAATACCACTGAGCTCTTCAGGAAAGTTTAGCTTATAGGAAACTGATCCGACACGTTCGATAACCTCGAAAGGTCCTATGTATCTCGGGCTTAGCTTGCCTTTCTTACCAAATCGCATCACCCCCTTCCAGGGTGATACCTTAAGTAATACTTTGTCACTTACTTCAAAGTGAAAAGCTTTACGCTTTGGATCTGCGTAACTCTTCTGCCTATCCCGGGCAGCTTTGAGACGGTCACGAACCTGGACAATCTTGTCCGTCGTTTCAAAGACTATCTCTGGTCCTGATAATTGGACATCTCCAACTTCCGCCCAACAAACGGGCGTTCTACACTTTCTACCGTATAAAGCCTCGAAAGGCGCAGCCTTAATGCTGGTATGGTAGCTATTGTTGTAGGAGAACTCAATTAGTGGTAGGTGGTTATCCCAACTACCACCTAAATCGATCACACATGCACGTAGCATGTCTTCCAAAGTTTGAATAGTACGCTCACTCTGACCGTCTGAGGATGGTAAGCCGTACTAAAATTCAAACGCGTGCCCAAAGATTGTTGGAAGCTTTTCCAAAAATGTGACGTGTACCTAGTATCTCTGTCAGAGATAATAGACACAGGTATGCCATGTAAGGCTACAATCTTATCCACGTATAACTGGGCTAACATGTCGGAGCTATAAGTCTCCTTGATGGGTAACAAATGTGTTGACTTAGTCAGTCTATCAACTATCACCCATATTGTATCATTTCCTTTCCTTGTCTTGGGTAACTTGGTGATAAAATCCATAGTTACCATTTCCCACTTCCACGTAGGAAGTTCAGGCTGTTGTAGCAAGCCTGACGGCTTTTGATGTTCTGCTTTGACTTGCACACAAGTCAAGCACTTAGCTACATAGGTGGCTACAGACTTTTTCAAGCCTATCCACCAATAACTTGCCCTTAGATCCTGGTACATCTTATCAGCTCCAGGATGAACGGAATATTTGGAACTATGGGCTTCCTGAAGAATAACATCCCGAAGTCCTCCATAAATTGGAACCCATATTCGTCCATTCAATCTCAGAATTCCGTCTTTGCCAAGAGATAACTGCTCCTCAGTTACCCCTAGCTTTTCATTAGGATAGTTAGCTTCCAACACAGCTTCCTTCTGTGCAGCTAACAACCTTTCAGTCAAACTGTTCTTAATCTCAATGCTCTTGGCATTGATTCGGATGGGTTTGACCCTTTCCTTTCTGCTCATGGCATCAGCGACTACATTCGCCTTGCCGGGATGATATCTGATATCACAATCATAATCATTTAAAGTCTCCATCCAACGGCATTGCCTCATGTTTAAATCCTTCTGGTTAAACAGGTGCTGGAGGCTCTTGTGATCAAAATAGATCACACACTTGATTCCATATAGATAATGCCTCCACAGTTTTAGTGCGAATACAACGGCACCTAACTCCAAGTCGTGGGTGGTGTAATTCTTTTCATGCACCTTTAACTGTCGTGATGAATAGGAAATAACTTTGCCTTTCTGCATAAGCACACACCCCATGCCAGTGTGCGATGCATCGCAGTAAACCACAAAATCTTCTATTCCATCTGGCAATGTCAGTACTGGGGCGTTGCTCAACTTTTTCTTTAGGATATCAAAGGATTCTTGCTGCTTAGGGCCCCAAACGAACTTTACTTTCTTCTTAGTCAAGGAAGTTAGGGGTGCAGCAATCCTTGAAATTTTTTTGAAAAAACGCCTGTAATATCCTGCCAATCCCAGGAAGCTACGAATCTCTGTCGGAGTCTTCGGCTCTTGCCATTTCATAACAGCTTTGACCTTAGCGGGATCCACTTAGATACCACGCTCACTAACCACATGTCCAAGGAATTGGACTTCACGAAGCCAGAATTCACACTTAGAGAATTTGGCATAAAGTTTCTCATGATGTAGGAGTTTGAGAATACAACGAAGGTGTTTCTCGTGGTCAGCTTGGTTCTTAGAGTAAATGAGAATGTCGTCGATGAACACGATGACGAATTTATGTAAGTACGGCTTGCAAACGCGATTCATGAGATCCATGAACGCGACCGGTGCATTAGTGAGCCCAAAAGGCATCACTAGGAACTCGTAATGACCATAACGAGTCCTAAATGCTGTTTTGTGCACGTCTTCATCTCTAACCTTCAGTTGATGGTAGCCTGACCTTAAATCAATCATCGAGAAATAATTTGCCCCTTGCAATTGACCGAACAAATCGTCGATTCTGGGCAACGGATACCTATTCTTTATCGTGACTTTATTAAGCTCACGATAATCGATGTACAGACGCATCGATCCATCCTTCTTCTTGACAAACAAGACTGGTGCTCCCCAAGGAGACGAACTAGGTTTGATGAAACCTTTGGCCAGCAATTCATCCAGTTGCGTCCTTAATTCCTTCATTTCTGTGGGTGCTAACCTGTAAGGTGCTCTAGCAAGTGGTGCTACTCCAGGGATGATATCAATCCTGAATTCCACATGCTTATCTGGTGGCAAACCAGGTAGTTCTTCCGGAAAAACTTCAGGGTATTCAGAAATGACAGGGACGTCTTCAATCTTCGGTTTAGGCTCATCAATAATCACTTGTGCCATGTAGATGACATAACCCTTCTTTAAACACTTGGAAGCCTTGAGCATAGTCACTTGCTCAGGCAGTCCATACTGGGTATCTCCCCGAATGGTAAGTGATTCACCAGACGGAGTCTTTATCACCACTTGCTTTCTGTTGCAGACAATTTGGGCCTGGTTATGAGATAACCAGTCCATACCCAAAACTATGTCAAAACCGGCTAGCTTAAATGGAAGTAGGGATAGAGGAAAAGAGTGGTTCTTAATGGATATAACACATCCATCTAACACAGTAGAGACGGTTTCTAGGGTGCCATCTGCTAACTCCACCTCATAATTCACACTTAAGGTTTTGACAGGTAAATTCAGCAATTTACAAAACTTATGATCTACAAACGACTTATCAGCGCCTGAATCAAATAGTATTCTTGCATAGACATCATTTACAAGGAAAGTACCTGTAATCACATTGTCGTCTAGAACCGCTTCCTTTGCATCCATTTTGAAGACTCTAGCATTTGTCTTCTTGGTCTCTTCAGGCTTCTTGGCGTATTTAGGGCAGTTAGTTTTGATGTGCCCTTTCTCATTACAATGGTAGCACGTTGCGTCTTTCAGCTGTTTGCAATCCAAGGTCTTGTGATCCTTGGACTTGCATATCCCGCAAGCAAAAGTTCTTTGCGAGTTCGATTCGAGTCTGCACTTTCCAAAGTGCTGTTTCTTGCAAATCTTGCATTTGGGCTTATCACCAGACTGGTGCCCATCTTTCCTTGACTCAGATCCCCTCTTGTTGTCACCGTTTCCACGGTGCTTCTTGTTCGACCTCCGTGAACTATCATCTTCACGTTTTCTCTTCTCAGCATCCTTATTCCTCAGCGATCTTTGCCTGACCGCATCCAAGGTAAGGGACAAAGATATGTCAGCTACAGATCTAAAAGTAGATGGCCGAGAAGCCTTCACGCTTGCCTTTATCTCGGGGGCTAAACCACCGATAAAACGAGCTATTCTTTTTGGTTCCGGGGTCACCAGATATGGAACCAACCGGGACTTTGTGTTGAAGCTCGTGAGGTAAGCTTGACAGTCAAGGTTTGTCATAACCAATGATAGAAAATCAGACTCTATCTTCTCAACCTCATGTTGGGGGCAGTAATTTTCCCTGATGAGGGCAACAAATTGATCCCGTGACATGTTGTACAATGGGATTTTCCCGGTGGCTTGAATCAGTGATCTCCACCAGGCTAAAGCATCGCCTTTAAAAGATTGCGACACAAACTTGACTATATCCCTCTCAGGGCATCCGCTGATATCCACAACTGTGCCCATCTCGTCTAACCACGTCATGCAGTCAATGGCTCCCTTTTCCCCAGCAAAATCTCTGGGCTTGCACGAAACGAAGTATTTATAGGAGCAACCCTTACTACAGGGTTCTTGATTTAGTACAACCTGTTGAGATGGAGCACTATGGTGGTTTGAGGAGAGTCTATTATCATCTTTCTTCAGTTCTTCCTTCTTGGAAGGTGGCTTCGAATGCGGCGTAGAGAGGGTCCTACTTCGAGTCCCACTATACTCTTCGTACTGCCGCTCTAAGGCTTTTGTAACTGCGTCGTCTACCAACGCTTTCAATTCAGCACCCGTTAAATGAACTCGGGCGTTATCAATATTCTCCACCGGATGGCTATTAATTTCGTCTGAGTTAGTCATTTTAATTGAACTGTTACAGAAAACAAGAACAATAGTTTATTTGGGAGTTTATTATGGAATTGCCCCTTAGGGTAATTCATTAACCATGGTAAACAGAGACCATATTTGGTTAATTTATTAATTATATTTATTTAGGATTTCTATTATAATTTATCCTAATTATAAAACAATAACAGTTTTATTTGTGGCACAAAAGGCCTAGTCACAAGGACATTTTAAATTATAAGCTATGATTTCAGAGAATCAAAACATGAAGGTATACTGGCATAACAGGCCTAGTCACAAGGACATTTATAAATTATAAGCTATGATTTCAGAGAATCAAAGCATGAAGGTATACTGGCACAACAGGCCTAGTCACAAGGACATTTATAAATTATAAGCTATGATTTCAGAGAATCAAAGCATGAAGGTATACTGGCACAACAGGCCTAGTCACAAGGACATTTATAAATTATAAGCTATGATTTCAGAGAATCAAAGCATGAAGGTTTGAACCTAGTTCATTACCTTTATCTGACAGGGAGTCATCGCTACCACTGTCTTTTGGCTCATGTGGAAATGAGCAGGGCCCGTAGGCACTATATTACCACGTATGGTCAAAATATGATCATCTCAATTGATGATCTAAACCCATGATTCAGAGATCATTAAATTGGGTTAGGAATCTTTTGAAGAATCCAATAATAAGAATGACGTGTGTGATTTAAATGAATCACGTCTGCCAGGAGTGTTAACATGTTTACAGATGTTAACAGGGATTTGAATCTTTTAAACAGGTCTTACCATCATGGCCAGGTCTTCATAATGACACTCAGGCTAGGTTTCACTCTTAAGATTCTCATTCAATATTTAAATAGGCAGATTGTTATCAAAAAGGAATGATTTTGATTTATTTATTTCATGTAATATATTTATGCAAATAAAAGCAAAAATGAAATTTATAAACATAACATTCCATTAATTTATTAAAAGGTTACAGGTCGCCCTA
The DNA here is from genome assembly GCA_030545235.1 of Helianthus tuberosus. NCBI lineage: Eukaryota > Viridiplantae > Streptophyta > Magnoliopsida > Asterales > Asteraceae > Helianthus > Helianthus tuberosus. Next base: position 56,156,998 of record CM060406.1, read on the forward strand.
AACGGGACTTTTTAATAAACAAACTTACCCACACAGGGGTTCAAACAAGGACTTACCCTCGCAGGGGCTTAACAACAAACATCATAATAGTCCACGCAGGGACTTACACAAATAACATAATAGTCCACGCAGGGACTTAAACAATAGCATACCCTCGCAGGGGTTAACAGAAGGATAGACCCACGCAGGGGTCAAAACAAACAAGCATACCCACGCAGGGGTTTACACTGCAAGACTTGCCCACGCAGGGGCTCAACAACAATTGGAAGGATTCAGTGGTCCTTCTTGCTCTTCCCTTTGATCAAGCTTGTCAATCCTTGGAAGAAGCTCTGTCTCTCCCTGCGTTCACGGTGAAAGTCTCGTTCAACCTGATCCAGTCTCTGAAGAATTTCCTCCCGTTCTGGGGGGGGGGGGGGGGGACCGTGGCGGCTGCGATTGCGTCCGTATTATCGGCCTGGCAGGTATTTGGTACCCATGAGTTGGGTACCCTGCTCCCCAAGGAGCGCCATAGGGTCCATCCGGGTTAAAGGCGTTGTAATTGGCCGCTACCATATAGGGGTCGGCTTCACCGTAACCGTAGTTGGTGTGAGCTGGTTGTTCAAATGGGTTGTACGCCATAGAACCCGTGTATGCTGGAATCGGGTTATCAAAACCCATAGGAGGTGGTTGCTGTGCAACTGGTTGCGAAGGTCCACCCATTTGTGGATCTTCTTGATGTGGCGGATAATGGCTGTCACTTGACTGACGAGGAGAACTAAAATGAAAGTCTCCTGCTCGCGCAGACATACGCGCTCCGGTTCTCCTACGCCTTGGCGGTTGTGGAGGTGCCGGCTGAACTGGTGGTGGTGGAGGCGGTGGCGTGACTGCCACAAACCGTGAGTCCACAGAGGGATCCTGCTGCTGCTGGTGAGGCGACGAATGATGCGAGGGTGTGAAGTACCACTCGTGCTGAGTAAACCTCGCCTGAAAGCTGTCTGGACCACCGTAGGGTGATCCGTGGAAAGAAGATCCACCCGAGATCTCTATGGGATGGTTCGGTGTACCACTGGCAGGTAAGAAGGGATCCGTGTCCTCGTCCATATCCATAGCGTTGTCTCCTGAGAAGTGATCCTCCGGTCCCAATGGGTTAAAACCCACTGGTTCTTGTATAAAATTTGCCGGGTTAAACCGGCCCCTGAAAACAGGTGTAGGGTCACCAAAGGAGTGGTGCGATAAAGATCGCTGTAAAGGTATGTAGGAAGGTTGAGGGTTATTGGGCTCATACTCCGGCTGTTGGCCGTAAGGGTTATGAACAGGAGTTGTTGAACTGTGCGAAACCGACCGTCTAGCCGGCTCGTAGAGGTTCCTCCGGTTCTGTCAAGGATCGTCACTCTCGGTGGTAGAAGGAGCTCGCACATGCGAAGGTCCTGCCTCGTTGTCATTGGGGGCGGTGATTGGCCCCTTTCCTCGTCCTCTTCTTCGGAAGAATCTTGGCGGCATTTTTAATCCTGTCAATACAACATGAGATAACGACAAGAATATATATAAAATAAAGGACAAAACAAAAACCAAACAAAATAGAATTTATCCTATGTTATTTGTCTAGACTCGAAAGTTTAGATATGTGCAATTGTGTAACTGAGATTAAACACAAAAGGCTAGTGTTTAATTCACTCAGTGTTGGCTCTGATACCAACCTGTCACACCCCGATTTCCACGTGTCACCGGTGGGCCACGTGGGGAGTATCGTGACGTGGTTGGCAACATAATAGTCAAACAACACAATATTTAATATGCACAGCAGAAGCAAATTGTAAGATATAATTCAACCGAATATAATGTTGTAATATCAAGTATCACAACTGTCGATTGTTTATCCACAGACGGATCGAAAATAAAATAGAAACAATAGTTCAACAGACTTTAGGCATCTTAAGCTTGCGAGACTTCTATTGATGCTAAGGAGAAATCCCAGCCAATTATGCTTAGTACCTGCATTTAATCTTTCTGGGAAAATACGTCAGTTTACACTGGTAAATACAATCAACTGACTCATTTTGGAAAATGATTGAAAATTGATTTAGATGCACGTGGCATAAACATTTTATAACTTGGGAGAATTATTTAAATGTATAATCTTGTGAACGGATTACATGTTCCTTATGCGTTCAGTAGCTCGGATCGTGTCCGGGTTAAAGATCAATAGACACACCACATTATTCGTTTATGCACTGACGGGTGTACGCCTACACCCCGCGCTTAAGTAGTGGCCATTTCGTAAAATGATGCCAAGGATATCCGGGACATGGTCATTAACCCCCCAAAGGATTTTAAGTAAACAAAACTGTTTAAACGGGCCGATCAAATTATTCAATTAACCACCAAACGATGGAAGAATTGATGCCCGACCAAGCGGTATTTTATATACCGTAACCCAAACCCGTATAGGGAAAATAAGTTAAAAGTATTTACCTGAGTAAAGTAATAATCACAATAAGCAAATGCAAGTAGCTTTTACTGGTTCTCCTAATCTGGAACGAAGGTTTATAATAACATATTAGAATTCTAACGGGTCTTTAATTAAGCTTAAGCTTAGACCGGTTAGTTTCAATGATACGGTTCGTACGCACTATTAAGCGAAGACCGGATAGAATGTGATTTAGACCCGACAAGTTCAGAGACTTGCTTAATATGGGTATTTCATACACACTCTAGATTTTGAGATAAAACCGATAAGGTTTGACCCGTTTCGGCTAATTTATATAAACTTGTTACATAAACCGAACCGAACGCGTAATAAGCGTAACGGGTATCTGTAAGATCCATATACAGGTTTCCTAAGTTAATATGCTTCAAATATGTTGTGACATCAGTAATATGTCTTTTATTATACCCGTAACGAATTTAAACACAAACTATGCCCCGTAGGGGTAGTTTGGTCATTTAAAAGGTTATAAAAGAGTTTAAGTATTTACCTAAGTTACAGGTCTGATATAATTAGAAAAAATACTTATTTTACTAAGTTATAACAGTAGGGTAAAGTAGATATGTGAAATTTATCAAATATAACCAAACTATGCACCGTAGGGGCATTTTGGTAATTTCACATAAGCCGTAAAGCTCAAAACTGAAGTATGGGTTTAACAACTTTTGCTTACTATTAAAATATTATAATTTACCTAAAATATCAGTAGGTATCACCCTTGTATGTTTAAAAATAGTCTTAGTACATACCATGCGCTAAAAACGCTTAATAAGGCGATTAGAAGCCGTTTCCGGGTTCTATATATAAAGCTGATATTTTTATCATTCCAGAAGGCCTAAAATAATTTATTTATCATTTAGGATTAGTAGCAAAAGATTTGGAGTCGATTAGATATGTAGACCTCATTTTATGGCCCGTAAGGGCAAAACCGACAATTACCGGATTAAGCCTATGACTATAAGTTATGCTCAGCCTAAAATTAATTAAAAATCTTCAACAATCCCAAAATAATATATTACATCAGTGGGTAAAGATTTTGATATAAAAAAGTAGGCTTAACTAGGCTATACGCTAATTACGCCGTTTAATTAACATAAAGCTTCTTAATTACGCTAATGAGCATAACTCTCAATCTACACCTCAAACTGATGTCAAACTTTGCATACAAGTTTATATATCAGTAACTAAGGTTTCTACACTTTTACATTTTCACAAATCACGTTTTAAGGTGAAAAGGGCATAATGGTCAACATATGAGCAATTAACGGAATCATGCGTATTAATTGGTTAACTAATGAACCATGGTGTATAATCACAGAGGGTTATACTAGCATGTAACCTGGTCCAAATGAAGCTCTAAGGTATTTCTAAAACATACCAAAACGGGTCAGAACTGAAGTCAAAGAAAAAGTCAAAGCTTTGCGACTTTCGGTTTCGAACCGGGTCTAAACAGTAAATTGTCGGGTTGAACATGTTTAGACATGTTCTTACACTAATTACCAAGTTATATTAATGATCAAACAGGTTGTATGTGTTCTACATTGCTAATCATGCATAAATTAGAAACTAAGTATCCTGTTGACTTTTTAGAAACAAGTTTAACTCGACATTTGACCTAGTTAGAGTGGGAATCAGGGGGAACCATTTTAAGGGTTTATTACCCACATAATTACCAACTTATAACTACTTTTTATTCGACTAATCACTGGACCATTAGTGATTAATCTTAAAGTCAACCGTTAATTACGACGGTTTGACTTTTAAGCTATAACTAAGCAAAAAACTTAACTAAGGAAGGATTAGCAAACTTACTGAAGTCCTATGAACGACCAGAGATCACTTGAGAGAAGTCTTAAGCTCCAGAATTGATAAGGAATGCAAGAATGAAGGTGTGAAGAATGTTTGCAACTTAGTGGCCTTTTATAGTGTTTAATCCACCATAGATTGTTGACATCTAAGTCTACCACTTACCACAATTCATCAACAAGTGTTCCTAAGTGTCTAGGACTGTTTAGGAGTCGCCCACAATGTGAAAATATCTGTTAAAGGTCGGTTTAGCGCGATAACAGGCTGCTGTCTAGTTTTACTGCATCCGGGCGATTGACGCGGCCCGCGTAAAGTCTTATTAACCTTTACGCGGCCCGCCTGAGACCTGTTGTCAGCTTTCACATTTTCAAGTTTTTGCATATTGTCCCTTGGCCTTTCGAAAGGGCAACCAAGCTTATTCTTTGCATTTTGACCCCTTCTTATTTACCTACAAGGGCTTTAAGACTTGTACCCACTTTGCCAAGTTCTCGGTTAACTTTATTGTTACCCGAAAGGTCCTAACTTTCAACGTTGACACTTTAACCCCTCACATACGAATTTGATCATAACTTTCTCATACGATTACGAAACTTTATGAAATTTATATAGTGCATTCTAGTGAGCAGAATTAACCGTTACAAAGCTTTGGGTTTGTCAAAAGGTCACTCAGAGGTATAACTTAAACATGTTGACACATTTAACCCCTGTGGTTTGTAATCTCTCACTTTTAGCTTCGTATGATCCATGATTTATTCGTTTGGTGATATAAACATCATGTAGGGTTAATGTACAATATATTTATTCACTGTTGACATTTAGAACTCGTATTTTCATATACTTTTCATGTTTGTCAACTTTAGTCCTTTCATAACATTCTTTCACACGTTCAAACATATGACACGTGTCAACACTTTATAGGACGTGAATTTTCGAGGTGTTACATCCTCACCCCCTTAAAATAAACCTCGACCCGAGATTTACTGAAATAAATAAGGGTACTTTTCTTTCATCGTGGATTCAACTTCCCACGTATATTCGGGTCCTCTACGGGCATCCCATTTTACCTTTACAATAGGCACATGCTTCCTTCGAAGCTTCTTAACCTGTCGATCTTCAATCGACAATGGTTTTTCCACAAATTTCAAGCTCTCATCTATATGCACATCTGTATGTGGTATGACCAGTGATTCGTCAGCGAAACACTTCTTCAGGTTGCAGATGTGTTTTGATTTCTTCATCATCTATTGCACATTTGTTTTATGATTAATTCAAGTTTTAGGGCGTAATAAATAAAATGTGTTTTAAGCTCATTACTACGCCTGAGTAAAAGTGTTATGTAATAGTTAGATTTTTACGCATTAGTGTTCAATTCCTCTCTGTGCTTGAATCATCTCCGATCCATACTATGAAATCTTTAGGTATTCAATCTACTTTTGCTATTTGTTAATTGTGTTTTTATCATTGTTCTTTTTATATAATTTTTATCTAATCTTTTGATTTTATGGTAAGTTGTTTCGCTTTTGATGTGTTTGTTTTAGAATTCCAAATTTATTAATCGGTTATTTTTTTCTTGATTTCATAAACCTTACATACGAAATTCGTCCATACGCTTCTTCCTTATTTGGCGATTCTTCAAGTTTATGCACATGTATGTTGTTCTTCTTTTATCGTTTTGTTTTCGGTTTATTAATGTGATAAATCTTTGATTTTTGTTGAAATAATAATACATACGACCACATTAAATGATTTTTTTTGTGGTGAGGTTGAATGGCTTTTGATGAATTGTTGAGATAATCATAACAATTGGAAAGGTTATTTGACAAAGTTTTTGGTAGTGGTCTTTTTTTCAGCACAATCATCAAGTTTTTGGAATTTAAATATTGAACCAACATTATTTAAGCATTTGTTTTTCAGGTTATGAATGATATCTTGTATCATGGACAGCACATTGAAAATGCACGAATATTCGTGTTTCTGTACTTATTTAGTTGAACATATGTTAGTTTTTTTTAATGGTTTTGTTCGATGTCGCATACACACCAGTATGACCATTTGGAATTTCTTAGGGTTGTTCGTCGCCTGTTTATTGGTATCATCTATCGCAACCCCCAACCCCTTGCCCCGGGAGCAGGCGGCCGCGAGTCTCAGAGCCGGTGGTATCGGTGTTTATTAATTTGACAGCAGAATTTAAACATCAGGACCGTAGTTAGAAAATATTTTATCAGAGTTTAAACACCAAACTTTTATAAATAATAAATGGGATAAAACTCAAGTTTCCATTTTTTTTGGGAAACGGGGTGCCCCCGGGTAAACTTTTATTAATTTTTAAAAACAAGATTACAAACAAAGTTCTAATATTTAAATGGCGACTCACCATAAAAACAAAGAACAAAGAAAGAGAAACATACATAAAAAAACACAAAAAAGAGAATACAATTAAAATTTAGAGCCCATCTTCATAAAACACGCCATTTCATCGGTCTCGGACTCTACCTCAGCTTCATCTCCATTCACTTTTGTCAAATCATCATAATATTTTCTCATATTTTTGGACCATGCCCTATAGTCTTCAAACTTCGGGCGGGTGCTAGTTTCCACGAACTTTTTAACCACATCTATCTCATGCTCCCACATCCCAAGTTCCGTATCAAAACATTCCTCTTCATCCCGTAACGTACGAAAGCTGTTTTTTATGCTTACATTTGGGCTTGACCCAGGCCCAAACTCTTGTCTTGATATATCAAAATGACCACTGTCTTTGGGCTTTACTGTTGGGCCCATGCCAGCTCCTAAAATCGGTCCAGCAAATTTAAGTTGCAAAGGATCCACAGTTGGGCATTTATCAAATACCGATGGGCCTGAGGTATTTTTTAACCGAACCCAATGATGCAGCATTACTGCCATGAGGCCCAGCAGCCATTAAACTCGGAAAGTCAGCAAGCCCACCAGCCAATGGGCCATGTTCAGCACTGTTGTGAAGCCCAGCAGCCTTATCGCTAGGCTTCACTTGATCGTTATCAACATTTGAGCCCAAATGAGTGTCCGATAACTTTGATCTCAGCCTAGTTTGTTGTGATGGACCTGGTTCCATAATTTTTGGCCCAATGTTGGAATTCTTAAGCTGCCAAATTTGATTTTCCCTTTATTTTGAGCACTCGGTTTTTTAACAACATCAATAAAACCATCATTTTGAGCCTTATCCACTTTAGAACTCCTCATACTTTTTGCCATATCTTGATTTTTCAAAACTGTTTGAACATTATCTGTTTTAAGACTACACTTGTTAACCGAGTGTCCAAACACTTCACACATTTTACAACATGGAGGTTTCCATTTATACGACAAGTCAAAAAAATAAGACTTACCCGGAACACCCTCACGCTTGGGAAGGTTGATTTTGACTTTATCCGGTAGCCCATTTGAAGCCTTTGCATCCACCAATATACGCGCAAAATTTAACGGCCCTTCTTTAGTCTCGTATCTTTTGAATGTTGCTTGATCAAACATTAATGGTTTTCCAACACAACTCACAATTTGTCCTATATTTCCACCATTCCACAAACTAAGTGGTAAATCTTTTATAGTAACCCAAATTAGAACCGTTTTCGGATTCGGTTTACACAACACAACATTCGGATCCCAAATTTGAAGTACAAGAGGTACATTATCCACTAACCACGGATTCCTTTGCAACATGCCCTCTTCATGATCAAACTTAAAACAGAAATATCCATTTCTATTCATATTGATTGATTTTAACCCATACTTATGTCACATCTTTATCAAATTTTCTTTCATAATACGAAATGGCATAACGACTCCAATGAAGTACCCATAAAGTTGGAAAACATTAGATGCATATGACTTTTTCATAAAATGGCCCTCAATATTAACTTTAAAAATCCCCTCGGCATTACGCTTAGGACCATCATAAGCCAAACGAGTTTCCCCATCCATTACATCATCACTTCTAAGCAACTTTTGAAATAGCTCATGATTCCAATACTTAGTCCCCCTAAGCAGATCAATTTCTGGAATGTCATTTTTAAAATTTATAACAGTTTCAAATTGCCCAAAATTCATAACATGAGGAGAGAATTTATGGAGCGGACCTTGTACAATATCCAATAATTCCTCCATCTCTTAGAATATTAACTGTACTCGGCCCACTAGATTGTGAAACTGCCGAAGGTAAAGATTCATTAGGATTTGGGCTCATATTTATAACATTATTCTTACCTGGGCCATCTTTAACTGGGCTCACATTCTGTCCAGTAGTCACTAGCTCCACTGTAGGCCCCACCATCTCCTACGCATCAAGCCCTGAACGTTGATTAATCTCCTTATCCAACGGATCAGAATTCCTAGGGTTTTTCATCATTGTTGATTTGACATCATATGCAGCCGCAATGGAACATTCCTGCTGCATCACTCTGACTTCACCAACACATAATCCAACATTCTCCTGCATTTTCAACGCTGATGATTTCTCCGGCACATAATTTGATTCCGACACCGCAGTCGTCTGAGAACATTCACTTCGCCTCATCCAAATCTCAAATTCATTATGTCCCGATGCCGACTCTTTCTCCAGCAAATCAATCACCGGTGATGAAACATCAACCGAACTGCCTGACTTCGCCGGAATCGAAATATTCCTTTTACTGTAATCCAGAACATCATACAACGAAGCAACCTTCAGATTTTTTATAACACTTTCACCTGGTTTCTTCATAACCGAAGGAGATGAGTTCACAGATTTATCTCCGGCCACCGTAAACGATGAACCAGATGATTCAAAATCTGACCCCCACCATTTTTTCCGATGAAACAGACGTTGAACCTTTAATTTTCCCTGATGAACCTTCAAATGTAGAAACCGTAGGAACAGTGGATACAGATTTACTTAACCCACATACCTCTGGCTTTCCACTTTTATCAGCAGAAACTTCATCTTTCTTCTCAGCAACCCCTGAACCCTCTACATTCCCACTTATCATTTTATCCCACCATGAAGTAACCTGTTCTTTAATAACAGCAGCCTCCTCCTTCGTTGTAGATCTTGTATTATGAACTTTAGGTGGTGGTATCTTCTTTTTCTTACCCATAACAACATGAAAAACACGATATCTATCCTAAAACACACTAGATCAGAGGTATAAGGTCAGCATAAGGGGTGATGGAATGATGATAGAGGTGGTAGACGGCGGATGTATGGTGGATGACGGCTAGAAAGTAGGTGAAAGAAGAGAGAGCTTTTTCTCTCACACCTTAAGTGTGTGTTTAGGAAAAAAGACAAATGAGACAAACTTCCCAAGTTTCCATTTATAATATATTCGCAGGAATAAAACCCGAATTATTGAAAACATGAACTCCTTTTTTTATTTTAGGTAACTTTTATAGCCACTTCTTTAAGCCTTCAGTGCTCTCCAGCTGGCTTCTATTAGCTTCACATTAAGTTACCTGAAACACGTTTTAAAAAAGGTTTTATCAGCAAGAAATACTGGCGAGTGCATCCCAGTTTTTAATCAAAACATGCTTCTATAATTTTTACAGGATTGAGAGGACCAGCGATTACAATGTTTATATCTACCCAATTACTCCTACGGTACAGTCAATCCTGACTAGTGGTCAGGCTACAATTCGCAACAGTAACGAGTGTGAAGTAATGTATACAAAACCCCAACATACCGACAGTAATTGTAGAATACATATACTTAATCACTATTAATTATAATTTAAAACATTTGAGGTTTCCACAAAAAAGGTTTACAAAAAGTGAATGGACTCACATTGTTGACTTAGGTGTTTCTACGACTTCCTGGTAATGTTCCTGGTTATTATCTATTAAAATTAAACAATGCACACATGTTAGTAAGATAACCCACTTTATATTAGCCATACTACCGAGACAGAACTCCAACGAACTGAGTCAGGCAGAGCCTCGACATGCGTTACGGAGCCCTAGATCAATCGGGTAGGGTAACGAATATGTGATCGGGGTTATAATACTTACAACGAGGCAGAGCTTCACTTTTTAGGGGTATTATACCGAGCAATACTACACTATATTGTCTGAGAAAGAAAAAGAATTGAGCGACTGTAAACTGAGGCTGGCGCCTCCTTTTATAGGTCTGGACGATAGCGGCTCGCGGCCCGCGAGCCCCCGCTCTCTTTCTTACGTGGCCCGCGAGATACCTAGGGTAGGTCCTAGCTTTAGCTAGTCACCTATGTAGCTTCGACACGTATCAGACACGTGGCAGCCTAAGGGCTCGCCTGGTGTCACCTGGTCGCGGCCCGCGACTCACACTCCCAAGGGTGTCGCGCCCCGCGAGAACACTATATTATTGTTTTTATTTGATTTTTATAAATATAATTGTATTTTAGGGCAGTTTCTGGTATACAGGGTATGTTAAGGGTTTTAGGAGGGTTGTTGTGACAACTCGAGTTTCCAAGATTCCATCTTCGCATTAATTGCGCGTAAATTGTTTAAGTTGTTTGTTTACTCGACTTGTTTGTTTCGCAACTTTACATGTTTGTAATATGTTAAATTATATTGTGATTAATATGTTGTATATGGGGTGCAATTACATTTGAGTGTATGTAATAATATGTTTCCTGTTAATGGTGGGATAAGTGTATATTTTTTAAAAAATGGAACTTTGGCTGAATACCCTCCACCCGAAGTCCCTCTCCTCACGAAAACACTTTTGGATGAAAACACTTCATGTGTTTTCGTCCACCATGAGACCAACGAAAATAACAGTGGGCTTGGCCCAGTATCGATTACATAGAGTTTGGTTATAACTTGTACGCGTAATGAGTATTCGGCAGAAACCCTAATCGCACCTCCTATCTCTCACACTCGATATCCTTTGTAACCGACGGCAGTTCCATTTCTTGAAGCCCTATCGCCACACACACAATCCTTGGACTATCCTTTGAATCGATCAGTTTATAGTTCACGTTTATTTATTTTGAATTGTTTATAAATGCATGATCTATGAGTTAATGTTGCTGTAGGATCATAGGAATGGTTGTAACTTGTGAAAATCCTAGACATAATGATTGTGAATATTTATTTTTCTTTAAAGATGCACATGATTTTATAGGTGCACATGAGTTCACAGATGGTACATACTCTACGGTTTGCATGTGACTCATTATTCAACATAACCTTAGTCAAACCCACTCAAACTAAATGGTCCAATAACCTCTTGAGGTGATTTACACTTGTCAGCCATTGTTGATTATTTTAATGATGATCTTGTTTTCACAATGAGTTGGTAATTCATATGATTTCGTATGTTAACTGTCATGTATATTGGATGATAAGATGGATCGTGTATTCTTGTTAATGATGATATGATGATTGAATGTTTCCATGAGTTGTTCGGACTTAATGATTGTTAGATGAATTCTGAGATTTTTGTGTAACTGTTGATGAGGGTCTGCCCGACGAAAACAATATCCCGACGAAAACACTACAGCGACGAAAACATTATGGGATTTCGTCGTCTGAGTGATTTCGCCCAAAAGGGGTTTTCGCCCATTACAATTTCGCCAGGATGTGATTTCGTTGCATGTGCCTTAGTCAAGTGTTCTGAACCGTGATTCGTTACCTTTGTTAACTCTATTAGTTGTCAAACACTGTTAGGTTATTATCTCTGTCAAGTATGTTAATTCTGCTATGCATGTTATGAATGTAAACCCAGTTAAGTTTATTAACTCTGGTTAGCTTATTAACCCTGTTAAACTCATTGACTATGTTAAGCCATTAACTCAGTTAGTTATTAATTCTGGTAGATGTTAACTCTGATAAGTTATGCATGTAACTCTGTTAATTATGTAACTCAGTTAAATGTGTTAATTCGGTTAAACTTGTTAACCTTGTTAAGTATGTTGATCTTGTTAAGCCAGTTAACCCTGTCAAGTATGTTAATGAATAACTATGTTAGAACGAACTGTGGAAGACATTTATGTAAGGCTTGAATTGCATGAATTTGATTAACTGCTTATATGATACATGATAAATTCTTAGGCACACTTTGTGACATAGATTGTATGTGAAACCCTACAAACATGTACTGATTTCGTATACATGTATAACTATAGGACTTGACTGATTACTTGCGAACACATAATTTAGCATACCGGGCAAACCAAGGTAAGTTCACACTCTTTCCAAGGCATGGGATTCCCAGGGGTTGGGAATGGGATTAAATAACTACTCGAACTATCATTACTATTAAACTACTTACTACTGTCCTCGGATTGAAGGGCACGTACGTAAAACCTACGTACACTCATACTTACTACTGTCCTCGGATTGAAGGGCACGTACGTAAAACCTACGTACACGACCATAAGACCATCAACTCTATCAAGTTAAGTCCCTCATTTATCGACTTAATCGCCGAGGCCTATGGCGAGTGGGTCATTAGTTAAAAGCGCTATTAGGTTTAACAAACCTCACACCGTGCCAGTCGGACGGGCGTGTACTAATGGACTATGGGCAAAGGGTCAATGCTGATAGACATTGACTTAGGGCACCTCTTACATTTTCGTAGCAGTCGATACGCGTGGTCTAGTAACACACGGGAAGCCCCCACTACTCTTCGCAAACATGTCTGGGAGACCGCGATACGAATTAATACGATACATGGTTTACAAAACGAACATACGATTTACGAAACGAACGCTAACTAAATAACCAACTGTGAACTCGCTCAACTTTGTTGTTGATTCGTTGCTACATGCCTTGCAGGTCGTTAGGTACTCATGGAGCTTGGACAGGGAGGCGCGGTCGTTGTGGGACATGGCAGTGTGTGCCATGCTAGAAACATTACTTTAATTCGTACTAAATACTTACATTGGGTTTTACATTTATGCTTCCGCTAAACACCTAACTACGTTTTGATTGGGAACACCTTTCATATTGTGTGGTTGAATTTTACTTATTACTTATGTTCAATATGATTGGTGGCTTGATCCTGGTCAGTCACGCCTCCAAGCGGCAATACTCCGCATGTGGATTTTGGGGGTGTGACAGTTGTTATATCCTCCCCACCTTGTTTTAGATCTCGTCCTTGAGGTCTACTGGAACAAGTGTGGATATTATCGTTGCATCTCTGACTCTAGCTCCCAAGTATATTCTGGTCCTCTCTTGGAATCCCATTTTATTTTGACCAGAACAAATCTCTTGTGCTTGAGATTCTTGATCTTTCTATCTTCAATCTGTAGTGGTTTCTCTACGAACTTAAGTTTCTCATTTACCTCTATGTCCTGAAGAGATATCACTAATGATTCGTTTGCTAAGCACTTCTTGAGATTACATACATGAAACACATCATGTATCCCTGCCATTTCCTCTGGCAGTTATAGCTGATAAGCTAATGGCTATGTCCTGAAGAGATATCACTAATGATTCGTTTGCTAAGCACTTCTTGAGATTACATACATGAAACACATCATGTATCCCTGCCATTTCCTCTGGCAGTTATAGCTGATAAGCTAATGGTCCTATTCTTTTGATAATCTAAAAAGGTACAACATACCTGGGGCTTAGCTTTCCTCTTTTAACGAGTATCTGACTACTCCTTTCCCTGGAGAAACTTTTAACAGTACCTTATCTCCCGCTTGAAATTCTTAGGGTTTTCGTCGGTTATCTGCATAACTCTTTTGACGATCTCGTGCTGCTTTTAGTCTTTCCTTGACTTGAATAATCTTATCCGTTGTTTCTTGTACTATCTCAGATCCAGATAGTTGCTTTTCTCTAATCTCCGCCCAACAGACTGGAGTTCGGCACTTTCGTCTATAAAGTGCTTCAAATGGTGCAACATTTATACTGGTATGATAGCTGTTATTGTAGGAAAATTCTATTAATGGTAAATGATCATCCCAATTTCCTCCGAAATCAATTACACAGGCTCTAAGCATATTTTCCATTGTCTGAATTGTCCTTTCGCTTTGTCCGTCCGTTTGAGGATGATAAGCGGTGCTTAGATTTAACCTGGTTCCCATTACTTTTTGGAAACTTGTCCAAAAATGAGAAGTAAAACAGCTTTCTCTATCAGAAACAATAGATAAAGGAATTCCATGTAATGAAACTATTTCATTTACATATAACTTGGCTAATTGTTTCATACTGAAAGTTTTCTTCATAGGTAAGAAATGAGCAAATTTAATTAATCTGTCTATAATCACCCAGATTGTATCATTACCTTTTCGTGTCTTGGGTAATTTAGTATCAAAGTCCGTTGTTATCAATTCCCATTTCCAAATTGACATTTCTAATTGCTGCAATAATCCTGAAGGTTTCTGATGCTCAGTTTTAACCTGTGAACATGTTAGACACTTAGCAACATAGGTTGCTATATCCTTTTTCATTCCTATCCACCATAAATTTTTCCTTAAATCTTGATACATCTTATTAATTTACCAGGATGTATCATATATTTAGACTTATGAGCTTCTTCTAAAAGTTGGTGGTGTAGGTTTCCTTGTTTGGGTATCCATATCCTTTTCTTATGGAATCTCCAAATTGCATATGTCCCTTGTTCTAATTCTTTAATCTTTCAGTATCATCATTGATTACTGTTTCTTCTCTAATTTGCTCATTTAAATCTATTTGCTAATTTAACTTGAGAGGACGTACTCGTTTTGGATTTTCATGCATTGGTGATTGCAATAGTGCATTAAATGAGTTAAAGTTGTTTGTCTTAATGGTCCAGTTACATCAGTGCTTCTAAACTAGTTATACCGGTGTGCTTACACCGATTGCAAGGTGCGTTAAATACACAACGGTGCGTCTAGCATACAAGTGTGCATCTAAGTTTTCAATATTTGACGCATGTCATCATAATAAGTAAGCCTCATTAAGATGTATTATTTTATCCTTAAATATTATATGATTATAATTTCGAAGCACACTTAGCCATGACTGTACTCCTAGTCATTAATGTGTCAAAAACACATCGATGGTATTTAAGGCTGAGCATTTCTTAAGAAAATAATATCTCTCAAGTCCATGGTAAACATGATATTTGTCTACTATTTGGAAGTCACCCCAACATGGAGCTATCGTTCTCAATGAGGTTTGCTTTACCATCTCGATCAGAAATGTGAGATTAAGCACCCATGCGTTCTCATTATCGTCGTTGATGTCAGCCCCAACATTCCAACTAAAAGTGTGTAGTGGTAATCCCACAACGATCGTTATCAAATGATCATTTGTGTTTCTTTCTTAGTAGTTATATGTATGTATGTATGTATGTATGTATATGATGAGAGCATATATTTTATTACTTATTAGTTATTGGCCTTGTATTGTACCTAATCTAATATAATATACCCATGGGGAAAGCATACAAGTTACATATGACACAGAGAAACAACTTTCATTGGGAACAGTTCGTCAATAATCGTCCCTACACTTTTTCTAGATAAAATTGTAAAATAATATATGCATATAGATACACGTACTCCCTGTATTTCAATCAAATGCGACGTCCAAAACATAATTTTGGATATGATAACTAAAAAATAATGAGTAGATCTTATAGGCATTACACTCGTCATAGACAATAATTGACACCGACCTATATTTTCTCATAAACAAGTATAATCATAATGCTTCAAGATTTTCATAAGGGGACTCGGGGCGTCCCGTGGTCATGGTTTGTTCATGCGTCGAAGCAAATGAAACACCGCCGCCACCTTATCTTTTAACGCGTGAAGATTATAACGCGTTGTAATTCAAAATGGAACCTTGGTCTACGGTTATGTATTTGGTGGTTTGTCGGTTTAAAAAAATCCATCACTAGTGATGGGCATTTCCACTAAAATTCATTACTAGTGATGGAATAATGCTCGATGATGTGGCGAAAATTGATTGGGTGTTGTGAGTGATGAAAATGTATCACTAGTTAGTGGAGCGCCCCGGGTCCCCTAATTAACCGAGATAAACTTATTTTATTCACATCATCTTACTGACTGATTGCTATCATGTAATAAATTAATCAATTTGTTTAAATCATCACGTAAATTTATAAAACTTATTGCATTCACGTTATTGAAACTATGACTTACAATAAGAGCAATTTTTTTTCTTGGAACAATCAACAATCACATATCTATGATTAAATAACTTCAGTTAATTACTTAAAATAATTGAAACACGAATTATAGCGTTAGTTTTTTGGTGATGACCATTTAACAGCCTGAAAAGACAAAATTGACAGAAAGGTCGAGTAGATCGATCTTATTAGCTTGCATTAGATTAAACTATAGCAATTAAGCATTAAATTACTGGTCAGTAGAATATATATTAAATTGTAGTTGATCAAGATAACATGGTACACAAACCGTACTTAAGGAAAAAGGGTTGAAAGAAGTCCAATCATACGTTGAAAAGGTAACCTTCGATTCAAGACTCAAATTTTATACATTATCTAGTAAATTAACTACATAATTAAGTAATCTAATGAATCCACCGTCCTTAAAATATATAATAATAATAATAATAATAATAATAATAATAATAATAATAATAATAATAATAATAATAATGACTAATAGACATACCCTCTAATTCTATGTGTATTTTTATGTTAATGTCAACTATAAGACCGTGTGTAGTCGTTAGATGAATAATGCCTTAACCCTGGGGTGTTTTCTGACATGTGGCAGTACAGTCAGCATGAGGACATTATTAGGCGTTATTGCAAAAGTGGCGTAGTGGGAATAATGCCCAATAACACCCCTTCCATTTATATCACAATTATTATTTTTTTAATTAAAAAATTAAAATACTTCATTAAATTAAAAAAAAATACAATACTAGAAATAAAAAAACCGGAAAAAAGTTAAAAAAAAATTACATTACAAAATTTTTGGTTTTATAAAAGATTCAAATCATACATTTAATAAACAAAACTTTAGGGACTGATTTAGCATTTTTGAAACTTGAAATATTAAAGGTTTTGAAATGTAAATCCTTCTTTTTAAAAACAATCAAAGAGCAGGGACTGAATGTGAAAAAACACTTTCTTCTTCCTTTATCACCCACAACAACCTGCAACTTAAAACTTCAAAAAAAAAAAAAAAAAACCTTTGCCAAAATCACTTTCTTCTTCCTTATACACACATAAATAATATTTCTTTTGTTTTTTTAATTAAAACTAATTATACACACATGGCAATGTCTTATTGGGCAAACAAATGAAGTTTTGGGGGGCTTCGGCGTGTTTCAAAAAACGCCAAACACCTATTTTTCTCGAATCACGCCCGAGTACGGGTGGTCTAAGACTTGAAATGGACATCACTTTAAACACCTTGCACTAAACCAGAAGTCATTTGACGGTAAATAATAATAATAATAATAATAATAATAATAATAATAATAATAATAATAATAATAAAACACAAAGAAAAAAATAGTATCTTTTTTTCTTTTTGTTAGTTATATTACTTAAACTTAAAAAAAAAAAAAAAACTATTAGAATAATACTATAAAATGCAAAAGACAAAAATGTTCGTTGGTAAAAGTAAGTTATTGTAATATCTTAATTGATAAGTTTTTTATATTAAGAATTACACCAAGAACTACTTTGTAATGAGTTAATATTATTAATGCTTTATATTAAAATGATGCGTTTAAGGCTACTCGCTATGGGGTCGTCCCCATACCGTCCCGGTTCGGCGCCGCTATGAACACCGTGCCGCCCCCCACGTCCCGTCTTCTTCGTCCGATTCTCGCCGTTTGCGACGGTCCAAAAAGTGGGGCCCAAATCCTGAAAGTTACCGTTAATAAAAAAAATTAATTTCTATTTTTCAAACGGTCAAAATTTCAAAATATATATATTTCCATTCTATTTTCACTTCCATTCACAAATTTAACCCAAAATTTCATCTCTCTCACATAACTTTTATAAATCTTCTTCCACTTTTATAAACCTTATACTCTATCATGGATCCCTTCAACAACCCGAACAACCCGGACAATCCGTATAACCCGACGACTCCCATCAACCCGACCCAACCTAATGTTTTCTCGGGTCCGGGATATTATCTGACGCTAGAACCGAACCAATTCTCGCAATATTCATCAAATGCGCTTGCATCATTCCAACACTCGCCAAACCAATTCGCTCAATTCTCTCAAAATCAAGCCATTCAACAAATGATGATGCGGGGTGCTTATAATTTCCCACCGAACCCGACACCACCCGTTCAACCCCAACCGATCTCGACGCAACCCTTTCAACAATCCGAACCCGACGACGATGTGGAGGTTGTTCCCGAAACCCAACCGCCTAAAGGAAAAGGAAAACGAAACAAAGGCAAGCAAGTGATGGGTGATCAACCGTCCAAACCGATGTCGACTAAGTGGACGCCAATCGAAGAAGAAGCCTTAGCCAAGGCTTACATTCGCACGTCTGACCACCCGACAAAAGGTTCGTATTTTTTTAAGGTTTAATTTGTTTTTTTGTTCATTTTTTCTTAACAGTTTGTTTTTTTAAGTTTAATTTGTTTTTTTGTTTATTTTTTCTAAAGTTTAATTTTTTTTGTTTTTTATTTTCTTAACAGTTTGTATTTTTTAAAGGTTTTTTATTTTTGTTAACACTTTATATATTTTGTTTGTTTTTTATAGGTAATAACCAAACGGGTGACGGGTTTTGGGCCAAGATTTTGGCGAAGGTTTTTTTTTATAGGTAATAACCAAACGGGTGACGGGTGACGGGTGACGACATCATGAAAAAACATCAAATTATTTAACTCTATGTTTTTTTTATTAAGTCTTTGGTTTTTTTTATTAAGTGTATGTTTTTTTTTAAGTTTATGTTTTTTTTTATGTTTATGTAATGTGGTTTTAATATTAATGAAAATATTTTGTTAGTATATTTGTTAAATGTTAAAAAAAAATAGAAGACTAAAAAAAATAAAAAAACACAAAAAGTGGTGGAGTACTAT
The DNA here is from genome assembly GCA_030545235.1 of Helianthus tuberosus. NCBI lineage: Eukaryota > Viridiplantae > Streptophyta > Magnoliopsida > Asterales > Asteraceae > Helianthus > Helianthus tuberosus. Next base: position 56,176,241 of record CM060406.1, read on the forward strand.
GACTAGGACCATCCTCCCATGCCCTCTAGTTTTGGAGGATGGACCATCTTTGGGAGGAATATGACGTTGCGCCTACGTGGCGGATCATCCTCCAACACCTAAATTGAACTGAACCAATCCTTAAACTCCCCATGGAACACATTTAAACCTTTTGATAACCTCTTTCCACTGGAACCTATTGCGATCGGATAATTAAAACCCGACCCCTTAGATCTTTAAACCTTTTGATAACTTCTTTCCACTGGAATCTATTTTGATCGGTTAATTAAAACCCGACCCCTTAGATCTATTTTCCACATCTATTTATAAAACGCGTTACTCCAACTTTACCATGATGGCCATTTGACAAGATGAATAGACAAAACTAAAAGCAATACATTTGCATCTTTCCAAATGTTAATCTTGAATTGAATATGGCAGTGAAATGAGCTGTAGAAGATGCTCCCCACTTCTGACCACGCAATTAGTGGGTCAAAGGTCAAACCAAATCTATATCACTCACTTTGTCACCTACCCATTCCTTTTTGTTTTTATCTCTTAATTTCACTCCAATTTTAACACACAAAAACCAAGCATAAAAGCCAATAATGTACCCTTGGTCAGGGGAAAAAGGATAAAAAAAAGTGACACCCATCAAATCTTTCAATAAAAGACGAAAGATTTGATTTTTATTAAAAAATATATATAGCCCTTGTTTTTTGTTTGTTTGAAATCAAATGCAGCTACGAGACATAATTAGTGCAGAGACATGTATAGCAAAACCTACAGTCATGACTTTAAATTCAGGCCCAAGTAAAAGAAACAAACACATTTAATAAGACAAAGATATCTTGTCATCTTACACATTTAGTACAATACCACCTACAAATCTAAGGGTGAGGGGGCACCCTCGGTGACCCTATGCGGGGAGGGTTTTGCCGAGCGGGAAGGGTGCCGCCATCCAAGAGGGGAGGCAAATCGGGGAGGGTGTTCGGGGCTTGTTCACCGAAGAAGGAGAGAGGAGATGGTGGGGCCACCCTCATTTTCAACCAATCATTTATTTCCTTTTTTTTAAATAAAAAAACAAATCACCTAATAGGGGAGTGCCGCCATCAAATTGGGGTGTGAGTGGAGTTTAAGAGGGGAGTTGACGTGGCATAACCTGATTGGGTGTGCGTAAGAGAGGGGACTCCCCTAAGAGGGGAGTGCCCCTCTCACCTAAGGGTGAGAGGGCAATCAAGTTATGCCACGTCAACTCCCCTCTTAAACTCCCCTCACACCCCAATTTGATGGCGGCACTCCCCCCTTAGGGGACTAGTTTTTTTATTAAAAAAAAAGAAAATAATTGATTGGTTGAAAATGAGGGTGGCCCACCATCTCCTCTCTCCTTCATGCGGTGAATACTCCCCCCCCCCCCCCCCCTCCCCGATTTGGTCCCCGCAGGGATGTCGGCACCATCCCGCACGGCAAACAAACCCCCCGCATGGGGTCACCGAGGGTGCTGCCGACACCCTAATTTGGTTGAGTAACTACACATGATGATTACTAGGGCTAGGGCTAGGGCTGTTGTAAACGAGTTAGTTTGGCTTGGCTTGTAAAAAATCCAAGTTATTAAAGCTTGACCCTTGCTTGTTCGACTTGTGAACAACCCTATTGAACACCGGCTACACTTACGTATCTTGCAATAGGCAGACCGCCACTAATGATTTTGCGAGAAAACCACGAATATTGATGGCTTTGTTGCTAATCCTTTTTGAGAAGGTTTAAATTTCTCGTCGCTAATTTCACGACAGATTTCGTTTGCGTAAGATCACATTACCAACTTACAATATGAACATTTTGCATAAAAATTAAACTCAAAAACTCACTCATGATCAAAGATGCTAACTGAGCAATCTAACTAGATTGGCATTGACTAATCAACATGTGATCAAAAAGAGAAATGATTCCTTGATTGTCCTTTAATGAGTGAGAAATATGCTGAGCCTCACATGTTTTATCCACTTTTCTGTAAGAATATTGAATGAAATGTTTACAAGTGGCTGATTCCCATCCTAGCTAGTTAGCTGCCCCCACCCCATGCACACATTCAGACTAACAAGGTTCAATGGACACACACCGTGAAGAAAATAAAGGTTGGTCCAAAGGCATTTGTTCGTTTGTTGGTCTGCTGAACAGTGTACAAGTTTTGTTTTTATTGGTATTTGTTTACAGAAGCTGTTTTATATATATTTTTTACATATGTACACACAAAGGCACGTTTAGCTATGTCAGATCAGGAGATAACAAAGCCATTGTAGTTTCTTAACTGGTTCATTGCATGTTGCTTTATATATATAGCTGTCAAAGATGTGTGTATTAGTGTATACATACAATAGAGGGGTGCCCGCGTCATGCGACGGAGACACAACACGACGGTAGTTTCACAGAATGGTGACAACGGCAACAACAGTTTACGACTTAAATAGCAGCGATTTGGCCAAAATAATAAGATTTAAATAAGGTTCAATAAATGAAAAAAAATAAGATAAAACTAAAATTAATTAACTTCTAATGTAATATGTTCGGTAAAACATGTATGATTCATTGTAACTTATTATGATCTACTATGACTTCTTATAACCTTATAAAACTATTAGAAAAAAACCAACGTGATTGCTAAAAATAAATAAAACTAATGTCATTAAATACGGATTAATAAATAAAGTAAAATAAATAAAATTTAGAGTAAATTACAAGTTTTGTCCTTTATGTATGACCCAAATTGAAGGCGCTGTCCTTTAAACCAAAACTTGACAGGCGGTGTCCTTTGTGTTTTCAAAATCTTGCACGTTTTGTCCTTTAGGCCAAACTTAGTTAGATTTTTTAGATAAATCTGGTATCAAGGGGCTGTTTTGTAAAAAAAAATTATTCAGGGACTAAATTGTACGAAACTTAATATTATTATTATTATTATTATTATTATTATTATTAATATTATTCAGGGACTAAAAAAACCATCACCACCACCCTTCATCACCATCACCACCACCCTCCACCGCCGCCACCCTCCACCGCCGCCACCACCACCACTACCGCCACCACCGCCGCCACCATCACAATCACCCTAATTTAACTCCATCTCTGTCCGATCTCTCACTCTTCTTCTTCAATTCACTTCCATTTCCACCTTTTTCCTCTGTTTTTCACCGATTCAAACTTCCTGCGAACGAATCAGCCGTCGATTTGCCCATTCCTTTGTTCAATTTCATCACCGAAGCAAAGGTTTCAGCTGTAGTTGATCTGTGTGCTCGATTGAACTGGTTTCACGCGTTGATTTGTTGATTTAATCCCGATCTGATCCAAGTTTGATTGCTAATGGTATGTGTGATGTGATAGATATTCGTTTTGTTAAGCTGGATCTACGGTTTTATTTGGAGTTTTGTTGATGTGAATGCTGGTGATTTGAATTGAATTGAAACTTGTAGATGTGTTTTTCCAGGTGTTTATTGTGTTTTGGTGTGATTAAATTGAATTTCAAAGATATCCCTTTCTGAAGCCATTACACATATGTTGCTTTATTCATGATCAGATCAAAATTATTCTGAAACATCATAAGAGCAAAAGAATAAACAAATATTCAACCAAATCAAAACAAATTCGTATTACAATAAAGTGATAAATTGGGGGTTGCAACTTGCAATCAAGCAGGCATCACTGGAGGATTCATTCTGATTATCGATACTTCTTTAACAACAAGCATACAAATTAAACAACCCTAATTATTAGGTTGATGAATTAAACATACAGATTGAAGTGTAAGACGGAAAATTAAGTGGCGAAATGTACCTAGGTAAGAATGATATAACGAGATGAGATCTGGTTATATGAATGTATGAATGGAATGAATACGAAGCTTCAGGAAGACTGTTGAGATCTAGCACAGATGAAAATGGAAGTTTGTTTTGAAATAATAATAATAATAATAATAATAATAATAATAATAATAATAATAATAAGTTTTGTACAATTTCGTCCCTGAATAATTTTTTTTTTACAAAATAGCCCCTTGATACCAGATTTAACTAAAAAATCTAACTAAGTTTGGCCTAAAGGACAAAACGTGCAAGATTTTGAAAACACAAAGGACACCGCCTGTCAAGTTTTGGTTTAAAGGACAGCGCCTGCAATTTGGGACATACATAAAGGACAAAACTTGTAAAATTTATGTCATTCAATACAGATTGAATGTAGCGAATTGACTTTGTCGCAAGACAAAAATGTAATTTACACAATGCTTATGCCTAAAAAGTTTGTATCAAACAAACACATAAAAACTTTAGAGAACCACAAAGTTGCAAGAAACACAAAAGAACTATTATTAACTGATCATTTTTTTTTTAATTTTTAACGAGTAAATTACAAGTTTTGTCCTTTATGTATGTCACAAATTGCAGGCGCTGTCCTTTAAACCAAAACTTGACAGGCGGTGTCCTTTGTGTTTTCAAAATCTTGCACGTTTTGTCCTTTAGGCCAAACTTAGTTAGATTTTTTAGTTAAATCTGGAATCAAGGGGCTATTTTGTAAAAAAAATTTATTCAGGGACTAAATTGTAATCTATAATCTGCCAAATCGAAATTTATTCAGGGACTAAAAATTTATTCAGGGACTAGATTAAATCTGGTGCGGGAGTGGTGGTGGGGTTCTCAAGAGCAGACGATGGAGTGGTGGTGGTGGTGGGGTTTTCAGACGCCGGCAGAGTGGTGGTTGGGTTTTCAGGCAGCGGAGTGGTGGGGCTTTTAGACGGCGGCGGTTTTAAAGACTTTGAAGCTTCAGCGCCATTTGCAGGTCGAAATTGTTCAAATTCGCGAGGTTAATCTGGTAAACAGAAGCTCTCGCAGCCGTTGATTCATCTGGAAACACTGATTAAGGACTTTGAAGCGGTTGATTTTGGTGTGAAGTATGAACCCTAGATTCAGGGGATTTGGGGATTTTGACTGTTGAGTTGACTATAACGGAAGTGGTTTTAAAGAATCGACGGGAGTGATTGATGATTTGAATATTGATTGTGGTCACATACTTATGAATATTGCTAAAGGTCATGTAATCGACGGAAGGGTGAATCGATGCAGGTGGATATGTTTGGTGATGGTGGTGAAGGGGTGATTTGTTTTTTATTACAGGTGGATATGTTTGGAGAATCGATGCCGGAGAATCGATGCCGAATATGTTTGGTGATGTGTGGTGATGATGGTGGTGGAGAATCGATGCCGGATATGTTTGCAAATCAGGTTCGTTTTTGCTCACTTTTCCGTTATATGATTCCGTTTAAGGTGTGTTTGATGGTGGCGGTAGTGGGGGTGGCGGCGGCGGTGGAGGGTGGTGGTGGCGGCGGTGGAAGGTGGAGGGTGGTGGTGGTGATGGTGGTTAGTAATTTACTCAATAATAATAATAATAATAATAATAATAATAATAATAATAATAATAATAATAATAATAAGTTTTGTACAATTAAGTCCCTGAATAATTTTTTTTACAAAATAGCCCCTTGATACCAGATTTAACTAAAAAATTTAACTAAGTTTGGCCTAAAGGACAAAACATGCAAGATTTTGAAAACACAAAGGACACCGCCTGTCAATTTTTGGTTTAAAGGACAACGCCTGCAATTTGGGACATACATAAAGGCCAAAACTTGTAAAATTTATGTCATTCAATACAGATTGAATGTAGCGAATTGACTTTGTCGCAAGACAAAAATGTAATTTACACAATGCTTATGCCTAAAAAGTTTGTATCAAACAAACACATAAAAACTTTAGAGAACCACAAAGTTGCAAGAAACACAAAAGAACTATTATTAACTGATCATTTTTTTTTAAATTTTTAACGAGTAAATTACAAGTTTTGTCCTTTATGTATGTCACAAATTGCAGGCACTGTCCTTTAAACCAAAACTTGACAGGCGGTGTCCTTTGTGTTTTCAAAATCTTGCACGTTTTGTCCTTTAGGCCAAACTTAGTTAGATTTTTTAGTTAAATCTGGAATCAAGGGGCTATTTTGTAAAAAAAATTTATTCAGGGACTAAATTGTAATCTATAATCTGCCATATCGAAATTTATTCAGGGACTAAAAATTTATTCAGGGACTAGATTAAATCTGGTGCGGGAGTGGTGGTGGGGTTCTCAAGAGCAGACGATGGAGTGGTGGTGGTGGTGGGGTTTTCAGACGCCGGCAGAGTGGTGGTTGGGTTTTCAGGCAGCGGAGTGGTGGGGCTTTTAGACGGCGGCGGTTTTAAAGACTTTGAAGCTTCAGCGCCATTTGCAGGTCGAAATTGTTCAAATTCGCGAGGTTAATCTGGTAAACAGAAGCTCTCGCAGCCGTTGATTCATCTGGAAACACTGATTAAGGACTTTGAAGCGGTTGATTTTGGTGTGAAGTATGAACCCTAGATTCAGGGGATTTGGGGATTTTGACTGTTGAGTTGACTATAACGGAAGTGGTTTTAAAGAATCGACGGGAGTGATTGATGATTTGAATATTGATTGTGGTCACATACTTATGAATATTGCTAAAGGTCATGTAATCGACGGAAGGGTGAATCGATGCAGGTGGATATGTTTGGTGATGGTGGTGAAGGGGTGATTTGTTTTTTATTACAGGTGGATATGTTTGGAGAATCGATGCCGGAGAATCGATGCCGAATATGTTTGGTGATGTTTGGTGATGATGGTGGTGGAGAATCGATGCCGGATATGTTTGCAAATCAGGTTCGTTTTTGCTCTCTTTTCCGTTATATGATTCCGTTTAAGGTGTGTTTGATGGTGGCGGTAATGGTGGTGGCGGCGGCGGTGGAGGGTGGTGGTGGCGGCGGTGGAAGGTGGAAGGTGGTGGTGGTGATGGTGGTTAGTAATTTACTCAATAATAATAATAATAATAATAATAATAATAATAATAATAATAATAATAATAATAATAATAAGTTTTGTACAATTAAGTCCCTGAATAATTTTTTTTACAAAATAGCCCCTTGATACCAGATTTAACTAAAAAATTTAACTAAGTTTGGCCTAAAGGACAAAACATGCAAGATTTTGAAAACACAAAGGACACCGCCTGTCAATTTTTGGTTTAAAGGACAACGCCTGCAATTTGGGACATACATAAAGGCCAAAACTTGTAAAATTTATGTCATTCAATACAGATTGAATGTAGCGAATTGACTTTGTTGCAAGACAAAAATGTAATTTACAAAATGCTTATGCCTAAAAAGTTTGTATCAAACAAACACATAAAAACTTTAGAGAACCACAAAGTTGCAAGAAACACAAAAGAACGATTATTAACTGATCATTTTTTTTTAAATTTTTAACGAGTAAATTACAAGTTTTGTCCTTTATGTATGTCACAAATTGCAGGCGCTGTCCTTTAAACCAAAACTTGACAGGCGGTGTCCTTTGTGTTTTCAAAATCTTGCACGTTTTGTCCTTTAGGCCAAACTTAGTTAGATTTTTTAGTTAAATCTGGAATCAAGGGGCTATTTTGTAAAAAAAATTTATTCAGGGACTAAATTGTAATCTATAATCTGCCAAATCGAAATTTATTCAGGGACTAAAAATTTATTCTGGGACTAGATTAAATCTGGTGCGGGAGTGGTGGTGGGGTTCTCAAGAGCAGACGATGGAGTGGTGGTAGTGGTGGGGTTTTCAGACGCCGGCAGAGTGGTGGTTGGGTTTTCAGGCAGCGGAGTGGTGGGGCTTTTAGACGGCGGCAGTTTTAAAGACTTTGAAGCTTCAGCGCCATTTGCAGGTCGAAATTGTTCAAATTCGCGAGGTTAATCTGGTAAACAGAAGCTCTCGCAGCCGTTGATTCATCTGGAAACACTGATTAAGGACTTTGAAGCGGTTGATTTTGGTGTGAAGTATGAACCCTAGATTCAGGGGATTTGGGGATTTTGACTGTTGAGTTGACTATAACGGAAGTGGTTTTAAAGAATCGACGGGAGTGATTGATGATTTGAATATTGATTGTGGTCACATACTTATGAATATTGCTAAATGTCATGTAATCGACGGAAGGGTGAATCGATGCAGGTGGATATGTTTGGTGATGGTGGTGAATCGATGTTTGGTGATGGTGGTGAAGGGGTGATTTGTTTTTTTATTACAGGTGGATATGTTTGGAGAATCGATGCCGGAGAATCGATGCCGAATATGTTTGGTGATGTTTGGTGATGATGGTGGTGGAGAATCGATGCCGGATATGTTTGCAAATCAGGTTCGTTTTTGCTCTCTTTTCCGTTATATGATTCCGTTTAAGGTGTGTTTGATGGTGGCGGTAGTGGTGGTGGCGGCGGCGGTGGAGGGTGGTGGTGGCGGCGGTGGAAGGTGGAGGGTGGTGGTGGTGATGGTGGTTAGTAATTTACTCAATAATAATAATAATAATAATAATAATAATAATAATAATAATAATAATAATAAGTTTTGTACAATTAAGTCCCTGAATAATTTTTTTTACAAAATAGCCCCTTGATACCATATTTAACTAAAAAATTTAACTAAGTTTGGCCTAAAGGACAAAACATGCAAGATTTTGAAAACACAAAGGACACCGCCTGTCAATTTTTGGTTTAAAGGACAACGCCTGCAATTTGGGACATACATAAAGGCCAAAACTTGTAAAATTTATGTCATTCAATACAGATTGAATGTAGCGAATTGACTTTGTCGCAAGACAAAAATGTAATTTACACAATGCTTATGCCTAAAAAGTTTGTATCAAACAAACACATAAAAACTTTAGAGAACCACAAAGTTGCAAGAAACACAAAAGAACTATTATTAACTGATCATTTTTTTTTTAATTTTTAACGAGTAAATTACAAGTTTTGTCCTTTATGTATGTCACAAATTGCAGGCGCTGTCCTTTAAACCAAAACTTGACAGGCGGTGTCCTTTGTGTTTTCAAAATCTTGCACGTTTTGTCCTTTAGGCCAAACTTAGTTAGATTTTTTAGTTAAATCTGGAATCAAGGGGCTATTTTGTAAAAAAAATTTATTCAGGGACTAAATTGTAATCTATAATCTGCCAAATCGAAATTTATTCAGGGACTAAAAATTTATTCAGGGACTAGATTAAATCTGGTGCGGGAGTGGTGGTGGGGTTCTCAAGAGCAGACGATGGAGTGGTGGTGGTGGTGGGGTTTTCAGACGCCGGCAGAGTGGTGGTTGGGTTTTCAGGCAGCGGAGTGGTGGGGCTTTTAGACGGCGGCGGTTTTAAAGACTTTGAAGCTTCAGCGCCATTTGCAGGTCGAAATTGTTCAAATTCGCGAGGTTAATCTGGTAAACAGAAGCTCTCGCAGCCGTTGATTCATCTGGAAACACTGATTAAGGACTTTGAAGCGGTTGATTTTGGTGTGAAGTATGAACCCTAGATTCAGGGGATTTGGGGATTTTGACTGTTGAGTTGACTATAACGGAAGTGGTTTTAAAGAATCGACGGGAGTGATTGATGATTTGAATATTGATTGTGGTCACATACTTATGAATATTGCTAAACGTCATGTAATCGACGGAAGGGTGAATCGATGCAGGTGGATATGTTTGGTGATGGTGGTGAATCGATGTTTGGTGATGGTGGTGAAGGGGTGATTTGTTTTTTATTACAGGTGGATATGTTTGGAGAATCGATGCCGGAGAATCGATGCCGAATATGTTTGGTGATGTTTGGTGATGATGGTGGTGGAGAATCGATGCCGGATATGTTTGCAAATCAGGTTCGTTTTTGCTCTCTTTTCCGTTATATGATTCCGTTTAAGGTGTGTTTGATGGTGGCGGTAGTGGTGGTGGCAGCGGCGGTGGAGGGTGGTGGTGGCGGCGGTGGAGGGTGGAGGTGGTGATGGTGGTTAGTAATTTACTCAATAATAATAATAATAATAATAATAATAATAATAATAATAATAATAATAAGTTTTGTACAATTTAGTCCCTGAATAATTTTTTTTACAAAATAGCCCCTTGATACCAGATTTAACTAAAAAATCTAACTAAGTTTGGCCTAAAGGACAAAACATGCAAGATTTTGAAAACACAAAGGACACCGCCTGTCAATTTTTGGTTTAAAGGACAGCGCCTGCAATTTGGGACATACATAAAGGACAAAACTTGTAAAATTTATGTCATTCAATACAGATTGAATGTAGCGAATTGACTTTGTCGCAAGACAAAAATGTAATTTACACAATGCTTATGCCTAAAAAGTTTGTATCAAACAAACACATAAAAACTTTAGAGAACCACAAAATTGCAAGAAACACAAAAGAACTATTATTAACTGATCATTTTTTTTAAATTTTTAACGAGTAAATTACAAGTTTTGTCCTTTATGTATGTCACAAATTGCAGGCGCTGTCCTTTAAACCAAAACTTGACAGGCGGTGTCCTTTGTGTTTTCAAAATCTTGCACGTTTTGTCCTTTAGGCCAAACTTAGTTAGATATTTTAGTTAAATCTGGAATCAAGGGGCTATTTTGTAAAAATATTTATTCAGGGACTAAATTGTAATCTATAATCTGCCAAATCGAAATTTATTCAGGGACTAAAAATTTATTCAGGGACTAGATTAAATCTGGTGCGGGAGTGGTGGTGGGGTTCTCAAGAGCAGACGATGGAGTGGTGGTGGTGGTGGGGTTTTCAGACGCCGGCAGAGTGGTGGTTGGGTTTTCAGGCAGCGGAGTGGTGGGGCTTTTAGACGGCGGCGGTTTTAAAGACTTTGAAGCTTCAGCGCCATTTGCAGGTCGAAATTGTTCAAATTCGCGAGGTTAATCTGGTAAACAGAAGCTCTCGCAGCCGTTGATTCATCTGGAAACACTGATTAAGGACTTTGAAGCGGTTGATTTTGGTGTGAAGTATGAACCCTAGATTCAGGGGATTTGGGGATTTTGACTGTTGAGTTGACTATAACGGAAGTGGTTTTAAAGAATCGACGGGAGTGATTGATGATTTGAATATTGATTGTGGTCACATACTTATGAATATTGCTAAACGTCATGTAATCGACGGAAGGGTGAATCGATGCAGGTGGATATGTTTGGTGATGGTGGTGAATCGATGTTTGGTGATGGTGGTGAAGGGGTGATTTGTTTTTTATTACAGGTGGATATGTTTGGAGAATCGATGCCGGAGAATCGATGCCGAATATGTTTGGTGATGTTTGGTGATGATGGTGGTGGAGAATCGATGCCGGATATGTTTGCAAATCAGGTTCGTTTTTGCTCTCTTTTCCGTTATATGATTCCGTTTAAGGTGTGTTTGATGGTGGCGGTAGTGGTGGTGGCGGCGGCGGTGGAGGGTGGTGGTGGCGGCGGTGGAGGGTGGAGGTGGTGATGGTGGTTAGTAATTTACTCAATAATAATAATAATAATAATAATAATAATAATAATAATAATAATAATAATAATAATAATAATAATAATAATAATAAGTTTTGTACAATTTAGTCCCTGAATAATTTTTTTTACAAAATAGCCCCTTGATACCAGATTTAACTAAAAAATCTAACTAAGTTTGGCCTAAAGGACAAAACATGCAAGATTTTGAAAACACAAAGGACACCGCCTGTCAATTTTTGGTTTAAAGGACAGCGCCTGCAATTTGGGACATACATAAAGGACAAAACTTGTAAAATTTATGTCATTCAATACAGATTGAATGTAGCGAATTGACTTTGTCGCAAGACAAAAATGTAATTTACACAATGCTTATGCCTAAAAAGTTTGTATCAAACAAACACATAAAAACTTTAGAGAACCACAAAATTGCAAGAAACACAAAAGAACTATTATTAACTGATCATTTTTTTTAAATTTTTAACGAGTAAATTACAAGTTTTGTCCTTTATGTATGTCACAAATTGCAGGCGCTGTCCTTTAAACCAAAACTTGACAGGCGGTGTCCTTTGTGTTTTCAAAATCTTGCACGTTTTGTCCTTTAGGCCAAACTTAGTTAGATATTTTAGTTAAATCTGGAATCAAGGGGCTATTTTGTAAAAATATTTATTCAGGGACTAAATTGTAATCTATAATCTGCCAAATCGAAATTTATTCAGGGACTAAAAATTTATTCAGGGACTAGATTAAATCTGGTGCGGGAGTGGTGGTGGGGTTCTCAAGAGCAGACGATGGAGTGGTGGTGGTGGTGGGGTTTTCAGACGCCGGCAGAGTGGTGGTTGGGTTTTCAGGCAGCGGAGTGGTGGGGCTTTTAGACGGCGGCGGTTTTAAAGACTTTGAAGCTTCAGCGCCATTTGCAGGTCGAAATTGTTCAAATTCGCGAGGTTAATCTGGTAAACAGAAGCTCTCGCAGCCGTTGATTCATCTGGAAACACTGATTAAGGACTTTGAAGCGGTTGATTTTGGTGTGAAGTATGAACCCTAGTTTCAGGGGATTTGGGGATTTTGACTGTTGAGTTGACTATAACGGAAGTGGTTTTAAAGAATCGACGGGAGTGATTGATGATTTGAATATTGATTGTGGTCACATACTTATGAATATTGCTAAACGTCATGTAATCGACGGAAGGGTGAATCGATGCAGGTGGATATGTTTGGTGATGGTGGTGAATCGATGTTTGGTGATGGTGGTGAAGGGGTGATTTGTTTTTTTTATTACAGGTGGATATGTTTGGAGAATCGATGCCGGAGAATCGATGCCGAATATGTTTGGTGATGTTTGGTGATGATGGTGGTGGAGAATCGATGCCGGATATGTTTGCAAATCAGGTTCGTTTTTGCTCTCTTTTCCGTTATATGATTCCGTTTAAGGTGTGTTTGATGGTGGCGGTAGTGGTGGTGGCGGCGGCGGTGGAGGGTGGTGGTGGCGGCGGTGGAGGGTGGAGGTGGTGATGGTGGTTAGTAATTTACTCAATAATAATAATAATAATAATAATAATAATAATAATAATAATAATAATAATAATAATAATAATAAGTTTTGTACAATTTAGTCCCTGAATAATTTTTTTTACAAAATAGCCCCTTGATACCAGATTTAACTAAAAAATCTAACTAAGTTTGGCCTAAAGGACAAAACATGCAAGATTTTGAAAACACAAAGGACACCGCCTGTCAATTTTTGGTTTAAAGGACAGCGCCTGCAATTTGGGACATACATAAAGGACAAAACTTGTAAAATTTATGTCATTCAATACAGATTGAATGTAGCGAATTGACTTTGTCGCAAGACAAAAATGTAATTTACACAATGCTTATGTCTTAAAAGTTTGTATCAAACAAACACATAAAAACTTTAGAGAACCACAAAATTGCAAGAAACACAAAAGAACTATTATTAACTGATCATTTTTTTTAAATTTTTAACGAGTAAATTACAAGTTTTGTCCTTTATGTATGTCACAAATTGCAGGCGCTGTCCTTTAAACCAAAACTTGACAGGCGGTGTCCTTTGTGTTTTCAAAATCTTGCACGTTTTGTCCTTTAGGCCAAACTTAGTTAGATATTTTAGTTAAATCTGGAATCAAGGGGCTATTTTGTAAAAATATTTATTCAGGGACTAAATTGTAATCTATAATCTGCCAAATCGAAATTTATTCAGGGACTAAAAATTTATTCAGGGACTAGATTAAATCTGGCGCGGGAGTGGTGGTGGGGTTCTCAAGAGCAGACGATGGAGTGGTGGTGGTGGTGGGGTTTTCAGACGCCGGCAGAGTGGTGGTTGGGTTTTCAGGCAGCGGAGTGGTGGGGCTTTTAGACGGCGGCGGTTTTAAAGACTTTGAAGCTTCAGCGCCATTTGCAGGTCGAAATTGTTCAAATTCGCGAGGTTAATCTGTTAAACAGAAGCTCTCGCAACCGTTGATTCATCTGGAAACACTGATTAAGGACTTTGAAGCGGTTGATTTTGGTGTGAAGTATGAACCCTAGATTCAGGGGATTTGGGGATTTTGACTGTTGAGTTGACTATAACGGAAGTGGTTTTAAAGAATCGACGGGAGTGATTGATGATTTGAATATTGATTGTGGTCACATACTTATGAATATTGCTAAACGTCATGTAATCGACGGAAGGGTGAATCGATGCAGGTGGATATGTTTGGTGATGGTGGTGAATCGATGTTTGGTGATGGTGGTGAAGGGGTGATTTGTTTTTTATTACAGGTGGATATGTTTGGAGAATCGATGCCGGAGAATCGATGCCGAATATGTTTGGTGATGTTTGGTGATGATGGTGGTGGAGAATCGATGCCGGATATGTTTGCAAATCAGGTTCGTTTTTGCTCTCTTTTCCGTTATATGATTCCGTTTAAGGTGTGTTTGATGGTGGCGGTAGTGGTGGTGGCGGCGGCGGTGGAGGGTGGTGGTGGCGGCGGTGGAGGGTGGAGGTGGTGATGGTGGTTAGTAATTTACTCAATAATAATAATAATAATAATAATAATAATAATAATAATAATAATAATAAGTTTTGTACAATTTAGTCCCTGAATAATTTTTTTTACAAAATAGCCCTTGATACCAGATTTAACTAAAAAATCTAACTAAGTTTGGCCTAAAGGACAAAACATGCAAGATTTTGAAAACACAAAGGACACCGCCTGTCAATTTTTGGTTTAAAGGACAGCGCCTGCAATTTGGGACATACATAAAGGACAAAACTTGTAAAATTTATGTCATTCAATACAGATTGAATGTAGCGAATTGACTTTGTCGCAAGACAAAAATGTAATTTACACAATGCTTATGCCTAAAAAGTTTGTATCAAACAAACACATAAAAACTTTAGAGAACCACAAAATTGCAAGAAACACAAAAGAACTATTATTAACTGATCATTTTTTTAAATTTTTAACGAGTAAATTACAAGTTTTGTCCTTTATGTATGTCACAAATTGCAGGCGCTGTCCTTTAAACCAAAACTTGACAGGCGGTGTCCTTTGTGTTTTCAAAATCTTGCACGTTTTGTCCTTTAGGCCAAACTTAGTTAGATATTTTAGTTAAATCTGGAATCAAGGGGCTATTTTGTAAAAATATTTATTCAGGGACTAAATTGTAATCTATAATCTGCCAAATCGAAATTTATTCAGGGACTAAAAATTTATTCAGGGACTAGATTAAATCTGGTGCGGGAGTGGTGGTGGGGTTCTCAAGAGCAGACGATGGAGTGGTGGTGGTGGTGGGGTTTTCAGACGCCGGCAGAGTGGTGGTTGGGTTTTCAGGCAGCGGAGTGGTGGGGCTTTTAGACGGCAGCGGTTTTAAAGACTTTGAAGCTTCAGCGCCATTTGCAGGTCGAAATTGTTCAAATTCGCGAGGTTAATCTGGTAAACAGAAGCTCTCGCAGCCGTTGATTCATCTGGAAACACTGATTAAGGACTTTGAAGCGGTTGATTTTGGTGTGAAGTATGAACCCTAGATTCAGGGGATTTGGGGATTTTGACTGTTGAGTTGACTATAACGGAAGTGGTTTTAAAGAATCGACGGGAGTGATTGATGATTTGAATATTGATTGTGGTCACATACTTATGAATATTGCTAAACGTCATGTAATCGACGGAAGGGTGAATCGATGCAGGTGGATATGTTTGGTGATGGTGGTGAATCGATGTTTGGTGATGGTGGTGAAGGGGTGATTTGTTTTTTATTACAGGTGGATATGTTTGGAGAATCGATGCCGGAGAATCGATGCCGAATATGTTTGGTGATGTTTGGTGATGATGGTGGTGGAGAATCGATGCCGGATATGTTTGCAAATCAGGTTCGTTTTTGCTCTCTTTTCCGTTATATGATTCCGTTTAAGGTGTGTTTGATGGTGGCGGTAGTGGTGGTGGCGGCGGCGGTGGAGGGTGGTGGTGGCGGCGGTGGAGGGTGGAGGTGGTGATGGTGGTTAGTAATTTACTCAATAATAATAATAATAATAATAATAATAATAATAATAATAATAATAATAATAATAATAATAATAATAATAATAAGTTTTGTACAATTTAGTCCCTGAATAATTTTTTTTACAAAATAGCCCCTTGATACCAGATTTAACTAAAAAATCTAACTAAGTTTGGCCTAAAGGACAAAACATGCAAGATTTTGAAAACACAAAGGACACCGCCTGTCAATTTTTGGTTTAAAGGACAGCGCCTGCAATTTGGGACATACATAAAGGACAAAACTTGTAAAATTTATGTCATTCAATACAGATTGAATGTAGCGAATTGACTTTGTCGCAAGACAAAAATGTAATTTACACAATGCTTATGCCTAAAAAGTTTGTATCAAACAAACACATAAAAACTTTAGAGAACCACAAAATTGCAAGAAACACAAAAGAACTATTATTAACTGATCATTTTTTTAAATTTTTAACGAGTAAATTACAAGTTTTGTCCTTTATGTATGTCACAAATTGCAGGCGCTGTCCTTTAAACCAAAACTTGACAGGCGGTGTCCTTTGTGTTTTCAAAATCTTGCACGTTTTGTCCTTTAGGCCAAACTTAGTTAGATATTTTAGTTAAATCTGGAATCAAGGGGCTATTTTGTAAAAATATTTATTCAGGGACTAAATTGTAATCTATAATCTGCCAAATCGAAATTTATTCAGGGACTAAAAATTTATTCAGGGACTAGATTAAATCTGGTGCGGGAGTGGTGGTGGGGTTCTCAAGAGCAGACGATGGAGTGGTGGTGGTGGTGGGGTTTTCAGACGCCGGCAGAGTGGTGGTTGGGTTTTCAGGCAGCGGAGTGGTGGGGCTTTTAGACGGCGGCGGTTTTAAAGACTTTGAAGCTTCAGCGCCATTTGCAGGTCGAAATTGTTCAAATTCGCGAGGTTAATCTGGTAAACAGAAACTCTCGCAGCCGTTGATTCATCTGGAAACACTGATTAAGGACTTTGAAGCGGTTGATTTTGGTGTGAAGTATGAACCCTAGATTCAGGGGATTTGGGGATTTTGACTGTTGAGTTGACTATAACGGAAGTGGTTTTAAAGAATCGACGGGAGTGATTGATGATTTGAATATTGATTGTGGTCACATACTTATGAATATTGCTAAACGTCATGTAATCGACGGAAGGGTGAATCGATGCAGGTGGATATGTTTGGTGATGGTGGTGAATCGATGTTTGGTGATGGTGGTGAAGGGGTGATTTGTTTTTTATTACAGGTGGATATGTTTGGAGAATCGATGCCGGAGAATCGATGCCGAATATGTTTGGTGATGTTTGGTGATGATGGTGGTGGAGAATCGATGCCGGATATGTTTGCAAATCAGGTTCGTTTTTGCTCTCTTTTCCGTTATATGATTCCGTTTAAGGTGTGTTTGATGGTGGCGGTAGTGGTGGTGGCGGCGGCGGTGGAGGGTGGTGGTGGCGGCGGTGGAGGGTGGAGGTGGTGATGGTGGTTAGTAATTTACTCAATAATAATAATAATAATAATAATAATAATAATAATAATAATAATAATAATAATAATAATAATAATAATAATAAGTTTTGTACAATTTAGTCCCTGAATAATTTTTTTTACAAAATAGCCCCTTGATACCAGATTTAACTAAAAAATCTAACTAAGTTTGGCCTAAAGGACAAAACATGCAAGATTTTGAAAACACAAAGGACACCGCCTGTCAATTTTTGGTTTAAAGGACAGCGCCTGCAATTTGGGACATACATAAAGGACAAAACTTGTAAAATTTATGTCATTCAATACAGATTGAATGTAGCGAATTGACTTTGTCGCAAGACAAAAATGTAATATACACAATGCTTATGCCTAAAAAGTTTGTATCAAACAAACACATAAAAACTTTAGAGAACCACAAAATGGAAGAAACACAAAAGAACTATTATTAACTGATCATTTTTTTTAAATTTTTAACGAGTAAATTACAAGTTTTGTCCTTTATGTATGTCACAAATTGCAGGCGCTGTCCTTTAAACCAAAACTTGACAGGCGGTGTCCTTTGTGTTTTCAAAATCTTGCACGTTTTGTCCTTTAGGCCAAACTTAGTTAGATATTTTAGTTAAATCTGGAATCAAGGGGCTATTTTGTAAAAATATTTATTCAGGGACTAAATTGTAATCTATAATCTGCCAAATCGAAATTTATTCAGGGACTAAAAATTTATTCAGGGACTAGATTAAATCTGGTACGGGAGTGGTGGTGGGGTTCTCAAGAGCAGACGATGGAGTGGTGGTGGTGGTGGGGTTTTCAGACGCCGGCAGAGTGGTGGTTGGGTTTTCAGGCAGCGGAGTGGTGGGGCTTTTAGACGGCGGCGGTTTTAAAGACTTTGAAGCTTCAGCGCCATTTGCAGGTCGAAATTGTTCAAATTCGCGAGGTTAATCTGGTAAACAGAAGCTCTCGCAGCCGTTGATTCATCTGGAAACACTGATTAAGGACTTTGAAGCGGTTGATTTTGGTGTGAAGTATGAACCCTAGATTCAGGGGATTTGGGGATTTTGACTGTTGAGTTGACTATAACGGAAGTGGTTTTAAAGAATCGACGGGAGTGATTGATGATTTGAATATTGATTGTGGTCACATACTTATGAATATTGCTAAAGGTCATGTAATCGACGGAAGGGTGAATCGATGCAGGTGGATATGTTTGGTGATGGTGGTGAATCGATGTTTGGTGATGGTGGTGAAGGGGTGATTTGTTTTTGATTGCAGGGAGATATGTTTGGAGAATCGATGCCGGAGAATCGATGCCGGATATGTTTGGTGATGTTTGGTGATGATGGTGGTGGAGAATCGATGCCGGATATGTTTGCAAATCAGGTTCGTTTTTGCTCTCTTTTCCGTTATATGATTCCGTTTAAGGTGTGTTTGATGGTGGCGGTAGTGGTGGTGGTGGCGGCGGTGGAGGGTGGTGGTGGTGATGGTGGTTAGTAATTTACTCAATAATAATAATAATAATAATAATATTTTTTTTACAATTTAGTCGCTGAATAATTTTTTTTTTACAAAATAGCCCCTTGATACCGGATTTAACTAAAAAATCTAACTAAGTTTGGCCTAAAGGACAAAACATGCAAGATTTTGAAAACACAAAGGACACCGCCTGTCAATTTTTGGTTTAAAGGACAGCGCCTGCAATTTGGGACATACATAAAGGACAAAACTTGTAATTTACTCATTTTTAACTAAAATGTTAGGGTGGAGGGTATAGTCAATCACCCTAGGGTGTTTGAGTGAAATCCTACCTAATAATATTATACCATGTCAACTTCTCATTTTACACTCAATCACTAGGTATGGTTAAACACCCCTCAAATTAAAAAAAAAACTTGATTGATTGAATGACCATCTCTCCTCTCCTCTCCTCTCATCTCAATCACTGTTAGGCCCTATAGGTTTATGGATTAGTAGGAATTATAGGCTAATGGACCATGTTTCTAGAAGGTGGGTATTAGAGTGGGTTTAGGGATAATGGGCCTAGGGTTTTGGGGGAAACCCCTTACTATAAATAGTTAATGGAAATTAGGAGTTAGGGTTGGTTCATTTGTTTTAGAAACTTGTATTAGACAATTGATTTGTATGCAAGTTTAAGCATTTGAATATTCAAATCTTCATATTCTTGTTCTTGATTTCTTGAAGATCATCAAGTTTGGATTCCGCCCATCCTTGGTGATTGTTTGATATCGTTGTTTGATCCGTATTTTCGGGACTTACAATTGGTATCAGAGCCATTTAGATATCAAACATTCAAGAAATTCTGCATTTTTGTTGAGGATCTTCATCGTGTTCTTCAAGTTCTTCATCGCGTTCTTCGGTTTATTTAAAAAATTCTATATATTTTGGTGTTTTATCTTTTGGAAATGTGTTAAGAATTTTAAATATCAACTTTCTGACATCATCCATAGACATCATCGTACATCATTGTATTGTTCCTTCATCGTCATAACAGCAGACAACAACGTCAGACATCAACAGTGAATTATCATCATCACTCCATCTCGAGTCATTCCGGATAAAACCCATCTTCATAACACTCCAACTCGAGTCATTCCGGATAAAAACTTTGAGCATTTCGGACCAACATCTTCATCCGTAATCAATCCGTGATCAACTTTCTTCATCCGAGATACTTCACTTCTTTAATCCGGAATCATATCATTCATCCGGAATCATCATCCGACATCGTTCATTCTCCCGTACACATCACCATAATCGCCTACCTGCAACACCGATCACCGAATAACCTGCAACTCGCACCATCACCTCCACCATCATCGCAACGTCACCAGTTATCTTCTCCGTCGGTCACCATTTCATCGACGACCACCGATCTCCGTTCAACTTCTCCGTCCAACTCCTTTGTCTTCTCCGATCACCGACAACCGTAAACGACGATCTGCAAACTCCGATCACCGTTCCCGTCATTCACCATCATCGTCGATCTCCTCCGTTTAACCATTCTCCGCCGCACCTGTCACTCGCAACATCACCACCTCCGTTCGACATGTCCGGTCATCTTCTCCGGCGCCATCTCCGACCAAAACCTAGAACATCCCTCCTCCGGTCACCACCGTTTCTTCTCCGACGACGTACAATCAGCCTCCTTCGTTTCCGACGCATCATCATCATCGTCACCCTCTTCTCCACCATCATCATCTTCAACAGTCACTCCGACCATCACCACCGTCTCATCATTTCAGTCATCCGTCCATCATTCCAACCTTCATCTCCGAACAACCTCCGGCGACCGTTGTGCAGCTTTATTAACGAAGAAGGAGATTCAGAACGATTGGCGGCTGACACTTTTGAAATTTAGGGTTTCTTAATTAATAATTATAATATTAATTATTAATTATTAGGTAATCATTACTAAAACATTAATATATATTAATATTAAAAGGTTTTTATTAAATTATATAATTATAATATTATAAATAGTTTATTTTAATATTGATTAAAAAGGTTTTATATAATATATTAAAAATTATTAATTATTATATTTTAAAAAATAAAAAATATTTAGAAAAATCCAAAAAAAAGGGGTTATAAAATAAAAAAATATAGGAGTTTGTTTTTGTTTCGGTGAAACGGTTTGGACAAGTTTTTGAGCTGCAGTAAAGGAAACCGGTTCGTACACCTGCGACGTGTTCGAATTAGTGTGTGCATTGTTTCTTGCCTCGGCTCGTGTTTGACATAACTTGGTTTAACGATGAATTCTCTAAGCAGCGTTTCTCAACGTGAGTTGGTCTGGAAACAACTCGATAAGTTCGGATACATTGAGGGTGAAAGCGTAGAAGACGTGATCAGTAGGTTTACCCAACTGCTTTCTGAAATCGAGAAAAGCGGATTAAATGTAACACTTGGTAGGATTAACAGGGCTTTTCTATATGGTTTGCCACGTAGCAAGACATGGGACTATCGTGTTGCAGTTATCATGGGGACATACAATCATGCTACAACGGAAACAAAAGATGTGATCTCCTAAGTCAATGAATATGTCCAGGAGGACAAACAGAGGAGTCAGAATCATGCAAGCACATCGTCACCTATGTCTAACTGTCAGAAGGCCGTTGCTACTGATCCCAACGCTGCTCAGATTTCCTCAGCTTCACCGTCACCTGTGGCTGCTACATCATATGATTTGAAGGCCCCACAATCAACAGTATCTCATCCTGATGAAGTGGCCAAACCAGCACCCCAAGCCCAAGTCCAAACTCAGCCAGACAAACCAAGATCGCTCATTGACACTGTCAACTATCTGCTGTGTACTGAACCTTGCAGGAATAGGGTTGCACAACTTAGGGCACTCAATTCTAAAATGATGGATGATTACAACAGTGTCATGGCAAAGTACATCGGTCTTCGAGAGAATAATAAAATTCTCTATGAAAAGATTGATGCACTTAAGAAGGACATAGCTCAACTTCACAGAGACGTGAATCAACAGCAATGTTGGGTTCACGACTACAAACATAGACTCACAGTTAAAACTCTTGAATGTGACTCTGTAAAGGGTGAGCTAGAGCTCCTCACTGGAAAGTATAAACAAAACGAGTTAAACATTAAAAAGTTTGATACTTCCAGTGACACTGTTCGTAATCTGTGCGATGTGCAACTTACTTATAAAGAAAATAAGGGTAAGGGTTTGGGCTACAAACAGGTTCCACCGCCATATAATCATAATTACTCAAGATTGCCCACTACTGAGCAAGAAATGGAAAATTATGATAAAATGATTTATGGTAAACCAAGTGATTATGTTCCATGGGAGCCGTTCAGACCAAAGAATGCCAGACCCGCTGATTTTCAAAAACCAATGAATTTTGTTAAAAATGAAAATTTCTCAAACAAATCAGCTGGCGAATCTGGAAAGGAAAATGAACAAGAAAATGAATCAGAACCAGTGAAAACATCCGCAAATGAGCCCCAAGAAACTTTGTCAAATTCTGATTCTGATTCCGTAGAAAATAATAACTGTTCTAGTTCATGTGCAGAATCGGTGACAGTGGAAGAGCAGTCTGCAGTGGATGATAAATCTCATTCAAACGTTGCTGATGTTGTTGATGATTCGGATGCTACCAAACCCGATCATTACGCTTGGAACTGTGTTATGTCTTGGTATGCTGAGAGTCGGGGTATTCCGATTAAAACTGATGATTCAGGTGCTGTGGTTTTAGATTATGACCGTGACGAAAATGCTTTAACAGGGAAATCTGATGTTTTGTCTGATAAACTTGAAACACCTGTTTCAAGTGACTCAGAAATCAGTTCTGCTGATTCGGAAATTGATGACCAGGGATCATCTGATGAACCTGACATTCAAGTTGCAGATTCTGGTATGTCAGATAATGAGCGTAGCGCTTCTGGGAATTTTGAGTGCTCAGAACCAAGTAGTGCAACGCCCGAAGAGAGTCAATCAGTTTCAAACATATATTGCTCTTCGTCTGTGAAACCAGAATCAGCTGATGTCAGAAACTCAGAGGTTGATGAAGCTCAAGAAGAGATATTCGTAGAAACCAATTCTGAGGAAACTTATGAGATCTCGGAGCCTGAAGAAAAGGGATCCACGGAAATCAATTCAACAGTTGATTCAACTGATGAAACTGAAGAAGAGATATCTGTGGAAACCAATTCTGCAGAACCTCCTGAGAACATAGTTTCTAAGGAAAAGGAATCTGTGGAAGTCAATTCAACAAAGAGTAAATTACAAAGTTCGTCCTTTATGTATGTCATATATTACAAAGTATGTCCTTTACCTTTAATAAGCTCAGAAAACATACTCAATGTTTGTAAACCCTTACAAGTTATGTCCTTTAGTCATAACACAATTAGTTTTCATGGTTAAAGTTGACTAAGTCAACCCCACATAAGGGTATTTTAGTCATTTTATCTAAATATTATAATAAATAATCATAAACCCAAAAAATCCTAAATCCTGTTCTTCTTCTTCTCCATTGAAGCATCGTCTCTCTCTCTCTCTAAACAATCTCTCTCAATCATCTTTCTCTCTCTCTCCAAATCCTGTTCTTCTCCATTGAAGCATCGTCTCCGCCACCCCCACCATCTGAACCCATATCACAACACCACCACCCCCGTCATCTGGTCTTCTTCTCCGGTGAAACACCACCACGCGCTACCTCCGGAGACCAAGTGTAAACAGATCTGAACCCTTCTCCCTTTACTATCGACGAAGTTCAAACATATCTGAAATAGATCGGAACTTTGACTCAATTTTGTACAAACTTCTAATCAACTAAAGGTTTGACCGGCGGTGATTAGAAGTTTGTACAAAATTGTTAAAGAGTAAAGACTCAACAGTTAGATTATGATGCCGATGAGGGGATTCCTGCTTGTCTTGCAACTTTGAATTAGGTACGAGTTGTTAAAGAGTAAAGACTCAACAACAATACACAGTGCAGAAAAGAAAGGAACAATATCCTTGTTGACATTATGTTGTCAACGAAGTTACTATCTTTCCGTCTATCTTTCTGTACATCGATCCTGGCTATAACCAAACTTTATCCAAATGAAAACAGTAAATACCTTTTTCTTGAGCCAGATCTTTTCATTTTGAGAATAAAGTTTGAATCTTTACATACTAACATCCATTTTGCCATTTGGGTTTTTTGAGTTGGGGATCTTTATGAAGTGGGTTGCCGGTATTTTGTAAATTTGTTCCTTTTTGAGGTGGGATTTTAAAGAAAATTGTTGGGTTTTTCTTGATATGGTTCAAGATTATGTTGTGTATATACACATGGTGATAAGGAATTTGGTGTTGGATTTGGAATTAAGAAATTAGGAGATCAGGTGTGAAATTGGTGGAAGATATTTGGGGAGCGAGGAGGTGGTGGCAGGTGGGTGGTGATCTGATGACGATGCTTCAATGGAGAAGAACAGGATTTAGAGAGAGAGAGAAAGATGATTGAGAGAGATTGTTTAGAGAGAGAGACGATGCTTCAATGGAGAAGAAGAAGAACAAGATTTAGGATTTTTTGGGTTTATGATTATTTATTATAATATTTAGATAAAATGACTAAAATACCCTTATGTGGGGTTGACTTAGTCAACTTTAACCATGAAAACTAATTGTGTTATGACTAAAGGACATAACTTGTAAGGGTTTACAAACATTGAGTATGTTTTCTGAGTTTATTAAAGGTAAAGGACATACTTTGTAATATATGACATACATAAAGGACGAACTTTGTAATTTACTCTTCAACAAATGATTCGACTCTCGATCCCAAAGGATCAGATTCGGAAGAAAATATTTCAAATAAAGCAAAGTCTACTGAATCTGCTCCTTTAAAGAAAAGACGGTCACATAAAAACAGAAGACCACGGAAAAAGAAAGTTCGAAACGAAAACCCGACTCTCAAGCAAACTGAACCTAAGCTGAAGGGTAAAGCTGTCGATACTTGCTCTTGTGTTGATAACTGTAAGCAGGGTTCGTCAAAGACAAAACATACACACATGAAGTTAGCATCAAAAGAAAAGAAAAGACTTGATCAGTTTCCTGGAATAACACAAGCAGAGCTAAATGTCTTTTTCTCAAAGAGACAAACCTGTTTTAATTGTGGAATTCCGGGGCACATTGCTAGAAATTGTGTTAATCGGCCTTTTGTGCCTCACTACTCAGGTAACACACATCATCAGAAGGCTATGCATTATCGATCGGACGGAAATCGATTTTCTCGAGCCAAGCCTTCTGATGGAGACTGGAATCTAGCGAAAAAGAACAACCAAAAGTTTTCAAACACAAATGGGTTACAAAGCCAACAAATGGAGTCAAAAGTCACATCTGTAAAGAAAAATATTTCAAACAACAACACCGACTCTAAGATTTGGAAGCCCACGATTCTTGCTGGATCCCAGTCTCACTGTTCACAACCGTCAACATCTACATCTTCACCTCAAACCTCAAATTTTATCAAAAATCATATGATTTTTCGTGAGGTTTCATATACAGATAGCAATGGTCAACTCAGGTCAACAATGGCCTGGGTTCCAGTTTCTAATTAATCCCGCTAAGTGTGCAGGAACGGCTATGGAGGGCGATCGTTAGACCTTGGTTTATCGATTGTAGTTGTTCCAGACATGTGACAGAAGACTTATCCCAGTTGAATAACAAAAAAAAAAAAATATTCGTCGGTGGATTTGTCAACTTCGCGGGAAGGGAAGCTGGAAGAATAACCATGAAGGGCACTGTCAGAAACGGAGTTCTCACCTTCTCAGACGTCAATTATGTCCATGATCTGTAGCACAACCTTTTGAACGTATCTCAGATGCACGACATAGGAATGGAGGTTTTCTTCACCGAGAGTGACTCGCAATTTCGTTCTTCGACCGATTCAGAAGCCGATTTCTGAACCTGTTGTAGCTATCCCTGATGGTGAAGTCCGTAACACTGAAGTCTCCTCAGGACCCTCAAATGCTCAAGAAAATTCTCTGTTTCTGGGAGCAATTCCCTCATATTGCACTGTAGATCCACCGGAGATCAACAACGCTACTGCACCAAATGAGGGGGAGCAATCTGGTATAATATCTAGAAGTTTCCTAATCTCAAGCTGCTGGTGTACGATCCCACAGCAAAATCAAGGGGCATCAACTCATGACTATTCAGAGGCAAACAAGATGATCCCGACATGATAGTGAGAAACAAGGCACGATTGGCAGTTCAAGGTTTGAACAAGTTGAAGGTCCGGATCTTAGAGAGATACACGCATAGATGGCACATCTAGTGGCCATTCATATTTTTGAATGATGAGAAAGAAGTTCGAAATGCGCTCTTTAGGAGAAGTAACAATGTTTCTGGGCTTGCAAGTTCATCAAAACAGTCAAGGGATCTTGATTCATCAAAGTAAATATGCTTACGACGTTCTTGTCAAATTCGATATGATAGATTCAAAGATGGACAGGGATATGAAGTGTACATCGGCTGGATGCCAATTCTTGAGAGGCAGTCTCATCTCATGGCATTAAAAGAAGCAATAGCTCACATTTGCAGCGGAAGCAAAGTGCGTTGCAGCATCTGCTGCCTGCTGCTCTCAGGTTCTTTGGATACAAAACCAGCTCATGGATTTCGGTTTGACTTATCTAAACTCTACTACTTATTTTGATAATGATGCCGTTATCCAGATTATAAAAAATCATGTCTTTTACTCAAAAACCAAGCACACTGATATCAAGGTGCGCTTTATTCGAGATTGCTTTGACAGAGGATTGTTTAAACTTAAACAGATCCACACTGATGCTATTACAGCGGATCTTTTTACAAAACCTGTTAGCATCTCGAGGTTCAATGTGCTTGTGGATCTTTTGAAAATGATGCGTATCACCGACTGAGCAACGAAAAAAAAAGGGTTTCTATGCTTAGGAAAATAAATAAGTAAATTTGTGCATAAGGTGTGATGCACAAATTTAGGGGGGGAGAGGGACACATATGTACATATGCATAGTTTGGGGGGGAGAAAAACAAAAAAAAAAAAAAATGCATTATACGCATTGTTTGAGGGGGAGAATTAGTTGCTGGGAAATGAAATGAATTTTCGTGTTAAAGAACTTGATTAACATACGTAAGGTTACAATGTTAAACAGGTTCGGCTCCACTGCGATGTGTTGATAGGTCTGCCGCTCGAAAAGCAAAAGAAGCAAAAGTGATACAAACATAATGGACTGGACATCTCATGGGTAACAGACCAACGGTGTATGATTTCATGGTCTTAAATCCTGCGTTGATAGATAGCCAACATCTGAGGTTTCGGGTTTATACTGATGATTCATCCGGGATATCAGGGCTGTCCCTCTGTTGCATCCAGATTATATGCAGACCTGGACACAGTCAGGATATCTTGCTAAAAGAGCCACAAAAAGGGCCAAAACCTGTCTCGCCCTCGTCAGATCTTCCTTGGTCTCTCTGCTGTACGGAAGTACTAACCTGTTCACCAGGAAGTCTGGCGTTAAAAAAAAATAGAATAAAAGGGCGCTCGTCAGATCTTCCTTGGTCTCTCTGCTGTACGGAAGTACTGACCTGTTCACCAGGAAGTCTGGCAT
This sequence comes from Helianthus tuberosus, assembly GCA_030545235.1. Classification (NCBI taxonomy): domain Eukaryota; kingdom Viridiplantae; phylum Streptophyta; class Magnoliopsida; order Asterales; family Asteraceae; genus Helianthus; species Helianthus tuberosus. The sequence continues at coordinate 56,203,704 of CM060406.1, forward strand.
TAAAAAAAAATAAAAATAGAATAAAAGGATGATCTCAGTATACTCACCTGCTACGATGAACCGTTGTGCTTACCTTGATCGCGGGGGTATGCCTTGGAATGGGACACACATATGTCACAGTATAAAACTACCTAAAAGCGTATCACAAAGCAAAAAATTGAAGTTTGAGCGGTGGATTTAAGAGGACAAACCTATCAATAATTGCGTGGACCAGCCTAAGTAAACGAAGAGCTGAAAAGTGTCCCTTAATCAGTTCGAGAACGATTTTGATCCCATGGCAGGTTCTCCCTATATTACTCCTCCATTAGTTTTCTATTATTAATTTGTTTTGTTTTGATTATCTCTTTGCTAAAAAAGGTTGCTCAGTTGGTTGGATCGTTGATTTTGAGAAAGATGTTTTCTATCCTGAAAATGCAAAACATTAAAGTAATAGTCTGACACACTGTTTCGGATTAGGGCCCACTGTCGTGGATAACGCGAATCAGATCCGGCCCATTGTTCCGAGTTGGGGCTTGGCCGTTTGATCTCAGGCCCAATCCAAAACACTATTAATTGGCAATCATTTTCTCTTTCGAGTCACGTTTCGGGCTAATCTCATCTCCTAATCATTTCGGAAGCTCTCATCATCTTCTCGGATCACTTATTCGAATTACGAGGTTTGCAGGTTCCTATACTTTTCAAACCAAAGCCTTTGAATGCCATAATTGCCGAAGAGCATGACGTGCAACAGACACTTGCTGATGAGAAAGCTGAGATAGAAACATAAATTCTAGATTCATACGAAGAAGAATCTGACGAAGACAGTGATGTGGAAGTATTTGTCTCTGAGAATGTTGAGGAACCCGTTCAAGAATCAACGTAAATGACGACTGAAGATCTTCAAGCCCTGATTGAATCCTTGAAGGATAGTATCGGAAACCCTCCTTCCGTATCTATTCCTGAGATTGAAGATAATTTGACAAATGATGCTGAACAAGCATCAAACAAGAAATGAAGAACCGAAATAGCTCCTGATTTCATTCTACTGGCCCAAGCACAGAACCATAGCCTACTATGCCCACCGATTCACAAGTCACTGCTGCTACTCAAGAAACAAGTACGCAAGATCTCGATTTTGATTTAAAATTCGATTTCGATCTCGATCTGCCTGAAACAACTCATTTGCAACTAGAAAGCTCAAGCGGCATCAGGTTCAAGGTAGGAAGTTCCAGTGGTGCTGATTTCTCTGAGCATGAGCAGCCATGTGCTTTGCAGCCAACAAAATGAAATTTACCGACGAAAGAGATAGTTATGATGATACGACTGCTGATGTAGCGAAGCTGCAAAGAAGAGTGATTGTGTTGGAACAAGACGCTGCTCTGAAAGAAGTTCAGATCTCATCTTTGCAAGCTCAAATATCAAGCAAAGATCAGACGATCGAGCAACTACAAAGCGATGCGGGTATGCTGATGTCTGTTGAAAGATAATCTGGAAAAGAAGTTCAAGATCGTAATCAAGAATCATGTGTTTATTGATCCAGCTCTGTTGCCTTGTGGTCCTCCTGACGGATTCAGCAACTAATCCAGTAAACCTAGGGGGAGATTGTTAGGCCCTATAGGTTTATGGATTAGTAGGAATTATAGGCTAATGGACCATGTTTCTAGAAGGTGGGTATTAGAGTGGGTTTAGGGATAATGGGCCTAGGGTTTTGGGGGAAACCCCTTACTATAAATAGTTAATGGAAATTAGGAGTTAAGGTTGGTTCATTTGTTTTAGAAACTTGTATTAGACAATTGATATTGTATGCAAGTTTAAGCATTTGAATATTCAAATCTTCATATTCTTGTTCTTGATTTCTTGAAGATCATCAAGTTTGGATTCCGCCCATCCTTGGTGATTGTTTGATATCGTTGTTTGATCCGTATTTTCGAGACTTACAATCACATCGGTGAACAATCACCGATTTTTGTTCACTCTCTCCAACTCACTGCATAACTCAATCAAATGGGGGTGGTCACCGATCGGTGACTTCCACTCAATCACCCACTCACCGATTACTATACCCTCCACCTTTAGTATTGTAAAACAAAAAAGTACCATGTAGCCCGTGAAGGTACACTTGATGTACCACATTATACATTTATGTACTTCTCAAGCTACATATAGTTTTTTTACAACACTTGTAATAATAAATACATATAAATATATTTATTTATATCCATCATTATCATTTAGGCCAGGGGTATGGGGCTTGGGTTGGAGGAAAACGCCTAAGGCATCACCCTGGGTGGGCTTGGGTTGGGGCGTGGCCCTTGGGGCTTGGGTTTCAAGCAGGGCGTGGGGCGGGGGAAGCGAGCTGACATGGCGGGCTGTGTATGGCCAAAAGAAAATAGCCGTTGGCCAACGGCTATGTTAAAAAAATAATAATAATAATTTTCACTATAAAAACTCACATTTTTCTTCCATTTTTTTACCACATTCAACCACATCTTCTATAAAATCATCTTCAATTCTCCTTCTACAAAACGAAAAAATGCATCCTTATAACCGTCCTTTTGACCCGAACATACCGTATGCATTCCAAGAAAATAATCCTAGCCCACCACCCAATCGTCCAATGCCTCGTTCATTTTTCATACACTCTTCTTTGCCCTATGAAGCGAGTTACGCATCGCTTCTTGGGAATCGTTTGTTTACTAACTTCCCACACTCCGATGATTCGATACCTATCCCGTTTACACAATCGCCCATCAACCTTTCACCTACCTCCATCGACCTTTCACAAAACGAAACCGTTCCCGAAACTCAACCACCCAATGATGGTACTTCCGCATCGAAACCCATCAAAAAGAGAAGTCATAAGAAAAAAACCGAGGCGGATAAAGTAATTGAAACCGTCAAACGAAAACAACAAAAATGGGTCGTTGCTGAAAAAGTTGCATTGGCGAGGGCTTGGTGTAAACAATCTCAACATTCAACTTTAGGTATTCTTAACCTTTGTTTTTATTAATGGTTATTTTTTATATAACTTTGTAATATATTAACTTTTGGTTTTATTAAAAATAGGAAATTCGCAACATCGAACCGCCCTGTGGGAATCGGTTAGTAGACTATTCCATGAAGAAATGGGAACGAGGGCTTATCGTGAAAACGATAGATTATCCTCAAAGTGGAGCGAGATAAGCACCCAACTTACAAAATATAGTGGTTTTTTAAATAAAGCAAAGCAAAACCCAAAAAGTGGTGAAACCGAAGCCGACATTTTGACAAATGCAGTGTGCACATTCAAATCAAATGTGGGGACCAACTTCCGTTTCATGCATTGTTGGGAGATTTGTAAGTTTCATCCAAAGTGGGCGAATATCCCCATTGGTAGCGAAACTAACTCGTCTTCCAAAAGGTCAAGAGCCTCGTCCCAAGCCCATTCTGATGCACGAGATCAAGAGTTTGAGGACCTTTTGGATGATTCGTCAAGCCCAAACCGTTCTGAGTATGGGAGAAATGCCTCAAGAAGGCGTGCTCAAAAATCAAGATCTGGTACGGCATCGCCTTCAGTTGGGAGTTCGGGCTCGAGTAGGGGAATATACAGAGAGCAGCTGGATAACATTTCATGCAAGTTGGATACATTCAACGTATTCCAACAACAAATGGCCGAAATACGAAGGATCAAAGAAGCTAGAGAGGCCCAGAAACAAAAACGAGATGATTTGAAATTTCTATCCCAGCCCATTGATCATCTACAGGGTGACGAGTTACAATTCGTTTTGGCGTTGAGAGAAGAGATAAAAAACAAATATAAAAGTTAGGATTTTTTTTTTATTTTCTTTATTTAAAAATATTAAAAAAATTAAATTTGTTGTTTTAAATAATATTCAAATAGCCCAGCGGGTCAGCACAGCAAAGCCCACCAAACCCACGCCCCAAACCCCCGCCCCACCATACCGTGTTGAATGTAGGTTTAGCCCATGTCTGCCACCCAAGCCACGTGTCAACTAATGCCCCAACCCAAGCCCAACCCCCGCCCCACCATACCCCACGGTCTTATATCATATATTTGATCAAAATATAATTATTCATTATTAGATTAGTTGGTAATTGTTTGATAGACAGAATTAACCTTATTAACTAATCGACGGTTTCCTTTTAGGTGTATATAAGAAGAGATAACCAGAGAGATAAGGGTCACACAAACAAATTAACATCATAACTCACTAAATTCATCCCTACTCTTTGTCTCAAAACATGTACATCAAGAACACATAATCACCATCAGCCTGTACACCTTAAACGGGAACTCAACTATGCTAACGAGATGTCTATTTCCTCTTTGTTGTATTTACTGGATTGTCTAGCATATCAAGTATTAATCTATATCATGTTTTCGATACAATTATTACAAAATTGATCAAGAACATTAACTTTTAACTAAAAACAAAACACTAACCTTTAACTAAAAACATAAAAGAAATAAAAGAAAACTGATTGTTTGATAATGGTTCTCTAAAGATATCTTTAGAGTTCTTAACATAATCCATTCTCCCTCTATATATTACATGCTTTATGCCACCCATGTTCGAGGGGGTTTCCTTGAGAGTACGTACATGCAAAACAAACTGGCTCGAATATCTAAATCTATAATGGTTTAGTAAAAACTTAAAATATACATACCCCTGGTTAGCTAGCCTTTTATATGCTGTAATATTAAATTATTTATTTTATTATTTTAACACATATCCGGTCCTCATATCAAGGCCGAAAAAACAAGCTAGAGTATGTTGCAAGTATCTAGTTGTACGTAGACATCCATAACTCGGGTAGGGTACACCTAGGTAGGGTTTATCCATGGGGCCGTTACATAAGCTTAATAATTATAATCAACGAGCATTAATTAAGTGGTCTATTAATTAAGAAAACACGTCTAAAGAATAATGTATTGTTTATTATTTACTAACATGGATTAAGGATTTTTTTTTTGTCACTTAGGTAATTGCACTGTTCTCAAATCATTTAGTTAATTGTGATTTTCTTAAGATTAAAGGGAAATCTGAATAAGCTTCATTACCAGTTAAAAGCTAAAGTTTTAGCGAGTGGCGCCCATGACAAGCAAAAAAAATAAATATTACCAGTGTTATGAGCTAATTCTTACCAACCTAGTTAGTAGCAGGGGCAGACCTAGGTGAAGCCCAGGATGGGCGGGAGCACCCTTTGGAATAAAAAAATTAGTGTATTTTTTAGGCAAAAAACCCGACCGCATCCCCAGCAAATAATTTCTGGGTTCGCCACTAGTGAGTAGAAACATCACTAGAAAATATTGGTCCACTAATAGGAGCATCATTAACGGTGCGATCAAGAGAAACTTGTGTTAGTTAATAATACATATGACCGAGAGAGAGGCAACTTTTAAATATCACTCAGTCCATAAGCAAAGCCCATCATAAGCCCCAACTGCTGCTAACTTCTAAGCCCATCAGAAACAACTATCCAAGCCCAGGCTCAAGTGCAACACTTCAACTTCAAGCCCAGCACTCCAAAGCCATCCATCCAGCAATCCATAAATATACAATCATAAAAACAACATTAGAAAACATTAATGAATAATATTAATTTGTTTGACATTAAATAGAAGGTAGGCATACATTTCAACAGATTAGCGATACACGTGTGATCCATCATATCACGACACAAGACACCAATTCATAGCTGATCAGGGATACACGTGTGATCCATCTTAATCGAATCAGGGCCGGCCCTGAGAATTTGTGTACCCTGTTCGAGCTCGAAAAAATGTGCCCTTAGGCCTGAACGAAATTGAGTATTGGGCTCACTAAAGGTCTAAACCTAATGCCAAAGGGGTTAATAACTAATTTAAAACAGAAGAATAGTTTTGTAAGGGGTCCTATCTTGGAGTTTGTATAAGTGTATCATAATAAAAAGATATTTTACATGTACATACCGGGTTTTTTTCATAAAAAAATGTGTCCCTTGAAATATCAGGCCCTGGCCGGTGGTCCTCCCCGCCCACCCCCAAGGCCGGCCATGAATCGAATAATACAAAAATATCAAGAACGAACATGTATTTCTGTTATGACATGTCGAACGAATGATTCCGAAATAACATAAATGTACATAATCGTTCTTGATATTCTAAATTATTCGATTAAGATTTCTTGAGACCCATCAAAATACTTTAATCTGACGGTGGTTACACAATTCAGTAAGACCATTTGGTCAGTTACGGACTATATAATCAACTGGGTCTAAAATGGGTTAGAATGAAATGAGATCTAGTATAATAAATTACGTAAAAGAAAAATAAACATGCCTTTGTCTTAGGGTCTAACGGGTCATCCATAACAATTGTTCAGCCTCAGGGGGGCAGGGTTTTGTCTTTGGTAGAATAGGGTTTGCAATTCAGAAAGGGGTGGCGGCGCAGCTTGTTGCCCGTCTACCTTCTGTTTTGATGTAAGTTGGCAAGTATTATATAAAGTAATTTCTCTTAAAAAAACATGCATTTATGCAAGATGACGAGGAATGTGAATTTATTAGACCAAAAGTTGTGTGTTTTGTCCCAAATATGTTTTACTTTAATTTGGTTGAACATCATAGGTTTCGAAGACAAACTTGAAGAAAGATGACAAAGTTGGAAAGGATATGATAGGCGCCTTGCTACCCCAGTACATACGGATATTTTTTATCAGCTATTCGTACGTAGGATTACAATAATATGTTTGGGCATATACAACAACGATGACGTACAGGGATGCCTTGGCTGTTTTTATACATCAGCTATGAATTGGTGTCTAATGTCGAGAGAGATAAGAGGAAGCCAAGGCAACGCAACAAAAATGGAGCATTTCATAGTGTTTTATCATTGGCAAGATCTAATCAAAATCAAACAACCACTAGCCTTCTGCTCAAAATGTGAACAAATTAGTGAAAAGTGATTTTTATTAACTTTAGATACACATAATTGTTTTATATGTGTAAGGCCCCGAACCTGAAAACCTCACTTGTTGGTTCATTACGTCAAGCATAGTTTTTAAACTTAAATTAGTCATTAATAAGCAACGGAAAATCACAGTAAATTGTCTTTATGTCAAGTTTTGGATAAACAAAACAAATAACATCAAAAAGGTCTACTAAGGTCAATAGGATGTTAGTCCTTTATGTATCGATAACCTTCACTCCATGCCGAGGTCCTCCTATCAAGCATCGGGCTTCTTCTAACCTGACATGCATACATAAAAGTCAGCTAGCGAATCCTAGGTTTTAGTCAAACAAGGAGTTGACCATTTATAAAACATTTGGACATTTACTTCAAAACTCTATTTAATCATAAATAAATTGTGCACATCAACGCAAATTAATTAAAATTACATCGCCATCAACCGCCTGAACCTCGTTAGACAGACTTACACTCGTATAAGACTCCATGCCTACTATGCCGTCGCACTCACAGGTTCCATCAATACTACTAGCAATGAATACTAGTTGTCAATCATTTATCGCCAATCATCAATTAACACGCCAATCATCAATTAACAGTCGTAAGTTATTGATCATTTAAAATTACACTTAAACAATCAATATTAGACATATAACATCAATCAATCAATAATGACATATCAAAATCTTCGAAAAGTAATACCATTTAAGGTAGTATACATATCAACCCAAAGTATTTGAAAGAGGGCATCTAGAACTTAGCTGATCATTGTTACCTACTAGTGTTACGCCCTCTAGGTTAGAACCAACACAACACGACATGCATAAAGGTTAACACGCGAGAACTCATCATTTTTTATCACAATGTTGTAGCACAATTGCCTAACTTGCAGAGGACTTGTCAGAACTTTCATTGGGAGCATCACAGTGACTGTCGCAAACACTCATGCTACACTCCCGAGTGTCGCAGGTGGTACGTGTGATCAGTATCATCTTCTCCACTGACCCCCCGACTGTCGAATGTCGCAGGCTCCAGTGTGGCAAAAAAAAAAAAAACCTGATCCAGCCCCTTTTCAACCCGAAATCTCAACATTTTACGTCTAAAACATTTGTATAACTTCCATGAAGTAATATCCAAAGATTTTTTTAGCTCCCATAACAAGTAAAAATCCGGCCATTTGGCTAAAAACCCAAGTTTTACTCACAAACTCTTATGTTAGACCCTCGGTCTTTTTATCCGATTATCATGTAAAGTTTGACTATAATAGTGTATTTAAGATTAAACATACACTTAAAATGCGAGTTTGTTAAACATTTTAATAAATAAAACATTTCCACATTTTGTAAATACATTCGACGTTTAAAAACGTGGCGACGAACCATTCGCGGAAGCTTGAATCTTGATCGTGTTCGGTTCTTTATCGATCTTGATCGTCATCCGGTACATCTAGCATACCTACATTTCATAAAACACAAAATGTTTTAGTCATATGATGTTTAAATCGAGTCTAAACGAGATCGCAACGCAAAACAAGCAATACATCAGCTTTGGCTGAGTTTGATAACCGTCGCGTGCCGCGACGGGGTTTGACATCATTGTCGCGTGCCGCGACCACGAGACTTGTGGCCGTCACGTGCCGCAAGGCCTATGTTTCGACAGAAAGATTGCAGCCTGATGCTGCATTTTCCAATCAAACCCATTTTTATGAAAACGAGCATAACTTGCTCATTTTTAATCCGATTTGACTCACGTTTCTTCCTACGTGATCGTAATTAAAATTTCCATCACATGGAGTTAACATCCGACATTCGGATTAACCAAAATTTTAGACTTTTAAGCCTGCGGCTTAAAATGTAGTTACTAACTTTTGACCCGTTCATGTATTAATCAAACAAACATGTTGTTTGATCCCAATTTCTTGTGAACCTTATATTTCTGATATTGTCTATCATATTAGATTCAAATTCCGGGTTTATATACATTCTTAAACCCGTTTTATATATAAATGCTTATTTTGACCCGTTAAGGGTATTTAAGCATTTTTCCGCATAATTCATGCTCCATTACTTTCTAGCATCTTATTTCCACATTACTTATCAATCAATCTTCCACCACCACTATATGTGTGGTTGATTTAATGTGGAGATCTATATATTTCGAGTTTTACCTCTCGGGTTATCATTTACGGCAAAGACTCATATAGAGTCCTTTGACCCAAAGATTTACATCTTTCTCTTTTTTATTCTTATTTCAAGTATTGATTTGATCAAAATACCCATTTCCAAACAACCTTTAAGAGTCATTTTCTCAATTTAGCTTATAAGGGCATTTTGGTCACTTTTACCCCTTCTATTACGACGGACTTTTTAGAGCTATGCTCGACCCAAAATCCCACTTTTGCTCAATTTAGCTTATAATCATTATGCTTTCAAAACACAATGACTATCATTTAAATCATTCGGTTTACCTATTAAGGTAACCAAATGTCCATTTTTTGACTTGTCTAGCTCTCATAGAACCTTAAGTTCTAAACGATAAGTTGACCTATTATACATACCTGGCTCGGATCACTATATTGACCCGTTTTAATACCTTGCTTTAATAATCGCTACTTAATAGTGATGCAAGTTATCTTTCTCCCATTCACTCCTGTGAACATAAGACTCGACAATATTCATTAGTCGGTATTTTCAAATGGTGATATTTTCACCATTTGACCCGTTTGGTCAAAGTGACCATTTATCTTTGCGAGATGGTATTTAGTTTCATTTCGTCTACATGACTCGCTCTGGTTTACACCATATGGTCATTTTACTTATAAGGCATTTTTAAATGCTTTTGACTCCTTTATGTCGTACACCATAAAATGTCTTTCAAATCTAACGGTTATCGTCAACAATTGACCAAATTACCATTTTACCCTTATTATTTGTATTGATTTATCTTATAAGATAATCATTCAAAACTCGCAATTTATTAGTCATTTCAAGACTAAGTAATCATATTAGCTCTTTTTAACCATTAAACATGGTTTAATATCATTGTCTTTTGTTTCGAACCGCACATGTCGTGTCGGAACATCATAATTCAAACAAGACTTTTTATTATTCATAACCTATAAAACCAATAGGTATTTAAAACAAAAAGTGTAAGCTGTACTTACCTAGCATCCAGAGTATGCTTTTCCGTCATTCTTAATTCGTTTGACCCGCTTCCTTCCCAAGCTTTCACCTAGCTTGTCAAGCTTCAAACTATCATTGTAAATTGTAAGATGGTTAGACTATTCATAATCATTCACGACTATTCCATCCTACGATCTTTATGTCAAAATTATCATTCGATCATATCATTGGCCATTTTGACTTTAAAAAGTCAAACTGCCTATTGACAAAAGTAATTACACGATGTAGCTTAACTATTCGTTTTATTACTTTTTCACTATACTGTAAGCATCCTTTTTAGGCTACCGTTTTAACTACTTATGAATTCAATTTATTGTAATCAATTTCATTTGATTAACACATGATGATATCAAACATCAAATTAATCATACTATATCATCATTTTCATTTTATCATACTAATCAAATTCCTAGCAAGTATGATCATATACTCAAACACACAATTTGTTCAAGTATTTCCTGATAACTATCAGATATGATGATATTAATCATAATTATATCATCATATTCATCATATGATTAAAACCCACTTATCCTAGTGTGGTAAATCATATAATCATGCAATTTATAGCATCATATGTATAATTTTCACTTAGGGTTTTGTTCCTAAGCACATATACATCATTAAGTCAGCCATAGCTTCTATAATTCATCCCTAATTCGTAAATTATGAGATTTATCAAATTTCACGACTTCACAAATCATCAAAATTTTACATACCTTATGACCCCCTAGCTTGGGTGATCATTAATTCACGTTCAATTGTGAATTGAACTTCGTTTAAGCCTTCAATTTGATGATTTATTGGGGTTTAGGGTATTTGGTTCCTGGGGCTTTCTCTTGTGCTCGAACAGAACACCTTCAACACACACTCTGTAACACCCCGTGTTACGAAAGTCAAAGTCAAGATTGAAGTCAAAGGAAGAAAAGATTGCTAATTGCGATCTGCCACTCCATGCTTAATTACTGATTTGACTCTTTGACTTGTAATCGAATCTTTTATTTTAATCGCTTTAGTTGTATTATGTGGAGTATCTGTTAATAATCGAGGTTTAATCGATGTTTATCGCATGTTTTATCGCCTTATCGCTAATCGCATCGCAATCGCATTCGCGCCTGGATTGGTAGATTCTGAATATTGCTTTACGTGTGTGTGTGTGTTACTTACGTGTTACCTGTGCATGTTTATTTATGTTTATGTTTGTGGTGATTAATCGAAATGCAATCGTAACTCTATCCCAAGCGCAACTTAATCGCAGACACTAAACACAAGTTAATTATAATGATTGTATGTTAGACATAGTATTTGTGTGGTTATTATTAATCTATCGCATCGCAATGCAAAACGCAACGTCGAAATGCAACTCGTCAGAGCCACTCGATCGAGTGACCACTCCGATTGGCCATCCGATCGGATTGCCATCCGATCGGAGTGTCATCTGATCGAGGTGCATCCTGTTCGACCCTTGTGCTCCTTTCCCTTTTTGGCAACCTATAAATACCCTCCTGTCAAATCATTTGTGATGTGATAGCTCCCCCACTCGACCAGTAGCGTTCCAAGCCCTCTTTCTCTCGATTTCTCGCGATTCTTGTAAGTTTTCAACTCAAATCTTGTACTTCTATGATCTACTCACACTTCTTCATCTTTTTCACCTTTGAATCTTAACTTTTAACCATGAAATCAGTGGATTTGAGGTGTTCTAGGATGATGTCATCAAGGAGTTCTTATGAACTTCAAGTTTTGGCCTCATTCCACCAAGAACAACTCAGATCTAAAGGATTTCCACATGTTTAAACAACGCTTTCGCATAGATCTACACATAATCATGGTTAAAAGAATTGAAAGATGGTTTTCTAACTTTCTTTCAACTCTTTTACACTCAATGAACTCAAAACCGATGGAATCGGAGCTCATTCAGGCCTTCTACTCTCTTTAGTGATATGTCGGTTTGAGATCTGGATTCTATCAACGAGACAACCGATTTAGGGATAAACATGAACAACCTTCAGGGAACAGTCAACTGATCGGATTAGGGTGATTCCTGTCCGGTCGAGTGACTTGGGACTTGGCGAGGTTCTGTTGTTTAGTACGTTATCATACCGTCTCGATCAAACTGCCAAACTTTCAAAAATAATCAAGTGCAAGACGATATGGTTCGTTGGGACGGATTGCCGTCCGATCGGATACATATCCGATCGAACAACTATCCGATCAGATGGCATTTGGTTCCACACTTAAACTTTCACTTCAAAACTTTTCAAGGTATCTGAACGTCGAACGGATTGTCATCCGATCGGATAGCCATCTGATCGAACGACCATCCGATCATGTGACATTTGGAACTTCGATTCTTAATCATTTTCACAATTTTCAAAGATCATCAGTAACTAACGGGTTGCCAACCGACCAGATTGCTATCCTATCGAGTGACTATCCTACTGTGAACTTATTCTCACTAAGTGTCCTGCCAATCGGATCGCTATCCGATCGAATGACCGTTCGATCGACGACCTGAAAGGTAGAGATACTTCTCTGTTTTTAAAATGCTACAACAAAAACTTCAAGGCCATCCTACACAAACACATCCTTACCAAACGAATGTCAATCCAATCGAATGGCCATTTTCGAAAAAGGAACGAGTAGTTAGGTCGAGATTAGGTGTGAAAACCGCAAACTCTCGACTAAATCGCTTGTTTAACCCGCATTTTTATCTATAAGTACAAGAATTTGCGTTGAATCAGGAGTGAAATCCGTACTTCGACGCAGATTTCTCCCAAAAATCTTGTGGTTCTATCACACAAACAAGAATGTAGTCGCTAAGTTATGGGTGAAGCCCGAACCTTGATGACTCCTTCCATTCTCTATTTTAGTTTTACAAAAACTCTCACCAAGGTCTCGATGGATTCCAACGACTCGAGTTGCGTGAATAACCAAAAAGATGCGTGCCACTCACCGTATGCGGGTGATAGAGCACAGTCTATTAGGCCAAAACGTATACTTATGGTCCTTGAGAATAGCCAAATCACCTTGGGTAGTCAACGTCTTTCAAGCCTATGACAGTCTATTTTTGATTTCAACCTCGTAATCGCTGATTTTATGTGTTTCGATTCTGAGCCCGCAATTGCTGACTCTGATATTTGTCATTTTACGTGGTTTTATGTGTTTATTTATTAGCGGTTTGAGATAGTACTGGTTTCGATCTAACGCTTTTGCTTCCGCTAAACACACGCAACACTCACGACACCACGCTAACAAATCGCTACTACTTGTGGATGATCGCATGTTATGTTACTCGCTATGCTATGTACTCGCTAATCGCAATCGCTATCCTAGAACTCGCACGACTTGGAATGATAGGTGAATGCGTGCAAATATAGTGTGGTTTCTGTATTTTGTGTGCCTTACGTGCTTCTGTGTGCCGTACGTGCTTCTGTTCCTTACGTGCTTCTATGCCTTACGTGCTTATGTGCTTTTGTGATTCTGTGCCTATGTAATTATGTGTTTACATGACTATACGTGTTCCTGAGCTTTATACATGAAGTAGTTTAGAGAAGAGCTAGAGTCTATACTAGGGTTGATAGAAATTTGTGTCTGAGTCTTGTGGCGATGTCTGTTGCAGACAATGTCGTCATTTGGATCGTTTCACTCGCATAATGCTTGTCGCAATCATGAGGATAAGCGGATCGCTTCTTTGGTCGTTAAGCAAATTGCGAAAGTCATTCCGTAAATCGTTAGTGAGCTGAATGAAAATGGCAGCAAGTCATCTGAAGAATCCCGGACTGATTCACCACGAGCTACTTTTAGCTTCAAGCAGTTCAAAGCCTGCGACCCGAAAGAATTTACCGGCGAAGATGGTCCTACGGCCATGTTTCAATGGTTTGATTCGATTGAAGTCACCCTGCGCCAGAGCAACTGTCCAGAAAACCTTCGCACTGTTAACGCCACCTGCGTCTTTCAGTCCCGCGCTCTAGATTGGTGGACGGCTGAGAGACAGAAACGAGGGAATGATGCAGCTTACGGGCTGACGTGGGATGAGTTGAAGGACTTGATGATGAAAGAGTCCTACCCTCCCCACGAGCTTCAAAAGTTGGAGGATGAGTTCTGGCATATCAAGCAAAAGGATGGCGACAACACTAGCTTGACTGCTCGCTTTAAGCAATTGAGTATAATCTGTCCAGGCCAAGTCTCTACGCCTGAAATCACCATCAAAAAGTATATCCGTGCTCTTCCGGATTGCGTGGCTGATTTCGTTCAAGCTGCGAAGACGTCAACAATCGAGGAAACTTTCTTACTCGCTGCTGAGATCAATGACAAGCGAGTCAATGCTGGATACTGGGATAAAGCCTCCAAGAATCTTCATCAAGTCACCGCTGCTCCAACTGCCGAAACCGCCGCCGCTCCGCAGTGTTCAAAGTTCTCTCATCGCAAGAGGAAGAACAACAACAACAATAGCGAAAATTGCGTTGTCATCGCTGCCGCTCCTCTTCAAGCTGTTCCAGCTCAACCGCTGCCCCAACACCGCCAAGTAGCGGCACCAGTTACCTATGCACCGCCGGCAAAGCGTGCATACACTGGTCCTGAACCGGCTTGCCCTACTTGTACTTATCATCATCCAGTGGGAATCGCTTGCAGATACTGTGTGCATTCAACATGTATGGCCATTTTACCGCCAACTGCCGTACAGGTCCACGTCAAGCTCCAGCTCCAACTCAAGGTCAAGCTCCTGCTCAACAAGCTCTACTTCCTGCTCCTTAAGGCCAACAAGCGGCTCCTGCACCCGCGATCCACGCTAGAGCTTTCTTTGCATGTGGTGATCCCAACCACTTCGCAAACATGTGCCCAAATCAAGTGGTGAAGCAAGAGCCACAACAGCAGCAGCCCCAACAACAACAACAGCAGCAGCAACAGCAGCCAGCAGCCCGCAGACGCACTTTCAACATCAATGTCCGCCAAGCTCAAGCCGATAACAACGTGGTTAATGGTACGTTCCTTGTGAATGGTATATATGCTTCGTGTTTATTTGATACTGGAGCCGATAACTATTTTGTATCGTTTGAATTCGAAAAGCTTCTTAATCGTAAGCGCGCCCAGACGTTCGATGTTGAAGTTGCCACCGGAAGAACCGTAGCTGTTAATTCTGTTCTTCGTGATTGTACTCTCGAACTCAACAATCACATCTTCCCTATCGATCTTATTCCGATGCAGCTTAGTAGCTTTGATGTCATAGTAGGCATGGACTTTCTTCGCGAAAACCATGCTGAAGTTGTTTGCTTCGATAAGATGATTCGCTTCTCGCTCGCTAATGGTGATCAATTGTGTATTTATGGTGAAGTCGCGTCGAAGAAACTCCAACTCATGTCGTGTGTCTAGGCTAGCAAGTATCTCCGCAAGGAATACCAAGCTTTCTTGGCGCACATTGTAGTAGCGGAGAAAAAGGAAGTTAAGGAGATAGACAAGGTGCTTGTAGTTCGTGATTTTCCTCTTGTATTTCCTGATGAGTTACCTGGTTTACCTCTAAGTCGTGATATCGACTTTCGTATCTACTTCATTCCTGGAGCAAACCCTATTGCTAAATCGCCTTATCGCCTCGCTCCGTCCAAAATGCGCGAACTCTCGAGTCAACTCCAGGAATTACTTGACAAAGGCTTCATTCACCCTAGCACCTCTCCTTGGGGCGCACCAATCCTTTTCATAAAAAAGAAGGATGGGTTGTTCCATATGTGCATCGACTATAGGGAGTTGAATAAGCTAACAATCAAGAATCGCTATCCCCTGCCTCGAATCGATGATTTGTTTGATCAATTGCAAGGTGGTACGTGTTTCTCGAAGATTGACCTACGCTCAGGCTGTCACCAGTTACGCATTCAAGAGGAGGATATACCCAAAACCGCTTTTCGCACTCGTTACGACCACTATGAGTTCGTTGTTATGCCTTTTGGTTTAACCAACGCACCCGCGGTTTTCATAGATCTGATGAATCGCGTGTGCAAACCTTTCCTCGACCGCTTCGTCATCCTGTTCATCGATGATATCCTGATCTATTCCAAATCGAAAACCGAACACGCGCAACATCTATGTTTGGTTCTCGAGCTACTCCAAGGGAACCAACTCTACGCCAAGTTCTCTAAGTGTGAGTTCTGGCTGGAGGAGGTTAATTTCCTCGGTCACATTGTCAATAGTCAAGGTATTCACGTTGACCCCGCGAAGATTGAAGCTGTTAAGAGTTGGGTTACACCTAAGAACCCGTCTGAAGTCCGTTCTTTTCTCGGACTTGCAGGCTATTATCGCCGATTTATCGAAGGGTTCTCTAAAATCGCCGTGCCGCTTACCTCTCTCACGCATAAAGACAAGCCTTTTGTTTGGGGAACTAAACAAGAGACTGCCTTTCAAACTCTCAAGCTTATGCTCTGCAATGCTCCCGTTCTCGCCTTACCCGACGGAAACGATGACTTCATTGTCTATTGTGATGCCTCAAACCTTGGTCTTGGTTGTGTTCTCATGCAACGAGACAAGGTTATCGCTTACGCATCTCGTCAGCTCAAGATCCACGAGAATAACTATACGACCCACGACCTCGAGCTAGGCGTAGTTGTTTTTGCATTGAAAATTTGGCGACACTACCTTTATGGTACCAAGTGTACGATCTTCACAGATCATAAGAGCCTACAACACATCCTCAGCCAAAAATAACTGAATATGCGCCAACACCGATGGGTAGAACTTCTCAACGATTACGATTGCGAGATTCGTTATCACCCTGGCAAAGCAAATGTCGTTGCCGACACTCTAAATATCCAAGCCCAACATCATCTCGAAACTCTCATCCGTGATGCTCAGCATGCCTGTATTACCGAACGCACCTTGAAGAAGGAAAGAAATCCAAACGATGGCGCCCAGTTGGTGAATAAATCAAATGGTATATTCCATTTTCTGGACCGAATTTGGATTCCCAAGCGTACCGACTTACGACAAATCCTGATGGATGAAGCCCATAAGTCTCGATATTCCATTCATCCTGGTGCCGACAAGATGTACCATGACCTTCGTCAAAGGTATTGGTGGCCTGGAATGAAGAAGGATATCGCTATTTATGTTTCGAAGTGCCTGACTTGCTCGAAAGTGAAGGCCGAGCAACAAAGACCACCTGGCTTGCTTGTGCAACCCGAGATCCCGATGTGGAAATGGGAAAGCATAGCCATGGACTTTATCACGAAACTCCCGCGTACAACCTCAGGTCATGATAGCATCTGGGTTATCGTTGACCGTTTGACTAAATCTGCTCATTTCCTGCCGATTCGAGAAGACTTTAAGGTGGAAAAATTAGCCCGAATCTACACCGATGAGATTATCTGTCGATATGGTACACCTCGTAACATCATCTCTGACAGCGATGGTCGGTTTACCTCGCGTCTTTGGGAAACGTTTCAATCCTGTAACACCTCGTAAAATCACGTCCAATGATGTATTGACACGTGTAATAAACCCTAATGAAGTCAAACATTGAATTTAAGGGACTAATTTTTTCGAAAAAATCAAAAACTTTGATAATGAAAGGACTAGAAATGTTAACATACCTAAAATAAGTTTCTAAATAACCTCTCACGGTGATTATATTCACAAATGAGCCACTTATCGATCGAGTGTAGCCGTTTGCGGAATTAATTGAAAATTTGCGCAATAAAGGGTTAAAAGCGTCAACATGTTAATTCTTAGCTCTGAGTGGCCTTTTAACAAACCGGGAGCTTCATGATATTTTATTATACTCTCGGGAATGCCAATTATTGGCCGTCTAAGGTTTTTATGCCTATAAGTAAAGTTACGCACAACTTTGCAAGTTAGAGGGGCTAAAAGTGTCAATATGTTTAATTATACCTCTGAATGACCTTTTAGCGAACCTGAAGCATCTTGATGTTTAATAATACTTTCAAGAATGTCTAATATGGGTTAGATGAGGCTTCGATGATATTAAATGATGAGATTCGCAAGTTTGCGCAATAGAGGGACTTAAAGCGTCAACTTTTGAATCTACGCCTTTCGGTGACCATTTAAGCGAACAGGAGCGTAGTAACATTTATGTATATGCTTGGGAATGATCAATATGGGCCATGGAAGGCTTGGATATCATTAAACAACATTCCGCGCTACTTTGTTCGATTAAAGGACTATTTGCGTCAAACTGCAGAAGTATGACGATTCGTAGGGTAACGGACCTTCCTGAAGATGACCCTAAGTTAAACATACCCTAAATACTCTTTTTATATCTTAGATATAGGCTTAGAATTGTTCGGTGCGCAAAAATAAACTTTTATGTCATGCAGGGACTAAAAGTGTTAAAAAGTGCACAAGTTTGCATTTTCGCGCATATCTTGAATTCTGAGTATACCCGGACACCCAAAAATTTATGTAAGCACTAAAATATTTTAGTTTAGTGATCGCCTTTATAAAATTCCATTCATCGCGTAGTTCGGATCGTTTTTAGCGTCCGTTCGTGTTTCGTCGTAATTAGACGAACAACGTGACCGTACGGCCAAACGAACCGACATCCGACATGTTTTTGAACATGTTTCATGTCCCCTATGTTTAAACATCATAGTAGAGCCTTAAAATGAGGTTAACGGGCCTTAAACGTGCCTAAATGACCTTAAAAGCTCACAGGGACCAATTCTGTCATTTTTACAAAGTTATTGCTGAGCTGAGAACCTCAGGCGGCCCGCGTAAGTTCCCTTGGAACCTTACGCGGCCCGCATGACCCTTCCAGAACTGCAAAAATCAGTTTCCAGCTGTTGCCAGCCTGTTCCAGCTTGATCCAGCTCTTGCACATGGTATTTTTCAATCCTAGGGGCTGCCCATTGTGTTATAAAACAGGGGGTAAAGGTGTACGGTCCATATTTGATTACGTTTATCAAGAAATGATCTTAACGGTTCCGAAAAACCTATAAATACCCACCTTAACTTTCCCCAACCTCACACCTTGATCTTGAATTCTCTAAGTTGGAGACTTTGCTCTTCATACCTGAGAATTTAGGATCAACCCTCCTTGCTAGGACCCTTTGTAAGTGTCCTTACGTTCTTAGTTTAATTATTTAGCGGTTATAACCGAAAAGTCAAGCGTTTCGACAAACGCTTTGACTTTTAAACGGTTAAGCCATTGTTCGCAACGAACATGGCAACGTGACCGTAATTAGGTAGGTGTTAAACCTCAAAAGGGTACCTCCTAATTACCACGTTTACTTAGTTTAATTGTCGAGTCAAATAAAAGTCAAACGGGTTAGTTTTAAATAAAATACATAACTATTAATATAAAAGTCATAAAATCAGTTTTCTCACTTTAATAACTTGGTAAAAATTAATTGAACATGCCTAAGCATGATTCAACCTGACAATTCTAAGTATAGGCTCGGTTCGGAACCGAAAGTCGCAAAAGTTGACTTTTGCTTTGACTTTCAGTTCTGACCCGATTTAGCTTAGTATAGATATGCCTTAGGATTCCATTAGGACCATATTATAAGTTAGTATAACCCTCCGAGGTTATACAACTTGGTTCCATAGAAATCCTAGTTCATGCATGTTTCCGTTAAATGCCTAAATGTTGACCGTTATGCCCTTTTGATCCTAAAACGAGAATCTTGAAAATGTGAGAGGACAATACTCTTTATTACTGATTTATAAACTTGTCCTTAAAATTTGACATCAGTTTGAGGTCTAGATTAGGAGTTATGCTCATTGGCGTAAATGAAAAGCTTTTTAATAATTAAACGGCGTAATTAGCATATAGCCTATTTAAACCCAATTGTTGATACCAAACTTTTTACCTACCGATATAAAATAATATTTTGGGAGTTTTGAAGATTTTTATTTATTTTTAGGCTGATCATAACATAGGGTTCTAAGCTTTATTCGGTAATTGTCGGTTTTGCCCTTTTGGGCTATAAAATGAGTTTTATAAAACCTTTTCACACCAAACCTTTTTCTACTGGTCTAATATGATAAATAAAACATTTTGAGCCTTCTGGAATAATAAAAATATCAGCATTCCTTTAAAAACCCGGAAACAGCTCAAAATCGTCTTTTTAAGCGTTTTTAGCGCATAGTATGTATCAAAACTATTTTAAACATATAAGGGTTGATGCCTACTGAAATATTCAGTAAAATTTTATATTTTAACAGTAAGAAAAAAAAGTTTTAAACTCATGTTTTCAGTTTTTGACTTTTTAAGTCTATGTGAAATTACCAAAATGCCCCTACGGTGCATAGTATGGTTATAATTAATAAATTTCACATATGTATGATACCATACTGATATAACTTATTAAAGTAAGTATTTTTACTAATTATATCAGACCTGAAACTCAGATTTATATTTAAACTCTCTTATAACCTTTAAAATGACCAAAATACCCCTTCGGGGCATAAATTGGTTTTAAATTCGTTTTGGGCATAATGGAAGGTATCCTACTGATATCACAACATATTTAAGGCATATTAACTTAGGAAACATGTTCATGACTCATTTGGTTACCCGTTACGCACCTTTCGCGTTCAGATCGGCTTATGTAACTAGTTTGCATAAATTAGCCGAAACGGGTCAAACCTTATCATTTTCATCTCAAAATCCAGAATGTGTTTAGATTACCCATATTAAACAAGTATCCAAGCTTGTCGGGTCAAGACCACATTCTAAACCGGTCTTCGCTTTATCATGCGTTTGAACCGTGCCTTCCTTTTGAAAACTAACCGGTCTAAGTCTAAGCTTAAACAAGACCCGTTAGGAATCTAATAGGTTAATAAAAACCTTCATTCCAGATTAAGAGCCCCAGTAGAAGTATTTGTGCTTGCTGATTAGGATATATGGCTGGGTATAAATTGCATTTTAAGCTCAGGTAAATACTCTTAACTTATTTTCCCTTATACGGGTTTGGGATATGGTAATATAATAATACCGCTTGGTCGGGTATTGAATGTTTAGTCGAATTGTGATTAAATTATTGAGGTAACCCGCTTTAATCTGTCTTGTTTGAAATTAAGGCCTTTAGGGGTTAATGACCATGTCCCGGATATCCTTGGCATCATTATAAAATAAAAATGGCCACGTCTTATGCACGGGGTGTAGGCGTACACCTGACAGTTGCATAAGGGAAATGGTATCTCACTCTCTTGTGGGCCTATACTTGTGGCGTGTCTGTTAATCTTGACCCGGTTTCTGCATCTGGCCCTAAATGTATAACGAACATGTAAATCTGTATACAAGATTATTTTTATATAATTGTCCCAAGTTATAAAAGAATTTTGTGCCAAGAGCACTCAAATCAATTTTCTAAAAACATTTTTAAAATGAGTCAGTTAATTGTATTTACTAGTGAAAACTGACGTATTTTCCAAAAGATTAAGTGGCAGGTGCTATACGTAATTGGCTGGGAGCTCGGGGCGTCAATAGGGAATCTCGCAAGTTCTAGATGCCTAAAGTCTGTTGAATAATGTTATTTTTCTGTCTTATGATCCGCCTGTGGATCCAACTTACATTCCGTTGTAATATTTGATGTTACTTTTGAATCGGATTGTAATATATTTATCTTTTGCTTCCGCTGTGCATTTAAATTGTGTTGTTTGACTATGATGATATCAACTACGTCACGATACTCCCCACCGGGCCCACCGATAATACGTGGAAATATCGGGGTGTGACAAATCCTCTCTCGGTACTACGCTTAATCTAAGTACCGCCTTCCATCCCCAAACCGACCGTCAGACTGAAAGAACGATTCGTACTCTTGAAGACATGCTTTCCTCGTGTGTCATAGATTTCGGTGATAATTGGGACGCTCACTTACCTATGGTTGAATTCTCGTAGAATAACAGTTATCATACCAGCATACAAATGGCACCATTTGAGGCATTATACGGAAGAAAATGTCGATCGCCGATTGTGTGGCATGAGATCGGAGATGCGCAGCTAACCGGTAAGGAGCTACTACAAGAAACGACTGACAAGATCCTTCAAATTCGAGACAATATACTGAAAGCTCAGAGTCATCAGAAAAGTTACACCGATAGACGACGCAAGCCCCTTGAATTTGACGTTGGCGATCACGTACTCCTAAAGGTATCACCTTGGAAGGGTGTGATCAGATTCGGTAAGAAAGGAAAGCTCGCGCCTCGATATGTTGGACCCTTTAAGATTCTGGAAAGGATCGGAAAAGTGTCCTATAGACTCGAACTACCGGAGGAACTTAGCAACGTTCACCCGACTTTCCATGTATCGAACCTTAGAAAGTGTCTAGCCTTGCAGGATTTACAAGTTCCACAATAGGATCTTCAAGTGGACGAAACATTACACTTCGTGGTAAAGCCTGTCGAGATCATGGACCGAGAAACCAAGAAGCTCAGGCGCTCACGCATTCCCATTGTGAAGGTTCGCTGGGAAGGCAAACGAGGCGCATAGTTCACCTGGGAACTCGAAAGTGACATGAAGGCGAAGTACCCGCAGTTGTTTGTTACGGCTTCAGCCTAATTTCAGGACGAAATTACCTTAAGAAGGGGAGGCTGTAACACCCCGTGTTACGAAAATCAAAGTCAAAGTCAAGATTGAAGTCAAAGGAAGAAAAGATTGCTAATTGCGACATGTCACTCCTTTCTTAATTACTGATTTGACTCTTTGACTTGTAATCAAATCTTTTATTTTAATCGCTTTAGTTGTATTATGTGGAGTATCTGTTAATAATCGAGGTTTAATCGATGTTTATCGCATGTTTTATCGCCTTATCGCTAATCGCATCGCAATCGCATTCGCGCCTGGATTGTTAGATTCTAAATATTGCTTTACGCGTGTGTGTTACTTATGTGTTACCTGTGCATGTTTATTTATGTTTATGTTTGTGGTTATTAATCGAAACGCAATCGCAACTCTATCACAATCGCAACTTAATTGCAGACACTAAACGCAAGTTAATTATAATGATTTTATGTTAGACATAGTATTTGTGTGGTTATTATTAATCTATCGCATCGCAACCTCACTCAAACGCATCGCAACGATCAACAAGTGAAACGAAACGTCGAAACGCAACTCGTTGGAGCCACTCGATCAATTGACCACTCGATCGAATGGCCATCCGATCGGTTTGCCATCCGATCGGATTGCCATTCGATCAGAGTGTCATACGATCGAGGTGCATCCTATTCGACCCTTGTGATCCTTTCCCTTTTTGGCAACCTATAAATACCCTCCTTTCACATCATTTGTGATGTGACAGCTCCCTCCCTCAACCAGCAGCGTTCCAAGCCCTCTTTCTCTCGATTTCTCACGATTCTTGTAAGTTTTCAACTCAAATCTTGTACTTCTATGATCTACACACACTTCTTCATCTTTTTCACCTTTGAATCTTAACTTTTAACCGTGAAATCAGTGGATTTAAGGTGTTCTAGGATGATGTCATCAAGGAGTTCTTATGAACTTCAAGTTTTGGCCTCATTCCACCTAGAACAACTCAGATATAAAGGATTTCCACATGTTTAAAAAACGTTTTCGCATAGATCTACACATAATTATGATTAAAAGAATTGAAAGATGGTTTTCTAACTTTCTTTCAACTCTTTTACACTCAATGAACTCAAAACCGATGGAATCGGAGCTCAATCAGGCCTTCTACTCTCTCAAGTGATATGTCGGTTTGAGATCTGGATTCTATCAACGAGACAACCGATTTTGGGATAAACATGAACAACCGTCAGGGAACAGTTAACTGATCGGATTAGGGTGATTCCTGTCCGGTCGAGTGACTTGGATCTTGGCGAGGTTCCGTTGTTTAGTACGTTATCATACCGTCTCGATCAAACTGCCAAACTTTCAAAAATAATCAACTGCAAGACGATATGGTTCGTTGGGATGGATTTCCGTCTGATCGGATAGCCATCCGATCGGATAGCCATCCGATCGAACAACTATCCGATCAGATGGCACTTGGTTCCACACTTAAACTTTCACTTCAAAACTTTTCAAGGTATCTGAACGTCGAACTAATTGCCGTCCAATCGGATAGCCATCCGATCGAACGACCATCCGATCATGTGACATTTGGAACTTTGATACTTAATCATTTTCACAATTTTCAAAGATCATCAGTAACTAACGGATTGCCAACCTACCGGATTGCTATCCAATCGAGTGACTATCCTGCTATGAACTTGTTCTCACTAAGTGTCCTGCCAATCGGATCGCTATCCGATCGAAGGACCGTTCGATCGATGACCTGAAAGGTAAAGATACTTCTCTGTTTTCAAAATGCTACAACAAAAACCTCAAAGCCATCATACACAAACACATCCTTACCAAACGAATGTCAATCCAATTGAATGGCCATCCGATCGGATGACCATCCGAACGGATTGACATCCGATCGACTGGCCATCCGATCGGATTGCCATCCGATCGGATTACCGTTCGACACTTGGTCACTTTGCACCGTTTAATGCACCGTTCTTTCGCTTATGCTATCGTTAACTGTTCAGGCTAATCTCTCAGCGCTCCCTTCAATCCAAGACAGTGTTTACTTGTTAAACGCTATCAGTGAGTATACTCGAACCCTTTTTTTTCCTTTACGAACTTTTGGGTGTTACATATGTTACTTATTCTAAATCACAATCGACACACAACGCAAACACTATTTATACGCTAACCGTTATTGCATGCTACGTGTTATTCGATGAATGCTTGTATGTTATGTTAACACAGTGATTGTTGCCTGACACTTTAGCAACGATAGTACTATATTTTGGACTCAGCACCTGTCGTGGACAGGGGTTGTTAAGGGCTTTACTTAACGTGTCCCAGTGGGGATATGTGTTGCGCATTCTACGACTCGCAGTCACGTCTGTGCATATTTCTCTGTCGATAACCTACTTGCCTTCACTTTGTACATTTTACATGCTGGTTATGCGTAAACGATTTCGAACTCTATTATCTATCAAACTTGTATGCTCACCTTTACACTATGTGTATTGACCTTATTTTAACGTATGTGACAAGTGCTTAGGATGCTGTGCTTACCTGCTTTTGTGGAATCAAGTAGGAAGAGTCTAGAAACGAACAATTTAAATCTGAGTCGTCGAAACAGTTTTATTTGTTTTTGAGATAATATGTCTGTAATAATTATTTAGCTGAATATGTTTTGGTATGGGACTTAACGTAAAATATTCGGTAATATTAGTTGTTATGGATTTTTCTTGGACAATCTGTTTCGCTCAGTGCCATGCCCCGATGTTTCCGTCATCGGTTGGGGTGTGACACACTAAATGTGTGTTTTAGGTTTTAAATTTCTTTTATAAATAAACTTTTAAGTTTATCCACTTTGGCCCCTCTTGTTTGGTTAGTTTCTTAAGTAGGCTACAACCTACTGATTTCTAACAATATTTCCACTCATTAACTAGGTTAAACACTCCTAGTTAAATTAGTGGGTTCGGGGAAATTTACGACTAAATTTATTTTAAGTCCCGTTAACTCGGGCCTTCTATAAACTTTATTTCCCCCAAAAGCATTCCTTTTCCTCTTTTTTATTAAATATTAGATTTAGTTATATAAATCCCAATATTTTCCGGGTTAATTTTACCACTAACGGTAATTTACACGTCTTTTAGTATTAACGTGGTTTGATTACCAAACCCGTTTTCGGGGTGTTACAAGTCTATCCCCCTTAAAGAGGTTTCGTCCTCGAAACATTTCTTTCATAATCCATTGAGTTTTAAACTCAATGCATTTGACCTGAGTAATATTTTAAGCATTACTCATACCTTAACCAATTATTAGTATTACCATAAAAGTATGGTAATATCTTTTTGGTAATAAAACATCTATGTATCTCATACGGACTAATGCAACTCGAAATAACGTAGTCTCGTTATTTCCATTAGTTTGTTTAATTTAGCGAAATCCATCGCTTTCATACTATCGAATTCTTTATGAATCCGTTATTTTGACCTGTTCATAGGTCTTTACTGAAATCTTTCACTTTTAACAAACAAACCCTTTTGGTTTCGAATTTCTTTATTCGGTTCAGTTATACGGAATCCACCGCTTACGAGCAAACCGAATTTCTTGATTTCCATCTTAATATTTAAGATAGTTCAATAAATGATATTAACGTAATTCTATAAAGTATATAACCACATACTTATAGCTTTATCTTTCAATCGTTCGTTTGCTCGATTTGACTTCCCAACCCTTCACTTGGGTTGTCTCATGATCCCTCAAAATAGGTGATCAGTATTTTCTGTTGGTGAGGTCTCATGGGCCGTCACTTTCATCTTGTATCTCTATATAGCTTTGTTTTTTATTTGACCTAGTCGTCAATTTGGTCACTTGATCATATAAATCTATTGGTTTTGTTTATTCCATGTTATTCTCAAAATAAATAGCGTATTAACCAATTTCTTAATTTGAATCTTGACCATAACCGGTCTCACTAACTAGACTTATTAGTCCAGTTACTTTATACCCATCACTCGGGTTACAATGTGATTACATTTCACATTAATTTTTTGACTGTGATCGTGTCACGTCATGTTTAGGTCTATTTCAACCTTTCATTATCGAAAGATTTCTTTTTCGAATGTATTGTCTTGCACTTATCAGTGTCAAGACCCGTATCTTTATTATTTAGCATTTAAATTTCTATTAGAATTCATGTTTATAAAAGCGTTATTTCTTACTAAAACTGAAGTTTTTTTAGTTTAACGTTTTCTTTTTTACTTTTGTAAATTATCCGTACTAGGATATTGACAGTTAAGAATTTATTCTTGTACCGTCTTTGTTTTACGCAGTGATTCTCAACTAGTTCCCTCGCTTTGTCAAATTAACCCTTAGGTTCTATCACTTAGCCTCATAGGCTAATTCTTTAGGCTTTTACCCTGTTTATGTTTGCAAAATCATTTGGGTTCAAGTTTAAGATCCGTTAACCTTGACTGTAGTTCGTGACTACAATCGTTTAATTTCGGATCATTCTCCCGACTCTATGACCTCTCATGTCATTTATGCATCGATTCGTCTTATGGTTACCGTTATCTGGTTTGCATATATTCATATTTGTGTAACACCTCGTAAAATCACGTCCAATGAAGTCTTGACACGTGTAATGAACCCTAATGAAGTCAAACATTGAAATTTAGGGACTAATTTTTCGAAAAATCGAAAACTTTGATTATGAAAGGATTGGAAGTGTTAGCATACCTAAAATAAGTTTCTAAATAACCTCTTACGATGTTTATATTCACAAATGTGCCACTTGATGGTTAAGTGTAGCCGTTTGCGTAATTAATTGAAGGTTTGCGTAATAAAGGGTTAAAAGCGTCAACATGTCAATTCTAACCTCTGAGTGACCTTTTAACAAACCGAGAGCTTCATGATATTTAATTATACTCTCGGGAATGCCAAATAATGGCCGTCTAAGGTTTTTATGCCTATAAGTAAAGTTACGCGCAACTTTGCAAGTTAGAGGGACTAAAAGTGTCAATATGTTTAATTATACCTCTGAATGACCTTTTAGCAGACCCGAAGCATCGTAATGTTTAATAATACTTTCAAGAATGCCTAATATGGATTAGATGAGGCTTCAATGCTATTAAATGATGAGATGCGCAAGTTTGCGCAATAGAGGGACCTAAAGCGTCAACTTTTGAATCTACGCCTTTCGGTGACCATCTAAGCGAACGTGAGCATAGTAATATTTAAGTATATGCTTGGGAATGATCAATATGGTCCATGGAAGGCTTGGATATCATTAAACGGCATTTCGCGCTACTTTGCGCAATTAAAGGACTATTTGCGTCAAACTGCAAAAGCATGTCGATTCGTAGGGTAACGGACCTTCCGGAAGAAGACCCTAAGTTAAACATGCCCTAAATATCCTTTGTATAGCTTAGATATAGGCTTAGAGGTGTTCGGTGCGCAAAAATAAACTTTTATGTCAAGCAGGGACTAAAAGTGTCAAAAAGTGCACAAGTTTGCATTTTCGCGCATATCTCACATTCTGAATATCTCCGGACACCCAAAAATTTATGTAAGCATTAAAATATTTTATTTTAGTGATCGCCATGATAAAATTCCATTCGTCGCGTAATTTGGATCGTTTTTAGCGTCCGTTCGTGTTTCGTCGTAATTAGTCGAACAACGTGACCGTACGACCAAACGAACCGACATCCAACATGTTCTTGAGCATGTTTCATGTCCCTCATGTTTAGGCATCATTGTAGAGGCTTAAAAATGGTTTAACGAGCTTCAAACGCATCAGAAAGGGGCTAGAAGCATGCAGGGACCAAAACTGCCATTTCAGAAACTTGATTTCCAGCTGTTACCAGCTGTTCCAGCTGTTTCCAGGTGTTGCAAGTGGCTTTTTATCAATCTAGGGGCTGTTTAGGGGCGCCCATTGTATACCAAAACTATGGGTAAAGTTGTACGGTCCAGATTCGATCACGTTTATCAAGAAACGATCCTAACGGTCCTTGTTTTCCTATATAAACCCACTTGATCTTTGGCTCTCATTTGCACCTCTCCTTCTAATCTGATCTATTCTCTGAGTTGTGAGGATCTTGAACCTTTTTGAGAACCTCCTTCAGTCCATTGGACCCTTGTAAGTTCCATTTCGTTCTCAGTTTAATTATTTAACGGATTATAGCCGAAAAAGTCAAGTGTTTCGATAGACGCTTTGACTTTTAAACGGTTGAGCCATGGTTCGCAACGAACATGGCTACGTGACCGTAATTAGGTAGGTGATTAACCCCCAAAAGGGCACCTCCTAATTACCACGTTTACTTAGTTTAATTGTCGGGTCAAATAAAAGTCAAACGGGTTAGTTTTAAATAAAATACATAACTATTAATATAAAAGTCATAAAATTAGTTTTCTCACTTTAATAACTTGGTAAATATTAGTTGAACATGCCTAAGCATGATTCAACCTGACAATTCTAAGTATAGGCTCGGTTCGGAACCGAAAGTCGCAAAAGTTGACTTTTGCTTTGACTTTCAGTTCTGACCCGATTTAGCTTAGTTCAGATATGCCTTAGGATTCCATTAGGACCATATTATAAGTTAGTATAACCCTCCAAGGTTATACAACTTGGTTCCATAGAAATCCTAGTTCATGCATGTTTTCGTTAAATGCCTAAATGTTGACCGTTATGCCCTTTTGACCCTAAAATGAGAATTTTGAAAATCTGAGAGGACAATAATCTTTAGTACTGATTTATAAACTTGTCCCTAAAATTTGACATCAATTTGAGGCCTAGATTAGGAGTTATGCTCATTAGCGTAAATGAGAAGCTTTTTACTAATTAAACGGTGTATTTGACATATAGCCTATATAAACCCAAGTTTTGATATCAAACATTTTACCTACTGATATACAATAATATTTTGGGATTTTTATTTATTTTTAGACAGAGCATAACTTAGGGTTATAACATTAATTCGGTAATTACCGGTTTTGCCCTTCCGGGCTATAAAATGAGTTTTACGAATCCTTTTGACCCTGAACATTTTTCTACTGATATAATATGATAAATAAAATATTTTGAGCCTTCTGGAATAATAAAAATATCAGCTTTCTATACAAAACCCGGAAATGGCTCCAAATCGCCTTTTTAAGCGTTTTTAACGCATAGTATGTATCAAAACTATTTTAAACATATAAGGGCTGATGCCTACCGATATATTTAGTAAATTTTTATATTTTAACAGTAATGAAAAGTTTTAAACTCAGGTTTTCAGTTTTGACCTTTTAAAGCCTATGTGAAATTACCAAAATGCCCCTGCGGTGCATAATATGGTTATAATTAATAAATTTCACATATATATGATACCCTACTGTTATAACTTATTAAATTAAGTATATTTACTGATTTAATCAGACCTGTAACTCAGAATAATATTTAATCTCTTTTATAACCTTTAAAATGACCAAAATACCCCTAAGGGGCATAAATTGGTTTTAAATTCGTTTTGGGCATAATGGAAGGTATCCTACTGATATCACAACATATTTAAAGCATATTAACTTAGGAAACATGTTCATGACTCAATTGGTTACCCGTTACGCCTCTTGCGCGTTCGGTTCGGTTTATGTAACTAGTTTGCATAAGTTAGCCGAAACGGGTCAAACCTTATCATTTTTGTCTCAAAATCCAGAATGTGTTTAGTTTACCCATATTATACAAGTCTCCAAACTTGTCGGGTCTAAATCACATCCTATTCTGGTTTTCGCTTAATCATGCGTTTTGAACCGTAAACCTTTCCTTAAAACTAACCGGTCTAAGTTACGACTTAAATAAGACCCGTTAGGAATCTAATACGTTAATAAAACCTTCGTTCCAGATTGAGAGCCCAGTAGAAGTACTTGTGCTTGCTGATTAGAATATACGGCTGAGTATAAATTGCTTTGCTAGCTCAGGTAAATACTTTTAACTTATTTTCCCTTATACGGGCTTGGGATACGGTATTATAAAAATACCGCTTGGTCGGG
The DNA here is from genome assembly GCA_030545235.1 of Helianthus tuberosus. NCBI lineage: Eukaryota > Viridiplantae > Streptophyta > Magnoliopsida > Asterales > Asteraceae > Helianthus > Helianthus tuberosus. Next base: position 56,234,317 of record CM060406.1, read on the forward strand.
TGTAGAAACCTTTTAATCGGAGATGATTAAATTGTATAATCCCGTTTTAATCTGTATTGATTGATAACAAATAACATTAGGGGTTAATGACCGTGTCCTGGATATCCTTGGCTCATTTAAAAAGTGAATGGCCATAACTTAAGCACAAGGTGTAGGCATAACACCTCCTGTTGCGTATGTAAAAGATATACTCGCTCGTAAGGCTGTCTTCTTGTGAGTTATATTTATGGTGTGTCGATTAATCTTGACCGGCTTGTATTGTATAATCACCGGCCCTAATGTTGGACAAGCATGTAAATCGGATACAAGATTTTTATTAATAAGATTGTCCCAAGTTATAAAAGATATTTTTGTGCCTCGTGCATTCAAATCAATTTTCAAACTCTTTTCCAAAATGAGTCAGTTAATTGTATTTACCAGTGTAAACTGACGTATTTTCCAAAAAGGTTAAGTGACAGGTACTGAACGTAATTGGCTGGAAGCTCAGGGCGTTAATAAGGAATCTTGCAAGTTCTAGATGCCTGAAGTCTGTTGAACAGTTTTTCTTTTATTTGATCCGCCTGTGGATCCTTTACATTCCGTTGTAATACTTTAATATTACTTTATATTCGGATTGTAATATATTTATCTTTTGCTTCCGCTGTGCATTCATATATTGTGTTGTTTGATTATGACGATATCAACTACGTCACTATACCCCCACCGGGCCCACCGGTGACACGTGGAAATATCGGGGTGTGACATTTTGATTATTTAACGCCACTGTTATCTGGCTTGCGCTTACTTATGCCATCCGACATTATATTGTATTCAACCCGTTTGAGTTGTTAATGTGAAATCCATCACATATAAACAGTCAAACTTTATTCTATATTCAACCCGTTCAACCTCAAAATGGTTGAACATATTTATTCAAAATTTCTATTTACAAAATTTTATATTCTTTAGTCATAACTCATAATCCGAGTCTTTTGACTTTCAATTCGCGTTACCGTCTTTTGGTTTACGCATATGTTTAATTCCCTACCCATCAACCGGGTGATTTACTGAAGTCATTATTAATGCAACTATTTAGGTATGCATTAAGACTTCGTTTTGACTTGTTTGGTTGTCTTAGTGAAATCCATCACTTTATTTAACCAAACCTTTATTCTTTATGTGACCATGCTTGATGGTCTTATGAATTCTAAATGATGATGATCATCATCATCCTTTCTTTACTACGACCAAAGTCAATGACTTCGATCGTCTTTTTATATAGGCAATACCTTCGTTTCTATGACCCTGCGGTTCATCTATACTTTGGTTTTATATGCCCCTTTTTGTCAACCATGGTTCTTTCGTCCAAAATGACTTATTTCACGAATTTCCTTGGGTCATTTATTTCTATGAGCGCCATACATCGATTTTATGATTCCCTCGAAAACCATTTATACGAGTATGCCCATAAAATTTCTTGACCCCAAGGTTCTTTTAACTTTTTCATTCTTCTCGACCTTACCACAGCGGACATAACTGTGCTTATCATAAGAAGCTCATGGTATCATGTGTTCACTACTTACTTGGCCAGAGTTAGTGATCAACACATGGTACACATGACCTGGTTATAATTACCACCTCACGTCCCATGTAAGTAACCTCTCGATTTATTTTATTTAGTAAAACTTTATTTAATTGCCAATTAACAATTACCCGTTTTACCCGTTTTATCCTTGAACATTTACAATGTTCCTTTTTATAACCATTTATACAATCACATTCGTCGATGTGATCATTACTTTTCTCAATTTGAATCTTTATTGAGAATACTTACTTGGATGATTACTTTCATCCAAGTTTATATTTAGACTAAATTCAGTTATTGTTTTATTATTCACAACTGTGAATAATACGTATCTCTACTGAATTTCTCTTGGAAACGTCATCCTGGATAGGTAACCTATCCAGGTTTTCCTAAGTTTCATATTCTATATGCAAGTATCATTCACTATGTGTTTGTTGCATATTTCTGTTTGCATTATAAGTTTAAGACGTGTACCTTGTAGATACTTGCCGTGATAAACTTTCCTTGTTGTTCGATCTCTCATTCAAGATCGTTTCTCGATTCCAGTCTTTAGCGTGTATGACTTACTTGTCATACTTCAGACCATTTCTTTATCGTATCGATAATTCTTTAGACTCTCGTCATCTTCGGATGCGAGGTTCCTTTAACTAAAACGTATACAAAGATTAGTAACGTTTGACATTAATAAGCGCCCGTATTATAATACTAGGCTTTCTACGACACGTGTTAACACACGTAATTCGTTTAACTATATTGGTCTTTTATCGCTTTATTTGGGGTAACGTGTTTTACACGATAACCCTATGTGGTTTTTTCAACACTTTACATGCTAGACCGATAATGTATTGAATAACTTACCGGATTTTGCGATCAAGTCTCGAACCGAACACCTTACTCCTTAACCTGGAGCTCTGATACCAACTTGTAAGACCCTCCGTCTTTTTATCCGATTATCATATAAAATTTGACTATAATAGTGTATTTTAGATTAAACATACACTTAAAATGCGAGTTTGTTAAAACATTTCCACATTTTGCAAATAGATTCGCCGTTTAAAAACGTGGCGACGAACCATTCGCGGAAGCTTGAATCTTGATCGTGTTCGGTTCTTTATCGATCTTGATCGTCATCCGGTGCATCTAGCATACCTACATTTCATAAAACACGAAATGTTTTAGCCATATGATGTTTAAATCGAGTCTAAACGAGTTGGCAACGCAAAACAAGCAATACATCAGCTTTGGCTGAGTTTGATACCCGTCGCGTGCCACGACGGGGTTTGACATCATTGTCGCGTGCCGCGACAGTTGTCGCGTGCCGCGACCACGACACTTGTGGCCGTCGCGTGCCGCTAGGCCTATGTTTCGACAGAAAGATTGCATCCTGATGTTGCATTTTCCAATCAAACCCATTTTTACGAAAACGAGCATAACTTGCTCATTTTTAATCCGATTTGACGCACGTTTCTTCCTACGTGATCGTAATCAAATTTTCCATCACATGAAGTTAACATCCGACATCTGGATTAACCAAAATTTTAGACTTTTAAGCCTGCGGCTTAAAATGTAGTTACTAACTTTTGACCCGTTTATGTATTAATCAAACAAACATGTTGTTTAATCCCAATTTCTTATGAACCTTATATCCGATATTGTCTATCATATTAGGTTCAAATTCCGGGTTTATATACATTTTTAAACCCGTTTTATATAAAATGCTTATTTTGAACCGTTAAGGGTATTTAAGCATTTTTCCGCATAATTCATGCTCCATTACTTTCTAGCATCTTATTTCCACATTACTTATCAATCAATCTTCCACCACCACTATATGTGTGGTTGATTTAATGTGGAGATCTATATATTCCGAGTTTTAGCTCTCAGGTTATCATTTACGGCAAAGACTCATATAGAGTCCTTTGACCCAAAGATTTACATCTTTCTCTTTTTTATTCTTATTTCATGTATTTATTTGATCAAAATACTCATTTCCAAACAACCTTTAAGAGTCGTTTGCTCAATTTAGCTTATAAGGGCATTTTGGTCACTTTTACCCCTTCTATTACGACAGACTTTTTAGAGCTATGTTTGACCTAAAATCCCACTTTTAAAACTTATGATCATGTTTGAATAATCATTATGCTTTCAAAACACAATGACTATCATTTAAATCATTCGGTTTACCTATTAAGGTAACCAAATGTCCATTTTTTTGACTTGTCTAGCTCTCATAGAACCCTAAGTTCTAAATGAGGAGTTGACCTATTATACTTACCTGGCTCGGATCACTATATTGACCCGTTTTAATACCTTGCTTTAATAATTGCTACGTAATAGCGATGCAAGTTATCTTTCTCCCATTCACTCCTGTGAACATAAGGCTCGACAATATTCATTAGTCGGTATTTTCAAATGGTGATATTTTAACCATTTGACCCGTTTGGTCGAAGTGACCATTTATCTTTACGAGATGGTATTTAATATCATTTCGTCTACATGACTCGCTCTGGTTTACACCATACGGTCATTTTACTTATAAGCCATTTTTAAATGCTTTTGACTCCTTTACATCGTACATCATAAAGTGTCTTTCAATTCTAACGGTTATCGTCAACAATTGACCAAACTACCATTTTACCCTTATTATTTGTATTGATTTACCTTATAAGGTAATCATTCAAAACTCGCTATTTATTAGTTATTTCATGACTAAGTAATCATATTAGCTCTTTTAAACAATTAAACATGGTTTAATATCATTGTCTTTTGTTCCGAACCGCACATGTCGTGTCGGAACATCATAATTCAAACAAGACTTTTTATTATTCATAACCTATAAAACCAATAGGTATTTAATACAAAAAGTGTAAGCTGTACTTACCTAACATCCAGAGTATGCTTTTCCGTCATTCTTAATTCGTTTAACTCGCTTCCTTCCCAAGCTTTCACCTAGCTTGTCAAGCGTCAAACTATCATTGTAAATTGTAAGATGGTTAGACTAGTCATAATCATTCACGACTATTCCATCCTACGATCTTTATGTCGAAATTATCATTCGATCATATCATTGGTCATTTTGACTTTAAAAAGTCAAACTGCCTATTGACAAAAGTAATTACACGATGTAGCTTAACTATTCATTTTATTACTTTTCCACTATACTGTAAGCATCCTTTTTAGGCTACCGTTTTAACTACTTATGAATTCAATTTATTGTAATCAATTTCATTTGATTAATACATGTTGGTGCACTTGTGTCTGTACTTTGTCTGTATTTAGTCTTGATACAAAACGATGTCTTTGATGTAAGATTGATGTAAGTTTGACCAAGTCAACCATCCTCCGGTTTGACTTGGCCAAACAGTTAGACAATGGTTGAAAGATGTTTGGGTCGAAGGATGTGTCATCGAAGGATAGTTTAGATCCTTCGATGAGCTCGAAAGATAACCTTCGAAGGATAGACCACGAAGGATACCATCCTTCGTGGTACATGTTGATCCTTCGATGAGTTTCTAGTCGATAGATGATCCTTCGATCAGTCTATCTATCCTTCGATCAGACCTGCTGTGTTCGGGTATAAATACCCATGCTAGTGTTCTTTTCAGTTAGAGCTTCATTTCCAGACACATAGAGAGCATTCTGTTCAGAGAACACACACACACGAAAGTTAGAGAGAGTTTATAGAATACATCTGTAAACCTTGTGCTTGTAACCGAACCTTTCATACGCATTAATACAAGTGGTGTTAATCGTTGAATATTGTGTGTTGTGCTTATCATTGTGCTTGTTCTATCCCGGTTTGCATGCTAGCTTGGATTCCGCACTCGCTAGTGTGTTAGACATAACAAGGAATAGGTTAAACCTCAACCTCCGAGGGACCTACAAGTGGTATCAGAGCCGTGGCTCTTTTCCTTGTTAAAAACCGGGTTTTTACAAGACTTTGGAGTGTTTGGATAAAACTCACTGTTTTAGCAGCCGTGTTTACTGATTTTCTCGCTTTTCTTGAAGTTAAAACGGTTCTAAACTTACCGGGTGTGCTAAAAGACGGGTTGGGTAACTTGAAAACTTGTTTTTGAGGTGTTTGGTAATTTCCGGCCAAAATTCTGGCTTCTCCGGTGACCGGTTTTCTGGATAAGTTTATTATATTTTATGTTTCAAATCTGATTTTGGCAGAAAATCATGGTCTGACCATACCTCTGCCGAAAGATTTCACCAACCCATCAACTTTTTCACCAACCTGTCACTCTTTGTCAACTGTGTCAGAGCTGTTCGAAAGATATCCTTCGAACTCGAAAGATCATCTTTCGATCTGTGGAGGTTCGATAGATCATCATCCTTCGAACCAAGGAATCATTTCGAAACATACATCTTTCGATCAGTGGAGGTTCGATAGATCATCATCCTTCGAACCAAGGAATCATTTCGAAGCATACATCTTTCGATCTACAGTTCTTTTTCGAAAGACAAGGATCCTTCGATAGGGGAGTCTTTCGAAAACAATTGTTCGAAACTCAACAGTGATCTTTCGAACACTGTTGATCCTTCGAACAAGCTTTGATCTTTCGATCCTTAGTCAGTTTATGCTTAACAAGTTGGTGATTTTCAGGTTCTTATTTTTTTTCTTGATCAAAAATGAATTCGATGTGGGGTGTTCCGGTAAATGCAGAGATGTATTTTGGTACTCCGGCTCCGGATTCGGGTTCGCAAGCTAATGCTACAACTACCGGTCAATGGGCATTCGTATCAAATCAAGCTCCAAGTGTTCAAAGCATTTTGCTAAGCGAAAGTGAAACGGGAAGTTTGAATAGGCCTCCAAAGTTGATGCATTTAAGTGAATATCCGGGATGGTTTGGTAGATTTCATACATACGTCCTTGGTCAAAATACAGAATTGTGGTTGCGTTTCATCACAGATTTTGATCAAACAATAGAGGTTGCCGCTTCATCTGCTGCTACGTTTGCCGATCTTACAGAAGATCAGAAGAAGGTCTATGATTTGGAAAAGAAGGCATATGCCATTCTTACTCAGGCGTTAAGCAAAGATATTTATCATCAATTTGTCAGTCACAAGACAACGAAGAGGTTGTGGGACGCATTGAAAACAAGGGGTGTAGGAAATGAAGCGACACGTCAATTAAGAAAAGACCTGCTAAAGAAAGAGTTTGATGGTTTTACTTGTATGCAGAATGAATCTATAGGAGATTTGACAAGTCGATATACTCATTTGCTGACTGAATTGGTAAATATTGGGGTTGTAACAACTTCAGCAGAGATAGTGAAGAAGTTTGCAGATGCACTGCCACCTCAATGGAATAATTTCTTAGAAATCCTGAAGTACAATGGCACTTTGGATACAACAAACTTCGGTGACTTTGCTCAACTCCTGGAAAACAAGAATCAGGAAGAAACTCTCAAGGCTAAAAGAGTTCCAGTGCCACAAAATCCTGAAATGTATTATGGAGCTTCTAGCACTTCTACAAAACCTTCTTCACACGCTCCAATTCAAACAGCATTTGTGTCTAGCACTAGCTTGTATGGCACTCCTCCTCCAACAACAGACATATATGGAAATCCGATTAATCCAGTTCCTCAACCAGTGCCACAACAGCAAAGCCAACAACCTATCAGAGCAACTGATATATTCGGAAATCCACTTCCTCCTCAACAGCAACAGCAAGCTTATTATGGAAGTACATCATCTGCTGGTCAACAATCAAAGCCAAATACAGTACGGCTCGACACCTCAAGCTTTTCTAAAGTCAGTGTTGAAGTAGCAAAAGAACATATGGAGCTGCTAAACACTTTGGTGAGCGCATACTGTGGATTAGTGGAAGGTCAGATTGGTAATATTAATCTGACACAAGAAGACTATCAGCAGATTGATAAAGAGGAGATGGAGATGATGGACATCAAGTGGGCCTTTGCCAGTGCTGTTAGGCGAGCAAAGGATTTCATGGAAAGAACTGGCAGAACCAGCTTGGAGAGCAAGAAAGACACCAAGTATGGGTTTGATAAGCAGGCTGTCAAGTGTTTCAATTGTGGTGAACGTGGTCATTTTAAAAGGGAATGTACAAGGCCATCTCAGCATGGAAACCAGAATCCCTTCAGAAATCAAGGCAACCAGCAGAACCAGAATAGGAACAATGTTCGCACATTGGTGCCTGTCAACAACCAGACTCAAGCAGGACCATCAAATGCCAACCAGGCACTTGTGGTTCAAGTAGATGAAGGTTGTGATTGGTCTATTCAGTTGGGAAACGATGCTCCAGATGGAACAGCTTGTTTTGCTGAAGTTGTCAAGGATCTTAAACACGCCAGTGGTGGAGAATCTTCCACCAATGGTAGTGAATCTTCTGAAGATGAAGACAGCTCCGGTTACAGTGGAAGTTCAGATGAAGAATCCTCCACTTCAGGCAATGATCAGGTGGATGAGACATCGACTGCGTCAGTTAATGCAGATATTGATGAACTATTGGAAGAAGCTGCAGCAGGAACTGAAAGAAGATCTATCTTGGTGGATCAAGCTGCTTATTCTTCGTCTTCGCTCCATTCAGCCTTTATGGCTAATGTCGACAGTTCATCAAGTCAGGTATGTGTCGATGAACCCACTGCTGATATCTGTGATAATTGTGATAGATTGCATGATAAATGTGCTGATTTGGATGCAAACATGTCTGAGTTGCAAGGCAAACATGATGCTTTACAAGCTAGTTTGTTTGACTTGCAAGACAAACATGTTTCTTTGAATGATAAGTGGTGTGAATTGCAAAGCAAACACGAGGCTTTGCAAGAGAAATATGATGTGACATTCATTCACAACCAAAAGTTGACCGTTGATCTTTCCAAGTGCACAGAAGCCAACATGTTTTATGAAAACCATGAAAAGGAATTTAAGTCAATGATTGAAACGTTAAAGAAAGATAAAACAGAGTTGACAAAAATGGTTTCCAGAAAACAAACTGACATTAACCTTTATATAACTCGTCTTGAGGTAATGCAAAAGGAAATGGCTTGTGTTAAAACAGAAAGTGAGGCGATCCGACTCAAGTTAGACAGTTATTTGAGCTCTAGCTATGTGTTGGATCACATCATTGATGTTCAGAAAGAGAAAAAGGATGTCACATGCATAGGTTATAAGAAATGTCCACCACCCGTGAGAAACAACTTTGATGCACTGCCTGATGAGGAGTATAGAACTCATTTTGAACCATCTGTTCCTTTGGACGTTGAGGAATTTGCAGCAGGGCTCGGATACAAGAAAGAAGTATCATCAGATTCGGATGTGTCAGCAGATACATTTGTAACTGCTGAACAGAATCAGGATCCTCCAGTTGTGATTGAGGATGCTGATTCTTCTGATGATGAGTCTGATGATACTGATTCAGCAAAGTCTGATGCGGTGATAAACGAAGAGGACATACCTCTTGAGAATCATATTCTGTGTGATCCTCCTGCAAAACCCGCTAAGACTGTTGCAATCGAGTCCTCGTCTGAAAAAGAGTCGGAGAGTGTGGATTTGCTGTACACTCTTGTTGGTGATGATAAAATTTATTCTGACAAAGATTTTCCTATTAAGAATGTTAATCAATCTTTAATCAGTAAAGTCTTTGAAAATTCAACGAGTAAGTTTTTGGGAAAGACAGGATCACGTGTTACAGTAACACAGTGCCCTCCTATCCCAAAGGCTGAAGTTAGAAAACAATTTGGCAATCAGAAATTACCAACAGTGCAAAAACAGCAAAACCATACCAAGCCAAAAGGAAAGTTACCGGCTCAAGGTCAAAGGAAGCCGAATCAGAAAAAGAAAAAGAATGTGAACTTTGTGAAATCTAGGGGAACGGACAAAATTGCAAAGTTTGAAAATCAATCTAACTTAGATTTTGTTAAACAAGCAACAGTGTTGAAAAGAAATGAACCAAACAGTTCGAAACCTAGTACCTCGGGATCACAAAGTTCATCATCATCGGCAAGACGATCACATGATACTTCGGGGTTTGTTGAACGAAGATCATGTTTTGAATGTGGTACCATTGGACACGTAATTCGAAACTGTCCGTATCTTCATAAGTTGAAAGCTAAGGTTGATGATCCCCGTGAACGCAATCACCAAAAGAGATCTGTGTCTGTAAAACAAGATCCCCGACTTGTAAGAGAAAGGGAAAAGAAACAGAAACGCCAACAAGTCAAGGTGGTTGAAAAAGCACTTAAAAATGAAGTGGTTCAAAAACAATCGGTTCCAGTTAAACCAGAAAGTTCAAAATTTTCAAAAACTTCAAACAATCACGAAGTTAAACTTTCAAACAATCAAACTGGTAAATTTCAACAGACGTGGAAACCTAAAATAACCACAAATTCAGGGGGACCATCACAATTTTCGAATCATCAAAGAATAGAAGTTATTGTTATTGATGAAAATGGAAGACCCAAGACCACAATGGCTTGGGTCCCCATCTCCAACTAATTATGTGAGTTCATGTGCAGGGTGTTCCAGGAGGAACTGTCAGTAGTCATTGGATTGTTGATAGTGGGGCATCCAGGCACATGACAGGCGACATGAAGCTTCTCTACGACGTCAAATCTATTAGAGGAGGTTATGTTGCTTTTGCTGGAGATAAAGGCGGATATATTACGGGTGAAGGAATGATTTCCAACGGGGTTGTTAGTTTTGATAAGATTAACTTCGTACAACAACTTGATCACAATCTTCTTAGTGTTTCTCAAATTTGTGATAAGCAGTTCTCAGTACACTTTGATGCAAATGGATGTTATGTGCTGAAACCCGGATTCAAAATTCCAAAAGAATGGATTCTCTTGTCGGCTCCAAGGATAAATGATTTGTATGTCCTTGATATGAGCCAAGCTATCACAACGTCTGCACAAGCAACTTGTTTCGTTTCCAAAGCCACAGAAAAAGACACAATCTCTTGGCACAGACGAATGGGTCACATTCACTTACGCAAAATGAATCATTTGGTGTCAAATGAATTGGTGAATGGTGTTCCTCTTAAAAACTTCCATCTTCAAGACGTCTGTGTCTCGTGCCAGAAAGGAAAACAAACGAAGAAGCGACACCCTACAAAGAAAGTCAACACGGTGGCTGTTCCTCTTGAACGTTTGCACATGGATTTGTTCGGTCCTGTCAAGCACAAAAGCATTAGGAATGATCAATATTGCCTCGTGATAACTGATGATTATTCAAGATTTTCTTGGGTGGCGTTCATGGCACACAAGAGTGAAACCTTCGGTATTATCAAAAACTTGATCATTCAGATTGAGAATCTCTATAACTTGAAGGTTAGGCGGATACGTAGCGACAATGGTACTGAATTCAAAAATCATGCCATGGCGGAGTTTTGCACTTCAAAAGGTATTCTTCACGAATTTAGTGCAGCTTACACTCCTCAACAAAATGGCGTCGCTGAACGTAAAAACCGCACATTGATCGAGACTGCTAGGACTATGTTGGTAGAGTCGCAGTTGCCCATTCCATTCTGGACTGAAGCTGTGTCCTCTGCATGTTATACATTGAACCGAGTCCTTACAGTCAAAAGGCACAACAAGACCTGCTTTGAGCTTATTAACAAACGGAAACCAGATTTGTCATATCTTGAACCGTTTGGAGCTCCGTGCACAATAATCGATCCTAATGGAAAGTTTGGGGCAAGAGCAATTGATGGATACTTTCTTGGGTATTCCACCCCGAACTTAAGAGTCTGGAATCTAGAGACTAAAAGGGTCGAGGAATGGTCTGAAGTCAGAGTACAAAGGCACACTTTACCAGTCAAATGTCCTGGTCAGCCTTGGATGTTTGAATACGATGACTTTTTCAATTCGATCAATGTAGAAGCAGTTGAAGAAAATGTTGCGGCAAGGATGTTTTTCGAGAGTGACAATGCAACAGATTCAACGCTGGTTCGTCCAATTATTGTCAATCAAGAACCATCTTCGGTGAACAATAATGCTCTCGACAATGAGGATTTTCATGATGCTACCGAATTGAACGAATCTTCAGAGGATGATGAATTTCTAGATGCAGATCAAGAAGCTCCAACGACAGCAGTACATGGTACTTCAGAGGGTACACCTCCAGTGGATGTCCCTAGAACAGCTGAAGCTACTGCATCTTCCTCTTCGTCAATTCCGGGCCTTGAATTGATTGTTGATCTCAATCTCAACAATTTGGGTACAAATATTCCAGTTCAAGATAATCCAGAAACAAGGATTCACAATACTCATCCTCAACAAAACATCATTGGAAATGTACAGAGTGGCGTTCAAACAAGAAACATGTTGCGAAATAACAACAATGCAGGCTTGTATGCAACTATCCGAGAATCTGGTCAACAAAATGATTGGTCTTTCGCGTGTTATGTCTCATAGGAAGAGCCAAGAACTTGGAAAGATGCTTTGAAAGATAGCTCTTGGGTTGAAGCGATGCAGGAAGAACTGCAACAATTCCAGAAGCTTGGTGTCTGGAAACTCGTAGAGAAACCTGCTGGTTACAAGAAGATTGGTACCCGTTGGGTGTTTAAATGCAAAAGGGATGACCGTGGAGTCGTTATTCGAAACAAAGCAAGGCTAGTCGTTCAAGGTTTTCGTCAGATTGAAGGGATCGACTACAACGAAGTGTATGCACCTGTTGCACGTCTAGAAGCAATTCGGATTTTTCTGGCTTATGCCTCATTCAAAGGTTTCAAGGTATACCAGATGGACGTGAAAAGTGCATTCTTACATGGTGTGGTGGAAGAAGAGGTGTACGTCGAACAGCCTCCAGGTTTTGAAGATCCTATCCATCCCGATCGGGTTTGGTTGCTCAACAAAGCTCTCTATGGTCTACATCAAGCACCGCGAGCTTGGTACGCAACCTTATCTAATTATCTGCTGGAGAATGGATTTCGCAGAGGTCTTATCGATTGTACTCTTTTCATCAAAGAACAAGATGGAGATCTTCTACTGGTACAGGTATACGTTGATGATATTATTTTTGGTTCTACTAATGATGTTTTGTGTAGGGATTTCGAGCGTGTAATGCAGGATAAATTCGAGATGAGTGCTATGGGGGAAATGACTTTCTTTTTGGGCCTACAAGTACAACAAACTGAGTCTGGGATATTTATTCATCAGACTAAATATGTTGGTGACATCTTGAGCCGGTTCCAGATGTCTGATGCAACGCCCATCGGTACCCCATTGCCACAAAATCACGGAATTACTCCAGACTTGAAGGGTGAAGCTACTAGCCCCTCATACTACCGCGCGATGATCGGATCCCTTATGTACCTCACAGCATCAAGACCAGATATAATGTACCCAACGTGCCTGCTAGCCAGATATCAAGTCAACCCGAAGGCCTCACATCTTGCAGCTGTAAAAAGGATTTTTCGTTATTTGAAGGGTTACCCTGACACCGGTCTGTGGTACCCTAGGGATAATAACTTTGACTTGATCGCATTCAGTGATTCTGATTTTGGCGGATGCAAAATCGACGGCAAATCCACAACGGCTGGATGTCAGTTTTTAGGAAATCGCCTAGTCACATGGCAGTGCAAGAAGCAGACGTGCGTCGCTACATCAACATGCGAAGCTGAATACATTGCTGCCTCAAGTTGTTGCTCCCAAGTCCTATGGATCCAACAACAAATGCGAGACTACGGTTTTGAATTCCTAACTACTCCTATTTACGTTGATAATTCTGCTGCATTACAGATCACTAAAAATCCTGTGCAGCACTCAAAGACTAAGCACATCGAAATTAAGTATCACTTCATACGTGATTGCTTTGAGAAAAGGCTAATCGATGTTGCTTACGTCCACACCGATGACCAACGTGCCGACCTTTTTACCAAAGCATTTGACAAATCAAGATTTGACTATTTATTATTGGTAAACGGCATTAAGGTCAAGCAAGAGTAAAACCAACATCGGAAAATCATTTTTGTACATACCTTTGTGTTTTAAATTTGTCTTAGTTTATTGATTTTAGGGGGAGTAAATCCAAATTTGAAAATCCAAAAACATCGAAAAATTTCAAAAACACAAAAACAATAGAAAAACAAAAATGAGTTTCCTGGCGAGCAAAAGAGAAAATGATAGTACATCGGTGGTCTGTCTAAACCTCTTTAAACCTAAACGGAAAAACGATAAGCAGCTCTATATAAGATGTATCGGTAGGCTCACAATCATTTTAAAGTGTGCAGGGTGATATAAACTTAAATCGACTGAGGACTGGGTGGGAACCATTCATTGGCATATGGTCTTAGTACCGAAATTTCGTTTGAGAGATTGCCGAGGTTCTGAGATATTCGGTCTTTATGCTGCTTATCATCTGGGTATCATGGTTGTATCTTTTACCGAAAAATAACGGGGACGCAAGTCTAGATCTTCCATGATACCATACATACGTGTACATACTGCATACGACCTCAATAAGTGATCAACAATCACATGTCCAAACAAATAAGTGATAAAATATTACAAATTCTTTCCGGGTGTCAAGTTCGTCTCTCTGCTGTACGAAAGTACTGACCTGTTCACGGACTTGCTCCTGTGCCCTCATGCATATGAAAACCAAGTTCCTCATCAATAAGTGATTCTATCACATAGGGCTTGTTTTCAAATCAAAATAAGTGAGAATCTCACATCATATACGGTCAAACAGATGATAATCGGTATACTCACCGGTAAGATGAACCCTCGTGCATACCTTGATACGGGAATGTGTCGTGATGTGGATGAACACCGGTCGGTAAGTATAAATTATACCTTAACGTATCCCCTCGCCATGATTACAAATGATAAGTTGAGCTTATGTGGACAACAATACCGATAATTGTTATAGGATGCTTATCTTAATGTTAACTAATTGAAAAACAAGAACGTTTTGGCATGACCGTACACTGATATGATTTTCTTACCCTCGAAACTCGCAAAAAGAATGTCTGTAAATATTTATTTAATGCTTTCAGTTTCTGCATCTTAGTATATATTTATTTACTGCTTTCAGTCTTTACATTTGAAATATTCAAAAAAAAATACCAAAAAGATTTTAAGTGTGTTTTAATATAAACTTTATAAAAGCCAAAAAGATTTTATTTCTATCTTATTTTCGATCGTACGATGTTGGATCTCGAGTCTTCGTTACCTGAAACCTGATTGAAAACCGAAACGACTAAATCTTCATAAACGGTCGAAATTTGCAAAGTGTTGAAAGTTAAAATTTGAAATGGATGAAGTATTTTAAACTTTCAAACTGTCGGACGGTGTTTGTTTGAACAAATGGTCACAGGTGTGTCGCTTACTTATGATATTCCAGGCAGTTGTTCTCATTACGCGTTTAGATTTCTTGCATGTGCAGATTCTAAAGGCAAGGAGAACATGGTCGATGACAAGCTTCGGAATGAAGACACGACGTGAAGGCGCTCAAAAGATGAAGATGATCGAGTTGCCGCTGACCATCATCAACACCACAAGGATCTCACTTCATAAAGAACAAGACTTTCACGAGCATAACTCAAGGGGGAGCTTATGTTAAGGGGGAGTTTGTCAACACACTTCCTACATGAAACGGGGAGTTTGTTGATACACTTTCTGCTTTCAAGACGTGAAGACTTTAAAGATCCTCCGACATTGAAGACTTGAAAAGACGTCAAAGACTTGAAGTCACAAAGATCGAGACAAAGCTATAGCCAGACAAAGCTACAACCAAGGGGGAGTTTGTTGGTGCACTTGTGTCTGTACTTTGTCTGTATTTAGTCTTGATACAAAACGATGTCTTTGATGTAAGATTGATGTAAGTTTGACCAAGTCAACCATCCTCCGGTTTGACTTGGCCAAACAGTTAGACAATGGTTGAAAGATGTTTGGGTCGAAGGATGTGTCATCGAAGGATAGTTTAGATCCTTCGATGAGCTCGAAAGATAACCTTCGAAGGATAGACCACGAAGGATACCATCCTTCGTGGTACATGTTGATCCTTCGATGAGTTTCTAGTCGATAGATGATCCTTCGATCAGTCTATCTATCCTTCGATCAGACCTGCTGTGTTCGGGTATAAATACCCATGCTAGTGTTCTTTTCAGTTAGAGCTTCATTTCCAGACACATAGAGAGCATTCTGTTTAGAGAACACACACACACGAAAGTTAGAGAGAGTTTATAGAATACATCTGTAAACCTTGTGCTTGTAACCGAACCTTTCATACGCATTAATACAAGTGGTGTTAATCGTTGAATATTGTGTGTTGTGCTTATCATTGTGCTTGTTCTATCCCGGTTTGCATGCTAGCTTGGATTCCGCACTCGCTAGTGTGTTAGACATAACAAGGAATAGGTTAAACCTCAACCTCCGAGGGACCTACAATACATGATGATATCAAACATTAATTTAATCATACTATATCATCATTTTCATTTTAGCATACTAATCAAATTCCTAGCAAGTATGATCATATACTCAAACACACAATTTGTTCAAGTATTTCTTGATTACTATCAGATATGATGATTCTAATCATAACTATATCATCATAATCATCATATGATTAAAACCCACTTATCCTAGTGTGGTAAATCATATAATCATGCAATTTATAGCATCATATATATAATTTTCACTTATGGTTTTGTTCCTAAGCACATATACATCATTAATTCAGCCATAGCTTCTATAATTCATCCCTAATTCGCAGATTATGAGATTTATCAAATTTCACAACTTCACAAATCATCAAAATTTTACATACCTTATGATCCCCTAGCTTGGATGATCATTAGTTCACGTTCAATTGTGAATTTGAGCTTCGTTTAAGCCTTCAATTTGATGATTTATTGGGGTTTAGGGTTTTTGGTTCCTGGGGCTTTCTCCTGTGTTCGAACAGAACACCTTCAACACACACTAAATGTGTGTTTTAGGTTTTAAATTTATTTTATAAATAAACTTTCAAGTTTATCCACTTTGGCCCCTCTTGTTTGGTTAGTTTATTAAGTAGGCTACAAACTACTTATTTCTAACAATATTTCCACTCATTAACTAGGTTAAACACTCCTAGTTAAATTAGTGGGTTCGGGAAAATTTACGACTAAGTTTATTTTAACTCCCGTTAACTCGGGCCTTCTATAAACTTTATTTCCCCCAAAAGCATTCTTTTTCTTCCTTTTTATTAAATATTAGATTTAGTTATATAAATCCCAATATTTTCTGGGTTAATTTACCACTAACGGTAATTTACCCGTCTTTTAGTATTAACGTGGTTTGATTACCAAACCCATTTTCGGGGTGTTACATCTTAAAACATCATAATCATAAATCTTGAGCTAGTTCTTACTCAGATTTCGAATACAATGATGTTGTAGTGATCCTCAAACGTTTATCAATCAATTACAAGCTTGCAAATCCGAATTCCTTGCCTTTAATTCTCTTTTCCAACTTTCTCTCTCTAAGAATCCACTTTGTCTCTCTAGGTTATACAAATGAGGTTGATTAGGGTTTTAGTATCCTTTATATATATTCATGCTGATGGGGTTTCCATCCCATATCATTTTTATTTTGGGCTTAAAAGCCATTAAGCACTTTTGAATTATTTTCGACACTCTAACTATACCAATAATAAATCAACATCAATAATTCTTTTGCACCATGAAATTAAGCCCGTAATTTCGGGTGTTACATTATTTATAGGTTTGTGTTGTACTATATGTCCATATTTTTTACCATCTCTTTAAAGGATTACAATAATATGTTTGAGGATGAAGACAACAATGATAATATGGATGCTTTGGCTATTTTGGAAGAAACTGAAAGACAATGTATTATTTTAGCCAAGGCAACCAACACAAATGGAATATTTGATAGTGTTTGATAAGATATGGGTTTTATAAAATGAGGTTGATAGTTGATGCACATTAAGTGAAAACTATCCATACCCACCTAAAGGGTTGAGTTGTACAAACCCATATATAGTGATCCCATATTCCCAAAGTTTACCCCCTTGGGTGTAGGGTGTAACAAAGGGCGGAGGAAATGTATAAGGAGGGGTAGTCGTCTTCATAGCGTAAAAATATCCTTCATGTCTACTTAGTGTAATTTTTTTAATCTTTTTATACAATTGATAAACCCTAATCCAGAAAAAGGGTTATTGGATTTTATCACTCTCAACTATTGGGTATTGTCCGCTGACACTCTCAACTATCACTTTGACTCCCATCACTCCCAACTTAACACTTTGTGTGTCGTGTCACTCTGGTTGAGTTGTTTTTGGCTACCCTTTTGTCTTTTAGGAGCAGATTCACCTTCAGTCATTAGTAATTCATAAAGTGTTAACCTAATATCATCAGTAACATAAGTCAAACACTAAGAAATTTTCACCTGTGGAGTGACACAACACACAAAGTGTTAAGTTGGGAGTGGTGGAAGTTAAAGTGATAGTTATGAGTGGCAGCGGCCAATACCCAATATAGTTGGAAGTGATAAATTCCAATAACCCAAAGAAAAAATGGTGTACCCTAAATTTTTGGGCTAATTCCACCAGGGTGTACATACTAAAAAGTATACTCTTTCATTTCATGCTTTGTTTTAACCTATTTTTATACTCACAAACTTGTGTACAAATACACCTATGTATTTAATCGTTTAGAATTCTTGTGTCCACATATCAAGCAATCATATCTTTGGCAACAGATGCTTCATATTCTTGAGTAAAGTCCTATTTGAGTCCTTGTGGTTTGTGCAGTTTAACCATTTGAATCCAAAAACCAAAACTGTCTTGATTTGAGTCCCTGTGGTTTCTAATTTTAACCATTTGAATCCAAAAGTAAACAACATCCAAATCAGAAACATTTTGTTTTTGGATTCAAATGGTTAAAATTAGAGACCACAGGGACTCAAATCAAGACAGCTTTGGTTTTTGGATTCAAATGGTTAAACTGTACAAACCACAGGGACTCAAATAGGACTTTACTCTAAATTGAGACTAGGTTTGTTTCGTCATAAAGCAAGGAGGGGTAAGAAAAACCATGGAACTATGCTCGTCAACCATGTCCCTTAGGATTGCTGAAAAGATAATAAACAAGTCGTGTCATAGCACCAAGCCAATTTTGCTAGACTTTACTTTTACTTGGTATAATACTCATGTTTTGAGTTGGATTTCACATTCATTCGAGAGTGTATTATTCCTTTCTTGTGCTTTCATTTTGTGTCACTAATTAATTTGAATTTTTTTGTATGAACTCAAGGCCTGAGCTCAATGGATCATTAACTATTCGGGCATCGTTGTTATAAAGTTTTTTTTTATTTCTTTCTGCTCAATTACCTCCACGTACGTTTATGATGTTCATGTCTTCTACCTCTTTTAAAAATGTTAGACATGTTAAATGTGTTAATGATTTTAGTGTTATCAAGCTATTTTGTGTAATTGGATTTACTAATGGAACACATGAGAAGTCACAATAAATAAATATTGGATTTACTAAAAGAACCATCCTTGCCATCACTCTCAGATGAACAACAATTCGTCTTCGCGAGACCCAATAAACAATAAATATCAAATAAACATAAACAAACTACTCACATCTGCAATAGCAAAAAGATCTTGGATGAACACATAAGTATCATCTTCAAAGATGCCAACTAATACAGAAAACAAACCGGTCAAAATAAGCCAAACGTTCAAAAACCATATGACCAGAACACGATGAACAACTGTTTCACTTGAAAATTCCAAAAGCTAAACAAATGAACCAAAACAACAAAAACCGAAACATCATAAGACACAAAGGCGAACCACAACACCGTAGGGGTCTACAATGGAACCCCTCAATCCTAGTAATGACAACATACACACAGAAATAAACCGCGAAAAGGTACAAAGTACACGATTCCCCCAAACATGTAACACCCCAAAAATATGTAATTTATTTATTTATCTTAAAATTAGTTCTAAGAATGTAGTATGATAACCTTAGTTAAATAACTAAGTTAAATAAATGAAATGATAACATAGAAAGAATGAGAATTTGTGCATCAATAAAATAAAGCTAGAACCTGAGGGACTAAAGTTGAACAATTGAATGAAAGTTTTATTAACTAAAATAAAACACACATTTCACACATTCAGTGTGTGTGTGTTGGAGGTCGATCAGAAGAAGGGCAAGAACAACAGCCCTTGTTGTTCCAAAATTCTCAAAATTAGAAGGGTTTAAGAAGCTAAATCAGATGCATGAACTCAAAATCTTAATCATCTAAGCTTGTTCATCAAAGTGGTATGTTGAATTTCTTAAAATGATGAAATGTGAAAAATGGGTTTCAACCCAATCTTATAGTAATGTGAATAATTGTGTATTTGTGAGTTAGAATTACACAATAGAACAAGAATTTGGTTTGAGTTTGGTTAATTGAATGACTTGAAGTATAAACCCACTTGAATTAGGAAGATTGTGAAGAACATGAATGAATTATGTGCATATTGTTATAATGGTTAAGTGTGAGAATTGTTATTGGTAAATAATTGATAGTTGAAACTGATTTGGTATGATTGTTGTATGAAGTTTTGGTTGATTTTGATAATCTAAGAATGAATTGGTAGAACCATGCTTTGAACACTTGTACTTTATGCTTTGTTGATGTTATGCATACCAAGTGTTTGATGAAATGCCTAAATGAAGAATTCAACCATGTTAGTCGTAAACCTTATGTAATAATCATGACTTGAATGTGCTTATGAAGTAGGCTTAAAAATATATGGTGTCTTATTAAAAGATGTATGTAAATAAGTATAAGACATGCATTCTAAGTATGAATGGTTATGTATAGGTGTAAGGAAGAAGGTTCAAGTCACGTGAAGCAACAAGGAAATCAAGAACGAGGTACGTTACTTGTACGGTTAAAGTTTACTTGTAGTAATGTTTATTGATATATATAGTCGTATTCGAAGTGCGTTATAGAATGGTCGTGTAATAGACCCATCACTAACGGGTCAAAGAAAAAGAATATATGTTGGAATGTTCTGTAGTCGAACCGAATGAACGGGACACACTAAAATAATGTTGTTGGAATGTTATGTAGTCGAACCGCGTAAACGGGTCGCACTAAAGAATGTATGTTGGAATGTTTTGTAGTCGAACCGTATGAATGGGTCGCACTAAAATAATGTATGTTGGAATGTTATGTAGTCGAACCGCGTAAACGAGTTACACTAAAGAATGTATGTTGGAATGTTTTATAGTCGAACCGTATGAATGGGTTGCACTAAAATAGTGTATGTTGTTTTATGCCTTCTAACTTTAATTGATGATTTACCGTTTGTACTAAAAATCATATTCATGATAGTTTATGTCATATGTAGAATGATCCTCTATGAACGGGTCTTATGAAATAAAAGTTCTAGAAAGCAAGTTGTATCATGTTCAGTTCATTCCAAAGGAACCGAACGATGAAAGGAAGAAATGAAAGAAGGATAATAATACTCGACCCATTATAATCGGGTCGGAGTGTAAAGAGAAAGAAGGAAAGGAAAGTCTTAGTTCGTGTTCAACGGACCGAATGAAAGTTATGACAAGAATGTTATTATCCGTTACTAACGGGTAAGTAAGGAATGGAATGGAATGTTACATCTCTATTTTGAGACGAGAATGTAATGACCCGTTCAACGGGTAGTATGTGCGAAAGAATGATGTAAAGGCAAGAGATGGATAAATTGGTTTCTTTGAAAAAGATTATATGGATGACGAATTAACTCATTAATTTGTTATTTGATGTAGGTAAAACTTCAACTTAATTGGTTCGGCGACTTGGAACGAGCACCCATATGTATCTCGCCTATATGCGCTTCCGCTACTTTTAGTAACAATGGTTATGGTCAAAAAGTATTTTGTTGTAACTAGTTTTGTTTAGTAGCTAGACTTTTGAAGTTTGACTTGATGGATCTTTTAAAAATTTTCTAGATGTTGGTAGACATTTAAAAGTAATGTTATGGTTTTGTTAAGTCTTTTGAAAGTGTCGTTAATTTACTTGAAATAAAGTTTGCCCAAAAAAAAAAAAAAAAAACAGGGATATGCTCATGTTACGATCGGGTCATGCCGAATTTTCTAAAATTAATTGTTTATAATTATCTAAGTCTAAAATGTAAAGAAATGGGCGTTATATAAAAATGAAACTTTTAAATTAACGACATTTTTTTACATGTTGTTTTGACCGTATGTAAAAGTGGGCGTATCAAGTTGGTATTAGAGCTGAGGTTTGAGGGATTCAAGCACAAGTAACAGTGCTTGAACTCAAACTGGTAGCTCGCGCGATGGGTGTGTTCGTTCCAAGACCGCACATGAGGTAAAAGTATAAGTTTTCGGTAGATGAAACTGTGTATGATGTGTTTACGGTATGAATTTTTTTTAAGTTAGTTATGTGTGGGAGTAATAATGGGGATGATATAGGGAGTTCCATAACCCATACGGTTGGAAACGGGCCCGGGAAACGATTTGAACAGCCAAGTTACGATCTGCAGCGAAGCGACACCAGACTAGCCGTCGCCGACGCCAGTCTGGTGCGTCGCCGACGGCATGTCCGGGCGTCGCCGACGGCCCGGACTGCTTTAGATCGATGAAATTTTTTATTTTTCATATCTTTGGTTCCCGTACTTCCCGAAAGCCCATTTTTATGATTCCGTCAAGTTCTTAAAAGACATGTCAAGCTATGTAGGGTCATAATAGTTTTAGAGTAATGGAATGAGAATTGTAAAAGACGAATGGAATGTATTGAATGGCACGAAATGAATGAAGAACGTAAGAGGTTGAGTTTGAAACGTATGAATATAAATGATGAATGAAGTAAATATAGATTAAAGTACTTTGATGCGTGAAAGAATATGATTTGTTAATGAATGAAAATGAAAATGATAGATTAGTGGTAAAATAACTTGAAGAATGTGAGTTAGATGGAATTCGTATGAGAATTCGGATAAATCTATGCTTTGATCAGAATTATGCATTAGAGGCTTGTACCTTGTGCTTGAAAGATGCGATACTTATGTGTATATAATGATTTTCTTTATTATGATTAAGAGGCGAATATGTGCTAAATATGAATCATACGAGTTTATTAGTAAAGGATATGTTGGAATTATGTTATATAGTTACCTTGAATGATATTTGCTATTTGTAGAATCATGGAGCTTTAGCATGTGAAAATACGTATATGTAAATGTACATGTGTATTGTTGAGAGGATCACGTAAATTGTATATGTCATACAATACGAGTATGAAATGTGTAGGATATTAATATTATGGCCTACCATATTTAGATGAATACATGTTCAAAAGTTTAAAGTGTGTAAGTAAGACAGTTGACTTTCTGAAAGTCAACAGTATAGGTATCTCATGGAATGGCCATTAGAAACAATTGTTAAAGTAAAGAGTTTACTAGATGATTTACGTGTTATGCTCGATGATAGTTTAGTTGTACGGATTTGAAATGTGATAACTATTAATAAATGTCTCAATTATACAAATTTGACTAACGAAAGTCAATTAACGTATGAATAGAAAGAAAGTGAATAGTTGTATGTATGCTCACATAAGCTAATAATGTTACGAACGTAATGATACGTAAGGATGGAAATCTTGTCAATCGACTCAAGCATGGATGGCAAACGGGATAAAAGGAAGCGATGAGGCAAGAATGAACATGGACACTAAAGGTAAGTGATTTCGCAATCACTTCGAATTTATTTACATGAAGATGTATACGTGCTTGAATATTCGAAATCAAAGTGGAACGTATAAGTAAATGAGGAATGTTAAGGTACGTTTTGTTGAAATGGTTGGCATAATGTTAAACCGGTAAGACCTCATTATAGGGGTAAACCGGTCATAAATTTTAGTTGAGAAGTTTTAAGACGGAAATGAGAACTTGGTAATGTTAATGAAAGGTATGGAAAGAATATTAGTTAAGATGTTAGCTAAAGACGTTTTGTAAGTATGTTCGAATTGAAAGTAAGTACAACGCGCACTACAATACTTATATACAATAAGTACTAAGTGGTGGTTGACTTTAAAAGGTTAAATTGCAGAAGTCAGTAAATAATAGTTATTTACAAATTTTGGAAGTATTACGCAAGAAATGAAATGTGTAATGTAGGATACTCATTAGTAAGGGATCTGTGAGAGAACGTAGGTGAATTAACACCAAATATAGTGAATGAACAAATGAAAATGGTATATTAAAGGATGGTCATGTATTGACCCGATGAGTACGGGTCAATCTAGTGGAAATGATACGTTAGGGAACGGTCATGTATTGACCCGTTGTGAACGGGTAAAATGAACTAATGTATGTATATAAAAAAAGAAGAGAAGAGAAAAGAGAATTTAGAAAGGATTAGTATGTAAACAAGATGAGTTGATAAGCGCCATACTTGAAGGAATTTGAACGAAATATGCTAATCCTAAATTTTATAGATGAAGGAGGTAGAACTCTCGCTGTGATAAAGTTGGTAGTGTTGAAAAAGGATGTGCACGAGCGGAAGCTCACCACACGGATGAATGAGGTTAATCCGGTTATGGTGAGAACTCATGAAGGAGCAGGACGATCCGGGCCGCGGATCATTGGTCTATGCAACGAAATCAAGGATAATAAAATGCTTAACTCATGACTGATAATTAAGAATGTGTAGATTGAATAGAATTTATGAATGAAACGAAGGATGTGATAAGTACGGTATGATATTGAATGTAGGACTTCCAACAGTCAACATAAGAACGAATTTATGTCATCAGGAGGAAATCTCAAATTCCTTGAGTGAAAATTTGAAGTAACGGTTAAACACTCGTACGATGAACTCGCACAACATATTTACTTAAGTAGAATAAGTAGTGCGTGAAGAGAGCTAATGATAAAGTCATGAATGAAATGATTTGAGGTTAAACCTAAGGGTGTGCATAGTACAAGTAACTGTAGCAAATGTAAAAAAAAAGATGCTTAATTCTCGAGTCAAGTATGAAAAGAGTAATTTATGGTATGCTTTAGGAGTTTGTACTCCATACTTGAATGGTGTGGCGCACACCATATGTCGGGCTAGTTTCATAACGGTAATTTAGAAATGAATGTGTGCTAAACATATAGCTTTGGACTTACTAGTAAAGGATGATGCTGGGATTATGTTAAATTGTTTACTTAAATGTAGTTGACAATTGTAGTATTATGAGAGCATTAGTATGTATTGAATGGATTATCTATGTATATGGTGTCCCTAGTATGGTCTACTATATAAAGATGGACATAAGTTTCAAAGTTAGAAAGGTAGTTTACCGGATGGATTTACCACCGACATTGGATGGAATTCACATACACCTTCCATGTGTCACAACTACGGAAGTGTCTCATAGATGAAACAACTTATGTGCCAATCGATGATATCAAACTGGATGAGAGAATGAATTATGTTGAAAGACCGATAGCTATCAAGGATTCCAAAGTAACGCATCTTCTTAACAAGGCCATTCGACAAGTCCTAGTCCAATGGCAACACCAAAAAGGGTCTGGATCTAACATAGGAATCGGATGATGAAATGCACGATCACTACCCGACACTATTTGGTATGTATTCAGGTTTCGGGGACGAAACCTCCTTTAAGAAGGGTAGACTTGTAACACCCCAAAAATATGTAATTTATTTATTTATCTTAAAATTAGTTCTAAGAATGTAGTATGATAACCTTAGTTAAATAACTAAGTTAAATAAATGAAATGATAACATAGAAAGAATGAGAATTTGTGCATCAATAAAATAAAGCTAGAACCTGAGGGACTAAAGTTGAACAATTGAATGAAAGTTTTATTAACTAAAATAAAACACACATTTCACACATTCAGTGTGTGTGTGTTGGAGGTCTATCAAAAGAAGGGCAAGAACAACAACCCTTGTTGTTCCAAAATTCTCAAAATTAGAAGGGTTTAAGAAGCCAAATCAGATGCATGAACTCAAAATCTTAATCATCTAAGCTTGTTCATCAAAGTGGTAAGTTGAATTTCTTAAAATGATGAATTGTGAAAAATGGGTTTCAACCCAATCTTATAGTAATGTGAATAATTGTGTATTTGTGAGTTAGAATTACACAATAGAACAAGAATTTGGTTTGAGTTTGGTTAATTGAATGACTTGAAGTATAAACCCACTTGAATTAGGAAGATTGTGAAGAACATGAATGAATTATGTGCATATTGTTATAATGGTTAAGTGTGAGAATTGTTATTGGTAAATAATTGATAGTTGAAACTGATTTGGTATGATTGTTGTATGAAGTTTTGGTTGATTTTGATAATCTAAGAATGAATTGGTAGAACCATGCTTTGAACACTTGTACTTTATGCTTTGTTGATGTTATGCATACCAAGTGTTTGATGAAATGCCTAAATGAAGAATTCAACCGTGTTAGTCATAAACCTTATGTAATAATCATGACTTGAATGTGCTTATGAAGTAGGCTTAAAAATATATGGTGTCTTATCAAAAGATGTATGTAAATAAGTATAAGACATGCATTCTAAGTATGAATGGTTATGTATAGGTGTAAGGAAGAAGGTTCAAGTAACGTGAAGCAACAAGGAAATCAAGAACGAGGTACGTAACTTGTACGGTTAAAGTTTACTTGTAGTAATGTTTATTGATATATATAGTGGTATTCGAAGTGCGTTATAGAATGGTCGTGTAATAGACCCATCACTAACGGGTCAAAGAAAAAGAATATATGTTTGAATGTTATGTAGTCGAACCGAATGAACGGGACACACTAAAATAATGTATGTTGGAATGTTATGTAGTCGAACCGCGTAAACGGGTCGCACTAAAGAATGTATGTTGGAATGTTTTGTAGTCGAACCGTATGAATGGGTCGCACTAAAATAATGTATGTTGGAATGTTATGTAGTCGAACCGCGTATACGGGTCGCACTAAAGAATGTATGTTGGAATGTTTTATAGTCGAACCGTATGAATGGGTCGCACTAAAATAATGTATGTTGGAATGTTATGTAGTCGAACCGCATAAACGAGTCGCACTAAAGAATGTATGTTGGAATGCTTTGTAGTCGAACCGTATGAATGGGTCGCACTAAAATAGTGTATGTTGTTTTATGCCTTCTAACTTTAATTGATGATTTACCGTTTGTACTAAAAATCATATTCATGATAGTTTATGTAGTATGTAGAATGATCCGCTATGAATGGGTCTTATGAAATAAAAGTTCTAGAAAGCAAGTTGTATCATGTTCGGTTCATTCCAAAGGAACCGAACGATGAAAGGAAGAGATGAAAAAAGGATAATAATACTCGACCCATTATAATCGGGTCGGAGTGTAAAGAGAAAGAAGGAAAGGAAAGTCTTAGTTCGTATTCAACGGACCGAATGAAAGTTATGACAAGAATGTTATTATCCGTTACTAACGGGTAAGTAAGGAATGGAATGTTACGTCTCTATTTTGAGACGAGAATGTAATGACCCGTTCAACGGGTAGTATGTGCAAAAGAATGATGTAAAGGCAAGAGATGGATAAATTGGTTTATTTGAAAAAGATGATATGGATGACGAATTAACTCATTAATTTGTTATTTGATGTAGGTAAAACTTCAACTTAATTGGCTCGGCGACTTGGAACGAGCACCCATATGTATCTCGCCTATATGCGCTTCCGCTACTTTTTGTAACAATGGTTACGATCAAAAAGTATTTTGTTGTAACTAGTTTTGTTTAGCAGCTAGACTTTTGAAGTTTGACTTGATGGATCTTTTAAAAATTTTCTAGATGTTGGTAGACATTTAAAAGTAATGTTATGGTTTTGTTAAGTCTTTTGAAAGTGTCGTTAATTTACTTGAAATAAAGTTTGCCAAATAAAAACAGGGATATGCTTATGTTACGATCGGGTCATGCCGAATTTTCTAAAATTAATTGTTTATAATTATCTAAGTCTAAAATGTAAAGAAATGGGCGTTATATAAAAATGAAAGTTTTAAATTAACGACATTTTTTTACATGTTGTTCTGACCATATGTAAAAGTGGGCGTATCAAAACAAGTCGTCGAAAAATCCAACCTAAAGAAACCAAGACGCCGGAAATTCCGATGAAAAAAAAAATCAAAAACTCTAATAGTCGCAGGTTCAAACAGACAAGAAGCATCGGATTTACCTATAAAAGATGGAAACATAGGTCGTCGATCTAAAACAACCACGGCAAAGGACTACTAAGGCGATAGTGGTAAGAAAACCAAAATCGTGCAAATGAAGTAGACGAAACAACCTCTCACTTTAAATACCACACATTGGTACAAATACATAAACCATAGGTACAACTCATATATACATAAACCATAGGTAATATTTGAAAAAATAAAATGTTAAAAACAATGTAATATTTAAAAGATCGAATATATTTAAAGGGCCGCTCTTGAAAACGGTAAAATATTTTTATATAAAAATAAAACTTTTCTTTAAAAACACACATTTTTTCACTCAAAAAAACATCACCCTCCAAAGAACATCAAATTACCCCACCAAAACACCATTTTCAACTCAAAAAAACACCCAACTTCTAGACGTCTCGTCTAGGACCTCGTATAGCCCTAGACGAGGTGTCTAGGGGACCAAAGGTGTCCAAATAGGCCAACCAGGTGTCCAAATAGATTGAGCCTTTTATTAACATCAATACATGTTTAATGTTTTGGGTTAGTCTTCGTTTTTGTAAGGTTTTATCGCCGGTGTAGGATGACGATTATTTAAGCTATGATAGACTTTTTTGTTGTTACTTTTTATGTACGGAACCGAGACGCAACGAACCAAACACATATAAATATCATTTTGGTTAATATTACGACTTTATGTCATGATGTGTGCTACGTACCGAATTTTGACAGCTTCCCGGCGCAACACACGGGTTTAAATACCACCGGTTATAAACCAAATACGTTGCGTATAGGTGGTTGTATGATACCTATAATAACTTGACCTTTAGTCACACTTGAGCTGAAAAAAATAAATGTGGCTATAGGCGTATAGTCAAAGGTTAACCATTGGGTGTCAGCCCAATGGCCACCGGCACCCAGGTTAAACCGGTTCGAGGCCTAAAGTGCTCGGGTCCGAATCCTGCTTGCAGGCTCTTTGTTCCCCTCGCAGCGTTGCCGGGTCGCTAGCTTGGGGAGGGAGATCCCTCCTGCGGTCAGGGGTACCGCACAATTACCCTTTTTTTAGTCAAAGGTTTTTTGTGTGGCCATATACAATTTTTGAGGTAGTGTTAGTTAATCAGATAAATATATTTTGATTTGTTTTGTTAATGTATTTTCTCCTAATTTAAAGTAGATGTATTTATATAATACTAGTAATACTTTATTAACATCAATACATGCTTCATGTTTTGGGTTAGTCTTCATTTTTGTATATGGTTTTATCACCTGTGTACGATTACGATTATTTAAATTATGACGGACTTTTTTGTTGTTACTTATTGATGTACGGAGCTGAGATGCAACGAACCGAACACATATAAATAACATTTTGGATAATATTACGACTTTATTTATCGGTTGCCATGAAATTTAGAAGACTTGGGTTAAGACACACCCTCTTTTGTAGCTAACCACATATAATATTATGGTAAATAGCAATGTTAATCTTTTGTTACAAATGTATGTAAAATTTTTAAAGACTATCAAGTGTTGTTAGGGTTTTACATCTAGTAAGAGATAAAAGCAAAAAAAGTAATGAAAGTAAGTGTAAAGAGAGTAAAGAGAATGTAGCCATGATATGGCTGATTGTTCATCACCATCCCATTTATACTTATCATCTTGATGATGCATATAGACAAACATACTGCTTATACAGATGTAGCATGTCTCAGCTCCAAATGTTGATCTTCTCCTGGCATAACCTCTTAGATGTCACTTCCTCCTTGATCTTCTTCCACTATAAAACTAGCTAGTTCACAACACCTATTCACCACATCACATCCCATTCCACTTAACAATGGCATCCAAAGCAACTTTGCTCTTAGCTTTTAGCCTTCTCTTTGCCACTTGCATTGCCCGCCACCAGCAACGGCAACAGCAACAGCAACAGAACCAGTGCCAGCTTCAAAACATCGAGGCGCTCGAGCCCATCGAAGTTATCCAAGCTGAAGCCGGTGTGACCGAAATTTGGGACGCCTATGACCAACAGTTCCAGTGTGCGGGTGTCGATTTTATTCGACACCGGATTCAACCTGGTGGCCTTCTCTTGCCTTCCTACGTCAACACCCCTATTTTGGCCTTCGTCGAGAGAGGTATACACATAAATAATTTTTTTAAGAGTCGCAAATTAAGTTTAAAAATAATAATCTAACTGCATGCAGTGTTTTTGGCATGTTTAAAGGTAGGGGCAGGGGCGGACCTACATATGTCCGTGGGTGGGCGGCCGCACCCCTTGAAAAAAAAAATTTTAGTGTTATTTTTCGCGAAAAATCCCGACCGCACCCCTTGAAAAATTTCGACCGCACCCCTTGGAAAATTCTGACCGCACCCCTTAGAAAAAAAATGTTAAAAATTTATATAAAAAAAATTTGTGAACACGGATTTAAACCCGACCGAAATTATGTAAACAAGTTAGCCCACTAATCCACTTAATAAAACTTGTATTTAGTCCATCAAGCCCAAATTAGTTAGTATCAAATTAAGGCCCAACCCAAATGCAACTTTAATAAACAAAATAAGTCCACTTCTCACAAAACCCAATTGCCAGCTTTGTTTGCTCGACACAGGCAAACAGCGACTCCCGCCCTCCCCTGCTCACTGCCAGCGACCTTTCGACACTGCACCCCCATTCGATTTCCGACAATAGCTGCAAAATTCCGGCCACCAGCAGCCTCTAATCGCAAATATTAGAGAGGTACATGTTTTGTTTTTGGTTATTTTGATGTTTAGTTTATGTGATTTTGTTCAAGGCAATAGGATGGGTTAAAAAAGTTTAAACTTTTATGTGTTTTGAGGTATTTTGGGGTTGTTCTAGTCTTTAGTAGGGTGGCTTCGTTGATTATATGATTTTTGGTTGGTAAAAAATAATTACTAGGGCTTGAAATTCAAATTTTTAAATTAAAAATTAGGGAATATGGCTATGGTTGAACACTTGAAGATCCTTGTTTATTTTGTATGTGATAGGATTAGGAAGGAACCATGAGTATGGAAGTTATAGCGCAATTTCTTAAGAGAAAAGGGGTTGAACCACTTTTTTTTCGTCGGATTCTTCTAATTAAAGACCAAGGTATGTTTTTTTTGAACTTTGATGCCTTTTTGTTGTTACGTTACTTGCTTATGATGATTTTTATGATGTTTACTTGTTTTACTTGAAACTTTGTTTGTTAATATGATAGGAAGTTAGGAACTAGGGTTTGATTTGTTTGAAAACTGAAATTGAACCGACTTGACCCGCTATGAAACTTTGTTGGTTTATGTTTACTTGTTTTACATGACCCGACCCGATCCGACCCGCTATGAACCGAAAATTTTTTATATAGCTACGGGTCTAAAATCTTTAAAAAATTTTCGCACCCCCAGGACAAAAATCCTGGGTCCGCCACTGGGTAGGGGTATTCAGGGGGTTATATTGCCGGGATGCCCGGAAACCTATGAATATTCGCAGGAGCAACAGTTTTCCGGTGAGGGTGGCCGCAGAGGAGGAGGAGGAGAGGGCAATCAGGACCGTCATCAGAAAGTAGAGAACTTAAAGGAGGGTGACGTGGTTGCCATCCCCACCGGAACAGCTCACTGGCTTCACAACGACGGCAACACAGAACTTGTGGTGGTCGTCTTCTTGGATACTCAGAACCATGAGAACCAGCTTGACGAAAACCAAAGGGTACATACTCTAAAAAACTATTTTAAACCTAAATATATATATACTTACTGAACTAAAAACTTGTGACGTTTAGAGATTCTTCTTAGCCGGAAACCCTCAAGCTCAAGCTCAAAGCCAGCATCAACAACAAAGACAACCACGCCAACAATCTCCTCAAAGGCAAAGGCAAAGGCAAGGTCAGAACGCCGGCAACATCTTCAACGGTTTCACCCCCGAGCTCATTGCACAATCATTCAACGTCGACCAAGAGACCGCCCAGAAGCTACAAGGACAAAACGACCAGAGAGGCCACATTGTTAATGTCGGACAAGACCTTCAAATAGTCCGCCCACCACAAGAGCAGCAGCAAGGCAGACGCTCTCCTCGCCAACAACAAGAGCAGCACCAAGGCAGACGCTCTCCTCGCCAACAACAAGAGCAGCAGCAAGGCAGACGTGGCGGATGGAGCAACGGTGTGGAAGAAACCATCTGCAGCATGAAGTTCAAAGTGAACATTGACAACCCTTCCCAGGCTGACTTTGTAAACCCGCAAGCCGGCAGCATTGCAAACCTCAACAGCTTCAAATTCCCCATTCTCGAGCACCTCCAGCTCAGCGTGGAAAGAGGCGAACTCCGTCCGAATGCCATCCAATCCCCACACTGGACAATCAACGCCCACAATCTTCTCTACGTAACCGAGGGAGCCTTGAGGGTACAAATCGTCGACAACCAAGGAAACTCAGTTTTCGACAACGAGCTCCGTGAGGGACAGGTGGTGGTGATCCCGCAGAACTTTGCGGTGATCAAGAGAGCCAATGAACAAGGAAGCAGGTGGGTGTCTTTCAAGACTAATGATAATGCCATGATAGCAAACCTTGCAGGGCGTGTGTCCGCCATCAGCAGCATGCCGGTTGACGTTGTGGCGAATGCGTATCAGCTATCTCGAGAGGAAGCTCAGCAGCTCAAGTTTAGCCAGAGGGAGACGGTTTTGTTTGCACCAA
The DNA here is from genome assembly GCA_030545235.1 of Helianthus tuberosus. Taxonomy (NCBI): domain Eukaryota; kingdom Viridiplantae; phylum Streptophyta; class Magnoliopsida; order Asterales; family Asteraceae; genus Helianthus; species Helianthus tuberosus. The sequence continues at coordinate 56,266,719 of CM060406.1, forward strand.
GTTTTTCCAGGGGCCAAGGGATCAGGGCTTCAGCTTAAGTCAAGTGTGTGTGTTGAGAGTTGTTAACTTGAACTTGAAGAATAAAAGATGTAAGGGAGTTATGTAATATAAGTGCAAGAGTAATAAGAGCTTTGATGTATATTTATGCAATTATCTAAATAAAATATTGTCTGGCTTTTGGATGAGATATAATCGGATGGCGTATGCATCTTAAATTATCTTAGTAGAGTTCGGCAAAATTCTATGAAAAGACCAACTAGTTCTTAAAGTATTGGATTTGTCTTCTTCATTTGTTAGTTCTAAAAACCTATGAAAACCAAAAAGCAATGTATATTTATGCAATTATCTAAATAAAATATTGTCTGGCTTTTGGATGAGATATAATCGGATGGCGTATGCATCTTAAATTATCTTAGTAGAGTTCGGCAAAATTCTATGAAAAGACCAACTAGTTCTTAAAGTATTGGATTTGTCTTCTTCATTTGTTAGTTCTAAAAACCTATGAAAACCAAAAAGCAATGTATATTTATGCAATTATCTAAATAAAATATTGTCTGGCTTTTGGATGAGATATAATCGGATGGCGTATGCATCTTAAATTATCTTAGTAGAGTTCGGCAAAATTCTATGAAAAGACCAGCTAGTTCTTAAAGTATTGGATTTGTCTTCTTCATTTGTTAGTTCTAAAAACCTATGAAAACCAAAAAGCAGAATACAAGTTTGGAGAAGCACATCGAAGTCACAAAATCACTGAAAGGAGATCTTGATTATATACTTGATTATATATTCCTAGGTACACCCGTTCCTTGGTGAATGATCTATTCGCTTGTATATTGCTCCGGCGTCATCTATTAATATCATGAGCTGGAAGAATTCCAACACAAGGTTTTTTGCTTACTTATTTTCGTCACTCAATAGTTCAAAGCTGGCTTGACACTTAGAGCCTTGTGCACCCTGTTTGCCCTTTATTATAATTACTCAATATTTTACAAATTGTTCAATTTATTAAATAATTAATACATATAATTTGTTTATGCAGCCAAAGTAATAATCATTTAATTAACATGTCATAGACCATAAAACTCCCGTAGCAGTTCAACTTACTATTGTAAGACCTCGAAACGCTTCCAAATGTGTTAATAATAATTCTAGTGACCTAAAACTTGTCTATATATTGTTTGTATTCAAATATGTTAATAATAATTCTTTCTGTTATTATAGGTTTGTATAGTTTTTCTGTGGGTATGGGTGAGATTTATGTGGTTGAATGATCCTTAATCAACAAGGAAATATAGAGGTTAAAATGACCATAAGTTTTTCTAGGGGCCAAGGGATCAGGGCTTCAGCTTAAGTCAAGTGTGTGTGTGTTGAGAGTTGCATGTTAACTTCAACTTGAAGAATAAAAGATGTAAGGGAGTTATGTAATATAAGTGCAAGAGTAATAAGAGCTTGATGTCTAAATAAAATATTGTCTGGCTTTTGGTTAATTATATATAATATGTATTTATGTTTCATATTTTTGAATGGGATATAATCGGATGACGTGTGCATCTTAAATTATACACTTCCATTGAGATGTATATAGTGCTTTTGTTATTTTTGATATAAACATATTACATTTTTAGTTTTGTTGTTTTTGATATAGACATATTACATTTTTAGAAGACTATTACTTGGTGTCTAGTTACCTAAAACTTGTTTATATATTGTTTATATTCAAATGTGTTAATAATAACTCTTTCTGCTATTATAGGTTTGTATAGTTTTTCTTCGGGTATGGGTAAGATCAACAAGGTTTTACAAAGGAAAAAAGATTTTTATAATATGGTTGAATGATCCTTGATCAACAAGGGTTTATAAAGGAAAACATATTTTTTTAATAACTTTATGTGGTTGAATGATCCTTAATCATTAGAGCTTTTAAGTTGTCACTCTCTTAGTAGAGTTTGGCAAAATTCTATGAAAAGACCGACTAGTTCTTAAGGTATTGGATTTGTCTTCTTCATTTGTTAGTTCTGAAAACCTATGAAAACCAAAAAACATAATACAAGTTTGGAGAAGCACATCGAAGTCACAACATCACTGAAATGAGATCTTGATTATAAAGTCCTAGGTACACCCGTTCCACGGTGAATGATCTATTCGCTTGTATATTGCTCCGACGTCATCTATTAATATCATGAGCTGGAAAAATTCAAACACAATGTTTTTTGCTTACTTATTTTCGTCACTCAATAGTTCAAAGCTGGCTTGACACTCAGAGCCTTGTGAACCCTGTTTGTCCTTTATTATAATTACTCAATATTTTACAAATTGTTCAATCTATTAAATAATTAATACATATAATTTGTTTATGCAACCAAAGTAATAATCATTTAATTAACATGTCATAGACCATACAACAAACCACTGCCACCACCAGATTATATGTAACAACCCGACTTTTCGGATCGTTACCTACCGCTGTCCTTTTCTTTAGTAAACGTTTGTACTCTTGTGATTCGATTTAACGCAATGGGTTAAACCACATTTTTAACATATTTTAAACGCAAATTACAACGCTTATTTGTTGGTGCACTTGTGTCTGTACTTTGTCTGTATTTTGTCTTTATACAAAACGATGTCTTGTTAGTCTTGTAAGTTTGACCAAGTCAACCATCCTCCTGGTTTGACTTGGCCAAACAGTCAACATTATGTTTGTAAGATGCTGGGTCGAAGGATGTGTCATCGAAGGATGTGTCATCGAAGGATCACTTATATCCTTCGATGATGAGCTCGATAGATAGCATTCGATAGATGGACCACGAAAGATCCCATCTTTCGTGGTACATGTGGATCCTTCGAGCTGTTTCTGGTCGACAGATGATCGTTCGATCAGTCTGCCTGATCCTTCGACCAGACCTGCTGTGTTGGGTATAAATACCCGTGTGTTGTGTTCACTTCGGTAGATGAAAGACAAGAGAGAACACTTAGAGCAGAGAACACACACACACTCTGAGAGTTTACAGAACTGATTTGTAAACATTGCTTTGTAACTGGACCTTTCATACGTTTAATACAAGTGGTGTTAATCGTTGAGTCTTGTGTGTTTATTATTTGCGTGTTCTATCTCGGTTTGCCTTTCCGGTTGGATTCCGCACAACCGGGTTGGTTAGTATACAAGGATTAGGCGACTAGATCCTTCCCTAGCCGGACCTACAAGTGGTATCAGAGCCTTGGCTCTTCTCCTTGTTAAAACCGAGGTGTTCTTGCTGTTTTTCGGGTTTAAAAAATTCATATTTTCTGGAAAATCTTGCTGTTTTTGCTTGGTGTTTTGTTAAAAACCTTGGTATTTTTCATGTTCTCATGTTAGTTGTTGGTTTTTGTTAAACATTTTAGCAAAATCGTGTGTTCGGAGAGTTTCGGTTCACCGAAATTCTTATTTTTCTGGGTGGTGTTCTTGAAGTCTTCATAGTGTTCTTCATAAGATTACACTCCTTGATCTTGAAATTTGAATATTAAACTTGTTTGTGCATTGAAAAGAGTAAACTGATTAAAATATTGGACATTACCTGTTTGGTGAAACCTTCATGTTCAGAAGATATGGTCTGAACATACTTTCTGCCGAAAGTTCTCACCAACCCGTCAACTTTTCACCGACCTGTCTCATTTGTCAACTGTGTCAGAGCAAGTTCGAAAGATATCCTTCGAAGTCGAAAGATCATCTTTCGACCAAAGGAGGTTCGACAGATAGTCATCCTTCGAGCATCCTTCGAAGTGTGAGACTTATCTTTCGTTCCAAGGAATATTTTCGAAACATACATCTTTCGGTCTACTGCTCTTTCTCGAAAGACAAGGATCCTTCGTTGGGGAGTCTTTCGAAGTCATCTTTCGTGTTCATCTTTTGGTCTACAGTCCTTTTTCGAAAGATAAGGATCCTTCGTTTGGAGAATCTTTCGAAAACATTGTTCGAAATTCAACAGAGATCTTTCGAACCCTATTGATCCTTCGAACAGGTGTTGATCTTTCGATCATCAGTCTGTTTGTGTTTAACAGTTTGTGTTTTTCAAGTCTTTCGAACAGGTATCCTTCGGCTGACCAAAAATGAATCCAAGATGGGGTACTTTGGTAAATACTGATATGTATTTTGGTGCTCCGTCATCTTCCGCATCAGTATCCTCTCAAGCTAATGCAATGTCTACCGGTCAATGGGCATTCGTATCAAATCAAACTCCAAGTATTCAAAGCATTCACTTAAGCGAGAGTGAAACGGGAAGTTTGAATCGGCCTCCAAAGTTGATGCATTTATACGAATATCCAGGATGGATTGATAGATTTCATACATACGTTCTTGGTCAGAATACAGAGTTGTGGTTGCGGTTCATTACAGATTTCGATCAAACAATAGAGGTTGCTGCATCATCTGCTGCTACGTTTGCAGATCTTACAGAAGATCAGAAAAAGACATATGATTTGGAAAAGAAGGCTTATGCCATTCTTACTCAGGCCTTAAGCAAAGATATTTATCATCAATTCGTCAGTTATAAGACAACGAAAAGGTTGTGGGACGCATTGAAGACAAGAGGCGTAGGAAATGAGGCGACACGTCAATTAAGAAAAGAACTGCTAAAGAAAGAGTTTGATGGTTTTACTTGTATGGAAAATGAGTCTTTAGGAGACTTGACGAGTAGATTTAATCATCTGCTGACTGAGTTGTCAAATTTTGAGGTTGTTGTAACCCCAGCAGAGATTGTGAAAAAGTTTGCAGATGCGTTGCCACCTCAATGGAATACCTTCTTGGAGATCATGAAGTACAATGATACTTTAGCTACAACGAGTTTCAATGACTTTGTTCAAATCCTGGAAAACAAGAATCAGGAAGAAACTCTCAAGGCAAAAAGAGTAGCCGTGCCACAAAATCCTGAGATGTATTATGGAACTTCTGGTACTTCTGCAAAACCTGCTTCACACGCTCCACTTCAAACAGCGTTTGTGTCTACTACTGACATGTTTGGCAATACCATCCAAGTTCCGGTCAAGCCTGCTCGAACAGACATGTCTGGAAATCCGCTTGACCCAGTTCCTCAACCAGTACCACAACAACCAAGAGCAACTGATATGTTTGGAAATCCATTACCTCAATCTACTGGACCAACAGACATGTATGGGAATCCACTTCCTCCTCAATCTACCGTACCCAGAGACATGTACGGGAATCCACTTCCTCCTCAACAGCAAGCATGTTATGGAAGCACATCATCTGCTAGTCAACAATCAAAGCCAAATACAGTACGGCTCGACACCTCAAGCTTTTCTAAAGTCAGTGTGGAAGTAGCAAAGGAACACATGGAGCTGCTAAACACTTTGGTGAGCGCATACTGTGGATTAGTGGAAGGTCAGATTGGCAACATTAATCTGACTCAAGAAGACTATCAGCAGATAGATAAAGAGGAGATGGAGATGATGGATATCAAGTGGGCCTTTGCCAGTGCTGTTAGGCGAGCAAAGGATTTCATGGAGAGAACTGGCCGAACCAGCTTGGAAAGCAAGAAAGACACCAAGTATGGGTTCGATAAACAGGCCGTCAAGTGTTTCAATTGTGGTGAACGTGGTCATTTTAAAAGGGAATGTACAAGGCCATCTCAACATGGGAACCAGAATCCCTTCAAAGGTCAAGGAAACAGGGCTAATCAGAACCAAGCGAGGAACAATGATCGCACACTGGTGCCTGTCAACAACCAGAATCAACCAGGACCATCAAATGCCAACCAGGCACTTGTGGTTCAAGTAGATGAAGGCTGTGATTGGTCAATCCAGTTGGGAAACGATGCACCAGATGGAACAGCTTGTTTTGCTGAAGTGGTTAATGATCTTAAACACGCCAGTGGTGGAGAATCTTCCACCAATGGTAGTGAATCTTCTGAAGATGAAGACTCTTCCGGTTACAGTGGAAGTTCAGATGAAGAATCCTCTGCTTCAGGCAATGATCAAGAAGATGACGCATCAACTGCGTCAGTCGATGCAAATATTGATGAACTATTGGAGGAAGCTGCAGCAGGAATTCAAAGAAGATCTATTTTGGTGGATCAAGCTGCTTATTCTTCGTCTTCTCTCCATTCAGCCTTTATGGCGAATGTCGACAGTTCGTCAAGTCAGGTATGTGTCGATGAACCCACTTCTGTTAGCTGTGATAATTGTGATAGATTGCATGCTAGATGTGCTGATTTGGATGCAAACATGTCTGAGTTGCAAGGCAAACACGATGCTTTACAAGCTAGTTTGTTTGACTTGCAAGACAAACATGTTTTAGTGAATGATAAGTGGTGTGAATTGCAAAGCAAGCATGAGGCTTTGCAAGAGAAATATGATGTGACATTTATTCACAATCAGAAATTGACAGTTGATCTCTCCAAGTGCACTGAAGCCAACATGTTTTATGAAAACCATGAAAAAGGATTTAAGTCAATGATTGAAACATTAAAGAAAGATAAAACTGAGCTGACTAAAATGGTTTCCAGAAAACAAACTGACATTAATTTGTATATCACTCGTCTTGAGGTGATGCAAAAGGAAATGGCTTGTGTTAAAACTGAAAGTGAGGCGATCCGACTTAAGTTAGACAGTTATTTGAGTTCTAGCTATGTGTTGGATCACATCATTGATGTTCAAAAAGAGAAAAAGGATGTCACATGCATAGGTTATAAGCAATGTCCACCACCTGTCAGACACAATTATGATGCACTGCCTGATGAGGAATATAGAACTCACTTTGAACCATCTGTTCCTCTAGATGTTAATGAATTTGCTACAGGGCTCGGATATAAGAAAGAAGTATCATCCGATTCAGATGTGTCAGCAGATACCTTTGTAAGTGCTGAACCGAATCAGGATCCTCCTGTTGTGATTGAGGATACTGATTCTTCTGATGATGAATCCGATGATACTGATTCAGCAAAGTCTGAGGCGGTGATAAAAGAAGAGGACATACCTCTCGAGAATCATATTCTGTGTGATCCTCCTGCAAAACCCGCTAAGACTGTTGCAACTGAGTCCTCGTCTGAGAAAGAGTCGGAGAGTGTGGATTTGCTGTACACTCTTGTTGGTGATGATAAAATTTACTCAGACAAAGATTTTCCCATTAAGAATGTTAATCAATCCTTAATCAGTAAAGTCTTTGAAAATTCAACAAGTAAGTTTTTGGGAAAGACAGGACCACATGTTACAGTCACACAGTGTCCTCCTATCCCAAAGGCTGAAGTTAGAAAACAATTTGGGAACAAGAAATTACCGACAATGAAAACCCAGCAAAATCATACCAAATCCAAAGGTAAGACACCGACTCAAAGTCAAAAGAAGCCGAATCAGAAGAAGAAGAAGGACGTGAACTTTGTGAAATCTAAGGGAACGGACAAGATTGAAAAGTTTGCAAATCAATCTAACTTAGATTTTGTCCAGAAAGTAACAGTAATGAAAAGGAATGAACCGAATAGTTCAAAACCTAGTACCTCGAGATCACAAAGTTCATCATCGGCAAGAAGATCACATGATACTTCGGGGTTTGTTGAACGAAGATCATGTTTTAAATGTGGTACAATCGGGCATATCATTCGAAATTGCCCGTATCTTCATAAGTTGAAAGCAAAGGTTGATGATCCCCGTGGCCCAACTGACCGCAAGCAATCTGTTTCTGTAAAACAAGATCCCCGACTCATAAGAGAAAGGGAAAAGAAACAGAAACGCCAACAGGTCAAGAAAATTGAAAAGGCGATTAAAATTGATATGGTTCAAAAACAATCTGTTCCAGTTAAACCAGAAAGTTCAAAAACTTCAAACAATCACGAAGTTAAATTTAAAAACAATCAAACTGGTAAAACTCAACAGACCTGGAAACCAAAATCTGTTATTGAATCAGGGGGACCATCACAATTTTCGAATCATCAAAGAATAGAGGTTATTGTTGTTGATGAAAATGGAAGACCCAAGACCACAATGGCTTGGGTCCCCATCTCCAACTAATCGATTGAGTTTATGTGCAGGGTGTTCCAGGAGGAACTATCAGTAGTCATTGGATTGTTGATAGTGGGGCATCCAGACACATGACAGGCGACATGAAGCTTCTCTACGACGTTAAATCTATTAGAGGAGGTTATGTTGCTTTTTCTGGAGATAAAGGCGGATATATTACGGGTGAAGGAATGATTTCCAACGGGGTTGTTAGCTTTGATAAGATCAATTTCGTACAACAACTTGATCACAATCTTCTTAGTGTTTCTCAAATTTGTGATAAGTAGTTCTCAGTACACTTTGATGCTAATGGATGTTATGTGCTGAAACCCGGCTTCAAAATTCCAAAAGAATGGATTCTCTTGTCGGCTCCAAGGATAAATGATTTGTATGTCCTTGATATGAGCCAAGCTATCACAACGTCTGCACAAGCAACTTGTTTCGTTTCTAAAGCCACAGAAAAAGACACAATCTCTTGGCACAGACGAATGGGTCACATTCACTTACGCAAAATGAATCATTTGGTATCAAATGAATTGGTGAATGGTGTTCCTCTTAAAAATTTCCATCTTCAAGACGTCTGTGTGTCGTGCCAGAAAGGAAAACAAACGAAGAAGCGACACCCTACAAAGAAAGTCAACACGGTGGCCGTTCCTCTTGAACGTTTGCACATGGATTTGTTCGGTCCTGTCAAGCACAAAAGCATTAGGAATGATCAATATTGCCTCGTGATAACTGATGATTATTCAAGATTTTCTAGGGTGGCGTTCATGGCACATAAGAGTGAAACCTTCGGTATTATCAAAAATTTGATCATTCAGATTGAGAATCTATATAACTTGAAGGTTAGGCGGATACGTAGCGACAATGGTACTGAATTCAAAAATCATGCCATGGCGGAGTTTTGCACTTCAAAAGGTATTCTTCACGAATTTAGTGCAGCTTATACTCCTCAGCAGAATGGCGTCGCTGAACGTAAGAACCGCACATTGATCGAGACTGCTAGGACTATGTTGGTAGAATCGCAGCTGCCCATTCCATTCTGGACTAAAGCTGTGTCCTCTGCATGCTATACGTTGAACCGAGTCCTTACAGTCAAAAGGCACAACAAGACCTGCTTTGAGCTTATTAACAAACGGAAACCTGACTTGTCATATCTTGAACCGTTTGGAGCTCCATGCACAATAATCGATCCTAATGGAAAGTTTGGGGCAAGAGCAATTGAGGGATACTTTCTTGGGTATTCCACCCCGAACTTAAGAGTCTGGAATCTCGAGACTAAAAGGGTCGAGGAATGGTCTGAAGTCAGAGTACAAAGGCACACTTTACTAGTTAGAAGTCCTGGTCAGCCTTGGATGTTTGAGTACGATGACTTTTTCAATTCGATCAATGTTGAAGCCGTTGAAGAAAATGCTGCGGCAAGGATGTTTTTCGAAAGTGATAATGCAACAGATTCACCGTTGGTTCGTCCCATTATTGTCAATCAAGAACCATCTTCGGTGAACAATAATGCTCTCGACAATGAGGATTTTCATGATGCTTCCGAATTGAACGAATCTTCAGAGGATGATGAATTTCTAGATGCAGATCAAGAAGCTCCAACAGCAGTTCATGGTATTTCAGAGGGTACTCCTCCAGTGGATGTCCCTAGAACAGCTGAAGCTACTGCATCATCCTCTTCGTCAATTCCGGGCCTTGAATTGATTGTTGATCTCAATCTCAACAATCTGGGTACAAATATTCCAGTTCGAGATAATCCAGAGACAAGGATTCATAATACCCATCCTCAACAAAACATCATCGGGAATGTACAAAGTGGCGTTCAAACAAGAAACATGTTGCGGAACAACAACAATGCAGGCTTGTATGCAACTATCCGAGAATCTGGTCAACAAAATGATTGGTCTTTCGCGTGTTATGTCTCACAGGAAGAGCCAAGAACTTGGAAAGATGCTTTGAAAGATAGCTCATGGGTTGAAGCAATGCAGGAAGAACTGCAACAATTCCAGAAGCTTGGTGTCTGGAAACCCGTAGAGAAACCTGCTGGTTACAAGAAGATTGGTACCCGTTGGGTGTTTAAATGCAAAAAGGATGACCGTGGAATCGTTATTCGAAACAAAGCAAGGCTAGTCGTTCAAGGTTTTCGTCAGATTGAAGGGATCGACTACAACGAAGTGTATGCACCTGTTGCACGTCTAGAAGCAATTCGGATTTTTCTGGCTTATGCCTCATTCAAAGGTTTCAAGGTATACCAGATGGACGTGAAAAGTGCATTCTTACATGGTGTGGTAGAAGAAGAGGTGTACGTCGAACAGCCTCCAGGTTTTGAAGATCCTATCCATCCCGATCGGGTTTGGTTGCTCAACAAAGCTCTATATGGTCTACATTAAGCACCGCGAGCTTGGTATGCAACCTTATCTAATTATCTGCTGGAGAATGGATTTCGCAGAGGTCTTATCGATTGTACTCTTTTCATCAAAGAACAAGATGGAGATCTTCTACTGGTACAGGTATACGTTGATGATATTATTTTTGGTTCTACTAATGATGTTTTGTGTAGGGATTTCGAGCGTGTAATGCAGGATAAATTCGAGATGAGTGCTATGGGGGAAATGACTTTCTTTTTGGGCCTACAAGTACAACAAACAGAGTCTGGGATATTCATCCATCAGACTAAATATGTTGGTGACATCTTGAGCCGGTTCCAGATGTCTGATGCAACGCCCATCGGTACCCCATTGCCACAAAATCACGGAATTACTCCAGACTTGAAGGGTGAAGCTACTAGCCCCTCATACTACCGCGCGATGATCGGATCTCTTATGTACCTCACAACATCAAGACCAGATATAATGTACCCAACGTGCCTGCTTGCCAGATATCAAGTCAACCCGAAGGCCTCACATCTTGCAGCTGTAAAAAGGATTTTTCGTTATTTGAAGGGTTACCCTGACACCGGTCTGTGGTACCCTAGGGATAATAACTTTGACTTGATCGCATTCAGTGATTCTGATTTTGGCGGATGCAAAATCGACGGCAAATCCACAACGGCTGGATGTCAGTTTTTAGGAAATCGCCTAGTCACATGGCAGTGCAAGAAGCAGACGTGCGTTGCTACATCAACATGCGAAGCTGAATACATTGCTGCCTCAAGTTGTTGCTCCCAAGTCCTATGGATCCAACAACAAATGCGAGACTACGGTTTTGAATTCCTAACTACTCCTATTTACGTTGATAATTCTGCTGCATTACAGATCACTAAAAATCCTGTGCAGCATTCAAAGACTAAGCACATCGACATTAAGTATCACTTCATACGTGATTGCTTTGAGAAAAGGCTAATCGATGTTGCTTACGTCCACACCGATGACCAACGTGCCGACCTTTTTACCAAACTTTTGACAAATCAAGATTTGATTATTTATTATTGGTAAACGACATTAAGGTCAAGCAAGAGTAAAACCAACATCGGAAAATCATTTTTGTAAATAGCTTTGTGTTTTAAATTTATTTTAGTTTGTTGATTTTAGGGGGAGTAAATCCAAAATTTGAAAATCCAAAAACTTCGAAAAATTTCAAAAACACAAAAACAATAGAAAAACAAAAATGAGTTTCCTGGCGAGCAAAAGAGAAAATGATAGTACATCAGTGGTCTGTCTAAACCTCTTTAAACCTAAACCGAAAAGCGATAAGCAACTCTATATAAGATGTATCGGTAGGCTCACAATCATTTTAAAGTGTGCAGGGTGATATAAACTTAAATCGACTGAAGACTGGGTGGGAACCATTCATTGGCATATGGTCTTAGTACCGAAATTTCGTTTGAGAGATTGCCGAGGTTCTGAGATATTCGGTCTTTATGCTGCTTATCATCTGGGTATCATGGTTGTATCTTTTACCGAAAAATAACGGGGACGCAAGTCTAGATCTTCCATGATACTATACATACGTGTACATATTGCATTCGACCTCAATAAGTGATCAACAATCACATGTCCAAACAAATAAGTGATAATATATCACAAATTCTTTCCGGGAGTCAAGTTCGTCTCTCTGCTGTACGAAAGTACTGACCTGTTCACGGACTTGCTCCTGTGCCCTTATGCATCGAAAATCAAGTTCCTCATCAATAAGTGATTATATCACATAGGGCTTGTTTTCAATCAAAATAAGTGAGAATCTCACATCATATACGGTCAAACAGATGATAATCGGTATACTCACCGGTAAGATGAACCCTCGTGCATACCTTGATACGGGAATGTGTCGTGATGTGGATGAACACCGGTCGGTAAGTATAAATCATACCTTAACGTATCCCCTCGCCATGATTACATCTGATCAGCTGAGCTTAAGTGGACAACAATACTGATAATTGTTATAGGATGCTTATCTTAATGTTAACTAATTGAACAACAAAAGCGTTTTGGCATGACCGTACACTGATATGATTCTCTTACCCTCGAAACTCGCAAAAAGAATGTCTGTAAATATTTATTTACTGCTTTCAGTCTTTACATTTGAAATATTCAAAAATACCAAAAAGATTTTAAGTGTGTTTTAATATAAACTTTATAAAAGCCAAAAAGATTTTATTTCTATTTTATTTTCGATCGTACGATGTTGGAACTCGAGTCTTCGTTACCTGAAACCTGAACGAAAACCGAAAATGACTAAATCTTCATAAACGGTCGATATTTGCAAAGTTTTGAAAGTTAAATTGAAATTGATAAAATATTTTAAACTTTCAAACTGTCGGACGGTGTTTGTTTGAACAATGGTCACACGTGTGTCGTTTGTTTATGTTTACTATTCCAAGCGGTTGTTCTCATTACGCGTTTAGATTTCTTGCATGTGCAGATTCTAAAGGCTAGGAGAACATGGTCGATGACAAGCTTCGGAATGAAGACACGACGTGAAGGCACTCAAATGATGAGGATGATCGAGTTGCCGCTGACCATCATCAACACCACAAGGATCTCACTTCATAAAGATCAAGTCACTCACGAGCATAACTCAAGGGGGAGCTTATGTTAAGGGGGAGTTTGTCAACACACTTCCTACATGAAACGGGGAGTTTGTTGGTACACTTTCTGCTTTCAAGACGTGAAGACTTTGAAGATCCTCCGACATTGAAGACTTGAAAAGAAGTCAAAGACTTGAAGACACGAAGGACCTACAAGATTGAAGATCGAGATCGAGACAAAGCTACAGCGACAAAGCTACAGCCAAGGGGGAGTTTGTTGGTGCACTTGTGTCTGTACTTTGTCTGTATTTTGTCTTTATACAAAACGATGTCTTGTTAGTCTTGTAAGTTTGACCAAGTCAACCATCCTCCTGGTTTGACTTGGCCAAACAGTCAACATTATGTTTGTAAGATGCTGGGTCGAAGGATGTGTCATCGAAGGATCACTTATATCCTTCGATGATGAGCTCGATAGATAGCATTCGATAGATGGACCACGAAATATCCCATCTTTCGTGGTACATGTGGATCCTTCGAGCTGTTTCTGGTCGACAGATGATCGTTCGATCAGTCTGCCTGATCCTTCGACCAGACCTGCTGTGTTGGGTATAAATACCCGTGTGTTGTGTTCACTTCGGTAGATGAAAGACAAGAGAGAACACTTAGAGCAGAGAACACACACACACTCTGAGAGTTTACAGAACTGATTTGTAAACATTGCTTTGTAACTGGACCTTTCATACGTTTAATACAAGTGGTGTTAATCGTTGAGTCTTGTGTGTTTATTATTTGCGTGTTCTATCTCGGTTTGCCTTTCCGGTTGGATTCCGCACAACCGGGTTGGTTAGTATACAAGGATTAGGCGACTAGATCCTTCCCTAGCCGGACCTACATTATTCAATCACAGTCATCACATTTAAATGATACTTATAATGCTTACTACTGAACGCATTTTATCGCTTGATATTTAAACGCTAATCGCAACGCAAACTCAACGCAGACTCGAAACGCGGATTTAATTATATTATGTGTGTTATTTGTGTGATTACTTGTTGAATGTTATGTGGTTATCAACGCAACACTTATATACTCAAACGCTCACTCGCAACTTGATTAAACGCAACACAACGCATAACAAACGAACCAAAGTTGGAAAACCAACCCGCACAAACACGGCCATCCGAATGGACATCCGGCCGGATGACCATTCGTCCGGACGGAGCCATCCGAACACAATCCTCGCACACCGCCTTAAATCTCGCTTCCCCCTATAAATACTAGCCATACGCCTTATTCTAACACTTTGACACTCTCATCCGCTCCCAAGCTCTCAGTCGTGATTCAAGGCCATTTTGTAAGCATTTCTCCCCGAATCTTCTTCAATCTTCATCTCTAATCACTTCTACTCCATCTTCTTCATCAAAATCACGCACACACACTTAAACTTTCTCTCGAAATCACCTGATTTGGACCTCTTAAAGGTGGTTTCCACTCGTTTTGCTTAGTCAAACTGTTGTGGAGCACCATTTAATCGAGATTGGTCAAGGATCTAAAGGATTTCACACTTTCCAACTTAGTTATGAAAGATTTCAACACCTTTCAACTTATTTCGAACTTTTCTTCAGTTTTTACACCATATTGATGGAATCCGGACTCAATCAGACTCTCGACTCGTTCCTTAGTCGAAAGCCGGCTTGAAAACGGATTTCCACCGGAGTGATGGACCGATTAACGGGTCAAACATGAACTATCATCAAGAAAAGCACGTTGGTCCGACTAGGCTGGACCCATCCGGCCGAACGAACTGTATTTGGTATATCTCCGTTGTTTGACACGTCGTCACACCATCTCCGCTAACTTAAAACTTTTATTTAGAAAATTTACAAAAAACTTCAAACGCAGATCGTTCGCCCGAATGGCTATCCGTCCGGATGACCTGTCTCTTGACAATTTCCGTTGTTTAAACGCTTTTAATCAAACTTCAAATTTTAACGTTTCGCAAACAATCACATCCTATTCGAATGGCCATCCGCTCGGATGACCACCCATCCGGATGACCATCCGTTCGGATGGGACTCACCCGTTCGGATAAACTGTTGAATACTTAAAAGTGGGTACCGATACCGAATATACCTGGTACGGTACGACTCGTTACCGGTACCGGTACTGGTACGGCACCGGCATTTGAGGGTAAAAACTGATGAATACCGGTACCGAAAACATACCCGGTTTGATAAATTTGATACCGATACCCGATACCAGCTCATTCTTTAGTGATATTAGTATTCATTTAATTCTCTTACTATATATTCATTAAATAAATATTGTTTACTGTTCATTTAATACTATTTTTAATATATAGGTGAATTTAATACTATTTTTAATATATAGGTGAATATGTATTTATGTTTCATATATTTGAATGAGATATAATCGGATGACATGTGCATCTTAAATTATACACTTCCATTGACATGTATATAGTGCTTTTGTTATTTTTGATATAAACATATTACATTTTTAGTTTTGTTTTTTTTGATATAGACATATTACATTTTTAGAAGACTATTACTTGGTGTCTAGTGACCTAAAACTTGTTTATATATTGTTTATATTCAAATGTGTTAATGATAATTCTTTCTGCTATTATAGGTTTGTATAGTTTTTCTCCGGGTATGGGTAAGATCAACAAGGTTTTACGAAGGAAAAAAGATTTTTATAATATGGTTGAATGATCCTTGATCAACAAGGGTTTACAAAGGAAAACATATTTTTTTAATAACTCTATGTGGTTGAATGATCCTTAATCATTAGAGCTTTTAAGTTAACGTGTCATAGACCATAAACTAGGAACCCTCTTACTCGTTTTCCTCAACAAAATCGGGTTTTCATCACCATGCGGTTCCTCATGTTCTTTTTTGTTCTTGTCTATGCTTAGCTCTATCGATGTATCTTCGCCCCTTTCACCACCTGCTCCTTGGAGCTTGACGAGAACCTTCTTCGAGTCTTTTAAGATCCTCTATACTAAGAAAACCCATATTTAATTATGTAGCAATACCTATAAGCAAACAACTCTACAGTATCAACTATGTTTGTTGAAGTGCATATATTTTCAGTTGAAGCAACTCTACCGTGTCAGCTAAGTTTCTCTTTTTACTTACAGAACCACACAACAAACCATGCCACTACCAGACTCAGGGGCGGACCTACATATGTCCGTGGGTGGGCGGCCGCACCCCTTGAAAAAAAAAATTTTAGTGTTATTTTTCGCGAAAAATCCCGACCGCACCCCTTGAAAAATTTCGACCGCACCCCTTGGAAAATTCTGACCGCACCCCTTAGAAAAAAAATGTTAAAAATTTATATAAAAAAAATTTGTGAACACGGATTTAAACCCGACCGAAATTATGTAAACAAGTTAGCCCACTAATCCACTTAATAAAACTTGTATTTAGTCCATCAAGCCCAAATTAGTTAGTATCAAATTAAGGCCCAACCCAAATGCAACTTTAATAAACAAAATAAGTCCACTTCTCACAAAACCCAATTGCCAGCTTTGTTTGCTCGACACAGGCAAACAGCGACTCCCGCCCTCCCCTGCTCACTGCCAGCGACCTTTCGACACTGCACCCCCATTCGATTTCCGACAATAGCTGCAAAATTCCGGCCACCAGCAGCCTCTAATCGCAAATATTAGAGAGGTACATGTTTTGTTTTTGGTTATTTTGATGTTTAGTTTATGTGATTTTGTTCAAGGCAATAGGATGGGTTAAAAAAGTTTAAACTTTTATGTGTTTTGAGGTATTTTGGGGTTGTTCTAGTCTTTAGTAGGGTGGCTTCGTTGATTATATGATTTTTGGTTGGTAAAAAATAATTACTAGGGCTTGAAATTCAAATTTTTAAATTAAAAATTAGGGAATATGGCTATGGTTGAACACTTGAAGATCCTTGTTTATTTTGTATGTGATAGGATTAGGAAGGAACCATGAGTATGGAAGTTATAGCGCAATTTCTTAAGAGAAAAGGGGTTGAACCACTTTTTTTTCGTCGGATTCTTCTAATTAAAGACCAAGGTATGTTTTTTTTGAACTTTGATGCCTTTTTGTTGTTACGTTACTTGCTTATGATGATTTTTATGATGTTTACTTGTTTTACTTGAAACTTTGTTTGTTAATATGATAGGAAGTTAGGAACTAGGGTTTGATTTGTTTGAAAACTGAAATTGAACCGACTTGACCCGCTATGAAACTTTGTTGGTTTATGTTTACTTGTTTTACATGACCCGACCCGATCCGACCCGCTATGAACCGAAAATTTTTTATATAGCTACGGGTCTAAAATCTTTAAAAAATTTTCGCACCCCCAGGACAAAAATCCTGGGTCCGCCACTGACCAGACTATACAACACCCACCACCTACCTCTACCATTTACCACCCACCTCCGCCACACACCACCACCATTTATAAAATAGAATATAAAATTCCTTTTCAACAACAAATAAGAGACATAACAACTGCAATCGAAAAGGAATTTTCATTCTATTTTATATATGGTTGTAGCCACCAGGAACCATATATGCTTCGAATATTCTGAGCTTTAACACCTACCACAGGAATGAACATGTATGTATTGCTTTAATATTTTTCATATCACAGAATTAAGTTAATAGATTAGGTGTTTTTTATGTAGATGTTGTTGATCAGTGTCATCAAGCCATTTGTTATATGAATGGATTTTAAGTTACGGATCTGGTTTATTGTTTGATTCCAATAGTTGTTGTTTTGGTCAACGTTTTTGGATAGGATAATATCTATGATTTAGAAACTACCAGTTTGTTCTCTTAAGCCTTTGGAACTTCGAAACCGAAAAATCTCCAGAACGCTTGTAGGTGACCGGAAAAACATGGGCTCGCCAGAGAAGATGACCGGAAAAAATGGGGTGGGGGAATGAAGTTTTGTAAGCTTGTGAAGTGGGACCCTGTAAGTGCAGTTCTCATCGGATAACTGTGCTTCATCAGTTCTGGTCAAAGTCCATAGTCAAAAGAATTCAAGATCCAATAAATTCAAACATATATGTTCAAAGTTATTGATTAAATTCAAACAGTATAAGGTGATAAGGGTCCGAATTTATCAAGTATTTGCTTGTCCGAATTTGTGGCTTTTATTTGTCAGAACTTATGCCTTGTTGTCCGAATTTATCACTTTTGTATTGTCAGTACTTAGTTTGTTAAGTACTGACAAGTTGGTTATGTGAGCTGTCCGAATTAAGGTATATTTGTCAGGACTTATGCTAGCCTATATATATGGGTTGTATAGGTTAGGAAATCAACACATCTGTGTAAAAATCCATCTCTGTGGTGAAAATATTTGTGCAACTCTCACAAACCCTAGAAATTCCTCAACAGTGTGTGCACATTCTAAAGAGTGACTAGGTGTTAGTGAGAGAAAGCTAGGTTTATATCTTAGTGATTTAAACCAGCTTGTAGATGATGTATACTCTTTCGGTTTATGTAATCTATGATGATTAATTAAATAATAAAGGGTTTCATCTTCTACATCTTTCTATCTTTTATGTTTTGATCTCTTCTACGTCTTGAATCAAGTGCAATGTTGATGTTCATCATCGATCCGGTGCTTTAACAGTGGTATCAGAGCGTGGTTACCGATTCGGAACGGTCTAACCGCCTTCCGAATCATCATTTCTCTTGATTTGATGTTTGTTTCCGCCAAACATCATGAAGACGTGAAGATTCTACAGAAAACTTGAAGAATTTGAAGTTGTTCATCGACTGAGATGTTTTCTTGTATTCCAAGTTGTTTCAGATATGAGTTTTGATCTGAAAAAGGTACTGTCTGAATTTAAGTAAGTGTTAGAAGCTTTGCTATCTGTATTTGTTATTCTAAACTTATTGATGACCTAGTGTGAAGTCACACTTGGGAAATAAATTCAGATTTGTCAGTACTTAGCTTTTTCCCCGAACTTAAATTCTCATTGTGTCCGAATTTATAAGTTGGTCACAACTTATTTTCTCTTGTCCGAACTTATAAGTTTGTCAGTACTTAGAGATTGGTTTTCTTGTAAGTACTTAATTATCTTGTCCGAATTTAGTGTTGATAAGTACCTACCTTCCTTGTGTCACACCCTGACTTTTGCGGAAGCGTGATTATGTGTGACTTGCTTAATATCATTGCATTCAACCATAACCAACAATTATATGATAAACCCAGATGTTCATCCATAAATTAAGTTTCAAAATGTTACAACCATCATTGTTTAACAGAAATCTGAGACTTCACATTCATATTACAAACCATCCAAATTGTTTAAAGTTCCAAAGGATGTTGGTGCATATGTCTGTCGACTTCGTCTTGTATCAAGTCTTGTAATTAGAATGATTGATCAGGGCACGAAAATTGAGAAATGTGTATGAAAAACCATTTCGCACGAAATGGAAAGTTTCATTTCGCACGAAATGAAGATGTCATTTCGTACGAAATGACTGTGGTCATTTCGTTTGAACCGTTCCGTGCGAAATGGCTAGGTCTATATATAGTGGTCTTGTTCAAATCATTTGTAACTTTTTGATTCCAGAGCCGAAGTGCTGCTGAAGTGTCTACTCGCTGTAAAAAGCTGTTATATCAATCTAAAAGACAATTAGAGTGTATATCAAGTTGTTTCTAAGTCGATACGTTAGTTTCCGCCTCTCGTATTGACAAGAACTTTTCTGAACGACTCGTTTCGGTCGTGAAAACGATCCTACAAGTGGTATCAGAGCTCAGGAGGAAGAGTTCTTACCGATTTCAGCTTGATTTCATCGAATTTCTGACTTCTACACCTTCTTTTCAAAATTAACAAGTTTTCACGGTTAAAATGGGCTGATTTTCACACTTTATAATCGAAACACTGTTTTATCTAATCCTTGAAAGAATTGGACCTAAAATCGATCTAAAATTTGTTCATTCTGTTCATTTCGCTTGAAAATATATTCGGAAAGATGACATCAGCAGCATTTCGTATGAATTGAAGTTTCATTCCGCGCGAAATCATCATTTCGTTTGAAAAATTGGTTCATTTCGCACGAAAACATCTATTTCGTGTGAAATCATTTCGTACGAAATCATTTTGCTATCATTTCGCTTGAACAGGGTATTTCGTTTGAAGAAGTTTTTTCATTTCGTACGAAATCACTCATTTCGTACCAAAGAGTTCATTCCGCATCAAAGTCATTTCGTGTGAAGAGTTCATTCCGTTTGAACGGGTCATTTCGTTTGAAGGCATTTCATTTGAAAACTGTATTTGTGAATTTTTTTTACCAAAACATGGAAGAGGAATTTTATAACGCGTTTGCTACTGCCTCGAGTACTCCTGCTAGTATTACTCAGAGCATGAACATGGAAAATGAAACCGGAACTTTGCAAAAATCCCCGAAGCTAATGGGCATTGAGGAATATTATGGTTGGAAAGATCGGTTTGAAAACTGGGTTCAAGCTAATCATTTGAGGTCATGGGAATGTATTGAGAAGAAGTATGTTAAACCTCGTACAGATTTGGGAGTTATTAAAGCTATTTCTGAACTGACGGATAAAGAATGAGACATGTACAAAGCATAAAAGATGATGATTAGTCTACTCCAGCAAGCTATGAAAGAAGATATATTCATATTACTTCAACATGATAATACTTCACGTTCAATATGGGAAGCACTTCGAGTTAAGTTTGAGGGAAGTGAGAAGATGATCAGGAGCAAGAAATCATTGTTGAAGAAAGAATTTGATTTGTTTACGAGTTTGCCGGGTGAAACGTCAAAGAAATTGATTGAAAGATATTGTCATTTAGTACGATCAATGTCTTTGTTGGATATTAACAAAGATCAAGAAGAATGGGTTGACAAATTAGCTGATGCATTACCTCAGAAAGAATGGGGTACATATTTAATGATCTTGAAAAACACCGGAGAATATGACAAATTGACAATTTCCTAGTTTATTGAAAAGATTGAAGGACAAGATCTTGAACAACAAAAGATTGCTAGAATGAGCAGTCCAAGTGGTCAACAAGACATCAAAATGTATTACAAAGGGAGTGTTCAGGATATTGAAGCAAGTCCAAATGTCCAAACCGCTTTCAGTGCTGAAAACTCATCTGGATCAGTCAATCAAAGTCCAAACAGCAGCAGTGGATTTTCTTCATACCCGAATGTTAATCCGAAGAGTTCAACCTCAAGTCATCAGTTCCAAAGCTCAAACAGCAGTAATGGTCATGTTTTACATTGCAACATTGCGTTGCATCTTCAGAAAGGTCAAAATTTCTCTGAAGAGGTCGCTAAAGGTCACATGTCATTACTAGCTACAGTGTTGGAATCATATGAGGGATTGGTTGCAGGAAGGATCGGAAATCCTATTCTGACAAAAGAGGATTACAATCAGATCGATGCAGAAGAAATGGAACTTATGGATATTAAATGGTGTTTAGCTAGTGTTTTGAGAAGAGCTGATAAATTTAAGATGATTACAGGGAGAGACGATTTCAGAGATGCTAATGTTTCTACTTTGGGTTTTGATAAATCTAAAGTTGCTTGTTTTCGATGCAGGGAGAAAGGACATTTCAAGAGGGAATGTAAAAATCAAGAAGCAAGTGGAGCACATAATCCTTTTGGAAATAATGATTATTATCGAAAAGCCATATATCAACAAGTTGCTCATCAACCGTATCAACAACAAGAACCACAAACTGCACATGCTAAGAAGGCAATCAAAGAGTCAAACAAGAAAGCTTATTTTAGTATAATTGATCAAGATGATGAAAAAGTGGCAGAAGGTTTTAGTTGGGACAAATACATTCCACCTACTTCAAAAGTGGTAGCTCTCACTACACAAATAGTTCAAGAACCAGATTTGATGAAGGAATGGATGAAAGGGTTTGTTAGTGATGAGAACAACCAAGATAGAGAGTTTGTTTCTTTAGATGATAGTTCAGAAAAGACAACAGTCTTTGATCAATCATCATCTGATAACAGTGATGATGAAGAAGAGACACAAATAAACATTGGAAAATCTATGTTATCTCCTGAAAGTTTTCAATTTTATTTTGCAGATAGATTGGAGAAGCTAAAGGAGAAGTGAGCAGCAAAGAATCAAAAAAAGGTAAAATGCGAGAATGTTGCTCAGGAAGAAAAAACTGAACAAAATAAAGAAGTTAAAGTTGCTGAGAAGATGATTAAAGCTGAGAAAATGGTTGAAGTTGAGAAGATAGTCGAAGTTGAAAAGATTGTTGAAGTCGAAAAGATTATCGAAGTTGAAAAAGTTGTTGAGATCACGAAACCGTGTCTTAAATGTTTAGAACCTTGCAAACAGTGTGAAGAAAAAGATGAGAAGTTTAGTGAGCTTGACAAGTTGAAAGAAAAATTATTGTTTGATGTCAATTATGTGAAAGAATCATATGATGTTTTGAACAGAACGGTGAATAGTCTGCAAAAGACAAATTCAGAAAGAGAAGATGCATTAACCATGATGAATGCAGTGATGATGTCTAAGCAGAAGGCTATCAATCACTATATTGAAGAATGTGCAAAGTTGAAGCAAGAGTTGGAGACTGAAAAGATAGAAAATGAAAGAATCAGACGATTACTGTAAAGTTATTCAAGTTCTGATTATCTGATTGATAGAATTTATCCAACTGTTGCAGGTTTTGAAGCTTTTCAGGACAAGAAGATGGAAGAGAAGGATACTGGTAAGAAACAAAGTGCAAATTATAACAAGTGTCCACCTCCGATCTGGGAAGGTTATTCTCCTAGAAAACCAAATGAGGAGCAAGTAAAAAAGGCTGTCAATATAAAGTTAAAGTCTGAAACCACTGATGAGTTACCAGAAAATATTGACGTCACATTCACATCGTCTGACACTGATCATGAGTCTGAGTTAATAAAGAAAGTGGTCGATCAGGTGTTTGATAAAGATGAGGAGTCAGAGTCAAAGTCCGAATCCGAGAGTTCGAGTTCATCAGTTGACAGTTCAAAGTCGTCGGCCAAAAGGGTTTACAATAAAGAATTCTTGTTATCAAAATCTAATTTGAATGACGAACCAATCAAAGTGGCATATACTTTGAATGATTCAGACAAATTATATTCTGATGAGGAATTTCCAATAAGAGGTGTTAAAAATGAAATGATTAAAAAGGTTTTCAAACTAACAGAAATCAATATTTCTGAAATAAAAGATGTAAATCTTTCTGAAAAACCTAAAAAATACACCTCAAGAGTTCAACAAAGGTTAAACAAGAAAAAGGGTTACAGTTCTGGTTCTGGTTTTCAAAAGAAATCAAACCATAACAGTAATTTCAAAAAGAAAGGTCTTGGTTTTATTCCACCAAAAAATCATAAAAATGAGAAATTTTTAAAACAAAAACAATATTTGTTTCAGGGTCAAGTTCTGTGGAAGAAGAAAAGAGCTTATTCTGGAAGCAGTCAAACAAAGAGTTCTTTGCAGAAAAACAAAAGTTTGAGCAGAATGAAGTTTATCAGAGAAAAGAGACAAGAACCTGTTACCGATGTCAAGAAGTTGGTCACATTGCATGGAATTGTCCAAAAGCAACCAACACAAAACAGGGAGTTTCTTCTAAACTGAAAGAAAAAGTTGTTGATAAAACTGGACCACCAATTGAAAAATTCAAAGTGTTTAAAAATTTAACATATGAAGTTGGTGAATGTTCAAAAAGATTTTACAAAAGAAGAGTAAATCTTAACAACCAAACATGGGTTGTTAAGAAATCAGATGTGAAATCCGGCGATGAATCTGACTCGTCAAATTCAGAGGAGTCACAAGTTGAGGTTAAAAGTGATAATTTAGTACCGCCAATGGATGATGTCAACTTTCCACCATTGCGGGCTGAAAATTTAAAATCAAAGGTTGGTAAAGTGGAAATCTCGAATCAATTCTATTCTAAAAAGAAAGAATTTGATGTCGAAAAAGCTTTTAATGGTAAAGTAAAGCATATTTTTGGGAAAATGATCGAGGGGAAGGTAAAAGGGGTAAAAGATTTTTATGAATCAAAAAGAAATGTTGAAACCCCAAGTGAAACTGAAAAGGTCACATCCAAGTTTGGTCAGGCTTGGATGTCTGTATTCCATATGTGAAAAGTATGACTTGCCGGAACTCCCAGGTTGGTAAGTGTGGAGTAGGAATCAGCATCTTTCTTGAGAAATTCACAGTTGTGATGTTTTCACCTACAAGTGCTTAATCAAGGTCATTTAGTTGAACTTGATTTATCTTTCATACAAAATGGCTGAAAAAACAATGTGATGAAACCCCTAAACTACAAGTGATTTGTAAAATCAACAAAACTAATTTTCCGGAAAAACCATTTGATTAAAACAAACTTAAGTGTTTTGAAATCATAATGGAAAAATAGTTTGTTGTCAGGGGGAGTTCTGATTGTTTATGCCAAGTGGATGGCGATTTGAAGCAATTCACAACAGTTGTCACTCTATTTGTATAGTTTGTTTTCAAATTTTTCTTTAAATGGTTTTGAATTTTAGGGGGAGTAAGAAATTTCAGAAAATCCAATAACATGATAAAATTTGAAAAAGCCAAAAATCCAAAAACATTAGAAAATTTGAAAAAGCCAAAAACATGATAAAATCAAAAATGAGTTTTGTTGAGAAAAAGAGGAAATGATAGTACATCAGTGGACTATCACAGCATGCTAAAGAATTGGAAAGTTAAAATGTGATAAACGGTCTCACTGATGATGTACCAGTAGGTTTTTGTACGCTTAGTAGATTGTGTTCGAGATATAAACCTAAAATTCAAACTTGCTTATTTCGTGGGGAACATCTCTCGGATATATAGGTAACCCCTGAAATCTTGTTTGAAGGGCTTTCTGTTTCTGACATACTAGGTCTTTGTGCGTGGTGATATCTGGGGTATTATACCAGGACTTCTGATTTTGCGGGAGCAATAGCCTAGTCCTCGTATAATACTTTGCATTGCTTTAATCTTAAAGCCCGCCCTCAGCATAAAAAATGATGAAACATTGAAAAATGCTAATCATGTGCTGTTGTAAAAAAGATTCTCTAAAGGGAACCCACCGAAAAGCGAACCAATCTCTCTGATTTTTCGAAAGCAATAGCCTGAGCTCTCATGGTCTCGCATTTAACCCCTTTACAGATATCACTAGTGTACATTCACCTGTAAGACTGAATATAGGAGTCAGGATACGGGAGTATATTCTGAGGTGGGACAAGCGAATAAGTTTAAGTCTCTAAAACATTAATCTCGTATCTCGAAATAGTTAAACTTTGTGTGAAAATTTAAGTGGATCAGTATACTGACAATCTAAGTGAATCGTTTAGAACTTAAAATGTTTAATGCTTAACGGTGTTAGTGATTGGTTTCATAAACTGATATGATCCTCTTACACAAACTCACAAAAATATTGTCTGTAAATATTTCTTTACTGCATTTCGTTTATATCATAATAAAAAAAAATTCAGTGTGTTTTAGCATAAATTTTGAAAATTCAAAAAGATTTTCGACAACTGATGTTGGAGAGCTGATTTTCAAAATTCCGAGTGCTAAACATGATGAACAGGTTTGGGAAAGTGTGTTTGAAAAAGATTTTCTTTCAAGTGGTCATTCGAGATTATAAATGTTAAATCATTTTAGATGATATGTTTAAGTGATGGTTTGAAATTGATTCTACATGTGGTAAACAGAGATTAAATTTGTCAAATTTTAAATTTATGAAATTTATTTATGGGTTTAGAATGTGCAGGTTAGCCAGGTTTCGATACCTGAGTTGAATAAAAGCCAGGGCATGATCTTGGAACATAAGATATTTCAGACTGCGATCCCAGCATATCGAAAGGGGGAGTCTGAAGACATCAAGAGGGAGTCTGAGGATGTTGAAGAACTTAAGGAATCAAGAGATCTGATCAAGAGAGGATAAAGCCAGGTTGCA
Source organism: Helianthus tuberosus (assembly GCA_030545235.1). Lineage (NCBI taxonomy): Eukaryota > Viridiplantae > Streptophyta > Magnoliopsida > Asterales > Asteraceae > Helianthus > Helianthus tuberosus. The sequence continues at coordinate 56,292,626 of CM060406.1, forward strand.
ATTCTGATAGAGAAAGAGAAAAAGAGAAAGAGAAAAGAGTTAGAGATTGAGGATGCTTTACATTGTTAGATACTTTGGAGAGCACGTGAAGACTGATAAAGATTGAAGATGTTGTAGACGTGTACTGAAGACTCGTCGACATCTAAGGGGGAGTCTGTTGGTGCATATGTCTGTCGACTTCGTCTTGTATCAAGTCTTGTAATTAGAATGATTGATCAGGGCACGAAAATTGAGAAATGTATATGAAAAACCATTTCGCACGAAATGGAAAGTTTCATTTCGCACGAAATGAAGATGTCATTTCGTACGAAATGACTGTGGTCATTTCGTTTGAACCGTACCGTGCGAAATGGCTAGGTCTATATATAGTGGTCTTGTTCAAATCATTTGTAACTTTTCGATTCCAGAGCCGAAGTGCTGCTGAAGTGTCTACTCGCTGTAAAAAGTTGTTATATCAATCTAAAAGACAATTAGAGTGTATATCAAGCTGTTTCTAAGTCGATACGTTAGTTTTCGCCTCTCGTATTGACAAGAACTTTTCTGAACGACTCGTTTCGGTCGTGAAAATGATCCTACAAAGGACTTGGCAAAAGACACTACTAAAAGCTAGGCTTTGAACAATGTATCTTATCCAGGATAAGATACACAACCCAAACCCTTCGACACAGGATGACATCATCTTTTATTTCAGACAATACTTGAAAACTTCCAACGCCCGCCAGATCCATTTCAGTTCCCTGAAATATATGTAGTTTGAAAACATCAACAAAAGTTGGGCGAGTTCATGTGTTTTGTATGTGTGCACGAATAAGCCTTGTAAACATTGTAAGTGTGTGTGTATTTGTAAACCGATATGAAAGCAACAAGGAAACAGATCAATTAATGGTTTGCAAGGCCATTAATATGTGTGACGTGATGCAGGAAGGCTCAATCCTAGTGGATTTTGTACCGGGCTTCCGACTGGAAGACATAGTCACCTCCTGGGCCAAATCCCGGTCCTCATGGGTGGGGCTCGCAACACCCAAATAGACTATCACTCATGTCCCTCGGTCCTACTAGGAGGATTAATGGTCTTAAGCGTTGTACCCACCACTTACATGATCTAACAGTTCATTCCTTAGCTAACCTATATGTAAACGTTTGTAAACAGTTTGTAACACGTACTTCACCCCCGAAGTTATAAAACTGAAAACAGTTAAGAGAAAAAGGGGACATGAACTCACATTCCTGTGTCTCGAATCCGATGTAACTCAAAGCTGCTACTTGTTCACACGACTGCCTACAAACATACTATGGTTTATTAGACGGATAGGTAGTGCCTTGACTCTTAGTGTTAATTAGTATCTTTGAGTTACGTTTCCTTGTGTCTTAATATTTTCTCCAAAGTATATAATTATTTGTCAAAATAATAAATATTTTAACTTAATTATATTTATTAAATTTTGGAATATTAGTTAAAATAATATATTTTAACTTGACACATTTATGTGTTTACTTTCCCAAGGATGAGTGTATTCATACCCGTATTCTTAACCTTGTATATTTTTGCCAAGTATCGGTGGTGTATTCCGGTGTATTTATACGTACGAGAATACGTATTTTTATTGTGTTTATTAAGTATCCTTATACTTAATTTTTGTACTAAATTTTTCTGGAATAATATTTCTAATAAAAATTCACCAATATATATTCTTAAAATATATATTTTTTAAGAAATCATTTATAGAAATTTATTTATACTTCTTCTTGGCAAAAATGTTTATATTTTCATATAAATCTAAAAAATAATACATTTTCAAGATTACCTTAGAAAATATTTATAAATCCAATTTTCAACCAAAAACAATATATTCTAAGTTTATTTAAGAAAATATATTTCTCCAAAAATAATATATTTTCTAGTAATTCAAGAAAACACATATGTTTTTCTTTACCCAAAAATAATACATTTCCTTCTTGTAAAAAATATGATATATTTTTGTAACCATTATAAAAATCATATTTTTGTTCTCTTGGAGTCCAAAATACCGTTTATCAAAATATACTAATGAATTAAATTCCGGAATATTTATGTGAGTTATATTCCTTGTTCGGGTTCTCCAATTTTGGGTATAAATTATGTATTTATCTCTTGAAATTTTGGTAATACTTTGTAATGTAATTTTTGGTATTTTGGTGAGTTATATTATTTCAAGTCCTAAAATAATATAACTAATACACATGATATACAAGTAATCACACACATAGTGACATCTAAATATATATTTTCCTAAATACATATTTAGTCACTTTTATTATAAAAAACCAACCTCCAATATTTGTAATTTTTGTAACAAAAATTATGGCAATTTTTATATGAAAAATTATGGTTAAAATATACTTGTTAACACTTGTTTAAAAATATTTTTCTAAGTGTTAAATTTCTAGAAAAAATTTGCCATAATTTCCCCTTAAAAATTGAGGTTTCCTTGCTTTCAAAGCATTTCATTTTCTTTTGTAAATCATCACAATCAACAACAAATCAAACAATACTTACCAAGTGCCAAAATCAAGCTATTTACACAACTTCATGAACTTGAAAATTTATAAAAATTTGTAGCAACTTTGTAGTATGTTTAGTAAGCTTAGTTACCCTCTAAAGTGTGGCTTTTTATTTAAAAACATCATTCTTGAGGATTTTAGATGTTTACAACTTATAAAATAATTTTCTAAAAAATGTTTCTTCTTGAATTTTTCTTGTTAAATACATGTTTCTACATTTGATTAACCACTAAAAATGTGGTTAGTTTCTTTCAGAACCAAGTTTATGTAAATCTTGCATTTTAACTTAGTTTCTTGAGAAAATTATTTTTGAAATCACATATTTAAGAGTCTTATACTACACTTTGCTCATCATCATTCAAGAAATCCTTTCATACTTCAAGTTCATGCTTTCACATAAGGATGATCATCTTGATCTTTCATAAGATCATCCTCTTATCTTGCTAGATTATGTCTTTAATCACCATCTAGCAAGTTCATATGATGTTTAACATCATTAATACAAACAATCAACAATCAAGAAGCATACTAACACTTAAACAACATGATTCATCATGATTATTAGTCTTATGTTAAAGATTATGTTCTTGATCTTTAGTGTTCTTCATGATTAGTTTCTTGTATCACATTTTAACCAACTAAATAAGATGTAAAATGGGATTAAGATGATCTTACTACTAGCTCAAGGCTAGGGATGAACACAAGATGAAGATGATGTTGAATTTGGTGGTTAATAGCTTGTGAGAGAGGTCCTTCCACTTCCAAAGGATCCTAGCTCCTTTGTTAAGCTCCTTACACCTTGTGATCACTTGGAAATTGGATGAAATGAAGTGAAAAATGGTGGTGGTGTGGGTGTTGGTTTCGGCCGAGAGCAAGTGGGAGAGAAGGATAAGAGTGAGTGTGTTGTGTTGTGATGAGAATGAAGTTTATGGTCTTGTGGTTAGTGTTTATAATCTTCCAACATCATTTTCTCTAATGGATAATATGCTCACAAAGTAATAGACAAGATCCAATTAAATAAACAAAGAAAATCCAAGTGTGGGCCATCTTTGTTGACCGTAAATAGGAGGGGGGGGGGGGGGGGTATTGATTAGGTTGTAATGGTAAGTTAGTTTAGTTAGTTGAAATCTAATGGTTTAGTTAGGTTATAAGTTGTTATGATGTTATATAGGGTGTTATGTTGTTCGGGGACCATAACTAGCTTAGAAATGATGAAACAATGCTTCTAGTGAAAATTTGGTGTTTCGGGTAGTGTCCGGCTGTTCGGTTGGTTACCGGTTCGTTAAGGTGCTAAACTACGAAGTTTAGTGTGGTGACAGTTTTGATTCTCGACACTTAGGAAAACATTTTGGACCATTTAACCATAATTCTGCATAATATTTAGTTGTTTTAAAGCTGATTTTTGTTGAATTTTGCTGAATTCAGCAGTTTATATGAGTTTTAGGCACTTTCCGGCACTTAAACTATCTCTAAGAAGGCAGTTTTATGATCCATACTTTCCTACACACTATACTAGTGTAACTCTTGGTTTCTGGCTCATTCCGTGTCTCAATACCATGTCTGTCTATGTACTGAATTCTGTCAGCATTTTTCTGATTTGACTGATAACTGTGCTATCTCTGTTTCGTGCATCATTTGAATCAATAAAGTGTTGCATGCAATAATGATATGACATTTTGCAATATATGGTGCACATGTATGTATGCTAACAATAATCAGAAAACATTCATGTCATAAATGTTAAACCACCACAGTCATTAAGCACTAATCATTGTCTAATTAGTGTACGAATACATGAAATTTTGACAGTTGTCACATTCTCCCCCTGTTAAGAAAATTTCGTCCTGAAATTTTAAGTTGCGCTATTAGCAGCAGGGGAGTTAGGGAACAAATGTGGGTATTTTGCTTTCATACGATCTTCACGCTCCCAGGTAAACTCTGGGCCGTGACGTGCATTCCAACGAACCTTGACAAGCTTAACACTACTCCTCCGAGTCTTGTTAACCTTCCAATCTGTAACCTCAATGGGTTCTTCTGTGAACTGGAGTGTGTCGTCTATGTGTACTTCATCCTCAGGGATGACCACTGTCACTTGAGTTGGACTTTTCTTCAGATTAGACACATGAAATGTATCATGAACACCGTGTAATTCCTCTGGCAGCTCCAACTTGTATGCTATGGTACCATCCCTTTCCAGAATCCTGAATGGCTCGATATAACGTGGGTTTAACTTACCACGCTTCCCAAAGCGTGCTACACCTTTCCAAGGTGAGACTTTTAACAAAACCATATCACCCACTTCAACTTCCAAGGGTTTTCGTCTTTGATCCACGTAACTCTTCTGTCGATCACGAGCCGCCTTGATGCGCTCTCAGATCCACATGATCTTATCAGTCGTTTGTTGGACCAGTTCGGGACCAACCATCTGTCTGTCACCTGTATCTGCCCAGCATAACGGCGATCGACACTTACGTCCGTAGAGAGCCTCGAACGGTGCAACTTGGATGCTTGTATGGTAGTTGTTGTTATAGGAAAACTCAACCAAAGGCAGATGAGTATCCCAACTTCCACCTAAATCCATTACACAAGCACGTAGCATATCTTCTAGCGTCTGAATTGTCCTTTCGCTCTGTCCATCCGTCTGCGGGTGAAAAGCTGAACTCAGATTCAACTGAGAACCAAAAGCTTCTTGGAAGGATTGCCAAATCCTTGACACAAACCATCCATCTCTGTCTGATATTATCGAGATAGGCACTCCATGACGTGCTACTATCTCCCTGAGGTAAAGCTCGGCTAGCTTACCCGTGCTATCCTTTTCCCGAATCGGTAAGAAGTGCGCAGACGTTGTCAACCGATCTATGATTACCCAAATCGTATCATGTCCTCTAGGGGTCATGGGTAACTTTTTTATGAAGTCCTTAGAAATCTGCTCCCACTTCCACATGGGTATCTCCGGCTGTTGCAGAAGACCTGAAGGCTTCTGATACTCGGCCTTTACCTTGGCACAAGTTAAGCACTTCCCAACATACTTGGCAACGTCACTCTTAAGTTTTGGCCACCAATAGTGATCCTTTGGATCTTGGTACATCTTGTCCGATCCTGGATGGATCGAGTACCTCGATTTATGAGCCTCATAAAAAATAACCTCTCTAATACCACCAAAAAGCGGAACCTGAATACGTCCCATGAAATACAAGGTTCCTTCCTCGTTGGGTACCAACTTTTTCTCCATTCCTCGGAGATATTCAGCCTTAATGTTCTCTTTCTTAAGAGCTTCTTTTTGTGCAGCCCAAATACGCAACGTGAGGTCCGTTCGAATAATCATCTCTAAAGCCCTAACCCTTATGGGCTTGATCCTTTCTTTCTGACTTAAGGCGTCTGCTACCACATTCGCCTTTCTGGGATGATTCTTGATTTCGCAGTCATAATCATTTAACAACTCAACCCATCTTCGCTGTCTCATATTAAGCTCTTTCTGATCGAATATGTGCTGAAGGCTCTTGTGATCCATAAAAATAGTACATCGAGTACCATACAGATAATGTCGCCAAATCTTCAAAGCAAACACCACTGCGCCTAGCTCTAAATCATGCGTGGTGTAGTTCTTCTCATGGACCTTCAGTTGGCATGAAGCATAAGCGATAACCCTCTGGCGTTGCATTAGCACATAACCCAATCCCTGACGTGAGGCGTCACAGTATACCACGAAGTCGTCGGTGCCTTCGGGTAGGGATAATATAGGTGCATCGCATAGCTTATTCTTAAGCAGCTGAAATGCTTCTTCTTGTTTGTCTCCCCATTCATACTTCTTATCCTTTTGAGTGAGGGAGGTCAACGGTTGAGCTATCTTGGAGAAATCCTCTATGAATCTGCGATAATACCCTGCTAAACCCAGAAACTGTCGGATCTCGGTTGGCGTCTTCGGAGTTTCCCAGTTCTTGATTGCCTTGATCTTGGTGGGATCCACATGAATACCTTTTTCGTTAACCACGTGACCGAGGAATTGTACTTCGCGTATCCAAAACTCGCACTTTAAAAACTTAGCGTAGAGCTTCTCCTTCTTTAGCAGCTCTAGAATGGCTATGAGGTGTTGCTCATGGTCTTCCTTTGTCCGCGAATAAATCAAAATATCATCGATAATTACGATCACAAATTTATCGAGATATGGCTTGCAAACCCGATTCAGCAAATCTATAAATACTGTCGGTGCATTTGTCAACCCAAACGGCATCACTAGAAACTCGTAATGTCCATAATGAGTTATGAAGGCAGTCTTCGGTATACTTTCTTCTTGAATCCGCAGCTGGTGATACCCTGATCGAAGATCAATCTTGGAATAGTAACTTGATCCCTGAAGTTGGTCGAATAAATCATCAATCCTCGGCAAGGGATACCGATTCTTGATGGGTAACTTGTTCAGCTCCCGATAGTCGATGCACATACGAAAACTACCGTCATTTTTCTTGACGAACAACACTGGAGCTCCCCAAGGTGAGAAGCTCAGCCTAATGAATCCCTTATCCAATAACTCCTGAAGCTGCGTTGATAACTCTTGCATCTCTGAAGGCGCAAGTCGATAAGGTGTCTTGGCTACAGGCGCGGCGCCTGGAACCAAGTCAATGTGGAACTCGATATGTCGTTGAGGAGGTAATCTTGGCAAGTCTTTGGGGAAGACTTCAGGATATTCCTTTACCACATGGATATCTTCTAGCTTCGGCTCTTCGGCTTCCTTATCCACAACGTGAGCCAATAAGGCAACACATCCTTTACGCAAAAACTTCCGGGCTTTTAAGCAACTAATAATCCGCAGAGGCATATCATATTTCTCCCCGTGTATCACGATCGTCTCTTCATTCGCCATCGGGATGCGGATAATCTTCTCATGGCATACAATCTCAGCACGGTTACTCGAAAACCAATCCATCCCAACTACAGCGTCAAAGCTTCCTAACTCAACTGGTAGAAGGTCAATCGGAAACTCACGCTCTCCAAGCTCTATAACACAAGCTCTAATCACCTTGTTGGCTTCTACTAGCTTTCCATTAGCTAGTTCTATCGAGTACGGGATATCTAACTTACTTGCTACTAAGCCAAGTATATTCTTAAACTCTAGAGATACAAAGCTATAATCGGCACCGGTATCAAATAGCACAAATGCAAAATGTTGATTAATAGGGAACGTACCAGTAACCACGTTCGGATCCTGGCGTGCTTCCCTAGCTCCAATGTTGAACACTCTTCCACGAGCTTGGTTATTCTTTGGGCAATACCGCTTAAAATGCCCTATTTCACCACAACCAAAGCAACCTAGACCGCGTCCATTTCTAGTACCACTTTGGTTATTGTTATTATTTCCCCTGCGGTTTCCATTTCCCACCTGATTTCCATTTCCAGCCTGGTTTCTGTTTCCACCGCAGTTCTGATTACCATTCTGATTCCCATTACCACCACGGTTACTGTTGCCATTACCATTTCCTCCTTGCCCACCATTTCCATGACCAGCTCCAAACCAACACGTTTCCTTAGAATGACCATTCCTTCCACAGTTACAACACTTCCTAAACCTGCACTGACCGGCATGATGAAACTGACATACATCACACTTGGGCAGAGTACCCATGTACCCTTTCCCTTTGTTCTCAGCATTTACAGTGCCAACTTGTGCCTCAACTGGCGGATTAGCGTCTCTACACTTGTTGGCATGGTTGTTGTTCGCCCGAGTACCTTTCTTGAAATTTGAGAACTTCCTCTTGTTTTCCCCAGACGACTCCACATGAGCCTCTTTCTTCTTTGCGTCGGAAATCAAGAATTTTCCCAATCTAACGGCTTCCTCTGTCAGTGCCACACTCAAGTCGATTGCCTTAGTAATTGTTGGTGGCTTGGAAGCAGTCACCATGCTCAGAATCTGTGGTGCCAAACCCCAGATAAAACGTTCTATCCTCTTAAACTCTGGTTCTACCAAGTAAGGAACCACGCGAGACAAATCATGAAATCTCTTCACATACTCAGCTACTTTAGGACCTTCCATTCTCAGATTCCATAATTCAGTTTCCAACTTCTGGATTTCGGCTCGGGAACAATACTTCTTTCGCATCAGCTCTTTCAATTCATCCCACGTCAATGCATATGCAGCAGCCTCACCCAATGTCTAAACCTGAAGGTTCCACCATGATAGAGCCCCATCTAGAAATAGTTCAGAAATGTACGTGACCTGATGCTCTGGAGCACATTTACTCATTCGTAAAATAGAATCCGTCTTCTCAACCCATCTCACAAAAGCTATGGCACCCCAAGTGTCGTCGAAGTTCAGAGGCTTGCAGTCCAAAAATTGCTTATAGGTACAGTCTGTACACAAGCAACATCATTCACAGAAAGCATTTAGCAAAGCACACTTGGAAATGTCCAAATGTATTGTAATGTGTCTTAGGTGACTTAAACATTACCGTTAGGTGGGTTATTCCCTGAGGTACCTCCGCTGTGTTCGGAGCGAAGGGCCTCATGTTGTGCGATGGCCTGTGAGATGCGCTCTTGTAATTCTGCTTCAGTCGTGGGCAGTTGATTGTTCCTTCGAGGAGGCATTCTCCTTCTAATAAGAAGATTTGATAGGTCAGGTCTTATTCATTAAGTAAATAAGTAATTGTCTAGAGGTCGTATGTATATATATATATATATATATATATATATATATATATATATATATATATATATATATATATATATATATATATATAAACAATCTTCATATCAAACAATCATGCAACAACACAATCATAGTATAAATTTGTTACCCAACATTGTGTTTAGTGAGAACATGACGATTGAGCTTTCATTAATTACCGACCACAGTTATATTGTTTAAAAAGTGTATCACATCAAAAGGGACATAGGGTTACACTACCCTTGTCCAATAAGTCCATCAATATACAAAAATCACATGATCAAAAAGTGGTCTTCAAAAGGCTTCACAAACTCGGCTCAATAGTGGTGCTCTCACCAAAAGTAATGCAATCTGCATAAAACCAAAAACCAACTATGCTGATGGTGGAGGTGGAGGAGGAGGGAAGAAAAGCAAGCTGCGAACATGCGCAAGCTCCTCCTCGAGCTCGTATACACGGCGAAGTAAGTAACTGATCTGCTGCTCGACAATAAGGAAATGAGTAAGTAACTGATCTGGAGGAACGAAAGTAGACTGACAGGGACAAGGTGGAGGACGTGGAGTCAGCTCAAGCTCCAAAACTCTGCGACTCAATACCTCGAACTGTAACTGAAGCGATAAAAGCAACTCATCCCGTGTGTAGCCAACAAAATGGGAGGGATGGTAGGGATTTGAGATCGGCATAGAGTATGGTGGGAACCATCGGAATGGCTCGTCAAGCGGTGAAGAAGTGAAGGGGCAAACGGTGCAGTCTGAGGAATCTGAGGAAAAACTGCCGAAGCAAAAGGATCGTAACTAGGATGCTGGCCCGAAGTACCTTCCCCTGGATGGGGTGCATGGATGTTCTGAAGGAAAACAATCGGCAAATCAGTGCGATGGACATCGGACTCTACAGGAGGGAGAGGAGCAACACCAGCGGGTGCGCGTGGAGGAATAAATGGCTCAACAATTGGAAGATCAACAGGTGTAGGAACTGGGTCAGGAATAAGAGGTGCAATGTTTGGTAAACCAAATGGGACATGGTCATGAGCAGGAATCGGCTCAGGGTCAACAGGTGCAACATCAGACTGACCAACATGAATAGGGTCCGGATCCGGGATATGCTCGGGGTTCTGTGGAGGAGATGGTGCAGCAGACATAGCAGTGTCATCGTCTGAGTCGGTAGCAAAAAGTTGCAATCCGGCCGCCTGTAAAGCTGAAGATGTCACAGACTCAAATGAGTATGAAACAGAGTGCAAACTAGAATCAGAGGATATCTCAATGACAGGAACAACAGGAGGTGGGACAGCTACAACATCCTCATCTATCTCCCCATCACCCTGGGTGTCAATTGGAGGACCGTCTACAAACAAATCGACGACGTCATTGAACAAGTCATCGAAAGGCCAATCCTCGGGAGAGATGACCACAAGAGGAACATGATCGAGGATCGGAGCCACGATGTGCTCACCATCGGGGTGACCAATGATGAGGTGATCATGGACTGGAGCAGGGATGACAAAAGGATCCTCGTCAGGGAAACCATCAGCAAGAGGTAAATCATCGCCAAAGTCGGGCAACGCAAACGGGTGGAAGTTGTCCTCGTCCTCAGATAGCATGTCAGGATCACTCTCAGTATCTGACGTAAATATCTCTGGCTCGAGTATAACCTCGTCATCTGACACGACAACCATCGGGTCATGGGTATCGGATACCCCACTCTCTGAAGACGACATGATGCCTGTAACATAACATTCCTAACATGTGCATATATATTAACCACTATCAATTAGTATGCAATCAAGACAGTTATCACTCAATCATGTATTCACATTATCCTTCATGAAACTTTTTCTATCTTTCCTAGTCTACCGGTCTGCAAGGGGTTTGTGATTGCAATCGTGTTTCTTGTCTTTCCTTTTGTAAAAATGTTTGTTCCATGGATCTGGGCGTTTTGTGTATGCAATGAAAAATATGTTGTAAAAATATTTTCGTGAGAGCCCTAATGATTGTAGTCTAGACTCGAGAAAGAATCCTTGTTCGCTACAATCGAAGCTCTGATACCAAACTGTCACACCCTGACTTTTGCGGAAGCGTGATTATGTGTGACTTGCTTAATATCATTGCATTCAACCATAACCAACAACTATATGATAAACCCAGATGTTCATCCATGAATTAAGTTTCAAAATGTTACAACCATCATTGTTTAACAGAAATCCGAGACTTCACATTCATATTACAAACCATCCAAATTGTTTAAAGTTCCATAAGGACTTGGTAAAAGACACTACTAAAAGCTAGGCTTTGAACAATGTATCTTATCCAGGATAAGATATACAACCCAAACCCTTCGACACAGGATGACATCTTTTATTTCAGACAATACTTGAAAACTTCCAACGCCCGCCAGATCCATTTCAGTTCCCTGAAAAACATGTAGTTTGAAAACATCAACAAAAGTTGAGCGAGTTCATGTGTTTTGTATGTGTGCATGAATAAGCCTTGTAAACATTGTAAGCATGTATGTATTTGTAAACGGGTATGAAAGCAACAAGGAAACAAATCAATTAATGGTTTGCAAGGCCATTAATATGTGTGACGGGATGCAGGAAGGCTCAATCCTAGCGGATTTTGTACCGGGCTTCCGGCTGGTAGACATAGTCACCTCATGGGCCAGATCCCGGTCCTCATGGGTGGGGCTCGCAACACCCAAATAGATCTATCACTCATGTCCCTCGGTTCTACTATGAGGATTAATGGTCTTAAGCGTTGTACCTACCACTTACATGATCTAACAGTTCATTCCTTAGCCAACCATACCATATGTAAACGTTTTTTGAATTTTTTTGTAGTTTGGTGAGTTATGTTATTTCAAGTCCTAAAATAATATAACTAATACACATAATAAACAAGTAATCACACACATGGTGACATCTAATATATATTTTCCTAAATACATATTTAGTCACTTTTATTATCAAAAACCAACTTCCAATATTTGTAATTTTTGTAAAAAAAATTATGGCAATTTTTATATGAAAAATTATGGTTAAAATATACTTGTTAACACTTGTTTAAAAATATTTTTCTAAGTGTTAAATTTCTAGAAAAAAATTACCATAGTTTCCCCTTAAAAATGGAGGTTTCCATACTTTCAAAGCATATCATTTTCTTTTATAAATCATCACAATCAACAGCAAATCAAACAATACTTACCAAGTGCCAAAATCAAGCTATTTACACAACTTCGTGAACTTGAAAATTTATAAAAAATTGTAGCAAGTTGGTAGTATGTTAGTAAGCTTAGTTACCCTCTAAAGTGTGGTTGTTTATTTAAAAACATACAACTTGTAAAATAATTTTCTAAAAATGTTTCTTCTTGAATTTTTCTTGTTAAATACATGTTTCTACACTTGATTAACCACTAAAAATGTGGTTAGTTTCTTTAAGAACCAAGTTTATGTAAATCTTGCATTTTAACTTAGTTTCTTGAGAAAATTATTTTTGAAATCACATATTTACAAGTCTTATACTACACTTTGATTATCATCATTCAAGAAATCCTTTCATACTTCAAGTTCATGCTTTCACATAAGGATGGTCATCTTGATCTTTCATAAGATCATCCTCATATCTTGCTAGATTATGTCTTTCATCACCATCTAGCAAGTTCATATGATGTTAACATCATTAACACAAACAATCAACAATCAAGAAGCATACTAACACTTAAGCAACATGATTCATCATGATTATTAGTCTTAGGTTAAAGATTATGTTCTTGATCTTTAGTGTTCTTCATGATTAGTTACTTGTATCATCTTTTAACCAACTAAATAAGATGTAAAATGGGATTAAGATGATCTTACCACTAGCTCAAGGCTAGGGATGAACACAAGAAGAAAATGATGATGAATTTGGTGGTTAATAGCTTGTCAGAGAGGTCCTTCCACTTCCAAAGGCTCCTAGCTCCTTTGTTAAGCTCCTTACACCTTGTGATCACTTGGAAATTGGATGAAATGAAGTGAAAAATGGTGGTGGTGTGGGTGTTGGTTACGGCCGAGAGCAAGAGGGAGAGAAGGAGAAGAGTGAGTGTGTTGTGATGAGAATGAAGTTTATGGTCTTGTGGTTAGTGTTTATAATCTTCCAACATCATTTTCTCTAATGGATAATATGCTCACAAAGTAATAGACAAGATCCAATTAAATAAACAAAGAAAATCCAAGTGTGGGCCACCCTTGGTGACCGTAAATAGGAGGGGGGGTATAGATTAGGTTGTAATTGTAAGTTAGTTTAGTTAGTTGAAATCTAATGGTTTAGTTAGGTTATAAGTTGTTATGATGTTATATAGGGTGTTATGTTGTCCGGGGACCTTAACTAGCTTAGAAATGATAAAACAATGCTTCTAGTGAAAATTTGGTCTTTCGGGTAGTGTCCGGTTGTTCGGTTGGTTACCGGTTCGTTAAAGTGCTAAACTACGCAGTTCAGTGTGCTTTATGTTACCTTTTGTGACAGTTTTGATTCCCGACACTTAGGAAAGCATTCTTGTTGGGATTGAACCCTACCAGAGGAACAGATAATGTAAAGCCAAAACCTAGTCACAACAGTGGATCCACAATAAGCAGCGGTTTACTTTAAACTTCCCCCTTGAAAGTGATTTATAACAACTGATGGTCTTACATCCACTGACTGGATACAACTGCTGCTGTTCTGCATAACTACTGATGAAGCTTAGAAGGCTGCTGGACACTAAGCACTGCTGATACAAACTGCTGATAACAAAGCTCTGCCCAATCAAGGACTGATCAACCTTGAGGAAAGCACTGATGTAAAGAGAGAGCAGTTGTTTTGTGAATTATTTGTTTTATGTATAGTCAGTGGTTAGGCATAGCAGTATTTGTAAAAGGACAGTATATACAGGTTGTTAGGCTGTTAGACGTCGCTTTCATGGTGACGTCAGCTGAGATACCTCAGTGGTTTGGTTTGCCTATAAATGTAACAGTACCATGTACTGTTACATTTGATTGACTGAGCGGATTCTTCTCCTCATGTCTAATCCTTTCATCTTGTGTGCAACCAACCTTGGGGCATCAGGCTGAGGGGGAGCTTAGTTTGTAAGCATGTCTGTAATCTTTTGCTTTGATTTGTAATATTTTGACTCTATGAAAAGCAAATGCTATCAAACCATTTTCTCCATTGATTGTGTTTACAAAGTTTGTATCTATTTCCGCTGCACTTTACATGTTTTCATATTCACTAATTGTTCAAAACATACAAACAAACATAATCATGAAAGCCCCAGATTCTAACAATTGGTATCAGAGCCTGGACAGTCAATTTCGATTTAACAGTCAAATTGACATAACAGTTCGGCTCAAAATTCATTGATACTAAGGTTGGTTGTATTTAGTTGAAAAACAGAGTATCGAGTAAATCATGTTCAAAATGGTTATTTAAAATACTCTGTAAATCAACCAAGATGTCATATGACACACAAATTTCACATAACAAGTGATTTCATGCACAAGACACTCATGGTTTCTAGATCTGAAAACAATATCTGTTTAAACTATGAGATTACTTCCTATTTTCTAAATTGATCTCAATTGTTGATGTAAAGTTTGTGTTGTTTTTTATTAAATACTAAAGTATGAACCTCAGATTAACAAAACCTATGTTCATAAAACATTGATGTTTTGCTAACATAAAATGAGGGAAATTAAAACTTTAGTTATTCAGATCTTATGTGTTGAAAACAGGTTGAGATACTCAAAAGGAACAAATCAACCTTGTTTAAATACATTAAGATAACATGGGTCAACATAGTCCGTATCATATGTAGTGTGAGATTGGCTGAAAAACTTGTGCAAACATGACCAAGTCTCTCAAAACATTACTGCAAAATGATTTTGGACTAAAATTCACAAAAAACTCGAAAGTGTGTTTATCTCAAAACTTTTGAAGTCAAAAGAAAAGAGTATAAATATAAAACACTTAAGAGTCAAAGCTTGGGGTAATAATGGTCATTAAGCAACTGTCTGTGCTTATTGGTTCAAGTAAGTTCAAGTGATAATAGTGTTTCCAGTGATTAAATTTCAAGAGGACTAGACAAATATTCAAAAATTCATCCATGTGTCCTCATGTTTGCAATCAACTGACAAAGAAAATGGTACCAAACAGTGGTCAAATTGTATACAAAAGTTTCCTACCACTGTTGTCAAACCACTGTCCATTTTAAATAACTTATGGATGATGTGATTATATACTTTATTGAAATTATACCAGATCCTTTTTGATACTATTCTCAGAAAATCCTTTAACCATTTTTTTATTGCGTTCAAAGGATTTTCTCGAATAACCAGGATATATTATTCATATTTTTTTTGAATAATATATTTGGAACTTTTGCTTGTTTTTGTTGGCAATAGTTTCAGCTCCTGTCAGGATGTAATACCTTATTTTTGGTGGTATTATTGTCCTTATAAATGGGTCAAAAGGAAATGGTACGTATGTCAAAATCATGTTATTCTCAGGTTTGCTCCTAATTTTTTATCAAAGGTTGATTGCTAACTGTGCTTGAATTACTAGGGTACTCATGTTTTAATTGAATATTAAACGAGAATGAGTTGCTTTAGTAAAAAGTTTTCATCATCTGGGGTACTTAAACCACTGTCATTCAAAATTGACATTTGGCAAAACCTTGAATGAAAATTCTCAAAACTGTTGCTGGAATACTTGTCTTTCAGATCTGTACCATTTACCCTAACCACTGTTTTGTTCCAACGTCTGATCTCAAAACACTGTCCACTGCTGAAAGTTAACCACTGATCCCTCATTTTCTTGACAAGCACTGATGTTCAAAATCAGTGTCTTATTCACTGATATGTTATCCACTGATAGCAAAAATCATCCACTGATAGCAAAAATCATCCACTGCCCACAATTTTTACCGTTGTAACCACTGATGCTTAATACGTCAGTGGCTCTTAAAACAACTGTTCTCCATACTTCATCCATTTCATCAGTGTTTGACACGTGGTCAGTTTTTAGCCCTCAGATCGTAATAACCGCTGCCACATCAGCAATCATTTTTTTTCCTAAATAAAACCCTGCCCTAAACCCCCAAACAGGGTTTTACGCTGTCGAATTGAATTCCAAAATTCTCTTCAGAAAGCAGTTTCCAACCCTTCTTCTCAAAATCTTCAAAATCATTCTTCATTCTTCTCCGCAA
The DNA here is from genome assembly GCA_030545235.1 of Helianthus tuberosus. Lineage (NCBI taxonomy): Eukaryota > Viridiplantae > Streptophyta > Magnoliopsida > Asterales > Asteraceae > Helianthus > Helianthus tuberosus. The sequence continues at coordinate 56,309,035 of CM060406.1, forward strand.
AAATGACAAAATCAAAGTCGAAATCAAAATCAAAACCTAAATCACCACCACCCTCCAATGAGGTCGCTCAAACGACCGAAGAATCAATCAAAATACCATACAAACAATCTCACAACTATTTGGGTTTACTCACAAAACCCACAAACAACCATACCTTTGATTTCATTCTCGAAACCATATCTACATCAAAGTACAAAACTTTGTTGACAGTAGACGCTCCCATATATCTGCAAACCCAGAGAGAGTTCTGGAAAAATGCTACGCTTGAAAAACAAGATGATAAAGTAGTAGCCATTAACTCCTCGATACAGGGTACGGCGATTCAAATCACTCCGCAATCACTATCAGAAATCTTCAAACTCGATGATCAGAAAGGTAAAGCTTCCTTTGACAAAAACGAGTTAAAAGCTGATTTTCTGAAAAGGGGCTATGCAGAACAGTCAAAGGTAGATACCCTACAAAAGGGTTATTTTCCATCTGCACCCAGATTTTTATTTCACACACTTCTGATGTGTGTTTCGAATAAAACAACATCTTTTAACGAAATACCATTGAAAATTCAATGTCTGGGTTATGCTATTTTGAATAATAAGGACTACAACTACTCCCAGGAGATTTTTAATGACATGGTAAAAAACGTTGAAAGTAAAGCATTTTTGTTGTTTCCAAGATTTTTGAGTTATTACTTTTTAAAAAAATTTGATAAGAAAAATGAAAATTTACTTAAACAAGGTGTCTATTTTCAAATAAAAAGCTTGACACCTGAAACATTCACTAGAATGTTGGCACCAATAAAAACAAAAGCAGGGGTACCTGAGCAGATTTTAGCGGTTACAACTGCTCCTCAGGTATCAGCTGCTGATCCCACTGCTCCAGGTGATCAAAGTAACACAACCACTTCTTTGAAACCCACACCTGATATCACCAAAAAGACCAAAAGAAAAACATCCAGAAAACCCACCAAACCCAAAACAAAGGCAACTCTGGAAGATGAGATCCCAGAGGAAATGCCTGTGACAACACAAAATTCACCACAAACCACTGCTGCTACTTCCTCACAGCAGTCGGAAGAAAGTTCTCAACCCATGCCTAAAACTCCTCCTGCATCTTCACAAATGGATCAGGTTGTATTCACAGGGACACCAAATTATGAAGCTCTAGATCCACTTGGCTCTATCTTCCACAGTCCTGATCAAAAGGACATGTCTCTTTCAACACCTATACCCTCACCAATCATAATGCCACAATCCATGCTACCCTTGTTGCATGCAGCTGCTATAGCTCAGACACAAACCAGTTCCTCTCTATCACCTATCACTGAGAGTATACCCCCACAAGAGACTGGGTCTGATGCTACTACTTCTGCTATCCCAACAACAATTGAGGAGGTTACACCCCCTGAGTTACAAGTAACTCCCGGTGGTAGTTCAAGTGGAGCAGCAACTACAACTTATGGATCAACAAATCTTCAGTTGGACAGTTGTTTCATAAGTAAGTCTCCCTTGAAGGCAATTTCTTCCATGGCAACTTCGGTAACCACCAGTGAGTTGGATCTAACTACTGGTACCATCAAAGGTTTATCGAGTGCTGAAGAAAGAAGTCCCCAGTACCAAGAACAAGGGGCATCAATGGATGATTTTTGGGACTCTGTCCCCAAGACACACATTGATATAACCACTGCTGGTGGGGATTCAGATGATCCCAGTAAAATGGGTGATGATTCAAGATATCAGGAATTGACGGGCAGAGTTGAAAAACTTGAAGAATCGGTTTCTGAAATAAAGGAGACGGTGCAAGAGATTTTGAAAGCTCAGAAAGCACAATCCACTGCTGTTCCACCTCAAGCACCTGCTCCACAACAAGCACTTGCTGCAAATGAGCTCTGGAATCTTTTTCAACCTATGCTTGAAAGACAAAAACAAGTGGCTGATCAGCAGCATGAAATGCATATACAAATGCTGACCAATATGGTGGAATCAAGGTTCAAGGATACTCAAGCAGATATCAAGGCTATTTAGGCCAGCATCCAAACTACCACTGGCAAAGCTCCTTCAACTTTGCTGTTCTTTGATGACCCCCTTGCAGATAATGCCAAAAAGGGGGAGAAAATAAAGCAAATTAAGAAGAAGGGAATAGAACATGGCCTGTGTGTTGAACCTAAGCAAGCAAAGCAAACATCTAAACCACCTCCCACGAAATGTCATACAGCTGATACAACAGAAGTTACAAAAACTGCTGTCAGTAGCCAAACAGCTGCCATTTCATCAACACACACACTTTTAACACACACCACTCTATCACACACCATTACAACCACTGTTCCACCATCATCCTCATCTACAATCATATCACCACCACTGCCTCCTGCCATAAAGCAGAAGACAGCAGATGTTACAACATCTGCTGTAATGACAACAGTGATTGAAACACCAGTTGTTTCAACCACTGTCAGTCAATCACAATCACAAACCACTGCTATACAATCTCAAACCATTGATTCATCCAAAACATCATCTGCCCCTTCTTCATTAAAAAGGAGAAGGAATCTCATATCAGATGATGATTCACCACCATCATCACCACCATCAAAAACTACCTCACCACTTCCATCCCCAGCTCAAAAGCAGAAGACATCTGCTGACATATCAGCAGTTGTAATGACAACAGACGTTGAGACACCAGTTGTTTCAACAGCTGTTAGTCAATCATCCACCACTGCTCTCATCCTTCCTACATCACAACCAAAGCTCTTCAACAGAAAAAGAAAGCCAATCTCTGCCGATGAGGGTATACATGATCCTAATGCTGCACAATATCCACTGGAGCTTGAAGCCATCAAAAATGAGATGAGGCAATTCTATACAGAAGAAGACCCTTCAAAAAGAAGGTTCTCCTCACTCAGAGGCTACATGCCACCAGATGATATGGATGATTACCTCAAAATCAAGGCAAGGCAAGCAAGACTAAGAGCTAAAGTTGAGAGTGAAAAAGAACGATTAAGCGAAGATGGCATTGCTAAAAGACTGGAGTTCTACTTCACAAAAGTAAAGCAGATAGAAGAGTTTGCACAAGACCTAAACAAAGAAAAGGCTGATCAAAAGAAAGAGTTAAGAAAACAATATCTAGCCTACATCATGAAAGATAAATTCTATCCTGCTGAAGAACAACAGTTCAAAGAATGGCCAGTAGTAGCTCTTAAGCGTGAGGCAGAAAGGATTGAGAAAATTAAGAATGATCCTACAAAGAAGAAGAATGCTCCAAACTGGAGAAAATACGAAAAGCTCATTGCTGACCTAACTGCCGAGTATAAGAGAAAGAAAAAGGAGCTGGTGGATGCAAAAATGGATACTGCTGAAGCCATATCAAAATGGTCAAAACAACAGATTGATGAAGCCTATGAAAGGCTAAAGAAAAGAAAGATAACTGTTTCAAGCACTTCAAAGAAGCATGAACAAAGAGTGAAGCTTGAACAACAGATAGAAAACCTCAAAACACTGTTCCGGTCTACTTTTGTGACAAACCAAGAAGAAAAAGAACAGTTGACCAGTGAAGAGGTTAAAGAAAAGGAAGTTGAGTACTTCACAGAATCCATCATGAAAATGGGTCTAAAAGAACAGAGCTCAGAAAAACTTCAAAACCTTTTAAAAGGGATGTTTACCAAACCTGCATCATCAGACACTTCAACAGACATGACAGACATTGAAAAGCAAGAGCTGATTGACAGAGAAACTGCAGAAGATATAGCTGCAGCAAATGATGTCATAGAAATGGCTTTCAAAAGAATGTCTGAAAGTCTGCAAGTCTTCTCAAGGCCAATATCTCAAAGCTCATCATCAAATAAATCTCTCCCAAGAAATCCATTGGGTTTAAAAGTACTAAAGTGGCTCTCTGATCAAAAGACCCACGTATTGACTCTGGTCAGATCCAATGGAGAGGTGAAGTATATATCAAGGAAAGAAGCACTAGGCCTTAGTGTTCAAGATTTGCAGGATCTCCTTGAACTTACACTGTGTAGGGATGAAGATGATATAAGTTCCAGAGACTTTGAAGCAGATTTTAAAAGAGAAGCAAAGGAACTTTTGATGAGGAATAAAGATCCAGAATAATGACAGGTTTTGGCATTATCTGTTCCAGGGGGAGATTGTTGGGATTGAACCCTACCAGAGGAACACTACTAGAAAATAGGGTTTTTGTCACAACATATTCGGTTACAAAACGGTAGCAATTGCCTTGTTGCCACCGTTTTGCAACCGAAAATGCGGTGACAAAAACACCTGTGTCAATTGCCCTAATTTCACCAAATAGCGACCATTTCCATATTTTGCTACCAAATTTCTGCCACCACAAAAGCGGTCAAAATTATTTGTGACCGCCCCTATTTTGCTACCGAGTTGTGACGGTTTTTTGCCACCATTTTGTTACCATTTAGCCCACTTTAACCACCGCTTTTATTGAAAACTTACATCTTTTTATCACCCTTTTGCCACCATTTTGATACCAATATTGCCACAATTTAGCCACCACTTTCATTACCATTTTGATACCATTTTTCTATTTGAATTAAATAATTGCCACCATATTGGTGTCCCTGTTTTCATATTTTATAGTTTTCCTGCTTTTCATGAAAACTACAATTCAATAAAATTACAAATTTATATAAAACATTCCATAAAATTACAAAATCATAAAATTATACAAAACATCTCTATTTCAGTTTTTCCTATTTCAAAGTCATAAAACATTCTAACAAAAATACAAACTAAAATATCAAATAACCGAAATTATCGTTATATAATAAACATCGAAAACTTCAAAACCAAGTGTTTATAGCCTATCTTCGAATCGTAACTTTAACATCTTCATCCACTTTATCTTTTTCAGCCAACAATTTCATTCTACATTTCTTTTTCTTCATTATTTTCCTTAGCGAGCTCCTTGATAACCAAGTTCAACGTTTCAATCTACAAAACAACAATGAATAGCATTAAGCAATTAGAATCAAGGAAAACTGATAACGGGTCAAGTTGGTTGCAGAAGAATAAAATCCGGTTGTGAGTTACAATTCAAGTGCTACATTAAAAAACGGCAGCAGCAACAATCAACTTACCATACCAGCAGCAATCCGTTATTAACCTAATCTTCAAGAACCAAATTAAAGAACCATTTATAATACAAGTAATATATTTATTAATAGTTTTGTATAGGATTGATCATCATCATCATCATCAACATCATCATCATACTCAGTAAATCCCACCAATAGCAAAGCTAAGGTAGGGTCTGAGGAGGGTAAGATGTAGACAGCCTTAGCTCTATTCCGTAGGAATAGAGGGGCTGCTTCCAATGAGCCCCCCGGCTCGAAATATCAGTCCTTGACCGATATCCAGTTTTTTTTTACCACATTAACTGCTTAGTTTAGCAATAATATTATTTTTGGAACCGCGTAGATTTTTTGTTTTCATATATGGTTCAAAAACTTTTACCATAAAAAATGAACCAAAATAGTGTGTGGGTCAACCCAACACGGCTTGTATTAGTAACACAACCCCTTTAACCACTTCCAAAAATGATAGAAGTGATAGTACCTTGACTTCTCTCAAATTTATGCATTCTTCCCACGAATAATTTTTTCTTTCATTTTCTTAATGGCAACCTGTAACCACAACACATCAACTTTACGAAACACAATCACTTAAACTTGATAAGTTCATAAACACAAAATTTTAGTTCCAAAATGCTCTGCTAATCAGAAAAAACCTACCACTTCACCATTATGTTTACTTATAGCCCGATAGAAAAAACCTACCACTTCACCATTATGTTCACCGGTTTGTCTTGTGGTTTAATTGTTGAAATCAGTTTGCAGACCATTACAATCTTGCTGCAAAGAATTATCACATGAAAAATTAGAATTTCTTTTTTGGCTAGCCAAAGGAGAACTTTATTCAAACTACACAGGCTTAACCCACCTTAGGCCATGTGTATTGGGGTTATATAACTTGATTGTGTAACTCAGCAGCAAGGCGATTGGCGCTTGGGAGCAGATTCGAACCCGTGACCTTGTGCTTATTGTTGCAGTTTTTTATCTTTTCAGAACAGATCAAATTAACAACATAAACAATGAAATGAGACCTTCAAATGTCATCGTGTTAGCTAGGCTGCTACCTACAAGTGCTGGATTTAACATGAACACAAGCTATTCGCAAAGGATGAATCCTTTTAATACCCATGATCAGAACAAACTAAACTTTATTCTTAAAACTAATAATAATTATATTGGATATAATCAAAGTAGCAAATATCTTTGAATCAAATATAGTTGGTCTAATTATTTTTATATTCCTCATTTTTCTAAAAGACATGTTTCAAACGAATCCTTTTGCTCTGATCTATTTTGTAACAAACCAAATTAATATTTTAAACTACATGTTTTGACCCGTTACTCGTAAAAGATAGCTAGTTTACCATTTGATCAACTACAAGATGATAAAGAAAAAAATCTACTTTATTGACTTGCTTCATTCTACTCTCTCCTAAAAGATTAATGGGATCCAATGTAAAAAAATTACTTTATTGACTTGCTTCCTTCTACTCTCCCCTCGATCTCGATGTTTGTTTTGCGATCATATTTCTAAAATGTATATATAGCATGTGCCAAGTTCTTTTTATATGTATTTTACTTTGCATAAAATAACACAAATGACATTGCTACAAGATTAAAATCAATAAATGTCACATGACCTCCCTATTAACCAGAAGCTCAAACAACCGAATTAAACTTAACAATTCGCAATTAAAATTATTCTTGAACTAATTATTAGTTTTATGTACTGTGTTCCACCTGCTCTAAAAAAAGTCGGATGCTTTTGGACTTCTAATGGTAATTGGTAAAGATGTGCACTCGGGGTTCAAAAATTGATACCAATTCTAGGGATTAAACAACAAGAAGTACAATTATGATGTAAACTTAAATAACCTAAAAGAGGGATATGCATATAGATTTACAAAACAAAAATTGACAAACCATGAACTTTCATTTTTCTACTAATGTAACGATTTTTGTCCTAATTTATCACTATTAAAATTTAAAACAAAGGTACATAATTAATTCATTAATACATTAGGGTTAATTAAACAAAAATTCATACATAACTGCATCAGAAACAAAACCTAAGCACAGTGCCTGAATAGCAGAATTTGTAGATTCCTTAAATCAAATAAATAGTCACCACCAAAGAACAAAGGTTAATATAACAAACTTGCAAACACACTGTGCAACATCAACGCACCACCAGGATGATACATTTTTAAGAGAAGACACCCAATAATGAATTAGGGTTAGGGGCGTTGTTATGATATAACAAATTATGAAATTGAACATATAATCTCAAACAGAAAGATTAACACATCAATTGAACATCAATCGAAGTTGTTGTGTGTGTACCTGTGAGGAAAAAGGAAAGTGTGGCCACTGTTTAGAAGGTGGATCCCGGCGGCCTTAGCGGCGGAGGGTAAGATAACGGGAGTTGTAAGTATCATCGAAGTAAAATACGAACAATCACGTATCAAATCATACAATAATTGAGAGACTTCCAGAACAAAATCAAACTTAAACACATATATAAGATTGGCTTACATAACTGTAAGAGCATACCAGTACGATCAAGATCTATATCACATCGAGCGAACTGGTACAAATTTGAAGAGTCTCGATATGGTCAGAGATTTTTATCAGAGTGGTTCTTCGACATGGGGGGTATAATTTTAGAGACAGGGGTTTAAATGATCAAAACCCTAACTTTAGAGAGGGGCGGGCTACATAAAATTCGCCCACCAAATTATATTTCCATCTTGCTACCGCTAAGTGGTAACAATTCATTGTGTTTGCCTGTCATTTTATACATTACTATTTTTTATTATTATTTCATTATGTTTCTTACGAATTTGTCACCGAAAATAAACGGTGGCAAAATTTGCAACCACTTTGCTACCTTATCGTACCAATCATGCTTAATACGCATTTTCATGGGAAATTGGTTGCAAAGTTTGCAACGTTTTTCTTTGGTAGCAAATTTTGGTGACAATTGCTCATTTTTCTAGTAGTGGAACAGATAATGTAAAGCCAAAACCTAGTCACAACAGTGGATCCACAATAAGCAGCGGTTTACTTTAAACTTCCCCCTTGAAAGTGATTTATAACAACTGATGGTCTTACATCCACTGACTGGATACAACTGCTGCTGTTCTGCATAACTACTGATGAAGCTTAGAAGGCTGCTGGACACTAAGCACTGCTGGTACAAACTGCTGATAACAAAGCTCTGCCCAATCAAGGACTGATCAACCTTGAGGAAAGCACTGATGTAAAGAGAGAGCAGTTGTTTTGTGAATTATTTGTTTTATGTATAGTCAGTGGTTAGGCATAGCAGTATTTGTAAAAGGACAGTATATACAGGTTGTTAGGCTGTTAGACGTCGCTTTCATGGTGACGTCAGCTGAGATACCTCAGTGGTTTGGTTTGCCTATAAATGTAACAGTACCATGTACTGTTACATTTGATTGACTGAGCGGATTCTTCTCCTCATGTCTAATCCTTTCATCTTGTGTGCAACCAACCTTGGGGCATCAGGCTGAGGGGGAGCTTAGTTTGTAAGCATGTCTGTAATCTTTTGCTTTGATTTGTAATCTTTTGACTCTATGAAAAGCAAATGCTATCAAACCATTTTCTCCATTGATTGTGTTTACAAAGTTTGTATCTATTTCCGCTGCACTTTACATGTTTTCATATTCACTAATTGTTCAAAACATACAAACAAACATAATCATGAAAGCCCCAGATTCTAACAATTCTGGACCATTTAACCATAATTCTGCATAATATTTAGTTGTTTTAAAGCTGATTTTTGCTGAATTTTACTGAATTCAGCAGTTTATATGAGTTTTAGGCACTTTCCGGCACTTAAACTATCTCTAAGAAGGCAGTTTTATGATCCATACTTTCCTACACACTATACTAGTGTAACTCTTGGTTTCTGGCTCATTCTGTGTCTCAATACCATGTCTGTCTATGTACTGAACACCGTCAGCATTTTTCTGATTTGTCTGATAACTGTGCTATCTCTGTTTCGTGCATCATTTGAATCAATAAAGTGTTGCTTGCAATAATGATATGACATTTTACAATATATGGTGCACATGTATGTATGCTAACAATAATCAGAAAAGATTCATGTCATAAATGTTAAACAAGCACAGTTATTAAGCACTAATCATTGTCTAATTATTGTACGGATACATGAAATTTTGACAGTTGTCACACCTTGTCCGAGTTTATGGATAAGTGTTAGTACTTATTTTTTTCCTTCTTCTATCTGAATTTAAAGGGTCAGTATTTAACTCCTTATTGTCCGAATTTAAAGTTCTTACACTTCCTTTGTCTGAATTTGTATGTATAAGAACTTGCACCCCTTTTGTCCGAATTTGTAAGTGCAGCTCTCATGGGGTAACTGTGCTTTATCAGTTCTATTTGACAAAGTCAAAGGCCAAGTCAAAGTGATTGATAAAATTCAGATAGTATGAGTTATTGATTAAATTCAGACAATATAAAGTTGGATGGGGGTCCGAATTTGCAATTCACTTGATCTGTCCACACTTAAAACTTGGATAGGTGTCCGCACTTGTGAATTAAAGTCTTGTCCGTACTTGTGAGTTATTATCCTTATCCGCACTTAAGTTGAAATTTTCAGGTTTGTCAGCATTTATTAATTCAACTTGTGCGCACTTAAGTCCTGTTCTCTTCAGTCCGCACTTGTAGTGAATACAAGTTTGTCCGCACTTGTTGGCTATGTGCTTGTCCGCTCTTGTGGATTCATATTCATTATTGTCCGCATTTAAAAATTTAAGGGTTTTCAAATTAAGTACGTAGTTATATCAATCACATGTCATCCGCACTTATCAACTCAATATGTCTGCATTTAAATCAACCCAATTTGTCCGCACATATTCTTAAGTCTGCACATAAGTATCAGTCCACATTTAATCATCTTCTTTGGTCCGCACTTAAAACTTGTTTCACAAACCTTGTCCGCACTTAGCTTTGATTCAATCATTATCCGCACTTATCTATTATTGTTGTCCGCACTTATTGTGTGAAGAGTGTGTCCGCATTTATCAGTATAACATTTGAAATAATTGTCCGCACTTACATTCTTGGTTTTATCCGCACTTAAATCAATTCATACTTGTCCGCACATAATTTCTCATATGTCCGCATTTGGAGTGTGTAAGTACTTATTCTTGTGTCCGAATTTATTTGTTAAATTTGAAGTGTCAGTACTTATTCTCTCCTTGTGTGAGTGTGAGTGTTTGTTAGAATTTCTTCATTCTCTTTGTGAAGTCAGAATTCCTTCATTCCTTTGAAATCCGAACTTATGAGTTATATTCGGAATTTCTTTGCTTGATCCGAATGTCTTTGTGTTTTGAAGTACTTAGATAATCCGATCCACGGTTTCAAAAGCTTTCGGGTTTTACGAGTTCTGAACTTTCTTGAATTCCGGGTTACCGGGGGTACCAGATTTTTAGTTAAGTTTAGAAGTTTGTGTAGTTTGGAGGTTTTTATTTGTGCATGTTCCGAGGTTTTCTAGCTATGCCGGGTTACCGGGGGTACCGGATAATTAGCAAAAGTCAGAATTTTGTGTAGTTTGGAAATTTAAAGTCAGATTCTGATTACTGAAAAGTTCCCGGATACTTATGTTGTCTGGATCAAGTGAGGGGATAAGTAGCGGAAATGGTGGTCCACGGTGTTCTTTTCAAGATTCTCGGAGCTCGGATTTGGTCCTTACTTGAGTTTTCGGACAATCTTGGACTATTATCAGGACTTGGTTGGACTTTGACAGCTTGTGCATAAAAAGACTCGTGTGTGATGAAGTTTTGTCAAGTATGTTCATCTTTTCAATCAAGTATGGACGTTATGAAGTTGGATTCTTGGTTGATGACTAGTTAAAGATTCAGCCTTATTAGTTGCTGTTTAGAATAGAGAAGATTGGTTTCTTGTTCTCTCTTTCAAGATGATTGCTAGTCGATTCTCGAAATAATGTGGTGCTTCTTGATAAGGGGAAGATCGGAGATGAAAGCCATCAGGGATTCAGTGGATTCGTGAAGATAGGAGATTGATTCATGAAGATTCGTGACGAGATGAAATCATACATGAAGGGTTGCAGATCATGATCAAGATGGTGGATGTACTTTTACAAAGTTTCAGTTTCTTATTAACTTATCGAACTGAACTTCATGTCTTTGTGAAGTTTGAAGTGTTCAGGGTTTGGGATTGGAAATCCAATGTCTCTTTCTGCTGCCAATTAGGTTTTAAAATTATGGTTTTGAGCGATATTCTTACATTTGGTTGTAGGCTAGAGTTAACTTGATTCGGGAGTAGTTTTAGGGGGAGGATCTACAGTGTTTGATGTTCGATGCTTCAGGTTTCACAAAGCGGCCATTTAAGTGGTCGTCAGCAAGTCTTTAATTAGAATGGTTAAAGATAGTTGTGCTCTGACAAAAAGATCAAGTCTTAGCCAAAATAGAAAGCAGGCATAACATCATCAGTCAAGGGGGAGTCTGTAAGCGAAGTATCCGGTGACTGAAGATTTTCGATGCCAGACAAAACTGATAGCAACAGTTAAGGGGAGTCTGTAAGTGCTGCTCTCGTGGGGTAACTGTGCTTTATCAGTTTTGTTTGACAAAGTCAAAGGCCAAGTCAAAGTGATTGATTAAATTCGGATAGTATGAGTTATTGATTAAATTCGGACAAAAAGTTTCAATTTTGGATTAAAGTAGAAAATTACCCAATCCTTAGGGATAATTTTTACATTTATAACTCATTGTCTAAATACTAAAATACACCAAGCCAATGGGTGAAAGTCACTATCCTTTTTTATTGCAATTTCACATTACCTTATTTACAATATAACAATTAAGGCATTATAGTCTGGTGTTTTATGCTATGTTTTCATACTTAAGGTTCAGGTTTGAATCTTTCAAACAATATATATATTTTTTCTGAAAAATGCATTAAACATGCTTAGAATGGGAATTGAACAGATACTTATTGGTTTAAAACCAAATCTATAACAAACTCAGCTATACATTTTTAGTTTATAAATGTCACCTATTTTAGTTAATCGGAAAAATTTATTTTGATTTGTTAATATATTTTCTCCTAATTCAAAGTAAATGTATTTATATAAAATTAGTAATATTTTATTAACGTCAATACATGTTTCATGTTTTGGGGTAGTAGTCTTCGTTTTTGTATGGTTTTATCACCGGTGTACGATGATGATCATTTAAATTATGACAGACTTTTTTGTTGCTAATTTTTATGTACGGAACTGAGACACAAAGAACCAATCACATATAATTATCATTTTGGTTAATATTACTATTATATTTATCGTTTGTCATGATGTGTTGTAGGATCGTTTTCGGCCCTGATTGAGTCGATCAGAAGAATTCCTATCCAAAACAAGAGGCGGAAACTAATGCTTTGGTGCGATTTCAGCAATATTCACTTTAAACTGTTGTTGTATTGATCTTGAATGCGTTTACAAGTTCTGACAACACTTCGGCAGCACTTCGTGGCTCACCGGAAGACAACACCTACAACTATATGTATGATTTCGCTCATACAACACTATTTATAGGCTTACTGATTTCGCTTTTACATACATGACACATAAGCGAAATCAGGTAGTTACCATATAAGCGAAATCATCACTTTGACATATGAGCGAAATCTGATCTATGACACATAAGCGAAATCAACTCATTGACACATGGGCGAAATCACCTCTAATACATGTTTCTTGGATTTCGTGCCCTGTTCTAATCTATACACTAAAAGACTCGATGTAAGACGTAGTCGACAGACGTAGTGCACCAACAAACTCCCCCTCGGATGTTGACGGAGTCTTCAGTGTCGAGTCTTCGATTATCAACCTACAGTCTTTATCAGTCTTCGATCTTCCTCTGAAGTATTTGTCATTGCAAGAATCCTCATTCTTTATCTTCATCATCAACTAACTCCTCTCTCTCAAATATTGAATATCATGGTGTCTTCAGACTCCCCCTCTCAATCTGTTGGGATTGTAGTCTGGAATTCACAAGATCATAACCTGGCTTTCATCCTGCTCTGGATCGAAACCTGGACAACCTGCAAAACTCTACCCAAAAATAAATTTTCTGATAACCATTTGTGGATAAGATTTTCACATCTAATTTACCACTTGCAGGAATAACATTTATATTGCAAAACTTTTTCATATTTCATTTCAACAATCCTCAAATACTTTCACCCAAACCATTTGTTCATCATGTTTAGCACTCGGAATTTTGAAAATCAGCTTTCCAAAATCAGTTGTCGAAAATCTTTTTGGATTTTTCAAAATTTATGCTAAAACACACTAAAATCTTTTTGAATTTTTGAAAAAAAAATAAAGAAATATTTACAGACAATATTTTTGTGAGTTCGTGCAAGAGGATCATATCAGTTTATGAGACAAATCACTAACACCATTAAGCTTGATTTCATTTTAAGCTCTAAACGATTCACATTGATTGACGATATTGTTGTCCACTTAAACTCAATCTAAAAACTTTCGAAATGCTTACCGATACATTAAGGTATATTAATATGCACACAATTCTAATGGACCCCACGATCTCAGCATATCCCCTCATCATGCAATACACTGACTCAAGTAATGCCTTTAAACTTTGATCAACTGTGATTTGTGCAAAAATAAAGCAGAATGTTTAAACATTAACAATCAGGTCGATACTTCCGTATACGCAGAGAAAGTCCAATGTTTAAACAAAATAAGAAAATAAAACAAGTTAAAGTTGTTTAGGCTTTAACCACCAGGTCGATACTTCCGTATACGCAGAGGAGGTCCAAAGCTTAAACGAAACACCAAAGAAAAATAAAGCAGAACGTTTAGGCAACAACATCCAGATCGATACTCACGTATACGCAGAGGATGTCCGATGCTTAAACAAAATAAAGAAATAAAACAAGTTTAAATCTTTGCAAAAAGAAATGCACAATCACAGCGACTTTTTAGCAAAGTTGTGAAAGTTCACAAACTTAACCAGTTTTATGTCTTTCGACAATCAGCGATTACTGAGTAGGCACACAGTCAAGAAAGACAAAACTAAGTACTATGCTTTCGACCATGTTTCCCACTAGAACTAGGCTTTTTCATTTAAGTTTGTATCGTTATCGCAAATCTACTAGTCTAGCTGAGCCTATCGTCACATCCTTAGTGAGACCATTTATCACATTTTAACTTTCCATTTCTTTAGCATGCTGTGATAGTCCACTGATTTTCTATCATTTCCTCTTGTTTCAGCAAAACTCATTTTTTAAATTTTTCAATGTTTTTGACATTTTCAAATTTTCTAATTTTTTAAAAATTTTTACTCCCCCTAAAATCAAAATATGTCTCAATTTTGATTTTCTGGAAAATTTGAAAACGAACTGTACAAGAAATTGACAACTGATATCGAATTGCCTCAATTCGCCATCCACTTGGCATAAACAATCAGAACTCCCCCTCACAACAAACTATTTTCCCATTATGATCTCAAAACACTTAAGTTTGTTTTAATCAAAATGGTTTTTCCGAAAAATAAGTTTTGTTGATTTTACCATTTGTAAATTCGGGGAAAAACTCATCACATTGTTTTTCAACCACTTGTAGGAAATCAGATACAACTTAATGTCCCTGATTTACCACTTGTAAGATCAATCCAATCAAAATATTTTCAACCAAACATCATCTGTTGGTTGAATTCTCAAGGTGCCGATTCCTACTCCACACTTACCAACCTGGGAGTTCCGGCAAATCACACTTATACAAAAACAATTTTCATACACAATGAATGATGCCGATTCATGCTCCGCGATTACCACTTGGGAGCTCCGGCAAGTCAGGTTTTTACTGTTTGAAAAATATATCCACCCAAGCCTGACCTTCCTTGGGTGAAATAACTTCTTCATCTTTACTTTCAACCAACCTGTGAACATTTCTTTTGGAAGCATAAAATTCTTTCACTCCTTTGGCCTTACCATCGACCATTTTTCCAAAAATGTGTTTCACAGTTCCGTTGAAAGCCTTATCAACATCAAATTTCTTCTTATCTGAATAAAATTGATTTGAAATTTCAACTTTCCAACTTTCTTTTTAAAATTTTCAGCCCGCAGAGGTGGAAAATTCACATCATCCACATTCGGAACTGATTTCTCAACCTTTTCTTTAACAACTTTTGACTCCTCTGATTTTGTGAAATCAGATTCATCACCAGAACTGTTTCCTGAACCCTTAACAACCCATTTTTGATTTTTCAAATTTTCTTTTCTCTTAACCACATTCTTTGAACATTCACCAATCTCAAAGGTTGAATTTTCAAAGCCTGTAAATGTTTTGGTTGTTAGTTCAGTTTTCTCAACAACTTTTTCTTTCATTTTACCAAAGACTTCCTGTTTTGGTTTGAATGTTTTCGGACAATTTCTAGCAATATGACCAGCAGTTTTGCACTGAAAACAGGTTCTTGTCTCTGTCTTCTTCTGAGCAATACTCTTCTTCAACTCATCTTGCTTCTTTGCAAGGAATTCTTGATTTCTCTGCTTTCTGAACACTTGCTCTTTCTAATCTTCTAAATAATTTCCTGAAACAAACACAGTTTTTGGTTTATAAAATTTTTCATTTTTATGATTTTTCGGTTGATTAAATCCTAATCCTTTCTTTTTGAAATTACAATTATGGTTTGGTTTTTTATGAATACCAGAACCAGAACTGTAACCCTTTTTCTTGTTTAATCTTTGTTGCACTCTTGAGGTGTAAGGTTTAGGTTTTCCAGAAAGATCTACATCTTTTATTTCAGAAATATTAATTTCTGTTAGTTTGAAAACCTTTTTAATCATTTCAGTTTTAACACCTCTTATTGGAAAAGCTTCATCATAATATAATTTGTCAGAATCTTTCAAAGTATATGCTACTTTGAATGATTCATCATTCAAATTAAATTTTGAGATAAAAAATTCTTTATCATAAACCCGTTTGTCCTTTTTGATTGTTGACTTTGACTTGTCAGACCCAGACTTTGACTCGGATTTGGACTCCGGTTTTGACTCCTCTATGTCATCTTTGTCTAACACCTGATCGACCACACTTTTTATCAACTTGGATTCATGATCAGTATCGGATGTTGTAAACGTGACATCAATATTTTCTGGTAAGTTATCTGACAACACAGACTCCCACTGTAAGTTAATTGCCTTTTCGACTCTTTCGGAATTTGGACTTCGAGATAAATATCCATTTTCGACCGGGGGCGGACATCTATTGTAGACCACATTTGGTTTCTTACCAGAAATCTTCACTTTATCTTCGTCTTCTATCACAGATTTCTCTTCTTCTGAAGTCTTTACTTCTTCAAAAGTCTTCAAATTCTCCACAACCGAATAAATCATGTCAACAACAAAAGTAGAACATGAGTAACTTTCTAATAGCTTGTTGACTCTCTCAGTTTCTATCTTTTGGGTTGCCAACTTCAACTCCAGATCAGCACATTTCTTTATGTGAAAATTGACATCATCAAGCTGTCTCAGGTAAGCTCTCTTTAGTGTATTCATTGCTACAGCTTGTTCACCGTTTGAATCAGTATACTTGTTGATTTCTCTGTTCATTGTATCATAGGATTCTTTTAATTTGTTTATATTGTGCAACAACTCATTGTTCTGTTTGATTAAAGAATCACAGTTCATGCACTTTTCAGGAACTTTAACAGATTCTGCATCAACTTTGACTTCAAATTCAGGAACCTCTTTGACTGTTCTGTTTGATCGTAAAAATTCAGCTCTTCTCTTTTTCTCAGCTTCAGCCTCAGCTTTTAATCTCTCTTCCTCTTCTTCAAGCTTTCTCCGTCTTGCTTCAGCAACTTCCATTACTTTTCTGCACTTTTCAGCACATTTCAAATTGTAGGCATTTGCAATGAAAGCTTTAGCATATGAAGTGTCTTTAGACATCTCTTTGGTCATAAGTTCTTGATTTGGGCAAAAAATCGTCCCAACAGAAACCTTCAGCCAACTTTTCATCATCTTGTTCTGCCAAACACACTTTGCTGTTTGTTGGAAGATATTTATCCCAGGTAAAATTATCATACTTGCCCTGATTAACTAGACATGCTCTTTTTGACCCTTCAATCACATCTCTCCCGTGTGCAGTTTGTGCCTGATGCGGTGCTGGTGTGATTTGATGATAAATCGCCTTTTTGTGATAATCGTTATTTCTAAAAGGATTCTAGGCTCCACTAGCTTCATGATTTTTGCACTCCCTCTTGAAATGTCCCTTTTCCCTGCAACGAAAACATGTAAGTTTAGATTTATCAAAGCCTAAAGTTGAAACATTTGCATAAGAGAAATCATCTCTTCCCGTAATTTGTTTAAACTTCTCAGCTCGTCTCAACACACTAGCCATGCACCATTTAATGTCCATCAATTCCATTTCCTCAGCATCTATTTGATCGTAATCCTCTTTCGTGAGCATTGGATTACCGATCTTTCCGGCCACAAAACTACTATATGATTCTAAAATCATTCCCAACAAAGACATTTGATTTTTAGCAACCTCTTCAGTATAATCTTGATCATTTTCAAGACTTAGAACAATATTGCACTGAAGTTTTCTTCCGTTCTTTGTTGCTGAAATGTTTGGATCAAATGATGAAAATTTTGTGCTGCTTGATCCCTGGGATGATTTCTTTTCAGGAGAATCTTTCGCACTGTAAGCAGTTTCGACTTTTGGAGAAAAAATTGACTTTTCGTTGACACCACCTTTGTAATACAAGCTGATATCCTGTTCTCCATCGTAGTTCTTCATCCTGGCAATATTCCTTTGCTCCATCTCTTGAGCTTCCAGGTGTTTGATGAAGTCTCCCAGTGTCAAATTTTTATAATCCTTTCTGTTGGATCTCAACATCATCAAAAATGTTCCCCAAGTTTCATGAGGTAGCGCATCTGCAAGTTTTTCAATCAATTCATCAGTATCCTTTTTAATACCAAGTTTCGACATATTTCTCACCAAGTTACAATATCTTTCTATAATTTGCTTGGTGTTTTCAGATTTTAATCCCCGAAACAGATCAAACTCTTTCTTTATGAGAGACATTTTGTTTTTGAGCATATCATCACTTCCAACAAATTTTGCTTCCAATTTTGTCCAAATTAAATAAGCAGTTCCATCATGTTGAAGCAGTATTAAGATATCTTCTTTTATCGCTTGCTGAAGCAGACTCACCATCAATTTCTCATCCCTATATTTCTTTTTATCTTCAGTACTCATTTCCCTAATTGTTAACTGAGCATTATTCCTTGTGGGCCTAACATATGGTTCTTCAGTGTGTTCCCAAGCATCCAAATGATACGCTTCGACCCAGTTTCCAAACCGTTCAGACCATGCATTGTAATCATCAATATCCATGAGTTTAGGCGGTTTCTGAGACGTCCCGGTTTCGTTCTCAAGCAAAGTATTCTGAGTGATTGTAATCGGACTAGCAAAGGCGTTATAGAATTCGTTGTCCATTGTTCAAAGTTCACAAGTTCACAAATTTCCAAGTTTAGGCAGAATTGACCTTGGAGCGAAATCCCTGAGTTGTCACACAAGTCACAATAAGCGAAATCCTAGGTGTCACAATAAGCGAAATTCTAGGTGTCACAATAAGTGAAACCCAAAGTGTCTTATGATCGAAATTACTGAGTGCCTTATGAGCGAAATTAACGTTTGAACCCTTGGAACGAAATCTGATGTAATTATGAGCGAAACCTGAGTGTCACAAGAGCGAGACCCTAGTTGTCACAAAAGCGGAACCTTAAGTTGTCACTGAAGCGAAACCACACTATGCCTTATGAGCGAAATCAAGGTTAATGATCCACAAGAGCGAAATCACCTATGTTCTAGGAGCGAAATCAGGCATGACATCACAATTTTCACAAGTCCTCAAAAGCGAAACCTCAAAAATACTGAGTTTTAGATCGATTTTAGATTTGAAACTTTCAAGGGTTTATTATTACGTGATTACGAGTGCTGTGTGTGAATTTGAGCTGGTTTTACCGTAAACAAATTTTAAAATTTTGAAGAAAGTGTAGAAAATCAGAAGAAATGCAGCTGAAGTGGCAAGAACTCTTCCTCCTGAGCTCTGATACCACTTGTAGGATCGTGGCCCTGATTGAGTCGATCAGAAGAATTCCTATCCAAAACAAGAGGCGGAAACTAATGCTTTGGTGCGATTTCAGCAATATTCACTTTAAACTGTTTTTGTATTGATCTTGAATGCGTTTACAAGTTCTGACAACACTTCGGCAGCACTTCGTGGCTCACCGGAAGACAACACCTACAACTATATGTATGATTTCGCTCATACAACACTATTTATAGGCCTACTGATTTCGCTTTTACATACATGACACATAAGCGAAATCAGGTAGTTACCATATAAGCGAAATCATCACTTTGACATATGAGCGAAATCTGATCTATGACACATAAGCGAAATCAACTCATTGACACATGGGCGAAATCACCTCTAAGACATGTTTCTTGGATTTCGTGCCCTGTTCTAATCTATACACTAAAAGACTCGATGTAAGACGTAGTGCACCAACATGTGTGCTGCGTACTGAATTTTAACAGCTTCCTGGCAGAACACACGGGTTTAAATACAAAGTAGTGAAATTCCTAATTTGAGTAAAGAGAATCTAGCCATCATATGGCTCGTTGTTAATTTTTTTTGTTTAATTTAAATATATAATTTTTGTCGATAATTCATGATTGTTAACTTAAAAAAAACCCCTAAATATGTGACTTTACTTATGTTTTTTTTTCATTTGGGTGTAATTTTTCGTGGAGAGCAGAGTAGCATTCAAAATGGAGTGTAAATTTTATTTATATTTACTATGAGTGTTAGTACCCTGGCGAACCAAACTGATTTATGTCGAACAATTGTTTTCGATCCACATAAATTAGGTGGTGATCTTCTTTTGATCATATTATGATTCTATTTATTTTGTTCATCTTTCGGTTGCTATAACGAATGCAGTACCGTAACAAAATGAAATGAAATGAAATGAACCGATGCCAATCAAATTCACGCAGCGTAGCATAAGGAATCTCGACGCAACTCGCCGCTTCTCATACTACCAGTTAGTTGAAAATCAAAGCTATAACAAACTGAGCTACACATTTTTAGTTTAAAAATGTTTAATCAGATAAATTTATTTTGATTTGTTTCGTTAATGCATTTTCTCCTTATTTAAAGTAGAATTATTTATATCATATTAGTATTATTTTATTAAGATCAATACATATTTTAAAACCAAAGCTATAACAAATTGGGCTACACATTTTTAGTTTAATTAAATGTCACCTTGTTGTGAAACAATGACCTACTAGCAATGTATAGAGAAGAATGGGAGAATGGAAGATGGATTTCTTATTGATGTAAAATATGGATCACATATGCCTTTATTTATAGGCTTACAAGATGGGAGTTAAGTGCATGAAGAGATGAGAGTTAAGTACATGGAGAGTCATAATATAATGAAAAACAAAAATGGATAGTCACACAATAAATAGATATTAATTCATAACACTCCCCCTTGACTATCCACTTGACAAAACTATCCACATGATGATATACCATTCTTTAACACGCTTGGTGATGCTGCCTCGTTAAAAATCTTGCTAGGAAAACCCAGTGGGACAAAACCTCAGCTAAGGGAAAAAAAAGTGCAGTGTGTATTGTCTCCCCCTAATACTTCTGGATCAGGTATGTTGCCTCATTAAAAACCTTACTAAGAAAACCCAATGGGACAAAACTTAGTCAAGGGAAAAAGAGTGCAACTTGAATAAGTCTCCCCCTCATTTTAACATGTATCCTTTAAGTGACGTGTGTCCATCTTCCTTGAAAATCGAATAAAGCTTTTGTAGCGAATGATTTGTCGCTTGATCCCTTAATGTGCAATCCTTTATGTTAAACAATGTTGTATAATCTTCTAACGAGACTAACCAAACTTGTTTTGATGAGTTAGTAAAATATAATCAAATATCGTTTATACCTGAAATATTTCTTTGAACTCATTCCAATGTCTCTTCGCTTGACAAAAGTTATATCATGATAATAAGCTCTAGTGAAAGATATTATAACCATACATAGCTAGCAAAACATATTAATGCACTTATGCATTTAACGATGGTACTTCTAGAATGAGAATCTATACTTTGGTAGGAGATGATAATAGGTATTTCTTATAACAAATGACTTAACAACCGTTAACATACTTTAAGGTTCAACTATGTCCATACTAAAATATCCAAACATCATCTTCTAGATGTACTTGAGGGATTAGTAAAATTTAATTACAAATATACTCGAACTGCAGTTCGAGTACTAATTAGACCGTGATGCGTGTCGAGTGCGATATATTTTTATTGATATTTTAAGCCAATTTTACACATTACTCAAGTTTTAAATTTATAAAACACGATATTCTACTAACACTAAACACATACTTGGGTAAGTGCACCCATCGTGAGTGTAGTATAGCGTTGGTAAGATACCGAGGTCATCCAAGGACACAAGAGCTTTTAATACACGTTTATCCTCAACGTCTAATCAATCTAAATTTTTTGAGAAAAGGTTTTAAACATGAAAATAAAAACTAAAAATACAGAAATAAAAATAAAATAAAAACATATTGACAAGATGAATCACTTGGATCCGACTCGGCTTTTAAGTATCCTTTGATGATTTTTGCACTTTCGGACTTTTTAAGAGATTATCTTAGTTATAGTAGTAGGCCCCTCTTTTGAAGGTGACGTTACCCTCAACCCGGTGGTTTGAGTCAGCAAGGATACAATCCCAAAGGGTCGGAATATTGAAAGATAATTAATTAAGTTATTAATCCGAGAAGTGGTAGGCCCCTCTTTTTAAGGTGACGTTACCCTCGGCTAAGTGGTTTGAGTTAGCAAGGATACAATCCCAAGTAGCTGGTTTAATGTATTAATAGTAGTTTACATATGAGGGGATCAAGCCATTCGAACCCACGCTATCCAATACCAGTGGGTAATGAAGGAGGTCCTAGTAAGCTTAACCCAGGTCCTTGCAGGATCTATACACTGAACAAGGCAAGAACCTTACTAAACCATCCCTTATCCCCTGATCAGGTAGCCAACATATCTCTATATAGACCGTAGAGATATGAATGGTGTAAATCTTTTACTTTATATAGACAGTAAAGTAATGCCAAGACACCACGGACAAATGATAAAGAAAATTCACCTTCAACATAAGAAACTAGTTATTAAAGTCATTAATACAAAACCAAATAAAAAGTGTCGAAAGATTAAAAATCAAAAGTAATACATAAAAGACTTGTCTTCACCAAGTGATGTAAGAGACTTAGCCAAACATGGCCTTTGATTGGCAAGAACTCTTACGATCAATCTTGGATCCCAAGACTACTACACACTTTAAAGGTGGATGATGGATGATGGTGGTGGGTGTTGGTGGTGGAGTGGTGGCAAAGTGAGAGAGTAGTGGTTTGCCAAGGGATGCCTTTGAAGTGAGCCAAACACCCCTATTTATAGCCTGAACAGAAGCCCGGCCACGGCCCCGTGTCCAGCGAACACGCCCCCGTGGCCATCCTTTTCTCTTGCTTTATTAAATGCATTTGTCAGCATAGGGCTCCACACAGCCTGTGTTCAGCGGACACAGCCCCGTGGGCAGAAGCGTATCTGTACTACCAAGATTTTGCAAGATTCTGCGTATCTTAACGTTGACCATGCCCCATGCTGAGCTGGGCACGCCCCCGTGGTGGGCGTAGAAGCTTCCACAACTTTGTCTTTTTTGCAGCCAGCTGACCACGCCCCCGTGTCCAGTGGGCACGACCCCGTGGTCAGTCTTCTGTTTCTTTGTTTTTGATTTTGGGATGCTGCCGAGGGGTCGTGCATGTCACGTTTATTCCTTTTCTTTGTATTTATGTTGGTTTTTGCTGTATATTTGTTCTTTTTGCCCGTTTAAGCTCATTTGGTCATGTAAATTCAAAAGGAAGACAAAAACACACTTTTTCCAACATTAGTACTAAAAAGGGTTAGTTTTATGCCTTATTTGATGTAATTTATATGTTACATTTTGTACACATCAAATATCTCCATACTTGAATCTTTGCTTGTCCTCAAGCAAAACTCTTTAATATGTGGCTTGCACACCCAAATGAAATAGGTAGAGGAGAAGTTTTGGGCTTGTCTTGAGTGTCGGGAATCCAAGATCTGTATTGGGTTTTATTTTTATTCTATTTTCAATCCTATTCGTTATGATTTATTTAGAACGTTTTATAAGATAAATTACTTATTTGGGAATAACATGCCTCTTTAAAATTCCATTTATATACAAGTTCACATACCTCACGGGAGAT
Organism: Helianthus tuberosus; assembly: GCA_030545235.1. Taxonomy (NCBI): domain Eukaryota; kingdom Viridiplantae; phylum Streptophyta; class Magnoliopsida; order Asterales; family Asteraceae; genus Helianthus; species Helianthus tuberosus. Next base: position 56,332,562 of record CM060406.1, read on the forward strand.
CACTCAACACTCGGCCAAAGATGTATTTTTGTGAAACACTCGAGACCGACATGGAACTTACTTCTACCATATGCTTGCCAAGTGTCACACCCCGATATTTCCACATATTTCCGGTGGGCCCGGCGGGGAGTATCGTGACGTAGTTGATATTATCATAGTCAATACACACAATATAATAGCACAGCGGAAGGCTTGGTGAATAAACTATTACAAACCATAATGTCTGAGTGTTCGAGTGACAGAATATACAGACTGGAATGTAATAAGATCCACAGTCGGATCATAAACAAATACAAAGAAACAAAATAACAGACTGCAGGCATCTATGGATTTGCAAGATCCTACTATGACACCTAATAGCTCCAGCCTATTACGAGAGGTACCTGTCAAATCAGTCTTTAAGAAAATACGTCAGTTTACACTGGTAACTACAATTAACTGACTCTTTTGAAAACATTTATGAAAATTGATTTAAGTGCACATGGCACAAATCTTTTATAACTTGGGACAATTATTTAAGTATAATCTTGTATACAGATTTACATGTTTGTCTTACAATTGGGGCCGGTTGGAAGCCGGTCGTGATTAACCGACTCACCACTTATAGAACCCACAAAGGAGTTATCCCCAACATGTGGGTTTATATTTTTAGCATTTGTATCTGTCAGGTGTATGCCTACACCCCGTGCATAAGTCGTGGCCATTTTCAAATGAAATGAGCCGAGGATATCCAGGACACGGTCGTATTAACCCCCAATGATTATGTTATCAAACAAGACAGATTAAAACGGGTTATGTAAATTTATTAATCACAATCCGATTAAATGATTTCATACCCGACCAAGTGGTATTATTATAATACCATATCCCAAGCCCGTATAAGGGAAAATAAGTTAAAAGTATTTACCTGATGCTAGCAGTAAAATCCTAAAGCTTTTGAAGGCACCTTCTACCGGAAGCTATTTAATCTGTATAGAAGGTTTATTAACCTATTAGGATGCTAACGGGTCTTTAATTTAGTCAAGGACTTAGACCGGCTAGCTAGAAAGGAACCTTACGGTTCTAAACGTTAGATTAAACGGAGACCGGAATAGAATGTGGTTTAAACCTGACAATCTTGGATACTTGTATATTATGGGTAAACTAAACACATTCTGGAAGTTGAGACTTTATTGATAAGGTTAAGCCCGTTTCGACTATTTTAAGTAAACTAGCCACATAAGCCGATCCGAACGCGTAAACGCGTAACGGGTAACCAAAATAAATTATATACAGGTCTTAATCATTATTATGCTCAAAATATGTTAATACATCAGTAAGATGTTAACATATATGCCCAAAATGTAATTTAAACCAAAATAAGTCCCATAAGGGCATTTTGGTAATTTTAGTGCCCATAAAAGAGTTTAATTGTGCAACTGAGTTTCAGGTCTAATTTAATCAGTAAAAATATGTATTTTTTATAAGTTATATCAGTAGGGTATTTTATATATGTGAAATTTATCTTGTATGACCAAACTATGCACCGTAGGGGCATTTTGGTAATTTCACATAGGCTTTAAAGGTCAAAATAGAATTCTGAGTTTAAAAACTTGGGCTTACAGTTTAACTATATAAATTAACTTAAAACATCAGTAGGTAATAATTTTTATATGCCAAATAAAGTTTTAATTCATACTATGCGCTAAAAACGCTAGAAAGTCGGTTTTTAAAGGATATTCGGGTTAAAATAGGAAATCTGAGTTTTTGCTCAGTTTATAAAGTTCAAAATATTTTATTTATCATATAAAATCAGTAGCAAAAAGTTTGACATCAAAATGTTATGTAAAACTCATTTTATGCATGAAAAGGGTAAAACCGACAATTACCAAAATCAAGCTATAATCCTATGTTATGTTCAGTCTAAAAATAATCAAAAATCTTCAAAAATCCCAAAATATTATTTTACATCAATAGGTACAGAGTTTGATGTCAAAAATTGGGTTTATATAGGCTTTATGCTAATTACGCCATTTAAATAATAAAAAGCTCCTTAATTACGCTATTGAGCATAACTCCTATTCTAGACCTCCAATTGATGTCAAATTTTCAGGACATGTCTAAATATTAGTAGCAAAGGTGTTAGTCCAGTCACATTGTTAAAAATCTCAGTTGTATGTAAAAAGGGCGTTTATGGCATTATTAAGCATAATTACGATCAAGTGCATATAATTCATACCACTAGGCACCATGCAATATAACTCCAGGGGTTATACTACAAAGTAAAGTGGTCCTAATGGAAGCTTAAAACTTGGAAACATTAAGCTTGAATGGGTCAGAACTGAAAGTCAAAGCAAAAGTCAAGCTTTTGCGACTTTCGGTTATAAACTGACCTTAGACTATTAATTGTCGTGTTAGGACTGATAAGACATGATTTAATATTAATTACCAAGTCATTAGAATGTTAAAATATAATTTAAAACCTCTGGTTTATTAATTTTAATCATTTTCAAAAATTTTGTCCAGTTTGACTTTTTGTCAAACTATTTTGACCCGAAAATTGACCAGTCAAACGAGAACCTCTGATTGTTTTTAACCCTTTTTAACTTCGTTGTTGACATGTAGGGCCCTTGTAGTCAGTATGTTGAGGTTCTAGGATGTATAAACTAACTTCGTTAGGCTCCGGTTCATTAAATACCTCTATGAAATCAAGTTTCATCAAATTGATACTTTTGGCCCAAAGTCTTGAAACCATGCGTAGCGATCTCGAAACCACGTGAAATTTATACCACTTATTCTTAAGAGTATATTTGAATGTTTCGAAGCCTCGGTTCCGTTAAAAGGTCACTCAGAGGTCAGAATCGACATGTTGACACGTTTAACCCTTATAATTTTAATAATCTTCCGATTATTTTTATAAACGGCTTCTTATATCGAATTAATCACCCATTTAAGAATATATTCATTGTGTACGGTCATTCAGAGGCACAAGTTTGGCATGTTGATACTTTTAGTCCCTGTGGTTTCATAGATTCACTGTTCGACAACTTTGATCCTTCAAACTCAATCTTTCACACCTTTAGAGTTTAGGACACGTGTCTTTATATAATTGGACACGTTTTTACGTGGTGTTACACCAAGCAATCAAACCTCCTCCTTTTTAACTATAAACCTTTGTAAATATCAAGAGGACTTTGGGAAAGGGTTAGGCTCGGGCTAAGGGTAGGTGGTTTTGGTTAGTGGTTAGCAAAAAGGGCTAAAAGCGTATAAAGCGTCGGTCATCGTAAAACCTTTTGTTTTTGTGAGTTTTATTCAAACTACGCATATTCAAACAAAGTTTCTTTGAGGAACTTGTTTGTTTATTGCTAGACTTTCAATTTTTTTTCATAGGAAACGTCACAAGATAACTGAGCTTTCTACTAAAATAAAGGAGTTGAAAAGAAAAAAGGTTTTGGTGGGTAGAGGGTGTTTATTTTATGGGTTTTGAAATGAAAAGGTTTAGGCTCAAAGGGGCTAACTAGGGGGATTTTGGGTAGGTGAACGAAAAATGAAAAATAATGGTGTTGAAAGGAAAATGGGTTAGTCCTAATGCCTCCATCATTTACTTACTTGGGTTTAAGTTGGTAAGGACCGGGAATGTATCGTCGTGGCAAGTTCTAGAGTTGTAAGAACCAAGCAGCTATTCACACAAGAAACGAAAAATGAGCATTTAGTTTGAAGGTATATGCTTGTATGCTCAATAAAGGCTCAAAACTCACTTATTGTGGGAATGGGTTTATAATGTGATCAAGTATATATAATCAAATTTTAATTAGATTTGTCATTCCTTTTCATAACTTTCTTATGTTGGTTCTTTTTATCACGACGTTATCGGTTGTAAATTTGTAAAAATATAACCTTTTTAGAAATTGTTATTCCCAAATTAAATCAAGACAAGTAAAAAAATGAAAATTTTTGAAAAAATTTGGGGTGATTAGCGGTTCCAATAGAGTTTTGTGTAAGGCTTGTTATTAGGACTTGAAAAATTCAAGGTTTTAGCATCCCCCCCCCCACACTTAAATTACACATTGTCCTCAATGTGTCCCAAAAATAAGTTTTTAGGTGGATTGAATGTGTAAAAAGGTGTTGAAAAACAAGGTTTGGTGTTACTGGGCACCTGGCCATGACCTCGTGCTAGCTGAGCACGGCCCCGTGGTCAGAGTGCCAGTAACTAAAACTTATAGAGTGTGGCCACGGGGCGTGCCTAGTGGACACGACCCCATGGTGGGTAGGGTTCAGAAAAACAGCAGGTAAAGGGAAGTGGACACGGGGGCGTGGTCACAGAGCACGACCCCGTGGTGACAGTCTGCATTTGATGGAAACAGGTTTTTGGCTTTTGGTTCGGGTTTCCGGGCTTATGTAGCACTAATATTTAGTGCATCCAAGCTTCCTAGGTACCTGTTTTGCTTAAATACCACACCACACAACACATAACAAACAACCTAAACTTACCAAAGTTAATTATCCAACATCACACATAAATGAAAAATAAACTGAAGAAAGTAAAAGTGTTAAGGGAAGTAAATTGTTCAAACTTTAGCACGCAGGCCAGTCAATTGTTCGTGGGATAAAAGGGTTAACCTGAGAGACGCTACATCCATTGTCACACCACCTTCAATGCCTCCGAATCAGTCCATGTCCTCGTCTTCATCGTCTCCTCCTTGATACACCATGTGCTCCCGGATGTAGCTGATGTCATCTTGCATTTCGGAGATGTTGCGCTCCATTGCTCGGACCCGGGTGTAAGTGTTGCTGGCCATATTGTAGGTGTTGTGGGTGCATAAGAGGTTTTCCTGCAAAAGATCATGCAAACTTTGAAAGTTAGGAAAAACACCCCCATGAGAGGAGGAGGGACCCGGCTGGCCTTGAAACTAAGGAGGAGGACGGTTTGGGTTTGCATGAAGAACGAGGGCATCCTCCGGGTTCCAAACGTGTCCGTGAGTAGTTTGGAAGCGGACTGTCCCATCACCCGTCTCGTGGATGATCCCTATCGAATGACATTGAATGAGATCTACCTTTCCTGACCATGGACCCTTACGGAATGATTTCGGCATGCGTTGAACATAGGTCTTGAAAAGGAGGTAGATCCATCCCCCAAAGAAGATAGGTGTCGGGAAGGAAGCCAACTGATTCAGGTGCATGTTACGGAGGAGTAGGTGGGGGACATCAAGAGGAACACGGTTGTGGATGCAATACAAGACCGTCAGATCACGCAAGTTAACAACACCGGTGTTATCACACCTTTGACTGAGAGAGTTCCTAAGGACCCTATGAATGTAGTGGTAGAGAGGGTCCCGCAACTGGGAGCTCTTGGTGACACTTGGAACATATGCACCATCCCCGATTTGAGCCCACGCTGTCTGGCGCATGTTAGTTGAGATCTAACGGAGACCACCCGTGTTTTCTTCTTCACCGGACTCTTCTTCGGAGAACATACCCACTTGCACTCCAAATTGTGCGATAGAGATTGAAAGCACCTCTCCCGCACATCGGAACTGAACTCCCTCTCCGTCGAATGGCTCTACTTTAGCTTTGGATGAAAAGTGCTGTAGAACTCCATGCTATACTCATGAACCGCATGGAGTCTAGTGCAGAGGGCCACCCTTAGTGGACCCGTGACCAAGGCGTTGAAACAGTCTAGCTGCCCCACTGCTTCTAAGGTTTCGAGGCACACTTGTCTTGGTATTTCCTCAGGCCTTGTTTTGAGAACAACATAGTGGGTTTGGTAGTCCTACTCATTTGTCTTGAACTTTGTGAACTTGCTGGCCATCTCTGCGAAAGAAAACACAAAACAATTAGCATGAAACGATAAATTTTTGAAGAAAACTGAAAACAGCAGGCTGGACACGGCCCCGTGGCCACTGGCCACGCCCCGTGTTCAATTGATTTCTGCCGACGCCCCCGTGTTCGCTGACCACGACCCCGTGGTCAGGGTTCTGTTTCCCAAAAATTGAGTTTTTCGACCCGTGATGTGCGGTAGGTGTCGTATATATTAGGTGTATATTTTAAGCCCTTTTTAACACTTATTTTAGCCAAGTTTTAAATTTATAAAACACGATATTTCACTAACACTAAACACACATATGGGCAAGTGCACCCATCGTTGAGTGTAGTATAGCGTTGGTAAGATACCGAGGTCGTCCAAGGACACAAGGGCTTTTAGTACCGGTTTATCCTCAACGTCTAACCAAAACAAAAATTTAGAAAAATGTTTTAAACTAAGAAAAATAAAACTAACTAAAATGCTGAAAATAAAAATAAAAATAAAAACAGATAGACAAGATGAATCACTTGGTTCCGACTCGTATCTAGTATAACTTTTGATTATTTCCGCACTTTTGCACATAATTAAGAGATTATCTTAGTTATTGTAGTAGGCCCCTCTTTTGAAGGTGACGTTACCCTCACCCCAGTAGTTTGAGTCAGCAGGGATACAATCCTAAAGGGGTGGATTATTGGAAGATAATGAATTAAGTTATTAATGCAGTATTGTGGTAGGCCCCGCTTTTGGCGGTGACGTTACCCTCGGCTAAGTAGTCTGAGTTAGCAGGGATACAGTCCTAAATAGCCGGGTTATAGTATTAATAGTAGTTAACTTATGAGGGGATCAAAGAGTTTGGACCCCCGCCATCCAATACCGTGAAGTATTGAAGGAGGTCCTACTAAATTTGACCCAGGTCCATTGCAGGACCTCTAAACGCTGAACAATGGCAAGACCTTTACCAAACCATTCCCTTAACCCCCTACCAGGTAGCCAACATACCTCCATATAGACCGTGGAGATATGAATGGTGAAAATCCTTTATTTTATATAGACAGTAAAATAATGCCAAGACACCACGGACAAACGATAAGGAAAGATCACCTTCAACATAAGTAACTAGTTATTAAAGTCATTAATACAAAACCAAATAAAAAGTGCAAAAGATTAGAAATAAAAAGTATTATACTAGACACTTTGTCTTCACCAAGTGATGTAAGAGACTTAGGCAAACATGGCCTTGATTGTCAAGACTCTTACGATCAATCTTGGATCCCGAGACGACTCGCACACTCTATGATGGACAATGGATGATGGTGGTGGATGATGGTGTTGTGATGGTGGTGGGTGGTGGATGAAGTATGAGAGAGGTGGTGTGCCAAGGGATAGTTTGAGCTTGAGCCAAGCACTCCTATTTATAGCCTGTATAGAAGCCTGGACACGGCCCCGTGTCCGCTGGACACGGCCCCGTGTCCACCCTTTTCTCTTTCTTCATTAATACAGTTTGTCTTTATTAGCTCCACACGCCCCCGTGTCCGCTGGGCACGCCCCCGTGTCCGTCTGACACTCTCTCTCTTCATTAATTGTAATTCGCAATTACAATTAATGCGCATGCTGTACTTTCGCCACGCCCCCGTGTCCGCTGGACACGGCCCCGTGGTGGGCAATAGAAGCTTCTACAGGTTTGTCTTTTGTGCCAGGGCTGACCATTCTGGACATGGCCCCGTGCTGAGCTGGACACGCCCCGTGTCGGGCTGGACACGCCCCGTGTCGGGCTGGGCACAGCCCCATGCTCAGCTTTCTTCTTGTTTTTGTTTTGGGAGTTGTTGTCGAGGGGTCGGGCATGCCACGTTTCTTTCTTTTTCTTTGTATTTATGTTGGTTTTGGCTGTATTTTTGTTCCTTTTGTTCGTTTAAGCTCATTTGACCCTGTAAATTCAAAAGGAAGACAAAAACACACCTTTTCCAACATTAGTACTGAAAAAGGGTTAGTTTTATGCTTTATTTGATGTAATTTATATGTTGCATTTTACACACATCAAATACCCCCACACTTGAATCTTTGCTTGTCCTCAAGCAAAACTCTTTATAATGTGGCTTTACACTCCCAAATGGAATTGGTAGAAGAGAAGGTTTCTTTTTTTGGGCTTGTCATAGAGTGCCGGGAATCCAAGATTCTTTATTAGGCTTTATTTTTATGTTATTTACAATCCTATTCGTTATGATTTGTTTAATAACTTTTCATAAGATAAATTACTTATTAGGGCATAACATACATTTTTTAAATTCTATTTATATACAAGTTCACATACCTCACGGGGATCACTCAACACTCGGCCGAAAATGTATTTTTGTGGATCACTCGAGAGCGGCATGGAACTTACTCCTACCATAGGCTTGCCAAGCAATCAATCCTCCTCCTTTTTAACTTATATACCTTTGTAAATATCAAGAGGACTTTTTGGGTGAAGGGTTAGGCTTGGGTTAAAGGTAGGTGGTTAGTGGTTAGTAGAAAAAGGGCGAAAAGCGTAACAAGCGTCGGTTTTCGTAAGACTTTTTTTTTTTCATGAAGCTATTTTTCAAACAAAGTCATTTTTGATAAACTTGTTTGTTTATTTGCTTTTGCTTCATAATCAACTTTTTTTTTTTTTTGAATAGTCATACGAAAAACCGAACTTGTTACTAAAATAAAGGGTTAAAAATGAAAAAGGTTTTGGTGGGTAAAAAGGGTGTTTGGTTTGGGTTATGAAATGAAAAGGTTTAGGCTCAAAGGGGTTAACTAGGGGGATTTTGGGTAGGTGGTAAAAAAGAAAAAGAAAATAATGGTGTAGAAATAAAAAGGGTTAGTCCTAATGCCTCCGTCATTTACTTACTCGGGTTTAAGTTGGTAAGGACCGGAAATGTATCATCATGGCAAGTTCTAGAGTCGTAAGAAACCAAGCGGCTATTCACACAAGAAACGAAAGATGAGCATTTAATCTAAAGATATGTATTTATATGCTCAATAAAGGCTCAAAACTCACTTTTGTGGGAATGGGTTTTTATGTGATCAAGTATATATAATCAAATTTTAACTAAGCTTGTCATGCCTTTTCATAATTTTCTTATGTTGGTTCTTTTTATCACGACGCTATCGGTTGTAAATTCGTAAAAATATAACCTTTTTAGAACTTTGAAATTCCCGAGTTAAACCAAGACAAGTAAAAAAAATGAAAAGTTTTTGAAAAAATTTGAGGTGATTAGCGGTTCCAATAGAGTTTTGTGTAAGGCTTGTTATTAGGACTTGCAAAATTCAAGGTTTTAGCATCCCCCCCACACTTAAATTACACATTGTCCTCAATGTGTCCCAAAAATAAGTTTTTAGGTTGATTGAATGTGTAAAAGTGGGTTAAAAACAAGATTTTATGGTACTGGGTAGCTGAACACGGGGTGGTGTTGGCTGAGCACGGCCCAGTGTCCAGACTGCCAGTACCAAAAGTAAACAGAAGGCTGGGCACGGGGGCGTGTCCAGTGAGCACGGCCCCGTGTCCAGGTACCTGAACTGGGCATTTTCTACAGAACCTTGGGCACGGGGCGTGTTGGGGTGAGCACGGCCCCGTGCTGAACCTGCTGTAATGAAGAAAAATTGTCGGGAGGCTCTGTTTTTGTGCATGGGGTGTTGGTTCAAGCTTCCCTTATCATCCTTCACCATCCCGAGTGTGTTTTATTCCTGAAAATTAAAACTAAACTAGAAAATATAAAAGTTATACTAATCTAAAACTAAGGATAGTTCCGCGGAATGCCTCCGTGGTGCGCCACGTTTATAAGGGTCCTTGGCTAGACCCACTTTATCAGGTGGTTCTGGCTCATCTTCAATTAGGGGGTCGTCATTGCCGAATGGATATTTCATTGATCGCTCAAGATCGACACTCTTTTTAAATGCCCCTAATTGAAGAGGTAGATTGTTGAACTTCCGGTTTATCAAAGCTTCGTGAGTTTTTACAAAATGGTCGCCCCAACACTAGAGGAGCGTCATCGAGGATGACAAAATCGGTCGGGATTACCATTTGATTTGTTTGAACCAAGACATCTTCAACTATACCTATTGATTTTATTACTTTCCGATTGGATAGAAAAATGGGTTTTTGAAGTGGAGAAAAATCACTAATACTTAATTTTTCAAAAATGTAGTTAGGCATTATGTTAACACAAAGATCTTTATCGATTGTGACATTACTAATAAACGAATTTTGAAAGAAACATGGAACCGGTGTAATGTTAATTTCAAATGGGTCTTCTTTTATTAGTGACGTTTGATCATTAGTTAACTTAACACTTACCGTTTCGTCAATTTTAGTGTTAGTGTTTAACTCTTTTAAAAACTTAGCATGAGTGGGTACTAAACAATGATTTTCAAAAGAAGGTGACAAGAGATTAATTTCTTCAAAATTAGACTCTTCTTGAATTTTAACGTTATCGGACTCACCTTTTTCGTTGTTTAACTCATGTGTCGGTTTTTCACTTATTTGTTCTTCCCTTTTAACATTTTCAGTTATCTCTTCCCTTTTTAATTCTTCTCTTGCGCGGGACTCCTCTTCCCTTGCGTGGGCTTCTTTTATACATCGATCGATAACTCTAATGTGTTCTAATATCCTATCGGTCACTTCGGTTATAGAAAAAGAATCGGTATTTTCTAAGCTTGAATCCGGTTGTTCGATCCTTTGTTCCTCATAATACCCATATGAAGTAGATGGTTCGCACCATTGTTCTTCATTGTAAGTATATGATGGATAAGGGTCGTAATTTTGTTCTTCGTAATACTCATATGAGGTGGGTTGTTCACGCCATGGTTCCTCATAATAAGCATATGAAGGTGGTGGCTCATATCTTGGTTCCTCAAAGTATGAGTATGAAGGCTCATACCTTGGTTCATCAAAATATGAGTATGAGGGAGGAGGTTCATACCTTTGGTCTTCATAGGATGTGTATGAAGTTGATGGCTCGTACCTGGGCTCCTCATAGTAGGTGTATGAATTGGATGGTTGATATGAGTGATTGTATTGAACCGAGCGTGAGTTACGACAATTAGTGCAATAATTACCCCTATAATCATCCTCATCATAGGTGTAGTTGTAACCTCCTGAGTATTGATCCATAAGAATCACTCAGCAGACCACAACTGAGTCTCGGGACCAGAAAGTGAAACAAAGATTGAAACAGAAGGCTGGACACGGCCCCGTGTCTGGTGAACACGGCCCCGTGTCTGGTGAACACGGCCCCGTGTACAGGATCTGTATCTGGACGTTTTAATTAAAGTTACTGGTCACGTTGAGCACGGGGGCGTGTTCAGCGAGCACGACCCCGTGTTCAGACTCTGTATCTGGGTATCTAACTAAAAATATGCAGCACGGGGGCGTGTTCAATGAGCACGGCCCCGTGTTCAGGCTACTGTAGATGCAAACTAAACTAAAATGCAGAAAAATGTGCGCGCGTTTTAAAAAAAGTTTTGAAAAACTGATTAGGCCGTCGATTTTAAACTTTCTCAAAATCCTTGTGTCCCCGGCAACGGCGCCAAAAACTTGATGTGCGGTAAGTGTCGTATATATTAGGTGTATATTTTAAGCCCTTTTTAACACTTATTTTAGCCAAGTTTTAAATTTATAAAACACGATATTTCACTAACACTAAACACACATATGGGCAAGTGCACCCATCGTTGAGTGTAGTATAGCGTTGGTAAGATACCGAGGTCGTCCAAGGACACAAGAGCTTTTAGTACCGATTTATCCTCAACGTCTAACCAAAACAAAAATTTAGAAAAATGTTTTAAACTAAGAAAAATAAAACTAACTAAAATGCTGAAAATAAAAATAAAAATAAAAACAGATAGACAAGATGAATCACTTGGTTCCGACTCGTATCTAGTATAACCTTTGATTATTTCCGCACTTTTGCACATAATTAAGAGATTATCTTAGTTATTGTAGTAGGCCCCTCTTTTGAAGGTGACGTTACCCTCACCCCAGTAGTTTGAGTCAGCAGGGATACAATCCTAAAGGGGTGGATTATTGGAAGATAATGAATTAAGTTATTAATGCAGTATTGTGGTAGGCCCCGCTTTTGGCGGTGACGTTACCCTCGGCTAAGTAGTCTGAGTCAGCAGGGATACAGTCCTAAATAGCCGGGTTATAGTATTAATAGTAGTTAACTTATGAGGGGATCAAAGAGTTTGGACCCCCGCCATCCAATACCGTGAAGTATTGAAGGAGGTCCTACTAAATTTAACCCAGGTCCATTGCAGGACCTCTAAACGCTGAACAATGGCAAGACCTTTACCAAACCATTCCCTTAACCCCCTACCAGGTAGCCAACATACCTCCATATAGACCGTGGAGATATGAATGGTGAAAATCCTTTATTTTATATAGACAGTAAAATAATGCCAAGACACCACGGACAAACGATAAGGAAAGATCACCTTCAACATAAGTAACTAGTTATTAAAGTCATTAATACAAAACCAAATAAAAAGTGCAAAAGATTAGAAATAAAAAGTATTATACTAGACACTTTGTCTTCACCAAGTGATGTAAGAGACTTAGGCAAACATGGCCTTGATTGTCAAGACTCTTACGATCAATCTTGGATCCCGAGATGACTCACACACTCTATGATGGACAATGGATGATGGTGGTGGATGATGGTGTTGTGATGGTGGTGGGTGGTGGATGAAGTGTGAGAGAGGTGGTGTGCCAAGGGATAGTTTGAGCTTGAGCCAAGCACTCCTATTTATAGCCTGTACAGAAGCCTGGACACGGCCCCGTGTCCGCTGGACACGGCCCCGTGTCCACCCTTTTCTCTTTCTTCATTAATACAGTTTGTCTTTATTAGCTCCACACGCCCCCGTGTCCGCTGGGCACGCCCCCGTGTCCGTCTGACACTCTCTCTCTTCATTAATTGTAATTCGCAATTACAATTAATGCGCCTGCTGTTCTTTCGCCACGCCCCCGTGTCCGCTGGACACGGCCCCGTGGTGGGCAATAGAAGCTTCTACAGGTTTGTCTTTTGTGCCAGGGCTGACCATTCTGGACACGGCCCCGTGCTGAGCTGGACACGCCCCGTGTCGGGCTGGACACGCCCCGTGTCGGGCTGGGCACAGCCCCATGCTCAGCTTTCTTCTTGTTTTTGTTTTGGGAGTTGTTGTCGAGGGGTCGGGCATGCCACGTTTCTTCCTTTTCTTTGTATTTATGTTGGTTTTGGCTGTATTTTTGTTCCTTTTGTTCGTTTAAGCTCATTTGACCCTGTAAATTCAAAAGGAAGACAAAAACACACCTTTTCCAACATTAGTACTGAAAAAGGGTTAGTTTTATGCTTTATTTGATGTAATTTATATGTTGCATTTTACACACATCAACCCGGTTTTGAAAACTTGAAAATTTTTGGTTGAGTAGGGGCGGTTTTCCCCGAAAATGAAACCCCAAGTGCCGTTTTTCCAAAAACAAACCGTTTACCCCTTCAATTTCATCTTTTTCGGTTCAAAAACAAGGGTTTGAGGTTTCTGTTTGAAATCGGGTAAATCCACAAACAATTTCAGCTGTTTTACTTCCTATAACATGCAACTATACAAATACTAACAGATCTAAGCAAAAATTTGGGGTTTGGTTCGGTTCAAGTTCAAGAACCCTAGATTATGTTAATCTACATGCAAATCGTTAAACTAACTACAAAAGATGATAGAATCATACCTTGTTGACGTTGGATTGAGAAAAGACGTGAAAATCTGTAGAGATTTTCGGATGATCCAGAGAGTTTTCAGGGGGAAACGGGTCGTGGTGAAATGAAAATGAGAAGACAAAAGGGGTTTTATCCCCGACAGCAGCCGACCACGGCCTCGTGGGCCGGTAAAAACCTAGTTTTTTTTATAGTGCACGTGTGAGTGACCTGTTTCTCAAAATTTGGTTTTAGAAATCTTACCGATTTTTTTGAAGCCTTCCTGACGTCCATTACCTACAAGATATAATGTTAGTGCACAAACCCTTGTTCATTCCTCGACCGCTTGTAGCGAGATCTCTTCCTCTTCATCCTCAATAAATGCTTGATAAAGCTTTAGCCGTTGAGCGTTGTATAACAACCCTCGAAATATTTTCCGACACCCTAAAAATATTTAAGAATACCTTTAATATTATTAAAATTAATTAAAAATCAAATTTTTGGGGCTATCGCGGGGCACGTAAGCCACCCCTTGAGTTTACGCGGGCCGCGAGCGATCATCAACGCGGCGAAACCCTGAGTGTCATAATCGTGTTAAGGCTATGGGTGGTGACCGGTCAAGGCTAAGGTCTACGCCCCTATGTCGCGGGCCGCGTAGACCTAAGCCGAAGCTTACGCGGGGCGCGACGAACCCATGAATCAGCCCTATAAATTGCACGCATCGGATCTTCAGTCAGTTCGTCCCAAATCTTTCTTTCTCTCTCAATTTTCACATAGTAGGCACTATACTCGGGTATAATACCCCCCTAAATAACGAATTCCTGCTCCGTTGTAAGTATCATAACCCCTGTATACGTATTAGATACTCTGCCCGATTGATCTAGGGTTCCGTAACGGCTGTTGTGGTTCTGCCTGATGTAGTCGTTGGAATGCCGTCTCAGGGAGGGTATTACTAATGTTAAAATGGGTTATTATACTAACACGTATGCATTTGTGTAATTTATAGATTATTCCCAGGAAATCCTTACTAAAAACCTAAGACATCAATGTGAGTAATCTCCTTTTTGCAAATTATTTTTACAAAACCTCACACGATTAATTATATATTAAGCAGTTATTGAGTATTTGTAAGGATACAATTATCGTCGGTATGTTGGGGTTTTGTATACAAAATTTGCTACTGCCTTGCGAGGGGTAACATTTCCACAAGTCGGGTCTAACAGTACCGTGGGTGGTAATTGATATGACTTGGAAACAAATATAATTGCGAGACTGCCCTCAATACTGTACAATGGTTTTTATTTAAACTTGATTAAACTGGGATTCACTCAACAGTATTTACCACTAACAAATGTTTTTAAAACGCGTTTCAGGTAACAAAATGTGAAAGCCAAATAGAAGCCAGCTGGACAGCACTGAAAGCTTGGAAAAGTGGCAATAAAGTTACCTAAAAATAAATAGATGTTTTTATTAAATAAAATAGGGTGTTTCCCTATGAAAATGTGTGTACTTAAAACTTGGGTTTTATCCCATGTGTTTAATATTATGAAAGTGTGGTATTTTACTCTGATAAAATATTTCCTAACTACGGTCCTGATGAAATTTCTGCTGCCAAAATTGATAAAACACCAGATACCATTGAAACTGGCCGCGGCCGCCCGTTCCCGGGTTTGTAAAAGGGGACGGTGGTTGCGACAGAAGGTGGTATCAGAGCTAAGCCACTGATTCAGCCACATAAGTGTTCTGCTGACACCCAAAATTTATCTAAAGTGTTAGGAAATAAATTGCGAAAATACGTGCATAATTGTATTTTATTGTTATGTGTTATTTGACTATTTGTTAGTTTACAGTATGAGCGACCAAGGACCATCTGACGCGTACAGTCAATTGTCTGGTTCGCCTAGAAGCGAAGGTGCCTCTTCTCAGCCTGCCCTCTTAGGGTACTCTGCTGATACTGAAGAAGGAATATTCGTGTTTAAGGCTCATTCTGAAGAGCCATTCCCTCAGAAAAAGAGAGGATGGTTCAGTAGGGGAGCACATGAGCGTAGAAAGCGTATGAAAAAGTTACAAGACCAGAGAGCACTAGCAGCAGCCAAAAGAGAGACGGATGCCCATACCCAAGACATGCTTAATAGGGGTATAGCCAACATCCACATCTTAGCAACCACTGCAGCTGACCCTAACCTAGAACAACTGTTAGCACCCCGACCATTACAGCCCATGGAAATAGAAAACCCTGAAAATCAAGTAGAAATGCATGATTTCAACCCGGAGGAGATACCTAGGGTACCCGCACCAAATCCCTTAGATCCAAATTACGACCCATGGTGGGATGACAATAGGGATTATGTGCCACGCTACCACCTAAACGACGAACTCATGCCAAACCTAGGAGCCTACCCAGGGTTGGACCCTCTAGATCCCTATTACGATAATGATGTATTCATTTGGGAGATTCTAGAGAATCCTTACCCATTTCAGGCACCTACACCTCCATACCAGGAACCCGTACCCTAGATTCCAAACCCAGTCCTAGAACCTACACCCCCAATGAGTGCAGAAAATGTACAAGAACTTAGGACATTTGGTGAGGAAATTTTAGAGAATAGTGGAAGGATGAGACAGGTGGGAGAGCGACTGGAAGTACGACGAGCGCAATATGGATTTCTGGATGAATCCATATCATTGAATGTGAGGGTAGAGATGGTAGTAATAATAATATAATAATAATAATAATATATGTGTGTATGTGTATGAAAAAAAAGGAAAACTATGGATGCCTACTACTATTAGTGTAATTTTTATTACAGTCGGTATTGTAATTTTAATTTCAGTGTTGGTTTGTAGTAGATGCATATTATATAAAAATAGAGTAAAGTCGCAATGATCGACGCTTTTGACCAAAGTGCGTGTCATGTGATTGGCTATAGTAAATATTATTTTCTGATATTAATGTGTGGTAAATGTTTAAAATTCAGATGGACAACGAAGTGAACCAGGAAATCTGAACAATGAAAACCAGAGTGATAACCACCCGAATAACGATAATCTGAATAATGAGAATTTGAACAACAATAACAACGGAAACCAAGTGGATAATAGTGCCATCCAACACATAGTGGCACAAGGCAGCTAGACCTCAAACCATATTTGGGGATTAATCGGGGAGATTAGGAATGTAGTCAAGGCAGCTAGACCTCAAACCATAGAAGAAGCTGTAGAACTAGCAAATACTTTGACAGATGAGTTAGTTCGTACACGAGAAGAAGACCAGAGGAGAAACCTAGCTCAAAGGCTTACCCAAGAATTCCGTTCTGGGAATTCCAACCATAGGAACTAGGTTCTACCTCTGCACCATACTGCAAAACCTGCAAGAAGAGGCATTTGGGAAAATGCTCCACTCACTGTAATTTCTACAAGATGCCAGGACACAAGGAAGAAGATTGCAGAAGGAAATCTAGTAATGGACTGTGTTTCAACTGCGGAGAAAAATGTCACATCAAGCCAAATTGCCCGAAACTAGTTCCAGCCATGGGCAATAAGACTACCAAAAATGCTAGAGCATTTGTTTTGACAACTGATGAAGCCAAGATGATTCTAGATGTAATAGCCGGTACGTTTTTAGTTAATGATGTTTTTGCCAAAGTATTATTTGACTCTGGTGCGAACCAAAGTTTTATTAATACTTCATTTTGCAAACTTCTTAATCAATCATTAACTAAACTCCCACAAGAATGTCTGGTAGAGACAGCAAATGGGGAAACCGTTAGGATTTCTGAAATCTTGCAGGGAGCAAGAATGGAAATTTTAAATCAAAAGTTTATTGCAAATCTTTACCCAATGAATCTAGCAGGATTTGATGTTGTATTAGGAATGGATTGGTTAATAACCAATAAAGCCAGTATTTTATGTGATCAAAAGTCAATTCAAGTAAATTCACCAAAGGGTGAAAAGATCACAATTAAAGGAGATAAACCATCTAGACCCACAAAATTCATCTCTGTGATGAAAACTGCAAGTTATATAAGAAAAGGATCTATAGTGTATTTGATTTCTATAATCACTAACACTAAAGGAAAAGAACTAAAAGACATTCCAATAGTGTCTTAGTTTTTTCAGATGTGTTTCCAGAAGAATTACCAGGACTACCGCCAGACAGAGAAGTTGAATTCAGAATCCATCTACTACCAGGAATAGCACCAATTGCCAAAGCACCTTATCGTTTGGCACCCACAGAAATGCAGGAACTGAAGAAACAGTTAGATGAATTATTGGAAAAAGGATTCATACAGCCAAGCTCATCGCCGTGGGGAGCACCGATTTTATTCGTCAAAAAGAAGGACGGATCAATGCATATGTGCATTGATTACCGTGAATTGAACAAAGTCACAATTAAGAATCGGTACCCATTACCGAGAATCGATGATCTGTTTGATCAACTACAAGGATATAGATTTTTCTCTAAGATTGATTTAAGATCAGGATATCATTAATTAAAGGTACAGGAAGAGGACATTCCTAAAATCGCATTCAGAACAAGGTATGGCCATTATGAATTTACTGTCATGCCATTTGGTTTAACCAATGCCCCAGCCGCATTTATGGACATGATGAACCGAATATGTAAGCCATATTTGGATAAATTCATAATTGTCTTCATAGATGACATTCTCATTTACTCTAAAAGTAAAGAGGATCATGCAAAGCATTTGCACACACTTCTAAGTTTACTAAGAAAGGAAAAGCTTTATGCTAAATTTTCAAAGTGCGAGTTTTGGCTAGAACAGGTACAATTTCTTGGACACTTAGTTAACCATGAAGTAATTCATGTAGATCCTACCAAGATCGAGGCAATTACTAAATGGAAAACCCCTGAGTCACCAACCGAGGTTAGAAGTTTCTTAGGATTGGCTGGTTATTATAGAAGATTTATTCGAGATTTTTCTAGAATAGTCATTCCCTTAACTAAGCTAACCTGTAAATCCATTAAGTTTGAATGGGGGCCAAAACAGGAAGAAGCATTTAGAATTCTTAAGCAAAGATTAACCCACGCACCCATACTAGCGTTACCAGAAGGAACTGAAGACTTTGTAGTCTATTGTGATGCTTCTAAGTTAGGTTATGGATGTGTGTTGATGCAACGACAAAAGGTTATAGCATACGCGTCTAGACAACTTAAGAATCATGAAGAGAATTATTCAACCCATGATTTGGAATTAGGAGCTATAATTTTTGCCCTTAAGATTTGGAGACATTACCTTTATGGTAGTAAGTTTACCATATTCACTGATCATAAAAGTTTAAGGTATGTTTTCGGGCAAAAAGAGTTAAATATGAGACAAAGACGCTGGATGGAGATACTTAGCGGTTATGATTGTAATATCCAGTATCATGCAGGAAAGGCAAATGTAGTGGCTGATGCTTTAAGTCGAATGTATCATGAGAAGCCAAAAAGGGTACGTTCTCTTAAATTAAATCTACAAGTAGATTTAAATGATCAGATTAGAAAAGCACAAGAGTCAGTATTCAAGGACGATACTGAAAAATTAAAAGGAATGATTAAAGAATTAGAACAAGGAAAAGATGGAATTTAGAGATTCCATAAAAAGAGAATGTGGATACCTAAATTAGGGAATCTGCGTCATCGTATATTATAAGAAGCCCATAAGTCCAAATATACGATGCATCCTGGAAGTGATAAAATGTACCAGGATTTAAGGAAGAATTTATGGTGGATAGGAATGAAAAAGGATATAGCAGCTTATGTTTCTAAAAGTTTAACTTGTTCACAAGTTAAAGCTGAACATCAGAAACCCTCAGGATTGCTACAACAATTAGAAATGCCCATATGGAAATGGGAATTGATAACAATGGATTTTGTTACCAAATTACCCAAAACAAGAAAAGGTAATGATACAATCTCGGTGATTGTAGATAGGCTAACCAAGTCAGCTCATTTCCTATCGATGAAGGAAACTTTCAGTATGGAACAGTTAGCTAAATTGTATGTAAATGAAATAGTTTCATTACATGGAATACCTTTATCAATTGTATCTGATAGGGATAGCCGTTTTACCTCTCATTTTTGGGCAAGTTTCCAAAAAGCAATGGGAACCGAGTTGAATCTAAGCACGGCTTATCATCCTCAAATGGACGGACAAAACGAAAGGACAATCCAGACGATGGAAGACATGCTTAGAGCTTGTGTAATTGGTTTCGGAGGTAATTGGGACGATCACTTACCGTTAATAGAATTTTCTTACAATAACAGTTATCACACCAGTATCAATGCTGCACCATTCGAAGCACTTTATGGACGAAAGTGTCGAACCCCAGTCTGTTGGGCAGAAATTGGGGAAAAGCAATTATCTGGACCTGAGATAGTGCAAAAAACAACCGACAAGATCATTCAAGTCAAGGAACGACTGAAAGAAGCACATGACCGACAGAAGAGCTATACTGATAACCGGCGCAAACCGATAGAATTTCAAGTAGGAGATAAAGTATTGTTAAAAGTCTCTCGTTGGAAATGAGTGGTAAGATTCATCAAACGGGGAAAGCTAAGTCCCAGGTATGTTGGACCTTTTGAGATTATTAGAAGAATAGGACCAGTAGCCTATCAGCTACAACTGCCAGAGGAAATGGCAGGAATACATGATGTATTTCATGTATCTAATCTCAAGAAATGCTTAGCTAATGAATCACTTGTAGTGCCTCTTAAGGATATAGAGGTAAATAAACAACTCAAGTTTGTAGAGAGGCCTCTACAGATTGAAGACAAGAAAGTTAAGAACCTCAAGCACAAGAGATTAGTTCTGGTCAAAGTGAAGTGGGACTCCAAAAGAGGACTAGAATACACATTGGAGCTTGAATCAGAAATGCAAAGGAAATATCCACACTTGTTCCAGTAGATCTCGAGGACGAGCTCTAAAAACAAGGTGGGGAGGATATAACAACCCTCGAAATATTTTCCGACACCCTAAAAATATTTAAGATATCCCAATATGTCCTAAAATACCCCCCATACGTGAAAACGGACCCTGAATACCTTTAATATTATTAAAATTAATTAAAAATCAAATTTTTGGGGCTGTCACGGGGCACGTAAGCCACCCCTTGAGCTTACGCGGGCCGCGAGCGATCATCAACGCGGCGAAACCCTGAGCCGACACGTGTCGTAATCGTGTCAAGGCTAGGGGTGGTGACCGGTCAAGGCTAAGGTCTACGCCCCTATGTCCCGGGCCGCGTAGACCTAAGCCGAAGCTTACGCGGGGCGCGACGAACCCAAGAATCAGCCCTATAAATTGCACGCATCGGTTCTTCAGTCAGTTCGTCCCAAATCTTTCTTTCTCTCTCAATTTTCACATAGTAGGCACTATACTCGGGTATAATACCCCCCTAAATAACGAATTTCTGCTCCGTTGTAAGTATCATAACCACTGTATACATATTAGATACTCTGCCCGATTGATCTAGGGTTCCGTAACGGCTGTCGTGGTTCTGCCCGACGTAGTCGTTGGAATGCCGACTCAGGGAGGGTATTACTAATGTTAAAATGGGTTATTATACTAACACGTATGCATTTGTGTAATTTATAGATTATTCCCAGGAAATCCTTACTAAAAACCTAAGACAGCAATGTGAGTAATCTCCTTTTTGCAAATTGTTTTTACAAAACCTCACACGATTAATTATATATTAAGCAGTTATTGAGTATTTGTAAGGATACAATTATCGTCGGTATGTTGGGGTTTTGTATACAAAATTTGTTACTGCCTTGCGAGGGGTAACATTTCCACAAGTCGGGTCTGACAGTACCGTGCGTGCTAATTGATATGACTTGGAAACAAATATAATTGCGAGACCGCCCTCAATACTGTACAATGGTTTTTATTTAAACTTGATTATACTGGGATTCACTCACCAGTATTTCCCACTGACAAATATTTTTAAAACGCGTTTCAGGTAACAAAATGTGAAAGCCAAATAGAAGCCAGCTGGACAGCACTGAAGGCTTGGAAAAGTGGCAATAAAGTTACCTAAAAATAAATAGATGTTTTTATTAAATAAAATAGGGTGTTTCCCTATGAAAATGTGTGTACTTAAAACTTGGGTTTTATCCCATGTGTTTAATATTATGAAAGTGTGGTATTTTACTCTGATAAAATATTTCCTAACAACTGTCCTGATGAAATTTCCGCTGCCAAAATTGATAAAACACCAGATACCACCGAAACTGGCCGCGGCCGCCCGTTCCCGGGTTTGTAAAACGGGACGGGGGTTGCGACACGTTGACTTTGAATGGAATTCCATTCCGAGATTTAATATCAATTGCACTGTGTGGAAAAATATGGGTGATAGAAAAAGGTCCCGACCACCTAGACTTTAATTTCCCGGGAAATAATCGAAGTCGTGAATTAAACAATAAAACTTGATCTCCCACCCGAAATTCATTAGGTTTAATGTGTTTATCATGCAAATTTTTAATTCTTTCCTTATAAATTTCGGAGTTAGAGTATGCTTGATTCCTTAATTCATCTAAATTATTTAATTGACAAAATAGATTTTTACCAGCAGTTTTTACGTCTAAGTTTACGTTTTTTAATGCCCACTAGGCTTTGTGTGCTTTTTCTACTGGCAAATGACAACTTTTTCCATAGATAAGCTTATATGGGGTGGTACCTATGGTTGTTTTATATACGGTTCGAAAAGCCTAGAAAGCGTCGTCTAATTTATCGGCCCATTATTTTTTATTTAACCCTACGGTCTTTTCAAGTATTCTTTTTAAGCCTCGATTAGTCACTTCGGCTTGTCCGTTTGTTTGAGGGTGATACGCGGTTGAGATCCGGTGATAGACCCCATATCTTGTTAATTTTTTTCAAGTTGATGGCTACAAAAATGGGTACCCCTATCACTTATTAACGATTTTGGAGTTCCAAAACGAGAAATAGTCGTTTCAGGAATCTTACCACAACTCTTCCATTAATTGTTGGAAGAGCTTCAGTTTCGGCCCATTTTGACAAGTAATCCATTGCCACAAGTATGTATTTGTTTCCTTTTGACGGTGGGAAAGGTCCCATAAAGTCTAGTCCCCACACATTAAAATTTCACAAACAAGAATGCCGTTTTGTGGCATTTCATTTTTGAAAGAAATATTACCTGATTGTTGGCATGCATCACATGTTTTGATAAGACTTTGGGTGTCTTTGTAAATGGTTGGCCAATAGAATCCTGAATCAAATACCTTTCATGCGGTACTAGCGGCACCATGATGTCCTCCATATGGACCTTCATGACAATGGCGGAGAATTTTTCTTGCTTCAGCACCATGTACGCATCGTCGGATAAGTTGGTCGGCACACATTTTGAAAAGATAAGGATCTTCCCAAAAATAATGCTTTACATCGGCAAAGAACTTTTTTCTTTGATGATGCGACCATCCTTTTGCGACTATTCCACTAGCTAGGTAGTTGGCGTAGTCGGCGTACCATGGTTCTTCTCGGTATTCGACCATTTCTAAAGATTCCGTTCGGAAGTTTTCATTGATGAGCTCGTCTCTAGTTGCCTCCAAAGCTGGATCTTCCAAGCGGGATAGATGATCTGTAGCTGTGTTTTTAGCTCCACTTTTGTCTTTTATTTCAATGTCGAATTCTTCGAGGAGTAGAATCCATCTGATTAAACGTGGTTTGGCATCCTGTTTCTTAAAGAGATAACGAATGGCTGCATGGTCTGTATAAACTTTTCTTTGTCCCAAGACAGCTCCAACTGCAAAGTCACTTGCATCGCATATGATTTCAAAAGGTAATTTCCAATCAGGCGCTATCAAGATTTGTGCATTGACTAGCATTTCTTTTAGTGTTAGAAATGCTTGGTTGCAATCCTTGTCAAAGATGAACGGTGCATCTTTTTCAAGTAATTTTGTTAAAGGTCTTGAGATTTTAGAAAAGTCTTTGATAAATCGTCTATAAAATCTGGCATGCCCTAGGAAACTTCTGATAGCTCTAACGGAGGATGGGGGTCACAATCGGGAAATGGTGTCAATTTTAGCCCGATCAACCTCCATTCCTTCGCTTGAGATTTTATGACCGAGTACTATTCCCTCCGTTACCATGAAATGACATTTTTCCCAATTAAGGGTGATGTTAGTTTCCTCACATCGGGATAGCATTCGTTCAAGGTTATCAAGGCATTGGTCGTATGAATCTCCAAAGAAAGAAAAGTCGTCCATGAAGACTTCCATAGTCTTTTCTATCAAATCATGGAAGATGGCCACCATGCAACGTTGGAAGTAACCTGAAAAACCATCTAAAAATCAATAAAATTTGTGACCGGATAATCTTTCTAACATTTGATCAATAAAAGGTAAGGGAAAATGATCTTTCCTTGTTGCCTCATTTAATCGACGATAATCTATACATACTCTCCATCCGGTGACGGTTCTTGTTGGTATTAATTCATTTTTTTCATTAGTGACCACCGTCATACCTCCTTTCTTGGGAACTACTTGGACGGGACTTACCCAAGGACTATCGGAAATTGGGTAGATAAGTCCAGCGTCAAGTAGTTTGATGACTTCGTTTTTAACCACTTCTTGAACGCTTGGATTTACTCTATGTTGTGGTTGTATTACCGATTTGTAGTCATCATTCATTAAAATTTTGTGTGTGCACATGGAAGGACTTATTCCTTTAATATCTATAAGCTTCCAAGCGATCGCGTTTTTGTATTTTTTCAAAAGTGTGATTAATTTTTCTTTTTCTACACTAGTTAATTTTGAAGAAATAATTACAGGTAGCTTACCATCCTTGTTGAGAAAAGCATATTCCAAACCTTTTGGGAGTTCTTTGAGCTCAAGTGGTGGGTTCTTAGAAGACTCCTTATTTGGTTGCTCATTTTGATCAAGAACCAAAAAGGTTTGTTCAATGGCGGCCTCTTCTTCGACAAAGTGGTCGATTTCGTCTTCCGTATCGGGTGGTTTATCTTCATCTTCATCTTCAATTAGGGGGTCGTCCTTGTGACGGTTTTAGCTACAAAAAGAGACGTCGCTGTTTTAGCAACGGATTTTGCTACAGCTTTTTAGCCACGAAATTTTGCTATGGGATCTTAGCTACGAGATTTGCTACAAATTTTTTAGCTACAAAGTTTTTGCTACGAGTTTAGTTATGGATTTTAGCTACGCCTTGACTACATAAATTAACTAAGATTTGTTCTACAAATTTTGTTGCAGAATTTTGTTATTAATTTTGAAAGGTTTTTTGCTACGGGATTAACTCTTTAACAATCCTTTTTATCCAAAAATTTTTAAAAGTTCTTTTATATTGCTTTTCAAATTTTTTTATTACGGTAATCTATGTATTCAAATGTTAATAAATATAAAAGATAATATCATAAAACACTATCTAAACCAAATATAATGAAATATCATCTTATCCAAATATAACACATTTAGATCCAAACTATCCAAAGTCATATAATAAATTTCATCGTATCTTAAGTTGGTGCAAATTTTCATAGTGGGATATATGACAACAATTTTAATCTCCCAACTCGTATCTTCGTCAATTTTCTCCGTCATAGCATGTTTCTCCACTTTATTCCATTCGAACTCTTCCATTTGATACTCCAATTTACCTATAATAAATTAGTTAACATGTCGTCCTTAATAAAACATTAAAACCATAATGTAAAATTTTAAATGTATTAAACGTATAAAAAATACCTTGCTGTTACCTCTCGGAATCAATACCCAGTTGTAGGTAGTCGAAAGAACGAGGCCGCCAGCGTTGTTTTCTTTAACCTGAATGGTAGAAAAGATATAGTTGAAGGTGGTAAAGAGATTGGGTTGATAAAAGTGGGTTACATATGTCTTTTGAACTTTTAATTATTTTTAGCCAAATACCTTAAAAGGGACAATAAATATATTTTGTTTAATCATTAAGAGAATAAAAGACATTTCACACCAACTTAACATAGAAATCTAACGACCATCTATGTTGTGGAGGGTCAGCATTACCCGCTTGCAAACCTTGGGATAATACATGCAATTTAAAAAAAAAGATGAGAACTAAAGGTGAAAAACCGACAAACCCCACGACGCATTCGGGTAATTTACTCTAATTTCAACCTTTTGATCAAATAGATGTGCAGTGATTGTTTTTACTAAAATCCATTAGTTTATAAATATTTTAAGTGTTTTTTTGTTTATATAAAAAAGAAAATTAAAAAACAAAATGTCCAAAATACTCCTGAATCAACTATGCAAAAAGAAAAAAAACCTTCGGTTAATAAAGTCTTTTAACTAAGTTTGTCATTTTAATGGAAATTCAAACAAAAATGAAACGTGGGGGAGCGGGAGTGGGGTGTCCGGTTACAAAAAAATTTAATTTTAGATTAAAGTAGAAAAATTACCCAAACCTCAGGAGAATTTTTACATTTATAACTCATTGTCTAAATTCTAAAAACACAAAGCTAATGGGTGAAAGTCACTATCTTTTTTATTGCAATTTCACATTACCTTTTTTACTTCTGAGCTACACATTTTTAGTTTAAAAATGTCAACTATTTTAGTTAATCAAATAAATTTATTTTGATTTGTTTTGTTAATGTATTTTCTCCTAATTTAAAGTAGACGTATTTATATCATATTAGTAATATTTTATTAACATCAATACATGCTTCATGTTTTGGGTTAGTCTTCGTTTTTTTATATGGTTTATCACCGGTGTACGATGACGATTAATTAAATTATGACGGACTTTTTTGTTGTTACTTATTGATGTACGGAGTTGAGATGCAACGAACCGAACACATGTAGATAACATTTTGGATAATATTACTACTTTATTTATCGGTTGCTGATATACGTTAAATTATACATGTTTTTATACTCCAAAACACTTCTGTTTTAAGCGTTTTTGACCAAAACCGTAACGTTTAGGTACCAAATTCGGTACTTTTATATTTTCAGGTCTTAAACGGAGCACAAAATAAAAATCTGATGAAAACGGACAAATTCTGATGCATTTCTGATGAAACGGGCAAAATTCTGATGACTGCCAGGTATGGCAGGACCGTGCCATCTGTCGGCACTACCGTGCGGATCGTTCGATCTCGGAATCCCTGCCAGTGTGACTGCCAGTGCCAACCTTTTCTCAGGCCGCACTACCGTACGACCCGCCGCATGACCGTGCCAAAGCCAAACAAGGATTTCTGATCAGCATTCTGATGACCTCGCACTACCCTGCGAGCCACGGCATGACCGTGCCGATCTGATGACCCAGGAAACTTGTCCACTAGTCCACTTGGCTGACCTCAAATCAGAGAAACTGACGTCACCCGACAACACCTTCCGCACGACCGTGTGAGCCATCAGCACCACCGTGCCGATCATAAAATCTCCTATAAATAGAGCCATTCGCTACTAGTTCAAATGTTGGGTTTTTCTCCATGTTTCTGGGCGATTTCTGGGTTCCGAAGCAGTCCTGATCAGACCCATTTGAAGCCTCAAGATCGAGTGGAAGCATAACCAATCCAACCCGTCAATTCCATGCTTGTTTATGGTTCGATTCCTTGTTCTTAAACATGTATTCTGATCATTTTTCAAGTTATGAGCTGATGTTAGTTTATATTTAATGTAGTGTTATGTAATAGTAGTAATGAACTTGTGTCTTGAATAATCTTTATGTTGTAATCTTGTTTATATGAATTTTTAGTGCTTTTTATGTTGAATCTTCATGATTATATAATGAATGTTTCATTGATGTTGACTTCCTGATTATGTTTGATTATCTTGGATAATGAATCTGTGGTTAGTGGGATGGTAACTATTTCTTGATTAATCACTTGTTTGTAGACTTTGTTTACACCATGAAACCAGACCAGGGTATTGGTTTTATACAACATATATCTTATTTTGATTAGGAATGCTTTCTTGCACGTAAGGGTTCTAACGAATCAAATGGTGTTGATTACATGTTCTTGAATGCGGTTTATGATCCTTGTTTAGTAGTTTTGGTCTGAAATTGCTGACATGGTAGATTTGTGTTTAAGACTTGTAAAGGTGAAATAGTTGTTATATGATCTACTATATTGCTTATCCTCGTGGATGTATTGTGACCATCGGTATTGCTTTCTTTGATAAGTGAGGCTAGGAATCCAGACCCGCTAAATAACCTATCTTTAAAGGTTCGCATGAATAAATATCAATAGCTCGCTAATGAATGATTTTAGGTGGTTAACGTGTGACCATCGTGTTAACTTTCCGAAGAATCATAATGCTAGAAATCCAGACCTGGTAACTAGCTGTCTTGATATTGGAAAATTGTTTAAGTGCTTTTTCATATTTAGATAACATGTTTAGGTTGTTTGTGAAACAAGATATTAGTTATTTTTCATATTTGGAGTCTATTATGTTTTAAATATAGTTTTAGAAAATTTAGTTAAACAACCATTCACTCATCCTTTTATCTGGTAAAATAATGACAAAGATTTAGTACTTAATAACGCTTGTGTTCCATGGATCAATATCTGGCTCTTACTAATACTTTGCTACATATATGACGGGATACACTTGTCCTTTGTTGTGTGTGTTTTAATATTAAGGTATAAACCTTTTTTATAAATAAATAAAGCACATTTCGCTGAGCGCGTGAAAATACTGTAAATAAATGTATATAACAGCTCACGTCAAGTTTTTGGCGCCGTTGCCGGGGACACGGCAAAATTTACGGAACAATCTGAGTCATTATTTTACCGGTGTACAAACTGTGAATACTTGTACATTTTTGTATTTATTTGTTTTCTTATTTATTAACTTGTTAATATTTAACTGATTAACTAACTTTTCTTTTTCTGTTTCACTAACCAGCTAACCGCTTACCTTACTAACATACTAACTTTTTATTTACTTTTCAACTAACATTTTTCATTTATTTATTTAATTCAGTTAATGTGTTCGGGATCGAACCATTCATTCATTTATTTCAATTATTTATTTCAAATTCAGTATTTCTAATTCAGTATTTCATACATTTTAATTCAGTCATTTCATTTATGTACTTCATTCGTTTATTTATTCATTTCATTTCAGTATTTCGTTTATTTCAATTCAGTTATTTCGTTTCTGTTTATTTTTATACTTATGTTCGTGTTCGTACGTCGAACCGCTTATTTATATTTATTTCATTTCTACAATTACTTACATTGATTTACGTTCAATTATTCATTTATTCATTTCTGTCCACTTACTTATTTTAATTAACTGTTTATTTATTCATTTAATTGTACTTATTTATTTATTTATTTATTTACTCCACGAAAATAAAATATAACTTTCTGATAAATATATCATATTTTCTGATAAATTCTAATGAATTTATTAGGTTTTCTGATGGATTCTGATAAACCCATTAGATGTTCTAAAACGACAATTTACATTTTTGATTAATTTACCAGATTTTCTAGTAAATTCTGATGGAAAGAAAATTTTCATCAGATTTTTATCAGATCTTATCAGAATTTCATATATATAAATATATATTTATATATATATATATATATATATAAAATTTTCTTCAGATTTCTGATGATTGTCATCAGAATTTCTAGTAAACAAACAAAAACAGTTTT
The DNA here is from genome assembly GCA_030545235.1 of Helianthus tuberosus. NCBI lineage: Eukaryota > Viridiplantae > Streptophyta > Magnoliopsida > Asterales > Asteraceae > Helianthus > Helianthus tuberosus. The sequence goes on from CM060406.1 coordinate 56,361,656, forward strand.
CGGATGTAAATAAAGAAATAAACAAGTAAATAGATAAATAGGCATGTATAAATTGTATATATTTAAAATATATATTAGTATTATTGTTTGCACTTATTTCTTATATTATTATTGTTATTATTATTATTATTATGTTCTCTTTTCTGTATATTGCCTTCCTTTTTGCTTGTAGGCTAATGTCCACGACCCCTGTACCCGCTAATGCTGAGCTAGCCAAGGAACTAGAAAATAACCTATGGAGAAGTAGGCGTCTTCGCGAAAGATCACTTGTTGTTGCACAAAGGATTGCGGCCGCAATCGACGAACCAGTGGTACTTTCTGACAGCGAGAGTTCAGAGGACGAAAGAGGAAGCATTATGGCAGAAGACGACCAGCCTTTGAATGAGACCGGTGTCACACCCCTTTCTGCGGCGGAAGCACGAGGTGTGATCATGAAAGGTTCTCATTGCATACGAAAGGTAAACATGTTATATGCTCGTAAAAACATCAAATACCATAATTTGAAAACATAAGTTTAGCGTTTATATCGCTAAGTCGCATAAAACATTGTCTTAAAAAGTTTACAACTTTATTAAAAGATAAACTTAAGCGACATCCACAAGCATAAGCGAGACCGCGCGCACATCCATCCTAGTTACCTGAAATACATGTGAGTTTTGGAAAAACGTCAACATAATGTTGGTGTGAATTCATGCAGTTTTGTATTTCACGTTTGTATACTTTGTATGAAAACATAGTTTGTGAATAAATCAAGTTTTCATATATAAATTCAGTTTCATGTGTACACCACGTACTCATGTATAATTCAATCTTTTCTTGAGTACCCCACGTACTTCAAGTATAATTCAATCTTTTCTTGAGTACCCCACGTACTTCAAGTATAATTCAATCTTTTCTTGAGTACCCCACGTACTTCAAGTATAATTCAATTTCTTCTTGAGTACCCCACGTACTTCAAGTATAATTCAATCTTTTCTTGAGTACCCCACGTACTCAAGTATTCATCAATTTTTAATATGGTATGACTTTTATGTAAATGAAGTATTCCTGTAAGTATCAGGATTGTTAATGGGTTGCAAAGCCATTAACATGTGACACGACATAGGAAGTCACCAAACCTAAGGCATTTAATTGGTATATTCTGAGACACAAAAGCACTACTCGATTCTCGCCCTCACCGAGAGTGTGGCTGCTAGGCACCCGTTAGATCTAACCTTTTGTTCTGCGGTCTAAGTATATTGTTGATTAATGGTGCTTCTGTACCCTATTCGTGACACTATTTCTCATAACGCATCCTACTTGGTTCTCGTCCTCACCAAGCGCGTTTCTTGTTATCATTTCTCATAGCGCCTCATACTTGGTTCTCGTTCTCACCAAGTGCGCTTTTCATATTCTTATATTTCGTCACACTTGGTTCTCGTTCTCACCAAGTGTACTTCTTGTATTCTTATATTTCGTCACACTTGGTTCTCGTTCTCACCAAGTGTACTTCTTGTATTTATATCATACCAATTATAAATTTTGTACATTTGTACATGTATTTCACCTCCGAAGTTATAAAAACTGAAAACAGTTAAAGAGAAAAGGGGGAGCATGAACTCACAACTTTGCGTTCCTTGCGTCGTAATCTTCACCGGATTTGCTTAATTAACGTCGTACCCTATACGCGTTTTCTTAACGTTAGTCACTAGACTTGCGTCGCACAAGTACAGTCACTCTCTTTTGTATATATTCTTGTGTTAAAAATATTCTATATTTTTAACTACGTATCTTACTTATATTATTTTCTCTAAAATAAATATAAGTCTTTTGTGTTTTGCACTTTGCACCCGAATTATGTATCTTGTATGTTGTATGTGTATTTTTATGTTTATACTCCTCATGAGTATTTAGTGTATTTTTAAGTCTTAATACACTAACACGTATAACACATACTTTATACACTTAGCACAAAAGTTGGTGATAAAATAATATATATTTTTCTCTCAAAAATATACATACTTATATCCATTTTTATTCTTGAAGAAATCCTCATTTCTTATCACAAAAAATTAGGGAAACCTTGGTAATACTCTTAAATACATTTTTAGGGAATAAGTTTCTCAAAAACTTATATTTTTCTAAGTGTCAAAATTTATAAAAATTTTGACAGAGTTTGCCCTAAAAATGGAGGTTTCCCATGTTTTCACAACATGTGTTTATTTTCTTTTAAATCGTCAACAATCATCAACAACAATTATCAACAATACTCATCAACAATAATCACTAATTTCTCCATTTCATGAACTTGAATATTTACAAAAGTGTGTAGTAACTTACTAGCACATTTAGTAAGTCTTGTTATCTTTAAAAATAAGTTTTAGTTTCTTAAAAACTTTATTTTTAAAGAATATGAAGTTTCACAACTTCTAGTCGAGATTCGCAAAAATATTTCTTTGTTAAATTTTCTTGTGACACATGTGTCTACACACTTGTTTATTTACTAAAAATTCTTTTAGTTCGGATAAGATCCGGGTTTTGACACAACTTAGCATTTTCCGCTCGGTTCTTCCGAAAAACCACTTGTAGATCTTTAGATCTACATGTTTAGAGTCTTATTTTACAAGAAAATTACTTTTGCTCAAGTTCATGTCTTATGAATGGATGGATCCATCATCTTTTAACTTTCTAACTTTTACATCCTACTAGTTCATGCTCTCTAACATGGACTAGTATGTCTAGATGATGATCCATCTTGCTTTTACTAACAACCACATCAAATAATTATAACTAGACAAGTTTCACAAGATTTACACACATAGTTTCTTTTTATCCAACATTAACCACTTATGTCCAAGACTTTAGGTTATGTTCTTTAGAGTTTTCATCAATTAATCATTCTTTCACCTATTAACCACCAAAAATAAGAACAAGAGGGTGTTTTAGAGCACTTACTACTAGCACAAGGCTAGGGAAGTTCAAGAGTGCAAATGAGGTGGATAAAAGCAAATGAAGAAGGTCCTTCAAGTTCCGTTGCTTCCACACTTCCTACTAGGCTCGAGACACCTTAGAATCACCTTGGAATGGATGAGTGTGGATCAAAAATGAAAGTGTGGGGAGGGGGTGCTTGGGCCGTAGCTTGAAGGGAGAAGGAGAGGTGGTTTTGTGAGTTGGTGAATGTTAGAATGATAAGAGTTATAATCTTGGAGTTTTTATGAACTAACTCCCAACATTATTTTACTCATTGGTCCATATGCCCAAAAACAAGGGAACATGATCTATTTAATTAATCAAGAAAATCTAAAGTGTGTGACCCATGTAATCGGTCATTACATGGGGGGGGGGGGGTCTAGTTACATCTTAATTGGAAGTTAAAGTTCTAGTTAGTGTTAAATGTTTATTTTAGGGGTTTAAGTATGTTAAGTAATATATAGGGTGTTCGGGGACCCTAACTAGCTTAGAAAAAATAAAAACAATGCTTCTAGCATTATTTTGGTGTTCCGGGTATTATCCGGTTGTTCGGTTAGATACCGATTCGTTAAAGTGCTAAATCACACTTTTTAGTGTCTATTAAGTACCTTTCTTGTACTCTTTCAATTCCCAACACTTAGGGAAATATTCTGGATAATAAAACGACATTTCTGCATAATATTCATATGTCTAAATGCTGAAATATTGCTGAATTATATAAAATTCTGCACTTAAAGTGCGTTTCGGGTGCTTTTTAGTGCTTATTTTTGCTTTCGCAATGTCTATAAATTAAACCCTTACATGTATTCTTGAGTTTTAATGTACTTTTGTTGTTGGACCTACACCCAGGCCTCAATTCTAATGTCTGACTGCTTTCTGCAGTTCTGTTGACACAGTGTGTCTTACCTGTGAGTTTACTATTATTTCTGACGCAACGCTCTCGTTTATGCATAAAGCAATATTTTTGTAGTATACAACGTGCATGAATTCACTTGTTTAGTATGTGTTCAGCCATTGCTGACAATTAAGCACATAATTGCAGTCATTAAATAACAATTAAAGTGTACGAAAATTACCGGTTTGGTGCCATTTGTCACAGTCTCCCCCCGTTAAAAGAATTTCGTCCCGAAATTCAGGCTGAATTAACTCTCGCGAGAGTCTTCTTGAATAGGTGGGGATACTTTTCTTTGAACTGGTCTTCACGTTCCCATGTGTACTCGGGTCCGTGCTTAGAGCTCCAACGTACTTTGACAAGTTTCACACTGCTCCTCCTGGTCTTGTTGACTTTCCAGTCGGTAACCTCAACGGGTTGTTCTGTAAATCGGAGGGCTTCATCAATATGCACTTCATCCATTGGGATGATCACGTTTTCTTGTGTTGGACTCTTCTTCAGGTTGGATACATGAAACGTATCATGTACTCCATTAAGTTCTTCCGGTAACTCCAACTTGTATGCCACAGTACCAATTCTTTTCAATATTCTGAATGGTCCGATGTATCGTGGATTCAGCTTTCCACGCTTTCCAAATCTGACTACGCCCTTCCATGGTGAGACTTTTAACAACACTTTGTCTCCCACCTTGAATTCTACTGATTTTCTTTTCGGATCAGCGTAGCTCTTTTGTCGATCTCGAGCCGCCTTAATGCGCTCTCGGATCTGCGCAATCTTGTCGGTTGTCTCTTGTACAAGTTCAGGACCAACCATACGTTTTTCTCCGGCATCTGCCCAACATAAGGGCGATCAGCATTTGCGGCCATACAGAGCTTCGAATGGCGCGGCTTTTATGCTCGTATGATAACTGTTATTGTAGGAAAACTCAACTAAAGGTAGATGAGTATCCCAGCTGCCGCCTAGATCCATGACACATGCGCGAAGCATATCTTCTAACGTTTGTATAGTCCGTTCGCTCTGGCCGTCTGTTTGCGGATGGAATGTCGTGCTCAGATCTAACTGAGATCCAAAGGCTTCCTGAAATGATTGCCAGATTCTTGAGACAAAGCGTCCATCACTGTCTGAAATGATTGAGATTGGCACTCCATGTCGTGCCACAATTTCTCTTAAGTATATCTCTGCCAGCTTTCCAGTGCTATCCTTCTCTCGGATTGGTAGGAAATGCGCAGACTTCGTTAATCGATCAACTATTACCCATATCATATCGTGCCCTCTCGGGGTCCTGGGTAATTTCGTTATGAAGTCCATCGAGATTTGTTCCCACTTCCACACGGGAATCTCTGGTTGTTGTAGTAGGCCGGACGGTTTCTGATATTCTGCCTTAACCTTGGCACATGTTAGGCATTTTCCAACATGAACAGCAACGTCGCTTTTGAGTCTCGGCCACCAATAGTATTCTTTCAAGTCTTGATACATTTTGTCCGATCCTGGATGGATCGAATATCTCGATTTGTGGGCTTCATTAAGGGTGACTTCTCGTATGCCACCATAGAGTGGAACCCAAATACGCTTCTTGAAGTATAAGGCTCCCTCTTCGTTTGGCACCAAGTATTTCAGCATACCCCGTAGGTATTCAGCTTTACGGTTCTCTTCTTTAAGAGCTCCTTATTGTGCATCTCGAATGCGTGCGTGAGGTTCGTTCGAATGGTCATTTCTAACGCTCGAACCCTTTCTTTCGGCTCAACGCGTCCGCTACAACGTTTGCCTTTCCAGGATGGTACTTAATCTCACAGTCATAATCGTTCAGCAGCTCGACCCAACGTCGCTGGCGCATATTCAATTCCTTCTGATCAAATATGTGTTGTAAGCTTTTGTGATCTGTGAAAATTGTACATCGAGTACCATATAAATAATGTCGCCAAATCTTCAAGGCGAATACCACTGCGCCCAGCTCCAGGTCGTGAGTGGTATAATTTCTTTCATGTACCTTCAGTTGTCTGGAAGCGTAAGCGATGACTTTTTGGCGTTGCATGAGCACGCAACCCAAGCCTTGTCGTGAGGCGTCGCAGTATACCACGAAGTCTTCAGTGCCTTCGGGTAATGACAGTATTGGTGCATCGCAGAGCTTGTTTTTAAGCAACTGGAAGGCTTCTTCTTGTTTGTGACCCCAATCGTATTTCTTGTCTGTCTGTGTAAGGGTCGTTAGCGGTTGAGCTATCTTTGAGAAATTCTCAATGAATCGCCGATAGTAGCCCGCTAAGCCCAAAAATTGTCGAACTTCAGTTGGGGTCTTGGGAGCTTCCCAATTCTTTATTGCTTCTATCTTGGACGGGTCTACATGAATGCCCTTCTCATTCACAACGTGACCAAGAAATTGTACTTCGCGAATCCAGAATTCGCATTTCGAGAACTTTGCATAAAGCTTCTCTTTCTTCAGTAGTTCCAAGATGGTTCTGAGATGTTGCTCGTGCTCTTCTTTCGTTCGCGAGTAAATTAGGATATCATCGATAAATACAATCATGAATTTATCGAGATATGGTTTGCATACGCGGTTCATTAGATCCATAACGACCGCTGGTGCATTTGTCAGTCTGAATGGCATCACAAGAAATTCGTAGTGCCCGTATCGCGTTCTGAATGCAGTCTCTGGTACGCTTTCCTCTTGGATTCTCAGCTGATGGTATCCAGATCGAAGGTCGATCTTGGAATAGTAGCTTGATCCTTGCAGTTGATCAAATAAGTCATCAATCCTCGGTAGCGGGTACCGATTCTTGATAGTGAACTTGTTTAGTTCCCTGTAGTCGATACACATCCGCAGTGTTCCATCCTTCTTTTTCACAAACAATACTGGAGCTCCCCAGGGTGAGAAGCTTGGCATTATAAATCCTTTATCCAACAACTCCTGGAGTTGTGTAGATAATTCTTGCATTTCGGATGGAGCAAGTCGATAGGGTGCCTTGGCTACAGGAGCGGCTCCTGGAACCAAGTCTATATGAAATTCGACTTGTCGTTGCGGAGGTAGTCCTGGCAGATCTTCAGGAAAAACATCAGGGAATTCCTTCACCACAGGAATGTCTTCGAGTTTTGGCTCCACAGCCTTCTTGTCTATAACGTGTCCTAGGAAAGCGACACATCCTTTCCTTAAGCACTTCTGTGCCTTCATACAACTGATGATTCGAAGAGGTGCATCTTGTTTTTCTCCATGCACGATGAGAGTTTCACCATTCGCTAAAGGGATGCGAACGATTTTCTCATGACAAATAACTTCAGCTTTGTTCTTGGACAACCAGTCCAACCCGACTACTACATCGAAGCTACCCAATTGAATAGGTAGGGGGTCGATGCTAAATCTTCGTTCACCAAGTTCTAGTGTGCAGCCTCTAACAACTTCGCCCGATTCAACAAGTTTACCATTGGCTAGTTCTATGGAATAAGGAATTTCTAATCTACTAGATTCTATTCCGAGTATGCGTTTAAATTCCACAGACATGAAGCTATAATCGGCGCCAGTGTCAAATAATATGGATGCAAAGTGATTCTTAATGAGAAACGTACCGGTGACCACGTTAGGGTCCTCGCGTGCGTTCTTTGCTCCAATCACAAATGCTCTAGCCTGAGCATTGTTTCTCTCTGGGCAGTTCTTCATGAAATGATCATTGCTTCCACACTTGAAGCATCCTTGGTTCTGCCCTTTCCCGTTACCATTCTTGTTACCAGCACCGTTTCCATTTCGGTTCTTTCCTTTTCCCCAACAGTCTTCTGTTTGATGACCCGATTTACCACATTTGTCGCATCTTGGAATGCGACAAGCTCCTTCATGATGATACTTACATTTTTGGCATCTAGGTATGGAGCCTTGGTATGCTTTGGTTGCATGGGTTTTCGCCTCCTGAGACGGGTTAGCGTCACGCTTCTTGTTGTTGAAACCCTTATTGTTACGAGTTGCTTGGTTCAGGTTTGCATGTTTTCTTTACTTGTCGCCGGACGACTCAGCATGCGTCTCGGTCTTCTCTGTTGGGTTCAGTGATAACTTCTTCATACGAACACAATCTTCGGTCAGGCTGACAGCCAGAGTTACAGCCTCAGTGATTGTTTGTGGTTTGGCCGACGTCACCATGCCACGAAACTCTGGGGCCAGTCCCCAAATGTAGCGTTTATCGCGCTTGAATTCGGGAGTCACCATGTAGGGAAGCACTCTTGACAGATCATGGAACCTTCGAGTATAACCATTAATGTCAGCACCTACCATGGTCAAGTGCCAGAACTTCGTTTCCAGCCTTTGGAGTTCAGCGCGAGAGCAATACTTCTCTCTCATTCTTTCCTTCAGTTCCTCCCAAGTTAAGCCATAAGCGGCATCATCACCCAAGGTTTGGGCTTGCAGGTTCCACCAAGTCAGAGCTTCATCGACGAATAACCCAGTAGCAAAGGTGACTTGTTGATCCGCGGTTCACTTGCTCATGCGGATAGTAGCTTCAGTCTTCTCCGTCCAACGTACAATTGCTACTGCACTTCCTGTGTCATCATAGTTCATCGGCTTGCAGTCGAGGTACTGCTTGAAAGTGCAACCTTGAGCTACATTTCCTCCAGACGAATCTCCATGCCCGTTACGTCTAGCATTGCTTGGTCCTCCACTGTCTTGAGTTCGGTTCGCCTCGTACTGGGCGATAGCAGCGGAGATCCTTTCTTCCAGTAGAGCCTCCAGCTCTTCGGTAATTCTTGGCAGTGGGGGAGGAGGAGGTTGGTCACGAGCGTTCACAGCTCTTCTGGGTGCCATGTTCTGAAGAACACAACCCAATAGGTTTAGGCATTTGTTTGATATCGTCATACTAGACAGTTGTAGTATATATACTCACAGGTATATACCACATAAGTGACATCAAACAATTATTACTCTAGCAGAGTACTTAGTAGGCTTGCACTGAGGGGATCTATACGTGACAAGACTTGCGGTGGTTTCTGTGCACTGAATTCCATAATTATGTATGCATCCATAATTACGTAACTCCTTGCACAGTTCGCACAGTTCGTTTCATCCTCGTATCTCTTCCTTCAGATGGGCCATCGCTTTTAGGTAAAGTCACGTATACTTGTGACATTCTACTTCTAGTATATGCTAATTATCACACATAATTGCAAGTAGTTTCTCAATTAAAGACAAGTGCTACTCATGTGCACCCTAAGTCTCGTAGTGTCTTTTCTAGACTCTTGTAGACAGTTTCAGGTAGTGGATGTCGCGGGACGTTTTATGCAATGAAAACTCTTTGAAAAAAAATTGTTTTCGTGAAAGGAGCCTAGAGATTGTAGACTAGACTCGAGAAGGAATCCTGGTTCACTACAATCGCAGCTCTGATACCAATCTTTCACACCCCTTTCTGCGGCGGAAGCACGGGGTGTGATCATGAAAGGTTCTCATTGCATACGAAAGGTAAACATGCTATATGCTCGTAAAAACATCAAATACCATAATTTGAAAACATAAGTTTAGTGTTTATATCGCTAAGTCGCATAAAACATTGTCTTAAAAAGTTTACAACTTTATTAAAAGATAAACTTAAGCGACATCCACAAGCATAAGCGAGACCGCGCCCACATCCATCCTAGTTACCTGAAATACATGTGAGTTTTGGAAAAACGTCAACATAATGTTGGTGTGAATTCATGCAGTTTTGTATTTCACGTTTGTATACTTTGTATGAAAACATAGTTTGTGACTAAATCAAGTTTTCATATATAAATTCAGTTTCATGTGTACACCACGTACTCATGTATAATTCAATCTTTTCTTGAGTACCCCACGTACTTCAAGTATAATTCAATCTTTTCTTGAGTACCCCACGTACTTCAAGTATAATTCAATCTTTTCTTGAGTACCCCACGTACTTCAAGTATAATTCTTTGTTAAATTTTCTTGTGACACATGTGTCTACACACTTGTTTATTTACTAAAAATGCTTTTAGTTCGGATAAGATCCGGGTTTTGACACAACTTAGCATTTTCCGCTCGGTTCTTCCGAAAAACCACTTGTAGATCTTTAGATCTACATGTTTAGAGTCTTATTTTACAAGAAAATTATTTTGCTCAAGCTCATGTCTTATGAATGGATGGATCCATCATCTTTTAACTTTCTAACTTTTACATCCTACTAGTTCATGCTCTCTAACATGGACTAGTATGTCTAGATGATGATCCATCTTGCTTTTACTAACAACCACATCAAATAATTATAACTAGACAAGTTTCACAAGATTTACACACATAGTTTCTTTTTATCCAACATTAACCACTTATGTCCAAGACTTTAGGTTATGTTCTTTAGAGTTTTCATCAATTAATCATTCTTTCACCTATTAACCACCAAAAATAAGAACAAGAGGGTGTTTTAGAGCACTTACTACTAGCACAAGGCTAGGGAAGTTCAAGAGTGCAAATGAGGTGGATAAAAGCAAATGAAGAAGGTCCTTCAAGTTCCGTTGCTTCCACACTTCCTAACTAGGCTCGAGACACCTTGGAATGGATGAGTGTGGATCAAAAATGAAAGTGTGGGGAGGGGGTGCTTGGGCCGTAGCTTGAAGGGAGAAGGAGAGGTGGTTTTGTGAGTTGGTGAATGTTAGAATGATAAGAGTTATAATCTTGGGGTTTTTATGAACTAACTCCCAACATTATTTTACTCATTGGTCCATATGCCCAAAATCAAGGGAACATGATCTATTTAATTAATCAAGAAAATCTAAAGTGTGTGACCCATGTAATCGGTCATTACATGGGGGGGGGGGGTCTAGTTACATCTCAATTGGAAGTTAAAGTTCTAGTTAGTGTTAAATGTTTATTTTAGGGGTTTAAGTATGTTAAGTAATATATAGGGTGTTCGGGGACCCTAACTAGCTTAGAAAAAATAAAAACAATGCTTCTAGCATTATTTTGGTGTTCCGGGTATTATCCGGTTGTTCGGTTAGATACCGATTCGTTAAAGTGCTAAATCACACTTTTTAGTGTCTATTAAGTACCTTTCTTGTACTCTTTCAATTCCCAACACTTAGGGAAATATTCTGGATAATAAAACGACATTTCTGCATAATATTCATATGTCTAAATGCTGAAATATTGCTGAATTATATAAAATTCTGCACTTAAAGTGCGTTTCGGGTGCTTTTTAGTGCTTATTTTTGCTTTCGCAATGTCTATAAATTAAACCCTTACATGTACTCTTGGGTTTTAATGTACTTTCGTCGTTGGACCTACACCTAGGCCTCAATTCTAATGTCTGACTGCTTTCTGCAGTTCTGTTGACACAGTGTGTCTTACCTGTGAGTTTACTATTATTTCTGACGCAACGCTCTCGTTTATGCATAAAGCAATATTTTTGTAGTATACAACGTGCATGAATTCACTTGTTTAGTATGTGTTCAGCCATTGCTGACAATTAAGCACATAATTGCAGTCATTAAATAACAATTAAAGTGTACGGAAATTACCGGTTTGGTGCCAGTTGTCACAACCGGCCGTCCAGGAGGAGAGGGCTTGCTACCCAGCATCGCCCGACCTACGATAGCAGCACCGATTTTTGAAATTAAATCTAGTATAATTAATATGTTGCAAAATTCTGTGTAGTTTGATGGGAATGATCACGAAGATCTAGGTCGGCACATCGCCTCATTTCTCGAGGTGTGCTCGACTTTCAAAATTAGAGACGTTTCTGAAGACGTAATTCGTTTGCGACTCTTTCCATTTTCTTTGCGAGACAAAGCCCGATCTTGGCTTTTGTCACTTCCAGCAGGGTCCATCACGACTTGGAACGAGATGGCAGATCTTTTTTGCAAAAATACTTCCCGCCGGCAAAGACAGCTAAATTGAAGAACCGCATTATAATATTCAAACAGGACGAAGGAGAATCTCTACATGAAGCTTGGGAGAGGTTCAAAGATCTTCTGATCGATGTTCCACATCATGGGTTGTCCAAAAGACAACTTGTGTTGATCTTCTACCGAGGGCTCAACTACGACTCACAAGAATGTTTAGATGTATATGCAGGAGGCGACCTTGGAACAAAAACACCCAATGAAGCCTACGCAATTATAGAGAAAGCTACCTTGAGGTCGAGTTCTCGACAAAGGGGAATACGAAGTAAAGCTTTATCAATTCTTGGAGTTCATCAAGTGGATACATATACGGCTCTTGCAGCATAGATTGGAGCTTTGGCAGCAAGGTTTGATCAAGCTCAGAACGTTTCGAAAGTACAATCATCATGTGAGCTGTGTGGAGTGTCATACGATCCAGGTACTTGTGAGCAGGGTGTTATGTTTACAAGCCACGAAGAGGTGGACTATTTAGGCAATCAAATTAGGCCCCAATATAAACCCTATAACAACACGTACAATCCAGGGTGGAGAAATCACCCAAACTTTGGGTGGAAATCTAATTCCAATAACCAAAACCCACTCGGATATTCTCAACGCGCTCCCATACCACAACAACCTCAGGGGCGATCCTTTCAGCCCCAGGGACAATCTTTTCAGCTATCAGGGCAAACCTTTCAACCACGTTACAATAATTTAGGTTCAGGAAGCACTTCCCAGCCACATGCCTCTCAAACCAACTCAAAACTAGAGGAGATGATGGCTCAGCTGTTAAACAACTCGAACAATGCCAATCAAATATCTGAGAAACGGTATCAGCAACATGAGGAGTGTTTCATGGCACAGGAAGGGGAGATGCGGAGCCAGAAGGCTTCAATACAAACCATTGAGATTCAAGTTGGCCAATTGGCCAAGATGTTGTCTGAAAGACCCCAATGTAGTCTTCCAGGTAACACAGAACCAAACCCGAGAGGGCACATTAATGCAGTAATGAAGAGGAGTGGTAAAACTACAAGACCTGACAAATCAGGCTCACCACTGATAACTGAGACGGTCCAAACTGACGCTTCGGACGAGGTGCATGCTAGGCGAGTCCCAACAAGTACAGCACAGCCCCAGGAGCCAGTTGCAGACTACACTCCTCCAATCCCATATCCGAGCAGACTGAAGAAGCAAAAGAAAGATGAACAACATGGTAAGTGTCACACCCCGATATTTCCACGTATTACCGGTGGGGAGTATCGTGACGTGGTTGGCAACATTACAGTCAAACAACACAATATTTAAATGCACAGCGGAAGCAAAAGGTAGATATATTTCAACTTTAATAAATTGTAATATCAAGTATCACAACAGTTGAAACTAATCCACAGGTGGATCAAAATAATAAATAGGAAACAATGTTCAACAGTTTGACGTCCAAGCTTACGAGACTTATTGTGGACGCTAGGAGAAAGCCAGCCTATTTCGCTTAGTACCTGCACTTAACCTTTTGGAAAATACGTCAGTTTACACTGGTAAATACATTCAACCGACTCATTTTGAAAAGTTTAATAAAATTGATTTGAATGCACGTGGCACAAACTTTTATAACTTGGGATAATTATTTAAATATATAAACTTGTAAAAGAATTACACGATCCTTATGCGTTCAGTAGCCCGGTTCGTGCCAGGTTAAAGATCAATAGACACACCACATTATTTATTTTGCACTGACGGGTGTACGCCTACACCCCGCGCTTAGGTCGTGGCCATTTCGTAAAATGATGCCAAGGATATCCGGGACATGGTCATTAACCTCCCAAAGGCTTTAAGCAAATAAAACAATTTAAACGGGTCATCTCGATAATACATAACCACCAATCGATTAAGGTCGAACGCCCAACCAAGCGGTATTTTATATACCGTACCCCAAGCCCGTATAAGGGAAAATAAGTTAAAAGTATTTACCTGAGCTAAATAAAATATTCAATCCCAGCCGTATCAATTCAGCAAGTACAGATAACTTTTACTGGGCTCCTATTCTGGAACGATGGTTTAAAATAACCTGTTAGAATCCTAACGGTCTCTAGTTAAGCTTAAGCTTAGACCGGTTAGTTTCAAAAATAAAGATACGGTTCGAACGCACGATTAAGCGAAGACCAGAATAGAAGGTGGCTTAGACCCGACAAGTTTGAAGACTTGTATAATATGGGTAATCTGACCACATTCTGGATTTTGAGATCAAAACGATAAGGGTTGACCCATTTCGGCTAATTTATGCAAACTAGTTACATAAACCGAACCGAACGCGCATGAAGCGTAACGGGTAACCCTAAGAGTCCTAAACAGGTTTCCTAAGTTAATATGCCTTAAATATGTTGTGATGTTAGTAGGATACCTTCCATTATGCCCAAAACTAGTTTAATCTCAATTTAAGCCCCGCAGGGGTATTTTGATCATTTTAAAGATTATAAAAGGGATTAATTAGACTTCTGTGATTCGGGTCTGAATTAATCAGTAAAATAACTTATTTTAACAGGTTATATCAGTTGGTGTTAAGTATTATGTGAGAAAATGGTTTATAAACCCATACTAGGTGTTTAATACGCGTAAAAAGCCGTTTTAAGCGATTTCCGGGTTATAACAAGAAATCTGAGTTTTCAGGTCAGTTTACAAGTTCAAAACACTTCATTTATTAAATAAGATCAGTAGCAATTGGATTTGTATCAAAAGGATTTGTAAAACTCATTTTATGGCCTAAAAGGGCATAATCGGTATTTACTGAATCAAGGCGATAATCCTAGCTTATGATTAGTTTAAAAATAATTAAAAACTTCAAAAATCCCAAAATATTATATTACTTCAGTGGGTAAAAGGTTTAGCATCAAAATCGGGTTTTAGATAGGCTATGCGCTAAATACGCCGTTAATTAAATAAAAAGCTTTATAATTACGCTAATGCGCATAACTCCTAATGTAGACCTCAAACTGATGTCAAATTTTGAGGGCATGTTTATAAATCAGTAGACAAGGTCCTTGTCTTTTCACATTATCAAAAATCTCATTTTATGGTCGAAAGGGCATTATGGTCAACTTTAAACAATTAACGGAAACGTGCAAACGAATTGGACATTCAACGAACCAAGTATAGAGGGTTATACTAACATGTAACCAGGTCCTAATGGAACTTAAGGCATGTCTAAACCCACCTAAATCGGGTCAGAACTTAAGTCAAAGCAAAAGTCAAAGTTTTGCGACTTTCGGCTCCGAACCGAGTCTAAACAGAAAATTGTCGAATCAAACAAGCTTAGACCAGTTCTTATACTTATTACCAAGTTATATGAATGATGAAATAGGTTTAACGCCTTCTACATTGTTAATTATGTGTTAATTCGAAGATTAGCATTCTGTTGACTTTTTCTAATCAACTTGACTCGACAATAGTTAAAGCGGGAATCAGCGGGTGCCCTTTTAAGGGTTTATTGCCCACATAATTACCAACTTATAACTACCTTTATATTGACAAATTGCTAGACCATTAGCAATTAAGTGCTAAGTCAAACCGTAATTACGACGGTTTGACTTTTAAGCTAAATACTAAGCAAAACTCAATTAAGGAGGGTTAAGCATACTTACAAGAGTCCTATACACGATTAGGAAGGCTTAGGGTCTGCTCTTGAACTCCCAAAAGCTCCAGAAATGTAGAAGAAAGGTGTGATCACAATGTTGCAACATTGTGGCCCTTTTATAGTGTTTAATCTCACTTAGATCATTGACAACCAAGCCTACCCTTATTCCCTGATCATCAACAAGTGTCCTAGGGTCTAGAAGTAATGTAGGGTCGTCCAAAGATGAGGAAAAACGTTTTTAAGTTGGTTAGAAGGCATAACAGGCTGCTGCCAGTCGTTTTCTGCATCTGGGCAAGTCAGGCAGCCCGCGTAAGCTCTTGGCATGGCTTACGCGGCCCGTATGGGCCTTTCTGTTCAGATTTTAAACTTTTTAGTTATTGCTTGTTGGCTCTTGGCTCTTCGAAAGGTCATTTTACCTTTGTTTCTTGCATTATGGGCCTTTCAAATTTACCCATAAGGGCTTCAAGACTTAAACCCACTTCGTTAAGTCCTTGGTTTACTTTGTTATCACCCGAAAAGTCATAAACTTCATCGTTGACGCTCCTAACCCCTCTTATACGAATTTTATCATAACTTTCTCATACGATGACGAAACTTGGTGAAACTTTTATCGTGCATTATAGTGAGCATAATTAATCGTTACAAAGCTTCGGGTTTGCTAAGAGGTCATTCAGATGTATACTTTAAACATGTTGACACATTTAGCCCATGCAGTTTGTAATTCCTCACTTTCTTTCACATTTAGCTTCGTATGATCCATGATTTATTCTTTTAAGGTTATAAACATCGTGTAGGGTTATTGTAAGGTATATTTATCCATTGTTGACATTTTGAACCCGTATATTCACATACTTTCCATGTTTGTCAACTTTAGTCCTTCTAGAGTATTCTTTCACACGTTCAAACTTATGACACGTGTCGATACATTATAGGACGTGAATTTTCGAGGTGTTATATCCTCACCCCCTTAAAAGAAATCTCAACCTCGTGATTTACTGAAATAAATTAGGGTACTTTTCTTTCATTGTCGACTCTACCTCCCACGTGTACTCGGGACCTCTACGGGCATCCCATTTTACCTTTACAATAGGTACATGCTTCCTTCGAAGCTTCTTAACCTGTCGATCCTCGATCGACATAGGTTTTTCAACAAACTTCAAGCTCTCTTCTATGTGCACATCTGTATGTGGTATGACCAGTGATTCATCAGCGAAACACTTCTTCAGATTGCAGATGTGGAATACATTGTGAATACCACTGAGCTCTTCAGGTAAGTTTAACTTATAGGCAACTGATCCGACACGTTCTATGACCTCGAAAGGTCCTATGTATCTCAGGCTTAACTTTCCTTTCTTACCAAATCGCATCACTCCCTTCCAGGGTGATACTTTAAGCAACACTTTGTCACCTACTTCGAAGTTAAAAGCTTTACGCTTTAAGTCTGCGTAGCTTTTCTGCCTATCCCTGGCGGCTTTCAGTCGGTCATGAATCTGGACAATCTTGTCCGTCGTTTCAAAGACTATTTCCGGTCCTGATAGTTGGACATCTCCATCTTCCGCCCAATAAACGGGCGTTCTACACTTTCTACCGTATAAGGCCTCGAAAGGCGCAGCCTTGATGCTGGTATGGTAGCTATTGTTATATGAGAACTCGATTAATAGCAGGTGGTTATCCCAACTACCACCTAAGTCGATCACACATGCACGAAGCATGTCTTCCAACGTTTGGGTAGTACGCTCACTCTGCCCGTCTGTCTGAGGATGGTAAGTCGTACTGAAATTTAAGCGCGTGCCCAAAGATTGTTGGAAACTTTTCCAAAAATGTAACGTGTATCTAGTATCTCTATCAGAGATAATAGCTACTGGTACGCCATGTAGAGCTACAATCTTATCTACGTATAATTGGGCTAACATGTCGGAGCTGTAGGTCTCCTTGATGGTTAGGAAATGTGCTGACTTAGTCAGTCTATCAACTATTACCCATATCGTATCATTTCCTTTCCTTGTTTTCGGCAACTTGGTGATGAAATCCATCGTCACCATTTCCCACTTCCACGTGGGAAGTTCAGGCTGTTGTAGCAAACCTGACGGCTTTTGATGTTCTGCTTTAACTTGCGCACACGTCAAGCATTTAGCTACATAGGCAGCTACAGACTTCTTCAAGCCTATCCACCAATAGTTTGCCTTTAGATCCTGGTACATCTTATCAGCTCCAGGATGAACGGAATATTTGGAACTATGGGCTTCTTGGAGGATAACATCCCGGAGTCCTCCATAAACTAGAACCCATATTCGTCCATTCAATCTCAGAATTCCATCCTTGTCCTGAGATAACTGTTCTTCAGTTACTCCGAGCTTTTCATTAGGATAGTTAGCTTCCAACATAGCTTCCTTCTGTGCAGCTAACAACCCTTCGATCAAACTGTTCTTTATTTCAATGCTCTTGGCATTGATTCTAATAGGCTTCACTCTTTCCTTCCGACTTAAGGCATCAGCAACCACATTTGCCTTGCCTGGATGGTATCGGATTTCACAATCATAATCATTCAACGTCTCCATCCAACGTCGTTGCCTCATGTTCAAATCCTTTTGGTTAAACAGGTGCTGGAGGCTCTTGTGATCAGAATAGATCACACACTTGATACCATATAAATAGTGCCTCCATAGCTTCAGTGCAAATACAACGGCACCCAACTCCAAATCATGGGTGGTGTAATTCTTTTCATGCACCTTTAACTGTCGTGAAGCATAGGCAATAACTTTGCCTTTCTGCATAAGCACAGATCCCATCCCGGTGTGTGATGCATCACAATATAGCACAAAATCTTCTATTCCATCAGGCAATGTCAACACAGGAGCATTGCTCAACTTTTGCTTGAGAGTATCGAAGGATTCTTGCTGCTTAGGACCCCAATCGAACTTTACTTTCTTACGAGTCAATGAAGTTAGGGGTGCAGCAATCCTTGAAAAATTTTCAATGAAACGCCTGTAGTAACCTGCCAATCCCAAGAAACTGCGAATTTCTGTGGGAGTCTTTGGCTCCTGCCAATTCATGACGGCTTCAACCTTAGCGGGATCCACTTGGATACCACGCTCACTAACGACATGTCCAAGGAATTGGACTTCACGAAGCCAGAATTCACACTTTGAAAACTTGGCGTAGAGCTTCTCCTGCTGAAGCAACTCCATAATACATCGAAGATGCTTCTCATGGTCAGCTTGGTTCTTCGAGTAGATGAGGATGTCGTCAATGAAGAGGATGACAAATTTGTCCAAGTAGGGCTTGCAGACGCGATTCATGAGATCCATGAATGCGGCAGGTGCTTTAGTGAGCCCAAAAGGCATCACTAGGAACTCGTAATGACCATAACGAGTCCTAAATGCAGTCTTGTGCACATCTTCATCCTTAACCTTCAATTGATGATAGCCTGACCTCAAATCGATCTTGGAGAAGTAACTTGCCCCTTGAAGTTGATCGAACAAATCGTCGATCCTGGGCAATGGATACCTATTCTTGACTGTGACTTTATTAAGCTCACGGTAATCGATGCACAGACGCATCGATCCATCCTTCTTCTTGACAAATAGGATTGGCGCTCCCCAAGGAGACGAACTAGGTCTAATGAAACCCTTGGCTAGCAATTCATCTAGTTGTGCCCTCAATTCCTTCATCTCTGTTGGTGCCAACCTATAAGGTGCTCTAGCAACAGGTGCTGCTCCAGGGATGATGTCGATTCTGAATTCCACTTGCCTATCTGGTGGTAAACCAGGTAGTTCTTCTGGAAAAACTTCTGGGTATTCAGAAATGATGGGGATTTCTTCAATCTTGGGCTTTGGTTCGTCAATAGTCACTTGTGCCATGTAGATGACACAACCCTTCTTCAAACACTTAGAGGCCTTGAGCATAGTCACTTGCTCAGGTAGTCCATACTGGGTATCTCCCTGAACGGTAAGTGATTCACCAGACGAAGTCTTAATCACCACTTGTTTCTTGTTGCAGACAATCTGGGCCTGGTTATGAGATAACCAGTCCATACCCAAAACTATGTCAAAACCGGCTAACTTAAAGGGAAGTAGGGACAAAGGAAAAGAGTGGTTCTTAATGGATATAACACATCCGTCTAACACAGTTGAGACGGTGTCTATGGTGCCATCTACCAATTCCACTTCATATTTTACACTTAAGGTTTTAACAGGTAAATTCAGCAGATTGCAAAACTTATTATCTACGAAAGACTTATCAGCGCCTGAATCAAAAAGTACTCTTGCATAGACATCATTTACAAGGAAAGTACCTGTAATCACATTGTCGTCTTGAACCGCCTCCTTTGCATCTATCCTGAAGACCCTAGCATTGGTCTTCTTTCCTTCATCGGCTTTCTTTGCATATTTCGGGCAATTTGTCTTAATGTGCCCCTTTTTGTTGCAACTGTAGCATGTTGCATCTTTCAGCTTCTTGCAATCCAAGGTCTTGTGTTCCTTGGACTTGCATATACCACATGCAAAAGTTCTTGACTGAGTCTGCGAGTTCGATTCAAACCTGCACTTCCCGAAGTGCTGTTTCTTGCAGACTTTGCACTTGGGTTTATCACCAGATTGATGCCCATCCTTTTTAGACTCAGACCCTTTCCTGTGGTCATTGTTTCCTAGGTGCTTCTTGTTTGACCTTCGTGAATTGTCATCTTCACGTTTCCTCTTCTCGGTATCTGTGTTCCTCAGTGATCTCTGTCTGACCGCGTCCAGTGTGAGGGACAAAGATATATCAGTTACAGATCTGAAAATAGTTGGCCGAGAGGCCTTCACGCTTGCCTTTATTTCTGGGGCTAAACCCCCAATGAAATGAGCTATTCGTTTGGGTTCCGGGGTCACCAGATACGGAACCAATCTTGACAATGTGTTGAAGCTCGTAAGGTAAGCTTGACAGTCGAGGTTCTTCATAACCAACGATAAGAAATCAGACTCAATCTTTTCGACCTCGTGCTGAGGATAGTAGTTCTCCCTGATGAGGGCAACAAATTGTTCCCATGTCATGTTGTACAATGGGATCTTCCCAGTAGCCTGTATCAATGATCTCCACCAGGCTAAGGCCTCGCCTTTGAACGATTGAGTCACAAACTTTACCACATCCCTTTCAGCGCATCCGCTGATATCAACTACTGTGTCCATCTCATCCAGCCACGTCATACAGTCAATAGCTCCTTTCTCCCCAGTGAAATCCCGGGGTTTGCAGGAAACAAAGTATTTATAAGAGCAACCCTTGTCATGGGGTCCTTGATTTAAAATAATCTTTTGAGATGGAGCATTGTTTTGGTTTGAGGAGTGTTGATCATCATCTTTCTTCGGCTCTTCCTTTTTGGAGGGTGGCTTGCTGTGAGCCTCGGAATGAGTTTTAGGCTTTGAATGCGGTGTAGATAGGGTCCTACTTCGGGTCCCGCTATATTCATCATATTGCCATTCTATGGCCTTTGTAACAGCGTTGTCTATTAATGCTTGTAGTTCAGCACCCGTTATATTAATTCGGGCATTATCATTATTCTCCTTTGGGTGACTATTAATTTCATTCGAGTCAGCCATTGCAGTTTTAACTGTTACATAAAATATTGACAATAATTTATTTGGGAGTTTATTCTGGAATTGTCTTTTATGACAATTCATTAACCATGGTAAACATAGACCATATTTGGTTAATTTTTGTTACTCACATTCATTTAGGATTTTACTACAACTTATCCTAATTATAATAACAGTATTATTGGCACAAAAGGCCTAGTCACATGGACATTTTTAAATTATAGGCCACGATTTCAGAGAATCAAGGCATGTAAGGTTTGAACATAGTTCATTACCTTTCTCTGACAGAGAGTCGTAGACTACCACTGTCTTTTGTCTTAAATGACAATGAGTATGGCCCGTAGGCACTACATCACTAATGGATGTGTAATAAGTGTTCATCTTTATTGATGATTTAAACCCATGATTCGTAGATCATTAAGTTGGGTTAGGAGTCTTTTGAGGAATCCTTATATAAGAATGACGTGTTTGATTTTTAATGAATCACGTCTGCCAGGAGCGTTAACATGTTTTCAGATGTTAACTGGGATCCGAATCTTTTTAAACAGGTTTTACCATATTGGTTAAGTCTTTATAATGACCTACAAGCTAGGTTTTACCTTTTCAAGATTCTTATTAATATTTAAATAGGAAGATTATTTAATAAGGAATGATTTTGTTTTATTTACTTCTTATATAATGTATTTATGCATATTATGGCAAAAATGAAAATTATAAACTTAACATTCCCTTAATACCAAAAGAGTACACATCGCCCTAAACGGGACTTTCAACTGACAATTTACCCACGCAGGGGTTAAACTAAAATATAAGCCCACGCAGGGACCAAATACTAGAATAGATGTCCACGCAGGGACTAAAAAGATAAGTCCACGCAAGGACTAAATACACAGATAGATGTCCACGTAGGGACTAAAAAGATAAGTCCACGCAGGGTCTAAATACACAGATAGATGTCCACGCAGGGACTTGATTGAAAATAGAAAATACAATAGTACATGCAGGGATTTAATGATCCCTCTTTTTCTTCCCCTTTAGCAAGCCTGCTAAGCCCTTGAGGAAGCCTTGTCGTTCCCTGTGCTCTCTGTGAAAATCTCGCTCGACTTGGTCCAATCTTTGAAGAATTTCTTCCCGTTCGGGTCGGGAAAACCGTGGCGGCTGCGATTGTTGCCGAATTGTAGGTCTAGCAGGTATTTGGTACCCATGAGTTGGGTATCCTACTCCCCAAGGAGCTCCATACGGTCCTTCAGGGTGAAGGGTGTTGTAATTGGCCGCTACCGAGTATGGGTCGGCTTCAGCGTAATCATAGTTGGTGTGAGCCGGCTGCTCAAACGGGTTATACGCCATCGACCCAGTGTATGCTGGAATCGGGTTATCAAAACCCATCGGTGGTGGCTGTGGTGCAACCGGTGCTGAGTTCCTTTCTGGAACTGGGTTTGAGGGCCCACCCAGTTGTGGGTCCTCATGCAGTGGCGGATAATGACTGCCACTGGAGTGTCGAGGGTTGCTAAAATGGAAATCCCCTCCTCGCGCAGACATACGAGCGCCCGTTCTCCTAGGCATTGGTGGCTCTAGAGGTACTAGATGAACTGGCGGCGGTGGAGGTGGTGGCATGACTGCCACGAATCGCGAATCCCCAGAGGGATCCTGCTGCTGCTGGTGAGGTGACGAATAGTGTGAAGGTGTGAAGTACCATTCGTGCTGGTTGAACCTCGCTTGATAACTATCTGGACCACCGTAGGGTGATCCGTGGAAAGAAGATCCATCCGAGATCTCGATGGGATGGTTAGGGGTACCGCTTGCAGGTTCGACGGGATCCGTGTCCTCGTCCATGTCCATAGCATTGTCTTCAGAGAAGTGGTCCTCCGGTCCCAATGGGCTAAAACCCACTGGTTCTTGTATATAATTTGCCGGGTTGAACCGGCCCTGAAAAACAGGTGTAGGGTTACCAAAGGAATTGTGCGAAAGGGATCGCTGAAGAGGTATATATGAAGGTTGTGGATTATCGGGCTCGCTTTCTGACTGTGGCCCATAGGAGTTATGATAGGGAGGCGTTGAACTGTGCGAAACAGACCGTCTAGCGGGCTCAAAAAGGTTCCTCCTTTCTCCTTGCGGATCGGCACTTATTGTCGTGGAAGGAGTACGTCGGTGTGAAGGCCCGGCCTCATGATCGTTAGGGGCGGTAATTGGCCCTTTACCTCTTCCTCTTCTTAGGAATCTTGGCGGCATTGTTAAACCTGACAATATAGACAAAGATAACAACAAGGAATATATAAAATAAGAGACAAAGTAAAAATTAAAACAATTTGGATTGTTCCTATGTTCTTTGTCTAGACTCGGAAATTTAGGAATGTGCAATTGTGTAACTGAGATTAAACACAAAAGGCTAGTGTTTAATTCACTCAGTGTTGGCTCTGATACCAACCTGTCACACCCCGATATTTCCACGTATTACCGGTGGGCCCGGTGGGGAGTATCGTGACGTGGTTGGCAACATTACAGTCAAACAACACAATATTTAAATGCACAGCGGAAGCAAAAGGTAGATATATTTCAACTTTAATAAATTGTAATATCAAGTATCACAACAGTTGAAACTAATCCACAGGTGGATCAAAATAATAAATAGGAAACAATTTTCAACAGTTTGACGTCCAAGCTTGCGAGACTTATTGTGGACGCTAGGAGAAAGCCAGCCTAGTTCGCTTAGTACCTGCACTTAACCTTTTGGAAAATACGCCAGTTTACACTGGTAAATACATTCAACCGACTCATTTTGAAAAGTTTAATAAAATTGATTTGAATGCACGTGGCACAAACTTTTATAACTTGGGATAATTATTTAAATATATAAACTTGTAAAAGAATTACATGTTCCTTATGCATTCAGTAGCCCGGTTCGTGCCGGGTTAAAGATCAATAGACACACCACATTATTTATTTTGCACTGACGGGTGTACGCCTACACCCTGCGCTTAGGTCGTGGCCATTTCGTAAAATGATGCCAAGGATATCCGGGACATGGTCATTAACCTCCCAAAGGCTTTAAGCAAACAAAACAATTTAAATGGGTCATCTCGATAATACATAACCACCAATCGATTAAGGTCGAACGCCCAACCAAGCGGTATTTTATATATCGTACGCCAAGCCCGTATAAGGGAAAATAAGTTAAAAGTATTTACCTGAGCTAAATAAAATATTCAATCCCAGCCATATCAATTCAGCAAGTACAGATAGCTTTTACTGGGCTCCTATTCTGGAACGATGGTTTAAAATAACCTATTAGAATCCTAACGGTCTCTAGTTAAGCTTAAGCTTAGACCGGTTAGTTTCAAAAATAAAGATACGGTTCGAACGCACGATTAAGCGAAGACCGGAATAGAAGGTGGCTTAGACCCAACAAGTTTGAAGACTTGTATAATATGGGTAATCTGACCACATTCTGGATTTTGAGATCAAAACGATAAGGTTTGACCCGTTTCGGCATTTATGCAAACTAGTTACATAAACCGAACCGAACGCGCATCAACCGTAACGGGTAACCCTAAGAGTCCTAAACAGGTTTCCTAAGTTAATATGCCTTAAATATGTTGTTATATCAGTAGGATACCTTCCATTAAGCCCAAAACGAGTTTAATCTCAATTTAAGCCTCGCAGGGGTATTTTGGTCATTTTAAAGATTATAAAAGGGATTAATTAGACTTCTGTGATTTGGGTGTGAATTAATCAGTAAAATAACTTATTTTAACAGGTTATATCAGTTGGTGTTAAGTCTTATCTGACAAAATGGTTTTTAACCCCATAGTAGGTGTTTAATACGCGTAAAAAGCCGTTTTAAGCGATTTCCGGGTTATAACAGGAAATCTGAGTTTTCGGGTCAGTTTACAGGTTCAAAACACTTCATTTATTAAATAAGATCAGTAGCAATTGGATTTGTATCAAAAGGATTTGTAAAACTCATTTTATGGCCTAAAGGGCATAATCGGTATTTACCGAATCAAGGCGATAATCCTAGCTTATGATTAGTTTAAAAATAATTAAAAATCTTCAAAAATCCCAAACTATTATATTACTTCAGTGGGTAAAAGGTTTAGCATCAAAATCGGGTTTTAGATAGGCTATGTGCTAAATACGCCGGTAATTAAATAAAAAGCTTTATAATTACGCTAATGCGCATAACTCCTAATCTAGACCTCAAACTGATGTCAAATTTTGAGGGCATGTTTTTAAATCAGTAGAAAAGGTCCTTGTCTTTTCACATTATCAAAAATCTCGTTTTATGGTCGAAAGGGCATTATGGTCAACTTTAAACAATTAACGAAAACGTGCAAACGAATCGGATATTCAACGAACCAAGTACAGAGGGTTATACTAACATGTAACCAGGTCCTAATGGGACTTTAAGGCATGTCTAAACCCACCTAAATCGGGTCAGAACTGAAGTCAAAGCAAAAGTCAAAGTTTTGCGACTTTCGGCTCCGAACCGAGTCTAAACAGAAAATTGTCGAATCAAACAAGCTTAGACCAGTTCTTATACTTATTACCAAGTTATATGAATGATGAAATAGGTTTCACGCCTTCTACATTGTTAATTATGTGTTAATTCGAAGATTAGCATTCTGTTGACTTTTTCTAATCAACTTGACTCGACAATTGATCTAGTTAAAGCGGGAATCAGCGGGTGCCCTTTTAAGGGTTTATTGCCCACATAATTACCAACTTATAACTACCTTTATATTGACAAATCGCTAGACCATTAGCGATTAAGCGCTAAGTCAAACCGTAATTACGACGGTTTGGCTTTTAAGCTAAATACTAAGTAAAACTCAATTAAGGAGGGTTAAGCATACTTACAAGAGTCCTATGCACGATTAGGAAGGCTTAGGGTCTGCTCTTGAACTCCCAAAAGCTCCAGAAATGTAGAAGAAAGGTGTGATCACAATGTTGCAACATTGTGGCCCTTTTATAGTGTTTAATCTCACTTAGATCATTGACAACCAAGCCTACCCTTGTTCCCTGATCATCAACAAGTGTCCTAGGGTCTAAAAGTAATGTAGGGGTCGTCCAAAGATGAGGAAAAACGTTTTTAAGTCGGTTAGAAGGCATAACAGGCTGCTGCCAGTCGTTTTCTGCATCTGGGCAAGTCAGGCGGCCCGCGTAAGCTCTTGGCATGGCTTATGCGGCCCGTATGGGCCTTGTGTTCAGATTTTAAACTTTTTAGTTATTGATTGTTTGCTCTTGGCTCTTCGAAAGGTCATTTTACCTTTGTTTCTTGCATTATGGTCCTTTCAAATTTACCCATAAGGGCTTCAAGACTTAAATCCACTTTGTTAAGTCCTTAGTTAACTTTGTTATCACCCGAAAAGTCATAAACTTCATCGTTGACGCTCCTAACCCCTCTTATACGAATTTTATCATAACTTTGTCATACGATGACGAAACTTGGTGAAACTTTTATCGTGCATTCTAGTGAGCATAATTAATCGTTACAAAGCTTCGGGTTTGCTAAAAGGTCATTCAGAGGTATACTTTAAACATGTTGACATATTTAGCCCCTGTAGTTTGTAATTCCTCACTTTCTTTCACATTTAGCTTCGTATGATCCATGATTTATTCGTTTAAGGTTATAAACATCACGTAGGGTTATTGTAAGGTATATTTATCCATTGTTGACATTTTGAACCCGTATATTCACATACTTTCCATGTTTGTCAACTTTAGTCCTTCTAGAGTATTTCTTTCACACGTTTAAACTTATGACACGTGTCGATACATTATAGGACGTGAATTTTCGAGGTGTTACAGTAAGTTTCTAGAGATGTTTAAACAATTACACATAAACATACCATTTGTTGATGCGTTGGCTCAAATTCCTAAATACGCAAAGTTCTTGAAAGACATCCTCACAAACAAGCAAAAACTCAAAAGCTTGTCTTATGTGTTGATGAATGAAAACTGTTCAGCCCTTCTCCAAAACCGTCTACCTGAAAAGATGGGAGCATGTCTGTCGGTCACGCATTGGCTGATTTAGGAGCTAGCATAAACCTTATGCCATATAAGGTCTTTGCTAAGTTAGATCTGGGTGAACCTTCACCCACTAGAATGAGCATTCGACTTGCAGATCGTTCAATCAAGTATCCGTGTGGATTCGTTGAAAACATGCTTATTAAAATCGATAAATTTGTTTTTCTTGTGGATTTTGTTATTCTTGACATGGACGAAGACTCAAAAGTTCCATTAATACTTGGACTTCCGTTCCTCAATACCGCGAGGACGATTGTTGATGTGGCAGCTGGACAAATCACGCTCCGAGTAAATGACGAGCACGTGACTTTTGACATTAAAAGATCAATGCAACATCCGTAAAGTCACGATGACATGCTTTACTATGTCAACATTGTCGATACTTGTGTAAGCTCTCATTTCCGAGGCACGATTGAAGAAATTGATACGGACACACATCTGTTGTGTGAGAACTAAAATGGCATTTCGCAAGAGGGCCACGAAGTTGAGTAGCCGGTTTGCCAAATCGGTGATGATGGTTCCCAAAGTCCAGATCAATTTGTGGAGATTGACCGTGAAGTTGAAGAAAAGTCCAAACCATCGGTTAAAGAATCACCGTCGTTGGAGTTAAAAGAACCCCCACCGCATCTCAAGTATGCATTTCTAGAAGAGGAGTGTCACTTTCCAGTCATCATTTCAACATCTTTAGCAAAAGAGGAAAAGAGACAGCTTCTTGAGGTAAGTCCTATATTTGATTTATCCTATATCTGATTATATTTGGGTAAGTCCAGTGCAAGTAGTACCCAAGAAAGGTGGTATTACTGTAGTTCCAAAAGATAGGAATGAACTTATTCCTACCCGTACCGTCACCGGATGGCGAGTTTTGCACCGATTACCGCAAACTCAACCATGCCACCCGTAAGGACCACTTCCCGCTTCTATTCATCGACCAGGTGTTGGAACGTCTATCGGGGAAGTCATTTTTCTGTTTTCTGGATGGGTTCTCTGGATACTTTCAAATTCCTATCGCTCCTGAGGATCAGGAAAAGACTACTTTCACATGTCCTTTCGGCACATTCGCCTACCGGCGTGTGCCTTTTGGGCTGTGTAATACACCAGCCACATTTCAGTGCTGCATGGTAGCCATTTTTCATGACATGATTGAAGACTCCAGGGAAGTATTCATGGATGATTTCTCTGTGTTCGGGAGTTATTTCAATCAATGTCTTGGAAATCTGAAAAGAATGTTAATGAGATGTGAGGAAACTTATCTTGTGCTTAACTGGGAAAAATTCCACTTCATGGTGAAAGAAGGGGTAGTTCTCGGGCACAAAATCTTTGAAGCCGGGTTAGAATTTGATCCAGCAAAAGTGGATATCATTTCTAAACTTCCTCCCCCTACCTCGGTCAGAGCGATTAGAAGTTTCCTGGGTCATGCAGGGTTCTATAGGTGATTCATAAAAGACTTTTCAAAAATCGCAAGACCTATGACCCATTTTGTCACACCCCTATTTTCCACGTGTCACCGGTGGGCCCGGTGGGGAGTATAGTGACGTAGTTGATATCATCATAGTCAAACAACACAATATTTAAATGCACAGCGGAAGCAAAAGATAAATATATTAGTATTTACCTTGGTAAGTATAAATCACAATTAGCGAGTGAAGGTAGCTTTTACTGGTTCTTCTTATTCTGGAACAAAGGTTTATAATAACCTATTAGATTTCTAACGGGTCTTTATTTCTAACAGTATTATTATAGAAAAGCTTAATTTAAGGTGAGATGGTTATTCCCACTATTGCTTAAAACTAATCTTAAGGAATTAGCTAATCCTTGCCGTTAGTCGAACAAATCGACGCTCCTAGGCAGCTGATGGCAATTCTTAATTGTTGCCTAGTTTGGGTTGCGGTAATCAATGCACAAGCAAAATGAACCGTCTTTCTTGATTAACAATACCGAATTCTTAGAGTATAGGGTTAGGCTATATGAATTCTTTATTTTAAAACTTATTTAATTAGGCTTTTGATTCTTCCAATAATGGCACTAGCCGACTTGGAGATTTCATAATGATACAGCCCTAAATGGGATATAAATCTTAATTCTACCTGTCTTTCAGGGGTAAACAGGGTAATCTTAGGAGAAGATAATCAAGTCAAAAGGAGGTTACAGAGATTTTCCAAATCTCAGGCTCCAGTTCATCCATCCCTGTTTGTGTCAAATGAGTGACACATATATGTTACGAGTCCACGAATTTCTTATTCGAAGACACTTACTTGGACAACTCCATTTTGGATATCTTCTTTGAATACCATTAGTTGACTTTAGTACCATATGACCATCGGAATATCTTTGTAGTCCCATGCATTAAACCTCCATACTGATCAGGCATGTAAGCAATCTATGGGACTTATTAAGATACATCAATCCTCATGTGGCGCTTTTGTCATACCATTTGGTGTTCGAAATCGATAGAGATCAAAGAGATATCAACTATATATGCTGACGCATTTCTTCTAGAGAGAGGATACTTCTAGAATTTCATAATTAGAGATTTCTAACAGGAATAGAAGAAATGGTTCTTATGATTCCGCCTGTAAGTTTTACCTTACACTTAATATCTGGGGTTCTTACGGGAAAATTTCTAAAAGTTTGCTAAGCGTAAAATCTTATGAGAGACTTAGCAGTACCTGAATCCAAACGTAACTCTTAGCCAAAAATCACAATAAGGGTTTATCTGGCGTTATTATTAATGTGAACTGCCTCTAATTATTCATCAGGAGGGTTTAACGCCTCCATTCTTAATCCTATTAAACTTAGCTACAAAATCTTTGACAAACTTTTAGGGCAGTCTCAACTTTGACTGGTTATTTCTTAATTTATATAACATGAGTAGCTGAGTTAGGTCCATAATGGATTTATAATGAGCAGGTTTTGAAACCCTAAAGTTCCCTTTTATAGTCGATGCTAAATCATCGATATATATAGTGCATTACGCTTAAGTTCTAGGTTAACCGAATAAGAGCACTATTTCAACCAATGAACCAAGGTTTGCAACCTACTGCCGATAGTTTATAGCTCTTATGGGGGAGTCGAAAAAAATTCTTATTCCATCTTTTCCATTTCGCAAAGCGGATACCGGGTTTTTCTAATAAGGTCCTTAAAATTTGGACCATCCCATACTGTATAAGGGGATCTTTCTTGTGGAGTCCGTTAGTGTCCTCACTAATCAAGGGTATTTCCACCGAATGATTGTGACGCACACCTTACCGTGTGCTTTCCAGCATAACCACTGATATACCTAATGGTTTCTATTTCTTTCAACAATTCCTTGAAATCAATGGCCCCTTTAAACTATTGAAGTCTCTTGACTTCCAAGAGACGAAGTACTTTTTAAGTACATCCTAAAAAGAATGGGCTCCTTGCCACATATGATTTTATTTGGGTCATTCTTCGCATATGGAGTATGAATAAAACTCTTATTATGAGTAGCGACATGTGTTTTAGAGCAACCAACATTTGGCTTCTTGAATCATCTCATGTGTTTTCTCATAACCTTTCTAACAACTGCGTTAACTTCGGTTTTGGAGATTAACTTCCTTAACATTGAGGTTCACTCTTGATGCACCGTTAACATTTGTCGCATCTCTATCATCGCGATTGTTGTTTGTCTCTTCTGAGTTCTCCCTACTCAAATCTTTTGGTATTAAATACCAATTTAACAATTGATTGAGTGCATTTCACAGCTAGTCATCATCCTGACGACTTATCATACATTAACCATGGTATTATTAAACCATATAAGTTAATAGAGCATGAACATTCCTAAGGGGTGTTATTTGGTTGTACATCAATCATTTCCAGCCTAAGTCACAAAAGGATCATTAATGGCCTTTAGGGTTTTGACCGAGTCCGTTACCCCTTTTGACAGGGGATCAACATGTCCCAACTGTCTTCGGTATGTTGATGATTTCAGATAGCTCGAAGGCTTGCCATAGTGGCTTCCTAAAATACAAAACATTTTGTCCGTCAGGAAGGACATAACTAATCATATGGCACGAGGGCCTTGTCGCAGAGGACGTTATAAGGTATGGTAACCAACTCCTGCTGCGGAGGACATTAGTCTATAAGCTGCGATCTTATTAGATTAGGGGTTTTAAGATTTTAACCTAGTTTTCACCGTTGAACAGGGAGTTATAGACTACAACTGTCATCGTCTTGAAAGACGATTCATTTCGGCACAACGGTAAATCATAGGAAATCATTAGCGGATGCTTACATATATACATGTATGTATATATATAATCATCGTCATTGAGTATATCAGTCATGATCTTATCGATCTTACAGACTATAATGTTTAGGCATTGCCCATTACCTCCGATGATGTACCATAACGGTTATATTTAATAATGTCTCTAACGGACAATATAATATAAAACCCGTAGGCGATATAGACCCTACCGGTGATTCAGGATAATGCTACGAAGGGTAATACAATAAACACACTTATATATAGGAAGTACCGGCGGCGTATCCACCATGCGTTTATTGTATTACTCTAGTTTCGTTATCTAAATCACCGTCAAGATACATATAGTCATAACCATTGAGTCGGAAAGTACTTCTTGAGATCCTACTACGAAGATAGGAAGACTTAAGACCGTACTGCAATTATCCTATAAGATATTATGATCATCGTATCAGACGATTTTAGTTACGATTGCACTGATCATATAGATTGTTAGGGTTGGGTATAACCCACCACTTTGGACAGGGGATCCTAAAGACCACCACTAACTTTGTCTTAATTCTGATAGAATAGAGTATAACCCGTAGGAATTTCATCGCTAGGGGATGCTAATTAGCATGATCATCATTTTAGACGATATTAGTCACGATCGCATTGATCATATAGACTATTATGTTTGGACATAGTCCATCATTTTTAGACAGGGAGTCAAAGACCACCACTGTCGTTGTCTTACCGGACAATCAGTTTAGCCTGTTAAGCTCAGTCTTGCATTATTATTCTGACCAATTAGATGAGTGTGAGCTTCAGATGGGTCAGCCATGGTGAAGCTTTGAAGGCTACAGACCATGTAGTAATAATTTTGCTGATTTGTCGAATCTTGATGATTAAATGGCCATGGTGTAAATCAACCATATAGGCGAATAGATAGTATTAAATTTATTTGATTATGTTTTGCCTAGGTTTTTAAATAACCCATCTTTGGCGTTTAAATGGAATAAAATCCTTTATGTTTATTAGACAGGGGACCTAAATCACGACTGTCAATGTCGTACCGACATTTTATATAGCACAAGGGCTTGTTCCAGAGGACTTTTGATGGCATAGAGGCCTTGTCACTAGGGAAATTTTAAAACATAATCAATGATTCTTTTGGATCGGAAAAATTTCATAGTTCATTGCCTTGACAAGACGTTATGAAATAAAACTATCTTTGTCATAATTACATCCTTGCCCGTAGGCATATGTTTTGATGTATACATCATGTTCGACGTTTATTAGCCATGATTCCTCTTGAACATTTAGGCTAAATAAGGGGTTTGGAAAAAATTCCTAATATAAAGATGACAAGTGTGATTTTATTGCGTCATAGTTGTCGGGAGTGTTAACATGTTTTCAGATGTTAACAAGAATCTGAATCTCTTTTTAAACAGGTTTTACCATCTTAGCTAGGTCTTCAATGACATTCAAGCTAGGTCAAACCTTTTAAGATTCTCTTTTAATATTTATACTGGCAGGAAAGGAATGATATTTATTTTTATTCAGGATTTTTATTATAATTATCCTAGATTTAATTAAAATATAACTATAGCACAAAAGTCAAGTTACAAGGGCAACTTTAAATTATAAACCATGATTTTGTAAAATCAAGGTATTTAGGCTTGAACGTGTTCACGCCTTTTCTTGACAGGGAGTTGTAGGCTACGACTGTCTTTAGTCTCAGAGGACGTTAATTATAGCCCGTAGGCATTATATCCCTAATGGATGTTTAAATCACAAAAATAAGAAAGGATTTCGGGAGAATCCAGTGTAAGGATGATTTATGTGACTTTATCGAACCACGTCTGCCAGAAAAGTTAATATGTTATAGATGTTAACAAGGATGTGAATCTCTTGAATAGGTCCTACCATCTTGGCCTCGTCATATAGGCTAGGTTTACCTTTAAGATTCCTTTTTTTTATAATTAACGCAGAATAATCCTAACTCGGGATTTTAATAAGGATCTGAACCTAAATTGAGGAACTGCCATCTTGGCTGGGTCTTAATAATGACACGAGGCTAGGTCTTGTCCTTTTTAGATTTTGCCATTTTATTAAAATGGTAGATCTTATAAAAGGAATGTTATTTTAATTTATTTCATATATTATATTCATATATATTGAATAAATGAAATTTTGATAAAGCATTCCAATGATTTAAAAAAAAGGTACAGAATTGCCCTAAAAGGGACTTAAAAGAAACGATGTTGTCCTCAAAGAGACTGAAGGATAAGTATGCCCTCATAAGGACTTACTAAGGAAACGAATTTCAGCAAAAGGAGTTTCTTCTTCATTTCAGTTCTGAATGTCTTCTCCTTGGTTGTACATTAATCCTAGTCGCAATACGAAGCTCGGCCTTTCCTAGGCTTCAAATGGGGAGAAATTTCATTACAGCTTCTTTGTTTGGCGACATATTAAAATATATAATTGAAAGTAGTAATCCTCCGAAGAGACGAGAGTATTCCTATGTTAAGTCTAGACTCAGAAAGTTAAGGAATGTGCTACTGTGTCATTGAGATTAAACACAAAAAGGATAGTGTTTAATTCACTCAATGTTGGCTCTGATACCAACCTGTCACACCCCTATTTTCCACGTGTCAACGGTGGGCCCGGTGGGGAGTATAATGACGTAGTTGATATCATCATAGTCAAACAACACAATATTTAAATGCACAGCGGAAGCAATAGATAAATATATTACAAACCGATATAAAGTAATATCAAGTATTACAAACGGAATGTAAAGGATCCACAGGCGGATCGAAAATAAAATGAAACATTGTTCAACAGACTTTAAGGCATCCAAGCTTGCGAGACTCTGATTGATGCTAAGGAGAGGCCAGCCTATTACGAGTAGTACCTGCACTTAACCTTTTTGGAAAATACGTCAGTTTACACTGGTAAATACAATTTAACTGACTCATTTTAAAAAGGTTAAAAATTGATTTGAATGCACGTGGCACAAAATATTTTTATAACTTGGGATAATTATGTAATATAATCTTGTAAGGGAATTACATGTTACTTATACGTTCAGTAGCCCGATCCTTAGACCGGGTTAAAGATTAATAGACACACCACATTATTGAGTTATACACTGACAGGTGTACGCCTACACCCCGTGCTCAGGTCGTGGCCATCTCGAAAGATGATGCCAAGGATATACGGGACATGGTCATTAACCCCCCAAAGGCTTTAAGCAAACAAAACACATTCAAAACATAGCATATCAATAAATTAACCTCTATTCGATTAAGAATTCAATGCCGGACCAAGCGGTATTTTATATACCGTACCCCAAGCCCGTATAGGGAAAATAAGTTAAAAGTATTTACCTTGGTAAGTATAAATCACAATTAGCGAGTGAAGGTAGCTTTTACTGGTTCTTCTTATTCTGGAACAAAGGTTTATAATAACCTATTAGATTTCTAACGGGTCTTTATTTAAGCCTAAGCTTAGACCGTCTAGTTTTAAGGACGATACGGTTCAACGCACGATTAAGCGAAGACCGGATAGAATGTGATTTAGACCCGACAAGTTTGAATACTTGTATAATATGGGTATACTAAATACATTCTGGATTTTGGGACAAAAATGATGATGTTTGACCCGTTTCGGTCAATTTATGCAAACTAGTTACATAAACCGAACCGAACGCGAAAAGGGCGTCACGGGTATCCAAATGAGTCATATGCAAGTTTCCTGAGTTAATATGCCTTAAATATGTTATAATATCATTAAGATATCTTCTATTATGCCCAAAACGGATTTTAGCACAAATTATGCCTCATAAGGGCATTTTGGTCATTTAAAAGATTATAAAAGAGTTAAATTTGTAATCTGAGTTACAGGTCTGGTTTATACAGTAAATACACTTAATTTTACA
The DNA here is from genome assembly GCA_030545235.1 of Helianthus tuberosus. NCBI lineage: Eukaryota > Viridiplantae > Streptophyta > Magnoliopsida > Asterales > Asteraceae > Helianthus > Helianthus tuberosus. The sequence continues at coordinate 56,396,711 of CM060406.1, forward strand.
TGTTATAACAGTAGGGTATGACCTATATGTGAAATTTACCATTTAAAACCAAACTATGTTCCTTAGGGGTATTTTAGTAATTTCACAAGGGCTAAAAAGGTCAAAACTGGAAACCTGAGTTCAAAAACTTTTACTTACTGTTATTATCTCAAAATATACTAAAAAAATCAGTAGGTATCAACCTTATATGTTTAATATGGTTATAGTACATACTATGCGTTAAAAACGCTTAAAAAGGCGATTTGGAGCCATTTCCGGGTTTTCAAAGGAAAGCTGATATTTTTATAATTTCAGAAGGCTCAAAATATTTTATTTATCATATTAGATCAGTAGAAAAAGGTTTGGGGTCAAAAGGATTTGTAAAACTCATTTTATGGCTTAAAAGGGCAAAATCGGTATTAACCGAATTAAACTTAGAGACTATGTTATGCTCAGCCAAAAATTAAATAAAAATCTTCAAAAATCCTAAAATATTATATTACATCAGTGGGTAAAAAGTTTGATATCAAAAAGTGGGTTTAAATAGGTTATACGCTAATTACGCCAATTAATTAACATAAAGCTTTCAAATTACGCTAATGAGCAAATCTCTTAATCTAGACCTCAAACTGATGTCAAATTTTTGGTGCAAGTTTATAAATCAGTAATTAAGGTTTCTACTCTTTCACTTTTTCAAAAATCACGTTTTATAGTCAAAAGGGCATAATAGTCAACTTTTAAGCATTAATCGGAAACATGCATATGAATCGGATAAGTATTGAACCAAGTTGTATAATCTCAGAGAATTATACTTATATGAAACCTGGTCCAAATAAGGCTCTAAGGTATTCCTAAAACATGCATAAACAGGTCAGAACTGAAAGTCAAAGTAGAAGTCAAACTATGCGACTTTCGATCCCGAACCGAGCCTAAACTTGAAATTGTCGGGTTGAACATGCTTAGACATGTTCAACTAATATTTACCAAGTTATTAAAGTGAGGAAACTGATCTTTATGAATTATTTATGGATTTTATTTAAAACAAACCAGTTTGACTTTTATTTGACCCGACAATTAAACTAAGTAAACGTGGTAATTAGGAGGCGCCCTTTTGAGGGTTAATTACCTACCTAATTACGGTCACGTAGTCATGTTCATTGCGAACCATGGCTTAGCCGTTTAGAAGTCAAAGCATTTATTGAAACGCTTGACTTTTCGGCCTTATTCGCTAAATAATAAAACCAGACATGAAAGGGGACTTACAAAGGGTCCAAGGGACACAAGGAGGTTCTCAAAAAGGCTCAAGATCCCCCAGAAATCAGAGAGCAAAACAGAAGTGAATGAAACAAGTGATCTGTGACAACCCTCACTAAACCAGGTATCCGTACAACTTAATTAATAATTAGTTACTGCTTAATTACTGTGCTTGTTTGAAATTACTGATGAGCTGCTACTTGATTTCTGATACATGCATATACCTGCATCATACTTTACTTACCGTCACTACATTATTTACATGCTGAACCTTAGTGACAAACATGATGCACAAAAAGCACAGTAGCACTATAACGGATAACATATTGAGCATGCTGATAAAGCCAGCATCAGGCAGACACTGCCTCTAAGGCCTGTATGAGCCAGAAATATTTTACTACACTGGTGGTGAGTGTAAGGATACAAGGGTTGTAGAACTGCGTCTCTAGGAATAAGTTGCAATGACTGGATGTGCCTAAAACGTACTCTAAGTACAAAATTCAGCATTTGGCTAACTCTTAAAGTGCCAAAACATGAGAAAAATATTACTAGACACCTTCCAAAGTGTCAGGAATAAGTTGTGGCACTAAAAATAATTATAACGACACTTTAAAGCTTTGTTAAGCACTTTAACGGATTACTATCCAACCGAACAACCGGACTATACCCGGAGCATGAAAATATTGTTAATAACATTACTTATCTTTTTCTGAGCCAGTTAGGGTCCCTGAATACCCTAACACCCACTGTAAAGCACAACACACTACTAACCGGGTTAATCACTTAACTAACTAGATTAACCTAACTAATTACTTAGTGTTTGGTCGAAACCTAACTAGATTACCCCCCCCCCCCCAACCGAATCGGTCACCATGTGACCCCACTCTTGTCCTAATCTTGATTAAAATACTCTTACTTGTCTAATATCTAGGAGACATTTAAACCTTTGGTTATTAATCATAAGTTTTGCCTATAAGAACAAGAGTTGATCCATCATATTCTTCACCACTTAAACTCACAACACAACTCTCTCTCCCTCTCTACAACTCTCGGCCGAACACCCCTCTACCATCCATCCATTTTTCGAGTTTGATCATCACATTCCAAGTTCATACAAGTGTTAAGGATCACCTATAAGGAAGCTTGGTGCAATCGGAAGTCGAAGGACCTCACTCTATTGCTTTTATCCTCTCATTTTGCGTCTAGATTCTTCCCTAGCCTCGAGCTAGTAGTAAGTTGCTTGAATCACCTTCTCGAACTATTTCAAAGTGGTTAATATGATTTGTAACAATTAAAACTCGTAAACATTCAAAATGATACATAAAAGTCTACTAAAAACACTAAAAGTGATGGTTAAAAGCTTGTTTGTTGTGTAAAACTTGTAGTATTTGTTTTGTGTAATTATTTGGACCCGATCTATGTTGTGGTAGCTCGGATCATCGTTTAACCCGGATTGGTCATGATCTTGGATCATGACATAAGGTTGTTTTGGAAGTAACAAGGGTTAAAGGATGAAACTCTACCACACACGAATCATGAACTTGTGTAAAAGCGATGTAGCTTGTGAAATAGTGTTTAAAACTAGTAGATCTACGGATCTACAACCGGTATTTTCAATGGACCACGTGTCAAGAGAAAACATACTTTTAAAGACGGATCCTTCATAAACAAGAATGATTTTAGCAAACACACAAGTGTGTAAATACTTGTGTAACACTAAGTTTCGACAAAATAACTATTTTTGGAAGAGATGACGAGAGGTTGTAAAGATGGAATTTCTCTAAAAACGAGGTTTTTACAAAATCGGATGGATTTATATAGAGATCCGCTAAAAGTAATGGGATTCACTTCATAATTTTAGAAAACCACAAGTTCATGTGATTTTTGCGACTTATGTATATTTGTTGACTAGTTTGTTGTCTTGAACGTTGTTTTGGTTAAATAAGGAAATTGTTGATTTGATTTATAAAAGAAAATGATACGCTTGAAAGCGTGGCCACCTCCAGTTACAGAGGAAACTCTGGCGAAATTTTTCTAAAATCCTAACACTTAGAATTATTTTCACTATAAGTGTTAGAAATACCTTTCGACTTGTTTCCAAATTATAGATTTCGCCACGACTTTATTTACAAAACATCGGAGGTGGGATTTCACAAAATAAAACTTGGTAAATATATATTTAGTATATATATTTTTCATAAAGTCACTTGATATGTGTTTATGATTATTTTGTGAAAATACTAGTATTATTTTTAGGGTAAAAATAATACTATCGAATGTTAATGGATCCAAAATAATACGAACGTCTCTACGATAAATATATAAGTTACACCGGTAATTATTATTACCACTCGATCATTAAAACGTAACTTACGCATTTTGAGAAAATATGACTTAACGCGTATTTTTGTCAAGGTTTTGTTTTGGGAAAATTTATGTAAAATATAATATTTTTGAGAAGAATATTTATATTTTGGAGTTAGAAATAAAATATATATTAAGTGAGACTTAATAATGTATTTCAAAGATTCACGAACACACATGTCTTAAATCCCCCATCCTTGGGAAGGAAAATGATTACCAAGTATACAGAATGTAAACACGAAATAGTTGTCTAACTATTTCCCAAAAACTTAAACCTGAAAGCTAAGGCACGGCCGTCCGTCTAATAGAGTTAGTACGTGTAGGTCGTCACACAGCTGCTTGATTTGGAGGTATACTTGGTAGAGACGCACCACTGTGAGTTCATGTCCCCCTTTTCTCTTAACTGTTTTCAGTTTTTAACTACGGGGGTGAAATACATGTTACTTTGATTACAAGTACTTTATACATGGTATGGTTAGCGTAAGGAGGTTTACTACTTAGATCATGTGAGTGGGTAGGAGCAATATGAGGCCATTAGTCCTCATGGTAGGACCGAGGGACAGAGCGGTAGATCTATCTGGGTGTAGCGAGCCCAGCCCCAGGCCAAACTAGAAACGGACCTCGGGGTGACTATGTCCACATACTAATGCCGTGGCAAAATCTGCTAGGTTTGAGTCTCCCTACTTGCACTTCACATAAATCAGTGGCCTTGCAAACCATTGGTGATCTCAATTCCCTTATTTGCTACATACCAAGACTATTTTTATACTTACGAAGGTTTATTTACTCACTTACACATGAACTCGCTCAACATTATTGTTGATTTTTCAACTTACATGTATTTCAGGGAATTAAAGGATCTGGCGCGGTATGACACGTTTTCCCGCTGCACTAGTTACGAGGTCATCCGGGTTTAGGGAATGTGACTCTTTCCTGGACAAGTCACAGACCTTAAACTGTGTTTATGTCATGTTGATGTTTGTGTTTGTTGAACAATGTCGTTAGGATGTGTTTCCGTTGAGACAATGTTGTTGTATTTGGTTTTTAAAACTTAACTAAATGGATGATCTTGCATGGTTTTATTTCATATAGCTTTGTTATGGTTAAGCTATGGTATTAAGAAGTCACACCAAATTAACCACGCTTCCGCAAAGCCAGGGTGTGACATGATCTCACCTCCTATTTATACTTTTCGGGACCTCACGAGATCGCGACAAGTGTCGGGAGGTCATAACCAGATCATGGCAGGTGTAAAACCACTTTTGAAACCTGTGGGCTGCCCCTAGAGTTGGGTATGTGAGTTAGAAATCAGTTTTGAGCAAAAACCAGCAACGAACAAGCTGTTACTAGCTGTTCTGCATTTCTGATGGACTCACACGGCCCACGTAAGAGTCAAAGAGATCTTACGCGGCCCGCCTTGTACCTAGTTCAGCAACAGCAACAACAACTTTAATAAATGGCAGAAATGGTCCCTGTGAGCTTTAAAAGTCATTTTAGGCACGTTTAAGACCCGTTAACCACATTCTAAGGCTCCACTATGATGTTTAAACATAGGGGACATGAAACATGCTCAAAAACATGTCGGATGTTGGTTCGTTTGGCCGTACGGTCTCGTTATGCGTCGAATTACGACGAAACGCGGACGAATGCTAAAAACGGTCCAAATCACGCGACGAGTGGAATTTTATCAAGGCGATCACTAAAATAAAATATTTTAGTGCTTACATAAATTTTTGGGTGTCCGGGGATATTCAGAATGTGAGATATGCGCGAAAGTGCAAACTTGTGTACTTTTTGACACTTTTAGTCCCTGCATGACCTTAAAGTTTATTTTTGCGCACCAAACACCTCTAAGCCTATATATAAGCTATATAAATGATAATTAGGGCATGTTTAACTCATGGAAAATTTCCGGAAGGTCCGTTATCATACGAATCGACATACTTTTACAGTTTAACGCAAATAGTCCTTAAATTGCGCAAAGTAGCGCGAAATGCCGTTTAATGTTATCCAAGCCTTCCATGGCCCATATTTATCCTTCCCAAGCATATATTTAAATATTAATACACTCTCGTTCGCTTAGATGGTCACCGAAAGGCATAGATTCAAAAGTTGACGCTTTAGGTCCCTCTATTGCGCAAACTTGCGCATCTCATCATTTAATAGCATTGAAGCCTCATCTAATCCATATTAGGCATTCTTGGAAGTATTATTAACACCACGATGCTTCGGGTTCACTAAAAGGTCATTCAGAGATATAATTAAACATATTGACACTTTTAGTCCCTCTAACTTGCAAAGTTGAGCTTAACTTTACTTATAGGCATAAAAAACTTAGACGGCCATTATTTGGCATTCTCGAGAGTATAATTAAATATTATTAAGCTCCCGGTTTGTTAGAAGGTCACTCAGAGGTAAGAATTAACATGTTGACGCTTTTAACCCCTTTATTGCGCAAACTTTCAATTAATTACGCAAACGGCTACACTTATTCATCAAGTGACACATTTGTGAATATAAACATCATAAGAAACTTATTTTTAGGTATGTTATCACTTCCAGTCCTTTCATAATCAAAGTTTTCGATTTTTCAAAAAATTAGTCCCTCAATTTCAGTGTTTGACTTCATTAGGGTTTATTACACGTGTCAATACATCATTGGACGTGATTTTACGAGGTGTTACACATTTGTTAGAAAAAGATACTCCATTTGTGTTTTCAGAGGAATGCATGAAGGTGTTTAAACAGCTGAAGCAAAGGCTTATCGAAGCTCCTATTTTAGTTGCACCAGACTGGGCGTTGCTATTTGAGATAATGTGTGATGCCAGTGATTACGCAATAGGAGCAGTCTTAGGACAACGAATGGAGAAGCATTTTCATCCTTTATACTATGCCGGCAAAACTCTACATGACGCTCAAGAAATTTACACGACTACAGAGAAAGGGCTTTTGGCAGTAGTTTATGCTTTCGACAAATTCAGGTCATACCTTGTGTTGTCCAAAACAATTGTGTGTACGGATCATGCAGCAATCAAATACCGTTTTAGCAAACAGGATGCAAAACCGCGTCTTATCAGATGGATCTTGTTGCTACAAGAATTTGACATTGAGATCCAAGACAAAAAGGGAGGTTTAAATGTTGCAGTCGACCATCTCTCGAGACTTGAGCATGGTAATTCGGAAAATTCAGTGGAGGAACCAATAAACGACAATTCCCCCCATGAATTTCTTTTGAGTATCGAGATGAATGACGAGTCACCTTGGTTCGCCGACTTTGCAAATTACCTCGCATGTGGAATCCTTATCAACGGATTGTCATATCAGCAAAAGAGGAAGTTCTTTGCAGACTTAAAATATTATATTTGGGACGAACCATACTTGTTTAGAGTCGGAGCCGATCAGGTGATCCGAAGATGTGTATTTGGAGAAGAGGCAGCTAGCATTTTGCGCCACTGTCACGAAGGGCCAACCGGAGGTCATCATGGAGCAAACTACACTATGAAGAAAGTGTTAGACTCTGGGTTTTACTGGCCCACAATCTTTCGCGACGCGCATGAATGGGTTAGAGCATGTGATGCTTGCCAGAGGGCAATGAATATCTCCGCATGCAATGAGATGCCTCAATATCCAATGCAGGTCTATGAAGTCTTTGATATATGGGGTATCGACTTCATGGGTCCATTTCCAGCCTCACGAGGTAACAAATACATCCTAGTTACTGTAGACTATGTCTCAAAATGGGCTGAAGCTCAAGCTCTGCCCACAAATGATGCTAGGGTGGTTGTGAGGTTCTTAAAAAGTTTGTTTGCCCGATTTGGTGCTCCAAAAGCACTTATCAGTGATCGAGGGACGCATTTCTGTAATGCCCAGTTAGAAGGAGCCTTGTCCCGTTATGGTGTTCATCATAGATTGGCTACGCCATACCATCCTCAAACGAGCGGGCAAGTAGAGGTCACGAATCAGGGTTTGAAAAGAATCCTTGAGCGGTCCATTAATAACAACCACAAGGATTGGTCAGATAAGTTAGATGACGCTCTGTGGGCTTTTAGAACAGCATTTAAAACACCTATCGGGACCACTCCCATTAGGTTGGTCTACGAAAAAGCCTGTCATCTACCTGTCAAGCTAGAACACAAGGCATTTTGGGCCTTGAAAACAGCAAATATGGATTTGAAAAGCGGAGGTGAAGCCCGTTTTCTGCAAATCCACGAGCTTGAGGAGCTAAGAAGTCATGCCTACGAGAGTTCTAGCAGATACAAGGAACGAGTCAAGAGATTTCATGACAAGAGGTTGAGAGACCATAAGAATTTACGTGCAGGAGATCTTGTCTTGTGATATAACTCAAGACTACGTTTATTCCCTGGGAAGCTAAAATCCCGATGGATGGGTCCGTACACAGTTAAGGAGATATTTTCGTACGGGGCCGTAACTATCGAGGATCCGAACAGCGCGAGTTTCAAAGTCAACGATCATCGTTTAAAAATTTACATCAACGGACCTGTTAACTCGGTGGAGGAAATTCTTGAACTCCACATTCCGCACGCTTAAAACAATTGTGGGGAAAATGACTCTAGCTATCGACTCGCTGATAAATTTAGCAAGCGTGTTTTCACACGCTAAGGCTAATTTTGTACATATTAGTTTATCATATTTATTTTCCTAGTTCGTTAATTTTTCGGTTTGAACGTAGGTACATACAAGCCTGATCCATAACTTTTGGAATTTTGAAGTTAATTTACTCTTAAAATATACGAAATATTGCAAAAATTAAAAAATTAGGTGAAAATACGAAGTTAAACGCTTACTGTTAAATCTGACCAAAAAGGCCCAGGTGACGCACGACTGCGCGGTCATTGGCACAGTCATGCACTTCGTAAGCAGACTAAATCGTAACTCGTGCACCGGACAGTCACCGGCTCGCATTACCGTGCAACACGATCCGGATCGGCTCGACCGTGCGAGTAAAATTCTCAACGGTAAAAACAGGGTATAAAAGCGAATTTTCAATAAAAACCTATCACTTTTTCGAAACCCTAACAGCCGCACGGGAGTTCCAGGTCGCCTATACCTAAAAACCAACCAATTTTTGCTTAGATTTCACTCCAATCTTCTTCCAAGGTATGTTTCCTACTTGTTTTTCAGATTTAACTTAGTTTCTGATGTAGATCTGGGGTTTGAATCAAGAAATTTGGGGTATTTTTTTCATAAAAGTCAAATAAACCCCTGTTCTTGTGTGTTTGGTGCTAAATCAGTAGTTTTGATCTTTGATTTAAAGTTCATTCACTGATTACAAGTTAGATTTCGAAACATAAAAGTTAAAATCAGTGAATACAACTGATTTCTGATAAATTTATCGGTCGCACGGTCATGCAGTTGAAACGGCATGGCAGTGCCGATCCGAAATCAACATCAGATTAGTGAATCCGAACTGAGATACCGAGACGCACGGCAGTGCCAAATCGGCACGGTAGTGCAACGACAATTACCGGAAACAACCAGACAACAATCATGGATTGGCATGGTAGTGCGACAGACCGCACGATCGTGCGGTTGCTGAAACGACGACAGAACGTTGTAAACAGCCTGTTTCGGTGGCAGTACTTAAAATTTTAGATTCTGCTCTTATTTTGCTGTATTCCTGTATGCAGATGAACCACAGATTCCTCTAGTTCAGCGAAAACACAACGAAAGAACGTCCCTGTATTGCCAGATTGGAAGCATTATGGAATAGACGGGGAAAAATAGGTGAACCGAGAAGGATCAATTGGGCCACCCTAATAGCCCTAAACCAAGAAGAAAGACTATCCAACATGATGTCGTATCCAATGTCAAGGTTGTTCAACATTGAACGACCCGTATATCTAGAGCGCACATTGGAATTTTTCGCTTCATACAACTATGACAAACCAAAAAGCGAAAATCCAGACCTTAAGAATAAGGAGACGATACAGTTCAGGTTGGGTGGAAAATGGCATAAGTGGTCTGTGCTAGATTGGGGAGAAGGCTAGGATTATACTCAGCTGAAGATATCGATTCAGACCTTTTCACCAACATCTACAAGTTTGACAATGACCAACAACGGGCTAACTTTTGGGCACAAGTGGCAGTTGGACCACCCTATGAGGCTAGAAAGGCTAAAGCATCAAGACTACGAGACCCGCTAGTTAGGGTTATTCATCAGGCCATGAGTCACACCATTTATGGATGCATGGATAGTGCAGGAAACCGTCCCACTCCAGATATTCTTTTCTTATATTCAATCGTGAATGGAGTACACATCAACCTCGCAGCTAGAATGGCTGAATTTTTCGTGAACAGCGCGGGGAGGACTACAAGCAGTGAAATCCATGGTGGTAAATATGTGACTCAGCTGGCATACAATTTGGGTATTATGACGGATTGTGTAGTCAGTGGTCGCACAATGGTTCATGCAGGACGAGATGTAGACATGAGATCTTTGAGAGCAATGGGTCTGGTAGTGGATACATACAATGATCCGGGATTGTGGGGTCTAAATGGAGAGATATGAGATCTGCTACCTCCACAGGAAGAAGACGTTGAGATGCCTGAACAACAGGTACTAGAGCCGCCACCACACAACCAGCCGCCACATGATCAGCCACAGCACGAACATCACCAGCACCAGTATCAATATCCGCTAAACTGGCCTCCAGGTATACCTTCCTACCCTAAGTTGTACCAGCAGTTCCAACAAATGCAGGTTTCTCAAGACACTATGAGAGCCACCCAGGAGACTATGCGGGCAACTCAAGAGACAATGAGGGAAGAAATATTTGCAGGTTTTTCCTACATCTCCAGAGGGCTACAAAGCGTTTATCCTAACCACTTCGGAAACCCTCCACAGTTTCTGTTTGGAAACCCAGGTAACTATGGGGCAGGTTCATCTGGAACACGCCACCATGAGGATGATGATGATGAGGAGTAGGAGGAGGTAGAGCGGACCATTCAGAAAACTGATGTTTTATCTTATTTCAATTTAGTACTTTATTTTAGAGTGAATTTCACGTTTTGTTCTTTATCTATATGCCATATTTCAGGCGGTGTCCTTTATCTTTAAGATTGACGAGTTTTGTACTTTTTGTTTCAAAATCTTGCACAATATGTCCTTTATCCCGAACTCAGTTAGTTTTTTCTATTAAAACTGATCATGTGCAAGGCACATGAGGGTATAATTGTCATTTTACTGTATCATATAAAAAAACCTATTAAAAAAAACAAATATCTACGAACTCCATCTTTTTCATTCTCTGTAAACAAACAAGCCCTCAACCTCTCTCTACTCCATTTCTATGCACCACCACCACAACCTTCTTCCAGCACCACTCTTCCTGTCTCTCTACGCTACACGCCCCAACAACCACCACCAACCACAATCGCCGTGAACAATAGAAGCCGTCAACAAAAGATGCTAGATTTGAATCTGGATCTGACGATTAGATGAGCAATGGTGTTTCAACGAAGTCGGATCTCTTAGCAACGACGTCGTCGGTGATCAAGATCTGAGAACAATCGTCGGTTGGGTATGTAATGATTTATAAAAAAAGGGAATTTTGAAATTGGTTGTGTAGTTTTGTATGTATGGTGGATGTGATGGGTCGAGCATGAGTGTTTGTTGTTGGGTCGAACATTGCTAAGAGTATATACAGTAACTTGTTCTTGCCCATCATTTTTTATTTTGTCACAAACCCCAAAGGCTACAATACCTTTCTGCTCATCTAATTAAGATCATGGTGAAAATGATATAATTTATTGCTTTGCAAGTTATAATTCAGCTAACTTGTATGGTTGAAACTGTTTTAGTCAAACAAGAAACCTAAATAAATTCCATGTTTATTGGTAAGCTGCTTTGATTTTTGTTCTAATACTTTACACTGACTTATGTAACTGTATGGATTATAATGAATATAAAGTTTTTAAATTCTCAATCTAAGCTTAACAGAGTTTCTTTGAGGTGGTGATGGTGGCGGGTGTAGTGGCAGTGGTGGTGATGGAAGGTTGATCATAGAGAGGGGGAGGGATGTAGAGAGATAAGTGTATACATATATATAAGTTATTTTATTTTGTTTTATTTATTGATGTATTTTTAAATAAATGGGTAAAAAGACAAAAATACCCTTGTGTTATCTGATTTAACAGAAAAAAATAACTAGGTTAGGGCTAAAGGACATACTGTGCAAGATTTTGAAACAAAAAGTACAAAACTCTTCAATTTTAAAGACAAAGGACACCGCCTGAAATATGACATATAGATAAAGGACAAAACGTGAAATTCACTCTTTATTTTATTTGGGATTTTTAAAACTTTATGTCTGTTTTTAAATGTTTTAGTAGTGTGTTTGCTTTGTTTGAATAATGGATTTGGTTTGGTTATCTAACATCGTGATCAATGGTAATGTTGACTGCTTTAGCAAGTGACATACTTGGCAGATTTGTAAAGAATGCACACAGAGTTGAGACGACTTCAATCAAATTCTACTCAAACGAGTCAACTTCAACTCTGAGGGAGTACCTCTTTCCCTTTTTACATTATTAGTTTAGCTCTTCATAATTGCTTAACTAATATGTATTTCACATTGGGGACAATGTGAAGTTCAAGTGTGGGGAGAGGTTTAAAAGGTTTTAAACTTTGTTTGTCCTTAATTGTTCTCATTTCGGTACATATTTTCGAAAAATAAAACAAAAATGATCAATAGTGTTCTTTAGAAAGCATCAAATTTGATAAAAATCAACAAGCCAAATTGATTTTTGAAAAAGATAACTAAAAAGTGTGATAAAACAAAAAGAAAGACTTACATGTTTATCTTTATATTTATACCCATTCCTTCCGTTTACGTGATCATATTTTTGAGCCTTTACAGCTTTCTTGTCAAATGCTTCTTTGTTTTTGCGGAAAAATGAGTGAGCCGGATATTTTATGTAATTTAGAACTTGTAATTGTATACTTTTCAAAATCATGAATATGTGAAATTACATAGAAATGATAGAGGCACTTAGGATACCCTTGTGTCAGCCTTTTTCTTTGTTTATACCCCGCACCCAACATTATCCATTAGTTCGCCATGTTGAGCCTATTTTCCGTGTTTTTCAAAACTTTACCCAAATATTAAAGCCTACTTAACCAAATTTATCCTTTTCACATTTACCCTTTTTCGTTAAAATTCGGCCATAGCTTTCCAGATAAGATGTAAATCTTTGTAACTTTAATTTGAATAAAAAAAACCTTTGTCAAGACTCTCTAAAATTTTAGGACCGGTTTTGACTCCGAACGATTGCGTAACAACACGTGTGACGTGCGGAATCCGTACACGTGCGTGGACCGAACACAAGATCGTACAATTTTAATGTGATTCTTATTGATCAGTATGACAAGTATAAGCTCCGAAAATCACCTACGAACACTTTCTCTCTCTAGACTCTCTCTCTAGGATCCAAGCTCTCCAAATGTCAAATGTGCAAAAGTCTTGAGTTCTAACCCTAACACTTCTATTTATAGGCCAAGGGATATAATGAGAGAACTCATTATTTACAGAATTGCCACCTTGCCTTTTACTTCATATTACAATATAAGTGCTAGAATTAAACTGTTTCAGCTACGACTCGTATTGACGAAGGCGATAGACATAAATGCACCAACAGACTCCCCCTTGGATATTGCCGCAGTCAATCTCGTAGCGTCTTGTCTCTCTCTCTCTCTCTGAGTCTTCTTGAAAGTTTGATATCATCAGCAACTACAGACTCCCTCTTTCTCGAACAGAATCCCCGTGGATCTGTTTTCAGCTTTAACTCCCCCTTTCGTTAGACTCTATCTTCAGGCTCCCCTTTCGTTAAGCTTCCGTGCTTTTGGGATCGACACCTGGCTTTCCGGATACAAGCTCCTTCAGGATAGTTACCTGGCACCTTGAATGCACGCTTCCTCTTGTGTTGAGCTCGTCTTCAGACTCCCCCTTACACTCGGCTGTCGGGATCGTAGTCTGGTATCTGCAATTCTCAAACATTTATAAGTGACAACGTTTTGAATCATCCAGAATTGAAAACCTGGCTCTTTCAACATAAGCTAAAACATATCAAATATACGACAGTGAAAGCTTTTTCGATTGTCCAAGAATCGTGACCTGGCACTTTTAAAACATTTCTACTTCCCCTATCAACAAACTTCATAGATTTGACAATTTAAGGGACCAAGATTGGAACATAGCTCTTTAATCTGATTTTAACAATTAAGAATCCAAATCCCTCACAGTAAATCATCCAAGTCCAACTTAATGACCTTGGAGATATCACAAACTATTTTGATTTTTAAAACACTTCAAGTTTCAAATTAATGAACTTGTTTTATTTTTAGAAACATGATCAGCGTACTTAGATTTTGAAACTCAGCATTCAAACATCAGTTGTAAAAAATAAAGCAGAAATCAAAATCTTTTTGTCGTTTTCTGAAATATAAAGCAGTAAAGAAATATTTACAGACATATTTACAGACAATATTTTTTGTTTGAGTTCGTGTCAGAGGATCATATCAGTTTATGACAAATCACCAGCACCGTTGAGCTTTTAAACATTTAAGTTTTAAACAATTCACATAGATTGACGATATTGTTGTCCACTTAAACTCAATCTAAAAACTTTCGAAATGCTTACCGATACGTTAAGGTATATTAATTTGCACTAAATTCTTATGGACCCCACGATCTCAGCATATCCCCTCATCATGCAATACACTGACTCAAGTAATGCCTTTTAACTTTCATCAACTGTGATATGTGCGAAAACAACATAGAATGTTTAAACATTAACAATGAGGTCGATCTTTCGATACGCAGAGAAAGTCCAATGTTTAAACAAAATAAGAAATAAAAATAAGTTGAATATGTTTAGATCTTAACCACCAGTTCGATATTCACATATACGCAGAGGTGATCCAAGATTTAAACGAAACACCAAAAAAAATAAAGCAGAACGTTTAGGCACTAACATCCAGTTCGATACTCACGTATACGTAGAGGATGTCCAATGCTTAAACAAAATAAAGAAATAAACAAGTTTAAGTCTTTGCAAAATGAAATGCACAATCACAGTGACTTTTTGAGCAAGTTGTGAAAGTTCACAAACTGACCGGTTTTTATGCTCTTTCAGCATTCAGCGATTACCAAGTAGGTACACAGTCACGAAGGATAAAACTAAGTACTATGCTTTCAACCGCGTTTCCCACTAGAACTAGGCTTTTTCATTTAAGTTTGTATCGTTATCGCAAATCTACTAGTCTAGCTGAGCCTATCGTCACATCTTTAGTGAGACTGTTTATCACTTTTTAACTTTCCAAATCTTTAGCATACTGTGACAGTCTACTGATGTACTATCATTTCCTCTTTTTACACAAAAAATCATTTTTGAATTTTATCATGTTTTTTGCTTTTTCAAATTTTCTAATGTTTTTGGATTTTCTAACAATTTCTTACTCCCCCTAAAATGCAAAACCATTTAAAGAAAATTTGACAAACCGATGTAGATAGCTTTATCTCGCTATCCATTTTCTGCTTCTCATGTACTGTTTTGCAGAAAATATAATGTACCCCCATGATTTACAACCCATTGATTTTCGACAGTTTGAAAACCGTTTTTCAATCTTGTGAAAGTAATCATGTTTGTTCAGCCGTGAGGGTTTCGACGTATTCAAGCAACATTTTTGAAGTTTTTTTTTTGAATTTTTGACAAAATCTAAAAACAAACATATTTTTTATTTTTCAAAATTTTGACAAAATAAAAACATATTTTTGGTTTTTAAAATTTTTCAATTTTTAGGGTTTTTGAAATATTGTTTATTTATGTACAGAAACTGATAAACTTCCTGTTCAACCAAACTAGGGTTCAGCAGCCTTCTCCTCCAGTGCTAGGCTGCTCATCAATTCGTTTTCTTGACAATCACACTTCATGAGCACCTGCACATTCACAAAAACTTAATTACTTGAACAATTTAGCCCAGGTCTGTTTGACCTTAGGCATTTCAACACAATAAGTTTCATTCAATAATGGAAAATCTTTGTCATCTCGTACAAAAACTTTTTCATCTTTGACTTTGACTTTCTCATCATTCACAGTAGTCACTTGTTTCTTAACCACCCAGTTTTGACCTTTTGTCGCATTTCGTTTGTAAAATCGTGACTCTGTGTTTTGATTTTGAACAACACTTTTTGGTTTCCAAAATTGATTTGGCTTTGTCATATCAACTGATGTTTTCCAACTTTGTGTTGTTCTGATTCTGGGTGTGTAAGAATTCTGGGTTTGTCTTGAATCAGACCTGGTATGTTTTGGTTTCCAAGTTTGTTGAGACGAAGCAACCCGTTTGTAAAACTTGTCAGTTTAAGTTACCAACCCTTTTACGAGTTCAGTTTTGACTTTTGTGTTTTCATTTTTCAAAACTTTCTTCTCATCAACCATTGGAGCTTTGCCTTTTACATCAACCTTCCTTTTCTGACTCTCGACAACCGCGGACTTAGGCTTTGAGTTGGTGCACTTTCGTGCAATGTGTCCAACTTTGTTGCACTTAAAGCATGTTCGGGTATCAACTTCCCGACTTTTGCCTTCGGTCTGAGGCTGTGAGGCCTTCTTCTCAAAGAATTCTTCATTTGATTTTGAAAAAAATTCTGATTCTTGCTCGGAATGAGAACTCGAGCTTTTCACAAACACCTTTTTCTCAACAAACTTCTTGTTTTGAAAGTTTCTTCTTTGGTTATTCTTACTGCCCTGATGACCACCCGACCATTTGTTTTGGTAATTGTTTGAAAAACGCGGTGGTACAACGGGTTTTTTGTAGTAAGCTTTATCTTTTTCAAAATTTATTTGCCTTTTGGAATGTTTCATACCTTCAATTTCAGACACATCAATCTCAATCAACTTGAACACATTTCTCAATTTACCAACATTCACATTCTCCAAAGGAAAATCACGATCCGAATACAACTTATCAGATCCCGCCATCTTGTACATCACAAGATTAGGTTCTTCACTTAAGTGGTTTTTGGATTTTGATTTCGGAATGTATTTATCCAAAAAGCATTCTTCATCCTCAGTTGAGTCACTGTCAGATTTCAAAACATTTTCAACCATACTTTTAACAACTTCGGACTGAACACTGTCTTTATCGTATGATGAACTGAATGTGATGTCAATTGTTTCTGGAAGTTTAATTTCATTTGTTTCATCATTGTTAACCAACCCAGACTTTTTCTTTGAAAAATTATTCAACACAGGCGGTGGAACTTGATGATACCCAACCCCTGTTCCATCAGCATAAACATCTTCGCCAACTTTGTTCTTCCCAATGGGTTTGGGAATTATGTGTTGAAGAACAAAACTTGCAGAGTTGTAACTGTTGAATTTCAGATTGATGCGTTCATTTTCAATCTTAGCTTCCTGAAACTGAAGCTTCAGATTAGCAATCTCATCCAACTGTTGGTTGATTTGCTTTTCTTTCGACTGAAGGACTCCTGACAATTGAAAATTTTCTTTGCTTGTTTTACCATTTCTTTCATCAGAATCTTTTATCATTCTTTTTAGCTTCTCGTGATTTTCAGAAAGTTGACGGTTTTCATGAATTAACTTTTCGTTTTCTTTCCTGATTCGTTCTACGTCAATTTTATCATTTTCAATTTTCTCAGTTAATTCTTTAATTCGATCATTTGAAGCTTTTACCAATTTGTCACGACTTAAGATTTGATTTTCAACTTCTCTGACTCTTTCAGTCAGTTCTTCAGTCTTTTTGGTACTGAGATAAGCATGTGTGCTACAAATCTTGCAGTCTTTATCAGCCTTACCTGACCCATTTGTTGAATCATTAGAACTGACCTTGCTCTTTGACTCAGTTCCGGATTTAGAATCTACCTCTAATTCCTTCGCTGCAAGAACTTTATCAGCCATTTTCTTCATATTTTCTGCTGTGAATTCTTTTGTCGTGTCGATTATCCCATCATCGATATTTTTCGAGTGCAACTCCTTTTCTTTCTCTTCTTCATCACTTCCCCACCACATTCTTTGTCTTGCTTCTTCCTCTTCTGCTATTTGCTCGATCAGAGTCTCAACAAGAAGTGTCGATGGTTCCACAAGTATATTTCCCTTAGGATCCAAATAGCATTCTCTGTCAGCGTCCCATCTCTTCGCACTTTTTGCCTCTTTCCATGCACGATAATGTCTGTCTTTCATTGTTAGAGCTAACATCTTCCTGTTGACATATTTTACTTCTTCTGTTCGGGTATCTTTGAAAGGAACAATTTTTGCCATGATTTTATCGCCTTTGAATTACCTGAATCGAACAACCACAATTAGTTCAAACAATATCAAACAACTTGAATCGGACAGGAACTCGAACGAGTGAGTCAACAAAAGTCAACAGTGACAATAATCGGGTGACAACGCTGTCCGTTTGGGTGGGGTTGCTGTCCGATCGGATGAGAAATTTGAAAGTGAGTGTGTTTTCCGACCGGATAGAATTGATGTTGTCCAACCGGATAGAATTGCTGTCCGACCGGATGAGAATTAAAGCTGTCCGAGCGGATGACTTCTCAATGTATGGCACTAAATGACAAATATGTTGAAATTGAGTGTGTTGCCCGACCGGATAGCGTATTGACTTAAACAATGAACTTGACTTTTAATACAAGATCACATGCAAATTATCAAAACAAATTATCAATGGCCGACATAATCAAAGCACATGGACTGTTATTATTCACGTGAATTATTAAATGTCCTGACAAACAATTATGATATGCTTATCACATGCAAACTCACATGCAATTTCTTGATCTTTACAAATGGTGGCCGACAATTTTGATGTTAATCTATTTTCAATTGGACCTCTAACAATTAATGGGTAGCTGCAATTAATTGTTTTCACGTGAGCTGCTGTGTATTATATAGTTGACAGAATAAGACTGATAATGTTGACAAAAGTAGCACGGTCGGATCAGATGCAATAACACGGATTGCTATCCGGTCGGATAGGTCAACAAAAGTCAAACTTTAATAAGATGAAATGACTCGGATTGCCGCTCGAGCAGATTGCTGTCCGAGAGGGTGGGATGCTTTGACTCGGATTGCTGTCCGAGCGAGTGGTAATCCGTTTGGATGTTAGTCAACAAGGTCAACTATTTTAAATGAATTGCAAAGAGACTGTCCGCTCGGATTGCCGTCCGACCGAGTGGTAATCCGGTCGGATAGGTCAACAAAAGTCAAAGTGTGAGTAGGGTGGCAACTCGCTCGGATTGCTGTCCGACTGAGTGACACAGCACCTGCAATCTGACAATTAACACTTCAAAACAAATTCAACTTTGATTCACATGCAGACTGACCACACTTTTTGAACTTGGCCGACAAACAGATTGTTTCACATGCAATTTCTAAAGTAACTCTAATTCTATTGGACCTTTACACTTTATTTTTCAATATATTCATGCTAACTGACAATCCACATGCAATCGATACACAAACTTTGATTCTCGTGAAAAACTAATTGTCACGGCCCCCGACCCGGTTTGACCCGTTTCAGGAGCCGCGGGACAGAAAATCCCGTGGTATTTATTTAATTGAGTTTAACAGCGGAAGTTTTCTTCAGAATCTTTTTAAAACTGCAATTTCCTGATTATTTTATTTCACAACTCGGGATAAAACCCCGGTAATTTACAATCATGAGATTTCACTGAGAAATCTTTATTTTACAAAACATGTTTCTTTATTTTATATTGAGCCACTTCCTTAAGCTTGTAGTGCTACGCGACACTTTTCCTGGATCACAACAGATCACCTGAAACATGTTTGAAAAAGGTTTTGTCAGCGGGAAATACTGGTGAATCATTCTTTTTACTAAAACAACTCATTTGTTATAATTTACAGTATTAAGGGAGATTACAATGTTTCAGATATCAACCAACTACCCACAGTATTTGTCACTCGACCGGATCTGTGACTATGGTCATATCACCCTTGGCCACCCGTTTGTCCAATGGCAAAGATTATCAAGTAATGTATACAAAACCTCACATACTGGCTGTAATTTGGTGATTACATAAACTTAATCCCTGTAATTATAACCATGAAAATAAACAGGATTTTGAAAGTAATTTGATAAAAAGAGAATGACTCACATTGCAGATTTAATTTGAGCAGAGCCTAGCCTACTGATTAGCCTTTTTAACCTAAATAAATTAACATGAACACAAACTAGGTTAGTAACTAATACAGCATTTATGATAACTCATGAGATCAAACCCTCACATCGAATGACAAAGTGCGATACTTAAACATCCATTGAATTAACAACGAATGACAAAGCATAAACCCTATTGTGGGCAGCACTTAAACATCCATTGGATAGTTTAATCGATCGGACATTAAATTGTAGCAGCGATCGAGTTATTACCCTGTATTGCGGCAGCACTTCGTGAATCGTGTGTGTTGTGGACTGTTTCTATTATAACTCAACGTATATTTTGAATTTCTACGTCGAACGAACGCACAGTATCAAATCCCAAACTCTACTATTTATACCTGAAAAATCGTCCCCCTCGCGCCACGCGAAGGGTCCTCTTGTGCGCGTCGCGTGGCGCGAGGGACCCTAGTCTACCTTAGGGTAGCTTCGTGTCCTAGTAGCTCAGGTGAGTTGGTCTCGCATGCATTTTCAATTTACACGTAAAACAGTTAGGATATTACCGATTAGGGTTTACCCCCCCTGAGTTTTAGGGGCCCTGATCCTGATTCTGATTGTTCTGAAAAATTTAGGGTTTATTCAGAATCACTTGGGTTTCTCAATTAGGGTTTCATTATTGGACAATTAACATAATAATTATGATTTTTTAATGATAGTTGTTACATTCTCCCCACCTTAATAAAAATCTCGTCCTCGAGATTTACCGGAATAAATGAGGATACTTTCGCTTCATTTCTGATTCCAACTCCCAAGTGTATTCAGCTCCTCTCTTTGAATCCCACTTGACTTTGACAAGTACTAACCATTTGTGTTTGAGAAACTTCACTTTTATGTCTTCTATTTGAAGAGGTTTCTCTACAAACTTTAATTTTTCGTTTACCTCTATATCTCGAAGAGGTACTATCAGTGATTCGTCTGATAGGCATTTCTTGAGGTTGGATACATGAAATACATCATGTACTCCAGCGAACTCTTCGGGTAGTTGTAAACGATAAGCAACTGGTCCTATACGTTGGATCACTGGAAATGGTCCTACGTACCTTGGACTTAATTTTCCTTTCTTACCGAATCGAACTACTCCTTTCCAAGGTGAAATTTTTAATAGTACTTTGTCTCCAACTTGAAATTCGAGTGGCTTACATCTATTGTCTACATAACTCTTCTGGCGATCTCGAGCTGTCTTCAGTCTTTCCTTTATTTGAGTAATCTTGCCGGTCATCTCTTGCACTATTTCAGGACCTAATAATTGACTTTCTCCTATTTCTGCCCAACAAACTGGAGTTCGGCACTTTCGTCCATACAGTGCTTCGAATGGGGCAGTTTCAATGCTTGAATGATAACTATTGTTATAGGAGAATTCAATTAGAGGTAAGTGATCGTCCCAATTTCCTCCGAAATCTATCACACATGCTCTGAGCATGTCTTCCAGAGTTTGGATTGTCCTTTCACTTTGCCCGTCTGTCTGAGGATGATATGTCGTACTTAAATTTAGTCGGGTTCCCATAGCTTCTTGGAAACTTTTCCAGAAATGGGAAGTGAAACGACTATCCCTATCCGATACAATGGAGAGTGGAACTCCATGTAAAGATACTACTTCGTCTACATACAATTTTGCCAACCTTTCCATACTAAAGGTTTCTTTCATTGGTAGGAAATGAGCTGACTTGGTTAATCGATCCACAATTACCCAAATCGCATCATTACCTTTTCTGGTTTTGGGCAACTTAGTAACAAAATCCATTGTTATGAGTTCCCACTTCCATACATGGATTTCTAATTGCTGTAGTAGACCTGAAGTTTTTGGTGTTCTGCCTTAACTTGTGAACAAGTAAGACACTTAGAAACATATCGAGCTATATCCTTTTTCATTCCTATCCACCAAAAGTTATTTCTTAAATCTTGATACATTTTATTATTTCCAGGGTGCATGGTATACCTAGATTTATGAGCTTCTTCTAAAATATTATTTCTTAATTCTCCCTGCTTAGGTACCCAAATTCTTCTTTGGTGGAATCTCCAAATTCCATCATTTCCTTGCTTTAATTCTTTTATTTGTCCTTTCATTCCTTCAGCATCATCCTTGATTGCTGTTTCCTGAACATTCCTTAATTGTTCTATTAAATCTATTTGTAGATTTAACCTGAGAGCACGAACCCGTCGTTGTTTCTCATGATACTTACGACTTAAGGCATCTGCAACTACATTTGCCTTTCCTTCGTGATACTGAATATCACAGTCGTAGTCACTTAGGATTTCCATCCATCTCCTTTGTCTCATGTTTAACTCTTTTTGCCCAAATATATATCTTAAACTCTTATGATCTGTATAGACAGTAAATTTACTTCCGTACAAATAATGTCTCCAAATCTTAAGGGCAAAAATTACGGCTCCTAATTCTAAATCATGAGTTGTATAATTTTCTTCGTGCTTTTTCAATTGTCTTGAAGCATATGCAATTACCTTCTTGCGTTGCATTAGCACACATCCTAATCCTAGTTTTGAAGCATCACAGTATACTTCAAAATCTTCCGTTCCTTCTGGCAAGGCTAAGATTGGAGCATTTGTTAACTTTTGCTTTAAAATCCTAAAGGCTTCTTCTTGCTTAGGTCCGCATTCAAACTTAGTTGCTTTACAGGTTAGCTTAGTTAATGGTACAGCTATCTTGGAAAAATCCTTAATAAACCGTCTATAATATCCAGCTAAACCTATAAAACTTCTAATTTCTATTGCAGATTACGGAACCTTCCATTTGGTAATTGCCTCTATCTTCGCAGGATCTACGTGAATACCTTCGTGATTCATTATGTGACCTAGGAATTGCACTTCTTGTAGCCAAAATTCACACTTCGAGAATTTGGCGTATAGCTTTTCTTTTCTTAACAAAGTTAAGAGTGCATGCAAATGCTGACAATGCTCGTCCTGATTTTTGGAATAAATAAGTATATCGTCGATAAAAACAATTACAAATTTATCCAAATACGATTTACAGATCCTATTCATCATGTCCATGAATGCTGCAGGTGCATTCGTTAACTCGAAGGGCATGACTGTAAACTCGTAATGACCATACCTAGTTCTGAAAGCAGTTTTATGTATGTCTTCTTCTTGTACCTTCAATTGATGGTATCCGGAGCGTAAATCTATCTTAGAAAAATATCTAGCTCCTTGAAGTTGATCGAATAGATCATCAATCCTAGGTAATGGGAATCGATTCTTAATTGTAACCTTATTCAATTCTCTATAATCAATACACATTCTCATCGAACCATCCTTCTTCTTTACAAACAACACTGGTGCTCCCCACGGGGATGAACTAGGTTGTATGAATCCTTTACTTAGTAATTCATCTAATTGCTTTTTCAGTTCTAACATTTCTGTGGGTGCTAACCGACAAGGTGCCTTGGCTATCGGTGTAGTCCCTGGAATTAGATGAATTCTAAATTCTACCTCCCTATCTGGTGGTAATCCTGGTAACTCTTCTGGGAATATATCTGGGTATTCTGAGACTACAGGAATCTCCTTAAGTTCTTTATCCTTAGTGCTAATGATTACTGAAATCATATAGACTATTCCTTGCTTTCGTTCATAACTAGCAATTTTCATTACTGATATGAATTTCATGGGTTTACGGGGTTTATCTCCTGTAATTGTGATTATTTCCCCAGTAGGTGCCTGAATTTCTATAGAGTTTTATCACAAAGGATTCGAGCATGGTTGGCTACTAACCAATCCATTCCTAACACCACATCGAACTCAGCTAATTTCATAGGTAATAGGGTTGCAGAAAATTTATGACTTAAAAGTTCTATTTCTACATTTTGTAGAACCTTATCTATTTTAATTGAATTCCCATCTGCCGTTTCTACTGTAAAAATTTGCCTAATGCTGGTTAAAGGTAAGTTAAGAGCTTCGCAGAATGAAGTATTTATAAAACTTTGGTTTGCACCAGAGTCAAATAATACTTTTGCGTAAATGTTGTGAACTAAGAACGTACCAGCTATCACATCAGGAATTAGCTCGGCCTCCTGAGTTGTTAACTGAAAGGCTCGAACATTCTTCTTGGTAGCTCCATCAGTCGGCTTGGCTTTATTGTCTACTGGTTTAACCACTTTAGGACATTCTGTTTTGAAATGCCCCGATTCTCCACAGTTATAGCAAATCCTTGTTTTCCTTCTGCAGTCTTCTTCACGATGTCCTATGGCTTTACAAAAGTTGCAAGTTAGATTGCATCTTCCATAATGTTTCTTTTTGCAATTCCTGCAGAACGGCGAATTTGAATATTGCCATGTTCCTCGTCTCTTGAAGTTACTATTATTACCCACACGAAATCCTTGGGTAATTTTCTGAGCCAGTTCCTTCTTTCTGTTTTCATCTTGTGTGCGTACCAGCTCATCTGTCAGGGTGTTAGCTAGTTCCACCGCATCGTCAATAGTGCGAGGTCTCGCAGCTTTAACAATATTGCGGATTTCGCTAATCAATCCCCAAATATAGCGAGAAATGAGTACCGGTTCTGGCGAAGCCAGTGTTGGTACTACTCTAGCATATTCGAAGAATGTCGAAGTATAACCACGACAATCTACACCCATCATCCTATGGTTTAGAAATTTATTTGCCATTTGATCTTTTTCATATTCGGGACAGAATTTTCTTTCTACCAAACTTTTAAATTCTTCCCAGTTCATGGCATAAACCATAGTTCTTCCTTTGGATTGAAGTACTGTATTCCACCATTCTAGCGCCCCTTCTTTAAACAGATTTGACGCGTACATGACCTGATCATCCTTGGCACACTTACTTATTGTAATTACTGCCTCGGTTTTCTCTAACCAACGCAGTGCAGCAGTTGCTCCTTCATTGCCTGCAAACTCAGATGGTTTACAAGCAATAAATTCTTTGTAAGTGCAACCAGGCGTTGCAGCTTTCATTTTCTTAGGGAGCGGAGCCTGCCGTGGCTCATTATCATAATTAGTATGATTACTGCCTCCATTTACGCTATTACTGAAATTATCTTCAGAAATACGTTTGCTAGGAACGATTTGTTGAGGTTCGATTGGATTTTTAACAGCAGCGACTATTGCTGGAATAGCATTGGCTATTCCCTGAGCAACGATATTTTCGATATCCTGCCTAGTCATAAATTGATCCTCCGGATGTTGCTCAGACTGATTAACCTCATTAACTGGTTCATTATTAACGTTTTCTATCTGATAATTAATATAATTTATTAGTATCGAGTAAATAACAATTAAAATAATCATACAAAGCTCAAATACACACATATAGTCAAAACTATTGATTTCTCGATTCCCTTTTTATATATTTTATGCATCATTACACACTTTTATCTTACAAAGTTTTATTTTAGGTTATTCTACAAGATTATAGTTTACTTTTATTATTATACAACCACATTTCATTACCCTACTACCCTTCATCAGTTGGTATTTCAGTAACGACGTTCCCTCTCATCGTATTTCCAGGAGATCTGTTATCCTATGTCCCTGATCCTATTTCCGGAATCCACCAATTCTTCGCCAAAATGGCAGAGTTCAGCTAAATTCTCATTGCTCATAGGTGGATTTGGTATAGGTTCCGGGTCAAACTGAGGAAGAAAGGAATAAGGACTGTTAAGCAGGTTTTGGAATTGCCAATCATTCGTCCACCACTCGTCCATTCCTAAGGGTTGGGTGTGGATTATAGGTTCTGGGATTGCTGGTTCCAAATTTATTGGAAGTTGAGCTTCAATAGGATGAGTAAAAACATTTCTATTGACAAGCTGAATAGTATCACAGCTTGCCAATATAAAATCTAACTCATCCTGCAATGTCATTTCCTGGTTTTGCATAGAGCTTTCTCCAATTTCTATCTTGGTTTGTCTAGAACCTTCCCCATACTCCATTTCCATCTGCCTAGAATATTCCCCAAACTGTATTTCCATCTGTCTAGCACCTTCCCCGTCTTCAATCCCCTTCCCTTTGTCTAAGGGATTTTCTATTTTGGGAAGCTTTCTAGTGGCGGGTTTCCTCCTGCGCACACGTCTCCATCCCACAAATCTCCTCCTTTTCTTGGGCTTGGATTTTTCCGGAAGTGGAGCATTGAATTCCATAGGTTCCTCTATATCTGGTATATACCTATTGAAATCTCTGGAAACCTCTATTTTTACCGGATAGAGATTTAAATTCTGAAGGGCTTCAGACAAGTCACTCATGCTGTTTAGCACATATGCAAAATACAAAAATTTACTAAGTTAAAATTTTATAACAAAATTTCATAGATAACCTTTAAATATTATTTCATATCGTGTAACTAATTTAATATCAAGAACAACTGACAATTAAAACATACTAAGTTTTATTGTAAACTTATTTATTTATTGGTTAAAGCTTCTGACTGGTAGGTAATAAGGGTGCTAACTTGAATCAAAGTAATTAAAGATTTGCATTAACTGCTACAGTGGCTAGCATATAAAGATTTGCCCATTTCTCATCTAACTTGTCTTCCCAGAGAGGGATACTGCCTAGTTCTTGGGTTTTTGGATTAACTCTCCCTCCTTTGGATTTCTTTTGTCTCTCTTGACTTTTTCTAATAATCAAACTTCTTTTATTAGGAGAAAGTGGTTCTTCATATTGTGCCTTACGGACAAATATTCCTTCTTCAGGATTTACATAGGGTTTTGTGGAATTTGTTTGGGATGAACTTCCCTTCTCGTTTAATGACCTATCTAATTTAAGATAGATGTTTGAAAGTTTTTGCTTACCCATACTATAACTAACAATTAATCAGTTAATAAAACATATAATCACAAAATGAAAATCAAGAAAATTAAGTATTTCTAAATACTTAATAGGCTTAAATCAGTGGCTCTGATACCACCTTTTTCTGTCACGGCCCCCGACCCGGTTTGACCCGTTTCAGGAGCCGGGGGATAGAAAATCCCGTGGTATTTATTTAATTTAGTTTAACAGCGGAAGTTTTCTTCAAGATCTTTTTAAAACTACAATTTCCCGATTATTTTATTTCACAACTCGGGATAAAACCCCGGTAATTTACAATCATGAGATTTCACGGAGAAATCTTTATTTTACAAAACATGTTTCTTTATTTTATATTGAGCCACTTCCTTAAGCTTGTAGTGCTACGCGGCACTTTTCCTGGATCACAACAGATCACCTGAAGCATGTTTGAAAAAGGTTTTGTCAGCGGGAAATACTGGTGAATCATTCTTTTTACTAAAACGACTCATTTGTTATAATTTACAGTATTAAGGGAGATTACAATGTTTCAGATATTAACCAACTACCCACAGTATTTGTTACTCGACCGGATCTGTGACTATGGTCATATCACCATTGGCCACCCGTTTGTCCAATGGAAAAGATTATCAAGTAATGTATACAAAACCCCACATACTGGCTGTAATTTGGTGATTACATAAACTTAATCCCTGTAATTATAACCTTGAAAATAAACAGGATTTTGAAAGTAATTTGATAAAAAGAGAATGACTCACATTGCAGATTTAATTTGAGCAGAGCCTAGCCTACTGATTAGCCTTTTTAACCTAAATAAATTAACATGCACACAAACTAGGTTAGTAACTAATACAGCATTTACGATAACTCACGAGATCAAACCCTCACATCGAATGACACAGTGTGATACTTAAACATCCATTGAATTAACAACGAATGACAAAGCATAAACCCTAATGTGGGCAGCACTTAAACATCCATTGGATAGTTTAATCGATCGGACATTAAATCGTAGCAGCGATGGAGTTATTACCCTGTATTGCGGCAGCACTTCGTGAATCGTGTGTGTTGTGGACTATTTCTACTATAACTCAACGTATATTTTGAATTTCTACGTCGAACGAACGCACAGTATCAAATCCCAAACTCTACTATTTATACCTGAAAAATCGACCCCCTCGCGCCACGCGAAGGGTCCTCTTGTGCGCGTCGCGTGGCGCGAGGGACCCTAGTCTACCTTAGGGTAGCTTCATGTCCTAGTAGCTCAGGTGAGTTGGTCTCGCATGCATTTTCAATTTACACGTAAAACTGTTAGGATATTACCAATTAGGGTTTACTCCCCCCTGAGTTTTAGGGGCCCTGATCCTGATTCCGATTGTTCTGAAAATTTTAGGGTTTATTCAGAATCACTTGGGTTTCTCAATTAGGGTTTCCTTATTGGACAATTAACATAATAATTAGGATTTTTTAATGAGAGTTGTTACACTAATATTGTCAATTAAGGTGGCCGATAATCACAATAGCTTCACATGAATGTACTGACATATAATATCACCGATTGCAATTAATAGTTCACATGAATTGCTGATAAAGTTGACTAAGACTGAGAAAGTTGACTAAGTAACTCGACCGGGTGAGATGTTGTGACTCAGATTGCCGTCCGACCGGATGGTAATCCGAGTGGGTGACAGCCAAGACAAAGTCAATTTTTTTAAATCAATTGCAGTGCCTCGGATTGCTGTCCGGTCGGATAGGTCAACAAGTCAGCACTAAATGAAATGATAACACTTGAGTCGGATGGTTATCCGGTCGGATTGCCATCCGACTTGTGATCAGTCAACATGGTCAACACTTTTAATGAAATGCAATGAGTGAATTTGAGTCGGATGGTCATCCGGTCGGATTGCCATCCGACCGGTGAACACCAAGAACACATGTAACAGCAACAGTTAGCATTTTCACGACTTTTCGACCACAAAAATCAAGATTTCTCACAAATGGCTTAGAGTTAACATCTGAAAATTTGTAGGGTTATAGATCAGATATATTCGCACAACATATCCTAAAATCAGCAATTTTTATCCGTAAAATCCTGTTTAATTTTGCGTTTTTCAGATAAAAACGTGACGAAACGAAAAAGATGAAGAAATAGATCGAATCTGATGCAATTTGGATATGAAATCGATGAAATGCTGTGAGAAATCGTGTGATTGATCCTTGCAATCGAGCTCCTACTCTGATACCACTTGTAGGATCGGTTTTCACTCCGAACGATTGCGTAACGACACGAGTTACGTGCGGAATCCGTACACGTGCGTGGACCGAACACAAGATTGTACAATTTTAATGTGATTCTTATTGATCAGTATGACAAGTACAAGCTCCGAGAATCACCTACGAACACTTTCTCTCTCTAGACTCTCTCTCTAGGATCCATGCTCTCCAAATGTCAAATGTGCAAAAGTCTTGAGTTCTAACCCTAACACTTCTATTTATAGGCCAAGGGATATAATGAGAGAACTCATTATTTACAGAATTGCCACCTTGCCTTTTACTTCATATTACAATATAAGTGCTAGAATTAAACTGTTTCAGCTACGACTCATATTGACGGAGGCGATAGACATAAATGCACCAACATAAAAGGACTATAGAAAAATCATTAAGCAGAAAATAGAGAGTTGAAGTGTAAAAAAAAGAACAAACTTTGAACACATACACAATAGCTTAGCAACGTGTGTTCAGAATCCTAGAAAATAAATCGCCGAATTTTAACCTTTTAGCCACTTTCAAATATCCATTCCATACCCTTAACCATAGCCTAATGTTACAACCCATCAAAGACCTCTTGATTTATGTTTTTCACAAATTAATTGGTGGAGATTAGATCTTTTGACAAGCCTATGATATTGCATGATTCATTGACTAGGCATCCAGTGTTTTACATACACATTATATGTATGATTCAGAAATTTAACTGAGTGTGTGTGAACATTGTGAGAAATATAAAGATTTGCATGCTAAGTCAATCAAACGTAGAATCATTGCATTATATGGTTATCCTTTCATACATCTAACAAAGCTTGTTTGTTTTAAGATCTTTGATGATGAATTTTTGAAAACCAATTTGACCACCAAACAAATTAGTAAACTTTGTAAATATTCAGATTTGACTCCTTGTTTTATTTTAAGTTTGCTTGAGGACAAGAAAAGTTCAAGTGTGGGGATGTTTGATATATGTTTGACTTCCGTTTTAAGCGGTTTTGACCAAAACCGCAACGTTTAGGTACCAAATTCGGTACTTTTATATTTTCAGGTCTTAAACAGAGCACAAAATAAAAATCTGATGAAAACGGACAAATTCTGATGCATTTCTAATGAAACGGGCAAAATTCTGATGACTGCCAGGTATGGCACGACCGTGCAATCTGTCGGCACTACCGTGCATATCGTTCGATCTTGGAAGCACTACCAGTGTGACTGCCAGTGCCAACCTTTTCTCGGGCCGCACTACCATACGACCCGCCGCATGACCATGCCAAAGCCAGACCAGGATTTCTGATGAGCTCGTACTACCGTGCGAGCCATGGCGTGTCTGTGCTGATCTGATGACCCAGGCAACTTGTCCACTAGTCCACTTGGCTGACTTAGAATCAGAGAAACTGACATCACTCGACAACACCTGCCGCACGACCGTGCCAATCACAAAATCTCCTATAAATAGAGCCATTCGCTACTTGTTCAAATGTTGGGTTTTTCTCCATGTTTCTGGTCAATTTCTGGGTTCCGAAGCAGTCCTGATCAGACCCATTTGAAGCCTCAAGATCGAGTGGAAGAATAACCAATCCAACCCATCAATTCCTTGCTTGTTTATGGTTCGATTCCTTGTTCTTAAACATGTATTCTGATCATTTTGCAAGTTATGAGTTGATGTTAGTTTATATTTAATGTAGTGTTATGTAATAGTAGTAATGAACTTTTTTCTTGAATAATCTTTATGTTGTAATCTTGTTTATATGAATTTTTAGTGCTTTTATGTTGAATCTTCATGATTATATAATGAATGTTTCATTGATGTTGAGTTCCTGATTATGTTTGATTATCTTGGATAATGAATCTGTGGTTAGTGGGATGGTAACTATTTCTTGATTAATCACTTGTTTATAAACTTTGTTTACACCATGAAACCGGACCAGGGTATTGGTTTTATACAAGATATATCTTTTTTTGATTAGGAATGCTTTCTTGCATGTAAGGGTTCTAACGAATCAAATGGTGTTGATTACATGTTCTTGAACGCGGTTTATGATCCTTGTTAGTAGTTTTGGTCTGAAATTGCTGACATGGTAGATTTGTGTTTCAGACTTGTAAAGGTGAAATAGTTGTTATATGATCTACTATATTGCTTATCCTCTTGGCTGTATTGTGACCATCGGTATTGCTTTCTTTGATAAGTGAGGTTAGGAATCCAGACCTGGTAAATAACCTATCTTTAAAGGTTCGCATGAATAAATATCAATAGCTCGCTAATGAATGATTTTAGGTGGTTAACGTGTGACCATCGCGTTAACATTCCGAAGAATCATAATGCTAAAAATCCAAACCCGGTAACTAGCTATCTTGAAATTGGAAAATTGATTAAGTGCTTTTGTGACATATCTAGATAACATGTTTAGGTTGTTTGTGAAACAAGATATTAGTTATTTTTCATATTTGGAGTCTATTATGTTTTAAATATAGTTTTAGATAATTTAGTTAAACAACCATTCACTCATCATTTTATCTGGTAAAATAATGACAAAGATTTAGTACTTAATAACGCCCGTGTTCCATGGATCGATATCTGGATCTTACCAATACTTTGCTACATATATGACGGGATACACTTGTCCTTTGTTGTGTGTGTTTTAATGTTAAGGTATAAACGATTTTTATAAATAAATAAAACACATTTCGCTGAGCACATAAAAATACTGTAAATAAATGTATACAACCGCTCACGTCAAGTTTTTAGCGCCGTTGTCGGGGACACGGCGAAATTTATGAAACAATTTGAGTCATTATTTCAATTAGTTAATTTGTTCGGGATCGAACCATTCATTCATTTATTTCAATTATTTATTTCAAATTCAGTATTTCTAATTCAGTATTTCATTCATTTTAATTCAGTCATTTCATTTCATTTCTGTACTTCATTCGTTTATTTATTCATTTCATTTCATTTCAGTATTTTATTTATTTCAATTCAGTTATTTCGTTTCTGTTTATTTTATACTTATGTTCGTGTTCATACGACGAACCGCTTATTTATATTTATTTCATTTATGCAATTACTTACATTTATTTACGTTCAATTATTCATTTATTCATTTCTGCACACTTACTTATTTTAATTAACTGCTTATTTATTCATTTAATTGTACTTATTTATTTATTTATTTATTTACTCCACGAAAATAAAATATAACTTTCTGATAAATATATCAGATTTTTTGATAAATTCTAATGAATTTATCAGGTTTTCTGATGGATTCTGATAAACCCATTAGATGTTCTAAAACGACAATTTACATTTCTGATTAATTTACCAGATTTTCTTTCTGGTAAATTCTGATGGAAAGAAAATTTTCATCAGATTTTTATCAGATCTTATCAGAATTTCATATATATATATATATATATATATCATCAGAATTTCTAGTAAACAAACAAAAACAGTTTTCGGATGTAAATAAGGAAATAAACAAGTAAATAGATAAATAGGCATGTATATATTGTATATATTTACAATATATATTAGTATTATTGTTTGCACTTATTTCTTATATTATTATTATTATGTTTTCTTTTCTGTATAATGCCTTCCTTTTTACTTGGAGGCTAATGTCCACGACCCATGTACCCGCTAATGCTGAGCTAGCCAATGAACCAGAAAATAACCTAAGGAGAAGTAGGCGTCTTCGCGAAAGATCACTTGTTGTGGCACAAAGGATTGCGGCCGCAATCGACGAACTAGTGGTACTTTCTGACAGCGAGAGTTCAGAGGACGAAAGAGGAAGCATTATGGCAGAAGACGACCAGCCTTCGAATGAGACCGGCCGTCCAGGAGGAGAGGGCTTGCTACCCAGCATCGTCCGACCTACGATAGCAGCACCGAGTTTTGAAATTAAATCTAGTATAATTAATATGTTGCAAAATTCTGTGCAGTTTGATGGGAAGGATCACGAAGATCTAGGTCGGCACATCGCCTCATTTCTCGAGGTGTGCTCGACTTTCAAAATTAGAGACGTTTCTGAAGACACAATTCGTTTGCGCCTCTTTCCATTTTTTTTGCGAGACAAAGACCTTTATTCCCTAATTATCTAAATTTACAGCTATAGTCCTCAACTTTTGCAATTTCATTCCCGGATAGTCCCTGGCGCGGATGGGGGTTAGTTTTTGGTGTTAAGTGGATGTGAAATTACTAAAATGCCCTGTTATTAAAAAATAACTTAAATGAAGTAGACCCCCCATATATATATATATATATATATATATATATATATATATATA
Organism: Helianthus tuberosus; assembly: GCA_030545235.1. Lineage (NCBI taxonomy): Eukaryota > Viridiplantae > Streptophyta > Magnoliopsida > Asterales > Asteraceae > Helianthus > Helianthus tuberosus. The sequence goes on from CM060406.1 coordinate 56,429,831, forward strand.
TATATATATATATATATGTATATATACTAGCCACTTACCCGCGCGATGCGGCGGGGACACAATTTTAAATTGCAGTACTCGTTTCTGGTAGTTTGGTAATTCGTATGAATTTATGTGTTTCAAGTTTATCATCGTCATCCAGGCTTAGATTCTTAGATATATTTCCTTTGTCTTTGTATCTCCATTTCATTCATCCTGTCGTTTGACCATAAAAGCCTTTTGTAACCAAAATATAGCATTGTAATCGAACTCCCCAAAATGATCATAAACAACAAAATTTAGAAGCCTATCAATTCATTGTTTTTATCATGAATTTGTTTGTTTCATACCAAATAGTCTCTATTTCTAACACAAATTTTGATTGATGTATAATTTTTTCATCACCAACTTATAGGTCTTCACTAATAAATAGATATTTTTAACATTCTAGTTCAAGTTTAAAATAATGTAAAAGTTAGGGTGTTACGTTTAGACCGATATCAAGTCAAATACTCAAATTGCTAACTAAACTGTTGATAAGTTTTTTTTTATTTGCCGTTCAAAAACAAAAACTGTTGATAACTTTTTTTTTTATCTCTCTATAAACCATAACCAAAATGTTTAGGAATTAAATAGAAATCGAATTGAACCAAAAAGTTCCAAACGGTAACCACAATTTTCTATCATTTGGATTTTACTACTTGGGCTTATTGGGCCTTGAAAATGTAACTTCTCAGACGGATAACTGGATAAGGACATAAGGCTGACCCATAACTTATTTCAAGTAACATGTATTATAACGAATTATTGGTATTGTTATATTATAAGTATGAAAATACAACTTTAAGTATGAAAAACAACTTTAAGTATGAAAAAATAAATTTACTCAAGAAAATAACATCTACGACTGTGTAAACATTATAACGAATTATTGGTATTGTTATATTATAAAGATCAAGTGAATGGTTCGGTCTTGTTTGATACCGAATTATAAACAGTTTTCAGACCAATCGTTAACTCCGGTGTGAAGGAAAAAAGAACCCGCCCCTTATGAAAATTTCTAAAAAATATGCTCCATGTTGTAACAAAATTCAGCTAGAGTGCTAAGTTCAAGGACCAGAGTATAGACACTGATATATAAATATAATAATATACAATCTTACACCTTATCGAAAAATAATATATCCATCCAGTATAATACCTCAAAAATGTGTGTCAAACCTTTTTGATATGATACATGTCTAATAAATTGCACAATTTTGGATCTTACATCTAGTGGAATACGAACCGAGCGATAACTTTTGTCAAGCCAAACTACGGTTGCACACGCCTCCAAACTGGGCTACACCAGAAAACAAAAAAACATATAACAATCAACAGCAAACAAACAAAAAGAAACCCTTGAAGGGTTTTTATGTCTTTTATAATCTTGGTAAGCAAAAGTAAGTTACCTCTTCATTTGGGATCTTGACGATGAAATGTTTAAAGTATACGCGAGCAGCTGATGTATCATATACCCTCACTTTCACCATTAATTTATCTCCAATCTGCTTTCACAAGAATGCCATTAAAGTAAGTATAGATTTTGTATTTTTTGTATTTGTTGGAGTTCAAAAGCATACCTTTAGAGGTGGAATGTATTTGAGTGACAATTCTGATAATGCGACTGCATTACCAGTTTGAGCTATTGTACCAATATTGATTCCAATCTTTTCCATAAGTTGACGACAAGCTGTTGAAATAAAGATTTACATCACGCCAAATAAGAACATGTAAATGTGAATTATGTTACATCAAAGACTCACCGTGTTGACAGTAGTTTGCGAAGATTGCATTGTTTACTACTCCATATTTATCCAATTCATAATCTCGAACGCTAAATTCAACCTCATGATATCCACTCATTCAGCCAAGAATTGAGACCAAATAAACGCTAAGTGGTTAATACGATAAAATATCGGATATTGGTCACCAGAATGCCATATTACCAGAATGCCCTAGGCGTCTTGAGACGCAGCAGGAGCAGGTGTTGTGTACTTCTCTATAGTCGCTTTAATCCGCCCTTTATCTCAGGTAGGAAAAGCTTCCAATAGCATTCCATCTTTATAGAAATGAAAGAGAGGCACTGCCTGTATAACATATCAAAATAAACTCAAATTCTGTACAAATAATACAATAAATTTTGGGATCAAGATACCTTAATTCGAAGTCGTTCTGCTATATCTGATTGCTCATCATATTCATCAATCATCTGCAACAGCATGCATCACAAGACCATTAGTTTGTGTACATAATCTGGAAGTTTGAAAGCAGATTGTTTGAGTTTGACTATCAAAAGTCAACTCAGGGCATAGTGATGAAACAACATTGTTGAGTGTTTTATAAGAAAAACAGGAATATCAAATACACAGATTGTTTGAGCAGCCGCTTCATCACCAAACTTTGCACAATTTAGCAAAACCCTGCTCAATATATTTGCAACTACCACAAGAAGTTTTATTAGTAATAATAGTGTGTTATATATGAACAAAAGATTATATTATTTCAATAAATACTTATTTTTTAAATGAAAAAAATTGAGGAGGACGTATGAACTTTAATTACAATTCCGAAACTTTTGACCCATTTGACCTGTACCCCGTTTAACCAACTTTTTTGTATTCTACCTAGTAAGAAATTGAACATAACAAGCATGTCAAAATTAGAACCATGTAGCAGACATTACAAGAAATTACATACCCGTCCCTCCTTGAGAGAATCCATCGCACCCTGCAAACTTGAAGAATTCAACAGATCACCTTGTTTTAAGTCAGCTTTGACTTTTAACTGATAGACATATGTAACTTTGCAACTTCTTGCAAATCAAAAGATACAAACGCAACAGTCCTCCGCAAGCTAGCTGCAGCCTCCTGTTTTCGTTGTTGCAGAGTTAGAAGAAACTCCAGCAATAGCTCTTGCTCCTCGATCTTTTCTTTCAGCTCTATAAACGCTTCACGTTCAACTAAGTCGTCTCCCGGTTCAATAAGGAATTCACTTTTTAGCACTTCACTGATAACAAATAAGACCATATAACCATTACAACATTAGAATTTATAACCACAAAACGGGTTGTTCAAAAGAGTAACTAAAAAGGGTTAACAAAACTCACTCAATTTTCGGTCTGCTGGCAGGCTCGGGATGCAGTAACCATAGTCCACAAGCAAAACAAGACTTCTTTAGACCACTTTAATAAGAAATGAGGTGGAAAGACGCAGTGTCTAAGGCTACACATGGTTGCATTCTTTTCTTATACTGAACTACTTGTGCAATATAATTGTTAAATTACAACATGAGATGGTTATGTACTTATGTTTCATATATATATAAATATAATAAATTAAACAAAAACCATACCTCGAAAAGAAGAACCCCTAACCAATAAACATCAGAGGCACAAGAACTTGCAGCACAGGCAGCTTCTTCCGGGCTAGTGTACCAACCGGATTCCATTTGCAATACTTGTTGATTGTTCACGAAACCCGATTGCACCCCCAAGGGATTTTGCGAACACAATCCTACAAACTCATATGTCTGGTTGTTGGATTCATCCGGTCCAGAATCTGAAGAAGTTCCCGATGTGACATCACAAACTCATCTATAAACGACAAACATATTATGCAAAGGTAAGACTCGTTTAAGAACTAATAAGTGGATTTGGATGCGTGTACATGGAAAAACTCAATATAAAACAATACACCAAATTTTTTTACAATAAAACCTAAATCATTCATAAACTCATCGAAAAACTTACCAATCCCATCAAATAATGCAAACAGACATCTAACAAATCTATCAATTAGTCTTCATGTTCTAAGATTCTTAAAAATCAGAAAATTAAACTAAAATAAAAATCACAATCGGACATAAGCTCCATAAACATATCCATAAATCGACTGGTCAACACATACATAAAAGCATAAAATATGATCAGTGAAATGCTTACTTTTTCCCAGAAATCCAGTAGCTCCGGTTACCTTTTCAAAGAAATCCAATATGCTTTCCATTTCCATGAAAGACTAACACCAGGAAGTGGGAAATCCGATTTTTGGAGCCATATATTCATAAAAAAACAGAAAAATAAACGATTTTATAGGTGTCGATTCTCACCACATCAGGGAAGACAGGAAGAAACCACAATAGAGATGACCGGAAGAAACCTTCGTTTAGGGTTTCTTCAAATCCGGTTGTTCATCATCTGATTTAATCTCAAACCATCAGCACTCCAGACATCTTTCATCACGGACGCCGGAACCCTAATCTCCTCCACTGGTGGTTCAAACGCTCCAGATCTAATCTGAGAGAAAGAGAGAGAAAGAGAGGAGAAAGTTGAAGTTTGTGAGATGTGAGTTATGAGAGAGGAGGGAATGGAAATGGCGATCCGTGTGAGGTGAATATCAGCCGTCCAGATTGTGATCCGTGTGAAAAAGGGAAAAAAGTGGACGGTTGAAGATGGATCCTGGTGAAGGGTAAAAGTTTTGTGTTTCTTGGTGCTTTAAGTCTTGTACATTGTGCATCGAGTATGTTTTAAGTACATATTTTTTTTTTCCAATTTTATCCTTCTAATATGCTTTATAAGATAGTATAGATATAGATATATATATATATTTAAAATTTAAAACATGAAGTAGACCCCACGTATATAGGGAACCTATACGAGACTTGTACTGAAACGCCCATTTTCCGATAATCAATAATAAGCATAACCTCATACAAATTTTTGGGAAAATTTTGACATGACCCATTCGTAAAGTAAACGTTTTCCTGCTTTTTAATGAAACCATTCAAGATACATTCTACGTCACTATTCAAAAGATGCTAAATAAAAAAAAACATACACAATTTACCCAAAATATTAAATCCGAACTATTCAAAATAAAGTTTAACTTCAAACTACTACCATCATCCTAGTAACTAGTTTAACATTTACTACACAAAAGGACGTTTCGACCCATTCAAAAAGAAACAACTTGAACCGGAAGCGTATAAAGGTCAGCGTTGTGTGTGTTCAGTCCGAGCGCGCCACAATTAATCATGTGATTTACCTATCATTCATAACAACAAAACACATGTTAGTTCATAGTACATAACATTTGAATTCTTTTAATTCAATGTCATTGTTCGACCCGTTAACATAACATATTACTCTAATAACATTATCACTTCCATTCGGAAACATTCATCATACCACTTCCCGATTCATTTGTAATGAATCGCTACATACCATATCTTTCAATATACTTACATCAATTGACCCGTTATAAACAAGTTAATTTCTACACATTCCAATAACCATTCTACTTATCCTTTTAACCCCTTTAGACGTGTCATTCCATATTCACTATCACATCATTTTATCCTTAAAAACAATCTTCATTATAAAACTCATTACATCTAGTCAATTATGAATCATAATGTAAACTTACACCAAATTCTTAGTACTAAATATTTTTATACATAAAGCTACAAATAGAGTACATAAAGTTCATAGGAACTTACCGCGATCTTGAGATGCTTGTGCCTTCAAGTGACTTGCACCTTCTTCCTTCTTCGTGCCTATATGTCATAATCTCATACTTTAGCTTTCATAAAAAATACTTTCACAATCCTTTTAATACGTTATGGCATCTACTATTCACATACATCATTATCATAAAGAAGTTGCATCAATCTTAACAAGCATTCATGTAAAAACCATAACTAAACTCACTTAGGCATTTCGTCGAACACATTGTGTGCGTACCACTAGTTTAGCACAATGTACAAGCATCCTAAGCACAATTTCCATAGTTCTTCCCATTGATTTACATAAACATCCTACTATTTTGAAATCTACCCTTCAAATCATGAGCACATAGTTCTAAATCAATTATTCATAAAAATTTCATAAATCAACAATCAAATTAACATACAAAATTTCACACATTACTTGACATGCAAGTGGGTTTTGCCCTAATCATGTTCATATTCGAAATTTTGCATCTAATGATGTCTAGACCTTCATAGCAACCATTAATCATACTGAATTTTGTATTACATTCACGAATCACACAAAACCTTCAAAATCAAACATCACCAAATCAAGAAATTTCACTTACTTGAGATCAAGAATACTTAGACAATCTGAATTCTTAGCTCATGCATTAGATAAACCCTTGATTTCTCTTTCCATTTGAAGGATTTAAGGGGTTAGGGTTTGAGTTCTCCTGGCTCTCTCTCCCCCCTCGTTCGTACGCACCCCCACAAGAACACACTGGGTTTTTTTTTTTTTTTTTTTTTATTAATTTTCATTGCACATTTACATTATTAACCACTTGTCTTTCAATACATGTCATGTTCCTTCTTTTCACATTAACTAGATTACTTTTCTTTTGGTTAACTTAGTTACATACATATATTCTAAACTTACTACCGTTTTCATCGCAATTATAATATTGTTTTATAGCATACGAAATTTGGGGTGTTACAAGTCTACCCTCCTTATGAAAGGTTTCGTCCCCGAAACCTGTCTACGTACCAAATAATTCCGGGTAATGCTCCCGCATTTCATCCTCCGCTTCCCACGTAATTTCCGATCCCTTTCGGTGTTGCCATTGGACCAACACTTGTCGAATGGACTTGTTGCGGAGTTGCTTAACCTTAGAATCCTTTATTGCGACGGGCTTCTCAACATAATTCAACTTCTCATCCACTTCAATATCATCCATAGGCACGTATGCCGTCTCGTCTGCTAGGCACTTCCGCAATTGCGATACATGAAAAGTGTTATGAATTCCATCCAACGCGGAAGGTAATTCTAACTGGTATGCCACTGCTCCGACCCGAGCGAGTATTTTGAATGGTCTAATGTTTCGAGGGCCTAGCTTTCCGCGTTTACGAAAACGAATTATCCCTTTCCATGGAGAGACCTTTAGTAAGACATAATCTCCCACTTGGAACTCGATTCGTCGCCTTCGCAGATCCGCATAAGACTTTTGTCTATCTTGCGCTGCCCTTAGTCTTGATCTAATCATATCAATCTTCTCATTTGTTTCGGCTACTACATCCTGTGACGCGAGTTCGCGTTGACCCACTCCCCCCAACAAACCGGAGTCCTACATTTCCTTCCATAGAGCATTTCATAAGGGGCCATTTTATACTATTATGATAGTTATTATTATATGAAAACTCTACCAAAGGTAGATGATCATCCCAGCTTCCTCCGAGATCCATAACACACGCCCTTAACATATCAACCAACGTTTGGATAGTTCGTTCCGACTGACCATCGGTTTGCGGATGGTAGGCGGTGCTTATATGTAATTGGGTCCCCAATTCTTCGTGAAATTTCCTCCAATAGTGAGATGTGAACCGGGTATCCCGGTCGGACACTATAGACACCAGAACCCAATGTCGAGATATAATCTCATTCGTATAAACTTCTGCAATCTTTTCCGAATTATAGGTTTCCCGGATGGGTAAGAAATGTGCACTTTTGGTTAGTCGGTCAATGACTACTCAAATAGTATCATGCCCCTTCCTTGTCTTAGGAAGTTTAGTCACCAAATCCATCGTTACATGCTCCCACTTCCACACCGGTATCTCCAACGGCTGCATCTTTCCATACGGTCTTTGGTGTTCGGCCATCACTTGAGAACATGCCAAACATTTAGCAACATACTTGACAATGTCTCTTTTCATTCCCGGCCACCAATAATTCATTCTCAAGTCTCGATACATCTTTGTGGCTCCCGGATGAATGGAGTATCGAGACTTGTGAGCCTCAATTAATAGTCATTCTTTCACATCACATTCCCGAGGCATCCAGATTCGGTCATACCTTGTTTTCATACCACTTGCATTCTCTTCCAATTCGTGAATAAATCCTTTCGTCCTTTCATTCTTTGAGTCACCGGCATTTAAAGATTTTGTTTGAGCTTCCCGAATTTCATCAAGGAGTTTAGGTGTGACTACCTTCTTCATAGATTTTACCCGAATCGGGGGCGGGTACTCCTTTCGACTTAGAGCGTCCGCCACTACATTAGACTTCCCGGGATGGTAATGAATGTCACAATCATAATCCTTAATGAGTTCCAACCATCTTCGCTGCCTCATATTAAGATCTTACTGCTCGAAGAAATATTTGAGGCTTTTATGATCCGAGTAAATAGCACATTTCACCCCATATAGGTAGTGCCTCCATATATTCAAGGCAAACACGACTGCCGCCAATTCTAGATCATGAGTTGGGTAATTGTTTTCATGCTGCTTGAGTTGTCTTGAGGCATAAGCAACGACTTTACCCTTTTGCATTAATACGCAACCTAAACCTTGGTGGGAGGCGTCAGTATATACTACCAAATCATCTGTTCCATCCGGTAATGTCAACACCGGAGAATTTGAGAGCTTTTCTTTTAAAGTCTGAAACGCTTTTTCTTGTTCTTCGCCCCATATAAACTTTTCACTCTTCTTTGTTTACTTCGTCATAGGAGAGGCTATCTTGGATAAATCTTGGATAAATCTCCTGTAGTACCTAGCCAAGCCTTGAAAACTTTTTATTTCGCTTGGATTCTTCGGGGGTACCCAATTCATTATCGCATCTACCTTGGACGGATCCATATGGACCCCATCCGCATCGATCACATGACCCAAAATTGTACCTCTCTAAGCCAAAAGGCACACTTTGAGAATTTTGCATATAACTTTTCCTTGCGAAGCGTTTCCAATACATCACGTAAATGGGAAGCATGCTCTGCTTCACTGCGGGAGTATATTAGAATATCGTCGATAAAAACGATTACATACTTATCAAGCATAGGTCGGCACACCCGATTCATTAAATCCATAAACGCAGCTGGTGTGTTCGTTAGCCCAAATGACATTACTAAAAACTCGTAATGCCCGTACCGCGTTCGAAACGCAGTTTTCGGCACATCTTCTTCTCGCACACGCAGTTGGTGATATCCCGACCGCAGATCGATTTTTGAAAACCAACTTGCCCCTTGAAGCTGGTCAAATAGGTCATCAATTCTGGGCAACGGGTATCGATTCTTCACCGTTAACTTGTTCAACTCTCGACAGTCGATGCATATTCGCATCGAACCATCTTTCTTCTTCACAAATAATACTGGTGCTCCCCATGGTGAAACACTTGGTTTAATAAAACCCTTATCGAGCAACTCTTGAAGTTGCGTCATCAATTCTTTCATTTCGGTTGGGGCCAACCGATAAGGAGCTTTAGCTACCGGTTTTGCACCCGGGTTAAGCTCTATTTTGAATTCTACTTCTTGTTCAGGCGGAAGCCCTGGTAGGTCTTCCGGAAACACATCCGGATATTCATTTACCACGTTCACATCTTCAAGCTTTGGGACACATCGATTAGTGTCAATCACATAAGATAGATAAGCTCTGCCCCCGTTCCTCACATGTTTGACAGCTTTGATTATAGAACACAGTTTCGACTTGATGACTCTATCTCCTTGAACACTTACCCGTTCCCCCCCCCCCCCCCGAGGTTACTACATGAATGACTTTCTTTTCACATTGAATTTCAGCGTGGTTTTGGGCAAGCCAATCCATTCCTACAACTACCTTAAATTCCCCCATGTACATCGGGACAAGATCTATACTAAATTCCTCATCTTCGATTAAGATCTTACAGTTTCTACAAATATCATGTAACAAATAGCTTTTACTATCAGCAACTTCCACTTCTAAGGGTACTATCATCTTTTCAAGCTTAAAAGATGGATGAACTAACAATTCATTAGAAATAAACGATCTACTAGCCCCGGAATCAAATAACACATTCATAGGCATAGAATTAACCAAGAATATACTTGAGACCACATCCGGGCTAGTCTTAGCTTCATCCGAGGTTAACTGGAACATCCTCCCACGAGCCTTGGAAGACTCATCCTTCTTTCCATCTTTCTTTGCCCCTTGTTGGAGTTTCGGACATTCCGCTTTAATGTGCCCCGTTTGGTTACAATTGTAACACACTTTAGAGTTTTCGGGGCATCTATAATACGGATGTCCCTCTTGCCCACATTTATAGCATCCTTTCTTTCTCAACAAGCATTCACCCGAATGATGCTTTCCACATGTCTTGCAAGTCGGAATTCCACTACTCGTTTTCCCTTTCCTGTTTTGGTCTTGAAATCTTGCCTTTTTCGATGGGTTTGTGTTGGTAGACTTCTCCGCCACCCTTTTTATCTCAATCTCCCTATCTCTTGCCCAGTCGATTAATTCGTTCAACGTTGCACACTTGGAGGGATTTACAAACTCCCGATATTTAGCCTTTAACATAGCATGGTAACGTATGATTTTCAACCTCTCAGTCCCCACTATCTCCCCACAAAATTTCACCTTCTCGGGGAACTTATTTGTTATTTCATCAATCGTTTCATCCTTTTGTCGAAGACGTAAGAAGTCTTCTTGAATCTTATCAAGTGCGGATTGTGGGCTATGATATTTCAGAAATGGTTCCTTAAACTCTTGCCATGTTAAAGTTTGTACTTTGTCATCCCCCAATTCCTTCGAATGTGCGTCCCACCAATCCTTTGCTTGGAGTTGTAGGAGACCCGTTGCAAACATTACTTGGTCTTCCACTTCACATCTACTTCTCACAAACACCGCCTCAGTGCTTGAAATCCACATTTGACAAGCTATCGGGTCAATTTCCCCTTTGTATGGCAAGGGGTTACACGCCATGAATTCCTTGTACGTGCACCTTTGAGTACTTTTCTTGGTTTGTAGTTCATTAATCATCTCCTTTAGTTCCTCCACCTTGGACGCTAGAGTATCGACTACCCCCAATACTTGACCTTCCACCTCTTGAGCTAGTCGAGGAATGCTAGCTTCAATCGCTTTCTCTACCTCTTCCACAATCATTGTTCTTATTTCATTTCGGCGTGCCTCATCATCATCATTTACATTCACCACATCAGCCATCTACATAAAACATCCATTACATTCATTAGATTTTATTTCATACTTCCCATCATCATGATTTAACATCAATTTATCATGATACATTTCATTCATCGTTCATAATTCATACCTTATCGTCAATGACGATCGTATCATATCATATCGACCGAATTCTTTAATCGTAACAAATTTCCTTCTTAACATTCACATGTACCTTTCCTCGAGACTAAATCACGTAACACATTTAATTTCATGCATTATTATTGTATATCAAGCTATCCTTGGGACTTGATAAGAATTACTAGGGTTTGAGGGCTTAAATTAAATTTTTCGTTACTACCTGAGGTCACCATAAGCTTTGGTTACCCTTCCGTAGCTTACGGTACAAAGAATTTTTTTTTCTGAGCGCCACCGTAAGCTACGGTGGCCACCATAGCTTACGGTGGAAGAAAAAAGGGTTACGGTGGTAAGCTACTGCCTTACGACAGAAATTTGCAGTCGCACGACCGTTCATAACCTAAAACGTTGGGAGCCTTGGCAGTGCACAAGCCAGTGCACTGTCTTATTCGGAAGTGCACGTCCGTGCGGCCAGTGCACGACCGTGCACCGTGCCCAGTGTTGTTGGCTGAATTATTCCCTCTTTGACCCGTTCTAACCCCAAACTGAACCGATTCATCCCACATTTTTCCACAACATTCCGTAACATTCTATAACAATCCGTAACTAATTATTCGTACTACAAAAAGAAAATTTTCAACTTTTAAAATACTTACTTGCTTTGCGCCGCGAAACGAACACACACTTCTTCACGAGCTTTCAGTTTGAGTTCAAGCACATGATGCTTAAATCCCTCAAACCTAGGCTCTGATACCACTTGAAACGCCCACTTTCCGATAATCAATAATTAACATAACCTCATACAAATTTTTGGGAAAATTTTGACATGACCCATTCGTAAAGTAAACGTTTTCCTGCTTTTTAACGAAACCATTCAAGATACATTCTACGTCACTATTCAAAAGATGCTAAGTAAAAAAAACATACACAATTTACCCAAAACATTAAATCCGAACTATTCAAAATAAATTTAACTTCAAACTACTACCATCATCCGAGTAACTAGTTTAACATTTACTACACAAAAGGACGTTTCGACCCATTCAAAAAGAAACAACTTGAACCGGAAGCGTATAAAGGTCAGCGTTGTGTGTGTTCGGTCCGAGCACGCCGCAATTAATCATGTGATTTACCTATCATTCATAACAACAAAACACATGTTAGTTCATAGTACATAACATTTGAATTCTTTTAATTCCATGTCATTGTTCGACCCATTAACATAACATATTACTCTAATAACATTATCACTTCCATTCGGAAACATTCATCATACCACTTCCCGATTCATTAGTAATGAATCGCTACATACCATATCTTTCAATATACTTACATCAATTGACCCGTTATAAACAAGTCAATTTCTACACATTCCAACAACCATTCTACTTATCCTTTTAACCCCTTTAGACGGGTCATTCCATATTCACTATCACATCATTTTATCCTTAAAAACAATCTTCATTATAAAACTCATTACATCTAGTCAATTATGAATCATAATGTAAACTTACACCAAATTCTTAGTACTAAATATTTTTATACATAAAGCTACAAATAGAGTACATAAAGTTCATATGAACTTACCGCGATCTTGAGATGCTTTTGCCTTCGAGTGACTTGCACCTTCTTCCTTCTTCGTGCCTATATGTCATAATCTCATACTTTAGCTTTCATAAAAAATACTTTCACAATCCTTTTAATACGTTATGGCGTCTACTATTCATATACATCATTATCATAAAGAAGTTGCATCAATCTTAACAAGCATTCATGTAAAAACCATAACTAAACTCACTTAGGCATTTCGTCGAACACATTGTGTGCGTACCACTAGTTTAGCACAATGTACAAGCATCCTAAGCACAATTTCCATAGTTCTTCCCATTGATTTACATAAACATCCTACTATTTTGAAATCTACCCTTCAAATCATGAGCACATAGTTCTAAATCAATTATTCATAAAAATTTCATAAATCAACAATCAAATTAACATACAAAATTTCACACATTACTTGACATGCAAGTGGGTTTTGCCCTAATCATGTTCATATTCGAAATTTAGCATCTAATGATGTCTAGACCTTCATAGCAACCATTAATCATACTGAATTTTGTATTACATTCACGAATCACACAAAACCCACAAAATCAAACATCACCAAATCAAGAAATTTCACTTACTTGAGATCAAGAATACTTAGACAATCTGAATTCTTAGCTCATGCATTAGATAAACCCTTGATTTCTCTTTCCATTTGAAGGATTTAAGGGGTTAGGGTTTGAGTTCTCCTGGCTCTCCCCCCCCCCCCCTCGTTCGTACGCACACCCACAAGAATACAATGGGTTTTTTTTTATTAATTTTCATTGCACATTTACATTATTAACCCCTTGTCTTTCAATACATGTCATGTTCCTTCTTTTCACATTAACTAGATTACTTTTCTTTTGGTTAACTTAGTTACATACATATATTCTAAACTTACTACCGTTTTCATCGCAATTATAATATTGTTTTATAGCATAAGAAATTTGGGGTGTTACATCTACCATACACTATACGATACGATACTATGGGATATCATAGAACACTCGTATAGGCCTATAGGTGTAGTATAGGTCCCGTATAGGGCTATAGGCATATACAAGACCTATAGGGAACCTAAACGAGACTTGTACTATACACTATACGATACGATACCATACTATGGGATACCATAGAACACCCGTATAGGCATATAGGTCCCGTATAGGCATATAGGTGTAGTATAGGTCCCGTATAGTCCTATAGGCATATACAAGACCTATATGTGACTTATACGAGGTTTATACGAGACTTATACTATACGATATAATACTTAAAAATGTTATTTTAAAGTTCTTATTATAGAACTTTGCTAAAATGATAAATAATGAATATAATTGTTTTCTAAAAAAAATACATCATTTATATATGCTGCGTATAGGCCTATACGCGACATATATAAAGGGTCAAAAATATAATTTTACCACAGGTTTAGGGTTTAAAAAACTACCCTTTATATACGCTGCGTATAGATCTATACGCAGCGTATATAAAGGGTCAAAAAACAATGTTACCCCTGTTTTGGACTGCGTATAGCCCCCAATCCAGGGGTAACATAAAGTGTATTACAAACTGCATAACATAAAGTGTATTACAAACTGCATAACATAAAGTGTATTACAGACTGCATAACATAAAGTGTATTACAAACTGCATACAAACTGCATAGTTGAACTACATAAACTGCATAGTTGAAACAAACATAAACTGCAAACATAAACTGCAAACATAAACTGCATACTAACTAAGCTTCACTCAACTTGGTGCACCTTCTGATACAGTTTGAGATTCTTGAACATTCTCCCCTCCCTGACCCTTGCATGTCCTACTGTTGTGTCCCAAGGTTCCACACTTGCTGCACTTCTTCCTGGTTATGTTATCTTCACCTGCAATAACTTGATCCTCACTTGGTGCATGTTCAATATTCTCCCCTCCCTGCCCCTTGCATATCCTATTGTTGTGTCCCAAATTTCCACACTTGCTGCACTTGGTTGTATTGCCCTTCCTGGTCATTTTTCCCTCACTATCAAAATGAGCTTCAACTTCAGCCTCACCAACTGATTTCTTTCTCTTCTTTTGTGGCCTCCCAACCTGCTTATGGTGTTTGGGAGGCAGAAGTTTGGTGGGACATTGTGAGGGGATCCAATTCTCAGGCCCGGGAATTGGATTAATCACATTCTCATAAACCTTCGTCCATGTGGATAACCAATACACTTCATCAACCAATTCTTCGGGCACCCCTATCCTAATATCATTCCTGGCCATATCATTGATAGCAGCCACTGCATGTTTACATGGCATGCTAGTTAAATCCCACTTTCTGCAGGTGCATGTTCTATCCTTCATATTAACAACACACTGGGATCTTGAGCTATTCACCTACACCAAATCAGTATCCAACAGTCAAATATTGAGTTACTCACCTAGTAAAGATTCTTGTTTGGGAAAAACTGCAATATACATACCTGGTACTGAACTGCATCCACCATTAAAACATTGAGTTGTGAGGCTTCTTCTTTGATCTTATCAAACACTTCTTGAGCATGAGGAGTTAATGGACCATGAGCTTTCGTTTGAATCTTCTTTACATTCACAATTCTTTTGGTCATGTACACTCTTATGAACTCTAAACATGTGATTACAGGTTTGTCTCTAGCTCCTATCAACTGCCTATTGAAGACTTCACATATGTTATTCAACAATATGTCACATTTGGCCCTACCTAAAAAGTGTGCTTTTGACCAACTGCTTGCTGGGATAGTTAATAGCTTCTCATGGAAACCAGGCTCTGCAATCTTAATTTCTTCCATTGACTTTTCAAAATATGGAATTGATGTCTTGCCTGCTACTCCATACAACAAGTTTTTGTACACATCACCTGGCCAATCCTTCTTCAGATTCTGGTGGATATGTCTTAAACAGAACCTGTGTTCAGAGTCTGGGAACACTTTGGATAATGCAGGCAGTAGTCCCTGCCTCAGACAATGTAAGTTAGATATGATAAAATGCCATAAACATTTAAATGATAAAATGCCATACCTTTTGCCTGTCTGAGATGAAAGTGAAGTTGGTTTTGTCTGTTAAGCCAAGATCATCCTTGAGTAATTCCAAAAACCATTCCCAAGATTTAAAAGTTTCAGCCTCCACCAAAGCATATGCTACAGGATATATACCGTTGTTGCCGTCTACACCAACTGCAGTAAGAATCTGTCCAGGATATGGACCTTTCATAAAACATCCATCTAGTCCCAATATTTCTCTACCACACATCTTGAACCCTCTCATAATCGAAGCAAAACAAAGATAACATCTCTTGAATTGCCTAGTAGGAAGACAAGGGTTAGCACAGGGTTCACAATCTATTCTAATTGTGCTACCTGGATTTGCCCTCAACAGTGCTTCATAATAAGACCTTAGGATATCATACTGCTCTCTATATTCTCCAAAGATCCTTGTTGTAGCAATTCTTTTAGCCCTAAAGACTTTCTAGATTGAAACATTCAACTGATGGTTCTTCACAAGCATATCATGTATGGCTGGCAAAGGCATGCCAGGGTTTGACTCGATCATGGGTTGGATCTCATTAGCTATCTCAGACATGGTGTACAGGCCCACTTCTCTTGTTTGGAGGCAATGATGTTGTGAGGTAATGGTTTTCACACACCAAGATTCCTTTTCATTTCTCCTGGAGATCTGAACCGCCCAAGGACAAGTGGGCTTCAAGTGCCTTTTATCTTGTTTTAACCCTAGCCCTCTAAATTTACTATTCTGCCCCTCACCAGAACCCAAACTTGGATTAGTCCCAAGACAAATAACTCTGAACCTCAACTTATCATTTTTTAATATATAAATCTGCCTTCTACTCTTAATAGCATATGTCTTAACCATGTCATTCAATTCCTTTTTATCTGGTATTAATTGACCAATTGAAAATGGGAGGTATGAGTCACTAACATTACCTGTATTTTTTCTCTTCTTCCTTACCTTCTTGGCAACCTTCTCCAGCAGTGTACAGTTATCATCTTTATTACTATTGTCCTCATGATCACAAGTTATGTCTTCCTGCCTAAGTTCTTCTTCAGTATTCTCAGTTCTAGCATCCTTAATTGTCTCACTGACCTCATGAAGATCAAAGTCAACACATGCTATGAACTGACTCATATCTACTTCATAATCAAACACTGGATTACCTGGTTCCTGATCTAATGTGTAATCTGGATCTTCTTCATCACTGTTCTCTTTATCACTTCTTTCAGCCTCACCCTCAGAAATTGCCTCGCTACTTTCTGACTCACCCTCAACCACATTATCTTCACCCACATTATCTAGTAAAGCTAGGCTCAATGCAGTTGAATCCTTGATTCTAGACTCTCCTATTTCAACATACAAATCTACTAACTTGCATCCTTTTCTAACTTGGTCATATACATAATCTAACTCATCATCATCACTAATGTGTCTAAGACCAAAATCCAAACACACATTAGGATCTTTAACAAAATAATTGAACACATCATCTGTTATGTAACCCATATCTATCAGCATTTCACGAAGAACATCAACACTTAAGTTTTCAAAATCAACCCAGTCAATGTAACTAACCTTACCGTTGACATACTCCCTTCCTGGATAATCAGTAAACTCACCTCCATGGTTAATCTTTAGAGAAAATAGTCTGGGTTCATTCCCTGTTAACACAAATGTTCAACACATCACATAATATTCAACTTACCCAAAACAAACTATACCCCTGAGGAAGAAGACACAATCAACGTACCATATATATCTTCAGGGTCGTAGTATTCACCTTGAGGACGAATTCGCCATGTGAACTCCATCGATTTGGGTTTCTTTCTTGCTCAACTGTCTTCGTCTTTTGGCGGGAGGAAATTAGGGCATAATAGTGATTTTTGGGGTTTTAGAAAGGAATTAAAACAAAAAGACGGTCTTACCCCTGGCTCAAACGGTCAAACAGACGGCAGCTTGACAGAAGGACTCATAGTGTTATGAAATGAATACCACAGGGACTCAGAATGCAAAAAATTGTTTTTAGGGGCTCAACCTGATGTTTGGGACATACCACAGGGACGCAAATTGCATTTTACTCATTATCTTATTAATAAATAAACATAATGTGGATAATGAATTTAAATTAGGAAAGATTTAACTTAATTCAATCATTAAAATAATGATTTAAATCTAATTTTTTATATAATTACAATCCTACCCTTAACAACTAAAAAGGAAATCAAGGGTCCATATCTGTTCACGCAGTTCACTCTTGGGAGGTTGTTCACGCTGGAACCCTACCCTATATATATATATATATATATAATTTAAAACATGAAGTAGACCCCACGTATACAGGGAACCTATACGAGACTTCTACCATACACTATACGATACGATACAATACGATGCAATACAATACGATACTATAAGTGTAGTATAGGTCCCGTTTAGGCCTATAGGTATATACAAGACCTATAGAGAACCTATACGAGACTTATACTATACACTATACGATACTATAGGATACAATACGATACGATACGATACTATATGATACCATAGAACACCCGTATAGGCCTATAGGTGGGTCCCGTATAGGCCTATAGGTGTCGTATAGGTCTCGTATAGTCCTATAGGCATATACAAGACCTATATGAGACTTATACGAGGTTTATACAGGACTTATACAATACGATATAATACTTAAAAATGTTTTTTAAAGTTCTTATTATAGAACTTTGCTAAACGATAAATAATGAATATAATTGTTTTCTAAAAAAAATACATCATTTATATACGCTGTGTATAGGCCTATACGCAGAATATATAAAGGGTCAAAAAGATAATTTTACCACAGGTTTGGGGTTAAAAAAATACGCTTTACATACGCTGCGTATAGATCTATACGTAGCGTATATAAAGTGTCAAAAAACAATGTTACCCCTGTTTTGGGCTGCGTATAGCCCCTAATCCAGGGGTAAAATGGATTTTTTTACGATACGCCGGGTTTAGCCCTGTATGTGGTGTATATATGGGGCAAGTTAGGTAAAAAAAATACCATTTTCCCCTGGGTTGTGAGCTATACGCAAACCAAACAAGGGGTAAAATTGTATTTTTGACCCTTTATATACGCTGCGTATAGACCTATACACAACGTATATAAAGGTTTTTGTTTTTATTTTTAAGAAACATTTTTACAATATTGACGGTTTTAGTAAAGTTTTATAATTTTTTTCTATTTCAAATAAATAAAAAAGTAAGTACTTTTTACATGATTTTTTATACAACATTAATCATTTTGATACGATAAATATCGTATCGTATCGTATAAGTGCAGTATAGGTCACGATTTAACATTGGAACCGGGTGAGAATTTATACCACATATACATCAAAATAACCAAACAAAATTCTGATGAGTTATATACGTTGCGTATAGCTCTATACGCAGCGTATATAAACCCTAGTTGTATGTGCCAATGATTGCTGGGCAGGCTCTGAATTCCATGCAACTTATACGCTGCGTGTATGTGGTTGTATGATACCTATAATAACTTGACCTTTAGTCACACTTGAGCTGAAAAAAATAAATGTGGCTATAGGCATATAGCCAAAGGTTTTCTGTGTGGCCATATACAATTTTTGAGGTAGTGTTAGTTAATCAGATAAATATATTTTGATTTGTTTTGTTAATGTATTTTCTCCTAGTTTAAAGTAGATGTACTAGTAATATTTTATTAACATCAATACATGCTTCATGTTTTGGGTTAGTCTTCGTTTTTGTATATGGTTTTATCACCGGTGTACGATTACGATTATTTAAATTATGACGGACTTTTTTGTTGTTACTTATTGATGTACGGAGCTGAGATGCAACGAACCGAACACATATAAATAACATTTTGGATAATATTACGACTTTATTTATCGGTTGCCATGAAATTTAGAAGACTTGGGTTAAGACACACCCTCTTTTGTAGCTAACCACATATAATATTATGGTAAATAGCAATGTTAATCTTTTGTTACAAATGTATGTAAAATTTTTAAAGACTATCAAGTGTTGTTAGGGTTTTACATCTAGTAAGAGATAAAAGCAAAAAAAGTAATGAAAGTAAGTGTAAAGAGAGTAAAGAGAATGTAGCCATGATATGGCTGATTGTTCATCACCATCCCATTTATACTTATCATCTTGATGATGCATATAGACAAACATACTGCTTATACAGATGTAGCATGTCTCAGCTCCAAATGTTGATCTTCTCCTGGCATAACCTCTTAGATGTCACTTCCTCCTTGATCTTCTTCCACTATAAAACCAGCTAGTTCACAACACCTATTCACCACATCACATCCCATTCCACTTAACAATGGCATCCAAAGCAACTTTGCTCTTAGCTTTTAGCCTTCTCTTTGCCACTTGCATTGCCCGCCACCAGCAACGGCAACAGCAACAGAACCAGTGCCAGCTTCAAAACATCGAGGCGCTCGAGCCCATCGAAGTTATCCAAGCTGAAGCCGGTGTGACCGAAATTTGGGACGCCTATGACCAACAGTTCCAGTGTGCGGGTGTCGATTTTATTCGACACCGGATTCAACCTGGTGGCCTTCTCTTGCCTTCCTACGTCAACACCCCTATTTTGGCCTTCGTCGAGAGAGGTATACACATAAATAATTTTTTTAAGAGTCGCAAATTAAGTTTAAAAATAATAATCTAACTGCATGCAGTGTTTTTGGCATGTTTAAAGGTAGGGGTATTCAGGGGGTTATATTGCCGGGATGCCCGGAAACCTATGAATATTCGCAGGAGCAACAGTTTTCCGGTGAGGGTGGCCGCAGAGGAGGAGGAGAGGGCAATCAGGACCGTCATCAGAAAGTAGAGAACTTAAAGGAGGGTGACGTGGTTGCCATCCCCACCGGAACAGCTCACTGGCTTCACAACGACGGCAACACAGAACTTGTGGTGGTCGTCTTCTTGGATACTCAGAACCATGAGAACCAGCTTGACGAAAACCAAAGGGTACATACTCTAAAAAACTATTTTAAACCTAAATATATATATACTTACTGAACTAAAAACTTGTGACGTTTAGAGATTCTTCTTAGCCGGAAACCCTCAAGCTCAAGCTCAAAGCCAGCATCAACAACAAAGACAACCACGCCAACAATCTCCTCAAAGGCAAAGGCAAAGGCAAGGTCAGAACGCCGGCAACATCTTCAACGGTTTCACCCCCGAGCTCATTGCACAATCATTCAACGTCGACCAAGAGACCGCCCAGAAGCTACAAGGACAAAACGACCAGAGAGGCCACATTGTTAATGTCGGACAAGACCTTCAAATAGTCCGCCCACCACAAGAGCAGCAGCAAGGCAGACGCTCTCCTCGCCAACAACAAGAGCAGCACCAAGGCAGACGCTCTCCTCGCCAACAACAAGAGCAGCAGCAAGGCAGACGTGGCGGATGGAGCAACGGTGTAGAAGAAACCATCTGCAGCATGAAGTTCAAAGTGAACATTGACAACCCTTCCCAGGCTGACTTTGTAAACCCGCAAGCCGGCAGCATTGCAAACCTCAACAGCTTCAAATTCCCCATTCTCGAGCACCTCCAGCTCAGCGTGGAAAGAGGCGAACTCCGTCCGAATGCCATCCAATCCCCACACTGGACAATCAACGCCCACAATCTTCTCTACGTAACCGAGGGAGCCTTGAGGGTACAAATCGTCGACAACCAAGGAAACTCAGTTTTCGACAACGAGCTCCGTGAGGGACAGGTGGTGGTGATCCCGCAGAACTTTGCGGTGATCAAGAGAGCCAATGAACAAGGAAGCAGGTGGGTGTCTTTCAAGACTAATGATAATGCCATGATAGCAAACCTTGCAGGGCGTGTGTCCGCCATCAGCAGCATGCCGGTTGACGTTGTGGCGAATGCGTATCAGCTATCTCGAGAGGAAGCTCAGCAGCTCAAGTTTAGCCAGAGGGAGACGGTTTTGTTTGCACCAAGTTTTTCCAGGGGCCAAGGGATCAGGGCTTCAGCTTAAGTCAAGTGTGTGTGTTGAGAGTTGTTAACTTGAACTTGAAGAATAAAAGATGTAAGGGAGTTATGTAATATAAGTGCAAGAGTAATAAGAGCTTGATGTCTAAATAAAATATTGTCTGGATTTTGGTTAATTATATATAATATGTATTTATGTTTCATATTTTTGAATGGGATATAATCGGATGACGTGTAAATTATACACTTCCATTGACATGTATATAGTGCTTTTGTTATTTTTGATATAAACATATTACATTTTTAGTTTTGTTATTTTTTATATAGACATATTACATTTTTAGAAGACTATTACTTGGTGTCTAGTGACCTAAAACTTGTTTATATATTGTTTTTAAATTATACACTTCCATTGACATGTATATAGTGCTTTTGTTATTTTTGATATAAACATATTACATTTTTAGTTTTGTTGTTTTTGATATAGACATATTACATTTTTAGAAGACTATTACTTGGTGTCTAGTGACCTAAAACTTGTTTATATATTGTTTATATTCAAATGTGTTAATAATAACTCTTTCTGCTATTATAGGTTTGTATAGTTTTTCTCCGGGTATGGGTAAGATCAACAAGGTTTTACAAAGGAAAAAAGATTTTTATAATATGGTTGAATGATCCTTGATCAATAAGGGTTTACAAAGGAAAACAGATTTTTTTAATAACTCTATGTGGTTGAATGATCCTTAATCATTAGAGCTTTTAAATTGTCACTCTCTTAGTAGAGTTTGGCAAAATTCTATGAAAAGACCAACTAGTTCTTAAGGTATTGGATTTGTCTTCTTCATTTGTTAGTTCTGAAAACCTATGAAAACCAAAAAACATAATACAAGTTTGGAGAAGCACATCGAAGTCACAACATCACTGGAAGGAGATCTTGATTATAAAGTCCTAGGTACACCCGTTCCACGGTGAATGATCTATTCGCTGGTATATTGCTCCGACGTCATCTATTAATATCATGAGCTGGAAAAATTCAAACACAATGTTTTTTGCTTACTTATTTTCGTCACTCAATAGTTCAAAGCTGGCTTGACACTCAGAGCCTTGTGAACCCTGTTTGCCCTTTATTATAATTACTCAATATTTTACAAATTGCTCAATTTATTAAATAATTAATACATATAATTTGTTTATGCAACCAAAGTAATAATCATTTAATTAACATGTCATAGACCATACAACAAACCACTGCCACCACCAGATTATATGTAACAACCCGACTTTTCGGATCGTTACCTACCGCTGTCCTTTTCTTTAGTAAACGCTTGTACTCTTGTGATTCGATTTAACGCAATGGGTTAAACCACATTTTAACATATTTTAAACGCAAATTACAACGCTTATTCAATCACAGTCATCAAATTTAAACGATACTTATAATGCTTACTACTGAACGCATTTTATCGCTTGATATTTAAACGCTAATCGCAACGCAAACTCAACGCAGACTCGAAACGCGAATTTAATTATATTATGTGTGTTATTTGTGTGATTACTTGTTGAATGTTATGTGGTTATCAACGCAACGCTTATATACTCAAACACTCACTCGCAACTCGATTAAACGCAACGCAACGATTAACAAACGAACCAAAGTTGGAAAACCAACTCGCACAAACACGGTCGTCCGAATGGACATCCTCCCGGATGACCATCCGACCGGATGACCATTCGTCCGGACGGAGCCATCCGAACACAACCCTCGCACACCGCCTTAAATCTCGCTTTCCCCCTATAAATACTAGCCGTACGCCTTATTCTAACACTTTGACACTCTCATCCGCTTCCAAGCTCTCAGTCGCGATTCAAGGCCATTTTGTAAGCATTTCTCCTTGAATCTTCTTCAATCTTCATCTCTAATCACTTCTACTCCATCTTCTTCATCAAAATCACGCACACACACTTAAACTTTCTCTCGAAATCACCTGATTTGGACCTCTTAAAGGTGGTTCCACTCGTTTTGCGTAGGCAAACTGTTGTGGATCACCATTTAATCGAGATTGGTCCAAGATCTAAAGGATTTCACACTTTTCAACTTAGTTATGAAAGATTTCAACACATTTCAACTTATTTCGAACTTTTCTTCAGTTTTTACACCATATTGATGGAATCCGGACTCAATCAGACTCTCGACTCGTTCCTTAGTCGAAAGCCGGCTTGAAAACGGATTTCCACCGGAGTGATGGACCGATTAATGGGTCAAACATGAATTATCATCAAGAAAAGCACGTTGGTCCGACTGGGCTGGACCCATCCGACCGAATGAACTGGATTTGGTATATCTCCGTTGTTTGACAGGTCGTCACACTGTCTCCGCTAACTTAAAACTTTTATTTAGAAAATTTACAAAAAAACTTCAATAGCAGATCGTTCGCCCGAATGGCCATCCGTGCGGATGACCTGTCTCTTGACAATTTCCGTTGTTTAAACGCTTTTAATCAAACTTCAAATTTTAACGTTTCACAAACAATCACATCCTATTCGAATGGCCATCCGCTCGGATGACCACCTATCCGGATGACCATCCGTTCAGATGGGACTCATCCGTTCGGATAAACTGTTGAACACTTAACCCGTTCGACATTCTGTTTACAACCGCTCAGCCCCGAGGAAGACTTATGCTCATACAGTGTTACACTAAACCGCCTCTAGCAACGATAGTACTATAGTTTGGACTCAGCACCTGTGTGACAGGGGTTGCTAGGGATCACATTACTTTACTTCACGTGTTCGCTTTGGTGAGCGTGTGTTGCGCATATTCTACAACGCAGTCTCGTGGTTAGGTTGTATCATTGTTGATAGTTACATGCTTCTCCCGTTACGTGTTACATGCTGGTTATGTGTAAACGCTTTTTATACTATTATCTATGCAAACTTGTGTACTCACCTTTACTTTATGTATTGACTTTTATTTTAACGTATGTGGCAGGTTGATGGAATGTTATGCTGAAATCAAGATAGGCAGTCTAGAAACTCATCTAATAGAAATCTAGGTTGTTGGACATTTTTTGTTTAAGAGCTGTGACTCTGTGATAACTGTTTGTAGAATGTTTGTTTATTGGTATGAGACAATGAACCTTTTAACTATTGCCATTTAATAGTTGTTATGCATTCTCTTGAGCAATCTGGTTCCCCTAGTGTCGCGCCCCGATGTTTCCACCATCGGTTGGGGTGTGACAGATTGGTATCAGAGCTAGCCATAACTATAGGGAATTAGGTCTAGTCGTGTATAGTTGATGCGTGTCGAGTGTGATAGGTTTTTAATGTATATTTTAAGCCCTTTTTAACACTTTTAAGCCAAGTTTTAAATTTATGAAACACGATATTTTACTAACACCAAACACACATATGGGCAAGTGCACCCATCGTGAGCGTAGTATAGTGTTGGCAAGATACGGAGGTCGTCCAAGGACACAAGAGCTTTTAATACCGGTTTATCCTCAACGTCTAATCAAATCAAAACGTTAGAAAAAGGTTTTTAAAGTAGAAAAATAAAACTAATTAAAATGCTGAATAATAAAATAAAAGTAAAAACAGATAGACAAGACGAATCACTTGGCTCCGACTCGTGTATAGTGTAACCTTTGATTATTTCCGCACTTTTGCACTTTTTAAGAGATTATCTTAGTTATTGTAGTAGGCCCCTCTTTTGAAGGTGACGTTACCCTCAACCCAGTAGTTTGAGTCAGCAATGATACAATTCTAAAGGGTCGGATTATTGAAAGATAATTAATTAAGTTATTAATGCATATTATGGTAGGCCCCTCTTTTGAAGGTGACGTTACCCTCGGCTAAGTAGTCTGAGTCAGCAAGGATACAGTCCTAAGTAGCCGGATTAAAGTATTAATAGTAGCTTACATATGAGGGGATCAAAGAGTTTGGACCCCCGCCATCGAATACCGGTGAGTATTGAAGGAGGTCCTACTAAATTTGACCCAGGTCCTTGCAGGATCTATTCACTGAACAAGGCAAGACTCTTACCAAACCGTTCCCTTAACTGTCGCAACCCCCGATCCCTGTTTCCCGGAAACGGGCGGACGCGATCTCAGAGTTTCGGTGGTATCAGTTATTTAATCTTGCAGCGGAATTTACATCAGGACCATAGTTAGGAAATGTTTATCAGAGTAAAACCACCTCATTTAATATTAATAATCACATGGGTAAAACCCAAGTTTCTTAGTACAATACATTTATAGGGATAAACCCTATTTTATTGAATTTTAAAACATCGTTTATTTGGTAACTTTTATAGTCACATTTTCCCAAGCCTTCAGTGCTTTCCACCTGGCTTTTTACTAATGGGCTGTCACATTGGGTTACCTGAAACGTGTTTTAAAAACATTTGTTAGCCGGAAATACTGGTGAGTGAATCCCAGTTTAGTCAAGTTTAAATAAAAGTCACAATGAACAGTATTGAGAGTGATCACATTGTTTATGTCTTACACAATTACTCCATTAGTACTGTCAACCCTGACTTGTGGGTCATATTACCCATTGGCTAACTCATTGTCCAATGGTAACGTATTGTCATCCTCGACTTACTACTCACAGTGTAGTACATTTTGTATACAAAACCCCAACATACCGGTAGTAATTGAAGAACTACAAAGACTCAATCACTGCTAAATTTCATAGTAAAACATTTAAGGTTTGGTAAAACATTACCAAAAAGATTAACAAAAAGAGGATAAACTCACATTGCTATCTTAGACTTCTTGAAAGGGTTTCCTGGATATAATCTATAATTTATACAAATGTACATTGGTTAGTATTATAACCCTTTGAAAATATTAATGATACCCTCCCCGAGACGGCATTCCAACAACTACGTCGGGCAGAACCACGACAGATGTTATGGAACCCTAAATCAATCGGGCAACGTAACTATTATGAAACTGGGGTTATAATACTTACAACGGAGCAGAACCTCGCTAATTAGGGGTATAATACCCGACTATAATGCTTATAACTTCAGAAATTCGTTTAGAAATAAAGATGTGAGCGACGGAAAGTGAAACCCGATGGCCTGCTTATATAATTGCTGAAGTCGACTCTCACGCGGCCTGCGTTAGCGTAGCCATAGGGCTACGCGGCCCGCGTAAACATAGGGTCAACGTATAGCTGATCCGGATCACCACCTAGCTTCGACACAATGATGACACGTGTCATCACCGGGCTACGCCACATTTTGGGTCTCTCGCGGCCCGCGTAACTTAAACGGGGTCTTACGCGGCCCGCTTGAACTTAAGAAGTCAACTAAGTCAGGTTCTAGCCATTATATCGCTCGCGTAAGTGGTTGAGGTGGGTTCACGCGGCCCGCCTCAGCCGTAAATTTAAACTTTTATATTTTATTTAAATACTATAACATATTCCGGGCTTGGTTTTCACATATGAGGTGTATTTATAGACATATAAGGATATTTTAAGATATAATAGGGTGTCGGAAATATTATGAGAGTGTTGGTTTTACCGAGGGTTGTTACATTCTCCCCATCTTGTTTTAGAGCTCGTCCTCAAGATCTACTGGAACAAGTGCAGATATTTCCTTTGCATTTCAGATTCAACCTCCCATGTATACTCAGGTCCTCTTTTGGAATCCCACTTTACTTTGACTAGAACTAGTCTCTTATGCTTGAGATTCTTGATTTTCCTGTCTTCAATCTGTAGAGGCCTTTCTACAAACTTGAGTTGTTCATTTACCTCTATATCTTTAAGAGGTACTATTAGTGATTCATCAGCTAAACACTTTTTGAGATTAGATACATGAAACACATCATGTATTCCTGCCATTTCCTCTGGCAGTTGTAGCTGATAGGCTACAGGTCCTATTCTTCTAATAATCTCAAAAGGTCCAACATACCTGGGACTTAGCTTTCCCCGTTTAATGAATCTTACTATTCCTTTCCAAGGAGAGACTTTCAACAATACTTTATCTCCTACTTGAAACTCCAAGGGTTTACGTTGGTTATCGGCATAACTCTTCTGTTGATCATGTGCTGCTTTCAGTCGTTCCTTGACTTGAATAATCTTGTCGGTTGTTTCTTGCACTATCTCAGGTCCAGATAGTTGCTTTTCCCCAATTCCTGTCCAACAGACTGGGGTTCGGCACTTTCCTCCATAAAGTGCTTCGAATGGTGCAGCATTGATACTTGTGTGATAACTATTATTATAAGAAATTCTATTAAAGGTAAGTGATCATCCCAATTACCTCCGAAATCAATTACACAAGCTCTAAGCATGTCTTCCATTGTCTGAATTGTCCTTTCTCTTTGTCCGTCTGTTTGTGGATGATAAACCATACTTAACTTTAATTTGGTTCCCATTGCCTTTTGGAAACTTGACCAAAAATGAGAGGTAAATCGACTATCGCTATCAGAAACAATTGATAAAGGAATGCCATGTAAAGAAACAATTTCATTTACATATAATTTAGCTAATTGTTCCATACTGAAAGTTTCCTTCATTGGTAGGAAATGAGCTGACTTGGTTAGTCTATCTACAATCACCCAGATTGTATCATTTCCTTTCTTGGTTTTAGGTAATTTAGTAACAAAATCCATTGTTATCAATTCCCATTTCCACACTGGCATTTCTAATTGCTGTAACAAACCTGAGGATTTCTGATGTTCAGCCTTAACTTGTAAACAAGTTAAACATTTAGAAACATAGGCTGCTATGTCCTTTTTCATTCCTATCCACCAGAAATTTTTCCTTAAATCCTAGTACATTTTATCATTTCCTGGATGCATCGTATACTTAGACTTATGGCTTCTTCTAATATACGATGACGTAGATTTCCTAATTTAGGTATCCACATTCTCTTTTTATGGAATCTCCAAATTCCATCTATTCCTTGTTCCAATTCTTTTAGCATACCTTTTAATTTTTCAGAATCATACTTGATTACTGATTCTTGTGCTTCTCTTATCTGATCATTTAAATCTACTTGCAGATTTAATTTAAGAGAACGTACCCTTCTTGACTTTTCATGATACTTTCGGCTTAAAGCATCTGCCACTACATTTGCTTTTCCTTCTTGATACTGGATATCACAATCATAATCACTAAGCATTTCTATCCAACGTCTTTGTCTCATATTCAACTCCTTTTTGTTTGAAAATATACCTTAAACTCTTATGATCAGTGAATATGGTAAACTTACTACCATAAAGGTAATGTCTCCAAATTTTAAGAGCAAAAATTATAGCTCCTAACTCTAAATCATGGGTTGAATAATTCTCTTCATGATTCTTAAGTTGTCTAGATGCATAGGCTATAACCTTTTGGCGTTTCATCAATACACATCCATAACCTAATTTGGAAGCATCACAATAGACTACAAAGTCTTCAGTTCCTTCTGGTAATGCTAGTATGGGTGTATTAGTTAATCTTTGCTTAAGAATTCTAAAAGATTCTTCTTGTTTTACTCCCCATTCAAACTTAACAGATTTACAGGTTAGCTTAGTTAAGGGAATGACTATTCTAGAAAAATCTTGAATAAATCTTCTATAATATCCGGCCAATCCTAAGAAACTTCTAACCTCGGTTGGTGACTCAGGGGTTTTCCATTTAGTAATTGCCTCGATCTTTGTTGGATCTACCTGAATTCCTTTATGATTGACTAGGTGTCCAAGGAATTGTACCTGTTCTAACCAAAATTCGCACTTTGAAAACTTAGCATAAAGCTTTCCCTTTCTTAACAAACTTAAAAGTGAGTGCAAATGTTTTGCATGATCCTCTTTATTCTTAGAGTAAATTAGAATATCATCTATGAAGACAATTATAAATTTATCCAAATATGGCTTACATATTCGGTTCATCATGTCCATAAATGCAGCTGGGGCATTGGTTAAACCAAATGGCATGACAGTAAATTCATAATGACCATACCTTGTTCTAAATGCGGTCTTAGGAATGTCCTCTTCCTGTACCTTTAATTGATGATATCCTGACCTTAAATCGATTTTTGAGAAAAATCGAGCTCCTTGCAGTTGATCAAACAGATCATCGATTCTTGGTAATGGGTACCGATTCTTAATCGTGACCTTGTTTAATTCACGGTAATCAATGCACATACTCATTGATCCGTCCTTCTTTTTAACAAACAATATCGGCGCTCCCCATGGCGACGAACTCGGCTGTATGAATCCTTTCTCTAACAATTCATCTAATTGTTTCTTTAGTTCCTGCATTTCGGCGGGTGCCAAACGATAAGGTGCTTTAGCAATCGGTGATGTTCCTGGTAGTAAATGAATCCTGAATTCAACTTCTCTGTCTGGAGGTAGTCCTGGTAATTCTTCTGGAAAGACATCTGAAAACTGATATACTACTGGAATATCTTTTAGTTCTTTTCCTTTAGTGTTAGTGATTATAGAAATCAAATACACTTTAGAACCTTTTCTTATAGAACTTGCAGTTTTCATCACAGAGATGAATTTTGTGGACCTAGAGAGTTTATCTCCTTTAATTGTGATCGTTTTACCTTTTGGTGAATTTATTTGAATTGAATTTTGATCACATAAAATACTGGCTTTATTGGCTATTAACCAATACATTCCTAAAACAACATCAAATCCTGCCAGATTCATGGGATATAGGTTTGCTATAAATTTCTGATTAGAAATTTCTATTCTTGCTCCCTGCAAGATTTCAGAAATGTTAATAGTTTCTCCATTAGCGGTCTCTACTAGACATTCTTGTGGTAGTTTAGTTAATGACTGATTTAGAATTTTTCAAAATGAAGTATTGATAAAACTTTGGTTCGCACCAGAGTCAAATAATACTTTAGCAAATATATCATTAACTAAAAACGTACCAACTATAACGTCTGGGATCATCTTGGCTTCCTCTGCAGTCAGAACAAAAGCTCTAGCATTTTTGGTATTCTTGTTGTTTGCAGCTGGGGTCAATTTTGGACAGTTTGGCCTGATATGACCTTTTTCCCCGAAGTTGTAGCACAATCCATTATTGGATTTCTTCCTGCAATTTTCTTCCTTATGTCCTGGCATCTTGCAATAATTGCAGAGAATGGAACATTTTCCTGAGTGCTTTTTCTTGCAGGCCTTCCAGTATGGTGCAGAGGTAGAACCCATATTCCTACGATTGTAATTTCCAGAACGGAATTCTTGTGTAAGCCTTTGGGTTAAGTTCCTCCTCTGATCTTCTTCTCTAGTACGAACTAATTCATCTGTCAAGGTAATTGCTAGTTCTACAGCTTCTTCTATGGTTTGAGGTCTAGCTGCCTTGACTACATGTCTAATCTCTCCAATTAATCCCCAGATATAACGGGAGATTAACACTGGTTCTGGTGAAGCAAGAGTTGGTACTATTCTAGCATATTCAAAGAATAACTTCGTGTACCCCTTACTATCCACACCAGTCATCCTAAGATTCAGGAATTTATTTGATATCTGTTCCTTTTCATTGGGTGGGCAAAATTTCCTTTCTACATTGTCCTTAAATTCTTCCCATTCCATATTGTAAGTTCTATCACTTCCTTTTGATTGGAGGATAGTGTTCCACCATTCTAGCGCTGAATTCTTAAACAGATTAGAAGCAAACAGTATCTTATCTTCTTCAGCACATTTGCTTATCCTTAAGACTGCCTCAGTCTTTTCTATCCAACGTAGAGCTGCAATGGCCCCTTCGTTGCCTGAGAATTCCATTGGTTTACAAGACCAGAATTCTTTATAAGAACAACCATAAGGCATGGTTCTTCTTCTTTTGGGAATAGGCACTTGAAGTACAGGTCCATTGTTCACGCTGTTTTCTGGTTCGCTTGGTCACTTACCGCTATGCTTACTTCTATTATCAGCATCCTTAACAGTTTGAAGAATAGATGGCATTGCATCTATAATTCCTTGTACTACTATGTGTTGGATAGCACTATTATCCACTTGATTGTTATTGTTATTGATGCTTGGATTCTCATTAACCACGTTAATGTTACTCTGGTTATCATTATTCAGATTTCCTTGATTTCCTTCATCGGCCATCTGAATTTTAAACATTTACCTCACATTAATATCACAAATAATATCTTAATATAGTTAATCACATGACACGCATTTTTGCCAAAAGCGTCGATCATTGCGACTATACTCTTTTCATATACTATTATGCGTCTATTACACACTAGTACTGAAATAAAATTACAATACCAACAGAAATAGAATCACACTAATAGTAATATGCATGAATACACACATATTTTATTTTTATTTTATTTTATTATATTTTATTATTATTACTACTACTGTTTCCTCCATTCTCACATTCACGGATATGGATTTATCCAAAAATCCATATTGCGCTCATCATATTTCCATACGAGACGCTCTCCCACCTGACGCATTCTCTCATTGCTTTCTAAAATTTCCTCCCCGAAAGTCCTAAGTTCTTGAACGTTTTCTGCACTCACTGGGGGTGCAGGTTCTCGGACTGGGTTTGGAATCTAGGGTGCGGTTTCCTAATATGGGGGTGACAGTGCCTGAAATCGGTAAGGATCTTCTAAGATTTCCCTAATATAATCATCTTGGTAATAGGGATCTAAAGGGTCCATACCTGGGTAGGCTTCTATGTTCTGTATGGGTGGGTACTCCTGGATAGGGTAACGTTGCACAAAGTCCCTATTATCGTCCCACCAAGGGTCATAATTTGGATCTAGGGGATTTGGTGCAGGTATCCTAGGGATTTCTTCTGGGTTGAAGTCATGCATCTCCACTTGGTTTTCCAGGTTTTCTATCTCCATGGGTTGTTCTGGGTTTTGTGGTTGTGGGGCTACTAATTGTTCCAGACTTGGGTTAGCAGCAGTTGTAGCTAAGATATGAAAATTAGCTAGGCTTCTATTAAGCATATCTTGTGTATGGGCATCGGTTTTTCGCTTAGCAGCTGCTAAAACTCTTTGTTGTTGCAACTTTCGCATTCTTTTCCTACGAGCAAAGGCTTCCTTACTGAACCATCCTCGTTTCTTATGAGGGAATGGCTCTTCTGACTGAGCTCTAAAGGCAAACACTCCTTCTTCCTGATCAGCAGAATACCCAGAAAGGGCAGGCTGTGAAGAAGTATCTTCACTCTTAGGTGAATCAGATAACAGACGACTCATGTCTGAGGGTCCTTGATCACTCATACTGTAAAATAATAGATAGTCAAATAACACATAACAAATAATACAGTTATGCATATATTTCCATTATTTCCTAACACAAAATTTAGAATTTTAAGTGTCAGCAGAACACTTCTTTGGCTCAGACCAGTGGCTAGGCTCTGATACCACCTTCTGTCGCAACCCCCGATCCCTGTTTCCTGGAAACGGGCGGACGCGATCTCAGAGTTTCGGTGGTATCAGTTATTTAATCTTGCAGTGGAATTTACATTAGGACCGTAGTTAGGAAATGTTTATCAGAGTAAAACCACCTCATTTAATATTAATAATCACATGGGTAAAACCCAAGTTTCTTGGTACAATACATTTATAGGGATAAACCCTATTTTATTGAATTTTAAAACATCGTTTATTTGGTAACTTTTATAGCCACATTTTCCCAAGCCTTCAGTGCTTTCCAGCTGGCTTTTTACTAATTGGCTGTCACATTGGGTTACCTGAAACGTGTTTTAAAACATTTGTCAGTCGGAAATACTGGTGAGTGAATCCCAGTTTAATAAAGTTTAAATAAAAGTCACAGTGAACAGTATTGAGAGCGATCACATTGTTTATGTCTTACACAATTACTCCATTAGTACTGTCAACCCTGACTTGTGGGTCATATTACCCATTGGCTAACTCATTGTCCAATGGTAACGTATTGTCATCCTCGACTTACTACTCACAGTGTAGTACATTTTGTATATAAAACCCCAACATACCGGCAGTAATTGAAGAACTACAAAGACTCAATCACTGCTAAATTTCATAGTAAAACATTTAAGGTTTGGTAAAACATTACCAAAAAGATTAACAAAAAGAGGATAAACTCACATTGCTATCTTAGACTTCTTGTAAGGGTTTCCTGGATATAATCTATAATTTATACAAATGTACATTGGTTAGTATCATAACCCTTTGAAAATATTAATGATACCCTCCCCGAGACGACATTCCAACAACTACGTAGGGCAGAACCACGACAGTTGTTACGGAACCCTAAATCAATCGGGCAGTGTAACTATGATGAAACTGGGGTTATAATACTTACAATGGAGCAGAACCTCGCCAATTAGGGGTATAATACCTGACTATAATGCTTATAACTTCAGAAATTCATTTAGAAAGAAAGATGTGAGCGACGGAAAGTGAAACCCGATGGCCTGCTTATATAGTTGCTGAAGTCGACTCTCACGCGGCCCGCGTAAGCGTAGCCATAGGGCTACGCGGCCCGCGTCAACATAGGGTCAACGTATAGCTGATCTGGATTACCACCTAGCTTCGACACGATGATGACACATGTCATCACCGGGCTGCGGCATATTTTGGGTCTCTCGCGGCCCCCGTTAACTTAAACGGGGTCTTACACGGCCCGCTTGAACTTAAGAAGTCAACTAAGTCAGGTTCTAGCCATTATACCGCTCGCGTAAGTGGTTGAGGTGGGTTCACGCGGCCCGCCTCAGCCCTAAATTTAAACTTTTATATTTTATTTAAATACTATAACATATTCCGGGCTTGGTTTTCACATACGGGGTGTATTTATAGACATATAAGGATATTTTAAGATATAATAGGGTGTCAGAAATATTATGAGAGTGTTGGTTTTACCGAGGGTTGTTACATTAACCCCTGACCAGGTAGCCAACATACCTCTATATAGACCGTGGAGATATGAATGGTGAAAATCTTTTATTTTATATAGACAGTAAAATAATGCCAAGACACCACAGACAAACGATAAGGAAGAATCACCTTCAACATAAGAAACTAGTTATTAAAGTCATTAATACATAACCAAGTAAAAAGTGTGAAAATATTAAAAATAAAAAGTATTACACTAGACACTTGTCTTCACCAAGTGATGTAAGAGACTTAGGCAAGCATGGCCTTTGATTGTCAAGAACTCTTACGATCAATCTTGGATCCCGAGACGACTCACATACTCTATGATGGACAATGGATGATGGTGGTGGATGATGGTGTTGTGATGGTGGTGGGTGGTTGGTGAAGTGTGAGAGAGGTGGTGTGCCAAGGGTTGGTTTGCAAATGAGCCAAGCACCCCTATTTATAGGCTGAATAGTAGCTCGGACACGGCCCCGTGTCCATTGGGCACGGCCCCGTGTCCATCCTCCTTCTCTGTCTTCATTAATTGCAGTTTGTCTGCATTAGTTGACCACGCCCCCGTGTCCGCTGGGCACGCCCCCGTGTGCAGAAGCATATATGTACTATCAAGATTTGCCTGGATTCTGCGAATCTTATAGTTGACCACGGCCCCGTGTCCGCTGAGCACGACCTTGTGGTGGGCGATAGAAGCTTCTATAGCTTTGTCTTTTATGCTGGTACTTGGGCACGCCCCCGTGTTCACTGAGCACGGGGCGTGTTCAGCCTTCTGTTCTCTTTTTTTGCTTGGGAAGATGCTGTCGGGGAGGTCGGGCATGCCACGTTTGTTCCTTTTATTGTATTTATGTTAGATTTAGCTGCCTTTTTGCTTCTTTTGTTCATTTGAGCTCATTTAATCCTGAAAATACAAAAGGAAGACAAAAGCACACTTTTTCCAACAATAGTACTAAAAAAGGGTTAGTTTTATACCACAATTGATGTAATTTATATGTTGCATTTTGTGCACATCAAATACCCCCACACTTGAATCTTTGCTTGTCCTAAAGCAAAGTTCTTTATAATGTGGCTTTACACTCCCAAATGGAATAGGTAAAAGAGAAGGTTTTTGGGTTTGTCATAGAGTATCGGGATTTCCAAGATTCTTTATCAAGTTTTATTTTTATTTATTTACAATCCTATTCGTCATGATTTATTTAAAACATTACATAAAATAAATTACTTATTAGGGCATAACATGCCTTTTTAAAATTCCACTTATATACAAGTTCACATACCTCATGGGGGATTACTCAACACTCGGCCGAAGATGTATTTTAGTGAATCACTCGAGAGCGGCATGGAACTTACTCCTACCATAGGCTTGCCAAGCAATCAATTCTCCTCCTTTTTAACTATATACCTTTGTAAATATCAAGAGGACTTTTGGGTGAAGGGTTAGGCTTGGGTTAAAGGTAGGTGGTTGGGTTAGTGGTTAGTAAAAGGGCGAAAGGCGTAAAAAGCGTCGGTTTTCGTAAGACCTTTTATTTTTGCAATTTTTTATTTTGATGAAGCCATTATTCAAACAAAGTTATTTTGGATGAACTTGTTGGTTTATTTCTCTTTTTCTTCATCATCAACATTTTTTTTTGTTTGAAAAGTCATACGAAAAACCGAGCTTGTTACTAAAACAAAGGGTTTAAAATAAAAAAAGGTTTTGGTGGGTAAAAAGGGTGTTTGTTTTTGGGTTAAGAAATGAAAAGGTTTAGGCTCAAAGGGGTTAACTAGGGGGATTTTGGGTAGGTGGTAAAAAAAAGAAAAATAATGGTGTAGAAATAAAAAGGGTTAGTCCTAATGCCTCCATCATTTACTTACTCGGGTTTAAGTTGGTAAGGACTGGGAATGTATCGTCGTGGCAAGTTCTAGAGTCGTAAGGACCAAGCGGCTATTCACACAAGAAACGAAAAATGAGCATTTAGTTTAAAGATATGTATTTGTATGCTCAATAAAGGCTCAAAACTCACTTTTGTGGGAATGAGTTTTTATGTGATCAAGTATATATAATCAAATTTTAACTAAGCTTGTCATGCCGTTTCATAATTTTCTTATGTTGGTTCTTTTTATCACGACGTTATCGGTTGTAAATTTGTAAAAATATAACCTTTTTTAGAATTTGAAATTCCCAAGTTAAACTTAGACAAGTAAAAAACTGAAAAATTTTGAAAAAAAATTGGGGTGATTAGCGGTTCCAATAGAGTTTTGTGTAAGGCTTGTGATTAGGATTTGCAAGATTCAAAGTTTTAGCATCCCGCCCACTCTTAAATTACACATTGTCCTCAATGTGTCCCAAAAATAAGTTTTTAGGTTGATTGAATGTGTAAAAAGGTGTGAAAATGCAAAATTTATGTTACTGGGCGTCTGGACGGCCCCGTGGTGTCCGGGCACGGCCCCGTGTTCAGATCGTCAGTAACAGAAATGAATAAAGAGAAACAGAAGCCTGGGCACGGGGGCGTGTTTAGTGAGCACGCCCCGTGTCCAGTTACCTGAACTGGGCATTTTCTGCAGATTGTGCAGCACGGGGCCGTGTTGGGCGGGCACGGCCCGTGCTGAACTTGCTGTAATGAAGAAAATTTTGTCGGATGGTCCTTTTTTCGTGCATAGGGTGCTGGTTCAAGTTTCTCTTGTCATCCTTCACCATCCCGAGTGTGTTTTCCTGAAAATTAAAACTAAACTAGAAAACATAAAAATTAATCTAAACTAAACTAAGGATAGTTCCACGGAATGCCTCCGTGGTGCGCCACGTTCATAAGGGTCCTTGGCTAGACCCAAAGTCTGGTCATATGTTACCCAACTGGGATGTTTTGCATCCCATGCTACACCGTCGGAGAGCATCATCCAAACTTGAGTCATTGACCTTCATGTAGTTGACCGGGTCTTCGTCTTCTACTCTTTTTCCGACTCCAAACTTTACTTCCTCGTCCCCAACCCTCAATGTTAGTGTTCCATCATTCATATCTAATACTGCTTGGGCCGTAGCTAGGAATGGCCTCCCTAGGATGAGTGGTACTTCGGTATCTTCCTCTATATCCAAGATGACAAAGTCAGCCGGAAAGACAAATTCGCCGACTTTGACCAATAGATTTTCAGCGACACCTTGTGGATATTTGACGGATCTATCCGCGAGTTGCATGCTTATTTTTGTAGGACTTGTTTTTCCTAAGCCGAGTCGATTGAACATTGATGAGGGCATGAGGTTGATGCTTGCCCCGAGATCGGCTAGTGCATTACGAATGGGGGATTTCCCAATCGAGCAAGGAATTGTGAAGCTTCCGGGGTCAAGCTTCTTTTGTGGGAGTTTGTTGAGTAGTAAGGCGGAGCATTCTTCGCCAAAGTTAACTAATTGCAATGATTCAATTTTCCTTTTATGAGTGAGGAAGTCCCTCATAAATTTTGAATATTTAGGCATTTGAGTTAGGACGTCGATAAATGGAATATTAACATGCAATTGTTTTAGTAAATTTTCGAACTTTGCGAACTGCTCATCGGTCTTTTGACGAATTAACCGACCGGGGTATGGAACCGGAGGAGTCTTAGTAGGTTCTTGAACTGGTGGGGAAGCCTTCTCTTGTTGGGGCGCGGGTGGAGTTGTGGTTTGGCTAGATTGGCTTCTTTCAGTTGGTGGAAGTGGAGCCTCTTCGGGACCCAGGGTACGGTTTCTCAATGTTATGAGATGTACTTGCGCCTTTGGGTTGGTTTCGGTATTACTTGGTAACGCGCCTTGTGGTCTCTCGGAGAAATTTTGAGCTATTTGATTTAATTGTTTTTCAATGTTTTGAATGCTAGCTTGTTGATTTCTAAAATTCGATTCCAATTGTTGAAATCGATCCGAGTTTTTCTTTTCGGTGTCAGAGATGAGGCGAGATACAGTATCTTCAAGCATTTCTCGTCCACCTTGTTATTGAGAAAAATTTTGTTGTTGTTGAAAGTTAGTTCGTTGGTTTTGTTGGTTACTACTATTGCCGGGATCTCCCCAACCAAGGTTAGGGTGGTTACGCCATCCTTGGTTGTAGGTACCCGTTGGAGGACCTGACGGCCTAGGTCTATTATCAATGTAGTTTACCGTTTCCGTTTGATCATCTAATTCTTTCATACAACTCCAATTTTCATGTGGCCCACCACACCCCTCACAAGCCATAACCGAGACCGTTTTTGCCATTTCTAACTTTTTGATTTTTGAAGAAAGGGCCTCGATTTGGGCTTGTAAAGAAGTGCTTTCATCAACCTTATGGGTGCCCGGGGCAATAGATTTATTTCCTTGGGGAGTGTGCCACTGAAAATTGGTCTGAGCAATTTCCTCGATTTGATTATATATTTCATATGGGCGACGATTTCCTAGAAGTCCCCCGGAGCTAGAATCAAGTGTTTGTCTTGTGTGTGGCAACAACCCATTGTAGAAAGTGGATACTTGTTGCCATACCGCAAGACCGTGATGAGGACACTTTCTTAGTAGCTCCTTGAACCTTTTCCAAGTTTCATATAAGGATTCCCCATCCTCTTGTGAATATGTATTAATTTCAGTCTTTAATTTGGCCGTTTTAGCAGGAGGGAAATACTTATATAGAAACTTTTGGGCTAGTTCATCCCAGGTGTTTACCGAACTAACTGGGAGGGTGTTAAGCCAAGCCTTAGCTCGGTCTTTTAGTGAGAATGGAAACATACGAAGGCGGATGGCGTCGTTTGATGCTCCATTGATCCGAAAGGTATCACATATTTCTAAGAAATTAGTAATATGTAGATGAGGATCCTCGTTCGCAAGCCCATGGAAGGTTACGGAGTTTTGAAGCATTTGTATCAAATGCGGCCGAAGTTCAAAGTTGTTGGCTTTGACGTTCGGTGCATTGATAGCGGCGCCGAGATTACCCACGGTGGGTCGTAGGTAATCCATGAGGGTACGTTGGTCTGCCATTGGAAGTGGGTCCCCCGAAACTTTCTCTTGGTTTTTAGCTTTAAGTCTTTTTCTGAGAAAGCGTTTGGGTTCTTCTAGAGGTTCTTTTATGTCTCTACTAGAACTGGAGCTCATACACTATGTAGAAAGTTCAGATGTGACGCCTGGGTTCCTAGTCCTGCAATAAAAACAGAAAAGAACGTTGGTCAGAAGGTTCACCACGGCCCCGTGGTCGGAGATACAGTGATTGTTTTCCGGATCCCTGTTACTGGGGAGTTGGACACGGCCCCGTGTTGCACCGGCACTGCCCCGTGCTCAGCTCTCTGTAACTCGAAAAATAAAAACTGCCAGTAACAATGTTGGGCACGGCCCGTGTCCGACCAGGCACGACCCGTGCTGAGCTCTGCAGAAACTGAAAAACTACGAAAATCCTAAAAAAACAGAAAAATTAGAAAAAACGATTAGGCCGTTGATTCCTAACTTTCTTAAAATCCTTGTGTCCCCAGCAATGGCGCCAAAAACTTGATGCGTGTCGAGTGTGATAGGTTTTTAATGTATATTTTAAGCCCTTTTTAACACTTTTAAGCCAAGTTTTAAATTTATAAAACACGATATTTTACTAACACCAAACACACATATGGGCAAGTGCACCCATCGTGAGCGTAGTATAGTGTTGGTAAGATACCGAGGTCGTCCAAGGACACAAGAGCTTTTAGTACCGGTTTATCCTCAACGTCTAATCAAATCAAAAAGTTAGAAAAATGTTTTTAAACTAGAAAAATAAAACTAACTAAAGTGCTTAAAAATAAAATAAAAGTAAAAACAGATAGACAAGATGAATCACTTGGCTCAGACTCGTGTATAGTGTAACCTTTGATTATTTCCGCACTTTTGCACTTTTTAAAAGATTATCTTAGTTATTGTAGTAGGCCCCCTCTTTTGAAGGTGACGTTACCCTCAACCCAGTAGTTTGAGTCAGCAAGGATACAATCCTAAATGGTCAGATTATTGAAAGATAATTAATTAAGTTATTAATGCATATTATGGTAGGCCCCTCTTTTGAAGGTGACGTTACCCTCGGCTAAGTAGTCTGAGTCAGCAAGGATACAGTCCTAAGTAGCCGGATTAAAGTATTAATAGTAGCTTACATATGAGGGGATCAAAGAGTTTGGACCCCCGCCATCCAATACCGGTGAGTATTGAAGGAGGTCCTACTAAATTTGACCTAGGTCCTTGCAGGATCTATACACTGAACAAGGCAAGACTCTTACCAAACCGTTCCCTTAACCCCCGACCAGGTAGCCAACTGTGACAACTGTGTTCTGTAATCATCGCATAATGTAAAACAATGTCAGTTATTAATAAAACAATGTATTTTGGTGTTATTATATGTGTAATTGTGTTTATTTAATTTACAATTTGATTCGATTCCGATTTCAAGTTTAAATCACTTTCTGGAAGGTTATACGCAAACTGGTGCTTAAACGCAAACTGGTGCTTAAACGCAATCAGTTTAACGCGACGTACACTCCGGAAATGTGACGTAAGCGAAAAATAACCTAAATATCATTTACATAACTTAGAAATAAGTTTCGAAGGATTCGGTATGGCAAAAACATGTCTATTTGAATTAAAGAACTATTTACGACAAAACTGCGAAACGAACGATGGTGACCGCCCGGATAATATTTAAATCCCAAAAATATTCTGTTATGATTAAAATTTTATTTTAATCAGGTTCGTGTTGAAAAATAAATTAAAACGCTAAAAAACGTTATTTTTCAAGTTTAAGCGCGTAACGCGTGTTTCTGCGCGACACAGTGCTTGTACTGCAAAACGCAGACAACGCAGCCAGTCTTGGCAACTGAAATTTATTTCAGTAATATTTTGGCGAGTTTATTTTTATAGAATAATAAAAGTAATTTAGAACGCTATAAACCGGGATTAAAATGCTAGATAAAATACCCGGTACCTAGTTAAACACCTACTTTTATCTTATTTACCAACAAAATTACACTTCACCCCCTCCCCCTTTCAAATTTCGGTCACAATCTTGTGTGGCCCCACCAAATATATTCGCTAGATCCTACTTGATACATTTTGATCTTTACTTGATTTTTTTGTATAAATGTGATGCATAAGATCTTTCCATATCTCCTTATAATCCTTCTATGATCATTTCACTCAACACCACACTCAAGCTCCTTCACTCTCTCTCTCCATAACCGTTCCCATCTCTCTCTCTCCTCCATCTTCATCTTCTTCAAACATTCAAGTCTTGTTCTTGAGAATTCAAGCTCCTTTCTAGCAACCTTCAAGTTGGTGTGAAGATCTAAAGAGGTTTCCAAGGTGCATTCAAGAAATTTCAAGCTTCCTATCATCAAATTCTCATCCTACAACCTACTTGAATCTTGAAGGTATAACATTTATTTTTAAATAATACTTTAGATTCTTGGTTGTTCTTGATGATTTGAAGTTTCTCTTGAATCTTGGAATTTTTCACTAAACTTGAAATCTAAAAGAAATGGGTCTTGAAACAAATAAAAAATGGTGGTGTATATATATATATGGGTGTATGAGTTTTGAGCTTTATTTTTGATAAGTACATGTTTTGGTTGTTGCTTGTTCTTGATTAATAGTTAAAAATGCAAGTGGTTGATGATCTAAGTATGTTATGTTAAATGTCCAAGTACTTCAGCAAATAAACCTGAATATATCACATATTTAAAGCATTTAGATTAACATAAAATGATGATGTTATGATAGTATGCTTTAGGCACTTGTACATGTGAAAATATGTTGATTTAAAGCTCAAGAAGTGATGAAAAATGGTTAAATGGCAAAAAAAACTGTTTTAGATCTGGTTATAAACACTAAAAAATAATATTATTTGATGTATTATAGTGGCATGAAACTTTGACATAGGTTTGATAGCTTTGCATGTTGTACATATAGCTTAAAAAGTGGCAAATTATGTGAAATTTGCATGATTTATATGCTTTGTTTAAGACCTGCACTATCATGAGTATAACCATTATTTTATTTAGTAAATAACATGAGTTGTGTTAAAATTTCAAGTCGTTTCGATTTGGGATGGTTCGGGTAATGTTTGATGCAAAACTATGCGGTAAAACGGTCAAAAATCGCCTTTTCGGGGGACTTTTACAAAACTGTTTTAGATCAGTAACCAAACTGATATTTTGATATAAAAACAAGTATTTTAACTTATATTAAGGTTACTTGGTGTTTGGTTGGTCATACGTGACTTCCGACGCCAAAAAATGTTACCGAAACGCTAAAATAAGTGTTTTTCGACATAACTAGAATGGGTTGTTGATGTGTGCAAAATGCAACATATAAATTACATCAATTGTGGCATAAAACTAACCCTTTTTTAGTACTAATGTTGGAAAAAGTGTGCTTTTGTCTTCCTTTTGTATATTCAGGATTAAATGAGCTCAAATTAACAAAAGAAGCAAAAAGACAGCAAAATCTAAGATAAATACAAGAAAAGGAACAAACGTGACATGCCAGACCCCACGACAGCATCTTCCCAAGAAAAAAAAGAAGACAGAAGACTGAACACGCCCCGTGCTCAGCCAGCACGGGGGCGTGCCCAAGTGTCAGCATAAAAGACAAAGTGGTAGAAGCTTCTATTGCCCACCACGGGGCCGTGCTCAGCGGGCACGGGGCCGTGGTCAACTATAAGATTCGCAGAATCCAGGAAAATCTTCATAGTACAGATATGCTTTTGCACACGGGGTCGTGCCCAGCGGACACGGGGCCGTGGTCAACTAATAAAGACAAGAGCATTTAATGAAGAAAGAGAAGGATGTGGACACGGGGTCGTGCCCGAGCTTCTGTTCAGCC
Organism: Helianthus tuberosus; assembly: GCA_030545235.1. Lineage (NCBI taxonomy): Eukaryota > Viridiplantae > Streptophyta > Magnoliopsida > Asterales > Asteraceae > Helianthus > Helianthus tuberosus. The sequence continues at coordinate 56,473,081 of CM060406.1, forward strand.
TATAAATAGGAGTGCTTGGCTTAAGATCAAACCATCCCTTGGCACACCACCTCTCTCACACTTCACCCACCACCCACCACCACCATAACACCATCATCCACCACCATCATCCATTGTCCATCATAGAGTGTGTGAGTCGTCTCGGGATCCAAGACTGATCGTAAGAGTTCTTGACAATCAAGGCCATGTTTGCCTAAGTCTCTTACATCACTTGGTGAAGACAAAGTGTCAAGTGTAATACTTTTTATTTTTAATCTTTTCGCACTTTTTAATTGGTTATGTATTAATGACTTTAATAACTAGTTTCTTATGTTGAAGGTGATTCTTCCTTATCGTTTGTCCGTGGTGTCTTGGCATTATTTTACTGTCTATATAAAATAAAAGATTTTCACCATTCATATCTCCACGGTCTATATGGAGGTATGTTGGCTACCTGGTCGGGGGTTAAGGGAACGGTTTGGTAAGAGTCTTGCCGTTGTTCAGCGTTTAGAGATCCTGCAAGGGACCTGGGTCAAATTTAGTAGGACCTCCTTCAATACTTAACGATATTGGATGGCGGGGGTCCAAACTCTTTGATCTCCTCATAAGTTAAACTACTATTAATACTATAACCCGGCTACCTAGGATTGTATCCTTGCTGACTCAGACTACTTAGCCGAGGGTAACGTCACCTTCAAAAGAGGGGCCTACCATAATTTGCATTAATAACTTAATTAATTATCTTTCAATAATCTGACCCTTTAGGATTGTATCCTTGCTGACTCAAACTACTAGGTTGAGGGTAACGTCACCTTCAAAAGAGGGGCCTACTACAATAACTAAGATAATCTCTTAAATAAGTGCAAAAGTGCGAAAATAATCAAAGGTTACACTATACACGAGTCGGAACCAAGTGATTCATCTTGTCTATCTGTTTTTATTTTTATTTTCAGCATTTTAGTTAGTTTTTATTTTCTTAGTTTAAAACCTTTTTCTAAACTTTTGATTTGATTAGACGTTGAGGATAAACCGGTACTAAAAGCTCTTGTGTCCTTGGACGACCTCGGTATCTTGCCAACACTATACTACGCTCACGATGGGTGCACTTGCCCATATGTGTGTTTAGTGTTAGTAAATATCGTGTTTTATAAATTTAAAACTTGGCTAAAAAGTGTTAAAAAAGGGCTTAATAAATACATTAAAAACTAATAACACTCACGCACATCAGTTGTTCATAAGTAAATTTTATGTGTTACAATGTGCTATGTGTTTTACAATATGTGTATGATGATGTGCTAGTGTTGACGAGATTATGTGTATTACGCTTGAGTATATATATACATATACACCAAAATAATCAAAAAAATAATAACTTTTCGAGAAAACTCAAAGTTATGTGAAAATTCTAAGTATCGGAGAAACTTCGGTATTTTTGTGAGTTTTGATTATTAAGTCATTCTTATTTAATTTAGGACGAATAAATTGAGGGATCGTGTTAACTTATAAAAACGCACCCGAAGGTGAGTACATAGATCCCCTCTTTTTACTGTCTTCAATTGTTTTGGGGTGATTCATATGTATCAAAAGGATTTCAATATTTTAACGATGGTTTCAAAAACGATTACGATGGTTTACACTAAATTAATAACGATTTCGATAATGTGAACGAACTTGTTGGTTGTAGTTACATAACGAATGACATTCATTAATTTTGGCCGAACCGACCAGTATTAGGTTATGGTACCATAGGATCCGACAAATCCCGTTATCAGACCGGACCCATGGTTATGTGTGGGTTTGGTGGGTAACGACTGAATCTGATGATTGTTAACATACCCTTTGGAGGTTTGTTAATGCGAGAATGAGTTGAACGATGGACGAGTCACAAAGGTTTGAATGTTATTAGCGAGACGACCAAAAGTAGTTTTCACAATTAATACGAGAACGATTTGAACGAGAACGATTGAACAATTTTGAACGATTTAAACAAATGAACGATGATCTATAATGAGAACGAGTTAAACAATGTCACACAACGATGTTTACAAAACTATATAAACCATACTAGTTTTATTTCGAGAATGATTTATGATTTGGTTTACATAAACAAATGTTTTGGGTTAAGATTCATGGCATCAAGGTTTATAAATTATAACCAATCTGTTTTGACTTGGTTATTCATTTTACAATACAAATGGTTTACAAAACAAGGTTTTCAAATATCAATTAACAAGGTTATACGAGATATTTCCACGAGCCATGAATCTGACACTCACACAAAAACTATGTGCTCGCCAGCATTTCTTTGCTGACTTTGTTTTTACATATGTTTCAGGTGATGTTGCTTAATGTTGACTACGAATAGGATGCATGCTCACTTAGGACTGGACGAGGCCTTAGTGATTTAATAACGATGATAGACTATGTTTGACTGGCTTGTTGAACTTTAAGACAATGTCTAATATTTAATAAAATGAAACTCTTTGTATCCATGGTTTGAAACAATAATTCTGTTACAACACTCCCCGACGTTTCCGCCACGATTTGTTGTTTTACGTGGTCGGGGTGTGACACCAACATACCTCCATATAGACCGTGGAGATATGAATGGTGAGATTCTTTTATTTTATATAGACAGTAAAATAATGCCAAGACACCACGGACAAACGATAAGGAAGAATCACCTTCAACATAAGAAACTAGTTATTAAAGTCATTAATACATAACCAAGTAAAAAGTGCGAAAAGATTAAAAATAAAAAGTATTACACTAGACACTTGTCTTCACCAAGTGATGTAAGAGACTTAGGCAAACATGGCCTTTAATTGTCAAGAACTCTTACGATCAATCTTGGATCCCGAGACGACTCACACACTCTATGATGGACAATGGATGATGGTGGTGGATGATGGTGTTGTGATGGTGGTGAGTGGTGGGTGAAGTGTGAGAGAGGTGGTGTGCCAAGGGATGGTTTGCAAATGAGCCAAGCACCCCTATTTATAGGCTGAACAGTAGCTCGGACACGGCCCCGTGTCCATTGGGCACGGCCCCGTGTCCATCCTCCTTCTCTGTCTTCATTAATTGCAGTTTGTCTGCATTAGTTGACCACGCCCCCGTGTCCGCTGGGCACGCCCCCGTGTGCAGAAGCATATCTGTACTATCAAGATTTTCCTGGATTCTGCGAATCTTATAGTTGACCACGACCTCGTGTCCACTGAGCACGACCCCGTGGTGGGCGATAGAAGCTTCTATAGCTTTGTCTTTTATGCTGGCACTTGGGCACGCCCCCGTGTTCAATGAGCACGGGGCGTGTTCAGCCTTCTGTTCTCTTGTTTTGCTTGGGAAGATGCTGTCGGGGAGGTCGGACATGCCACGTTTGTTCCTTTTCTTGTATTTATGTTAGATTTAGCTGCCTTTTTGCTTCTTTTGTTCATTTGAGCTCATTTAATCCTGAAAATACAAAAGGAAGACAAAAGCACACTATTTCCAACATTAGTACTAAAAAAGGGTTAGTTTTATGCCACAATTGATGTAATTTATATGTTTCATTTTGTGCACATCAATAGTTGACCTTGTCTATAGTCTAAGTACCAACAGACCAACCTCGTGCGAACCCAGTAGGGGTTAGGGGCTGTTTGGCAATATCTGAATGGTTAAGTGCTGAACCAGTAAGAGGTCTGAACCATTAAGTGCTGAACCAGTAAGAGGTCTGAACCATTAAGAGGCTGTATAATGCTTAACCTTTCAAAGGCAAATGCCTGACAAATTCAGATTAGAGGTCTTAACCATTTAGAGGCAAATGTCTGAACCATTCAGACATCTGCTCGTGAAACAAACAGTCTGAACCATTAGGTGCTGAATCAGTAAGAGGTTTGAACCATTAAGAGACTAATTAAGAGGTAAACAAACAGCCCCTTAGTACGAGACCAATTTTGATACTCTCGTTCGAATTGGCGAAAACTACATCTTCGTGTGAACACGCATACTCCAGCTTCGTACGAAGGGGAACCTTTCCTAAGGTTTCAACATTACCTTGCCTTTCCTAAGGCATGTAGTATTAATGCGCCTTTCCTAAGGATAGCACAATACACACATTTTTGAAAACGCTCGCATAACACAACCGAGTGATTGGGTCGAGATTAGGTGTGAAAACCAGGAACTCTAGATTAGATCACTCACTCTACGCGTATTTTACTCTCAGCATGAGAATCTTCGTTGATTTAGGAGTGACATCCATATCTCGACGAAATTCTCCATCTCTATCACGTGGTTTTGCCAAACTTTCCGGAACGAAGCTGTTAAGTTAGGGGTGAAACCCGCACCTTAATGACGCGTACCACTACCTACTTTGATTTTACAAATCTCACCAAAGTCTCGACTGTTTCAATGACACGAGTCATGTAGTAACTGGAAGGATGAGTGGAGCACAACCTATTAGGCCAAAGCATGTACTCGAACTCGTTGGGAAAAATCGAATCACTTTGGGTAGTCTACGTCAAACACCCAGGACACTCCCTCTGATTTCTAGCCTGCAATCGCCGATTTTACGTGTTATCGATTTTTATCATGATTTTGTGTCTTAGGTTGCGAGAGTCAAAACTCGATGCTGATGGTTTCGATTTAACGCTTCTCGCTCCACACAACGCGCACAACTCGCACAGCTCCTCAATCTAAAACGCTAACAAATCGCAAACCAAACTAAGAACTCTCATACGCTATGTTTTTCTCTTACCCTACTCGCTAATGCTCGCAACTCTCGACCATGCTATGCTCCCTTGAAAGATAGGTGAATACGTGCAAAATATGTAGGAATACGTGCAAAATATGTGAATTATGTGCTCATACGTGCCTATGTGCCTATGTGTATACGTGCCTATGTGGTTTATGTGCCTACGTGCCTACGTGTTCCTGAGCTTTACATAATAATAATAACAAGTATATGTATGCAACGCTAAACTTCCAAAACGAAACCCTACATAATCGAATCTCGTCTAATTCATATGACGACGTCTGCTGCAGAATCTGCACTCCATAATGTCGTCATTTGGATCCCACACTCAACGTGCTGCCCGACGAAACCATGCTGACAAGCGTATTGCTTCACTTGTGGCCAAGGAAATGGGCAAGGTCATACCTCAGATTGTCAGTGAAATCAATGAGGCCAACAACAAATCTTCTGTCGAGTCGAAGAGCGACGCACCTCGAACAACCCGAGATCCCGATGTGGAAATGGGAGAGTATAGCTATGGACTTCATTACGAAACTCCCTCGTACGCCATCAGGTCAGGATAGCATTTGGGTTATCGTTGATCGTCTTACGAAATACGCTCACTTTTTACCGATACGAGAAGACTTCAAGGTAGAACGATTAGCACGAATCTATACCGACGAATTCATTTGCTGACATGGGACGCCTTATACATCATCTCTGACCGCGATGGTCGATTTACCTCACGTCTCTGGGAGACTTTTCTGTCCGCTCTCGGTATAACTCTTAATGTCAGTACCGCATTTCATCCCCAGACCGACGGTCAGACAGAGCGCACGATCTTCACCCTTGAAGACATGCTTCGTATGTGCATTATAGATTTTGGTGGTAATTGGGATTCGCATTTACCTTTAGTAGAATTCTCGTACAATAACAGTTATCACACTACTATTCAAATGGCACCCTTTGAGGCATTATATGGTAGAAAATGTCGATCGCCTATTGTATGGCACGAGATCGGAGACGCTCAAATCACTGGTCCTGAGTTATTACAAGAAACGACTGACAAGATCCTCCAGATACGAGACAATCTGATAGAAAGCTCGGAGTCATCAAAAGAGTTATGCCGATAAATGCCACAAGCCCCTTGAGTTTGAAGTTGGTGATCACGTACTCCTAAAGGTTTCACCTTGGAAGGGGGTGATCCAATTTGGCAAGAAAGGAAAGCTATACGTGGGTCCCTTTAAGATTCTGGAAAGAATTGGCAAAGTGGCCTACCAACTCGAATTCCGGAGGAACTCAACAACGTACATCCAACTTTCCACGTCTCGAACCTCAAAAAGTGCCAAGCTGAAGAAAATCTTCACGTGCCTCTTGAAGACTTACAAGTAAACGAGACCCTGCACTTTGTGGAAAATCCTGTAGAAATCATGGATCGAGAGACCAAGAAACTTCGACGCTCTCACATTCCAATAGTGAAGGTTCGCTGGGAAGGCAAACGAGGAGCCGAGTTCACTTGGGAACTCGAAAGTGATATGAAAGCTAAATATCCACAACTCTCTGTTACACCTGCTCCTTAATTTCGGGACAAAATTTCTTAAAGTAAGGGAGGCTGTAACAACCTGACTTTTCGGATCGTTACCTACCGCTGTCCTTGTCTTTAGTAAACGCTTGTACTCTTGGGATTCGATTTAACGCAATGCGTTAAACTACATTTTAACATATTTTAAACGCATATTACTACACTTATTCAATCGCAGTCATCACATTTTAATGCTACTTATAACGCTTACTACTAAAATGCATTTTATCGCTTGATATTTAAACGCTAATCGCAACGCAAACTCAACGCAGACTCGAAACGCGGATTTAATTATATTATGTGTGTTATTTGTTTGATTACTTGTTGAATGTTATGTGGTTATCAACGCAACGCTTATACACTCAAACACTCACTCGTAGCTCGATTAAATGCAATGCAACACTTAACAAACGAACCAAAGTTGGAAAACCAACTCGCGCAAACACGGTCGTCCGAATGGACATCGCCCGGATGGCCATCTGCCCGGATGGCCATCCGACCGGATGACCATCTGTCCGGACGGAGCCATCCAAACACAGACCTCGCGCACCGCCTTAAATCTCGCTCCACTTATAAATACTAGTCGTACGCCTCATTCTAACACTTTCACACTCTCATCCGCTCTCAAGCTCTCAGTCGCGATTCAAGGCCATTTTGTAAGCATTTCTCCCCGAATCTTCTTCAATCTTCATCTCTAATCACTTCTACTCCATCTTCTTCATCAAAATCACACACACACACATACACACTTAAACTTTCTCTTGAAATCACCTGATTTGGACCTCTTGAAGGTGGTTTCCACTCGTTTTGCTTAGGCAAACTGTTGTGGAGCAGCTTTTAATCGAGATTGATCTAAGATCTAAAGGATTTCACACTTTTCAACTTAGTTATGAAAGATTTCAACACCTTTCAACTTATTTCGAACTTTTCTTCAGTTTTTACACCATATTGATGGAATCGGGACTCAATCAGACTCTCGACTCGTTCCTTAGTGGAAAGCCGGCTTGAAAACGGATTTCCACCGGAGTGATGGACCGCTTAACGGGTCAAACATGAATTATCATCAAGAACAACACGTTGGTCCGACTGGGCTGGACCCATCCAGCCGAATGAACTGGATTTGGTATATTTCCGTTGTTTGACACGTCATCACGCCGTCTCCGCTAACTTAAAACTTTTACTTAAAAAATTTACAAAAAACTTCAAACGCAGATCGTTCGCCCAAATGGCCATCCGTCCGGATGACCTGTCTCTTGACAATTTCCATTGTTTAAACACTTTTAATCAAACTTCAAATTTTAACGTTTTGCAAACAATCACATAATATTCGAATGGCCATCCGCTCGGATGACCACTCGTCCGGATGACCATCCGTTCGGATGGGACTCATCCGTTCGGGTAAACTGTTGAAGAGTTAACCCGTTCGACATTCTGTCTACAACCGCTCAGCCCTGAGGAAGACTCATGCTTCTGTTTCCGTGCCCAGGATGACCCGATGCTCTCCCTTCAATCTAATCCAGTTGGTGTTTACTTGATAAACACACAATGTGAGTATACTCGAACCCATTTTTGTTTAACGCACTTTTGGGTGTTACATACGTTCTATATCAAAACACAACACATAACACAAACACTTTATGAACGCTAACCGCTCCCGCATGCTATACATGATTTGTTGAATGCTTGTTACTATGCTCATACAGTGTTACACTAAACCTCCTTGTAACACCTCGCAAAATCATGTCTAATATAATAAAGACACGTGTCATGGACTTTAAACGTGTAATGAATTGATTACGAGGGACTAAAGTTGACAAACGAAGAAAGTTTGTGTGTAAAAGGATCAAAAGGGTCAACGTTTGAAAAATTTTCTTTTCAACAACCCTACACGATGTTTATATTCTTAAACGAATTAATTGTGAAACGTACGAAGCCGTTTGGGAAAGAAAGTGAAAGTTTTACAAGACCCGAGGGTTAAATGTGTCAACATTTTAAATTAATACCTCTGAGAGACCTTTTAATGAACCCGGAGCTTTGTAACGATTAATTATACTCCCAAGAACAAGTGACGAAAATTTCACAAGTTTTCGATGTCGTTTGAGATTAATACACTAACTTTCGTAAATAAAGGGTTAAAAGCATCAACGAGGCAAAACTTGTGTTTTCGGTTATCGTTTAACGCAACCGGACCTAACGATGTTTGGTTATATCCTAAGGATCATAAAAATATAAATTTTATGGGTTAAAAGTGCTTAAAATGAAAGTTATGAGGTTTTAAAGGTCCAGGGTCAAATCTGCCAAGTTTGAAACTTGTTTGGCTAGTCACCATAGTGGTGGCGCTGCGCCACACCAGAAGTGCTCTGCCGTCGCGCGACGCGACAACCTAAAATGGACAGAATACCTGCACAGGTGCAGGTTTCAGCAAGTTCTCTTCTCCAAACCATTTTTACACTCTCGTAACTCGAAACCAGGGGACTTTTGATGGTTTTTTAAAACCACTAAACACTTGTATGCTCAAGATTACACCTGGGGGACACTTGCTTTGATCCTAGAGCATTCAAAAACCTACATAAAGGGGCCATGTTTGGAGCTCATTCCTCACACTTCAAAATTTCTTATACTCTCAAGATTTGGGGCTTTCAAACCCATTCTATGGAGCATCTTACCTTGGAAAGAAGCTCTCTTAGTCTAAATCTTCTTGCTAAGGACCCTTGTAAGCGTTCTTAGCTTCTGTAGTTAAGGTTTTTTTTTTGTTTAAGGACCGAAAGTCAAAGTTATCGTAATGATGCTTTGACTTTGTGATTAATCACTAACGGTCCAGCCATTATTCGAATTGAAAGTTGCTATGTGTTGGTAATTATGTAGGTGTCAAACCCTTAAAAGGGCACCTTCTAATTATCACGTTATCTTAGTTAATTGTAGGGTCAAACTACTTAATAGAAAAGTCAAACGAGTCAGTTTTTGCAAAATAAATCATAACTGATAATGTAGAAGCTATTGAATACATTTTATCACTTAAATAACTTGGTAAATAATATAAGAACATGTTTAGGCATGTTCAACCCGACAACTCTGAGTATTAGGCTCGGTTCGCAACCGAAAGTCGTAAAAGTAGACTTTTGCTTTGACTTTCAGTTCTGACCCAATTTAGCTTAGTTTAGTTATGCCTTAGGGTTCCTTTGGGACCATATTATATGTTAGTATAACTCCATGAAGTTATACTACATGGCTCCTTAGAAATCATAGATTTCATGCATGTTCCGTTATTTGCTTAAAATTGACCATTATGCCCTTTTATCATTAAAACAAGATTTTTGAAAATGTGAGGAGACAAAAACCTTTATTACTGAATTATAAGTATGTCCTAAAAATTTGACATCCATTTCTGGTCTAGAATGAGAGTTATGCACAATATCGTAAAACGAAAGCTTTTTGTTAATTAAATAACATTTTTGGCATAAATCATATTTAAAACCAATTTTTGGCACGAAACTTGCCACCTACTGTTAAGATATAATATTTAGGGATTTTTAGAATTTTTTTTTGAATTTTAAACTGATCTAAACATGGAGTTCTTGCATGGACTCGGTAATTGACGATAACGCCCTTTTCGCTAATAAAATGAGTTTTATGCATCCTTTACATGTCAAACCTTTTTCTACTGATTTTATACATTAAATAAATTATTTTAAATAGTAGAGACTGATCAAAATTTTAGTTTCCCTTAAACAACCTGAATATCGTCAAATACCGACTTTTATGCGATTTAGGCGCATAGTATGGTTCAAAACCATATTTAGCACCCAAGACTTGTTACCTAGTGATGTTATAAATAATTTTTATACTTTAACAGTAAGTATAAGTCTTGAACTCAGATTTCCAAAATTGACCTTTAAAGCATATGTGAATTGACCAAAATGCCCCTACGGTGCATAGTTTGGCCATAAATGATAAAATTCACATATGTATGATATCTTACTGATATAACTTGTTAAAATAAATATTTTTACTGATTGTTTTAGACCAGAACCTCAGATTTCCATTTAACCTCTTTAATCAACTTTAAAATGACCAAAATACCCTTACGGGGCTTAAAGCGGTTTTAAATTCGTTTTGGGCATAATGGAAGATATCCTACTGATATCTTATCATATTTAAAGCATATTAACTTGTGGAACTTGTACATGACTCTTTTGGTTACCCGTTACGCATATACACGTTCGGTACGGCTTATGTAACTAGTTTGCATAAATTAGCCGAAACGGGTCAAACCTTATCATTTTTACTTCAAAATCTAGAACGTGTTTAGTTTCCCATTTTATACATGTCTTCATACTTGTTGGGTCTAAATCACATTCTAATCCGGTCTTCGCTTAATCTTGCGTTTCGTACCGTAAACCTCTCTTTAAAACTAACCGGTCTAAATTACAACTTAAATAAGACCCGTTAGAATCTACTAGGTTAATAAAACATTCGTTCCAGATTGAGAGCCTTGGTAGAAGTACTTGCACTTGCTGATTAGATTATACGGCTGAGAATAAATTACCTTTAGCTCAGGTAAATACTTTTAACTTATTTTCCTTATACGGGCTTGGGATACGGTAAATTATTACTGCTTGGTCGGGTGTAGAAACCTTTTAATCGAATATGATTAAATTGTATAATCCTGTTTTAATCAGTATTGCTTGATAACAAATACCATTGGGGGATATCCTTGGCTCATTCAAAAAGCATGAATGGCCACGACTTAAGCACGGGGTGTAGGCATACACCTCCATATAGACCCGACCAGGTAGCCATCACACCTCCATATAGACCGTGGAGATATGAATGGTGAAAATCTTTTATTTTATATATAGACAGTAAAATAATGCCAAGACACCACGGACAAACGATAAGGAAGACTCACCTTCAACATAAGAAACTAGTTATTAAAGTCATTAATACATAACCAAATAAAAAGTGCGAAAAGATTAAAAATAAAAAGTATTACACTAAACACTTGTCTTCACCAAGTGATGTAAGAGACTTAGGCAAACATGGCCTTTGATTGTCAAGAACTCTTACGATCAAGCTTGGATCCCGAGACTAGTCACACTCTATGATGGATGATGGTGGATGTGGGTTGTGATGGTGATGGTGGGTAGGTGAAGTGTGAGAGAGGTGGTTTGCCAAGGGATGGTTTGCAAATGAGCCAAGCACCCTTATTTATAGCCTGCACAGAAGCCCGGACACGACGACGTGTCCATTGGGCACGGCCCCCTGTCCACCCGTCTTCTCTTTCTTCATTAAATGCAGTTTGTCTGCATTAGTTGACCACGCCCCCGTGTCCGCTGGGCACGACCCCGTGTGCAGAAGCGTATCTGTACTATGAAGATTTCCCTAGATTCTACGAATCTTAGAGTTTACCACGGCCCCGTGTCCGCTGGGCACGCCCCTGTTGTGGGTGATAGAAGCTTCTACAGCTTTGTCTTTTCTGCAGACACTTGGGCACGCCCCCGTGCTCATTGAGCACCGGGCGTGTTCAGCCTTCTGTTCTCTTGCTTTGCTTGGGAAGATGCTGTCAGGGGGTCGGGCATGCCACGTTTATTCCTTTTCTTGTATTTTTGTTAGATTTGGCTGCCTTTTTTATTCTTTTGTTTATTTGAGCTCATTTAATCCTGAAAATACAAAAGGAAGACAAAAACACACTTTTTCCAACATTAGTACTAAAAAAGGGTTAGTTTAATGCCACATTTGATGTAATTTATATGTTGCATTTTGCGCACGTCAAATACCCCCACACTTGAATCTTTGCTTGTCCTCAAGCAAAACTCTTTATAATGTGGCTTTATACTCCCAAATGGAATGGGTAGAAGAGAAGGTTTTGGGCTTGTCATAGAGTGTCGGGATTTCCAAGATTCTTTATTAAGTTTTATTTTTATTTATTACAATCCTATTCGTCATGATTTATTTAAAACTTTTCATAAGAGAAATTATTTATTAGGGCATAACATGCCTCTTTAAAATTCCATTTATATACAAGTTCACATACCTCACAGGGGATCACTTAACACTCGGCCGAAGTTGTATTTTTGTGAAACACTCGAGAGCGGCATGGAACTTACTCCTACCATAAACTTGCCAGGTAATCAATCCTCCTCCTTTTTAACTAAAAACCTTTGTAAATATTAAGAGGACTTTTGGGGGAAGGGTTAAGCTTGGGTTAAAGGCAGGTGGTTGGGTTAGTGGTTAGTAGAAAAGGGCGAAAGGCGTAAAAAGCTTCGGTTTTCGTAAGACTTTTATTTTCATGACTTTTTATTTCAATGAAGCAATTCTTCAAACAAAGTTCTTTTTGATGAACTTGGTTGTTATTTCTTTTGGCTTAATTGTCATCATCATTCTTCTTTTTCTTTTTCTCTTTTTTTTAACAAAAGAAAGGCATAAGAAAAACCGAGCTTTGTTACTAAAATAAAAGGGTTTAAAATGAAAAAGGGTTTTAGTGGGTAAAAGGGTGTTTGATTTGGGTTAAGAAATGAAAAGGTTTAGGCTCAAAGGAGGTTAACGAGAGGGATTTTGGGTAGGTGGTAAAAAAATAATGGTGTAGAAAAAAAAGTTAGTCCTAATGCCTCCATCATTTACTTACTCGGGTTTAAGTTGGTAAGGACCGGGAATGTATCGTCGTGGCAAGTTCTAGAGTCGTAAGAACCAAGCGGCTATTCACACAAGAAACGAAAAATGAGCATTTAGTTTAAATATGTGTATTTGTATGCTCAATAAAGGCTCAAAACTCACTTTTTGTGGGAATGGGTTTTTTATGTGATCAAGTATATATAATCAAATTTTAACTAGATTTGTCATGCCCTTTCAGTTGTAAATTTGTAAAAATATAACCTTTTTAGAATTTGAAATTCCCAAATTAAACCTAGACAAGTAAAAAAATGAAAAAAATTTGAAAAAAATTTGGGGTGTTTAGCGGTTTCAATAGAGTTTTGTGTAAGGCTTGTAATTAGGACTTGCAAAATTCAAGGTTTTAGCATCCCCCCCCCCCCCCCCCCACTTAAATTACACATTGTCCTCAATGTGTCCCAAAAATAAGTTTTTAGGTTGATTGAATGTGTAAAAAGATGTGAAAAAGCAAAATTTTACGTTACTGGCGTCTGGACACGGCCCCGTGGTGTCCGGGCACGGCCCCGTGTTCAGATTGTCAGTAACAGAAAAGAAAGTAAAGTAACAAAAGGCTGGACACGGGGGCATGTTCAGTGAGCACGCCCCGTGTCCAGGTACCTGAACTGGGCATTTTTCTGCAGATGGTTGAGCACGGGGCATGTTAGATGAGCACGGCCCTGTGCTGAACTTGTTGTAACGAAGAAAAATCTGCGGGTGACCCTGTTTTAGTGCATCGGGTGCTGGTGCAAGTTTCCCTTGGTATTCTTCACCATCTTGAGTGTGTTTTACTGATGCGTGTTAAGTGTGTATAAAAGTTTAAGTATATTTTAAGCCCCTTTTACACTTTTTTAGCCAAGTTTTAAATTTATAAAACACGATATTTACTAACACTAAACACACATATGGGTAAGTGCACCCATCGTGAGCGTAGTATAGTGTTGGTAAGATACCGAGGTCGTCCAAGGACACAAGAGCTTTTAGTACCGGTTTATCCTCAACGTCTAATCAAATCAAAAAGTTAAAAAAAAAGTTTTTAACTAGAAAAATAAAAAGTAACTAAAATGCTGAAAAGTAAAAACAGATAGACAAGATGAATCACTTGGCTCCGACTCGTGTTTGCACTTTTTAAGAGATTATCTTAGTTATTGTAGTAGGCCCCTCTTTTGAAGGTGACGTTACCCTCAACCCAGTAGTTTGAGTCAGCAAGGATACAATCCTAAAGGGTCGGATTATTGAAATATAATTAATTAAGTTATTAATGCATATTATGGTAGGCCCCTCTTTTGAAGGTGACGTTACCCTCGGCTAAGTAGTCTGAGTCAACAAGGACACAGTCCTAAGTAGCCGGGTTAAAGTATTAATAGTAGCTTACATATGAGGGGATCAAAGAGTTTGGACCCCCGCCATCCAATACCGGTGGGTATTGAAGGAGGTCGTACTAAATTTGACCCAGGTCCTTGTAGGATCTATACACTGAACAATGCAAGACTCTTACCAAATCGTTCCCTTAACCCCCGACCAGGTAGCCAACATACCTCCATATAGACCGTGGAGATATGAATGGTGAAAATATTTTATTTTATATAGACAGTAAAATAATGCCAAGACACCGCGGACAAACGATAAGGAAGAATCACCTTCAACATAAGAAACTAGTTATTAAAGTCATTAATACATAACCAAGTAAAAAGTGCGAAAAGATTAAAAATAAAAAGTATTACACTAGTCACTTGTCTTCACCAAGTGATGTAAGAGACTTAGGCAAACATGGCCTTTGATTGTCAAGAACTCTTACGATCAATCTTGGATCCCAAGACGACTCACACACTCTATGATGGACAATGGATGATGGTGGTGGATGATGGTGTTATGGTGGTGGTGGGTGGTGGGTGAAGTGTGAGAGAGGTGGTGTGCCAAGGGATGATTTGCACTTGAGCCAAGCACTCCTATTTATAGGCTGAACAGAAGCTCGGGCACGGCCCCTTGTCCATCCTCTTCTCTGTCTTCATTAATTGCAGTTTGTCTGCATTAGTTGACCACGCCCCCATGTCCGCTGGGCACGCCCCCGTGTGCAGAAGCATATCTGTACTATCAAGATTTGCTTGGATTCTGCGAATCTTATAGTTGACCTCGGCCCCGTGTCCGCTGAGCACGTCCCCGTAGTGGGCGATAGAAGCTTCTACAGCTTTGTCTTTTCTGCTGGGACTTGGGCACGCCCCCGTGTTCACTGAGCACGGGGCGTGTTCAGCCTTCTGTCTTCTTGTTTTGCTTGGGAAGATGCTGTCGTGGGGTCGGGCATGTCACGTTTGTTCCTTTTCTTGTATTTATGTTAGATTTAGCTGTCTTTTTGCTTCTTTTGTTAATTTGAGCTCATTTAATATTGAAAATACAAAAGGAAGACAAAAGCACACTTTTTCCAACATTAGTTCTAAAAAAGGGTTAGTTTTATGCCACAATTGATGTAATTTATATGTTGCATTTTGCACACATCAAATACCCCCACACTTGAATCTTTGCTTGTCCTCAAGCAAAACTCTTTATAATGTGGCTTTACACTCTCAAATGGAATGGGTAGAAGAGAAGGTTTTTGGGCTTGTCATAGAGTGTCGGGATTTCCAAGATTCTTTATTTAGTTTTATTTTTTTATTTATTTACAATCCTATTCGTCATGATTTATTTAAAACTTTTCATAAGATAAATTACTTATTAGGGCATAACATACCTCTTTAAAATTCCATTTATATACAAGTTCACATACCTCACGGAGATCACTCAACACTCGGCCGAAAATGTATTTTAATGAATCACTCGAGAGCGGCATGGAACTTACTCCTACCATAGGCTTGCCAAGCAATCAATCCTCCTCATTTTTAACTATATACCTTTGTAAATATCAAGAGGACTTTTTGGATGAAGGGTTTGTTGGTGCACTAAATGTCTGCTGATTACGTCATTATCAAGTCTTGTGTCTAGGATTGTTTGAATGATTACACATTAGGTTTTAAGTTAGGGTTTTTATGTTGAACACACATGATTTCGCTTGAAAGGATATGTGGATGCTTGAAGCGAAATCAACATAACAGATTTCGCTTCAGACAACCTCAAGCGAAATCATGCTGCTCTATATATAGGTGTGTTGGTCATTTGAAGAGAAGAGTTGTTGTCATTGTACGTGTGACGAAGTGCTGACGGATTTGTATCAGAAAACCTTGTACAAGCACTCATATTAATCAGAAAAGAAAGATTAAAAGGATTAGAGCTGTTATGACTTAGTTTACTTTGATTCCGCCTCTGTAAACTGAGATGAATTGCCTTGACTGACGTTTAAGGGTCATAGAACGGTCCAACAAGTGGTATCAGAGCTCAGGACGAGGAGTTCATACCATAGCAGCGGATTATCTTCTTTCTACTCATTTCTTTTTACATTTTTCAGATCTGAACTATTTCCAACGGTCAAAATGGTCTAATTTTCGAGTATAACCTGTAAAACGAAGTTTTAACAAAGCCTACAAAGTTTCGGACTAAAATTCAGATTAAAACATGATAAAAAAGACCTAAAACAGGGTTTCGCTTGAAAGAGTTCGTAGGATAAGATAGATTTCGCTTGAAAATCAGACATATTTCACTTGGTTTTTGGACTATTTCGCTTGAGTCGTTCAAGCGAAATTAAGTTGTTAAGGATTTCGCTTGAATAGTAGACTTGTTGTTTCTGATTTCGCTTGAGATCATTTGAAGCGAAATAGTTCATCTAGTTTTCGCTTGAAAGTGTTAAATCTGATCTGTTGTGATTTCGCTTGAAGTTTCTGATTAGCTGAAGCGAAATAGTAGTTTTCGCTTGAAAAGTGATTGGATCAGATTTCGCTTGAACAGTTTTATTAAACTGATTTCGCTTGAAGTTGCTGAATTTTCAAAACTTAAAATTTTTCTAATAGTTTGGTGATTTTGCAGGAACATTCACGATGGATGATCTTTTCATGAACCCATTTAGCAATATGTACGCGTTTGCAGGAAATTCCGGAAACGATGATACTTCATCAAGTAATGTGGATGATAACTCGCGAAAAGAGAAGAAAAAGGAAGCTTGGGAATCAGAAAGTGCTTTCGGAACGTTCAATAAACCTCCAAAACTTATGGCTATTGAGGAGTACAGTCGATGGTCCAGAAAGTTTGAAGACTGGATGATGGCATTCGCGTTTCCAAGCTGGAAAAGTCTAAAAAATGGTTATGACCAAGGAAACAAGAATGGGGAAGTTTTAACAGGATCTGATGAGATTGAATCATTCGTAGCCGAACAAAAGTGTGTGGCATTGTTATTTCAGTCTGTTCGGGAGGATATCATTTCATTGATCGATTATTCAAACGCTAAAGACCTCTGGGCAAAGTTAGAAAAGAAATGTTTAGGAAGTACTGATATAGTGAAAAACAAAAAGAAACTTCTTAGGAAAGAATTTGATATGTTTAGTTGTCTTAAGAATGAGTCAGTGTGTAAAATGATTGAAAGGTTCGGTCATCTGAAGCTGGAATTAGCAAGACATGATATCAGATATTCTGATGATGAGCAAGTAGACAAGTTGTTCGATTCGTTGCCAGACGAGATGGAGTGGAGATATTATGCTCTCATGCTTAAGAACACTATTCCTTCAGCATTGCTGAAACCAGATTTGGTGATTGAGAAACTTGAAAGTCATGAGCTAGAGTTGAAGAAGACGTATAAAGTTAATCATTCATCTTATCAGCAAAATTTGGATCTATACTATCCAAAGAGCATGATGCCGAAAGCTAATTCTCCAAAAACTGCTTTTTCTGCTGAAAATGTGTCGACAGCCGGCAAAGAAAGTCAAAGTGATCAAAGCAGTGGAAGTCACAGTGGTTTTCACAGTGGATCTTCATTTTCTGGAAATGCTGATGCAAAGAATCGTTTTCAATGCAATATTGCAATAGACTTGAAGAATGCTCAAAATTTTGACGAAGAGTCGGCAAAGCAGCAAATGATCTTTCTAGCATCGGTGTTGGAATCGTATGAAGGATTGGTAGCTGGGAAGATTGGCAATACAAATCTGACGAAAGAAGATTACGATCAGATTGATCCAGAGGAAATGGAACTGATCGATATTCGTTGGGCTATGGCAAGTGATGTTCGTCGTGCACAAAGATTCATGGAAATCACTGGCAGAAAAACAATTGGTGGTGCTTCTACTAAGCTAGGATTCGATAAATCGAAGGTGACTTGCTTCAAGTGTAAGCAGAAGGGTCATTTCAAGAGAGAATGCCGAAACGCTTATGCTGATGAATCAGAGAACCCTTTCAGAGATGATTACTACAAGAAGGCGATTTATCACCAGAATAAATCCGAGCCACCGAGATTGAAGCAGGTTGAAGACAACAGAGAGAAATCTAGAGCTCTTGCAGTGATTTATGATGATGAAGGGTATGATTGGAGTCAAGAGATTCTACCTGAAGAAGATGCGGTTGGTTACGCATTCATGGCGAAAAATGAACCTATTCCATGGAAAGATGAGAGAACTGAAGAGCAGAAGTATAAATACAGAAAGATGATTTCAGAAAACAAAATTACTAGACTTTCTAGAATTTATTTGGACGCAAAAAGAGCCAAAAGATGGGATCCAGACAGAGAGTGTTATCTTGATGAGTATGGAAATATTGCAGTTGATCACAAAACTCTTGATATAGAAGTCTTAATCAAGGAAATGAAAGAAAATGATGAGTATTGGCAACACAAATGGTGGGGAACTCCAACTTCGAAAATGATTGAAGAGGAGAAAGAAAGAAAGGAGAAAGAAGAAATCGAAGGAAAAGAATCCAAGAAGATTGATACTGGAGTTATCGATACTACGCAAGAGTTGACTGCAGAGAATCTGGGAAAGATGGCTGACAAAGTGCTAGCTGCCAAAGCACTTGAGGTAGACACTAACTCCGTGTCTGAGTCAAAAAGCCAGGTCAGTTCAGATATGTCAACAAATGCGTCAGGTAAAAAGATCGAAGGAAATGCTGATTGCAAAAATTGCAACAAAGAGTGCAAATTTTGTAGCACAGTCACGTATCTCAACATTAAGAAAGTTGAAGATCTGACATCAAAGGTCAGAAATGTTGAGAATCAGATTCTTGATCGTGACAAAACGGTTAGAGCTTCAACTGAACGGATAAAAGAATTAACTAAACTGATGGAAAATGATAAAATTGATCATGAGAAAATTAAAAAGGAAAATGAAAAGTTGATTCTTGAAAACCGTCAGATTTCTGAAAAATTTGAAAAACTCAAAAGCACATTGAAAGATTGTGATGATCGTAATGGTAAAACTTTTAAAGAAAATGAACATCTAAGAGCTGTTTTGAGATTAAAAGAAGAATCGATTAATGAACAACTGAATCAAATTGCTAAATTGAAACTTAAAGTTCAAGAAGCTGAAATTGAGAATGAACGAATCCAGTTGAAGCTTAACAGCTATAAATCGGCAAGCTTTGTTTTGCAGCATATTGTTCCCAAACCTATTGGGAAAGACAAAGCAGGTGAAGATGTGTATTGTGATGGAACTGGGGTGGGTTTTCATCAAGTTCCACCACCTGTTCTTGATAATTACACGAAAAAGCAATCTGGGTTGGTTGAAATTGAGGAAGAAAGTGAAGTTAAACTTCCTGAAAACATTGATGTCACGTTCACATCTTCCAATGACGAGGGTGTCCAAAGTGATGTGGTGAAAAGTGTGATAGACAAAGTGCTTAAACCGGATTGTGACACTTCTGAGGAGGATGGGGGTTTCTTGGACAAATACATTCAGAAATCAAAGTCCAAAAACAACTTAAGTGATGAACCGGGTCTTGTGATGTACAAGATGGCTGGATCTGATAAGTTGTATTCGGATTCTGAGTTTCCCATTGAGAATGTTAACATGAACAAGCTGACAAATGTTTTCAAGTTAGTTGAAGTTGAATTGACAGAGGTGAACAGTTTGAGTCAAACAAAAAGGCAAATGAATTTTGAGAAAGATAAAGCTTATTACAAAAAATCTATTGTTCCACCACGTTTTTATAATAACAATCGAAACAATTGGTCGGGTGGTTATCGGGATGGTAAGAATTATCAGAAAAAGAGTTTTCAAAACAAGAGGTTTGCTGAAAAGAAGGTGTTTGTAAACAGTTCAAGTTCACTTGCTGATGAAGGGAAAAAGATTTTTTCAAAATCGAATGAAGAGTTCTTTGAGAAAAGAGTTTCACAGTATCAGTCTGAAGGCACGAGTCGAGTAGTTGATACTCGTATTTGTTTTAGATGTAACAAAGTTGGCCACATTGCAAGAAATTGCACCAACTCCAAGCCTAAGACTGAAAATGTGAAGTTTCAACAGAAGAAAGTTGATGTGAAGGGTAAAGCACCAATCATTGTTGAGAAAAAGAATGTGAAAAATGACAACATTAAATTGAAAAATGAATCCGTTAAGAAAGTGGTAACTACAAATGACAAATTTTACAAGAGGGTTGCTTTATCTCAACAAGTTTGGAAACCAAAAACTGAAATGAAAATTTCAACTTCTGAAGTGAAAAAGGCTGACGAATCAATTTTGGTTGATTATGATGCAAGTTTTCCATCTTTGAAGGCTGAAAATTTCAAAATTCAAGTTGCTAGAGTCAAGGTTACACCTAAGGCTGATGAAGCCTGGGTGGACACCATGTTCGAATAAGCAGTTTGAATTGCCGGAGCTTCCTGAGTTGCGAAGCATGAATCGGCATCTTTCTTGAAGTTGTTTAAGTAGTAGTTTGTTTTGTGCAGGATCTTCCACAACTGATATCCAGATGGATTATGGATAGTGGTGCATCTCGACATATGACAGGAAAAACTGCATTACTGTATGATGTAAGGAACATTAATGGTGGTTATGTGGGATTTGCTGGTCATGAAGGTGGTAGAATTGTTGGTGAAGGAACGTTATCCAATGGGATTGTGACGTTTGAGAGAGTTAACTACATCACTGAGCTGGAGAACAATCTGCTTAGTATCTCGCAGATTTGTGACAATCAGTATACTACTCACTTCACTGATAAGGAATGTTTGATCTTGAAACCTGGTTTTGTTATTCCTGAAGAATGGATTATTATGAGGGCACCTAGAGTGAATGATTTATATGTGTTAGACATGTCTGTAGCAACTACAACTACTGGTCAAGCACATTGTTTCGTGTCTAGAGCAACTGAGAAAGAATCAAGATTGTGGCACCGCAAGATGGGGCATATTCACCTTAGGAAGATGAATCACTTGGTGCACAATGATTTGGTATTGGGAGTTAATATCAAAGGTTTTCATCTGGAAGGAGAGTGCATTAGCTGTGTTAAAGGCAAGCAGAAGAAGAAGTCACACCCTACAAAGCAAGTCAATTCAGTTTCGAGACCTCTGGAAAGACTTCACATGGATTTGTTTGGTCCAGTGAATGTCAAGAGCATTACAGGAGATTACTATTGTTTGGTCGTTACTGATGATTATTCCAGATTTTCGTGGGTATCTTTCTTGAAGACAAAAGATGAAACATTTGACAGTTTGATGGGTCTGTTCAGAAAGATTGAGAATTTGTACCAAAGGCGTATCAAGAGAATTCGAAGTGATAATGGTACCGAATTCAAGAACAGTAAGATGGAAGAATTTTGTGATGAAAGAGGTATTTTGCATGAGTTTAGTGCTCCGTACACTCCGCAGCAGAATGGAGTCGCAGAACGCAAAAACCGGACACTAATCGAGACGGCTAGAACTATGCTCGCAGATTCAAAGTTACCAATTAATTTTTGGGCTGAAGCTGTTTCCGCCGCATGTTATACGCTCAACAGGGTTCTTACTGTCAAGAAGTTCAACAAAACATGTTTTGAGCTAATCAATAACCGCAAACCGAATTTGAAGTATCTAGAACCGTTTGGGTCACCCTGTACGGTTATAGAGCCTTTTGGGAAGTTTGGTCCGAAGTGCATTGAGGGTATTTTTGTTGGTTATTCAAATCCATTGCGACGTGTCTTCGTTCCAAGTGAGAAGCGGATTATTGAAGCTGCAAATGTTGAATGTCAAGGTTATACTATGCCGCCGCAGAATCCTGGTGATTCATGGCGTTATCATTATGACAAACTTTGGGATTCGTTTGACATGAGAGATGAATCAGAGGATGAAGAAGATTTCTTTGATGAGTTGGATATTTTGCGTGAATATGAGTCGCAGCTAAGATTCCCAGCTGAGTATTCGAGAAGACCATGGGAAATTTCAAATGATGATGAAGCAGGTCCGAGTAATGCTGGTGAACAAGATGATGTCCAACAGAATGAAGTTGCTCAAGATAATCAGTCGGCTCAGAATGATAATCTAGAAGCTGAAAACATGCCAGTTTTTGATCATGGTGATTCAGATTCAAATTCTGAGGGGGAGCAGATTCAGATTTCAGGTCAAACAAACCAAGTTGGTGAACAAGATGCAGAGCAGAATGTTACTAATCTGGAGGGAAATGTAGAAGTTCCAAGTGAAGTGATGCCGAGAACTTTTTCATATCATCCAGAGGAGTTGATCATAGGAGAATTACAAGCAGGAGTTCGCACTCGAAATCAGATTGATAAAGGGCTTACATGTTTTTATACAAAAGTTGCTCCTTTGCAAACTGAATTCTCATTAAGTTGTTTTATTTCACAGATTGAACCAAGAACTTACAAATAGGCGCTTACTGAAGACTCTTGGGTCAATGCTATGCAGGAGGAACTTAGTCAATTCGAGAAATTAGGAGTATGGAAATTAGTTGATTTGTCGGATGGTCATAGGAAAATTAACACTAAGTGGGTGTTTAAGTGTAAGAGAGACGATAGAGGAGTTGTCGTAAGGAACAAAGCTCGACTCGTTGTTCAGGGATTTAGTCAACAGGAGGGAATTGATTTTACCGAAGTCTATGCTCCTGTAGCACGACTAGAGGCTATCCGAATTTTCCTAGCATTTGCGTCTTGGAAGAACTTCAAAGTTTATCAGTTGGATGTTAAATCGGCGTTTCTTTACGGGAAGGTTAAAGAGGAGGTTTATGTCGGTCAGCCACCGGGCTTTACCGATCCAATCCACAAAAACAAAGTCTACTTATTGGACAAAGCGCTGTATGGTTTACACCAGGCCCCGAGAGCCTGGTATGAGACTTTGTCTCAACACTTACTAGCCAACAAGTTCATTCGTGGAAAAGTGGATGCCACTCTCTTCACTAAAGAAGTCGATGGTCATCTTCTGATTGCTCAGATTTATGTGGACGATATAATCTTTGGGTCGACAAATGAAAATCTATGCAAAGATTTTGAATCAGTGATGAAGAAGAAGTTCGAAATGTCATCAATGGGGGAGATGAAATTCTTTCTGGGATTACAAGTTGAACAACTTCCTGAGGGAATTTTCATTCATCAGTCAAAGTACGTTCATGATATTCTAGAGAAATTTGGGATGTCAAGTTCTACTCCAGCTGCTACCCCACTTGCAACAAATCATGGGATTCACCCAGATCTCACCGGAGACAGGGCTGATGAAACGTTTTACCGATCCATGATAGGTTCTTTAATGTACCTAACTGCTTCACGTCCTGATATCATGTACCCAACGTGCCTCGCAGCAAGATTTCAGTCTAACCCGAGAGCATCGCACATGATTATTGTGAAGAGGATATTGCGCTACCTGAAAGGAACTCCTTCACTGGGGTTGTGGTATCCTAGAAAAGGCGATTTTACGCTCGAAGGGTATTCCGATCCGGATTTCGGATGCTGCAAAGTCAATTCAAAATCAACAACTGCAGGATGCCAGTTCTTTGGTTCTAGATTGGTTACCTGGCAGTGTAAGAAACAAACGTCTGTGGCGTTATCTACTTGTGAAGCGGAGTATGTTTCTGCTAGCAGTTGCTGCTCTCAGATCTTGTGGATACAGCAACAGATGCGCGACTACGGTTTGCAGTTTCTTAACACACCTCTTTTTGTTGATAATGAGGCCGCTATAAATATAACAAAAAATCCAGTACATCACGCTAAAACTAAACACATAGAAATTCGTCATCACTTTATTCGAGATTGCTTTGAGAAAAAGTTGATACGAATTGAGAAAATCCACACTGACGAACAGAAAGCTGATTTACATACCAAAGCTTTTGATAAAAATCGGTTTAAATATTTGTTAAAACTGAATGGTATGAAGCTTTTGTCGGTGTCGGATGGCGTAATTGGCGTTGATGAGGGTACTGTTGCGGATGAAGACGAGAAACAATCTGCAATGGTTTGTCGAATTTTTACTTGTTTTGGTATTTAGGGGGAGTAGATGTTTGTACATAGTTTATTTTCAGAAAATACAAAAACAGTAAAAAATGCAAAAATACAAAAACATGATAAGATGAAAAAGAGCTTGTGTATATAGGGAAAATGATAGTACATCAGCTAGATGTTCACGGTATGCTAAAGATTTGAATAGTTTAAAAGAGTTAAACAATCTTACTGATGATGTGTCGATAGGTTTTCATACATTTAGTAGATTTATTCGGGATATAAACTTAAATTCAAACTTGTGAATTCGTGGGGAACACTACTTGGATATATAGGTAACCCCTGAAATCTCGTTTGAAAGGTCTCGTAATCTGATATACTAGGTCTTTATACTCTATGATGTCTGGGGTATTATTCCGGGACTTCTGCTGAACGGTAGTTCTGACCTAGTCCCTGGCTAATACTTGCTTAAATGCTTGAAACACAGCATTAAACCCTCAGCATGCTGAAACAATAAAATTGATATATGCTGCTGTTGTAAGCAAAAAGATCCTCTAAAAGGGGACACACCGAAAAGTCGAAGCTGATATCTCTCTGTATACGGAAGTATCGATCTGAGATCCCTCGGCCCTCGCATACCTAAATTATATACAGATATCATTGTAGTATTCTCACCTGTAAGACTGATTATTGAGATTCTGGATACGGGAGTATATTCAAGAGGTGGGACATATGAATGATCTAAGTTCTTAATTCATCTAAATCGTATCCTGAATAAGTTGAAATTTGTGTGAGAATTTAAGATGGATCAGTATATCGACAATCGAGGTAAATTGTTTAAGTCTAAAGTATGAAATGTAGCTTAACGGTACTTGTGATTTGTCTAAAAAGCTGATATGATTCCCTGACACGCTTGAAAAAAAAATATGGTTGTAAATAGTTTACTTTGTTTACTTTCTGCAATTTAAGTTTTCTGTATTTCATTTCTTAGTTTAGAACACTTTGTAAAATCCAAAAAGATTTTATTTCTGCTTTATTTTCCGACAAACCAAAGTGGAAAGTTGATTGTTGGATTCTCAGATGCTTAAAGCAGATGCAGGAAATTCTGGACTGAAAAATGAGGAGAGCTTACTTTGAAGAAGTTTGAATTGTTTGGAAAGTTAAAAACAAGTTCATTAACTTGATACTTGTTATTTTCAGAAAATATTTGAAAATGTTGTTTTAAAATCAGTACTGTTTCGTCAAAAGATCAATCAAGGTCATTAATTTGGACTTGGTAGATTAATTGAGTAATCAGGGTCATTAACTTGGATCTGAATACTTGAGTGGATTGTTAAAACTGATTGAGTTTGTGTTTTATTGTTGAAAAGATAGAATGGTTATGTTTGTTGGTTGAGTAACAGGTTTGATCTTCATTTTTCCCAACGGAAGTTAAATGTTAAAGCTTGAACCAGATTTCTCAGATTCTAGCATATCGAGAGGGGGAGTCTGGATCAACAGTCAAAGGGAAGATTGAAGTTTAAAGTTTAAAGCTTGAAGATAGAGATTGATGAGAGTTTTTACAATGTTTGAAGATTGTTAAAGACAAAGACTTGAAGCCAAAGACTTCATCAACATCCAAGGGGGAGTCTGTTGGTGCACTAAATGTCTGCTGATTACGTCATTATCAAGTCTTGTGTCTAGGATTGTTTGAATGATTACACATTAGGTTTTAAGTTAGGGTTTTTATGTTGAACACACATGATTTCGCTTGAAAGGATATGTGGATGCTTGAAGCGAAATCAACATAACAGATTTCGCTTCAGACAACCTCAAGCGAAATCATGCTGCTCTATATATAGGTGTGTTGGTCATTTGAAGAGAAGAGTTGTTGTCATTGTACGTGTGACGAAGTGCTGACGGATTTGTATCAGAAAACCTTGTACAAGCACTCATATTAATCAGAAAAGAAAGATTAAAAGGATTAGAGCTGTTATGACTTAGTTTACTTTGATTCCGCCTCTGTAAACTGAGATGAATTGCCTTGACTGACGTTTAAGGGTCATAGAACGGTCCAACAGGGTTAGGCTTGGGTTAAAGGTAGGTGGTTGGGTTAGTGGTTAGTAAAAGGGCGAAAAGCGTAAAAGCGTCGGTTTTCGTATGACTTTTTATTTTTGCAATTTTTATTTTGATGAAGTCTTTTTTTTTCAAACAAAGTTATTTTTGATGAACTTGTTTGTTTATTTTCTTCTTTTGCTTCATCATCAACATTTTTTTTTGAAAACTCATACGAAAAACCGAGCTTGTTACTAAAACAAAGGGTTAAAAATAAAAAAGGTTTTGGTGGGTGAAAGGGTGTTTGGTTTGGGTTAAGAAATGAAAAGGTTTAGGCTCAAAGGGGTTAACTATGGAGATTTTGGGTAGGTGGTAAAAAAAAAGAAAAAATAATGATGTAGAAATAAAAAGGGTTAGTCCTAATGCCTCCATCATTTACTTACTCGGGTTTAAGTTGGTAAGGACCGTTAATGTATCGTCGTGGCAAGTTCTAGAGTTGTAAGAACCAAGCGGCTATTCACACAAGAAATGAAAAATGAGCATTTAGTTTAAAGATATGTATTTGTATTCTCAATAAAGGCTCAAAACTCACTTTTGTGGGAATGGGTTTTTATGTGATCAAGTATATATAATCAAATTTAAACTAAGCTTGTCATGCCGTTTCATAATTTTCTTATGTTGGTTCTTTTTATCACGACGCGGTCGGTTGTAAATTTGTAAAAATATAACCTTTTTAGAACTTGTTATTCCCAAATTAAACCAAGACAAGTAAAAAAAATGAAAATTTTTGAAAAAATTTGGGGTGATTAGCGGTTCCAATAGAATTTTGTGTAAGGCTTGTTTTTAGGACTTACAAGATTCAAGGTTTTAGCATCCCCCCACACTTAAATTACACACTGTCCTCAATGTGTCCCAAAAATAAGTTTTTCGGTTGATTAAAATGTGTAAAAGTGGGTTAAAAACAAGATTTTATGGTACTGGGTAGCTGCACACGGGGTGGTGTTGGCATAGCACGACCCCGTGGTCAGACTGCCAGTATCAAATTTAAACAGAAGGCTGGGCACGGGGGCGTGTTCAGTGAGCACGGCCCCGTGTCCAGTTACCTGAACTGGGCATTTTCTGCAGAACCTCGGGCACTGGGGCGTGTTGGGTTGAGCACGGCCCCGTGCTGAACTTGCTGTAATGAAGAAAAATCATTGGGAGGCTCTGTTTTTGTGCATGGGGTGTGGGTTCAAGTTTCCCTTAGTAACCTCCATCATCCCGAGTGTGTTTTATTCCTGAAAATTAAAACTAAACTAGAAAATGTAAAAGTTAATCTAAACTAAAACTACGGATAGTTCCGCGGAATGCCTCCGTGGTGCGCCACGTTTATAAGGGTCCTTGGCTAGACCCACCTTATCAGGTGGTTCTGGCTCATCTTCAATTAGGGGGTCGTCATTGCCGAATGGATATTTCATTGATCGCTCAAGGTCGACACTTTTTTTTAATGCCCCTAATTGAATAGGTAGATTGTTGCGCTTCCGGTTTTTCAAAGCTTCGTGGGTTTTTACAAAGGGTTGTCCCAACACTAGAGGAGCGTCATCGAGGATGACAAAGTCGGTTGGGATTACCATTTGATTTGTTTGAACCAAGACATCCTCAACTACAACGATTGATTTTATCACTTTCCGATTAGATAGAAAAATGGGTATTTGAAGTGGAGAAAAATCACTAATACTTAATTTTTCGAAAATGTAGTTGGGCATTATGTTAACGCAAAGATCTTTATCAATTGTGACATTACTAATAAATGAATTTTGAAAAAAAAACATGGAACCGGTGTAATGTTGATTTCAAATGGATCTTCTTTTATTAGCGAGGTTTGATCTTTAGTTAACTTAACACTTACCGTTTCGTCAATTTTAGTGTTAGTGTTTAACTCTTTTAAAAACTTAGTATGAGTTGGAACTAAACAATGATTTTCAAAAGAAGGTGACAAGAGATTAATTTCTTCAAAATTAGACTCTTCTTGAATTTCAGCGTTGTCAGACTCACCTTTTTCGTTGTTTAACTCATGTGCTGGTTTTTCACTTATTTGTTCTTCCATTTTTACACTTTCAGTTATCTCTTCTTTATTTAATTCTTCTCTTGCGCGGGACTCCTCTTCCCTTGCGCGAGATTCTTTTATATAGCGATCGATAACTCTAAGGTGTTCTAGTATCCTATCGGTTACTTCGGTTATAGAAAAAGGATCGGGATTTTCAAAGCTTGAATCCGGTTGTTCGATCCTTTGTTCCCCATAATACCCATATGAAGTAGATGGTTCACACCATTGTTATTCATTATAAGCATATGATGGATAAGGGTCGTAATTTTGTTCTTTATAGTACTCATATGAGGTGGGTTTTTCACGCCATGGTTCCTCATAATAAGCATATGAAGGTGGTGGCTCATATCTTGGTTCCTCAAAGTATGAGTAGGGAGGCTCATACCTTGGTTCATCAAAATATGAGTATGAGGGAGGAGGTTCATACCTTTGGTCTTCATAGTAGGTGTATGAAGTTGATGGCTCGTACCTGGGCTCCTCATAGTAGGTGTATGAAGTGGATGGTTGATATAAGTCACAATACTAAACCGAGTGCGGGTCACCACAATTAGTGCAATAATTATTCCTACAATCATCCTCCTCATAGGTGTAGTTGTAACCTCCTGAGTATTGATCCATAAGAATCACTCAGCAGACCACAACCAAGTCTCGAGATCAGAAAACAAAAATAAAAACGGAAACAGAGGCTGGACACGGCCCCGTGTACAGAATCTGTATTTGGGCGTTTTAATTAAAGTTACTGATTTCGTTGAGCACGGGGCGTGTTCAGTGAGCACGGCCCCGTGTTCAAGCTACTGTATCTGGGTGTTTTATGAAAAATATGCAGCACGGCCCCGTGTTCAGTGAGCACGGCCCGTGTTCAACCTACTGTAATGCAAAACTAAACTAAAATGCAGAAAAATGTGCTCGCGTTTTAAAAAGGTTTTGAAAAACTGATTAGGCCGTCGATTTTAAGCTTTCTTAAAATCCTTGTGTCCCCGGCAACGGCGCCAAAAACTTGAGGAGTGTGAAGTGTGTATATAAGTTTAAGTATATTTTAAGCCCTTTTTACACTTTTTAGCCAAGTTTTAAATTTATAAAACACGATATTTACTAACACTAAACACACATATGGGCAAGTGCACCCATCGTGAGCGTAGTATAGTGTTGGTAAGATACCGAGGTCGTCCAAGGACACAAGAGCTTTTAGTACCGGTTTATCCTCAACGTCTAATCAAATCAAAAACTTAGAAAAAAAGGTTTTTAAACTAGAAAAATAAAAACTAACTAAAATGCTGAAAAATAAAAATAAAAGTAAAAACAGATAGACAAGATAAATCACTTGGCTCCGACTCGTGTTTAGTGTAACCTTTGATTATTTCCGCACTTTTGCACTTTTTAAGAGATTATCTTAGTTATTGTAGTAGGCCCCTCTTTTGAAGGTGACGTTACCCTCAACCCAGTAGTTTGAGTCAGCAAGGATACAATCCTAAAGGGTCGGATTATTGAAAGATAATTAATTAAGTTATTAATGCATATTATGGTAGGCCCCTCTTTTGAAGGTGACGTTACCCTCGGCTAAGTAGTCTGAGTCAACAGGGATACAGTCCTAAGTAGTCGGGTTAAAGTATTAATAGTAGCTTACATATGAGGGGATCAAAGAGTTTGGACCCCCACCATCCAATACCGGCGGGTATTGAAGGAGGTCGTACTAAATTTGACCCAGGTCCTTGCAGGATCTATATACTGAACAAGGCAAGACTCTTACCAAACCGTTCCCTTAACCCCCGACCAGGTAGCCAACATACCTCCATATAGACCGTGGAGATATGAATGGTTAAAATCTTTTATTTTATATAGACAGTAAAATAATGCCAAGACACCACGGACAAACGATAAGGAAGAATCACCTTCAACATAAGAAACTAGTTATTAAAGTCATTAATACATAACCAAGTAAAAAGTGCGAAAAGATTAAAAATAAAAAGTATTACACTAGACACTTGTCTTCACCAAGTGATGTAAGAGACTTAGGCAAACATGGCCTTTGATTGTCAAGAACTCTTACGATCAATCTTGGATCCCGAGACGACTCACACACTCTATGATGGACAATGGATGATGGTGGTTGATGATGATGTTATGGTGGTGGTGGGTGGTGGGTGAAGTGTGAGAGAGGTGGTGTGCCAAGGGATGATTTGCACTTCAGCCAAGCACTCCTATTTATAGGCTGAATAGAAGCTCGGGCACGACCCGTGTCCATTGCGCACGACCCCGTGTCCATCCTCTTCTCTGTCTTCATTAATTGCAGTTTGTCTGCATTAGTTGACCACGCCCCCGTGTCCGCTGGGCACGGCCCCGTGTGCAGAAGCATATCTGTACTATAAAGATTTGCCTGGATTCTGCGAATCTTATAGTTGACCACGGCCCCGTGTCCGCTGAGCACGGCCCCGTGGTGGGCGATAGAAGCTTCTACAGCTTTGTCTTTTCTGCTGGGACTTGGGCACGCCCCCGTGTTCACTGAGCACGGGGTGTGTTCAGCCTTCTGTTTTCTTGTTTTGCTTGGGAAGATGCTGTCGTGGGGTCGGGCATGTCACGTTTGTTCCTTTTCTTGTATTTATGTTAGATTTAGCTGTCTTTTTGCTTCTTTTGTTAATTTGAGCTCATTTAATTCTAAAAATACAAAAGGAAGACAAAAGCACATTTTTTCCAACATTAGTACTAAAAAAGGGTTAGTTTTATGCCACAATTGATGTAATTTATATGTTGCATTTTGCACACATCATTTACCCATTACATCATCATCCAAACACCAAATTAATTAAAACTATCATTCATTCAAATAGAGAAAGTTACATAATAATCCTAATAAATTAAAATTCTAGATAAATAGGTCAAAAGAAACAAAAGAAGTCTAAACCAAGAAGTTCTAGCCTAAAGTTTATTCTTATAAGCAAAATTTCCGAAAAGATAACTCTTTCTGTTTGATGTGGCTCGAAGAACTTCTTCCTCCGGATATGGGTTCCTCATACGTCGGCGAGCCATTCCTCTATCTCTCTTGGGAGAAGAAAGGCGGGCTCATTTGCATCAGTTTGAGGGGGAACAATCTCCAACGGGACTTCTTGCAAATCTTCAAGAGGAGGCCCTGCGGGGATGTCATCCCACCCGGTGGGATTATTGACTCCAAGTGCTAGGTTCCAATCCTCTTGATGGAGGATTGGCTCCATGGGAGGTGTCACAAGAATGTTCAACCTCTGGTGCAAGAGGTTGATTTCTTGAAAACTGTCATCCCACCCTGCGAGGATGTCATCCCACCCGGTGGGATTATTGAAGGGGTGTTCGAAAGGACCCATTGCGACGAAAGCGACTTCATTGCTTACGGAACGGGTCAATTGAGAGGTTAAGCCAAAGATTGGTGGGACAATAAAAAGAATGAAATAGGAGCTGAAGCGGCAAGGGCCATGACATGGGAGGAGTTTAAGACACCGTTTCTTAAACATCATAGTCCCAAGGCGGTCATTAATAAAATCAAGGAAGAGTTCATGCAACTTAGGCTCAAGGGCGAGACCATAGACAAGATTACGGCGACGTTTATGGATAAGATGAAGTTTTGTAGTGAATTGGTGACGAATGAAGAACAGAAAATATAGTACTACTATAACATGTTGAGTGCTGAATATAGGGAGTTTATGACTCCTTCAAAATACGAGACCCTTACCGAAATCATAAACGTTGCTCGGGAACGGGAAATTGAGTTGAAGAAACAAGTTGAAAGGGGTGAGCGAAGGGCACAGGATGTGAATCCAAGTCCTACAAAGAAAGCTCGAACTAGAGAATCGGGAAAGAAGGTGGATGCTAAAGGCGGGTCACCAAGTTGCAAGGTGTGTGGAAAAGGGCACAAGGGAGAGTGCCGCTTCAAAGACAAGCCGTGTCCGGTTTGTGGGAAGACGGGACACACCGCATCGTTATGTACCGGAAAGGTTTCCATTTGTTATTAATGTTATCAGCCCGGCCACAAAAAGTCTAAATGCCCAGACTTAGTTGGAAAGAGAGATGTTAAAGAATCTCCAACAGAAACTCCAAAGGCGAAGGCTAGGTCCTTCCAACTTACCGCTATTGAAGCAAAGACAGAACCCGATGTGGTCTCAGGTATATTCATAATTAACTGAATTCCTGCACGTATATTGTTTGATACGGGTGCGAATAAATCTTTCATTTCACATGGATTTATTCGACATCCTTCATTTGTATTGATGAAATTATCTGTGCCCTTAGAAGTTGAAATAGGGGACAACAAAAGTTTTATAGTTTGTGATATTTGTCGAGGCTGCAAGTTAAGCATCGATGATGAAGAATACTTGATAGACCTAATCCCGATGTCAATGGGGGAGTTTCAAGTAGTCGTTGGGATGGATTGGCTATCTCAGCACCACGCAAAGGTCGTCTGTTGTCGTAAGGAGATAAAGCTAACATCTCCGAGTGGAAAACACGTCACTATCTATGGTGAAAAAGGAGGTAACCCCATAATATGCTCGATGTTGAAAGCTCACAAGCTTATGAAGCAAGGATGTAAGGCATTTATGATATACGCGAATGAGCCCGAGAAAGAATCACTGAAGATTGAAGATGTACGGGTAGTGCGGGACTACGAAGATGTGTTTCAGAAAGATTTACCGGGAATACTGCCCGAACGAGAAGTAGAGTTCGGAATCGAATTGATTCCGGGCGCAAAACCTGTAGCTAAAGCACCGTACCGACTCGCACCGTCGGAATTACAAGAATTGATGTCCCAGATTCAAGACCTGCTTGACAAAGGATTCATAAGGCCGAGTGTGTCTCCTTGGGGCGCACCGGTACTGTTCGTGAAAAAGAAAGACGGAAGCATGCGCATGTGTATCGATTACCGGGAGTTAAACAAACTCTCGGTAAAGAACCGATACCCGCTTCCGAGGATAGATGATCTATTCGACCAATTACAAGGTGCGAACTGGTTTTCAAAGATTGACCTTAGATCGGGGTATCACCAACTAAAGGTCAAGGAGGAAGATGTGCCGAAGACGGCTTTCTGCACGCGATACAGACATTACAAGTTCCTCGTGATGTCATTTGGGCTGACAAATGCACCCGCGGCTTTCATGGACCTCATGAACCGGGTTTGCAAGCCAATGCTAGACAAATCGGTCATCGTGTTCATCGATGATATTTTGGTGTATTCGAAAAGTGAAGCTGAGCATGCACACCACTTACAAGAGGTGTTAGAGATACTTAGACGAGAAAGGTTGTATGCGAAATTTTCTAAGTGCGCCTTTTGGTTACGAGAGGTGCAATTTCTCGGCCACATCATAAGTGTCGATGGAGTATTGGTAGATCCGTCAAAGATTGAGGTCGTGTCGAAATGGAATCTCCTGAAGAACCCTTCGGAAATTAGAAGCTTCTTAGGGCTTGTGGGATACTATAGGAGATTCATTCAAGATTTCTCCAAGATTGCGTCGCCACTAACAAAGTTAACCCGAAAGGAGGAAAAGTTCATTTGGGGGTTGAACAAGAAAGGGCGTTTGAAACGTTAAAGGAGAAATTAACTCAAGCTCCGGTATTAACGTTGCTGGACGGAGTCGAGGACATGGTGGTTTATTCGGATGCCTCATTATTGGGGCTAGGATGCGTTCTGATGCAACGGGGCAAAGTTATAGCTTATGCTTCGAGGCAATTAAAGATACATGAAAAGAAATATCCCGCAGATGATCTCGAATTAGCTGCAGTGGTGTTTGCGTTGAAAATATGGAGGCACTATTTGTATGGGGTAAAGTGCACCATATTCACCGATCACAAGAGCTTAAAATACTTCTTCGATCAGAAGGAGTTAAATATGCGCCAGAGACGATGGTTGGAAACGATGAAGGATTTCGACTGTGAAATACACTACCACCCCGGAAGGGCAAATGTGGTGGCGGATGCTCTGAGCAGAAAAGCGGACTATGTCCCAATACGGGTAAGGTCGATGCAGCTTGTGGTGACCTCGGGTATACTTGATCATATCCGAGATGCACAAGTAGAAGCAGTAAAAGAGGAGAACTGGAAGAAGGAACGAATAATCGGCCAATTAAAAGATTTGTCAGATGGAAAGAACGGGTTGAAGACTCGATCCGGAAGAATATGGGTTCCAAACACCTGTGGAGTGAAGGCACTATTACTTGACGAAGCCCATAAATCCCGCTATTCTATTCATCCAGGAGCGACCAAGATGTATAATGATCTGAAACAAAATTATTGGTGGCCTGGAATGTAGAGGGATGTAGTGAAGTATGTGGAGAAGTGCTTGACTTGCTTACAAGTCAAGGCGGAACACCAGAAACCTTATGGGAAACTGCAACCTTTGGAGATCCCGGTTTGGAAATGGGAACATATCACTATGGACCTATTTACCAAACTACCTAAAACGATTCGGGGATTCGACGCCATATGGGTGATTGTGGATAGATTGACGAAGAGTGCACATTTTATTCCTATACGCGAAACATATACTTCGAAAAAGATGTCCGAGGTATATACAAACGAAATAGTGGCACGAAACTCTTCATTAGCAGATGGGAACGAAACTCTTCATTAGCACCGCTTACCATCCTCAGACGGATGGGCAGAGCGAGAGAATGATACAGACGCTAGAGGATATGTTACGGGCGTGTATCATCGACTTTGGTGGAAGTTGGGATGTTTATCTACCTTTGGCCGAATTTTAATATAACAATAGTTACCATTCGAGTATCGGCATGGCGCCTTACGATTGAAGTGTAGAACCCCGGTGTGTTGGGGTGAAGTGGGACCACGCGAATTGGCCCATACAGATGTAATTCAGGCCACTAATGAGAAGATTGAAGTGGTACGAGCTCATTTGAAAGCAGCCCAAGATAGGCAGAAGTCATATGCCGATAAAAGACGAAGACCGAATGAATTTCAGATAGGCGACATGGTTATGTTGAAGGTTTCCCTTTGTAAGGGCGTTATTAGATTCATAAAAAGAGGGAAACTAAGCCCAAGGTTTATCGGGCCATTTAAAATCATCGAACGAGTTGGCAAAGTAGCTTATCGCCTCGAGCTACCGGAAGAGTTGAGTGGGATACATGGCACGTTTCACGTGTCGCAATTACGGAAATGTCTAGCGGATGAAACAGCTTATATCCATTATCACGATATCGAGGTGGATAATAACTTGAATTATGCGGTAAGACCATTGGATATTTTAGATCGAAAGGTCAAGCATTTGCGAAACAAACAAATCGATCAAGTCATCAAGATCAAGTGGGAGCATAGGAAAGGTTCGGACACTACGTGGGAGTCCGAAGAGGAGATGTGACGTCTATACCCTACATTATTCGGTACGTACTTTGGTTTCGGGGACGAAACCCTTTTTAAGGGGGGGTGAACTTGTAACATCCCAAAAATATGTATTCTTAAATTTGCAAATTAGATTGCAAATAAATTAGTAAAATAAACTAACTAGGAATAACACTAACCTAGTTAGAGGATGACTTGTGTGTAGTTAAGGATCTAAAAATAAACTAAGAGAAACTAGAGGGACCAAAAGTGTTTAACTTGAAACTAGTTTTAATAAAAACATTTTATTAAAACACAAACACTCCATTTGGAGTCTGCTGGAGATCGACCAGAGCAGGGGGGGCGACCCAAGCTTCTCAAAACCCTAAGTTAATGCTATTTGATCAATTGAAGGCCAATTTCAGTCCCAAATCAAAATCCGAACATAGATTAGTGATCAACTCAGTGAAAGGGATCATAAGGTATGTGAATCTTGTAGAAAATTCTCATCTAAATTTCTGAATGAACATAGAAAATTTGAATTGATGATTGCATATTAGTTGTTTGGGATGAAATAATGTCTAGGGACAAACCCTAGTCCATTTACTTGATGAAATTGTGCCTATTTCGTGTGAAATTCATAATCACCATTAAAGGTGATAAGTGGGTTTTGTGAAACTTGATAAACACTAGGATTATAGTGGTTGTTTTAGATTTGACATATGTGAAGTGATTTCAGAATTCTAGAGGTTAAAGTTCATGTAAGGTAGATGATTGATGAAAATTTAGGGCTATATGACAAGTTATGAACTTGGAAATATATCGTGCAAATTTCTGCCCTTAAAGTGTTTGCATAAATGCCTCAAAGAAGGCTTAAATTTGAAAATTTGAGTTAAACCGCATGATTGTGATGTTTCGGCAAAATATGCGAACTATGAATTGAAAAGAGTTCTAAACATGACTTGGTTGAACTCTATAGGAAAGGATATCAGAGCTCCAAGTAGACAAGCCGGTGGCGACTTGCGTTTGAAGGGCGTGCACTAAAGGTATGTAACTTGACCCGCTACATTAAATAAATTGTTGTTAAACTACGCATAGTCGCATTGTAGAATAGAAGTTGTGTTAATTTTAGTGACCATGATCGTTACTTGAATTAATAGGGTTAGAATTGATAAGGAGCCGTTTGGTAGTCATCATATTGGAGGATTTCCACAAGATGAGCCAACGGGTCGAATGATAGTGTAAATTGTAGTATTAGTGTTTTAATTTGGTTAGCGATGGCGATATCAATCACAAGAGCATTAAACCATGGGATTGGTAAGGAAATTCAAGTGATGCTAAGCCCTGAATGATGGGCATAAGGTGCCATAGGCTTACTAGTGAAATGGTAGTAAAATGGGTAAAGTTAGAGTGGGTCGAATAAATGCATAGTGACATTTAGTCGTTCGGTCCATAAATCAAATTTTCGGTATGATAATTGTAATAGGTACGTCGGTAATGAATTTACAGATGTATAGGAAAAAGAATCACCTAAAACGGACTTACGAGTCAAAAGTTATGGCCAAACGAAGTTAAAAATCTGAATTTCCGGAGCTGGCAGCAAATGCAGCTTACAAACCTGCATCTGCTGGAAAACCGACTTCCCCGCGCCACGCGACAGGATCACTTAGATCCGGCGCGACACGCGGGAGTTATCGCGACACGCGACAAAACAAATGGTACCTGGCACGACACGTGACAGGATCGATTTTGAAATTTTATTTTATTTTTCACCTTTCGATGTCGGAACTTGTTTATATGTACTATATTAATGTCAAAACTAACGTTTTTAGTGGTTTTGACCCTAGGTGACAATGGGGATCTTACGGATGGCGGTCAAGCAAGTTTTGAAGAACCGAACACACACTTTAGAAGCATCCGCGATATCTAACTTTAATAGACAATGTTTTGGGATGTAAACAATTTGCTAAACAACTTATCAATGTTTGAATTAGTCGGTAGTTGACTATTGTTTTGTTACTTTAGGACTTTACTTTTGGACGTCTTTTAAATAAAATCATATGAATTATTATTAAATTCAAGTAGTAATTAGACGGGTGTTACATTGGGCACGCCCCCGTGCTTATTGAGCAAAGGGCGTGTTCAGCCTTCTGTTCTCTTGTTTTGCTTGGGAAGATGTTGTCGGGGGTTCGGCCATGCCATGTTTATTCCTTTTCTTGTATTTATGTTAGATTTGGCTGGCTTTTTGCTTCTTTTGTTCATTTGAGCTCATTTAATCCTGAAAATACAAAAGGAAGACAAAAACACACTTTTTCCAACATTAGTACTAAAAAAGGGTTAGTTTAATGCCACATTTGATGTAATTTATATGTTGCATTTTGCACACATCAGCATGCCAGGATCAGACGAAGTCAACAGTCATCCCAATATGAGGAATGACAATACAAGGATGAATGTAACAGCTGCAGATTTACAAACAATGATAGATAATGCTGTCACTCGAGCCATGGACAGACAGTTCAAAGAGTCAAGTAGTACTCGCAGCAGGACCCAAACTGAACCTCATGCAAAACCACCTACCAAGACACATGTATCTCATAAGTACGATTCTCACCATTCTTCAAATCAGAGAAGTGTTCCATCCCAACGAATTGTGCTCGATCAGGAGCCACGTGTTAAGACCTGCTCCTACAAGTACTTTGTCTCTTGCAAACCGAGGGACTTCACAGGAGAAAAAGGAGCCATCGATTGTATGACATGGCTTGATGAGATGGACACTGTAGTAGACATCAGTGGATGTGCAGAACAAGATATTGTGAAGTTTGTTTCACAATCATTCAAAGGAGAAGCTTTGGCTTGGTGGAGGTCGCTAGTCCAAGCCACTAGAAAGATCCCATTGTATAACTTATCTTGGGATCAATTTGTTGCTCTAATCAAGGAAAACTTCTGTCCTCAACATGAGGTGGAAAAGATAGAAACAGACTTCTTGACTCTGGTCATGAAGAATTTAGATTGTCACGCATATCTTACGAGCTTCAACACCATGTCTCGACTGGTTCCTTACTTAGTCACCCCTGAACCTAAACGCACAACGCATTTTATTGGAGGCCTAGCACCAGAGATCAAAGGAAATGTCAAAGCATCCAGGCCTACCACATTCAGGTCTGTGGCGGACTTATCCTTATCCCTCACATTAGATGCTATCAGGAATAAGTCTGTTAAGACTTCTGATGAGGGAAACTGTAAAAGGGAGGAGGAACGCTCCCATCATTCAGACAAGAAGAAAAAGGGGAATTCTGAGCACAAGAAAGGTACCAAGTTCAAGAAAAACTCGAGTCAGTCTGACAACAGGCCTAAGTGCAGAAACTGCATAAAGCATCATTCTGGGAAGTGTACAATTGACCCACATGCTAAACTTTGTGGGATTTGCAAGACCAAGGGTCACAAGATGTTAGAATGCAAGGAGTTGAAAAATGCAACATGTTACAACTGTAACGAAAAAGGGCACATCAAAACCAATTGCCCAAAACTTGCAAAGAAGCCTGAAGAGGCTAAAAAGACAAATGCTCGAGTCTTTCAGATGAATGCGCAGGAAGCGGTACAGAATGATAATGTTATTACAGGTACTTTCCTTATCAATGATATTTATGCTAGAGTGTTGTTTGATTCTGGTGCAGACAAGTCTTTCGTAGACAATAAATTTTGTAAACTGTTAAATCTGCCTGTTAAAACTCTAAGCAAAAATTATGAGGTAGAATTGGCCGATGGTACCATAGAGATTGCTTCAACAATTTTAGATGGATGTTTTATATCCATTAGGAATCACTCTTTTCCTCTGTCATTGCTTTCGTTGAAGTTAGCAGGATTCGACATAGTAATAGGCATGGATTGTTTGGCTCATAACCAAGCCCAAATTTGTTTGTAATAAGAAGCAAGTGGTTATTAAGACTCCTTATGGTGAACCACTTACAATACAAGGAGACACACAGTATGGGTTGCCTAAATAAGTGTCTATGCTTAAGGCATCGAAGTGTTTGAAGAAAGGTTGTGTCATTTACATGGCACATGTAACTGTCGACTAGCCAAAGCCCAAGATTGAAGATATTCCTGTTATCTCAGAATACCCAGACGTGTTTCCTGAAGAACTACCTGGTTTACCTCCAGACCGGATCGATATCATTCCTAGAGCAGCACCAGTTGCAAGAGCACCCTATCGTTTGGCACCTACAGAGATGAACGAATTGAGATGACAGTTGGATGATTTGTTGGCAAAGGGTTTTATTCGACCTAGCTCATCCCCTTGGGGAGCGCCGATTCTGTTTGTGAAGAAAAAGGATGGATTAATGCGTCTATGCATTGATTATCGGGAGCTGAACAAGGTTACAATTAAGATCAGATATCCATTGCCCAGAATCGACGATCTGTTCTATCAACTTCAAGGAGCAAGCTACTTTTCAAAGATCGATCTTAGGTCAGGTTACCATCAGCTGAAGGTAAGAAACGAAGATGTGCATAAGACTGCATTCAGAACTCGATATGGCCACTACGAGTTCTTAGTGATGCTTTTCGGGCTCACTACTGCACCTGCAGCATTCATGGATCTCATGAATCACATTTGCAAGCCATATCTAGACAAGTTTGTCAATGTTTTTATTGATGACATACTGATATACTCAAAGAATCAAGCCGATCATGGAAAACATCTCCTATGTATTCTTAAACATCTTCAGCAAGAGAAGCTCTACGCCAAGTTTTCAAAATGTGAGTTTTGGCTCCGTGAAGTCCAATTTCTTGGGCACGTAGTGAGTGAGCGTGGTATCCAGGTGGATCCCGCTAAGATTGAAGCCATTGTGAACTGGCAAGCACCGAAAACACCTACAGAAATTCGCAGCTTCTTGGGTCTAGCAGGATACTACAGGCGTTTCATTGAAAAATTTTCAAGGATTGCTGCACCCCTAACTTCATTGACTCGCAAGAATATAAAGTTCGATTGGGAGCCCAAGTAACAAGAATCTTTTGAGATTCTTAAACAAAAGTTGAGCAATGCTCCAGTATTGACATTGCTAGAAGGGATTGAAGAGTTTGTTGTGTACTGTGACGCATCGCACACTGGTATGGGTTGTGTGCTCATGCAGAGAGGCAAGGTCATTGACTATACCTCACGTCAATTAAAGGTGCACGAAAAGAAGTACACCACCCATGTTTTGGAATTGGGTGCCATTGTTTTTGCACTGAAGGTTTGGAGGCATTATTTATAGGGAACCAAGTGTGTGATTTATTCTAATCATAAAAGCCTTCAACACTTGTTCAATCAGAAAGATCTTAATATGAGGCAGCGTCGTTGGATGGAAACATTAAATGATTATGATTGCGAAATTCGCTACCATCCAGGCAAAGCGAATGTTGTAGCTGACGCTCTAAGCAGGAAAGAAAGGGTTAAACCGATAAGAATCAATGCCAAAAGCATTGAACTAAAGAACAGCTTGAATGAAAAGTTGTTAGCTGCTCAGAAGGAAGCTGTTTTGGAAACTAACTTTCCGAATGAGAAGTTTGGCGTCACTGCTGATCAACTGTAATATGACAAGGATGGGATCCTTAGATTAAATGGTCGAATCTGGGTCCCTATCCATGGAGGGCTTAGAGATGTGATTCTCCAAGAAGCCCAAAGCTCTAAATATTCAGTCCATCCAGGCAGTGATAAGATGTATCAGGATCTGAAAGCAAACTATTGGTGGATAGGATTGAAGAAATCTATAGCCACTTATGTGGCTAAGTGTCTGACGTGCGCCCAGGTTAAAGCTGAACATCAAAGACTGCCAGGATTGCTACAACAGCCTGAAGTTCCCACTTGGAAGTGGGAAATAGTAACTGTGGATTTTATCACCAAGTTACCAAAGACAAAACGTGGGAATGATACAATATGGGTTATAGTCGACAGACTGACGAAGTCAGCTCATTTTATACCCATAAAGGAGACACATAGCTCCGATAAACTAGCCCAGCTATATGTGGATGAGATTGTATCTCTCCATGGAGTGCCCGTATCTATTATCTCCGATAGGGATACAAGATATCTCATTTTTGGAAAAGCTTTCAGCAATCCTTAGGCACTCGTTTGAATTTTAGTAATGCTTACCATCCTCAGACGGATGGGCAAAGTGAGCGTACGATTCAAGCCTTGGAAGACATGTTGCGTGCTTGTGTTATCGACTTGGGTGGAAGTTGGGATGGCCATCTTCCTTTGATTGAATTCTCGTACAATAATAGCTATCATTCAAGTATCCAAGCCGCGCCTTTTGAGGCCTTGTACAGAAGGAAGTGCAGAACGCCAGTTTGTTGGGCAGAAGTTGGAGATGTCCAACTGACAGGACCTGATATAGTCTTGGAGATGACAGATAAGACTGTACAGATCCGAGATCGCCTCAAAGCTTCCAGGGAT
Source organism: Helianthus tuberosus (assembly GCA_030545235.1). Taxonomy (NCBI): domain Eukaryota; kingdom Viridiplantae; phylum Streptophyta; class Magnoliopsida; order Asterales; family Asteraceae; genus Helianthus; species Helianthus tuberosus. The sequence continues at coordinate 56,515,097 of CM060406.1, forward strand.
AGGCAGAAAAGCTATGAGGATATGAGGCGTAAACCTCTAAAGTTTGAAGTTGGTGATAAAGTACTACTAAAGGTATCTTCCTGGAAAGGGGTGATGCGTTTTGGTAATGTAGGATCGTGTTTCGACCCGAACGAGTCGTTCAGAGGAGTTCTGATCAGATACAGGTGCGGAAAACAAGTATCTGACTTAGAAACAGCTATCAAATCACTTTAAACTCCTTTTTGTATTGATATCTGACAGATTACAGCCAAATCTCACACCGGCAGCTCCTCGGTATGGAATTGCACAACTCATCCATGATTTCGTTTATGAGCACCTATATATAATGCTTGAGATTTCGCTCCAATGTACACTACCATATGAGCGAAATCATCAAAGACCACATAAGCGAAACCTCCTGAATGTTCCTATGAGCGAAACCCCTAGGTCCATATAAGCTAAATCATCATCTAAGACATATATGCTATCCTATTTTCTCGTATAACGTTCCCTGATCTAACAATCTAAGACTAAGACTCGATACAAGACAAAGTCGACAGATGCATGCACCAACAGACTCCCCCTCAGATGTTGACGAGTCGACTATCGAGTCATGATAATGCTGTGTCTTCACTTCTTCAGTCTTGATCAGTCTCTGGACTTCTCTCTCTCTCTCTATCTTCATCTATTTCTCTTTTTCACCAACAAACTTCTTTTCTTAGATGTTGACATCTTTAAATTTATCATCATCAACATGCACTCCCTCTTAAATGTTGACTTATCCTGCATAAAACTCTACCACAAACATAAGTTTTATGATAAACATTTAAGCATATAGACACCATTTGAAACTATCTCAAACAAATATATCAATTCATTTATGATGAACCACTTGAAACTATATCGTTTTTCTTATCAAAATAACACACTCTCCCAAACCATCTGTTCTTCATGTTTAGCAATTGGAATTTTGAAAATTAGCTTTTCAATATCAGTCGTCGAAAATCTTTTTGAATTTTTTCAAAATTTATGCTAAAACATATCAAAAATCTTTTTGGATTTTCTGAAAGAAAATAACTGACACCACTTGTAAAATCAAGAAAAAACAGAAATAAAATATTTACAGACAATATTTTTGTGAGTTTGTGCAAGAGGATCATATCAGTTGTTGAGACAAATCATCAACACAGTTAAGCTTTAAACATTTTAAGTTCTAAACAATTCACTTAGATTGTCAGTATACTGGTCCACTTAAATTCTCACACAAAGTTCAACTGCTTCGAGATACGATATTAATGTCTTAAGCACTTAAACTTAATCATGTGTCCCACCTCAGAATATACTCCCGTATCCAGATCCCAATATTCAGTCTTACAGATGAGTATACCACAGATGATATCTGTAAGGGGTTATAATGCGAGGGCCGTGAGAGCTCAGGTCGATACTCCTGTATACGCAGAGAGATGACGGCTTCGACTTTTGGTGTGCCCCCTTTAGAGGATCTTTTGTTACAACAGCAATGACTATCAATTTTATTGTTTCATCAATTTGCTGAGGGCGACGCTATGTTTCAAGCAAGCGGAAAGTATTCTCCCGGGACTAGGCCATTGCTTCCGCAAAATCAGAAGTCCTAAGATAATACCCCAGATATCACTGAGTATAAAGACCTAGTATCTCAGAAAGAGGGACCTTTCAAACAAGATTTCAGGGGTTACCCATATATCCGAGAGATGTTTCCCCACGATATAAGCAAGTTTGGAATTAGGTTTATATCTCGTCACAATCTACTAAATGTGCAAAAATCTACTGGCACATCATCAGTGAGACCGTTTATCACTTTTTATCTTACCAATTCTTTAGCATGCCGTGATCGTCCACTGATGTACTATCATTTCCTCTTTTATACAACAAAACTCATTTTCATTTTATCATGTTTTTGGCTTTTTCAAATTTTCAAATGTTTTTGGATTTTCTGAAATTTACTACTCCCCCTAAAATGCAAACACATTTTAGGAAATTTGAAAATAAACTGTACAATAAAGAGACAACTGATATCGAATCACTTCAAATCACCATCCACTTGGCATAAACAATCAGAACTCCCCCTTTCAACAAACTATTTTCTCATTTAGATTTCAAAACACTTAAGTTTGTTTTAATCAAAATGATTTTTCCGGAAAATAAGTTTGTTTTTGCCACTTGTAGGGGCATGGTTCATCATATTGTTTTTCATCCACTTGTATGAAGATTACATCAAGTTCAAATTAATGACCTTGAGTAATCACTATGTCAAAACAAACCTCTGTATCACTTGTACTAAGAACTTATCAAAATAAATTTCAAAATAAATGCCGATACCTACTCCGCACTTACCAACCTGGGAGTTCCGGCAAGTCCACAGACTTACTGTTCATAATATGTATCATCCCAGTCACAAACCAGGGATGGTTCAACTTTATCTTTTTTCGTCTTCTTCTTATATAACTCTTTAACCCCTTTGACTTTTCGATCAATCATTTTACCAAAAATATGTTTCACAGTGGGGTTAAAGGCCTTTTCAACATCGAAAACCTTTTTGTCATCATAAAATTGGTTTGAAATCAACTTTACCAATTTTCTTTTTAAAATTTTCAGCCCTAAGTGGTGGAAAATTCTCATCATCCACAGTCGGAATTGATCCTTCACTTTTTGAAACAACCTGTGGCTCCTCTGATTTTGACCTATCAGAATCATCGCTAGAACTATCAACAGACTTCTTAACAACCCATTTCTGGTTGTCAGATTTAGCTCTTTTGTTGTAAAACTTGTTTGAACATTCACCAATTTCAAATGTAGAATTTTTGAATAACTTTGTTCTGTCAATTGGTGATTCAAACACAACCTCTTTCTCTTTCTGTTTACGAGAAACTCGCTGTTTTGATGATATTGCCTTAGAACAATCTCTGGCAATATGTCCAATAGTGTTGCATTGGAAACAGGTTCTCGTATCTTTCCTCTGTTCAGCCATCTTCTTCATGTCATCTTGCTTCTTTGCAAGAAACTCACTGTTCGATTGCCTCCAGAATTCTTTCGTTTCTTCTTCTTCTGCTGATGTACCTGAAACAAATGTCATCTTTGCTTTAAAATCACGAACATATTTTTCATTTTTCTGTGTTTCTGTTGGAGTAAAACCAAGACCTTTCTTTTTGAAATTACAGTTAGGGTTTGGTTTCTTGTGAAAACCATAACCAGAACTGTAACTTTTTTTCTTGTTTAATCTTTGTTGTACTCTTGAAGTGTAATGTTTAGATTTACCATTAAGATTTAAATCTTTTATTTCAGAAATATTAATTTCTGTTAGTTTGAAAACTTTTTTGATCAATTCAGTTTTGACACCTCTTATTGGAAATTCCTCATCAGAATATAATTTGTCAGAATCATTCAATGTATATGCAACTTTGAATGTTTCGTCATTCAAATTAGATTTTGATAACAAGAATTCTTTGTTGTAAACCCTTTTAACCGAAGAATTTGGACTGTTGACTGTCGAACTCAAATTTTCAGAACCAGACTTTGACTCTGACTTTGACTCTGAGTTTGACTCCAACTTTGACTCCTCAGTTTCATGTTTATCCAACACCTGATCAACGACTTTCTTTATTAACTCGGACTCATGATCAGTGTCAGATGATGTAAACGTAACATCAATATTTTCTGGCAAATTGACTGAGGACTCTGACTCCCATTTTAAATTTGTTGCTTTTTTTACTCTTTCCTGATTTGGATTTATGGGCAAATATCCATTTTCTAGCGGGGGTGGACACTTGTTGTAACCGACATCTTGTTTCTTACCAGAATCCTTCTTGTCAATATTTTTCTTTGTCACTCTTCTTCTTGTTCTTCTTTTCTGGAGTATTTTCTTCAGTCACTTTTCCATCATCATTCTTTTCTTCAGTTACTTCATCCTATTCAAATTCTTTCATGCCTTCAATAGTCGGATAGATCCTGTCAATAACATAAGAAGTACATGAGTAATTTTTTAACAAACGATTAACTTTTTCAGTTTCGATTCTTTGCAGTTCCAATTTCTGTTCAAGAGCAGCACACTTCTCAATGTAGTTATTCACCACTTTTTGCTACGTCATAAAAGCTCCCTGAAGTGTCTTCATTGTTGTAGCTTGTTCTTCACTTGTTTGATTATACTGGTTCATAGCTTTGTTCAACACATCATAAGATTCCTTCAAACTATTCAAGTTATAAATCAATGTGCTGTTCTGCTTTTTTATAGCTTCACAGTTTTCACATTTCACAGGAATCCTTTTAGCATCAACTTCTTCATTAATTTTGAACTTTGGAACTTCAACCTTTACTTTCCTTTTGATCACTGGAACTTCTTCGTCATCGCTGCTAACTGGTGTCTTGATCTTGGTTAGGAATCCTGTAGCTTGATCAGGAATATAGTTATCCCAAGTGAAATTTTCCCAACTAAAACCCTCGGGTAGCTTTTCATCATCTTGGTTAATCAAACAAGCTTTTCCATCAGTTGAGACATATTTATCCCAGTTGAATGACTTCTTTTCTTCCTTATTAACCATACAAGCTCTCTTTCCAGAATCTTCAATTATGGATCTTCCATGTGCAGTTTGTACTTGATGTTGATGCTGTTGAGATGGTTGTTGAGCAACTTGATGGTAGATGGCTTTACGGTGGTAATCGTTATTGTTGTTGAAAGGATTCTGAGCTCCATTTGCTTCGCGGTTGGTACACTCCCTCTTAAAGTGGCCTTTCTCCCTGCAACGAAAACAAGTGACTTTAGATTTGTCAAAACCTAAAGTAGAAACATTAGCTTCACGAAGATCATCTCTCCCCGTAATCTGCTTGAATTTCTCAGCTCTCCGTAACACACTTGCTAAACACCATTTTATGTCCATCAGTTCCATTTCTTCAGCATCTATCTGGTCGTAATCTTCCTTTGTTAGCATTGGATTCCCGATACGACCTGCAACAAAACAATTGTAAGATTCTAAAAGCATTCCTAATAGAGACATGTGGTTTTTAGCAACTTCCTCAGAATAATCTTGATCATTTTCAAGATTTAAAACAATATTGCACTGAAGTTTTCTTCCATTTTTTGTTGCTGAAATGTTCGGATTAAAAGACGGAAATGATGTGAAACTTGTTTTGCTGTTTGATCCTGATGATGAACTTCCAGAAGAATTCTTGGCGTTGTAAGCAGTTTCTATTTTTGGAGATAGATTTGTAGACTTCTCATTCACCCCTGCTTTGTAATACAACCCAATATCCTATTCACCATCGAAATCTTTCATCCGAATTATCTTTCGTTGCTCCATTTCTTGAGCTTCCAACTTCTCAATGAATTTACTCAATGTGAGCGTGTTGAATCCTTTCTTGTTTCTAAGCATCATCAGATATGTTCCCCAAGTCTCGTGTGGTAACGCATCTGCAAGTTTTTCAATCAATTCTTCATTATCTTTTTCGATGCTTAATCTTCTCATGTTGGCTAACAGATTGCAATATCTTTCTATAATTTGCTTTGTGCTTTCATTTTTTAACCCACTAAACAAATCAAACTCTTTCTTTAGAAGTGACTTCTTGTTCTTGACCATCTCCTGACTACCAACAAACTTTGATCGTAATGCTTTCCAGATTGAATAAGAACTCCCGTTGTGTTGCAACAAGACCATAATATCTTCCTTTACAGCTTGTTGTAGCAGATTCAACATCATCTTCTCATCTTTATATTTCTTTCTGTGTTCAGCACTCAGATCTTTAAGAGGAATAATCTCTTCCTCATCATTTGTCGGTCTCACATACTTAGTTTCCACACATTCCCAAGCGTCTAGATAATTTGCTTGTACCCAGTTCTCGAAACGGCTTTCCCAACTTTTATATTCTTCTATGTTCATAAGTTTGGGTGGTTTTTGCATTGTTCATGTTTCGTTTTCGAGCATTGTGTTCTGTGCAATAGTGATCGGGGTAACCGGAGTAGCGAATGCATTGTAAAATTCCTCGTCCATTTTCAGATTTTTAACAAATTTCACAACTGTCCTTAAAAGCGAAATTCGGGATTTATGTGTTCACAAAAGCGAAATCTGGTTGTTGGGTGACCTTAAAAGCGAAATCCCAGAGATCATAAAAGCGAAACCAATATGTTCACAAAAGCGAAATTAGTATTTGCACCTATGAACGAAATCTGATTGTCTCCATGAGCGAAATCCCTCAATTTTTGTGACACAAGAGCGAAATTAGATGGACACAAAAGCGAAATCAGGGTTTTGTTGCACTTATGAACGAAATCAAAGTGTACTGATAAGCGAAATCACAGAGTGTACGTATAAGCGAAATCTAATCGGAAGTTAATTTGGTTCATTTTTAATCCGAATTTCAGTGTCAAACTTTCAGGGATTTGTCTATGTCCAATTACGCACAATCTGTGAAATTTTGAACTAATTTTGACCGGTAAAACTTTCTGAAACGATGAAAGAAGGTGTAGAAGTAAGAAATCTCGATGAATTCCAGCTATTCTCTGCAGAACTCCTCCTCCTGAAGCTCTGATACCACTTGTAGGATCGTGTTTTGACCCGAACGAGTCATTCAGAGGAGTTTTGATCAGATACAGGTGCGGAAAACAAGTATCTGACTTAGAAACAACTATCAAATCACTTTAAACACCTTTTTGTATTGATATCTGACAGATTACAGCCAAATCTCACACTGGCAGCACCTCGGTATGGAATTGCACAACTCATCCATGATTTCGTTTATGAGCACCTATATATAATGCTTGAGATTTCGCTCCAATGTACACTACCATATGAGCGAAATCATCAAAGACCACATAAGCGAAACCTCCTGAATGTTCCTATGAGCGAAACCCCTAGGTGCATATAAGCTAAATCATCATCTAAGACATATATGGTATCCTATTTTCTCGTATAACGTTCCCTGATCTAACAATCTAAGACTAAGACTCGATATAAGACAAAGTCGACAGATGCATGCACCAACAGGTAAGAAGGGCAAGTTGGGCCCGAGATATATTGGACCATTCGAGATCATCGAATGTGTTGGAACTGTGGCCTACAAGTTAAATTTGCCCGAAGAGCTTAGTGGAATACATAATGTATTCCACATCTACAATTTCAAGAAATGTCTAGCCGATGAGTCGCTAGCAATGTCCCATAAGGACGTGCAGATTGATGAAAGGTTGAAGTTCGTTGAAAAACCTTTGTCTATCGAGGATCGACAGGTTAAAAAGCTTCGAAGAAAACATGTGCCGATTGTGAAAGTAAAATGGGATCCCCATAGAGGCCCCGAATACACACAGGAGGTTGAATCCACAATGAAACAGAAGTACCCTCATTTATTTTAGTAAATATCGAGGTCGAGATTTCTTTTAAGGGGGTGAGGATGTAAAACCTCGCAAAATCATGTCCAATATAATAAAGACACGCGTCATGGACTTTAAACGAGTAATGAACTGATTACGAGGGACTAAAGTTGACAAACGAGGAAAGTATGTGTGTAAAAGGATCCAAAGTGTCAACGTTTGAAAATTTTGCCTTTCAACAACCCTACATGATGTTTATATTCTTAAACGAATGAATTGTGAAACGTATGAAGCCGTTTGGGAAAGAAAGTGAAAGTTTTACAAGACGCGAGGGTTAAATGTGCCAACCCTCACTAAACCAGGTATCCGTACGACTTAATTAATAATTAATTACTGCTTAATTACTGTGCTTACTTGAACTTGTGAATAAACTGCTACTTGAATGCTGATACATGTACTTACTTGCATCATACTTTACTTGCTGTCACTCCATGATTTGCTTACAGCACCTTTGTGACAACCTTGATGCACCAAAAGCACAGTAGCACAATGAACAGATAACCTATTAAACGTGCTGTCATAACCAGCACCAGGCAGGTACTGCCTCTAAGGCCTGTAAGAGCCTGAGATAGTTTGCTACACTAGTGGTGAGTGTAGGTATATAAGGGTTGTAGAACTACGTCACTAGGAATGAGATTACAGTGACCGGATGTGCCTAAAACGTACTTTAAGTACAAAAATTCAGCACTTTAATTAAAATTCAGCATCTAGCTACCTAATAAAGTGCCAAAACATGAGAAAAATGTTACTAGACACTTTCCAAAGTGTCGGGAATAAGTTGTGTCGCTAAAAATAATAATAATAACGACACTTTAAAGCTTTGTTAAGCACTTTAACGGATCTCTATCCAACCGAACACACACACCCACACCCATCCATTTTCGAGCTTTGATCTTGCCATTTCAAGCATCTACAAGGGTTAAGGATCTCATACAAAGGAGCTCGGTGCATTCGGAACGTGAAGGACCTCACCCTATTGCTTTTATCCACGCATTTTTTGACTAGATTCTTCCCTAGCCTCGAGCTAGTAGTAAGTAGCTTGAAACACACTCTCGATCTATTTTAAAGTGGTTAAAATAATATATGACGGTTAAAACTCATGAACTTACAAAATGATATGTAAAAGTCTACTAAAATGTTAAAGATGTTGGTTAATAACACAAGGGTTGTGTAAATCTTGTAAGATTTGTTTTGTGTGATTATTTAGTGCCGATCTATGATGTGGTAGCTCGGATCATTGTCTAACCCGGATTGGTCATGTTCATGGATCATGACATAGAGTTTGTTTAAGTGTACAAAGGGTTAAATGGTGAAACTCTACCACACACTAAACATGAACTTGTGTAAAATCTATTTTACTTATGAAATAGTGTTCAAAACTAGTAGATCTACGGATCTACAAGCGGTATTTTCAAAGGACCAAGTGTCAAAGAAATCATATTTTCTAAAACCGGATCTTACACAAACAAGAATGATTTTTAAACACACAAGTGTGTAGACACTTGTGTAACACTAAATTTCGACAAAGAATTAGTTTTGTCAAATTTTACAAGAAGTTGTAAGGATGGAATTTCGTTAAAAACGAGACTTTTACGAAACCGGATTGATTTATACAAAGGATCCACTAAAAGTAATGGTATTTACTTCATATTTTTGGATAAACTTCAAGTTCATGAAATTTTTGCGATTTATATATATTTTGACTAGTTGATGCTTTGGATATTGTTTTGGTTGAATGAGAAAATTGTTGATTTGAATCTTAAAAGAAAATGATACGCTTGAAAGCGTGGCCACCTCCAGTTACAGGGGAAACTCTGGCGAAATTTTTCTAAAAACCTAACACTTGGGAATATTTTCACTACAAGTGTTGTAAATCTAGTTTTGACTTGTTTTCAAAACGTAAGTTTCGCCACGACTTTATTTACAAAATATCGGAGGTGGGATTTCACAAAATGAAACGTGATAAATATATGTATTTAGTATATATACTTTTCATAAGCGTCACTTGTAAAATGATTATGATTATTTTGTGAAATATACAAATATTATTTTTAGGGTAAAAATAATATTACCGAATGTTAATGATTATATTTTGAAGTAAGAAATAAAATATATTAAGTGAGACTTAATAATATATTTCGAAGTTTACGAATGCACATGTATTAAATCCCCCATCCTTGGGAAGGAGAATAATTACCAAGTATTTACAAAAATATAAACACGAAATAGTTGTCTACCTATTTCCCAAAAACTTAAACCTTAAGCCAAGGCACGGCCGTCCGTCTAATAGACTTAGTACGTGTAGGTCGTCGTACAGCTGCTTGATCAGGAGAGATACTTGGTAGAGACGCACCACTGTGAGTTCATGTCCCCCTTTTCTCTTAACTGTTTTCAGTTTCTAAACTGCGGGGGTGAAATACATGTTACTTTAATTACAAATACTTTATACATGGTATGGTTAGCGTAAGGAGGTTTACTACTTAAGATCATGTGAGTGGGTAGGCGGAAACTTGAGGCCATTAATCCTCAACGTAGGACCGAGGGACAGGAGCGGTAGATCTATCTGGGTGTAGCGAGCCCAACCCCAGGCCCAAACAGAACGGACCTCGGGGTGACTTTGTACCCAACGCATAAATCTGCTAGGTTTGAGTCTTCCTACTTGCACTTCACACATATCAATGGCCTTGCAAACCATTGGTGATCTCTTTTTCCTTATTTGCTACATACCAGCGTTTTTATACATACAAAGGTTTAATTACTCACTTACACATGAACTCGCTCAACATTATTATTGATTTTTCAACTTACATGTATTTCAGGAAATTAAAGATCTGGTGCGATATGTTGTGTCTTCCCGCTGCATATGGGTTCCGAGGTCATCCCGGTTTAGGAAATGTGACTTTTTCCTGGACGAGTCACAAATCTTAAACTGCGTTTTATTCATGTTGATGTTTATGTCTTTCAAAACAATGTTTTATGTTATGGTGTTGTAGTCCCTAAGACAATGTTATGTTACTTTGGTTTTAAAACTTAAATCTATGGATGATCTTGCATGGTTTTTATTTCATATAGCTTGTTGTGATTAAGCTATGGTATTAAGAAGTCACACCAAATTAACCACGCTTCCGCAAAGCCAGGGTGTGACATTAAATGTGTCAACATGTTAAATTAATACCTCTGAGTGACATTTTAATGAACCCGGAGCTTTGTAACGATTAATAATACTCCCAAGAACAAGTGACGAAAATTTCACAAGGTTTCGATGTCGTTTGAGATTAATACGCCAACTTTCGTAAATAAAGGGTTAAAAGCATCAACGAGGCAAAACTAGTGTTTTCGGTTATCGTTTAACGCAACCGGACCTAACGATGTTTGGTTATATCCTAAGGATCATAAAAATATAAATTTTATAGGTTAAAAGTGCTTAAAATGAAAGTTATGAGGTTTTAAAGGTCCAGGGGTCAAATCTGCCAAGTTTGAAACTTGTTTGGCTGGTCACCATAGTGGTGGCGCTGCGCCACACCAGAAGTGCTTTGCCGTCGCGCGACGCGACGGCCTAAACTGGACAGAATACCTGCACAGGTGCAGGTTTCAGCAAGTTCTCTTCTCCAAACCATTTTTACACTCTCCTAACTCGAAACCAGGGGACTTTTAATGGTTTTTAAAAACCACTAAACACTTGTATGCTCAAGATTACACCTGGGGGACACTTTCTTTGATCCTAGAGCATTCAAAAACCTATATAAAGGGGCCATGTTTGGAGCTCATTCCTCACACTTCAAAATTTCTTATACTCTCAAGCTTTGGGGCTTTCAAACCAATTCTCTGGAGCATCCTACCTTGGAAGGAAGCTCTCTTAGTCTAAATCTTCTTGCTAAGGACCATTGTAAGCGTTCTTAGCTTCTGTAGTTAAGGTTTTTTTAGTTTAAGGACCGAAAGTCAAAGTTATCGTAATGATGCTTTGACTTTTTGATTAATCACTAACGGTCCAGCCATTATTCGAATTGAAAGTGGCTATGTGTTGGTAATTATGTAGGTGTTAAACCCTTAAAAGGGCACCTTCTAATTATCACATTATCTCAGTTAATTGTCGGGTCAAACTACTTAACAGAAAACTCAAACGAGTCAGTTTTTGCAAAATAAATCATAACTGATAATGTAGAAGCTATAGAATACATTTTATCACTTAAATAACTTGGTAAATAATATAAGAACATGTTTAGGCATGTTCAACCCGACAACTCTGAGTATTAGGCTCGGTTCACAACTGAAAGTCGCAAAAGTAGACTTTTGCTTTGACTTTCAGTTCTGACCCGATTTAGCTTAGTTTAGTTATGCCTTAGGGTTCCTTTGGAACCATATTATATGTTAGTATAACTTCATGAAGTTATACTACATGGTTCCTTAGAAATCATAGATTTCATGCATGTTCCGTTATTCGCTTAAAATTGACCATTATGCCCTTTTATCATAAAAACGTGGTTTTTGAAAATTTGAGAGGACAAAAACCTTTATTACTAAATTATAAGTATGTCCTAAAAATTTGACAACCATTTCTGGTCTAGAATGAGAGTTATTCACAATATCGTAAAACGAAAGCTTTTTGTTAATTAAATAACATTTTTGGCATAAATCATATTTAAACCCAATTTTTGGCACCAAACTTGCCACCTACTGTTAAGATATAATATTTATGGATTTTTAGAAATCTTTGTTGAATTTTAAACTGATCAAAACATGGAGTTCTTGCATGGACTCGGTAATTGACGATAACGCCCTTTTCGCTAATAAAATGAGTTTTATGCATCCTTTACATGTCAAACCTTTTTCTACTGATTTTATACATTAAATAAATTATTTTAAATAGTAGAGACTGATCAAAATCTCAGTTTCCCTTAAACAACCCGAATATCGTCAAATACCGACTTTTATGCGATTTAGGCGCATAGTATGGTTAAAAGCATATTTAGCACCCCAAGACTTGTTACCTACTGATGTTATAAATAATTTTTATACTTTAACAGTAAGTATAAGTCTTGAACTCAGATTTCCAAAATGGACCTTTAAAGCATATGTGAAATGACCAAAGTGCCCCTACGGTGCATAGTTTGGCCATAAATGATAAAATTCACATATGTATGATATCTTACTGATATAACTTGTTAAAATAAATATTTTTACTGATTGTTTTAGACCAGAACCTCAGATTTCCATTTAACCTCTTTTATAAAGTTTAAAATGACCAAAATACCCTTACGAGGCTTAAACTGGTTTTAAATTCGTTTTGGACATGATGGAAGATATCCTACTGATATCATATCATATTTAAAGCATATTAACTTGTGGAACTTGTACATGACTCTTTCGGTTACCCGTTACGCATATACGCGTTCGGTACGGCTTATGTAACAATTTTGCATAAATTAGCCGAAACGGGTCAAACCTTATCATTTTTACTTCAAAATCTAGAACGTGTTTAGTTTACCCGTTTTATACATGTCTTCATACTTGTTGGGTCTAAATCACATTCTAATCCGGTCTTCGCTTAATCTTGCGTTTCGTACCGTAAACCTCTCTTTAAAACTAACCGGTCTAAATTACAACTTAAATAAGACCCGTTAGGAATCTAATAGGTTAATAAAACCTTCGTTCCAGATTGAGAGCCTTGGTAGAAGTACTTGCACTTGCTGATTAGATTATATGGCTGAGAATAAATTACTTTTAGCTCAGGTAAATACTTTTAACTTATTTTCCCTTATACGGGCTTGGGATACGGTAAATTATTACTGCTTGGTCGGGTGTAGAAACCTTTTAATCGAATATGATTAAATTGTATAATCCTGTTTTAATCAGTATTTCTTGATAACAAATAACATTGGGGGTTAACGACCGTGTCCAGGATATCCTTGGCTCATTCAAAAAGCGTGAATGGCCACGACTTAAGCACGGGGTGTAGGCATACACCTGTCTGTTGCGTATGTAAAAGATATACTCACTCGTGAAGAAACTTCTTGTGAGTTTATATTTGTGGTGTGTCGATTAATCTTGTTCGACTTTTATACCGGCCCTAAATGTTGGACAAACATGTAAATCTGATACAAGATTACTATTGATATAATTGTCCCAAGTTATAAAATGTTTGTGCCTTGTGCATTCAAATCAATTTTCATAAATGTTTTCAAAAGAGTCGGTTAATTGTATTTACAAGTGTAAACCGACGTATTTTCCAAAAAGACTAAGTGATAGGTGCTGTACGTAATTGTCTAGGAGCTCGGGGCGCTAATAAGGAATCTTGCAAGTTCTAACGTCTATAGTCTGTTGAACAATATTTATATTTCTGTTTTAAGATCCGCCTGTGGATCCATCATCGACCGTTTGTATAATATTTTATTATACTTTCAAACTCGGTTTGTATAAATTACTTTTAGTCTTCCGTTGTGAATTAAACTGTGATTATTTGACTATGATGATATCAACTACGTCACGATACTCCCCATCAGGCCCACCGGTAATACGTGGAAATATCGGGGTGTGATAGGTTGGTATCAGAGCCAACATTGAGTGAATTAAACACTAGCTTTTTGTGTTTAATCTTAATGAAACAGTTGCACATTCCTCGACTTCCGAGTCTAGACATGAACTAGGAATGATCTCATCCCTGTTATATATACATTGTTTTCGATATTTGTGTATTTCAGGAACATGTCACCGAGCAAAGCTACCATTGGTGGAAACTCTCCAAACCCAAGGACTAAGAATCTTAAGCTTCATACCACAGCTCGAATAAGCGTGCGACTAGTATGGAGAAAAGATCTTTTTGTTCCCATTCCCAAAATTAAACCAGTTGAAACCATTAACCATATTTCAGATTCTTTACACAAGACTTTTTCGGAGGAGTCCATACCGACAGTCCCTGAGGCTCCCACTCCGAAGATGATACATATGGACCCAAGTGATCCATATTTCTTGTCCTGACCCTATTCGTGGTCCATATTATTCATTAACCATAGAATCCTTGGATTCCACTTTTGCAAAGGTTCCTAGTATGGAAGATTTCGACTGCTCGCCAAAACCTTCAGTGTCCATACCGCACACAATGAGCCAAGGAGAAAACTTTCGGAAATAAGTGAAGAAGAAACTCTTTTGTTGTATTTCGTTTCTCTAAGTAGTCCCTATAAGGACATATTTATCTCTATAGTCCCTGCGTGGACGAGTTTATTTGTTTAAGACCCGTTTAGGGCAATCATTGTGATTTTAAGACTTTCTATGAAAAGTTTCCTTTTGAAATTTACTTTGGCATTAAAACATATACATATATAATATGTCCTAAATCAAAAAAAGAAATATCATTTCAATTTATGATTGCTCTGCCATTAAACTTCGAAAGAAAATCTTAAAGGTATAATCTAGCCTATGTGTCATTAAGACATGGCCATGATGGTATAACCTTTTTAAGATAATAAATCATTGTTAACATCTAAGAACGTGTTAGCACTCCTGACAAGTGTGGTTCGAGAAAATCACACCAGTCATCCTTATATTGGATTCTTCAAATTCCTGTTTCAGCCTAATGATCTAGAAATCATGGCTTATATCATCCAATAAGATGATCATATTAGAAACATCCATTAGTGATGAAGTGCCTACGGGCCATATTTATTGTCCTTTGTGACAAATGACAGTTGGATCCGACTCGTGTTTAGTGTAACCTTTGATTATTTCGGCACTTTTTAAGAGATTATCTTAGTTATTGTAGTAGGCCCCTCTTCTAAAGGTGACGTTACCCTCAACCCAGTAGTTTGAGTCAGCAAGGATACAATCCTAAAGGGTTGGATTATTGAAAGATAATTAATTAAGTTATTAATGCATATTGTGGTAGG
This sequence comes from Helianthus tuberosus, assembly GCA_030545235.1. NCBI lineage: Eukaryota > Viridiplantae > Streptophyta > Magnoliopsida > Asterales > Asteraceae > Helianthus > Helianthus tuberosus. The sequence goes on from CM060406.1 coordinate 56,530,346, forward strand.
CCCCTCTTCTGGAGGTGACGGTACCCTCGGCTAAGTAGTCTGAGTCAGCAGGGATACAGTCCTAAGTAGTCGGGTTAAAGTTTTAATAATAGTTTACATATGAGGGGGTCAAGGAGTTCGGACCCCCGCCATCCAATACCAGTGGGTATTGAAGGAGGTCCTACTAAAGTTGATCCAGGTCCTTGCAGGATCTATACACTGAACAAGGCAAGACTCTTACCAAACCGTTCCCTTAACCCCCGACCAGGTAGCCAACACACCTCCATATAGACTGTGGAGATATGAATGGTGAAAATCTTTTATTTTATATAGACAGCAAAATAATGCCAAGACACCACGGACAAACGATAAGGAAGACTCACCTTCAACATAAGAAACTAGTTATTAAAGTCATTAATACATAACCAAATAAAAAGTGCGAAAAGATTAAAAATAAAAAGTATTACACTAAACACTTGTCTTTACCAAGTGATGTAAGAGACTTTGGCAAACTTGGCCTTTGATTGTCAAGAACTCTTACGATCAATCTTGGATCCCGATACTACTCACACACTCTATGATGGATGATGGTGGTGGATGTGGGTTGTGATGGTGGTGGTGGTGGGTGGGTGAAGTGTGAGAGAGGTGGTTTGCCAAGGGATGGTTTGCAAATGAGCCAAGCACCCCTCTTTATAACCTGCACAGAAGCCCGGACACGGCCCCGTGTCCACCCGTCTTCGCTTTCTTCATTAAATGCAGTTTGTCTGCATTAGTTGACCACACCCCCGTGTCCGCTAGGCACGACCCCGTGTGCAGAAGCGTATCTGTACTATGAAGATTTCCCTAGATTATGCGAATCTTAGAGTTGACCATGGCCCCGTGTCTGCTGGGCACGCCCCCGTGGTGGGTGATAGAAGCTTCTACAGCTTTGTCTTTTCTGCAGACACTTGGGCACGCCCCCGTGCTCATTGAGCACCGGGCGTGTTCAACCTTATGTTCTCTTGTTTTGCTTGTGAAGATGCTGTCGGGGGGTCGGGCATGCCACGTTTATTCCTTTTCTTGTTTTTTTGTTAGATTTGGCTGCCGTTTTGCTTCTTTTGTTCATTTGAGCTCATTTAATCCTGAAAATACAAAAGGAAAACAAAAACACACTTTTTCCAACATTAGTACTAAAAAAGGGTTAGTTTAATGCCACATTTGATGTAATTTATATGTTTCATTTTGCGCACGTCAAATACCCCCACATTTGAATCTTTGCTTGTCCTCAAGCAAAACTCTTTGTAATGTGGCTTTACACTCCCAAATGGAATGGGTAGAAGAGAAGGTTTTGGGCTTGTCATAGAGTGTCGGGATTTCCAAGATTCTTTATTTAGTTTTATTTTTATTTATTACAATCCTATTCGTCATGATTTATTTAAAACTTTTCATAAGAGAAATTATTTATTAGGGCATAACATGCCTCTTTAAAATTTCATTTATATACAAGTTCACATACCTCACGGGGGATCACTCAACACTCGGCCGAAGTTGTATTTTTGTGAAACACTCGAGAGCGGCATGGAACTTACTCCTACCTTAAGCTTGCCAAGTAATCAATCCTCCTCCTTTTTAACTAAAAACCTTTGTAAATATTAAGAGGACTTTTGGGGGAAGGGTTAGGCTTGGGTTAAAGGCAGGTGGTTGGGTTAGTGGTTAGTAGAAAAGGGCGAAAGGCGTAAAAAGCTTCAGTTTTCGTAAGACTTTTATTTTCATGACTTTTTATTTCAATGAAGCAATTCTTCAAACAAAGTTTTTTTTGATGAACTTGGTTGTTATTTCTTTTGGCTTCATTGTCATCATCATTCTTCTTTTTTTTTCTCTCTCTTTTTTTTTAACAAAAGAAAGGCATAAGAAAAACCGAGCTTTGTTACTAAAATAAAGGGTTTAAAATGAAAAAAAGGGTTTTAGTGGGTAAAAGGGTGTTTGATTTGGGTTAAGAAATGAAAAGGTTTAGGCTCAAAGGGGGTTAACTAGGGGGATTTTGGGTAGGTGGTAAAAAAATAATGGTGTAGAAAAAAAAGTTAGTCCTAATGCCTCCATCATTTACTTACTCGGGTTTAAGTTGGTAAGGACCGGGAATGTATCGTCGTGGCAAGTTCTAGAGTCGTAAGAACCAAGCGGTTATTCACACAAGAAAAACGAAAAATGAACATTTAGTTTAAAGATGTGTATTTGTATGCACAATAAAGGCTCAAAACTCACTTTTTGTGGGAATGAGTTTTTTATGTGATCAAGTATATATAATCAAATTTTAACTAGATTTGTCATGCTCTTTCATAATTTTCTTATGTTGGTTCTTTTTATCACGACGCTATCAGTTGTAAATTTGTAAAAATATAACCTTTTTAGAATTTGAAATTCCCAAATTAAACCTAGACAAGTAAAAAAAATGAAAAATTTTTGAAAAAATTTTGGGGTGTTTAGCGGTTCCAATAGAGTTTTGTGTAAGGCTTGTAATTAGGACTTGCAAAATTCAAGATTTTAGCATCCCCCCCCCCCACACTTAAATTACACATTTTCCTCAATGTGTCCCAAAAATAAGTTTTTAGGTTGATTGAATGTGTAAAAAGATGTGAAAAAGCAAAAGTTTACGTTACTAGCGTCTGGACACGGCCCCGTGGTGTCCGGGCACGGCCCCGTGTTCAGATTGCCAGTAACAGAAAAGAAAGTAAAGTAACAGAAGGCTGGACACAGGGGCGTGTTTAGTGAGCACGCCCCGTGTCCAGGTACCTAAACTAGGCATTTTTCTGCAGATGGTTGAGCACGAGGCGTGTTGGATGAGCATGGCCCCGTGCTGAACTTGCTGTAACGAAGAAAAATCTGCGGGTGGCCCTGTTTTTGTGCATGGGGTGCTGGTGCAAGTTTCCATTGGTATCCTTCACCATCTCGAGTGTGTTTTACCCATTACATCATCATCCAAACACCAAATTAATTAAAACCATCATTCATTCAAATAGAGAAAGTTACATAATAATCCTAATAAATTAAAATTCTAGATAAATAGGTCAAAAGAAACACAAGAAGTCTAAACTAAGAAGTTCTAGCCTAAAGTTTATTCTTATAAGCAAAATTTCCGAAAAGATAATTCTTTCGGTTTGATGTGGCTCGAAGAACTTCTTCCTCCGGATATGGGTTCCTCAGACGTCGGCGAGCCATTCCTCTATCTCTCTTGGGAGAAGAAAGGCGGGCTCATTTGCATCAGTTTGAGGGGGTGCAATCTCCAATGGGACTTCTTGCAAATCTTCAAGAGGAGGCCCTGCGGGGATGTCATCCCACCCGGTGGGATTATTGACTCCAAGTGCTAGGTTCCAATCCTCTTGAGGGAGGATTGGCTCTATGGGAGGTGTCACAAGAATGTTCAACCTCTGGTGCAAGAGGTTGATTTCTTGAAAACTGTTTTCCAACCCCACCGTAAGATAATTTATACGGTCTATGAGGACCTCCTCTACCGAGGTTATCTCATCAAGAGCGTCACGTAATGCCATCACGTAGCGTACGAGAGTTGCTTCAATCGAAGACCTCATTTCCCTTCGACTGTTTCTGGAATGTGCTGAAGAAGTTCCACTGTTTTGGCTCGACATTCTACGAAAATAAACTGAAAAAAAGTTCATTTTAATGAAACAGTAGCCTTGGACACGGCCCCGTGCTCAATGAGCACGGCCCCGTGTTCACATTTCTTCAGATTTTTGGAACAAGGAATCTTGGAGTTTTAAATTATTTTTCCAACTTAGGAAGCGTTTTTGAGCAGAAATAACTTAAAACAATGTTGTAACACTTATTTATAACAAGATTCCTTGAACAAAAACCTAACAAATATCACAATAAAGCTTGGAATCATGGTGATCTCAAGCTCTAATGGAGGTGTTGAGGTGAAAAATGAAGAAGAAGGGAATAGACAAGAGAGGAAAGGACAAGATGGTTTTTGAGAATCTTCTTTTAGAAAATACCTAGGATGGTATGTGTGAAGATCCCACCAAATCTCTGTCCTTGGAATGGTCCAAATGTGCAGGATTCTTGGCTGCATTTATAGAAAACGACAACACGCTGCACACGGCCCCGTGTCGGCTGGACACGGCCCCGTGTGCAGACGAAGCCCTGCCACATTTTGTCCGTATTCTGACAAAAAGTCAGAAAGGAATCTTTTGTTGGACACGGGGGCGTGTTGACCGGGACACGGCCCCGTGTCGATAGGCTGTTTATAAAGTTTCATCTATTCCTAAGGAATTTATCCGGATCGGGTGGTTCCTTACTGGATGGAACAACCCCAAAGTGCCTGAGATACCTTAATTGCTCTAGACTTAGACGAGAACGCAAGAGGTTGTCGGTGAGGGTGATTCCTGTGCTAAATGTAGGTGGACAAGTCCAACCCTTTCCCGGGCTCTCGTTAAAGAAGGTGTATGCCGAATCGCTCAGGTCTATGTATGCATCGAACGAAGTCGATGGGGAGTCCTTCATGACACAATCGACACAGGGACGACTATCGCTCAAGTCCTCGCTAGAGTTAGAGGTGATTTCGGGAACAACGAAGTTGTTTTTATTCGAATGTGATCTCAATAATTCTTCTTGGGCTTCGTCTTGAGGTGAATTAATGATATCCATCTCAAGTTCTTTCACCCAATTAAGAATTAGATCTTCCATTTGTAATTCATCGAGAAGCATTTCTCCTAGAAGGGTTGATTGAGAGCATTCGAGGGAGAGATAGGGATTATTTTTACTTTCGCCCCTCTTAAGGCTACAGGAAAACAATGGGTCTATATAATGGGGCTTATAATTTAGAAAATAACATTCTAAATCTTTATGAGGGCCACCACATATTTGACACCACGTACCATAAGAGTGCCGAAAGTAAAAAATATCAGTATCACTCATGTTTGTGTCAGAAATTACCAACCGTCGGGATCTCACGGTTTTGTTTTCAGTAACAGAAACTTGGGCACGGGGCGTGTTGAGTGGGCACGGCCCCGTGTTCAGCTTACTGTCTGACTTAAAACAGGATTGCCAGTACCAAAGATTGGGCACGAGGGCGTGTTCAGCGGGCACGCCCCGTGTTGAGTTCTGCAGAAGCTGGAAATCTAAAAAAAATCCTTAAAAAATAGAAAAATAAGAGAAAACGATTAGGCCGTTGATTCCTAACTTTCTTAAAATCCTTGTGCCCCTGGCAACGGCGCCAAAAACTTGATGCGTGTGAAGTGTCGTATAGTTTTTTAATGTATATTTTAAGCCCTTTAACACTTTTTAGCCAAGTTTTAAATTTATAAAACACGATATTTACTAACAATAAACACACAGATGGGCAAATGCACCCATCATGAGCGTAGTATAGTGTTGGTAAGATACTGAGGTCGTCCAAGGACACAAGAGCTTTTAGTACCGGTTTATCCTCAACGTCTAATCAAGATGAATCACTTGGATCCGACAAGATGAATCACTTGGATCCGACTCGTGTTTAGTGTAACCTTTGATTATTTCCGCACTTTTGCACTTTTTAAGAGATTATCTTAGTTATTGTAGTAGGCCCCTCTTCTGAAGGTGACGTTACCCTCAACCTAGTAGTTTGAGTCAGCAAGGATACAATCTTAAAGGGTTGGATTATTGAAAGATAATTAATTAAGTTATTAATACATATTGTGGTAGGCCCCTCTTGTGGAGGTGAGGTTACCCTCGGCTAAGTAGTCTGAGTCAGCAGGGATACAATCCTAAGTAGCCGGGTTAAAGTTTTAATTGTAGTTTACATATGAGGGGGTCAAGGAGTTCGGACCCCCGCCATCCAATACCAGTGGGTATTGAAGGAGGTCCTACTAAAGTTGACCCAGGTCCTTGCAGGATCTATACACTGAACAAGGCAAGACTCTTACCAAACCGTTCCCTTAACCCCCGACCAGGTAGGCAACACACCTCCATATAGACCGTGGAGATATGAATGGTGGAAAATCTTTTATTTTATATAGACAGTAAAATAATGGCAAGACACCACGGACAAACGATAAGGAAGACTCTCCTTCAACATAAGAAACTAGTTATTAAAGTCATTAATACATAACCAAATAAAAAGTGCGAAAAGATTAAAAACAAAAAGTATTACACTAAACACTTGTCTTCACCAAGTGATGTAAGAGACTTAGGCAAACATGGCCTTTGATTGTCAAGAACTCTTACGATCAATCTTGGATCCCGAGACTACTCACACACTCTATGATGGATGATGGATGATGGTGGTGGATGTGGGTTGTGATGGTGGTGGTGGGTGGGTGAAGTGTGAGAGAGGTGGTTTGCCAAGGGATGGTTTGCAAATGAGCCAAGCACCCCTATTTATAGCCTGCACAGAAGCCCAGACACGGCCCCGTGTCCACCCGTCTTCTCTTTCTTCATTAAATGCAGTTTGTTTGCATTAGTTGACCACGCCCCCGTGTCCGCTGGGCACGACCCCGTGTGCAGAAGCGTATCTGTACTATCAAGATTTCCCTAGATTCTGCGAATCTTAGAGTTGACCACGACCCCGTGTCCGCTGGGCACGCCCCCGTGGTGGGTGATAGAAGCTTCTACAGCTTTGTCTTTTCTGCATACACTTGGGCACGCCCCCGTGCTCATTGAGCACGGGGCGTGTTCAGCCTTCTGTTCTTTTGTTTTGCTTGAGAAGATGCTGTCGGGGGGTCGGGCATGCCACGTTTATTCCTTTTCTTGTATTTATGTTAGATTTGGCTGCCTTTTTGCTTCTTTTGTTCATTTGAGCTCATTTAATCCTGAAAATATAAAAGGAAGACAAAAACACACTTTTTCCATCATTAGTACTAAAAAAGGGTTAGTTTAATGCCACATTTGATGTAATTTATAAGTTGCATTTGGCGCACATCAGCATGCCTAAATCAGACGAAGTCAACAGTCATCCCAATATGAGGAATGACAATACAAGGATGAATGTAACGGCTGCAGATTTACAAACAATGATAGATAATGCTGTCACTCGAGCCATGGACAGACAGTTCAAAGAGTCAAGTGGTACTCGCAGCAGGACCCAAACTGAACCTCATGCAAAATCACCTACCAAGACACATGTATCTCATAAGGACGATTCTCATCATTCGTCAAATCAGAGAAGTGTTCCATCCCAACGAATTGTGCTCGATGAGGAGCCACGTGTTAAGACCTGCTCCTACAAGTACTTTGTCTCTTGCAAACCGAGGGACTTCACAGGAGAAAAAGGAGCCATCGATTGTATGACATGGCTTGATGAGATGGACGCTGTAGTAGACATCAGTGGATGTGCAGAACAAGATATTGTGAAGTTTGTTTCACAATCATTCAAAGGAGAAGCTTTGGCTTGGTGGAGGTCGCTAGTCCAAGCCACTGGAAAGATCCCATTGTATAGCTTATCTTGGGATCAATTTGTTGCTCTAATCAAGGAAAACTTATGTCCCTAACATGAGGTGGAAAAGATAGAAACAGACTTCTTGACTCTGGTCATGAAGAATTTAGATTGTCACGTATATCTTACGAGCTTCAACACCATGTCTCGACTGGTTCCTTACTTAGTTTCCCCTGAACCTAAACGCATTGTGCGTTTTATTGGAGGACTAGCACCAGAGATCAAAGGAAATGTCAAAGCATCCAGACCTACCACATTCAGGTCTGTGGCGGACTTATCCTTATCCCTCACATTAGATGCTATCAGGAATAAGTCTGTTAATTCTTCTGATGAGGGAAAAAAGAAAAGGGAGGAGGAAAGCTCCCATCATTCAGAGAAGAAGAAAAAGGGGAATTCTGAGCACAAGAAAGGTACCAAGTTCAAGAAAAACTCGAGTCAGTCTGACAACAGGCCTAAGTGCAGAAACTGCAGAAAGCATCATTCTGGGAAGTGTACAATTTACCCACATGCTAAACTTTGTGGGATTTGCAAGACCAAGGGTCACAAGATGTTAGAATGCAAGGAGTTGAAAAATGCAACATGTTACAACTGTAACAAAAAAGGGCACATCAAAACCAATTGCCCAAAACTTGCAAAGAAGCCTGAAGAGGCTAAAAAGACTAATGCTCGAGTCTTTCAGATGAATGCGCAGGAAGTGGTACAGAATGATAATGTTATTACAGGTACTTTCCTTATCAATGATATTTATGCTAGAGTGTTGTTTGATTCTGGTGCAGACAAGTCTTTCGTAGACAATAAATTTTGTAAACTGTTAAATCTGCCTGTTAAAATTCTAAGCATAAATTATGAGGTAGAATTGGCCGATGGTACCATAGAGACTGCTTCAACAATTTTAGATGGATGTTTTATATCCATTAGGAATCACTCTTTTCCTCTGTCATTGCTTTCGTTGAAGTTAGCAGGATTCAACATAGTAGTAGGCATGGATTGGTTGGCTCGTAACCAAGCCCAAATTTGTTTGTGATAAGAAGCAAGTGGTTATTCAGCAGGAGAAGCTCTACGCCAAGTTTTCAAAATGTGAGTTTTGGCTCCGTGAAGTCCAATTTCTTGGGCACGTAGTGAGTGAGCGTGGTATCCAGGTGGATCCCGCTAAGATTGAAGCCATTATGAACTGGCAAGCACCGAAAACACCTACAGAAATTCGCAGCTTCTTGGGTCTAGAAGGATACTACAGGCATTTCATTGAAAAATTTTCAAGGATTGCTGCACCCCTAACTTCATTGACTCGCAAGAATATAAAGTTCGATTGGGGGCCCAAGCAACAAGAATCTTTTGAGATTCTTAAACAAAAGTTGAGAAATGCTCTTGTATTGACATTGCTAGAAGGGATTGAAGAGTTTGTTGTGTACTGCTACGTATCGCACACTGGTATGGGTTGTGTGCTCATGCAGAGAGGCAAGGTCATTGCCTATGCCTCACGTCAATTAAAGGTGCACGAAAAGAACTACACCACCCATGATTTGGAATTGGGTGCCATTGTGTTTGCACTGAAGCTTTGGAGGCATTATTTATAGGGAACCAAGTGTGTGATTTATTCTAATCATAAAAGCCTTCAACACTTGTTCAATCAGAAAGATCTTAATATGAGGCAGCGTCGTTGGATGGAAACATTAAATGATTATGATTGAGAAATTCGCTACCATCCAGGCAAAGCGAATGTTGTAGCTGACGCTCTAAGCAGGAACGAAAGGGTTAAACTGATAAGAATCAATGGCAAAAGCATTGAACTAAAGAACAGCTTGAATGAAAATTTGTTAGCTGCTCAGAAGGAAGCTGTTTTGGAAACTAACTTTCCGAATGAGAAGTTAGGCGTCACTGCTGATCAACTGTCATATGACAAGGATGGGATCCTTAGATTAAATGGTCAAATCTGGGTCCCTATCCATAGAGGGCTTAGAGATGTGATTCTCCAAGAAGCCCATAGCTCTAAATATTCAGTCCATCCAGGCAGTGATAAGATGTATCAGGATCTGAAAACAAACTATTGGTGGATAGGATTGAAGAAATCTATAGCCACTTATGTGGCTAAGTGTGTGACGTGCGCCCAGGTTAAAGCTGAACATCAAAGGCCGCTAGGATTACTACAACAACCTGAACTTCCCACTTGGAAGTGGGAAATAGTAACTATGGATTTTATCACCAAGTTACCAAAGACAAAACGTGGGAATGATACAATATGGGTTATAGTCGACAGACTGACGAAGTCAGCTCATTTTATACCCATAAAGGAGACACATAGCTCCGATAAACTAGCCCAGCTATATGTGGATGAGATTATATCTCTCCATGGAGTGCCCGTATCTATTATCTCCGATAGGGATACAAGATATCTCATTTTTGGAAAAGCTTTCAGCAATCCTTAGGCACTCGTTTGAATTTCAGTAATGCTTACCATCCTCAGACAGATGGGCAAAGTGAGCGTACGATTCAAACCTTGGAAGACATGCTGCGTGCTTGTGTTATCGACTTAGGTGGAAGTTGGGATGACCATCTTCCTTTGATTGAATTCTCGTACAATAATAGCTATCATTCAAGTATCCAAGCCGCGCCTTTTGAGGCCTTGTACGGAAGGAAGTGCAGAACGCCAGTTTGTTGGGCGGAAGTTGGAGATGTCCAACTGACAGGACCTGATATAGTCTTGGAGATGACAGATAAGACTGTACAGATCCGAGATCGTCTCAAAGCTTCCAGGGATAGGCAGAAAAGCTATGCGGATATGAGGCGTAAACCTTTAAAGTTTGAAGTTGGTGATAAAGTACTACTAAAGGTATCTCCCTGGAAAGGGGTGATGCATTTTGGTAAGAAGGGCAAGTTGAGCCCGAGATATATTGGACCATTCGAGATCATCGAATGTGTTGGAACTGTGGCCTACAAGTTAAATTTTCCCGAAGAGCTTAGTGGAATACATAATGTATTCCATATCTGCAATTTGAAGAAATGTCTAGCCGATGAGTCGCTAGCAATGTCCCATAAGGACGTGCAGATTGATGAAAGCTTGAAGTTCATTGAAAAACCTTTGTTGATCAAGGATCGACAGGTTAAAAAGCTTCGAAGAAAACATGTGCCGACTGTGAAAGTAAAATGGGATGCCCGTAGAGGCCCCGAATACACACGGGAGGTTGAATCCACAATGAAACAGAAGTACCCTCATTTATTTTAGTAAATCTCGAGGTTGAGATTTCTTTTAAGGGGGTGAGGATGTAAAACCTGGCAAAGTCATGTCCAATATAATAAAGACACGTGTCATGGACTTTAAACGTGTAATGAATTGATTACGAGGGACTAAAGTTGACAAATGAAGAAAGTATGTGTGTAAAAGGATCCAAAGTGTCAACGTTTGAAAATTTTGCCTTTCAACAACCCTACACGATGTTTATATTCTTAAACGAATGAATTGTGAAACGTATGAAGCCGTTTGGGAAAGAAAGTGAAAGTTTTACAAGACGCGAGGGTTAAATGTGTCAACATGTTAAATTAATACCTCTGAGTGACATTTTAATGAACCCGGAGCTTTGTAACGATTAATTATACTCCCAAGACCAAGTGACGAAAATTTCACAAGGTTTCGATGTCGTTTGAGATTAATACGCTAACTTTCGTAAATAAAGGGTTAAAAGCATCAACGAGGCAAAACTTGTGTTTTCGGTTATCGTTTAATGCAACCGGACCTAACGATGTTTGGTTATATCCTAAGGATCATAAAAATATAAATTTTATGGGTTAAAAGTGCTAAAAATGAAAGTTATGAGGTTTCAAAGGTCCAGGGGTCAAATCTGCCAAGTTTGAAACTTGTTTGGCTGGTCACCATAGTGGTGGCACTGTGCCACACTAGAAGTGCTCTGCCGTCGCGCGACGCGACGGCCTAAACTGGACAGAATACCTGCACAGGTGCAGGTTTCAGCAAGTTCTCTTCTCCAAACCATTTTTACACCCTCATAACTCGAAACCAGGGGACTTTTAATGGTTTTTAAAAACCACTAAACACTTGTATGCTCAAGATTACACCTGGGGGACACTTGCTTTGATCCTAGAGCATTCAAAAACCTATATAAAGGGGCCATGTTTGGAGCTCATTCCTCACACTTCAAAATTTCTTATACTCTCAAGCTTTGGGGCTTTCAAACCCATTCTCTGGAGCATCCTACCTTGGAAGGAAGCTCTCTTAGTCTAAATCTTCTTGCTAAGGACCCTTGTAAGCGTTCTTAGCTTCTGTAGTTAAGGTTTTTTTTAGTTTAAGGACCGAAAGTCAAAGTTATCGTAATGATGCTTTGACTTTGTGATTAATCACTAACGGTCCAGCCATTATTCGAATTGAAAGTGGCTATGTGTTGGTAATTACGTAGTTGTTAAACCCTTAAAAGGGCACCTTCTAATTATCACGTTATCTCAGTCAATTGTCGGGTCAAACTACTTAACAGAAAAGTCAAACGAGTCAGTTTTTGAAAAATAAATCATAATTGATAATGTAGAAGCTATAAAATACATTTTATCACTTAAATAACTTGGTAAATAATATAAGAACATGTTTAGGCATGTTCAACCCGACAACTCTGAGTATTAGGCTCGGTTCGCAACCGAAAGTCGCAAAAGTAGACTTTTGCTTTGACTTTCAGTTCTGACCCAATTTATCTTAGTTTAGTTATGCCTTAGGGTTCCTTTGGGACCATATTATATGTTAGTATAACTCCCTGAAGTTATACTAGATGGTTCCTTAGAAATCATAGATTTCATGCATGTTCTTTTATTTGCTTAAAATTGACCATTATGCCCTTTTATCATTAAAACGAGATTTTTGAAAATGTGATAGGACAAAAACCTCTATTACTGAATTATAAGTATGTCCTAAAAATTTGACATCCATTTCTGGTCTAGAATGAGAGTTATGCACAATATCGTAAAACGAAAGCTTTTTGTTAATTAAATAGCATTTTTGGCATAAATCATATTTAAACCCAATTTTTGGCACCAAACTTGCCACCTACTGTCAAGACATAATATTTAGGGATTTTTGGAAATTTTTGTTGAATTTTAAACTGATCAAAACATGGAGTTCTTGCATGGACTCGGTAATTGACGATAACGCCCTTTTCGCTAATAAAATGAGTTTTATGCATCCTTTACATGCAAAACCTTTTTCTACTGATTTTATACATTAAATAAATTATTTTAAATAGTAGAGACTGATCAAAATCTCAGTTTCGCTTAAACAACCCAAATATCGTCAAATACCGACTTTTATGCGATTTAGGCGCATAGTATGGTTTAAAACCATATTTAGCACCCAAGACTTGTTACCTACTGATGTTATAAATAAATTTTTATACTTTAACAGTAAGTATAAGTCTTGAACTCAGATTTCCAAAATTGACCTTTAAAGCATATGTGAAATGTCCAAAATGCCCTTACGGTGCATAGTTTGGCCATAAATGATAAAATTCACATATGTATGATATCTTACTGATATAACTTGTTAAAATAAATACTTTTACTGATTATTTTAGACCAGAACCTCAGATTTCTATTTAACCTCTTTTATAAACTTTAAAATGACCAAAATACCCTTACGGGGCTTAAATTGGTTTTAAATTCGTGTTGGGCATAATGGAAGATATCCTACTGATATCATATAATATTTAAATCATATTAACTTGTGGAACTTGTACATGACTCTTTCGGTTACCCGTTACGCATATACGCGTTCGGTACGGTTTGTGTAACTAGTTTGCATAAATTAGCCGAAACGGGTCAAACCTTATCATTTTTTCTTCAAAATCTAGAACGTGTTTAGTTTACCCATTTTATACAAGTCTTCATACTTGTTGGGTCTAAATCACATTCTAATCCGGTCTTCGCTTAATCTTGCGTTTCGTACCGTAAACCTCTCTTTAAAACTAACCGTTCTAAATTACAACTTAAATAAGACCCGTTAGGAATCTAATAGGTTAATAAAACCTTCGTTCCAGATTGAGAGCCCCGGTAGAAGTACTTGCACTTGCTGATTAGATTATACGACTGAGAATAAATTACTTTTAGCTCAGGTAAATAGTTTTAACTTATTTTCCCTTATACGGGCTTGGGATACGGTAAATTATTACTGCTTGGTCGGGTGTAGAAACCTTTTAATCGAATATGATTAAATTGTATAATCCCGTTTTAATCAATATTGCTTGTTAAAAAATAACATTGAGGGTTAACAACCGTGTCCGGGATATCCTTGGCTCATTCAAAAAGCGTGAATGGCCACGACTTAAGCACGGGGTAGGCATACACCTGTCTGTTGCGTATGTAAAAGATATACTCACTCGTGAGGAAACTTCTTGTGAGTTTATATTTGTAGTGTGTCGATTAATCTTGTTCGGCTTTTATACCGGCCCTAAATGTTGGACAAACATGTAAATCTGATACAAGATTATTATTAATATAATTGTCCCAAGTTATAAAATGTTTGTGCTTTGTGCATTCAAATCAATATTCATAAATGTTTTCAAAAGAGTCGGTTAATTGTAATTACCAGTGTAAACTGACGTATTTTCCAAAAAGACTAAGTGACAGGTGCTGTACGTAATTGGCTGGGAGCTCAGGGCGCTAATAAGGAATCTTGCAAGTTCTAACGTCTATAGTCTGTTGAACAATATTTATATTTCTGTTTTAAGATCCGCCTGTGGATCCATCATCGACCGTTTGTATAATATTTTTTTATACTTTCAAACTTGGTTTGTATAAATTACTTTTAGTCTTCCGCTGTGCATTAAACTGTGATTATTTGACTATGATGATATCAACTACGTCACGATACTCCCCACCGTGCCCACCGGTAATACGTGGAAATATCGGGGTGTGACACGCCTCTAGCAACGATAGTACTATAGTTTGGACTCAGCACCTGTGTGACAGGGGTTGCTAGGGATTACATTACTTTACTTCACGTGTTCGGTGAACGTGTGTCGTGCATACTCTACAACGCAGTCTCGTGGTTAGGTTGTATCATTGTTGATAGTTACATGCTTCGTCCATTACGCGTTACATGTTGGTTATGCGTAAACACTTTTTATACTATTATCTATGCAAACTTGTGTACTCACCTTTACTTTATGTATTGACTTTTATTTTAATGTATGTGGCAGGTTGATGGAATGTTATGCTGAAATCAAGATAGGCAGTCTAGAAACTCATCTAATAGAAATCTCGGTTGTTGGACTTGTTTTGTTTAAGAGATGTGACTCTGTGATAACTGTTTGTGGAATGTTTGTTTACTAGTATGGGAAAATGAACCTTTTAAATATTTCCATTTAATAGTTGTTATGGATTCTCTTGAGCAATCTGGTTCGCCTAGTGCCGCACCCCGATGTTTCCGCCATCGGTTGGGGTGTGACACTATACAACACCCACCACCCACCACCTACCTCTACCATTTACTACCCACCACAACCACCCGCCTCCGCCACACACCACCACCATATATAAAATAGAATGTAAAATTCGTTTTCAACAACAAAAAAGAAACAAAACAACTGCAATCGAAAAGGAATTTTACATTCTATTTTATATATGGTTGCAGCCACCAGGAACCATATATGCTTCGAAGATTCTGAGCTTTAACAGCTAACACAGGAATGAACATGTATGTAGTGCCTTAAATTTTAATTTTAGACTAAAGTAGAAAAATTACCCAAACCTTAGGACAATTTTTACATTTATAACTCATTGTCTAAATACTAAAATACACCAAGCCAATGGGTGAAAGTTACTATCTTTTTTATTGCAATTTCACATTACCTTATTTACTTTCGAGAAAGACGACAGTTTGTTCTCTTAAGCCCTTGGAACTCCGAAATCGAAACATCTCAAGAACGCTTATAGAGAAAAAAGCCTGGATAGTCCATGTGGTTTGCCCATTTTTCAGCTTTAGTCCCTAATTATCTAAAATTACAGCTATAATCCTAAACTTTTGCAATTTCATTCCCGGATAGTCCTTGGCGCAGATGGGGGTTAGTTTTTTTTTTGTGTTAAGTGGATGTGAAATTACTAAAATGCCTTAAATGAAGTAGACCCCATATATATATATATATATATAATTTAAAACATGAAGTAGACCCCACGTATATAGGGAATCTATACGAGACTTCTACCATACACTATGCGATACAATACGATACGATACTATAGGATATCATAGAACACCCGAATAGGCCTATAGGTGAAGTATAGGTCCCGTATAGGCCTATAGGCATATACAAGACCTATAGGGAACCTATACGTGACTTATACTATACACTATACGATACGATACTAAAGGATACCATAGAACACCCGTATAGGCCTATAGGTCCCGTATAGGCCTATAGGTGTAGTATAGGTCCCGTATAGTTCTATAGGCATACAAGACCTATATGAGACTTATACGAGGTTTATACGGGACTTGTACTATACGATATAATACTTAAAAATGTTTTTTAAAGTTCTTATTATAGAACTTTGCTAAAACGATAAATAATGAATAAAATTGTTTTCTAAAAAAAATACATCCTTTACATACGCTGCGTATAGGCCTATACGCGGAATATATAAAGGGTCAAAAAGATAATTTTACCACAGGTTGGGGTTAAAAAAACTACCATTTATATACGTTGCGTATAGATCTATACGCAACGTATATAAAAGGGTCAAAAAAACAATGTTACCCCTGTTTTGGGCTGCGTATAGCCCCCAATCCAGGGGTAAAATGGCCTTTTTTACTATACGCCGCATATAGCCCTGTATGAGGTGTGTATATTGGGCAAGTTTGGTAAAAAAAAAAACAATTTTACCCCTGGGTTGGGAGCTATACGCAACCCAAACCAGGGGTAAAATTGTATTTTTGACCCTTTATATACGCTGCGTATAAACCTATACACAACGTATATAAAGGTTTTTGTTTTTATTTTTTAGAAACATTTATACAATATTGACGGTTTTAGTAAAGTTTTATAATTTTTTTCTATTTCAAATAAATATAAAAGTAAATACTTTTTACAAGCTTTTTTATACAACATTAATCATTTTGATACGATAAATGTCGTATCGTATCGTATAGGTGTAGTATAGGTCACGATTTAACGTTGGAACCGGGTGAGAATTTATACCACAAATACATCAAAATAACCAAACAAAATTCTGATGAGTTATATACGTTGCGTATAGCTCTATACGCAGCGTATATAAACCCTGGTTGTATTTGCCAATGATTGCTGTGTAGGCTCTGAATTCCATGCAACTTATACGCTGCGTGTATGTGGTTGTATGATACCTATAATTACTTGACCTTTAGTCACACTTGAGCTGAAAAAAATAAATGTGGCTATAGGCGTATAGTCAAAGGTTTTTTGTGTGGCCATATACAATTTTTGAGGTAGTGTTAGTTAATCAGATAAATATATTTTGATTTGTTTTGTTAATATATTTTCTCCTAGTTTAAAGCAGATGTATTTATATAATACTAGTAATATTTTATTAACATCAATACATGCTTCATGTTTTGGGTTAGTCTTCGTTTTTATATGGTTTTATCACCGGTGTACGAATACGATTATTTAAATTATGACGGACTTTTTTGTTGTTACTTATTGATGTACGGAGCTGAGATGCAACGAACCGAACACATATAAACAACCTGCAGATGCCAGTTATCAGGTCTGATCTATTGTTTCCAGCTGTATACGACTCCAGAGCGTCACCAATGTTTCCGCCATCGGTTGGGGTGTGACAGATTGGTATCAGAGCTAGCCATAACTATAGGGAATTAGGTCTAGTCGTGTAGAGTTGACCTAGTCTATAGTCTAAGTACCAACAGACCAACCTCGTGCGAACCCAGTAGGAGTTAGGGGCTGTTTGGCAACATCTGATTGGTTAAGTGCTGAACTAATAAGAGGTCTGAACCATTAAGAGCCTGTATAATGCTTAACCTTTCAAAGGAAAATGTCTGACAAATTCAGATTAGAGGTCTTAACCATTCAGACTTTGTATAAATCTTAACCATTCTGAGGCAAATGTCTGAACCATTCAGACATGTGCTCGTGAAACAAACAGTCTGAACCATTAAGTGCTGAATCAGTAAGAGGTTTGAACCATTCAGAGACTAATTAAGAGGTACACAAACAACCCCTTAGTACGAGACCACTTTTGATACTCTCGTTTGAACTCGCGAAAACTACATCTTCGTGGGAACACGCATACTCCAGCTTCGTACGAAGGGGAACCTTTCCTAAGGTTTCAACATTACCTTGCCTTTCCTGAGGCATGTAGTATTACGTGCCTTTCCTAAGGCTAGCACAATGCATACATTTTTTGAAAACGCTCGCATAACACAACCGAGTGATTGGGTCGAGATTAGGTGTGAAAACCAGGAACTCCCGATAAGATCACTCACTCTACGCGTATTTTACTCTCAGCACGAGAATCTTCGTTGAGTTAGGAGTGACATCCATATCTCGACGAAATTCTCCATCTCTATCACGTGGTTTTGCCAAACTTTCAGGAACGAAGTTGTTAAGTTAGGGGTGAAACCCGCACCTTAATGACGCGTTCCACTACCTACTTTGATTTTACAAATCTCACCAAAGTCTCGACTGTTTCAATGACTCGAGTCACGTAGTAACTGGAAGGATGAGTGGAGCACAACCTATTAGGCCAAAGCGTGTACTTGAACTCGTTGGGAAAAATCGAATCACTTTGGGTAGTCTACGTCAAACACCCAGGACACTCCCTCTGATTTCTAGCCCGCAATCGCCGATTTTACATGTTATCGATTTTTATCATGATTTTTAGCAATTTTTAAGCATTTTTTGTTGTGTTCACATTGGTTTTCGCTGTTCTCGCAATAAGGGGTGGTTCCTAACGGATCTTTGTCCTATATATATATATATATATAGGGTAGGGTAGGGTTCCAGCGTGAACCTAATCCCATGCGTTAACTAATCTGGACCATTGATTTCCTTTTTAGTTGTTAAGGGTATGATTGTAATTATATAAAAAATTAGATTTAAATCATTATTTTAATAATTGAATTAAGTTACATCTTTCCTATTTTAAATTCATTCCCCACATTATCTTTTATTTCATTTTTATTTTTTAGATTTCACCACTAGAATCGGATTATGATTTTTAAGATTCACGTAACCTTCAGATTTCAACGGTATACACATGTGTACTTTGTTATGAATTGAACAGTACACATGTGTACTCAGCATGGTACATATGTGTAATTAGCTACATAATACATACATATAAACAAAACTTGTAAACTATTTTATATTAAGCAAATAACAATTTCCATAATCTTTGCCAAACCAAAAAAAAACATACAATTACAAGTTCCAGTTTCGTGAAAACAATAAACGCAACATATTCGGAAAAATAAAAAAAATATAGTCTTTTACAACTATTCGCCGCGTTGTATGCTGAATCATCCTTATCGACCAAGCAAACAAACATACATGAATCATCCTTATCGACCTCATACGTGAATCATCCTTATCGACCTTCCATCTCCACTTTCCTCGTTTACGACGTCTCCTATAATAACACAAAAAACTCAGCAATTAGTACTTTGCATAATTCACAAGTGTACATCAACAACTTTACACATTCAATACACAACAAAAATATGAGATATCACAAAAACAGACGCTATACACATGTGTACATCGCATTAAAAACATAGCAAAGCCAGAATACACATGTGTACAGCGCCTTAAAAACATAGCAAAATCAGAATACACATGTGTACAGCGCCTTAAAACCAGAGCAAAAATCAGAATACACATGTGTACAGCGCCTAAATGTCACAGGTTTACCTTGGGTCCACGAACAAACCTCTCGTGCCTTGACGTATACACAAAAAACAACATGTTTCAACATGAACACGTTATGACTATTATCCGACCCACCCATTTTATCACTTCTATTCAAACCGTAGATCACTTGAACAACCCAATCGACCCCCTTGTTGAAATCCAGGCCCCTTGAAGACACATCAGTTGAAAAAAGAACTGATCTTTGTTCAACAAACTGTTGCAATATAAACATTCATTTCACCTGTTTCATCCTTCCATGCAGGCACTTTAACGGGATCCCGGGCTGCAGTTTCTTGAATGCTTCGTGTACAAACCTCACCTATCAAGACAGGCGTCACAGGCTCCAAATTACAAAACAAAAAAAAACAAAATAAAAAACTGAAAAACAAAATTAAAAAAATTACCTGCTTGCAGGCAGAAAGAAAAACAAGATTTATTGAATTCAAATGCGCTTTAATGAAACTCCATAGCATGTCAAGCTTTTGGTCAAGAGGAACGAGTATGACTTTTTGTTGCAGACGATCGACCCTAAACTGTCACCGCCGCTAGCGGCGGAGGAAGATCGGCGCAACCGGTGATCGTCAGTGTAAGCTTGGATCTAGAAAGATCTAAAAGAAAAAAAGGAAAAGAAAATGATTCAAAGACTTACCATCCACGTCCCACGTTGTGCCGTCCCCGGACCACCATCCAGTGTAAGCTCTCGCCGGACCACCATCCACGGTGGCCGGCCGCCGTGCCGTCACTGGCTCTGCTGCCGTCGTTTGGGGGATATGTGTGTGTGCGGTGTATGTGTGTGTTTGTTAGAATATATTGAAACTGATATAGGGATTTTAGGGGATTACAATTTAATTAGTTTCCATATCTTTAATATGAAAGTTCCCTATTTTACCCTTTTGATTAAAATTTAAATTAAATTTATTAAACCTTTAATTACAATTCTGCCATTGATCTAAGATCTATCATCTACAAAATCAAGGGCCCAGATAAGTTCACGCAGTTCACGCTGGAGAAAAATATATAGGATTAGTTTCAAACGTGAACAAAATCCTAAGAGTGAACTGCGTGAACTGATCTGGGCCCTTAATTTTTATGATCTTGAGATTAAAGTGAGTGGCATGATGGTAATTATTTGGTTAATTTTTTTCATTTAATTAAATACAAAAAGGGTATATGTGTAATTTCAATCTTAAATTGATTGCATAAATCTCTCACAAATCAAGTAATCAATTATCCTCTTAAATTGATTGCATAAATCTCTCACAAATCAAATCAAGGATTAGGAAAGATGTAACTTAATTCAATTACTAAAATAATTATTTGTTTAAATGCGATGTACACATGTGTATTCTGATTTTACCCTCTTTTTAATGCGATGTACACATGTGTATATCGTCTGTTTTTGTGATATCTCAGAATTTTTTTTTGTATTGAATGTTGATGTACATCTGTGAATTACTGTACACATGTGTACTGTTCTATTTATATCCAAGTACACATGTGTATACCGTTGAAATATGAATGTTACATGGATCTTAAAAATCAAAATTTGAATTCTGGTGATGAAATCTGAAATAAAAATTAAAATTGAAATCTGGTGATTTGTTGTTTGTTTTGATAATTATCTTAGAGTAAAATGCAATTTGCGTCCCTGTGGTATGTCCCAAACAATTTTTTGCATTCTGAGTCCCCGTGGTATTCATTTCATAACACTATGAGTCCTTCTGTCAAGATTCCGTCTGTTTGACCGTTTGACTATTGCTAAATGTCCAATATACCCTTAATGACCTTATACATATAATCCCTTACCTATAGTTGATCAAACTGATTCATAAGAACACTGAGCTCATACGAACCCTAACCCCAATTCCCAAATTGATCGATCCAGTGTTAAACGATTGTGAAGATGTCTCAAAAATCAGCTTCAAGCTCCAACAAGAAATCAGCTGGCGGGGAAGCTTCTCAATTCCTGTGTTCTTGTGGTGCACCTACTTGGTACAAGGTATCAAAGACGGAAGCTAACCCAATCTTATGCCGTGTAAGTTAAAATTCTATAAGAAAGATTGAAGTTAATTATATTGCAACATTTCCTGATTGATGTGTTTTTACAGAAGAAAGATTGTGGATTTATAAGGTGGGCTGATACACCTTCATCTCCACCTTCAAATTCATGCTCTGCTTGTGAGAAGGTAATACCCGCATTGTTAAGGAGCATGGAAAAGAAAGATGATTTGGCAATGAAGAAAGCTAACGAAGTGATGTTTTTGAAAATGTGTTTATTGTTTAGTTGGTTAATGATTGTGGTTGTTTATGTGTATTTTTAGTTAGTTTTTTGTAAGACTCTGTTAATGTAATGAATGAACATTGAACAAGTTTTGGTTAGTATCACTTTAATGCTGTGAATGTTGCCGTTGATGTGTAGAATGACGAATTGGTTGAGGAAGTGGCTGACAATGAGGAGGACTTTGTTCCGTCTGTGCTGAAGGAGGAGTGGTTTGATGACTATGATGCTGTGATAGAAGTCTTGGAAGCAGAGTATGAAGCGTCTCTTCCAGATCCAGCAGCGGACTACGACTCAGAAGAGTTGGAAAGGGATAGGTGGGAATGTGCAGTTCAACCAACGGAGGATGATTGGTACCATGATCCCTACCCGGGAGAGCATTCTTCTGACTCCGAATGGTCAAATGATGATGCACATTGGAAGTAGATTGTTAGGATGCTCATTGGAAGTAGATTGTTAGGTTTTTAAATGTTTGTATTGGATGAGACATCTAATATGTTTGATACGTTTAATGAAATTTAGTTGTGGTTGACACTCAGTGTGTATGCTACATAAACTGCATAAACTGCATTTGAACTGCATTACAGACACTCAATGTGCATAAACTGCAGTTGAACTGCATAACATAAATTGTAAATCCCACATAAACTACAGTTACCAAGATCAGCATACTAGACTGCATAACATAAAGTGTATTACAAACTGAATACAAACTGCATACTAGACTGCATAACATAAAGTGTATTACAAACTGCATACAAACTGCATAGTTGAACTACATAAACTGCATAGTTGAAACAAACATAAACTGCAAACATAAACTGCATACTAACTAAGCTTCACTCAACTTGGTGCACCTTCTGATACAGTTTGAGATTCTTGAACATTCTCCCCTCCCTGACCCTTGCATGTCCTACTGTTGTGTCCCAAGGTTCCACACTTGCTGCACTTCTTCCTGGTTATGTTATCTTCACCTGCAACAACTTGATCCTCACTTGGTGCATGTTCAATATTCTCCCCTCCCTGCCCCTTGCATATCCTACTTTTGTGTCCCAAATTTCCACACTTGCTGCACTTGGTTGTATTGCCCTTCCTGGTCATTTTTCCCTCACTATCAAAATGAGCTTCAACTTCAGCCTCACCAACTGATTTCTTTCTCTTCTTTTGTGGCCTCCCAACCTGCTTATGGTGTTTGGGAGGCAGAAGTTTGGTGGGACATTGTGAGGGGATCCAATTCTCAGGCCCGGGAATTGGATTAATCACATTCTCATAAACCTTCGTCCATGTGGATAACCAATACACTTCATCAACCAATTCTTCGGGCACCCCTATCCTAATATCATTCCTGGCCATATCATTGATAGCAGCCACTGCATGTTTACATGACATGCTAGTTAAATCCCACTTTCTGCAGGTGCATGTTCTATCCTTCATATTAACAACACACTGGGATCTTGAGCTATTCACCTACACAAAATCAGTATCCAACAATCAAACATTGAGTTACTCACCTAGTAAAGATTCTTGTTTGGGAAAAACTGCAATATACATACCTGGTACTGAACTGCATCCACCATTAAAACATTGAGTTGTGAGGCTTCTTCTTTGATCTTATCAAACACTTCTTGAGCATGAGGAGTTAATGGACCATGAGCTTTCGCTTGAATCTTCTTTACATTCACAATTCTTTTGGTCATGTACACTCTTATGAACTCTAAACACGTGATTACAGGTTTGTCTCTAGCTCCTATCAACTGCCTATTGAAGACTTCACATATGTTATTCAACAATATGTCACATTTGGCCCTACCTGAAAAGTGTGCTTTTGACTAACTGCTTGCTGGGATAGTTAATAGCTTCTCATGGAAACCAGGCTCTGCAATCTTAATTTCTTCCATTGACTTTTCAAAATATGGAATTGATGTCTTGCCTGCTACTCCATACAACAAGTTTTTGTACACATCACCTGGCCAATCCTTCTTCAGATTCTGGTGGATATGTCTTAAACAGAACCTGTGTTCAGAGTCTGGGAACACTTTGGATAATGCAGGGAGTAGTCCCTGCCTCAGACAATGTAAGTTAGATATGATAAAATGCCATAAACATTTAAATGATAAAATGCCATACCTTTTGCCTGTCTGAGATGAAAGTGAAGTTGGTTTTGTCTGCTAAGCCAAGATCATCCTTGAGTAATTCCAAAAACCATTCCCAAGATTTAAAAGTTTCAGCCTCCACCAAAGCATATGCTACAGGATATATACCGTTGTTGCCGTCTACACCAACTGCAGTAAGAATCTGTCCAGGATATGGACCTTTCATAAAACATCCATCGAGTCCCAATATTTCTCTACCACACATCTTGAACCCTCTCATAATCGAAGCAAAACAAAGATAACATCTCTTGAATTGCCTAGTAGGAAGACAAGGGTTAGCACAGGGTTCACAATCTATTCTAATTGTGCTACCTGGATTTGCCCTCAACAATGCTTCATAATAAGACCTTAGGATATCATACTGCTCTCTATAATCTCCAAAGATCCTTGTTGTAGCAATTCTTTTAGCCCTAAAGACTTTCTGGATTGAAACATTCAACTGATGGTTCTTCACAAGCATATCCTGTATGGCTGGCAAAGGCATGCCAGGGTTTGACTCGATCATGGGTTGGATCTCATTAGCTATCTCAGACATGGTGTACAGGCCCACTTCTCTTGTTTGGAGGCAATGATGTTGTGAGGTAATGGTTTTCACACACCAAGATTCCTTTTCATTTCTCCTGGAGATCTGAACCGCCCAAGGACAAGTGGGCTTCAAGTGCCTTTTATCTTGTTTTAACCCTAGCCCTCTAAATTTACTATTCTGCCCCTCACCAGAACCCAAACTTGGATTAGTCCCAAGACAAATAACTCTGAACCTCAACTTATCATTTTTTA
Organism: Helianthus tuberosus; assembly: GCA_030545235.1. NCBI lineage: Eukaryota > Viridiplantae > Streptophyta > Magnoliopsida > Asterales > Asteraceae > Helianthus > Helianthus tuberosus. Next base: position 56,554,826 of record CM060406.1, read on the forward strand.
ATATATAAATCTGCCTTCTACTCTTAATAGCATATGTCTTAACCATGTCATTCAATTCCTTTTTATCTGGTATTAATTGACCAATTGAAAATGGGAGGTATGAGTCACTAACATTACCTGTATTTTTTCTCTTCTTCCTTACCTTCTTGGCAACCTTCTCCAGCAGTGTAAAGTTATCATCTTTATCACTATTGTCCTCATGATCACAAGTTATGTCTTCCTGCCTAAGTTCTTCTTCAGTATTCTCAGTTCTAGCATCCTTAATTGTCTCACTGACCTCATGAAGATCAAAGTCAACACATGCTATGAACTGACTTATATCTACTTCATAATCAAACACTGGATTACCTGGTTCCTGATCTAATGTGTAATCTGGATCTTCTTCATCACTGTTCTCTTTATCACTTCTTTCAGCCTCACCCTCAGAAACTGCCTCGCTACTTTCTGACTCACCCTCAACCACATTATCTTCACCCACATTATCTAGTAAAGCTAGGCTCAATGCAGTTGAATCCTTGATTCTAGACTCTCCTATTTCAACATACAAATCTACTAACTTGCATCCTTTTCTAACTTAGTCATACACATAATCTAACTCATCATCATCACTAATGTGTCTAAGACCAAAATCCAAACACACATTCGGATCTTTAACAAAATAATTGAACACATCATCTGTTATGTAACCCATATCTATCAGCATTTCACGAAGAACATCAACACTTAAGTTTTCAAAATCAACCCAGTCAATGTAACTAACCTTACCGTTGACATACTCCCTTCCTGGATAATCAGTAAACTCACCTCCATGGTTAATCTTTAGAGAAAATAGTCTGGGTTCATTCCCTGTTAACACAAATGTTCAACACATCACATAATATTCAACTTACCCAAAACAAACTATACCCCTGAGGAAGAAGACACAATCAACGTACCATATATATCTTCAGGGTCGTAGTATTCACCTTGAGGACGAATTCACCATGTGAACTCCATCGATTTGGGTTTCTTTCTTGCTCAACTGTCTTCGTCTTTTGGCGGGAGGAAATTAGGGCATAATAGTGATTTTTGGGGTTTTAGAAAGGAATTAAAACAAAAAGACGGTCTTACCCCTGGCTCAAACGGTCAAACAGACGGCAGCTTGACAGAAGGACTCATAGTGTTATGAAATGAATACCACAGGGACTCAGAATGCAAAAAATTGTTTTTAGGGGCTCAACCTGATGTTTGGGACATACCACAGGGACGCAAATTGCATTTTACTCATTATCTTATTAATAAGTAAACATAATGTGGATAAGGAATTTAAATTAGGAAAGATTTAACTTAATTCAATCATTAAAATAATGATTTAATCTAATTTTTTATATAATTACAATCCTACCCTTAACAACTAAAAAGGAAATCAAGGGTCCATATCTGTTCACGCAGTTCACTCTTGGGAGGTTGTTCACGCTGGAACCCTACCCTATATATATATATATATATATATATATATATATATATATAATTTAAAACATGAAGTAGACCCCACGTATACAGGGAACCTATACGAGACTTCTACCATACACTATACGATACGATACAATACGATGCAATACAATACGATACTATAAGTGTAGTATAGGTCCCGTTTAGGCCTATAGGTATATACAAGACCTATAGGGAACCTATACGAGACTTATACTATACACTATACGATACTATACGATACAATACGATACGATACGATACTATAGGATACCATAGAACACCCGTATAGGCCTATAGGTGGGTCCCGTATAGGTCTATAGGTGTCGTATAGGTCTCGTATAGTCCTATAGGCATATACAAGACCTATATGAGACTTATACGAGGTTTATACATGACTTATACAATACGATATAATACTTAAAAATGTTTTTTAAAGTTCTTATTATAGAACTTTGCTAAACGATAAATAATGAATATAATTGTTTTCTAAAAAAAATACATCATTTATATACGCTGCGTATAGGCCTATACGCAGAATATATAAAGGGTCAAAAAGATAATTTTACCACAGGTTTGGGGTTAAAAAAATACGCTTTACATACGCTGCGTATAGATCTATACGCAGCGTATATAAAGTGTCAAAAAACAATGTTACCCCTGTTTTGGGCTGCGTATAGCCCCTAATCCAGGGGTAAAATGGATTTTTTTACGATACGCCGGGTTTAGCCCTGTATGTGGTGTATATATGGGGCAAGTTAGGTAAAAAAAATACCATTTTTCCCCTGGGTTGTGAGCTATACGCAAACCAAACAAGGGGTAAAATTGTAATTTTGACCATTTATATACGCTGCGTATAGACCTATACACAACGTATATAAAGGTTTTTGTTTTTATTTTTAAGAAACATTTTTACAATATTGACGGTTTTAGTAAAGTTTTATAATTTTTTTCTATTTCAAATAAATAAAAAAGTAAGTACTTTTTACATGCTTTTTTATACAACATTAATCATTTTGATACGATAAATATCGTATCGTATCGTATAAGTGCAGTATATGTCACGATTTAACATTGGAACCGGGTGAGAATTTATACCACAAATACATCAAAATAACCAAACAAAATTCTGATGAGTTATATACGTTGCGTATAGCTCTATACGCAGCGTATATAAACCCTAGTTGTATGTGCCAATGATTGTTGGGCAGGCTCTGAATTCCATGCAACTTATACGCTGCGTGTATGTGGTTGTATGATACCTATAATAACTTGACCTTTAGTCACACTTGAGCTGAAAAAAATAAATGTGGCTATAGGCATATAGCCAAAGGTTTTTTGTGTGGCCATATACAATTTTTGAGGTAGTGTTAGTTAATTAGATAAATATATTTTGATTTGTTTTGTTAATGTATTTTCTCCTAGTTTAAAGTAGATGTATTTATATAATACTAGTAATATTTTATTAACATCAATACATGCTTCATGTTTTGGGTTAGTCTTCGTTTTTGTATATGGTTTTATCACCGGTGTACGATTACGATTATTTAAATTATGACGGACTTTTTTGTTGTTACTTATTGATGTACGGAGCTGCGATGCAACGAACCGAACACATATAAACAACCTGCAGATGCCAGTTATCAGGTCTGATCTATTGTTTCCAGCTGTATACGACTCCAGAGCCTCACCAATGGGTTTACATGCACCTAGGGGAACTTGGACACTTCTCATAACACTCATAGACTCTTGTGGCAGCTCCATGTGAGATCAAAGTTAGCATAAAAAGGACTTGAAGTAGTAACATTCAAGCACTTGCATCTTCTAAAATTCACAAGAACATCTCTGGAGCTCTCTGGACGTCAAGACAACCTTCTAGTGGTCTCTAAGCTTTATTAGGACTCTTGTAAGTGTTTATAAGCTCCTCAAATTCGTTCTAGCTTAGTTATTCAAGCAAAAGTCAAACCATCGTAATTTCAGTTTGACTTTGTGATTAAACGAAATTTGCTCAGTCATTTCTCGAATTGAAAGTACCTACAAGTTGGTATTTATGTGGGTAACAAACCCTCAAAAGGGTATTGTTAGATTCCCACTCTAACTATGTTAATTGTCGAGTCAAAGCTTGTTTCAAAAAGTCAACAGAAGTGTTATTTGCAAATTTAAGCATGATTAGCAATGTAGGGTACATGCAACCTGTTTGATCATTAAAATAACTTGGTAATTAATGTAAGAACATGTCTCAACATGTTCATCTCGACAATTTTCAGTTTAAACCCGAATCGGAACCGAAAGTCGCATAAATTGACTTTTTCTTTGACTTTAAGTTCTGATCCGTTCATGCATGTTTGAGATCTGCCTTAGAGCTTATTTTGGACCAAGTTTCATATAAGTATAACTACCTGAGATTTTACAACTTGGTTCAATACCTATCCGATTCATATGCATGTTTCCGATTTATGCTTAAATATGACTATTATGCCCTTTTGGCTATAAAACGTGATTTTTGAAAAAGTGAAAGAGTAGAATCATTTGTTACTGATTTATAAACTTGCACCTAAAATTTGATATCAGTTTGAGGTCCAGAATAAGAGTTATGCTCATTAGCGTATTTTGAAAGCTTTATGTTAATTAATTGGCGTAATTAGCATATAACCTATTTAAACCCACTTTTTAATATCAAACTCTTTACCCACTGTTATAATATAATATTTTGGGATTTTTAAAGATTTTTATTTAATTTTTGGCTGAGCATAACATAGGTCTCTAAGTTAAATTCGGTTAATACCGATTTTGCCCTTTTAAGCCATAAAATGAGTTTTACAAATCCTTTTGACCCCAAACCTTTTTCTACTGATTTTATTTGATAAAAAAATATTTTGAGCATTCTGGAAATATAAAAATATCAGCTTTCTTTTAAAAACCCGGAAACGGCTCTAAATCGCCTTTTAAGCGTTTTTAACGCATAGTATGTACTATTACCTTATTAAACATATAAGGTTGATACCTACTGATGTTTTTAGTATATTTTTATAAAATAACAGTAAGTACAAGTTTTTGAACTCAGGTTTCCCATTTTGACCTTTTAAGCCCTTGTGAAATTACCAAAATACCCCTAAGGTACATAGTTTGGTTTTAAATGATGATTTTCATTTATGGGTCATACCCTACTGTTATAACATGTTAAATTAAGTATATTTACTATATGAATCAGACCCGTAACTCAGATTTACAAATAAACTCTTTTATAATCTTTTAAATGACCAAAATGCCCTTATGAGGCATAATTTGTGTTTAAATCCGTTTTGGGCATAATAGGAGATATCTTACTGATGTTATAACATATTTAAGCCATATTATCTCAGGGAACTTGCATATGACACTTATGGTTACCCGTAACGCCCTTTTCGCGTCCGGTTCGGTTTATGTAACTAGTTTGCATAAATTGACCGAAACGGGTCAAACATTATCATTTTTGTCTCAAAATCCAGAATGTGTTTAGTATACCCATATTATACAAGTATTCAAACTTGTCGGGTCTAAATCACATTCTATCCGGTCTCGCTTAATCGTGCGTTTGAACCGTATCGTCCTTAACACTAGCCGGTCTAAGCTTAAGCTTAAATAAAGACCCGTTAGAAATCTAATAGGTTATTATAAACCTTTGTTCCAGAGTAAGAAGAACCAGTAAAAGCTACCTCCACCTACTAGTTGTGATTTATACTTTACTCAGGTAAATACTTTTAACTTATTTTCCCTATACGGGCTTGGGTTACGGTATATAGAATACCGCTTGATCGAGCATCAAATCTTACATCTTTGGGTGGTTAATTGAATAATTTGATCGTCTCGTTTAAACAGTCTTGTTCACTTAAAGCCTTTGGGGGGTTAATGACCATGTCCCGGATATCCTTGGCATCATCTTACGAGATGGCCACGACCTGAGCACGGGGTGTAGGCGTACACCTGTCAGTGTATAACTCTATAATGTGGTGTGTCTATTGATCTTTAACCCGGAAAAGATCCGGGCTACTGAACGCACAAGTAACATGTAATTCGTTCACAAGATTATATTGCATAATTATCCCAAGTTATAAAATGTTTTGTGCCACGTGCATTCAAATCAATTTTCAACCATTTTCAAAATGAGTCAGTTAAATTGTATTTACCAGTGTAAACTGACGTATTTTTCCCAAAAGGTTAAGTGCAGGTACTACACGTAATAGGCTGGCTGTCTTCTAGAGCGTCCACAATAAGTCTCGCAAGCTTGGACGACAATAAACTGTTGAACAATATCTTATTTTATTTCGATCCGCCTGTGGATCCGTTTCAACTATTTGTGATATTTAATATTACACTTTATTAAAGTTGAAATGAATCTATCTTTGCTTCCGCTGTGCATTTATATATTGTGTTGTTTGTCTATGATGATACCAACTACGTCACGATACTCCCCACCGGGCCCACCGGTGACACGTGGAAAATAGGGGTGTGACAAAAATAAATGTGGCTATAGGCGTATAGTCAAAGGTTAACCATTGGGTGTCAGCCCAATGGCCACCGGCACCCAAGTTAAACCGGTTCGAGGCCTAAAGTGCTCAGGTTCGAATCCTGCTCGCAGGCTCTTTGTTCCCCTCGCAGCGTTGCCGGGTCGCTAGCTTGGGGAGGGAGATCCTTCCCGCGGTCAGGGGTACCACACAATTACCCTTTTTTTAGTCAAAGGTTTTGTGTGTGGCCATATACAATTTTTGACGTAGTGTTAGTTAATCAGATAAATATATTTTGATTTGTTTTGTTAATGTATTTTCTCCTAGTTTAAAGTAGACGTATTTATATAATACTAGTAATATTTTATTAACATCAATACATGCTTCATGTTTTGGGTTAGTCTTCGTTTTTGTATATGGTTTTATCACCGGTGTACGATTACGATTATTTAAATTATGACGGACTTTTTTGTTGTTACTTATTGATGTACGGAGCTGAGATGCAACGGACCGAACACATATAAATAACATTTTGGATAATATTACGACTTTATTTATCGGTTGCCATGAAATTTAGAAGACTTGGGTTAAGACACACCCTCTTTTGTAGCTAACCACATATAATATTATGGTAAATAGCAATGTTAATCTTTTGTTACAAATGTATGTAAAATTTTTAAGACTATCAAGTGTTGTTACGGTTTTACATCTAGTAAGAGATAAAAGCAAAAAAAGTAATGAAAGTAAGTGTAAAGAGAGTAAAGAGAATGTAGCCATGATATGGCTGATTGTTCATCACCATCCCATTTATACTTATCATCTTGATGATGCATATAGACAAACATACTGCTTATACAGATGTAGCATGTCTCAGCTCCAAATGTTGATCTTCTCCTGGCATAACCTCTTAGATGTCACTTCCTCCTTGATCTTCTTCCACTATAAAACCAGCTAGTTCACAACACCTATTCACCACATCACATCCCATTCCACTTAACAATGGCATCCAAAGCAACTTTGCTCTTAGCTTTTAGCCTTCTCTTTGCCACTTGCATTGCCCGCCACCAGCAACGGCAACAGCAACAGAACCAGTGCCAGCTTCAAAACATCGAGGCGCTCGAGCCCATCGAAGTTATCCAAGCTGAAGCCGGTGTGACCGAAATTTGGGACGCCTATGACCAACAGTTCCAGTGTGCGGGTGTCGATTTTATTCGACACCGGATTCAACCTGGTGGCCTTCTCTTGCCTTCCTACGTCAACACCCCTATTTTGGCCTTCGTCGAGAGAGGTATACACATAAATAATTTTTTTAAGAGTCGCAAATTAAGTTTAAAAATAATAATCTAACTGCATGCAGTGTTTTTGGCATGTTTAAAGGTAGGGGTATTCAGGGGGTTATATTGCCGGGATGCCCGGAAACCTATGAATATTCGCAGGAGCAACAGTTTTCCGGTGAGGGTGGCCGCAGAGGAGGAGGAGAGGGCAATCAGGACCGTCATCAGAAAGTAGAGAACTTAAAGGAGGGTGACGTGGTTGCCATCCCCACCGGAACAGCTCACTGGCTTCACAACGACGGCAACACAGAACTTGTGGTGGTCGTCTTCTTGGATACTCAGAACCATGAGAACCAGCTTGACGAAAACCAAAGGGTACATACTCTAAAAAACTATTTTAAACCTAAATATATATATACTTACTGAACTAAAAACTTGTGACGTTTAGAGATTCTTCTTAGCCGGAAACCCTCAAGCTCAAGCTCAAAGCCAGCATCAACAACAAAGACAACCACGCCAACAATCTCCTCAAAGGCAAAGGCAAAGGCAAGGTCAGAACGCCGGCAACATCTTCAACGGTTTCACCCCCGAGCTCATTGCACAATCATTCAACGTCGACCAAGAGACCGCCCAGAAGCTACAAGGACAAAACGACCAGAGAGGCCACATTGTTAATGTCGGACAAGACCTTCAAATAGTCCGCCCACCACAAGAGCAGCAGCAAGGCAGACGCTCTCCTCGCCAACAACAAGAGCAGCACCAAGGCAGACGCTCTCCTCGCCAACAACAAGAGCAGCAGCAAGGCAGACGTGGCGGATGGAGCAACGGTGTGGAAGAAACCATCTGCAGCATGAAGTTCAAAGTGAACATTGACAACCCTTCCCAGGCTGACTTTGTAAACCCGCAAGCCGGCAGCATTGCAAAACTCAACAGCTTCAAATTCCCCATTCTCGAGCACCTCCAGCTCAGCGTGGAAAGAGGCGAACTCCGTCCGAATGCCATCCAATCCCCACACTGGACAATCAACGCCCACAATCTTCTCTACGTAACCGAGGGAGCCTTGAGGGTACAAATCGTCGACAACCAAGGAAACTCAGTTTTCGACAACGAGCTCCGTGAGGGAGAGGTGGTGGTGATCCCGCAGAACTTTGCGGTGATCAAGAGAGCCAATGAACAAGGAAGCAGGTGGGTGTCTTTCAAGACTAATGATAATGCCATGATAGCAAACCTTGCAGGGCGTGTGTCCGCCATCAGCAGCATGCCGGTTGACGTTGTGGCGAATGCGTATCAGCTATCTCGAGAGGAAGCTCAGCAGCTCAAGTTTAGCCAGAGGGAGACGGTTTTGTTTGCACCAAGTTTTTCCAGGGGCCAAGGGATCAGGGCTTCAGCTTAAGTCAAGTGTGTGTTTGTTGAGAGTTGCATGTTAACTTCAACTTGAAGAATAAAAGGTGTAAGGGAGTTATGTAATATAAGTGCAAGAGTAATAAGAGCTTGATGTATATTTATGCAATTATCTAAATAAAATATTGTCTGGCTTTTGGTTAATTATATATAACTAGTGCTATAAGAACTGGCGCGTTGCGCCTTATTACCTCACAAAGACGAAACAACCATATTTCATCAAACAAATTCAAATAGATCGAAGTCTTCAAAACATGATAAACCAATACACAACGGTTGTTGAGCTACATGAAACTAAGACTTTTCTGAGGCTCAAGGCTCTCAGTAAACCATGGTTGCAACAACTTGCGTTCGGCACGCCAGACCGGATCATTCTATAAACTTTGCCGCCAATGTAACCATAGTCGCCTCTAATAAAGTTTTTAGAAGATGGGTAGGTATAATAAACGATTCATCGTCGGAGGCGGCTCCGCCTTTGCTCTTCGCTTTTCTTTTGTCTCTCTCTGATGTTGTACGGTTTTGAGAAACTGTGGCTTTCACCTTGCAATCTTGCATACCATCAGTTGTACCCTCATGCACCATAACCTTGTACAAAAAGTAATGTAAAATGTGTATAAACACTTCTTATCTTTTAGATTATAGTCAAACCTTATTTTTAAAATTAACCGCGGAACTCTTTCTTTGAAATAATAAAAAACACGTGAATCTGGTGCAGGTCAACATTTACTCCATTTAGCATCACATAAGTACTCGCGCCGCGTTGCGGCATGCAACTCTTAAATTGTCAGTTATATTTTTTAGCAAATAACCTCCAAATGAATTATAATAGTTAATGTCTATTGAGTATTCTATGTACCTTGTGTAACGGAAAGAACGTCTGATAGGGTCAGTCGAAAGTTGAAAACCTGGTTAACCACAAACTTTGCTGAGCCTTGTTGAATGCGATCATTCGCTACAATGTGTTAGGGGTCTTGGTTTAAAAAGGGCGAGGCGCTCCTAAACTGAGAGAATGCCAATAGTACAAACTACAAAAGCTTCCAAGCCTAAAATTTGGACCATGCAAGCATTAGAAACTACCAGTCAGTTTTCAACACAAAAAGGTTCCAATAGATGGTTTATTTAATATAGTTTGGGAAATTTTGTATTGATCATAAATTATCCCTTTTTGTACAAAACTTCGTACTCATCCTTCTATCCACTATCTACTTTTTCTAATGATAGTCTTTTTGAATCTGTCCTTCAACTCTATTATGGACATCACCGTACAAGTTAAAACAAAACCATCAAAAACAAATTACACAATAAAACTTAATAAGTTTCAAAAAGCTTCAAATCTGTTAATGGATATTTTAGTATGTTGCTAGGTGATTTTGGCCAAAGAGAGAGTAAAAATTATATTTGTATATCAAAGTCAAAGTGTGCATCTATACATCTGCTGAGTCAAATTCCATACTTTTGTTCTTTGTTTGATTTTTCTAAAAATTATAGCAAACTTCAATGTAATTAATTTTTATTATTGTTTTTTTGAGATATTTGCAGGCATGATAAAATCTGAGTTTTTTTTACACAAACATATTCTAACTATACATAAGAAGATCTATCATTTCCAAATCTGATTTCAACAATGATGATCTAGAAGATAGCAAATATTTCTTCAGTGTTGGTTTGACATGTGATAATATTTATACAGGTCATCCTAGTTCGGGTTTACTATGCTCGTCATCTCACACACGTGTCTCACAATATCAATATCAATATCAATATGTAAATACTTAATTAAATCGAGTGCACGCGCATACCTCCAGGAACTTCCGTTATGTGGTTGAACAATTATTAACCAACTCAAGACTTTTGCTGACTGAGTTGACCACGTTTAACTCAGCTTTGACCCGTCTCCAAATTGTTTCGTAGTCCCTTTAGCAGCTTCCAACACCACCACATGTCACCCTGTTTCGAGGCATCTCCGTCACCGGTGGTCACCATCGCAGACCACCACCATAACCTTCAACAACCACAAGTTCATGCCCCAAATCATCAAATGAGAAGATTATAAACATAAAACACACGCTGATACATAATACATGTAATTAAGTTCCCAAGGTTAAGATTATACCCAAATAAAGTTCACCAAGGAATCCACTCCTAATTTTCCTTCTAAACCTAAAGTTCCCATGAACAATAAAATACAAATCAGTATAGGTTCAATAACAAAAACAAATTAATTGCAAGAAAGTCAAACATATAGCAAGGTAATTGCTCAATATGCATAACCCAAACTAATTTCAACAAAATCAAACATACATGTTCCTGTAATGGAGCAACGTTTTCAAGATGTCAAGGCATCACATTAATATGGATAGGGAACTCGGAAGGCCGGAAGTCATGGCCGATCACCGAAATAACGCCCAGTAGCAAGCTGGAAGTCATGGCCGATCGGCGCCGCTACTCTGGTGTCGCTTTATCTTTCTCATAGATGGTTCTCCCTCTCATCTCTTATCTTTGTCTCTCTCTCTAACAGAGCTCCTCTCTCCTAGGGTTCTCCCTATCATATTGATTCTGGGAAGTGTGAGTGTTTGAAAGGTTACATCCTTGTCACCGTACGCGTGTTTCGTTTGGTGACGAGGATGGATGGCACCGCCAAAAGACCCAATCAGGCCCAACCACCGTAAAACCTACTGTTCATTCCCTTTTCTTACTATCATATATTAATATGTATTTATGTTTCATATTTTTGAATGGGATATAATCGGATGACGTGTGCATCTTGAATTATACACTTCCATTGACATGTATATAGTGCTTTTGTTATTTTTGATATAAACATATTACATTTTTAGTTTTGTTGTTTTTGATATAGACATATTACATTTTTAGAAGACTATTACTTGGTGTCTAGTGACCTAAAACTTGTTTATATATTGTTTATATTCAAATGTGTTAATATTAATTCTTTCTGCTATTATAGGTTTGTATAGTTTTTCTCCGGGTATGGGTAAGATCAACAGGGTTTTACAAAGGAAAAAAGATTTTTATAATATGGTTGAATGATCCTTGATCAACAAGGGTTTACAAAGGAAAACAGATTTTTTTTAATAACTCTATGTGGTTGAATGATCCTTAATCATTAGAGCTTTTAAGTTGTCACTCTCTTAGTATAGTTTGGCAAAATTCTATGAAAAGACCAACTAGTTCTTAAGGTATTGGATTTCAAGTTGGAGACAAAGTACTATTAAAAGTTTCACCATGGAAAGGAGTAGTTCGATTCGTAAAGAAAGGAAAGCTAAGTCCACGATACGTTGGACCATTCTTGGTAACCCAGCGTATAGGACCAGTTGCTTATCGATTACAACTACCAGAAGAATTAGCTGGAGTACATAATGTATTTCATGTATCCGATCTCAAGAAATGTCTGTCAGACGAATCTTTGGTAGTACATCTCCAAGATATAGAGGTGAATAAGAAATTAAAATTTGTTGAAAAACCTCTTCAAATCGAGGATCGAAAGATTAAGTTTCTCAAACACAAACGTCTAGTACTGGTCAAAGTCAAGTGGGATTCAAAGAGAGGACCTGAATACACTTGGGAGCTAGAATCAGAAATGAAACAAAAGTATCCTCACTTATTGCAATAAATCTCGAGGACGAGATTCTAAATAAGGTGGGGAGGATGTAAGGACTCTTAAAAATGTCATAAAAATACCCGTAAGTATAAACCCGGACCCCTGAAACCTTACCCGACATAGAAAATCAAGAAAAACAAAATCTTGGTTCTCAGGCGGGCCGCGTAAGAGACAAGGTATGTCTTACGCGGGCCGCGTCAAACCTGTGTTGACCGGATACGTGTTCCGGAGCCACGTAGCGACCACCTGGCTAACCTACTTGTGACTGGTCAAGGCTAGTCGTAGACTGGGCGGCTGCGCGGGCCGCGTAAAAGCAAGCTGAAGGCTTACGCGGGCCACGTAAGACCTTAATTTCACCTATAAATAGGCCGTCACTTGCACAGTCCACTGGTGTCGATCAAATCTTTCAAAAACAAATTCATATTACTCTAAAGTCGAAATTTCATATATTATTAGCGAGGCGCTGCTCCGATACCGGGTATTAACTCGATCGCTGCTACGATTCAATGTCCGATCGATTAAACTATCCAATGGATGTTTAAGTGCTGCCCACATTAGGGTTTATGCTTTGTCATTTGTCGTTAATTCGATAGATGTTTAAGTATCGCACTTTGTCATTCGCTGTGAAGGTCTAATCTCATGAGTTATCGTAAATGCTGTATTAGTTATTAACCGAGTTCGTGTGCATGTTATTAAATTTAGGTTATCAAGGCTAATCAGTAGGCTAAGCTCTGTTCATACTAAATCTGCAAAGTGAGTCATTCTCTTTTTACCAAATTACTTTCAAAATCATGTTTATTTTCAAAGTTATAATTACAGGGATTAAGTCTTTGTAATCACCAAATTACAGCCGGTATGTGGGGTTTTGTATACATTACTTGATAAACTTCACCATTGGACAACGGGGCCAAGGGGTGATATGACCATAGTCACAGACACCATCGGGCTAAGAGGCTACCGATGAATGTCGAGTGACAAATACTGTGGGTAGTTGGTTGATATATGGAATAATCTCTCTTAATACTGTAAATTATAACAAATGTGTCGTTTTAGTAAAAAGAATGATTCACCAGTATTTCCCGCTGACAAAACCTTTTTCAAACATGTTTCAGGCGATCTGTTGTGATCCAGGAAAAGTGTCGTAAAGCACTACAAGCTTAAGAAAGTGGCTCAATATAAAATAAAGAAACATGTTTTGTAAAATAAAGATTTCTCCGTGAAATCTCATGATTGTAAATTACCGGGGTTTTATCCCGAGTTATGAAATAAAATAATCGGGAAATTTGCTGTAACACCCATCTTTTATTCAATGTAATTGTGCAATATATATATATATATATTACGATGATTTCATAGCATAAAATCCAAAAGTTAAATATTAGAGTAACCGACTAGTTTAAAAATCCATAAGTTGTTTAGCAAACACTTTACATCGTAACATTGTTCAAAACCAGTTAATTTATGCGGATGCTTCAAAAATATGTGTTCGGTTCTTCAAAAGCTTGCTTGATCGTCATCCGTAATCCTTGAGTACCTAAAACTGAAATGTTTGCATAAAACATTTGTATTAGAATGCTTAGAAATGATCCTTAATTGAACTAGAATCAAAATGAATTCAAATAGTTACAATTATACAAAATGTATAATTTATGTCAGATTCTACCGTAACTTGCGGTCCCACTTGCGGTAGGACCGCAAGTTACGGTAGTTGATTTTCAACAATGATCACCGTAACTCAGAAGAGTTCCACCGTATGCTTTTTAACCTCCACCGTAAGTTACGGTGGTACCGTAACTTACGGTAGGCCCTGCAAACACCTGTTTTGGACTGTTTTGTTTGTTTACCTCACCCACACAATTTCTCAAATCTTTCATTCAATCAAACCAACATTCTAAATTTCTCATATTTTTATGTGTCAATTATCAAATGATAACCAAGACCAATCAATCACATTATGTAGCACTATCAATGCTTTATTTGATTATTCGACCCGTTTGGCTAGTCTAAGGAATCCTCCTTTATTACGACTACCAATGAGTTCTAATCAAATTTTGACCTTTTATTCACTATTGAAACATTATTACTTTAACTCAAAGCAACCCTTATTCTAAAATCCAATTACGCATGTAATAATAATCAAAATCTACTTAATGTAACGGGTCAAGTTACCTACCTTTAAAGCAAGCCCTTCAAACGTGCGTCCACACCGGTTTGCCCGCTAGATGCCCCGGCTTCTTTTCCTATAGAGTCCAATCACTTTATGTTTAGAACTCTATGTTTTACATACATAACGCACATTTTGTCATACTTCATAATTATGCGTTTTGAACTTAACAATTCAGTTTCAAGCCTTCTTTGAGGCATTTCAACAAACACTATAAAGGCAGAATTCTTACATCTTTCATATTCATGTTTATAGCTGTTAGTGCAGTATGTCTATCGCCTTCGTCAATCATAACCGTAGCAGAAATAGAAGAGATCTAGACTTTATGTTACATGTTGTAGTTAAAAAGGCAAGGTGGCATATTTGTAAATAAGGGAAATCCCTAAAAACCTTGTGCCTATAAATAGGGAGCTATAGTGTTAGATTTAGGACTTTTGCTCATTTGAGAACTTGGAGCTTGGTGCTTAGAGAGAGAAACTAGAGAGAGAAAGTTCTCAACGCGATTTCCGGAGCTTGTACACGTCATACGGATCTATTGAATCACATTAAAATTGTATGTTCTTGTGTGTTCGATCCACAATAGTGCACGGATTCAGCACGTCGCACTGTCGGTTTGCAATCGATACGGAGTAAATCTGGGACCTACAAGTGGTATCAGAGCATTAAGTTTTCGATATTTCGAATCACAAAAGACTAATCAAGGACATTAAGTTGTACTTGATTTATCTTTCCGATAAGTGGATAAAGGTAAACAATGTGATGAACCCCCGAGTTTGTAAAAAGACAAACAAAACTAATTTTCTGGAAAAACCATTTTGATTAAAACAAACTTAAATGTTTTGAAATCTTAATGGGAAAATAGTTTGTTGTCAGGGGGAGTTCTGATTGTTAAGCCGAGTGAATGGCGAATTGAAGCGATTTGATATCAGTTTGTCACGTTTATTTGTAAAGTTTGTTTTCAAATTTTCCTTGAAAATCAAAATTGAAACATATTTTGATTTTAGGGGAGAAAAATTTTAAAAAAATTTAGAAAATTTGAAAATGTCAAAAACATCGAAAAAGCAAAAATGAGTTTTGTTGTGAATAAGAGGAAATGATAGTAAATCAGTGGACTATTACAACATGCTAAAGAAAGGTAATGTCAAATGTGATAAACGGTCTCACTAAGGATGTGACGATAGGCTCAGCTAGACTAGTAGATTTGTGATAACGATACAAACTTAAATGAAAAAGCCTAGTTCTAGTGGGAAACATGGTTGAAAGCATAGTACTTAGTTTTGTCCTTTATGATTGTGTACCTACTCAGTAATCGCTGATTGTCGAAAGACATTAAACCGGTTAAGTCTGTGAACTTTCACAACTTGCTGAAAAATCGCTATGATTGTGCATTTCATTTTGCAAAGATTTAAACTTGTTTGATTTCTTTATTTTGTTTAAGCATTGGACATCCTCTGCGTATACGTGTGTATCGACCTGGATGTTATTGCCTAAATGTTCTGCTTTATTTTCTTTGGTGTTTCGTTTAAGCTTTGGACCTCCTCTGCGTATACGGAAGTATCGACCTGGTGGTTAAAGCCTAAACAACTTCAACTTATTTTTATTTCTTATTTTGTTTAAACATTGGACTTTCTCTGCATATACGGAAGTATCGACCTGATTGTTAATGTTTAAACATTCTGTTTTGTTTTTCGCACATATCACAGTTGATGAAAGTTTAAAGGCATTACTTGAGTCAGTGTATTGGATGATGAGGGGATATGCTGAGATCGTGGGGTCCATAAAAATTTAGTGCAAAATTAATATACCTTAACGTATCGGTAAGCATTTCGAAAGTTTTTAGATTGAGTTTAAAGAGGACAACCATATCGTCAATCTACGTGAATCGTTTAGAACTTAAAGTGTTAAAAGCTCAACGGTGCTAGTGATCTGTCTCATGAACTGATATGATCCTCTTACACAAACTCACAAAAATATTGTTTGTATATATTTCTTTACTGCATTTCTTTAAACTCAAAATCCAAAAAGATTTTAGTGTGTTTTACCATAAAGTTTTGAAAAATACAAAAAGATTTTCGACAACTGATGTTGGAAAGCGGATTTTCAAAATTCCAAGTGCTAAACATGATGAATTGGGTTGGGAGATTTTGTTGAAAACTTTGAATGTTATATACAAATGTTTTGAAAGATTGTGTGATTAGTTAATCAAGGTCATTCACTTGAACTTGATGTAACTATACAGATTGATGAATGAATGATTTCTACCAGTAAGTTTCTTAAATCTAAGTGTTATAAATTTGTGAAACTTATGTTGAGGTAGAGGATGTGCAGGTTAACCAGGTTTCAAATCCTGAGCAGATGCAGAATAGAGCCAGGAATTGATCCTGAACTTGTGAATTTGTGAAAGCCAGACTACGATCCCGACAACTGAGTCTAAGGGGGAGTCTGAAGACAACCTCAATGCAAGAGAAAGCGTGGATTCAAAGAGCCAAATATCTATCCTAAAGGAGCTTGTATACGGAAAGCCAGGTGTCGATCCCAAAGCACGGAAGCTTGACGAAAAGGGGAGCCTGAAGAAAGAGTTTGCTGAAAGGGGGAGCTGAAGCTCAAGACAGATCCACCGGGATTCTGTTCAAGAAAGAGGGAGTCTATGTTGCAGAAGAGATGATAAAGCTTCAAGAAGACTCAGAGAGAGAGAGAGAGAAACAAGTCGCTACGAGTTTGACTACAGATTGACTGCGTCAATATCCAAGGGGGAGTCTGTTAGTGCAGTATGTCTATCGCCTCCGTCAATCTTAACCGTAGCAGAAATAGAAGAGATCTAGACTTTATGTTACATGTTGTAGTTAAAAAGGCAAGGTGGCATATTTGTAAATAAGGGAAATCCCTTATAACCTTGTGCCTATAAATAGGGAGCTATAGTGTTAGATTTAGGACTTTTGCTCATTTGAGAACTTGGAGCTTGGTGCTTAGAGAGAGAAACTAGAGAGAGAAAGTTCTCAACGCGATTTCCGGAGCTTGTACAGGTCATACGGATCTATTGAATCACGTTAAAATTGTATGTTCTTGTGTGTTCGATCCACGATAGTGCACGGATTCCGCACGTCGCACTGTCGGTTCGCAATCGATACGGAGTAAATCCGGGACCTACAATAGCTTGCTAATTAGTTAACTTAACTTTAATAAATCCTTCATATAGCATTTAAACATCATACTTTTCTGAAATCACTTTCTAAGATCGAATTACACTAGAATAATCATTCTAAACCCTAGTGTTCATCATCATCATGTAAAACCTACAACCCACCTTCAAGGTGTTCATGGAATTTCCTGAATTTGGTCATGATTTCACATGTAGTTGGCTAGGTTTCACTTCTAGACACCATATCAACTCTAATCTAACCACATAACACACATGCAACATCTAATTTCAGATTTTCCAAAATCATGAGAAATTAAAGTTGAGAGATTTCATCAGATTTTACATACCTTACAATCCTCTTGTGATGAGGATCATAATTCTATGCTCAAATTTCGATTTCAACTTGGTTTAATCCTTCAATTTGCAAGATTAATGAAGTTTTAGGGTTTTGGAAGAGTGGGGATCGCCCCCTGCTTTACTTGATCGACCAGACACCTCCTTTTGGTGGTGTTTGGTTTGTTTTATTTGTTTAATAAAAATTAAGTTTCAATTTTTACAACTTAAGTCCCTCCACTTTGATCAACATTCAATTTAGTTGCTTTTAACCCTACTTTAAGTTATTTCTAGACTTTTAACTAACTAGGTTATAACTCCTAATTAGTAAATCCTCGTTTGTTTATACTTTATAATTCTAATATAAAGTTTTATATTTTCGGGGTGTTACAAGTCAACCCCCCTTAAAAAGGGTTTCGTCCCCGGAACCGAAGTACATACCAAATAACGTAGGGTGGAGACGTCGCATCTCCTCTTCGGACTCCCAGATAGTGTCCGATCCTTTCCTATGCTCCCATTTGATTTTGACTTGGTCGATTTGTCTATTTCGTAAATGTTTGACTTTTCGATCTAAAATCTCCACCGGTCTCACAGCATAATTCAGATTGTTATCCACTTCGATATCATCGTAATGGATATAGGTTGTTTCGTCCGCTAGGCACTTTCGTAATTGTGACACGTGGAACGTGCTATGAATTCCACTTAGTTCCTCCGGTAGCTCAAGGCGGTAAGCTACCTTGCCGACCTTTTCAACGATTTTAAATGGCCCAACAAACCTCGGGCTTAGCTTCCCCCTTTTTCTGAATCTAATAACGCCAACCTGGAATTCGATTGGCCTATTCCTTTTATCAGCATACGCCTTTTGCCTGTCTTGAGCCGCTTTCAAGTGTGCCCGAACTATATCGATCTTTTCATTCGTGGCTCGTACTATATCTTGGTGGGCGAGTTCACGTGGACCCACTTCACCCCAACATACCGGGGTTCGACACTTCCTACCATAAAGCATTTCGTACGGTGCCATTTTAATACTAGATTGGTAGCTGTTATTATAGGAAAACTCAACTAACGGTAGGTGAACATTCCAACTTCCTCCAAAGTCGATTATACATGCCCGTAGCATATCCCCTAGTGTTTGTATCGTTCTTTCACTCTGTCCATCTGTTTGAGGATGGTACGCAGTGCTAATGAACAATTTGGTTCCCATTTTCTCTTGGAAATCTCGCCAGAAATTTGAAGTAAACCGGGTATCCCTATCAGACACGATGGATACCGGCACCCCATGACGTGCTATTATTTCATTAGTGTAAACTTCTGACATCTTTTCTGACGTATAAGTCTCACGAATCGGAATGAAGTGAGCACTTTTCTTCAATCTATCCACCACTACTCATATGGCATCGAAACCACGATTCGTCTTAGGCAACTTGGTTAATAGGTCCATTGTAATATGTTCCCATTTCCAAACCGGAATTTCTAATGGTTGGAGTTTGCCATATGGTTTCTGGTGCTCCGCCTTGACTTGTAAACATGTCAAGCATTTTTCCACATACTTCGCCACATCCCTCTTCATTCCGGGCCACCAATAATTTTGTTTCAAATCATTGTACATCTTGGTCGCACCCGGATGAATTGAATAACGGGATTTATGAGCTTCATTAAATAGAAGCGCCTTCACTCCACAAGTATGTGGGACCCATATCCTTCCGGATCGAGTTTTCAACCCGTTATTCCCATCCGACAAATCTTTCAACTGACCTATTATTCTTTCTTTCTTCCAATTCTCTTCTTTCATTGCTTCTGATTGCGCCTCTCGAATACGTTCAAGTATACCCGAGGTCACCACGAGTTGCATCGATCTTACTCGTATTGGGACATAGTCCGCTTTTCTGCTCAACGCATCCGCCACCACATTAGCCTTTCCGGGGTGATAATGTATTTCACAATCGTAGTCTTTCACTGTTTCCATCCATTGCCTTTGTCGCATATTTAACTCCTTCTGATCAAAGAAGTATTTCAAGCTCTTGTGGTCGGTGAATATGGTGCACTTTACCCCATACAAGTAGTGCCTCCATATTTTTAATGCAAATACCACCGCAGCCAACTCGAGATCGTGCGTGGGATATTTCTTCTCGTGTATCTTCAATTGTCTCGAGGCATTGGCTATTACCTTGCGCCGTTGCATCAACACACAATCGAGCCCCGATAGTTTAGCATCCGAATAAATCACCATGTCTTCGACTCCGTCCGGCAATGTCAATACCGGAGCTTGAGTTAACTTTTCTTTTAGCGTTTGAAACGCTTTTTCTTGATCGACACCCCAAATAAACTTTTCTTTCTTTTAGGTTAGCTTTGTTAGTGGTCACGCAATCTTGGAGAAATCTTGAATGAATCTCCTATAGTATCCCGCAAGCCCCAAAAAGCTTCTAATTTCCGAAGGGTTCTTCGGGGGATTCCATTTTGACACAGCCTCTATCTTTGACGGATCCACCAAAACTCCGTCGGCACTTATGACGTGGCCAAGAAATTGTACCTCTCGTAACCAAAAGGCACATTTAGAGAATTTTGCATATAACCTCTCTCGTCTAAGTGTCTCTAACACTTCTTGTAAGTGGTATGCGTGTTCAGCTTCACTTTTTGAATACACCAAGATATCATCGATAAACACGATGACCGACTTATCCAACATTGGCTTGCAAACCCGGTTCATGAGGTCCATGAAAGCCGCGGGTGCGTTTGTTAGCACAAATGACATCACGAGGAATTCGTAATGTCCGTATCTCGTGCGGAAAGCCGTATTCGGCACATCTTCTTCTTTGACCTTTAGTTGGTGATACCCAGATCTAAGGTCAATTTTTGAAAACCAGTTCGCACCTTGTAGTTGATCGAATAAATCATCTATCCTCGGGAGCGGGTATCGGTTCTTTACCGTGAGTTTGTTTAACTCCCGGTAATCGATACACATGCGCATGCTCCCGTCTTTCTTTCTCACGAACAATACCGGTGCGCCCCAAGGAGACACACTCGGCCTTATGAATCCCTTGTCAAGCAGGTCTTGGATTTGGGACATCAACTCGTGTAATTCTGACGGTGCAAGTCGGTACGGGGCCTTTGCTACGGGTTTTGCGCCCGGAATCAATTCGATCCCGAATTCTACTTCCCGTTCAGGCGGTATCCCCGGTAAATCCTCCGGAAACACATCTTCAAAATCCCGTACTACCGGTACATCTTCAATCTTTCGCAATTCCTTCTCGGGCTCATTTGCGTATATCATGAATGCCTTGCATCCTCGCTTCATAAGCTTGTGAGCTTTCAACATTGAACACACTATGGGGTTACCTCCCTTTTCGCCATAAACGGTGACGTGTTTTCCGCTCGGATTTATCTCTTTACGAAAACACACGACTTTTGCATGGTGCTGGGCTAGCCAATCCATCCGAACGACTACTTGAAATTCTCCCATTGACATCGGGATTAGGTCTATTAAATATTCCTCATCGTCGATGCTTAATCTGTAGCCTCGACAAACATCACAAACTATAAAACTTTTGTTGTCCCCTATTTCAACTTCTAAGGGCACAGGTAATTTCGTTAATACAAATGAAGGATGTCGAATAAATCCATGCGAAATGAAGGATTTATTCGCACCCGTATCAAACAATACACGTGCTGGAATTGAGTTAATTGTGAATATACCTGAAACCACATCGGGTTCTGTCTTCGCTTCAGCCGCAGTAAGTTGGAAGGACCTCGCCTTCGCTTTGGGAGCTTCTGTTGGAGATTCTTTAACATCTCTCTTTCCAACTAAGTCCGAACATTCGGACTTTTTGTGGCCGGGTTGATAACATTTGTAGCAAACAGAGACTTTTCCCGGGCATAGCGAGGCCGTGTGCCCCGTCTTGTTACATATAGGGCATGGCTTATCTTTGAACCGACATTCCCCTTTGTGTCCCTTCCCGCACACCTTACAACTTGGCGACCCACCTTCAGTATCTACCTTCTTCCCCGATTCTCCAGTTCGGGCTTTCTTTGTCGGGCTTGGATTCACATCTTGTGCCCTTCGTTCACCTATTTCGACTTGATTCTTCAACTCAATTTCCCGTTCCCGAGCAACATTAATGATTTCGGTAAGGGTCTCGTATTTTGAAGGAGTCATAAACTCCCTATATTCAGCGCTCAACATATTGTAGTAGTAGTAGTATATTTTCTGTTCTTCGTTCGTCACCAACTCACTACTAAACTTCATCTTATCCATAAACATCGTCGTGATCTTGTCTATGGTTTCACCCTTGTGCCTAAGTTGCATGAACTCTTCCTTGATTTTGTTGATGACCGCCTTGGGACTATGATGTTTAAGAAATGGTGTCTTAAACTCTTCCCGTGTCATGGCCCTTGCCGCTTCGGCCCCTATTTCATTCTTTTTGTTATCCCACCAATCCTTGGCTTGTCCTCTTAACTGACCCATTCCATAAGTAACAAAGTCGCTTTCGTCGCAATGGGTCCTTTCAAACACCCCTTCAATGTCGCCCAACCATCTTTGGCAAATTATCGGGTCGACTTCCCCGTTATAGATTGGCGGTTTACACGCCATGAATTCCTTATATGAGCACCCTTTACGTTCTCCCATTTTGTCTTTCGTAAGGTTGACAGTATCCTCCAACCTATTAACTCGCTCTTCTACAAGCGACAACACTGTGCTTTGGATCTTGTCTATAAACCCGGATAGACTGCCCTCAATTGCCTTTCCTACCTCCTCGGCAATCATTTCTTTCAATTGTTCGGTGCTTGTCGACACCGGATCATTATTGCTCTCTTTCGACATCTTGAAACTGAAATGTTTACATCAAACATTAAACATTTCATTCATGGCATTGTTTCATTTGTTTCGGTTTAGCCAAGTTCCTAACTTTCTTTAACCGTTCACATTTAGTGCACTTTCTGGGTTTGAGTGTGTTAACATGCTCTTCCCATGCATAACAATTTGTTTCTTATTCCTTATACAAGACATAATCTACTTAACATAATAAGTTAATGCTTACCGGACGATCGATCAAGCTTGAACCGAACACTTTGTTGACAACCTTAAGCTCTGATTACCAACTTGTAACACCCATATTTTATTCAATGTAATTGTGCAATATATATATATATATATATATATATATAAATATTACGATGATTTCATAGCATAAAATCCAAAAGTTAAATATTAGAGTAACCGACTAGTTTAAAAATCCATAAGTTGTTTAGCAAACACTTTACATCGTAACATTGTTCAAAACGAGTTAATTTATGCGGAAGCTTCAAAAATATGTGTTCGGTTCTTCAAAATCTTGCTTGATCGTCATCCGTAATCCTTGAGTACCAAAAACTGAAATGTTTGCATAAAACATTTGTATTAGAATGCTTAGAAATGATCCTTAATTGAACTAGAATCAAAATGAATTCAAATAGTTACAATTATACAAAATGTATAATTTATGTCAGATTCTACCGTAACTTACGGTCCTACCGTAAGTTACGGTAGTTGATTTTCAACAATGATCACCGTAACTCAGAAGAGTTCCACCGTATGCTTTTTAACCTCCACCGTACGTTACGGTGGTACTGTAACTTACGGTAGGCCCTGCAAACACCTGTTTTGGACTGTTTTGTTTGTTTACCTCACCCACACAATTTCTCAAATCTTTCATTCGATCAAACCAACATTCTAAATTTCTCATATTTTTATGTTTCAATTATCAAATGATAACCAAGACCAATCAATCACATTATGTAGCACTATCAATGCTTTATTTGATTATTCGACCCGTTTGGCTAGTCTAAGGAATCCTCCTTTATTACGACTACGAATGAGTTCTAATCAAATTTTGACCTTTTATTCACTATTGCAACATTATTACTTTAACTCAAAGCAACCCTTATTCTAAAATCCAATTACGCATGTAATAATAATCAAAATCTACTTAATGTAACGAGTCAAGTTACATACCTTTAAAGCAAGCCCTTCAAACGTGCGTCCACACCGGTTTGCCCGCTAGATGCCCCGGCTTCCTTTCCTATAGAGTTCAATCACTTTATGTTTAGAACTCTATGTTTTACATACATAACGCACATTTTGTCATACTTCATAATTATGCGTTTTTAACTTAACAATTCAGTTTCAAGCCTTCTTTGAGGCATTTCAACAAACACTATAAACGCAGAATTCTTACATCTTTCATATTCATGTTTATAGCTTGCTAATTAGTTAACTTAACTTTAATAAATCCTTCATATAGCATTTAAACATCATACTTTTCTGAAATCACTTTCTAAGATCGAATTACACTAGAATAATCATTCTAAAACCTAGTGTTCATCATCATCATGTAAAACCCACAACCCACCTTCAAGGTGTTCATGGAATTTCCTGAATTTGGTCATGATTTTACATGTAGTTGGCTAGGTTTCACTTCTAGACACCATATCAACTCTAATCTAACCACATAACACACATGCAACATCTAATTTCAGATTTTCCAAAATCATGAGAAATTCAAGTTGAGAGATTTCATCAAATTTTACATACCTTACAATCCTCTTGTGATGAGGATCATAATTCTAAGCTCAAATTTCGATTTCAACTTGGATTAATCCTTCAATTTGCAAGATTAATGAAGTTTTAGGGTTTTGGAAGAGTGGGGATCGCCCCCTGCTTTACTTGATCGACCAGACACCTCCTTTTGGGGGTGTTTGGTTTGTTTTATTTGTTTAATAAAAATTAAGTTTCAATTTTTACAACTTAAGCCCCTCCACTTTGATCAACATTCAATTTAGTTGCTTTTAACCCTACTTTAAGTTATTTCTAGACTTTTAACTAACTAGGTTATAACTCCTAATTAGTAAATCCTCGTTTGTTTATACTTTATAATTCTAATATAAAGTTTTATATTTTCGGGGTGTTACATTTGCAGTTTTAAAAAGATCCTGAAGAAAACTTCTGCTGTTAACTCAATTAAATAAATACCATGGGATTTTCTGTCCCGCGGCTCTTGAAACGGGTCAAACCGGGTCGGGGGCCGTGACAGAAAAAGGTGGTATCAGAGCCACTGAATTAAGCCTATTAAGTATTTAGAAATGCTTAATTTTCTTGATTTTCATTTTGTGATTATGTGTTTTATTAACTGATTAATTGTTAGTTACAGTATGGGTAAACAAAAGCTTTCAAACATCTATCTTAAATTAGATAGGTCTTCCAACAAGAAGGGTAGTTCATCCCAAACAAAACCCTATGCAAATCCTGAAGAGGGAATATTTGTCCGAAAAGCTCATTATGAGGAACCACTTTCTCCTAATAAAAGAAGTTTGATTATTAGGAAAAGTCAAGAGAAACAAAAGAAATCCAAAGGAGGGAGAGTTAATCCAAAAACCCAAGAATTAGGCAATAAACCACCATGGGAAGACAAGTTAGATGAAAAATGGGCAGATCTTTATATGCTAGCCACTGTAGCAGTAAATGCAAATCTTTAAATACTTCGACTCAAGTTTTAGCAACCTTATCACCCACAATTCAGAAACCTTATCCAGTAAATAAATAGGTTTACAATAAACCCTAGTGTGTTTTAATTTTCAGTTATCTTTGTAGTAAATTAGTATACGGTGTGCAATCATATTTAAAGGTTATCCATGAAGTTTTGTTATAAAATTTTAATCTAGCATTTTGTATTTTGCATATGTGCTAAACAGCATGAGTGACTTGTCTGAAGCCCTTCAGAATTTAAATCTCTATCCGGTAAAAATAGAGGTTTCCAGAGATTTCAATAGGTATATACCAGATGTAGAGGAACCCATGGAATTTAATGCTCCACCTCCGGAGAAACCCAAGCCCAAGAAAAAGAGGAGATTTGTGGGATGGAGACGTGTGCGCAGGAGAAAACCCGCCACTAGAAAGCTTCCCAAAATAGAAAATCCCTTAGACAAAGGGAAGGGGATTGAAGAGGGGGAAGGTGCTAGGCAGATGGAAATACAGTTTGGGGAATATTCTAGGCAGATGGAAATGGAGTATGGAGAAGGTTCTAGACAAATCACGAAAGAGATTGGAGAAAGTTCTAAGCAAAACCAGGAAATGACATTGCAGGAGGAGTTAGATTTTATATTGGCAAGCTGTGATACTATTCAGCCTGTCAATAGAAATGTTTTTACTCATCCTATTGAAGCTCAACTTCCAATAAATTTGGAACCAGCAATCCCAGAACCTATAATACATACCCAACCCCTAGGAATGGATGAGTGGTGGACGAATGATTGGCAGTTCCAAAACCTACTCAACAGTCCTTATTCCTTTCTCCCTCAGTTTGACCCGTAACCTATACCAAACCCACCTATGAGCAATGAGAATTTAGCTGAACTTCGCCATTTTGGCGAAGAATTGGTGGATGCCGGAAATAGGATCAGGGACATAGGAGAACAGATCTCCTGGAAATACGACGAGAGGGAACGTCGTTACTGAAATACCAACTAACGAAGGGTAGTAGGGTAATGATATGTGGTTGTATAATAATAAAAGTAAATTATAATCTTGTAGAATAACCTAAAATAAAACTTTGTAAGATAAAAGTGTGTAATGATGCATAAAATATATATAAAAAGGAAATCGAGAAATCGATAGTTTTGACTATATGTGTGTATTTGAGCTTTGTATGATTATTTTAAATTGTTATTTACTCGATACTAATAAAAGTTATATTAATTATCAGATGGAAAACGTTAATAATGAACCAGTCAATGAGGTTAATCAATTTGAGCAACATCCGGAAGATCAATTTATGACTAGGCAGGATATCAAAAATATCATTGCTCAGGGAATAGCCAATGCTATTCCAGCAATAGTTGCTGCTGTTAAAAATCCAATCGAACCTCAACAAATCATTCCTAGCAAACGTATTTCTGAAGATAACTCCAGTAATAGCGTGAATGGAGGCGGTAATCATACAAATCACGATAATGAGCCACGGCAGGCTCTGCTCCCTAAGAAAATGAAAGCTGCAACGCCTGGTTGCACTTACAAAGAATTTCTTGCTTGTAAACCCGCTGAATTTGTAGGCAATGCAGGAGCAACTGCGGTATTGCGTTGGTTAGAGAAAACCGAGGCAGTGATTACAATAAGTAAATGTGCCAAGGACGATCAGGTCATGTACGCGTCAAATCTGTTTAAAGAAGGGGCACTAGAATGGTGGAATACAGTACTTCAATCAAAAGGAAGAACTGTGGTTTATGCCATGAATTGGGAAGAATTTAAGCATTTAATAGAAAGAAAATTTTGTCCTGAATACGAAAAATATCAAATGGCCAATAAGTTCCTAAATCATCGTATGACGGGTGTAGATTGTCGCGGTTATACTTCGACATTCTTTGAATATGCTAGAGTGGTACCAACACTGGCTTCGCCAGAACCGGTACTTATTTCTCGCTATATTTGGGGATTAATTAGCGAAATCCGTAATATCGTTAAAGCTGCGAGACCTCGCACTATCGACGATGCGGTGGAACTAGCTAACACCTTAACTGATGAACTGGTACGCACAAGAGATGAAAATAGGAAAAAGGAACTGGTTCAGAAAATTACCCAAGGAGTTCGTATGGGTAATAGTAGCAACTTCAAGAGAAGAGGAACAGGGCAATATTCAAATTCGCCGTTCTGCAGGAATTGCAAAAAGAAACATTATGGAAGATGCAATGTAATCTGCAACTTTTGCAAAACTGTAGGACATCGCGAAGAAGATTGCAGAAAGAAAACCAGGATCTGCTATAACTGTGGAGAAAATGGGCATTTTAAAACAGAATGTCCTAAATTGGTCAAACCAGCAGACAACAAGGTCAAGACGACTGACGGAGTTACAAAGAAGAATGTTCGAGCTTTCCAATTGACAACTCAGGAGGCCAAGTTAATCCCTGATGTGATAGCTGGTACGTTCTTAGTTCACAACGTATACGCAAAAGTATTATTTGACTCTGGTGCAAACCAAAGTTTTATCAATACTTCATTCGGCCAAGCTCTTAACTTACCTTTAACCAGCATTAGGCAAATTTTTACAGTCGAAACGGCAGATGGGAATTCCGTTAAAATAGATAAGGTTCTGCAAAATGTAGAAATAGAACTTTTAAGTCATAAATTTTCTGCAACCCTATTACCTATGAAGTTAGCTGAATTTGATGTTGTGTTAGGAATGGATTGGTTAGTAGCCAACCATGCTCGAATCCTTTGTGATCAGAATTCTATAGAAATTCAGGCACCTACCGGAGAAGTACTTATGATTACAGGAGATAAACCACGTAAGCCCATGAAGTTCATATCAGTAATGAAAGTTGCTAGTTATGAATGAAAGCAAGGATTAGTCTATATGATTTCAGTAATCATTAGTACTAAGGGTAAAGAACTTAATGAAATACCTGTAGTCTCAGAATATCCAGATGTATTCCCAGAAGAGTTACCAGGATTACCACCAGATAGGGAAGTAGAATTTAGAATTCATTTAATTCCAGGGACTACACCGATAGCCAAGGCACCTTATCGGTTAGCACCCACATAAATGTTAGAACTGAAAAAGCAATTAGATGAATTACTAAGTAAAGGTTTCATACAACCTAGTTCCCCATGGGGAGCACCAGTGTTGTTTGTAAAGAAGAAGGATGGTTCAATGAGAATGTGTATTGATAATAGAGAATTGAATAAGGTTACAATTAAGAATCGATACCCACTACCTAGGATTGATGATCTATTCGATCAACTTCAAGGAGCTAGATATTTTTCTAAGATAGATTTACGCTCCGGATATCATCAATTAAAGGTACAAGAAGAAGACATACCTAAAACTGCTTTCAGAACTTGGTATGGTCATTACGAGTTTACAGTCGTGCCCTTCGGGTTAACGAATGCACCTGCAGCATTCATGGACATGATGAATAGGATCTGTAAACCGTATTTGGATAAATTTGTAATTGTTTTTATCGACGATATACTTATTTATTCCAAAAATCAGGATGAACATTGTCAGCATTTGCATGCACTCTTAACTTTGTTAAGAAAAGAAAAGCTTTACGCCAAATTCTCGAAATGTGAATTTTGGCTACAAGAAGTGCAATTCTTAGGACATATGGTAAATCATGAAGGTATTCATGTAGATCCTGCTAAGATAGAGGCAATTACCAAATTGAAGGTTCCGCAATCCGCAATGGAAATTAGAAGTTTTATAGGTTTAGCTGGATATTATAGACGGTTTATTAGGGATTTTTCCAAGATAGCTGTACCATTAACTAAGCTAACCTGTAAAGCAACAAAGTTTGAATGGGGACCTAAGCAAGAAGAAGCCTTTAGAATTTTAAAGCAAAAGTTAACAAATGCTCCAATCCTAGCCTTGCCAGAAGGAACGGAAGATTTTGAAGTATACTGTGATGCTTCAAAACTAGGATTAGGATGTGTGTTAATGCAACGCAAGAAGGTAATTGCGTATGCCTCAAGACAATTGAAAAAGCACGAGGAAAATTATACAACTCATGACTTAGAGTTAGGAGCCGTAATTTTTGCCCTTAAGATTTGGAGACATTATCTGTATGGAAGTAAATTTACTGTCTATACAGATCATAAGAGTTTAAGATATATATTTGGGCAAAAAGAGTTAAATATAAGACAAAGGAGATGGATGGAAATTTTAAGTGATTACGACTGTGATATTTAGTATCATGAAGGAAAGGCCAATGTAGTTGCAGATGCCTTAAGTCGTAAATATCATGAGAAACAACAACGGGTTCATGCTCTCAGGTTAAATCTACAAATAGATTTAATGGAACAATTAAGGAATGTTCAGGAAACAGCAATCAAGGATGATGCTGTAGGAATGAAAGGACAAATAAAAGAATTAGAGCAAGGAGCTGATGGAATTTGGAGATTCCACAAAAGAAGAATTTGGGTACCTAAGCAAGGAGAATTAAGAAATAAAATTTTAGAAGAAGCCCATAAATCTAGATATACCATGCACCCTGGAAATAATAAAATGTACCAAGATTTAAGAAATAACTTTTGGTGGATAGGAATGAAAAAGGACATAGCTCGATATGTTTCTAAGTGTCTTACTTGTTCACAAGTTAAGGCAGAACACCAGAAACCTTCAGGACTACTACAATAATTAGAAATGCCTGTATGGAAATGGGAACTCATAACAATGGATTTTGTTACTAAGTTACCCAAAACCAGAAAAGGTAATGATGCAATTTGGTTAATTGTGGATCGATTAACCAAATCAGCTCATTTTCTACCAATGAAAGAAACCTTTAGCATGGAAAGGTTGGCAAAATTTTATGTAGATGAAGTAGTATCCTTACATGGAGTTCCACTCTCCATTGTTTCGGATAGGAATAGTCGTTTTACTTCCCATTTCTGGACTAGTTTCCAAAAAGCTATGGGAACTCGATTAAATCTAAGTACTGCATATCATCCACAAATAGACGGGCAAAGTGAAAGGACGATACAAACTCTGGAAGACATGCTTAGGGCATGTGTGATAGATTTTGGTGGAAATTGGGATGACCACTTACCTTTAATTGAATTCTCCTATAACAATAGTTATCACTCAAGTATCGAAACCGCCCCATTCGAAGCCCTGTATGGAAGAAAGTGCAGAACTCCAGTTTGTTGGGCAGAAATAGGAGAGAATCAATTATCAGGACTAGAGATAGTACAAGAAACTACCAACAAGATCACACAAATCAAGGAAAGACTGAAGACGGCTCGAGATCGTCAGAAGAGTTACGCAGACAATAGACGAAAGCCGTTAGAGTTTCAAGTTAGAGACAAAGTACTATTAAAAGTTTCACCATGGAAAGGAGTAGTTCGATTCGGAAAGAAAGGAAAGCTAAGTCCACGATACGTTGGACCATTCTTGGTAACCCAGTGTATAGGACCAGTTGCTTATCGATTACAACTACCAGAAGAATTAGCTGGAGTACATGATGTATTTCATGTATCCAATCTTAAGAAATGTCTGTCAGACGAATCTTTGGTAGTACCTCTCCAAGATATAGAGGTGAATAAGAAATTGAAATTTGTTGAAAACCTCTTCAAATCGAGGATCGAAAGATTAAGTTTCTCAAACACAAACGTCTAGTACTGGTCAAAGTCAAGTGGGATTCAAAGAGAGGACCTGAATACACTTGGGAGCTGGAATCAGAAATGAAACGAAAGTATCCTCACTTATTCCAATAAATCTCGAGGACGAGATTCTAAATAAGGTGGGGAGGATGTAAGGACTCTTAAAAATGTCATAAAAATACCCGTAAGTATAAACCCGGACCCCTGAAACCTTACTCGACATAGAAAATCAAGAAAAACAAAATCTTGGTTCTCAGGCGGGCCGCGTAAGAGACAAGGTATGTCTTACGCGGGCCGCGTCAAACCTGTGTTGACCGGATAAGTGTTCCGGAGCCACGTAGCGACCACCTGGCTAACCTACTTGTGACTGGTCAAGGCTAGTCGTAGACTGGGCGGCTGCGCGGGCCGCGTAAAAGCAAGCCGAAGGCTTACGCGGGCCGCGTAAGACCTTAATTTCACCTATAAATAGGCCGTCACTTGCACAGTCCACTGGTGTCGATCAAAACTTTCAAAAACGAATTCATATTACTCTGAAGTCGAAATTTCATATATTATTAGCGAGGCGCTGCTCCGATACCGGGTATTAACTCGATCGCTGCTACGATTCAATGGCCGATCGATTAAACTATCCAATGGATGTTTAAGTGCTGCCCACATTAGGGTTTATGCTTTGTCATTTGTCGTTAATTCGATAGATGTTTAAGTATTGCACTTTGTCATTCGCTGTGAAGGTTTAATCTCGTGAGTTATCGTAAATGTTGTATTAGTTATTAACCGAGTTCGTGTGCATGTTATTAAATTTAGGTTATCAAGGCTAATCAGTAGGCTAAGCTCTTTTCATACTAAATCTGTAAAGTGAGTCATTCTCTTTTTACCAAATTACTTTCAAAATCATGTTTATTTTCAAAGTTATAATTACAGGGATTAAGTCTTTGTAATCACCAAATTACAGCCGGTATGTGGGGTTTTGTATACATTACTTGATAAACTTCACCATTGGACAACGGGGCCAAGGGGTGATATGACCATAGTCACAGACACCATCGGGCTAAGAGGCTACCGATGAATGTCGAGTGACAAATACTGTGGGTAGTTGGTTGATATATGGAAACATTGTAATCGCTCTTAATACTGTAAATTATAACAAATGTGTCATTTTAGTAAAAAGAATGATTCACCAGTATTTCCGGCTGACAAAACCGTTTTCAAACATGTTTCAGGTGATCTGTTGTGATCCAGGAAAAGTGCCGTAAAGCACTACAAGCTTAAGAAAGTGGCTCAATCTATTATATATAATAAATGAAAATATTTAGGGCCACGTGTCGCTTGGATAGAGCATCTTGGGTTTCATTTAGGCGGGAAAACCTATGGGTTTTTTTCCTGCAGTGAAGCCCCGTTTTGGGTATTTGACCCATTTGTCGTTATTCGGATCCCTATATAAACCACATATACACACACTTTACCTTTTCATCTTCAGACAAAACCCTAAATCTTCAATCTCTCTCATCTTTAACGTACCGGCGGTTGATTCTTTGAACGTTCGATCAACTCCAGGTATCATAATCATCTTCCATTATTCTATTTTGTATTTTATTGATCATCCAAATAAAATAAAAATTTCCTGTTTGTTGCATGTTCTTGATTGATGTTTTTTCTTTGTTTTGATTTAGCTTTTGCATGATATTCGTCTACACGAACCGATCATCACTCGATTTTTTCAACAATCTGTAGATCCTTATGTTAAATAATTTCATATGAATCCTTCCTCTCAATTCGATCGGGTATTTGGTTTATAAATCTACATATAACTTAAGGTTCTTCAATATTCAAAGCCCTAATCTTCAATATTTTGTTTGATTCCACTTTACACCTTAATTTCTTTGTTATTATATCTAAAACGAAGATTTGATTTGTTGATTTGTGAATCACGGCATTGGTATTCAGGAACGTAAAGGGGCTGA
Organism: Helianthus tuberosus; assembly: GCA_030545235.1. Taxonomy (NCBI): domain Eukaryota; kingdom Viridiplantae; phylum Streptophyta; class Magnoliopsida; order Asterales; family Asteraceae; genus Helianthus; species Helianthus tuberosus. The sequence goes on from CM060406.1 coordinate 56,587,794, forward strand.
AGTTTCTTAAAAAGACGAAGGTTTACTCCGTTGATAGAAAGAAAATACAGAGGCCGAGGCCCGAGGGTATGGAGTTATAAGGTTTAGTGATCGTTCAACTGTTAATTCGTGTTTTTAACAGTTGGTATTAACTAATGTTAAACCTGTCATAATAATTTTTTGTTGTTAAATTGTTTCTTTAAATTGTGTATTCATTAGCGCACTATATGTACAAATCAGTTGTTTTTATGGGCATAACTGATTCGTCACAACGTTTTACATGCAGTATAAGTGATGAGGGTGTATGACCGCTAAAGTAATTGCATATTTGAGCTTGCATTACCTAGACATTCATGGAGAGTTCGAGTATCTAAGTTATTAAAAGGTTCACAAAAATCTTCAATCTACCATGTTCAAGGAATAATGAAAGAGGTACCCACAACAATTAATGATGGTTTTATATAAGCATCTCCACATGGGGCGAGTCAATTCATACGTTTTTATACTATTGCATAGGTTTCAGCAGATGATGCTGGTGCACTTGATTTGCCCAAAGTTTTTGAACTTATAGTCGAAGGAGAAAATCTTCCAGTACACTTTGATATGGAACTTAAGGTAACAAAAAATATAGACCAACATTGTTTGTAGCTTCATTTCTTACCTGTAATGACTTCTATTTTAAGTTATCATGGGTTTCATGCTTGCAGTTAATAAGAGAATGCAATATACCCGGTACGGTACCAAATATACCCGGTACGGTTCGGTACCGGTAACAGTATTTGAGGGTAAAAACGGTATCGGACCGGACCAATACCGATACCGAAAACATCAAAGGTCTGACCGAATGCCGAATCTGATACCGAATCAGTACCGAAAAATGTTTGGGTTCGGTAAATTTGGTACTGGTTCCTGGCACCATTTGTTCATCCCTAAGCCAGTTGGTCTCTATCTCTGCATGGACCAAAGGCCCTAGGCTGTCTTTTGCTAATATTTATGGTTTACTTGGATGATAATCGTGTAGTTACATTCTTGAATGATTTATGTACATATAAGAGAATTAGTTGAACCTTTACAGTTTTGTAATGTAATGCTTTCTTATGTAACCATCTGTTTGGTGGTTTTAAAGTGTTCCTTTTTGGATCGGGCGGTTCTGGTGGGTGTGTAGGCAGGCAGACCATAACTCGGTTAAGGGGTCGGAAGGTGATTGCATTTTAATTTTAATATTCAAGTGTATAGCTATTTTAAAATATGTAATCAAAGTCCACTTAAATTGTGTTACTGATACGGGACTTCATATATTGAAAGATTAGAAGAGACTTATGTGTGACCTGTTTGATATAAAGCATAACCATTTAATTTATTAATATGACACTCAGAAAGGTTTTGGCCACTTGAAGGATATGCGTATTCAAAGAGATTCGACTATCTTTAAATTTTATTTCCACTTTGTCACTAATGTATGTAATATTACACTTTGTGTTTTATTGTATCTATACACTTAATGTTTATCCAAATAACTTTCTCCAACCCGGGAAGCAATCCCGGGTGATAACCTAGTATAAAATAAAGAAACATGTTTTGTAAAATAAAGATTTCTCCGTGAAATCTCATGATTGTGAATTACCGGGGTTTTATCCCGAGTTGTGAAATAAAACAATCGGGAAATTTGCAGTTTTAAAAAGATCCTGAAGAAAACTTCCGCTGTTAACTCAATTAAATAAATACCACGGGATTTTCTGTCCCGCGGCTCCTGAAACGGGTCAAACCGGGTCGGGGGCCGTGACATCTATCACGTGGTTTTGCCAAACTTTCAGGAACGAAGTTGTTAACTTAGGGGTGAAACCCGCACCTAAATGACGCATTCCACTACCTACTTTGATTTTACAAATCTCACCAAAGTCTCGGCTGTTCCAATGACTCGAGTCACGTAGTAACTGGAAGGATGAGTGGAGCACAACCTATTAGGCCAAAGCGTATACTCGAACTTTTTGGGAAAAATCGAATCACTTTGGGTAGTCTACGTCAAACACCCAGGACACTCCCTATGATTTCTAGCCTGCAATCGCCGATTTTACGTGTTATCGATTTTTATCATGATTTTGTGTCTGAGGTTGCGAGAGTCAAAACTCTATGCTGATGGTTTCGATTTAACGCTTTTCGCTCCACACAACGCGCACAACTTGCACAACTCCTTAATCTAAAACGCTAACTAATCGCAAATCAAACTAAGAACTCTCATACGCTATGTTTTTCTCTTACCCTACTCGCTAACGCTCGCAACTCTCGACCGCGCTACGCGCCCTTGAAAGATAGGTGAATACGTGCAAAATATGTAGGTGAATACGTGCAAAATATGTAGGAATACGTGCAAAATATGTGAATTATGTGCTCATACGTGCCTATGTGCCTATGTGTATACGTGCCTATGTGGTTTATGTGCCTGCGTGCTCCTGAGCTTTACATAATAATAATAACAAGTATATGTATGCAATGCTAAACTTCCAAAACGAAACCCTATATAATCGAATCTCGTCTAATTCATATGACGACGTCTGCTGCAGAATCTGCACTCCACAATGTCGTCATTTGGATCCCACACTCAACGTGTTGCCCGATGAAACCATGCTGACAAGCGTATTGCTTCACTTGTGGCCAAGGAAATGGCCAAGGTCATACCTCAGATTGTCAGTGAAATCAATGTGGTCAGCAGCAAACTCTCTCGTACGCCATCAGGTCACGATAGCATTTGGGTTATCGTTGATCGTCTTACGAAATACGCTCACTTTTTACCGATACGAGAAGACTTCAAGGTAGAACGATTAGCATGAATCTATACCCACGAAGTCAGTTGTCGATATAGGACGCCTAGTGACATCATCTCTGACCGCGATGGTCTATTTACCACACGTCTCTGGGAGACTTTTTAGTCCGCTCTCGGTACAACTCTTAATGTCAGTACCGCATTTCATCCCCAGACCGACGGTCAGACAGAGCGCACGATCCTCACCCTTGAAGACATGCTTCGTTCGTGCATTATAGATTTTGGTGGTAATTGGGATTCACATTTTCCTTTAGTAGAATTCTCGTACAATAACATTTATCACACTAGGATTCAAATAGCACCCTTTGAGGCATTATATGGTAGAAAATGTCGATCGCCTATTGTATGGCACAAGATCGGAGACGCTCAAATCACCGGTCCTGAGTTATTACAAGAAATGACTGACAAGATCCTCCAGATACGTGACAGTTTCCTGAAAGCTCGGAGTCGTCAAAAGAGTTATGCCGATAAACGCCGCAAGCCCCTTGAGTTTGAAGTTGGTGATCACGTACTCCTAAAGGTTTCACCTTGGAAGGGGTGATCCGATTCAGCAAGAAAGGAAAGCTATACGTGGGTCCCTTTAAGATTCTGGAAAGAATTGGCAAAGTGGCCTACCGACTTGAATTTCCGGAGGAACTCAGCAAGGTACATCCGACTTTCCACGTCTCGAACCTCAAAAAGTGCCAAGCTGAAGAAAATCTTCACATGCCTCTTGAAGACTTACAAGTAAACGAGACCCTACACTTTGGGGAAAAGCCTGTAGAAATCATAGATCGAGAGACCAAGAAACTTCGACGCTCTCACATTCTTATAGTGAAGGTTCGCTGGGAAGGCAAACGCGGCGCCGAGTTCACTTGGGAACTCGAAAGTGATATCAAAGCTAAATATCCACAACTCTTTCTTACGCCTGCTCCTTAATTTCGGGAAGAAATTTCCTAAAGTAGGGGAGGCTGTAACAACCTGACCTTTCGGATCATTACCTACCGCTATCCTTTTCTTTAGTAAAAGCTTGTACTCTTAGGATTCGATTTAACGCAATGCGTTAAACTACATTTTAACATATTTTAAACGCATATTACTACACTTATTCAATCGCAATAATCACATTTTAACGCTACTTATAACGCTTACTACTGAAACGCATTTTATCGCTTGATATTTAAACGCTAATCGCAACGCAAACTCAACGCAGACTCGTAACGCGGATTTAATTATATTATGTGTGTTATTTGTATGATTACTTGTTGAATGTTATGTGGTTATCAACGCAACGCTTATACACTCAAACACTCACTCGTAACTCGATTAAACGCAACGCAACGCTTAACAAACGAACCAAAGTTGGAAAACCAACTCACGCAAACACGGCTGTCCGAATGGACATCGCCCGGATGGCCATCCGCCCAGATGGCCATCCGCCCGGATGTCCATCCGACCGGATGACCGTTCGTCCGGACGGAGCCATCCGAACACAGCCCTCACGCACCGCCTTAAATCTCGCTCCCCTTATAAATACTAGTCGTATGCCTCATTCTAACACTTTCACATTCTCATTTGCTCTCAAGCTCTCAGTCGCGATTCAAGGCCATTTTGTATGCATTTATCCCCGAATCTTCTTCAATCTTCATCTCTTATCACTTCTACTCCATCTTCTTCATCAAAATCACACACACGCTTAAACTTTCTATCGAAATCACCTGATTTGGACCTCTTGAAGGTGGTTTCCACTCGTTTTGCTTAGGCAAACTGTTGTGGAGCACCATTTAATCGAGATTGATCTAAGATCTAAAGGATTTCACACTTTTCAACTTAGTTATGAAAGATTTCAACACCTTTCAACTTACTTCAAACTTTTCTTTGGTTTTTACACCATATTGATGGAATCTGGACTCAATCAGACTCTCGACTCGTTCCGTAGTCGAAAGTCGGCTTGAAAACGGATTTCCACCGGAGTGATGGACCGATTTGAAGAATTGAGCTTACTCTGCCCCACTATGGCCACACCCTTAGATCAGGCCATTAAAAAATATATTGATGGCCTACCTGATCCAGTCGAAGATATTATCACTGGCAGCAAACCCGCAACTGTTAGGGAGGCTATCGAACTAGCCGCTACCCTAACCGACTCCCAAGTTAGAAAAGGGAAACTTTTTTGAAAAGGAGACAAGAAACAAACTGTTGAAACTACTAAGGAGAAACAAAAGGAAACCAAAGCTTAACCCTCAAAAAATTCTAAGAAGCGTAAAGCTCCAAAGAATTTCATGATGGCTGCACCAATTCCACAAAACTCAGTTCCCGTTAGGGGATTTTACCATGCAAAACAACCTTTGTGTAATCGTTGCAACTATCATCACCAAGCTAATTCTCCATGTCACCAGTGTACTATTTGTGGTCTTCTAGGCCATCTAGCTGCGACTTGTCGCACCCAAAACCAAGCCGCCCCTATTCAAATTCGCCCTCGCTACTCGCTGGAGCATGTTTCAATTGTGGCGATCTAAATCACTTCAAACGAAACTGCACTAAGCTTGCAGATGCCAACCCAGCCCATGAACGCACAAACAACGTCAATGGGGCTCAAGCTGATGTTCAAGTACTTATGATCATTTGAACCTCTGCATTTCATTGTTGATCAAGGATCATTCAACCACATAGATCTCACCCATACCCACAGAAAAACTATATAAACCTATAATAACAGAAAGAATTATTATTAACACACTTGAATATAAACAATATATAGATAAGTTTTATGTCACTAGAATTATTATTAACACATTTGGAAGCGTTTCGAGGTCTTACAATAGTAAGTTGAACTGCTACGGGAGTTTTATGGTCTATGACATGTTGTTAATTAAATGATTATTACTTTGGTTGTATAAACAAATTATATATATCAGTTTTATAATAAATTGAACAATTCGTAAAATATTTAGTAATTAAAATAAAGGGTAAACAGGGTGCACAAGGCTCTGAATGTCAAGTCAGCTTTGAAATATTGAGTGACGAAAATAAGTAAGAAAAAAACATTGTGTTTGAAATTTTCCAGCTCATGATATTAATAGATGACGCCGAAGAAATATACGAGCGAATAGATCATTCACCGTGGAGCTGGTGTTCCTAGGAATTTATAATCAAAGATCTCCTTTCATTGATTTTGTGAGTTCGATGTGCTTCTCCAAACTTGTATTCTGCTTTTTGGTTTTCATAGGTTTTCAGAACTAACAAATGAAGAAGACAAATCCAATACTTTAAGAACTAGTTGGTCTTTTCATAGAATTTTGCCAAACTCTACTAAGAGAGTGACAACTTAAAAGCTCTAATGATTAAGGATCATTCAACCACATAGAGTTATTAAAAAAATATTTTTTTCCTTTGTAAACCCTTATTGATCAAGTATCATTCAACCACATAGAGCTATTATAAAAATCTTTTTTCCTTTGTAAAACCTTGTTGATCTTACCCATACCCAGAGAAAAAATATACAAACCTATAATAGCAGAAAGAATTATTATTAACACATTTGAATATAAATAATATATAAACAAGTTTTAGGTCACTAGACACTAAGTCGAGAGTATGATTGAATCCGGATTCCATCAATATGGTGTAAAAACCGAAGAAAAGTTCGAAATAAGTTGAAAGGTGTTGAAATCTTTCATAACTAAGTTGAAAAGTGTGAAATCGATCCTTTAGATCTTGGACCAATCTTGATTAAATGGTGCTCCACAACAGTTTGCCAAAGCAAAACTAGTGGAAACCAGCTTCAAGAGGTCCAAATCAGATGATTTCGAGAAAAAGTTTAAGTGTGTGTGTGTGATTTTGATGAAGAAGGTGGGGTAGAAGTGATTATAGATGAAGATTGAAGAAGATGTTGGTACACTTTATGTGGACGCGACTCGGCCCGGTTCGACTCGGCTAAGTTCGACTTGGTTTCGACTTGGTTAGGTCCGGCTCCAGCCCGACGTCACGACATTCCTCAGTCGTGCGCCCCAGAGTTCGACATGCGAAGCACGGAGCGCCGCGAACAAGTCCCGCAAGACACATCACCATGACATCATCTCTGTGATGTCATGATGATGTCACAATTTGTCTCATATGGTGATATTAGTCAAAGTTGTAAACAGAAAGCATATCCGGGCCGTGATTCTCACATGGGCCGAAATATTGAAGTTGGGCTTTGACTTTCATTGGGCTTCTACAAACGTCGACGAAACAGAAAATTAGAATTATATGTATGTCGACGAAACAGGTGTGTTTCGTCGACTGTTGTATTTCGTCGAGTACCTTAATGTGTTTCGTCATGTTCAGTCCGTGTCTAGTATAAATACCCTTCTCTGTTTCATTTGAACACAGAGATGAGTGCAGAGAGATCAGAAAATATTTGTAAAGAAACTCTGTCAAAATTCCGTCAAAACTGTGTTTGTATCAGTTTGTAATCGGTTCTCATCCCGTTAATCAATAGAGTGTGTTTCATTGGTTAATCCGTGTTGTTATTATTGCTTTATATGTTTGGTTTGCACCGTCACGGGGATTCCGCACCCGTTACCGTGTTCGTGATAAACAAGGATAGGTTTTCGTTATCGATCCACCGGAAAAACGGACCTACAAGTGGTATCAGAGCTTTGGCTCTAATCCTTGTTTAAAACCAAACAAGTTTGTGTGTAATTTTTCAGATTTCGTTCTTAAAAATTTCACATTTTCTGGAAATTTTTGCTGAAAATAAGTGTTTAAAGTGTTGTTTTGCTATAAGTTTTAGTGAAAACCTTATTATTTTGCATTTCTACATATTTGTGTTTGGTTTTCGTTGAAAGTTTTAAGCAAAATTGTGTTTCGGAAATTTGTCGGTTCACCGGAATCATCATATTTTTCACCGGAATCTTCAAATATTCATCGTGTTCTTCAGCTATCTTTAACTGTTCTTGATAATATTTGCTTGTTTGATCTAAATTGTGGTTTGATTAATTTGTTTGAACTTAAAATATATTTATTTGACTTTAGTGTATTGTTGATGATTGTTTGTTGAATATAAGATTACAACAGGTTTGACTATTGAGGCTTAGTTGTTTGCAAAATATCTCATAAATATCTCACCTAAAAATCTTATCAATTCACACAATTTCACTGACGAAATACAATCAGTTTCGCCATTTCATTCACACAATCAGTTTCGTGGGCTTCAAGTTGATTGGGCTTTATGTGGGCTTAAGTGTTTCGCCATTTATGTGGGCTTAAGTGTTTCGCCATTTATGTGGGCTTAAGTGTTTCGCCAGTCACAAGAACATTCCAGTTTCGTCGACCAGAAGACTTAACCAGTTTCGTCGACCAGAAGACTTAACCAGTTTCGTCGACCAGAAGACTTAATCAGTTTCGTCGACATTACATCATTTCGGTTTCATCGGCCACATTACAGTTCTGTTTCGTCAACAAGCAAACAAGTGTTTCGTCAAATATCCAGTACATCTGTTTCGTAAAAATAACAAAGTCTGTTTCGTGGGACTTTGTTTCGTCGAGTGGTCAACATCACAACTGTTACGTCGATACTTGTATTATTTTAAACAGAAGACTTCCAAAAGTGTGATAACAGTCTGTTTCAAGTGTGTGACCAGTTTTTTTTGTGAAATGTATTCTGGAGGAGGTTTTATCCAGTTAGCAAGTTCCAGTTCAGCTCAGGCTTATTCTGGAGGAGGTTTTATTCCTTTTATACCTCCAGTTTCTACTACTCAACCTCAGGCTTATTGTGGAGGAGGTTTTGACCCGTCAGCTTATCTGCGACAACCAAAGTTACAAACGGCGTTTGTATCAAATACAAACTCTTCTCCGTTTCCTCAATCAGCTCCACCTCCTGTTTTCGATCCAAGTGCCTACTTTCCTAAACCTACTGTCGATTGTGGTTCGGCCATACCGTTAGGAAACAATGATCAAACAAGAACTGCGCTTTATGCTGAAGTTGTCAAGAATGTCAGTGATGGTGAATCTTCAGGAAGTTATTACAGTTCAGAATCGGACGTCAAGGAGGGAATGGATTATGAAGCTGATAATTTGTCGAATGATGCTAAGGAGAAATCTGACTTGATCAAGAAAGCTGCTGTTGCTTCAAAAGAAATGGAGAAGATTCTCACTGAAGATGGATCTTTCTCTTCTCAGACTGTCTTTATGGAAAATGTCTCAGCTTCTACAAGTCAGGTAAAATCTGAAATTCTTATCAACTGTAGAGATTGTGAGTATATGAAAAATGAATTTGATAGAATAAAGCTTCACTGTGATTCGATTCATATTCACAATCAGAGTTTAGTTGTTGAAATGGCTAAATGCAAAGAATCGAATATGGCTTTAGTTCGAAACGAGAAAGAATTTAAATCTATGATTGAAACTCTAAAGAAAAATGTTTCCGAAGTGACAAAAACTGTTTATCATAAACAAGTTAGTATAAATGATTACATTAACATTGTTGAGGAAACTAAAAAGGAACTAGCCATTGCCAAATGCGAGCATGATGCAATCAAGCAAAAGTTGGAGAGTTATTCTAACTCCCGATTTGTGCTCGATCACATCATCGACGTTCAACAACTAAAGGGAAACGTTAGTGGTGTTGGGTATAAGAAGTGTCCGCCCCCTTTGAGACATGATTATGCTTATATGCCCGATGAGGAGGAAATGCCTCGATTTGAACCAACTGTTCCTCTTAATTATGAGGAGTTTACAACTGGTCTAGGGTTCAAAACGGACAATTCATCGGAGGGCTCATCTGGAACAACCGAAAATTCAGCATCTGTTGGTACGGAACAAAGTCCTCCCACAGTTGAGGACTATGATTCGTCAGATGATGAACCAGATGTGAGTGATGAGGATAAATCTCTTAAAAGGAACAAAGGAGTAGAAGTGCCTTTTGAGAATCACATTCTGTGTGATCCTCCTACTCCTGTTGTGCAATCATCTGCTGTTAAACAAGAGATAGATCCTATCACTAAGACAGTGTCTACTGTTAAAAGTGATAACGTGTTGTACACTTTAGTTGGTGATGACAAAATTTATTCAAATACAACTTTTCCAATTAAAAATGTCAATCAATCTTTGATTGATAAAGTGTTTGAAGATACTACCAGTAAGTTTTTGGAAAAGGGGATTCCGAGAGTTTCAGTAACTCAGTGTGATCCGATTCCAAAAGCTGAAGTTAGAAGAAAATTTGGAAATCAAAAATCACCAACAAAGCAACAACCTATCGCTTTTAAGGGTAAACAACAACAACGAGCTCAAAAACCTAAGGTTACACAACCAAAGGCTGAAACAAAAGGAGCTCGTTACAAGAAGAAATGCAAAGACGTTAAGTTTGTGGCGTCCAAAGGTACTGATAAAGTGGAGACTTTTGGAAATAAGTCAAATACCGATTTTGTTCAAAAGGTTAACATTTTGAAACGTAATAATGATAACAATTACACTCAACACACAAATGGGTGTGAAGCTAGTACCTCTGGGTCTACAACTTCTACGTCTGGTCGTCGATCAAATTCTCCTAAGTTTGTTGAAAGGAGAACTTGTTTCAAATGTGGGAAGTTTGGGCATATCATTAAAGACTGCACAAACTCGCCCAAACCAAATTTTGTAGAAAGAGCACCACCTGAAAAGGTTCACCCACAACGTCGTCCTGTTTCACCAAAACATGATAAAAGAACTGTTAAAGAACAAGAAACAAAACAACGACGTCAAAACGTCAAAAAGGTTGAAAAGGCGTTAAAACCGGAGGTTGTCCTAACAAAATCTGTTGAATCAAATGTTAAAAATGAAAAACAAAAACAGATTTGGAAACCAAAATCGGTAAATGTTTCAGGGGGAGCTCATTCTATTCCGAATCATCGGGAAATGGATGTCACAATCCTCGATGATGACGGACGACCCAAGTCTGTGAAGGCTTGGGTCCCCCTCTCCAACTAATCTCTAAGTGAGTGTGCAGGATGTTCCAGGAGGAACTATCGATAGTCATTGGATTGTTGATAGTGGAGTATCCATGCACAAGATAGGCGATAGAATAAATTGTTGCCTTTGATGGAGAGAAAAAGAAAAGAAGACAGAAGTGTATGTCGAAAGAGATTGAAAGCTTCGACAAATTGAAAATCATTTCAAAGTGTGATTATTCAAGGCTTTGATCGGGTCCCCAGGATAGATTCAATCAAAATGTACGCACCTGCAGTACGTCTGATGTTCAAAATCAACAAGATGAACGTGCAGTGTACATTTCTTCGCGGTGTAAATTGAAGAAAATGTGTTTGTTGAACAAACCAACCGGGTGTGCGGATGCCTTGGCGTGGATTGAACAACCGCACACTACCTCTCAAGAGAAAGACAAAGACCTTCGCTGGTGCAATGTTGAAGACCAGCCGGACCCAAAGGTTTCTGATCTTGTTGCTGTGAAGAGATTTCTCAGTAGCTACAAAATCGACTTTGAAATCCTCACCGGGTGGATATCCAGTTTGGGAGAGCACTCAGATTCATTGCAATGCACGAAGCAGTTGCAGGATACGGTTTTAAATTTCTAATATCTCCTATACTTGTCGATATTTAAGCTGCTTTATAAATTGTTATCCTCTCGTAGCACTCTTTGGCCAGACAATGTTGTCATGGTCCACACTGCTTACCGACATGCCAACTGATTTTTCCAAAATTCGATAAATCATTTCTGATTCAAAATTAATTTTGGTAAACGGCATTGAGGTAAAACATGAGTTAAACGACATCGGGAAATCGTTTTTGTATATATCTTTGTGTCTTTTTAAATTTATCTTAGTTTGTTGATTTTAGGGGGAGTAAATCCAAATTTGAAAAATTGAAAAACATCGAAAAATTTCAAAACCCAAAAACATTGGAAAAACAAAAATGAGTTTCCTGGCGAGAAAAAGAGAAAATGATAGTAGATCAGTGGTCTGTCTAAACCTCTTCGAACTGAAATGCAAAATGAAAAACGATAAGCAGCTCTATATAAGATGTATCGGTAGGCTCACAATCAGATTAAAGTGTGCAGGGTGATATAAATCTTATATCGACTGAAGACCAGGTGGGAACCGCACATTGGCATATGGTCTTAGTACCGAAATCTCGTTTGAGAGATTGCCGAGATCTGAAATATTCGGTCTTTATGCTGCTTATCATCTGGGTATCATGGTTGTATCAAACCGTAAAAATAACGGAGACGAAGTCTAAGATCTTCCATGATACTATACATACGTGTACATACTGCATTCGACCTCAATAAGTGATCAACAATCACATGTCCAAACAAAATAAGTGATAAATTATCACAGATTCTTTGCGGGAGTCAAGTTCGTCTCTCTGCTGTACGAAAGTACTGACCGGTTCACGGACTTGCTCCTGTGCCCTCATGCATATGAAAATCAAGTTCCTCATCAATAAGTGATTCTATCACATAGGGCTTGTTTTCAATCAAAATAAGTGAGTTTCTCACATTTTTATACGGTCAAACAGATGATAATCGGTATACTCACCGGTAAGATGAATTCTCGCGCATGCCTTGATACGGGAATGTGTCGTGTGTGGATGAACACCGGTCTGTAAGTATAATTCATACCTTAACGTATCCCCTCGCCATGATTACATCTGATAAGTTGAGCTTAAGTGGACAACAATACCGATAATTGTTATAGGATGCTTATCTAAATGTTTACTAATTGAACAAAAAGAGCGTTTTGGCGTGGCTGTACACTGATATGATTCTCTTACCCTCGAAACTCGCAAAAATAATGTTTGTAAATATTTATTTACTGCTTTCAGTTTCTACATCTTTGTATATATATATTTATTGCTTTCCGTCTTTACATTTGAAAAATGAAAAATTTCAAAAAGATTTTAGGTGTGTTTTAATTTAAACTTTATAAAATCCAAAAAGATTTTGCTTCTAGTTTATTTTTGATTGACCGATGTTGGAACTCGAGTCTATCCTACCCAAAATCCTGATCGTAAGCCGGAAAACAATTGCACCTTCATAAACTGTCGAAGTTAACAAGTTTTGAAAGTTAAAGATTTAAAATTGATCAGTTTCTAAACTTTCAAACTGTTGTCGGTCGGTGGTTGATTGAGAATTGATCTCATATGTGTCACTTGTTTAAATGTTAACTATATTCCAAGCGGTTATTCTCTTTATGCGTTTAGCTTTCTTGCATGTGCAGATGCTAAAGGCGAGGAGAACATGTTCGATGACAAGCTTTGGAATGAAGACACGAAGTGGAGGCACTCAAAGGATAAAGATGATCGAGTTGCCGATGACCCTTCATCAACACCACAAGGATCTGAAGATTTGACAAGTCAAAAGATTCACGAGCATAACTCATTGGAGAGTTCATTTTAAGGGGGAGTTTGTTAACACACTACCTAAATGAAAAGGGAGTTTGTTGATACACTTTCTTCTTACGACGCGTGAAGACTTTGAAGATCCTCCGACATGAAAGACACAGAAGACGAACAATCACAGAAGACGAACAATCACAAAAGACGAACCTCACGAGTAGCGTCCAAGGGGGAGATTGTTGGTACACTTTATGTGGACGCGACTCGGCCCGGTTCGACTCGGCTAAGTTCGACTTGGTTTCGACTTGGTTAGGTCCGGCTCCAGCCCGACGTCACGACATTCCTCAGTCGTGCGCCCCAGAGTTCGACATGCGAAGCACGGAGCGCCGCGAACAAGTCCCGCAAGACACATCACCTTGACATCATCTCTGTGATGTCATGATGATGTCACAATTTGTCTCATATGGTGATATTAGTCAAAGTTGTAAACAGAAAGCATATCCGGGCCGTGATTCTCACATGGGCCGAAATATTGAAGTTGGGCTTTGACTTTCATTGGGCTTCTACAAACGTCGACGAAACAGAAAATTAGAATTATATGTATGTCGACGAAACAGGTGTGTTTCGTCGACTGTTGTGTTTCGTCGAGTACCTTAATGTGTTTCGTCATGTTCAGTCTGTGTCTAGTATAAATACCCTTCTCTGTTTCATTTGAACACAGAGATGAGTGCAGAGAGATCAGAAAATATTTGTAAAGAAACTCTGTCAAAATTCCGTCAAAACTGTGTTTGTATCAGTTTGTAATCGGTTCTCATCCCGTTAATCAATAGAGTGTGTTTCATTGGTTAATCCGTGTTGTTATTATTGCTTTATATGTTTGGTTTGCACCGTCACGGGGATTCCGCACCCGTTACCGTGTTCGTGATAAACAAGGATAGGTTTTCGTTATCGATCCACCGGAAAAACGGACCTACAAGTGGTATCAGAGCTTTGGCTCTAATCCTTGTTTAAAACCAAACAAGTTTGTGTGTAATTTTTCAGATTTCGTTCTTAAAAATTTCACATTTTCTGGAAATTTTTGCTGAAAATCATTGTTTGAAGTGTTGTTTTGCTATAAGTTTTAGTGAAAACCTTATTATTTTGCATTTCTACATATTTGTGTTTGGTTTTCGTTGAAAGTTTTAAGCAAAATTGTGTTTCGGAAATTTGTCGGTTCACCGGAATCATCATATTTTTCACCGGAATCTTCAAATATTCATCGTGTTCTTCAGCTATCTTTAACTGTTCTTGATAATATTTGCTTGTTTGATCTAAATTGTGGTTTGATTAATTTGTTTGAACTTAAAATATATTTATTTGACTTTAGTGTATTGTTGATGATTGTTTGTTGAATATAAGATTACAACAGGTTTGACTATTGAGGCTTAGTTGTTTGCAAAATATCTCATAAATATCTCACCTAAAAATCTTATCAATTCACACAATTTCACTGACGAAATACAATCAGTTTCGCCATTTCATTCACACAATCAGTTTCGTGGGCTTCAAGTTGATTGGGCTTTATGTGGGCTTAAGTGTTTCGCCATTTATTTGGGCTTAAGTGTTTCGCCATTTATGTGGGCTTAAGTGTTTCGCCAGTCACAAGAACATTCCAGTTTCGTCGACCAGAAGACTTAACCAGTTTCGTCGACCAGAAGACTTAACCAGTTTCGTCGACCAGAAGACTTAATCAGTTTCGTCGACATTACATCATTTCGGTTTCATCGGCCACATTACAGTTCTGTTTCGTCAACAAGCAAACAAGTGTTTCGTCAAATATCCAGTACATCTGTTTCGTAAAAATAACAAAGTCTGTTTCGTGGGACTTTGTTTCGTCGAGTGGTCAACATCACAACTGTTACGTCGATACTTGTATTATTTTAAACAGAAGACTTCCAAAAGTGTGATAACAGTCTGTTTCAAGTGTGTGACCAGTTTTTTTTGTGAAATGTATTCTGGAGGAGGTTTTATCCAGTTAGCAAGTTCCAGTTCAGCTCAGGCTTATTCTGGAGGAGGTTTTATTCCTTTTATACCTCCAGTTTCTACTACTCAACCTCAGGCTTATTGTGGAGGAGGTTTTGACCCGTCAGCTTATCTGCGACAACCAAAGTTACAAACGGCGTTTGTATCAAATACAACCTCTTCTCCGTTTCCTCAATCAGCTCCACCTCCTGTTTTCGATCCAAGTGCCTACTTTCCTAAACCTACTGTCGATTGTGGTTCGGCCATACCGTTAGGAAACAGTGATCAAACAAGAACTGCGCTTTATGCTGAAGTTGTCAAGAATGTCAGTGATGGTGAATCTTCAGGAAGTTATTACAGTTCAGAATCGGACGTCAAGGAGGGAATGGATTATGAAGCTGATAATTTGTCGAATGATGCTAAGGAGAAATCTGACTTGATCAAGAAAGCTGCTGTTGCTTCAAAAGAAATGGAGAAGATTCTCACTGAAGATGGATCTTTCTCTTCTCAGACTGTCTTTATGGAAAATGTCTCAGCTTCTACAAGTCAGGTAAAATCTGAAATTCTTATCAACTGTAGAGATTGTGAGTATATGAAAAATGAATTTGATAGAATAAAGCTTCACTGTGATTCGATTCATATTCACAATCAGAGTTTAGTTGTTGAAATGGCTAAATGCAAAGAATCGAATATGGCTTTAGTTCGAAACGAGAAAGAATTTAAATCTATGATTGAAACTCTAAAGAAAAATGTTTCCGAAGTGACAAAAACTGTTTATCATAAACAAGTTAGTATAAATGATTACATTAACATTGTTGAAGAAACTAAAAAGGAACTAGCCATTGCCAAATGCGAGCATGATGCAATCAAGCAAAAGTTGGAGAGTTATTCTAACTCCCGATTTGTGCTCGATCACATCATCGACGTTCAACAACTAAAGGGAAACGTTAGTGGTGTTGGGTATAAGAAGTGTCCGCCCCCTTTGAGACATGATTATGCTTATATGCCCGATGAGGAGGAAATGCCTCGGTTTGAACCAACTGTTCCTCTTAATTATGAGGAGTTTACAACTGGTCTAGGGTTCAAAACGGACAATTCATCGGAGGGCTCATCTGGAACAACCGAAAATTCAGCATCTGTTGGTACGGAACAAAGTCCTCCCACAGTTGAGGACTATGATTCGTCAGATGATGAACCAGATGTGAGTGATGAGGATAAATCTCTTAAAAGGAACAAAGGAGTAGAAGTGCCTTTTGAGAATCACATTCTGTGTGATCCTCCTACTCCTGTTGTGCAATCATCTGCTGTTAAACAAGAGATAGATCCTATCACTAAGACAGTGTCTACTGTTAAAAGTGATAACGTGTTGTACACTTTAGTTGGTGATGACAAAATTTATTCAAATACAACTTTTCCAATTAAAAATGTCAATCAATCTTTGATTGATAAAGTGTTTGAAGATACTACCAGTAAGTTTTTGGAAAAGGGGATTCCGAGAGTTTCAGTAACTCAGTGTGATCCGATTCCAAAAGCTGAAGTTAGAAGAAAATTTGGAAATCAAAAATCACCAACAAAGCAACAACCTATCGCTTTTAAGGGTAAACAACAACAACGAGCTCAAAAACCTAAGGTTACACAACCAAAGGCTGAAACAAAAGGAGCTCGTTACAAGAAGAAATGCAAAGACGTTAAGTTTGTGGCGTCCAAAGGTACTGATAAAGTGGAGACTTTTGGAAATAAGTCAAATACCGATTTTGTTCAAAAGGTTAACATTTTGAAACGTAATAATGATAACAATTACACTCAACACACAAATGGGTGTGAAGCTAGTACCTCTGGGTCTACAACTTCTACGTCTGGTCGTCGATCAAATTCTCCTAAGTTTGTTGAAAGGAGAACTTGTTTCAAATGTGGGAAGTTTGGGCATATCATTAAAGACTGCACAAACTCGCCCAAACCAAATTTTGTAGAAAGAGCACCACCTGAAAAGGTTCACCCACAACGTCGTCCTGTTTCACCAAAACATGATAAAAGAACTGTTAAAGAACAAGAAACAAAACAACGACGTCAAAACGTCAAAAAGGTTGAAAAGGCGTTAAAACCGGAGGTTGTCCTAACAAAATCTGTTGAATCAAATGTTAAAAATGAAAAACAAAAACAGATTTGGAAACCAAAATCGGTAAATGTTTCAGGGGGAGCTCATTCTATTCCGAATCATCGGGAAATGGATGTCACAATCCTCGATGATGACGGACGACCCAAGTCTGTGAAGGCTTGGGTCCCCCTCTCCAACTAATCTCTAAGTGAGTGTGCAGGATGTTCCAGGAGGAACTATCGATAGTCATTGGATTGTTGATAGTGGAGTATCCATGCACAAGATAGGCGATAGAATAAATTGTTGCCTCTGATGGAGAGAAAAAGAAAAGAAGACAGAAGTGTCTGTCGAAAGAGATTGAAAGCTTCGACAAATTGAAAATCATTTCAAAGTGTGATTATTCAAGGCTTTGATCGGGTCCCCAGGATAGATTCAATCAAAATGTACGCACCTGCAGTACGTCTGATGTTCAAAATCAACAAGATGAACGTGCAGTGTACATTTCTTCGCGGTGTAAATTGAAGAAAATGTGTTTGTTGAACAAACCAACCGGGTGTGTGGATGCCTTGGCGTGGATTGAACAACCGCACACTACTTCTCAAGAGAAAGACAAAGACCTTCGCTGGTGCAATGTTGAAGACCAGCCGGACCCAAAGGTTTCTGATCTTGTTGCTGTGAAGAGATTTCTCAGTAGCTACAAAATCGACTTTGAAATCCTCACCGGGTGGATATCCAGTTTGGGAGAGCACTCAGATTCATTGCAATGCACGAAGCAGTTGCAGGATACGGTTTTAAATTTCTAATCTCTCCTATACTTGTCGATATTTAAGCTGCTTTATAAATTGTTATCCTCTCGTAGCACTCTTTGGCCAGACAATGTTGTCATGGTCCACACTGCTTACCGACATGCCAACTGATTTTTCCAAAATTCGATAAATCATTTTTGATTCAAAATTAATTTTGGTAAACGGCATTGAGGTAAAACATGAGTTAAACGACATCGGGAAATCGTTTTTGTATATATCTTTGTGTCTTTTTAAATTTATCTTAGTTTGTTGATTTTAGGGGGAGTAAATCCAAATTTGAAAAATTCAAAAACATCGAAAAATTTCAAAACCCAAAAACATTGGAAAAACAAAAATGAGTTTCCTGGCGAGAAAAAGAGAAAATGATAGTAGATCAGTGGTCTGTCTAAACCTCTTCGAACTGAAATGCAAAATGAAAAACGATAAGCAGCTCTATATAAGATGTATCGGTAGGCTCACAATCAGATTAAAGTGTGCAGGGTGATATAAATCTTATATCGACTGAAGACCAGGTGGGAACCGCACATTGGCATATGGTCTTAGTACCGAAATCTCGTTTGAGAGATTGCCGAGATCTGAAATATTTGGTCTTTATGCTGCTTATCATCTGGGTATCATGGTTGTATCAAACCGTAAAAATAACGGAGACGAAGTCTAAGATCTTCCATGATACTATACATACGTGTACATACTGCATTCGACCTCAATAAGTGATCAACAATCACATGTCCAAACAAAATAAGTGATAAATTATCACAGATTCTTTGCGGGAGTCAAGTTCGTCTCTCTGCTGTACGAAAGTACTGACCGGTTCACGGACTTGCTCCTGTGCCCTCATGCATATGAAAATCAAGTTCCTCATCAATAAGTGATTCTATCACATAGGGCTTGTTTTCAATCAAAATAAGTGAGTTTCTCACATTTTTATACGGTCAAACAGATGATAATCGGTATACTCACCGGTAAGATGAATTCTCGCGCATGCCTTGATACGGGAATGTGTCGTGTGTGGATGAACACCGGTCTGTAAGTATAATTCATACCTTAACGTATCCCCTCGCCATGATTACATCTGATAAGTTGAGCTTAAGTGGACAACAATACCGATAATTGTTATAGGATGCTTATCTAAATGTTTACTAATTGAACAAAAAGAGCGTTTTGGCGTGGCTGTACACTGATATGATTCTCTTACCCTCGAAACTCGCAAAAATAATGTTTGTAAATATTTATTTACTGCTTTCAGTTTCTACATCTTTGTATATATATATTTATTGCTTTCCGTCTTTACATTTGAAAAATGAAAAATTTCAAAAAGATTTTAGGTGTGTTTTAATTTAAACTTTATAAAATCCAAAAAGATTTTGCTTCTAGTTTATTTTTGATTGACCGATGTTGGAACTCGAGTCTATCCTACCCAAAATCCTGATCGTAAGCCGGAAAACAATTGCACCTTCATAAACTGTCGAAGTTAACAAGTTTTGAAAGTTAAAGATTTAAAATTGATCAGTTTCTAAACTTTCAAACTGTTGTCGGTCGGTGGTTGATTGAGAATTGATCTCATATGTGTCACTTGTTTAAATGTTAACTATATTCCAAGCGGTTATTCTCTTTATGCGTTTAGCTTTCTTGCATGTGCAGATGCTAAAGGCGAGGAGAACATGTTCGATGACAAGCTTTGGAATGAAGACACGAAGTGGAGGCACTCAAAGGATAAAGATGATCGAGTTGCCGATGACCCTTCATCAACACCACAAGGATCTGAAGATTTGACAAGTCAAAAGATTCACGAGCATAACTCATTGGAGAGTTCATTTTAAGGGGGAGTTTGTTAACACACTACCTAAATGAAAAGGGAGTTTGTTGATACACTTTCTTCTTACGACGCGTGAAGACTTTGAAGATCCTCCGACATGAAAGACACAGAAGACGAACAATCACAGAAGACGAACAATCACAAAAGACGAACCTCACGAGTAGCGTCCAAGGGGGAGATTGTTGGTACACTTTATGTGGACGCGACTCGGCCCGGTTCGACTCGGCTAAGTTCGACTTGGTTTCGTCCTGTTTCACCTAAACATGATAAAAGAACTATTAAAGAACAGGAATCGAAACAACGACATCAAGATGTGAAGAAAATAGAAAAGGCTTTAAAATCTAAGGTAAATTCTGTTCCAAGGGAACCAAGTTCACCTGTAAAACCAGAAATTTCAAAATTTGTTTACAAAACTCAATCTGGTAAACAAAAACAAACTTGGAAACCTAGGAAGAGTGAAGGTTCAGGGGGAGCTGTTTGTTTGGAAAACCATCAACAAATCGAGATCACTATTCGTGATGCTCAGGGACGACCCAAGACCACTTTGGCTTGGGTCCCCATCCTTAACTAATCATTGGATGATATGTGCAGGATGTTCCAGGAGGAACTATTAATAGTCATTGGATTGTTGATAGTGGGGCATCTAGGCACATGACGGGCGACTTACGGCTTCTATATGATGTGAGAAACATTAAAGGAGGCTATGTTGCTTTCGCTGGAGACAAAGGCGGTTACATCACTGGAGAGGGAATGATTTCCAATGGTGTGGTATGT
This sequence comes from Helianthus tuberosus, assembly GCA_030545235.1. NCBI lineage: Eukaryota > Viridiplantae > Streptophyta > Magnoliopsida > Asterales > Asteraceae > Helianthus > Helianthus tuberosus. Next base: position 56,608,379 of record CM060406.1, read on the forward strand.
TTCGATAAGATCAATTATGTTCGTCAAATTGATCATAATCTTCTCAGTGTGTCGCAAATCTGCGATAAAAAGTTCACCGTGCATTTCGATGATGCCGGTTGTTATGTGCTTAAACCTGGTTTCACAATTCCTGATGAATGGATTCTCTTATCGGCTCCAAGAGTCAATGATCTTTATGTTCTTGATATGAGTCAAGCGATTACGACTTCTGCACAAGTCACATGTTTTGTCTCAAAAGCCACGGAGAAGGAGTCTATATCTTGGCACAGAAGAATGGGACACATTCACTTGAGAAAAATGAACCATTTGGTGAAAAACAATCTTGTGAATGGCGTACCTGTGAGAAGTTTTCATCTACAAGATATCTGTGTTTCGTGCCAGAAAGGGAAACAAACAAAGAAGTCTCACCCTTTGAAGAAAATCAACACTGTTGGCATGCCTCTCGAACGTCTTCATATGGACCTCTTTGGACCTATGAGACACAAAACAACGTTCGGAGATGTGTATTGTTTAGTAGTTACTGATGACTACTCTAGATTTTCTTGGGTAGCTTTTATGGCACACAAGAGTGATACTCCTCAAATCCTCAAGGATCTTCTTATAATGTTGGAAAATCTTTACTCGTTGAAAGTTAAGAGGATCAGAAGCGACAATGGAACTGAATTCAAAAATCGTGTTATGGATGAATTCTGTACTTCTAAAGGCATTCTTCATGAATACAGTTCTCCTTACACTCCACAACAAAATGGTGTCGCGGAGAGGAAGAATCGGACGATAATTGAAACTGCAAGAACAATGCTGGTAGAGTCGGCGTTTCCTGTTCAGTTCTGGGCAGAGGCTGTGTCGACTGCTTGCTACACATTAAACCGAGTTCTTACGGTTAAGAGACATGGCAAGACGTGTTTTGAACTTCTACAGAAAAGGAAACCAGATCTTTCAATTCTAGAACCTTTTGGTGGTCCATGCACTATGATTGATCCGGATGGAAAGTTTGGAGCAAAAGCTATCGAGGGTTTCTTCCTTGGATATGCTACACCAAATTTTCGTGTTTGGAATCTGACTACCAAAAAGATTGAACTATGGAGTGAAGTAAGGGTTCAAAGATATACAAATCCTGTTAAAGCTCCAGGTGATCCTTGGATGTTCGATTATGATGGGCTATTCAACTCCTTTGACCTGCCTATTTTTGATGAAGATTCTGCAGCTGCTAGAATGATATTTGATAGTGACAATGCTGCTGAGTCGTCATTAGTTAGACCTGTTGTTGTTAACTCACAAAGTTCTAATTCGTCTAACAACACGGTTCAAAATGAGGAAGTTGAAAATGCTACTGAATACAATGAGTCATCAGAAGAAGATGAAGAAAATTTGGATGCGACTGAAGGCACTAAATCTCCAGTTGTTCCAGTTCAGGGTATTTCTGTTGATACTCCTCATGTGCAAGTCGATGATACTGCTGAAGGAAATGCATCCACTTCTACGCATATTCCAGGTGTAGAGTTGGTTGTTGATCTTAATATTAACAATTTGGGTGTTAATGCTCGTGTTCCTGAAAATCCTGAAATGAGGATACACGATACCCATCCACAGCAGAATATCATAGGAGATGTCCAACAAGGTGTGCAGACACGTAATCAGCTGAGAAACAACCCGAGTGCTGGTTTGTATTCAGCTATTAGAGAATCTGGTCTACAAAATGATTGGTCTTTCGCGTGTTACGTTTCACAGGAAGAACCAAAATCTTGGAAGGAAGCTTTAAAAGATAATTCATGGGTTGAAGCCATGCAGGACGAACTGCAGCAATTTCAAAAGCTTGGTGTTTGGAAGCTTGTTGAAAAACCGGAGAATTACAAGAAAATTGGAACACGATGGGTTTATAAATGCAAGAAAGATGATCGTGGAGTTGTTATTCGCAACAAAGCGAGACTGGTTGTTCAGGGCTTTCGTCAGATTGAAGGCATTGACTACAATGAAGTTTATGCACCTGTTGCACGTCTGGAAGCTATTCGAATCTTCTTAGCTTATGCTTCTTTCAAAGGATTCAAAGTTTACCAGATGGACGTTAAAAGTGCTTTTCTTCATGGTATTGTTCAAGAAGAGGTGCATGTCGAACAACCTCCAGGTTTTGAAGATCCTATTCACCCTGATCGGGTTTGGTTGCTCAACAAAGCTCTTTATGGTCTACATCAAGCACCTAGGGCTTGGTACGCAACCTTATCAAACTATCTTCTGGAGAATGGATTTAGACGAGGTCTTATTGATTGCACACTCTTTATCAAAGAACAAGATGAAGATCTTTTGCTGGTGCAGGTATATGTTGATGATATAATATTTGGGTCTACTAATGACTCTTTGTGCAGGCAATTCGAACGGGTTATGCAAGAAAAGTTCGAAATGAGCGCTATGGGAGAGATGAATTTCTTTTTGGGCCTTCAAGTTCAACAAACAGAGTCTGGGATTTTCATCCATCAGACTAAATATGTTGGTGACATTTTGAGCCGATTCCAAATGTCAGATGCAACGCCCATTGGTACCCCACTTCCGCAGAATCACGGGATTACTCTGGATTTGAAGGGAGAAAGCATCAACTCCTCGTACTATCGTGCCATAATCGGATCTCTCATGTATCTTACCGCTTCGAGGCCTGATATCATGTACCCAACATGCTTACTAGCAAGATATCAAGCAAACCCGAAGGCCTCTCATCTGTCAGCTGTCAAAAGGATTCTACGCTATTTGAAGGGATGCCCAGACCTCGGTCTTTGGTACCCTAGGGATGATAGTTTTGAATTAATTGCATACAGTGATTCTGATTTCGGTGGTTGCAAAATCGATGGCAAATCAACAACAGCAGGATGTCAGTTCCTAGGAAATCGCCTGGTAACGTGGCAGTGCAAGAAGCAAACGGGTGTTGCTACATCAACATGTGAAGCAGAATATATTGCTGCCTCGAGTTGTTGCTCCCAAGTTCTTTGGATACAACAACAAATGCGCGACTACGGTTTAGAATTCCTATCTACTCGTATTTTTGTTGATAATAATGCTGCCTTGCAAATCACTAGAAATCCTGTGCAACATTCTAAGACTAAACACATCAACATTAAATATCACTTTATCCGTGACTGTTTTGATAAGAGGTTAATCGATGTCGTTCATGTTCCCACTGATCACCAACGTGCCGACCTGTTTACAAAAGCTTTTGATAAATCACGTTTTGATTATCTACTTTTGGTCAATGGCATTAAGGTGATACCCGAGTAAACTTCTTTGGCTGATCGTTTTTGTAAATATTTTCTTTATAAACTTTGAAAATTCAAAAAGATTTTAGTTTTCGTAAACTTTGCGAATTTTAGGGGGAGATATTTCAAGAAAATACAAAAACATTGCAAAAGTTCAAAATCCAAAAAGATGTCTTTACTTTCTGTCGTCTCGTTTGAAAAATTCAAAAATTCAAAAACAATAGAAAAACCAAAAATGAGTTTCTTGGATAAAGGAAAATGATGAAATTCACTGGTGTGGTCGGTCAATGTGCTCAAAATGCAAAATAAAAAGAAAAATGATAAGTATCTCTACTAACGATGTATCGGTAGGCTCACAATCAGACTAAAATGTGCAGGATGATACAAACCTAACAGACTTCAAGTCAGGTGGGAACTGCTCATTGGCATATGGTCTTAGTACCGAAATCTCGTTTGAGAGATTGCCGAGATCTGAAATATTCGGTCTTTATGCTGCTTATCATCTGGGTATCATGGTTGTATCAAACCGTAAAAATAACGGAGACGAAGTCTAAGATCTTCCATGATACTATACATACGTGTACATACTGCATTCGACCTCAATAAGTGATCAACAATCACATGTCCAAACAAAATAAGTGATAAATTATCACATATTCTTTGCGGGAGTCAAGTTCGTCTCTCTGCTGTACGAAAGTACTGACCTGTTCACGGACTTGCTCCTGTGCCCTCATGCATCTGAAAATCAAGTTCCTCATCAATAAGTGATTTTATCACATAGGGCTTGTTTTCAATCAAAATAAGTGAGTCTCTCACATTTTTATACGGTCAAACAGATGATAATCGGTATACTCACCGGTAAGATGAATTCTCGTGCATACCTTGATACGGGAATGTGTCGTGAGTGGATTTACATCGACTTGTAAGTATAATCCTTACCGTTAATCGTATCTCTTAAATTATGATTATGTCTGATCAGTTTGAGCTTATGTGGACCACAATACCGATAATCTAGGTAGTATACTTATCCAGAGCTTTAAACAGAATCAAAATCATGTTGACTAAGACCGTAAGGTGGTATGATTCCTTGTTCTTGAGATTCGCAAAAAGGTTGCACTTGTACAGTTGTTTAGTGTTTTTAACAGTTTTCCGCATTTTCATTTAGTTTACCGTACTTTAAATTTGTTTTTAGTATATTTGTGTAAAGCTCGTTTCTGATTAAGCCGAAGTTGTTGCTTGGTGTTTTCTACCGGAAGCCTGAAACCTTCTTCATAAAAACGTTCTTGCATTTGAAAATTCAAACTGAATGGAATTGTGTTACTAATCTGTTGTGACTGCAAAATATTTCCAGCCTGTGTTACTGTTTTGACTGAAAAATATTTCCAGCCTGGGTATTGCTGTTTTGAAAAATCTGTTGGTGAAACACACTCGTCGACGAATCACAAGCATCGACGAATCAGACCTTAGTCGGCGAATCAAATCTGATTCGTCATAACAGACGACGAATCACAGGAGCCCAATTCTGTTTCGTCATGGGCTAAAGTTTAGGCCCAAGTTCAAGCCCAAAGTTCTGTTTCGCCGGGCCCATTTATGTTTCGTCGAATCCTCTGATTCGTCGAGACAAGGCAGTATATATATAGGTCCCACTTGTACACTTTTTCAAAACATCAGTTATCTTCTTCTTCACACAAACAATACCCAAACCTACGGTTTCTCTGCAAAATCGCTCAAATCATCTGTTTTTAATCAAAATTTTACAAACTTCAAAGGTAGAAACTTGTACTGATTTACATTCCGAACACTTTGAACCGTTCGGTTTTTCATCCGAAACCCTTTGAAAAACTTGTTTTTCTTTGATTATATAGGTGTTGTTGTTGCATGTTCTTATGTTTTATTTCTAATCTGATAGATTTAGGTTTATAAATGTTTTGATTTGCTTTGATTTGTTAGTGGGTTTTTATAACCAAAAACAGGGGTTTGTATTTGATCATGATATTATCTGTTTTTTTCAAGGGTTTGTGTTCGGAAAATCATTTATGGTGTTTATAAATGGGTTGGGTAAATAATGTTGTTTGAATGTGTTTATGTTCATATATGATGTGTGTTTAAACCCATTTCGGTGAAACTGATAAAACCCCAAATTGACGAATCTGATTTAACCCTAATTCCGGCGAATCAACCATTCGACGAATCAGACGACGAATCAAACATGACGAATCAAAATGGAACGAAATAGACTCGACGAATCAAAAAGTCGACGAATCAAACCAGTCAATGGTCAAACCTCTGTTTCGTCGTTCAATGTTCTGTTTCGTCGTTGAGATTCTGTTTCGTCGTCAATGCCTTAGCAATTTTCTGATGTTGTTGTTTGTTCACAGTAGACATGTTTAAATCAGTTATCTGTTATGTGAATACATGAAAGTGTATTCATACATGTCTAAATGCTATGTTATATATAATTGTGACTTATTCTGGACATTTTCATGTACAGATGGCTCCTAAAGCACAGCAAGAAAAGGGAAAACGCAAGAAGGCGGTAAAGAAAGAAAACAAAACCGAAGAAGAGACTATGTCAGAAAAACGTCATAATCAAGTTGCATATTTGGATCCGGAAGACAAGCTCGTTGAATTTAAAGATATGACGAAGTGGATCAGGGAGTCACGTATCAATTATGCTGTTACATACTCGACACCCGTCTACAAATCTCTCATTAAAGCGTTCTGGGATTCTGCTAACGTCGTTAAAATCGATGGAAAGGAAATTATCAGAGGTCGTGTGAATGATCTATATGTCGTTGTTACTCCGGAGATATTGAATCAAGTTCTTCAATTACAAGATCAACCGAATGCACCATATTCAATACCAATCATGTGTTCGCGAGGCTGTTTACTAAGGATGAAATGCAAAGGAGATCTTTTCGTCAAACAAATCAACAAAGGTGATCTTCCATTAAGATACAAGTTTTTATTACATGTTCTTATTCAGAGTCTAAGCAATAGACGAGCTGGATACGATATGGCGGGAGATGATCTTGTTGGCTTCATGGTTGCTTTAGTGTTAAACAAACCGTTTAGCATCTCGAAGTACATTTTTAGCAACATGAAAGAGAACATGACAAGGACTGGTAGTAGAACCACAGGGAACAAGTTTTGGATGTATCCACGGTTTCTGCAAATGATAATGAATGTTCAGCATCCAGACCTTCCTAAAGCTGAAAATGATCTGTTGAAAATAGAGGCGATGAATTTTAACTCCTTACGGCTAATCAAGACTATGGCTGCCAAGAGATACAAAGAAAGTGTTCCTCCAAGGAAGCTTTTTGGCGCTCTAGTGAATCGTGATTATGTTGCTCCTGCAAATGACAAATGGCGTCATGAAGATAGCCAATCAGACAATGAAGAACCTGAGTTGGAAAGGTTAAGGATAGAAAAATTTGGTCCTGACCCAGTTGATTCAGATGAATCTGGTAGTGATGATGATGAAAGTGGTGGAGATAGTGATGCAGGTGATGCAGGTGCTGTTAGTACTGCTGTTGGTACATCAAGTACAGTTGCTGTTGGTACATCAAGCAAGGGTGCTGTTTCTGGTACATCAGATAGTAGTTCATCAGCAAGTGGTGATGATGGAACTGATTCGAGTTCTAGTGATCATTTAGTTGAACCTGGTTATGAAATGTATATTGATATACGTGGAGTAAGAAGGTACAGAAAGATTAGAACAGAGGATGATCCAGAGTATGTTCCAGAAGATCCTGAAGGTGAAAGGAGAACAAAAAGAAGAGCAGAGAAAGCTGTTGAAGTACAAAAGAAGAAACCTAGGAGATATCTGAGTACTTATACTCGGAAATCTGTGCCTCAGGAGTCTTCATCTATTGCTCAGGAGCCTGTACAATCTGTAGCTCAGGAGCCAGTGCAAGAAATTCCTACTGTAGTTACTTCAGCTACAGAAACTCCAGTTGCTCCAGTTGTTACACCAGTTACTGCTACTCCTTCAGTTGTTCCTCAGGCCGTTCCTGTAAGATCTATGGCTTCAGCTATCAGGGCAACTACTTCGGAAATCAGTGCTGAACGTCATAGGACATTTGCTGGATTTTCTCAAGATGAAAAGATCAAATATCTGTTTTCTACACTTGAAGCGGCTGCTGATCGTCTTCAAAGGCAATCTCATTTTGGAAATCTCACGAAGCATGACCAACTTAAACAATCTGTAGAGATTAACAAGTTAAAGTCAGTGGTTGGTCAACAGCAAACAGTTATAGAGCGACAACAAGGTGAAATTGATGCGCTTAAAGCTGAAAATGCTCGCTTGAAGGCTATTGATGAAGAGAAAGAGAGAAGGCTTGCCATTCTGTGGGACTATCATTGTAAACAACAAGAGGTGTTAAAGAAAAAGGATGATGATACGGAAGATCAAGGAAATCCGGATACCTCTGGTACATCACAGAAACAGCCAACCACACTTATTTCTGAAGTTGTTACAGTTCAACCTACCGTTGTTGAATCATCTCAGGGAACGTCTACTGGAAAAGTACAACAGATAGAAGGTACTTCTTCTATATTTAGCAGTGTTGATATTGCTCTACAAGCTGTTCATCCATTTACAGGAGAGTTGCTTGAAGAAGGGGAGTTAATAGAAGATCTTTCTCCGGAGCAATTAAGTATTTTACAATCTATGAGAGAAGTAGATGATGCTGAGATAGACAAAATGTCTACTGAAACTGATACAACGAATGTTGAAGAGATTGATGAAATTGTGGTTGAAGGTGAAGCTCCAAAGTCGACCTATGTCAGAGAAGATGGTACTGAATTTGCATCATTTGATGAAAATTGGATGAAAGAAAACATTGATGACATAGATGAGCACTTGAAGAATCGGAATTCATCTGAAAAAGACACAAATGCTTTTGCTGAATGGAGAAAACAGTTTTTATCCAAAGTGTCCAAGCCGTTACCTGAAAAAGCTCAAGTAGACTATCTGCAATTTGAAAAGAAGCCTAGTGGAAGGATCTTATGCTGGATGTTTGTTCAAGATATTCACTGCATTGCTATTAAACGTGAATATGGGATTCTGTATTTCAATTCATTACTGAGCATTCTTTCCTTACCATTCTATGATGTCTCTGCGTTGACAAGGCTTAAGCTTATCAATCGTGAAAAATACGATGGCGCTACTTTATTTGAGCGTCTGGTGAAAGTAAACAAGAAGTCAGGCTGGAAGGATGAATCCTACAAGCCATAATTTCCTGTTTATCAACCGATCAAGTTTACTCTTGATCCGGACACCAACACTTGCAGATATAAACTTGTTTATCAGCCACCGAGGGTAGTAGATAAAATCCCATTGATGCCTATGAAGCAGGATTTTCTGGAAGACATGGCATTGTGGTGCTACGACTCGGATACTCATGAAGCTGTTATTGTGTTTAGAGATGGTCGTGCTAACTACAGGATGTTGGATCCGATGTGGATCGTCAACATGTCTGAAGCTGATATTGGAAGATTATATCGTCATGATATTTTCTATGAAGACCAAGATGCACGTCAAGCGTTAAAGTTTCAGCGAGTAGCTTGTTTTTGCTACTACAGGGGTATTCATTCGGGCAGTACGTGGTCCGAACAACACTGATGGAAGATTAGAAGACCAAAGACGAGTAACAGACAAGGGGGAGTTTGTTGATGCATTTTTAGTGTCTGTAACTAGTCTTGTTTAACGATGTATTTTGAATGGTCTTTTATTAATTATCGAGTCTGTATGTTATGTTGACCAAGTCAGATATCCTCCTATCTACTTGTGTACAACTTATTTGTCTCTTTTGGTATGTAATGTATTATGAACAATGCATGTTGCATTAAAGGGTAGTTTTGTCTTTACTATGTTTATATGTTGCTGATTGTTGCTGTCTGATAACAGGAACAAACACAACAGTTGCAGTCCTCGACGAAACAGACTTCTGTTTCGTCGAAACACTTAATGGCGAAACAGACTTCTGTTTCGTTGAAGGTCATGACGAATCAGACCTTGATTCGTCATGTATTGGGCTGTTCCAGGCCCAATGTCTGGCCCATGTTCAGATTCGTCAAACACTTCTTGTGTTTCGTCGACATCAGTGGCCAGGGACTATATAAGCAACACTTTGTGTTCATTTGAACTGAGAGTGATAAGAAACAGACCATAGTAACAAAACTCTGCCAAAATTTAGTCTGAACTGTGTTTGTATCAGTTGTAATAGGTTCTTATCCCGTTAATCAATCGATTGTGTTTCATTGATTAATCCGTTGTTATTTTTGCTATATATGTTTGATTTGGCATAGTTACGTGGATTCCGCACACGTAACCGTGTTTACTATAAACAAGAGATTCGGTTCGTAATCGATCCTCAGATTTCGGGACCTACAGAAGATTCGAGGAGAAATGCTTACAAAATGGCCTTGAATCGCGACTGAGAGCTTGGGAGCGGATTAGAGAGTCAAAGTGTTAGAATAAGGCGTACGGCTAGTATTTATAGGGGATAGCGAGATTTAAGGAGGTGTGCGAGGGTTGTGTTCGGATGGCTCCGTCCGGACGAATGGTCATCCGGTCGGATGGGCATCCGGTCGGATGGTCATCCGGGTGGAAGTCCATTCGGACGACCGTGTTTGCGCGAGTTGGTTTTCCAACTTTGGTTCGTTTGTTAAGCGTTGCGTTGCGTCTAATCGAGTTGTGAGTGAGTGTTTGAGTATATAAGCATTGCGTTAATAACCACATAACATTCAACAAGTAATCACACAAATAACACACATAATGTAATTAAATCCGTGTTTCGAGTCTGCGTTGAGTTTGCGTTATGATTAGCGTTTAAATATCAAGCGATAAAATGCGTTCAGTAGTAAGCATTATAAGTATCGTTTAAATGTGATGACTGCGATTGAATAAGCGTAGTAATTTGCGTTTAAAATATGTTAAAAATGTGTTTTAACCCATTGCGTTAAATCGAATCCCAAGAGTACAAGAGTTTACTAAAGAAAAGGACAGCGGTAGGTAACGATCCGAAAAGTCGGGTTGTTACATATAGTCTGGTGGTGCCGGTGGTTTGTTGTATGGTCTATGACATGTTAATTAAATGATTATTACTTTGGTGGCATAAACAAATTATATGTATTAATTATTTAATAACTTGAACAATTTGTAAAATATTGAGTAGTTATAATAAAGGGCAAACAGGGTTCACAAGGCTCTGAGTGTCAAGCCAGCTTTGAACTATTGAGTGACGAAAATAAGTAAGCAAAAAACATTGTGTTTGAATTTTTCCAGCTCATGATATTAATAGATGAAGTCGGAGCAATATACAAGCGAATAGATCATTCACCGTGGAACGGGTGTACCTAGGACTTTATAATCAAGATCTCCTTTCAGTGATGTTGTGACTTCGATGTGCTTCTCCAAACTTGTATTATGCTTTTTGGTTTTCATAGGTTTTCAGAACTAACAAATGAAGAAGACAAATCCAATACCTTAAGAACTAGTTGATCTTTTCATAGAAGCGAGTACGTTCTCTCAGATTAAATCTACAAGTAGATCTAAATGAGCAAATTAGGGAAGTTCAGGAATCCGCAATCAAGGACGATGCTGAAAAATTAAAAGGAATGATTAAGGAATTACAACAAGGAACATATGGAATTTGGAAGTTCCATAAGAAAAGGAAGTGGATACCTGAAGAAGGAAACCTATGCCACAGAATTCTAGAAGAAGCTCATAAGTCTAAATATACGATACATCTCAGAAGTGATAAGATGTATCAAGATCTAAGAAAGAAATTCTGGTGTATAGGAATGAAAAAGGATATAGCTAATTATGTTGCTAAATGTCTAACTTGTTCTCAAGTTAAAGCTGAGCATCAGAAACCCTCATGATTATTGCAACAGTTAGAAATGACAATATGGAATTAGGAATTGATTACAATGGACTTTGTCACCAAATTACCCAAGACAAGAAAATGAAATGATACAATCTGGGTGATTGTAGACAGATTGACCAAATCTACTCATTTCTTACCCATGAAGGAAACTTTCAGTATGGAACAGTTAGCCAAGCTATATGTAAATGAAGTTGTTTCATTACATGGAATTCCTTTATCTATCATATCCGATAGAGATAGCCGTTTTACGTCTCATTTTTGGACAAGTTTCCAAAAAGCAATGGGAACCAGGTTAAATCTAAGCACAACTTATCATCCACAGACGGACGGACAAAGCGAAAGAACAATTCAGACAATGGAAGATATGCTTAGAGCCTATGTAATTGATTTTGGAGGAAGTTGGGACGACCATTTACCATTAATAGAATTTTCTTACAATAACAGCTATCATACTAGCATTAATGCTGCCCCATTTGAAGCACTTTATGGACGAAAGTGCAGAACTCTAGTCTGCTAGTCAGAAATTGGAGAAAAGCAATTATCTGAACCAGAGATAGTGCAGGAAACGACAGATAAAATAATTCAAGTCAAGGAAAGACTAAAATCAGCACGAGATCATCAAAAGAGTTATGCAGATAACAGACGAAAACCTTTAGAGTTTCAAGTAGGAGATAAGGTACTATTAAAAGTTTCTCCACGGAAAGGAGAAGTCATATTCATTAAGAGGGGAAGGCTAAGCCCCAGGTATGTCGGACCTTTTGAGATTATTAAAAGAATAGGACCTGTAGCCTATCAGCTACAACTGCCAGAGGAAATGGCAGGAATACATGATGTGTTTCATGTATGTAATCTCAAAAAGTGCTTAGTAGACGAATCACTAGTGATACCTCTTAAGGACAAAGAGGTAAATGAAAAACTCAAGTTTATTGAGAAACCCGTTCAGATAGAAGATAGAAAATCAAAAACCTCAAACATAAGAGACTAGTTCTGGTCAAAGTGAAATGAGATTCCAAGAGAGGACCATAATACACTTGGGAACTCGAATCAGAGATGCAAAGGAAATACCCACACCTGTTCTAGTAGATCTTGAGAACGAAATCTAAAACAAAGAGGGGAGGATATAACAACCCTCCTAAAAATATTTTGGACAACTTAAATGTCCCAAAATATACCCCGTACACGAGAAACGGACCCGGAATAACCCTATACTTATAGAAAAACAAGAAAAACAATTTTTGGGTGTCGCTCGCGGGACGCGACGGAGACCCCTATGGCCTGTCGCGGGACGCGACGACCCTTACTTAGGCGACACTGCATGATTCCACGTGTCCTTGCCACGTGTCAAGCCTACCCTTGACTCGACCAAGCTACCACCGCCTTTCCTGGCTCTCGCGGCCCGCGACAACCGAAGCCGTCTTGGTCACGGGGCGTGACGGACCTCCGAATCAGCCTATAAAAGAGGGGCTCAAGCTCATTTTCAAATCGTTCAGTTTTCTTTTCTCTCTCAAAATTCTCTGATAGTAAATTTTGCTCGGGCATAATAACCACTATAAAGCGAAGCTTTGCCTCGTTGTAAGTACTATAACCCTGTTATTACCCTACACGATCGATTTTGGATTTCCGTAATGCATGTCGGTTCTGCCCGACTCAGTCATTGGAATTCTGTCTTGTGTGTACACCCGATTGATTTAGGATTTTTGTAATGCATGCCAGCTCTGCCCGACTCAGTCATTGGAATTCTGTCTCGAGTTGTACGGTTAATTTGAATTGGGTTATTTTACTAACACGTGTGCATTATTTGATTTAATAGATAATAACCAGGAGATTCTCAGGAAGCCTTAGTATTATCTAAATTTGCAATGTGAGTACATCTGCATTTTGCCACCTTTTTATATAAATCAAAATGTTTTACCAAAACCTCAAATGTTTTTAGTTTACACTTAATAGTAATTGAGTATTTGTGATTCTACAATTACTGCCAGTATGTTGGGGTTTTGTATACAAAATGTGGAAAAACGTTATCATTGGACAAAGAGTTAGCCAATTGATAATATGACCCACAAGTCAGGGTTTGACAGTATTGAATGAGTAATTGATTAGATATAAACAAATGTAATTGCGGGTTGCCCTCAATTATGTAAAAGTGATAAAACTATTTTGATTAAACTGGGATGCACTCACCAGTATTTCTTGCTGACAAAATCATTTTAAAACGCGTTTCAGGTAACGTAGTGTGAAAGCCAAATTGAAGACAGCTGGAGACACTACAAGAAAGTCGATTAATAGCGGCGACATTTGTCGCCGCTAATAGTACTGATCTGCGCCGCTAAAGGTAATAGCGGCGACATATCGCCGCTAAAGGGTCATATGTCGCCGCTAAAAGTCAATTTTTTTTTTAAATTTTGCTGCATTTGCAGTATTTCAAGTTATAAACAAACCTGCCAATTTTCCAGTTTTACGCAACACAAACAAACTAAACAAACATAATGCTTTACATAGTAAAATCGCATAAAACGTATCTGTACAATAACATCCTAAAATATTCAAAAACTACAAGTAGATAATACTAATTACTCATCCTCATCATCCTTGTCAAAAAGGTCGTCATCGCCATCGTCGGTTGCGGCTTGCTTTCCCCTCGCCGTAAGATAGGATTCAAGTTGGTTTACGAATGCCGGACTTTGGAACAAACTCGAAACGTATTCCTACATTAATACATATCAAAACCAATATTATGAGTATTCAAAGCGGCTAAAGGTTCAACAATATGTAAACCACAAACCTAAAATCATCTAACTAATAAGAATTAGGAACGTGGCCTAAATTATATTGAAAACCCATAGATTTGTTCGGTTTATTTGATTTGGTTATCATAAGAAACATACCCAAGATCAATTATATAAAAAAAAAGAACCAAAACTAAAATCCTAAATTATATTGAAAACCTATAGTATTAGATTGTAATATTAGATATTGTTTGGATACATGCTATATTTTTAAGGTCAAATTGTATAGCTTACCTCCGAAAAGGGTTGTGGGGTTGGAGATTGTGCACCAAATGGGTTCGATGGTATATTCGAAGGTTTATGCCCAAGCCCCCGGTACCATCCTCGTCGATCACCCAACACGTTTTGAAACACGGCAACTTCATTCGGCGGTTGAGAACCGCCGCTTTCTCCGCCCATAATCCCGCGTTCTAAATTAAGCTGTATTTTACAAAGATGATTAAATATATATATATATATATATATATATATATATATATATATATATATATATTATAGAGAAAAAAACTTTAGATAGATACTTACATAATTCTGCTCGGCTACCGGGTCAACAAAATTCCCATCTTTGTTGGTGTGAGTTTTGCGGTACGTATCAAGACGTTTCAAACCCTGTTTAACATTAAAACTTAGATTAGACATTTAAATAAACATAAACATACAAACACACAGATATAAAACATTACATGTTTGTAGGCGGTGCTACTGTATGACGATGTACCCCCACGGTTTGGGAATCGTTGAAGTTGGCGGACTCTTGAGTTTGCCTCACATCTTGTAATATATTTGGGGTCCAAGAAGTGATCAATGGTTCTCAGCCAGTTTTCATAAGTCATATCCTTGGGGTGGTATGCCCTTGCTCTTTCGACATCGTTATAACCTCCATTACCGATAAATTCATCCTTAGCCATGTGTTTGCGGTCGGAGTACCGCTTCATAAGCACTTGTCTAATGCCGCCTTTCATGTTGGTAGCGTCCAAATCTTGTTCAACTTCATCGAAATTGAAGTTCTCCTAGGAATTAAATAAAAAAGTTAAAACATTATATAAAAACGTTAATACATTATCGGCGCGTTTACAGCTGCAAACGCGGCAGCAAATGGCGGCGTTTTTATACCCGTTTGTTGCTGCGTTTGAATCCGTTTAACGTCGCGTTTACGGCTGCAAACGCAGCTACAAACGGCTGCGTTTTTAAACCCGTTTGCTGCTGCGTTTGCAGCCATAAAAGCAGTCGTTTGCAGCCGTTTAACGGCGCGTTTACGGCTGCAAATGCAGCAGCAAACGGCTGCGTTTTTACACCCGTTTTCTGCTGCGTTTGCAGCCGTAAACGCGCCATTAAACGGCTGGAAACGGCTGCGTTTATGGGCCAGTTCTTGGGGAAAAAGTAAGGTCTTTATTTTTTTGGATACAATGTTCGGAAAATGTTATAAATAGCGAAAAAAGATAATCCCTTTGCATATTCTATAAGGCGACAAAGCAGCCAAATAAATATCATCGCTTACGCTATTGAACACGCAGTCAATATTCAGCACTTATTTTTTTTGTTCTTGTTTTATTCGATCCTATTCAATTACGCTTCTGTTGACTTAAATATGGTTGAGCATATACATTTCATTCAGATGTATCTATGTTGTGTTAGAAATAGTATGTGTTTATTGAATACAAAGCTAAAACAACATGCAAATTCACAAGGTTATCTAGTCAATGACAATGACCAACGGACCATATAACTATCTATTAAAATCCTTGTCCTAGGTAGGAGGTATCACTACAAAAAAGTCAATTAATATTTATGGCAGAAAACGCAGCAGAAAACGCAGCGAAAACGCAGCTTAAACGCTGTTGTTTTCGCTGCTGTTTTCGCAGCGTTTTCGCTGCTGTTTTCGCTGCGTTTTCGCTGCCATTGTAATAATATAAAAGAAGACGTTTAAGGAGAAATAACTTATTTACCTTTAGGTGGTTCATGATGGCATCCTTGTAAGGAGTCGGAACTTTTTCCTAACCTATTCTATCGAACGGGATGGTCCGCCACATGTACATACCCGCCTCGCGTGAAAATAGGTCGCTCGGTTCACCGACGGGGGTATACGTTACATCCCTATCAAATGTAAGAGAAACGGGCCCCCCCGCTTTGACCATCCTGCGAAGCTTTTGATTTTTGGCTTTCCCCCTAACTTTCCTTGGGGGAACCGCTACAATTAAAATAAAATTAAATATAATTAGTGACAACATTTATAATAAATGTAATAAAAGTACTAAATAATAATTGATAACTTAGCATCAGTCTCGTGAGTCCCTCTCCGAAAAGGATCTGGATTTGGTGGATCCCCAGCTCCGTCTCCCCCATGTCCTCGGGGCATCACATCCGCCATCAGGTAAACAAATACAAACCACAAAGAAAACATATTTCCTACAAAGTTACAAATGTTACAACAAGTGTATCAAATAGAAATTAGTAGAAAGTACAACGCGTTTAACTAATATGCAAATAAAGATTTCAACAATACAACTTAAAAATAAACAACAAATGAACCCAGTTCTTAATTAAATCTCAGCTTAAAAATAAACAATACAACTTCCAGCAGCCATAATATAACAAGCACCCTTAGGCAGTGGCGGATTTAGAATAAAACTTTAGGGGTAACGCTCAAAAAAATAAATTACTGTACATTTATACCATGTAAACGAAACAAAAGAAAACACAATAATAAATAAAATTAAACATTTATCTAATAGATTTTGGGAAAGTGGAAGGAGGGAAGTGGAAGAAATGAAAGGTTTTGGGAAAGTGGAAGGAGGGAAGTGGAAGAAATGGCGCTAACCAGATGTTTATTCGTCGGACCAATAGGGGCGACAACGTGTCGCCGCTATTGGTTAAAATCCGTCGCCGCTATTGACCTGGAGAATCCCCAACTGTTGGATGATGATAAGAAACGTGTGGCTAGGGTTTAACGTGGGACACCGGGTGCGGATAAGGCCAATAGCGGCGACATATTGGTTGTCGCCGCTAATAGTGTCGCCGCTATTGATCCTTTTTCTTGTAGTGATTACACAATTTCTCATAATTTACACAAACATATATACTAACATACACCTACATTACACAATTTAACATACTTTACACAAACATATATACACTAACATACACCTACATTACACAATTTCTCATCTTTAACAAACATATATATACTAACATACACCTACATTACACAATTTAACATACTTTACACAAACATATATACACTAACATACACCTACATTACACAATTTCTCATCTTTAACAAACATATATATACTAACATACACCTACTTTACACAATTTCTCATCTTTGACAAACATATATACTAACATACACCTACATTACACAATTTCTCATCTTTAACAAAAATAAATAGATACTAACATACACCTACATACACACATACATAGACTTACATACACACATTTTCACCAAGTATACATAAATTATACATTTTCATATACATCCACTAACATATACACATTTACATACAACATACATCTTTACATACACATATACATACACACATACATAGACTTACATACACACATTTTCACTAACTATACATAAATTATACATTTTCATATACATCCACTAACATATACACATTTACATACAACATACATCTTTACATACACATATACATACCTACACAAACCAAAATTACACAATTTCTCATCTTTAAACTAAAATAAATATAAAACTAACCGTCAAAATGATGATTCTACTCGTGGTGGTGGAGGAGACGTGGTGGGTGACCGGAATTTTCTAGCAAACACACATACATACACCGAAAATCAAGAGATTAACAAAATGTATAACAAAATCAACTTAAACAAAGAATACTAACCGATTTGGAGGAGATCTGGGGAAATTGATGAAGGATGGTCGATTTTAGGGGTAAACCCGTGAGAGAGATGAAGAGTTTGGTGGGAAAATGGGTGAAAAGAGGGGAAATTCCGCTTTTACTGTTGTTGTCTGCGTAAAGGCAATAGGGGCGACGATGTCGCCGCTATTGACCTAATCATGTCGCCGCTATTGCTCTTTTTCACCCCCAGCCGTTAGATCAAGATAACAAATGAACGGCTGGGGTTTAACACAGGACACCGAGTTGCGGATCGACCAATAGCGGCGACATATGGGCTGTCTGTGACAACTGGCACAAACCGGTAATTTTCGTACACTTTAATCATTATTTAATGATTGCAAATATGTGCTTAATTGTCAGCAATGTCTGAACACATGATTAAACAAGTGAATTCATGCACGTTGTATACTACAAAATATTGCTTTATGCATAAACGAGAGCGTTGCGTCAAAAATAATAGTAAACTCACCGGTAAGACACAATGTGTCAACAGAACTGCAGAAAGCAGTCAGACAATAAAATTGGAACCTAGGTGTAGGTCCGACAACAAGAATGCATTAAAAACCCAAGAGTACATACAAGGGTTTATACATATATTCTCCGGAAGCAAAAATAAGCACTAAAAAGCACCCGAAACGCACTTTAAGTGCAGAATTTATACAAATCAGCAATAATTCAGCATTTAGACATATAAATATTATGCAGAAATGTCGTTTTATTATCCAGAATATTTCCCTAAGCGTTGGGAATTGAAAGAGTACAAGAAAGGTACTTAAACGACACTAAAAAGTGTAATTTAGCACTTTAACGAATCGGTATGTAACCGAACAACCGGACTATACCCGGAACATGAAAATATTGTTAATAACATTATTTATCTTTTTCTGAGCCAGTTAGGGTCCCCGAATACCCTAACACCCGTCATAACATACTACACACTAGTAACCGGGTTAAACACTTAACTTAACTTAGTTTAACCTAACTAATACTTGGAACCGAACTAGACCCCCCCTCCCCTTTTCCTAACCGGCCCTAGCCATGGGGAACACACTAGTACCACTTTTGATTATAATATTATCTCTTGTCCCATATCTAGATAACATATAACCCATTGGATTAAGGCTTCTAAATTGTCTATAAGTTAGTAGATTATCACATGAACATAACATACACACAACTCAACAAAAAAAAAACACTCTCTTTCTCTCTATACAAGCTCACGGCCAAGCATCCCTATATCCATCAATTTTTCGAGTTTGACCATCATCCTTCCAAGCACACACAAGTGTTAAGGGTCACGTATTAGGAGTCTTGGAGCAAACGGAAGGCGAAGGACCTCTCTACTTAGCTTTTATCCACCTCTTTTGCGCATAAATTCTTCCCTAGCCTCGAGCTAGAGGTATAATGCTTAAAACTCACACTTTAACTAATCTAAGGTGGTTAATAAGATGTATGATGATTAAAACTCGGAATCTTGCATTTTGAAGCATTAAAGTCTACTAAAAATGCAAGTAAAGATGGTTAAAAGTTCATATGTTGTGTAAATGTTGTAGTAATCATTTTGTGTGGTTATTTGGACCCGATCTATGTTGTGGTAGCTCGGATCATCATTTAACCCGGTTTAGTCATGATCTTGGATTATGACATAAAGCTTGTTTAAGAGTAACAAAGGTTAAATGATGAAACTCTACCACACACATCATGAACTTGTGTAAAAGCAATTTAACTTGTGAAATAGTGTTTAAAACTAGCCGATCTATGTATCTACAAATGGTATTTTCAAAAGACCAAGCGTCAAAAGAAATCACATGTTCTAAACCGGATCTTACACAAACAAAAGTGGTTTTTGTGAACAAACAAGTGTATGGATACTTGTGTAACAAAAGTTTTAACAAAGAAATAATTTTCGTAAAAACCGACTAGAAGTTGTAAAACTTCATATTCTTTAAAAAGGAAGTTTTTAAGAAATTAAACTTATTTTTAAAGATAACAAGATTTACTAAATGTGCTAGTAAGTTACTACACATTTTTGTAAATATTCAAGTTCATGAAATGGAGAAATTAGTGATTATTGTTGATGATGATTGTTGGTAATTGTTGTTGATGATTGATAATGATTTAAAAGAAAATAAACACACGTTTTGAAAACGTGGGAAACCTCCATTTTTAGGGGAAACTCTGTCAAAATTTTTATAAATTTTGACACTTAGAAAAATATAAGTTTTTGAGAAACTTATTCCCTAAAAATGTATTTAAAAGTATTACCAAGGTTTCCCTAATTTTTGATGATAAGAAATGGTGATTTCTTGAAGAATAAAAATGGATATTATGTATATATATTTTTTAGAGAAAAATATATATTATTTTATCACCAATTTTTGTGCTAAGTGTATATAGTATGTGTTATACGTGCTAGTGTATTAAGACTTAAAAATACACTAAATGCTCATGAGGAGTATAAACATAAAAATGCACATACAAAATACAAGATACATAATTCGGGTGCAAAGTGCAAAACACAAAAGACTTATATTTATTTTTGGAGAAAATAATATAAGTAAGATACGTAGTTAAAAATATAGAATATTTTTAACACAAGAATATATACAAAAGAGAGTGATTGTACTTGTGCGACGCAAGTCTAGTGACTAACGTTAAGAAAACGCGTATAGGTTACGACGTTAATTAAGCAAATCCGGTGGAGTTTACGACGCTAGGAACGCAAAGTCGTGAGTTCATGCTCCCCCTTTTCTCTTTAACTGTTTTCAGTTTTTATAACTTCGGGGGTGAAATACATGTACAAATGTACAAAAATTTATAATTGGTATGATATAAATACAAGAAGTACACTTGGTGAGAACGAGAACCAAGTGTGACGAAATATAAATACAAGAAGTACACTTGGTGAGAACGAGAACCAAGTGTGACGAAATATAAGAATATGAGAAGCGTACTTGGTGAGAACGAGAACCAAGTAAGAGGCGCTATGAGAAATGATAACAAGAAACGCGCTTGGTGAGAACGAGAACAAAGTAGGATGCGTTATGAGAAATAGTGTCACGAATAGGGTACAGAAGCACCATTAATCGTGTACATACTTAGACCGCAGAACAAAAGGTTAGATCTAACGGGTGCCTGGCAGCCACACTACCGATCGGGGCGAGAATCGAGTAGTGCTTTTGTGTCTCAGAATATACCAATTAAATGCCTTAGGTTTGGTGACTTCCTATGTCGTGCCACATGTTAATGGCTTTGCAACCCATTAACAATCCTGATATTTACAGGAATATTTTAATTACATGAAATTCATACCATACTAAAAATTGATGAATACTTAAGTACGTGGGGTACTCAAGAAGAGATTGAATTGAACTTGAAGTACGTGGGGTACTCAAGAAGAAAATTAAACTTGAGTACGTGGGGTACTCAAGAAGAAATTGAATTATACATGAGTACGTGGCGTACACATGAAAATGGATTTGTATATGAAAACTTGATTTATTCACAACTATGTTTTCATACAAAGTATACAAAACGTGAAATACAAAACTGCATGAATTCACACCAACTTTATGTTGACGTTTTTCCAAAAACTCACATGTATTTCAGGTAACTAGGCTGGATGTGCGCGTGGTCTTGCTTATGCTCGTGGATGTCGCTTGTGTCTAACTTTAAATAAAGTTGTAAACTCTTAAGACAATGTTTTAAGCTGTCTAGCGATGTAAACGCTAAACTTATGTTTTCAAATTATGGTATTTGATGTCATTTTACGAGCATGTAGCATGTTTACTCTTCGTATGCAATGAGAACCTTTCATGATCACACCTCGTGCTTCCGCCGTAGAAAGGGGTGTGACAGATTGGTATCAGAGCTGCGATTGTAGTGAACCTGGATTCCTTCTCGAGTCTAGTCTACAATCTCTAGGATCCATTCACGAAAACGATTTTCAAAGAGTTTTCATTGCATAAAATGTCCCGCGACATCCACTACCTGAAACTGTCTACATGAGTCTAGAAAAGACACTACGAGACTTAGAGTGCACTTGAGTAGCACTTGTCTTTGACTAGAAATTACTTGCAATTATGTGTAATAATTAGCATGTACTAGAAGTAGAATGTCACGAGTATACGTGACTTTACCTGAAAGCGATGGCCCATCTGAAGGAAGAAATACGAGGATGAAACGAACTGTGCGGACTGTGCAAGGAGTTACGTAATTATGGATGCATACATAATTATGGAATTCAGTGCACAGAAATCACAACAAGTCTTGTCACGTATAGATTCCCTCAGTGCAAGCCTACTAAATACTCTGCTAGATTAATAATTGTTTGACGTCACTTATGTGGTATATGCCTGTGTATATATATACTACTACGGCCTAGTATGACGATATCAAACAAATGCCTAACCCTGCTGTGTTATGTTCTGTCAGAACATGGCACCCAGGAAAGCTGTGAATGCTCGCAATGATGATCTACCTCCTCCTCCCCCACTGCCAAGAACTGCTGATGAGCTGAACGCTCTACTGGAGGAAAGGATCTCCGCTGCTATCGCCCAGTACGAGGCGAACCGAACTCAAGACAGTGGAGGACCAAGCAACGCTAGGTGTAATGGGAATGGAGATTCATCTGGAGGCAATGCAGCTCAAGGCTGCACTTTCAAGCAGTTCCTCGACTGCAAGCCGATGAACTATGATGGCACAGGAGGTGCAGTAGCATTTGTGCGCTGGACGGAGAAGACTGAAGCTACTTTCCGCATGAGCAAGTGTACCGCGGATCAACAAGTCACTTTTGCTACTGGGTTATTCGTCGATGAAGCTCTGACTTGGTGGAACCTGCAAGCCCAAACTTTGGGTGACGACGCCGCTTATGGCCTCACTTGGGAGGAACTGAAGGAAAGGATGAGAGGGAAGTACTGCTCTCGTGCTGAACTCCAAAGGCTGGAGACGGAGTTCTGGCACTTGACCATGGAAGGTGCTGACATTAATGGTTATACTTGAAGGTTCCACGATCTGTCCAGAGTGCTTCCCTACATGGTGACTCCCGAATTCAAGCGTGTTGAACGTTACATTTGGGGACTGGCCTCAGAGTTTCGTGGCATGGTGGCGTCGGCCAAACCACAAACAATCACCGAGGCTATAACTATGGCTGTCAGCCTTACTGAAGATTGTGTTCGAATGAAGAAGCTATCACTGAACCCAACAGAAAATGCCGAGACGCATGCTGAGTCGCCTGGCGACAAGAAAAGGAAATATGCAAACTTGAATCAAGCAACTCGTAACAACAAAGGTTCCAACAAGAAGCGTGACCCTAACCCGCCTCAAGGGGCGAAATCTCTTGCAGCTATGAACGACGCACCAGCAAGGGGATACCGGGGCACCTTGCCCAAATGCCATCGGTGTAAACACCATCACGAGGGAGCTTGTCGCATCTCAAAGTGTGACAAGTGTGGAAAGTTGGGTCACCGCACTGAAGACTGCTGGAGTAAGAGGAACGGGAATGGAAATCGTAATGGGGCTGATGATAGGAACAATGGTGGAAATGGAAACGGTGCTGGCAACGAGAATGGGCGAAACCAAGGATGCTTCAGATGTGGAAGCAAAGATCATTTCATGAAGGACTGCCCAGAGAGAAACAATGCTCAGGCCCGAGCATTTGTGATTGGAGCAAGGGACGCACGCGAGGACCCTAATGTGGTCAACGGTACGTTCCTCATTAACAATCACTTTGCATCCATATTATTCGACACTGGCGCCGATTATAGCTTCATGTCTGTGGAATTTAAACGCATACTTGGAATAGAATCTAGTAGATTAGAAATTCCTTATTCCATAGAACTAGCCAATGGTAAACTTGTTGAATCAAGCGAAGTTGTCAGAGGCTGCACACTAGAACTTGGCGAACGAAATTTTAGCATCGACCTCTTACCTATTCAATTGGGTAGCTTCGATGTAGTAGTCGGAATGGACTGGTTGTCCAAGAACAAAGCTGAAGTAATTTGTCATGAGAAAATCATTCGCATCCCTTTAGCGAATGGTGAAACTCTCATAGTACATGGAGAAAGACGAAACGCGCCTCTACGAATCATCAGTTGTATGAAGGCACAGAAGTGCTTAAGGAAAGGATGTGTTGCTTTCCTAGCACACGTTATAGACAAGAAGGCTGAGGAGCCGAAAATCGAAGACATTCCTGTGGTGAAGGAATTTCCTGATGTGTTCCCTGAAGATCTGCCAGGACTACCTCCGCAACGACAAGTCGAATTCCGTATAGACTTGGTTCCAGGAGCTGCTCCTATAGCCAAGCCACCCTATCGACTTGCGCCATCCGAAATGCAAGAATTATCTACACAGCTCCAGGAGTTGTTGGATAAAGGATTCATAAGGCCAAGCTTCTCACCCTGGGGAGCTCCAGTATTGTTCGTGAAGAAGAAGGATGGAACATTGCGGATGTGTATCGATTACAGGGAACTGAACAAGCTCACAATCAAGAATCGGTATCCGCTACCGAGGATTGATGACTTGTTTGATCAACTACAAGGATCAAGCTACTATTCCAAGATCGACCTTCGATCTGGATACCATCAGCTGAAAATCCAAGATGAAAGTGTGCCAAAGACTGCATTCAGAACGCGCTATGGGCACTACGAATTCCTTGTGATGCCGTTTGGACTAACGAACGCGCCAGCGGTCTTTATGGACCTGATGAACCGTGTATGTAAACCATATCTCGATAAATTCGTGATTGTATTTATCGATGATATCCTGATTTACTCGCGAACGAAAGAAGAGCACGAGCAACATCTCAGAACCATCTTGGAACTACTGAAGAAAGAGAAGCTTTATGCAAAGTTCTCGAAGAGCGAATTCTGGATTCGCGAAGTACAATTTCTTGGTCACGTTGTGAATGAGAAGGGCATTCATGTAGACCCATCCAAGATTGAAGCGATAAAGAATTGGGAAGCTCCCAAAACCCCAACTGAAGTTCGACAATTTTTGGGCTTAGCGGGCTACTATCGGCGATTCATTGAGAATTTCTCGAAGATAGCTCAACCGCTAACGACCCTTACTCAGAAAGACAAGAAGTACGACTGGGGTCACAAACAAGAAGAAGCCTTCCAGTTACTTAAAAACAAGCTATGCGATGCACCGATACTATCATTACCCAAAGGCACTGAAGACTTCGTGGTATACTGCGACGCCTCACGACAAGGCTTGGGTTGCGTGCTCATGCAACGCCAAAAAGTCATCGCTTATGCTTCAAGACAACTGAAGGTTCACGAGAGAAATTATACCACTCACGACCTGGAGCTGGGTGCAGTGGTGTTCGCCTTAAAGATTTGGCGACATTATCTATATGGTACTCGATGTACAATCTTCACAGATCACAAAAACTTGCAACACATATTTGATCAGAAGGAATTGAATATGCGCCAGCGACGTTGGGTCGAGCTGCTGAATGATTATGACTGTGAGATTAAGTACCATCCTGGAAAGGCAAACGTTGTAGCAGACGCGTTGAGCCGAAAAGAAAGGATTAAGACCCTAAGGGTTCGAGCATTGGAAATGACGATTCGAACGAACCTCACAGCACGCATTCGAGATGCACAACAAGAAGCTCTTAAAGAAGAGAATCGTAAAGCTGAATACCTCCGGGGTGCATTGAAGTACATGGCGCCAAATGAAGAGGGAGCCTTATACTTTAAAAAGCGCATTTGGGTTCCGCTCTATGGTGGCCTACGAGGAGTCATCCTTGATGAAGCGCACAAGTCAAGGTACTCGATCCACCCAGGGTCGGACAAGATCTATCAAGACTTGAAAGAATATTATTGGTGGCCGAGACTCAAAAGCGACGTTGCTGTGTATGTTGGAAAATGCCTAACCTGTGCTAAGGTTAAGGCGGAATATCAGAAACCGTCCGGCCTACTACAACAACCAGAGATTCCCGTATGGAAGTGGGAACAGATCTCGATGGACTTCATAACAAAATTACCCAGGACCCCGAGAGGGCACGATATGATATGGGTAATAGTTGATCGATTGACGAAGTCTGTGCATTTCCTACCAATCCGAGAGAAGGATAGCACTGGAAAGCTGGCAGAGATATACTTAAGAGAAATTGTGGCACGTCATGGAGTGCCAATCTCAAACATTTCAGACAGAGATGGACGCTTTGTCTCAAGAATCTGGCAATCATTTCAGGAAGCCTTTGGATCTCAGTTAGATCTGAGCACGGCATTCCATCCGCAAACAGACGGCCAGAGCGAACGGACTATACAAACGTTAGAAGATATGCTTCGCGCATGTGTCATGGATCTAGGCGGCAGCTGGGATACTCATCTACCTTTAGTTGAGTTTTCCTACAATAACAGTTATCATACGAGCATAAAAGCCGCGCCGTTCGAAGCTCTGTATAGCCGCAAATGCCGATCGCCCTTATGTTGGGCAGATGCCGGAGATAAACGTATGGTTGGTCCTGAACTTGTACAAGAGACAACCGACAAGATTGCGCAGATCCGAGAGCGCATTAAGGCGGCTCGAGAGCGACAAAAGAGCTACGCTGATCCGAATAGAAAATCGGTAGATTTCAAGGTGGGAGACAAAGTGTTGTTAAAAGTCTCACCATGGAAGGGCGTAGTCAGATTTGGAAAGCGTGGAAAGCTGAATCCACGATACATCGGACCATTCAGAATTTTGAAGAGAATTGGTACCGTGGCATACAAGTTGGAGTTACCGGAAGAACTTAATGGAGTACATGATACGTTTCATGTATCCAACCTGAAGAAGAGTTCAACGCAAGAAAACGTGATCATCCCGATGGATGAAATACATATTGATGAAGCCCTCCGATTTACAGAGCAACCCGTTGAGGTTACTGACTGGAAAGTCAAAAAGACCAGGAGGAGCAGTGTGAAGCTTGTCAAAGTACGTTGGAGCTCTAAGCACGGACCTGAGTATACATGGGAACGTGAAGACCAGTTCAAGAAAAAGTATCCCCACCTATTCAAGAAGACTCCAGCGAGAGTGAGTTCAGTCTGAATTTCGGGACAAAATTCTTTTAACGGGGGGAGACTGTGACAACTGGCACAAACCGGTAATTTCCGTACACTTTAATCATTATTTAATGATTGCAAATATGTGCTTAATTGTCAGCAATGTCTGAACACATGATTAAACAAGTGAATTCATGCACGTTGTATACTACAAAATATTGCTTTATGCATAAACGAGAGCGTTGCGTAAAAAATAATAGTAAACTCACCGGTAAGACACAATGTGTCAACAGAACTGCAGAAAGCAGTCAGACAATAAAATTGGAACCTAGGTGTAGGTCCGACAACAAGAATGCATTAAAAACCCAAGAGTACATACAAGGGTTTATACATATACTCTCCGGAAGCAAAAATAAGCACTAAAAAGCACCCGAAACGCACTTTAAGTGCAGAATTTATACAAATCAGCAATAATTCAGCATTTAGACATATAAATATTATGCAGAAATGTCGTTTTATTATCCAGAATATTTCCCTAAGCGTTGGGAATTGAAAGAGTACAAGAAAGGTACTTAAACGACACTAAAAAGTGTAATTTAGCACTTTAACGAATCGGTATGTAACCGAACAACCGGACTATACCCGGAACATGAAAATATTGTTAATAACATTATTTATCTTTTTCTGAGCCAGTTAGGGTCCCCGAATACCCTAACACCCGTCATAACATACTACACACTAGTAACCGGGTTAAACACTTAACTTAACTTAGTTTAACCTAACTAATACTTGGAACCGAACTAGACCCCCCCTCCCCTTTTCCTAACCGGCCCTAGCCATGGGGAACACACTAGTACCACTTTTGATTATAATATTATCTCTTGTCCCATATCTAGATAACATATAACCCATTGGATTAAGGCTTCTAAATTGTCTATAAGTTAGTAGATTATCACATGAACATAACATACACACAACTCAACAAAAAAAAAACACTCTCTTTCTCTCTATACAAGCTCACGGCCAAGCATCCCTATATCCATCAATTTTTCGAGTTTGACCATCATCCTTCCAAGCACACACAAGTGTTAAGGGTCACGTATTAGGAGTCTTGGAGCAAACGGAAGGCGAAGGACCTCTCTACTTAGCTTTTATCCACCTCTTTTGCGCATAAATTCTTCCCTAGCCTCGAGCTAGAGGTATAATGCTTAAAACTCACACTTTAACTAATCTAAGGTGGTTAATAAGATGTATGATGATTAAAACTCGGAATCTTGCATTTTGAAGCATTAAAGTCTACTAAAAATGCAAGTAAAGATGGTTAAAAGTTCATATGTTGTGTAAATGTTGTAGTAATCATTTTGTGTGGTTATTTGGACCCGATCTATGTTGTGGTAGCTCGGATCATCATTTAACCCGGTTTAGTCATGATCTTGGATTATGACATAAAGCTTGTTTAAGAGTAACAAAGGTTAAATGATGAAACTCTACCACACACATCATGAACTTGTGTAAAAGCAATTTAACTTGTGAAATAGTGTTTAAAACTAGCCGATCTATGTATCTACAAATGGTATTTTCAAAAGACCAAGCGTCAAAAGAAATCACATGTTCTAAACCGGATCTTACACAAACAAAAGTGGTTTTTGTGAACAAACAAGTGTATGGATACTTGTGTAACAAAAGTTTTAACAAAGAAATAATTTTCGTAAAAACCGACTAGAAGTTGTAAAACTTCATATTCTTTAAAAATGAAGTTTTTAAGAAATTAAACTTATTTTTAAAGATAACAAGATTTACTAAATGTGCTAGTAAGTTACTACACATTTTTGTAAATATTCAAGTTCATGAAATGGAGAAATTAGTGATTACTGTTGATGATGATTGTTGGTAATTGTTGTTGATGATTGATAATGATTTAAAAGAAAATAAACACACGTTTTGAAAACGTGGGAAACCTCCATTTTTAGGGGAAACTCTGTCAAAATTTTTATAAATTTTGACACTTAGAAAAATATAAGTTTTTGAGAAACTTATTCCCTAAAAATGTATTTAAAAGTATTACCAAGGTTTCCCTAATTTTTGATGATAAGAAATGGTGATTTCTTGAAGAATAAAAATGGATATTATTTATATATATTTTTGAGAGAAAAATATATATTATTTTATCACCAATTTTTGTGCTAAGTGTATATAGTATGTGTTATACGTGCTAGTGTATTAAGACTTAAAAATACACTAAATGCTCATGAGGAGTATAAACATAAAAATGCACATACAAAATACAAGATACATAATTCGGGTGCAAAGTGCAAAACACAAATGACTTATATTTATTTTTGGAGAAAATAATATAAGTAAGATACGTTGTTAAAAATATAGAATATTTTTAACACAAGAATATATACAAAAGAGAGTGATTGTACTTGTGCGACGCAAGTCTAGTGACTAACGTTAAGAAAACGCGTATAGGTTACGACGTTAATTAAGCAAATCCGGTGGAGTTTACGACGCTAGGAACGCAAAGTTGTGAGTTCATGCTCCCCCTTTTCTCTTTAACTGTTTTCAGTTTTTATAACTTCGTGGGTGAAATACATGTACAAATGTACAAAAATTTATAATTGGTATGATATAAATACAAGAAGTACACTTGGTGAGAACGAGAACCAAGTGTGACGAAATATAAATACAAGAAGTACACTTGGTGAGAACGAGAACCAAGTGTGACGAAATATAAGAATATGAGAAGCGCACTTGGTGAGAACGAGAACCAAGTAAGAGGCGCTATGAGAAATGATAACAAGAAACGCGCTTGGTGAGAACGAGAACCAAGTAGGATGCGTTATGAGAAATAGTGTCACGAATAGGGTACAGAAGCACCATTAATCCTGTACATACTTAGACCGCAGAACAAAAGGTTAGATCTAACGGGTGCCTGGCAGCCACACTACCGATCGGGGCGAGAATCGAGTAGTGCTTTTGTGTCTCAGAATATACCAATTAAATGCCTTAGGTTTGGTGACTTCCTATGTCGTGCCACATGTTAATGGCTTTGCAACCCATTAACAATCCTGATATTTACAGGAATATTTTAATTACATGAAATTCATACCATACTAAAAATTGATGAATACTTGAGTACGTGGGGTACTCAAGAAGAGATTGAATTGAACTTGAAGTACGTGGGGTACTCAAGAAGAAAATTAAACTTGAGTACGTGGGGTACTCAAGAAGAAATTGAATTATACATGAGTACGTGGCGTACACATGAAAATGGATTTGTATATGAAAACTTGATTTATTCACAACTATGTTTTCATACAAAGTATACAAAACGTGAAATACAAAACTGCATGAATTCACACCAACTTTATGTTGACGTTTTTCCAAAAACTCACATGTATTTCAGGTAACTAGGCTGGATGTGCGCGTGGTCTTGCTTATGCTCGTGGATGTCGCTTGTGTCTAACTTTAAATAAAGTTGTAAACTCTTAAGACAATGTTTTAAGCTGTCTAGCGATGTAAACGCTAAACTTATGTTTTCAAATTATGGTATTTGATGTCATTTTACGAGCATGTAGCATGTTTACTCTTCGTATGCAATGAGAACCTTTCATGATCACACCTCGTGCTTCCGCCGTAGAAAGGGGTGTGACACTGTCGCCGCTACTGGTGTCGCCGCTATTGCCCGTTATTCTTGTAGTGAGAGCACTGAAGGCTTGGAAAAGTGGTTATAAAAGTTATCTAAATAAACAAGATATTTTGTTTTCAATAATTAGGGTTTATCCCTTCCAATGTATTATCAAATGAACTTGGGTTTTATTCCCATAAATTATTGTTATAAAAGTTTGGTGTTTTACTCTGATAAAAATATTTCATAACTACGGTCCTGATGTATTCCGCTGCCAAAATTAATAAACACAGATACCACCCTCTCTGAGGCTCGCGGTCGCCCGCTCATGGGTAGGGGTCGGGGGTTGCGATAGGAGGGCTTCAGCTTAAGTCAAGTGTGTGTGTTGAGAGTTGTTAACTTAAACTTGAAGAATAAAAGATGTAAGGGAGTTATGTAATATATGTGCAAGAGTAATAAGAGATTGATTTATATTTATGCAATTATCTAAATAAAATATTGTTTGGCTTCTGGTTATTTATATATAATATGTATTTAAGTTTCATATTTTTTTGAATGGGATATAATTGTTGGATTATTCGGGTTTGTTTACGGGTCACGGGTTGGTGCGTTATCGGGTCACGGATTTAATTACGGGTCATGAAACAGTCAACAATAGGCTGCATGTTAAAAGGGATTATACCCATGTGTAGCTGCACGTTTTATTGAATGAGCTGGTATTGTGTTGACCGAATTACATGCAAGTTCACGTTGGAGAATTACAAGTGCATTATGTGGAAAAGTAGTGGAGGTTAAAGCCATAATTCGTTAGGCATCTTGGACTAAGTTTAATTTGCATGTGTTTAATTCTTTAGTATAAATATTAGAGTTAAGGTTTTGTTATGTAACCCTTTCTTTGAAATATCAAATATATCACAGCAGCTTTTCCATTCTCTGCACATATACAATCGTGAGTTTGAGTGTTGATTGTGTATTTTTGTGGGGCCTGAACCAACATTTGGTATCAGAGCCTAGGGCTCGAGAAGATCGGAGGAAGCCTCCGCCGCCGGCGGGTGTGTCGGTCGGTGGAGGGCAGGCGTAAAAGAAGGGTTCGGGACTGTTATACAGCAAAAGACAGAGACCGGGAGGTGGTTCGTGTCAGTCGTTGTCGTGCGGAGAGTACCGGTTAGGATGACGGGGGTAACGGGTGAACACCGGTGTGTCTCGTAGCTGTTAGTCATGATTAAAGGCGTTGAAAGGGCTGTTCGGTTGTTAGTTGCGGGTTTGCGCAACTGATATACAACCGGTGATAACAGTAGATGGTGAGAACGGTTGCCTTGATCGGATTGTTCATGATAAGAGGAGACCGGCGTAGTGCGTGAAAAGCGGGCAGAAAGGATCCGTCAAAGCAGGTGGCTTTGGATTCGTCTCGTTTGGCAAGTTGAAAGAAAACGGAAGAAGCGGGTGGCTTGTTTTCTTTGTCGGTGGAGTGGCCTCTTGAACAAAGCCGGTCGTAAAAAGGAAGATATTGGAGAAGAACACGGTGTGACATTATGGCGTTGGAGTTCAAATCGGGTGGCTTTGGATTTGGCCGGGGAAGAGGTCGGCAATCTGTGATGAGTCAAGATGTTAGTGAACGTTTCCAGCGTGATGCCATGTGAGATGTTACAAGTGTGGTGAAGATTCGGGTTGAACCGAGAAGACTTTGGACGTGATCGAGGTGAAGATCGGGTGTCCGGTAGAAGTCGAGATGGTTCGAAACCGAGGTGATTCGGTGCTGCGGTGAAGGCGTAAACAAACACCGATTAAGGGGGTGATTGTTGGATTATTCGGGTTTGTTTACGGGTCACGGGTTGGTGCGTTATCGGGTCACGGATTTAATTACGGGTCATGAAACAGTCAACAATAGGCTGCATGTTAAAAGGGATTATACCCATGTGTAGCTGCACGTTTTATTGAATGAGCTGGTATTGTGTTGACCGAATTACATGCAAGTTCACGTTGGAGAATTACAAGTGCATTATGTGGAAAAGTAGTGGAGGTTAAAGCCATAATTCGTTAGGCATCTTGGACTAAGTTTAATTTGCATGTGTTTAATTCTTTAGTATAAATATTAGAGTTAAGGTTTTGTTATGTAACCCTTTCTTTGAAATATCAAATATATCACAGCAGCTTTTCCATTCTCTGCACATATACAATCGTGAGTTTGAGTGTTGATTGTGTATTTTTGTGGGGCCTGAACCAACAATAATCTGATGGCATATGCATATATTTGATATAAACATATTACATTTTTAGAACACTTTTACTAGGTGTTTAATGACAACATATCCTAGTTCATACGGTGGAGACGGTAGGGATCGGATTCCTAGTGGTTGCGAATATGTAAGTTACTTGTTCAAGTTAAATACTTGGCTTTATATCATCTTTATATCATGTATTAATGAAAAGTGCGGGGGTGTGGTTAAAATAATTATTAGAAAAGAAAAGACTACCATTACGCTTGAATTCAACTAGCTTATTTGAGCATGATGCATAATATTATATAGGGACTAAAAGTGATAGAGGTTGTGACAACCGTCAATTCAATCAATATCCGTATAATCCTTTAACAATCTTTTAGCTAAAACTTACACTCCTCGCTCAATGAACCAAACTGGCGTACTTTTGATTCAACAACGCGCTTTTTACAGCGTTTATCTTACTTAGCAGATTTTTGTAATCTACTTGTGCCTTAGATCGTCAAGCTCCCTACTCTCTTTATCACTCAACTCTCCCTTAATGTCCTATCTCATTCGATAACCCGTATCACCATCCCTTCAAAGGCATACCTTTATATGTTTTCATATGCCGCATTAGGAAAACACCACAATCTATTCCATTATGCAATGTTTGCTATGGGAACTCCATTCTAATAGGTTTGACCTAGGGATGACAATGGATCGGTTTTGGGACGTCTTTAGGTTAGCCCGATTAGATAAACCCATCCCAAAATCCGTCAAGTTTTCTACCGCGTAAATACCCGTCGGGCATCCGAGGGCTAGGTTTTATTCATAGTTATATGTCTCCGCTAAAGCCAAAAGAAAAGAGCCCCCCCCCCCCCCTCCCCCCCTCTGTGCACCTCATTTTACACTTGACCAAGAGTTCCTGCTTCTGCGAGACGCTATTTTCCGGTCATCTGTGAGTCACACTTCCGGTTCAATAGCTATTTTTTTTCTTTTTTATGTTGTTACAAAAGGTCGATTTACAAGGCTTTGCTCAAACATAATCTTTAATCTGGAGATGGGTAGCTGATTTAGGGTTCCTAAGTAGTTATATAAAATCATTTTTCTTGTGATTAGATACTATCTGGGAGAATGAAATATGGTCTAGTTTACAAACTAATGCTTCTTGAATTACAGTTTTGAGTTATGGAATGAATTCAACTGAAAATATAAGCACTTCAACAAACATAGCTGATACTGTAGAGTTGCTTGTTTATAGGTATTGCTACATAAATAAATATGGATTTTCTTAGTATGGAGGATCCTAAAAGACTCGAAGAAGGTTCTCGTCATGCTCCAATTCAGGCTGGTGAAAAGGGGGAAGATACATCGATGGAGCTATGCATAGACAAGAATGAAAAAATAACAACCGAACATGAGGAACCACATGGTGATGAAAACCCGATTTTGTTGAGGAAAACGAGTAAGAGGGTTGCGACTTTGGAAACGTTTCGAGGGCTTACCATAGTAAGTTGAACTGCTACGGGAGTTTTATGGTCTATGACATGTTGTTAATTAAATGAGTATTACTTTGGTTGCATAAACAAATTATATGTATAAGTTTTAATAAATTGTACAAGTTGTAAAATATTGAGTAATTAAAATAAAGGGCAAACAGGGTGCACAACGCTCTGAACGTCAAGTCAGCTTTGAAATATTGAGTGACGAAAATAAGTAAGTAAAAAATATTGTGTTTGAATTTTTCCAGCTCATGATATTAATAGATGACGCCAAAGCAATATACAAGCGAATAGATCATTCACCGTGGAACGGGTGTACCTAGGAATTTATAATCAAGATCTCCTTTCAGTGATTTTGTGAATTCGATGTGCTTCTCCAAACTTGTATTCTGCTTTTTGGTTTTTATAGGTTTTCAGAACTAACAAATGAAGAAGACAAATCCAATACTTTAAGAACTAGTTGGTCTTTTCACAGAATTTTGCCAAACTCTACTAAGAGAGTGACAACTTAAAAGCTCTAATGATTAAGGATCATTCAACCACAGAGAGTTATTAAAATCAAAGTAGGTAGTGGAATGCGTCATTAAGGTGCGGGTTTCACCCCTAACTTAACAACTTCGTTCCTGAAAGTTTGGCAAAACCACGTGATAGAGATGGAGAATTTCGTCGAGATATGGATGTCACTCTTAACTCAACGAAGATTATCGTGCTGAGAGTAAAATACGCGTAGAGTGAGTGATCTTATCGGGAGTTCCTAGTTTTCACCCCTAATCTCGACCCAATCACTCGGTTGTTTTATGCGAGCGTTTTCAAAAATGTGTGTATTGTCCTAGCCTTAGGAAAGGCGCGTAATACTACATGCCTTAGGAAAGGCAAGGTAATGTTGAAACCTTTCCCCTTCGTACGAAGCTGGAGTATGCGTGTTCACACGAAGATGTAGTTTTCGCGAGTTCGAACGAGAGTATCAAAAGTGGTCTCGTACTAACAAATGAAGAAGACAAATCCAATACCTTAAGAACTAGTTGGTCTTTTCATAGAATTTTGCCAAACTCTACTAAGAGAGTGACAACTTAAAAGCTCTAATGATTAAGGATCATTCAACCACATAGAGTTATTAAAAAAATCTGTTTTCCTTTGTAAACCCTTGTTGATCAAGGATCATTCAACCATATTATAAAAATCTTTTTTGCTTTGTAAAACCTTGTTGATCTTACCCATACCCGGAGAAAAACTATACAAACCTATAATAGCATAAATAATTATTATTAACACATTTGAATATAAACAATATATAAACAAGTTTTAGGTCACTAGACACCAAGTAATAGTCTTCTAAAAATGTAATATGTCTATATCAAAAACAACAAAACTAAAAATGTAATATGTTTATATCAAAAATAACAAAAGCACTATATACATGTCAATGGAAGTGTATAATTCAAGATGCACACGTCATCCGATTATATCCCATTCAAAAATATGAAACATAAATACATATTAATATATGATAGTAAGAAAAGGGAATGAACAGTAGGTTTTACGGTGGTTGGGCCTGATTGGGCCTTTTGGCGGTGCCATCCATCCTCGTCACCAAACGAAACACGCGTACGGTGACAAGGATGTAACCTTTCAAACACTCACACTTCCCAGAATCAATATGATAGGGAGAACCCTAGGAGAGAGGAGCTCTGTTAGAGAGAGAGACAAAGATAAGAGATGAGAGGGAGAACCATCTATGAGAAAGATAAAGCGACACCAGAGTAGCGGCGCCGATCGGCCATGACTTCCGGCTTGCTACTGGGCGTTATTGCGGTGATCGGCCATGACTTCCGGCCTTCCGAGTTCCCTATCCATATTAATGTGATGCCTTGACATCTTGAAAACGTTGCACCATTACAGGAACATGTATGTTTGATTTTGTTGAAATTAGTTTGGGTTATGCATATTGAGCAATTACCTTGCTATCTGTTTGACTTTCTTGCAATTAATTTGTTTTAGTTATTGAACCTATACTGATTTGTATTTTATTGTTCATGGGAACTTTAGGTTTAGAAGGAAAATTAGGAGTGGATTCCTTGGTGAACTTTATTTGGGTATAATCTTAACCTTGGGAACTTAATTACATATATTATGTATCAGCGTGTGTTTTATGTTTATAATCTTCTCATTTGATGATTTGGGGCATGAACTTGTGGTTGTTGAAGGTTATGGTGGTGGTCTGCGATGGTGACCACTGGCGACGGAGATGCCTCGAAACAGGGTGACATGTGGTGGTGTTGGAAGCTGCTAAAGGGACTACGAAACAATTTGGAGACGGGTCAAAGCTGAGTTAAACGTGGTCAACTCAGTCAGCAAAAGTCTTGAGTTGGTTAATAATCGTTCAACCTCATAACGGAAGTTCCTGGTGGTATGCGCGTGCACTCGACTTAATTAAGTATTTACATATTGATATTGATATTGATATTGTGAGACACGTGTGTGAGATGACGAGCATAGTAAACCCGAACTAGGATGACCTGTATAAATATTATCACATGTCAAACCAACACTGACGAAATATTTGCTATCTTCTAGATCATCACTGTTGAAATCAGATTTGAAAATGATAGATCTTCTTATGTATAGTTAGAATATGTTTGTGTAAAAAAACTCAGATTTTATCATGCCTGCAAATATCTCAAAAAAACAATAATAAAAATTAATTACATTGAAGTTTGCTATAAGTATTAGAAAAATCAAACAAAGAACAAAAGTATGGAATTTGACTCAGTAGTTGTATAGATGCACACTTTGACTTTGATATACAAATATAATTTTTACTCTCTCTTTGGCCAAAATCACCTAGCAACATACTAAAATATCCATTAACAGATTTGAAGCTTTTTGAAACTTATTAAGTTTTATTGTGTAATTTGTTTTTGATGGTTTTGTTTTAACTTGTAGGATGATGTCCATAACAGAGTTGAAGGACAAATTCAAAAAGACTATCATTAGAAAAAGCAGATAGTGGATAGAAGGATGACTACGAAGTTCTGTACAAACATGGATAATTTATGATCAATACAAAATTTCCCAAACTATATTAAATAAACCATCTATTGGAACCTTTTTGTGTTGAAAACTAACTGGTAGTTTGCAATGCTTGCATGGTCCAAATTTTAGGCTTGGAAGCTTTTGTAGTTTGTACTATTGGCATTCTCTCAGTTTAGGAGCGCCTCGCCCTTTTTAAACCAAGACTCCTAACACATTGTAGCGAATGATCGCATTCAACAAGGCTCAGCAAAGTTTGTGGTTAACCAGGTTTTCAACTTTCGACTGACCCTATCAGACGCTCTTTCCGTTACACAAGGTACATAGAATACTCAATAGACATTAACTATTATAATTCATTTGGAGATTATTTGCTAAAAAATATAACTGACAATTTAAGAGTTGCATGCCGCAACGCGGCGCGGGTTCTTATGTGATGCTAAATGGAGTAAATGTTGACCTGCACCAGATTCACGTGTTTTTTATTATTTCAAAGAAAGAGTTCCGCGGTTAATTTTAAAAATAAGGTTTGACTATAATCTAAAAGATAAGAAGTGTTTATACACATTTTACATGACTTTTTGTACAAGGTTATGGTGCATGAGGGTACAACTGATGGTATGCAAGATTGCAAGGTGAAAGCCACAGTTTCTCAAAACCGTACAACATCAGAGAGAGACAAAAGAAAAGCGAAGAGCAAAGGCGGAGCCGCCTCCGACGATGAATCGTTTATTATACCTACCCATCTTCTAAAAACTTTATTAGAGGCGACTATGGTTACATTGGCGGCAAAGTTTATAGAATGATCCGGTCTGGCGTGCCGAACGCAAGTTGTTGCAACCATGGTTTACTGAGAGCCTTGAGCCTCAGAAAAGTCTTAGTTTCATGTAGCTCAACAACCGTTGTGTATTGGTTTATCATGTTTTGAAGACTTCGATCTATTTGAATTTGTTTGATGAAATATGGTTGTTTCGTCTTTGTGAGGTAATAAGGCGCAACGCGCCAGTTCTTATAGCACTAGTTATATATAATTAACCAAAAGCCAGACAATATTTTATTTAGATAATTGCATAAATATACATCAAGCTCTTATTCCTCTTGCACTTATATTACATAACTCCCTTACATCTTTTATTCTTCAAGTTGAAGTTAACATGCAACTCTCAACAAACACACACTTGACTTAAGCTGAAGCCCTCCCTTGGCCCCTGGAAAAACTTGGTGCAAACAAAACCGTCTCCCTCTGGCTAAACTTGAGCTGCTGAGCTTCCTCTCGAGATAGCTGATACGCATTCGCCACAACGTCAACCGGCATGCTGCTGAAGGCGGACACACGCCCTGCAAGGTTTGCTATCATGGCATTATCATTAGTCTTGAAAGACACCCACCTGCTTCCTTGTTCATTGGCTCTCTTGATCACCGCAAAGTTCTGCGGGATCACCACCACCTGTCCCTCACGGAGCTCGTTGTCGAAAACTGAGTTTCCTTGGTTGTCGACGATTTGTACCCTCAAGGCTCCCTCGGTTACGTAGAGAAGATTGTGGGCGTTGATTGTCCAGTGTGGGGATTGGATGGCATTCGGACGGAGTTCGCCTCTTTCCACGCTGAGCTGGAGGTGCTCGAGAATGGGGAATTTGAAGCTGTTGAGGTTTGCAATGCTGCCGGCTTGCGGGTTTACAAAGTCAGCCTGGGAAGGGTTGTCAATGTTCACTTTGAACTTCATGCTGCAGATGGTTTCTTCCACACCGTTGCTCCATCCGCCACGTCTGCCTTGCTGCTGCTCTTGTTGTTGGCGAGGAGAGCGTCTGCCTTGGTGCTGCTCTTGTTGTTGGCGAGGAGAGCGTCTGCCTTGCTGCTGCTCTTGTGGTGGGCGGACTATTTGAAGGTCTTGTCCGACATTAACAATGTGGCCTCTCTGGTCGTTTTGTCCTTGTAGCTTCTGGGCGGTCTCTTGGTCGACGTTGAATGATTGTGCAATGAGCTCGGGGGTGAAACCGTTGAAGATGTTGCCGGCGTTCTGACCTTGCCTTTGCCTTTGCCTTTGAGGAGATTGTTGGCGTGGTTGTCTTTGTTGTTGATGCTGGCTTTGAGCTTGAGCTTGAGGGTTTCCGGCTAAGAAGAATCTCTAAACGTCACAAGTTTTTAGTTCAGTAAGTATATATATATTTAGGTTTAAAATAGTTTTTTAGAGTATGTACCCTTTGGTTTTCGTCAAGCTGGTTCTCATGGTTCTGAGTATCCAAGAAGACGACCACCACAAGTTCTGTGTTGCCGTCGTTGTGAAGCCAGTGAGCTGTTCCGGTGGGGATGGCAACCACGTCACCCTCCTTTAAGTTCTCTACTTTCTGATGACGGTCCTGATTGCCCTCTCCTCCTCCTCTGCGGCCACCCTCACCGGAAAACTGTTGCTCCTGCGAATATTCATAGGTTTCCGGGCATCCCGGCAATATAACCCCCTGAATACCCCTACCTTTAAACATGCCAAAAACACTGCATGCAGTTAGATTATTATTTTTAAACTTAATTTGCGACTCTTAAAAAAATTATTTATGTGTATACCTCTCTCGACGAAGGCCAAAATAGGGGTGTTGACGTAGGAAGGCAAGAGAAGGCCACCAGGTTGAATCCGGTGTCGAATAAAATCGACACCCGCACACTGGAACTGTTGGTCATAGGCGTCCCAAATTTCGGTCACACCGGCTTCAGCTTGGATAACTTCGATGGGCTCGAGCGCCTCGATGTTTTGAAGCTGGCACTGGTTCTGTTGCTGTTGCCGTTGCTGGTGGCGGGCAATGCAAGTGGCAAAGAGAAGGCTAAAAGCTAAGAGCAAAGTTGCTTTGGATGCCATTGTTAAGTGGAATGGGATGTGATGTGGTGAATAGGTGTTGTGAACTAGCTGGTTTTATAGTGGAAGAAGATCAAGGAGGAAGTGACATCTAAGAGGTTATGCCAGGAGAAGATCAACATTTGGAGCTGAGACATGCTACATCTGTATAAGCAGTATGTTTGTCTATATGCATCATCAAGATGATAAGTATAAATGGGATGGTGATGAACAATCAGCCATATCATGGCTACATTCTCTTTACTCTCTTTACACTTACTTTCATTACTTTTTTTGCTTTTATCTCTTACTAGATGTAAAACCGTAACAACACTTGATAGTCTTAAAAATTTTACATACATTTGTAACAAAAGATTAACATTGCTATTTACCATAATATTATATGTGGTTAGCTACAAAAGAGGGTGTGTCTTAACCCAAGTCTTCTAAATTTCATGGCAACCGATAAATAAAGTCGTAATATTATCCAAAATGTTATTTATATGTGTTCGGTCCGTTGCATCTCAGCTCCGTACATCAATAAGTAACAACAAAAAAGTCCGTCATAATTTAAATAATCGTAATCGTACACCGGTGATAAAACCATATACAAAAACGAAGACTAACCCAAAACATGAAGCATGTATTGATGTTAATAAAATATTACTAGTATTATATAAATACGTCTACTTTAAATTAGGAGAAAATACATTAACAAAACAAATCAAAATATATTTATCTGATTAACTAACACTACGTCAAAAATTGTATATGGCCACACACAAAACCTTTGACTAAAAAAAGGGTAATTGTGTGGTACCCCTGACCGCGGGAAGGATCTCCCTCCCCAAGCTAGCGACCCGGCAACGCTGCGAGGGGAACAAAGAGCCTGCGAGCAGGATTCGAACCTGAGCACTTTAGGCCTCGAACCGGTTTAACTTGGGTGCCGGTGGCCATTGGGCTGACACCCAATGGTTAACCTTTGACTATACGCCTATAGCCACATTTATTTTTGTCACACCCCTATTTTCCACGTGTCACCGGTGGGCCCGGTGGGGAGTATCGTGACGTAGTTGGTATCATCATAGACAAACAACACAATATATAAATGCACAGCGGAAGCAAAGATAGATTCATTTCAACTTTAATAAAGTGTAATATTAAATATCACAAATAGTTGAAACGGATCCACAGGCGGATCGAAATAAAATAAGATATTGTTCAACAGTTTATTGTCGTCCAAGCTTGCGAGACTTATTGTGGACGCTCTAGAAGACAGCCAGCCTATTACGTGTAGTACCTGCACTTAACCTTTTGGGAAAAATACGTCAGTTTACACTGGTAAATACAATTTAACTGACTCATTTTGAAAATGGTTGAAAATTGATTTGAATGCACATGGCACAAAACATTTTATAACTTGGGATAATTATGCAATATAATCTTGTGAACGAATTACATGTTACTTGTGCGTTCAGTAGCCCGGATCTTTTCTGGGTTAAAGATCAATAGACACACCACATTATAGAGTTATACACTGACAGGTGTACGCCTACACCCCGTGCTCAGGTCGTGGCCATCTCGTAAGATGATGCCAAGGATATCCGGGACATGGTCATTAACCCCCCAAAGGCTTTAAGTGAACAAGACTGTTTAAACGAGACGATCAAATTATTCAATTAACCACCCAAAGATGTAAGATTTGATGCTCGATCAAGCGGTATTCTATATACCGTAACCCAAGCCCGTATAGGGAAAATAAGTTAAAAGTATTTACTTAAGTAAAGTATAAATCACAACTAGTAGGTGGAGGTAGCTTTTACTGGTTCTTCTTACTCTGGAACAAAGGTTTATAATAACCTATTAGATTTCTAACGGGTCTTTATTTAAGCTTAAGCTTAGACCGGCTAGTGTTAAGGACGATACGGTTCAAACGCACGATTAAGCGAGACCGGATAGAATGTGATTTAGACCCGACAAGTTTGAATACTTGTATAATATGGGTATACTAAACACATTCTGGATTTTGAGACAAAAATGATAATGTTTGTCCCGTTTCGGTCAATTTATGCAAACTAGTTACATAAACCGAACCAGACGCGAAAAGGGCGTTACGGGTAACCATAAGTGTCATATGCAAGTTCCCTGAGATAATATGGCTTAAATATGTTATAACATCAGTAAGATATCTCCTATTATGCCCAAAACGGATTTAAACACAAATTATGCCTCATAAGGGCATTTTGGTCATTTAAAAGATTATAAAAGAGTTTATTTGTAAATCTGAGTTACGGGTCTGATTCATATAGTAAATATACTTAATTTAACATGTTATAACAGTAGGGTATGACCCATAAATGAAAATAATCATTTAAAACCAAACTATGTACCTTAGGGGTATTTTGGTAATTTCACAAGGGCTTAAAAGGTCAAAATGGGAAACCTGAGTTCAAAAACTTGTACTTACTGTTATTTTATAAAAATATACTAAAAACATCAGTAGGTATCAACCTTATATGTTTAATAAGGTAATAGTACATACTATGCGTTAAAAACGCTTAAAAGGCAATTTAGAGCCGTTTCCGAGTTTTTAAAAGAAAGCTGATATTTTTATATTTCCAGAATGCTCAAAATATTTTTTTTATCAAATAAAATCAGTAGAAAAAGGTTTGGGGTCAAAAGGATTTGTAAAACTCATTTTATGGCTTAAAAGGGCAAAATCGGTATTAACCGAATTTAACTTAGAGACCTATGTTATGCTCAGCCAAAAATTAAATAAAAATCTTTAAAAATCCCAAAATATTATATTATAACAGTGGGTAAAGAGTTTGATATTAAAAAGTGGGTTTAAATAGGTTATATGCTAATTACGCCAATTAATTAACACAAAGCTTTCAAAATACGCTAATGAGCATAACTCTTATTCTGGACCTCAAACTGATATCAAATTTTAGGTGCAAGTTTATAAATCAGTAACAAATGATTCTACTCTTTCACTTTTTCAAAAATCACGTTTTATAGCCAAAAGGGCATAATAGTCATATTTAAGCATAAATCGGAAACATGCATATGAATCGGATAGGTATTGAACCAAGTTGTAAAATCTCAGGTAGTTATACTTATATGAAACTTGGTCCAAAATAAGCTCTAAGGCAGATCTCAAACATGCATGAACGGATCAGAACTGAAAGTCAAAGAAAAAGTCAATTTATGCGACTTTCGGTTCCGATTCGGGTTTAAACTGAAAATTGTCGAGATGAACATGTTGAGACATGTTCTTACATTAATTACCAAGTTATTTTAATGATCAAACATGTTGCATGTACCCTACATTGCTAATCATGCTTAAATTTGCAAATAACACTTCTGTTGACTTTTTGAAACAAGCTTTGACTCGACAATTAACATAGTTAGAGTGGGAATCTGACAATACCCTTTTGAGGGTTTGTTACCCACATAAATACCAACTTGTAGGTACTTTCAATTCGAGAAATGACTGAGCAAATTTCGTTTAATCACAAAGTCAAACTGAAATTACGATGGTTTGACTTTTGCTTGAATAACTAAGCTAGAACGAATTTGAGGAGCTTATAAACACTTACAAGAGTCCTAATAAAGCTTAGAGACCACTAGAAGGTTGTCTTGACGTCCAGAGAGCTCCAGAGATGTTCTTGTGAATTTTAGAAGATGCAAGTGCTTGAATGTTACTACTTCAAGTCCTTTTTATGCTAACTTTGATCTCACATGGAGCTGCCACAAGAGTCTATGAGTGTTATGAGAAGTGTCCAAGTTCCCCTAGGTGCATGTAAACCCATTGGTGAGGCTCTGGAGTCGTATACAGCTGGAAACAATCGAGATCAGACATGATAACTGGCATCTGCAGGTTGTTTGTCGCTGGTAACTCGTAGGCGGGCCGCGAAGAGCCCCTCGCGGGCCGCGTACAAGCGCAGAAAAGGTTAACATGTTTTCAACATTTACATTTCAGTCCTTGTCCTTTGTTACGTGGTTTTTCTTATTTTTCTTGCTCATTAGACCCTCAAACCTGATTTTTAAGGGCCTTGGGACATTTACAAACATGGTAAAGTCCTTGGTTAACTTTGTGCTTACCCGAAAAGTCACGAAATTCAACGTTAACGCATTTAACCCTTCGTGCACGGTTTTGATCATATCTTTCTCATACGATAACGAAATTTGATGGAATTTTTACCACATATTCTAGTGAGTATATTTTACCATCACAAAGCTTAGGGTTTGCCAAAAGGTCACTCAGAGGTATACTTTCAACATGTTGACACTTTTAGCCCCTGTAGTTTGTAATTCCTCACTTTCTTTCATTTTCCGCTTTGTATGATCCATGATCTAATCGTTTAAGATTATAAACATCATGTAGGGCTATTTTAGGGCCTATTTATCCGTTGTTGACATTTTGGACCCTTATAATCACATAGTTTCACTGTTTGTCAACTTTAGTCCCTCTAAAGTATGTTTTCACATATTCAAAGCCTATGACACGTGTCAATACATTATTAGACGTAAATTTTCGAGGTGTTACATCCTCACCCCCTTAAAAGAAATCTCGACCTCAAGATTTACTGAAACAAATGAGGGTATTTTTCTTTCATTGTGGATTCTACCTCCCATGTGTATTCGGGACCTCTACGGGCATCCCATTTGACTTTCACAATAGGCACATGCTTCCTTCTAAGCTTCTTCACATGTCGATCCTCAATCGACAATGATTTCTCCACAAAT
This sequence comes from Helianthus tuberosus, assembly GCA_030545235.1. NCBI lineage: Eukaryota > Viridiplantae > Streptophyta > Magnoliopsida > Asterales > Asteraceae > Helianthus > Helianthus tuberosus. Next base: position 56,653,113 of record CM060406.1, read on the forward strand.
TTCAAGCTTTCATCTATATGTACATCCGTGTGCGGTATGACCAGTGATTCATCAGCAAAACATTTCTTCAGATTACAGATGTGAAAAACATTATGTATAGCACTAAGCTCTTCAGGCAAGTTTAACTTATAAGCAACTGACCCGACACGTTCGATAACCTCAAAAGGTCCTATGTATCTCGGGCTTAGCTTGCCTTTCTTACCAAATCGCATCACCCCTTTCCAAGGTGATACTTTAAGTAATACTTTGTCACCTACTTCGAAGTGAAAAGACTTAGGTTTTGGATCCGCATAACTTTTCTGCCTATCCCTGGCAGCTTTCAGGCGATCGCGAATCTGGACGATCTTGTCCGTTGTTTCAAAAACCAAATCTGGTCCTGACAATTGAACGTCTCCTACTTCCGCCCAACAAATAGGTGTTCTTAATTTTCTACCATATAATGCCTCAAAGGGCGCAGCCTTAATACTAGTATGGTAGCTATTGTTATAGGAGAACTCGACCAATGGCAGATGCTTATCCCAACTGCCACCTAAATCAATCACACATGCACGAAGCATGTCTTCCAATGTTTGGATGGTACGCTCACTCTGTCCGTCTGTCTGTGGGTGGTAAGCCGTACTAAAATTCAAGCACGTGCCCAAAGACTGTTGGAAACTTTTCCAAAAATGAGAGGTGTATCTCGTATCTCTATCCGAGATAATTGACAAAGGCACGCCATGCAACGCTACAATTTTATCTACGTATAATTGAGCTAACATGTCTGAGCTATAAGTTTCCTTAATGGGTAGGAAATGTGCTGACTTGGTCAGTCTATCTACTATGACCCATATAGTATCGTTCCCCTTCCTTGTCTTTGGCAACTTGGTGATGAAATCCATCGTCACCATCTCCCACTTCCATGTGGGAATTTCAGGTTGTTGTAATAAACCTGACGGCTTCTAGTGTTCCGCTTTGACTTGCGCACAAGTCAAACATTTAGCTACATAAGCAGCTATAGACTTTTTCAAACCAATCCACCAGTAGTTTGCCTTTAGATCCTGGTACATCTTGTCAGCTCCAGGATGAACAGAATATTTGGAACTGTGGGCTTCCTGGAGGATAACATCCCGAAGTCCTCCATAAACTGGAACCCATATTCGTCCATTCAATCTTAGCATTCCATCTTTGTCATGGGATAACTGCTCCTCAGTTACTCCCAGTTTTTCTTCAGGATAGTTAGCTTCCAGCACAGCTTCCTTCTGTGCTGCTAGCACCCTTTTGTTCAAACTATTCCTTATTTCAATGCGCTTAGCATTGATTCTTATCGGCTTTACTCTTTCTTTTCTGCTCAAGGCGTCAGCAACTACATTTGCCTTGCCTGGATGGTATTTTATCTCACAATCATAATCGTTTAGAGTTTCCATCCATCGTCTTTGTCGCATGTTCAAGTCCTTCTGATTGAACAAATGTTGAAGGCTCTTGTGATCTGAATAGATCACACACTTGGTTCCATATAAATAATGCCTCCATAGTTTCAATGCAAATACAACGGCACCCAGCTCTAAGTCGTGGGTGGTGTAGTTCTTCTCATGTACCTTCAACTGTCGTGAAGCATAGGCAATAACCTTGCCTTTCTGCATGAGTACACAGCCCATACCAGTGTGGGATGCATAACAATACACCACGAATTCTTCTATACCATCGGGCAATGTTAACACTGGTGCATTGCTCAACTTTTTCTTCAAAATGTCAAAGGATTCCTGCTGCTTAGGGCCCCAATCAAACTTAACTTTCTTACGTGTCAACGAAGTTAGGGGCGCAGCAATCCTTGAAAAGTTTTTGATAAAACGCCTATAATATCCTGCTAAACCCAGGAAGCTACGAATCTCAGTAGGTGTCTTCGGCTCTTGCCAATTCATAACTGCTTCTACCTTAGCGGGATCCACTTGGATACCACGCTCACTTACCATATGTCCAAGAAATTGGACTTCCCGAAGCCAAAATTCGCACTTTGAAAATTTGGCGTAGAGTTTCTCATGATGCAGAAGTTTGAGAATACAACGAAGGTGTTTCTCGTGGTCAGCTTGGTTCTTCGAGTAAATAAGGATGTCGTCAATAAAGACGATGACGAATTTGTCCAAGTAGGGCTTGCAGACGCGATTCATGAGATCCATGAATGCGGCCGGTGCATTAGTGAGCGCAAAAGGCATCACTAGGAACTTGTAATGTCCATAACGAGTCCTAAACGCTGTCTTGTGCACATCTTCATCCTTGACCTTCAACTGATGATAGCCTGACCTCAAGTCGATCTTAGAGAAGTAGCTTGCCCCTTGTAACTGATCGAACAAATCTTCGATCCTGGGCAAAGGATACCTATTCTTTATAGTGACTTTATTAAGCTCACGGTAATCGATGCACAGACGCATCGATCCATCCTTCTTCTTGACAAACAAGATCGGCGCTCCCCAAGGAGACGAACTAGGTCTAATAAAACCTTTAGCTAACAGATCATCTAACTGCGTCCTTAATTCCTTCATCTCCGTTGGTGCTAACCTATAAGGCGCTCTTGCTACTGGTGCTGCACCCGGGATGATGTCAATTCGGAATTCCACTTGCCTATTGTAACACCCCAAAAACGAGTTTGGTAATCAAGCCACGTTAATAGTGACGACGGGTAAAATACCGTTAGTGGTAAAAATTAACCCGGTAAATATTAGGTTTTTAAATAAATTATCCTAATATTAAATAAAAGTTATACAAAGGCTTATGGATAAATAAAGTGTTTAAAAGGCCCGAGTTGACGGGACCTAAAATAAACTTAGTCATAAATCTTCCTGAACCCGCTAAGCTAACTAGGAATGTTTGACCCGGTTAATAAATGGGAATATGGTTAAAAATAAGTAGGTTGTGGCCTACTTAATAACGAACCAAACACGAGGGGTTAAAGTGGGATAACTAGAAAAGTTATTTAATTAAACAAAACACAAACACACACACACTGTGTGTTCAGGATCGAACTCAGGGGGCTCCCATGGAGCCAAAAACCCTAATCCACATATAATCACCAAATTGAAGGGCAAAACTAGCTCAAATCAGATGCATGAACACGAATTCATGATCACCTAGTCATGGGGATTACAAGGTATGTCGAATTTTACGATTTGGTGATACTTTGAGATTATGATGAACAATCAAAATCAAAATTCTGGAATGAATGTTGAGTCTATGAGTGTTGTTGTGATTATATCTTAGTCTAGAAAGAAACCCTAGTAGAAAACTTGATGAATTGTTGTCAAAACTAGGGATTTGATAATTAACCTACTATGTGCTAAGTGGGTTTTGATTTTGTAGTGAAGATGATGATATGTTTATGCTAGAAATCATCATAGTTGATAGTAGAAACAAAGTACTTGAACAAATTAGGTGTTTGGGTACATAAATTATAATTGCTATGAAATGGGTTTAGTTGATTTGAAGAAATTAATGTTACATTGGTGTTTATAAACGCCATACTAACTTGTATGAATGAACTACTTGAGCAAAATAGGGATTTTGTAAGAGTTCATAATTGATTAGAAGTGAGTCTTGACACAAGAATTAAACTCATGATTTATGATTGAGTTTAAAGAGAAAAATAGTCAAAGAATCATAAGGTGTGAAAGTCATGATTTGGGATGGCTAATCTAACAACCTTGTGAATAATGAATGATAGTTGGCGCTTAACAAGCTAGGTAAAGCTTGGGGAAGGAAGCGGGTCAAACGAATCAAGAACGAAGGAAAAAGCATAATTCGGATGCAAAGTAAGTATATCTTACACTAGTTATATATATTTTTTTTAAAGTACGTAAAGGACAAATATCTAATTGAGATATGGTGTTCCGGCGTGTAGTCATATGGAACAAAATAATCAAATATGATAAGAAACCATAGTGATGGTTAGAAATGAGTTAAATTGACAATATTTGACAAATTGGGGATGGTAATTGGTCATTTAGACCAAACGAGTCAAAAGGGTGAAATTATCACCCTTTGAAAATATTGACTAATGGGTTGTCAAGTTGTATGATTTTAGGAAATAAATAGCACATGGATGCTTACATCGCTATCACTTAACGGCCACTAAGGAAAGGTATTGAAACGGGTCGATATATGAACCCGAGCCAGGTATGTATAATGATACAACTCATCATGTAGAATTCGGAGTTCTACAAGAGTTAGACAAGGTTAAAATATAGATATTTGGTTATCTTTTAGGTAAACCGAATAAATTTAGTTATGATTAAGGTGTTTTAGAAACATATTGATTTTTAAACAAGAATATAGTTAAAAGGTCGTAAATTGGGATCAAATATGTACTAATAGTCCTTCGTCGTAAATGAAGGACTAAAATTGACTAAAACGCCCTTGTAAGTGAAATTGAGCAAATGAACCATAAAGGTTGTTTGGAAATAAGCGATAGGATGAAATAAATACTTTGAATAAGTATGAAAAGCAAAAGACGTAGAATATTAGTCAAAAGTCTCAATAAAGAGTCTTTGCCGTAAAATAATGATTTGAAGTGTGTAATTTGGAATATATAAATCACCACAAATATAGTTGTGGTGGGAGGTCATTTGTTAAGAAATGTGGGCGTATGTATTTAGAAACGAATAAAAGAGATTGGTGCTTAAAATATGCATAAATACCCTTAACGGGTCAAAATGAGCATTGTAGGTCCCGAAATCTGAGGATCGATTACGAACCGAATCTCTTGTTTATAGTAAACACGGTTACGTGTGCGGAATCCACGTAACTATGCCAAATCAAACATATATAGCAAAAATAACAACGGATTAATCAATGAAACACAATCGATTGATTAACGGGATGAGAACCGATTACAACTGATACAAACACAGTTCAGACGGAATTTTGGCAGAGTTTTGTTACTATGGTCTGTTTCTTATCTCTCTGAGTTCAAATGAACACAAAGTGTTGCTTATATAGTCCCTGGCCACTGATATCTACGAAACACAGAAGTGTTTGACGAATCTGAACATGGGCCAAACATTGGGCCTGGAACAGCCCAATACATGACGAATCAAGGTCTGATTCGTCATGACCTTCAACGAAACAGAAGTCTGTTTCGCCATGAAGTGTTCCGACGAAACAGAAGTCTGTTTCGTCGAGGACTGCAACTGTTGTGTTTGTTCCTGTTATCAGACAGCAACAATCATCAACATATAAACATAGTAATGACAAAACTACCCTTTAATGCAACATGCATTGTTCATAATACATTACATACCAAAAGAGACAAATAAGTTGTACACAAGTAGATAGGAGGATATCTGACTTGGTCAACATAACATACAGACTTGATAATTAATAAAAGACCATTCAAAATACATCGTTAAACAAGACTAGTTACAGACACTAAAAATGCATCAACAAACTCCCCCTTGTCTGTTACTCGTCTTTGGTCTTCTAATCTTCCATCAGTGTTGTTCGGACCACGAACTGCCCGAATGAATACCCCTGTAGTAGCAAAAACAAGCTACTCATTGAAACTTTAACGCTTGACGTGCATCTTGGTCTTCATAGAAAATATCATGACGATATAATCTTCCAATATCAGCTTCAGACATGTTGATGATCCACATCGGATCCAACATCCGGTAATTAGCACGACCATCTCTGAATACAATAACAGCTTCATGAGTATCCGAGTCGTAGCACCACAATGCCATGTCTTCCAGAAAATCCTGCTTCATAGGCATCAATGGGATTTTATCTACTACCCTCGGAGGCTGATAAACAAGTTTATATCTGCAAGTGTTGGTGTCCGGATCAAGAGTAAACTTGATCGGTTGATAAACAGGAAACTGTGGCTTATAGGATTCGTCCTTCCAGCCTGTCTTCTTGTTTACTTTCACCAGACGCTCAAACAACGTAGCACCGTCGTATTTTGCACGATTGATAAGCTGAAGCCTTGTCAACGCAGAGACATCATAGAATGGTAAGGAAAGAATGCTCAGTAATGAATTGAAATACAGAATTCCAAATTCACGTTTAATAGCAATGCAGTGAATATCTTGAACAAACATCCAGCATAAGATCCTTCCACTAGGCTTCTTTTCAAATTGCAGATAGTCTACTTGAGCTTTTTCAGGTAACGGCTTGGACACTTTGGATAAAAACTGTTTTCTCCATTCAGCAAAAGCATTTGTGTCTTTTTCAGATGAATTCCGATTCTTCAAGTGCTCGTCTATGTCATCAATGTTTTCTTTCATCCAATTTTCATCAAATGATGCAAATTCAGTACCATCTTCTCTGACATAGGTCGACTTTGGAGCTTCACCTTCAACCACAATTTCATCAATCTCTTCAACATTCGTTGTATCAGTCTCAGTAGACATTTTGTCTATCTCAGCATCATCTACTTCTCTCATAGACTGTAAAATACTCAATTGCTCCGGAGAAAGATCTTCTATTAACTCCCCTTCTTCAAGCAACTCTCCTGTAAATGGATGAACAGCTTGTAGAGCAATATCAGCACTGCTAAATATAGAAGAAGTACCTTCTATCTGTTGTACTTTTCCAGTAGATGTTCCCTGAGATGATTCAACAACGGTATGTTGAACTGTAACAACTTCAGAAGTAAGTGTGATTGGCTGTTTCTGTGATGTACCAGAGGTATCCGGATTTCCTTGATCTTCCGTATCATCATCCTTTTTCTTTAACACCTCTTGTTGTTTACAATGATAGTCCCACAGAATGGCAAGCCTTCTCTCTTTCTCTTCATCAATAGCCTTCAAGCGAGCATTTTCAGCTTTAAGCGCATCAATTTCACCTTGTTGTCGCTCTATAACTGTTTGCTGTTGACCAACCACTGACTTCAATTTATTGATTTCCACAGATTGTTTAAGTTGATCATGCTTTGTGAGATTTCCAAAATGAGATTGCCTTTGAAGACGATCAGCAGCCGCTTCAAGTGTAGAAAACAGATATTTGATCTTTTCATCTTGAGAAAATCCAGCAAATGTCCTATGACGTTCAGCACTGATTTCCGAAGTAGTTGCCCTGATTGCTGAAGCCATAGATCTTACAGGAACGGCCTGAGGAACAACAGATGGAGTAGCAGTAACTGGTGTAACAACTGGAGCAACTGGAGTTTCCATAGCTGAAGTAACTACAGTAGGAGTTTCTTGCACAGGCTCCTGAGGAATAGATTGAACAGGCTCCTGAGCAATAGATGAAGACTCCTGAGGCACAGATTTCCGAGTATAAGTACTCAGATATCTCCTAGGTTTCTTCTTTTGTACTTCAACAGCTTTCTCTGCTCTTCTTTTTGTTCTCCTTTCACCTTCAGGATCTTCTGGAACATACTCTGGATCATCCTCTGTTCTAATCTTTCTGTACCTTCTTACTCCACGTATATCAATATACATTTCATAACCAGGTTCAACTAAATGATCACTAGAACTCGAATCAGTTCCATCATCACCACTTGCTGATGAACTACTATCTGATGTACCAGAAACAGCACCCTTACTTGATGTACCAATAGCAACTGTACTTGATGTACCAACAGCAGTACTAACAGCACCTGCATCACCTGCATCACTATCTCCACCACTTTCATCATCATCACTACCAGATTCATCTGAATCAACTGGGTCAGGACCAAATTTTTCTATCCTTAACCTTTCCAACTCAGGTTCTTCATTGTCTGATTGGCTGTCTTCATGACGCCATTTGTCATTTGCAGGAGCAACATAATCACGATTCACTAGAGCGCCAAAAAGCTTCCTTGGAGGAACACTTTCTGTGTATCTTTTGGCAGCCATAGTCTTGATTAGCCGTAAGGAGTTAAAATTCATCGCCTCTATTTTCAACAGATCATTTTCAGCTTTAGGAAGGTCTGGATGCTGAACATTCATTATCATTTGCAGAAACCTTGGATACATCCAAAACTTGTTCCCTGTGGTTCTACTACCAGTCCTTGTCATGTTCTCTTTCATGTTGCTAAAAATGTACTTCGAGATGCTAAACGGTTTGTTTAACACTAAAGCAACCATGAAGCCAACAAGATCATCTCCCGCCATATCATATCCAGCTCGTCTATTGCTGAGACTCTGAATAAGCACATGTAATAAAAACTTGTATCTTAATGGAAGATCACCTTTGTTGATTTGTTTGACGAAAAGATCTCCTTTGCATTTCATCCTTAGTAAACAGCCTCGCGAACACATGATTGGTATTGAATATGGTGCATTCGGTTGATCTTGTAATTGAAGAACTTGATTCAATATCTCCGGAGTAACAACGACATACAGATCATTCACACGACCTCTGATAATATCCTTTCCATCGATTTGAACGACGTTTGCAGAATCCCAGAACGCTTTAATGAGAGATTTGTAGACGGGTGTCGAGTATGTAACAGCATAATTGATACGTGACTCCCTGATCCACTTCGTCATATCTTTAAATTCAACGAGCTTGTCTTCCGGATCCAAATATGCAACTTGATTATGGCGTTTTTCTGACATAATCTCTTCTTCGGTTTTGTTTTCTTTCTTGATCGCCTTCTTGCGTTTTCCCTTTTCTTGCTGTGCTTTAGGAGCCATCTGTACATGAAAATGTCCAGAATAAGTCACAATTTACATAACATAGCATTTAGACATGTATGAATACACTTTCATGTATTCACATATCAGATAACCTATTTAAACATGTCTACTGTGAACAAACAGCAACATCAGAAAACTGCTAAGGCATTGACGACGAAACAGAGTCTCAACGACGAAACAGAAATTGAACGACGAAACAGAGGGTTGACCATTGACTGGTTTGATTCGTCGACTTTTTGATTCGTCGAGTCTATTTCGTTCCTTTCTGATTCGTCATCTGTGATTCGTCGTATGATTCGTCGAATGGTTGATTCGCCACATGTTTGATTCGCCGGAATTAGGGTTAAATCAGATTCGTCGATTTGGGGGTTTTATCAGTTTCGCCGAATTGGTTTTAAACACACATCAGATATGAACATAAACACATTCAATCAACATTATTTACCCAACCCATTTATAAACACCCATAAATGTTTTTCCGAACAAAAACCTTTGTAAAAACAGATAATACCATTATCAACAACAAACCCCTGTTTTTGTGATAAAAACCCACATCCAAATCAAAGCAAATCAAACATTGATAACCCTAAATCTATCAGATTATAATGAAAACACAACAACATGCAACAACAACACATATTTAATCAAAGAAAAACAATGGTTTCAAAAGGGTTTCTGAGGGTTTTCGGATGAAAAACCCGACGGTTCAAAGTGTTCGGAATGTAAATCAGAACATGTTTCTACCTTTGAAGTTTGTAAAATTTTGACTAAAAACTGATGTTTTGAACAATTTGTGAGAGTAACCGTAGGTTTGGGTGTTTGGTTGTGTGAAGAAGAAGATAACTGATGTTTTGAAAAAGTGAACAAGTGGGACCTATATATATACTGCCCTGTCTCGACGAATCAGAGGATTCGACGAAACTGAAATGGGCCCGGCGAAACAGAAACTTGGGCTTGAACTTGGGCCTAAACTTTAGCCCATGACGAAACAGAATTGGGCTCCTGTGATTCGTCGTCTGTTATGACGAATCAGATTTGATTCGCCGACTAAGGTCTGATTCGTCGATGCTTGTGATTCGTCGACGAGTGTGATTCGTTGACAAGTCTGTTTCACCAACAGATTTTTCAAAAAACAGCAACACCCAGGCTGGAAATATTTTGCAGTCAAAACAGTAACACAGGCTGGAAATATTTTGCAGACACAACAGATTAGTAACACAATTCCATTCAGTTTGAATTTTCAAATGCAAGAACGTTTTTATGAAGAAGGTTTCAGGCTTCCGGTAGAAAACACCAAGCAACAACTTCGGCTTAATCAGAAACGAACTTTACACAAATATACTAAAAAAAACAAATTTAAAGCATAGTAAACTAAATGAAAATGCGGAAAACTGTTAAAAACACTAAACAACTGTACAATTGCAACCTTTTTGCGAATCTCAAGGACAAGGAATCATACCAGCTTACGGTCTTAGTCAACATGATTTTGATTCTGTTTAAAGCTCTGGATAAGTATACTACCTCGATTATCGGTATTGTGGTCCACATAAGCTCAAACTGATCAGACGTAATCATAATTTAAGAGATACGATTAACGGTAAGGATTATACTTACAAGTCAATGTAAATCCACTCACGACACATTCCCGTATCAAGGTATGCACGAGAATTCATCTTACCGGTGAGTATACCGTTTATCATCTGTTTGACCGTATAAAAATGTGAGAGACTCACTTATTTGATTGAAAACAAGCCCTATGTGATAAAATCACTTATTGATGAGGAACTTGATTTTCAGATGCATGAGGGCACAGGAGCAAGTCCGTGAACAGGTCAGTACTTTCGTACAGCAGAGAGACGAACTTGACTCCCGCAAAGAATCTGTGATAATTTATCACTTATTTTGTTTGGACATGTGATTGTTGATCACTTATTGAGGTCGAATGAAGTATGTACACGTATGTATAGTATCATGGAAGATCTTAGACTTCGTCTCCGTTATTTTTACGGTTTGATACAACCATGATACCCAGATGATAAGCAGCATAAAGACCGAATATTTCAGATCTCGACAATCTCTCAAACGAGATTTCGGTACTAAGACCATATGCCAATGAGCAGTTCCCACCTGACTTGAAGTCTGTTAGGTTTGTATCATCCTGCACATTTTAGTCTGATTGTGAGCCTACCGATACATCGTTAGTAGAGATACTTATCATTTTTCTTTTTATTTTGCATTTTGAGCACATTGACCGACCACACCAGTGAATTTCATCATTTTCCTTTATCCAAGAAACTCATTTTTGGTTTTTCTATTGTTTTTGAATTTTTGAATTTTTCAAACGAAACGACAGAAAGTAAAGACATCTTTTTGGATTTTGAACTTTTGCAATGTTTTTGTATTTTCTTGAAATATCTCCCCCTAAAATTCGCAAAGTTTACGAAAACTAAAATCTTTTTGAATTTTCAAAGTTTATAAAGAAAATATTTACAAAAACGATCAGCCAAAGAAGTTTACTCGGGTATCACCTTAATGCCATTGACCAAAAGTAGATAATCAAAACGTGATTTATCAAAAGCTTTTGTAAACAGGTCGGCACGTTGGTGATCAGTGGGAACATGAACGACATCGATTAACCTCTTATCAAAACAATCACGGATAAAGTGATATTTAATGTCGATGTGTTTAGTCTTAGAATGTTGCACAGGATTTCTAGTGATTTGCAAGGCAGCATTATTATCAACAAAAATACGAGTAGATAGGAATTCTAAACCGTAGTCGCGCATTTGTTGTTGTATCCAAAGAACTTGGGAGCAACAAGTCGAGGCAGCAATATATTCTGCTTCACATGTTGATGTAGCAACACACGTTTGCTTCTTGCACTGCCACGTTACCAGGCGATTTCCTAGAAACTGACATCCTGCTGTTGTCGATTTGCCATCGATTTTGCAACCACCGAAATCAGAATCACTGTATGCAATTAATTCAAAACTATCATCCCTAGGGTACCAAAGACTGAGGTCTGGGCATCCCTTCAAATAGCGTAGAATCCTTTTGACAGCTGACAGATGAGAGGCCTTCGGGTTTGCTTGATATCTTGCTAGTAAGCATGTTGGGTACATGATATCAGGCCTCGAAGCGGTAAGATACATGAGAGATCCGATTATGGCACGATAGTACGAGGAGTTGATGCTTTCTCCCTTCAAATCCGGAGTAATCCCGTGATTCTGCGGAAGTGGGGTACCAATGGGCGTTGCATCTGACATTTGGAATCGGCTCAAAATGTCACCAACATATTTAGTCTGATGGATGAAAATCCCAGACTCTGTTTGTTGAACTTGAAGGCCCAAAAAGAAATTCATCTCTCCCATAGCGCTCATTTCGAACTTTTCTTGCATAACACGTTCGAATTGCCTGCACAAAGAGTCATTAGTAGACCCAAATATTATATCATCAACATATACCTGCACCAGCAGAAGATCTTCATCTTGTTCTTTGATAAAGAGTGTGCAATCAATAAGACCTCGTCTAAATCCATTCTCCAGAAGATAGTTTGATAAGGTTGCGTACCAAGCCCTAGGTGCTTGATGTAGACCATAAAGAGCTTTGTTGAGCAACCAAACCCGATCGGGGTGAATAGGATCTTCAAAACCTGGAGGTTGTTCGACATCCACCTCTTCTTGAACAATACCATGAAGAAAAGCACTTTTAACGTCCATCTGGTAAACTTTGAATCCTTTGAAAGAAGCATAAGCTAAGAAGATTCGAATAGCTTCCAGACGTGCAACAGGTGCATAAACTTCATTGTAGTCAATGCCTTCAATCTGACGAAAGCCCTGAACAATCAGTCTCGCTTTGTTGCGAATAACAACTCCACGATCATCTTTCTTGCATTTATAAACCCATCGTGTTCCAATTTTCTTGTAATTCTCCGGTTTTTCAACAAGCTTCCAAACACCAAGCTTTTGAAATTGCTGCAGTTCGTCCTGCATGGCTTCAACCCATGAATTATCTTTTAAAGCTTCCTTCCAAGATTTTGGTTCTTCCTGTGAAACGTAACACGCGAAAGACCAATCATTTTGTAGACCAGATTCTCTAATAGCTGAATACAAACCAGCACTCGGGTTGTTTCTCAGCTGATTACGTGTCTGCACACCTTGTTGGACATCTCCTATGATATTCTGCTGTGGATGGGTATCGTGTATCCTCATTTCAGGATTTTCAGGAACACGAGCATTAATACCCAAATTGTTAATATTAAGATCAACAACCAACTCTACACCTGGAATATGCGTAGAAGTGGATGCATTTCCTTCAGCAGTATCATCGACTTGCACATGAGGAGTATCAACAGAAATACCCTGAACTGGAACAACTGGAGATTTAGTCCCTTCAGTCGCATCCAAATTTTCTTCATCTTCTTCTGATGACTCATTGTATTCAGTAGCATTTTCAACTTCCTCATTTTGAACCGTGTTGTTAGACGAATTAGAACTTTGTGAGTTAACAACAACAGGTCTAACTAATGACGACTCAGCAGCATTGTCACTATCAAATATCATTCTAGCAGCTGCAGAATCTTCATCAAAAATAGGCAGGTCAAAGGAGTTGAATAGCCCATCATAATCGAACATCCAAGGATCACCTGGAGCTTTAACAGGATTTGTATATCTCTGAACCCTTACTTCACTCCATAGTTCAATCTTTTTGGTAGTCAGATTCCAAACACGAAAATTTGGTGTAGCATATCCAAGGAAGAAACCCTCGATAGCTTTCGCTCCAAACTTTCCATCCGGATCAATCATAGTGCATGGACCACCAAAAGGTTCTAGAATTGAAAGATCTGGTTTCCTTTTCTGTAGAAGTTCGAAACAAGTCTTGCCATGTCTCTTAACCGTAAGAACTCGGTTTAATGTGTAGCAAGCAGTCGACACAGCCTCTGCCCAGAACTGAACAGGAAACGCCGACTCTACCAGCATTGTTCTTGCAGTTTCAATTATCGTCCGATTCTTCCTCTCCGCGACACCATTTTGTTGTGGAGTGTAAGGAGAACTGTATTCATGAAGAATGCCTTTAGAAGTACAGAACTCATCCATAACACGGTTTTTGAATTCAGTTCCATTGTCGCTTCTGATCCTCTTAACTTTCAACGAATAGAGATTTTCCAACATTGTAAGAAGATCCTTGAGGATTTGAGGAGTATCACTCTTGTGTGCCATAAAAGCTACCCAAGAAAATCTAGAGTAGTCATCAGTAACTACTAAACAATACACATCTCCGAACGTTGTTTTGTGTCTCATAGGTCCAAAGAGGTACATATGAAGACGTTTGAGAGGCATGCTAACAGTGTTGATTTTCTTCAAAGGGTGAGACTTCTTTGTTTGTTTCCCTTTTTGGCACGAAACACAGATATCTTGTAGATGAAAACTTCTCACGGGTACGCCATTCACAAGATTGTTTTTCACCAAATGGTTCATTTTTCTCAAGTGAATGTGTCCCATTCTTCTGTGCCAAGATATAGACTCCTTCTCCGTGGCTTTTGAGACAAAACATGTGACTTGTGCAGAAGTCGTAATCGCTTGACTCATATCAAGAACATAAAGATCATTGACTCTTGGAGCCGATAAGAGAATCCATTCATCAGGAATTGTGAAACCAGGTTTAAGCACATAACAACCGGCATCATCAAAATGCACGGTGAACTTTTTATCGCAGATTTGCGACACACTGAGAAGATTATGATCAATTTGACGAACATAATTGATCTTATCGAAACATACCACACCATTGGAAATCATTCCCTCTCCAGTGATGTAACCGCCTTTGTCTCCAGCGAAAGCAACATAGCCTCCTTTAATGTTTCTCACATCATATAGAAGCCGTAAGTCGCCCGTCATGTGCCTAGATGCCCCACTATCAACAATCCAATGACTATTAATAGTTCCTCCTGGAACATCCTGCACATATCATCCAATGATTAGTTAAGGATGGGGACCCAAGCCAAAGTGGTCTTGGGTCGTCCCTGAGCATCACGAATAGTGATCTCGATTTGTTGATGGTTTTCCAAAAAAACAGCTCCCCCTGAACCTTCACTCTTCCTAGGTTTCCAAGTTTGTTTTTGTTTACCAGATTGAGTTTTGTAAACAAATTTTGAAATTTCTGGTTTTACAGGTGAACTTGGTTTCCTTGGAACAGAATTTACCTTAGATTTTAAAGCCTTTTCTATTTTCTTCACATCTTGATGTCGTTGTTTCGATTCCTGTTCTTTAATAGTTCTTTTATCATGTTTAGGTGAAACAGGACGACATTTAGAGTGAATCGATTCAGGTGATGCTCTTTCAACAAATTTCGCTTTCGGAGTGTTAGCACAATCTTTGATGATATGCCCAAACTCTCCACATTTAAAACACGTTCTCCTTTCAACAAACTTAGGAGAACTGGATCGACGATCAGATGTCGAACTTGTGTAACCCGAGGTACTAGCTTTTTCATCACACCCGTTTGAATGTTGAGTGTAATTGTTTTGACTATTACGTTTTAAAATTTTGACTTGTACAAAATCATTGTTTGACTTGTTAGCAAAAGTCTCAATTTTATCTGTACCCCTCGATTCCACAAATTTAACATTGCTGTTTTTCTTCTGATAACGAGCCCCTTTTGTTTCAAATTTTGATTTAGAAACATTTGACAATTTAGCTCGTTGATCTGATTGTTTACCCTTAGAAGCAATAGGTTGTTGCTTTGAAGGTGATTTCTGATTTCCAAATTTCTTTTTAATTTCAGTCTTAGGAATTGGATTACATTGAGTCACATTAACTCCCTGAATCAACTTTCCCACAAACTTACTTGTGTTATTTTCAAAAACATTATCAATCAATGATGGATTGACATTTTTAATTGGAAAATCATTATCTGAATAGATTTTAGAGTCACCAACCAAAGTGTACAACACAATATTACTTTTAACAGTAGACACAGGATTTATCACTTGTTGAACAACAGGTTGAACAGCAGGGGTAGGAGGATCACACAGTATATGATTCTCAATTGGAACTTCTACTCCTTTAAGTTTGTCAAGTGATTTATCCTGTTTACTCACATCTGATTCAGATTCATCATCCGACGACTCATAGTCCTCAATGGTTGGAGGACCTTGTTTCGTAGATGTTGACTCTTTTTGCTCAGAATTTGTACTTGGAGAATTGTCCGATTTGAACCCTAGGCCAGTAGTTACTTCCTCATAATCAAGAGGCACACTGGATTCAAACCGTGGCATTTCTTCTTCATCAGGCATATAAGTATAATCATGTCTCAAAGGGGGCGGACACTTCTTATACCCAACACCTTTCTTGTTTCCCTTTAGTTGTTGAACATCAATAATGTGATCGAGCACAAATCGGGAGTTAGAGTAACTCTCCAATTTTTGCTTGATTGCATCATGCTCACATTTGGCAATGGCTAGTTCCTTTTTAGTTTCCTCAACAATGTTAATGTATTCATTTATACTAACTTGTTTATGATAAACAGTTTTTGTCACTTCGGAAACATTTTTCTTTTGAATTTCAATCATAGATTTAAGTTCTTTTTCATTTCGAACCAAAGCCATATTCGCTTCTTTGCATTTAGCCATTTCAACAACTAAACTCTGATTGTGAATATGAATCGAATCACAGTGAAGCTTTATTCTATCAAATTCACTTTTCATATACTCACAATCTCTACAGTTGATAAGAATTTCAGATTTTACCTGACTTGTAGAATCTGAGACATTTGCCATAAAGGCAGTCTGATAAGAGAAAGATCCGTCTTCAGAAAAGAACTTCTCCATTTCTTTAGATATCACCTCAGCCTTCTTGATCAGAACTGATTTCTGACATTTCAACTCTTCTGCTTCATTCAATAAGTCATCAAGATTAGAACTTGCTTCTTTGCTCACATCAGATTCAGAACTCGAAGTAGAACTTTCTTCATCAGAACTCCCGGTATGACCAGAACTGTCGTCACTATCAGAAAATTCTTCCTTATGAACGTGCTTGATGTGATTGATAATCTTAGCATAACACGCCGTTCCTCCTTTACCTTGATCACTTTCCCCAAGTTGTAAAGACCAATTAAACCCTTCATCAGCTTGTACGGTTAATGCACGACTTTCATTTGATGGTCCAGACTGATTCTGGTTAGTGGTGTTGTTTACAGCCACTATCCCTTTTCCACGATTGTCTTGATTAGCATTTGAAGTACTCGTCTGATTACGGAATGGGTTCTGATTGCCTTGTCTGCTTGGTCGAGTGCACTCACGTTTGAAGTGACCCTTTTCCCCACAATTGAAGCATGTAACTGCTTCTTTATCAAAACCGTACTTTGTATCTTGTTTGCTTTCCAAAGAACTTCTTCCTGTTCGAACCATAAAGTCCTTCGCCCTTCTAACAGCACTTGCGAATGCCCACTTTATATCCATCAACTCCATTTCATCACGGTTGATTTGTAGATAGTCTTCGTTGGTTAAATTGATGTTTCCAATTTGACCGGCGACCAAACCGCAGTAAGCACTGACCATGGTATTAATAAGTTCCATATGTTCCTTTGCTACTTCAATGCTAACATTTGAGAGGTTTGATGTATCAACTTTGTCTGTGTTAGGGTTTGGAGTTGGAGGATTGTTGGTATAATGAGCTTGCTGTTGTTGTTGTGGTTGGACTTGTGGTTGTGGTAGGGATGGATTAAAACCTCCTCCTGAATATGCTTGAGGTTGAGTAGTATTTACTGGAGGTATAAAAGGAATAAAACCTCCTCCAGAATAAGTCTGAGCTTGTTGAGGAAACGGAGAAGAGTTTGTATCTGATACAAACGCCGTTTGTAACTTTGGTTGCCTCAGACTAGCTGACGGGTCAAAACCTCCACCACAATACATTTCAATATTCTGAGGAGCAGCAATGCGTTTTGCTTTTCGGATTTCTTCATCATTTTTATGTTCTAGCTTCTGTACAAATTCATAGATAGTTATAGTGTCAGCATCTAGAATACCTGTATGTTTTAGAAGCTCAATGTATGGACTCCACTTTGGTGGTAGAGAATCAGCAAATCGTGCACAAACTTCCTTTTGACTTGCAGAAACAGCATAGGCAAACATCTCACTAATCAAATGATAAAACCGTGTGGTCATATCATTTAGAGTTTCGTTTTCCAAGAACTGGAACGACTCAAACTCTTTCTTTAATAAATCATGCCGTGTCTTTCTGGAAGCTGCGTTTCCTTCTCCTCTTGTCACCAAACAATCCCATAAGGATTTCGTGTCCGTACAATAAGAAAACTGATGATAGATATCTTTATGAAGTGCTTGAGTAAGAACAGCAAATGACTTTTTCTCAAATTCATATGCTTTCTTGTCATTTTCCTGCATGTTAGTAAAACCTTCGGCTGTTGAAGCTGCTACTTCAAGAGCATCATTGCGTGGAGTAATGAAACACCTCCAAATATCAGTGCTTTGACCTTGAACATATGTAATGAAACGACCTTTCCATGATGGAAACTCGTTCATATGATTCAACTTTGGCGGGCGATTGTTGCTACCCGTTTCGCTCTCACTGATCAAAAGATTTTGAATGTTTTGGTTCTGATTAGATGCCAAAGCCCATTGTCCGGCACTTATAGTTGGTTGACCAAAAACACTCTTCACCCACGCTGCTGCGGACGTCGGATCTTCACGTGGTCTAGAATCCATACTCCAATCCCATGGACTAGTACAACTCATATTTGATGTATGTATGATAGTACCTGCACAAATTTCTTGAAAACAAACAGTAAGCTAGCTGTTATAAGTCTTCTGTTTAAAACAGATCTGTTTTCGACGAAACAGAAATCACGAAACAGGTTTGTTTCGTCTGAATGAATGACGACGAAACAGACTTGTGATAATTGTGATTCGTGGCGAAACAGAATTTGTTTCGTCAAAGATGTTGTGGCGAAACAGACGTTTGATTCGTCAAAGGTTTTGCGACGAAACAGATGTGATTCGTCGGCTGTGTGTTTCGTCAAAACTGGGTAAAAGTCAGTTGGTTTAGATATTTATCTACTGACCAGTCAAAGGATAAGATGAGACAATAAAGATATTTATCCTGACACAGGTATGTTTGTAACTCTTATTTTCCACGAAACAGACTGTGACCAATTATCAACTTTTACACAAAAGTCAAGATATTGTTTTATAAGTTACAACACTTTGTTTTAATCAATTATCAGATCAAATTCTCAGCTTATAACAAGAACACTTATGAATATATGAAGAACACCACCAAGAACATGAAGTTTCCGATGAGTTTTCCGATCACCGATAAATTTCCGAAACACGAAAATACACTAGATTTTCACTAAAAACCCGGTTTAAAGCATAAACAAACAATCTAACTTAGGTTTTTGATAAAAATCTGTAGCAAACAACACTAAAACAGCAGATTTATGAATATTTTTCCAGAAAATATTAATTTTTCAAGAACTCATTTTCAGAAAAACACACACAAAATACTTGATAAAAACCGAACAAGTTTGATTTTAAACAAGGATAAGAGCCAATGCTCTGATACCACTTGTAGGTCCCGAAATCTGAGGATCGATTACGAACCGAATCTCTTGTTTATAGTAAACACGGTTACGTGTGCGGAATCCACGTAACTATGCCAAATCAAACATATATAGCAAAAATAACAACGGATTAATCAATGAAACACAATCGATTGATTAACGGGATGAGAACCGATTACAACTGATACAAACACAGTTCAGACGGAATTTTGGCAGAGTTTTGTTACTATGGTCTGTTTCTTATCTCTCTGAGTTCAAATGAACACAAAGTGTTGCTTATATAGTCCCTGGCCACTGATATCTACGAAACACAGAAGTGTTGACGAATCTGAACATGGGCCAGACATTGGGCCTGGAACAGCCCAATACATGACGAATCAAGGTCTGATTCGTCATGACCTTCAACGAAACAGAAGTCTGTTTCGCCATGAAGTGTTCCGACGAAACAGAAGTCTGTTTCGTCGAGGACTGCAACTGTTGTGTTTGTTCCTGTTATCAGACAGCAACAATCATCAACATATAAACATAGTAATGACAAAACTACCCTTTAATGCAACATGCATTGTTCATAATACATTACATACCAAAAGAGACAAATAAGTTGTACACAAGTAGATAGGAGGATATCTGACTTGGTCAACATAACATACAGACTTGATAATTAATAAAAGACCATTCAAAATACATCGTTAAACAAGACTAGTTACAGACACTAAAAATGCATCAACAAGCATATCGGTGAAAATGGGTTTAAGAAGGCATATAAACCTGTAATTTGAAACCTATTATGTTAAACATTTTTGAACTTGATAGGTTTATGGGAAATAAAGGTCAAACAAACTCGTTTGTTTGATAAGAATAGAACGGGTCAAAACTTGGTAAAAAGGGAAATAGCCGAAGACTTAAAAGTCTAACATTTTTTAAAACCGGAGGTTGGATTTTAACTCCATAAGGTGGAGAATCAAATTACGATCATGTAGGAAGAAACGGTAGGTCAAACGGACAAGCGGTTTGAAAGATACGAAAGTTTTCGTGTCGTTAAATGGCAAAATAGAAAGTTGGAATGCAGGGACCACCGTAACTTACGGTGCCACCGTAAGTTACGGTGGAGCTGATATGATTACGATGGTTACATGCTGAGTTACGGTGGAAGGATAGACTTTCAGGGGCTACCGTAACTTACGGTCCCACCGTAAGTTACGGTGGACCCAGTAACAAAATATATCTTATTTAGTTTAATTTTCCGGATTTGTTTAGACACGTTTTTAAACCCCGTATGACTAAAGCATTTCATGTTTATGAAATGTAGGTACTTTTGGATGCCGGAAGACGAACAAGCTCAGCGAAGAACCGAACACGATAAAGATACACGCTTCCGCACTTTGCCACGTTGTAAATTTTAAACAACGAAATTGGTCACGTTATGTAGAATAACTTATGATTTGTAAAAGTTTTAATAAACCCGTATTTCCAATGTTTATGTAATCTTAATTACATGATTGTTCTTCGTAAATTATACGTTAAACCTTGAATAATAAGAACGGGTGTTACAAGTTGGTATCAGAGCCTTGGTTTAAGAGATTCAAGTATGGCGGGAAAGCTATGCTTGGACTTAAACCTTATGCTCTTAATAAAGAATTGGTGTTCGGTTCAAGGCTTGATCGCAAATCCGGTAAGTACGTGTATGTTAATAGTTTAGTATGCTAAAGTGTTGTAAACAACACATAGGGCTATCGTGTGATACACGTTACCCCAATTAAAATGATTGATATAGTTGACGAAAATACGCGCGTTGACGCGTATAGTAGAAAAAGCCTTGTATTATAATACGGGCGATTATTGAAGTTGACGTTACTAACTTTTGTGAATGTTTTAATTGAAGGACACTCACGTTTGAAGACGACGAGAGTCAAACGAATTGTGGATATGATGATGGAACGGTCCGAAGTATGACAAGAGGAGCATGCTCACCGAGGACTAAATCCCGTAACGACCGCGAACAAGGTTAATGGCAAGGAACGCCCGTCGGGGCAAACATTACCAGGTGTACATTTTAAATAATCGCACAAATAGTAATATGCAACAAATACGTAGAAATTGAAAGTTGCATATGTAGATTAAAAACTTGGAAAAACCCGAATAGAACATGTATTCGGGATATTGTTTCCAAGAGAAACAAATAGAGGCGTTACTTACATAGGGCGTGATGTGAAAACTATAAAAAGGTCATGTATGTCATGTGTTAATCGCTTACTCTGGCCAAGTAAGTAGTGGCATATGGTACCATGAACTTCTTATGGCGGACACGTTTACATCCGATGTAGTAAGGGCAGGGTGAATGGGACTAATTAAAAAGTACCCAAATGAATCAGATAAGCAAAATATTTGATAATAATGTAAACGCACAACCGAGTGACGGAAGCGTATTACATTAGGATAATGAGCCCGAGTGAAGGGACAAAGAAGCATGTAAAATGATTTAGACAAGTATTGGGAGGGAGTGTACTTACACTCGAACCCGGAAAACGCAAGCATATGAAATGATTTAGACAAGTATTGGGAGGGAGTGTACTTACACTCGAACCTGGAAAACGCAAACATGTAAAATGATTTAGACAAGTATTGGGAGGGAGTGTACTTACACTCGAACCCGGAAAACGCAAGCATGTAAAATGATTTAGACAAGTATTGGGAGGGAGTGTACTTACACTCGAACCCAGAAAACGCAAACATGTAAAATGATTTAGACAAGTATTGGGAGGGGGTGTACTTACACTCGAACCCGGAAAATGCAAATACGACACTTAACGGGTCATTTTTGTAAAACGTCAAACTTAAGGACAAAGTTGGAATATAAAAATGAAGCGAGGTCTTAATGCATACCGGGAGGGTTGCAATAATAACGACTTCAGTAAAACACCCGGTTGATGGGTAAGAATTAAACACATGCGTAAACCGAGAAACGGGAGCTCGGATGGAAAGTTAAAAGACTCGGGTTTTGAGTCATAACTAAAAGACGACAAGATAATGTAAATAGAGATTGTGAATAAATTACGTTCAACTATTTTAAAGTTGAACGGGTCGAAAATAATGTCATGCCGGACGGCATGAGTAAACACAAGCGGGATAATAGTAGCGCTAAAAGCAAAAGAATAATGAGCCCGGTAATGGGACATAATCAAATACGAATGTATGTAAACTGGATAATGGTGTGTATAAGATAAACCGACGCATAAATGACGTGAGAAGTCATAAAGTCATAAAATTTCGCCCGGAAATAAACAAATGAAGCCTTAGACTACGGTCAAGGTCAACTAAAGTTCAAAAGCGAAAAATTTTACGATTCTAAACATAACAAGACATGCTTTGAAGCTATATATGCATATATACAATTGAATGTAGATAAAAAAAAAAGATGAATCTACGGGATCATCGTAACCTACGGGAATACGATCAGTGTAATGGTCTATGGGTCATGAATAAAAAGGAAAAGAATCATAAAGGCAACGCCCTAAAGAGGTGAAAGCCTAAAGAAATAGCATATAAGGCTAAGTGAAAGAATCTACGGGCTACTTAGATGAGCGAGGGAACCAATAGAGAATTCCCACATAAAACTAAGACTGTAAAGGAATAAATTACAGACTGTCAATGCCCTGATACGAATAATTGACAAAAGTTAAAGAGAATATCCTAAACTAAAACTTTGGTTTTAGTAAGAAATAACGTTTTTACAAATGTGAATCCTGATAGGAAATTGAATATTTGGCATGAAAGGTTCAAAACTTGACACTGATAGGTGCAAGACGTTATATTCGAAAAGTGATGTTTTCGAAAATGAAATTTTGATATAAATTAAACATGATGTGACACGATCACGGTCAAGAAATGCAATGTGAAGTAGAATCACATTTAACCAAGCAAGCGGTAAAAAAAAAAGTAACTGGACTAATAAGTCTAATTAGTGAGACCGGTTAAGGTCATTTAAATAAATTTGGTTTATTTGTAAGCGATGGATTCGGTATAAATGAACCGAATAAATAAAATTGAAAACAAAAGAAATCGTTGCGAAAAGTGACAGATTTCATTAAAGACCTTTAAACGGGCCAAAGTAACGGATTCATAAAGAATTCGAGAATATATGAAAGCGATGGGAATCGCTAATTTAACTAGACTAGTGGAAATAACGAGATTACGTTGTTTCGAGTTGTAATATGATGTATGAGATACGTACACAATTAGTAACCAGAAAGATGTTACCATATTTTTCTGGTAATACTAACAATCAGATAAAGTAGGAGTAATGCTTAAAAGGTTACTCAGGTCAGATGCATTGAGTTTAAAACTCGATGAGCTATGTAAGAAAGGTTTCGAGGACGAAACCTCTTTAAGGGGGGTAGACTTGTAACACCCCAAAAACGGGTTTGGTAATCAAGCCACGTTAATAGTGACGACGGGTAAAATACCGTTAGTGGTAAAAATTAACCCGGTAAATATTAGGTTTTAAATAAATTATCCTAATATTAAATAAAAGTTATACAAAGGCTTATGGATAAATAAAGTGTTTAAAAGGCCCGAGTTGACGGGACCTAAAATAAACTTAGTCATAAATATTCCCGAACCCGCTAAGCTAACTAGGAATGTTTGACCCGGTTAATAAATGGGAATATGGTTAAAAATAAGTAGGTTGTGGCCTACTTAATAACGAACCAAACACGAGGGGTTAAAGTGGGATAACTAGAAAAGTTATTTAATTAAACAAAACACAAACACACACACACTGTGTGTTCAGGATCGAACTCAGGGGGCTCCCATGGAGCCAAAAACCCTAATCCACATATAATCACCAAATTGAAGGGCAAAACTAGCTCAAATCAGATGCATGAACACGAATTCATGATCACCTAGTCATGGGGATTACAAGGTATGTCGAATTTTACGATTTGGTGATACTTTGAGATTATGATGAACAATCAAAATCGAAATTCTGGAATGAATGTTGAGTCTATGAGTGTTGTTGTGATTATATCTTAGTCTAGAAACAAACCCTAGTAGAAAACTTGATGAATTGTTGTCAAAACTAGGGATTTGATAATTAACCTACTATGTGCTAAGTGGGTTTTGATTTTGTAGTGAAGATGATGATATGTTTATGCTAGAAATCATCATAGTTGATAGTAGAAACAAAGTACTTGAACAAATTAGGTGTTTGGGTGCATAAATTATAATTGCTATGAAATGGGTTTAGTTGATTTGAAGAAGTTAATGTTACATTGGTGTTTATAAACGCCATACTAACTTGTATGAATGAACTACTTGAGCAAAATAGGGATTTTGTAAGAGTTCATAATTGATTAGAAGTGAGTCTTGACACAAGAATTAAACTCGTGATTTATGATTGAGTTTAAAGAGAAAAATAGTCAAAGAATCATAAGGTGTGAAAGTCATGATTTGGGATGGCTAATCTAACAACCTTGTGAATAATGAATGATAGTTGGCGCTTAACAAGCTAGGTAAAGCTTGGGGAAGGAAGCGGGTCAAACGAATCAAGAACGAAGGAAAAAGCATAATTCAGATGCAAAGTAAGTATATCTTACACTAGTTATATATATTTTTTTAGAGTACGTAAAGGACAAATATCTAATTGAGATATGGTGTTCCGGCGTGTAGTCATATGGAACAAAATAATCAAATATGATAAGAAACCATAGTGATGGTTAGAAATGAGTTAAATTGACAATATTTGACAAATTGGCGATGGTAATTGGTCATTTAGACCAAACGAGTCAAAAGGGTGAAATTATCACCCTTTGACAATATTGACTAATGGGTTGTCAAGTTGTATGATTTTAGGAAATAAATAGCACATGGATGCTTACATCGCTATCACTTAACGGCCACTAAGGAAAGGTATTGAAACGGGTCGATATATGAACCCGAACCAGGTATGTATAATGATACAGCTCATCATGTAGAATTTGGAGTTCTACAAGAGTTACACAAGGTTAAAATATAGATATTTGGTTATCTTTTAGGTAAACCGAATAAATTTAGTTATGATTAAGGTGTTTTAGAAACATATTGATTTTTAAACAAGAATATAGTTAAAAGGTCGTAAATTGGGATCAAATATGTACTAATAGTCCTTCGTCGTAAATGAAGGACTAAAATTGACTAAAACGCCCTTGTAAGTGAAATTGAGCAAATGAACCATAAAGGTTGTTTGGAAATAAGCGATAGGATGAAATAAATACTTTGAATAAGTATGAAAAGCAAAAGACGTAGAATATTAGTCAAAAGTCTCTATAAAGAGTCTTTGCCGTAAAATAATGATTTGAAGTGTGTAATTTGGAATATATAAATCACCACATTGAATCCACCACAAATATAGTTGTGGTGGGAGGACATTTGATAAGAAATGTGGGCGTATGTATTTAGAAACGAATAAAAGTGATTTGTGCTTAAAATATGCATAAATAACCTTAACGGGTCAAAATGAGCATATGGGTGAAAATGGGTTTAAGAAGGCATATAAACCTGTAATTTGAAACCTATTATGTTAAACATTTTTGAACTTGATAGGTTTATGGGAAATAAAGGTCAAACAAACTCGTTTGTTTGATAAGAATAGAACGGGTCAAAACTTGGTAAAAAGGGAAATAGCCGAAGACTTAAAAGTCTAACATTTTGTAAAACCGGAGGTTGGATTTTAATTCCATAAGGTGGAGAATCAAATTACGATCATGTAGGAAGAAATGGTAGGTCAAACGGACAAGCGGTTTGAAAGATACGAAAGTTTTCGTGTCGTTAAACGGCAAAATAGAAAGTTGGAATGCAGGGACCACCGTAACTTATGGTGCCACCGTAAGTTACGGTGGAGCTGATATGATTACGATGGTTACATACTGAGTTACGGTGGAAGGATAGACTTTCAGGGGCTACCGTAACTTACGGTCCCACCGTAAGTTACGGTGGACCCAGTAACAAAATATATCTTATTTAGTTTAATTTTCCGGATTTGTTTAGACACGTTTTTAAACCCCGTATGACTAAAGCATTTCATGTTTATGAAATGTAGGTACTTTTGGATGCCGGAAGACGATCAAGCTCAGCGAAGAACCGAACACGATAAAGATACACGCTTCCGCACTTTGCCACGTTGTAAATTTTAATCAACGAAATTGGTCACGTTATGTAGAATAACTTATGCTTTGTAAAAGTTTTAATAAACCCGTATTTCCATTGTTTATGTAATCTTAATTACATGATTGTTCTTCGTAAATTATACGTTAAACCTTGAATAATAAGAACGGGTGTTACACCTATCTGGTGGTAAACCAGGTAGTTCTTCGGGAAAAACTTCAGGATATTCTGAAATGACAGGGATGTCTTCAATCTTAGGCTTTGGCTCGTCTATAGTAACTTGTGCCATATAAATGACACAACCCTTCTGTAGACATCTGGATGCTTTGAGCATAGACACTTGCTCAGGCAATCCATGCTGGGTATCACCTTGGATGGTAAGCGACTCTCCAGACGGAGTCTTGACTACTACTTGCTTTCTATTGCACACAATATGGGCTTGGTTATGCGATAACCAATCCATACCTATGACTATATCAAAGCCGGCTAGCTTAAAGGGAAGTAAAGACAAAAGAAAAGAATGATTCCTAATGGATATAACACATCCATCTAAAACAGTTGAGGCGATTTCTATGGTTCCATCAGCTAATTCCACCTCATATTTCACACTTAAGGGTTTTACAGGCAATTTCAACAACTCACAAAACTTATTATCTACAAAAGACTTATCTGCTCCAGAATCGAACAATACTCTAGCAAAAACATCATTTACGAGAAAAGTACCTGTAATCACGTTGTCATCCTGAACAGCTTCATTAGCGTCCATTTTGAAGACCCTCGCCTTGGTCGTCTTTCCATCTTCGGTTTTCCTGGTGTTCTTTGGGCAATTAGACTTAATGTGCCCTTTCTCATTGCAACCGTAACATGTTGCATCCTTCATCTTCTTACACTCCAAAGTCTTATGATCAGTAGACTTGCAAATCCCACAGGATCTCGTGTGAGACTGGGATTTCGACTCAAATCGACATTTCCCAAAATGATTCTTCTTGCATGTTTTACATTTGGGCTTATCCCCCGATTGTTGCCCATCTCTCTTAGACCCCGACCCTTTCTTGTGGTCGTCATTACCTCGGTGTTTCTTACCTGATCTTCGTGAGGTATCGTCCTCACGCTTCCTTTTGTTCTCTTCTGAATTCCTGAGTGCTCTCAACCTGACTACGTCCAAGGTAAGAGAGAGAGATAGATCAGCTGCTGATCTGAAGGTTGCAGGCCTTGATGCCTTGACACTTGCTTTAATCTCTGGGGCTAAACCCCCGATGAAGCGAGCAATCCTCTTAGGCTCTGGAGTTTCCAATTATGGAACCAACCTAGATAGGGTATTAAAAGTGGTGAGGTATGCCTGGCAGTCTAAATTCTTCATCACTAAAGATAGGAAGTCTAACTCAATTCTCTCAACTTCGTGCTGCGGGCAATAATTATCTTTAATGAGAGCAACAAACTGATCCCATGATAGATTGTAGAGTGGGATCTTCCCAGCAGCTTGTATGAGAGACTTCCACCACGCCAGTGCTTCTCCTTTGAACGATTGGGATACGTATTTTACTACGTCCCTTTCAGCACAACCGCTGATGTCTACAACCGTATCCATTTCGTCCAACCAAGTTATACAATCTACTGCTCCCTTCTCCCCGGTGAAGTCCCGGGGTTTGCAAGAAACAAAGTACTTATATGTACAGGACTTACCATGCGGTTCCTGTTTAGGCACGACCTTCCTTGACGGGACACTGATTTGGTTCGAAGAGTGGCGTTCATCATCATCCTTCTTTGGCTTATCCTTCTTGGGTACATCTTTCTTAGAGGGCGGTTTGCTATGAGCCTCCGAGTGAACTTTGGGTTTGGAATGTGGCGTGGATCGGGTCCTACTTCGGGTCCCGCTCGATTCACTATACTGTCTATTTAGTGCTTCGATAACAGCAACATTCACTAATGCTTTCAACTCCGCACCAGTTACTAATATCTTAGCATTTTCAGGGTTTTCTGCTGGACGACTGTTTAGTTCTTCAGACTTAGCCATGTAGTTTTAAGTGCTACATAAAAATAAGGACAAGGTCTATTTAGAAGCCTAAACAGTTTTATCGTTCTTGACGATCTATTAACCATGGTAAATAAAAGCCATATTAGTTAATTTGTTAAGTAATTTCATTCAGGACTTTGTATTAGTAACTTAATCATAGAATGAAATAAAATATTGGCACAACAGGCCTAGTCACGTAGACAAATTTTTTTTTTTCTAAATTACAAATTTAGATCTTATAGGATCAAAGTTTGAATAAATAAGACAAATCAATCATTTTCTTGGCAGGGAGTCTATAAACTACAGCTGCCTTTGTTTTATATGATATTAATTATAACCCGTAGGCATTTTGTCACAATCAAATATATATAAAAATATAAATTTGGGTAATTTATTAAAAGGGTGACATGTGTTATTTTACGGATCACACTAGCCAAGAATGTTAACATGTTTACAGATGTTAACAGAGAATTGAATCTTTTAAACAGGTTCTACCATATTGGCTAAATTTATGACAACATAACAGCTAGGTTTTACCTTTTAAGATCCTTATTATTTTATTAAAATGGTAAATCAAAATAATAAATGTTATTTTCCATTTATTTATACACTATGTTTATGCACATAATTTAAAAATGAAAAACTTAAATTAACCATTCCAAATAAAAATTAAACCAGTACGAGTTTGCCCTAAACGGGACTTTTACATAAACAACATGCCCACGCAGGGGCCAACTAACAAAACAAACAAACCCACGCAGGGGTCAAATAAAAAGATATGCCTACGCAGGGGCAGAACAGAAAAAGAATACCCACGCAGGGGTAGAGTACTGAAATAAATATATGTCCACGCAGGGACATGAGTACCACACTAAGATAACCAAACAAACAAAGGATTCAGTGACCCTTCTTGCTTTTTCCCTTAATTAAATCCACCATCTTCTGAAACATTCCCCGGTTATGCCTCCGATCATGCCGCAACTCATGCTGCATCTCTTGACGCACCTCTTGTATCTCATGAAGGATTTCTTGCATTTGGGGCGGTGACATCGCCGGCGCCTGAGGTGGTTGCTGATAATGCGGAGGTTGAGGAGGCTGTTGTTGATAATGTGGAGGTTAAGGAGGCTGTGGTTGCTGATACCCATATGGTGGGTATCCATAGGTCGATTGTCCCGTAGCCCAGGGACCTCCGTAGGGACCTTCCTGATGCAGAGTGTTGGAGTTTGCTGCTATCCAGTAGGGATCCTCTGTAAAGTTGTAGCCTGTGTGGGTCTGCTGCTCGAAAGGGTTGAATGCAGCCGCGCCAGTGAAAGTGGGGATTGGGTCTCCAAAACCCAAGGGTGGCTGTGGCGCGACTGGCGCAGTGTTCACTTCTGAGATGGGGTGTGAAGATTCTCCCGTCTCTGGTTCTTCGTGGACAGGCGAGTACCGGCTGTTGCTTGAATGTGGAGGGGTGCTGATGCGTATTCCCCCTCGTGCGGATATTCTCACTGTCGTTCTCCTTCGCCTCGGGGGCGAGGGAGGCTGAAGTCGAGGTGGTGCTGCCGGCGGAGTGACCGCGACTAGTCGAGAATCCTCGGAAGGATTCTGCTGCTGATGATGCAGGGGAGAGTTGGGCTGAAGCTGGTGCAGGGGAGAGTGGTGTGGCTGGTGCAGGGGAGAGTGATGTGGCTAGTGCAGGGGAGAGTTATGGTAACTGGGAGTAAATGCCCAGTCATACTGTTTGAACATCTCCTCATAACTGTCGGGACCATTGTATGGTGATCCCATAAACGGTGTCCCATCAAAAATCTCGATGGGGTGGTTCGGTGTTCTGGACGGCGGAATTGCAGGATCAGTATCTTCATCGATGTCCATCGGGTTGCCACCAGAAAAGTGGTCTTCGGGCCCAAGTGGGTTAACACCCATAGGCACATCAAGGTAGTCAGCAGGGTTGAACAAGCCCTGGAAAACATGTGATGGTTGGTCAAAAGGTGATTGGTGTCCTTGGAGGGGTATGAAGGACTGGTGTGAGTTATGGGGCTCATTCTCAGAATGAGGCCCAAAGGAGTGTGGGATTGAAGGTGAGGTACTCAGTGAAACTGAGCGCCTAGCAGGTTCAATAAAGGACCTCCAAAGATCCTAAGCATATGTGTTGTGGGGGTCCAAAGGTGTTCGCCGGTGTGATGGTCCGGCCTCGTGGTCGTTTGGGGCTACATGTGCTCCTTGTCCCCTTCCTCTTCCTCTCATACGTGGTGGCATTTTTGTGATCCTATCAAAAACAACAAGTGATACAACACAAAAATATATAAGACAAAGTTAGAAATAAAACCAAAATTTGGAAAATTCCTAAGTTCTTTGCCTAGACTCGAGAATCGAGGATTGTGCAATTGTGTATCTGAGATTAAACACAAAAGGTTAGTGTTTAATTCACTCAGACCTGGCTCTGATACCAACCTGTCACACCCCTATTTTCCACGTGTCACCGGTGGGTCCGGTGGGGATTATCGTGACGTAGTTGGTATCATCATAGATAAACAACACAATATATAAATGCACAGCGGAAGCAAAGATAGATTCATTTCAACTTTAATAAAGTGTAATATTAAATATCACAAATAGTTGAAACGGATCCACAGGCGGTTCAAAATAAAATAAGATATTGTTCAACAGTTTATTGTCGTCCAAGCTTGCAAGACTTATTGTGGACGCTCTAGAAGACAGCCAGCCTATTACGTGTAGTACCTGCACTTAACCTTTTGGGAAAAATACGTCAGTTTACACTGGTAAATACAATTTAACTGACTCATTTTGAAAATGGTTGAAAATTGATTTGAATGCACGTGGCACAAAACATTTTATAACTTGGGATAATTATGCAATATAATCTTGTGAACGAATTACATGTTACTTGTGCGTTCAGTAGCCCGGATCTTGTCCGGGTTAAAGATCAATAGACACACCACATTATAGAGTTATACACTGACAGGTGTACGCCTACACCCCGTGCTCAGGTCGTGGCCATCTCGTAAGATGATGCCAAGGATATCCGGGACATGGTCATTAACCCCCCAAAGGCTTTAAGTGAACAAGACTGTTTAAACGAGCCGATCAAATTATTCAATTAACCACCCAAAGATGTAAGATTTGATGCTCGATCAAGCGGTATTCTATATACCGTAACCCAAGCCCGTATAAGGAAAATAAGTTAAAAGTATTTACCTTAGTAAAGTATAAATCACAACTAGTAGGTGGAGGTAGCTTTTACTGGTTCTTCTTACTCTGGAACAAAGGTTTATAATAACCTATTAGATTTCTAACGGGTCTTTATTTAAGCTTAAGCTTAGACCGGCTAGTGTTAAGGACGATACGGTTCAAACGCACGATTAAGCGAAGACCGGATAGAATGTGATTTAGACCCGACAAGTTTGAATACTTGTATAATATGGGTATACTAAACACATTCTGGATTTTGAGACAAAAATGATAATGTTTGACCCGTTTCGGTCAATTTATGCAAACTAGTTACATAAACCGAACCGGACGCGAAAAGGGCGTTACGGGTAACCATAAGTGTCATATGCAAGTTCCCTGAGATAATATGGCTTAAATATGTTATAACATCAGTAAGATATCTCCTATTATGCCCAAAACGGATTTAAACACAAATTATGCCTCATAAGGACATTTTGGTCATTTAAAAGATTATAAAAGAGTTTATTTGTAAATCTGAGTTACGGGTCTGATTCATACAGTAAATATACTTAATTTAACATGTTATAACAGTAGGGTATGACCCATAAGTGAAAATCATCATTTAAAACCAAACTATGTACCTTAGGGGTATTTTGGTAATTTCACAAGGGCTTAATAGGTCAAAATGGGAAACCTGAGTTCAAAAACTTGTACTTACTGTTATTTTATAAAAATATACTAAAAACATCAGTAGGTATCAACCTTATATGTTTAATAAGGTTATAGTACATACTATGCGTTAAAAACGCTTAAAAAGGCGATTTAGAGCCGTTTCCGGGTTTTTAAAAGAAAGCTGATACTTTTATACTTCTAAAATGCTCAAAATATTTTATTTATCAAATAAAATCAGTAGAAAAAGGTTTGGGGTCAAAATGATTTGTAAAACTCATTTTATGGCTTAAAAGGGCAAAATCGGTATTAACCGAATTTAACTTAGAGACCTATGTTATGCTCAGCCAAAAATTAAATAAAAATCTTTAAAAATCCCAAAATATTATATTATAACAGTGGGTAAAGAGTTTGATATTAAAAAGTGGGTTTAAATAGGTTATATGCTAATTACGCCAATTAATTAACATAAAGCTTTCAAAATACGCTAATGAGCATAACTCTTATTCTGGACCTCAAACTGATATCAAATTTTAGGTGCAAGTTTATAAATCAGTAACAAATGATTCTACTCTTTCACTTTTTCAAAAATCACGTTTTATAGCCAAAAGGGCATAATAGTCATATTTAAGCATAAATCAGAAACATGCATATGAATCGGATAGGTATTGAACCAAGTTGTAAAATCTCAGAGAGTTATACTTATATGAAACTTGGTCCAAAATAAGCTCTAAGGCAGATCTCAAACATCCATGAACGGATCAGAACTGAAAGTCAAAGAAAATGTCAATTTATGCGACTTTCGGTTCCGATTCGGGTTTAAACTGAAAATTGTCGAGATGAACATGTTGAGACATGTTCTTACATTAATTACCAAGTTATTTTAATGATCAAACAGGTTGCATGTACCCTACATTGCTAATCATGCATAAATTTGCAAATAACACTTCTGTTGACTTTTTGAAACAAGCTTTGACTCGACAATTAACATAGTTAGAGTGGGAATCTGACAATACCCTTTTGAGGGTTTGTTACCCACATAAATACCAACTTGTAGGTACTTTCAATTCGAGAAATGACTGAGCAAATTTCGTTTAATCACAAAGTCAAACTGAAATTACGATGGTTTGACTTTTGCTTGAATAACTAAGCTAGAACAAATTTGAGGAGGTTATAAACACTTACAAGAGTCCTAATAAAGCTTAGAGACCACTAGAAGGTTGTCTTGACGTCCAGAGAGCTCCAGAGATGTTCTTGTGAATTTTAGAAGATGCAAGTGCTTGAATGTTACTACTTCAAGTCCTTTTTATGCTAACTTTGATCTCACATGGAGTTGCCACAAGAGTCTATGAGTGTTATGAGAAGTGTCCAAGTGCCCCTAGGTGCATGTAAACCCATTGGTGAGACTCTGGAGTCGTATACAGCTGGAAACAATCGAGATCAGACCTGATAACTGGCATCTGCAGGTTGTTTGTCGCTGGTAACTCGTAGGCGGGCCGCGAAGAGCCCCTCGCTCATTAGACCCTCAAACCTGATTTACAGGTTAACAGGTTAAGCAGAACAGGTTAACATGTTTTCAACATTTACATTTCAGTCCTTGTCCTTTGTTACGTGGTTTTTCTTATTTTTCTTGCTCATTAGACCCTCAAACCTGATTTTTAAGGGCCTTGGGACATTTACAAACATGGTAAAGTCCTTGGTTAACTTTGTGCTTACCCGAAAAGTCACGAAATTCAACGTTAACGCATTTAACCCTTCGTGCACGGTTTTGATCATAACTTTCTCATACGATAACGAAATTTGATGGAATTTTTACCACATATTCTAGTGAGTATATTTTACCATCACAAAGCTTCGGGTTTGCCAAAAGGTCACTCAGAGGTATACTTTCAACATATTGGCACTTTTAGCCCTTGTAGTTTGTAATTCCTCACTTTCTTTCATTTTCCGCTTTGTATGATCGATGATCTAATCGTTTAAGATTATAAACATCATGTAGGGTTATTTTAGGGCCTATTTATCCGTTGTTGACATTTTGGACCCTTATAATCACATAGTTTCACTGTTTGTCAACTTTAGTCCCTCTAAAGTATGTTTTCACATATTCAAAGCCTATGACACGTGTCAATACATTATTAGACGTAAATTTTCGAGGTGTTACAATTTTTTTCAGCTTAAGTGTGACTAAAGGTCAAGTTATTATAGGTATCATACAACCACCTATACGCAACGTATTTGGTTTATAACCGGTGGTATTTAAACCCGTGTGTTGCGCCGGGAAGCTGTCAAAATTCGGTACGTAGCACACATCATGACATAAAGTTGTAATATTAACCAAAATGATATTTGGTGTCATATATCCCACTATGAAAATTTGAACCAACTTAAGATACAATAATATCTATTGTATGACTTTGGATAGTTTGGATCTTAATGTGTTATGTTGATATTTTATTATATTTGGTTTAGATAGTCTTGTATGATATAATCGTTTATATTTATTAACATTTGAATACGTAGATTAACGTAATAAAAAAAATTGAAAAGAAATATAAAAGAACTTTTAAAAAATTTTGGACAAAAAGGGGTTGACAAAGAGTTAATCCGGTAGCAAAAAACCTTCCAAAATTAATAACAAAATTCTGCAACAAAATCGATAGCACAAATCTTAGTTAATTTAGACCCAAACTTTCACAAGATTTTGAAAACTTTGAAGGTTCAAAACCTTGTAACAGATGGTTCAAAACCTTGTAATCAATCATCCTTGAACAGATGATTGGTTTTCGAAGCAGATTCCAATTTTGTATTCTTGTTGTGGTTGTCACCTAAGGATAGGTGATGGTATTGTTTTAAAACTAAACACAAGATAACTTGTGTTAGGGTCCTAGGAAGGTTATAGTCTAGGTCAAAGCATTACTAATAACCTAATTCCCTACAACCATTGGCTCTGATACCAACTTTTCTGTCACACCCCGACCACGTAAAACAACAAATCGTGGCGGAAACGTCAGGGAGTGTCGTAACAGAATCATTGTTTCACAACCATGGATCAAATAGTTTTGTTTTATTGAATTATTGAACTCAATGTTTTGTTACAATTCAGATAGATACAAATAATTGTTTCTCGGTTTTAAAGTCGCTAAGGCACAAGTCCATCCTACGCGTAGCAAGCATCAACAATCGTCACATAGCAGTACCTGAAACATATATGAAAATAGGTACGTCAGCATAAAAATGTCTGTGAGTAACATAGGATTTTGTGTATTAGATTCATGGCTTCGGATAATGCAAGAAAAGGTTTTAAGTTTTCAAAATAGCCATGAATCCAATGTAAACGTTTTGTTGCTAAAAATGTGTCGTTTTGGAAAAAGGGTTTATAATATAGACAAAAATATGCTTTAGTTTTGAAAAGTTTGTATAAATAGTATAACAAAGTATACTTTAGTTTTGAAATAGTCAAATAGATAGTATATCGAAATATACTTTAGTAATTAAAATAATAGATTTGGTAGTATATCTCAAGTATACTTTGGTTTTGAGGATAAAAGTATCGGTAGCATATCAATTATGCTTTGGTTTGAAAATAGCATATCAACTATGCTTTGGTAGTATATCAAAATATACTTTAGTTTATGAAATATCAAAGTCGGTAGTATATCAAACTATACTTTGGTAAACAATAGCATATCAAACTATGCTTTGGTAAATAACAAAGTAGTATGTTAAAACACATGTTGGATTTTGTACATAGTATATCAAAAATTATACTTTGGTAGATCACATTTGAGAGTACATCAAACTGTACTTTTGTAGTATATCAACATATACAAAGAAAGTGTGATTTGGTATTCAATCAAGCCTTAGTGTATCAAACTACACTTTGGAGACTATAGAAATACCACGAAGGCAATTTCTATTTGGTTAAAATTTGGTTTCTGACATTCCATACAACAGGAATGGGGTGTCTAGTCCTATAGCGCTATATCGTACTACCAATCGGCTGGGTGAATGTATAAAAATAGGTACAATCCAACAATTATTTTTACAAGTTTTGAAAATCAGTGTTTAAATCATAGATAATCGTTTAATTTGTCAAAAGAATAGGTACTAATCATGTGTAATCATATAGTTTA
Source organism: Helianthus tuberosus (assembly GCA_030545235.1). Classification (NCBI taxonomy): domain Eukaryota; kingdom Viridiplantae; phylum Streptophyta; class Magnoliopsida; order Asterales; family Asteraceae; genus Helianthus; species Helianthus tuberosus. The sequence goes on from CM060406.1 coordinate 56,689,415, forward strand.
AAATCATGAAAATAACAAATAGGCATATATGTTTCACCCCAAAACAATTTAAATTAGTAAAAGAGGGGACTATGTACTCACTTGAGATTGCAAGTATCCTTGATTAAGTGTCCTAGCAAAGCTCGGGAAATCAAGGAATCAAGTTGTTGGTGCATATTCGGTGACAACAGCTTAATAGTTTGATTATTTAGTCTTTGGATATTTTGTATTGGGCTTAGCTTATTGGTTAGTGAGTTTATTATTGTAATGGGCTTGGAAAATGGCCTAGTCCATGTAGGAAGCCCAGTTCACAGACATGTGGTATATAAACATGTTTTGTGTTTAGGGTTTCGGTTAGCAACTTGGAGGCTAGAGAGAGAAAGTCTAGTGAGAGAGACTAATTTCGAAATTAGGGTTGTAGTCAAGATCACAGATAGTGGCTGTGAGGTTGTGAGGGTCTTGAGTTGATTGTAAAACGTTTTGTTTGGATAATCAATAGAGGACCCGTTTGATTGTGAAATTCTGTTTCTACTCGTTTCTGTAATAAATCTGATCTAGAGGATTCCGCACTCTAGGTTAGATAAACAATTCTGTGAAAGATCCATACGATTAGGGGACCTACAATTGGTATCAGAGCATTAGGCTCTTGAAAGCTCGGTTCAGGATTGTTGGCTGCAGAAACAGGAAGAAATTTTCGAAATTTTGAAAACCTGAAAAATTAGGGTTTTGAAATTTTCGAAATTTTTGATATAATTTTTCGAATTTGTTGGCTGTTTTGATCTTCTGGTTTGTTTGAGTGCTGTTTTGCAGGTTTTAGGGTTTCCAGGAAAGTTTTTGGTTGATTGTTTTGAAGGATTTTGGCTGAAAACACTTGAAGATTCGAAGATTGTTCTTCGTGTTCTTCAAGTTCTTCGTTCTGTTTCTTACTGATTTTCAAAATTACTGATATTTTTGGTGTTTCGATTCTGCAGGAAAGTGTTGACAGAATCTTGAAAATCTCAGAAGTTTGGAAAAAGATTGAATTTCCTTAATTACTGGTTGTCGAAATTTTTATAACAATGGCTTTAGAAATTATAACAATCAAGCTTCTTGGAATCAAAATTCAAGATACCAAAATCAAAATTTCCAAAGGTCAAATAGTCCAAATATGTATAGGAACCCTCAGGACCAAAGACCTAGTGGAAATCAAAACCCATTTCCATCAACAGGTCTGAGATCCAAGACTCCAGTTAGGAGTAATGGATATTGGATGGATGTTCGAGTAGTTGGTGAATTTGGACGACCCAAGACCATTAAGGCTTGGGTCCCCCAATCTAACTAATTTCTTAGTTGGTGTGTGCAGGAGCTGCTAAGGAGGATTATCAACTTATGTTGATAATGGCTGCTCTAGGCACATGAAGGGGGATGTGAGATTGTTCATATATTTATATTAATTGATTTAAATTGAAGTTCAAAGTGCTAATTCGACACCGAAGATAACCTGGCAGATCTTTATACTAAAGCTTTTGACAGGGCTCGCTTTGAACATTTAGTCGAACTCAACGGGATGAGGAATCCTGAATAACTGGTTTTTCATAAGATTTTTTGTAAATAGTTTATTGCTTTTCTTAAAAATCAAAAATAAAAAAAAAATTGAAAAATCAAAAACATAAAAAAATGAAAAACAAAAATGAGTTATCACTGTGTGAAAAAGAAGAAATGATAGTACATTGGCAAGTTAGACTGTCACACTGAAACTGAAATTAAATTGCTTAAGTGTGATAGCAGCTTCATCATAAAATGTACCAGTAGGCAAAAGCATGAAATAATCAACTTACCAATGTGATATAAACCTAAATGAAATGAATATGAGTGGGGAACACATCAGTGGTGTATGGTTTAATGGCCTTAAATCTTGCGTTGATAGATTGCCAAAATCTGAAGTTTTGGGTCTTTATACTGTTATTTCATCTGGGGATATCTTGACTGCCTGTCTGTTCAGAACTAGAATTGTACATGACCCCAGGAAAGAAAGTCACTTGGAATTAGCACATTTCTATTTGAATGTCTGTATGTTGTCCCGATACACACAATTTTGATCTGATTCTGAAATCTTCTCTGAAAAAAGTCGTGTACCTCCTCTGCTGCATCCAGATATATGCTGACCTGGAGGTGCTAGGCAACGACAGCTTCTGCTGCATCCAGATACATGCTGACCTAGCAGTACGTTGTCGCGCTATAGATCTAATACACCCGAAAGAGGCCCTCTAGTGCCCAAATGAAACCCAATAAACCTATATCAAACTGAGAAAACCTCATTTGATCTGTATATTATACCATCTCTCCTAAAGATCTATTCTGTTCTCTTCTCAACCTATTCCCAGTTAAGATTTCAGAAATCTGGATTGGACTTGTGAAATATGTGGTAGGGAAGATACTTGCATGATAGCGTGTGTTGTTTATATTTCCAGGATTTGATTACTATTTATTTGGGTGTTCATTGTTAAGAAATCAAAACATGATAAAACAGTTTATATGCAGACCTAGGCACTGTCTGGATATCTTAAAGGATGACATCAGTATACTCACCTACTACGATGAATCTTTGTGCATACCTTGATCGCGGGGGTATATCCTGAAGTGGGACACACTAGTCTATCAGAATTAAAATTACCTTAACGTATCATACGGTAATGGTACTTGAAATGTTCATGCATTTTGTTTAAGTGGACAAACATACTGGTAATCGTCTTGGACTGCTTTTCATGAAAAATTAAATAAAGAATTATCTAATAGTGTGAAAACAGTTTGATTGTGCTGATATGATCTTCTTACCAGTGATGCTCACAAAAATAGAGTGTTTATTGCTTTTGTAAATAGTTTACTGCTTTCTTAAAATATCAAAAATACCAAAAAGATTTTTTTTTTTTTAAAAAGGACTTCCAGTTTGAATTGACATATTGTTGTTTTTGCAAATTAAGATAAAATATTGGTTTATCTTTAATTGTGAAAAGACTAATGGTTTTTAGAGATACTAGCTTGTGTTGCTAAACAGATTGATGCAGTTATCAAAATGAAGTGCAGAATACAAGTAAAGTGCAGATTGAGAGTGAAGTAAAGATTTGTGAAGATGCATGGTAGGATCCTTCTACTACATTGCAGAAAGAGAAAGAGAGATATGGAAGAGTTGGAGCTTACTTGCTTAACCAAGGATTGCTAGCTAACTGATCTACAATGAATGAAAGTTTTGGAGATTGGAAGCATCAGCTAAGGGGGAGTCTGTTGATGTCAGAAGCTGTGTAGCTGACGCTATCCAAAGACCAAAAGAACACAAGATGTTTGAAGACAAAGTTACACTATGAAGCTATTGTCAAGGGGGAGTCTGTTGGTGCATATTCGGTGACAACAGCTTAATAGTTTGATTATTTAGTCTTTGGATATTTTGTATTGGGCTTAGCTTATTGGTTAGTGAGTTTATTATTGTAATGGGCTTGGAAAATGGCCTAGTCCATGTAGGAAGCCCAGTTCACAGACATGTGGTATATAAACATATTTTGTGTTTAGGGTTTCGGTTAGTAACTTGGAGGCTAGAGAGAGAAAGTCTAGTGAGAGAGACTAATTTCGAAATTAGGGTTGTAGTCAAGATCACAGATAGTGGCTGTGAGGTTGTGAGGGTCTTGAGTTGATTGTAAAACGTTTTGTTTGGATAATCAATAGAGGACCCGTTTGATTGTGAAATTCTGTTTCTACTCGTTTCTGTAATAAATCTGATCTAGAGGATTCCGCACTCTAGGTTAGATAAACAATTCTGTGAAAGATCCATACGATTAGGGGACCTACACAAGTGGCACCTAGTATGGAATCACTGTGTTAAACAATCGAATCCTAAATCGGGAGATAGGATAGAATGAAGTTCTATAAATCAAATGAGTATTGGAACTCATATGGCATGATTTAATAGACCTAACATTCTAATTTGGAAGTCTACCTAAGTGCTTTTGACCCGTTTCGACCCATTATGGTAGCATAAGCTACTATAACGCGTCGGTTGCGCAAAGCTATGTTCGGATGGTTATCTATGAGTTATGTCAAGTCTTACATGCCCAATTATACCCTAACATGTTACTAATTCAGATTAGATGTCAAAAATATGTTCACATATGCACATTACGGATTTATGCTACAAAAGGGCATTTTGGTCATTTTCTATGGGCATGTAAACTAACTAACAAATGACTAACCAATCCTATGTGATCATAAGGTATAACCTCAGAGGTTATTCCCTATGCAACTATGATCACTAAGTATGCTTGGTCGGATCCTAATGATCGACTAAACGGGTCGGGTTCGAAAGTCTAAGCGGTTGCTCAGACCGCTTAACTTACGACCCTAAACAAGCACTAAACTAATAGTGACGAGTTAAACATGTCAAAACATGTTTAACTAACTTAGAAAACTGATTTGGTATCAAAACAATGGGTTTTGATACCCGAAAATAGTTCCGTTGCAAAATGCGTGCTAAAACGCATTTTGACCGAAACTTTGACTCGTCACTACGCCTAGTTAACGTGGTAATCAGTAGGTATAATCGTTAAGGATTATAACCATCGTGATTACAATCATGTTACAAAGTTCAAACGAACTTTGCGTTGACCATTGACTTGGTCAAACTGAAAGTCAAACACTGTTTGACTTTTTAAACTAGTAACCAATAAAAGAATGAAAGAATGCTCACTATGGGTGATCGGAGTGTCGCGCACCGGTCAAAGATAATATTTATAAGCCCAAATTACCCTTAACAAATAGTTAGTGGTAGTAAGGGGTCGAACCACGAAGAGTATGTGGTTTGTGTATGGATTCGAATGAATTATAACTAATGTCACGATTTATGAAGCTTACTAGAATGTTTTTGTATTTTTGTTTAACTAAGAGATATGAGTTTAGACTAATTGAATTGATTAAATTGATGAACAACTAATGATTAACAATTACGAGAAAATGATTACTAGAACAATAATTATAAAAAGGAATCACACCCGGTTTCGGTAATTGTTAGCCTAGGATTTCTACAAGTTTTAGTTTCAACTCAAATGCATTCGATTAACGGATTTAGTGTACCGTGACTTAGGTGCTACTAACTATCAACGCCCCGAAGAACGGACAAAAAGACACTTTGTAATCAACACAAGTAAATCCTAACAACGACAACGTACAATTACATATCACCGTTTCGCAAAGTCATAACTTTTAACATCGTTCGACAATTCACGAATTCGTAACAAATGTAATACTATTGTCAAAAGTTTCAAAAACCAAATACAAATTGTCACTAAGATGAAACAAGAACAAATTGAAACCCTAAAATTAACAACTACCTACACCGGGGTGAAACCGAGATGATTAGCCGCTCATGGTTGATGCAACTTGATCACCGGATGTTTGGAATGCGGATGGAGACATCTTGAAGCCTTGAGAATGGTGAATGATGAGGTTTGGTGAAAGAGGATGATGGTGGAAGGATTAGGGTTTGTGGATGATGGATTGATTGTGATGATGGTGATGATTCTTGATAATGATTTCGGGTTGTCAAGATGAAGGCAGGTGAATGGTAGGTGAATGATAGATGGTAATGGCTCCAAGAACAAGTTCAAACTCCAAAACAATGTGTAACTCCCGAAATTGAATGAACAGCCACCCTTTCATTCGTTTACTTGACCAATGGAGACTCAATCACGCGACAGCAACATTGAAGGACCGTCGCCGACGGTGGATGTGTCCGTCGGCGACGGCATGTGGATTTCCATTTGAAGCCGACGCGTTATCTCGCTGTCTACGGACAATTCAGCGACGGAAATTTGTGTCAACCGTCGGCGACGGTGCCCAGATGTCTGATTTTCTGTTTCATCCATTTCTTGAGTCCGGTTGACCCGTTTCGCGTCCCGGTGGTTCCGTTTTTGCTCCGGTGACCCGTAAAGCTTCCGAAAAGCTCCTTAAACTCTGCTAGATCTGCAAAATACATATCTAATCAAAAGTAGGCTATTCGAAACTAAAACTTATGCAATAACATCAAATTAAGCAATTACAAGCACCGGTTTTCGACCACGTATCACATCCCCACACTTGTCTTTTGCTTGCCCTCAAGCAAATCTGTTTTTCACTTTCACGTGGGTCGAACAACGAATACATTCCCCATTCCCGAGACAAAGGTTAAGGTCCAATGTCATATTAAAGTTCAAACTCTTTACAATTTTCAATATATTTAACGGTAATGTGATTTTAAGTACACAAATGGTTACCCAAGATTAACCCGCCTGTAAAACCAACAATTCATGCATGTCCCTCACAATGTTCTCTCCACTCGGCTTATAAATTGGCTAATATTTATAATGTATTAGCACTTCAAAGACTATTCACTCAAAACCGATTAGAACACATACCCGCATAAGCTTGCAACTCAATCATTCTCCACCATTGATCACGACTACTAAGCACAAGTCAAAAGGTCTTTGAAGGGTTGTAATGGGGCTAGGAGAAGGGTAGGAATTAGGATATTTTAAAGTGGCTAAGGTGATGAAAATTCGATTTTTTATTACAAATGACTAGTCTAACAAAACTAACTATAAACACCAAAATTAAGGCAACAACATTCGCCTTTTATTCAACAACTATCAACACTTCTTTTTGTGTTTTTCTTCAACGATTTTCCATTCTTTTTCATGACATTTTCTGATTTTTTTTAACATATATGCAAACAAACAAGAACAACTATACAAAAACGACTCCTATAATCGAATTTCCATCACACGGGTTTAAAAGAAAAGGTTTAACGGTTATGGGCTATAGGGTGGTCAAACAAAAGGTTTAGGCTCAAAATGGGCGACTAGGGGATTTGTTTGGGTAAGGATAGATAAATGGTTTTTAAGAGAAAAGGTTTACCTAATGCCTTAATCATTCTTGTGCTTGTATTCGGTCTATAGTCTCAAACGTATCAAAAGTTGCAAGTTCTACAATATATGACTAATGGTCCACTCAAACAAAGAAACATAGGTATGTAATCTATGATATAAAAGTGGCTCAAAACCTCACATATCTAAAAGGGTATGGTATGTGACATGCATAAAAGACTAGTTTCTGAGGCGGATTATTCCCAAATAACCACCCGTTAAATACCCGTCATGCTATTAATTCGAACTTGACCATGACAATAGACCAAATGGGTTGTGACATCCCTCGTTGACTTAGTTACTTGTGCTTTTAAGATCGCTTTTGAAACAAGATATTTTTGAATTTTTTTTTGAAATTTTCCCCCATCCCCACACTTGAGGTGAACATTGTCCTCAATGTGTAGTATTTAAATGAATGGGTCAAAATCTAAAATTTTTACTACTCCCCCATCCCCACACTTGAGATACATATTGTCCTCAATGTGTAAGAACTAGAGTATTAAATGCACAAGGGATGTGACACGGCTAATTCCCCCAAAATTTCAACCCGGAAAAAATAATATACAAAATACACTCCACTTATTTGCTAATCTAAAAATCAAAAGTAAAAAGAAACGTATGCACCTGGTTTGTGAGCTCATTCTTCGTATGCTCCTCTCCTCTTCATGAAAGCGGTTGTCCCACGAACCAAATGTACCTACAAATCTTAACCCTTGTGTAGAAGCATGCTTTTCACAACCACTAAAATTTGTTAGTTACCTAGTTCTACCACTTTTATGAAAATATTACCAAGCTATATGTTATTTCACTTTAATTTATGTGGAAAATAAATTACAATAACAACAAACCTAACTCACTTTCGTAGGAATCACGGTTGCATTTAGCTTATGCAACAAGCCCTTTTAAACCCCCCAATAGCTTGGGAGGACGAGAGGTCTCGTGAGGGTTATATAGGGAACACACCCACAAATTTCATTTAACTAGGCGAGAATTTAAATAACAAAATGAAAATAACAAAAAAATAATAATATACAACAACAACAACAAACGCCATACCTCGCCTCTACCGCTGATATCTCTCATTAGGGTTCATTGGCGGGTTCGGCTGAAACGGATAACCAGTGAGGGCCTCAAGCATATCCCTATAGTTATCTAATGGGCTCGACTCTCCTTGGGGTGGCGGTTGGTACGGCATCGGAACAAAACTCGAGCCAACGGCTTCGGGCCAATGAGGGGTTGGATCGGATGGGCCTTGCGGATGAGGAAGATTGGGGTAATCGGTCCACCCCGAGTGTTCAACATATGGGAGACCGGCTTGATAATCTCTTTGATGGCGCTCTTGGTCATGTAGTACTTTGAAGTTGTTAATCGCCATCTGGTTAGAAAAGGCCAACGCTCCCCATCGGCGTTGGTCCAACTCTCCTTGTGCGGTTTGGCGCCTAGCCTCCTCTTCTTCCCATGCCCGTCTATGGGCCCTTTCTTCCTCTTGCAACTGTATCATGCGTTCCATTTGTGACTGTTGTAACGCATGTTGCAGCTGTTGTTCCTCCAACTGTTTTTCCACCCTCTCGCGGAAAGATGTTTGAAAACCCCATTGTTGCTGCGAGTACGCCCCTTACGCCTCTTCCCATTCGTTCCTACTAGCATGGTACTCTCTTGCTTCACCAATACCCGCCGACACATTATCGTAGATTGCTTGATCTCCACGGTTCCACAACCGATACGACGGTATTTGCCTTTGATTCACAAAATCTGCCACATTGGCAGAGATTTCCCTATGCTTCCTCCAATACCTTTGCCTCGGTCCCCGCGGACCGGAAGGATCAATTTCCTCCTCAACATCGGGCATCTCCTCATCGCCCTCTTCTTCATCACCTTCTTCATCACCCTCTTTGTCATTAACCCGATAACTATCCCCTTGCTCATCTTCGACCGTATGAAAATGCCCAAAAGCTTTCACAGTTATTTCCAATGTCGCCTCATAGAGGCGAAGTTGAATTGATCAATTGGCTTAGACACCCACAGTGAGTCTTGAGGTAATGCATTCTGTTGGATAATCATGGCGCTAATCAACCTTGCATAAGGAATCATCTTTCGTTTAAACGATTCTCGTGTATCCCATGTGTTGATCATAACAATTTGACGCCACGAGAGCTTGGGCGTCCCATATAACAATGCATGCAAAACCCGACAGTCGGGTGCCTTCACCTTTCCACGGTCTCCGAACCGTACAATAATGTTCTCTAACGAGATACCTTGGAGTATCTTTCCCATCAAAGACAAATCACTTCTCGACTCTCCCGCACCCCCAGAACCTAGTAGGGTGTCCTCTAAAAGCCTCACTGGGTCAGCATCGTTTTTCTTGTTGTCCAAAAACTGATCATACCCATAATATTCATACGCGTCGACCCCAAGTGAGTCAAACCTCGCTATAGCATTCATATGTTCGAAAGACATAACCATTTGATTTTTTCCAATGTTACCAATCAACTTCCACCTATGAGCCGGTCTATCAGAGTGTTCAAAACGAAGGGTGGATAACCACTCACAAACTGCCCCCAAGTATACCCGAGTAGTGATATCCTCACACCAGTCAATCACCCGTTCCCAGCCAAGTTTCTCAAACCTTTTCACTATAACAATCTTCCTAAACTCTTCAACATCTACCGTATGTTCACAAACTGTCCTTTCGGGTATGGATTTTGAGACACCCGTAACCATTTTCATCTTCCACATTTTGGCTTCTAACCTCTTATTGTTGTAACGAGAAAGAGCCTTTTTTTCTCGTCCTTCCATGCCAAAGCCGATCTACTATTTTTTTCTTCTTCCCAATCCCAATCCTGCCGAATAAGTTGCCCATCACCCTCTACTACATTACTTAGTTGTTCCCATCGCCTTTGATATTCCCCCGAGCCTGACCCAGCTCCCGAAGACGAGCCTTGTCCGGAAGTCTTTGCTTTCTTGCTTCTTCCAAACATAGCTTTGATGTTAGATGACAAGAAGAACTAAGAACAAGTGCAAAACAAGAAACTTGGATGAACACTCTTCAAACCCTAAAACTCACGTCTAGAAATCGTGCAAACGAACAAGATTTGATGGAAACCGTTATGGGGGTTTTGTTCCTCTTGAAAAACTACACAAGTTAGGCTCAAGAATCGACTGATTTGGTGTGGAATTGAAAGAGTTATGAGAAAAGAAGATCTAGGGTTCTTGGTGACTTAGAGAAGAAGATGGGTTGCAAGAGAAGAAGTTAGAACATATGGATCTGCTAGATGAAGTTATTTGGGCATGTGATAAGGTTTACAAGACTTTTGTATGGTTAAAACCATGTTTGGAACGAGTTTTACAAGTGTCAAAGGGGTTTGGGTTCGAACCTTGACTTAAACAAATATCAGCGTCGGCTGAGGATGCACGTACCGTCGGCGACGGGCACACATGCCGTCGGCGACGGACTCGGGAAATAGTCAAAGTGGGCGACGGCTTAACGCGCTGTCTACGAGGATTTTCGGGCGACGGAGGTATTGTAGGGACCGTAGGCGACGCATGTTGTCGCCGTCGGCGACGTCACACCAAAAAATTGTTTTTAATTAAAATTTTTTTAAGGGAAAATTATGGACTTTTAATAAAAGAGCTATGTACATACAAAAATCCTAAAAATATTAAAAATCTTTTTGTGATTTTTTTTTAAGTTAAATTTTTTTTTAACGCAACAACCGTCAACGGCCCTACCACCCCCCAAAAAAATCGTGTATTGTCCTCAATGCACATAACCAAGTCTAAAACATACCTTGTATCTTCGTGACCCGTTCGGAATGTCCGGACTTCACACAATCAAGAGAGATTAGTATGGAACGAAAACGATTAACATAAACACACACAAACAAATAAATAATTGTACGTAACTTTACACAAAATGTTACCGGTCCTTGTTAGTCGACCTCGTAAATCGGTGTGCTTGCCACAAAGCTCACCAATTCCTTGTTTTCGTCTACCTTCTCGTTACCATCAAGAAACGGTTTTAGCCGATGACCATTTACCGTTTGTCGTATCCCATCCTTCGGGTCCTCGATGGTAACATCACCCAATTGTCCAACCCGGGTGATCACATAGGGTCCCATCCATTTGCTTCGGAGCTTTCCGGGAAAGAATTTGAGCTTCGAGTTGTAAAGCCACACCTTTTGCCCAACCTCGAACTCTTTCTTCCTTAACTTAGCATCATGCGCCTTCTTCATCCCATCCTTGTAATTGGACGCGCATTCATATGCCATTTCCCGTAGCTCCTCCAACTCGCATAGCTTGAGTGTCCTTTCCTTTCCTGCATCATCATATTGAACATTAACTTCCTTAATAGCCCATAATGATTTATGCACAAGTTCAACCGGTAAATGACAATTTTTACCATAAACCAACCGGTAAGGTGTAGTGCCAATAGGTGTCTTATGTGTCGTACGGTAGGCCCATAAAGCATCGTTCAATTTAATTGACCAATCCTTACGGTCCGCCCACACGGTCTTTTGCAAAATCTCTTTGATTTGCCTATTTGACACCTCAACTTGCCCGCTTGTTTGCGGGTGATAGGGGGTAGCAATCATATGGTCATCACCAAACCGTTTAAGAAGTTTCCCAAACCGAAAATTTTTAAAATGAGATCCTCCATCACTTATGATGACCCGAGGATTCCCAAACCTTGAGAAAATATCGGTTTGAACAAAATTACACACTACGGAGTGGTCGTTCGTCTTGGTGACTATTGCTTCGACCCACTTTGACACATAGTCAACGGCCACCAAGATATACAAATTGCCATAGGAATTGGGGAATGGGCCCATGAAATCAATTCCCCACATGTCAAAGATGTCGACTACAAGGATTGGTTGCATGGGCATCTCATCCCTTTTTGAAATACCCCCTAGTTTTTGACACTCTATGCAATTTTTGGCAAATTCATTTGCATCTTTGAAGATAGTAGGCCAAAAAAGACCACTATTTAACACTTTATGACCCGTTTTGTGACCACTAAAGTGACCATCACATGCAAATGAGTGTAGATGCTGCAACACGCTTGGAATCTCTTCGTCATCAATGCATCTTCTTATAACTTGATCCGCACACTCCTTCCACAAATGCGGTTCTTCCAACCGATAGTACTTGATTTGGGACATGAAGTGTTGCCTCTTCCGTCTATCCCAATGTGCCGGTAAGTCACCTGTAACAAGATAATTCACAATGTTAGCATACCAAGGCAACTTATCCAATTTCATAATATACTCATCGGGAAACGACTCATTGATCTCTAACGATTTAGGATCCTCATCAACCATCAACCGGGACAAATGGTCCGCTACCACATTCTCGGTACCCTTCTTGTCCCGTATCTCCAGATCGAACTCTTGGAGCAACAACACCCATCGGATTAACCTCGGTTTTGCATCTTTCTTCTCCATGAGGTACCTAACTGCAGTTTGATCAGAATAAATAATCACTTTACTACCCCATATATATGCCCGAAATTTATCCAATGCATATACCACCGCAAGTAACTCTTTTTCGGTAGTAGTGTAATTCAATTGTGCATCCGAAAGAGTCTTACTCGCGTAGTATATGGCAACGGGTTTCTTATCGACCCGTTGTCCCAACACGGCCCCCACCGCATAATCACTCGTATCGCACATAATTTCAAAAGGAAAAGACCAATTTGGCGATTGCAAGATTGGAGCCTCAACCAACTTCTCTTTCAAATTGTTAAAAGCATTTTGGCAATTTTCATTAAAATCAAACGGTTGATCTTTTAACAACAAGTTACATAAAGGCTTGGTTATGTCACTAAAACCCTTAATAAACCGCCGGTAAAAACCTGCATGACCTAGAAATGACCTAACACCTTTAACGGTCGTGGGATACGGTAAAGTAGATATGACTTGTACTTTTGCACGATCAACCTCTATCCCACGACTTGACACCACGTGTCCCAACACTATTCCCTCTTGAACCATAAAATGGCTCTTTTCCCAACTTAAGACCAAACTAGTTTCGACACACCTTCTTAATACTTTATCTAGTTGATCCAAACAAGCCTCAAAAGATGACCCAAAAATTGAGAAATCATACATGAAGATTTCCAAAGTCTTCCCCACCATATCTGAAAAGATACTCATCATACACCTTTGGAAGGTGGCGGGGGCGTTACATAATCCAAACGGCATTCGCCTAAATGCGAAAGTGCCGTAAGGACAAGTAAACGTGGTCTTTGCTTGGTCTTCCGGATGGATGGCGATTTGATTATAACCAGAATAGCCATCTAAGAAACAATAAAATTTTTGTCCCGACAATTTCTCAACTATTTGATCAATGAACGGTAAAGGGAAATGATCCTTGGAAGTTGCGGTATTCAACTTCCTATAGTCAATACAAATTCGCCACCCGGTTACCGGCCGAGTGGCTACCTATTCACCTACGTCATTTTTGACGACTTGTATGCCCGCTTTCTTGGGAACCGTCTGTGTTGGGCTCACCCATTGGCTATCCGAGATCGGGTAAATGATACCCGCATCTAGCCATTTCAGCACTTCCTTCTTCACTACCTCCCGCATGTTCGGATTTAATCTCCGTTGTGCATCTCGAACGAGAGTCACATTCTCTTCCGTGATGATTTTGTGCATCACCACCGAGGGACTAATACCCTTTAAATCAGCAATGGTCCATCCAATCGCCGCCCGATTAGTGACCAAAACATCCATCAATTTATCCTCTTGCTCCACGGTTAAGTTTGATGCAATGATAACCGGGAGCGTGTTGCCTTCACCAACATAAGCATACTTGAGATGCTTAGGCAACACCTTCAATTCAACCTCCGGAGGCTCTACTAATGACGACTTCAACTTGGTGTCGATGCTCTCCGGTAACCTCTCAACTTGGTGCGTCCATGTCGGTTTTCCCTCTCTAACCGCAAGCACCTCCAAACTTCTCACTTCCTCATCTATGCTCTTATCCATCTCCACATGTGACCTGTCAAATATATAACAATCCTCCATTGTGTTTTCCCCATCTACGACTGTGTCGCATAGAGGTATACACGTGTCAACGACGTCCGCCATATAGCATTCATCATCAACTGGAGGGTTCATAAGTCCGAAAAAAACATGCAACCTCAACCTTCGGTTTCCAAATGTCATGTCAACCGTTCCCGTTTTGCAATCAATTTGAGAATTCGCGGTTGCTAAGAACGGTCGACCCAAAATCACCGTAGGTTGTTTGGTTGGGTCCTTGGCCACATAATCAAGCACTAAAAAGTCCACCGGATAGTAGAAATCCTCGATTTTCACTATCACATCCGAAATAATTCCACGGGGTAGTTTAGGTGTCAAATCGGCTAACACCACGGTGGTGTTAGACGACTGAAGTGGACCAAACTCGTATTGGTCATACAAACTACCCGGTAGAATGCTCACGCTAGCACCAAGATCTAAAAGTGCTCGGTTGATTTTAAAATCGCCTACTTGAATTGAAATGATAGGCGCACCCGGATCTTGGAGCTTAGGTGGAAGTGCACCCGAAAGAATCGAACTCACATTTTCGGTCAAATCTAATTTTTTTGGAAATTTGTGAGTGCGTTTTTGGGTACACAAATCTTTCAAGTACTTAGCATACGACGGTACTTGTTTAATTGCATCCAAAAGAGGTAAATTTATTTTTACTTGTTTAAAAATTTCCAACAGCTCTTCTTGTTGTGGACCTCTTTTGTTTACAACTTTTTTCACGGGTCCCTTCAATGCTTCGGGATAAGGGGCGGTATTAGTCTCCACACCCTTTTCCTTAGCCTTGGGGACGGGAATGGTCACAACGGGAGTATCATTGTTCTTTTTCAATTCATTTTTATTTTGACCCGTTTGACCATTCTCATTCTCATCTTCACTAGCATCCTCCACCACCCCTTCAACAAACTGGGGTGATGGTGTTTTGACACCATCATCAACGACTCGACCACTACGCAAAGTAATTTTATTAATTGGTACCTCACGTGTGTTCCTTGAGTTTGACCCTTGATGCTTAGGGTTCACTGCGGTGTCACTTGGGAGTCTTCCCGCGCTTCCTCTCATTTGAGCCATTTCTTCCGTAAGTTGGCCCACTTGCTTTGCTAATGCCTCATGTGCTGTATCCCTAATCTCGTTTGTCTTTTGAGATTCTTTTTGCATGTTCAACAAAGCATCCATTTTGGCACTCAAATCATCGCCACCGGTTTGATTGTTCGACCCACTTCCATTACCGCCTTGATTATTGTAATTCCTTTGGTACCCACTTTGGTAATTATTGTCTCTACCTTGGTACCCTTGATTGAAATTATGTTGATAACCCCCTTGGTTACCACTTTGACGGTTGTTGTACGATGATCCACCTTGATTACCTTGATTACCCGATTGAAAGTTCGGGTTCATTTGATTCGAAGCGTTACCGTACCGGAAATTAGGGTGATTTCTCAACCCCGGATGGTAAGTGTTGGAGTTCATGTCATATTGCTTCCTATCTCCATACACTTGGTTGACTTCTTCAGTGTAGCCACTCGACCCCGTTGGACATTGTTCCGCTCTATGTCCAATATCACCACAATCTTCACATACCTCGAATTGAACCGCATTTACTTCTTTTTTCTTCATTCGAGCCTTTTCCCGCTCTAAGGTGGAAATCCGATCTTTAGAGTCAAGATCGGGAAGGGAACGGGAAATAGGATGTTTCTTGGCTCGATCGGCCGACTCTTTCTCTTTTGAACTTTTACTCATTCATTCCAAGAGTTCCCAATCATCGTCTTCATGGTTGCTCAAAAGAGTCCCATTACTTGTCGACTCGAGACGATTCCATGTTGTGTCATCTAAACCCCGTACAAAGCACTTAACCAACTCCCACTTCTCAATTTGATGATGTGGGCATCTCCGCATCATTTCTTTGAATCGAGTGAACGCCTCATGCAATGGCTCACCCGATAATTGGCGAAAAGACCTAATTTCATCACGAGCATCATTGGTCTTTGCCATAGAATAGTACTCATCTAAAAATGCTTGTTGCATTTCTCCCCATGTGCGGATGCTGTTGGCCGGGAGGGTAAGGAACCATTGCTTCGCTTTGTCTTTCAATGAAAATTGGAACAAACGAAGTTTAACCTCATCTAATGCAAAGTTGTGCCCCCCGATAGTGCCACAAATAGAAGAAAACTCTGTCAAGTGGGTGTACGGTTCGTCATTAGATCTTCCATTAAAATGAGGAAGTATGTTGATGTAATGTGGTTTACAATCAAACATCCTCCTCTCACAAACGATTGGTGAATCATTCTCGGTGACAACCGGCCTAAAACGATCATTCACTCCCCGTGGAGGTCGTTGATGACGATGAGGACCATTAACTTCTTGATCAACCGGTCTTCTATTATCCCGTCTTTCACCTCTTCGATCATCTCTTCTATCCTCTCTTCTATTATCCCTTGGGTTACCTCCTCCCACGAAACGAGGAATCCGGTAAGGGTTTGCATTGTTGTTGTTGTTGTAAAACCCATCATTCCGGTTCCGCTGGTCATTGTTTCGTGGTTGACGGTTGTTCCCATAACCATCATTTCTTCCACCTCCGTAACCGTATTCGTCGTCCCCAACGTAATTGGCATATTGATAGCCAAATTCCTCATCATCATACCTTCTTGCATTGTAGACGTTTCCCCTATTCACGTAACCCCAATCTTCGTCATCGTTAGCCCTATCATCATAATATCCCCCGTCATCCGAATTTTCCGTATGAACACTCACATGTTCCGGCGATTGATAACCGGGAACACTATACGGTTCATCATCGGGGATTGCATTCCTCAAGTCATCGATGTTGAAGAATGGGTCTTCATTCGCGGGATTTCCGCGATCACGATTTCCCCGACGGTCGGAATTGAGATTCCGGTCATCTAGGTTAATGGGTAAGGAGTTGTGTCTATGAAGGTTTTGTTGTTGATGTGTTCTTTGATTGTTGTTGGGATTTTGGTTTTGGAAAGGTGGTGTAGGTGGTCCGGTATTGTTGTTATTACCACTCGGTCGCTCGGGAGGTATAGGCTGCATATTTGGAGCGGGATTGAAGTTGCTTCGGTATTGGAATTGGTTCGAGTTAAGGTTTTGGTTTGAGTTTTGGTTCGCCATTGAATCGGTTTCAATGGATGGTGTATGTTGTGGTGTTTGGTTGGTTTGATTAGAAGCAAGTGTTGCTTCTAACCGGCTTGCTAGGTTTCTTCTTGCAACTCGTTCGATTTCCGGTTCGTAGACTAACGGTGAAGTCCTCCCGGAGTTCCGCGTATGCATGCACTACCTGTAACCTGCACAATTGACACACCCCGCGTAACAAGGAAAAAAGACAAAGTGCAAAAAGAAAGCTAAACAAATTAAACAGTTAATCACGCAAATTCAAACAATATCCAAACACAAAGCGCACGCACTCCCCGGCAGCGGCGCCAAAATTTGATCAGAGTGTCGCGCTCCGGTCAAAGATAATATTTATAAGCCCAAATTACCCTTAACAAATAGTTAGTGGTAGTAAAGGGTCGAACCACGAAGAGTATGTGGTTTGTGTATGGATTCGAATGAATTATAACTAATGTCACGATTTATGAAGCTTACTAGAATGTTTATGTATTTTTGTTTAATTAAGAGATATGAGTTTAGACTAATTGAATTGATTAAATTGATGAACAACTAATGATTAACAATTACGAGAAAATGATTACTAGAACAATAATTATAAAAAGGAATCACACCCGGTTTCGGTAATTGTTAGCCTAGGATTTCTACAAGTTTTAGTTTCAACTCAAATGCATTCGATTAACGGATTTAGTGTACCGTGACTTAGGTGCTACTAACTATCAACGCCCCGAAGAACGGACAAAAAGACACTTTGTAATCAACACAAGTAAATCCTAACAACGACAACGTACAATTACATATCACCGTTTCGCAAAGTCATAACTTTTAACATCGTTCGACAATTCACGAATTCGTAACAAATGTAATACTATTGTCAAAAGTTTCAAAAACCAAATACAAATTGTCACTAAGATGAAACAAGAACAAATTGAAACCCTAAAATTAACAACTACCTACACCGGGGTGATACCGAGATGATTAGCCGCTCATGGTTGATGCAACTTGATCACCGGATGTTTGGAATGCGGATGGAGACATCTTGAAGCCTTGAGAATGGTGAATGATGAGGTTTGGTGAAAGAGGATGATGGTGGAAGGATTAGGGTTTGTGGATGATGGATTGATTGTGATGATGGTGATGATTCTTGATAATGATTTCGGGTTGTCAAGATGAAGGCAGGTGAATGGTAGGTGAATGATAGATGGTAATGGCTCCAAGAACAAGTTCAAACTCCAAAACAATGTGTAACTCCCGAAATTGAATGAACAACCACCCTTTCATTCGTTTACTTGACCAATGGAGACTCAATCACGCGACAGCAACATTGAAGGACCGTCGCCGACGGTGGATGTGTCCGTCGGCGACGGCATGTGGATTTCCATTTGAAGCCGACGCGTTATCTCGCTGTCTACGGACAATTCAGCGACGGAAATTTGTGTCAACCATCGACGACGGCCCATATGGGTCCTTGCTAACTTTTCTACAAAGAATAAACTTCCCAAATCGGATGAGAGAGCTCCCAATTCAGATGTAGAGAAGGAATGAATGAAATGAGCCAGGATTCAAGTGAAATGGCCTTGCTATTTATAGTAGTAGCAAGTTCACAAGATCATGCCATGTTTTTGTGTGGCCAACAAGCAAAGATCTCAACCATACATGTGTTAGGAGATGATTGGATGCCTTGGTGATCACTTAAACTTGCCCATCACACAAAAGAATTACCATAACAGCCCCTGAAGTTGCAACAGTTTGCTAAAACTGAGTTTTTGTCATTGACATGTTCACACGGCCCGCGTAAAGGTAGGGGGATACCTTACGCGGCCCTCCTGGTCCTCACAGATCAGCAAAAGTTTGAATTTTGACAGTTCAGGTCCCTGCACTTGTTTTAAGCCCATTTCACCCCCTTTGGCCCCCGTTAAGCCAATTTCAAGGCTCTACAAGGTCAATAAAGTTTAGAGGACTCAAAAATGTGCTCGGAACAGTTTCGGATGTCGGCTCGTTTGGTCGTACGGTCGCGTTGTTCGTTAAATTACGACGAAACTCAAACGGACGCGAAATCGAACCAAATTAAGCGACGAATTGTATTTTTGCATGCCGATCACTAAAATAAAAATATTTTAGTGTGTACAAAAATTTTGGATGTCCAGATGTGGTCAGAACGTAAGATATGCGCGAAAATGCAAACTTACGCCGTTTTTGACACTTTTAGTCCCTGTAAGATCAATTAAGCATGTTTTCGCATACCGAACCCCTCAAAGCTTATTTCTAAGCTATGTTTAGGTTATTTATGGTATGTTTAGCCTATGATCAAGTTCCGGACTCTTCGATACCATACGAATCGGTATAGTTTCACAGTTTGACACAAATAGTCCCTGCGATCGAATAGACTTGTTTTTGCCATACCAAACCTTCCAAAACTTATATCTAAGTTATGTAAAGGTAATTTAAGGTATGTTAAGCCTATTTCACTATTTTGGATTATTTGTCGCGTTAAACTGATTACGTTTACGTACCAGTGTGCGTATAACCTTCCAGAAAGCGATTTAAAGCTCGAAATCGAACAAGAATTGATATGTGCAAAAGATACACGTATTTATACAAATTCCAAGTATGAAACACAATATTTCATTGATTTGGCTTTTGTTTGGTGTTCGTGGTGACACAGGTGTCACAGTCTCCCCTACTTTAGGAAATTTCGTCCCGAAATTTAATTTTAGAGGAAACATGTGAAGACAACTGTGATTGTTTCACTTTCGAATGAATCCTCCGTTTCCCAAGTAAAACTCTAGGTCACGTTTGGATTTTTAGCGAATCTGTTTACTTGCCAAAATGTTGTTGTTGTAGTAACGAAAACATGGGGTTTCGAACAACGGATAGGAGAATGTTTCCTATGAAGACTATTATAGGAAACTTGTGTGTGCTCGAAATCAGAGTCGGAGATTGCAAAATAGAATGACATTGGTCAAGGTCCGGGACTTCTAGTAACTTAAATAACGCTACATTCGCAATGTAATAAGGAAAACTTATATATAGGAAGTACCAGCGGCGTATCCACCATGCCCTTTTTACATTGTTCCTGTCTCATTATCCTTATCACTATAGGTCTTAACACATGACAAAACTTGTTGTGGTTTCTGTGCACTGAATTCCATAATTACGTATGCATCCATAATTACGTAATTCCTTGCACAGTCCGCACAGTTCATTTCATAATGTGTAGGTTAAAATCAATCGAACAAACATGAAATGACTTGGCTAGATCACCAAAGGATCTTTTCAATTAGATCAACGATCGATCTTTTTAACTAGATCAACACATGATCTCCTTAACCAGACCGTCGTACGATCTCTTTAAATAGACCACTTAAGGGATCTTTGTAACTCAAAACCAAATAAGTGTTTTAAAACAGCACTTTGGAATCCAAGGGTCTAACTATTTGCATAGAAAGCTCCTTAAGGATTTAAGATAGTACTTTGAGTATCCTTCTGAGAATCTAACATATGAAAATACGGAAGATTCTAACAGGATTTAGATAGCGAGCTTTGGAATTACATGTAAACACAAAATCACAAAATTGTGCGTTCGTTAATTTAGTCATTAGCTCGTTTGTTAATTTGAATTAATGCATTTTGAAGTACACTAGAAATCCAATCACGGACTTCGATTGGTACTTTAAGTATCCTCAAGAGTCTAGGTATGAGATAGGAAGACCTTATAAGGATTTGGCTTTGTCTGTATCGTGACATTTGTATTTAGGAACGTAAGGAATCCAATTAAGGACTCATGAAAATACCTTTAGATATCAAATCAAAGATTTGAATTGGTATTTGAAGTATTTGTTTAAGAATTTGAAATATGTACCTCGTACTTTGTTTCTTTAAAAGAAGCTAGTACTTAGGATTTTTGGGGAGATCACTAGTGATCACAAAAATGAAAGAACCACATGAGAAGTTTGTTCTGCAAAGAACATGGTTCTTCAGTGTCGGTATTGTAGGGGTATGTCAACACATACACACAATCGTATCAGTTTTGGAAATAAAATTGGAACAACCATTTTATTTATAACAACTGAATTGTCTCAAACAATAACAAATAAGGAAATACAAAAGTCTAATTGTTCACTGCTGCATTGTCATCTGCATTTGCCTCGTTTATGTTAAATGATCATCCACGTGCTGGATTTGCGTTAACAAGTCTTGGGCAATTGTTTCGGTAGTGAGTAAGATCACCACAGTTATAGCACGATCCAGGTGGAAATTGTGCTCGAGCAGCAGCAGGATTTGCAACATTCTGGTTTTGGATAACATGGCGACAAGTATTGACCAAATGTCCCAATCGCCCACAGTGCGTACACTTGTGATTCGGTGTCTGATTCACATGATGACGGTTGCATTTGCTGCACAAGGGTGCAGTACCAATATAGTTCTTCCTAGCACGAGGTTGTGCTGGCTGATTTGGTGCAACCTGATCATTCTGAGCAACCACTGCGAAGTTTTGTGAAGCCTTACACTTCTTCGACTTCTTAGAGGACTCGGTCTGTTTATCCTTTGGTTTTTCTTGTGTTGTCTTGTCAGATGGTTTCGGATCGCCTTTTCAGAAAAGCTTACCCTTCCTGATTTGAGATTCAGTCAGGGTGGCAGATAGTTCAATGGCTTGTCTGACGGTAGTAGGGTTGCTACCAGTAACAATATCCTGAACTGGGTCAGGGAGGCCATCGATGTACCTTTCAATCGCCTTATCCAAAGGCGTAACCATGGTAGGACATAACAGACTCAATTCCTCATAACGATCAGTGTAGGCTCGATGTTCACCGCTGTCTTGTTTGAGATCGTCAAATTCCCATTCCAAAGCCCTAAGCTCATGACGAGGGCAGAATTCCTTCATCATTAGAGCCCGAAGCTCTTCCCAGGTTTGTGCCATTGCCACGTCGGCACCTCGATCCCTCATTATGCCATTCCACCATGTGAGTGCTCTTTTCTCGAACGCACTGGATGCAAACTCAACCTTACGCTCATTCGGGCATTGCACGTGCCTGAATGTGCTCTCCAAACTTTCGAACCATTGCAGGAGCGCGGTTGCTCCTTGAGATCCAGAAAACTTTGAAGGTTTGTCAAAGTTGAAGGTCTTGAAATTACACTGGGTGTTGTTGTTGTTATTGTTGTTATATAACTCATGAATCTGAGTTACTACGCCTGGGAGCACTGCAGCCATTTGTTGAGCAACAAGGGCTGCGACTTCCTCAGCAGTGAAAGTTTGAGCATCACGTCGAGGAGGCATTGTCTAAAGGGAACATGGGAAACGAGTGAGGTTGATGATTGGAAAACAAAAGAGGTATTGAAAACATTAACAACATATGAGGAAGGCAATCATTCGTTCGTTACCTCAAACAAACAAGCGACACGCAGTGACTAATCAAAGTATATGGATCATTATAATGTATCACCGAAGACATGCTCGCCTATAAGTGAACACTCACCCCAAGAGTTCCCAGGTAAGAGTGACTGGTCCGATACTACGGATTTGTACGAACACTCTAGCCTTAGACAGAAAACTCAGGGTACAGGCATTCACTCTTCCAGTTCGCACGTGTTTACATTATTTTAGACCCAAACTTTGACGAGATTTTGAAAACTTTGAAGGTTCAAAACCTTGTAATCAATCATCCAAGAACAGATGATTGGTTTTCGAAGCGGATTCGAATTTTGTATTCTTGTTGTGGTTGTCACCTAAGGATAGGTGATGGTATTGTTTTAAAACTAAACACAAGATAACTTGTGTTAGGGTCCTAGGAAGGTTATAGTCTAGGTCAAAGCATTACTAATAACCTAATTCCCAACAACCATTGGCTCTGATACCAACTTTTCTGTCACACCCCGACCACATAAAACAACAAATCGTGGCGGAAACGTCGGGGAGTGTCGTAACAGAATCATTGTTTCACAACCATGGATCAAATAGTTTTGTTTTATTGAATTATTGAACTCAATGTTTTGTTACAATTCAGATAGATACAAATAATTGTTTCTCGGTTTTAAAGTCGCTAAGGCACAAGTCCATCCTACGTGTAGCATGCATCAACAATTGTCACATAGCAGTACCTGAAACATATATGAAAATAGGTACGTCAGCATAAAAATGTCTGTGAGTAACATAGGATTTTGTGTATTAGATTCATGGCTTCGGATAATGAAAGAAAAGGTTTTAAGTTTTCAAAATAGCTATGAATCCAATGTAAAAGTTTTGTTGCTAAAAACGTGTCGTTTTGGAAAAAGGGTTTATAATATAGACAAAAATATGCTTTAGTTTTGAAAAGTTTGTATAAATAGTATAACAAAGTATACTTTAGTTTTGAAATAGTCAAATAGATAGTATATCGAAATATACTTTAGTAATTAAAATAATATATTTGGTAGTTTATCTCAAGTATACTTTGGTTTTGAGGATAAAAGTATCGGTAGCATATCAACTATGCATTGGTTTGAAAATAGCATATCAACTATGCTTTGGTTTGAAAATAGCATATCAACTATGCTTTGGTTTGAAAATAGCATATCAACTATGCTTTGGTAGTATATCAAAATATACTTTAGTTTATGAAATATCAAAGTTGGTAGTATATCAAACTATACTTTGGTAAACAGTAGCATATCAAACTATGCTTTGGTAAATAACAAAGTAGTATGTTAAAACACATGTTGGATTTTGTACATAGTATATCAAAAATTATACTTTGGTAGATCACATTTGAGAGTACATCAAACTGTACTTTTATAGTATATCAACATATACAAAGAAAGTGTGATTTGGTATTCAATCAAGCCTTAGTGTATCAAACTACACTTTGGAGACAATAGAAATACCACGAAGGCAATTTCTATTTGGTTAAAATTTGGTTTCTGACATTCCATACAACTGGAATGGGGTGTCTAGTCCTATAGCGCTATATCGTACTACCAATCGGCTGGGTGAATGTATAAAAATAGGTACAATCCAACAATTATTTTTACAAGTTTTGAAAATCAGTGTTTAAATCATAGATAATCGTTTAATTTGTCAAAAGAATAGGTACTAATCATGTGTAATCATATAGTTTAAAATCATGAAAATAACAAATAGGCATATATGTTTCACCCCAAAACAATTTAAATTAGTAAAAGAGGGGACTATGTACTCACTTGAGATTGCAAGTATCCTTGATTAAGTGTCCTAACAAAGCTCGGGAAATCAAGGAATCAAGTGGCACCTAGTATGGAATCACTATGTTAAACAATCGGATCCTAAATCGGGAGATAGGATAGAATGAAGTTCTATAAATCAAATGAGTATTGGAACTCATATGGCATGATTTAATAGACCTAACATTCTGATTTGGAAGTCTACCTAAGTGCTTTTGACCCGTTTCGACCCATTATGGTAGCATAAGCTACTATAACGCGTCGGTTGCGCAAAACTATGTTCGGATGGTTATCTATGAGTTATGTCAAGTCTTACATTCCCAATTATACCCTAACATGTTACTAATTCAGATTAGATTTCAAAAATATGTTCACATATGCGCATTACGGATTTATGCTACAAAAGGGCATTTTGGTCATTTTCTATGGGCATGTAAACTAACTAACAAATGACTAACCAATCCTATGTGATCATAAGGTATAACCTCAGAGGTTATTCCCTATGCGACTATGATCACTAACTATGCTTGGTCGGATCCTAATGATCGACCAAACGGGTCGGGTTCGAAAGTCTAAGCGGTTGCTCAGACCGCTTAACTTACGACCCTGAACAAGCACTAAACTAATAGTGACGAGTTAAACATGTCAAAACATGTTTAACTAACTTAGAAAACTGATTTGGTATCCCCGAAAATAGTTCCGTTGCAAAATGCGTGCTAAAACGCATTTTGACCGAAACTTTGACTTGTCACTACGCCTAGTTAACGTGGTAATCAGTAGGTATAATCGCTAAGGATTATAACCATCGTGATTACAATCACGTTACAAAGTTCAAACGAACTTTGCGTTGACCATTGACTTGGTCAAACTGAAAGTCAAACACTGTTTGACTTTTTAAACTAGTAAACAATAAAAGAATGAAAGAATGCTCACTAAGGGTCCTTGCTATCTTTTCTACAAAGAATAAACTTCCCAAATCAGATGAGAGAGCTCCCAATTCAGATGTAGAGAAGGAATGAATGAAATGAGCCAGGATTCAACTGAAATAGCCTTGCTATTTATAGTAGTAGCAAGTTCACAAGATCATGCCATGTTTTTGTGTGGCCAACAAGCAAAGATCTCAACCATACATGTGTTAGGAGATGATTGGATGCCTTGGTGATCACTTAAACTTGCCCATCACACAAAAGAATTACCATAACAGCCCCTGAAGTTGCAACAGTTTGCTAAAACTGAGTTTCTGTTACTGGGCATGTTCACACGGCCCGCGTAAAGGTAGGGGGATACCTTACGCGTCCCGCCTGGTCCTCACAGATCATCAAAAGTTTGAATTTTGACAGTTCAGGTCCCTGCACTTGTTTTAAGCCCATTTCAGCCCCTTTTGACCCCCGTTAAGCCAATTTCAAGGCTCTACAAGGTCAATAAAGTTTAGAGGACTCAAAAATGTGCTCGGAACACTTTCGGATGTCGGCTCGTTAGGTCGTACGGTCGCGTTGTTCGTTAAATTACGACGAAACTCAAACGGACGCGAAAACGAACCAAATTAAGCGACGAATTGTATTTTTGCATGCCGATCACTAAAATAAAAATATTTTAGTGTGTACAAAAATTTTGGATGTCCAGATGTGGTCAGAACGTAAGATATGCGCGAAAATGCAAACTTACATCGTTTTTGACACTTTTAGTCCCTGTAAGATCAATTAAGCATGTTTTCGCATACCGAACCCCTCAAAGCTTATTTCTAAGCTATGTTTAGGTTATTTATTGTATGTTTAGCTTATGATCAAGTTCCGGACTCTTCGATACCATACGAATCGGTATAGTTTCGCAGTTTGACACAAATAGTCCCTGCGATCGAATAGACTTGTTTTTGCCATATCAAACCTTCCAAAACTTATCTCTAAGTTATGTAAAGGTCATTTAAGGTATGTTAAGCCTATTTCACAATTATGGAGTGTTTTTCGTGTTAAACTGATTATGTTTACGTACCAGTGTGCGTATAACCTTCCAAAAAGCGATTTAAAGCTCGAAATCAAACAAGAATTGATATCTGCAAAAGATACACATATTTATACAAATTCCAAGTATGAAACACAATATTTCATTGATTTGGCATTTTTTTGGTGTTTGTGGTGACACAGGTGTCACAATTTTGCTGTCGTATCATGACTCTTTTTTGTTTCTCTTTTGGTAAGTGTCGGTATCTTAATGAACCGAACCAATATCAAACGAGTTCCTTCCATTGACGTTATTTTCACTATCGCGTCTATGTTTCCATTAAAAATTGGGTCGCTTCGCCGCAGAGCGCAGGTGTAACCCACTAGTTAACAAAAGAAATCAAAATAAACTTATCTGATTAATTGAAATAGGTGACAATTTTTAAAACTAAAAATGTGTAGCTCAGTTTGTTATAGCTTTGGTTTTAAACTAATAGGTATCGGTAGGGATGAGCAAATACCGATACCATCCCGATCCCGACTAATACCAATCCCGAATTTTGTGTAAACTTGGTCCCGATACCGGTACCGAAATACGTCGGTTCAGGACGGTATTGGTATTTTAAGGGTAAAAGTCGGTATTTTACCGATACCGTACCGAAAAATCACAAAAGTGGATACCGTTTCCGGTACCGAAAACGGATCGGGATCGGGATTTTGGGATCGAGATCGGATCAGGACGGTATTTTATACCCTTTGTTCATCCCTAGGTATCGGTTCAATTCCCACTGTGAGCATATTTCATGCGTTTTTCAAGTGTGTGTGTATATATATATAGTTTGTTTGAAAGGTCAAAGTGTAAATTTATGATCTTCCCACTGTGAGCATGTTTCGTTCGTTTTTCAATTCCTACTGTAAGTTTTGCTGAAAAAAAGTTGCATTCAAAATATTGTTTTTTTATTGTATTATAAGCTATAACGAGAGTCGGTACCATATAGGAACCGTGACAAACGAAACCAAATACTGATATTGGTATTATCAAAATTGGTACCGATATTCATTCTTATAGCATTTGATCAATGTAAAACACGTAGCAATATCATTTTCGATCCTATTTTGGTTGCTATAGTGAGCAGCAGCAGCAGCAGGAGGAGCAGGAGCAGGAGCAGTAGCAGTAGCAGTAGCAAAAGGAGCCAATACTGACCAATTTCCCCCTCGAATCACGGATAGTATTTACGAGTGTGTGTGAGTGTGTGTGTGTGTGTGCGCGTGTATAGGTTAAGGTTAAGGTTCCTATACAAATGACCCTTTACCTAAGAAGTGTAACAAAGAATATGATGATGACATGCATCATTGATTAAAATTAGAGTTTAAAGGTAGTAGTGTAATTTCTCATAAAAATTCAATTATGTAACTAGATCATGCAAAACTGTTTTTTGAGAAATTTTAGGAAACCATATATACAACTTACGTTTCATATGTCTTCTATTATTCGAAATCTAGTATCCAATATTGTTTTATCCAAAAAATTTGTTTCAACCTTTTGGTTATTTTGCAGGTATAAAACACCATATAGATTCCAAAAAAAAACCACGACTTGAATCGTAATACAGTCACGGTGTTTTAACATTTGGAATGATTGTATTACTATTCAAGTCATGGTGTTATAACACCATCCTGGAATAAATGTATTGCTATTCCAGATGCTAAAATACCATGACATGACTTGAATCAAAATACAAGGTTTCAACCTTTTTGTTATTGGAGGGTATGAAACATCATACAGTCCTTCCACATATTAAACACCATAAGTTGAATAAGAATACAATAAATCCAGATGTTAAAACACCATGACTTGTATCACAACACCATATTTCTAAATGTCACAATACAATGTTTCTAGATGTTTTAAAACACCACGACTTGAAACAAAACCGAATTTTATATCTTGAACCATGATCTCCGATTAAGAAGGAAACCAGCGGATATTATGGGAAGAGTGATGATCGCGGGTATTCCCTTATTTAAATCCTATGAAAAAGTCATTATTGCCCCTAATCAAGTCAAATTAGTCAAAACAATAAATCACAATTTACAATTTTGCCATTTTTTATCTCAACCATTAAAATCTAAATCAAGTGGTCTAAAACACTTCTTATCCTTCTTAGGGTGAGAGGGGCACTCCTCTCTTAGGGGAGTCCCCTCTCTTACACACACCCAATCACCACGCGCCACGTCAACTCCCCCCTTAACTCCCCCCCACACCCTCAATTTGTTGGCGGCACTCCTCTCTTGGGGGACATGTTTTTTTTTATTTGTTGTAATTATGCATGTTTATAAATTAAACAAATATTAATAAAAATTTAATAAAATTTAATAAAAGACATTTCATTAAATTAAAAATAAAAATTAAATTCAAACTAGAAAAATAAAAAAACAAACTACTCGTCGTCGGAATTCACTTCAAGGTGAGGTAGATCTAAACGTCCGAGATGCTCAACGAGATCGTGTTTTAGTCTTCAATGCGTTTCTTCGTCAATGAGCTCGCTAAAAGTTGTATCATCGAAGACGGGTTCGACTAGAGGATCTTGAATGTATACCGGTACTATCGCCCTTCCGTCGTCTTTTATAAGCATGTTATGTAAAATAATGCACGTATACACGATGGACCTTATCTTTTCACCGTTTTGGAACGCATTGGACGATTTAGTATTCCCCACTTCGCCTTTAACACACCAAACGCCCGTTCCACATCTTTTCTTGCGGCCTCGTGTTGCCTCTTGAACTTTTTTTCATTCGGGATGTGAGGATATGGAAAAGACTTCACAAACACGGACCAGCTAGGGTAGATCCCACCAGTAAGATAATACCCGCGTTTGTATAAGTGGTCGTTCACCTAAAATGGATAATTTGGCGCCGTTCCGTTTCGTTGAGTAAGAAATAACGGAGATTGTTGGAGCACATTGATGTCGTTTTGTGAACCCACCGGGCCACAAAAACCATGCCAAACCCACAAATCTTGAGACGCCACCGCCTCTAACATAAATGTTGGGTATTGATGATCGCCTTTCATATATTGTCCACGCAATTCTGTGGGGCACATTCTCCAGACGAAGTGTGTACAATCCAGACTACCCAACATACCAGGTAGGTGATGTCTCTCCTCATGAGCCTGGTACAATAGCGCAACGTCGTGGCTCGTTGGTCTATGTAAGAATTCACCGGCATACATTCTACAGACCGTCTCGCAGAAATGTTCAAGGCACTCACGAGAGGTCCTTTCAGCCATATTTAAATACTCGTCGTTTTCGTCTGGTGGGTTACCGGTTGCAAGTTGTTTAATCGCAGAAGTAACCTTTTGCAACGGCGTGAAACTTTTCTTCATTCTCCCGTCCAAGCCCTCTTGAAACCACTCGTTATTCGCTTCCACGTCACTAACAATTTTTTGGAACAAAGACTTGGACATACGAAACCTCTGACGAAAAATATCGGCATTGAATTTTGGATTATCGACAAAATAATCGGCCATGAGTGTTTCGTGGCCTCCCACACGATCTCGACGGACAATTTTTTTTTACTAGACGATGCCGTGTCTAGTAGCTCCGCTTGTTGGATGAGATTTTGGAAGAAAATTAAACTACCATCGCTTGACGATGAATCTTCATCGTCGGGAAAGTCAGGCAGGGGAGAAAAAAACGGGAACTTGGAATCCATTTTTTTTTTAAGATTGGTTAAAAAAATTAGATGAGTTGAATGGGTGAGAGTTGTTTTGGGTTTGAAAAATAAAAAGATTGAAATGGTAGTATTTATAGGGGTTAGGAATTTTTTTTTAAACATATAACGACTATATAGCCGTTTAAAAATGATTCCCCTCATCGGTGACTACCCCCCGCTCCCACTCCCCGATTACCTTCCCCGAATTGATGGCGGCGGTGTTCCCGCTCGGGGACTTGGCTCACCGCTCCACTCCCCGCTAAGTGCCCCGGACACCCTTAGATAAAACCCCATTTGTAGGATGACCACACCCACACCCTATATCTATACTAATATATAATTCATATTAGATGAGCATACTAGTAATTTCATATACAGAAATTAAATATGGTTGAGTTAATGAAGTTGAGATAAGTTAATGAAGTTGACAAATCATATGAGATTTATTACAATCATATAAAAACTAAACACCATGCTCTTACCATTAAATAGCCATGATGTGTAATAGCTGCTCTTTTTTTGTTCTTTTCTTATAACGTGGAAAGGAAAGGAGTAAATTCAATAGACGTTACTTATTCTAAGGCCAAAGTGCCAAACTCACGTATTTAATAGTGTCGCAAAAAATCAAGTATTCAAAACAACGGATTTGTATAGCGAACAAACAGAGATCACGTGTTCAATAGGAGTATTAATCCTCGATTAATCGTCGATTAATCTCGATTAATTTCCGATTAGTTACAATTAATCACGATTGTATCCTATTAATCCCTGGTTAATCCCGATTAATCATTAATCCCACCCCACCGGCCGACTAGCGACTAGCAATTTCTACAAGTCTTAATAAATGCTTGTAAACCGATAGAGTAGCCCCAATATACTGTGTATCCGGGCACAAATGTAATTTCATAAACATGTTAACTCAAATTTAATAAGGTTGAGTTAATGAAGTTGAAATAAGTTAAATAACTATATTCTCTCTTTTATTTTCAATTAAATAATACTTTTTTATATATTTATTATTACATTTGTTGGTGCAGTTTTTGTGCCCGATGTTGTTCGAATAGATTAGATTAGTTGTTATGTTGATTATGTAATAGTTAGTGAAACGGTCAAACGAACGTGTATAAACTCGCACGTTTGAAGTGGTCAAACGAAAGGGTTATTCGTTTGACCGTGTGTGTTTGCAGGTGAAGGTGGTGTGACTATAAATACCACCCTTGGTTCATTTGCAACTTTTGAAGGTTTTAGACTTGGGGAGAGATCAACACTTGGTCTCTCCCCGGATGTATGCTCCTTTGCTATAGTTTGGATAGCTTGTAATAGGGCCGGTTTGTAACGTTATACTACCAAATTTATACAAGAAAGTTGTTTATCCGTCTCTAATCTTCCGTCTTTGAACATCATCACACACTAATCACGGGTTTCGGTCCAAATCTCGAACCTACAATTGGTATCAGAGCCATGGTACCCGACTTAGTGAATCTAACCATTTGCTAAGTCACATGTGCTCTAGATCAGTGATTTTTGCGGTTTTTGTTCAAGATGTAAAAGTGGGTAAACATGAAGAAAACCTAGATTTGGACCCGAATGTATGGGTCTGAGATGAAACGGATCATACCAGAGAGTTTGGTTTTCTGTTTTACACCAAGAAAATCAAGTTTTCATCTTGTTTTTGAAGGTTTTTCGTCAGATCTGAAGTTGAACAGTTCGTCTGTGCTCTTGAAGGGGTGGCGGCAGTTGAAGAAACACTAGGGTTTCTTCACATCAGGACCCACGTAGAACTCCCACTCACGAAAAAACCCATGCTGCGAAGAACTCCCACTCACGAAAAACCCCCTGCCACGAAGAACTCCCACTCATGAAACTGTTGTTAACAATAATTACGGTTGAAATTGATGAAACTGTTAAGGATAGTCGACGAAACATAGGTCTTTCGTCAGTAAACATTCCGACGAAACATAGGATCTTTCGTCGACAAGCATCCCAACGAAATATGATCTTTCGTCACAGGGATGTTTCGTCGTGTAAGTCAATGGATTGAACAGTAAGTGTCTGTAATGATGATGATGATGATGATAGAAACTTGTGTGTGCACACGAACTTTGTTACATATTAATGATGATATGCATGCTACGTGTTGCACTATAACCCTGTGATGAATGTAACCTGTGTAAAACATATGACTTGGGTGATTATGAGACTGATAAGTATTGTTAACCACGGTAGGGTTGGTTGATTAACTTGGAAACGGGTAACTTAACAAACCGAGCAAACCAAGGTGAGTTCACTGCCTTTTTCAAGCATGCATCCCGGGGAGGGATATCGGGTAACGTTCCGGGGAGGAATGACAGGTTATTGGGATGTTGGTTATTACACTCATTTCTATCATTAAGTCCCACCATATACCGATTGGTTGCCGGGGAGGCAACGAGGTATTTTGTTGATAGCGCTATTAGGTTTGGCACCCTCACACCGTACCGGGGAGGACGGTCGTGAACTAATACCTTAACCACCTGACCAATGTATGATAGAGCATTGGGGTTTGGGCAAATAAATCTAGAGCCATATGCGGTAATCGAGTTAATAACAACATCAAATCATTGAATCGTCTTATACTTATATCTGGTAACTAAAACGTGTTAACAAACTTTGAACTCGCCAGCGTCGTCTGACACACTTGTCTACATGCTTGCAGGTCATTAGATTCTTGGTTATAGACTTGCTATCTGGGAGTGCTGGAGTGGTCATGGGTCACAACTCTTGGATATTTATTCTTAATTTAGTACATTGTTTTGAAACACTTGAACAACGAATTATCTTATGCTTCCTCTGAACGTTTACTTTGGTTTTAACTTATGACTTGGATTTATATTATGAAATGAATCGAATGTTTTATTTAAATATTTATTATTGGTTCAATGTGATTGGTGGCTAGGATCCTGCTACGTCACACGTCCCACGGTGTTTCCGCATGTGGTATTTTGGGGGTGTGACAGTTTGGTATCAGAGCCACTGGTTATAGTGAACTAGGTTTTAAAACATTTTTATAAAACCAGACTATAACCGAACAACTTCGAAAATCGACCATGACACTCAGCTCCAGATTGCAAGGTTCGTCTTCTGTTTACTTTATGCATTACTTGCTTAGTAGTTACACACACACGACTTGCATGAAACAACATATTTGATACCTTGATGTGATTACCTGTGCTGCATGTCTTAGTGAAGCTAGATAGTATGGCACTACCCTTCGACTCTTGTGATTATTAATCCTGTAATGCCTTTCGTTTTACTATTTGAATGTGGGGGAAACTTTTAGCGAAAGTTAAGAGGCACTGAGATAAGCATGCAAATTGCCTTATTATTATGGGTGCACACATAATAATAACATGAGGTGCATGTGAGTCCCAATGAGGCTTAACGAGCGTGAGAAGGGTTCTTCCCTATTGTTTGTAGATGTCAACGTGAGATTTGACTCCTACCTCATCTCGATTCTTAAACTTGTTCCCTCTCCTTATATAGAATCATGAGTGGACGAGGCCATGGACGTGGACACATTGCGATGACTCAGGCTGAGTTGACAAATCTGATTAACACCCGTGTGGCTGAGGCATTAGCAACCTATCAAGCTAGTACGATATGTGCCAAATCTTCTTTATTCTTGTGTCGCGTACACAACTCTTACCCTTATGTTGTATTTCCTTTTGTCCATTAGGTCAGCAAGCGAATCAGAATCAAAACCATCCGCCTGCTTGCACTTTCAAGACGTTTATGGATTGTAAGCCACAAACATTCAGTGGGACTGAGGGGGCTGTGGGGTTACTACGTTGGTTCGAGAAGGCTGAGTCGGTGTTCGCTATGTGTAACTGTCCCGAGGGGGACCGTGTGAAGTATACTACAGGCACTTTGGAGGATGGTGCCTTAACTTGGTGGAATGCCTAGGTGCAAATGTTGGTCATCGAGATGGCTAATGTCACTACTTGGGATGATTTCAAGGAGTTAATGCGGGAGGAGTACTGTCCTCGTGATGAGATTCAGAAACTTGAGAACGAGTACTACAATCTGAAGCTGGAGGGGTCTGAAATTGAAGCATTCACAAAGAGGTCACATGAGCTAGCAAACATGTGCCCTAATTTGTCTCGACCTCCACCTCGAAGAATCGAGCTGTACATCAAGGGCTTAGCACCCTTAGTAAAGAGTTTGGTCACTGCTGCAAACCTCAACAATCTGCCTCAGATCATCCGCTTAGCACACAATATTACTGACTAAGAGGTCGAGCGTGGTGCGTTACCGCCACGTGTTTCTGCTACTACCCCTGCTCCTACCGCTACCACACCTGCTAGTGATAATAAGCGTAAATGGAATGATGCTGACAAAGCAACCAGTGCCAGTCAATCTCAGAAAAGGCCTGACAACAGCAACAATCATAGTTTCAGTCAGTCATCCTCTGTTAACCAAGGCCAGGGCAGCAATCAGAGTCCAGGAACCTACGTTGGTAAGAAGCCAAAGTGCAACAAGTGTGGTTATCATCATCATGGACAGTGTGTCCGGGCTTGCTGTAGGTGCGAGAAGGTAGGTCATGAGGCAAAAGACTGTAGAGCTCCGCACCCAAAGCAGCAGCAGCAACAAAATCAGCAACATCAGCAACAACAAAGGCAACAACCCCATCAGAATCAGGGCTTTAAGAAGGGGTGTTTCTAGTGTGGGGATGAGGGCCACATTAAGCGGGATTGCCCTCAGTTGAATCAGAATGTTAACGACAACAACAACCTCCAGAACAACAACAACAATGCTGGGAACAACAATAACGGCAACAATGGGGGCAATGGTGCTCGTGGAAGGGTATTTATAATTGGAGCTGGTGATGCTAGGAAGGACGGCAATGTCGTGACTGGTACATTTTCTGTGAACAACCTCTTTGCTTCTATATTATTTGATTCCGGTGCCGATTGGAGTTATGTGTCCCTAGAGTTCAGTCAGCGATTAGGGTTAGCTCCAACACCTCTAGAAGCTAAGCATGTAGTAGAACTAGCCGATGGTAAGACAATTGAAGCCTCACACGTTCTTATGGGATGTAAACTAGACGTTGTAGGTCAAGTGTTTGATATTGACCTCCTTCCTGTTTCCCTTGGTAGTTTTGATATAGTGGTTGGTATGGATTGGTTGTCTAAGCATAAAGCGAAAATTCTCTGTAAAGAGAAAATCGTGCGTATACCGCTTCCCAGTGGAGAATCTTTATCGGTTCAAGGACATCGCAGTGGTGCGATGGTTGGTATCATCTCAGCTATGCAAGCGCAGAAGTGTCTACGAAAGGGGTATCATGTTATTCTAGCACTTGTTACGGATACTCCGACTGAAGAAAGAAAGATCAAAGACCTGCCAGTTGTTCGTGAATTTCCTGACGTGTTTCCTGGGGAGCTTCCTAGTTTACCTCCTCACCGCCAAGTGGAATTCCAGATTGATCTTGCACCAGGAGCGGCTACAATTGCTCGTGCTCCTTATCGTTTAGCACCTGGAGAGTTGCAGGAGTTGTCTAATCAACTGCAAGAGTTATTGGACAGAGGCTTTATTCGACCCAGTTCTTCGCCTTGGGGAGCCCTAGTTTTGTTTGTGAAGAAGAAGGACGGGTCCTTTCGCATGTGCATAGATTTTCGGGAACTCAACAAGGTGGCCGTCAAGAACCGATACCCTTTACCACGTATCGACGACTTATTTAACCAGTTGCAAGGGTCAAGTTTTTACTCGAAGATCGATTTAAGATCAGGCTATCATCAGATGAGAGTCCGAGAGGAGGATGTTCCTAAAATGGATTTTCGAACGCAGTATGGGCACTATGAGTTTTTAGTTATGCCGTTTGGATTGACGAACGCGCCAGCGGTCTTCATGGACCTCATGAACCGTGTATGCAAACCATATCTTGACGACTTCGTTATCGTGTTTATCGACGACATTCTGATCTATTCAAAGAGCAAGGAAGATCACGAGCGACATCTGCGTCTTATTTTGGAACTTCTGAGGAGGGAGCAGCTCTATGCAAAATTTTCTAAGTGTGACTTCTGGATTCGAGATGTACACTTCCTTGGCCACATTGTTAATGAATCGGGGATACACATGGATCATGCTAAGATTGATGCTATCAGAAATTGGGCGGCACCAAAGACTCCTTCAGAGGTGCGACAATTTCTTGGTCTCGCTGGGTACTATCGAAGATTTATCAAAGATTTCTCGAAGATTGCTCAACCTCTTACCTCGTTAACACAGAAGGGCGTTGTATACTCATGGGGAACGAAACAAGAGGATGCTTTCCAGTTACTGAAACAGAAACTCTGCAGTGCGCCGATTTTGTCTTTACTTGAAGGAACAGAAGATTTCGTGGTATATTGTGATGCTTCTATTCAGGGTCTCGGTTGCATGTTGATGCAACGCGAGAAGGTGATAGCTTACCCCTCACGACAATTAAAGGTTCATGAGAAGAATTACACGACTCACGACTTGGAGTTGGGAGTCATGGTGTTTGCGCTCAAAATCTGGAGGCATTACTTGTACGGTACTAAATGCACTATTTATACCGACCACAGGAGCCTTCAGCACATCTTTGATCAGAAGGACTTAAATATGCGACAGCGTCGCTGGGTGGAACTCTTAAACGATTATGATTGTGCAATCAAGTATCATCCAGGAAAGGCTAACGTTGTAGCTGATGCCCTCAGTCGAAAAGAATCGAAACCCAAACGTGTTCGCGCCTTGCAGCTCACCATTCATTCTAATTTGCCTGACCAGATTCGTTCTGCACAAGCCGAAGCGTTGAAAGAGGAAAACCTTGAAGTAGAGTACTTAAGGGGCATGGAAAAGCGACTCGTAGAGAGATCGGGTGGTATTCTCTATTGCATGGAACGAATATGGATTCCTTTGTTTGGAAATCTTAGAGAACTTGTGATGGATGAAGCGCACAAGTCTCGATACTCTGTTCATCCGGGTTCAGATAAGATGTATCAGGATCTCAAAGTCAAGTATTGGTGGCCGAAGATGAAAGCTCACATCGCGACATATGTTAGTAAATGCTTGACGTGTTCAAAGGTCAAGGTGGAATACCAGAAACCGTCTGGATTACTTCAGCAGCCAGAAATACCCATGTGGAAATGGGAGCAGCTAGCAATGGATTTTGTCACTGGGCTACCTAGAACTCAAAACGGGAACGATACCATTTGGGTAATCGTTGATCGTCTCACGAAGTCAACACATTTTCTAGCAATAAAGGAAACGGATAAGTTCTCACAACTAGCTACCATTTATCTTAAGGAGGTGGTTTCTAGGCATGGGGTGGCAACTTCTATTATCTCAGATCGTGACCCGCGTTTCATTTCAGATTTGTGGCAGTTAATGCACAAATCATTCGGTTCACGCCTCGACATAAGCACTACTTATCACCCACAGACGGATGGACAAAGTGAACGGACTATCCAGACACTTGAAGACATGTTGAAAGCGTGCGTGATTGATTTTGGCAAGGGTTGGGAGAAACATTTTCCTTTGATAGAGTTTTCTGATAACAATAGCTACCATACCAGTATTCAGACAGCTCCATTTGAAGCATGTACGGACGGAAATGTCGTTCACCTCTTTGTTGGGCTGAGGTGGATGACAGCTAGATCACAGGCCCAGAGTTGGTGCTTGAAACTTCAGAAAAGATTGTTCAGATCAGGAATCGTATGGCAGTTGCACGCGACCGTCAGAAAAGCTACGCTGACAAGCGTAGGAAACCTTTGGAAATCGTTGTAGGCGATCGTGTTATGTTGAAGGTCTCACCCTGGAAGGGTGTGGTGCGTTTTGGGAAACGAGGCAAGCTTAATCCACGTTATGTTGGGCCATTCAAAATTCTGGAACGAATTGGTAAAGTGGCCTACAAGCTAGAGTTACCTGCTGAGTTGGGTAACGTTCATGATGTTTTCTACATGTCGCAGCTGAAGAAGTGTTTCTCTGATGAGACACTTGTGGTACCGTTTCAAGAGCTGAAAATCGACGACAAGTTGCAGTTTGTTGAAGAACCAATAGAAATTATGGATCGGGATATCAAGGTCCGTAAGCACAGTCAAATTCCGATCGTGAGGGTTCGTTGGAACTCAAGACGTGGACCAGAGTTCACATGGGAACGCGAAGATCAGATGAAGCTCAAGTACCCACATTTATTCCCAAATGACAAGTCTAAGTCTGGCAAGTCTAAACCTGATGCAACTAGTGAATTTCGGGACGAAATTCCCATTCAAGTTGGGGATGATGTGGCAACCACGGAAAATACACAGTCAACCTGATCTAACGCCATGCTATTTCTACCAAATTTCAGGACGAAATTTCTTTCAAGTTGGGGATGATGTGACAACCCAAGAATCCAAGATCCTTGTCTACACTTCTTTTGTTCGCAATCTCATTTTAACACTTTGTTTTGTATTATGACATGTGTAGTTTATGTGATTGATTAATGTTGCATGTTGGATAGATAGATGATTACTGTATTGATTATGTGGGTATATTATGCATGCAAACAACATGTTTCGTCGACATCAAGCTCGACGAAACACATAGGTGTTTCATCACCCACAAGCTCGACGAAACATAGTCTTTCGTCGATGGGTGGGTTATTCGCCATAAGGGCTTTCGGCCCAGGAAGTTTTTGGCCCAACATGTTACGTTAAAACATAAACTTTGATATAATAACCGTCAGTTACAAACTAAGAACCCTAGACTTCTCTCGACGGCAGCCTCTCCTTCATAACCTCTCCTCTTTGTGAAGCTTATCTCTCATGATTAAATCACTCGGTATCTTGGTTAGTGCCCATCATTATTGTTACGTGTTATTATTATGAATATTTGATGATTGATTAATATGATTTCATGAATGATGACTGTTAACCGAAGCTCTATGTGGTGATGAAAAACAGATGTGTTAGTATGATTAGATTGGAGTATTTGTGTGTTAACTTTATGTGAAACTAGGGTTTCGTCTACAACATAGTACAGTTTGAATGGATGAATGATTATGATGCTTGTTCATGTTGATGTTGATGTTAACGATTAGAATCTTATAGCCGATGAGTGTATATCTTTGATCGTGGGTTCGTAATCAAATGATGTGTTGCTTGATTTACAGTGACGATTGTAATGTAAGTTGTTTACTAATCTGTGTATTAGTGCATGGTGAAACTGTATGTCCCGGATAAATGGTTAAACAATAAATGATTGGTATAATTAGGGTTTTTGTTCATGATTTGAAAATGATTGGTTGATCTGATTGGGGAAACCATCAAGTTGTTAACAATAATTACGGCTGAAATTGATGAAACTGTTAAGGATAGTCGACGAAACATAGGTCTTTCATCAGCAAACATTCCGACGAAACATGGGATCTTTCATCGACAAGCATCCCAAAGAAATATGATCTTTCGCCACAGGGATGTTTCGTCGTGTAAGTCAATGGATTGAATAGTAAGTGTCTGTAATGATGAAGATGATAGAAACTTGTGTGTGCACACGATCTTTGTTACATATTAATGATGATATGCATGCTACGTGTTGCACTATAACCCTGTGATGAATGTAACCTGTGTAAAACATATGACTTGGGTGATTATGAGACTGATAAGTATTGTTAACCACGGTAGGGTTGGTTGATTAACTTGGAAACGGGTAACTTAACAAACCGAGCAAACCAAGGTGAGTTCACTGCCTTTTTCAAGCATGCATCCTGGGGAGGGATATCGGGTAACGTTCCGGGGAGGAATGTCAGGTTATTGGGATGTTGGTTATTACACTCATTTCTATCATTAAGTCCCACCATATACCGATTGGTTTCCGGGGAGGCAACGGGGTATTTAGTTGATAGCGCTAATAGGTTTGGCACCCTCACACCGTACCGGGGAGGACGGTCGTGAACTAATACCTTAACCACTTGACCAATGTGTGATAGAGCATTGGGGTTTGGGCAAAGAAATCTAGAGCCATCTGCGGTAATCGAGTTAATAACAACATCAAATCATTGAATCGTCTTATACTCATATCTGGTAACTAAAACGTGTTAACAAACTTTAAACTCACCAGCGTCGTCTGACACACTTGTCTGCATGCTTGCAGGTCGTTAGATTCTTGGTTACGGACTTGCTATCTGGGAGTGCTGGACTGGTCATGGGTCACAACTCGTGGATATTTATTCTTAATTTAGTACATTGTTTTGAAACACTTGAACAGCGAATTATCTTATGCTTCCGATGAA
Source organism: Helianthus tuberosus (assembly GCA_030545235.1). NCBI lineage: Eukaryota > Viridiplantae > Streptophyta > Magnoliopsida > Asterales > Asteraceae > Helianthus > Helianthus tuberosus. Next base: position 56,729,568 of record CM060406.1, read on the forward strand.
CGTTTACTTTGGTTTTAACTTATGACTTGGATTTATATTATGAAATGAATCGAATGTTCTATTTAAATATTTATTATTTGTTCAATGTGATTGGTGGCTAGGATCCTGGTACGTCACACGTCTCGTGGTGTTTCCGCATATGGTATTTTGGGGGTGTGACAGCGGCTGCACAAAAGTCATTTTTGGGGGATTGGAGGTTGTTAATCGTAGATAGAGAAATGAAGCATTGGATGAGGGAAGATGATGTTGGAAACTATACAAGGTGAATGTCGACTGGAGCATGTGCATTGGCAGCTAGGTCTTTATGTTGGGCCTACATATTGTTTGTTGGGCTCACCTGAGTATCTTTTAGACGTGATTAATTGGGCACACACAAAATTATTGATTTTAATTGTTGGACCTGATCATTAGTGGGTCTCCAATACAAGTCACACTTGTCTCAAGGAGTATTTGTCTGCTTATGATAAATCAGGTGAATCAATGAAGTCCATTCCTCTTTTATTGTTCGATGGGCCTGTTTAATTGACCGAAATATTTTTGGGCTGGTGTTTGTTTTCCTTGGGCCTGCCAATATCTTTTATTATTATCTTCTTGGGCCTCTATTGGAAACATTGATTTGCGAAAGACATTAAATGATTCATTGGGCCTCTATCTCATGAAACACTATTTTTGACAAGTTGATTCGTGAACAATTTTTTTTCCTCGTGAGTTGCAAAGTGGGGTCGAGTATTCGTGAAGCTTATTTGAATTAAGCTTTAACATCAAATTCGTACAGGTTCGGGAGCGCGGGGGATGATGAGGCATGATGAAAACAGATGATCTTTTTGAATGAGGGGTAGTCACGGTTACCGATGCAAATGTCAAAATTGGTAACTTGACTATTATGGGCCAAAAACGGTATATTTATTTCCGCACGTGAAAATTTGCTTTGTTATCGGTGTTCATATTCTCGCATTTGGTAACGATTGAAGGAACCTAGAGAGCCAAGACCGGTCCTAACGAGTTCACAAAGTCGAAGAGTTATGCCTATGATGGAAGCTTTCGGATTAGGTGTTAGCAGAACTTTGGGGGGATACAAGTCGGATCCTACGGGGCTAGGGGACTTTCCTTATCAACTAGAATATGCAAAGAAGAAAGTCGCTTTCGTGATTTTTTGGAAAACCGAGAGCATTTGAAAGATTCTGCTCAGTGGAGAGAATCTGTTCAGCGTAGTTGACGACAGCTCCGCTCAGAGGAGGGAATCTGTTAAGGTTTAGAGATTTCACCAAAGAAATGGGGGGATAAAAATTTTCATATGTTTTTGAATTTCTTCGGTAAAATTCTAAACGCAATCACAGGAGGTAGAGTTTATGATTTTCTGGTGATCCCAAAGGTTCTGAGTGAAGGGTTTTGCACAAAAACATACTGGTACCTAAAATCAACAGTAGTTTCAAAACGCTGTTCACTGAAGACCTGGGGAATCTTTATGAGAGCTGATAGTTCAAGGTTGACAAGTGTGGATTCCAACTCTATCAGGAGTTGTAGTTGAGGGGGAATTTGCAGGATTCGGTTTTGGGTTTGATGTCTCTTTGGGATTTTACAGGGATCTGGGTGTAACTCAATTCGTTGAGTTTGCAAACGATGTACTTGGTCAAGCTGACATCCTGAGTACTGATGCTAAAGATTCGTAGTGCATTACGTGGTCAACTTCACAAAGGCGAGACAATGAGATCTGGATGTAGTTCAACTAAGCGTGTTGGTTGAGCTTGCAAATGATATACTCGGTCTAGCTGACTTCCTGAGTGTTGATGTTGATGATCAAAGTGCATTACTTGGTCGATTCCACAAAGATGGTTTACAGCAGACAGTTCACAAGAAAACTCTACCAATGTAGTATGCTTGAATGAAATAGAGTTCTTATGACAAGATCAAGACTTGATGTAGTTTTTTTTAAAAATGGAACCCTTATCAAATTCCGGTTGGAGTATTGGAAGATCAGCGGAAGATCGGTCAATTTAGCCTTGCGAGGACATTGCACAACACCCAACACGGATACGCGTACTTTGAGGGGGAAATATTATATGAGAAGCTTCAAGGGTTTGGTATTGCTATGAAGACTCAAGCCAAGATACTGCTTACATGTATCATCGGTCAAGGGGGAATTTGTTAACACAGAGAAGATAACATCAACCAATACTTGACCGAAGATCGATTGCAGTTGCATTTTCATCATTCGACAGCAACGGACAAGGGGGAATTTGTTGGTGCAATTTTTGTGCCCGATGTTGTTCGAATAGATTAGATTACTTGTTATGTTGATTATGTAATAGTTAGTGAAACGGTCAAACGAACGTGTATAAACTCGCTCGTTTGAAGTGGTCAAACGAAAGGGTTATTCGTTTGACCGTGTGTTTTTGCAAATGAAGGTGGTGTGACTATAAATACCACCCTTGGTTCATTTGCAACTTTTGAAGGTTTTAGACTTGGGGGAGAGATCACCATTTGGTCTCTCCCCGGATGTATGCTCCTTTGGTATAGTTTGGATAGCTTGTAATCGGGCCGGTTTGTAACGTTATGCTACCAAATTTATACAAGAAAGTTGTTTATCCGTCTCTAATCTTCCATCTTTGAACATCATCACACACTAATCACGGGTTTCGGTCCGAATCTCGAACCTACAACATTTTCTATCTCTCCTCACAAACACTTTCAAAATATATTAAAAAGTAAATGCCGGTGAACAGTGCCTCCCCAAATATACAGATGAACAGTGAAATTTTTTCTCTCCTCCACTCACAACTACTTCCTAAAATATGCAGAACTCACTTACAAATATATACAGAACCTGCTATGAATGCTCTAAAGTTCACTCTGGAAACGGAAATTCCTATAACTATTTACCGGTTATTTTAATCAATTACATGTTAAGAGGCCTTTGCTCCAAATTGATGAATTCACCTCAATCGCTAATAAATAAAAAAATAAATAATGAGTAAACTACAATTGTGATCCATGTAATTTCATGACTTTTGCCACTTCATCCAAAAAAAGTTATTTTCTATCATTTTCATCCTCGTGGTTTCCAAATCATGTCATTTTCATCCACTTCACTTGTCACGTCTAATTTTTTACATTAAATGTGGTCTTCAGTGGTTTGATACGAACATAAACAATGTTTGATAATTAGATGTTTTTGGTCGTGAGTGTAGGGTTTAACGACTAATGATTTCACGTTATCATTGTTCAAGCCACATGCAGTCGCCCTCTTCAGTTGTCCACAATCACCCACCACTTGTCGTTGCTAGAAATTCCAATAATGTTATTTTCGTCTTTTTCCTAAAAGACTTTAGTCATGATTACTTGAGACTCAGAACTCTAAAAAAGAACTACGCTAGAGATCATATTATGAAAATTTTGATCCGTCGGAGAGTCAACAGCCTCTCGACCCCATTAGATTCGCCGATGCAAGTAAGTACTTGTTCAATTGCGTAAAAATAAAATAGTCTCTTGCGTTAGTACGGTCCCAGATGAATTTCCGTATGTTCTATTCAGTTAAGGCGTGTTATAGTTAACATCCCAGTTCAGTTAAAACAAAATGCAGGGTATACGTGAAATCAACCAAGATTCGACTTTAAAAGACATGTTGAAAGGAACTATTGGTTTTTTGTTCACTTCAATCACGACCCTATGTCTATAACTCAAATTAAATATATGTGTGGTATATTAAACGGGCAATAGAACCTAATTATCCAAAATGAAGAAATTTGTTACTGCTATCAAACTATGTTTTTTTCTAATTATCATGCAAGATAAAGAATACAAACTATGTTTTTCTAAAAGCTCATATCTTGCTTCGACTAATACCATGATTTGTAAAAGAAGTACAAGTGTTTACACCTCTAAAGCTTAGAAAAACGTTAAATGATCTTGCACATTAAAACCTCTTGAAGCCGTTGATACATCATCACCTTCTTAGTTGGTGTGATAGTAAGAAGGCATCTACCAACATGTAAAACCTACAAGGAAACAGACAATATGCAAAAACAACTCTCTATGACCATCATGTTGACAAATAGTCAAACACTTTTTATATTGTACCTAAAATTTTACAATCAATATCTCCTTTCAAGGAATTCAATTGATTCATCGTACTCCTCCAATTTTCTATTATGTTTCTTAGAATTCATCCGTTTTTGCTACTAACAAATAGAGAATAATCCATTACTTTAAGAGCTAATGGATTTCGTTCACATTTTTAAATAGACTCAACTAAAAACATAGCAACTTAATAGCTCTAATGATTCATGATCATTTAACAATTCAAGTTTGTAAAATCCAAAGAAATAGACCCTAATAACGTATATGATCTTGCTTTGGATATTAACGCTTTTATTCCAAATAAAGCGTCTAACTCATCATGTTCATTGACGTCATCAAGAACAATAAGTACCTTATTCATTAGTAAGATCTTCTTGATCTTACTCATACGCTCAGAAACACTATAAAATGTTGATTTCCAACCTGAAATATAAGAATAACAATCACATTCAAAACATAGCATTTGAAATATAAGAATAACAATCACATTCAAAACATAGCATTGAAATGTTTTAAAAACTTAACTACTCGAGCCATAACAAACCAAATAAAAATGTTATACATACCTAAAATGCAATATTCTTCTAGCAAATATAAAAACAGCCCTAAAAATTAAAGTGTGTAATATAATTTACTTATAAAGTGCGATTAAATCGCAACACAGTTAAATAGATACGCAAGCTATAGTTAGATAACCTGTCAAAATCGATAGATTGTTCATGATATGAAACACAATAAAATGTTGGGAAAGTTCTTGTTCATGACTTTTCCTTGAATTTGTATGTTTAGTATGTTAAGTTTATTTGTATTTGATCTTTTGCCATAAAATGTTATCATTGTTGGTTTCAATTCTAGTTCTTGCTCTTTGATACGCCATGTATTTTCATAAAACACAAATAAGTAAAATTGCAATATTTATTTATTTATTATGTTTATTTACCAACAAGAAAAAAAAAATTGCTATAAAAAAATTGCTATAAAAAAAATTGCAATATTTATTTATTTATTATGATTAAATATCATGCCAAATTCGGAATGATTATAACAGAGAATACATACCAACAACATCTCGATAACCGATTTGGTTCAACTAATTTTGGTTAAACAAGAGTACAAAAAAATTGATAACCGGTTTTTGGTTTATTTTTTTTTTTTTATTTTTTTTTTAAAGAAAAGGTTATGTATTATATAAAATGGAAACAAATTACACCAAGATAGCCGGTAAGCGGGCAACAAGCTGCGCCGCTACCCCTTTTGAATAGCGAAACCTAACCTAGTAAAAACGAAACCCCGATCTCTAGGAGACGAAATGTTGTTGTGAACAACCCGTTGGACCCGTTCAAGAAATCGGATGGCTTCTGGGGCCAGCGAGCCAAAGGTATCAAAGGCAAAAGGGATAAAGGAATGTTGATTATCCTCGCAGGCTTTTGCGTGTTTGTCCATTTTCTTTGCTGCCGCCCTTGCAATCGCCTGACCAGGGACAAAACCTGTATCCCGAAAGCCTACAAGGGGGGAAACCCCGGTAAGATCAACACAAGCGTGTTTACCTGCATCCCACCCGAAAACTAAAACGTCCGCGGGGCGCAATGTGGATCTTCCTTCCCTCGGATCTGTCAAAAAGTTTACGGGGGCTTCTTTCTTCACCGAGATCCCCGCCCGTTTGAGGATGTCCCCCAAGACATCACGCACCCAGTCGTGCCTATACTTAAAACCTGGCGGTTCTTTACAGTGCAGAGCATGCTCCCCAAATTGGTCTAAGCAAGCTTTCCGGCAAACCGGGCATTGCTCATCATCAGGGAATATAGGAATCATGAGCCGATATTTTAAGATAGCACGATATTCAACGGCTGACATCTTTTGGCCTAAGCCCTCAATGGGGATGACCGATAGAAAATCTTGGGCGTGGGGGCCCCGCAAGCATTCTAGGACGGCGTTCTGACGAGGGGTCGTACAGAAATCTGATCCAATATTCTGAGCGATACGACAAAACAGAGCACTCGCCAAAGTCTTCTGGGTCTTCGGTGGGGCGGTGTCCCTGTTAGCGAAACCACCAATATCCAAATCCGGGAGGTGTCTATGCAACTCCCCCAGAGCCATGTCATAATCCCCATCCATTCCAACAACTCCACTCTCACGCAAGATGTGATCTTGCATCCCCCATGATTGAGCTCGCGAGGAAACAAAACCGTAAATGGAGACATCCATGGCCGATAGAAGCCCCAGCCCCCCATCTTACAGGGCAGAGAAGCAACCCGCCACTGAAAATCCCCAAAAAACGGACCCCCACACACCACAATGTCCTCTATAGCCCCCCGAAGCCCTTTATCGAATAAGGATACTGCCTCCTTTACAAACACAGGTTGACAAGTTCGCAGACCAAAAAGGAGCTTGGCGACACCCATGCAAGAGCGCAGCAGGAGAAGCTCACTTTGTGGGTCTCGGAGTTGCGAAAGGCTACTCATAAGGTCCACTGCCCGGGAAGCTCGCCGCGCAGCCAAAGCATTAATGAAACTGGGGTCCCGGCTCACAGCTCCCCCAAGGAGTCTCACGCTCCCCGATGGTCTTCCAATCTCCTTCGGGAATAAACTAGCCTCCAATTTTTCTCCATTGTAAGACGGCCAATATACCTCTTTTTTTTTATATTAAGCCGAAGCCCCAAAGGTGGCCCCTCAGATTGAATGATAGCCAGAGCCTTTGCTACCTCAGATGTTTTTCCCATAATAGTACCACCATCCAAATACCACGCGTGGAAGGGGAGGGTGCAATTTTCAGATAATTCAGTTTTTTGTTGATTTGGGTTCTGTTTCGTTTGTTTTGGTTTGGTTTAGGTTAACAATTCAGTTATGGCTCATCGATAACCGATTTTGGTTAATAACCGATAGGTGCATGCACGATGCAGCGGTAAACACAAACATTGCCATGGTGTGCATTGTTCCGTTGGTTAGAATATTATCCTCAACTGAAATCGAGGTCATTGATTAGTCTATTTTATTAACCAAACTGTTTTTAGTTAACGGATTTAGTTTATTTAGGTAGATTGACGGTTTTTGGTTTGATTCGTCTAATTTCAATTAATAGCCAAAACCAAACTTGGGCTAAAATTTTTGTTTATAAATGCATGAAATTTAGATATAAATACATGAAATGGGGGTAAATGTACATGAAATGAACGTATAAATACATAAAATGAGGGTATAAATATGAAATACATGAACTGAAGGTATAAAAACTAGAAATATATTGGTTCAATTGAGTTAATTTTGGTTAAATGAGGGTACAAGAAAATCGATAATTGTTTTTGGTTAATTTAGGTTTCGGGTTAATCATTTTTTAGGTAATTCATTTTTTGGTTGTTTTCGGTTCGGTTAAAGATTCATTTATTATTCACCCTTAGATATTGTTAATCACGTAACATATCAATTTTTTTAATTAAAAAAACTATAGCAATACTATACTCAAATTAAAGGGAATAAAATACTCTTTTGTATGGTGTAACTTAAAAAAACATTAACGTACCAAAATGTTATGACCGTTTAAAAATCGCGAGGGTAGTTTTTTAGAAAGGGATAAAGTGTAACTATTAACTATCTATAGTTTTGTTAAAGATGAGGGATTAAAGTGTAATTTAGATGAAACGATTAAATTGACAGTATTTAATCACTTGACATAACATAGCTATTAAACATTATGGGATAATGATTAAGTACGTTGGGTTTTAATCACTTGTACATTAAGGCATCATCTGCTTGTACCTTTTAATCCACACGTCAATACTGAGAAGACAAGTATAGAAGCGTCGACAAAAAGGAGTAGCTCTCACGGTACTTTTGGACTTTTTTAAAAACATTATATTTTATAAGATATGACAAGAATACATAAAAAGAATTATAAGTTTGTTTATGGAGAGAAAAAGTGTTACTTTTATGTTTAGACTCAAAGATTTAAGTGTAATAAGATGGGGGGCTAAAATATAATTATTATTTAAAATACCAATTTACCCTCATTTTAGAGGTGTATTTATAAATTAAGGGAAAATTGGTTTTTAATAAACCAACATTTGCCCCATTGGTAATTAATAATCCTACCTACAGAATTGGTAAATAATAATCCTACGTTTCAATATGTTGGTACTCAATAGACCTCCGTTAGTTTTTTGTAACTGAAGTTAGTTTTTAAGTTTTATTTGTTACACAAACAGTCCCTGTAGTTATACTTTACTAGTTTTAAGTTTTATTTATTACACAAACAGTCCCTGTAGTTATAAAAAAAATTATAAAAAAAAAATCTAAAAAATCTAAAAAATTCAAAAAAATCATAAAAATTCTAAAAAAATCAAAAAAATCATAAAAATTCAAAAAAAATCAAAAAAATCATAAAAAGTCATAAATATTCAAAAAATTCAAAAAAAGCAAACGTTTCGACCCGGACCGTTTCGACCCGTACCGTTTCCACGCGTACCGTTTCGACCCGAACCGTTTTCGACCCGGACCGTTTCGACCCGTACCGCCACCACTACCACCGCACCGCCGCCACAGCACCGCCACCACCACCACCGCCACCACAACCACAGCACCGCCACCACCGCCACCACCTCCGCCACCACCACCACCGCCGCCGCCACCACCGCCGCCACCACCGCCACCACCACCACCGCACAGCCGCCACCACCACCACCGCCACCACCACCACAGCACCGCCACCACCACCGCCACCACCGTTTTTGAAACGGTACGGGTGGAAACGGTACGGGTCGAAACGGTACGGGTCGAAACGGTACGCGTCGAAACGGTACGGGTCGAAACGGTCCGGGTCGAAACGGTCCGGGTCGAAAACGGTTCGGGTCGAAACGGTACGCGTGGAAACGGTACGGGTCGAAACGGTACGGGTCGAAACGGTACGCGTCGAAACGGTACGGGTCGAAACGGTCCGGGTCGAAACGGTCCGGGTCGAAACGGTCTGGGTCGAAAACGGTTCGGGTCGAAACGGTACGCGTGGAAACGGTACGGGTCGAAACGGTACGGGTCGAAACGGTACGGGTCGAAACGGTACGCGTCGAAACGGTACGCGTCGAAACGGTACGGGTCGAAACGGTCCGGGTCGAAACGGTCTGGGTCGAAAACGGTTCGGGTCGAAACGGTATGCGTGGAAACGGTACGGGTCGAAACGGTACGGGTCGAAACGGTCCGAGTCGAAACGTTTGCTTTTTTTGAAGTTTTTGAATTTTTATGACTTTTTATGATTTTTTATGATTTTTTTGATTTTTTTTGAATTTTTATGATTTTTTTGAATTTTTTTGATTTTTTTAGAATTTTTTAGAATTTTTATGATTTTTTTTATTTTTTAGATTTTTTTTATTTTTATGATTTTTTTTATAACTACAGGGACTGTTTGTGTAATAAATAAAACTTAAAACTAGTAAAGTATAACTACAGGGACTGTTTGTGTAACAAATAAAACTTAAAAACTAAGTTCAGTTACAAAAAAACTAACGGAGGTCTATTGAGTACCAACATATTGAAACGTAGGATTATTATTTACCAATTCTGTAGGTAGGATTATTAATTACCAATGGGGCAAAGGTTGGTTTATTAAAAACCAATTTTCCTAAATTAAGAATGAAATAGTTCTAATTTTTTTGGGTATCTTAAAATGTCTCTCCCTCATGCATTTTAATATAGTATAGATAATGGGTGAACGGTGTCCCTCATGTTTACAGATGAATAGTAACATTTTCTCTCTGTTCTACTCACTATCACTTACAACCACTTTTCATAAAATAAAAACATCTCTCACACAATTTGGTGGAAGGGATGTGAATGCTCTTACACGATTTAAATAAAAAAAATAGATTGACTATAATTTTAATTTATAGGTGTTATATATAAAGTTGTGTATTACATAGGTTAAGTATTAAAAAATGTAAACTTCTATATCATTGTTATCACACGGTTAAAATTTGTAAAAATATTATAATATAATCTTATACGTTCATAACTCATGAATTTTATCATATAGGTTGAGTAATATATACTATAATCTTATAAAAATGTATAACAACGTTAATAAATTTAATAATATTATAATCTTATCACATGGTTGAATATATGTATTGTTAATGGTTATATCAAATGTTTAACAAATTATGATAGTATTTAATTTTTTTTCGTTTGATAAGTTTAATGGTTTTTTATAAGATTTGTGCGGAAGTGGTATATTATAAATTAAAGTTATAATATTATTTGTATTATTATATAACTTCTTTGTTAAAAAATTATTTTATAATACTAGGAAGTTTGACCAACATTTTATGGTAACAATTGATGTGTATATATATGGTGGGGTTCTAGAGTGAACACTAGTGTATTTGTGAACTGAGTGAACAAACCATGACCATTGATTTAGATCATCAAATCGTAAAATACATTAGTGTATTTTCATCATCAAATCCTAGCCATTGATTTACACTTGTGTATTGATAATCAAGAGCTAGGATTAGTTCACTAGTGTTCACAATCAAGGGTGCGGTTCTAGAGTGAACAATACTTTATTTGTGAACTAAGTGCACAAATCCTAGCGATTCATTTAGAAGATCTAGAGTTTTTTTATCAATGACAAGATTGTAATTATAATGTTATAAGTTCCCTTTAAAATAAATGACATGAGGGTATTTTTGTCATTTTGCATTGTTTAAAAAATATAATCAAAAATCTCTAAAATCTCGCTAGTTTCCATTTATACAAGATACACAACTATTAGTTTATACACATATGTATAGTATCGCTGGTATCAGTTTATACAAGATATACAGATGTTAGTTTCTACACATGTGTACAATCTCTCAAACTATCAATTCATACAAAATACACGGTTATTAGTTTATACACATGTGTACAGGATTTTATACATCTGTATATTATATTCAGAAATTGTTACATATGTGTATATTAACAGCATATAGTATACTATGCATGCACACGAGCAGATTTATATAAAATTATGAAATTAATTAAACCAAACAAGTGTACACATTGTGTATCAACGATTAACATACCGTATATTTTTACTTTAATTGATTGTAAACGTATATTTTTTTCTCATCAAAATGAATACATACCGATAGGATCTGGGTATGTCTTGAAAGAGAGCGATGGGCACGTTGACGCAATGAACGTCGGTCTTCACAGGGGAAAAGAGCAACATCAGCGGTTATGGGTGTAGAAACAAACGTTTCAACCAATAAGGGGGTTGTCAGGTGCTGGTACTGGGTTAGATAGTAGGGGTGCAATGCTTAGTAAACCGAAAGGAGAGGGTCATAACCAAGTAAGGGTGCAGGATCAGTAGGTGCAACTTCAAGCTGACCCGAAAGGTGTAGAAGCTAGCTCAAGAGCAGGCTCTGGGGCGTCTAACGGTGTGGTGCCTCGAGCAGGTGTTAATGCAGCAGTCATAACGGCGCTGTCATCCGTGCTGGTAGAAAAATGTAATCCGGCCATCTGTAAAGGCTGTGAAACGTCACACCCTCAAAGGAGTCTGAAATCGAGTGTACACTAGAATCGGAGGGTAGCTTGATTACAGGGATCTCAAAATGTGCAATTAGTAACAATGTTTTCATTTTATTTTCCATCATCATGGGTGTCAGTAGAAGGACCATCAGTAATCATGTCTACGTCATCATCAATGTAATCCGGCCATCTGTAAAGGCTGTGAAACGTCACACCCTCAAAGGAGTCTGAAATCGAGTGTACACTAGAATCGGAGGGTAGCTTGATAACAGGGATCTCAAAATGTGCAATTAGTAACAATGTTTTCATTTTATTTTCCATCATCATGGTTGTCAGTAGAAGGACCATCAGTAATCATGTCTACGTCATCATCAATCGTTCGTCGAGTAGCCCATCTCCGGAAGGAATGTCCACAGGAGGCGCATTGTCGAGGATTGGAGCCATAGTGTGCTCACCATCGGGATGACCAGTGATGAAGTGGTCATGGATCGAAACAATAGTGACAGAAGGATTCTTGTCAGAGAAACCATCAGCAAGGGTAAAGTATTACTAGAATCTGGTAGCACGGACTGTTAGAAGTCGTCCTCGCCCTTAGTCAGCATATCAGGATCACTCTCAGTATCTGACGTAATTGTCTCTGGCGCAGATGTAGTCTCGTTATCTGTGGCGGTGGTCATAGGGTTATCAATGTCTGATAACTCGTTCTCTAATTAGAGTGACATGTGTGCCGGTGCGTAACATGTATATCCATAGTAGTTACTAACAATTAGTGTATGCGAATAAGTACCACGTATGCACGTACATCAACATTAAATCAAATAAGCATGTAAGTCACAATTAATGTAAGCAAGTAATCATCCTAGTCTTCCCCAGACTATCCTCCCAGTTTCTCAAACTGAACTCCCTAGTCTCTCAGACTATCCTCCCAGCCTCTCAGACTGATCCTCCTAGTCTCTCAGACTATCCTTCCAGCCTCTCAGACTGATCCTCCTGGTCTCTCAGACTATCCTCCCAGCCTCTCAGACTGATCCTCCTAGTCCCACTAGACTAACCTCCCAGCCTCTCAGACTGAACTTTCTAATCCCACTAGACTAACCTCCCAGCCTCTCAGACTGAACTTTCTAGTCCCACTAGACTAACCTCCCAGCCTCTCAGACTGAACTTTCCAGTCTCTCAGACTAAAATCTCCCAATCTCTCAGATTGCTCCTCCTAGTCCCACTAGACTACTCCCTCAGCCTCTCAGACTGGGCCTCCTACTTCCTCAGCCTCTCAGACTGAGCCTCCTGGTCCCACTAGACTACTCCCTCAGCCTCTCAGACTGAGCCTCCTAGTCCCACTAGACTACCCCCTCAGCCTCTCAGACTGAATTATAAATTTAAATTTGGAAATGTGTATTTGTGCCTTTTGTTTGTAAAAAGGTTTGTTTCCTGGATCTGGACGTTTTGTGCATGCAATGAAAACATGTTGTGAAAACATTTTCGTGAGAGCCCTAGTGATCATAGTCTAGACTCGAGAAGGAATCCTAGTTCGCTATGATCAAGGCTCTGATACCAAGCTGTCACACCCTGGCTTTGCGGAAGCGTGGGTATATTTGGTGTGACTTGTTAATACCATAGCAACAATCATAACAATGCTATATGATAAAAACATGAGATATTCGTCCATTAATAAAGTTTAGAAAAATCCCATTTTCAACAATCACAAAATAAGTTTACAAACCTTAACTTGATTTAATTGAGTTCATAAAGACTTAGCAAACGGCTTTAAACCATACTAGGTTTAGAGATATGTAACCCGTCCAGGAAGAGGTTACACCTTCTAAACCCTGAATGACTTCTTTATTCAAACGCAGCTTGAAAATACGTGCATACCGTGACAGATCCGTTAGTTTCCTGAAATACATGTAGTTTGAAAAATCAACATAAAGTTGAGCGAGTTCATGTGTAAGTGAGTCTGTATAACTCGTTAGAATATGTCTGTATAAAAGTATGTTCTTGGTATGTAGCAGTAAGGAAAAAGAGATCGATTAATGTGTAGCTAATACATTAATATGTGACATGGCCTAGGAAGCACTCAAACCTGTAACGCGGATTTCGTACCGGTCCTTCCGGCGGAACGACATAGTCACCACATGCAGCCACACGCTGGCCCATGTGTGGGGCTCGCAACACCCGATAGATCTATCACTCATGCCTCTCGGTCCTTATACAAGGATTAATGGTCTTACGATAATAGCCTATCCATTCACGTGATCTAGCAGTAAGTTCCTTAGCTAATCATACCGTGTATAAAATGTTTGTAGTAAATGTAACATGTATTTCACCCCCGAAGTGAACGACATAGTCACCACATGCAGCCACACGCTGGCCCATGTGTGGGGCTCGCAACACCCGATAGATCTATCACTCATGCCTCTCGGTCCTTATACAAGGATTAATGGTCTTACGATAATAGCCTATCCATTCACGTGATCTAGCAGTAAGTTCCTTAGCTAATCATACCGTGTATAAAATGTTTGTAGTAAATGTAACATGTATTTCACCCCTGAAGTGTAAAAGCTGAAAACAGTTGAGAGAAAAGGGGGGGACATGAACTCACTGTATTGCGTCTTCAGTATGTGTAACCCAAATCTCCGCGGCAAACACGACTACCTACAATGGTCTAACGTCTATTAGACGAACGGGTAGTGTCTTGTCTTAGTATGTATGTTTTTGAGTTACGATTCTGGTATTATTCCAAGTTATAATAATTGTATTTAGTTCTGGACTAATAGTTAGACAACCATATTAGAGTTATACTTCTCAAGTATCGTATATGCGTATTTCCTTCCCAAGGATGGGGGTATTTATACATGTGCGTTCTTATAATTCCAAAAGTATATTATTAAGTCCCACTTAAATAAATATATTTTAATTCGTTTGCCTAAAATATTCCATCTCCAAAATATTCATATTCTTCCCAAAAATATTATATTTTACTTCATACAATTCTCAACATATATATATATATATATATATATATATATATATATATTCCCAAAAATATTATATTTTATTCCATACAATTTCCAAAATATAATACTCTGTCAAAATACACCATTAAGAGTATTTTCCGAAAATACATAAGTTACATTTTAAAGTTCGTGTGGCAATAATAATACCGGTGTAACTTAAATATTTATACGTGAAAGCGTTGGTATTATTTTGGAGTCGTGCTTTCATAATGAATTCCAGTTATATTATTTTTACTCTAAAAATAATATATAGTTCTCAAATTAATCATAAAATCACACAAGTGTTTTATTATGAAATATATATTCTCAATATATTTTCATCAAGTTTTATTTAAGAAAGTCCACCTCCGACACTTGGTAATTTTTGTAATAAAAATCATGGCGAAGTTTGTTTGGAAAACAAGTCAAAAATATATTCACAACACTTGTCACCAAAAACATTTCTAAGTGTTATATTTTCTGGAAAACTTCGCCAGAGTTTCCTCTGTAAACGGAGGCGTCCACGCTTACTAGCGTATCATTTTCTTTTGTAAAATCATTCAATCAGTTCTCAATTAACCAACCCGTCATTCAGGCATGCAAAACACTACTTATATCGTTTCAGTTTTATTATACAAAACTGGGCCGTTTTCGAGTATTTTAATAAAATAATTATCTTATTCCAAAAATTCCCAAATTTTTATAGAATGTCTTATACTAACCAAAAAATATTGTGTAAAAATATCGGGATCCAAATCATCACCAATATTTTATAGAAAATCATTTTCCGGACCGAAATCAGATTTATCTTTTTCTGACCACAGTCCACGGAATAATTTATTTAAAATTCATCGTAAGTCCGATTTATGAAATTCCAGTGGGATAATTACAAATACATTGGTGGTTATCTACAGTAAAATTTTCATGATTTAACTCTACACAGAATTCGAGTTATGACGGAAAACATAACTCCCATTTACTGCTGTAAAAATGCAGCTCTAGCTGCTGTTACAAAACGACACCTTAAAAATAGTAAATGAAGTACAAAAATTATGATTCCGGTGTCATTAGAACCGTATTTCATAGTACATATATCTAGATTTCAGAAAATACACTTTTTGTTTAGTTAAGGACCTGTTACAGCCAGTTAAAGTCGGCTAAAAGTGCAGATCAGCATGCTGTTTGAAGGTTAAATGTTACTAAAACACACCCATATGTTCGCCAACCTTTCTAATATGATTAAAATCAGATCATGAGTCTGTTACAGCAGATTATGGTTTGTTTATTTCAGATTTATCATGATTTATACCAATAGTTTCTTTTTAACCAACTAGTTCATCATACTATCAAGTCTTTTAGTTTTGATCTTTAGTGTTCTCGAGTTTTATCCGTTAAACCTCTTATTAACCACTTTAAATAAGAACAAGAGGGTGTTTAGAATCACTTACTACTAGCTCAAGGCTAGGGAAGATTCAAGGCGAAAACTAGGTGGTTAATAGCGATGTAGAGAGGTCCTTGCGATTCCGTAAGCACCGAGCCTCCTCGTATGCGACCTTTCACCTTTGTGTGTGAGTGGAATTGCAAGATTGAAGTTGAAAGTGGGTGGATGGTGGGTGTTGGGTTTCGGCCGAGAGTAGCCAAGAGGGAAAAAGAAGTGCAATTTTTTGTTAAGTGTTGGTGAATGTGAAGGTCTTATCCCATGTGCATACTTATAATCTCTAACCAACATTAACTAAAAGATAATATGTAAACTAGATATTAGGCATCAAGAATAAAATAATCAAGCTTAGTGGAGGGTGTCCCCACATGGGGAAACCGATCCTTCAAGGGGGGGTGGGTATTTAATTGGTTTTCAACTATCTAGCTAAGTATTAGTTAGTTAATTAGGTATTTAAATTAGAGTATTAGTGTGTTATGTTTTGTAACGGGTGTTAGGGTATTCGGGGACCCTAACTAGCTCAGAAAAAGAAAAATAATGTCAATATTTTTATGTTCCGGGTAAAGTCCGATTGTTCGGTTGGATATTAATCCGTTAAAGTGCTAAATAAGCATTTAAAGTGTCGTTAATATTATTTTTAGTGACATAATAAATTCCCGACACTTTGGAAAGTGTCTAGTATTATTTCCCCATGTTTTTGCACTTTACTAGTTAATTTAAATGCTAAATTTGTATTTAAAGTGCAGAATTTTGTACTTAAAGTACGTTTTAGGCACATCCGGTCACTATAACTATCACCTAGTGACGCAGTTTAACAATCCTCACCTCCCTACACTCCCTACTAATGTAGTAATCTATTCCCAGCTCATACTGGCCTCAGAGACAGTGCCTGTCTGATGCTGGCTATGTCAGCATGTTTACTGGGTTATCCGTTCGTTGTGCTACTGTGTTTTTGTGCATCAAGTTTGTCACTATAGTTCTGTGTAAATAATGGAGTGACGGCAATAAAGTATGATGCATGTACGTGTATGTATCAGAATTCAAGTAGCAGTTTAATCACAACTGTAAGCAAGCACAGTAATTAAGTATTAATTAAATATTAATTAATTCGTACGGATACCTGGTTTGGTGAGGGTTGTCACAGTGAACACTAGTGTATTTGTGAACTGAGTGAACAAACCATGACCATTGATTTAGATCATCAAATCGTAAAATACACTAGTGTATTTTCATCATCAAATCCTAGCCATTGATTTACACTTGTGTATTGATAATCAAGAGCTAGGATTAGTTCACTAGTGTTCACAATCAAGGGTGCGGTTCTAGAGTGAACAATACTTTATTTGTGAACTAAGTGCACAAATCCTAGCGATTCATTTAGAAGATCTAGAGTTTTTTTATTAATGACAAGATTGTAATTATAATGTTATAAGTTCCCTTTAAAATAAATGACATGAGGGTATTTTTGTCATTTTGCATTGTTTAAAAAATATAATCAAAAATCTCTAAAATCTCGCTAGTTTCCATTTATACAAGATACACAACTATTAGTTTATACACATATGTATAGTATCGCTAGTATCAGTTTATACAAGATATACAAATGTTAGTTTCTACACATGTGTACAATCTCTCAAACTATCAATTCATACAAAATACACGGTTATTAGTTTATACACATGTGTACAGGATTTTATACATCTGTATATTATATTCAGAAATTGTTACATATGTGTATATTAACAGCATATAGTATACTATGCATGCACACGAGCAGATTTATATAAAATTATGAAATTAATTAAACCAAACAAGTGTACACATGTGTATCAACGATTAACATACCGTATATTTTTACTTTAATTGATTGTAAACGTATATTTTTTTCTCATCAAAATGAATACATACCGATAGGATGTTGTTCGATTCAATTCGATACGGTTTATAGCGATATGTTATGAGTTTATCGAAAGCAGAAAATTTTATTGTTTTCTTATTACTTTAATTGATTGTAAACGTGTATTTTTTTTCTCATAAAAATGATAAATACCGGTACGAGGTTGTTCGGTTCAGTTCGATACGGTATGGTGGCGATATGTTATCAGTTTATAGAAAGCAGAAACAACAAAGATAAATACGGATACCGATACAGATGTTGTTCACTCGATTTGGTACAATAGCGGCATGATATTTGTTTTCGAAAAAAATATATAACATAATGTTGAAATAAAATAAACATAGAATGCAAACGAACTGAACCGATATCAACTGAAAAAACAAGGTATTGATATTTGTTTCTGATCGATGTAATGTTTTTTTCTTAATGTGTAGTATCAAATCGAGCTAGAAATCTGATTTTGTATAAGAATCAAAATGAACACACTCCAAAATATGACTTTAAAACCCTTGAATGATTTGCAAATGATAATACAAGTGTAGCCCCCAAATCTTTCTAGAAATGTGTGTCCTAAAACCCTAATCATCTCTTTCTATATATAGCCTAAACAACTTTGGCTAATTACATTAAGGACCCTAGAGATTAAAACTTACCAAAAGTAGCAATAAACATGAGGACTAATTAAATAAGATAATAAATATATTTTGTCTAAACAAAATATATTTAATTTTCCAAAGCAGTATAACCATCAACTCTCGAACGTTCACACGCCATATCTTTCTTCGATCTTCTCGTGTCGACTTGTGCGTTGACTTTGACTTGTTTGCGTTGACTTCGACACGTTGGCGTTGACTTTGTTGACTTGATTCGTTGATAACATTAGACTACTCGATTTAGACCCAACAATCTCCCCCTTAGGCTAATGTTATCAAACTCTTGCATCATCTTTAGAACCGTCAACTTCATGCATATTGTAATTTTCAATTTGGCAAGCTTCAGTCTCAATTTTAGACCCAACAATCTCCCCCTAGACTGATGCTTTCCAAATTTTCTTCACTGAAGATCTTCTCTTGACACTTTGCTCTTCGAGTACTTTATATGAATAAGCTCCCCCTTTTTACATGCATCATCTTTGACAAGCCGGAACAAGCTTTTCTGCCTCTCATTTTCTTGAGTGAATCAGAAGACGTAGGAGGAGGATTCCTAGCTCGGTATCTTCTGTAATCTTCAGGAAACAAGTGCTTTGGTCTGGTATATTGCTCAATTGATGATCGGCCATAATTGCAGCAAATAGTCGAAGTAACCTGTTCACAGACATAAACACAACTCCACATTTTCTTTTAGACTGATTCAGAGTACAGACAAAACTGTATTCATCTGTAGTGTGCAATGGAAAGAGTATCTCAAGCGGTTTGAGACACGATTGATGTGATATGGAAGACTTAAAAAAACAACTGTACACAAATCAAAATATTTTTGGATTTTTAGATTTTTTTTTTTTAACTTTCAACCTTTGAGATTTAGAGCTGATCAAATATGAGATCATACCAACTTGAAAAGCCTAGTCACACTTCAACTTTCTTTAGGATAGCTACGACTCAAGAACGATTGCTGGTATGTTTGTCCTCTTAAATCCATGCATCCTTCTTTCAACATGCTTTCGGTGAGCTTGTTTATCATGTTTTGGTAATATTGACAAGAATTCTATGGCCCCCACACAAGCTATTGAGAATAGAATCATTACGCCTGTGAGTCCCACATCAGGACATACCCCCGCGATCAAGGTATGCACAAAGGTTCTTCATAACAGGTGAGTATATTGGATTCATTCTTTTCAACGATAGAGCGGAGATCAGGTCTGTACTTTCGTACAACAGAGATCCCAAGAACTATCGAGGGCTGAGACAGATAGTTCGGTGAACAGGTCAGTACTTTCGTATAGCAGAGAGACCGAAACTAATCCATCAAAAGGTTTTGGCCAAAAAAAAAATGGCACTTATTATCAAAGGGTTTGGCCTTTTTTTTAAGGCGCTTATTATGAAGGGATATCATAGGAGTTCTAGGTCAGCATGTATCTGGATGCAGCAGAAGACCAACTATGATACCCCCGAATGAAAACCAATATAAAGACCCGAGATCTCATACTTTGGCAATCTATCAACACAAGATTTAAGACCATTAAGCCATATGCTGCAACGTGTTACCCACTATGATGGGTAATGCCTGAGAAAAGCCAGAATCCTTGTGTAGAAGTTATGTTTTGCTCCCTAACAGCAGTTTACTCGTTGGTGTTGCTGAATCTACCGACATATCGTTAACTTGGAGCCGTATCCTCCATCAGATCCTATTCATGCGAAGACATAATCAGATTAGTTCCTATCATTTCTCATATAAGATCATGATTATTTTGTAATAATCACATCTCATGGTCTAGGAAGTATTTTAATACTCCCCCTTAAAATTTTATTTATGTACAATCATTTACTGAAAAACTAAAAATTATAAAACATGTATTTACAAAATAAAGTCTTCCACACCAGGCACACAAAAGCATATGTCAGCAAGAAAATGAGTGTGTTACAGTGTAGTTGAGTGCGCGACCAGGTTAGATACCATAACCAAACTTGTGATTTTCCTCTTTAAACTTATACCAGAAACAACCACTGATAATAACCGGTGTTACTAACAGTCCTCCTTGGATGTTCCTACACTCATAAGCAATTCAGTTAGAGAGTGGAACCCAAGCCATCGTAGTCTTGGGTTGCCCGCTTTCATCAAAATAAGAAACCTCCCGATATACCAAATCTTTTCCCCCATTGATTTCTTTTACAACCATTGGTTTGACTCGCCAAACCTGTGTTGGTTTAAAAATTTTGTTTGTAAAAGATTTAAAGTTTGAAACAATTTTATGTTTAAGACCCGGAGGGAAAGATTGAGGTTTTGATTTGTTGGTCCTTTTCGTCTTTGAATCATGTGAAACCGGCTTCACATGTGGAGATCTGGATGGAAAGTTTTTCATCTGATCTTTCAAAGATGTGTGATTTTTACCTTTTGATCCAGAGAAGCAATATTGGTTGCCTTTACCGTCTGGATCGTGTCGTTCTGGGCATTGCTTGAGCACATGACCTTCTTTTCCACACCTAAAACAAGCCTTGAATGGCTTTTGAGACTTTGAAGTTCCGTGTGATGAAACTAGGTGCGGGGATTGCTTTAAGCTTGACTCAGCATGTTGACACACGTGAGGTTCGATAACTTCAGATGATCTTTTGATCTTTGACTCCCCAATACTTTCATTCAACACTGATTCATCATCTGAGCTTGTGTAGTCTTCAATAACTAAGTGTTCTTCTAGTGGATCTTGATTAACTAGACTTGCAGTGTCATTTGAGGTTGTTGGTTCTTGAACACCCGATGCTTCAAGGTCTTCAACCATTTTACAAGCATCTGTTACTGAAGTTTCTGAGTCATTTGAGCTTTCCCATTCTTGGTATGACTGAAAATCTGAATCGTGATCATCACTTGAGCTTCCTTCGCAACCTTCTGAAGTTGTGGTGCTTGAGTCTTCACTGCTGCTTTCTTCATTTGGCTCCTTATCAGACTCTGACATACCTGTATGAGATGGAACATATTCTGGAATTTCCTCGGTGAGGAATTTTCCGAATCTGTTTTGTTTCAATTCTAGAACAAACACGGGAGGTTCACACACCACTTTTTCATCACAAAAAGCAGAATTTAAATCATGGCATTCAATCACTACATTGTCGTGGTTGTGGTTTTTAAATGTAGGCACACGGCCATTACAGTCATCCCGAATGTTAAATTTAGGCACATGGCCATTACAGTCATTTTGAAACGATGTATTGTTTTCCTTATTGCAATTCCAGGCGAGTTAACGGTGGAATAACTGTCGCCTGAATAGCCTATGCCTATCTTCGAACCACCACAATCATCATCGTATCCATCTTCTTCACGCTTAATCACATCTGCACTGTTATTAGAAAGATTAGTAGCCTCTTCATTTTCACAAGAAACATTTTCAGCAACAAGATCATTTTCATTAATCAAATCATTATCAGGATGAGGAGATGGCATGGGTACATAGTTTTTGCTATGTGGCGGAAAGAAGAGTTTTCTTTCGTTTCCGAGCTTGTCCTTGTACCCAATCCCATCCTTCACATATGTCGGTCGTTGGCAATTTTTAATGTCAACCAATGCCTTTTTACTGACGTTCCATTTATCAATTATGATTTGCAATCTATTGTTTTCATTTTGAGATTTTTCTAATCTTTCAGTTAAGTCGTTTATGAAAAAATCTTTTCTGAAAACAAATTCTTTTAAAGTCTGCATTTAAGCTAAAGTCGAATTCAACTTTCTCTGATATGCAGCTTCATTTTCTTTCAACTCTTTGTTAAATTGCAAAACTTTTTCTTTGTCTCTAATTAGGTCACGGTTGAGAGATTTGTAATGTGCCACGACGTTCACACATGGTTGGGAACATAATTTGACTTTAAACTCGTAAGGAATGTTGTTTTCCAAGTCTTCCTCATCCCTTTCTTTGTTGGATTCCATTTTCATCGCCTCTTCAGGAATCTTTTCTTCTATCTTTTCACTTGCTGCACTGCTCCCTTCTTCCTTCTTCACAGCTTGAGTATCATCGACCACATTATTCTTTTCATTACATTGTGGAGCCTTTTCAGAGTTTGCGGAAGCATTGTTGAAGTTTGACGCTTTTGCAGCTTGTGAGCTAGAGTCGTTGGAGATTTTTGGGGGTACAGATGTCATGTTCTTGTGCGCATCAGCAGATTGGACAGATTTATGAGGATGTTCGACTTGATCTCTTTCGAAAGATTCTAGAGCATCAATCACATATGATAACGTGATTGGATTCCAGTTGTTTAAGAAACTTTGTTTAATTTTCATACATTTTAAGCTCCACTCTTTTGAAAGTGAGTTCAAAAGTTTACTGATTGCAGCGCGGTTGGTGATGTGATTACCGGCCTTTTTCATTTTCGCCATCATGTTTAAAAATCGCCTGATGTAATCTGATAAGTTTTCCCCGCGTAAGCCGCTGAACATGTCATATTCCTTTTGGACCATGTTTCTTTTGTTCCGAATCAGTTCCTTGTCTCCTTCATAGAAATCAATCAACGCGAACCAAAGTTCATTCGCCGTCGTGGACTCTTCAAACATGTTGTAGTCGTTCGTTGATAGGGCCATTGTTAAAGCAGCGTGAGCCCGACGGTCACATTGGATCAATGCCTTGTCTTTATCTGTGTAAGTTGAGGGATCGTTGTTGACTACACGCATGCCATCACGAACGGTCATGGGGACGTGTGGTCCGACAGTGATCGAGATCCATTGGTTATAGTCCGTGTACTCGAAAAAGGACTTGATTTGGTTTTTCCAACTGCTGAAATTGGCTGATCCTTTCAACTTTGGAGGTCGGGGTGCGGTTCCTATTTCATGTTCAACTTGTGCAATGCGAGTCAACTGATTTTGAAACATTTTTTTTTAATTAATCCCCCCAAAAAAAAATTGTATCAGCTCAAAACTCAGGTCAAATTACTTTAAAAATAACCACTTATCAACCCGAAAAGTATCAACTCGAAAAGCCCAAAACATAACTTAAAAAATCCTGCGCTAACTCAATTTTGCGAAAACAGATTAATTTTAAAAGGCCTAAAAATAAACTATGAATACCCGACCCAAAAATAGTTAATATTTCAACAAGAAATTAATTCTCATTTTCCTTTTAACAACTGATGTTGACATTAAAAAAAAAACAAAAAACTCTTGTCTTTTTCTTTCTTAAAAACCAACGGTTCTAATTGTGTGGGACCAGTTAGTTTCACAAAAAAATTTTGAAATTTTCTTTTCACAGTTGTCTAGATGAGGACATATCAATCCGGATGTCAAACTTTTTATTAAATAGAGTTTTGACTTCTCTTTAATTGCTTGGATGCTTGGAGACAACCACCAAAACCCTAAAGATAACAACTCAGCCGTCACCTTCTTTATCTCCCTCTCTCTTCCACACACAATGAACAAACCCTAAAGATTTAAAGTTGCAGCCGCTACTTTCGAATCACTCTCTCTACTTCTATTCTCTCACTTGAACAAACACACACTCAAAAGATGATAGCTTGCGGCGGATTGTGGTGATGCAGTGTTCGCGGCGGAGGTGGTGAGATCGACGGCGTGTGGTGGTGAACGGTGTATGGTGTTTTTTAAAGTAAGAGGCGGCGGAGAAGTGGTGGTCGTGGGTGGCGGTTTCAGCGGTGGTTGGGGTTCGAGTGGGTGGTTGTCGGAGTTTTACGGTGAGGAGACGGTGGTATTGATGGTGGACGGTGGGTTTATTGTACGGAGCTTTTTTTTTTTTGCAATGTTAAAGGTTTTCTGTGGTTTTGTTATAAAAAAAATTCTGATTCTACTCTTTCTTTTAACTGTTTAACTGTCAAAATTGTTGAAGATGTAGTTGATGTTTGATGTAAGGTGTAGTTGATGGTTATGAGTCATGATGACCGGAGATGAGAGAAACAAACAGGAGCCAAAAACCCAAAAACTACTCTTTCTATTTTTTTTTTATTTTTTTAAACAAATACGCCGGTCGGATTAAAACGGCCGGAATAACGACGTCGGAAAACGTGTCTTACCGGCGTATTTAATACGCCGGAGAACTTGAACTCGCGTTCAAGATTTAATTTCGCCGGAAAAATTAATTTCGCCGGAAATTTGCCGGAAAACACAAATTCGCCGGATCTTTCAATAAAATCGCTGTATTCAAAAATAAAATCGCTGTATTCATAAAAAAATCACCCAGAAACTTCAAAAACTCATCTAAAACCTACTGATTTGAGCTGAAACCACTTTAAATGATATGAAATCACTATGAATCTTTCAACTAATGCTAGTCTCAACTCCCAATCAGCAAACCCATAATTTAAACCTTTTAAAAACAAGATTTTTTGAAGAAAAAATTGAATAAAATCAAAAACCCTAAAAGTTTCAAAAAGTTTCAAATAAAAATCAGATTTTTATGATGAACTTGAAGATTTTTAAATCCCAAATTCAAGTACCAAGCTCTGATACCAAATTGTAGGATCAAATCGAGCTAGAAATCTGATTTTGTATAAGAATCAAAATGAACACAACTATTAGTTTATACACATGTGTATAGTATCGCTAGTATCAGTTTATACAAGATATACAGATGTTAGTTTCTACACATGTGTACAATCTCTCAAACTATCAATTCATACAAAATACACGGTTATTAGTTTATACACATGTGTACAGGATTTTATACATCTGTATATTATATTCAGAAATTGTTACATATGTGTATATTAACAGCATATAGTATACTATGCATGCACACGAGTAGATTTATATAAAATTATGAAATTAATTAAACCAAACAAGTGTACACATGTGTATCAACGATTAACATACCGTATATTTTTACTTTAATTGATTGTAAACGTATATTTTTTTCTCATCAAAATGAATACATACCGATAGGATGTTGTTCGATTCAATTCGATACGGTTTATAGCGATATGTTATGAGTTTATCGAAAGCAGAAAATTTTATTGTTTTCTTATTACTTTAATTGATTGTAAACATGTATTTTTTTTTCTCATAAAAATGATAAATACCGGTACGAGGTTGTTCGGTTCAGTTCGATACGGTATGGTGGCGATATGTTATCAGTTTATAGAAAGCAGAAACAACAAAGATAAATACGGATACCGATACAGATGTTGTTCACTCGGTTTGGTACAATAGCGGCATGATATTTGATTTCGAAAAAAATATATAACATAATGTTGAAATAAAATAAACATAGAATGCAAACGAACTGAACCGATATCAACTGAAAAAACAAGGTATTGATATTTGTTTCTGATCGATGTAATGTTTTTTTCTTAATGTGTAGGATCAAATCGAGCTAGAAATCTGATTTTGTATAAGAATCAAAATGAACACACTCCAAAATATGACTTTAAAACCCTTGAATGATTTGCAAATGATAATACAAGTGTAGCCCCCAAATCTTTCTAGAAATGTGTGTCCTAAAACCCTAATCATCTCTTTCTATATATAGCCTAAACAACTTTGGCTAATTACATTAAGGACCCTAGAGATTAAAACTTACCAAAAGTAGCAATAAACATGAGGACTAATTAAATAAGATAATAAATATATTTTGTCTAAACAAAATATATTTAATTTTCCAAAGCAGTATAACCATCAACTCTCGAACGTTCACACGCCATATCTTTCTTCGATCTTCTCGTGTCGACTTGTGCGTTGACTTTGACTTGTTTGCGTTGACTTCGACACGTTGGCGTTGACTTTGTTGACTTGATTCGTTGATAACATTAGACTACACGATTTAGACCCAACAATCTCCCCCTTAGGCTAATGTTATCAAACTCTTGCATCATCTTTAGAACCGTCAACTTCATGCATATTGTAATTTTCAATTTGGCAAGCTTCAGTCTCAATTGTAGACCCAACATAATGTTTTCTCTTTCAATTACTATAACGAGCGTTAGTATCATAACGAACCGAGCTGATACCGACTGAATTCCCACCGCGAAGAGCGAGGGAAACTCACTAGTTATAATTAAATTAGCGGACATTGTCACACCCCTTTCTGCGGCGGAAGCACGAGGTGTGATCATGAAAGGTTCTCATTGCATACGAAAGGTAAACATACTACATGCTCATAAAAATTGCTTTATATGCAACACATTACATAACTAAAATCGTAGTTTAAGTGTTTACAACACAAGACAACATTTTGTCTGATAAGTTTACAAGTTTATTCAAAGATAAACAAAAGCGACATCCAAGAGCATGAGTAAAACCGCGCGCACATCCACTAGTTACCTGAAATACATGTGAGTTTTGGAAAAACATCAACATAATGTTGGTGTGAATTCATGCAATATTTGTATTTCACGTTTGTATACTTTGTATGAAATCATAATTTGTATCTTGTATAAATCAAGTATTTCTATATGTATCAAGTGTTAATGGGTTGCAAAGCCATTAACATGTGACACGACATAGGAAGTCACCAAACCATAGGCATTTTTCTGTAGTCGATTCACGACTTAGACACAAAAACACTACTCGGTACTAGTTGTCACCTAGAGTGGGGCTGCCCTGAAACCCATTAGATCTAACCGTTTGTTCTGCGGTCTTAGTATGTACACGATTAATGGTGCTTATGGTACCCTATTCGTGACACGATTTCTCGTATCATTCTTGTATCCATCATACCATTTGTAAACATTGTAATATTTGTAACATGTATTTCACCCCCGAAGTTATAAAACTAAAAACAGTTAAAAGAAAAGGGGGAGCATGAACTCACAACTTTGCGTTCCTTGCGTCGTAAACTTCACCGGATTTGCTTAATTAACGTCGTGACCTATATGTGTTTTCTTAACGTTAGTCACTAGACTTGTTTCGTACAAGTTCAAGTCACTGTCTTTTATGTATATTCTTGTGTTAAAAAATATTCTATATTTTTAACTAAGTGTCTTACTTATATTATTTTCTCAAAAATAAATATAAGTTTCTTGTATTTTGCACTTTGCACCCGAATTATGTATTTTGTATGATGTATATATTTTTGTTACCAAAAATTATGACGGGGTTTGTATTCGAAAATCATAGTTTAGAACACACTAGCAAACATTTGTCTAGAAAATATTTACTAAGTGTTAGGTTTTTCGGAAAGTTTCGCCATAGTCTCATTTGTAAATGGAGGTGTCCATGCTTAATAGCATATCATTTTCTTTTACATATATCCCGTAGATTGTTCTCACATAACCAACCCGACAATCAGACATGCAATAAACTACTTATGTCATTTCAGCTTTATTCATCAAAACTGGACTGTTTTCGGGCATTTTAATAAAATAGTTAACCTTCTTCATAAATTCCCAAATTTTTACAGAATGTCATATACGATCCAAATTTTATTGTGTAAAACTTTCGGGGTCCAGTTCATTACTAATATTTTATAAAAATTTATTTCCCGGACTGCAATCAGATTTGTCACTTTCTGACTGCAGTCTACAGAATAATTCACTTAAAATTAATCGTAAGTCCGATTGACGAAATTCCAGTGGGAGAATTACGGAGACAACAGTGACCATCTACAGTAAAAATTTCATGAGCTGATTCTACTCAGTTTTTAAGTTATGACTCCAAACACAACACACTTTTTCAGCAGTAAAATCGCAGCTTGAGCTGCTGTCCAAAAATAGTCCTTTAAAAATAGTAAACGACCTCGAAAAATTACAATTCCAGTGCCATTTGATCAGTTTTTCGAAAATACATAATTTAGGCTTCAGAAAATCAGTTTTTTCGAGTTATTATGGTCTGTTTACAGCCATTTGAAGGTGTCTGAAAATGTCAATCAGCATGTCTCTTTATGGTTTAAATGTTGCTAGATCGTATCAACAAGTCTCCTAACAACGGATTTACCACGAAATCAATGATCAAATATCATGCATGTTTTATCCAAACCTAATCCAACCCGATTTCATCTTTATGCAAAACTTTTATGTAGGATTTTATGTGAAGGTTCATGTTCATCTTTTTAGTGTTCTAGTTCTTGTGATTTAAACATAGTAACATACTATAACTTGTGATTACACAACAAGGTGAACAAGGGTGTACAAGTAACTTACTACTAGCTCAAGGCTAGGGTAGAATCTTAGTGAAGATGATGGGAAAAAAAAGATGAAGGATAAGCAAGAAACAAAGCTCCCTTGAAACTCCACAAGATGCAAGCTCCTATAACCCTTCTTCTACACTTGAAGGAGACTTGAAAATGGAAGTTGGTGGTGGTGGAATGGTGGTGATGGTGGCGGTTTGGGGGATGACCGAAATGAGAGAGAGAGTGGGTGAGGAGAGAGGGTAAATCTTGTGAATGATGGTTGTGATCTTTGGTGTCATACTTATAGATCTTTCCATCATATTTTGTCTAGATTTGCAAGCAAGATCCAATAAATAATTGATATAAAATCTTGAGCAAGATATGAGCACATGGTGGATGATTTGGTGGGGTCCATGGGCTGATTTTCGGTTGGGGGGGGGGGGGCTTGTTTGTAAAATTTGCAACTAATATGTAAATGGTAGTTACATCTCAAGTATGATTCATATATATTAGTTTGTTGGTTTTTAATGGGTGTTAAGATAAACGGGGATCAAGACTAGCCAAGAAATAAATAACAATGTGTTTGGCAATAATTTGGTGTCCCGGGTAATGTCCGGTTGTTCGGTTAAATATCGTTTCGTTAAAGTGCTAAATTGCACCGTTTAATGTCCTTTTGTAACCCTTTTAATTCCCAACACTTAGGGAAATATTTTGGACGATAAGACATAATTTCTGCATGATTTTTATATGCTTAAAAGCTGGTCATAGCTGAATTTAATAAAATTCTGCACTTACAGTGCGTTTCGGGTGCTTTTTAGTGCGTTTCGGGTGCTTTTTAGTGCGTATTTTAGCTTTCGGGGCGTCTATATGTTAACCCTTGTATGTACTCTTGGGTTTTAATGTATTTTTGACGTTGGACCTACATCTAGGCCTCAGTTCTAATGTCTGACTGCTTTCTGCAGAGTTGTTGACATATTGTGTTTTACCGGTGTTTACTAGTATTTCTGACGCAACGCTCTTGTTAAGGCATAAAGCAATATTTTGTAGTATTAAACGTGCATGAATTCACTTGTATATAATGTAATCAATAAATGTTGACGTTTAAGCACATAATTGCAGTCATTAAGTAATAATTAAAGTGTACGGAAATTACCGGTTTGGTGCTAGTTGTCACAGTCTCCCCCCGTTAGAAGAATTTCGTCCCGAAATTCAGGCTGAACTAACTCTCGCAGGAGTCTTCTTGAATAGGTGGGGATACTTTTCTTTGAACTGGTCTTCACGTTCCCATGTGTACTCGGGTCCATGCTTAGAGTTCCAACGTACTTTGACAAGTTTAACAGTGCTCCTCCTGGTCTTGTTAACTTTCCAGTCGGTAACCTCAACGGGTTGTTCTGTAAATCGGAGTGCGTCATCAATGTGTACTTCATCCGCAGGGATGATCACGTCTTCTTGTGTTGGACTCTTCTTGAGGTTGGATACATGAAACGTATCATGTACTCCATTAAGTTCTTCCGGTAATTCCAATTTGTATGCCACGGTACCAATTCTTTCCAAAATCTTGAATGGTCCGATGTATCGTGGATTCAGCTTTCCACGTTTTCCAAATCTTACTATGCCCTTCCAGGGTGAGACTTTTAGCAACACTTTGTCTCCCACCTCGAAATCTAATGGCTTTCGTTCTAGATCGGCGTAGCTCTTTTATACTTGTATGGTAACTGTTATTGTAGGAAAACTCAACTAAAGGTAGATGAGTATCCCAGCTGCCGCCCAAGTCCATGACACATGCGCGGAGCATATCTTCTAATGTTTGTATAGTCCGTTCGCTCTGGCCGTCTGTTTGTGGATGGAATGCCGTGCTTAGATCTAACTGAGATCCAAAGGCTTCCTGAAAGGATTGCCAGATTCTTGAGACAAAGCGTCCATCTCTGTCTGAAATAATTGAGATTGGCACTCCATGACGTGCCACGATTTCTTTCAAGTATATCTCAGCAAGCTTTCCGGTGCTATCCTTCTCTCGGATCGATAGGAAGTGCGCAGACTTGTTAACCGATCGACTATCACCCATATCATGTCGTGCCCTCTTGGGGTCTTGGGTAATTTTTTGATGAAGTCCATTGAGATTTGCTCCCACTTCCACATGGGTATCTCTGGTTGTTGTAGTAGGCCAGACGGTTTCTGATATTCAGCCTTAACCTTGGCACAGGTTAAGCATTTTCGAACATAAATAGAAACATCGCTTTTAAGTCTCGGCCACCAGTAGTATTCCTTTAAGTCTTGATACATTTTGTCCGATCCTGGATGGATCGAGTATCTTGACTTGTGCGCTTCATCAAGGATGACTTCTCGTATGCCACCATAGAGTGGAACCCAGATACGTTTCTCGAAGTATAAGGCTCCTTCTTCATTTGGCACCATATATTTCAATGCACCCCGGAGGTATTCAACTTTGCGATTTTCTTCCTTAAGAGCTTCTTGTTGTGCGTCACGAATACGTGCAGTGAGGTTCGTTTGAATCGTCATTTCCAATGCTCGAACCCTTAGGGTCTTAACCCTTTCTTTTCGACTTAGCGCGTCTGCTACAACGTTTGCTTTTCCAGGATGGTACTTAATCTCACAGTCATAATCGTTCAGCAACTCGACCCAACGCCGCTGACGCATATTTAATTCCTTCTGATCAAATATGTGTTGTAGGCTTTTGTGATCTGTGAAGATTGTACATCGAGTACCATATAAATAGTGTCGCCAGATCTTCAAGGCGAATACCACTGCGCCTAGCTCCAGGTCGTGAGTGGTATAATTTCTTTCATGCACCTTCAATTGTCTTGAAGCGTAAGCGATGACTTTTTGGCTTTGCATGAGCGCGCAACCCAAACCTTGTCGTGAGGCGTCACAGTATACCATGAAGTCTTCAGTGCCTTCGGGTAATGATAGTATCGGTGCATCACATAGCTTGTTTTTGAGCAGTTGGAAGGCTTCTTCCTGCTTGTCACCCCAGTCGTACTTCTTGTCTTTCTGCGTAAGGGTAGTTAGCGGTTGAGCTATCTTGGAGAAATTCTCAATGAATCGCCGATAATAGCCCGCTAAGCCCAAAAATTGACGAACTTCAGTTGGGATTTTGGGAGCTTCCCAATTCTTTATTGCTTCAATCTTGGATGGGTCTACATGAATACCCTTCTCATTCACAACATGACCCAGAAATTGTACTTCGCGAATCCAGAATTCGCATTTCGAGAACTTCGCATAAAGCCTCTCTTTCTTCAGTAGTTCCAAAATGGTCCTGAGATGTTGTTCGTGCTCGTCTTTCGTTCGTGAGTAAATCAGGATATCATCGATAAATACAATCACGAATTTATCGAGATATGGTTTGCAAACGCGGTTCATCAGATCCATAAAGACCGCTGGCGCGTTCGTCAATCCGAATGGCATCACAAGAAACTCGTAATGCCCATAGCGCGTTCGGAATGCAGTCTTTGGCACGCTTTCTTCTTGTATCTTCAACTGATGGTATCAAGATCGAAGGTCGATCTTGGAATAGTAGCTTGATCCTTGCAACTGATCAAATAAGTCATCAATCCTCGGTAGTGGGTACCGATTCTTGATAGTGAGCTTGTTCAATTCTCTGTAATCGATACACATCCGCAGAGTTCCATCCTTTTTCTTCACGAACAATACTGGAGCTCCCCAGGGTGAGAAGCTTGGCCTTATGAATTCTTTATCCAACAACTCCTGGAGTTGTGTAGATAATTCTTGCATTTCGGATAGTGCAAGTCGATAGGGAGCCTTGGCTACAGGAGCGGCTCCTGGAACCAGGTCTATATGAAATTCGACTTGTCGTTGCGGAGGTAGTCCTGGCAGATCTTCGGGAAAAACATCCGGGAATTCCTTTACCACAGGAATATCCTCGAGCTTCGGCTCCACAGCCTTCTTATCTACAACGTGTGCTAGGAAAGCAACACATCCTTTCCTTAAGCACTTTTGTGCGTTCATGCAACTGATGATTCGAAGAGGCGCGTTTCGTCTTTCTCCATGTACGATGAGAGTTTCATCATTCGCCAAAGGGATGCGAATGATTTTCTCGTGACAAATAACTTCAGCTTTGTTCTTGGACAACCAGTCCATCCCGACTACTACATCGAAGCTACCCAATTGAATAGGTAAAAGGTCGATGCTAAATCTTCGTTCACCAAGTTCCAATGTGCAACCTCTAACAACTTCGCCCGACTTAACAAGTTTACCATTGGCTAGTTCTATGGAATAAGGAATTTCTAATCTACTAGATTCTATTCCAAGCATGCGTTTAAATTCCACAGACATGAAGCTATAATCGGCGCCAGTGTCAAATAGTATGGATGCAAAGTGATTGTTAATGAGGAACGTACCGTTAACCACATTAGGGTCCTCGCGTGCGTCCCTTGCTCCAATTACAAATGCTCGAGCTTGAGCATTGTTTCCCTCTGGACAATCTTTCATGAAGTGCTCCTTGCTTCCACATCTGAAGCATCCTTGGTTACGCCCAGCTCCATTCCCAATCTGGTTGCCATTAACATTTCCATTCCCACCATTCGCATTACCAGCACCGTTGCGATTTCCATTTCCGTTCCTTCCTTTTCCCCAACAGTCTTCAGTGCGGTGACCCAACTTTCCACACTTGTCGCATTTTGAAACGCGACACACCCCTTCGTGGTGATGCTTGCAATGATTGCATTCGGGCAGAGTGCCCAGGTATCCCTTGGCTGGAGTGTCATTCATGGCTGCAAGGGATCTCGCCCCCTGAGGCGGGTTGGTGTCACGCTTCTTGTTGGAACCCCTATTGTTACGAGTTGCTTGGTTCAGGTTTGCATGTTTCCTTTTCTTGTCGCCGGACGACTCAGCATGCGTCTCGGTCTCTTCTGTTGGGTTCAGTGATAGCTTCTTCATACGAACACAATCTTCAGTAAGGCTGACAGCCAGAGTTACAGCCTCGGTGATTGTTTGAGGTTTGGCCGAAGTTACCATGCCGCGAAATTCTGGGGTCAGTCCCCAAATGTAGCGTTCAACTCGCTTGAATTCGGGAGTCACCATGTAGGGAAGCACTCTAGACAGATCGTGGAACCTTCGAGTATAACCATTAATGTCAGCTCCTTCCATGGTCAGATGCCAAAACTCAGTCTCCAACCTCTGGAGTTCAGCACGAGAGCAATACTTCTCTCCCATTCTTTCTTTTAGTTCATCCCAAGTCAGGCCATAAGCGGCATCATCACCTAAGGTTTGGACCTGTAAGTTCCACCAGGTCAAAGCTTCATCGACAAACAACCCAGTAGCAAAAGTGATTTGCTGATCCGCGGTACACTTGCTCATGCGGATAGTAGCTTCAGTTTTCTCCGTCCAGCGTACAAACGCTACTGCACCTCCTGTGCCGTCATACTTCATTGGCTTGCAGTCGAGAAACTGCTTGAAAGTGCAGCCCTGAGCTGCATTGCCACCAGATGAATCTCCATTCCCATTACTTCTG
Source organism: Helianthus tuberosus (assembly GCA_030545235.1). Classification (NCBI taxonomy): domain Eukaryota; kingdom Viridiplantae; phylum Streptophyta; class Magnoliopsida; order Asterales; family Asteraceae; genus Helianthus; species Helianthus tuberosus. The sequence goes on from CM060406.1 coordinate 56,763,647, forward strand.
GCATTGCTTGGTCCACCACTGTCTGTAGTACGGGTTGCCTCGTATTGGGCGATAGCAGCGGAGATTCTTTCCTCCAGTAGAGGGTTCAGCTCTTCAGCAGTCTTTGGAAGTGGGGGAGGAGGAGGTTGATCACGAGCGTTCACAGCTTTCCTGGGTGCCATGTTCTGACATAACATAACACAATATGTTTAGATATTTGTTTGATATCGTCGTACTAGACAGTAGTAGTATATATACACAGGCATATACCACATAAGTGACATCAAACAATTTTACTCTAGCAGAGTATATTAATAGGCTGGTGTTCACGTTTGACCTTTTTCTTGTACTGAGGGAATCTATACGTGACAAGACTTGCTGTGATTTCTGTGCACTTAATTCTATAATTATGTATGCATCCATAATTACGTAACTCCTTGCATAGTCCGCACAGTTCGTTTCATCCTCGTATCTCTTCCTTCAGATAGGCCATTGTTTTTAGGTAAAGTCACGCATACTAGTGGTATTCTACTTCTAGTATAAGTATATGCTAATTATCACACATAATTGCAAGTAATTTCTCAGTTAAAGCCAAGTGCTACTTCTGTGCACTCTAATCCTCGTAGTGTCTTTTCTTGACTCATGTAAACAGTTTCAGGTAGTGGATGTCGCGGGAAGTTTTATGCAATGAAAACTCTTTGAAAAATTGTTTTCGTGAAAGGATCCTAGAGATTGTAGACTAGACTCGAGAAGGAATCCTGTTTCACTACAATCGCAACTCTGATACCAATCTGTCACACCCCTTTCTGCGGAGGAAGCATGAGGTGCGATCATGAAAGGTTCTCATTGCATACGAAAGGTAAACATACTACATGCTCATAAAAATTGCTTTAAGTGCAACACATTACATAACTGAAATCGTAGTTTAAGTGTTTACAACACAAGACAACATTTTGTCTGATAAGTTTACAACTTTATTCAAAGATAAACAAAAGCGACATCCAAGAGCATGAGTAAAACCGCGTGCACATCCACTAGTTACCTGAAATACATGTGAGTTTTGGAAAAACGTCAACATAATGTTGGTGTGAATTCATGCAATATTTGTATTTCACGTTTGTATACTTTGTATGAAATCATAATTTGTATCTTGTATAAATCAAGTATTTCTATATGTATCAAGTGTTAATGGGTTGCAAAGCCATTAACATGTGACACGACATAGGAAGTCACCAAACCATAGGCATTTTTCTGTAGTCGATTCACGACTGAGACACAAAAACACTACTCGGTACTAGTTGTCACCAAGAGTGGGGCTACCCTGAAACCCATTAGATCTAACCTTTTGTTCTGCGGTCTTAGTATGTACACGATTAATGGTGCTTATGGTACCCTATTCGTGACACGATTTCTCGTATCATTCTTGTATCCATCATACCATTTGTAAACATTGTAATATTTGTAACATGTATTTCACCCCCGAAGTTATAAAACTAAAAACAGTTAAAAGAAAGGGGGAACATGAACTCACAACTTTGCGTTCCTTGCGTCGTAAACTTCACCGGATTTGCTTAATTAACGTCGTGACCTATACGTGTTTTCTTAACGTTAGTCACTAGACTTGTTTCGTACAAGTTCAAGTCACTGTCTTTTATGTATATTCTTGTGTTAAAAAATATTCTATATTTTTAACTAAGTGTCTTACTTATATTATTTTCTCAAAAATAAATATAAGTTTCTTGTATTTTGCACTTTGCACCCGAGTTATGTATTTTGTATGATGTATATATTTTTGTTACCAAAAATTATGACGAGGTTTGTATTCGAAAATCATAGTTTAGAACACACTAGCAAACATTTGTCTAGAAAATATTTACTAAGTGTTAGGTTTTTCGGAAAGTTTCGCCATAGTATCCTTTGTAAATGGAGGTGTCCATGCTTAATAGCATATCATTTTCTTTTACATATATCCTGTAGATTGTTCTCACATAACCAACCCGACAATCAGACATGCAATAAACTACTTATGTCATTTCAGCTTTATTCATCAAAACTGGACTGTTTTCGAGCATTTTAATAAAATAGTTAACCTTCTCCATAAATTCCCAAATTTTTACAGAATGTCATATACGATCCAAATTTTATTGTGTAAAAATTTCGGGGTCCAGTTCATTACCAATATTTTATAAAAATTTATTTCCCGGACTGCAATCAGATTTGTCACTTTCTGACTGTAGTCTACAGAATAATTCACTTAAAATTAATCGTAAGTCCGATTGACGAAATTCCAGTGGGAGAATTACGGTGACAACAGTGAACATCTACAGTAAAAATTTCATGAGCTGATTCTACTCAGTTTTTAAGTTATGACTCCGAACACAACACACTTTTTCAGCAGTAAAATCGCAGCTTGAGCTGCTGTCCAAAAATAGTCCTTTAAAAATAGTAAAAGACCTCGAAAAATTACGATTCCAGTGCCATTTGATCAGTTTTTCGAAAATACATAATTTAGGCTTCAGAAAATCAGTTTTTCGAGTTATTATGGTCTGTTTACATCCATTTGAAGGTGGCTGAAAATGTCAATCAGCATGTCTCTTTATGGTTTAAATGTTGCTAGATCGTATCAACAAGTGTCCTAACAACGGATTTACCACGAAATCAATGATCAAATATCATGCATGTTTTATCCAAACCTAATCCAACCCGATTTCATCTTTATGCAAAACTTTTATGTAGGATTTTATGTGAAGGTTCATGTTCATCTTTTTAGTGTTCTAGTTCTTGTGATTTAAACATAGTAACATACTATAACTTGTGATTACACAACAAGGTGAACAAGGGTGTACAAGTAACTTACTACTAGCTCAAGGCTAGGGTAGAATCTTAGTGAAGATGATGGGAAAAAAAAAAGATGAAGGATAAGCAAGAAACAAAGCTCCCTTGAAACTCCACAAGATGCAAGCTGCTATAACCCTTCTTCTACACTTGAAGGAGACTTGAAAATGGAAGTTGGTGGTGGTGGAATGGTGGTGATGGTGGCGGTTTGGGGGATGACCAAAATCAGAGAGAGAGAGTGGGTGAGGAGAGAGGGTAAATCTTGTGAATGATGGTTGTGATCTTTGGTGTCATACTTATAGATCTTTCCATCATATTTTGTCTAGATTTGCAAGCAAGATCCAATAAATAATTGATATAAAATCTTGAGCAAGATATGAGCACATGGTGGATGATTTGGTGGGGTCCATGGGCTGATTTTCGGTTGGGGGGAGGGGGCCTTGTTTGTAAAATTTGCTACTAATATGTAAATGGTAGTTACATCTCAAGTATGATTCATATATATTAGTTTGTTGGTTTTTAATGGGTGTTAAGATAAATGGGGATCAAGACTAGCCAAGAAATAAATAACAATGTGTTTGGCAATAATTTGGTGTCCCAGGTAATATCCGGTTGTTCGGTTAAATACCGTTCCGTTAAAGTGCTAAATTGCACCGTTTAATGTCCTTTTGTAACCCTTTTAATTCCCAACACTTAGGGAAATATTTTGGACGATAAGACATAATTTATGCATGATTTTTATATGCTTAAAAGCTGGTCATAGCTGAATTTAATAAAATTCTGCACTTACAGTGCGTTTCTGGTGCTTTTTAGTGCGTATTTTAGCTTTCGGGGCGTCTATATGTTAACCCTTGTATGTACTCTTGGGTTTTAATGTATTTTTGACGTTGGACCTACATCTAGGCCTCAGTTCTAATGTCTGACTGCTTTCTGCAGAGTTGTTGACATATTGTGTTTTACCAGTGAGTTTACTAGTATTTCTGACGCAACGCTCTTGTTAAGGCATAAAGCAATATTTTGTAGTATTAAACGTGCATGAATTCACTTGTATATAATGTAATCAATCAATGTTGACGTTTAAGCACATAATTGCAGTCATTAAGTAATAATTAAAGTGTACGGAAATTACCGGTTTGGTGCCAGTTGTCACAGACATACCTTCAGATCATTTAATAATTAAAAATAATAAGATAACATGCATATTTTTATGGATTTTATTTTTATTAAAAATGACATTTAAACGATGACACACAAAAAGAAGTGATAAAATGTTCGGATTTTACAAACGATAACATTTTTTACGTTACACGCTTTTGAATGTCTTAGCGTGTGTCATTATATATGTGTCATTGAGAGTCTGTTTTCTAGTAGTGAAATCAGATTTTAATAAAAACTAACCTACACATCTCACAACCACCCTACATCCCCCCTCACCCAAGTTGTCCCCCTTGGATTTTATTGAATGACTGAGTGGTTACACAGAAGGCTGGCAACGCATGCGGCATGAGAGGTGTGAGGTTCCTTTGAGCAGCGGCGGATGCAGGAATTTTTTCCAAGGGGTTCATTTTTTTAAATGTTCCAATCTCATGTGTCCGAATAAAAAAATTCGGGTTGGTTCGACGGTTCGGGTCGGGTAACGTTCATCATATAATAAAAATACGATACAATAACGAAAAAACATCGCTTAAAAACACGTTATATAAATGGAAGATCCAAAAAGGGATGGTGGAGTTAACAGTTTGGACTTTAAATTAATTAGCAGAATATGCTGATGGAGAACCATAAAGAACCTTCAAAACCTGTAGCATGAGTCCAAAACATATTGATAAAAAGTGTCACACACAACCATCTCAAAAGCTCTACGGTCATTTAATTAAGATTTTAGTAATTTTTCCTATTTGAACAAATTATACAACAAAAGAACTGATCACTAAACTTGATCCCAAAAAGAAAGTAATCAATTTGACTAATAAAAAAGATGCAAATTATAACCAAATCATGCGAGTCAAAAAGATGCAAACTGTAACCTAATCATACTACGAAATAAATATTTCAAACCTCGAACATCCATTCGGTTCATGAAAACCAACAAATTCTAGACGTCTAAACTATAATTCCATACTTTTAGTGGGGTTATTATAATGTTTGTTCACTAAATATAATTCCATACTTTTAGATTCCATTTCCATATCCTATACCTAGACTGCTAGACGTCTAAACTGCAAAGGCAAAAGGTGATAATACCTAATTCCCCATGAATCGAACTCAGGACCTCTACCAGACCACCATGCACTTTACCAGTGGACTACTACACACATTTGGTTAAAGGTTCCCTTACAAAATAGTTAAGGGTTCCTTCACTACTTTCTGTATGACTTTACACTATAAATTACAAATCGAACGGTTCCTGGGAACCCCCTCTTTGGCAATAGATTCGCCCCCGCCTTTGAGAATTGAGATTAGTTTTTGTTTTGTTTTGTTTTGAGAACAATGTTAATCAAGAAGTATAGTAGTTGATCACTCTCTCAAAGTGTTGAAACAATTTGATTTTTGAAAATACTATAGAAAACGATAAGGATTTCAAACTTCTGAAACCACTCATGTTATTGTGAGTTAAAACTAAAAAAAGGCATGTAACGTTACAATGCATATATGTATGGAAACTTTCTCCAATATTGACTTGGCCTTCAAATATGATCTTCAACATGAGTTAAAACTAAAAAAAGACAAGTAACATTATAATACACCAAAATCACTATCCACCACCGTCAACCTAAACGATTTGGCAGGTATGGAATTTTCACCAATAATGATCTTCAATATGAGTTCGGGATATGATGCTCAACTGATGGGAGCTACACTTTTTAAATCATACTTCCCACTAGATATGAAATTCTTTTTCCATACACTCTTAGGGGCTGTTTGTTTATCTCATAATGGTTCAGACCTCTTACTGGTTCAGCATTTAATGGACCAGACTGTTTGTTTCACGAGCAGATGTCTGAATGGTTCAAACATTTGCCTCTGAATGGTTAAGATTTATATAGAGTCTGAATGGTTAAGACCTCTAATCTGAATTGGTCGGACATTTGCATTTGAACGGTTAAGCATTATACAGGCTCTTAATGGTTCAGACATCTTACTAGTTCAGCACTTAATGGTTCAGACATTTTACTGGTTCAGCACTTAACCATTCAGATGTTGCCAAAAAGCCCCTTAGTGTGCTTATCTGCAAAAATCATCTCTTTTAACGAAATTCTCTTAAAAACTTAGTATTTGGGATATGCTTTTCTTACGAATACAAATTATAATCTATCCCAAACACTATTTTTAGACATGGTAGGTAACACAAAAGCAATAAAGAGGGAAACTACCAAGGCGTTTCTTTTCTACCCAAGGCTATTAAGTTTTTACCTTCAAAAGGTGTTAAAGTAAATTTTTTTACAAGGTCAAGCTCTACAAATGAATAACCTTTCAAACGAAACATTTACAAGTAGGGTGGCATATGATGAGATGACCAAAATCCAAAAGGAAGAAGGAATATCTGAGGTACTAGACGAAGACATGCCTGAATTTAGAAACAATCTGAATTGCTCAAAAGCCCGAGGATCTAAAGCAGGCACTGGGATAGGACCAAAGGAAGCATTCGGATATGAAACACGTTTTTTTTTTCTTTTGTGTTGTCTTGTTAATAGGGATGGCAATGGGTCGGGTATTGGTAATCTCATACCCATACCCGGTTGTAAAATCGTATCCCATACCCGACCCAATACCCGTCGGGTATTTGTCGGGTAATTACCCGTCGGGTACCGGGTATACCCGCAGGTATCGGGTATACCCATTAATTTGTTAAAAGATATACATTGGTATTTCTAAATATATTTTTTACTATTATAATTATTATATAATTTTATTTATGCAACAACTATTATAAATTAAAATATACATTACATTCATATAAGTTTTATTATAAATCAATAATAACTTTATAATATTTATACACTTATATGTATAAACTTCACAACATACAAAATATAAATACTATCATCAAATACATATGCTAAAAGAAAATTTATTTTTTCACATTATTAACATACTAAAATAAATCACTAATAGATAAGGGTTAATGGAAAATAAAAATATAAATTAAAAACTTCGGGTATATGATCGGGTATATAGTTCGGGTAAACGGGTATGTGGTTTCGGGTAATCGGGTCGGGCATCACCTAATCCCATACCCGTGAAAATTTTTAAAACTAATCCCATACCCGGCCCAATACCCGTCGGTTATCGGGTATACCCGTCCCATTTGTGTCGGGTTTCGGGTATACCCGTCAGGCTCGGGTATTTTTGCCTTCCCTACTTGTTAAGCAGCAATGGACACCGAGACTTCCAATGATTTTTTTGTTTGTAATATGTACATTAATCGAAAGTAACTTTAAAGCCACACGTAGACGAGAGAGAACCATCCTTGATGAAAATAATTGAAGCACAATCAGAAAAACGACACACATAACAACAACCAAATATGAAACTCAAATCAAACCCGTTAAGTCGAACAAAGATAAACTTTTCGTCCAAACCAACTTTTCACCAAAATCCAATAATTCACTAGAGACCATTTTTTTGCCAAAGCCTATGCAATTGTCAAAGTCAAACAATTCGCCAAAACCAACTTAAAACACCTGAAACGAGTGGATCGCAATACAGGACTTCCAACAAAAAACGACAACACCAAATACGAACTCAATAGTAGAAGCAACAAATGCAAACCAAATACAAATTTTAATATGAACCAAAATTCAAACCAACTTCGAACCACAAATCACGAACTCTTTCTTATATTCTATCAATAAATTTCTTCACTAATAAATTTCTTCACCATGATTTTGTCACCAACTGAAACTTCCAAAATAATCCTTCACAATATTCAATGAACCAATACCTAGCAATATTGTTCACCAGAATTTCAATATTAAAACAAAAATTGTCGCCAATGATCTCTAGATCAAGTGGTGAAATGTTTGCATTTCTCTTGAGAGATGCAAGTTCAACTCTCGCTTGGTGCAGAGTGAGGCATTGGTGGGCATTATAGGAGACCCGGGGAAACCTGGGTTCGATCCTTGAGCCAAACGGGGTTTACCGGTAATTTCATCGTCGTGCATACTGGCGGGTGGGTTATCGGGTTTTCCCCGGAATTGGTGGTGGACTCAGGTTACTCTCGGAGTACTCCATTTAGTCCAGTAGATGCCCCGAAAGTGCTCGAGATTAATTATGTTGACCGTTAAAAAAAAAGCCAAAGTTGTCGCTGCAGTTGAATCAAACAACAAATACCAAGGATGATGTCACCGTAGTCTTTGATTCGATTAAAACAACCGATAAATAATAAATTTAATGGTTTAAAGAATAAATACCAAAATGATGTTGGTCGAACCTTTTTTCATCAAAAGCAAAAACGTCAACGATGGCGAACTTCAATACCGTAACCCCAAGAAGGTTCCAAACTCTTTCATAATTAGATCAATAAGTATGGACCACGCTCTGATACCATGTTGAAAGATAATCATGTAAAGAGAAAGCTAGGTTTATTCAATAGAAAAACATTACATTCAAATGAAAGAGAAATAAACATTATATAGTCGGGCTACAAGCTTACTAGCTAGTGGCCAAAGCCCACCATAAAGTTAACTATTTTATTATGCTAACAGGTTTCAGGCGACGATGGAGACAACGATGGATGTGGGGTTTAGATCTAAGCACGGTGGCGTTGGATGTGCCAGAAAATCGATGGTGGTGATGGTATTAAACAAAAAGGTGGCGGTGTCAAATAGATGAAGTATATGGCGGGATGGTGGTTGTGATTGTGACCGAGGATGGTGACAGGATGGAGGTGGTGTGGGGAGATGGTGGTGACTGTTAACAAGAAAGGTGGGGGCGGGGAAAAAGAAGGTGGGGCCCACTTAAAGTTTTATATATTTTAAATTTTTAAGTGTTTTATTTTTTAGCATTGGGGTATAATATTTATTTTAAATAGACTTAACGATCAGTATCACGATAAAGGTTAATACGAGTAAAAGATAAGGAATGTTCAGTCAGCTCCCGAGTTGTGCACGATGGGTCTCAGTATCAGATGTCGTCTAGCTGGTATACGAGTGTTCACACGGTTGAAGGCATTTCGGAGAAACAAGATGTGTTGTTTATGTTATCACAGGTTCGGCTTTATGACAGCAAAGACATTTGGATTTGGGATAATAAACCTGCAGTGGAGTTCTCTGTGGCTGTAGTAAAAGCTTCCATTCGTCAGAACCTAGTCGGTTGTTCCAGCCAAGTTTTTCGATGGATTAATTGGGTTCCGATCAAGGTTAATACGTTGGTATGGAGAATAGATAAAGGTAGAGTTCCCACGCGAGTTGAGCTGATCAGAAGGAACATTGTTTTGCCTAGCGTTAGGTGTCCGATGTGCAATTCAGCAGACGAGTCGGTAAGCCATGTTTTTTTCAGTTGTATCTTCGCATCTGGGGTGTGGTCTATGGTTTGGAGATGGTGCAATATGAGTATAGCTTCCTTCGCTGATTATGAAGCGGTGCTTAAATGGCCGACCTCGAGTTCCAATTCTGCCAAGGAAAAGAAGACTATCTGTGGGATTTTTTGGGTTACTAGCTGGGCTATTTGGAAAGAACGTAACAAGGTGCTTTTTCAAAACGTTGATCCGAAGGTGTTGGAGGTGGTTTCTTTGGTTAAGTCTATGTCTTTCATTTGGTTAAAGTATAGATCTAAGTACTATAGGATTGTTTGGAACGATTGGGTTAAATACCCGTTGTACATGTTGTGATTTGTGGTGTGAGTGGTCCTTTATTTGAGGACTCCTCCGTTTTGTTTTGAATGAAGTTCTATTTTCAAAAAAAAAAATAGACTTAACGATCAAAACGTACGGTCATCCATGACAAGGACTGTCATTATATATATATATATATATATATATATTGTTGACGAACGACGATGAATAGTAATTTTATTTTTATAATATTATATAGCTTTTTATTATTTTTCTATTTAATATATTATAATAGTTTATTATTATACTTACTTTTAATAACATACTTTTAATTTTTTTCTTTTTTTAAAACCATATATTTCCTTTGCCACTTTCTTTAATAATTCTATCTTTTTTTCTTTTTTAGAACATTTATTAATTTGTTGATTAATTTGATACTTCTTTAATAATTTACGTTTATAATTTTTTTCAAAAAACTTAAGCACGTAGTTGTGCTTGATTTTTCCCTGACATTATGTTATAAGTTTTGTTAAAAACGAAGTTGTACTCAAAATAAAGTATTTATTTGGTATAATAAAACGATTTGATGATAAACTAAACCACTCTAATGGTTTGACTTTCTAAACAACATGCTTTATTTTCAAATCAAGTTTGTTTTACATTATCATTTGTTGGGTTTCGCCGCAACGCGCGACGTAAAAAAAAACTAGTTATTATGAAAATTGAACCATAGGGCTCAAATTAGTAATAAGTTGTATACGTCTAGGGCCAAGTTTTTAATTAATGACATATGGGGATTTGGTGTGTAAAATCTACAAATCACATAGACCAACCAGACATTTAACTCTTTTTCTTTAGCTTGAAGAACTGAACTGATATTGTTGATGTGCGTGAGTGTTGTTAGTTTTTAATATATATGTTAAGCCCTTTTTAACACTTTTTAGCCAAGTTTTAAATTTATAAAACACGATATTTACTAACACTAAACACACATATGGGCAAGTGCACCCATCGTGAGCGTAGTATAGTGTTGGCAAGATACCGAGGTCGTCCAAGGACACAAGAGCTTTTAGTACCGGTTTATCCTCAACGTCTAGTCAAATCAAAAAGTTTAGAAAAAGGTTTTAAACTAGAAAAATAAAAACCAACTAAAATGCTGAAAAATAAAAATAAAAATAAACAAAAACAGATAGACAAGATGAATCACTTGGCTCCGACTCGTGTTTAGTGTAACCTTTGATTATTTCCGCACTTTTGCACTATTTAAGAGATTATCTTAGTTATTGTAGTAGGCCCCTCTTTTGAATGTGACGTTACCCTCAACCCAGTAGTTTGAGTCAGCAAGGATACAATCCTAAAGGGTCGGATTATTGAAAGATAATTAATTAAGTTATTAATGCATATTATGGTAGGCCCCTCTTTTGAAGGTGACGTTACCCTCGGCTAAGTAGTCCGAGTCAGCAGGGATACAGACAGTCCTAAATAGCCGGGTTAAAGTATTAATAGTAGCTTACATATGAGGGGATCAAAGAGTTTGGACTCCCGCCATCCAATACCGGTGGGTATTGAAGGAGGTCCTACTAAATTTGACCCAGGTCCTTGCAGGATCTATACACTGAACAAGGCAAGACTCTTACCCAACCGTTCCCTTAACCCCCGACCAGGTAGCCAACATACCTCCATATAGACCGTGGAGATATGAATGGTGAAAATCTTTTATTTTATATAGATAGTAAAATAATGCCAAGACACCACGGACAAACGATAAGGAAGAATCACCTTCAACATAAGAAACTAGTTATTAAAGTCATTAACACATAACCAAATAAAAAGTGCGAAAAGATTAAAAATAAAAAATATTACACTAAACACTTTGTCTTCACCAAGTGATGTAAGAGACTTAGGCAAACATGGCCTTGATTGTCAAGAACTCTTACGATCAATCTTGGATCCCGAGACGACTCACACACTCTATGATGGACAATGGATGATGGTGGTGGATGATGGTGTTGTGATGGTGGTGGGTGGTGCGTGAAGTGTGAGAGAGGTGGTGTGCCAAGGGATGGTTTGTAAATGAGCCAAGCACCCCTATTTATAGCCTGAACAGTAGCTCGGGCACGACCCGGGGGTAATCCTCCTTCTCTGTCTTCATTAGTTGCTCTTGTCTGTATTAGTTGACCACGGCCCCGTATCCGCTGTGCACGACCCCGTGTGCAGAAGCATATCTGTACTATCAAGATTTGCCTGGATTCTGTGATTCTTATAGTTGACCAAGGCCCCGTGTCCGCTAAGCACGGCCCCGTGGTGGGCGATGGAAGCTTCTACAGTTTTGTCTATTATGCTGACACTTGGGCACGCCCCCGTGCTCACTGAGCACGGGGTGTGGTCAGCCTTCTGTTCTCCTGTTTTGCTTGGGAAGATGCTTTCTGGGAGGTTGGGCATGCCACGTTTGTTCCTTTTCTTGTATTTATGTTAGATTTTGCTGCCTTTTTGCTTCTTTTGTTAATTTGGGCTCATTTAATCCTGAAAATACAAAAGCACACTTTTTCCAACATTAGTACTAAAAAATGGTTAGTTTTATGCCACAATTGATGTAATTTATATGTCGCATGTTGCACACATCAAATACCCCCACACTTGAATCTTTGCTTGTCCTCAAGCAAAACTCTTTATAATATGGCTTTGCACTCCCAAATGGAATGGGTAGAAGAGAAGGTTTTTGGACTTGTCATAGAGTGTCGGGATTTCCAAGATTCTTTATTAAGTTTTATTTTTATTTATTTACAATCCTATTCGTCATGATTTATTTAAAACTTTTCATAAGATAAATTACTTATTAGGGCATAACATGCCTCTTTAAAATTCTATTTATATACAAGTTCACATACCTCACGGGGATCACTCAACACTCGGCCGAAGATGTATTTTAGTGAATCACTCGAGAGCAGCATGGAACTTACTCCTACCATAGGCTTTCCAAGCAATCAATCCTCCTCCTTTTTAACTATATACCTTTGTAAATATAAATAGGACCTTTGTAACACCTCGAAAATTCATGTCCAATAATGTATTGACACGTGTCATAAGCTTTGAACGTGTGAAAGAATACTCTAGAGGGACTAAAGTTGACAAACCAGGAAAGTATGTGAGTAACAGGGTTCAAAATGTCAACAACGGATAAATATACTTTACAATAACCCTACACGATGTTTATACCCTTAAACGAATGAATCATGAATCATACAAAGCTAATTGTGAAAAAAAGTGAGAGATTACAAACTACAAGGGTTAAAAGTGTCAACATTTTTAAACTATACCTCTGAGTGACCTTTTAGCAAACCCGAAGCTTTGTAACGATTAATTATGCTCACTAGAATGCATGATAAAAATTTCACCAAGTTTCGTTATCGTATGAGAAAGTTATGATAAAATTCGTATACGAGGGGTTAAAAGCGTCAATGTTGAAATTTATGACTTTTCGGGTGATCAAAAGTTAACCAAGGACTTAACAAAGTTTGTATATGTCTTAAGGCCCTTAAAAGTCAAGTTAGAGGGCTCAAAATGCAAGAAATAAAGGTAAAACAACTTTTAGAAGGACCGGGGACCAAAACTACAAATAATTGAAACTTGTTAACCTGAGCTGAGGCCTCACACGGGCCGCGTAAGCCCAGGCAGAGCCTTACGCGGGCAGCCTGGCACGCCCTGCATCAGAAAAACATGACAGGTGTCTGTCCAGTCCGTTTAACCGACTCTTATTACTTGTTTGCAATACCATGTGCTACACAAAAGGGTTTTTAGGCTCTAGGGACACTTGTGATTGATCAGGAATCCAACATAGACTTGTTTGGCACAATCTTGAGGAATCAACCCCACTATATAAAGGTCCACATTATTGCAATTTTGATCATCCATTCCCAACTCAACTCCTGAAGGTTTCTAGAGCTCAAGGCCACTCCCTAAGCATCATTAGTCATGCATTAGACCTTGGTAAACTTCCTTAACCTTCCTTAATCGTGTTTTACTTAGTTAATTAGCTTAAAGTCAAACCGTCGTAATTAAGGTTTGACTTAACGATTAATCACTATTGGTCCAGTGATTAGTCAAACTAAAAGTAGTTATAAGTTGGTAATTATGTGGGAAATAAACCCTTAAAAGGGCACCCTCTGATTCCCGCTCTAACTAGATCATTTGTCGGGTCAAAGTTTGTTATAAAAAGTCAACAGAAACATAATTTTCGAATTAACACATAATTAGCAATGTAGAAGGCGTGCAACCTATTTTATCACTCATATAACTTGGTAATTCGTATAAGAACTGGTCTAAGCTTGTTTGATCCGACAATTTTCTGTTTAGGCTCGGTTCGGAACCGAAAGTCGCAAAACTTTGACTTTTGCTTTGACTTCAGTTCTGACCCGATTTAGATAGGTTTAGAAATGCCTTAGAGCTTCCTTAGGACAAGGTTATATGATAGTATAACCCTATGTGGTTGGCTCGTTGATTGTACGATTCATTTACACGTTTCCGTTAATCGCTTAATGTTGACCATAATGCCCATTTGACCTTAAAACGAGAATTTTGTAAATGTGAGAGGACAATAATCTTTTTTGTTGATTTATAAACATGTTCCTAAAATTTCACATCAGTTTGAGGTCTAGATTAGGAGTTATGCTCAATAGCGTAATTAGAAAGCTTTTTAGTTAATTAAACTGCGCAATTAGCATAAAGCCTATCTAAACCCAATTTTTGACACCAAACCTTTTACCCACTGATGTAATATAATATTTTGGAATTTTTGAAGATTTTTAATTATTTTTAAACTGATCATAACATAGGGTTATTACCTTGATTCGGTAATTACCAATTATACCATTTTCGTTATAAAATGAGTTTTACATAACATTTAGACACCAAACCTTTGACTACTGATTTTATATGATAAGTGAAGTATTTTAAACTTTATAACCTGGTCAGAAAACTCAGATTTCCTGTTATAACCCGGAAATCGCTTTAAATGACTTTTTACGCGTATTAAACGCATAGTATAGGTTAAAACCATTTTCTTCATATAAGACTTATCCCAACTGATATAATTTATTAATCTAAGTAGTTTTACTGAGTTATTCAGACCTGAACCTCATAATTGTATTTAATCTCTTTATAATCGTTAAAATGACCAAAATACCCCTACGGGGCTTAATTTGAGATTAAACTCGTTTTGGGCATAATGGAAGGTATCCTACTGATATCACAACATATTTAAGGCATATTAACTTAGGAAACCTGTATATGACTCTTACGGTTACCCGTTATGCTTCTTGCGCGTTCGGTTCGGTTTATGTAACTAGTTTCCATAAATTAGCCGAAACGGGTCAAACCTTATCATTGTTATCTCAAAATCCAGAATGTGTTTAGTTTACCCATATTATACAAGTCTCCAAGCTTGTCGGGTCTAAACCACATTCTATTCCGGTCTTCGCTTAATCGTGTGATTGAACCGTATATCCTTCTTTAAAACTAACCGGTCTAAGTTTAAACTTAAGAAAGACCCGTTAGGAATCTAATAGGTTAATTAAAACCTTCGTTCCAGATTAGGAGCCTAGTAAAAGCTACGTGCACTTGCTGTTGTGATTTATACTTTGCTCAGGTAAATACTTTTAACTTATTTTCCCTATACGGGCTTGGGGCACGGTATTATAATACCGCTTGGTAGGGTATGAAGTCGTACAATCAATTATTGATTAAAAAGATGCATAACCCGTTTTATTATGTCTTGTTTGATGCAATGCCTTTGGGGGGTTAATGACCGTGTCCTGGATATCCTCGGCTCATTTGTTATAAATGGTCACGACTTAAGCACGGGGTGTAGGCATACACCTGACAGTTGCGTACGTAAAAAGGGGTAGTCCACAAGAAGGGTATCTTCTTGTGGGTATTATACCCAGTGGTGTGTCTATTAATCTTGTTAAACCCGCTCTTCTAACCGGGTCCTAAATGGATGACAAACATGTAAAACTGTATACAAGTTTATTTTTAAATAATTATCCCAAGTTATTAAAGATATTTTGTGCCACGTGCATTCAAACTAATTTTCTTAAACTCTTTTCAAAATGAGTCAGTTAATTGTATTTACCAGTGTAAACTGACGTATTTTCTAAAAAGGTTAAGTGCAAGTACTATACGAAATAGGTTGGCTACTCCAGGCATCAATAATCAAGTCTTGCAAGCTCTAGATATTAAAGTCTGTTGAACAATGATCTTATTTATATTTTGATCCGCCTGTGGATCCTTTACAGCCCGTTGTGATACTTTGATATTACTATTTAATTGGTTGTAATGTGATTCATACCTTTTGCTTCCGCTGTGCATTTATAATTTGTGTTGTTTGACTATGATGATATCAACTACGTCACGATACTCCCCACCGGGCCCACCGATAATGCGTGGAAATATCGGGGTGTGACAGGTTGGTATCAGAGCCAACACTGAGTGAATTAAACACTAGCTTTTTGTGTTTAAACTCAGTTACACAGTTGCACATTCCTAAATTTTCGAGTCTAGACATGGAACTTAGGACTAATCCAAATTGTATTTAATTCTAACTTTGTCCTTTATATTTCGTTGTTGTTTTTCTTTCATTTGTTTGACAGGAAATATGCCACCGAGGTGCCGACGAGGAGGACGAGGCAAGGGGCCAATCCACGCCCCCAACGATCACGAGGCCGGACCCTCACACCGGCGCACTCCTTCTGCTACCATGAGTGCCGGTCCTCAAGGAGACTGGAGGATCTACTCGGAGCCCGCTAGGCGATCTCCTTATCATCACTCCTTTGGGCCGCAATCAGAAAACGAGCCCGAAGACTCACGCCACTCCTACTTGCCGTTGCAACGATCCATGTCGCACCATTCCTTTGGCGACCCCACTCCTGTCTTCCAGGGCCGGTTCAACCCGGCAAACTACATTGAAGAACCAGTGGGTTTTAACCCATTGGGCCCTAAAGACCATTTCCCCGAAGCTCTGGGAATGGATATAGATGAAGACACGGACCCTGTTGAACCACCTTCTGGGACACCCACTGTAACATTCCTATTTTTATCATATAATTTATAGGTTTGGTTAAATTTATTAACCACTAGTAACTAGTAACTAGTTTATTTTTAATATAAATATTCAACCCAAATATTTTTAAACACTATTTTTTATAGTTGGTTGAAATATTATACTAATTAATTGGTTTGTATATGAGTGCCCTTTCTAATAAAATAAAAGTCTATAGAAACTTATATTATTAGACGGGTAGATTACGGGTAAGTTGACTATTAGAAATATGAAGTACCTAGACGAGCCTAGTGATTGTTTAAATATTAAATTATAAAAAATACATTGTATTTTGAACCTACTCTATTTTTAATGAAACTTGGTTCAAAATGTAGACGAAAATATTCTCGTTCTAATAACATATTTATTATTTTCTAGAACGCCATATTTTAGAAGTTATACGTGCCAAATAAGTAAAGCAGTTAAATTAATAATAATAATAATAATAATAATAATAATAATCAAAAACTTATAATAAAATAATGAAAGTTAAATTAAGAATTTGTCTTGTATGTATATCGATCAAAATTAAAATTTACATTAAAATAATAAACATACGTTTTATATAATAAAATAAAATAAAAACAATAACTTATGAAAATTGTAAAAGTGGATAAGGTGTATGTATATGGAAGGTAAGTACGTGGAAGTTTTATTAGTGATACGTGTCTACATTTTGAAGTCAACATAACAAACTTGCAGCTCACCAAACTTAATATAAATAGACACAGCCATTTCACAAAGTCCCTCTGCTAATTCCTTTTTCTTCTGAAATCGCCATCTTTCTATCCCTTATATATATTTTTCTTAAGTATTATACATATAATACTCCAAAGCGCTACCTCGTTTTAAGTGTTTTAACTCCCGATCACCGCTACCCTTTCCGATTGATCTGAGCCTCATAACACATGTCAGGGCTCTGCCCCACTAAGTTGTTGGGATTCGGTTTCGGGACATCGGGACAAGGTTGAATTAGGGGTACTATACTTAACACGAGTGCATTATATATTTTTAAATAGCTCAGAAGTTATACCCAATATTCTACCAGGAGACTTTCTAGTTGAACCCTAAAATTACAATGTGGGTCTCTTCTCTTTTCTCACCATTTTATTCCCTTTTATCCCAAACCATAACAACTCTTACCAAAACTATTATATTTTTATTTTTATTATTATTATTATTTATATTTTGTCTAAAAAGAAATCCTAATTGAGACACTCAAGTAATTCTACACAATCCCTAAAATTTTCAGAACAATCAGGATCAGGGCCCCTAAAACTCGGGGGGGGGGGGGGGGGGGTATTCCCTATTGACGATTATCCATATAATTCGTTGTCAAAATCGAATTTTACAAATCCGCTGACTCACCTAGGCTACAAATGAACGTGGCAACCCTATGCTAGAACTGGTCCCCTCGCGCCACGCGCCACGCGACAGGCCCTCGCGCCACGCGAGGGAGACCATTTTCTAGTATAAATAGGGGAGGTTGGCACTTAGCTTTCTGCGTTGATTCGACGTCCAAATTCGTTCTGTGCACTAAGATATCGTTCAATTACAAAACACACACATAGCACGAAACCCTGCTACGATACAGGGTATTAACTTGATCGCTGCTACGATTCAATGTCCGATCGATTGAAACTATCCGACAGGATGTTTAAGTGCTATCCTTTGTCATTAGTTGTGATTCCGACAGGATGTTTGAGTACCACCCGAACTCGGGGAATACTCTGTCATTCGTTGTGAATCCAATGGATGTTTTAGTGATTGCACTTTGTCATTCGTTGTGAGGGTTTTAATCTCGTGAGTTATCGTAATTGCTGTATTAAGTTACCTACCTAGTTCGTGTACACTAGGTTACAAGGCTAAATCAATAGGCTAAGCTCTGCCTGTATAAATTTGCAATATATCAAAGCTTATCTGTAGACTAAACTTTGCCCGTATGAATATGCATGCTTATAAAGTGAGTCATTCTCTTTTTATCAAACTTTGATTTCAAAATCATGTATATTTTCAAAGTTATAATTACAGTGATTAAGTATATGTAGTCACCAAATTACAGCCGGTATTTGGGGTATTGTGCACATTACTACTGTTTTTATCACTTTAGGTGGGCGAACCTAAGTAGTGATATTCGTCACTATTGGGTGAACGGACTCAATAGTGATATGACCACAGTCACCGAAACGAGTCGATGACAAATATTGTGGGTAGTTGGTTGATATCTGAAACATTGTAATCTCTCTTAATACTGTAAATTATAACAAACGTGTCGTTTTAGCAAAATGAATGAACTCACCAGTATTTCCTGCTGACAAAACATTTTTAAAACGTGTTTCAGGTAATTACAGTAGATTGGAGTAAGAGATGGATACGACATTGAAAGGCTTCAAGAAGTGGCTTATTTTATTAATTAAATCAAATTAAGAAATATTGTTTTATGTAATAAAATTTATCTTTATTAAAGCTACCTTTGTAAAACATGGGTTTATCCCATCTATTTAATAAATAAAATCCGGTGTTTTCTAAACTCTGATATATTTTTTTTCCTAACTCACGGTCCTAATGAAATTTCCGCTGCAATATTTTTCAAAATAATCACCGGTACCACTTGGCTGTTCGCGGCTCCCGATTCCGTCCAGGGTGGGTCGGGGGTCGTGACACCCACTCATCCCATCGAGATTTCGGATGGGTCATCCTTCCATGGATCACCTTACCGTGGTCCTGACAGCTACCAAGCAACGTTCAACTAGTATGAATGGTATTTTACTCCCTCTCACCATTCTTCGCCTCACGAGCAGCAGCAGCAGTAGGATCCCTCCGAGGATTCGCGTTTCGTGGCAGTCACGCCACCGCCACCACCGCCGCCAGTACAGCTAGCACCTCCAGAACCACCAAGGCGTAGAAGAACAGGCGCACGAATGTCCGTGCGAGAAAGGGGTTTTCACTTTAGCACCCCCCAACACTCAAGTGGCAGTCACTATCCGCCACTGCATGAAGACCCACAAATGGGCGGGCCTTCAAACCTAGTTTCAGAGGTGAATTCTGCACCAGTTGCATCGCTACCACCACCATCGGGATTTGGTAATCCAATTCCTACATACGCCGGTTCAACGGCGTAAAATCCATTTGAGCAGCCGGCCCACACTCACTACAACTATGCTGAAGCCGACCCATACCTCGTAGCGGCAAACTACAACGCCCTTCATCCTGAAGGACCATATGGAGCTCCCTGGGGAGTGGGATATCCAGCTCATGGGTATCAAATACCTGCTCGACCTCCGTTCCAGCAGCAGCCGCAGCCACCACGGTTTTCCCCACCGGAACAGGAAGAAATTCTCCACAGGCTAAGTCGAATGGAACATGAATTTCGAGAAGAGCGTAGGAACAACCGGGGATTCCTCAAAGGCCTGGCAAACTTACTAAAAGGAAAGAAGAAGAGGGATCACTGAATCCCTATATGTATTGTTGTATTTCCTTATTTCAATCAAGTCCCTGCGTGGACATTTATCTATGTACTTAGTCCCTGCGTGGACTTGTTTTTCTTTAGTCCCTACGTGGACTTGTCTTTCTTTAGTACCTGCGTGGACTTGTCTTTTTAGTCCCTGCGTGGACACCTATCTTAGTAATCAGTCCCTGCGAGGACTTGTATGTACAGTTTAGCCCCTGTGTGGGCAAGTTATTTCTGTTAAAAGTCCCGTTTAGGGCAATGTGTACTCCTTTCGATGTTTA
Organism: Helianthus tuberosus; assembly: GCA_030545235.1. NCBI lineage: Eukaryota > Viridiplantae > Streptophyta > Magnoliopsida > Asterales > Asteraceae > Helianthus > Helianthus tuberosus. Next base: position 56,784,064 of record CM060406.1, read on the forward strand.
ATGGAATATAAAATTTAAAAATTTCATTTTTGTCATTTTTATGCATGAATATATTATACATGAAATAAATAAATTTAAAATCGTTCCTCTTAAAATAATCTGCCTATCTAAACATTAAATAAGAATCTTAAAGGTATAACCTAGCCTGCATGTCATTATAAGACTTGGCCAAGATGGTAAGACCTGTTAAAAAGATTCAAATCCCTGTTAACATCTGAAAACATGTTAACGCTCCTGGCAGACGTGATTCGTCATTCTTATAACAGGATTCTTCAAAAGATTCCTATCCAAACCTGATGATCTATAAACCATGGATTTAAATCATCAATTAAGATGATCACATATTAAACGTCCATTGGTAATGTAGTGCCTACGGGCCATAATAAATGTCAAATAAGACAAACGACAGTTGTAGTCTACGATTCCCTGTCAGAAAAAGGTAAAGAACTATGTTCAAACCTTAATGCCTTGATTCTCTGAAATCATGGCTTATGATTTAAAATGTCCTTACGACTAGGCCTTTTGTGCCACTTATGATGCTGTTATCATTTTTTTTAATTAGGATAAATTATAATAAAAATCCTAAATAAATATGATTAACAAATTAACCAAATATGGTCTGTGTTTACCATGGTTAATGAATTGCCATAAAAGACCATTCCATATTAAACTCCCAAATAAATTATTGTCAAAATTTTATGTAACAGTTCAAACTACATGGCTGACTCGGATGAGATCAACAGTCACCCAAGGGAGGATCATGATAATGCCCGGATTAACATAGCGGGTGCAGAACTGCAAGCATTAATAGACAATGCTGTTACAAAAGCTATAGAGCGGTAGTATAATGAATATAGCGGGACTCGAAGTAGGACCCTATCCGCACAGCATTCCAAGCCTAAGACTCATTCAGAGGCTCACAACAAGCCGCCCTCTAAGAAAGATGAGCCAAAGAAAGATGATGATCGACACTCCTCAAACCAAAACAGTGTTCCATCCAAGGGGATAGTATTTGATAATAAACCACGTACCAAGTCCTGTACTTATAAGTACTTCGTTTGCTGCAAACCCCGGGATTTCACTAGGGAGAAGGCGGCAATTGACTGTATGACTTGGTTAGATGAAATGGACATCGTGGTCGATATCAGCGGTTGTGCTGAAAGGGATGTAGTGAAGTATGTATCCCAATCATTCAAGGGAGAGGCATTAGCATGGTGGAAGTCTCTCATTCAAGCAGCCGGAAAGATCCCACTCTACAATCTAACATGGGATCAGTTTGTTGCTCTTATTAAGGAGAATTACTGCCCTCAGCATGAGGTTGAAAGAATTGAGTCAGATTTCTTATCGTTGGTTATGAAAAACCTAGATTGCCAAGCTTATCTTACAAGCTTCAACACGATGTCAAGATTGGTTCCTTACCTTGTAACACTGGAACCCAAGCAAATTGCTCGCTTCATTGGGGGTTTAGCCCCGGAGATTAAAGCCAGTGTTAAGGCTTCAAGACCTGCTACCTTTAGGTCAGCAGCTGATCTATCTTTGTCTCTTACCTTAGATGCAGTCAGGTTGAGATCGCTAAAGAATTCTGAAGAAGGTAAGAGGAAGCGTGAGGATGATAACTCACGTCGTTCAGACAAGAAACACAAAGGGAACCATGAGAACAATAAGAGTTCAGGATTCAACAAAGGTAACCAACAGTCGGGCGAGAAACCCAGGTGTAAAGTTTGTCGGAAACATCACTTTGGGAAGTGTAGATTGGAATCGAACTCGCAGACACAATCAATGACTTTTGCATGTGGGATATGCAAGTCCAAGGAACACAAGACCTTGGATTGCAAAAAACTGAAGGATGTGACCTGCTACAACTGTAACAAAAAGGGGCACATCAAGTCGAACTGCCCAAAGTATGCCAAGAAACCAGAAGATGGTAAAAAGACCAACGCTAGGGTCTTCAGAATGGATGCTAAGGAGGCAGTACAGGATGATAACGTGATAACAGGTACCTTCCTTATAAATGATGTTTATGCAAGGGTGTTATTTGATTCAGGGGCGGATAAGTCATTTGTAGATAATAAGTTTTGTAAGTTGTTGAATTTACCTGTTAAAACCCTAAGTGTGAAATATGAGGTGGAATTAGCTGATGGTACCTTAGAAACCGCCTCAACCGTGTTAGATGGATGTTTCATATCCATTAGGAACCACTCTTTTCCGTTATCCTTACTTCCTTTGAAGTTAGCCGGTTTCGACATAGTACTAGGCATGGATTGGTTGTCTCGCAACCAAGTCCAGATCGTTTATGCTAAGAAGCAAGTGATTGTCAGAGCTCCTCATGGCGAGCCTGTGACAATCCAAGGAGATACTAAGTACGGAATGCCTGAGCAAGTGTCCATGCTCAAGGCATCAAAGTGTTTGAAGAAGGGTTGTGTTATCTACATGGCACAAGTAACTGTTGATGAACCAAAGCCTAAAATCAAAGACATACCTATTATCTCCGAATATCCAGATGTATTCCCTGAAAAACTACCTGGTTTACCCCCAGATAGACAGGTGGAGTTCAAGATCGATATCATTCCTGGTGCGGCACCTGTTGCAAGAGCGCCTTATAGGTTGGCACCAACAGAGATGAAGGAATTAAGGACACAACTAGATGATTTGCTAGCCAAAGGTTTTATTAGACCTAGTTCGTCTCCATAGGGAGCACCAATCTTGTTTGTCAAGAAGAAGGACGGGTCGATGCGTCTGTGTATCGATTATCGAGAACTTAACAAAGTTACTATCAAGAATAGGTATCCATTGCCCAGGATCGACGACTTGTTCGATCAGCTTCAAGGAGCAAGTTATTTTTCCAAGATCGACTTAAGGTCGGGATATCATCAACTGAAGGTCAAGGATGAAGATGTACATTAGACTGCATTTAGGACTCGTTATGGTCATTACGAGTTCTTAGTGATGCCATGTGGGCTCACTAATGCACCAACCGCATTCATGGATCTTATGAACCGTGTCTGCAAGCCATACTTGGATAAATTTGTTATCGTCTTCATTGACGACATTCTGATTTATTCTAAGAACCAGGCCGACCATGAGAAGCACCTTCGATGTATTCTTTGACTACTTCAGCAGGAAAAGCTTTATGCCAAGTTTTCAAAGTGTGAATTCTGGCTTCGTGAAGTTTAATTTCTTGGATATATGGTTAGTGAACGCGGAATCCAGGTAGATCCCGCTAAGGTCGAAGCTGTCATGAATTGGCAAGAGCCGAAAACGCCCACAGAAATTCGCAGCTTCTTGGGATTGGCAGGATATTACAGGCGTTTTATTGAAAACTTCTCAAGGATCGCTGCACCCCTGACTTCGTTGACTCTTAAGAATATTAAGTTTGACTGGGGTCCTAAGCAGCAGGAATCCTTTGATATCCTTAAGCAGAAGCTAAGCAATGCACCAGTGGTGACATTGCCTGAAGGGAGTGAAGAATTCGTAGTGTACTGTGATGCATCACACACCGGTATGGGGTGTGTGCTTATGCAGAAAGGTGCACGAAAAGAATTACACCACCCATGACTTGGAGTTGGGTGTCGTTGTATTTGCACTAAAACTTTGGAGGCATTATCTGTATGGAACTAAGTGTGTGATCTATTCGGATCACAAGAGCCTTCAACATCTGTTCAATCAGAAGGACTTGAACATGAGGCAGCGACGTTGGATGGAAACTTTGAACCAATATGATTGTGAAATAAGATACCATCCCGGAAGGCGAATGTAGTCGCCAATGCCTTGAGTCGAAAGGAAAGAGTGAAGCCTATAAGAATCAATGCCAACAGCATTGAGATAAAGAATAGTTTGAATGAAAGGTTGTTAGCTGCGCAGAAGGAAGTTGTGCTAGAAGCTAACTATCCTGATGAAAAGCTAGGAGTAACTGAAGAACAGTTATCCTATGGCAAGGATGGAATTCTGAGGTTAAATGGACGAATATGGGTTCCAGTGTATGGAGGACTTCGGGATGTTATTCTCCAGGAAGCCCACAGTTCTAAATACTCCGTTCATCCTGGAGCTGACAAGATGTACCAGGATTTAAAAGCAAACTATTGGTGGATAGGCTTGAAGAAGTCTATAGCTACCTATGTAGCCAAACGTTTGACGTGCGCGTCAAAGCTGAACATCAAAAGCCGTCAGGTTTGCTGCAACAGCCTGAACTTCCCACTTGGAAATGGGAAATGGTAACTATGGATTTTATCACCAAGTTGCCAAAGACAAAGAAAGGAAATGATACTATATGGGTGATCGTAGATAGACTGACTAAGTCAGCACATTTCCTACCCATTAAGGAGACCTATAGCTCCGACATGTTAGCCCAATTGTACGTAGATAAAATTGTATCTCTGCATGGCGTACCAGTGTCTATTATCTCTGAAAGAGATACTAGATACACATCACATTTTCGGAAAAGTTTCCAACAATCCTTGGGTACGCGCTTAAACTTTAGTACGGCTTACCACCCTCAGACGGACGGGCAGAGTGAGCGTACCATCTAGACTTTGGAAGACATGCTTCGTGCATGTGTGATTGACTTAGGTGGTAGTTGGGATAACCACTTGCCATTGATCGAGTTCTCCTATAACAATAGCTACCATACGAGCATTAAGGCTGCACCTTTCGAGGCATTATATGGCAGGAAATGCAGAACGCCTATTTGTTGGGCAGAAGTAGGAGAAGTCCAATTATAAGGACCTGACATAGTCTTTGAAACGACGGACAAGATTGCCCAGATTCGTGATCGCCTGAAAGCTGCCAGAGATAGGCAGAAAAGCTACGCAGACTTAAAGCGTAAACCTATGAAATTCGAGGTAGGTGACAAAGTGTTGCTTAAAGTATCACCTTGGAAGGGAGTGATGCGATTTGGTAAGAAAGGCAAGTTAAGCCCAAGGTACATAGGACCATTCTAGATCACCGAATGTGTCGGATCAGTTGCTTATAAGTTAAACTTACCTGAAGAACTCGTTGGTATTCATAATGTATTCCACGTCTGCAATCTAAAGAAATGTCTAGCTGATGAATCGCTAGTCATACCACATACGGATGTACATATAGATGAAAGCTTGAAATTTGTGGAAAAACCTTTGTCGATTGAAGATCTAAGGGTTAAGAAGCTTCGAAGGAAGCATGTACCGATCGTAAAGGTTAAATGGGATGCCCGTAGAGGTCCCGAGTACACGTGGGAGGTAGAGTCCACAATGAAAGAAAAATACCCTCATTTATTTCAGTAAATCTCGAGGTCGAGATTTCTTTTAAGGGGGTGAGGATGTAACACCTCGAAAATTCATGTCCAATAATGTATTGACACGTGTCAAAAGCTTTGAACGTGTGAAAGAATACTCTAGAGGGACTAAAGTTGACAAACCAGGAAAGTATGTGAGTAACAGGGTTCAAAATGTCAACAACGGATAAATATACTTTACAATAACCCTACAAGATGTTTATACCCTTAAACGAATGAATCATGGATCATACGAAGCTAATTGTGAAAGAAAGTGAGAGATTACAAACTACAGGGGTAAAAAGTGTCAACATGTTTAAAGTATACCTCTGAGTGACCTTTTAGCAAACCCAAAGCTTTGTAACGATTAATTATGCTCACTAGAATGCATGATAAAAATTTCACCAAGTTTCGTTATCGTATGAGAAAGTTATGATAAAATTCGTATACGAGGGGTTAAAAGCATCAACGTTGAAATTTATGACTTTTCGGGTGATCAAAAGTTAACCAAGGACTTAACAAAGTTTGTATATGTCTTAGGGCCCTTAAAAGTCAAGTTAGAGGGCTCAAAATGCAAGAAATAAAGGTAAAACAACTTTTAGAAGGACCGGGGACCAAAACTGCAAATAATTGAAACTTGTTAACCTGAGCTGAGGCCTCACACGGGCCGCGTAAGCCCAGGCAGAGCCTTACGCGGGCCGCCTGGCATGCCCAACATCAGAAAAACATGACAGGTGTCTGTCCAGCCCGTTTAACCGACTCTTATTGATTGTTTGCAATACCATGTGCTGCACAAAAGGGTTTTTAGGCTCTAGGGACACTTGTGATTGATCAGGGATCCAACATAGACTTGTTTGGCACAATCTTGAGCAATCAAACCCACTATATAAAGGTCCACATTATTGCAATTTTGATCATCCATTCCCAACTCAACTCCTGAAGGTTTCTGGAGCTCAAGGCCACTCCCTAAGCATCATTAGTCGTGCATTAGACCTTGGTAAGCTTCTTTAACCTTCCTTAATCGTGTTTTACTTAGTTAATTAGCTTAAAGTCAAACCGTCGTAATTAAGGTTTGACTTAACGATTAATCACTATTGGTCCAGTGATTAGTCAAACTAAAAGTAGTTATAAGTTGGTAATTATGTGGGCAATAAACCCTTAAAAGGGCACCCTCTGATTACTGCTCTAACTAGATCATTTGTCGGGTCAAAGTTTGTTATAAAAAGACAACAGAAACATAATTTTCGAATTAACACATAATTAGCAATGTAGAAGGCGTGCAACCTATTTTATCACTCATATAACTTGGTAATTAGTATAAGAACTGGTCTAAGCTTGTTTGATCCGACAATTTTTTGTTTAGGCTCGGTTCGGAACCGAAAGTCGCAAAACTTTGACTTTTGCTTTGACTTCAGTTCTGATCCGATTTAGATAGGTTTAGAAATGCCTTAGAGCTTCCTTAGGACCAGGTTATATGATCGTATAACCCTCTGTGATTGGCTCGTTGATTGTCCGATTCATTTACACGTTTCCGTTAATCGCTTAATGTTGACCATAATGCCCATTTGACATTAAAACGAGAATTTTGGAAATATGAGAGGACAATAATCTTTTTTTCTGATTTATAAACATGTCCCTAAAATTTCACATCAGTTTGAGGTCTAGATTAGGAGTTATGCTCAATAGCGTAATTAGAAAGCTTTTTAGTTAATTAAACGGCGCAATTAGCATAAAGCCTATCTAAACACAATTTTTGACACCAAACCTTTTACCCACTGATGTAATATAATATTTTGTAATTTTTGAAGATTTTTAATTAATTTTAAACTGATCATAACATAGGGTTATTACCTTGATTCGGTAATTACCGAATATACCCTTTTCGTTATAAAATGAGTTTTACATAACATTTAGACACCAAACCTTTGACTACTGATTTTATATGATAAATGAAGTATTTTAAACTTTATAACTTGGTCAAAAAACTCAGATTTCCTGTAATAACCCGGAAATCGCTTTAAACGACTTTTTACGCGTATTAAACGCATAGTATAGGTTAAAACCATTTTCTTCATATAAGACTTATCCCAACTGATATAATTTATTAATCTAAGTAGTTTTACTGAGTTATTCAGACCTGAACCTCAGAATTGTATTTAATCTCTTTATAATCGTTAAAATGACCAAAATACCCCTACAGGGCTTAATTTGAGATTAAACACGTTTTGGGCATAATGGAAGGTATCCTACTGATATCACAATATATTTAAGGCATATTAACTTAGGAAACCTGTATATGACTCTTACGGTTACCCGTTACGCTTCTTGCGCGTTCGGCTCGGTTTATGTAACTAGTTTGCATAAATTAGCCGAAACGGGTCAAACCTTATCATTTTTATCTCAAAATCCAGAATGTGTTTAGTTTACCCATATTATACAAGTCTCCAAGCTTGTCGGGTCTAAACCACATTCTATTCCGGTCTTCGCTTAATCGTGCGATTGAACCGTATATCTTTCTTTAAAACTAACCGGTCTAAGTTTAAACTTAAGAAAGACCCGTTAGGAATCTAATAGGTTAATTAAAACCTTCGTTCCAGATTAGGAGCCCAGTAAAAGCTACGTGCACTTGCTGTTGTGATTTATACTTTGGTCAGGTAAATACTTTTAACTTATTTTCCCTATACGGGCTTGGGGTACGGTATTATAATACCGCTTGGTCGGGTATGAAGTCGTACAATCAATTATTGATTAAAAAGATGCATAACCCATTTTATTCTGTCTTGTTTGATGCAATGCCTTTGGGGGGGTTAATGACCGAGTCCTGGATATCCTCGGCTCATTCGTTAAAAATGGCCACGACTTAAGCACGGGGTGTAGGCATACACCTGACAGTTGCGTACGTAAAAAGGGGTAGTCCACAAGAAGGGTATCTTCTTGTGGGTATTATACCCAGTGGTGTGTCTATTAATCTTGTTAAACCGGCTCTTCTAACCGGGTCCTAAATGGATGACAAACATGTAAAACTGTATACAAGTTTATTTTTAAATAATTATCCCAAGTTATTAAAGATATTTTGTGCCACGTGCATTCAAACTAATTTTCTTAAACTCTTTTCAAAATGAGTCAGTTAATTGTATTTACCAGTGTAAACTGACGTATTTTCCAAAAAGGTTAAGTGCAGGTACTATACGAAATAGGATGGCTACTCCAGGCATCAATAATCAAGTCTTGCAAGCTCTAGATATTAAAGTCTGTTGAACAATGATCTTATTTATATTTTGATCCGCCTGTGGATCCTTTACAGCCCGTTGTGTTACTTTGATATTACTATTTAATTGGTTATAATGTGATTCATACCTTTTGCTTCCGCTGTGCATTTATAATTTGTGTTGTTTGACTATGATGATATCAACTACGTCACGATACTCCCCACCGGGCCCACCGGTAATGCGTGGAAATATCGGGGTGTGACAACTTTTGGGTGAAGGGTTAGGCTTGGGTTAAAGGTAGGTGGTTGGGTTAGTGTTTAGTAGAAAAGGGCGAAAAAGCGTAAAAAGTGTTGGTTTTCGAAAGACTTTTTATTTTTTTATTTTGATGAAGCCATGATTCAAACAAAGTTATTTTTAATGAACTTGCTTGTTTATTTCTTTTACTTCATCATCAACATTTTTTTTTTTTGAAAGTCACACGAAAAACCGAGCTTGTTACTAAAACAAAGGGTTAAAAATAAAAAAGGTTTTGGTGGGTGAAAGGGTGTTTGGTTTGGGTTAAGAAGTGAAAAGGTTTAGGCTCAAAGGGGTTAACTAGAGGGATTTTGGGTAGGTGGTAAAAAAAAGAAAAATAATGGTGTAGAAATAAAAATGGTTAGTCCTAATGCCTCCATCATTTACTTACTCGGGTTTAAGTTGGTAAGGACCGAGAATGTATCGTCGTGGCAAGTTCTAGAGTTGTAAGAACCAAGCGGCTATTCACACAAGAAACGAAAAATGAGCATTTAGTTTAAAGATATGTATTTGTATGCTCAATAAAGGCTCAAAACTCACTTTTGTGGGAATGGGTTTTTATGTGATCAAGTATATATAATTAAATTTTAACTAAGCTTGTCATGCCTTTTCATAATTTTCTTATGTTGGTTCTTTTTATCACGACGCTATCGGTTGTAAATATGTAAAAATATAACCTTTTTAGAATTTGAAATTCCCAAGTTAAACCTAGACAAGTAAAAAAAATGAAAATTTTTGAAAAAATTTGGGGTGATTAGCGGTTCCAATAGAGTTTTGTGTAAGGCTTGTAATTAGGACTTGCAAGATTCAAAGTTTTAGCATCCCCCCCCCCCACACTTAAATTACACATTGTCCTCAATGTGTCCCAAAAATAAGTTTTTAGGTTGATTGAATGTGTAAAAGGTGTGAAAAAGCAAAATTTTATGTTACTGGGCGTCTGGACACGGCCCCGTGGTGTACGGGCACGGCCCCGTGTTCAGGTGCCAGTAACAAAAATTTGAACAAAAGAAACAGAAGCCTGGACACGGGGGCGTGTTGGGTGAACACGGCCCGTGTCCAGTTTACCTGAACTGGGTATTTTCTGCAGACTGTGCGGCATGGGGCCGTGTTGGGCGGGCACGGCCCGTGCTGAACTTGCTGTAATGAAGAAAGTTCGTCGGATGGCCCTGTTTTCGTGCATGAGGTGCTGGTCCAAGTTTCCCTTGTTATCCTTCACCATCCCGAGTGTGTTTTATTCATTACAACATCATTTAAACACCAAATTAGCTAAAACCATCATTCATTAAGTCATAGAGAGAATTACAAAATAATCCTAAAAGTTAAAATACTAGATAGTTAGGTCAAAGAAACACAAGAAATCTAAACCAAGAAGTTTTAGCCTACTACTTATTCTATTAGCAAAATTTCCAAAAAGATACATCCCTCAGTTAGATGTGGCTTGAAAAACTTCTTTCTCCGAGCATGGGTTCCTCACACGTCGGCGAGCCATTCCTCTATCTCCCTAGGGAGAAGAAAGGCGGGCTCATTGGCATTGGTTTGAGGAGGTGCAACCTCCACCGGGACTTCTTGTAGATCTTCAAGAGGAGGTTCCGCTGGAATGTCATCCCAACCGGTAGGATTGTTGATTCCAAGTGCTAGGTTCCAATCCTCTTGAGGGAGGATTGGTTCCATGGGAGGTGTTACAAGAATGTTTAACCACTGGTGAAAGAGGTTTATTTCTTGAAAACTGTTTTCCAACCCCCAGCGTAAGATAATTTATACGGTCTATTAGGACTTCCTCTACCGAAGTCATCTCGTCAAGAGCTTCACGTAATGCCATCATGTAACGTACGAGAGTCGCTTCGATTGATGACCTTCTCTCCCTTCGACTGTTTCTAGAGTGCGCAGAAGAAGTTCCACTATTTTGACTAGACATTCTACGAAAACAAACCAGAAATAGTTCATTTTAGATGAAACAATACATCGGACACGGCCCCGTGCTCAATGAGCACGACTCCGTGTTCAACTTTCTGCAGATTTTCAGAACAAGGAATCTTGGAGTTTTAAATTATTTTTCCAACTTATGAAGCATTTTTTAACAGAAATAACTTAAAATAATGTTGCACAACTTATTTTTAGCAAGATTCCTTGGACAAAAATCTAATAATCAACATAATAAAGCTTGAGAGCAAGCTTCAATAGAGGTGTTGAGACAAGAAAGATGAAGAAGAAGGCAACGGATAAAAGAGGAAAGGACAAGATGTTTGTTAGAACCTTCTTTTAGAAAATACCTAGGATGGTAGGTGAGAAGATCCTCTCAAATCTCTGTCCCTGGATGGTCCAAATGTGCAGGATTCTTGGCTGCATTTATAGAAAACGACAGCATGCTGGACACGGCCCCGTGTCGGCTGGACACGGCCCCGTGTGCAGGCAAGATCCTGACACATTTTGTCCGTATTCTGACTAAAAGTCAGAAAGGAATCTTTCGGTGGACACGGGGGCGTGTTGACCTGGGCACGGCCCCGTGTCGAAAGGCTGTTTATGAAGTTTGTCTATTTTTAAGGAACTTTTCCGGATCGGGCGGTTCCTTACTGGATGGAACAACCCCAAAGTGCCTAAGATACCTTAATTGTTCTAGATTAAGACGAGAACACAAGAGGTTGTCGGTGAGGGTGATTCCTATGCTATATGTAGGTGGACAAGTCCAACTCTTTCCCGGGCTCTTGTTAAAGAAGGTGTATGCCGAATCGCTCAGGTCTATGTATACATCGAACGAAGTCAATGGGGAGTCCTTCACGTCACAATCGACACAGGGACGACTATCGCTCAAGTCCTCACTAGAGTTAGAGGTAACGTTGGTAACAACGAAGTTGTTTTTATGCGATCCCAACAATTCTTCTTGGTTATCGTCCTGAGATAAATTATTGAAATCTATCCTAAGTTCTTCTAACCAATTAAGAATTAGATCTTCCATTTGAAATAGTTCATCAAGAAGCATTTCTCCTAGAAGATCCGGTTGAGAGCATTCGAGGGAGAGATAAGGATTATTTTTACTTTCGCCCCTCTTAAGGCTACATGAAAACAATGGGTCTATATAGTGGGGCTTATAATTTAGAAAATAACATTCTAATTCTTTATGAGAGCCACCACATATTTGACACCACGTACCATAAGAGTGCCGAAAGTAAAAAATATCATTATCACTCATGTTTGTGTCAGAAATTACCAACCGTCGGGATCTTACGGCTCTGTTTTCAGTAATTGAATCTTGGGCACGGGGCGTGTTGGGTGGGCACGGCCCCGTGTTCAGCTTACTGTCTGACTTAAAACAGGATTGCCAGTTCCAAAGATTGGGTACGAGGTGTGTTCAGCGGGCACGGCCCGTTCTGAGTTCTGCAGAAGCTGAAAAACTAAGAAAAATCTTAAAAAAATAGAAAAATAAGAAAAACGATTAGGCCGTTGATTCCTAACTTTCTTAAAATCCTTGTGTCCCCGGCAACGGCGCCAAAAACTTGATGTGCGTGAGTGTTATTAGTTTTTAATGTATATGTTAAGCCCTTTTTAACACTTTTTAGCCAAGTTTTAAATTTATAAAACACGATATTTACTAACACTAAACACACATATGGGCAAGTGCACCCATCGTGAGCGTAGTATAGTGTTGGCAAGATACCGAGGTCGTCCAAGGACACAAGAGCTTTTAGTACCGGTTTCTCCTCAACGTCTAATCAAATCAAAAAGTTTAGAAAAAGGTTTTAAACTAGAAAAATAAAAACTAAATAAAATGCTGAAAAATAAAAATAAAAATAAAAACAGATAGACAAGATGAATCACTTGGCTCCGACTCGTGTTTAGTGTAACCTTTGATTATTTCCGCACTTTTGCACTATTTAAGAGATTATCTTAGTTATTGTAGTAGGCCCCTCTTTTGAAGGTGACGTTACCCTCAACCCAGTAGTTTGAGTCAGCAAGGATACAAACCTAAAGGGTCGGATTATTGAAAGATAATTAATTAAGTTATTAATGCATATTATGGTAGGCCCCTCTTTTGAAGGTGACGTTACCCTCGGCTAAGTAGTCTGAGTCAGCAGGGATACAGTCCTAAATAGCCGGGTTAAAGTATTAATAGTAGCTTACATATGAGGGGATCAAAGAGTTTGGACCCCCGCCATCCAATACCGGTGGGTATTGAAGGAGTTCCTACTAAATTTGACCCAGGTCCTTGTAGGATCTATACACTGAACAAGGCAAGACTCTTACCAAACCGTTCCCTTAACCCCCGACCAGGTAGCCAACATACCTCCATATAGACCGTGGAGATATGAATGGTGAAAATCTTTTATTTTATATAGACAGTAAAATAATGCCAAGACACCACGGACAAACAATAAGGAAGAATCACCTTCAACATAAGAAACTAGTTATTAAAGTCATTAATACATAACCAAATAAAAAGTGCGAAAAGATTAAAAATAAAAAGTATTACACTAGACACTTTGTCTTCACCAAGTGATCTAAGAGACTTAGGCAAACATGGCCTTGATTGTCAAGAACTCTTACGGTCAATCTTGGATCCCGAGATGACTCACACACTCTATGATGGACAATGGATGATGGTGGTGGATGATGGTGTTGTGATGGTGGTGGGTGGTGGGTGAAGTGTGAGAGAGGTGGTGTGCCAAGGGATAGTTTGCAAATGAGCCAAGCACCCCTATTTATAGCCTGAACAGTAGCTCGGGCACGGCCCCGTGTCCATCCTCCTACTCTGTCTTCATTAATTGCTCTTGTCTGTATTAGTTGACCACGGCCCCGTGTCCGCTGGGCACGACCCCGTGTGCAGAAGCATATCTGTACTATCAAGATTTGCCTGGATTTTGTGAATCTTATAGTTGACCACGGCCCCGTGTCCGCTGAGCACGACCCCGTGGTGGGCAATGGAAGCTTCTACAGCTTTGTCTTTTATGCTGACACTTGGGCACGCCCCCGTGCTCACTGAGCACGGGGCGTGTTCAGCCTCATGTTCTCCTGTTTTGCTTGGGAAGATGCTTTCGGGGAGGTTGGGCATGCCACGTTTGTTCCTTTTCTTGTATTTATGTTAGATTTAGCTGCCTTTTTGCTTCTTTTGTTAATTTGAGCTCATTTAATCCTGAAAATACAAAAGGAATACAAAAGCACACTTTTTCCAACATTAGTACTAAAAAAAGGGTTAGTTTTATGCCACAAATAGAAATTGCCTTTGTGGTATTTCTATAGTCTCCAAAGTGTAGTTTGATACACTAAGGTTTGAATGAATACTAAATCACAGTTTCTTTTGTATATTTTGATATACTACCAAAGTACAGTTTGATGTGCTCTCAAATGTGATATTATCCAAAGTATATTTTGATATACTATGTACAAAATCCAACATATGTTTTTATATACTATTGACCTTGTTATTTTCTAAAGCATAGTTTGATATGCTACTATTTACTAAAGTATAGTTTGATATACTACCGACTTCGTTATATCATAAACCAAAGTATATTTTGATATACTGCCAAAGCATAGTTGATATGCTATTTTCAAAACCAAAGCATAGTTGATATGCTATTTTCAAACCAAAGTATAATTTGATATACTACCGATACTTTCATTCTTAAACCAAAGTATACTTGAGATATACTACCAAATCTATCATTTTCATTAACCAAAGTATAATTTGATATACTACTTATCTATTTAACTATTTCAAAACTAAAGTATACTTTGATATACTATTTATCCGATCTTTTCAAAACCAAAGTATATTTCTGTACATACTACAAACCTTTTTATCAAAACAATGTATTTTCGAAACCAAACTTTTTACAGGGATTCATGGCTAATATTTTGTAAACAAAAAATCTTTTTCTTGTGTTAACCAAAGCCATGAATCTAATTCACAAAACCTTTGTTACTCACATGCATTTTTATGCTGACGTACCTATTTTCACTTATGTTTCAGGTGCTGCTATGTGATGATTGTTGATGCATGCTACACATAGGATGGACTCGTGCCTTAGTGACATTAAAACTTGAAAGATAATATTTGTATTTATCTTATTTGTAATAAAACAATGAGTTCAATAATTCAATGAAACGAAACAATTTAATCCATGGTTGTGAAACAATGATTCTGTTACAACACTCCCTGACGTTTCCGCCACGATTTGTTGTTTTACGTGGTCGGGGTGTGACAGTCATTTTTGTCCTTTTGTGAAGTTTTTTCATCTTTTCTTTTTTTTGTGTATTTTTTGGTTTTTGTTTTTCTTTTTTAAGTTTCAATCGAGAACCTGATGTTTCAATCGAACGGTGCAATACTGACCGGACAACGTCAGTTCAAAATTGATATTCGTTTTTATTGTCTCATTCGATATAAACACATCTTCGTATTTTTTTTGTCGTATCATGACTCTTTTTTGTTTCTCTTTTGGTAAGTGTCGGTATCTTAATGAACCGAACCAATAGCAAACAAGTTCCTGCCAATGACGTTATTTTCACTATTGCGTCTATGTTTCCATTAAAAATTGGGTCGCCCTGCCGCAGAGCGCGGGTGTAACCCACTAGTTAATAAAAGAAATCAAAATAAATTTATCTGAATAATTGAAATAGGTGACAATTTTTAAAACTAAAAATGTGTAGCTCAGTTTGTTATAGCTTTGGTTTTAAACTAATAGGTATCGGTTCAATTCCCATTGTGAGCATGTTTCATGCGATTTTTCAAGTGTGTGTATATATATATATATATATATAGTTAGTTTGAAAGGTCAAAGTGTAAATTTATGGTCTTCCCACTGTGAGCATGTTTAATTCCTACTGTAAGTTTTGCTGAAAACAAGTTGCATTCAAAATATTGTTTTTTTATTGTATTATAAGCTATAACGAGAACCGGTACCATATAGGAACTGTGACAAACGAAACCAAATACTGATATTGGTATTATCAAAATTGGTACCGATATTCATTCTTATAGCTTTTGATCAATGTAAAACACGTAGCAATATTATTTTCGATCCTATTTTGGTTGCTATAGTGAGTACCAGTAGTAGTGTAGTAGTGTAACAAAAGGAGCCAATACTGATCAGATTTCCGCCTCGAATCACGGACAGTATTTACGAGTGTGTGTGTGTGTGTGTGCGTGTATAGGTTAAGTTTAAGATTAAGGTTCCTATACAAATGACCCTTTACCTAAGAAGTGTAACAAAGAATCTGATGATGACATGTATCATTGATTAAAATTAGAGTTTAAAGATAGTAGTGTAATTTCTCATAAAAATTCAATTATGTAACTAGATCATGCAAAACTGTTTTTTGAGAAATTTTAGGAAACCATATATACAACTTACGTTTCATGTGTCTTCTATTATTTGAAATCTAGTATCCAATATTGTTTTATCCAAAAAAATCGTTTCAACCTTTTGGTTATTTTGCAGGTACAAAACACCATATAGATTCCAAAAAAAAAACCACGACTTGAATCGTAATACAGTCACGGTGTTTTAACATTTGGAATGATTGTATTGCTATTCAAGTCATGGTGTTATAACACCATCCAGGAATAATTGTATTGCTATTCCAGATGCTAAAACACCATAACATGACTTGAATCACAATACAAGGTTTCAATCTTTTTGTTATTAGAGGGTATGAAACATCATACAGTCCTTCCACATATTAAACACCATAAGTTGAATAAGAATACAATAAGTCCAGATATTAAAACACCATGACTTGTATCACAACACCATATTTCTAAATGTGACAATACAATGTTTCTAGATGTTTTAAAACACCACGACTTGAAACAAAACCGAATTTATTTTCGCACGTGAAAATTTGCTTTGTTATCGGTGTTCATAAATGCTCGAAAGAATTTTGTTTATTATCATATTCTCGCATTTGGTAACGATTGAAGGAACCTAGAGAGCCAAGACCGATCCTAACGAGTTCACAAAGTCGAAGAGTTATGCCTATGATGGAAGCTTTCGGATTAGGTGTTAGCAGAACTTCGGGGGGATACAAGTCGGATCCTACGGGGCTAGGGGACTTTCCTTATCAACTAGAATATGCAAAGAAGAAAGTCGCTTTCGTGATTTTTCGGAAAACCGAGAGCATTTGAAAGATTCTGCTCAGTGGAGAGAATCTGTTCAGCGTAGTTGACGACAGTTCCGCTCAGAGGAGGGAATCTGTTAAGGTTTAGAGATTTCACCAAAGAAATGGGGGGATAAAAATTTTCATATGTTTTTGAATTTCTTCGGTAAAATTCTAAACGCAATCACAGGAGGTAGAGTTTGTGATTTTCTGGTCATACCAAAGGTTCTGCGTGGAATGTTTTGCACATACACGTATTTGAGAATTTTAATTAATTCTCCAGCCAGCGTGAAGGGTTTTGCACGGAAACATACAGGTACCTAAAGTCAACAGTAGTTTCAAAACGCGGTTCACTGAAGACCTGGGGAATCTTTATGAGAGCTGATAGTTCAAGGCTGACAAGTGTGGATTCCATCTCTATCAGAAGTTGTAGTTGAGGGGGAATTTTCAGGATTCGGTTTTGGGTTTGATGTCTCTTTGGGATTTTACAGGGATCTGGGTGTAACTCAATTCGTTGAGTTTGCAAACGATGTACTGGGTTAAGCTGACATCCTGAGTACTGATGCTGAAGATCCGAAGTGCATTACGTGGTCAATTTCACAAAGGCGAGACAATGAGATCTGGATGTAGTTCAACTAAGCGTGTTGGTTGAGCTTGCAAATGATATACTCGGTCTAGCTGACTTCCTGAGTGTTGATGCTGATGATCAAAGTGCATTACTTGGTCGATTCCACAAAGATGGTTTACAGAAGACAGTTCACAAGAAAACTCTACCAATGTAGTATGCTTGAATGAAATAGAGTTCTTATGACAAGATCAAGACTTGATGCAGTTTTTTTAAAGAATGGAACCCTTATCAAATGCCGGTTGGAGTATTGGAAGATCAGCGGAAGATCGGTCAATTTAGCCTTGCGAGGACATTGCACAACACCCAACACGGATACGCGTACTTTGAGGGGGGAATATTATACGAGAAGCTTCAAGGGTTTGGTATTGCTATGAAGACTCAAGCCAAGATACTGCTTACCTGGATAATCGGTCAAGGGGGAATTTGTTAACACAGAGAAGATAACATCAACAAATACTTGACCTAAGATCGATTGCAGTTGCATTTTCAGCATTAGACAGCAACGGATAAGGGGGAATTTGTTGGTGCAATTTTTGTATCCGATGCTGTTCGAATAGATTAGATTACTTGTTATGTTGATTATGTAATAGTTAGTGAAACGGTCAAACGAACGTGTATAAACTCGCTCGTTTGAAGTGGTCAAACGAAAGGGTTATTCGTTTGACCGTGTGTGTTTGCAAGTGAAGGTGGTGTGACTATAAATACCACCCTTGGTTCATTTGCAACTTTTGAAGGTTTTAGACTTGGGGGAGAGATCACCACTTGGTCTCTCCCCGGATGTATGCTCCTTTGGTATAGTTTGGATAGCTTGTAATCGGGCCGGTTTGTATGCTACCAAATTTATACAAGAAAGTTGTTTATCCGTCTCTAATCTTCCGTCTTTGATCATCATCACACACTAATCACGGGTTTCGGTCCGAATCTCGAACCTACAACATTTTCTATCTCTCCTCACAAACACTTTCAAAAAATATTAAAAAGTAAATGCCGGTGAACAATGTCTTCCCAAATATACAGATGAACAGTGAAATTTTTTCTCTCCTCTACTCACAACTACTTCCTAAAATATGCAGAACTCACTTACAGATATATACAGAACCTGCTATGAATGCTCTAAAGTTCACTCTGGAAACTGAAATCCTTATAACTATTTACCGGTTAAATAATCAATTACATGTTAAGAGGCCTTTACTCCAAATTGATGAATTCACCTCAATCGCTAATAAATAAAAGAAGGGTTAACTTTGTACAATAGTAACCAAGTTTCGAGAGTGTTCTAATTAGGTCACTCATAATTTTTTTTGTTCCAATTAGGTCATTCAACTTTCATTTGATGTTTCAATCCTAGATATTTTACCTAAATAGAAGGTCATCCATCCTACATGGCATTTATTTAGGTTTTTTATTTAAAAAATTTGTTGACATGGCACATAAATGCCAAATGGGTTAGAAAAAAATGCGAATTAGATTTTAAAAAATTGTAGAAAAGTTAAAAAATGTGAAAAAAAAAGTGTGACTTTTTTTTCAAAATCTCCAAAGAGTTATCAAAATTTTTATAAAATCGTGAAAAATAGTTAGATGTCAGTAAATTTTTAACGAAAGAAAGTACTAATTACTCCTACACCAAAAGCATTTAAATTATAGTTATAAAAGAAGATAAACAACTAACCAAAAATAAATGCCATGCAGGACTATAACCTGCTATTCAGGTAAAATATCTAGGATTAGAACACCAAAATAAAGTAGAATGATCTAATTGGAACAATAAATTTTATTAGTGACCTAATTGGAACACTTCTAAAACTTCATTACTATTCAGTGGCGTATTCCCATAAAAGAATAAATAATGAGTAAACTGCAATTTTGGTCCATGTAATTGCATGACTTTTGCCACTTCATCCAAAAAGTTATTTTCTATCATTTCCATCCTCGTGGTTTCCAAATCATGTCATTTTCATCCACTTCACTTGTCACGCCTAATTTTCTACATTAAATGTGGTCTTCGGTGGTTTGATACGAACATAAACAATGTTTGATAATTAGATGTTTTTGGTCGTGAGCGTAGGGTTTAACGACTAATGATTTCAAGTTATCATTGTTCAAGCCACATGCAGTCACTCACTTCAGTTGTCCACAATCATCCATCACTTGTCGTTGCTAGAAATTTCAATAATGTTATTATCGTCTTTTTCCTAAAAGACTTTAGTCATGATTACTTGAGACTCAGAACTCTAAAAAAGAACTACGCTAGAGATCATATTATGAAAATTTTGATCCGCCGGAGAGTCAACTGCCTCTCGACCCCATTAGATTCGCCGATGCAAGTAAGTACTTGTTCAATTGTGTAAAAATAAAATAGTCTCTTACGTTAGTACGGTCCCAGATGAATTTCCGTATGTTCTATTCAGTTAAGGCGTGTTATAGTTAACATACCAGTTCAGTTAAAACAAAATGCAAAGTATACGTGAAATCAACCAAGATTCGACTTTAAAAGACATGTCAAAAGAAACTATTGGTTTTTTGTTCACTTCAATCACGACCCAATGTCTATAACTCAAATTAAATATATGTGTGGTATATTAAACGGACAATAGAACCTAATTATCCAAAATGAAGAAATTTGTTACTGCTATCAAACTATGTTTTTCTAATTGTCATGCAAGATAAAGAATACAAACTATGTTTTTCTAAAAGCTCAAAAAAATAACATTATTACAATGACTTTAGAACTTTGCAGTAAGGAAAGACTCATATCTTGCTTCGACTAATACCATGATTTGTAAAAGAAGTACAAGTGTTTCCACCTCTAAAGCATAGAAAAACGTTCAAGCTGATATGATCTTGCACATTAAAACCTCTTGAAGCCGTTGATACATCATCACCTTCTTAGTTGGTGAGATAGTAAGAAGGCATCTACCAACATGTAAAACCTACAAGGAAATAGACAATATGCAAAAACAACTCTCTATGACCATCATGTTGACAAATAGTCAAACACTTTTTATATTGTACCTAAAATTTTACAATCAATATCTCCTTTCAAGGAATTCAATTGATTCATCGTACTCCTCTAATTTTCTATTATGTTTCTTAGAATTCATCCGTTTTTGCTACTAACAAATAGAGAAGAATCCATTACTTTAAGAGCTAATGGATTTCGTTCACATTTTTAAATAGACTCAACTAAAAACATAGCAACTTAATAGCTCTAATGATTCATGATCATTTAATAATTCAAGTTTGTAAAATCCAAAGAAATAGACCCTAATAACGTATATATACGTGTTATTATGATCTTGCTTTGGATATTAACGCTTTTATTCCAAATAAAGCGTCTAACTTGTCATGTTCATTGACGTCATCAAGAACAATAAGTGTCTTATTCATTAGTAAGATCTTCTTGATCTTACTCATACGCTCAGAAACACTAGAAAATGTTGATTTCCAACCTGAAATATAAGAATAACAATCACATTCAAAACATAGCATTTGAAATATAAGAATAACAATCACATTCAAAACATAGCATTGAAATGTTTTAAAAACTTAGCTACTCCAGCCATAACAAACCAAATAAAAACGTTATACATACCTAAAATGCAATATTCTTCTAGCAAATATAAACATATAATCTCTGAGCCACGAGCTTTCTGGACAGCTTTAGTGTGAGGTGGAGTTTGTGGAGGTTTGTACATCGTAGGAAAAGTTGGGGGTTTTTTATGGAAGTCTGGAAATCTGATGTGACAATGAGACGGATGTCAGTCCTTGTCCTTGGACGTTTAAAAATTAAAAAAAAATTGTGGATGTTCTAATCATTCTATGTATATGATGGTTTGGACTTTGGAGATTAACTTAACAAGGTTTACACTATAGAAAGCTGACATTACACTAACAAGAAATACATACCCTTAAAATTCACCTAAGACTGTGTGTAGTGGTTTGTGTTAAAGTTGCTTGTTAAAGTGCCACCTCAACGCTACGTAGAGAGGAATCCTTTAACTAAACCACACTTTAACATGTGTGTAGTGGTTTTAACCAAGCTTCAATCATTAATCCATTTTTTATATTAAAATGTTTGTCTGGTTGGAAAAAGCACCGGACCCACTCACGCGTGTTAGTAGGCTAACCAGACTTTCTTTGGCACCCCCTTTCATTGAAGTGTAATGGTGTTTGGGGCGTTAAAGGGGTGATGTGGCTTCCCCTTCTTGTTTCACTACACATAGTCTAATGTTCACTTTATGACGCCACTTTAATGGGGATAAACGCCAAGAGGCCATCAGCACCATGCTAACATATAAAGATGTAGACTTTGTTATCTGAGCATGGGTACTAAATGTCATAGTGAAGTATCACAACAATGATCAAATTACATGAAATGTGTGGAGAAGCCATTTAATAAGTAAATACATGTTGAGATTTGAGGTTATAATCTTAAGAGGTGACATTATGCAAGAATAATGTTTGAGTTAAGAACATATCATAACAACAAATCTCAGTTGCAAATTATCTTTAATGACTTGACGAAGTCAATAATAATGTTTTCGATCTGACATCCAAATTGTGGAATGCGACTAAAGCCCGAGAAAGAGGTTAATACACAGGAAAACCCACCCTAGAGGATTGGAGATCCATTGTTCTTGTAAAAACTAAGGTTATTGTGGGGCATAACCGAAACTAAAAAATGAGTTTCTATATCGATTTCTTTAGCGTCTACTAAAGCAGTTTAATTGCATATTAACAGTCGTTAATTACAATTAAAAAGGTTGCGCATTTTCGGTTGATGCCAACTTACAAATAAACTTGGGGCTTGTTTTCAAAAACCGCGAGAGAGGAACATATATTAGACTCCAAATTTAGACAACAATGACGCGAATTTTGTTTAGTAAAACCAAACCATGTAGTTGCCATTCTCATTGCTTTAGTTGTATACGAGTTTATGATCAACGTACATTCAAAATGAACATATACAATAAATGAATTTGAGTATGTTAATTAGCATGTAACTTATATCGCTTGTTGTGCGTTTATTACTTCCTATTTTGTGTGCAAACGAAGTAAACTACTTCTTATTCACATCGCGCATCCACTAAAAGTGTTTTAGGTGTGCCTGGACACGGGTCTTCACCAAAAGATTCTGGCGTATGAGAAACCGAACATTGCCTTCTTCCCAAACAAGCCTGAAATATCAAAGGTGTTGAATACAAGTCAACTTTAAACATATGGTTGCAAAAGTTACGAGTTATTTACTTTGTACTTTGTAGAATGACTACAACAACAGGTGTTGTAGTCATTCTACAAAGGTGTTGTAGTCGTAGACTATATGACTGCAACAACATATGGTTGCAAAAGTTATGAGTACAACACCCTAAACAAAAGGTGTTGTAGTCATAGACCATAACAACAAGTGTTATAGTCATTCTACAATGGTGTTGTAGTCGTATAATGACTAAAACACCCCAAACAAAGGGAGTTGTATTCGTTCTACAATGTAAATGATCAGCGTGTTGGATTTAATTCAAGATAAGCTAGCTCACCTTTTCAACGACTTGTTGAGAACTAGACGAATGACATTTTCCAATGGAGTAGTTTTCGCAGTCGCCTGAAGGGTTACCATGACTTGCAAATACAATCTTCGAGATAATTTGTTTTTTAGGACACCGCAGGCGAACTCTAGGCGTCGGTCTCCATTGATAGTGACCGGATACTTCCCTTGAATTTACCCTAGGAGGATGTGAATCCGATACACGCCCACAAACTTTGTGGATGGAAACAGTATCTAGTGAAATGTTTAACGGGTTTGCATATTCTTCCTCGAACAAAACTAGTAGATTTGCAGTCGGTTTAAGGAAAGATCTAGGTACATTGTACCTGTCAAACATAAGCCAAAACATTTGTTAGTCACATATGGTTAAACAATGTATTATAGTAGGCTTTGGTTATTCACACATTCCCCTCAATTTATCCACACATCCCCGAACCCTATACACCCCTCATTGCCCTATACGCCTGAAAATGGACCCACCTGATAAGCCCCTTATTGCCCTATACGTTTACTTTTTGGTTACTTTTTCACACATCCAATTAATTGTCAATGATTGGGTGTCAGCCATGATTGCCCAATCATTGGCTCTTTTGTGTGGAATAAATTTGAAGGGTATGGAGGGTTTTCAAGTGGGTGAAATATTATCTAAAAAAACAATTGTTGTTAAAATAAAAAAATATTAACATTTATATTTATTATAATTTATTGTTATAAAAGGAAGGTATATAAATGTCATTTTTTATTTAATATATTTAGAAAAATAGCAACATTTTTGTTAGGGGTCATTTTCTTAACGTATATATCCTGACCAATATCCTGCCTATGTTTGTTCATTTGTGACAAGGATGCTGGAAGAGGATATTGCTAACATCTTGGGCTATATCCTGAGGCTTATTGAATTAACCACGTGCAGGTTAAGGGCTGAGACTTGCTAACGGTCAAGAGGACTTCTTCTCCTCGAGACTCGGACGAATTTGTTGAGGAAGAGACGTTGAGCCCGAAAGACCAGGTCTACAACGTTCGAAGAAGGAATATTCGGTGGATCCCGCGAGTTTAGGGTAGTTTGTTATTTTATCTTTACTATAAATAGATGGGGGCGGATCAGCTTAGAACACACAATTTTTCACTAACACTCTCGTACACTTTCACTCTCTAGCTCATTGCAAACACCACACTTGTATTCAAGTTTCATTGTAACACTTAGTCGATCCGTACCACATCCTGCACTGTATCCTGATTTGTGAAGCAATAGAAGAACAAGGCAGCTGCGATTGCCAGCTCTCGAGGTTTTATGTCGGCGATCTAGATTGATCAAGGGCTTTCCTCGTATATCCCGTGTCGTTTACTTTACTTTTACTCATTGTTTGATCATAGATACAGCTCTATATCTTGAGCCGTATCCTGAAACTGTTTTTTACAATTAATTTGATTAACATATTTTCGACACTCATTTCTAGCACACTACCTCACTTAACTAATTTGATCACTTAATTACTTCGGTAATTTTTGACCAAAACAATTTGGCGCCCACCGTGGGGCAAGTGGTGCTCTCCTTACTAAAATTTTTTGTCAAATCGCTAATCGGTTTTCTATGTTCAAAACTTTTTGCCACATTGTCCATAATGGCCTCAAGATCAAACATGAGTTCCTCTACTGTGTCTGCTGTGACTTCTGCTACTACCGGTTCGGTGCTTCCACCACCTCCTCCAAGGATGCCAGCCTCTACACAATCTCAAGATGTTATCCCTACTCGGAGTGTCCAGGGATCTGCTCATGTTTTAGCTTCTAATGATGAAATTTTAACCTTATTTGGAAGTGTACAGGAACAAATGAGGCAGCAACAGGAAACAAACCAAATGCTTTTGAGGGAAATACAACTCCTGAAGTCTGGCTCGAGCAGATCTGCTGAGGACAATGTCACTCCATTACACCCCAGAGCGTTGAACTTTAGTTCAGCTGTATATACCGAGGATAACAGGGGGAATATCGTGCCCAGTCTTCCTCAGAATCATACTCCTGAGATACCCTCATCGGTCAGGATGTCAAGCATGAGGAGCTCAGGATATGCGTCAGGATATGGGCAAAATCCTCCAATGGGTAACGTGTCGAATAATAATAATACTCATGCTACTAACAATGGTGGATCTTTGCAGGATACAGGTGTAACATCAGCACTTACCAGGGAACTTCAGAAGTTGAAGGACATGATATCTAGTGTACCTGGGGTGGTCTAGCCGATCCCGGAAGTGTCTCAAGACAGCCACAAGATATCTCGTTTTGCATATCCTATCTGTGATGCTGAGATCCCGAAGAGATTCCAAACTCCCAACATGAAGCTTTATGATGGGAGTACGGATCCTGAGGAGCATATTGCTCAATATAGGGAAAGAATGGAGATTAACCCTATCCCTCCGGAGCTCAAGGAAGCGTGCTTGTGCAAGGGATTTGGTTCTACTCTAACAGGATCAGCCTTAAAATGGCTGTTAAACGTTCCTCCTCACTCAATTACTTCATTTTCTCATTTGGTTAATTTATTTAACAGTCAGTTTTCTTGTAGTCGGAGTTTTGAGAAACTAACCAGTGATCTTTACAGGATAACTCAAGGGCCTCAGGAATCCTTGAGGGATTATGTGAACAAATTCAGTCGAGAATCCTTGGATATCCCACATCTTGATGTTGCAACAGCTGTGCAAGCTTTTAAGATGGGATTACAAAAGGATTCTCAGTTTTATCAGGATCTTGTGATGAATCCCTGCAGGAATCTCGACGAAGCTCGTAACAGTGCTTTGAGATATATCCGTCTGGAAGATGACAGGAAGATGCAAGAGAGGATGAACTCATCCAACACTTATGAGTCAACTAATAGGAAGTCAGAATCCTCGTTCAAGTCATATCGGCCTAAGCCGTATAGTAGAAATGAAAACAAAAGAGTGAATGCTGTCGAGGATGAGGATCCTGAAGAGTATCCTGAGTTGTCCAAATATTGCTTTTCTGTTAATATTCCTGAATTGATGTATGCTATGCAGGGTCTAGGAGACAAGGCCAGGTGGCCTCGAAAGAATCAACAAAAGGCTGACTGGAAAGATAAGTCAAAATGGTGTGCTTACCACGAAGATTTCGGACATGTGACTGAGGATTGCATTGCTCTAAGGAAAGAAATAAGCTATCTTCTAAGCAAGGGATATCTGAAAGATCTCTTGGGAAGAAAGAAGAATAAGGGTCAGGATACTGAGAAGGATCCTGAGCGAGCAGCATCACCTCCCGCGGATGCCAAGATAATCAACTTCATTTCAGGAGGATCCGACATTTGTGGAACTTCGTATTCGGCAGCAAAGAGACATGCAAAGGAAGCTAAGGCCGAAAAGGGAGACAAACCTGTCAGGATGACTACCCTCACAACTGACAAAGTGATCACTTTTGATGCAGATGACAGGGATACTATCCAGGATCCTCACCATGATGCTCTGGTAATAACGTTATATGTGGCTAACCATTTTGTACGCAGGATACTGGTTGATAATGGCAGCTCCGTCAACATAATCCAACTAGAAACTCTGAAGAGAATGAATGTATCTCCAATGGATATCACTTCAAAGTCTACCGTGCTCGTTGGATTCAGTGGAGAGGCTAGAAACACAGTGGGAGAGATAAAGTTGCCAGTATACGTTGAAGGAGTCAACTCGATACAACGTTTCTGTGTGATGGATTCTCTATCCTGCTATAACATCATACTGGGAAGACCATGGATTCACGATATGAAGGCCGTGCCATCAACATATCACCAATGCATCAAGATACCTACCCCTTGGGGAGTTGTCAAGGTTGATAGTGATCAGCAGTAGGCGAAAGAATGCTACTCATCCTCGATGAAATCCTCAACCAAACCTAGTGCAGCATAGCAATTAAAGACGCGGGCTCAGGATATCGTGGAGGATCCGGAGCAGGATGTTAAGAAAATTATCCTGGACCAGGATAATCCCGATATTTCGGTGCTCGTAGGAACCAATATCCCTCAGGATATTGAGGAACAGTTAATTAACTTTTTGAAATGCAGGATGTCAACGTTTGCATGGAAGCATGAGGATATGACAGGCATATCCAAAGATATTATCACTCACAAGCTTGGAATTGATAAATCATTCAAGCCTGTGCAACAAAAAAGAAGGAAGTTTGCTCCTGAGCGGAATGCGATTATTCAAGAGGAAGTTCAGAGATTATTGAAGTCCAGGATGATCAGAGAGGTTAAGTTCCCGAGGTGGCTAGCAAACGTGGTTGTGGTACAGAAGAAAAATGGGAAATGGAGAGTCTGTGTAGATTACACAGACTTGAACAAAGCTTGTCCTAAAGACCCATTTCCTCTTCCCCACATTGATGCAATGGTAGATGCCACTGCTGGGCATGAAATGCTGACCTTCATGGACGCATCCTCAGGATTTCAACAGATCCAAATGGAGCCTTCTGACCAGGAGGATACCGCCTTCATGACACCAACAAGTATTTATTGTTATACAGCTATGCCTTTTGGTTTGAAAAATGCAGGTGCAACATACCAAAGATTGGTAAACATGATGTTCAAAGACAAACTGGGGGACACCATGGAGGTATATATCGATGATATGGTGGTGAAATCTAAAAAGGCTGAGGATCACCTCCAGGATATCAAGGGAGCATTTGATATCCTGGATCAATACAACATGAAGCTGAATCCTGCTAAATGTCATTTCGGAGTGGGGGCAGGAAAGTTTCTTGGATATATGGTGACAAAAAGGGGGATAGAAGCAAGCCCAGAGCAGATCAAAGCTATCCTGGACATAAAATCACCCTCAAATATGAAGGACGTACAAAGATTGACAGGCCGAGTAGCAGCTTTAAACAGGTTTATCTCAAGATCCTCAGAGAAATGCAAAGACTTCTATGATATCCTGAAGAAGAACAAAAGATTCGAATGGGAGAAAAGCATGAAGCAGCCCTGCAGGATTTGAAACGATATCTCTCAACTGCACCTCTATTGATGAAGCCTGAAAATGGTGAACCACTATCCCTGTATCTTGCTGTATCAGGGAATGCTGTAAGTGTCGTTCTCATAAAGGATCATGAAGGTCAGCAATATCCTGTTTATTATGTTAGTAAAAGTTTGCTAGATGCTGAAACTAGGTATTCTCATTTAGAAAAATTGATACTAGCATTAGTCATGGCATCAACGAAACTTAGGCATTATTTCGAGACACATAGGATACATGTTAAAACGAATTATCCTGTAAAAAATGTGCTTAGGAAACCAGAGATGTCAGGCAGAATGGCCAAATGGTCAGTAAAGTTAAGTGCTTATGATTTAGTATATGAACCTAGAAATGCCATAAAATCTCAGGCTTTAGCTGACTTTGTGGCTGACTTTAGTAGTGACATTCAGGATGAGGTAGACTTAGAAGTTCAACAGTTAGGAGAATCCTCAGGATCCTGGACATTATATACTGATGGTGCATCTAATGTAAGAGGAGTAGGATTAGGAATACTACTAAAATCGCCACAGGGGGACATATTACCCCAGGCTATTAGGTGTGAATTTCCTGCTACTAATAATGAAGCAGAGTATGAGGCTTTAATTGCAGGATTAGAGTTGGCTAAGAGCATGAGTATCAAAAATTTGCAAGTATATGTTGACTCTTTGTTAATTACTAACCATTTTAATGGATCCTATGCAGTTAAGGGTGAGAAACTAATCGAATATCTCGATATTCTCAAAAAATTAGCAGGATATTTTGATGTTTTTATACTTGAACAGGTACCAAGAGAGGATAATGCTAAAGCGGATGCCTTAGCAAATTTGGGATCATCGATCAAGATACCTAAAGGGACGCGAATACCAATATTACATGTCCTATATCCTGCAACGAATCCTCAGGATAAAGAAGTAGCTGGTATTCAGGATCCTGGAGTAGAACATCCTGAAAAGGATCCTAAATCCTGGACAGCTCCAATCATGAGATATCTCAAAGAAGGACACATCCCTGGAAACGAAAATCCTAAGGCATTTAGGATGAAGGTATCACGATTCACTATTATAAATAATATTTTATACAAGAAATCCCTTGCAGGACCGTATTTGAGGTGCTTGGAGGATCCTGAAGCCAAGGAAGTACTTCAGGATATTCATGAAGGGGATTGTGGTAACCATGCTGGGGCAGGTCGTTATTCTCAAAAGTATTAAGGACAGGATATTATTGGCCAACGATGAGAAAAGATGCCGCAGAATATGTTCGAAGATGTGACGCATGTCAAAGACATAGTAATATACTGCATCAGCCGGCTGAACCATTATATCCTATTGTTTCCCCTTGGCCATTTATGAAGTGGGGTATGGACATAGTGGGAAAGCTACCAAAAGCTCCGGGAGGAAAAGTCTTTATGCTAGCAATGACGGATTATTTCTCTAAGTGGGTTGAAGCAGAAGCATTTCTTCAAGTTAGAGATCAAGAAGTAGTATCCTTCATCAAGAGGAATATCCTGACCAGATTCGGGGTACCAGCTGAGATAATCTGTGACAATGGTTCTCAGTTCATAAGTAAGAGGACTACTGACTTTTGCAAGAGTTGGGGAATCAAAATGATCACATCTACTCTGGTACATCCTCAAGCAAATGGACAAGCAGAATCCTCAAACAAGATAATTGTCAATAACTTAAAGAAAAGGCTTTGAGCTAAAAAAGGAAGATGGGCAGAAGAATTACCCTTTGTTTTATGGGCTGATAGGACAACGGTGAAGAATGCAACAGGCCAGACCCCATTTTCCTTGGTGTTTGGAGCAGAAGCAATGATTCCGACGGAAATGACAATACCTACTGCAAGATCTACCTTAAGTGATCCTGAGCAGAATCCTGAAGCCTTGAGTCAGGATTTAGACACTATAGATGAAAAGAGAGATGCGGCAAGGCTAAGGATGGCAGCATATCAACAAACAATATCCAGGGCATATAACAAGAATATTAGAACCAGAAGATTTGAGGTTGGAGATTGGGTGTTAAGAAAGGCTTTTCAAAATACTACCAATCCTGCCGATGGTAAGTTAGCTCCAAAATGGGAAGGACCATATGAAGTTGAATCAGAAGCAGGGAAAGGAGCATATAGACTCAAGAATATGGAGGGGGATATGCTACCGAGATCTTGGAATGCTATACACCTTAAGCTCTATTTCAAGTGAGTTTAGAATTCAATTTCTAACTCATAATGGTATGAATTTTATCTTTTTTAAATATGTTTTGTTTTAATTTATTCTTTGTAACCCAATACTGACTTAAGCATCGGAGGGGTGTTAGCCAAGCTAACACCCACCTTAGTTTACAATTGTTTTGCAAGATATGTTTCAGGATATAGCTCCAGGATATGCACTCAGGATAACTCAGAAGATTAGAGGATTGGCCCCCTCTCTCACGTTTAAGGGATACTGATCCCTTCACAGGTTTAAAGGTATTCACCTTTCTTGCGAATTGGGTTTAAACACCCGCCTGGAGCGCAAGTTATTCAGGGATAGTTCAAGGTGGCGGGACCAGTCCATGTAAAAGTGGCTGACAATTTCGTTACTATTGGCTATATCCTGAATCCTAAAGGTATATGAGGATTGATCACCCTCTCTCACGAAAGGGTATTTTCATACTCTCTAAGGTTAAAAGGTTTTCACCTTTCTAAGTCTTGGAGTTTATACACTCCCGCCTGTAGCGCATGAAAATTTGGGATTTTCCCCAGGATACAAGGGATTTATCTCCAATACATCCTTGGGTTTTGCCCTTGGAACGTAAAAATTTGCCTATGGAAACTGACATTCAGAAGATTTCTAAAGTGTTTGAAGACATTGTACACAGGGGTCATTCCCACCAAGGTGGTGGTGTAAAGCCAAAAGGATGAAGTTTGCAACTAATGCACTAAGTACCTTGCACAGGGGACATCTTCATTGGAAGAGTTGCAAAGGGATTGAAGTTTGGTAATAGGTTTATACCCTATTTCTGGTATGATCTTTCCTTTGTAAACATCATTTAAGTTTTTAAGTGACATTATGATAAGTATCCTGATATATATCCTCAAAGTCCTTTTAAGGATATTTGGTTAGGGTGTTTGAAACCAGTATTAGTTTGGAACTCTGATTATTTAAATATTATCAAAACTTGGTTTTGAAAAGATAGACTATTTTTTACTTTCTAAAGAATTTTTTTACAAAGTTGAAGGAACGTTTGGAAGATCTATCTAATAAAAGGCTTTTGCAGTATGTTGCTGAGCATACTGATCAGGATATTTTATAAGATAACAGTATGAAATTTTTTGCAAAGCTAAGGTTTACACTTAGAAAATTAAAAAGATGAAATTATTCTTAAGCAATCAATACTGGTTGATAACCGAAGGTTTCATCCTGAAACCCAGGACCCATCCACCTTCGGCTATCAAATTGTTTAGAGACAGAAATGAAAATTGTTCATAAAAACATAAAATTAAAGAAAATAAGCTCTAAGGGGTAGTGCCTTCTTGGTCCATAACGATTTCGGCAACATCCATCTTGGGATCCGTCTCAGCATCCTTCTCAACATCGGGTGCCTTTTCAACTGCTTTAGAAGGTTCATCAACAGTTGATTTGGAAGAAGTACCGCCAAGATTCTTCAGCTTGGTCTCCCAAGCACCAACGTCCCAAGAAGGGCATTCGAAGCCTAACGTTTTGGCTTCATGAGCCATCTTCAACCTAGCCTGGAGAAGTGAAATGACGACGGAACTTTTGAGGCTTTCTCGGTAACTGACCATATCCCGTTCGTACTGCACATGGGCAGCTTCCAGATCAGCCTGGGCTTGAAGAGTAGCTTTCTTGAGAGCAACTTGGTGTTCTTGGGTCATAGCTTTGTATTTATCCTCGTAATGACGAGATTTAGCGGCCGCGATCATACCTTGGTCAAAGATTGTGATTTCTGCTTCCTTTAACTTAGATTCAAGTGTTTTGTTGAGCTTGCAGGATTCTTGATATAAGTGAACTAAATGCTCAAGACCCTACAAAGGTAAAAGGACAGGGGTTAACATTGTTAAATCTTTGAAAATAATCTAAATTGCAGGATATAGTGTGAGGATACTAACCTGGTTAAGAAAAGAAGTCATGAACCCACTGGCTTCAATAAACCCGTGCTTCTCATAAGGAAAGGTGTCAGAAATGATAGGAGAATCGGGTTCTTTCCTTTTGCGGGAACTTGAACTCCGAGGCTTGGTCGCCGGTGAAGGTTTAGGAATGATGATGGCTTTGGAGCTGCTGGGTTTGGATGTGCAGTGGTCTTGGGGCTAGGTTCTTTTTGACCTGGATCTGGTCAGAATAGCTATCCAGTTCATCAAGGTCAAAGACTTCAGGGATCTTAGCTGGTGCTGCATAAAGGGAAAAGTTTTACTCTTTATTTTATCATTATATTGTTTTGACTAACTATTTTGAAAGAAATTCTTACCAGACATCTCGGATGATGAGTACTGACTTGAACTCGGGACGTGTGTGGTGAAAGTCCTGTCTATTGCAGGTAACCGGTAAATGGTATTGATTCTCTCTCCTGACTCAGCGGTAGGGGGTGCGACTTCCTTGAAGTTCACTGCATAAAGACCAAAAAAGAAGAATATTAATAGAAGATAACAATCAATTCGTTTATGAGGATATTTATGATCCTACCGGTGGTTAACCACTCCACCGGAAGGTTGGCACCCTCAGCAATGGAATCTCGTTTGACGAAGAAGAATTTGCGTTGCCATCCGTCTTCGTTTTTGGTGGCTTTGAGAATCAGGGGTTTGCTGGAGGTTGAGAAGAGCAAGAACCGGCTAGAGCCATGGGATCGGAGGCGATAAGCTATAGGTAAATCCTCGATGCAGAGGTCAGAGCAATGGAGGTTTTTGATTTGGTTGAGTACAATTAATACTCTCCAAACCATGGGCATGGTTTGAGCAAAAGAGATGCCAGTAATACGAAAGAATTGCATCATGAATTCGGGAAAAGGGTATCGAAGACCTAATGAAAAAGGATATGCCGGAAAACAGATCCATTCAGTAGAAGAAACATCCGATCGGATTGACTGATCGAATGGCCTAAAGACTGTGCTGTCGGGGAAAGCGCCGGAGGCTCTTAAAGCTGCAATGTCTGCGTTGTCAAAAGCGCAGATCTCTTTTTCGGGATTTTTAAGAAGGTTCTGCTGAGTGAAGGTCTCAGCGTCCATTGCAAGTAAGATGAAGTAAATTGACAGGAAGAAAATCAGAAATGGAGAATTACCTGAAGGTTCTGTTGAAGATATCTGCTTTTCAAACAAGAAAAGAGAAGATATAGGGGCATCGTGGATCTCCATTGAGTAAAAAACGCGTTGGAAGTTACGATGTGATCTTGACCGTCGCTTCGTTTTAAATACCTTGAGTTATGGGATAAGATTTTTGAAATATATCCGTTGGATTGGTATCCCAACCGATATATTTGGGGACAATTGTTAGGGGTCATTTTCTTAACGTATATATCCCGACCAATATCCTGCCTATGTTTGTTCATTTGTGACCAGGATGCTGGAAGAGGATATTGCTAACATCTTGGGCGATATCCTGAGGCTTATTGAATTAACCACGTGCAGGTTAAGGGCTGAGACTTGCTAACGGTCAAGAGGACTTCTTCTCCTCGAGACTCGGACGAATTTGTTGAGGAAGAGACGTTGAGCCTGAAAGGCCAGGTCTACAACGTTCGAAGAAGGAATATTCGGTGGATCCCGCGAGTTTAGGGTAGTTTGTTATTTTATCTTTACTATAAATAGATGGGGGCGGATCAGCTTAGAACACACAATTTTTCACTAACACTCTCGTACACTTTCACTCTCTAGCTCATTGCAAACACCACACTTGTATTCAAGTTTCATTGTAACACTTAGTCGATCCGTACCACATCCTGCACTGTATCCTGATTTGTGAAGCAATAGAAGAACAAGGCAGCTGCGATTGTCAGCTCTCGAGGTTTTATGCCGGCGATCTAGATTGATCAAGGGCTTTCCTCGTATATCCCGTGTCGTTTACTTTACTTTTACTCATTGTTTGATCATAGATACAGCTCTATATCTTGAGCCGTATCCTGAAACTGTTTTTTACAATTAATTTGATTAACATATTTTCGACACTCATTTCTAACACACTACCTCACTTAACTAATTTGATCACTTAATTACTTCGGTAATTTTTGACCAAAACAATTTTTATTAATTAATTACTATTATAAAACGTCAACATTTTTTTAATTAGTATTATAAAACTTCTACATTTTTTATCAAGTGTTAGTATAAAACGTCAACATTTTTTTTAATTATTATTATAAAACGTCAACATTTTTTTAAATTAGTATTATAAAACTTCTACATTTTTTTTTTATCAAGTGTTAGTATAAAACGTCAACATTTTTTTTAATTAGTATTATAAAACTTCTACATTTTTTTTATCAAGTGTTATTATAAACCGTCAAATTCTCTATAATCCATAACGCAAATGTAAGTGAACATTGTTTGAAAAAATAACACAAAACACAACACTTTCATACAAAATGTAATACAATACATAGCCGAAACCCTAAATCCAAAACCCTACACACTAAATCGCTAACTATTACATATTATTACTTAGATTCACACGAACCCGTTGTGTATCTGAATCAGGTTCTCAAACAAACCGTGAAATCGAACAGTTTCTTCGTACAACTGTGGCTAATGGAAATGCATGAAAAATATGATGAAGAAATTGATTCTCGATTTGATGAACCCTTCATCAATTGAGATTTTAAATACAACGCAATGTTGTGAGTTGGGAATAGAATCGGTTAGTTCATCACGCGTCTGAACCGGCTTTTAAACCGGACGGAATCTACGAAGAAACTGTTCGATTTCACGGTTTGTTTGAGAACCTGATTCAGATACACAACGGTCTCTTTGCTTCGTCCACTAGAACTATTTGTGTATGCATTCTTTTGGTTACTACCCTAGCCGACCCACCACCACCACCATAGCCGACCCACTACCACCACCATAGCCGACACACCACCACCACAACCGACCCACCACCACAGCCGACCCACCACCATCACCATAGCCGACACACCACCACCACAACCGACCCACCATCACAACCGACACACCACCACCACCACTGCCACCAACATAGCCGACCCACCACCACCACTACCACCATAGCCGACCCACCACCACCACCACAACCACCCCATCCGACCCACCACAACCGACCCACCACCACCACCACAACCACCCCAGCCGACCCACCACCACCACAATAGCCGACCCACCACCACCACCACCCCAGCCGACCCACCACCACCACCCCAGCCGGCACACCACCACCACCATAGCCGACCGACCACCACCACAACCACCCCAGCCGGCCCACCACCACCACCATAGCCGGCCCACCACCACCACCATAGCCGACCCACCACCACCACCACCCCAGCCAACCCATCACCACCACCACAACCACCCCATCCGACCCACCACCACCACCACA
This sequence comes from Helianthus tuberosus, assembly GCA_030545235.1. Lineage (NCBI taxonomy): Eukaryota > Viridiplantae > Streptophyta > Magnoliopsida > Asterales > Asteraceae > Helianthus > Helianthus tuberosus. The sequence continues at coordinate 56,819,609 of CM060406.1, forward strand.
ACCGACCCACCACCACAACCACCCCAGCCGACCCACCACCACCACCATAGCCGACCCACCACCATCACCACAGCCGACCAACCACCACCACCACAGCCGACCCACCACCATCACCACCACCACCACAGCCGACACACCATCACCACCACTGCCACCAACATAGCCGACCCACCACCACCACCACCACCCTAGCCGACCCACCACCACCACAACCACCCCAGCCAGCCCACCACCACCACCATAGCCGGCCCACCACCACCACCACCACAACCACCCCAGCCGGCCCACCACCACCACCATAGCCAGCCCACCACCACCACCATAGCCGACCCACCACCACCACCACCCCAGCCGACCCATCACCACCACCACAACCACCCCATCCGACCCACCACCACCACAACCACCCCAGCCGACCCACCACCACCACCATAGCCGACCCACCACCATCACCACAGCCGACCCACCACCACCACCACCACCACAGCCGACACACCACCACCACCACCACCACAACCGACCCACCACCACCACCACCACAACCGACCCACCACCACCACCACCACAGCCGACACACCACCACCACCACCACCACCACTGCCACCAACATAGGCGACCCACCACCACCACCACCACAGCCGACACACCACCACCACCACCACAACAACCGACCCACCACCACCACCACAGCCGACACACCATCACCACCACTGCCACTAACATAGCCGACCCACCACCACCACCACCCTAGCCGACCCACCAACACCAAAACCACCCCAGCCGGCCCACCACCACCACCATAACTGACCCACCACCACCACCACCACCACAACCACCGTCCCCATCCGACCCACCACCACCACAGCTGACACACCACCACTGCCACCAACATAGCCGACCCACCACCACCACTACCACCCTAGCCGACCCACCACCAAGACAATCGAGATTATCATGACATATGACATAGTGAAAAATTAATAAAATCTAAGAAAAGATACATTAATCTTATGTATTTCGGCCGTTCCTAACGAACTATTTAATAATACCATTATACCACACAACAAGACATCAATAAACATTCATTTTCATTTGTAACATTAATTATTTTTTCTAGTAACCATCAAATTTAATAAGAAAAAACAAATAACCTGATAAAAAAAATTAAACTATATTAATATAACACATCACTGGAGAAAGCACATGTCTAAACTCTAAAGACACCTTTTACCCTCAGCGAGAAAGCACACCACACGGATCTCAATCCCAAACCCCTCATCCACCGTCCATTCAAACCCCTCATCGAACGGTTTAAAATAACCTCAAGAAACACAAAATAACCTCTCAAACACGCATACCCCAAGATCCCTGCCCCCACCCTTTTTGCTTCAGTTCAACCACCAGAATCACCCACATCTCCATCATCGGCGACCACCGTAGGCGGCTGTGGCGTGGTGGAGGTTGTCGGGTCGTTGTTCGAGCGAGAGAGAGAGGCGGAGTACCGATGGCAGGGATAGTACCGATACCAGGTTTCGGCCTCCACCACGCCACCGATGGCAGGGATAGTACCGATAGTAGGCGGCGGTGGGGGCTGAGGAGATGGTGGGGATTTTTAAGGTGCTGTTTACTGACGTGGCGATGGCAGGGATAGTACCGATACCAGGTTCCGGCAGTTTTGTCAACCCAAGTAAATACACATTTATGAAATAGTCCCAAAGGAGTTTAAATTTTTGGGCATTCATTTCAGGAAGCAACTAATAAAGAGGACACAGCAAGGTTTGCTCAGATGTGGAATAAAATAATTACAACTTTCAGGGAGGAAGATTTGATAAGCAATAGGTACTTTGGACATATTTTATATTTACATGGATGTAATTTTAATCTTTTCTTACTTGGATTGATTTGTACATAAATTTTTATGAGATCAGGGAAAGGGACCTTTTACTCATGCCATGCCACTACTAGAAAAGTGGTCATTTTGCTAACGTGGCGATGGCAGGGATAGTACGGATACCAGGTTCCGGCAGTTTTAGTTTCAATCAGTTCTTGTTTTTGTTCTTCTTGTTGTTCGTCCACCACAGGTTCCGACTTTAATTGAATGAAAGTCTGAAACTTGATGTTTTTTAATGCTTGGAAGGTGTTCGATGATATGTCTGAATGAAATGGAATTCTTTTCTCACCACTTGAGTTGCTGATGTTGAGTTGCTGAGTTGCTCGGAAGGTGTTCGATGTTGGTTTCGATTCTCCAGAGCTGAAAAATGAGAAGGGTGTGGGTTAATGTTATTGAATTTGTTAAAGGAATATGTAATTTTATTTTCTTTATGTTAGTAGATTTTATACAATTTTTGTTTGTAAATTTGTATAAATTTATGATTAATGTTATTGAAATTTTATAGTTTTTAGTTTTATTTGCTTTTGTATCCGATCTCTCGGATGTTTTATAAATAGAATAAAACTAGAAAATTAGCTGATAATACAAAGTTTAAGAAAGAGTTATCTTGTCCATGGGAGAATGCACAATATTGTTCTAACTTATGGTGCAAAATTAGCTGATAATACAAAGTTTAGGTTCGGTTCTTCATGTTGTTTTCCTTTTTTATTGAATGCATAATGTTCTAATTAACCCTTTTCAGTTTTTCACAACATAATTGGACATTTATCTAGTTTAAAACACCTTTACTTGATCATTGTAAATTTTTTAATAGATTTGAATATCCTGTTCCTTAAGAATGCTCATTGAAAACATAGTTAACTTTATGCATTAGTCTTTCACAACATATTTATTATTATAAAAATAATAAATAATAATAATACTTAATAAAAAAACATATGCATATTTAAAAAACAATGTTATAACTAGTCCCGGCCCGACCCGTTTGTCGGGTCTAGTTATATCATCGTTTTTTTTTAATGTGCATATGTTATTTTTATTAAGTATTCTTCTTATTATTATTATTATTAATATTATTATTTTAATTATTATTATTATTATGAGTTTGAAAAATTTTGAATCAAATAAATCATGTGTGCTTGGGTAAATAAACATTTTTGGTCTATAAGGCTAGAGGGTGTGGGATAACCCCCCTTGGGGGGTTATAACGACACCTCAGCGCCACCTAGGCGCCACATCAGCCAAGGGGCTTTATAACCCCCCATTTAATTTGCTGGGTGTGGAATGGAGCCCCGTCATCATTGCCTAATTATTTGTTATTTTAAAAATCATTTATTTTTCATATATTAATTTACTAGGTTTTTACCCGGGATTGCTTCCCGGGCTCGGGAAAGTTATTTAGATTAATTAATTACTATTTGTTTGTAATACGACCACATTACACCAACCATCTCATTCAATTCAACAACAATGACTTCAAATCACCGGATTAGATCATGAACTCATATTAGAGGACAAACAAAACCACAACAGGACCATATGAATAATATAATTTCCACTTTTACATCAATGCACTTACATGATAGGGTGATTTGGGATTTTCAAAAAAATCTTTGTTTTTGTACCTCTTTTACAAAATAAGATGTTGACCAAATTTGAAACAGATGTTAACCAAAAGTCAATAAGATATTGACAAATAGTCAAACAGATGTTGAGCTTAAATAGACGTTTGGTTTAAGGCCAAACATCTGTTTATGGCCAAACATCTGTTTAAGGTCAAACATCTGTTTAAGTCCAAATATCTGATATAGAATAAGAACATCTGTTTAAGGCAAAACATCTGTTTAAGGTCAAACATGTGTTTAAGATCAAACAACTGTTTAAGTCGAAACATCTGATACAAAAGGCCAAACATCTGTTTAAGCCTTAACAGATGTTAAACTTGTTAACATCTGTTTAAGGCAAAACAGTTTAAGCCTTAAAAGACCAAACAGTTTTAACCCAACAGTGGTTTTAAACCACCATTTTAACCAAACAGCGGTTTCGACCACAGTTTTCTGAACAGTAGTTCCAAACATCTGTGGACATCAATCTGTTAACCAAAGTCAACAGATTTATCAACCACTGTTTTATTTTCAAACATATGTTCCCAATAATAGAGTTTTGATCATTTAAACATACATTTGCCAATATTACAAGCTTTTACACTCTCAAACCTAAATATTTATAAAAAGTACAAGTGTTAAACAACATACAAAGTTCATCCATCTGTTGACCCAATTCAACAGATGTATCAACCACTGTTTAATTTTGAAACACTTGTTCTCAATAACAAAGCTTTGATCATTTAAACCGACCTTTGCCAATATTACAAGAATTTACACTCTCAAACATCGATATTCATTTACTTAATTTTAATAACAAACATTATTAATAATTTTAACACAACTAATTATATAAAAGATACAATTGTCAAAACAGATAATAGCATTCAATAAAATACAGGATCCTAATTCCTAATCTATTGGTGAAACAGTAGTTTCGATAAGTAAAGCTCCTTTCGGACCATTGTAGTTGTCAACATGTTGGAGGTATTTCAGAAGTTCGTTGGTGAGATCAACTTCAATCATATCCCCCCAGATGCTTGTTATCAACCACTTGTTGTCTTCAATTATATTAGTACTTCGGCGTGCATCTACGTAATCAACTACACGAGGATTATTGAAAACAAACATCTTCTTCCAGCCTTCTTCTTCATATCTGAGCAAATCAGCAGTTAGCTCAGCAGACTTTCCAATAACAATCAAATGCAACCTCTTTGCAATGGTCAAAAAATGCCCTTGGAAAGGATTGACTACAATACTCTCAGGAAAGTGAAGCATTCTGAAAGTCTCACTAACAACATCAAAACAAACGATGTTCCTCTCACCTAGTGGATACCAATAATTTGAAACCATAAAATATATGGTTTTATCAGCATAAACTCCTGTAGACCATGAATAACGACTTGAACTATAATTGTTTACGATACTGAAATTTATTGTTGTCCATGACTCACGACGTCGTGAGTAAACACGAGCAGCAGTTACATTACGGTAACATCTGATGTTCAGCACTTTGAGATCATTGAACTGATCAAAATAAATTCCACCGGTATCAGAGTTTCGATGATGATTGTAATTAAAGTAGTCATCACACAAAACCTTATACTGCATGATAGTTGGATTCCAAAGAATCAACTGACAGCAAATCCCTTCATTGGAAACTAACAACAACCCATTAAATGAAGATAGAATACGTAAGAAGCTAGAGTGGACATTGTTAGGAAAACTTAAGGTTTTACTACTAACAACATCCAACTTACCACCAACTACGTTGTCAATGACAATTGACGTGTCTTTAAAGGATAATAGTTTCTTTTGTACTAAATCTCCACTTCGGAGAGCATGCATCATCTGAAATGCATGACTTGACAATTCCCTATAAAAATTCTTGGAAAGACACTTGAAACGGCAAATATCTTCTGCAGAAAGCCTTGTGAAAATCTCGTCAACAATCACTTGAAACCCAAATTTTTCCATCCTGCAAAGAGCCTTGTGAAAATCTCGTCAACAAAATTTTTGAAGATGATTGAGTAGATAGATGAAAATGGTAATGATCAAAACCTCTGCCAAATCTAATTTATATACCCAATGAAGAAGGCTATGACTAAATACATCGTCAGACGAAAGAATATCATGCGACACTTATTAGGCTTTTAATGCATTTACACGGGAAAATATAAAATTAAACACGTTATTATAATTACAATTAACCTATTCATTTACCTATAAGACGCCTTTAGCATAAGACAGAAGTGGTTGCTTAACGTGCATTAATTACAAAGTATATATCCCAAGGCATTTTGAATTTGAAATTACCGGCAATTTCAAAACCACTGCTATGGTATATGTTTACCAAAGGAAATATCTGCTAAGTTATACTTTCTTGGCTATGGGCAGTAGTTTGCTGATCTGATTTTAAAGCAATTGTCATGATGAGTTTTCTAATAGAAACAGAGTATGAGTTAAAAAATTTCTGCAAATAATAATTATTTTAACATGTTCTCAACAGATAATTCAAACACATAAGTAAACCCTTCTTGAATGTATAGCAATAAACATTTAAAATCGTATTAGTAGCAAGATAGGATTTAAATTAACATAGATTAAACAATATAAAGTTCATCAATAGGAATGTACATACCAGTTGCTGAAGAAAAAATAATAAAACCTCAGGTGATTGAAGTGTAGAAGATGGAGGAAAAGAAAATTGAAACCCTAGAAAATGACTGGGGAGAAGTGATTTTTGAAAGAAGAGATGATAGATGTTTGATGTGTAATGATGATGAAGAAATACTGACGGTTGTGCTTTTAACAAAAGTAGTTTGACTTTGGTCAAACAGACTTTGGTCAAACAGCGTTTTAACATTCCTCAAATAGTGTTTTATCTATTATAATTAGCTTTTAACATAAGTAGCTTGACTTCGGTCAAACAGGGTTTTAACATTGCTCACAATGATTACAACCTAGTAAAAACTTCTTTGTAAACAACATTACTTATTTGTTGGTTTTCCAACAGCGTCGAATATTAGTATTTTAACACCTTCTCTGGTCTTGACCCTTGATAATGCAACATACAACTGACCATGAGTGAAGACAGGATCTTTCAAATAAAGACCAACCTTTGATAACGTTTGTCCTTGACACTTGTTAATTGTCATAGCAAAACAAACTGATAAAGGAAATTGTCTTTGTTGAAATTGAAAAGGTATTTTTTTGTCAAACGGGATCATATTAATCCTTAGAATAAAAACTCTCGTGCCAATGTTCCTACCAGATATAACTTGAGCTTCTATAACTCGTTTACCAAGAAAAGTAATTTGAAGCCATGAATTTAGAATTAATAACGCAAACTACAGTTAAGTCAAACAGCTGATGGAAAACTTTTAAGCACTGCTAGTGATTAAAACACTGATGGTACTTAACCAATAATAGTGAACTACAGATTTTTAACAACTGCTGCTGCAGTAAACAGTAGATACAGAAGCAGGGATTAAGGATTAAGTGTTAAGGAAGAGCAGTGGTTAACATCTGCTGATATCACCCCAAAACTTATAAAATATGTTGAAAAAAAGTAATATTTATGTTTAGAGAAAAATGCAATTTGCGTCCCTGTGATATGTGTGAAACATCAACTTGAGCCTCTAAATTCATTTTTTGGTTTTTTGAGCCCTTGATCTTATAAATTCATAACAGTTTGAGTCCCTCCCTCACACTTCCCTATGTTGACTGTTTGACAATTGTGAAATATCCTTTAATAATCCCTAAAATTCCCTAAAGACCGATCACACTTCTCAAAAATATCTGAAAATCTCTACTCCGAACACCAATCATCATCTTCATCTTCATTGAATCTCCTCACCAACCATTTGTTGTTATAACAATCCAAGGTAAAATCACATACCTAAAACATGATCGACACTATGGTTTACCCTCTGTTCTTGTTAGATGCTTGTGTAACCCTATGTAAGTTGATGTTTGATGATATCTCATTTTCACCACTGTATGAAAGTAACAGCTTTTGTGTGAAAATATTGTTTGATTATTGTGGGAAATATTGTTTGATTATTGTGGGTTTTTGGCTCGGGTATCAAAACAGAGATTTGGGTTTTGGTTATTATAAAGGTTTGTTTGTGATGTTTTTGGTTTTATCTGTTTATTAATACTGGTTTTTTGGTTTTTGGCGTTAATCTAAGATTGTTTTTGTGTTATAGTTTGTTTGAAATGTTTAAAATATACAATCGATTAAAACAGGGACAGGTTTCTTAAGTATCTGCTGTTAATGTTGAAATCTGAGTTTCTTAAGTCTCTGCTGTTCATGTTGAAATTTGGGTATGGTTGTTGTTTTGTTTCTCATATAAAGTTGGTTAAAGACTATATGTTTTGGGTTCATCGTATTGGTCATTTGAATGTGTTTTCTTCATTTCAGATCAACTGTGTTTTGGGTTCCTCATCTTGGGTTCATCATATATGTATACTTATATGCATTATGAAAGTACTGTATCAGCCGTCTTACTATGGATATTTTTATTGTACAGAATGGTTGCGGATGTAAAGATACGCAAAACACCAACTACGAAAACATTGGCGAGAATACTTGACAACCTCCTAGAAGTTAGTGCGATGCACATAAGGAAGTGATTGATCAGAACGATCAATTGCTAAAACATAAGCTGTTTGGTGCATATGAATGAATATAACCCCAGTGGCAGATATGAAAATACCAAGCTTGGGAATTTCAAGGAAAATCGAAGAGCTACACCAAAAAGGGGGTTATCAGCTACATTCCGAAGTGCACCATTCACTCCTTGAGTTTTCATTATAAAGAAATTTGAAAACTCGTTGTATGTTACAATCTTTTGTTTTCGAGTCTGTAAGTTATGTCAAGTCTACCAAGTTGGATATCCTTCTATGTTTCTAGGTATGACGTTTTGTGTCCGTTATGTATGTTTAACATAATGCAAGTGTGCATTTATGTTGGCTTTAATTGTAATAATGAATTTAACATGAATTTAAAATGAATAAAGCAAAATACTGTTAAGTGAAACTACTGTTAAGCGAAACTACTGTTATGTGAAACTACTGTTAAGTGAAACAGCTGATGAAAAACTTGTAAGCACTGCTAGTGATTAAAACACTAAGGGTACTTAACAACTGATAGTGAACTACTAATGGTTAACAACTGTTGATGTAGTAGTCAGTGGATAGAGAATCGTGATTAAGGATTAAGTGATGCTACTTAACAACTGATACATGAGTTAAGAAGTTATAATTTCACTTACTATGTAAATTTCGTTGAGATGAATTAGCTGCCGTAGAAGATGAATGTGAATTCTTTGACATCTCAATATTTATTTAACAATATAGATAATAATATGCAAAGAAAGATCATAGTCATTATAATATTAGAACATAACAGTATAATAAGCAGATAAGTTTTCAGGAATTCAAAACCACACAATGAGTCCAAAACATAACCCACCAAACACCCAAAAGCAACAAAACGAAAACCATAAGTTCAACATGGCAACAGCATATGAAATCAACACGTAAATGTATCTGAAAATACTGAAAAAACTATTTTTCAATCTTTGGAATCAAAAGCGTCGAAACACCAGCATCTTCATCCTGACACAGTTCATCACTGATGCGGCGCTTTGTCGAGGAGCAACCTAATGCATCATCCGCATCGAACACTTCAAGAATATTACGTTTTGTTTCATCTGAAGAGGGATTCTTAGTGCCTACCAGTGGTTGGGATAAAGGGGTAACATTGTCACCACAGCATGACATCTCATCCTGATATAAAAAGACAATAAGTACTAACGTTTCAAAAAATTTAGTACAAATAAACAAATTCTCATATTACCTTCATAAGGTCAACAGGAGTAGACAAACGGCAGGAATCTGGAACATCCAACGATTCGGACTGCTCATGCTTTAAGTACATAATACACAATAACATAAAATACACACAATGGTATAAATCTATTTCAAAAAGATATAACTATAAAATTAAAAGATTCACATAATGAAGATTTAAACCTGGTTAAGAGTGAATTTGGCGGAAAGCGCAGCAAGGATCTCATCATCGTTAGTGGCCATTGAAATACCATAGTTTTCAACCTGATGCTCAATGTTATAGTCTTTAACACTTATGATGAAAGCATACCTCTTTCCAATCAATGTGTCAAAGATCTCAGGATATGGGTTCGGTATGTCTCCAGAATTAACAACCTATGATTTTATCAAAATTAATATAAATTACAATAAGCAGAATGATTCCATAATTGAGAACATAGAATTTTATAAAAATTAATTTTAAGTTATATTAACTACATGGCCAAACAACTGAATGCATGTATTTGTTACCTGATCTTGGATTGAAAGTAACTCTTTTGCAGATTTGTTAAGAATCTTGTAAGCTTCGAAATCAAACAGTGTCAAAGACACAGTACCGGAAGAGTCTTGCACCCTAATAGGTATCTTGAACCTATCAAAGTTAAAAACAAATGAAAACATTAGTATTACTAATATGAACCGTTCATATTAGTATTTAGTATAAGGAAATGAAAAACTGTAATCTCAAACCGCGGAATAGAATAGATGTCGACTCCTCCACATTTATCATTTGTACAAACCAACGATTTTGCATGATCAACATCAAATGAACCATCCGCATTTTCCTTCGTTACAAATCTTTCCTCCACACCGGACTTACAGTGGTTACAACCATTGTAATACCAAAGTTTATCAGTGCATATAGCTGTGATTGTGGAAAGAATCAAAACCTTCTTTGTCTATCAATATCAAACAAAAATAATAACACTTAGAAAAGAGTATAAAAAAACTCAGCATGTAGAGTACTTATAAGAAAATACACACCGTTGATATCGTTCCAAGGAAACCAATAAGCATGAAATCAGGGTTACTAAGAAACTCATCTTCAACACTTGAGATAACATTTGAACCAACATGCTCATTTGATGAAGATGAAGTTGAAATTTTCTCTACATACCTAAACAGATTCATGCGATCAAATTAAAACGTAAAAATTAAATGTAAGTACAAAATAATAATATTCAATGTTTATATGCATATTACTAACTATACCTCTTCCTAAAAGAGGAAATCTCTTCAATGTCAGTGTCAATAAAAAGTCTGCTCAGCTCAAACCCATTTGCAACTCCACGCTTGCCTGAATTTAAAAATAAAAACAAATGTAGATCAATATAAATACTGTCAAATTTAAAATATATAAATAAATACAACGTTTAAATTACTAAAGATAAAAAAAATTAAACTAATTAAGTTTAAATTGTACCTTTGTAAAGGTTGACCATACCAAAATGACAAAGGATGACAACATATTTCTCTCTTTTCTTATCATTCATGTAAGCAAACATGTCAATAGCAAAACCATCCCACAAAGTAACCGGACACTTTTGGCCTCTAAAAATATTAACATAAAACATAATAACATCAAGCAACCTTATAATGCTTTAAACGTCAAAATGCAACAACTTAATAAAAAGAACGCACTCAAGATCTTCAAGTCTAAGATTAAGTCTCTTGCCCTTGCTCCCATCCTTCTTTGACGTATCCTCTAGATTGAAACATACATCCACATAACCAATCCAATCTATAAACAAAAATATACTGTTAAAAGAAAACAGCATTAAGAAGTGATAACAATAAAAAAAACAATAAGACAAAACAATAGATATATATCAGGTAGTGATTTACATACCAATAACTGTATTTACTTCAATTTTATTTTTAACAACATCCTTGAGGTTAACGAAATTAAAACGGTATTTCGGTCCAGACCAGTCAAAGCATTTCTCAACAGAAGTATAGAAATAAAGTGATATTTTGTCATTTCTCTTGGTATACTTAGCAGAGGACTTATTAGTAGCAAGAGAAGGTTTGGTGATAAGAAGACATTCATCCAACTGAAGGAAGTCTTTGAATTTTCCAAGCATTTTATGCAAACAGCTGCCTTGTATCATAGTTCCCTAAGAATATGAAACATCCGATTAAATAAAAAAGGTGTTATACTGATTTGGATATTCATATGTCCAAAACAAATGATAAGACAACTATATACGGTACCATCTCATCCATGAAGATCATATCAAGACGATATATTTCATTTTTGTTATCATTCATCATCTTCTTCGAAATGCTAACAATCTTAACTCTAATCGAATAGTTGTTTGAGAATGTATTAAGATCGTTAAGCATGGTAACCTTTGCAACCTCCATTTGAAGACTGTACATAAAAAAAAGAATCTTGTAAATAATAAGTATTGCTAAACGTAATATGCTAATAATACAATAAGCATGGATGTTCTTAAAAAAAATATCAAAGTTGGAATTCAAGGTTACCGATTATCCAATAAAAATTTTAATTGAATGCAGTGGCAAATGTAATTTCAAAGGTAGGGAGTGTATATCCCTATATGCTGCTTTTTTAAAATAATAAAATATTAGAAATGATATGCAAAATAGAAAAAAAAAAGAGAAAGAACGTCAATTTTAAATTACCTTTTTGTCAGTAATCAAGTCAAAATTACTGACTTGATTTCAAAGCAATTGTCATAATGACTTTTCTATATTTTATTTTAAATTTAATTAAGAAATAATAACCATCAATTTGAAATGATGTGATAAATACTGTTACATCAAATTGTATAGGAATTTTATTAGTATAAACATGAAACAACTGTTCAATTAATAGTACAGATCAAACCACTGAAGTGAGGACTGTTCCGAAACACTGTTACATAGTAAAAAACAACTGTTCCGAAACACTGTTACATATAAACACTGATGCCATAAAAATGGTTACATATAAAATACTGAGGTGATGACATCTAACAACCTAACAGTCTATAAAAAATTGATGCGGAAAACACTGTTACATATAAACACTATTAACATAAACAAATAAACAAACGTTGATGCTGAACCACTATTGTAGTTTGACACTGTTGTTGGACGTCATAAATTTCAGATTTAATTTCAAAGGTATGCAAAGTAATTAAATATTAGAAAGGACATGCAAAGTAGAAAAAAAAAGAGAGAGAGAGAACCAAAATTTTAAATTACCATTTTGCAAATTTTAAATTTCAAAATTACTGACATTATCAGTAACTACTGACTTGATTTGAAAGCAAATGCCATAATGAGTTTTTTAAATTCTATTTTAACTTTAATCAAGATATAATAACCATCAATTTGAAATTCAAAATTTGCTTAATCAAATGTCCAAAGCTCAAGAAATCAGCATTAATTACTGATTTGATTTGAAACAAATAGTCATCAAGAATTTTTTTTATTTTTTATTTTAAATTTAAATTTTATCATGAAAATAATGTTTGTGGAACTCTTGTAGGTAATTGGAATGTAAAGATTAGGTACAATGGTAAGTTGATTGTAATTCTAGTTTTCATTTGATAATTTGATTGTAATACTATACCCAAACAATCAACATGAGGAGCTTACTATTAATCAAAGTGTATATGAATTTTATTAGTATAAAGATGAAACAACTGTTCAATTAATAGTACAGATCAAACCACTGAATTGATGTGATAAATAGAGTTACGTATAAACAACAATCCTAAACACTGTTAAATATAAATTAAATATAAACACTGATGCCATAAAAATGGTCACATATAAAACACTGAGGTGATGACATCTAACAACCTATCAGTCTTTACAACATTGATGCGGAAAACACTGTTACATATAAACATTGCTAACATAAACAAATAAACAATAGAAAAACTAAAGTTGATGTTGAACCACTGTTGTAGTTATCCACTGTTGTTGTACGTCATAAATTTCAGATTTAATTTCAAACGTAAGTAGTGTATATTCTTATATGCTGCTTTATTAAAGTAATTAAATATTAGAAATGATATGCAAAGTAGGAAAAAAAAAAAAGAGAACGAAAATTTTAAATTACCATTTTGAATATTTTGAATTTCAAAATTACTGATATTATCAATAACTACTGACTTGATTTGAAAACAAATGTCATCATGACTTTTTAAAATTTTATTTAAACTTTAATCAAGATATAATAACCGTCAATTTGAAATTCAAAATTTGCTTAATCAAATGTCCAAAGCTCAAGAAATCAACATTAATTACTGATTTGATTTGGAACAAATAGTCATCAAGATTATTTTTTTTTTAATTTAACTTTAAATTTTATCATGAAAATAATTTTGGTGGAACTCTTATGTCATTGGAATGTAAAGATCAGGTAAAATGGTAATTTGATTGCAATTCTAGTTTTCATTTAATAATTTCAATCTATTACTAATTAACAACATCAATAATAAAAATGTGAGCAGTTACTATTTTTTTGGGAAACCGCTGATGGTTCATATCAGTGGATGTAAAAAATGTAAAAGTGACCAGTGGCTATTTTTTCCGATCAGTGGAAACGGATGTTGTCTCTCAGCATAAAGAAACGGAGGTTGTCTCTCAGCAGTGGATAACATTTAACAATCAGAAGTTTGAACCAAAACAGTGGTTCCAACAGACTTTAACAATCAGATGTTTGAACCAAAACAGTGGTTCCAACAGACTTTTAAGGATTAATGAAAACTATCATTTTTTACTATTTTAAATATCTTTGACCTTAAACAAATATTTCACCTTCAATATCAGTTGTTTGGAGATAAACAGATATTTGACCTTAAACAGATGTTTGAACATAAAAACATATTTCCTGTTAAACAAATGTTTGACGATAAATAGAGGTTTGCCCATAAACATCTCTTTGTAAAAAAAAAGACGAATTTCAAAAACATTATATCCAAATAATCATAATGAGGAACTTATTTAACATCCAAGTGTACTACATTTTTATTTAATAGTATAAGAATCAAACAACTGTTGTATTTATAATACAGATCAAACAAATAACGAGTTGTGATAAATACTGTTACATATAAACACCTCATAAGAAACACTGATAATTAAATACTAAAGTTACATAAGAACCACTGATAATTAAATACTAAATTTAAATCCGTTGTAGATGCCGAACCACTGCTGATACTAAACAGTCGTTTTCCTTTGGTTAATCAAACTCTAGGTACATAAAGTCAATCATTGTATATCTCCAACAATCGACATGAACTCCATGGAAGGACTCATTGCATTAATATCAGGATTTATAGAAAGCTGATCTCTAGTGAACAGACCAAGATGCAGTACATGAAAACACTTCTTCAGCTGCTGAAGAGTAGCCCTGTCCTCATATACTTAATCCTTAACTTTGTTTATAAAGAACTGTGGTTTAAACCAAACTTTATGCTTCTTTTAATACAAAAAAGGCAGGAAATACCATTGCTCTAGTAAGATAAAATCTTATCTTACAACAGTAGCAGATCCTTTCTTGGACAAGTCATCATCATCTGCTGCACAAGTCAATTATAATCATCATTTACTCATAAGAAAAAATTATTTTAACTGTAAATTTAATAATCTTTCTTTGTGTTTAATTAAACTTTAAACTTCTTTGATTACAAACCTATAATAACCCGCAACATATTGTATGAATTTCAAACAAATGTGATTAGACTGAAATATAAAGCAACAATTAGAGTATATCACTTGATAATTAAAAACTCAAAATTTGGAAATCGGAGTAGCAAAAAACACATACTTTAAACGATGTTGGAACAGTGATACTGGAAAGGACAGTAGAACAATCATCATCATTATCATCTGCAACAGATCATTGAAAATAATCATTTAGTAACAACTCAGATAACAAAACTTAAGTAAAAATCAAAAAACAAAAACACATACCATGATTATGGAGAACCATTAGCCGGCGACACATCTCTTGATCTAACTCTCGAACGAAACCCTAACAATGGTTACATGAAAAGACACAAAACACAAAGGATTAGTATAAATAACAGGAAATCATGAAATTATTTCAACTAAAAAAAAGAAGAACAAACCTTTTGATGAAGTAATCGATGAACAAAAGATGATTTTATGGTGGCGTCTGGAAGAAGATTAAGGTTTGTGAAATTTGAATTTGAATCGCCTGAATATAGAGAGAGAAAGAACCCTAGGCGTTTGTAAACAAAGATCAGAAGTGAGAAGAGAGGTTATATAAGGAAAAGGGGATGGCACTGTTGGGCGGGAAAAGAGAACTGAGGATGCCCTAATCAAGTGACACGTGGCCCAAATAACTTTCATTTATTATATATAATAGATACCACATAATTTATATATTTTAAATAAAATGCCATAATTGAAATAATATAAATAAAATGTCATAATTTAAATAAAAACCATACAATGCCAGAGTTTAAAAAAAATGTCACTCGTCGTCTTCGTGGTCTCCTCCTTGTTCACGATAAAACCATAGGTGCTCGGTCAGATCGGCTCGAAGGTTATGGTGTGTGTTCCTGTCTCGTACCTTCGATCGGATAGCTTCTTTTTCAGCGTATGTTAGTATTGGGTTCGTCGGTTGGATACTTTCATCATAACTTTCTCCACAAAACGCTCTACCCGAATCCTCCAATATCATGTTATGCAAAATGATGCACGTATACATGAAGTTTCTCATTTTTCTTTTTTCAAGTATCCTCGACGGCTGGGCGATGATAGACCATCTCTTTTTTAACACACGAAAGCCCGCTCGATATCCTTTCTTGCTGACTCTTGTTTTTTCTTGAAATACAATCTTTTTTCATCATTTGGACACGAAAAAGTTTTTACCAACGTCGCCCACTCGGGATAAATACCGTCTGTGAGATAGTACTCATACTTATACTCCACGCCGTTTGCATAGAATGAAGTATTTGGTGCAACACCGTCTATGACATCGTCGAAAAGATTCGAGGACATTAAAACAGCGATGTCATTGTTCGCACCGGCCATGCCAAAGTACGCATGCCAAATCCATAAATCTTGAGAAGCGACCGCTTGTAATATTAGGGTGGGACCATCGTGGTCACCACGATGATGTTGCCCTTTCCAAGCGGTTGGACATGACGCCCAATCCCAGTGCGTGCAATCAAGACTCCCCAACATCCCAGGAAAACCGTGTATGCGCTGATGGGCCTCGTATAGAAGTGGAACGTCCGCGGCGGTTGGCATCCGCAAGTAGCGTCTCCCGTACAGAGAGATAACACCTACAAAAGTAATAGTGTTAAAAAAATTATAATAATATGTAAATAAAAATAATAACCTTAGATAAATAATAGTGTTAAAAAAATTATAATAATATGTAAATAAAAATAATAACGTTAAAGAAAGAATAGTCAACAAAAAAATTACCTTCACAGAAATTTTCAAGAGAGTCACGACACATTCTTGCCGACATCCTTAAATATTCATCCCACGCATCACTCGCTGTGCCATGCTCTAGTTGCCTGATTGCTGCTGTACACTTTTGTATTCCAGAGAAACAAACTTTGTGACTTGCACTTTCTCTTTGCGTGAAAAAAGGGAACTCGCCCGCAAGATCACTAGAAATTTTAACGAAAAGACGACGGCTCATACGAAACCTGCGCCTAAACTGCCCATCATCGTACAACGGATTTTCACAAAAATAATCGTGCACTAGACGTTCATGAGCACCTAACCGATCCCGTTCAAGAGGCGGTTGCCTGATACGCGACGTAGAGGATTGGGCTTCTTCTTGCAAATTATTAATCACCTCCTGCGTCATTGAGATAACCATGTCGTCGAAACCACCATCGGATGAAGAGCTCGAAGAATCGGATGCCATTTTCTAGTTGTGATTGGTGTGTGTTTGGGTGGTAAATTTGTGATTGGTTTTTGAGATAGAGGTGTGTTTATATGGTGTAAGGTTTATATATATATATATATATAGGGGATCGCTAGAATGAGAACCACCACGAGTTATGAGAACCACGAGAACCGCGCCCCGCGGGTGGCCGTTGACCACGAAATTTTTTTTACACCTAGATCCGTATATTTTAGGACCGGGTGTAAATTTTCGGTTCAAACGGCGCGCCCGAGGGGGTAGTTTTTTACGCCCAAAGTTTGGGTTTTTTTAATTTTTTTAATTTTTCTTTTTTTTTACCAAACTTTGGGCGTAAAAAACTACCCCCTCGGGCGCGCCGTTTGAACCGAAAATTTACACCCGGTCCTAAAATATACGGATCTAGGTGTAAAAAAAATTTCGTGGTCAACGGCCACCCGCGGGTCGCGGTTCTCGTGGTTCTCATAACTCGTGGTGGTTCTCATTCTAGCGGCTCCCTATATATATATATATAAAGTTTAATTTTTTTTAAACGTTTTCAAACGGTCATATTGACCTTTCTGTCTCGATCCACGCAATTGCATGCCGTTACCATGTTGGCGAGGGGTCTATAGCGCCCCGACTTAATCTCCGGGGTGTGGGTGTATAGCGCCGGGGGCGCTATAGGCGGTGACCTGGCGAGGGTGGCGCCCCCCACACCCTCCGGCCTAAGGGTCGTATAGGTCGATAAGGGTCATATGGGTCACTTTCACGTTTTTTCATACTGAACTCCTTTCATGTCAGTAATTATACCTTAAATTCATCAAAAGTCGTGCCGATAAGCCTCTCATTGCTCAATGAGAGGCGTATAGGGATAAATGCTCCAACTACCACAACCTTATATGCCTCTCATAGGGCAGTGAGAGGCTTATCAAAACCCTTTTTCTGGCACATTAATTGCTTTCACACTATATACGCCCCTTATTGCCCTATATGCCACCTCTGGGGAGGGGGGTGTGTCATTACTTTTGGGGGATGTACCAATACCCTCACCCTTATAGTAATACAAGCATTAGCAAATATTGCATGCAAGTTTCAAACCATGTTTGTGAAGGTAATCCTGAAGGGGTCTTAAAGGAGACCCAATATCTTCCAATACTTTGCCCATTGATCCAAAGCGCATCAAAGAATCGCATTGCATTGCTGCAGATTATGCTTTCCTGATGCGGACATTTTAACACCAAGATAATGAAGTGTTGGATACGTTTGTTCCTATAAAAGTGCTAACATATAATATATGTTTCATCTAAAACATTTCCAAAAAAGAAAAAGAACACTTACCATTTACCCCCTCCATAGCGCCATTCACAACATGATGAGCCGCAACATCATAAACTTGCCTAGTAGTCGTTGCAGGCCCAAACACTCTATCTGCAGTTATAGACCATCAAAAATCAAGAAACCAAAAAGCTCTCAACTTTCTAACATAAGCCACCACAATTAGCTAAGAAAACATAAAAAAAAATCAGCATTCTCTTGTTTCACAAAACCTACAAAAAAGGGGCTTGTAGTAGAAACCAAAATTGGAAATACAACTATAAAGTATAAACTATACCGAATCCATAGTGATAAGGTACCTACATGCTACACAGCGAATACCTATTAATAGCGGACAGCTATTTTATAAATAGCGATACACTAGAAAAAAAATTAAAATTTTATATGTATATTATATCAAAATACCTGGGTATATATGCTATTTTACATGTATATTTAACAAAAACCTAAAATCCAGCTATTTTATAGCTAGACTTAATTGGTAGTTATATTAAAAAAAAAACAAAAAAAAATAAATAAATTGACGCCATTATCGCTACAACCCTAATAGTGAGCCTAGACCTCTACGCTATGTAGCGCGCTATAGCAACCGCTACGCTTGCTATTGACAACTATGAGTAAAAATGTTAAAAATCAAGAAACCAAAAAGCTTTCACCTTTCTGAAAGAAATAACTAGAAGGCAAAAGGGGGATTTTGTAGTAGAAATAAAAATAAGGATATAACTATAAGTATAAACTATACCGAATCCATAAGCAAAGGCGGGATTAAATTCATATGGAATGGAATAATCTCCATCAGCAAACCATGCCACCTCATCCCCTTTCCCAATCTCCCTTGAACTGTCATAGATGATCACACACTTTTACTTTTAATTTTAAGCATAAAAAAAACAAACCCATCTAATCTAATTCAAGTGAAACAACAAACATACTTGAGGGGACAAAGCCTGACGGTGACAATGACATTTTCTTTAACTTTGTGTGAAGAAGAAGAAGAAAGTGGAGGAGGTTGAGAGGCTTTAGTTTCCTGGGGTTTGGTGGTCCGGCGAGTGGTGTCAGGTGGTGGGTCCGATGACTTTCGGTAGCGGAAGGGGGAGGTGGAGGATCTTGAAGAATATCTGGTGGTGGTGGTGGTGGTGAATGACATTGGTGGAGATTCACGGTGGTGTGCTGCCGTCGTGAAGAGGTATGGTCCCAATTCTTTGCCCACATGGCAAGGACCATACCACTTTTTCCAGCTTATGTGGCGCTGACGTCAACGACACCATCCAGAAGCTTCCAGAAGATTCTGGAAAATATGAAGGCAACACCAAAGATGCTCCATCCGACATAAAGGACAACACGTGTCACCAGTCATCAAGCGCCAAGTAGGCCTGCGACGAATCCAGGAGCAGTCCGACAACGCCAGCACGACGTCTCCAAAAGAGGCAAATGCAGGCGCGCCACGTGTACCACTACGCTGACCACAGCAGAGGAGACCAAGGGGATATTCCCCTTGGTTGGACAGCTGGCGCGCGTCTACAGCTGGCACCACTGCTCCTTTCCTTCTTTACCCTCCGGCTATAAATAGGACCCTTCACCATCCAGGTTGATCATCTTGCTCTCGATACTCTCACACTTAACACACACTGTTTATTTTCCCTCAGAGCAGTACTTATTCTCACGCCGGAGCCTGGTTAAGAGGGAAACCCCCATATTCCCTCTTAACGAGACTAACGGTGTTGCTGTTTTGCAGGAACCAAGCCATTCCACGAGTAGAAAGAGAGATTGAACCCACAGAAGAAATAACCCCACAGATTAGCCTTAGTGTTAACCTATGTTTCATCATTGGCGCCATCCGCTTTTAGCAAAAACCACCCTCATCTCTTTTTCTTTCCAAAAAACACTTGTCAAAATGGCTGAACAAAACCACCTGGCAGATGGAGACGTTTCTTCTTTTGAACTCATTTCGGACAACATACACGTCCAAAGAGACCAAAGGAACGAAATTATCCAAGAAAGACCGGCGAACAACGAGTTTCCTAGTATCTTTGGGAGTACATCCAGGATCGTGGCTCAAAACACACCTGGTGCTACTTTCCAAACTCCACCCAGAATCATCACTCAAACCACAAACGGAGCTACGTTCCAAACTCCGTCAGAGGTAGTCCAACAGACACCTCCACCAGTGCAAACTCGGAGCCATGGAGCTGGCCCCTAAGCTCCATCGGATCAAGCACAACTGAACTTCTCTACACTACTAGGGCTACCCGAAGGAAAAACTCTGGCTTCCTGGTATGCCGAACAAGTGGCATCTATAAAACTTGTTTACACACAACTCAGTGCGCAGCAAGCTTTGCTTCAAGCACAAGCTCACCAGTCAGCATTTGTCACTCCACCGCAAAGGCCTTTGAGAGCTCCCATGCCTCAACAGGCCAATGCATTCAATCTGCGTCCTGAGTCAATACCTCCACCACATATTAGAAGGCCAAGCGCGCACGACACGCGCGATACTTACGGTGAAACAGAAAGCAATTACGTGAAGTATTCTCAACAACCGAAGAAGCCAATACAAAGCCGTTTAGGCCCACGCAACATAAACGACGAATTTGAAGATGACGACGAGACGAACACAGTGTTCAGCAGGCTACCACCAGCGCATGAAGCGTACAAACCTCGCAAGCGCGCAGGTTATGATCCAAAAGCAGAGCATGATTACACCCTGAGCTATCGTCCAGACGACATGGCTGAGAATTCCAAGTTCATAAGGGAGATCGCCACGGCTGCCATCGACAAAACGAAGTTGCCACACAACGTGGGCAAATACAACGGGTTGACAGACCCAGATGATCACCTTCAGGTTTTCAACGGTGCCGGAGCTACAGGTGGATGGAACTTACCAACCTGGTGCCATCTCTTCGCTCAAACCTTCGTAGGTGCAGCGCGCGTCTGGTTTGACAGCCTGCCAGCAGGAAAAATCAAATCATGGGTCGACTTCCGAGAGAAGTTCTTGGCACACTTCTCGCAACAACGACGACACACCAGGGACCCAGCCGATTGTTTGAACATATGGCGAAGAGACCACGAAAGCGTGGAAGATTTTATTACAGGATACAACAAAGAATGTTTGGAGATCGGCGACGTAGGCGAGAAGATGATGCGCGCACACTTCAAGCGGGCAGTCAAGTGCGATGATTTAATCAAGCGTGTAAAAGGCAGAGACGGAGGACCCAAAGATTGGGAAACCTTCATTGAGGCAGCCAAAACTATCGCACAGTCGGACAGATAGTTGACCGGTGATGATCACCGTTAACGCAGCTACAACCATAACGACCGCCATAGTAAGAAAGGCAGGAGCCAACCTTGGAAAGCATCCGGTCACAGAGAACGAAGCCCAGTAAGAGAGGATGCGCGCCACACGATCAATCAAATAGCTCACCGGAAAGAGGTGAAACGAGAAAACAGGGAGAAACAATGGACACCCCTTACGAAAACCCCTTCAGAAGTCTTAGCAACCGAGAACCACCAGTTTAAACCGCCACTACAAATGCGCAACAAGAGGGGCCAAGACCCAAATCTTTTCTGTGAATTCCACAAGGACACAGGCCACTTAACCGATGATTGTTTCAGCCTCAAACAAGAGATCGAAAGAGCCTTAAGAGACGGAAAGTTAACTCACCTGGTCAAAGGTGGGAGGCGTGATTACCGCCAGATTCAGAGAAGAGAAGAAGGGCCGAACAACAAAAAACTCCGGAAGCTAGAAACCCACATGGTTCAAGGGGGTCCACGAAGGCCAAGAAAAAACTACAACAAGCGCGCGCAAGATGATTCATGGCGCGAGAAACAAGTCGTTTTCCCGGTTGTAAGAGGAGGCCCACGAGAAAGAAGGCCCATAGTCATCTCGGGCGTGATAGGGCATTACCAAACAGATTACATTTTCATCGATCCAGGGAGCACTGCGGATATCATATACGAACAGTGTTTTATTCAGTTCGATCAAGAGGATAAGGCGCGCTTAGAACCAGTTGATTACCCGCTCACTGGTTTCTGCAATGAAGCCGTTTTTCCTCTAGGACAAATATCATTCCCAGTGTTGCTCTCGGACGGAAGAAACTCAAGAACAGAAGAAGTCACATTCATGGTGCTACCAGCACATTCGAGACATGATATTCTGCTGCGGAGAGAATCCCAAGGCGACTTCAGCATAATCTGCTCCGGCCCACACTCAGCTGTGGGATTCCCAACAGAAACCGGGGTGGCAATCATATACGCAAGTAAGGAAGTCCTAGCAACAGATGAGCTAAGACCTGCAAAGACAAGAAAACCAGAACCACGTCAAGAAGCAGAAAAATGGGTGCTAAACAGCGCATATCCAGAACAAACAGTCACCTTAGGATCCAAAACGTTCAACAAAGTGAACCCTACTGCAAAAAATGCGAAGATAAAGAACAATACAAAAACAATGCAACGTACACATACAACAGAGGGAAAAGGATGAAGCAAAACGTACACTTGCCATCATAACCATAAACCGGAACCCCAAACGGATGTTTAGGAACCCACTTCATGCTCATACCGGCACCCACCAACGCCATCTCCTCAAGCTGGAGTATTGGAGTGGCTTTACGGGTCAACTTCTTGTACCAATCCTGGTCGGCAAAATCTGCAACAACATCAACCTTGGGGATACCCTCACCCACTGACCTGTAATGCATATCCACAGGAACAACACCCCGGCGAATATAAAAGAACTTCTGCTTCCAGTCATGTAGACTCTTCAACGGCACAGAGCAAACTGGAGATACACCAGTACGAGCACTAAAGGAGTAGAAACCATTCGTATATGAAACAATATAGAAGACGTTAAACATCTCAAACGTCGGATCCAAGCGATTAGCCATACAAACGAACTCGAAGTGAGTAATACGAGGGAGCCCAATGGCATTAATCTGAGATATGTGGAGACCATAACCCCTTAGAACGTCAGCAGTGAATCGAGTCATCGGAAGCCTAAAGTTACCCTCCCGGAAG
Organism: Helianthus tuberosus; assembly: GCA_030545235.1. NCBI lineage: Eukaryota > Viridiplantae > Streptophyta > Magnoliopsida > Asterales > Asteraceae > Helianthus > Helianthus tuberosus. The sequence goes on from CM060406.1 coordinate 56,843,208, forward strand.
AAAGCAGCGTACAAAGTCATGTACCCGGGAGGAGCATCCATGGCGGTGGAACCAGCAATGGGATACTGAGCACCCCAGTCAGGGAGAAAACCCATCTCCCTTACCAAATTCTGGAATTCCTCCTCTTTCCACCCTATAACTGCCTGCTCCGGGCCAGGGGGAGTTTTACCCTTGTTCCTCCTCCTTCTCGAAGAAGGGTTTGCAGAAGACATTATGGAGAAACAAACAAGAACACAGATGAACTCAAGAGAAGAAGGGAAGAAAACGAAGGAAGATGAGAGAAACCCGGAATTCAAATTTTGAATAATGGAGAAGAAAGAGGAAACCACCATATATTTATACCCATCGCATTTAATGCGATGGGTAGTGGGGGCGTCAGGATATGAAAAGGCAACCAATAGGGGAAAGACACGTCAGAGGAGAGAGAAGGCGGCACCTCTTTTTCCGGAAGCAGGTGAACAGACACCTGACATGTCGCCGAAAAAGCAACTGACGGTGACTGAAAAAGCAACTGTTCACCTGACACCAGACAGTTACATCAGTCACTCCTTCCCAAGACAGACAAAGCTTCCTCTTGAAGACAACATTTATAAAGGGCCAAAACCCATGCGCGGTACGCCATGCATCAATTTGGCTCAACTTTTATAAAGGGCCAAAACCCATGCGCGGTATGCCATGCGTCCATTTGGCTCAACTTTTATAAACGGCCAAAACCCATACGCCTTATGCCATGCGTCCATTCAGCTCACTTTTGCAAGGAGCAAACCCATGCGCCACGCGTCATGCGCCATGCGTCCATTCACCTCACTTTTGCAAGGAGCAAACCCATGCGCCATGCTCCATGCGTCCATTTGGCTCACCTTTGCAAGGAGTTAAAACCCATGCACCATGCGTCATGCATCCTCTAGGCTCATTTCTACAAAGAATCAAAAACCATACGCCTATCATGTGCAAACGTCTTAAGGAAAAGCACTACCTTCATAAGTCCAGAATCCCTCCTAGACGATCAACTCAACTAGAAGGCACACTGGACTGGGGGGACTTGAAGAGGTATGGTCCCAATTCTTTGCCCACATGGCAAGGACCATACCACTTTTTCCAGCTTATGTGGCGCTGACATCAACGACACCATCCAGAAGCTTCTGGAAAATATGAAGGCAACACCAAAGATGCTCCATCCGACATAAAGGACAACACGTGTCACCAGTCATCAAGCGCCAAGTAGGCCTGCGACGAATCCAGGAGCAGTCCGACAACGCCAGCACGACGTCTCCAAAAGAGGCAAATGCAGGCGCGCCACGTGTACCACTACGCTGACCACAGCAGAGGAGACCAAGGGGATATTCCCCTTGGTTGGACAGCTGGCGCGCGTCTACAGCTGGCACCGCTGCTCCTTTCCTTCTTTACCCTCCGGCTATAAATAGGACCCTTCAACATCCAGGTTGATCATCTTGCTCTCGATACTCTCACACTTAACACACACTGTTTATTTTCCCTCAGAGCAGTACTTATTCTCACGCCGGAGCCTGGTTAAGAGGGAAACCCCCATATTCCCCTCTTAACGAGACTAACGATGTTGCTGTTTTGCAGGAACCAAGCCATTCCACGAGTAGAAAAAGAGATTGAACCCACAGAAGAAATAACCCCACAGATTAGCCTTAGTGTTAACCTGTGTTTCATCACGTCGTCCTTAGTATTGTCCCTCCAAAAACTTTGAAATTTTCAAAGATGAAAGTAGAACCAAAGATTGCCTTAAAACCATTCCCTTTTCTCACAAAAAAAAAAAAAAAAAATTATTACTTTGAAATTTTGTTGGGTTGACGGGTTGAAATGTTTAACCCGAACCCGAGCTGTATTATTATTTGGGTTAAAGATTTCAATCGTAACCCGCACGCATGTAAATTCGGGTCAACCTGAAGCCGACCGGCCGACCTCTTTAACCCGTATTTTTAAATGAGGCATACAAGTTGACGATTTATAAGCGAATTGTTGGGTTTTAAACGGATTATCGGTAACATGTTTAATGTTGAGTATGAGTGTGACAAGTAAAAAATATAATGTGTTAAAAGTAACGCTATTATGACTATCATGTAAAAGAAAAACGGAACAAACAAAAAGAAAAATATAATTTTTTTTTCTAAATGGTTAAACGGGTTAACGGGTCAACCCGAACCCGATCTGTTTTTAATACGAAAAAAAAAAAAAACAGGTCGTGTTTGTCGACCCAACCCTTTTTTCTTCGTGTCAGGTTTGAATCAGGTTGACGGGTCGTGTCAATAATTGACGGCCCTACTTTTATCCACTAAATCTAATTCTAAATTTTAGAACGATGTATGTTAGATAATTAGAACCTGCACCACTTAAGCTATGGGGTGTGGGATAAAGCCCTTAGGGGCTTTATCACGCCACGTTAGCGCCACGTCAGCCAGGGGCCTTTATCACGTCTTCTCTTAACTTGCAGAGTGTGAGATAAAATCCCCCTTCAAACTATAGTGCCCCCACCTGCAACCAATCACCCCTCGATCCTGCCAAATCTTCTTCCTTACCATGTTAGCGAAACCACCATGGTGCCCCCTCTTAAATCGGTGGGTATGGACGGTGGCCCCTCACCGACGCTATCGTTGATGAGGTGGCAGGGGTGACGCCCTCCACATCCACCGGCCTTACGATACAACACCTTACAATAGTTCTGAAGCTTTTGGTTATTTTTTTGTTAATGCCTACTATTTAATCATGTATACTTTTCTACCATTTAATATTACCATAATTTCTTTTTATTATTGCACTACGTAACGTATCATTTACAATATGTTTGATACTTTAAAAAAAGTCCCTTTTTCGTTTCAAATATTATTTATCTATTCATTTAGTAGTTCAGTTTTTGTTTTTATTTATTCTGTTCTCATATATTTACATTTACAATACATACAAACATAAGTTTGTAATGTCGGCGGGAATAGTTGTGTTTGTTTTTTTTGTTTTTTTTGAAAGGTGAACTTCTTAATGGTGACCATTGTCACATCCACAAATCGCGGACCCTCACCAAGAACGTGGGCCCAGATAGCAAGGCCAGCGCTGGGTTAACCAGTCTTGGGTCGAAGACTTTCCCCCGGAAACCGTACTGCCTCTACACGAGTTGCCTCGCTAGAGTAACAGCCGGATGAAAACCGGAGTGACGCTCAGGATCAAACCCTCCTCTGTAGGTTTTTCACCATCATTGCGCACGGGTGTCCTACCCCCTTTCGCCACAAGTGGGAGTCGAACCGGTGACCTCTAGGAGGACAAACCGGCCCCCAACCACTGGGCTATGAAGGAAGGACGAATAGTTGTGTTTGTTGGTTGGCCAAAAGTGGCGGCCAATTTTTGTTTCTTTTTTTTTCATAAAATAGTTATTTATAGGTCCTGCCAAATTACGATTTTATCTCCTGTTTAAAATAACAATCTTGCCCCCTGCCAAATTACGATTGTATCCCCTATTTAAAATTACGATCTTGCCCCCAGTTAGAAACTAAATTTATGCTTTGCCGCAGCTTAAATTTACGATTTTGCTTTGGTTAAAAAAAATTATACTTTTGCCCCCCGCTACAATCCTGCCAACTTACAATTTGGTTCCCAGTTTAAAATTACAATTTCGCCACCAGATCAAAATAAAATTTTTGTTTTGCTCTCAGCTAAAAATTACGATTTTGCCCTCAATAAAAATATTACCATTTTGCCCCTAATTCAAAATAAAAAAAATAGTTTTGCCCTCAGTTCAAAATATTATTTTACCTCTATTTTAAAATTACGATTTTACCCAAGATAAAAATTACAATGTTGCCATAGTTTTTTTTTGGCAAAACTATGGTAGTGTTTAATTTTACTTGATTTACACAATTTAGTTTTTATTCGTGCTAAACAGCTGCCTAGCACTCGCTAATTGGTCCTGGCAAATTATTGTTTTGCCCCCAACTCTAAATTACACGCTTGCTATCGTTTTAGTTATTTTTTTGATCATAACTATCATAGTGTTTTTCTTTATTTGGTTAACTCGATGCATCTTTTTTTATATCGTGTTATAAGTAGCATGTATAACTAACCGAAATAAATGCGTTCATGTTGTTAAACTAAGAAATATTTAGTTTAGCGCCCCGCAACGCGGGCGGCGCATAACTCTAGTTATTAATTTTATGAATATGAATATGAATTATGAATATATAAAAAATAGTTTCATATTATACATACGTAACTATATAAATTCATAGGAAAAAAATGTTTCATATTATACATACATCTTTTTAACTTTTTTTTAAATTATATGTATATGATCATCTAGTGAATTTGTAAGATCTCTGATTCAGCGAGAAAATATATATATATATATATATATATAGGGAGCCGCTAGAATGAGAACCACCACGAGTTATGAGAACCACGAGAACCGCGCCCCGCGGGTGGCCGTCGGCGACGAAATTTTTTTCACCTAGATCCGTATATTTTAGTGGGGGGTTTAAATTTTCGGTTCAAACGGCGCGCCCGAGGGGGTAGTTTTTTACGCCCAAAGTTTGGTAAAAAAAAAAAGAAAAATTAAAAAAACCCAAACTTTGGGCGTAAAAAACTACCCCCTCGGGCGCGCCGTTTGAACCGAAAATTTAAACCCCCCACTAAAATATACGGATCTAGGTGTAAAAAAAATTTCGTCGCCGACGGCCACCCGCAGGGCGCGGTTCTCGTGGTTCTCATAACTCGTGGTGGTTCTCATTCTAGCGATCCCCTATATATATATATATATATATATATATATATATATATATATATATATTTTCTTTTCAAGTAAAAAGGTTACATTAAATGATAAAAGCAAATATGGATCGTAAATATTAGAAGAACAATAATTAACTTTTTGTTAGGCGAAAAGCTTTCTGCCAACCCTATGTTTTCATAGTTTACAATCATAAATTCCTGTAATTGTATTCTTTAGGATTGATAATTTTGTATCTATGTATCATGTACATAAGCATACTTGATACAAACTAATTTTGAGTAGAACAGTGTAAAAACCGTAAAAAAAAAATTAGAGTAAACTGCCATTTTGGTCCCTGAGGTTTGGTCACTTTTGCAACTTTATTCCAAAACTCAAACCTTTTAAATCTGGGTCCCTGTGGTTTCACTTTTATTGTCATTTTTGTCCAAAAATGAAATCAGCTGATATTTGTCCTTTTCCTCAGGGGCAAAATGGCCAAATATCAGTTGATTTCATTAATTTGTTTTTGCTTTGATATATAAAACGGTTATGCAACAACTTACCCACTCGCTTTTTCTCTCCCGACTCCTGTTATACTTGGTCAACATAACACACAAATGCATTATATGGTTCTCTACTTAAAATTGATTTTGTATTAAAAACACCTATACACGTGTATAAACAAGTATCAACTACTCTAATAATGATATATACTTGGAAAACAAGCATACTTAATCCCTATCTTAGAATTTATAACAATATTAAACAACCTCTCATTAACAAAATTCGAAAATAATTGAACCCAGTCGAATCTTCAAAACACTAATCGAGGGGTAGGGACCAGGGGCGGACCTACATATGTCCGTGGGTGGGCGGCCGCACCCCTTGAAAAAAAAAATTTTAGTGTTATTTTTCGCGAAAAATCCCGACCGCACCCCTTGAAAAATTTCGACCGCACCCCTTGGAAAATTCTGACCGCACCCCTTAGAAAAAAAATGTTAAAAATTTATATAAAAAAAATTTGTGAACACGGATTTAAACCCGACCGAAATTATGTAAACAAGTTAGCCCACTAATCCACTTAATAAAACTTGTATTTAGTCCATCAAGCCCAAATTAGTTAGTATCAAATTAAGGCCCAACCCAAATGCAACTTTAATAAACAAAATAAGTCCACTTCTCACAAAACCCAATTGCCAGCTTTGTTTGCTCGACACAGGCAAACAGCGACTCCCGCCCTCCCCTGCTCACTGCCAGCGACCTTTCGACACTGCACCCCCATTCGATTTCCGACAATAGCTGCAAAATTCCGGCCACCAGCAGCCTCTAATCGCAAATATTAGAGAGGTACATGTTTTGTTTTTGGTTATTTTGATGTTTAGTTTATGTGATTTTGTTCAAGGCAATAGGATGGGTTAAAAAAGTTTAAACTTTTATGTGTTTTGAGGTATTTTGGGGTTGTTCTAGTCTTTAGTAGGGTGGCTTCGTTGATTATATGATTTTTGGTTGGTAAAAAATAATTACTAGGGCTTGAAATTCAAATTTTTAAATTAAAAATTAGGGAATATGGCTATGGTTGAACACTTGAAGATCCTTGTTTATTTTGTATGTGATAGGATTAGGAAGGAACCATGAGTATGGAAGTTATAGCGCAATTTCTTAAGAGAAAAGGGGTTGAACCACTTTTTTTTCGTCGGATTCTTCTAATTAAAGACCAAGGTATGTTTTTTTTGAACTTTGATGCCTTTTTGTTGTTACGTTACTTGCTTATGATGATTTTTATGATGTTTACTTGTTTTACTTGAAACTTTGTTTGTTAATATGATAGGAAGTTAGGAACTAGGGTTTGATTTGTTTGAAAACTGAAATTGAACCGACTTGACCCGCTATGAAACTTTGTTGGTTTATGTTTACTTGTTTTACATGACCCGACCCGATCCGACCCGCTATGAACCGAAATTTTTTTATATAGCTACGGGTCTAAAATCTTTAAAAAATTTTCGCACCCTCAGGACAAAAATCCTGGGTCCGCCACTGGTAGGGACAAGTAACCTCTCGCCGAGAATCATAAGGTATGTTGGCTTGTTGCAGTACAGTCATGAAAGCAAGGAGGGACTTGCTGGTGTATAACAAGATTTGTACCGACTGATTGTATACATTCTTGGACAGATAACATGAATAAATAAAAATGTATTTAGTATTTTATCTCCAAAATTTGAACAGTTACAATCAACAAAATGTATACAAACTTACAATTTAAGAAGAAAAAAAAAGATTTAAATGCATGAAAAATACAACCTTACCTATGACCAGCTCATCTTAGTTCAACCTTCATCTGCCTTTGCACCTGATCTCAAACATTCCACTGCATCAACATCCATCCATCAAATTGTGGATTTAAAAATCCTTCATCTGCCTTTGCACCTGATCTCAAACATTCCACTGCATCAACATCCATCCATCAAATTGTGGATTTAAAAATGAAAACTGAAATTTGCTTTTGATTAAAAAGAAGAAGATATAATCTACCTGATATGTGAGAGAACGTGATATGTGATTCTATAGCAATGGCTGGTCTTGATGGTAAGGTTGTCAATCAGTTGTGCCTGGAGGGTGTTGTTTTCGTAGTAAGATGTAATATAAATAAATAACAGTTTTGGATGATCTATCAAACAGCAGAAACCAATTGATAAATCAGTATTATAGCAATCTGATGATTTATACCTCCTCAGCAAGATCACCGGCAACGCCTCAGACAATTTCGCAAAGATTGTTTTCAGTGAATGAATAACTGATCCAGAAAGTCATGTCTTTATATAAAAGAGGACACTGCACACAGTGTTATTTCTCAGAATATAATAATACTCTTAATCCCTTATATAACAACAACAATAATAATAATAGTAATACGCAAAATAATGCATGTGTCAGTGGAAATCACACATATGTCAACTCATACCTTGGAAAATGGCTTGATTTTATCCTGAGTTGACCTTTAGGGTCAAATTAGGTTCTTCAAAGTATACTTCGACCCATTTGCTAATGTGGGTTATATTTTGTCTCTAACAGGTCAACACAGGTCAAACCATAGAATTAGTTTAAAAGACAACTGGTCGAAATATGTCCAGAGTATATGAACATTTGGATCTCAAACCGGACGACTTGTTTCGGTTTGGACGGTTCATTTGTCTTAGTTGTATATGAACATCTCGCTGCAATTATGGACCTCAAGGTCACCAATAATCACCACAAGAGCATTTCCCTTCCTTAAAATGATGAAAGCGCGAATTATCTCTCACAATGATTTCCCTTTTCTCTATTGCAGATATAAACTTCGTAGCCTCATGGCAATCCCCACACACCCTTAAGTTCTTGAAAACCCTAATCGGAACCCCTCGTGGCATTTTAATCAAACCATATGCAATCGCCAGCTTCTCACTATGCCATAACAATAACTTCTCCTTTTGGTGATCACCGACATCATGTAACGCAAATTCAAGAACAGGAATATACCCAGCCACTTTCATCTTCGTCTCCAATTCGTTCAGTTTTTCATGAATCAACACCAGTTCGGGGTGGATTCTATCACCTGATCGAAACTCATGCACACGATTCATTACTTCAATCCAACTATACCCCGGATATTTAACGACTTTATTCTCTTTCATTGATCTTCTAACTTTAGATACACCGTCCCATTTCCTCATGGCTGCGTAGACGTTAGCGAGTTGAACGTAACCAGCCGCACTTGACGGGTCACCCTCAAGCAAATTTCTAGCTGAGTATTCAGCTAGCTCTAAATTCTTGTGGACCCTACAAGCACCTAAAAGGGTCCCGTATATAGCCGGGTGGGGCTTAAAAGGCATAGCTTTTATTAAATTTAAAGCCTCGACAAGCTTACCGGCTCGACCAAGAAGGTCAACCATACAAGTGAAGTGATCGGGTTTGGGTTCGATTTTGTAGTCTCTCTGCATCGAATCAAAGTATTGAATCCCACGACTGACCAATCCAACGTGGTTGCAAGCTGATAGAACTCCTATGAAAGTGATCCAATCGGGTTTAACTTCTTTTTTCATAGTATCGAAAAACAAAAGAGCTTTTTCGCCTTCACCATGTTGAGCATATCCTGAAATCATAGCGTTCCATGTGACGATATCTTTATGTAAAGTTTCACGAAACAACTTCCATGCGGTCTCCAAGTCACTGCACTTGTTGTACATACTGATTAAAGACGTATTCACCATGGTGTGTAAAGAAAGTGGAGATTTATTTATGAATTGGTGCACTTGCTTACCTAGTTTTAGCGAAGAAATATTACTACAACCCAGTAAAACACTGCTTATGGTCGATGAATTGGGCTTAACCCCGGTTTCAACCATTGTTCTAAAAAGTTTCAAACCATCTTCCGCTCGTCCATTATCCACATAACCCGACACCATCGTATTCCACGTCACAAGATTTCTCTCAGGCATTTCGTCAAACATCTTCTCCGCCAAATCAACCTTTCTAGACTTCATGTAACCCGTAACCATAGCAGTCCACGCAACCACACATTTAACAGGAGCATTCCTAAACAACTTTTCAGCAACCACTAAATCACCCGTAGCAGCATACCCCGAAATCATAACATTCCACGACACATTATTTCTCTCAGGCATTTCATCAAACAGTTGACGTGCATCATCCATCATCCCATTTTGACATAAACCCGATAGCATCGTGTTCCAAGACACCGTATCTCTAACCAACATTTGGTCAAAAAAGGCCTGGGCAGCCTTGATCCCGCAGTTACGCATGTAACAATTCAACATTGTGTTATAAGACACAATATCTGGTTCAGGAATTTTATCAAACAGTTGGCGGGCATCTTGAACTCTTCCTGCTGTTTTGGCATATCCTGTTAACAGTGAATTGTACGTAATAGTAGTCCTAATTGACAAGTTTTTAAATATATTATATGCTGAATTAAGATCGCCTTGACGGATGTATTCGGTGATCATCCTGTTGGATGACTTTACCCCATCCAAATTATTTCCATGACAATGAATTGGGTTATGGTTTGAATTTTCATATGGGTTTTTCCACTTTGTAGTAGGGCAGAAACTAGGTTTATGATACGATGACAGTTGCAGTAGAGCATTGAGAATGGAAAATCCATAGTGGGTTGTTCTGAATTGACGACGCTGAATCATGCTATAGAGAGAAATAGTTATGAAGAATGGGAGTAACTGGATGAAAATAAAATATATTAAAGGTAAATTAATCCGAGACAAACCGAGCCGAGCTAACGAGCAAGCCAAACCGAGCCAGTCTGGCTTGTTACTAACCAAGCCGAACTCTTTCAAACCAAGTCGAACCAGCTCAGCACCATTTCAAACCAGGTCATGTCGAGCGAGCTTTTTTCTAAGGGCATGTTTGGCTAAGCTTATTATAGTTAAAAAAGACTTTTGGGAAAAGGACTTTTTGAAAATGAGTTTTTAAAAAAAGTGTTTGGATTAGCTTATTGATGTAAAATGACTAAAATGGGCATTCTTTTAGATATAAGGGGTAAAGAAAGGGTATATTGGTAATTTGTAGTTTGAAAAGTTAAAAGCTGGCCAAGAAGTCACAAACCTCCTTTTTCTTCTTTGCAAAAAGCAATTTCTAAAAGGACTTTTGGCTTAGTCAAACACAAAAACAACTTATTGGTTTTTTGATAAGTCAATAAGCCAATAAGTTGTTTTGAAAAGCTTAGCCAAACATGCCCATAGCCTTAAAAATTAAAGTGTGTAATATAATTTACTTATAAAGTGCGATTAAGGGCATGTTTGGGTAAGCTTTTAGAAACAACTTATTGACTTATTGGCTTCTTGGAAAAGTCAGGATTTTGTGACTTATTGACTTATTGGCTTTTTCCTCTCACATACACCCTCTTTGCCAAACATCATTTTAGAGCTTATGACTTTTCAAAAAGCCAATAAGTCAATAAGTTGTTTCAAAAAGCTTACCCAAACATGCCCTAAATTGCAACACAGTTAAATAGATACGCAAGCTATAGTTAGATAACCTGTCAAAATCGATAGATTGTTCATGATATGAAACACAATAAAATGTTATCATTGTTGGTTTCAATTCCAGTTCTTGCTCTTTGATACACCATGTATTTTTCATAAAACACAAAAAAGTAAAATTGAAATATTTATTTATTATGTTTATTTACCAACAAGAAAAAAATTTGATATAAAAAAACACATAGAAAAGAGACCAACATCCAGATCTGTAATTTAAGGTACAAAAATACCCCATTTTATTCTTCAGATCTGAATTAGAAATGTATAAGGTACTCTTTTTGGATCAAATCACAATAAAATGATAAATGAATCATGAAACGACAGCTATAGCATGAATTCAAATTTCTTATTAAATATAAGATTTGCGAGCAGCAATCAACTGATTAAATATCATGCCAAAATCGGATTGATTATAACAGAGAATACATACCAACAACATCTCGATATCTCTGAGAAACATGGATCCGACTCACAAGAACGGACCGAAGAAACAGATGATGCTGAATTATCCATCGTTGGATATGAGGATCTGAAACATCGGGAGAAACGGCGTAAGGAAATTAGGGTATCCATATCAAACTTTTGTTAGGTGATTTGGAATATATCCTAATTGTTAATTGCAAGACTGGTCCTTAGTGTATGTTTTTTTTTTTTTTTTTTTTTTTTTGAGTAAACTGCAATTTTACACCCTGAGGTTATGGGTGATTGGCACTCCTACCCCCCTTAAGGAAATAATTGCAAAAATACACCCCACTGTTAACCCTTATGTCGCACTTCTACCCCCCGGACCAAGATGCCGTTACACTTACCGTTAGAGTTAGGTGAAATGTCGAAATTACCCCCCAACTTTATCCCCTTCCTCATATAACAAGTTCAAGCCCTAATTTCTCTGTGTTCAACCATTTCAATCGCTGAACATGTCTTCATCTTCTTCCTCTGTGCTTCGATCCAAGGAGACCATGAGCAAAATTCAAGCTTCAGACATCATATGTCCTTGTGGTGCGAGAACGATGTTCAAAGAGTCACAATCCAAAGCTAATCCTGGTCGACGGTATCTTAGATGTGTAAGTGTGTTGTGTTTAATGGTTATTGAAAGTCAAGTTTCATTCTTCTGTTGCTTATGATGTCCGATAACAGGTTGGAGGATGTGGATTCCTCAGATGGGCTGATGTTAGTGAAGAACAGGGATGTCCGGTTTGTCGAGAGGTAATGCCTGCTTTAATTCAAAGCATTAAAGATAAGGATGAGTTGGCTAAGTGCAAAGAACAGTTGGCTCGGTACAAGAATGGCGATGTGTTGAAACTGAAGATGTATTTTGTGATTACTTGGGTCTTGATTGTTCTTTTTTTTTTTGCTTAAGTAGATTTGGTTGTGTATTTAGAGTGTAACCGTATTTGGATTATTAGTTTTGAAGTTTATGCAATGGTCCTTTTAAAGTTCTTATATGTTTGTTTTGGTAGCCTGGTTGTAATTATGTAGGTATGGGTGACAAGGAGAATGATAAAGTTGAGAATGAGAAAAATATTGCAGCCGAAGAACCAGACAGTTATGTATACTTTGAAGATCAAGAGTCTGAGATACTCAGAGCTTACATGGAACAAGAAACTGATTATGAAAAGATATTCGGAGATCCGACAAAGGAGTATGACCCTGAAGTGCTGGAACATGCATGGGATTACACATATTGGGATGAAGATGATGATTGGTACTTTGACCCATATGAAGGGGAGCATGGTTCGGATTCGGATTGGTCTTGTTTGGATGATTGTCACTGGAAATAGGCTAGATTTTGTTTGGTTTTAAGTTTGTATGTTTGACATGTTATTTGTACTAAATGTTGCAATGTAATCTAATCGAATCACTTTCCGCATCTTATTTGTACCAAAATGGTCATTTTGACCTTATAAATGGTCATTGTACTTGTATCAGCAATTATATAGGCTGCAAATACATATATGGGCTGCTGCAATTGACATTTGCTTAACCTGCCTGTGATCATCTAAACACAATATATATAGCCTGCTGCAATGGTCATTTTGACCTTATAAATGGTCATTGTACTTGTACCAGCAATTATATAGGCTGCAAATACATATATGGGCTGCTGCAATTGACATTTGCTTAACCTGCCTTTGATCATCTAAACACAATATATATAGCCTGCTGCAATTGACATGCATGCCAGTTATGAACAACTCAAACCTGCTGCAAATGACCAAAATGGACATTTTGACCTTATAAAAAGTCAAACCAACCATACTTTGTCTTGAACAAACCAAACAAACATAGTCTAAACTTACAAACCATCCAAACATTGTCTTGAACAAACCACACAAATACCAAACCAAGTCTAAAGATACAAACCAACCAAACAATGTCTGCAACAAAGTTGACAAACCTAACAAACATAGTCTAAAGATACAAACCATCCATCACTCATCAAGATTGTAAACTGGTGCACCTTGAGTGGCAGTGTGTGATTCATGTGAAGCAGTTGATTGTTCACCACCTTGTCCTTTACAGCTCCTGACATTGTGACCCACGTTCCCACATTTACCACACTTGATGCTACTTCCCTTTCTGGTCATTTTGCCTCCTTTGTCGAACTCCTGCTCAAGCTCTTTTTCACCAAATGCCTTCCTTCTTTTCTTCTTTGGCCTTCCAACTTGTGTATGATGCTTTGGTGGGATGAGTGTTGTTGGACACTTTGAAGGAGTCCACATCTCCGGCCCGTTGATAGGCTCTATCACATTGTCATAAACTTTCTTCCACGTTGACAGCCAATACACATCATCCACCCACTCTTCTGGTATGCCAGCATCAATGTTATTCCTTGACATATCCCATATGGCCGCAACTGCATGTTTGCAAGGCATCCCTGTCAAATCCCACTTCCTGCATGCACAAGTTTTATGTTTGACATTCACAACACACTGTGATCTCGGACCTGTTACTTGATACTTGTCTGAATCAACCATTAGAACAGACAATTCAGCAGCCTGTTGCTTGATCTCATCGAAGACCTGAGTGGCATGAGGTGTCAGTGGCCCCATACACTTTGCTTGCAATTTCTTGACATTGACTATCCTCTTGGTCATGTACTCCCGAATGAATTCAAGGCATGTGATTATCGGCTTGTCCCTTGCTCCCACAATTTGTCGGTTAAAAACCTCACATATGTTGTTCAGCAACATATCACATTTAGCTCTTCCAGAAAAGTATGCTCTTGACCAAGCGGTGAATGGGATCTCATTCAGCCAGTCATACATGGCTCGTTCTGTTGTCTTAATTTCTTCCATAGCTTTGTTAAAGTATGGAATAGATGTCTTCCTTCTGGCTGACCAAAGCAAATTCTTGTAAAGATCTCCACGCCACTTGGATTTCATGTTTTCATGGATGTGCCTCAAACAAAATCTGTGCTCACCATTAGGAAACACAGCTAGCATAGCAGGAATCAGACCCTGTGAAAAAAAAATGCAATTCATTTAGAATAACCACAATATTTTGATACCAAAATTAACAAGTTATTACATTTTGTCTGTCACTGGTGAAGGTGAAACAAGAGTCAGCCGTACACCCTAGGTCATCTCTCAAAAGTTGCAAGAACCATTTCCAGGTTTGTGTTGTTTCTGACTCAACAAGGGCATAACATACTGGATATATGCTATTGTTCCCATCAATACCAACAGCACTCAAGATTTGACCAGGAAATGGTCCTTTCATGAAACAACCATCCACACCCAGCAATGGTCTTCCAATCATCTTAAATCCTCTCATCATAGAGGCAAAACAAAAATAAACCCTTCGAAACTGCCTTGTAGGACTAGCTGAGTTCCCACATGGCTCCACATCAATTTTAATTGTACTACCTGTGTTGGTGCAATTTATAGATAGTCAATGAGCAGAAATGAGCAGAAAGTGAATTGTACCTGGGTTGGCTTTTAGAAGTTCATCGCAGTATGACCTTAGCAAACCATACTGTTCTTGGTAATCACCATAAATCTTCGTAGTTGCTATCCTCTTGGCTCTGAAGACCTTATGGAGTGATATTTCAAGTTGATGCTTCCGAAGCAGTTGATTTTGGATTGCATGAATCGGCATGACTGGATTGCTTTCAATCAAAGGTTGGATCTCTCTGGCAATTGAACTCATTGTATACAAAGAAACTGCCCTTGTTGTCAAACAATTGTGTTCATTACGAATGGTCTTGACACACCACTTATCCTTGTCCGTGTTTCTTGAGATGTGAACTGCCCAAGGACAGGTGGGCTTGATATGCCTTTTAAGGTGCTTGGGTTTGTTTTTCTGCCCTACTTTGGTGCAATTACTATTTTGCCCCTCTTCTCCCTTTTTTTTTACAGGACCAAGTAGTGGTGGATTGCTTCCAAAACATACTACCCTATACCTTAACAATTCATTTTTTAGAATGAACACATCCCTCCTAGCCTTAAGAGCATAACTTTTCACCATCTGATTCATCGTTTTCTTGTCATCAATAAGCTGACCAACATAGAATGGCAAATCATTTGGACCTTTTATAGCACTCTTCTTTCTCCTCCTTATCTTTTTGGCAACCTTATCTCTAAGGCTTGAATTGTCATCAGAGCCACTTTCAAAAACCTCCAAATCAACAGGCTGATGACCTTCTTCGCTTCTGTCATCATCATGATCCCCATCACTTGAACCATCCATTTCTTCCCTAGAAATTTCAACATTAGCCCTGAACCTCTGCATATCCACCTCTATTTCATAAACCATATTATCTTCCTCAACGTACTCATAATCAGGATCACTACCGTCACTCTCTTCCTCATCTTCATTCATACTATCATTGTCATCATTTTGTGTAAATGATGCTGGAACAATTGCTTTACTAGCCCCTATACAACCTTCACTTGTATTTTCCAATATTGTTGACCTACGGTGTTCAACATACATGTCTATCATGTGGACTCCTTGACGCACATGATCAAATATAGGCTCTAAGTCAACATTACATTTTATTGTCCTAAGACCAAAATCCAGCGCACAGTATGGTTCCTTGTAATGAATGCAGCCATATTGCCTATCATTGTATCCTAATTGCTTAACCATCGCCTCTAAAACATCAGTATTCAACACTCTAAAATCTACATGATCAATGTAGTTCATCTTCCCACCAAGGTATTTCCTATTTGGGTTTTCTACAAAATTACCTCCATGGTGAAATTTTATGCTAAATTCTGTTTGGGTTTCGCCTGTAAGCAAACAACAAAAACAAATTAACAGAGAAATATGTTAAAATTTTACCTGATTCAAACGCTGTGAGCTTGCATATCACTTACGGTACATTACAGCCGGTTCGAAATACTGATCTTCAGCTCGTAGCTTCCACAATCGACGATCCATGCTCCTAACCCAACTTCTAATCACCTGTAATTGTTGAAGGATCCTTGAACGCGAGTGCAGAGTTCTTCAATTTTGAGTTAGGGTTAACCTCAGGGTTCAATAGTGCTGAAATTGGGTTTTTTTGAGGATGCAAGTCAACATGATGCCAAAATTACCTATTTACCCTTTGACCATTAACAGAAAAGGCTAGATTGTAACGGCATCTTGGTCCGGGGGGTAGAAGTGCGACATAAGGGTTAACAGTTGGGTGTATTTTTGCAATTATTTCCTTAGGGGGGGTAGGAGTGCCAATCACCCCTAACCTCAGGGTGTAAAATTGAAGTTTACTCTTTTTTTTTAAACTGGTCCTTAGGGTATATCTAGTGTGAGGTTTTTCTTTAAATATTCATGTAATATTTGTTTACTAGCTTAGAAAGCCATGTATTAAAGTATTCACATTTAGTCTCTCATTTTTACCTTATATACACTAAAAATTACAGTATTTTTTCTATTATTTTCGATTAATTAATACTTTTATCATATTATATTTTCTCTCTTTTTCATTCACAATCACTTTCAAAACATATTAAAAAATTACTAGCAGAATGCCTGTGCGATATTGCGGAAGCATTACTATACTTATTTTTTGTAGTTTTCTTACTCATATAATATTTATTGTAGCATCATTGTGATAGATATATATCAAAAGTGAAGTAATCGGGTAATCCATTTCATTGTGTTGTGCATGATTTGGTCGGTTCGGCTATATATATATATATATATATTGTTTTTTATTAAATAATAGGGTTAATTACATAGTTAGTCCCTGTGGTTTGCACAAAATAACATACTTAGGTACTAATAGTTTAAAATCACCTTCTAAAATATGTTAAAATATGTGTATATTGTCTAATTGAAGTTAATTTGAGTGATAAATTCAAGTCATGAACTTGGTTTAAATCATGTAGAAATCTGACCCGCAAGGTGTTTGATAAAACGCCTAAATGAGGGTTAAATTGTTAAAGATTGTTAAAAACGCAGATTTGCATATGTTATGAATGAATGCGTTAAAGCTTATGAAAGAGAGTTCTAATCTTGTTATGAATTGAACTCTTTAGGCAAGGAATCCGGAACGTCAAGTGGACACGCCGGAAGTGATACCCGCGGAAAAGGTGTGCTTTAAAGGTACGTGGCTTTAGCCCCGTTAAAATTTTGTGTACATAATTAGTTTTGTTGTTTGAACGGTGTTGAATTAAAATGGATGCGTTTGATGCGTTGTTAAAGTGGCGAAGTACACTCGACCATCAAACGGGTCAAAGTAAAGATTTGGTATATAGTTTGGCTAGTAAATAAGTGATGGTTTTCACTAAATGGCCAAACGGGTCAAAATGATGTTTTCAATAGAATCATGAGAGTAGAGACTTGAAATGTCGTATACCTTGTTAAATGATGAATTGTACCATATCAATGATTTGGTGATGTTAACCTAAGTATAAGAACCCGGAATATGGGTCAAACAATAAATGTTAAATGAAAAAGGGTTATTTGAAACGGAATGCTTGAATTCCGAAGAAATAAATATTAGTTCTAAAGGAATCGCAAAGCCATGGAATTGGCGCGAATACACCAAGTAGGTGAGCTCGGACGATTGGGTAATTATGTCTATAAGGTCTTTAGAATGGAAAAGGGGTGCTATGCACTTACACTAATGGGTTGGATAATGAAAATAAGGAAATTGCGAACCAATAGTCGGTATCTAGGTTTCCGCGATGTAAAATTTATATGGTTGAGTCCGTAATTTCATTACGAACTCGTAGGAAAAAGAAACGGTTAAAACGGATTAACGAGTAGAAAGTTATGATCATTCAAAGTTGAAAAATGGTTAAATGGCAAAAGTGCAGGACCTGCCGTAAATTACGGTCCCACCGTAATTTACGGTGGAGGTCTGAAGTCTTACGATGAAAGTCTCCTGAGTTACGGCAGATCAGGTTGTTCAAAGTCTACCGTAACTTACGGTAATACCGTAAGTTACGGTGGAAACCTGAAAAACTGTATTTGTTTTTTATTTTGAATTGTTAGAATTCGTTTATACGCAATGCATTGATGTCAAAACTAATATTTTAGTGTTTGACCCTAGGTATGGATGAGTTTTCCCCCGGATGGCGATCAAGCACTTTGTCAAGAACCGAACACGCATTTGAAGCTTCCGCATTAATCTTAATCTTGTCTAGACATAATCATGTTGTAAACACTTTTGTTAATCACGTTTTAAATCCCTTAAACTAGTGGTTAGTATGCTAACAAGGGTTAACTTTTAAACTTGTTATGGATCATCTTGGGATGTGTTTGGTACTATCTCAAGTGTGTATGGTTTAAACACGAAATGCTTTTGTAAACTCTGATTTTTATAAAGTTGTATCTAATTATTAGTTAAATTCTGTCAAATTAATTAGGGTGTTACAAGTTGGTAATCAGAGCCCAAGGTTGTTAACAAGTGTTCGGTTCAAGCTTGATCAAACATCCGGTAAGAGTAAATTGTTCTAAAGTAGAGTTACTAAGTATAAAAAGGGAAGTAATGAATGGAAATGTATGGGAAGAGCGTGTTAACACACTCAAACCCGGAAAGTGCATTAATTAAGAACGGTGAAAACAAGTTATGAACTTGAACAAACCGAAATGAATAGATCATACGTCATAAATGAAATGTTAACGCTTAATGTAAACATTTCAGTTAAAGATGACGGATAAAGGCAATGATGATACGGTGCCAAGAGTCACCGAGCAAACGAGAGAAGTGATTGCTGAGGAGGTAGGAAAAGCAATCGAAAACAGTTTGTCGGGTTTCATCGACAAAATCCAAACCACGGTATTATCAGTGGTGGAAGAAAGAATCAAGAAATTGGAGGATAATACCAATTTAGCAAAGGAGAAGTCGGGAGGACGAAAATCTTGTTCTTATAAAGAGTTCATGGCGTGTAAACCGCCCCGCCCATTTACAATGGGGAGGTTGACCCGATCATATGTCAGCGATGGTTAAGCGATATGGATGGGGTGTTCGAAAGGACTCATTGTGATCCGGATGACTACGTAGCCTATGGCACGGGTCAGTTAAGGGGTCAAGCGAAAGACTGGTGGGATAACAAGAAGAAGGAAATTGGAAGCGAAGCGGCTAAGGCTATGACATGGGATGAGTTTAAGACGCCGTTTCTTAAACATCACAGTCCCAAGGCAGTCATTAACAAGATCAAGGAAGAATTCATGCAGCTTCAACACAAGGGTGAATCTATTGACAAAATCACGGGAATATTCATGGATAAGATGAAGTTTTGTGATGAGTTGATAACGAATGAAGAGCAGAAAATATATTATTATTATAATATGTTGAGCGCCGAGTATAGGGAGTTTATGACTCCTTCAAAGTATGAGACTCTCACCGATATTATAAACGTTGCTCGGGAACGGGAGATAGAGTTGAAGAAACAGATTGAAAGAGGTGAAAGAAGGGCTCAGATAGTCAATCCAAGCCCAACGAAAAAGGCGCGCACAACAGAATCCTCAAAGAAACAAGAAGGTAAAGGCGGGCCATCAAACTGCAAGATATGCGGGAAAGGGCACAAAAGTGAGTGCTGGTTCAAGGACAAACCGTGTCCTATATGTGGGAAGACGGGACACACGGCTGCATTGTGCCCGGGAAAGGTGTCGGTGTGTTACAAATGCTACCAACCGGGTCACAAGAAATCTGAGTGCCCGGAGTCGGTTGGAAAGAAAGATGACAAGAATACACCTACTGAGACACCAAGAGCAAAGGCGAGATCTTTCCAGTTGACAGCAATGGAGGCAAAAACAGAGCCCGATGTGGTCTCAGGTATATTTGCCATAAATTCAATTCCTGCACATGTGTTATTTGATACGGGTGCGAATAAATCTTTTGTTTCATATGGATTTATTCGACATCCTTCTTTTGTACTAACAAAATTGCCTATGCCATTAGAGGTAGAAATAGGTGATAACAAAAGTTTTCTTGTATGTGATGTATGTTGATGTGTGTAAAATGCAACATATAAATTACATCAAATGAGGCATAAAACTAACCCTTTTTTAGTACTAATATTGGAAAAAGAGTGTTTTTGTCTTCCTTTTGTATTTTCAGGATTAAATGAGCTCAAAAACGCAAAAGAAGCAAAAAGACAGCTAAATCCAACATAAATACAAGAAAAGGAACATTAGTGGATTGCCCGAACCCTCAACGGCACCTTCCAAAGCAAAATAGAGAAAACAGAAGGCTGAACACGCCCCGTGCTCAGCCAGCACGGGGTCGTGCCCAAGAAGCAGCAGAAAAGACAAACCTATAGAAGCTTCTATTGCCCACCACGGGCCGTGCTCAGCGGACACGGGGGCGTGCCGAAAGTACTGCAGGCGCATTAATTGTAATTGCGAATTACAATTAATGAAGAGAGAGAGTGTCAGACGGGCACGGGGCCGTGCCCAGCGAACACGGGGCCGTGCCCAGGCCTCTGTTCAGCCTATAAATAGGAGTGCTTGGTTTCATTGCAACTCATCCCTTGGCACACCACCTCTCTCACACTTCATCCACCACCCACCACCATCACAACACCATCATCCACCACCATCATCCATTGTCCATCATAGAGTGTGTGAGTCGTCTCGGGATCCAAGATTGATCGTAAGAGTTCTTGACAATCAAGGCCATGTTTGCCTAAGTCTCTTACATCACTTGGTGAAGACAAAGTGTCTAGTATAATACTTTTTATTTCTAATCTTTTGCACTTTTTATTTGGTTTTGTATTAATGACTTTAATAACTAGTTACTTATGTTGAAGGTGATCTTTCCTTATCGTTTGTCCGTGGTGTCTTGGCATTATTTTACTGTCTATATAAAATAAAGGATTTTCACCATTCATATCTCCACGGTCTATATGGAGGTATGTTGGCTACCTGGTCGGGGGTTAAGGGAACGGTTTGGTAAAGGTCTTGCCATTGTTCAGCGTTTAGAGGTCTTGCAATGGACCTGGGTCAAATTTAGTAGGACCTCCTTCAATACTTCACGGTATTGGATGGCGGGGGTCCAAACTCTTTGATCCCCTCATAAGTTAACTACTATTAATACTATAACCCGGCTATTTAGGACTGTATCCCTGCTGACTCAGACTACTTAGTCGAGGGTAACGTCACCGCCAAAAGCGGGGCCTACCACAATACTGCATTAATAACTTAATTCATTATCTTCCAATAATCCACCCCTTTAGGATTGTATCCCTGCTGACTCAAACTACTGGGGTGAGGGTAACGTCACCTTCAAAAGAGGGGCCAACTACAATAACTAAGATAATCTCTTAATTATGTGCAAAAGTGCGGAAATAATCAAAGGTTATACTAGATACGAGTCGGAACCAAGTGATTCATCTTGTCTATCTGTTTTTATTTTATTTTTATTTTCAGCATTTTAGTTAGTTTTTATTTTTCTTAGTTTAAAACATTTTTCTAAACTTTTATTTTGGTTAGACGTTGAGGATAAACCGGTACTAAAAGCTCTTGTGTCCTTGGACGACCTCGGTATCTTACCAACGCTATACTACACTCAACGATGGGTGCACTTGCCCATATGTGTGTTTAGTGTTAGTGGAATATCGTGTTTTATAAATTTAAAACTTGGCTAAAATAAGTGTTAAAAAGGGCTTAAAATATACACCTAAAATATACGACACTTCGCACGCATCAAGTTTTTGGCGCCGTTGCCGGGGACACAAGGATTTTAAGAAAGTTAGGAATCAACGGCCTAATCATCTTTTATTTTTCTTTTTATTTTTTTTAGGATTTTCTTAGTTTTTCAGCTTCTGCAGAGCTCTGCACGGGCCGTGCCCGGTCAGACACGGGCCGTGCCCAGCATCATCACTGGCAGTTTTTATTTTCTGAGTTACAGAGAGCTAAACACGGGGCCGTGTCGGTGCAACACGGGGTCGTGTCCAACTCCCAGTAACTGGGAATCCAGAAAACAATTACTGTATCTCTCAACACGGGCCGTGCTCACTGAGCACGGGGCCGTGGTAAACATTCTGACCAGCGTTCTTTTCTGTTTTTGTTGCAGGACTCGGAACCCAGGCGCCACATTTGAACCTCCTACGTAGTGCATGAGCTCCAGTTCTAGTAGAGACATAAAAGAACCCCTAGAAGAACCCGAGCGCTTTCTCAGAAAAAGACTAAAAGCTAAAAATCAAGAGAAAGCTTCGGGGGACCCACTTCCAATGGCGGACCAACGTACCCTCATGGATTACCTACGGCCTACCGTAGGCAATCTTGGCGCTGCTATCAATGCACCGAATGTCGAGGCCAACAACTTCGAACTTCGACCGCATTTGATACAAATGCTCCAAAACTCCGCAACCTTCCACGGGCTTGCGGACGAGGATCCCCATCTACATATTACTAACTTTTTAGAAATATGTGATACCTTTCGGATCAATGGAGCATCAAATGACGCCATCCGCCTTCGAATGTTTCCTTTCTCACTAAAAGACCGAGCCAAGGCTTGGCTTAACACCCTCCCAGTTGGATCGGTAAACACCTGGGATGAACTCGCCCAAAAGTTTTTGTATAAGTATTTCCCTCCTGCTAAAACGGCTAAATTAATGACTGAAATTAATACATACTCACAAGAGGATGGGGAATCCTTATATGAAACTTGGGAAAGGTTCAAGGAGCTTCTAAGAAAGTGTCCTCACCATGGTCTAGTGGTATGGCAACAAGTATCCACTTTCTACAATGGATTGTTGCCACACACAAGACAAACACTTGATTCAAGCTCCGGGGGACTCTTAGGTAATCGTCGCCCAAATGAAATATATAACCAAATTGAGGAAATTGCTCAAACCAATTTTCAATGGCACACTCCCCGAGGTAATAAATCTATTGCCCCGGGCGCCCATAAGGTTGATGAAAGCACCTCTTTACAAGCCCAAATCGAGGCCCTCTCTTCAAAAATCAAAAGGCTAGAAATGACAAAAACGGCCTCGGTTATGGCTTGTGAAGGGTGTGGTGGGTCACATGAAAATTGGAGTTGTATGAAAGAATTAGATGAACAAACTGAAACGGTAAACTACATGGATAATAGACCTAGGCCGTCGGGTCCTCCAACGGGTACCTACAACCAAGGATGGCGTAACCACCCAAATCTTGGTTGGAGAGATCCCGGCAATAGTAGTAACCAACAAAATCAACGAACTAATTTTCAACAACCGCAAAATTTTCCTCAACAACAAGGTGGAAGAGAAAGGCTTGAAGATACTGTATCTCGCCTCATCTCTGACACTGAAAAGAAAAACTCGGATCGATTTCAACAATTGGAATCAAATTTCAGAAATCAACAAGCTAGCATTCAAAACGTTGAAAAACAATTAAATCAGCTAGCTCAAAATTTCTCCGAGAGACCGCAAGGCGCATTACGCACTAATACCGAAACGAACCCAAAGGCACAAGTACATCTCATCACATTAAGAAATCGAACCGTGGGTCCCGAGGATGCTCCATTGTCGCCAAATGAAAGAAGCCATTCTAGTCAGCCTGTAACTCCTCCTGCGCCAGAAAAAGCTTCTACACCAAATCAAGGGCCCACCAAGACTCCTCCAATCCCGTACCCCGGTAGGTTAAATCGTCAAAAGACCGATGAGCAATTCGCAAAGTTCGAAAGCTTACTAAAACAATTGCATGTCAATATTCCTTTTATTGAGGTCCTAACCCAAATGCCTAAATATGCAAAATTCATGAGGGATTTCCTCACTCACAAAAAGAAAATTGAATCATTGCAATTAGTTAACTTAGGCGAAGAATGCTCAGCTCTAGTACTCAACAAACTTCCACAAAAGAAAATCGATCCCGGGAGCTTCACAATCCCTTGTTCGATTGGGAAGTCCCCCGTCCGAAATGCTTTAGCCGATCTTGGAGCTAGCATCAACCTCATGCCCACATCAATGTTCAAGCGACTCGGCCTAGGAACAACAAGCCCCACAAAGATGAGCATACAACTCGCCGACAGGTCCGTCAAGTTCCCACATGGTGTCGCCGAAAATCTGCTAGTCAAAGTTGACAAATTCGTTTTTCCAACCGACTTTGTCATCCTAGACATGGAAGAAGACACCGAGGTCCCCCTCATCCTCGGGAGGCCATTCCTAGCCACCGCCCAAGCATTGGTGGATATGAATGACGGAACTCTAACATTGAAGTTTGGGAATGAGGAAGTGAAATTTGAATGTGGAAAGCGAGTAGAGGAAGAAGATCCGGTCAACTACATGAAGGTCATAGACTCAAGTTTGGATGACGCTCTCCGACGGTGTAACATGGGATGCAACACATCCCACTTGGGTAGCATATGACCAGGCTTTGGGTCTAGCCAAGGACCCTTATAAACGTGGCGCACCCTGGAGGTATTCCACGGAACTATCCTTAGTTTAATTTAGATTAATTTTTATGTTTTCTAGTTAGTTTAATTTTCAGGAATAAAACACACTCATGGTGGTAAAGGATGAAAAGGGGAACGAGAAAAATGATCCCATGCACAAGAACGAGGCAACCCGACAGTTTTCTCCCTTTCAGAAGGTTCAACACGGGCCGTGCCCAACCAACACGGCCCCGTGTCGGACCACCTGCAGAAAACGCCCAGTACAGGTAACTGGACACGAGCCGTGTTCACCCAACACGCCCCCGTGTCCAGACTTCTGTTCCTCTTATTTCAATTTTGTTACTGGCACTTAAACACGGGGCCGTGCCCGGATAACACGGGGCCGTGTTCAGTGCCCAGTAACACAAATTTTTGCTTTTTAAACACTATTTTACACATCTAATCAACCTAAAAATTTATTTTTGGGACACATTGAGGACAATGTGTAATTTAAGTGTGGGGGGGATGCTAAAACCTTGAATTTTGCAAGTCCTAAATACAAGCCTTACACAAAACTCTATTGGAACCGCTAATCACCCCAAATTTTTTTCAAAAATTTCATTTTTTTTTACTTGTCTAGGTTTAACTCGGGAAATTCAAGCTCTCAAAAAGGTTATATTTTTACAAATTTACAACCGATAGCGTAGTGATAAAAAGAACCAACATAAGAAAATTATGAAAAGGCATGACAAACTTATTTAAAATTTGATTATATATACTTGATCACATAAAAACCCATTCCCACAAAAGTGAGTTTTGAGCCTTTATTGAGCACACAATTTCATATCATTTGACTAAATGCTCATTTTTCGTTTCTTGTGTGAATAGCCGCTTGGTTCTTACGACTCTAGAACTTGCCATGACAATACATTCCCGGTCCTTATCAACTTAAACCCGAGTAAGTAAATGATAGAGGCATTAGGACTAACCCTTTTTCATTTCTACACCATTATTTTTCTTTTTTTTCACCACCTACCCAAAAAATCCCCCTAGTTAGCCCCTTTGAGCCTAAACCTTTTCGTTTCATCACAAAAACCCTTTCACCCACCAAAACCTTTTTCATTTTTAACCCTTTATTTTAGTAACAAGTTCGGTTCTTCGAAAAAAAAAAAAAAAAAAAAAAAGAAAAATGAAGCAAAAAGAAAATAAACAAACAAAGTAATCAAAAATAACTTTGTTTGAATAAAAGCTTCATCAAAAATAAAAAGTTGCAAAAATATGAAAACCGACACTTGTTACGCTTTTTAGCCCTTTTTCTACTAACCACTAACCCAACCACCTACCTTTAACCCTAGCCAACCCTTAACCCACAAAGTCCTCTTGATATCTACAAAGGTATAAAAGTTAAAAAGGAGGAGGATTGATTTCTTGGCAAGCCTATGGTAGGAATAAGTTCCATGCCGCTCTCGAGTGATTCACTAAAAATACACCTTCGGCCGAGTGTGAGTGATTTCCCCGCGAGGTATGTGAACTTGTATATAAATAGAATTTTAAAAAAGGCATGTTATGCCCAAATAAGTAATTTCTTTTATGAACAGTTCTAAATAAATCATTACGAATAGGAGTGTAAATAAATAAAAATAAAACCCTAAAAAGATCTTGGAAATCCCGACACTCTATGACAAGCCCAAAACCTTCTCTTCTACCTATTCCATTTGGGAGTGTAAGCCAAATATTAAAGAGTTTTGCTTGAGGACAAGCAAAAGTTCAAGTGTGGGGGTATTTGATGTGTGTAAAATGCAACATATAAATTACATCAAATGAGGTATAAAACTAACCCTTTTTTAGTACTAATATTGGAAAAAGAGTGTTTTTGTCTTCCTTTTGTATTTTCAGGATTAAATGAGCTCAAAAACGCAAAAGAAGCAAAAAGACAGCTAAATCCAACATAAATACAAGAAAAGGAACATTAGTGGATTGCCCGAACCCTCAACGGCACCTTCCAAAGCAAAATAGAGAAAACAGAAGGCTGAACACGCCCCGTGCTCAGCCAGCACGGGGTCGTGCCCAAGAAGCAGCAGAAAAGACAAACCTATAGAAGCTTCTATTGCCCACCACGGGCCGTGCTCAGCGGACACGGGGGCGTGCCGAAAGTACTGCAGGCGCATTAATTGTAATTGCGAATTACAATTAATGAAGAGAGAGAGTGTCAGACGGGCACGGGGCCGTGCCCAGCGAACACGGGGCCGTGCCCAGGCCTCTGTTCAGCCTATAAATAGGAGTGCTTGGTTTCATTGCAACTCATCCCTTGGCACACCACCTCTCTCACACTTCATCCACCACCCACCACCATCACAACACCATCATCCACCACCATCATCAGTTGTCCATCATAGAGTGTGTGAGTCGTCTCGGGATCCAAGATTGATCGTAAGAGTTCTTGACAATCAAGGCCATGTTTGCCTAAGTCTCTTACATCACTTGGTGAAGACAAAGTGTCTAGTATAATACTTTTTATTTCTAATCTTTTGCACTTTTTATTTGGTTTTGTATTAATGACTTTAATAACTAGTTACTTATGTTGAAGGTGATCTTTCCTTATCGTTTGTCCGTGGTGTCTTGGCATTATTTTACTGTCTATATAAAATAAAGGATTTTCACCATTCATATCTCCACGGTCTATATGGAGGTATGTTGGCTACCTGGTCGGGGGTTAAGGGAACGGTTTGGTAAAGGTCTTGCCATTGTTCAGCGTTTAGAGGTCCTGCAATGGACCTGGGTCAAATTTAGTAGGACCTCCTTCAATACTTCACGGTATTGGATGGCGGGGGTCCAAACTCTTTGATCCCCTCATAAGTTAACTACTATTAATACTATAACCCGGCTATTTAGGACTGTATCCCTG
This sequence comes from Helianthus tuberosus, assembly GCA_030545235.1. Classification (NCBI taxonomy): domain Eukaryota; kingdom Viridiplantae; phylum Streptophyta; class Magnoliopsida; order Asterales; family Asteraceae; genus Helianthus; species Helianthus tuberosus. The sequence continues at coordinate 56,870,645 of CM060406.1, forward strand.
CTGACTCAGACTACTTAGTCGAGGGTAACGTCACCGCCAAAAGCGGGGCCTACCACAATACTGCATTAATAACTTAATTCATTATCTTCCAATAATCCACCCCTTTAGGATTGTATCCCTGCTGACTCAAACTACTGGGGTGAGGGTAACGTCACCTTCAAAAGAGGGGCCTACTACAATAACTAAGATAATCTCTTAATTATGTGCAAAAGTGCGGAAATAATCAAAGGTTATACTAGATACGAGTCGGTACCAAGTGATTCATCTTGTCTATCTGTTTTTATTTTATTTTTATTTTCAGCATTTTAGTTAGTTTTTATTTTTCTTAGTTTAAAACATTTTTCTAAACTTTTATTTTGGTTAGACGTTGAGGATAAACCGGTACTAAAAGCTCTTGTGTCCTTGGACGACCTCGGTATCTTACCAACGCTATACTACACTCAACGATGGGTGCACTTGCCCATATGTGTGTTTAGTGTTAGTGGAATATCGTGTTTTATAAATTTAAAACTTGGCTAAAATAAGTGTTAAAAAGGGCTTAAAATATACACCTAAAATATACAACACTTTATCGCACATCATATGTCGAGATTGCAAAATAAGCGTTGATGATGAGGAATATTTGATAGACTTGATCCCTATGTCAATGGGAGAATTTCAAGTAGTGGTAGGGATGGATTGGTTATCCCGACATCATGCAAAGGTGATATGTTTCCGCAAGGAGATACAGTTGACATCTCCAAGTGGAAAGCAAGTCACCATTTATGGCGAAAAAGGGGGCAGTCCCGTTATGTGCTCAATACTAAAAGCCCACAAACTTATGAGGCGCGGATGTAAAGCATTCATGATATACGCAAACGAACCTAATAAAGAGACGCCAAAGATGGAAGACGTACCAGTGGTACGTGAATACGCTGATGTATTTCCGGAAGATTTACCGGGAATACCGCCAGTACGGGAGGTAGAATTCGGGATCGAATTGGTTCCGGGCGCAAAACCTGTGGCCAAGGCGCCGTATCGACTTGCGCCATCAGAATTGCAAGAATTGATGTCACAAATCCAAGAATTGCTCGACAAGGGATTTATTCGGCCAAGCGTGTCTCCATGGGGTGCACCGGTATTATTCGTGAGAAAGAAGGATGGGAGCATGCGTATGTGCATTGATTACCGGGAGTTGAATAAACTCACGGTAAAGAATCGATATCCGCTTCCAAGAATTGATGACCTATTCGACCAATTACAAGGTGCAAGTTGGTTCTCAAAAATCGACCTCAGATCGGGGTATCATCAGTTGAATGTCAAAGAGGAGGATGTACCGAAAACGGCCTTTCGTACACGGTACGGACATTACGAGTTTCTCGTGATGTCCTTTGGGTTAACTAATGCACCCGCGGCTTTCATGGATCTCATGAACCGGGTTTGCAAACCCATGCTAGACAAGTCAGTGATAGTGTTTATCGATGATATCTTGATATACTCCAAGAATGAAGCAGAACACGCAAGTCATTTGCGTGAAGTGTTGGAGACGCTCAGGAAAGAGAAATTGTATGCGAAATTCTCAAAATGTGCCTTCTGGTTACGAGAGGTGCAATTTCTTGGGCACATCATTAGTGCGAACGGGGTGCTAGTAGATCCTTCAAAAATAGAAGCTGTATCAAGATGGACTCCACCGAAGAATGTAACACCCTAGTTATTTTATATGTAAATACCAACAATTAGATGTGTAGTTAAGACTACACATGCTATAAAAATACGGGTTTATTAAAACTTTTATAAATCATAGGTTATTCTACAAAACGTGATCGAATTCGTTGTTTAAAATCTACAACGTTGCTATGTGCGGAAGCGTGTATCTTTATCGTGTTCGGTTCTTCGCTGAGCTTAATCGTCTTCCGGCATCCCAGAAAGTACCTACATTTCATAAACATGAAATGCTTTAGTCATACGGTATTTAAAACGCATCTAAACGAGTCCGGAAAAACAAAACTGATCAAAATACATTTTTGTACAGGGTCCACCGAAAATTACGGCGGACACCGTAATTTACGGTAGTCCTTGTTTTGATTTGATTCCACCGTAAATCAGGAGTGTTTCACCGTAAACCATTTCAGGTCCACCGTAAATTACGGTGGCACCTGCATCCCACCTTTCCATTTTGCCGTAATTTGATACGAAATCTTTCGTATCTTTCAAACCGCTTATCCGTTTGACCTACCGTTTCTTCCTACATGTTTGTAATTTGATTCTCCATCATATGGAGTTAAAATCCGACATCCGGCTTGATAAAATTCAAGACTTCTAAGTCTTCGGCTTATTACCCTTTATACCAAACTTTAACCCGGTTATGCATTTTATCAAACAAACGTATTTATTTGATTCCTATATTTCATACACTTCATCAAATAATTGTGATATACCATATTAGGTTCCAATCATAGGTTTATTACACAAATTAAACCCGTTTTCACTAGTATGCTTATTTTGACCCGTTAAGGATATTTTAAGCACTTTTAAGCTCAATTTCGCTTTCATTCTAATCTAGCGTTGTAACCTATATCTCTTATCTAGTACTCTTCCATCACAACCTAAATGTGTGTTGGATTTAAAGTAGATATCTATGTGTTCCGAATTTATACTTCTTGAACTATCATTTTACGGCAAAGACTCATATGGAGTCTTTTGGCCCAAGAATTACATCTTTCACTACCCGTACTCATTCTAAACTTTTGTTTAATCATAAGACTCCTTTCCAAACAACCTCTAAGAGTTGTTTGTTCAATTTAGCCCACAAGGGCGTTTTGGTCGATTTTGGTCCTTCTTTTACAATGAAGGGCTATCACCAATTATTCGACCAAATTAGCACTTTTACATACATCATAAATAAGCGTACCTGGCTCGGATCAACAAATAGACCCGATTTTAATACCTTGCTTTATATTCGCTAATTAAGAACGATGCGAATATCCATTGGATATCTATTCCTGTAAGCATATGACTCGACAAAAGAATCATTAGTCTATATAGTCAAAAGGTGTTGTCTACACCTTTTGACCCGTTTGGCCGAAATGACCATTTAACTTTGCGAAATGATATTTATTATCATCTCCTCTACATGACTCTTCCCGTTTAACACCGTACGGAAATTTTAAATATAAACCGTGTATTTCTTTCGACATAATATGACCAATTTATCGATTTACTTCTTTTTAACCATTATTATGGTTTCTATCATCTTTGATTTTCTTGTTCCGTTCGACTACACGACGGAACATCATATTTCAATTGTTTAGATATCTCATTCATAATTTTTATGACAAGAAAACATTCCATAATTTAAAACTAGTGTAAGCAATACTTACCTTGCATCCGAATTATGCTTTTCCGCCATTCTTGCTTCGTTTGACCCGCTTCCTTTCCAAGCCTCCACCTAGCTTGTCAAGCGTCAAACTATCATCATAATTCGTAAGACGGTTATATTAGTCATCATTAATTATGACTATTCCATCTTACATATTTTCTATCACAAATACCATTCGATCTTATTAATGGTCGGTTTGACTATTTAAAAGTCAAATCACCAATTAACACATATGATTGCACTATCAAGTTCACAAGACTCAATTAGGCACATTATCAACACTTAGTTCTCATTTAGGCATTGTAACAAACACCTAATGGGCATGATTCTACACATTTGCTAACTAGTTCATAATTAGTCATTTTTACCAAGATTAACATCAAGATTCAACCATTATCATGTATGATCAAATACTCAAACTTGCAATTTGTTCAAGTATCTTGCATCTACTATCACTTATGATGATTTCTAACACAACTATATTATCATCTTTTCTACATAATCAAAACCCACTTGACACATGAGTGTATGATTATGAATTCACAACAATGAACATCAATTCAACAATTACATGGCTAGGGTTTACTACTAGACATAGTTGCATCCCTAATTTCATCCAAACAACATACATGCAAGCTTAGATTCGAATTCTCTAGGTTTGCTCAGAATTTCAACTAGAGATTTTCCAAGAAATTTACATACCTCGTGACTCCTTTTTCAATGGAGATCACTAATTCATACTCGGATTTTGATTTGGACTTGATTTACCCCTTCAATTTGATGAAATTGTGTTGATTAGGGTTTGAGCTCTCTAAGAGCTTCTCCTGGCCATTCTCACGCACGCACACACTCTTGTGTGTGTGTTTTTTTTTTTTGTGTTTTTTTTTTAAGTTTATAATTCCCATTTCAAGTTACCCGGCTTTGGTCCCTCGTGTTTGGTTAGTTATTAATTAGATCACAACCTGATTATTTTCAATAATATTCCCACTTATTAACTAGGTTTAATATTCCTAGTTAACTTAGCGGGTTCAGGAATATTTATGACTAAGTTTATTTTAGGTCCCGTTAACTCGGGCCTTCTAAGCTTCTATTTCTTAAAAGCTTTTATTCACTTTTTATTTATTATTAGGATTAATTATTTAAATCCTAATATTTACCGGGTAAATTTTACCACTAACGGTATTTTACCCGTCTTTACTATTAACGTGGTTTGATTACCAAAGCCGTTTTCGGGGTGTTACAAGTCTACCCCCTTAAAGAGGTTTCGTCCTCGAAACCTTTTCTTACTTAATTTATCGAGTTCAGCTCCATGCATTTGCTCTCGATAATCAATTAAGCATTTCTCATATCTTAACCGATTGTTAGTATTACCAGAAAAGTATGGTAATATTCTTTTGGTTATTAATCATCTACGTATCTTACATGACATAATGCGACTTGAAATAACGTAATCTCGTTATTTCCACTAGTTTAATTAACTTAGCGATATTCCTCGCTTTCATATACTATCGAACTCTTTATGAATCCATTACTTTGACCCGTTTAAAGGTCTCTAGTGAAATCTTTCACTCTAGCAACAATTCCTTTTATTTTCAAATTTATTTATTCGGTTTAGTTATACCGAATTTACCGTTTACAAGCGAACCAAATTTCTTAACTTGAATTGCTGACTTTAACCGGTTTCACTAACTAGACTTATTTGTCCAGTTCTTTTTTACCGCTTGCTTGGTTATAATGTGATTCTACTTCACATTACATTTCTTGACCGTGATTGTGTTACATCATGTTTAATTTATATCAACCTTTCATTTTCGAAAATATCTCACTTTTCGAATATATTGTCTTGCTCCTATCAGTGTCAAGACTTGTATCTTTCATACTTATTATTTAAATTCCTATCAGAATTTATGTTTGTAAAAACATTATTTCTTACTAAAACCGAAGTTTTAGTTTTAGGATCTTCTCTGTAACTTTTGTCAATTATCCATACCAGGATATTGACAATCCATAATTTATTCTTATTTAGTTATATTCCATTACCGGCTCATTATTCTCTTGCATTTAACGCTACCTTTATCTGGCTGGCGCTCATTTGTACCATTCGGCGTTATATTGTATTCAACATGTTTGACCTATTAATGTGAAATCCATCATTTTTAAACAATCAACTTTATTCTTTATTCAACCCATTCGACTTCGAATAGTTGAACATGTTTACTCATAATTTCTATATACGAGATTTTATAGTCATAACTCGTAATCCAAGTTACTTTGATTTTTCAACCCGCGTTCACGTCTCTTGGTTTACGCATGTGTTTAATTCTTACCCATCCACCAGGTGTTTTACCGAAGTCGTTATTATTGCAACCCTGCCGGTATGCATTAAGACCTCGCTTCATTTTTATATTCCGACTTTGTCTTTAAGTTTGACGTTTTACAAAAACGACCCGTTAAGGGACATATTTGCATTTTCCAGGTTCGAGTGTAAGTACACTCCCTCCCAATGCTTGTCTAAATCATTTTACATGCTTGCGTTTTATGGGTTCGAGTGTAAGTACACTCCCTCCCAATACTTGTCTAAATCATTTTTCATGCTTGCGTTTTCTGGGTTCGAGTGTAAGTACACTCCCTCCCAATACTTGTCTAAATCATTTTACTTGCTTGCGTTTTATGGGTTCGAGTGTAAGTACACTCCCTCCCAATACTTGTCTAAATCATTTTACATGCTTGCGTTTTATGGGTTCGAGTGTAAATACACTCCCTCCCAATACTTGTCTAAATCATTTTACATGCTTGCATTTTATGGGTTCGAGTGTAAATACACTCCTTCCCAATACTTGTCTAAATCATTTTACATGCTTGCGTTTTATAGGTTCGAGTGTAAGTACACTCCTTCCCAATACTTGTCTAAATCATTTTACATGCTTGCGTTTTATGGGTTCGAGTGTAAGTACACTCCTTCCCAATACTTGTCTAAATCATTTTACATGCTTGCGTTTTATCCCTTCATTCGGGCTCATTATCCTAATGTAATACGCTTCTGTCACTCGGTTGTGCGTTTACACCATTATCAAACATTTTGCTTATCTGATTCATTTGGGTACTTTTAAGTTAGCCCCCTTTTTACACCGTCCTTACTGCATCAGATGTAAACGTGTCCGCCATAAGAAGTTCATGGTATCATATGCCACTACTTACTTGGCCAGAGTAAGCGATTAACACATGACACACATGACCTTTTTATAGTTTTCACATCACGCCCTATGTAAGTAACGCCTCTATTTGTTTCTCTTGGAAACAATATCCCGAATACATTTTCTATTCGGGTTTTTCCAAGTTTTTAATCTACATATGCAACTTTCAATTTCTACTTATTTGTTGCATATTACTATTTGTGCGATTATTTAAAATGTGCACCTGGTAATGTTTGCCCCCAACAGGCGTTCCTTGCCATTAACCTTGTTCGCGGTCGTTACGCGATTTAGTCCTCGGTGAGCATGCTCATCTCGTCATACTTCGGACCGTTCCATCATCATATCCACAATTCGTTTGACTCTCGTCGTCTTCTTCAAACGCGAGTGTCCTTCAATTAAAACATTCACAAAGTTAGTAACGTCAACTTCAATAATCGCCCGTATTATAATACAAGGCTTTTTCTACTATACGCGTCAACGCGCGTATTTTCGTCAACTATATTAATCATTTTAATTGGGGTAACGTGTATCACACGATAGCCCTATGTGTTGTTTACAACACTTTAGTATGCTAAACTATTAACATACTTGTACTTACCGGATTTGCGATCAAGCTTCGAACCGAACACTATTCTTTGTCAAGAGCATAAGGTTTAAGTCCAAGCATGGTTCCTCCCCACCATACTCGAATCTCTTAAACCAAGGCTCTGATACCAACTTGTAACACCCTAGTTATTTTATATGTAAATACCAACAATTAGATGTGTAGTTAAGACTACACATGCTATAAAAATACGGGTTTATTAAAACTTTTATAAATCATAGGTTATTCTACAAAACGTGATCGAATTCGTTGTTTAAAATCTACAACGTTGCTATGTGCGGAAGCGTGTATCTTTATCGTGTTCGGTTCTTCGCTGAGCTTGATCGTCTTCCGGCATCCCAGAAAGTACCTACATTTCATAAACATGAAATGCTTTAGTCATACGGTATTTAAAACGCATCTAAACGAGTCCGGAAAAACAAAACTGATCAAAATACATTTTTGTACAGGGTCCACCGTAAATTACGGTGGACACCGTAATTTACGGTAGTCCTTGTTTTGATTTGATTCCACCATAAATCAGGAGTGTTTCACCGTAAACCATTTCAGGTCCACCGTAAATTACGGTGGCACCTGCATCCCACATTTCCATTTTGCCGTAATTTGACACGAAATCTTTTGTATCTTTCAAACCGCTTATCCGTTTGACCTACCGTTTCTTCCTACATGTTTGTAATTTGATTCTCCATCATATGGAGTTAAAATCCGACATCCGGCTTGATAAAATTCAAGACTTCTAAGTCTTCGGCTTATTACCCTTTATACCAAACTTTAACCCGGTTATGCATTTTATCAAACAAACGTATTTATTTGATTCCTATATTTCATACACTTCATCAAATAATTGTGATATACCATATTAGGTTCCAATCATAGGTTTATTACACAAATTAAACCCGTTTTCACTAGTATGCTTATTTTGACCCGTTAAGGATATTTTAAGCACTTTTAAGCTCAATTTCGCTTTCATTCTAATCTAGCGTTGTAACCTATATCTCTTATCTAGTACTCTTCCATCACAACCTAAATGTGTGTTGGATTTAAAGTAGATATCTATGTGTTCCGAATTTATACTTCTTGAACTATCATTTTACGGCAAAGACTCATATGGAGTCTTTTGGCCCAAGAATTACATCTTTCACTACCCGTACTCATTCTAAACTTTTGTTTAATCATAAGACTCCTTTCCAAACAACCTCTAAGAGTTGTTTGTTCAATTTAGCCCACAAGGGCGTTTTGGTCGATTTTGGTCCTTCTTTTACAATGAAGGGCTATCACCAATTATTCGACCAAATTAGCACTTTTACATACATCATAAATAAGCGTACCTGGCTCGGATCAACAAATAGACCCGATTTTAATACCTTGCTTTATATTCGCTAATTAAGAACGATGCGAATATCCATTGGATATCTATTCCTGTAAGCATATGACTCGACAAAAGAATCATTAGTCTATATAGTCAAAAGGTGTTGTCTACACCTTTTGACCCGTTTGGCCGAAATGACCATTTAACTTTGCGAAATGATATTTATTATCATCTCCTCTACATGACTCTTCCCGTTTAACACCGTACGGAAATTTTAAATATAAACCGTGTATTTCTTTCGACATAATATGACCAATTTATCGATTTACTTCTTTTTAACCATTATTATGGTTTCTATCATCTTTGATTTTCTTGTTCCGTTCGACTACACGACGGAACATCATATTTCAATTGTTTAGATATCTCATTCATAATTTTTATGACAAGAAAACATTCCATAATTTAAAACTAGTGTAAGCTATACTTACCTTGCATCCGAATTATGCTTTTCCGCCATTCTTGCTTCGTTTGACCCGCTTCCTTTCCAAGCCTCCACCTAGCTTGTCAAGCGTCAAACTATCATCATAATTCGTAAGACGGTTATATTAGTCATCATTAATTATGACTATTCCATCTTACATATTTTCTATCACAAATACCATTCGATCTTATTAATGGTCGGTTTGACTATTTAAAAGTCAAATCACCAATTAACACATATGATTGCACTATCAAGTTCACAAGACTCAATTAGGCACATTATCAACACTTAGTTCTCATTTAGGCATTGTAACAAACACCTAATGGGCATGATTCTACACATTTGCTAACTAGTTCATAATTAGTCATTTTTACCAAGATTAACATCAAGATTCAACCATTATCATGTATGATCAAATACTCAAACTTGCAATTTGTTCAAGTATCTTGCATCTACTATCACTTATGATGATTTCTAACACAACTATATTATCATCTTTTCTACATAATCAAAACCCACTTGACACATGAGTGTATGATTATGAATTCACAACAATGAACATCAATTCAACAATTACATGGCTAGGGTTTACTACTAGACATAGTTGCATCCCTAATTTCATCCAAACAACATACATGCAAGCTTAGATTCGAATTCTCTAGGTTTGCTCAGAATTTCAACTAGAGATTTTCCAAGAAATTTACATACCTCGTGACTCCTTTTTCAATGGAGATCACTAATTCATACTCGGATTTTGATTTGGACTTGATTTACCCCTTCAATTTGATGAAATTGTGTTGATTAGGGTTTGAGCTCTCTAAGAGCTTCTCCTGGCCATTCTCACGCACGCACACACTCTTGTGTGTGTGTTTTTTTTTTTTGTGTTTTTTTTTTAAGTTTATAATTCCCATTTCAAGTTACCCGGCTTTGGTCCCTCGTGTTTGGTTAGTTATTAATTAGATCACAACCTGATTATTTTCAATAATATTCCCACTTATTAACTAGGTTTAATATTCCTAGTTAACTTAGCGGGTTCAGGAATATTTATGACTAAGTTTATTTTAGGTCCCGTTAACTCGGGCCTTCTAAGCTTCTATTTCTTAAAAGCTTTTATTCACTTTTTATTTATTATTAGGATTAATTATTTAAATCCTAATATTTACCGGGTAAATTTTACCACTAACGGTATTTTACCCGTCTTTACTATTAACGTGGTTTGATTACCAAAGCCGTTTTCGGGGTGTTACAAGTCTACCCCCTTAAAGAGGTTTCGTCCTCGAAACCTTTTCTTACTTAATTTATCGAGTTCAGCTCCATGCATTTGCTCTCGATAATCAATTAAGCATTTCTCATATCTTAACCGATTGTTAGTATTACCAGAAAAGTATGGTAATATTCTTTTGGTTATTAATCATCTACGTATCTTACATGACATAATGCGACTTGAAATAACGTAATCTCGTTATTTCCACTAGTTTAATTAACTTAGCGATATTCCTCGCTTTCATATACTATCGAACTCTTTATGAATCCATTACTTTGACCCGTTTAAAGGTCTCTAGTGAAATCTTTCACTCTAGCAACAATTCCTTTTATTTTCAAATTTATTTATTCGGTTTAGTTATACCGAATTTACCGTTTACAAGCGAACCAAATTTCTTAACTTGAATTGCTGACTTTAACCGGTTTCACTAACTAGACTTATTTGTCCAGTTCTTTTTTACCGCTTGCTTGGTTATAATGTGATTCTACTTCACATTACATTTCTTGACCGTGATTGTGTTACATCATGTTTAATTTATATCAACCTTTCATTTTCGAAAATATCTCACTTTTCGAATATATTGTCTTGCGCCTATCAGTGTCAAGACTTGTATCTTTCATACTTATTATTTAAATTCCTATCAGAATTTATGTTTGTAAAAACATTATTTCTTACTAAAACCGAAGTTTTAGTTTTAGGATCTTCTCTGTAACTTTTGTCAATTATCCATACCAGGATATTGACAATCCATAATTTATTCTTATTTAGTTATATTCCATTACCGGCTCATTATTCTCTTGCATTTAACGCTACCTTTATCTGGCTGGCGCTCATTTGTACCATTCGGCGTTATATTGTATTCAACATGTTTGACCTATTAATGTGAAATCCATCATTTTTAAACAATCAACTTTATTCTTTATTCAACCCATTCGACTTCGAATAGTTGAACATGTTTACTCACAATTTCTATATACGAGATTTTATAGTCATAACTCGTAATCCAAGTTACTTTGATTTTTCAACCCGCGTTCACGTCTCTTGGTTTACGCATGTGTTTAATTCTTACCCATCCACCGGGTGTTTTACCGAAGTCGTTATTATTGCAACCCTGCCGGTATGCATTAAGACCTCGCTTCATTTTTATATTCCGACTTTGTCTTTAAGTTTGACGTTTTACAAAAACGACCCGTTAAAGGACATATTTGCATTTTCCAGGTTCGAGTGTAAGTACACTCCCTCCCAATGCTTGTCTAAATCATTTTACATGCTTGCGTTTTATGGGTTCGAGTGTAAGTACACTCCCTCCCAATACTTGTCTAAATCATTTTTCATGCTTGCGTTTTCTGGGTTCGAGTGTAAGTACACTCCCTCCCAATACTTGTCTAAATCATTTTACTTGCTTGCGTTTTATGGGTTCGAGTGTAAGTACACTCCCTCCCAATACTTGTCTAAATCATTTTACATGCTTGCGTTTTATGGGTTCGAGTGTAAATACACTCCCTCCCAATACTTGTGACTCCTTTTTCAATGGAGATCACTAATTCATACTCGGATTTTGATTTGGACTTGATTTACCCCTTCAATTTGATGAAATTGTGTTGATTAGGGTTTGAGCTCTCTAAGAGCTTCTCCTGGCCATTCTCACGCACGCACACACTCTTGTGTGTGTGTTTTTTTTTGTGTTTTATTTTTAAGTTTATAATTCCCATTTCAAGTTACCCGGCTTTGGTCCCTCGTGTTTGGTTAGTTATTAATTAGATCACAACTTGATTATTTTCAATAATATTCCCACTTATTAACTAGGTTTAATATTCCTAGTTAACTTAGCGGGTTCAGGAATATTTATGACTAAGTTTATTTTAGGTCCCGTTAACTCGGGCCTTCTAAGCTTCTATTTCTTAAAAGCTTTTATTCACTTTTTATTTATTATTAGGATTAATTATTTAAATCCTAATATTTACCGGGTAAATTTTACCACTAACGGTATTTTACCCGTCTTTACTATTAACGTGGTTTGATTACCAAAGCCGTTTTCGGGGTGTTACAAAGAATCCTTCGGAAATCAGAAGCTTCTTGGGGCTTGCGGGTTATTATCGGAGATTCATACAAGATTTCTCCAAAATTGCTACGCCGTTGACCAAACTAACCCGTAAGGATGAAAAGTTTATTTGGGCCGAGGATCAAGAAAGGGCGTTCCAAACGCTCAAGGAAAAATTGACCCATGCGCCGGTGTTGACATTACCGGACGGAACGGAGGATATGGTAGTTTACTCGGATGCATCACATTCGGGACTTGGCTGCGTTTTGATGCAGCGGGGCAAGGTTATAGCCTATGCCTCGAGACAACTAAAGACTCATGAGAAGAGATATCCTACCCATGACCTCGAGTTGGCAGCAGTGGTGTTTGCCTTGAAAATATGGAGGCATTACTTGTATGGGGTGAAGTGCACTATCTTTACCGACCACAAAAGCTTAAAGTATTTCTTCGATCAGAAGGAATTAAATATGAGGCAGAGGCGGTGGTTAGAAACTGTCAAAGACTTTGATTGTGAAATACATTACCACCCCGGGAAGGCTAACGTAGTGGCAGACGCGTTGAGCCGAAAGGCGGATTATATGCCTATTCGAGTACGATCGATGCAATTAATTGTGACATCGGGTTTGCTTGAACAAATCCGAAAATCTCAAATTGAAGCAATCAAGGAAGAAAATGTGAAGAAGGAAAGGATAGTTGGGCAACTAAAAGACCTGGAGGATGGTAACCAAGGATTGAAAACTCGATTTGGGAGAATTTGGGTTCCAAATACGTGTGGGGCCAAGGTGCGTCTACTCGACGAGGCCCATAAATCTCATTATTCAATTCATCCGGGGGCGACCAAAATGTATAATGACTTAAAACAAAACTATTGGTGGCCCGGAATGAAAAGAGATATTGTGAAATATGTGGAGAAGTGTTTGACTTGTTTACAAGTCAAAGCGGAACACCAAAAGCCATATGGAAGGTTGCAACCGTTGGATATCCCAGTTTGGAAATGGGAACAAATCACGATGGATTTGTTAACCAAATTGCCCAAAACCAATCGCGGATTTGATGCTATATGGGTAGTCGTGGATAGATTGACAAAAAGTGCTCACTTTATTCCGATTCGTGAGACTTATACATCCGAGAATATGTCGGAGGTGTACACCAATGAAATAATAGCACGTCATGGAGTGCCGATATCCATTGTTTCAGACAGAGATACTCGGTTTACTTCAAAATTTTGGCGCGAATTCCAAGAGCAAATGGGAACTAAATTGTTCATTAGCACTGCTTACCATCCACAAACGGATGGGCAGAGTGAAAGAACAATTCAAACGTTGGGATATATGTTGCGGGCTTGCATCATCGACTTCGGGGGCAGTTGGGATGTCCATCTACCCTTGGTCGAATTTTCATATAACAATAGCTATCAATCGAGCATTAAAATGGCCCCGTATGAGATGTTATATGGTAGAAAGTGTCGAACCCCGGTGTGTTGGGGAGAAGTGGGACCACGAGGATTAGCACCTACTGATATAATCCGAACTACGAATGAGAAAATTGATATAGTCCGAGCTCACTTAAAAGCAGCTCAGGATAGACAAAAGTCGTATGCGGATAAGCGAAATAGGCCTATTGAGTTTCAAGTGGGCGATAAGGTAATGCTGAAAGTATCCCCGTGGAAAGGAATCATACGGTTCAGAAAAAGAGGAAAGTTGAGTCCGAGGTTCATTGGGCCATTCAGGATCACTGAACGGGTTGGTAAGGTAGCGTATCGCCTTGAACTACCCGAGGAGTTGAGTGGAATTCATAGCACATTCCATGTGTCACATCTCCGAAAATGTTTAGCAGACGAAACTACTTGTATCCGCTATGATGATATCTAGGTGGATAACAGCCTCAACTATGCTGTGAGGCCAATTGCAATTTTAGATCAAAAAGAGAAGAGTCTGAGGAACAAAGTAATTAACCAAGTGAAGGTTAAATGGGAGCACAGGAAGGGTGCGGATACCACGTGGGAATCCGAAGAAGAGATGCAACGGCTCTACCCAAAACTATTTGGTACGTATCTCGGTTTCGGGGACGAAACCCTTTTTAAGGGGGGTGGACTTGTAACATCCCGAAATTTCAAAACTTTATACTAGAATTATAAAGTGTATAATAAACAAGAATAAACTAACTAGGATAAATAACCCAGTTAGTTAGAAGTCTTGTAGTAACACAAGGATGAGTTAAAAAGATCAAAGATGTAAACTAAATAAGAGTGGAGGGACCAAGGTTGTCAAATTGAAACTTAAATTACTAATAATTAGTAAAACAAGTACCAAACACTCCATTTTTTGGAGTCTGGTCGATCAAGGAACACAGGGGGCGACACCCACTCCTTCACAACCCTAAATTCTACTAAAATCTCAAATTGGAGGCTCAAATCATGTCATAATCAAAATCTGAGCATAGAATCGTGATCTCCTCGTCAAGGAGGTCATAAGGTATGTCAAATTAGGTTGTTTTGATACAACTCAAATTCTTGCATGTGATTGAAATCGAAGGTTGAGCTCGATTATGTGTTGTAAAACATGAAATTAGAAGTAATGTGAAGTCTAGGGACAAACCCTAGATGATTTCTTGTCAAAATCTTGCATGTTAGTTGTAAGGATCAAAATCACTATAGTGGGTGATTAGTAAGTTAGTAGAACTTGATAAACACTAGGATTAAGACTCTTGTTCTAGTGAAAACTGAAATTGTTGATGTTAAAATATGTGTATATTGTCTAATTGAAGTTAATTTGAGTGATAAATTCAAGTCATGAACTTGGTTTAAATCATGTAGAAATCTGACCCGGAAGGTGTTTGATAAAACGCCTAAATGAGGGTTAAATTGTTAAAGATTGTTAAAAACGCAGATTTGCATATGTTATGAATGAATGCGTTAAAGCTTATGAAAGAGAGTTCTAATCTTGTTATGAATTGAACTCTTTAGGCAAGGAATCCGGAACGTCAAGTGGACACGCCGGAAGTGATACCCGCGGAAAAGGTGCGCTTTAAAGGTACGTGGCTTTAGCCCCGTTAAAATTTTGTGTACATAATTAGTTTTGTTGTGTGAACGGTGTTGAATTAAAATGGATGCGTTTGATGCGTTGTTAAAGTGCTCGACCATCAAACGGGTCAAAGTAAAGATTTGGTATATAGTTTGGCTGGTAAATAAGTGATGGTTTTCACTAAATGGCCAAACGGGTCAAAATGATGTTTTCAATAGAATCATGAGAGTAGAGACTTGAAATGTCGTATACCTTGTTAAATGATGAATTGTACCATATCAATGATTTGGTGATGTTAACCTAAGTATAAGAACCCGGAATATGGGTCAAACAATAAATGTTAAATGAAAAAGGGTTATTTGAAACGGAATGCTTGAATTCCGAAGAAATAAATATTAGTTCTAAAGGAATCGCAAAGCCATGGAATTGGCGCGAATACACCAAGTAGGTGAGCTCGGACGATTGGGTAATTATGTCTATAAGGTCTTTAGAATGGAAAAGGGGTGCTATGCACTTACACTAATGGGTTGGATAATGAAAATAAGGAAATTGCGAACCAATAGTCGGTATCTAGGTTTCCGCGATGTAAAATTTATATGGTTGAGTCCGTAATTTCATTACGAACTCGTAGGAAAAAGAAACGGTTAAAACGGATTAACGAGTAGAAAGTTATGATCATTCAAAGTTGAAAAATGGTTAAATGGCAAAAGTGCAGGACCTGCCGTAAATTACGGTCCCACCGTAATTTACGGTGGAGGTCTGAAGTCTTACGATGAAAGTCTCCTGAGTTACGGCAGATCAGGTTGTTCAAAGTCTACCGTAACTTACGGTAATACCGTAAGTTACGGTGGAAACCTGAAAAACTGTATTTGTTTTTTATTTTGAATTGTTAGAATTCGTTTATACGCAATGCATTGATGTCAAAACTAATATTTTAGTGTTTGACCCTAGGTATGGATGAGTTTTCCCCCGGATGGCGATCAAGCACTTTGTCAAGAACCGAACACACATTTGAAGCTTCCGCATTAATCTTAATCTTGTCTAGACATAATCATGTTGTAAACACTTTTGTTAATCACGTTTTAAATCCCTTAAACTAGTGGTTAGTATGCTAACAAGGGTTAACTTTTAAACTTGTTATGGATCATCTTGGGATGTGTTTGGTACTATCTCAAGTGTGTATGGTTTAAACACGAAATGCTTTTGTAAACTCTGATTTTTATAAAGTTGTATCTATTTATTAGTTAAATTCTGTCAAATTAATTAGGGTGTTACAACGATGCAGCGGTAAACACAAACATTGCCATGGTGTGCATTGTTCGGTTGGTTAGAATATTATCCTCAACTGAAATCGAGGTCATTGATTAGTCTATTTTATTAACCAAACTGTTTTTAGTTAATGGATTTAGTTTATTCAGGTAGATTGATGGTTATTTGTTTGATTCGTCTAATTTCAATTAATAGCCAAAACCAAACTTGGGCTAAAATTTTTGTTTATAAATGCATGAAATTTAGATATAAATACATGAAATGGAGGGAAATGTACATGGAATGAACGTATAAATACATAAAATGAAGGTATAAATATGAAATACATGAACTGAAGGTATAAAAACTAGAAATATATTGGTTCAATTGAGTTAATTTTGGTTAAATGAGGGTACAAGAAAATCGATAATTGATTTTGGTTAATTTAGGTTTCGGGTTAATCATTTTTTAGGTAATTCATTTTTTGGTTGTTTTCGGTTCGGTTAAAGATTCATTTATTATTCACCCTTAGATATTGTTAATCACGTAACATATCAATTTTTTTAATTAAAAAAACTATAGCAATACTATACTCAAATTAAATGGAATAAAATACTCTTTTGTATGGTGTAACTTAAAAAAACATTAACGTACCAAAATGTTATGACCGTTTAAAAATTGCGAGGGTAGTTTTTTATAAAGGGATAAAGTGTAACTATTAACTAACTATCTATAGTTTTGTTAAAGATGAGGGATTAAAGTGTAATTTACATGAAACGATTAAATTGACAGTATTTAATCACTTGACATTACATATCTATTAAACATTATGGGATAATGACTAAGTACGTTGGGTTTTAATCACTTGTACATTAAGGCATCATCTACTTGTACCTTTTAATCCACACGTCAATACTAAGAAGACACCTATAGAAGCGTCGACAAAAAGGAGTAGCTCTCACGGTATTTTTGGACTTTTTTTAAAACATTATATTTTATAAGATATGACAAGAATACATAAAAAGAATTATAAGTGTGTTTATGGAGAGAAAAAGTGTTACTTTTATGTTTAGACTCAAAGATTTAAGTGTAATAAGATGGGGGCTAAAATATAATTATTATTTAAAAGACCAATTTACCCTTATTTTAGGGGTGTATTTATAAATTAAGAAGGAAATAGTTCTAATTTTTTTTTGGTATCTTAAAATGTCTCTCCCTCATGCATTTTAATATAGTATAGATAATGGGTGAATGGTGTCCCCTCAAATTTACAGATGAATAGTAACATTTTCTCTCTGTTCTACTCACTATCACTTACAACCACTTTTCATAAAATAAAAACATCTCTCACACAATTTGGTGGAAGGGATGTGAATGCTCTTACACGATTTAAATAAAAAAAATAGATTGACTATAATTTTAATTTATAGGTGTTATATATAAACTTGTGTATTACATAGGTTAAGTATAAAAAAAATGTAAACTTCTATATCATTGTTATCACACGGTTAAAATTTATAAAAATATTATAATATAATCTTATACGTTCATAACTCGTGAATTTTATCATATAGGTTGAGGTAATATGTACTATAATCTTATGAAAATGTATAATAACGTTAATAAATTTAATAATATTATAATCTTATCACATGGTTGAATATATGTATTGTTAATGGTTATATCAAATGTTTAACAAATTATGATAGTATTTTTTTTTTTTTTTCGTTTGATAAGTTTAATCGTTTTTTTATAAGATTTGTGCGGAAGTGGTATATTATAAATTAAAATTATAATATTATTTGTATTATTATATAACTTCTTTGTTAAAAAATTATTTTATAATACTAGGAAGTTTGACCAACATTTTAGGGTAACAATTAATGTGTATATATATGGTGGGGTTCTAGAGTGAACACTAGTGTATTTGTGAACTGAGTGAACAAACCATGACCATTGATTTAGATCATCAAATCGTAAAATACACTAGTGTATTTTCATCATCAAATCCTAGCCATTGATTTATACTTGTGTATTGATAATCAAGAGCTAGGATTAGTTCACTAGTGTTCACAATCAAGGGTGCGGTTCTAGAGTGAACAATACTTTATTTGTGAACTAAGTGCACAAATCCTGGCGATTCATTTAGAAGATCTAGAGTTTTTTTATCAATGACAAGATTGTAATTATAATGTTATAAGTTCCCTTTAAAATAAATGACATGAGGGTATTTTTGTCATTTGTAAATTGCATTGTTTAAAAAATATAATCAAAAATACCTAAAATCTCGCTAGTTTCCATTTATACAAGATACACAACTATTAGTTTATACACATATGTATAGTATCGTTAGTATAAGTTTATACAAGATATACAGATGTTAGTTTCTACACATGTGTACAATCTCTCAAACTATCAATTCGTACAAAATACACGGTTATTAGTTTATACACATGTGTACAGGATTTTATACATCTGTATATTATATTCAGAAATTGTTACATATGTGTATATTAACAGCATATAGTATACTATGCATGCACACGAGCAGATTTATATAAAATTATGAAATTAATTAAACCAAACAAGTGTACACATGTGTATCAACGATTAACATACCGTGTATTTTTACTTTGATTGATTGTAAATGTATATTTTTTTCTCATCAAAATGAATACATACCGATAGGATGTTGTTCGATTCAATTCGATACGGTTTATAGCGATATGTTATGAGTTTA
Organism: Helianthus tuberosus; assembly: GCA_030545235.1. Lineage (NCBI taxonomy): Eukaryota > Viridiplantae > Streptophyta > Magnoliopsida > Asterales > Asteraceae > Helianthus > Helianthus tuberosus. The sequence goes on from CM060406.1 coordinate 56,889,907, forward strand.
TCGAAAGCAAAAAGTTTTATTGTTTTCTTATTACTTTAATTGATTGTAAACGTGTATTTTTTTCTCATAAAATGATACATACCGGTACGAGGTTGTTCGGTTCAGTTCGATACGGTATGGTAGCGATATGTTACTAGTTTATAGAAAGCAGAAACAACAAAGATAAATACGGGTACCGATACAGATGTTGTTCACTCGGTTTGGTACAATAGCGGCATGATATTTGTTTTCGAAAAAAATATATAACATAATGTTGAAATAAAATAAACATAGAATGCAAACGAACTGAACCGATATCAACTGAAAAAACTCGGTATTGATATTTGTTTCTGATCGATGTAATGTTTTTTTTCTTAATGTTTTCTCTTTCAATTACTATAACGAGCGTTGGTATCATAACGAACCGAGCTGATACCGACTGAATTCCCGCCGCGAAGAGCTAGGGAAACTCACTAGTTATAATTAAATTAGCGGACATACCTTCAGATCATTTAATAATTAAAAATAATAAGATAACATGCATATTTTTATGGATTTTATTTTTATTAAAAATGACATTTAAACGATGACACACAAAAAGAAGTGATAAAATGTTCGGATTTTACAAACGATAACATTTTTTACGTGACACGCTTTTGAATGTCATAAAATTAGCGTGTGTCATTATATATGTGTCATTAAGAGTCTGTTTTCTAGTAGTGAAATCAGATTTTAATAAAAACTAACCTACACATCACACAACCACCCTACATCCCCCCTCACCCAAGTTGTCCCCCTTGGATTTTATTGAATGACTGAGTGGTTACACAGAAGGCTGGCAACGCATGCGGCATGAGAGGTGTGAGGTTCCTTTGAGCAGCGGCGGATGCAGGAATTTTTTCCAAGGGGTTCATTTTTTTAATTGTTCCAATCTCATGTGTCCGAATAAAAAAAATTCGGGTTGGTTCGACGGTTCGGGTCGGGTAAAGTTCATCATATAATAAAAATACGATACAATAACGAAAAAACATCGCTTAAAAACACGTAATATAAATGGAAGATCCAAAAAGGGATGGTGGAGTTAACAGTTTGGACTTTAAATTAATTAGCAGAATATGCTGATGGAGAACCAGAAAGAACCTTCAAAACCTGTAGCATGAGTCCAAAACATATTGATAAAAAGTGTCACACACAACCATCTCAAAAGCTCTACGGTCATTTAATTAAGATTTTAGTAATTTTTCCTGTTTGAACAAATTATACAACAAAAGAACTGATCACTAAACTTGATCCCAAAAAGAAAGTAATCAATTTGACTAATAAAAAAGATGCAAATTTTAACCAAATCATGCTAGTCAAAAAGATGCAAACTGTAACCTAATCATACTACGAAATTGATGTGCTAAAAGTGGTCTAAATAAATTAAATAAATTAACTAAATTAAACCCTAAGCTAGACTCTCTAAGTTTTAAATTTATAACTAAGACTCTCTAAACCTAGACCACACAACCTGCAAGTGTACCAGTCAATGTAGTATAGCCTAAGTAAGTCCGAGTGTCGAACCCATGAGACTCTACTGACTACGCTTACTAGACTATGACTAGACTAACTCTAACCTAACTATACTTAATTGATTTGTTGTTTGGATTTTGAGTGTTTTAATTAACTAATTAACTAATATCTTAATATTAACTAATGCGAACTAGACTACCAAGAAGCAGACTAAAGGCTACTAAGGTGAAATCAAAGATGATAGGAAAGAATGTTACCTAGGCAAGAATCTCTAGACTCATGAATAAAATCCTAACCTTGGTTTTGAATGAAGACTCTGTCTAACCCGATAGACCCCCGGAAGGTAAACCGAACCAAACAGTATGACAAGTGATGAAGTGCTAAAATGGACTGACTCGAGTTATCGACCACCAAGTCCCACAACTATCAGGTATAAAGCAATTTATTTACTAAAACCCTCAAACTATGAAGCAGAAATAACTAAGAACACCGAGACCCTAGGAAACTCTAGACGCGAATAAACAGATAGACCCGAGTTATCGGCCACCCAAACTGCAAACAACGGCCAGCTAATAACCTAGCAATTCTAGATTAGATTTCTCACCTCTAGAAAAGATTGCACGTTTTAATCAATTGGTTTAATAATTATTAAACTTGAATTAGATTTCTCACCTTCAATGCCTAGACTGAAAAATTACAATCTAGACTGACTCCCGACTCTAAAGTATATTTCTAAGTATCTAGAACAATGGAACCAACAAATATATTATTAAACCAATCAATACCAACACACAAATAATTAGAAACGGGTTAAAAAATTATGACTTATAAATCATCACATTAATTCAAAACAAAAAATTATTCAATTAAACAATCATCTAGTTCATCAACCCTAGGCAACCATAAAAAGTCTAGCCACTCATAGTAAATAAAAACGCATAAACAATGTTCAATATAACCGGATACATCATGTTTAATAATGAAAAGAACAAAGTTTAGTGTTTAAATCTAACCGGGTCGCGAACTAAACAATCTCCCTTTTTTCTCCTTCTCTTTTTTTTCTTCTCTTTCTTCGATCACACCTTCTTTTCTCGCTGTCGTGCGTATTCGGTTGGTGCAGCCGTCGAATAATAATTCCTCTTCTTTGTCTGCCTCTTTCTGTCGTATATATATAATAAATTTTTGTGGCCTCCTCTTTAATTGTTGTTGCTGCCGCCAAACTATGTTAATGCCCTGGCTCCTCAATTTATTAATTGGGCCGCCCCCTCAGTTGATGTAGAATATCGATTACTGGATTTTAAGATGGCCTACTTCTTGCTAAACATCAAATTTGATTGGGCCTGCTCCACTTATACACTAATAATGATCCAATAACTCTTGAAGATTCATGATCCTTTTGTTTTCTGTAAAATCAACGTACATATATTATGAGTTTCACATTAATAGCATATAGGTTATCAATCTCAGTTGTTGCTAATTAATATGTCACTTTCTTTTATTTATATTTTTTTCAAACACAATTTAACCTTTTTAGCTCATTTTCTTTTAAACCTCTAAACTTTATATGTGAACCAATTCAGAATAATATGCAATAAGAACCAACCCAAAACTATTCAAAATGTAGGAAATATTTATATAAAAATATGGGTTAGTATCAAATACAAAGGATAAAATAAATAAGAAGTGTAAGAAGGATTCTAGTCCATTGATCTTAGATTTGAAGGGTTGAGATTGGTTGTAGGGAAAAGAAGATAATAGAAGGGCATAAAAGGAATCTTATATTTATAGATTTTCTCTCTCCACATGCAAGGCACATGCCAATTCCCCCATCGATTTAAAACGTCTATAACTTTTTCATACGACATTTTTTTTCAAAAAAAATTTCACCATAATAACGAGCGTTTTTTTATCTTTAATATGAGTACCATATTATCATATAAAAATAAACTAAAAATTTTCATTTTTACTGGGTTTTTTGGCATTGTGTTAAATGTTCAGGTCATTGTGTCTTTTAACTGGGTTTTGGTCAGTAGAGTTTCTATACATTGTGTTATTATCAAAACCTATAACACAATGTTAATTTGAGTTCTATCCATTGCGTTTTTATAAAAACCTATAACACAATTTATGACACAATGAAGATTTTGTTATATCTGGGTTTTCTATAAATTGTGTTATTAGTTCAGGTCATTGTGTTTAATATGTTATTCATTGTGTTTTAATATATTGTCCATTGTGTTTTAATAATTTGTTCAATTTTTTTATTATCTTGTTTATTGTGTTTTGGTTTGTTAAGTATTGTGTTTTTAGTTTGTTTTTCATTGTGTCTTCATCTGCTCTCAATTGTGTCTTTTATCTGCTGTCATTAATTGTGTCTTTTATCTGTTGTCATCAATTGTGTTTTTATTTAGTCTGATTCTTATTGTGTTATATGTTATCGCCATTGTGTTATACGTTATGGTCATTGTGTTTTAGTATGTTGTCTATTGTGTCTTTATCTGTTGTCATTGATCGTGTTTTTATTCTAATTTACATTGTGTTTTACATCATGTCCATTGTGTAATATGTTATTCATTGTGTTTTAATATGTTGTCCATTGTGGTTTAATAATTTGTTTAATTTTTTTATTATCTTGTTCATTGTGTTTTAGTTTGTTATGTATTGTGTTTTTAGTTTGTTTTTCATTGTGTCTTCATCTGCTCTCCATTGTGTCTTTTATTTGCTGTCATTAATTGTGTCTTTTATCTGTTGTCATCAATTGTGTTTTTATTTAGTCTGATTCTTATTGTCTTATACGTTATGTTCATTGTGTTTTAGTATGTTGTCCATTGTGTCTTTATCTGTTGTCATTGATTGTGTTTTTAATCTAATTTACATTGTGTTTTACATCATGTCCATTGTGTCTTTATCTGTTGTCATTGATTGTGTTTTTAATCTAATTTACATTGTGTTTTACATCATGTCCATTGTGTAATATGTTATTCATTGTGTTTTAATATGTTGTCCATTGTGGTTTAATAATTTGTTCAATTTTTTTATTATCTTGTTCATTGTGTTTTAGTTTGTTAAGTATTGTGTTTTTAGTTTGTTTTTCATTGTGTCTTCATCTGCTCTCCATTGTGTCTTTTATTTGCTGTCATTAATTGTGTCTTTTATCTGTTGTCATCAATTGTGTTTTTATTTAGTCTGATTCTTATTGTGTTATATGCTATCGTCATTGTGTTATACGTTATGTTCATTGTGTTTTAGTATGTTGTCCATTGTGTCTTTATCTGTTGTCATTGATTGTGCTTTTAATCTAATTTACATTGTGTTTTACATCACGTCTATTTTGTATTATGCAACTGGGTTTTTGAAATTCTTTTGAAAAATATAACAATATGGTACTCATGTTAAAGATAAAAAAACGCTCGATTTTATGGTATAATTTTTTTTTTAAAACAAATGATGTATAAAAAAGTTACGTACGTTTAAAAGTTACGGGGGAAATAACATGTGACTTGCATGTGCATATTCTCTTTCCTCTTGTAGACAAAATTACCTTTTCCATTTAATTACTCATAGGACACTTGTCACTCTCTAGTGCCTTCTTACCCTTCTTATTTTTAAATCTTTTGTATTATAACTCAACCCATAAAAATATATATTTTTTAGAGCACATCAGAAATAAATATTTCAAACCTCAAACATCCATTCGGTTCATGAAAACCAACAAATTCTAGACGTCTAGACGTCTAAACTAGAGTGAATTGCAAGGATTGTCCTTTATCTTTATACCCATTTGCAGGGGGTGTCCTTTATCTTTAAAATTGACGAGTTTTGTACTTTTTGTTTCAAAATCTTGCACTGTATGTCCTTTAACCCTAACACAGTTAATTTTTTCTGTTAAATCATTTCACACAAGGGTAATTTAATCTTTTTACTGATTTATTTAAGAAAGCTAATTAATAGAATATATGTATGTGTATATAAACAACATCTGCCTCTCTCTCTCTAACCCTTCTCTCTCTCTTTCTTTCTCTGCCTCTCCTCCACCGCCAATCATGACTCCACCACCACCATCCCCACACCAGGTTCATCATCCCACAACACACATGATCACACACGCTCTGCTGCTTTACTTCTTCGCAAAACACCGAGGAATAGATGAGTCATTTACATGATTTCAACATCACACAATCATGACTCCACCACCATCATCCCCACACTGCCGCTGATGTGCACCTCCACCCTTCGTCACAATCAAAACGCCACACACCACCACCTCCAAGCGACCACCCAACCAGAACCACCTCATCTACGCCGCCGCTTTCATCTCCGCCGTTGATCTGACGGAACCCCAACCCCAGATTCGTGACTTACAAACAGTGTCAAGACGGCTCATGAGAAGCACGTGAAAAGAGGCTTTCTCGCAACCCCGTGAAGAAGAAGTTGTTGTCACGGTGGCCACCGTTCCCAGCCGGCGTTTACCCATAATTCTCAGATCTTCGAATCTCATCGTGTAAGATTTCTCTTCAGATCCAATCGCATCAATTTGTCTTCAATTCTTTGAAATTCATGAAATCTTTATCAACAACAGGGAAGATGAAATCGAGCAAAGGACACCAGGAAGACGATTACGAAGATTACGGGACCAAAAAAGATACCAACCCATCTTCTAAAGGTATGTTTTTTATTCCCAATTTGATTGATTTTTGAAAAATTGTTGTAATTTGGGTATTGATTGAATTGGGGTTGTTGCAAAATGAAATATGAAACAGGGTCAAAGTGAGCATGGATGTTGATAGAGGAACTATTTCTGGGGTTTAGGAGAGAGAGAGAGAGATGGATGAGTTTTATTGTTAGTTGTTGCTGGTGGGTTACGGTTGGGAGGTGGTGGTACTGGTAAGTGGTGGTGGTGGGCCTGATGGTGGTGGTAGATGGTTTATGGACGGTGGTGGAAGATGGTTTTAAAGCTTTTTTTTTTTTGAAGTTATTAACATAATTAGTCATTTTAAAGGTTAAATGAATAAAATACCCTCATGTGCAAGGCATATGATCAAATTTAACAGAAAAATTAAATGGGTTGGGGTTAAAGGATATACAGTGCAAGATTTTGAAACAAAAAGTACAAAACTCGTAAATTTTAAACATAAAGGACACCGCTTGCAAATGGGTATAAAGATAAAGGACAATCCTTGCAATTCACTCTCTAAACTATAATTCCATACTTTTAGTGGGGCTATTATCATGTTTGTTCACTAACTATAATTCCATACTTTTAGGGTGTGTTCCCGAGTTAAAAATCCCTCCCCTCCCCTCCATGTCTTTCCAAATTGGAAAGACTATTTTCAGGCAAAAAAAAACCCCATTTTCCCTCCCCTCCCCTCCCCCTGTTAAGTGGATCTCTGGAACACAGCATTAGATTCCATTTCCATATCCTATACCTAGACTGCTAGACGTCTAAACTACAAAGGCAAAAAGTGATAATACCTAATTCCCCATGAATCGAACTCAGGACCTCTACCAGATCACCATGCACTTTACCAGTGGACTACTACACACATTTGGTTAAAGGTTCCCTTACAAAATAGTTAAGGGTTCCTTCAGTACTTTCTGTATGACTTTACACTATAAATTACAAATTGAACGGGTTCCTGGGAACCCCCTCTTTGGCAATAGATTCGCCCCCGTCTTTGAGAATTGAGATTAGTTTTTGTTTTGTTTTGTTTTGTTTTGTTTTGAGAACAACTAGATATTAACCCATGCCGCGCGTTGCGGCGACAACGTTACATTTGTAACTTCGTTACACGTGATATGATGGTGACATTAACGTGTGATGCCCACGTGTTACGTGACACGTTTTTTACTTTGTTAGACATGTTACGTTAATGACATTAAGGTGGTTAGGCATATATAAAAAAATATAATGTCTCGTACGTTGCGGTGTATAGTTCTACATAATCTTATAAGGAATGGTAGGTGAACATGAGTTCTCTTTGTTTTCAGTCAAACTATTATGAAACCACGCACGTTGCGGCACCTTAAACCATAAAAAATATTAACATTAACGTTCACGAAACTCTAAATATTATATTCAAAACTTTTACTTAAACTCGTCTCGCACATCAGCGAGCATCCCATAAATGAAGAAAGATCGACAAAACATAACTCTATTTTTTCCCTAACATGATACAAAACTTAGATGCCAAAACTAAATATATAAAAGTATCAATATGATTTGCATAAGTTTTTTTTAATATTAAAGGTTCATTACTCCTACTCTTTTAGATTACACCTATAAATACTAATTAGATTACACCTATAAATACTAAAGTAAACTCAAATTATGATTTGAACCCTGGTCTTTTTTCTAAAAGGCAACAACCTCTACAACCCATATTATTCGTATGATTTAAAGAATTTTTTTTAATGAAAAGTGTTACATTAAACTACACCAATAACTAATATTTTTTTTTTCTAAAAACCGTTTGTTAGGATTTGAATGCAAATATTTTTTTTTTCAAAAAGCAAAAACCTGTACCACCGTTATGGATACATAAATGTAGATTATATAATATTACAATATTTTGGTTTCCAAGAAATTCAAGTTTCAATAACTATTAGCCTAGTGTTGTTTGAAAAAATTAATTATTAGACTTGTATCCTTTCTCTCACACAAAACACATTCTCTTTGTTATCACCTCCTCACCTGAACGTCACCGCCAATCACCACCACTACCAGAATCGTTGGGTCAACATACATACTTTTCTTGACTCTAGGTTTTCGACATCCGGCACGCAGTGGCGGACCCAGGAATTTTTCCATGGGGGTGCGGAACATTTTTAAAATTTTTAGGCCCCAAGGTATATAAATAAAAAATCGGTTCGTATCGGGTCGGTTCGGGTCGAGTCGGGTCATGTAAAACAAAAGAACTTAATTTATATAACCCACCATAACATAATGAAGACAATACGAAGCACATGTCTACTATGGTTAGTATGCGGCTATAATAGGTTGTTGGAGGTAGCTAATATCAACCAAAAACCAACAAAAAATCATCAAAAATAACAAAGAAACTTACCCGTGGCTGATTACGGTGGTATGCGGCTGCTGACTGTTCACTGTTGTCGCTGTTGATGTTCTGATCGTTGGCGTGCAAGGACGATAAAGAGAGCAAGATAGAATATGTAAGGGTTTTGGGCTTGTTTATTTTATTTTAGTTTGAAATATTGTTGATTTGTTGGGTTTGTTTATTGGGCTAAGACTTAGTAGTGGGCTAGTTAAATGTATTGGGTATTTGGGTTTAGTTATTTAGGTATTAAAAGTAATATAATTTAGGTAGTATTTTTTTTTTATTTATAAAATAAGAGTTTACTAAAGAATATTTTTAAAATATAAATTGATAACACTTTTTACCTAAGGGGTGCGGACGAAACATTCCAAGAGGTGCGGACGGAAAATTCCATTGGGTGGGGACGAAAAATTCCATGGGGTGCGGACGAAAAATTCCAAGGGGTGCGGACGGGATTTTCGACGGAACTTAGCACTAAATTTTTTTTTCCCGGGGGTGCGCCCGCCCACCCTGGGCTGGGCTTAGGTCCGCTCTTGCCGGCACGTCAAACCGCGGCGGAGCTAGAGCGTTTCCAGAAGTCCTCCTTCACTCCATTCGCCTGCTTCCTCTCGGTTTTGATGTATAAAGAGTTCCCGGTAGCAGCTGTTGGTAGCAGCTGTGGTGTATGATGGTAGATCGTGGTTGCACAAATGCGATTCAAATCGACACCGGCAAACAGATCGTGAAGATCCAGCAACGGTGGTGGTGTAGCAACGACATTAGGTCCCGTACCAAATCTTAACACCACCGTTGCCGCTCGTCACAACAACCTGAATCTTCGGGAGAAACTGAAGTCCGTCACACCGTACTTTTAGTTGACATCCACCATCGCCCTAACCCACTGGCACTAAAATAACCACCGTCCACCACCACCTTCGTCGCCTCTTCCCGGTTTTCTCCCACTTACAAACAATCAGACGACAACGGATCTTAAAATGTTGCGCGCCGTTTTCAAAACGGGCGATTATAAATGTACGACGGCGAACCAAAGGACCTAGGATAATCCTGTAATTTTGCTGTTGAAAGGGGCAACATTGTACTTTCACGTTTGCACCGACATTGTTCTTTAAGAATATATAAATGTTAATCAAGAAGTATAGTAGTTGATCACTCTCTCAAAGTGTCGAAACAATTTGATTTTTGAAAATACTATAGAAAACGATAAGGATTTCAAACTTCTGAAACCACTCATGTTATTGTGAGTTAAAACTAAAAAAAGGCATGTAACGTTATATATGTATGGAAACTTTCTCCAATATTGACTTGGCCTTCAAATATGATCTTCAACATGAGTTAAGACTAAAAAAAGACAAGTAACATTATAATACACCAAAATCACTATCCACCACCGTCAACCTAAACGACTTGGCAGGTATGGAATTTTCACCAATAATGATCTTCAATATGAGTTCATAGAAAGGGGATATGATGCTCGGGAGCTACACTTTTTAAATCATACTTCCCACTAGATATGAAATTCTTTTTCCATACACTCTTAGGGGCTGTTTGTTTACCTCTTAATGAGGCTCTTGATGGTTCAGACATCTTACTGGTTCAGCACTTAATGGATCAGACTGTTTGTTTCACGAGCAGATGTCTGAATGGTTCAAACATTTGCCTCTGAATGGTTAAGATTTATACAGAGTCTGAATGGTTAAGACCTCTAATCTGAATTGGTCAGACATTTGTCTTTGAACGGTTAAGCATTATACAGGCTCTTAATGGTTCAGACCTCTTACTAGTTCAGCACTTAATGGTTCAGACCTCTTACTGGTTCAGCACTTAACCATTCAGATGTTGCCAAAAAGCCCCTTAGTGTGCTTATCTGCAAAAATCATCTCTTTTAACGAAATTCTCTTAAAAACTTAGTATTTGGGATATGCTTTTCTTACGAATACAAATTATAATCTATCCCAAACACTAATTTTAGACATGGTAGGTAACATAAAAGCAATAAAGAGGGAAACTACCAAGGCGTTTCTTTTCTACCCAAGGCTATTAAGTTTTTACCTTCAAAAGGTGTTAAAGTAAATTTTTTTACAAGGTCAAGCTCTACAAATGAATAGCCTTTCAAACGAAACATTTACAAGTAGGGTGGCATATGATGAGATGACCAAAATCCAAAAGGAAGAAGGAATACTTGAGGTACTAGACGAAGACATGCCTGAATTTAGAAACAATCTGAATTGCTCAAAAGCCCGAGGATCTAAAGCACGCATTGGGATAGGACCAAAGGAAGCATTCGGATATGAAACACGCTTTTTTCTTTTGTGTTGTCTTGTTAATAGGGATGACAATGGGTCGGGTTCGGGTCGGGTATTGGTAATCCCATACCCATACCCGGTTGTAAAATCGTATCCCATACCCGACCCAATACCCGTTGGGTATTTGTCGGGTAATTACCCGTCGGGTACCGGGTATACCCATTAGTTTGTTAAAAGATATATATTGGTATTTCCAAATATATTTTTTACTATTATAATTATTATATAATTTTATTTATGCAACAACTATTATAAATTAAAATATACATTACATACATATAAGTTTTATTATAAATCAATAATAACTTTATAATATTTATACACTTATATGTATAAACTTCACAACATACAAAATATAAATACTATCATCAAATACATATGCTAAAAGAAAATTTATTTTTTCACATTATTAACATACTAAAATAAATCACTAATAGATAAGGGTTAATGGAAAATAAAAATAAAAATTAAAAACTTCGGGTATATAGTTCGGGTAAACGGGTATGTGGTTTTGGGTAATCGGGTCGGGTATCACCTAATCCCATACCCGTGAAATTTTTTAAAACTAATCCCATACACGGCCCAATACCCATCGGTTATCGGGTATACCCGTTCCATTTGTGTCGGGTTTCGTCAGGCTCGGGTATTTTTACCATCCCTACTTGTTAAGCAGCAATGGACACCGAGACTTCCAATGATTTTTTTGTTTGTAATATGTACATTAATCGAAAGTAACTTTAAAGCCACACGTAGACGAGAGAGAACCATCCTTGATGAAAATAATTGAAGCACAATCAGAAAAACGACACACATAACAACAACCAAATATGAAACTCAAATAACAAAGATAAACTTTTCGTCCAAACCAACTTTTCACCAAAATCCAATAATTCACTAGAGACCAATTTTTTGCCAAAGCCTATGCAATTGTCAAAGTCAAACAATTGGCCAAAACCAACTTGAAACACCTGAAACGAGTGGATCGCAATACAGGACTTCCAACAAAAAACGACAACACCAAATACGAACTCAATAGTAGAAGCAACAAATGCAAACCAAATACAAATTTTAATATGAACCAAAATTCAAACCAACTTCGAACCACAAATCACGAACTCTTTCTTATATTCTATCAATAAATTTCTTCACTAATAAATTTCTTCACGACGATTTTGTCACCAACTGAAACTTCCAAAATAATCCTTCACAATATTCAATGAACCAATACTTAGCAATATTGTTCACCAGAATTTCAATATTAAAACCAAAATTGTCGCCAATGATCTCTAGATCAAGTGGTGAAATGTTTGCATTTCTCTTGAGAGATGCAAGTTCAACTCTCGCTTGGTGCAGAGTGAGGCATTGGTGGGCAATGATAGGAGACCCGGGGAAACTTGGGTTCGATCCTTGAGCCAAACGAGGTTTACCGGTAATTTCATCGTCGTGCATACTGGCGGGTGGGTTATCGGGTTTTCCCCGGAATTGGTGGTGGACTCAGGTTACTCTCGGAGTACTCCATTTAGTCCAGTAGATGCCCCGAAAGTGCTCGAGATTGATTCTGTTGACCGTTAAAAAAAAGCCAAAGTTGTCGCTGCAGTTGAATCAAACAACAAATACCAAGGATGATGTCACCGTAGTCTTTGATTCGATTAAAACAACCGATAAATAATAAATTTAATGGTTTAAAGAATAAATACCAAAATGATGTTGGTAGAACCTTTTTTCATCAAAAGCAAAAACGCCAACGATGACGAACTTCAATACCGTAACCCCAAGAAGGTTCCAAACTCTTTGATAATTAGATCAATAAGTAGGGACCACGCTCTGATACCATGTTGAAAGATAATCATGTAAAGAGAAAACTAGGTTTATTCAATAGAAAAACATTACATTCAAATGAAAGAGAAATAAACATTATATAGTCGGGCTACAAGCTTACTAGCTAGTGGCCAAAGCCCACCATAAATTTAACTATTTTATTATGCTAACAGGTTTCAGGCGACGATGGAGACAACGATGGATGTGGGGTTTAGATCTAAGCACGGTGGCATTGGATGTGCCAGAAAATCGATGGTGGTGATGGTATTAAACAAAAAGGTGGCGGTGTCAAATAGATGAAGTATATGGCGGGATGGTGGTTGTGATTATGACCGAGGATGGTGACAGGATGGAGGTGGTGTGGGGAGATGGTGGTGACTGTTAACAAGAAAGGTGGGGGCGGGGAAAAAGAAGAGTGGGGCCCACTTAAAGTTTTATATAGCATTGGGGTATAATATTTATTTTAAATAGACTTAACGATCAAAACTTACGGTCATCCATGACAAGGACTGTCATTATATATATTGTTGACGAAGGACGATGAATAGTAATTTTATTTTTATAATATTATATAGCTTTTTATTATTTTTTCTATTTAATATATTATAATAGTTTATTATTATACTTACTTTTAATAACATACTTTTAATTTTTTTCCTTTTTTAAAACCATATATTTCCTTTGCCACTTTCTTTAATAATTCTATCTTTTTCTTTTTTAGAACATTTATTAATTTATTGATTAATTTGATACTTCTTTAAGGGTTATTGGATTTTATCACCCCAAACTATATGTTATTGGCAGCTGCCACCCTCAACTATCACTTTGATGTCCGCCACCCCCAACTTAACACTTAGTGTATTCTGTCACCATTTGGTTAACTGATCACTAACTTTTGATCATGTTACTATACTTTTGGGGGTGTCCTAAGATCCCTAAAACCTTCCTACGATCTCTATTACACTCCCAAAAGTATAGCAACAGGATCAAAAGTTAGTGATCAATTAATGATGTAGTGACAGAACATACTAAGTGTTAAGTTGGGGGTGACGGGCGTCAAAGTGATAGTTGGAGGTGACAGCGGCCAATGGCTAATAGTTGGGGGTGGTAAAATCCAATAACCCCTTCTTTAATAATTTACGTTTATAATTTTTTTCAAAAAACTTAAGCACGTAGTTGTGCTTGATTTTTCCCTGACATTATGTTATAAGTTTTGTTAAAAACAAAGTTTTACTCAAAATAAAGTATTTATTTGGGAGATGGTGGTGACTGTTAACAAGAATGGTGGGGGCGGGGAAAAAGAAGGGTGGGCCCACTTAAAATTTTATATAGCATTGGGGTATAATATTTATTTTAAATAGACTTAACGATCAAAACTTACGGTCATCCATGACAAGGACTGCCATTATATATATTGTTGACGAAGGACGATGAATAGTAATTTTATTTTTATAATATTATATAGCTTTTTATTATTTTTTCTATTTAATATATTATAATAGTTTATTATTATACTTACTTTTAATAACATACTTTTAATTTTTTTCCTTTTTTAAAACCATATATTTCCTTTGCCACTTTCTTTAATAATTCTATCTTTTTCTTTTTTAGAACATTTATTAATTTATTGATTAATTTGATACTTCTTTAATAATTTACGTTTATAATTTTTTTCAAAAAACTTAAGCACGTAGTTGTGCTTGATTTTTCCCTGACATTATGTTATAAGTTTTGTTAAAAACGAAGTTTTACTCAAAATAAAGTATTTATTTGGTATAATAAAACGATTTGATGATAAACTAAACCACTCTAATGGTTTGACTTTCTAAACAACATGCTTTATTTTCAAATCAAGTTTGTTTTACATTATCATTTGTTGGGTTTCGCCGCAACGTGCGACGTAAAAAAAAACTAGTTATTATGAAAATTGAACCATAGGGCTCAAATTAGTAATAAGTTGTATACGTCTAGGGCCAAGTTTTTAATTAATGACATATGGGGATTAGGTGTGCAAAATCTACAAACCACATAGACCAACCAGACATTTAACTCTTTTTCTTTATCTTGAAGAACTGAACTGATATTGTGTTACCGACTAAATCACTGCCGCATCACATGAAAGAAAATGCCGCCTTCCACGAACCATAAGCTTACAAAGAACCTAGTTTTCATATTTCTTAAAGAGAAATTGGATTTTAATAATCCCACTTAGTGGTGGTTGGCCAATAATGATCCTACTTTCATATATTGTCACTAGCACTCCTACCTTTTAAATATTTTTTTTTCTCACTGGACCTCCGTTAAAAAAACTTAACTCCGTTTAGTTTTTTTTTTTTTACCGAATTTCACACTGATTTTTAAGGCTCTTGATTAGAACGAGGATACAAGTCGATTGATGTGAAACTTATCTCAAAACAATGCTCCAAACGACTTAACTTTTGTTAATTGAAAGTTTAAACGCCCGAATTGATGCACCGTTTCATCGTTTGGAGCATCTTTTCGAGGTAAATTTTACATCAACCGACTCGTATTCTCGTTCTAATCAAAAGGCTTAAACATTCGTTTGAAATTCGCAAAAAAAATTTAACGAACTTAAGCTTTTTTTAATGAAGGTAAAGTAAAAAAATTATTAAAAAGAAGGGACTGTCAATATTTGAAAGTGGATCGAGAACCACCTTTAAGATTATTAAAATGCAATTTTCCTTTTCTTAAAATCACAACTAGGGTTGCAAACGAACCAAACGTTTGGCGAACAGTTCGTGAACTGTTCGGCGGGAAGTTCGTTTGTGTTCGTTTGTTTATTAAACAAACCAACACAAACAAGAAATTTCGTTCGTTTAGTTAAATGAACAAACATGAACAGAGAGCGCGTTCGTTCATTTATGTTCGTGAACGTTCGGTAACATGTTTGTTTGTGTTTGATAATTCATTAGTGTTTTTAGCTTTTATATTTTATTTAAATACTTCAAGATTCCGACAAACAAAATATTTAATAAGTGTCAACATATTATATATATTGTCCATGAACGTTTGTTTGTGTTCGTTTGTTACCATTTGTGTTCATGAACGTTAGTTTGTGCTCATCATCGTTTGCTTTCATTCGTTGCCTAAAATTAACAAACAAACACAAACGAACACGAACAAGTTCATTTCCTTAACAAACAAACACGAACATAAAGTCTCGTTCGGTAAGCGTTCATGAACACATATATTTCTTAACAAACGAACACGAACAACGTTTGGTTCGTTTGCAGCTCTAATCACAACATATAAGTATAAAAGTTGATTTAGGGTAAGGTAAACAGGGGAGGGATCGATTGATTGTTGGTGAATTGCAGCAGGTTGGATAATTTGGCGCCAACAGATTCCCTCATTTCACTCACACTCTCCTGCTTTATGATATCAACGACGTCGATTGCAGATCATAAATGGAACCTACAAACAACGTATTCGTTAGGGGTAAAATCACTTCTATTTTCCTATCCTTTCGATTGTATTTTTCATTTTGAAAAGGCTAACCTGGTTTTGTCTCTGCAAATTACATTTTTTCATCCAAATGATCTGGTTTGACATCTGAATTGACTTAATGCATGACTTCTGATCAATAATTCAGTTATTAGGTTACTTGATTTGTAAGTTCAAAGCTATAGTACATTATGATATGATTAAATACTTGCTAAACCTAGTTTTTTTTTTTTTTTTTTTTGCATTAGATATGTTTAAAATCGACACGAAACAGAAGATTAACCGATTTGACAAGCAAAAGTTAGAAGTGGACTCGGTTTTTAGATGACTTTTGAGTACTTTATATTTCATTTGTGTTTCTTTTCACTCGTAGCACAAAATTCATAGGTTTGAATGTCTAAGATTTAAAATGTGTGACACCTTAGGCAAATTCTGCATCATTCATGGTACCACCAAAGTGTTTTGGGCGCATTGATTTTGGATAAGACGAGGACCTCACAGTTAAACGTGTTTGGGTGGGAGAAATCTAGGACAAGTTTCCACCGCAAAATCAAACCCATGAGCTCTTAATTTTGAATGTTGGAAAATATATTATTTTAAATCATCATCGTACTCAGTAAATCCCACCAATAGCAAAGCTAAGGTAGGGTCTGAGGAGGGTAAGATGTAGACAACCTTACCTCTACCTGTAGGAATAGAGAGGTTGCTTCCAGTGAAACCCCCCAGCTCGATAGTAGTTTTGCATCAAGCCTTGGACATAAGGCACACAACACTCAGCAATTGGGACAAAAGCTGATTAGTGCATGTACCCCCTTGTCTTTCGGCTATCAACGCCACATGATGCATGATTAACCGTCCCTCGTTTTTTAGCATTATTTTCACGAAATTAGTAAAATAACGTTAAAATTAGTGCACTTTCATTATTTTAAATGAATTTGAAAAAAATATTGGTTGGTCAGATATCATCATCATCATACTCAGTATATCCCACCAATAGCAAAGCTAAGGTAGGGTCTGAGGAGGGTGAGATGTAGACAGCCTTACCCCTACCCTGTAGGAATAGAGAGGCTGCTTCCAATGAGACCCCCGGCTCAATTGTGGTTTTGCATCAAGCCTTGGACATAAGGCACATAACACTCAGCAATTGAGACAAACGCCGATTAGTGCATGCACCCCCTTGTCTTTTGGCTATCAACGCCACCACATGATGCATGATTAACCGTCCTCCTCTTTTAACGTTATTTTCACGAAATTAGTAAAATAACGTTAAAATTAGTGCACTTTCACTTTTGCCCCCCGAGCGCCCACGCATATATACATTATATGAGCATACCGCAAGCGGGGCGTATGTGACTCTTTATTTTGAATAACATGGTATGTGACTCTTTATTTTGAATAACATGGTATCAACAAGTCGATAAGTACATGAATGCTCTATAACTCCTAATTTGCATGTGCTTTTGTTTTTTTATTCATTACAAAAGAATCTAGCAGATATGGTTTGTAGCTTAGTCTTTTGCTGTGTCAATATAGAAACAACTTGCATCTATTTTTGAATATATGGAGGCTAATAAATAAGTTCATAGTTACAGGTGATCTATTTAGGCAGCTCTTGTTCGATTTGGTAACTCTGAATTTAAGAAATTTCTAGTTTTGTTTAGATGCACAATTGCACATGAAGAATCAAGAATATCCTGTTTGTGGTCCTTCTAGGGCGTTAAGGTTAAGTACGGAATACTATTTGTATATCCTGATTAGACAGATTAGCCTTGAATATGTGCTTGGTTCACATAATTAGATGGATTATTGAAAGATAGTGGTCCCTGACAAGTGACGAATGAGGTTGATTAACGTAATCTTTCTTGGTCATTTTCTGGCATCGATTGGTCGATATCATATACTTGCTAATCACGGTCACATTAATGTGATTGCTTCTCATTTTTTTTAAAGTACGTTGATTTGACTGATAAACTTGACAAGTTGAGAGCTTGTAAAATGCTTCATATTTTTAAGTTTGAAACATCTATGTTTTGAACATCAATTTACATATTCTTTCCACCTAATAGAGTTGTTGGCTAGAGCAGTATACAATGTCACTATAAGCACTTTAACATGAAACGGTAACATTATATGCACATGCTAAGGACCTTTGAAGATGCTGACATATTTCAAATAGTGGTAGATAATAAAACAGCTTGCGCCTTTTTTTTGCCTGTACTGCTTTTGTTTTTATATTCATCACAAAGGAATCTAGCTGATGTGGTTGGTTGCTTAGTCTTTTGCTGTGTCAATGCTAAAACAGCTTGCGTTTGTTTTTGAGCTTTTTTAGATATGGAAGCTAATAAATAAGTTCACAGTTATCGGTGATCAATTTAGGCAGCTCTTGTTCGATTTGGTAACTCTGAATTTTCAGAAATTACTGGATTTGTTTAGATGCACATGAAGAATCAAGAATGTTCTGTTTGTGGTCCTTCCAGGGTGTCGAGGGTAAGTACGAAATACATTTAATTTATGTGGTTAATTCACATGGTTTATGAACCGTATTTTTCTAGCTAAAGTAACGTGTGTTACTGTTAATGACTATGAATCTATGATATAGTATGGTCAATGTCATATACTTGTATATCACAACCATATTAATGTGATTGCTTGTCAGTTTATGCTAAGTTAAAATCGGTTGATTTGACTGGTAAACTTAACTTACAGCTTGTAAAATGCTTCGTATTTCGAAGTTTGAAACATCTATGTTGTGAACACCAATTTACAGTCAATATCATATGCTTGTAAACCACAACCATATTAATGTAATTGCTTGTCGGTTTATGCTAAATAGAAATAGGTTGATTTGACGGTAAACTTAACAGCTTGTAAATTGCTTCATATTTCAAAGTCTGAAACATCTGTTTTGAACATCAAAGATAACATTTAATCCTTTTATATGAGCCACGACCTTTGTTTCTTATACCAGCCGACACACGGACAATAGGAGGTGCATTAGTTACTGGTTGTTGGTAACCAATCAACTTTGAAAACCGGTCAAACTTTGGATCAAGTTGCTTGGATACGACTCTGGTCAACTCTCTCTTTAAGCTGCCTCATTTGATCCCTCACTAAAACAAGTTGATCAAGGTCGGAAATCAAATTTCTAACCAAATACTCCCCTGTGTGGATGATTTCACGAGCAATCCGTTTAGCCTTGTGTTGCACATCCTTGTCACCCACCTTTATATCAAACTTCACATTTAATTCGTTCGGCACCACATCTGTAACATATCCATTTTTTTATCATAGATTGTTTAAATTTATTAACCACTAGTAACTAGTTTTATTTTTAATATAATTATTCGACCCAAATAGTTTTAAAAACTATTTTATATATAGTTGGTTGTAATGTTATACTAATTAATTGGCATCTATATGGGTAACCTTTCTATTAAAATAAAAGTATATAAAAACTTATATTATTAGACAGGTAGATTGCAGGTAAGTTGACTGTTAGAAATATGAAGTACCTAGACGGGCCTAGGAACCGTTTAATAATTAAATTATAAAAATACATTATATTTGAACTTACTCCGTTTTTAGTGAAACTTGGTTCAAAATGTAGATAAGATTATTCTCGTTCTAATGACATATTTATTGTTTTGTAAAACGTAATATTTTAGAAGTTATAAGCGCCAAATAAGTGAAGCAGCTGAATTAATTATAATAATAAAATAATAATATAACTAAAACATAACAACTAAATTAGAATTGTGTACGTGGGCACATCAGGATGTTTGCGTGAACTCAAAGCTACCAATTCAGTATAAATAGAGACAATCGAGACACTTTGAATCTGCTTAAACTTCTTTTTCCATTTTGCCTACACTCTCTCGCCATCTCTTTTTCTTTCTTCGTTAAGTATTAGACCCTACATAGAGGTGACCGGCACTTGCGTCCGTAAAGGGCTTCAAATGGCGCGACACCAATGCTGGTGTGGTAGCTGTTGTTGTATGAAAATTCGACCAAAGGCAAATGTTTATCCCAGCTACCGCCCAAATCCATAACACACGCTCTCAGCATGTCTTCCAAAGTCTGTATCGTTCGCTCGCTCTGGCCGTCAATTTGCGGATGAAACGTAGTGCTCAGATTCAATTGTGAGCCAAAGGCTTCTTGGAAGGATTGCCATATCCTTGACACAAACCTTCCGTCTCTATCCGAGATGATTGAGAGAGGTACTCCATGGCGCGCGACGATCTCTCTCATGTATATTTCCGCAAGTTTGCTAGTGCTATCTTTCTCTTTGATTGGCAAGAAGTGCACGGATTTTGTTAGACGGTCGACTATAACCCAGATCATATCATGGCCTCTTGGCGTTCTTGGCAATTTCGTAATAAAATCCATGGAGATTTGTTCCCATTTCCACTTGGGAATTTCAGGTTGTTGTAGGAGTCCTGAAGGCTTCTGGTGTGCTGGAAAGTACAAAATTTAGGACGAAAACTTAGGACGAAAAGTTAAGATTTGAAAGATAGAAAGGTGTAGGAGTGTGTATAGATCAGGAAAGTACAAGATTTAGGACGAAAACTTACCGGAATCGAGAGAAATCTGCGAAAAAGTGAGCTGAGCGTGCTGGTCGGTCAGAGGTTTCCAAAACTGGAAAGAATGACAATAACAGGGGGGTATTTATAGGATGCCAAAAGGGGTAAGTGCTGACCGATCGGCCAGGCAGCTCAATCGGACAGCCCGATCGATCAGTCGCACTTTCCGAGTGTTTCGCGCGACGATTTTTGATATTTCGATTGCGAGTGGTATGATACGATAGGGTTTCCTAATCAAATTACTTCCAGTCCCAAACACTCATATCTCGCATAATCTATTTTCCACCAATTATCATAGTTCCTTCACGATTCGAGTTCGATTGCATTTCGAGTTAGATTTCGAGTTTCGATTGAGTTCGCTTGATTATCACAACACAACATAAATAAACATGCACAGGTAACACGTAAGGCACACACACGTATAATAACAAGTAAAAATACGTAGCTCGAGTTGCGAGTTGGATGTCGATTTGATTAGCATAGCTTGATTATTAGTTGATTAACTTTATCGCATTGTTACTTCCTATAGTTCACAGTCGTAGGTCGATTGAATAACGATTAACACACATCGATTATTGTCAGTAACAACACTTACTCCACATAATACGAATTAAATAAAGAAATTCTTGCAAGTCAAGTTGCGCGAAATCGGTCGTTGACTTAAACCTTGACTTTGACTTGTGAAAACACGGGGTGTTACAAAAATAAACATAGAATGCAAACGAACTGAACCGATGTCAACTGAAAAAACTCGGTATTGATATTTGTTTCTGATCGATGTAATGTTTTTTTTTCTTAATGTTCTCTCTTTCAATTACTATAACGAGCGTTGGTATCATAACGAACCGAGCTGATACCGACTGAATTCCCGCCGCGAAGAGCGAGGGAAACTCACTAGTTATAATTAAATTAGCGGACATACCTTCAGATCATTTAATAATTAAAAATAATAAGATAACATGCATATTTTTATGGATTTTATTTTTATTAAAAATGACATTTAAACGATGACACACAAAAAGAAGTGATAAAATGTTCGGATTTTACAAACGATAACATTTTTTATGTGACACGCTTTTGAATGTCATAAAATTAGCGTGTGTCATTATATATGTGCCATTAAGAGTCTTTTTTCTAGTAGTGAAATCAGATTTTAATAAAAACTAACCTACACATCCACAACCACCCTACATCCCCCTTCACCCAAGTTGTCCCCCTTGGATTTTATTGAATGCCTTAGTGGTTACACAGAAGGCTGGCAACGCATGCGCCATGAGAGGTGTGAGGTTCCTTTGAGCAGCGGCAGATGCAGGAATTTTTTCCAAGGGGTTCATTTTTTTAAATGTTCCAATCTCATGTGTCCGAATAAAAAAAATTCGGGTTGGTTCGACGGTTCGGGTCGGGTAACGTTCATCATATAATAAAAATACGATACAATAACGAAAAAACATCGCTTAAAAACACGTAATATAAATGGAAGATCCAAAAAGGGATGGTGGAGTTAAGACCATGTGTAGTGGTTTACCCCAATAATGCCCCCACCATGGGGCGTTTTGCGACACGTGGCAGTTTAGTCAGCATGGGGCATTATTGGGGGTTATTACAAAAGTGCCGTAGTGGGAATAATGCCCAATAACGCCCCATGCAATCATTTCACAATTTTTTTTAATTTAAAACATAAAAATCTTCATTAATTAAAAAAAAAATTACACTACTTGAAAAAAAAACCCGAAAAAAACAGAATATAAAAAAAACCGAAAAAAAAATAAAGTTAAAAAAAAGAAGATGATCTAGAGTCCATATTTTCCCGAATTTTTTGGCGATGCATTTGCGCAAGGATCAACGCGTCGCCTTGGAGGTGGTCGATCGGTTTGGACAAAAACTCAATGTACTTTTCCATTTGCCTCGCCTCTTGCATCTCGTTAGACTTTTTGGTTTCGGCCACTCATTCTTTCATAATCTCATAACGTTGGTGGCCGAGGTCGCGAATGTCTTGGAGACGACGGTTCATCTCCTCAAAATCTTCCTTCAACTCGAGATCGGAAGACGACTCCACCGTTTTTTCCCGCTTCGCTTATCCTTTCTTCTACCTTGCGGTCGGGTCAACTCTTCTTCAAGTTGCTCTTCGTCAAGCTCCACAACATCATTTAGATCGACATTGCGGGCATCCGATGTCGGTGTTTCAGGGTCAACGGAGGATGATGTTTTTGACCGTTTAGCTCGACGTCTACTACTAGACGTCATGGTACCTACTAGCGCCCACTTTGGACTTTTTCGTAGTAGATCCCAACACTTATAGTACGAGAAAGGGCATTTTGTTTCGTCGTACTCTTCCAAAGTCCTCGTTAAAACCCCGACGTCACTTTCTCCGCTCGGGCGATTATCGTAGTTACGTTGGTACACTTCTTGGAAGGCGTGACACTTGTTGTTGATGTCGGTCCATTTGCTAGAAATGGAATCTTTGTCCCGATGCTCGCCTTGACCCCACGTGCTATAAAAGAGTGCACGAACCCTATCCCAAAAAACGGGGCCCGTTTGAAAGTTTGCTACAAATTGAAAAAATAAAAGTAAAATATAAGTTGTATGTTAAAAATAAAAGTAAAAATATAAGTAAAAAATAAGTAAAAAAAATATAAAAGTTACCAATTTTGTGGTCCTCCGAAACGTCGAGCCACGCCCGAGCCAACGTGAATTCCTCCTCCTTCGTCCATTTAATGTGAGTATTTTTACGTCGAGGTTCGTTCGCTTCCTTCTTCTTATGCGACCTTCTGCCGCGTTTCGATTTCTCTGGCACCGGTTCGGGTTGCGTCTCCGGCACGACATCGACATCGGGTTCGGCTTGTTGTTGTGAAGGTTGCGACCCGCCGGCTTGACCAAAGCCGAAGGTGGGAGGCACGACCACTCAAGTAAGCCGCGTACATTAACATGCTCGGGTCCATGTCTTGAAGGTTAAACATGTGTTGCGGTTGGGTT
This sequence comes from Helianthus tuberosus, assembly GCA_030545235.1. Classification (NCBI taxonomy): domain Eukaryota; kingdom Viridiplantae; phylum Streptophyta; class Magnoliopsida; order Asterales; family Asteraceae; genus Helianthus; species Helianthus tuberosus. The sequence continues at coordinate 56,913,592 of CM060406.1, forward strand.
GGGTTGTGTTCGGGTTCATAGGTCTTGCGGGGACACCAAAGGGGGGTCGGAATGGATGCATGTTTGTATAAAATATAGAAGAAGTAGGAGAGAAATATTGAGAATGTTTGTGTTTTTTTATAAAAAATATGGGAAAGTGGGTAAATATATATAGTAGGTTAATATTGGAATTAAAAAAAAATATATATATATATATATATATATATATTAAGGAATTGACCGTTTGGCAACGGTCATATCGCCCCCCAATACAAAATCGAGCGTTCTTTAAACCACGCGGACCGAATTTTTTTTCAAAAAAAACGCTCATAAACGTCGGGTGTAATGGGCCCGGGGCGTTACTTGGCGTTTTTTTTTTGAAATTAAAAAAAAAAAACCGGCCCACTACGGGTGGTCTAACAGTTTGGACTTTAAATTAATTAGCAGAATATGCTGATGGAGAACCAGAAAAAACCTTCAAAACCTGTAGCATGAGTTCAAAACATATTGATAAAAAGTGTCACACACAGCCATCTCAAAAGCTCTACGGTCATTTAATTAAGATTTTAGTAATTTTTCCTATTTGAACAAATTATACAACAAAAGAACTGATCACTAAACTTGATCCCAAAAAGAAAGTAATCAATTTGACTAATAAAAAAGATGCAAATTATAACCAAATCATGCTAGTAAAAAAGATGCAAACTGTAACCTAGAGCATGTTTGGTTAAGCTTTTTGGAACAACTTATTGGCTTATTGGAAAAGTCATGATGGAATGACTTATTGACTTATCGGCTTTTTCCCCTCACATACACCCCCATTGCCAAACATCATTTTGAAGCTTATGACTTTTAAAAAAACCAATAAGTCAATAAGTTGTTTCAAAATGCTTAGCCAAACATGCCCTAAATCCCTAATCATACTAGGAAATAAATATTTCAAACCTCAAACATCCATTCGGTTCATGAAAACCAACAAATTCACGAAATAAATATTTCAAACCTCAAACATCCATTCGGTTCATGAAAACCAACAAATTCTAGACGTCTAAACTATAATTCCATACTTTTAGTGGGGTTATTATCATGTTTGTTCACTAACTATAATTCCACACTTTTAGTTTTAGATTCCATTTCCATATCCTACACCTAGACTGCTAGACGTCTAAACTGCAAAGGCAAACAGTGATAATACCTAATTCCCCATGAATCGAACTCATGACTTCTACCAGATCACCATGCACTTTACCAGTGGACTACTACACACATTTGGTTAAAGGTTCCCCTACAAAATAGTTAAGGGTTCCTTCAGTACTTTCTGTATGACTTTACACTATAAATTACAAATCGAGCGGGTTCCTGGGAACCCCCTCTTTGGCAATAGATTCGCCCCCGCCTTTGAGAATTGAGATTAGTTTTTGTTTTGTTTTGTTTTGTTTTGTTTTGAGAACAATGTTAATCAAGAAGTATAGTAGTTGATCACTCTCTCAAAGTGTTGAAACAATTTGATTTTTGAAAATACTATAGAAAACGATAAGGATTTCAAACTTCTGAAACCACTCATGTTATTGTGAGTTAAAACTAAAAAAAAGGCATGTAACGTTATATATGTATGGAAACTTTCTCCAATATTGACTTGGCCTTCAAATATGATCTTCAACATGAGTTAAAACTAAAAAAAGACAAGTAACATTATAATACACCAAAATCACTATCCACCACCGTCAACCTAAACGACTTGGCAGGTATGGAATTTTCACCAATAATGATCTTCAATATGAGTTCATAGAAAGGGGATATGATGCTCAAGTGATGGGAGCTACACTTTTTAAATCATACTTCCCACTAGATATGAAATTCTTTTTCCATACACTCTTAGGGGCTGTTTGTTTACCTCTTAATGAGGCTCTTAATGGTTCAGACTTCTTACTGGTTCAACACTTAATGGATCAGACTGTTTGTTTCACGAGCAGATGTCTGAATGGTTCAAACATTTGCCTCTAAATGGTTAAGATTTATACAGAGTCTGAATGGTTAAGACCTCTAGTCTGAATTGGTCAGACATTTGCCTTTGAACGGTTAAGCATTATACAGACTCTTAATGGTTCAGACCTCTTACTAGTTCAGCACTTAATGGTTCAGACCTCTTACTGGTTTAGCACTTAACCATTCAGATGTTGCCAAACAGCCCCTTAGTGTGCTTATCTGCAAAAATCATCTCTTTTAACGAAATTCTCTTAAAAACTTAGTATTTGGGATATGCTTTTCTTACGAATACAAATTATAATCTATCCCAAACACTATTTTTAGACATGGTAAGTAACATAAAAGCAATAAAGAGGGAAACTACCAAGGCGTTTCTTTTCTACCCAAGGCTATTAAGTTTTTACCTTCAAAAGGTGTTAAAGTAATTTTTTTTACAAGGTCAAGCTCTACAAATGAATAGCCTTTCAAACGAAACATTTACAAGTAGGGTGGCATATGATGAGATGACCAAAATCCAAAAGGAAGAAGGAATACCTGAGGTACTAGACGAAGACATGCCTGAATTTACAAACAATATGAATTGCTCAAAAGCCCGAGGATCTCAAGCAGACATTGGGATAGGACCAAAGGAAGCATTCGGATATGAAACACGTTTTTCTTTTTTCTTTTGTGTTGTCTTGTTAATAGGGATGGCAATGGGTCGGGTTTGGGTCGGGTATTGGTAATCCCATACCCGGTTGTAAAATCGTATCCCATACCCGACCCAATACCCGTCGGATATTTGTCGGGTAATTACCCGTCGGGTACCGAGTATACCCGCGAGTCTCAGGTACCTGGTATACCCAATGTTGTAAGAATCGCTAGGTGCTAGTCGGGCGGTGGGGTACTGACTAGCGATTAATCGGGATTAATAGGGATTAATCGGAATTAATCGGATTGAGATTTTTATATATAATTTTTAGTTATACTATATGCACACACATATTTATATGTAGTTTTTAAAGTATACATGTTTTAACCCCTCATTGACCCATTTTTTAAGTAATTGGAAGGAATTTATAAGGTTTGGTCGAAATTTGGTCGGCGTCAGGCCAAAATTTGGCCAGAATAGGACCACAATTGACCGCCTAGCGATTAATCGGCCATTAATCGGTGAACCTCCGATTAGTGATTAATCGACGACTAATCGGAGACTAATCGGGATTTTTACAACCATGGGTATACCCGTAGGTATCGGGTATACCCATTAGTTTGTTAAAAGATATACATTGGAATTTCCAAATATATTTTTTACTATTATAATTATTATATAATTTTATTTATGCAACAACTATTATAAATTAAAATATACTCGTACATTACATACATATAAGTTTTATTATAAATCAGTAATAACTTTATAATATTTATACACTTATATGTATAAACTTCACAACATACAAAATATAAATACTATCGTCAAATACATATGCTAAAAGAAAATTTATTTTTTCATATTATTAACATACTAAAATAAATCACTAATAGATGAGGGTTAATGGAAAATAAAAATATAAATTAAAAACTTCGGGTATATGATCAGGTATATAGTTCGGGTAAACGGGTATGTGGTTTCGGGTAATCGGGTCGGGTATCACCTAATCCCATACCCGACCCATACCCGTGAAAATTTTTAAAACTAATCCCATACCCGGCCCAATACCCGTCGGTTATCGGGTATACCCGTCCCATTTGTGTCGGGTTTCGGGTATACCCGTCAGGCTCGGGTATTTTTGCCATCCCTACTTGTTAAGCAGCAATGGACACCGAGACTTCCAATGATTTTTTTGTTTGTAATATGTACATTAATCAAAAATAACTTTAAAGCCACACGTAGACGGTAGAGAACCATCCTTGATGAAAATAATTGAAGCACAATCAGAAAAACAACACACATAACAACAACCAAATATGAAACTCAAATCAAACCCGCTAAGTCGAACAAAGATAAACTTTTCGTCCAAACCAACTTTTCACCAAAATCCAATAATTCACTAGAGACCAATTTTTTGCCAAAGCCTATGCAATTGTCAAAGTCAAACAATTCGCCAAAACCAACTTGAAACGCCTGAAACGAGTGGATCGCAATACAGGACTTTCAACAAAAAAACGACAACACCAAATACGAACTCAATAGTAGAAGCAACAAATGCAAACCAAATACAAATTTTAATATGAACCAAAATTCAAACCAACTTCGAACCACAAATGACGAACTCTTTCTTATATTCTATCAATAAATTTCTTCACTAATAAATTTCTTCACGACGATTTTGTCACCAACTGAAACTTCCAAAATAATCCTTCACAATATTCAATGAACCAATACTTAGCAATATTGTTCACCAGAATTTCAATATTAAAACCAAAATTGTCGCCAATGATCTCTAGATCAAGTGGTGAAATGTTTGCATTTCTCTTGAGAGATGTAAGTTCAACTCTCGCTTGGTGCAGAGTGAGGCATTGGTGGGCAATGATAGGAGACCCGGGGAAACCTGGGTTCGATCCTTGAGCCAAACGGGGTTTTCCGGTAATTTCATCGTCGTGCATACTGGCGAGTGGGTGATTGGGTTTTCCCCGGAATTGGTGGTGGACTCAGGTTACTCTCGGAGTACTCCATTTAGTCCAGTAGATGCCTCGAAAGTGCTCGAGATTGATTCTGTTGACCGTTAAAAAAAAGCCAAAGTTGTCGCTGCAGTTGAATCAAACAACAAATACCAAGGATGATGTCACCGTAGTCTTTGATTCGATTAAAACAACCGATAAATAATAAGTTGTCGCTTTAGGGTTTTAAACAACTTTATATCTTTTAACATTTAACCCCTCTATCTTTCACAAGTTTCCATTTAGTCCCTAAGACTTGTAAAAGTTACTGAAAAAGTGTAAAATTAGTTTGTATATTTGTACATTTAACCCCCTTTATTTTCACTACTTTTACATTTGGTCCTTGAGTTTATAAATTTATACATAAAAAGGTATAAAATTAACATTATATATATATAAAAAATTATAGATAGCAATTTTTTATTTCTTAAAATTTTAACTACCTTACCGCTATACACGAAATAGCTGGCGCTATCTCATTGCTATCGCTACGTAACATATAGGTACCTTATCGCTATTTGTCTCTATTCGCTATCGATAACTATGTAATCTTCCCTTATATATAGGGTGTTTGTTAATCAATGAATCACGAACAATTACAAACCATAAACACTTTTATGGTATCAGAGCCTCGGTTCTGAAACCTAATTCTCCTTCTGCCGCCACTATTTTTCCGATCCCTCTTCTTTGTTTTCCGGCATCCTTCCCATAATGTCAGACAAAAACGATCCTCCTAAACTTGCGGCACTTCATCCTGCCTACTTTGTTTCTAATATTCAAACCAGAATCCGAACTCTTGACGGCACCAAGGCGACCTATTCAGCGTGGATCAAACTTTTTAAGCTTCACACTATGGCGTATAAAGTACCAGACCACATTGACGGCACCAAGGCGACCTGTTCTTGCTGCCTCCTCCGTCCCTCCACACTCTGCATCTCCACCGAACCCCCCATCTAATCAAATCAACTACTCCCAACGAGTAGGAGCCGAGGACGGGGGCAGGGGTCTCGGAATTATCGGGGTGGTCGGGGTCGCGGTGGTGGTGGCCGTTCTCAACACAACAGTAACAATAACCCTTGGGCTAACACCCCACAACCTAACTCCTCCTACCCAAATTGGGCCTGGTGGACGACTCCTCCTTGCCCCTACCCTACACAACCCAACTGGCGGCCCTCTGGAACTCCCGCCCCACCTGCTGCTTCACAAACTTCATCGGCCCATTATGCAACGTCCCAGTATGCGGCCCAGTTTGCACCAACGGGTTTCGACCCTTTCAACCCGCTTCCATATGCTGCACCGGACCATCAGTCTTCTTTTGGGTCTGTCGCAGCCCCCACGGATCAGCAGACACAGCCTTAGTCAGCGCATGCGTCATTCGCTCAAAGCCAATACACTCCAGCAGGCCCATCACAGAACAATACACGGGAGTTTGATGCGTTAAACCCATTTGATTTGAGGGCAACTTTTACTACAATGGCGTTGAACCAACCAGACCCGACTTGGACCATAGGTACGGGTGCAACTGAACCGCTCACTGCTAATCAATGTATGATCCATATCCCTTCTTCATTACCTGTTCGTACTAAAATTTTGGTTGGCGATGGAAATTGCTTACCCATTCTTGGATCAGGTACTGGCTTTTACCCTTACCAAACCGAAAGTATATTTTACCAAACATCCATTACAGCCCAAAAGTCATCAAAAATCTTTTATCGGTGAGACATTTTACCCGTGATAATAGCGTTTCTATTGAATTTGACCCTTACGGTTTTTCTTTGAAGGACTTAACAACTGGCAAGCACCTTTCTCGCCATAACAGCACGGGGGATCTCTACCCTTTCACTGCTCCACAACTTCCTGTTTGCTTAGCTACTTCTCAGTCTCCACCATGGCATGATCGAATTGGACATCCCGGTGCTCAAGTCTTGGATACTCTCATTCGTTATTTTGATTTTCCTTGTAATAAGACCAAAGTTTCTAGTTTTTGCAATTCTTGTCATGTTTCGAATAGTAAACGTTTGCCGTTTTATGCTTTAACTTCTATTACTTTTGCTCCGTTTGATATTATTCATTGTGACTTGTGGACCTCACCCGTTCTTAGTAAAACTGGATATAAATATTATATGGTTCTCATTGACAAATTTACACATTTTGTTTGGGTTTATCCCCTCAAATATAAATCCGAAACTTTTCCCACTTTCGCCAAATTTCATCGCCTCATATACACAATTTAACCGCGACATAAAAACTTTTCAATGTGATTTGGGGGGCGAGTTTGACAACAATTCCTTCAAAGACTTTGCCCAACATGGCCTTCTCTTTCCTTTTTCGTGTCCCCAAAAGTCCTCACAAAATGGACGCATGGAACGAATGATACGTCGCCTAAATGTCATCATTCGATCCCTCCTTATTCATGCCAATCTCCCACCCATTTTTTGGGTAGAAGCCCTTCACACGGCCACCTATCTCCATAATATTTTACCCACTAAACGTCTCAACTTTTTCACCCCTACCTTTGCCTTATATCTTCGCCACCCATCTTATGATCACTTACGAGTGTTCGGGTGCTCATGTTACCCCAACAATTCTGCAACCCAACCACACAAACTTCACCCCCGTGCTACCCGATGTATCTTTCTAAGATACACACCTGATTTTCGGGGTTACCGTTGCTTCGACCCAACCACGGGTAAGGTGTCCATCTCGCGCCATGTTACATTTGATGAGCAAACCTTCCCGTACACAATTCCACAATCACCCGCTTCTTTTCATTTCCTTGATGATACAATCCCAACCGGTTTCACCTTCCAACCATCCCCAGCTCCGACCGCCCCAAACCGGTCCCACACACCATCGGCTAATGTCCCGTCCACTGCTGCCCCGACACAAACCATAACCTATACCCAACGCCCAAGACCCACCGTACCTCCTGTTGACCAGCCTAATGTTCGCCAGCCTGTACCCCTACAAACCACCAGCTCAACGGCCCAAACAGGCCCAAGCCAAGCCCAAATCTCCCCGAGTCCCACTACCCAACCAGCAACCGTGCCCACTCCATCAAACCAACACCCAATGGCCACTCGATCCAAAACGGGCTGCACAAAACCATCCATCGCCTAAACCTACACACAACCACCATTCCATCTACCTACAATAAAGCTTTTTCGGATCCAGATTGGGTACACGCCATACAAACCGAATTTAATGCGTTACAGGTTAATGAAACTTGGGAGTTGGTTCTGCGTCCAGATAATCAACCGGTTATTCGTTGTATGTGGTTATTTCGGCATAAATTTAAATCGGATGGGTCATTGGAATGTTATAAGGCTCGCTTGGTTGTTAATGGGAAGTTACAGACCGCCGGTATTGATTGTGAAGATACGTTTAGTCCGGTTGTTAAGCCTGCTACCATCCGAACGGTTCTGTCTCTAGCTGTTTCCCGGTCTTGGCCAATTCACCAACTGGACGTAAAAAATGCCTTTCTACATGGTCACTTGAATGATACTGTATTCATGCACCAACCACCGGGCTTTGTTGACAGGAGACATTATGTATGTCGATTGAAAAAATCACTGTACGGTCTCAAGCAAGCGCCCCGTGCATGGTACACACGATTTGCGACATATATCACCAGTCATGGGTTTTGAAGCAGCAAATGTGATAACTCCTTATTTATATATCACCAGGGCCAACAAGTTGCTTATTTACTACTCTATGTGGACGACATAGTTCTTACCGCATCGCCCGACTGCTTTCTTAAGGAGATTATACTCACACTCTCACGAGAGTTCGCTATGACAGACTTAGGTCGTCTACCTCTATTTCTGGGGATAACGGTTACTCATACATCACATGGCTTATTCTTAAATCAGGTACAATACACTAAGGAGATCATTGTCCGTGCCGCCATGACCGATTGCAAACCGTGTACTACGCCTGTCAATCTATCAGCCAAAATCAGTGCACTGATGGGGCACCATTTCATGATCCCACATTATGTAAAAGCCTTGCCGGTTCCCTACAATATCTCATTTTCACTAGACCGGATATCTCTTATGCTGTGCAACTGGTTTGTCTATTCATGCACGACCCACGAGATCCCCACTTTGTATTTATGAAACGCATCATCCGATATCTTCAAGGTACCATCGATTATGGGATATGGCTACTTAAAACAAACTCACATTCTCTGGTAGCTTACTTGGATGTTGGCCGGGGAGGATGTCCCGATTCGAGACGCTCTACGAGTGGTTATTGCGTTTTCCTAGGAGACAATTTGATTTCTTGGTCGTCTAAACGACAACCTACTGTTTCCCGTTTCAGTGTGGAGGCAGAGTATCGGGGAGTTGCGAATGCGGTTGCCGAAGCTACTTGGATACGCAACCTTTTACTTGAGTTGCACATCCCGTTACGACGGGCATCCGTAGTTTATTGTGACAATGTTTCCACAGTCTGTTTATCCAATAATCCGGTCCAGCATCAAAGAACAAAACACATAGAGATTGACATCCATTTTGTTCGTGCTAAAGTTCGTGTCGGTCACATACGAGTTCTGCATGTTCCTTCATCTCTATAATACGTATACATTTTCACAAAGGGGCTTTCTAAGGAGCTTTTCTAGTCATTCAGATCCAGTCGAGCTGTGAATCGGAATATCGGGCTATGGCAAACACTGCTGCAGAACTTGTGTGGATCACTCATTTGTTACGTGAGTTGCATGCTTTACCACCCGATCGTCCAACTCTTTTGTGTGATAATAAAAGTGCTTTGTTCATGACTCAAAACCCAGTCTCCCACAAGCGAGCTAAACACATTGATTTGGATTATCACTTTATTCGTGAACTGGTAAGTTCTGGCAAACTTTATACAAAGTTTGTTTCAACCAATCTTCAGGTGGCTGATATATTTACCAAGAGTCTTCTCCGTGCTCAGTTTGAAGTTTTTCGTACAATGCTTCGTCTTGGACTGCCACCATTCCGATTGAAGGGGGTGTTAAATAAACGATTATGTATTTATTGTAATCATATCATTCCTTTATTTTGTGTTTGACTCTACTCAATTATAGGAGATAATTTTGTAATCATTCTTTATATATAAATCATTTATCCCTCAATCATCATTGAGGTTGATTTCAAAACATTCACAGATAGGAATTTTTGAATTCCATTATTAAACATATATCCAGGTTTTCTTAGCAAATCAGTTTAGTATATTGTGAACAGTTATGTCATGGGCAACTTTTGGCCCAGACCCATTCAACCCGTTTGACCATTTTATAATAAAATGCGACCCAAATTGATCCGTTTTCGTATAATATAGGTTGAAGTACTATACCCTTTTAGTCATTCGTATGGAAGTCATCTATCAGTGGTCTGTGGTTTAAGTATGAAGTGAATAATTATCCTCATAGAGTCATAGTAATAGATTTCTTTATTGTTGCATACATATGGCCCGTAAGGGCACGTTGATAATAAAATACAACGCAACCTTTGACATCATGAATACATTACAGATATGATGAGCATCAATGATTAGGTAGCTGTAGCTGTAAGCTAGACCCTGGAAAAATACATAGGGCATGCAGTACACGCTGGTAATCGTTAACTGAATTAAAGACGTATATTCTTTCTAGAAAGGACACTTGTTGGCTGTCAAAATTCTTTCTTGAACCGAGCTCTTAGCCCATGCTCCGGAACTGGGAATGGACTATACTGTATTAAGTCTGCTGGACCCACCAGTTCCCACCTGTTATCCAAAATCACCAACAAAAATAATATCAGCGTCGTTTAATTATGACCGCTATTCCTGTATCAAGAAACTCTGTTAATTCTCAATTGATTGTTTACATGTTAACATCTTACCTATACTTTGTAAGCATATGGTGGAGTAGAACAAGCATCTCAAGCTTTGCAAGTTCATTGCCTGGACAAGCATGTATTCCGTTGCCAAACGGCAAGTATGTGTTCGGTTTTGGAGGATTCTGCAAAAAAGAAAAAAAAAATAATGAGTCAATGAACAAAAAACTCCTTAAAAGTAATTTACATTGTATGTTTTTTTCGTACCTCGAATCTGAAGGGATCAAAGTTTTCAGGTTCCGCAAAGAATTCTGGATTATGATGAATGTTCCTGAACAATGGCATCACTTTCCATCCTTTCGGGATTAGATACCCTGCGGGTTTATTAACATCATTAGTCACTTATCATCACTTGGTAAATGAATTTAATCCTAAAGAAAAATCTACTTTGACCAATTGACTCACCCTCGTATTCAATGTCGGCCGTTGCTTCCCTAAAAGTAAAGGATATGATACTTGCTTTCCTCAGGCTCTCTAATATTACCTGAAGTTGATGTGCATATGATTAGTGCTTAACATGCAGCTTATGATACATACCAAAAATCTTATAACTAAATTATTTGTTTTAGAGTAAACTTCCGTCTTGCTCCTTGTGGTTTGGTCACTTTAACGGTTTTGTCCCAAACCTTTAAAAATAACCATTTTCCTCCAATAGTTTACTATGGTTTTCCCATTTTGCTCCTTGTGGGGAGCAAAATGGGAAAACAGACAATTTGGATGGAGTTAGAGGCAGGGAGCAAAATGGAAAAACCATAGCAAACTATTGGAGGAAAATGGCTATTTTTAAAGGTTTGGGGCAAAACCGTTAAAGTGACCAAACCACAGGAAGCAAAACGGAAGTTTACTCTTTGTTTTATAAGTACTTACTCTATATGTTAATGGCATTTTTCTCGTCATTGACCAAGTCAAAGACCGGTTCTCTCCATATTCAAATTCACAAATCGCCTTCTGCTCTCCCTGCCATCAGCAGTAGAAGTTCTTCAGTACGATCATTTTATAAAACGGAGTCACAGGCACGTGTGCCTGTATGGAAAAAATGTAAAGTTCACATCAGAACCGCAGCTATGATTACTTTTACGATCTAACCTTTACAACATCTAGAAGTTTAGGATCATCATGAAGATATTTCAGTATCCATGTTAGGACACTAGCTGTTGTATCTTGAGCTGCAAACAGTACCCCAATGATATTATCTGCTATTTGATTATCGCTTAACGTGTTTCCTTTTTCGTCCTTGAAGTTCAACAAATGGCCCAAGAGATTGTTCATTAACAGTTTTTTCTCCTTCCTTTCGTTCACAATCTCACCAAGAATCTGTTTAAGCCTCCTCCTTGCCTTCAGATATACATATAAATATATAATAATATCAATGATTAAGATTAATTTACAAGATTAAGCTATAATAATACTTGAAGATTTTAAAAGGTTAATATTATTTACCATTAAAGATTTATGATATGCAGTTCCAGGTAGTTTTGTTGGGAAACAGTTGTAACCTTTTTCTAAAATGCTATAGTTCTCTCTCAGCTTGTCTCTATATGTCTTGTCTAACTGGCCGAAGATAGACAAAACGCCTACCTCAAACGCAAACTGTAGAAAATCCATAAATATTGATATCATCCAACGAAAGCTAAACTCATCGGTAGAATAATAAGAAGACATACCTTCTTCATCTCATGGAAGGTGTTAATGACTTGACCATTGGCCCATGATTCCAAGCTTGATAAGGCTATATTTTCAATATCGGGAACTAGTTTTCGTGTCGCTTCTGGAGAAAACGAGCTTTGAACTAGTTTCCTCATGCGGGCATGGTAATTTCCCGTGTGGAAAAACAGGGCCGATGGCCCGATCAAATTCTCTTTACATTTTGGGTAGGTAGGTTTAAACAGATGAGGTTGTGCCACCAGTACAAACCGAGCAGCCTCGGGGCTTGCTAGCATAACACAAGGGTATCCAAGTATTTGAGTTTTGAATATATCTCCATATCTGATCATTGTAGTACAAAAGAATGAAATTAGAATTTTTATATTTAATGCATAAATGAGTAACTCATTTGCTATGAATAATAAACCTTCTCTGTTTTGAAGCGAAAAAGACGTTCGGGTCTTGCGTATACATTTGCAGAGTTTCTCCAATGCAAGGCCATCCCATTGAACCTGGGGGAAGCTTAGCTCTAGTTTTATGCAACCTCTTTTCTTTCTTGAAAAAACAATAAGAGAAAAGGGAAGATAAAAAGATTATTGAATAAAAAATAGTTGCTAAAAGCTTCATGGACATTTGGTTTAATTCGGTTAAGAACATGTTGAATCTTGTACAAGATGTTTGCTCGACAAGATCCTATAATGTGAGGGCATAGGGGTCATGGGGTTTATATAGAGACACATGGTTCAATCTCACCACAAGAGGTGAATTATATGTATATCTTACGTATTTGCCACTCATTTTCAAATCCTCATAACTGTATACAAACAGATATATACATAGCTTTTTTATACGTACCCGATAGTAAGTAAGGTAGACCACCCTTTCTTACGTTGACGTTTTATTTTTTTTTTATTTTTTTTTTCACCTCAAAACTTGTATGTTTTAATAAGTTGACATAGCTATCAATTCTTTTGTGATAACCATGGTAATTATTGAAGTTAAAACTAGTTCATTTGACTATCATATGTCAAAACAAGAAGTCAAGAACCTATTTTGGGACGAGTAGATTTGGTTATTCAGTGTTCGTGTTGAAATAACAGTTTGCAGGTAAACAAATGATGAAAATGAATACCTTTCTATAATTTATAGCTTTTTTATCATTGTTTTCTTATTTTCTTTTGCTGCACTTGATTCAGGTACTAGAAATAAGAATGACTTCACTTGGGTAGATTTATGAAGCAAAGCGGCTCCCTTTGTACAAGTTAGTGATTTAAACATCTTATCGTGTAGGGTTGGCAGGTTGAATAGTTGAACCTAAACACGACCCATGTATTTATTCATGTCAAAGACTTATAGACCTCAACCCAACATGGTCCGTTTAACTCATTCATCTAAAGTCTAAACGAGTAATGGGTTGGCAGATTAAACATGTAACTTTAAGCATGACGTGGTTTAATTAAACAGGCTAAACATGCCAACCTGAATTTGACTCATTTATTTAAACGGGTTAAACATGCCACCCCGAACACCTGTTTATTACACAACTTCAGGATGAAACCCAGATTTAGGAAAAAAAAAAAACAGAACCAAGTGAAGATACTTTAAGGACAAATAATAATAATATCCCAAGTAAACCAAAAAGGAATCCTTTTTGTTATGTTAGTTTAAAGTGGATAAAACAAACCCTTTATCTTCCCACAATGATAGTATAATATTGATCTCTATACTGTCATGGCGACCTCCTTTCGGCATGTAAATTGACATGAGAATCTAAGGTGGCCTTAATTAGGGGAAACACCTATTTTTGGAAACAAAAATCTGGAATACAGCAGAAAATATGAATTTATGTGGTTTGAAGCTAATTGCATAAAGTGCATGATACTCATGTAGGCCCCTCTAAGAATAATTGTGGGAAAGTTGCATGCTCAGGTTCTTGATATTTCAACCCAAGAGTCCATAACTCCATAAACATCGTCTAGATGGTCTCATAGACAGAGCCGGTCCTGAGAATTCAAGTGCCTCGGCCGAGCTGGAAAAAAAGGCCCTTAGAATGACAAATGGTAGTTAAGCTGTTATCAAATGATAAATGGTAGTTAATTAGCCGTTAGGACCTAACAGTTATATAAAGAAATATCTTTTTTTAACGAGGACTAGCGTTATATAAATAAACATAGCAAAAATATAGTATTAGAATGACATATCATAATAGCTAACCAATGATGATTCGTGAAGCTCTCCTAGCATTTTTTTAAACAACGATTAACATTATAGTAATAATTTTTTTATTGTTTTATTATTATTATTTAGATTAGATAATTAGATGATTGGATATATTAGGATTATCAACCATGGATCAAATTCGACCCAATATAAGTTATAAGGTTTTAGATAAATTATATATGGCCCAATACATTTAGATAATTGGTACTTTTCGGAAAAAATGGGCCTCACCTGGGGGTGCAGCTCGCCCACCCCCAAGGCCGGCCCTGCTCACAAATGCATCGAGAGCTACATTGTACAGCCTTCTGATGCATGTTTGAGCCCCTACAACGATATCGTTTTTTGAAAATTTGGCAAAAAAAAAAAAAAACAAAATTTGACCAGGAACCTCGATTGGAGTCTTGTTCGATGTTAGTTTAATTCTAGGATCCACTAGAAGGTTGTACACGTATACGCCGATTTCAATATCAATTCAGTACATAAACCGACCGGTGTTTACTCAGTCACATGATATTGAGCTACTAGCTTTTTGGGATATCACTATCAATCAGTATGACACATGAATATGAGCCATAGTGCCATATTATTCAGGTTGAGTTAGGACCAGTTAAGCATTTACTGTTGTCCACCACAAAATGGCACCACCTTTCGTAACTGGGAATGATTGTCACTCGTCACACCATGAATGGTTATGATATATTTCAGATTAAAACCGGCCATTAAAAGCTGCACCTTTTACATAACCTCCTTTAAATCAACCACAATAGTCGGACCAGGGCGTCAAACGAGTCGTTTTCATGTGTTGACGGGTCGAACATGGACCTATAGATAATGTCACACAAATCTAAACACGGATTGTATATACGATGGCTGACACGTGGATCACCCGTTTAACCCGATATTTTTTTGAATCATAGTATAAAATACGAATTTAAACTCAGAAACACAAATGTCTGAAATTATTGTGTTTAAACTACAAAGCATGTCTCGCATTTCTCTTTTAACTTTTAAGTTTTGACATAAAAATACTCCCTAAAATATTTATAAACTAGTCAAATCGCAAACCCACTGTTGATCCCATACTAACAGTATAAGCTTCAACGTGAACTCATAATGTATATAACAATTATCAACTTGTGTGGGTAGTGACACTGACTTTTTTCTAATTTTTTAATTTTAGTATTAATTATACACCTCATAATATAAATAATATATGTTTTTAACACTATAGTTTAGAACCGTTACCAACTTGCGTGAACGGTAATTTTGACTTTTTTTATAAGTTTCTATTGTATGCCTTATTTTTTAACCCTATAGTTTTGTTTTTTTTTCTTAACTCCCATTCGTTCAATTTTATTAAGACTAAATACGCGGTTGCGATAATTTTTTTTCTTCGCTTCAATTTTGAAATAAATATTTATTTTATTGGTAGAGTCGTTTAGAGAATTAATTTGGATTTTCTCTTTTGGTTGCTTTATCGAGTGTCGCTACCATACCGATATCGTAACGTAATGAAACGAACAGACACCGACCGCCGCTGCGTAAGGGGGGAGGGGGGGGGGGGGGTATTCAAACCCACAAATTTTTGTTTAGACATAACACATGAACAATGCTAATATCTATACCTAAATACCTTTGCTTAGATCAATGAGTTTGAATACTTAGGATAAGGTGTCATGGTAAATGAAGGTAGGCTGTTGGGATTATCGTATAATTTTGTTTTGGTTGTATTTGTTGTCGGGATTTGAATGTAGTTTTCTACAAGATTTGGCACTTTATCTTGAAACCGAACCTTATCCTTGATGCAACTCTAAATTTAATATGCATACGAAAACTATATATGTGGTTAATCATATATAGTACTTTCGGGATGCTTATTGGTATTGGATATGAACTAGGATGAGATCGGTGCCGGCATGGTACTGTAAATGAGTAAAAACACAAACCGTACACCGTACAGATTATGGGGTGTGATACCAATTTGGTACCGGCAGCGCAAAAATTCCAAAGCATACTAAAACAGAAAGTCATTAAAATAAATACCGGTACCAATGTTCAAACGGTATCGTTTCAGAAGAATGGTATCGGTACTTGATAAAAAAAATGTTAATCCTTAATATGAATCATGTAGTTAACTTCCTAATGTCATTACTCATTAGGGTACTAAATTTCTTAGTAGAGTTGAAAGTTCGATTTCTTATATTGTTAGTTGAATAATTGTGTTGCTAAACTAGGCTATAGACCCGTGTACTATATGAGGTTAAGTATAACTAATAATACAAAAAAAATTATAATAAATAATTACATATTATAACATTTAATAATGGAAGATCACAAATCAATCTTACATTTATAATTTACAAATACATTAATACAAATCTCTAAAAACTTCTTTGTAGACAACACTTGATATCCCTACTCAAAAGATTACAATCTTTAATAACAGTTAACATATTAAATCCGTCTATGTTTTTCACTTTGGAAAAGCCACATATAGAACATGTGAAAACACTGACTATTTTAAAAGTAAATCAGCTCTATATAGCGACTGTCCTTGAATTTTATTTATTGTCAGCGCGAAACATATTCCGATAGAAAAATGTATTCTTTGATCTCGTATCTTACACTTGGGCTCACTGTGTGAAATGAAAAAGTATAACATTTGTTGAATTTTTAAACTAATTTTTCTTAAGTTATATGTTTTTTTATATGATCTAAACATGTTATTGAATTTAATAGTAAACTTATTATTGAAGGAGGATGATATATGAGGATTTTAAATAATAAAATTAAAATTATGGATAATAGCAAAAGAGATCATTTAGGTATGAATTCAATTTTGAAATTATATCAATTGCCATAAAGTACGATATTGAATATTTGATTTACCAAAAATTTCGGTATTCACTATTATAAATTAAGAAAGAAATTATTTCTACGTTTATAATAAGTGATATCTATATGTTGATCTTTTCTTAAAAATAATAGGGTAACTTACACCTTTCGTCCTTTATGTTTGTAGCGGGTTGCAATGAATGACCTTTAACTTCAATAATTACAGTCACAATCCTTTATTGGAAAACTCATTACACATTTCGTCCTTTAGCACTAACCAGGTTAAAAATTTAAGTTAAGTCTATTCACTTAAGGGTATTCCGGTCATTTCACACTTTTATTTAAAATGTCTCTAAATTAAAACAACCATCACCACCGTCAGTTACGACCACCACCATCGCCCCGCCGCCAACTGTAACGCCCGGCTCTTTTGTACCCTCCATTTATAGAAAGTTTTGTTCGTATTTCTATTTTTGGAAACCTTGTATTCTTGTAATCGTTCTTTCCTTGTAATCATTGTAAAACCGAGACTTGGATCATTAATGAAACTCGTATTTTGTTATACACACTTTATGTATGCTCGTACACTTGAATTGATGAAACAATTGTTGATTATTCATTATTCTTGGAAACTAGGTGCTAAACTTGCTATTATTTAAACTCGTGTTATATATATTCCATTCATGATTGAGCACTTGAATTGAGAAACAAATTGGTATTTACTCGGGATGTTCGCGAACTTATGTTAAACTATTGAACACGTGGTATTCATCTTTTATACAAAACTTATGCTTAGTCATACTCAATTTACACTTGTGCAACCTTTAGGACATGTTACTTATGCTTAGGAACCTTAAATAAGTCACAAAACCCGTCCTAAATAACAATTGGATATGTTGCAAACAATAAAACTTAAAATAAAAATTCTTGTGCTTCTGACCATGGCTTACGGACCGTAAGCCACCACCCTTACGGTCCGTAAGGGTGTCTGGGCGGACAGAAAACACACCAGCTCGTGAATTGGCACGAAATCCCATGTTTTCTTCTTCCCCAATCAGCTCTAATCCACCTCTAATCACCTCCAATCACCCCTAACCTCTTACCCTATAAATACAACCCTTCTCCAAGCATTTTTACACTTTCACAACTCTCTAATCTTCTCTAAGCCACCATGGCTTACGGACCGTAAGCCACCACCCTTACGGTCCGTAAGGGTGTCTGGGCGGACAGAAAACACACCAGCTCGCGAATTGGCACGAAATCCCATGTTTTCTTCTTCCCCAATCAACTATAATCCACCTCTAATCACCTCCAATCACCCCTAACCTCTTACCCTATAAATACAACCCTTCTCCAAGCATTTTTACACTTTAACAACTCTCTAATCTTCTCTAAATCACTCTCAAAGCTCTTGTAAATCAGAATTTTGGGCAGATTCATACTCTTCCACTAAAGTGAGTATAACTTGCTCATCTCTCAACCAAATCACTTGGTTCTTCTTCCTACTTCTTTGGATAATCTTGGGGTTTGATTCCTTGGTTTCT
Organism: Helianthus tuberosus; assembly: GCA_030545235.1. Classification (NCBI taxonomy): domain Eukaryota; kingdom Viridiplantae; phylum Streptophyta; class Magnoliopsida; order Asterales; family Asteraceae; genus Helianthus; species Helianthus tuberosus. Next base: position 56,932,298 of record CM060406.1, read on the forward strand.
CCTTGGAGAAATCAGACCTGGAATTGCCCTAAATATGTCCATAAACTTTCTGTTTTGTTTATACTCTTTTAAAACTTGTTTAAACTTATCAAAATTCATCTCAAACTTATTTACTAATGCTTACAACCTATCCCATGGTTGATTAAGTGTTAGAAGCATGATTGAGACATACAAATCAGAGGTTAAACCTCAAATATTCTCTGTTTTGTTTAGGGTATTTTACCCACAAGTCATGTTCGAGCTTAGATCTTGATGTAGAGTGATTGTGGAACAACTTGGGTTGTTCCAACATAAAATCCTCACATGATTTGATGATTTCTCTTAGTTTAGATTATTTACATACTTGTATTAATCATAGTTCTTGACCCTCCTTGGTTGTTTTTACATCAAGTGAAGTGGTGAACATTCAAGGGGTTCCTAAATGGAAGCTTGTCATTCCTACCCCATACATGACATCCATGATACTAGAGGTGCCTAAATGAAGATTTAATCTTCTACCTCCTACTTGACTTATTGGACTAAATAACATATAATACTTAACCTAAATATATATATACACTCATTCGAACCTTTAATGTTAAACTTGTGTTTATATGTTAAAGTAGTAGAATATCATCTAAGACCTAAAACTCTAAGTATGATTCTAATGGGTGTACTACCCATAAAAACATTCTAACCATATTGGTTACATAGTGTCATACAAGGGTTATAAAGTTAAAGATGATTATTTTTAATATCATACTTTATGTTATGTTAAACTCCAAATTTATAATCTTCCGTTTAACGCCAAACTCACACACCTATGTTTCCTCGTGTAGAAGGACTAGGTGCTCCAAACTAATCCATCCACAAACTCACTCGCGGGAATTCCAAGAAGGAAAGCTTGCAACCACGGTGAGTATACTCGATCCCTTTTTCCCCTTTACACTTCGGGATGCAACATGTATAACTATGCAAACAACTTTTAAACTCAATTAAACTTACTCTATCCATGATTAAACATGAAACTAATGTGACTTACTTGTTATTCTCGTGTGCTATGTGAACGATTTGGAACGTTATATGCTCATTAACTTTGCTCGCCCACCTTAACAATTATAGCGCTATAGGATTAACGCCCCGCCCGTTATACTTTTGGGTATTGTTAAGTTAAACATTACCACCCCGCTAAACTTTTGGGATTAGGCTCTTTTATGCGTTGTATTCTCGGGTTTGATCATATTGTACGCCAAAATTGCATACTAGTAATCACATATTATGAATCATGTTGGACTTGAGTTTTTATTCTATTATGCTATGTAAACAAACTTGTATACTCGCCTTTGCTTTTGCATTGAAACTCTATTTTAATACATGTTGCAGGTTAAATTGTTGAAGTATGATGAAAGATGAAACAAGAATAGGGTGGACTAGATACACACCTATAAATCGTTTATTTTTTTTATGTTATGTTATTTGTTGAAACAATGTTGTATTTTGTTTTGATTATTGTATGACAATTTAGCAATTGCAATGAAATTCGAATTTAATTAAATATTGTCACATAGTGTTATGAAGTCTCTTGCAATCTATACACACTTCGTCTCATCCCGATGTTTCCGCCATCGGTTGGGGTGTGACACCAACCACCACCATCTGCTGCCAACCACCACCTGCTACCAACTATCACCACCACTCCCTCCTGCCATAGATATGTGTTAATTACATTAAATAAGCGAGAGAAAGAGGAAAATAAACAAGAGAGAGAGAGAGACACATATATGAAATTTGTTGAACCTATTATCTTCAATAACAAAGAGAGACACATAAATGAAATTCGTTGAGCACTAAATTTCCAAGTCTTCAATTAATTGAACCTACCATCGGTCACTGTCTTCCTCCTCTGTTAGGACACCATTTTGTCTAAAATAATATTAAAAATTAAATCTTAGAACTAAATAATAAGATTTAAAGGGTCAAATGTATACCTTTCTATTGTCCTCGATATAAGATCTAAGAAGGTATCACCGATATTGCTTCTTGTCTTCATCTGACGATTTTTTATTGTCTTCATCTGAAGTCAACATAGTGACATTTGGCCATCTCCACAGCAACAGAAGGTGAAATCTAATAATGCAATCAACAGAGCTTATCCACTAAACTTGCAGCTCACATGAGAATATCAATAGAATGTGGTGTTTGAATGTGTGTTTTAAAAGTAATCATAGGACATTCAATACACAGATCAAATAACCATTTGCGATAAAATGGTTTGTAGAAGATATTGTTTAGAGCAAATCTGAAAAGATGGTGAATTGGAAAAATGACCAAGGGCGGTGACAGGCTTTAGGTGACTGGTGGCAGCTGACAAGCACGCTCAAATTACCACCACCGGAAAAACGACTAGTGGCGGAGGCATCCGACGGCTATGAGTGGATTCAGGTGGGATACGGTGGTGGTGGTGGTGGTGATGGAGGTTGGTTGGAGATAGATAGAGAAAGAAGGAGAGAGATATTCTAAGGCTGGGAATGGGGAATGCTCATTCTATTTACACCCCTCCTCTTTACTAATTACACATCCCCTACAAAAACATCACATCCATCATAGCTTTTATTTTTGTTTTTAGTGTTTTTTGGCTTTTAGTTGTCTTCTTTTTAATTATTACTTATTTATTTTTTGTTTATTAGTTATTATTATAACTAAATAGTAAAAGAAACATGCACTTTTTATTTATTTATTATTATTAGCAGCAGCAGCAGCAGTAGTAGTAGTAGTAGTACATTATTTATTATTACTCTTTAGTTGTTATAATTTATCAAATTATACTTATAGTTGTAACAAAAGCTATATAAAAATAAGTACTTTTTTACAAAATTAATATCATTTAATAACTTACATACCGATCTTTAATCTATAACAGAAAATGTAGCAGGTTGTGCTATCCAAGAATTATACATATTTTGACGTGATTCAAATATATTCTCCCAGCCAGCTGCATCATTTTCTCTCATTAATTTCCATAGGTTGTTTGTGCTGGCAATTGGATACTCTCCTTGCAATTCTACCATTATAAAATGGTTACCATTCATGTGTGCAATTGTAATTATTTTTTTTTCTGGGAACTCGTGAAGGCCTCTCCAAAGCGAAAAACAAGTAGAACTGTTTCTTTTTTCTTGAGGTAAAAAATGAACGATAACATTAAACTTGTTCGCAATCAAGAATCCTGCCTCTGGCATAATCATCCAGTGTTTTTCAGGTGCAACCCCCGATCCTGACCAAGCCAAGGACGTGAACACATCTTCGAATGAGCCTAAGAAAGCCTTAGTGTACTTATTTCTAAACTTGAGTAGCTCTTCCATCAGTGATATCCGGATAAATAACCATTCATCTTCATCGTAACCAAGAGCAGAAGCTGTCGCCCGAAACCCACAATTTCCATCACCTAATACGTTATGTATGTGTGTAACATACGCATGGAAGATTTTTGGAATTAGATGAATATATTTATGTATCACTTGTGATGCTTGATCTTGGTTCAATCCCATGAAGTCATAGCCTGGCGCACTTGTAGCGTTGGCGAAGGAACTTTGTCCCACAATATCTTGGTTCAACCCCATGAAATCATATCCCGGTGTGTTTAAAAGGTTGGCAAAAAAACCTTGTCCGTCAGTATCTTGGGTCATGAACGGACTTTGTTCACCAGGAACTTGGTAGTTTACAAATGGACTAGCGTAGTAGCCCGTATTATCATTATAGTCCTTGAATGGTTTTTTTTCATCAATATCTTGATTTATGAACGAACTTGGTTCACTAGGCATTTGATAGTTCACATCTGGACAGATGTAACCAACATCAGTGGCGGAACTAGAAGAAAATTTCAGGGGTATCCCAAATTTTTTTAAACGTACATTCGTAAAACGGAGCATTTTTTACCGTACATTCAGTGACGGATACACGATTTTATTTGCATGAAGTCATTGTTTGATGTTTCAATTTATACAAGCGAACATAAATATTTCTGATAGAGTAAATTACGTTTTTGGCCCCTGTGGTTATATCACTTTTACCATATTAGCCCAAATTAAGAATTTTTAACATATCTGCCCTGCATGGTCTTTATAACTAACCATTTTGGCCTCTAAGTCTAACTATTTTGACCCCCCATGGTCTCTATAACTAACCATTTTGGCCCCCATGATCTCTAGACTTAGGGGCCAAAATGGTTAGCTATAGAGACCATGGGGGCAGATATGTTAAAAATTCTTATTTTGGGCTAATATAGTAAAAGTGATATAACCACAGGGGCCAAAAAACGTAATTTACTCTTTCTGATATGTACTAACAATTCATCACGAACTTTAATTTAGTATATTTGTTAAAGCATTTGAGGTTTTTTAATACTGAATAATCTCGAAAATAAAGCATTTTTTATACTGTGAAAAGTGTTATCCGGCATTTACATAGTTTAAAAAATAGATGGCTTGTGATAAAAGATTGTTATAAGTAGTAAGCTCTAAATAAAAAAAAAGAAATTAATAAACTAACAAATAATAAGTTGATTAACCAATAAATAATATGCTTGATTAATTAAACTAAATAGATAATAAACATTAAATAATAGTATGTAAGATAAAGTTAAATTGTATTTGTAAATTGTAAACAATAAATAAAATAGATAAAACAGAAAACGATTGGCCGGTGAGCACATATGGGTTGCAGGCTTGCAGCCCACTTCCAGAAAACAAAACCCAAATAATAACCCTTATCTTTTGGCTTTAATTTATAAAACCTGAAGAGTCGTCTTCTTCGTTGATCTTTCTGCAACACGGACAGAGATCTCACTCTTCAAAACAAAACCACAAAATCCCTGCAGAAACATGCTCTTAACTCTTAGGGGTGTCCTCGTACATGTTTAGGGGTGTCCTAAGTCTAAAAATCGAAAAAAAAAATAACAAATTTACACTACTCGAAAAAAGTTGAGCCGTAGCCCGGGACCAGGCTGTTTGTGCACTGGGTCCGCCCCTGACCAACATAATCATTATAGTCCCTTAATGAACTTTCTGTAGCAGCCTCTAGATACCCGAATGAACTATGTCTCCAAGGCTCTTGAGTGTAATCATGCTCTTGGAAGTTCACAGATGAACTATGCCTGGCAGGTTCTTGAGTGTAATCTTGCTCTTGATAGTTCGTAAATGAACTGTGCCTTGCAGGCTCTTGAGTGTAATCATGATCTTGGGAGTTCCCAAATGGATTGTGCCTTGGAGGCTTTTGGGAGTAGCTTCGTTGAAGGGGAGGTTTAGCAATTACAGGGTTCGGTTTTTTTTGTTGTTTGGATTTTGTAGTTGGTCGTCCACGAGTATTTTCTTTAACATCAGGTTCTTCAACAAAAGGTATGCTTGGATTGGTTATTTCTTTTAACTTTTGTAGTAAACTTTTCTTTCCAGGCTTGGATCGATTATCAAAGGCTTTTTTAAAACTTTTCAACTCGACGTCACAAGTAATATCCTCACAATATACTGGTAACTCGAGTTTCCTCCAAAATTCATCGACCGAATCTAAAGGAATAGATTGACCTGCATTGAAGCATAAGTTGTCAACTTTTAAATATTACCATAAAAACTTTTTGATAATTTATATTTTCTTAGTTTAATATACTGACCTGCTTTCTTATACTTTGAGATTTCACAAGCACAAGGTAATCCATAACACTTATGAACTTGACAACGACAATGTGAACGATTTAAACGACGCTCTGCTATTATTATATCAAGTGCTTCATGAGAAATAAAACCACGTAATAGCTTCAACATTGGTAGGTTGTGTTTATGCATTAGAACAGTTCTACTTTTTTCGAAACTATCTTTAACTATTGTATATTGCGAGTTCACTACTTCATCAACGTGACCAATAAACTTATCTAAGGTACAATTTGCTGAATTCAAGAATCTTTTTAACTTGGCATGCTGGCTATCAACTCTGTTAGTTGTCTGATTTCCGAAATGCAAGCATTCGTTAGTCCATACGGACACAAACATTTCTTTATACTTGTTTAACCAAGTACTTGTATGATATTTTATGAATGAAGAATAAGTCTTCCAACTTGTTTGAAACTCCATTGGTAGAAATTTCAAAAGTATACCCTTTATCTTGTAAAAGAGACATTAGCATCTCCATCAGAGATTTCCCTTTATGCTCCTTTGCTCGAATTTTATCACCTGCGTTATATATGATTTTAATCGTAGAGACATTATTTTCATCATGCTCCTTCATAATACGTAAAATATATTTTGGCAACACATGCTTCCCCGTCAACTCTGCGACCAGTTGGTGTTCGTTAGGTGTCAACCGTTTGAAGATTCGGTGTCCCTCCATATATTCTCTGGGTGGATGATTATGTTCACCAGGTTTGACTTTTAACGTCCAAGAACCATTCTCATTTTAAAATTTCCCTACCATTTCAAACGGGCAATTAATCTTTCTAGTGCCGGTCTCTTTACTTGAATCTTTAACTGATTTATACATGATGTATGTAAAATGCAACATATAAATTACATCAAATGAGGCATAAAACTAACCCTTTTTAAGTACTAATATTGGAAAAAGAGTGTTTTTGTCTTCCTTTTGTATTTTCAGGATTAAATGAGCTCAAACACGCAAAAGAAGCAAAAAGACAGCTAAATCCAACATAAATACAAGAAAAGGAATATTAGTGGACTGCCCGACCCCTCAACGGCACCTTCCAAAGCAAAATAGAGAAATCAGAAGACTGAACACGCCCCATGCTCAGCCAGCACGGGGCCGTGCCCAAGAAGCAGCAGAAAAGACAAACCTATAGAAGCTTCTATTGCCCACCACGGGCCGTGCTCAGCGGACACGGGGGCGTGTCGAAAGTACAGCAGGCGCATTTATTGTAATTGCGAATTACAATTAATGAGGAGAGAGATTGTCAGACAGACACGGGGCCGTGCCCAGCGGACACGGGGCCGTGTCCAGCTCTCTGTTCAGCCTATAAATAGGAGGGCTTGGATTCATTTCATCTCATCCCTTGGCACACCACCTCTCTCACACTTCATCCACCACCCACCACCATCACAACACCATCATCCACCACCATCATCCATTGTCCATCGTAGAGTGTGTGAGTCGTCTCGGGATCCAAGATTGATCGTAAGAGTTCTTGACAATCAAGGCCATGTTTGCCTAAGTCTCTTACATCACTTGGTGAAGACAAAGTGTCTAGTATAATACTTTTTATTTCTAATCTTTTGCACTTTTTATTTGGTTTTGTATTAATGACTTTAATAACTAGTTACTTATGTTGAAGGTGATCTTTCCTTATCGTTTGTCCGTGGTGTCTTGGCATTATTTTACTGTCTATATAAAATAAAGGATTTTCACCATTCATATCTCCACGGTCTATATGGAGATATGTTGGCTACCTGGTCGGGGGTTAAGGGAACGGTTTGGTAAAGGTCTTGCCATTGTTCAGCGTTTAGAGGTCCTGCAATGGACCTGGGTCAAATTTAGTAGGATCTCCTTCAATACTTCACGGTATTGGATGGCGGGGGTCCAAACTCTTTGATCCCCTCATAAGTTAACTACTATTAATACTATAACCCGGCTATTTAGGACTGTATCCCTGCTGACTCAGACTACTTAGCCGAGGGTAACGTCACCGCCAAAAGCGGGGCCTACCACAATACTGCATTAATAACTTAATTCATTATCTTCCAATAATCCACCCTTTTAGGATTGTATCCTTGCAGACTCAAACTACTGGGGTGAGGGTAACGTCACCTTCAAAAGAGGGGCCTACTACAATAACTAAGATAATCTCTTAATTATGTGCAAAAGTGCGGAAATAATCAAAGGTTATACTAGATACGAGTCGGAACCAAGTGATTCATCTTGTCTATCTGTTTTTTTTCTTTTATTTTTATTTTCAGCATTTTAGTTAGTTTTTAATTTTCTTAGTTTAAAACATTTTTCTAAACTTTTATTTTGGTTAGACGTTGAGGATAAACCGGTACTAAAAGCTCCTGTGTCCTTGGACGACCTCGGTATCTTACCAACGCTATACTACACTCAACGATGGGTGCACTTGCCCATATGTGTGTTTAGTGTTAGTGAAATATCGTGTTTTATAAATTTAAAACTTGGCTAAAATAAGTGTTAAAAAGGGCTTAAAATATACACCTAAAATAAGTAACACTTTACCGCACATCAAGTTTTTTGGCGCCGCTGCCGGGGACACAAGGATTTTAAGAAAGTTAGGAATCAACGGCCTAATCATCTTTTATTTTTGTTTTTAATTTTTTAGGATTTTTCTTAGTTTTTCAGCTTCTGCAGAGCTCAGCACGGGCCGTGCCCGGTCAGACACGGGCCGTGCCCAGCATCATCACTGGCAGTTTTTATTTTCTGAGTTACAGAGAGCTGAACACGGGGCCGTGTCGGTGCAACACGGGGTCGTGTCCAACTCCCAGTAACTGGGAATCCAGAAAACAATTACTGTATCTCTAACCACGGGCCGTGTTCACTGAGCACGGGGCCGTGGTGAACTTTCTGACCAACGTTCTTTTCTGTTTTTATTGCAGGACTTGGAACCCAGGTGCCACATTTGACCCTCCTACGTAGTGCATGAGCTCCAGTTCTAGTAGAGACATAAAAGAACCCTTGGAAGAACCCGAACGCTTTCTCAGAAAAAGACTTAAAGCTAAAAATCAAGAAAAAGCTTCGGGGGACCCAATTCCAATGGCGGACCAACGTACCCTCATGGATTACCTACGGCCTACCGTAGGCAATCTCGGCGCCGCTATCAATGCACCAAATGTCGAGGCCAACAACTTCGAACTTCGGCCGCATTTGATACAAATGTTCCAAAACTCCGCAACCTTCCACAGGCTTGCGGACGAGGATCCCCATCTACATATTACTAACTTCTTAGAAATATGTGATACCTTTCGGATCAATGGAGCATCAAATGACGCCATCCGCCTTCGAATGTTTCCTTTTTCACTAAAAGACCGAGCTAAGGCTTGGCTTAACACCCTCCCAGTTGGATCGGTAAACACCTGGGATGAACTCGCCCAAAAGTTTTTGTATAAGTATTTCCCTCCTGCTAAAACGGCTAAATTAATGACTGAAATTAATACATACTCACAAGAGGATGGGGAATCCTTATATGAAACTTGGGAAAGGTTCAAGGAGCTTCTAAGAAAGTGTCCTCACCACGGTCTAGCGGTATGGCAACAAGTATCCACTTTCTACAATGGATTGTTGCCACACACAAGACAAACACTTGATTCAAGCTCCGGGGGACTTTTAGGTAATCGTCGTCCAAATGAAATATATAACCAAATTGAGGAAATTGCTCAAACCAATTTTCAATGGCACACTCCCCGAGGTAATAAATCCATTGCCCCGGGCGCCCATAAGGTTGATGAAAGCACCTCTTTACAAGCCCAAATCGAGACCCTCTCTTCAAAAATCAAAAAGCTAGAAATGACAAAAACGGCCTCGGTTATGTCTTGTGAAGGGTGTGGTGGGTCACATGAAAATTGGAGTTGTATGAAAGAATTAGATGAACAAACTGAAACGGTAAACTACATGGATAATAGACCTAGGTCGTCGGGTCCTCCAACGGGTACCTACAACCAAGGATGGCGTAACCACCCAAATCTTGGTTGGAGAGATCCCGGCAATAGTAGTAATCAACAAAACCAACGAACTAATTTTCAACAACCGCAAAATTTTTCTCAACAACAAGGTGGAAGAGAAAGGCTTGAAGATACTGTATCTCGCCTCATCTCTGACACTGAAAAGAAAAACTCGGATCGATTTCAACAATTGGAATCGAATTTCAGAAATCAACAAGCTAGCATTCAAAACGTTGAAAAACAATTAAATCAACTAGCTCAAAATTTCTCCGAGAGACCACAAGGCGCGTTACCTAGTAATACCGAAACGAACCCGAAGGCACAAGTACATCTCATCACATTAAGAAATCGAACCGTGGGACTCGAGGATGCTCCATTACCGCCAAATGAAAGAAGCCATTCTAGCCAGCCTATAACTCCTCCTGCGCCAGAAAAGGCTTCTACACCAAATCAGGAGGCCACCAAGACTCCTCAAATTCCATACCCCGGTAGGTTAAATCGTCAAAAGACTGATGAGCAATTCGCGAAGTTCGAAAGCTTACTAAAACAATTGCATGTTAATATTCCTTTTATTGAGGTCCTAACCCAAATGCCTAAATATGCAAAATTCATGAGGGATTTCCTCACTCACAAAAGGAAAATTGAATCATTGCAATTAGTTAACTTAGGCGAAGAATGCTCAGCTCTAGTACTCAACAAACTTCCACAAAAGAAAATCGACCCCGGGAGCTTCACAATCCCTTGTTCGATTGGAAAGTCCCCCGTCCGAAATGCTTTAGCCGATCTTGGGGCTAGCATCAACCTCATGCCCACATCAATGTTCAAGCGACTCGGCCTAGGAACAACAAGCCCTACAAAGATGAGCATACAACTCGCCGACAGGTCCGTCAAATTCCCACAAGGTGTCGCCGAAAATCTGCTAGTTAAGGTTGACAAATTCGTCTTTCCAACCGACTTTGTCATCCTAGACATGGAGGAAGACACCGATGTCCCTCTCATCCTCGGGAGGCCATTTCTAGCCACCGCCCAAGCGTTGGTGGATATGAATGACGGAACTCTTACATTGAAGTTTGGGGATGAGGAAGTGAAATTTGAATGTGGAAAGCGAGTAGAGGAAGAAGATCCGGTCAACTACATGAAGGTCATAGACTCAAGCTTGGATGACGCTCTCCGACGGTGTAACATGGGATGCAACACATCCCACTTGAGTAACATATGACCAGGCTTTGGGTCTAGCCAAGGACCCTTATAAACGTGGCGCACCATGGAGGCATTCCACGGAACTATCCTTAGTTTAATTTAGATTATTTTTTATGTTTTCTAGTTAGTTTTAACTTTCATGAATAAAACACACTCATGGTGGTAAAGGATGAAAAGGGGAACGAGAAAAATGAACCCATGCACAAGAACAAGACAACCCGACAATTCTCTCCATTTCAGAAGGTTCAACACGGGCCGTGCCCAACCAACACGGCCCCGTGCTGAGCACCCTGTAGAAAATGCCCAGTTCAGGTAACTGGACACGGGCCGTGTTCACCCAACACGCCCCCGTGTCCAGGCTTCTGTTTCTCTTGTTTTAGTTCTGTTACTGGCACTTGAACACGGGGCCGTGCCCGGACAACACGGGGCCGTGTTCAGTGCCCAGTAACAAAATTTTTTGCTTTTTAAACACTATTTTACACATCTAATCAACCTAAAATTTTATTTTTGGGACACATTGAGGACAATGTGTAATTTAAGTGTGGGGGGATGCTAAAACCTTGAACTTTGCAAGTCCTAAATACAAGCCTTACACAAAACTCTATTGGAACCGCTAATCACCCCAAAAATTTTTTCAAAATTTCATTTTTTTTACTTGTCTAGGTTTAACTCGGGAAATTCAAGTTCTCAAAAAGGTTATATTTTCACAAATTTACAACCGATAGCGTAGTGATAAAAAGAACCAACATAAGAAAATTATGAAAAGGCATGACAAACTTATTTAAAATTTGATTATATATACTTGATCACATAAAAACCCATTCCCACAAAAGTGAGTTTTGAGCCTTTATTGAGCACACAATTACATATCATTAGACTAAATGCTCATTTTTCGTTTCTTGTGTGAATAGCCGCTTGGTTCTTACGACTCTAGAACTTGCCATGATGATACATTCCCGGTCCTTATCAACTTAAACCCGAGTAAGTAAATGATGGAGGCATTAGGACTAACCCTTTTCATTTCTACACCATTATTTTTCTTTTTCTTTTACCACCCCCTAGTTAACCCCTTTGAGCCTAAACCTTTTCATTTCATCACCCAAAAAAAAAAAAAAAAACCCTTTTACCCACCAAAAACCTTTTTCATTTTTTTCCCCTTTGTTTTAGTAACAAGTTCGGTTTTTCATATGAAAAAAAAAAAATTTGAAGATGAAGCAAAAAGAAAATAAACAAACAAGTTCATCAAAAATAACTTTGTTTGAATAAATGCTTCATCAAAATAAAAATAGAAAGTCTTACGAAAACCGACACTTGTTACGTTTTTCGCCCTTTTCTACTAACCACTAACCACTATCCCAACCACCTACCTTTAACCCAAGCCTAACCCTTAACCCACAAAGTCCTCTTGATATTTACAAAGGTATAAAAGTTAAAAAGGAGGAGGATTGATTGCTTGGCAAGCCTATGGTAGGAATAAGTTCCATGCCGCTCTCGAGTGATTCACTAAAAATACACCTTCGGCCGAGTGTGAGTGACTTCTCCCGTGAGGTATGTGAACTTGTATGGAATTTTAAAAAGGCATGTTATGCCCAAATAAGTAATTTCTCCTATGAAAAGTTCTAAATAAATCATTACGAATAGAATTGTAAATAAATAAAAATACAACCCAAAAAGATCTTGGATATCCCGACACTCTACGACAAGCCCAAAACCTTCTCTTCTACCTATTCCATTTGGGAGTGTAAGCCACATATTAAAGAGTTTTTCTTGAGGACAAGCAAAAGTTCAAGTGTGGGGGTATTTGATGTATGTAAAATGCAACATATAAATTACATCAAATGAGGCATAAAACTAACCCTTTTTAAGTACTAATATTGGAAAAAGAGTGTTTTTGTCTTCCTTTTGTATTTTCAGGATTAAATGAGCTCAAAAACGCAAAAGAAGCAAAAAGACAGCTAAATCCAACATAAATACAAGAAAAGGAATATTAGTGGACTGCCCGACCCCTCAACGGCACCTTCCAAAGCAAAATAGAGAAATCAGAAGACTGAACACGCCCCGTGCTCAGCCAGCACGGGGCCGTGCCCAAGAAGCAGCAGAAAAGACAAACCTATAGAAGCTTCTATTGCCCACCACGGGCCGTGCTCAGCGGACACGGGGGCGTGTCGAAAGTACAGCAGACGCATTTATTGTAATTGTGAATTACAATTAATGAGGAGAGAGATTGTCAGACAGACACGGGGCCGTGCCCAGCGGACACGGGGCCGTGTCCAGCTCTCTGTTCAGCCTATAAATAGGAGGGATTGGATTCATTTCATCTCATCCCTTGGCACACCACCTCTCTCACACTTCATCCACCACCCACCACCATCACAACACCATCATCCACCACCATCATCCATTGTCCATCGTAGAGTGTGTGAGTCGTCTCGGGATCCAAGATTGATCGTAAGAGTTCTTGACAATCAAGGCCATGTTTGCCTAAAACTATACCTTATCCATTGAAAACCCAGACATCTCTTTAGCTTTTCTGAATGATATGATGAAGCATAAGTAGATCACTGGCTGAACAAGTTACTCTATTAATATAGAATAATAACGATGCAGCTCTTTGAATAGCTTCCTTGAGTATAGCCCGAAGAAGCTTCAGTTAGAGTGAAAGATAAAATTGAAGAAGCTGAAGTTAGAGTGAAAGAAAAAATTGGGACTGTAGGATCGTTTGTACAACCAAACGAGTCGTTCGGAAGAGATCTCGTCCAATACGAGAGGCGGAAACAAACGTATCGGAGTTATTTCAGCTACAAACACACGAGAATCACTTTAACTATCTCTTGTATTGATTCAATGACGATTACAGACCTGGAGATACTTCGGTAAAGCTTCGCTACCGGAATGACCAAGTTACAAATGAAAACAACAAGTCCACTATTTATACTAACTCCACTTCGTTTGAACAAGCATCTCCAGTTCATACGAACTGGCCACTTCGTTTGAACTGGCCACTTCGTTTGAACTGGCCACTTCGTTTGTATCCTGTTAATCTTGAACTGTGTGACTTGTTTCATCTATTCTATTACATGACTCGATACAAGACGAAGTCGACAGACGTATGCACCAACAGACTCCCCCTCGGATGTTGACGAGTCTTCGGTATGCCTTCAGAACATCTTCAGTCTTGATCAGTCTTCAAGCTCTCTCCAAAGTATCTGACAATGTAAGCATCCTAAATCTCTATCATCTTTTCTTCTCTTTCTTATCAGCAATAACAGCATCTGGCTTTAACCAATCAGAAACCTTGCTTTTTCATCTTCAGACTCCCCCTTTCAATCAACTAGGGATCGTAGTCTGGCTAACCTGCACATTCTCTACCTCAAAGTAAATTTCACAAATTTAAAATTTAACGAATTTAATCTCACTTGCAGGTATTAAACACTCAATAAATGATTTTTACAATGTTAATCTTTGATAAACCACTTGAAGAAATATCATTTTTCAACACCACACACACTCCCAAACCTGATCGTCATGTTCAGCACTCGGAATTTTGAAAATCAGCTTTTCAACATTAGTTGTCTAAAATCTTTTTGAATTTTCAAAAAATTTATGCTAAAACACACCGAAAATCTTTTTGAATTTTGAAATAAAAAAAAATGCAGTAAAGAAATATTTACACACACTATTTTTGTGAGTTTGTGTAAGAGGATCATATCAGTTTTTGAGACAAATCACCAACATCGTTAAGCTTTATACATTTTAAGTTTTAAACGATTCACTTTGATTGTCGATATACTGATCCATTTTAAATCCTCACACAAATTTCAATTTACTCAGGATACGATTTAGATGTCTTATGAACTTAGCTCATTCATGTGTCCCACCTCTTGAATATACTCCCGTATCCAGAATCCCAATATTCAGTCTTACAGGTGAGTATACTACAATGATATCTGTACATAAATTAGGTAATGCGAGGGCCGAGGGATCTCAGGTCGATACTTCTGTATACGCAGAGAGATATCAGCTTCGACTTTACGGTATGTCCCCTTTAAAGGATCTTTTAGCTACAACAGCAGCGACTATCAATTTTATTGTTTCGTCTGCATGCTGAGGGTTTATGCTATGTTTCAAGCATTTGCGAAAAGTATTATCCAAGGACTAGGTCAGAACTTCCATTCAGCAGAAGTCCCGGAATAATACCCCAGATATCGTTGAGTATAAAAACCTAGTATATCAGAATACGAGACCTTTCAAACGAGATTTCAAGGGTTACCTATATATCCAAGTAGTGTTCCCCACGAATTTCACAAGTTTGAAATTTTAGGTTTATATCCTGAATAAATCTACTAAATGTGCGAAAACCTATCGACACATCATCAGTGAGACCGTTTATCACTTTTTATCTTACTAATTCTTTAGCATGCCGTGATCGTCCACTGATGTACTATCATTTCCTCTTTTATACAACAAAACTCATTTTCATTTTATCATGTTTTTGTCTTTTTCAAATTTTCAAATGTTTTTGGATTTTCTGAAAAAATTTACTCCCCCTAAAATGCAAACACATTTTAGGAAATTTGAAACTAAACTGTACAAACAACGTGACAACCAATATCGAATTGCTTCAATTCTCCATCCACTTGGCATAAACAATCAGAACTTCCCCTTACAACAAACTATTTTCTCATTTAGATTTCAAAACACTTAAGTTTGTTTTAATCAAAATGATTTTTCCGGAAAATAAGTTTGATTTTACCACTTGTAGGGGCATGGTTCATCATATTGTCATTCAATCACTTGTAGTAGATCAAGTACAACTTAATGTCCCTGATTTACCACTTGCAATTATGCAACCTCTGTACCTCTTGTAAAAATATTCACAGCATACAAACCTGTGTAGGAATAAACCTCTACACAAACCATTTTACCAATCAAAATGCCGATTCCTGCTTCACACTTACCAACCTGGAAGCTCCGGCAAGTCACACTCATCCTGTACAATTTAAACACATTTAAAAATCTTTCACAAAATCTATCTTAACAAGAATGATGCCGATTCCTGATCCACGATTAAAAACTTGGGATCTCCGGCAAGTCAGGAATTTATGGTGAAAAAGCTGTCACCCAAGCCTGACCAGCCTTGGGTGATTTTGGCGGCAAACATCTGTCCCACCAACATTTTGATTTGTGAAACTCTTTTGCACTTTTAACCTTCCCATCAACCATCTTCCCGAAAATATGTTTGACTTTCCCATTAAAAGCCTTCTCAACATCAAATTCTCCCTTATCAGCGAAGAATTGATTTGAGATCTCTACCTTTCCCACTTTCTTCATCAAATTTTCTTTTGACAATGACGGAAAGTTTTCCTCGTTCATCTCAGGAATGGAATTATCAACCTTTTTATCAACCAAAGACTCCTCTGGTTTTATGGAATCAGATTCATTGTCAGAATTACTCTCAGATTTAACCACCCACTTTTGTCTACTCAAATCACCTCTTCTTTTGTAAAATCTTTTTGAACTTTCTCATTCCTCAGAAGTAGAATTTTCAAATTTTTTAACACTTTTCACAGATTGTTCTTTCTCATCAACACAAGTTTTTCTCAAAACAGAATTAGAAGAAACTTCCTGTTTTTGGTAGTTGGTCTTGGGGCAATTCCATGCTATATGTCCAACTTCTTGGCATTTGAAACAGGTTCTTCTGTCAACTCTTTCAGCGAATCTTTTCACATTCTTCTTTACTTCAGCAAGAAACTCTTGATTCGACTGCTTCCAGAATGGTTTCTTCTGTTCATCCTCTGAACTTCCTCCTGAAACAAATTTTGTTTTTGGTTTATAAGTTTTCTGATTTTTATAATTTTCTGAAGAATTGAAACCCAGACCTTGTTTTTTGAAATTACGATTGTGGTTTGGTTTCTTTTGATAACGTGAACCATAACCGTAACCCTTTTTCTTGTTCAATCTCTGTTGAACTCTTGAAGTGTATTTTTTAGGTTTTTCATGAAGATTTAAATCATTTATTTCAGAAATATTAATTTCTGTTAATTTGAAAACCTGTTTGATCATTTCAATTTTGACACTTCTTATTGGAAATTCCTCATCAGAATATAATTTGTCTGAATCATACAAAGTATAAGCCACTTTGATTGACCCGTCATTCAAATTAGATTTTGATAACATGAATTCTCTATTGTAAACCCTGTTAACCGGTGAACTCGGACTCCTTTCTGACGAACTCTGACTTTCAGACTTAGACTCCGACTTTGACTCTTCATCCGTATCTAACACCTGATCGACCACTCTTTTTAATAATTCAGACTCATGATCAGTGTCAGACGTTGTGAATGTAACATCAATATTATCTGGCAATTCATCAATGATTTCAGACTTTAACTTGATGTTGACTGCCTTTTTTAGACGCTCCTCGTTAGGATTCCTTGGAGAATAAGTTTCATGGATTGGGGGCGGACATCTGTTATACTTGACACTTTGTGTCTTACCAGTATCCTCTTCTTTTTCTTTCTTCTTGAAAGCTCCAAGACCTGCAACAGTAAGATAAACACGATCAATCAAGTAATCACAAGTAGTATAACTCAACAGTAATCGTTTAATCCTTTCACTCTCAATCTTTTCAAGTTCCAACTCCTTCTTCAAATTAGCACAGTCTTCAATATAATCATTGATGACACTTTTCTTTGTCATTAAAGTTGCACTCATTTTGTCATTTGCTTTTTCGATTTCTGCATTTGTCCTTTTCAGACGATCAACTGTGTTGTTCAGCACATCATAAGATTCCTTCACATACTTCACATCGCACAGTAAATCTTCTTTTATCTTCTCTAACTCAGCAATCTTCATATCTTTTTCCTCACAAGCTTTGCAAGATTCTTTACAATTCAAACAAGGTTTAATGATTTCGACTATCTTATCAACCTCAACAACTTTCTCAATTCTACGATCTTTTCTATTTCAACAATTTTCTCTACAATCTTTTCAACCACTGGTTCTTCAGATTCTATTTCAGCTTTCTGTCCCTCAGTTTCTTTTGTTGAGCTTTCTTCAACTTCTGCTTTCAACTCATGTTCTTCAATTTTCTGAATAAACTGTGCCAGATTCATGTTTTCATGTTTTCTCATATGTTTTACAATCAACAGATAAGTTCCCCATTTTTGCTGTGGTAATGCATCAGCAAGTTTATCAATCCATTCATCATTGTCTTTCTTAATGTTCAATCTTCCCATTTCTAAGACTAAAGGACAATATCTATCAATGGTCATCTTTGTTGTTTCATGGTCAAAAGATACAAACATGTCAAATGACTTTTTCAACAACGCCTCTTCCATGTTTCGGTATCCCAAAATTCACAAACTCGGACTTTCAAATGAACTAGAATCAAATCTCAAGCGAACTGGTAATTACAAACAAACTAACTTGATGCGAACTGGTTCACCTCGTGAAACACCTGGCAAGTACCTGGAGATACTTCGGCAAAGCTTCGCTACCGGAATGGAACAAGTTACAAATGAAAACAACAAGTCCACTATTTATACTAACTCCACTTCGTTTGAACAAGCATCTCCAGTTCATACGAACTGGCCACTTCGTTTGAACTGACCACTTCGTTTGAACTGGCCACTTCGTTTGAACTGGCTTGTTCACCTCTGTATCCTGTTAATCTTGAACTGTGTGACTTGTTTCATCTATTCTATTACATGACTCGATACAAGACGAAGTCGACAGACGTATGCACCAACAGGGACAAATTGAGAATATCACATCTTAAGATTACTCAATTCAGCTTCCTCCAATCATATGATGTATAGAGAATATCACATGGCAAATTAAAAGATCACCAAACAAGACTCACATGTGAATAGGAACTAATAGAGAATATCATCATTGGATTTTCATTTATTACTAATGTTTTCAAGAATATCATAATGTTGATTTGAATAGCTTTCTCGTGATTGAAATTTTTTTGTTCAAAAAATAAAACTAACAATTAAAAGACAAATGACAAGTAGTCCAATAAACAGAAATTCCTCGAAAACTAGGTACCGGTACCGATACCGAAATATACGGTACTATAAGGTAAGGAAAAATTTAGTTTTTTCCCGATACAAAAAACTAGGTACCGGTACCGATACCGAATATCATCATTGGATTTTCATTTATTTCTTACTTTTTTTAATAGTATTAACTATAAGTAAAAAGTAATAATAATAATAATAATAATAATAATTAGTAAATAATAATAATGATAATTAAAAAGACAATAAAAAGACAAAAAAGCAATAAAATATTGATTTGTGATGTAATGATGTGATGTTTTTATAGGGGGGGTGTAATTAGTAAAAGGGGGTGTAAATAGTATCACCCATGGGGAATTGGGGAAGTTGATGTATATATGTATTTTTTGGCTTTATTATTAGAGTAAATTACAAAACTCGTCATTTATGTATGCATGTTATTGCAAATCATGTCCTTTGTCTTTAATAATTACATTAATCATACCTAATGTTCACAATTCATAACATGGTATATCCTTTACCCAAAACCAAGTTAATTTTCTTAGTTAATTTTAGTCACCTGGGGCCCACATGAGTGCATTAATGTCCTTTCACCTACTCATCTCTTTCCCCCATTTAAAACCCCCAAATAACCCTAATCCCCCTCATTCCAAAACACCCACACCTGCAAATCCTTCGAGTGATTCAAAAGAAATCCATGGTGATATCAGTGTAGCTGGTGTTTCCATGGTGATATCAGAAGCTTCGAGTTTGTTTTTGACTCAATCAATTACCACAATCAGTGTGGTTAGTGTTTCCATGGTGATATTGATTGTTTTAATAGTTTTCTACATGATTCAAAAGAAGTCCAATGCTTCGAAATCAGCCGTTGATGGTGTTAACAACGATGACAATATGCCCAAAGAGTCGGGTTCTTCAGAAAGCACAAATGTTCAAAAAGGTCACAAGAAGAAGAAAACTAACAACAAGAGAGAGTCATTGGCTTCTTCAACATCACATTTTTCAGTGAGTGATTCATTTGGAAGCTTCACAACATTCAAAAGAATCGCGATCAAACATGTGAGTAGATAACATTCATTTAGTTGTAAATGTTATGTATGTGTTTATGTTGTTAGTACTGATCTTGTTTGTTTGGTTTGGTTTGGTTTTGTTGATGGATGAAGTGATGCTAACACCGATTCGGAGATTGAGTCTAAATGTTAGTTTTCTGTTTGAATAGATTTCTTATGGAACTATTTAGTTATATTCTTTTGTTATTTTAAGCATTAAATCTTTTGTTCAGAGTCTTTTGTTCACAGTCTTTTGCTTGAAGGCATTGTAGAGGCTGAAATCTTCTGTCGTAGGTTTAGGATTTGCAGGTGTGGGCGTTTTGGAATGAGGGGGATTAGGGTTGGTTGGGGGTTTTAAATGGGGGAAACAGATGGGTAGATGAAAGGACATTAATGCCCTCGTGTGGGCCCCACGTGACTGAAATTAACTGAGAAAATTAACTTGGTTTGGGGTAAAGGATATACCATGTTAGGATTTGTAAACATTAGGTATGATTAATGTAATTATTGAAGACAAAGGACATGATTTGCAATAACATACAAACATAAAGGACGAGTTTTGTAATTTACTCTTATTATTAATAAACACTTTAAATAAAGACGTGAAATGATCAGAAAACCCTTAAGTGAACAGACTTAACTTAAATTTTTAACCTGTTTAGTGCTAAAGAACGAAATATGTAATGAGTTTTCCAAATAAAGGATTGTGACTGTAATTATTGAAGTTAAAGGTCACCCATTGCAACCCGCTACAAACATAAATGATGAAAAAATGTAATTTACCCAAAATAGAATATAAGTAAAAATTGTGACGTTGAAGGAGAGAGAGTGTCACGTGACATTAATTGTAATCGTTTGGGTAAATTACATTTTTCGTCTTTTATGTTTGTATCGAATTGCAATGGATGCCCTTTAACTTCAATAATTACAGTGACAATCCTTTATTTCTAAAACCCACTATACTCTACGTCCTTTCCATTAACCAATGTCAAATTTTCCAGTTAAATTTAGTCATGTGCATTCCACATGAGGGTAAATACGTCTTTTTACTCTCTTAGGGACTTTTTGTGTAATTAACTTTTAATCTTTTGAACCTAATTAAAATAAAGAGTAAACTTCCGTTTTGCTCCCTGTGGTTTGGTCATTTTAACGGTTTTGCTCTAATAGTTTAAAAATAGTCATTTTCCTCCCTGATCTTTCGAGTTTGTCGCGAGTTTGCTCCCTAATCTTTCGAGTTTGTCGCCAGTTTCCTCTCCTCCCTGATAGAGTTAGAGGCTGGGAGCAAAATGAAGATAAGTTAGAAAAATCAGGGAGGAAAATGACTATTTTTAAACTATTGGAGCAAAACCGTTAAAATGACCAAAATACAGGGAGCAAAACAGAAGTTTGCTCTAAAATAAATGATTCACCATTTCACCGTCTCTTGTCTTCTCTCTCTCTCTCTCACACAACTATCTGCAAAAAGAAAACCCATCCTCTTGTTACCACTACCACCAAATCTCGCAGATTCACATAAGCAAAAAATAAAAATAAAACCCATTTTTTAGATCATTGTAAATATAAAACTTCATAAGCTCATTCAACCCAAACAGAATCAATTTCTTAACAACTGAATTCCAATTAATTTAAACCTAATAACCTATATAAACACTAACTAGGATTAAGACCCGCCCGCGTTGCGGCGCGGGTACATCGTAAACATTGAATGGGATGTGCCTTCGGAACACAACCATTACGAAACATGGGCAAAAGGAGAGAAATTCACCAAAGACAATATTGTTGTGTTTGATTTTTGCACTGGAATGCATACTGTCGCGAAAGTGCCAAAGGTGGCATACGACACATGCAAGAATTACATATCGGAAAAATAGGGTTAGTTTTGATGATGAACAGTATTATGCAGAAAACAGAGTCAGGTGGTTCGGATCTTTCCTTAATCGTCGGAAGATCCCTTGTCGCCGGTGTTCTCTTTTGCCAAGTTTATTTACAAAAAAAAAAGAAAATTTAAAAAATACGAAGCATCCAGATTTTTAAAATATTTTAGTTATAATAAATTATTTAATTATTTAGGAAAAATTAAATTAAAAAAAATTGAAGAAACTTAATCTGCCATTGCTATTTTAGAATTCATCTTCCCAAAAAAATCTAGAGTTTCATCTACCCATTTTACCCCAATAGTAATTGTAGTAACCTCAAGCCCACAGTAAACCCATCACCCATCAATGCACATTTACGGTTTACCCAAACATCACATTAACATTACCCCCCTTTGTAGTACGTTCGACACTTATTATTTTCCATTCATACACTGATATACAGACCTTTTTCAAACATAACACACAAATAAACCTGCAACCATGTTTCTTCTCCCTCTCCTGTGCACGCAAACAAAAACTTAAAATCCTAATCTTTGTTTCAATACATACACAAATAAATGTAAAAAACATCGAGAGGCTCAGATACGTAATAGAGGGATGGGGGCAAAGAAGATGTGCCTTATCACATGGCTGCAAATACACGGTTGCATAATCACAAAAGTTCAACTATGCCATCCGGATATTGCCCCGCCAAGATACGGGTTGGATCTTCGATGTCTCCCTTTTCTTAGATCATCACAACCTTTAAACAAATTCACTAAAATATAGCTACTAACACCACAATGAAAACCACCACCACCGTCTCGCCGCCGCAACCGCCGATACCATGAACAATGCATAGGGTACAATCATATGGAGCAGCCCCAAATTGAACAACAGAACTATGTGGAAACAAAATTTGCCACTTAATGCTACACATAAATAGCACAAAAATGACAACCACCATCGTTATCACTCAGATCCAAAACACTTAAGCCGGCAAACCGAGAAAAAACAGAGGTCATGGCAACTTATTAAGACAACTAGAAATGGCTGGAAAGCCTCCGGCAACGGCATGGCCGCACTCGCCTCGATCTGTTTCTCTCTCTAGGATCCCCGTAGGTCTCCCTCTCTCTACAAAATGAGTCAGTGCATGTCTGGCGACGCCATTCAAACAACGACTCATCGTCATATTACAATGATGACACCGCCACCATTCAAACGACCACTCGTCGCCAGTGGAACCACGAATATCACCGGAAAAAGAGTAGAGAAATAGAGAGATGGCTTGTTGTGGGGTTGTGAGTGAGAACAGTAAGGGAGGAGGGACGTGTAAAGGGGAATTGGAGTTTTTTTTTCTGAAAAACCCCCAAGGCACAAAGTACAAGTGCTAATGCACCAAAAACTTGCTTCTTTATATAGGTTTTAATTACCAGATTTCAAAATTAAAAGTAATCCTAAAATCCACTAAGCTACACAAGAAATGCTACAACAGTACAACCATTTCAACATTCAACGAATCAAACAAATCAAACACATAAATCGTCATCTTTTTCCCCTTTCGTCTGAATTAATGACCTGAACAAATCAGGCAGCCATCGCTTATGAACAAATCTCGAAATGTTTTTGTACGACTGGCGGTTCACCGCGGGTTCTAGAAACCACCCAGCGGCCATCGCTTTTAATTTGGAACAAATCCGGCAGCCATCGCTATTAATCTGGAACAAATCCAAAACAAATCTGGAACAAATCCGGCAGCCATCGCTTTTAATCCGGAACAAATCTCGGTGGTGACTGCGGCTTGCGCGGCGGTGGTGGATGTGCGGTGGAGATCGAACAAAACGGAGGTGAATAAGGGGAGGAGGGGTAGAGAGAGAGGGGGGAGTGGTGGTGGGTGGTTGATGGTGACGGTGGTGGGTGTTAGACTAGAGGGTATGGAGAGGCACATCCCCATGAGGTTGGGCCGTCACGATAGGCGCCACATCACCGGCTCATGGATGATGGGCCTCCTCCCAATTTGAGGGGGGGTGGAGGATGGGGCTACCCCGCCTTAATATTTTATAATTTTCTAAGTTTTTTTATTAACTTAATAAAAACTTTATAAAACTTAAAAAATACAACACAAAACAACATAAATAAATTCATTTCATAACATAAAAAAATTACATTTCCTAAAAAAAAAACATTTCCGAAAAATAAAAAAAATTACATTTCCTAAAAATAAAAATAAAAACCTACGACGTCCATTTTTTCTTCACCTCTTCCTTCATCCTCCGATACACCTCTCGTTCATCCTCCGGAACCGAGTCCAGATCCAACCTCATTATCCTAAAATCCTTCGCTCTAGCATAGTCGGCCGACACGTTTTTCTTGTGACTATTTTTTTCGGCCGCAAAGTCTTTAAACGAACGGAATTCGGAAATCAACTCGTCTATTTTCGAAGACGCCTTCGAGCCGCTACCTCCACCCGAGCCGTCCCCTCCACTCGAGCCGCCCCCTTTGCGCTTTCCAGACGCCTCTTTTATTGCTTTGTCCCTTCCGCCGAGACGTTCGATCTCGTGAGCTGGCAACACATCCTCGTCATATTCCGGGTCGTCGTTTATGTCGATTTGACAAAGAGCGGTGGAGCCTCCCACACTATAACTTCCGGACTCGGAAGTTTAAGTCCGTTTGGCGGTTGCGACCTCATTTGGAACCGGCGCCCGTTTAGGTTCTTTCTTTAAAATGTTCCATGCTCGGAGGTGCGGGAAAGACGGATTTTTTGCTTCCCATTTAGCCATCGCAAGGTTAAGAACGTCCCACTAGGACGATTGATGTAAAGTGGGTTATAATACCCGCAAAAATCATTCACGCACTTGTTCATTTTCCGTGTAACAACCCGCACTTTCGTGCGTTGTTACTACTCGATATACTCGTTACGCCTAGCACCAGAGATTCGGATCATAATGTAACTATATCGCATACATCGCTATTCGAAGGATAATCGCATATTTTCGCAATACATTATCACTACATCACATCGCAAACACTAACACTCACGATGACATTGAGTGAGGACCTATTCTACCCTCCTCGGTGGCCGTGATGTGTCGAAACGCAGATAACTAACGCTAACAAAGACTCTCGGGTGAGTGCTATAGATCCAGTCGTCGTGACGATGATGACAATACGAGTGAGTGGTACCCCGTCAGTCATTGTGGCACAACACACAATAACGTTCACGATGACATCAAGAAAGGACCTATACTACCCTCCTTGATGGCCGTGAAACGTCGCTAATAATCGCATACTCGAATCGAAAACCGATTGTTATTTCGGAACTTTGGAATGTGGATACGTAGATACGACCCCTAGTGATATATATACATATATAATCATAATATAAATTAACTATGAAAAGCACGTACTCCAAAAACTATCGCAACGACCGAAAACGGAGAAACTCACCGCGCCGGAGTGGCCATCCGAACGGATGAGCCATCCGAACGGATGAGCCATCCGAACGGATGAGCCATCCGAACGGATGGGCCATCCGACCCAATACTCCTCAACCTTCACTTTTGCCTATAAATAGCATGTCACATCACTGTTCAAGTGATGTGACAGCTCCCACTCGACCAGGCACGCTCTTGGACCCTTTTCTCTCGATTCCTCGCGATTCCGGTAAGATTTCAACCTAAAACTTGTACTTCTATGATCTACACTCAATTCTACATCATTCTGTCTTTTAAAACTCAATTTCGAACCAGAAATCTACTGATTTGAGGTGTTTTAAAGTGATGTCACCAAGAGTTCATATGAACTTCAAGTTGTGACCTCATCCCACCATAAACGACTCAGATCTGGGTGATTTCCACATGTTTTGATAACAAACCTCACCTAAATCTATGTATTTAACCAAGGAACTGTGCGATTTCGAGTTAACCATGAGAGACCGTCAAGAACGGCCAGATCTGCTGGAACGGGGTGATTCCCGGCCGTTAGAACGGGTCGGAACTGATGGAATTTCCTTTGTTAATACGAAATCACACCGTCCCAGTAAAACCGCATCTATTCCTACCGAAAAACACTCAAAAACGAATGATCGGGACGATAAAACAGACGTGTCATCCGACTGGATAACATGTCATCCGAACGGATCACATGTCATCCGACCGGATCACATGTCATCCGACCGGATAGCATGTCATCCGATCTGATAGCAGGTCACCCGATCGGATAGCATGTCATCCGACCGGATGACTGTCATCCGACCGGATGACTGTCATCCGACTCAATCGCAATGCCATCCGATCCATTAGACTAGTCATCCGATCGGAGAGGGTCTCATCCGATCAGACAGTCTCATCCGACCGGATTGACATCCGATCGAATCACCGTTAGGCTGACCAATTGACTCTTCTCGTTTAGCTCACTTACGATATCATCCGATGTCCAGGCTAACTCGGATGCACCCGCAACCGATCCAATCAAGTTGTATTCTTGCTGAACGCGCACAGTGAGTATACTTGAACCCTTTTTAATCGCATTTTGGGTGTAGCATACGTTTCTAACAAATCGAACTTATCAAACGAATTATTCAATCAATCGAATTATCACTTGCGAATAACTGTTATGCATATATATACGTGATGCTAGTTGCATATGTGCTAGGGCTTATACTCGCGACGTCCCACCACGACTAGTATAGTACTATTGCGCCCGACGGGGTCTAGTTTGCCATCGCATATTCGAGCATCGAGGACTTAGTTGGTAGTATCAGCTTTGTGAGTAAATATGTCGTGTGTTACGTTTATGTATGTGGAAATTCGCTACACATTTTAATCTATTTACGCTACATATCAAACCTGTATACTCGCCAATACTTTTGTATTGACAAATATTTTAACGTATGTTGCAGGTTAGATCGCAGGCTACTTCAAATCAAGCTAGGAAGTCTAGAAACCCAACTAAAATCTAGGTTGTCGGATTTGTATTGTTCGAGAGGACAAGAAATCTGTGATAACTTATGTGATTGTATTATTTGTTAGTACGGGATAACGAATATATTAAATATTATCGCAATATAGTTGTTATGGATTCTCTTGAGCAATCTGATTCGCCTAGTGCCGTGCCCCGATGATTCCGCCATCGGTTGGGGTGTGACAGATTGGTATCAGAGCCATAACTATAGGGAATTAGGCAAGACTCGACCTAGTCCGGGTCGACGTCTTAGAAATTGACCTAGTCTATAGTCTAAGTACCAACAGGCCGACTCGTACGAACCAGTAGGGTTTGTATCGGGCCTACTTGATACTCTCGATCGAAATTGCTAAAAGCTACTACTTTGTGTGAACACCGCGCACTACAGCTTCACACGAAGGAGCCTTTCCTAAGGTCGGAATGCTACTTAGCCTTTCCTAAGGCTGACATAATACACATGTTTCGAAAATACTCGCATAACGAAATCGAGTGATCCAGTCGAGACCAGGTGTGAAAGCAAAGAACTCTCGACGAGATCGCTCACTCAGCGCATTTTCTTCTTGCACGAGAACCTTTCATTGAGTCAGGAGTGACATCCACATCTCGACGAAAGTCTCCATTTCAAAATCTAGTGGAACTCGCAAATTTATTCGAAGAGCATAACCACAATTAGGAACGAAGTTGTTAAGTCAGGGGTGAAACCCATACCTTAATAAGCCGTTCCACTCTCTATAAGTTGGTTTTCAAAAAGCTCTCACCAAGGACTCGACTAACACGATAACTCGAGCCACGCAATGACTAGGAAGACGAATGCCATGAGCTGCATCCCAGTGGAAGCATGACGTCTTCAAGGTCAACGCGCGTGCACGAGCTGTTGAATATAGTTGGGTTACCTTGGGTAGTCGACGCCTAAACACCCAAGGCACTCTATCATACGACCCGCCAATTTTACAACTGGTTGGAACTTACTTACGTTTTGAAACTCTACGCTTTATCGATTTCTCGATTTAACGATTTTCACTCCCTGTTTTATAAACGCACAATTCGCACAGCCATCACAATCTAAAACGAGACCCGAATGTTCGCAACAAAACTAATGCATAATCTATCGCCTTCGCTCTCGCTTTCCCACCTCAACGCGTCCTCGCATATTCTAAGTCGACCTGTATGTGTATGATTATAAATTATAATTATATAAATACATATAAATACGTATAAACAACAAGTCATTGTGTGAGAACTTAGGAATTTCGTGTCTCCTATGTGATTCGCGTTACTATTATACTATCGCATCAAGTTTTGAACGCGCTCAATCGCATCGCAAAACTCAAAAATCATTATGATCGAATCTCATTCCAAGTCTCATCCTGTCTAGATGCCTTCCAACGACTCTACCTCGAGACGAATAGCTAGGAGAAGAGCCAAACGAAGCGCTGATAAGAGGATTGCATCACTTGTGACCAAGGAAGTGGTCAAGCTCATTCCTCAAATTGCCGCACGAGTGCACTCTCTCAGCAACTCCCGAGCCTCGGAAGACTCCAAGACGGAAGCGTTGCAATCTGCTTTTCTTTACAAACATTTCAAAGCCTGTGACCCGATGGAATTCACGGGTGAAGGAAGTGTGACTCAACTACTCCAGTGGTTCGATTCTATCGAAGTTACCCTTCGTCAAAGTGGGTGTCCCGATAGTTTTCGTACTACTTGCGCTACCGGAGTATTTCAATCACGAGCACTCGATTGGTGGACTGCCGAACGTAACAAACGTGGGATCTCTGCAGCTTACGCTCTCTCTTGGGATGAGCTGAAAGAGCTCATGAAGAAAGAATACTGTCCTCCTCACGAAATTCAGAAGCTGGAAGACGAATTCTGGAAAATCAAGCAAGTCGAAAGTGACAACGCTGGCTACACCGCAAGGTTCAAACAGCTTAGCATAATCTGCCCAAGTCAAGTCAACACTTCAGAAAAAGCCATTTCGAAGTACATTCGCGGCTTGCCTGAGTGTGTGGGTGATTTTGCCGAAGCTGCAAGACCTGCTACCATCGAAGAAACCTTCCACTTAGCCGCAGAAATCAACAACAAACGACTCATGGAAGGGTTTACCTCCAAGAATCATGTCAAGCAAACTTATCAAGCAATCTCCATCAATTCTTCGGACGATCCTGTCAACGATTCCCCTGATGAATCTGCTGACGATTCTTCTGACGAATCTGCTAATGATTCTTCTGACGAATCTGCTACCGATTCTTCTGACGAATCTGCTAACGATTCTTCTGACGAATCTGCTACCGATTCTTCTGACAAATCTGCCGACGAATCTTCCGACAACTCGGCCAAGGATTCTGCAAGTGAGTCCTCAGACGAATCCTCCAACGACGACAACTCATCGGAAGACACCTACAAACCCAGCCGCAAACGAAAGACTTCAAGCCCGAACTCATCAACCACCGAACTGCCACAGCCGAAGCCTCTTCAAGCAGTCCCGATGTTTCCAAAACGAGCTTACACTGGAGCTCATCCCCAGTGTTACTCATGTACTTATCATCATCCAATTGGGGCTGACTGCCGTTATTGTAATAACTGCAACCGTTACGGTCACTTCACCCGCAACTGCCGCATCGAACCACGAACTGGAGTACAACAACAACAACTCCGGCAGAAGTCTTCAGCACCGAACATCTAGCAAGCGTAGGTTAATGTTGTAATGATACGATTTTCGACGTTGTTTCTAAGTATTGCACCTACTCTATGACTCAATGTTGCCACTATGTGTAACGTTAACTCTCGCTTTCGTTCTCTCTTTCACTCTCTAATCGTCGCACTTAGCCTAGATTCACACGCATACTATGTACTATATCACGAAATAATGTGTTTTACCCTCACTGCACTCTTAGAACGAGGTACGATAAACGTGCAAGGAACAATTAATCACTGGTGCACACGAGATTATTTGGGTCAGTGCACGGAGATCGTAGTGAATTCTAAGGTGCCACAAGCGTTTCAACAGAGTATGACACCGGAATATGAGATTTAAGTAATAGGGGTAAAGCAAGGTGTGCTTTACCATACTACCGCAGTTTCGTGCAGAAAGTGCCATGTGGAGTTGAACGTTATTAGACCTATTATACTATTGTGATTATTTTCAACACACTACACTCAATCGCAAGGCGTAAGAAACCACATCATCGCGAGACTTGTTGTAAGTCTGCAAACGCAGTGCAATCGCCTCATCAATGGACTCTGGAGAGTCTACCCCCGCAGGGCAATTGCATCGATGCAAGACTGGTCGTAAATCTGTCGCAACAAATCTCGTCAAGTACATAAACGCTCAGGATATTGTTGAGTGAGGACCTATTCTACCCTCCTCGATAACCGTGATGCGACACAACGTAACGTTCAGCTTATTCGAAACAAAGCTCGGTCAATCGCTTATCATGTGTATCTCGCAATCTCTATCGCTTATTATGTGAATCTATATCGTTTGCTGTGTATCAATCTATCGCTATACCGTTATCTGTGAAATTTGTGTTAAGTTAGCACGCATGACCTCGCTTCACGAGATGAAGCTCATATGGTTAAAGCAAGGTGTTTTAGTCATATCAGCGGGCTTTCATGGAAAAACGCCATGCGCGGCCCGATGTTAGTAAACTCTGTGGTGTTAATCAATCAAATCGAACCGCATAAATCGCGTATACCTCCATCGCTTGCAACGCAACAACTGCCGATTATCGTAATTCGTTTATCGCCGCCGTCATTACTGGCATTGTGTTGTGTTATTCGCTTAATCATCTAATCGCTTATCGCTTATCGTGTATAGTCTACCGCTTATTCGCGTATCGTGTACCGCTTATCACTCGCTTGGTATTCACTGCAATCTGTGTGGTATTAGTACGCATGACATCGATTCACGAGGCAAAACTAACCTGGTTAAATGTGGTGTCTCACCATGTTAGCAAACTCTCGTGGAAACGTGCCATGTGGGTTCAAAGTGGAATCTAATCGAAAACACGCTATTCGCTTATCGCTTATCGCTTATCGCTCGACGCCTACCCAGACACGACACATAAATGTTTTGTGTCATCAGGCCACTCGCGCACGCTGTGTAGCTACGTTCGC
Source organism: Helianthus tuberosus (assembly GCA_030545235.1). Lineage (NCBI taxonomy): Eukaryota > Viridiplantae > Streptophyta > Magnoliopsida > Asterales > Asteraceae > Helianthus > Helianthus tuberosus. The sequence continues at coordinate 56,963,140 of CM060406.1, forward strand.
AATTCAACTCGCAGGATTAACCTATTCGATTCTATTTTATACTCGGTCTGACTTTCTATCGATTGGGCCGAGTAAGCGCAATTCTATCCATGTCGTATCAGCACACATGACACCGCCTCACGAAACGGAAGTAATATGGGCAAAACATGGTGGATACGCCGCAGGTACTTCCTATATATAAGTGTTTTAATCATATTAACAAACTTCCATGGGAAGGTGCCAAGTGGGTCTTGATGCTAAATTGTCTTTTTCAAACGGTTAAAACTGATTTTTATAAAACTTTTATTAAAAACCATGGGACAAGTGAAATTCCTAACAAAGTGGAGGTAACATTGAATCAGCTTAACTCCATGCCCAAGGGGAGCTTTCATGAGTCCAATTTTTCCTTAAAACCTTTTGCAATATCAAAAACAAGACTTTCTTGAGACGTTGGTTCAACATCGAGTTCAGCTGAACCCATGTCGTAGGAGAGTTTTCGTAACCCTAGTTTTCATCTTCGAATTCCTTAAAATGTGTAAAACCTAAACTTCCTTGCAACATTGGCCATACGTAAAAGGAAACTTTTCGAGATTTCCATCCAAAATTCCTTTTTGAATATCTAAAAAACGAACGCTTCTTGTAACGTTGGTTAATGATCGACTCAGTTAATTCTACGTCATAAGAAACCTTTTCAAGTTCTTTAAAATTTCAATCGCATCAAACTAACGAATTCTTCGCGACATGAGGCACTATGGAACGCCAACTCGTGGGATATTACTTTTGTCTTTACGTCGCCTCCTCGCTATCGCAATCGATCTCTCTTATTCGAAGCACTCTCGCTTGTCAACTCAATGTTAAATCACTCGCTGTACCGCTACTTATGCAAGGTCAACTCTCAGAAGTCTACCTGTTGGATTAATTTCGGGATGAAATTTCCTAAAGCAGGGGAGACTGTAACAACCCGCACTTTCGTGTGTTGTTACTACTCGATATACTCGTTATGCCTAGCACCAGAGATTCGGATCATAATGTAACTATATCACATACATCGCTATTCGAAGGATAATCGCATATTTTTGCAATACATTATCACTACATCACATCGCAAACACTAACACTCACGATGACATTGAGTGAGGACCTATTCTACCCTCCTCGATGGCCGTGATGTGTCGAAACGCAGATAACTAACGCTAACAAAGACTCTCGGGTGAGTGCTATAGCTCCAGTCGTCGTGACGATGATGACAATACGAGTGAGTGGTACCCCGTCAGTCATTGTGGCACAACACACAATAACGTTCACGATGACATCAAGAAAGGACCTATACTACCCTCCTTGATGGCCATGAAACGTCGCTAATAATCGCATACTCGAATCGAAAACCGATTGTTATTTCAGAACTTTGGAATGTGGATACGTAGATACGACCCCTAGTGATATATATACATATATAATCATAATATAAATTAACTATGAAAAGCACGTACTCCAAAAACTATCGCAACGACCGAAAACGGAGAAACTCACCGCGCCGGAGTGGCCATCCGAACGGATGAGCCATCCGAACGGATGAGCCATCCGAACGGATTGCCATCCGAACGGATGGGCCATCCGACCCAATACTCCTCAGCCTTCACTTTTGCCTATAAATAGCATGTCACATCACTGTTCAAGTGATGTGACAGCTCCCACTCGACCAGGCACGCTCTAGGACCCTTTTCTCTCGATTCCTCACCATTCCGGTAAGATTTCAACCTAAAACTTGTACTTCTATGATCTACACTCAATTCTACATCATTCTGTCTTTTAAAACTCAATTTCTAACCGAGAAATCTACTGATTTGAGGTGTTTTAAGGTGATGTCTCCAAGAGTTCATATGAACTTCAAGTTGTGACCTCATCCCACTATAAACGACTCAGATCTGGGTGATTTCCACATGTTTTGATAACAAACCTCACCTAAATCTATGTATTTAACCAAGGAACTATGCGATTTCGAGTTAACCATGAGAGACCGTCAAGAACGGCCAGATCTGCTGGAACGGGGTGATTCCCGGCCGTTAGAACGGGTCGGAACTGATGAAATTTTCTTTGTTAATACGAAATCACACCGTCCCAGTAAAACCGCATCTATTCCTACCGAAAAACACTCAAAAACGACTGATCGGGACGATAAAACAGACATGTCATCCGACTGGATAACATGTCATCCGAACGGATCACATGTCATCCGACCGGATCACATGTCATCCGATCGGATAACATGTCATCCGATCGGATAGCAGGTCACCCGATCGGATAGCATGTCATCCGACCGGATGACTGTCATCCGACTCAATCGCAATGCCATCTGATCCATTAGACTAGTCATCCGATCGGAGAGGGTCTCATCCGATCGGACAGTCTCATCCGACCGGATTGACATCCGATCGAATCACCGTTAGGCCGACCAATTGACTCTTCTCGTTTAGCACACTTACGATATCATCCGATGTCCAGGCTAACTCGGACGCACTCGCAACCGATCCAACCAAGTTGTATTCTCGCTAAACGCGCACAGTGAGTATACTTGAACCCTTTTTAATCGCATTTTGGGTGTAGCATACGTTTCTAACAAATCGAACTTATCAAACGAATTATTCAATCAATCAAATTATCACTTGCGAATAACTGTTATGCATAGATATACGTGATGCTAGTTGCATATGTGCTAGGGCTTATACTCGAGACGTCCCACCACGACTAGTATAGTACTATTGCGCCCGACGGGGTCTAGTTTGCCATTTCATATTCGAGCATCGAGGACTTAGTTGGTAGTATCAGCTTTGTGAGTAAATATGTCGTGTGTTACGTTTATGCATGTGGAAATTTGCTACACATTTTAATCTATTTATGCTACATATCAAACCTGTATACTCGCCAATACTTTTGTATTGACAAATATTTTAACGTATGTTGCAGGTTAGATCGCAGGCTACTTCAAATCAAGCTAGGAAGTCTAGAAACCCAACTAAAATCTAGGTTGTCAGATTTGTATTGTTCGAGAGGACAAGAAATCTATGATAACTTATGTGATTGTATTATTTGTTAGTACGGGATAACGAATGTATTAAATATTATCGCAATATAGTTGTTATGGATTCTCTTGAGCAATCTGATTCGCCTGGTGCCACGCCCCGATGATTCCGCCATCGGTTGAGGTGTGACATTCCGCGACTTGCCCGATACGGAATCGAGATCACGTATCGGGCCTTGCCCCATAAGGTCGTTAAATCTATCCGTACATGCCTTCCAAAAACTAGAACCCGTTTGATTGTTCCCTAAAATTAAAAAAAATTGCATTAGTAAAACTAAAAAATAAATATTTTTAAATTTAAATTAAAAAGAATTTAACTTTGGTTCATACCGACAATCGGGCAAGTTGAGGCCTTAACATACGTAATTGCTAGCGCCTCCTCCTCTACTTTTGTCCACTGTCTCGGCTTTGCTCTCGAACCGCTTTTTTTTGCGGTGTCGGGTTCGGTTTCAACCGCCTTCCCCTTCCCCGTGTTTTTTTTTTGCGCTTGAGTTCTTTAGGTGGCGATTCGGGGACGACTTCATCATCATCATCGTCAAGTTGAACCGAGGGTTGCTGTTGGGAAGTTGGCGGTTGCGATTGGAATTGATCAAGTTGAACTGAGTTGCGTTGCATGAATTGTTGGAGTGCTTGGTATTGTTGCATTTGTTGAACTTGGGACATTTGGGAGAAGGCGTTAGGTGATTGTTGGAAACCCGAAAACGTAAATTGTGGAGACCCCCACGAAGGATCCATAGCCGGAGTGTAAGCGGGACTCGAAAAAAAGTTAGGATTGTTCGGGTTGGGATTGTTCGGGTTGGGGTTGTTTGGGTTGAATGGATTCATGATTGTATAAAAAATGGGAGTGTTTTTTTTTATAAAAATGGATGAGAATGGGAGAAGAATGAGAGAAATGGATGAGAATGGTATAAAAATGGATGAAAGTGATATATATTTAAAGTGAAAAAGTAAATTTTTTTATTAAATGTAGCCGTTACAACGGCTAAAAGTTTGAATCATGGCCCGTCGACTTCGTCTGTGGGTAGCCGGTTACGCCGGGACGGGATGAGGGGGGCAGTGTGGGGGACCGGCGCCGGGCCTCGTCGGGCCTAAGCCGGCCCCCATACCGTTTAGTCTTAGAGAGATAAAGAGAGGGGTGACCGAGAACTGAAGAGAGGGATGGGTGGTCTTTTAAAATTATCTCTTTGTTTTATTAAATTAGAATAGGAAAAGACTATAATACCCTCATGTGCAATGCACATGCCACATTTACTTAAATTTTAACCTGGTTAGTGTTAAAGGACCTAGGGTGTAACAAGTTTTACAAAAAAAAAAGACTGACTGTAATTATCGAAGTTAAAGGGCATCCATTGCAATTTAGTACAAACATAAAGGATGAAAAGTGTAATTTACCCTAATCGTTTATTAGAAGTTAGATTAGATGTATAATTAATTATTTTGTGTGGTCATTTATTTTTTAACAACATTTTTTATACCTAAATACCATTTAACCTTCTATTTGCAAATTTATAATGATTTGAACCCACACCATTACTATTAAGGGAAAGTACCATACCACTAGACCACTAGGTCATAGGTGTGTGAATACTAATACCTTTATGAATAATTATTTGTATAAATGTAGCGTGATTATCGTAACAACCTAACCGATGAAGACAACGTACGATACGAAATTGTTCACAAGCTCATGATAAACTAAAGTTTGAATTCAAATAACAATTCAAAGAAAACATATTCTTCAAATAAGACAAATGTTCCAAATTAAAATTTAAAGCAAGTCCCAACTCCTATGTGATTAGCGCTCAGAGACTTCATGCATTATTTTAGTGCTGAATCACATAGGAGCTATAACCTACTATAGTTGGCTTGATCAAAGTTAATTTGGAACATTCAACGCTCAAACAAATTCTCATCAACTATTTATAGCGCTATAACCTATTATAGTTGGCTTGATCAAAGTTAATAATTGTACTAGTTCAATAGTAAGTTCACCAATGCAAGCTTAAGACAATATGTATAATAACAAGCAAAGACAATAGCATGGGTTCTTATAGCTAAATAGTTTTAGCTGCATGTTTCACCCCAAATAATTAAATTGGAAAAATGGGATATGTAAAATCACTGATTGCGATGACGGCTACGTTCACTAAGTTTGGTAAAGATTCTTCCTACCTTTTCATCATATAAACATCATAATAGGTGAAGCAAGTTAGAATGTTAACAAAACATTCCAGCAACTTCAGTTTAGATTTGATTTTTAGACCAGTTTTGTGGATTTTTGTTTAAATAAAAACGATTGAATTAAATTTTGAAACTTTTATGAGACATTCATATATGTCATGGTATCATTGTGTAATTTTATTTAGACCTAAATGTTTGCAGAAAATTTGTAAAAAATCCTTGATCACCACAAGGGTCAACCCGTAATATTTTTGCGATAGTTTATTCCAAAATTCCAAAAAAATATATGTTTACAGAGGGGTGTAAACGAGCCGGGCCGAGCCCGACTAGGCTCGAGCTGAGCTCTTCATGCTTTTATGAAGCCCGAGCTCGGCTCGAGCTATTTTGAGAACAATCTCAAACGAGCTAAAAGCTCTGCTCAAGCTTGTTTTGATATCGCTTAAATAAGCCAAAGCTCGGCTCACCAATGTTATTATCATTATTATTATATTATATATAAAAAAACTAAAATTTCAACCTAGACCTTAACTGTAAGCATCACAATAAACAACGAAATCGTCGTTTCCATCGGGAAGGGCTAGGATAGGATAGGAGCATTGCAAAGCATATGCTTGAGAGTTTGGAAAGATTCCTCTTGTTTGGGAATCCAAACAAAAGGTTTTTCCTTTTGGGTCAAAGAGGTGAGAGGTACGATGATTTTGGAAAAGTTGGAGATGAACCGGCGGTAGTAACCCACCAATCCAAGGAAAGAACGAACTTTGGTAGGGGACTTCAGAGCCATCCAATTTTTGACAGCTTTGATTTTGGCAGGATGAACATGAATACCCTTCTCGTTTGCAATGTAACCAAGAAATTGAACTTCTTTCAGCCAAAACTCGCATTTAGAGAATTTAGCGTACAGTCGTTCAGCTCGAAGGAGTTCCAAGATTAAACGTAAGTGTCGTTCATGTCCAGTCTTGGATTTACAATAGATTAGGTGTCGTCAATGAACACAATTACGAAATGATCCAAGTAGGGTTACACATACGGTTCATCAAGTTCATGAAAACCACAAGTGCGTTGGTCAAACCAAAAGGCATAACCATCAAATCGTAATGACCATACCTTGTACGGAAGGAGGTTTCTGAGACATCTTCTTCACAGACTCGAAGTTGATGATAACCGGAACGAAGATCGATTTTTAAGAAACAAGTCGCTCCTTGGAGTTGATTAAGAGATCATCAATGCGAGGAAGGGGATAACGTTTTTTTACGGTGAGTTTGTTGAGCTCAAGATAATTGATGTGCATGCGAAACGAACTGTCCTTCTTTTTAACAAAAAGGACTGGAGCACCCCAAGGGGATGTACTAGGGCGTATGAAGCCTTTATCAAGCAAATCTTGAAGTTGACTAGCTAGCTCTTGCATCTCCGAATGTGCAACACGGAGGGAGATTTTGCAAAGGGTGTAGCACCGGGTACGAGGTCAATTCAAAATTCAACGAAACTAGCGGGAGGAAGACCAGGCAAGTCTTCGGGAAAAAACTTCAGGGAAATCATGAATGATTGGAATGTCTTTCACACTCTTTCCTTTGCCCTTCTCCTCCAAAATGTGGGATAAAAAGGAAAAGTATTATTTACATAAGTACTTTCGAGCCTGAGTGCAAGACATAAGTTTGAGTCCTTTTGAGGGTTTCTCACCTTAGATTTTCAAGGTGTCACCGGAAGGAAACGAAATGCGAATAAATTTCTCAAAGTAAACGACTTCGGCATGAAACTTGGCAAGCCAATTCGTGCCTACTATTATATTAAATCTACCAAATTACATGGATGTGAGTTCGATCGAGAATTCATGTTTGTTGAGGTTAAGGACATATCACGGACAATAGAATCAAAGGTGATAGATTTTCCGTTAGCGAGTTCGACGGTAAAAGATTTTGGTAGTTTAGATCGTGAACATTTAAGCAAAGGTTCAAAATTCTCGGAAACAAAGTTATTATCCGCACCAATTTCAAAAAGTATAGAAGCATAAAGTCCATTTACAAGAAATGTATCGTTTACCACATCGTTGTTGTTTTGTGCTTGTGTCACATTAATGTTTAATGCTTGACCACGGGGTATTTTCATGTGACCTTGAATGTTGTGGGGACATTATGGGCTAAGGTTATTTGGATCACCACATTTGTAGCAAGAACGACCATTTGTGTTGGCCAGAGGTCATTGGTTGACGATTTGGGTTTGAGCTTGGTTACCTTGTGGTCTAGAACCACTTCAGCATGTAGAGACTAGATGTCCATACCAGTTACAAGCCGTGCATTGTCAGCATGCGGGGGAGGCTGGGTGGTGGTATTGGCAAGTGTGTGACACCCGTCTCAATTATATAAGAATTTAATACAAAATAAGCAGTTTTAAACCAAAAACTTCGATTAATATTAAATACCAAACGGAAGTTTTCATAAAGTTAGCCTACTAGTTAACAACTACTAGTTTTAACAACCCAAAAACAAATATTTAAGTGTCTACAATATAAACATTGTCTTTAACAAAGTTAACTAATCGCGGAAGCTACAAAAGATTGTGTTCGGTTCCTGAAAAGAAGCTTGATTGCCATCCGGATTAAGTACATCATCACCTATAGTCAAAACCACACAAAAGATTAGTTTTGACACCTTTTATATAAGCCTGATTAAGTTCCGTGCCCAAAACATAGCAAAACAAACAAAATCCATCCATCCAGGACGGTCGCGCCGCGCGACGGGTACCACCGAAGGTGGTCGCGTGACGCCACACCCCGTCGCGTCGCGTGACGGGTTTGATGTTTGGCCGTGGCGTAGCGCCACGGCGTGATTTCGACAGATTGTTGCTTGTTGAGCTATATATCAGTCCAGCACCCAATTTTTAACGTTTTAAACTTTAAATCAACATAACTTTTGACTCGTAAGTCCGTTTTAGGTGATTCTTTTTCCTATATGATTGTAATTTAATTAGCGACGCGTCTATAATGTTTATCATACCGAAAATTTGGTTTACGGACCAAATGACTAAAATCACTATGTATTTATTCGACCCGTTAAAGTTACACTTATTTTTCTATCTTTTCAATAATAAACACAAGGCGTTTTTTACCCAACTTTCAGGGCTTATTATCACCGGCATTTCAATATCCATCATATGGCTTCATGCTCGTATGATTGTAACCGCCTATGCTAACTATTAAATAACTTTGACGCTACCAATACACCATTATTCAACCCGTTTGGCTCATCTACGGAATCCTCCATTATGATGACTACCAAACGAGTTCTAACCAATTCTTGACCTATTATTCCATATAGCGAACATTGTCGCTTCAATGAACGCAACCTTTATTCTACAACTCAACTATACAAATGCGAATTATCAAAACTTACACGATGTAACAAATCAAGTTACATACCTTCAAAGTACGCCCTTCAAACGCAAGTCGCCACCGGCTTGTCCACTCGACGCTCCGGTATCCTTCCCTATAGAGTCCAATCATAACATGTTTAGAACTCTTTTTAAATCATATGTCGCACAATTCACAATTTGCCGTAACATAGCAATTATGCGGTTTAACTTTAAATTTCAGTTTTAAGCCTTCTTTGAGGCAATTATACAAACACTTTAAGGGCAACAATTTACATGATGTATTAGCAAGTTCATAACTTGTCATATAGCCATATATTTTCATCAATCAACTACCATACATGAATATTAGCCTCTAGGATTCTGAAATTGCTTCATACGTGTCAAATTTCACTAGAACCAACCCAATTTCCTAGGGTTTATCAAGTTCTACTCCACCCACTAACCACCTACAATGGTGTTCATGAACTTTGCTAAAATTTAGTATGATTTCAACATGTATTTGTCTAGGGTTTACTCCTAGACACTTCAATGTTCCTATTTCACCTACATATCATTCATGCATCCACATATTTCAAATTCCCTAAATTCATGAGAATTTCAAGTAGAGAATTTTTATCAAATTTTACATACCTTATGATCTCCTTGCAATGGTGATCACTAATCTATGCTCGATTTTCGTTTTGGACTTGATTTGATCCTTCAAATTGGAGGTTTTGACAAGAACTAGGGTTTTGGGGAGCTTGGGAACGCCCCCTGCTTCTGATCGATCTCAGCAACACACAGACAAGTGTGTTTTGAGTTTAATTTTTTTGTTTTATTAATATTAGTTTTCATTTAAACACTTTTGGCCCCTTAACTTTCGTTCTTTATTTGTTTTAACTTTTTAACTACTCACAACCAATCATCTAACTAGGTTAATGTCATTCCTAGTTAGTTTATTTTTCTTATTTATTCACAACATTATTGTATTATAAGAATTTCTATTTTCGGGGTGTTACAAGTCCACCCCCCTTAAAAAGGGTTTCGTCCCCGAAACCAGAGTAGATACCGAATAGTGTAGGGTAGAGACGTCGCATCTCCTCTTCGGACTCCCATGTAGTGTCCGAACCTTTCCTATGCTCCCACTTGATCTTGACTTGATCGATTTGTTTATTTCACAAGTGCTTAATCTTTCGATCTAAAATCTCCAATGGCTTTACCGTGTAATTCAGGCTATTATCCACCTCGATATCGTCGTAATGGATATAAGCTGTTTCCTCCGCTAGACATTTTCGTAGCTGTGATACATGAAACGTGCCATGTATTCCACTCAACTCTTCTGGTAGCTCGAGGCGATAGGCTACCTTGCCAACCCGTTCAATGATTTTAAATGGCTCAATAAACCTCGAGCTTAATTTCCCTCTCTTTCTGAACCTGATAACGCCCTTCCATGGGGAAACCTTTAACATCACCATGTCGCCTATCTGAAATTCAATCGGTCTTCGTCTTTTATCGGCATAAGACTTTTGCCTATCTTGGGCTGCTTTCAAATGGGCTCGTACCACTTCAATTTTCTCATTAGTGGCTTGGACAACATCTTTGTGGGCCAGTTCACGTGGTCCCACTTCACCCCAACACACCGGGGTCCTGTATTTCCTACCATATAGCATTTCGTAAGGTGCTATGCCGATGCTTGAATGGTAACTATTGTTATACGAAAATTCGGCCAATGGTAGATAAACATCCCAACTTCCGCCGAAGTCGATGATACATGCCCGTAACATATCCTCTAGCGTCTGTATTGTTCTTTCACTCTGCCCATCCGTCTGGGGATGGTAGGCGGTGCTAATGAAAAGTTTCGTTCCCATTTGTTCTTGAAAATCCCGCCAAAAGTTTGAAGTAAACCGGGTATCTCTATCCGACACAATAGATACCGGTACTCCGTGACGTGCTACTATTTTGTTTGTATATACCTCGTACATCTTTTCCGAAGTATATGTCTCGCGTATAGGAATAAAATGAGCACTCTTCGTTAGTCTATCCACAATCACCCATATAGCGTCGAATCCCCGAATCGTTTTAGGTACTTTGGTCAATAGGTCCATAGTGATATGTTCCCATTTCCAAACCGGGATCTCCAAAGGTTGCAGTTTTCCATATGGTTTCTGGTGTTCCGCTTTGACTTGTAAACAAGTCAAACACTTCTCCACGTATTTTACTGCATCCCTCTTCATTCCGGGCCACCAATAATTTTGTTTCAGATCATTGTACATGCACCCAGATGAATAGAATATCGGGATTTATGAGCATCATCGAGTAGAAGTGTCTTAACCCCACAAGAATTTGGAACCCATATTCTTCCGGATCGAGTCTTCAACCCATCCTTTCCATCCGACAAATCTTTTAACTGTCCGATTATTCTTTCCTTCTTCCAGTTCTCCTCTTTCACTGTTTCTACTTGCGCTTCTCGGATACGTTCAAGTATGCCCGAGGTCACAATAAGTTGCATCGAGTTACTCGTATTGGGACATAATCCGCTTTTCTCCTCAGGGCATCCGCCACCACATTTGCCTTTCTGGGGTGGTAATGTATTTCACAGTCAAAATCTTTCACCGTTTCTAATCATCGCCTTTGTCGCATATTTAGCTCCTTCTGATCAAAGAAATATTTTAAGCTCTTGTGATCAGTGAATATGGTGCACTTTACCCCATATAAATAGTGCCTCCATATTTTTAACGCAAACACCACTGCAGCCAATTCGAGGTCATGCGTGGGATATTTCTTTTCATGTATTTTCAGTTGCCTCGAGGCATAAGCTATAGCTTTGCCCCGTTGCATCAAAACGCATCCGAGCCCCGATATTGAGGCATCCGAATAAACCACCAAGTCTTTGACCCTGCCCGGAAATGTTAATACCGGAGCTTGAGTTAACCTCTCTTTTAGTGTTTGAAACGTTCTTTCTTGTTCGGCACCCCAAATGAACTTTTCCTCTTTCCGGGTTAACTTAGTTAGCGGCGACACAATCTTGGAGAAATATTGAATGAATCTCCTATAGTATCCCGCAAGCCCTAAGAAGCTTCTGATTTCTGAAGGATTCTTCGGAGGGCTCCATTTTGACACGGCCTCTATCTTCGAAGGATCTACCAATATTTCATCGGCGCTTATGATGTGGCCAATGAATTGCACCCTCGTAACCAGAAGGCGCATTGTGAGAATTTCGCGTACAACCTTTCTTGCCTGAGCGTCTCTAACACCTCTTGTAAGTGGCGTGCATGTTCTGCTTCACTTTTCGAGTATACCAGAATATCGTCAATAAACACGATTACCGATTTATCCAACATCGGCTTGCAAACCCGGTTCATGAGATCCATGAAAGCCGCGGGTGCATTGGTCAGCCCGAATGACATCACAAGGAACTCGTAATGTCTGTATCTCGTGCGGAAGGCCGTCTTCGGTACATCCTCCTCCTTGACTCTTAGTTGGTGATACCCTGATCTAAGGTCAATTTTTGAAAACCAGTTCGCACCTTGTAATTGGTCGAATAGATCATCTATTCTCGGAAACGGGTATCGATTCTTTACCGGGAGTTTATTTAAATCCCGATAATCGATACACATACGCATGCTTCCGTCCTTCTTTTTCACGAATAGCACGGGCGCCCCCCAAGGAGACACAGTCGGCCTTATGAATCCTTTATCAAGCAAGTCTTGAATCTGCGACATTAATTCTTGTAATTCCGATGGTGCAAGTCGGTATGGTGCTTTTGCTATGGGTTTCGCGCCCAGAAGTAATTCAATTCCGAACTCTACCTCCCGCTCGGGCGACATTCCCGGTAAATCATCCGGAAATACATCTTCAAAGTCACGTACCACAGGTACGTCTCCAATCTTCGGTAATTCTTTCTCGGGCTCATTCGCGTATATCATAAATGCTTTACATCCATGCCTCATGAGCTTGTGCGCTTTCATCATCGAGCATATTATAGGATTGCCTCCCTTTTCGCCATAGATTGTGACGTGTTTTCCGCTCGGAGATGTTAGCTTTATCTCCTTACAGAAACACACGACATTTGCGTGGTGTCGAGATAGCCAATCCATCCCTTCAACCACTTGAAACTCCCCCATAGACATCGGGATTAGATCTATCAAGTATTCCTCATCATCGATACTTAATTTGCAGCTTTGACAGACATCACATACTATGAAACTTTTGTTATCTCATATCTCAACCTCTAAAGGCATAGGTAATTTTGTCAATACAAATGAAGGATGTCGAATAAATCCATGTGAAATAAAGGATTTATTCGCACCCGTGTCAAATAATACACGTGCAGGGATCGAGTTTATTGCGAATATACCTGAGACCACATCGGGTTCTATCTTTGCTTCAACTGCTGTAAGTTGGAAGGACCTAGCCTTCGCCTTTGGAGCTTCTGTTGAAGATTCTTTAACGTCTCTCTTTCCAAATAAGTCTGGGCATTCAGACTTTTTATGGCCGGGCTGATAACATTTGTAGCAGACCGAGACTTTACCCGGGCATAGAGACGCCGTGTGCCCCTTTTTACCATATATGGGGCACGGTTTGTCTTTGAAACGACACTCTCCCTTGTGCCCTTTTCCACACACTTTACAACTTGGCGACCCGCCTTTAGTATCCACTTTCTTTCCCGATTCCACAGTTTGAGCTTTCTTTGTAGGGCTTGGATTCACATCCTGTGCCCTTCGCTCACCCCTTTCAACTTGTTTCTTCAACTCGATTTCCCGCTCCCAGGCAGTGTTGATAATTTCTGTGAGAGTTTCATACTTTGAGGGAGTCATGAACTCCTGGTATTCAGCACTCAGCATGTTGTAATTGTAGTATATCTTCTGCTCTTCAGTGGTGACTAACTCATCACAGAATCTCAGTTTATCCATAAAGATACCCATGATTTTATCAATTGATTCTTCTTTTTGTCTTAACTGGATAAATTCTTCTTTGATCCTGTTAATAACCGCTTTGGGACTATGGTGCTTAAGGAATGGCACCTTAAACTCGTCCCATGTCATAACTCTTGCCGCCTTGGCTCCTATCTCCTTCTTTTTATTGTCCCACCAATCCTTGGCTTGACCCCTTAGCTGACCCGTTCCATAAGCAACAAAATCACTTACGTTAAAGTGGGTCCGTTCAAACACCCCTTCAATGTCGCTCAGCCATCTTTGGCAAATTATCGGGTCAACCTCCCCGTTGTAGATTGGTGGTTTACATGCCTTAAATTCTTTGTACGAACATCCTTTACGTTCTCCCGATTTCTCTTTCATAAGGTTGACACTATCTTCCAACCTTTTGACTCGTTCTTCAACTAATGATAACACCGTGGTTTGAATTTTGTCTATGAACCCGAATAGACTACCCTCAATTGCTTTTCCCACTTCTTCGGCAATTGTTTCTTTCATTTGTTTGGTGCTTGTTGGCACCGGATTATCGTCATTCCCTTCCGACATCTCGAAACTGAAATGTTTACGTCAATTATTAAACGTCTCATTTATAACATAGCTTTATTTGCTTTGGTTTAGCCAAGTTCGTAACTTGCTTTAACCGTTCACATTTGGTGCACTTTCCGGGTTTGAGTGTGTTAACACGCTCTTCCCATGCACATTAACTCACATCTCGTTTCTTACATAAGATAAAATCTACTAATATAAATAATTAATTCTTACCGGATGATCAATCAAGCTTGAACCGAACACTTTGTTGACAACCTTAAGCTCTGATACCAACTTTTGACACCCGTCTCAGTTATATAAGAATTTAATACAAAATAAGCAGTTTTAAACCAAAAACTTTGATTAATATTAAATACCAAACGAAAGTTTTCATAAAGTTAGCCTACTAGTTAACAACTACTAGTTTTAACAACCCAAAAACAAATATTTAAGTGTCTACAATATAAACATTGTCTTTAACAAAGTTAACTAATCGCAGAAGCTACAAAAGATTGTGTTCGGTTCCTGAAAAGATGTTCGATCGCCATCCGGATTAAGTACATCATCACCTATAGTCAAAACCACACAAAAGATTAGTTTTGACACCTTAAATATAAGTCTGATTAAGTTCCGTGCCCAAAACATAGCAAAACAAACACAATCTATCCATCCAGGACGGTCGCGCCGCGCGACGGGTACCACCGAAGGCGGTCGCGTGACGCCACACCCCGTCGCGTCGCGCGACGGGTTTAATGCTTGGCCGTGGCGTAGCGCCACAATGTGATTTTGACAGATTGTTGCTTGTTGGAGCTGTATATCAGTCCAGCACCCAATTTTTAACGTTTTAAACTTTAAATCAACATAACTTTTGACTCGTAAGTCCGTTTTAGGTGATTCTTTTTCCTATATGACTGTAATTTAATTACCGAAGCGTCTATAATGTTTATCATACCGAAAATTTGGTTTACGGACCGAATGACTAAAATCACTATGTATCTATTCGACCCGTTAAAGTTACACTTATTTTTCTATCTTTTCAATAATAAACACAAGGCGCTTTTTACCCAACTTTCGGGGCTTATTATCACCGGCATTTCAATATCCATCATATGGCTTCATGCTCGTATGATATTAACCGCCTATGCTAACTATTAAATAACTTTGACGCTACCAATACACCATTATTAAACCCGTTTGGCTCATCTACAGAATCCTCCATTATGATGACTACCAAACGAGTTCTAACCAATTCTTGACCTATTATTCCATATAGCGAACATTGTCGCTTCAATGAACGCAACCTTTATTCTACAACTCAACTATACATTTGCTAATTATCAAAACTTACACGATGTAACAAATCAAGTTACATACCTTCAAAGTATGCCCTTCAAACGCAAGTCGCCACCGGCTTGTCCACTCGACACTCCGGTATCCTTCCCTATAGAGTCCAATCATAACATGTTTAGAACTCTTTTTAAATCATATGTCGCACAATTTTCCGTAACATAGCAATTATGCGGTTTAACTTTAAATTTCAGTTTTAAGCCTTCTTTGAGGCAATTATACAAACACTTTAAGGGAAACAATTTACATGATGTATTAGCAAGTTCATAACTTGTCATATAGCCATATATTTTCATCAATCAACTACCATACATGAATATTAGCCTCTAGGATTCTGAAATTGCTTCATGCGTGTCAAATTTCACTAGAACCAACCCAATATCCTTGGGTTTATCAAGTTCTACTCCACCCACTAACCACCTACAATGGTGTTCATGAACTTTGCTAAAATTTAGTATGATTTCAACATGTATTTGTCTAGGGTTTACTCCTAGACACTTCAATGTTCTTATTTCACCTACATATCATTCATGCATCCACAGATTTCGAATTCCCTAAATTCATGAGAATTTCAAGTAGAGAATTTTTATCAAATTTTACATACCTTATGATCTCCTTGGAATGGGGATCACTAATCTATGCTCGATTTTCGTTTTGGACTTGATTTGATCCTTCAAATTGGAGGTTTTGACAAGAACTAGGGTTTTGGGGAGCTTGGGATCGCCCCCTACTTCTGATCGATCTCAGCAACACACAGACAAGTGTGTGTTTGAGTTAATTTTTTTTGTTTTATTAATATTAGTTTTCATTTAAACACTTTTGGCCCCTCAACTTTCGTTCTTTATTTGTTTTAACTCTTTAACTACTCACAACCAATCTTCTAACTAGGTTAATGTCATTCCTAGTTAGTTTATTTTTCTTATTTATTCACAACATTATTATATTATAAGAATTTCTATTTTTGGGGTGTTACAATGTGTTGCACTTGGGGAAGGAACTGGTATAGGCTTTCTTGGTAGTGTCTTGGTTTGAGTTATTGGGGGTTTGGTTCGTTGGGGTTACCATGGCAAAGTAGCGGTTTTTAAACTTGTGTTTCTTACCATTGTTGTTGCTCTTGGACGGGGCTTTGGTTCCATTAGGTTCTTCGAAAAGTTTAGTGATGGTGTGATTAACGGTCTTTGTGGTGCCATTTAGGGCCAAAGATCCGCCACTCATACGGTGGTGGGATGAGGTAGCGGCTAACCGGATGGTCTTTTCTAGGGTAGCGGGTTCGGCTGCGAAACGGAATCACGAATGACTGGTGGAAGACCCTTAATATACTTGGCTATGGCTCGCTCGGTGGTGTTAACATGGTGAGGGACTAGAATGCTAATTTGTTTGAAACGGGTGGTATAAGCTAAGTTGCCGCCACCAATTTATTTGAGGTTCCAAAATTCCTCCTCAAGCTTTTGCACCTTATATGGCGGACAGAACTCCGCTAACATGAGTTGTTTTAGCTCTTCCCAAGGGAGGGCTAAGGCGATCTCGTTTCCACTGGTGTTTCTTTCACTTTCCCACCACTTAAGTGCCCTTGATTTTAAGACACCAGTGGCACTCCAAGTTCGGAGGTGATCGGGACACTCACTATTGATGAAGGTGAGTTTGATGCTATCGAACCACTCAAGCATCTTGATCAATGGTTTTAAATATTTTTGCACAATTAGTGTATAATAGCATATCACATAAGCACGTAAGTTTCAAATTGTTCACATAAATAAAGCATATAGTCACCTTGAGAATAAACTAAGCTTCAATAAAAGCGTTTTAAATTTTTGTTAGTTCTCGAGTATTATTGTTTTAGGTTGCGAGGGTAGCACGTCACGGGAAATTCAAATTTGAAGAGGAAAGAGGTTAAAACATAAAATACATAAAATAAATACAAGCATAAAAAGAGGCTCGATTAAAACTTAGAATGTTCCGGAAAGGAACTAAGACTAATCCAACGTAGTCAAAACTTCTTTTGAGTTCGGGAATCATGCTTTGGCCAAATAGGTAGAATACTCTTGCCGAAATTTCGGTTAGCAGTATTCACCCTCCCAGTAACTAGATACTCCTTGTCATTAGAAGTTTCGAGACTTTGAAGAGATTGAAAATCAAGGAATGAGACTAGTCACCAAGGTGTGGATATCACTTCTAACTTGGTGGGGTCATTCCCAAAACGTGGTTTGGTACCTAGCCATCGAGGTAAGGAAGTTCAGCCTAACTCGATGGTAAGGGTCCACAAGAGTGGGGTGAGTGAAATTGCCATTAAGGCAAGGAAATCACTCATATCTTATTGGTGTAATTTCGTAAAAATAGTAACATCGGATTGAAAGTCATAACCAAAGTAAGGGTTTCACTCCTATTTTGGTGAGATCGTTTCATTTGTGAAATATGAGTGTCTTCGTGTCGAAGTATAATTTCACCTAATGGAAGGTGATTTTAAGACCAAAAGATAAGAAAAGAAG
The DNA here is from genome assembly GCA_030545235.1 of Helianthus tuberosus. Classification (NCBI taxonomy): domain Eukaryota; kingdom Viridiplantae; phylum Streptophyta; class Magnoliopsida; order Asterales; family Asteraceae; genus Helianthus; species Helianthus tuberosus. Next base: position 56,981,019 of record CM060406.1, read on the forward strand.
CAAGATTAGGAAGAATCAAATATTTTTATATAAGATATGAGAAAGGTCAAATAAAGCACAAGTAACAATCATGTGGGTTTCTTAACTATAGTCTAGGCATGACATTTGTTTCCTAATTCCCTATAGTTATGGCTCTGATACCAAAATGTGAGCGATTGAGTTTGGGGGATCGAACACCAAAGTCACCCTAAAATAGTAAACAAAGGTATATGAATATAAGGATTTGGATATTAGAAGGAAATCGGAAATTATGAGTATGAAATTACATAAACATATCCCATTTAGACACTTATAAGGACACTATTATTAGTATGTGTTTTTCATGAGTGCTAACACCCATTAGAAGTCCAAAATAAGTAATCCAAGAATAGGATATTTCCACCTTAAACATAACATTCAATAATGGGTTGGTGTATATCATGGTTTGGTTTTGGAATGATATTATATATGAATCATATGTATACAGTCAAGTATTAGTCAAGCATTAGAGGTAGGGCAATCCACTAACCTCAAGAATTTCACCATTGCACAAAATCGCCAACATAGTTGATAATTCGGATGGTCATGAATTCAAGTAAAGAAAATGCATAAGTAACTAACTATTTTTCTAAGTAACCAAGTGAGGTATGGTTGAAGTTTAGTTGTAGAACCAAGGTTCTCAACAACACCGTTTACACCTTAACACGAGTCTTCCAACATTGTGTGATTGAAGGTTTGGTGTGGTTGCACTCACATAGTTGTTTGTAGGTTACTTTGAGACTTAGAACATGTAAAATAGAGGCATATGAACCCCAAAGTTTCTGGATTTAAACCTTAACACAAGTCCTTCAACATGAAAGTTTGTAGGTGACTTGGTTTGGTATGTAAAAGTTCCAAAACCAAAGTTAAGACAAGCAAGTATAAAAAGTTTACTAAGAATCCTAACAATCCTAACTTTGACCTCAAAAAGGATGGTTTACCATCTTTGTTTACTTTGGTAAATAAGTGGTAATACTCCTAGAGGTTTTCCAAGTATAGGGAAGAAGAAAAACAAGAAAGAAAATGCAAGAAAGTAGCCAAAACTCACTGTTTTGAACTTAGAGTTTTCTGCCCAAAGTTGAAGATCTTGAAGATTAGAGAGTGTTAGAAAGAGATATGGAGGTGGTGAAAGTGTTTAGAAGGTGTTTGAGGATGACATTTAAAAATGGGATTAGGTTTTGAGGTATTAAAGAATGTGGTTGGGAGTTAAAAGGAGGGAAGTGTTCAAATTTCGCGAGCTAGTGTGACCTACTAGTAGCGGCTCCCTTTGCGGACCACAAGGGGATATGTATATGGTCCACAAGGACCGTCTGATCCTTCAAAAATTCCATTTTAGTCCCTAAACTTGTTTGGTTTGATATTTTATGCTAAAAACTCAATGCCAAGCATGTTTTAAGGTATTTTATGTGTATGCAAGCATGTAAATAATAATCACACTTATGAAATAATATTTCAAAGAAAAATAGAATCTCGTTGTGTTGTTCGGATTTGGATTAAAATGAGTATTCGTGAATGTTTACGTATCATGCAAGAATAATTAGGCAAAATAATATAAAAGGTGGTTTCTGTTAGGATCAAATCTCGATTTGCAAGGGATTGAAAAGAAAATATGAATTACATGAAAAACGGAAAAGAATGAAAAATATGGAACGTTACCCTGAGACCACACACCATGTCGGACACACCAACACATAGGAGACAAAAAGGTCATCCTGATAGCGATTTCTAGCCAATGAAGTTCCGTGGATCATCGCCTCCTTAATTTCAACTAGCGGTTATCACAAAAGAGACCACAAGCACAGCTGATAATGACATCTGACCAATGACATCCCGCGGATTCCTGCTTCTCTCAGTCTCCACTAATGATTATCACAGAGGAGACCACATGGACACCCTGACAGCGACATCTGACCAATGACGTTCCACGGATCACTGCCTTCTTAATCTCCACTAGTGGTTATCGCAGGAGAGATCAAAAGGACCATTGATAGTGACATCTAGACAATGACATTCCGTGGATTCCTGCTCTTCTCAGTGTCCACTAACAGTTATCACAGAGGAGACCACAAGGACACCCTGAGAACGACCTCTGGCCAATGACGTTTCGCAAATACACACCCTTCTCTGCTGCCCTAATGACCAGCACAAAGGAGACAAAAGGGACATCCTGGAAGCGACATCTCCCTCAATACCTTCTCACCATCCCGGCTATAAATACCAAACTTCTCCTTTAGGTGAATGCCTTCCATACTCTTATTCTCACTTCACACTCACTAAAAAGATACTTATTCTCATGTCGGAGGGAAGTTACGAGAAGAACCCACATCTTCTCCTTCTCATGGAGAGCCTAACGGTGTTCTCATTTTTGCAGATTGAACCATTGTCAAGAACTCCATGCGATCAAAAGATTCCCCAACATGTCGAACCTAGTCTAAATAACCCGTTTACCTTGGTGTTTTTCAAATGTGAGGCTTAGAAACAAGATCCAAATATCAAATCTATCATCACAAGGCACGGGAAACATACTAGATTTAATTTGATAAACTCCTACATTCTCATTTCAAAAATCCAAGACCTATGAACAAAATGGACAAATCACTACATTAATCGTGGCGTTACATTCCAATGAAAGAAAACTGAACCGGTTTAGACCACAAGGCTTCTATTTCATTGATACTTCGTTTTTATTTTTCGTACTTGGTCCACCCTTCACAAGCAGGACACCTAGTGACTAGGTTGTCAGTAACTACCAAGTAGATCGAATGATTGGGGGTATAGGCGTTATCAAGGACGGTGAGTGGCCGAGGGTGCAATGTGCACGAGAATTCACGTGTCTATGCGGAGGGGACCATGAGAAACCGAGCACCTATATATAGTTGATCAAAAGTGTAGTCATATCAGGCAATTAGGCACCATATAATGTTGTTGTACAACAAGCACTATTATCGTGTGTTGGGACCCTTGGTTTCTTGAATCGTCTTTTTCAACTTCTCGAGACTTCCTAATAGGATAATCTTGTGATCATTCATCATTGCCACTCATCCAGCCAAATATGCCCTTTTCAAATTAATTGCACATGCATTTGAGTTTTATTTTTTTCGGTTTGTACTTTTTTTCACCTGTCCCTGCTTCATAGGTAGTAAAAAAGTGTAAAGATCATTATAATGTTGAAACGGGCACTTTTATACACTAAGACAATAGATTAACGGTTTGGAAAAGCATTGCATCAAATTATATAAAAAATAGTACTTAAGGACACGTTCTAGTACCATAAGGCTGGAGGGTGTGGCTAGGGGCTTTATCACGCCACCTCAGCGCCACCTCACCATTACACAAGGGCTTTAAAGCCCACTCCTTTAACTTGTAGGGTGTGGTATAAAGCCTCCTTACCACTATAGCGCCCCCTTTAAAGCCAATCAACTTTGAAAATCTCCAACTTTGCTCGTTAACATGCTGGCGGAAGGATGATGCCCCCCCCCCCCCTTTAATTGTGGCGGTGTGGACGATGGAGCCTCGGGGGCGCTATGGAGGCTGAGGTGGCGGGGTGACGCCCCCCCACACCCACCAGCCTAAGGGACAAGGTTATCAATTTTTCGATGATATCCAGTGGGCCAATTCATGACACGATACGAACATGACACAAAAGTGATCGACAAGATCAGGTTTTGGGTCGGCATATAGTATAATCAATTTTATTAAATAGATCAACTCAAACATTACTGTTTAATAAATGGGTTAACCCATCACATTCAATTTTATAAACTTAATATGTTACCCGTTTAGGTGATTCTTCAAATGAAAACCACTTTTATTGCGAAAACTCGAAAACTAACTAAAAAAAACCTAAAAAACACACCAATTTTTTTTTACAATTTTTTTTTATTAAAAATCTCTAGTTTTTATATATAATTTATTTTCAAAACAATCTATGGACTAGATTGGCTCGGTGGCATTTTCGTAAATAACACCAATTTTATTACGTATACGCTATTCATTAAGGGTAAAAAGGGCAAAACACAATTCCTCACATAAAACGCCATTGAAAAATAAAACGTCAAATAAATACAAAACGCCAATTTTATCACTGCCTACTTTTTTCCGTGTTTTTATTAAGCTCTTTGGCTACAAAAACGCCACAAAATATGAAACGCCATAATATATAACGCCAAAGCTTACATCCGGATAAATGTTAATTACATTTTTTGTTAGAAAAATAACATCCCGCCTAAACTACGCGCCAAAAAGAATTCTATAAATAGAAACGTCTCACCACCTTCCGTTTATCACAACAAAAAAACACACAGTGGTTGCTAAAAAAATACAACTCAATGTAAAACGTCAAAAAATACAACGATGACAAACATCTTTTCTTTGATACTCAGTAAATGTTCTGCATGAAGCTTCGCTGAATGATTTGTTACGTGAGTGTAGTAAAATTTTGCTGCATGAGATTGATAAAATTGAAAAATGTGGGACTAATGACACCCATATGTCATACTGTCATCTTTGTTCCTGAAGAAGGTTTGGATGATAAGAAGATACCTATACCAGTGTAAATGCTACTTTGGTCTCGATGATTATAATGAAGACGACATGCAGATAGCATCCACCCACACAGGGTCGATCTATGTCTCCAACATCCACAAAGACACTTCAACACATGAACAAAAAAAATAAACAACGCCAAACCCAAAACGCCATTTATTTGTCACATTTCTTGTAGTTTCAAAAGAAAAAAGAGACAGATGACACTGAAGATTTAAAATCATAAATTGCTTCTACTTTGTTTTTTTTTTTTAATTTTCTTTATCTGTTGTTTGTTTTGTAATTTCAGTTAATAAACAACAAAAGAATATTAATGCTATAATGAAAAATATAATAAAACGCCAAAATGAGCAAATGCTTGTAAAACGCCATCATGCCATAAAAACGCCCCAAAAAAACTAACAAACTATAATAAAATTACTTTGACTAACTACTATTATAAAAAAAAGCGTGAAACAATGTGCAAAGAATATAAAACAATAGAAGTCCAATCGTTATCTAACCGCCATTGGAAAACAAAACGCCATAATTACAGCCGTCAAGATTTGACGTGTTACACCATAAAAACAGTTGAGTCTGAAAACAAAACACGGTAAGCTGCAAAAAACAGTAAAATGAAACGACGGAAAACATAATTACTAACATTTATTATATTTATTTATCTTTTTCAAAACGCCATAATTACCCGTCATACGCGAAAAAAAAAAGTCAATATAAAAGAAGACCATGAGAACACAAGCTCAAACACGCCAAATTTTTTGACTAAAACGCCACATATTGTCTAAAACGCCAAAAAATCTAAAAATGCCTAAGGTTATTGCATGGAGGTTTGAAAGGAAAGAGAAACGATTCATAATAAAGTTCTCTGATAGGAGAAGGGTAAAGGTAAGGACAATCAAAGCCATGCTTGGAATGAATGAAAAAGTTCAGAATGATATCCTGACCCTTGGGGTTCCAATGGACAACGATTGTGAAAGAACCAGAACTGTAATAAAAAGACTGAAGAGAAAATTTCCGGCAGAAGATGATGATGATATTGACGACACTCCTATACCAAAACTTAGCAGTTGGGTATTGCATGAGGAAGAAGGAACACTTGAAGTGACTTACAGAAACGGGGTGCAATATTCAAGGCCAATAGAAGAAATGTTGGAGACAGGGTTGCTATCTATCATTGAACAACTTTGTGATTTAGCACCTTCAAACAATCTAAAATCCAAGGATGCAGTGATATTCAAGAATAGGCTGCAGCAAAGAAGAGACGAGCTAATAGCGTTATACGCAAAAATGAAATTTGATGATGAAGAATCTGAAGAAAGTGATGAACAAAGCGATGGGTACATCTCTGATGTAATCCCACCTACGGAAGACTATTAGTTTATTTTGATTTCGTGTTATTGTAATTTTATAAAATATTAATCTATGGTAATCAATTATTAACAAAAAGATACAAAACACCAAAAATGACATGGAAAAAACCATAACGCCAAAAAATTAACTATGTCACACAAAAAGAATTAATTTAACGAGAAGAAATCTGAGAAAACAGTAAAACGCCAAATAATTAATAATTCTAGATAACGCCATAATTATCTTGCACGCAAAAAATAAAGCAGCATGTCAAACGCCAAAATCGTGAAAGGAGAAGAATACTAAAAAGACAAAAAAAAAACCCCTCGGACCCTGATCATGCCCCGCGCCACGTGTTTGGCCAGGACACGTTCTCACACTTTTTGTTGTTTTCTCCTGAACCCGTTTCTCCTTTTATTCACCCCGTTATTCTTGAGCTAAATATATAAAACCAAGTTTAAGACACTAATTACAAAATAGTTTCATTTGAGCAATGCAGATGAACATTGAATATGTCGTCACCAAACATGGTCCGAAGTAAACATGTGACTAGTTACTGTAAGTTTAATAATAGACATATTTTGAAAACTCATGTTACTTTACACGCTTTATGAGTACTTCCGAAAATTAAATTTGATTATATTATAACTCCACGGTGGTGTCGGATTCCTCCTTTGCCACCAACGTTTGTAGATTTTGTAGTTTGGAATAGCTTGGATATCTCTCTAAATTGTGTATAATCACTCTTAGATCAAAGTCTTTTGATGGTAGTCTCAAAATCCGTAGTCAAATAATTCAAAACGAGCACAAGAACGAGTATGTGTATTCTGATATGATATGAATATGCATACCAAAATTAAACCAAAGAATCTCGTTTTATAGTTAGGGAACTATCATAACATTTAGTTGAAATGAAATGATGCTTTTAAAAAAGTGTGTCAGATGATGGTTAAAATGGTTGGTAGTTAGTGCTATGATAACACAAGTTACTACTTATCGTAGTTACTACATATGGCATATTTGTTACTGATCACAGTTGCTGTTGTTGAACCTCCCTCACCGATGATCAATTCCTACTGCTACTTAGTTATCACTTACCCGGTGACTCCAGACCCAAGCAAGAGGCACTGCCCTTGAAGCCTTGGTCTTGTGGCTTCACCCCCTTCAATCATCGGGTTCGTTGGTGCCAAAAATCAAAATAGTCTTGAACACTTATAATGTGTATAAAAAAAATGTACATAGATTTTACTTTGGTCTCGGGTAAATTCATATAACTAAAATGACTTGAGGATACTAAAATCACCAGCAACGATGACCCCTTCTCTACGTGCAACATGCATACATAATGCGCTTGATGTGGTGATGGAAACGTATCGTTGTAGTTGAATGCGATTTCATGATGCGCATGTGACACGGCTAATGCGATAAGATGCGTGATGTGTTCTTATTTGGTACCTTACACAGTTGACTATATGTGAACAAATTAGATTTGTGATTGCAATTTATGAAAAAAGTTATCTCTCTCTCTCACACACACACACAACCATTACTAGGGCACCGCCCCATTCAGTGGCGCCCCTCACTAAGACTCCACGGAGTGGGGGCGTGGAGAGGGGAGGGCAAGCCCCTCCAAGCCACCCACACCACCCCGCCACCTTTTGTGATGGGCGTTGTCCCCTCTTGATTCCAAAATCTCCACGGCGTTGCCCCTCTTCTTCAACATGACCAACTTGTTTTGCCCTTGCTCCTTTGCCCAAAACACCACCCCTTCCTTTTTGTGATGTGGAGGACAAAACCCCCAACGTCTAAGTGACATCTATGTGCAGGGCTTTGCACCCTTGCCTTTGCCCATCACTCCATGTAATCTAACTACCACGTAATGATGTATAGTGACCCATGTGATGATGTGATAGTGTGGTAACACCCACTACACATATCTAGATGTGTGAATCACTCCCCGACCCCATTGGTGGCATCAACTCTACTCCTCGTATGATGGGCGAAGCTTTTAAGGGGCGGGAGGGGGCGACAACCCACCGAACTTTTCGCTTAGTAGTAGAGAGTATGTAGTTTTCGTATAGAAATTTTTGGGTACATACGTTTTCGACCACCCAGTTTTATAGAAATTTTAGATCCGGTGACTTCCGCCCCCGGTCGGAAATCTCAAGCTTCGCCAGAGCCTCGTACACCACTATCCATCAAAGTATCCGTAACATGTAATGTTTAAAGTTTTACAAAAAATGCTTAGACTAAAAAGTTGATTTTAATGATTTTGTCATATCCAAAAATTGCTAAGATTTTTCACGTGACGTTTTGTCGCACCGCAGATTTTCTAGTCGAGATGGTTTATTTTCTCCGACAAGGCAATAAATAATAACATATTTAAAAAAATCAATCTTAAAGTGTGTGTTTTATAATTAGTGAAACCGGTGCAGGTTACGAAGAACGGGAGACCTCAGGGGCCGATCTTGGATAACCAGGTGCCTAAGAAAACATATAGTGCTGTAGTGAATCCCAACAGTCAGGCTAATTCCGTCATTAAGGTTGATCTTCCCCCATGATCACGGATACGAAGAAAAAATGGCAAGGCAGATCTCTCATCGGCGAAACAAAAGATATAGATATTCTTAATGACTTAAGAAACCACCTGTCGGGCATTATGGATGATGGGTTGGAACTGAGGTATTTGGGTGGTCTAAAAGTGTTATTGTGCTTCAATCTTGCGGAGGAAGCTGAAGACTTTCGCATAAACAAAGTAGAACAATGGGAGAAGTGGTTCTCGAGGCTGTACATCTGGGATGGGATTCCCCCGTTATTCGAAAGAATTGCTTGGATCAAAATCTTGGGTGTCCCTCTTTCCCTGTGGGATCGTCAAGTTTTCAACAAGATCGGCGAACGGTGTGGGAGGTTACTAGTTCAATCTGAGGTGGAGGCTTCGGCTGGGAATTTGGCGGAAGATAGATTGGCAATTCTGGTTAACTCTGGCAAGAGATTCTCTTCGGAGGTTTCGCTTTCTTGGAACAATCATATTATCAATGTTTGGGTTGAGGAAATTCCGGGGCAATAGGTGCCGGATTTTCTTAATTCGTCGGATACGGAGTCAGTTCCTGCTACTCCGGCTACTCCGGCTTGGTCTTCAGAATTCGAAAAGTCCCCTTCTCAGTCGAGTGGGAAATCGAAAGGTTTTTCGGCTGGTCTGCCTATCTCGTGCATGGGAAATAATGTTGTCCACTCGTCTCCCAATATTGCTGTAAGCATGCATCACATGGGGACCCACAATCAGCCGCTTTCTCATATTCAAGATGAGAGAGAAGAGGTGGGGTCAGTTTCTAGGTTGTACCCAGATAAGGAGCATTGTGATGATGGTAGGCCTAGCTACATCACCTTGCGTCCTTCTCAATTTAAAAAGCCCAAGGATAAGGCCCAATCTCTCAATATACCTGACCTCAATCAGAATCTTGATTCTGTTAACGATTCGGACCCTTTCAATTTGGAAGACATCTTTAGAATGGAGAATGAAGAAAGAAGGGCTAATACCCATGTCTCGCCTGATGATGTTCAAGCAGATGTAATGGAGCTGGTGACGGAAGAGGGGCAATCCCAAGCTAATGTGGATGAAGAAGCGACCCTCACCGTGGATTTTGGGGCTAAGTTGGGGATTGTAGTTGATAGGTTTGATAACCATGTGAAAAAGTTGATTTGTGGGGAAATGGAAACACAAAGGAATCAATGAATTTTGTCTCTATCAATCTAAATGGGGTGTTGGACCCTCGGAAAGGGCTGTGGATCCGTGATATCAAGAGAAAGGTTAAAGCGGAGTTTAATGGGTTGCAGGAATCTCACCAATCGGGTTTATCGGAGCTGGTTATGCGGCGGTTCTGGGATTCTTCTCCGATGTGTACTGTCTCGGTGGACTCTATCGGAAGATCAGGGGGCTTGGTCTCTCTATGGAATCTAGTCATCTTTCAGGCGGATCAGGTCATTAAAAACCCTAAATTTCTTTTCGTTTCAGGTCAGTTGGTGGGTGTGAATGTCAAATTAAACGTCGTCAATCTGCACGCGCCAAATGACCCGTCCAGTAGAAGAGTGTTATGGTCTGAGCTAGCATCTCTTATTAACCAATTCGATGGTGCTTGGATTCTATTGGGCGATTTCAAAGAAGTCAGATCTGTTGACGAACGAGTGAACTCCAGGTTTGATCGTGGTTCCTCAGATGCCTTTAATGGTTTTATTTCGAATGCTGGCCTTTTTGAATATTCTATGTGTGGAGGAAATTTTACTTTCATTTCTGGTCATAGAGATGTGAAGCTTAGTAAATTAGATAGGTTCTTAGTGAACGATCTATTTCTAAGCTCCTGGCCCAATGCTCTAGCCGAAGTTCACAAAAGAGGCTTCTCGGACCATTGTCCGATCTCTCTGTCTTGTTCCATTTTGGATTTTGGTCCCATTCGATTTAAGTTTTTTAACTCTTGGATTGGTGATCAGAAGTTGTCGGAGATTGTGGTCAATGCTATTTATTCGGTTGCTGATAAGGCTGGTCAGGGTGGGCTTGGGGCTTTCTCGGATGTTGTCATGCTCAATACTCTTAAAATTATTAAGGCCAACATAAAAATCTGGAGAAATCAGGTTTCCTCTGATCGGCAGAGGGATATTTCTTTGCTGGAGGAGTCTATTGATACTATTGAGCAGAAAGCTACTAATAGCACCTTATCGGATGAAGAAAAAATGACCAGAGCTGAACTTCGTGTGAAAGTTGACAAACTTAAGTCTTCTCTTGTTTCGGACATCCAACAAAAGGCTAGAGTCATTTGGACGAAATTCGGGGACGAAACAGTGCGTATTTTCACAGGATGGTCGCGATTAATGCTTCAAGAAACAGGATTAATGGGTTAACGTTTGAAGGAAGTTTCATTACGGATCCTTCGACTTTAAAGGAAGAAATTAAGAAGTGGTTTAAATCTTAGTTCTAAGAACCTATTAAAAGAAGACCGGACTTCTCTAGTCTCGGCCTTCCGTTTATTCCTGACTACTTCAAAGCCAGCCTATGCGAAAGTGACGTGTGCGCGACTACACATATTTTTGCAATGAAATTACACACGATTTGGTTTTAAATTTATAAAAGTGATTATTAATTTTACATCAAAACACACACGAAAGAGGCAAGTGTACCCCGTCATATATGTAGTAAAGTATCGGTAAGAACCAAGTATCGATCCAAGGAAATGGGTTGAGGAATAATACTAGACCTTTGTCACTAAACTACCGGTAAAAACATAAGTTGTTTGAGTTTTTATAAACTAAAGTAAGCATAAACAAATACTTATAAAACATAGTAGAAAATAGATAAATAGCCTTGCTTAATACACAACCAAAGTATGTCAACTAAGTCGGTTTTAGCACTAGAAGCATTTGATCAATTTTCCATTTTAAGACAATTAGTATCCCTTTCGGGAATCCTAACATGACAATCATTCAGAAAGCTAAAACGATAAACACACTTTAACCACCTAAAACTGTTCTTTAACGTGCAATTGATAAATGTCTATGAAAATCTCTTAAAAATAAGTTAGTCATCCGTTAGGAGTTTTCTAACCGCACTTAATCAAGGAAAGTGACACCGATAAACACAATGCAACCACCGAGACAATCATAAACTAGATTAAATCACAACCGAGTTCATTTTACAAATCTTACACATAAATTCACTAAGATAGCAATTTTGGCCTAAACTACTAACTAAGTTAACAAATCATGGCAAGAATTCATAACGACACCATTTAACCCGTTTAGGTCCTTACGTGACGGCAAGCTTTCTTGATTAACAATAATTACATTTTATTAAATCACTAACCATTTCTAGTATCATGATGCACACATTTAAACCAAGCTATACTAGTTAACCAAGTTCAAAGTTTACTAATACAAGATTAATTAAGCTTCATTTTTCAACTATCTTAACTAACCAAATACTAATCATCCAACACAATTACTTATAATCAAGAAATCAATATCAATAACAAGGTCGCAAACTAATCATCAAAGATTAACATAGAAAATACTTCCAAATGTCATTACAAACAAAGATTAACACACTAATGGTTATAATCAAGCAAGGGATTGTTGTGTTTTTGCCCAAAGGCTACAATTGTAGGATCGATTTCAGACCCGAACGAGTCGATCAGAAGAGTTTATCTCTAAACGAAAGGCGGAAACAGACGTGTAGAGTACAATTCAGTAAGATTCACGCTTAAAACTGTTGTAATATTGATTCTATAACGTTTTACAACCTGACAACACTTCGGCAGCACTTCGTTGTACAAACCGGAAAGTTACAAATGGTGAAAGTTTGAAGCCTATTTATAGGACAAGACCCTCCTGTTTGAAGGTGACATGACACTCTTCAAACAAAACCCTTCAAACTAATGGAAACCCTTTAAATTGAAACGCCATCAAAAGAATTTCTAACGCGTTATCATAAACTATTAACGCAAGTAAGAAGCATGTAAAGTTGTGATAATGTACAAGAAAACACATGAAAATTTAATTACAAGTCCAAAAAAGTTGAAGTATAGCACACACGACTTCCAAAGTAAGACATTTGGAAAATATAATTTAGTCACGATGACACCAATACTAATTCCGTCAGTAGAAAAACTATTAATAAAAAAGAAGCACTTTGCCATATAATCCTACAACCGACATAAATCTCGCCGAGGTACGTTGTAACAAGATTTCACAATCATTGGTGCATAGTCTAATCAGAGTCATAATTATTATCACTGCAAAAAGAGTCACATACCTTTGCAAATTCCCTATTTTATTTTATTCAACATTTCCTGGTAATGTCACTTAATAACGGTTATTACACAAAATTCCAGATAAAATTCTTAAATTTCTTTCGTTGAAATTCAGACTTTTGCATATAATAAGTTGACTTTCGCATTTCTATTTCTCTAATGGTCATCATACCATGAGGAATTCTTTCATAGTAGCGAATATTGATCTATTTCATTTCTTGGTAAATTCATACATTACACATGCACTGTTTGTTACGCATGTGGTTCGTTTGATTTATGAAGACCATAGGAGGGCTTCATTCAAATTTTATCAAAACTCAATTATCATTCCGCTTTTTGTACTATGAACCGCATTATTGCAAAACAATAACTCCTTGATATTGAGTCAATAAATTTCTTGAAAAAATTAATTTTCTTTGACATACATAGTTTCTATTGTGACCATGTCCGAACTTTCTTATTAAAAACTTGTTTTGTTTAAATCAAGTTCAAATTATTTGACTTGCTCACATTACATATTCATTTCAAGATCTCATATGGTGGATGGAAGCTATCATATTCAAAATAGTCCCAACAACCACTTCATTTGTTTTGAACCATAATAGGCTTGTTTAAATCTTCAACTCTATTGAATCATTTCTTTGATCACGATCACCTTGTACTGATGTTTTCACAAAATTTAAAGCTTGCACTAATCTCGTTTATATATATCATATACGGATGTAATTTTTTATTTAATTATATATTAAATAGCTTTGTTAATAAAAGCCATCTTAACACAAATCGTGTGCTAAGATAATGATACACAAATTCTTGTCATATTTCAGTGTATCTCTTAAAGATTCTTACAACATCAATCGAGCCTTTCATGATAATTATTGCTTTAACAATCTTCAATAAAAAAATATTATATAAAATTAATTTTATATAGAAATTTACATAAGTGATTACCTAATTTATAAAATAGTATTACTATATTCTTATTAAACCATTGAGGTGAAGAATTTATATTTTTATTTAAGGTATACTCTCATTTAAGTTTATGTTTAGTTATTTATTATTGGTAATTAATATTAATTATTAGTAGTGTTAGTATTATTTTTACTAGGATTATTATCTAGGGCAAATATTGAATAGACTAGCCTTAGTTAGGCATGGACTGGCCACCTATGCTTAAACAAGACAGCACTAACCAATATCCACCATGATAATGACTAGTTAATATATAAATTAAGTCATCATACTTATTTGGTAAAATTTTAAATTATATATAAAAATATATTTTTATATATATAATTTGTACTATAAGAAGAAGACATATTTTCATAAAACAATACAAGAATAAAAGGGACGAATAAAATTTTATAAATAATTGTTTATCACATGTTTTGTGGTAACTATGTACCGTAACACTCTGGCAAGAAAATGACCATATAAGAATAATATGATAGTCATCAACTACGTTGGGTTAGGGGAACATTATACTATATAAGAATAGACTTGTTTTCACTTATTTACAACATTTGTAAATACATTCACAACGTCAAATGGTTTCAAAATAAAAATAAGTAATCACATAGAATCGACCCATTAAGTGTTATATATTTACAAAATATTTTACAAATACTTTTGTACAATAAATATTTTTACACATTTATTTACAACTTTCATTTAACGTTATAAATAATAGTGATTTCTTTTACAAAATAATAATACTAAAATATTTTGTAATGTAATAACTTCATTGCGGTGTTTTGTAATATATGTTACATAGTAAATATAAGTTCTTTTACATAGTATAGTAAAATACTAAAATAATATTTATTTAAAAGTGGTGACCATTTACATATAGTAAAAATGCGTAACAAATAATATATATTATATAGTATTTATATTTGATATGTAAGATACGATTCAGACAGGGACACAAATAATATATATTACATTTGCTTTACAAATATAATATAATGGTTGGTCATGTCAAAACAACTTTTTCTTATTATATTTATTTCGATCTTTAGGACATAGTATGAAAAATATGGTCACTAATAGTGTACTATCACATTGTTTCACAATTAAAACAACTTGGAACTCTAAACAATGATACACTAACTCTATTGTCTTTTGGTGTATCTTTGCAATTCACTCATCTCAACATTTTGATTTTCTCAAATCAAAAATATTTGACAAATAATTTTTCATGCTTTTATTTCATTTTGAACCTGTCAATTCTAAGTCTTTCTCAGTTGCCAATCAAAGTAAGGTTTCTTTTAACAAAGAATTTTTTTAATTCTAAAAAAAACTTTTCACATTCATTTTAAATATCTATTGATCATATATCTTTTGGCTTGAACCTAGTTATTTTGGAAATTATATCATTTCATCTCATTCGTTTGTCATCGATTTCTTGAACTAATTCAATTGAACCATTGAGTCCTACTTATTGTACAACTCATATTCACAAAATTAGATATTTTGATTCTGTGTCATTTATCTTAATATTGTTTTATTGACTAAAATATGACATAAGTCTAAAAGAAGAGTAGGGTTTCTACGGAAAGTGTGTTTTTCCTAGAAAGTATAGGAAGCGATCTTGTCCATCCGATTGGTGTGTTTAAGGGTTGAGATTAAATCAATGGCAATCTTGTAATAATTAACTATATTTAATAGATTGTTTTAAATTAGTAGGGGCAATTTCGTCCTTATGTGTGTTTTAAACCAATAAAAAATAACTGTCAGAGATATCACATCTCCTTAATTCACGCCAATTTCCCTCTCTCTCTCTCTTTCTCTCTCTAAACCCAAATTCGGAAACCCCCAAAATCATACCAAAAATACCTAAAATCATGGATGAAGATAAGATATTTTCCTTGTTCCATATACGTAAGATCAAGTTTTCATTGTACTGCGTGTGTTACAAAGCGATTACGGGTGATTATTGTTTGTAATTGGCGGTATTTTGCTGGTTGCAGGGAAGAGATTCAAAAAGCAGGAAACTTTGGAAAGGATAAATAGCAGCAGAACAGTTACCGGAAGCCGATCGAAAGCTGGTGCGAAATTTGCTGATGTAAAACACATTTGTATGAATCTGCTTGCTGTTAAAACACAGCTGTATGAATCTGAATTGCTGTTCAAACACAGCTGTATGAATCTGAATGATAAAACACATTTGTATGAATCTGCTTGCTGTTAAAACACAGCTGTATGAATCTGAATGCTAAAACACAACTGTATGAATCTGCTTGCTGTTAAAACACAACTGTATGAATCTGCTTGCTGTTAAAACACACATGTATGAATCTGAATGCTAAAACACAATTGTATGAATCTGCTTGCTGTTAAAACACAACTGTATGAATCTGAATGCTAAAACACAACTGTATGAATCTGCTTGCTGTTAAAACACAGCTGTATGAATCTGAATGCTAAAACACAACTGTATGAATCTGCTTGCTGTTAAAACACAACTGTATGAATCTGAATAATAAAACACAGCTGTATGAATCTGCTTGCTGTTAAAACACATCACCAAGAACAAACTGTTAAAACACAGTACCAAGAACATGCTGATAGATTCCAGCAAGAAAACGAAGGAATGATTGATATTACGTGAGATCAGAAATCGAAAACAATAAATTCCGAAATTTATGGATAGTTAGTTATTGAAGATAATTTCCTAATATAAAAATAGATTGTGAAAGTACATAAATGCCCTTTTAGATAAAATCCTTCAATGCCACATGTCGCATTCTTATTGCTTCCTAGACTTTCTAGGAAAAACACACATTCCACCCAACTCCTACTCCTAAAAGAAATATCGTAACCCAAATCTCGAGGACGAGATTTAAAACAAGGTGGGGAGAATGTAACATTCCTATTTTTATATAAGAATAATAGGTTTGGTTAAATTTATTAACCACTAGTAACTAGTAACTAGTTATTTTTAATATAAATATTCAACCCAAATAGTTTAAACACTATTTTATATAGTTGGTTGAAATATTATATTAATTAAATTGGCCTATATATGGGTGACCTTTCTAATAAAATAAAGGTCTATAAAAACTTATATTATTAAACAGGTATATTAGGGGTAAGTCGACGGTTAGAAATATGAAGTACCTGTTGATACACTTTATGTGGACGCGACTCGACTCGGTTAGATTCGGTTCGGGTCGACTCGGTTAGGTCCGGCTCAAGCCCGAAGACACGACATTCCTCCGTCGTGCGCCCCAGAGTTCGACATGCGAAGCACGGAGCGCCGCGAACAAGTCCCGCAAGACACATCACCATGACATCATCTCTGTGATGTCATGATGATGTCACCATTTGTCTCATATGGTGAATTTGTACAAAGTTTAGAACAGAAACTTGACTTGGGCCGTATTCACTCACATTGGGTCGAAATAGTTGAATGGACCGTAACTTAATGTTGGGCTTTGACTTATGTCTTGGGCTGCTATTACAAACGACGAAACAGAAATAGGAATATATGTAGTTCGACGAAACAGGTGTGTTTCGTCGACTTTAGTTGTTTCGCCGAGAGTTATTTTAGTTTCGTCATAGCTGGTCTGTGTCTTAGTATAAATACCCATCTCTGTTTCATTGTGAACTAGAGATGAGATAATAACCATAGTAACAAAACTCTGCCGAAATTCTGTCTGAACTGTGTTTGTATCAGTTTGTAATCGGTTCTCATCCCGTTAATCAATCGAGTGTGTATCATTGATTAATCCGTTGTTATTATTGCTTTATATGTTTGATTTGGCATAGTTACGTGGATTCCGCACACGTAACCGTGTTTACTATAAACAAGTGATTCGGTTCGTTATCGATCCTCAGATTTCGGGACCTACAAGTGGTATCAGAGCTTTGGCTCTTTTCCTTGTTTAAAACCAAACATTGTCGTGTTTGAAACAAATTGTTTTATAGTGTTTTTCAGATTTTTGTTCTTAAAAGGTTTCATATTTTTCTGGAAAATTGTTCAAAAATCAGTCAAAACCGTGTTGTTTTGCTATAGTTTTAGTGAAAACCCTGTTTTATTGCATGTGTGCATGTTTAGAGTTCGGTTTTTATTGAAAGTTTAAGCAAAATCGTGTTTCGAAAAATTGTTCGGTGACCGGAATCTTCAAATATTCATCGTGTTCTTCTGAAATATTCAAAGTGTTCTTCATTTGTTGTACGTTTGATCTGAATTGTGGGGTTTGATTAAATTGTGGTGCTTAAAATATATTTAATTGACTTTAGTGTACAAAAGTGATGATGTTATTTGTTGAAAATAGTAAATCTCGAAACACCAAAAGTCTGGTTTGAAAATGGTGGCCTTGTGTCAGAAAAGGATAAGGATTATTTGAAAATATCTCAACAACTACTATATTATCTTATCTTAACTGAAGATTGGGTTTCGTGGATTGTTTTTGTTTCGTCATCAACAAAGATTTATTAAATCATTCAGTCAACATTAAGTGGTCACCGGTCAAAAGTTTCGGTTTTGTTTTTTATTTAAATCAATATTCAAGTCAAAAGGATATAAGTCTTCTTGTTTCGTCGAATTAAAATCCAATTACATCTGTTTCGTCGAACATCAGATATTCTTCCTGTTTCGTCGCAATTATAACAACATAATCCAGTTTTGTCGCAACACACAAACCATTCTGTTTCGTAGCAAGATTATTCAGACCTGTTTCGTCGACAGTGGTTCTTATCAGTTTCTGTTTCGTCAATCGAACAGTTTCGTCGAGTGTGTTACAAGTTTTTAACAGTGGCTTTGCAAAAGTGATTTAACAACGTGTTTTCAAGTGTGTAACCAGGTTATCACTTTCATATATCAATCATGAGTTGTACTAGCCCTTCGGATTGGAGTATGGAACCGAGACCAGGTGAAGATCGGACTTCGGCAGCCGCATGGGTAAAGATTGTTTTTGGTGAGAAATCTATAAGTGCAACTCAATGGGCTTTGGTGTTGAATCAAAATCAAAGTATTCAAAATCTTTTGCTTAGCGAGAGTGAAACGGGCAGCAACAATCGCCCGCCAAAGCTGAATCACATAAATGACTATCCATCATGGAAGGGTCGTTTTCACACATATGTTTTAGGGCAAAACACAGAACTTTGGACGTGTTTCACTACTGAATGCAACCTTGCCCTCGAAGCAGCAGCATCAACTGAAGCGGGTTTTACTAATATGCTTGAAGACGACAAGAAAGCGTATGATCTTGAGAAGAAGGCGTTTGCAATTCTCACACAATCACTTCACAAAGACATCTATCATCAATTCGGCTATTGTACAAGCACGAAAGCGTTATGGGATGCCTTGGTAGCAAGAGGTGAAGGAAATGCAGCGAAAAGAAAGACACAACATGATCTGTTGAAGAAGAAATTCGAATCATTTCATTTCTTAGTGAATGAAACCCTAAATGATATAACTACTCGTTATTATCATTTGATGAGTGAAATGTATTATTTTGGTATTCTTGCATTTCAACAGGAAATGGTAGCACGGTTTGCTGATGCTCTACCTCCAAAGTGGAGTCCATTCATTGAGCTTCTAAAGCATACGGGCATTCTGGATACGGTTAATATCTATGAATTCGTACAGAAGCTGGAACACAAGAATGATGAAGAAATTCGGAAAGCAAAACGAATTGCTGCTCCTCAAAATATCAAAATGTATTCTGGAGGAGGTTTTAACCCGTCAGCTAGTCTGCAGCAACCAAAGTTACAAACGGCGTTTGTATCTAATACAAACTCTTCTCCGTTTCCTCAATCAGCTCCACCACCGGTTTTCGATCCAAGTGCCTATTTTCCTAAACCTACTGTCGATTGTGGTCCGGCCATACCGTTAGGAAACAGTGATCAAACAAAAACTGCGCTTTATGCTGAAGTTGTCAAGAATGTCAGTGATGGTGAATCTTCAGGAAGTTATTACAATTCAGAATCGGACGTCAAGGAGGGAATGGATTCTGAAGCTGATAATTTGTCGAATGATGCTAAGGAGAAATCTGACTTGATCAAGAAAGCTGCTGTTGCTTCAAAAGAAATGGAGAAGATTCTCACTGAAGATGAATCTTTCTCTTCTCAGACTGACTTTATGGCTAATGTCACAGCTTCTACAAGTCAGGTACAATCTGAAACTCCTAGCATATGTAGTGATTGTGCTGATATGAAACATGAATGTGCTGAATTGAAACGTGAATCTGAAACGGTTCATAGTCACAATCAGAGTTTGGTTATTGAACTGTCTAAGTGCAAAGAGGCAAATATGGCTTTAGTTAGAAACGAAAAGGATTTTAAATCTGTAATTGAAACTTTAAAGAAAAGTGTTTCCGAAGTGACCAAAACTGTTTATCATAAACAAGTTAGTATTAACGATTACATTAACATCGTTGAGGAAACCAAAAAGGAACTAGCCATTGCCAAATGCGAGCATGATGCAATCAAGCAAAAGTTGGAGAGTTATTCTAACTCCCGATTTGTGCTTGATCACATAATTGACGTTTAACAACTGAAAGGGAACGTGAAAGGTGTTGGGTATAGGAAATGTCTGCCCCCTTTGAGAGACAACTATACTCGAATGCCCGATGAAGAGGATATGCCTCGGTTCGAACCAAGTGTGCCTCTCGATTATGAGGAAGTTACTACAGGATTAGGGTTCAAACCGGACAGTTCCTCGGAGGGCTCATCTGGAACAACCGAAAATTCAGCATCTGTTGGTACGGAACAAAGTCCTCCCACAGTTGAGGACTATGATTCGTCAGATGATGAACCAGATGTGAGTGATGAGGATAAATCTCTTGAGAAGAACAAAGGAGCAGAAGTGCCTTTTGAGAATCACATTCTGTGTGATCCTCCTACTCCTGTTATGCAATCAACTGATGCGAAACAAGAGATAGATCCTATCACTAAAACAGTGTCTACTGTTAAAAGTGATAACGTGTTGTACACTTTAGTTGGTGATGACAAAATTTATTCAAACACAGCTTTTCCAATTAAAAATGTCAATCAATCTTTGATTGATAAAGTGTTTGAAGATACTACCAGTAAGTTTTTGGAAAAGGGGATCCCGAGAGTTTCAGTAACTCAGTGTGATCCGATTCCAAAAGCTGAAGTTAGAAGAAAATTTGGAAATAAAAAATCACCAACGAAGCAACAACCTATCGCTTTTAAGGGTAAACAGCAACAGCAGCGAGCTCAAAATTCTAAAGGTTCACAACCGAAGGTTGGGACCAAAGGAGCTCGTTTCAAGAAGAAAAACAATGATGTTAAATTTGTAGCATCCAATGGTACTGATAAAATTGAGACTTTTGAAAACAAATCAAACACCGATTTTGTCCAACAAGTCAAGATTTTAAAACGTAACGCTCAAAACAATTACACTCAACATACAAACGGGTGTAATGAGAAAGCAAGTACCTCAGGTTCTACAGGTTCAACATGTGAAAGTCGAACCGGATCTCCTAAGTTTGTTGAAAGGAGAACTTGTTTCAAATGTGGGAAGTTTGGGCACATCATTAAAGACTGCACAAACTCGCCCAAACCAAATTTTGTAGAAAGAGCCCCTTCTGAACAAGGTCACTCACAATGTCGTCCTGTTTCTCCAAAACATGATAAACGCACAATTAAAGAACAGGAAACAAAACAACGACATAAGAATGTGAAGGTGATCGAAAAGGCTTTAAAACCAGAAAATGTTAAAAGGAAACCAAGTTCACAACAACCGTTAAAACCAGAAATTGTAATTAATACACAATCTGGTAAATGGAAACAAGCTTGGAAACCGAAAACAGGTAAAGGTTCAGGGGGAGGCGTGAAATTTCCAAATCATCAAGAGATTGAAATTACATTTCTTGATTCTCAGGGGCAACCTAAGTCTATGAAGGCTTGGGTCCCCCTCTCCAACTAATCTCTGAGTGAGTGTGCAGGATGTTCCATGAGGAACTTTCGATAGTCATAGGATTATTGATAGTGGAATGTTCATGCACAAGATCGGCGACAAAAAAAATGGTTGCCTTTGATGGAGAGAAAAAGAAAAGAAGACAGAAGTGTCTGTCGAAAGAGATTGAAAGCTTCGAGAAAATGAAAATCATACCAAAATGTGATTGTTCAAGGCTTTAATCGGGTCCCCGGGATAGATTCAATCAAAATGTACGCACCTGCAGCACGTCTGAAGATTCATAATCCACAAGATGAACGTGCAATGTACATTTCTTCGTGGTGTGATTTAAGAAAATGTGTTTGTTGAACAAACCAACCGGGTGTGCGGATGCCTTGGCGTGGATTGAACAACCGCACACTACTTCTCAAGAGAAAGATAAAGACCTTCGCTGGTGCAATGTGGAAGACCAGCCGGACCCAAAGGTTTCTGATCTTGTTGCTGTGAAGAGATTTCTCAGTAGCTACAAAATCGACTTTGAAATCCACACCGGGTGGATATCCAGTTTGGGAGAGCGCTCAGATTCCTTGCAATGCACGAAGCAGTTGCAGGATACGGTTTTAAATTTCTAATCTCTCCTATACTTGTCGATATTTAAGCTGCTTTATGAATTATTATCATCTCGTACAACACTCTTTGGCCAGACAATGTTATCATGGTCCGCACCGCTTACCGACATGCCAACTCATTTTTCCAAAATTCGAGAAATCATTTCTGATTAAAATTAATTTTGGTAAACGGCATTGAGGTAAAACATGAGTTAACCAACATCGGGAAATCGTTTTTGTAAATATCTTTGTGTCTTTTAAATTTATCATAGTTTGTTGATTTTAGGGGGAGTAAATCCAAAATTTGAAAATTCAAAAACAGTGAAAAATTTCAAAGCGCAAAAACATTGGAAAAACAAAAATGAGTTTCCTGGCGAGCAAAAGAGAAAATGATAGTACATCAGTGGTCTGTCGAAACCTCTTTAAACTGAAATGCAAAATGAAAAGCGATAAGCAGCTCTATATAAGATGTATCGGTAGGCTCACAATCATTTTAAAGTGTGCAGGGTGATATAAATCTTAAATCGACTGAAGACCAGGTGGGAACCACACATTGGCATATGGTCTTAGTACCGAAATCTCGTTTGAGAGATTGTCGAGATCTGAAATATTCGGTCTTTATGCTGCTTATCATCTGGGTATCATGGTTGTATCAAACCGTAAAAATAACGGAGACGAAGTCTAAGATCTTCCATGATACTATACATACGTGTACATACTGCATTCGACCTCAATAAGTGATCAACAATCACATGTCCAAACAAAATAAGTGATAATATATCACAGATTCTTTGCGGGAGTCAAGTTCGTCTCTCTGCTGTACGGAAGTACTGACCTGTTCACGGACTTGCTCCTGTGCCCTCATGCATTTGAATTTCAAGTTCCTCATCAATAAGTGATTTTATCACATAGGGCTTGTTTTCAATCAAAATAAGTGAGTTTCTCACATTTTTATACGGTCAAACAGATGATAATCGGTATACTCACCGGTAAGATGAATTTTCGTGCATACCTTGATACGGGAATGTGTCGTGATGTGGATGAACACCGGTCTGTAAGTCTAATTCATACCTTATCGTATCCCCTCGCCATGATTACATCTGATAAGTTGAGCTTATGTGGACAACAATACCGATAATTGTTATAGGATGCTTATCTAAATGTTAACTAATTGAACAAAAAGAGCGTTTTGACGTGACCGTACACTGATATGATTCTCTTACCCTCGAAACTCGCAAAAAGACCGTACACTGATATGATTCTCTTAACTAGTTTATTTTTTATTGACCGATGTTGGAACTCGAGTCTATCCTACCCAAAATCCTGATTGTAAGCCGGAAAACAATTGCACCTTCATAAAAAGTCGAAGTTAACAAGTTTTGAAAGTTAAAGAATTAAAATTGATCATTTTCTAAACTTTCAAACTGTTGTCGGTCGGTGTTTGATTGAGATTTGATCTCATATGTGTCATTTGTTTAAATGTTAACTATATTCCAAGCGGTTGTTCTCATTATGTGTTTAGCTTTCTTGCATGTGCAGATGCTAAAGGCGAGGAGAACATGTTCGATGACAAGCTTTGGAATGAAGACACGAAGTGGAGGCACTCAAAGGATAAAATGATCGAGTTGCCGCTGACCCTTCATCAACACCACAAGGGTCTAAAGAATTGACGTTCAAAAGATTCACGAGCATAACTCAATGGAGAGTTCAATTTAAGGGGGAGTTTGTTAACACACTACCTGAATGATAAAGGGAGTTTGTTGATACACTTTCTTCTTACGACGTGTGAAGACTTTGAAGATCCTCCGACATGAAAGACACAGAAGACGAACTATCACAGAAGACGAACCATCACGAGTAGCGTCCAAGGGGGAGATTGTTGATACACTTTATGTGGACGCGACTCGACTCGGTTAGATTCGGTTCGGGTCGACTCGGTTAGGTCCGGCTCAAGCCCGAAGACACGACATTCCTCCGTCGTGCGCCCCAGAGTTCGACATGCGAAGCACGGAGCGCCGCGAACAAGTCCCGCAAGACACATCACCATGACATCATCTCTGTGATGTCATGATGATGTCACCATTTGTCTCATATGGTGAATTTGTACAAAGTTACAGAAACTTGACTTGGGCCGTATTCACTCACATTGGGTCGAAATAGTTGAATGGACCGTAACTTAATGTTGGGCTTTGACTTATGTCTTGGGCTGCTATTACAAACGACGAAACAGAAATAGGAATATATGTAGTTCGACGAAACAGGTGTGTTTCGTCGACTTTAGTTGTTTCGCCGAGAGTTATTTTAGTTTCATCATAGTTGGTCTGTGTCTTAGTATAAATACCCATCTCTGTTTCATTGTGAACTAGAGATGAGATAATAACCATAGTAACAAAACTCTGCCGAAATTCTGTCTGAACTGTGTTTGTATCAGTTTGTAATCGGTTCTCATCCCGTTAATCAATCGAGTGTGTATCATTGATTAATCCGTTGTTATTATTGCTTTATATGTTTGATTTGGCATAGTTACGTGGATTCCGCACACGTAACCGTGTTTACTATAAACAAGTGATTCGGTTCGTTATCGATCCTCAGATTTCGGGACCTACAGTACCTAGACGGGCCTAGGAACCGTATAATAATTAAATTATAAAAATACATTGTATTTTGAACCTACTCTATTTTTAAAGAAACTTAGACCCAAATGTAGACAAAAATATTCTCGTTCTAATGACATATTTATTATTTTGTAAAACATCATATTTTATAAGTTATACCCGCCAAATGAATAAAGTAGTTAAATTAATAATAATAATAATAATAATAATAATAATAATATAATAGTTAACTTATAAGTTATAATTCAAATTAATTGAATTCGTGTGTCTACAAGATGAGAATAAAATAATAAATATATTTCAAAATTTCATTTTCAAAATGAAATGAAAGGAAGTAGGACGTGTCTCAAGGAGGAATTTAGAAATAAAATACATAGGATGTCAAGACTTATTAGTAGCTTATCCTTCACGAAAGTTTCAAATATAAATAGAAAGATACCATAGCCATTTAGATTGTTCACCCTTCTTTCTATCGTCTACTCCTTCAATATATATATATATATATATATATATATAGGGGATCGCTAGAATGAGAACCACCACGAGTTATGAGAACCACGAGAACCGCGCCCCGCGGGTGGCCGTCGGCGACGAAATTTTTTTACACCTAGATCCGTATATATTAGGACCGGGTGTAAATTTTCGGTTCAAACGGCGCGCCCGAGGGGGTAGTTTTTTACGCCCAAAGTTTGGGTTTTTTTAATTTTTCTTTTTTTTTACCAAACTTTGGGCGTAAAAACCTACCCCCTCGGGCGCGCCGTTTGAACCGAAAATTTACACCCGGTCCTAAAATATACGGATCTAGGTGTAAAAAAAATTTCGTCGCCGACGGCCACCCGCGGGGCGCGGTTCTCGTGGTTCTCATAACTCGTGGTGGTTCTCATTCTAGAGGCTCCCTATATATATATATATATTTATTATTATTTACCCTATAATAATAATAAAGCCATGCCCCGTTTTAAGTGTTTTAACTCCCGATCACCGCTACCCTTTCCGATTGATCTGAGCCTCATAACATATGTCAGGGCTCTGCCCGACTAAGTTGTTGGGATTCTGTCTCGGGACATCGGGATAAGGTTGAATTAGGGGTACTATACTTAACACGAGTGCATTATAATAGCTCAAAAGTTATACCCAAAATTTATACCAGAAGGCTTTCTAGTTGAACCCTAAATATACAAAATGGGTCCCTTCTCTTTTCTTACCATTTTATTCCTTTTTTTTCCTTGTGATATAATTATATTTAAAAATATCCCAAATTAATCCATTAGTAAAAACCCGGACCCCTGAAACCCCAATCCATATCAAAAATCAAAGAAATCAAGATTCCTGGCTCTCAGGTGGGCCGCGTAAAGAACAAGAGAACCCCTACGCGGGCCGCGTCAACCTTCAGTTTGACCGGATAAGCTTCCGGATCCACGTGTTATCACACGCGTCGCAACCACTGGTGACTCAGCTATCTCCGGTCTGATCTAAGCTTCCACGCGGGCCGCGTAATAGTCGGCCGAAGGTTCACGCGGGTCGCGACAAACCCCAATTTCACCTATAAATTGCCTGGACATCGAGCTTTCAATCTGTGTCGAAAGTTTCTTTTACAAACGAAGTTATACTGTCCAAATTCAAATATTACTCTCAAATTAGCGAAGCGCTGCTACGATACATGTTATTAACTCGATCGCTGCTACGATTCAATGTCCGATCGATTGAAACTATCCGACCGGATGTTTATGCGCTATCCTTTGTCATTAGTCGTGATTCCGACATGATGTTTGAGTACCACCCGAAATCGGGGAATACTCTGTCATTCGTTGTGAATCCGATGGATGTTTAAGTGATTGCACTTTGTCATTCGTTGTGAGGGTTTTAATCTCTTGAGTTATCGTAATTGCTGTATTAAGTTACCTACATAGTTCGTATGCACTAGGTTACAAGGCTAAATCAATAGGCTAAACTCTGCCTGTATAAATCTGCAATATATCAAGGCTTATCTGTAGACTAAACTTTGGCCGTATGAATCTGCATGCTTATAATGTGAGTCATTCTCTTTTTATCAAAATTACTTTCAAAAGCATGTTTATTTTCAAGGTTATAATTACAGGAATTAAGTTTATCTAATCACCAAATTACAGCCAGTATGTGGGGTTTTGTATACATTACTTGATAATCTTTGCCATTGGACAAACGGGTGGCCAATGGTGATATGACCATAGTCACAGATCCGGTCGAGTGACAAATACTGTGTAGTTGGTTGATATCTGAAACATTGTAATCTCCCTTAATACTGTAAATTATAACAAACGTGTCGTTTTAGCAAAATGAATGATTCACCAGTATTTCCTGCTGACAAAACCCTTTTAAAACGCGTTTCAGGTAATTACAGTAGATTGGAGTAAGAGATGGATACAGCACTGAAAGACTTCAAGAAGTGGCTTATTTTATTAATAAAATCAAATTAAGAAATATTGTTTTATGTAATTGGGTTTATCCCTTATTAAAGCTACCTTTGTAAAACCTGGGTTTATCCCATTTATTTAATAAATAAAATCCGGTGATTTCTAAACTCTGATATTTTTCCTAACTCACGGTCCTGATGAAATTTCCGCTGCAATATTTTTCAAATTAAATCACCGGTACCACTGGGCTGTTCGCGGCTCCCGATTCCGTCCAGGGTGGGTCGGGGGTCGTGACAGAAGGTGGTATCAGAGCCACTGATTTAAGCCAATAGGTGTTGTAATAAAATACCTAAGTTTAAATAAAGAGTTAGGAACTTGATATTTTATGGTAGCACTCAGGATAGTATTTAGACTTGAACTTAAGAAAAGATGCCTTAGTATAAATTTCAAGATAAGCTAAGTACTTGTGTAAATAAAGTATGATGGATTTTGGTATGCCGTAAGAATGACGATTAGAACATTGCAGGCAATAAGCACTTAATTGCTATTAATTCTTGCTTATTGATATTACTTGGTCTAAGAATAAGATATGTTACGGGAATACAAATTTCCTTAATTATGGATAAAAGCCTAATAAAAGAGGCACTTTTAAAAATACTATTTATGGGAAATTTTCTCCGGCAAGACTGGGTATGGTGTAGCAGACTCTCCCGTTTGTCCGGATATACTGAGGTTACCTCTCCGGTGCGAACCGGATAAGACAGGGTATGTAATATGTCAAATGAGTGACAAGATTCCCCTAAATAGTATTATGACCAGATATTTGACTGGTTTTTGGAAATATGAATCTGTTAAATACATAGACCTTATAGAGGGTATGTATATTACAGCATGTGAAATATATGATTATATATATATATATATATATATATCTATAAGGAATTCCAAAAGTCAATTAAGAATAAAGCAAAATCATATGTGTCTAGATTTCTTTATCAGGAATCTCTTTTCTGATATCAAACATTATTTCGTTTGATCATCTACCTCATAACTCGTGCGACAAAATAAACAATGGAAACCCTTTAAATTGAAACGCCATCAAAAGAATTTCTAACGCGTTACCATAAACTATTAACGCAAGTAAGAAGCATGTAAAGTTGTGATAATGTACAAGAAAACACATGAAAATTTAATTATAAGTCCACAGAAGTTGAAGTATAGCACACACGACTTCCAAAGTAAGACATTTGGAAAATATAATTTAGTCACGATGACACCAATACTAATTCCGTCAGTAGAAAAACTATTAATAAAAAAGAAGCACTTTGCCATATAATCCTACAACCGACATAAATCTCGCCGAGGTACGTTGTAACAAGATTTCACAATCATTGGTGCATAGTCTAATCAGAGTCATAATTATTATCACTGCAAAAAGAGTCACATACCTTTGCAAATTCCCTATTTTATTTTATTCAACATTTCCTGGTAATGTCACTTAATAACGGTTATTACACAAAATTCCAGATAAAATTCTTAAATTTATTTCGTTGAAATTCAGACTTTTGCATATAATAAGTTGACTTTCGCATTTCTATTTCTCTAATGGTCATCATACCATGAGGAATTCTTTCATAGTAGCGAATATTGATCTATTTCATTTCTTGGTAAATTCATACATTACACATGCACTGTTTGTTACGCATGTGGTTCGTTTGATTTATGAAGACCATAGGAGGGCTTCATTCAAATTTTATCAAAACTCAATTATCATTCCGCTTTTTGTACTATGAACCGCATTATTGCAAAACAATAACTCCTTGATATTGAGTCAATAAATTTCTTGAAAATTTTAATTTTCTTTGACATACATAGTTTCTATTGTGACCATGTCTGAACTTTCTTATTAAAAACTTGTTTTGTTTAAATCAAGTTCAAATTATTTGACTTGCTCACATTACATATTCATTTCAAGATCTCATATGGTGGATGGAAGCTATCATATTCAAAATAGTCCCAACAACCACTTCATTTGTTTTGAACCATAATAGGCTTGTTTAAATCTTCAACTCTATTGAATCATTTCTTTGATCACGATCACCTTGTACAGATGTTTTCACAAAATTTAAAGCTTGCACTAATCTCGTTTATATATATCATATACGGATGTAATTATTTATTTAATTATATATTAAATAGCTTTGTTAATAAAAGCCATCTTAACACAAATCGTGTGCTAAGATAATGATACACAAATTCTTGTCATATTTCAGTGTATCTTTTAAAGATTCTTACAACATCAATCGAGCCTTTCATGATAATTATTGCTTTAACAATCTTCAATAGAAAAACATTATATAAAATTAATTTTATATGGAAACTTACATAAGTGATTACCTAATTTATAAAATAGTATTACTATATTCTTATTAAACCATTGAGGTGAAGAATTTATATTTTTATTTAAGGTATACTCTCATTTAAGTTTATGTTTAGTTATTTATTATTGGTAATTAATATTAATTATTAGTAGTGTTAGTATTATTTTTACTAGGATTATTATCAAGGGCAGATATTGAATAGACTAGCCTTAGTTAGGCATGGACTGGCCACCTATGCTTAAACAAGACAGCACTAACCAATATCCACCATGATAATGACTAGTTAATATATAAATTAAGTCATCATACTTATTTGGTAAAATTTTAAATTATATATAAAAATATATTTTTATATATATAATTTGTACTATAAGAAGAAGACATATTTTCATAAAACAATACAAGAATAAAAGGGACGAATAAAATTTTATAAATAATTGTTTATCACATGTTTTGTAGTAACTATGTACCGTAACACTGTGGCAAGAAAATGACCATATAAGAATAATATGATAGTCATCAACTACGTTGGGTTAGGGGAACATTATAATATATAAGAATAGACTTGTTTTCACTTATTTACAACATTTGTAAATACATTCACAACGTCAAATGGTTTCAAAATAAAAATAAGTAATCACATAGAATCGACCCATTAAGTGTTATATATTTACAAAATATTTTACAAATACTTTTGTACAATAAATATTTTTACACATTTATTTACAACTTTCATTTAACGTTATAAATAATAGTGATTTCTTTTACAAAATAATAATACTAAAATATTTTGTAATGTAATAACTTCATTGCGGTGTTTTGTAATATATGTTACATAGTAAATATAAGTTCTTTTACATAGTATAGTAAAATACTAAAATAATATTTATTTAAAAGTGGTGACCATTTACATATAGTAAAAATGCGTAACAAATAATATATATTATATAGTATTTATATTTGATATGTAAGATACGGTTCAGACAGGGACACAAATAATATATATTACATTTGCTTTACAAATATAATATAATGGTTGGTCATGTCAAAACAACTTTTTCTTATTATATTTATTTCGATCTTTAGGACATAGTATGAAAAATATGGTCACTAATAGTGTACTATCACATTATTTCACAATTAAAACAACTTGGAACTCTAAACAATTATACACTAACTCTATTGTCTTTTGGTGTATCTTTGCAATTCACTCATCTCAACATTTTGATTTTCTCAAATCATAAATATTTGACAAATAATTTTTCATGCTTTTATTTCATTTTGAACCTGTCAATTCTAAGTCTTCCTCAGTTGCCAATCAAAGGAACCGTAT
Organism: Helianthus tuberosus; assembly: GCA_030545235.1. Taxonomy (NCBI): domain Eukaryota; kingdom Viridiplantae; phylum Streptophyta; class Magnoliopsida; order Asterales; family Asteraceae; genus Helianthus; species Helianthus tuberosus. The sequence goes on from CM060406.1 coordinate 57,011,931, forward strand.
AATAATTAAATTATAAAAATACATTGTATTTTGAACCTACTCTATTTTTAAAGAAACTTAGACCCAAATGTAGACAAAAATATTCTCGTTCTAATGACATATGTATTATTTTGTAAAACGTCATATTTTATAAGTCATACCCGCCAAATGAATAAAGTAGTTAAATTAATAATAATAATAATAATTATAAATATAATAGTTAACTTATAAGTTATAATTCAAATTAATTGAATTCGTGTGTCTACAAGATGAGAATAAAATAATAAATATATTTCAAAATTTCATTTTCAAAATGAAATGAAAGGAAGTAGGACGTGTCTCTGTAACATCCGTCAAAATGAATATCCAAAAATCTGACCCGTTTTAAAACCCGAAACCTAAAATTTGAAACCTCAAAATTTTTCGCATTTAAAATAACCAATGCGAGATTTTTATTTAGACATTTATTTATTTGGTTAAAAAATCAATATAGTTATTTAATTTAATTAATTTAATTTAAAAGTTTATTTATATATATAAACTAGTTAGTTTTGGTTAGTTAGTTAAACCACAGAAACCGTTTGTGCAAATTTACTAAACTAAACATATATTCTCCAAGTATTGCCAAATGATTTATATACACTTTTCTTATGATATATTATTAGATTTTGTGTGTCATGGCAATAACTAAAGTTTTGCATTCTTTAACATGAATAGAGATAATACAGTTATCTAAATGTAATAACCATTTGGCATATGATATTTTCGTAGTCGATATTAAGAAACTTGGTAAATATCTATGCATTATAATATTATTAAAACATATGTACTATAAATATGAATTTAAATCCACCATACTCTAATTATATTTGATATGTTTTTATATTTATATATATGATACATCTAATATTGGAGAAATATACTTTGTTCTTACCGATGTTTAAATTCATCATTATTATATAAGTATTTTAATATAAATATTAGATTTGATTATAATATGTTGAAAATAAGTTCCCTTTTATATTGTTTAATCAACCGAAAGCAGCCTACAATTATTTTCATCCTTTTCAAACCAACTTTATCATAATTCAACTCAATTAGGTGCCACCCCACTTTAAACCGAAACTTTAGAAAAATAATAATAATAAAAAAATTAAAAGTGGATCGAATTCCACTGAAATTGTTGTTTTGCGTCGATTTGAAACCCGTATAAAATCCCTTGGACTCATAGTAAACCTTCATGTAAACATCTATTTATACCATCACATTATTCCGTTTCGACACACACACCTCCAAACTCGTTCTGAATATTTTGTAACATCGCCGGAGACCGATAAGACGACCGGAGCCGTACGGGGATCGACGGGAGTGCTTCCTTGTCCTTTCGGTATCCGTCTTTACGTTTACCACGTCTCGCTTTGCTCTCAGTCGAACCCGCAACTCATCGGAGTCCCTGTAACTTCGCCGGATGATCGGAGAAGACGATATGACCTTGCGGCCTCCTCCTCTCGTTCGGTGTATCTCACCCACTGTGTCGGATAACCATCCTGTTCGTTCTCTTGGATTATTCTCCATCTCTATTCATACGTTACATACAATAAATCGCAACGCAACCAATGTGAGTATACTCGATCCCATTTTTATTTTTAACACTTTTGGGTGCAACATGTGTTCTATACATAAAAACGCAACGCTTGAAACTTGTTATATGCACACTCTATCCATTTTTAAACATGACACAATTTGATGCTTGTTAATCTTGTATGTTAGGTAAACTTTTCGTGTCTATATGCTCATTAACCTTGTTAAACTTATTAAACTTCTGAGACTTATTAGACTTCTTATACTTATTAAACTCCTATGCTATAGGAGTACGCACCGCCCTTGAGTGAGTCTTGGGGTGTTTGCGTTGGAAACTTGGGTTGACATATAGTGACACTGTTTCAGCATATTAGTAACTTGTATTATGTTGTTCATGTTGGATATGAGTACTTAAACTTTTTATTCTATTTTATGCTATGTATCAAACTTGTATACTCGCCAACTTTTTGTTGATTTTATTTTAATACATGTTGCAGGTTGATAGACAAGAAGATGAAGAAGCAAGTTAGGGTGGACTAGAAACTCACCTATAAAATAAACTATGTTTGAAATTTGATTTATGTTTTGATCATGTTTGAACAATGTATGACATTTTAGCATTTATGAAATTGAATTTAAATTATATTGTCACAATAGTGTTATGATGCTTTTGAGCGATTTGTTCGTCTCATCCCGATGTTTCCGCCATCGGTTGGGGTGTGACATATTGGTATCAGAGCCATAACTATAGGGAATTAGGTAGAAACACCCTACTTTACCTAGTCTATAGTTAAGTACCATTCTTGACCGTACTCTGATACCAGATTGGTATCAGAGCCATAACTATAGGGAATTAGGAAAAGTAGGAATGCTTTAACCTAGTCTATAGTTTTAGAGCTTTATTCTTATGTTTTACTTAAAACTACTTGCACGTTAGTTTATTTGCTTCTTATTCACCCACTTTTGATCTTTTAGACATATACATCACTTATGTGTTAATGCATAACATGCTATTCTTATTGTTAATACCTGTTTTATTATTTTATTCTTTACATACCATTCTTAATATGCTTCCTTATGTGTTTATACTTGTTTGTGTACTTCTTTGACTTACATTTTTTTTCCTATGCATTTTACTTGATTATTCTAAATCCAACAACACTCATATTGTACAAACGAGATGAGTTTACCAAAATAGGCGTGAAACCCACAATTTGGTGAACGACTCTCAATTTACCTATTCTTTTTACATGAAATTACACCATTAAGTTAGGAGTGAAATCCACATCTTAATGATAATTTTAATTTCAAATTCTAGTGGACCCTCGTCAATGTGTCGAAATTAAATTTGAACCGACGAGTACCAACCACACTTAGGATACGAAATCGTCAAGTTAGGGGTGAAACCCGCACCTTGTCGACTAGTTCCACTCTTTGATTTTCAATCTCGCCAAAGTTTCGATTTTCCCAATTGATTAAGCACGTGTACTAACTGGAAGGACAAATATCGTTAGTCGCTTCTCGATGAGAGTATTTGTCTATTAGGCCAAAGCACGTTCCCTTAATTCGAAAAGGACTTCGATTTACTTTGGAATAGTCTTATGTTACGTTCCGTGACAATCCGATTTTATGATGAATCTCTTTTATACTATCTCAATTTTAATGTGTTTTACATTTGTACGATATATCATTTCAATCTAAAACATGCATTCTAGTATGTTATACTGGATTCGTGTTACTGGGTTATTCTTATGTGATGAACTTGTCCTTTAACCCACACCTTAACATGTATAGCACTATGCGTAGTGCTATAGGATTAGCGCACCACCCGTGAACGAGAGGTCATGTTAAGTCATTCAATTGCGGTAGACGATGGGTTGACCTGTTTATTCACATGCCAGTGATACGTTAATCTTGTTAACTAAGTATGCCATGTGGATTGTTTTACATTTTTATGCTACTACTCATGGAAACATATCATCGAGATAGGAGTGATTTCCTTACCTTGACGATTAACTCCACTCCTTCTTTTATTAAAACGACTTCACCGACGAGTTTGGGGTGATTCCCTTACCTAGGTGATCGTTACCAAAACCTTACCTCAAAATATCCTATTATGCAAATCCGTTTCATGTTTTTGTTTTTACTTACATTCATACGTTTCATGCTTATACATATACTCATACTACTCGTACGTTTTATGTTTATACTCATACTTACATGCATACTCATACTTAAACTTATACTTATGCTCATACTTTCATTCATACTCATGATTCATACCCATACGCGAGTGTAATCCGAGTGATTCGCTTACGTGGGTCCCATACATACTCAGGCATGGACTTGCTTATACTATATTCTTATACGTACACATTCCTATTTTTTAAATTATGCATACCTTGATTCATACACAACTAGTACAAGCTATGCGGATCATACGACGATCAAAATAATCGCGGGTGCACACGGGATTATATTGATTGGCTCAGGAGAACCATAGAGTGTACTACTGTGTATGATAAAACACAGACCTATTTAGAACCGATACAAACCTTAAACAACTCACAAACGCATTATATCTGATTATCCACGACGAGACTTCATTCTTAACACACTACTTCGTCTAATCAATACTTATGCCATTCTTATACTTGTATTCACTTAGATTTCGAGGACGAAATCTCCTAAAGTAGGGGAGACTGTAACATCCGTCAAAATGGATATCCAAAAATCCGACCCATTTTAAAACCCGAAACCTAAAATTTGAAACCTCAAAATTTTTCGCATTTAAAATAACCAATGCGAGATTTTTATTTAGACATTTATTTATTTGGTTAAAAAATCAATATAGTTATTTAATTTAATTAATTTAATTTTAAAGTTTATTTATATATATAAACTAGTTAGTTTTGGTTAGTTAGTTAAACCACAGAAACCGTTTGTGCAAATTTACTAAACTAAACATATATTCTCCAAGTATTGCCAAATGATTTATATACACTTTTCTTATGATATATTATTAGATTTTGTGTGTCATGGCAATAACTAAAGTTTTGCATTCTTTAACATGAATAGAGATAATACAGTTATCTAAATGTAATAACCATTTGGCATATGATATTTTCGTAGTCTATATTAAGAAACTTGGTAAATATCTATGCATTATAATATTATTAAAACATATGTACTATAAATATGAATTTAAATCCACCATACTCTAATTATATTTGATATGTTTTTATATTTATATATATGATACATCTAATATTGGAGAAATATACTTTGTTCTTACCGATGTTTAAATTCATCATTATTATATAAGTATTTTAATATAAATATTAGATTTGATTATAATATGTTGAAAATAAGTTCCCTTTAATATTGTTTAATCAACCGAAAGCAGCCTACAATTATTTTCATCCTTTTCAAACCAACTTTATCATAATTCAACTCAATTAGGTGCCACCCCACTTTAAACCGAAACTTTAGAAAAATAATAATAATAAAAAAATTAAAAGTGGATCGAATTCCACTGAAATTGTTGTTTTGCGTCGATTTGAAAGCCGTATAAAATCCCTTGGACTCATAGCAAACCTTCACGTAAACCTCTATTTATACCATCACATTATTCCGTTTCGACACACACACCTCCATACTCGTTCTGAATATTTTGTAACATCGCCGGAGACCGATAAGATGACCGGAGCCGTACGGGGATCGACGGGAGTGCTTCCTTGTCCTTTCGGTATCCGTCTTTACGTTTACCACGTCTCGCTTTGCTCTCAGTTGAACCCGCAACTCATCGGAGTCCCTGTAACTTCGCCGGATGATCGGAGAAGACGATATGACCTTGCGGCCTCCTCCTCTCGTTCGGTGTATCTCACCCACTGTGTCGGATAACCATCCTGTTCGTTCTCTTGGATTATTCTCCATCTCTATTCATACGTTACATACAAGAAATCGCAACGCAACCAATGTGAGTATACTCGATCCCATTTTTATTTTTAACACTTTTGGGTGCAACATGTGTTCTATACATAAAAACGCAACGCTTGAAACTTGTTATATGCACACTCTATCCATTTTTAAACATGACACAATTTGATGCTTGTTAATCTTATATGTTAGGTAAACTTTTCGTGTCTATATGCTCATTAACCTTGTTAAACTTATTAAACTTCTGAGACTTATTAGACTTCTTATACTTATTAAACTCCTATGCTATAGGAGTACGCACCGCCCTTGAGTGAGTCTTGGGGTGTTTGCGTTGGAAACTTGGGTTGACATATAGTGACACTGTTTCAGCATATTAGTAACTTGTATTATGTTGTTCATGTTGGATATGAGTACTTAAACTTTTTATTCTATTTTATGCTATGTATCAAACTTGTATACTCGCCAACTTTTTGTTGATTTTATTTTAATACATGTTGCAGGTTGATAGACAAGATGATGAAGAAGCAAGTTAGGGTGGACTAGAAACTCACCTAGAAAATAAACTATGTTTGAAATTTGATTTATGTTTTGATCATGTTTGAACAATGTATGACATTTTAGCATTTATGAAATTGAATTTAAATTATATTGTCACAATAGTGTTATGATGCTTTTGAGCGATTTGTTCGTCTCATCCCGATGTTTCCGCCATCGGTTGGGGTGTGACAGTCTCAAGGAGGAATTTAGAAATAAAATACATAGGATGTCAAGACTTATTACTAGCTTATCCTTCACGAAAGTTTCAAATATAAATAGAAAGATACCATAGCCATTTAGATTGTTCACCCTTCTTTCTATCGTCTACTCCTTCAATATATATATATATATATATATATATATATATATATATATATTTACCCTATAATAATAATAATAAAGCCATGCCCCGTTTTAAGTGTTTTAACTCCCGATCACCGCTACCCTTTCCGATTGATCTGAGCCTCATAACTTATGTCAGGGCTCTGCCCGACTAAGTTGTTGGGATTCTCTCTCGGGACATCGGGATAAGGTTGAATTAGGGGTACTATACTTAACACGAGTGCATTATAATAGCTCAAAAGTTATACCCAAAATTTATACCAGGAGGCTTTCTAGTTGAACCCTAAATATACAAAATGGGTCCCTTCTCTTTTCTCACCATTTTATTCCTTTTTTTTCCTTGTGATATAATTATATTCAAAAATATCCCAAATTAATCCATTAGTAAAAACCCGGACCCCTGAAACCCCAATCCATATCAAAAATCAAAGAAATCAAGATTCCTGGCTCTCAGGCGGTGATGGAGAGAGTGAAACCTGAGCTTTAAAGTGTTTATCTTGCGTACGTTATTCGGTTTTAAGTAGTCATATGTGTTGAATAAGGTAACTACGAGAAATTGTGACTTTGCAGGTTAAATTACTTATTCCGGGGAAGTTAACTGGTTAAGAGATGATTGGAGCAACATTAATTAAATAGTTTTGGTGGGCTCTAAAAATCACACGATCTATCTCAAATTTTGGGAGTCATACACATCGAAAAGTTTGGAGATATATATTATTATTTTCAGCTCTAATAAAAGAAAAAAACTACTTCATGATTATCAACGAAACTTAGTGGCAGCTACCATGCTAACTTTTGAGGAGACTTTATTATTTTTGGGAGTTGCAAACACTTGATTGAACAACTTCTATATCATCGAATTAGTGGGCAGCCATTAAACAATCTTTTGGGCTCCCAAATGAAAACAACTTCTGGACCCTAGACTTGTTTGGCAGCCCATTATCACGAATTGGGGACTCCTTCACAACCAACTAGTGGCAGCCTCAATACATCTTATGGGGGGCAGCCCTTAAAGGGGATCATCATCTCGACAGAAGGAGACAATCACCATACATCATCAACTTCACGGCAGACAAGGGTTTCAAGGATTACAACTGACATGTGCGGCTAGTCTTGTCGGTTTCACCCCGGTGTAGATGTTGTAAGATTTCTAGGGTTTATACATTTGTATTTTAATTTGATTTTGTGACAAATTGTTTAGTATTTGAAACTTATGATAATTGTCGTGCATTTGAATTGAATTTGTGAATTGTCGAACGATGATAAAGTTATGACTTTGCGAAATGAATTTGTGCACTTATGCCTTATCGTAGGTTAGGATTTACATGTCCGAGGCAACGAAGTGCATTACGGTCCGTTGTCTATGACGTTGATAGCAATTGGCACCTAAGCTTCGTGATAGTAATCCGTTAATCACTATATGCAATTGAATCAAGTTAAAACATGTAGGAACCCTAGGTCTTACAATTATCGAACCGGGCGTGATCTGTGCCCCAATTCTTGTTTTCAGTTAAATAATTTAGTTTGCAATCTTAGTTAGTAAGTAGCTGTTTTAGATAATATCAATTTGTCGGTTCACTCCGATATCCTTTTAAACTAATTTAATAAATAAAATTAGCAAACTTCATAATCACTTTGTACATTATTTGTAAATAGTCTAACTAATCGAACAGGTCGTGCGATACTGACCACATGCTCTTCGTGGATACGATACCCGACTTACCCTAGCTACCTAGGTTTAATTGGGTTTTTGACTGATCGGAACGACACGGTCACGTCAAAATGGCGCCGTTGCCGGGGAGCTAGTGCGCTTAGTATTTCATTGCTTGTTCGATTTTAGTTTAGTTTTTCTTTCTTGTATTTTTGTGATTTTACTTTGGGTGGTCGAGCTTGTTTGTGCAGGTACATGTTTTGCAGGTACCATCTTTCAATATGAATTGGGTAGATGATGATCCGTGTGAGTGTTGCGGAAGCGGAGAGCACTATTTAGAGGATTGCTCTGTTTTCTACGAAAAAGTTCAAGCCAACAAGGAACGGGAAGACTACCTCAGCGGATTGTTTGATTATAGAAGGGCGGATTATGAAGATTTCAATGGTCCATCCTCACCTTATCCATACACTAGACCACCTCCACCACCGGAGCAAGAAAAGTCATGCCCTTGTTGTGGAAAAGTTCACATACATGAAGATTGTCCAGTGTTTTGGAAAGATCCAGTGTTTTGGAAAGGAAAAATAAAGTCCGGTTACAAACCACCACCACATTATCAAGAGTACTACTATGAACCCGAATTGCCACATTTCTCAAGTTACCGGGAGGTGTATGATGATTATTATAATGAATACCCTCAACCGGCATACGAGGAACCTCAAGACTCAATAAGTTCCAAATTTGATGCTCTCATGAATGCTATTAGTACCCTTACAACCGAAGTGAGAAAAGAGTTTGAAGTAAGGGATAAAGCTCATGAAGACTTGGCAAAGAAAGTGGGTCATCTCACCGAAGAATTGGCTCAACTTAGACGAGACCAAGAGGTGTTGGCTAGTGGTACAGTGGTGGATGGTGATGTGGTGGAAGAGGTTATCGATCTTCCCGAGCAAGAAAATGAATGTTTGAACCGAGCGGAAGACATCACACCGCGAGACGAGTCGGATCCGAAAGATGCCCACGTTCATATCCATCCTTCTCACATACTTATCACTCCAACCAACAAAGTTGGGGATGCGGGTTCGGGTATAAGGATTCGAAGGGTGGCGTTGCTAGACATAGGTCAGTTTAGTAAGAAGCCACCCCAAAGTTGTACAATATGCATGCCGAGCAAAATAAAAAGAGAATGGACCCGGCATGCCAAATACCGAGCGTATGTAGGCAACTCGGTAGGAAAATGTGCACTTCGACCACCATGAGAGGCAAATCAGGTATAATTGTTGTAGAGTTTGTACTATTATTCGTTTTATTTTTATTTTTATTTTTTTTCTTTTCTTAGTTAAATGAACGTTGTGGGTGTGTTCCCTATATAACCCTCGCGAGACCTCTCGTCCTCCCAAGCTATTGGGGGGTTTAAAAGGGCTTGTTGCATAAGCTAAATGCAACCGTGATTCCTACGAAAGTGAGTTAGGTTTGTTGTTATTGTAAATTATTTTTCCACATAAATCAAAGTAAATTAATGTATGACTTAGTAATATATTTTCATAAAAGTGGTAGAACTAGGTAGCTAATAAATTTTAATGGTTGTGAGAAGCATGCTTCTACACAAGGGTTAAGATTTGTAGGTACACCATGTTCGTGAGACGACCATTTTGTTGAAGAGATGAAGAGCACACGAGGAATGAGCTCAGAAATCAGGTGCATACGTTTCTTTTTACTTATGATTTTTTAGTTAGCAAATAAGTGGAATGTATTTTGTATATTATTTTTCCGGGGTGAAATTTTTGGGGGAATTAGCCGTGTCACATCCCTTGTGTGTTTAATACTCTAGTTCTTACACATTGAGGACAATATGTACATCAAGTGTGGGGATGGGGGAGTAGTAAGAATTTTCGATTTTGACCCGTTCATTTAAATACTACACATTGAGGACAATGTTTACCTCAAGTGTGGGGATGGGGGAAAATTTCAAAAATTTTTCAAAAATGTCTTGTGTCAAAAGCGGTCTTAAAGCACAAGTAACTAAGTCAACGAGGGATGTCACAACCCATTTGGTCTGTTGTCATGGTCAAGTTCGAATTAATAGCATGACGGGTATTTAGCGGGTGGTTATTTGGGAATAATCCACCTAAGAAACTAGTATTTTATGCATGTCACATGCCATACCTTTTAGATATGTGAGGTTTTGAGCCACTTTTATATCATAGATTACATACCTATGTTTCTTTGTTTGAGTGGACCATTAGTCATGTATTGTAGAACTTGCATCTTTTGATACGTTTGAGACCATAGACCGAATACAAGCACGAGAATGATTAAGGCATTAGGTGAACCTTTTTCCTTTAAAACCATTTATCCATCCTTACCCAAATAAATCCCCTAGTCGCCCACTTTGAGCCTAAACCTTTCGTTTGACCAACCCATTTAGCCCACATCCGTTAAACCTTTTATTTTAAACCCGTGTGATGAAAATTCGATTATAGGTCTATTTGATTGTATAGTTGTGTTTCGTAAAAAAAATAAAAAACAAGAAAAAATTCAGAAAATGTTGAAAAAAAAATAGAAAATCATTGAGAAAAGTACAAAAATACGAGTTAGTAGTTGTTGAACAAAAGGCTAAAGTTGTTGCCTTGTAGTTGATGTTTATAGTTTAGTTTTGTTTAGAGTAGTCGTTTGTAATAAAAATCGAATTTTTCATCACCTTAGCCACTTAAAAAAAAAATCCTATTCCATACCCTTAGCCTAGCCCCGGTACAACCCTTACAAAGACCTTATGACTTGTGCTTAGTATTTGTGTTCAGTGGTGAAGAATGATTGAGTTGCAAGCCTATGCGGGTACGTGTTCTAATCGGTTTTGAGTGATTACTTAGAAAGTGCTAATTCATAATCTAATTAGCCAAATTTTAAACCGAGTGGAGAGAACATTGTGAGGGATGTGCATGAATTATTAGTTTCAATGGCGGTTTAATCTTGGATAACCATTTTTACATGATTAATCATTTATTGTTAAATATTTCGTAAATTGTAAAAAAAGTTTGAACCGGGTATGACATTAGACCTTAACCTTTGTCTCGGGAATGGGAAGTGTGTTTCTCGTTCGACCCAAGTGAAAGTGAAAGACAGGTTTGCTTGAGGGCAAGCAAACGACAAGTGTGGGGATGTGATGGAGAGAGTGAAACCTGAGCTTTAAAGTGTTTATCTTGCGTACGTTATTCGGTTTTAAGTAGTCATATGTGTTGAATAAGGTAATTACGAGAAATTGTGACTTTGCAGGTTAAATTACTTATTCCGGGGAAGTTAACTGGTTAAGAGATGATTGGAGCAACATTAATTAAATACTTTTGGTGGGCTCTAAAAATCACACGATCTATCTCAAATTTTGGGAGTCATACACATCGAAAAGTTTGGAGATATATATTATTATTTTCAGCTCTAATAAAAGAAAAAAACTACTTCATGATTATCAACGAAACTTAGTGGCAGCTACCATGCTAACTTTTGAGGAGACTTTATTATTTTTGGGAGTTGCAAACACTTGATTGAACAACTTCCATATCATCGAATTAGTGGGCAGCCATTAAACATTCTTTTGGGCTCCCAAATGAAAACAACTTCTAGACCCTAGACTTGTTTGGCAGCCCATTATCACGAATTGGGGACTCCTTCACAACCAACTAGTGGCAGCCTCAATACATCTTATGGGGGGGCAGCCCTTAAAGGGGATCATCATCTCGACAGAAGGAGACAATCACCATACATCATCAACTTCACGGCAGACAAGAGTTTCAAGGATTACAACCGACATGTGCGGCTAGTCTTGTCGGTTTCACCCTGGTGTAGATGTTGTAAGATTTCTAGGGTTTATACATTTGTATTTTAATTTGATTTTGTGACAAATTGTTTAGTATTTGAAACTTATGATAATTGTGGTGCATTTGAATTGAATTTGTGAATTGTCGAACGATGATAAAGTTATGACTTTGCGAAATGAATTTGTGCACTTATGCCTTATCGTAGGTTAGGATTTACATGTCCGAGGCAACGAAGTGCATTACGGCCCGTTGTCTATGACGTTGATAGCAATTGGCACCTAAGCTTCGTGATAGTAATCCGTTAATCACTATATGCAATTGAATCAAGTTAAAACATGTAGGAACCCTAGGTCTTACAATTATCGAACCGGGCGTGATCTGTGCCCCAATTCTTGTTTTTAGTTAAATAATTTAGTTTGCAATCTTAGTTAGTAAGTAGCTGTTTTAGATAATATCAATTTGTCGGTTCACTCCGATATCCTTTTAAACTAATTTAATAAATAAAATTAGCAAACTTCATAATCACTTTGTACATTATTTGTAAATAGTCTAACTAATCGAACAGGTCGTGCGATACTGACCACATGCTCTTCGTGGATACGATACCCGACTTACCCTAGCTACCTAGGTTTAATTGGGTTTTTGACTGATCGGAACGACACGGTCACGTCAGGCGGGCCGCGTAAAGAACAAGAGAACCCCTACGCGGGCCGCGTCAACCTTCAGTTTGACCGGATAAGCATCCGGATCCACGTGTCATCACACGCGTCGCAACCACTGGTGACTCAGCTATCTCCGGTCTGATCTAAGCTTCCATGCGGGCCGCGTAAGAGTCGGCCGAAGGTTCACGCGGGCCGCGACAAACCCCAATTTCGCCTATAAATTGCCTGGACATCGAGCTTTCATTCTGTGTCGAAAGTTTCTTTTAGAAACGAAGTTATACTGTCCAAATTCAAATATTACTCTCAAATTAGCGAGGCACTGCTACGATACAGGGTATTAACTCGATCGCTGCTATGATTCAATGACCGATCGATTGAAACTATCCGACCGGATGTTTAAGCGCTATCCTTTGTCATTAGTCGTGATTCCGACATGATGTTTGAGTACCACCCGAAATCGGGGAATACTCTGTCATTCGTTGTGAATCCAAAGGATGTTTAAGTGATTGCACTTTGTCATTCGTTGTGAGGGTTTTAATCTCGTGAGTTATCGTAATTGTTGTATTAAGTTACCTACCTAGTTCGTGTGCACTAGGTTACAAGGCTAAATCAATAGGCAAAACTCTGCCTGTATAAATCTGCAATATATCAAAGCTTATCTGTAGACTAAACTTTGGCCGTATGAATCTGCATGCTTATAATGTGAGTCATTCTCTTTTTATCAAAATTACTTTCAAAAGCATGTTTATTTTCAAGGTTATAATTACAGGGATTAAGTTTATGTAATCACCAAATTACAGCCAGTATGTGGGGTTTTGTATACATTACTTGATAATCTTTGCCATTGGATAAACGGGTGGCCAATGGTGATATGACCATAGTCACAGATCCGGTCGAGTGACAAATACTGTGGGTAGTTGGTTGATATCTGAAACATTGTAATCTCCCTTAATACTGTAAATTATAACAAACGTGTCGTTTTAGCAAAATGAATGATTCACCAGTATTTCCTGCTGACAAAACCTTTTTAAAACGCATTTCAGGTAATTACAGTAGATTGGAGTAAGAGATGGATACAGCACTGAAAGACTTCAAGAAGTGGCTTATTTTATTAATAAAATCAAATTAAGAAATATTGTTTTATGTAATTGGGTTTATCCCTTATTAAAGCTACCTTTGTAAAACATGGGTTTATCCCATTTATTTAATAAATAAAATCCGGTGTTTTCTAAACTCTGATATTTTTCCTAACTCACGGTCCTGATGAAATTTCCGCTGCAATATTTTTCAAATTAAATCACCGGTACCACTGGGCTGTCCGCGGCTCCCGATTCCGTCCAGGGTGGGTCGGGGGTCGTGACAGATCTCGTGCCCACGCTTCTCAACGTGAAGGCCCATCTCACATCGTAGATACAGAGGTATATTCCAGATCTCCATCAAGATATGAGTATACCCAATCTGGGAGCCATCAACGGGAATCACACCCTCACCGAAGACAATCAGTTCACACTAGGTTGGGTCCTCAACGGAACACTCACACCGATGAATCTGATGCAACTTACCGTGTGGGTGAAAGTACTAGCGTGTTTAATAGATTGCAGCCCAATTACAACAAATTAAGACCTCGTGCGGTTTATAACCCTGAGGCTGAACACAACTATGATTTGATTTACCGCCCTGCGGAAGCAGCGGAAAATTCAAAATTCATCATGGAAATAGCTTTGGCTCCGCTTGAGAAAGCTAAACTACCATCCAACGTGGGTAAATTTAAAGGGCTGACAGACCCCGATGACCACTTAAGGGTTTTTACAAGCGCAGGGTTAGTAGGTGGCTGGACTCTACCATTATGGTGCCATCTCTTCGTGCAGACCCTTACTGGCGCTGCAAGAATCTGGTTCGATAATTTACCCATCGGGAGCATCACATCATGGAAGGACCTACGCACAAAATTTCTGACTCATTTCAGTCAACAACGACGATCCATCCTAGACACATCAGATGTCATGAATATTTGGCGTCATGAGGACGAGAGTCTAGAGGACTTTATCACCCGATACAATAAAGAAGTACTGGAGATCGGGGGAGTCCACGAGCAACTGATCCGCGCACAGTTCAAATACGCGGTCAAATGCGATGATATGATCAGGGTCCTATCTGGGACGGAAGGACTCCCAAAAAGTTGGGAGAAAGTGATGGCAGCAGCCAAAGTTTATGCGCAAACAGAAAAAAACCTTACCACTAATAGGCCGCCGCCACCACATAACAGACCCTATGACTTAAGCTCAACTGGCGGAAGGAAGTTCAAGAAAACATGGCACGATTCCGGCTCGGGAAACCATTCATCTGAAGATGCTCGGACAACGATCAATAAACTGACCGCGCAAAGGGAAACCAAACAGGAGAACAGGGAGAGGCAATGGACTCCCCTAACTAAAACTCCCGCAGAAGTCTTGAGCACTGAAGATTATCAGTTCAAGCCACCAATCCCCATGAAAAACAAGCGCGGACAAGATCCAGCCCAATATTGTGAATATCACAAAGACAATGGGCATACCACCAACAACTGCATTTCTTTGCGCACCGAAATTGAGAAAGCCCTCAAAAGCGGCGAACTCACACATTTGCTGCAAAATGTGTGCAAAGAAATAAAGCAGATAACTCGAGGCGACGAAGGCCTGAGCAAAAGGGCGAAGAACTAAGAAAAAACTCTATGGTCTCCACGCAGAAAGACACGATCTATTAAGACAAAGCGGGGGAATAGAGTAAGTTAAGTCTCATATATTTATTAGAAAACTTTGTAATGGCCTCTGTGCCCTATCCAGAAATAAACAGCAAAGTTTCTATTATTCTTGTGTTTTTTTTACAAAGTGCATGCCATTTCTTTTAGTAAGCGCAAAAACATTAGGGTAATTACAAAACAAGCCTCATGAATGGTCAGTGATTACGTCACAAACGACCATAAGTTCACACATGAGCTCTATACCAACTTCATTCACCTTACTCAATAAAAGTAATTGTATTCATGCAAAATATTGTAAAACTAAAAAACACGACGTACTATTCTCGGCGTACAAATACGCCTTAAGAACTATCAAACACGGCAGTGTTTTAGTTACTTGCGCAACAGCGCCCCAACAAAAAAAGGGATGTACATCCCTAATATTACAAAAGCTGTTCAAAGGAACCTACACTAAATCTTCACCGTCATCCGGAAAGATTTCCTTTAATTGTGCCACGTGATCATCAGATTGCAGCGCAACATTTATAAGATCCATAACAGGAAGCTGCAAATTGTTAAATTCCGCCTTCAAAGCAGAAAGTGCAGCACCAGTGTTGACGCCATAAGTCACATATTTGCTGGTATCCCAATCAACCTTTAAAGCGCTGTTCACATGCTGAGAACACTCAGCGTATCCTTGGGCATAACCATCTTTTCGCGCAGCAACAACTAAACGCGCAACAGTTTTATCCAACTCCTCGGAATTCAACACTGATTCAGCAACCTATGACAATAAGAAAGGGTAAATAACAAGAAGGCACCAAAACATTCCCGCAACAAAAATAAGAAAACAACTTACACAGGCAATCCCACGATCTTTCAGCCACGCCATATCACTCTTCAAAGGTTCAAGCTCGCTTTCCGCTGTGGCCCTCGCCATTTCTGAATTTTCCAATTTTTCTTCGGTTTCAATCAAACGACGAGAGGTCTCAGCCCTTTCGGAATGTGCAAGCTCCAGATCCTTTTTAAGTTGTTCCTGGCCCGAAAGCAAAGCAGTAAGTTCTTCTAACTCTTTATCTCTAAGAGCAAGAGTGGCGCAAGCTTGTACCTCCCGTTGCTCACTGCGCTCCCTGTGAGAACGCGCTTCTTCTAGCGCCGCTTCTGCATCAGCCTTCTCTCTCTTCAACTTTTCTACTTCAGCATCGTGTCTCTTCAATTTTTCAACCTCAGCCTTGAGATTGTTGATGACGTTGCGAAGATTTACCTTCTCAACATTATCTTTTTCGCAAATTCTCTTCCAGTTTTTACGTTCTTCGGAAAGGAGGGCAGCTTCGGCTTCCGCCTTCCTCTTCCAACCGGCAACAGACCACTCTTCAGTCTTACGATCAGCCTCAAACCTGGCTTGATCAGCTTCCAATTTAGCTCTCAACTGGGCAACCCGGTTCTCATCCATAGCAAATTTCTTTTTTGACACCTGGAAAGCATCCCACTCCTTGTGCATGTTGTGCCATTCGCGCACTATACGATGAGTGGTCGATGCATGAGAAGCAGTTTCCTCAAGATAAGCATGATAAGTTTGCTCGTAAGACCGACTTTCTTGAAACTTAATCTCCCCAGGCGGAAATATCCCCTGCAACCAATCTTGGCACACACGCCAGTCCGAGAAAGTGTCACCTTTCTTTAAGTTCCAAACAGTGGCATGAAGCTCGGAAGCATCTTTCTCCGAATAAGTCCTGTAATAGTAATCCCCCAGGGTTTCCTCTGGGCGGATTGGAGAATTTTTGCCTGCATCAGAAAACGAACCCTGATCTTCAGCAAAAACTTTCTCAGGCATAGAACCAGAAACCTTGGAAGGAGAAGCTTTAACAGGAATTTCTTCCGCAATTTTTTCCTTAGCACGGGCAGAAGGTTCAGAAGTTGAATGGTTACTAGCATCATCCATCACCGCTGGGCTTACAACCTTTTCAATTTCCACAGCAACTTCAACAGGCTTGTCGGCCTCAACAGTTTTTTCTATACCACTATCAGGAACCTCCAAAGTCTTTAACTGATCAGCGTTGGAGGCATGCGGAGGAGAAGGCGGGAGTCCTTCGTTAACCACATGTTGCGGCTCTGTAGGAATAGGAGAAACAGAGACTTCTGAAAAACAACAAAGTCTGTAAATATCCAATGCGCATAAAGAAACAAAGCAAAAGCAACGCTTACGAGGAACAGACTCAGAAATAAAAGCATCAAGATTGCCTTTCCTGGTAATTTTCTTCCGTTGGATCTTCTTTGAGGGTTGACCCTCAACTTCAGTATCAATCTGTTTCCTTTTACCTACCTTCCTTGGCACCAAGTGTTCAGGGCTGGACTCCAGGTCAATGGGATCTTCTGGGTTAGATGGAGGGATATTGGCAGTATCTTTCGGTTCAGGTTTCGGCCTCCTAACAGTAACTGCAGGCGCAAGACCCTCCAAAGAGTCAGAAACCACCACATAATCACACCAGGGGACAGAGGAACGGCGCATACCTTTCTTCTCCCCTCCAACGTTTTTAACTTTGGAGGATTGAGGTTTTTCAGCATCACTCTTTTTAGGCACAACATTACTAACCACCGCGCGTTTCTTCTTCTCAGGGCCTATGCCCAAATTTGACAATTCACCTACAGAAGCACAAAACCAATTCACTCGGAAGCGTAAAGAGAGAAAGCAAACAGTAAACCAAAATACACATAGCTTACCAGCGCCAGCAGCATGCTGAACAGACAGATCCGCATCCCGCGGAAGAACAAAATTTCTCACAATTCGATGGTACCAAAGCTCCTCATCAGGTTTCTTCTTAATGGTATCCATTTTTCCGCCTTCTCTCTTATACGCTAAAATGTACAATGAAACAATTGCAGAAGAAGAAGAGCATGTTCAAAAAAAAGGGGGGGGGGAATGGGAGAAAAGCAAAAAGGGGGAAAACCCCAATCTTACCGTGACCTTCCTCCGTATACACCGGCTTGTCGTCACGGTCCATTTTCCAATTCAAACTCATACCAGCACCGACAAGGGCTTTCTCCGGCAAGGCAATATTAGGAACCTCCTTCAGGTCTTGATACCAATTCTCGTCAACAGGGGTTCGAAGGGTGTCAATAGGAACGTCTTCTTTTCCCCTTAAGACCATCCTCATCGGAATCACCCCTGCCTTGATAAAAAAAAGAATTTTTGTTTCCAGTCATGAAAAGATTTTGGAGGATGCTGTAAAATCTTCTTTGCAGACGACCTTTGGACAAACGAGTAAAACCCTTGGGTACAGTGCATTTGGTAAAAAACCCTAAATCGAAGGACTGTCGGCTCACAAACTCAAAATGTCGAACCCTAACCATGCCAATAGGGTGAAGTTGGGAGATATGCAACTTATAATACTCAAGGATTTCAAGAAAAAACTTTGTTGCAGGCAAGCGAAAGTTGCCTTCACAGAAAAAATCCCATAAAAGGGTGATATACCCAGCCGGAGCATCTGCTGCTGTCTGACCCTCCTCAGGATACAGGGCACCCCAGTTCTCCGGAAATTTTAAGATTCCGAATCAAACCATCAAAAGTTGCTCTGGGCCACTTTAACGGTGGAAGTTCAGCAGACATTTCTTCGGATAAGTCTTCTTGGTGTTCTCCAGTTGACATAGGGGGAAGAAATGACAAAGTTCTCGGATAATGAAGAAAGGAAGAAGAAAAGTTTTCAACAGAGCAATGATTAACAGAAAGGGGCAACTCAAACAAACTCATATACTCACCGTAATAAATAGCATCGGTAACTGCCATAACACCTTTTTCGGATATCACAGTTACCCAAGCGACAGGAGCGAGTGAAAATCAACACAAACGCGAGTTCACGCGCGCGTGCAAAACACGGACAATAAAGGACAACTGACAGTGACAGCCTTTCACTCAGTCCTTACTGTACCAACCCCATTTAAAGTCAAAGATTTTCAAAATCTTTATAATAAGCGAAATAAATCTTTTTCTAGAAGATTCCCCATTATCGCGCCAAAAAGCATTTCCCTCTCATAAGTCCAGTGCTCCACTTACTTGCATAAGAGTAACACTAGACTGGGGGGACTTGAAGGGGTAAGGTCCCAAAAAACCTTGCAATAAGTACTTAGGACCATACCACAACCTCGTCTTTCAAGCCTTTTTTACCTTGCGCGGCCGCGCACTGGTCTTACAAAAGAAAGGCTTAAGACAAATAGAAGACAACACTTGCGCGCCAAAAGGAAATCATAAATCCTTGCGCTTTCATAAAGGGTGAAAATCCTAAGGCAAGCATTCCCGCTTAATAATATCCAGACTTGGATATTATTTACGTAACTGAAGCCACACAATAAAGAGTCACGCTGGATTACAGCAGTAATCTTCTAGAAGAATTCAAATCGTGCACCACTAAGACGGTTATAACCGTCTGGACACATGTCATCACCTTAGGCTTCTCTGAAATCACAACGATAGCATGTAATTGGAGAGAAACCTCCACTTGATCACTTTCCACGTGGCAAATCCCCAGCCATAGATCTAAACAGCGATCTGTGTGCACTCACGTCGGATCGAGAAGCTTAACGGAAGGAAATGTAACCGCTTACGGGGTTAGCATCTTCCGTCAACATTTCACCAACAGGTTTTCCCGCCCAAACTCTCGGTTATAAATATGAGGATAATTCAGGTATGAAATTCAAGTTACACACACTTCGTCAATACTTCTTCTTCTTCATAAACACATACTTATTCTCACGCCGGAGTCGGGTCAAGGAGAGAACCCCTCTTCTCCCCTTGACGAGGCTAACGGTGCTTTGTTTTGCAGAGTTTACCGGAGAAGAAGAACTGTTCTATCAGATCAAACGAGAGGTAACCAACCTTTTATGCGGATTCAAACCCCCTAGATAATTCGATTCCGGTCTATTATCTAGTGTTTCTTCAATTACCGTAGCCATTTCTTACGCTTCATTCCGTTATAACAACAAGACATCATTTTGACCCATTCGATCTACCTAGCGAAAATCATCGATTTCATTCAACTAAATCCATATTTGACTTCAAACATCATACTTAATTAACTAGAACGCTACCTTACTTAAATAAACTAAGAAGTGATTTCGGAAATCACTTAATACCATTTCTTGATATCATCATTAATAACACATTTCAACATAACTACTATCAATTATCATACAAGTAATCTCTTAATTACCAAAGAGGGAGTCCGGGAATACTTACATCGTGCGTCTGAATTTAAGCATAGATCCCTTGTTTACTTTTCGACACGTTGTCCTTTCGTGCTTGTATCCATGATAACATGGCTCCTATCCGTACACGCAGTCACATTCACAACATAATTAGCATACATACACCCATTCAACTATGTCCACAAACTCATTCATGGCATTAATACATAGTTGACTTTCAATAGTCGAATATTCAGCTTATATAATTTCATTCAAATTAAGGATATGAATTCGTCTTAATGTAGGAGACAATAATATAAATATCATTCGCATTTCATGCTCATATTGTACAATATGTAAACTTACAAGATCGTTTGATTATATACTCACATTCCATTCCATTCGTACTAGGATTCTCATAATTTCATAACTAACAACATCAACATTCAAGATTATCTAATTTGTCACTATCCTAGAACCGGACATGATTCTTACTAGAAATCCACATGAACTCCATCTAAAACACACTCCACGTGTTAGTTTGCTAACAATTTCATCACAATCACTTTCTATACATATAAACTTACAACTTGCATACAATTCCACATATTTGCTCTCTTAGGCATTTCATCGAACACTTGGCGGGTTTCGCATTTGTAAGACATTATTTACAAGCTTTTAAAGCATTATTCCTACTAATCCTTCACATAATTTCCACTTTAATTTAGATTCAAATCAATAACCTATAACATTCATTGTCATAAATATCAAGTATCATCAAATTAACATAAAATACATCATCGTTCATCAATAATACACATCTATTGAACATGAATGATCATCTTTATCATCATCTTCACTACTACTACAAGTGGGTTTTTCCCAAATCATCATCATAGTCAAAATTAAACATATTTTAGCATCTACACATTCATTATAACAAACATTCATGTTCAATCTTACACTATATTTTTCGGATTACACAAAACCCACTTAATCAAACATCATCAAAACACCAAATTCGACTTTCTTGGTTCATGCATTCGTTTAGCCCTTAAATTCCCTTTCAATTTAATGGATTTTGTGATCTAGGGTTTGACCCCTTTTCTTCTCCTCTCCTGGTCGCACATCGACGCCCAAAACACACTCAGTGTGTGTTTTTGGGTTTTAATTTTATTTTCTTTAATTAAACATAACCTTTCCCCTTTTTGACAACCTTGGCCTCTCTAGTTATTACTTGATCACAATTGTAGCAAATTCCTTCCTTTGGTTGTTTTGTTAGACATTTAACTAGGTTTAATAACCTAGTTATTTCATTTCTTTCTTTTGAACGTGGTAACATACTAATAACTGAAAAAATCGAGCTTTTAGGGTGTTACAATTGCCCCTTAACGCTCCGACGGCAGTGTAAATTTTAAAAAAATTTGACGTTTTTTCGATTTTGTTACCGTTTTTTCTTTGAAATGTTGCCCCTATAAGGGTTTTCTAGATCCGTCACTGTTGACAGGTGTATCATCCGTTTAGAACGAGTTGATTTGAGTTAGTATTTTATATCTAATGGATATGAAAATTTAACTTTTTAAAACTTATATATAAGCAAAAAGTCACCAATTAATGTTTACGCTGTGTGTGGCCATTTTGCATTTAGATAAGATGCCCATGAGCACATTAAAATGCATATATACATGCATGCGCATATGAAATGTAAAGTAGTAATGTGAATTACTATAATAATTGGAGGAAGAAAATATTACCTTAACAAATAAACTCCATTTCAAACCTCCCTCTCTCACACGTAAACATGGCATACACTTTTCGAGCGAGTTCTACTCTCTCTTGTCCTTTTCGGACCTTTTTCCTTCTCTCATACATTCTAAGTACAACGAATATACCTAAATGGAGCGTAGAACGAATTTCAGCCTTATCCACAAGTCTTATATTAATCTAAGACAGATAAAAGAACTTTTTCGTATTAATGACACAAAAAAGAGCTCATGATTTGATAGCACAACAAATCATCGGCCATCGTCGGTTTTAATACACCCAAACACATGGATTAAAGTTCGTACTTTTTGTCGACTTGGGAAAGTTCAAATTGATTTCACTTTGTGTCATCAAGTAATCACTGATAAATAGTGATGAGACTGATTTTGATTCACAATATTCTCCTTTTATTCATCAATGAGCTGAGTGGCCTTTTGGAACAGGATTGACGTCATCAGAAGGTCTTTTACGATGCATAAAAACTTCTTAATCATTTAATCTAAAAAAATTATTAAATTGTTGGGTAAATTAATTAAAAAATTAAACACGCCCGGTGGGACTCGAACCCACAATCGCCTGATTAGAAGTCAGACGCCTTATCCATTAGGCCACGGGCGCAGGTTGATATCATTTGCCTACAAAATATATAACAAACATAAACTGCGCATCACTTCATAATTGCATATTAGTTTTGTTATATTTAGTTTGGATTTTTAGTTCATGGATCGATGCAAACACACACCAAAAAAAAAAAAAAAAAACTTGATTCCATTTAAATTTTATTCATAAAAGGGTTTTCGCACCGCAAGTTTAACTTTCAAAGATTTTGTCTCCTGGGTAACTTAACCACATGGGTTAAAAAAGAAAGAGACTGTAAAGATTTATATTATACACACCCAATTTCAATTTCATCATGGTTTGTTTAAATTTTAAAATATCTATTTTAGTACTTATGGTAATTAATTCTTAAGTTAAATACTATTTTAGTACTTGTGGTTTGTTTAAAACTAGTTAATGCCTCGCCCGCGTTGCGGGGCGATGGCCAAATAATTCTCAATCAATTAAAAAAACACTATTATAGTTTTGTTAGAAAAAAAACTAAAACAATGACAAGACCGTAGTTCTGAGCTCAGGGCAAAACTGTAGTTTGTCAGGATTGATGAGCGAGTGTTAGGCAGCTCCTTGACATGGAAAAAAATTAAATCCAGCCAACTAATAAAAAAACATTTTTATAGTTTTGCTAAAAAAACTAAAACGATAGCAATACTGTAATTTGAACAGAGGGCAAAGTTGTATTTGTTGACTTTGGTAAAATCGTAATTTGCCAAAAGTTAAAGTGATGGCAATACCATAAATTTGAACCAGAGACAAAATCGTAATATAACTTTGCACTAAGGACAAAACTATATTTTTTATTTGAACTGGGACAAAATCAAAATTTTAAACTGAGGGCAAAATCGTAATTTTGAGTTGGGGGCAAAAGCATACTTTTATTTTGAATCGGGCAAAAACATAATTTTAAACTGAATGCGAAATCATAATTTTTGAAACGGGGTGAAAATGCGAAATCGTCATTTTTAGTTTGGGGCAAAAGCAAAAATTTATTTTGAACTGGGGCCAAGAATGTAATTGTAATATGGGGATAAAATCATAATTTTGAACCGATGGCAAAATCGTAATTTTGAGCGAGGGACAAAAACATAATTTTATTTTGAAGTGGGGGCAAAAACGTAATTATATTTTAAATTAAGGACGAAACCGTAATTTTAAAACAAATATAAAACAATAAAATGGTTGGTCGAATAGGGAAGTGTCACGCAGCTGCGTGGCACTATTCCCTCAAACTTCCTTTTGTATATGTAGGTAACTAGTTTTTGCCCCGCGTGCGTTGCGAGGCGATAAACCGAATATTTCTCTCTTATAACATGTATGTCTGTATAGAGGGCAAAATCGTAATTATATTTTGAGCTGGAGGCGAAATCATAATTTTAAACTGAGAGCAAAATCATAAATTTGAGCTTGGGGGGGGGGATCATAATTTTATTTTGAACTGTGGGCAAAAACGTAATTTTGAGCTGAGGGCAGACTCGTAATTTTAAGGTAGAGGGAAAACCAACATTTTATTTTGAACTGGGGGCAAAATCGTAATTTTAAACTGAGAACAAAATTAAAAATGAGTTTTTGAACCGAGGATAAAAGCGTAATTTTGAGCTAGGGGCAAAATTATAATTTTATTTTGAGCTGGGGGCAAAAACGTAAGTTTAAACGAAGGACGAAAGCGTAATTTTAAACTGGGAATAAAATTAAATTAAAAAAAGGTTGGTCCAATGGGGAAATGTCTGGCAGCTGCCTGACACTATTCCCCCCTACTTGTAATTGTTTATGTAGTATGTTGTCTGGCACTATTCCCCCCCAACTTGTAATTGTATATGTAGTATAATATAATATCTATTTTAGTCTAAAAGATTTTTTTTTAATTTTTTTTAATTTTTTTTATTTAATAGTTTGGTTTTCATATCAAATTAGGTTCAATCCACTAACTCTATTCAATTTTTTTTAAACTTCTCATGAAAAGACCAACAAGCCCTTAGCCAATTTTTAGACTAACATTATTTCTTTCTATACAAATAAACAAAAATCATTTTAAACATATGTCACTCTTTGATGTATCCTCACTTTTAAACAATAATACAATACTTTTTATGCATGTTATATTATATGTACCGTATATACATTATCTTCTCTCTTCTATTAAATAATGATTTAATTAAATATAATTAAGATTATAACGTTAATGTTATATGTATATGATACTATCAAATAATATTAAATAATTTTTTTTTATTTATACATGTTATCAAGTTGGTTAAAAAATAACTCGAGCAAAAAGAACACCGACAATTTGACTCAATCATACCAATTTGATAATATAAATATATTATATGAATATAAACTATAATTACTAATACAGTGATGACTGGCGTAAGTGTCAATCAAAAACCTAAATAAACTACGTAGATAGCGTAAGTAGGGTATCGTATCCACGCAGTGACGGAACTAGAACGATTTAGTTAGGGGGTCATCATAAGCTTATATTCTATACCGGTTCAAATTAGGGGGTCCATCTTTAAATTTGTTCTTCAAAAACTCAAAATTTATAAATAAAAATTAAAAAAGTTCCGGTGAAGATGTAGATCCATCGATTGACTCGATTAGCAATGGATTCAACAAGCAAATTGATAGCCGTTTCTTGCAGTTTAATGGCCGGCCGCCACCGCCACGGTGGTGGCGTATGGCGACGACACAAACAGAGAGGAGAGAGAGAGAGTAATCGGAGGAGAGAGATGGGCACGACAGCGGCGGCAGACGAAGGTGCCGTCTCGGACAACGCCAAGAACGGCGGCGGCGGTGGTGCTTGGCGGCGAGAGGGGGTGGTGGTGCTTGGCGAGATGGTGATGAGGGTACTGGGTTTGAAGATAAAGAGTGTTATTGTTCAGAAATCGAATCGGATTCAAGTTACATTAGGTAATTTATCTTGTGTTTTTTGATTGGTTTTTGTTACTTGAATCTGGTGGTTACTTGAATCTGCATCTGGGTTTGAAGATTTTGGATTGGTTTTTGTTACTAGAATCTGGTGGTTACTTGAATCTGCATCTGGGTTTGAAGAAGGAATGAGGGTACTGGGTTTGAAGAGGGGCGATTAGGGTTTATAAAGGGATTTTGGGCAGAGAGAGATGGGTGGTGGTGGTGTTCGACATAGAGGAGATAGAGAGAAGAGAGAGATGGGTGGTGGTGGAGTGTGGTGGTAGTTCAGATAAGAGAGAGAGAGCTGCAGATGTATGATATGAAGATGAACGGCAGATGTATGTGTGTATATTAATATATATATATATATATATATTAATTTTTGAATTAAGAAAATGTTAAATGAAAATCAAAATGACCAAAATGCCCCTGAACTAAAAGACAAAATAGGAGGTTGCAATAGTAAAAAAAATAGGGTTTTTGGATTTTGGACTAAAATGGCAACAAAATGCAAACCACAGGGACCCAGATGTAATAAGTTTGAGATTTGGACTAAAGTGGCAAAACTGGCCAAACCACAGGGACCAAAATGGCAGTTTACTCTTGATTAATTATTAGGGATAGTTTTTAAGACTCATTATACAACCTAGTAACCTGTTTAATTATACCAATTACCCACCAATTTATTAACCCGCTAACGATGCAAGTATATCGCCAATACACTTAATAAATGACAAATAATTCAAATATAATCAACGTTGCACAAAATCAACACAAGTGGTTAAGCTTTACCAGTTTACAAGAATCAGAAACAAAGTATTCGTGTTAAAACAAAGCAATTGTTCATCCGAGTGGAAGTCACAACGCGTTTAGCCGCTCATGGTTGTCATTACAGCTTCAATCTTGATCGGGGACGGATTAGACATAAAGAACAACTTAAACGGATGAAAGTTATGGTCAAAAGTGTAGGAATTCGCCTCTGAGTTCGTCTGGAACGGCTGAAAGATGATTGATAACCTAAAACGCGAATTAGGTCAATTTTATACCTTTTCCCGTAATTAGACTCTCTTGCGCGTCGCGGGAGAGTATGGAGTTCTTTCGCGTGTTGCCTGGGATACCCGGGTGGGCTTTTTCCGCTACAGCTCCCGTATTGACCCGTTAAACCTGTTTTTCAGCTCGATTTCTCTTGTTTATCCTTTTTAACATCTATTAAGCCAAAACACCAAACACACGATAAATATATAAACCCATATGAACAAACGTGTTAAAACACTAAAAATCAACACGAACTAATACAAAATACAACGTGTTTTGACCCAACATCATACAATATCAAATAGCATGTACGTTAGTGTCATATACATTTGTGTAATAATCTAAACTAGATTTAAGTAAATTATTATTTAATAGAAGAGTGTGTACATGTATTTAATAACATGTATGAAAAATTATTGTATTATTATTTAAAAGTGAGAACACATTAGAGAGTGACACATACCTAAAACATCATCATCATTATCATCATCATCATCATCATCATCATCATCATCATACTCAGTAAATCCCACCACTAGCAAAACAAAGGTAGGGTCTGAGAAGGGTAAGATGTAGACAACCTTACCTCTACCTCGTAGGAATAGAGAGGCTGCTTCCAAGTGAGACCCCCGGCTCAATAGTAGTTTTGCATCAAGCCTTGGACATAAGGCACATAGCACACAACAATCGGGACAAAGACCGATTAGTACATGTACCATTTTGTCTTTCAGCTATCAACGCCACCACATGATGCATGATTAACCGTCCTCAGCTTTTAACGTTATTTTCAAAATTAGTAAAATAACATTAAAATTAGTGCACTTTCACTCCCCCCCCCCCTATGCCCACACATATATACATTATATGCGCATACCGCAAGCGATGCGTATAGAAAAATTAAATATTAGTTTAAAAATGGGCTAAATGTATTTTGGTCTTTTCATGAGAAGTTAACATAAAAATTGGATAAAGTTGGTGAACTGGACTAAAATTGATTGAAAACCAAACTATTGGATTAAAAAATTCAGATAAATTCTTTTGGATTGAAATAGATATATTGAGCAAACCACAAGAACTAAAATAATATTTAACTCTTAATTCTTTATATTCTTGTTTTTTTAACCATTAATTTTTTTCTCATTTCACACTACTTAACTAAAAAAGATGACCACATTTGTAGTCGTCTGCCCAGGCACTAATTTTCACACTACTTAACTAGAAAAAGATAAGAGAAAATAGCCAAAATAGCCAAGAGTTGGTCAACATTTAAAAAATAGCCAACTGAGACGTTTCACGAATTCCCACGCGTCTCAAAGACGTTTCCTCATCAGCCATCCATCGAAAGCCACGTGTCCATGTATACAACCCCACTTTTGGAAGCATATGATACAACCCCACTTTTGGCAGTGAGGTCTGTCACCGAAGCATATGATACAACCCCACTTTTGGAAGCTTATGTATACAATAGGTCTGCCATGTGCAGTGGTGTCCATCTACTTTCTCTCTCTATTCTATTCTACCTTTTAAGACGTTTCCACCCACACTCCCTTTCTCTCTCTACAACCCACCCCCACTCCCTTTCTCTCTCTACAACCCCCCTTCACAACCAACAATGCGTATGAGCACCTCCGCCGGCCCTGAACACCTCCGCCCGAGTCCACAAGTGCACATGACAGTCTTTCTCTCTC
Organism: Helianthus tuberosus; assembly: GCA_030545235.1. Taxonomy (NCBI): domain Eukaryota; kingdom Viridiplantae; phylum Streptophyta; class Magnoliopsida; order Asterales; family Asteraceae; genus Helianthus; species Helianthus tuberosus. The sequence goes on from CM060406.1 coordinate 57,040,337, forward strand.
ATCACCACTACTTTCTCTCTCATCTGCAACTCAAAACTCACTTCGATCTGAGCTCGTTAATGGCGGTGGTTCCTCAGATCTGAACCTATTTCTTGTACCGCCTCTCACGACGGTGGCGGTGGTGGGATTTCTTGGTGGTGCAGGTGATGAGATCTGATGACGACCAAGACAGTGAGACAAATCGAGGAAAGATAGAGATCGGAGAGAGTTGGAAGAGAGAGAGGAAGAACGGCGGAGAAGGAGCGGCCCCGCTGCTCACGGCGGCGGCCACATCATCCCCGAAATGAGACATCTTCTCTCTATCTCTCCACCCGCCGCCGAGTCCCAACTTCGCCGGAAAACGAGCGGAACAGAAGATGTTTCACCTGAGACGTTTCAGGTTCTGAGACGTTTCAGGTTCTGAGACGTTTTACCTGAGACGTTTCAGTGTTCTGAGACGTTTCAACACTTGTGGACACGTGGCTTCGGTGGATGGCTGATGAGGAAACGTTTTGAGACGCGTGGGAATTCGTGAAACGTCTCAAAGAGAAGTTTCAGTTGGCTATTTTTGAAATGTTGACCCAGTCTTGGCTATTTTGGCTATTTTCCCAAAAGATAACCTTATTTGTAGCCGTCTAGCTAGACGCTAGACACTAATGAGTCACTTTTGTCATACTCATTGGTGGAAATGTGTAATTTTTGGAAAATATGTATCAAACTAATAAGGGAAATTGGTTTTTAATAAATCAACATTTGCCCCATTAGTAAATAATAATCCTACCTACAGAATTGGTAATTAATAATACTACGTTTCAATATGTTGGTACTCAATGGACCTCCGTTAGTTTTTTTTAACTGAAGTTAGTTTTAAGTTTTATTTATTACACAAACAGTCCCTGTAGTTATAAAAAAATTCATAAAAATAAAAAAAATCTAAAAAATCAAAAAAATTCAAAAAAATCATACAAATTCTAAAAAAATCAAAAAAATTCTAAAAAAATCATAAAAAATCATAAAAATTCAAAAAAATAAAAAAACTCTAAAAAATCATAAAAATCCTAAAAAAATAAAAAAAAACTCTAAAAAATAAAAAAAACTCTAAAAAAAAATAAAAAAAACTCGATCAAAATCATAAAATTCCTAAAAAAATCAAAAAAACATAAAAATCCTAAAAAAATAAAAAAAACTCTAAACAAGTTTCGACCCGTACCGTTTCGATGCGTACCTTTTAGACCCGAACCGTTTTTGACCCGGGCCGTTTCGACCCGGACCGCTTCGACCCGTACCGTTTTCGACGCGCACCACCACCACCACCGCCACCACCACCACCACCACCACAGCACCGCCACCACCACCGCCACCACAGCACCGCCACCCCCACCACAGCACCACCACCACCACAGCACCGCCACCACCACCACCACCACCGTTTTCGAAACGGTACGGGTCAAAACAGTACGGGTCAAAACGGTACGGGTCGAAACGGTCCGGGTCGAAACGGTCCGGGTCGAAACGGTTTGGGTCGAAACGGTTCGCGTCGAAACGTTTGCTTTTTTTGAATTTTTTATTTTTTAGAGTTTTTTTGATTTTTTTATAGTTTTTTTGATTTTTTTAGGATTTTTATGTTTTTTAGAATTTTTATTATTTTTTAGAGTTTTTTTTTTTATTTTTTTGAATTTTTATGATTTTTTTGATTTTTTTTAGAATTGTTTTGATTTTTTTAGAATTTTTATGATTTTTTTATAGTTTTCTTTTTATTTTTTTTGAATTTTTATGATTTTTTATGATTTTTTTGATTTTTTTAGAATTTTTATGATTTTTTTGAATTTTTTAGATTTTTTTTTATTTTTATGAATTTTTTTATAACTACAGGGACTGTTTGTGTAATAAATAAAACTTAAAACTAGTAAATTATAACTACAGGGACTGTTTGTGTAATAAATAAAACTTAAAAACTAACTTTAGTTAAAAAAAACTAACGGAGGTCCATTGAGTACCAACATATTGAAACGTAGTATTATTAATTACCAATTCTGTAGGTAGGATTATTATTTACCAATAGGGCAAAGGTTGGTTTATTAAAAACCAATTTCCCAACTAATAATATAGATAAACCAGACCAACCAATCATGTAATTAATTCTATAAAATTATACACATTTATCCTATTTAATTTAAAAAAATATATATTTCTCTAATAACCAACTTCTTTTTATTTACCTTAAAAAAACTAGATACTCACTTGTGTTTTTTCTTTTTAACATTTTGGTCTAAGTTTTATTTAAAGCAAAGTTATTATTAAAATAAAGTACTTTTTGGTATCATACACTATACCAAGTACCGCTATCGTAACAAACCGACATTGATGTAACAACATCGATTCTAGCATCTGCATTATCGAAGCCTATATTGGTATTCGTTTTTACGATTTTCAATCGGTTCCATAACGGATAGAACCTATAACGACCAATTACCATCAATACCGGTATCGATATTGTTGGAATCGGTATCTACATTTGTTGTTATGGTTTTTTATCGATGTAAAACACGTGTCGATATTCTTTTGGGCAAATCACGACTATATTTTTTAGTTTTATCTTTTGGTTACACGAGAGCGTCATATATGTAATTAAATTAAAACTTGTTGTAAATATATTTTTCATTTTCAAGTATAAAATTTTCCAAGGCATCACACGAGTGCAATGTAACACTTCGCATTTTTGTACTTTCCTTATTTAAAAACTTGTACTCACATTTATATTTTTGGAAACTTGTATTCGTAATGTATTCGTATTTCAGTTCCAAACTTGTAATCCGAGACTTCGATCATAATAGAAATTTACTTTTATACTTATGCTTGTTGCACCTATGCTTATACACGATCAATTTTTGATACACATTTACATGTAAACCAAGACTTATTATACGCTTGAGTTATCATTTATACGTGCACGATACTCGCCACCAACTTGCAAACACGTTTCATACTCGAAAACATGTTAAAACATCAAAACTTTGGGCATATAATGATAAACATATAGAAGTTTAGGGGCCAAAGTGTGAAAAACCAAACTTAGGTGGTGAAAGGAACACGTCGCATCCCACGGGCAAGTAACCCCTTGCTCGCGCGGGGCGCGAGCTGGCTTAATCCGCAACAAGTTTTTTCTTGGCTACGGGTTGGTCACCTTTCTCACATCCTTTCTTCCCCAATCACCTTCCAACTTCATTTAAACTTAACCCTAATCAACCACTATATAAGCAAGCCCCCCACACCTCCATTTCACTTTTCCAAACCCTCAAACACTCTCAAATCAGCTGAAATCACAAGTTTGGGCAGATTCTACTTAAGTTCAAAAGTGAGCTTCCACCTCACTTTTCTTCGTGTTTCTTCATCTTTTCTTCTTCTTGAAAGCTTGGAACACCTATATGAATGTTTTCCACAAGTTTACCATGGTAAACTAAGGTGGAGCATCACCATTTTGAGGTCCAACTTTCTATTTTGGTGTTATCCTTCACCAACTTTTCATAAACTCATTCATCTTGTGAGAATCTTGCACCTACCATGATTCTAATCAAACGTATGGTTATGGGGCTTGAGTATGGTTGATTCTCATAAGTTTAGAGGTCTAAACAAGTCCTAAAATTTATGGTTTAACAAGGTTTTAAACAACCTACAAGTGTCGAGACCATCTAAGTTCATCATCTTCAATATGGTGAAACTTGTGTTTTAGTGAAAGGGTGAACCATGAAATCCTTGGTTTTCCAACTATGTTCCACTACCTCACTTGATAGATTTGTTAGATTATTTTCATATTACTAAATCTCAAAACAATTTCCAAACAAAGGGACAAGACTACATCATGTCCTCAAACACTCTCCATGTTTGGGATGCACGCATCTAGTTAGCTCACTTGGCTGTTTTTAGATATAGTCGTTTTTGTTATTATGTTCCATGACTATCTGAATCATCCTCGTGATGATTTGTATATTGGTGAACATTCAGGTTAATGGATTTATCCAACCCAAGCATGATCATACTTGACTAACTAACACTTGGACTACTAATAAACTATATAAATATACACATATCTTAACCGAACCTCAGACACTAACCAATCCATGATTTGATGTCAGGAGGAACATGGTTAAAATATCTTGATATGAACTCCTCGTTATTTTGGACTTCCAATAGGCAAACTTGTGCCTATGAAGAACACTACATTATGGTGTCCAAATTCGGGTATTTCGTCAAGATAAGCTTTTATGTATTTTGCTACTAAATACTCATCTTGCATTTTGCATTCCGAATCCAAACTCCATCAAACTGATACGTCTCGTTTATCCTTGTAGGATAACTAGACGGTTCTCAACACTCAAACACATCAACTCACGCACGTGGATTTATTACGCAAACCGTGAGTATACTCGATCCTATTTTCCATTTTACACACTTTGGGTGCAACATGTACACATTATTACAAATCACCTATCACGATTAAACTTGTTTACATACACACTCTATCCGTTAAAATCATGATACTTGTTATATTCTTGTTATCACATGCTATGTTATACTTGTGTTCAATATGCTCATTAACTTTATACGCCTACCTTAACAATTATAGCACTATAGGATTAACGCACCTCCCGTATTCTTTAGGTATTGTTAAGTAAACTATTTTACAGGCTTTTCGTTTAGGCGACAAGGATATGCACAATTGTGGTATACTTTGGTTTGACTTATAGTTAACACATGCTAGTATGCTAAATAACAATGTATACAAATTACCATGTTGGATGTGAGACAATTTTTAGACACTATTATGTTATGTATTCAAACTTATATACTCGCCAACTTTTGTTGATTTCATTTTAATACATGTTGTAGGAAACTAGTTGATGACGAACGAATAACGTACTTAGGGTGGATTAGAAACACAACTAGATTTTAAACTTATGTATTTGTTTCATGATGTTTTGTTTACTTGCTCCATGTTGTACTTTCCTTTCCAAAACAGTGTATTTCCATTTTAGTATCAAGGAAATTTGAATTACTTAATTATTGTCACAATTAGCAAGTTATGATGTCTCGAGCAATCATATTTTCGTCTCACTCTTATGTTTCCGCCATTGTTTTGCCCTTGACTCTATGCTCACAACACCACCCCTTTTCTTTTGTCATGTGGAAGACAACCCCCCCCCCCCCCCCCCACATCTAAGTGACACCTACGTGACAGGGCTTTACACCCTTACTTTTGCTCATTACTCTGTGTAATCTAACTACATGTAATGATGTATAGTGCCCCATGTGATGATGTGATAGTGTGGTAACACCCACTACACATATATCTAGAGTGTAAGGTGTTGTTTGTTTTTTCAGATGTAAAATGTCTGTAGTCTGCGGACCACATCTGCAGGCATCTGCAAGAGAAGATGTGGTCCAAATGTCTGCAGTCTGCAAGAAGAAGAGGGTTTGTTTTTTTCTTCAAAAACAACTTCACACACACAACACACAACACACACACAACAGTTCTCTCTCTGCTCTCTCTCTCTCTACAAACTCTCTCTCTCTACAACCACCACCGCACCACCTCCGCCATCACACCTCCGCCTCTCTCTCTCTACGGTCTCTCTCTCACCGGTCTCTCTCTCCCCGATCTCTCTCTCTCTCCCCGATCTCTCTCTCTACGGTCTCTCTCTCTCACCGATCTCTCTCTCTCTCACCGATCTCTCTCTCTCTCTCTACGGTCTCCCTAAATTGATGTGTTTGGTGGTGGTGGGTTTTGACGATGGTGGTGGTGGTGGTGGTGGCTGAGATGTAGGAGGTGGTGGCGGAGATGTGGTGGCAGGTGGAGGTGGTGGCGGAGGTGGAGGTGGTGTCGGCAGGGGAGGTGGAGGTGATGTGGGAGGAGAGGTGGTGGCGGTGGCAGGGGAGAAGAGGAAGAAGAAGAAGGGTGGGTGTCTGTGTGAAGATCTGATCTGATTCATGAAGCTATTATACATAGCTTTTTTTTAAAGCTATTAAAAGCTATTTTAAGATTTTTTTTTAAACAAACAGTTTTCAAGGGCTTATGTCTGCTCGTCCGCTGACATAAGCTCTTTACAGACATTTTAAGCAAAAACAAACAGAACCTAAATCACTCTTGAGGCCGCTTCGGTGGCATCAACTCTACTCCTAGTCCTCGTACACCACTATCCATCAAAGTATCCATAACATGTAATGTATAAAGTTTTACAAATGAAAAAATTCTTAGACTAAAAAGTTGATTTTAATGATTGTCATATCCAAAGATTTTTCACGTGACGTTTTGGCGCACCAGATTTCTGGTCAAGATGGTTTATTTTCTCCGACAAGACAATATATTAAAAAAAAATCAATCTCAAAGTGTGCGTTTTATAATTTATTAAATGAAAATAATAATTTGTGTGAAATTTGTTACATTTTATTTTTTTACTTATTATTTAAAAAAAAGTTGGATTCATCCCGTTTTCCTTTCTACTTTTGTTAAATTATTATTTCATTGAGCAGAATTTTGAAAGCATAAAACTTACCCTTAGATTGTTTTCCTTTTTTTAAGGGCAAGTAACGACATGTCAACCACCGTAACACCGGGCGCTGTGGTCAAGGTCGACTACTCGACCGCCGCCAGCCCCTTGGCTCTCCCAGATGCGCGGAAACCCGACCTCCACCCGTCCGAAGGCACGGCAGTGGAATATTCTGCAAAACCTAGCCTCCCATCCAAGACGAATGGTGGCCACCTGGATGCCACAGAAAATAATGGGGAAAGTGAGAGTCGAACCTGGATCACAAAAAACACCAATTTTTTTCCTAATCACTCCACCACTACCTCGTTGGCCCTTAGATTGCTTTCTAACCTTTTCAATTGAAAGCAAAAAACTTACCCTTCGATTGTTTTCTAACCTTATCAAACTAGTTTTTTTACCCGCCGCGCGTTGCGGCGGCGTCATACACGACATCATTAGTTATTGACTACAATCAATCCGACCCGTTTCCTAACTAAATTTACCTTGAAATGTATAATCCAAATTCATACCGTTGAATGAAAATGTCTTATATTTGACCGAATTTGTTTTCCAACAAAATTTACGTCGAAACGTAGACCAACTTAAAACATACATAAAATAAACATGTGCAAGAAAAAAGAGGAGAAGTATTTATAGACGTCACATTTACACAATAGCACCTAATATTTACGTAATTAATTCTAATATCTTATTACTTTAGTAAGATTTGGAATAAGTTTTCTCATCTTTTTAAATCAGATTACTTATTTCCCATAAGATGAGATCTTTAATACCACTCAATCCTCCATTGTTGAATTCAATCGGTTCCTTTTATTGTATTTATATATGTGTATGATTTTCATTGATCTTGGCCCATTTTCAATATTTCATAAACTTAATCGAACTTCCTCCCATGTGATATGTAATATGTTGGCAAACGTAATATACCAAGAGAAACCTGCTTCCTTATCATATATATTATTAAAAAATGATTGTAAAAAGACAAACAAAGCCAATAGTAATTTTGTTTTTAAAAAAATGACAAATTATTTGACAGCAAATAAAATGATGAAGCATTGGAAATGGAATGGAAATTAAGTACATACTAAATTTTGCTTATTCCCCCATCTTCACATTCCCCAAAACAGTCGCATGGCACCCATCAAAAACTCCATCCCCAATCTTTGGATGTCCATCCCCACCTACCTTCCAGTTCAACCCCATGATGCAAAAGCCATATGTTCTTTCATATCACCACCGTCTCCCCAATAAGCACGCCAGTTACGTGAGCCACTGCTATGGATATGTTGTTGGAAGGCTTAGGGTTTTCTACCGGTTGTAAGGAAGGTCACCCCTTTTTGTTTCTCTCTCTATATTCAGTTGAATGTTAATGTGATTGTAGGTGATGTATTGATTGCCATGTGATTGTGTGTTATGTATTGATTGTTAGAATGCTTCGTTAGCCATCCGGCTTCCGGCGAAACACCGGCGAATGAAGTTGGGAAGGGGAAGAGAAAGCTGGTAGATCCGGTTTTGATGTATCTTGATTATCCTCCGTAGCGGAAGAGACAAAGAAATAAATACTATAAGCTATTCAAGAGGCTAATGGCAATATTGTAATTTCTGGAAACTTGAGTGGCTGTGTTGTTGGTGGCATATGCCACCGACATTTCACTTTAATACTATACTATATTTTACCCATACCGCGCGTTGCGGCGACAACATCATGTTTGTGACTTCGTTATACGCGTTACGATGATGACATTAACATGTGGTGCTCACGCGTGATGCGACACGTTTTTTTACTTTATCACACACGTTACGTTGGTAGCATTAACATGGTTAGGTAAAAAGGAGTATAATGTATCGCACGTTGCAGTGTAAAGTTGTAAAAGTAATTTAATCAAAAGAATTGAAGCATTAGAGAAGATGATGTGCCCATGTACGTGTGACATAACGTGATTTTGACTTTATTACTCGCTCATTTCCTTTTCTCAATCTCGAATTTCTGATAGTAGACACTATAGTCGGGTATAATACCCCCTAATTAACGAAGTTCTGCCCCGATGTAAGTATCATAAACCTGGTTACGTATTAGATACGCTGCCCGATCGATCCAGGGTTCCGTAACGGCTGTCAGGGTTCTGCCCGACGTAGTCGTTGGAATGCCGTCTCGGGGAGGGTATAACTAATGTAAATATAAAGGGTTATTATACTAACGTGTGTACATTGTGTAAATTATAGATTATCACCAGGAAACCCTTACAGAAAACCTAAGACAGCAATGTGAGTAATTTTGTAATTTTTTTTACAAAACCTTAAATGTTTTACAATGGAATTAAGCAGTGATTGAGTCTTTGTAGTTCATCAATTACTGCCGGTATGTTGGGGTTTTGTATACAAAATGTGGAACACGTTACCATTGGACAACGAGTTAGCCAATGTGTAATATGACCCACTAGTCAGGATTGACAATACTGAATGAGTAATTGTGTAGAAATAAACAATGTGATTGCTCTCAATACTGTTAAGAATAAAATGTTTCTTGATTAAACTGGGTTTCACTCACCAGTATTTCCCACTGACAAATGTTTTTAAAACGCGTTTCAGGTAACAAAATGTAAAAGCCAATTAGAAGAAAGCCAGAGAGCACTGACGGCTTGGAAAACTGTGGCTATAAAAGTTAGCTAAAAGACGATGTTTTAAATTCAATAAAATAGGGTTTATCCCTATAAACGTGCTGTAATAAGAAACTTGGGTTTTACCCATGTGTTTATAAATATGGTGATTTTACTCTGATAAAACATTTCCTAACTACGGTCCTGATGAAATTTCCGCTGCCAAAATAATATTAGTGATAAACAAAATGATACCACCACAACTGGTCTCGCGGCCGCCCGTTCCCGGGACAGATAGGGGACGGGGGTTGCGACAATAGACGATGAGATGAAGAAACAAGATTAGGATGTACTTAGATACACACCTTAATAAACAATTTCTCATGTTTTATGTTGCTACAATTTGATTGTATTTGGTTTTTGGAATAATGTATTCCATTTTTGTATTTACAAAATCTTGATTGATTATTATTGTCACAAATTAGTGTTATGAAGCTATGAGCAATCTTATGATCGTCTCACTCTGATGTTTCCGCCATTGGTTAAGGTGTGACAGATTGGTATCAGAGCCATAACTATAGGAAATTAGGAAAAGTAAGAATGCTTTTACCTAGTCTATAGTTTTGGAACATTATTCTTATGTGTTCTTTAAAACTACTTGCATTCTATCTTAATTGCTTCTCTCTATTTCTTTGGTCTTTAATATACATGTCTTTCCTAAGGCTAACACAATACACACTTAAAGGCTTGGTGAAGACCCTCTTATAACACAATCGAAACGACTCATCAAAATAGGGGTGATTCCCACATTTGGTGATGACTTTCAATCCACGTACTTGATATTTTGCACGAAATTTAACCTCAATGCAAATCATGGATCTGCTTTCAACATCAATGCAAATCAAGCTCAGAACGACAATGAACTCGTGAATGGTACGTTTCTCGTCAACAACATTTATGCTTCTATACTATTTGATACTGGTGAGGACAAAAGCTTTGTGCCCATTGAATTCGAATCTATGTTAAATTGTACACGCTCAAAACTCCCCAAGTCATTCACAGTCGAAGTCGCCAATGGAAAATCTATCACAATTGACTCCGTTCTTCGCGATTGTTTTCTCACTCTCAATGATCATGTTTTCCCTATCGATATTATACCCATGCAATTGGGTAGTTTTGACATCATAGTAGGCATGGATTGGCTTCGTAAGAACCATGCTGAAGTCGCTTGTAACAAAAAATACGTTCGTTTACCTCTTCCTTCTGGCGATACTTTACACATCTATGGAGATGGACCTTCAAAGGGACTAAAGCTTATGTCATGCACACAAGCGAACAAGTACTTAGTAAACAGTACTTTGCCTTTTTAGCCCACACTGTGGAAGAAAAGGGCAAGGGAAAGAGCAAAAGTGATGTTCCAGTTGTGCATGATTTCCCTGACATCTTTCCTGAAGATCTGTCTGGTCCTCCTCCCTTACGTTCTGTTGATTTTCGCATTGATCTCATTCCTGGTTCAACTCTTGTCGCTAAAGCCCCCTATCGTCTTGCTCCCTTTGAGATGCAAGAGTTGTCAAGTCAACTTCAAGAGTTGCTTGATAAAGGTTTCATACGCCCAAGTACTTCTCCTTGGGGCGCTCCTGTGCTTTTCGTCAAGAAGAAGGATGGTTCGTTTCGCATGTGTATCGATTATCGTGAGCTTAACAAACTCACTGTAAAAAACCGTTACCCTCTCCTTCGCATCGACAATCTTTTCGATCAACTCCAAGACGCAACGTGCTTTTCTAAGATCGATCTTCGTTCAGGCTATCACCAACTTCATGTTCTCGAATAGGACATCCCTAAAACCGTGTTTTGCACTCGATGTGGTCACTATGAGTTCGTGGCTATGCCCTTTGGCTTGACCAACGCACCTGCAGTCTTCATGGATCTAATGAATCATGTGTATAAACCTTATTTAGATCGTTTTGTCATCGTTTTCATTGACACCATTCTCATTTATTCGAAAACTCAAGCTGAACACGAACGTTATTTGCACCTCATTCTTGAACTCCTACATGGCAAACATCTATACGTAAAGTTTTCTAAGTGTGAGTTTTGGATCAAAGAAGTTCAATTCCTTAGACACGTTGTAAGTGAAAAAGGAATTCATGTTGACCCCTCAAATATCAAAGCAGTGAAAAATTAGATCGCACCTAAATCTCTGTCAGAAATTCGTTCTTTCCTAGGATTGGCAGGTTACTACCGTCGATTCATCTCGAATTTTTTGAAAATCTTCGTTCCCATCACCTTGCTGACTCAGAAAGAGAAACCTTTTATTTGGGGTCCCGAACAATAAGAATCCTTTCAAACGCTTAAGGACTTACTTTGCAATGCTCCTGTTCTTGCTCTTCTGATGGAAACGATGATTTCGTTGTATATTGTGATGCATCAAACCGTGGTCTTGGTTATGTTCTCATGCAACGATATAACGACTGCGAAATTCGCTATTACCCTGGCAAAGCGAATGTCGTGGCCGACACTCTCAGTCGCAAGACTCGTTTTAGTAGCATCTGTTGTTCTCAAATTGTTAGCGATCTTCATACTCGCATTCGTGAAGCTCAAGATTTGTCAGTCAACGAGGAAAATTTGTCTAAAGAGATGAATTGTGGTGCTGAAAACCAACTCATGACGAAATCCGATGGACTCCAATACTATCTTGATTGCGTTTGGGTGCCAAATCTGGATGAACTTCGTGAACTTATAATGAAGGAGGCACATAAATCATGATACTCGATTCATCCTGGTGCTGATAAGATGTACCACAATCTTCTTACATCCTATTAGTGGTCTGGTATGAAGAAAGACATCGCCACCTTTGTTTCAAAATGTCTCACTTGCTCGAAAGTCAAGGCTGAGCATGAGCGTCCTTCTGGTCTACTCGAACAACCAGAAATCCCAGTTTGAAAATAGGATAGCATTGTTATTGACTTCATAACCAAACTTCCTCGCACACCTTCTGGTCATGATAGCATCTGGGTTATCATTGACCGTCTGATAAAATCCGCTCACTTCCTCCCCATTCGCGAGTATTTCAAAGTTGAGAAACTAGCTCGAATCTACATGGATGAGGTCATATGTCATCATGGTATACCCATTGACATTATCTCTGACCACGATGGTAGTTTCACCTCACGTCTTTGGCAAACATTCCACACCGCTATGGGTACTCACTTGAATCTCAGTATAGCTTTTCATCCTCAAATGGATGGACAGACTGAACGTACTATCCAAACCCTAGAGGACATGCTTCGCTCTTGTGTTATCGACTTCGATGGTAATTGGAATGTACATTTACCTTTGATTGAGTTCCTCATACAACAACAGCTATCCCTCCAGTATTCAAATGGTTCCTTTTGAGGCATTATATAGTCACAAGTACCGATCTCTGATTTGTTGGCACGAGATTGGCGACGCTCAAATTACTGGCCCTGAGCTTATTCAAGAAACGATGGATAAGATTCTTCAAATCCGTTACAACCTCCTTAAGGCTAGAAGCAGACAAAAGAGCTACGCAGATAAAAGACGCAAACCATTAGAGTTCAAGATATCTCCTTGGAAAGGAGTAATCCATTTTGGTTTGCGTCTAATGGTTTGCGTACTACTCAAGATGTCCACTTTGCCAATCCTCTCGAGTATCTTGAGATAAAAGACGTACTACTCAAGATATCTCCTTGGAAAGGAGTAATCCATTTTACTAGAAAGGGAAAACTTGCTCCGCGCTTTGTTGGTCCTTTCAAGATACTCGAGAGGATTGGCAAAGTGGCATACCGACTCGACTTACCTCAAGAACTCAGCAACGTTCATCCAACATTTCACGTCTCGAATATCAAGAAGTGCTTAGCTGAAGAAGGACTTCAAGTTCCTATCGATGAGTTGAAAATCAACGAGACTCTTCACTTTGTGGAAAAACCGGTCGAAATCATAGATCGAGGAACCAAGCAGCTTAGGCGCAACAGAATTCTCATAGTCAAGGTTCGATAGGAAGGAAAGCATGGTGCCGAATTCACTTGGGAACTCAAGAGCAAGATGAAGACCAAGCATCCACATCTCTTCATTTAGCCTTCCTCTTAGATTTTGAGGATGAAATCTCCTAAAGTAGGGGATACTATAACGCTTCGCACTTTTGTACTTTTCCGATTTAGCAAGTATTATTGTACATTCTATTTTTAGACACTTGTACTCTTATTGTATTCTATCTCGTTTCACTTTGTAATCCGATACAACTGATCATAATGAAAATGCATGTATTTTATTCATATTCATGTTATACTCACAATCGCCATATTAAACTCTATATTATATATATTTCATAATTGCACAATACACGTTATGCTCCTTACACGTAAAACCAGTTAAAACATATAATATGATCGAACTTGAACCTCGAAGGGAAAGGGGAAGCCCCACTCATACGAAGTGACCCATTCGTACGAAGTGGGCACTCTCGTCCAAAAATGCACACTCGTATGTACTTGTCGAAAACCCTAATTTCACCCTACACCTATAAATAGGTGTACTACTTCACTCCTTCTTCATACATTTCACCAACTCTTTTCAGAACACTCTAAACCTTCTTGCTCTCGATCAGAAACATTTTGTATGATTCTTTCATCTTTCTCATTACTTTAACATAATTCTTACATCATTGTTTGATTTCTTGAAACACTTTTGCAAAATCTTCTTGATTCAACCTATCTCAAAGATGGGTTCTACTAGTTTGCCTGGGCAAACTGCTATTGGAGCATCACATATACGAGATTCGAATCAAGATTCATAAATTTTAAACATTTTACAACTTGTTCATAACTTTCATTTTGATTATTGAACTATCTTGATGGAATCTGGAACCCATCAGACCCTCAACTCATTCTATAGTTAAGGGTTTGCATCACGGTTAATTTACACCAAGAAATAATATGTTTTGGATGGATCTAACATATGTTTTTTGACAAAACAGTCACATTCGTCCGAGTAAGCATGCCCATTCGTACGAAAGGGCATTGCCCATTCGTACAAAAGTGACAGTTTACAGATAATTTGTTTTCGATTTCATTTCTGTTTTACACCAGTTCATCAGCGATCAGAAGTAGAAAACAGGTTTTGGTTGTTGGTTTTGATGAAAACTGGTTTCCATACTCACAATTAACAATCTAGGGGCTGTTGTGGGCGCCCATAGTATTGAAAAAACAATGGGTAGGATGTGTACTGTCCAGATTTAATCACGTTTATCGAGGAACGATCCTAACGGTCCTCTAAATCCTATAAATACCCCCATTGATTTTGGTTTTCATTTGCACTACATTTCATTTCATTTATGCTTGCTCTCTGAATTCTTGGAGGATCTTGAGCTTCTTGAGAACCTCCTTCTGTCCATAGGACCTCTTATAAGTGTCCTTTCGTGACTTGTTCATTTTATGTAGCGTTTATAGCCGAAAAGTCAAGCGTTTTCGATAAACGCTTTGACTTTTAAAAGGTTGAGCCATTGTTCACAACGAGCATGGCTACGTGACCGTAATTAGGTAGGTGTTAAACCCTTAAAAGGACACCTCCTAATTACCACGTTTACTCAGTCAATTGTCGGGTCAAACTTCTTAATAAAAAGTCAAACGAGTCGGTTTTTACTAATAAATTCATAACTAATAATACAGAAGTTATGGAACATGTTTTAACACTTAAATAACTTAGTAATTAATATAAGAACATGTTTAAGCATGTTCAACCCGACAATTCTTAGTATAGGCTCGGTTCGGAACCGAAAGTCGCAAAAGTAGACTTTTACTTTGACTTTCAGTTCTGACCCGATTTAGCTTAGTTTAGACATGCCTTAGGATTCTATTAGGACCATTTTATAGCTTAGTGTAACCCTCTGAGGTTATACAACTTGGATCCTTAGTTATCCTATTCATTTGCATGTTTCCGTTATATGCTTCAATGTTGACCATTATGCCCTTTTGATCTTAAAACGAGATTTTTGAAAATGTGAGAGGATAGAAACCTTTATTACTGAATTATAAACTTGTCCCTAAAATTTGACATCATTTTGAGGTCTAGATTAGGAGTTATGCTCATTAGCGTAAATGAAAAGCTTTTTATTAATTAAACGGTGTAATTAGCATATAGCCTATCTAAACCCAATTTTTGATACCAAAATTTTTAACCATTGATTTAAAATAATATTTTGGTATTTTTGAAGATTTTTATTTATTTTTAGGATGAGCATAACATAGAGTTATACCTTTGATTCGGTAATTGTCGGTTTTGCCCTTTTGGCCTATAAAATGAGTTTTACAAATCATTTTGATACCAAACCTTTTTCTACTGACCTTATATGATAAATAAAATAATTTAAGCCTTACAGAATAATAAAATTATCATCTTTCATTATAAAACCCGGAAATCGCTTAAAATCGTCTTTTTACGCGTTTTAAACGCGTAGTATGTATTAAAACTATTTTAAATATATAAGACTTGACACCTACTGATATTTTTAGTAAATTTTCATAATTAAACAGTAGACAAAAGTTTTAAACTCATAATTCTAATTTTGACCTTTAAAGCTTATGTGAAATTACCATAATGCCCCTTCGGTGCATAGTTTGGTTATAATTAATAAATTTCACATATATGCAATACCACACTGATATAACTTATTAAAGTAAGTATTTTTGCTGATTATATCAGACCTGAAACTCATATTTATATTTAAACTCTTTTAAAGCTTTAAAATGACCAAAATACCCATGCGGGGCATAATTTGAGTTTAATTTCGTTTTGGGCATAATGGAAGGTATCCTACTGATACCACGACATATTTAAGGCATATTAACTTAGGAAACCTGTTCATGATTCATTTGGTTACCCGTTACGCATTTTTCGCGTTCGGATCGGTTTATGTAACTTGTTTACATAAATTAGCCGAAACGGGTCAAACCTTATCATTTTTATCTCAAAATCTAGAATGTGTTTAGTTTACCCATATTATACAAGTCTTTAGACTTGTCGGGTCTAAAACACACTCTAATCCGGTCTTCGCCTAATCGTGCGTTTTGAACCGTATCTTCTTTTAAAACTAACTGGTCTAAGTTTAGGCTTAATGAAGACCCGTTAGGAATCTAATAGGTTATTAAAACCTTGGTTCCAGATTAGGAGACCGGTAAAAGCTACTTGCACTTGCTGATTGAATACGGTTGAGATAAATTTGAATATTTGCTCGGGTAAATACTCTTAACTTATTTTCCCTATACGGGCCTGGGATACGGTATTATAATAATACCGCTTGGTCGGGTGTGTAGTCATTTAAATCGGATTGTGATTAATGTATTTACATAACTCGTTTTAATCTATATTATTTGGTGTATGGCCTTTGGGGGTTAAATGACCATGTCTCGGATATCCTTGGTATCATTCAAAGAAATGACCACGACCTAAGCATGGGGTGTAGGCAAACACCTGACAGTTGCATATGTAAAAACTGGTAATCCACTTAAAGGAATCAACCTTGTGGGCATTATACCTGTGGCATGTCAATTAATCTTGACCGGCTCTTCTAACCGGCACTGACGGACGACAAATAAGTAAAACTGTATACAAGATTATTTTTAAATAATTGTCCCAAGTTATAAAAGATATTTTGTGCCGTGTGCATACAAACTAATTTTCTTAAACTCTTTTCAAAATGAGTCAGTTAATTGTATTTACCAGTGTAAACTGACGTATTTTCCAAAAAGGCTAAGTGCAGGTACTAGACGAAATAGGCTGGCTACTCCTGGCATCATTAACCAAGTCTTGCAAGCTTTAGATGTTAAAGTCTGTTGAACAATGATCTTTTATCTTTTGATCCGCCTGTGGATCCTTTACAGTCCGGTTGTGATACTTTGATATTACTTTTTATTCAGTTTGTAATGTGATTCATCTTTTGCTTCCGCTGTGCATTTAAATTGTGTTGTTTGACTATGATGATATCAGCTACCTCACGATACTCCCCACCGGGCCCACTGGTAATACGTGGAAATATCAGGGTGTGACAGGTTGGTATCAGAGCCAACATTGAGTGAATTAAACACTAGCCTTTGTGTTTAATCTCAATGACACAGTAGTACATTCCTTGACTGTAACAACTCTCATTAAAAAGTCCTAAATTATGTTCATTGTCCAATAGGAAACCTTAATTGAGACACCCAAGTGATTCTGCACAAACCCTAAAATTTTCAGAACAATCAGAATCAGGATTAGGGCCCCTAAAACTCAGGGGGGGGGGGGTAAACCCTAGTTACGATTATCCAAATAAAATGCTGTCAAAATCGAATTTCACAATTTCGTCGACTCAACAAGCCTACACACACACGGGGCTACCCTATGATAGGGTATGACCCGTCGCGCCACGCGACGCCCCCAGGGGTACCCCTCGCGTCACGCGAGGGGGGTCAACATTTGGGTATAAATAGGGGTGTTTGGGACTTGAATTCTGGAGTTAAAACGACGTAAAAACTCGTTATATACACTGAGTTACGCTCTGTTTACTATCAAAACACACACGAATCACAAATCATCGCCGCAGTACAGGGTAATAACTCGATCGCTGATACGATTCAATGTCCGATCGATTAAACTATCCAATGGATGTTTAAGTGCTGCCCACATTAGGGTTTATGCTTTGTTATTCGTTGTTAATTCAATGGATGTTTAAGTATACACTGAGTTACGCTCTGTTTACTATCAAAACACACACGAATCACAAATCATCGCCGCAGTACAGGGTAATAACTCGATCGCTGATACGATTCAATGTCCGATCGATTAAACTATCCAATGGATGTTTAAGTGCTGCCCACATTAGGGTTTATGCTTTGTTATTCGTTGTTAATTCAATGGATGTTTAAGTATCGCACTTTGTCATTCGATGTGAGGGTTTAATCTCGTGAGTTATCGTAATTGCTGTATTAAGTTACTAACCAAGTTGTGTGCATGTTATTAATTTAGGTTAAAAGGCTAATCAGTAGGCTAGGCTCTGTTCAATTAAATCTGCAATGTGAGTCATTCTCTTTTTATCAAGTTACTTTCAAAATCATGTATATTTTCAAAGTTATAATTACAGGGATTAAGTTTATGTAATCACCAAATTTACAGCCAGTATGTGGGGTATTGTGCACATTACTACTGTTTTTATCACTTTAGGTGGGCGAACCTAATTAGTGATATTCTTCACTATTTGGTGACTGGACTCAATAGTGATATGACCACAGTCTCCGAAACGAGTCGATGACAAATACTGTGGGTAGTTGGTTGATATCTGAAACATTGTAATCTCTCTTAATACTGTAAATTATAACAAACGTGTCATTTTATTAAAAAGAATGATTCGCCATTATTTCCCGCTAACAAAACCTTTTTCAAACATGTTTCAGGTGATCTGTTGTAATCCGGAAAAAGTGCCGTGAAGCACTATCAGCTTAAGGAAGTGGCTCAGTATAAAATAAAGAAACACGTTTTGTAAAATAAAGATTTCTCCGTGAAATCATATGAATGTAAATTACTGGGGTTTTATCCCGAGTTGTGAAATAAAATAAATCGGGAAATTGCAGTTTTAAAAAGACCCTGAAGAAAACTTCCGCTGTCAAAATTAATACCACGGGATTTTCTGTCCCGCGGCTCCTGAAACGGGTCAAACTGGGTCGGGGGCCGTGACAGAAAAAGGTGGTATCAGAGCCACTGATTTAAGCCAATTAAGTATTTAGAAATACTTAATTTTACTGATTGCCAATTATGTGATTATGTGTTTTATTAATTGAATATTTGTGTACAGTATGGGTAAGCAAAAGTTGTCAAACATCTATCTTAAATTAGATAGGTCATCCAACGAGAAGGGAAGTTCATCCCAAACCAAATCCTCAAATCACTCTGTAATTCCTGAAGAAGGAATATTTGTGCGAAATGCACAATATGAGGAACCACTTTCTCCTAATAAAAGAAGTTTAATTTTAAAGAAAAGTCAGGAGAAAATAAAGAATTTCCGAGAAAAGAAGATTAAACAGGAAACCCAGGAATTAAACAGTAAAACACCTTGGGAGGTCAAGTTAGATGAGAAATGGGCAGATCTTTATATGCTAGCTACTGTAGCAGTTAATGCAAATCTTTAAATAATTGGACCCAAGTCTTAGCACCTTTATCACCTACAGTCCAGAAACCTTATTCAGTAAATAAATAAATCTGCAGTAAATCTAGTGTGTTTTAAAATTTCAGTGTTTTGTAGTCACATGGTATGCAATAATATTTTAAGGTTATCTATAAAATTTTGTTATAAAATTTTAACTTAGTAATTGTGTGTATTTTGTATAACAGCATGAGTGACTTGTCTGACGCCCTTCAAAATTTAAATCTCTATCCGGTAAAAATAGAGGTTTCCAGAGATTTCAATAGGTATATACCCGACATAGAAGAACCTATTGAATTTAATGCTCCACCTCCGGAGAAACCCAAGCCCAAGAAAAGGAGAAGATTCATGGGATGGAGGCGTGTGCGTAGGAGAAAACCTGTCACTAGAAAGATTCCCAAAATAGAAAATCCCTTAGACAAAGGGAAGGGGATTGAAATCGGGGAAGAGTCTAGGCAGATGGGAATACAATTTGAAGAATATTCTAAGCAAATAGAAATGGAGATTGGATGAGGTTCTAAACAAACCCAGATAGAAATTGGAGAAAGCTCTAAACAAACCCAGGAAATGACATTACAGGAAGAGCTAGATTTTATATTGGCGAGCTGTGACACTATTAAGCCTGTTAATACAAATGCTTTTACTCATCCTATTGAAACTCAACTTCCAATGAATTTGGAACCAGCAATCCCAGAACCTATAATCCACACCCAGCCTCTAGGAATGGATGAGTGGTGGACTAATGATTGGCAGTTCCAAAACCTGCTCAATAGTCCTTTTTCCTTTCTCCCTCAGTTCGACCCAGAGCCTATACCAAATCCACCCATGAGCAATGAGAATTTAGCTGAACTCCGCCACTTTGGCGAAGAACTGGTGGATGCAGGAAATAGGATCAGGGAAGTAGGAGAACAGATTTCCTGGAAATACGACGAGAGGGAACGTCATTACTGACAGACAAGGGATAGTAGGGTGTGAGAATGTGAAACTGTGGTTGTAAAATAAATAAGTAAAATATAGCTTGTGAAATAACCTAAAATAAAACTTTGTAAGAAAATGGTGTGTATGGACACATATTATAAAATATATAAAGTGGGAATTAAGAAATCGATAGTTTTGCTATATGGATGTTGTGAAATATGTTTGATTGTTTTGTGTATAATTGTTATTTATTCAATACTAATAAATTATATATATTAATTATCAGATGGAAAACGCTAATAATGAACCAGTTAATGAGGTTAATCAATCTGAGCAACATCCGGGGGATCAATATATGACTAGGCAAGATATAGAAAATATCGTTGCTCAAGGGATAGCTAATGCTATTCCAGCAATAGTCGCTGCTGTTCAGAAACCTGCTGAACTTCAACAAATCATTCCGAGCAAACGTATTTCTGAAGATAACTTCAGTAATAGCGTAAATGGAGGCAATGATCATATTAATCATGATAATGAACCACGACAAGCTCCACTCCCTAAGAAAATGAAAGCTGCAACGCCTGGTTGCACTTACAAAGAATTTCTTACTTGCAAACCCGCTGAATTTGCAGGCAATGAAGGAGCGACTGCAGCACTGCGTTGGTTTGAGAAAACCGAGGCAGTGATTATAATCAGTAAATGTGCCGAAAACGACAAAGTTATGTATGCATCAAATCTATTCAAAGAAGGGGCGCTAGAATGGTGGAACACGGTATTACAAGCTAAAGGAAGACATAGGGCCTATGCCATGGATTGGGAAGAATTTAAGAATCTTGTAGAAAGAAAATTCTGTCTCGAATATGAAAAAGATCAAATGGCAAATAAATTCCTAAACCATCATATGATGGGTGTAGATTGTCGCGGTTATACTTCGACATTCTTTGAATATGCTAGAGTGGTACTAACGCTGGCTTCGCCAGAACCGGTACTCATTTCTCGCTATATTTGGGGACTGATTAGTGAAATCCGTAACATCGTTAAAGCTGCGAGACCTCGTACTATTGACGATGCAGTGGAATTAGCCAACAGCCTAACTGACGAATTGGTACGCACAAGAGATGATAACAGGAAAAAGGAACTGGCTCATAAAATTACCCAAGGAGTTCGTATGGGTAATAGTAGTAACTTCAAGAGAAGAGGAACAGGGCAATCTTCAACTTCGCCATTCTGTAAGAATTGCAAAAAGAAACATTATGGAAGATGTAATGTAACCTGCAATTTTTGCAAAGTGGTAGGACATCGGGAAGAAAACTGCAGAAGGAAAACCATAGTCTGCTTTAACTGTGGTGAAGCAGGACATTTTAAAACAGAATGTCCTAAATTAGTTAAACCAGCAGACAACAAAGTCAAGACGAGGGATGGAGCTACTAAGAAGAATGCCAGAGCATTCTAGCTAACCACTCAAGAAGCAGAACTCATTCCAGATGTGATAGCTAGTACGTTCCTAGTTCACAACGTATATGCAAAAGTATTATTTGACTCTGGTGAAAACCAAAGTTTTATCAATACTTCATTCTGCCAAGCTCTTAACTTACCTTTAACCAGCATTAGGCAAATTTTTACAGTAGAAACAGCAGATGGAAATTCAGTTAAAATAGATAAGGTTCTGCAAAATGTAGGAATAGAACTTTTAAGTCATAAATTCTTTGCAAACCTATTACCTATGAAATTAGCCGAATTTGATGTGGTGTTAGGAATGGATTGGTTAGTAGCCAACCATGCTCGAATTCTTTGTGATAAGAATTCCATAGAAATTCAGGCACCCACCGGAGAAGTAATTATGATTACAGGAGATAAACCACGTAAGCCCATGAAGTTCATTTCAGTAATGAAAGTTGCTAGTTATGAACGAAAGCAAGGAATAGTATATATGATTTCAGTAATCATTAATACTAAGGGTAAAGAACTTAAGGAGATTCCTGTAGTCTCAGAATACCCATAAGTATTCCCAGAAGAATTACCAGGATTACCACCAGATAGGGAGGTAGAATTTAGAATTCATTTAATTCCAGGAACTATACCGATAGCCAAGGCACCTTATTGGTTAGCACCCACAGAAATGTTAGAACTGAAAAAGCAATTAGATGAATTACTAAGTAAAGGTTTCATACAACCTAGTTCATCCCCGTGGGGAGCACCAGTGTTGTTTGTAAAGAAGAAGGATGGTTCAATGAGAATGTGTATTGATTATAGAGAATTGAATAAGGTTACAATTAAGAATCGATACCCATTACCTAGGATTGATGATCTATTTGATCAACTTCAAGGAGCTAGATATTTTTCTAAGATAGACTTACGCTCCGGATACCATCAATTAAAGGTACAAGAAGAAGACATACCTAAAACTGCTTTCTGAACTAGGTATGGTCATTACGAGTTTACAGTCATGCCCTTTGGATTAACGAATGCACCTGCCGCATTCATGGACATGATGCATAGAATCTGTAAACCGTATTTGGATAAATTTGTAATTGTTTTCATCGACGATATACTTATTTATTCCAAAAGTCAGAATGAACATTGTCAGCACTTGCATGCACTCTTAACTTTGTTAAGAAAAGAAAAGCTTTACGCCAAATTCTCGAAGTGTGAATTTTGGATACAAGAAGTGCAATTCTTAGGTCACATGGTGAATCATGAAGGCATTCATGTAGATCCTACTAAGATAGAGGCAATTACTAAATGGAAGGTTCCGCAATCCGCAATGGAAATTAGAAGTTTTATAGGTTTAGCTGGATATTATAGACGGTTTATTAAGGATTTTTCCAAAATAGTTGTACCATTAACTAAGCTAACCTGTAAAGCAGTTAAGTTTGAATGGGGACCTAAACAAGAAGAAGCCTTTAGGATTTTGAAACAGAAATTAACCAATGCTCCAATCTTAGCCTTACCAGAAGGAACTGAAGATTTTGAAGTATATTGTGATGCTTCAAAACTAGGATTTGGTTGTGTGCTAATGCAACGCAAGAAGGTAATTGCGTATGCCTCAAGGCAATTGAAAAAGCACGAGGAAAACTATACGACTCATGACTTAGAATTAGGAGCCGTAATTTTTGCCCTTAAGATTTGGAGACATTATCTGTACGGAAGTAAATTTACTGTCTATACAGATCATAAGAGTTTATGATATATATTTGGGCAAAAAGAGTTAAACATGAGGCAAAGGAGATGGATGGAAATCTTAAGTGATTACGACTGTGATATTCAGTATCACGAAGGAAAGGCAAATGTAGTTGCAGATGCCTTAAGTCGTAAGTATCATGAGAAGCAATGACGAGTTCGTGCTCTTAGATTAAATCTACAGTTAGATTTAATGGAACAATTAAAGAATGTGCAAGCTACAGCAATCAAGGATGATGCTGAAGGAATGAAAGGACAAATAAAAGAATTAGAGCAAGGAACTGATGGAATTTGGAGATTCCACCAAAGAAGAATTTGGGTACCTAAGCAGGGAGAATTAAGAAATAAGATTTTAGAAGAAGCTCATAAATCTAGGTATACCATGCACCCAGGAAACAATAAGATGTACCAAGATTTAAGAAATAACTTTTGGTGGATAGGAATGAAAAAGGATATAGCCCAATATGTTTCTAAGTGTCTTACTTGTTCACAAGTTAAGGCAGAACATCAGAAACCTTCAGGTCTATTACAACAACTGGAAATGCCTGTATGGAAATGGAAACTCTTAACAATAGATTTTGTTACTAAGTTACCCAAAACTAGAAAAGGTAATGATGCAATTTGGGTAATTGTGGATCGATTAACCAAATCAGCTCACTTTCTACCAATGAAAGAAACCTTTAGTATGGAAAGGTTAGCTAAATTGTATGTAGATGAAGTAGTATCCTTACATGGAGTTCCACTATCCATTGTATCAGATAGAGATAGTCGTTTCACTTCTCATTTCTGGAAAAGTTTCCAAGAAGCAATGGGAACTCGACTAAATACGAGTACCGCATATCATCCACAAATAGACGGGCAAAGTGAAAGGACAATACAAACTCTAGAAGACATGCTCAGAGCATGTGTGATAGATTTTGGCGGAAATTGGGACGATCATTTACCTTTAATTGAATTTTCCTATAACAATAGTTATCATTCAAGCATCGAAACTGCCCCATTTGAGGCACTGTACGGAAGAAAGTGCAGAACTCCAGTTTGTTGGGCAGAAATAGGAGAAAGTCAATTGTCAGGTCCTGAAATAGTGCAAGAAACTACCGACAAGATTACTCAAATCAAGGAAAGACTGAAGACGGCTCGAGATCGCCAGAAGAGTTATGCAGACAATAGATGTAAGCCACTTGAATTTCAAGTTGGGGACAAGGTACTATTAAAAGTTTCACCTTGGAAAGGAGTAGTTCGATTCGGTAAGAAAGGAAAGTTAAGTCCAAGGTATGTAGGACCATTTCCAGTGATCCAACGTATAGGACCAGTTGCTTATCGTTTACAACTACCAGAAGAACTAGCTGGAGTACATGATGTATTTCATGTATCCAATCTCAAGAAATGCTTATCAGACGAATCACTAGTAGTACCTCTTCAAGATATAGAGGTAAATGAAAAGTTGAAATTCATAGAGAAACCTCTTCAAATAGAAGACAGAAAGGTGAAGTTTCTCAAACACAAACGGTTAGTACTTGTCAAAGTCAAGTGGGATTCAAAGAGAGGAGCTGAATACACTTGGGAGCTGGAATCAGAGATGAAGCGAAAGTATCCTCATTTATTATAGTAAATCTCGAGGACGAGATTTTTATTAAGGTGGGGAGAATGTAACAACTCTCATTAAAAGGTCCTAAATTATGTTTATTGTCCAATAGGAAACCTTAATTGAGACACCCAAGTGATTCTGCACAAACCCTAAAATTTTCAGAACAATCAGAATCAGTATTAGGGCCTCTAAAACTCGGGGGGGGGGGGGGGGGGTAAACCCTAGTTACGATTATCCAAATAAAATGTTGTCAAAATTGAATTTCACAATTTCGTCGACTCAGCAAGCCTACACACACACGGGGCTACCCTATGATAGGGTATGACCCGTCGCGTCGCGCCACGCCCCCAGGGGTACCCCTCGCGTCACGCGAGGGGGGTCAAAATTTGGGTATAAATAGGGGTGTTTGGGACTTGAATTCTGGAGTTAAAACGACGTAAAAACTCGTTATATACACTGAGTTACGCTTTGTTTACTATTAAAACACACACGAATCACAAATCATCGCCGCAATACAGGGTAATAACTCGATCGCTGATACGATTCAATGTCCGATCGATCAAACTATCCAATGGATGTTTAAGTGCTGCCCACATTAGGGTTTATGCTTTGTCATTCGTTGTTAATTCAATGGATGTTTAAGTATCGCACTTTGTCATTCGATGTGAGGGTTTAATCTCGTGAGTTATCGTAAATGTTGTATTAAGTTACTAACCAAGTTGTGTGCATGTTATTAGTTTAGGTTAAAAGGCTAATCAGTAGGCTAGGCTCTGTTCAATTAAATCTGCAATGTGAGTAATTCTCTTTTTATCAAGTTACTTTCAAAATCATGTATATTTTCAAAGTTATAATTACATGGATTAAGTTTATGTAATCACCAAATTTACAGCCGGTATGTGGGGTATTGTGCACATTACTACTGTTTTTATCACTTTAGGTGGGCGAACCTAATTAGTGATATTCTTCACTATTGGGTGACAGGACTCAATAGTGATATGACCACAGTCACCGAAATGAGTCGATGACAAATACTGTGGGTAGTTGGTTGATATCTGAAACATTGTAATCTCTATTAATACTGTAAATTATAACAAACGTGTCATTTTATTAAAAAGAATGATTCACCAGTATTTCCCGCTGACAAAACCTTTTTCAAACATGTTTCTGGTGATCTGTTGTAATCCGGAAAAAGTGCCGTGAAGCACTATCAGCTTAAGGAAGTGGCTCAGTATAAAATAAAGAAACATGTTTTGTAAAATAAAGATTTCTCCGTGAAATCATATGAATGTAAATTACTGGGGTTTTATCCCGAGTTGTGAAATAAAATAAATCGGGAAATTGCAGTTTTAAAAAGATCCTGAAGAAAACTTCCGCTTTCAAAATTAATACCACGGGATTTTCTGTCCCGCGGCTCCTGAAACGGGTCAAATCGGGTCGGGGGCCGTGACATTGACCTTCTGAGTCTAGACTTAACATAGGAATACTCTCATCCCTATCCTGTAAACTACTGCTTTCAATTTTATATATTTTAAATATATCGTCAAGCAAAGAAGCCGTAATGGAAATTCTCCACATCCGAAGCCTTGAAATGCAGAGCTTCGTACCGCGGATAGGATGAAACGTGCAATCAAGGAGAAAACATTCAGAGGTAAAGTGAAGAAGAGACTCCTTTTTGCTGAAGTTCGTTTCCTTAGTAGTCCTTATAAGGACATATTAATCCTTCAGTCCCTTCGCTGACAACACGATTTCTTTCCAGACCCTTTTAGGGCGTTGTTGTAATTTTAGGGCTTTTATGAGAAGTCCCTTTTAGAGATTTTAACTTATGCAATATGTCCTAAAACCATTTCAGTTTATGATTGCTCTGCGTTAAATATTAAAAAGAATCTTAAAGGTATGACCTAGCCTATATGTCATTTCAGACAAGGCCAAGTGTTAGTGCATTCATCTGCCGACTTCGTCTTATATCGAGTCTTAGTTGCGTTGCGGATCTGAACAAGTGTGACATCATCATATATAATGATGACATCATCATTGCATCATTACACAAGAAGACAAAGTAATATGGCATGTTTACGTGAAATCAGATTGTTATAGTTTTTAGTGATTTCGCTTATTTGGACTTTGGGATTTCGCTTATATGGACATATGAGGGTTACGCTCATATGGTCTTGTGACATATAAGCGAAATCACCAACTCTATATAAAGGACTCATGAGCAAAATCAGTAGAGATGGTCTTGTTTCCGGTACCGAATTGCTGCCGAAGTGCCGTTTGACTTGTACTCAGTGTGAAATCAATATACAAGGCAAGATTTAGTAGAACAAGCTGTTTTTCGTGTCCGTTTCTTGTTATTCCGCACCTGAAACGGATTAGAACACCTCCGATTGACTCGTTCGGGTTAGCACGCGATCCTACAAGTGGTATCAGAGCTCAGGAAGAAGAGTTCTATATAATTCAGCTGAAAATTCTGTTTCTACACCATTCTTGTCACAATTTTTCAAGTTTTCACGGTTAAAATCGGACAAAATTTTCACAGAATATGTAAAATTGCATATTAACAAACCCTTGAAAGTTTGAGACTGAAATTCAAAGTAAAGATGAACCAAATTGCCCTCCGAATAGGTTTCGCTTATTCGAACATTGTGTAGTTTCGCTCATTTGATCATCATATTTCGCTCCAAGTGCATATTTGAGGTTTCGCTTTTAAGGACATAAGGGGTTTCGCTTTTGTGTCACTAATTACCTGATTTCGCTCATAGGACCACTATGACCCTTGGTTTCGCTCTCCAATACACATACTTTCTGATTTTGCTCCATCGGCCCTTGTGCTTTCAATTAAATAATATCAATACTTTGCGCATGAAAAGTATCAAAAGTGTTGTCGGCCACGAGGATTTATTGAAATAATATGTGAATTGCATGTGATCTATTCAATTTAGTGTCGGTGAAGTCAGATTGCATGTGAACTTGTGAACATTTCGGTTCTTGTGCGCATGTGATTGTGTCAGTTTGCATGTGAGATAGGTCGACACATGATACAAAGAATAGGTCTAATCAAATTGCATTCAGTTTGTCATTATAAGTCCATGTGAATCATATCAAATTGTCGGCTTAAGTGGTTATTTGCATGATGATATTGGTTTGTGGGTATTGTTGAAAATTTAAAAGTTGCATGTGAATACACTATCAAAAGTTGTTAAAGGATATGTCAGTCATTAATATGTGTAAGTGAAATTGTCGATTTGTTGGCTATCTTTGAATTGATTGCACATGTGATTTTGTTAAAAGTCATATTAAAAACTGATTCTTGTCAGACATATTGTTTGTTTGAGATATTAGATGATTGTAGGCCCATATATTGATATAAGTGTGTTGTTGGCTTGTTATAATAATCGGTTAAAGGAAACATAAATGTCAGTCATTAGTTTGTTACAAGCCCAAGTTTCATTGTTGCATCATCATTGACGGCCCAGGTCTCGGCCCAAGTCTCAACATTATTAAAGATCCATTTTGCATTTGAGTAAAGTCAAAGGTTTTCAGTCCTATCAACATTTCGATCGGGTCCATTCATTCAGTGTCTTCACTCGAACAACATTAGAACGATTCCGCGAATTTTCGACACGAGTTCTAGATCGATTCAACAGTTAAACGCATTCACATTTACTCAGTTCGTTTAGACTGATTGTTTGTTTGTTTGTCATTCAGGTGTTTGCCGAAATATATCAATTTTTCTGAAGACATGGAAGAGGAATTCTACAATGCATTTGCCACGCCAGTCGCTCCCGTTACTGCTGCAGAAACTTTATACAGTGAAAATGAAACGGGAACTCATCAGAAACCGCCAAAACTTATGTACATTGAAGATTTTCAGGGATGGAAAAATCGATTTGAGAACTGGGTGCAAGCTTACAAGTTTGATGCATGGTGTTCGTTGGTGAAAGATTATGAGAAACCGAAAAACGAACGTGGACTGGAAAAGGGTTTCAGTGATTTTACGGAAGTTGACAAATTGAAGTATACTAGTGAAAAAATGATGATCAGTATTCTTCAACAGGCAATTACAGAAGATATATTTGTTTTGCTTCAACATGGTAATATAGCTAAGTCAATTTGGGAAGCATTGATTCAGAAATTTAAAGGAAGCGCATATATAATTAAAAACAAAAAGGCGTTGTTGAAGAAGTCATTTGATATGTTTGTAGCTTTTGATCATGAAACAACAACGATGACCATTGATAGATATTGTCATTTGGTAGTAGAAATGGGAAGATTAAACATTAAGAAAGATGATGATGAATGGATTGATAAACTTGCTAATGCATTACCACAGCAAAAATGGGGAAATTATCTGTTGATTGTAAAACATATGAGAAAAAAGGAAAATATGAATCGGGCAAAATTTATTCAGAAGATTGAGGAGCATGAGTTGGATATCCAGAAAAAGGCAAAAGTAGAAACTGACAAAGCAGAAGTTGAAGAAAGCTCAACAAAGGAAACTGAGGGACAGAAAGCTGAAATAGAATCTGAAGAACCAGTGATTGAAAAGATTGTAGAAAAAGTTGTTGAAGTCGAGAAACTCGTTGAAGTTGAAAAGACTGTCGAGGTTGAAAAGATAATTGAAAAAATGGTTGAAGTTGAAAAACCATGTGTGAAGTGTTCAGAATCTTGCAAAGCTTGTGAGGAGAAAGATCTGAAGATTGCTGAGTTAGAGAAGATTAAAGAAGATTTACTGTTTGATGTGAAGTACATTAAAGAATCTTATGATGTGCTGAACAACACCGTTGATCGTCTGAAAAAGACAAATTCAGAAATTGAAAAAGCAATGGATAAAATGAGTGCAACATTAATGACAAAGCAGAGCATCATCAATGATTATATTGAAGATTGTGCCAATCTGAAGAAGGAGCTGGAACTTGAGAAGATTGAGAGTGAAAGGATTAAACGATTATTGTTGAGTTACACTACTTGTGATTATTTGATTGATCGTGTTTATCCTACTGTTGCAGGTCTGGAAGCGTTCATGGACAAAAAGACTGAAGATACTGATACTGGTAAGAAACCAAGTGTCAAGTATAACAGATGTCCGCTCCCGATCCATGAAACTTATTCTCCAAGGAACCCTAATGAGGAGCGTCTAAAAAAGGCAGTCAACATCAAGTTAAAGTCTGAAATCATTGATGATTACCAGACAATATTGATGTTACATTCACAGCGTCTGACACTGATCATGAGTCTGAGTTAGTAAAGAAAGTTGTCGATCAGGTGTTAGATACGGATGAAGAGTTAAAGTCGGAGTCTAAATCTGAAAGTTCGAGTTCGTCAGAAAAGAGTCCGAGTTCACCGGTTAACATGGTTTACAATATAGAATTCCTGTTATCAAAATCTAATTTGAATGACGGGTCAATCAAAGTGGCTTATACTTTGTATGATTCAGACAAATTATATTATGATGAGGAATTCCCAATAAGAAGTGTCAAAACTGAAATGATTAAACAGGTTTTCAAACTGACAGAAATTAATATTTCTGAAATAAAAGATTTAAATCTTCATGAACAACCTAAAAAGTACACTTCAAGAGTTCAACAGAGATTGAACAAGAAAAAGGGTTACGGTTATGGTTCAGGTTATCGAAAGAAATCAAACCATAATGGTAATCTCAAAAAGAATGGTCTTGGTTTCAATTCTTCAGAAAATTATAAAAATCAGAAAACTTATAAACCAAATACAAAATTTGTTTCAGGAGGAAGTTCAGAGGATGAACAGAAGAAACCGTTCTGGAAGCAGTCAAACCAGGAGTTTCTTGCTGAAGTGAAGAAGAATGTGAGAAGGTTTGCTGAAAGAGTTGACAGAAGAACTTGTTTCAAATGCCAAGAAGTTGGTCACATAGCTTGGAATTGCTCCAAGACCAACTACCAAAAACAGGAAGTTTCTTCTAACTTTGTTCTGAGAAAGACTTGTGTTGATAAGAAAGAACAACCTGTGAAAAATGTTAAAAAGTTTGAAAATTCTACTTCTGAGGAAGGGGAAAGTTCAAAACGGTTTTACAAAAGAAGAGGTGATTTGAGTAAACAAAAGTGGGTTGTTAAAACAAATAGTTGTTCTGACAATGAATCTGATTCCATAAAATCAGAGGAGTCATGTGTTGAGAAAAAGGTTGATAATTCCGTTCCTGAGATGAACGAGGAAAACTTTCCGTCAATGACAAAAGATTATTTGAAATCAAAAGGTATGGTTGAGATTTCAGATCAATTCTTTGCTGATAAGAAAGAATTTGATGCTGAAAAGGTGTTTAATGGAAATGTTAAACATATTTTTGGTAAGATGGTTGCAGGAAAAGTGAAAGGTGCTAAAGAATTCTACAAATCAAAGTGCTGGTGGGACAGATGTGTTCCAGAATCTCCCAAGGATGGTCAGCCTTGGGGGAAAGTATTTCCAAACTAAAAATCTGACTTGTCGGAGCTCCCAGGTTGGTAAGAGTGGAGCAGGTAACGACATCTTTCTTAGCATATGATCCTACAAGTGGTACAGTTGGTAAAGTACAGGTGGTATATTTAAATTGTTATATTTTGATGAGCAAGTGATTATAGTTGGTGAGTGAACCTGTAAGTGATTGAAAGAGGTTTTCATTGACAAGTGGTTAATCAAGGTCATTAAGTTGAACTTGATTGGACCATACTTACAATTGGTATGTTGAAGTGAAATTGATAATCCCCTAACCTACAAATGGTTTCTTAAAATCAACAAAACTTATTTTCCGGAAAAACCATTTGATTAAAATAAACTTAAGTGTTTTGAAATCACAATGGGAAAATAGTTTGTTGTAAGGGGAGTTCTGATTGTTTATGCCAAGTGGATGGCGAATTGAAGCGATTCGATATCAGTTGTCACTTTATTGTATAGTTTGTTTTCAAATTTCCTAAAATGTGTTTACATTTTAGGGGGAGTAAAAATTTTCAGAAAATCCAAAAACATTTGAAAATTTGAAAAAGACAAAAACATGATAAAATGAAAAATGAGTTTTGTTGTATAAAAGAGGAAATGATAGTACATCAGTGGACGAACACGGCATGCTAAAGAAATGGAAAGTTAAATGTGATAAACGGTCTCACTGATGATGTGTCAGTAGGTTTTTGCACATTTAGTAGATTGTGACGAGATATAAACCTAAATTTCAAACTTGCTTAATTCGTGGGTAACATCTCTCGGATATATGGGTAACCCCCGAAATCTCGTTTGAAAGATTCCTTTTTCTGATATACTAGGTTTTTATACTCAGTGATATCTGGGGTATTATTCCTGGACTTCTGCTGAATGGAAGTTCTGACCTAGTCCTCGAATAATACTTTCCGCAATGCTTGAAACATAGCATCACCCTCAGCATATATGATAAGACAATAAAATTGCTTAGCAATGCTGTTGTAAAAAAGATCCTCTAAAGGGGACACACCCAAAAGTCGATTCGTGATCTCTCTGCTGAACGGTAGTTCTGACCTGAGCTCTCACGATTTGGATCATAATTTATTCCCCTACAGATATCATTTGTGTCATATTTACCTGTAAGACTGAATATTGGGATCTGGATACGGGAGTATATTCTGAGGTGGAACACGCGATTAAGTTTAAGTGTTTAAAACATTAATCTCGTATCTCGAAACAGTTGAACTTTGTGTGAAAATTTAAGTGGATCAGTATACTGACAATCTAAGTGAATCGTTTAGAACTTAAAATGTTTAAAGCTTAATGGTGTTGGTGATTTGTCTCAAAAACTGATATGATCCTCTTACACAAACTCACAAAAATATTGTTTGTATATATTTCTTTACTGCATTTCATTTCTGTTATATAAAAAAAATCCAACAAGATTTTCGGTGTGTTTTAGCATAAATTTTGAAAAATTCAAAAAGATTTTAGACAACTGATGTTCAAAAGCTGATTTTCAAAATTCTGAGTGCTGAACATGATGAACAGGTTTGGGAAAGTTTGTTTAAAAATGTTTGAAATGAAAATGATATATATTCAAGTGGTTCATTAGAATTTGACATGATAAATCATTTTGTTTGATACTTGAAAATGATGTATTCAGGGTTGTGTCTTCAAGTGATTAGCAAAGGATCTAAATGTGTTATATCTTATTTGTTACGAAACTTATGTTTTGGGTAGAGAATATGCAGGTGAATCAGGTTACGATACCTGAACCTGTGAAAGCCAGACTACGATCCCAGTACAAGTTGAGGGAGAGTCTGTTAGAGAAAGAGAGTCTGAAGATGCGAAAGCTAGGCGCCAGAGATCCTGAAAGAGAATTGGAGATAGGATAGAGCTAGATAGAGATCATGAAGGAAGTCCAAAGACTGATAAAGACTGAAGATTGAAAAGACTCGACACTTAAGACTCGTCAACATCTGAGGGGGAGTCTGTTAGTGCATTCATCTGCCGACTTCGTCTTATATCGAGTCTCAGTTGCGTTGCGGATCTGAACAAGTGTGACATCATCATATACAATGATGACATCATCAATATGACATCATCATTGCATCATTACACAAGAAGACAAAGTAATATGGCATGTTTACGTGAAATCAGATTGTTATAGTTTTTAGTGATTTCGCTTATTTGGACTTTGGGATTTCGCTTATATGGACATATGAGGGTTTCGCTCATATGGTCTTGTGACATATAAGCGAAATCACCAACTCTATATAAAGGACTCATGAGCAAAAAATCAGTAGAGATGGTCTTGTTTCCGGTACCGAATTGCTGCCGAAGTGCCGTTTGACTTGTACTCAGTGTGAAATCAATATACAAGGCAAGATTTAGTAGAACAAGCTGTTTTTCGTGTCCGTTTCTTGTTATTCCGCACCTGAAACGGATTAGAACACCTCCGATTGACTCGTTCGGGTCAGCACGCGATCCTACACCAAGATGGTAAAACCTATTCAAAAGATTCAAGTCCTTGTTAACATTTGTAAACATGTTAACATTCCTGACAAATGTGATTCGATAAGATCACATAAATCATCCTTATAGTGGATTCTCCCGAAATCCTTTCTTATTTTGTGAATTAAGCATCCATTAGGGATGTAATGCTTACGGGCCATATTCATTGTCATATAAGGCAAAAGACAGTCGTAGCCTACAACTCCCTGTCAAGAAAAGGCAATGAACTACGTTCAAGCGTAAATACCTTGATTCTATAAAATCATGGTTTATAATTTAAAGTTGTCCTTGTAACTTGGCCTTTTGTGCCATAATTATATTTTAATTAAATTTAGGATAATTATAATGAAAATCCTGAATAAAATAAATATCATTCCTTTTCTACCAGTATATTTATTAAAAAGAATCTTAAAAAGTATAACCTAGCTCGAATGTCATTAAAGACCTAGCTATGATGGTAAAAACTGTTTAAAAAGAGATTCAGATCCTTGTTAACATCTGAAAACATGTTAACACTCCCGACAACAGTGATGCGATAAAATCAGACTTGTCATCTTTATATTAGGAATTTTCCAAACCCCTTATTTAGCATCAATGATCAATGGGAATCATGGCTAATAAACGTCGAACATGATGCATACATCAAAACATTCATTTGGAATGTATGCCTACGGGCAGAGATATGTACATAGAAAAGATAGTTTTATTTCATAACTTCTTGTCAAGACAATGAACTATGAAATTCTCCGATCCAAAGGATCATTGATTATGTTTTAAAATTTCCCTAGTGACAAGGCATCTGTGCCATCAAAAAGTCCTTTGGAATAAGCCCTTATGCTATATAAAATGTCAGTACGACATCGACAGTCGTGACTTATGTCCCCTGTCTAATAAATATGAAGGATTATATTCCGTTTAAACGCCAAAGATGGTTTATTTAAAAACCTAGGCAAAACATAATCAAATAAATTTAATACTATCTATTGGCCTATATGGTTTAATTGCACCATGGCTATTTAATTATCAAACTCGACGATGCGTTATATAATTAAACAAATTATTACTACTTGGTCTGTAGCCTTCAAAGCTTCACCATGGCTGACTCATCTGAAGCTCACAATCATCCAGTTGATCAGAGTGATAATTCAAGACTGAACTTAACGGGCACCGAGTTACAGGCTATGTTAGATACAGCCGTAAACAAAGCCGTGGACAGAGTATTAAAGAATCATAAGCGAAAGTGCGATAATACCCCAAATAAGGATTACAAAAAGGTTAAGGCCGGTTTAAACCAGTCCAAGCCAAATGAGGCGAAACCCAAATGTAAAACCTGCGGGAAGCAGCACTTCGGAAAATGTTTCCGTGAACAGACCAGGGGATGTGGCATCTGTAAGGAAATGGATCACAATACTCATGAATGCAAGGACTTGAAGGACAACCAACAGTCAGATGAAAAGACCAGATGCAAAACCTGTAGGAAATACCACCTCGGGAAATACAGATTTGAATCTCGGCCTCTACCCTGTGGAATCTGCAAGTCCAAGGAGCATAAGACCTTGGATTGCAAGAAGTTGAAAGATGCGACCTGTTATGGTTGCAACGAGAAGGGGCATATCAAGACTAATTGCCCAAATAAAACCAAGAAGCCTGGAGAGGCTAAGAAGACCAAAGCTCGGGGCTCTCAAATGAATGCTCAAGAGGCCGTTCAGGATGACAATGTCACAACAGCGTTAAGTATGAAGTAGAATTGGCCGATGGTACCTCAAAGACTGCTTCAGCAATATTAGATGGATGTTTTATATCCATTAGGAATCATTTTTCTCCGTTGTCCTTGTTCCGTTAAAATTAGAGGGACTCGATATAGTGATAGGAATGGATTGGTCGTCTTATAACCAAGCCCATATTGTGTGTGATAAGAAGCAAGTAATTATCAAAACTCCTTATGGTGAGCCTTTTAACAATTCAAGGAGACACATGGTACGGATTGCCTAAGCACTTGTTGAATTTGGTATTTAATACCAAAGCTTCGAGTATGGAAAAACTCAGAAGAGACAAACAACAGTCGCGATTGATGTGTTAAAAATGCAACATATAAATTTCATCAAATGAGGCATAAAACTAACCCTTTTTTAGTACTAATGTTGGAAAAAGTGTGCTTTTGTCTTCCTTTTGTATTTTCAGGATTAAATGAGCTCAAATTAACAAAAGAAGCAAAAAGACATCAAAATCTAACATAAATACAAGAAAAGGAACAAGACGTGACATGCCCGACCCCACGACAGCATCTTCCCAAGCAAAACAAGAGATCAGAAGCCTGGACACGCCCCGTGCTCAGCCAGCATGGGGGCGTGCCCAAGTGTCAGCAGAAAAGACAAAGTGGTAGAAGCTTCTATTGCCCACCACGGGGCCGTGCTCAGTGGACACGGGGCCGTGGTCAACTATAAGATTCGCACAATCCAGCAAATCTGCATAGTACAAAGATTCTTCTGCACCACGGGGTCGTGCTCAGCGGACACGGGGGCGTGGTCAACTAAAAAGACAAAACAGCATTAAATGAAGAAAGAGAAGGATGTGGACACGGGGCCATGCCCGAGCTTCTGTTCAGCCTATAAATAGAAGTGCTTGGCTCAAGCCATCCCTTGGCACACCACCTCTCTCACACTTCACCCACCACCCACCACCACCATAACACCATCATCCACCACCATCATCCATTGTCCATCATAAAGTGTGTGAGGCGTCTCGGGATCCAAGATTGATCGTAAGAGTTCTTGACAATCAAGGCCATGTTTGCCTAAGTCTCTTACATCACTTGGTGAAGACAAAGTGTATAGTGTAATACTTTTTATTTCTAATCTTTTGCACTTTTTACTTGGTTTTGTATTAATGACTTTAATAACTAGTTGCTTATGTTGAAGGTGATCTTTCCTTATCGTTTGTCCGTGGTGACTTGTCATTATTTTACTGTCTATATAAAATAAAAGATTGTAAAACCTTAAGGATCTTGCAATGATATCAAAGTTGACTTGTGTAAGTGCGGAATCCAAACACAAGTGGATTCAAGAAAAACTATTAAGAATAATAAGAACAATTATCAAAAACAAACCAATCTTGCATTCACCTTTAGTTCGATGACTGATACAAGATGACTTCCTGATCTCGAGTGAACTTACTAACTCCTATCCAAGCGATCAACCTCTAAAAGGTTACATAAGTTAACT
The DNA here is from genome assembly GCA_030545235.1 of Helianthus tuberosus. Taxonomy (NCBI): domain Eukaryota; kingdom Viridiplantae; phylum Streptophyta; class Magnoliopsida; order Asterales; family Asteraceae; genus Helianthus; species Helianthus tuberosus. The sequence continues at coordinate 57,077,488 of CM060406.1, forward strand.
TATATACTAACTAAGGTGGGTCGAAACCGCCTAGGCCCACTCGAGATCTCTACATAAACCCAACACACATAATTGACCCAAAACAACTAAGTTAAACAATACAAGACCAATCCCAAACTTTAATGTCTCTCAATGCATAAACCTTTAGGTTCCAACAATCTCCCCCTAGGTTTATGCATAGAGAGTCTTGAACCTTCAACTATCACCAGCACCACCCAACCGATCTTTGAACCCACCAAAACCTTTTGTGCGAATATGTATCGCTGAAGCCACAGCACCAGTCCATTCTTTTGCAATCTCCTCATATTTCTCAGTAGCTCTAATTTGATGACGAGCTAACACTTCCAGGTCTTCATGAGCAACATTCAGCAAATCAACTGGATCCACCAAGCGAAAATCCACATTATGATCACAAACAATTACAGCCTGCCCTAAACGCTCATCATAAGTCCAAAACTGCAAGGACTTCAAAGCACCTTGTGGAATTTTCCTCACCAAAGGAAGCACCTTTTCCTTATCAGTTATCGGCCAATGCACAATCTTCATTCGCTTGCGTGTATAAGAATCTCTAACTCCTTTAGCTGGCTTAACAATGGACTCTGCTGTACGCATTGAAGGAAATCCCTTAAGAACCTCCCTCTTCAATCTCTCAAAAAACAAATATCCAGGTCCTCCAGGCTTATCATCAACGTAGGGTGCTTTAGACAGATCAGTCAAATCAATCTTAGTAAATGACTGAAACTGGCCTGGATGTTTATACCAATCAACAGGTCCAACCTTCCTTTTTATCCACCACCTTTTACGATCATGATCAAATCCCCAGCTAACGACACCAGATCTATTTCCAACTTGATCATAGATAGTTTCACCAACATCCATTAAATAATGTGTAGCTTGAGCATCATCATCATCTGGATTAAGATTCCTGTTCTTCAAAATCACAAACTCCCTTTTCTTCTTGATTCTTTCAGCCTTCTCTTTATCAGCAACCGGATCAACAACTCTTTTAAAGTATTGCTCCATTGCAGCACTTCTCTCAGCATCATCTTTTTCAAAGGCTTTTCTTCTATTCTCCACATCAGTAGGATCAGAGAATTCACTACCAAATTTCTTCTCAAGCTTTCCACGTAAATCATACACCATATTAAACAGCAAAGTAACATCTCCTTGAAGCTGTTCAATTTGTTGATTCTTTTGCACTAAAGTATCTTCAAGTTGGATGATCTTGGCATCTTTATGAATAGAATCTTGCTCAACCACAATTAATCTTTTCTTCATTTCTCTCATGCTAATGAAATCATCATCATCACTTGAATCGTCTTCAAAAGGCATTCTAAACGATTCTTCAGGTCTCTTACCACTTGAACTGCTTGGCATATCAAGAACTGCTCTAGATGGACCTGCAGATTCAGAAACACCAAGCGGCATTTTCTCAACAACAGTATCAGTATCAACATTTGTATTCTGAACCTCTGCAGTGGTGGACTCTAAAACATTTCCTTGAGTCTCAGTGTTGAGCTCAAAGATATCGTCAGTTGTGGTGATTGAATCAGTGACATGCTTCTCAAAATCAAAATCATACAGTCCTTCATCATCTTCAGCAATGTTTAAAGATTGATCTTTATTTTGCTCAACGTACATTCCGAGTCGAGGATCCCGCCTTTTTCGCTTCAATGGTAATGAATCAGGATCCTTTGGGTTTTCACTAGGCTCTTCAGTAGATACTGTAAGATTGGAAGGAGGATTTCCCATCTTGTCAGTTACAGACTTTAATAACGAAGCCAAATTTTCAGCAGTAATTATAGGAGAAACAGTTGAAACAGCAACATCAGCTTCTTTCTCAGGAGGTAGTTCTTCATCATCCCCTGAATCACACATAATCTCTATGCCTTCATCGTCAGAGTTAATAGTTAAAATCTCTGTCTCAGGCTCATCATCAACAATATTCTGAATATCATGCTCCTCAGCAACCATAGCATTCACTTGAACATTTTGTACTATTACCGGATCAGCAACCACAACTTCAGTCTCTGAAAATCGACCAAACTTCTCCAAAGGAATGCGTCCCTCAAACTTCTTTTCTGTTCCCTTATTAGTTGTGAGAGCACCAAAACAAGAGGGTCCCATCGGTTTTAATTCCAAGGTATCACCAGATCGCGTCAAATCAGAATAGCGAGCATTGAAAATCATCTGCAAAAACCTGGGATACTTTCCTTCATAGCTCAACCGAGGTAACACATCTTCTATAGTATCACTTGAAAGCTCAATTGGATCAGATTCAGTATCGCCAAATTGTAGAACTTCTCTTATCATTTGTTCAGTAACAACAACCTTCTTCTCCTGAATCTCAGCTTCAATCATTCCCTTTCCGTCAGCTCCTTGTGCTTCAAATCTTGCCGTCTTCCAAAAATCTTGCACGAGACTTTCATAAACCACTGGATTCTCTCGCAGAGCATGAACAAGTCGACAGCTATTTAATCCCTTGACCAATGATGTGTATAGTCTCCTGTGCTTCTCAGGTGGTAAAGCTAGATAACCAGCTTGATTGTGTGTTGGAATAAATTTTAGATCCATTTCCTACACCAAACAGAAACACTAAGTATAGAGACATGAATTCAAAACAAATCACATCAAATTCAGCAGTTAAAACATTGATTAATACACATGAAGTAACTCGAGACTTTAAGATTTCGAGTCGAAATCAAGAGATTTCGAGTCGAGACCTTAGTCAAGACTGAGTCAAATTGACTAAGACTTCAGTCGAGACCAATTAGCTTTGAGTCGAGACCCCAATCGAGACCAGCAAGGTTGCGACTCGCAACATTAGGTCTCGAGTCTTCACATGTATTCAGTCGAAACCCTAGTCGAGACTCCACAAACATCCTTGATTCACTGAATTTTGGATCAAACATCACAAACACTCAATGATTTCTTTGAACACCAAAATATCATCAAGATTAGGGTTTATGAGCATCTTCAAATATTCATCAAGTCTTCAACAAACCTGCAAAACTTCAATTAAAACATCATTACACCTATCAAAATACCTTCAAAAAAAAAAAAAACTCAAAACCTCAAGTCGAGAACGGAGTATCGCCGAAAAGGAGATGATATAGCCGGAAAAGTAGATAATATCGCCGGAGAATGAGAGAGAGTTTGAAAATGACAGATAAGTTGTTTCGAGTGCACAGTGATGGTCTCGAGTCAAATCCATTTAAATATATCAACTTGTGGGCCGGGCCTTTAACAACATGGGCCGAGACCACAGTCTCGAATCGAGACCACTCAAGACTTAGAAAATCGGATTTATTGAATAAAAATTTCACTTATTTCCAGCAATCCAATTTTAAATATTTTCTTATTTAACCCATTAAACTTTCTGAGCATGTTTTATTAGACCAAAACCTATAAACACAAAAATAAATAATATTGAAATATTATTTACAAAATAAATAAAATACGGAAATATCATAATTTGCTCAGGGATCAAATCACGGGTTTCGGGCTTGACCACACTTGTCAACACTGATCTACTACTGAATGATCTAGACGATTGCCAGTATATTTGTCCACCTAAACTCATCTCCCTAGACCTTTTTCATATAACTGCCTGTAACAAATTTATCATGTTTTAATTTCTTAACAATGAACACCCAAACAAATACTAATCAGATCTCAGAATTATGAACAGCACACCTTATCATGTAAGTAGCTTCCCTACCACATATTTCACAAGTCCAATCCAGATCTCTGAAATCTTAACTGGGAATAGATTGAGAAAAGAATAGAATATATCTTAAGCAAAGATGGTATAATATACAAAATCAAATGAGTTTTTCTCAATTTGATATAGGTTTCTAGGGTTTCTTTTGGGCACTTGAGGGCCTCTTTCGGGTGTTTAATTGATCTACAAAGCGACAACGTACAGCTAGGTCAGCATGTATCTGGATGCAGCAGAAGCTGACGTTGCCTAGCACCTCCAGGTCAGCATATATCTGGATGCAGCAAAGGAGATACACGACTTTTTCAGAGAAGATTTCAGAGTCAGACCAAAATTGTGTGTATCGGGACAACATACAGACATTCAAATAGAAATGAGCTAATTCCAAGTGATTTTCTTTCCTGAGGTCAAGTACTAATTTAGTTCTGAACAGAAACAACCAATGCTTCCAGCCTAAAAGATAGAGCCTACCAACACATCATACTAGAATCAAACTATTTCGATACTGGTCTTACATGAGTCAGCCCTCAACCATAATGTGAAAATTCATTTCATTTCCCAGTCATGCAACACCTCTTTTTGTAATTTTCAATTTTTAATGTTTTTGTATTTTTCTCCCCCTAAATTTGAGCATAAATAAAAACTACCTAAGAATAGAAAATTTTATGAACAAATTTACCTACGAAACACAAACATGCTCAGTCAGTGAAACGGATCATTTTCAGAAAATCCACAAGCACTTTGAATTTGGAGCTGCTGACAGGTTTAGTGAACAAATCGGCAGCATTTGCATCTGTGTCGATTTGTTCAAGAGTAATAAGACCTCTGTCGAAGCAGTCTCGAATAAAATGAACTTTTATGTCAATGTGCTTGGTTTTGGAGTGAAAAACAGGATTTCGAACAATTTGAATTGCAGCATCATTATCGCAGTAAATAGTAGTGTTAAGATAAGTCAAACCATAGTCCTGCAATTGATGTTGCATCCACACCACTTGAGAGCAAGATGCAGACGCGACAACATACTCAGCTTCAGCTGTAGAAATCGCCACCGTTTGTTGTTTCTTGCATTGCCAAGAAATGAGCCTGTCACCCAGAAATTGACATCCAGCTGATGTAGATTTCCTGTCACTATCAGTACCTCCAAAGTTGCTATCAGAAAAAGCAAACAAGTCAAAATTGGAATCCCTCGGATACCACAGACCAAACCGAGGTCGGCCTTTAAGGTACCGAAAGATTCGTTTAACAGTAGTAAGATGAGAAGTTTTAGGATTAGCCTGATATCTTGCACAGTTGCAGACAGCAAACATAATATCCGGACGGCTAGCTGTCAGATACATCAACGTCCCGATCATAGACCTATACTGACGTTGATCCACAGAAGATCCTTCTTCATCTTCAGTCAATAACGGTCTCTCTGCCATTGGTGTTTCAGCAGGCTTTGCGTCCGAAAACTTAAATTTTGCTAGCACGTCATCCACATACTTCCCTTGATGGATAAGAATTCCTTGAGAATTCTGCTTGACTTGTAAACCCAAAAACAATGTCATTTCTCCAAGAGCACTCATTTCAAATTTCTTCTTCATAACTCTCTCAAATTCCTTGCAAAGTTCCTCACTTGTAGATCCGAAAATAATATCATCAACATAGTTTTGAACTAAGATCTGATCCTTGCCCACTTTCTTGATAAACAGAGTCTGGTCTATTGTGCCACGTGTGTACCCATGAGCCAAAAGATGTTCAGTTAGTGTGGCATACCAAGCACGTGGTGCTTGGTGTAATCCATACAATGCCTTATCTAGCTTGTAGGCATATTCTGGATGATCTGGATGCACAAAACCTGGTGGCTGCTCAACAAAGATTTCTTCCTTCACATCTCCATATAGAAACGCTGTCTTGACATCCATCTGATATACAGTGAACCCCATATATGACGCGTAAGCTAAGAAGATCCGAATAGCTTCAAGCCGAGCAACCGGAGCATCCACTTCATCATAATCCAGACCTTCTATTTGTCGAAACCCTTGAACCACCAACCTTGCTTTATTTCGAACAATAACCCCTGCAGAATCTTGCTTGTTTCTGAACACCCATCTAGTTCCAAGTTTGCGCTTTCCCTTTGGTAACTCAACAAGTTTCCATACTCCAAGTTTCTCAAACTGGTTCAGCTCTTCATGCATAGCATCTACCCAGCCCGGTTCCTGCAAAGCTATATCAACAGTTTTAGGTTCGATTTGTGAGATATAGCAAGAATATAAACAAGTATTGATGATTCCTGATTGGCTCCTGGTTAAAACTCCTGCATCTACAGGACCAATCACATTCTCTATGGGGTGGTTTCGTTGGACAGTTGTAGGTATTGCCATGTCAGGTACAGTCTCGTCTTCAGTGATGTTGCTAGACTCCCCCTCACTAGATGCTGCAGTATGATGAACTACTGGAGTTGTAACAATGCAATCTTCAGGAATAGATTCAGGAAATAATGCAGGTCCTGAACCACTAGGTACAGTACCACCTTCAGGGGATGAATGGGACATTTGCTGAGGCGTAGGATGCTGAGTGAAAACCATTCCCGGTGGGTCAATGGTATGGTTTCTTGATCTTTCTTCAGCTTGTTCTTCCTCTTCAGTATCACCAAAAGACATCGGTTGTTTTGGTGTAGACACACCTGCAACAGTAGGGACACTTGACAAAATGTTAAATGGCTTAAATAATTCAGCATAATCATATAACCAATCTGGTCCAACTCTAGCATCCGTAGCATTTTCTTCGAGCCATTCAACGTTGCACGACTCGACGACCTTTTTAGTTACCTTGTTGTATACTCTATAGGCTGAACCTTTAGCATATCCAACAAAGTAACACTCGTCCCCTTTGACCTCAAACTTTCCATTAGCGTCCATAAGTAGTAACACACATGGACAACCAAATATACGAAAGTGTGAAACCGAAGGTTTACGTCCTTCCAAAATCTCATAAGGAGTTTTCATATGTCGTTTGTTTACTAAAGCATGATTCTGGACGTAACAAGCCGTGCTAACAGCTTCGGCCCAAAAGAAACTAGGAAGCTTCGAATCGGCCAGCATAGTACGCGCAACCTCTATAAGTGTGCGATTTCGTCTTTCTGCTACTCCATTTTGTTGTGGAGTTCGAGGTGCACTGTACTGTTGCTCAATTCCTTTTGCAGCGCAAAATGTGTCCATGGTGACATTTTTAAATTCCGTCCCATTATCTGATCGAATAGCCTTGACATTTGTACTGGCTTGATTTTCCACCAAAGTAACAAATTGTTTGATCAACCCCGCGGCTTCATTCTTGTGACTTAGAAAATACACCCAGGTGTAGCGCGAGAAATCATCGACTATCACGAGACAATAAGCCTTTTTGCCGATACTTAACACATTCACTGGACCAAAGAGATCCATATGAAGTAATTCAAGCACAGCCTTGGTTGAGGTGGTAGACTTAGATTTATGAGGCTTTCGATGAGCTTTTCCTTTTGCACAAGCAACACACTTTTCTACCAACATAAAGTCTTTGATTGGTAGATCACGGACCAGTTGACCTTTGGCAAGACGATTTAAGTTTTTCATATTCACATGTCCAAGACGACGATGCCACAATAAACCATCATGTTCTGATATCTTCGAAAATAGACAAGTAATTTCTTCACACGGTTTTTTGTTCATATCAATCACATACGCATTTCCCTTTCTCTCAGCTGTCATCAAAAACCAATATTCAGGAATAACAATCCCTGGTTTCAAAACATAGCATCCTTTCTTTGTAAAATGAACAGAATTTCCTCGATCACAAATTTGAGAAATGCTCAGCAGATTGTGTTTCAGTTCTTGGACATAATTCACATTTTCAAAGCTTAACACGCCGTTTTTCACTGTTCCCTTCAATGTGATTCTTCCAGATTCTCCTCCCGCAAAAGAGACATATCCACCGTCAAATTCTTTTACATTGACCAGTTGAGACAAGTCTCCCGTCATATGCCTGGAACAGCCACTATCCATGTACCAGAGGCGCACGGTAGTCCTCCACAGCTGTTCCTCTTCCTTGGTGAGACCTTTGACTGGAGCTGAAAGAATCTGAGTCATGAAAGCCATGTTTTCAGCTGAACCCTCCTCTTTAAGTGCTGAAGTCTCATTTTCAGGAACAGAAGCTTGATCATTTGAGACCACAAAAGCAATGTTGTTTGAATCAGACTGATTTTCTGGAGCTGAGATATTTAGTCGCTCAATTTCCGAGTTCCAATTGAAGTATGAATCAGGCTGAACCACCAAAGCTTGAGCTAATCCCAGAGGTTGAGGACTTCCACTGGCAGTAGCATCAGCAGACATACTCGATGTGGTTACAAGAGCTCTTTCTCGATTAGGTGTAGCAGGAGCAACAGGTTTGGCTGGAGTTTTCTCACTATTTACCCTCGGCTTGGTACAGTTTCTTGCCACATGTCCTGGTTCATGACAATTGTAGCAACGAAACTCAAATGGCATTTTTGTAGGCCCAGTAAAGGTAAGATTTTCCCATTTGTTTCTCCCGGTTTTATTCACAAAGTTTTTGGCTCTAAACGCTGCCATAGCCATCTGCCAAGTTATGTCCATTTCTTCGACATCTTCAGGATGAATTTGATCTAAGTCATCCATAGAAAACTTAGGAGGATTGATTTTACCGGCAGTGAAGGCATTCAAGAAATTTATGACAGAAGCAGCTATACTAAGATTTTCTTTCGACTGTTGTGAGAAGAAAGCAATCATCCCATTATTGGCAGTGGTAGTTGACGAAGCAGCAGCAGTAGCGTTAGCAGAAGATGGTGCAGCAGCAGCAACAGCAGGTGCTGAAGTTCCAGAGTAGTAAACTTTTGATGAGGTAGGAGCAGTTTTAGCAGAAGCAGAGTTACTGAACATTTGAAAACCAGCTTGAGACACAAAAGCAGTATTATTGCTTGAAGTTGAAGATGTTGCAGAGAATCCAGCAGCCAACATGCTATTCTTGTGATTTGTTTCTCTTTGTTTATCATCTAGCTCGCAGGCCTTAATGTGTGAAATCATTTCAGATAAGCTGCATCTTGCTAGATCCTTGGTCTTCTTGATCATTGCGACGTGATGATCCCAACTCTTTGGTAATGCATTAAGAAGCTGTCTGTTAGATGAAGCATTAGACGTCTGCATTTCCTCCATCTGCATTTGAGTAACCAACTTAACAAATCTCTGAATTTGATTATCCACAGTCTCTCCATATATATGATTAAAATTATTGAAGCTTTGACTTAGCAGATTTCTACGACTCTCTTTCATATCTTCATTGCCTTCATAGACATCAATTAGTGACTCCCACAATTCTTTAGCAGATTTGCAAGTGCGAAAACCGATAGCAATGTCTGGTCCCAATGCCATGGTCAGGTATGAAAACGCCATATCATCTTCCTCAACAATCTTAAAGTCTTCTTCAGTATATTTATCAACAGGCTTCTTTATTTTCACATTTTCATCAGTAGGACTATCCATCATAATCTCTCTTGGGCCTCTAAGAATGCTTCGCCAGATTTTTGCATCCTTAACTTTAACATGTTTTTCGAAACGCCACTTCCACTCAGGAAATTCATTTCCATCTAACAACCGGGGAACACGAGTGGTGGTTCCAATGATGGAATCCAATTCTTGATGCTTGGACATAGCAGCCAGGTCAACACTTTGATTATTTGTAGTCATGGTTACTCAGTAACTTAATTAATTAGTAGATTAATTATTTAAGTTCAAGAGTCCAAAAGTCCAAAAGTCCTAAAGTCCAAAAGTTACGTTGCAGAAATCGTTGCGAGTCGAGACAGGAGTCGAGACTAAACCAGCAAATGAGTGAACTGAAGACTGAGTCGAGACCGAGGTTTCGAGTCGAGATCAGGAACAACTAATCTTGAAGCCAGTCGAGACAATGGTTTCGAGTTAAGGATTCCAACTCGAGACTACAACAATATTGAGTCGAGACAAGATTGCGATATCCACTCGAGACGAAAGAACTTGAGTCGAGACTACGCTGAGTAAGAGTCGAGACCAAGTTGAAATTGTGTCGAGACCCTGCAAAACAGATTTATGAGATAAAAACAACTACGATTCCTGACTTTTAGCAGCTTCCAAAATTCAAAGATTTGAGATCTTTGAATTCTTATCTTCAACAATCCTCCGATAATTCAGCTAACACCTTTATCACGAATCACAAACCAAAATCAATAACTTTATTCCAAAAATTATGAAGAACAGTTTGAAGATGCAACTTCCAAACTCAGAATTACACCAACAAACTGAAGATCTGTCAAACACACTTAGCAAAACGATTAGTAACGAAAACAGTCTTCTTGAATCCGAATGATATCAAAAACCGAACCAAGAATTGGTTTCTTGGCTCTGATACCAATTGTAAAACCTTAAGGATCTTGCAATGATATCAAAGTTGACTTGTGTAAGTGCGGAATCCAAACACAAGTGGATTCAAGAAAAACTATTAAGAATAATAAGAACAATTATCAAAAACAAACCAATCTTGCATTCACCTTTAGTTCGATGACTGATACAAGATGACTTCCTGATCTCGAGTGAACTTACTAACTCCTATCCAAGCGATCAACCTCTAAAAGGTTACATAAGTTAACTTATATACTAACTAAGGTGGGTCGAAACCACCTAGGCCCACTCGAGATCTCTACATAAACCCAACACACATAATTGACCCAAAACAACTAAGTTAAACAATACAAGACCAATCCCAAACTTTAATGTCTCTCAATGCATAAACCTTTAGGTTCCAACAAAGATTTTCACCATTCATATCTCCACGGTCTATATGGAGGTATGTTGGCTACCTGGTCGGGGGTTAAGGGAACGGTTTGGTAAAGGTCTTGCCATTGTTCAGCGTTTAGAGGTCCTGCAATGGACCTGGGTCAAATTTAGTAGGACCTCCTTCAATACTTAACGGTATTGGATGGCGGGGGTCCAAACTCTTTGACCCCCTCATAAGTTAACTACTATTAATACTATAACCCGGCTATTTAGGACTGTATCCCTGCTGACTCAGACTACTTAGTCGAGGGTAACGTCACCTCCAAAAGAGGGGCCTACCATAATTTGCATTAATAACTTAATTAATTATCTTCCAATAATCCACCCTTTTAGGATTGTATCCTTGCTGACTCAAACTACTGGGGTGAGGGTAACGTCACCTTCAAAAGAGGGGCCTACTACAATAACTAAGATAATCTCTTAAATATGTGCAAAAGTGCGGAAATAATCAAAGGTTACACTAGATACGAGTCGGAACCAAGTGATTCATCTTGTCTATTTGTTTTTCTTTTTATTTTATTTTTCAGCATTTAGTTAGTTTTTATTTTTCTTAGTTAAAAACATTTTTCTAAACTTTTTATTTTGATTAGACGTTGAGGATAAACCGGTACTAAAAGCTCTTGTGTCCTTGGACGACCTCGGTATCTTGCCAACACTATACTACGCTCACGATGGGTGCACTTGCCCATATGTGTGTTTAGTGTTAGTAAAATATCGTGTTTTATAAATTTAAAACTTGGCTAAAAATAAGTGTTAAAGGGGCTTAAAATATACACCTAATATATATAACACTTCACACGCATCAAGTTTTTGGCGCCGTTGTCGGGGACACAAGGATTTTAAGAAAGTTAGGAATCAACGGCCTAATCAGTTTTTTCAAAACCTTTTTAAAACCGCGCACATTTTTCTGCATTTTAGTTTAGATTTGCATTTACAGTAGCCTGTACACGGGGCCGTGTTCGCTGAACACGGGGCCGTGCTGCACATTTTCATAAAAACACCCAGTAACAGTAGCTTGAACACGGGCCGTGCTCACTGAACACGCCCCCGTGCTCAATGAAATTAGTAAATTTAATTAAAACGCCCAGATACAGATTCTGAACATGGGGCCGTGCTCACTGAACACGGGGCCGTGTCCAGCTTCTGTTTCCGTTTTTATTTTTGTTTTCTGATCTCGAGACTTGGTTGTGGTCTGCTGAGTGATTCTTATGGATCAATACTCAGGAGGTTACAACTACACCTATGAGGAGGATGATTATAGGGGTAATTATTGCACTAATTGTCGTAACTCACGCGCGGTTCAAAATAATCACTCATATCAACCATCCAATTCATACACATACTATGAGGAGCCCAGGTACGAGCCATCAACTTCATTCACATCCTATGAAGACCAAAGGTATGAACCTCCTCCCTCATACTCATATTTTGATGAACCAAGGTATGAGCCTTCATACTCATACTTTGAGGAACCAAGATATGAGCCACCACCTTCGTATGCTTATTATGAGGAACCATGGCGTGAACAACCCACCTCATATGAGTATTATGAAGATCAAAACTACGAACCTTGTCCATCATATGCTTACAATGAAGAACAATGGTGCGAACCATCGACTTCATATGGGTACTATGAGGAACAAAGGGTCGAACAACCGAATTCAAGCTTAGAAAATCCCGATTCTTTTTCTATAACCGAAGTGACCGATAGGATATTAGAACACATTAGAGTTATCGATCGTTGTATAAAAGAATCTCGCGCAAGGGAAGAGGAGTCCCGCGCAAGAGAAGAATTAAAAAAAGAAGAGATAACCGAAAGTGTAAAAATGGAAGAACAAATAAGTGAAAAACCTACACATGAGTTAAACAACGAAAAAGGTGAGTCCGACAACGTTAAAATTCAAGAAGAGTCTAATTTTGAAAAAATTAATCTCTTGTCACCTTCTTTTGAAAATCATTGTTTAGTACCCACTCATGCTAAGTTTTTAAAAGAGTTGAACACTAACACTAAAATTGACGAAACGGTAAGTGTTAAGTTAACTAATGATCAAACTTCGCTAATAAAAGAAGACCCATTTGAAATTAGCATTACACCGGTTCCATGTTTCTTTCAAAATTCATTTATTAGTAATGTCACAATCGATAAAGATCTTTGTGTTAACATAATGCCTAACTACATTTTCGAAAAATTAAGTATTAGTGATTTTTCTCCACTTCAAATACCCATTTTTCTATCCAATCGGAAAGTAATAAAATCAATCAGTATAGTTGAGGATGTATTGGTTCAAACAAATCAAATGGTAATCCCGACCGACTTTGTCATCCTCGATGACGCTCCTCTAATGTTGGGACGACCATTTGTAAAAACTCATGAAGCTTTGAAAAACCGGAAGTTCAACAATCTACCTCTTCAATTAGGGGCATTTAAAAGAAGTTTCGATCTCGAACGGTCAATGAAATATCCATTCGGCAATAATGACCCCCTAATTGAAGATGAAGATGAACCACCCGATACAAGTGAAGAGATTGACCACTTTGTTGAAGAAGAGGTCGCCATAGAACAAACTTTTAAAGTTCTTGATCGAAATGAGCAACCAAATAAGGAGTCTCCTAAAGACCCACCACTTGAGCTCAAAGAACTTCCAAAAGGTTTGGAATATGCTTTTCTAGACAAAGAGGGTAAATTACCTGTAATTATTTCGTCTAAATTAGATAGCTTAGAAAAAGAAAAATTAATTAGTCTTTTGAAAAAACATAAAAATGCAATAGCTTGGAAACTTGTAGACATAAAGGGAATTAGTCCTTCTATGTGCACACACAAAATTTTGATGAATGATGACTACAAATCGATTATACAACCACAACGTCGAGTAAATCCAAATGTTCAAGAAGTGGTTAAAAACGAGGTCATCAAGTTACTTGACGCCGGACTTATCTATCCTATCTCCGATAGTCCGAGGGTAAGTCCCGTCCAAGTAGTTCCGAAGAAAGTAGGTATGACGGTAATAACTAACGAAAAGAATGAATTAATACCAACGAGAACCGTCACAGGATGGAGAGTTTGTATAGACTATAGACGATTAAATGAAGCAATAAGAAAAGACCACTTTCCTTTGCCCTTCATTGATCAAATGTTAGAAAGATTATCTGGTCATAAATTTTACTGTTTCTTGGATGGTTTTTCAGGTTACATTCAAATCCCGATAGCACCCGAAGACCAAGAAAAGACAACTTTCACATGTCCCTATGGAACTTTTGCTTATCGACGCATGCCGTTTGGTCTATGTAATGCCCCCGCAACATTCCAACGTTGCATGGTAGCCATCTTCCATGACATGATAGAAAAGACAATGGAAGTCTTCATGGACGACTTTTCTATCTTTGGGGATTCATACGACCAATGCCTCGATAACCTTGAACGAATGCTATCCCGATGTGAGGAAACTAACCTCGCCCTTAATTGGGAAAAATGCCATTTCATGGTAACGGAGGGAATAGTACTCGGTCACAAGATCTCAAGCGAAGGAATGGAGGTGGATCGAGCTAAAATAGATACCATTTCTAGATTACCACCTCCATCCTCCGTAAGAGCTATTAGAAGTTTCCTAGGGCATGCCGGATTTTATAGACGGTTTATCAAAGACTTTTCTAAAATCTCAAGGCCCCTAACAAAATTACTTGAAAAAGATGCCCCCTTCATCTTTGACAAGGATTGCAATCAAGCATTTCTAACCTTAGAGGAAATGTTAGTCAATGCACCTATCATGATAGCGCCTGATTGGAAATTTCCTTTCGAAATCATGTGTGATGCTAGTGACTTTGTAGTTGGATCTGTCTTGGGACAAAGAAAAGAAAAGCATTTCCACCCAATTTATTATGCTAGTAAAACACTTAATGATGCACAAGAAAATTACACAACAACTGAAAAAGAATTACTAGCTGTGGTATTTGCTTTTGATAAATTTCGTTCTTATCTTGTTCTTTCTAAAACTATAGTCTATACAGATCATGCAGCCATTCGATATCTCTTCAAAAAGCAGGACGCAAAACCACGTTTGATTCGGTGGATTCTACTCCTCCAAGAATTTGACATTGAAATCAGAGACAAAAGAGGAGCAGAAAATACCGCAGCAGATCATCTTTCGCGCTTAGAAGACCCAGCTTTGGAGGCAACCAGGGACGAGCAAATCAACAAAAAATTTCCAACTGAGTCCCTGGAAATGGTGGAATATAAGGAGGAACCATGGTACGCCGACTACGCTAACTACCTAGCTAGCGGTATAGTCGCCAAAGGGTGGCCACATCATCAAAGAAAAAAGTTCTTTGCCAATGTGAAACACTATTTTTGGGAAGATCCATATCTTTTCAAAATGTGTGCCGACCAACTCGTCCGACGATGCGTACATGGTAGTGAAGCACGAAGAATTCTCCGCCATTGTCATGAAGGTCCGTACGGAGGGCATCATGGTGCCGCTAGTACCGGACGAAAGGTATTTGATTCAGGATTTTATTGGCCAACCATTTACAAAGATACCCAAAGTCTTGTCAAAATATGTGATGCTTGCCAAAGAACATGTAATATTTCTTCCAAAAACGAAATGCCACAAAATGGCATTCTTGTTTGTGAAATTTTTGTTGTGTGGGGACTCGACTTTATGGGACCTTTCCCACCATCAAAAGGAAACAAATATATACTTGTGGCGGTAGACTACTTATCTAAATGGGCCGAGGCCGAGGCACTTCCAACAAATGATGGAAGAGTCGTGGTAAGATTTCTGAAAAAATTCTTCTATCGTTTTGGCACACCTAAAGCATTAATAAGTGATAGAGGTACCCATTTTTGCAACCATCAACTTGAAATTTTTTTAACAAGATATGGGGTCTATCATCGGGTCTCAACAGCGTATCACCCTCAAACAAACGGGCAAACCGAAGTGACTAATAGAGGTTTAAAACGAATACTCGAAAAAACTGTAGGGTTAAATAAAAAGGAATGGGCGGATAAATTAGATGATGCTTTATGGGCTTTTCGAACTGCTTATAAAACAACAATAGGTACAACCCCATATAAGCTAGTCTATGGAAAAAGTTGTCATTTGCCAGTAGAAATTGCACACAAAGCCTACTGGGCAATCAAAAATGTAAACTTAGATTTAGAATTTGCTGGTAAAAATCGATTTTGTCAATTAAATGAATTAGACGAACTTAGGAATTCTGCATACTCAAACTCTGAAATTTATAAGGAAAGAATGAAAAATTTGCATGACAAACATATCAAACCTAATGAATTTCGGGTAGGGGATCTAGTTCTTTTGTTTAATTCACGACTTCGATTGTTTCCTGGTAAATTAAAGTCTAGGTGGTCAGGACCTTTTTCCGTCACCCATTTTTTCCCACACGGTGCAATAGAAATTAAATCTCGAAATGGGCCTCCATTCAAAGTCAATGGCCAACGGCTGAAACTTTATCAAGGATTCATTGAGGATGAAGAGGAAGAGATTTCGTTCCAACGATGGAAGAATGAAACCAACATCATACCTGGTAAGTTACGAACGATTGAGACGACAAATAAAGCGGTAAGTTCTCTAACCAAAGCTTATGGGAAACAAGGGCACTCACACGAGCACTAAAAAAAATTCAAAACTTTGCTCGGCACGAGGCCGTGTCTGCTGGACACGGGGCCGTGTCCGCGCTGCAGCCGGGATATATCCCTTTTTTTCAAAACAGTTACTTCATTCCACACGCCCCGTTTCCCCGAAAAAGCTCTGGTTCCAGGCGATTTTTCGCAGATTTTCGACGTCTCCTATCACTCTAACAACATCAAGGTATGATTCTATCACTTTTAGTAGTTAGATTAGTTACTTGGATGTAGTTAAAACACCAAAAATTTGGGGAAAAATCTAGGGTTCTTGAAGTTCATCCGGATCGAACTTCAAATTTTTGTTTAGATCTGTCTGCATTTAGTTAGAATAGTGTTATGGGAAGTAAATACACTTGTATTGTTCATAGATTCACCCGATTTCTCACAAAAACCCCAAACCCTTGTTCTTGAACCGAAAAAAAAAGATAAAATTGATAGGGTAAACGGGTTATTTTGGGGAAAACGGCACTTAGGGTTTCATTTTCGGGGGAAACCGCACCTATTGGACCAAAAATTTTCAAGTTTTCGAAACCGGGTCGAAAAATGGAATTTTTGAGTAACAGACGCCTGGACACGGGGTCGTGTCCAGCCCACTGTTTGCAGTTTTGTCCGAAAATATTTCTGTTTCATGCTAACTTTTGGTGTATTCTTTCAGATGGCTAGGAAATTCACAAGATTTAACGCCAATGAGCTCGATGCTAGAGCTCGATACGAGATACTTCAAACAAGGCCAGAGGGATACCCGAGGCAAGCATGCACGGACTTGCTAACCTTGGTGAATCAAATCGACCGCTTCAACAACATTGTCACGGGACCACTCAGAGTCGCCCTAACAACTCGACTCTGTTCCGTCCATGAATGCACTTTGGAATTCTATAGCACCTTCGCATTCAACTCAAGGTGCGACCCGTTAGACAATGACGGGGTGTCATTTCGATGTGGCGGAACGAGGTACTCGATCTCTATGGCACAATTTGGGTCGATTGTCGGGTTGTATGGGGAAGAGGATGCGGGAAACGAAGAAAATACTGGAGGAATGTGAGAGATTGGTGAAAACGAACGCCAAGCTATTTGGGCTCAGATTGGTGAAGGGTACTACAATCCGAGCAGCACTAAGAGTACAAAGCTGAGGGATCCGCTCTACAGATACATCCATAGGCTCCTCGGCTACTCTCTTAGCCAAAGGCATGATAGTAGTGGCGTCGTTGGGTTAAGAGATTTGGTTGTCCTCCACTGCATCCACAACCGCAGGCCGCTCGATGTTCCGTTCCTCATGCTCTGAAACATGCATCATAACCCCCTTGCTAGTGCACCGACTCCTATCTTCTTTGGGGGATGGGTTGTACCGTCTCTTTAGGCACTTCGCCCACATACCTAGGTCATTTGAGAGGAGCCCATGGTCGGGTATGGTAGATATACACATATGCCGCTCAATGAACCTGATTTATGAGGCGGAGGATGGGACGGTGAGCTTTCAAAGGATGCAAGGTCATGCATGGAACCCGCAAGAAGCACTGGTCCTCCAAGCTCCGCAACATCATCAGTATCAATACCAACCCCAAGGTGATCCGGGCCAATCCTCCTCAGGAGGCGGTTTTCCTAATTTCCAAAGTTTGCATGATTTGTTGCAGGAAAACCTTATGTGCACCAGGAACACTTATAACATGGCGAGCAACACGTACCACCGGGTCGGAGCTATCGAAAGAAACATATCCGACATCCAAGATGATGTTGGATATATATGAGACCACATTGCACGCCATGGAGGGGATGATGATGATGATGACGATGATGATGCCATGGAATAAGCGGGAGGAGCGGAGGAAGAGGAGGTTGTTTGATGGTTCCCCAGGTTAACCCTTTTCCACTCTTGAACAATTGATGGCCTGCGTGCCAAGTGTTGAACAATTTGCTTTCCTTAACTTCTTTTATTTTCTGCATTTTTTTTCTTTTAACTTTGACATGGATGTTGAATATTGGTAAAAGTAGGATGTTTGCTATGGTATGGTATGGTGTCTATTGATTAAGCAGGTACATACGAGGCTTAGAGTGCTAAAAATTAGTACTACTAAGGCCGGGACAGGGAAACCGACGAAAGAAACCTGTTTTTCAACTTTGCAGACTGTCCACACGGGGCCGTGTCCACCCGACACGCCCCCGTGCCCACTCTCCTGAACCTGCTGTTTGTATTTATTCTGCAGACCTTGACAGACACGGGGTCGTGTCCAACCAACACGCCCCCGTGTTCACCTGCTGTAAGTTTTCGTTACTGGCACCTGAGCACGGGGCCGTGTTCAATCAACACGGGGTCGTGCCCAGGTAACCAGTAACACAAAATTTTTGCTTTTTACACCTTTTTACACATTCAATCAACTTAAAAACTTATTTTTGGGACACATTGAGGACAATGTGTAATTTAAGTGTGGGGGGGATGCTAAAACCTTGAATCTTGCAAGTCCTAAATACAAGTCTTACACAAAACTCTATTGGAACCGCTAATCACCCCAATTTTTTTTTTTTTCAAAAATTTTCATTTTTTTTACTTGTCTAGGTTTAACTCGGGAAATACAAGTTCTCAAAAAGGTTATATTTTTACAAATTTACAACCGATAGCGTCATGATAAAAATAACCAACATAAGAAAATTATGAAAAGGCATGACAAGCTTAGTTAAAATTTGATTATATATATTTGATCACATAAAAACCCATTCCCACAAAAGTGAGTTTTGAGCCTTTATTGAGCATACAATTACATATCATTAGAACTAAATGCTCATTTTTTGTTTCTTGTGTGAATAGCCGCTTGGTTCTTACAACTCTAGAACTTGCCATGACGATACATTCCCGGTCCTTACCAACTTAAAACCCGAGTAAGTAAATGATGGAGGCATTAGGACTAACCTTTTTATTTCTACACCATTATTTTTCTTTTTTTTTACCACCTACCCAAAATCCCCTTAGTTAGCCCCTTTGAACCTAAACCTTTTCATTTCATAACCCAAACCAAACACCCTTTTTACCCACCAAAACCTTTTTCATTTTTACCCCTTTGTTTTAGTAACAAGTTCGATTTTTCGTATGAAAAAAAAAATTTGTTGATAATGAAGCAAAAGAAAATAAACAAACAAGTTCATCAAAAATAACTTTGTTTGAATAAATAGCTTCATCAAAAATAAAAGCTACGAAAATAGAAAGTCATACGAAAACCGACACTTGTTACGCTTTTCGCCCTTTTTTCTACTAACCACTAACCACCAACCCAACCACCTACCTTTAACCCAAGCCTAACCCTTAAACCACAAAGTCCTCTTGATATTTACAAAGGTATATAAGTTAAAAAGGAGGAGGATTGATTGCTTGGCAAGCCTATGGTAGGAGTAAGTTCCATGCCGCTCTCGAGTGATCCATAAAAATACATTTTCGGCCGAGTGTTGAGTGATCCCCGTGAGGTATATGAACTTGTATATAAATAGAATTTTAAAGAGGCATGTTATACCCTAATAAGTAATTTATCTTATGAAAAGTTTTAAATAAATCATGACGAATAGGATTGTAAATAAATAAAAAAAAACTAAATAAAGAATCTTAGAAATCCCGACACTCTACGACAAGCCCAAAAAACCTTCTTTCCTACCCATTCCATTTGGGAGTGTAATAGCCACATATTAAAGAGTTTTGCTTGAGGACAAGCAAAGATTCAAGTGTGGGGGTATTTGATGTGTTAAAAATGCAACATATAAATTTCATAAAATGAGGCATAAAACTAACCCTTTTTTAGTACTAATGTTGGAAAAAGTGTGCTTTTGTCTTCCTTTTGTATTTTCAGGATTAAATGAGCTCAAATTAACAAAAGAAGCAAAAAGATATCAAAATCTAACATAAATACAAGAAAAGGAACAAGACGTGGCATGCCCGACCCCACGACAGCATCTTCCCAAGCAAAACAAGAGATCAGAAGCCTGGACACGCCCCGTGCTCAGCCAGCACGGGGGCGTGCCCAAGTGTCAGCAGAAAAGACAAAGTGGTAGAAGCTTCTATTGCCCACCACGGGGCCGTGCTCAGCGGACACGGGGCCGTGGTCAACTTTAAGATTCGCACAATCCAGCAAATCTGCATAGTACAAAGATTCTTCTGCACCACGGGGTCGTGCTCAGCGGACACGGGGGCGTGGTCAACTAAAAAGACAAAACATCATTAAATGAAGAAAGAGAAGGATGTGGACACGGGGCCGTGCCCACTGGACACGGGGCCGTGCCCGAGCTTCTGTTCAGCCTATAAATAGAAGTGCTTGGCTCAAGCTCAAACCATCCCTTGGCACACCACCTCTCTCACACTTCACCCACCACCCACCACCACCATAACACCATCATCGACCACCATCATCCATTGTCCATCATAGAGTGTGTGAGTCGTCTCGGGATCCAAGATTGATCGTAAGAGTTCTTGACAATCAAGGCCATGTTTGCCTAAGTCTCTTACATCACTTGGTGAAGACAAAGTGTCTAGTGTAATACTTTTTATTTCTAATATTTTGCACTTTTTACTTGGTTTTGTATTAATGACTTTAATAACTAGTTGCTTATGTTGAAGGTGATCTTTCCCTCATCGTTTGTCCGTGGTGTCTTGGCATTATTTTACTGTCTATATAAAATAAAAGATTTTCACCATTCATATCTCCACGGTCTATATGGAGGTATGTGGACTACCTGGTCGGGGGTTAAGGGAACGGTTTGGTAAAGGTCTTGCCATTGTTCAGCGTTTAGAGGTCCTGCAATGGACCTGGGTCAAATTTAGTAGGACCTCCTTCAATACTTAACGGTATTGGATGGCGGGGGTCCAAACTCTTTGATCCCCTCATAAGTTAACTACTATTAATACTATAACCCGGCTATTTAGGACTGTATCCCTGCTGGCTCAGACTACTTAGTCGAGGGTAACGTCACCTCCAAAAGAGGAGCCTACCATAATTTGCATTAATAACTTAATTAATTATCTTCCAATAATCCACCCTTTTAGGATTGTATCTTTGCTGACTCAAACTACTGGGGTGAGGGTAACGTCACCTTCAAAAGAGGGGCCTACTACAATAACTAAGATAATCTCTTAAATATGTGCAAAAGTGCGGAAATAATCAAAGGTTACACTAGATACGAGTCGGAACCAAGTGATTCATCTTGTCTATTTGTTTTTCTTTTTATTTTATTTTTCAGCATTTAGTTAGTTTTTATTTTTCTTAGTTAAAAACATTTTTCTAAACTTTTTATTTTGATTAGACGTTGAGGATAAACCTGTACTAAAAGCTCTTGTGTCCTTGGACGACCTCGGTATCTTGCCAACACTATACTACGCTCACGATGGGTGCACTTGCCCATATGTGTGTTTAGTGTTAGTAAAATATCGTGTTTTATAAATTTAAAACTTGGCTAAAAATAAGTGTTAAAGGGGCTTAAAATATACACCTAATATATATAACACTTCACACGCATCACGATGCTAGAGATGCGATAAGTGTTAATTGTGCATCAAATGTGAACCTCAATGTTAATGGAGTTAACCTCCAAAACTGTAATTAACACAGCTGTTAGGGAGGCTACGAGAAAAGTCATGAAAAGGTTCAAGAAGCCGAATGATGCTTGCTCTAAAACACATGTCGCTGCTCATGAGAAGAGCTTTACTCAGACTTCATATGCAAAGAATAAACTAAACAAAATCATATATGGCAAGGAGCCCCATTCCTTTCTAGGATGTACTTAAAAGTACTTCGTCTCTTGGAAGTCAAGAGACTTCAATAGTAAAAAAGGGGGCCATCGATTGCGGGAAATTGTTGGATGAAGTAGAAACCATTAGGTGTATCAGCAGTTATGCTGGAAAGGACACGGTGAGGTATGCATCACAGTCATTCGATGGCAATACCCTTAATTAGTGAGGGCATCAATGAAGTCCACAAGAAAGATCCTCTTATACAATATGGGACGGTCCAAGTTTTAAGGACCTTATTAGAAAAACCTTTTATCCGCATCACGAAATGGAAAAAGAGGGAATAAGAATTTTCTGACTCTCACCATAAAAGTTCTAGACTATCGACAGTATGCTACAAATTTTAATTCATTGGCTGAGATAGTACCCTATTCCATTTACCCAAAATCTAAGCTTAATGCAAATAATTATTGGTGGTTAGCAACGGCAATAAAAGGACACATTAAGGTTTCAAAGCCTGCTCATTATAAATCCATTACGGATCTACCTCAGTTACTCACGTTATATAGATTAAGAAATAACCAGTTAAAGCTGAGACTGCCCTAAAATTTGCCAAAGATTTTGCAGCTAAGTTTAAAAGGATTAAGAATGGAGGCGTTTAACCCTCCTGATGAATGATTAGAGGCAATTCACGTTAATAATGACACCGGATAAATCCCTTATTGTGATTTTATTGCTAGGAGATACGTTTGGTTTCAGGTGCTGCTGAGTCTCTCATAAGACCATAAGCTTAGCAAACTTTTAGAAATTTTTCTGTAAGAACCCCAGAGATTAAGTGTAAGGTAATACTTACAGGCGAAATCTTAAGAAACATTTCTTTTGTTCCTGTCAGAAACCTTCGGTCATAGAATTCTAGAAGCATCCTCCCTCTAGGTGTAGTACGTCAGCATATGTAATTGATATCTCTCGATCCCTATCGATTGCGAATACCAGATGGTATGACAAAATCACCACACGAGGATTGATGTATCTTAATAAGTTCCATAGATTGCTTCCATGCCTGATCAGTATGGAGGTCTAATGCATGGAACCGCAAGGATATTCCAATGGTCATATGGTACTAAAGTCAGCTAATGGTATTCAAAGAAGATATCCAGAATGGAATTGTCCAAGTAAATGTCTCCGATTAAGGAATTCGTGGACTCGTAACATAAATGTGTCACTTATCTGACATAGACTAGGATAAATGAACTGGAGCATGAGAATTGGAAAATCTTTGTAACCTCCTTGTACCTTGGTTATCTTCTCCAAAGATTACCCTATTTACCTTCTGAGAGGCAAGTAGAGTTAAGATTAACATCCCGCTTAGGGCTGCAGTATTGTAAAGACTCCATGTTGATTATCGAATAATTGAATCCTTGATTAAGTGAGTTTTAAGAGAGAGGTTCATAAAGCCTAATTCATTATTCTGGGAAGTTCGGTATTGTTAATTAAGAAAAACGGTTCATTTTGCTTATGCAATGATTATCGTAACCCTATTTAGGCAACAATTAAGAATCGCCATCAGCTGCCCAGGATCGTCGATTTGTTCGACTAACTGTAAGGATTAGCTATCCCTTAAGATTGGTTTTAAGCTATAGTTGGAGTAACCATCTCACCATAAATATGCATTTTTATAATAGATGTTATATAAATATCAAGGCTGCTTCTTTGGAGACCTTGCATAGATGGAATGATTAAACATCTATTGTTAGACAGAAGATTAGTAAGTCCAATTATCAGGATCTGAAAGTTGCCTTGGAAACAACGAATAAGATTATACAAATACATAATCATCTGTAAGTTCCCAGTAATCGGCAGAAAAATTTTAGGGTTGATGTAAGTCGCAACCCTCTTAAGTCCTTAATAAGGAATAAGGTTCAATCGAAGGTATCGCCCTAAGAGGGGTGTGCTAAATTTTAATTTATCAGGCTAAGTTAAGCCCTGGATATATAGGAACATTAGGGGAATCGAATGTATCAAGATCAAATAACTTATAAGCTAAAACCTATTTAAGGAGCTTGGCGGAGCTCGCAATGCATTACACGCTAATGATTTAAGGATGTGTTCCACCAGTAAGTCGAGAAGCATTATCACATAATGATATGCAGACTTGTGATGTGATGAGAAACCTGTATCGATTGAGGATCGATAGGTTAAGAAGCTCCAAAAAGGATACATGTACCTATTATAGAAGTCAACTTGGGAGCTTGGAGAGGCTCCAGATATGCTATAGAAGTTAAGTCCATTATGCGACGAAAAGTACTTCTAGCATTTTAGCAAATCTCAAGGTCGATATTTCTTTTAAGGGGGTGAGGATATAACACCTCATAAAATCACGTCCAATGATGTATTGACACGTGTAATAAACCCTAATGAAGTCAAATATTGAATTTAAGGGACTAATTTTTTGAAAAATCGAAAACCTTGATTATGAAAGGATTGGAAGTGTTAGCATACCTAAAATAAGTTTCTAAATAACCTCTTACGATAATTATATTCACAAATGTAACACCTCGAAAATTCACGTCCTATAAGGTGTTGACACGTGTCATAAGTTTGAACGTGTGTAAGAATGTTCTTGAAGGACTAAAGTTGACAAACAATGAAACTATGTAAATATAAGGGTTCAAAGTGTCAACAATGAATAAATATACTTTACAATAACCCTACATGATGTTTATAACCTTAAACGAATGGATCATGGATCATACGAAGCGAATTGTGAAAGAAAGTGAGAGATTACAAACTACAGGGGTTAAATGTGTCAACATGTTAAGTTATATCTCTGAGTGACCTTTTAGCAAACCCGAAGCCTTGTAACGATTAATTATGCTCACTAGAATGCACCATAAAAATTTCACCAAGTTTCGTTACCGTATGAGAAAGTTATGATAAAATTCGTGTGTGAGGGTTAGAATCGTCAACTTTGAAAATTAGGGCTTTTCGGGTGATCACAAAGTTCCCCGAGGACTTTACAAAGTGGGTATAAGTCTTAAAGCCCCCATATGTCAATATTATAGGATAAGAATTCATGAAAACATGTGAAAACGATGTTTCGGGGGACCAAGGACCAAAATGCAATAAAAGAAAACTTAGTTACCTGATCACAAGTCTCAGGCGGCCCGCCTGAGATTTAACAATATCTAAAGCGGGCCGCATCAGGACCCCAGATGCAGAAAAAAACTCACAGGTGGCTGTGCCAGCCTTCTAACCGACTTACATGCAAGTTTTTCGATACCTTGGGCTGCCTAAGGTGGTTTTTAGCTTGTAGGACACATGTTGGTGATTTGGTAACACTCCTAGACTTATGTGTTGATGATCCAAGATGTTTGAATTCATATAAAAGACCCACATTATTGCTTTCATCTTGCATTCACTTCCTGATCATTTCTGGAGCATTCAAGCAAATCCCAAGCATTCCAAATCATCCATTAGACAAGTGTAAGTACCCTTGACCTTCTCTATTTCAGTTTTGCTTTGTATTTAGCTTAAAAGTCAAACCGACGTAACTACAGTTTGACTTATCGTTTACGCACAAATGGTCCAGCGATTAGGCTAAGTTAAAGTTGTCATAAGTTGGTATTTATGTGGACTTTAAACCCTTAAAAGGGCATCCACTGATTCGATTCCTAACTAGATCGTATGTCGAGTCAAACTTGTCCGAAAAAGTCAACAGAATTGTTATTTTCGATTTAAAGCATGATTAACGATGTAAAAGGCGTATCACCTATTTTATCATTCTTATAACCTGATAATAAGTATAAAAACTTGTCTACGCTTGTTTGATTCGACAACTTTCTGTTTTGAACCGATTCGGAACCGAAAGACGCAAAAGTTTGACTTTTGCTTTGACCTCAGTTCTGACCCGGTTTAGAAAGGTTTAGACATGCCTTAAAGTTCCATTAGGACCTAGTTACATGTTAGTATAATCCTCTGCGTTTATACTACTCGAATCCTTAATTATCCGACGTTTCCGTTAAATGCCTAAATAATGACCATAATGCCCTTATGACCGTAGAACGAGATTTTTGATGGTGTAAAAGTATAACAAATTTTGTTACTGATATTTGAACATGTCTGCAAAATTTCACGTCAATCGGAAGTCTAGATTAGGAGTTATGCTTAATGACGTATTTATAAACAATTTTATTAATTAAATGGCGTCATTAGCGTAAAACCTATCTAAGCCCAATTTTTGACACCAAACCTTTTACCTACTGAAGTAACATAATATTTTGGAATTTTTAAAGATTTTTAATTATTTTTAAACTGATCATAAGCTAGGTTTATCGCCTTAATTCGGTTAATACCGAATATACCCTTTTCGGGTATAAAATGAGTTTTACAAGTCCTTTTGATACCAATCCAATTGATACTGATTTTAAATATTAAATGGAGTGTTTTGAACCTGTTTAACTGATCAGGAAACTCAGAATCCTATTTTAACCCGTACGTCGCTTAAAACGGCTTTATACGCGTATTATACGCATAGTTAGGGTTTAAAACTATTTTGGCATATAAGACTTATGACCAAATGTTATAACCTGTTAAAATAAACCATTTTACTGATTTAATCAGACCCGGATCACAGAAGATAAATTAATTCCTTTTATAATCTTTAAAATGACCAAAATACCCCTACGGGGCTTAATATGAGATTAAACTCGTTCTGGGCATAACGGAAGGTATCCTACTGATATCACAATGTATTTAAGGCATATTAATTTAGGAAACCTATTTAGGACTCTTACGGTTACCCGTTACGCTTATTACGCGTTCGGTTCGGTTTATGTAACTAGTTTACATAAATTAGCCGAAACGGGTCAAACCTTATCGATTTTATCTCAAAATCCAGAATGTGTATAATATACCCATATTAAGCAAGTCTTCAAACTTGTCGGGTCTAAATCACATTCTATCCGGTCTTCGCTTAATCGTGCGTACGAACCGTATCTATAAAACTAACCGGTCTAAGCTTAAGCTTAACTAAAGACCCGTTAGGATTCTAATAGGTTATTATAAACCTTCGTTCCAGATTAGGAGAACCAGTAAAAGATACTTGCACTCGCTGATTTTTTATCTATACTTGCTCAGGTAAATACTTTTAACTTATTTCCCTATACGGGCTTGGGGTACGGTATATAAAATACCGCTTGGTCGGACATTGAATCTTTAATTGTATGATGGTTAAAGTATTGAGATGTTTCGTTTAAATTGTTTTGTTTGCTTAAAGCCTTTGGGGGTTAATGACCGTGTCCCGGATATCCCTGGCATCATTTTACGAAATGGCCACGACCTTAGCACTCAGGTGTAGGCGTACACCTGTCAGTGTCTCATAAATAAAGTGGTGTGTCCATTAATCTTTAACCCGGCTCGATCCGGGCTACTGAACGCATAAGGAACATGTAAGTCCTTTACAAGTTTATATAATTAAATAAGTAACCCAAGTTATAAAATATTATTTGTGCCTTGTGCCTTGTGCCTTAAATGCATTTTCTTAAACTCTTTTCAAAATGAGTCGGTTGATTGTATTTACCAGTGTAAACTGACGTATTTTTCTTAAAAAGGTTAAGTGCAGGTACTACGCGTAATAGGCTGGCTTGTCTCCTAGCATCCACAATAAGTCTCGCAAGCTTGGGTGTCTTAGACTGTTGAACGCTGTTTCCTTTTATTTTGATCTACATGTGGATTTATATTCAACTACTTGTGATACTTAATATTACAATATCGTTTGGTTGAAATGAATCTATACTTTGCTTCCGCTGTGCATTTAAATATTGTGTTGTTTGACTATTATGTTGCCAACCACGTCACGATACTCCCCCACCGGGCCCACCGGTAACACGTGGAAAAATCGGGGTGTGACAGGTTGGTATCAGAGCCAACACTGAGTGAATTAAAAACTAGCCTTTTGTGTTTAATCTCAGTTACACAATTGCACATTCCTAAATCTTCGAGTCTAGACAAAGAACTTAGGAATAATCCAAAATGTTTTATTTTTTTTAAATTTAATTTTGTCCATTATTTTTCCTTGTTATTACCTTGTTTATATTAACAAGTTTAGCTATGCCGCCAAGATTGAGGCGAGGAAGTCGAGGGAAGGAGCCAATGAGCGCCCCTAACGACCACGAGGCCGGGCCTTCAGGCCGGCGAACTCCTTCTGCTACAAGGAGTATTGATCCACGAGAACCTTGGAGGATCTATGAGGAGCCTGCCAGACAATCCACGTCACATATCTCAACGCCTTCATATCATCACTCCTTTGGGCCTCTATCCGAGAATGAGCCCAACAACCCGCAACCTTCCTACATACCGTTACAGCGATCCTCATCGCAAGATTCTTTCCGCGACCCTACTCCTGTTTTTCAGGGCCAGTTTAACCCAGCGGAGTACCTACCAGAACAAGTAGGTTTTAACCCACTAGGGCCGGAGGATCACTTTTCTGGTGATCAAGATATGGACGAGGACACAGATCCCGAAGAGGCTTCAACCGGATCCCTGAACCATCCTTTTGTGATCTCAGACGGTTCGTCTTTTCACGGAACACCATACCAAGGTCCGGATAGTCACATGGCACGGTTCGAACGATGTGAGTGGTACTATACACCATCTGAACACTCATCACCTCACCAGCAGCCGCCACAGCAGCAGCAAGATCCCTCTGGGGATCCACGTTTCGAGCAGCAGCAAGATCCCTCTGGGGATCCACGTTACGAGGCAGTCACGCCAACGCCTCCACCGCCGCCAGTTCATGTAGAGCCTCCAGAACCACCTAGACGTAGGAGGACTGGCCCATGGATGTCAGTACGAGGAGGGGAGTTTCATTTCAGTACCCCTCAACACTCTAGCGGTAGCCACTATCCGCCTATATATGAAGGCCCACAGATGGGTGGACCTTCAGTACCAGTATCAGAGGTGAATTCGGCACCTATTGCACCGCCATCACCGGGTTTTGGCCACCCTATCCCTGCTTATACTGCTCCGGCAGCTTACAACCCATATGGACCGCCAGCATACCATAACTATAACTATGCCGAGGCCGACCCCTACCTAGTGGCAGCAAACTACCTTGCCCAAAACCCTGAGGGACCATATGGAACCCCTTGGGGAATAGGACATCCAGCTCGAGGGTATCAAGTACCTGCTCAGCCGCCGCCACAGTACCAGCCACCACGGTTTTCTCCACCAGAGCAGGTGGATCTCCGTCAAAGACTGGACAGGGTTGAGAGAGACCTCCAGAGAGAGCGTAAGAAAAATGAGGGATTCATGAGTGGTTTGGCAAACTTGCTGAAAGGAAAGAAGAAACGGGATCGTTAAATCCCAATATGTATTATTGTATTTCCTTGTTTAAATCAAGTCCCTACGTGGACATTTATTTATGTGTGTATGTAGTCCCTGTGTGGACATCTACCTTTGTACTTAGTCCCTACGTGGACTTGTCTCTATTAGTCCCTGCGTGGACATTTACTTTTGTAAACCGTCCCTGTGAGGACATGTATTATCTGTATAGCTCCTGCGTGGGCATGTGTTTATGTGAAAAGTCCCGTTTAGGGCAAAGTGTACTACTTTTAAATTTTAATGGAATGAAAGTTTATAAATTTCATCTTTGCTAAGTTACGCATAATTAAATTATATATGAAATAAATAAATCAGAATCATTCCTTTTAAAATCTATCTGCCTATATATGTTATTTTTAATTAAGGATCTTAAAAGTATAACCTAGCCTGCATGTCATTTTTAAGACCTGGCCCAGATGGTAAAACTCGTTTAAAAGATTCAAATCCCTGTTAACATCTGAAAACATGTTAACACTCTTGGCAGACATGATTCGAAAAACACACGTGTTATTATTATATAAGGATCTTTTCAAAGATTCCAAACCCAACTAAATGATCTCTGAATCATGGGTTAAATCATTAATAAATATGATTAGTTCTTTTTACCATCCATTGGTAATGGAATGCCTACGGGCCCCTTCTCATTTTCATATGAGACAAAAGACAGTATTAGTCTGTGACCCTGTCTGATAAAGGTAATGAACTTTGTTCAAACCTTCATGCTTTGATTCTCTGAAATCGTAGCTTATGATCTAAATTGTCCCTGTGACTAAGCCTTATGTGCTAATAAAACTGTTATTGTTTTATAATTAGGATAAATTATATTAGAAATCCTAAATTTATGTGAGTAATAAATTAACCATATATGGTCTATGTTTACCACGGTTAATAAAATTGCCATAAAAGACAATTCTATAATAAACTCACCAATAAATTATTGTCGATATGTTACAGTTCAAGCTACATGGCAGACTCAAACGAGGTCAACAGTCACCCAGGGATAGTGCATGATAATGCCCGAGTAAATGTAGCGGGTGCAGAATTACAGGCAATGATAGATAATGCCGTTAATCGAGCTATGGATAGACAGCTCCATGAATCCAGTGGTACCCGTGCAAGGACCCAATCTGCACCACACTCTAGAACACCCTCCAGGACCCACACTGCCCACAACAGTAATTCTCACCACTCATCAAACCAGAGGAGTGCTCCATCTCAAAGAGTCGTACGGAATCAAGAACCCCGTAATAAGGGTTGCTCCTATAAGTACTTCGTTTTGTGCAAACCCCGGGATTTCAATGGGGAAAAAGGAGCGGTAGATTGCATGACTTGGATGGACGAAATGGATACGGTTGTGGATATTAGTGGTTGTGATAATAGGGACATTGTGAAATTCGTGTCTCGGTCTTTTAAGGGGGAAGCATTAGCTTGGTGGAGATCTTTGATCCAAGCTACGGGGAAAGTCCCGTTGTACAATATGACTTGGGAACAGTTCATGGCACTAATCAAGGAAAATTTTTGCCCTCAACACGAGGTTGAGAAGATTGAATCTGACTTCTTGTCGCTGGTCATGAGAAACCTAGACTGTCAGGCCTACCTTACCAGTTTCAACACTTTGTCAAGGTTGGTTCCATATTTGGTAACTTCGGAACCTAAACGTATAGCTCGATTCATTGGGGGTTTGGCCCCGGAGATCAAGGCAAGTGTGAAGGCCTCCAGACCAACTACTTTTCGGTCAGTAGCGGACATATCATTGTCTCTTACCTTGGATGCGGTCAGGCTGAAATCGCAGAGGAACACTGATACCGAAAAGAGGAAGCGTGAGGATGACAACACGCGACGTTCAGACAAGAAGCAGAAGGGAAACAATGACTACCGAAAGGGGTAAGGATTTAGGAAGGATGGTCAGCAGTCGGGTGAAAAACCCAAATGCAAAATCTGCAAGAGACAGCACTTCGGAAAGTGCAGGTATGAATCGAATTCGAATTCACAATCGAAAGCTTTTGCATGTGGGTTGTGCAAGTCCAAGGAACACAAGACCTTGGATTGCAAAAAGATGAAGGATGCGACCTGCTACGGTTGCAATGAAAAGGGGCACATCAAGACCAATTGCCCAAAATACGCCAAGAAGCCTGAAGAGGCTAAGAAGACCAATGCTAGGGTCTTCAGGATGGATGCTAAGGAAGCCGTCAAGGACGACAATGTGATAACAGGTACCTTTCTCGTAAATGATGTTTATGCGAGAGTGTTATTTGATTCAGGCACTGATAAGTCGTTCGTAGACAATAAGTTTTGTAAATTGTTGAAATTACCTGTTAAGACTTTAAGTGTGAAGTATGAGGTGGAACTAGCAGATGGCACTTTAGAAACCGCTTCAACCTTATTAGATGGATGTTTCATATCCATTAAGAACCACTCTTTTCCTTTGTCCCTACTTCCTTTAAAACTAGCCGGTTTTGACATAGTTTTGGGTATGGACTGGTTATCTCATAACCAGGCCCAGATTATTTGCAATAAGAAGCAAGTGATGATCAAGACTCCGTCTGGTGAATCACTTACTATCCAGGGAGATACCTGTAACACCTGTGCCTCCACGGCCATCAAACAAATACCAAACCAATGAAATATTATATTTCATACTTGGGATTTGTAAAAAAATATGTGTATCATTTGCACATATCAATTCTCGTTCAATTCCAAACTCTAAATCACTTTCTGGAAGGTTATACGCGCACCGATGCGTAGATATAACCAGTTTAATGCAACAAACACTCCGGAATAGTGAAATAGGCTTAACATACCTTAAATAACCTTTACATAACTTAGAAATAAGTTTTGAAGGCTTGGGTATGGCAAAATCAAGTTAAATCGCTTACAGGGACTAAAATTGACAAACTGCGAAAGTATGCCAATTTGAACTGTAACAGACATTCCGGAACATGACCATAAGTTAAACACACCATAAATATCCTTTACATAGCTTAGAAATAGGCTTTAAGGGGTTCGGTGTGCTAAAATAAACTTTTGGGTCATTCAGGGACTAAAAGTGTCAAAAAGTGCACAAGTTTGCATTTTCGCGCATAACTTACGTTCTGAATACATTCGGACATCCAAAAATTTATGTAAGCATGACTATATTATGCTTTAGTGTTTGGCTTGCAAAAAACCCATTCGTCGCGTCATTTGGATCGTTTTTCGCGCTTATGCGCATTCCGTCGTAATTAAGCGAACATCGCGACCGTACGGTCAAACGAACCGACATCTGAGATATTTTTTAACACATTTTAAGTTCCCTATACTTTAACTTCATTTTAGAGCTTTGAAATGGGGTTAACAGGGCTTAAACGTGTCGAAAATGGGCTGAACGCAGGACAGGGACCAAAAGTGTAAATCTGCCAAACTATGGCCTAGCGGTGCGCTACACTTTTAACGTAGCGGTGCGCTAGCCTCAGACAGACCAGATGCAGTGTTTCTAACAGCCTGTTTGCAGCTGTTTTAACCACAACCACACATTCTCTTCTGCCTAGTCATGAAGATAAGGATCATTTTTAGTCACCACAAGGTCCCGACACTTGTACGGGTGGGATTAAGGCACGTTTTCCATGAAATGATCCTAACGGTTACCCGAAAACTATATATACCCATCCACCCCCATTGCTAAAATCACAAGAATCTTGATTTGAGAAACTCTAAGTTGAAACCTTTGTTTCATACCTGAGATTTTTGAATCGAGATTAGCATTCGGGGACCCTTCGTAAGTATTCTTTCGTTCTTTTCCTTATTTTATTGCTTTTCGAGTCAGAAAGTCAAACTTTGTTTGACTTTCAGCATTGACCAGTAATGGTCAATGCGAAGTTCGTTTGAACTTCGCAACGTGAGTGTAATCACGTTGGTCATAGTCCCTTGGGACTATGCCCACTGATTACCACGTTGTCTAGGGTCGTAGGGTAGGCGATCTAATAAATCGCCTATACCCTCGAACCCGACCCAGTTTGGTCGATCATTAGGATCCGACCAAATACATTAGGTGACCATAGTAGGTAGGGAATAACCTTCCGAGGTTATACCCTATGGTCACATCGTTTGAGTAGTTGTATGATAGGTAGTTTATATGCCTTAGGTAAATTACCAGAATACCCTTTTCATGTATAACTGGTAATTAAGCATATGTAACCTAAACTTTTGTCACATAACTGATTATGTAACATGTTTAGGCATATAACACTTGTCATAGGACTAGTTAGGCGGTCCGAACGCGTTTCACGCGAACGACGCGTTAAAGTAGCATAAGCTACCTAAACGGGTCGTAATGGGTCGTAAACAATTATGTTAGGTTTCATTTAGTAAGTGGGCTTTGTTAAACCAAATGACACGAGTCTCTACACTCGTTTGGTTTACAAACCCTAATGCTACCCAATCTTCCGATCTAGGTCCGGTTAATTAACATAGTTACCTATATTAGGTGCCGTTTGATATCCGCGATCTCTAGCATTGTTTGGTTGTTACTCAAGGACTATTGAGCAATCTCAAGTGAGTACATAGACCCCTCTTTTACTGTTTTCCAAACTGTTTTGGGGTGGAACACATGTGCCTACTTGTTACTTTCATGCTTTCCTGTTTTCACATCATATACTTGCTATGTTTATTAGTACATTTATAGTACATGATTTCATCGTTTTACATTACATTTTATGCTATGTATGTCCATTTAGTTCATACTTAGTACATCATTTCACATCACATCACATGCTATGTATGTTCATTTATTTCATACTTAGTACATCGTTTTCATCACATGCTTACATTTTGTTATGACATTTGGGTTGTTTACAATGGAACAATACATTCATTAACATTAGCTACGCCGTTCGTTAGTAGGAAGTGGTACCATAGGAATTGACAACTCCCGTTCCGGACATCCCAGGGAAAGGGGATGAAAGGAATGACCGAATTCGATATACATAAGCACAGATAGACCTTTAAGTGGTTTAAGGGTTTATCGCCTCAGTCTCAAGGCTTGGATGTATGCATTATAACAATACCGTATAGATGTTCGTATCAGTATAGCATGCATTTACACAAAACATAGCTTTGATTTAAACTCAGTTTTACTTCAATACTATGTTCTTGTGCATATGGTTTAGTGATATTTATCACTAGCCATACAGATCAGTTTGGTTACACATTACATGATTTACATTGATCATGCATTTACACATTACATGATTTACATTGATCATGCATTTACACAAAACATAGCTTTGATTTAAACCAAGTTTTACTTCAATACTATGTTCTTGTGCATATGGTTTAGTGATATTTATCACTAGCCATACAGATCAGTTTGGTTACACATTACATGATTTACATTGATCATGCATTTACACATTACATGATTTACATTGATCATGCATTTACACATTACATGATTTACATTGATCATGCATTTACACAAAACATAACGTTGATTTAAACCAAGTTTTACTTCAATACTTTGTTTTTGTGCATTTCACCTATGGTTTAGTTGATGCGTTTTCACTAGCCATACATATCATTTAGGTTACACATTACATGATTTACATTGATCATGCATTTTGACATATTATTCAATACATTTGACAAATTCATTTATACATGGACAATTTACATTGGTGGTTTGTTTGGGTAAGTGATTTAAGTAACGAGGCGTGTGTAATATGATACAAGCATGGTGGATACGCCGTTGGTACTTCCTATATATAAGTGTTTGTATGATATTACATATTATAGCGTTATTTGAATCATTTCAATTTGAGACATAGAACATTTTATACAAATAACATATTTTTCACAAGACATTGATTTACAAACAACTTAACTTATACAAACTCATTTTTACATGGTTATTCATTTAACCATGCATTATTTCTCTTATTTATACGTATCATCTGAACTTATTGTTTTTCAAATGATTTACAAAGACAAAGCAAATTACAAGGTTCATGACTAAACATTTTCTTAAACAGAGGTCATGAATCTTATTTTCACAAAACCTATGTACTCGCCGGCATTTTTATGCTGACGTACCTATTTTCACATGTGTTTCAGGATATGAAGCATAGGATTGATCAAGACATACTTAGGCGGACTTGTGCCTTAGTGACTTAAAACGAGACAAGAACTAGTTAATTTTTGTTGTATACTCTTTACTTCTTGTTTAAAGACAATGTAACTCGCTTGTTTGATGAATAAAACGAAACTTCAATATCCATGGTTGTGAAACATTAATTCTGTTACAACACTCCCCGATGTTTCCGCCACGTTTTGTATGTTCTACGTGGTCGGGGTGTGACAGAAAAGATGGTATCAGAGCTCATGGTTATAGGGAATTAGGTTATTAGTAATGCTTTGACCTAGTCTATAACCTTTCTAGGACCCTAACGCGAGTTTACTTGCGTTTAGTCATAAAACAATACCGTCACCTATCCTTAGGCGACGACCACAACAAGAACATAAACTTCAAAACCGCTTTGAAAACTAATCATCTGTTCTAGGATGATTGATTACTAGGTTTTGAACTCTCTATTATATGGTTTTGAACCCCTTTGAGTTTTCAAAATCTCATCAAGGTTTTGGGTTTTAAATAATGTGAACACGTGCAAACTGGAAGGGTGAATGCATGTATTCTGGGTTTTCTGTCTAGGCAAGCACTTCGTATACATCTCATCAGACGCGAGACCAGTTGTGCTTACCTGGGAATTCTTGGGATGAGTGTTCACTTATAGGCGAGCATGTCTTCGCGATACATTATTTTTGACCCATTTACTTTGATTTGTCACCATCTCATTTGTTTGCCTTAGGTAACAAACAAATGATCACAATTTTCATTCGTTAACATTCTGTATTGATTATCCAATAACCTTTCACTCGTTTCTTCCTCTGCCTTTCTTTTTCTTCAAGAATGTCTCTTCATCACGATGACGCCCAGATATCTGAGCAAGCAGCCAAATTCGCTCAGCGAATAGGCGAAGTAGTCCTGAAGACTGTTGAATTAGCTACTGCCATGTATCATCTCCAGGATGAAGCCACTCAAGAGTCACCAAGACAGGCAGGACCTAGTCAGGCGACAACACCATCAGCCAATAAAGCAATCGAGGAATCAAAGACCATGGATGAACGATCCCCTAAGAAGTCAAAGAAGCGAAAGGCTTCTCAGAACTTCGCCATGGTCGCTCACAATGGTAAAGCCGTCCCCAACCAACCAGCTCAACCCCCTGCTAGGAAGCCATACAACGGAACTGCACCCTTGTGCAACCAATGTAGCCTCCATCATCACCCTAGTGTGAAGTGTCGCAAATGCCAGATTTGTGGACTTATAGGTCATACAGCAAGGGTTTGCCCAACTGCAGCTGTACCAAATCAAGCTGGCGACAATCCTGCTCAAGCTCGTTTCTCACGAGGGTCTTGCTACAACTGTGGCGAGATGGGCCATTTCCAAAGGGATTGCCCAAAGCTTGCTAATGCAAATCTGACCCACGGATGAGCAGTTGGCTGAGTATAAGATGTTGCTGTCTTATGCTTTTGTTTCTTTTGTTTTCTTGTAATGTGAAACAATCTGTTGTGTTCATAAATAAATCGTTGTTCACAAAATCTGATATACAAGTATAATTACATGTGTCTATGATTTTCCTATGATACCTGCATTAAGGAACTATGTTCCTTACAAACTACTCTTGTGATTCTCTCTTTCAAGTGATCGCTCATAATTTCCTCGAAAGTTCTAAGTACTCGTTTCATTCTAAGAAACGAAGTACAGGAAATAAAGTGAAATTTATGAGTAATCGTGCTTTTTGCACATCTATACTTTTGAATCCTTGGTTGGATAACTAAGGATATTTTCAAATCTCATACCCATTACGTTTTGATTTTTTTTCAACATACACAGTACAAGTATTTCAAAACAATCTTCATGATCTCAAAACATTTCATATAGTTGAAAACAATTTTTCTAGATACATTGTCTATGTTATTTCAAAAACATTGGTCATGTTATCAAAACCAACCTTCTTAATTTCAAAATATTTCATATA
The DNA here is from genome assembly GCA_030545235.1 of Helianthus tuberosus. Lineage (NCBI taxonomy): Eukaryota > Viridiplantae > Streptophyta > Magnoliopsida > Asterales > Asteraceae > Helianthus > Helianthus tuberosus. Next base: position 57,114,830 of record CM060406.1, read on the forward strand.
GTCTGAAGACAATATTAACACAATACATTTTCTTATCAAGTGCATGGTTTCAAAAAGCATCATTCATGTCTTTCAAAAACCTTATACATAATTTCAAAATTCATCTCGCATGATTTTAATTTTTTTTTAAATATATCTATCTAATACACCTACTTTATGATTTCAAAAGTATTATATATAAGGTTTCAAAAACGTTAAACTCATTTTTCTCAAAAGAACCCCATGCATAGTTTTCAAAAATATTTTCCTCGTACATTGACTTAACCTTCAAATTCTGCTTCATATGTCGCCTTGACATATCAAGCATCTCAACTTCATAAGCATTCTTACTTCATGTTTTGACATAAGCACGTCCAGTGCAAGGTTTCAAAACATCTTCAACTTTTAAATCCATATGGGATCTTTTTATTTTCACAATTAGATCCTTGTGGATAATAGTCATACAAATCAGAGTCCTTAATTGGATTCCTTTTGTACCTTAATTCGAACATTTCGGTTCCTTAAAATCGAAATCGAATTTTCTTTTTAAAATATTTCTATCTTTATAGTTAGATTCTTGATAATGTTTAAAGTACCAAATGAAATCCACGAGATGGATTCCTAGTGTGCTTTAAATACATGTACTCTGTTAGCAGAACAAACTTCTAGTTAAACAATTTTGTGGTTATGTGACTATGTGTTTATTCATCTTATGTTTTCTTTTATGCATTTTTTGTGTTTTTAATACTCTGGATATTTGTTATCCAAATCCTCACAGGATCTTTCATATCTTCATATGAGGGATTCGTAGCAGGATATTCAAAAGGTACTACCTTTAATCCTTAAATGGGCTTCTATGTAATAGTTAAGACCCTTGGATTATATAGTACTACTCCATGATTCATAAGAGACCCTTTAGTGGTCTAGTCAAAAAAGATTGATTCACAATTTGGTTAAAGAACGACATCTAGTGATGTAGCTGAACAGACTCCTTGATAGTCTATTTAGATCATTTATTGATTTAATTAAAAGGACTCTATGGCGGTCTATTCACACTCATCACAGGTTTGTTCATTTGGTTTTACACTACACATTATAAAATAGACTGTGTGAACTGTGCAAGGAATTATCTGATTATGGACGCGTACATAATTATGAAATTTAGTGCACAGAAACACAGTAAGATTTATTATGTGTAAGAACCGATAGTGACAACAATAACGAAATGAGAACGATGTAATGGAGGTACGGTGGACGCACCAATGACGCTTCATATACTTGTATATAAGTATCCCTCTTACATTGCAATCATGATGTTATTAAAGATTACTAGAAGTTCAGAACCCTAACCAATGTTGTTCGATCTTTTCAACTTCATGTTTTCAAGCTCTCACAAGTTTCCTCTAAATAAATTTCGGGACGAAATTTCCTAAAGTAGGGGAGACTGTAACACCTGTGCCTCCACGGCCATCAAACAAATACCAAACCAATGAAATATTATATTTCATACTTGGGATTTGTAAAAAAATATGTGTATCATTTGCACATATCAATTCTCGTTCAATTCCAAACTCTAAATCACTTTCTGGAAGGTTATACGCGCACCGATGCGTAGATATAACCAGTTTAATGCAACAAACACTCCGGAATAGTGAAATAGGCTTAACATACCTTAAATAACCTTTACATAACTTAGAAATAAGTTTTGAAGGCTTGGGTATGGCAAAATCAAGTTAAATCGCTTACAGGGACTAAAATTGACAAACTGCGAAAGTATGCCAATTTGAACTGTAACAGACATTCCGGAACATGACCATAAGTTAAACACACCATAAATATCCTTTACATAGCTTAGAAATAGGCTTTAAGGGGTTCGGTGTGCTAAAATAAACTTTTGGGTCATTCAGGGACTAAAAGTGTCAAAAAGTGCACAAGTTTGCATTTTCGCGCATAACTTACGTTCTGAATACATTCGGACATCCAAAAATTTATGTAAGCATGAATATATTATGCTTTAGTGTTTGGCTTGCCAAAAATCCATTCGTCGCGTCATTTGGATCGTTTTTCGCGCTTATGCGCATTCCGTCGTAATTAAGCGAACATCGCGACCGTACGGCCAAACGAACCGACATCCGAGATATTTTTGAACACATTTTAAGTTCCCTATACTTTAACTTCATTTTAGAGCTTTGAAATGGGGTTAACGGGGCTTAAACGTGTCGAAAATGGGCTGAACGCAGGACAGGGACCAAAAGTGTAAATCTGCCAAACTATGGCCTAGCGGTGCGCTACACTTTTAACGTAGTGGTGCGCTAGCCTCAGACAGACCAGATGCAGTGTTTCTAACAGCCTGTTTGCAGCTGTTTTAACCACAACCACACATTCTCTTCTGCCTAGTCATGAAGATAAGGATCATTTTTAGTCACCACAAGGTCCCGACACTTGTACGGGTGGGATTAAGGCACGTTTTCCATGAAACGATCCTAACGGTTACCCGAAAACTATATATACCCATCCACCCCCATTGCTAAAATCACAAGAATCTTGATTTGAGAAACTCTAAGTTGAAACCTTTGTTTCATACCTGAGATTTTTGAATCGAGATTAGCATTCGGGGACCCTTCGTAAGTATTCTTTCGTTCTTTTCCTTATTTTATTGCTTTTCGAGTCAGAAAGTCAAACTTTGTTTGACTTTCAGCATTGACCAGTAATGGTCAATGCGAAGTTCGTTTGAACTTCGCAACGTGAGTGTAATCACGTTGGTCATAGTCCCTTGGGACTATGCCCACTGATTACCACGTTGTCTAGGGTCGTAGGGTAGGCGATCTAATAAATCGCCTATACCCTCGAACCCGACCCAGTTTGGTCGATCATTAGGATCCGACCAAATACATTAGGTGACCATAGTAGGTAGGGAATAACCTTCCGAGGTTATACCCTATGGTCACATCGTTTGAGTAGTTGTATGATAGGTAGTTTATATGCCTTAGGTAAATTACCAGAATACCCTTTTCATGTATAATTGGTAATTAAGCATATGTAACCTAAACTTTTGTCACATAACTGATTATGTAACATGTTTAGGCATATAACACTTGTCATAGGACTAGTTAGGCGGTCCGAACGCGTTTCACGCGAACGACGCGTTAAAGTAGCATAAGCTACCTAAACGGGCCGTAATGGGTCGTAAACAATTATGTTAGGTTTCATTTAGTATGTGGGCTTTGTTAAACCAAATGACACGAGTCTCTACACTCGTTTGGTTTACAAACCCTAATGCTACCCAATCTTCCGATCTAGGTCCGGTTAATTAACATAGTTACCTATATTAGGTGCCGTTTGATATCCGCGATCTCTAGCATTGTTTGGTTGTTACTCAAGGACTACTGAGCAATCTCAAGTGAGTACATAGACCCCTCTTTTACTGTTTTCCAAACTGTTTTGGGGTGGAACACATGTGCCTACTTGTTACTTTCATGCTTTCCTGTTTTCACATCATATACTTGCTATGTTTATTAGTACATTTATAGTACATGATTTCATCGTTTTACATTACATTTTATGCTATGTATGTCCATTTAGTTCATACTTAGTACATCATTTGACATCACATCACATACTATGTATGTTCATTTATTTCATACTTAGTACATCGTTTTCATCACATGCTTACATTTTGTTATGACATTTGGGTTGTTTACAATGGAACAATACATTCATTAACATTAGCTACGCCGTTCGTTAGTAGGAAGTGGTACCATAGGAATTGACAACTCCCGTTCCGGACATCCCAGGGAAAGGGGATGAAAGGAATGACCGAATTCGATATACATAAGCACAGATAGACCTTTAAGTGGTTTAAGGGTTTATCGCCTCAGTCTCAAGGCTTGGATGTATGCATTATAACAATACCGTATAGATGTTCGTATCAGTATAGCATGCATTTACACAAAACATAATTTTGATTTAAACCCAGTTTTACTTCAATACTATGTTCTTGTGCATATGGTTTAGTGATATTTATCACTAGCCATACAGATCAGTTTGGTTACACATTACATGATTTACATTGATCATGCATTTACACAAAACATAGCTTTGATTTAAACCAAGTTTTACTTCAATACTATGTTCTTGTGCATATGGTTTAGTGATATTTATCACTAGCCATACAGATCAGTTTGGTTACACATTACATGATTTACATTGATCATGCATTTACACATTACATGATTTACATTGATCATGCATTTACACATTACATGATTTACATTGATCATGCATTTACACAAAACATAACGTTGATTTAAACCAAGTTTTACTTCAATACTTTGTTTTTGTGCATTTCACCTATGGTTTAGTTGATGCGTTTTCACTAGCCATACATATCATTTAGGTTACACATTACATGATTTACATTGATCATGCATTTTGACATATTATTCAATACATTTGACAAATTCATTTATACATGGACAATTTACATTGGTGGTTTGTTTGGGTAAGTGATTTAAGTAACGAGGCGTGTGTAATATGATACAAGCATGGTGGATACGCCGTTGGTACTTCCTATATATAAGTGTTTGTATGATATTACATATTATAGCGTTATTTGAATCATTTCAATTTGAGACATAGAACATTTTATACAAATAACATATTTTTCACAAGACATTGATTTACAAACAACTTAACTTATACAAACTCATTTTTACATGGTTATTCATTTAACCATGCATTATTTCTCTTATTTATACGTATCATCTGAACTTATTGTTTTTCAAATGATTTACAAAGACAAAGCAAATTACAAGGTTCATGACTAAACATTTTCTTAAACAGAGGTCATGAATCTTATTTTCACAAAACCTATGTACTCGCCGGCATTTTTATGCTGGCGTACCTATTTTCACATGTGTTTCAAGATATGAAGCATAGGATTGATCAAGACATACTTAGGCGGACTTGTGCCTTAGTGACTTAAAACGAGACAAGAACTAGTTAATTTTTGTTGTATACTCTTTACTTCTTGTTTAAAGACAATGTAACTCGCTTGTTTGATGAATAAAACGAAACTTCAATATCCATGGTTGTGAAACATTAATTCTGTTACAACACTCCCCGATGTTTCCGCCACGTTTTATATGTTCTACGTGGTCGGGGTGTGACAATACCCAGTATGGGCTACCCAAGAAAATGTCTATACTCAAAGACTCTAAGTGTTTGAAGAAGGGTTGTGTCATCTACATGGCACAAGTGATTATTGATGAGCCGAAGCCCAAGATTGGGGACATCCCCGTCATTTCTGAATACCCTGGTGTTTTTCCTGAAGAACTACCTGGTTTGCCACCAGATAGGCAAGTAGAATTCAGAATTGACATTATTCCTGGATCAGCACCAGTTGCAAGGGCGCCTTATAGGTTGGCACCAACAGAGATGAAGGAATTGAGAACGCAGCTAGATGATTTGCTAGCCAAGGTTTCATCAAACCTAGTTCGTCTCCTTGGGGAGCACCAGTTTTATTTGTCAAGAAGAAGGATGGATCGATGCGTCTGTGCATCGACTACCGTGAGCTTAATAAAGTTACTATCAAGAATAGGTATCCTTTGCCCAGAATAGACGATCTGTTTGATCAACTTCAAGGGGCAAGTTTCTTCTCGAAGATTGACTTGAGGTCGGGCTACCATCAATTGAAGGTTAGAGATGAAGACGTGCACAAAACAGCATTTAGGACTCGTTATGGTCATTACGAGTTCCTAGTGATGCCTTTTGGGCTCACTAATGCACCGGCCGCGTTCATGGATCTCATGAATCGCGTTTGCAAGCCGCACTTAGATAAATTCGTCATCGTCTTCATCGACGACATTCTCATCTACTCAAAGAACCAAGCTGACCATGAGAAGCATCTTCACTATATTCTGGAACTACTTCGTAAAGAAAAGCTCTATGCCAAATTCTCGAAGTGTGAATTCTGGCTTCGGGAAGTCCAATTTCTTGGACATGTTGTTAGTGAGCGTGGTATCCAAGTAGATCCCGCTAAAGTTGAAGTTGTCATGAATTGGCATGAGCCAAAGACGCCTACAGAAATACGTAGCTTCCTAGGTTTGGCAGGATACTATAGGCGATTCATTGAAAACTTCTCAAGGATTACTGATATTTGAACATGTCTGCAAAATTTCACGTCAATCGGAAGTCTAGATTAGGAGTTATGCTTAATGACGTATTTATAAACATTTTATTAATTAAATGGCGTCATTAGCGTAAAACCTATCTAAGCCCAAATTTTGACACCAAACCTTTTACCTACTGAAGTAAAATAATATTTTGGGATTTTTAAAGATTTTTAATTATTTTTAAACTGATCATAAGCTAGGTTTATCGCCTTAATTCGGTTAATACTGAATATACCCTTTTCGGGTATAAAATGAGTTTTACAAGTCCTTTTGATACCAATCCAATTGCTACTGATTTTAAATATTAAATGGAGTATTTTGAACCTGTTTAACTGATCAGGAAACTCAGAATCCTATTTTAACCCGTACGTCGCTTAAAACGGCTTTATACGCGTATTATACGCATAGTTAGGGTTTAAAACTATTTTGGCATATAAGACTTATAACCAAATATTATAACCTGTTAAAATAAACCATTTTACTGATTTAATCAGACCCGGATCACATAAGATAAATTAATTCCTTTTATAATCTTTAAAATGACCAAAATACCCCTACGGGGCTTAATATGAGATTAAACTCGTTATGGGCATAACGGAAGGTATCCTACTGATATCACAACGTATTTAAGGCATATTAACTTAGGAAACCTGTTTAGGACTCTTACGGTTACCCGTTACGCTTATTACGCGTTCGGTTCGGTTTATGTAACTAGTTTACATAAATTAGCCGAAACGGGTCAAACCTTATCGATTTTATCTCAAAATCCAGAATGTGTATAATATACCCATATTAAGCAAGTCTTCAAACTTGTCGGGTCTAAATCACATTCTATCCGGTCTTCGCTTAATCGTGCGTACGAACCGTATCTTTAAAACTAACCGGTCTAAGCTTAAGCTTAACTAAAGACCCGTTAGGATTCTAATAGGTTATTATAAACCTTCGTTCCAGATTAGGAGAACCAGCAAAAGATACTTGCACTCGCTGATTTTTTATCTATACTTGCTCAGGTAAATACTTTTAACTTATTTCCCTATACGGGCTTGGGGTACGGTATATAAAATACCGCTTGGTCGGACATTGAATCTTTAATTGTATGATGGTTAAAGTATTGAGATGTTTCGTTTAAATTGTTTTGTTTGCTTAAAGCCTTTGGGGGTTAATGACCGTGTCCCGGATATCCCTGGCATCATTTTACGAAATGGCCACGACCTTAGCACTCAGGTGTAGGCGTACACCTGTCAGTGTCTCATAAATAAAGTGGTGTGTCCATTAATCTTTAACCCGGCTCGATCCGGGCTACTGAACGCATAAGGAACATGTAAATCCTTTACAAGTTTATATAATTAAATAAGTAACCCAAGTTATAAAATATTATTTGTGCCTTGTGCCTTAAATGCATTTTCTTAAACTCTTTTCAAAATGAGTCGGTTGATTGTATTTACCAGTGTAAACTGACGTATTTTTCTTAAAAAGGTTAAGTGCAGGTACTACGCGTAATAGGCTGGCTTGTCTCCTAGCATCCACAATAAGTCTCGCAAGCTTGGGTGTCTTAGACTGTTGAACGCTGTTTCCTTTTATTTTGATCTACCTGTGGGTTTATATTCAACTAATTGTGATACTTAATATTACAATATCGTTTGGTTGAAATGAATCTATACTTTGCTTCCGCTGTGCATTTAAATATTATGTTGTTTGACTATTATGTTGCCAACCACGTCATGATACTCCCCCACCGGGCCCACCGGTAACACGTGGAAAAATCGGGGTGTGACAACAAATAAGCCACTTGATGATCGAGTGTAGCCGTTTGCGTAATTAATTGAAAGTTTGCGCAATGAAGGGTTAAAAGCATCAACATGTTAATTCTTACCTCCGAGTGACCTTTTAACACACTGGGAGCTTCATGATAGTTGATTATACTCTCGGGAATGCCAATTATTGGCCATCTAAGGTTTTTATGCCTATAAGTAAAGTTACGCGCAACTTTGCAAGTTAGAGGGGCTAAAAGTGTCAATATGTTTAATTATACCTCTGAATAACCTTTTAGAGAACCTGAAGCATTGTGATGTTTAATAATACTCTCAAGAATTCCTAATATGGATTAGATGAGGCTTCAATGCTATTAAACGATGATATGCGCAAGTTTGCGCATTAGAGGGACCTAAAGCGTCAACTTTTGAATCTACGCCTTTTGGTGACCATTTAAGCGACCGAGAGCGTAGAAATAATTAAACCCATGCTTGGGAATGCCCATTATGGGCCATGGAAGGCTTGGATATCATTAAATGACATTTCACGCTACTTTGTGCGATTAAAGGACTATTTGCGTCAAACTGCAAAAGTATGTCGATTCGTATGGTATCGAACCTTCCATAATATGATCGTAACTTAAACGTACCCTAAATATCCCTTACATAGCTTAGAAATAGGCTTAGAGGTGTTTCGTGCGCAAAAATAAACTTTTAAGTCAAACATGGACTAAAAGTGTCAAAAAGTGCACAAGTTTGCATTTTCGCGCATATCTTACGTTCTGAATGTATCCGGGTATCCAAAAACTTATGTAACCACTAAAATATTTTATTTTAGTGTTCGGCATGATAAAATTCCATTCGTTCCGTAATTTGGGTCGTTTTTCGCGTCAGTTCGTGTTTCGTCGTAATTAGACGAACAACATGACCGTACGGCCAAACGAACCGACATCCGACATGTTTTTGAGCATGTTCATGTCCCTCATATCTAGGCATCATTGTAGAGCCTTGGGAATGGCTTAACGGGCCTTAAACGTGCCTAAAATGACCTTAATTGCTCACAGGGACCAATTCTGTAATTTCTGGAACTATGTTTGCTGGTTTGGACTTGCAGGTGGGCCGCGTAAGCTGCCTAGGTCCCCTACGCAGGTTGCATGAGGTGATCAGAAGCAGAAAACAGGTTCTGGTTGTTGGTTTTGATGAAAACTGGTTTCCATACTCACAATTAACAATCTAGGGGCTGTTGTGGGCGCCCATAGTATTGAAAAGACAATGGGTAGGATGTGTACGGTCCATATTTAATCACGTTTATCGAGGAACGATCCTAACGGTCCTCTAAATCCTATAAATATCCCCATTAATTTTGGTTTTCATTTGCACCACATTTCATTTATGCTTGCTCTCTGAATTCTTGGAGGATCTTGAGCTTCTTGAGAACCTCCTTCTGTCCATAGGACCTCTTATAAGTGTCCTTTCGTGACTTGTTCGTTTTATTTAGCGTTTATAGCCGAAAAGTCAAGCGTTTTCGATAAACGTTTTGACTTTTAAATGGTTGAGCCATTGTTCGCAACAAGCATGGCTACGTGACCGTAATTAGGTAGGTGTTAAACCCTCAAAAGGGCACCTCCTAATTACCACGTTTACTCAGTCAATTGTCGGGTCAAACTTCTTAATAAAAAGTCAAACGAGTCGGTTTTTACTAATAAATTCATAACTAATAATACAGAAGTTATGGAACATGTTTTAACACTTAAATAGCTTAGTAATTAATATAAGAACATGTTTAAGCATGTTCTACCCGACAATTCTAAGTATAGGCTCGGTTCGGAACCGAAAGTCGCAAAAGTAGACTTTTACTTTGACTTTCAGTTCTGACCTGATTTAGCTTAGTTTAGACATGCCTTAGGATTCTATTAGGACCAGGTTATAGCTTAGTGTAACCCTCTGAGGTTATACAACTTGGATCCTTAGTTATCCTATTCATTTGCATGTTTCCGTTATATGCTTAAATGTTGACCATTATGCCCTTTTGACCTTAAAACGAGATTTTTGAAAATGTGAGAGGATAGAAACCTTTATTACTGAATTATAAACTTGTCCCTAAAATTTGACATCAGTTTGAGGTCTAGATTAGGAGTTATGCTAATTAGCGTAAATGAAAAGCTTTTTATTAATTAAACGACTTAATTAGCATATAGCCTATCTAAACCCAATTTTTGATAACAAACTTTTTACCCACTGATTTAAAATAATATTTTGGGATTTTTGAAGATTTTTATTTATTTTTAGGATGAGCATAACATAGAGTTATACCTTTGATTCGGTAATTGTCGGTTTTGCCCTTTTGGCCTATAAAATGAGTTTTACAAATCATTTTGATACCAAACCTTTTTCTACTGATCTTATATGATAAATAATATAATTTAAGCCTTCTGGAATAATAAAATTATCAGCTTTCATTATAAAACCCGGAAATCGCTTAAAATCGTCTTTTTACGCGTTTTAAACACATAGTATGTATTAAAACTATTTTAAATATATAAGACTTGACACCTACTGATATTTTTAGTAAATTTTCATAATTAAACAGTAGGCAAAAGTTTTAAACTCATAATTCTAATTTTGACCTTTAAAGCTTATGTGAAATTACCAAAATGCCCCTTCGGTGCATAGTTTGGTTATAATTAATAAATTTCACATAATTGCAATACCACACTGATATAACTTATTAAAGTAAGTATTTTTGCTGATTATATCAGACCTGAAACTCAGATTTATATTTAAACTCTTTTAAAGCTTTAAAATGACCAAAATACCCATACGGGGCATAAGTTGAGTTTAATTTCGTTTTGGGCATAATGGAAGGTATCCTATTGATATCACGACATATTTAAGACATATTAACTTAGGAAACCTGTTCATGATTCATTTGGTTACCCGTTACGCACTTTTCGCGTTCGGATCGGTTTATGTAACTAGTTTTCATAAATTAGCCGAAACGGGCCAAACCTCATCATTTTTATCTCAAAATCCATAATGTGTTTAGTTTACCCATATTATACAAGTCTTTAGACTTTTCGGGTCTAAAACACACTCTAATCCGGTCTTCGCCTAATCGTGCGTTTTGAACCGTATCTTCTTTTAAAACTAACCGGTCTAAGTTTAGGCTTAATTAAGACCCGTTAGGAATCTAATAGGTTATTAAAACCTTCGTTCCAGATTAGGAGACCGGTAAATGCTATTTGCACTTGCTGATTGAATACGGTTGAGATAAATTTGAATATTTGCTCAGGTAAATACTCTTAACTTATTTTCCCTAAACGGGCTTGGGATACGGTATTATAATAATACCGCTTGGTCGGGTGTGTAGTCATTTAAATCGGATTGTGATTAATGTATTTACATAACTCGTTTTAATCTGTATTATTTGGTGTATGGCCTTTGGGGGTTAAATGACCATGTCCCGGATATCCTTGGCATCATTCAAAGAAATGTCCACGACCTAAGCACGGGGTGTAGGCATACACCTGACAGTTGCATATGTAAAAACTGGTAATCCACTTAAAGTAATCAACCTTGTGGGCATTATACCTGTGGCGTGTTAATTAATCTTGACCGGCTCTTCTAACCGGCACTGACAGACGACAAATAAGTAAAACTGTATACAAGATTATTTTTAAATAATTGTCCCAAGTTATAAAAGATATTTTGTGTCGTGTGCATACAAACTAATTTTGTTACTCTTTTCAAAATGAGTCAGTTAATTGTATTTACCAGTGTAAACTGACGTATTTTCCAAAAAGGCTAAGTGCAGGTACTAGAAGAAATAGGCTGGCTACTCCTGTCATCATTAACCAAGTCTTGCAAGCTTTAGATGTTAAAGTCTATTGAACAATGATCTTTTATCTTTTGATCCGCCTGTGGATCCTTTACAGTCCGGTTGTAATACTTTGATATTACTTTTTATTCGGTTTGTAATGTGATTCATCTTTTGCTTCCGCTGTGCATTTAAATTGTGTTGTTTGACTATGATGATATCAGCTACGTCACGATACTCCCCACCGGGCCCACTGGTAATACGTGGAAATATCGGGGTGTGACACATCGTCATCAAAATTCCAATCCTCTACATTTCCTTCAACCACATCTCCCTTATCAAGATCTTCATTTGTCAGATAATGCTCAACAGTTATATCTTCATCGCCAGATTCATCAGACAGGCTTGACAAACTTGCCTCAGCCTGAACTGGACTTTTGCCTTTATCCCCCACCAGCTCCACTTCCGGACTCCCCTAAACTGCAACATCGGTTGCAGTTTTCGTAGCTTGTGTACTACATGGCTGCTCCCTCAGCTGTGAAGCGTTAGGATCCTTGTCATGGTCAAGATCATCTTGTATCTTCTTAAGCTCATTAAGTTTGCACTAAGCTTGAACTTGCAGTTGCCTATTGGCGTTACTCCCCCCCTGAGGAGCAAATAGCTCCACAAGCTCAGAAACTATTCTTTGAATTTGTTCATTTGCAGCAACAAGTTCTTGATGTCTTGCAAAAGAAGCGACATCATGCTTAATGAGAATAGACAACTGGTGAGCTTGATGATTCAAAGTAGAAATCATCCCAATAAGATGTTTTTCATGAGCTTCAGATTTCTTTCGTAGCCAATCAATGGTTTTCTGCTGTGCTTTGATCAACTCTTGATTGGCACGAATAGTCTTTGTTTGTTCAACCAAGAACTTGTGAACTTCTGCAAACTTATTAGGCACGTAGACAGGAAAAGTTGGACATTCAATATTACTAAGTTCAGCTATAGCACGAGGTCTTGGTGGCATTGATGTAGGTCTTGGACCATCAGGCCTTGCAGTTGGAATTCTTGGACCCACATCAATTTTAGGGCGTACACCATGTGGCTTTTGAGCAGCTGGTGTCTTTAACCTAGGGTCAGACAGTCTCTGATCTCTTGGACGCATAAAGCATTGAAGAGAACCTGGCGGCATTCCAACAAATACTGGTGGAGCAGAAGTCATGCTAACTCTAGAGCTAGACGAGGTAGCAAACAAATTTCCAGAACTCGGTAAAGCTAGAAATCAACTGAAAAACTGTACGGTAGGAATAGCAGATGTAATCACATGACAAGTAGTACTTACTGTCACGGCCCCGGCCCGGTTTGATCCAGTCCAGAAGCCGCGGGACAGAAACCCCGTGGTATTTATTTAATTTGGCAGCTGAATAATTAACAGGATTGTTTAAAACTTGAAAATGCCCGATTATTTTATTTCATAATTAGGGATAAACCCCGTAATTTACAATAAGGGAATTTCACTGGGAAATCCCTATTTTACCAAAAACGTGTTTCCTTATTTTTATTAAGCCACTTCTTCAAGCTTGTAGTGCTACACTGCACTTTTTCCTGGATCATAGCATATCACCTGAAACATGTTTTAAAAAGGTTTTATCAACAGAGAAATACTGGCGAGTCATTCAAGTTGCACAAAACGACACATTGTTATAATATACAGTATTAAGGGTGATTACATTGTTTTTATCAACCAATTACCCCAAATCGGTATTTGTCATTCGACTGTATCTGTGACTATGGTCAGATCACCCATTGGCTAACTCGTTGTCCAATGGTGACGGGAAACAAGTAATGTATACAAAACCCCACATACCGGCAGTAATTGAAGATTACAAAGACTTAATCCCTGTAATTATAACCTTGAAAACATTTAGGGTATTGTAAAGAAATTTGATAAAAATAGAATGACTCACATTGCAGATTTAAACGGGTAGAGTTTAGCCTACTGATTAGCCTTGTAATCTAATTTAAATAACAATGCACACGAACTAGGTCAGTAACTAATACAGCATTTACGATAACTCACGAGATTAAAATCCTCACAACGAATGACAAAGTGCAATACTTAAACATCCATCGAATTCACGACAAATGACAAAGTATAGCCCTAATGTGGGCAGCACTTAAACATCCATTGGATTGATTTCAATCGATCGGACATTGAATCGTAGCAGCGATTGAGTTAATACCCTGTATCGTAGCAGCGTCGTGATCCCTAAAAGCTTGTTTTCTGCAGAATTTGGTTGTTTTGAAGTGAAAATTTCGAGTGCAGATGAATGCCCCATACACAGGCTACTTATAGCCTGATTTCTAGTCTTACGCAGCCCGCGTAAGCCTTAACAGACTTTTACGCGGCCCGCGAGAGCCCCTAGTCTACGTGTAGGTTTGATGTGTCACGAGTAGGCTTTCCAGGTGGACGACACATGGCTTGAACATCTATCTGGAACAATTTTAAGTTGACGCGGCCCGCGTAAACTTTCCTTAAGGTTTACACGGCCCGCGTGAAACCAGAAAATTTATTTTTATTGATTTTTTATATGGATTAGGGTTTCAGGGGTCCGGGTTTTCACTTATGGGTCGTTTAGGGACATTTTTGAAGGTCCTTACATCCTCCCCACCTTATTTAAAATCTCGTCCTCGAGATTTATTGAAATAAGTGAGGATATTTTCGCTTCATTTCCGACTCCAGCTCCCAGGTGTATTCGGGTCCTCTTTTTGAATCCCACTTGACCTTAACCAGTACATGTCTTTTGTGTTTGAGGAACTTGATCTTTCTGTCTTCTATTTGAAGTGGTTTCTCCACGAACTTCAACTTTTCATTTACCTCTATGTCTTGAAGAGGTACTACAAGGGATTCGTCAGATAGACTTTTCTTGAGGTTGGATACATGAAATACGTCATGTACCCCGGCTAACTCTTCTGGTAGTTGTAAACGATAGGCAACTGATCCTATGCATTGGATTACTAGAAATGGTCCTATGTATCTTGGACTTAGCTTTCCTTTCTTACCGAACCGAACTACTCCTTTCCAAGGAGAAACTTTCAAGAGTACCTTGTCTCCAACTAGAAATTCTAGCGGATGGCGTCTATTGTCTGCATAACTCTTTTGATGATCTCGAGCCGTTTTCAACCTTTCTTTGATTTGAGTGATCTTGTCGGTGGTTTCTTGTACTATTTCAGGACCGGATAATTGACTTTCTCTTATTTATGCCCAACAAACTGGAGTTCTACACTTTCGTCCATATAGTGCTTCGAACGGGGCAGCTTCAATGCTTGAGTGATAACTATTGTTATAGGAGAATTCAATTAAGGGTAGGTGGTCATCCCAGTTTCCACCAAAATCTATCACACATGCCCTAAGCATGTCCTCCAAGGTTTGGATCGTCCTTTCACTTTGTCCGTCTATTTGAGGATGGTATGCAGTGCTTAAATTTAGTCGGGTTCCCATTGCTTCCTGGAAACTTGTCCAGAAGTGGGAAGTGAAACGACTATCTCTATCTGATACAATGGAGAGTGGGACTCGATGTAAGGATACTACTTCATCTACGTACAATTTTGCTAACCTTTCCATGCTAAAGGTTTCTTTCATGGGTAGGAAATGAGCTGATTTGGTTAATCGATCCACAATTACCCAAATTGCGTCATTACCATTTCTGGTTTTGGGCAACTTAGTAACAAAATCCATTGTTACGAGCTCCCATTTCCATACAGGCATTTCTAATTGTTGAAGTAGCCCTGAAGGTTTCTGGTGTTCTGCCTTAACTTGTGAACAAGTTAGACACTTAGATACATATCTTGCTATGTCCTTTTTCATACCTATCCACCAGAAATTATTTCTTAAATCTTGGTACATCTTATTATTACCAGGATGCATGGTATACCTAGATTTATGGGCTTCCTCTAAAATCTTATTTCTTAATTCTCCCTGCTTAGGTACCCAAATCCTTCTTTTGTGGAATCTCCAAATTCCATCACTTCCTTGCTCTAATTCCTTTATTCGCCCTTTCATTCCTTCAGCATCATCCTTGATTGTTGTTTCTTGAATGTTTTTCAGTTGTTCCATTAAGTCTAATTGTAGACTTAATCTAAGAGCACGAACTCGTCATTGTTTCTCATGATGCTTACGACTTAAGGCATCAGCAACTATGTTTGCTTTTCCTTCGTGATATTGAATATCACAGTCGTAGTCACTTAGGATTTCCATCAATCTCCTTTGCCTCATGTTCAATTCTTTTTGCCCAAATATGTATCTTAAGCTTTTATGGTTTGTATAGACAGTAAACTTACTTCCATACAGATAGTGTCTCTAAATCTTAAGGGCAAAAATTATTGACCCTAATTCTAAGTCATGCGTTGTATAGTTTTCCTCATGCTTTTTCAATTGCCTTGAAACGTATGCAATTGCCTTCTTGCGTTGCATTAGCACACATCCCAATCCTAGCTTAGAAGCATCACAGTAAACTTCAAAATCCTTTATTCCTTCTGGTAAGGCTAAAATTGGAGCTTTTGTTAATTTATGCTTTAAGATCTTAAAAGCTTCCTCTTGCCTAGGTCCCCATTCAAACTTCACTGCTTTACAGGTTAGCTTAGTTAATGGCACAGCTATTTTAGAAAAATCCTTAATGAATCGTCTATAGTATCTGGCTAACCCTAGAAAACTCCTAATTTCTATAGCTATTTGCGGGACCTTCCATTTGGTTATCGCTTCTATTTTGGAAGGATCTACATGAATACCTTCGTGATTTACCAGGTGTCCTAAAAATTGCACCTCCTGTAGCCAAAATTCACACTTCGAGAATTTGGCATAAAGCTTTTCCTTTCTTAACAAAGTTAAGAGTGCATGCAGGTGCTGACAATGCTCGTCCTGATTTTTGGAATAAATGAGTATATCGTCGATGAAGACAATTACAAATTTATCCAAGTACGGTTTACAGATCCTATTAGCGTTTGTTAGTCCGAAGGGCATGACTGTAAACTCATAGTGACCATACCTAGTTCGGAAAGCAGTTTTAGGTATGTCTTCTTCTTCTACTTTCAACTGATGGTATCCTGAGCGTAAATCTATCTTAGAAAAATACCTAGCTCCTTGAAGTTGATCGAAAAGATCATCAATCCTAGGTAATGGGTATCGATTCTTAATTGTAACCTTATTCAATTCCCTATAATCGATACACATTCGCATTGACCCATCTTTCTTCCTTACAAACAACACTGGAGCTCCCCACGGGGATGAACTAGGTTGTATAAATCCTTTGCTTAATAATTCATCTAACTGCTTTTTCTGTTCTAACATTTCGGTGGGTGCTAACCGATAAGGTGCCTTGGCTATCGGTGTAGTTCCAGGAATTAGATGAATTCTAAATTCTACTTCCCTATTGGGTGGTAATCCCGATAGTTCTTCTGGGAATACATTTGGGTATTCTGATACTACTGGAATTTCTTTAAGTTCCTTACCTTTCGTGTTAATGATTACTGAAATCATCTATATTACTTCTTGTTTTCTTGAATAACTGGCCAACTTCATTACTGAAATGAATTTAAGTGGCTTACATGGCTTATCTCCTGTAATCACCACTAATTCTCTAGTGGGTGTATGAATTTCTATGGAATTTTTATCACAAAGAATTCGAGCATGGTTGGCTACTAACCAATCCATTCCTAATAAAACATCAAATCCAGCTAAATTCATAGGTAACAGGTTTGCAGAAAATTTATGACCTAAGAGTTCTATCTTTCCTTCTCGCAAAACCTTATTTATGTTAATAGAATTCCCATCTGCCGTTTCTACCGTAAAAATTTGTCTAAGGTTGGTTAAGGGTAGGTTAAGAGCTTGGCAGAATGAAGTATTTATAAAACTTTGGTTTGCACCAGAGTCAAATAATACTTTTGCATAAACGTCGTGAACTAAGAACGTACCAGCTATCACATCAGGGATTAGCTCTGCTTCCTGAGTAGTCAACTGGAAGGCTCTTGCGTTTCTCTTGGTAGTTCATTCTGCAGGTTTAGCCTTATTATCTGCTAGTTTGATCAACTTAGGGCATTCTGGTTTGAAATGCCCAGCTTCTCCACAGTTATAGCAGACCCTTGTTTTCTTTCTGCAATCTTCTTCACGATGTCCTATAGCTTTGCAGAAGTTGCAGGGTTCATTACATTTTCCAAAATGTTTCTTTTTACAGTTCATGCAGAACGGCGGAGTGGAAGATTGCCCAGTTTCTCTTTTCTTGAAATTGCTATTATTACCCACACGAATTCCTTGGGTAATTTTCTGAGCCAATTCCTTCTTCCTATTTTCTTCGCTCGTACGCACCAATCCGTCTGTCAAAGTGTTGGCTAATTCCACCGCATCATCGATCGTGCGAGGCCTTGCAGCTTTGACAATATCGCGGATTTCGCTAATTAAACCCCAGATGTAGCGAGAAATAAGTACCGGCTCTGGTGAAGCCAGAGTAGGCACAATTCGAGCATATTCGAAAAACTTCGAAGTATACCCTCGGCAATTAACATCCACCATTCGGTGGCTCAGGAATTTATTCGCCATCTGCTCTTTTTCATATTCTTGGCAGAATTTTCTTTCCACCAGACGCTTAAACTCCTCCCAATTCATGGCATAGGCCATGTCACTTCCCTTGGCTTGTAATACCGTATTCCACCATTCTAATGCTTCTTCCTTAAAAAGGTGAGAAGCATACATGACTTTATCCTCCTCGGCACATTTACTTATTTTGATTACTGCCTCGGTTTTCTCCAACCAACGCAGCGCCGCAGTCGCCCCTTCATTGCCTGCAAACTCAACAGGTTTACAGGCAAGGAATTCCTTGTAAGTGCAACCAGGCGTTGCAGCTTTCATTCTTTTGAGAATTGGGGCTTGCAGTACATCATTATCATTATTATTAATGTTACCGCCTCCATTTATGCTATTACTGAAGTTGTCTTCATGAGTACGTTTACTAGGAATAATTTGTTGAGGTTCAACTGGATTTCGAGCAGCAGCAAGAATTGCTGGAATAGCATTGGCTATTCCCTGAGCTACTATATTCTCGATATCTTGCCTATTCAGAAATTGATCTTCATGGTTTTGTTCGGATTGGTTAACTTCGTTAACGGGTTCATTACCAGCGTGTTCCATCTGGTAATTAGTATATAGAAGTGATTAGCAGAAAATAATTAACAACCAAACATAACAAAACAATCGCACATAATCCCATCAACATGTATAGCCAAAATTGTCGATTTTTCGACGTTCGATATTTTATATATTATAATAGGCATCCGTACACACAAGTTATCTTACAAAAGTTTTATTTTTAAGTTATTTCATATAATTATATTTTTATTATTATATTATTATTAAACACACGTTCCCACAACCACATATGATCCCTGTTAAATGGCACTTCAGAAACGACGTTCTCTCTCGTCGTACTTCCAGGATATCCATTCTCCTATATCCCTAATTCGGTTCCCTGCATCAATCAGTTCCTCGCCATAATGGCGGAGTTCAGCCAAATTCTCGGAGCTCATAGGTGGGTGGAGTGGAGGCTTCGTATCAAATTGGGGGGGAAAAGGTATTAGGGTTATTCAGGAGATTTTGAAACTGCCAGTCAGTGGTCCACCATTCCTCCAGCTCTCCTAGAGGTCGAGGGTTGACAAGGGGATCGGGAATAGCAGGTTCCAGATTGACTGGAAGTTGGGCTTCAGCTGGGTAATTGAAAAGAGTCTCATTGGCAGGTCTGATGAGGTCGCTATTTGCTAGTTGGCGGTCCAGCTCTTCCCAGGGTGGCATTTCTTGAGCTTGCCTTGAACTCTCTCCAATCTCTATTCCTTTGCCCTTATCTTTGGGATTCTCGGTCTTTACTTTTTGTGTTGCTGGCCTCTTCCTACGCACACGCCTCCAGCCTACAAGTCTTCTTCTTTTCTTTAGTTTAGGTTTTTCCTGAGGTTGGGCTTGGAATACCATTGGCTCTTCAGTGTAAGCCTGATAGTCCGTAAAGGTATTGGTGATATCCATATTTGAACTATGAATAGAAAAGTTTTGAAGTGCTTCTGATAGTTCATTCATGCTGTTAACATACAAGAAGAAACATACAAAATTCTAAGTTAAAATTTGGTAAATTAAATTTTCACAGAATCACAGAATGGCAATCAGAAAAATTAAGTATTAATTATGAATATCTGATACAATTATTAAAACGAAATATTGCGATTTATATATATATATATATATATTACAATTTACAACTAAAATTTGAAATATACTAGTGGTTATACATCCGTAAATTATTTTAGTCTAGCTAGGTTATAGGAGTATTATTCTCAACACGCGTTTATGTAAAGTTTATCTTCTACTAGGTTGTTATCTAAGGGATGAAGTTCTTTTAAAGTTTCTCGCTCGTATGAGACATAGGTGTTGGTATTGGTTTGGCGATTCAACTATAAGTTAACATTTACTGCTGTAGTGGCTAACATGTAGAGATTTTCCCATTGTTCATCTAATTCATCTTCCCATGGTGGGTTATTACCTGTTTCCTGAGTCTCCTTATTAATTATCACTTCTTTTGTTTGTGACTTCCTTATTTTCTCTTGACTTTTTCTAATAATCCAACTTTTTTTCTTAATGGTAAGTGGTTTTTCAAACTGTGCCTTACGAATAAATATTCCTTCCTCAGTATCTGCTGAGTATCTTGAGGAATTTGATTGGAATGGGGTTCCCTTATCTTTTGGTGAACTACCTAATTGACGATAGATGTCCGAAATTCTTTGCTTACCCATATTGTAAACTAACAAATACTAAAATAACAAAAAAAAACACATAATCACAAAATGAAAATCAGAAAATTAAGTATTTCTAAATACTTAATTGGCTTAAATCAGTGGCTCTGATACCACCTTTTTCTGTCACGGCCCCCGGCCCGGTTTGATCTGGTCCAGAAGTCGCGGGACAGAAACCCCGTGGTATTTATTTAATTTGGCAGCGGAATAATTAACAGGATTGTTTAAAACTCGAAAATGCCCGATTATTTTATTTCATAATTAGGGATAAACCCCGTAATTTACAATAAGGGAATTTCACTAGGAAACCCCTATTTTACCAAAAACATGTTTCCTTATTTTTATTAAGCCACTTCTTCAAGCTTGTAGTGCTACACTGCACTTTTTTTCTGGATCATAGCAGATCACCTGAAACATGTTTTAAAAAGGTTTTATCAGCATAGAAATACTGGCGAGTCATTCAAGTTGCACAAAACGACACATTGTTATAATATACAGTATTAAGGGTGATTACATTGTTTTTATCAACCAATTACCCTAAATCGGTATTTGTCACTCGACTGTATCTGTGACTATGGTTAGATCACCCATTGGCTAACTCGTTGTCCAATGGTGACGGGAAAAAGTAATGTATACAAAATCCCACATACCGGCAGTAATTGAAGATTACAAAGACTTAATCCCTATAATTATAACCTTGAAAACATTTAGGGTTTTGTAAAGCAATTTGATAAAAAGAGAATGACTCACATTGCAGATTTAAACGGGCAGAGTGTAGCCTACTGATTAGCCTTGTAACCAAATTTAAATAACAATGCACATGAACTAGGTCAGTAACTAATACAGCATTTACGATAACTCACGAGATTAAAATCCTCACAACGAATGAAAAAGTGCAATACTTAAACATCCGTCGAATTCACGACGAATGACAAAGTATAGCCCTAATGTGGGCAGCACTTAAACATCCATTGGATTGATTTCAATCGATCAGACATTGAATCGTAGCAGCGATCGAGTTAATACCATGTATCGTAGCAGCGTCGTGATCCCTAAAAGCTTGTTTTCTGCATAATTTGGTCGTTTTGAAGTGAAAATTTCGAGTGCAGATGAATGCCCCATGCACAGGCTACTTATAGCCTGATTTTCAGTCTTACGCGGCCCGCGTAAGCCTTAACAGGGTTTTACGCGGCCCGCGAGTGCCCCTAGTCTATGTGTAGGTTTGATGTGTCATGAGTAGGCTTTCCAGGTGGACGACACGTGGCTTGAACATCTATCCAGAACAATTTTAAGTTGACGCGGCCCGTGTAAACTTTCCTTAAGGTTTACGCGGCCCGCGTGAAACCAGAAAATTGATTTTTCTTGATTTTTTATATGGATTAGGGTTTCAGGGGTCCGGGTTTTCACTTATGGGTCGTTTAGGGACATTTTTGAAGGTCCTTACACTTACAGTAGGGGGTGACTGACTGACAACACTTGTAACTAAAACAGATTCCACTAAGCTTGGAATAGGAATCGCAACAGTGATGGGAGAAGTAGAAATCCAATGATGGAAACAATAACAACCGCAGTTGTAGAAGCTATATGATGTGTGTAAAATGCAACATATAAGTTACATCAAATGAGGCATAAAACTAACCCTTTTTAGTACTAATGTTGGAAAAAGTGTGCTTTTGTCTTCCTTTTGTATTTTCAGGACCAAATAAGCTTAAACGAACAAAAGGAACAAATATGCAGAAAAAACTAACATAATGTCACGACCCCCGACCCACCCTGGACGGAATCAGGAGTCGCGAACAGCCGGTGGTACCGGTGATTATTTTGAAAAATGTTGCAGTGGAAATTTCATCAGGACCGTGAGTTAGGAAAAATATCAGAGTATAGAAAACACCGGATTTTATTTATTAAATACGTGGGATAAACCCATGTTTTACAATGATAGCTTTAATTTGATTACATAAAACAATATTTCTTAATTTGATTTAATTAATAAAATAAGCCACTTCTTGAAGCCTTTCAGTGCCGTATCCAACTCTTACTCCAATCTACTGTAATTACCTGAAACATGTTTGAAAAAGGTTTTGTCAGCGGGAAATACTGAGTGAATCATTCTTTTATGAAAACGACTCGTTTGTTATAATTTACAGTATTAAGAGAGATTACATTGTTTCTGATATCAACCAACTACCCACAGTATTTGTCACTCGAACATCCATCGGTAACCTCATTGTCCAATGGAGTCTGTGACTATGGTCATATCACTCATTGGCTAACTCGTTGTCCAATAGTGACGGTTATCAAGTAATGTATACAAAACCCCACATACCTGCTGTAACTTGGTGATTACATAAACTTAATCACTGTAATTATAACCTTTGAAAATAAACTTTCTTTTGAAAGTAATTTGATAAAAAGAGAATGACTCACATTATAAGCATGCAGATTCATACGGCCAAAGTTTAGTCTACAGATAAGCCTTGATATATTGCAGATTTATACAGGCAGAGCTGTGACAACTCGGGTTTTCAAGGTCTCTATTCGATTTAATTTGTACTTGTTTACTAAGCGTGCTTTTATTATGATTGAGGTGCAATATAAATGTATAACTGTGATACGTAGTATGTGTGTTATACATATTTGATAATTGTGATATGTAATATGTGTGTTATACATATTTAGATTGTGAGTGTGCATATCATGCATTTTTGGAATGTTTAATCATTTTATAATGTGAGACTCTACTAAACTAACCTAGCCGAAAACCCCACCACATAAAACCCCCCATCGAAAACACCTTCATGGATGAAAACACCTAAGTGTTTTCGTCCATGTGTAGTTGCCGAAAAATCAAATGGGCTTTGGCCCAGTTGTGAGTTGATAAGTATCTGTTTAACTCTTACGTGAAAATTATTTGGCAAACCCTAATCACAAATCACACTCTCTCTCTCTCTCTCTACCCTTGGAACTTGACGGCAGCCCCTCTCAATCGTAACCAAACCCTTCTTGTTTGGTCTTTGGTTAGTGATTTACATACTCTGTTGATCTAGATGTTTATTGTATGATTATGATGTTAATCGATAGGTATGTAAACCTATGTGGTTGTTCATGAACTGCCTGGTATATGGAATGTAATATGATCGGTCATGTGTGCTTGGCAATAATGATTCTGTCTTTGTGATCGCATGTTACTCCTATGATTTGATTGTTGTATGCTGTTGATTAAACAATTAGAGGTGCATAGGTACTCTATTAATATTGTAGGTATCATGGGATGATAATGGCAGCCCACTACATGTTGTGGTCCAATGATAACATGAAAACATTAACAATTGTCGGCTGGAATTGATAAGAGCACATGATTAGGTTGTTTGACCTTGGGAAGTGATGTAGGTGAATTGAACAATTTAAGATGTTAGTGCATATAATAATGATAAGGCATGTGTTGATGACAGTAAACATGTAATTTTGATATGAATATGTATACATGTCTAAATGGTGATTTGAATAATGGATCTGTTGCATGATGATTGGAACGATGATTCTCAATTGTAGATAAGATTAAGTAAATATATGTGATCATTCAGATTTGTTGATAATACGTAACTGATATGATGATGATGATGGTGATGGAACTGGCGAAAACACCCCATCCAACGAAATCGCTACACCAACGAAATCACCTTAGGTGATTTCGGCTTAAGGGATTTCGGCTCTTTAAGGGTTTTCGGCCCAAATATGTTTTCGGCCCAAGGTTGATTGGCCTAATAATTATATATGTTAAATAAGTTAACTTTATTAACTTGTTAACCGGGTTAGTTGTTAACTCTGTTAGTCCGTTAACTTCGCTAGTTTATAAACTCTACTAGCTTATTGACTCTGTTATATATGTTAATTCAGTTAAACATGTTAAATCGGTTAAAGTGTGTTATCAGTTAACAACTTTAGATTGAATGAAAATTTGCATGAATTGGATTTAACTGTTTACATGATACACGCTGCTAAGTGCAAGACACACTCTGCGATATTATTTGTGATGCTAGTTACATGAGAAACATTACGAATGTTAACTAATTGAGTATACGTGCACACTATAGGACGTGATTGATTACTTGCGAGCACTTAACTTAGCATACCGAGCAAACCAAGGTGAGTTCACACCCTTACTAAGGCATGGGATTCCCCGGGGTTTGGGGAATGGGATTGAAGGAATAAGGTTGAATAGATTCGTACATACACTGATACTAGACTACCATACCATTGTCCTCGGTTGTGCAGGACACATACGTAAAACCTACGTATACTTATGCTACTCGCTATCCTCGGTTGTGAAGGATACTCACGTAAAACCTACGTGAACCTATACTTACTACTGCCTCGGTTGTGTCAGGCACTTACGTAAAACCTACGTAAACCCCCACGTACCCCTATCCTCGGTTGTGAAGGATACTTACGTAAATCCTACGTAAACTTGTACGTATTACTGTTCTCGGGATATGTAGAACACTTATGGTTGCGAATAGTCTAGTGGTTATACAACATGGGAAGCCCCCACAAATAGAACGTACTATCGGCCCAGTAGAGCCACATGTTACAAACGAACTTACCATTACGCATTTACTTTCTGTGAACTCGCTCAACTAGTTGTTGATCCTCTGTTACATACCTTGCAGGTCGTTAGGTACATGGAGCTTGCACAGGGAGGAGCTGGTCATTGTGGGCTTGGATCGTGATTGTGTGTTAAACACTTTATGACATTACATACTTATTTATGCTGAGTTTTATCTATACGCTTCCGCTAAACTTTGATATGATACTTATGTTTTGGAACACCTTTCATATGGATTGGTTTGGTTTAATACAATTACTTTTACTTTATACATTGTTCTATATGATTGGTGGCTTGATCCTGGTCAGTCACGCTCCCAAGCAGTGATACTCCGCAGGTGGATTTTGGGGGTGTGACAGATTGGTATCAGAGCCATTGGTTATAGAGAACTCGGTTTTAATAAGGGGAAAACGTTTTTATTAAAACCGGACTATAACCAGAACAGTGCTCTCAACGATCCACAACGACGCTTCGCTCCACGTGCAAGACTCGACATCTTAGGTAATAAGGTTTATGTTTATTGCCTACTTGCTAGAATTGCATAGAACCTTGCTCGTAGTATGCTTAGATTACATTGCTCACTACTTGTTATTGCTTGGGGAACATTTGTGTGCTTACACTCTTCTGTCATCGCACTACTCGCGAACCATTCTCACTTATTTTAACTTTACTATGAAGATCATGTCCGGACGTGTGAACATGACTCAAGCCCAGTTGACGGCTCTTATCAATGAACAAGTTGTTGCGGCACTTGCAGCTGCAAACGCAGGAGGTATACCCTGCAGTCGTAACTCATCCTAGGATCTTTAGATCCTACGTTCCTAAACAACTCTTGTGTTTAACTTTATTCTGTTCTTACACATCAGGTCAACCCGTTCAGCAACCTGTGTGTACTTTCAAGACTTTCATGGACTGTCGTCCTAGCACATTCAGTGGCACGGAAGGAGCAGTTGGACTCCTCCACTGGTTTGAAAAGCTTGAGTCAGTATTCGAAATGTGTGAATGCCCTGAGGCACGCAGGGTGAAGTATGCTACCGGTACTCTCGAGGGTTTAGCCCTCACATGGTGGAAAGCTCAGGTCCAAATGCTGGGGTTGGTTGCTGCTAACGCCACCCCATGGAACAACTTCAAAGAGATGATCAAGGAGGAATACTGCAGTCGTGACGACATTCATAAGCTGGAAGTCGAGTTCTTCCATCTCAAGATGACGGGGTCAGAAATTGAGGCGTTTACAAAGAGATCTAATGAGCTTGCATTACTGTGTCCTACTATGGTGGACCCCCCAATTAAGCGTATCGAACTTTATCTTCAGGGTCTAGTGCCAGAGATCCAAAGTCATGTAACTTCAGCAAACCTTGCCACCTACCAGCAGGTTGTTCAGTTGGCTCACCGTCTCACTGATCAGGCGGTGGAGCAGAACAGGTTGCCTAAACGTCTCAGCGCTACTACTACCGCTACCACTTCAGCTACTCCTGCTACTCCCGATGACAACAAGCGAAAATGGGAGGGGGATTCCAGCAGGGGTTCAGCTACTGTTCAGTCCCAAGCTCAGCAACGCAAGACTAATGATTATCAGAGCCCAAGTCAGCACTCTTCTGGTAGTCACGGGCAGAGAGGTTATCGAGGAAACCACCCCAAGTGCCACAATTGTAACAGGCACCACAGTGGCCAGTGCAACAAGGGTCGTTGTCAAAGGTGTTTCAAGATGGGTCATGAGGCCAAGGATTGTAGGAGCCCACGGCCTATTAATCAGAATCAGCAGCAGCAGCAACCACAGCAGAACCAGCAACAGGGTAACAAAGGATGTTTTCAATGTGGTGCTGAAGGTCACTTCAAAAGACACTGCCCTCAGTTGAACCGAAACCAGAACAACAACAACAACAACCACAATAACCACGGCAACGGAAACAACAACGGTGGGAACAACAACAACAACAATGGCGCTAGAGGTCGTGCATTTGTGATCGGGCAGGGTGATGCAAGGAATGATCCCAGCGTAGTTATGGGTAAGTTTCTTCTCGACGACTTTTATGTTACTGTCTTATTTGATCCGGGTGCGGATACAAGTTATATGTCTCTAAAAGTTAGTGAAATGCTTAAACGTGCACCAACTCCCTTAAACACCAAACATGTCGTAGAGTTAGCAAACGATAAAAGTCTAGAGGCCACACACATAGTTCAGGGTTGTAATCTTATCCTCGCTGGTCAGACTTTCTCCATCGACCTCATTCCTATAACCCTGGGTAGTTTCGACATCGTCATTGGTATGGATTGGTTATCTCAACAGCAAGCAGAGATCTTATGCAAAGAAAAGGTTATTCGTATTCCTCGTTCGGGCAAAGAACCTCTCGAAGTTCAAGGCGACAAGAGTGGTGTCGTGAGTGGCATCATCTCCTTCTTGAAGGCACAGAAATGTCTGCGAAAGGGCCACACTGCTATATTAGCACTTGTTACAGATACATCGAAGAAAGAGAAAAAGATTGACGATATTCCGGTAGTACGCGACTTTCCTCAAGTGTTTCCTGAGGAATTACCTGGGTTACCGCCTCATCGCCAGGTCGAATTTCAGATCGAGCTAGCTCCAGGAGCAGCACCTATAGCTCGAGCACCTTATCGCTTAGCTCCAACTGAACTGGAAGAACTATCAAAGCAATTGCAAGAACTTTTGGAAAAGGGTTTCATACGACCTAGCTCTTCGCCCTGGGGAGCTCCAGTGCTATTCGTGAAGAAGAAAGACGGTACATTCAGAATGTGCATTGACTACCGTGAACTGAACAAGGTTACTGTGAAGAATCGCTATCCACTTCCGCGTATCGACGACTTATTCGACCAGTTGCAAGGGTCGAGCTACTACTCCAAGATAGACCTGAGGTCAGGTTACCATCAGCTGAGAGTCCGGGATGAGGACGTCTCCAAAACAGCTTTCAGAACACGCTACGGCCATTACGAGTTTTTGGTCATGCCTTTCGGGCTAACGAACGCGCCTGCAGTTTTCATGGATCTTATGAACAGGGTGTGCAAACCTTACCTTGACAAGTTTGTCATTGTTTTCATCGACGACATTCTGATTTATTCGAAGAGTCAGGAGGAACACGAGCATCACTTACGACTTATTCTGGAACTTCTTCGAACGGAGCAACTATATGCCAAGTTTTCAAAATGTGACTTCTGGCTTCGTGAAGTCCACTTTCTAGGCCATGTGGTAAACAAGGATGGGATTCATGTCGATCCATCCAAGGTAGATTCGATCAAGAACTGGCCTGCACCTCGCACACCAACCGAAATACGCCAATTCTTGGGTTTGGCAGGTTATTACAGACGATTCATCAAAGATTTTTCAAAGATTGCTCAGCCGCTTACACTACTGACACAGAAAGGTGTTGTTTATCGTTGGGGTAATACACAGGAAACAGCGTTTCAGCACTTAAAGGATAGACTTTGTAGTGCACCTATCCTCTCATTGCCTGAAGGCACCGATGATTTTGTGGTCTACTGTGATGCATCAATTCAGGGTCTTGGATGTGTATTGATGCAACGGGATAAAGTTATTGCTTATGCTTCGCGCCAACTTAAGATTCACGAACGGAATTACACAACACATGATCTAGAGCTGGGAGTCGTTGTTTTTGCACTCAAGATATGGCGACATTACTTGTATGGCACTAAGTGCACCATCTACACTGATCACAGAAGTCTCGAGCATATATTCAAACAGAAAGAATTAAACATGCGACAACGCCGATGGGTCGAATTACTGAACGATTATGAATGTGCTATAAAGTACCATCCAGGCAAAGCCAATGTGGTGGCTGACGCCCTCAATCGAAAGGACACCGTGCCTAAGCGCGTGCGAGCTCTACAGCTCACTATTCAGTCTAGCCTTCCTTCTCAGATACGAGATGCTCAGGTAGAAGCATTGAAACCAGAAAACGTCAGGGCTGAAGCCCTACGCGGCTCAAGGCAACGCTTAGAACAGAAGGAAGATGGTGCTTACTATGTCACAGGACGCATTTGGGTCCCACTCTATGGCAACTTACGCGAGCTGGTAATGGATGAAGCTCATAAGTCTCGCTACTCGGTACATCCTGGTTCGGATAAAATGTACCACGATATCAAAACTACATACTGGTGGCCTAGCATGAAGGCCCACATAGCAACATACGTTAGCAAATGCTTGACTTGTGCGAGAGTCAAGGCAGAATACCAGAAACCATCAGGCCCACTCCAACAACCTGAGATACCACAATGGAAATGGGAGCAAATTTCCATGGATTTTGTTACTGGCCTACCTAGATCTCAGCGTGGAAATGATACTATTTGGGTGATCGTAGATCGACTCACAAAGTCTGCACACTTCCTGACCATTAAAGAAACAGACAAGTTCTCTACGTTAGCAGACATCTATCTTAAAGAAGTGGTTTCAAGGCATGGGGTGCCAACCTCCATTATCTCTGATCGGGATGCATGTTTTACCTCAGAACTGTGGCAAGCAATGCACAAATCTTTTGGCTCTCGTTTAGACATGAGCACAGCTTATCACCCTCAGACGGATGGGCAGTCTGAGCGCACTATTCAAACTCTGGAAGACATGCTTCGTGCATGTGTAATCGATTTTGGCAACGGCTGGGAAAAACACCTCCCGTTAGTGGAGTTCTCGTATAACAACAGCTACCACACAAGCATTAAAGCTGCTCCATTCGAGGCATTGTACGGACGTAAATGCCGGTCACCTCTCTGTTGGGCGGAGGTGGGAGATAGTCAAATCACAGGTCCGGAAATGGTAGTTGATACTACTGAAAAGATTGCTCAGATACGACAACGCATGGCGGCAGCTCGTGACCGTCAGAAAGCATACGCTGATAAAGACAGGAAACTACTCGAGTTCCAGGTTGGGGACCGAGCGCTACTCAAAGTTTCACCCTGGAAGGGTGTTGTTCGTTTTGGCAAACGCGGGAAACTTAATCCACGATACGTTGGACCATTCGAAGTCATAGAGAAAATAGGCAAAGTGGCCTACAGACTGAACTTACCAGCAGAACTCAGTGCAGTTCACAACGTCTTTCACGTGTCAAATCTGAAGAAGTGTCTGTCAGAT
Source organism: Helianthus tuberosus (assembly GCA_030545235.1). Lineage (NCBI taxonomy): Eukaryota > Viridiplantae > Streptophyta > Magnoliopsida > Asterales > Asteraceae > Helianthus > Helianthus tuberosus. The sequence continues at coordinate 57,145,056 of CM060406.1, forward strand.
GAGACCCACATAGTTCCTTTGAAGGAGCTCACTATCGATGAACAGTTGCGATTCGTCGAGGAACCAGTTGAAATCACGGACCGGGATGTTAAGGTCCTCAAGCACACTAGAATACCTCTTGTACGAGTTCGTTGGAACTCCCGTCGTGGCCCAGAGTTCACCTGGGAACGCGAAGATCAAATGAAACTCAAGTATCCCCAGTTATTCAGAAACAGTGCAACCACTACTGAGGCTGAAGCTACCACAGAATTTCGGGACGAAATTCCAAATCAACGGGGGGATGATGTGACACCCCAGGAAAACCAGTAAACGACACAACACAACTAGCTTCCTCAGTAACCGCATGCTAAATTTCGGGACGAAATTTATTTCAACTTGGGAATAATGTAACAACTCGGGTTTTCAAGGTCTCTATTCGATTTAATTTGTACTTGTTTACTAAGCGTGCTTTTATTATGATTGAGGTGCAATATAAATGTATAACTGTGATACGTAGTATGTGTGTTATACATATTTGATAATTGTGATATGTAATATGTGTGTTATACATATTTAGATTGTGAGTGTGCATATCATGCATTTTTGGAATGTTTAATCATTTTATAATGTGAGACTCTACTAAACTAACCTAGCCGAAAACCCCACCACATAAAACCCCCATCGAAAACACCTTCATGGATGAAAACACCTAAGTGTTTTCGTCCATGTGTAGTTGCCGAAAAATCAAATGGGCTTTGGCCCAGTTGTGAGTTGATAAGTATCTGTTTAACTCTTACGTGAAAATTATTTGGCAAACCCTAATCACAAATCACACACTCTCTCTCTCTCTCTACCCTTGGAACTTGACGGCAGCCCCTCTCAATCGTAACCAAACCCTTCTTGTTTGGTCTTTGGTTAGTGATTTACATACTCTGTTGATCTAGATGTTTATTGTATGATTATGATGTTAATCGATAGGTATGTAAACCTATGTGGTTGTTCATGAACTGCCTGGTATATGGAATGTAATATGATCGGTCATGTGTGCTTGGCAATAATGATTCTGTCTTTGTGATCGCATGTTACTCCTATGATTTGATTGTTGTATGCTGTTGATTAAACAATTAGAGGTGCATAGGTACTCTATTAATATTGTAGGTATCATGGGATGATAATGGCAGCCCACTACATGTTGTGGTCCAATGATAACATGAAAACATTAACAATTGTCGGCTGGAATTGATAAGAGCACATGATTAGGTTGTTTGACCTTGGGAAGTGATGTAGGTGAATTGAACAATTTAAGATGTTAGTGCATATAATAATGATAAGGCATGTGTTGATGACAGTAAACATGTAATTTTGATATGAATATGTATACATGTCTAAATGGTGATTTGAATAATGGATCTGTTGCATGATGATTGGAACGATGATTCTCAATTGTAGATAAGATTAAGTAAATATATGTGATCATTCAGATTTGTTGATAATACGTAACTGATATGATGATGATGATGGTGATGGAACTGGCGAAAACACCCCATCCAACGAAATCGCTACACCAACGAAATCACCTTAGGTGATTTCGGCTTAAGGGATTTCGGCTCTTTAAGGGTTTTCGGCCCAAATATGTTTTCGGCCCAAGGTTGATTGGCCTAATAATTATATCTGTTAAATAAGTTAACTTTATTAACTTGTTAACCGGGTTAGTTGTTAACTCTGTTAGTCCGTTAACTTCGCTAGTTTATTAACTCTACTAGCTTATTGACTCTGTTATATATGTTAATTCAGTTAAACATGTTAATTCGGTTAAAGTGTGTTATCAGTTAACAACTTTAGATTGAATGAAAATTTGCATGAATTGGATTTAACTGTTTACATGATACACGCTGCTAAGTGCAAGACACACTCTGCGATATTATTTGTGATGCTAGTTACATGAGAAACATTACGAATGTTAACTAATTGAGTATACGTGCACACTATAGGACGTGATTGATTACTTGCGAGCACTTAACTTAGCATACCGAGCAAACCAAGGTGAGTTCACACCCTTACTAAGGCATGGGATTCCCCGGGGTTTGGGGAATGGGATTGAAGGAATAAGGTTGAATAGATTCGTACATACACTGATACTAGACTACCATACCATTGTCCTCGGTTGTGCAGGACACATACGTAAAACCTACGTATACTTATGCTACTCGCTATCCTCGGTTGTGAAGGATACTCACGTAAAACCTACGTGAACCTATACTTACTACTGCCTCGGTTGTGTCAGGCACTTACGTAAAACCTACGTAAACCCCCACGTACCCCTATCCTCGGTTGTGAAGGATACTTACGTAAATCCTACGTAAACTTGTACGTATTACTGTTCTCGGGATATGTAGAACACTTATGGTTGCGAATAGTCTAGTGGTTATACAACATGGGAAGCCCCCACAAATAGAACGTACTATCGGCCCAGTAGAGCCACATGTTACAAACGAACTTACCATTACGCATTTACTTTCTGTGAACTCGCTCAACTAGTTGTTGATCCTCTGTTACATGCCTTGCAGGTCGTTAGGTACATGGAGCTTGCACAGGGAGGAGCTGGTCGTTGTGGGCTTGGATCGTGATTGTGTGTTAAACACTTTATGACATTACATACTTATTTATGCTGAGTTTTATCTATACGCTTCCGCTAAACTTTGATATGATACTTATGTTTTGGAACACCTTTCATATGGATTGGTTTGGTTTAATACAATTACTTTTACTTTATACATTGTTCTATATGATTGGTGGCTTGATCCTGGTCAGTCACGCTCCCAAGCAGTGATACTCCGCAGGTGGATTTTGGGGGTGTGACAAGAGCTTAGCCTATTGATTTAGCCTTGTAACCTAGTGCACACGAACTAGGTAGGTAACTTAATATAGCAATTACGATAACTCACGAGATTAAAACCCTCACAACGAATGACAAAGTGCAATCACTTAAACATTCATCGGATTCACAACGAATGACAGAGTATTCCCCGAGTTCGGGTGGTACTCAAACATCCTGTCGGAATCACGACGAATGACAAAGGATAGAACTTAAACATCCATCGGATAGTTTAGATCGATCGGACATTGAATCGTAGCAGCGATCGAGTTAATACCCGGTATCGTAGCAGCACCCCGCTATACTAATTAGTGATTTTGAAACTGTTTCTGTTATATCTCAACGTATAATTGGAATTTGATCGTCGAACGAATGCCAGAAATCAAGTCCCAATGCCTGCTATTTATATACAAATTTGACATCGCTTACGGACCGTAAGCCTAATCCCTTACGGTCCGTAAGGGACGCAAAAGGGCCATAGGCTTGCCACGTGTGTGTGTAGGCTTGCTGAGTCGACGGAACGAGAAATTTCGATTCTGACAACGAATTGTGATGATAATCGTCAATGGGGAATAACCCCCCCTGAGTTTTAGGGGGTCTGATCCTGATTCTGATTGTTCTGAAAATTTTAGGGTTTGTGCAGAATCACTTGGGTGTCTTAATTAGGGTTTCCTATTGGACAAATTAATTTAATAAATATGACTTTTGATGCAGAAGTCAGAATTTCAACGAAAGAAATATAAGAATTTTATCTGGGATTTTGTGTGATAACCGTTGTTAAGTGACATTACCAGGGAATGTCGAATAAAATGAAATAGGAATTTTGCAAAGGTATGTGACTCCTTTTTCAGTGATAATAATTATGATTCTGATTAGATTGTGCAACGATGGTCGTGAAATCTTATTCCAACGTACCTCAGCGATATGCATGTTGTTTGTAGGATCATGTGGCAAAGTGCTTCTTTTTTTATTAGTAGTTCTTCTACTGACGGAATTAGCATTAGTGTCATCGTGCCTAATTTATATTTTCCAAAGGTCTTGCCTTGAAAATCGTGTGTAATATACTTCGACGTCTGTGGTCGTAAAATTTTAAGTTTCATGTGTTTTCCTGTGCATTAGCACACTTTACAGGCTTCTTACTTGTGTTAATAGTCTATGATAATGCTTTGGAAATTCTCATACTTTTGATAGTGTCTCAACTTAAAGAGTTTCCATTGTTTATCTTGTTTGTACGAGTTATGAGGTAGATGATCAAACGAAATAATGTTTGATATCGGAAAAGAAATTCCTGATAAAGAAATCTAGACACAGATGCTTGTGCTTTATTCCAAATTGTCAATCCTTATGGTTTTTGGATTTCCTTATAGATATACATATCTATATAATCATATATTTCACATACTGTAATATACATACACTTCATAATGTATTTAACAGATTTGTATTTCCAAGAACCAGTCAAATATCTGGTCATGATACTATTTAGGGAAATCTTGTCACTTGTTTAACATATTATATACCCTGTCTTATCCGGTTCTCGCCGGAGAGGTAATCCCAGTATATTCGGACAAACTGGAGAGTCTGCTACACCATACCCAGTCTTGCCAGAGAAAATTTTCTATTTCCCATAAATAGTATCTTTTCAAAATTTAAAAGTGCCTCTTTTATTAGGGCTTTTATCCAGAATTAGGGAAATTTTTATTCCCGTAACATATCTTATTTTAGACCAAATAATATCACTAAACAAGAATTAATAGCAATTAAGTGCTATTGCCTGCAATATTCTAATCGTCATTCTTATAGCATACCAGAACCTACCACACTTTATTTTCATAAGTAAATAGCTTATCTTTGGAGCTTATACTAAGGCATCTTTTCTTAAGTTCAAGTCTAAATACTATCCTGAGTGCTACCGTAAAATATCAAGTTCCTAACTCTTCGTTTTAAATTTAGGTATTTTATTACAACACCTATTGGCTTAAATCAGTGGCTCTGATACCACCTTCTGTCACGACCCCCGACCCACCCTGGACGGAATCGGGAGTCGCGAACAGCCCGTGGTACCGGTGATTATTTTGAAAAATGTTGCAGCGGAAATTTCATCAGGACCGTGAGTTAGGAAAAATATCAGAGTTTAGAAAACACCGGATTTTATTTATTAAATACGTGGGATAAACCCATGTTTTACAATGGTAGCTTTAATTTGATTACATAAAACAATTTTTCTTAATTTGATTTAATTAATAAAATAAGCCACTTCTTGAAGCCTTTCAATGCCGTATCCAACTCCTACTCCAATCTACTGTAATTACCTGAAACATGTTTGAAAAAGGTTTTGTCAGCGGGAAATACTGAGTGAATCATTCTTTTATGAAAACAACTCGTTTGTTATAATTTACAGTATTAAGAGAGATTACATTGTTTCTGATATCAACCAACTACCCATAGTATTTGTCACTCGAACATCCATCGGTAACCTCATTGTCCAATGGAGTCTGTGACTATGGTCATATCAATCATTGGCTAACTCGTTGTCCAATAGTGACGGTTATCAAGTAATGTATACAAAACCCCACATACCGGCTGTAACTTGGTGATTACATAAACTTAATCACTGTAATTATAACCTTTGAAAATAAACTTGCTTTTGAAAGTAATTTGATAAAAAGAGAATGACTCACATTATAAGCATGCAGATTCATACGGCCAAAGTTTAGTCTACAGATAAGCCTTGATATATTGCAGATTTATACAGGCAGAGCTTAGCCTATTGATTTAGCCTTGTAACCTAGTGCACACGAACTAGGTAGGTAACTTAATATAGCAATTACGATAACTCACGAGATTAAAACCCTCACAACGAATGACAAAGTGCAATCACTTAAACATTCATCGGATTCACAACGAATGACAGAGTATTCCCCGAGTTTGGGTGGTACTCAAACATCCTGTCGGAATCACGACGAATGACAAAGGATAGAACTTAAACATCCATCGGATAGTTTAGATAGATCGGACATTCAATCGTAGCAGCGATCGAGTTAATACCCGGTATCGTAGCAGCACCCCGCTATACTAATTAGTGATTTTGAAACTGTTTCTATTATATCTCAACGTATAATTGGAATTTGATCGTCGAACGAACGCCAGAAATCAAGTCCCAATGTCTGCTATTTATACACAAATTTGACATCGCTTACGGACCGTAAGCCTAATCCCTTACGGTCCGTAAGGGACGCAAAGAGGCCATAGGCTTGCCACGTGTGTGTGTAGGCTTGCTGAGTCGACGGAACGAGAAATTTCGATTCTGACAACGAATTGTGATGATAATCGTCAATGGGGAATAACCCCCCCCCCTGAGTTTTAGGGGCCCTGATCCTGATTCTGATTGTTCTGGAAATTTTAGGGTTTGTGCAGAATCACTTGGGTGTCTTAATTAGGGTTTCCTATTGGACAAATTAATTTAATAAATATGACTTTTGATGAGAGTTGTTACACATAAATACAAAGAAAAGGAATAAACGTGAAATGCCCGACCCCTCGGCAGCATCCCCAAGAGCAAAAACAAGAAACAAAAAACTGACCACGGCCCGTGCCCACTGGACACGGGGGCGTGGTCAGATGTCTGCAGAAATGGACAAAGTTATGGAAGCTTCTACGCCCACCACGGGGGCGTGCCCAGCTCAGCACGGGGCGTGGTCAATGCTAAGATTCGCAGAATCTTGCAAATCTTGGTAGTACAGATACGCTTCTGCACACGGGGCCGTGCCCAGCGAACACGGGCCACGTGGGCCACGGGCCACTTGGTAGTACAGATACGCTTCTGCACACGGGCCAGGAAGAGAAAAAGGATGGCCACGGGGGCGTGTCCATTGGACACGGGGCCGTGGCCGAGCTTCTGTTCAGGCTATAAATAGGGGTGCTTGGCTCACTTCAAAGGCATCCCTTGGCAAACCACTTCTCTCCCACTTTGCCACCACTCCACCACCACTACAACACCCACATCCACCACCATCATCCATCATCCACCTTAGAGTGCGTGTAGTAGTCTCGGGATCCAAGATTGATAGTAAGAGTTCTTGTCAAACAAAGGCCATGTTTGGCTAAGTCTCTTACATCACTTGGTGAAGACAAGCATTTAATGTATTACTCTGGATTTTTAATCTTTTCGCACTTTTTATTTGGTTTTGTATTAATGACTTTAATAACTAGTTTCTATGTTGAAGGTGAAACTTCTTTATCATTTGTCCGTGGTGTCTTGGCATTACTTTACTATCTATATTAAGTAAAAGATTTACACCATTCATATCTCTACGGTCTATATAGAGATATGTTGGCTACCTGGTCGGGGGTTAAGGGAATGGTTTAGTAAGGTTCTTGCCTTGTTCAGTGTATTGATCCTGCAAGGACATGGGTCAAGCTTACTAAGACCTCCATCAATACCCACTGGTATTGGATGGCGGGGGTGCGAATGGCTTGATCCCCTCATATGTAAACTACTATTAATACAATAAACCGGCTACTTGGGATTGTATCCCTGCTGACTCAAACCACTTAGCCGAGGGTAATGTCACCTTCAAAAGAGGGGCCTACCACTTTTCGCATTAATACCTTAATTAATTATCTTTCAATATTCCGACCCTTTGGAATTGTATCCTTGCTGACTTAAACAACTTGGTTGAGGGTAACGTCACCTTCAAAAGAGGGGCCTGCTATTATAACTAAGATAATCTCTTAAAAATTGCAAAAGTGCGGAAATCATCAAAGGATACATTAAAGGCGAGTCGGATCCAAGTGATTCATCTTGTCTATCTATTTTTATTTTATTTTTATTTCAGCATTTTTAGTTTTGTTTTTCAGGTTGAAATATCTTTTCTCAAAAATTTTAGATTGATTAGACGTTGAGGATAAACCGGTACTAAAAGCTCTTGTGTCCTTGGATGACCTCGGTATCTTACCAACGCTATACAACGCTCACAATGGGTGCACTTTCCCATGTGTGTGTTTAGTGTTAGTAGAATATCGTGTTTTATAAATTTAAAACTTGACTAATGTATAAAATGGGCTTAAAATATCAATAAAAACATATTACGCTTCGCACACACCAAGTATTTGGCGTCGTTGCTGGGGACACAAGGATTTTAAGAAAGTTAGGAATCAACGGCCTAATCATTTTTCTTGTTTTTCTATTTTTCAGGATTTTTCTAGATTTTTCAGCTTCTGCAGACTTCAGCACGGGGTCGTGCCTGGTCGGACACGGGCCGTGCCTAGCATCCTTACTGGCAGTTTTTGTTTTCTGAGTTACTGAAGGGTGACCACGGGGTCGTGGTGGTGCAGCACAGGGCCGTGTTGAACCCTCCAGTAACTGGGATCCATAAAACAATCACTGAAACCACGACCACGGGCCGTGGTCAGTGACCACGGGGCCGTGGTGAGACTTCTGACCAACAATCTTTTTTTTTAACGCAGGACTTGGAACCCAGGCGCATCACCTTCAAAAAAGGGGCCTACTACTATAACTAAGATAATCTCTTAAAAAGTGCAAAAGTGCAGAAATCATCAAAGGTTACATTAAAGGCGAGTCGGATCCAAGTGATTCATCTTGTCTATCTGTTTTATTTTTATTTTTATTTTCAGCATTTTTAGTTTTTATTTTCATGTTGAAAACATTTTCTAAAACTTTTGATTTGATTAGATGTTGAGGATAAACCGGTACTAAAAGCTCGTGTGTCCTTGGACGACCTCGGTATCTTACCAACGCTATACTACGCTCACGATGGGTGCACTTGCCCATATGTGTGTTTAGTGTTAGTAAAATATTGTGTTTTATAAATTTAAAACTTGACTAAAGTGTTAAAAAGGGCTTAAAATATAAACAAAAACATATAACGCTACACACGCATCACTAATCACCCCAAATTTTATTAAAAAAAATTCATTTTTTTATTTGTCTTGGTTTAATTTGGGAATAACAAGTTCTAAAAAGGTTATATTTTTACCAATTTACAACCCATAGCGTCGTGATAAAAAGAACCAACATAAGAAAATTATGAAACGGCATGATAAATCTAATTAAAATTTGATTATATATACTTGATCACATTACAAACCCATTCCCACAATAAGTGAGTTTTGAGCCTTTATTGAGCATATAAGCATACATCTTTAAACTAAATGCTCATTTTTCGTTTCTTGTGTGAATAGCCGCTTGGTTCTTATGACTCTAGAACTTGCCACGACGATACATTCCCGGTCCTTACCAACTTAGACCCAAGTAAGTAAATGATGGAGGCATTAGGACTAACCCATTTTCCATTCAACACCATTATTTTTCATTTTTTTAATCACCTACCAAAAAATCCCCCTAGTTAACCCCTTTGAGCCTAAACTTTTTCATTTCTAAACCCACAAAACAAACACCCTTTACCCACCAAAACCTTTTTCTTTTCAACCCTTTATTTTAGTAAAAAGCTCGGTTTTCCTGTGACAATTCTTTATAAAAAAAAAATGAAAGTCTAGCAATAAACAAACAAGTTCCTCAAATAAACTTTGTTTGAAGATGCGTAGTTTGAATAAAAGTCACAAAAACAAAAAGTTTTACGACGACCGACACTTTTTACGCTTTTAGCCCTTTTTATTAACCACTAACCAAAACCACCTACCTTTAGCCAAGCCTAACCCTTTTCCCAAGTCCTCTTGATATTTATGAAGGTTTATAGTTAAAAAGGAGGAGAATTGATTGCTTGGAAAGCATATGGTAAAAGTAAGTTAAATGCCGGTCTCGAGTGTTTCACAAAAATACATCTTCGGTCGAGTGTTGAGTGATCTCCCGTGAGGTATGTGAACTTGTATATAAATGGAATTTTAAAGAGGCATGTTATGCCCAAATAAGTAATTTCTCTTAAGAAACGTTCTAAATAAATCATAACGAATAAGATTGTAAATAGTATAAAAATAAAACCCAATAAAGATCTTGGATTCCCGACACTCAAGACAAGCCCAAAACTTCTCTCCTACCTATTCCATTTGGGTGTGTAAGCCACATAATAAAGATTTTCGCTTGAGTACAAGCAAAGATTCAAGTGTGGGGGTATTTGATGTGTGTAAAATGCAACATATAAATTACATCAAATGAGGCATAAAACTAACATTTTTTTAGTACTAATGTTGGAAAAAGTTTGCTTTTGTCTTCCTTTTGTATTTTCAGGATCAAATGAGCTTAAACGAACAAAAGGAACACATATGCAGCAAAAACTAACATAAATACAAAGAAAAGGAATAAACGTGACATGTCTGACCCCTCGGCAGCATCCCCAAGAGCAAAAACAAGAAGCAGAAGGCTGACCACGGCCCGTGCCCACTGGACACGGGGGCGTGGTCAAATGTCTGCAGAAATGGACAAGGTTGTGGAAGCTTCTACGCCCACCACGGGGGCGTGCCCAGCTCAGCACGGGGTGTGGTCAACGCTAAGATTCGCATAATCTTGCAAATCTTGGTAGTACAGATATGCTTCTGCACACGGGGTCGTGCCCAGCGAACATGGGCCGTGTGGAGCCCAATGCTGACAAATGCAATTAATGAATGAATTGAAAAAGGATGGCCACGGGGGCGTGTCCACTGGACACGGGGCCGTGGCCGGGCTTCTGTTCAGACTATAAATAGGTGTGCTTGGCTCACTTCAAAGGCATCCCTTGGCAAACCACTTCTCTCGCACTTTGCCACCACTCCACCACCACTACAACACCCACATCCACCACCATCATCCACCTTAGAGTGTGTGTAGTAGTATCGGGATCCAAGATTGATAGTAAGAGTTCTTGTCAATCAAAGGCCATGTTTGGCTAAGTCTCGTACATCACTTGGTGAAGACAAGCATTTAATGTATTACTTTTGATTTTTAATATTTTCTCACTTTTTATTTGGTTTTGTATTAATGACTTTAATAACTAGTTTCTTATGTTGAAGGTGAAACTTCTTTATCATTTGTCCGTCGTGTCTTGGCATTACTTTATTGTCTATATAAAGTAAAAGATCTACACCATTCATATCTCTACGGTCTATATAGAGATATGTTGGCTACCTGGTCGGGGGTTAAGGGAATGGTTTAGTAAGGTTCTTTCCTTGTTCAGTGTATAGATCCTGCAAGGACCTGGGTTAAGCTTACTAGGACCTCCATCAATACCCACTGGTATTGGATGGCGGGGGTGCGAATGGCTTGAACCCCTCATATGTAAACTACTATTAATACATTAAACCGGCTACTTGGGATTGTAACCCTGTTGACTCAAACCACTTAGCCGAGGGTAACGTCACCTTCAAAAGAGGGGCCTACCACTTTTCGCATTAATAACTTAATTAATTATCTTTCAATATTCCGACCCTTTGGGATGGTATACTTGCTGACTCAAACCACTGGGTTGAGAGTAACGTCACCTTCAAAAGAGGGGCCTACTACTATAACTAAGATAATCTCTTAAAAAGTGCAAAAATGCGGAAATTATCAAAGGATACATTAAATGCGAGTCGGATCCAAGTGATTCAACTTGTCTATCTATTTTTATTTCAGCATTTTTAGTTTTGTTTTTCATGTTTAAAAATCTTTTCTCAAAAATTTTTGATTGATTAGACATTGAGGATAAACCGGTACTAAAAGCTCTTGTGTCCTTGCACGACCTCGGTATCTTACCAACGCTATACTACGCTCACGATGGGTGCACTTGCCCATGTGTGTGTTTAGTCTTAGTAGAATATCGTGTTTTATAATTTTAAAACTTGACTAATGTGTAAAATGGGCTTAAAATATCAATAAAAACATATTACGCTTCGCACACACCAAGTTTTTGGCGTCGTTGCCGGGGACACAATGATTTTAAGAAAGTTAGGAATCAACGGCCTAATCATTTTTCTTGTTTTTCTATTTTTTTAGGATTTTTCCAGATTTTTTAGCTTCTGCGGACGTTAGCATGGGTCTGTGCCTGGTCGGACATGGGCCGTGCCCAACATCCTTACTGCAGTTTTTGTTTTCTGAGTTACAGAAGGGTGACCACGGGGCCGTGGTGGTGCAGCACGGGGTCATGTTGAACCCTCCAGTAACTGGGATACAGAAAACAATCACTGAAACCACGACCACGAGCCGTGGACAGTGACCACGGGGCCGTGGTGAGAATTTTGACCAACAATCTTTTTTGTTTTTATCGTAGGACTTGGAACCCAGGCGCAGCACCTGAACTTTCTACGCAGTGCATGAGCTCCAGTTCCAATAAAGACATAACAGAACCTCTAGACGAACCCAAACGCTTTCTAAGAAAAAGACTTAAGGCTAAAATCAAAGAGAAAGTTTCGGGGGACCAACTTCCAATGGTGGATTAGCGTACCCTAATGGATTACTTGCGGCCCATGGTAGGTAATCTCGGCGCCACTATCAGTGCACCGAATGTTGATGCCAATAACTTTGAACTTCGGCCGCATTTGATCCAAATGCTCCAAAATTCCGCAACCTTCCATGGTCTAGCGGATGAAGATCCCCATTTACATATTACCAACGTTTTGGAAATATGTGATACTTTTCGGATCAATGGGGCATCAAACGACGCCATCCGCCTCCGGATGTTTCCATTTTCACTAAAAGACTGAGCTAAGGCTTGGCTTAACACCCTCCCAAGTGGTTCGGTAAACACTTGGGATGAACCAGCCCAAAAATTTCTGTATAAGAATGCCCCTCCTTCTAAAACGGCTAAATTAATGACTGAAATTAATACACACTCACAAGAGGATGGGGAATCTTTATATGAGACTTGGTAAAGGTTCAAGAAGCTATTGAGAAAATGCCCTCATCATGGTCTTGCAGTATGGCAGCATGTATCCACTTTCTATAATGGGTTGTTGCCACACACAAGACAAACACTCGACTCTAGCTCCCGGGGACTTCTAGGTAATCGTCGCCCAAATGAAATTTATAATCAAATTGAGGAAATTACTCAAAACAATTTTCAATGGCACACTCCCCGAGTCACAAAATCTATTGCCTCGGGCGCCCATAAGATAGATGAAAGCACTTCTTTACAAGCCCAAATAGAGGCCCTCTCTTCAAAAATCAAAAAGTTAGAAATGGCAAAAACGGCCTCAGTTATGGCTTACGAAGGGTGTGGTGGGCCACATGAAAATTGGAGTTGTATGAAAGAAATGGATATCAAACGGAAATGGTAAACTACATTGATAATAGACCTAGGCAGTCGGGTCCTCCAACGGGTACCTACAACCAAGGATGGCGTAACCACCCTAACCTTGGTTGGAGAGAACCCGGTAATAGTAGTAACCAACAAAACCAAAACCAACGAACAAACTTTCAACAACAAAGAAATGAGTCACAAAATTTCTCTCAACAACAACAAGGGGGATGAGAGAGGCTTGAAGATACTATCTCACGCCTCATCATCGACACCAAAAAGAAAAAATCGGATCGATTCCAACAAATGGAATCAAACTTTAGAAATCAACAAGCCAGTATTCAAAACATTGAAAGACAACTAAATCAACTAGCTCAAAATTTCTCCGAGAGACCACAAGGCGCGTTACCCAACAATACCGAGCCCAACCTAAAGGCGCAAGTGCATCTCATAACATTGAGAAACCGTACCGTAGGTCCCGAGGAGGCTCCGCTACCTCCTTCCGACAAAAATCCACCATTCAAACCACGACCCCACCGACGACCCAAAAGGAAACAACTCCTCTGCCAATTCCCGAATCTACTAAAAGCTCCTCGGTACCCTACTCCGGTCGGTTACTTCATATCTCTACGATCTATATAGAGATATGTTGGCTACCTGGTCGGGGGTTAAGGGAATGGTTTAGTAAGGTTCTTTCCTTGTTCTGTGTATAGATCCTGCAAGGACCTGGGTCAAGCTTACTAGGACCTCCTTCAATACCCACTGGTATTGGATGGCGGGGGTGCGAATGGCTTGATCCCCTCATATGTAAACTACTATTAGTACATTAAACCGGCTACTTGGGATTGTATCCCTACTGACTCAAACCACTTAGCCGAGGGTAACGTCACCTTCAAAAGAGGGGCCTACCACTTTTCTCATTAATAACTTAGTTAATTATCTTTCAATATTCTGACCCTTTGGGATTGTATCCTTGCTGACTCAAACCACTGTGTTGAGGGTAACGTCACCTTCGAAAGAGGGGCTAACTACTATAACCAAGATAATCTCTTAATAAAGTGCAAAAGTGCGGAAATAATCAAAGGTTACACTAAACACGAGTCGGAACCAAGTGATTCATCTTGTCTATCTGTTTTTACTTTTATTTTTATTTTTCAGCATTTTAGTTAGATTTTATTTTCTTAGTTTAAAACATTTTTCTAAACTTTTGATTTGATTAGACGTTGAGGATAAACCGGTACTAAAAGCTCTTGTGTCCTTGGATGACCTCGGTATCTTACCAACACTATACTACGCTCACGATGGGTGCACTTGCCCATATGTGTGTTTAGTGTTAGTAAATATCGTGTTTTATAAATTTAAAACTTGGCTAAAGAAAGTGTAAAACGGCTTAAAATATACTTAAACTTATATACACACTTCACACGCATCAAGTTTTTGGCGCCGTTGCCGGGGACACAAGGATTTTAAGAAAGCTTAAAATCGACGGCCTAATCCGTTTTTCAAAACCTTTTTAAAACGCGCGCACATTTTTCTGCATTTTAGTTTAGTTTTGCATTTACAGTAACCTGAACACGGGCCGTGCTCACTGAACACGGGGCCGTGCTGCACATTTTTCATAAAACACCCAGTAACAGTAGCTTGAACACGGGCCGTGCTCACTGAACACGCCCCGTGCTCAACGAAATCAGTAACTTTAATTAAAACGCCCAGATACAGATTCTGTACACGAGGCCGTGTCCAGCCTCTGTTTCCGTTTTTATTTTTGTTTTCTGATCTCGAGACTTGGTTGTGGTCTGTTGAGTGATTCTTATGGATCAATACTCAGGAGGTTACAACTACACCTATGAGGAGGATGATTATAGGAGTAACTATTGCACTAATTGTGGTGACCCGCACTCGGTTCAATATTGTCACTTATATCAACCATCCAATTCATACACCTACTATGAGGAGCCCAGGTACGAGCCATCAACTTCATACACATCCTATGAAGACCAAAGGTATGAACCTCCTCCCTCATACTCATATTTTGATGAACCAAGGTATGAGCCTTCTTACTCATACTTTGAGGAACCAAGATATGAGCCACCACCTTCGTATGCTTATTATGAGGAACCATGGCGTGAACAACCCACCTCATATGAGTATTATGAAGAACAAAATTACGACCCTTGTCCATCATATGCTTACAATGAAGAACAATGGTGTGAACCATCTACTTCATATGGGTATTATGAGGAACAAAGGATCGAACAACCGGATTCAAGCTTTGAAAATCCCGATCCTTACTCTATCACCGAAGTGACCGATAGGATATTAGAACACCTTAAAGTTATCGATCGCTATATAAAAGAATCTCGCGCAAGGGAAGAGGAGTCCCGCGCAAGAGAACAATTAAATAAAGAAGAGATAACTGAAAGTGTAAAAATGGAAGAACAAATAAGTGAAGAACCGACACATGAGTTAAACAACGAAAAAGGTGAGTCCGACAACGCTAAAATACAAGAAGAGTCTAATTTTGAAGAAATTAATCTCTTGTCACCTTCTTTTGAAAATCATTGTTTAGTTCCAACTCATGCTAAGTTTTTAAAAGAATTAAACACTAACACTAAAATTGGCGAAACGGTAAGTGTTAAGTTAACTAATGATCAAACCTCACTAATAAAAGAAGACCCATTTGAAATTAACATTACACCGGTTCCATGTTTCTTTCAAAATTCATTTATTAGTAATGTCACAATCGATAAAGATCTTTGTGTTAACATAATGCCTAACTACATTTTCGAAAAATTAAGTATTAGTGATTTTTCTCCACTTCAAATACCCATTTTCCTATCCAATCGGAAGGTAATAAAATCAATCGGTGTAGTTGAGGATGTCTTGGTTCAAACAAATCAAATGGTAGTCCCCACCGAATTTGTCATCCTCGATGACGCTCCTCTAGTGTTGGGACGACCCTTTGTAAAAACTCACGAAGCTTTGAAAAATCGGAAGTTCAACAATCTACCTCTTCAATTAGGGGCATTTAAAAAGAGTGTCGATCTTGAGCGGTCAATGAAGTATCTATTCGGCAATAATGACCCCCTAATTGAAAATGAAGATGAACCACCCGATACAAGTGAAAAGTTTGACCACTTTGTTGAAGAAGAGGTCGCCATAGAACAAACTTTTAAGGTTCTTGATCAAATTGAGCAACCAAATAAGGAGTCTCCAAAAGACCCGCCTCTTGAGCTCAAAGAACTTCCAAAAGGTTTGGAATATGCTTTTCTAGACAAAGATGGTAAATTACCTGTAATTATTTCATCTAAATTAGATAGTTTAAAAAAAGAAAAATTAATTAGACTTTTGAAAAAACATAAAAATGTGATCGCTTGGAAACTTGTAGACAAAAAAGGAATAAGTCCTTCCATGTGCACGCACAAAATTTTAATGAATGATGATTACAAATCGGTAATACAACCACAACGTCGAGTAAATCCAAATGTTCAAGAAGTGGTTAAAAACGAAGTCATCAAATTACTTGACGCCGGACTTATTTATCCTATCTCCGATAGTCCTTGGGTAAGTCCCGTCCAAGTTGTTCCAAAGAAAGGAGGTATGACGGTAATAACTAATTAAAAGAATGAACTAATACCAACGAGAACCGTCACAGGATGGAGAGTATGTATAGATTATAGACGATTAAATGAAGCGACAAGAAAAGATCACTTTCCTTTACCCTTCATTGATCAAATGTTAGAAAGATTATTCGGTCATAAATTTTATTGTTTCTTGGATGGTTTTTCAGGTTACTTTCAAATCCCGATAGCACCCGAAGACCAAGAAAAGACAACCTTCACATGCCCCTATGGAACTTTTGCCTATCGACGCATGCCGTTTGGTCTATGTAATACCCCCGCAACATTCCAACGTTGCATGGTAGCCATCTTCCACGACATGATAGAAAAGACAATGGAAGTCTTCATGGACGACTTTTCTATCTTTGGGGATTCATATGACCAATGCCTCGATAACCTTGAACGAATGCTATCCCGATGTGAGGAAACTAACCTCGCCCTTAACTGGGAAAAATGCAATTTCATGGTAACAGGGGGAATAGTACTCGGTCACAAAATCTCAAGCGAAGGAATGGAGGTGGATCAAGCCAAAATAGATACCATTTCTCGACTCCCGCCCCCATCCTCCGTTAGAGCTATCAGAAGTTTCCTAGGACATGCCGGATTTTATAGGCGGTTTATCAAAGACTTTTCTAAAATCTCAAGGCCTCTAACAAAATTACTTGAAAAAGATGCTCCTTTCATCTTTGACAAGGATTGCAATCAAGCATTTCTAACCTTAAAGGAAATGCTAGTCAATGCACCTATCATGATAGCACCTGATTGGAAATTTCCTTTCGAAATCATGTGTGATGCTAGTGACTTTGCAGTTGGAGCTGTCTTGGGACAAAGAAAAGAAAAGCATTTCCACCCAATTTATTATGCTAGTAAAACACTTAACGATGCACAAGAAAATTACACAACTACTGAAAAAGAATTACTGGCTGTGGTATTTGCTTTTGATAAATTTCGTTCTTATCTTGTTCTTTCTAAAACTATAGTCTATACAGATCATGCTGCCATTCGATATCTCTTCAAAAAGCAGGACGCAAAACCACGTTTGCTTCGGTGGATTCTACTCCTCCAAGAATTTGATATTGAAATCAAAGATAAAAGAGGAGCAGAAAACACCGCAGCAGATCATCTTTCACGCTTAGAAGACCCGGCTTTGGAGGCAACCAGGGACGAGAAAATCAACGAAAAATTTCCAACGGAGTCCCTAGAAATGGTGGAATACAAGGAAGAACCATGGTACGCCGACTATGCTAACTACCTAGCTAGCGGTATTGTCGCTAAGGGTTGGCCACATCATCAAAGAAAAAAATTCTTTGCCAATTTGTGCCGACCAACTCATCAGACGATGCGTACATGGTAGTGAAACACGAAGAATTCTCCGCCATTGTCACGAAGGTCCATATGGAGGACATCATGGTGCCGCAAGTACCGCACGAAAGGTATTTGATTCAGGATTTTATTGGCCAACCATTTACAAAGACGCTCAAAGTCTTGTCAAGACATGTGATGCTTGCCAAAGAACAGGTAATATTTCTTCCAAAAACGAAATACCACAAAATGGCATTCTTGTTTGTGAAATTTTTGATGTGTGGGGACTCGACTTTATGGGACCTTTCCCACCGTCGAAAGGAAACAAATATATACTTGTGGCAGTAGACTACTTGTCTAAATGGGCCGAGGCCGAGGCACTTCCAACAAATGATGGAAGAGTCGTGGTAAGATTTCTGAAGAAATTATTCTCTCATTTTGGCACACCTAAAGCATTAATAAGTGATAGAGGTACCCATTTTTGCAACCATCAACTTGAAAATTTTTTAACAAGATATGGGGTATATCACCGGGTCTCAACAGCATATCACCCTCAAACAAACGGACAAGCCGAAGTGACTAATAGAGGTTTAAAACGAATACTCGAAAAAACCGTAGGGTTAAATAGAAAAGAATGGGTAGATAAATTAGATGATGCTTTATGGGCTTTTCGAACTGCTTATAAAACAACAATAGGTACAACCCTATATAAGCTTGTCTATGGAAAAAGATGTCACTTGCCAGTAGAAATTGCACACAAAGCCTACTGGGCAATTAAAAATGTAAACTTAGATTTAGAATTTGCTGGTAAAAATCGATTTTGCCAATTAAATGAATTAGACAAGCTTAGGAATTATGCATACTCAAACTCAGAAATTTACAAGGAAAGAATGAAAAACTTGCATGACAAACATATTAAACCTAATGAATTTCGAGTGGGAGATCTAGTTCTTTTGTTTAATTCACGACTTCGATTGTTTCCTGGTAAATTAAAGTCTAGGTGGTCAGGACCTTTTTCCATCACCCATATTTTCCCACACGATGCAGTAGAAATTAAATCTCGGAATGGACCTCCATTCAAAGTTAATGGCCAGCGGCTGAAACTCTATCAAGGATTTATTGAGGATGAAGAGGAAGAAATCTCGCTTCAAACGCTCGATGAGTAAAGGCAACAACATCATACCTGGTAAGTTACGAACCAACGGGATGACATCTTAATCGGTAAGTCTTCCAACCAAGTTTTTGGGAAACAAAGGGCACTCACACGAGCACTTTAAAAAAAACTTTGCTCGGCACGAGGCCGTGTCCGCTGGACACGGGGCCGTGTCCGCGCTACTGTCGGGATATATTCCCCTTTTCATAACAGTTACTTCATTCCACACGCCCCGTTTCCCTGAAAACGCTCTGGTTCAGGCGATTTTCCACAGATTTTCAACGTCTCCTATCATTCTAACAACATCAAGGTATGATTCTATTACTATTATTAGTTGGATTAAGCATTTGCATGTAGTTAAAACTCCAAAAATTTGGGGAAAATCTAGGGTTCATGAACTCCATCCGGATTGAACTTAGAATTTTTGCCTAAATCTGTTAGCATTTAGTTAGATTAGTGTTATAGGAAGTAAACCCACTTGTATTGTTCATAGATTCGCCCGATTTCTCACAAAAACCACAAACCCTTGTTTTTGAACCGAAAAGGATAAAATTGAATGGGTAAACGGGTTGTTTTGGGAAAAACGGCACTTGGGGTTTCATTTTCGGGGGAAACCGCACCTGTTGGACCAAAAATTTTCAAGTTTTCGAAACCGGGTCGAAAAATGATGTTTTTTAGTAATAGACGCCTGGACACGGGGCCGTGTCCGCTGAACACGGGGTCGTATCCAGCAAGCTGTTTGCAGTTTTGTCCGAAAATTCCACTTTTTCGTGCTAACTTTTGGTGTATTCTTTCAGATGTCTAGGAAGTTCATGAGGTTTAACGCAAATGAGCTCGATGCTAGGGCTAGATACGAAGTACTTCAAACAAGACCGGAGGAATACCCAAGACAAGTATGTATGGATTTGTTAGCATTAGTGAACCAACTTGACCGTTTCAACAACCTTGTCACCGGCCCATTAAGAGTCGCTTTAACCACTCGACTTCGTTCCATCCACGAGTGCACTTTGGAATTCTATAGCACCTTCACGTTCAATTCAAGGTGCGACCCATTTGACAACGATGGGGTAGCATTCCGATGTGATGGAACTAGGTACTCGATTTCAATGGCACAATTTGGGTCGATTGTCGGGTTGTATGCGAAGGAAGATGCGGGTAACGAGGAAAATACTAGAGGGATGCGAGAGATAGATGAGAACGATCGCCAAGCCGCGTGGGCTCAGATTGGTGAAGGGCACTACAATCCGAGCAGCACTAAGAGCACTAAGTTGAGGGATCCACTCTACCGATACATCCATAGGCTCCTCGGCTACTCTCTTAGCCAAAGGCATGATAGCGGTGGCATTGTTGGGTTAAGAGATTTGGTTGTCCTCCACTGCATCCATAACCGCAGAAACCTTGATGTTCCATTCCTCCTGCTCCGAAACATGCATTTGAACCGACTTGCTACTTCACCAACCCCTATCTTCTTTGGAGGATGGGTATACCGTCTCTTCAAGCACTTCACCAACATACCTAGGTCATTCGAAAGGAGCCCATGGTCGGGAAGGGTAGACATACACATTTGCCGCTCAATGAACCTAATTTATGAGGCTGAAGACGGGACGGTTAGCTTCCAAAGGAATGCAGGGGCATGCATGGAACCCGCAAGAGGCACTTGTCCTTCACGCTCCACAACATCATCAGTGCCAGTACCAGCCCCACGGTGATCCAGGCCAATCCTCCTCAGAAGGCGGTTTTCCTAACTTCCAAAGTTTACATGATTTGTTGCAGAAAAACCTTATGTGCACCAGGAACACCTATAATATGGCGAGCAACAGGTACAACCGGGTTGGAGCAATCGAGAGAAACATATCCGATATCCAAGATGATATTGGAAATATCCAGGAGTACATTGCAGGGCATGGTGGAGATGATGATGATGAGGACGAGGACATGGACTAGGCGGGAGGAGCGAAGGCGGAAGCGGTTGGTTGGTGATCCCACAGGTTAGCCCCCTTTTATCTTGAACAATTTCCGGCATGCGTGCCGTGTGTTGAACAATTTACTTTCTTTTAACTCTTTTTATTTTTTGCATTTCTTTTTTTTTTTCTTTTTAACTTTGTGACATGGATGTTGAACTTGGTAATTTAGGATGTTTGCTATGGTTTGGTGTAGTGTTTATTGCTAAAACAGGTACATACGAGGCTTAGAGCACTAAACCTTAGTGCTACTAAAGCCGGGACAGGAAAACTAGAGCCAGAAACCTGTTTTTCAACCCTGCAGATTGTCTACACGGGGTCGTGTTCAGCCGACACGCCCCCGTGCCCACTTCCCCAGACCTACTGTTTGTCTTAATCTGCAGACTTTTGACAGACACGGGGTCGTGTCCACCTTCTGTAAGTTTTCGTTACTGGCACCTGAACACGGGGTCGTGTCCAACGAACACGGGGCCGTGTCCAAGCGCCCAGTAACACAAATTTTGGGCTTTTTCACACCTTTTACACATTTAATCAACCTAAAAACTTATTTTGGGACACATTGAGGACAATGTGTAATTTAAGTGTGGGGGGGGATGCTAAAACCTTGAATCTTGCAAGTCCTAAATACAAGCCTTACACAAAACTCTATTGGAACCGCTAATCACCCCAAATTTTTTCAAAAATTTTCATTTTTTTACTTGTCTAGGTTTAATTTGGGAATTTCAAAATTCTAAAAAGGTTATATTTTTACAAATTTACAACCGATAGCGTCGTGATAAAAAGAACCAACATAAGAAAATTATGAAAAGGCATGACAAGCTTAGTTAAAATTTAATTATATATACTTGATCACATAAAAACTCATTCCCACAAAAGTGAGTTTTGAGCCTTTATTGAGCATACAAATACATATCTTTAAATTAAATGCTCATTTTTCGTTTCTTGTGTGAATAGCCGCTTGGTTCTTACAACTCTAGAACTTGCCACGACGATACATTCCCGGTCCTTACCAACTTAAACCCGAGTAAGTAAATGATGGAGGCATTAGGACTAACCCTTTTTATTTATACACCATTATTTTTCTTTTTTTTTACCACCTACCCAAAATCCCCCTAGTTAACCCCTTTGAGCCTAAATCTTTTCATTTCTTAACCCAAACCAAACACCCTTTCACCCACCAAAACCTTTTTATTTTTAACCCTTTGTTTTAGTAACAAGCTTGGTTTTTCGTATGACTTTAAAAAAATTGTTGATGATGAAGCAAAAGAAATAAACAAGCAAGTTCATCAAAAATAACTTTGTTTGAATTATGGCTTCATCAAAAATAAAAAGTTGAAAAAAAATAGAGAAAGTCTTACGAAAACCGACGCTTGTTGCGCTTTTCGCCCTTTCACTAACCACTAACCCAACCACCTACCTTTAACCCAAGCCTAACCCTTCACCCAAAAAGTCCTCTTGATATTTACAAAGGTATATAGTTAAAAAGGAAAAGGATTGATTGCTTGGCAAGCCTATGGTAGGAGTAAGTTCCATGCCGCTCTCGAGTGATTCACTAAAATACATCTTTGGGCGAGTGTTGAGTGATCCCCCGTGAGGTATGTGAACTTGTATATAAATGGAATTTTAAAGAGGCATGTTATGCCCTAATAATTAATTTATCTTATGAAAAGTTTTAAATAAATCATGACGAATAGGATTGTAAATAAATAAAAATAAAACGTAATAAGGAATCTTGGAAATCCCGACACTCTATGACAAGCCCAAAAAACCTTCTCTTCTACCCATTCCATTTGGGAGTGTAAAACCACATTATAAAGAGTTTTGCTTGAGGACAAGCAAAGATTCAAGTGTGGGGGTATTTGATGTGTGCAAAATGCAACATATAAATTACATCAATTGTGGCATAAAACTAACCCTTTTTTAGTACTAATGTTGGAAAAAGTGTGTTTTTGTCTTCCTTTTGTATTTTCAGGATTAAATGAGCTCAAATTAACAAAAGAAGCAAAATGACAGCTAAATCTAACATAAATACAAGAAAAGGAACAAACGTGGCATGCCCGACCTCCCCGAAAGCATCTTCCCAAGCAAAACAAGAGAACAGAAGGCTGAACACGCCCCGTGCTCAATGAGCACGGGGGCGTGCCCAAGTGTCAGCATAAAAGACAAAGTTGTAGAAGCTTCCATCGCCCACCACGGGGCCGTGCTCAGCGGACACGGGGCCGTGGTCAACTATAAGATTCGCAAAATCCAGGCAAATCTTGATAGTACAGATATGCTTCTGCACATGGGGTCGTGCCCAGCGGACACGGGGCCGTGGTCAACTAATGCAGACAAAAGCAATTAATGAAGACAGAGAAGAGGATAGACACGAGGCCGTGCCCAACGGACACGGGGCCGTGCCCGAGCTTCGGTTCAGCCTATAAATAGGAGTGTTTGGCTTAAGCTCAAACCATCCATTGGCACACCACCTCTCTCACACTTCACCCACCACCCACCACCACCATAACACCATCATCCACCACCATCATCCATTGTCCATCATAGAGTGTGTGAGTCGTCTCGGGATCCAAGATTAATCGTAAGTGTTGGTGCACTTGTGTCTGTACTTTGTCTGTATTTTGTCTTGTTACTGAACAATGTCTTTGTTAGTCTGTAAGTTTGACCAAGTCAACCATCCTCCGGTTTGACTTGGCCAAACAGTCAACATTATGTTTGTAAGTTGTTTTGGTCGAAGGATGTGTCATCGAAGGATCCCTTATATCCTTCGATGATAAGCTCGAAAGATGACCTTCGATAGATGGACCACGATAGATCCCATCTTTCGTGATTCATATGGATCATTCGAGCTGTTCCTGGTCGAAAGATGATCTTTCGACCGGTCTGCATGATCCTTCGACCAGACCTGCTGTGTTGGGTATAAATACCCGTGTGTTGTGTTCATTAGGAAGAGTTGGACAGATAGGGAAAACAGAGAACACACACATACTGTTAGAGAGAGTTTATAGAGCTGATCTGTAAACCTTGTGCTTGTAACTGGACCATTCATACGTATTAATACAGAGGTGTTAATCGGTGAACTTTGCGTGTCGTGTTATTGCGTGTTCTATCTCGGTTTGCTATCTCGGTTGGATTCCGCACAACCGGGTTGGTTTGTACACAAGGATTAGGCGACTAGATCCTCCCCTAGCCGGACCTACAAGTGGTATCAGAGCTTTGGCTCTTCTCCTTGTTAAAACCGAGAGTTTTCGGACTGTTTTTCGGGTTTAAAAAGTTCACTATTTTCTGGAAAATCTTGTTATTTTGCCTTGTGTTTGACTTAAAACCTTGTTATTCTTCATGTTGACATGTTAGTTGTTGGTTTTTGTTAAACATTTTAGCAAAATCTTGTGTTTGGAAGTTTGCATTTCACCGAAAATTCATAGTGTTCTTGTTATCTTCATAGTGTTCTTCATAATATTACACCTTTTGATCTTAAAAATTTTAAACTTCAAAGTATTTGTGCATTGGAAAGTGTAAACTGATTAAAATATTGGACATTACTTGATTGGTGAAACCTGCATGTTCAGAAGATATGGTCTGAACATACTTTCTGCCGAAAGTTCTCACCAACCCGTCAACTTTTTCACCAAC
This sequence comes from Helianthus tuberosus, assembly GCA_030545235.1. Classification (NCBI taxonomy): domain Eukaryota; kingdom Viridiplantae; phylum Streptophyta; class Magnoliopsida; order Asterales; family Asteraceae; genus Helianthus; species Helianthus tuberosus. The sequence continues at coordinate 57,169,742 of CM060406.1, forward strand.
TTGTCACCGTTTGTCAACTGTGTCAGAACCGTTCGAAAGATATCCTTCGAACTCGAAAGACCATCTTTCGATCAGTGGAGGTTCGATAGATCATCATCCTTCGAACCAAGGAATCATTTCGAAACATTCATCTTTCGGTCTACTGTTCATTTTCGAAAGACTAGGATCCTTCGACTGGGGAGTCTTTCGAAGTCATCTTTCGTGTGTATCTTTCGGTCTACATTACTTTTTCGAAAGATAAGGATCCTTCGTTTGGAGAATCTTTCGAAAAACATTGTTCGAAATTCAACAGAGATCTTTCGAACCCTGTTGATCCTTCGAACAGGTGTTGATCTTTCGATCATTAGTCTGTTTGTGTTTAACAGTTTGTGGTTTTCAAAGTGTCTTTCGACAGGTATCTTTCGGCTGATCAAAAATGAATCCAAGATGGGGTACTATGGTAAATACGGATATGTATTTTGGTGCTCCGTCATCTTCCGCATCAGTATCTTCTCAAGCTAATGCCATGTCTACCGGTCAATGGGCATTTGTATCAAATCAAACTCCAAGTATTCAAAGCATTCTCTTAAGTGAGAGTGAAACGGGAAGTTTAAATCGGCCTCCCAAGTTGATGCATTTATATGAATATCCAGGATGGATTGATAGATTTCATACATACGTTCTTGGTCAGAATACAGAGTTGTGGTTGCGGTTTATTACAGATTTTGATCAAACAATAGAGGTTGCTGCATCATCTGCTGCTACATTTGCAGACCTCACAGAAGATCAAAAGAAGATCTATGACTTGGAAAAGAAGGCGTATGCCATTCTTACTCAAGCATTGAGTAAAGACATTTATCATCAGTTTGTCAGTTACAAGACAACTAAGAGGTTGTGGGACGCGTTGAAGACAAGGGGCGTAGGAAATGAAGCGACACGCCAATTGAGAAAAGAACTGTTGAAGAAAGAGTTTGATGGCTTTATCTGTATGGAGAATGAGTCTTTAGGAGACTTGACGAGTAGATTTAATCATCTACTGACTGAATTGTCAAACTTTGAGGTTGTTGTAACTCCAGCAGAGATTGTAAAGAAGTTTGCAGATGCATTGCCACCTCAGTGGAATACATTCTTAGAAATCATGAAGTATAATGGCACGTTAGCTACAACAAGTTTCAATGACTTTGTTCAAATTCTGGAGAACAAGAATCAGGAAGAAACTCTGAAGGCGAAAAGAGTTGCTGTGCCACAAAATCCAGAGATGTATTATGGAACTTCAAGCACTTCTGCAAAACCTGCTTCACACGCGCCAATTCAAACAGCGTTTGTGTCTACCACAGACATGTTTGGAAATACTATCCAAGTTCCAGTCAAGCCTGCACGAACAGATATGTATGAGAATCCGCTTGATCCAGTTCCTCAACCAGCACCACAACAGCAAAGCCAACAAATTATCAGAGCAACCGACATGTATGGGAATCCACTTCCTCCTCCTCCTGTTCAATCTACCGTACCAACAGACATGTACGGGAATCCACTTCATCCTCCACAGCAGCAAGCTTGTTATGGAAGTACATCATCTGCTAGTCAGCAATCTAAGCCAAATACAGTACGGCTCGACACTTCAAGCTTCTCAAAAGTTAGTGTGGAAGTAGCTAAGGAACACATGGAGCTGCTAAACACTTTGGTGAGCGCATACTGTGGTTTAGTAGAAGGTCAGATTGGCAACATTAATCTGACTCAAGAAGACTATCAGCAGATAGACAAGGAAGAGATGGAGATGATGGATATTAAGTGGGCCTTTGCCAGTGCTGTTAGGCGAGCAAAGGACTTCATGGAAAGAACGGGCCGAACCAGCTTGGAAAGCAAGAAAGACACAAAGTATGGGTTCGATAAACAAGCTGTTAAATGCTTCAACTGTGGTGAACGTGGTCACTTCAAGCGTGAATGTACAAGGCCATCTCAGCATGGGAACCAGAATCCTTTCCGAGGTCAAGGCAACAGGGCAAATCAGAACCAAGGAAGGAACAACGAACGAACACTGGTGCCTGTCAATAACCAGAGTCAAGCAGGACCATCTAATGCCAACCAGGCACTTGTGGTTCAGGTAGATGAAGGTTGTGATTGGTCAATCCAGTTGGGAAATGATGCACCTGATGGAACAGCTTGTTTTGCTGAAGTGGTTAATGATCTTAAACACGCCAGTGGTGGAGAATCTTCCACCAATGGTGTTGAATCTTCTGAAGATGAAGACAGCTCCGGGTACAGTGGAAGTTCAGATGAAGAGTCCTCTGCTTCAGGAAATGATCAGGAAGATGACACATCAACTGCATCAGTTAATGCAGACATTGATGAACTTTTGGAGGAAGCTGCAGCAGGAATTCAAAGAAGATCAATTTTGGTGGATCAAGCTGCTTACTCTTCGTCTTCTCTCCATTCAGCCTTTATGGCGAATGTCGACAGTTCATCAAGTCAGGTATGTGTCGACGAACCCACTTCTGTTAGCTGTAATAACTGTGATAGTTTGCATGTGAGATGTACTGAGTTGGAAGCAAACATGTCTGAGTTGCAAGGCAAACACAATGCTTTACAAGCCAGTTTGTTTGAATTGCAAGACAAACATGTTTCTGTGAATGATAGGTGGTGTGAATTGCAAAGCAAACACGAGGCTTTGCAAGAGAAATATGATGTGACATTTATTCACAATCAGAAATTGACCGTTGATCTTTCAAAGTGCACTGAAGCCAATATGTTTTATGAAAACCATGAAAAGGAATTTAAGTCAATGATTGAAACGCTAAAGAAAGATAAAACAGAGTTGACAAAAATGGTTTCCAGAAAACAAACTGACATTAACCTGTATATAACTCGTCTTGAGGTTATGCAAAAAGAAATGGCTTGTGTTAAAACGGAAAGTGAGGCGATCCGACTCAAGTTAGACAGTTATTTGAGTTCTAGCTATGTGTTGGATCACATCATTGATGTTCAGAAAGAGAAAAAGGATGTCACATGCATAGGTTACAAGAAATGTCCACCACCAGTGAGAAACAATTATGATGCCATGCCTGATGAGGAATACAGGACTCACTTTGAACCATCTGTTCCTCTAGATGTTACTGAGTTTGCTGCAGGACTTGGATACAAGAAAGAAGTATCATCCGATTCAGATGTGTCAGCAGATACCTTTGTAACTGCTGAACCAAATCAGGATCCTCCGGTTGTGATTGAGGATACTGATTCTTCTGATGATGAATCTGATGATACTGATTCAGCAAAGTCTGATGCGGTGATCAAAGAAGAGGACATACCTCTCGAGAATCATATTCTCTGTGATCCTCCTGCAAAACCCGCTAAGACTGTTGCAATTGAGTCCTCTTCTGAGAAAGAGTCGGAGAGTGTGGATTTGCTGTACACTCTTGTTGGTGATGATAAAATCTATTCAGACAAAGATTTTCCTATTAAGAATGTTAATCAATCATTAATTAGCAAAGTCTTTGAAAATTCTACAAGTAAGTTCTTGGGTAAGAAAGGACCACATGTTACAGTCACACAGTGTCCTCCTATCCCAAAGACTGAAATTAGAAAACAATTTGGCAATCAGAAATTACCAACAGTGCAAAAACAGCAAAATCATACCAAACCTAAAGGTAAAGCACCGACTCAAGATCAAAAGAAGCCGAATCAGAAGAAGAAGAAGAATGTGAACTTTGTGAAATCGAAGGGAACGGACAAAATTGAAAAGTTTGCAAATCAATCTAACCTAAATTTTGTCCAAAAGGCAACAGTGATGAAAAGGAATGAACCAAGTAGTTCAAAACCTAGTACCTCGGGTTCACAAAGTTCATCATCGGCAAGACGACCACATGATACTTCGGGGTTTGTTGAACGAAGATCATGTTTTGAATGTGGAACAATCGGGCATATTGTTCGAAATTGCCCGTATCTTCATAAACAAAAGGGCATAGTTGATGATCCCCGTGGCCCAACTGAGCGCAAGCGATCTGTTTCTGTAAAGCAAGATCCTCGACTCATAAGAGAAAGGGAAAAGAAACAGAAACGTCAACAGGTCAAGAAAATTGAAAAAGCAATTAAAACCGATGTGGTTCAAAAACAATCTGTTTCTGTCAAACCAAACAATTTAAAAACTTCAGACAATCATGAAGTTAAGTTTTTAAAGAATAACACTGGTATAACAAAACAGACTTGGAAACCAAAAACGGTTACTGAATCAGGGGGACCATCACAGTTTCCGAATCATCAAAAGGTGGAAGTTATTGTTGTTGATAAAAATGGAAGACCCAAGACCACAATGGCTTGGGTCCCCATCACCAACTAATCGATTGAGTTAATGTGCAGGGTGTTCCAGGAGGAACTATCAGTAGTCATTGGATTGTTGATAGTGGGGCATCCAGGCACATGACAGGCGACATGAAGCTTCTCTACGACGTCAAATCTATTAGAGGAGGTTATGTTGCTTTTGCTGGAGATAAGGGCGGATACATTACGGGTGAAGGAATGATTTCCAACGGGGTTGTTAGCTTTGACAAGATCAACTTTGTGCAACAACTTGATCACAATCTTCTTAGTGTTTCTCAAATTTGTGACAAGCAGTTCTCAGTACACTTTGATGCTAATGGATGTTATGTGCTGAAACCCGGCTTCAAAATTCCAAAAGAATGGATTCTCTTGTCGGCTCCAAGGATAAATGATCTGTATGTCCTTGATATGAGCCAAGCTATCACAACGTCTGCACAAGCAACATGTTTCGTTTCTAAAGCCACAGAAAAAGACACAATCTCTTGGCACAGACGAATGGGCCACATTCACTTACGCAAAATGAATCATTTGGTGTCAAATGAATTGGTGAATGGTGTTCCTCTTAAAAATTTCCATCTTCAAGACGTCTGTGTTTCGTGCCAGAAAGGAAAACAAACGAAGAAGCGACACCCTACAAAGAAAGTCAACACGGTGGCTGTTCCTCTTGAACGTTTGCACGTGGATTTGTTCGGTCCTGTCAAGCACAAAAGCATTAGGAATAATCAATACTGCCTCGTGATAACTGATGATTATTCAAGATTTTCTTGGGTGGCGTTCATGGCACACAAGAGTGAAACCTTCGGTATTATCAAAAACTTGATCATTCAGATTGAGAATCTTTACAACTTGAAGGTTAGGCGGATACGTAGCGACAATGGTACTGAATTCAAAAATCATGCCATGGCGGAGTTTTGCACTTCAAAAGGTATTCTTCACGAATTTAGTGCAGCTTATACTCCTCAACAGAATGGCGTCGCTGAACGTAAGAACCGCACATTGATCGAGACTGCTAGGACTATGTTGGTAGAGTCGCAGCTACCCATTCCATTCTGGACTGAAGCTGTGTCCTCTGCATGCTATACTTTGAACCGAGTCCTTACAGTCAAAAGGCACAACAAGACCTGCTTTGAGCTTATCAACAAACGGAAACCAGACTTGTCTTATCTTGAACCGTTTGGAGCTCCTTGCACAATTATCGATCCTAATGGAAAGTTTGGGGCAAGAGCAATTGAAGGATACTTTCTTGGGTATTCCACCCCGAACTTAAGAGTCTGGAATCTAGAGACTAAATGGGTCGAGGAATGGTCTGAAGTCAGAGTACAAAGGCACACTTTACCAGTTAGAAATCCTGGTCAGCCTTGGATGTTTGAGTACGATGACTTTTTCAATTCGATCAATGTTGAAGCCGTTGAAGAAAGTGCTGCAGCAAGGATGTTTTTCGAGAGCGACAATGCAACAGATTCACCGTTGGTTCGTCCCATTATAGTCAATCAAGAACCATCTTCAGTGAACAATAATGCTCTCGACAATGAGGATTTTCAAGATGCTACCGAATTGAACGAATCTTCAGAGGATGATGAATTTCTCGATGCAGATCAAGAAGCTCCAACAGCAGTTCATGGTATTTCAGAGGGTACACCTCCAGTGGATGTTCCTAGAACAGCTGAAACTTCTGCATCATCCTCTTCGTCAATTCCGGGCCTTGAATTGATTGTTGATCTGAATCTCAACAATCTGGGTACAAATATTCCAGTTCAAGATAATCCAGAAACAAGGATTCATAATACCCATCCTCAACAAAACATCATCGGGAATGTACAAAGTGGCGTTCAAACAAGAAACATGTTGCGAAACAACAACAATGCAGGCTTGTATGCAACTATCCGAGAATCTGGTCAACAGAATGATTGGTCTTTCGCGTGTTATGTCTCACAGGAAGAACCAAGAACTTGGAAAGATGCTTTGAAAGATAGCTCATGGGTTGAAGCGATGCAGGAAGAACTGCAACAATTCCAGAAGCTTGGTGTCTGGAAACTCGTAGAGAAACCTGCTGGATACAAGAAGATTGGTACCCGTTGGGTGTTTAAGTGCAAGAAGGATGACCGTGGGATTGTTATTCGAAACAAAGCAAGGCTAGTCGTTCAAGGTTTTCGTCAGATTGAAGGAATCGACTACAACGAAGTGTATGCACCTGTTGCACGTCTAGAAGCCATTCGGATCCTTCTGGCCTATGCCTCATTCAAAGGTTTCAAGGTATACCAGATGGACGTGAAGAGTGCTTTCTTACATGGTGTGGTGGAAGAAGAGGTGTACGTCGAACAGCCTCCAGGTTTTGAAGATCCTATCCATCCCGATCGGGTTTGGTTGCTCAACAAAGCTCTATATGGTCTACATCAAGCACCGCGAGCTTGGTACGCAACCTTATCTAATTATCTGCTGGAGAACGGTTTTCACAGAGGTCTTATCGACTGCACTCTTTTCATCAAAGAACAAGATGGAGATCTTCTACTGGTACAGGTATACGTTGATGATATTATATTTGGTTCTACTAACGATGTTTTGTGTAGGGATTTCGAGCGTGTAATGCAGGATAAATTCGAGATGAGTGCTATGGGGGAAATGACTTTCTTTTTGGGCCTACAAGTACAACAAACAGAGTCTGGGATATTCATCCATCAGACTAAATATGTTGGTGACATCTTGAGCCGGTTCCAGATGTCTGATGCAACGCCCATCGGTACCCCATTGCCACAAAATCACGGAATTACTCCAGACTTGAAGGGTCAAGATGTTAGCCCCTCATACTACCGCGCGATGATTGGATCTCTTATGTACCTCACAGCATCAAGACCAGATATAATGTACCCAACGTGCCTGCTTGCCAGATATCAAGTGAACCCGAAGGCCTCACATCTTGCAGCTGTAAAAAGGATTTTTCGTTATTTGAAGGGTTGCCCTGACACCGGTCTGTGGTACCCTAGGGATAATAACTTTGACTTGATCGCATTCAGTGATTCTGATTTTGGCGGATGCAAAATCGACGGCAAATCCACAACGGCTGGATGTCAGTTTTTGGGTAATCGCCTAGTCACATGGCAGTGCAAGAAGCAGACGTGCGTCGCTACATCAACATGCGAAGCTGAATACATTGCTGCCTCAAGTTGTTGCTCCCAAGTCCTGTGGATACAACAGCAAATGCGTGACTACGGTTTTGAATTCCTAACTACTCCTATTTACGTTGATAATTCTGCTGCATTACAGATCACTAAAAATCCTGTGCAGCATTCAAAGACTAAGCACATCGAAATCAAATATCACTTCATACGTGATTGCTTTGAGAAAAGGCTAATCGATGTTGCTTACGTCCACACCGATGACCAACGTGCCGACCTTTTTACCAAAGCTTTTGACAAATCAAGATTTGACTATTTATTATTGGTAAATGGCATTAAGGTCAAGCAAGAGTAAAACCAACATCGGAAAATCATTTTTGTAAATACCTTTGTGTTTTTAAAGTTGTCTTAGTTTGTTGATTTTAGGGGGAGTAAATCCAAAATTTTAAAAATCCAAAAACATCGAAAAATTTCAAAAACACAAAAACAATAGAAAAACACAAAAATGAGTTTCCTGGCGAGCAAAAGAGAAAATGATAGTACATCAGTGGTCTGTCTAAACCTCTTTAAACCTTAAATTGAAAAGCGATAAGCAGCTCTATATAAGATGTATCGGTAGGCTCACAATCATTTTAAAGTGTGCAGGGTGATATAAACTTAAATCGACTGAAGACCAGGTGGGAACCATTCATTGGCATATGGTCTTAGTACCGAAATTTCGTTTGAGAGATTGCCGAGGTTCTGAGATATTCGGTCTTTATGCTGCTTATCATCTGGGTATCATGGTTGTATCTTTTACCGAAAAATAACGGGGACGCAAGTCTAGATCTTCCATGATACCATACATACGTGTACATATTGCATACGACCTCAATAAGTGATCAACAATCACATGTCCAATCAAAATAAGTGATAAAATATCACAAATTCTTTCCGGGTGTCAAGTTCGTCTCTCTGCTGTACGAATGTACTGACCTGTTCACGGACTTGCTCCTGTGCCCTCATGCATCGAAAATCAAGTTCCTCATCAATAAGTGATTCTATCACATAGGGCTTGTTTTCAAATCAAAATAAGTGAGAATCTCACATCATATACGGTCAAACAGATGATAATTGGTATACTCACCGGTAAGATGAACCCTCGTGCATACCTTGATACGGGAATGTGTCGTGATGTGGATGAACACCGGTCGGTAAGTATAAATCATACCTTAACGTATCCCCTCGCCATGATTACATATGATAAGTTGAGCTTATGTGGACAACAATACCGATAATCGTTATAGGATGCTTATCTTAATGTGAACTAATTGAACAACAAGAGCGTTTTGGCATGACCGTACACTGATATGATTCTCTTACCCTCGAAACTCGCAAAAAGAATGTCTGTATATATTTATTTACTGCTTTCAGTCTTTACATTTGAAATATTCAAAAATACCAAAAAGATTTTAGGCGTGTTTTAATATAAACTTTATAAATACCAAAAAGATTTTATTTCTATCTTATTTTCGATCGTACGATGTTGGAGCTCGAGTCTTCGTTACCTGAAACCTGAACGAAAACCGAAAACGACTAAATCTTCATAAACGGTCGAAATTTGCAAAGTGTTGAAAGTTGAAATTGGAATTGATAAAATTTGTTAAACTTTCAAACTGTCGGACGGTGTTTGCCTAAACAATGGTCACATGTGTGTTGCTTGCTTATGATATTCCAAGCAGTTGTTCTCATTAGGCGTTTAGATTTCTTGCATGTGCAGATTCTAAAGGCTAGGAGAACATGGTCGATGACAAGCTTCGGAATAAAGACACGACGTGAAGGCACTCAAAAGACGAAGATGATCGAGTTGCCGCTGACCATCATCAACACCACAAGGATCTCACTTCATAAAGAACAAGTATTTCACGAGCATAACTCAAGGGGGAGCTTATGTTAAGGGGGAGTTTGTCAACACACTTCCTACATTTAACGGGGAGTTTGTTGATACACTTTCTGCTTTCAAGACGTGAAGACTTTAAAGATCCTCCGACATTGAAGACGGGAAGAGACGTCAAAGACTTGAAGACACGAAGGACCTACAAGAATGAAGATTAAGACAAAACTATCTCGAAGATCGAGACAAAGCTACAGCCAAGGGGGAGTTTGTTGGTGCACTTGTGTCTGTACTTTGTCTGTATTTTGTCTTGTTACTGAACAATGTCTTTGTTAGTCTGTAAGTTTGACCAAGTCAACCATCCTCCGGTTTGACTTGGCCAAACAGTCAACATTATGTTTGTAAGTTGTTTTGGTCGAAGGATGTGTCATCGAAGGATCCCTTATATCCTTCGATGATAAGCTCGAAAGATGACCTTCGATAGATGGACCACGATAGATCCCATCTTTCGTGATTCATATGGATCATTCGAGCTGTTCCTGGTCGAAAGATGATCTTTCGACCGGTCTGCATGATCCTTCGACCAGACCTGCTGTGTTGGGTATAAATACCCGTGTGTTGTGTTCATTAGGAAGAGTTGGACAGATAGGGAAAACAGAGAACACACACATACTGTTAGAGAGAGTTTATAGAGCTGATCTGTAAACCTTGTGCTTGTAACTGGACCATTCATACGTATTAATACAGAGGTGTTAATCGGTGAACTTTGCGTGTCGTGTTATTGCGTGTTCTATCTCGGTTTGCTATCTCGGTTGGATTCCGCACAACCGGGTTGGTTTGTACACAAGGATTAGGCGACTAGATCCTCCCCTAGCCGGACCTACAGTAAGAGTTCTTGACAATCAAGGCCATGTTTGCCTAAGTCTCTTACATTACTTGGTGAAGACAAAGTGTCTAGTGTAATACTTTTTATTTTTAATCTTTTCGCACTTTTTAATTGGTTATGTATTAATGACTTTAATAACTAGTTTCTTATGTTGAAGGTGATTCTTCCTTATCGTTTGTCCGTGGTGTCTTGGCATTATTTTATTGTCTATATAAAATAAAAGATTTTCACCATTCATACCTCCACGGTCTATATGGAGGTATGTTGGCTACCTGGTCGGGGGTTAAGGGAACGGTTTGGTAAGAGTCTTGCCATTGTTCAGTGTATAGATCCTGCAAAGGACCTGGGTCAAATTTAGTAGGACCTCCTTCAATACTTAACGGTATTGGATGGCGGGGGTCCAAACTCTTTGATCCCCTCATAAGTTAAACTACTATTAAAACTTTAACCCGGCTACTTAGGACTGTATCCCTGCTGACTCATACTACTTAGCCGAGGGTAACGTCGCCTTCAAAAAAAGGGCCTACCACAATATGCATTAATAACTTAATTAATTATCTTTCAATAATCCAACCCTTTAGGATTGTATCCCTGCTGACTCAAACTACTGGGTTGAGGGTAACGTCACCTCCAAAAGAGGGGCCTACTACAATAACTAAGATAATCTCTTAATAAAGTGCAAAAGTGCGGAAATAATCAAAGGTTACACTAAACACGAGTCGGAACCAAGTGATTCATCTTGTCTATCTGTTTTTACTTTTATTTTTATTTTTCAGCATTTTAGTTAGATTTTATTTTCTTAGTTTAAAACATTTTTCTAAACTTTTGATTTGATTAGACGTTGAGGATAAACCGGTACTAAAAGCTATTGTGTCCTTGGACGACCTCGGTATCTTACCAACACTATACTACGCTCACGATGGGTGCACTTGCCCATATGTGTGTTTAGTGTTAGTAAATATCGTGTTTTATAAATTTAAAACTTGGCTAAAGAAAGTGTAAAAGGGCTTAAAGTATACTTAAACTTATATACACACTTCACACGCATCACCTAACGTCTATGTCTTTAGTTCGCGAATGATTTACCGGATTGTTAGTTATAGAGATAGCAGAGTTATTGTCAACCAAGATAGGAGTTTGCGTGAAATTCAAACCGTAATCCCGCATTTGTTGTTGAATCCACAGCACTTGAGAGCAACAACAACGTTAAAATACATAATTACGCATGGGTTGGGCTAAACCCTAATTACGCATGTAATTTGCATAATTACGCATGGGTTGGGTTAACCATAATTACGCACGTTATTTGCATAATTACGCATGTTATATTGGTGGTCGCGTACCATTGCACGCTAAGAGCCTTTTTTATTTAAACTTTTCACTAAATGTATAGTGTGAGGTTCATTGAAGAACACTAAAAAAGTGGAGGACCAGGGAACAGTGTATTTAACATGTTAAATATACATTAAAAAAATAAACTTAAAATGCTAAAAATTATTTTTCGAAGTTTTTTGCATATAAAATGTGTGTGTGAATGCAACATGGCTTACTTAGATAGGGGAATCATCCTGAAGGTTAAGTGGCCCCGAAGGTTTTAGGGTGGTACGGAAGGTGAGGGAAGGTGTTCTGACGTTAACGCTATGCCAAATCACCTTACCATCCCGCCACAAACCTCGCTGCCATACTAAGACAGTGAGATGACACCCACCAACCTTAGTGAGTCTTCTAAATTGGTTATTTATATTAGGGGATTGCATGGATCGGTTTGGTTCGGTTTTTAGTATTAACCATAGTCGTAAGTCGTAACCGCTAGCTTCGATTACGGAATATCCTTAACCATGACCATAACCAAACATTGGTTACGGTTAATCGATTATGGTTCGGTTTTGGTTAATTTCGGTTAATTAACCAAGCAAGGTTTAAAATAAATATGGTTGTGTATTTGGGGCGTGCATGGTTTGGACTTAGCTTAGGCATTTTTTTATTCGATAACAAAGACTATACTTTTTGGTTAAACTATCAACATGAGATTCCTTTTAATAAAGTAATTCTCATCAAAAACAAAAAATTATTATCATAACACCTCAATTCTTCATAAAAATAAGGCATCTACATCAAGATCATTTTGCTAGTAACATAATTTTATCTTGGTAAAAATCTCGATATGGTTAATGTATATAAATCCATTATATAGACTTAACATTACATGTTTGGTTCAGTTTTGGTTATATCGGTTAACCAAAGCTTCGTAACCGTAACCATAACCAATTGGTCGGTTATACAAAGTTTCATAACCATAACCATCGTTTATGTCGGTTATCAGTTATGGGAGTTAATTTGCTCACCCCTAATTTATATCATCAAAGCAAATAACAGTTGATCACCATTTACTAGTATTACATTACACAACTTCAACATCATATGGAAATAACTGACGATGGCATCATTACAACTGCATGTCGTTGATTTACAAATAGTTGATACTCTTCGGGTTTGCAAACAAATGTTCTCTGCAGATCAACTTTGGTTTCTTCGAGCTACTGCAACCAAGAAGGCGGTGTAACATGGCGGGGGGATCATTCGATATGGACTGATACATCTTCCTCACCGTGATATGACTATCCAGAATCATCAGCTCCAACAATTTTCTACAGCTCTGTAAAAGAAAATGTGTACAATTTTAAGGATTAACAAGTGTCCACATGTAAAGAAAACAGTTTTAAAATTGTATAATTAATGCGTTATTATAATACACCAATAGTCAATCATACCCTTTTGCAATGCAAACAGTTACGTATAACTTAACTGTTAGATTTATACTTACTCATCTCTTTCATGCGGTTTTTTAACAGGGTGGGTTGGGGCCCAAAACACGTTTTAATCAAAATTTTCATACTTTTTTTAAATAGTTAAATGTTTCAAATACACGTTCTTCTAAACTGAAGTCTTTTGTATCGTTTGACCAATTAGAGATAATAATAATAATAACATAAGTTGACTCATTCATAGGTAAATAGGTCGAAATTGCCACCTCTAAATTACTACTTTATTTTCAATAGAAAACCGCACCACTTTATTTGCATCATAATACACTTTAAGTTTCCAGTATCATACCTGAGGATTTAAAACATTCATTTGGCTTATAATGTGCTCCTGCAAAAAAAGTTAAAAGATGATGAAAATGTTTTTAAAACTTTTGAAAAGAAAAATTTTGTATTCCGCTGCAGAGAGCAGGTATACGGTATACCTCTAGTCTAAAGAACCAACAGATTGCTTTCAGACATAATTTGTAAATTGTAAATGTCTATCTCTTATCAATTCTAAAGAACCAACATATTGCTTTCAGACATAATTTGTAAATTGTAAATGCAATATATATGTATTTATATAAATATATCAGATATTAATAACTAAGAAAGTACAGATACCTCCAATATCCCAGGATTTTGCATCACAATACCAAGCACACGACGTACAAGTCCCTTGTAAACTATCTTGTTAACCGTGCCATCTCCATCTACCCAAGGCAATATCGGCTTATAAGAACCAGAAGAATCATCCATCCTAAACTCACACTTTTCATCCTGCGGGCCCTTTCTTGAACCCGTTACGGTTTTGATTTCATTGCTTTTATTCACTTCACTCATAGGTTGAGGAACCAGAACCTCTTCCAGATGGTTTAGGATCGTTACTCTGTGTTGCACCTCATCAACATCTGTGGAAATCACTTCCACTAATTTTTTGCTTATATTTTCTCGGTTTTCTTGCTGCAAGTTTGGTGGCTCATTAGTATTATAACTTTCTGGCGCCTTGAGGTGAAGATCATGTTGATGAGATGGCATTGAGGTTAACATATACTTTGACCGGTACAGAGAGTCAACAACATGAACAGAATCGTAAGCGTTAACCTTTAAAGCACGCCCGAACACCTCAAGAACCTCGACAACAAGTTCTGGCATATTTTCCCCTAAAAGCATTTGCAATATAGTTAGATTTGTATGCATGCGATACAGATAAAGAGAGGTGGCGGATTTGGCCCATTTATGAATGGGTCCATTTGGATTATGTTCATGGCTGGCCCTGGGGGTGGGCGGGGAGGACCACCGGCCAGGGCCCGATATTTCGAGGGGCACGTTTTTTATGAAAAAAACCCGATAGGTATATGTAAAATATTTTTTTAATCGTGTATATCCATACAAACACCAACATAGGCCCCCTTACAAAACTATTCTTATGGTTTAGATTAGTTATTAACCCTTTTGGCATTAGGTTTAGACCTTTAGTGAGCCAAATACCCAATTTCGTTAAGGCCTAAGGGTATATTTTTTCGAGCTCGAACAGGGTACACGAATTCTCAGGACCGGCCCTGATTATGTTTTATCCTAAAAGGGGAATGGATGATTGATTATTGAAAATAACCCAACGTCTATTTTAATGCATACTACCTCCGAAATCATTTGAATACCCAATGTCTATTTAACTATTTTAATGCATACTACCTCCAAAATCATTTTATTCAAATATTTAGATTACAATTTTCATCCATGCATCAACCATTTACAAATAAAAAAAAGAGTATTGCCATTTTCGTCCTGTTTAGCCAGTTTCATCCAAAGGTTTGTTTTTCCGCATCTGGATCCAAAAGGTTTGAAATCTTGCCATTTTCATCCGACTCGTTAACCCCATCCATTTTTCTCTGTTAAGTCAGAGGTACTTCCGTCTTTTTTACTAACTTAAATAGAGTGAAAAAGACCGAAATACCCCCGACTTAATGGAGAAAAATGGATGGAGTTAACTAGCCGGATGAAAATGGCAAGATTTCAAACCTTTTGGATCCAGATGTGGAAAAACAAACCTTTGGACGAAAGTCACAAAACCGGCCAAACCTCAGGGACAAAAATGGCATTTTACTCTAGAAAAATAGTAAATTATTAGCGGGTCAACCCAGCTTGTTTTATCTCACACTACAGATCGACAAATTACCCGATCCACCCATTAGGCCATTACGCTACCTCTATGGGACAACTAAGAAACAAAATGCATACCCTGCACATCAATTATACGGGAGATTTCTTCCATACGTAAGCCTTGGTCACCAGACTTATGGATGGCTGAATAAACCGTACTGAACAGATCGGGAGACAGTTCCGCAGAAGATACAAGGTGTCTTGCATAGCAAGTCATCGCTTCCCATGTTGACTCAGACGCACCGTTTGACTTTAAGACTCCTTCCATTCGTCCAGATGATGAAGAAGCGCACTCCAAATTGGAAACCGATGTGATTTCATCAACTCGTGATATTAACCGACGGCTTACAGATAACTGAATACCTGGGAAACCTTTATCTTTACGGGTAAACGTTTCATTGTCTAATAATTTCGGCTTTTTCGTTATTTCAGCACTGCGAATTTCATTGTCGTCACATTTACGTTTCTTTAATTCCTCAATTTCTCCAATACCTTCGTGAGGCAAACACGGGAACATTGATATTTCTCCGGTACACATCAGCACACACAGTTGGATGACTTCTCCACACTGCAAGTCGGCGGGTAGATCTACTCCATTGTCTAATAAATCGCTTTCTCTCTCGTGAAGCCACCTGGACATTTTACCAACTCCTTTCCCGGTATCCTCGGGAAACGGAGATGAAGAAATGTTACGTAAAAACTGCCGCGAGAGTACAAACTCACCAATGTCACTACCCCTCACCTGCCAACAGAGTAAACAGTAACGAATGAACGAAAAACAAAAAATGTTATTAACTCCATAATAGAAATGTTGTTACCATAAAGTTTTTGTCTTTGAGGTAGTTGAAAGCGGTAAAAAGATCATGCTCAGAATATCGGCGCAATGTTTCCGCTAGAAAAACGGAGCCCTCAGGAGCTTTTGAGGCGCTAAGAAATATAAGCTTGAAAAGCTCTATTGCATTAGAAACTGCTAATGATTTGTACGCTTGTGTACCAAAATCTTTTACTTTATTCATAAGCTTAATATAGCTTTTCGAAAGACGACTCCTTGATCTTCGAGCGGACACTTGTCTTTTTCCACCATCCTTCTTTAACTCATTGGTAGGTGTAGATGACGAACTTAAGTTGTTTTCATCCAATTCCTAAGCACACGAGCGAAAAAGAACGTTTATCATACACAAAAAGGAGAGTAAAATGCCACTTTCGTCCTTGAGGTTTGGCCAGTTTTGCGACTTCCGTCCAAATGTTTGTTTTTCCGCATCTGGATCCAAAAGGTTTAAAATCTTGTAATTTTCATTCAACTCGTTAACTCCATCCATTTTTCATTCAAACCTCAGGGACGAAAATGGCATTTTACTTCAAAAAGGATGTATGCCTAATAGTATGAATGTATGATATGCAAGATGGAAAGGGGTTAGGCTAATCTTACAAGTGATTCACCACCATCTGACCGACCAAACGTGGAGTTATATCGAGCACCTTTAGGGGCCTCGAGTTTAGCAATCTGCTTGTATTTTAGAACCTCATTCAGGACCGTCTGTATGTCTTTGTTATCAAAATCATCCCATCGTTCTTCAGTGTTCATATCATTATGATCAATAGGAGCATGATCCTTAACAATTACTTTACAGTTATCACCAAGTGATTTGTTCTTGGAAGCATCTAGATGTATTGCGTATCTCACACTAAGCATGTTACATAATCTCATTAAAGCTTTTCTGAACTGCGTGTTTCTGTTGAGAAGCGCCATTCTTCTTCTGCATGTATCAGGAGGTCCCGGTAGATTTGGAAGTGCGGCCCACTCAACACGGTGAAATTTTGCTCCAAGAGCAACACGGTGTTTTGCAAATGTAATCACCAATTGCCTGAAAAAAAAAATCATAAATAAAGTATAAAAGTTATTAGAAAAATCGCTCAAGTTAGTAAAAAATCAAAATAACTACATATTATTACCTATCTTTGTCTTCTGTCCATGCAAACCGTTTCTGCCGTGAAGATTGCAGCTTTGACAAGACACAATCATGTATAGCAGAACAAGGATCACCATTTTCATCTTGATTCAGTGCCAGATCATCATCTACAGCGTCTTTTTGGTTTTGGCCATCGATTTCATTAATCAACATATTTGCTTCATCGATTTCGTCGATCAACCTTTGTAAAGATTTTTGTTCTTTTGTCGCATTATTTGCAATTTTGGCTTGCTTCACTTTTCCCGACTCTTCGTCGAATGGATTATCATTATCATTATTTACTGGTGATTTTCGTTTGGAAGACTTTTTTCTTTTCGAAGGTGATGAAGCATGCGTTAGTGCCAACTTTGATTTAAACTTTTGTCGCTTATCATAGAATACACGCAACACCTTCAATGCAGCATTAATCGATTTACAAGACAGAATAGATAATTTCATCATATGAGTAACAAAGAAGAACAAACAATTGAACAAACCTGCTCCAAGGTCAAATGAAGATTCTCTGCGATCTTTTCACACTTTTTGAAGGATATCTTTTTATCTAAATCTTCATTTGCTACAAGTTTAAATAGCTCAGCACGTTGATGAGCTGTCATAACTCGGGCTGAGGCCCATGCACGGGCATGATATACCACATGTACGGTAGATCCAGGGAACGCATGCAAAGCGGCTTTTGGATCAGAAGCAGCATAGCAATACTCCAAGGTGCTCCAATATTCATCGACGCTTATCTTGCTTGCAAGAACAAAATCATGTCTGACCTGCGGTCGAAGATCGAACGAATTGACGCTTGTATATGGCAAAACCATTCCCACAGGTTCCTCAATGTACGGCTTTAATTCTAGTGAATGGCTAAGAGTAGTATGTGGGCCCACAGGAATGTCACCACCAATCAATCGTATCAACTGCCAAAAAATCCAAAAGAATATTCAGGGAGGAAAATAAACATTCTACACAAACGAAGTATATTGCAAAACTTCTACAACTTTTCAGTGAACCCAAATATTTGAACCGTTCTATGAATCACTCATTCCGGCCGGTTACCCAGCCTGACCTATCTCTAGCAATAATCCAAACTAGTTGTGGTTACCACCCACGCTCCGCAGCAGGTTCGAAACGTAGATAAAAGTAAGCAAATCGCAAGAGTTAAAGTTGTTTGATGTTTTAGTTAAGGGGCTAAACATGTCATTACTAAAGTTGAGGGACTAAAGTTGTTTTAGTTAAGGGGCTAACACAACAACAACCATACCCAGTAAATCCCCCAGATAGCAAAGCTAGTGGAAGGATCTGGGGAAGGTGGGATTTAGGCAAACCTTACCTCTATCCCTGAGGATAAAGAGGCTGCTTCCAAAGAGACCCTCGGCTCCGAATAGTTAAGGGGCTAAGCATGTCATTATTAAAGTTGAGGGGTTAAACATGCCATTAGTAAAGTTGAGTGGCTAAAGTCGGTTGATGCCAAAGTTGATTGATGTGACAAAAATAGCATATTTATAGAATTTTAGTATATATAATGAAACTTGCCCAACTAAATTTCAGAGTAATTAATACCTTGAGACGTCTTAAGATATCAATAAGAATTGAAATGCGTCCAGTTGCTCGAGTATCCATGAGACACCTGTACTCATCTACAGGAAGATCAGAAAGGAGTAAACCCTTCCTGCATTTCTCAACCAAAGACTCAAGCGGTAAACTGGAACCCGCAACCTGCAGGAACAACTCAAGTGGCATAGCCTTAACGGCTTCACCTATTTCAAACAATTTACAACTACTATGTACGTTCTTCTGTTCATATCCGTCTTTTATTGCATCATCCCAACCGGGTAAACCAGTGAGATAACCCCATAGAAACACATGAAGCAACTTCGCACGAACCATTTTTGCCAATACAAAACCGTTGTTTTTCATTGCTTCACACGTCTCAGCTTGAGAATAATCTATTCTCGACCCTGTGTTAATTCTCTCCACGTTTAATACGGGGATTGATTTGTTACATTTTCCAACTTTGTGTTTTAAAGAAGATTGAACACGCAGTTGTTTTTCAAATAACCTTAGTCTGTCATGAACCCGATCTGAGAGGTCTTCTGCGTCATATACAGATGGGTGTAGAATTACTTCAACTGTACGCTTTCGGCCAATATTAGTAAGAGACGGGACTCCAAAAGTAATGCATTTGCAGTGTCCGTCTTGTTGAAGTTTGTTTAAGCTACGATCTAGAGTCTTCTTGTCCATTGTAGTACTCTGCTTCTTGTCAAGATTATTAACACTATCCAGCAGCCTTTGTAGCTCAGGTTGTATAAAGAACTTTTCTTCCTGCTTAAATGGAACATTACAAAACAAATTTTTATAAAAACTCTCTCAAATATACATACATACATATATATATGTGTGTGTGTGAGTGTGTGTGTGTGTGTGTGTGTATTTACAAATACGCACAGAGAACCGGTATATACTTCATAAGCAGCCATCGGTTAGTCCATTTCATTGTGGTGTGCATGGTTCAGTTGGTTCGGTTATTATCCTCAACTAAAGCTGAAACCGAAGTCATTAGTTAGTCTATTTTATTTTGCAATTGGTTTTCGGTTGATCAGTTTGGTTTATTCAGTTAGATTGACGGTTTTTTGTTTGGTTCGTTAAATTTTGGTTAATAGCCAAAACCAAACTGGAGCTAAAACTTTTATTTAAAAATACATGGAGTTGAGGTATACATACATGAAATGGAGGTATAAAATTTGAAGTACATTACATGAACCAGAGGTATAAAGCTAGAAATATATGAAAATATGAACAGTTCGGTTCGGTTAATTTTGGTTAAACAAGGGTACAAAAAAACTGATAACCGGTTTTTGGTAATTCGATTTTTGGTTAATCGATTTTCAGTTGATTCAATTGTTGGTTGATTTTGGTTTGGTCTTGTCTGATTCGGGTTTGGTTTTGTCAAACGATTCGGTTATTGCTCACCCCTAGACACCGTTGATCACGTAGCATATCTCAAAAAAAAACTATAGTTATACTATACTCAAATTAAAGAAAATAAAATGCTTGTTTTTATGGTGTAATTTTTTTTTTAAATATATACGTACTAAAAAGTTACGGTTGTTTAAAAATTGTGGGGTAGTTAGTTTTTATAAAGGGGATAAAGCGTAACTACTAACAAATTATATTATATTATATATTATATATTAAAAAACATCACAAGCTACAGTGCACATAAAGCCCTGACTTTTAAGTTTAATTACAAAGATGCCATTAAGCTTTATGGATAGAGAATTTATATGGAGAAGGATAGAAATGTCATAACATCATGGAGTATGGGGTCCACTTCTATTTGCTATTGTGTATAAGAATAATAGTTTTAAGTTTAAAGAGAAAGATTTGTTTTTAATACAACTTAAACCTGTGGTAATATGGAGCTTACATGTTATTCAATTTATTATTATTATATTACTTAAATATTTTATAAGTTCATTCACGTTAATAGTTTAGGTTTAAGAATTTATTTGTTTTTAATATGACTTACAATCTTATATCGGCGTTGATTTTATTTAATTCATTATTGTATTAGTTAAACCTTGTATGTAAATTGTTTTAAATTTCAATTTCAGTTTGATCATTAGTTAAATATTTTATAATTGTATTCGCTTTAGGATTTTTTTACTATAAATAATAATAATAATAATAATGATAATAGAATTATATTATTATGTATATAAATGTTTTTAAGAGTGTATATGTAATATTCTTTTTAGACTTGAATCTTTAGGTTTGTGTTTATAAAAAATAATTGATAGTCATTCCTTGAGCGACTGAGTTTGGACTTGGTTTTTAAATTGTTTTTTCCTCTCTTTCGGTATTTAACCTAAATCTGACTAAGTAATTCTTGATACGTTTTTCCTAACTCTGATTCAATGAAATCTTAAACAAACGAACATTTGCCAATAGCCTTTCGACATGTTATGATTGTATTTTTTGGTTTACTATATTGAGTGCAAGGAAATAAACCGTCTGAATCCCGCCTGCCGCAACGCGCAGGGACAACCCCCTAGTTATCTATAATTTTGTTAAAGATGAGGGAATTAAAGTGTAATTAAGATCAGAGGATTAAAGTGTAATCAGTGTTTGAAAGACTAATTTACCTCTATTTTAGGTTGTACCTTATGCATTAAAGCAAAAAAAAAAGTTCTTCACTTTTGGTTATCTTAAAATGCCCTTGTCTCATGCATTATACATACATACCTGTAGTTTTTCAAGTATCCGCTGCTCCCTTAGTGAGCTAACTGATTTGAAACCAATACATGGATAGGCTATATAAGAGCGGCGCTTTCGGTTTGCTGGTGAATCAGATGAAGATATCTCTAAAGAAACAGGATTCGGTGGGGGCTTTACAGTTACAATTTGAAGTTCCGCATCAGGAACTATATCATTAGCAGCATTTTGCTTATCATCGGGAACTGGATTATTGCTCTGTTCTTCACCAGCCTCGGCATCTACGTTAGTGGTCTTATCATCTGCATTTTGCATAGTGTGAGTCAGCATCAGCTGTCCAGCTTGTGCATGAGTCGGAAGTTTCTCGATCATGGAATATTCTGATTTGCTCGGTGGAGTATTAGGAGCTCCAGCGTTGTAGTTCCCACAAGTCCAAACTCGGTAGACTGAACCTCTATTAAGGCCTTCTGAATCTATATGCATCTTGAATCTAGACACCATTTCAAGAACACGAGGATAGTATCGTTTGTTGTTAATGCCAAGCCTTTTGAATACCTGTTTACACCAATGAATATACAAAAAAAAAATCTCATTTTCAATATATATACTTGACTTGAAAGGTTTTGACTAGCACACACCTCGTTAAGAGTCAACCCTTTGGAACCTTCGGCATCAATCATATCATAAATTTGTTGCTCAATAGGAAGCTCAAAAAGCTGTTCAGTGATTTGGCCTCTTTTTACCGGTTTAACATGATCATCATCTCCACCGCCATGACCTTTCGACATAAAAGTTTCAGGCGAAAATATCTTTAGCAGCCGTAGGCAGTTAACATCCTGAATCACAAACAATATATATAAGACAGAGAATAAATCATATGACGATGACATAATACTTTTACATGTAAACACTATAACCAGACTACCTTATTGTTCACTTTAGCAAAAAACTCCTCGACTATACTAGCATCTTTCAGCTTGTTCAAGATCTACGAACATTTGCGCAACAAAGTTAATTCAGTGAGGAAAAACTTAATGAAAAGCAAATGTAGGGATACATTAAACCCTTGCTTACATTTCTCCAAGCCCTATGTCCTTGTGTTTTGCGGTAACCTAATTCCCTTTTTATATCTGAAACAACGAGAACCTTGCCATCGGCCTTTTCTAGTCTATCGCAAATAGCTCTAAAAGCAGGTACATAGTTGTTTATGCGTTGTTCAGAAACACCATCTCCTGTAGCAACTTCTTTGTCTTCTTCATCATTATCGGTGAAAGCTTTGTCCTCTTTGGTAATTTCAAGTCTTTGTAAGCGACCCAAATGTTTTGCATAACGGTATAGATACACCATATTGGTGTTCACTATTGAACCGTTTTTATGTTCTTCGTTGCCAGCTACCTTCTTCCTTATCATTGCTGACTGCCTCACGATTAACCCGCGGGTTTCAAGCTGCCTTAGTACATAATACATGTCGTTGTTGTTTTTGCCTACTTCCTTGCAAAGGTCATGTTGGGCAACTCCATCGGTTCTGCAACAGTATAAGATACAGCAAGATCAATAACCTTTATGCCGGTACTAAAAATTAAAAAATATTATATAGATTCCCAAACCAAACAAAATTATTTACAGCCGTGTCCCAGATGGTTTACATATTTTGAAGGACTAAATCATAATTTTCATAGTCTATTCTATTATTATTGTTATTTTCTTTTGTAACGGCTTAAAGTACACTAAATCCGCTTTCAATCGGACTCGAACCCTTGACCTCGAGAGGAGCACACTCTAACTCCGATGACTTTGCCAATTGAACCAGCACCCACCATCCATCGACTATTCTATTGAGTAACAATATTCAATCACAATTTTGCAGCATCTCTTTTATTTATGTATTGTAAATACAAACAAACCTTGCAATGGCAAGACGCTCAAGAACACGCCGCTGAATCTTCGAAACCGCGGCATCGGAAGCTTTAATATCATAAATTCCAACAAAACTATCAAGCAAATGCTCAGCCGCAATAATTCTCAACTCCATAGCCTCCGAATCTTCAACCGATTGGATCTTAGGGTCTCTAGCATCGTACTTAACTCCTTCACATTCGAATCGGAGACTCGGAAGGTTAATAATATTGGACCATAATGCCCTTTTGACATCACTGCTGAGGTTAGAGGAGATGTGAGGGTTGATTTTGGGCCAGAGGTCACGGAGAGTTAGTCCGTTAAGTCCTTGTGAGCATATTTCTTCGAGTGCTTTGTAGACGACGGCGTCCATTGGTGGTTGGAGGGTGGCCGGAGCATGCAACCGTTGGTAGTTGATGGTGGATGTTGGATGGTCGTTGGTGGAGAATTTGGGGGTTAGATGGTAGGTTTAGGGTTCGAATCCGAGATGGGCAGGAATTATGTTTGATTGGGATTTGGAGTCTTACTAAAGTTGTTTGGTGTATAATTTTATTTTTTAATATATGAGTTAAATGTCAGTCTATCTGATTTGAGCCATTTTCAAGTAGTGTATATAAAATACCACATATCGGCAGTAATTTAAAAATACAAAAACTTAATCACCATAAATACAAGTAACAGTTGGAAAGCATTTCTGTTCCCGAGACTTATTTAACAGGGGGAGGGGAGGAAAAGAGATAAAAATATTAAAAACCATGTTCCCGAGTTTCATTTAACAGGGGGAGGGGAGGGAAAAGAGAAGAAAATATGACCAAATATGACCATATATTCATCCTCCCAAATTGGAGAGATTAAGAGAGAAAATTTTTCTTCCCCTCCCCTCCCCTCACCTCCCCTTGTTAAATGACTCGGGAACATAGTTTTAGGGTTTTGAAATCATTTGATAAAAAGAGAATGACTCACAATGTTGTTTTAGTGTTTTCAGTAATCGCCGCCACCTGGTCTAAGTCATGGGTTCCTAATTAAACACGCAATGCAACACGTATTAGTGTATTAACCCAATTCAAAGTTCAACGATAATCACGATAGCTATATATTAGGGCTAGGTCAGCCTCGTCACCTGCGTAGCCTTGCCACTTGTTGCGAAACTGTGCCACGTGGCCTGGTACTCCCTCGTGCGTCGCGGGAGATGCAGGGGTATCCCCTGCGTGGCGCATGGGATGCCAAGTTTTGGATTTATCGTTTTTCGCGCTGGGTTTCGTCGTGCGTGTTCGGGGTTTCGATTATGGTTCTTTCTAAGGTATTTTGGGAGTTGTTACACCAACCCTCGTGAAACTAAAAAATGGAACTTACGAGTCATTTCTTTCTTGTTTTAATTTTCGATGTACTTGAAAGAGAGAGAGAGATAAAGAGTTTTGTGTGAATGTTTTCACTTACAGGGGTAACATAAAGATATAAGAGATGAAAAGGGTTTATAATTTAAATATAGATAGAAATATAAAGTGTGCTAGTGTAGTAGTGTAGTACAAGAAATTAAAGCAATATTAAAAATGGCTTGTATAACCAATGTAAAAGGAAAATAGGTTTACACAAAACATACACAATATTGACTACACAATTGAATTGATAGTTTTACAATGAGATATGAAACAATTTTGTAATTTAAGTATAGATAGAGATAGAAAGTGTGCTAGTGTAGTACTAAAGTACACGAAATTAAAGCAATGTTAAAAATGAATTGTATATCACTATACTAGGTGTAAAAGGAAACTAGATCTACACACAATATTAACATTGACTACACGATTGAATTGATAGATTTTTTGTATCCTATTACTTGTTTGGTTATGTTCTTCCATATTGTAATCTATTACCTGTTTAGCCATCAATTGTGTTAGAACAATTGATGGTTGAGAACAACTGATAGAGCCATTAGTTGCATAGTCATTGCAACTAATCCATAGTTTGGTCATCAGTTGTTGTCTTGAGTTTCATATTCTTCTATCAACAATTCTTTTGTAGTTCTTTATTTCAATAAATGTTTCTATTAATTGATCTTTATCAGCTCTTGTGATCATCAGTAGTAGGGGTGTTCAAAAAACTCGTGACTCATAGCTCGCTCGAAAAAAAGCTTGGCTCGAAATTGGCTCGGTTGTAAACGAGGCAGCTCGGATCGACTCGGTTTGTAAACGAGCCAAGCTCGAGCTTGGCCTGACTCGGCTCGTGAGCCGGCTTGATAAGGTTTGCATCCTTCATTTTTTTATCCCACATTACTCAAAAGACAAAAACTAAGGAAGCATCTCCCTTATAAAAAAAAGGTAAAGAAAATATACAAACTGAACTAACTGTTTATACTTGCGTATTTACCTATTTGGTTAAATTAAATTGCAATTATTGCCCTTAGTCTATCAAAAGATTCATTTTTAGGGCTTTTTAAGTAGTAAATTTTGCGGGTCTTTGTTAGTTCGAGCTAGATCGAGCCGAGCCGAGCCGAGCTAGCTCGATTTTTAATCGAGTCGAGCTAGAGCCACAAATCTCAGCTCGATTTGTAATTCGAGCTCGAGTCGAGCCAGCTCGAATTGAGTTCGAGCCGAGCTCGAGCTGGGTCGAGCTCGGCTCGTTTACAGCCTTAATCAGTAGTTTAACTCTAGCAATCGTGCTACAATAGTATTAGGGGAATCTTCAATACTTTCCATAAATTCTCGTACTTTATTAGTTAATCATGTAAATACATAGGTGCACCGTTTTGCCAGCAATGAGTTACCAATATTATTAGTTCTTATTATACTCAACCACTTATGAACTTTCCAACAAAGAACAAAGGATCCAAGTTTGTACCGACTTATACACCATCATTAGCTGACATGGCTTGTGTAACAACTCTCACTAAAAAGTCTTAATTATTACTTTAATTAATTATTAGGAAACCTTAATTGAGACACCCAAGTGATTCTGCACAAACCCTAAAATTTTCTGAATAACCAGAATCAGGATTAGGGCCCCTAAAACTCAGGGGGATAAAACCTAGTTGATAATTATCCTAAAAAAATTCGTTGTCAAAATTAGAATTTACAAAACAGTAAGTCAGCAAGCCTACTCCCACATTCAGCAACCCTATAAGTGATTACGTGTCCCTTTACGGACCGTAAGGGTTGAGCCTTACGGACCGTAAGGGCAGGCAGTGTCAAGTCAGCTAAGCTAGTCCCTAAGGTGGCAGACCTATAAATATTCCCTGACCTTTACGGACCGTAAAGGTTAAGGCTTACGGTCCGTAAGCCTGTCCAAATTTCGACTATAAATAGAGGACATTGGCACTGGAATTCTGGACTTACAACGTCGAAATAATTCCCACTAATACGCTGAGATACGAACTGATACTCCAAATTACACCCCGGGTCTCGAAATTCTGCTGCAAAACAGGGTATTAGCACAATCGCTGCTACGATTCATTTATCCGACGATTAATATATTCAATGGATGTTTAAGTGCCGCCCACATTAGGGTTATACTTTATCGTTCGTCATTAATTTGACGGATCATCGTTAATTCGATGGATAAAGTATTGTACTTTATCGTTCGTCATTAATTTGATGGATCATCGTTAATTCGATGGATGAAGTATTGCACTTTGTCGTTCGTTGTGAGAATTTGATCTCGTGAGTTATCGTAATTGCTGGATTGATTACTAACCCAGTTTTGTGTGCATTGTTATCTAAATTAGGTTAACCAGGATAAATCATAAACTAGACTCTATCCGTATTAAACCAGCAATGTGAGTCATTCTCTCTTTTTATCAAATCTATTTACAAAACCCTATTTATTTCAAAGTTATAATTACAGGGATTAAGTTTATGTAATCACCATATTACAGCCGGTATGTGGGGTTTTGTATACATTACTTGATAATCTTCACCATTGGGGCAGCCAATGGGTGATATGACCATAGTCACAGACACCATTGGACGGAAGGGCCAATGGGTCGAGTGACAAAATACTGTGGGTAGTTGGTTTGATATCAGAAACATTGTAATCTTTCTTAATACTGTACATTATAACAAAATGTATCATTTTAGTAAATAGAATGATTCACTCAGTATTTCCCGCTGACAAAACCTTTTTCAAACATGTTTCAGGTGATCTGTTGTAATTCAAGAAAAGTGCTGGGGAGCATTTCAAGCTTAAGATAGTGGCTCATTATAAAAATAAAGAAATGATTTTGTAATATCACGATTTCATAGTAAAAACATAATATTGTAAATTATCGGGGTTTTAACCCGAATTGTGAAATAAAATAATCGGGGAAAATTTTAGCTTTAAACGATCCTGTTAAATAAACTTCCGCTGTTAAACTCAATTAAATAAATACCGCAGTATTTCTGTCCCGCGGCTCCTGAAACGGGTCAAACCGGGTCGGGGGCCGTGACAGAAAAAGGTGGTATCAGAGCCACTGGGTTAAGCTAATTAAGTATTTAGAAATACTTAAATTTTTTCCTGATTACTATTATGTGATTATGTGTTTTATTAACTGGCTATTTGTTAGTTACAGTATGGGTAAGCAAAAGCTGTCAAGTATCTATCTTAAATTAGACAGATCATCCAACGAGAAGGGAAGTTCATCCCGAACCAAATCCTCGAATCAGGCTGAAATTCCTGAAGAAGGAATATTTGTGCGAAAGGCACAATACGAGGAATCACTTTCTCCTAGAAGGAGGGAGATGATTATTAAGAAAAGTAAAGAGAAAATCTGAGAAAAGAGGATTAAACGAGAAACTCAGGAATTAATTGATAAATCACCTTGGGAAGATAAGCTAGATGAGAAATGGGCAAATTTATATATGCTAGCCACAGTAGCAGAAAATATGAATCTTTAAATATTTTAAGGTTTTAGCACATTACCCTTGTAATCTAGAAACCCTGTGCAATAAATAAAATTCGAAACCCTAAGTGTATTTTTCAGTTATCTTTGTAATCAACTAGTACATAGTATGTAATAAATTAAAAGGTTATTTAACTTAAGTATTTTATGCATTTTGCATATATGCTACATCAGCATGAGTGGGATATCTGAAGCTTTTCAGAACCTTAATCTTTACCCAGTGAATATCGAAGCTTCCAAAGAATATACTAGCTACTTTCCCGATGTAGAACAACCGGTAGAATTCAAGGTTCCACCTGTGAACAAGCCAAAACGAAAGAAAAGAAGTTATGTAGGATGGAGGAAAATACGTAAGAAAAAGCCAGCTACAAAACTGCCCAAAATAAACAATCCTTTGAAAAAGGGAAAAGAAATTATAACCGGAGAGAGTTCTAAACAGCAAGAAATGGAAACTGAAAACAAGGAAGAGATTGAGGAGATAGGAATACAGATGGAGGAGGTTACTAAAGAAATAGTAATGGAAGTTGGGCAAGGCTCTAGACCAACTCAGATAGAAATCGGAGAGAGCTCCAATCCAAACCAGGAAAGGACTTTTCAAGATGAGATAGATTTCCTATTGGCAAGCTGTGAAACTATTCAGCCTGTCAATAATAATAATAATAATAATATTTTTAATTATCCTCTTGAAAACCAACTCCCTATGAATTGGGAACCAGCAATTCCAGACCCAATAGTCCACTCCCAACCCATAGGAATGGACGAATGGTGGACGAACGATTGGCAATTTCAAAATATTGTCAACGATCCTTACTCTTTTCTTCCACAATTCGATCCAGAACCCTTACCGAATCCACCCATGAGTAATGAAAACATGGCTGAACTTCGCCACTTTGGTGAAGAGTTATTTGATGCTGGAACTAGAATCAGGGAAATAGGGGGACAAATTGCTTGGAAGTACGATGAGAGGGAACTGCGTTTTTAGAAACAGCAAGTGACGAGAGATAGTAGGATGGTAAAATGGTAGTTGTATAATAGTACTAGTAAAGTTAGTCTGTAAATAATAAATAAAACTCTGTAAGATATTGGTGTGTACTGATGCATACTATACTAGATATAAAATGAAATCGAGAAATCGATTGTTTTGACTATATCTGTATTGTAAAATTTTCTGATTATTTGTATATAATTGTTATTTATCAAATACTAATAAAAATTTATATATATACATTATCAGATGGCAAACAGTGGTAATGAACCTATAAATGAAGTTAATCAGTCTGAACAACATTCAAGAGATCAATATATGACTCGGCAAGATATCGAAAACATTGTTGCTCAAGGGATAGCCAATGCTGTTCTAGCATTCGTTGCTGCTATAAAGAATCCAATCGAACCGCAACAAATTGTCCCTAGTAAACAGATTACTGAAGATAACTTCAGTAATAGTGTAAATGGAGGCAATAATCATGTTAATCATAATAGGGAACCACATCAAGCTCCATTACCCAAGAAAATGAAAACTGCAACACCTGGTTGCACTTTCAAAGAATTCCTTGCTTGTAAACCCACTGAATTTGCAGGCAATGAAGGAGCAACTGCATCACTGCGTTGGTTAGAGAAAACCGAAGCAGTCATTGCAATAAGTAAATGTGGTAAAGATGATCAGGTCATGTATGCATCCAATCTGTTCAAAGAGGGAGCACTCGAATGGTGGAATACTGTGTTACAATCAAAAGGAAGAATAATAGCTTATGCTATGACTTGGGAAGAATTTAAGGGTTTGGTGGAAAGAAAATTCTGTCCCGAATATGAAAAGGAACAGATGGCGAATAAGTTTCTAAATCATCGGATGATGGGTGTGGATTGTCGTGGTTATACCTCGACATTCTTTGAATATGCTAGAGTGGTACCAACACTGGCTTCGCCAGAACCGGTACTTATTTCTCGCTATATTTGGGGGCTAATTAGCGAAATCCGCAATATTGTTAAAGCTGCGAGACCTCGCACTATTGATGATGCGGTAGAATTAGCTAATACTCTAACCGATGAACTGGTGCGCACAAGAGATGAAGATAGGAAAAAGGAACTAGCTCAGAAGATTACCCAAGGATTTCGGACGGGTAATAGTAATAATTTCAAGAAAAGAGGAACAGGGCAATATTCAAATCCACCTTTCTGTAGAAATTGCAAAAGGAAGCATTACGGAAAATGTAATTTAACCTGCAACCTTTGCAAGGGTATAGGACATCGTGAAGAAAACTGCAGAAAGAAAACAGTAATCTGTTTTAACTGTGGAGAAGCAGGGCATTATAAAACAGAATGTCCTAAATTGGTCAAACCAGTAGATAACAAACCCAAGGCGACCGAAGGAACTACTAAGAAGAATGCCAGGGCATTTCAGCTGACCACTCAAGAAGCAGAACTCATTCCGGATGTGATAGCGGGTACGTTCTTAGTTCACAACGTGTACGCAAAAGTATTATTTGACTCTGGTGCAAACCAAAGTTTTATAAATACTTCATTCTGTCAAGCTCTTAGTTTACCTTTAACCAATATTAGGCAGATTTTTACAGTTGAAACAGCAGACGGAAATTCAGTTAAAATAGATAAAGTTTTGCAAGAAGGAAACATAGAACTTTTAGGACATAAATTCTCTGCAAAACTATTGCCAATGAATTTAGCTGAATTTGATGTTGTATTAGGAATGGATTGGTTAGTAGCCAACCATGCTAGAATCCTTTGTGATCAGAATTCCATAGAAATTCAATCACCTACCGGAGAAGTGATTAAGATTACAGGAGATAAACCACAGAAACCCATGAAGTTCATATCAGTAATGAAAGTTGCTAATTATGAACGAAAACAAGGAGTAGTGTATATGATTTCGGTAATCATTAGCACTAAGGGAAAAGATCTTAAGGAAATACCAGTAGTCTCAGAATATTCTGATATATTTCCAGAAGATTTACCGGGATTACCTCCAGATAGGGAAGTAGAATTTAGGATTCATCTAATTCCAGGAACTACACCGATAGCCAAGGCACCTTATCGGTTAGCACCCACAGAAATGTTAGAATTGAAAAAGTAATTAGATGAATTATTAAGTAAAGGATTCATACAACCTAGCTCATCCCCTTGGGGAGCGCCAGTGTTGTTTGTAAAGAAAAAGGATGGTTCAATGAGAATGTGTATCGATTATAGAGAATTGAATAAGGTTACAATTAAGAATCGATATCCATTACCTAGGATTGATGATCTTTTTGATCAACTTCAGGGGGGTAGATATTTTTCTAAGATAGATTTACGCTCCGGATATCATCAATTAAAGGTACAAGAAGAAGACATACCTAAGACTGCTTTCAGAACTAGGTATGGTCATTACGAGTTTACAGTCATGCCCTTCGGATTAACAAATGCACCTGCAGCATTTATGGACATGATGAATAGGATCTGTAAACCGTACTTGGATAAATTTGTGATTGTTTTCATAGACGATATACTTATTTATTCCAAAAGTCAGACAGAGCATTGTGAACATCTTCACGCACTCTTAACTTTGTTAAGAAAAGAAAAGTTGTACGCCAAATTCTCGAAATGTGAATTTTGGCTAAAGGAAGTGCAATTTTTAGGACACATGGTGAATCATGAAGGTATTCACGTAGATCCTGCTAAGATAGAGGCAATTACCAAGTGGAAGGTTCCACAAACAGCAATGGAAATTAGAAGTTTTATAGGATTAGCTGGGTATTATAGACGGTTTATTAATGATTTTTCCAAGATAGCCGTACCATTAACTAAATTAACCTGTAAAGCCACTAAGTTTGAGTGGGGACCTAAACAAGAAGAAGCTTTTAGAATCTTGAAGCAGAAATTAACAAATGCACCAATCTTAGCCTTACCAGAAGGAACTGAAGATTTTGAAGTATATTGTGATGCTTCAAAATTAGGATTTGGATGTGTGCTTATGCAACGCAAGAAGGTAATTGCGTATGCATCAAGGCAATTGAAAAAGCACGAAGAAAACTATACGACTCATGATTTAGAATTAGGAGCCGTAATTTTTGCCCTTAAAATTTAGAGACATTTAACTGTACGGAAGTAAGTTTACTATCTATACAGATCATAAGAGTTTAAGATACATATTTGGGCAAAAAGAGTTAAACATGAGGCAAAGGAGATGGATGGAAATCTTAAGCGATTACGACTGTGATATTCAGTATCACGAAGGAAAGGCAAATGTAGTTGCAGATGCCTTAAGTCGTAAGTATTATGAGAAACAACGACGGGTTCGTGCTCTCAGATTAAATCTACAAATAGATTTAATGGAACAATTGAAGAATGTTCAAACTACAGCAATCAAAGATGATGCTGAAGGAATGAAAGGAAGAATCAAGGAATTAGAACACGGAGTTGATGGAATTTGGAGATTCCACAAAAGTAGAATTTGGGTACCTAAGCAGGGAGACTTAAGACCTAAGATTTTAGAAGAAGCTCATAAATCTAGGTATACCATGCACCTAGGAAACAATAAGATGTACCAAGATTTAAGAAAGAACTTTTGGTGGATATGAATGAAAAAGGACATAGCAAGATATGTTTCTAAATGTCTTACTTGTTCACAAGTTAAGGCAGAACATCAAAAACCTTCAGGACTACTACAACAGTTAGAGATGCCAGTATGGAAATGGGAACTTATAACAATGGATTTTGTTACTAAGTTACCCAAAACCAGAAAAGGTAATGATGCGATTTGGGTAATTGTGGATCGATTAACCAAATCTGCTCACTTTCTACCAATGAAAGAAACCTTTAGCATGGAAAGACTGGCTAAATTGTATGTAGATGAAGTTGTATCTTTACATGGAGTTCCACTCTCCATTGTTTCGGATAGAGATAGTCGTTTTACTTCCCATTTCTGGAAAAGTTTTCAGCAAGCAATGGGAACTCGACTAAACCTAAGCACTGCATATCATCCTCAAACAGATGGGCAAAGTGAAAGGACGATCCAAACTCTAGAAGACATGCTCCGAGCATGTGTAATAGACTTTGGTGGAAGTTGGGATGATCATTTACCATTAATTGAATTCTCCTATAACAATAGTTATCACTCAAGCATTGATACTGCCCCATTCGAGGCACTGTATGGAAGAAAATGCAGAACTCCCGTTTGTTGGGCATAAATAGGAGAAAGTCAATTATCAGGTCCTGAAATAGTGCAAGAAACGACTGATAAAATTTCTCAAATCAAAGAAAGGCTGAAGACGGCTCGAGATCGCCAGAAGAGTTATGCAGACAATAGATGCAAGCCGTTAGAATTCCAAGTTGGAGATAGAGTACTGTTGAAAGTTTCTCCTTGGAAAGGAGTTGTGAGATTCGGAAAGAAAGGAAAGTTAAGTCCAAGGTACGTAGGACCATTTTCAGTGATCCAACGTATAGGACCAGTCGCTTATCGTTTACGACTACCAGAAGCATTAGCAGGAGTACATGATGTATTTCATGTATCCAATCTCAAGAAATGTCTAACAGACGAATCTCTGGTAGTACCTCTTCAAAACATAGAGGTAAACGAAAAGTTAAAATTTGTGGAGAAACCTCTTCAGATAGAAGACAGAAAAGTGAAGTTTCTCAAACACAAACGACTAGTTTTAGTCAAAGTAAAGTGGGATTCAAAGAGAGGAGCTGAATACACTTGGGAGCTGGAATCAGAAATGAAGAGAAAGTATCCTCAATTATTCAGTAAATCTCGAGGACGAGATTTTTCTTAAGGTGGGGAGAATGTAACAACTCTCACTAAAAAGTCTTAATTATTACTTTAATTGATTATTAGGAAACCCTAATTGAGACACCCAAGTGATTCTGCACAAACCCTAAAATTTTCTGAATAATCAGAATCAGGATTAGGGCCCCTAAAACTCAGGGGGGATAAAACCTAGTTGATAATTATCCTAAAAAAATTCGTTGTCAAAATTAGAATTTACAAAACAGTAAGTCAGCAAGCCTACTCCCACATTCAGCAACCCTATAAGTGATTACGTGTCCCTTTACGGACCGTAAGGGTTGAGCCTTACGGACCGTAAGGGCAGGCAGTGTCAAGTCAGCTAAGCTAGTCCCTAAGGTGGCAGACCTATAAATATTCCCTGACCTTTACGGACCGTAAAGGTTAAGGCTTACGGTCCGTAAGCCTGTCCAAATTTCGACTATAAATAGAGGACATTGGCACTGGAATTTTGGACTTACAACGTCGAAATAATTCCCACTAATACGCTGAGATACGAACTGATACTCCAAATTACACCCCGGGTCTCGAAATTCTGCTGCAAAACAGGGTATTAGCACAATCGCTGCTACGATTCATGTATCCGACGATTAATATATTCAATGGATGTTTAAGTGCCGCCCACATTAGGGTTATACTTTATCGTTCGTCATTAATTTGACGGATCATCGTTAATTCGATGGATAAAGTATTGTACTTTATCGTTCGTCATTAATTTGACGGATCATCGTTAATTCGATGGATGAAGTATTGCACTTTGTCGTTCGTTGTGAGAATTTGATCTCGTGAGTTATCGTAATTGCTGGATTGATTACTAACCCAGTTTTGTGTGCATTGTTATCTAAATTAGGTTAACCAGGATAAATCATAAACTAGACTCTATCCGTATTAAACCAGCAATGTGAGTCATTCTCTCTTTTTATCAAATCTATTTACAAAACCCTATTTATTTCAAAGTTATAATTACAGGGATTAAGTTTATGTAATCACCATATTACAGCCGGTATGTGGGGTTTTGTATAGATTACTTGATAATCTTCACCATTGGGGCAGCCAATGGGTGATATGACCATAGTCACAGACACCATTGGACGGAAGGGCCAATGGGTCAAGTGACAAAATACTGTGGGTAGTTGGTTTGATATCAGAAACATTGTAATCTTTCTTAATACTGTACATTATAACAAAATGTGTCATTTTAGTAAATAGAATGATTCACTCAGTATTTCCCGCTGACAAAACCTTTTTCAAACATGTTTCAGGTGATCTGTTGTAATTCAGGAAAAGTGCTGGGGAGCATTTCAAGCTTAAGATAGTGGCTCATTATAAAAATAAAGAAATGATTTTGTAATATCACGATTTCATAGTAAAAACATAATATTGTAAATTATCGGGGTTTTAACCCGAATTGTGAAATAAAATAATCGGGGAAAATTTTAGCTTTAAACGATCCTGTTAAATAAACTTCCGCTGTTAAACTCAATTAAATAAATACCGCAGTATTTCTGTCCCGCGGCTCCT
Source organism: Helianthus tuberosus (assembly GCA_030545235.1). NCBI lineage: Eukaryota > Viridiplantae > Streptophyta > Magnoliopsida > Asterales > Asteraceae > Helianthus > Helianthus tuberosus. Next base: position 57,205,116 of record CM060406.1, read on the forward strand.
GAAACGGGTCAAACCGGGTCGGGGGCCGTGACAGCTTGACACAAAATCTATGCAACCAGACTGATTGCCCCGAAGAATAATAAGAAGATAGGATGTCAAATCATCAAATGGAACTCTAGGACTGAATCACTCTAAGCAAGTGACTACAGACTAATCACATTTGCTTCCTGATGAGGCAATGTCTGAACCACCGAATCACATCAGAACGAACAAAGCTATCTGTCTCTGACTTGAGCACCTAACTTCAGACCAGTCATCCGATACTTAGTTTGAGTTCAGTCTTAAGAACCAATTAGGGAATGTAACAACCCGAGATTTCAAGACCTTTCCCTTACGTGTCACCTGTTTTATATTTCGTTGTACATGATTGTTTATTTAATAAAAACCTTTAATGACAAAAATTCTTTTCACAACACTGCTCGACGAAAAACTGTCCGACGAAACATGAAGTGTTTCGTCATTGGCTTGTTTGGCGAAACATGGATTTCGCCGCCATTGGGTCTTTTGCCGGCCCAGTTGCCATCGAAGCCCAGGAGAGGCCCAATCCACTGACTTGAGTATATATTGCATAGAGGGTCCTATTATACCACGTAATTGACACATTACAAACCCTAGACTCCCTCTAAACCTAACAACGGCAACAAACCCTCTCGAAGCATCACCTTCTTGGTCTAATTACCCTAGCTACTGTTGTTTCATCTTGTATCAAGGTTAGTGTTTTGTTTTGTTCATTGGATCTATATCCGATACATGGATTTGTGTTGTAATGATTATGTGTGAATACGTTGGATCTTGTGTGCGTATTGTTCATCGTTCATTAACCGTATTACGTAGTTAGGGTAGTTCGATGGAGTCTTGAAGGTTCTTGCATGTCCTGATGATTACTGTTTGGTTAGAATGATAAGTAGGTATTATTTGAATGACTGTTATGATAATAATGATCATATGAGTATGCGAATTGTTAAGGCACTTGTTGCATGTTGATGATAATTGGGAACTGGATGATTGATCGATGACCATGGTGTAACTGTTGATGATGATTAGGGTTCTAGAACATGTCGAATTATAACCATCGGATCTGTAACTGTTTGCTCGACGAAACATATAGTTTTTCGTCACATCACATATCGACGAAACCTGGGTTGTTCGTCGAAAAGCATTCCGACGAAACATAGGGTCCTTCGTCGGCAAGCATCCCGACGAAAGATGATCTTTCGTCACAAGGGGTGTTTCGCCGTGTAAGTCACTGAATTGAACAGTAGGTGCCTGTAATGTTAGTAATGATAGATACTTGTGTGTGTACACTATCTATGTTACATGTATATGATAATAAGAAACTTGGTTCGATTAGTTGGTATAACAAACCCACCTGTTATGTTATGTGTTACATGTGACAATCACATGAGATGTGAACTGGCATTAGAAAGGTGTATTGGCTACCTAATATATTGTGATCTTGTGAGAAATGCAATCTGTGTGAAAATAATAACTTGTTTAATTGAGAAACTGATATTCATTGGTAATCACGGTAGGGTTGGTTGACTAACTTGGAAAGGGGTAACTTAACAAACCGAGCAAACCAAGGTGAGTTCACCGCTCTTTTTCCAAGCATGCGTCCCGGGGAGGGGCATCTGGTAATCATTCCGGGGAGGAATGTCGGGTTATTGGGATGTTGGTTATTACACTCATTTCTATCATTAAGTCCCATCATATACCGATTGGTTGTCGGGGAGGCAACGGGGTTATTAGTTGATAGCGCTATTAGGTTTGGCACCCTCACACCGTACCGGGGAGGACGGTCGTGAACTAATTACCTTAACCACTTGACCAATGTATGATAGAGCATTGGGGTTGGGCAAATAATCTGGAGCCATCTGCGGTAATCGAGTTAATAACAACATCTAATCTCTGAAATGTTTTATACTCATATCTTGTAACTAAAACGTGTTAACAAACTTTGAACTCACCAGCGTCCTCTGACACACTTGTCTGCATACTTGCAGGTCGTTAGATTATGGATGGAACTTGCTATCTGGGAGTGTTGGAGTGGTCATGGGTCGAGACTCTTGGATACATGTTTTGTTGGTTTTGAACACTTGTTTTGAAACAGTTGGTTAACATTTTACATTATGCTTCCGCTGAACATTTACTTTGGTTTTAACTTATGACTTGGAATTATATTATGAAACAAATGGAATGCTTTGCTTAAATATTTATTATAGTTCAATGTGATTGGTGGCTTGGATCCTGGTACGTCACACGTCCCACGGTGTTTCCGCATGTGGTATTTTGGGGGTGTGACAGTTTGGTATCAGAGCCACTGGTTATAGTGAACTAGGTTTTAAAACGTTTTTATAAAACCAGACTATAACCGAACAGCTTCGAAAATCGACCATGACACTCAGCTCCAGATTGCAAGGTTCGTATCTCGTTTACTTATTGCATAGCGTATCTAGTATACATTCACGTATGATGTTGCATGTGATTGCACACTTAGCATTATAGACTGAATTCATGTGCATTTGCCTAGGTTATGTGGATGATATAGTTGCAGTGTGATATCTCGTTAGACTTTCATGGTTTACGTTCTGTGGTGTCTTGTGTCCTGCTACTCGGATTTGAGGAACCTTTTAGCATAAGTTAGGAGGAGCCGAGATAAACATGCAAATCGCATTGTTATTATGGGTGCACACATAATAATAATGTGGGGTGCATGTGAGTCCCAGTGAACCTTAACGAGTGTGAAAGGGGTTCCGCTCTATGGATTGATGTAAATTTAGTAGTCTGTAGAAGTCTTCATAGGCATTGACTCCTACCTTATCTCGACTCTTAACCTTTCCCCTTTTCTTTTATAGAATCATAAGCGGACGAGGCCCTGGACGTGGTCACATTGCGATGACTCAGCCTGAGTTGACAAACCTTATTAACACCCGTGTGGCTGAGGCTTTGGCAGCCTACCAAGCTGGTACGATATGTGCCAGAATACTATTTATTCTTGTGTTGCGTACACAACTCTTACCCTTGTGTTGAATTTCCTTTCGTCCATTAGGTCAGCAAGCGAATCAGAACCAAAACCATCCGCCTGCTTGCACTTTCAAGACGTTCATGGATTGTAAGCCACATACATTCAGTGGGACAGAAGGCGCTGTGGGGTTACTACGTTGGTTTGAGAAGGCTGAGTCAGTGTTCGCGATGTGTAACTGTCCCGAGGGGGACCGGGTGAAATATGCTACATGCACTTTAGAGGATGGTGCCTTAACTTGGTGGAATGCCCAGGTGCAAATGTTGGGCATCGAGATGGCTAACGCCACTACTTGGGATGATTTCAAGGAATTGATGCGGGAGGAGTACTGTCCTCGTGACGAAATTCAGAAACTTGAGAACGAGTACTACAATCTGAAGATGGAGGGGTCTGAAATTGAAGTGTTCACAAAGAGGTCACATGAGCTAGCAAACATGTGCCCTAACTTGTCTCGACCCCCTCCTCGAAGAATTGAGTTGTACATCAAAGGCCTGGCACCAGCAGTAAAGAGTTTGGTCACTGCTGCAAACCTTAACAATCTGCCTCAGATTATCCGCTTGGCACACAAGATTACCGACCAAGAGGTCGAGCATGGTTCTCTACCGCCACGTGTTTCTGCTACTACCCCTACTGCTACAGCTACCACACCTGCTAGTGATAACAAGCGCAAATGGAATGATGCCGACAAAGCTACCAGTGCAAGCCAATCGTAGAAAAGGCCTGACAACAGCAATAATCGTAGTTTTAGTCAGTCGTCCTTAGTTAACCAAGGCCAGGGCAACAATCCGAATCAAGGCTCCTACGTTGGTAAGAAGCCAAAGTGCAACAAGTGTGGTTATTTATCATCATGGACCGTGTGTCCGGGTTTGCCGTAGGTGCGAAAAGGTGGGCCATGAGGCAAAAGACTGTAGAGCTCCGTACCCAAAGCAGCAGCAGCAGAATCAGCTGCATTAGCAACAGCAAAGGCAGCAGCCCCATCAGAATCAAGGCAATAGGAAGGGGTGCTTCCAGTGTGGGGATGAGGGCCACATTAAACGGGATTGCCCTCAGTGGAATCAGAACGCCAATGATAACAACAACCGTCAGAATAACAATAACAATGCTGGGAACGACAATAACGGCAACAATGGGGGCAATGGTGCTCGTGGGAGAGTATTTACGATTGGAGCTGGTGATGCTAGGAACGACGGCAATGTCATGACTGGTACGTTTTCTGTGAACAACCTCTTTTCTTCTGTGTTATTTGATTCCGGTGCCGATTGGAGTTATGTGTCCATAGAATTCAGTCAATAATTAGGGTTAACTCCAACACCTTTAGAAGCTAAGCATGTAGTAGAATTAGCCGATGGTAAAACAATTGAAGCCTCACACGTCTTTGTGGGATGTAAACTAGATCTTGTGGGTCAAGTGTTTGACATTGACCTCCTTCCCGTTACCCCCGGTAGTTTTGACATAGTGGTTGGTATGGATTGGTTGTCTAAGCATCAAGCTGAAATTCTCTGTAAAGAGAAGATCGTACGTATTCCTCTCTCCAGTGGAGAATCTTTATCGGTTCAAGGGCATCGCAGTGGTGCGATGGTTGGTATCATCTCAACAATGCAAGCGCAGAAGTGTCTACGAAAGGGGTATCCTGCTATTCTAGCACTTGTTACAGATACTCCGTCTGAAGAAAGAAAGATCGAAGACCTGTCAGTTGTTCGTGAATTTCCTGATGTATTTCCTGAGGAACTACCTGGTTTACCTCCTCACCGTCAAGTGGAATTTCAGATCGATCTTGCACCAGGAGCGGCTCCAATTGCTCGTGCTCCTTATCGTTTAGTACCTGGAGAGTTGCAGGAGTTGTCTAATCAACTACAAGAGTTATTGGACAGGGGCTTTATTCGACCCAGTTCTTCGCCTTGGGGAGCCCCAGTTCTGTTTGTAAAGAAGAAAGATGGATCCTTTCGTATATGTATTGATTATCGGGAACTCAACAAGGTGACAGTTAAGAATCATTATCCTCTGCCACGCATCGACGACTTGTTTGACCAGTTGCAGGGGTCAAGTTTTTACTCGAAGATCGACTTAAGATCGGCCTATCATCAGATGAGGGTCCGAGAGGAGGATGTTCCTAAAACGGCTTTTCAAACGCGGTATGGGAATTATGAGTTTTTAGTTATGCCATTTGGGTTGACGAACGCGCCAGCGGTCTTCATGGACCTCATGAACCGTGTATGCAAACCGTATCTCGACGACTTCGTTATCGTGTTTATCGACAACATTCTGATCTACTCAAAGAACAAGGAAGATCACGAGCGGCACCTGCGTCTTATTTTGGAGCTTCTGAGGAAGGAGCAGCTTTACGCGAAATTCTCTAAGTGTGACTTCTGGATTCGAGAGGTACACTTCCTTAGCCACATTGTGAACGAATCAGGAATACACGTGGATCCTGCTAAGATTGATGCTATCAGAAATTGGGCGGCACCAAAGACTCTTTCGGAGGTGCGACAATTTCTTGGTCTCGCTGGGTACAATCGCAGATTTATTAAAGACTTTTTGAAGATCGCACAGCCTCTCACTTCGTTAACACAGAAAGGCGTTGTATACTCGTGGGGAACGAAGCAAGAAGATGCTTTCCAGTTGTTGAAGCAGAAACTCTGCAGTGCACCGATTTTGTCTCTATCTGAAGGTACTGAAGATTTTGTGGTATACTGTGATGCTTCTATTCAGGGTCTCGGTTGCGTGTTGATGCAACTCGAGAAGGTGATAGCCTACGCCTCTCGACAGCTGAAGGTTCACGAGAGGAATTACACAACACACGACTTAGAGTTGGGAGCCGTGGTGTTTGCGCTCAAAATCTGGAGGCATTACCTGTACGGTACTAAATGCACTATTTATACCGACCACATGAGCCTTCAGCATATCTTTGACCAGAAGGAATTGAATATGTGACAACGTCGCTGGGTAGAACTTTTGAACGACTATGATTGTGCCATCAAGTGTCATCCGGGTAAGGCTAACGTGGTAGCTGATGCCCTCAGTCGAAAGGAATCGAAACCTAAACGTGTTCGCGTCTTGCAGCTCACCATCCATTCTAACTTGCCTGACTGGATTCGTTCTGCACAAATCGAAGCGTTGAAATAGGAAAACATTGAAGCAGAGTACTTAAGGGGCATGGACAAACGACTTATAGAGAGATCGGATGGTATCCTCTACTTCATGGAGCGTGTATGGATTCCTTTATTTGGTAACCTTAGAGAGCTTGTGATGGACGAAGCACACAAGTCTCGATACTCTGTTCACCCAGGTTCGGATAAGATGTATCAGGATCTCAAAGTCATGTATTGGTGGCCGAAGATGAAAGCTCACATCGCGACTTATGTGAGTAAGTGTTTGACCTGCTCGGAAGTCAAGGTAGAATATCAGAAACCCTCATGCTTACTTCAGCAACCAGAGATACCCATGTGGAAATGGGAGCAAATTGCCATGGATTTTGTCACTGGGCTACCTAGAACTCAAAACGGGAACGATACCATTTGGGTGATCGTTGATCGTCTCACGAAGTCAGCGCATTTTCTTGCAATCAAGGAAACGGATAAGTTCTCACAGCTAGCTGCTGTTTACCTCAAGGAGGTGGTTTCTAGGCACGGGGTGCCGACCTCTATTATCTCTGATCATGACCCGCGTTTCATCTCAGATTTGTGGCAGTCGATGCACAAATCATTCGGCTCACGTCTCGACATGAGCACTGCTTATCACCCACAGACGGATGGTCAAAGTGAATGAACCATCCAGACACTTGAAGACATGCTGAGAGCGTGTGTGATTGATTTTGACAAGGGTTGGGAGAAACATTTGCCTTTGATAGAGTTTTCATATAACAATAGCTACCATACCAGCATCCAGGCAGCTCCGTTCGAAGCATTGTACGGACGAAAATGTCGTTCACCTCTTTGTTGGGCTGAGGTGGGTGACAACCAGATCACGGGTCCAGAACTTGTACTCGAAACTTCTGAGAAGATTGTTCAGATTAGAAATCGCATGGCGGCAGCGCGCGACCGTCAGAAAAGCTACGCTGATAAGCGTAGGAAACCTTTGGAATTCGCAGTGCGCGATCGCGTTATGTTAAAAGTCTCACCCTGGAAGGGTGTGGTGCGATTTGGGAAACGTGGTAAGCTTAATCCTCGTTATGTCGGGCCATTCAAAATTCTGGAACGAGTTGGTAAAGTGGCCTACAAGTTAGAGTTACTGGTTGAGTTGGGTAACGTTCATGATGTTTTCCATGTGTCGCAACTGAAGAAGTGTTTTTCCGATGAAACGCTTGTGGTACCGTTTCAAGAGTTGAAGATCGAAGACAAATTGCAGTTTGTCAAAGAACCTATCGAAATTATGGATCGGGAAGTCAAGGTCCGTAAGCATAGTCGAATCCCTATCATGAGAGTTCGTTGGAACTCGAGACGTGGACCGGAGTTCACGTGGGATCGCGAAGATCAGATGAAGCTCAAGTACCCTCACTTATTCCCAGCTGACACATTGAATTTTGGGACGAAATTCCCATTCAAATTGGGGATGATGTGGCACCTGGAGAAAATCCACAGTCATCCTGATCTAACATCGTGCTGTTTTGGTTTGCTTATCAAATTTCGGGACGAAATTTCTTTCAAGTAGGGGATGATGTGACAACCTGAGATTTCAAGACCTTTCCCTTACGTGTCACCTGTTTTATATTTCGTTGTACATGGTATTATGTGTGCTATGTTGGAATGCTTTTGGTAGTTTAATGATTGTTTATTTAATAAAAACCTTTAATGACAAAAACTCTTTTCACAGCACTGCTCGACGAAAAACTGTCCGACGAAACATGAAGTGTTTCGTCATTGGCTTGTTCGACGAAACATGGATTTCGTCGCCATTGGGTCTTTCATCAGCCCAGTTGCCATCGAAGCCCAGGAGAGGCCTATTCCACTGACTTGAGTATATATTGCATAGAGGGTCCTATTATACCACGTAATTGACACATTACAAACCCTAGACTCCCTCTAAACCTAACGACGGTAGCAAACCCTCTCGAAGCATCACCTTCTTGGTCTAATTACCCTAGCTACTGTTGTTTCATCGTGTATCAAGGTTAGTGTTTTGTTTTGTTCATTGGATCTATATCCGATACGTGGATTTGTGTTGTAATGATTATGTGTGAATACGTTGGATCTTGTGTGCGTAATGTTCATCGTTCATTAACCGTATTACGTAGTTAGGGTAGTTCGATGGAGTCTTGAAGGTTCTTGCATGTCCTGATGATTACTGTTTGGTTAGAATGATAAGTAGGTATTATTTGAATGACTGTTATGATAATAATGATCATATGAGTATGCGAATTGTTAAGGCACTTGTTGCATGTTGATGATAATTGGGAACTGGATGATTGATCGATGACCATGGTGTAACTGTTGATGATGATTAGGGTTCTAGAACATGTCGAATTGTAACCATCGGATCTGTAACTGTTTGCTGAACGAAACATATAGTTTTTCGTCACATCGCATATCGACGAAACCTGGGTTGTTCGTCGACAAGCATTCCGACGAAACATAGGGTCCTTCGTCGGCAAGCATCCCGACGAAAGATGATCTTTCGTCACAAGGGGTGTTTCGCCGTGTAAGTCACTGAATTGAACAGTAGGTGCCTGTAATGTTAGTAATGATAGATACTTGTGTGTGTACACTATCCATGTTACATGTTTATGATAATAAGAAACTTGGTTCGATTAGTTGGTATAACAAACCCACCTGTTATGTTATGTGTTACATGTGACAATCACATGAGATGTGAACTGGCATTAGAAAGGTGTATTGGCTACCTGATATACTGTGATCTTGTGAGAAATGCAATCTGTGTGAAAATAACGACTTGTTTAATTGAGAAACTGATATTCATTGGTAATCACGGTAGGGTTGGTTGACTAACTTGGAAACAGGTAACTTAACAAACCGAGCAAACCAAGGTGAGTTCACTGCTCTTTTTCCAAGCATGCGTCCCGGGGTGGGGCATCTGGTAATCATTCCGGGGAGGAATATCGGGTTATTGGGATGTTGGTTATTACACTCATTTCTATTATCAAGTCCCATCATATACCGATTGGTTGCCGGGGAGGCAACGGGGTTATTAGTTGATAGCGCTATTAGGTTTGGCACCCTCACACCGTACCGGGGAGGACGGTCGTGAACTAATTACCTTAACCACTTGACCAATGTATGATAGAGCATTGGGGTTGGGCAAATAATCTGGAGCCATCTGCGGTAATCGAGTTAATAACAACATCTAATCTCTGAAATGTTTTATACTCATATCTGGTAACTAAAACGTGCTAACAAACTTTGAACTCACCAGCGTCGTCTGACACACTTGTCTGCATGCTTGCAGGTCGTTAGATTATGGATGGAACTTGCTATCTGGGAGTGTTGGAGTGGTCATGGGTCGAGACTCTTGGATACATGTTTTGTTGGTTTTGAACACTTGTTTTGAAACAGTTGGTTAACATTTTACATTATGCTTCCGCTGAACGTTTACTTTGGTTTTAACTTATAACTTGGAATTATATTATGAAACAAATGGAATGTTTTGCTTAAATATTTATTATAGTTCAATATGATTGGTGGCTTGGATCCTGGTACGTCACACGTCCTGCGGTGTTTCCGCATGTGGTATTTTGGGGGTGTGACAGGGAATCTCCTTATAACCAATATTGGTCCTACCTTATAACTGACTAGAAAGTGATTGGTCCGTCTAGGACCACTTTTGCCACATTAGCGACTCCTAAAGGTATAAATACTACACTTAACACTTCAGAGAACTCAACTTGTTTTCTTACACACCAAAATCTACCATTCTCTCACTGACTTTTCTACACTTAGCATGTACTTATACTCACGCCCGAGTTTGGTCACGGAGAGGCTCCCCTCCCTGTGATGAGTCTAATGGTGTTGTTTTCCTATCCTTTTTGCAAGTCTAATCACACTATGAGACTCATTCACTGTCTATGTTCGAGTTGTAGGTATTTGAGTCTTCATTGCCCATCCTCAACTTGACCAAAACGGTTGACCTATTTAAGCCCAAACCATTTGACTTCAGCGAATCAAGTGTGTGGACTACCTATCTAAATACTTCATATTTGTTCCAACGAGTACTCTAGATATTTATTAGAGTTGTAACGAATTGTTATTGAATGTAACATCATTCAGTATTTAATATAAACTCAACATTATATACGTCAGTCCTTTATTTGAGTGTGTGATAGTTTGATCTCTCATTGTGCACAAATAATATATGATTTTTTGAAATCATTAGGCGTCAAACCCAACACCCGGGACCAACAAAGGGGCTAAGATAGCCAAAAATTGAAAACATCAAGTCAGGGGACTAAAATTGTCATTTTTAAAATTCATGCCATACGAGTCGTACCGGAGCAATATTAGACGTACTATTAGTCCATAGTTTACGTTCCAATTTGTGATACGTGACGTTTGGCTAAGACCCATACTTGCCTATGAATTCCTAAGCGACTTTAAAACCTCTTGACACGTGTTAGGCTCGGGTTCCACTACACCATTCGAAGCCACCGCGTCCCTAATCAACTTAGACACCCTTAAATGATCCATCTTGGTTAAAAACACACTTAAGGCTCTCGTAACCTCATGTTTCATGAGAAGCCAAAAATCCAATGTGTGAGTGCTAAAGCTCAAACCAGTGTTCTTGAGTGCTTGGGAGTTACATTAGTGTTGTTCATCATCAAGGTAGTAGTGGACTCTAATTTCTAGTAATGATTAGAGCTTGCATAGCTTGTATGTGGGATATTCTTCAATTAGAAGTTCATCATACCTACTTGTGGTAAGAACTCTTTACTCGTTGTTTGTTATTAATTCTTCTTGTTCATTAGATGTAACACCACGTAAAAACGTGTCCAATTAAGTGAAGACACGTGTCCTAAAACCTAATCATCTGAAAGATTTAGTTTGAAGGACTAAAGTTGACAAACGATGAAAATATGAAACCAAAGGGACTAAAAGTGTCAACATGCCAAACTTGTGCCTCTGAGTGACCATACACGAAGAATATATTCTCAAACGAGTAATTATTTGAATATAAGAAGCCGTTTGTGAAAATAATCGAAAGATTATAAACTACGAGGGTTAAACATGTCAACATGTTACTTCTTATCTCTGAGTGACCTTTTAACGAACCCGAGGCTTCGTAATATTCAAATATACTCCCAAGAATAAGTGATATCAGTTTCACGAGGTTTCGAGATCATTATACAAGTTTTCAAGATTTTGGGTTAAAAGCGTCAATATTAAGAAACTTGTGAATTCGGTGATTTTCTAACGAAACCGGGCCTAACGGAGTTTGGTTATACTCCCATGATCCTCTATAAACTAACTACAAGGGCCTTTTATGCCAAAATGAAGTTAAATGAAGTTATGAGGACCAGGGACTGAATCTGCCAAACAAGAAACAAGTTTTAACCTGATTTCAAGGTTGTCGCGGGGCGCGTAGACCCCCTTTGAATCCTAGGCGGCCCGCGACAGACGCCTAGTTCTGCAAAATGTTGACAGCTGCTGGTTGCAGCCTGATCCACCGCCTTAAACCCTTCCAAATCGAAACCAGGAGCATGTTGTCGGTTTTATTATACCACTAGGACACCTAGGGTGATCCTAAACACCCCCATAACACCTGCTATGATCTTAAAGCATGGCATTTACCTATATAAAGGCCTTCAAGTTGAACTTGTCATTTGCACACTTCACTTGAATTCAATCCTACTCTCTCATCTGGTGGTTCCTAGCCATAAAGGGAGCTTACTCTTGTAGAAAAGATAGCTAGGACCCTTTGTAAGTGTCTTAGCCCCCTTCTTTAGTTTAGTTTTTAATTTAAAAACCGAAAAGTCAAAGTTATCGTAATCTGACTTTGACCTTCGGTTTAAACTCAAATGGTCCAGCCACTGTTCGAGATGAATGTGGTTATGTGACCATAATTAGGTAGGTGACTAACCCTTAAAAGGGCACCTCCAAATTATTTCGTTTGCTTAGTTAATTGTCGGGTCAAACTAATTAGTTAAAAAGTCAAACTGGACAGAATTATAAATAATAATTAAAACTAATAATACAGAGGTTATAAATTATATTTTAACACTCTAATAACTTAGTAATTATTATTAAAACATGTTCAAACAGGTTCAACCCAACAATTCTGAGTTTAAGGTCGGTTTGCAACCGAAAGTCGCAAAAGCTTGACTTTTGCTTTGACTTTCAGTTCTGACCCGGTTGAGCTTAATTCTTCCATGTTTTAAGCTTCCATTAGGACCACATTATGCTGTAGTATAACCCTCTGAGGTTATATTACCTGGTCATTTATATTCTGAATTATATGCTAAGTTTCGTTATTATGCTTATATATGCCCGTTTTGCCCTTATGTCATGTAAACGAGATTTTTGAAAATGTGAGAGGACAAAAACCTTTATTACTGATATATAAGTATGTCCCGAAAATTTGACATCAGTTTCTGGTCTCAAAATAAAGTTATGCAAGATATCGTAAATTGAAACTTTTTATTAATTAAATTACGCTATCTTGCATAAGACATGTTTAAACATGGATTTTGACCCAAAACTCATTACCTACTGTTAAGATATTATTTTTAGGGATTTTTAGGATTTTTGGTCGGATTATGTTGGGATTGAACCCTACCAGAGGAACAGATAATATAAAGCCAAAACCAGGTCACAACAGTGGATTCACAATAAGCAGCGGTTTACACTTTGCTCTCCCCTTGAAAGTGATTTATAACAACTGATGGTCTCTATCTGCTGCTCATATTCAACTGCTGCTGTCCTTTCAACTGCTGATGAAAACCCTGAAGTATCCAACACTGCTGGTCCTATCTACTGATGATAAAGCACTGCCCAGTCAAGGACTGATCAACCTTGAGGAAAGCACTGACATAAAGGGAGAGCAGCTGTTTAGTAAATTGTTTGTTTTATGTATAGTCAGTGGTTAGGTTAGCAGTGTTTGTGTAAGGACAGTAGATACAGGTTGTTAGGCTGTTAGACGTCGCTTTCATGGTGACGTCAGCTGAGATACCTCAGTGGTTTGGTTTGCCTATAAATGTAACAGTGCCCTGTACTGTTACATTTGATTGACTGAGCGAGTTCTTCTCCTCATGTCTAATCCTTTCATCTTGTGTGCAACCAACCTTGGAGCATCAGGCTGAGGGGGAGTATAGTTTGTAAGCATGACTGTAATCCTTTGCTTTGATTTGTAATCTTTTGACTCTATGTGAAGCAATTGTTTATCAAACTATTTCCTCCTTTGATTGTGTTTACAAAGTTTGTTTTCATTTCCGCTGCACCCAGCATGTTTTTATATTCATTGATCATTCATTTTAAACAAACAAACACTATCATGAGAGCCTCAGATCTTAACAATTGGTATCAGAGCTTGGACAGTCAAATTCGATCTAACAATCAATTTGACATAACCGTTCGGCTCAAAATTCATTGATACTAAGGTTGGTTGTATTTAGTTGAAAAACAGAGTACTGTGTAAATCATGTTCAAAATGGTTATTCGAAAACTCTGTAAATCAACCAAGATGTCATATGACACACAAATTTCACACAACAAGTAAATTCATGCACAAGACACTCATGGTTTCTAGATCTGAAAGCAATATCTGTTAACCCATGAGATTATTTTTATTTTCTAAATTGATTTAAACTGTTGATGTGGAATATGTGATGTTTTCATTAAATACTAAAGTACAAACCTCAGATTAACAAAACCTATGTTCATAAAAGCATTGGTGTTTTGTTAACACAAAAAGAGGGAAATTAAAACTTTAGTTATCTAGATCTTACGTGTTGAAAATAGGTTGAGTTCCTAAAAAGGACAAGGTCAACTATGTTCAAATACATTAAGAATACAGGGGTCAACATAGTCCGTATCATATGTAATGTGAGATTAGGTGAAAAACTTGTGAAAACATGACCAAATCTCTCAAAACATTACTGCAAAATGATTTTGGACTAATATTCACAAAAACTCAGAAGTGTGTTTATCTCAAAACTTTTTGAAGTCAAAAGAAAAGAGTATAAACATAAAAACACTTATGAGTCAAAGTTTAGGGTAATAATGGTCAATTAAGCAACTACTTGTGTTCATTGGTTCAAGGAAGTTCAGGTGACAATTGTGTTCCCAGTGATTGAACTTACAAAAGGACTAGACAAATTTTCAAAAGTCATCACATAGAAATTAGATCTACAACAGGATCTTCAAAATTCATGTGTCCATGTGTCCTCATGTTTGCAATCAACTGACACAGAAAATGGTACCAAACAGTGGTCAAAATATTCTACCACTGCTGTCAAACCACTGACCATTTTTCTAAAACTTGAGAATGATATGATTATGTCCTCTATCAAAAATACACCAGATCCTTTTGATACTGTTCTCAGAAAATCCTTTAACCATTTTTTTTCAAAGGATTTTCTCAAATAACCAGGATATATTATTCATTTTTTTTGGAATAATATATTTGGAACTCTTGCTTGTTTTTGTTGGCAATAGTTTCAGCTCCTGTCAGGATGTAATACCTTATTTTTTGGTGGTATAGGTGTCCTCATAAATGGGTCAATAGGAAATGATACATATGTCATGATCATATCATACTCAGGCTTGTTCCTAAATTTTCATCAAAAAATTGATTGCAAATTGTGCTTGAATTACTAGGGTACTCATGTTTTAATTGAATATTAAACAAAAATGAGTTGCCTTAGCAAAAAGTTTTCATCATCTGGGGTACTAAACCGCTGTCTTTCAAAATTGACATGTGGCAAAACCTTGAATGAAAATCTTCAAAACTGTTGCTGAAACATCTGTCCTTCAGAATTGTACCATTTACCCTAACCACTGTTTTGTTCCAACGTCTGATCTCTAAACACTGTCCACTGTTGAAAGTTAACCACTGATCCTTCATTTTCTTGAAAAGCACTGATGCTCAAAATCAGTGTCTTATCCACTGATATGCTATCCACTGATAGTAAAAATCATCCACTGCCCATAATTTTTACCGTTGTAACCACTGATGCTTGATACGTCAGTGGATTCACTTACTTCATCTACTTCATCAGTGTTTGACACGTGGTCAGTTTTTAGCCCTCAGATCTTAATAACCGCTGCCACATCAGCGATCATTTTTTTAAAATAAAACCCTGCCCTAAACCCCAAACAGGGTTTTACGCTGTCGAATTGAATTCCAAAATTCTCTTCTCATAGCAGTTTCCAACCCTTCTTCTCAAAATCTCCAAAATCCTCCTTCGTTCTTCTCCGCAACAATGACAAAATCAAAATCAAAATCTAAATCACCATCACCTTCCAAAGAGGTCGCTCAAACGGCCGAAGAACCCATCGAAATACCATTCAAACAATCTCACAACTATCTGGGTTTATTCACAAAACCTACTGATAATCACACCTTTGACACCATCATTGATACATTATCTGCATCAAAGTACAAAACTTTGTTGACAGCAAATGCTCCCATCTATCTGCAAACCCAGAGAGAGTTTTGGAAAAAGGCGTCACTTGAAAAACAAGACGGAAAAGTCATAGCCATTAACTCCTCAATACAGGGTAAAGCAGTTCAAATAACCCCACAGTCGATCTCCGAAGTCTTTAATCTCAACGATCAGGAAGGTAAACTCTCTTTTGAGAAAGCCGAGATGAAAACTGATTTCGTAAACAGGGGGTATGCAGAACAATCAAAGGTTTATACCTTACAAAAAGGTTATTTTCCTTCTGCTCCAAGATTTTTATTTCACACACTTCTGATGTGTGATTCGAATAAAACAACATCTTTTAACGAAATACCATTGAAAATTCAATGCCTGGGTTACGCTATTTTGAATAATAAGGACTACAACTACTCCCAGGAGATTTTCAATGACATGGTGAAAAACGTTGAAAGTAAAGCATTTTTACTTTTTCCAAGATTTTTGAGTTACTATTTTGAACAAAAATTTGAAAAGGAAAATTTAAAATTGCTAAAACAAGGTGTTCATTGTCAAATAAAAAGCTTAACAAAAGAAACATTTTCAAGGATGATGGCACCAATAAAAACAAAAGCAGGGGTGCCTGAGCAGATTTTAGCAGTTACAACTGCTCCTCAGGTATCAGCTGCTGAGCCCACTGCTCCAGGTGATCATAGCAGCACAACCACTGCTTTGAAACCCACACCTGACATCACCAAAAAGACCAAAAGGAAAACATCCAGAAAACCCACCAAACCCAAAACAAAGGCAACTCTGGAAGATGAGATCCCAGAGGAAATGCCTGTGACAACACAAAAGTCACCACAAACCACTGCTGCTACTTCCTCACAGCAGTTGGAAGAAAGATCTCAACCCATGCCTAAAACTCCTCCTGCATCCTCACAAAAGGATCAGGTTGTAAGCACAGGGACACCACAATATGAAGCTCTGAATCCACTCGGATCCATCTTCCTCAGTCCTGATCCCAAGGACATGTCTCTTTCAACCCCCATCCCCTCACCAATAATAATGCCACAATCTATGCTACCTTTGTTGCATGCAGCTGCTATAGCTCAGACACAAACCAGTTCCTCTCTATCACCTGTCACTGAGAGTATACCCCTACAGGTGACTGGGTCTGATGCTACTACTCCTGCTATCCCAGCAACAATTGAGGAGGTTACACCCCCTGAGTTACAAGTAACTCTCGGTGGTAGTTCAAGTGGAGCAGCAACTACAACTGGTGGATCAACAGGTCTCCAGTTGGCCAGTTGTTTCATAAATCAGACTCCCTTGAAGGCAATTTCTTCAATAGCACCAATGTTAACCACTAGTGAGCCTATTTTGACCACTAGTAACATCAAAGGTTTATCAAGTGCTGAAGAAAGAAGTCCCCAGTACCGAGAACAAGGGGCATCAATGGGTGATTTTTGGGACTCTGTCCCTAAGACACACATTGATATAACCACTGCTGGTGGGGATTCAGATGATCCTACTAAAGTAGGTGATGATTCAAAATATCAGGAATTGACGGGCAGAGTTGACAAACTTGAAGAATCAGTTGCTGAAATAAAGGAGATGGTGCAAGAGATTTTAAAAGCTCAGAAAGCACAAGCCACTGCTATTCCTGCTCAAGCACCTGCACAACATGCATTTGCTGAAAATGAGCTTTGGAATATTTTTCAACCCATGCTTGAAGCACAGCAACTTATGGCTGACAAAAAGCATGCTATTCAAGTACAAATGCTGACCAACATGGTTGAATCAAGGTTCAAGGACACTCAAGCAGATATCAAGGCTATAAAGGCAAGCATTCAAAGTGTCTCTGGCAAAGCTCCTTCTTCCATATCATTCCTTGATAACCCCCCTTCAGATAATGCCAAAAAGGGGGAGAATATCAAGCTGTTGAGAAAAATGAATACGAAGGGAATAGAGCATGGCCTCTACATTGAGCCGGAAAAAGAAAAAGAAAAAGAAAAGCAGGTCTCAAAACCTGTTAGTCAAACAGCTGATACAACAGTAGTTACAAAAACTGTTGTCAGTAGCCAAACAACTGCCATCTCATCAACACACACACCCCCAACACACACCACTCTACCACACACCACACCACTACAACTACTGCTCCACCATCATCATCTACAATCATACCATCACCACTGCCTCCTGTCATAAAACAGAAGACAACAGATGTTACAACATCTGTTGTAATGACAACAGTGATTGAAACACAAGTTGTTTCAACCACTGTCAGTCAATCACTGCCACAAACCACTGCTATCCAATCTACCACCACTGATCCACCTAAAACATCATCTGCTCCTTCTTCTACATTAAAAAGGAGAAGGAATCTCATATCAGATGATGATTCATCACCACCATCACCACCATCAAAAATTACCTCACCACTTCCATCCCCTGCTCAAAAGCAGAAGACAACTGCTGACATATCAGCAGTTGTAATGACAACAGATGTTGAGACACCAGTTGTTTCAATAGCTGTTAGTCAGTCATCTTCCACTGTTTCCACCAGTCTTGCATCACAACCTCCTAAGCTTTACAAACGAAAAAGAGAAACAACTCAGGACACTGATGAAAAGTATGATCCTGTTGCTGCTAAGAATCCACTGGAATTAGAAGCTGTGAAAAATGAGATGAAACAATTTTACACTGAAGATGATCCTTCAAAAAGGAAATTTCCTTCTCTCATAGGTTTCATAATTCCAGAAGACATGGATGAATATCTTGAAATGAAAGTAAGACAAGCAAGGATAAGAGCCAAAATTGAATGCAAAAATCAAGGCAATGAAGCTATCTTGAAAAGAAGAGAATTCCTACTCAACAAGGTTAAACAAATAAAAGAATATGCAAGTGATTTGAACAAGGAAATGTCAAGTATATCTCCTGAAGCAGATCAACGAAATGAATTGAGGAAGGAATATCTTGCATACATAATGAAAGAGAAGTTCTATCCTGCTGAAGAAACAGATTTCAAAGATTGGCCAATAATTGCATTAAAGCATGAGGCAAAAAGAATTGAAAAGGTTAACAATGATCCAAGAAAGAAGAAGACAGCTCCAAATTGGAATAAATACAAGAAGCTCATAGCTGATCTTATTTCTGAATACAAAAGAAAGAAGCAGGAGTTGGTAGATGCAAGAGTGGATTCTGCAAGTGCCATAGCAAAATGGACCAAGCAGCAAACAGACGAAGCTTATGAAAGACTTAGGAAAAGGAGGGACACTCCTAAAAAGTCTGACTACAAAAAGCTAAAGGAACAGGTCAAGACCTTTGAAACACAGATCAGGACAGCAGAAGCCTTTGTTACAAGGTTGAGAAAAGAAAGGAAGGAAATGCTGACTGTTGAAAAAGAAAGGCTTAAAGAAGATGATCTGATTGAAGAAGCTACCAAGAAATTGGCTTCAGATAAAGAAAACTTAGCAAAACTACAAGACCTTGCAAAAAGGGTCAAAGTAGTAAGCAAATCATCATCAGCAGATATCACAGACAGTGAGCTTGATCAACAACAGAAACAAGAGCTGCTTGACAAATAAGTTGCAGAAGATATAGCTGCAGCAAACAAAGTCATAGAAGAAGCTTTTAAAAGAATGTCTGAAGTTCAAGATACTGCTTTACAGTTTTTCTCAAGGCCAAATGCATCCAACTCATCAGGAAATAAATCTCTCCCAAGAAACCCATTTGGTTTAAAAATACTAAAGTGGATGTCTAATCAAAAGACCCACGTATTGACCTTGGTCAGAACCAATGGAGAAGTGAGGCATATATCAAGGAATCAAGCACTAGGCCTGGGTGTTGAAGATCAACTAGATCTCCTTGAGCTTACACTGTGTAGGGATGAAGATGACACAAGTTCCAAGGAATTTGAAGAAGAATTTAAAAGACATATAAGGGAACTTCTGATGAGGAATAAAGATCCAGAATAATGACAGGTTTTGGCATTATCTGTTCCAGGGGGAGATTGTTGGGATTGAACCCTACCAGAGGAACAGATAATATAAAGCCAAAACCAGGTCACAACAGTGGATTCACAATAAGCAGCGGTTTACACTTTGCTCTCCCCTTGAAAGTGATTTATAACAGCTGATGGTCTCTATCTGCGGCTCATATTCAACTGCTGCTGTCCTTTCAACTGCTGATGAAAACCCTGAAGTATCCAACACTGCTGGTCCTATCTACTGATGATAAAGCACTGCCCAGTCAAGGACTGATCAACCTTGAGGAAAGCACTGACATAAAGGGAGAGCAGCTGTTTAGTAAATTGTTTGTTTTATGTATAGTCAGTGGTTAGGTTAGCAGTGTTTGTGTAAGGACAGTAGATACAGGT
This sequence comes from Helianthus tuberosus, assembly GCA_030545235.1. Taxonomy (NCBI): domain Eukaryota; kingdom Viridiplantae; phylum Streptophyta; class Magnoliopsida; order Asterales; family Asteraceae; genus Helianthus; species Helianthus tuberosus. Next base: position 57,225,042 of record CM060406.1, read on the forward strand.
TGTTAGGCTGTTAGACGTCGCTTTCATGGTGACGTCAGCTGAGATACCTCAGTGGTTTGGTTTGCCTATAAATGTAACAGTGCCCTGTACTGTTACATTTGATTGACTGAGCGAGTTCTTCTCCTCATGTCTAATCCTTTCATCTTGTGTGCAACCAACCTTGGAGCATCAGGCTGAGGGGGAGTATAGTTTGTAAGCATGACTGTAATCCTTTGCTTTGTAATCTTTTGACTCTATGTGAAGCAATTGCTTATCAAACTATTTCCTCCTTTGATTGTGTTTACAAAGTTTGTTTTCATTTCCGCTGCACCCAACATGTTTTTATATTCATTGATCATTCATTTTAAACAAACAAACACTATCATGAGAGCCTCAGATCTTAACAGATTATAAACTGACCATATCATTGAGTTCTTGTATAATTTGGTAAATGACGATAATACCCTTTTCATGCATAAAATGTGATTAACATATGATTTGAATGCCAAACCTTTTCCTATTGATATTATACATTAAATATAATATTTTGAACACTTGAGACTGATCAAAATCTCAGATTTCCATAAACATCTTAATTATCGTCAATTAGCGATTTTTACGCTAATAAGGTGCATAGTATGGTTTAAAACCATAATTAACACCTAAGACTTGTTACCTACTGAAATTTTAAATAAATTTTAATATTATTACAGTAGGTATAAGTCATGAACTCAGACTTCCAAAAATGTCCTTAAAAGCATATGTGAAATGACCAAAATACCCTTTCGAGGCATAGTTTGGCCATAAATGGTAAACCTCACATATGTATGATATCTTACTGAGGTAACTTGATAAAATAAATATTTTTACTGAATGTTTTAGACCAGAACCTTAGTTTATTATTAAATCTCTTTTATAAACATTAAAATGACCAAAATGCCCCTACGGGGCTTAAATTGGTTTTAAATACTTTTTGGGCAAACATGCTAACATCCTACTGATGTATTAACATATTTTAAGCATAATAACATATGAGACCTGTATATAATTCATTTGGCTACCCGTTATGCATTTATGCGTTCGGTTCGGTTTATGTAGCTCGTTTACATAAATTAGCCGAATTGGGTTTAACATTATCATTAAATCTTCAAAATCTAGAATGTGTTTAGTTTACCCATATTATACAAGTATCCAAACTTGTCGGGTCTAAATCACATTCCATTCCGGTCTCCACTTAATCTAGTGTTTAGAACCGTAAAGTATCTTTCAAACTAACCGGTCTAAGTCTTTGACTTAAATAAAGATCCGTTAGTATCCTAATATGTTAATAAACCTTCTATACAGATTGAGTAGCTTCAGTAGAAGGTATTTTCATAAGGCTTTAGGAAATATACGGCTGAGTTACATCCTTACACATCTAGCTCAGGTAAATACTTTTAACTTATTTTCCGTTATACGAGCTTGGGATATGGTATTATAATAATACCGCTTGGTCGGGTATGAAATCATTTAATCGGATTGTGATTAATAAATTTACATAACCCATTTTAATCTGTTTTGTTTGATAACAATAAACATTGGGGGTTAATACGACCGTGTCCTGGATATCTTTGGCTCATTTCATTTGTAAATGACCACGACCTATGCACGGGGTGTAGGCATACACCTGACAGATGCAAAATGCTAAATAACCCACATGTTGGGGATAACTCCTTTGTGGGTTTATAGTGGTGAGTCGGTTAATCATGACCGGCTTCCAAACCGGCCCCATATGTATGACAAACATGTAAAACGACATACAAGATTATCTTAAATAATTGTCCCAAGTATAAATGGTTTGTGCCTTGTGCACTTAAATCAATTTTCATAAACTCTTTTCAAATGAGTCGGTTAATTGTATTTACCAGTGTAAACTGACGTATTTTCCAAAGACTAAGTGACATGTACCTCACGTAATTAGGCTGGAGCTACTTGGTGTCAAATAAGAGGATCTTGCAAATCCTTAGATGCCTGGAGTCTGTTATTTCAGTTTCTTGTATTTTATTTTATGATCCGCCTGTGGATCTCTATTACAACAAAGTCTGTATATTCTTTTATTTGGACACTCGGACACTATGATTTGTAATAGTAATTATTCACCAAGCCTTCTGCAGTGCTATTGTATTGTGTATATTGACTATGATGATATCAACTACGTCACGATACTCCCCACCGGGCCCACCGGTAATATGTGAAAATATCGGGGTGTGACATTAGATCTCTTAGTGGTTAAGGTTTAATGGAGGTGTTATACATGTTTTAGGTCGTCAGCAAAAGTGGAGAAGCTTTGAGGTCAAAATTTGAAAGAAAGGTGGGATTCTTTAAGTGATAAGAAACTAGATTCAAAACTTATTCATACACCTATAAAAAAACAAGTACCAAAGGGCCTATAACCCAATGCTACTTAGGTGTTTGTTAAGGTGTTGTCTCTTCTATATGGTGAAGGTTCAAGTCCTATTATAGTACTTAGAAGTAATTAGTTTGCAGTTAAAAAAATAATTATAAAACAAGTTAAATAATAATCGACCTATCTTTTTCCACCAGTTCATATGTTTTTTAATTCGTCACTGACTGGATTCGTATATAAACTACATGAACCTTATACTATATGATAAATCGACATCAATTAAACTTGTGTGATACCTGAATTTACAAGATATGTGATATGTCCCAGATTCAAAGAGATTTATTTAAAAAAAATTGACACCATTCATGACTTTGATTTGTCAAACCGAGTTCAGGTATTTGCCTAATCGCTTGGTTGGTCTAATAACACGAACACGCGTCCTTAGACTGCAGGGAGTGGCGGCGTTGGTTGGGGAGGGGGGGGGGAGGAAGACAGCCAACGCTGGCTAAGCCACTCCATGCCAGCGTTGGTGTTGGCGTTGCCAGCCAGCGTCGCTATGGTGCCTGGCGTGGGGCAGGGTGAGCTGGCTAGCCATGATTGGACCTAAACTATTTATAAATCTCAACTATTTAAAAAAAAAAAACTAAAGTTAGCCAACATGGCTGCCCAACGCTGCTAACCCACGACGCTTCCATACTCCACTTTTTTTAGGATGGTTCGGTAAACCACACTATCACCACGTGTCGAGCAAAGCCCAACCCAAGTCCCACCACTCCCCGCAATCTTAACCCACGCCGCTTCCATACTCCACTTTTTTTAGGATGGTTCGGTAAACCACACTATCACCACGTGTCGAGCAAAGCCCAACCCAAATCCCACCACTCCCCGCAATCTTAGACTCCGTATTTAAATAAACCCTAGGTATAATCTATATATACAGATACAGGGGCGGCCCATTACACGTAACAACAAATTTAACAAAGCAGTTGCCTGAAGTTTGCGACGAAAATACTCCGTTTTTCATAATCGGATTCCAGTGATATCTGCACGCCGATCGGCACTCCGAAGAAACTTTTTACTTTCACCAGGTACTCTTAATCTATCTTTAAATTTGTATATTTTACTTTCACCAGGTACTGTTAATCTATCGATTGTTGATGAGTCGGCTGATTTTTTGAATTTGAGTATGATTGCTGATGACTTTTTAGTTTACTGAGCTCTATAAGCAATAGGCATTCCTGATTTGTTGATACCATATGCAAATTTTTTAGGGCTTGTTTGCCGAATCAATAAATTCAGTGCTGAATGAATAGAGTTGTTTGATAAGTGTTTTGAATGACCTAAAATTATTTTGAAACCTGTGTATATTTTATACAAAGGTGTATCGAATTTAGGGATGAGATTGTTACCGTAGCGATACCGAATACAGAAACCGAAAATGAGTAAAAACATAAACCTAATACCATACCGATTATGACTGTACAATACCGGTTCGGTATTGGTAGTGCAAAAATACTGAAAAATACCGAAACTGGTATGGATGTTGTTTAGTTGGTCCGGTACCGATACTCGGTATAAAATCTCAATTCTTATACTAAATGAGTCATGAATCATGAATGATCATATATTTGGAATATACAGGTGTATATTGAAGCTTTTGTGAGATATGATGGCTAATCTAATGACATCAGCATTAGTATCATCTTTACCTCAACAAAATGTTCACACATCAGACGGTCCAGTTGCTATACTATGGGACATGGAGAATTGTCGTATTCCAAGTGACGTATGCCCCGAATATGTGGCTGGTAACATCAGAATGGCTTTACGGATGCATCCTGTAATCAATGGGGCCGTTAATATGTTTTCTGCGTATGGAGATTTTAACGGCTTTTCTAGGCGTTTAAGAGAAGGATGCCAAAGGACAGGTGTGAAGCTTGTAGACGTACCGAATGGACGAAAAGACGCTGCTGATAAAGCGATACTAGTGGATATGTTTCTGTTTGCACTTGATAATCCTCCACCGTGTTCCATCATGTTGATTTCGGGTGATGTTGACTTTTCTCCGGCGCTTCATGTTCTTGGTCAACGGGGGTACACTGTGATTCTTGTGATTCCATCTAGGGTTGGTGTTTCGTCTGCTTTGAGTAATGCTGGTAGTTACGTTTGGGACTGGTCTAGCGTGGTTCGTGGTGAAGGCTTTTTGCCATCGTTAAAATCTCAAATAAGTGAAAACGCAGATCCTATAAACGAAGAGGAAGCTATTGTGTATAAAGGGATCTCAATGACATCTCATCCTTCAACCGAAAACAATGATATGATGTGGGTACAGCCTGGAGACTTGACTCACAAGATTACTGATCAGGAAGTTGAACTTGGTACACTACCAGCGCGTGGTGCTGTGATTGCTCCTGTTACCGACAACAAACGCAAGTGGAATGACTCAGACAAGGCCTCTAACTACAGCCAGCAACAAAAGAGGGCCAACAACAACAATAACAACCGCAACTTCAACCAGTCTTCTTCTACTAATCAGAACCAAGGCTCTACTCAGAATCAGGGCTCGTACCTTGGCAAACAACCGAAGTGTAACAAGTGTAACTACCATCACCATGGGCAGTGCACTAAAACATGTCAGAGATGTAAGAAGGTGGGCCATATGGCGAAAGATTGCAAAGCTCCGTTCCCAAAGCAACAGCAGCAACAACAACAGAGGCAACAGCAACAGCAACATAAGGGTAACCGAAAGGGTTGTTTTCAGTGTGGAAGTGAGGATCACTTGAAAAGGGATTGCCCGCAGCAAAACCAAAACGCCAACAATAGTGGAAATGACAACAACACCGGGAACCACAATAACAATAACAACAATAATAACAACAGTGGAAATGGTGCTCATGGGAGAGCATTTACGATTGGCGCGGGTGACCGAAAGGGTTGTTTTCAGTGTGGAAGTGAGGATCACTTCAAAAGGGATTGCCCGCAGCAAAACCAAAACGCCAACGATAGTGGAAACGCCAACAACACCGGGAACCACAATAACAATAATAACAACGGTGGAAATGGTGCTCACGGGAGAGCATTTACGATTGGCGCGGGTGACCGAAAGGGTTGTTTTCAGTGTGGAAGTGAGGATCACTTCAAAAGGGATTGCCCGCAGCAAAACCAAAACGCCAACAATAGTGGAAACGACAACAACACCGGGAACCACAACAACAATAACATCAATAATAATAACGGTGGAAATGGTGCTCACGGGAGAGCATTTACGATTGGCGCGGGTGACGCCATGAATGATAACAACGTAGTGACCGGTACGTTTTCTGTGAACAATCTTTTCGCTTCTGTTTTATTCAATTCTGGTGTCGATTGGAGTTACGTGTCCTTGAAATTCAATAGATTGTTAGGAACGACCCCAACACCTCTTGAAACCAAGCACATCGTAAAGTTGGCTCATAGTCAACCGATTGAAGCATCCCATGTAGGGTTGTAAATGAACCGAACGTTCAGCGAACCGTTCGTGAACCGTTTGACGGGAAGTTCGTTTATGTTCTTTCGATTAGCTTAACAAACGAACACGAACAAAAAGTTTCGTTCGGTTAGCTTAGCGAACGAACACGGACACAGGTTTCGTTCGTTCGACTGCGTTCGTTAACGTTCGGTAATACGTTTGTTTACGTTTGTTCATGTTCATTCGTTCGTGTTCGTTTGATTATATTAAAAATAATAAATAATAAATCTTTTATCTAAACATTTTGAAAACGTGAAACCCTGTCTTTTTATAAGTTAGCTAAAATTTGGACACTCGAAGACATTTTTTTGGGATAATTATGTCTAGGTTAGTTAACCTTGATTTATCATTTAGTGGTGTAATAGACTTCTTTTGTTTTGATTTATCATTTGATGGTTGTATTTAACTACTTATATCCAATGTTTAAGGATAACAATGTTTTTTATTTTTTATTTTCAAGTTAAATGTTCGTTTACATTTGTTGTTATTTGCTTGCGTTCGTTTGTGTTCAAGACCAATATTCACGAACTGTTCGTGAACAACTGAATTTCCTTAACGAACGAATACGAACATAAACTTATGTTCGGTATGCGTTCGTGAACAGTTCACGAACATGTTAATTTCCTTAACGAACGAACACGAACATGGCTTTGTTCGTGTTCGTTCGGTTCGTTTACAGCCCTAATCCCATGCTCATGTTAGGTGCAAACTTGGTCAACTATTTGACATTGACCTCATTCTTGTTACTCTTGGTAGCTTTGACGCAGTCATCTGTATGGACTGGTTGTCCAAACACCGAGCTGAAATTCTCTGTAAAGAGAAAATTGTTCATATTCCTCTCCTTAGTGGGGATTTTCTATCTGTTCAAGGTCACCGGAGTGGTGCTATGGTGGCATCATTTCAGCCATGAAAGCCCAGAACTGTATACGAAAAGGCCATCCGGCTATTCTAGCCCTCGTTACCGACAATCAACATTTTTATGAGCCGGTTTTTTTAGACTTCGTTTTTTACGCCCCGTTTTTACGCGCCGTTTTTTACGCCCGGTTTTACGGGCCGTTTTTACGTGCCGTTTTTTACGCCTAATTTTACGCGCCGGTTTACGCCCACGTATTCACGCCCCGTAGTTACGCGTCGTTTTATCACTCGGGTTTTTTTACTAGTCGTTTTTTACGCCCTATTTTTTATGCGCCGTTTTTTACACTCCGTTTTTTACGTGCTGTTTTATTACGCGCCGTTTTTTTACACATACGTTTTTAAACTTTTTTTTAACGAAAACTTTTTTTACGGTTTTAAACTTTCTTTTTACAAAAAAACTTCTTTACAAAAAAAATCTTTTTTAAAATTCTTTTATTTTTACAAAAACTTTTTAACAAATAACAAAAATTTATATGAATTTTTTTTTACGGTTTTAACCTTTTTTTTTTTACAAAAATGTTTTTTTTTCACACATGTTTTTTAATCTTTTTAATTTTTTTTACGAAAACGTTTTTTACGGTTTTTTTTTTTTTACAAAAACTTTTTTTACCAAAAACTTTTTACAATTTTTTTTTTCATAAAAACTTTGTTTACAAAAGACAAAAATTTATATGAAAACTTTTTTACGGTTTTAACCTTTTTTTTACACACACGTTTTTAAATTTTTTTAAGGTTTTTTTTTAAACTTTTACAAAATAACAAAAAGAGGAGAGAGAAATGTGAAGAGAGAGAAATTGAAAAGACTTTAAAAAGAGAATTTAATAAGGAGAGAGAGAGATGATTTAATGGTTTTGATTAAATGACTATATTACCCTTTTGGTTGTCATTATCTGATTGGTGGAGAGTGGTTCTCGCAACTAAGGGTAGTTTATATATATATAAATTCCGAATTTAATTATAGTGTTCCGAGTTTTCTTTGTGTCTGTGGATGTATATATATATTTCCGAGTTTATGTATATGCATGATAGTTCCGAAGTTGTTATATGAGTTCCGGGTATGTATGATAGTTCGAGTTATATAACTGTCCGAGTGTATATGTTGATCCCGAGATTGTTAAGTGATTCCGAGGTAATGTGGATTTCATGTTTGTTTTGAGTTGATATTATTCCGAGTATATATGTATAAGCACGAGTTCATTGTTAGACTATATATATGCGAGTTTATCAACATGTGATGTCCGAGTCTTTCAAAAGCACACTACATGTCATCGACTAATGTCACAAACTAGAGAAATCCACTGTGTGTTACCATATGTGAAACTTGTTAATCTGATCATAGTAAACACTTGGTTGTTTGGACACTAGGGTATTGCGAAACCCTACATGTTTACATACTTACACTTATTGTACATTAGGTTGCGTGTAACAGACCTAACACTTTATTAACGCGTAGAAGCACGTTATCACATACCGAACAAACTAAGATGAGTTCACTATTCTTTCACAAGCATGCATCCCGGGGGGACAAACCACTATTCCTAGGAGGAATACTTTTTAATAAATGTTGTAGCTTAATTTCGATGTCAGTTAATAAACTTAATCTCTATCATGTAAGTCCCTACGTATTACCGAGCCAGCTGTCTGGGAGACAACGGGGTATTAATTGATAGCTCTATTAGGTTTGACAAACCTCACACCGTGCTAGGAGCCGGGCGTGAACAAACATAATCAGTCATATCGGTACCGAGTTTATTATTTCTTGACATGTCTTTAAAGCTAATCATTTTGGAATAATGTTGATAGACGTTGATGAGGGCACAACAAACATAATCAGTCATATCGGTACCGAGTTTATTATTTGTTGACATGTCTTTAAAGCTAAACATTTACATGATTTACGTTGAACAAAACTGTGAACTCGCCAACTTTATATTAACACTCTGCTGCATGCTTTCTGGTTGTTAGGTACATCATTGCATGGGAACTTGCAGTCTGGGAAGCTGGAAGTGCCATGGAGCGCGCCACCTGAAGAGAACTTTTAATACTATGCATGTTAAAACAATTTGGATTTGATTGTTTTGAAAACAAATACCTTGCTTCCGCTGAATACATACTTTTGTTTGTAACGTTTAATTTGAAATGCACTATTCATGTTGGACATGATGATTGTGTTTTGTATTGTTACTATTAGTTCGACATGATTAGTGGCTAGATCCTGGTACGTCACACGCCTTGCGGTAAAACCCCACAGGTGGTATTTTGGGGGTGTGACAATTACTAGCCTCACCAGCATCTACACAACCTTCTTCAACTGGTTCCTGGTTCGTGAATTTGTTCTTGTACAGGTTCCATGACAACAGGTTCACCGACTACATGCTCATCTACAACTGGTTTTTCCGCAATTGGTTCGTCTATGACAACTAGTGGCTGTTGAAGATCAACCGGAGGTTGAACGGCCACCGGCCGGTGAACATGAACTGGAGCATCCTCATCTTCAACCGCCTCAAACAACTATACTACTTAGTTCAAAAGTTCAATCTAAGTTGTTGGATCATAATTCTCCTCTTGAACAATTGCACTAAACAAAGGAGTATCCATCGGAAGAGCATTAGCATGAACGAATGGAGTAGCTTTCTTACAATCCATGAAAATACGTCAAGCCATTTCATCCTGTTGATACAGATCACATCCTCGTGAAGAGGTAGATCAGGGATCAGGTGCCTGAATATTATCATTAAGAACCTGGGATACACTAGCATTAACTTGACATTACTCGCTTGGTATCCAACATACAAACTAAAATTAAGACTAGAGCTTCCACGAGGGCTTTTGAGAACCCTACTCATGGTTAATCATACCGATTATGTGGACTAGATCTTCGAATCTAGTCCGATCAAATGTCTTTGTAAAAATGTCAGCATATTTGTCAAGCGTGTCAACCTTAACCACCTCAATTAACCCTTTCTCTACACAATTACAAATAAAGTGATGCCTAACGTCGATGTCTTTTGTTCGCGAATGATTTACCGGATTGTTATGTCATACCCCAACCGATGGCGGAATCATCGGGGCGTGGCACTGAGCGAAACAGATTGTTCATGAGAATCCATAACGACTATTAATGACAATATATTTAACGTTCAATATCCCAGGGTGGAGTTATTGTAAAAAAGACCAAAAGTGTGAGAAAGGTAAGAAAGAATCTCAGCCATTAGATCTAAATTAATTGAAAATGGTATAATTGTAAATGCATTAACAAATTCAAATATGGTAATCCTTGATTTAAGGATTTGGAGAGAGAAAATCCTTGATTTAAGGACTTATAACCGTCCATAATTAGAGCATGTTCATGACTTGGTGTTTTAAATAAATTCATAGTTCAATTCATGGTGTTTTTACAAAAAAATATAACACCATTCAGTAAACAAAATATAACACCATTCAGTACACAAAAAAACACCATTCAGTACAAGATATAACACCATTCAGTAAAAAAAAATAACACCATTCAATAAATAATATAACACCATTCAGTAAATAAAAAATAACACCATTCAGTAAACAATATAACATCATTCAGTAAACAAAAAATAACACCATTCGGTAAACAAAATAACACCATTCAGCGCATCATTAATGAAAAGAAAATAACACAATTCAGCACATCATTAATGAAAAGAAAAATAACACCATTCAGAGAAGAAAATAACACCATTCAGAAAAGAAAAAAAAACACCATTCAGCACATCATTAATGAAAAGAAAATAACACCATTCAGAGAAGAAAATAACACCATTCAGCAAAGAAAATAACACCATTCAATAAAGAAAATAACACCATTCAGAAAAGAAAATAACACCATTCAAAAAAGAAAATAACACCATTCAGAAAAAGAAAAATAACACCATTAATGAAAAGAATATAACACCATTAATGAAAAGAAAATAACACCATTCAGAAAAGTTAGGGCTCGCTAATTTCTTCGGTTTTTGTTGTATCAGAGCTTCGGGACTCGATTCACCATCTTCCGCTTGCATAGGTTCCGGTGTTCTTGTTCTCTGCATTCTAGGGTTTGTCCGTTAAAAAAAGGGGGCATTCCGTCAAACCCTTGCGATCTTCATCAATCGGATCAAATCCACAAAAAAGACTCCAATCGATGACCTACATAAAGCCGATTCACAAGATCAACTGCTGAAATCCGATATTCGTTTCATGTTTTCAACGATTTCTGCTTCATATTTCCAGATTCTACACTATTCGAACCCAAATCAAACAATCGGAACATAGATTTGTGATAATTCGAACCGAATCTCTCACTGTTTTTGAAGATTCAAATGTGGAGAAATTATTTCAATTCAGAACATAGAAATTGTTTTTGAAGATCTGTGTAATTCACTGCTTCAATTGTTTAATACGGAAGAAGAAAGAGAGAGAGAGAGAGAGAAATTGTGAGCGTATGAGAGAGAGAACGAAATTGCAGGGATATGATTTACAAAATGAAGATACAAAGACACAATTTCCCCTATATATTTCAATTCAGTCCAAATTAACAAAAATATTTTGCAATTTGGTCCCTATTGATCTCAACCATTAGATCAAAAGATCTAATGGCTGAGATTCTTTCTTACCTTTCTCACACTTTGGGCCTTTTTTACAGGATCCTAACTCCAATATCCCATACTATCAAAAATATAAAGCAAAACAGTCATTACAAATATTAGTCTAAAAAACAAATAATGTTCCGACAACTCAGATTTATTTAGTGAGTTTCTAGACTTCCTAGCTCGTTTCATCATGGCATCCAAATCAACCTGTCACATACGTTAAAATAAAGTCAATACATAAAATGTAAAGGTGAGTACACAAGTTTGAATAGCATATAGTAGCAAAAGCGTTTTACGCATAACCATCATGTATCACGTAACAGGCGAAGCAAGTAACTATCAAATAATGATTACAACTTAACCACGAGACTGCGTTGTATAGTATGCGCGACACATGTTCAGCGAACACGTGAAGTAAAGTAAATGTGATCCCTAGCAACCCCCGTCCACGACAGGTGCTGAGTCCAAACTATAGTACTATCGTTGCTAGAGGCGGTATAGTGTAACACAGTATAAGCATAGTACAAGCATTCATAGATCACGTATAGCATGCGGGAGCGGTTATAACAACCCTCGTAAAAATATTTTTTGACACCCCTAAATGTCCTAAACTACACCTCGTACATGAGAAACGGACCCGAAATCCTCTTGTACTTGTTAAAAACAAGAAAAACAAAGTTCATGAGTCACTCGCGGGGCGCGACCCCCGTAGCCTCATGAAGTCGCGGGCCGCGACTGGCCTTGTTTGCCAGTCAAGTAACACTGCCACGTGGCCCCGAAATACTCTGTTCGATCAACTTCAAGGAGCTCGCTTCTTTTCTAAGATTGATTTACGCTCAGGATATCATCAACTGAAAGTACAGGAAGAGGACATTCCTAAAACTGCTTTCAGAATGAGATACGGTCATTATGAATTTACCGTCATGCCATTTGGTTTAACCAATGCCCCAGCCGCATTTATGAACACGATTTGTAAACCATACCTGGATAAATTCATAATTGTCTTTATAGATGATATTCTAATTTACTCTAATAGTAAAGAAGAACATGCAGCGCATCTACATACACTCCTCACATTGTTGAGAAAAGATAATCTTTATGCTAAATTCTCAAAATATGAATTTTGGTTACAAGTGCAATTCCTTGGACATCTGGTCAATCATGAAGGAATTCATATGGATCCCACAAAGATCGAGGCGATTACCAAATGGAAAGTCCCTGAATCACCAACGGAAGTACGAAGTTTTCTTGTACTGGCAGGATATTATAGACGATTTATCCGAGATTTCTCTAGAATAGCCATTCCATTAACTAAACTGACCTGTTGTCACACCCCGATTTCCACGTGTCACCGGTGGGCCCGGTGGGGGAAGTATCGTGACGTGGTTGGCAACGTAATAGTCAAACAACACAATATTTAATATGCACAGCGGAAGCAAATTATAAATATGATACAACCGAATTTAATATTGTAAATTCAAATGTCACAATATTCGGATGTTTATCCATAGTAGGATCGATAACAAAATGGAAACAATGGTTCAAAAGACTTCAGGCATCCTAAGCTTGCGAGACTTTTTATTGATGCTAAGGAGACAATCCAGCCAATTTCGTTTAGTACCTACATTCAGTCTTTTTGGGAAAATACGTCAGTTTACACTGGTAAATACAATCAACTGACTGTTAAAATATTATAATTTGCCTCATGTATCAGTAGGTATCAACCCGGGTATGTTCAATATAATTTTTATACATACTATGCGTTAATAACGCTAAATAAGGCGATTTAAGGCCATTTCCGGGTTCGATACTTAAATCTGATATTTTTATATTTACAGAAGGCTTAAAATAATTTATTTATCATATGTGATCAGTAGCAAAAGTTTTGGAGTCGTTTAGATGTGTAAAACTCATTTTATGGCCCGTAAGGGCAAAACCGACAATTACCGGATTAAGCCTACGACTACTAGTTATGCTCAGCCTAAAATTAATTACAAATCTTTAAAAATCCCAAAATAATATATTACATCAGTGGGTATTAAGTTTGATACCAAAAAGTAGGCTTAACTAGGCTATACGCTAATTATGCCGTTTAATTAACATAAAGCTTTAAATTTGCGATATTGAGCATAACTCTTAATCTACAAGTCAAACTGATGTCAAACTTTGCATACAAGTTTATATATCAGTATTTAAGGTTTCTACACTTTTACATTTTCATAAATCACGTTTTAAGGTAATAAGGGCATAACGGTCAACATATGAGCAATTAACGGAAACATGCATATTAATTGGATAACTAATGAACCAAGGTGTATAATCACAGAGGGTTTTTCTAACATGTAACCTAGTCCAATTAAAGCTCTGAGGCATTTCTAAAACATGCCTTAACGGGTCAGAACTGAAAGTCAAAGTGAAAGTCAAACTATGTGACTTTCGGTTCCGAACCGGGTCTAAACAGGAAATTGTCGGGTTGAACATGTTTAGACATGTTCTTACACTTATTACTAAGTTATAACAATGATCAAACAGGTTGTATATGGTCTATAATGTTAATTATGCATAAATGACATTTTAAGCTTCCTGTTGACTTTTTCTAAACTAGTTTGACCCGACTTTTGACCTGGTTAGAGTGGTGATCAGGGGAAACCCTTTTGAGGTTTTATTACCCACATAAATACCAAGCTATAACTACTTTTAATTCAGGATATGACTAAGCCATTGTTGACTTATCTCGAAGTCAAACCGTAATTACGACGGTTTGACTTTTAGCTAATTAACCAAGCTAAACTCAATTAAAGAAAGACTAGCAAACTTACAAGAGTCCTATGCACGAAATATAATAACTTGAGGCTGCTTGATGTAACACCTTGAAAATTTCACGTCCTATAATGTGTTGACACGTGTCATAAAGCTTGAACGTGTGAAAGAATGTTATAAAAGGACTAAAGTTGACAAACATGGAAAGTATGTGATTTTACGGGTTCTAAATGTCAACAGTGAATAAATATACTTCATAATAACCCTACATGATGTTTACAACATCAAACGAATAAATCATGGATCATACTAGGCTAAAAGTGAGAGATTACAAACTACAGGGGTTAAATGTGTCAACATGTTTAAAGATATACCTCTGAGTGACCTTTTGACAAACCCGAAGCTTTGTAACTGTAAATTATGCTCACTAGAATGCGCGATATAAATTTCATAAAGTTTCGTTATCGTATGAGAAAGTTATGATCAAATTCGTGTGCGAGGGGTTAAAGCGTAAACATTGAAAGTTAAGACTTTTCGGGTTAACCGGAAGTGTCCAGGGACTTGGCAAAGTGGGTATAAGTTCTAAAGCCCTTGTAGGTAAATAATAAGGGGTCAAATTGCAAGTAATAATGCTAGTTGACCTTCCGAAGAGCCAAGGGACAAGATGTGGAAACTAAAAAAATGAAAAAGCTGATCAGAAGGCCCATGCGGCCCGCTTTAGCACCTCAAGCGGGCCGCCTCAGCCTCCCAGATGCAGAAACTCGTTTTTTTCACATGTTCAGCCTTCTAAACGCCATGTGTTGCCCTTAAACCCTTCCAAGAGCCCCCTAAACAACCCCTAAACACTTAGGGACACTTGTTGAAGAGTTGTGGTCATTGATAGACTTAGATGTCAACAAGTTATGGTGATCTAAACACTATAAATAAGACCATTAGTTGCAACATTTGATCATCCACCTTCATCTGCATTTGTGGAGCATTTCTGGAGCTTAGGAGCAGATCCAAGACATCCCTACACGTGCATAGGACCCTTGTAAGTACCCTTGACCTTCCTCGATTAAGTTTTAGCCTAGTTTTAGCTTAAAAGTTAAACCGTCGTAATTAACGGTTGACTTTAAGATTAATCACAAATGGTCCAGTGATTAGTCGAATCAAGAGTAGTTATAAGTTGGTAATTATGTGGCTAATAAAACCTCAAAAGGGTTCCCCCTGATTCCCACTCTAACTAGGTCAAATGTCGGGTCAAACTTGTATTTAAAAAGTCAACAGAATGTGTAAATCACAATTTGTGCATAATTAGCAATCTAGATGGCGTACAATCTGTTTTGTCATTGATATAGCTTAGTAATCAATGTAAGAACATGTCTAAGCATGTTCAACCCGACAATTTCCTGATTAGACCCGGTTCGGAACCGAAAGTCGCAAAGCTTTGACTTTTGCTTTGACTTCAGTTCTGACCCGCTTTAGTATGATTTTGAAATGCCTTAGAGCTTCCTTAGGACCAGGCTACATGTTAGCATAACCCTCTATGGTTGGTTCATTGATTGACCCATTCGTTTACGCGTTTCCGTTAATTGCTCATATGTTGACCATTATGCCCTTATTACCATAAAACGTGATTTCTGGAAAAGTAAAAGAGTAGAAAACTTAAATACTAATATATAAACTTGTAACCAAAATTTGATATCAGTTGGAGGTGTAGATTGAGAGTTATGCTCATTAGCGTAAATTGAAGGCCTTGTGTTAATAAAACGGCGAAATTAGCGTATAGCCTAGTTAAGCCTACTTTTTGGTATCAAACTTAATACCCACTGATGTAATATATTATTTTGGGATTTTTGAAGATTTTTAATTAATTTTAGGATGAGCGTAACTAGTAGTCGTAGGCTTAATCCGGTAATTGTCGGTTTTGCCCTTACGGGCCATAAAATGAGTTTTACATATCAAAATGACTCCAAACCTTTTTCTACTGATTAGATATGTTAAATAAATTATTTTAAGCCTCCTAGAAGTATAAAAATATCAGCTTTATGTATCGAACCCGGAAATGGCTTCTAATCGCCTAATTAAGCGTTATTAACGCATAGTATGTACTAAAACTATTTTAAACATACCAAGGGTGATACCTACTGATATTTGAGGCAAATTATAATATTTTAACAGTAAGCAAAAGTTGTTTAACTCAGACTTCAGTTTTGAGCTTTACGGCTTATGTGAAATTACCAATATGCCCCTACGGTGCATAGTTTGGTTATACTTGGTAAATTCACATATATACTTTAACCTACTGTTATAACTTATCAAAAATAAGTATTTTTGCTGATTATATCAGACCTGTAACTCAGGTAAATACTTAAACTCTTTTATAACTTTTTAAATGACCAAACTACCCCAACGGGGCCTAGTTTGTGTTTATATACGTTTCGGTCATAATGAAAGACATCTTACTGATGTCATAACATATTTGAAGCACAATTAACTTAGGAAACCGGTATATGGCTCTCATGAATACCCGTCACGCTTATTACGCGTACGGTTCAGTTTATGTAACAAGTTTACATAAATTAGCCGAAACGGGTCAAACCTTATTGGTTTTATCTCAAAATCTAGAATGTGTATGAAATACCCATTTAAGACAAGTCTTCAAACTTGTCGGGTCTAAACCACATTCTATTCCGGTCTTCGCTCAATCATGCGTCTGAACCGTATATTCCCTTAAGACTAACCGGTCTAAGCTTAGGCTAAATTAAAGACCCATTAGCATTCTAATTGATTATTTATACCATCATTCCAGACTAGAGCATTTCGGTAACTGGTACCTATGCTTACTTAAGTGAATACGGCTGAGTTATTAAATTCTTACTATTTAAGACAGGAGCTAGCTCAGGTAAATACTCTTAACTTATTTTCCCTATACGGGCTTGGGATACGGCACTATAAAAGTACCGCTTGGTCGGGTGTGTAGTTATTTAAATCGTATTGTGATTGATATACTTACAACCCGTTTAATATGTATTATTTGGTGTATGGCCTTTGGGGGTTAATGACCGTGTCCCGGATATCCTTGGCATCATTTTACGAAATGGCCACGACCTAAGCACGGGGTGTAGGCATACACCTGACAGCTGCATTATGTAAAAACTGGTAATCCACTCCGAGGTATCATCCTTGTGGGCATTATACCGGAACTGGTAATCCACTTAGAGGATGATAGCCTGTGGGCATTATACCTGTGGCGTGTCAGTTAATCTAGTCCGGCCCTACAAACCGGCCCTAACGGACGACAAATAAGTAAAACTGTATACAAGATTATATACAAATAATTTTCCCAAGTTAAAAAGGTTAATTTTGCCTCTGTGCATTTTAATCAAATTATAAAAGATATTTTGTGTCACGTGCATTCAAACCAATTTTCTTAAACTCTTTTCAAATGATTCGGTTGAGTGTATTTACCAGTGAAAACTGACGTATTTTCCAAAAAGGTTAAGTGACAGGTACTGAACGAAATTGGCTGGAAGCTCAGGGCGCTAATAAGGAATCTTGCAAGTTCTAGGCGTCTAAAGTCTTTTGAACAAATGATATGTTTTAAGATCCGCCTGTGGATCCTTTACTTTCCGTTGTAATACTGGATATTACTTTATATTCGGAATGTAATAATATTTATCTTTTGCTTCCGCTGTGCATTTATATAATTGTGTTGTTTGACTATTGTGTTGCCAACCACGTCACGATACTCCCCACCGGGCCCACCGGTGACAAGTGGAAAGTCGGGGTGTGACAGGTTGGTATCAAAGCCAACACTGAGTGAATTAAACGCTAGCCTTTTGCGTTTAATCTCAGTTACACAATTGCACATTCTTGAGTCTAGACAAGAACATAAGACAAATCCAAATTCGTTTCATTGTCTTTTAATTACTTCCTTGTTATTTTTCTGATTAGCCTTTGCATGGGCAAGTCATTTTATCAAAAGTCCCGTTTAGGGCAACCATATACTTGTTTAAATTTTAAACGAACGATTATGTTTAAAAATATCATTCCTATATTATAAGATCTACCATTATAATAAAATGGCAAAATCTAAAAAGGACGAGACCTAGCCATACGTCACATTAAGACAGGGCCAAGATGGTGGTTCCACAATTAGATTCAGATCCTTGTTAACAGTTCAATTTAGAAATTTTTCTGCGTTAATTATTAAAAAGAATCTCAAGGGTAAAACCTAGCTTAAGTGTCACTGCAGACAAGGCCAAGATGGTAGAACCTATTCAAGAGATTCAAATCCTTATTAAACATTTGAAAGCATATTAACATGCTTGACAAAGTGTGATGCGATAAAATCACATAAGTCATTTTTTTTTGGGGTTATTCTAAAATCCCTTATTTATATAATCATCCCTTATGGATGAAGTGCCCACGGGCTATAATTAACGTCCTCTGGGACTAAAGACAGTGGTAGCCTACAACTCCATGTCAAGGAAAGGTAATGAACGTTGGTTCAAACCTCAAATGCTTCGCTTCTCTGAAATCCTAGCATATAATTTATAATTGTCCATGTGACTAGGCCTTTGGTGCCACGAATAAAACTGTTATTGTTTTATAATTAGGATAAATTATTATAGAAATCCTAAATAAATTTGATTAATAAATTAACCAAATATGGTCTCTGCTTACCATGGTTAATGAATTACCCTAAGGGGCAATTCCATAATAAACTCCCCAAATAAACTATTGTCCTTGTTTTCTGCAACAGTTCAATTGTAATGGCTAACTCAGACGAGGGTAATAGTCATCCAGTGGAGGTTAATAATGACGCCCGAATTAATCTAACTAGTGCGGAATTAAAAGCGATCATAGACGGCGCAGTTACACAGGCTTTGGAAAGGCAGTATGATGAGTATAGTGGGACTCGTAGTAGGACCCTATCTACACAGCCTTCAAAGCCACCGTCCAATAACGACGACCCGAAGAAAAATGATGACCGACACTCCTCAAACCACAGTGCTCCATCTCAGCAGGTCATACTGAATAAAGGACCCCTTGCTAAGGGTTGCTCCTATAAATATTTCGTTTCCTGCAAACCCCGGGATTTCACTGGGGAGAAAGGAGCCATCGATTGCATGACATGGCTGGATGAGATGGATACGGTTGTTGATATCAGCGGATGCGTTGAGCGAGACGTGGTCAAGTTTGTGTCGCAGTCTTTCAAGGGTGAAGCTTTAGCATGGTGGAGATCTCTGATTCAAGCCACCGGGAAAATCCCACTGTACAATATGTCGTGGGATCAATTTGTTGCCCTTATCAGGGAAAATTTCTGCCCTCAGCATGAGGTGGAGAAGATAGAGTCCGATTTTCTATCCTTGGTGATGACAAACCTCGACTGTCAAGCTTACCTAACGAGCTTCAACACTATGTCTCGGTTGGTTCCATACCTAGTAACCCCGGAACCAAAACGGATAGCTCGTTTTATCGGTGGTTTAGCCCCGAGATCAAGGCAAGCGTAAAAGCTTCTCGGCCAGCGACTTTCAGATCAGTAGCTGACATTTCCTTATCCCTTACTTTAGATGCGGTCAGATTGAGATCGCTAAAGAAATCTGAAGAAAGTAAGAGGAATCGTGAGGATGATAACTCACGAGGGTCAGAGAAGAAGCACAAGGGAAACACTGATTCTAAGAAGTCTGGGTTTGGAAGGAACAGTCAGCGAACAGAGGAGAAGCCAAAGTGCACGACTTGTCAAAGACGCCACTTTGGAAAGTGCAGATCTGAATCCAATTCTAAGTCTGAATCACCTGCATGTGGGTTATGCAAGTCTAAGGAGCACAAGACTGTTGAATGCAGGAAGATTAAAGATGCCACCTGCTACAATTGCAATGAGAAGGGGCACATAAAGACCAACTGCCCTAAGTACGCAAAGAAGACTGAAGAGGCCAAGAAAGCAAACGCATGAGTCTTCCATACGAACGCCAAGGAGATGATGCAGAATGATAACTATATAGCAGATACCTTTTCATATCAAACAGTTTATGCATGAATTTTATTTGATACTGGCACATATGACTCTATAATGAATGATAAATGTTGAGAACTATTGTCTCCGCCTGATTAAAACTCCGGTCACTTAATGCGAGGTAGAAATTGACCGATGATACTTTAGAAATTGCTCCAACAAATCCTATATTGATATTTAATATCTATTAGAAATCACTCTTTTCTGATACCCTTATGGCAAACTTTCAAGCTATCCAAATTCATCAGTATATTAAAGACAGATGTGACATTTTGATCCCCTGTCAAAGAGGTGATGGACTAGGTCCAACCCTCAAATGCCATTGATGGTCTTTTGTGACCTAGGCTAAGTGATATTGATATATTTTTTTAAAATAACATTCATTAAGAATGATAATGCCTTATTGGCCAGTATAGTTTGATGAAACCATGGTTAGTATATGTTAAGGCCATCAGGGTAATGAATAGCAGATGTTGGATTACAACTAAGTAAAGGATTCACCTGGCAATAGGAACAAAATCTCGAGTATGATAAACTCGGATAAGACAACCGGCAATCGCGCCATTGATAATGCGACGAATGTTAATAAAAACTACAATACTAATGGAGTTAATCTCCAGGCTGTGGTTGACGCAGCAGTTGGAGGGATCATGGGAAAAGGTCATGAGACAATCCAAAGAGCCGAATGCTTCTCGCTCTAAATCTCATTCAAAAACCATGTTTAATTGCTCATGAGGAGAGCTATATTCACACTTCAAATATGAAGGATGAACCAAAGAAGGAGGATAACTCCCAGAAATCTGGGAAAGAGAGCAAGTACAGGCCTAATAAAAAGCAACGTAAGTTCAGTAAGAAGCCTGTATACCTTAGAGACTGCTTCAGCATTATTATATCCATTATGAATCAGTTTTTCGATGTCCTAGTTCCGTTAATTATAAGGACTAAATATAGTGATAAAAATCGATTGGTTACCTTAAAAATCAAGCCCATATTGTGGGTGATAAGAAGCGATTAATTATCAAGACTCCTTATGAGACAACCCTCATAATTACATGTATCCGTGCGATTAATTAATATTAAACATAAAAAAATGGTGGAATTGGCCGTCCCCGGAATCGAACCTGGGTCTAGGCCGCACCCTTTCGCGCGCCTAGCCAACCGAGCTAGGTGCCTAGTTTGTGAAAATTTCTATTCTGATTAAATATAAGCACATATAGTTGATATCTCTTAAATCTCTATCGATTTCGAATACCAAATGGTATGGCAAAAGCGCTATATGGGGATTGGTGTATCTTAATAAGTTCCATAGATTGCTTCCATGCCTGATCAGTATGGAGGTTTAATGCATGGGATCACAAAGATATCCCAATGATCATATGGTACTAAAGTCAACTAATAGTATTCAAAGAAGATATCCAGAATGAAATTGTCCAAGTAGATATTCCCGATTTAGGAACTCGTGGACTAGTAACATAAATGTGTCACTTATTTGACACAAGCAATGATGAGTGAACTGGAGCTGGAGATATCGAAATCTCTGTAACCTCCTTGTACCTTGATTATCTTCTCCTAAGATTACCTTGTTTACCCCTGGGGGGGCATGTAGAGTTAAGTTTAATATCCCATTTAGGGCTGCATTATTATGAAATCCCCAAGACAACTAGTACCATATTGGCAGAATCGAAAACCCTGGTTAAGTAAGTTTTAAAGATATAGATTCATAAAGCCAAACTCAATATCCTGAGAATTCGGTATAGTAAATTATGAAAGACGGTTCATTTTGCTAAGGCATTGTTTACCGTAACCCTAATTAGGCAACGATTAAGAATCGCCATCAACTACCCAGGATCGTCGATTTGTTCGACTAACTGTAAAGATTAGCTATTCCGTAAGATTAATTTTGAGCAATGGTTGGAATAACCATTTCACCTTAAGATAAGCTTTTCTATAATAACTGCTATATAAGTATCAAGGTGGCTCCTTGGAGACCTTGTATAAATGGCATGTTAAACATCTATTGTTAGGACAATAGATAGGTAAGTTCAATTATCAGGATCTGAAAGTTGCAGTGGAAACAACAAAGCAGATCACACAAATCCCTAATTATTTGTAAGATGCCAATATTCGGCAGAAAATCAAGGATTAATGAAAATAGCAAACCTCCTAAACTCTTGTTAAGAAATAAGGTTCAACAATAGGTATCACCCTGGAAAGGAGTGATGCGATTTGGTAAGAAAGGCAAGCTAAGCCCGAGATACATAGGACCTTTCGAGGTTATCGAACGTGTCGGTTCAGTTGCCTATAAGCTAAACTTACCTGAAGAGCTCAGTGGAATTCACAATGTGTTCCACATCTGCAATCTGAAGAAGTGTTTCGCTGATGAATCACTGGTTATACCACATACGGATGTGCATATAAATGAGAGCTTAAAAACTTTTGGAAAAACCTTTGTCGATTGAAGGTCGACAGGTTAAGAAGCTTCGAAGGAAGCATGTGCCTATAGTAAAGGTCAAATGGGATGCCCGTAGAGGTCCCGAATTCACGTGGGAGGTTGAATCCACGATGAAAGAAAAGTACCCTTATTTATTTCAGTAAATCTCGGGTCGAGATTTATTTTAAGGGGGTGAGGATGTACCACCTCGAAAATTTCACGTCCTATAATGTGTTGACACGTGTCATAAAGCTTGAACGTGTGAAAGAATGTTATAAAAGGACTAAAGTTGACAAACATGGAAAGTATGTGATTTTACGGGTTCTAAATGTCAACAGTGAATAAATATACTTCATAATAACCCTACATGATGTTTACAACATCAAACGAATAAATCATGGATCATACTAGGCTAAAAGTGAGAGATTACAAACTACAGGGGTTAAATGTGTCAACATGTTTAAAGATATACCTCTGAGTGACCTTTTGACAAACCCGAAGCTTTGTAACTGTAAATTATGCTCACTAGAATGCGCGATATAAATTTCATAAAGTTTCGTTATCGTATGAGAAAGTTATGATCAAATTCGTGTGCGAGGGGTTAAAGCGTAAACATTGAAAGTTAAGACTTTTCGGGTTAACCGGAAGTGTCCAGGGACTTGGCAAAGTGGGTATAAGTTCTAAAGCCCTTGTAGGTAAATAATAAGGGGTCAAATTGCAAGTAATAATGCTAGTTGACCTTCCGAAGAGCCAAGGGACAAGATGTGGAAACTAAAAAAATGAAAAAGCTGATCAGAAGGCCCATGCGGCCCGCTTTAGCACCTCAAGCGGGCCGCCTCAGCCTCCCAGATGCAGAAACTCGTTTTTTTCACATGTTCAGCCTTCTAAACGCCATGTGTTGCCCTTAAACCCTTCCAAGAGCCCCCTAAACAACCCCTAAACACTTAGGGACACTTGTTGAAGAGTTGTGGTCATTGATAGACTTAGATGTCAACAAGTTATGGTGATCTAAACACTATAAATAAGACCATTAGTTGCAACATTTGATCATCCACCTTCATCTGCATTTGTGGAGCATTTCTGGAGCTTAGGAGCAGATCCAAGACATCCCTACACGTGCATAGGACCCTTGTAAGTACCCTTGACCTTCCTCGATTAAGTTTTAGCCTAGTTTTAGCTTAAAAGTTAAACCGTCGTAATTAACGGTTGACTTTAAGATTAATCACAAATGGTCCAGTGATTAGTCGAATCAAGAGTAGTTATAAGTTGGTAATTATGTGGCTAATAAAACCTCAAAAGGGTTCCCCCTGATTCCCACTCTAACTAGGTCAAATGTCGGGTCAAACTTGTATTTAAAAAGTCAACAGAATGTGTAAATCACAATTTGTGCATAATTAGCAATCTAGATGGCGTACAATCTGTTTTGTCATTGATATAGCTTAGTAATCAATGTAAGAACATGTCTAAGCATGTTCAACCCGACAATATCCTGATTAGACCCGGTTCGGAACCGAAAGTCGCAAAGCTTTGACTTTTGCTTTGACTTCAGTTCTGACCCGCTTTAGTATGATTTTGAAATGCCTTAGAGCTTCCTTAGGACCAGGCTACATGTTAGCATAACCCTCTGTGGTTGGTTCATTGATTGACCCATTCGTTTACGCGTTTCCGTTAATTGCTCATATGTTGACCATTATGCCCTTATTACCATAAAACGTGATTTCTGGAAAAGTAAAAGAGTAGAAACCTTAAATACTAATATATAAACTTGTAACCAAAATTTGATATCAGTTGGAGGTGTAGATTGAGAGTTATGCTCATTAGCGTAAATTGAAGGCCTTGTGTTAATAAAACGGCGAAATTAGCGTATAGCCTAGTTAAGCCTACTTTTTGGTATCAAACTTAATACCCACTGATGTAATATATTATTTTGGGATTTTTGAAGATTTTTAATTAATTTTAGGATGAGCGTAACTAGTAGTCGTAGGCTTAATCCGGTAATTGTCGGTTTTGCCCTTACGGGCCATAAAATGAGTTTTACATATCAAAATGACTCCAAACCTTTTTCTACTGATTAGATATGTTAAATAAATTATTTTAAGCCTCCTAGAATTATAAAAATATCAGCTTTATGTATCGAACCCGGAAATGGCTTCTAATCGCCTAATTAAGCGTTATTAACGCATAGTATGTACTAAAACTATTTTAAACATACCAAGGGTGATACCTACTGATATTTGAGGCAAATTATAATATTTTAACAGTAAGCAAAAGTTGTTTAACTCAGACTTCAGTTTTGAGCTTTACGGCTTATGTGAAATTACCAATATGCCCCTACGGTGCATAGTTTGGTTATACTTGGTAAATTCACATATATACTTTAACCTACTGTTATAACTTATCAAAAATAAGTATTTTTGCTGATTATATCAAACCTGTAACTCAGGTAAATACTTAAACTCTTTTATAACTTTTTAAATGACCAAACTACCCCTACGGGGCCTAGTTTGTGTTTATATACGTTTCGGTCATAATGAAAGACATCTTACTGATGTCATAACATATTTGAAGCACAATTAACTTAGGAAACCGGTATATGGCTCTCATGAATACCCGTCACGCTTATTACGCGTACGGTTCGGTTTATGTAACAAGTTTACATAAATTAGCCGAAACGGGTCAAACCTTATTGGTTTTATCTCAAAATCCAGAATGTGTATGAAATACCCATTTAAGACAAGTCTTCAAACTTGTCGGGTCTAAACCACATTCTATTCCGGTCTTCGCTCAATCATGCGTCTGAACCGTATATTCCCTTAAGACTAACCGGTCTAAGCTTAGGCTAAATTAAAGACCCGTTAGCATTCTAATTGATTATTTATACCATCATTCCAGACTAGAGCATTTCGGTAACTGGTACCTACGCTTACTTAAGTGAATACGGCTGAGTTATTAAATTCTTACTATTTAAGACAGGAGCTAGCTCAGGTAAATACTCTTAACTTATTTTCCCTATACGGGCTTGGGATACGACACTATAAAAGTACCGCTTGGTCGGGTGTGTAGTTATTTAAATCGTATTGTGATTGATATACTTACAACCCGTTTAATATGTATTATTTGGTGTATGGCCTTTGGGGGTTAATGACCATGTCCCGGATATCCTTGGCATCATTTTACGAAATTGCCACGACCTAAGCACGGGGTGTAGGCATACACCTGACAGCTGCATTATGTAAAAACTGGTAATCCACTCCGAGGTATCATCCTTGTGGGCATTATACCGGAACTGGTAATCCACTTAGAGGATGATAGCCTGTGGGCATTATACCTATGGCGTGTCAGTTAATCTAGTCCGGCCCTACAAACCGGCCCCAACGGACGACAAATAAGTAAAACTGTATACAAGATTATATACAAATAATTTTCCCAAGTTAAAAAGGTTAATTTTGCCTCTGTGCATTTTAATCAAATTATAAAAGATATTTTGTGCCACGTGCATTCAAACCAATTTTCTTAAACTCTTTTCAAATGAGTCGGTTGAGTGTATTTACCAGTGAAAACTGACGTATTTTCCAAAAAGGTTAAGTGACAGGTACTGAACGAAATTGGCTGGAAGCTCAGGGCGCTAATAAGGAATCTTGCAAGTTCTAGGCGTCTAAAGTCTTTTGAACAAATGATATGTTTTAAGATCCGCCTGTGGATCCTTTACTTTCCGTTGTAATACTGGATATTACTTTATATTCGGAATGTAATAATATTTATCTTTTGCTTCCGCTGTGTATTTATATAATTGTGTTGTTTGACTATTGTGTTGCCAACCACGTCACGATACTCCCCACCGGGCCCACCGGTGACACGTGGAAAGTCGGGGTGTGACACTTGATAGCTCCAGAAATGATCCAACAATGCAGAGAATGATGTGAAGAACAATGATGCACATAGTGGCCTTTTATAGTAATTTTCTCACCACAATATGTTGACACCAAGGTCTACTAGTGCCCACAACTGATCAACACTTGTTACTAGTGCTTAGGGGGTGCTTTAGGGGCCAAGAGATGTGAAAAATCGGGTAAAGGTCGCGCACAAAGCTCATGGCAGACAACAGCCATTTTTTCCGGAACTGGGAGTCCCTCGCGTGGCGCGAGGGACCCTCGTGTGGCGCGACAACATCCAAAATCCAGCATTCTTTATCTTTTGCGATTTGGTCCTTGGCCCTTCAAACTCCGATTAGGCACTTGTTTCTTGCATGGTAAACCCTCATAATCGATCTAGTAAGGCTTTAAAACATATACCCACTTTGCTAAGTCCCCGGTTAACTTTATTGTTACCCGAAAAGCCCTAACTTCCAACGTTTACGCTTTAACACTTCGCACACGAATTTGATCATAACTTTCTCATACGTGAACGAAACTTTATGAAATTTTTATAGTGCATTCTAGTGAGCATAATTAACATTTACAAAGCTTCGGGTTTGTCAAAAAGTCACTCAGAGGTATAAATTAAACATGTTGACACATTTGGTCCCTGTAGTTTGAAATCTCTCACTTTTAGCTTCGTATGATCCATGATTTATTCGTTTGAAGGTATGAGCATCGTGTAGGGTTAATGTACATTATATTTATTCACAGTTGACACTTAGAATACGTATATTCACATACTGTCCATGTTTGTCAACTTTAGTCCTTCTATAATATTTCTTTCACACGTTTAAACATTTGACACGTGTCTATACATTATAGGACGTGAATTTCCGAGGTGTTACATCCTCACCCCCTTAAAATAAATCTCGACTCGAGATTTACTGAAATAAGTAAGGGTACTTTTCTTTCATCGTGGATTCAACTTCCCACGTGTATTCGGGACCTCTACGGGCATCCCATTTGACCTTTACAATAGGTACCTGCTTCCTTCGAAGCTTCTTTACCTGTCGATCTTCAATCGACAAAGGTTTTTCAACAAATTTCAAGCTCTCGTCTATATGCACATCTGTATGTGGTATAACCAGTGATTCATCAGCGACACACTTCTTCAGATTGCAGATGTGGAACACATTGTGAATTCCACTGAGCTCTTCCGGTAAGTTTAACTTATAGGCAACTGACCCGACACGTTCGACAACCTCAAAAGGTCCTATGTATCTCGGGTTTAGCTTTCCTTTCTTACCAAACCGCATCACTCCCTTCCAGGGTGACACTTTAAGTAGGACTTTGTCACCTACTTCGAAGTGAAAATCCTTACGCTTAGGATCAGCGTAACTCTTCTGCCTATCTCGGGCAGCTTTGAGACGGTCACGAATCTGGACAATCTTGTCCGTCATTTCGAACACGATCTCTGGTCCTGATAACTGGACATCTCCAACTTCTGCCCAACAAATAGGCGATCTACACTTTCTACCGTATAATGCCTCAAAAGGCGCAGCCTTAATGCTGGTATGGTAGCTATTGTTGTAGGAGAATTCGATTAATGGTAGGTTCTTATCCCAGCTACCACCCAAATCGATCGCACATGCACGTAGCATGTCTTCCAACGTTTGAATAGTACGCTCACTCTGACCGTCAGTCTGAGGATGGTAAGCCGTACTAAAATTCAAACGTGTGCCCAAAGATTGTTGGAAACTCTTCCAAAAATGTGACGTGTACCTAGTATCCCTGTCAGAGATAATAGCTACAGGTATGCCATGTAAGGCTACAATCTTATCAACGTATAACTGGGCTAACATATCGGAGCTATAAGTCTCCTTGATGGGTAAGAAATGAGCTGACTTAGTCAGTCTATCAACTATAACCCATATTGTATCATTGCCTTTCCTCGTCTTAGGTAACTTGGTGATAAAATCCATGGTTACCATTTCCCACTTCCACGTAGGAAGCTCAGGCTGTTGTAGCAAACCTGACGGTTTTTTATGCTCGGCTTTGACTTGCGCACATGTCAAGCATTTAGCTACATGGGTGGCCACAGACTTTTTCAAGCCTATCCACCAATAATTTGCCTTTAGATCCTGGTACATCTTATCAGCTCCAGGATGAACGGAGTATTTGGAACTATGGGCTTCCTGAAGGATGACATCACGAAGTCCCCCATAAATTGGAACCCATATTCGTCCATTCAATCGTAAAATTCCGTCCTTGCTAAGAGTTAACTGCTCCTCAGTTACTCCTAACTTTTCATTAGGATAGTTAGTTTCCAACACAGCTTCCTTCTGTGCAGCTAACAACCTTTCAATCAAATTATTCTGTATCTCCATGCGCTTGGCATTGATTCGGATAGGTTTCACCCTCTCCTTTCTACTCAAGGCATCGGCGACTACATTTGCCTTGCCGGGATGGTACTTGATTTCACAATCATAATCATTCAAAGTCTCCATCCAACGGCGTTGCCTCATGTTTAACTCTTTCTGATTAAACAGATGCTGGAGGCTCTTGTGATCAGAATAGATCACACACTTGATTCCATAAAGATAATGCCTCCACAGTTTTAGTGCGAACACAACGGCACCCAACTCCAAGTCATGGGTGGTGCAATTCTTTTCATGCACCTTTAACTGTCTTGAAGCATAGGCAATCACCTTGCCTTTCTGCATAAGCACACACCCCATGCCAGTGTGTGAAGCATCACAATAAACCACAAATTCTTCTATTCCATCTGGCAATGTCAGTACTGGGGCGTTGCTCAGCTTTTGCTTCAGAATATCAAAGGATTCTTGCTGCTTAGGGCCCCAAACAAACTGAACCTTCTTCTTAGTTAGGGAGGTTAGGGGTGCAGCAATCCTTGAAAAATTTTCGATGAAACGCCTGTAATATCCTGCCAATCCCAGGAAGCTACGAATCTCGGTAGGCGTCTTTGGCTCTTGCCAGTTCATTACGGCTTCAACCTTAGCGGGATCCACCTGGATACCACGCTCACTAACCACGTGTCCAAGAAATTGGACTTCTCGTAGCCAAAATTCACACTTAGAGAATTTGGCATAGAGCTTCTCCTGATGTAGAAGTTTGAGAATACTACGAAGGTGTTTCTCATGGTCAGCTTGATTCTTAGAATAAATGAGAATGTCGTCGATGAAAACGATGACGAATTTATCTAAGTAAGGCTTGCAGACGCGATTCATGAGATCCATGAACGCGGCTGGTGCATTAGTGAGCCCAAAAGGCATCACTAGGAACTCGTAGTGACCGTAACGAGTCCTAAATGCAGTCTTGTGAACGTCTTCATCTTTAACCTTCAACTGATGGTAGCCTGACCTTAAATCAATCTTCAAGAAGTAACTTGCCCCTTGAAGCTGATCGAACAAATCGTCGATCCTGGGCAAAGGATACCTATTCTTGATCGTGACTTTATTAAGCTCGCGATAGTCGATGCACAGACACATCGACCCATCCTTCTTCTTAACAAACAGGATTGGCGCTCCCCAAGGAGATGAACTAGGTCTGATGAAACCTTTAGCCAGCAATTCATCTAGCTGTGTCCTCAACTCCTTCATTTCTGTGGGTTCCAATCTGTACGGTGCTCTAGCAACAGGTACTGCTCCGGGGATGATATCAATCCTGAATTCCACCTGTCTATCTGGTGGTAAACCAGGTAGATCTTCAGGAAACACTTCTGGGTATTCAGAAATGACAGGGATGTCTTCTATCTTCGGTTTAGGCTCATCAATAATCACTTGCGCCATGTAGATGACACATCCCTTCTTCAAACACTTAGAAGCCTTGGGCATAGTCACCTGCTCAGGCAGCCCATACTGGGTATCTCCCCGAATGGTAAGTGATTCACCAGACGGAGTCTTTATTACCACTTGTTTCTTGTTACAGACAATTTGGGCCTGGTTATGAGATAACCAGTCCATACCCAGAACTATGTCAAAACCAGCCAACTTAAAGGGAAGTAGAGACAGAGGAAAAGAATGGTTCCTAATGGATATAACACATCCATCTAACACAGTAGAGACGGTTTCTAGGGTGCCATCTGCTAACTCCACCTCATAGTTCACTTTTAAGGTTTTGACAGGTAATTTCAACAATTCACAAAACTTATTGTCTACAAACGACTTGTCAGCGCCAAAATCAAAAAGTACTCTAGCATATACGTCATTTACAAGGAAAGTACCTGTAATAACGTTGTCGTCTAGAACCGCTTCCTTTGCGTCCATTCTGAAGACTCTAGCATTAGTCTTCTTAGTCTCCTCAGGCTTCTTGTTGTACTTAGGGCAGTTGGTTTTAATGTGGCCCTTTTCATTGCAACGGTAGCACGTTGCATCTTGTATCTTCTTGCAATCCAAGGTTTTGTGATCCGTGGACTTGCAAATGCCACAAGCATAAGATTTTGACTGAGTCTGTGAGTTCGACTCAAGTCTGCACTTTCCATAGTGCTGCTTCTTGCAAATTTTGCATTTGGGCTTCTCATCAGACTTATGCCCATCTTTCCTCGACTCAGATCCTTTCTTGTTGTCACCGTTCCCCCGGTGTTTCTTGTTCGACCTTCGTGAACCATCATCTTCACGCTTTCTCTTCTCAGCCTCCTTATTCCTCAGCGATTTCTGCCTGGCCGCATCCAGAGTGAGGGATAAGGAAATGTCGGCTACGGATCTAAAAGTAGCTGGCCGAGAAGCTTTCACGCTTGCCTTGATCTCGGGGGCTAACCCACCGATAAAACGAGCTATTCGCTTTGGTTCCGGGGTTACCAGGTATGGAACCAACCGAGACATAGTGTTAAAGCTCGTTAGGTAAGCTTGACAGTCGAGGTTTGTCATCACCAAGGATAGAAAATCAGACTCTATCTTCTCCACCTCATGCTGAGGGAAGAAATTTTCCTTGATAAAGGCAACAAATTGATCCCACGACATATTATACAATGGGATTTTTCCGGTGGCCTCTATCAGAGATCTCCACCATGCTAACGCTTCACCCTTAAAAGACTGCGACACAAACTTGACCACGTCTCTCTCAGCACATCCGCTGATGTCTACAACCGTATCCATCTCATCCAGCCATGTCATACAGTCTATGGCTCCCTTCTCCCCAGTGAAATCCCGGGGCTTGCAAGAAACAAAATATTTATACGAGCAACCCTTGTCACGGGGCCCTTGGTTACGTATAACCTGCTGAGATGGAGCACTGTGGTTCGAGGAGCGTCGATCGTCGTTTTTCTTTGGGTCGTCCTTCTTGGGCGGTGGCTTTGAAGGCTGTGTAGATTGGGTCCTACTACGAGTCCCACTGTACTCTTCATACTGCCTTTCCAAAGCCTGTGTAACAGCGTCGTCTATGATCGCTTTTAATTCAGCACCCGTTAACGTAATCTGGGCGTTCTCATTTTGCTCCACTGGATGGCTATTTATTTCATTTGAGTCAGCCATTTGAATTGAACTGTTGCAGAAATCAAGGACAATATTTTATTTGGGAGTTTATTATGGAATTACCCCTTAGGGTAACTCGTTAACCATGGTAAACAGAGACCATATTTGGTTAACTTATTAATCGTATTAATTTAGGATTTCAATTAAAATTTATCCTAATCATAAACAATAACAATATATATTAGCACATAAGGCTTAGTCACATGGACAATTTAAATTATAAGCTATGATTTCAGAGAATCAAGACTTTTAAGGTTTGAACCTAGTTCATTACCCTTATTAGACAGGGAGTCATAGCTACCTCTGTCTTTTGGCTCATATGGAAGTGAGCTGGGCCCGTAGGCATCATATTACCACGTATGGTAAAATATGATCATCTTAATTGATGATCTTAACCCATGATTCAGAGATCATATAATTGGGTTTGGAATCTTCTAAAGAATCCTTATACATATAAGAATGACATGTGATTTTAACGAATCACTTCTGCCAGGAGTGTTAACATGTTTTAAGATGTTAACAGGGATTTGAATCTTTTAAACAGGTCTTACCATCTTGGCCCGGTCTTATATTTGACACGAGGCTAGGTTTCACACTTTAAGATTCTTAATTAAATAATTACACAGGCAGATTAATTTAAAAGGAATGATTTTAATTTATTTATTTCATTTATAAATTATTTATGCGCAAAATGGCAAACATGAAATTTATAAAATAAACATTCCATTTATTTATTCAAAATATTATACACTGCCCTAAACGGGTCTTTTCAAATAACAAACTTACCCTCGCAGGGGTCAAACAAGTACTTACCCACGCAGGGGCTTAATAACACACATGCCCACGCAGGGGCTTAATAACATAATTGTCCACGCAGGGACTTATACAAATAACACACCCACGTAGGGGTTAATACAAACAAGCATACCCACGCAGGGGCTTAATAACCAAATACACCCACGCAGGGGCTTATACAACAACTGGAAGGATTAAATGATCCTTCTTGTTCTTCCCTTTGATCAAACTTGCTAATCCTTGGAAGAAAGTCTGTCTCTCCCTACGGTCCCTGTGCACTTCCCGTTCCACCTGATCCAGCCTCTGAAGGAGTTCCTCATGCTCAGGTGGGGAGAACCTAGGCGGCTGCGATTGAGTCCGTATGATAGGCCTAGGTGGTATCTGGTACCCTTGTGTTGGGTACCCAACTCCCCATGGAGCTTCGTATGGTCCTTCTGGGTGCAGGGCATTGTAGTTAGCTGCCACCAAGTAGGGGTCGGCCTCTGCATACCCGTAGTTGTTGTGGACTGGCGGCTCGAACGGGTTATACGCCATGGAACCCGTATACGCTGGGATTGGGTTATCAAAACCCATTGGCGGCGGCTGCGGCATCGCGGGGTTGGAAGGTCCACCCATTTGCGGGTCCTCCTGATGTGGCAGGTAGTGGCTGGCACTTGACTGACGTGGGGAACTGAAATGGAAGTCCCCCGCTCGTGCCGACATGCGGGCACCGGTTCTCCTACGCCTTGGCGGTTGAGGAGGTGCCGGCTGTACTGGTGGCGGTGGAGGTGGTGGCGTGACTGCCACAAATCGGTGATCCTCAGAGGAATCTTAATGATGATGCTGCTGCTGCGGCTGCTGCTGCTCATGAGGCGACGAGTGGTGAGAAGGTTTGTAGTACCACTCGTGCCGAGTGAACATGGCTTGGAAGCTGTCTGGACCACCATAGGGTGATCCGTTGAAAGACGATCCGTCTGAGATCTCGATCGGATGGTTTGGAGTGCCACTTGCAGGTTCGACGGGATCAGTATCCTCGTCCATGTCGTCCGCGTTATCACCGGATAAGTGATCGTCTGGCCCCAGTGGGTTAAAACCCACGGGTTCTGGTAAGTAATTGGCCGGATTAAATTGGCCTCGAAAGATGGGTGTGGGGTCGCCATACGAATGATGAGACAGGGATCGCTGAAGTAGTATGTAGGACGGTTGAGGGTTATTGGGTTCATAAGGGTTAAGAACAGGAGGTGTTGAACTATGCGAAACCGACTGTCTGGCCGGCTCGAACAGGTTTCTCCGGTTCTCCCGAGGGTTGTCACTCTCGGTAGTGGATGGAGCTCGCCGTTGCGAAGGTCCAGCTTCATTATCATTAGGGGCGGTGATTGGCCCCTTGCCTCTTCCTCGTCTCCTAAAGAATCTTGGCGGCATTTTTGATTCCTGTCAATATTTCATGAGATAACAACAACAAGATATAAAAATAAAGCATAAGACAAAAATGAACAAAAATAGAATTTGTCCTATGTTATATGTCTAGACTCGAAAGTTTAGAATGGGCTATTGTGTACTGAGATTAAACACAAAAGGCTAGTGTTTAATTCACTCAGAGTTGGCTCTGATACCAACCTGTCACACCCCGATTTCCACGTGTCACCGGTGGGCCCGGTGGGGGAAGTATCGTGACGTGGTTGGCAACGTAATAGTCAAACAACACAATATTTAATATGCACAGCGGAAGCAAATTATAAATATGATACAACCGAATTTAATATTGTAAATTCAAATGTCACAATATTCGGATGTTTATCCACAGTAGGATCGATAACAAAATGGAAACAATGGTTCAACAGACTTCAGGTATCCTAAGCTTGCGAGACTTTTTATTGATGCTAAGGAGACAATCCAGCCAATTTCGTTTAGTACCTGCATTCAGTCTTTTTGGGAAAATACGTCAGTTTACACTGGTAAATACAATCAACTGACTCATTTGAAAAATGATTTAAAATTGGTTTGGATGCACATGGCATAAACATTTTTATAACTTGGGAGAATTATTTAATATTATAATCTTGTGAACGAATTACATGTTACTTGTGCGTTCAGTAGCCCGGATCTTGTCCGGGTTAAAGATCAATAGACACACCACAATATAGAGTTATACACTGACAGGTGTACGCCTACACCCCGTGCTCAGGTCGTGGCCATCTCGTAAGATGATGCCAAGGATATCCGGGACATGGTCATCAACCCCCCAAAGGCTTTAAGTAAACAAGACTGTTTAAACGAGCCGATCAAATTTATTCAACTACCCACTCAATCGGTGGAGAATTTGATGCCCGATCAAGTGGTATGCTATATACTGTAACCCAAGCCCGTATAGGGAAAATAAGTTAAAAGTATTTACCTGAGTAAGTATTAATCACAACAAGCAAAATGCACGTAGCTTTTACTGGTCCTCCTAATCTGGAACGAAGGTTTATAATAACCTATTAGAATTCTAACGGGCCTTTTATTAAGCTTAAGCTTAGACCGGCTAGTTTCAAGATACGGTTCGTACGCACGATTAAGCGAAGACCGGATAGAATTTGATTCAGACCCGACAAGTTTGAAGACTTGTTTAATATGGGTTTATTATTCACATTCTGGATTTTGAGATAAAACCGTTACGGTTTGACCCGTTTCGGCTAATTTATGTAAACTTGTTACATAAACCGAACCGTGCGCGTAATAAGCGTGACGGTTATTCATGAGAGCTATATACAGGTTTCCTAAGTTAATTATGTCTCAAATATGTTGTGACATCAGTAAGGTGTCTTTCATTATGCCCGAAACGTGTTTAAACACAAACTAGGCCCCGTAGGGGTAGTTTGGTCATTTAAAAGTTTATAAAAGCGTTTAAGTAACAACCTGAGTTAGAGGTCTGATGTAATCAGCAAATATACTCAATTTTCTAAGTTATATCAGTAGGTTAAAGCATGTATGTGAAATTTATCATTTTTAACCAAACTATGCCCCGTAGGGGTATTTTGGTAATTTCACATAAGCCGAAAAGCTCAAAACTGAAGTCTGAGTTTATCAACCTTTGCTTACTGTTAAAATATTATAATTTGCCTCATGTATCAGTAGGTATCAACCCGGGTATGTTCAATATAATTTTTATACATACTATGCGTTAATAACGCTAAATAAGGCGATTTAAGGCCATTTCCGGGTTCGATACTTAAATCTGATATTTTTATATTTCCAGAAGGCTTAAAATAATTTATTTATCATATGTGATCAGTAGCAAAAGGTTTGGAGTCGTTTAGATGTGTAAAACTCATTTTATGGCCCGTAAGGGCAAAACCGACAATTACCGGATTAAGCCTACGACTACTAGTTATGCTCTGCCTAAAATTAATTACAAATCTTTAAAAATCCCAAAATAATATATTACATCAGTGGGTATTAAGTTTGATACCAAAAAGTAGGCTTAACTAGGCTATACGCTAATTATGCCGTTTAATTAACATAAAGCTTTAAATTTGCGATATTGAGCATAACTCTTAATCTACAAGTCAAACTGATGTCAAACTTTGCATACAAGTTTATATATCAGTATTTAAGGTTTCTACACTTTTACATTTTCATAAATCACGTTTTAAGGTAATAAGGGCATAACGGTCAACATATGAGCAATTAACGGAAACATGCATATTAATTGGATAACTAATGAACCAAGGTGTATAATAACAGAGGGTTGTTCTAACATGTAACCTAGTCCAATTAAAGCTCTGAGGCATTTCTAAAACATGCCTTAACGGGTCAGAACTGAAAGTCAAAGTGAAAGTCAAACTATGTGACTTTCGGTTCCGAACCGGGTTTAAACAGGAAATTGTCGGGTTGAACATGTTTAGACATGTTCTTACACTTATTACTAAGTTATAACAATGATCAAACAGGTTGTATATGGTCTATAATGTTAATTATGCATAAATGACATTTTAAGCTTCCTGTTGACTTTTTCTAAACTAGTTTGACCCGACTTTTGACCTGGTTAGAGTGGTGATCAGGGGAAACCCTTTTGAGGTTTTATTACCCACATAAATACCAAGCTATAACTACTTTTAATTCGGGATATGACTGAGCCATTGTTGACTTATCTCGAAGTCAAACCGTAATTACGACGGTTTGACTTTTAGCTAATTAACCAAGCTAAACTCAATTAAAGAAAGACTAGCAGACTTACAAGAGTCCTATGCACGAAATATGATCACTTGAGGCTGCTTGATAGCTCCAGAAATGATCCAACAATGCAGAGAATGATGTGAAGAACAATGATGCACATAGTAGCCTTTTATAGTAATTTTCTCACCACAATATGTTGACACCAAGGTCTACTAGTGCCCACAACTAATCAACACTTGTTACTAGTGCTTAGGGGGTGCTTTAGGGGCAAAGAGATGTGAAAAATAGGGTAAAGGTCGCGCACAAAGCTCATGGCAGACAACAGCCATTTTTTCCGGAACTGGGAGTCCCTGGCGTGGCGCGACGACATCCAAAATCCAGCATTCTTTATCTTTTGCGATTTGGTCCTTGGCCCTTCAAACTCCGATTAGGCACTTGTTTCTTGCATGGTAAACCCTCATAATCGATCTAGTAAGGCTTTAAAACATATACCCACTTTGCTAAGTCCCCGGTTAACTTTATTGTTACCCGAAAAGCCCAAACTTCCAACGTTTACGCTTTAACACTTCGCACACGAATTTGATCATAACTTTCTCATACGTTAACGAAACTTTATGAAATTTTTATAGTGCATTCTAGTGAGCATAATTAACATTTACAAAGCTTCGGGTTTGTCAAAAAGTCACTCAGAGGTATAAATTAAACATGTTGACACATTTGGTCCCTGTAGTTTGAAATCTCTCACTTTTAGCTTCGTATGATCCATGATTTATTCGTTTGAAGGTATGAGCATTGTGTAGGGTTAATGTACATTATATTTATTCACAGTTGACACTTAGAATATGTATATTCACATACTTTCCATGTTTGTCAACTTTAGTCCATCTATAATATTTCTTTCACACGTTTAAACATTTGACACGTGTCTACACATTATAGGACGTTAATTTCCGAGGTGTTACACCTGTAAATCAGTTAAGTTTGAATGGGGACCGAATCAGGAAGAAGCTTTTAAGATTCTAAAGCAAAGGTTAACCAACGCACTCATACTCGCATTAAAAGAAGGAACTGCGGACTTTATAGTCTATTGTGATGCGTCTAAGTTAGGATATGGATGTGTGTTGATGCAACGTCAAATGGTTATAGCTTATGCCTCTAGACAACTTAAGAAACATGAAGACAATTACACAACCCATGATCTAGAATTAGGAGCCGTAGTTTTTGCCCTTAAGATTTGCAGACACTATTTATATGGAAATAAATTTGTTGTCTTCACCGATCATAAGAGTTTAAGATATATTTTTGGGCAAAAAGAATTAAATATGAGACAGAGACGCTGGATGGAAGTTCTTAGCGATTATGATTGTGATATCCAGTATCATGCTGGAAAATCTAATGTAGTAGCTGATGCTTTAAGTCGAAAGTATCATGAAAAGCCGAAACGAGTACGTTCTCTCAGATTAAATCTACAAGTAAATTTAAATGAGCAAATTAGAGAAGTACAGAAAACAACAATCAAGGACGATGCTGAAAAATTAAAAGGAATGATTAAGGAGTTAGAAGAAGGAACATATGGAATTTGAAAATTCCATAAGAAAATGATGTGGATACCTGAACAAGGAAACTTACGCCACAGAATTCTATAAGAAGCTCATAAGTCTAAGTATACGATACATCTCGGAAGCGATAAGATGTATCAAGATCTAAGAAAGAATTTCTGGTGGATAGGAATGAAAAAGGATATCACTAACTATGTAGCTAAATGTCTAACTTGTTCACAAGTTAAAGCTGAGCTTCAGAAACCCTCAGGTTTATTGCAGCAACTAGAAATGCCAATATGGGAATGGGAATTGATAACAATGGAATTTGTTACCAAATTACCCAAGAGAGGAAAAAAGTTGAAAGCTTGTTTAGATGATGATGTAGGACACATACAATTTTTAATAGAGATATGAGGGTTAAAAATTGTGTTGTGGTTGATGCAGGACATTTCCAAGTTGAATAGGTTGGCCATGAAGGAAGAGTGACATCGGTTTAAGTTGAGTAAAAAAGCAATCTTAAAGGTAAATTGTTTTGTTTGGAGAGCGTATAGTGGCAAAATTCCTACAGCTTTGGCTTTAGGTGCTAGGAGGTGGCTTTCAGTGATGGTTCATATCTGTCATGTGGCATTCATTGCAAGTCGCTCGATCATTTGTTGGTGGTTTGTGATTTTGCCAAATCGGTGTGGTGGCCAACATGCGTTTGGGTCAAGGTTCCTAATCCGAAATGCTTCAAATTTGTGGCCCAAATGTTGAAATACATCTTCAGCATGGAAATGGTCTCTAAGAAGAAATAAGTGGTGTATGTGATCTTTCAGCGATGTGGAAGATCTAGCTCCGTCATAACGAAAAACTTTTTAATAGGAGAACCCTTTCTGCTATCACGGTTGTGGACAGGATTAAAGAGAACTCGTTATGGGGGATGGTGAAAAGAGCGAAGACAGAATGGTTGAATCTAGAAAATTGGAGCAACTTTGAAGGATTGCAATTTATTTAATTTGCTTTTGTTTTGTTTGCTCAGTTTCAATTGTTGGATTATTTCCTTCTGTATTTGGGTGTATGTGATGGCTCTTCTTAGCTGCTTGCTAAGGGTGCCTTTTTTGTGGTTTGATGAAATTCTCTTGGTTGGTCTAAAAAAAGTTAGGCAACAAAAGTTTTGAACACACGAATTACTATAGTATGGAATTGTTATTTGCCAACTCTCCTATCAATCCACATGGTGTAAACATCAATTACAACTAATTTAAGTTCACATGTAGTAACTCCAAATAAACGAGCATACGTATATACACGCTATGAAGACATTAATTTATATTTTATGGGGATGGATTCAATGATTAATGTTTTCAAATTTATTTACATTTAATTATATTTTTTTTGTTATATTTCTAGAAATTTGGAATTTTTTGTCATGTTAATATATTATATTTTTTAAAATATATTATGATGTTATTTGCTTCTTAAATCCA
Organism: Helianthus tuberosus; assembly: GCA_030545235.1. Lineage (NCBI taxonomy): Eukaryota > Viridiplantae > Streptophyta > Magnoliopsida > Asterales > Asteraceae > Helianthus > Helianthus tuberosus. The sequence continues at coordinate 57,264,914 of CM060406.1, forward strand.
GTCAACCAATCCGAATAGGTGATTGGTAAGACGACCGGTTTAATGTCCGATCCACTTATAAAAAACGTTTCTATTTACATATACTTCAATGTGTCCCAAAATAAAACTTAAGAACAATAATAAAGATAACATATGATTTGAACATTTTGCAATGGTCATTGGAAAGAACATAGTACACAAAACTACCATTCGATCTCTTTTCGTCTCTTCAAGAGCTCATCAACAACTTGCGCACACCAATTGCATTAAATAATTGATCAAAGATCCATAAATATAAAAAAAAATGAAGTTAAGAAAACGAGTTTACTTGAGCTTCTAATTCATTAGCAAATTCTTTCTGTTTATTCTCACATGAGTCCCATCTCCGTTTTATCTTGCAAACCATATGAGTTATGGCTCTAAAGAATCATCTTCCATATGTTGAAACCCCTGTGAAGCTACTGATATTTTCAAATATACTCAATGTCTTCTTAATTGTGTAAAGATTAATCATATTGAACACAAACAATAATAAAATAAATCAAAAATGGATTTACAAAGGCTATAGCTGATTAATGTAAAAGACAATCGCAGTTGAATGTATTTTTAATTCCTTTAAATAGACTACAAACATGTAATTCTATAGTTTGTGGAATTTTCATGCGGATGCAAAAGTAGTAGTTTCATTGAAGACGACATGTGCACTTCGCCGCATGTAGTAGGATGAGCTCGGTACCAACCGGTACCGAAAGTCCTCAAAAGTGGGTATCAGTACCGAATATACCCGGTACGATACTAGTATTTGAAGGTAAAAACCGGGAAATACTGGTACCATACCGGACCGATACCGAAAATGTCAAAAGTCGGTACCGAAAATATATCGATTCGGGAAACTCAGTACCGGTACCCAATAACGGGTACTTATCCCTAACACGAAGTGGTAGTAGTTTCATTGAAAATGATATATGAGGGGATGTGACGGTGACCAGCCGCCAAGGTGTAGTGAGCGAGAGTTGAAGCAAGAAGACAATATTTTGGACGTGAAGAAATGAGCATGCGGTCTATATTAAACATATCATTATTGTATTAACATATTATAACCAATTTTTTTTTTTACATTTTTTATATATTTAGATTGTTTTTATAATAAATTGTTTTTTCTTTGTAATTAATAATTATTACAAAAAGAACTAAAATAATAGTATATAATTATACAACTTTCAAAAAAGAAACAAAAAATAGTGTATTGAAAAAATATATATAATGTATTTGTAAACCAGACCGGACCGGTCCGACTACGATTTGATCATGGGTCCAAGCCGATTCGGTGGGTTTGAATATATTTAACAATAATATAGTTGTATTAAACTTATAATTGAAGCTATTGATTTTTTTCATCTACTCTATGTCTCTTTAATTGTGCAAAGAACAATCATATCGAACACAAAACAAAATCAAAACAATAAGGAAATGATCAAAATTGGATTTTCAAAACCTACAACTAAAAGAAACTGCAATTAAATGTATTGATTCCTTTGAACTTACAAACTCGTAATTATATAGTTATTGGAGTTTTCATAAATAGCAAACATACAATTGCCAATACTTTGTTTCAACTGGCATTGTCATGCTTTGAACTGATATCGTAGACAACTTTGCAATATAAACGCATATGCCAAAGAGAATCCAACTCATATAAGGACATTGAAGCCATACCGCAGAGCAGGAATTCCAAGCAACGTTGCATGAGCCTTCGTCGATCGATCCAAGGTTGTGTTTTCCCTGACTATTTCCAGGAGGAACGATAAAATGCCATACAAATGTAGAAGTAGTAGTTTAATCGAAGACGGCCGATGCACTCTGTCGTTAGGACTAGTAGTTTGATAAAATAAAATAAAATTTGGCATCGGAAGGGATGTGACGGTGACAAGCCTCCAAGGCATAGTGAGCGAGATGTGAGCAGATAAGACAATATTTCGGAGGTGAATAAATGAAACAACAAGCATCACAAAAAGACAATGGAGGAAAGGGAAACTAAGATGAAGGCACAACCACTTTCCAATGGTGTAGTGCCGTAGTTATAATGTGAGTACATTTGGTAAAGGTGGTGGTGATTTCGGATTTCAACCTCTTAATTCTTATAGGTCTTTTTTTGACAATGTTCTGCTACTGCTACTTCCTGCTAGTCGATTTAACCCATTTAAGGGGAAAATTAACTTCAAATGGAAGAAGCAAGGTTAATTCGTTTCGCACACAAGCACTTGTATTTTTTTTTTTATTAATTATTAGCTGCCATTGAAGTCGGATTGCTTTGAAATTACTGTTCTTTGAATTTAAAATTAAATTTGTGAAGATTTTCAAATGCTTAAGAGCTTAGCTTTAATTGAATTAGAGAAAATCAATTCCTAGTTTTTAAGATTTTTTTTTAAAAACAAAACTACGTAGTTTTAATAGTTTCCCATACAAGGTTCAATCAATTTATTTGGAAATCCTGTTATTTTTTCAAGAATACGGCTTTAAAGTTCTATCCATTTACCACCTATTTTCATTCCTAAAAAGTCAGGGGCGAAGCTTACAAGGGGCGGGGGGGGGGGGGGGGGGGGACGCCCGCCCCCCGGGATTTTTCGCTCAGTAGTGTTATATATGTAGTTTTCGTATAGAAATTTGTGGGTATATAGGTTTTCACCCCCCCGGTTCTATAGAAATTTTTGGGAATTCTATAGAAATTTTTGGGTATATATGTTTTCACCCCCCGGCCGAAAAATCCAAGCTTCGCCACTGTAAAAAGTGTATGTTCTCTTGTAATAAACTGGATTTTCTTTCTGATAGAGCTAATCCATGTTTTATATTCTATTAAAGTATCAAGACATTTTAAATGTGAATTAACATTATATGATAAGACTAAAATAACATCTATATAGACAAATATAAAATCATAATTTCTAAATATAATATCCATTTTTCTTTGGAATATTTGAGGAGCATTTTTTAATTTAAAAGGCATTACAACAGAGGCGGAGCTAATATTATGTGAGCCGTAGCACGGGCTACGGCTGAAGTCCATATGCGTAGTGTTTTTTTTCGTTTTTATATAAAGGATACCCCTAAAATAATATAAGGATACCCCTAACCAACCCAAACTTCTAAAATAAGGGAGCCCGATTGAAACAATCACCCAATTGATTAGATAAGCCCAGCCGATTAGATTAGCCCAAAAAAACACAAAATACGTATGGCGGCATTCTTTCTGACAAGCCCAGTTTAATTTTATGCAGAATTTTATACTTTTACTATTCTAGTTATGGAGAATTTTAGTTTATGCAGTTTAAGAAAATAACTTTAAAAACATAAGAAAAAATAGAGTTTATACTCAAATAAACAAACACATCATCATCATCATACTCAGTAAATCCCACCAATAGCAAAGGTAAGGTAGGGTCTGAGGAGGGTAAGATGTAGACAGCCTTACCTCTACCCGTAGGAATAAAGAGGCTGCTTTTAGTGAGATCCCTGGCAGTTTTGCATCAAGCCTTGGACATAAGGCATATAACACTCGACAATTAAGACCAATGCCAATTAGTGCATGTACTCCCTTGTCTTTCGGCTATCAACGCCACCACATGATGGGATTAACCATAACCCTCTTTTAACATTATTTTCACGAAATTAGTAAAATAACGTTAAAATTAGTACATTTTCACTTTTGCCCTCGAGCGCCCACACATATATACATTATATGCACATACCACAAGCAGGGCGTACAAATAAACAAACATGCTAATGTCAATTGAATTGGTGTTTACAAGAAGCCAATAAATACTACAAGAAACACAGCTTTAGCGGTGACGTTATCGTTTTTATAATATTGTGTGATTGCACGGTAAAAAAATAAATTTTGGATACCCCTGATTTAATGGGCTAGTTCCGCCACTGCATTACAAGCCATTCATATTGCCCTTGAGGAGTAGAAAATGTTGTATATGTAATACTATCAGGATGCATTTTTATTTGCCAAAATCCACTTTTGCAATCAAATTTTGAATATATCTTTTTGTTTCTTGTCCAATTTATTAAACTCTCTTTATGAGGTAAAAATATTTATAAAAAACAATATTATCATTTAACTTTTTATAATTTATTAGTTTGAGCAAGGCTTATGTTCACCTGCTTAGATACAGGGAGATGATCAAGTAACAAGATTATAAAATCCCAAAAAGTGTGAGAAGGGATACGGGTAATTTAATTAAGAAAAATGAATAGTTAAGATAAATATGGGTTGTCGTGTACAAAGGCAAACCTAGGAGGCCCTTCGCTTGCACCCCATGATTTTTTTAAAGTGTGCACAGACACTAATCTTGGCCGACTCCCAGTAAATTTTGATACCGACCCTCATGAAACAAAAAAAAAATGGAACTTACGAGTCCTTTCCTTGTTTTAGTTTTTGATGAACTTGATATATATATATATATATATATATATATAGAGAGAGAGAGAGAGAGAGAGAGAGAAAGTGTAATGTACATTACGGCTTAACGTACATTACGTACGACAACATGCGTAATCTTACAATCTAACGTGCGTGATTTTGTTCTTTTTCAATTAACCTGGGTTTGATCAATTTCGTCCGATTTTTTTCAATTTTCTTTTCCTTTCACTTCAAATTCGCAATTGTTCTGTCAGTTTTATCGATTTGGGTTCAAACTTATCTTTGATTTTGAAAAGTTTCATCAAATTGTCGACCATCGAAATCTAATCGTAGAACAGAGGATGAAGGGATATGACGAAACTTTGATTCCGACCGTCTGAAACATGAGGAAGTGTTTATCGTTGGAAACGGAATCGAAGAAGGAGTTGGAATGATGATGCTGAACCCAGGTTTGGAGGTTGAAGAAGATAATGAGATAATCACGCATGTGTATTTAAATAATAACGCATGTTGGTTTGTTTGAGATTATAACGTGCGTGATTTTCCGATGAACGTGCGTGATTTCGTGACGTACTGGTCGTACGTTAAGCTGTAATGTATGTTAACCGCTCTATATATATATATATAAGAGTTCTTTGTGAATGTTTTCACTTATAGCGTAACATAAGGATAAGGATGGGAGATGAAAAGGGTTTGTAATTTAAATATAGATAGAAATATAAAGTGTGCTAGTGTAGTAGTGAAGTATAAGAAATTAAAGCAATGTTAAAAATGGTTTGTATACCCGATGTAAAAGGAAAATAGGTCTACACAAAACATACACAACATTGACTACACAATTGAATTAATAGTTTTTCAATGAGATATTAAACAGTTTTGTAATTTAAGTATGGATAGAAATAGAAAGTGTGCTAGTGTAGTACTAAAGTACAAGGAATTGAAGCAATGTTTAAAATGGATTTTATATCACTATATTAGGTGTAAAAGGAAGATAGTTCTACACACAACATTAACATTGACTACACAATTGAATTGATAGATTTTTTTGTATCCTATTACTTGTTTGGTTATTTTCTTCCATATTGTAACCTTTTACCTGCTTAGCTATCAGTTGTGTTAGAACAATTGATGGTTGAGAACAACTGATAGAGCCATCAGTTGCATAGTCATTGCAACTAATCCATAGTTTGGTCATCAATTGTTGTCTTGAGTTTCATATTCTTTTATTAACAATTCTTTTCCAGTTCTTAATTTCAATATATGTTTCTATTAGTTGATCTTTATCAGCTCTTGTGATCATCAATAGTTTACATTAGTTCTTCAGTTGCAATAGTTGTGCTACAATACATTGTATAAGGGGACTCTTCAATACTTTCCATTAATTCTTGTACTTTATTAGTTAATCATGTAAATACATTAGGTGCATCGTTTTGCTAGCAGTGAGTTAACAGTATTATTAGTTCTTATTAGACTCAACAACTTATGAACTTTCCAACAAAAGAACAGAGGATCCAAGTTTGTACCAACTTATACACCATCATTAGTTGACATGGCTTGACACAAAATCTATGCAACCAGACTGATTGCCTCGGAGAATAATAAGAAGATAGGATGTTAGATCATTAAATGGACCTCTGGGACTGAATCACTCTAGGCAAGCGACTAATCACATTTGCTTCCTGATGAGGCACACCTCCAGACCAATCATCCAATACTTGGTCCGAGCTCAATCTTAAGAATCAATTAGGGAACCTCCTTATAACGAATATGGGTCCCACCTCATAACTAACTAGAAAGCAACTGGTCCGTCCAGGACCACTTTTGCCACCACAGCAACTCCTAAAGGTATAAATACTACACTTAACACTTCAGAGAACTCAACTTGTTCTCTTACACACCAAATCTACCATTCTCTTACTGACTTTTCTTCACTTAGCCTGTACTTATACTCACGCATGAGTTTGGCACAGAGAGGCTCCCCTCCCTGTGATGAGGCTAACAGTGTTGTTTTCCTGTCCTTTTTACAGGTCTAATCACACTCTGAGACTCAATCACTCTTTAACTTCGAGTTGTAGGTATTTGAGTCTTCACCGCCTATCCTCAACTTGACCAAAATGGTTCACCTATTTAAGCCCAAACCATTTGACTTCAGCAAATCAAGCGTGTGGGCTACCTATCTAAATACTTCGTATTTGTTCCAACGAGTACTCTAGATATTTGTTAGAGTTGTAACAAATTGTTATTGTATGTAACATCATTCAATATTCAATATAATCTCAACATTATATACATCAATTCATTATTTGAGTGTGTGATAGTTTAATCTCTCATTTTGCACAAATAAATATAATTTTTTAAGATCATTAGGCATCAAACCCAACACACGGTACCAACAAAGGGGCTAAAATAGCCAAAACTGAAAACATCAAGTCGGGGGACTAAATTTGTCATTTTTAAAATTTATGCCATACGAGTCGTACCAGAGCAATATTGAACGTACTATTAGTGTTCTTGAGTGCCTAAGCGACTTATGATACGTGACGTTTGGCTAAGACCCGTACAGGCCTATGAATGCCTAAGCGACTTTAAATCCTATTGACGCGTGCTAGGCTCGGGTTCCACTACACCATTCGAAACCACCACGTCCTTAATCAACTTAGACACCCGTAAATGCTCCATCTTGGTTAAAAACACACTCAAGGCTCTTATAATCTCACATTACATGAACGGCCAAAAATCCAAGTGAGTGTGTGAGTGCTAAAGTTCAAACCAGTGTTCTTGAGTGCTTGGGAGTTACATTGGTGTTGTTCATCATCAAGGTAGTTGTGGATTCTAATTTCTAGTAACGATCAGAGCTTTCATGTGGGATATTCTTCAATTAGAAGTTCATCATACCTACTTGTGGTAAGAACTCTTGACTTGTTGTTTGTTATTAAACCTTCTTGTTCCATGATATCTCTTAGTGGTTGTTATACATGTTTTAGGTGGTCAACAAAAGTGTTTGGAGAAGCTTTGAGGTCAAAATTTGAAAGAAAGGTGGGATTTTTAAGTGGTAAGAAACTAGTTTCAAAACTTATTCATAAACCTATAGAAAAGCAACTACCAAAGTGCCTATAAGCCAATGCTACTTAGGTGTAGGTGTTCTCTCTTCTAAACGGTGAAGGTTCAAATCCTATTATAAACAACATATAGTACTTAGAAGTAATTAGTTTGCAGTTAAAAAAAATAATTATAAAACAACAAGCTAAATATTAATCGACCCATCTTTTTCCACCCGTTCATATGTTTTTTAATCCGTCACTGACTGGATTCGTATATAAACTACATGGACCTTATACTATGATAAATCAAGATCAATTAAACTTGTGTGTTACCAGAATTCACAAGATATATGATATGTCCCAGATTCAAAGAGATTTATTTAAAAAAATTCGACATCATACATAACTTTGATTTGTCAAACCGGGTTCAGGTATTTGCCTAATCGCTTGGTCGGTCTAATAACACGAACACGCGTGACGCGTCCTTAACTCCAGATATAAATAAACCCTCATATGTCGGTATAATAACACACATAAATATACATATAGATACAGGGGCGGCCCATTACACGTAACAACAAATTTAACAAAGCAGTTGCCTGAAGTTTGCGACGAAAATACTCCGTTTTTCATAATCGGATTACAGTAATATCTGCACGCCGATCGGCACCGGTAACTCCTCACTCCGAAGAAACTTTTTACTCTCACCAGGTACTGTTAAATCTATCTTTAAATTTGTATATTTTAGGTAAATTTAGATTTTAGGTCATGATCATTATCGATTGTTCATGAGTCAGCTGAGTTTTTTGAATTTGAGTATGATTGTTGATGATTTTTTAGTTTACTGAGCTCTATAAGCAATAGGTATTCCTCCTTTGTTGATACCATATGTAATTTTTTAGGGCTTGTTTGCTGAATCAATAAATTTAGTGCTGAATGAATAGAGTTGTTTGATAAGTGTTTTGAATGACAAAGGTCTATCGAATTTAGGGATGAGATTGTTACCGGTACCTAATACAGAAACCGAAAATGAGTAAAAACATAAACCTAATACCATACCGAATTACGATTATGACTGTACAATACCGGTTTGGTATTGGTAGTGCAAAAATACCGAAAAATACCGAAACTGAAACCATAAAAATGAATACAGGTACTGGTATGGATGTTGTTGAGTTGGTCCGGTACCGGTACTCGGTATAAAATCTCAATTATACTAAATGAGTCATGAATCATGAATGATCATATATTTGGAATATACAGGTGTACATTGAAGCTTTTGTGAGATATGATGGCTAATCTAATGACATCAGCATTAGTATCATCTTCACCTCAACAAAATGTTCACGCATCAGACGGTCCAGTTGCTATACTATGGGACATGGAGAATTGTCCTGTTCCGAGTGACGTACGCCCCGAAGATGTGGCTGGTAACATCAGAATGGCTTTACGGATGCATCCTGTAATCAATGGGGCCGTTAATATGTTATCTGCGTATGGAGATTTTAACGGCTTTTCTAGGCGTTTAAGAGAAGGATGCCAAAGGACAGGTGTGAAGCTTGTAGACGTACCGAATGGACGAAAAGACGCTGCTGATAAAGCGATACTAGTGGATATGTTTCTGTTTGCACTTGATAATCCTCCACCGTGTTCCATCATGTTGATTTCGGGTGATGTTGACTTTTCTCCGGCGCTTCATGTTCTTGGTCAACGGGGGTACACTGTGATTCTTGTGATTCCGTCTAGGGTTGGTGTTTCGTCTGCTTTGAGTAATGCTGGTAGTTACGTTTGGAACTGGTCTAGCGTGGTTCGCGGTGAAGGCTTTTTGCCATCGTTAAAATCTCAAATAAGTGAAAATGCAGATCCTAAAAACGAAGAGGAAGCAATTGTATATAAAGGGATCTCAATGACGTCTCGTCCTTCAACCGAAAACAATGATATGATGTGGGTACAGCCAGGAGACTTGACTCATTTGAAGGGTCAATTAGTGAAGCTTCTAGAAGCTTCTAGTGGACGTTTACCACTTAAACGTCTTCCCTGTGAATTCCAGAAAAGCTTCGGGAGACCCCTTTGTGTTTCAGAATACGGAGAGTTAAAAATGGTGGATCTTTTTGCAAAAATGAGTGATGTTATCTCTGTTGAAGGCCAGGGTTCGAAGAGAGTTGTATTGCTCAAGAAATGCTTAACGAATGCCATAGTTAAGTATGATAGGAAAGGAAAGGGGATTCGGGAAGTATCTTCGGATGAATTTTCTGAAGAAGAAAGAGTAGTTGTTGAAGAACAGAATGAGATTAAAAATGAGATTTTTGATCAGTTCAGGTATGAACTGCAAGATATTCTCGTGAGTTATTCTTGTAAGGTTCTCTTGGGTTGCTTTGAGGAGGTTTATCAGCAACGATACAAACGACCACTTGATTGTCGAAGATTTGGCGTGAATGATCTTGAGGAGCTATTTGAAAAGATGAGTGGAATTGTAGCTTTACATGAGGAACCAGTGAGTAAGAAGAAGTTCGTGGTGATTGCTGGTCTGTAGGATTCTATGTGCTTTAATGTGTGTTTTGTTTCATGACCTCATGGACTGCCTTTGGAATCCACTTGGTTGGGTTTGAACTGCTTATTGGTTTGTTTTACTATGGCTCGTTGGCTTTAGGTGATGCGGCTGGTGGTGGTAATGAAAGATTGAAGCGCCAAAGCCCGTAGTTGTTTTTTATGCAGAAGGTTAATGTTTACTGCTACCACATGTTCTTTTAGCTAATGTGGATGTGAACCCTATATGTGTAGTCATAGGGTGTGTAATTTTTATCAATGTACAATTTCCTTTGTGTGAGCTACAGTTAATTAAAGAAAGTGCTTGTTTTCACCAGGAAATATAGTTTATGTTTTTCTTCATATTAAAATTAAGTTTCTTAATGCTTCAAACCTATCTAATAGCAGATGGAAGGTTCTTTGGTTTTAACCATACGGAACATTGTCAAGAAGTTGTGACTCACCTAGTCAGACTAGACGGTATGGGGTCGTCCTCTGGCGCCGGACCACCTCCCCACCCCCTCAGGCCCGTCACCGTTTTCAAAGGCTTCCTGCAGCGATACTAATCAGGTTTGATTTCGACGTTCACGATTCTTGTTCGTTTTTCTGAACGATTTTGATTTTTTCGTTCAGTCGTTCACGATTTGTGTCGGCTTATCTGCACATTATGTTCGACAAGAATTTAGGGTTCATCTTTGTCTTAGTTTGTATTTTTGGCTCTTTTTTCCAAATGCTGCAATTATATATATAGAATGAAAGGATCGCGACTGTATTGACACAGGTGGTGACAGATATATACATTTCCCATGAAGAATTGTGGTTCATATATGTTCAAAAAAGCTACTCAAAAAATTATATGGAATTTGATCTTCACTAGATAAACATTTTTTTTAAACAGCGGAACAAATCAAGAGGGGCAAGCGGTACTGAAAGCAGAGTCAAAGAAGGTGGAAAAGCACGCTAAAGCTTGTGAGGATAATCAGCATGCCTTTCTCCCCCCTGGCGTTTGACACGTTCGGCTCTTTGGCGCCAGAGGCGGTTCGGTTCTTGGCTAGAGTTCAGCGTGTGGTCCACAACAACTTTTCGACCCCTCAGGGGAGAGGCTTTGTTTTTATCAGATTAGGGTTTTCTATTCAGAAGGGGATGGCGGCGCAGTTTGTTGCTCGTCTACCTGCTATCCTTATGTAATTTGCCCTGGTGATTGGAATGAAAATCTATTGTCTGAAAAAAAAAAAAAAAAAAAAAAAAGGAATTAACAGAATAAGAACAACTAGTATGCTTTGGAATGAGCAATGTATTCTCATAAAAATATTCAAGCTTATAATATACTATTACAATTTCTAACAACTTTCATATTTTTATTATCAGAATGCATAAGATGAAATTGATATGGATGACCAGTTTAAAGAAGATGACAATGGAGATGAAACTCGTATATTTAGATGATTATCTTATTTGTGTTGATTAACATGACTAGGGTAGAACTCCGTGTATTACACGGGTTGCATAAATATAAGTTATATTTATATACTAAGTAATAATAAAAGTTGTATCTTAAAAAACGATATGTTTATTTGTGCGGGTTAAATAAATATAATGTGAATGGGTCGGTTAACACATACAATCGTCAAGATAGTGTTTTTTCTATGTTTTCTTTTTATTCATATCAGCGGTTTCGTGCGCAACGCGTTTGTAGTGATTTCAAAACACATGTAAACACAAATTAAGTAACAAAAGATGTTCACCGAAACGCGGCAATCGTTAAAAACCTAGTTATTATTAATTCAAAGTTGAAAACAAATCTTTATTCTTATGAAATTATATTGTTTAATAATATTATTATTTAATAGTAGAGAGAAATTGAAAAATAAATCTAATTTAAATAAGAATACAAATTTATGTAATTTATCCTAATTATGGTTTTACAAAGAAATTAAAAAAAACTTCTATTCTTGAAAACAAATCTTTATTCTTATTGGAATTGTATTGTTTAATACTAGGTGAGAACCCCGTGTATTACACGGGCTAAATAAATGTAAATTCATATACTAAATAATAAAACAATGTATATTTAAAAACCTCATTTATTAGACGGATTAAATAAATGTAATTTTATATATTAAATAATAAAAAAATTATGTCTTTAAGAACCACGTATGTTGTTGTACTGATTGAATAAATATAATTTTATACCTCAAATAATAAAAAATTACTAAATAATAAAAAAATTATATAACCCCGTGTATTGTACGGGTTGAATAAATCTAATTTTATATACCAAATATAAAAAATTATATCTTTTAAAAATCATGTGTATTATACGGGTTGAATAAATTTAATTTGGTATAGTAAATAATCAAAAAGTTATATCTTCAATAAATGTAATTTGTATAGTAAATAATCAAAAAACTATATCTTTAAAAAACCATGTGTATTACATGGGTTAACTTCTAAGTAATTTTAGATTTTGATTAATATTTAATGGTATATTTTCTAAATAAATTATTTAATAGTATCTATATCTTAAATAATAATATAATCTATTATGACTCTTTTTATCATCAGTAACGTTTATGTTTCATAATCATATTTATCAATCATTTAAAATTAAAAGGATATCTCTTTTATCTCTCTCAATTATCTATAATTAGGTAAAAGAGATTAAAAATTTAAACTAAATAATATTTCATAGGAGATTATCTATAATTAATTAGAAGATATTAAACTAAATGATAATTATTTATAAAGTACATAGCCTAATATGATGACAAGTGTCCCAAACATGGTTTCTTTTATTATATGTATAGATTATTGTTATTAATCTTTATTCTTATCGGAAGTGTATTGTTAAATTTTATTATTATTATTATTATTATTAATTAACAGGTGAGAAAAATAATAAAAAAATAATGTGAGAAGGCACTAGAAAGCGACATGTGTCCTAAAATGATTTTTATTTATTAGTATAGAAAGATTTGATCAAATAAAAAGAATTAATAAGTTGGTAAAAAAAATTAAGAAAAAAGACCATGCTGTATAGACTGATAAAGAAAAAAAAAGTTAATTGGATAATAAATACATTTTTTTAATAATATGTTAGTGACAAAAGTAATAATAGTTAATTGAATAATAAATAACAAAGAAAATAATTAATAATATAAAATTTTTTAATAATATGTTGGTGAAAAAAGTAATAATAGTTAATTGAATAATAAATAACAAAGAAAATAACTAATAATATATCAGTTAGAAGAAAGATAAATGAAAGAACACCTATTTTGGTAAATACTTCTCAAATCACCTATTTTGATAAATAATTTTCTTAGCTATACCTTTTTAGAAAAAGACTCAATGATATTGCATCAAAAGTTATTTTATAGAGTAAAGGTTTTTTTAGAAGGTGACAATAAGGGGGTGTTTTTTTTTTCTTTTTCTTAAAAGCACTTCAGAACCTTTTATGTCTGTCTCACGCATACCACACGCAGACGTTTAAGTCTGCAGTTTGTTTGTTTTCTGGAAGTGCTTTTATTAAAAAGGGTCTTCAAGACCTTTTCCTCAGGCAGATGTGGACTCACATCTTCAAGGGTCTTCTTCTGCTCTTCAAAACAAACGTTCTCCAAACCCTAGCAACTCCTCCCAGCCGACCTCCTCCGCCACCACCTCCACTTCCTCCGTCACCACCACATCTCCGCCACCATCTCCTCAGGCAAGCGTCTCCGGCGAAGCCCTCAGGCGAGTGTATCTCTCTCTAAACTCTCCTATTTCTCTTTCTTTTCTCCCCCTCTCTCTCCCTATCAAACGATCTGAAACTCCTCTATCTCTTTCTGAATGCAGTGGCTATGGTGGTTGTTGGGTGTTTAGTTAGGGTTGGGGTTTCAGAGGTGGCGAAATTAGGGTTTCGGTGGAGGTGGTTGTGGGCGGTGGCGTAGAGGGTGACGATGATGATGTTTCGGTGGAGTTGGTTGTGTTGTAGGCGGTGGCGGTGGAGGTGGCGTAGGGGGTTTTGGTGGAGGTGGTTGTAGGCGGTTGACATGGTGGGTGGGGGACGGTGGCAGATAGTGTGGGTGGGGATGATGGGTAGCCATGGAGCTTGTGGGTGACGGTGGTAGGTTGTCGGTGAAGGCTGAAGTGGCGGTGGGGGAGGTGAGAGATGGTGGTGGTAGATGAAGCTGAAGCTCTGTTTGCAGATGTGAGGTTTTAAAAAGAGGTGAGAATAATCAAACACTCTTTTTATTACACTCTGCAGACATTTGATCCACCTCTTCTCGTGCAGAAGTTTGCAGATGTAGTCCGTAGACTGCAGTCCTTTTACATCTGAAAAAACAAACACCACCCAAAAGCTAAATCCATTAACAACCCCCAAGGTGTGTTTTTGGGATTTTTAAGGTTATGGAGAACAATTTTTTTTTTTTTTTTGAGAAACCTTATATATGAGTATTAGACACGTATTGTAACCAATTAACTTATATCACATTTAGTAATTTAGGTGAATAGAGCTCTCCTTTATTGTTTTTCTTTTTGTTTTTTTTGTCTTTTTGTGTGTTATTTTATACTTTTACCTTTCACTTTCGACATTGACAATTACAACCTCTTAACTTTTTAAAAATTTTATAATCGAGTTTTACGTGTTTATTTTCATGTACGTATCGATAGAAATTGAAGTTGATTTACGTTTGACGTAAATCCTTCCCAGAAATGAGTTGGGTCAAATATAATATGTTTTTATGCTTATACGTTTTCAGTGATGTATACGTTTTGACGTGATTGAGTTTTTTCTTTTATGGAATTTATTATTTTTATTTTTTTCTTTTCTTTATGTTTAATGTTTTAGTTTTAGGTTCTTTTTTCATTAAAGTTATATTTTAGATAGCGTTTACGTTTCCATTTACAATTAATTTAAAATAAGCCCGTCCCGCTGTCTAATTTAAATTTATTTTCATGGTTTTTGGTTAATGTAAAACATGTGTCGATATTCTTTCGAGCATATTTATTTCGGTTGATATACTAAATCAAAATAGATAGAGACTGAAACCTCGTAGCGTAGCACAGGTAATCTTAATAATCTTAGTTTTGGGGTAACTTTTGTAAACATCCAGTTGTACATATACTCTTGTACAACCTAATTTGAAATATAACATGTCATTTCTTAACTTTTAGAGGATGGTATTTCTTGAGTGGAGTTTTTACGATATAAATAGTATAAAAAGTGGTTGTGAGTGGAGGATAGAGAAAATGTTACTGTTCATCTGTATATTTGAGGGGACACTGTTCACCCCCTATAATTTTTAATATATTTTGAAAGTGGTTGTGAGTGGAGGAGAGAAAAAATGTAATGATAAATGTATTAAAAAAATATTATTTACTTGAAAATGAGAGAGAAAATGTAGTGTTTTTTAGTGTAATTTAGGGTGAAAATATGGTGGAATGGATGTGAGAGCATTCTCATCCAATCCATCAAATTATACATACATTCCACTAAAAAACAATTCCTATATCAATATATTTTCACTAAAAACAAATACTTTTTCTCTCTCCTTTTCAATTAAATAATATTATCATCACATTTTTCTCTTTCCTTCACTCACAACCACTTTCAATATATATTAAAAAAATTATACTGGGTGAACAGTGTCCCCCCAAATATACAGATGAACAGTAACATTTTCTCTCTCCTCCACTCACAACCACTTTTTTTACCCTTTACAATATAAAAACTCACCCTCACAAGTTTTGATGGATTGGATGAGAATGCTCTGAATGCTCTAAGGGTGGAAGGAGTCCTCCCCAAATAGGAAGTGATAAACTTTTCAACTAGCCAATAATCTCATGTCATGTCAACTCTCCACTCCACTCCTCATTTTACACTCAAACACTATGGGTGCTCAAACACATGGGGAATCTATTTCTTTTTTTTATATATATTTTATTTCTAGAAATTATGCATTAATAATAAAAGAGTAAATTTCAAAGTTCGTCCTTTATGTATGTCTAAAATATCAAAGTATGTCCTTTATCTTTAATAAGCTCAGAAAACATCCTTAATGTTTGAAAAACCAATCAGGTTATGTCCTTTACCCTAAACCTTGTTTGTTTTCCCAGTTAAGTTAGGTCACGTGAGAAGCACATGAGGGCATTAATGTCATTCTACCTAACAATTAATGTGCCCCTGTTATAAAAACCTGCACATAGCTAACCCTAATCTCCAATTAATGGTCTTTACAAGGGTTTGAATCAGCTGAGTGAGTTGATTTCATCTTATCAGTCTCTCAAAGACACAGGTCGTGGTCAACAAATCGTGAGCTCGATCATTAGTACAGCTAGGCAATGCAATCTTGACAAAGATGTTGACCTGCCCGATGAAGGTGCAGAGATTTCAAGCAAGGAACGTGATCTTGTTGTGGGAAAGGTCTACTCCAAGATCATGGAGATTGAGTCCAGACTGCTGCCATGTGGACTTCATGTTATCGGTGAGCCGCCATCCGCCATGGATGTGGAGTTATTGAAGCAGATTGAAGATGTCTACAGAGGCAGCGATAAGGGGATCTTGAAGAAGGCATCTCGTCTCTTCCATCAATACTGGCTGAGACACTTGGTAGAGAGATTGAAGATGTCTACAGAGGCAGCGATAAGGGGATCTTGAAGGATGTGGAGTTATTGAAGTAGATCACAGATGCATCTCGTGGGGCGGTTTCAGCTTTCGTGCAGAGAAGCACCAACAGCAAGGGTCAAGTGGTTGATGTGTCGGGCAAATTGACTTCGATCCTTGGGTTTGGTCTTAATGAGCCATGGATTCAGTATTTATCTGACACCAAGTTCTACAGAGCTGACAGGGAGAAGCTTAGGGTTTTGTTCCAGTTCTTGAGTGAATGCTTGAAGCTCGTTGTAATGGACAACGAGTTGGGCAGCTTAAAACAAGCTTTAGAAGGCAAGTATGGGGATTAGGGTTTTGGTGGAGGGTTTTGGTGATGGACGAATTGGGGATTAGGGTTAGCTATGTGCAGGTGATTGAAAGATGGAGAAGATGATGTTGGGGTCTAGGGTTTTTATAACAGGGCACATTAATTGTTAGGTAGAATGACATTAATACCCTCATGTGCTTCTCACGTGACCTAACTTAACTGGGAAAACAAACAAGGTTTAGGGTAAAGGACATAACCTGATTGGTTTTTCAAACATTAAGGATGTTTTCTGAGCTTATTAAAGATAAAGGACATACTTTGATATTTTAGACATACATAAAGGACGAACTTTGAAATTTACTCATAATAAAACATATTTTAAACAAAATAAAAGTACATTTAATTAATAAAATATTACATTAAATTAAAATAAATAAAATGACATTAAAATATAAAAATACATTTTAAAACTAAAACTAATTTAACTATTCGTCGTCGGAATCCGCCAAAAGGTGGGGTAAATCTTGTTCTCCAAGATGCCCCACAAGATCATATTTTAGTCTATAATGCGTATCTTCATCAATGAGCTCATTATAAACAGTATCATCGAAAATGGGCTTGACTGGAGGATCCCGAATATGTACTGGTGCAATCGCATTTCCGTCGTCTTTTAGAATCATGTTATGCATAATAATGCACGCATATACGACATTCCTAATCTTTTTTACACTCATAGCACGCATTGGTCGATTAAGTACACCCCATTTTGCCTTTAAAACACCAAAAGCCCGTTTCACGTCTTTTCTTGTCGCCTCGTGTTGCCTCTTGAACTTCTTTTCTTTCACAACGTGAGGATACGGAAATGATTTCACAAATAAGGACCAAGTAGGGTAGATTCCATTGGTGAGATAGTATACACGCTTGTACAAGTGGTTGTTCACGTAAAATGGGCGTTTTGGTGCAGTTCCATTTCATTGAGTAAGAAATAACGGAGATTGTTGGAGCACGTTGATGTCGTTTTGTGAACCTGGTGGACCACAAAAAGCATGCCAAATCCACAAATCTTGAGAGGCCACCGCTTCGAGCATAACTGTCGGGTACCTGTGATCCCCCCTTATATATTGGCCCCGCAACTCTGTTGGACACATTCTCCAAACAAAATGTGTACAATCAAGACTACCCAACATCCCAGGAAGGTGATGGTTATCCTCATGAGCTTGATACAAGAGCACAACGTCGTGGCTTGTTGGTCTACGTAAGAACTCGGAAGCGTATAAATTACATACAGTTTCACAAAAATTTTCTAGACACTCACGGGAAGTCCTTTCGGCCATATTTAAATACTCGTCGTTCTCGTCTGGAGGGTTACCGGTTGCAAGTTGCTTAATCGCTGACGTAACTTTTTGCATCGGTGTAAAACTCTTCTTCATTCTCCCATCCACGCCCTCTTGAAACCACGAGTTAAAAACAACCTTTTCGACCTACGAAACCTATGACGAAAAACATCTTCGTTGAATATGGGCTCCTCGACAAAATAATCTGACATAAGGATTTGGTGACCTTTCTCTCGATCTCGATGGATAACTTTCCTTTTTCTAGAAGTACCCGTGTCTTCCAGTGCGGCGGTTTCCTTAATAAGATTTTGGAAAAAAAGTAAACTACTATCGTTTGAGGAAGAATTATCGTCTTCACTAATATCAAATGGAATGAATAGCGGTGGTATGTCATCCGCCATTATTTAGAAAATAGGGTTAAATTTTTTGAATGTAAAAGAAAGGATTTGGTTGAATAGAAGTGAAAAATGGTGTTGGATGGAGAAGAGAAGTTAAAAATGGTGTTGTTTATAAAGAAAACTTGTATTTTTTTTAAATTATAAAAAGGGGCAACAACTATATTCTCAACGGTCACCTACACCCACAACGGATCCTTTTCCATTCGGTGACTACTCACTGAGAATCCCACTCCCCGCTCACCGAATGAACCCCGATGCCTCATCACTGATCGGTAAAACTCACTCACCGAAGGGGTCACAGACGGTGCCCCTTCCACCCTAAGGGTAAAGGTTGAGCGAGAATGGATAGGGTGATGTGGAGGCTTTATGGATGCTCTAATAGACCAAGTTTAGCGGAATTACTAAAAGGGTGACGTGGAGGCTTTATGGATACCCTCTCTCCAAATCTGTTCTCTACTGCCCCACCACACCACTCGCAACCACCACCCTAGATATAAGGATGAGAAAAAAGGCGGCGACGGCCACCACCAGTGTCGCAACCCCCGGCCCTATTTCTTGGGAACGGGCGGCCGCGAGCCAATATCAGTGGTATCGGTGTTTATCAATTTAGCAACGGAATTTACATCAGGACCGTAGTTAAGAAATATTTTATCAGAGTAAAATACTACATTTTTATAATAATAAATACATGTAAAATTCCCAAGTTTCCATTACAAACATGTTTTTAGGGTTAAACCCTAATTTATTGAATAAAAACATCTTCTTTATTTAGGTAACTTTTATAGCCACATTTTCCAAGCCTTCATTGCTGTCCAGCTGGCTTCTATTTGGCTTTCACATTTTGTTACCTGAAACGCGTTTTAAAAACATTTGTCAGTGGGAAATACTGGTGAGTGAATCCAAATTTAATCAAGACGGTTTTATCATTTTACAATATTGAGGGCGATCTCGCAATTACATTTGTTTACATTTCTACTTTAATTACCACCCACGACACTGTCAATCCTGACTGGTGGTCATGTTACAACTCACAGTGTAGTAATAAATTTTGTATACAAAACCCCAACATACCGACGATAATTGTAGAATTACAAATACTCATTCACTGTTAATTATCATGTAAAATAATTGAGGTTTTGTAAAATAGTTTATAAAAGCATTTATAAAACGAGGATAAACTCACTTTGCTAATATAGGTATTTTCCTTGTGACTTCCTGGTTATAATCTATTAATTAAAACAATGCACACGCGTTAGTATAATAACCCAATTTACATTAGTTATACCCTCCCCGAGACAGAACTCCAACGACTACGTCAGGCAGAACCTCGACAGTCGTTACGGAGCACTAGATCAATCGGGCAGTGTATCTAATACATAACCGGGGGTTAAAATACTTACAATGAGGCAGAGCTTCGCTAATTAGGGGGTATTATACCGAGTATAATTTCTAAGATTCAGAAATTGAGAGAGAATTTCGAGTTTTGAACGTCGGAAACTGAATGCCGATCGTCTCAATTTATAGGGCTGATTCGAAGGTTTCTCGCGCCCCGCGACAGAAACAGGGTAGGGCTTCGCGACCCGCGAGCTAGTCATAGTAGGCTTTAGCCTTGACCAGTCATGGAGCAGGTTCAACACGAGTGAGGACACGTGGCGGCACCGGGCTGCGCCTGGTGTCAAGGGGGTCGCGGCCCGCGACAGACACACAAGAGTGTGTCATGCCCCACGAGCGAGTAACAAAATTTGTTTTTATTTAATTTTTATAAAATAAAAGGTTTTTAGGGCCATTTTACGTATACGGGGTATATTTTAGAGCGTATAGGGGTGTTATAATTATTTTAGGATATATTTAGGAGGGTTGTTATAACCAGATCTGTGGTGGGGTTGAAACGGCTCTGATTTTGTTGTTTGACTGAATAATTGATTTGAATTTGTTGTTCGACTAAATAATTGGACTAGTTATGTTGTTTGATTGAATAATAGATCTGAATTTGTTGTTCGATTGAATAGTTGCTGTAATTTTGTTGTTCGAGTGAGTAATCGATCTGAAACTGTTGATAGATTGAATAAGTGATGGGAATTTGTTCGATTTGATAATTGATGTGAAATTGTTGAATAATTGATTGAGTGAATGAATGTGTAGATGATTAAGGAAGCGATTGTGACGTTGATGGAGAGGAACAGATCGAGTCAGTATGCGATAGCGAAGTTTATCGAATTGGTTTTAGATCAACCCGTCCAGTTACCCCAGATCCGATGAGCGAATTGGTGTCCTTTATACCCCTTTTCAACCTAGTTTAATAACATCTTTGATCAGATTTACGGGGGACTACGAGGAAGATTCTGATGTATTTGTGTCTTGATTTGAATTTGAGATGTGGGATTTTTGGGATTTTATTGTTAATTGGTTGTGGGGTTTAGAGAGATAGATGGGTGTCTTTGATTGTAAATTGTTGCTAGTGGGTTAAAGTTTGGAGAGAGAGGGAGAGAGAGAGACTTTGAATGGGTTTAGTTGGAGGTGATAGCAGTAGGTGGTGGTAAGTGGTGGTTGTAGGGTGGATGGTGGTGGTAGATGATTTATGGTGATGGTAAGTAATATGCAGAGGGGAATGAGAGTGTATATTTTTAGTTTAATTCATACTTTATGTTTCTTAAAGTTATATTTACATAATTAGTCCTTTTAAAGGTGTTTAATTCATACTTTATGTTTTTTAAAGGGGTCAATTTCTTTTTGAGTCTATATGTTTTAAAGGTTTTAACTACTTGAGTCCAAAATCAAAATGTTTAATGCACTGAGTCCCTATAACCACTTTTCTTAACCATTTGAGTCCAAATTTCTAACACCATCCACCAAGTCTGTTAACTATGAGGGTAATTTGATCATTTACACACAAAGTACAAGTCTTATATGCACATGAGTATAAGGAACAAGTCTTTAATGCATTTACTTTTAATATATAATATATATAAAAATAAATTACCTACCTTGCTCCAGCCACCACTACCACCACTACTGTCCCTCTCTCTACCTTTCTCCAGCCACCACCAACAACCATCCCCAGCCACCACCCTCAACTACCAACAACTGCCCAGCCACAAACAACATAACAAATCTCACTTATCCTCCGATTCACTCTCCCCTCACACACAGATCTATATCTCTATCCTCTTATCCAATTCTTCTTCCCCAATTCCTCTTACAAAAAGCCCTAATTCCCCTCACATATCCATCTGCTCATTTAACCTAATCTATACTGACGTTTTTGTTGTTCGATAGCCGATCTGGAGGCCTTCAGGTGCGTACTGTCTTCATGATCGATCATTTCATCCACCTAGGGTTTAGAATTTAGGAAAGGGGATTAGAAAAATTGGATACTTTAATTGATTGTTCAAGTTGCACCATACGAACTATAGGTTTTGATTGTCATGGTGGAAGACAGTTGTTATGTATTGGCAGTTGGAAGATGAGCCGTGGCTTTGAATAAGGGTGCAGAAATTGGACCCTAGGTTGGGGGTACAATGGAGAACTTTATACTGCCGACCATATTCTTCTCATCTTAGGGTGATGGTGGTGTGGTGGTGCGACGATAATGGTGGCCCAGTTAGGGTGGTGATGGTGGCAGCGTTAGGGTGGTGGCGATGACGTTATGGTGATGGTGGCAGTGTTAAGGTGGTGGCGACGATGTTATGGTGGTGGTGGTGGCGGCGGCGTTAGGATGGTGGTGGTGATGGTGGCGGCGTTAGGATGGTGGCGGCGTTAGGATGGTGGTGGTGGTGATGGTGGTGTGGTTGAGAGAGAAGGGGGAGAGAAATGAGGAAGAGAGATACAGAGTAATCAGTGTGTGTGTGATAGTTTATGTATTATTAACAATTAATAATAATAATAATAATAATAATAATAATAATAATAATAATAATAATTATGCTAACTTCTCCATTCTTACGGTATTAAAAACAACACGACCAATCCTTTTGTACCAAATTAGTGTTCATGCACATGAACAACCATCTATAGCATCGATAAAGTGATTTTCATTCACCCCAAAGTTTCATCTGCAAACTCTTGATAAGATCATTTTATTTAATTCGTAAAACCGGTTCGTTTTATTCATTTTGAAATTTGATTACTTCGTGAAATTTGATTAGTTATTATAGGCTTAGTGACTGGAATATTGTTGTAGGATTTTTATTGTTTAAATGTATATGTTCAAATTTATAAACGAATACTAAACATATTTAAATACTTTTCAATCCATAAATAAATAATTAAATATAGTATTTAGATTTTTAAAATTAATTCAAAATAATGTTGACTAATGTCTAACATGCTACTCTAATTATTGGTATACTAAAAAAACGGAAGTTCACAGTATATATACAATTATTTAATAAAATATAAATATCCAAACCCGTGGGTATTCACGGGTGATAACCTAATAATAATAATAATAATTGAAATATGCAAGGGAATTTTAGTCATTTAATAAAAAGCTAACAGAAAATTCAAACATAGTTAGAAATTTGGACTCAAATAGTTAAGAACATTGGCTATATGGACTCATGGCGTTAAACATTTTGATTTTGGATTCAAGTGGTTAAAAACCACTAAAACACAGAGACTCAAAAGGTAATTTACCTTTTTTAAAGTCATATTTACATACTTAGGTGCTGTTTGTTTTTTCTGTAGGAAAATGTCTGCAGTCTGCGGACCACATCTGCAGGCATCTGCAGGAGAAGAGGTGGACCAAAAGTCTGCAGTCTGCAAGAAGAAGAGGGTTTGTTTTTTTTATACATAAACCTCTTCACACACATTACACACACAACACACACCAGACATTTCTCTCTGCTTTCACTTCACCACCGCCACCACTTCACCACCGTCACCACCGTCACCACTTCACCACCGCCACCACTTCACCACCGTCACCACTGCACCACAGCAACCACCGTCACCACTACACCACAGATCGATGATGATGCAGATCGACCACCGCCATCAAAACCCACCACCACCGCCGCCCCTTCTCTCTCTACGATCTCTCTCTCTCTTCGTTCCAGATGTCGATGTCGATGTTGATGATGATGAGGGTTTTCGATTTGGGGGTTTTGTTTGTGATGTTGATGATTATGTCGGAGGTGGTGGCGGAGTGGAGGTGGAGCAGAGGTGGTGGCGGAGTGGAGGTGGAGGTGGAGAAGATTTGGGGGTTTTGTTTGTGATGTCGATTTGGGGCTGGAGCAGCGGAGGTGGTGGCGGAGTGGAGGTGGAGCAGATGGTGTCGGAGGTGGAGATGGTGTCGGAGTGGAGATGGTGGTGGCAGAGGAGGTTGGAGGTGGAGATGGTGGCGGAGGTGGAGGTGGTTGCAGGTGGGGTGTGATGGCAGGTGGGTGTTGGTGACGGTGGTTGTGGCAGGGATGTGGTGGTGGCGGTGGTGGCGGTGGTGGCAGGGATGTGGTGGTGGAGGTGGTGGCGGTGGTGGCAGGGATGTGGTGGTGGAGGTGGTGGCAGGGAAGAAGAGGTCTGCGTGGTGAAGAGGTTCCAAGAAGACATGGGTCATTGTCTGCGTGGTGAAGAGGTCTCGCAGACCTTTTTTAATGAAAGGTCTGCGAGAAAACAAACAATCTGCAGCATCCAAACGTCTGCCCGCGTCTGCGCGGCGCAGACATAAGTGGCCAGAAGTACTTCTGGTCAAAAAACAAGCACCCCCTTAGTCCCTTTAAAGGTGAAATGACAAAAAATACCCTCACATGTAAAGACAGATGACCAAATTTAATAGAAAAAATTAACTCGGTTATGATTAAAGTACATACGATACAAAATTTTAGAACATAAATTATAGAAGTCATTAATTTTATGGTCACAATTCCTGCAATTCACTGCTATTTTTTTTAAAAGATGATAATTATTTTTCAAATGAAACAGAAAGGAGAAGAGGTTGTTATGCGTGGCGCGTGAGTCGTTACTGAAGCGTCTCACACTCCCATGCCCGTACAAACATTCAAACAAACCCATTACACACACCTCACTCTAATCTCTCCACCTCCTTTCTGAAAAACCGCCATTAATGGAGGTAAAACTCTCTCTCTCTTTCTTAATTTCTTCAATTTCATCTGCAAATAACTTACACATGCACTTGAACGTTTGCAGAGCATCAAATTCTCGTTGAATGTGTGCTTCGCAACTCTCATTGCCGCAACTTTTCTGTTCATAACGTCTTCTGCACTCAAGGTCAGTTTCCGAACTAATAATTAACGAATGTGCTCGTCTTCACCTGTTTTACACTTCATAGATCTGTTTGTATCTAATTTAATCGGATTAATTTTGATTCGAACCTAACAGGATGGAGAAACTTGCGTCAACGATAAGAGCTGTGATTCTGGATCGCAATGCGGAGCTTGCAACGGAAACGTCACTGTTCCTCCTCGATGTATTCGCATTCAGCCTCATAATCCTGTTCGTAAGGTATGTCGTATGTTGTATTTTGGTGTTTATGAGTGAAAACGAGAGTGTAGAAATGTTTATCGATGTGTTTGTGGCTTGATTGTGACTCGTTTAGGTGAGAGGATTGCCATTCAATCGATACTCGTGGTTGACGACTCACAATTCGTTCGCTAGAATCGGTCACAAGTCGGATACTGGTGCTGTTCTTCTAGCTCCGATGAACCAGCAGGATTCCATTACTGTGCAGCTCGAAGTATGTTTTTCATCTCTCTCTCTCTCTCACGCACACAGATGCAGAAAGTTAAATTGACATTGATTAGTTCATTATTGATTTCTAATCATGCATGATTGATTACTGTTTTGATCGATCTCTGTCCTTCGATTGGAAGCTTAATCGGCGTGTAACAAAAATAAGCTCTAATAATGTACAATACTGTGAAATTTTTTACTTAGGAAATGGTATAACTTCGAATAGTTTTTGGTGGCAACTGAAATAGAAAAAGTGGCCATAAATGATAGAACCATTTGTTGGATTTCAATCACCAGGGCAAATTACATAAGAATAGCAAGTAGACGAGCAACAAACTGCGCCGAAAATATTCTTATACAAGGGAGAGAATCTAAGTATCGAATTGACTTTATACATCATTAACTCCTTACGTATGATTGACTTTAGATTAATATGTAGTTAATAACCAAATCGGAAGACCATTAGAGTGGAAATTTTGCTTGGGATGACATGCAGGACACTACAAAACTGAATCTCTCAGTGGACCTACATTTGTTGCTTGTATCACTTTCTGTAGACTTGAATCCAGAACAGCATGTTTGTTGAAGTTAAGAAGATATATTAAATGCCAGAGGGTCAAAGGTTTCTACTAGTACAAGTTTTGATGTATAAAAGTCTTGCCTATGGTTTGTTTCTTAAATTCTTCAATTAATTGGGACCCTGGTTCAAATGGTATCATATAAACCAACCTTCCAAACCTTGTCCATAAGGCACACCTCTTGGTTTCAACTTACTGGGAAAGATTTTGCCGAACCAGATTATGTATTTGTATTTGAAAGTTAATCGTGTTATTGAAACCAATGGACATTCTTGACGATCCTGTTAAAAGCATATACTATGGGTTGATGAAAGTGATTATGCTATGCCTTGGTGAAGTCAACTTGTTTATTTTAACTCTAAATTGTCTTAGGCATGCTTAACTTCAGGTAATGAGTATACATCATCATCATCATCATCATCATACTCAGTTAATCCCACCAATAGCAAAGCAAATGCAGGGTCTGAGGAGGGTAAGATGTAGACAGCCTTACCTCTACCCCGTAGGAATAGAGAGGCTGCTTCCAGTGAGACCCCCGGCTCGATAGTAGTTTTGCATCAAGCCTTGGACATAAGGCACATAACACTCAGCACTCGGGACAAAGACCGATTAGTGAATGTACCCTTTTGTCTCTCAGCTATCAACGCCACCACATGATGCAAAATTAACCGTCCTCAGCTTTTAACGTTATTTTCACGAAGTTAGTAAAATAACGTTAAAATTCGTGCACTTTCACTTTTGCCCCCCGATGGCCCACACATATATACATTATATGCGCATACCGCAAGCGGGGCATACAGGTAATGAGTATACGATACATAGAAAACACTTGTAACGATCTTAATATGATCATCATGCTTATGCAAATTTGTTAGCTGTGTTTTTACTATTTTAGTGTAGCTCACCAGGTGCTGGATTTAGCCTAGTTTAGTGGATCACACATATTGCGTAAAGCCAATTTGCACCAACTTTGAAAACGAGGAATTGTTAGACCAAAGCTTTCTGCAAATTTAAGAAATTTCACTTGCTGACAGGCTTCGGTTTATTCAACAGTGCCCTTTTCCTGAAATGTGTGTTGGAATGAACTAAAGCCAATTCAAATTAGATTGCTCAGATTTACTTCTACTTTGTAGTTGAATCATTTGATATTTATATAGCAGTTTGATTTCCGTATATGCATCATTTATCCAACTATTCAAACCACGTATCGTTAATTAAAAGGATTTTTTCTTACTTATTCTGCAGAATGGCGTGAGAGGTCTGATGCTCGATATGTACGACTTTGAGAATGATATTTGGTTATGTCACTCCTTTCATGGGCGATGCTTCAACTACACAGCTTTCGTAAGTATTTCTGTTACTAATCTCATTGAGCTGATGTAACAAAATTGTGAAGTCTAAACATATTATTCTAACTTCATCAGCAACCTGCTATCAATGTTCTGAAAGAGGTTGAAGCTTTTCTAGAAGCAAATCCTACCGAAATCGTCACCATAATCATCGAGGACTATGTTACCTCACTAAGTGGCCTAACCAAGATCTTTAAAGCTTCTGGTCTGGGCAAATTTTGGTTTCCTGTGTCTCGAATGCCGACCAATGGTAGTGACTGGCCCACAGTTGACTCCATGATTGACGACAATCAGCGGTTGGTTGTATTTACTACTAAATCTTCTAAAGAAGCTTCCGAAGGTATCGCATATGTATGGAGATACTTGGTTGAGAATCAATGTGAGTTTTTACTTTTAAACTCAACTTAGTCAAGGCTAGATGTTTTATATATCTTAATGAACTCTGAAAACTGCAGATGGAACTGATGGAATGAAAAACGGTTCTTGCCCAAACCGTGCTGAGTCAGCTGCTATGAACACTAAATCAAGATCGCTGGTTCTGTTCAACCACTTCCCCGACACCCCAGATTTAACCGAATCTTGCAATCAGAATTCTGCTCCACTGATAACCATGATGAACACTTGCCATGAGGCTGCTGGTAAAAGATGGCCTAATTCATTTCTGTTGACTTTTACAAGGTATTTGCCATAACTTTCAATGATAATCTTTATTGAACACTGATGAAACTAAACTCACTCACACGCTGTTATCGAAATTCTTAGAGGAGTGACGGTGAAGGTCCACGTGCTGCTGTAGATTTTGCTAATGGGCAGCTAGTTTGCGGTTGTAACAACATCGACTCATGCAGGGTATGCTTCTTTCTCATTAGATTAAATGTTTTCAGCAATATGAAGTGGAGAACACCGCAAAGAAAGAAAACATATAACTAAATTATATTCTTGAATTTATTTACAGGCAAAGATGACATTTGGAGACTGCATTGGCTCAGAGGGCAGTCCTGCACCATCCCCAGTTGTAGAAGTATCTACATCAACAACAACAGTAGCATCAGGAAGAGGATTCAAGAAAAGGTTTGACAATTCTGATGGTCAACAGCTTCAACTCGGATGGTTGAGCCGGACAGGTTTGATCATCTTTTCTTTCTCAATAATTTGGGTTTAGTAAACTCCGTCTGAAACGTTAGATTTCAAAAGAAGACTGGTGTTAGGTCTCGTATATGAATCAATGGTAATCTTGTTGAGGTGATTGGGGTGCTGTTCATTTTCTCCTAGACTACATATAATGTGCATCCCCTATAAAGAAATATAAATACATTAAATTGGGATTGTACGTCGGCAGAATCGATTTTCACGAATTGAGAATTTTTGAAAGTGACTTTGAACTCGGGTTGATTCGAACAAACCTAAGTAGGAGAAAAACATTATTTGGCTGATTCAAGCATAACGCTATATTAAACACACACACACACATTCGGTTTAGTTCAAAGTTCATACATTTGCAACTCAATTCGAAAACTGAATTCTGAATTCGAATTAGTATTGAAAAACCGAAAAAGAAAGTGGAATTTTAGTGTTTTCGAGTAAGATTATTGATCAGCCTTGTTCCAGGGCCTTTAAATATCACATAGATTCGTTGGTGAACCACCCAAAAACTCCCTTCAAATAGTCACAAATCTAATCCAGGTGAAGTTTGACTTATATTTGTATGTACTATATGTAGTAGTTGACTACTGTTGAGAGCAAATATTCCATGTATGACGTGAGAGGGATATTACTTTTAATGTGCGAGGATCCGTCAAGTGTGTGAAAGGGGAAAGTACGTTTAGACTGTGGGGTATGGGGCTTGGGTTGGGGCATGGGTTGGGGGAAAACGCCCAAGCCACCACCCCGGGTGGGCTTGGGTTGGAGCCTGGCCCTTGGGGCTTGGGTTTGAAGCCGGGCGTGGGGCGGGCTTGGGTTTGATGTGGCGGCCTCCTATTCGCTTTTTTTTAATAACCTGCCAACCCACGCGGTGCACCCACGCCCCGCCATACCCCACGGACACGTCACTAGACGGTGGGGGGGGGGGGGGGTCGAACTCCACGTGTAAACTTATGCCCCCAACCCAAACCCCACCATACCCCACGCTCTTAGTAACACCTTTGTTATCCTTTATTTATCTCATTGAACATCTTATAGGTTACATAAGATCCCATAGGTCAAATAAAAAAAAGACTAAACTACCTTTTAAACATTTATTTAGTAATTTAATTTTTCAAATTTAAGTACTAGTTAATATTAGTTCATCTCTAAACAATCGTATGATATTTCTTTTAATAACAATCCCCACTCATATCCGTCTTCAAACTTTAATCCTTTTGTATCAAACTTCAAACCTCATCAATTTTCAATCCTTAGTTCCTTGCATAGTTGCATAAACTGAACTTTACAAAATTTGCGCAAAACGGGGTTACAAAAGATCAGTTGCGGGCTTGCAACCCATTGCAAACACAAAACAACTAGAAACACGATCATGTCACATGAATTCTTCATTCTTGATATAGATTTTCATGTATATGTCATGCACACACACATTTTGCAAAAATATAATAAAAAAAACAAACAGGATTCTTTGACTCATAATAAACAAATTCAAATTCATTACCTATAAAAAAGAGGTGGGGTGTATTTAAATCAACCCATAAAAAAACATTAGTTACAAGTTTTCTTAATTCTGGCACTACGTACTGTCATATTCATACAAGTTTCATTACTTTAAATCATTTAAGTTACTTTGAAACATTCAAAATAATAATATATTTTAAGTACTAAATATAATAAGGAGAAAACTATACTATAAAACAGTAAACTATTTATTGAGTGTGTAGAGGCTTGAAGATAGGGCAGGGCGCTAAGCGTTAGTGACAGTCACGTAAGCAAAGGGGCGTGGTAAAAAAAAAAGACATAGAGTGGTGTTGGGCGTGAAAAGGGCCCCAACTAGTGTTTAAAAAAGCTAACCAATTACAAAACTTCTATCACAAACCGATAATCAACTCATACCACATCACCAACCAAATTGCCCCCCACGCTGGTGAAGAATCCCCCGTCCCACACACAACGTCGTGGAAAACGCCAAGCACGGGGTAGTTTGATGGGCGTGGACTGGCCTCCACGTCAGATTTCCACGTCCACACCGTATGGTCTTAATAACTTTTCAAACTACTTATAAAACATGCTTATTTTTTTTTTGTTTAATATACACAAGTTTAAACATTCTAGTGACAACTTACCATTATTTTTTAAATAGAGTTAATTACACAGATAGTCCTTGTGGTTTATTGAAAATAACGTCTTTGAGTACTAATTTATTTTTTTAACAGGTTCAGGTACTATGGTTTCGATTTTGTAACACCTTTGAGTATTAAGGCTAACTTCCGTCAGTTTTTTTGTTTAATCAACATAAAATGACTAAAATACCCTTATATGTACTCAAAGATGTTACTTTCAATAAACCACAAGGACTGTAATGTAATTAAGTTTAAAAAATTTATAAAAACTCATTATATTTGTAAAAAAAACATATTATAAAACATGCTACATAAAAATATTTAACAATTATATTCCTAAAACTAATATATATTACCAAATTTCTATTATAATTACGAAGTCAAAACATGACCCTTACTTCAAATATAATCTAATTGTATTTATGTTTAGATAAGTTATTCATACTTTTGTAACTTCTTTATAAAAAAAAAAGCTTTTTGAATTTTGTAATTGTTCTGTGCAAATTTTTCAATATAAAATGTTTAGATTTATATTTATCAAATAATGTTGCATTTCGTTTATGTTACAAATAGGGTAACTTTATATTATTTATAAACGATACTTTGTGATCACTTTATATAAAAAGAATACGTTTAATATGTATTTGACATTAAATTAAAAGTTATTTTTAATGATTAAATTAATAATGTTTAACATAGGTTACACAAACTTATTTAACCAATATATAAAAAGTAAATACTATTCATTTGTAACTTTTTATGTAAAAAACGTTTATTACATATTTGACATTAAATAAAAAGTAAGTATACGCGATTAAAGTTATTCTATATTATTTAACATATATTACACAAGTTGTTTAATAAAAAAATAAAATGTCAATATATTTATAATATCAATTACTTATTCATTAATTTTTATTTATTTTTCCAAAACATCAATCCAAAAAATAATTTTGTTTCTGATCTTATTTATTTATGTCAAATTATTATTGAACTCGTTTAATACATAAGTCTATAACCTAGTATAATATAATATCAACACAACAAAAAATAACTTCCTTTCTAATCTTATTTATTTGTGTTGAATAATCATTAAGTTCGTGTAAGACACGGGTCGGTAACTTATCAAAACATAAATACAATTAGATTATATTTGAACTTTTGAAGTAAGGGTCATTTTTTGACAACATACTTCTAATAGACACTTGGTAATATATATTAATTTTAGGAATATAATTTACAAAATATTTTAGGTAGCGTATTTATAATATGTTTTTTTACAAATATAATGAGTTTTTATATTTTATTGTAGTTATTTACACGGATAGTTCTTGTGGTTTATTGAAAGTAGCATCTTTGAGTACTAACAAAAAGTTATATAAGGGTATTTTAGTAATTTTAGGTTGATTTAACAGAAAAACTAACAAAAGTTAGCCTTAATACTCAAAGATGTTACAAAATCGAAACCCTAAAACCTGAACCTGTTAAAAAAATAAATTAGTACTGAAAAACATTACTTTCAATAGACCATACATCATCATCATCATACTCAGTATATCCCACTAATAGCAAAGCTAAGGTAGGGTCTGAGGAGGGTGAGACGTAGACAGCCTTACCTCTACCCCATAGGAATAGAGAGACTGCTTCCAATGAGACCCCCGGCTCGATTGTAGTTTTGCATCAAGCCTTGGACATAAGGCACATAACACTCGGCAATTGAGACAAACACCGATTAGTGCATGTACCCCCTTGTCTTTTGGCTATCAACGCCACCACATAATGCATGATTAACCATCCCCTCTTTCAATAGACCATACGAACTATCTTTATAATTAACTCTTTTAAATACAAGTTCTTTTAAGTTTACATGTTAAACTATACACGTTAGAAGAAATTATGCCCTCCGATCGACAAAATAAAGTGTTATTTTATTCTATCTTACATTAGTTTTTTATGCTACTAGTCATCTTTATTGACAGTTTTTACTTTAATAATTCGAAAAAAAAAAGAAGTAAATTGCCAAATTGAAGATTCTTAATTATGTAATCTTATGTTCCCTAAAAAAATTCATGCATCTCTCCTACTAATATAATGACCATTGATAGTGGAAGCTGATGTGGGTGTGGTCAAAGATCTTTTGTATACATCCAGTGGTTGTTTCTTTTTCCGGCATTAGCATTTAGAATTTTATACATATATAATATGATCTTAAAAATAATTATAAGAAAAGACACAATCATGTAAATGTACCACTATTATTTATTTATTTATTTATTTACTATACATACATTTACCAAATGGGGGAATAGTGCCAGGCAGCTGTCTGACACTCCCCCATTGGACCAACCAGTTTATTATTTTATATCTATTTTTAAATTACGTTTTTGCTTCTGTTTAAAATTATCATTTTGCCCCCAGCTCAAAATAAAATTACGCTTTTGCCCCATCTCAAAATTACGATTTCGCCCTCTATTCAAAATTACGATTTTGCCTGGCACTCCTCCATTGGACCAACCAGTTTATTATTTTATATCCATTTTAAAAATTACGTTTTTGCCCCTCTTTAAAAATACGGTTTTGCCCCCAGATCAAAATAAAATTACGTTTTTGTTCCCAGCTCAAAATTACGAAAATCCCTCGACTCAAAATAAAATTGTGGTTTTGCCCTCAACTCAGAATTAACTTTTCGCCCCCCAGTTCAAAATAAAATTCTGTTTTTGCCCCCAGCTAAAAATTATGATTTTGCCCTTTGTTCAAAAATGTGATTTTTCCTCGTTTAAAAAATTATGATTTCGCCTCAGTTCAAAATTACGTTTTTTCCCCAATTCAAAATAAATTATGCTTTTGCCCCCAACTCAAAATTACGATTTTGCACTCGGTTTAAAATAGAATTATGGTTTTGCTTCCGGCTTAAAATTACGATTGTGCCCTTAGTTCACATATATATTACGTTGTTACCCCAAGTTCAAACTTATGAATTTGCCCCTGTGAAAATTTACAATTTTGCCCCTGGTTCAAATTTACAGTACTGCCATCACTTTAGCTTTTGGCAAATTACGATTTTACCCCAGTCAAAAAATACAACTTTCCCTCAGTTAAAAATTACAATATTGCCATTGTTTTAGTTTTTTTTATCAAAACTATAAAAGTGTTTTGTTTTAATTGATTGACTCGATTTAATTGTTTTTCGTGTCAATGAGCTGCCTAACACTCGATCATTATTCGGCCATCGCCCCGCAACGCGGACGGAGCATCAACTAGTTTTAAACAAATACCTTCTTTTTAACGTGTTCTTGTTTGGGGGAGGGAGGAGCATAAATGTTTTTGTACTAACATTTATCATAGCAAATGCAACCTTACATTGTTGCCATGATAATTATGTCACTTGGCATTGACTTAAATGATTTACGCAACACACCATCTTACAACACCGTGAAAGAAACCAACTAGTGAACGAACTCAAACCGAGCCAAGAATCAACAAATCACCGACCTAAACCAACCTTTTCAACTATATGAAAGTAGGGAAATAATTGATTTACCTCAACAAATGTGACTTTCTATTTTACAATATGTAATGTGTGTTGATTTTCGTTACAATAAAATGTAGAATTAACAATAATTGTGGGGGGGGGGGGGGGGGGGGGGGGCTAAGTGGGAAAGTTATGAGGTATAAAAGGGTTTGGAAACTCTAATTCACGGGGGACTTTATTGCTTAAGAGAGAACAAAAGAGAGTTTTGATTGGCTCAATTGATAGAGGCTCATGCTTTTTAGAAGAAGTTGAGAGAAAAAAAAAGAGAGTTTTGAGCTAATGTGGGGTTAGCTCATTTGATAGAGCCGGCTCATGCCTCTTAGAAAGGAGATCTTAGGTTCAAATCTAGACAAGAAGAGTTATTTAAATAAATGGTGTAATTTAGAGTAGGAATAAAATTTGCCATCTAGACAAGAAGAATTATTTAAATAATGGTGTAATTTAGAGTAGGAATAAACTTTGACATAAAATAAAGAAAGAGAGTTTTAAACCACGCTTTAAAGACACTTAAGGGATTGTTGTAAAATTTCATGTGTACACCCTT
This sequence comes from Helianthus tuberosus, assembly GCA_030545235.1. Classification (NCBI taxonomy): domain Eukaryota; kingdom Viridiplantae; phylum Streptophyta; class Magnoliopsida; order Asterales; family Asteraceae; genus Helianthus; species Helianthus tuberosus. The sequence continues at coordinate 57,299,473 of CM060406.1, forward strand.
GATTAGGGTTTTACTCGCCAATAAGTGTGTTATGACCCCATGTTAAATGTAATGGTTGTGTCAAATTACCAAGACAATGTTAGCTTCTAATTTTAAATTAGAGGGAAGCATAAATGTAAATAAATTTTTGTCAAACGAAGAATTTCGAACATTTTTTGGGTACTTTAGAGTGGAAAACACATAAGAGCATTCCTTATCTAGAAGTAGAAATGGATATATTCTATCTAGTTGTGGCCACATGTGACATAATGGTGGGATTTTCTTGATACGATTGTGGTCGTATATACCACATGACAATTGTGTGTTTTGCAGAGAATTTGAGGAATGCTATAGTTGTGAGAATTTTTAATTTTTTTAAGTGGGTTAATTTGAAAGTTCGTGATGACAAAGGAGTATTTTTTAGAAGTTTGAGGGTGGGGGATGTTGCTACCTACCTACATTGAAGTATGCAATCTTGAAACAGTCATTGTCGCTATTTGGGCTAAGTTGAGCCTTATATCACGTCAAACCCTCTTTAAACGCCCCATAGCGTCTGGGAACACCGTCTCCCGGGCGCTATGGCTTCGAATTGTTTCTGCTCATGTTGAAGCAACAAGGATAAGGTCAGGGGAAGGTATGAACGTTCCTCGGGTCAACCTCGTCACCTCCTAGCTTGTACCTACAACACGAAAGAACCCGTTAGAATCTATCCAACGCTCCGACGCTCAACATTAGTAATCTATCCAAGAAGAATGTATAAACATAAAACATAGATGCATATATATATATATATATATATATATATATATATATATATATATATATATATATATATATAGTGTGAGGTTCATTGGAGAACACTAAAAAAGTGGGGAACCGGAGAACACTCTTAAAAATTTAACTTAACATGTTAAAAATTAATTTTTTAAATATCTTTTTCAGCGCTTCTCCTTATATATACTTGTAGAAGCATTTTTAATAAAAAAAATCAAAAACTAAAAATATTAAAAAAAACAATTAAAAAAAGGCTAAATTTTTTTTTTTTAGAAAAATTATTTTTTTACTCGACTAGTTTCTCCTCCTTTTATAAAGAAAAGCGCTGAAAAAGTTAAAAAAAAAAATTATTTTTAACATGTTAAGTTAATTCTATAAGATATAACTGTTTTTTAAACATTTTTTTATATTTTTAGTTTTTGATTTTTTTTATCAAAAATGTTTCTACTTGTATTTATAAGAAAAAGCGCCGAAAAAAATTTAGAAAAATATTTTTTTTAACATGTTAAGTATAATTTTTAAAAGTGTTCCCCCGTTCCCCACTTTTTTAGTGTTCCCCAATGAACCCTCCCCTATATATATATATATGTATATAGGGTAGGGATATGGTAAAAAATGTCTAAAATGTGAGAAGGGTAAGAAGTGTTTTAAACCATTGGATATTTGATCTAATGGTTGAGATCAATAGGGTATAAAATGTAAATTGTGTTTTAATTAGAAGGACCTTATGTAAAATTGAAGGGCAATAGTGTCTTTTCCAATGTTTCAAATATGGTAACCGCCATCAATATCCTAAAAACTAGCTATTCAAATTTAATTGCTAAATTATCTCGATCCTAAATTCTAAAAATAGAAAAATATGTAACTGCTGCAAAGAAACGTATAACACTATACATCCATCATATAACACTATACATCTATCATATAACACTATATAACAATATATAACACTATACATCCATCATAGGCAAGCTACCAGAAAAATATAACACTATATAACACTATGCATCCATCATATAACACTATATAACCAAAGAACACTATATAACACCATGTAACACTATATAATACTATATAAAAAATATATAACATTATACAGTTCTAAATGGTGGTTGCACTACAGAATTAATAATTGATGGTGTTATATAGTGTTTTTTGATGGTTGCGCTACAGAATTATATAAAACTACAGAATTATATAACACCAAAAACCATATTATAACACCATATAACACCAAGTAACACTATATAACACTATATAAAAAATATATAACACTATGCAGTTCTGAATGGTTGTTGCACTACAAAATTATATAACACTACACACATTCGTAGATTAATTCCTAAAATCGAATTCCTATAATAAAGGGTGAAAGTTATTTTGGGTAGTTATATTTTAATCAATTAATTGAAAGAAATAAAAAATTACTAATTCACCCTTTTGAATTAATTTAGATATAGGACACTTGTCATCACCACATTATTTCTTACCCTTCTCACACTTTGGGCACTTTTTACAGGATCCTTTACCTATATATATATATATATATATATATCAAGGTTGGAGAACTCGCTAGTCGCTAGCGGGTCGGTGAGGTAGGGACTAGCGACTACTCGGGATTACTCGTGATTACTCGGGATTAATCGGATCGGGAATTTTATATGTATATTTTTTTATTTTTATAAATATGTATATATATACTCACACATCCATATCAATATAATACATAAAAAGATAAAAGTAGTTCAAAATTCAAACTAAACTTACATATAATTCATAACATAACAAGTCTAAGTACTTAAAATTCAAACATTAACAAATAGTTCAAATGTAATCATCATCCCCGTAGTGTTCAATGATTTTGACACGTCTACACCAAAAAAATCATCAATTCAGTACAGCTTTCACAAGATATTCACTAATGTAACTATTTGTAAGAAATAACCTATATTCGGCCAACTGTGAGTCTGTAACAAACTACAATCATCAACTGTAAGAATATTCACTAATGTAACTAATGTAACTATTTGTAAGAAAAATCATCAAGTCCACTGAAACTTAGTTATCCATTAACATCAATCAATTAACCGGCCAACTGTAAGTCTGTAACAAACTACAATCAATCGGCCAACTGTAAGTCTGTAACATATAATCAGTCCACTGAAACTTAGTTATCCGTTAAACTATAACAATCAATCGGCCAACTGTAAGTATGTAACAATCAATCGGCCAACTGTAAGTCTGAAAATTAGTTATCCAATAAACTATTACCTGTTGGATTGGAGTATGGAAGAACCGAAGGAAGCAGGTCCGCCGGAGAAGGAGTCGCCGCTGTCGCTGATGTCTCCGATGTCGCCGGTCACTTTTGTAGAGATTTTAGGGCAAGAATCGTTGCTGTCTTCCTGATAATAAAGGAATAAAAGTGATTTACTGATTGTAGGGCATAAGAAAATGGGCTAATTTTTCGTTTTGGGCCACTTTTGCAATCAATTTAGATGGGCCGACTTGGGCCGACTAGCAGCGATTATCACCGGCTTTGACCGGCTTTGACCGACTAGCGATTTTTTCACTGATTAGTGAAAAATTACTCTGTAGAGGTCCGACTAGCGACTAGTCGCCGACTAGTCGTGATTTTTGTAACACTGATATATATATATATATATATATATATATATAGGTTAATGCCCGCGTAATACACGGGTTCAACCAAAACCATATTATTTACTTTGAAATGTAATATTCTGTACAAACGCATACATTGGAAGAAACAAACAGAAAATTATTAAATCCTGGAAAAAACTTCCTTGTAGACTACATTCTTGTAATAGAGTATAAAATACTTAAATGTTTTATTTATTTATTTATTTTTTTTTTTTTTTGCAAATTAACAATTCTGGTCACTTAAACTTACATATTGCTGGTGCAATTTGTAGTAGAAGTGTGTTAGTTGCTTATTGCTGGAACTCTTACACATACATCAGATGCAACATTGCTGGACATTGTTGTGACTTCAATTTTTATGGCAGCACTTCATTGAGACATTTTGTCAAGCAATTGGCGTGCAATTATGTACCAATGTCTTTAGAATGTTGACAAATCTTAAATCTTGGATCAAATCCACCCTTTCCGTGTAATCTATTCATAGAAATAACACCCTTAAATAAAGAAAACAACAATTCTTGTATAGCTAATGAAAAAAAGTACCACATCTAACAGATCAAATTCACAATCAAGTTTATTAACGAAATTAAAAACAATAAGCAAAATCCATACTTTTGTCTTTGCGAAAAGCTCTAAGCTTCTTCGGCGGTAGCCAAGTGGCCAGCGAGCGATGTTATCCTGCAACTGTATACATCTTCACGCAGTTAACGGAGGTCGATTTCATAGTACCTCCTTGGTGCAAATGCCTGTCAATCCATAATAAACAAAATAAAGTTCTTTTATTGTGCAACCTATACTATTAACAGCAACAAAAAGTCTCTCCAATTTACCACACCATAAATTATTATGTTCTAATCTAAATATCTTTCACAACCAACATATATTCAAACACAATATACGAAGTAGGAATAAACTACCTTCAAAACAACTTCCATCGCATCCAATATAGAACCGAACCATCCATTGTATCTCTAGGAGGTTTTCCGGACGCCTTTGAAGCGAAAAACTTCTTATCCACGTAGACACTCTTTATAAAATCTCGAACTTTGTCCACATTGCTGTAATAGCGAGCATGCATAAAAAACTAAATTAACATTCTTTCTACTCGAACAATAAATGTAAAAACGTAAAAGTATAAAAGTGCACCACCTGTTATGTAGAAGTCTATGTTCTCGTGGGTCCCAATCACTTATAAATGTTTCCCTTGCATGCTGGAGAAGTAAATTGTAAATATCGTGTGAGTAAATAAAAAAATTTCCCCCGACAGAAAATAATATTAGATGATATCTGTACCTGATTACCGCCTTCTTAAGACTGAGCAACCCTAGGTCAGTATCCAAGTCCAAAGTGTAGGATACACGAAAAGCTTTAGTCTGTGGGAGGACTTGCATACTAAGGCCATATTCAACCTTGTTTTTTTATTAACATACATATAATTAGCATAAACTGATATACTATGCAATTAAAACAACTGATTGAAATCAAAGAACAATCAGATAGTAAAAGCCTACTTACCTAAAATCAAAAGCTCATTACCTTGATTCTGGACCAAATACCTCATTAACAATAAAAACCCGAACCGCCTTCGCACCGACCTATAAACGCTCAGTTTAGAATAAACATTTTCAAGTTACGTTCAACAACAATTTCACATAATCATATCTAATTTAAACTAAAAAAAAGAACTTAACCTAGTGTAGTGGCCAGTGATCGTCCGTCGGGCTTGTGGCAACCGTAGTAGCAGGACTGTGGAAGGACATCGGCAGCGGCGACGCGTTGGCCAGGAGTAGTGGCCGGTGTGGATGGGCTGACTGCTTCTTCGTTGCTGCCTGTTTGTCTTTCTTTTAGAAATCTTGTCACCTTAATAAAATACATGTACTTGGTGAGAGAAGACATAGCCATGGCGCGCTCACACGCTTGTTGGCTTCCTTTCTATCTTGTATCTTAAAAATGATGACATGAATTCACTCAATTCCATTGCACCATTCAACCTACTTAAAATGATCATAATAAATTCATAGCTCCATAGTCTATTTTACTTTTCAATAGAATCATAAGGAAGAGTTGCATACTGCATACATAGTTATACAAAAAAAGATTGGAATAACAGTTCAACAAAACCTGCTGTGACCGAGTTATTTACATGTCAGTTGTCCCCCACCTATATTTGAAGTAGGTACATTTCAAAACTTCCATGAAGTTTAGAAATTCATGAGAACGATTTGCTATGTAACATGATAAGTGTATTTTGAAATATAATGACACGCTAATATCATATAATAAAGATAAAAAAAAGTTACTTCATGAATTATACAAAAAAGTGGGAGAATAAAATATAAATTACCCAAAACTTGAGTTCATGTTGTTAGTTTTGTGTATAGTCTCCATGTTAGTCAAAATTGTTACATAAAGTAGTTGTCTTGTGACCACTATTATGAGGTCTAAAAGCAACCTCCTTTAAACACACAAATTCATATTAACATTCACATATAGCAGTATACATATAAAGTTATTAAAAGTCTTACGTTAAAACATAAAAAAATTAAAATATATAATAGTAACCTGGCATCTTCTGTTAAAAACAGCTCAACTGCAAACATACCAGCACCTTCTATCTTGCGTGCCCATTATAACCTGTTACAACACATTATATCCAAAGATAGTCAATTATGATGTAAGAAAATATGCGACAGACACCCGAACCATTAAAAATAGCTGATATCATAAGAATTAACTAATAGAACATGTCACAAAATTATGGCAAGAACGATAATTACTGTCACACCCCGACCACGTAGAACAACAAAACGTGGTGGAAAACGTCGGGGAGTGTTGTAACAGAATCATTGTTTCATAACACATGGAAATTTAAATATTGTTTTATTGATTAAAGTAGTTACAATGTCATGACAATCAAAGAAACATAACATAAATAACTAGTCTTGCATCTTTTATTGTCGCTAAGGCCCAAGTCCGCCTAAGTGTATCTTGATAAATCCTATGCATCATATCCTGAAACACATGTGAAAATAGGTACGTCAGCATAAAAATGCTTGTGAGATACATAGGTTTATGAAAATAGGATTCATGACTTATTGTTTAAGAAAATGTTTAGTCATGAACCTTGTAATTTGATTTGTCTTGTAAATCATTTGAAAAATGATAAGAACAGATGATATGTATAAATAAGAGAATAATGTATGGTTAAATGAATAACCATATAAAAATGAGTTTGTATAATTTAAGTTGTTTGTAAAACAATGTATTGTGAAAAATAGGTTATTTGTATAAAATGTTATATGTCTCAATTTGAAATGGTTCATATAACGCTACGATATGTAATACCATACAATCACTTATATATAGGAAGTACCAGCGGCGTATCCACCATGCTTGTATCATATTACACACGCCTCGTTACTCGAATCACTTACCCAAACAAACCACCAATGTAAGATGTCTATGTTTAAACCAATTGCCAAACGTATTGAATAATATGTCAAAATGTCTATGTCAATATGTAAATCATGTAATGTGTAACCAATGTCAATAATGTTTATGTGTCAAATGTAAATCATGTAATGTGTAACCAAAATGATATGTATGGCTAGTGAAATATATCAACTAAACCATATGCACAAAAACAAAGTATTGAAGTAAAACACGGTTTAAATCAAAGCTATGTTTTGTGGAAATGCATGCTATACTGATACAAATATCTATGCGGTATTGTGATAATGCATACATCCAAGCCTTGAGACTGTGGCGATAAACCCTTAAATAAATTAAAGGTTTATCTTGTTGTAACTGTATATCGAATTCGGTCATTCCTTTCATCCCCACCTACCCGGGATGTCCGGAACGGGAGTTGTCAATTCCTATGGTACCACTACCTACTAACGAACGACGTGATCGGTGTTAATGAATGTATTGTTCCATTTATACAAACCAAATATCATATCAAAATGTAAGCATGTGATGAAAACAAATGTACTAAGTATGCAATAGATGAACATACATAGCATGTGATGTGATGTGAAACGATGTACTAAGTATGAACTAAATGGACATACATAGCATGAAATGTAATGAAATCATGTACTATAAATGTACTAATGAACATAGCATGTATATGATGTGAAAGCATGAAAGTAACAAGTAGGCACATGTGTTTCACCCCAAAATAGTTTGAAAACGGTAAAAGAGGGGTCTATGTACTCACTTGAGATTGCTCAGAAGTCCTAAGATAACCACCAAGCAATGCTAGAGATCGCGGATATCAAACGGCACCTAATATAGGTAACTACATTAATAAACCGGACCTATAATCGGAAGATCGGGTAGCATGAGGGTTTGTAAACCAAATGAGTGTAGGAACTCATGTAACATGGTTTAACAAAGCCTACATACTAAATGAAACCTAACATAAGTGCTTACGACCCATTACGGCCCGTTTAGGTAGCTTATGCTACTTTAACGCGTCGCTCGCGTGAAACGCGTTCGGACCGCCTAACTAGTCCTATGACAAGTAACATATGCCTTAACATGTCTAATATTGTTGTTAAATCAGTTTAGATGTCAAAAGTTATGTTACATATGTTTAAAATGAATTTTGGCATCAAAGGGGTATTTTGGTAATTTACCTAAGGCATATAAACTACCTATCATACAACTACTTAAACGAAGCGACCATAAGGTATAACCTCGTAAGGTTATTCCCTATAAACTATGGTCACCTAAAGTGCTTGGTCGGATCCTAATGATCGACCAAACGGGTCGGGTTCGAAAGTATAAGCGATTGTTTAGATCGCTTACCTTACGACCCTAAATAAGCACTAAACTAAAAGTGACAAGCTAAGCATGTTAAAACATGCTTAACTAAGTTTAGAAAACAGGTTTGGTATCAAAACAAATGGTCTTGATACCCACAAGTAGTTTGGTTACAAAATACGCAAGAATACGTATTCTGACCGAAACTACGGCTCGTCACTAAGCCTAGATAACGTGGTAATCAGTAGGTATAGTCACTAGGGACTATAACCATCGTGATCACGCTCACGTTATGAAGTTCAAACAAACTTCGCATCGACCATAAACTGGTCAATGCAGAAAGTCAAACAAAGTTCGACTTTCGGACTCGAAAAGCAATAAAAGAACGAAGGAACACTTACGAAGGGTCCCCGAATGCTAATCTAGATCAAAATAGCTCAGGTATGAAACAAAGGTTTCAACTTAGAGCACAAATGATCAGATTCTAGTGAGAAATGAAGTTGGGGTATGTGGGTATTTATAGTAAATGGACAACCGTTAGGATCATTTCTTGGAAAAAGGGGGCACGATCTAAGCCGTACACTTGTTGGAAAGTTGTGGTAACTCATTTGCCATCCACCATAAGAGTTTGACACTTGGCACTTGGCCTTTGGAGAGTGTTAAGGGCTGTTAAAAGCTGAAAAAAAAAAACGCTTTGCTGCATCTGGCCCCTGTTTACGGACCTAGTTTGGCAGATTTACAGTTTCAGTCCCTGCAACCTCAAAACTTGGTTTTCGATGCGTTTTTTTGACACGTTTAAGCCCCGTTAACCCCATGTCAAAGCTCTAAAATGAATTTAAAGTATAGGGAACTTAAAATGTGTTCAAAAATATCTCGGGTGTCGGTTCGTTTAGCCGTACGGTTACGTTGTTCAGTTAATTACGACTGAATGCGCATAAGCGCGAAAAATGATCCAAATGGCGTGACGAATGGATTTTTCTTATGCAAAACACTAAAATAAAATATTTTAGTGCTTACATAAATTTTTGGATGTCCGGATGTATTCAGAACGTAAGTTATGCGCAAAAATGCAAACTTGTGCACTTTTTGACGCTTTTTGTCCCTGAATGACCCCAAAAGTTTATTTTAGCATACCGAACCCCTCAAAGCCTATTTCTAAGCTATGTAAAGGATATTTATGGTATGTTTAACTTATGGTCATGTTCCGGAATGTCTGTTACAGTTCAAATTGGCATACTTTCGCAGTTTGTCAAGTTTAGTCCCTGTAAGCGAATTAACTTGTTTTTGCAATACCAAAGCCTTCAAAACTTATTTCTAAGTTATGTAAAGGTTATTTAAGGTATGTTAAGCCTATGTCACTATTCCGGAGTGTTTGTTGCATTAAACTGGTTATATTTATGCATTGGTGCGCGTATAACCTTCCAGAAAGCGATTTAGAGTTTGGAATTGAACAAAAATTGATATGTGCAAATGATACACATATTTTTACAAATCCCAAGTATGAAATATAATATTTCATTGGTTCGGTATTTGTTTGATGGCCGTGGAGGCACAGGTGTTACAGTCTCCCCTACTTTTGGAAATTTCGTCCCGAAATTTATTTAGAGGAAACTTGTGAGAGTTTAAAACATGACGTTGAAAAGATCGAACAATATTGGTTAGGGTTCTGAACTTATAGTAACCTTAATAACATTATGCTTGCAATGTAAGAGGGACACTTATATACAAGTATATGAAGCGTCATTGGTGCGTCCACCGTACCTCCATTACACCGTTCTCATTTTGTTATTGTTGTCGCTATCGGTTCTTACACATAATAAATCTTACTGGGTTTCTGTGCACTAAATTTCATAATTATTTACGCGTCCATAATTAGACAATTCCTTGCACAGTTCACACAGTCTATTTTATAATGTGTAGGGTAAAACCAAATGAACAATCCTGTGATGAGTGTGACTAGACCGCCATAGAGTCCTTTTAATTAAATCAATAAATGATCTAAATAGACTATCAAGGAGTCTGTTCAGCTACATCACTAGATGTCGTCCTTTAACCAAATTGTGAATCAATCTTTTTGACTAGACCACTAAAGGGTCTCTTATGAATCAAGGAGTGGTACTATATAATCCAAGGGTCTTAACTATTACATAGAAGCCCATTAAGGATTTAAGGTAGTACCTTTTTGAATATCCTACTACGAATCCCTCATATGAAGATATGAAAGATTCTATGAGGATTTGGATAACGAATATCCAGAGTATCCAAACACAAAAATGCATAAAAGAAAACATAAGATGAATAAACACATAGTCGTATAACCACAAAGATTGTTTATTTGTTAATTTGTTTTGTTGACAGAGCACATGTATTTAAAGTACAATAGGAATCCATCTCGTGGATTTCATTTGGCACTTTAAACATTTACAAGAATCTATCTATAAAGATAGAAAGATTTTTAAAAGAGAAATTCGATTTCGATTATAAGGAACCGAAATGTCCGAATTCAGGTACATAAGGAATCCAATTAAGGACCCTGATTTGAATGATGATCATCCACAAGGGTCTAAATGTGAAGATAAAAAGATGCCATATGGATTTTAGAAGTTGAAGATGTTTTGAAACCTTGCACTGGACGTGCTTATGTCAAAACATGAAGTAAAAATGCTTACGAAGTTGAGATGCTAGATATGCCAAGGCAACATATGAAGCAGAATTTGAAGGTTAAGTAAATGTATGAGGAAAATATATTTGGAAAACTATGCATGGGGTTCTAAAAATGTTTTTGAAACCTTATATATAATACTTTTGAAATCATAAAGTAGGTTTTTAGATAAGTATATTTATAAAAATGTTTTAAAATCATGCGAAATGAATTTTTGAAATTATGTATAAGGTTTTTGGAAAACATGAATGATGCTTTTGAAATCATGCACTTGATAAGAAAATATACTGTGTTAATATTGTTTTCAGACTATATGAAATATTCTGAAATTATGAAAATTGTTTTTTTTTTTGAAAACCTAACCAATGTTTTTGAAATAACATAGACAATGCATTTGAAAAAAATTGTTTTCAAACTATATGAAATGTTTTGAGATCATGAAGATTGTTTTTGAAATACTTGTACTGTGTATGTTGAGAAAATCAAAACGTAATGGGTATGAGATTTGAAACTACCCTTAGTTATCTAACCAAGGATTTAATGGCACAGATGTGTAAAAAGCACGATTACTCATAATTTCACTTTATTTCATGTACTTCGTTTCTTAGAATGAAACGAGTACTTAAAATTTTTGGGGGAATCATGAGTGATCATTTAAGAGGGAGAATCACAAGAGTAGTTTGTAAGGAACATAGTTCCTTGATGTAGGTATCATAGGAAAAGTCATACACACATGTAACTACACTCGTATATCAGAACTGTGAACAACAATTTATTTATAATCAAACAGATTGTTTCACATTACAAGAAATAGAAGAAACAAAAGCATAAGACAACAACATCTTCTAATCAGCCAACTGCTCATCCGTGGGTTGGATTTGCATTAGCAAGCTTTGGGCATTTGTTCCTGAAATGGCTCGTATCGCCACAGTTGTAGCACGATCCAGGCGGAAAGCGAGCTTGAGTAGGGTTGACTTGGGGTTGATTTGGACCACTTTGGTTTGGGGTAAATCGACAAGCATTTGCCAGGTGACCGAGTCGCCCACATGATGCACACAGACGACACTGTAGGTGAGCTAAGTGGTGTGCATTACATTTGTCGCATATTGGGGCTGTTCCCTTGTATTGCTTCTTAACAGGTTGTGTTGCCACCCGGATGGGTCCTGCTTGATTTGGTACTGCTGCAGTTGGACAAACCCTTGCCGTATGACCTATAAGTCCACAAGTTTGGTAATTGCGGCACTTCACACTAGCCTGATGATGAAGGCTACATTGGTTGCACAAGGGTGCAGTTCCGTTGTATGGCTTCCTAGCAGGGGGTTGAGCTGGTTGGTTGGGGATGGCTCGACCATTGTGAGCGACCACGGCGAAGTCCTGAGAAGCCTTTCGCTTCTTTGACTTCTTAGGGGATCCAGCCTGTTCATCCATGGTCTTTGATTCCTTGATTGGTTTCTTGGCTGGTGGTGCTGTCATTTGGCTAGGTCTTGCCTGTTTTGGTGCCACTGCTGGGGGTTTCCTTGAAGCCTTACGTTTCTTTGGTTTAGGTGAAGGCTTGGCTTCTGCTTCCTTTGGTGGCTCCTGAGTGGCTCCATTTTTGAGACGAGACATGGCAATGCCTAGATCCACAGACTTCAGTATCACTTCGCCTATTTGTTGGGCAAATTTGGCTGTTTGCTCGGACATTTGACCGGTGCTGAGAGGAAGAGACATTCTAGAAGAAAATGAAAGACATAGGAAGAAACAAGTGAAACGTCATCGGGTAAATAATGCAGAATGGTAATGCATAAGAATTTGCGATCATTTGTTTGTTATCTAAGGCAAACAAATGAGACAGTGACAAATCAAAGTAAATGGGTCAAAAATAATGTATCGCGAAGACATGCTCGCCTATAAGTGAACACTCATCCCAAGAATTCCCAGGTAAGCACAACTGGTCTCGCGTCTGATGAGATGTATACGAAGTGCTTGCCTAGACAGAAAACCCAGAATACAGGCATTCACCCTTCCAGTTTGCACGTGTTCACATTATTTAAAACCCAAAACCTTGACGAGGTTTTGAAAACTCAAAGGGGTTCAAAACCTTACAATAGAGGGTTCAAAACCTAGTAATCAATCATCCTAGAACAGATGATTAGTTTTCAAAGCGGTTTTGAAATTTATGTTCTTGTTGTGGTTGTCGCCTAAGGATAGGTGATAGTATTGTTTTATGACTAAACGCAAGTAAACTCGCGTTAGGGTCCTAGGAAGGTTATAGACTAGGTCAAAGTATTACTAATAACCTAATTCCCTATAACCATGAGCTCTGATACCAACTTTTCTGTCACACCCCGACCACGTAGAACAACAAAACGTGGCGGAAAACGTCGGGGAGTGTTGTAACAGAATCATTGTTTCATAACACATGGAAATTTAAATATTGTTTTATTGATTAAAGTAGTTACAATGTCATGACAATCAAAGAAACATAACATAAATAACTAGTCTTGCATCTTTTATTGTCGCTAAGGCCCAAGTCCGCCTAAGTGTATCTTGATAAATCCTATGCATCATATCCTGAAACACATGTGAAAATAGGTACGTCAGCATAAAAATGCCCGTGAGATACATAGGTTTATGAAAATAGGATTCATGACTTATTGTTTAAGAAAATGTTTAGTCATGAACCTTGTAATTTGATTTGTCTTGTAAATCATTTGAAAAATGATAAGATCAGATGATATGTATAAATAAGAGAATAATGTATGGTTAAATGAATAACCATATAAAAATGAGTTTGTATAATTTAAGTTGTTTGTAAAACAATGTATTGTGAAAAATAGGTTATTTGTATAAAATGTTATATGTCTCAATTTGAAATGGTTCATATAACGCTACGATATGTAATACCATACAATCACTTATATATAGGAAGTACCAGCGGCGTATCCACCATGCTTGTATCATATTACACACGCCTCGTTACTCGAATCACTTACCCAAACAAACCACCAATGTAAGATGTCTATGTTTAAACCAATTGCTAAACGTATTGAATAATATGTCAAAATGTCTATGTCAATATGTAAATCATGTAATGTGTAACCAATGTCAATAATGTTTATGTGTCAAATGTAAATCATGTAATGTGTAACCAAAATGATATGTATGGCTAGTGAAATATATCAACTAAACCATATGCACAAAAACAAAGTATTGAAGTAAAACACGGTATAAATCAAAGCTATGTTTTGTGGAAATGCATGCTATACTGATACAAATATCTATGCGGTATTGTGATAATGCATACATCCAAGCCTTGAGACTGTGGCGATAAACCCTTAAATAAATTAAAGGTTTATCTTGTTGTAACTATATATCGAATTCGGTCATTCCTTTCATCCCCACCTACCCGGGATGTCCGGAACGGGAGTTGTCAATTCATATGGTACCACTACCTACTAACGAACGGCGTGATCGGTGTTAATGAATGTATTGTTCCATTTATACAAACCAAATATCATATCAAAATGTAAGCATGTGATGAAAACAAATGTACTAAGTATGCAATAGATGAACATACATAGCATGTGATGTGATGTGAAACGATGTACTAAGTATGAACTAAATGGACATACATAGCATGAAATGTAATGAAATCATGTACTATAAATGTACTAATGAACATAGCATGTATATGATGTGAAAGCATGAAAGTAACAAGTAGGCACATGTGTTTCACCCCAAAATAGTTTGAAAACGGTAAAAGAGGGGTCTATGTACTCACTTGAGATTGCTCAGAAGTCCTAAGATAACCACCAAGCAATGCTAGAGATCGCGGATATCAAACGGCACCTAATATAGGTAACTACATTAATAAACCGGACCTATAATCGGAAGATCGGGTAGCATGAGGGTTTGTAAACCAAATGAGTGTAGGAACTCATGTAACATGGTTTAACAAAGCCTACATACTAAATGAAACCTAACATAAGTGCTTACGACCCATTACGACCCGTTTAGGTAGCTTATGCTACTTTAACGCGTCGCTCGCGTGAAACGCGTTCGGACCGCCTAACTAGTCCTATGACAAGTAACATATGCCTTAACATGTCTAATATTGTTGTCAAATCAGTTTAGATGTCAAAAGTTATGTTACATATGTTTAAAATGAATTTTGGCATCAAAGGGGTATTTTGGTAATTTACCTAAGGCATATAAACTACCTATCATACAACTACTTAAACGAAGCGACCATAAGGTATAACCTCGCAAGGTTATTCCCTATAAACTATGGTCACCTAAAGTGCTTGGTCGGATCCTAATGATCGACCAAACGGGTCGGGTTCGAAAGTATAAGCGATTGTTTAGATCACTTACCTTACGACCCTAAATAAGCACTAAACTAAAAGTGACGAGCTAAGCATGTTAAAACATGCTTAACTAAGTTTAGAAAACAGGTTTGGTATAAAAAAAATGGTCTTGATACCCACAAGTAGTTTGGTTACAAAATACGCAAGAATACGTATTCTAACCGAAACTACGGCTCGTCACTAAGCCTAGATAACGTGGTAATCAGTAGGTATAGTCACTAGGGACTATAACCATCGTGATCACGCTCACGTTATGAAGTTCAAACAAACTTCGCATCGACCATAAACTGGTCAATGCAGAAAGTCGAACAAAGTTCGACTTTCGGACTCGAAAAGCAATAAAAGAACGAAGGAACACTTACGAAGGGTCCCCGAATGCTAATCTAGATCAAAATAGCTCAGGTATGAAACAAAGGTTTCAACTTAGAGCACAAATGATCAGATTCTAGTGAGAAATGAAGTTGGGGTATGTGGGTATTTATAGTAAATGGACAACCGTTAGGATCATTTCTTGGAAAAGGGGGCACGATCTAAGCCGTACACTTGTTGGAAAGTTGTGGTAACTCATTTGCCATCCACCATAAGAGTTTGACACTTGGCACTTGGCCTTTGGAGAGTGTTAAGGGCTGTTAAAAGCTGAAAAAAAAACGTTTTGCTGCATCTGGCCCCTGTTTACGGACATAGTTTGGCAGATTTACAGTTTCAGTCCCTGCAACCTCAAAACTTGGTTTTTGATGCGTTTTTTGACACGTTTAAGCCCCGTTAACCCCATTTCAAAGCTCTAAAATGAAGTTAAAGTATAGGGAACTTAAAATGTGTTCAAAAATATCTCGGGTGTCGGTTCGTTTAGCCGTACGGTTACGTTGTTCGGTTAATTACGACGGAATGCGCATAAGCGCGAAAAATGATCCAAATGGCGTGACGAATGGATTTTTCTTATGCCAAACACTAAAATAAAATATTTTAGTGCTTACATAAATTTTTGGATGTCCGGATGTATTCAGAACGTAAGTTATGCGCGAAAATGCAAACTTGTGCACTTTTTGACGCTTTTTGTCCCTGAATGACCCCAAAAGTTTATTTTAGCATACCGAACCCCTCAAAGCCTATTTCTAAGATATGTAAAGGATATTTATGGTATGTTTAACTTATGGTCATGTTCCGGAATGTCTGTTACAGTTCAAATTGGCATACTTTCGCAGTTTGTCAAGTTTAGTCTCTGTAAGCGAATTAACTTGTTTTTGCCATACCAAAGCCTTCAAAACTTATTTCTAAGTTATGTAAAGGTTATTTAAGGTATGTTAAGCCTGTTTCACTATTATGGAGTGTTTGTTTCATTAAACTGGTTATATTTATCCATTGGTGCGCGTATAACCTTCCAGAAAGCGATTTAGAGTTTGGAATTGAACAAAAATTGATATGTGCAAATGATACACATATTTTTACAAATCCCAAGTATGAAATATAATATTTCATTGGTTCGGTATTTGTTTGATGGCCGTGGAGGCACAGGTGTTACAATTACCGCACCACCCTCTCGCCCGCTCGCTTGTCGTCACGATGCCTGACCACCGTCAAAGAATCGACCCAAACTCCATATTTGAAATCCATCCTTCTTTAATGAATGTGTAGATGCAGCTGAAGTTTTATGGTTTTGATTTTTTGAGTTGCCATTATCCATGAAGCCATGTTTGGGCTCTGTAAATTCAGAACCAGTATAAGACACACCGGATTTGATGCACGTAAAACACTAACCTACTCTTGTAGATCTTCTCCATGAGCGCCAGCTAAGAAATTTTGTGTGGCAGCTGGCAAATGCCGAATCACAACCTCTGTTCGACCTAGTGAGCCCTGCAATCGTATTATAACTTATTTTTTCACAAATAGAAGAAAAAAAACCTAAAAACTATTCAAAATGAGAATTGAAACAGACTTTTTACAAATATACTTTGATATAGATTAAAATAACAACCTCTGTTCGACCTAGTGAGCCCTGCAATCGTATTATAACTTAGTTTTTCACAAATAGAAGAAAAAAAACCCTAAAAAACTATTCAATATGAGAATTGAAACAGACTTTATACAAATATACTTTGATATAGATTAACAACATAGGCTACCAACAAAGGGGAACAACCTTGAGAAATCATACCTTATACCAACCACATAGCGCTGCCACCCAACTGCTTAAAAGCTTAGCCATCCATCTTCAACTTTGATGCCAAACAACCTACATTTTGAGCGTTTCATATGCATATTCAGTCGATTTGAAAAATAGGTACCGAAACAAAATCCTAATTCCTAAGACTCCTGCAACCAACAACTCTAAAATAATAAAAAACACAGTAAAATTAATCCAAATCCAAAATATGTAACGCAATCTGCCAAGAAAACAAATCAAAGCTCAAATCAGTCTGACATAAACCACAAATCAACCCTTGCAACATAAAAGTCCATTGAACGATGAACAAACGCTGAAAACTGAAATAATGGAAATAAAAAAAAACAAATGTCAAGATAGATAAAATAGATGATCAACGAAAGGGCAAAACTCAACAAATCAACACTTCAGAAACGATGAAGAAAAGGATATGAGCGAAATTCAAAAGGGGATAATGTAAACAATCACCTGGTGGATGAATGATGAAATTGATGAGATGTTTCATACCAATAATCAATAACTTACACCAGAATATGCTCATGCTCGATGATTTTTTATGCGATTAGTGTTTGCGATGATGAACGATTGATGTCTTCGTTGAGATTCGGAGTGAAACGGCTAGAAAAATAGATATCAAAATTAGGGTTTGTGCACAGGATCGATTGAAAGGGTAAGGAGCAGGAATCGTAGATTAGGGTTTCGAATAATACTTTGAACGGTTTGGAGAGAATGAGAGAGAGTATAGAATAGCATTTGTAAGAAGCCTTCTCTAATCCTTGATGTAGAGCTATGCCACATGTATGCTGATGTGTCAGCTTATTTGGCATCAACCATAGGGTGACAAGTGTCCCCCAATGTTTCATTTATTATAGATATAGATAAGTATAAGAGAGATAAAGAATGCTTGTGGTCGAGATCCAAGGGTTAGCTAGCAGCTGTGGTGATTCCAAGTTGCATAGTTCGTGATTGGGAGCTGCTGGTGTAGTACCTCATGAGCTTAGCAGCTCAGAGGGTCAGCAACTCTGCTCAGTTGATAAGTTGTCATTATATTCTAGAGAGAGAGATAATTGTATTGTAGAGAGATAGTTATATTGTAGAGAGAGAATAGATGACAGGGGGCCAAAATAGGATGATGGAATAAAGGGTGGACCCTCTATTTAAAGATAAAGGAATCCTAACCCTAATGGGCTTGGCTGTGATGGGCCACCCTGGGCCCACTAACTTTTGGTCCCTAGATGAAGAGCCGGAGCAGGAAAAGTTGAGAGGGTCATGAGAAACTACAGTAGCATTGGGTTTACCATAACGACCTTCATCATAGTTACAAGCTGGAGGGACAGATTTGTTTTTCTTCTCTTTCTTCCCATTCGAATCCCTTTTTCGTTTAGAATATCTCACGAGGGAATCGGTTTCAATTGCTTCAACTTCTGTGTTCGAAGGAACACGGGGTGAGACAACCTTTACGTCCAGTAAAAGAAACGGATTGATTGGACCAAGGTTTTCACCCTTCCCACTATGACCCTGTTGAGCAATAGCCAGAGGATGACCCTCTGTACAAATCCCAATATCATCGTCGTCATCAAATAGTATTTGTTCTACAACTTGTTTTGTCAAAAACACACCAACTTTACATGCTTGAGGAAAGAAGTCCACACAAACACTACTATGCCAATCCAAAACCGAACTTTCACCCTCATTTAAAGGACGAGGACCCTTCATGCCCATTCCCTAACGTTGCACAAAATCTAGCAAACTCATTTCTACATAACAAAAACGATAATGATTAAAACATTGCAAGCAACAAAATATAATATCCAAGTCTCTTTAAAAAAACACAAAAATAATTAGGTAAGAAGAGGGCTCTGGGAAGATAATCTCTAGAGAATCAAAGACCGTACCCTTTGCCCCTTTCTTGAACATTGGAACAACATCGGGATAAAGCCACATCCGGCTCAGTCCGGTTAGAATAAGAACCTCTTCCGAAAACACTTGTAAACGTGAGGAATTAGAAATTAACAAAGCAAAAAGGTTTTCATCATAAGGGGAGTCATCATCATCCTTCGGATTCATCGCCTGTTTCGGCTTACGCCACGACATAACCAAAGGAACCGCAGATTTCGAAAGCCAGAAGAATTCACCCTTCCAATTCTTCAAACTAGAGTAATCAGCACTGTAAACCCAAACCTTGTCCAACTTCTTTTGGATAGTATACCAATCACTAATATACCTAAGCCGATAGAATTTTCGGAACAAAGGAATTGTAATCGAACCACCAAGGTGTAACACCCGTCTCATTGTTAGGATTTTAACATAAAATACGCATTTTCAAAAGAATGCATCATTTCAAAGGTTACACAAAACAATAAGATTTCATAACGATAGTATCAGTTTAAACATGAGAGACATCAAGTTAAGTGTTTACAAAATAAACATTGTCTACAAGAAATTTAGATTAACGCGGAAGCTTCAAAACGATGTGTTCGGTTCTTGAATTCATGCTTGATCGCCATCCGGAGTGAGAGCAACATCACCTAATGTCAAAACCACGTTAATTGTTAGTTTTGACAACGTTAAAACACGTATAATCAAGTTCTAATGCCAAACAATGAAAACAAAATAAAATTTCTGAATTATGGGTCTGTCGCGCCCCGCGACAGATCCCGTCTAGGCTTACGCGGCCCGCGACAGACGTTGCGTGACGTGACCACGAGGCTGCTATGGTGCCGCGTGACGCGACACCCTATTTTCGACAGCAGGTTGCTTGGTTTGAGCTGCAGTTGCCCAGCTCCAATTAATAACCAAATTCTAACTTAAAATCTTCATAACTTTCGTTCTACAAGTCCGTTTTTCGCGATTCTTTTTCCTACGTGTCCGTAATTTAAATACGGACCCGTTTAATATAATTACCTTGCGTAAAATCTCGTTTATAGACTGGTCGCCTAAGAATTCCCTTTTATTATTTATTCGACCCGTTTGGGTATATGTCAAACTTTACATAAGTTACGCATAATGGTTTCTAAATAAAATTTACCCCTTTTTACCCGGGCTTGTCAACATTGGTGTTCACTACCATTCCCAAAAATTTTTCACACAATATGTTGTGCTTGTTATGAACAATTTCGATCAAATACATTGTTAATAATCAACAAATTATAATACTTTTCTTTTGACCCATATCATGGATTCTTTCAAGAAAAGCTATGCTCTTGGCGCGTCCGTTCAACGGACTACTTTTTTTATGATTCATAATCAATGAGTGACTATCTAACACACTTCAACACTACCAATTTACCCAATATTTGACCCGTTTGGTTGTCTAACGAAAACCATCACTATAAGACATGCCAAACTTATTTTAACCAACATTTGACCCGTTTGTCTATCTAGTGAACTTCGTCACTTCAACTATTTATCAAGTTTACATAACAATTCTAACACGTAGTTAACTAACAAAATTACATGATCAAACATAAAGTAACGGAAGCATGGTTACGTACTTGCATAATTCATTGTTATTGATTTCTAACCATAATTACCCATTCCCGGGCTTGTCCATTTTAGCGTATCACTTCCATTCCATGGTTTACGCTTTTATAACTCAAATTTAATGAGTGACGTTCAAGTCACTTCGAACACTACCATTTTGACCATTATTTTAACCCGTTCTTTATCTAGTGAATTACATCACTTTATATACATTCCAAACATGACTAATTAAACAATATTATCAACAAACATATCTAACCAACTATTTATTTTAACCCGTTTGGTTTGTCGAGTGAATTCAATCACTTCTTAGACTTACCAAACGATTACAATTTCACCATTTCAACATCATACATATCCCAACTATTTAATTTGACCCGTTTGGTTTGTCAAGTGAATTCCATCACTTCTTAGACTTACCAAACACAACTATTTTCGTTATAACAACATTAAACATATCTATGACTAGGCTTGTCTACATAAATGTAAAGAGACGACTAGTCGCGTACCTTTCAAAGCATATCCTTCAAGCGCGCGTCCGCTCGACTTGACCGCTTGAAGATTTAACCACCGTGCCTGTAGAGTTCAACTAACATTGTGTTTAGAACTCTTATTATCTCTTATAATGCATAATTCACTATACGATTCGAACATGCGTTTTTACTCTAAATCTTACAATTTGTTCTCGTTTAGGCATCACATCGAACACCTAGTGAGCATGATTTTATACCAATAACAATCAAGTTCATGACTAACTATTTAGCCAAGATTAACATCATTTTCAAATTTATTTTATCTAGCATGCATAGTAACACCTAGATTCACTTCATAAAAATCAATAATACTCGTTTTATGATCAAGATTTCAATGTATCTCATCATCCTACAAAACCCATTTAACACCTAAATGGGTGATTATGGATTTCTTACTTATGAACACAAATTTAACAATTTATTGACTAAGGTTTACTCCTAGACATGATTTCTTTCCTAATCTCATCCAACATCAAACATCCAAGCTAAATTTCGAATTTCATATGTTCATATAGAACTCAAGATGAAACCAAATAACCAAAATTAAGCATACCTTAAGATCCTTTCGCGAAGTGATCACTAATTTGAGTTTGGATTTTGATTTGGAACTGATTTCCCCTTACAATCTGATGGAATTGCAAGAACTAGGGTTCAAATGGGGAAGCTTGTTCGTCCCCTGCGTTTTTCCTTCGACCAGAACACTCCAAGTGTGTGTTTTGGATTTTAAGTTTTTATGTAATAAAAACCAAATTTCAAATTTGTCACTTTTGGTCCCTCTACTTATTCCCAAGTTTTATTTTGGGTATTTTAACCTTGTTTTCCTTAATATTTCAAGGCACATAATTAACTAGGTTAAATTTTTCCTAGTTATTTTATCCTTAATTGTGACCAACATATTTGTTATGGTCATTTATAAAATTCCTAATATTTTCGGGGTGTTACAAGTCTACGCCCCTTAAATAGGTTTCGTCCCCGAAACCTTCTTTAGGTAGTCCTTTGATTTGGACCAAACTAACTTAGTCTTGTTTTTAAGGCATTCTTTCTTTTTGTCAAAGGTTATTCTTTACCTTGACGCATGCGTCTTTCACGTGTAAGTCCTCACGGACTGTAACTTGTATTTCTTATTTTGTCACCTATTTGACCCAATTGTCAATTGACCACTCCATAGAATGAGTTTGTTAACATGTTTGCCCCAAACTAATCTTATATTGACAAGTGTTTTGTATAAATCACGTTACTATTTTGACTTTGGATGGTCTTATCGGCTAGATTGGTTAATCACCGTCATTTCATGCCCTGTTGTTCGGGTCTTCCACATTGCCATATTCGGCCTTACTTGAGTTCATGATCTCATATCCTGTAACTCACGCTACGACATGATTATATTCTGTATTTCTATATCACTCTTGTGACTATGATCGCATCGCATCACGTCATATTTAAGTTTTTATAAACTTTTCATTATCAAAAATCTTCTTTCGAACATAGCGTCTCACACCTATCGGTGTTGAGACCTATATTCTTTAATATTAACTATTTTCTAATTTATCTATAATATTCATATTTGTTAAACGTCACTTGTCACTAAAACTGAATTTTAGTTTAACGTCTATCTCTTTAACTTATGTCAAATTCTCGTACCCAGGAATTGACGACAAGAATTTATTCTTTTCCGCTCTTATATTATGCGAGGAATCGTAACTAATCCCCATGCTTTACCCAAGTGACTCGTATGTTCTTTTGCTTAACCTCGTAGGTTATTCCGTTAGGCTTTCACCCCTTTTTGGTTTATTTCCTTCTATTGCTGACGCGTGGTTCGCTTAGTCCTTTAAACTCTTACCTTGTTTATAATCTCAAAGGTTATGATGATCCCATAGATCATCTTTTGCTTGTATCATTTCATATTCTTAGAATTACATTTCTGGTGTCAGGGCACCCTTTTCAAGCCTAAAACTTATTCATTTTCATTTTCGAATTTTATCGATTTGACCGTAGTCTAAGGCTACACCCGTTTTCTTTAAAACTATTCTTCCGACTCTATGACTTCTTCCGTCACGTCGGTTTGTTCTTCGCTTATCGTTATCCGGTTCATACTTATTTTTCTTTATCGCCCGTTACCCGGGTTCTTTATCTTAATATTTTTTTAACTCTCCAGTTTCACTGGTTTACGTTTTCCTTTATTATAAAACATTTTACTTATTTGATCTGAACATCCGTCTTTCTTTTGTTAGCGACCCTTAGGTCCATCTCTTTTATTAATATCCTGAAGGTCCATTTCATAAGCCTTATTTGATAAAACCACTATTATTGTTATATGGCTTTTGGGGTTTTACCCATTTTCGTTCTAACACTTTTAATACGTTTATTTCACTAATCTTTTATACAATCACACCCATCAGTGTGATCATCATTCTTCCTAGTAAGGATTTGATTAATAATGTTTTACTTGGGTGGTTATTCATACCCAAGTTTCTAAATCCGCATTTATTGATACTTTATTATTCGTAGTAGCGAATAATATGTATCATCCATTTAGTTTTCCTGTAGGGTATTTTCTGCCCAAGTCTTAATTTCTCGTTCATGACCTTAATCCATTATGTAATTGTTACCTAACGTTAATTTGTTGTAATTTTATAACATGTACCTGCGTTACTCACCCCGATGGGTTTTCTCCCAACTCGTTCATCTCTTCTTTCCTTGCCGCCATCATGGTGACTTGTAACCCTTCCATGATTCCGGGTTACACGGCTTCAATAGCCTTTCCGACTCCCCCTAGATCCCTTTTTGCACGTCTCCTCAGTCATGAGGGTTATCGTATCATCGCCAACTGCGGTTGACATCATTCCATTGTAAGAATAACCAAATTTAACTTATTTCATTTTATTATTCCATATCGTTGTATGGAATTTACCCACATCGTTTATATTGATAAACGATGTTTCTACGTGTTTTATTAGGTTTAGACAAGTATATAACCTTGTCTTCACCGCTTACTTACTAGTTACTATTACAAATCCCGGGTTCGGGTGAAATTACACTCCTTCCCAATACGACGTTTGTTCGCTTCAGTAAGTTCCCGGGTTTGAGTGTACGCACACTCCTTCCCATTATGACACTTATCTTTCATTGCATTCCTGGGTTCGAGTGTACGCGCACTCCTTCCCATTGCAATATTTATCGAGATTACTTTTATCCCGATTTCACATACTCGCCATTATTTATTTATTTATATATATACATACATATATATATTTTTCTTTTACATAATTCATTCATTTCTCTAGTCATATATGCCCATATGCAACTATCGTTCATTGTGTGAATTGTTGCATTCTACTTATCTTATCGTAACTTAGAACGTGTACCTGATTGATACTCGCCCTGATGTACTCCGTTGTATCAAGTCATCACTTGACTTAGGTTCTTTGCTAGCATGTTCTTTGTCATGCTTCCGAACCTTCCGCCCTTTAGATTATTTATCCCCCGTCATCTTCAGATGCGGTCATCATATCATTCGAACATTTCCAATTTATTACTAATCTTGCTATTCAATGTTGCCCGTATTGTTATACGAGACATTCAAATATACTTACTTTACAAGTACTTATTTTATATTCAATCTATGATTAGGATTTATACTACCTAATAATCTTTTATCGACACTAGACATCTCGAATCTGCAATGTTTATGTCAATCGATAAACATTTCATTTCATTATCATTGGCATCTTTCACTTTGATTTAGCCAAGTTTGTAACTTGCTTAAACCATTCGTGTTTAGTGCACTTTCCGGGTTTGAGTGTAATAACACACCCTTCCCATGCACGTTAATTCATATACTTTTCCTAATATTTTGTTACAATCTACTAATATAAATAATTCTTACCGGATGTTTGATCAAGCTTCGAACCGAACACACTTTGTTAACAACCTTGAGCTCTGATTACCAACTTGTAACACCCGTCTCATTGTTAGGATTTTAACATAAAATACGCATTTTTAAAAGAATGCATCATTTCAAAGGTTATACAAAATAATAAGATTTCATCACGATAGTATCTTAGTTAACTAACTAACTAACTAGTTTAAACATGAGAGACATCAAGTTAAGTGTTTACAAAATAAACATTGTCTACAAGAAATTTAGATTAACGCGGAAGCTTCAAAACGATGTGTTCGGTTCTTGAATTCATGCTTGATCGCCATCCGGAGTGAGACCAACATCACCTAATGTCAAAACCATGTTAATTGTTAGTTTTGACAACGTTAAAACACGTATAATCAAGTTCTAATGCCAAACAATGAAAACAAAATAAAATTTCTGAATTATGGGTCTGTCGCGCCCCGCAACAGATCCCGTCTAGGCTTACGCGGCCCGCGACCGACGTCGCATGACGCGACCGCGAGTCTGCTATGGTGTCGCGCGACGCGACACCCTATTTTCGACAGCAGGTTGCTTGGTTTGAGCTGCAGTTGCCCAGCTCCAATTAATAACCAAATTCTAACTTAAAATCTTCATAACTTTCGTTCTACAAGTCCGTTTTTCGCGATTCTTTTTCCTACGTGTCCGTAATTTAAATACGGACCCGTTTAATATCATTACGTGCGTAAAATCTCGTTTATAGACTAATCGCCTAAGAATTCCCTTTTATTATTTATTCGACCAGTTTGGGTATACGTCAAACTTTACATAAGTTACTCATAATGGTTTCTAAATAAAATTTACCCCTTTTTACCTGGGCTTGTCAACATTGGTGTTCACTACCATTCCTAAAACTTTTGCACACAATATGTTGTGCTTGTTATGAACAATTTCGATCAAATACATTGTTAATAATCAACAAATTATAATACTTTTCTTTTGACCCATATCATGGGTTCTTTCAAGAAAAGTTATGCTCTTGGCGCGTCCGTTCAACGGACTACTTTTTTTTTATGATTCATAATCAATGAGTGACTATCTAACACACTTCAACACTACCAATTTACCTAATATTTGACCCGTTTGGTTGTCTAACGAAAACCACCACTATACGACATGCCAAACTTATTTTAACCAACATTTGACCCGTTTGTCTATCTAGTGAACTTTGTCACTTCAACTATTTATCAAGTTTACATAACAATTCTAACACGTAGTTAACTAACAAAATTACATGATCAAACATAAAGTAACGGAACCGTGGTTACGTACTTGCATAATTCATTGTTATTGATTTCTAACCATAATTACCCATTCTCGGGCTTGTCCATCTTAGCGTATCACTTCCATTCCATGGTTTACGCTTTTATAACTCAAATTTAACGACTGACTTTCAAGTCACTTCGAACATTACCATTTCGGCCATTAATTTAACCCGTTCTTTATCTAGTGAATTACATCACTTTATATACATTCCAAACATGACTAATTAAACAATATTATCAATAAACATATCTGACCAACTATTTATTTTAACCGTTTGGTTTGTCGAGTGAATTCCATCACTTCTTAGGCTTACCAAACGATTACAATTTCACCATTTCAACATCATACATATCCCAACTATTTAATTTGACCCGTTTGGTTTGTCGAGTGAATTCCATCACTTCTTAGACTTACCAAACGCAACTATTTTCGTTATAACAACATTAAACATATCTATGACTAGGCTTGTCTACATAAATGTAAAGAGACGACAAGTCGCGTACCTTTCAAAGCATATCCTTCAAGCTAGCGTCCGCTCGACTTGACTGCTTGAAGATTTAACCATCGTGCCTGTAGAGTTCAACTAACATCGTGCTTAGAACTCTTATTATTTCTTATAACGCATAATTCACCATACGATTTGAACATGCATTTTTACTCTAAATCTTACAATTTGTTCTCGTTTAGGCATTACATCGAACACCTAGTGAGCATGATTTTATACCAATAACAATCAAGTTCATGACTAACTATTTAGCCAAGATTAACATCATTTTTAAATTTATTTTATCTAGCATGCATAGTAACACCTAGATTCACTTCATAAAAATCAATAATATTCGTTTTATGATCAAGATTTCAATGTATCTCATCATCCTACAAAACCCATTTAACACCTAAATGGGTGATTATGGATTTCTTACTTATGAACACAAATTCAACAATTTATTGACTAGGGTTTACTCCTAGACTTGATTTCTTTCCTAATCTCATCCAACATCAAACATCCAAGCTAAATTTCGAATTTCATATGTTTATCTAGAACTCAAGATGAAACCAAATAACCAAAATTAAGCATACCTTATGATCCTTTCGCGAAGGTGATCACTAATTCGAGTTTGGATTTTGATTTGGAACTGATTTCCCCTTGCAATTTGATGGAATTGCAAGAACTAGGGTTCAAATGGGGAAGCTTGTTCGCCCTCTGCGTTTTTCCTTCGACCAGAACACACCAAGTGTGTGTTTTGGATTTTGAATTTTTATTTAATAAAAACCAAATTTCAATTTTGTCACTTTTGGTCCCTCTACTTATTCTCAAGTTTTATTTTGGGTATTTTAACCTTGTTTTCCTTAATATTTCAAGACACATAATTAACTAGGTTAAATTTTTCGTAGTTATTTTATCCTTAATTGTGACCAACATATTTGTTATGGTCATTTATAAAATTCCTAATATCTTCGGGGTGTTACACAAGGATATAGCACATCACCTCAAAATGTATAACCTTTATAGCACTTAACGGATCCAATTGACTAATATCTAAGCCATAATCCCCCAAAAATAAATTCCAACAATAACCTAGATAAAGGAAACCGAATACCGGAGAAGTTGAAATGTTTTTATAAAACCCAACGTAACTAGCTATACAATCCGTAATTAGGTGGTCCAGATCCAGTGCAAAGGGAGGATAAAAAATATAGTCGACGAATTTACGACAGAAAGCATCAACGACCTCCTGATCAAGGAAGGAAGTATGAAGACCCATATCCTTCTTACTCATAATAAGAAAACCCTAAAGACACAAGATAAAGTAGAAGAAGAATTAGATAGGGCTAACATTATGGTCGAAGGAAGAAGATACGTTGGAAGAAGAAGAAGAAAACCAGGAAGAAAGTAGAAGGAGAATGAACAAAAAGGAAACAGAAACCTAGTTAAAGGGGGGATGATTAGACAAGCAACTGAAAGGGCAACAAGATATTTTCTCCCCCAATGATAGCTGGACACGTCAACCAAGGGAACACCTAGGGTAATTATGGCCTCCTCGGGAAATACAAAACAAGTTAGAAGAATTAGTTCGGACAACCAAAGAAGTCCAAAGGTATATATACAACAGTACAATAAACCTTTGAACTGGGGGGCTATTGGTGTTAGTAGCCTTCTGTCACACCCGGATATTTCCACGTAGTACCGGTGGGCCCGGTGGGGAGTATCGTGACATAGTTGATATCATCATAGTCTATTAATCACAGTTCAATGCACAACGGAAGTCTAAAGTATTAATTATACAAACGGAATTGAAAGTAACATAAAATATTACACAACGGATTGCAAGTGGATCCACAGGCGGATCTAAAATAAAAAGAAATGTTGTTCAACAGATTTAAGCATCAAAAGCTTGCAAGACTCTTTATTTGATACTAGGAGTAGCCAGCCCATTACGCGTAGTACCTGCACTTAACCTTTTTAAAAAATACGCCAGTTTACACTGGTAAATACAATTAACTGACCCTTTTGAAAAGTGTTTATAAAAATTAATTTAAATGCACAAGGCACAAATATTCTTTTATAACTTGGGACAATTATTTAAAATAATCTTGTATATAGTTTTACATGTTTGTCGTCCACTCGGGACCCGGTTAGAAGAGCCGGATTAGATTAATAGACACACCACAAGTA
The DNA here is from genome assembly GCA_030545235.1 of Helianthus tuberosus. Taxonomy (NCBI): domain Eukaryota; kingdom Viridiplantae; phylum Streptophyta; class Magnoliopsida; order Asterales; family Asteraceae; genus Helianthus; species Helianthus tuberosus. Next base: position 57,328,710 of record CM060406.1, read on the forward strand.
TAAGCCCACAAGAGAGTGAGATACCGTTTATACATACGCAACTGTCAGGTGTATGCCTACACCTCGTGCTTAAGCCGTGACCATTTCCAATAAATGAGCCGAGGATATCCAGGACATGGTCATTAACCCCCCAAAGGCATTGCATCAAACAAAACAAATTAAAACGGGTTATGTAAATTTATTAATCACAATCCGATTTAAATAATTTCATACCCGACCAAGCGGTATTATTATAATACCGTATCCCAAGCCCGTATAACGGAAAATAAGTTAAAAGTATTTACATGAGCAAAAATATAAATTTATCCTCAACCGTATATCAATCAACAAGTACAAGTATCTTTTACTGGGCTCCTAATCTGGAACGAAGGTTTTAATAACCTATTAGATTCCTAACAGGTCTTATTTAAGTTTTAATTTAGACCGGTTAGTTTCAATGAAAGGCTTACGGTTCAAAACCCAAGATTAAGCGAAGACCGGATTAGAAAGTGATTTAGACCCGACAAGTATGAAGACTTGTATAACATGGGTAAACTAAACACATTCTGGATTTTGAAGTGAAAATGATAAGGTTTGACCCGTTTCGGTTAATTTATGCAAACTAGTTACATAAACCGTACCGATCGCGAAAATGCATAACGGTTAACCAAATGAGTCATGTACAGGTTCCACAAGTTAATATGCTTAGAATATGTTGTGATATCAGTAGGATATCTTCCATTATGCCCAAAACGAATTTATAATCAATTTAAGCCCCGTAGGGGTATTTTGGTCATTTTAGAGATTATAAAAGAGGTTAAATAGTAATCTTAGGTTCTGGTCTAAAATTATCAGTAAAAATATTTATTTTTACAAGTTATATCAGTAAGATATTGTATATATTTGAAATTTATCATTTGTAGCCAAACTATGCACCGCGGGGGCATTTTGGTCATTTCACATAAGCTTTAAGGGTCAAATTTGGAAATCTGAGTTCAAAACTTCTACTTACTGTTAAAGTATAAAAAAAATTGCTTATAATATCAGTAGGTAATGAATCTTAAGTGTCAAATATATTTTTAACACATACTATGCGTTTAAAAAGCGTAAAGGTCGGTATTTGACAGTTTTTGGATTATTTAAGGAAATCTGAGATTTTGATCAGTCTCTAAAGCTTAAAATATTTTATTTAACATATGAAATCAGTATAAAAAGGTTTGGTATCAAAATGTTATGTAAAACTCTTTTTATCAAAGAAAATGGCAATTTCATCAATACCGAATTTACATTAAAACTCTATAATATAATCAGTTTAAAATTTGGAAAAAATTTCCAAAAATCCCTAAATATTATATTATATCAGTGGGTAGAAAGTTTGGTGCCAAAATTTGGGTTTAAATATGATTTATACTAAAAATGCCATTAAATTAATAAAAAGCTTTTGATTTACGATATTGAGCATAACTCTTATTCCAGACCGTAAACTGATGTCAAATTTTTAGGACATGCTTATAAATAAGTAATAAAGGATTTTGTCCTCTCACATTTTCAAAAATCTCAATTTTATAACAAAAGGGCATAATGGTCAACTTTTAAGTATTTTACGGAAACATGCAAATGATTCAGATTTAAAAGAGACCATATAGTATAATCTCAGAGGGTTATACTAACATGTAATATGGTCCTAAAGGAACCCTAAGGCATATCTAAACTAAGCTAAATCGGGTAAGAACTGAAAGTCAAAGCAAAAAGTCTACTTTTGCGACTTTCGGTTGCGAACCGAGCCTAAACTCAGAATTGTCGGGTTGAACATGCCTAAACATGTTCTTATATTATTTACCAAGTTATTTTAGTGTTAAAACATGTTCCATAACCTCTGCATTATAAGTTATGAATTAATTTGCAAAAACTGATTCTGTTGACTTTTTATTAATAAGTTTGACCCGACATTAGACTGACATAACGTGATAATTAGGAGGTTCCCTTTTAAGGGTTTATTACCTACATAATTACCAACACATAGCCACTTTTAATTCGAATAATGGCTGGACTGTTTGTGATTAATCACAAAGTCAAAGCAGAATTATGCTAACTTTGACTTTTGGTCATTAAACTAATAAAACCTTAATTAAAGAAGCTAAGTACACTTACAATGGTCCTTAGCACGAAAGTTTGAACTAATAGAGCCTCCTTAAAGACCAGGTTGCTCCAGAGAACTTGTTTTGAGAAATTCTTGAAGTGTGAATGAACAAGTGAAGGAATGAGGCCTTTATATAGGATTTCAAGTGTTCTAGGATCAAGGCAAGTGTCCCCCAGGTGAAATCTGATGCATACATGTGTTTAGTGGTTTTTGGAAACTAGTTGCATGCTGCTGTTTACGTTTACAGGTTGCAGAAAATCCAGAACAGATTTCAGGTTGCATAGCTGGGCAGCTGCCAGTTCTGGCTGGAAACCAGTCTTCGTCGCGCCACGCGCCAGACCAGGCTAGACCTGGCGCGCTACGCGAGGGGGAGTGTTTTCAAATTGTTTTGTTTTGTTGCATGATCAGTCCCTGCACTCTTATTACTAGATAATCTGACATTTTCAGCATGCATGGTCAGTGAAAACAGGTCAGGGGTGTTTTAGGGAGTGTAGCCATGCATTTGTAAGTCTTGGACATATTGAAAAAGTCTCCGGAGACTAGAATTGTGATTATTACACTTTTAACCCCTATTCTTGGAAACTTCAATTTACAACCCAATTTTGAACCAGATCTTTATGAAACTTTTATCAGATGTACATGAGGGTATGATAATGTATTACAAAGCTTTTGGAATGTTAAAAGGTCACTCAGAGGTAAGAATTGATATGTTGACACTTTTAACCCCTTTGCTTTGTAACTTTTGATTTACAAGCGCAAACGACTTCTAAGGTCCGACAATTAAATCAATAGTGAATAAAAATATTATACAAAGTAATTCAGAGGCACAAATTTGGCATGTTGATGCTTCTGGTCCTTCTAATTACATCCTTACATTGTTTGACAGCTTTAGTCCCTTAAGATATCTTTGATCACGATCAGGGTTTATGACACGTGTCACCACTGTATGGGACATGATTTTACGAGGTGTTACATCCTCACCCCCCTTAAAAGAAATCTCGACCTCGAGATTTACTGGAATAAATGAGGGTATTTCTGCTTCATTGTGGATTCAAGCTCCCACGTGTATTCTGGGCCTCTACGGGCATCCCATTTTACCTTCACAATGGGCACATGCTTTCTTCGAAGCTTTTTAATCTGTCGATCTTTGATTGACAAAGGTTTTTCAACGAACTTCAAGCTCTCATCTATCTGCACGTCCTTGTGCGACATGGCTAGCGATTCATCGGCTAGACATTTCTTTAAATTGCAAATGTGAAATACATTATGAATTCCACTAAGCTCTTCAGGCAGATTTAGCTTGTAGGCCACGGTTCCGACACATTCGATGATCTCGAATGGCCCTATGTATCTTGGGCTCAACTTGCCTTTCTTACCAAAATGAATCACCCCTTTCCAGGGTGATACTTTAAGTAGCACTTTATCTCCTACCTCGAATTTCAGAGGTTTACGCCTTTTATCCATGTAGCTTTTCTGCCTATCCCTGGCAGCTTTGAGACGATCACGGATCTGAACAATCTTGTCCGTCGTCTCCAGGACTATATCAGGTCCTGACAGTTGGACATCTCCAACTTCCGCCCAACAAACTGGCGTTCTACACTTTCTTCTATACAAAGCTTCGAAAGGCGTTGCCTGAATACTCGAATGATAGCTATTAATGTACGAAAACTCAATCAACGGAAGATGGTCATCCCAACTTCCCCCTAGATCAATAACACAAGCCCTGAGCATATCCTCGAGTGTTTGAATTGTACGTTCGCTTTGACCATCTGTCTGAGGATGATAAGCAGTGCTGAAGTTTAAACGAGTGCCTAATGATTGCTGAAAGCTTTTCCAAAAATGAGACGTGTATCTAGTATCTCTATCAGAGATAATAGATACTGGCACTCCGTGAAGAGCTACAATCTCATCCACGTACAGCTGAGCTAACTTGTCAGAGCTGTGAGTTTCTTTAATCGGCAAGAAGTGGGCTGACTTAGTCAACCTGTCGACTATAACCCAAATAGTATCATTTCCTTGCTTTGTCTTTGGTAACTTAGTGATGAAATCCATGGTTACCATTTCCCATTTCCATGTGGGAAGTTCAGGCTGTTGTAACAAACCTGACGGCTTTTGATGTTCTGCTTTAACTTGAGCGCATGTTAGACATTTAGCCACATAAGTGGCTATAGATTTCTTCAAACCTATCCACCAATAATTTGCCTTTAAATACTGGTACATCTTATCATTGCCAGGATGAACTGAATATTTGGAGCTATGAGCTTCTTGAAGAATCACATCTCGAAGTCCTTCATAAATTGGAACCCATATTCGACCATTCAATCTTAGGATTCCATCCTTGCCATATGATAATTGTTCAGCATTTATGCCTAACTTCTCATTCGGATAGTTAGCTTCTAATACAACTTCCTTTTGAGCGGCTAACAACCTCTCATTCAAGCTGTTTTTCAATTCAATGCTCTTGGCGTTGATCCTAATAGGCTTAACCCCGTTGAAACGTTCTCACCAGCTTGACAGTGGCTGCCTTAACTTTCGGGACGAAAGTTCTTAGAACTTGGGGATAATGTGACACTCTGGATTTTCCCGAACAACCTTCTTGTTTCAGTATTTCGTGTACATATTATTAAATGAAAGTTTGTGATTTATCTTGATGTGCTATGTGTTGATAATGTGTACGTATGGTGTATAGTTATGTATATATGTGTATTAGTGAGCCGAGCCGAGACCCCTCCCTTGCACACTATGGGCTGCCAACCTACCTACCCAGCCCAACAACACAAGGACCCGACTCGAGACCACTCGGTCTCGAGTAAACAGTGACAGATGGGCCGCAACCTCCCTTAGCCCACTCGGAAACCCACTTAGGGTGCATCACCTTCTATATAAACCTAAAACACTCACACACTCTCCTTTACACTCTCTCTCTCTCTTCATCCTCACTCCCCCTCTCTTTCTAGAAAACCTTAAACCCTAACAATCAAGCATCACCCCTCCCCTCCTTTCTCTCGGACCAAACCGGTGACAACACTAGAACTCTCGGCTCAAGCTTGGAATCATTCGGAAGTTCACTCATCAATCCTTTATACCCTCACACTTAGAGTATCTAGCCGGTTAGTGTCTCTTTTAGTTTCTATTGGCAAAATACATGGAAAATTGTTGTTTATCTGTGATAAAGGTGTTTGCTTGATGATATGAGCATTATGTTTTGCTTGATTTAAGTGATGAAAAGGTTCCTTCATGATGATATGTGAACGGTTTGGTAGAAGTATGATAATAAAAGTGATGTGTTAAAGTTGGTAATAAGGTTTGATACATGACTAGGGTGTTATATGAGGCAAACATGATTTATGAATTGGTGATGGTAAATAATTGCTGAAAATGCTTCCAAAGTTGCAAGTATAGATCTAGGATAACATGTTTCGGGTCAGTTTGAATGATTATGCATGATGAATAATTTGAATGTATGATGAACAACATGGATATGAGTTAAAGGTGCCTTGAATATTTGAAAAACTTGTTGTTTGATCCAATTTGGTTAATTGTTAGACAAAGAAACATGTTTATGCATTATCATTGGATAGTACATAGGATCATGAAATGGGAATTCTATTGGATAGTACGATTGTGCAACATTCTAGAAGCAGCAGGTGTTGGAGTCGAAACCCTTGGTCTCGACTAGAAACCATTGAGTTCAACTCGAGACCGTGGTGATTGCGACTCGAGATCTCGACCAAACCACTCAAAGCAGACTTCAGGGACTCGAGATCATCATGGTCTCGACTCGAGACGGGTCTCGAGACCTCTGAGGTTGTGACTCATGCCAACACCACTCGAGACCAGAAGTTCATGACTCGAGACCTCCTGGTTGTGACTCGAGACCGCATGATCTCGAGTCGAGACCACCTTGTCTCGACTGGGCTGCCTACCTGGGTTATTGGGCCACCATGTGTTTTGTTTGGGCTGCCTGTTCGACTGGACGATGTGTTAACTGTTACTGTACAATTATTAGAGTAGGCCCAATAACTCAACAGATAATTGTATGTATACTATGTGTTAGCTATGTGTAGAATATACGTGACTTGCCTGTACCCAACCTGACCTATACTGGCAACCATGCTAGGGCGTGGTGACCAGCGTGCGTGACCAAGTAAACTAATCTGCCGAGCAACCCAAGGTGAGTTCACAACTATTAAAGCATTCGTTCCCGGTGGTTTGGGAAACGGAAACTTAAACAACGCTATCCCCTCGTAAGGGATACAAACCTACTTTCTTCCCCTTAAGTGGGACTCTTAGTTAATTACTGTTTATACGGAATGCAACGAGCAACACTAAAGCGAAACTCTATCACTCAAGTCCCTACCATTTAATACCATTAGTCGTTGGGGCCTGGCGAACGGGTTATTAGTTAATAGCGCTATTTAGGTCTAACCAGCCTCACACCGACCCTTGTTACTGGGAACGGGAGTGAACTAATGTACTCAGGCAAACTGTCAATGATGATAGAACATTGACAAACGGGGCACTGCGGAAACGTACGGTTAAGTAAGTATTCGGTATTGTAAAACAGTTTAGTAGCTTACTTATGGGGTAGCTCCCCATGGCATGTATAAACGGATAAAATTAACTGGTGAAACAAGTTTTTGGTAATTAAAAACTGGATAACTCGTGGACTCGCCAACATTTTTGTTGACACTCTACTGCATGCTTTGCAGGTACCCAGTGACTCAGGAGCTTGCAGCTTGGGAATGTGTAGTGGTCGTCTAACCCATGTGTTGGGTTCTAAATAATCTTGAACTATGAACTTTGTTTTGAAACTGTTTGGTTTATGCTTCCGCTGCTTACTTAAACTGTTATTTGAACTTAAACTTTTAAAACTTTAAACTATGATGTTTACTAACTATTGTGGCTGGTGAACATTTTACTATTAACCAATGCTCAGTATAATTGGTGGCTGGATCCTGGTCAGTCACGCCTCCAAGTGGTGGTATTCCGCATGTGGGTTTTGGGGGTGTGACAGATTGGTATCAGAGCCATTGGTTATAGTGAACTCGGTTTTTAAAAGAAAGTCTTTTTGAGAAAAAACCAGACTATAACCCGTGACTCGTAACGACACTACACTCCAAGGGCAAGACTCAACGTACTAGACCCCATAGCTTGGACTGGTGTTTATTTGCTGGATTACTTTATGATTTATGTTCTACTATACGTACTGGTATACCTAGCTAGATAGACACACCCCTCTTCTATCTTATTCTCGCTACATTACGACATAACACTCATACTGTGTTTTCTGGTTATGAAGACAATGAGTGGACGCGGAAGAGGAAACGTTAACATGACTCAGGCTCAGTTCACTAACTTGCTCAACACGGTGGCTGCAGCTTTCGCAGCTCACCCGGGAGGTAAACTCGTTATTTTAGGATGTTTAGATCCTACCCCCGCATCGTCTTTTCACCTCTAAGCCTATCCGCTTCGCTTCTCACGACAGGTCAGCCTGCGCCTGCGCAACCATGTGTTTGCACTTTCAAAACCTTCACGGATTGCAAGCCTCTCCCTTTCAATGGCACTGAGGGTGCCATAGGTCTTCTACACTAGATTGAGAAGGCTGAAGCTATTTTCGCTGTCTGCGAGTGTCCCCCTGCTAATTGGGTAAAGTTTGCTACTGGTACGCTTGGAGGAAACGCGCTTTCATGGTGGAAGGCGCAGATTCAGATGCTTGGTTTGGAGACTGCGAATGCTACTGCTTGGGAAGATTTCAAGGACATGATCAAGGAGGAGTATTATCACAGGGATGACATCCACAAACTCGAAAACGAGTACTTTGAGCTCAAGATGATTGGATCAGAGATTGAGACCTACACCAAACAGTCCAATGACTATGCTGCACTTTGCCCAAACATGTCTCAACCTATGTATCGAAGGATCGAATTGTACATCAAAGGTTTGGCCCCAGAAATCCGGAGCCATGTGACCTCAGCTAACCTCAATACCATTCAGCCAGTGGTCCGTCTTGCTCACAAACTCACTGATCAGGCTGTGGAGGAGGGCAAGTTGCCCAAAAGGATAAATGCTACTGTTGGAACCTTTGGTGATAACAAGCGTAAATGGGAAGGAAATCAGAGCAAGGAAGCTAACCCCACTCAGACCCCGACTTAACAAAGGAAAACTGAAAACAACAAAGGCCCTCAACAACAGGGCGGCTATCGGGGAAACCACCCTAAGTGTAACAAGTGTAATCGACACCACAATGGGGCGTGTAGCAAAGGTCAGTGCCTGCGATGCAACAAAATGGGGCATGAAGCCAAAGACTGCAGGAGTCAGTTCCCAGCTAGGCAGAATCAACATCAACCACAGCAACATCAGCAGCAAGGAAACAACCGTGAATGTTACAAATGTGGGGCAATAGGGCACATGCGAAAGGATTGCCCTCAGCTGAACCAGAATCGCAACAACAATAATCAAGGTGCTGGAAACAACAACAACAACCAGGGAGCTGGAAACAATGCAAGAGCATTCGTGATTGGGGCTGGTGAAGCAAGGAACGACCCCAACGTGGTGGCGGGTAAGTTCCTACTTAATGATCGTTATGTTTCCATATTATTTGATTCTGGAGTAGATGCTAGTTATGTATCCCTACGTATTAGTAAGAAGCTTAAGTCCACTCTTACGCCTTTAATCTCTAAGCGTATCGTTGAAATAGCTAATGGTAGAAACCTTGAGGCCTCACACGTTATTCGTAACTGCAAACTAGAATTGTCTGGTCAGACCTTCCGTATCGATCTCTTCCCCATCGTTCTCGGAAGCTTCGACGTCGTCATTGGTATGGATTGGTTATCCAAGCATCGAGCTGAAATCCTCTGCCAAGAGAAAGTTGTTCGTATTCCCCGTCCTTCTGGCAAACCCCTTATCATTCAAGGTAACAAAGGCGGAGAAGTCACGGGCATCATTTCATTCTTAAAAGCCCAGAAGTGTTTACGAAAGGGGCACACCGCTATCTTAGCACTTGTCGCCGACACGCAGAAAAAGGAAAACAGGATTGAAGATTTTCCAGTTGTACGCGACTATCCCGAAGTATTTCCTGAAGAGCTACCTAGACTCCCTCCTCACCGTCAGGTCGAATTTCAAATCGAACTGGCTCCCGGAGCAGCACCTATAGCTCGTGCACCTTATCAACTAGCTCCCGCAGAACTAAAGGAACTTTCTACTCAACTACAGGAACTATTGGACAAAGGTTTTATCCGTCCTAGCTCGTCACCCTGGGGAGCCCCAGTGCTCTTTGTCAAAAAGAAGGATGGCACGTTTCGAATGTGCATTGATTACCGCGAACTAAACAAGGTTACCATCAAGAATCGTTATCCACTTCCCCGTATCGACGATCTGTTCGACCAGCTGCAAGGGTCGAGCTATTATTCCAAGATTGATCTGCGATCGGGCTATCACCAGCTGAGAGTCCGCGATGAGGACGTCTCTAAGACTGCTTTCAGAACCCGCTATGGTCACTACGAATTCCTTGTTATGCCTTTCGGAATGACTAACGCACCTGCGATCTTCATGGATCTCATGAACCGACTGTGCAAACCCTACCTCGACAAGTTCGTGATTGTGTTTATTGACGACATCCTAATTTACTCGAAGAGTCAAGAGGAGCATGAACAACACCTGCGTCTTATTCTCGAACTCCTTCGCAATGAGCAACTGTACGCGAAATTCTCGAAATGTGATTTCTGGCTTAGAGAAGTCCATTTACTTGGGCACATAGTCAATCAGGATGGGATTCACGTCGACCCCGCTAAGATTAAATCCATTAAGAATTGGCCTATACCTAAGACTCCGACCGAAGTTCGCCAATTCTTGGGACTGGCAGGATACTATCGAAGATTTATCAAGGGATTTTCAAAGATCGCTCAACCACTTACGACCCTCACTCAGAAAGGTGTTGCTTATAAATGGAATGATGCTCAGGAATCTGCCTTTCAGGAACTAAAGAAGAACCTTTGTAGTGCTCCTATTCTTTCCTTACCTGAAGGTACCGACGACTTTGTTGTTTACTGCGACGCTTCTATTCAAGGACTTGGTTGCGTGCTGATGCAACGCGAGAAGGTTATTGCTTACGCTTCGCGACAACTCAAGATCCACGAACGGAACTACACGACACATGATTTAGAATTCGGGGCTCTGGTCTTTGCGCTCAAGATTTGGAGACATTACTTATACGGTACCAAGTGCACGATTTACACCGATCACAAGAGCCTCCAACACATAATGGAACAAAAGGAGTTGAATATGCGGCAACGCCGGTGGGTCGAACTCCTAAATGACTACGAGTGTGCAATTAGATATCATCCAGGCAAGGCTAATGTGGTAGCCGATGCCCTCAGCAGAAAGGAAACCAAATATAAGCGTGTTCGTGCCCTACATCTCACCATCCACTCGAACCTCCCTAAGCAGATCCGAAATGCTTAGGTTGAAGCATTGAAAGCCGAGAACATCAGGGCTGAGTCCCTGTGAGGATCGAGGAAATGGCTAGAACAAAGGGAAGACGGCGCTTACTATGTGACCGGACGTATATGGGTCCCACTTTATGGAAATCTGCGTGAACTTGTGATGGACGAAACACACAAATCTCGTTACTCGGTACATCCTGGTTCGGATAAGATGTACCACGACCTCAAAACTACATACTAGTGGCCTAGAATGAAAGCCCACATAGCAACCTATGTCGGCAAGTGTTTGACTTGTGCGAGAGTCAAGACTGAGTATCAGAAACCATCAGGCCTACTCCAACAACCAGAGATCCCGAAATGGAAATGGGAACAAATTTCCATGGATTTTGTTACTGGCCTGCCTAGGTCTCAACGTGGAAATGACACCATTTGGGTGATAGTTGATCGATTAACTAAGTCTGCACACTTTTTGGCTATTAAAGAAACAGACAAGTTCTCTACCTTAGCAGAGGTATACTTAAAGGAAGTGGTTTCGAAGCACGGAGTGCCAACCTCTATTATTTCCGATCGAGATGCGCGTTTTACTTCTGAGTTGTGGTAAGCTATACACAAATCCTTTGGCTCACGTTTAGACATGAGCACCGCTTATCATCCATAAACGGATGGGCAGTCTGAACGCACCATCCAAACGCTTGAAGACATGCTTAGGGCATGTGTAATCGATTTTGGCAAGGGCTGGGAAAAACATCTACCGTTAGTAGAATTCTCCTACAACAACAGCTACCACACCAGCATTCAGGCAGCACCCTTCGAGGCATTGTACGGTCGCAAATGCCGATCACCCTTATGTTGGGCGGAAGTTAGCGAAAGCCAAATTACCGGCCCGGAACTTGTAGTCGAGACTACGGAAAGGATTGCTCAGATCAGACAACGCATGGCGGCAGCTCGTGACCGTCAGAAAAGATACGCTGATAAGGATAGGAAACCGCTAGAATTCTAGGTCAGTGACCGGGCTCTACTTAAAGTCTCACCCTGGAAGGGTGTGGTTCGTTTTGGAAAACGGGGCAAGCTTAATCCGCGATATGTCGGACCATTCGAAATTACCGAAAAGATTGGTAAGGTTGCTTACAGATTGAATCTGCCTGAAGAACAGAGTGCGGTGCACAACGTCTTTCATGTGTCTAATCTGAAGAAGTGTCTGTCAGATGAAACACTCATCATTCCTTTCAAGGAACTCACTATTGACGAACAGCTACACTTTACTGAGGAACCAATTGAGATCACGGATCGAGAGATCAAAACCCTCAAACGTAGCCAGATACCTCTCGTGCGAGTTCGTTGGAACTCGCGACGTTGCCCAGAGTTTACCTGGGAGCGGGAGGACCAGATGAAGCGCAAGTATCCCCAGTTGTTCCCTAATGAAACTCCCAGCACTGAAGCTACAACCGAATTTCGGGACGAAATTCCAAACTAACGGGGGGATAATGTGACACCCCGTTGAAACGTTCTCACCAGCTTGACAGTGGCTGCCTTAACTTTCGGGACGAAAGTTCTTAGAACTTGGGGATAATGTGACACTCTGGATTTTCCCGAACAACCTTCTTGTTTCAGTATTTCGTGTACATATTATTAAATGAAAGTTTGTGATTTATCTTGATGTGCTATGTGTTGATAATGTGTATGTATGGTGTATAGTTATGTATATATGTGTATTAGTGAGCAGAGCCGAGACCCCTCCCTTGCACACTATGGGCTGCCAACCTACCTACCCAGCCCAACAACACAAGGACCCGACTCGAGACCACTCGGTCTCGAGTAAACAGTGACAGATGGGCCGCAACCTCCCTTAGCCCACTCGGAAACCCACTTAGGGTGCATCACCTTCTATATAAACCTAAAACACTCACACACTCTCCTTTACACTCTCTCTCTCTCTCTTCATCCTCACCCCCCCTCTCTCTCTAGAAAACCTTAAACCCTAACAATCAAGCATCACCCCTCCCCTCCTTTCTCTCAGACCAAACCGATGACAACACTAGAACTCTCGACTCAAGCTTGGAATCATTTGGAAGTTCACTCATCAATCCTTTATACCCTCACACTTAGAGTATCTAGCCGGTTAGTGTCTCTTTTAGTTTCTATTGGCAAAATACATGGAAAATTGTTGTTTATCTGTGATAAAGGTGTTTGCTTGATGATATGAGCATTATGTTTTGCTTGATTTAAGTGATGAAAAGGTTCCTTCATGATGATATGTGAACGGTTTGGTAGAAGTATGATAATAAAAGTGATGTGTTAAAGTTGTTAATAAGGTTTGATACATGACTAGGGTGTTATATGAGGCAAACATGATTTATGAATTGGTGATGGTAAATAATTGCTGAAAATGCTTCCAAAGTTGCAAGTATAGATCTAGGATAACATGTTTCGGGTCAGTTTGAATGATTATGCATGATGAATAATTTGAATGTATGATGAACAACATGGATATGAGTTAAAGGTGCCTTGAATATTTGAAAAAACTTGTTGTTTGATCCAATTTGGTTAATTGTTAGACAAAGAAACATGTTTGTGCATTATCATTGGATAGTACATAGGATCATGAAATGGGAATTCTATTGGATAGTACGATTGTGCAACATTCTAGAAGCAGCAGGTGTTGGAGTCGAAACCCTTGGTCTCGACTAGAAACCATTGAGTTCAACTCGAGACCGTGGTGATTGCGACTCGAGATCTCGACCAAACCACTCAAAGCAGACTTTAGGGACTCGAGATCATCATGGTCTCGACTCGAGACGGGACTCGAGACCTTTGAGGTTGCGACTCATGCCAACACCACTCGAGACCAGAAGTTCATGACTCGAGACCTCCTGGTTGCGACTCGAGACCGCATGATCTCGAGTCGAGACCACCTTGTCTCGACTGGGCTGCCTACCTGGGTTATTGGGCCACCATGTGTTTTGTTTGGGCTGCCTGTTCGACTGGACGATGTGTTAACTGTTACTGTACAATTATTAGAGTAGGCCCAATAATTCAACAGATAATTATATGTATACTATGTGTTAGCTATGTGTAGAATATACGTGACTTGCCTGTACCCAACCTGACCTATACTGGCAACCATGCTAGGGCGTGGTGACCAGCGTGCGTGACCAAGTAAACTAATCTACCGAGCAACCCAAGGTGAGTTCACAACTATTAAAGCATGCGTTCCCGGTGGTTTGGGAAACGGAAACTTAAACAACGCTATCCCCTCGTAAGGGATACAAACCTACTTTCTTCCCCTTAAATGGGACTCTTAGTTAATTACTATTTATACGGAATGCAACGAGCAACACTAAACGAAACTCTATCACTCAAGTCACTACCATTTAATACCGATTAGTCGCCGGGGCCTGGCGAACGGGTTATTAGTTAATAGCGCTATTTAGGTCTAACCAGCCTCACACCGACCCTTGTTACTGGGAACGGGAGTGAACTAATGTACTCAGGCAAACCGTCAATGATGATAGAACATTGACAAACGAGGCACTTCGGAAACGTACGGTTAAGTAAGTATTTGGTATTGTAAAACAGTTTAGTAGCTTACTTATGGGGTAGCTCCCCATGGCATGTATAAACGGATAAAATTAACTGGTGAAACAAGTTTTTGGTAATTAAAAACTGGACAACTCGTGGACTCGCCAACATTTTTGTTGACACTCTACTGCATGCTTTGCAGGTACCCAGTGACTCAGGAGCTTGCAGCTTGGGAATGTGTAGTGGTCGTCTAACCCATGTGTTGGGTTCTAAATAATCTTGAACTATGAACTTTGTTTTGAAACTGTTTGGTTTATGCTTCCGCTGCTTACTTAAACTGTTATTTGAACTTAAACTTTTAAAACTTTAAACTATGATGTTTACTAACTATTGTGGCTGGTGAACATTTTACTATTAACCAATGCTCAGTATAATTGGTGGCTGGATCCTGGTCAGTCACGCCTCTAAGCGGTGGTATTCCGCATGTGGGGTTTGGGGGTGTGACATGGGACCCCAGTCAAATTTGACATTCTTGCGAGTCAGCGAAGTTAGAGGTGCTGCAATCCTTGAAAAGTTTTAGATGAAACGTCTATAGTATCCTGCTAGACCCAAGAAACTGCGTATCTCTGTAGGAGTTTTAGGCTCTTGCCAATTCATAATCGCTTAAATCTTAGCGGGATCCACCTGGATACCACGCTCACTCACTACATGTCCAAGAAATTGGACTTAACGAAGCCAAAACTCGCATTTAGGAAACTTGGCGTAGAGTTTCTCTTGCTGAAGAAGTTTAAGGATACACCGGAGATGTCTTTCATGATCGACTTGATTCTTTGAATAAATAAGAATGTCATCAATGAAGACAATGACAAACTTGTCTAAATATGGCTTGCAAACGCGATTCATGAGATCCATGAACGATGCTGTTGCATTAGTGAGCCCGAAAGGCATCACTAAGAACTCATAGTGACAATAGCGAGTTCTGAATGCGGTCTTGTGCACATCTTCGTCTCTGACCTTCAGCTGATGGTAACCTGACCTTAAATCAATCTTGGAGAAATAACTTGCCCCTTGCAGTTGATCGAACAGATCATCGATCCTGGGCAATGGATATCTGTTCTTGATTGTAACCTTGTTCAGCTCGCGATAATCAATGCATAGACGCATTGATCCGTCCTTTTTCTTCACAAACAGGATCGGTACTCCCCAAGGGGATGAGCTGGGGTGAATAAATCCCTTTGCCAACAAATCATCCAACTGAGTCCTTAACTCTTTCATCTCAGTCGGTGCCAATCGATAAAGTGCTCTTGCAACTGGTGTTGCTCCAGGAATGATGTCGATTCTGAACTCCACTTGCCTATCTGGAGGTAAACCAGGTAGTTCTTCAGGGAATACTTCTGGATATTCAGAAATAACAGGGATGTCTTCGATCTTGGGCTTTGGTTCATCAATAGTTACCTGTTCCATGTAAATGACACATCCTTTCTTCAAACACCTTAATGCCTTAAGCATAGACACTTGTTTAGGCAACCCATACTGAGTATCTCCTTGTATTGTAAGTGGTTCACCATAAGGAGTTTTAATAACCACTTGCTTCTTGTCACAAGAAATCTAAGCTTGATTAGAAGATAACCAATCCATGCCTATTACAATGTCGAATCCCTCCAGTTTCAATGGAAGCAAGGATAGAGGAAAATAGTGATTCCTAATGGATATAAAACATCCATCTAATACAGTTGAAGCAGTCTCTATGGTAACGTCGGCCAATTTTACTTCATATTTTATGCTTAGAGTTTTAACAGGCAGATTTAATAACTTACAAAATTTATTGTCTACAAAAGACTTGTCTGCTCCTGAATCAAACAATACTCTAGCATAAACATCATTGATAAGAAAGGTACCTGTTATCACATTGTCGTTCTGAACGGCTTCCTGAGCATTCATTTGAAAGACCCGAGCATTGGTCTTTTTAGCCTCCTCAGGCTTTCTTGGATTCTTAGGGCAATTGGTCTTGATGTGCCCCTTTTTGTTGCAACAATAACAAGTTGCATCTTTCAATTTCTTGCAATCCAAAGTCTTATGTTCTTTGGACTTGCAGATCCCACATCCAAAAGTCTTTGACTGTGACAGCGATTGTGATTTCGACTCCAACCTACACTTTCCAAAATGATGCTTCTGATAGGTCTTACATTTGGGTTTCTCACCCGACTGTTGGTTATCCTTTTTGAACCCTGAACGCTTCTTGTGATCTGAGTTCTCTTTCTTTCTCTTATTGGAGTGATGAGAACTCTCATCCTCCTGCTTTCGCTTCCCATCATCAGAAACCTTGACAAACTTGTTTCTGATAGCATCCAAGGTGAGGGATAGAGACAGATCTGCCACTGACCTAAACGTAGTAGGTCTGGATGCTTTCACATTCCCTTTGATCTCTGGAGCTAAACCCCCGATAAAACGAGCTATGCGCTTCGACTCCGGTGTGACCAAGTAAGGAACCAATCGAGACATGGTGTTAAAGCTTGTAAGATACGCATGACAATCCAAGTTTTTCATGACCAATGTCAAGAAGTCTGTCTCGATTTTCTCAACTTCATGTTGAGGACACAAATTTTCTTTGATTAGAGCAACAAACTGATCCCAAGTCAAGTTATACAACAGGATCTTCCCTGTAGCTTGGATTAGGGACCTCCACCAAGCTAAAGCTTCACCTTCTCAATGTCCTGTTCTGCACAACCACTAATATCAACCAGTGTATCCATCTCATCGAGCCAAGTCATACAATCAATGGCTCCTTTCTCCCCTATGAAGTCTCTGGGCTTGCAGGAGACAAAATATTTGTAGGAACAGGTCTTAACACGCGGCTCCTGATTGAGCACAATTTGCTTAGATGGAACACTTCTTTGATTTGACGAATGATGAGAATCGTCCTTATGAGATACATGAGTCTTGGAGGGTGGTTTAGAATGAGGTACAGATAGGGTCTTGCTACGAGTACCACTCGATTCCTTGAATTGCCTGTCCATCGCTCGAGTGACGGCATTATCAATCATAGCTTGTAAATCTGCACCGGCTACATTAATTCTGGTGGTATCATTATTCTCCCGCGGATGACTGTTAACTTCTTCTGATTCAGCCATGTAGCTTGATTGCTACATAAAACAATTGGCAATATTTCATTCAAAAATTTTATTATGGAATTGTCATTTTGACAATTCATTAACCATGGTAAATACAACCCATATTGGTTATTCTGTTAGTCATTTCTATTTAGGATTTTTATTATAATTTATCCCTGGTTATAAACCATTAAAGATATTAGAGTGGCACAAAAGGCCTAGTAACAAGGACAAATTTTAAAATTTAATAGCCATGATTTTATAAGATCGAGGCATTAAGGTTTGAACATAGTTCATTTCCTTTTCTTGACAGAGAGTCATAGACTACAACAGTCTTTTGTCTCAAAGGACAATAAGTATGGCCCATAGGCATTCCATTACTAATGGATGTTTGATTAAATAAAAATAAGGAATTTGAAAGAATCCAATATAAGGATGACAAGTGTGATTTTATCGTATCATTGTTGTCAGGAGTGCTAACATGTTTTCAGATGTTAACAAGGATTTATTTCTTAAAAAGGGACCACCATCATGGCCCTGTCTTAAAATAACACATGGGCTAGGTTTTACCATTAAGATTTTGTTTCAATATTTATTGGCAGGCTAATTATAAAATGAAATGTTATTTTGATTTATTTCATATAATATATTCATACATATAATGATAATTGAAATTTTAAATTAAATTATTCCAATAAATTGAAGAAGTACATAGATGCCCTAAACGGGACTTTTACATAATTAGCTTGCCCACACAGGGGCTAAAATGAAAATACAAGTCCGCGCAGGGACCAAGTGCATAAATAAATGTCCACACAGGGACTTAATTGAAATTTAAAATTACAAAACAAAATAAATAAGGAATTTCAATAATCCCTCTTCTTCTTCCCCTTTATTAAGTCTGCCAAACCCTTAAGTAGACCCCGGCGGCTTCTACGCTCCTCCTGAACCTCTCGTTCCACCTGGTTCAACCTCTGAAGGATTTCCTGCTGCTGCGGTGGTTGGATTTGTGGCGGCTGTTGATGCGGAGGTTGAGGAGGTGGTAGGTATTGATACCCATAGGCTGGGTACCTAGTTTGGTACGAAGCGAAGGGTCCTTCAGGGTGGAGAGCATTGTAATTTGCCGCTTCAAGGTACGGGTCGACGGTAGGGGCATTGTAGAAGCTGTAACCTGAATATGCCTGATGCTCAAATGGGTTATGCACCGCTGCATCGGCGTAGGAAGGGATTAGGTTATCATAACCCATTTGTGGTGCTGGTTCGACTGGCAGAGAGTCGACTTCAGAAACTGGGTTCGAAGGCCCACCCATTTGCGGGTCTTCATCTAGTTGCGGGTAGTGGCTGCCACTGGAGTGTTGGGGGGTGCTGAAGTGGAAACCCCCTCGCACGGACATCTTTGCACCTGATCTTCTTCGCCTCGGTGGTTCTGGAGGCAGTTGCTGTTCTGGTGGTGGCGTGACCACCTGGAAATGCGAATCCTCAGAGGGATCCTGCTGCTGATGTTATGGGTTGAAAGGGGAAGTGAACTCCCAGTTGTATGTGGCCCATCTTTCAGCAAAACTGTCTGGACCGTTGTGGGCGTCCCACTCGGTGGCATCTCAGGATCGGGGTCATCATCCATCTCCATATCCTGCATCTCAGGATAGTGATCAACTGGTACAAGAGGGTTTGGACCCTCTGGTTCTTGCACCTGGTTCATCGGATTGAACCGGCTTTGAAGTAAGGGGTCGGGTCCTGAAAGGCACGGTGCGAACCCGACCGCCGCAACGGTAAGTAGGAATGGTACGAATGGTCGGGCTCTTCGTCTTGGTGATGCCCGAACGAGTGATGATATGAAGGTGTGGAGCTAAGCGAGACAGAGCGTCTCGCGAGCTCTAGGTAGGTCCTCTAGTCTTCGTGAGGACTCGATCCGATTGACACGGATGGTGTGCGCCTGTGTGATGGCCCAGCTTCGTGGTCATTCCCAGCAGTTATTGGCGCCTTGCCTCTTCCACCTCTTCCTCTGATACATGGCGGCATTTTCTTTGATCCTGTCAAAACAAACAAAAGGAACCAACAAAAAGAAAACAATAAGATTAGGATTAGTCCTAAGTAATTGGCCTAAACTCGGAAGTCAAGGAATGTGCAAATTGTGTAAATGAGATTAAACACAAAAGGCTAGTGTTTAATTCACTCAATGTTGGCTTTGATAACAACCTGTCACACCCCGATATTTCCACGTAGTACCGGTGGGGAGTATCGTGACATAGTTGATATCATCATAGTCAATTAATCACAGTTCAATGCACAGCGGAAGTCTAAAGTATTAATTATATAAACCGAATTGAAAGTAACATAAAATATTACACAACGGATTGCAAGTGGATCCACTGGCGGATCTAAAATAAAAAGAAATGTTGTTCAACAGATTTAAGCATCAAAAGCTTGCAAGACTCTTTATTTGATACTAGGAGTAGCCAGCCCATTACGCGTAGTACCTGCACTTAACCTTTTTGAAAAATAGGTTGGTTTACACTGGTAAATACAATTAACTGACCCTTTTGAAAAGTGTTTATAAAAATTAATTTAAATGCACAAGGCACAAATATTCTTTTATAACTTGGGACAATTATTTAAAATAATCTTGTATACAGTTTTACATGTTTGTCGTCCATTCGGGACCCGGTTAGAAGAGCCGGATTAGATTAATAGACACACCACAAGTATAAGCCCACAACAGAGTGAGATACCGTTTATACATACGCAACTGTCAGGTGTATGCCTACACCCCGTGCTTAAGCCATGGCCATTTCTAATAAATGAGCCGAGGATATCCAGGACATGGTCATTAACCCCCAAAGGCATTGCATCAAACAAAACAGATTAAAACGGGTTATGTAAATTTATTAATCACAATCCGATTTAAATAATTTCATACCCGACCAAGCGGTATTATTATAATACCGTATCCCAAGCCCGTATAACGGAAAAAAAGTTAAAAGTATTTACCTGAGCAAAAATATAAATTTATCCTCAGCCGTATATCAACCAGCAAGTACAAGTATCTTTTACTGGGCTCCTAATCTGGAACGAGGGTTTTAATAACCTATTAGATTCCTAACGGGTCTTATTTAAGTTTTAATTTAGACCGGTTAGTTTCAATGAAAGGCTTATGGTTCAAAACGCAAGATTAAGCGAAGACTGGATTAGAATGTGATTTAGACCCGACAAGTATGAAGACTTGTATAACATGGGTAAACTAAAAACATTCTGGATTTTGAAGTGAAAATGATAAGGTTTGACCCGTTTCGGTTAATTTATGCAAACTAGTTACATAAACCGTACTGATCGCGAAAATGCATAATGGGTAACCAAATGAGTCATGTACAGGTTCCACAAGTTAATATGCTTAGAATATTGAAGAAACACTGGATAAATGACCGGAATTAAATAATCCAGGGGGTTAGGTTCTGCATAAAAAGGGTTGGTTTTCTCTCGTTCGGTTCAAATGGACAGATCTTCTCTTCTTCTCGATAGCTACAAAACAAACACCGTCAGCCTCGCCACGGGGAGAATGGGGGTTCTCTCCGTGACCACCCTCCGGCGTGAGAATAAGTATCGGTATATGAAGAAGAAAAGTATATGTGAAGTGAATGTGACTTGAAGTTTGTACCTGAATTACTCTTCTATTTATAGCCGGAAGTTTGGGCTGGAAAACCTGTTATTGAAATGTTTACGGAAGATGCTAACTCCGTAAGTGGTTATTTCCTCATCCGTTAATCCTCTTAATCTGACGTGAAAGCACACAGATCGCTATTTAGATCAACGGTTGGGGTATTGCCACGTGGAAAGTTGGCAAGTGGAGGTTTCTCTCCAATTCCATGCCATCATCATGGCTTTAGGAGATCCTGAGATGATGACACGTGGCCCAGACGGTTATAACCGTCTGGTGGTGCACGATTGAGTCTTCTAGAAGATTACTGCCATAATCCGATGTGACTCCTTATCGTGTGGTATCATTGCAATAAATAATATCCAAGTATGGGCATTATGTAAGCAAGAGTGCTTGCTGGGATTTTATCCCTGATTGTTATGGAGAGAGGCGCAAGGTTTTGTTAGTTTCCCTTTGGCGCGCAGATGTTTGCTTGCTGTTTCTTGTTCTAAGTTCTCTTTGTGGGACCAGTGCGCGGCCGCGCAAGGTCTAAAGAGGGTTAAAAAGTGAGATTGTGGTATGGTCCCAAGTACTTAATACGAGGTTTTTGGGACCTTACCCCTTCAAATATGTTGTGATATCAGTAGGATATCTTCCATTATGCCCAAAACGAATTTATAATAAATTTAAGCCCCGTAGGGGTATTTTGGTCATTTTAGAGATTATAAAAGAGGTTAAATAGTAATCTTAGGTTCTGGTCTAAAATGATCAGTAAAAATATTTATTTTTACAAGTTATATCAGTAAGATATTGTATATATGTGAAATTTATCATTTGTAGCCAAACTATGCACCGTAGGGGCATTTTGGTCATTTCACATAAGCTTTAAGGGTCAAATTTGGAAATCTGAGCTCAAAACTTCTACTTACTGTTAAAGTATAAAAACTTGCTTATAATATCAGTAGGTAATGAATCTTAAGTGTCAAATATAGTTTTAACCCATGCTATGCGTTTAAAAAGCGTAAAGGTCGGTATTTGACGATTTTCGGGTTATTTAAGGAAATATGAGATTTTGATCAGTCTCTAAAGCTTAAAATATCTTATTTAACATATGAAATCAGTATAAAAAGGGTTGGTATCAAAATGTTATGTAAAACTCTTTTTATCAAAGAAAATGGCAATTTCATCAATACCGACTTTACATTAAAACTCTATAATATAATCAGTTTAAAATTTGGCAAAAAATGATGTCAATTTTTTTACATTAAAACTCTCATTCCAGACCATAAAATGATGTCAAATTTTTAGGACATGCTTATCTATCAGTAATAAAGGTTTTTGTCCTCTCACATTTTCAAAAATCTCGTTTTTATAACAAAAGGGCATAATGGTCAACTTTTAAGTATTAAACGGAAACATGAAAATGATTCAGATTTAAAAGGGACCATATAGTATAATCTCAGAGGGTTATACTAACATGTAATATGGTCCTAAAGGAACCCTAAGGCATATCTAAACTAAGCTAAATCGGGTCAGAACTGAAAGTCAAAGCAAAAAGTCTACTTTTGCGACTTTCGGTTGCGAACCGAGCCTAAACTCAGAATTGTCGGGTTGAACATGCCTAAACATGTTCTTATATTATTTACCAAGTTATTTTAGTGTTAAAACATGTTCCATAACCTTTGCATTATCAGTTATGAATTAATTTGCAAAAATTGATTATGTTGACTTTTTATTAATAAGTTTGACCCGACATTAGACTGAGATAACGTGATAATTAGGAGGTGCCCTTTTAAGGGTTTATTACCTACATAATTACCAGCACATAGCCACTTTCAATTAGAATAATGGTTGGACCGTTTGTGATTAATCACAAAGTCAAAGCAGAATTATGCTAACTTTGACTTTCCGTCATTAAACTAATAAAACCTTAATTACAGAAGCTAAGTACACGTACAATGGTCCTTAGCACGAAAGTTTGAACTAATAGAGCCTCCTTAAAGACTAGGTTGCTCCAGAGAACTTGTTTTGAGAGTTTGTTTTGAGAAATTCTTGAAGTGTGAATGAACAAGTGAAGGAATGAGGCCTTTATAAAGGATTTCAAGTGTTCTAGGATCAAGGAAAGTGTCCCCTAGGTGAAATCCGATGCATACATGTGTTTAGTGGTTTTTGGAAACCAGTTGCATGCTACTGTTTACGTTTACAGGTTGCAGAAAATCCAGAACAGATTTCAGGTTGCAGAGCTGGGCAGCTGCCAGTTCTGGCTGGAAACCAGTCTTCGTCGCGCCACACGCCAGACCAGGCTAGACCTGGCGCGCCACGCGAGGGGGAGTGTTTTCAAATTGTTTTGTTTTGTTGCATGATTAGTCCCTGCACTCTTATTACTCGATAATTTGACATTTTCAGCATGCATGGTCAGTGAAAACAGGTCAGGGGTGTTCTAGGGAGTGTAGCCATGCATTTGTAAGTCTTGGACATATTGAAAAAGTCTCCCGAGACTAGAATTGTGATATTTACACTTTTAACCCCTATTCTTGGAAACTTCAATTTACAACACAATTTTGAACCGGATCTTTATAAAACTTTTATCAGATGTACATGAGGATATGATAATGTATTACAAAGCTTTGGGAATGTTAAAAGGTCACTCAGAGGTAAGAATTGACATGTTGACACTTTTAACCCCTGTGCTTTGTAACTTTTGATTTTCAAGCGCAAACGACTTCTAAGGTCCGATAATTAAATCAATAGTGAATACGAATATTATACAAAGTCATTCAGAGGCACAAATTTGGCATGTTGACGCTTCTGGTCCTTCTAATTACATCCTTACATTGTTTGACAGCTTTAGTCCCTCAAGATATCTTTGATCACGATCAGGGTTTATGACACGTGTCACCACTGTATGGGACATGATTTTACGAGGTGTTACACCTTCCGGAGGGACGAATGAACAATAGTCTTACCCTCCTAACGAACATGGCATGGATGGACGAACCAATTACAAAAGGGATGAACTGATAATTCTGAGTCCAGAACAAAATGCTTAGGATGGAAGATACCACTTGTATAATCATGACAGCTGGGAAAGGACTGACACCAAATGATAAGGCATCTGGCACAAGGACGTTTTAGTTAGCATTTAATGCGAATGACAGACCTGACACTAGAACAAATGGCAGTGGGAATTGTTCCCAACAAACCCAACCAGAATAACAAAACAATGGGACCTACAAACCGAGAGGACCATATCTGGAACTAAACCCACGACCTAGAGAGGAAGAAAGGATATCCGAAGGGCAAAGGATATCTGACCTACGAGTACAACTCAGATGTCAATTAAATCACTGACTACTGTAGGAGTTTAACCACTAATGACATGTCTAAATAAATGTCACACATGCAGTTAATACTCTCCCATCTAAATCATAGTATAAATAGAACATTTAATAAGAGTGGTTGGCAAGTTAAACATATTGACTCACCTAATGCCGGAGTCTGGTAACATGGATCTCCCCCTCCTTGTGACAAGGCTAACAGTTTGTTTATGTATACAGGATCCTTCAGAAGGACAGTCAAGCGTGCAGAACCACCCCATGCATAATCAGACGAAGCCCTAGGAGTACTTCCTATAACGTCCATCCCATCGTCCTATTTGTACCCGAGGTCCCGACTCCTACACTAGATAATTGCATGATTTACTATGATCATATTTCTTGAGAATATATTTGGCATGATACAATTATGATTTTGTAATTGTATTTCTATGCCTTTGCATTTGCAACGTGGATCTTTGTTGATTAGGGAGTTTTTTGTTAACTAGAAGTTATATACAAAGTGTGTTTGGGTGTATGCCTATCAAACATTTCAGAAAATATAAAAATGAGTTTTGAGTGAAGACTTATAGGGAAGGTTTAAATGAGAACGCTAAATATTATGAGAACCATGAGAACGAATGAAAAATCCACGAGAACAATTGAAATTAATCTTTTACACTTATCATTATTATTCGAATAGAAGATTAAAAACTAAATTTACACGTTTAAATTTACATGTATTCGTAAATAAAGAAAATTTACACATGTGTAAGTTTACCATTTACACATGTGTAAATTTGTTGTATTTACACAGGTGTAAAAAACTTATTAAGAGTGATTTTGAAAGGAGAAATTGATTATTTAAAGAGTAAATTCTTTTTTTTAATGTTGTATTTTAATGAAAATATGGTTTGTATTAAAAAAAATTGATTTAGATTGGTTTTCTCATTCGTTCTCACGTTTTTCCCAATATTTAGCGTTCTCAAGATAATACTCCCTTATATATATATATATATATATATATATATATATATATATATATAGGGTTAGGTTAACGTACAATAGCTCTTATCGTACAATATGTACGCGGTCATCTCAGTCGTCCGATCTGGTGCGAATTCACTTTTGAACATGCGATTTGTGCTGAAAAATCAACATGCAATTTCCAACATGCTTTTTATAACATGCGATTTCACAATATCATACGTATTGTACGTTAAGAGATATTGTATTTTACACTTTCACTATATATATATATATATATATATATATATATATATATATACACATAGGGTCAGGATTTAGGGAAAACGGTGGAAAGTGTGAGAACAGTGAGAGCGCTTATGGATCGTCGGATCAAAACAATCTATGGACTAGATTGGCCCGGTGGCGTTTTCGTAAGTAACATCAATTTTATTACGTGGACGCGCTTCATTAAGGGTAAAAAGGTCGTTTGACTTCTCTACACAAAATGCCAAACTCATGAATAAAGCGCCATTAAATTCCCCTGCTTAAAATACAAAGCACACATCATCCTAATCTAAATGCCATTAAATATAAAACGCCAAACTTTGTTTTTAAACGATAAAGCTGAACAAAAAGTAA
This sequence comes from Helianthus tuberosus, assembly GCA_030545235.1. Taxonomy (NCBI): domain Eukaryota; kingdom Viridiplantae; phylum Streptophyta; class Magnoliopsida; order Asterales; family Asteraceae; genus Helianthus; species Helianthus tuberosus. Next base: position 57,354,455 of record CM060406.1, read on the forward strand.
CTGAAACGACGAAACTTAATTACTAGCATTTATTATAATAAAATCTCACCTAAAATACGCGTCTAAACATCCTTTATAAACAACATCTCAGACATTCCATTACACACACCAAACCCAAAATGCCATATTTTACTATATACTATTCATTTTAGAAACGCCAAAAACCCAAACATCAAAGATTCCAAAATCGACGTTTCTTTGAGATACACTATTTTCTCAGTTAAACGCCAAAAAGTTAAAAAATCAAAAATGGCAAACATCGTTTCTTGGATATTCAATATTGTTCTACGCGAAGCTTGGCTCAATGGATTGTTAGCTGAGGGTGTAACTCAATAACATTTTGCTGCATGAGATGGACAAATCTTCAAGAAAAAAAGATGATGATGTCAGACTTATGTCATTTTCTGTGCTTTGTTCTTGATGAATATTTGAATGGCATGAAGATATGGATGACACTGAAGAGTGGGATGAAGATAAAGATGAACTTCAAACAAAAAACTCACGTCATTTTGTGCTTCCAAACGGCCACAAAAAAAGCTACTTCAACAACGAAAAAACAAATGAATTATACCAAAGTCAAACCGCCAGTGAAGATGTTCCAAGAAGAAAGAGACTGGTGACAGTGAATATTTGGAAGATGAATTGTTTCTATTTTTTTTATTTTCTTTTTCTGCTATTTGTTATGTAATAAAACACCATACATACAAATGCTTGTGAAACGCCATCATGCCATAAAACACCCAAAACTCCCAAACTATAATAAAATTACTTTGGACAAGTACTATTAAAAACTAAAAAAAAAGTATAAAACAAGTACAAGAGAATAGAACAAAGTGCCATCTTTATCTAAACCCCATTAAAAATACAAAACGCCAAAATCTCAAAAAGGTAACTACAAACAGTAAACTGAAACGATAAACAGATGAAGCTGAACAAACAGTAACTACAAAAACAGTAAACTGAAGTGACGGAAACTTTATTATTAAAATTTACTATATTAAAAGCCACTGCATACGAAATTGAATTTATTTATCTTTTTAAAACGCCATAATTACATGTTGAGTTTATTTATCTTTTCAAAACGCCTTAATTACCTGTCACTTTATAGATTGCATCCTACATGCGCGGGAAAAAAAGTCATTATAAAAGTAGAACATGTAAACACAATTTAAACACTCTACACATTATATTGTCCAAAATGCCACATATTGTCCAAAATGCCATAAAACTTAAAAAATGGCCAAGGTTATTGCAAGGAGGTTTGAAAGGTCGGAGAGACGTTTCATCCTAAAGTTCTCTGATAGGAGAAGGGTGAAGGTCAAGACAATCAAAACCATACTTAGTATAGATGAAGGGGTTCAGAGGGATATTCTGGCCCTTGGGGTTCCAATGGCCAACGATTGTGAAAGAATTGTAGAGAAAATTTCCAACAGAAAATGATGATGATGATGATGATGATGATATTGACGATACTCCTCTACCAACAGTTAGCAGTTGGGTGGTGCATGAAGAAGCAGGGACGGTTTAAGTGACTTATGGACACGGGGTGGAATATTCATTGCCGATGGAGGAAATGTTGAAGACAGAGAGGCTACAACTCCTTGAACAACTCTGTAATTTAGCACCTTCAAATGATGCAAGATCCAGGGTTGTAATGATATTTAAGTATAGGCTGCAGTAAAGAAGAAACGAGATGGTGGAGTTATACGCCAATGCACAATATGATGATGAATCTGAAGAAAATGATGAACAAAGCGAGAGGTACATCTCTGATGTAATCCCATACTCAAAAGACTATTAGTTTGTTTTGATTTCGTCTAATTGTAATCTTATGAAATATTAATTAATGGTAATAAATTATTAACAACGCTACGAACGCCAAAAAATTGACATGCGAAACGCCATAACGCCATAACGCCAAAAAAATATCTATGTGTCACAAAAACAATTAATTCAACGAGACAGATCCAAAAAAACAGTAAAATGCCATGTAGTTAATGAATCTAATTAACGCCAAAATAATCTTAGACGCCAAAAATAAAGCAGCATGTGACACACGAAATTGGTAAAAGAGAAGATTAAAAAGACATTAAAGCCCCTCGCACCCTGATTAAATCCCGCGCCACGTGTCCCATCAGGATGCGTTCTCACTGTTCTCACACTTTAGGGCGTTTTCTCCTGATCCCGTTTCTATATATATATATATATATATATATATATATATATCTATCTATACTACTTTATAAATCATATGGGAAGGACTTCTTAATGTCCACAAAAATTTCCTTAAAACACCCCTAAAGCATGCTGTACAAGTATTTTAAGCATCAGAAAACATCACTTTCCACTTATACCCTTTACAACCCTTTAAAGCTTCTTGTACAACCATTTAAGCACAAGAAAACACACATCACATATACAACCCTTCACACGGATCATTACTTCACACGGATCATGATCCCCACCGTCCATTGCTTTACACGGATCATGATCTCCACCGTCGCTTTTGAAAAGAAAACTGTCCTGCAAAGCCTGCGAGTGCCTGCTATACCCACCTTTCAGTCCACAAACTCATTTCTCTCTCTCTCTCTCATCTCCATTTTCTCTGGTTTCATAATCTTCGTTTGATTTTCCTTTAATTTAGGGTGGATTTCTGATAAAATTAATGCATATGATGGTTTATTTTCGTATGATTTAGGGTGGATTGCTGATGGTTTGGTGGGGTTATTGATGTCGAATGTGCCTCTAGGGTTTGGATTTGCTATGAAATAGAACCAGGATTGTAGAAAGATGGATTTGAATGAGCTTATTGTTATTAAGCAAGCGGTAATGGAGGATCTTTAAGGAATCAAGGGAGTTTTCATCTCGGTACCAGGTAAGTAAATAATACGATTTTTCTTTATCTATGGTTAGAAGCATTATACAAGAGTCAAATCGCTGAACAAATTCGTGTATCAAGGTATTAGTGATCTTTTTTGTTTCTCTCTTCCTAATATTTTTATAAATTTGTCATAATTTTGTTTATATGATTTTTCATTTGAACTATCAAGGTACTGGTGCGTTATGTATGTATTTTCCTCCTCTGCGTCACGTTTTTAATTTGAGGCAACAAAAGTGAAGGAAGAAGAAAATCTGCAGAGATATTGAGATTGTTTTCTTACTTTCATCTTCTTTTTTGCGAGGCTGATTCTTTTCTCTATTTGGAGAACGATGACCACGATGTTGGCCAAAAACACACACACAAGGGACACAAAAATGGATCCATCACAGAAGAGTTCTGCGTTATCAGTAGTGCTTGCAGAAAAGTAAGTTTTTTTTACTCCCAAATATCCGGTTTCTTTTGGTTAATTTCGATTTGTTGTGTGTATTTTTTTTGAATCACCATTGTGGTAGTAGGTCATGAAATTCGTGCAGTGATTTGGGATTTTTTGATACGATCTAACTACTATTTTGGCTATTAATTATTTTGATGGTTGTTGACCCATTCATTCAGAGGGATAAGGCAAGGATGAATTAGTTGGTTGATGCGGCTTGTCTTTCTTTAGCTTCAAAAGTTGAAGAGATCTAAGCCCTTTTCTGTTGGTGAAAGGTGATTATATGCTTGCTTTTTGATGTTGTTAGCTAGGTTTAAAATAATATATATGTTTTGATTTATGATTTTTAATTGTTGCTGAGTGAGGGTAAATTGGAGATTTTGCAAGTGTTATGATTTTTGTTGTAAATCTGTGTGTATAATGTTAGTTGTTGGTGAAAGGTGGGTATATGCTTGATTTTTGATTTTGTTAGCTAGGTTATATGTTGTAAATTTTGGGTTATATTAACCCAACTGTATATGTGATTTCAGCACTCATAAACGACACTTTGCACTGAAAACACAAAGACATGGTGAAATATTTTCTTTGATGCATCATATTGTCATGGGAGATGATCCAGAAGTTAGTAAGGCAAGCCATCACCTGATATATTTCTTGCAGCTGCCAGAAGATTCGACGTAAATATATTTCCAAAATTGTTGTATTTTTTTTTTTTTTTTTGTAAAAACGATGCTGAGGCGCTAGGCGCAAAAAACAGTGCTGAGGCGCAGAAAACAGAAGGTCTGTAGTTATGGTTCCGGATCCATGACTGGATAGCGCTTTTCATAAGACCGCATATGTGGTTGTGAAGTCACTGTTGTGGACACTGAAGGCTGGAACCCAACAATGCCTCTTGGGCTTCAGTATTCTGTCTGATCAGCTGGCCCAAAGCTGGCCAAATTCGATGCTTAACAGGGCCCGGGTCTGGGTTATCTTGCTGCTTCTGAAGGCCCACTTTTGGGTGGTTACTTCACTGTTGTAGAACTTCAGGTGAGGCTTTATATTTTCGAAAATTTTCAGTAAGTGTTCTTAACCGTATTTATATTTATAATCTTAATGGGTTTGGGTTTAGTCTAAATGGGTCGGCCAACCTGGTGTTGACCCGTCTAACCTTTTTTTTATTTATAAACTTAAATTTTTTTCTTCAGGTTCTCGGTTTTGGGGAATACATAGAAGATGTTTATGCTGCATACGGACAACACAAACTCGAAACAATGGTACTTGTTTTCAAACCTAAGACGTATGCTATAAGTAAGATGTCGATCATAGGTAATCTATATTTCAACAAGCTTAGGGATTCTAATATTCAATACTTTGGTTCTGATATTCGTATTCCTATTTCCATTTCAGGTCATTCAGGCTTGTTCTAATCTTATTGATGACAAACGTATATTCCTTTATGAAATAAAGGATGACCATCCTCTTGATTGTCTTGTGGAAAAGCTTAAAATTGTGCGGGTTCCGTTAGATGTAAGAACTGGCTGCATATTACATTCTTATGTATTGAATTTCACATGTTTAAATTTTTATTATATACCTGTTTCAGGTTAAGCATACTCTTGGGGAAGTCTTTGCCCAATGCGGAGAGGTCTCAAGGATTTATATTCCTAAAGATTACGAGTCTGGCAGTCTTAAAGGGTACGGTTTGTTTTATACTGAATCTGTTGTTTGGTGGTTGTGGTCGTGGTGGCAGAGACGGTCGCGGAGGACGTGGTGGTGCTAGAGGTTGTGGCCCTAGCAGTGGCGAACCAGAGACCAACTAAAACACTGTTCATAATAAACTTTGACCCGGTTCACACAAGGGTCCGTGATATCGAGAATCACTTCGAACCCTATGGAAATGTTCTCCATGTTCGCATCAGGCGCAACTTTGCGTTTGTGCAGTTTGAAACACAAGAAGCCACAAAAGCTCTCGGGTGTACACACATGAGGTTTGTAAACTTTGTATGTTTTGTTTTCTTACTATTTTAACATAAGCTCTCAAAGATGACTTACGTATTTTTTTATTTGGTTGCAGTAAAATATTGGATCGGGTAGTATCAGTGGAGTATGCTCTAAGGGACGACAGTGAGAGAGGGTCCCGCTTAATCAGCCCTAGAAGAGACTATGGTCGTCGACGTGATAGTCCTTCTCGGTCATCGAGTCCTTATAGGAGAAGCAGACCAAGTCCTGATTACGGGCGGGCTCGTAGCCCAGTGTATGATAGGTACAGTGGGCCATCCTATGACAGGCCAAAGAGCCCTGCTTATGGGAGATACCGCAGGTAACGTGTTTTATGTTATTGGAAGTTTTTTGACTGTTTGAATGAGGACTTTGCTATACAATTGCATGCTAAACATGTTTTTTTCTTTGTACAGTCGGTCACCTGTTCGAAGGACGATAAGTTGAGAGACTGGTTGATAGTTTTATGGCACACAGAAGAGCTGTTAGCACAGAAGGAGAACAATTTGCTGAAGATCGTAGCCCAGTGTATGATAGGTACAGTGGGCCATTCATGGAAGCTTCTGCTAAAGAAGCTCCTGGGTCATCACACTTGTATTTCTGTTGCATGTTTATAAGTCTAGCTTAACAAAGTGTTTTTTTGGATCAAATGGGTAGAAGAAATAAGACCAGCCAAAAGAGAATCAAGTGTGGTTCAAAGGTTTCCCAAAGGGAATTTTTAATGCACAGTGTTATTGTAACATAGATGATTGTAGTCTATTTAGATGCCTTTGCATTGATTCTTTTTTTTTCGGGTTTTGAACGGGTACCGTGCTCATCCCTACAAGCAGAAAGTGGAAAGGCGGATGGTGAAAGACTATGCATCATTGGTGGCTCTGCTGGCGCTGCCTTGAAGTGAATTGGCACTACTGTCTCTTTGATATAGTTGTGTTTGTTGATCTGTACATGAGGCTGGCATTACAAGTTTATTAACAACATTGATTGCTTAGAATATGCACATGTTTTATTTTTAAAGAGATTGATTTTGATAAGATTTTAAACCTTGTCGAAACCAAAAACATATATTTGGTAATACATGGAACCAAGTACCATCTATTTAAATTTGTCAAAACTGTTATAGTACAAAACTTGTTAGTATTATAATGTATAATGCAATGGTGATTTCTAGATAAAGTTGGGTTAGCATAAAAGATTATTTAACTTGAAAAAAGATTGTGGTCTCAGGCTACATGAATATAGTCATACGTCCCTACTTAGAGATAAAGGTGGATCCACATAAAAGATTTTAATAAATTAATCGATTTTCTTAATGATATAAGAGATAATGGGCATCTTTAGTTGAATCTAACTAATTAATTATCTTAGACTATATGTATGTGTTACGTGAATGTAATTTATGAACAAAAAGACGCAGGACGTAGATAGTGGGTCTTTCACATTTCATATCCACTAAACATGTATTGTGGTAACGTAAACAGGTTACCAACGTACTATACAATATATCATGAGAGGATTAACAAAATAATAGAAAACGAGTACCGTGTTGTGAATTGTCGGCGATGCTGCATCGCACGGGTTTCAAATAATAACATATAATTCAAATAATAACATACAAAGAAGATAAAGATGTTTGAAAATTTATATACTTTTTCTCCCAATTTTGCCCCTCCTTCATTAGAAGTCCCATTCCCTTCTTTAATAAGAAGTTTTCGAGTTATCACTTTCACTATTGGTTTCTAATTGAATGCTCCCTTAACGTTATACATATAAACAATAGCAAACTTTTGTACAAATATTGACACTTTCTTGAACTAAATGTAGGAAAAATAGTATCGTTTGTTGCGTTCACTTTTGTATGATGGTGAAATCAAACTCCTCCAACCATGGGTATACTAATGTACATGGCAAAAAGGATCAACATTATCGTAATCAATGTTTTTGCTCAAACACGAACATCAACCTTCTCATGCACACCCTTAGAATTACTAACAAGTGTTGTGTTTTCCGTTGCATCATGAATTTGGTTTTGGTTATGGCTCAAAACCGAACCGCCCAGTACATAGCCCTAAACTCACCAACCTAAGAGATATGTTTCCCGCCGCATCGCGCGGGTAAACGACTAGTATATATATATATGTATATGTAGGGTAGGGTTTTTGTAAAAAATGTGTGTTCTGTGAAAAGTGTAGGAAGGAATCAATACCATTTGATCTATAATCTAATGGTTGAGATTATAATGACAAAATTGTAAATAGTGTTTACCATTAAAATAATTAATTTTCTAGATTAAGGAAATGAAAGTAAATTTAACATTTTTAAATTTAGAAAACCACATGCAATGCACATGCAAGTTCCCCCTTCTTTTTTAAACGTCGATAACTTTTTATACGTAACTCTTTTAAAAAAAAAATTACACCATAATAACGACTGTTTTTTTTCTTTAATATGAGTACCATATTGTTATACTTATATTGACAAAAAAAAATTACGTTTCGATCGAATGTTTTAGTCCATGATGTTTTGTCTATGTTCATAAATTGTATTATAATTCAAGGCGTTGTGTTTTACAGTAAAACACCATGAACGTATATAAGACACCATAACATTGAAAATAATGAATTATGATTCAAGTTATGGTGTTTTAACATATAGAGTCTGTAACATTGTATTGTGATTACAGTCATGGTGTTTTAACATCTGGCATAGCAATAAAATCATTCTAGATGTTAAAACATCACGACTGTATTATGATTCAATTCATGGTGTTTTTGGATTTTGTATGGTGTTTTATACCTGCAAAAATAATAAAAATCAATCCAGATGTTAGAACATCATGACTATATTACGATTCAAGTTGTGGTGTTTTCTTGAATTCGTATGGTGTTTTATACGAACTGGTGATTCAAAAAAATAAGAACTGATGATTCAAAAAAAATACGAATCTTAATTTCCTTCGATCTTTATGAATCAGACGATAATGATTTATAAAATCTCTGAGTTGGTATATAAAACTGAATTCTTAAATCTTTGTAAAAAAATAAAATTATATCACTAACCTAAAATAACTCACTGGAGGTTACAAAGATTATTTTATCAATTAATTAAATTTGAAGTAAATTACTTTAAATTTCCCTTTTTAATTAATTAAATTGAAGAACACATGTCAACACCATATTATTTCCTACACTTCTCACACTATTAACCCTTTTTACAGGGTATATATATATATATATATATAGGGGAGGGTTATCTTGAGAACGCTAAATATTGCGAGAACCGTGAGAACGAATGAAAAAACCATTCAAAACCAATTTTTTTTAATACAAACCTCATTGTAATTAAGATACAGCATCAAAAAAAGAATTTACAACATCAAATAATTCATTTCTCCTTTCAAAATCACTCTTTTTAGATTTTTTACACATGTGTAAATATAACAGATTTACACATGTGTAAATGGTAAACATACACATGTGTGCATTTTCATTATTTACGAATTCACGTAAATCTAAACGTGTAAATAAAATTTCTAACATTGTATTCGAATAATAATAATAAGTGTAGAATTTTTTTTTGAATTTGAATTGTTTTTAACCAAGTTCTCGCGATTTTCTATTTGTTCTCACGGTTCTCACAATATTTAGCGTTCTCATTTAAACCTTCCCCTATATATATAGGGTCAGGATTTAGAGAAAACGGTTGAAAGTGTGAGAACGGTGAGAACGCTTATGGATCGTCCGATCAAAACAATCTATAGACTAGATTGGCGCGGTGGCGTTTTCATAAATAACACGAATTCTATTAAGTGGACGCGCTTCATTAAGGGTAAAAGGGTCTTTAGACTTCTCTACCAAAAACGCCAAAATAATGAATAAAACGCCATTACGGGCTAAAACACATCCCTATATAAACAAAACATCTCAGACATTCATTAAACTCACCCCCCGAACCGGAAACGCCATATTTACTACTATATACCATTAATCTTAGAAACGCCAAAAAACCCAAAACATCAAACACACCAACTCAAAACGCCATATTTTACTATATACCAATCATCTCAGAAAACACCAAAACACTCAAACATCAAAGATTCCAAAAAATCGACGTTTCTTTTAGATACATTATTTCCTCAGTAAAACGCCAAAATGGTAAACATCGTTTCTTGTATATTCAATATTGTTCTACGCGAAGTTTGGCAGAATGCATTCTTCCCTGAGGTGCTGTGACTCAATAACATTTTGCTGCATGAGATGGACAAATCTTCAACAAAAAGATGTTGGTGTCAGACTTATGTCATTTTTTGTGTTTTGTTCTTGATGAATATTATAATGACATGAAGAGACGAATGACACTGATGAGTGGTTTGAAGATAAATATTCAAACAAAAAACTCACGTCATTTTGTCTTTCCAAACGGCCACAAAAAAGCCTACTTCAAGAACAAAAACTCACGCGTGCCAAAGTCAAACCGCTAGTGAACATGTTTCAAAGAATAAAGAGACTGATGACAGTGAAGATTTGGAAGATGAATTGTTTCTATTTTTTTTTATTTTCTTTTTCTGCTGTTTATTATGTATTTTTCAGCGAAGAACAAAAAACACATTATTTTAATAAAAACGCCAAACAGACATAATGATTGTGAAACGCCATAATGCAATAAAATGCCAAAAACTCCAAAACTATAATAAAAGTAATTTGGACAAGTATTATTAAAAGCTAAAAATGAAAAAAAAATGCCAAAAACTACTTAAAGCCATTAAAAACGCCAAACTTGGAAGATGGCACGTCTATCACCCTAAAAACTCATAAAAAGCTGAACAAAAACAGTAAAAATACACACAGTAACTGAAAAGACGGCTACTTTATTAATATCATTTATTATAAATAAAATCTCGCCTAAACTACGCGTCAAAAACATCATATAAGAGAGACGTCTCTGCACAATCAATTGATCACACCCAAAATCAACGTCATGTTTCCTAGAAACCATTCACTTTAAAACGCCAAAAAAATAGTTAAAACAGCCACAGATGGGAAACCTCGTTTCTTCTACATTGAGTATTGTTCTGAATGAAGTTTCACTGAATGGATTCCTCTCTGAGGTGGGTACTCTATAAGCTTTTGCTGAATGAGATGGAAAAATATTCATGAAAAAGAGACTGATGACACTGATATGTCATCATGTCACTTTGTTCTTGATGGATATATGGATGGCATGAAGGGATCAATACATTCGAGCAGGCGTTGATCTTCAACATGTCACCAAACAAGTATATATCAATCCACAATACAGGATGCCACTAAAAATAAGCATCTTCTAAAGACAGACATTATGTAGGAAAATACGGATCTAGATAAGGTATTCAAAACAGGTTCAGAACGCCAAAAATGTTGAAGTAGAAGAGGCTGATGACAGTGAAGATTTGGACGAGAAATTAGATTAGAATTTTATTTTTTTTTCATTTTCTATTGTTTATTATCTAATTCTCTACTAATAAAAAAATTGAGTATAAAACGCCAAAAACTACAAACACCAAAACGTCTGATAGTATGAAAACTTTGAGAACGGATGCTAGCAAAGCACGTTTTTGCTATATAAAACGCCAAAAAATGCCAAACAAAGTATTACTGGAAAAAGCAAACACTAATTGACAGATGAAACTGAACGAAACAGTAATTGCAAAACAGTAAAATGAAGAGACGGTAACATTATTGCCAAACATTTATTATATTAAAAGCCACTACATGGAAAATTGAATTTGTTTATCTTTTCAGCCATAATTGTCTGTCACATTATAGGCCTGCATCCTACATGGCACAACAATTGATAGAAAAAAAATAAACATCAAGAAAATTACTGATGTTTTTTATATTATGGGCCTGCATCCTATTTGGCACAACAATCAAAACCATAGTTAGTTAAAACGCCAAAATATTTAATATGCTCCTGATCTAAAAAAACAATAAAAACGCCGCGTATTTGTTAAACGCCAAAAAATGGAAAGGTGATGTGACACGCGTTTAAAAAAAAGAATATAAAAGGACAAAAAATCCCATCCGCCCTTCACTATGTCGCGTGACATAGTGAAGGATCCGTTAGGAACCACCCTTTATTGCGAGAACCGCGAGAACCAATGTGAACACAACCAAAAATACCTAATAATATCTAAAGAACACACAATTTTTTTTTACTATTTTTATCAAAAAATCGCTACTTTTAGTAGCCAAACAAAAAAAATTGGCTACTAAAAGTAGCGATTTTAATGTAAAAAATATTTAAAAAAAAAATTTGTGTGTTTTTTTTTATTTTTTTAAGTTTTTTGGGGGTTTAGTTTTTAGCATTTTAGCTTGGCTGGGGGGGGGGGGGGTGTTTAGGTTTTTGGGGGTGGAGTAGGGGGGGTTAGGTTTGTGGGGGGGGGGGGGGGATTAAGTTTTTTTAGGTTTTTTTGAGAGGGTTTAGTTTTTAGCATTTAGCTTGGGGGGGTTTGGTTTTTGGGGGGTGGAGGAGGGGGGTTTAGGTTTTTGGGGGGGGGGGGGGTTAGGGTTTTTTAGCTATTTTTGGTTGTGTTCACATTGGTTCTCGTAATAAAGGTGGTTCTTGCATGAACCTTACCCTATATATATATATATATATATAACGGTGAAAAATGTGAGAATGGTGAGAACGGATCCTGACCCAACACGTGGCAGGGGGCCCTAATTGTTATGCGGGGGTACGAATGTCCTTTTATACATTCCCTCCTTATTCGCGTTATAAATCTCTTTCAAATTAAAACTCCAAATATTTATTGTTAGCTGTTACCTGCGTTGCAAGCTTTCTCAGATCTATGGCGTTTAACGTGGATTCTGTTTGACAAAGTAAAATTCCTTGGCGTTTTCTATTTTTCGTTCCAGCAAATCATGCAACAGATATGGCGTTTTGTTCTTTTATCATTGTTCTTTGGCATTTTTTTTGTATTATTATTTTTATAATGTGTTGTATGATTTTCATGGCGTTATTTCAATTATGCAATTTAATCGCGTTTTAATTGATATTTAATCTATTATTAAGAGCTGCAATTGGAGTTTTCAGTATTAATTTTAATTGTTGTTTACGTTCTAGTGTATTTCTTATGTTTTTACGATCATTGGCGTTTTTCATCTATTTGATTAGTTTTGAATTTTATTTAGTAGTATTTGTGAATATCAGTTATTATTATTTTGTTAATTTGTTTAAACATTAGTTTTGTTAATTTTGGCATTTTCATTATGATGTTATATTTTGTTAATTATTTATGTTGTTAAGTGTTTTTAATTATTCATCTCATGGCTTTTTTATCATGTCGTTTTTAAATTATGTGTTTATTACATCTTGTTTATTATTCAATTAATGGCGTTTTAATGTATAATGTTATTACGAGACATCACTCTGTTTTTCTAATTTTTCTGTTCCTCCCTGTGCTTTCTCAGACGAAGTCTCTTCCTCGAGTCAAAGGCATTCCCCCAAAACTGGATTACCATTTATCATTCCTGATGTCAGTGAAGAATTAAAGCCCAGAAAGGACATGATATTCTTATGCCTTGATGATTGTTATTCAATGTATGTTAAGTATGCCAAGGAATGTGGGTTTTCAGTCAGGAAAGGGACTACAAAGATAAACTCTAAAGGTGTCTTACATATTAAGTATTACTTGTGTACGAGATCTGGGTTATGCAAGGATAAAAAGGTTGATACGTTGGACCCCAATCAAAAGGAGCGAGTTGTGAATTCTAACTTTTCAAAGAGGACTGATTGTGGTGCACTGTTATGTGTACTTTTTGAGGTTGGATCATGGAAGGTGTATAAGTTTGTCGAGGAGCACAATCATGAACTTATTGAACGTCTTGATAAGCATTTTCTTCCAACTGAACGACACATCACTCAGCTCCAGAAGCATGTTATACACAGTATGTCTAAGTTAAATTTGGGTCATGTCAAGGCGTTTAATGTTATGAAGACTTGTTTTGGCGGTTTTGAAGACGTGGGTGCAAGCAAAGTTGAATTTAAGAACTATAAGAGGCAAATTAACTTGTTTATAGGGGAATATGACGCCGATATGGTTGTGAAACATTTGAATGAAAAACAACATTCCCAGCCTAATTTCTCGTATGATTACATCACAGACGAAGAGAATCGTTTGAAGGGTCTTTTTTGGTGTGACGATCAAGCCAAACGTAATTACCACGTGTTTGGTGATGTGATTTCGTTTGACGCCACGTATCGTTCCAACAAGTAATATTTTATAATTCAACTTCTTCTGTTTTTGGCGTTTTATTAATTTACATGCAATGGCGTTTTTTTATTTTACATGCAATGGCGTTTTAGTAGTTTACATGCAATGGCGTTTTATTAGTTTACATTCAATGGCGTTTTATTATTGTTTCATTTCTCATGGCGTTTTCATATGCAGATACTCTATGGTGTTTGTACCGTTCACTGGTATAGACAATCATCACTACAATGTTACATTTGGTGCAGCATTGTTGGCGTCGGAAACTGCTGATACGTATACTTTGTTGTTAAGAGTTTTTCTAAAAGCTGTTGGTTCTCAACCAAAAGTTGTTGTCACTGACCAGGATCCAGCGATGAAGAAGGCTATTTCTGTTGTATTTGTTGACACGAGGCATCGGTTATGCATGTGGCATGTGATGCATAAACTTTCTCTGAAGGTTGTTATGCTTTTTTTATCTTTGGCGTTTTAGGATACACTGCGTTTTAAAATACATGGCGTTTTGTACCTTGTTACTGTTTTTTTTTAATTAAGTTTTGTCTTTTGTTTTTTTATTTATGCATGGCGTTTTCGTGTTATATATAGGTTGGTGTTAGGCTATGCAATTCCACCAATTTTAAAGAACGTATTTGTGGTGTTGTGTGGACGGATATTCTCACACCTGAATAGTTTGAATCAGAATGGGAAGCGGTTATCACAGAATTCAATTTAGAAAATAATGACTGGCTATCTGATATTTTTGCACTTAGGGAATCTTAGATCCCGGCATACTATAGAATGGAGCATATGTCTGGTCTTATGCGAACGACATCCAGGTCGGAGAGTAAGAATCATTTTTTTGGTCAAGTGTGCAATTCGAAAGCTACTCTTGTTGAGTTCATGACGCATTATAAGACTGCAATAGAAGCACAGTGTCACACACTTCGTAAAAATGATCATGGATCTCGATACAAAAGACCCCAGTTGAAGAGCAGTTACAAATTGTTGGAAGGGCAAGCTGTTGACATATACACAAAAAGTATTTTTTGTGACGTTCAAGCTGAGCTTATTGGAGTTGCGGATTGCATAAATCAACGTTACGAAGATCAACCTGATGGGTTTGTTAAGTTTTACGTAAATGACTTCCAACAGCCTTGTACATCCTTATTTGAGGTAAATAATGGCGTTTTGGTTTTATGGCATTTTCTGTTAATGGCGTTTTATCATATCCAATGTGTTTTTTTTTTTACTTTTTTAGAAAAACATTCTATGTATGGCGTTATAGAGATATTGTTTTTGGCGTTTTTCAGGTAATGTTCCGTAAGTCTGATTGAACATGCAGTTGCTCATGCAGGCGTTTTGAACAGTTTGGTTTGCTATGTAGACATATATTCTATATTTTGAGAATTATGGACATTAGGGAATTTCCAAAACAATACATTCTGAATAGATGGCGCAAAGAGGCCTCCCCAAACTGCTCTCCTGAATTCTCAATTAGTCGTGAATATATGACCGAGCTTGATCCTGATGTGCAAAGTATGATGCGAGATATTATTTATTCAACCGAATACACTTTGAACCGTTTATCTGGTAATAAAGAGGTGCTATCCTTATACAAGGATCATGTTCAACCTTATATGAAAAAGGTTCAAGATATGCAGATTGTTGCTCCTCCCGCTAGTTCTAGTGATAGATTTGCCGAGATAACCGGTCAATATAAAAACGACAAGAATCCGATAAGAGTCCTTGTAAGTTATAAATCCAAAGGTTCTGGTTCTCGGAAGCACCTAAAATCTAAACAGGAGATAGCAATCGACAAAAAGAAATCAAAGTCGAAACCCCGGGCCAAAGAAAGACAGTGTCAGAACTGCAAAGCCTATGGACACTACGCATCAACATGCAAACAGGCCGTAATTAAAAGAAGATCGAAGGTATTCGAGAGCCAGTGAAGAGTAGTTTGCCGTTTTGTATTTGTCATTCTTACAGAACACATATAGATGGTCTTCGAGAGCCAGTGTAGAGTAGTTTGGCGTTTTTTTTATTTCTATCCTATAGAACACAGACATTTCTCAGTTTGGCGTTTTAAATCATATTTTTTTTTTGCATCTTTTTCTTTTTTCTACCTCTTTGTTCATAACATGCTACTTCGAAGTTAAATAACAAACAATATAAGATTGGGCAAGGAAATCAAACGCCAAAAAAAAAACAATAACGCCACTAAATAAAACTACCATAAATTTCTAATTTTGGTCGTGCTAAACTCAATAATGTTTTCTTGAACGAAATGGATAACATTGTTAATCCTCAGTCAAGAAAGATGTGTAACAATGTTATCCATCCCGCTTAGCTAAACTTTATTAAGAACAAAAACATAATCTCCATGAATTGGCTTTTTTGAAGTTTTGTGGTTTTTGAATGTTTTGGCGTTTATATTGAGGATCTTGCTCATTACATAGAGCGAAAGTTTATTGAGAAAATAGTGTATATCAAACAAACATGGATTTGAATCTTTGATATTTTGTTTTTTTTGGCGTTTATAAGATGAATGGTATAGAGGAAAATATAAGTTTTTGTGGTTTTGGTGTGGATTTTAGTAGTTTTGAGAGTTTCTTTATATAGGAAGTTTTTGGCGCGTATTTTAGGCGCGATTTTTAGTAGTTCGTCGTTTCAGTACTGTTTGTTCAGCTTTATAGGTTAAAAACAAAGTTTGGCGTTTTATATCTATGGCGTTATATTATGATGAAGTGTGCTATGTGTGTTGAGACGGGATTTTAATAGCATGAGTTTGGCATTTTATGTTAAATCAAAAGACCCTTTTACCCTTAATGAAGCGCGCTAGATTAATAAAAGTGATTTTATTTACGAAAATGCCACCGCGTCATTTAGTCCATAGATTGTTTGATCTGACGATCCAGAAGCGTTCTCTCCGTTCTCACACTCTTGAGCGTTTTCTCTAAATCCTGACCCTATATATATATATATATAGGGTAAGGTTCATTTGAGAACCACCTTTATTGTGAGAACCATGAGAACCAACGTGAACACACCAAAAAAACCTAACCCCCCTCCACCCAAGCTAAAATGCTAAAAACTAAACCCCAAAAAACCTAAAAAACAAAAAAAAAAAACTTTTTACCTCAAAACATCATGCATAAGTTCAAATCATGATGCCTACATGTTAATTTCTATGCCTTCTCACACTTCTCACAAAAATGATCATTTTTACAGGAACCTCACCATATATATATATATATATAGGAAAAGTGTAAAATACAATACGGCTTAACGTACATCACGTACGACAACGTGCGTGATTATGTGTATAACATTCGTGATTAATGTTTTCATCATGCGTGATTAATGTTTTCCAACATGCATGGTTTGGGTTTTTTAGGTTATAACGTGCGTGATTTTCAAATGAATGTGCGTAATTATCTGTCGTACGTGATGTACGTTAAGCCGTATTGTACGTTAACGGGCCTATATATATATATAGTATCCCATTTGAATCTACCATATCTAACTTATTAAGATTCTCGTAGATCTCTCCCACTTTTTCAGGTTAACGAAAAGAAGTTAATAAAATGAGTTTCAAACTTAAATCTTAAGTTTGGATTAAAAATCTCTCTCTATATATCTATATATACTATATAATACATTTCCAATGTATAGAATTGTCATTTCCTTCAAAATTTTAAGACGAGATATCAAAGGTAATGGCTAATTTCCACAATTTTCATCACAACTCCCAAATTTGCCCCTCTTGAATGACGTTTCAATGATTATGTACCTCAATCGTAATTTACAATTGAATGGGATCATTGAGGGGATTGAATGCGAGCCTACGTATCGACTTGAGTGTTGAATGCGAGCCTGCATATCGATTGAGTGGGATTGAATGCAAGCCCGGAATTGAATCATTTCAGAGTAAATGAAGCAGGGTAATTTCTTAACGGAGAGAGTTTGACCGTCTCAAGCAATCAAGAAGCCATAAATTTCATAATCCTTTAAAAACCGTTAGAAGATCTTAAAATAGGTACGTATCATGTGCTACATCCCAATCGTCTTCTCTGATTTTCCGAAGCCGATGAAAACTACAGTAACCACCGGAACAAACTATCAAAGTGGTCATGTTTCCCATTTGTTCGGCATCCCGCGAAAGCATCTAAAGGCCGTCACACAATGCCCCCTTTAATGTCGGTAAGAAAATGAAACCTTAAACTGATGTTATAACCATACTATTTTTTGTTTCATTAGTATTTTTGGTTGTTTCTCTGGAATATCTTTTGGGCTACCATTTATGTGTATATATTCGTGTATAACCATTTATGTTGTTAATTTAATTAGATGTGGAAAAGTGAATGTCTGCTTCAGCGAGGATTTTGGTCAGGAAAGTGGTGGCATCGGCACGATTTTAATGCAGGCAAGTGTGTACTTAAGTGGCTATTTTACAGGTTGTGTCAATGATTATGTTTGTTTTAAAGGCCGCACGCCAAGTATTTGTGATATTGCCTGAATTAATGGAATTTGATTGGTTGATTGGTGGTGTGTGTCTTTTGTATAGATGGTCTGAGCATTGGGCTAGGACTCTGGTTGAGGGATGTTGACTATGTTTCAAATGACATTCAGCTTACTGTCTGGTTACCATCAGGTTAGTTTTTGGTTTAATATCATTTTGTTCGCATGTGCTTGGGACCGATGAGTAAAATGCATATTTGAACAACTATCAGTTAGAGTTTGAGCCAAAACTTGAAGCACTTGTTGGAAGGTAAAAAGCTTTTCCTTCCTTAATATGTAAATCAATGTTCTAGGTTATATAATAGTTATGTGCATATTGGCATCATTTCCTAATGTCTTTTGCGTAGGCACACCCTTATTTCACGCGAGTGATGGCTGCAGAAGACAATAGGATGCGGACACAATACCAGAAACACTTTTAGACTTTAACTCAGGATTTTTTATAATTAAATATTCCTTTAGTGGTTTGGAAATAAGTACCAAAACTGTATATAATTAATTTTTTAGTATGACCAAAAACATAGTTTGTCAGGGAATTGATGATTTTAGGGTTAATTTGCTGTGAAATCAAGTTAACTTGCAATTGATCGTAGGGTAATGTTTGATGTTTTTTAGTTGAACAGGAATTTACCAGGTGTATGCTGTAACAACTCTCATCAAACGTCCTAATTATTATTTTAATTTGGCCAATAGGAAACCCTAATTGAGAAACCCAAGTAATTCTGAACAAACCCTAAAATTTTCAGAATAGTTGGAATTAGAATCAGGGCCCTAAAACTCTGGGGGGGGGGGTAAACCCTAATTGATAATTATCTTCGAAATACGCTGTCAAAATTAAGTTACGTTCGAATAACAACTCACCAGGCCTATACTAGTGACAAGGCTACCCTAGGGTAGATGTGTACCCCAGGCGAGTCGCGACAACATCCATAACATCTTCCGCGACACGCGGGAGATGTCAATTTCACGTATAAATACAGGGCCTTGGGACTTGAATTCTGTCTTTGGAACGGCGTAAATTCGCTTTACGTAGGCTGAGTTATAACAGAAACAATCCACAAAACACACACTGGTCACGAAGTGCTGCCACAATCAGGGTAATAACTCGATCGCTATTACGATTCAACGTCCGATCGATTATAACTATCCAACGATTGTTTAAGTGCCGCTCAAATTGAGTTTATACTTTGTTATTCATCGTGATTTCGACTTGAATGTTTGAGTGCTGTTCGAAATCGGACTATACTCTGTCATTCGTTGTGAATCCGCTGAATTGTTAAGTATTGCACTTGTAAATCGTTGTGAGGGTTTAATCTCGTGAATTGTCGTAACTGCTGTATTAGTTACTAAACGGTTTGTGTGTGCATTATTATTTAAATTAGGTTAATCAAGGCTAATCAGTAGGCTTATACTCTGCTCGCTAAATCTACAATGTGAGTCATTCTCTTTTTATCAAATTATTTTCAAAATCATGTTTATTTTCAAAGGTTATAATTACAGTGATTAAGTTTATGTAATCACCAAATTACAGCCGGTATGTGGGGTATTGTGCACATTACTACTGTTGTTGTCATTTTAGGTGGGCGAACCTAATTAGTGATATTCGTCATTCATTGGGGCAGCCAATGGTGATATGACCACAGTCACCGAAATGAGTCGAGTGACAAATACTGTGGGTAGTTGGTTTGATATCAGAAACATTGTAATCTCTCTTAATACTGTGAATTATAACAAAAGAGTCGTTTTAGTAAAACTAAATGATTCACTCAGTATTTCCCTGCTGACAAAACCTTTTTCAAACATGTTTCAGGTGATCTGTTGTGAGCAAAGGAAAAGTGCCATGGAGCACTACAAGCTTAGAAAAGTGGCTCAATGTAAATAAATAAAGAAACATGTTTTGAGAAATAAAGATTTCCCAGCGAAATCACTTTATTGTAAATTATGGGATTTATCCCTATATTATATATAAACGAGCAGTTTTAATATTAATCGATCCTATTTAAAAAGACTTCCGCTGTCACTTAATTAGATACCATCGAATTTCCTGCCTCGCGACTCTGGACCGGGTCAAACCGGGGCCAAGGGCCGTGACAGGAAAAGGTGGTATCAGAGCCACTGATTTAAGCTTACTATTGATTTTAGCCTATTAAAATAATTAAGAGATACTTAGGAAATTTAATTGCTATTCTGTGAAAACATGTTTTATTAACTGATTAATTCTTGAGTTACAGTATGGGTAAACAAAAGATTTCTGATATCTACCACAAACTAGATACTGCACCCACAGAAAAAGGAACCTCTTCCTCCAAACATCCAGCAGATCTGGAAGAAGGGATTTTTGTCCGTAAAGCAAATTATGAAAATCCGCTCACCCAAGATAAAAGAAATTCAATTCTTAGAAAGGGACAGGAGAAAATAAAGAAACCACAAGTCAAGAAAGTGAGGTTTAATTCAGAAATCCAGGAATTAGGCAATAGGTCATCTTGGGAAGACACATTAGATGAAAAATGGGCAAACCTTTATATGCTAGCTACCGTAGCAGAGAATGCAAACCTCTAAACTATCAATTAGCCTGGTCTAGTAGAAAATTAATACCCAGTAAATAAATAAATTATAGTGTGTTCACTTTCCTGTAGTCTTTTGTACAAATCAGTATGCAATAAAACTTTAATGTTTATTTGTAAAACTTTGTTCCAAAGTTTTAACTTAGCATTTTTGTGCATTTTGCATATATGCTATCCAGCATGAGTGAGATATCGGAAGCATTTCAGAACCTCAACCTCTACCCAGTACCAATTGAAGTCTCCCACGACTTTACTGGTTATATTGCTGACATAGAGGAACCCCTGAAATTCCAAGCTTCGCCGCTGGAAAAAGCAAAACCTAAAAAGAAAAGAAGATATGTAGGATGGAGGAAAGTGCGCAGGAGAAAGCCAGCCATTAGGAAACTCCCCAAAATAGAAAACCCTGTAGACAAAGGAAAAGGAATTGAAATCGGAGAAAGTTCTAAACCAGCAGAGATAGAAATCAGGAAAGATTTTAACCAAAAAGGAATAGAAATTGGAGAGAGTTCTAGACAACCTGAAGAAATCACATTTCAAGATGAAATAGACCGTCTACTGGCAAATTGTGATGTCATTAGCCCTATCCATAATAATCTATATCCTTACCTAGCCGAAACCCAACTTCCTGTAAATCTGGAACCAGCTATTCCAGACCCACTAATCCACACTCGACCTTTAGGTCAAATGGAAGAATGGTGGACAAATGACTGGCAATTAGAAAATATCATCAACAGTCCTTATTCTTTTCTTCCACAGTTTGATCCAGAACCTATCCCCAATCCTCCAATGAGCAACGAAAACTTAGCCGAACTCCGTCAGTTCGGTGAAGAGGTGATAGGTACAGGGAATAGGATCCGAGAAATGGGGGAACAAATCTCCTGGAAGTACGACGAAAGGGAGCGTCGCTACTAAACTGACAGTTGGCCAAAAGAATAGTGGGGTTGGGAAGAATGTCTGTATAATAATAATAATAGTTAAATATAACTCTGTAAAATGGGAAATAAAACATTGTAAGATAAACAGTGTGTATGGATGGCTATATAAAATATAAAGCAAAATAGAAGTCGAAACATCGACGATTTTGGATATATATATCTGTGTTGTAAGATTTTATGTGCTTCTGTGTAATTGTTTTATTTACAATCATTTGATACTAATAGTTATATTTATAATAATTATCAGATGGAAAACGCTAGTAATGAACCAGTTAATGAAGGGAATCAATCTGAACAAAATCAGGAAAACCAGTATATGACTAGACAAGATATTGAAAACATTATCACTCAAGGGATAGCTAATGCTATTCCAGCAATCATGGCTGCTGCTCAGAAACATGTTGAACCACAACAAATTATTCCTAGTAAACGTACTCAAGAAGACAATTTTAGTCATAGTGTAAATGGAGGCGGCAATCATGACGATAATAATCCACGACAGGCTCCACCTCCTAAGAAAATGAAAGCCGCAACACCTGGTTGCACTTTCAAAGAATTTCTTGCTTGCAAACCTGCTGAATTTGCAGGCAACGAAGGAGCAACTGCAGTACTGTGTTGGTTAGAGAAAACCGAAGCAGTAATTGAAATAAGTAAGTGTTCCGAAGAAGATCAGGTTATGTATGCGTCAAATTTATTCAAAGAAGGGGCACTAGAATGGTGGAACACCGTATTACAAGCAAAAGGAAGAAGGATAGCTTATGCTATAGACTGGGAAGAATTTAAAATTCTTGTAGAAAGAAAATATTGTCCTGAATATGAAAAGGAACAAATGACAAATAAGTTCCTAAATCATCGTATGGTAGGTGTAGAGTGTCGCGGTTATACTTCGACATTCTTTGAATATGCTAGAGTGGTACCAACACTGGCTTCGCCAGGACCGGTACTCATTTCCCGTTACATTTGGGGATTAATTAGTGAAATTCGTAACATCGTTAAAGCTGCGAGACCTCGCACTATTGACGATGCTGTGGAACTAGCTAATACCTTAACTGATGAACTAGTGCGCACAAGAGAAGAAGATCGAAAGAAGGAATTGGCTCAAAAGATTACCCAAGGATTTCGTATGGGTAATGATAATAATAGGTTCAAGAAAAGAGGAAGGAGACAATCTGCACAACCGCCTTTTTGCAGAAATTGCAAAAAGAATCATTTTGGAAAATGCAATGTAATTTGCAACTTCTGCAAAATGGCAGGACATCGTGAAGAAAATTGCAAAAAGAAAACCATAGTCTGCTATAACTGTGGAGAAACAGGACATTACAAAACAGAATGTCCTAAATTGATTAAAACCGCAGACAATAAAGTCAAATCAGCTGATGGAACAACAAAGAAGAATGCCCGAGCATTCCAGTTAACCACTCAAGAAGCTGAACTAATCCCTGACGTCACAGCTGGTACGTTCTTGGTCCACGACATTTATGCAAAAGTATTATTTGACTCTGGTGCAAACCAAAGTTTTATCAATACTTCATTTTGCCAAGCCATTAACTTACCCTTAACCACCCTTAGGCAAATTTTTACAGTCGAAACGGCAGACGGGAATTCTGTTAACATAAATAAGGTTTTGCAAGAAGGAAAGATAGAACTGTTAGGCCATAAGTTTTCTGCAAACCTGTTACCTTTGAAGTTAGCCGGATTCGATGTAGTGCTAGGAATGGATTAGCTGATAGCCAACCATGCTCGAATCCTTTGTGATAAGAATTCTGTAGAAATCCGTACTCCCACAGGAGAGGTAATTTTAATTACAGGAGATAAACCACGAAAGCCACTGAAATTCATTTCAGTAATAAAATTGGCCAGTTATTCAAGAAAACAAGAAATGGTGTATATGATTTCGGTAATCATTAACACTAAAAATAAGGAACTTTCAGACATCCCTATAGTTTCAGAATACCCAGACATCTTTCCAGAAGAATTACCTGGGTTACCACCTGATAGAGAAGTAGAGTTTAGAATCCATCTAATTCCGGGTACTACACCAATAGCCAAGGCACCTTATCGATTAGGACCCACCGAAATGCTAGAATTGAAAAAGCAGTTAGATGAATTATTAAGCAAAGGATTTATACAACCTAGTTCATCCCCTTGGGGAGCACCAGTGTTGTTTGTGAAAAAGAAAGATGGATCGATGAGAATGTGTATCGATTATAGAGAACTAAATAAAGTTACAATTAAGAATCGATACCCATTACCTAGGATTGACGATCTTTTTGATCAACTTCAAGGCGCTAGGTATTTTTCTAAGATAGACTTAAGATCCGGATATCACCAGTTAAAAGTACAAGAAGAAGACATACCTAAAACTGCTTTCAGAACTAGGTATAGCCATTATGAGTTTACAGTCATGCCCTTTGGACTAACAAATACCCCAGCAGCATTTATGGACATGATGAATCGGATCTGTAAGCCATACTTGGATAAATTTGTAATCGTATTCATCGACGATATACTTATTTATTCCAAAAGTCAGGAAGAACATTGCGAACACTTGCATGCACTCTTAACTTTGTTAAGAAAGGAAAAACTTTATGCCAAATTCTCGAAGTGTGAATTCTGGCTGCAAGAAGTACAATTTTTAGGTCACATGGTGAATCACGAAGGCATTCACGTAGATCCTGCTAAAATAGAAGCAATTACCAAATGGAAGGTCCCACAAACAGCTATGGAAATTAGAAGTTTTCTAGGCTTAGCTGGATACTACAGACGATTTATTAAGGATTTCTCTAAGATAGCTGTACCTTTGACTAAGTTAACCTGTAAAGCCACTAAGTTTGAATGGGGACATAGGCAAGAAGAAGCTTTTAAGATTTTAAAGCACCGATTGACGAATGCTCCAATTTTAGCATTACCCGAAGGAACAGAAGATTTTGAAGTATATTGTGATGCTTCAAAATTAGGATTCGGATGTGTGTTGATGCAACGCAAGAAGGTAATTGCGTATCCCTCCCGGCAGTTGAAAAAGCACGAGGAGAATTATACGACTCATGACTTAGAATTAGGAGCCATAATTTTTGCCCTTAAAATCTGGAGACATTATCTGTACGGAAGTAAGTTTACTGTCTATACAGATCATAAAAGTTTAAGGTATATATTTGGGCAAAAAGAGTTAAATATGAGGCAAAGAAGATGGATGGAAGTTCTAAGCGATTACGACTGTGATATTCAATATCACGAAGGAAAGGTAAACGTAGTTGCAAATGCCTTAAGTCGTAAGTATCAGGAAAAACAAAAGCGAGTCCGTGCTCTTAGATTAAATCTACAAGTAGATTTAATGGAACAATTAAAGAAAGTTCAGGAAACAACAATCAAGGACGATGCTGAAGGAATGAAAGGTTATATAAAGGAACTAGAGCAAGGAAATGATGGAATTTGGAGATTCCACAAGAAACGAATTTGGGTACCTAAGCAAGGAGAATTAAGAAATAAGATTTTAGAGGAAGCTCATAAATCTAGGTATACTATGCACCCTGGAAACAATAAAATGTACCAAGATTTAAGAAAGAATTTTTGGTGGATAGGCATGAAGAAAGATATAGCAAGATATGTTTCTAAGTGTCTTACTTGTTCACAAGTTAAGGCAGAACATCAGAAACCTTCAGGGTTACTACAACAATTGGAAATGCCTGTATGGAAATGGGAACTCATAACAATGGATTTTGTTACTAAGTTACCCAAGACCAGAAAAGGTAATGATGCGATTTGGGTAATTGTGGATCGATTAACCAAATCAGCTCATTTTCTACCAATGAAGGAAACCTTTAGCATGGAAAGGCTAGCCAAGTTGTACGTAGACGAAGTGGTATCTTTACATGGAGTCCCACTCTCCATTGTATCAGATAGGGATAGTCGTTTCACTTCTCATTTTTGGAAAAGTTTCCAGCAAGCTATGGGAACTCGACTAAATCTGAGTACGGCATATCATCCACAAACAGATGGACAAAGTGAAAGAACGATCCAAACTCTAGAAGACATGCTTAGAGCATGTGTAATAGATTTTGGTGGAAATTGGGACGATCACTTACCATTAATTGAATTCTCCTATAATAATAGTTATCATTCAAGTATTGAAACTGCCCCATTCAACGCACTATATGGAAGAAAGTGCAGAACTCCAGTTTGTTGGGCAGAAATAGGAGAAAGTCAATTATCAGGTCCAGAATTTGTGCAAGAAACTACTGACAAAATAACTCAGATCAAGGAAAGACTGAAAACAGCTCGAGATCGTCAGAAGAGCTATGCAGATAATCGCCGCAAGCCATTAGAATTTCAAGTCAGAGATAAAGTACTCTTGAAAGTTTCTCCTTGGAAAGGAGTTGTTCGATTCGGTAAGAAAGAAAAGCTAAGTCCAAGGTACGTAGGACCATTTTCAGTGATCCAACGTATAGGACCAGTTGCTTATCGTTTACAATTACCAAAAGAATTAGCTGGAGTACATGATGTATTTCATGTATCCAATCTCAAGAAATGCTTATCAGATGAATCACTGGTAGTACCTCTTAAAGATATAGAGGTAAACGAAAAGCTGAAATTTGTTGAGAAACCTCTTCAAATTGAGGATCGAAAGATCAAGTTTCTCAAACATAAACGACTAGTTTTAGTCAAAGTCAGATGGGATTCAAAGAGAGGAGCTGAATACACTTGGGAGCTGGAATCAGAAATGAAGAGAAAATATCCTCATTTATTCCAGTAAATCTCGAGGACGGGATTTTTATTAAGGTGGGGAGAATGTAACAACTCTCATTAAAAGTCCTAATTATTATTTTAATTTGGCCAATAGGAAACCCTAATTGAGAAACCCAAGTAATTCTTAACAAACCCTAAAATTTTCAGAATAGTTGGAATTAGAATCAGGGCCCTAAAACTCAGGGGGGGTAAACCCTAATTGATAATTATCTTTGAAATACGCTGTCAAAATTAAGTTACGTTCGAATAACAACTCACCAGGCCTATACTAGTGACAAGGCTACCCTAGGGTAGATGTGTACCCCATGCGAGTCGCGACAGCATCCATAACATCTTTCGCGACACGCGGGAGATGTCAATTTCACGTATAAATACAGGGCCTTGGGACTTGAATTCTGTCTTTGGAACGACGTAAATTCGCTTTACGTAGGCTGAGTTATAACAGAAACAGTCCACAAAACACACACTGGTCACGAAGTGCTGCCACAATCAGGGTAATAACTCGATCGCTATTACGATTCAACGTCCGATCGATTATAACTATCCAACGATTTTTTAAGTGCCGCTCAAATTGAGTTTATACTTTGTTATTCATCGTGATTTCGACTTGAATGTTTGAGTGCTGTTCGAAATCGGACTATACTCTGTCATTCGTTGTGAATCCGCTGAATTGTTAAGTATTGCACTTGTAAATCGTTGTGAGGGTTTAATCTCGTGAATTGTCGTAACTGCTGTATTAGTTACTAACCGGTTTGTGTGTGCATTATTATTTAAATTAGGTTAATCAAGGCTAATCAGTAGGCTTATACTCTGCTCGTTAAATCTACAATGTGAGTCATTCTCTTTTTATCAAATTATTTTCAAAATCATGTTTATTTTCAAAGGTTATAATTACAGTGATTAAGTTTATGTAATCACCAAATTACAGCCGGTATGTGGGGTATTGTGCACATTACTACTGTTGTTGTCACTTTAGGTGGGCGAACCTAATTAGTGATATTCGTCATTCATTGGGGCAGCCAATGGTGATATGACCACAGTCACCGAAATGAGTCGAGTGACAAATACTGTGGGTAGTTGGTTTGATATCAGAAACATTGTAATCTCTCTTAATACTGTGAATTATAACAAAAGAGTCGTTTTAGTAAAACTGAATGATTCACTCAGTATTTCCCTGCTGACAAAACCTTTTTCAAACATGTTTCAGGTGATCTGTTGTGAGCAAAGGAAAAGTGTCATGGAGCACTACAAGCTTAGAAAAGTGGCTCAATGTAAATAAATAAAGAAACATGTTTTGAGAAATAAAGATTTCCCAGCGAAATCACTTTATTGTAAATTATGGGATTTATCCCTATATTATATATAAACGAGCAGTTTTAATATTAATCGATCCTGTTTAAAAAGACTTCCGCTGTCACTTAATTAGATACCATCGGATTTCCTGCCTCGCGGCTCTGGACCGGGTCAAACCGGGGCCAAGGGCCGTGACATATGCATTGAGTATTAGAATGCTTTGTTGATAGCTACTCAGTCAGTAGTGCTTTTGGTTCTGATTATTTTTTATATTTTGTTCAGCTTGTGAATTTAAAATCGATATATTCTTTTCTCAAAACAATACGTTGATTCGATAGTGGTGTTTAATTTAATGATGTTGCTGCTGCAAGTGTATAGGCTTTGTTAGAAATATATATGTTTTGTATATTGAAGAAGAAGAAGAAGAAGAATAAGAACAATCACTCATACATAGAGATTTATGTGGTTTGATCATTATGGTTATGTCCGTAGGCATCTGTGAACTAAATAGAAAATGATGCAGAGCAGTTAATAACAAACAAACATAACCAATGTATGTAAGAAAGAACTAATTTGGTTGGTTGACCCTAAGTAAATCAGGTATATGTAGGCTCTAATAAGTGGCTGATCTATAACAATTCTTCAAAGATCATCTTACCCTCCTATTGAGTGTTATGTGCCTTGTGTCCCAATTGTTGAGTGTTATGTGCCTTGTGTCCAAGGCTTGATGCAAAACTACTATTGAGCCGGGGGTCTCACTGGAAGCAGCCTCTCTATTCCTATGGGATAGAGGTAAGGTGGTCTACATCTTACCCTCCTCAGACCCTACCTTAGCTTTGCTATTGGTGGGATTTACTGAGTATGATGATGATGATGATGATGAATGGTCGAGCTAGAATAACAAGTTTTTGTTTTCTTACACTTGTAACACTATAACTCAAAGGAAGATGATCTTTGATAGTAGGAGGAGGATGGTATTTCTCTACATCAAGCTTTAATCTTTGTTAGTTGAGCATGGTTACAAAAACCAACATGAATATAAGATAAATCTATTGGTTTCTATCTCTTATTACCAGTAAGTTACCAAATAGCTTAAATTTATAGGTGGATCAATGGTGATTAACAGTTATGCATAACATACCTTCTTGTTAGGTTTGGTTAGTTCTTTAAGCATGGCTACAACAGTTTCTCTCAGCTGGGAATTAGATAACAGAATACCTGGTATCATAATTTCAACTAGGGATGAGCATGGTACCGGTTCGGTACCGAATAATGAGGAAAATGGGTACTGGTATCGGTATCGGTACTGAAAACGAGGAAAATGGGTATCGGTATCGGTTCAGTACCCGGTACCAAATGCCCATCCAATAAACAAACACATATATTTTTTCATTTTATGTAAATTATATATTTTCTCATAAATTGGTTTATTCGAATCTAACCGAATCTGAATTCACCTCTGAAAAATCAAAATCTGATTCAAATAACTTAAAAACCGATTTGATAAACTAATGCAGCAGTGCTGAACCCATTTGGTTTTGAAAGTTAGACCTTTTAAAGTCAAAATCAGACTTCCATTCAATCTTCTTAATTCTCGATGTCTACATTGCAGGTCAAGGTTTCGCCACAGGAAGAATAAACCTCAGTTATCTTTCTTATTCAGGTATCTTGAAACCAGCTGAGATTGCAAAACTTGAAAATCTCAAAATATTATCTTTGTCATTGTGTCATCTTGAGACTACGACGGCCACAAGTTCTTGTATTGATGTCTTTGAGCTTTTGCGTTGTCTTCCAAAACTTCAAGAGCTTGGTTTGGATTTTCATGACTACAAGGTAACACTAAGTTGCGTGTTTGAAGTTTATGTGCATATTCATTATATTGACCAAAACTTTACTTTCGTATAGTTGACAGAAGGTGGTGCTAGAAAGAAGTTCCCCACTGCGTTTCCCTCCCTCAAGGCTATTAACCTAACAAGAATAGCTTTTAGCAATGGTGTTATGTTATCATTTGCTTTAGAAACGATCAGACACTTCTCAAATTTGCAGACCCTTGAAATCACAGGAATTATGCATCACGTATGTATCGATCATATTGCTTGCCTTATAATCTCATATATGCATAGTTTTGCATTTGACTACTGTTTATTATTCTTGCAGGTTGATGACCCAGTTCCAGTTTCAATTCCGATTCTGGAGGTAGAGTACAACACGATGGAGCTTCGGAGTGTGGTGTTTAACGATTTTAAAGGTTCAGATAATGAAGTATATTTGCTAAAGTATTTCCTTGCGTGTTCTCCGTCCCTGAAAAAGATTGTTATTCATCCTGACTGGAGTCTAGCGCTTGGTGAACAGTTTATGTTGGCTAAGAAGTTCTTGAAGCTCCATCGCGCTTCCCCGATAGCTGAAATCCATTTTGATTAGTTTTTTGTTGTTTTGAACTTCTTTTTTATGGCTCCATTGTATAATCTGATCTTCGAAAACGGAATGCATTGTAACAGATTCCTATTGATAGTTGAATCACATGTTTCTTGGTGCATTTTTGGGTTTTATGCATGAATTGACTCATGTTAATCACTCTGATATCTTGAAAAGGCTTTGAGTACTCGTGTTTGAAGTAGTTATGTTATGTTCTTTCAAGGATCATTGATGTTATAATTTTGTTGAAAACTATAAAGTTCATTCTCAGTTTGATTGAAGATAATTACATTGGGATAATGGGATCCTTAAAACTTTACATCACATAATATGTGGCTTAAAAATTACTGTTAAAACTATTTAAATGGCAAAAATGTCATTCAATTTTAAACCGTTAGATAATAATAAAAGTGATATTATTATAATTATAATAATAAATTATAATAATAATTATATATTTTATTGAAAAAATGGAGAGTATTTTTTATACAACAGAGTTTTTGTAAGACACATTATATGATTATAAAGAAATTTTAAATTTTGTTCTTACTTTGTTATTAGTTTTATCCTGTTGAAGCAAAATCCGAAGCGTCGTTCGTCATTCCAACCAAAATGAGTAGCGCTATAATCGAAACTGGTACCCGTAATACTTTTTTATGGTTCTCGATCGATCGATGTAAAACACGTTTTGATATCCTTTTTGGCGTATTACGCCTTTATTTTTTATTTTTTGGATTTCTTAGTATTGTAATGAACCGAAACAATGTTTTGATAAAAACTTCTTAAGGTTCAATAAACCTAGCTCTTTATATGAAAATTATTGACTTTCTTCGCGTGTTTGTGACATTATACGTTCTACAACTATTTAACTGTCCTCTATAGCCGTTAAAAGCTATCATTGCCGTGAAGCGCAAGTTCTTTTATATACATATGTATACAACTTATATGTGATTTTTTTTTTATCTTTTTAAGGTTTGAATTACGTTCTCACCCCATTTTGTCGACCCCACAGGAACGCGCGGGTTTCCCACTAGTATATATATATATATATATATATATAGCAAGTGTAGGATACAAATCCCATAATCCTACATTACGTACGCGATTCCCACAGCCATACACGTGTCCCTGATTCATTTTTATTAAATAAGGGTATATCAGACATTCTGTTCAATAATCCGAGGGCTAATTAGGGAATTCCATCAACAATCAAGAAGATTACGAGTTCGTTCCAAAACCATCTATCTAATTATGGTTCGTATTAATTCGATTTGTAGGTTTTTGATTGATTCGTATACCGAACACATATTGGCGATACCGAAAATGCTGAATTCGTCATTTAGAATGTTTATTTGGGTTTTTCATCAGAGGGTTACGGTTGAGGTATGGGTTTTATTAGATATTGAAGGTGTTTTCATGTTATTAGATTGTAACGAGATTGAAGATAAGATGTTTCAGGTTTTATTTGATGATTTTTACCATATCGCATGTGTTGTTTTTAACATATCGCATGTATTAAAGATTGGATCATAAGAATAATTTCGCATGTTTAAGTTGGACATTTCGCACACAATAAAGTCTTAAGTTGTAATTTCGCATGTTTGAGTTGGACATTTCGCACACTATAAAGTATTTAACATGTTGAGCTCAATATTTCGCATGCTTAAAAAGTAATGATATGTAATTTCGCACAGTGTGTGTTGCAACCCTCGTCCCCTGATTACCCGGGAACGGGCGGCCGCGGCCATTTTCTGTGGTAACGGTGTTTATCATTTTGGCAGCGGAATTTACATCAGGATCGTAGTTAGGAAATATTTTATCAGAGTAAAATACCACGCTTTTATAATATTAAACACATGGGAAAAATCCCAAGTTTCAAGTACACACATTTTCATAGGGATAAACCCTATTTTATTTAAATAAAACATCTATTTATTTTAGGTAACTTTATCGCCACTTTTCCAAGCCTTCAGTGTTGTACAGCTGGCTTATACTTGGCTTTCACATTTTGTTACCTGAAACGCGTTTAAAAACATTTTGTCAGTGGAAATACTGGTGAGTAAATCCCAGTTTAATCAAGATAAGTAACACCGTTGTACAGTATTGAGGGCGGTCTCGCAATTACATTTGTTTCCATTTACTTTAATTACCACCCACGGTACTGTCAACCCGACTTGTGGTCATGTTATTACTCACAATGTAGTAACAAATTTTGTATACAAAACCCCAACATACCGACGATAATTGTAGAATACAAATACTCAATCACTGTTTAATATAATGTTAATTATATGAGGTTTTGTAAAAACAGTTTGCAAAAAGGTTTACAAAAAGGAGATTACTCACATTACTGTATTAGGATTTTCCTTAAGGATTTCCTGGTGATTATCTATTAATTACACAAATGCACACGCGTTAGTATAATAACCCAATATTTACATTATTAATACCCTCCCCGAGACAGAACTCCAATGACTACGTCGGGCAGAACCTCGACAGGCGTTACGGAGCACTAGATCAATCGGGCAGCGTATCTAATACATAACCGGGGGTTATAATACTTACAACGAGGTGGAACTTCGTTATTTAGGGGGGGGGGTATTATACCCGAGTATAATGCCTACTATATAGAAATTGAGAGAGAATGTTTGAGAATTGAATGAGTTGGACTGAAGGGCGATCAAGGGAATTTATAGGGTTGTTCGTCGAGTTGGTCGCGCCCCGCGAAAGCCCAGGGGGGGGGGGTCTTTCGCGCCCCGCGAGCTAGGGGTGTAGGCCCTATCCTCGTCGAATCACACGCATAGCTTCTCTGGTTGTCCTGCCATGTGGCGGGCTAGGGTTTCGCCACCCATCACTCGGTCGCGGCCCGCGTAAGAACCGATAGCGACAACAATAACAAAATGAGAACGATGTAATGGAGGTACGGTGGACGCACCAATGACGCTTCATATACTTGTATATAAGTGTCCCTCTTACATTGCAAGCATAATGTTATTAAGGTTACTAGAAGTTCAGAACCCTAACCAATATTGTTCGATCTTTTCAACTTCATGTTTTAAACTCTCACAAGTTTCCTCTAAATAAATTTCGGGACGAAATTTCCTAAAGTAGGGGAGACTGTAACACCTGTGCCTCCACGGCCATCAAACAAATACCGAACCAATGAAATATTATATTTCATACTTGGGATTTGTAAAAATATGTGTATCATTTGCACATATCAATTTGTGTTCAATTCCAAACTCTAAATCGCTTTCTGGAAGGTTATACGCGCACCGATGCGTAAATATAACCAGTTTAATGCAACAAACACTCCGGAATAGTGACATAGGCTTAACATACCTTAAATAACCTTTACATAACTTAGAAATAAGTTTTGAAGGCTTTGGTATGGCAAAAACAAGTTAATTCGCTTACAGGGACTAAACTTGACAAACTACGAAAGTATGTCAATTTGAACTGTAACAGACATTCCGGAACATGACCATAAGTTAAACACACCTTAAATATCCTTTATATAGCTTAGAAATAGGCTTTGAGGGGTTCGGTGTGCTAAAATAAACTTTTGGCTCATTCAGGTACTAAAAGCGTCAAAAAGTGCATAAGTTTGCATTTTCGTGCATAACTTACGTTCTGAATACATCCGGACATCCAAAAATTTATGTAAGCACTAAAATATTTTATTTTAGTGTTTGGCATAAGAAAAATCCATTTGTCACGCCATTTGGATCATTTTTCGCGCTTATGCGCATTCCGTCGTAATTAACCGAACAACGTAACCGTACGGCTAAACGAACCGACATCCGTGATGTTTCCAAGCATATTTCATGTTCCCTATGCCTTAACATCATTGTGAAGCTTGAAATTGGGTTTGACGGGTGTTAGAAGTGCCGTTACGCAACGAAACAAGGTGCAGGGGCCTGTTCTGCCACTTTTGAAAACTTCAGACCTGCAAGGCCCTTGCGCACCGTAACAAATAATTTGTTACGGTGCGTAAGCAATGTCCAGATGCAGCAAATCGTTTTTGGCTGCTGTTATCTGCCCCAAAACATTCCCCAAAGGTCAAGTGCCACTTGTTAAACTCTTGTGGTGGCCAAAATCAGTTACCATAACATCTTGACAAGTCTACGGGCTAGATCATTCCCTCTTTTCCAAGAAACGATCCTAACGGTGAACCGAAAACTATAAATACCCATCACATTCTCATTCATTTCTCACTAGAATCTGATCAATTGTGCTCTAAGTTGAAACCTTTGTTTCATACCTGAGCTATTTTGATCTAGATTAGCATTCGGGGACCCTTCGTAAGTGTTCCTTCGTTCTTTTATTCCTTTTCGAGTCCGGAAGTCAAACTTTGTTTGACTTTCTGCATTGACCAGTTTATGGTCGATGCGAAGTTCGTTTGAACTTCATAACGTGAGCGTGATCATGATGGTTATAGTCCCTAGTGACTATACCTACTGATTACCACGTTATCTAGGCTCAGTGACGAGCCGTAGTTTCGGTCAGAATACGTATTCTTGCGTATTTTGTAACCAAACTACTTATGGGTATCAAAACCGTTTGTTTTGATACCAAACCTATTTTCTAAACTTAGTTAAGCATGTTTCAACATGCTTAGCTCGTCACTTTTAGTTTAGTGCTTATGTAGGGTCGTAAGGTAAGCGATCTAAACAGTCGCTTATACTTTCGAACCCGACCCGTTTGGTCAATCATTAGGATCCGACCAAACACATTAGGTGACCATAGAGTATAGGGAATAACCTTCCGAGGTTATACCTTATGGTCACATCGTTTAAGTAGTTGTATGATAGGTAGTTTATATGCCTTAGGTAAATTACCAGAATACCCTTTTCATGTATAATTGGTAATTAAGCATATGTAACCTAAACTTTTGTCACATAACTGATTATGTAACATGTTTAGGCATATAACACTTGTCATAGGACTAGTTAGGCGGTCCGAACGCGTTTCACGCGAACGACGCGTTAAAGTAGCATAAGCTACCTAAACGGGTCGTAATGGGTCACAAGCACTTAGGTTAAGTTTCATTTAGTATGTAGGCTTTGTTAAACCATATGACACGAGTCTCTATACTCGTTTGGATTACGAACCCAAATTCTATCAGATCTTCCGATTTAGGTCCGGTTTATTAACATAGTTACCTATATTAGGTGCCGTTTGATATTCCGAGATCTCTAGCATTGCTTGGTGGTTATCTTAGTACTTCTGAGCAATCTCAAGTGAGTACATAGAACCCCCTCTTTTAAATGTTTTCAAGGTGTCTATGTGAGTATATAGACCCCTCTTTTACTGTTTTCCAAACGTTTTGGGGTGGAACACATGTGCCTACTTGTTACTTTCATGCTTTCCATGTTTTCACATTATATACATGCTATGTTCATTAGTACACTATTAGTACATGATTTCATTACATTTTATGCTATGTATGTCCATTGTGTGCATACTTAGTACATTGTTTTACATCACATCACATCACATGCTATGTATGTCCATTTAGTACATGCTTAGTACATTATTTTACATTGCATCTCTGTTGCATATGTTCCAGTAACATATGGACACATTGTTTTACAGCTCTACCTTGTATGTTTACTCTAGCATACTAGGTACATTATCTTCATAAAACATGCTTACATTTTGGTATGACATTTGGTTTGTTTAAACTATACTATACATTCATTAACACCGATCACGCCGCTCGGTAGTAGGTAGTGGTACCATAGGACTTGACAAATCCCATTCCTGAAATCTCGGGTTTGTTTGGACGTAAGGAATGACCGAATCCGAATACATATTCTTTTGATAACTCATTTTTACATAGTTATCCGACTGTCGCAAGGCTTGGATGTATGAATTTTTACAATACCGCATAAATGTTCATATTCAGTATAGCATGCATATATTTTACAAAACATAACTTTGATTTAAACCAAGTTTTACTTCAATACTTTGTTTTGTGCATTTCATCTATGGTTTAGTTGATGCATTTCACTAGCCATACATAAACATTTGTTACACATTACTTGACTACTTTTGGACTATCAACATTTGACATGGTTTATACAAGGACTTTTGACAATTGGTTTAAACATAGACATCTTATATTGGTGGTTTGGTTTGAGTAAGTGATTTAAGTAACGAGGCGTGTGTAATATGATACAAGCATGGTGGATACGCCGCTGGTACTTCCTATATATAAGTGATTGTATGGTATTACATATCGTTGCGTTATTTGAAATCATTTCAATTTAGACATATAACATTTTATACAAATAACATACTTTTCACAATACATTGTTTTACAAACAACTTAACTTATACAAACTCATTTTTACATGGTTATTCATTTAACCATGCATTATTCTCTTATTTATACGTATCATCTGAACTTATTGTTTTTCAAATGATTTACAAAGACAAAGCAAATTACAAGGTTCATGACTAAACATTTTCTTAAACAGATGTCATGAATCTTATTTTCACAAAACCTATGTACTCGCCGGCATTTTTATGCTGACGTACCTATTTTCACATGTGTTTCAGGAAATGAAGCATAGGATTGATCAAGATACACTTAGGCGGACATGGGCCTTAGTGACAATAAAATATGCAAGACTAGTTATTTTGTTATGTTTCTTTGATTGTCAAGACATTGTAACTCTTTTAATCAATAAAACAATATTTCAAGTTCCATGTGTTATGAAACAATGATTCTGTTACAACACTCCCCGATGTTTCCGCCACGTTTTGTAGGTTCTACGTGGTCGGGGTGTGACAGAAAAGTTGGTATCAGAGCTCATGGTTATAGGGAATTAGGTTATTAGTAATACTTTGACCTAGTCTATAACCTTCTTAGGACCCTAACGCGAGTTTACTTGCGTTTAGTCATAAAACAATACTGTCACCTATCCTTAGGCGACAACCACAACAAGAACATAAATTTCAAAACCACTTTGAAAACTAATCATCTGTTCTAGGATGATTGATTACTAGGTTTTGAACCCTTTATTGTAAGGTTTTGAACCCTCTGTTATATGGTTTTGAACCCCTTTGAGTTTTTCAAAACCTCGTCAAGGTCTTGGGTTTTAAATAATGTGAACACGTGCAAACTGGAAGGGTGAATGCCTGTATTCTGGGTTTTCTGTCTAGGCAAGCACTTCGTATACATCTCATCAGACGCGAGACCAGTTGTGCTTACCTGGGAATTCTTGGGATGAGTGTTCACTTATAGGCGAGCATGTCTTCGCGATACATTATTTTTGACCCATTTACTTTGATTTGTCACCATATCATTTGTTTGCCTTAGGAAACAAACAAATGATCACAATTTTCATTCGTTACCATTCTGTATTGATTATCCAATAACCTTTCACCTGTTTCTTCCTATGCCTTTCATTTGCTTCTAGAATGTCTCTTCCTCTCAGCACCGGTCAAATGTCCGAGCAGACAGCCAAATTCGCTCAACGAATAGGCGAAGTAGTCCTGAAGACTGTTGAATTAACTACTACCATGTATCGTCTCCAGGATGAAGCCACTCAAGAGTCACCAAGACAGGCAGGACCTAGTCAGGTGACAGCACCATCAGCCAAGAAACCAATCAAGGAATCAAAGACCATGGATGAACGATCTCCTAAGAAGTCAAAGAAGCGAAAGGCTTCTCAGAATTTCGCCGTGGTCGCTCACAATGATCAAGCCGTCCCCAACCAACCAGCTCAACCCCCTACTAGGAAGCCATACAATGGAACTGCACCCTTGTGCAACCAATGTAGCCTCCATCATCATGCTAGTGTGAAGTGCCGCAAATGCCAGATTTGTGGACTTATAGGTCATACAGCAAGGGTTTGCCCAACTGCAGCTGTACCAAATCAAGCTGATGACAATCCTGCTCAAGCTCGTTTCTCGCCGGGGTCTTGCTACAACTGTGGCGAGATGGGCCATTTCCGGAGGGATTGCCCAAAGCTTGCTAATGCAAATCTGACCCTCGGATGAGCATTTGACTGAACAAAGGATGTTGCTGTCTTATGCTTTTGTTCTTTTATTTTCTTGTAATGTGAAACAATCTGTTTTGTTTATAAATAAATTATTGTTCACAAATTCTGATGTACAATTGTAGTTACATATGTGTATGACTTTTCCTATGATACCTACATTAAGGAACTATATTCCTTACAAACTACTTTTGCGAATTTCCCATTCTTGCGTTTGTTCATGGTTCCTTTGGAAAATTCTAAGTACTCGTTTCATTCTAGGAAACGAAGTACAAGAAATAAATCGAAATTATGAGTAATCGTGCTTTTCACACATCTGTGCCTTTGAATTCTTGGATAGATAACTAAGAGTATTTTCAAATCTCATACCCATTACGTTCTGATTTCTTCAACATGCATAACATAAGTTTTCAAAACAACCTACATGATTTCGAAACATCCTATACATAGTTCGAAAACATTTTTAATATAGTGTATTTACTTAAACATAACAAATGCACAAAGCTTTGTCTGTATTTTCAAAAACAACCTTCATGATTTCAAAATGTCTCATATAGCCTGAAAACAATATTAGTACAATATATTTTCTTATCAAGTGCATGATTTCAAAAGCATCATTCATGTTTTCCAAAAACCTTATACATAATTTCAAAATTCATTTCGCAGGATTTTAAAACATTTTTATGAATATACCTACCTAATACAACTACTTTATGATTTCAAAGGTATTATATATAAGGTTTCAAAAACATTGAACACATTTTTAGAACCCCATGCATAGTATTGCAAAAAAAAAAAAAAATTTCTCATGCATTGACTTAACCTTCAAATTTCGCTTCATATGTCGCCTTGGCATATCGAGCATCTCAACTTCATAAGCATTTCAACTTCATGTTTTGACTTAAGCACGTCCAGTGCAAGGTTTCAAAACATCTTCAACCTCTAAAATCCATATGGGATCTTTTTATCTTCACAATTAGATCCTTGTGGATAATTGTCATACAAATCAGAGTCCTTAATTGGATTCCTTATGTACCTAAATTCGAACATTTCGGTTCCTAATAATCGAAATCGAATTTTCTTTTTGAATCTTTCTATCTTTATAGTTAGATTATTGATAACGTTTAAAGTACCAAATGAAATCCACGGAATGGATTCCTAGTGTGCTTTAAATGCATGTACGCAATTAACAAGACAAATTAACAAACAATTTTGTGGTTATGTGACTATGTGTTTATTCATCTTATGTTTTCTTTTATGCATTTTGTGTTTTTATACTCTGGATATTTGTTATCCAAATCCTCGCAGGATCTTTCATATCTCCATATGAGGGATTCGTAGCAGGATAGTCAAAAGGTACTGCCTTAAATCCTTAATGGGCTTCTATATAATAGTTAAGACCCTTGGATTATATAGTACCACTCCATGTTTCATAAGAGACCCTTTTAGAGGTCTAGTAAAAAAGATTGATTCACAATCTGGTTAAAGGACGACATCTAGTGATGTAGCTGAACAGACTCCTTGATAGTCTATTTAGATCATTTATTGACTTAATTAAAAGGACTCTATGGCGGTCTAGTCACACTCATCACAGGTTTGTTCATTTGGTTTTACACTACACATTATAAAATAGACTGTGTGAACTGTGCAAGGAATTGTCTAATTATGGACGCGTACATAATTATGAAATTTAGTGCACAGAAACCCAGTAAGATTTATTATGTGTAAGAACCGATAGCGACAACAATAACAAAATGAGAACGATGTAATGGAGGTACGGTGGACGCACCAATGACGCTTCATATACTTGTATATAAGTGTCCCTCTTACATTGCAAGCATAATGTTATTAAGGTTACTAGAAGTTCAGAACCCTAACCAATATTGTTCGATCTTTTCAACTTCATGTTTTAAACTCTCACAAGTTTCCTCTAAATAAATTTCGGGACGAAATTTCCTAAAGTAGGGGAGACTGTAACACCTGTGCCTCCACGGCCATCAAACAAATACCGAACCAATGAAATATTATATTTCATACTTGGGATTTGTAAAAATATGTGTATCATTTGCACATATCAATTTTTGTTCAATTCCAAACTCTAAATCGCTTTCTGGAAGGTTATACGCGCACCGATGCGTAAATATAACCAGTTTAATGCAACAAACACTCCGTAATAGTGACATAGGCTTAACATACCTTAAATAACCTTTACATAACTTAGAAATAAGTTTTGAAGGCTTTGGTATGGCAAAAACAAGTTAATTCGCTTACAGGGACTAAACTTGACAAACTACGAAAGTATGTCAATTTGAACTGTAACAGACATTCCGGAACATGACCATAAGTTAAACACACCTTAAATATCCTTTATATAGCTTAGAAATAGGCTTTGAGGGGTTCAGTGTGCTAAAATAAACTTTTGGCTCATTCAGGTACTAAAAGCGTCAAAAAGTGCACAAGTTTGCATTTTCGTGCATAACTTACGTTCTGAATACATCCGGACATCCAAAAATTTATGTAAGCACTAAAATATTTTATTTTAGTGTTTGGCATAAGAAAAATCCATTCGTCACGCCATTTGGATCATTTTTCGCGCTTATGCGCATTCCGTCGTAATTAACCGAACAACGTAACCGTACGGCTAAACGAACCGACATCCGTGATGTTTCCAAGCATATTTCATGTTCCCTATGCCTTAACATCATTGTGAAGCTTGAAATTGGGTTTGACAGGTGTTAGAAGTGCCGTTACGCAACGAAACAAGGTGCAGGGGCCTGTTCTGCCACTTTTGAAAACTTCAGACCTGCAAGGCCCTTGCGCACCGTAACAAATAATTTGTTACGGTGCGTAAGCAATGTCCAGATGCAGCAAATTGTTTTTGGCTTCTGTTATCTGCCCCTAAACATTCCCCAAAGGTCAAGTGCCACTTGTTAAACTCTTGTGGTGGCCAAAATCAGTTACCATAACATCTTGACAAGTGTACGGGCTAGATCATTCCCTCTTTTCCAAGAAACGATCCTAACGGTGAACCGAAAACTATAAATACCCATCACATTCTCATTCATTTCTCACTAGAATCTGATCAATTGTGCTCTAAGTTGAAACCTTTGTTTCATACCTGAGCTATTTTGATCTAGATTAGCATTCGGGGACCCTTCGTAAGTGTTCCTTCGTTCTTTTATTGCTTTTCGAGTCCGGAAGTCAAACTTTGTTTGACTTTCTGCATTGACCAGTTTATGGTCGATGCGAAGTTCGTTTGAACTTCATAACGTGAGCGTGATCACGATGGTTATAGTCCCTAGTGACTATACCTACTGATTACCACGTTATCTAGGCTCGGTGACGAGCCGTAGTTTCGGTCAGAATACGTATTCTTGCGTATTTTGTAACCAAACTACTTATGGGTATCAAAACCGTTTGTTTTGATACCAAACCTGTTTTCTAAACTTAGTTAAGCATGTTTCAACATGCTTAGCTCGTCACTTTTAGTTTAGTGCTTATGTAGGGTCGTAAGGTAAGCGATCTAAACAATCGCTTATACTTTCGAACCCGACCCGTTTGGTCGATCATTAGGATCCGACCAAACACATTAGGTGACCATATAGAGTATAGGGAATAACCTTCCGAGGTTATACCTTATGGTCACATCGTTTAAGTAGTTGTATGATAGGTAGTTTATATGCCTTAGGTAAATTACCAGAATACCCTTTTCATGTATAATTGGTAATTAAGCATATGTAACCTAAACTTTTGTCACATAACTGATTATGTAACATGTTTAGGCATATAACACTTGTCATAGGACTAGTTAGGCGGTCCGAACGCGTTTCACGCGAACGACGCGTTAAAGTAGCATAAGCTACCTAAACGGGTCGTAATGGGTCACAAGCACTTAGGTTAAGTTTCATTTAGTATGTAGGCTTTTTTAAACCATATGACACGAGTCTCTATACTCGTTTGGATTACGAACCCTCATTCTATCAGATCTTCCGATTTAGGTCCGGTTTATTAACATAGTTACCTATATTAGGTGCCGTTTGATATTCCGAGATCTCTAGCATTGCTTGGTGGTTATCTTAGTACTTCTGAGCAATCTCAAGTGAGTACATAGAACCCCCTCTTTTAAATGTTTTCAAGGTGTCTATGTGAGTACATAGACCCCCCTTTTACTGTTTTCCAAACGTTTTGGGGTGGAACACATGTGCCTACTTGTTACTTTCATGATTTCCATGTTTTCACATTATATACATGCTATGTTCATTAGTACACTATTAGTACATGATTTCATTACATTTTATGCTATGTATGTCCATTGTGTGCATACTTAGTACATTGTTTTACATCACATCACATCACATCACATGCTATGTATGTCCATTTAGTACATGCTTAGTACATTATTTTACATTGCATCTCTGTTGCATATGTTCCAGTAACATATGGACACATTGTTTTACAGCTCTACCTTGTATGTTTACTCTAGCATACTAGGTACATTATCTTCATAAAACATGCTTACATTTTGGTATGACATTTGGTTTGTTTAAACTATACTATACATTCATTAACACCGATCACGCCGCTCGGTAGTAGGTAGTGGTACCATTGGACTTGACAAATCCCATTCCTGAAATCTCGGGTTTGTTTGGACGTAAGGAATGACCGAATCCGAATACATATTCTTTTGATAACTCATTTTTACATAGTTATCCGACTGTCGCAAGGCTTGGATGTATGAATTTTTACAATACCGCATAAATGTTCATATTCAGTATAGCATGCATATATTTTACAAAACATAACTTTGATTTAAACCAAGTTTTATTCAATACTTTGTTTTGTGCATTTCATCTATGGTTTAGTTGATGCATTTCACTAGCCATACATAAACATTTGTTACACATTACTTGACTACTTTTGGACTATCAACATTTGACATGGTTTATACAAGGACTTTTGACAATTGGTTTAAACATAGACATCTTATATTGGTGGTTTGGTTTGAGTAAGTGATTTAAGTAACGAGGCGTGTGTAATATGATACAAGCATGGTGGATACGCCGCTGGTACTTCCTATATATAAGTGATTGTATGGTATTACATATCGTTGCGTTATTTGAAATCATTTCAATTTAGACATATAACATTTTATACAAATAACATACTTTTCACAATACATTGTTTTACAAACAACTTAACTTATACAAACTCATTTTCACATGGTTATTCATTTAACCATGCATTATTCTCTTATTTATACGTATCATCTGAACTTATTGTTTTTCAAATGATTTACAAAGACAAAGCAAATTACAAGGTTCATGACTAAACATTTTCTTAAACAGATGTCATGAATCTTATTTTCACAAAACCTATGTACTCGCCGGCATTTTTATGCTGACGTACCTATTTTCACATGTGTTTCAGGAAATGAAGCATAGGATTGATCAAGATACACTTAGGCGGACATGGGCCTTAGTGACAATAAAAAATGCAAGACTAGTTATTTTGTTATGTTTCTTTGATTGTCAAGACATTGTAACTCTTTTAATCAATAAAACAATATTTCAAGTTCCATGTGTTATGAAACAATGATTCTGTTACAACACTCCCCGATGTTTCCGCCATGTTTTGTAGGTTCTACGTGGTCGGGGTGTGACATGCATGGTACTGGATATTACAATCA
The DNA here is from genome assembly GCA_030545235.1 of Helianthus tuberosus. Classification (NCBI taxonomy): domain Eukaryota; kingdom Viridiplantae; phylum Streptophyta; class Magnoliopsida; order Asterales; family Asteraceae; genus Helianthus; species Helianthus tuberosus. Next base: position 57,398,145 of record CM060406.1, read on the forward strand.
TAATCACTAAGAATTTCCATCCAGCGTCTCTATCTCATATTCAACTCCTTTTGTCCGAAAAGATACCTTAAACTCTCATGGTTAGTGAAAATGGTAAACTTACTGCCGTAAAGGTAATGTCTCCAAATCTTAAGGGCAAAAATTATGGCTCCTAATTCCAAATCATGGGTTGAATAATTTTCTTCATGATTCTTAAGTTGTCTAGAGGCGTAGGCTATAACCTTTTGACGTTGCATCAACACACATCCATAACCTAACTTAGAAGCGTCGTAATAGACTACAAAGTGCTCGGTTCCTTCTGGTAACGCTAGTATGGGTGCGTTGGTTAATCTTTGCTTAAGAATTCTAAAGGCTTCTTCTTGTTTTAGTCCCCATTCAAACTTAACAGATTTACAGGTTAGCTTAGTTAAGGGAATGGCTATTCTAGAAAAATCTCGAATAAATCTTCTATAATAACCAGCCAATCCTAAGAAACTTCTAACCTCGGTTGGTGACTCAGGGGTTTTCCATTTGGTAATCGCCTCAATCTTGGTGGGATCCACATGAATTCCTTCATGATTAACTAAATGTCCAAGAAACTGTACCTGTTCTAACCAAAACTCGCACTTTGAAAACTTTGCATAAAGCTTTTCTTTTCTCAATAAACTTAGAAGTGCGTGCAGGTGCGCTGCATGTTCCTCTTTACTTTTAGAGTAAATGAGAATATCATCTATAAAAACAATTATGAATTTATCCAAATATGGCTTACATATTCGGTTCATCATGTCCATAAATGCACCTGGGGCATTGGTTAAACCAAATGGCATGATAGTAAATTCATAATGGTCATACCTTGTTCTAAAAGCGGTCTTGGGAATGTCCTCTTCCTGTACCTTTAATTTGATGATATCCTGAGCGTAAATCGATCTTTGAGAAAAATCGAGCTCCTTGCAACTGATCGAACATATCATCGATTCTTGGTAATGGATACCGATTTTTAATCGTGACCTTGTTCAATTCGCGGTAGTGAATGCACATACGCATCGATCCGTCTTTCTTCTTAACGAATAAGATTGGTGCTCCCCAAGGCGACGAGCTTGGCTGTATGAATCCTTTTTCTAACAATTCGTCTAACTGTTTCTTTAACTCTTGCATTTCTGCTGGTGCCAAGCGGTAAGGTGCTTTGGCAATTGGTGTTGTTCCTGGTAGTAGATGAATCCTGAATTCAACTTCCCTGTCCGGTGGTAGTCCTGGTAATTCTTCTGGAAACACATCTGGAAACTGAGATACTACTGAAATATCTTTTTGTTCTTTTCCTTTAGTGTTAGTGATTATGGAAATCAAATACCTAATGATCCTTTTCTTATGTAACTTGCTGTTTTCATCACAGAGATGAATTTCGTGGATCTAGAGGGCTTATCTCCTTTAATTGTGATCTTTTCACTCCTTGGTGAATTTACTTGGATTGACTTTTGATCACATAGAATACTGGCTTTATTGGCTATTAACTAATCCATTCCTAATACAACATCAAATCCTGCCAGATTCATTGGGTAAAGGTTTGCAATAAACTTTTGATTTAAAAATTCTATTCTTGCTCTCTGCAAGATTTCAGAAATCTTAATGGTTTCCCCATTTGCTGTCTCTACTAAACATTCTTGTGGGAATTAAATTAATGGTTGATTGAGAAGTTTGCAAAACGAAGTATTAATAAAACTTTGGTTCGCACCAGAGTCAAATAATACTTTAGCAAGAACATCATTAACTAAAAAAGTACCGGCTATCACGTCCGGAATCATTTTAGCTTCTTCCGCAGTCAGAAAAAATGCCCTAGCATTTTTAGTAGTCTTGTTGTTCATGGCTGGAACTAGTTTTGGACAGTTTGGCTTGATGTGACCCTTTTCTCCACAGTTAAAGCACATTCCATTATTAGGTTTCTTCCTACAATCTTCTTCCTTGTGTCCTGGTATCTTGCAGAAATTTCAGTAAGTGGAGCATCTTCCTGAATGCTTCTTCTTGCAGACCTTATAATATGGTGCAGAGGTAGAACCTATATTTTTCACACGGTTGGAATTACCGTAGCGAAATTCCTGGGTAAGACTTTGAGCTAGGTTTCTCCTCTGGTCCTCTTCTCGTGTACGTACTAACTCATCAGTCAAGGTGTTTGCTAATTCTATAGCTTCTTCTATAGTTTGAGGTCTAGCTGCCTTGACTACATGCCTAATCTCACTGATTAATCCCCAGTTGTAGCGGGAGATTAACACTGGTTTTGGTGATGCAAGGGTTGTCACTATTCTAGCATATTCAAAGAATGTAGTAGTGTAGCCCTTACTATCTATTCCAGTCATTCTAAGGTTTAGGAACTTATTTCTATCTGTTCTTTTTCATTGGGAGGGCAGAATTTCCTTTCTACCAGATTCTTAAATTCCTCCCATTCCATATTGTAAACCCTGTCACTTCCCCTAGATTGGAGGATAGTATTCCACCATTCTAATGATGAGTTCTTAAATAGATTGGAGGCAAAGATTATCTTATCCTCTTCTGCGCACTTGCTTATTTTTAAGACTGCCTCAGTCTTTTCTATCCAGCGTAGAGCTGCAACGGCCCCTTCATTGCCCGCGAATTCCATTGGTTTACAAGACCAGAATTCTTTATAAGAACAACCATAAGACATGGTTCTTCTTCTTTTGGGAATGGGCACTTGAAGTATGGGTCCATTGTTTACGCTGTGTTCTGGTTCAGTGGGTCGTTTACTATCATGGTTACTTTTATTATTTACTTCCTTAACCATTTTGATAATATATGGCATTGCATCTATTATCCCTTGTGCCACTAAGTGTTGGATGGCACTGTTATCCACTTGGGTTCCATTATTATTGTTGTTCGGGTTATCGTGATTCTGGTTATTATCATTCTAGTTTTCCTGGTTCACTTCGTTGTCCATCTGAATTTTAAACATTTACCACATATTAATATCACAAAATAATATTTAATGCAAATGATCACACAACACATATATTGATCAAAATCGTCGAACATTGAGACTTACTCTATTTTATATTATGCATCCATATATACTACAATACAATTGAAATTGAAATTACAATACTATTAGGCATCTGTAGCTATTGTCTATATTTTTTTTTCAAACATACACACATATTATATATTATTATTTTTATTTTATTATTATTATTTTTACTGGTATGGGTTCATTCAGAACTCCATATTACGCTCGTCAAACTTCCAGAGGAGTCGTTCTCCTATTTGCCTCATTCTCTCGCTTCCTTCTAAAATCTTCTCACCAAAGGTTCGGAGTTCTTGCATATTTTCTGCACTCATTGGGGGTGCAGGGGCTAGTACTGGGTTTGGGAACTGGGGCATGGGTTCTTGGTAAGGATAAGGATTCTCTAGAATTTCCCTGATGTATTGGTCATTATCATAGTAGGGGTCTAGAGGGTCCAAGTCTAGGTAGGCTGCTAGGTTTGGCATGGGTTCGTCTTCTGGTATTGGGTAGCGTTGCTGGTAATCCCTATGGTCGTCGAACCACAGGTTGTAGTCTGGGTCTAAGGGATTAGGTGCTCGTACTCTAGGTATCTCTGCTGGGTCAAAGGTTGGTGCTAGGAATTGGTTTTCTGGATTGTTTTCAATTTCCATTGGCTGTGTGGGAAACAGTGGTAAGGGCTGGGGTGTTATAAGTTGCTCCAGGTTTGGTTCGGCAGCTGTGGTTGCTAGGATATGGAAATTTTCTAAACTCCTATTGAGCATATCCTGGGTGTGAGCATCTGTTTCTCTCTTAACGGCTGCTAAAGCTTGCTGTTGTTGTAACTTTTTCATCCTCTTCCTACGTTCATGCGCCCCTCTGCTGAACCATCCTCTTTTCTTAGGAGGGAATGCTTCTTCAGATTGGGCCTTGAACACGAATATCCCATCTTCATTGTCGGCTGAATACCCTGAGAGGGTAGGCTGTGAAGAGGTGCCTTCGTCTCTAGGTGAGCTGGACAACTGACGGTAGGCGTCGGAAGGTCCTTGGTCGCTCATATTGTAAACTAACAAATAGTCAAATATCACATAATGATAATATACAAATACGCACGTAGTTTCACAATTAATTTCCTAACATAAGAACAAAGTTTGGTGTCAGCAGAACACTTCTGTGGCTGAATCAGTGGCTTAGCTCTGATACCACCTTCTGTTGCAACCCCCATCCCCTGATTACCCGGGAATGGGTGGCCGCGGCTATTTTCAGCGGTATCGGTGTTTATCATTTTGGCAGCGGAATTTACATCAGGACTGTAGTTAGGAAATATTTTATCAGAGTAAAATACCACCCTTTCATAATATTAAACACATGGGAAAAATCTCAAGTTTCAAGTACACACATTTTCATAAGGATAAACCCTATTTTATTTAAATAAAACATCTCTTTATTTTAGGTAACTTTATAGCCACTTTTCCAAGCCTTCAGTGCTGTCCAGCTGGCTTCTACTTGGCTTTCACATTTTGTTACCTGAAACGCGTTTAAAAACATTTTGTCAGTGGGAAATACTGGTGAGTGAATCCCAGTTTAATCAAGATAAGTAAAACCGTTATACAGTATTGATGGCGGTCTCGCGATTACATTAGTTTCCATCTACTTTAATTACCACCCACGGTACTGTCAACCCGACTTATGGTCATGTACTACTCACAATGTAGTAACAAATTTTGTATACAAAACCCCAACATACCGACGATAATTGTAGAATACAAATACTCAATCACTGTTTAATATAATGTTAATTATATGAGGTTTTGTAAAAACAGTTTACAAAAATGAGATTACTCACATTGTTGTCTTAGGGTTTTCCTTAAGGATTTCCTGGTGATTATCTATTAATTACACAAATGCACACGCGTTAGTATAATAACCCAATATTTACATTAGTAATACACTCCCCGAGACAGAACTCCAACGACTATGTCGGGCAGAACCTCGACAGGCGTTACGGAGCACTAGATCAATCGGGCAGCGTATCTAATACGTAACCGGGGGTTATAATACTTACAACGAGGCAGAACTTCGTTATTTAGGGGGGGGTATTATGCCCAAGTATAATGCCTACTATATAGAAATTGAGAGAGAATGTTTGAGAATTGAACGAGTTGGACTGAAGGCCGATCAAGGGAATTTATAGGGTTGTTCGTTGAGTTGGTCGCGCCCCGTGAAAGCCCGGGGGGGGGGGGCTTTCGCGCCCCGCGAGCTAGGGGTGTATGCCCTAGCCTCGTCGAATCACACGCATAGCTTCTTCGGTTGTCCTACCACGTGGCGGGCTAGGGTTTCGCCACCCGTCACTCGGTCGCGGCCCGCGTAAGACTAGGGCTAGGTCTTCGGGGCCTGTTTTCGTATACGGGGTGTTTTTTAGGACGTATTGGGGTATTTTAAATATTTTTAGGGTGGCGAAATTATTTTGGAGGGTTGTTATAGTGTGTTTTATAATTCAGTTCAATAATTCATATCAATAATTTTACAGTGCTTTTTCTTTTATTATAAAGTCTATCTTTTTACCACAATTTCAAACAACTTATATCTTATCTTATAAAAAAATGGCAGACCTCCCAACATTCTCTTCTGAATCAAGTATCAAACAGTCTTTGAGAAAAAGGATTCATGAACAAATTCAAGAGGATCGATCATGTCAAGAGATGCTAGAAACCAACATTTATCGTGTAACAGAAAACATGAAGATGAGACAAGAAATTGTGAACTTGCTATCTGTCACACCCCGATATTTCCACGTATTACTGGTGGGCCCGGTGGGGAGTATCGTGACGTAGTGGATATCATCATAGTCAAACAACACAATTTCAAATGCACAGCGGAAGCAAAAGATAGATTTATTTCAACCGAATAAATTGTAATATTAAGTATCACAAAATAGTTGAAACAGATCCACAGGCGGATCAAATAAAAAAGGGAACATAGTTCATCCGACTTAAATGCATCCAAGCTTGCGAGACTCTTAATGATGCTAAGGAGAGGCCAGCCTATTACGCTTGGTACCTGCACTTAACCTTTTTGGGAAAATACGTCAGTTTACACTGGTAAATACAATTAACTGACTCATTTTAAAATGGTTTAGAAAATTGATTTGAATGCATAAGGCACAAAACATTTTATAACTTGGGATAATTATTTATATATAAACTTGTAAGAGAATTACATGTTCGTTATACGTTCAGTAGCCCGGATTGACACCGGGTTAAAGATTAATTGACACACCACATGATATAGTCCCGCGGCGGGTTATTCCCAAAACCGGCGGTTATACCTTATCATTTATTTATGCACTGTCGGGTGTACGCCTACACCCCGTGCTTAGGTCGTGGCCATTTCATAAATGATGCCAAGGATATCCGAGACATGGTCATTAACCCCCCAAAGGCTTTAAGCAAACAAAACAATTTAAACGGGACATTTCAATAATTTAACCTTCATACAATTAAAAATTCAACGCCCGACCAAGCGGTATTTTATATACCGTACCCCAAGCCCGTATAGGGAAAATAAGTTAAAAGTATTTACCAAGTATTAATCAGAAACAGCAGTGCACGAAGCTTTTACCGGGTCTCCTATTCTGGAACAAAGGTTTTTAATAACCTATTAGATTCCTAACGAGTCTTTAATTAAGCCTAAACTTAGACCAGTTAGTCTTAAAGGAAGATACGGTTCAAACGCACGATTAAGCGAAGACCGGAATAGAATGTGTTTTAGACCCGACAAGTTGGAGACTTGTGTAATATGGGCAAACTAAACACATTCTGTATTTTGAGACAAAAATGATAAGGTTTGACCCGTTTCGGCTAATTTATGCAAACTAGTTACATAAACCGAACCGAACGTGAAAGATGCGTAACGGGTAACCATAAGAGCCATATACAGGTTTCCTAAGTTAATATGCCTTAAATATGTTGTGACATCAGTAAGATATCTTCTATTATGCCCGAAATGGATTTAAACTCAAACTATGCCTCGTAGGGGCATTTTGGTCATTTTAAAGGTTATAAAAGAGTTTTAATATAAATCTGAGTTTCAGTTCTGATATAATCAGTAAATTTACTTAATTTAATAGGTTATATTTGTACGGTATTACATATATGTGAAATTTATCATTTATAACCAAACTATGACTTTAGGGGTATTTTGGTAATTTCACATAGGCTTCAAAGGTCAAAACTGGAAATCTGAGTTTAAAACTTTTTCTTACTGTTAAAGTATAAAATTTTACTAATAATATCAGTAGGTATCATACCTTATATGTTTAAAATATTTTTAATACATACTATGTGTTAAAAACGCTTAAAAAGGCGATTTTGAGCTATTTCCGGGTTTTTGAAGGAAAGCTGATATTTTTATTATTCCAGAAGGCTCAAAATATTTTATTTATCATATTAGATCAGTAGAAAAAGGTTTGGTATCAAAAAGATTTGTAAAACTCATTTTATAGCCCAAAAGGGCAAAACTGACAATTACCGAATCAAGCTTAGAACTCTATGTTATGCTCAGCCTAAAAATAAATAAAAATCTTCAAAATCCCAAAATATTATTTTATATCAGTGGGTAAAAAGTTTGGTATTAAAAATTGGGTTAAGATAGCCTATATGCTTATTACGCCATTTAATTAATAAAAAGCTTCTTATTTACGCTAATGAGCATAACTCCTAATCTAGACCTCAAACAGATGTCAAATTTTAGGGACAAATCTAATAATCAGTAAATAAGGTTTCTATTCTTTTACATTTTCAAAAATCACGTTTTAAGGTCGTATGGGCATAATAGTCAACATTTAAGCATTTAACGGAAACATGCATATGAATCGGATAACTAATGAACCAAGTTATATAATCACAAAGGGTTATAATAACATGTAACCTGGTCCTATTAAGGCTCTAAGGCATTTCTAAAACATGCTACATTGGGTCAGAACTGAAAGTCAAAGCAAAAGTCAAATTATGCGACTTTCGGTTCCGAACCGAGCCTAAACTGAAAATTGTCGGGTTGAACATGTTTAGACATGTTCTTACATTAGTTACCAAGTTATATTAGTGATAAAACGGGTTCCATGGGTCCTACATTGCTAATTATGCAATAATTTGAAAATAAGCTTTTTGTTGACTTTTTAAGATTAGCTTTGACCCAACAATTGACCTAGTTAGAATGGGAATCAGAGGGTGCCCTTTTAAGGGTTTATTGTCCACATAATTACCAACTCATAGGTACTTTTAATTCGAGATTTGACTGGATAATTATTGATTAATATCGAAGTCAAACTCTAATTACGACGGTTTGACTTTAGGCTAATTAACTAGGCAAAACTGAATTAAAGAGGGTTAAGGACACTTACAATAGTCCTATGCACGACTAAAGACTTCTAGGAAATGTCCTTGAGCTCCAGCAAACTCCAGGAGTTGAGTTGTGAGAGTTTTTGAAATGAATGATCAAAATGTTGCAGCAATGCTCCTCTTATATAGTGATTTTGATCACATATGATCATGCCATGCAAGTCTACAGATGTTATGAGATGGTCCCATCTGTCCCTAGTGCATGAAATACCAGTGGGGGAGTCCCTGGTATAAGAAAACAAGGTTTTAAGTTGGTTAACAGGCCTGGACAGACACCTGCAGGTGAATTCTGTCGCTATACTGCTCACACGGGCCGCGTAGGCCCACAGGGCACTCTTACCCGGGCCGCCTGGCCTTCCAGAACCAGCCAAACAAGTTTTAACTTTTGCACTTTAGGTCCTTGGTCCTTCCAAACGTGGTTTCAACTTCCCAATTTGCATTTTAAGCCCTCTAACTTGATTTTTAAGGATGCCAAGATATATACAAACTTTGTTAAGACCTTGGTTAACTTTATGATCACCCGAAAAGTCATAAATTTCAACGTTGACGCTTTTAACCCCTCGTATACGAATATCGTCATAACTTTCTCATACTTTATCGAAACCTTGTGAAATTTTTTACCACTTATTCTAGTGAGCATAATTAACCGTTACAAGGCTTTGGGTTCGCTAAAAGGTCACTCAGAGGTATACTTTAAACATGTTGACACTTTTAACCCCTGTAGCTTGTAATCTCTCACTTTCTTCCACAATTAGCTTCGCATGATCCATGATTCATTCGTTTAAGGGTATAAACATCGTGTAGGGTTACAATAAAGTATATTTATCCATTGTTGACACTTTGAACCATTATATTCACATACTTTCTTTGTATGTCAACTTTAGTCCCTCGAAAGTAATCTTTTACACGTTTAATGCTTATGACACGTGTCGATACATTATTGGACATAAATTTTCGAGGTGTTACATCCTCACCCCCTTAAAAGAAATCTCGACCTAGAGATTTACTGAAATAAATGAGGGTATTTTTCTTTCATTGTGGACTCTACCTCCCACGTATACTCGGGACCTCTGCGGGCATCCCATTTGACCTTTACAATCGGCACATGCTTCCTTCGAAGCTTCTTAACCTGTCGATCCTCGATCGACAAAGGTTTTTCCACAAATTTCAAACTCTCGTCTACATGCACATCCGTATGTGGCATGACTAGCGACTCATCAGCTAGACATTTCTTTAGATTGCAGATGTGGAATACATTGTGAATACCACTGAGCTCTTCAGGTAAGTTTAACTTATAAGCCACTGTTCCTACACATTCGATGATCTCGAATGGTCCTATATACCTTGGGCTTAGCTTACCTTTCTTACCAAAATGCATCACCCCCTTCCAGGGTGATACTTTAAGCAATACTTTATTACCAACCTCGAACTTTAGAGGTTTACGCCTTAAGTCTGCGTAGCTTTTCTGCCTATCTCTGGCAGCTTTGAGATGATCTCTTATCTGCACAATCTTATCTGTCGTCTCCAGGACTATATCGGGTCCTGTTAGTTGGACATCTCCAACTTCTGCCCAGCAAACGGGCGTCCTGCACTTCCTTCCATACAATGCTTCAAATGGTGCAGCTTGGATACTTGAATGATAGCTATTATTGTATGAAAACTCGATCAATGGAAAATGTTCATCCCAACTTCCACCTAGGTCAATAACACAAGCCCTTAACATATCTTCCAGTGTTTGAATCGTTCGTTCACTTTGACCATCCATCTGCGGATGATAAGCAGTGCTGAAGTTCAGTCGAGTGCCTAGGGATTGCTGAAAACTTTTCCAGAAGTGCGATGTATACCTTGTATCCCTATCAGAAATGATAGATACTGACACTCTGTGGAGATATACAATCTCATCCACGTACAGCTGAGCTAACTTATCTGAGCTATGTGTTTCCTTAATAGGTAGGAAGTGGGCTGACTTAGTCAATCTATCCACTATCACCCAAATAGTATCATTTCCTTTCTTTGTCTTTGGTAAATTGGTGATAAAATCCATTGTCACCGTTTCCCACTTCCAGGTGGGAAGTTCAGGCTGTTGTAGCAAACCTGGCGGCTTTTGGTGTTCAGCTTTAACTTGTGCGCACGTCAAACATTTGGCTACATAGGTAGCTATAGACTTCTTTAAGCCTATCCACCAGAAATTTGCCTTCAGATCCTGGTACATCTTATCAGCTCCAGGATGAACGGAGTACTTAGAACTGTGGGCTTCCTGGAGGATAACATCCCGAAGTCCCCCATAAATTGGAACCCATATTCGTCCATTTAATCTCAGGATTCCGTCCTTGCCCTGGGATAATTGCTCTTCAGTTACTCCTAGCTTCTCATTAGGATAGTTAGCTTCCAATACGGCTTCTTTCTGTGCAGCTAACAACCTTTCATTTAAACTATTCCTTAATTCAATGCTCTTGGCATTGATTCTTATAAGCTTCACCCTTTCCTTTCTATTTAAGGCATCGACAACCACATTTGCCTTGCCTGGATGGTATCGTATTTCACAGTCATAATCATTCAAGGTTTCCATCCAACGTCGCTGCCTCATGTTTAAATCCTTCTGATTGAACAGATGTTGAAGGCTTTTATGATCAGAGTAGATCACGCACTTGGTACCATACAAGTAATGCCTCCACAGTTTTAGTGAAATACAACGGCACCCAACTCCAAATCATGGGTGGTGTAATTCTTTTCATGCACTTTTAATTGTCGAGAAGCGTAGGCAATGACCTTGCCTTTCTGCATGAGCACACATCCCATACCTGTGTGCGATGCATCACAATATACTACAAATTCCTCTATTCCATCAGGCAATGTTAACACAAGTGCATTGCTCAACTTTTGCTTAAGTATGTCAAAGGATTCCTGCTGCTTAGGGCCCCAGTCAAACTTAATATTCTTACGCGTCAACGAAGTTAGGGGCGCAGCAATCCTTGAGAAGTTTTCTATAAATCGTCTATAGTATCCTGCCAAACCTAGAAAGCTACGAATCTCTGTAGGCGTCTTTGGCTCTTGCCAATTCATAACAGCTTCAACTTTAGCGGGATCTACTTGGATACCACGCTCACTAACAACATGTCCAAGAAATTGGACTTCACGAAGCCAGAATTCACATTTTGAAAATTTGGCAAAGAGCTCTTCCTTTTGAAGCAGCTTAAGAATACAACGGAGGTGCTTTTCATGGTCAGCTTGACTCTTCGAGTAAATGAGAATGTCATCGATGAAGAAGATGATGAATTTATTTAGGTAGGGCTTACAGACGCGATTCATGAGATCCATGAATGCGGCAGGTGCATTAGTGAGCCCAAAAGGCATCACTAAGAACTCGTAATGACCATAACGAGTCCTAAATGCAGTCTTGTGTACATCTTCATCCTTAACCTTCAGTTGATGATAGCCTGACCTCAAGTCGATCTTAGAGAAGTAACTCGCCCCTTGAAGTTGATCGAACAGATAGTCGATCCTGGGCAATGGATATCTATTCTTGATAGTAACCTTGTTGAGCTCGCGATAATCGATGCATAGACGCATCGATCCATCCTTTTTCTTTACAAACAGGATTGGTGCTCCCCATGGAGACGAGCTAGGTCGAACGAAACCTTTTGCCAACAATTCATCTAACTGAGTCCTCAACTCTTTCATCTCTGTTGGTGCCAACCTGTAAGGTGCCCTTGCAACAGGTGCTGCTCCTGGAATAATGTCAATTCTGAATTCTACTTGCCTATCTGGTGGCAAACCAGGTAGTTCTTCCGAGAATACTTCGGGATATTCAGAAATGACGGGGATATCTTCAATCTTAGGCTTCGGCTCATCAATAGTTACTTGTGCCATGTAAATGACACAACCCTTCTTCATACACCTTGAAGCCTTAAGCATAGACACTTGCTTAGGCAATCCATACTGAGTATCTCCCTGTATGGTAAGTGGCTCCCCATACTGAGTTTTGATCACCACTTGCTTTTTGTCATACACAATCTGAGCTTGGTTATGGGATAGCCAATCCATGCCTATTACTATGTCGAAACCGGCTAACTTCAAAGGAAGTAAGGACAACGGAAAAGAGGGGTTCATAATGGATATGAAACATCCATCTAACACGGTTGATGCGGTTTCTATGGTGCCATCGGCTAATTCCACCTCATATTTTATGCTTAGGGTTCTAACAGGTAGGTTTAACAACTTACAAAACTTATCATCAACAAATGACTTATCTGCTCCAGAATCAAATAACACTCTTGCATAAACATCATTAATAAGGAAGGTATCTGTTATGACATTATCATTCTGGATCGCCTCTTGTGCGTTCATCTGGAAGACCCTAGCATTGGTCTTCTTCCCTTCCTCAGCTTTCTTGGCAAACTTTGGGCAGTTGGACTTGATATGCCCTTTTTCATTGCAGTTATAACACGTAGCATCCTTGATTTTCTTACAGTCTAAGGTCTTGTGCTCAGAGGATTTACAAATCCCATAAACTCTTGACTGTGACTGGGATTTCGATTCATATCTGCACCTCCCGAAATGGTGCTTCTTACAGACCTTACACTTGGGCTTATCACCCGACTGATGACCATCCTTCTTAGTTCCATAACTCTTCTGGTGGTCACTGTTTCCCTTACGCTTCTTGTCTGATCGTCGTGAGTTGTCATCCTCACGCTTTCTCTTCTCAGCGTCTGTGTTTCTCTGCGATCTCTGCCTGACCGCGTCCAAAGTAAGTGACAATGATATATCAGCTGCAGACCTGAAAGTAGCTAGTCTGGAGGCCTTCACACTGGCCTTGATTTCTGGGGCCAAATCCCCAATGAAACGAGCTATCCTCTTGGGTTTCGGAGTTACCAGATACGGAACCAGCCTTGACATAGTGTTGAAGCTCGTAAGGTAGGCTTGACAATCTAGGTTTTTCATAACCAATGACAAGAAATCAGCTTCAATCTTTTCAACCTCATGCTGAGGGCAGTAATTCTCCTTAATCAATGTCACAAACTGCTCCCAAGACAGATTGTACAATGGGATTTTTCCTGTGGCTTGGATCAAAGACCTCCACCAGGCTAGTGCCTCACCTTTGAATGACTGAGATACAAATTTTACCACATCTTTATTAGCACAACCACTGATATCTACCACGGTGTCCATCTCATATAACCAAGACATGCAGTCAACTGGTCCTTTATCCCCAGTGAAATCCCTGGGTTTGCAGGAGACAAAGTATTTATAGGTGCAACCTTTAGCACGTGGTTCTTGGTTCAACACAACTCTCTTAGATGGAACACTCTGCTGATTTGAGGAGTGATGATCGTCATCATTCTTCTTTGACCCCTTAGGTTTAGAAGGTGGCTTACTATGAGCTTCGGGGTGAGTCTTAGGTTTAGAATGGGGTTCAGTTAGGGTCTTGCTTCGGGTACCACTAGATTCATTGTACTGTCTCTTCAAGGCTCGTGTAACTGCATTATCTATTAATGCTTGTAATTCTGCTCCAGCTACGTTGACTCTGGAGGTGTCATGATTTTCTCTGGGGTGACTGTTGACTTCGTCTGACCTGGCCATGTAGCTTGATTGCTACATAAGATAAATGATTTAATTCACTTAGAGGTCTATAACAGCTTTATTATTCTAGAAGATTTATTAATCATGGTTTTTAAGTACCATTTTGATTAATTTGTTAGGCATATATATATTCAGGATTTTCATTATAATAATTCTTAGTTATAATTTAAAATATGTAAATGGCAAAAAGGCCTAGTCACGTGGACGGTTTTAAATCTTTAATCATGATCTTATAGGGTCATGGTATTGAGGTTTTAATTATAATTCATTACCTCTTCTTAACAGGGGGTCGAAGACCACGACTGTCTTTTGTCTTATATGAAAATGAGTATAGCCCGTAGGCATTATATCCCTAATGGATGTTTTAATTAATTAAAAGTATTTGGGGGAATCCAATATAAGGATGACTCATGCGATTTTATCGAATCACAGTTTGTCAAGAGTGTTAACATGTTTTCATATGTTAACAAGGATTGGAACCTTTTGAATAGGTTTTACCATTTTGGTCATGTCTACAACGACATATAGACTAGGTTTTACCTTTAAGATTCTTTTTAATATTTATCGCAGAACAATCCTAAATTGAGGTGTTAATAAGGATCTGAATCTAATTATGGAACTACCATTTTGGCCCTGTCTTAAGATGACACATGGCTAGGTCTTATCCTTTTTAGATTTTGTCATTTTATTATAATGATAGATCTTATAAAAGGAATGTTATATTTTCATTTATTTCACATTTTATATTTATGCATATGTTTAACAAAACGAAAATTTAAATTTTCAACCATTCCACTACAAAAATTGAACAAGTACAGATTTGCCCTAAACGGGACTTCTACAAGAAATAACATGCCCGCGCATGGGCTTAAACAGAAATAACATACCCACGCAGGGGTTAACAGAAAGACATGCCCACACAGGGGCAGAATACAAAAAGACATGCCCACGCAGGGGCAGAATACAGGACATGATTACAATACTAAGCATAAACAAACAAATAAAGGATTTAATGATCCTTCTTGCTTTTTCCTTTAATTAAGTTTGCCAGACTCTTAAACATCCCTCGGTTTTGTCTACGGTCTTCCCGCACCTCATTAATCCTTTGAAGAATTTCCTGATGTTGCGGTGGCGACATTGCTGGCGGTTGCGGGGGTTGCTAATATAGCGGAGGTTGAGGAGGTGGTGGTTGATGATACCCATAAGGTGGGTACCCATAGTGTGAGTATCCGGCTTGGTATGGGACCCCAAAGGATCCTTCCGGGTGATGGGCATTGTAGTTTGTCGCTGCTACCAGGTAAGGGTCGGCCTCTGCATAGTTGTAGTTGGTGTGGACCGGCTGCTCAAAGGGATTATATGCCGCTGAGCCGGCGTATGTAGGAATTGGGTCTCCAAAACCCAACGGTGGTTGCGCGACAGGCGCAGAGTTTACTTCCGAGACGGGGTTTGAAGACCCACCCATCTGCGGTTCTTCATGGAGTGGCGGGTAGCGGCTGCCACTTGAGGGTTGAGGGGTGCTGATTCGCACTCCTACTCGCACGGACATCCGTGCGTTCGATCTTCTTCACCTCGGCGGCTCCGGAGGCTGTAGCTGGGCTGGTTGTGGTGGCGGAGTGACCGCTACAAAACGGGAATCCTCGGAGGGATCCTGCTGTGGCTGCTGCGGCTGTGGCGAGTTGTGGTAACTAGGAGTAAACACCCATTTGATCTGTCGGAACCTTTCTTCATAGCTATCGGGACCATTATAAGGTGATCCCACGAAAGGTGACCCATCCGAAATTTCGATGGGGTGGTTAGGGGTTCCGGACGGTGGCTCTGCGGGATCGGTGTCCTCATCCATGTCCATCGCATGGTTGCCTGAGAATTGGTCTTCAGGTCCTAGTGGGTTAAAACCCACTGGTTCTCCAAGGTAGTTTGCCGGGTTGAACCGGCTCTGGAAAAAGGGCGTTGGGTCATCAAAAGGTGAGTTGTGACCCTGTAGAGGTATATAAGATTGGTGGGAATTATGGGGCTCGTTTTCAGAATGAGGCCCAAAGGAGTTTTGAAAAGAAGGGGAGGAGCTCAACGAAACTGAGCGCCTTGCTGGTTCAATATAGGTCCTCCAGTTATCTTGATGACTCCGACTAAGGGAATCTGACGGTGTTCGCCGGTGCGAAGGCCCGGCCTCATGATCATTCGGGGCGACGAGTGGCCCCTTTCCTCTTCCTCTACCTCTCACTCTTGGTGGCATCTTGTTCAACCTGTCAAAACAAACAAGTGATACAGCAAGAAAATATAAAAGACAAGGTTAGAAATAAAACAAATTTGGATAAATCCTAAGTTCTTTGTCTAGACTCGAGAATCGAGGAATGTGCAACTGTGTAACTGAGATTAAACACAAAAAGGCTAGTGTTCAATTCACTCAGTATTGGCTCTGATACCAACCTGTCACACCCCGATATTTCCACGTATTACCGGTGGGCCCGGTGGGGAGTATCGTGACGTAGTTGATATCATCATAGTCAAACAACACAATTTCAAATGCACAGCGGAAGCAAAAGATAGATTTATTTCAACCGAATAAATTGTAATATTAAGTATCACAAAATAGTTGAAACAGATCCATAGGCGGATCAAATAAAAAAGGGAACATAGTTCATCAAACTTAAATGCATCCAAGCTTGCGAGACTCTTAATGATGCTAAGGAGAGGCCAGCCTATTACGCTTAGTACCTGCACTTAACCTTTTTGGGAAAATACATCAGTTTACACTGGTAAATACAATTAACTGACTCATTTTGAAAAGGTTTAGAAAATTGATTTGAATGCACAAGGCACAAAACATTTTATAACTTGGGATAATTATTTATATATAAACTTGTAAGAGAATTAAATGTTCGTTATACGTTCAGTAGCCCGGATTGACACCGGGTTAAAGATTAATTGACACACCACATGATATTGTCCCGCGGCGGGTTATTCCCGAAACCGGCGGTTATACCTTATCATTTATTTATGCACTGTCAGGTGTACGCCTACACCCCGTGCTTAGGTCGTGGCCATTTCATAAATGATGCCAAGGATATCCAGGACATGGTCATTAACCCCCCAAAGGCTTTAAGCAAACAAAACAATTTAAACGGGACATTTCAATAATTTAACCTTCATACAATTAAAAATTCAACGCCCGACCAATTGGTATTTTATATACCGTACCCCAAGCCCGTATAGGGAAAATAAGTTAAAAGTATTTACCTTTGCAAGTATTAATCACAAACAGCAGTGCACGTAGCTTTTACCGGGTCTCCTATTCTGGAACAAAGGTTTTTAATAACCTATTAGATTCCTAACGGGTCTTTAATTAAGCCTAAACTTAGACCGGTTAGTTTTAAAGGAAGATACGGTTCAAACGCACGATTAAGCGAAGACCGGAATAGAATGTGTTTTAGACCCGACAAGTTGGAGACTTGTGTAATATGTTCAAACTAAACACATTCTGGATTTTGAGACAAAAATGATAAGGTTTGACCCGTTTCGGCTAATTTATGCAAACTAGTTACATAAACCGAACCGAACGCGAAAGATACGTAACGGGTAACCATAAGAGCCATATACAGGTTTCCTAAGTTAATATGACTTAAATATATTGTGACATCAGTAAGATATCTTCTATTATGCCCGAAATGGATTTAAACTCAAACTATGCCTCGTAGGGGCATTTTGGTCATTTTAAAGGTTATAAAAGAGTTTTAATATAAATCTGAGTTTCAGGTCTGATATAATCAGTAAATATACTTAATTTAATAGGTTATATCAGTAGGGTATTACATATATGTGAAATTTATCATTTATAACCAAACTATGTACCTTAGTGGTATTTTGGTAATTTCACATAGGCTTAAAAGGTCAAAACTGGAAATCTGAGTTTAAAACTTTTTCTTACTATTAAAGTATAAAATTTTACTAAAAATATCAGTAGGTATCATACCTTATATGTTTAAAATAGTTTTAATACATACTATGTGTTAAAAACGCTTAAAAGGGCGATTTTGAGCTATTTCCGGGTTTTTGAAGGAAAGCTGATATTTTTATTATTCCAGAAGGCTCAAAATATTTTATTTATCATATTAGATCAGTAGAAAAAGGTTTGGTATCAAAAAGATTTGTAAAACTCATTTTATAGCCCAAAAGGGCAAAACCGACAATTACCGAATCAAGCTTAGAACTCTATGTTATGCTCAGCCTAAAAATAAATAAAAATCTTCAAAAATCCCAAAATATTATTTTATATCAGTGGGTATAAAGTTTGGTATTAAAAATCGGGTTTAGATAGACTATATGCTAATTACGCCGTTTAATTAATAAAAAGCTTCTTATTTACGCTAATGTGCATAACTCCCAATCTAGACCTCAATTTGATGTCAAATTTTAGGGACAACTCTAATAATCAGTAACTAAGGTTTCTATTCTTTTACATTTTCAAAAATCACGTTTTAAGTCATATGGGCATAATAGTCAACATTTAAGCATAATAGTCAACATTTAAGCCTTTAATGGAAACATGCATATGAATCGGATAACTAATGAACTAAGTTGTATAATCACAGAGGGTTATACTAACATGTAGCCTGGTCCTATTAAGGCTCTAAGGCATTACTAAAACATGCTACATTGGTTCAGAACTGAAAGTCAAAGCAAAAGTCAAATTCTGCGACTTTCGGTTCCGAACCGAGCCTAAACTGAAAATTGTCGGGTTGAACATGTTTAGACATGTTCTTACATTAATTACCAAGTTATATTAGTGATAAAATGGGTTGCATGGGTCCTACATTGCTAATTATGCATTAATTTGAAAATAAGCTTTCTGTTGACTTTTTAAGATTAGCTTTGACCCGACAATTGACCTAGTTAGAGTGAGAATCAGAGGGTGCCCTTTTAAGGGTTTATTGTCCACATAATTACCAACTCGTAGGTACTTTTAATTCAAGATTTGAATGGAAAATTATTGATTAATCTCGAAGTCAAACTCTAATTACGACGGTTTGACTTTAGGCTAATTAACTAGGCAAAACTGAATTAAAGAGGGTTAAGGACACTTACAATAGTCCTATGCACGACTAAAGACTTCTAGGAAATGTCCTTGAGCTCCAGCAAACTCCAGGAGTTGAGTTGTGAGAGTTTTTGAAATGAATGATCAAAATGTTGCAACAATGCTCCTCTTATATAGTGATTTTGATCACATATGATCATGCCATGCAAGTCTACACATGTTATGAGATGGTCCCATCTGTCCCTAGTGCATGAAATACCAGTGGGGGAGTCCCTGGTATAAGAAAACAAGGTTTTAAGTCGGTTAACAAGCCTGGACAGACACCTGCAGGTGAATTCTGTCGCTGTACTGCTTACACGGGCCACGTAAGCCCATAGGGCACTCTTACGCGGGCCGCCTGGCCTTCCAGAACCAGCCAAACAAGTTTTAACTTTTGCACTTTAGGTCCTTGGTCCTTCCAAACGTGGTTTCAACTTCCCAATTTGCATTTTAAGCCCTCTAACTTGATTTTTAAGGACTCAAAGATATATACAAAATTTGTTAAGTCCTTGGTTAACTTTATGATCACCCGAAAAGTCATAAATTTCAACGTTGACGCTTTTAACCCCTCGTATACGAATATCGTCATAACTTTCTCATACTTTATCGAAACCTTGTGAAATTTTTTACCACTTATTCTAGTGAGCATAATTAACCATTACAAGGCTTCGGGTTCACTAAAAGGTCGCTCAGAGGTATACTTTAAACATGTTGACACTTTACCCCTGTAGTTTGTAATCTCTCACTTTCTTCCACAATTAGCTTCGCATGATCCATGATTCATTCGTTTAAGGGTATAAACATCGTGTAGGGTTAGAGTAAAGTATATTTATCCATTGTTGACACTTTGAACCCTTATATTCACATACTTTCTTTGTTTGTCAACTTTAGTCCCTCTAAAGTAATCTTTTACACGTTTAAAGCTTCTGACACGTGTCGATACATTATTGGACATAAATTTTCGTGGTGTTACACTATCTCAGATGCAAGTGAGTAGTCTTCGAGAAATTGTTGTTATGTTCATGTTTGATCTGGGTGAGTGGGATGAGAAGCAGTTGAAAGAGTTGGCGGATGCAATAACTGTAACAACCCTCGGTAAAACCAACACCCTTATAATATTTTCGACACCCTATTATATCTTAAAATATCCTTACATGTCTTATATTACACCCCGTATGTGAAAACCGAGCCCGAAATAGATTATAACATATAAAATAAATTAAAAATAAGAAAAAATGGAGTTGAGGCGGGCCGCGTAGACCCACCCCAACATCTCACGCGGGCGGTATCAAGACTGGAATTTACTCCGCTGATTTCTTTAGTTAAAGCGGGCCGCGTAAGAGTTCATGTTTAGTCGACGTGGGCCGCGAGAGATCATCACACGCGGATACATCCTGAGCCGACACGTGTCGACATCGTGGCGGGTCTACTTGGTGACCGGGCTAAGCTATATGTTGACCATATATTGACGCGGGCCGCGTAAGGCTTAGCCTTACCTTACGCGGGCTGCCTGAAAGTCGTATATCAGAACTATAAATAGATGTCATCGGGTTTCATTTCAGTTCGTTCACATTTTAATTCTCAATCTAAATTTCTGTAGAAGAGGCATTATAGTCGGGTATTATACCCCTAATTAGCGAGGTTCTGCTCCGTTGTAAGTATTATAACCCCAGTTTCGTAATAGTTACGCTGCCCGATTGATTTAGGGTTCCGTAACAACTGTCGTGGTTCTGCCCGACGTAGTTGGTGGAATGTCGTCTCGGGGAGGGTATCATTAATATTTTCAAAGGGTTATGATACTAACCAATGTACCTTTGTATAAATTAAAGATTATATCCAGGAAACCCTTACGAGAAGCCTAAGATAGCAATGTGAGTTTATCCTCTTTTTGTTAACCTTTTTGGTAATGTTTTACCAAACCTTAAATGTTTTACTATGAAATTTAGCAGTGATTGAGTCTTTGTAGTTCTTCAATTATTGCCGTTATGTTGGGGTTTTGTATACAAAATTTACTACACTGTGAGTAGTAAGTCAAGGTTGACAATACGTTACCATTGGACAATGAGTTAGCCAATGGGTAATATGACCCACAAGTCAGGGTTGACAGTACTAATGGAGTAGTTGTGTAGACATAAACAATGTGATCGCTCTCAATACTGTTCACTGTGACTTTTTATTTAAACTTGATTAAACTGGGATTCACTCACCAGTATTTCCGACTGAAAAATGTTTTTAAAACACGTTTCAGGTAACCCAATGTGACAGCCAATTAGTAAAAAGTCAGCTGGAGAGCACTGAAGGCTTGGGAAAATGTGGCTATAAAAGTTACCAATTAAACGATGTTTTAAAATTCAATAAAATAGGGTTTATCCCTATAAATGTATTGTAATAAGAAACTTGGGTTTTACCCATGTGATTATTAATATTAAATGAGGTGGTTTTACTCTGATAAACATTTCCTAACTACAGTCCTGATGTAAATTCCGCTGCAAGATTAAATAACTGATACCACCGAAACTCTGAGATCGAGTTCGCCCATTCCTGGGACAGATAAGGGATCGGGGGTTGCGACATAAGGTGGTATCAGAGCCTAGCCACTGGTCTGAGCCAAGAAGTGTTCTGCTGACACTTAAATTCTATATTTTGGGTTAGGAAATAAATTACGGAAATACGTGCATAACTGTAATTATGTGTTATGTGTTATTTGACTATTTGTTAGTTTACAGTATGAGTGATCAAGGACCCTCAGACGTGAATCATCAGTTATCTGATTCACCAAGGAATGAAGGTACATCATCACAGCCTGCCCTTTCGGGGTATTTTGCTGATCAGGAGGAAGGAATATTTGCCTTTAGAGCTCAATCTGAAGAGCCATTTCCTAATAAGAAACGAGGATGGTTCAGTAAAGAAACTTTTGCTCGTAGGAAAAGAATGCGAAAATTGCAACAGCAAAGGGCTTTAGCAGCTATTAAGCGAGAGACAGATGCTCATACTCAAGATATGCTTAATAGAAGTCTAGCTAATTTCCATATCCTAGCTACAACTGCTGCTGACCCAAGTCTGGAACAACTAGTAGCCCCACAACCACAAAACCCAGAACAACCCATGGAGATAGAAAATCCTGACAACCAAGTGGAGATGCACGACTTTAACCCAGAAGAAATCCCTAGGGTACCTGCACCGAACCCCTAGACCCGAATTACGACCCCTGGTGGGACGACAATAGGGACTTTGTGCAACGTTACCCTATCCAGGAATATCCACCCATACAGAATATAGAAGCCTACCCAGGTATGGACCCTTTAGATCCCTATTACCAAGATGATTATATTAGGGAGATATTTGAGGATCCTTACCAATTTCATGAACTATCACCCCCATATCAGGAACCCGCACCCCAGATTCCAAACCCAGTCCGAGAACCTGCACCCCCAATGAGTGCAGAAAACGTCCAAGAACTTAGGACTTTTGGGGAGGAAATTTTAGAAAGCAGTGAGAGAATGCGTCAGGTGGGAGAGCGTCTCGTATGGAAATACGATGAGCGCAATATGGATTTTTAGATAAATCCATATCAGTGAATGTGAATGGAGGAAATGGTAGTAGTAATAATAATAATAATAAAATAAAATATGTGTGTACGGATGCATATTTCTATTAGTGTGATTCTATTTCTGTTGCTATTGTAATTTCATTTCAGTACTAGTATGTAATAGACGCATAAGTATATGAAAAGAGTATAGTAGCAATGATCTACATTTTTGGATAGATTGTGTGTCATGTGATTAACTATATTAGATATTAATTATGATATTAATATGGGATAAATGTTTAAAATTCAGAGTAACATTAACGTGGTTAATGAAAATCCGAGCATCAATAACAATGGAAACCAAGTGGATAATAGTGATATCCAACACATAGTGGCACAGGGAATTATAGATGCAATGACATTTATTCTTCAAACTGTTAAGGATGCTGATAATAAAAGTAAGCATAGCAGTAAGCGACCCATTGAACCAGAAAACAGTGTAAACAATGGACCTATACTTCAATTGCTTATTCCCAAAAGAAGAAGAACCATGTCTTATGGTTGTTCATATAAAGAATTCTGGTCTTGTACACCAATGGAATTCTCGGGCAACGAAGGGGCCATTGCTACCTTACGCTGGATAGAAAAGACTGAGGCAGTCTTAAGAATAAGCAAGTGTGCTGAAGAAGATAAAATATTATTTGCTTCTAATATGTTTAAGAATGCAGCATTAGAATGGTGGAACACTATCCTCCAATCAAGAGGAAGTGATAAAACCTACAATATGGAATGGGAAGAATTTAAAAACAAGGTAGAAAGGAAATTCTGCCCACCCAATGAAAAAGAACAGATAGCAAACAAATTCCTAAACCTTAGGATGACTGGTGTGGATAGTAAGGGGTACACTAAAATATTCTTTGAATATGCTAGAATAGTGCCAACTCTTGCTTCACTAGAACCAGTGTTAATCTCCCGTTATATTTGGGGATTAATTGGGGAAATAAGACACGTAGTCAAGGCAGCTAGACCTCAAACCATAGAAGAAGCTGTAGAACTAGCCAATACCTTGACTGATGAATTAGTCCGTACTAGAGAAGAAGATCAGAGGAGGAACTTAACCCAAAGACTTACACAAGAATTTCGTTCTGGAAATTACAATCGTAGGAATATGGGTTCTACCTCTGCACCATACTGCAAGGTCTGCAAGAAAAAGCATTCGGGAAAATGCTCCATTCTCTGCAATTATTGCAAGATGCCAGGGCACAAGGAAGAAAATTGCAGGAAGAAATCCAGTAATGGATTATGCTACAACTGTGGAGAAAAAGGTCATATCAGGCCAAACTGCCCAAAATTAGCTCCAGCTCCAGACAATAAGAATACTAAAAATGCTAGAGCATTTGTTCTGACTGCAGAAGAAGCCAAGATGATCCCAGACGTTATAGCTGGTATGTTTTTAGTTAATGATATATTTGCTAAAGTATTATTTGACTCTGGTGCGAGCCAAAGTTTTATTAATACTTCGTTTTGCAAAATTCTAATCAGTCATTAACTAAACTACCACAAGAATGTCTAGTAGAAACAGGTAAAGGAGAAACTATTAGGATTTCTGAAATCTTGCAGGGAGTAAGTATAGAAATTTTGAATCAGAAATTTATAGCAAACCTATATCCCATGAATCTGGCAGGATTCGATGTTGTTTTAGGAATGGATTGGTTAATAGCCAATAAAGCCAATATTGTATGTGATCAAAAGTCAATTCAAGTAAATTCACCAAAAGGTAAAACGATCACAATTAAAGGAGATAAGCCCTCTAGATCCACAAAATTCATATCTGTGATGAAAACTGCAAGTTATATAAGAAAAGGGTCTATAGTGTATTTGATTTCCATAATCACTAACACTAAAGGAAAAGATTTAAAAGACATTCCTGTAGTGTCTCAGTTTTCAGAAGTATTTCCAGAAGAATTACCAGGACTACCTCCAGACAGAGAAGTTGAATTCAGAATTCACCTGCTGCCAGGAACAACACCAATTGCCAAAGCACCTTATCGTTTGGCACCTGTTGAAATGCAGGAACTGAAGAAACAATTAGATGAATTGTTAGAAAAAGGATTTATACAGCCAAGTTCGTCGCCATGGGGAGCGCCGATACTGTTCGTTAAAAAGAAGGACTGATCAATGCGTATGTGCATTGACTACCGTGAATTAAACAAGGTTACGATTAAGAATCGGTATCCATTACCAAGAATAGATGATCTGTTTGATCAACTGCAAGGAGCTCGATTTTTCTCTAAAATTGATTTAAGGTCAGGATATCATCAATTAAAGTTACAGGAAGAGGACATTCCTAAAACCGCTTTTAGAACAAGGTATGGCCATTATGAATTTACTGTCATGCCATTTGGTTTAACCAATGCCCCAGCTGCATTTATGGACATGATGAACCGAATATGTAAACCATATTTGGATAAATTCATAATTGTTTTCATAGATGATATTCTAATTTACTCTAAGAGTAAAGAGGATCATGCAAAACATTTGCACTCACTTTTAAGTTTATTGAGAAAGGAAAAGCTTTACGCTAAGTTTTCTAAGTGCGAATTCTGGTTAGAACAGGTACAATTCCTTGGACACCTAGTCAATCATGAAGGAATTCATGTGGATCCAACGAAGATTGAAGCAATTACTAAATAGAAAACCCCTGAGTCACCAACCGAGGTTAGAAGTTTCTTAGGATTGGCCGGTTATTATAGAAGGTTTATTAAAGATTTTTCTAGAATAGCCATTCCTTTAACTAAGCTAACCTGTAAATCTGTTAAGTTTGAATGGGGAGTAAAACAAGAAGAAGCCTTTAGAATTCTTAAGCAAAGATTAACTCATACACCCATATTAGCATTACCAGAAGGAGCTGAAGACTTTGTAGTCTATTGCGATGCTTCTAGATTAGGTTATGGATGTGTATAGATGCAACGACAAAAGGTTATAGCCTACGCATCTAGACAACTTAAGAATCATGAAGTGAATTATTCAACTCATGATTTAGAATTAGGAGCTATAGTTTTTGCTCTTAAGATTTAGAGACATTACCTTTATGGTAGTAAGTTTACCATATTCACTGATCATAAGAGTTTAAGGTATATCTTCAAGCAAAAGGAGTTGAATATGAGACAAAGACGCTGGATGGAGATGCTTAGTGACTATGATTGTGATATCCAGTATCATGAAGGAAAAGCAAATGTAGCTAAGTCCCAGATATGTTGGACCTTTTGAGATTATTAGAAGAATAGGACCTGTAGCCTATCAGCTACAACTGCCAGAGGAAATGACAGGTATACATGATGTATTTCATGTATCTAATCTCAAAAAGTGTTTAGCTGATGAATCACTAATAGTACCTCTTAAGGAAATAGAGGTAAATGAACAACTTAAGTTTGTAGAAAGGCCTCTACAGATTGAAGACAGGAAAGTCAAGAATCTCAAACACAAGAGACTAGTTCTAGTCAAAGTGAAGTGGGACTCCAAAAGAGGACCTGAGTATACATGGGAACTCGAGTCAGAGATGCACAGGAAATATCCATATTTATTCCAGTAGATCTCGAGGACGAGCTCTAGATAAGGTGGGGAGAATGTAACAACCCTCGGTAAAACCAACACCCTTATAATATTTTCGACACCCTATTATATCTTAAAATATCCTTATATGTCTTATATTACACCCCGTATGTGAAAACTGAGCCCGAAATAGATTATAACATATAAAATAAATTAAAAATAAGAAAAATGGAGTTGAGGCGGGCCGCGTAGACCCACCCCAACATCTCACGCGGGTGGTATCAAGACTGGAATTGACTCCGCTGATTTCTTTAGTTAAAGCGGGCCGCGTAAGAGTTCATGTTTAGTCGACGCGGGCCGCGAGAGATCATCACACGCGGATACATCCTGAGCCGACACGTGTCGACGTCATGGCGGGTCTACTTGGTGACCGGGCTAAGCTATATGTTGACCATATGTTGACGCGGGCCGCGTAAGGCTTAGCCTTACCTTACGCGGGTCGCCTGAAAGTCGTATATCAGAACTATAAATAGATGGCATCGGGTTTCAATTCAGTTCGTTCACATTTCAATTCTCAATCTAAATTTATGTAGAAAAGGCATTATAGTTGGGTATTATACCCCTAATTAGCGAGGTTCTACTCCGTTGTAAGTATTATAACCCCAGTTTCGTAATAGTTACGCTGCCCGATTGATTTAGGGTTCCGTAACAACTGTCGTGGTTCTGCCCGACGTTGTTGTTGGAATGCCGTCTCAGGGAGGGTATCATTAATGTTTTCAAAGGGTTATGATACTAACCAATGTACCTTTGTATAAATTATAGTTTATATCCAGGAAACCCTTACGAGAAGCCTAAGATAGCAATGTGAGTTTATCCTCTTTTTGTTAACCTTTTTGGTAATGTTTTACCAAACCTTAAATGTTTTACTATGAAATTTAGCAGTGATTGAGTCTTTGTAGTTCTTCAATTACTACCGGTATGTTGGGTTTTGTATACAAAATTTACTACACTGTGAGTAGTAAGTCAAGGTTGACAATACGTTACCATTGGACAATGAGTTAGCCAATGGGTAATATGACCCACAAGTCAGGGTTGACAGTACTAATGGAGTAGTTGTGTAGACATAAACAATGTGATCGCTCTCAATACTGTTCACTGTGACTTTTTATTTAAACTTGATTAAACTGGGATTCACTCACCAGTATTTCCGACTGACAAATGTTTTTAAAACACGTTTCAGGTAACCCAATGTGACAGCCAATTAGTAAAAAGCCAGCTGGAGAGCACTGAAGGCTTGGGAAAATGTGGCTATAAAAGTTACCAATTAAACGATGTTTTAATATTCAATAAAATAGGGTTTATCCCTATAAATGTATTGTAATAAGAAACTTGGGTTTTACCCATGTGATTATTAATATTAAATGAGGTGGTTTTACTCTGATAAACATTTCCTAACTACGGTTCTGATGTAAATTCCGCTGCAAGATTAAATAACTGATACCACCGAAACTCTGAGATCGCGTCCGCCCGTTCCCGGGACAGATAAGGGATCGGGGGTTGCAACAATAATTATCTTAAGATGCTGGATGGAGATGAAAATGAAGTTCCTTTCATCTTTTGAATGAACTTGTTTATTTTGTATCTTTGTAGTTTTCTATTTTAGTGTTTTATTTAATAAAACATGCAAGTTTTATATGTACCATATATTTCGCATGTTGTGTTATGGCATGGGATTTAATTTCACATGTTTATTTTCCATATTTTGCATATTATAAGCAATTCAAATAAAACATGTGATTTTATACATAAAACATGCGATTTTAAAAACATTAAATGCAACAGAAAATCAACATCAAACAAGTATATTTGTCCTTTCCAATAAATGCCTTCAACCTCTCTGGGATTTTTTTGTCCAAATCTTTGATATACCTTTCTTTGTCCAGCCTTTTATCGAAAGCATTTGTCTCTTTAATTATTCATTGATGCTCCAGATTGTACTCGGAGAGAATGATCTTACTTATATATCTGTGTCTCAGGAGATGAAGTTGTGAATTCTGTCTATTGTTTACTTCATCTTCTTTCACAAACCCAGTCAACCATGGTGTTTTCCCCCTTTGTATGTTTCCATATGATGCATCGTAAACACTCCACAGTCTATACCGTTAGTAAGCATCCTCCATTCCATCTCTTTTCTTTCTATCACTGATGTTTTAAGTGCTTTTATAGCTGGTGTTGGTTTTAAGGCCTTTTGTAGGTATAAAACCGGTACCTTTCTCTGTAATATAGCAACATTGTGTCAGTAGCTTTACATAAATATAACATGTATATGAAGAAGTTTTTGTATTACCAGTGTATCCTGAAGCCCCTTGTATCTTTCCTCAAAATCTTGTTTAGCTGCTGAATTGTCAATCAGCTCAATTTTGCCGGTTTTCAAGTGGAAGCACAAGACATAGAAGTGGTCACCTTGAAGTACCGAACTAAACACGAAGTCAACCGACTCAAGTTTTATTACCTCATATTTCAGTAATACCGGACTAAACACGAAGTCAACCGACTCAAGTTTTTTTTTACCTCATATTTCAGTAATATGTCTTCAAAATTTGAGGAAAATATGTTTAACCGTTGGTTGTCTGTGTAAGTCCCCTTGTACATGATATCCGGCTGCATGTTATGTAATTAGAATCAATGTTAAGTAATGTATTACAAGGTGTTTATACATGCAAAACAATGTGTGAAAATTTTTCACATGCGAATTGCTTATATACTGTACGCGAAATCTCTATAGTATGCGAAATGTTGTTTTTTTGTTCACATGAAATGTCTCAACTGTTCTACATGCGATTTGCCTGTACTTAGTATGCGAAATCATTGAATATGCAGTTTTTGTTTTGATGACAAACGCCAAAATGTTTAGAAAAACATACCATCATCGTGCTAAACAAGAAGAGTCTGTATGGTGATGATTTTCTATCCCTCTTCTTCTCTTCAAGGTTGAGAACATCCACAAATGCATCGCTTCCATTTGATGCTACGTACTAACCCCTGAAGAAGCTTTCGAAGATACCTTTTACGGTGAACACCCCAGATTTTGATCGGTAAAATACATCCCTGGCAGGCAAAAATTAAATAATTAAATATTTTGAGTGTGTGTGTATATATATATATGTTTTTCAGTTGATATAATTGTTTCACTTACTCTATATTTGCAAATGTAGCAAATGTGTATCGGATCACACTCAATTCTTGATTTAAGAGTGCTTCGTGCATGTTTACCACTCTGTTGTAGAAAGAGGAACAAAATGCTTCTCCAAGGTTTGCACATCTTTTCTCATTTCGAAGCCTGTTGGCTTCTATTATCTTATAAAGGAGTTCATTTAACCTCTTTGGTACAACTTCTGTACCGACCTTTTGTTTTGCAGATTGAGTTGGTTTTGAGTTTTTTCTCCCCCTACCTGGGTTCTTTCCCTTATTTAATACCAGGCTGGGTGCCAGGCTCAAAAGCGACTCAACCGATTGCAATTCCTCAGCCGTCACCTGAGGGCATACCACTTCTAGTTCCTTCTCAACTTCGATACCTGAATCGGTTTGTTGTGGGTCCTTCTGTGTAGTTTCTCCTAAAGAAACTGCTTCCACTTCTGGTTCCTTTTCTTGAACTTTTTATGAAATTTTTTGTGTAGATTCGACTAAGTTCATTGTTCCTTCCATCCCAGTTTCGGTTTCGCCACTTTCTGTAGGCCAGATTAAGTTAAAAAAATATAACATTTTGTTATTTTATTCTTTTTCTAATATAAAGTGTTTTTTTACCTTGGACAGGTGGTTTGTAAGCGTATACACCCGTTTCCACAGTTTGAATATTTGCAATAAGGGTGTCTGTTACTCCTCCGTCATCTGTATTTGTCAATCATTCATCATCTGCTGTAGTACCCCTATAGACACAAATTATTGAATTTTAATACCTCATAATCAAAATCGCATGCTATACATGACATGGCATGCGACATCAAATATCAATTGTATGCATGAAATCGCATGTGTATTTAAGAAATCGCATGTGTATAGGAAATACAATGTTTATATAAATTCGCACGTGTTAATTTGAAATCGCATGTTTACCTTCTGATTCCATTTGTCTGACACTGTCCAAAACATTGGATATTACTTGTTGAGCTTTCTTCATTTTGTCCACATTCTTCGTTTGTTTTATCTTTTTTATGAACGTCAGAAGGCAGGGGTGTACACGGTTTGGCTTGGTTCGGTTTTTGGGTAAAATCAAAACCGAAACCGAAATGTCGGTTTTCGGTTTTTTAAAACCGTTCAGTTTCGGTTTCTTCGGTTTTGGTTTTTTCAGTTTTTATGCCGGTTCGGTTCGGTTTTTCAGTTATTTCGGTTTTTGGAACAAAATTATGTTTGATTCAAAAAATAAAATAAGACATTTTCTAATTTATTTTTTATATTTCTCCAAAGTTTAAATAAGACATTTTCTTTTATAATAATTTGAAGATCATTTAAATTTTATATTAAATTTTGTTATTTCTTCTAGGTAATAAATAAATCATTTCAATTATAAATAAGCATGTAATGTTTTTATTATAAACACTTAACATTCAAGAATAAAATTATTAATTTCTACTAGCATTGGGTTAAACACTTAAACTTAAAAATAAAAAGATATGGATTGTAACTTATCGGTTCGGTTTTTTTCGGTTATTGAAAATGGTTATCCGAAAACCGAACCGAAATTTTCGGTTATTAAATCCGAAAACCGAACCGTCGGTTTTTGCTTCGGTTTAGTTTTTTCGGTTCGGTTTTGTCGGTTATTTCGGTTTTCTGCTCACCCCTATCAGAAGGTGCATTTTCAGGCTGTTGATGAACATCAGAAGGTGCAGTTCCAGGCTCTTGATCAACATAAGACGGTGCAGTTCCAGGCTTTTGAACCGAATCAGGCGGCACACAAATGGGATTATTTCGAAGTGTCTCATCCCACTGCTTACAAGCCTCCATAATCTCCGGATCGCAAAAACACTTGGTTTTTGCATCTGAAACTAAGTTGTTCATCCCTTGAACAATTTGAACCATTTCAATGTAGTTTTTGACATTGATCCTCATTTTTTTCAAAAGGTTCCGTAATATTTTTTGAGTTAAAGTACTATAAATCTAGATGTTAAAATAAATTCGTTGATGGGCTGAATCGTAGACTATCGTTGGTGAAAGTGGAACAAGAGTGTTGCAATAGTCCATCATTTTCTGTGTCTGTGTCCCAACTCCCATCATAAGGTTCAACTGAGACATTTCTTAGAGGTCAAAATGAAATCCATCATATCATCAATGTTCTCGTTAAGGTCTTCATCGGTTTCTACGTTTTCTACTGCACATGCAGTCCTTCTTCTGTAGCTTTTTGTGGTGTCAACGGATCGTATTGTATACTCCTCCGTTGAATGACCCTATTCATTTTCATTTTCACTTTCATTTGTCCACAGAGGTCCGTTATCCAAAATATGCTCCTCGACTTTATCAATCTCCGTAGATGTGATACAACGAATAACCGGTATCTCCACGACTTTCTCGAACAGTTGAAGCCTCTTGTTGTACTCATGCGTGTATAGAAGCTGTATAAATATAAAAAGGAGTTGATTTTACTTAAAATATGTATTTATTTTATCTTCTTGTAAATATGTTATCAAATGTAGTAAAGCATACCGTAAGAAAGGCAACAGGTCCCAAGAACTGTATTTTTGTGTTCTTCCAGCCCGCTCTTGTACGACACAAAGTGTCCAGTAGATATGAGCATCAATCTAGATGCGGTATATCCTCAACAGCCTCTACACCAAGCAAACATCTATCATTTTCAGTTGTGGCCTTTGTAATCTCTGCAAAAACGTCACCCAGTACACCAGGAAATTTATTCTAAACAGGCTCCCCCCATCTCTTTGATTATCTATTGCATTTGCAATTAAGCCATGGGTAATTCTCGCGTCCCCCCCCCCCATTGACTGATGAATGTATCCATAACAGTATTTACAATTTTGGGTTCTTTACTCTTTTAAATTTTCTCAACCTTTTTAACTTTTCATTTATCGACTATTATTTCAACTGCCTTTGGTCCCTTTGGTATTCCAAATACCTCATAAACTGTGTCCGATGTAATTTTTATTTGGTGTTTACCTACGTTTAGCGTATCGAACATCTCGTCAAAGTTTCTGTCTTGCCAATATCCCAAACGTGTCGAAATATGGTCGATATTCATATCTAGAATAGCCCCAAAGCCCATATTCTTCACCTCATCAACCTGTTCTTTTGAAAAAAAAAATCACAGTATCCATATATGATGTAGGTTGACATCTCAACAGTATTGCTTCGTTGTTGTATTCAAAGAAAGCCCTAGGTTCTTTTCTAGGTGGTTCCGGTTGGCTTGGTTTTTTCCCTATTCCACCTTTTTTGAAGGTTTTTTTGTTTGTATTTTAGATCTCTTGTCATCTTTCTTCTTTTTTGGTAGTGGCTCAACAAAGTCATCATCCTCAGAACTTTCTTCCACAACCCTTCTTTTTCTGTTTTTGTTCACGTTTTTCAATGTTGATATGGGCTCTTCAAAGTCATCATCAGACTTTATTTCTACAAAATCTCATGCTATTAGACAAAAACCTTATTAAATCGCATGTATTCTTTAACCATTTACCAAAACTCACTAATCTGATAAAATCACATGAATGAGTTATGAATTCGCATGTATTAGTTAACCATTACCAAAACTACCTAATCTTATAAATCACATGCTTCAGGCAAAAAACATTTATAAAATCGCATGTATCATTTAATCATATAACAAAACTAACTAATCTTATAAAATCGCATGAATGTTTTATAAATTCGCGTGTACCAGCTAACCACTACCAAAACTACATAAACATATAAAATCGCATGCCTTAGAAAAAAAAACTTATAAAATCGCATGCCTTAAACAAAAAGACCTTAACAAACAAACCTAATCATATAAAATCGCATATGTCATACAAAACCCTCTATAATATCGCACATGTATCAGCTAACCACTAACAAAACTACCTAATCATACAAAACCTTATAAAAAACCATACCAGGCAAAAACCCTAACAAAATCGCAGTTAACAACAATACCTAATCTTATAAAATCATATGTTTCAGACAAAAACCTTACTAAACAAAGCTAACTATACAAAATCGCATATGTCATTCAAAACCACTTAAACCCATTATAAAATCGCATATGTCATTCAATACCTGGATTCATCTTCTTTGACTGTGGTCTATCGTTGTTGGCCTTGCTCCTTTTCTCAAAACTCGTCAATCCTTGTTGATTCGCACAGGTAAATAGAACGGAACTTGGTGGACGAAGAATGCAATGTTTTGAATTTTTGGGTTTACGGTATGATTGTGAGTATTCTTTTCTGATTATCAGGGTTTGTGATTTCTCAATGGACGATTTTAACCTTGGCGGTTTCATATATATATTTTAATTTGATTAATTTAATGACGTAAATTAGTTAAGCACGGGGTTTAAATGAGATGATCTGACAGTTGTGGTTATAGCGTACATAATGTACGATTAGACCTATTGTATGATAACCGGCTCTATATATTTATATACTCTTATAATAAAAGGTCAGTGACCTTCTTCACCAATCAAATTTTGCCAGATTTACTTTCCTTACATTGTTTGTTTATATTAATGAATGAAAGGAATGATAAAATAAATAAAATGGATGGATTAGTGGCAGAGGCACACCCTATTCAGAGTTTCAACCTAAGGTTCGAATCTATATTTAACACCAGATGCTATTCTTTTTTATTACTTTTTTTTTTTGAAAGGAAATTTTCATTAAAACACCGGCGGGCCCGACAAAAACACAAGGCCCAAACCGAAACCAACCACACCAATTACAACATATACATAGGATAATTACACCAGTCTTTCCACACAATATCCCTATACGGAGATCTAAACTTTAACCAAAGAAAACCAACCGATTTAACCTCACTGAAGATCTCATCGCCAATACCTCTCCCATTTGAAAAAAACCTTCTCGTTTCTCGCTTTCCACAAACACCAACATGTCACCACGATGAGGCCCCGAACTATGTCTCTAGCTTTTTTACCCAAACCCAACCCTTTATGGCAAGAAAGCAGATCCTTGAAATCAAAAGCAAAAATAGGCGAAGTCTTTGCCCAACCGCTAAGCCGTAACCAAAGCGACGCCGAGACCTCGCAAGCGGTAAAAATGTGATCCACAGATTCTGGGGCTTCACCACAAAGAGGGCACTCCACTGACTCGAGCTGGATGTTCCTTCTAGCAAGCGCGGATCTAGTCGGGATCCGGTCGAGAGACGATCTCCACATGAAAATCTTAACTTTTAAGGGTAACCAACCACCTTTCCACTTCCAAGCGATAACTTCAGCCGCGACCTCCTCGTTCCCAGCCAACCTTTTGACCGAAGCAGTAGAGAAAATGCCTGAGTCATCCGGGACCCACCTCCAGACATCCGGTCTATCTGAAAGAGCAAAATTGCGGAGAAAGCCACAACATTCCTCCAAATCAGCCAATTCAAGAGCATTAAGAGTAGATTTAGACCAACTCCACTTCCCAGCGTCTGAGCCACTGCTAACCGGTAACCGATCTGCAACCCGGCAGTCTTTAACACTCTCGATGGCAAACAAACTTGGCCACTTTATCATCAGCGGGGTATCACCAGCCCATATGTCAATCCAAAACCGGATGCTAACTCCTTTACCCACCACCCCTTTGAAGAAGCTGTGAATTCTATTCCCTTTGAGCTTAACTTTCGATTCTAGAGCAGAGATATTCTTCCAAACTCCAGTAAGGGCCGAGTTACACGGAAGATAGGACCACTTCCTTTTGTTCCCATGACAAGCCATAATAACTTTCCTCGATAGGCTTTCCTCTTCAACTCTGAATCTCCAAACCCATTTCAGCAACAAAGCCTCATTAACAGCTTTAAGCTTGCAAATACCAAGACCACCTAAATTTTTCGGGCGGGTAACCGAGTCCCACGCAACCCAATGCATTTTCCTAACTTCATCCGAGCCTCCCCAAAGGAATCTCCTCATCAAAGCTTCCAAACTTTCAATAACTTTAATAGGGGCTTTAAAAATCGAGAAGAAATAAACAGGCAAGCTTTCTAAGACATATTTGATAACAACGACCCGGCCACCGATCGATAGCGAATTCGCTTTCCAAGAGGACAATCGATTCTGAAATATGCTGACAATAGGGTCCCAATTCTTAATGCGGTTCATGTTTGCACCCAAGGAAATACCTAAGTATTTAAAAGGGATTTCACCTTTTAAACAACCCACCTCGGTTGCCATTAGAGAGACTTCCTCATCATTCACCCCAACTCCAAACAGATTTGACTTATGCAGATTGATTTTTAAGCCCGAGCAAGCATAAAAAATCCTTAACAGTCTCGTCACCACTTTGACGTTATCCACATCCCATTCTCCAATAAACAAAGCGTCGTCCGCGTAAAGAAGATGAGAAATAACCGGTCCCCCATTAGGCAAACGAATCCCTTTGAGACACCCGGCCACACACGCCTTATTTACAATGAAGGAGAAAGCTTCCATAACTAAAAGAAAAAGGAAAGGCGAAAGAGGATCACCTTGCCTTAACCCTTTGTGGCATTGAAATTCGAAAGTAGGCGAGCCGTTCACCAACACCGATGATCTAGCAGAAGCAAGCACACCCTTCACCCATTTACACCACATACGAGAAAATCCCATCTGCTCCATGATACTAACCAGAAAATCCCAATTCACATTGTCGTACGCCTTTTCAAAGCCAATTTTGAGCACAAAAGCCTTCCTACCCGACTTTTTCAACCAAGATAACACCTCACTGAGAACAAGAGGGCTATCAAGGATAAACCTGTTTCTAATGAAGGCCGACTGGGACTCCGACACAACCTTTCCAATAACTTTCTTAATACGATTGGCCATAATCTTCGAGATCACTTTGCTTATAATACCAATCAAATTAATAGGCCTATAGTCTTTGAGACCCACCGGATCTTTAATCTTAGGAACAAGCGTGATGAACGAGGTACTGGCTTCCCTATTAATCGAACCGGTAGCATGAAAATGATTCAACACGTCGCTAAAATCAGCCTCGAATAACCCCCAAAAATGCTTCAAAAAGTTGAAATTAAAACCATCGGGGCCCGGGGCTTTATCCCCCCCGCACTCAAAAACCGCCTCTTTGATTTCACACGCCAAGAACTGCCCCGAGATGCTATTGGACTCCCTCTCCGAAAGCTTGTTAATATTGTTGCAATACAACTTGGGCCTATTCCTAACCGATTCCGAGAAATGATCTCTAAAAAACCGGAGCACCTCCTTTTTAATAGCCTTCGGGTTATCCACCCAAACGCCATCAATATTGAGGCCCGGGA
Source organism: Helianthus tuberosus (assembly GCA_030545235.1). NCBI lineage: Eukaryota > Viridiplantae > Streptophyta > Magnoliopsida > Asterales > Asteraceae > Helianthus > Helianthus tuberosus. The sequence goes on from CM060406.1 coordinate 57,434,678, forward strand.
TACCATTGCTTTTCTTTCTATTATTGATCAATCTATGGAAAAAGGCCGTATTCTCATCCCCTTCCATCGCCCATCGACAACGCGATTTTTGTCTCAGATCCATAGCAGCCAGAAAATCCCTTTCCTTGATGTTTTTAAGACACTCCTCTTTGATCCACCTCTCTTCTTCAGACAGATCCCTAGATTCACACAAACTATCCACTTTTTCCAATTCTTTTTTATTACTTACCCTTCAACTACAATTTTCGTTTCTTTTTTTTTTTTAGTATAAATACAATTGTTAATTTTATTTCCATAAATTCCTATAATACATATTCACACACACTCTTTCTTTTGTTTTCTTTTATTTATATTTAACTTTAATTAAACATTTTGTAATAATGTTTAAAAACGGTTTTCTCCTTTAACAATCTATTGAAAATAAAATAAACACGTTATAGGCATGTTCGTTTTTAGTTTTCTATTTCCTTTACTATACGTGCACACCGGAAAAGATCGAGTTCACACATGCCACAACGTGCGGGTCACACTCTTAAACTTTTGATATGAAACGCTATTAACCTCATCTTTAAGTAAATCACACATTCAATTCTAACTTTTGGTAATGGATAAATTTGACCCGCCAACCTTTTCTACTTAATAACTTGACACCTCATTTTAATTAAATTACTTTTACGACTTTACATCGTAACGTATAACACATTATACTTTTATTACCTATGCCTAACCACACTAATGTTTAAATTACTTTTACGTCTTTAAACCGCTGTGTAAATTACTTTTAAGACTTTACACAGCAACGTTCGAGACAATATACTCTTTTTTTATTATCTATGTGTAACAAAGTCAAAAACATGTAACGTCATGTGCGAGCACCACACGTTAATGTTATCAACGTTACGCGTATAACGAAGTCACAAAGGCGATGTTGCCGCCGCAACGCGCGGCATGGTCAAAATTCTAGTATATATATATATAGATAAACTGAGTTATGCATGGTGTAGACTTTCTAAACATGATTGTCTAGCCATAAAACTTAGAGATTATGATTAAGTAGGAACTTGACATTCTAGAATAGGTATAGTGGATTATATCGTGTGGTAGCTAGAATTGTCATGTTAATTGTTGTGTAGCCTGTAGAGTAGGCAATTCTCCAAGAAATAAAAGATGAAAGACAGAGACACTTGGGGCGATTTTCGGTTTTTTTTCTCTAAATTGAAAAGATACAATGCATGCTTTAAATAGAAAATGAAATCCTACTCAAGTCCTACCACTACGTGCACTTTATTAGGGAGACATGGGGATGAGGGAAAGATCATGCATGCAACATGGAAAACATTAAAACTAAACTTCTCCACTAACTAGTCTTCAAATAACTTCCTTGAATGAGTCAACCTTATCCTTTGAATTCTCCAACGGTTTGTTCAGTTGGTTTACTGGGTCTAGGATGGGTAGTGGGTTATGGGTTGTATCAATACCCACCCCTTCAGATTCGACCTTGTCCCCAAGGTCGGTGATGGTAACACCGGATGACTTTGGCGAGTGAGCTGGTTGGTTGCCCTTCAAAGTGACAGTGTGATTCTTGTGACGGAAGGTAAGCGATGGAACCGAAAAATCCGCTGTGACCGGTCCTAGTGAACGAAGCCAATCGAAACCCAAGATGAGCTCATACCCTTTGAAAGCTAACAGGAACAATGGGACTTGAAAGGAGGTGTCATGCAACGCCACGGACACGGCGGGGCAAAAACCGGTACATTGGAGTGGCTCACCGTTGCCCACGAGAACCGGAAATGGCGGAGTCGGTTGGACTGCCAAGTGTAGCAGAGATGCGACATGAGGTTGGATGAGATTATGGGTACTACCCGAGTCAACAAGTATGCTTACCGGCCGATTGTAAATGAACCCAGTGAGGCGCATCGAAGTCGTCGGTGCCATACCAAAATAAATCGCTGGAGTGAGGCTGAGAAATTCCGGAACAACAGCGGCATCCTCAAGTGTGGGAATTGGAGGAGCAGGCGGAACATCATGAGAATTGTCGACAATAAGAAGAAACTGAGGGGGGTTGCACCGGTGGCCCGGCACATACTTTTCGGGGCATCGGAAACAGAGCCCGGCAGCCCGGCGTTGTTGTAACTGTTCGGGTGACAAGCGAGCAGTTGGTAGAGGGTTGGCAGCGGCGGTTGGGGGTGGCAAGATGGCCGGTGGAGCTGTGTGCGGAGTTGGCAAAATACCCGACGATGTGTGTTTTGAAGCAGGTGATGGGGTGATAGTAGGTGGAGAAACCATAGAAGTCGTAGCCTTTTCTTCCAACAGTTTGGCAAGCCCTACCGCGTCCTGGAATGAAGTCGGTTTGAGGACCGAGAGGTCCTGTTGGATGTCAGAACGGAGACCAGAAATGAAGCAATTAAGCAAGGCGTCCGGCGGTAGACCGACGATGCAATTACTCAAACGTTCAAATTCTGCAACATAGGCTGTAACCGTGGTGGTTTGGTGGAGCTTGAACAAAGACGCTTGGTGGTTTTCATAAGAAGAAGGACCAAAACGGAGTTCGAGAGCTCGCGAGAACTCAGGCCAAGTGGTGAGGAGGTGATTGTTGGCTAAATATTTGTACCAACTAAGGGCTTCACCGGTAAAATAAAACTGAGCCAAGGAAAGGCGTTGGGCGGGTTGAACGGAATAATACTCGAAGTAGTTGGTAGCTTGAAAGATCCAATCGAGGGGATTAGAACCATCAAACGTAGGAAGGTGAATTTTTGGTGGACGCATGGCGGAATTGTTCGGTGGTGGGTTGTTCGGTGGTGGGTTGTTCGGCGGAGGGTTGTTCGGCGGTGGGTTGTTCGGCGGAGGGTTGTTCGGCGGCGGGTTGTTCGGTGGTGGGGTGGATGACACGGCAAGGGAAATGGCGGTGGGAAGGTTCGAAATGGCTTCGGCTAGGCTGGTTAAGGCAGTGGTGAGTGTGGTGTTGAGGGTGGCAAAGTTGGTGGTCATGTGGGCTGCAGTAGCATCAATCCGATCAAGAACAGGTTGCAAGCCATCATCAACGTTGGAGGATGAAGAGTCTTTCTTAGGGGCCATGGTGAGTTCAAGAATGAAAGCACCAAATTGTTGTGTAGCCTGTAGAGTAGGCAATTCTCCAAGAAATAAAAGATGAAAGACAGAGACACTTGGGGCGATTTTCGGTTTTTTTTCTCTAAATTGAAAAGATACAATGCATGCTTTAAATAGAAAATGAAATCCTACTCAAGTCCTACCACTACGTGCACTTTATTAGGGAGACATGGGGATGAGGGAAAGATCATGCATGCAACATGGAAAACATTAAAACTAAACTTCTCCACTAACTAGTCTTCAAATAACTTCCTTGAATGAGTCAACCTTATCCTTTGAATTCTCCAACGGTTTGTTCAGTTGGTTTACTAGGTCTAGGATGGGTAGTGGGTTATGGGTTGTATCATTAACATGCACCATGGGCAGGTATGAGACATAGAGGGTGGTCGATCATATACGAATAGTGCTTGCTTAGCCACTTGCAAACCACAAAGAGGGCTATGAACGTGGTAAGCCTTGACCGAAAGAAATAGCAGAGTGCTTAGTACTTATGCACCTAGACAGTGACCGTAGGTACTACCTCGCTAGGTTCGTTGGTGCACGTGGGTAACCCTTGCTACGACTTGTGGACATCTTCCACATCATTAAAATATACAAAATGAAAAGAAAAGATACGACACATGAAATAGATACAAAAAAGAAAAGATAACAAGATTAAAGACAAGTAAAGAGTATGAAAAACATTTGCTAAGGTATTTGCAATATTGTTTATCATATGTGAATGATAAATTGTTCATTTCATACATATAACAACCGGTGAAGGGAGTGGTTAAACAGGTGAAAGTGGCAAACTTTAAAATGGACCAATCAGAGTGTGCCATGTCAGCAAGTGTGAAGAGTTTAAACTTTGGTGAAAAGTGTTGGCAGTGGTGTAGACACTTGAAAGTGGCAAACTTTTTTATTCTTTTTTTATTTTTTTATCTTTAAACACCCCTTCACCACCACCACCACCACCCTCAAAACCAACCCACCCTTATCACCTCCACCACCACCGGTTCCACCTCCATCACCACTCGCCACCACCACCACCGGTTCCACCACCTCCTGTTCACCACCACCCTCCCCCAACGCAGAGATGCACGGAACCACCACCGCCGTAGCAACACCACCACCGCCCCCGGAAACCACCGCCACCAGTCGCCGTAGCAACACCACCATGCAGAGATGCACGGAAAAACATGCTCCAACGGTCAAAATCAAGCTTCCCCGCATCGGTGAACCTTTACCGCGTTGTTTGGTTTGCCGAGCGGCAAAGGTGGCCGGCGGCGGTGTTGCCGCGCGGCAAACACCTTTGCCGTTTGGTTTCCCGCTCCACTCCCTTCACCCTAATGCTCAACTTTTCATAGCTAATACTTGATTTTCTAATTAGTCAATGTCAACTTTATGCAAGTTGTTGACTTAGTGGTGAAAAGTAGTACCAAACATAATCATAAAAAAGAATTTAGAACTGTTTTCTTAACGGATATAATAGAAATTACATGGCCACATTCACTTCTTCTTTACAAAACATATGTCAAAAATATATAGATTTAAATAATAGAAAAAAAGTTGGTCCATGGTACTTTTACATAATTATGTTTTCCCGTAAAAGCAAATCATTTAGTGATTAGATTCCAATAAAAAGCATGAGTTTGATTATTCCAAACTGTAATGCCGGATAAAGAAACACCCATTTGTTGTATACAAAAAGCTTTGACCATACCCACACTACCTTTACAATATCACTAGCAAGGGTGCATGTGGTTTCTTTAAAACTATAAATATACTTTATATAATCTAAAATAAATATATATATTTTTCTTTTCAAAAAGAAATGTCTACTTGTAAAAGAATTTTTAAAGTTTTTCTTTATTGTTCCTTAATCAATAAACGTCATTAATTAGAAAAATAGTTGGGGTTGTATATAAAGCATGTTTCTTCACTTTTTTAAAATATTCATAATTGCTTTGTTTTGACATGTAGCTCGATTTTCTTAACGAAAACCACACTCTTTTTATCTAATATTCGTGTAGGGTCAAATTGTCATTTCGTTAGCGTGGTTGATCCACAAGTGTGTCTCTGATCAATGAATATAAATGACTGGGTATTGTAATAAGTAACGTGAGTCAATCTACTTGGGGGCTCCAAATAAATTCTAAACTTGGGGTCCTTTCATAAACACATGCACACACATACACACACTTGTGCGCACACACACATATACATGTATATTTTTTTAGAACCCTAACACACATGAATGTCATGACACTCATTTATATATACATTTTCTAAGAGTCACTCAATTATACATCTAAGATTTGGAATGAGTTTTTATGAAATAACATTTGCAAGTTTACTGATGCTTTTCTCACCTTGTCAAAATTGAAAATTAAAGTTAAATCCTAAATCACATATTCAAATCTAATTAAGGGGAAAAAATACAAAGATAAATGGCATTAAGTTCGTATCCTAACACTTTCTAACATGTTTATCCGAAGGTGGTCGACGCGGTTGCTCGGATAAAATCATGGTCGTTCCTTTGGTTAAAAAATAGATCTAAATATACTTGTATAGAATGGAAAGATTGGGGTCGTAATCCTCTTTATTTGTTGTAAGTTGCCTTGGTGGCGGTCCTTGTTTTGAGGGCTTGCCTGCCCGGTTTTCTAATGAAGTTTACTATTCAAAAAAAAAATGAGTACCTAAAGTCAAATAATCGGAAATGTAGGATATAAATTTAATATATATAATCAAGAAAATTAGGAATCCGTTAAATGTGAAGGCCCCAATCTACAACCTATTTATTTAAGCTGCCCATATTTAAAAGTACATATGTTCTTCAAATTATGTGAAAGTGTTCGTCAAAGAATATATCTGAGCAAATACAGGTTAAGCAACACTAATTTATATGATGGTTAAGATACACTAATTTATATGATGGTTAAGATACACTAATTTATATGATTAGTATAATGCCTTTTGCTCAAGTTGTCGTTCGATTCTCCTTGCCATGTTTACTGGTCCACATAATAGTTGATGCTGATTGAACAAGTGAGTTACGATACATTATATGTATGATTGGTACAATATCTTTTCCTCAAGTAGTGGATCGATTCTCATTCGTATGTCTATTGGTGCACATAATGAGTTGAGGTTCGTTTGGACACTAATCGAACTATCGAGTTGAGTTTCATCAAATATAGTTACTTATCACTTTCAAAGTTAAATACACTAGATTCACCAATTGATAAATTATATCTGTAAGAGTAAGGTGTTGTTTGTTTTTGCTTATAACATCTGCAAAATGCTTATGTCTGTAGGCGGGCAGACATAAGATGTTGAAGACTGTTTGTTTTTTTTTAAACAGATCTACAAATAGCTTCTTTCATCTTCAAAAAAAAGCTCGGAACCTTTGCTTCAATGTAACACCTCGAAAATTCACGTCTTATAATGTGTTGACACGTGTCATAAAGTTTGAATGTGTGGAAGAATGTTATAAAAGGACTAAAGTTGACAATCATGGAAAGTATGTGTAAATACGGGTTCTAAATGTCAACAGTGAATAAATATATTGTACATTAACCCTACATGATGTTTATAACATCAAACGAATAAATCATGGATCATACGAAGCTAAAAGTGAGAGATTACAAACTACAGGGGTTAAATGTGTCAACATGTTTAAGTTATACCTCTGAGTAACCTTTTGACAAACCCGAAGCTTTGTAACTATAAATTATGATCACTAGAATGCACGATATAAATTTCATAAAGTTTCGTAATCGTATGAGAAAGTTATGATCGAATTCGTGTGCGAGGGGTTAAAGCGTTAACGTTGAAAGTTATGACTTTTCGGGTTAACCGGAAGTGTCCAGGGACTTGACGAAGTGGGTATAAGTCCTAAAGCCCTTGTGGGTAAATAAGAAGGGGGTCAAAATGCAAGAAATAACCTTGGTTGCCCTTCCGAAGAGCCAAGGGTCAATTATGTGGAAAATAAAAAAATAAAAATCTAATAACAAGGCCCATGCGGCCCGCGTAAGATATTAAGATAATCTTAAGCGGGCCGCGTCAGTCGCCCAGTAACAGAAAAGGCAGACAGCCTCCTGCATTCGCGTTTATCCGCCCTTTAATCAGATATTTCTCATCTTGGACGACCCCTAGGCACCCCCTAAGCACTAGAGACACTTGTTAGTGAATTATGGTCAGTGGTAGACCTTGGTGTCAACAAGTTATGGTGATTTGAATCACTATATAAAGCCATAAGTTGCAAACAATTCATCACACCATTTCCTTCAGCTTTCTGATCATTCCTGGAGCTCAAACCTTCTCTCAAGTGATCACTAATCAAGCTTAGGACTTCAGTAAGTTTGCTAATCCTTTCTAAATTAAGTTTTAGCTTAAAAGTCAAACCGTCGTAATTAACGGTTGACTTTAGGATTAATCACTAATGGTCCAGTGATTAGTCGAATCAAAAGTACCTTTAAGTAGGTAATTATGTGGGTAATAAAACCTCAAAAGGGTTCCCCCTGATTCCCACTCTAACTAGGTCAAATGTCGGGTCAAACGTGTAATTAAAAAGTCAACAGAATGTTTAAAATGCAATTTATGCATGATTAGCAATGTAGAACACATATAACCTGTTTGATCATTAATATAACTTGGTAATTAGTGTAAGGACATGTCTAAACATGTTCAACCCGACAATTTCCTGTTTAGACCCGGTTCGGAACCGAAAGTCGCATAGTTTGACTTATACTTTGACTTTCAGTTCTGACCCGTTATGGTATGTTTTAAAAATGCCTTAGAGCTTTATTTGGACCAGGTTACATGCTAGTATAACCCTCTGTGATTATACACCTCGGATCATTAGTTATCCAATTAATACGCATGATTCCGTTAATTGCTCATATGTTGACCATTATGCCCTTTTCACCTTAAAACGTGATTTTTGGAAATGTAAAAGAGTAGAAACTTTAATTACTGATATATAAACTTGTATGCAAAATTTGACATCAGTTTGAGGTGTAGATTAAGAGTTATGCTCGTTAGCGTAAAATTAAAGCTTTATGTTAATTAAACGGCGCATTTAGCGTATAGCCTACTTAAACATACTTTTTGATATCAAACTCTTTACCCACTGATGTAATATATTATTTTGGGATTTTTAAATATTTTTAATTAATTTTAGGCTGAGCATAACTTATAGTCGTAGGCTTAATCCGGTAATTGTAGGTTTTGCCCTTACGGGCTATAAAATGAGTTTTACATATCTAAACGACTCCAAACCTTTTGCTATTGATCACATATGATAAATAAATTATTTTAAGCCTTCTGGAAATATAAAAATATCAGATCTATGTATCAAACCCGAAAATGGCTTTTAATCGCCTTATTAAGCGTTTTAGCGCATAGTATGTACTAAGAGTATTTTTAAACATACAAAGGTGATACCTACTGATATTTGAGGCAAATTATAATATTTTAACAGTAAGAAAAAGTGGTTAAACTCAGACTTCAGTTTTGAGCTTTTCGGCTTATGTGAAATTACCAAAATACCCCTACGGGGCATAGTTTGGTTATAATTGATAAATTTCACATATATACCTTACCCTACTGTTATAACTCATTAATTTGAGTATGTTTGCTGATTACATCAGACCTGTAACTCAGTTAAACATTTAGACTCTTTTATAACCTTGTAAATGACCAAACTACCCCTACGGGACATAGTTTGTGTTTAAACTCGTTTCGGGCATAATAAATGATATCTTACTGATGTCACAATATATATGAAGCATATTAACTTAGGAAACCTATAAATAGCTCTCATGAATACCCGTTACACTTATTACGCGTTCGGTTCGGTTTATGTAACTAGTTTACATAAACTAGCCTAAACGGGTCAAACCTTAACGGTTTTATCTCAAAATCCAGAATGTGTATGAAATTCCCATATTAAACAAGTCTCTGAACTTGTCGGGTCTAAATCACATTCTATCCGGTCTTCGCTTAATCGTGCGTATGAACCGTATCTTTGAAACTAGCCGGTCTAAGCTTAAGCTTAATTAAAGACCCGTTAGAATTCTAATAGGTTATTATAAACCTTCATTCCAGATTAGGAGGACCAGTAAAAGCTACTTGCAATTTGCTTATTGTGATATATACTTTGCTCAGGTAAATACTTTTAACTTATTTTCCCTATACGGGCTTGGGTTACGGTATATAGCATACCGCTTGATCGGGCATCAAATCCTCCATCGTTGAGTGGGTAATTGAATAATTTGATCGGCTCGTTTAAACAGTCTTGTTACTTAAAGCCTTTGGGGGGTTAATGACCATGTCCCGGATATCCTTGGCATCATTTTACGAAATGGCCACGACTTAAGCGCGGGGTGTAGGCGTACACCCGTCAGTGCAGAAAAGAATATTGTGGTGTGTCTATTGATCTTTAACCCGGACAAGATCCGGGCTACTGAACGCACAAGGAACATGTAATTCGTTCACAAGATTATATATTTAAATAATTCTCCCAAGTTAAACAAAAATGTTTATGCCACGTGCATCCAAACCAATTTTCAATCATTTTCCAAAATGAGTCAGTTGATTGTATTTACCAGTGTAAACTGACGTATTTTCCCAAAAAGATTAAATGCAGGTACTATGCGTAATTGGCTGGGATTTCTCCTTAGCATCATTAGAAGTCTCGCAAGCTTAAGATGCCTGAAGTCTGTTGAACTATTGTTTCATTTTGTTATCGATCCATCTATGGATAAACTTCCGAATATTGTGACATTGATATTACAATATTAAATTCGGTTGTATTATATCTTTTAAAATTGCTTCCGCTGTGCATATTAAATATTGTGTTGTTTGACTATTATGTTGCCAACCACGTCACGATACTCCCCCACCGGTGACACGTGGAAATCGGGGTGTGACAGGTTGGTATCAGAGCCAACACTGAGTGAATTAAACACTAGCCTTTTGTGTTTAATCTCAGTTACACAATTGCACAATTCTAAACTTTCGAGTCTAGACATATAACATAGGACAAATTCTACCTTGTTTGGTTTTTGTTTTGTCCTTTAATTTCTATATGTTGTTATTGTTATCTCATGATATATTGACAGGAATTAAAAATGCCGCCAAGATTCTTCAGGAGAAGGGGAAAAGGCAAGGGGCCAATCACCGCCCCCAATGATAATGAAGCTGGACCATCACATGTGCGAGCTCCATCTACTACCGAGAGTGACGACCCTCGGCAGAACAGGAGGAATTTGTTTGAACCAGCCAGACGATCGGTATCACACAGCTCTACACCTCCGGTCCAAAACCCTTACGGGCCACAACCGGAGTACGAGCCCAACAACCCCCAACCCTCCTACATACCATTACAGCGATCTTTATCGCATCATTCTTTCGGGGACCCCACACCTGCTTTCAGGGGTCGGTTTAACCCGGCCAATTACATCTAAGAACCCGTGGGTTTTAACCCACTGGGGCCAAAAGATCACTACTCCGGAGATCACGCGGAGGATATGGACGAGGACACGGATCCCGTCGAACCTGCTAGTGGTACGCCAAATCATCCCATCGAGATCTCCGACCGATCTTCGTTCCACGGATCACCCTATGTTGGTCCAGATAGCTTCCAAGCTATGTTTACCCGGCACGAATGGTACTATACACCTCCTCACCATTCGTCGCCTCAGCAGCAGCAGCCGCAGCAACAACAGGATCCCTCTGAGGATTCCAGATTCGTGGCAGTTACGCCACCGCCTCCACCGCCGCCAGTGCAGCCGGCACCTCCGCAACCGCTGAGGCGAAGGAGAACCGGTGCGCGCATGTTGTCACGAGCAGGGGATTTCCATTTCAGTTTCCCACGTCAATCCAGTGGCAGCCACTATCCGCCACATCAGGAGGACCCACAAATGGGTGGACCCTCTAACCCAGCTGTACCGCAGCCGCCACCGATGGGTTTTGACAACCCAATTCCAGCATACACGGGTTCCATGGCATACAACCCGTTTGAACCACCGACTCACCACAACTATGGTTACGCGGAGGCCGATCCTTACATGGTAGCGGCTAGGGCTGTAAACGAACCGAACGAACACGAACAAGGCTTTGTTCGTGTTCGTTCGTTAAGGAAATAAATGTGTTCACGAACGGTTCATGAACACTTACCGAACGAGATTTTATGTTCGTGTTCGTTCATTAAGGAAATGAGCGTGTTCGCGAACGGTTCACGAACACAAACGAACACAAATAAATTTGGCGAACGCGACGAAGGATAAATATAGATGGCCCAGAGAGTAGCACTCGAACTTGAATCCCTTATTGTGGAACGGAGGTCGATCGTATTCGCCAATGTAAATAATGAGAAATGATGCATAAACAAGGTGAAAGTGGGTTTCCTAGTTTAATTGTTAGGGTAATAAAATAAATAAAAGTTTAATAATATAAAAAGTACAAATAAAATATAAGAAAGTACAAAGATCTTCAATTAAAACACAAACATACGAACATAAACGAACGCAAATCAACGAATGTTCACGAACACGTTCACGAACACCTTACCGAACGTTCACGAACACAATCGAACGAACGAGACCTCTGTTCATGTTCGTTCATTTAACTAATCGAACGAAATTTCTTGTTCATGTTCGTTCGTTTATTAAACGAACGAACATAAACGAACTTCCCGCCGAACGGTTCACGAACTGTTCGCTGAACGTTCGGTTCGTTTACAGCCCTAGTAGCGGCTAATTATAACACTCTTCACCCGGAGGGACCATACGGAGCTTCATGGGGAGTAGGTTACCCGACTCAGGGGTACCAGATACCTCCTAGGCCTATTATCCGGACGCAATCGCAGCCGCCACGGTTTTCTCCCCCAGAAAGGGAGGAAATCCTACAAAGGTTGGATGAAGTAGAGCGAGGCTTCCACCGTGACCGTAGGGAGAGACAGAGCTTCTTCCAAGGATTGGCAAGCTTGATCAAAGGAAAGAACAAGAAGGATCATTGAATCCTTCCAATTGTTGTTGAGCCCCTGCGTGGGCATATCTTGTTGTATAAACCCCTGCGTGGGTATGTATGTTGTTTATTTTGACCCCTGCGTGGGTCTATCTTTCTGTAAACCCCTACGAGGGTATGTTATTGTTTAGGTCCCTGCGTGGACTGTTATTTTATTTGTGTAAGTCCCTGCGTGGACTATTATGTTTATTATTAAGCCCCTGCGTGGGTATGTGTGTTATTAAACCCCTGCGTGGGTAAGTTTGTTATTTGAAAAGACCCGTTTAGGGCAGCGTGTAATATTGTAATAAATTAATGGAATGTTTGTTTTATAAATTTCATGTTGCCATTATGTGCATAGATAAATTATATATGAAATAAATAAATTAAAAACATTCCCTTTAAAAATAATATGCCTACTCTAAATTTTTAATAAGAATCTTAAAGAGTGAAACCTAGCCTTCGGGTCATTATAAGGCCGGGCCAAGATGGTAAGACATGTTTAAAAGATTCGTATCCCTGTTAACATCTGAAAACATGTTAACACTCCTGGCAGATGTGGTTCATTTGAAATCACACACGTTATTATATTATATAAGGATCTTTCAAAGATTCCAAACCCAATTAAATGATCTCTGGATCATGGGTTAAATCATCAATTAAGATGATCATACTTTTACCATACGTGGTAATACGTGCCTACGGGCCCTGCTCATTTCTATATGAGCCAAAAGACAGTGGTAGCTAAGACTCCCTGTCCGACAAAGGTAATGAACTAGGTTCAAACCTCAAATGCTTTGATTCTCTGAAATCCTAGCATATAATTTATAAATGTCCTTGTGACTAGGCCTATTGTGCCAGTATACCTTCATGTTTTGATTCTCTGAAATCATAACTTATAATTTGAATTGTCCATGTGACTAGGCCTTTTGTGCCACAAATAAAACTGTTTTTTATAATTAGAATAAGTTATATTAAAATCCTAAATAAATATGATTAATAAATTTACCAAATATGGTCTCTGTTTACCATGGTTAATGAATTACCCTAAGGGGCAATTCCATAATAAACTCCCAAATAAACTATTGTCCTTGTTTTCTGTAACAGTTCAATTGAAATGGCTAACTCGGACGAGGGTAATAGTCATCCAGTGGAGAATAACGAGAACGCCAGAATTAATTTAACGGGTGCTGAATTGAAAGCAATAATAGACGGCGCAGTTACACAAGCCTTGGAAAGGCAGTACGGGGAGTATAGTGGGACTCGTAGTAGGACCTTATCTACACAGCCTTCAAAGCCACCGTCCAAGAAGGACGACTCGAAGAAAGACGACGATCGACGCTCCTCGAACCACAGTGCTCCATCTCAGCAGGTTATATTAAACCAGGGGCCCCGTGACAAGGGTTGCTCTTATAAATATTTCGTTTCCTGCAAGCCCCGGGATTTCACTGGGGAGAAGGGAGCCATTGACTGTATGACATGGCTGGATGAGATGGATACGGTTGTAGACATCAGCGGATGCGCTGAGAGAGACGTGGTCAAGTTTGTGTCGCAGTCTTTTAAGGGTGAAGCTTTAGCATGGTGGAGATCTCTGATTCAAGCCACCGGGAAAATCCCATAGTACAACATGTCTTGGGATCAATTTGTTGCCCTTATCAGGGAAAACTACTGCCCTCAACATGAGGTGGAGAATATAGAGTCTGATTTTCTATTATTAGTGATGACAAACCTTGACTGTCAAGCTTACCTAACGAGCTTCAACACGATGTCCCGGTTGGTTCTTTATCTGGTAACCCCGGAGCCAAAAAGAATAGCTCGTTTTATCGGTGGTTTAGCCCCGGAAATCAAGGCAAGCGTGAAAGCTTCTCGGCCAGCTACGTTTAGGTCTGTAGCTGACATATCCTTATCCCTTACTTTGGATGCGGTCAGGCAGAGATCGCTGAGGAATAAGGAGGCTGTGAAGAGAAAACGTGAAGATGATGGTTCACGCAGATCGAACAAGAAGCACCGTGGGAACGGTGATAACAAGAAAGGATCTGACTCAAGGAAAGAGGGGCATAATTCTGGTGAGAAGCCCAAATGCAAGATATGCAAGAAGCAGCACTTTGGAAAGTGCAGACTTGAGTCGAACTCACAGACTCAGTCAAAAACCTATGCTTGTGGTATATGCAAGTCCACGGATCACAAAACCTTGGATTGCAAGAAGATGAAAGACGTAACGTGCTATCGTTGCAATGAAAAGGGGCACATTAAAACCAACTGCCCTAAGTACAACAATAAGCCTGAAGAGGCTAAGAAGACTAACGCTAGTGTCTTCAGAATGGACGCCAAAGAAGCGGTTCTAGACGATAATGTCATAACAGGTACTTTCCTTGTAAATGATGTCTTTGCAAGAGTACTTTTTTATTCAGGCGCAGATAAGTCTTTCGTAGATAACAAGTTTTGTAAATTATTGAATTTACCTGTCAAAACCTTAAGCGTAAACTATGAGGTAGAGTTAGCAGATGGTACCATAGAAACCGTCTCAACTGTGTTAGATGGATGTGTTATATCCATTAAGAACCATTCTTTTCCTCTGTCTCTACTTCCATTTAAGTTGGCCGGTTTTGTCATAGTTCTGGGTATGGACTGGTTATCTCATAACCAGGCCCAAATTGTCTGTAACATGAAACAAGTGGTAATAAAGACTCCGTCTGGTGAATCACTTACCATTCGGGGAGACACCCAGTATGGACTGCCTGAGCAGGTGACTATGCTTAAGGCTTCCAAATGTTTAAAGAAGGGTTGTGTCATCTACATGGCACAAGTGATTATTGATGAACCTAGACCGAAGATAGAAGACATCCCAGTCATCTCTGAATTCCCAGAAGTTTTTCCGGAAGAACTACCTGGTTTGCCACCAGATAGGCAAGTGGAATTCAGGATTGATATCATCCCCGGAGCAGCACCAGTTGCTAGAGCACCTTATAGGTTGGCACCCACAGAGATGAAAGAATTGAGGACACAGCTAGACGAATTACTAGCCAAGGGTTTCATTAAACCTAGCTCGTCTCCTTGGGGAGCGCCAGTCCTGTTTGTAAAGAAAAAGGATGGGTCGATGCGTCTGTGCATTGACTATCGTGAGCTTAATAAGGTCACGATAAAGAATAGATATCCTTTGCCCAGGATCGACGATTTGTTCGATCAATTACAAGGGGCCAGTTATTTCTCGAAGATTGATTTGAGGTCCGGCTACCATCAACTGAAGGTCAGAGATGAAGATGTGCATAAAACTGCATTTAGGACTCGTTATAGTCATTACGAGTTCCTAGTGATGCCTTTTGGGCTCACTAATGCGCCAGCCGCGTTCATGGATCTCATGAATCGCGTTTGCAAGCCGCACTTAGATAAATTCGTCATCGTCTTCATTGACGACATTCTCATTTACTCTAAGAGCCAAGCTGATCATGAGAAACATCTTCGATGTATTCTCAAACTCTTACATCACGAGAAACTCTATGCCAAATTCTCTAAGTGTGAATTTTGGCTACGAGAAGTCCAATTCCTTGGACATGTGGTGAGTGAGCATGGTATCCAAGTGGATCCCGCTAAGGTTGAAGCTGTAATGAACTGGAAGGAGCCAAAGACGCCTACAGAGATTCGTAGCTTCCTGGGATTGGCAGGATATTACAGGCGTTTCATTGAAAATTTTTCAAGGATTGCTGCACCCCTAACTTCTTTGACTAAGAAGAAAGTAAAGTTCGTTTGGGGCCCTAAGCAGCAAGAGTCCTTTGATATTTTGAAACAGAAGTTGAGCGACGCTCCTGTGCTGACATTACCTGAAGGCACTGAAGAATTCGTAGTTTACTGCGATGCTTCACACACCGGCATGGGGTGTGTGCTTATGCAGAAAGGCAAAGTTATTGCCTATGCATCACGACAGTTAAAGGTGCATGAAAAGAATTACACCACCCACGACTTGGAATTGGGTGCCGTTGTATTCGCACTAAAACTGTGGAGGCATTACCTATATGGAATCAAGTTTGTGATCTATTCCGATCACAAGAGCCTCCAGCATCTGTTTAATCAGAAAGAGTTAAACATGAGGCAACGCCGTTGGATGGAGACTTTGAATGATTATGATTGTGAAATCAAGTACCATCTCGGCAAGGCGAATGTAGTCGCCGATGCCTTGAGTCGAAAGGAAAGGGTGAAACCCATCCGAATCAATGCCAAGCGCATGGAAATAAAGAACAATTTGATTGAAAGGTTGTTAGCTGGACAGAAGGAAGCTGTGTTGGAAGCTAACTATCATAACGAAAAGCTAGGGGTAACTGAGGAGCAGTTAATTCTTAGCAAGGACGGAATTCTAAGATTGAATGGACGAATATGGGTTCCAATTTATGGAGGACTTCGAGATGTCATCCTCCAGGAAGCCCATAGTTCCAAATACTCCGTTCATCCTGGAGCTGATAAGATGTACCAGGATCTAAAGGCAAATTATTGGTGGATAGGCTTGAAGAAGTCTGTAGCCACTCATGTAGCTAAATGCTTGACATGTGCGCAAGTCAAAGCCGAGCATCAAAAACCGTCAGGTTTGCTACAACAGCCTGAACTTCCTACATGGAAGTGGGAAATGGTAACTATGGATTTTATTACCAAGTTACCCAAGACAAGGAAAGGAAATGATACAATATGGGTTATAGTTGATAGACTGACTAAGTCAGCACATTTCTTACCCATCAAGGAGACCTATAGCTCCGACATGTTAGCCCAGTTATACGTTGATAAGATTGTAGCCTTACATGGTATACCTGTGTCTATTATCTCTAACCGAGATACTAGATACACGTCACATTTTTGGAAGAGTTTCCAACAATCTTTGGGCACCCGTTTGAATTTTAGTACGGCTTACCATCCTCAGACTGACGGTCAGAGTGAGCGTACTATTCAAACGCTGGAAGACATGCTACGTGCATGTGCGATCGATTTGGGTGGTAGTTGGGATAAGAACCTACCATTAATCGAATTCTCCTACAACAATAGCTCCCACACCAGCATAAAGGCTGCGCCTTTTGAGGCATTATATGGTAGAAAGTGTAGATCGCCCGTGTGTTGGGCGGAAGTTGGAGGTGTCCAATTATCAGGACCAGAGATAGTCTTCGAAACGACGGACAAGATTGTCCATATTCGAGACCGTCTCAAGGCTGCCCGAGATAGGCAGAAGAGTTACGCAGATCCAAAGCGTAAAGCTTTTCACTTCGAAGTAGGTGATAAAGTGTTGCTTAAAGTATCACCCTGGAAGGGAGTGATGCGTTTTGGTAAGAAAGGTAAGCTAAGCCCGAGATACATAGGACCTTTCGAGGTTATCGAACGTGTCGGGTCAGTTGCCTATAAGTTAAACTTACCTGAAGAGCTCAGTGGAATCCACAATGTGTTCCACATCTGCAATCTGAAAAAGTGTTTCGCTGACGAATCACTGGTTATACCACACGCAGATGTGCATATAGACGAGAGCTTGAAATTTGTGGAAAAACCCTTATCGATTGAGGATCAACAGGTTAAGAAGCTTCGAAGGAAGCATGTACCTATTGTAAAGGTCAAATGGGATGCCCGTAGAGGTCCCGAATACACGTGGGAGGTTGAATCCACGATGAAAGAAAAGTACCCTTATTTATTTCAGTAAATCTCGGGTCGAGATTTATTTTAAGGGGGTGAGGATGTAACACCTCGAAAATTCACGTCCTATAATGTGTTGACACGTGTCATAAAGTTTGAATGTGTGGAAGAATGTTATAAAAGGACTAAAGTTGAAAATCATGGAAAGTATGTGTAAATACGGGTTCTAAATGTCAACAGTGAATAAATATATTGTACATTAACCCTACATGATGTTTATAACATCAAACGAATAAATCATGGATCATACGAAGCTAAAAGTGAGAGATTACAAACTACAGGGATTAAATGTGTCAACATGTTTAAGTTATACCTCTGAGTGACCTTTTGACAAACCCGAAGCTTTGTAACTATAAATTATGATCACTAGAATGCACAATATAAATTTCATAAAGTTTCGTAATCGTATGAGAAAGTTATGATCGAATTCGTGTGCGAGGGGTTAAAGCGTTAACGTTGAAAGTTATGACTTTTCAAGTTAACCGGAAGTGTCCAGGGACTTGGCGAAGTGGGTATAAGTCCTAAAGCCCTTGTGGGTAAATAAGAAGGGGGTCAAAATGCAAGAAATAACCTTGGTTGCCCTTCCGAAGAGCCAAGGGTCAATTATGTGGAAAATAGAAAAATAAAAATCTAATAACAAGGCCCATGCGGCCCGCGTAAGATATTAAGATAATCTTAAGCGGGCCGCGTCAGTCGCCCAGTAACAGAAAAGGCAGACAGCCTCCTGCATTCGCGTTTATCCGCCCTTTAATCAGATATTTCTCATCTTGGACGACCCCTAGGCACCCCCTAAGCACTAGAGACACTTGTTAGTGAATTATGGTCAGTGGTAGACCTTGGTGTCAACAAGTGGTGATTTGAATCACAATATAAAGCCATAAGTTGCAAACAATTCATCACACCATTTCCTTCAGCTTTCTGATCATTCCTGGAGCTCAAACCTTCTCTCAAGTGATCACTAATCAAGCTTAGGGCTTCAGTAAGTTTGCTAATCCTTTCTAAATTAAGTTTTAGCTTAGTTTTAGCTTGAAAGTCAAACCGTCATAATTAACGGTTGACTTTAGGATTAATCACTAATGTTCCAGTGATTAGTCGAATCAAAAGTACCTTTAAGTAGGTAATTATGTGGGTAATAAAACCTCAAAAGGGTTCCCCTGATTCCCACTCTAACTAGGTCAAATGTCGGGTCAAACGTGTAATTAAAAAGTCACCAGAATGTTTAAAATGCAATTTATGCATGATTAGCAATGTAGAACACATATAACCTGTTTGATCATTAATATAACTTGGTAATTAGTGTAAGGACATGTCTAAACATGTTCAACCCGACAATTTCCTGTTTAGACCCGGTTCGGAACCGAAAGTCGCATAGTTTGACTTATACTTTGACTTTCAGTTCTGACCCGTTATGGTATGTTTTAAAAATGCCTTAGAGCTTTATTTGGACCAAGTTACATGCTAGTATAACCCTCTGTGATTATACACCTCGGATCATTAGTTATCCAATTAATACGCATGATTCCGTTAATTGCTCATATGTTGACCATTATGCCCTTTTCACCTTAAAACGTGATTTTTGGAAATGTAAAAGAGTAGAAACTTTAATTACTGATATATAAACTTGTATGCAAAAGTTGACATCAGTTTGAGGTGTAGATTAAGAGTTATGCTCGTTAGCGTAAAATTAAAGCGTTATGTTAATTAAACGGCGCATTTAGCGTATAGCCTACTTAAACATACTTTTTGATATCAAACTCTTTACCCACTGATGTAATATATTATTTTGGGATTTTTAAATATTTTTAATTAATTTTAGGCTGAGCATAACTTATAGTCGTAGGCTTAATCCGGTAATTGTCGGTTTTGCACTTACGGGCTATAAAATGAGTTTTACATATCTAAACGACTCCAAACCTTTTGCTACTGATCACATATGATAAATAAATTATTTTAAGCCTTCTGGAAATATAAAAATATCAGATCTATGTATCAAACCCGAAAATGGCTTTTAATCGCCTTATTAAGCGTTTTAGCGCATAGTATGTACTAAGACTTCAGTAAGCAAAAGTGGTTAAACTCAGACTTCAGTTTTGAGCTTTTCGGCTTATGTGAAATTACCAAAATACCCCTACGGGGCATAGTTTGGTTATAATTGATAAATTTCACATATATACCTTACCCTACTGTTATAACTCATTAATTTGAGTATGTTTGCTGATTACATCAGACCTGTAACTCAGTTAAACATTTAGACTCTTTTATAACCTTGTAAATGACCAAACTACCCCTACGGGACATAGTTTGTGTTTAAACTCGTTTCGGGCATAATAAATGATATCTTACTGATGTCACAACATATATGAAGCATATTAACTTAGGAAACCTGTAAATAGCTCTCATGAATACCCGTTACGCTTATTACGCGTTCGGTTCGGTTTATGTAACTAGTTTACATAAACTAGCCTTAACGGGTCAAACCTTAACGGTTTTATCTCAAAATCCAGAATGTGTATGAAATTACCATATTAAACAAGTCTCTGAACTTGTCGGGTCTAAATCATATTCTATCCGGTCTTCGCTTAATCGTGCGTATGAACCGTATCTTTGAAACTAGCCGGTCTAAGCTTAAGCTTAATTAAAGACCCGTTAGAATTCTAATAGGTTATTATAAACCTTCATTCCAGATTAGGAGGACCAGTAAAAGCTACTTGCAATTTGCTTATTGTGATATATACTTTGCTCAGGTAAATACTTTTAACTTATTTTCCCTATACGGGCTTGGGTTACGGTATATAGCATACCGCTTGATCGGGCATCAAATCCTCCACCGTTGAGTGGGTAATTGAATAATTTGATCGGCTCGTTTAAACAGTCTTGTTACTTAAAGCCTTTGGGGGGTTAATGACCATGTCCCGGATATCCTTGGCATCATTTTACGAAATGGCCACGACTTAAGCGCGGGGTGTAGGCGTTCACCCGTCAGTGCACAAAAGAATATTGTGGTGTGTCTATTGATCTTTAACCCAGACAAGATCCGGGCTACTGAACGCACAAGGAACATGTAATTCGTTCACAAGATTATATATTTAAATAATTCTCCCAAGTTAAACAAAAATGTTTATGCCACGTGCATCCAAACCAATTTTCAATCATTTTCCAAAATGAGTCAGTTGATTGTATTTACCAGTGTAAACTGACGTATTTTCCCAAAAAGATTAAATGCAAGTACTATGCGTAATTGGCTGGGATTTCTCCTTAGCATCATTAGAAGTCTCGCAAGCTTAAGATGCCTGAAGTCTGTTGAACTATTGTTTCATTTTGTTATCGATCCATCTGTGGATAAACTTCCGAATATTGTGACATTGATATTACAATATTAAATTCGGTTGTATTATATCTTTTAAAATTGCTTCCGCTGTGCATATTAAATATTGTGTTGTTTGACTATTATGTTGCCAACCACGTCACGATACTCCCCCACCGGGCCCACCGGTGACACGTGGAAATCGGGGTGTGACATTCAAACATCTTCACAAAACCTAATCCAAACACCTCACACCACAAAAACTTCTCCCCTGCCACCACCACCTCCGCCACCACCTCCGCCACCACCTCCACCACCACCATCGTCAAAACCCACCACCACCAAACCCATCACCACCAAACCCATCTGTGAGAGAGAGAGAGCGTAGAGAGAGAGAGAGAGAGAGAGACCTGTAGAGAGAGAGACATGTGAGAGAGAGAGAGACCCGTCGGAACAAGGCACCGCTGCTGCCGCCGCCGCGTGTCGCTTCTGCTGCGTCATCACCATCAAACGCCGCCACCACTGTTAGTGGCCGGCTGGTCACCTTCGAGCGAGGGAGAAAGAGATCGAGTGGGTGAGGGGGGGGGGGTTATGTTTGAAGATTTAATACGGTAGATGGTTGTTTTTTATGTTTGAAGATGAATATAGGGTTTTGCAAAGAGATGAAGCTCTGTGCTTCTTTTGTGCTTCATGGCGGAGGTGTGATGGCGGAGGTGGTGCGGTTGTGGTGGCAGAGGTGGTGAGGTGCTGAGGTGGTGCGGTGGTGGTTGTAGAGAGAGAGAGTTTCTAGAGAGAGAGAGCAGAGAGAGAGAGCTTGTGTGTGTTGTGTGGTTGAAATTGTTTTTGAAGAAAAAAAAAAAACAAACCCTCTTCTCCTTGCAGACTGCAGACATTTGGGCCACATCTTCTCTTGCAGATGCCTGCAGATGTGGTTCGCAGACTACAGACATTTTACATCTAAAAAAACAAACAGCACCTAAATAACAAAAGTCGTCCTTTATGTATGTCACTTATTACAAATTGTGTCATTTCTCTTCAATAATTACAGAAAACGTACTCGATGTTTGCAAACTCTTGCAGGTTATGTCCTTTAGCATTAACTCAATTAACTTTTGTGGTTAAATCTGACCAAATGGACCCCACACGAGGGTCCATTTGGTTAAATCTGACCAAATACTCTCATTTGAAGTCCATTTGGTCAGATTTAACCACAAAAAATTAACTGAGTTAGGGCTAAAGGACATAACTTGCAAGACTTTGCAAACATCGAGTACGTTTTCTGTAATTATTGAAGACAAAAAACAAAATTTGCAATAAATGACATACATAAACAACGATTTTTGTAATTTACTCTATTTGTAAAGTCTAATATGTTTTTTCAAAGTTACATTTATCTAATTATTTGAACTACTAGTTTAACATTTTTTGGTCAGGGGTGTTGTTGGTTGTTTGGCCATTTGTCTGTTTGTGTCGGAGATGTGTTTTAATGAAGTTTATTAAAAAAAAAAAGTTAAACATGTATGAAAATAAATAAAGTATTTTTGTGGGAAAGCAGTGTGTTTGTTTAACCCAAAAACATTGACCCACAATGTAGCTGTACAAGTCCAAAGGTGTTGCCGGTTGACCACCGACAAGGTCGGTCATCTCTAAATTGGATGTGGCCAGGTCACTGGTTCCCTGCCCCCACGCGTGCTTTCGTACTAAACGACATCGTCCGCTTCATTCGTCTCTCAGGGAATGAGTGTTTCTTGAATTCCGCGTTGGGTTAAGATCCGGATGCTTATTGGTTATTAGCTTGTTGCATTTTTTTAAACAAGTCATATTTTATGCCCCTTTCTATCTATTTTTGTTTCTCAAATTTCTAAAATGACACCAAACTAAAACAAAATTTACGGGTCTATATTGAGTTTTGATGGGTTCGGATAAGTTTTAAGCCGAATGTATGAACATATTGGTTGTGTTTAGGCCGACCTTACGTGTTGAGATGCTAGCTTGTTTAATTTTATACATTTAAAAAATGTTTGATACTATAACTTAAATTAATTAGTAATTTTATGCCAAAATTTAAAAGTTAATAAAGAAACGAGCACTATGTTTTATAGTTTAAAATTTGCAAATCGTGATTTTATACCCATTTTTATTTTTTGTTGAAGAGCTTTAATCCTAGGTCATTTAAGAGTTAATTACTTTTTGAGTCTCTATGTTTTATTAGTTTTAACCATTTGAATCCAAAATCAAAAAGTTTAACGCCTTGAGTCCCTAACCGCTCATTTTATAACGTTTTGAGTCCAATTTTTAACACTTGTACTTTTGATTTTGGACTTAAGTGGTTAAAACCACTAAAACGCAGGGACTCAAAACATTATAAAATGTGCAGTTAGGGACTCAGAGCATTAAACTTTTTTATTTTGAACTCAAATGTTAAAACCACCAAAACACATAAACTCAAAAAGTAATTTATTCGTCATTTAAAAAAAGAGCTTCAATTCTAAAGTATTAGTATGTGAAATATAGTGAGGTTTCAGGTCGAACATGTCACCTATGTGTAAATCTTTGAAAGCTTTGAAAGCTTATGTTGTGTTTAAAATAAAGGTTTAGGTCAAAGAGGTCACCTTTTTGTAAATTTTTGAAAGCTTATGTTTTGTTTAAAATAAAGGTTTAGGTCAAAGAGGTCACCTTTATGTAAATTTTTGAAAGCTCGTGTTGTGTTTAAAATGAAGTTTCAGGTCAAATAAGTCACTTTCGTGTAAACCTTTGAAAGCTCATGTTATGTTTGCGGCTCACATATCTTACATGAATCTCGTGTAGGTCAATTTTTCACGTTTGTGTCAAATTTGACCGGCCAACCTACAAACATGACCCATTTAAATTTGGGAAAATAGCGAAAATAGCCTTTGACCAGTCAAAATTTCTAAAATAGCCAACGGAAACGGCTCAGGGAGCCTTTTCACGGAGCTGATAGATCTTAAAAAAACCTTTTCAACCCAACCAACTACGCTCCGGCATGTGTCAAAAAAATGTAGAGCCTTTTCATGGAAAAATATTGCGCTGAAAGATCTTAGAGTCGTTTCAGCCTTTTTGAAGAGGCTTAGATCCGTGAAAAGTCTCCCAGAACCGTTTCTGTTGGCTTTTTTACAAATTTTTACCAGTCAAAAGCTATTTTCGCTATTTTCCCTTAAAATTTTAACACCACTACTCACAAGTAAAAAACAAGGTCTAGGAACAACACAACACAAAAGTGAAAGGGCTAGAGTGCAAAAAGGAAATTCTCAAATGTAACAGAAAGGCATCCAGCAAAGCAAGTGGGCCCCACACAACTATACGAACAGACTAGCACCTTTGACCACCCCCACCACCATTCAACAACAACTCAGGTTAACCCTTAACTTATTAATTCACACACACGTGTGAAGTTTGAAACAACTTGTAACATAAAAAGGGGCCACACACATCTTCTTCACCCAATTCAAAACCACCCTCACAAACTCTCTGTTTCATCCCCATAACCACCACACAACAAACTGCAATTATACATAGATATTATACATACAGATAACTGAATTTATAACAAATTCAAACATGCCTAGAAGCATACAGCCGTTGGACGTCGGAGTTCAGATCCCCTACCATTTCCGATGTCCGGTTTCTCTCGAGCTGATGACGGATCCGGTAACCGTCGCCACCGGTCAGACGTACGATCGTTCGAGCATCGAGTCATGGATAGCCACCGGAAACATCACGTGTCCGGTAACTCGTCTTCCTCTAACTGATTTCACACTCATTCCGAACCACACGCTGCGCCGTTTGATCCAGGAATGGTGCGTTGCGAACAGATCGTACGGTGTGGAACGAATTCCTACACCGAAGCAACCTGCTGATCCGATCGTTGTTCAATCTTTGCTTAAACAAGCATCGTTAGCATCTAATTCACGGCTAGTGAGGATTACGGCGGTTCGCCGACTTAGAGGACTTGTTCGTGACTCGGAGAAGAATCGGTTAGTTATTTCGACGAATAAAGCGAGTGAGATTTTGCTTGATGTGTTGTTTTCCGAAACGAGTCGTAACTCGTCCGAGTTGATTCATGAGTTACTTGCGATTCTAGCGGTTCTTCCGATTTCCGAAACGGAGTGTGTTCTAGTATCTTCTGTTCCCGATCGAGTTTCGTATTTGATTTTTCTGTTATCGCACTCGTCGATTGACGTCCGAGTCAACACGGCGGCATTGATTGAAACCGTTATCGCCGGAACGAGTTCACCGGAACTCCGAGCGGAAATCAGCAGTCACGACGAGATCTTCGACGGAGTAATCGGAATTTTAGATTATCCGTTATCGTATCCACGAGCTTTAAAAATCGGAATCAAGGCGTTGTTCGCACTCTGCATCGTGAAACAACACCGTCACAAGGCGGTGGAAGCAGGTGCGGTGGAGGCGGTTATTGACAGACTACCGGATTTTGAAAAATGCGACGCCGAAAGAGCGTTGGCGACGGTGGAATTATTGTGCCGGATACCGGAAGGATGCGCGGCGTTTGCGTCTCACGCACTGACGGTGCCGTTGCTAGTGAAGGTTATTTTGAAGATCTCGGACCGTGCGACGGAGTACGCTGCCGGAGCACTGTTGTCGCTCTGTTCCGCCGTTGAACGGTTGCAGGTTGAGGCGGTGGCTGCCGGAGTTTTGACTCAGTTGCTGTTGCTTGTACAGAGTGATTGTACGGAACGAGCGAAGAGAAAAGCGCAAACGCTGTTGAAACTTTTGAAGAACTCGTGGCCGGAAAATTACGTCATGAATTCGAATTATTTCGCGTGCAGCGACGTCGTTCCGTTTTGATTTTTTTATTTACTTTTTTTTACCAACTTTTTTTGTCCACTCCTTTTGTTTTTCCTAGTTTATAGGAAAAAAAGTAAAATGAAAAAAAAAGCGAGAACAGGAAGTTTCTAGAAGTGTATAGGATACATAGGAGACAGGTGGGTGTATGTAAGAATGTATTTTTTTTCCTTGTATTTTGTAAATGTGATCTGATAGTTGAATATGAGTTTAACTGAAAGAAATATACAAATTGTTTTTGTGGTTAGTATCATCAGTGTTTTATTTATGGTGTAATTTTTTATAGAGTTAATTACATAGTTAGTCCCTGTGGTTTGCACAAAATAACAAGTTTAGGTACTAATAGTTTCTGATAACATTCTAGGGTATTAACTTTTCATTTTGTAACGTTTGAGGGTATTAAGCTTATTTGTAGGCTTAAAATCACATTTTGTTAGTACCTAAGTATGTTATTTTGTGCAAACCACAGGGACTACCTATGTTATTACCTTAGAAGTTAATATCTCCAAACGTTACAAAATGAAAAGTTAATACCCTAGAAGGTGATTTTAAACTATTAGTACCTAAGTTTGTTATTTTGTGCAAACCACAGGGATTAACTATGTAATTAACTCTTTTTTATACTAATATGGTTAGTGATTGATTTAGGAACTGTTTTTATAATTTTATAATGTACGGATATTGAGATAATATATGATCTCTATTATCCGAAACTTGAGCTTAAACTCATTTTAAGAACTAACACGAAAAATCAAATACCCGACCACACTTCTAACAATTCTACGATCTTATACTTGATTTTTTTTATCAATCTAAACATACTATTATATATATTTTTTGATGCGTGTAAATGTATATGTGTAAATAGGAAGATTATCATTTGATGTCATACTCATCTCAAATGCGCAAATATCAATAAGATTAATCGCATATCCGGATACCCATCCTATTACCCATTTACCCGTTATGATTGTTCGAGTTTTTTTCCGACGAATTCAGGTTCTTTTCTTATCCTTAATCACATCCGATCTTACTAATCCATCAAGTATAAAATTTGATATCTATAACACATTCAATTCAATTTATTTTTTTACCTAGTCTTCAAATAAATATCAAATAAATACAAGTATCTGTTTTTTTCCTTTTGTTTTCATCATATAAAAACTTATAAGTCGTTATAAAGTGTAAGTTGGTCTACCGAAAGTGGAAAAGAAAAGTGTGGAAGATGTTGAATGACACGAGAAGTTAACCACCTTTGACCAAAATAGTGCCCAAAGTTGATGATAGTGGGTGAGTGATAAAGAAGCCTAACCAAGCATGCCCATCAGAAAAGATAGAAAAGTATGTGAGTGTTGGGGAATAATAAATAGTAATGTGGCCACAAAGAATTTTCCATAATACCCATTGTCCCCACCAGCCAAAACCCATGAGATGATATATATTTTTTCTTTTCCAAAAAGTCCTTTTAGATTTTTAGGTGGTTACAAATATAAAATATTAGTCAAAATGCGTTAAAGTTAGCTCAATATGAAATTTGATTGATGGTTCTTCTGCAAAATGCGTTAAAGGTAGTTAATATTCATAGCCGATCAACTAATATCCAAATGACTTCAAAGCCTTCATAATCGATCAAACAACATCTGCTCAAAATGCCAATCTAAGAAAATTATATTCAAATTCAAGTAACAAATGTTAGGAATAAGTTACCATGTCCTTGTCTTGTCTGATACCTCTCGCTCTCTCCCCTGTATACACATATAGAACTTATAGAACTAAAATATTAGTCAAAATGCGTTAAAGTTAGTTAATATTAGTCAAAATGCGTTAAAGTGACTTCTTAGTGTATTAGTCAAAATGCGTTAAAGTCACTTCTTACTATGCATAGCCGATCAACTTATATCCAAATGACTTCAAAACCTTCATAATCGATCAAACAAAAACTTCATCGAGGAGCATTCGCTCAAAATGCCAATCTCCTGAGATTTCAAGAAAATTATATATTCAATTTCAAGTGACAAATTAGTTAAGATTAAGTTAATATGTCCTTGTCATGTCTTGTCTTGTCTGACACCGACATCTTTTTAATCGCCTAACTACCCCCGTCGTGCAAATGAACGACATGATTTATAAAGCAAGAATGATAGAATTTAAAATTTTCAAAATCATCAGTATGGTTGTTTATTTAGCGCATAATGCTTGCTTGCTGAACAAATTTCTCAGTAAGTGGGTGTGGTAGCGCATAACAACATATACATTAGTGGCCTTCAAAGAGCATCATCCTGCAACAAACAATAATGTTAAGGTAATCAAAACTAATATTATAATTTTTCAGATGAATAATTATAAACAAACATTCCAACATATCATATATAATATAGCCTACTTTAAGTGCCCTAAGTGTTGAAATGAGTCTTGCCAAAGGCTGTTGTAGGAACCTAAACAACCTTGGAGATGAATGATAGCTTAGACAGTGTTTTCCCAATGTAACAATATTCATCTTATCAATGTTTAGACTATTTAGAACAGATGTTATGATTTGCACAGATGTTTGTAACATCTGTGGAATCTTTTCTGTTAGGAATGTTAGATGTACTATCAAGGTGATGTCAGCTTATCACTGTACAGAGCTTTCGTACTTAGTATAAATAGATCACACCTATTAGTGATCTATTATCACACACTTCACATTTTCTCTTGTACGAACTAATTTGTTACGTGATCAGCCGGGGGGGGGGGGGGTCTGTATGTCGATACACTTGACAGACGCTAATGCTATATTTATATGATATCGGTATGTCGATTAATCATGTACCGGCTTTTAGTTTCCGGTTCTCAACTATATAGACAAGCATGTAAAACTGCTAACAAGAGATATAGTTTATCCCAAGTTATTTAAAAATGATATATTAAATGGTAGCAAATACATTTTGAAAATATTTTTAAAAGAGTCGGTTAATTGTATTTACCAGTGAAAACTGACGTATTTTTAAAAGACTAAGGACATGTTATTTAGCAAGTACGGAATAGGCTGGAGCTGCTTGGGTCTATACATATTGGAATTTGCAACTCCACAGAAAAACCTTATTAGTCTCAAGTAAAATTTTATTTATTCAATCTGCCTGTGGATTTTTAGTACTAACAATTTGTATAAATTTTGTACTTTAAA
This sequence comes from Helianthus tuberosus, assembly GCA_030545235.1. Taxonomy (NCBI): domain Eukaryota; kingdom Viridiplantae; phylum Streptophyta; class Magnoliopsida; order Asterales; family Asteraceae; genus Helianthus; species Helianthus tuberosus. The sequence continues at coordinate 57,463,729 of CM060406.1, forward strand.
GTTTGTAGTTTATATTATTTACTTTTAAATTCCCATCTTCCGTTGTGTTTTATGATTACCGATATCAATCGTTACGCATATACCCAATGTTCGGACCCGCCAGGAAATTAGGGTGTGACACAAACCCCCTTACCTTAAATGGGTAAACCGGTAAAACTATCTATTAGTTAACAAGTTTGTTAATTGGTATTGTGTTCTAGTTGGACCTATTCACTAGTACAAAACCAATTTTTGGTGGGGTAAATTTCATGTTTTTGGTGTTGTCTTATAATACAAAGCACCAAATAACAACAAAAATAGATTACACAGCACCATTAAATTAAATGCTTACAAGTTATACACCACCAAAAAATTAGTTATTTGAGGCTAAGGTGCTAATAGCATTAAAAATACACTGACTTTTTTAGGCAGAAGCTTGCTAATAGCACCAAAATATTGATTTTTTGAGGCTGAAACTTTTAAATAGCACTAAAATACTTATCAATTCAAAATCTAAATCTAACTTCTTTCATATTCTCTTCAACTCATTTTAAACCTAGTTTCCTCATTCCAATCTCATAAAACTTATGAGCCCTCATTCTCCTTTAATCTACAATACCCATTAAAATAAGCCATTCCAATTAAAGGTATCTTATTTATGATATGTTTTTATTTAATATTTTATTTTTATGCTTTAATTGAATATAAATTGTTATATGTAGCTAAAGGTGGAATTATTCAAGTTTCTTTAAATCTCATTCAATCATCACTTTAATGTATGAAAATTTAAATTTTATTACCTTTTATGATTTCTTTATGTATTATATGATTATAAGTTGTCATTTATGTATGTATGTATGTATGTATGTATGTATGTGTGTATGTATGTATGTGTGTATGTATATGTGGATATTTGTATGTATGATATGTCATGATTATAAACATGTATTGTAAGACCCCTCTCATTATAATACAATTATAATATTAAATACGCATTTTATGTAAAAATGCGACCTTTCAAAAATTTTGAAGAGTTAACGTTCATACATACAAAATCTGAGTATTCAAATTTAAAATAACAATTGTTTACATAGATCATATTTAAACAAAACATAATGATCTCTTAGCGGAAGCTTCAAATGATGTGTGTTCAGTCCTTTTGTCGCTTGATCTTCATCCGGGTATTGATGATGTTCACCTATGATCAAAACTAACACAAAGGTTAGTTTTGATAGTTAAAGAACAAGTTTAAACGAATCCGGAGTTCAAAACAAACAAAATATAAAATTTTCAATCTTTGTATGTCTGTCGCGGGCCGCAACAGACTTGGCTTAATCCTTCGCGGGCCGCCACAACCCGTGGCGGGGCGCGACCGATTTTGACTTCTCCGTCGCGGGGCGCGACGGACTTAATTTGACAGAATGTTGTTTCTTTGGAGCTGCAGTTGCCAGCTATAGTTTTAGTCGAAAAACGAACTTCAAAGTGTCATAACTTTTTATCTACTTATCCGATTTACTTGATTCTTTTTCCTATGCGATTGTAATTAGATTCTCCATCCCATGGAGTTAAAATCCGACATCTGAATTCACCAAATTTTAGATTTCAAGCTCTCGGCTTGAAATTCATTTATAATTCTTCTTTTGACCCGTTCATGATTTTATCAAACAAACTTGTTTGTCACCTTTAAAATATCATGGACATCACGTTATATCCGTTAACTATTATTCAAGGTTCAAATTACGGGTTTCTTATGTATTCTTAACCCGTTTTACATATCTACTCATTTTGACCCGTTAAGGGTATTTGGACACTTTTAAGCTTATATTACTCTTTTTCTTTGTTTACATCCTATCTCCACTTTTGATTTTCGACTTGTCATCCACCACATTATAATTATGATGGATTTAATGTGGCAAACCGTTTATTCCGAGGTTTACCCTTCGGTTGACTTTTTTTTTGCGGAAAAATACACATTTCAATTCATTGGACACTAACGTTCCGTGTCATCCATTTTTATGCTTATCCTAAGGATTTAATTGATCAAAATGCTTATTTCTAAACAACTTTTAAAGATGGTTTGCCTGATTTACCCATCAGGGCGTTTTGGTCAACTTAGCCCCTCCTTTTACGACAAGGGTCCTTTGCTAAGATATTTGACCAACATTGCACTTTTATCTGTAAATTTATATATATGCATACCTGGCTCGAGTCAACATATAGACCCGTTTTATACCTCGCTTTAATTAACCAATATTCTATGGCGTTGCAATTATCCAAATTGCTATTCGCTCCTGTTAACATATGACTTGACAATAATCATTAGTCGATATTGTCAAATGGTGTTATCACCACCATTTGACCCGTTTGGACTATATGACCAAACATTCACATAAATTAAAAACATGGTTTTTAATTTCCAATTCACACATCTGACCCATTTCGGATTTTAGCACAAGATCCATTTTTCTCATAAATTATTTTCTTACACGCTCAACCCATTTCGGCTTACGCCATGGTTATCCTTTTAAGTTCAATTTACATTAGTCGACACTTGACTAAATTTCCATTTTTATCCTTTTTCTCATTTTTAGTTACACTGTAAGGTAATCTTATCGAAAACACATAATTTCTTAGTCATTACATGACTAAATTACCGTTTTGCCTCTTTTTACCATAAACCATGGTTTTTATCATTTATATTTGTTCCGACCCGTATCATTACGCGTCGGAAACCATATTTCGAATATTATCTTTATCGTATTTATAACTTATAAAATATATATATGTATTCTTCAAAAGAAGTGTAAGTTTCACTTACCTCACATCCCAGCCACGCTTTTCTTTTCGTACTTGATCCGTTTGACCCGCTTCCTCCACAAGCTTCCACCTAGCTTGTTAGGCGTCAAACTATCATCATAATTCGTAAGATGGTTAGTTTAGTCATTGTCAATCACGACTATTTCACCTTACGTATTTTTCTATCAAAATTATCATTCGATTTTATTAATGGTCAGTTTGACTTTCATAAGTCAACTACCTTTAATCATATATATTGCACAATGTGCTCTATAACTCATTAGGCATTTCATCAATTATCTGGTAGGCATTATCATTATGCCACCGTTTTAAACTATTTTCTAATCTAAATTCGTGCCATTATTATCACCAAGTTAACTTAGCTCTTTCTTTTATCAAATATGATTTATTTTTTTTATTATGTAAAATCTACAGATCTTCATCTATAAGTGAATACCCGTTTCATCATGTTATTAGGCATTCATCCGAATACCTATTCTAATCAAGTTCTATCTACAAACTAGTAGGCACCCAATTTCACTTAGGCATTTTATCGAGCGCCTTATGGGCGAGATTCGTATACTTCTTTATCAAGTTTTAGATTAACTTTTTAATCAAATCTCAACATCAATATCATGCCCTTATGTCTAGTGTTTATAAATTACAACTAGAACTTGCATTATTTACACCAATGTTCATCCATTTTAACACTCTAATTCTAGTGTTCATCATATAGTCATAAAACCCATTTAGCACCTACATAACTAGTCAACCGAAACACTAATTTATGGTGTTAAATTAACGAGTTTACATCTAGGGCTTGTTCCTAGACTTGTACTCATATCAATTCTACTAAAACATTCATTATTCATGCCAGAATTTCATTCTTGAATGTTAATCAAAATTTTGAAGTATCACCAAATAACAAAATTCAACATACCTTGCGATCCCCATGCTTAGGTGATCACGAATTTGTGTCCATGCATTGATTTAAGGCTGAAATCGATCTTCAATTTGATGAATTGGATTGAGTTAGGGTTTTGGCTCCTTGGAGCCCTCCTGATCGTACGCACCCACACACACATGTGTGTGTGTGTGTTGTGTTTTATTTTCTTATTTTTAATAAAATAAGTTTCCTCCACTTGGTGCTATTAGCCCCTCATGTTTTGTTTTTATAAAAGGTTTAACTATTTCAAGTTTCCTTTATTATTCTAATAACACATAACTAACTAGGTTAATATTCCTAGTCACTTAGTGGGTTCGGGAAGTCGTAACCCGTTTTATTTTAAGTCCCGTTAACTCGGGCCTTCTATATACTTTGTTTTCTCAAACTATTTATCCTCCTTTTTGATTAACATCAAGTTTTATTTATTTAAATCCTAATATTTACAGGGTTAATTTTTATCACTAACGGTATTTTACCCGTGTTTACTATTAACGTGGTTTGATTACCAACCGTTTTTGGGGTGTTACAAGTCTACCCCCCTTAAAGAGGTTTCGTCCTCGAAACCTTATTTACGCATTTCATTGGTTTAATCAAACGAACCAGGTTTCGTTTTCAACGCACCCATGTCTTTCGGTCAAAAGTTTTTATTTATATTGACACGTATGTCTTTCATGTGTAAGGCCTCGTGGGCCATTACTTTCATCTTATGTCCCTTATCTTTATTGATTACTTATCTCGGCGTTTAGACTCGTTAGTCACTGGTTACCTTACATCCCATTGCTCGGGTATATATCCACTTTGCCTTCTCAGGGCTTACAAACTTTTATTTTCCCATTTCATAGTTCACGCCATAACGTGGTTATATTCCATATTAGTTTTCTTGACTATGATCACATCACGTCATTTTAAGTTTATATAAACTTTTCTTTATCGAAAATCTTCTTTTCGAATATATCGTTTCGCACCCATTCTTCTAGTGTTTTCTGTTTTCCAATTCCTCTCATAATATTTATATTTGTTAAAACGTTATTTCTCACCAAAACTGAATTTTAGTTTAACGTTTTCTCTTCAACTCATGTCAATTTCTCACATCAGGAAATTTACGTCCAAGGATTTATCCCCTTTCATTGTCATTTCGGTAATGACTTCGCCCTTTTTGTGACGTAACACAATTTAAATAATTGTGGATTTTTTTTGTCAATTTTGCCCATTTAAATGTTTTAGTGAAATTCTTCACTTTTGTCAACCAGACTTTTCACAATCTCTTCGCTTTAACCCATTCAATTAACTTAGCGAAACCCATCGCTTTTATACTAACTTTACCTCCCGTTATTATTTTACGCGGGGAGTTACAACCAGTTTTCTCGTTTTACATTATTGACCCGTAGGTACTTTCACATAGCCTCGCAGGCTTTTTCCTTAGATTTCCACATTCTAAGGTAAAACCCATCAGTTCATTTCTTTCTATTCGTGACCAGAGGGTCTTTTTGGTCCCGTAGACTTAACATTAATTATAATCCCGTAGGTTATGATGATCCCGTAGATCATCTTTTATTCAAGTCTTTATTCAACTGTATATATATATGGCGTCAAGGCACCCCTTTTTATGTTTATAATTATTTACTTTTGCTTTTTGGATTTCATTTGACCTTGACCGTAGTCTAAGGCTACATTTGTTTTCTTTCGAATTATCTTTCCGACTTTATGACTTCTAAACGTCATTTACACGTCGGTTTGTCCTACACTTACAGTTACCCGGTTCTTACCTATACTTCTTTACGACTCGTTACCCGGGTTCTTTATCTTAATGTTTTTAACATTCTTGTTTCGCTAGTTTGCGTTTTTCCTATCTACATTCCTTTACGACCCATCTCATAGGTTCATTAATATTTCGCGCTTCCATTATTCGGTTTGCGCTTATTTGTACTACCAAGTTCTTATACTTTATTTATCTCGTTTGACTTATTCGTGTGAGGTTTCATCATTTATGAACGTTAAACTTCATTCTTTATTTGACCCGTTCAACTTTAAAATAGTTGAACATAGTTATCAAAATTTATGTTTGCAAGTTCTCATCGTCTTTTAGTCATGACTCATAATTCGAGTCTTTTGACTTTCTATTTCGCGTTTTCGTCTCTTGGTTTACGCATACTTTCAAAATCCTACCCATCTATCGGGTATTTTACCGAAGTCACTATCAAAGAAACCATCTCGGTATGTATTAACACTTCGTTTTAACTTATTTGGTCGTCTTAGCAAAATCCATCGCTTTTATTCAATCAAGTTCTTTTTTCTTTATTTAATTCGTTTGACTTGTCCGTGTGAATTTCATCACTTGCGACAGTCAAACTTTTATCTCTATGCCTTAGCATTCTCATTAGTTGGTTTGTATTTTCATGTACTCTAATCTTTGTCCCTTTTCTCGGGCTCGTTATTCTAACGTAATACATTTCCGTCATCCAACTTGCGTTTACGTTTACTATCAAACATCTTACTTATTTGATTCATTTGGGTATCTTTTTTATTCGTCTCATTCACCCCGTCCTTACTACATCTGATGTAAATGTGTCCTTCATATGAAGTTCTTGACATCATGTGTTCACTACTTACTTGGCCAGAGTAAGCGATCAACACATGACACACACGACCTTTTTATAATTTTCACATTACACCCTATGTAAGTAACGTCTTTGTTTATTTCCATATCTTTGGTCTCAGTTGGTAAAACTTTATTTAATTGTTATTTAACAATTATTAGTTTTACACGTTTTATTCTTTGAACATATAAAATGTTTTCCTTTTTTACCTAGCTATTATATCATCACATTCGTTAGTGTGATCCCAACTTTTTCTCAATAGTATGATATTTAGAATTATTCACTTGGATATTTATTCCTGTCCAAGTTTTCACATAAACTATTTCTATTATTGTCTTGTTATTCACAATCGTGAATAATACATGTTTCTATTTGTTTTCACTTAGAAACATCATCCTGAATAGATATCCTATTCAGGTTTTCCAAGTTTTTATCCTACATATGCAACTGTCATTCTCTACGTGTTTGTTGCATATTACTATTACTATTTGTGCAATTAAATGTAAAACGTGCACCTGGTAATGCTTGCCCCGACGGGCTTTCCTTGCCATTTCTCTTATTCGCGATTGTTACGCGATTTGGTCCTTGATGAGCATGCTCTACTTGTCATACTTCGGACCATTCCTCTGTCATATCCGTCACTTGTTACACTCTCGCCATCTTCAGATGCGAGTATCTTTCAACTAAAACATTTACAAAGATTAGTAACATCAATATCAATAAATGCCTGTACTATAATACAAGGCTTTCTAGTATACGTGTCAACACACATAATTTCGTTATCTATATTGATCCTTTATTAATTCCATTGGGGTAACGTGTATTACACTAGAACCCTATGTGTTGTTTACAACACCTTAACATGCAAAACCATTAATAAAATATACTTACCGGATTTTGCGATCAAGCCTCGAACCGAACACTTATTCTTTTAACCTTGAGCTCTGATTACCAACTTGTAAGACCCCTCTCATTATAATACAATTATAATATCAAATACGCATTTTATGTAAAAATGCGACCTTTCAAAAACTTTGAAGAGTTAACGTTCATACAAAATCTGAGTATTCAAATTTAAAATAACAATTGTTTACATAGATCATTTTTAAACAAAAGATAATGATCTCTTAGCGGAAGCTTCAAATGATGTGCATTCGGTCCTTTTTTCGCTTGATCTTCATCCGGGTATTCATGATGTTCACCTATGATCAAAACCAACACAAAGGTTAGTTTTGATAGTTAAATAACGAATTTAAACGAATCCGGAGTTCAAAACAAACAAAATATAAAATTTTCAAGCTTTGTATGTCTGTCGCGGGCTCGACAGACTTGGCTTAATCCTTCGCGGGCCGCCACAACCCGTGGCGGGGAGCGAACGATTTTGACTTCTCCGTCGCGGGGCGCGACGGATTCAATTCGACAGAATGTTGTTTCTTTGGAGCTGCAGTTGCCAGCTGTAGTTTTAGTCGAAAAACGAACTTCAAAGTGTCATAACTTTTTATCTACTTATCCGATTTACTTGATTCTTTTTCCTATGTGATTGTAATTAGATTCTCCATCCCATGGAGTTAAAATCCGACATCTAAATTCACAAAATTTTAGATTTCAAGCTCTCGGCTTGAAATTCATTTATAACTCATCTTTTGACCCGTTCATGATTTTATCAAACAAACTTGTTTGTCACCTTTAAAATATCATGGACATCACGTTATATCCGTTAACTATTATTCAAGGTTCAAATTACGGGTTTTTTATGTATTCTTAACCCGTTTTACATATCTACTCATTTTGACCCGTTAAGGGTATTTGGACACTTTTAAGCTTAAATTACGCTTTTTCATTGTTTACATCCTATCTCCACTTTTGATTTTCGACTTGTCATCCACCACATTATAATTGTGGTGTATTTAATGTGGCAAACCGTTTATTCTGAGTTTTACCCCTCGGTTGACTTTTTTTTTGCGGAAAAATATACATTTCAATTTATTGGACACTAACGTTCCGTGTCATCCATTTTTATGCTTATCCTAAGGATTTAACTGATCAAAATGCTTATTTCTAAACAACTTTTAAAGATGGTTTGCCTGATTTACCCATCAAGGGCGTTTTGGTGAAGTTAGCCCCTCCTTTTACGACAAGGGTCCTTTGCTAAGATATTTGACCAACATTGCACTTTTATCTGTAAATTTATATATATGCGTACCTGGCTCGAGTCAACATACAGACCCGTTTTATACCTCGCTTTAATTAACCAATATTCTATGGCGTCGCAATTATCCAAATTGTTATTCACTCCTGTTAACATATGACTTGACAACAATCATTAGTCGATATTGTCAAATGGTGTTATCACCACCATTTGACCCGTTTGGACTATATGACCAAACATTCACATAAATTAAAAATATGGTTTTTAATTTCCAATTCACACATCTGACCCATTTCGGATTTTACCACAAGATCCCTTTTTCTCATAAATTATTTTCTTACACGCTCAACCCATTTCGGCTTACGCCATGGTTATCCTTTTAAGTTCAATTTACATTAGTCGATATTTGACTAAATTTCCATTTTTATCATTTTTCTCATTATTAGTTACATTGTAAGGTAATCTTATCGAAAACACATAATTTATTAGTCATTACATGATTAAATTACCGTTTTGCCTCTTTTTACCATAAACCATGGTTTTTATCATTTATATTTGTTCCGAACCGTATCATTACGCGTCGGAAACCATATTTCGAATATTATCTTTATCGTATTTATAACTTATAGAATATATATACGTGTTCTACAAAAGAAGTGTAAGTTTCACTTACCTCACATCCCAGCCACGCTTTTCTTTTCGTACTTTATCCGTTTGACCCGTTTCCTCCACAAGCTTCCACCTAGCTTGTTAGGCGTCAAACTATCATCATAATTCATAAGATGGTTAGTTTTGTCATTGTCAATCATGAATATTTCACCTTACGTATTTTCTATCAAAATTATCATTCAATTTTAATAATGGTCAGTTTGACTTTCATAAGTCAACTACCTGTAACCATATATATTGCATAATGTGCTCTATAACTCATTAGGCATTTCATCAATTATCCGGTAGGCATTATCATTATGCCACCGATTTAAACTATTTTCTAATCTAAATTCGTGCCATTATTATCCCCAAGTTAACTTAGCTCTTTCTTTTATCAAAGATGATTTATTCTTTTATTATGTAAAATCTACGGATCTTCATCTATAAGTGAATACCAGTTTCATCATGTTATTAGGCATTCATCCGAATACCTATTCTAATCAAGTTCTATCTACAAACTAGTAGGCATCCAATTTAACTTAGGCATTTTATCGAGCGCCTTATGGGCGAGATTCATAAACTTCTTTATCAAGTTTTAGATTAACTTTTTAATCAAATCTCAACATCTATATCATGCCCTTATGTCTAGTGTTTATAAATTACAACTAGAACTTGCATTACTTACACCAATGTTCATACATTTTAACACTCTAATTCTAGTGTACATCATATAGTCATAAAACCCATTTAGCACCTACATAACTAGTCAACCGAAACACTAATTTATGGTGCTAAATTAACGAGTTTACATCTAGGGCTTGTTCCTAGACTTGTACTCATATCAATTGTACTACAACATTCATTATTCATGCCATAATTTCATTCTTGAATGTTAATCAAAATTTTGAAGTATCACCAAATAACAAAATTCAACATACCTTGCGATCCCCATGCTTAGGTGATCACGAATTTGTGTCCATGCATTGATTTAAGGCTGGAATCGACCTTCAATTTGATGAATTGGATTGAGTTAGGGTTTTGGCTCCTTGGAGCCCTCCTGATCGTACGCACCTACACACACACCTAGTGTGTGTGTGTGTTGTGTTTTATTTTCTTATTTTTAATAAAATAAGTTTCCTCCACTTGGTGCTATTAGCCCCTCATGTTTTGTTTTTATAAAAGGTTTAACTATTTCAAGTTTCCTTTATTATTCTAATAACACATAACTAACCAGGTTAATATTCCTAGTCACTTAGTGGGTTCGGGAAGTCATAACCCGTTTTATTTTAAGTCCCGTTAACTCGGGCCTTCTATGTACTTTGTTTTCTCAAAGTATTTATCCTCCTTTTTGATTAACATCAAGTTTTATTTATTTAAATCCTAATATTTACAGGGTTAATTTTTACCACTAACGGTATTTTACCCGTCTTTACTATTAACGTGGTTTGATTACCAACCCGTTTTTTAGGTGTTACATGTATATATATTTGCATACTTGGGGAGGTAAGGGAAAATGATGCTGATTTTTTCTTAGATAGTCAACCCGTTAAGATCTATACATATGAGATAGAAAATTCAAAAAGTGGGTTAGGATCGTGCTTATTGGATGTACGAAATTTCGCCTACTTCATCAATATATTATGGGTTAAACAAAGATTGCCATTAGATCTTGATACGAAGGAACTTCATATAAAAAACTTACGGCATATTTAAAAATTCAGACTATTATTAAATATTATATTTCCTAAATAATTTTTGTACTTACTCGTTTTCTAATAAATTATATGTTAATGTGTGCATATTAGTTACATTTATATACATTTTCATAAGATGTTATTTTCTTTTATAAACAACATTTTTTTATAATGTTATATTTTTTAAGTATATAAAGTTATAAATTTTCATTTTATTATTTGAGTAATTTTCCTTCCAAACTTATATTTGTCGTTTAAAAGACCATGTTAAGTATTAATGTATCAAAAATGGGTAATTAGATCACATATGTCTTAATGGACCATATTGGGTTTAGTGGATTGATATGAACAATAGTAAATTATATATGTCTTAATGAGCCCCATTGGGCCTAAATGGATCACAATGGACAACACTAGATTATACATGTTTTAATAGATCACAATGGAAAATACTAAACCATACATGTCTTAATAAATCATAATGAGCCTTAATGGATTACAATGGACAGTAGTATATCATACATGCATGTCTTAATTGATAATATTGGGCCTTAATGGATCACAATGAATAATGGTAGATCATACATATCTTAATGGGTAATGATGAGTCTTAATGGATCACAATAGACAATAGTAAATTATATATGTCTTAATCCACCATATTTAGCTTTAATGGATCACAATGAATAATAGTAGATAATACATGGATCATATTGGGCTTTAATGGATCACAATGGACAATGCTAGATTATACGTGTCTTACTGGGCCATGTTGGGTGATATGTAGATTTGTGATTAGTTGGTGCACTAGTGATTAAATGGTGGTGAATGCATATTGACACGTGTTAGAGAATTATGGTTTCTATCATTGATTTTTTGGTGGTGTCTTTAAAGATGTAATGGCGGACTGACTTGGTTTCTATCATTGATTTTTTGGTGGTGTGTTTAGGGATTTAATGGTTCTATCATTGATTTTTTGGTGGTGTCTTTAAAGATTTAATGGCGGACTGACTTGGTTTCTATCATTGATTTTTTGGTGGTGTGTTTAGGGATTTAATGGTGCTACTCTTTGAGTAACACCAACAAATCTCATTATTTGATGGTATATTTGTTAGTGCTCTCTTAAAAAGCATAAATCCAGTACCAAAAAACTACTTTTGTAATACGAAATATTATTCAACTTAAAATATGACTATATATATATGGTTTTAAGAATTGCCGCCCTCTTAGATATTATTACTAGCCTTCTCTATAGACCAAATAAAGCTTCAAAAATCAAAAGAATTTACGCGTATTCTCAGTCAAGTGTAAACCTTTAGCCTCAAACCGTCCATATATGTAACTAGTAAATTTCCTCACGCCGTTGCGGCGGATTCAAATGTAAAGTAACTTGGATTTGTACAGTAAAGACCTAAATCATTTCAAAACAAAAGTTATGTCAAAACGTAGATTAACTGAAGATGTAGATAAAAACAAGCACGGAAACGTATTATCTATGGCCCCACTTATTTGCGAAAGAAATTTACGTTGAACACCCTGAACTTATACCGACACATACAAAAAATAAGAAAAAAATTATGTTTTTTAAGTTAAAAATGGTACTGCGCCTTCCGTGGGCGCCGAAACGTAGAGTAAGTCGAATTTATTAAGTCAAACGAAAACATATTATATTTGACCCCACTTGTTGTAAAAAATTTATACCAAAACGTAAAAAAAAAAACAAAACCTGAACTTATACCGACACGTACACAAAAATAAGAAAAAAATTATGTTTTTTTTAAGTTAAAAATGGTACCGCGTGTTGCTGTGGCGTCGAATTTGTAAAGTCTATTGAAAACATATTATATTTGACACAACTTGTTTTGAAACAAAATTTATGCAAAACGTAGATTAACTGAAAACGTAAAAAAAAAAGAAGCAAAAAAAAAACATATTATATCTAAGCCTACCCAATTTCAAAGATACGTAATTAACTTAAATTTTTAATAACACATACATTAACATAAACATAACCACGTAAAAATGATTATAAAGTTTTTAGAAAGTTGAAGAGTTATAAGTAATAATACTAAATGATGAAGGGTAAATGTTATAAATCCAAAAACTTATTAAGTTAAAAGAAAAAAAAGTTGACTAGCGATCGTCCAACTTCTATTTATAATTATATAGAATTGGCATAAAGCAAATTATAATTAAAAAGAAATTGAATAGAATATTATTAAAGGTACTGTATACAGAACTTCAAATTGTTAGAATTGTCATAAAGCGAATTAAAAAAAGTTAAAAAAAATATTATTTGAGTTACTGTATATTGAACTTCAAATTGTAGGTATATTAAATTAAATAAATAAATAAAATTAAATTAAATAAATAAATAAATTTGCAAGAAATGATCTTCAACTTCAACTCGGCAAGTTAGGAATTGCCGCTCCACTAAGATATATTTCAAGCTGTTTGCATCAACCAAACAAAGCACTGAACATTAAACAATCTACATGTGTGCTCACTCAAGGGTAAAACTCTAGCCTCAAACCTTCCATGCAGTATATAAGGTGTAGAGCCACACACCCACCGTCATAACATCGAATCCCAGATTATCTTTCCAAAGAGTTAATTTGGGAAAAGATGATCTTCAACTTTAACTCGATAAGTCAGGATTTGTTGCCCCGCATAGATATATTCCTAGCCCTCTATATCGACCAAATAAATCATCGGACGTAAAAAAAAATTACATGTATGCTCACACTCTAGTGTAAAACTTTAGCCTCAAACCTTCCATGCACTAGTAAAAGGTGTAAAGCCACCATCTTAGGATCGAATCACAGATTATCATTGCAAAAAGTAATTTGCGAAAAGGTGATTTTCAGCTTCAACCCGGTTATCACATAGAACTTGTATCAATAACCAATCTTAATTCAGAAACTAAAATATATGAATCTAGTGACAAGAATCAAGCATCAAGTTTTGATATATAATAGAACTATGCTTGCTTGCATTATCATGGAAATCACAACAATCACTCTCTAGTCTCTTCTACAGCCAATGTGGTGCACTAGGTCCACCAAATTATTACTTGAATATTTCGGAATTTTTTATATACACAGATATTTTGTTCAAAATCTAGCAAAAAATGATCGACAATTTCACAAAAAGGAACTTACCTCGCAATATGTTTATGGCTATAGTCAATTTTCTTGGGAACCCATTTCGAAAACACAAATATCAATATAATGATCAATACGTTATTAACAAGCTTTCCTAAATTACCGAAGCACCAATACTTCCAAAAACACCTACATTTTAGTCCATGAAAAGCACAAGTAACCTTCTTCCAAACATTACCATTGTTTAGGCAACCCCGACTTTAGATTATGAGTAAACATTATCCTACACGATCGAATGTTTTTTCTTTAGAATCATTACCATCCCCTATTATAAAGAGATGAGAATAATTGAATATATAAAATATGAAACAGAATAAAAAAAAAAACATCTAAATGATGTTTATGATAAATGAAGCAAAACATGTAAATGTTATTTCTGATAAAAAAAAAAAAGAAGAGAAAACATAAGGTTGATTTGATAAGAAAAGGCACGCAAAACAAAATATGAAACAAGGAAACATTCTAAGCATAACAAATTACAAAAGCTACTAAATAAGATATATTAAAGCATTCGACAGGTGATCAGTCTTGTAGACTTGTAATGTGTTTTCTGTCCAAGACCACCATCGATCACACCTTCATTATATGGTTAATTCTGGAATTTAACTAACATCTCAATCTGGGCCACTGCTTTGTAATACGTCTGTTCATATGGAAACACTTCCGCAAATTCTGGAGGAACATTGCCCTAGTTATCAACATACAAAGAAGCAAAACCTCGAGTTAAATTCATATAAAAGTCTGCGTCACATATAGTAAGAAAGACACTACTGTTAGACTTTAATTGTTACCAAGTTTAAGAAAGTTAAACGGGTTAAAGTGTAAATAGTCCAGAAGTGTAGTTTATGTTATATACGTATTTTAGATTAGTTGAAGGGTCAAGTATGTAAACTCTCAATTGTAAATCAGTGTCTTTAGGGTTGCGACGTATCAAAAGAGTCACGTCGTTTACACACACCGTTCCAGCATGTATATATGTATCGAACAAGTCAAGGATTAATTCAGATTGATTCCTTGCAGATTATTACTCAATAAAGTTTGTTGTTTGATTCTCAAATCATCTTCTTAACTTGTGATATCTGGGCAACAACTACTAGAAAACTGTTGTTGGAAACATTTTCCGACAAAAATTCCATATGCCTTTCCAATGAAAACTTTTTCTTACACAAAATTTTCCAGTGCACAAGTTAATAATTTTTTTTTGTCCGAAAATAGCAGATATGAATGGACGTAATAGGTTTTCCTGATGGTATAGAACTTAGATTGATAACACAAGCAATAAAGCAAAATCCCTCGTATGATTTTTATTAATAGATTGTGAACAAATAAAAACAGCAAGCAAATACAATGACATAAATAGGGAAAAGTCATAACATAAACAACCAGAAAACAAACTAGGACTCTCTAATTGACTCAACTTAAACGAATTCATGAGAGATCTTGACTTAATCGCATATCTTGACTTAACATAAACAACGTTAATTTGCAAACCCGGAAAGTATTGCAGCAGCCTCATATCTGTCATCTCAAACACCTCCTTCATTCCTTCCTTAAATTTAGTAATGAGTTCTTCACTTGAACTATTGCAATTAATGTCATCCACATAAAGACACACATAGATGATATTATTTGCATCAGTTTGCTTGATGTACAAAGTAGGCTCATTTAGGCTTCTATTAAATCCACTGTCAATAAAACAGCCATCCATTTTTTCAGTACCAGGCCCTAGGAGCCTGCTTTAGCCCATACAAAGCCTTCTTTAGCTTGTATACTTTGTGTTCAGCACCTTTAATCTTATACCACTCAGGTTGCACCTACATAAATGTCTTCTATTAGATCACCATTAAAAAAAGCAGACTTGACATCTAGCTGATGCACAAGCCAACTTCTTTGAGTTGCAACTGCAAGAACAACCCTTAGGTATTCGTTTCATGGAATATAATGGACTTGGATTTGGAATTTAGACATTCCAATATTCCAATAGGAATTGGAACCTCAGTTCCATTCTTGATGTGTTTGTTTGGTAAATGAATTAGAATATCCCTATCTCGTTGCGTTGATCGGGTGAGCCAATCGAGTCAGTAGCGGTTGGGTCGGGTCGAGATGTTTCAGGTCGCGTCGTGCCAGGTCAGGTCAAGACATTTCGAGTCGGTAACAAGCTGAGTCGGGTCAAGCCGTTTCAAGGTCGTGAAACAGCCGCTTTGGGTAGAGACGTTTTCGGGTTTTTAACGAGTCGAGACGTTTCAAGTCATTAATGAGCAAGATTGGGTCGAGACGTTTCTGGTCGTTAATGGGCCAAGTCAAATTGAGACGTTTCCGGACAGTAATATGTCGGGCCGGGTTGGTCGAGACGCGTTGGGCCCGGTCGAGACGTTCTGAGTCGCTAATCGGCCAAGTCAGTTCGAGATGTTTTGGGCAATTAACAGGTCGGGTCAGGTTGAATCAAGACATTTGAAGTCGTTGACGGGTTGGGAAGTTTCGGGTCGTTAAAAAGACGGGTCGGGTCGAGATGTTTCAGGTCGTTAACGGGCCAGGTCGGGCCGAATCAAAACGTTAACAGATTGAGACGTTTCGAGTTGGACTGAGATATTTCGGGTTGTTAACGGTCCAAGTTGGTTCGATATGTTTTGGGTCGTTACTGGGTCAGGTTGTGCCGCTGACGTTTACGGTACATTACCGGGTCGGGTCTACGTTTCGGGCCGCTGACGAGTCAGACGTTTACGGTCGTTAGCAGGTTGGTTCGAGTCGGGTTGTTAACCGGTGGGTTCGGGTCGGGACGTTTTGGATAGTTAACGGTTCGGGTCAAGATATTTAGGGTCGTTAACGGGTCGGGTCAGTTCGATACGTTGTTGACCGCTAATGGGTCATGTTGAATCAAGACGTTTCCAGGCGTTAACAGGTCCGGATTTTTCAGGGCGTTAACCGGTCTATTCGGGTCGTTAACGGGGGCTCGGTCGGGTCAACACATTTTGGGTCATTAACGGGTCGGGTCGAGGCGTTTCGAAACCTTAATGGGTCGAGTTGGTTTTTTATACGTTTGGGGTTGTTAACGAGTCGGGCCGAATCGATATGTATCAGGTCGTTAACGGGTCAAGACGTTTCTGTAACAAGCCGCACGTTCGTGCGTTGTTACTACTCGCCATACTCGTTACACGTAGCACCAGAGATTCAGATCATGATGTAACTATATCGCTATATCGCAGTATTTTCGCATATCTCGCATATTTTATCGCTACAATATATCGCATCGCACACACTAACGCTCCGATGTCGTTGAGTGAGGACCTATTCTACCCTCCTCGATAGCCGTGATGCGTCGCAACGTAACGCATATTCGAAACGGAACTCGATTATCGCAACGCAAATTTGGAAATATGAATATTTATACGACCCTTTGTGACTAATTATAACAAATATATGAATGTGTGTATGAAAATGTGTAACTAAACTATCGCAACGCTTAACGAACAAAACAAAACGTCAAGACGCAATTCGCCGGAGACCACCGATCGAATGACCATACATCCGATCGGATGGCCATCCGATCCATGGCACTCCATCACCTTCTCTCCTCTTCACCTATAAATAGCACTTGTCACATCACTCACATCACTTGAACAGTGATGTGACAGCTCTCGTTCGACCAACACACTTTTGAATCTCAACTTTTAACCGTGAAACCCGTGGATTTGAGGTGTTCTAGGATGATATCATCATGGAGTTCTTATGAACTTCAAGTTTTGGCCTTATTCCACCAAGAACAACTCAGATCTGAAGTATTTCCACAAGATTAAACAATGTTCTAGCATAGATCCACACATATTCATGGTTAAAAGGATTGAAAGATGGTTTTCTAACTTTCTTTCAACTCTTTTACACTCAATGCACTCCAAAACCGGTAGAATCGGAGCTCATTCCGACCTTCTACTCTATCTCAGTGATGTGTTGGTCCAAGATCCGAATTCTATCCAAGGGACAACTGATTTCGGGTTAAGCATGAACAACCGTCTCGAACAGTTAACTGGTCGGATTAGGGTGATTCCTGTTCGATCGGATCATTTGGGTCGAGACGGGGTTTCTGTTGATTAGCATGTTGTCAAACCGTCTCGAACACACCGCAAACTTTAAAAAAAAATCAAGTACAAAACGATTGGATTCGTTGGGACGGATTGCCGTCCGATTGGATTGCCATCCGATCGAACCGCCATCCGATCGGATTGCACTTGAGGATTTAACACTTAACAATTTTCAAACATGATTCTATCGGATTGCCATCCGATCGAACCACAATCCGATCGAACCACAATCCGATCGAACTGCACTTGAACTTTCAACACTTAAACATTTTCAATTTTTCAAAGAACAAAGGCTTCCAACGGATTGCTATCCGATCGGATTGCCATCCGATCGAGTAACCATCCTGCTGTAAACTTGTTCTTACTAAGTGTCTTGCCAATCGGATCGCTATCCGATCATACTGCCGATCGATCGACCTGAAGGGTAGAGATACTTCTCTATTTTCAAAATGCTACAATGAAAACTCCAAAGCCATCATACACAAACACATCCTTACCAAACGAATGTCAATCCAATCGAATGGCCATCCGATCGGATGACCATCCGAACGGATTGACATCCAATTGAGTGACCATCCGATCAGATTGCCATCTGGTCGGATTACCATCCGACACTTGGTCACTTTCCACTGATTAACGCACCGCTCTTCGCTTATGCTATTGTTAACTGTTCAGGCTAATTGCTCTAGCACTCCCTTCAATCCATTCTCATCACTGTGAGTATACTCGAACCCTTTTTATCGCGTTTTGGGTGTAACATACGTTTTATCAAATCAATCTAATCAGATGCTTAAATTATTTATCACTTGCGAATGACTGAATTACATATTTACACGTGATGTTAGTTACATATGTGATAGGACTTTTACTCGCGAGGTCCCGCCTTAACTAGTATAGTACTGTAGCACCCGACGGGGTCTAGTTAGGATGAATAGCAATCGCAGCTCGAGTGACTTAGCTGGTAGTATCTGTCTTGTATGTATGTTTGGTGTATCTCGTTTCTGTATGTGGTAATTCGCAGCACCTTTTATCTATTTTTGCTACTATCAAAACTTGTATACTCGCCAATACTTTTGTATTGACGTTGTTTTAACGTATGTTGCAGGTTTAGATCGCAGTCTACATCAAATCAAGCTAGGAAGTCTTGAAACTCACCTAAAATCTAGGTTGTCGGATTTGTATTGTTCGAGAGAACAGAAAATCTGTGATAACTTATGTGATTATATTGTTTGTTAGTATGGGATAACAAATGTAATAAATATTGTCGCTATTAGTTGTTATGGATTCTCTTGAGCAATCTGATTCGCCTAGTGCCGCTCCTCAATGATTCTGCCATCGGTTGGGGTGTGACAATTTTGGGTCGTTAACGGGCCAGGTCAGTTCCATGCGTTTCGGGTCAGTGAATGGGCCAGGTTGGGTTGAGACGTATCGAGTCGTTAACGGGTTAGGTCGGTTTGATATGTTTTGGGTCGTTAACGGGTCGGGTCAAGACGTTTCGGGTTGTTAACGGATTGCGTTAGGTCGGGATGTTTCAGGTCGTTAACGGGCCAAGTCTGTTTGATACTTTTGGATTGTTCATGGGTCGGGTTGTGTCGAGACGTTTAGGATCTTTAACGGGACAGATAGGTTCGATATGTTTCGGGCCACTAACGTGTCACGTTGAATGGAGACATTTTGGGTTGTTAACGGGTCTGGTCAAGACGTTTTGGGTCGTTAACGGTTCAGGTTAAGACGTTTTGCGTCGTTAACAGACAGGGTTGAGACGTGACCGGTCAATGCTTGGTCAGGTCATGTCGAGACGTTGCGGGTAGGTGGTAAGCCAGGTCGAGGCGTGGCGTTGCGGGTCGGCAACAAACTGGTTCGGGGTGAGAAGTTTTAAGCATGGTTGACCGGTCAAAGATTTCATTAAATTTACTTGAATTCCTTCAAGATATGGAAGGATTTTGTGTGACAACTCGAATTTCCGACATTCTTTATTCGCATTTAATGCACGTTGACTCTGACTATATAGTTGTGATATGATAAAACGTAGTGTGTTTGCATGGTTATGTGTAATATGATAGCTTGTAGGCTGTTTGTAAAAACTTAAACTGTTAAACTATCATAGAACTCGACGAAACATAAGTGAGATTCGCCAAGATCAATCTCGACGAAACAGGTCAGTTTCGTCAACAAGCTTCTCGACGAAACAGGCTGTTTCGCCGGCCCATGATTTGCCAAAGCCCATTACGGGCCCAGAACGTTATTCTGAGTATATTCACGTAAAACAACATCACTTTTACACTTTCTATCAAAACAACCGAAACCCTAGAGCTCTCTCACTGTGACGGCAAACTAGAACCCACCGGAAAACCTTGTGCGATCAAACCATCATTTCGGTTAGTAAATTTATGTGTCTTGTATGATCGCTCATCCATGTATGTGTTTATGTGTCATGTGATTCTGCTTTGATGATGTGTATTGTAATCGATACGTGTTAAATCTTAGGGTTCTTGTTATGATGATGATGATGATATAGATTTCGTTATGAATGTTGCAGTCGGATATAAATAGTTTCATGTGAAACTAGATACGATTGAATACTTGGTTCTGGATGGTGTTAATCTGATCTGGTTAGCATCTTGTTAGGGTTCGGTGATATGATGTTGTATGTTAATCGATATGTTGTATATGTAAGCTAGGGTTCATGCTAGACGTTAAAGAAACCCGAGGATTATGCTATGATGATGTACGATGATTCTGTGTTGAATGATTTCTGCATGATTGATAATATTGATGTCGGCTGTTAGTGATGATTAGGGTTTCTGCATGTAACTGTACTGACGTAACTGAACTGTCCGACGAAACAGAACTCTCGGCGAAACAGAATGTGTTTCGCCAAGGGTAGTCGACGAATCAGAAGTTCTGTTTCGCCAAGGGACACCTCGACGAAACAAATGTGTTTCGCCAATAATTGTGTTTCGCCAATATTGTGTTTCGCCAAATGTGTGTTTCGCCAAATAGCTGATCTGTGCAGTAACCTGAGTTATTTCTGTTAAGTGTTAACTGGAATATGTAACTGCTGTTAAATGTTAAACATGACTGGTAGGATTATGTGTTACCTGCTTATACGTGAACAACTTAAACACAAACTGATTATGTATACGTGCATACTTTAGGACGTGATTGATTACTTGCGAACATACACTTAGCATACCGAGCAAACCAAGGTGAGTTCACACAGCCAAGGCATGGGGTTCCCGGGTGGGAATGGGATTTGATGAATTATTGTGTATACTCATAAAGTAGAACCTAACGATCAGATACAACTAGACTAGTAACACTTTTTGAACTGATCTTCGCACACCTGCCAAGGATTGGCCGCGATATTATGACTGACTTCGCACACCTGCCATAGAATGGCCGCGAACTAAATTTACAAATCTTCGCACACCTGCCTGGAGAGGCCGCGATACAAATAAACCTAGTCTAGAATACTTGGGAAAAACATTCCCCAATATCTTCGCACACCTGCCTGGAAGGCCGCGATGGGAATTAATAAGATACATTGTAACGAACGAACATACTACTACTCACGCTATACTATTACTGAACTATTAACTGTGAACTCGCTCAACTAGTTGTTGACTCTCTCTTGCATGCCTTGCAGGACCTTAGGTACATATGGAGCTTGCACAGGGAGGAGCAGGTCGTTGTGGGACATGGATCGATGATACCATGTTATCTATCTAAACATTTGAATTTACTATTTACATTGGGTTTACATACTTATGCTTCCGCTACACACTTGTTGATGTTTGGTTTTGAAAACACCTTTCGTATTGATGAATGATTTTTGGTATTTACTTATATGTTCAATATGATTGGTGGCTTGATCCTGGTCAGTCACGCCTCCAAGCGGTGATACTCCGCGTGTGGATTTTCGGGGTGTGACAGATTGGTATCAGAGCCATTGGTTATAGAGAACTTGGTTTTAATAAAGGGAAAACGATTTTATTAAAACCAGACTATAACCAGAACAGTGCTCTCAACGATCCACAACGACGCTTCGCTCCACGTGCAAGGCTCAACATCATAGGTATTACTATTCATGTTACATTACCTATATGCTAGAACTACATAGAACTTTGCTCGTGGTATGCCTAGATTACAGAACCCACTATATGCTATTACTTGAGAACACTTGTGTGCTTACTCTCTTCTATCATCGCACTATTCGCGAACCTATCTCACTTACGTTATCTTTACTATGAAGATCATGTCTGGACGTATCAACATGACTCAGGACCAGTTGACGGCCCTCATTAACGAACGAGTTACTGCGGTAGTTGCAGCCGCACAAGCAGGAGGTATACCCTGCAGTTACAACTCACACTAGGATCCTTAGATCCTACATTCCTAAATCAACTTTTGTGTTTAAACTTGTCCTAATTCTTTACACAACAGGTCAAGCACCTGTATGCACTTTCAAGACTTTCATGGACTGTCGTCCAACCACTTTCAGCGGCACTGAAGGAGCCGTAGGTCTCCTGCACTGGTTTGAAAAGATAGAGTCTGTGTTTGAGATGTGTGAATGCCCTGAGGCACGCAGGGTGAAGTATGCTACCGGTACCCTCGAGGGTTTAGCCCTCACATGGTGGAAAGCTCAGGTCCAAATACTGGGGTTGGTTGCTGCTAACGCCACCCCATGGAACAATTTCAAAGAGATGATCAAGGAAGAATACTACAGTCGAGATGATATTCATAAGCTGGAAGTCGAGTTTTTCAACCTCAAGATGACGGGGTCTGAGATTGAAGCGTATACCAAAAGATCGAATGAGCTTGCGTTACTGTGTCCTACTCTGGTGGACAAACGTATCGAACTTTATCTTAAGGGTCTGGTGCCAGAGATCCAAAGTCATGTGACTTCAGCAAATCATGCCACTTATCAGCAGGTTGTTCAGTTGGCTCACCGTCTCACTGATCAGGCGGTGGAGCAAAACAGGTTGCCTAAACGCATCAATGCTACTACTACCGCTACCACTTCAGTTACTCCTGCTACTCCCAGCGACAATAAGAGGAAATGGGAGGGGGATTCTAGCAAAGGCTCAGCTACTGTTCAGTCTCAAGCTCAGCAACGCAAGATAAATGACTACCAGAGTCCGAATCAGCAATCATCAGGTAGTCAAGGGCAGAGTGGCTATCGGGGAATTCACCCATGGTGTAGAAGGTGCAACAAACACCACAGCGGAAGATGTCGCAGGGAACAGTGTCAAAGATGTCTTAAGACGGGTCACGAGGCTAAAGATTGCAGGAGTTCTCGACCTGCGAATCAGAACCAGCAACAACAACCACCTGCTCCACGAAACCAGCCTCAGCAGCAGCAGCATGGAAACAGGGGGTGCTACCAGTGTGGGGCTGAAGGTCATTACAAGCGGGATTGCCCTCAGTTAAACCAGAACCAGAACAATAACAACAACAACAACAATCAGGGCAACGGGAACAACAACAACGGTGGGAACAACAACAACAATGGTGCTAGAGGCCGTATGTTTGTGATCGGTCAGGGCGATGCGAGGAATGATCCCAACGTAGTTATGGGTAAGTTTCTTCTAGACGACTTTTACGTTACTGTCTTATTTGATTCGGGTGCGGATACAAGTTACGTGTCTTTAAAAGTTAGCGAAATGTTAAAACGTGCACCAACTCTCTTAAACACCAAACATGTCGTAGAGTTAGCTAACGGTAAAAGTCTTGAGGCCACACACATAGTAAGAGGGTGTAATCTTATCCTCGCCGGTCAGACTTTCTCCATCGACCTTATTCCTATAACCCTGAGTAGTTTCGACATTGTCATCGGTATGGATTGGTTATCCCAACAACAAGCAGAGATCCTATGCAAGGAGAAGATCATTCGTATTCCCCGTTCTGGTAAAGAACCTCTCGAAGTTCAGGGCGACAAGAGTGGTGTCGTGAGTGGCATCATCTCTTTCTTGAAGGCTCAGAAGTGTTTACGTAAGGGTCACACAGCTGTTTTAGCACTCGTTACTGATACGTCGAAGAAAGAGAAAAAGATTGAGGATATTCCTGTAGTACGCGACTTTCCTCAAGTGTTTCCTGAAGAGTTACCTGGGTTACCGCCTCATCGCCAGGTCGAATTTCAGATCGAGCTCGCTCCAGGAGCAGCACCCATAGCTCGAGCACCTTATCGTTTAGCTCCAACTGAATTGGAAGAACTGTCAAAGCAGCTACAAGAACTCTTGGAAAAGGGTTTTATACGTCCTAGCTCTTCGCCTTGGGGAGCTCCAGTGTTATTCGTAAAGAAGAAAGACGGTACGTTCAGGATGTGTATAGACTACCGTGAACTCAACAAGGTGACGATCAAGAATCGTTACCCTCTTCCGCGCATAGATGATTTATTTGACCAGCTGCAAGGGTCGAGCTACTACTCCAAGATAGACTTAAGGTCAGGATACCATCAGCTGAGAGTCCGAGATGAGGACGTCTCCAAGACAGCGTTCAGAACACGCTACGGCCACTATGAGTTTATGGTCATGCCATTCGGGCTAACGAACGCGCCTGCCGTATTTATGGATCTTATGAACAGGGTGTGCAAACCCTATCTCGACAAGTTCGTTATTGTTTTCATCGACGACATCCTGATTTACTCGAAGAGTCGGGAGGAACACGAGCAGCACTTACGACTTATACTGGAACTTCTACGAACGGAACAGCTATACGCTAAGTTTTCCAAATGTGACTTCTGGCTTCGTGAAGTCCACTTCTTAGGCCACGTGGTAAACAAGGATGGGATCCATGTCGATCTATCCAAGGTAGATTCGATCAAGAATTGGCCTGCGCCTCGTACACCAACAGAAATACGCCAATTCTTAGGTTTGGCGGGTTACTACAGAAGGTTCATCAAAGACTTCTCAAAAATTGCTCAGCCACTTACACTACTGACGCAGAAGGGTGTTGTTTATCGTTGGGGTAATGCACAGGAGACAGCGTTTCAGCACCTAAAGGATAGACTTTGTAGAGCACCTATTCTTTCACTGCCTGAAGGCACGGATGATTTTGTAGTCTACTGCGATGCATCTATCCAAGGTCTTGGATGTGTATTGATGCAAAGGGATAAAGTCATTGCTTATGCTTCGCGCCAACTTAAGATTCACGAACGGAATTACACGACACATGACCTAGAGCTGGGAGCGGTTGTCTTTGCACTTAAGATATGGCGACACTACTTGTATGGTACCAAGTGCGCAATCTACACTGATCACAGAAGCCTCGAACATATCTTCAAACAGAAAGAACTGAATATGCGACAGCGACGATGGGTTGAACTGTTAAATGACTACGACTGCTCAATCAGGTACCACCCAGGCAAAGCCAATGTTGTGGCTGACGCCCTCAGCCGAAAGGACACCGCACCTAAGCGCGTGCGAGCTTTACAACTCACTATACAGTCTAGTCTTCCTTCTCAGATACGAAATGCTCAGGTGGAAGCATTGAAACCAGAAAATGTCAGGGCTGAAGCCCTGCGCGGCTCAAGGCAACGCTTAGAACAGAAGGAAGATGGTGCTTACTACGTCACAGGACGCATTTGGGTTCCACTTTATGGCAACTTACGTGAGCTAGTAATGGATGAAGCTCATAAGTCTCGCTACTCGGTACATCCTGGTGCGGATAAAATGTACCACGACATCAAAACTACATATTGGTGGCCTAGCATGAAGGCCCACATAGCCACATATGTTAGCAAATGCTTGACTTGTGCGAGAGTCAAGGCAGAGTATCAGAAACCGTCAGGTCCACTCCAACAACCTGAGATACCACAATGGAAATGGGAGCAAATTTCCATGGATTTTGTTACTGGCCTACCTAGATCTCAGCGCGGAAACGATACTATTTGGGTGATCGTGGATCGACTCACAAAGTCTGCTCACTTTTTAGCTATCAAGGAAACAGACAAGTTCTCTACCTTAGCAGACATTTACTTAAAAGAAGTGGTCTTGAGGCACGGGGTGCCCACCTCCATCATCTCTGATCGTGACGCACGTTTTACTTCAGAACTGTGGCAAGCAATGCATAAATCTTTTGGCTCTCGTTTAGACATGAGCACGGCGTATCATCCTCAGACCGATGGGCAGTCTGAGCGCACTATTCAAACTT
This sequence comes from Helianthus tuberosus, assembly GCA_030545235.1. NCBI lineage: Eukaryota > Viridiplantae > Streptophyta > Magnoliopsida > Asterales > Asteraceae > Helianthus > Helianthus tuberosus. The sequence continues at coordinate 57,489,935 of CM060406.1, forward strand.
TAGAAGACATGCTTCGAGCGTGCGTAATTGACTTTGGCAATGGTTGGGAGAAACATCTGCCACTTGTGGAATTTTCATACAATAACAGCTACCACACCAGCATTAAAGCTGCTCCATTCGAGGCATTGTACGGGCGTAAATGCCGGTCACCTCTCTGTTGGGCAGAGGTGGGAGAAAGTCAAATCACAGGTCCAGAAATGGTAGTTGATACTACTGAAAAGATTGCACAAATACGGCAACGCATGGCGGCAGCACGCGACCGTCAGAAAGCATACGCTGATTTAGACAGGAAATCACTCGAGTTCCAGGTTGGGGATCGGGTGCTACTCAAAGTTTCACCCTGGAAGGGTGTGGTTCGTTTTGGCAAACGCGGCAAACTAAATCCACGATACGTCGGACCTTTCGAAGTTACAGAGAAAATAGGTAAAGTGGCCTACAGATTGAACTTACCACCTGAACTCAGTGCCGTTCACAACGTCTTTCACGTGTCGAATCTGAAGAAGTGTACGTCAGATGAGACCCACATAGTTCCCTTAAAGGAACTCACTATCGACGAGCGGTTGCACTTCGTCGAGGAACCTGTTGAAATCACGGACCGGGATGTTAAGGTCCTCAAGAACACGAGAATCCCTCTTGTACGAGTTCATTGGAACTCCCGCCACGGCCCAGAGTTCACCTGGGAGCGTGAAGATCAAATGGAACTCAAATATCCCCAGTTATTCGGAACCAATGCAACTACTACTGAGGCTGAAGCTACCAATACAGAATTTCGGGACGAAATTCCAAATCAACGGGGGGATGATGTGACACCCCAGGAAAACCAGTGATCTTCGCAAACCTGCTCGGGGAGCCGCGATACAATACAGGTAAACAACGTCACACCATTAGCTTCCTCAGTAACCGCATGCTAAATTTCGGGACGAAATTTCTTTCAAGTTGGGGATAATGTGACAACTCGAATTTCCGACATTCTTTATTCGCATTTAATGCACGTTGACTCTGACTATATAGTTGTGATATGATAAAACGTAGTGTGTTTGCATGGTTATGTGTAATATGATAGCTTGTAGGCTGTTTGTAAAAACTTAAACTGTTAAACTATCATAGAACTCGACGAAACATAAGTGAGATTCGCCAAGATCAATCTCGACGAAACAGGTCAGTTTCGTCAACAAGCTTCTCGACGAAACAGGCTGTTTCGCCGGCCCATGATTTGCCAAAGCCCATTACGGGCCCAGAACGTTATTCTGAGTATATTCACGTAAAACAACATCACTTTTACACTTTCTATCAAAACAACCAAAACCCTAGAGCTCTCTCACTGTGACGGCAAACTAGAACCCACCGGAAAACCTTGTGCGATCAAACCATCATTTCGGTTAGTAAATTTATGTGTCTTGTATGATCGCTCATCCATGTATGTGTTTATGTGTCATGTGATTCTGCTTTGATGATGTGTATTGTAATCGATACGTGTTAAATCTTAGGGTTCTTGTTATGATGATGATGATATAGATTTCGTTATGAATGTTGCAGTCGGATATAAATAGTTTCATGTGAAACTAGATACGATTGAATACTTGGTTCTGGATGGTGTTAATCTGATCTGGTTAGCATCTTGTTAGGGTTCGGTGATATGATGTTGTATGTTAATCGATATGTTGTATATGTAAGCTAGGGTTCATGCTAGACGTTAAAGAAACCCGAGGATTATGCTATGATGATGTACGATGATTCTGTGTTGAATGATTTCTGCATGATTGATAATATTGATGTCGGCTGTTAGTGATGATTAGGGTTTCTGCATGTAACTGTACTGACGTAACTGAACTGTCCGACGAAACAGAACTCTCGGCGAAACAGAATGTGTTTCGCCAAGGGTAGTCGACGAATCAGAAGTTCTGTTTCGCCAAGGGACACCTCGACGAAACAAATGTGTTTCGCCAATAATTGTGTTTCGCCAATATTGTGTTTCGCCAAATGTGTGTTTCGCCAAATAGCTGATCTGTGCAGTAACCTGAGTTATTTCTGTTAAGTGTTAACTGGAATATGTAACTGCTGTTAAATGTTAAACATGACTGGTAGGATTATGTGTTACCTGCTTATACGTGAACAACTTAAACACAAACTGATTATGTATACGTGCATACTTTAGGACGTGATTGATTACTTGCGAACATACACTTAGCATACCGAGCAAACCAAGGTGAGTTCACACAGCCAAGGCATGGGGTTCCCGGGTGGGAATGGGATTTGATGAATTATTGTGTATACTCATAAAGTAGAACCTAACGATCAGATACAACTAGACTAGTAACACTTTTTGAACTGATCTTCGCACACCTGCCAAGGATTGGCCGCGATATTATGACTGACTTCGCACACCTGCCATAGAATGGCCGCGAACTAAATTTACAAATCTTCGCACACCTGCCTGGAGAGGCCGCGATACAAATAAACCTAGTCTAGAATACTTGGGAAAAACATTCCCCAATATCTTCGCACACCTGCCTGGAAGGCCGCGATGGGAATTAATAAGATACATTGTAACGAACGAACATACTACTACTCACGCTATACTATTACTGAACTATTAACTGTGAACTCGCTCAACTAGTTGTTGACTCTCTCTTGCATGCCTTGCAGGACCTTAGGTACATATGGAGCTTGCACAGGGAGGAGCAGGTCGTTGTGGGACATGGATCGATGATACCATGTTATCTATCTAAACATTTGAATTTACTATTTACATTGGGTTTACATACTTATGCTTCCGCTACACACTTGTTGATGTTTGGTTTTGAAAACACCTTTCGTATTGATGAATGATTTTTGGTATTTACTTATATGTTCAATATGATTGGTGGCTTGATCCTGGTCAGTCACACCTCCAAGCGGTGATACTCCGCGTGTGGATTTTCGGGGTGTGACATTTTGAATTCCTTTAGTTTAAGGAATTTGAAGGAATTCATTTGCAATTCCAATTCCTTTGCTAACCGAACACAATCAAGAATGGAATTGAGATTTCAATTCCTTCCTTTGTTGAAATGAACAACATAAGGAGTGGAATATAAATTCCAATTTTATCCAAATTCTATTCCATTCTATGAAACAAACACTACCTTAGAGTTTTAAATCTTGCTACCGGAGCAAATGTCTCCTCAAAGTCACTTCCTTTCTGCTGTGAATACCCTTTAGCCATCTGTCTGGCCTTGTGCCAGAGTATCTTGCCACCTGGTGCTAGTTTGGTCTTAAAGATCCACTTAAGACCAATAAACTTTTTACCACTTTGTGGAGAGACTCCATGATGCAGGGGCATCTGGTTAGTTGAACCCGAACCCACACCGAACTCGTACCCTTGATAAGATTCGTTGGAGTTGGTTAACATGAGCAAATAATTGGAAAAAAGATCAACATTATCTTTTATTATTTATTTGTGTTTCTTATTTTATTTTTATTTAGTTTCCTATTTAGCTTATGATTCCTAATCTATATAAAGGGATCTAGGGTTATCTTTTAGACAGTTTTTGATTGATTATTGAATAGAAAGACCTTTGTTCTTGAACCCTTTGGTTCGTTTTATCGTCTTTGATTATCAATAGTTTCTTGAGCCATTTGATCGCATGGAAAACTGCATCAGGTGGTATCAGAGATTTGGTTTTCAAATGGCTCGACGTGATAGTGATTACTTTTATGCCTGTAGAATTGTCGACCGAGGCAATGACAGAGATGGTCCTGAACCACGTGCTCGTGGAGAAGACAAACATCCTACCCGCAGAATCGCCGACCGAGGCAGTGGAAGGGTTGGTGCTGAACCACGGGATTTTAAGAACAAGCGACTCCGGTAACGAGTTAGGGATCTCGAGTTACAACACGAGATCATACGACTCAAGCAAAGGATCCAGGATCTTGAGTACTCGTCGTCGTGGAAGGAAACAGAACTAGAAGAACCCGTCAGGGACGAGTTATCCGGGGATGAAGAGCATCCTACCAGTGACGACACTATATGTAATTCTCCTCCGTTATATGATGAATACAAGGACGATGAGTGGTATTCTTGGGCAACTGTTGGCGTTTTAGGTGAAACTGTTGGAGTTCAACTGGACGAGAAGAGTTTGACAGATGACGGGTTCGATTCGGGCACTGTCGTGTGGGAAGAAAGTAACGATCATGATTATGTCCAGGTTTCATCAGGTATGTGTGATTTTTTTCATAAAATTGAGGGTATTAATGATGGATCTCTAGTGATTCCTACGGTGGTCACCAGTGGTCAGGCGGCTGAGGATGGGTTTCAAGCGGCGGCTGTGTTTGTTCCTTATGTCACGCCATTTGAGTCGCTAATTCAAATCGGAAGAGATTTGACTATTCATCCTATTAATATGGAATTTAAAAATGGAATAGATAATCAGTTAACTGAAAAATATTCAGTTATTTATGAAGCTAATAATTGTGGTGATTTAAAATTTGCAAAAGTTCTGGTTGATAAAGGTTGTAACCTGCGCAAAGAGCCTGCATGGTTAATTGAAAATGAAATTTCCAAAGATCAAAGGATTTTAGTGGTCTATGATGAGTTGGCTTCTACTAAGAATTTAGAATGTATGGATGATATTCCACGTGGCCCTCTTATACATATCGGATTTCTAGTGGAGAATGATGCAAGTCACGTGGGGATGCAGAGATATTGCCAAAATCCACAAATCATCTAAAGCCAAAACATATGTTGCATGCGAATAATGGTTCATATGCTTTGAGTCTGGATGGGATACGTAAATATATTCATATGGCCATGCAAAATATTAACAAAATGGTACCTATTATTAATGTAAAGGATGGATGGTTGTTATGTGATTAAACTCATGCTGATCAAAATGGGGAAAAAGTTGCTAACATTAATGGCCATTTTATGAAGGAGGTATATGGTCATGCATTGGAGAGCACAAATGGAATGCCGACTTCTAAAGACAAACAAGTTTCTACGTTGGACACTACAATTCAGTTTGAAACCGTTATTGCACATGTTCATTTTCCTTTAAAGTTTCAACGGAAGAAGAAACGGTCCAATGTTCTATTTGACCCAGGTTGTATAAGTTCAGTGTCAGGAGAGACAACTCATGAAGTTGATTTGCTTAGGCGGGTGGTGATGATAATAATAAACGGGAATCAGGTTGATGTTCCCTTCGACCCAGGCGGCTTTACTCTGAAGACAAAACTCGAGGACGAGTTTTTTTTCGAAGACGGGGAATATGATGCAGGGGCATCTGGTTAGTTGAACCCGAACCCACACCGAACTCGTACCCGTGATAAGATCTGTTGGAGTTGGTTAACATGAGCAAATAATTGGAAAAAAGATCAATATTATCTTTTATTATTTATTTGTGTTTCTTATTTTATTTTTATTTAGTTTCCTATTTAGCTTATGATTCCTAATCTATATAAAGGGATCTAGGGTTATCTTTTAGACAGTTTTTGATTGATTATTGAATAGAAAGAACTTTGTTCTTGAACCATTTGGTTCGTTTTATCGTCTTTGATTATCAATAGTTTCTTGAGCCATTTGATCGCATGCGAAACTGCATCACACCAACTCCCAAGTCTCATTCTTTCGTATTGCAGCAAGTTCATCTCCCATAGCTTTTAACCGTTCTTTCTTCTATGTAGCCTAATAATAGAAAGTATGATCTACAATACTTAACGCAAAGTGTAGGTTTAAGCAGTCATAAGAGAAATCTTTAATCTCCTAAGTGTTAGCATGCATATCATATATTGTACTAACTTTTAGGGACCGAGAGGTCCTTCTTGAATAAGAACTAGAACCCTGCTCAGATTGGCTTAGAGGCATTGTATTCGCATTAGGCTTTTGAGTCTAGGGATCATCATTGTGTCTCGATGAGCTGTGACTTGAGGGACTATCAGCCGCTTAAGTGTTAGACAAAACCGATTCTTCTGTAGTGGGAACAACTTCACCTTGATCAATAGGGAATGGATATGCATACATTCTTTCATAACTTTGCTAATCGGACTAGAATATTTCTTGCCAGTTCCACTTTGCACCTTCCATTATTGTAACTTCATCCCCAGCCTTTGATTCAAACTTCTTAGTAGAAGCTTAAATTTGACAAAGGTTTCTGACTTATGTGTAAGGAAATATATCCAACACATTCTTGGGAAATTATTCTTTTGCCAAGACTAGGTACCTACATAGGACCACATAAATCTACATGTACGAGTTCCAATTTCTTTGTTGCCCTCCATGAGTGTGATGTTAATGATTGTTTGGTTTGTTTGCCTAGAATACACCCTTCACACAGATCTAGACCCTTTGTCTTCGGAATCCCTATGACCATGTGCTTATTATATAGAGCTTTAAGGCTACTAAAGTTGAGGTGTGATACCTTTGATTCCATAATTGAGTGACAGAACTAGATGTGTGAGGCAAATCATACTTTGTAGCATCCAATAAGAACATATTATTGTTTGAGCCATAACATGCATAAGATCCACATCATTGTTTTCTTATTATACACTTTCCATTTTCGAACAGAAGTGAATATCCTTTCCTCATAAGCTAACCCACACTTAGCAAGTTATACTCCAAAGATGGAGCATAATAGACATCATTCTAACAGCTTGTAACTAGATGGGCCAGTAAGAATTCTAATTGTCCTTTTTCCTTCTACATTCAACTTCTTTTTGTTACCCAATTGGACTTCCATCTTAAACTTCTTATCAAGAGTGGTAAAACTACTTCTTGAACAAGTTATATGTTTTGAACAACTTGAGTCTATAAACCATAAATTGTTAGAATCACTTACTTCATTAATGATGGCCATGAATGAAGTTCTTTATTGGTATCTTCTTTTTTAAGCTACTTCAGCAGCCACATTCACATGAGAATCCTATGTATAGCAATCCTTAGACACGGACCATATTTCTTACACATATAGCATTGTGGAACTTTACTTCTATCAAATCCTCTTCCTCTACCACGACCCTTGAAGTTACCACGTCCTCTCCCTCTTGCATAGGAAGTAAAGATGGGTCGATTACTTTCTTGAATCACTTGCAAGACGTGTTCATCATTTTTTTCTATTTTCTCACTAGATCTACTGTTTAATCTTTCTTTTTGAGACTGCAGCGAACCCATCAGCTTGACTTGACTGGAGACAACTTGGACAGATCAAAAGACACTTCGATTGAGAGAACATAATCGAACTTAGGTGTCAGACTGCGAAGAATTTTTTCAACTATCACTTGATCATGTGAAACAATTTCACCATAGGACCTCTTCTAGCTTAATGGACATCACCCGTGAGAAGTAGTCTCCCACAAGTTTCCATCACGCATAACCAGATTCTCAAACTCTCTTCTAAGACCCTGCAGTTTCACTGCTTTCACTTGATTGTCGCCTTGATATTCCATTTGAGGATTTCCCAACTTTCTTTGCTGATTCGGCTAAGGCAATTCTTGAAAAAAGTTGATCATGATGTGTATGTTGAATAAGGGCCACAGCATGAGCATCATTTTTCTTGAAATTGCGAAGTTTTGCCTTATCTTCCTCACTCTTATCGACTCCAGTTTCAACCAGTTCCCACAAGTCTCTTGACTTGAGAATGGTCCCCGTCCGTGTGTTCCAATGATCATAGCATTCCCCTTTAAACACAAAAATGGGGTAGGAATAGGGGTAGGCGTTGGGGGCAAAGTGCTTGTTCGATCGGTCATTGAAACATGAAACCTTAGAACTTCGAATACTCTCACTCACCAGGCTCTAATACCACTAATGATATACAACTTAGATTGATAACACAAACAATGAAGTCAAATCAATCGTATGATTTTTATTAATAGATTGTGAACTGATAAAAACAAAGCAAGTACAACTTAAATAGGGAAAACTCATAACGTAAACAACCAAAAAACTAGGACTCTCTAACTTACTCAACCGATAGGACTTATTCAAAACCTTAAACGGTCCAACGATATTTATGGGAGATCTTAACTTAATCGCATTATCACAATGTTCATATGTGATCCATGCCATGCACGTGGGTGTTTGGGTCACTTTCATCATTTTCATCGCGTAGGTACTGTATCCGAAATGTGTATTTTAACGGTATTGTTTCCATAGAATATTTTAGTAGGAAACCTTCCCCTTTTCTGGTAGTGACCCAAAAAACATTAATTTGTAACATTGATGATAAGTATAAATATTAATCGCAAGTTTCAAGTACCAGCTAGGAATGGTATTATAAGATATGGAGATTTACTTACACGAAAGCGAACAGGAATCAGATACATGGTCTTAGCCTGATCAGAAGATATTTCAGTGTAAACAACCTCCATGTTATGCTCCTAAAAAATATAGCAAATTGTAGTGAAAAGGTCTGGAATTCTTTCAGAGCAGATACTGATAAAAGCATATGCACCACAAACATTTAAGGTGACATGTGACGATGCATATGTTTCGAAGCAATTTGAACTTTGATAGGAGATGTTGTTTAAGTTAACTGAAGCACCCTTGTTAATTAACAAGTTAGGTGACTCGGTGTTACTGACAAGACTTTGAGATGCACCATAAAGCCTCTCTAGCTTCTGTTTTTCAAGACCAAGAAGGGTTTCCTTCAATGTTTTGATAGAGTCTGCAGCTTCTTTCAGTATTTTGGCTTTATGATCCTGATATAGAACATAATTAATCAGATTTGTTTGTACAAATTTTTTATAAAAAAGCATTTAATGTAACACACTTTCATACACAAAGCTTTCTAAGTATGGAGCTAAAAATACTATATATCATAAGCATGTTATCCATTTTTAAATAGAAATTTCGGATAACCCAAGTAAACTAAAGAGGGATATTTAGTTTTAAGAAAGAAAAAAAAACATTTTTACTTGTTCATGAAAATCATTAATTATTTAATTACTCCTTGTTGCACCTAAGTTTGTATCATTTGCTACAAAGACGTTTTCCACATAAAACTTTAGTATATATATACAGCAATTAATTAAAAACAATTGGTATTTAAATGGTATATTAGCTTTATCAAAAGATACATACTTATTTATATGTGCAAATAAAAAGTTGTGTAAAGATGAAATAAAAATATGTTTTAACAAACTAACTAAGCATAAGAATTGAAGGAAAAAAATTGAATTTTTTTCCCATCTACTTAATCATAATGTTTAGTTTAAAAAAATAAAATTTTGTATTTGCTCTAGTAGAGTAACTACTATGGGTATTTACACTAGAGTGATTACACAAAAATTAGACTTTGAAATTAAAATACGTGCTTAACAAGATAGAAAAAATTCAAAGAAAAAAAAATCTCCTCCTTCAATTCTCACATTCTGTATATTAAGTCCATTTGTATAAAACATTAATGTATCAGTAAACATGGGTTTTTATCTAAAATATATACGACGTATAGTTATTTATATTTTATCACTATAATAAAAGTATCATCTATCTATGATTATTTTCTTATTTATAATTTAGTCATGTTAAACCTCTAATTTATCTTTTAAATGTATCATAATTAGTGAGATTTCTCGCGGTTCGTAGAGGCTTTAAGTCGGATTTGGTGCACGCGGTAACGGTACTTGGAACATCAACCAAAAGAGATACGACAAAGAGAATATTTATATGTGTTTCACATTGATTGAAAACCATAAAATCGAACACGGGTACCGCTGTCGACACTCGTTATGGCTTACGGTATATAAAATTATTATATTGCGAATACAACTCCACTTTTAACGAACTTTATTCCATCACGTAAAAAAAACCATAAAAACGAATATGGAACCGCTACCGATATTCAAACGGTATCGTCCCGATTCCTCATGGTAGAGAAAAAATAACTACATTTGACCCGTTCGAATAGCGTTATAAGCAAAATAACAAAATATGCTTTAAAAGTAATTATAAAAACAAAATATTATAATACAGATGGAGTTAATTATAATATAATCTATATATATTCTAAAGTTTAGTTATATGTTCTATTTTAAAACCAAAATTTATGGTTGTTTTAAATGCATCATCCTATAAAAATCCTATTAATTGCATTTAATTTACATTAAATAAATAAGAGATAAGATAAAAAATAAAATAAAATAATTATATATCAATAATCATTAAAATTAATATCAATCAATAACACATTATACTAAATAATATATTATAGATAAAGGTAGATTAGTTTAAAGTTAACTTTGATCTTAATTTTTTTTAATAATTGGTTTAAAGATAATTATTCCAAACTTATGATTATTCTATAAAATGATCTTTGACAAGGTAACCATAAATTTAAATTTCGAAGTAACTAATATATTAAAAGTAGCTCAAATATAATTCGTAATAAAAAACACAACAATATATTTTCAAAGAAAACATATAATAAAAAAATAGGTAAAGGGATCCAAATGATATCAAATATTAAGAACTTATCCATGATATTAGTATCAGAATTTAATAGATTAAGATAAAATTTAAACCGAAAGATCATAAGTATCATAAAAATATCATTAAATTAAAGTTAAAAAGTAAAGAAAAGAATTATTATTATAATATTAAAATAATAAAAATATTTAAAAAACTATATATATTATTAAAATATTAAAATTACTATTTGTACCGATACCAAACAAGACCGTACCGGTATTTTCGATACCAGTACCGGTTGACACCAAGCTTATCCCACCCCGTGATACTAAAAAATCATTAAATTAAAGTTAAACAGTAAAAAAAGGAATTATTATTATAATATTAAAATAATAAAAGTATTAAAATAACTATATATATATATATATTCTAATATATTATTAACAAGATTTTGGTTAAATTAATTAGATTATTATAAATAATAATAATAATTTACAAATAAAACAACACAATTTGCAACAAAGCAATGCATGAAACACCATATTAACATATAGTACAGTACATTAATGCTAGAACCTAATCTATACTATATTATAAAGTATTTCATAAGGATACCAACCAAATTTAAGTAATTACAATCTTTTATATTTATGGTACAACAACTTAATGATGTTAGTAAGGGGTGAAATGGTCTTTCTACATTAATATTAAAAATAAAAAAAATAATTATCTATATCTATATCTATCTATCTATACTATATTATAAAGCATTTCATAAGGATACCAACCAAATTTAAGTAATTACAATCTTTTATACTTATGGTACAACAACTTAATGATGTTAGTAAGGGGTGAAGTGGTCTTTCTACATTAATATTAAAAAATAAAAAATAATTAAATGAGAATATAATCATAATTAATTATAATAATACAATAATAAGTTCGGTACTTAAATGCAATTAATAAACGAAACCTATTGGGATAAACCGCAAAAGCACTCCAAAGGTCCAATTTCAATCAATATATACTATATTATAAAGCATTTCATAAGGATACCAACCAAATTTAAGTAATTACAATCTTTTATACTTATGGTACAACAACTTAATGATGTTAGTAAGGGGTGAAATGGTCTTTCTACATTAATATTAAAAAATAAAAAAATAATTAAATGAGAATATAATCACAATTAATTATAATAATACAATAATAAGTTCGGTACTTAAATGCAATTAATAAACGAAACCTATTGGGATAAACCGCAAAAGCACTCCAAAGGTCCAATTTCAATCAATATGTAATAAATTTGATCGATTAAGGAATCTCCTATCATTGCTATAAATTCACCATTTCACTCAACATCAACTCCTTTGTCTACTATTGTGCGAGTTAGAGTCGAAAAGAAATAGATAAGAAAGAGATAAGTTGATATGAAATTTATTTATCTTGGTGGAAAGGTGTGTTCTTTTATACCCATTTCAACATTTATTCGAAAAAACTTTGGTTTGTTTATTAAAATATTCAAATGGGATAACAGTTTTCTTTTACATAATCTATGAGTTTATATTGATGTTTTATTATGTTTGTGGTGATTTAGTGGTTTTTTTTTTTCAAATTATGATTTTATATTACATATAAAGTATACACACGGGTTATTGGATACAAAAAGACAGACACTTCATACTTTATCAAGGTACCCTTGCATAACTATAGTATCTGGAACCATTTACCAATGTATTGTTTAATTGTTCATAAATTTATAGTCTTTTTCCTTTTTTGCAGCTTCATGTATATGGAGGTGTAAAAGGGTGGGTACGAGAAAAGTTATTCATTTGGAGATAGACATTTATTTGGCCTATTGGTATTTCCTTTTTTAATTTCTACTTTACTATTTTTTTTAAACATATGATGCTTTTGTGTGATTTAATTGATACTATATATAGACAATATAGATGAAGAGGAAATATTTGAGGAGGTATTGTTTGACAGGATTGGGCAACAAACTTTAAGGGCTCGGATGTTTTCAACCCGCGCAAAAGATTTAAATTGATTGAGTTTATCTATACTATCGTATAAAGCATTTCACAAGGGTTCCAACCAAATTTAAATAATTGCAACATATTATGCTTATAGTACAACAACTCAATGAAGTTAGTAAAGGGACAAATTAGTCTTTCTACATGAGTATAAATTGATAAATACAATTAAATTGATAACTTTATAAATTAAGTATTGTTAAATACTTGATAAAGAATTAAATCATTTGACTTAGTTGAACATCATCACCTTCCTCATATTTACATTGCTTTTCCGTTTCAAGTTCTCCGTAACCGATTACTTGATTGAATTTTATAATTAAGTCATTATTATTTGGTTTAGTAATTGCTAAACATCATACAAATAAGGTTACAACCTTTTTTGCAATTTTATCACATAGTTGATGAACATCATATGAAATAAAAATAAAAATAATAATAATAATAATAATTAAATATAAAAAAACTTAATCAACGTTATTATGAATTTAATTATAACTATAAATGGTTTTAAAACTTAAAAGATGCTAACCAATTAGAAACGAAAATTACTAAAAGGTAATTTCATGGGGTATTATTATATATAATACCTAATAATTGCAACAATAATGATTAAATAATGAACTTAATTACAGATGGTTTAAAACTCAAAAGAATGCTCCTTGCATCTTACCTCAAGTCTCATGGAATAAGGTTCAAATGATAACCATTGCATAATTAGGAACCACTTTTTAGCCCTTGGATCGTATTTTGATGGTTGAGATCTTCTTGGCTTATATTTTTTCTAATCTATGAATCATGACCAGGTAATCAAAGGCTAAGAAGTACTTCAAAGTTGTTGAGTAGAGGGGAAGAAGGCCCATATAATACATTTATATGTATAAATAATTCAAAGTTGTTTTTTTTTCTGTATATTTAATTTAGTTTTAGAATGTCATAAATTGAATAGAGTTTAACTTGTTATAAAAGTTGTACGTATTATTGTTGATAAATTTAGTATTTTAGTTTATAACTCTGTTTTATTACTAAATGATTTATTCATTTTAAATGGTTAACTAAGGAAATAAGTTTGTTATTTCTTATGAAAGCCTAATCAGAATAGTTAAAATTTATGTAAGTTTGTTATGTATAATTTGTTTGGTTAATGCGATTACGCCATGCGCCCACACACCATAACCATACATGAACCATAATTTCGGTTAACCTTATGGTTTAACTAAACTAATCTAAGTGTTAAAAATAACTTATCCCTAATGCAAATTAATAGTTACATTACTTTAATCATTTGTGTCAAAAATAATTCCACAAACCCTAGATCATCTGATAATAACAATAAGAAGAAAGCACCGGCCGCACACAAATCTCCGGTATTCGACTGTGATTGCTTCGATTGTTACATGAACTACTGGTTCCGGTGGGACACGTTTGTTAACCGAGAGTTAATTCATCAAGTAATTGAAGCATTTGAAGAAAACCTTACCAGTAGTGAACAGCTTAACTGCCGCGGCCGTAAACCTAACCAGAAGAAAGAGAAGGAGAGTCATCGGAGGTTCGCCGGAAAAGCTTTAAATCCTCCGCCAGAGGTTTCGGTTTCGCCTCCGTACAACGTCTCATTAGTTGAAGAATGTGCAAAGGAAAAACATGAGGTAGTGGAGGAGTCGCCGGAGACGGATGCAACGGCGAGAAGAGGACTTCCGGAAGTGAAAGGGTTGTTTAACTGGCGTTTGTGGGGACTTTGGAGTTCGTGATATTCATCCTTCGCCTCTCAATATATGCTCTCCAATCCATAATTAACTTCTCCCCAATTGAAGATCTTCATCGATTAGGCACACAACTCTCAGACATATATCTTCGATTGATCTCCTGCACAGGCTCGCCATCAGGCTCTCCATCAGTCGGCAACTCAATTGGAATCGTAATTAACTTCTCCCCAATTGAAGATCTTCATCGATTTGGCACACAATTCTCAGACATATATCTTCGATTGATCTCCTGCACAGGCTCTCCATCAGTCGGCAACTTCAATTGGAATCAAAATGGGTCATTTACTTGCTCCTTTAATTACACATCATCCTCCGACTCTCCAGCAACCTTTAAGTGCAATATCTATATCTCTAAGATGAAGATAATGTATGGTAATGAAGATTTGGAGCAGCAAGAGGTAAAAACAGCCCGAATTTTTCCTTTTATAAATTCGATTCGATTCGTGAGTGTTAGTGTGTGTGTTTATATTGATTAGGGTTTCATCAAATGCAATGTGAGGGTTTCCAATCGGTGTTTATACAAATAATATAGAACCCAATTTTTATGTATGTGTATGCAGTGTGTAGTATGGGGTCTTGCTTACCTCATTCAAGGAATAACAATGAAAGACAGGGGTCATTGATTTCGAAAAACTCCGCCCCTTTGTTCGCCTTCTTCCTGATTTTAAGTTACGGTGAGTCAATTTCCTTTTTTCTGATTCTAATCGATTAAGAACTATACGTGGTTAACCAACGAATTGTGGTAGATTTTATGTTTCTATTGCAGTATTTGGATTGAATTGACTGTTGCAATTTAATAATCGTCAGTTATAGTTCGTTTTTTGAATATAGAGAAACACTGACTTATTTAAGGTGTTTGATTTGGGTGAATAGTAGCAATATAAACTGCTATTGTAATTTGGTGTGATATTCAATTCAGTATCAGCAACCTAATCAAATTGTTCCCTAAACATAGAGTAAATGTGTTCACTAGCAAGGTAATAATATGTACTAATTTTCAATTATCAGAGACTTCTAATAAGGAAATATAGCTATTAGGTTATGTCAAGGTAAGCATAGTTTATAAAGAATATGTTGCAGAATAAAGTTAATACAACATTTTAGTAATAAATAATAAACTGCTTTCATCTATAAAAGGGAACAAAACCTGCAATTTGACTTTTAGATGTCAAAACTGAATTTATATGTATATGTGTATGTAGTATAATATATATATATATTTAACATCTATTTTACACCATCTAAAACAATGAAAAAGAAAAAATAAAAATAAAAATAAAAAAATTTGAAAACTGTGACGTCTTTTGAAGAGGGTTGAGAAACCACACGTCCATAGATTTGAAGTTTTGTGAGACCACATGTGGTGGGGCGCAAACCTCTCTCAAAGCGTCTTAAAAACGCGGGGGAACACTGTACCCTCGGGCGTTTTGGGCCTTTTTTGACTGGTAGTGCTACCACAAAGCGCCGAACGAGGAGTGGACTTTGGTCAAAATAACCATGGTCAAACGGCTAACTTTAAAAAAAACGGTTTTTGTTTTAAAAATCTATACTATATTCGCACTTTCGTACCGTGTCACGCACTATCTATATCAGTCGTCGTTCCAGGAAAAAACAATAACTATTATGCATGTCGTGCATCGCACGGGTGTTCCCCCTAGTAATATGATAAAAATGTAAAGAAAAAAACTAAAAAAAAAACTTTAATTAAACCACACGTCCCTTTAGATGACCAAGTATACCAATAAAATAAATAGAAAAACTATTCACAAAGTTTACTAATGGTTATATTATTACTAATACTATTACAAATTACTAATACTAATTGCTAATATTAAATAACTTTTTCAAATTCACAAAAGATGGGCTTCACTGTGGATTGTTTGCATTTGTTTTTTTTTTTTCGTTGGCTTTACAAAATATAAGAGGTATTTGTCATCTTAAATCGCAAATATAAGTTACTAATATTCAAAGAAAAAAAGTTGAATTTGATCTTTGATATTACTAGAACGAAAATTATTTTTTTCTAATACGACTCACTTTAGATATAGGAAAAAAACAAACTATGTAAATTCAGATTTTTTTTAAATTAAGAAAAAAAATAAAATTAAACTCAGTTCCTACTTATCTTAATCCAATAAAAGTTTATTTGATGAGTTAATTAAAAGTATATCACTCTTGATTAATTTAGGAACTCGTTATATCACTCTTGATTAATTTAGGAACTCGTTACATGAAACGCAAACCTCTAGTCCTTTTCAGTTTCTTACGAATAGAATTGGTAATCCGCAAATGACAAATCAGAAACCTAGCCGAGATCAACTGAAGTTGAAACAGATGAAAAATCTTTGATAATCGTAAATTTTGATTTATTTTTCTTGCTAAATCATCATCATCATCATCATCATCATCATCATCATCATCATCATCATCAGTGAATCCCATCAATAGCAAAGCTAAGGTAGGGTCTGAGGAGGGTAGATGTAGACAGCCTTACCTCTACCCCGTAGGAATAGAGAGGCTGCTTTCAGTGAGACCCCCGGCTCGATTGTAGTTTTGTATCAAGCCTTGGACCTAAGACACATAACACATAACACTCAAACAATCGGGACAGAGAATGATTTGTGCATGTACCCCCGTGTCTTTCAGCTATCAACGTCACCACATGATGCATGATTAACCATCCGCCGCTTTTAACGTTATTTTCACTAAATTAGTAAAATAACGTTAAAGTTAGTAGCTAAAGCATTGAGCCACTAGCTAACAAGAGTTAAATAAGAATTAAGTACTAACTAATTAAGCTTTCGACTTAGATTACATATCGTTATTTGAGTGAACTCTAACTTATGTTTGGTTAGATTATTGTAAAAACATTTAAATTAAGTTATTTGTAATTGAACTAGCTTATACAATAAAACCTTGAACTAATTACTAATAAGAGGGAGCATAGTAAATGATTTCCATCATATTCTAAGAACCAAAAATTAGTGAATTCTTATGTATCATCTTTTGTTTTTTTTCCAAATGAAAATATAAAGAAAAGAAAAACTTTTTAAAAGGAAAGTAAAACTAGGTGTGTACTGATCTTTATAATTCCCTATCTTTAACGTGTATTGAGCAACTGTTATAAATAAACTATATTAAGGTGATTATCCACATTCTAACTCCCGTTTGTTCGTGTTCTTTGTATTAATGTAAGAACACTATATATAGAGGTTCTTTGTATTGCATGTTTACATCTCAATAAATACGAATTCCATATTCTATCTTTCTCTCTACAATACATATAATCCTTGTTCTTATCGGTATGTTAGTTGCTAGTAGGTCGTTGTTTCACAACACGTTATCATCACGAATTGTTTTTGGAGTTGATAATATTGTCATAAAAAAGCTGGTGTGGAAATTCAACTGTGGGCTGCAACCAGGTGCGACATAGCCCAAATTTTGGAAAGATATAGTTTTCTCGATCTACGACTGTTGTTCCATAGAATTCAAGAGACTGGTTTCATAAATATCTTAATTCGTCAATCAGGTATTAACTAAATTATCTCTTCAAATATATCTTATGTTAAAATTTCATGAAAACGACTTTGGAGAGCATTGTAAAGCTCTAATGAACGGGTTTGCTAATTGGGAAACTGAACAAAGAAGATGGTGGTGAGGGCTTTCGTTTGGTTTCAAAAGCATAAATGAAAAGAAACAGACACAGATTTTAATACTCCACCGTTTCATGTCTATCACTAATTTATCTCAAATATTATTTTTCTATAAAACCCTATTTTAAAGTTTAAAGTTCTATGAAAATGAGCGTCGGTACATGCAAGCAAATTTTATGTTTTATAAAGAGTTTGATTATTTATAATTTATACTCATGTCCATTTTTTTAGCTTGTAGTCTTTTCAAAAGGAAAAGGAGAATGAAATGCATACAGTAAGCTTTTATTAATATAAATGCTTCATTAATATGAAGATAAATATCAATGGATGTGAATTATATAATTAAACTGATATATATTTAAGACACAATATATATCTATTAAAAAGAGTGACATTTAACAGTTTGTTTTATGGCAAGATTATCATTAGTGTAATTTTGTTGATGACTTAACAACTAAATGCATATAAGTCATTTTATATGGTGATATATATGTTATATTAATATTTGCAACTCTACGGTCATTGATGCAACATGTTGTATATTATCACTATTCTAATAGTATATATTCCTTGCTTGCTATTAGATTGGATAACTATATATAGAATTTAAATAGATGAAATGTTTGTATGATAGTGGATGTTGACATCATCAAAATGGTATGAATACAATTTGATCATTATATGTGATGAATTACTAGAATAAGTTTATCGTATCAAACTGGCATATGTGGTCTATTATTATTGATTTCCCAAGAAGAAATTGTAGCTTCATGATGATGCCAACGAGATTTGAAACTACCATTTTTTCATTAATAACTCAAATAAGTAAATATATAGATAAGAGATAAGGCCTACAATTTTGACTAAGTTGAATATGTGGAAAGATTAATAATGCAACATATAACATATTATTACTTATCTTATAATAGAAACTGATTTGTATATTATTAAGTCACTAGAATACATAATTAATTGTTTTGTACAGCTAGAAGAATTATTCTTGAATATGTAATGTTAAATATTATGTGTGAAATTCTATTTACTTGCAAACACCCATCATATATTATTCATGAGAACTTGATGAGTATGTTTGTTTAAGTCTAAATGTATAGTAATTACTTATCAATACATCGCGGTAAGCTTGTAATGTTAAAGATATGTTTGTGATTGTTGATTGGTTATATATCCTAATAAGCTAATACAATTATTTTTATAAAGTGATGAAACATCTTATTTCATAAGTTTGTATCATAACTCATCTTATTTGATAACACGTTGTAAAGTCATGCATTATATGATGTAACTTTATGTATACACCGTGTTCTTAATGCTATCAGTTTTGAAGGGAACATAATGACCAAGGTTATGGTTTATGATCACAAGTTGTCGTCAAGATTCATTTATTTATAACATGACACTCGAAGTGTCAAACTTCCTAAAGCTTATTATAAATTTATGGAAGCTTGTAAGATTTTGGACCTATATATCTTAATGATTAGGTCATATAACTTTTTAATTGATGTAATGTGATGAGAAGATTATTGATATAGGTTAAACAGAATTTCATTGGCAAACCTCAATTATGCTTTTTAAGTGGTAAGAATATCAAAGAACATAAAAGGTTTGAAATGACCACCATGTATGAAAGTGGTTCGAATCCATCCCGTGTAGCGAATGTGATGATATAATGGTCAGTGAAAGAGTCGTAATCATGTACAAAAGAAAGGCTAGTGTAATGATGTCACCATGAAAGTTGTGTGGTTATAATCAATTCCCTGGTGTGAATGTGATGATGTAATAATCAATGTAAAGTTCATGATCATGGTAACTGGGGAAATTTTTATGATGCTCATATTAACAATAAGATCAACCATGTTAATAATCATGTTGTATATTATCACTATTCTAATAGTATATATTCCTTGCTTGCTATTAGATTGGATAACTATATATAGAATTTAAATAGATGAAATGTTTGTATGATAGTGGATGTTGACATCATCAAAATGGTATGAATACAATTTGATCATTATATGTGATGAATTACTAGAATAAGTTTATCGTATCAAACTGGCATATGTGGTCTATTATTATTGATTTCCCAAGAAGAAATTGTAGCTTCATGATGATGCCAACGAGATTTGAAACTACCATTTTTTCATTAATAACTCAAATAAGTAAATATATAGATAAGAGATAAGGCCTACAATTTTGACTAAGTTGAATATGTGGAAAGATTAATAATGCAACATATAACATATTATTACTTATCTTATAATAGAAACTGATTTGTATATTATTAAGTCACTAGAATACATAATTAATTGTTTTGTACAGCTAGAAGAATTATTCTTGAATATGTAATGTTAAATATTATGTGTGAAATTCTATTTACTTGCAAACACCCATCATATATTATTCATGAGAACTTGATGAGTATGTTTGTTTAAGTCTAAATGTATAGTAATTACTTATCAATACATCGCGGTAAGCTTGTAATGTTAAAGATATGTTTGTGATTGTTGATTGGTTATATATCCTAATAAGCTAATACAATTATTTTTATAAAGTGATGAAACATCTTATTTCATAAGTTTGTATCATAACTCATCTTATTTGATAACACGTTGTAAAGTCATGCATTATATGATGTAACTTTATGTATACACCGTGTTCTTAATGCTATCAGTTTTGAAGGGAACATAATGACCAAGGTTATGGTTTATGATCACAAGTTGTCGTCAAGATTCATTTATTTATAACATGACACTCGAAGTGTCAAACTTCCTAAAGCTTATTATAAATTTATGGAAGCTTGTAAGATTTTGGACCTATATATCTTAATGATTAGGTCATATAACTTTTTAATTGATGTAATGTGATGAGAAGATTATTGATATAGGTTAAACAGAATTTCATTGGCAAACCTCAATTATGCTTTTTAAGTGGTAAGAATATCAAAGAACATAAAAGGTTTGAAATGACCACCATGTATGAAAGTGGTTCGAATCCATCCCGTGTAGCGAATGTGATGATATAATGGTCAGTGAAAGAGTCGTAATCATGTACAAAAGAAAGGCTAGTGTAATGATGTCACCATGAAAGTTGTGTGGTTATAATCAATTCCCTGGTGTGAATGTGATGATGTAATAATCAATGTAAAGTTCATGATCATGGTAACTGGGGAAATTTTTATGATGCTCATATTAACAATAAGATCAACCATGTTAATAATCATGTTGTATATTATCACTATTCTAATAGTATATATTCCTTGCTTGCTATTAGATTGGATAACTATATATAGAATTTAAATAGATGAAATGTTTGTATGATAGTGGATGTTGACATCATCAAAATGGTATGAATACAATTTGATCATTATATGTGATGAATTACTAGAATAAGTTTATCGTATCAAACTGGCATATGTGGTCTATTATTATTGATTTCCCAAGAAGAAATTGTAGCTTCATGATGATGCCAACGAGATTTGAAACTACCATTTTTTCATTAATAACTCAAATAAGTAAATATATAGATAAGAGATAAGGCCTACAATTTTGACTAAGTTGAATATGTGGAAAGATTAATAATGCAACATATAACATATTATTACTTATCTTATAATAGAAACTGATTTGTATATTATTAAGTCACTAGAATACATAATTAATTGTTTTGTACAGCTAGAAGAATTATTCTTGAATATGTAATGTTAAATATTATGTGTGAAATTCTATTTACTTGCAAACACCCATCATATATTATTCATGAGAACTTGATGAGTATGTTTGTTTAAGTCTAAATGTATAGTAATTACTTATCAATACATCGCGGTAAGCTTGTAATGTTAAAGATATGTTTGTGATTGTTGATTGGTTATATATCCTAATAAGCTAATACAATTATTTTTATAAAGTGATGAAACATCTTATTTCATAAGTTTGTATCATAACTCATCTTATTTGATAACACGTTGTAAAGTCATGCATTATATGATGTAACTTTATGTATACACCGTGTTCTTAATGCTATCAGTTTTGAAGGGAACATAATGACCAAGGTTATGGTTTATGATCACAAGTTGTCGTCAAGATTCATTTATTTATAACATGACACTCGAAGTGTCAAACTTCCTAAAGCTTATTATAAATTTATGGAAGCTTGTAAGATTTTGGACCTATATATCTTAATGATTAGGTCATATAACTTTTTAATTGATGTAATGTGATGAGAAGATTATTGATATAGGTTAAACAGAATTTCATTGGCAAACCTCAATTATGCTTTTTAAGTGGTAAGAATATCAAAGAACATAAAAGGTTTGAAATGACCACCATGTATGAAAGTGGTTCGAATCCATCCCGTGTAGCGAATGTGATGATATAATGGTCAGTGAAAGAGTCGTAATCATGTACAAAAGAAAGGCTAGTGTAATGATGTCACCATGAAAGTTGTGTGGTTATAATCAATTCCCTGGTGTGAATGTGATGATGTAATAATCAATGTAAAGTTCATGATCATGGTAACTGGGGAAATTTTTATGATGCTCATATTAACAATAAGATCAACCATGTTAATAATGTGATGACTATACAATGATCATTGTAATGGTCGTGATCATGATAAATGAGGAAAATTGTAATGTGATCATATTAATAATGAGATTGACCATTAGAGGTGCAACGATGATCATGTTAGTAAAAGATCAAACTATCAGAAATTATAAGATAGCCAAGCTAATAATGAGATCGAATATCAGTATTATAATGATAGTCAAGATGAGATCGACCACCAAAAGTGGTAAACTAAGGAGTGATTACAGAACATGATGGCTTGAACTTTGAAGTTATAATACATTCTTTCATATCTTATGTTTTGTATTACATACGTGCAAGTAATACATATACAATCATAAACCAGAAGTTTATGGATCATAATTATTTAATTAGTTGGCATGACTGGTTAGACCACACCGAGTCAATGATGATGTGAAACATAATGAAGAACTAGAAGATTCTTCAAGATAATAATTAGCATGTAATGTTTGCTCTCAAGGGAAATTATATATTTGCAAAATAAACGAGGGTGTGTATACCTAAATATTCTTGAAGCGATTAAAAGATATGCATATCCCAACACGATACCATTTAGTGTTTTAAATCGATGCATCGTCTAAATGGTTATCAAATCCACAACCTGAAGCTTTAGTGATTGTGGCTTAGCTAATGTGATAGCAAGCATATTAATCCGGATTAGTATATTTATTTGTTAATAGTGAATTTGATTCCCAAGTTATTAATGATCATTGGAATAAGCGTTATTGTGATAACTGGATGTCTACTATTGGTTACAAAGCCAATAATCATGAGAGGAGCAAAAGTTCATTTAGGTACATGTAATTTTATATATAGTACCATCAATTCACATCAAACCAATAAGTTATAGTTCTCCCCATACAGTTGGTTTTTGGTCAGAACCAAAGATGTCTCATCAAAGATTTTGGTTGTGCGACATATATTGAAACTCATCCACCACACCGCACAAAAATGGGACTTCTAAAAAGTTTGAAAATATGTTGGGTATAAATAATCGTCTATACTTAAAGCCATTAGTGAGAAATTTGTTTATGGCTCATTGGTTTTCATTTAGTGAATGAATGTTTCCAACATTAGGGGGAGATAACAAGCAGTTGGAAGTGAAAAGTGAAATGAATTACCATGTCATCTTGATCCTCAGACTATAAATTATGAACTAGAAGTTTAAAGTATAATTCATTTACCAATATTAAAGAACAAATTACCAGACAAGTTCACTGACCTAAATAGAGCGACTGAGTAAGTCACATAATTAACTGCTTACGCTCCAGTTATATTTGTGTCCCAAGAGGACAACCACATATTTTGTAATAAGTCTATTGCACGTCTGAAGCGTGGTAGACTAGTCGATTCCAATAATAAAATTCCTCGAAAACTGGAACAAGTAATTAAGATGGTCAAGTCGAGGTTATAGGAATAGGATCTTCTGCAGAGACATTAGACATGATGGTTCAAGAAGAACCTCAGGTACCTGAAAATAAAGAGATCTCGATGAGTTGTATCATGTCTAAGATATGTATGTAATCGAAATAAAAATCGACGTCGTTATACTTTTAATGTAGCGCTTAAAATGATTAATGATGAGGATCAAGATTTAAGATCTGCCTATGAATGAATATTAAGAAATGATCGGCCAAAATTTGAAAGACGCAAATAAGGCAAAGCTGAATTCTCTAATGACATGGAAAGTATCTGGACCAACAGTACATACAACTGAAGTTGTAAAATATGTTGCACATAAACGGGTCTTTTATGCGAATTATGGGAAAATCAAATTGAGTGATATAAAGAAAAATTGGTGGCACAATAATTTTTGTAAAGACCTATGATTGATTATGAGGAGACGTTTTCTCCAGTGGTGGATGCATTGACTTTCCAATATTCTATTAGTTTGGTAATATAAAGAGAGAATTGATATTCATCTTATGAATGTTATGTATCACTTAATACTAAAAGTTTACATGAAAGTCCCGAAGGATTAAATTATGTAGGTCATGTAAAGTAAGTTCTCGAGAACAATGTGAACATTTATGCATATTCGAATTTGAATAGGCTATGATTATTTTACATGTTGGATATAATTGGAACTCCTGATGAGTTTCTAAAGCAATTGAGTGCTTAAAAAGTTAATTGAAACATCTTAACGATGTAATACTTGTGCAGCAAGAAACATACATAGAAAACTTGTACCCGGTGATTGTGATATCTCAAATAGTGTACACGCATGGTACAATATGGGTTTTGGAGATAAAAGCAAGTGTTCATGGCATTTTTGCATATGATATAGATATCAATGTGTTAAATGGGCAAATTTATGTAGCAAAACTTCTAAAGAGTGAAAGCACATGCATATTTGGATAAGATGGAAAGAATTCCCTCATGGATTGATAATGCTAGAAGCATTAATGATGTCAAAAACCTCAAGAACGTACTATATCAAGTTCATAGAATATGTATGGACTAAAATAGTTAAATCGAGTGTTATACAACTCGAGATATTTGCATAAAGAGGGATATAAGTTTGATTAAATTAGCCATGTTTTATTGACGTTTTACATTTAAAAGTTCACTATAATCGCAGTTTACAGTGATGATGTCTAGGCATCATCGAGAGAAATTGTCGAGCTTTTAGAGGGATAATTTTTGAATGACCTTGGCACGGTCTAATTATTACTCGAACTGTAGTTCGAGTATATATGTAATTATATTTTACTAATCCCTCAAGTACATCTAGAAGATGATGTTTGTATATTTTAGTATGGACATAGTTGAACCTTAAAGTATGTTAAAGGCTGTTAAGTCATTTGTTATAAGAAATGCTTATTATCATCTCCTACCAAAGTAGAGATTCTCATTCTAGAAGTACCACCGTCAAATGCATAAGTGCATTAATATGTTTTGCTAGCTATGTATGGTTATAATATCTTTCACTTGAGCTTATTGTCATGATATAACCTTTGTCAAGCGAAGAGACATTGGAATGAGTTCAAAGAAATATTTCAGGTATAAACGATATTTGATTATATTTTACTAACCCATCAAACAAGTTTGGTTAGTCTTGTAGATGCAGGAATGTAACAAAACACAGTCGCGGACATATGATATTTTTTAGAAGGAGGCACCTAAAGTCTCGTTAGAAGATTATACAACATTCCTCAACATAAAGGATTGCACAATAAGGGATCAAGCAACAAATCATTCGCTACAAAGGCTTTATTCGACTTTCAAGGAAGATGGACACACGTTACTTAAATGATACATGTTAAAATGAGGGGGAGACTTATTCAAGTTGCACTCTTTTTCCCTTGACTAAGTTTTGTCCCATTGGGTTTTCTTCGTAAGGTTTTTAATGAGGCAACATACCTGATCCAAAAGTATCAGGGGGAGAAAATGCGCGCTGCGCTCTTTTTCCCTTAGTTGAGGTTTTGTCCCACTGGGTTTTCCTAGCAAGGTTTTTAACGAGGTAGCACCACCAAGCGTATAATACATTGTTTTCTTTTATCACGTGGATAGTCAAGGGGGAGTGTTATAAATAAACTATATTATGGTGACTATCCACATTCTAACTCCCGTCTGTTCATGTCCTTTGTATTAATGTAAGAACACTATATATAGAGGTTCTTTGTATTGCATGTTTATCAATGAATACGAATTCCATATTCTATATTTCTCTCTACAATACATATAATCCTTGTTCTTATCAGTATGTTAGTTGCTAGTAGCTCGTTGTTTCACAACAGTAACAATATTTTGTAACATAATTTTATACTCTTACTATACATCTAAGATAAGATTAGTAAGACAAAAAAATGTAGACACATAATCATTAGTTCTACAAAATGTAATAAACGTATTTACTTAATTTTTAATCTTAAACAAATATGAGTTGTCACATAGGTGTTTTCTTATGGCCTGTAAGACAGAATATATAGTCAAAATTTGAACTTTATATATCAAAAATAATTATTCCACTAAAATATACTTTATTTTTAGTGTATTCCGTTATGCTATAATACGATATTTCATCTATGGAAACATTATTAAATGACAACTCCTCCTCATAAACTACATCAAGGTTTGTCTCACCCCCTATGTGAGACTATTTCTCATCCAAATCACTTATTTAGTTCCAATTTTAGTAGCTTGTATTGCATCACACACACAAAAATGAGCATCGATTCTTTATTTATCTTAGCTCTATTTTGCACACGAATTTCTTCGTTACCAAGCTCCCACATAGGATAAGACAAAACCAGAAAAGAATAACTATATTAATCGTAGTTCCATATAGTTATATATGTCCAAAGCTGAAGAAAAATAAGTTTCTTGTATTATGAAAAACTCAATATTCATAAAATTTCTAACAATCCACCACTTTAATGGAGATCGAAACTAATAAACAAACCTCATGGTGTAATTTCAACAATTGAGTCTTGCATAGGATATGTAGGTGTTACCCTTTGAACATTCCCTTGTGATGTATACTTAGCTTACTAGATGTAAGTAGAACTTGATGTGTTTGAACAGATGGATATTATTATAAACAACGATACATTTATGATTCCACAAATTACACCCACCAACTCCATTTGAAACGACAACCCCATTTTTCTCTCCACAAATCATTTAAAGCATCAGTGTTAGTTTGAGTTACCTCAAATCATTATCACATGGTAAATTAGGTTAGGTTTCCCTCATGTTTTCTATTCCATGGGTTTAAGTCTCATTCCTCTTCACGAAATATAAACTGCCACTCTGCTTAATGTTATCCTTTGACTTCACATAGTCAATAGTAATAACCATTTTTTAGAGAAATTGTCGTATCATATTGTGTATTCGTCGAATGTGTCTTAATTTCCCATTATACATTAAGCTATGAGCTCTGTCGGTCGCTCATTAACTATCACAATGTCAACATATTGTCGTCCAAGGTTGTTTCATCCAAGAATATCTTCCATAAACTAACATAGCAATTTTTCCTATTCCCCGAATCTATTAAAGGTGACAAACTCATTATCCATCGTAGATCAAGCTACATCAGTTTTCTTGGACAAATTCTAAGATATGAGTACACCTCCAAGTGTGAGCACATACACACTTGTTGATCTAGAATCTTTTATATCTCATATCGAATTCGCATCATACTATCCCTTGATCACTGTTGAATATTGGGTATAATGCAATACATATTACCAAGTGTATCTCAAGTATAAAAGTAATATTTTCTTACTTATTATGTGTTCTCACTCAAATTACTTGTATACCTACCTAATCTACTCATAGTGTATGCTAAGTTAGGTCTAGTATAAGTCATAAGATATGTTAGACTATCAGTGACCCTTTTATACTCTAATTAAGCAAAACTTTTACCTCTATTCTTTGATATATGGTGGCTGGTATCAATTGGAGTTCGACCTATATTCATGTCCTTAGAACAAAATTTCTTAAGGGTTTTATCCATATAATGAGTTTTAACTTAACATACATCTAATTCGGGTTCGACTGATCTTCATACCAGGTATCGCATCCGCTAAATCCATATTTTTTATATTGAACTTATCTTTTAACATATCTTTAGCAGATTTGATCAATGATAAGGGTGTCATTTACAAAAAGCCACAGGATAACATAACCTCTAGATGAGTTTTGACATAGACACACTTATCGTGCTCGTTTATTTTGAATCCAACGTCAAGCAAGCATGACATGATCAACCTTTTAGAGTCATTTTTTTGGAGCTTGATTTAATCCATATAGTGACTTTTTCATACTTTTCTTTCTTTACCACAGGCGGAGAAGCCCTCGGGTTCCTCCAAGTAAATCTCTTATTCTAAGTTCCCGCTTAGAATAGCAATTTTAATATATCTTTGGTAAACGTCCAAAGTTCTTAAAGCCACAATATAAAAAGTGTCATCCTTTTGGTGTTTGTTCGTGTCATTGAAGAATAAGTACCAAAGTAGTCAAGACCCTCTTTTTGTCTAGCCTCTTTGACCGCTAACATTGCCTTGGTTTTTTTTACCTAATGATATGTTACCTCTATTTCGGAATAGTTAATGTGAAGGGCAGATATCCATCGACTAACATTAAGATTTGTTATTCTATTTTTTCAATCTCACTTGTAAAATATAATATAATATTACATAATAAAAATACACAATTTGGTGTTTATTCGTTTCATTAAAGAGTGAGTACCAAAGTAGTCAAGACCCTCTTTTTTCATCTAGACTCTTTTACCACTAAACTTGCCTTGTTTTTTTTTACCTAAGGATATGTTAACTCTCTTTCGGAATAGTTAACGTGAAGGGCAGATATCCATCCATTGTAAAATATAATATAATATAATATTATATAATATCTTAAAAATACACAATAGTAACTGACGTGATCGGGTGTGTATATAAAAAGATGGTTATTTTTAGGTTGTTTTATGCACTAGTTCAAGTTTTAATATTTATAAAAACATGATATCATCTATATCTCTAATAAAGCAAACCATTGGGGGACACATGTCACCCTATGGTTAATGCCAAATATGCAGCCACATAAGCATACATATGGCATATATCAAATGAGAGGACATGTGGCATTGCTCATAGACTAGGATTGGAGAAGGCTTCTTGTGTACGCTTTCTCTATACTCTCTCTCTCTCTCATTCTCTCTTTAATCGTTCCTCTTCTATACTCTCTCTCATCATCGTTCCTTTTTTCTCTCTAGAGATTGAAGAGATTCAACAGGTTTGGAATCATCATTTCATATGTGTTCTTCCAATCGATTCGACCATCAGGTACATCTTCTCATAATTTTTGTTCCAATCGGCTTCGGATCTAGGGTTTTATCTCTCTGAAGATCGTCAGCGACTACCTTCAATCGAAGTTTTCAGTCATCATTGAACAATCCGTTCTTTAATTTCTTTAATCTTTTTCAAACCCTAAAAACTCTAGCCGCATAGAGATTGAAGAGATTCAACAGGTTTGGAATCCACCTTTCATATGTGTTCTTCCGATTGATTCGACCATCAGGTACATGTTGTCATAATTTTTGTTCCAATCGGCTTCGGATCTAGGGTTTTATGTTGAATTGGACTTCTGACTTATTTCTGACTGTTGTTTAATTACCAAACTATATAAACGAAGATGGAGTATGTTCACACGCAGAAATACGATTGTCTTCGTTTTGGTATAATTACATAAATTCTTCTTTTTTCTTGTGTGTGTTTGATTATGCGAAATACGATTCCTTCATATGTTGTTTTTTTACAGAAATCGATCGATGATTATGCGAAGTCTGTTTGATTGTAAGTTGTTATGGATCTTTGTTGCGTTGTTTATGATTGATTTTCATAATTTTACCAAAAAAGCTAATTTTTCATGCTTTCGGATTAAATAGATATCATGTTTTCTTTGAAATTGTCTAATGTAGTTAAAAGAAACCTAATTTCCTAGGGTTTCGTGATGTTCTTAATCCTAATGGATTATAACATCGTATGGATTTAGGATTTTTTTTTTAATAAAAATAGTCTGTTACAACTTGGAATGAGTATTATGTTGTTTTTATTCGTTCACATTTGATTATATTAATGTTAGATCTATTGTATTGTGTATTATGTTGTAGTTTGATTTTTGGTATAGAAATGTAATAATTCATTATATATGGGTGTGACCGACATGGTTGTTTTGATATTCATGTTAACGAGTTATTTTATTGAATTAACCATCTGTTTGATCATGAGGTTGGGAATAACGAATATTTCGTGTTTTTTTATACAGGCTGTGAACCAAAAGATTATAGAGGCTTTTTTCAAAGTTTTGCGAGAAAGGGTTCAATTGGTATTTTTCATTCCATGGCCATATTTATACATTTAATGTTTTGTTTATTGATTTATTTTCTTTTTGTTATCAAGGTACTTCCTAAAGATTATGTCCAAAAAACATGAATGGGTCGTTGTTGAATGATCAGTTCATACTCAACTTTAATGGAATGCGCTCATGGGTTCTTAGATATAAGAGGGTTAATGAGGTGTTAATGAGGATATAACAATTACTGATGGTTGGAAAACCATTGTTGATGACCTTGGTTTGAAGCATGGTTTTTTATTGGACTTTACACCATTTGAGTCGTATGCTGAATTCATGTTAACTGCATTGAATGTTGATTTTGTTATTGTTTTCAAGTCACGGAAGAGGCATTTAACGTTTCAACTACTTGAAATGATACATCAGGCACCGGAAGTGGGATCTTTACCAAGTGGAATGGTTATATTTTTCTCTCTAAACTGTTGTATTCACGCCTTTCTATTTAAATTCAGGGTTGGATTCTTACGGTAGCCGGGATTACTATAGCTCTTTGCGCTGCACCATTTACTGCCTTCTTGAATTCAATCGCAATTGCTGTTTGGCCTACTTATGTAGCAGTCGCTATCTCAGAGAGCGTTCGGAGGGTTTGTTTATCTATTTCCTTGAAGCTATAGATTCGCTTCCTTAACTTAATTTCTTGATATCGTTTCGCAAGTGGTAACATATGTTGTAAATAGGCCAGGAAGAGAATTACTATTTACTGTCGTCTCACAGGATGAGACCGTTCGGAAGGTTTATTTATCTATTTCCTTGAAGCTCATATGGACTATTCCGTCTGTTGGTTCACATTGTGGTCTAAACATGGCAGGTTTGCAAGGTTTGGAGATTCTTTAATGGATTATAACATCAAAAAATGCCTATAGCTCCAAAGGGACATACATGAAGCTCAAGAGCAATTTGCCCTAGAAAGAGTTCTTCTTGCCATGATTGGTGTTGTTGGCACATAGAGATTGCTCTACTTTTCAAGAAAATTCTACACGGCTTTTTGCTTGCGTTGCCTTGTGCCATGGACTAAATATGGTATTTAAGAGTAAAAAATTATTCTTTTTTTTTTTTGCTTTTTTATCTTCTAACGCATGCATGCTATATAAACTAAGTTGGTAAAATAATGGGTTCGGTAATGGGTTAAAAAGGTAACTTTGGTATGTGTTGAACGAGTCGTATTGGGATGACTTGAAAAGTTTTTCTTCCAATAGTAAGTGATTTGCTTGAAGGACTGAGATTTTTTTTTAAAGTTTTGGGTTGACCTTAAGGTTACAAATGAGCGTGTTCGGTTAGACGGTCTGAGTTTTGTTGCCTTGATACCTTTTTTTTGTCTAATAGGTGTATTTTTGTTGCTTATAACTAATGTGCAAAGTATGATTATAAAAGTGCATTATTTCAGTAATACACTTTGTTGGCGTTCAAGAGTTAACCATTTGATAGGAACCCTTAATGAAATTTATGATTCTACCTTGACCATTTAGAGATAAAATGTAACTCAAATCAACTCATTTGTCAAAGTTGTCAACTTTGTGACATTCTGTATGCTAGATGGGCTATAGCTAATGGAATATGATGATTTTGTGTGCTAGATGGGTTGTATCTAATGGAAATTGACTGGATTTTGTGGCTTAGTGGTTATTGGGTTTTGTCAGGCTCGCCTATTAATTGGAGAAACAAATACACAGCCTCGGATGGAACCATTAAGGATCCTAAGAAAGAACTAACCCGTTTAGAGGATCTTGCTAGACGCTTGTGTTGGAAAAAAAATTAAAGGAAAAGGCCCGAATGCTAGGCCCGGTGGTTATTGGGTCCTGTCAGGCTCGCCTATCGTGTTTGTTATTGTTGCACCAGTAAGTATCAAAGTTGATTTTGGAGGAAACTGAGGGCATGTTGTGGGCGACCCTTATAAGGGCATAAAGGTAATATATTTTTATGATGTTTTTAGCTTAGACCATATCTATCAGAACCGATATCGTTATGATTGTTTAAGTGAAAAAATGCAGGACGTATGACGTTTTTTGCAATCTTACGAAATCAAAACCTAATTTTTACTAGGCATTACTGGGCACTTCTTTAGCTTCATCATACTAGAGGTATCTGCTTACAGAAGTGAAAGTAGGTCTTGAAGTTGATAATGGTGCGTCAAACTCTGGTGAGAAGATTACTAAAGCAAAAAGATCATGTTCTTTATAGTCAAAGAACCTTCAAATGTCAGCAACAAGTCATTCTACCAAAATTATTCATGTTCAAGCTGCAGGAGCTGGTGATTTTTGTACCTTCCAATATGCCTTTTTGGAGGTTATTCTGCTGATAGGGTTCAACAATGGCGCTGTGATAACTTTCTTGCTTTGACATACTTCAATCGGGATTACAACTCCTTTGCCAATGGCTCATCGAAGGTATTACATTACTAAATCTGGATTACTAAGGTTCTTGAGAGTCATGAAACTGTTTTTTTTTTTTTTTTTTTTTTTTTTTTTTGAAGGTTCTTGATAGGATGCAAGTGAGTTCTATGTTTATATGTATAAGGTTCTCTGAAATTGGTTGCTCAGCGCCTATCAGACATGAAGGGGACATAACATATGCAACTGCGAGTTGTGAATGAAGTTTTCCGATTCAGTGAGGCGTTCTGTATCTTTCTTCCTACCTTTTGAGAAAGAGTTACTCACAGGTAATTTTACACATATAATAAAGCCAAATAACTGATATTTCAAACATGATTAAGAAGGCTATGTTTTTACAAAAATACTAATTAAAATTTCGCATTCAGATGGTTTTTTTACTTTTGAATTTTTATTGACAGATTTGGTCACAGCTTCCATATTTGAAATCCTTTTACCATTCCTTTCATTAAAGGATTTTTATACCCATTTAACCCGTTAGGGGACTATTTATGACCCATTGGAGGTTTGAAATTGTCACTTATAATAACACACTAACAACAACAATGAATATGTAAGCATCTGAATCTTAATTTATTCATGAGGTTATTTTTTTCTAAATAATTATGTGTAACCTTGTAACCTTTTGACTTTGATTATACGTGTTATTATGCCAATCAGAGATGAGTGATCTTTGTTCTCCTGTGATTATGCTTCTTGAAGATGAAGCAGATGTAATTTGGTGCTTTGAACGTCCAATGGCTGAGATGGATCAAAAGTCATAAAAGGTCCACTCTTTAATGCCGGAAACATCTCAAGTGGCTTTGTGCTTATAATCAGATGAACATTGTAATATATAGTGCTTTTATCGTACTTGGGAAAAATTATTTTGTAGAAGTAAAAAAATATCCAAAGAAAAATGTTTATGGTCAACAAATAATTGGATTTTCATTCTTTTTTTATCGGCTAAATGTTACACTCTCAGTTCCCTTTAACCCTTAATTCCACCTTTACCTTACACTTGCAAGGATTTGAACCCAAAACTTAATTCCACCTTTACCTTACACTTGCAAGGATTTCAACCCAAAACCTCAATATATGTGTTGGTGCACCTTTTTGTGTCTGTAACTAGTCTTGTTTATCGTTGTATTTTGTACGGTCTTTTAACGTTTATCGAGTCTGTATTTGCCGTCGACCAAGTCGGATATCCTCCTATCCGCTTGTGTCCGACTTATTTGTCTCTTATTGGTATGTAATGTATACAAACAATGCATGTTGCATGTAAGGGTAAAAATGTCATTATTATTGTGTTTGTATGAGGTTTGCTGCAACTGTCTGTTTGCAGCAAACATGTCACAAAATGCAGCCTTCGACGAAACAGAGTTGTTTCGTCGAACACCTCTCGACGAAACGGCCATGTACCAATGACATTCTGTTTCGTCGACATCAGTGTAACAACTCTCACTAAAATTAATACTTAGTAGGTTAATTATCTATTAAGAAAACCTTAATTGAGAAACCCAAGTAATTCTGCACTAACCCTAAAATTTTCAGAACAATCGGAATCAGGATCAGGGCCCCTTAAACTCAGGGGGGGGGGGGGGGGGGGGGGGTAAAACCTAGTCGGTAATATCCTTACAGTTTGCTGTCAAAAATTTAAAATAACGCGAAACCAACTCACCCAAGCTACCTGGACACGAAGCAACCCTATGCTAGACTAGGGTCTCTCGCGCCACGCGACGCGCACATGAGAACCTTTCGCGTGGCGCGAGGGGGAACATTTTTTGGGTATAAATACAGGGCCTTGGGACTTGAATTTTGTCTTTGAAACGACGTAAATTCAGTTTACGTAGACTAAGTTATAGTTCGATTAATACACAAACACACACTAATCTCGAAACGCTGCCGCAATCAGGGTAATAACTCGATCGCTATTACGATTCAACGTCCGATCGATTATAACTATCCAACGATTGTTTAAGTGCCGCTCAAATTGAGTTTATACTTTATTAATTCATCGTGATTTCGACTTGAATGTTTGAGTACTGCTCGAATTCGGACTATACTCTGTCATTCGTTGTGAATCCGCTGAATTGTTAAGTATTGCACTAATAAATCGTTGTGAGGGTTTAATCTCGTGAATTGTCGTAACTGCTGTATTAGTTACTAACCTGTTGTGTGTGCATTGTTATTTAAATTAGGTTAATCAAGGCTAATCAGTAGGCTTATATTCTGCTCGTTAAATCTACAATGTGAGTCATTCTCTTTTTATCAACTGTTTTACAATACTCCAAAATTATTTTCAAAGTTATAATTACAGTGATTAAGTTTATGTAATCACCAAATTACAGCCGGTATGTGGGGTATTGTGCACAGTATTGCAGTTTTATCACTTTAGGTGGGCGAACCTAAATTTAGTGATATTCGTCATTCATTGGGGCAGCCAATGGTGATATGACCACAGTCACCGAAAAGAGTCGAGTGACAAATACTGTGGGTAGTTGGTTTGATATCAGAAACATTGTAATCTCTTAATACTGTGAATTATAACAAACGAGTCGTTTTAGTAAAACTGAATGATTCACTCAGTATTTCCCTGCTGACAAAACCTTTTTCAAACATGTTTCAGGTGATCTGTTGTGAGCACAGGAAAAGTGCCGTGGAGCACTACAAGCTTAGAAAAGTGGCTCAATGTAAATAAATAAAGAAACATGTTTTAAGAAATAAAGATTTCTCAGTGAAATCACTTTATTGTAAATTATGGGATTTATCCCTATATTATATATAAACGAGCAGTTTTAATATTAATCGATCCTGTTTAAAAAGACTTCCGCTGTCACTTAATTAGATACCATCGGATTTCCTGCCTCGCGGCTTTGGACCGGGTCAAACCGGGGCCAAGGGCCGTGACAGGAAAAGGTGGTATCAGAGCCACTGATTTAAGCTTACTATTGATTTTAGCCTATTAAAATAATTGAGAGATACTTAGGAAATTTAATTGCCATTCTGTGAAAATATGTTTTATTAACTGATTAATTGTTGAGTTACAGTATGGGTAAACAAAAGATTTCTGCTATCTACCACAAATTAGATACTGCACCCACAGAGAAAGGAACCTCTTCCTCCAAACACCCAGCAGATCTGGAAGAAGGGATTTTTGTCCGTAAAGCAAATTATGAAAATCCTCTTACCCAAGATAAAAGAAATTTGATTCTTAGAAAGGGACAGGAGAAAATAAAGAAACCCCAAGTCAAGAAAGTGAGGTTTAATTCAGAAATCCAGGAATTAGGCAATAGGTCACCTTGGGAAGACACATTAGATGAAAAATGGGCAAACCTTTATATGCTAGCTACCGTAGCAGAGAATGCAAACCTCTAAAAATATCAATCAGCCTGGTCTAGTAGAAAATTAATCTCCAGTAAATAAATAAAGTATAGTGTGTTCTCTTTCCTGTAGTCTTTTGTACAAATCCGTATGCAATAAAACTTTAATGTTTATTGTAAAACTTTGTTCCAAAGTTTTAACTTAGCATTTTTGTGCATTTTGCATATATGCTATCCAGCATGAGTGGGATATCGGAAGCATTTCAGAATCTCAACCTCTACCCAGTACCAATTGAAGTCTCCCACGACTTTACTGGTTATATTGCTGACATAGAGGAACCTCTGGAATTCCAAGCTCCACCGCTGAAAAAAGCAAAACTTAAAAAGAAAAGAAGATATGTAGGATGGAGGAAAGTGCGCAGGAGAAAGCCAGTTACTAGAAAACTCCCCAAAATAGAAAACCCTATAGATAAACAAAAAGGAATAGAAATCGGAGAGAGTTCTAATCCAGCAGAGATAGAAATCAGGAAAGATTCTAAACAAAAAGGAATAGAAATTGGAGAGAGCTCCAGACAATCTGAAGAAATCACATTTCAAGACGAAATAGACCGTCTACTGGCAAATTGTGATGTTATTAGCCCTATCCATAATAATCTATATCCTTACATAGAAACCCAACTTCCTGTAAATCTGGAACCAGCTATTCCAGACCCACTAATCCACACTCGACCTTTAGGCCAAATGGAAGAATGGTGGACAAATGACTGGCAATTCGAGAATATCATCAACAGTCCTTATTCTTTCCTTCCACAGTTTGATCCAGAACCTATCCCCAATCCTCCAATGAGCAACGAAAACATAGCCGAACTCCGTCAGTTCGGTGAAGAGCTGATAGGTACAGGGAATAGGATCCAGGAAATGGGGGAACAAATTTCCTGGAAATACGACGAAAGGGAGCGTCGCTACTAAACTGCCAGTTGACCAAAGAATAGTGGGGTTGGGAAGAATGTCTGTATAATAATAATAATAGCTAAATATAACTCTGTAAAATGGGAAATAAAACATTGTAAGATAAACAGTGTGTATGGATGCCTATATAATATATAAAGCAAAATAGAAGTCGAAATATCGACAATTTTGGATATATATCTGTATTACAAGATTTTATGTGATTCTGTGTAATTGTTTATTTACAATCATTTGATACTAATAGTTATAATTATAATAATTATCAGATGGAAAACGCTAGTAATGAACCAGTTAATGAAGGGAATCAATCTGAACAAAATCAGGAAAACCAGTATATGACTAGACAAGATATTGAGAACATCGTCACTCAAGGGATAGCTAATGCTATTCCAGCAATCATAGCTGCTGCTCAGAAACCTGTTGAACCGCAACAAATCGTTCCTAGTAAACGTACTCAGGAAGATAATTTTAGTCATAGTGTAAATGGAGGCGGCAATCATGACGATAATAATCCACGACAGGCTCCACCTCCTAAGAAAATGAAAGCCGCAACACCTGGTTGCACTTTCAAAGAATTTCTTGCTTGTAAACCTGCTGAATTTGCAGGCAACGAAGGAGCAACTGCAGTACTGCGTTGGTTAGAGAAAACCGAAGCAGTAATTGCAATAAGTAAGTGTTCTGAAGAAGATCAAGTCATGTACGCGTCAAACCTTTTCAAAGAAGGGGCACTCGAATGGTGGAACACCGTATTACAAGCAAAAGGAAGAAGGATGGCTTATGCTCTAAAATGGGAAGAATTTAAAATTCTTGTAGAAAGAAAATATTGTCCTGAATATGAAAAGGAACAAATGTCAAATAAGTTCCTAAACCATCGTATGGTAGGCGTAGAGTGTCGCGGTTATACTTCGACATTCTTTGAATATGCTAGAGTGGTACCAACACTGGCTTCGCCAGAACCGGTACTCATTTCCCGTTACATTTGGGGATTAATTAGTGAAATTCGTAACATCGTTAAAGCTGCGAGACCTCGCACTATTGACGATGCTGTGGAACTAGCTAATACCCTAACTGATGAACTAGTGCGAACAAGAGAAGAAGATCGAAAGAAGGAATTGGCTCAAAAGATTACCCAAGGATTTCGTATGGGTAATGATAATAATAGGTTCAAGAAAAGAGGAAGGAGACAATATGCACAACCGCCTTTTTGCAGCAATTGCAAAAAGAATCATTTTGGAAAATGCAATGTAAATTGCAACTTCTGCAAAATGGCAGGACATCGTGAAGAAAATTGCAAAAAGAAAACCATAGTCTGCTATAACTGTGGAGAAACCGGACATTACAAAACAGAATGTCCTAAATTAATTAAAACCGCAGACAATAAAGGCAAACCAGCTGAAGGAACAACAAAGAAGAATGCCCGAGCATTTCAGCTAACTACTCAGGAAGCCGAACTAATTCCCGACGTTATAGCTGGTACGTTCTTGGTCCACGACGTTTATGCAAAAGTATTATTTGACTCTGGTGCAAACCAAAGTTTTATCAATACTTCATTTTGCCAAGCTCTTAACTTACCTTTAACCACCCTTAGGCAAATTTTTACAGTTGAAACGGCAGACGGGAATTCTGTTAACATAAATAAGGTTTTGCAAAAAGGAAAAATAGAACTGTTAGGCCATAAGTTTTCTGCAAATCTGTTACCTATGAAGTTAGCCGAATTCGATGTAGTGTTAGGAATGGATTGGTTGATAGCCAACCATGCTCGAATTCTCTGTGATAAGAACTCTATAGAAATTCAGGCACCCACCGGAGAAGTAATTGTGATTACAGGAGATAAACCACGTAAGCCTATGAAGTTCATATCAGTAATGAAAGTTGCTAATTATGAACGAAAACAAGGAATAGTATATATGATTTCAGCAATCATTAGTACTAAGTGTAAAGAACTTAAGGAAATCCCTGTAGTCTCAGAATACCCAGAGGTATTCCCAGAAGAATTACCAGGATTACCACCAGATAGGGAGGTAGAATTTAGGATTCATCTAATTCCAGGAACTATACCGATAGCTAAGGCACCTTATCGGTTAGCACCCACAGAAATGTTAGAACTGAAAAAGCAATTAGATGAATTACTAAGTAAAGGTTTCATACAACCTAGCTCATCCCCTTGGGGAGCGCCAGTGTTGTTTGTAAAGAAGAAGGATGGATCAATGAGAATGTGTATCGATTATAGAGAACTAAATAAAGTTACTATTAAGAATCGATACCCATTACCTAGGATTGACGATCTTTTTGATCAACTTCAAGGTGCTAGGTATTTTTCTAAGATAGACTTAAGATCTGGATATCACCAGTTGAAAGTACAAGAAGAAGACATACCTAAAACTGCTTTCAGAACTAGGTATGGCCATTATGAGTTTACAGTCATGCCCTTTGGACTAACAAATGCCCCAGCAGCATTTATGGACATGATGAATCGGATCTGTAAACCATACTTGGATAAATTTGTAATCGTATTTATCGATGATATACTTATTTATTCCAAGAGTCAGGAAGAACATTGCAAACACTTGCATGCACTCTTAACTTTGTTAAGAAAGGAAAAGCTTTATGCCAAATTCTTGAAGTGTGAATTTTGGTTAAAGGAAGTGCAATTCCTAGGACATATGGTGAATCACGAAGGCATTCACGTAGACCCTGCTAAAATAGAAGCAATCATCAAATGGAAGGTCCCACAAACAGCTATGGAAATTAGAAGTTTTCTAGGTTTAGCCGGATACTATAGACGATTTATTAAAGATTTCTCTAAGATAGTTGTACCTTTGACTAAATTAACCTGTAAAGCCACTAAGTTTGAATGGGGATATAGGCAAGAAGAAGCTTTTAAAATTTTAAAGCACCGATTGACGAATGCTCCAATTTTAGCATTGCCCGAAGGAACAGAAGATTTTGAAGTATATTGTGATGCTTCAAAATTAGGATTCGGATGTGTATTGATGCAACGCAAAAAGGTAATTGCGTATGCCTCCCGGCAGTTGAAAAAGCACGAGGAAAATTATACGACTCATGATTTAGAATTAGGAGCTATAATTTTTGCCTTGAAAATTTGGAGACATTATCTGTATGGAAGTAAGTTTACTGTTTATACAGATCATAAAAGTTTAAAGTATATATTTGGGCAGAAAGAGTTAAATATGAGGCAAAGAAGATGGATGGAAGTTCTAAGCGATTACAACTGTGATATTCAATATCACGAAGGAAAGGCAAACGTAGTTGCAGATGCCTTAAGTTGTAAGTATCAGGAAAAACAAAAGCGAGTCCGTGCTCTTAGATTAAATCTACAAATAGATTTAATGGAACAATTAAAGAAAGTTCAGGAAACAGCAATCAAGGACAATGTTGAAGGAATGAAAGGTTATATAAAGGAACTAGAGCAAGGAAATGATGGAATTTGGAGATTCCACAAGAAACGAATTTGGGTACCTAAGCAAGGAGAATTAAGAAATAAGATTTTAGAGGAAGCCCATAAATCTAGGTATACTATGCATCCAGGAAACAATAAGATGTACCAAGATTTAAGAAAGAATTTCTGGTGGATAAGAATGAAGAAAGATATAGCAAGATATGTTTCTAAGTGTCTTACTTGTTCACAAGTAAAGGCTGAACACCAGAAACCTTCAGGACTACTACAACAATTGGAAATGCCGGTGTGGAAATGGGAACTTATAACAATGGATTTTGTTACTAAGTTGCCTAAAACAAGAAAAGGTAATGATGCGATTTGGGTAATTGTGGATCGATTAACCAAACCAGCTCATTTTCTACCAATGAAGGAAACCTTTAGCATGGAAAGGTTAGCCAAGTTGTACGTAGACGAAGTAGTATCTTTACATGGAGTCCCACTCTCCATTGTATCAGATAGAGATAGTCGTTTCACTTCTCATTTCTGGAAAAGTTTCCAGCAAGCTATGGGAACTCGACTAAATCTAAGTACGGCATATCATCCTCAAACAGATGGACAAAGTAAAAGAACCATCCAAACTCTAGAAGACATGCTTCGAGCATGTGTAATAGATTTTGGTGGAAACTGGGATGATCATTTACCATTAATTGAATTCTCCTATAACAATAGTTATCATTCAAGCATTGAAACTGCTCCATTTGAAGCACTATATGGACGTAAGTGCAGAACTCCAGTTTGTTGGGCAGAAATAGGAGAAAGTCAATTATCAGGTCCAGAAATTGTGCAAGAAACTACTGACAAAATAACTCAAATCAAGGAAAGACTGAAAATAGCTCGAGATCGTCAGAAGAGCTATGCAGATAATCGCCGCAAACCGTTAGAATTTCAAGTCGGAGACAAAGTACTATTAAAAGTTTCTCCTTGGAAAGGAGTTGTTCGATTCGGTAAGAAAGGAAAGCTAAGTCCAAGATACGTAGGACCATTTCCTGTGATCCAACGTATAGGACCAGTTGCTTATCGTTTACAACTACCAGAAGAATTAGCTGAAGTACATGATGTATTTCATGTATCCAATCTCAAGAAATGCTTATCAAATGAATCACTGGTAGTACCTCTTCAAGATATAGAGGTAAACGAAAAGCTAAAATTTGTTGAGAAACCTCTTCAAATTGAGAATCGAAAGATCAAGTTTCTCAAACATAAACGACTAGTTTTAGTCAAAGTTAGATGGGATTCAAAGAGAGGACCAGAATACACTTGGGAGCTGGAATCAGAAATGAAGCGAAAATATCCTCATTTATTCCAATAAATCTCGAGGACGAGATTTTTCTTAAGGTGGGGAGGATGTAACAACTCTCACTAAAATTAATACTTAGTAGGTTAATTATCTATTAAGAAAACCTTAATTGAGAAACCCAAGTAATTCTGCACTAACCCTAAAATTTTCAGAACAATCGGAATCAGGATCAGGGCCCCTTAAACTCAGGGGGGGGGGGGTAAAACCTAGTCGGTAATATCCTTACAATTTGCTGTCAAAAATTTAAAATAACGCGAAACCAACTCACCCAAGCTACCTGGACACGAAGCAACCCTATGCTAGACTAGGGTCTCTCGCGCCACGCGACGCGCACAGGAGAACCTTTCGCGTGGCGCGAGGGGGAACATTTTTTGGGTATAAATACAGGGCCTTGGGACTTGAATTTTGTCTTTGAAACGACGTAAATTCAGTTTACGTAGACTGAGTTATAGTTCGATTAATACACAAACACACACTAATCTCGAAACGCTGCCGCAATCAGGGTAATAACTCGATCGCTATTACGATTCAACGTCCGATCGATTATAACTATCCAACGATTGTTTAAGTGCCGCTCAAATTGAGTTTATACTTTATTAATTCATCGTGATTTCGACTTGAATGTTTGAGTACTGCTCGAATTCGGACTATACTCTGTCATTCGTTGTGAATCCGCTGAATTGTTAAGTATTGCACTAATAAATCGTTGTGAGGGTTTAATCTCGTGAATTGTCGTAACTGCTGTATTAGTTACTAACCTGTTGTGTGTGCATTGTTATTTAAATTAGGTTAATCAAGGCTAATCAGTAGGCTTATATTCTGCTCGTTAAATCTACAATGTGAGTCATTCTCTTTTTATCAACTGTTTTACAATACTCCAAAATTATTTTCAAAGTTATAATTACAGTGATTAAGTTTATGTAATCACCAAATTACAGCCGGTATGTGGGGTATTGTGCACAGTATTGCAGTTTTATCACTTTAGGTGGGCGAACCTAAATTTAGTGATATTCGTCATTCATTGGGGCAGCCAATGATGATATGACCACAGTCACCGAAAAGAGTCGAGTGACAAATACTGTGGGTAGTTGGTTTGATATCAGAAACATTGTAATCTCTTAATACTGTGAATTATAACAAACGAGTCGTTTTAGTAAAACTGAATGATTCACTCAGTATTTCCCTGCTGACAAAACCTTTTTCAAACATGTTTCAGGTGATCTGTTGTGAGCACAGGAAAAGTGCCGTGGAGCACTACAAGCTTAGAAAAGTGGCTCAATGTAAATAAATAAAGAAACATGTTTTAAGAAATAAAGATTTCTCAGTGAAATCACTTTATTGTAAATTATGGGATTTATCCCTATATTATATATAAACGAGCAGTTTTAATATTAATCGATCCTGTTTAAAAAGACTTTCGCTGTCACTTAATTAGATACCATCGGATTTCCTGCCTCGCGGCTTTGGACCGGGTCAAACCGGGGCCAAGGGCCGTGACAATCAGCGATGAAACACACTTGTTTCATCGACTGTTGGGCTGATTCAGGCCCAATGTGTGGCCCAATGTTGTTTCGTCGTAACCTTTTGTGTTTCGTCGAAGCTAAGGCCCATGTTACTATATAAACACTTTCTGGTTTCACTCTGAAACTAGATGAGAGCATACCCTGAAAGTTATTCTGTCAAAC
Source organism: Helianthus tuberosus (assembly GCA_030545235.1). NCBI lineage: Eukaryota > Viridiplantae > Streptophyta > Magnoliopsida > Asterales > Asteraceae > Helianthus > Helianthus tuberosus. Next base: position 57,533,320 of record CM060406.1, read on the forward strand.
TGTGTGTGTATCATTTGTTCTTGGTTCTCATCCCATTTTAATCAATAGATTGCGTTTCGTTGATTATACCGCGTGTGTTATTTATTGTGTTTGATTTGGCATCGTTACGGGGATTCCGCACCCGTGACATTGTTTGTTATAAACAAGGATAGGTTTTCGTTATCGATCCTCAGATTTCGGGACCTACAAGTGGTATCAGAGCTTTGGCTCTTATCCTTGTTTAAAATCAAACTTAGTTGGTTTTTTTTCAAGTATTGGAAACTGTTATTTATGATTTTCTGGAAATCTTGTTCTTGAAAAATCTCATATTTTCTGGAAAAGTGCTTAACATCTGTTTGTTCCTTGTTTGTTTGCTAAAGAGTTTTATCAAAAACCTTGTTAGATTGATTGTTCAAGTGATAAATCGGGTTTTTAGTGAAAGTCTTGTCAAATTTCGTGTTTCGGAAAGTTGTTAAGTTACCGGAAAACTCATAATTTCTGGGCTTGTTCTTCATACCTTTAAAGAACCTTCAAACTGTTCTTAATATATTCTTGGAATTTAGAATTAAAAGAAATTGAAAAAGAATTAAAATCAATTAAATATTATTCACCATACTGTTAGATTAAACAGGCATGATGTATGTTGAAAATTTTGTACTGTGTCAGTAAGTGATATGATTTAAGTTGAAAATTTTTACCAACTATCACCCACTTGACCCACTTTTCTGAACCTTATCCACGACGAAAAGCACAAGCGACAAAACAGACTTGCGTTTCGTGATAGGACATTTCGACGAAACACATTGCGTTTCGTCATAACACATTTCGACGAAACAGAAGTGTTTCGTGGAAAGTTGTTTCGTCGAGATCTGTTGTCAATTTTAAACAGAGGACTTGCAAAACTGTTCTAACTTTGTGTTTTCAAGTGTTTTATCAGGTACAGTTCTTCTAATATCAAATATGAGTAGTACAAGTCCGTGGGATTGGAGTACGGACCCACGACCAGGTCAAGATCAAACCTCTGCAGCAGCATGGGTAAAGAATGTTTTTGGTCAGCAATCTATAAGTGCAACTCAATGGGCTTTTGTATCAAATCAAAATCAAAACATTCAGAATCTTTTGCTTAGCGAGAGCGAAATGGGCAGCAACAATCGTCCACCAAAGTTAAATCATATGAACGACTTTCCATCATGGAAAGGTCGTTTCCACACATACGTTCAAGGGCAAAGCGCTGATCTTTGGAGGTGTTTCATTACTCCACGCAACAATGCCCTCGAAGTAGCAGCATCAACTGTAGCGGGTTTTACTAATATGCATGAAGATGACAAGAAAGCCTATGACTTAGAGAAAAAGTCGTTTGCTATTCTTACACAAGCGCTTCACAAAGAAATCTATCATCAATTCTCTTACTGTGTTGACACGAAAACATTATGGGATGCTTTGGTAGCAAGAGGAGAAGGAAATGCAGCTACTAGAAAGACACGCCATGATCTATTGAAGAAAGAGTTTGAATCATTTCAGTTCTTGGAAAATGAAACCCTAAATGATATGATTACACGTTTTTATCATTTGATTAGTGAAATGTTTGCTTATAGTGTTACTGCAACTCAACCGGAAATCATTGCACGATTTGCTGATGCTCTACCTCCAAAGTGGAGCCCATACATTGAGCTTTTAAAGCATACGGGTGTTCTAGATGCTGCCAATGTCAATGTCTATGAATTCATTCAGAAGCTGGAACACAAGAATGATGAAGAAATTCGGAAAGCTAAACGAATTCCTGCTCCTCAAAATACCGAAATGTATCTTGCAGGTTTTAACCAGTTAGCTAGTTCCAGTTCAGTTCAGCAACCAAAGTTACAAACGGCGTTTGTATCAAATACAAGCTCTTCTCCGTTTCCACAATCAGCTCCACCTCCGGTCTTCGATCCAAGTGCCTATTTTTCGCCAGCGCATTTGAGTGCTCAAGCTCAGGCTTATTCTAGACCTCAATTTGGGAGTCCTTATATTCCTTTTACACCTCAAGTTACCACTACTCAACCTCAATTCGATCCGAGTGCTTATATTCCTGTCCCACCACAACAAGCTCAACCACAACAACAACAAGCCCAACCACAACAACTACAAGCTCATTATACCAACAATTCTCCACCCCTAAACCCTAACACAGTCAAAGTTGATACATCAAACCTTTCAAATGTTAGCATTGAAGTAGCGAAGGAACATATGGAACTCATTAATACAATGGTCAGTGCTTACTGCGGTTTGGTCGCAGGTCAAATTGGAAACATTAGTTTGACCAACGAAGATTATCTACAAATCAACCGTGATGAAATGGAGTTGATGGATATAAAGTGGACGTTCGCAAGTGCTGTTAGAAGGGAGAAGGACTTTATGGTTCGAACAGGGAGAAGTTCTTTGGAAAGTAAACAGGATACGAAGTACGGATTTGATAAAGAAGCGGTTACATGTTTCAATTGTGGCGAAAAGGGGCACTTCAAACGTGAGTGCACCCGACCAAGCAAACAAGGCAATCAGAACCCATTCAGAAATCAGACGAGTACTTCAAATGTCAATGTCAATCAAGACAATCATAAAAGAAGGATGGTAGCGGTGAACAACAATAAGAACCAGAACCAGTCTGGACCATCAAACACCAATCGAGCTTTGACCGTTCAAGCTGATGAAGGGTGTAATTGGTCTATACAACTTGGGGAAGGTGATCAAGATAGAGGAGGAACAGCATGTTATGCAAAGATCATCAATCACATCAAGCACGTTCATAAGGAAGAATTTTCTAAAAGTGACGACAGTTCGGGTTATATCGGGAGTTCTGATGAAGAAAGTTCTACTTCGGGCGATTATCATTCTGAATCTGAGGTGAAGGAAGAAGCGAGTTCTGATGTTGATGATTTATTGACTGAAGTAGAGGAGTTGAAATGTCAGAAATCAGTTCTGATCAAGAAGGCTGCTGTAGCATCTAAAGAAATGGAGAAGTTCTTTTCTGAAGACGGGTCTTTTCTTATCAGACTGCCTTTATGGCAAATGTCTCAGCCTCTACGAGTCAGGTAAATTCTGAAACTCCTGCTCCTAGTGTTTGTAATTCCTGTGCAGATTTGAAGGTTGAATCTGAAAAGCTTCATAGTCATAATCAAAGTTTGGTTATTGAAATGTCTAAGTGCAAAGAGGCAAATATGGCTCTGGTTAGAAACGAAAAGGATTTTAAATCTGTAATTGAAACCTTAAAGAAAAGTGTTTCTGAAGTGACCAAAACTGTTTATCATAAACAAGTTAGTATTAACGATTACATTAACATCGTTGAGGAAACCAAAAAGGAACTAGCCATTGCCAAATGCGAGCATGATGCAATCAAGCTCAAGTTGGAGAGTTATTCTAACTCCCGATTTGTGCTCGATCACATTATTGACGTTCAACAACTGAAGGGAAACAAGAAAGGTGTTGGGTATAGGAAGTGTCCGCCCCCTTTGAGAGACAACTATACTCGAATGCCCGATGAAGAGGATATGCCTCGTTTTGAACCCAGTGTGCCTCTTGATTATGAGGAAGTTACTACTGGTCTAGGGTTCAAATCGGACAGCTCCTCAAGTACATCATCTGAGCAAACAGAAACTTCAACATCTACGAAACAAAGTCCTCCAATTATTGAGGACTATGAGTCGTCTGATGATGAACCTGAACCAGATATGAGTGATCAGGATAAATCACTTGACAAGATGAAAGGAGTGGAAGTTCCAATTGAGAATCATATTCTGTGTGATCCTCCTACTCCTGCTGTTCAACCAGTTGTCAAACAAGTGATAGATCCTGTCAAGGATGACAAGAAATCTGTGTCTGCCGTTAAGAGTAATAACTTGTTGTACACTTTGGTTGGTGATTCTAAAATCTATTCAAATCATGATTTTCCAATTAAAAATGTCAATCCATCTTCGATTGATCAAGTTTTTGAAAATAATACAAACAAGTTTTTGGGAAAGACAATTCCAAGAGTCATTGTAACTCAATGTGACCCAATTCCAAAAACTGAAATCAGGAAACAATTTGGAAATCAAAAATCAACAACAAAGCAACAACCTATTGCTTCTAAGGGTAAACAACCAGAAAGGCGAGCTCAAAAGCCTAATGTTTCTCAATCTAAATTTGAAACAAAAGGGGCTCGTTATCAAAAGAAAAACAGTAATGTCAGATTTGTAGAATCGAAGGGTACAGATAAAATTGAGACTTTTGAAAACAAGTCAAACACCGATTTTGTACAACAAGTCAAAATTTTAAAACGTGATAGCCAAAACAATTACACTCAACATACAAACGGGTGTGATGAAAAAGCAAGTACCTTGGGTTCTACGGGTTCGACATCAGTTTGTCGTTTGGATTCTCCTAAGTTTGTGGAAAGGAGAACATGTTTTAAATGTGGGGAGTTTGGGCATATCATTAAGAACTGCTCAAACACTCCAAAAGATAAATTTGTTGAGAAAGCACCACCTGAAAAGGTTCACCCTCAACGTCGTCTCGTTTCACCAAAACATGATAAAAGAACTGTTAAGGAACAAGAAACGAAACAACGATGTCAAAACGTCAAAGCTGTTGAAAAGGCTTTAAAATCTGAAGTCAAAACGGTCAACAGGGAACCAAGTTCTTCACAATTTTTAAAACCAGAAGTTTTAGAATCAGTTCATAAAAATGTATCTGGTAAAGCAAATCAAACTTAGAAACCTAAGACGGGTGAAAATTCAGGGGGAGGTGTTGTGTTACAAAATCATCAAGAAATCGAGATCATCTTTCGTGATGCTCAGGGACGACCCAAGAACACTAAGGCTTGGGTCCCCATCCTCAACTGATCATTGATGATATGTGCAGGGTGTTCCAGGAGGAACTATTAATAGTTATTGGATTGTTGATAGTGGAGCATCTAGGCACATGACAGGCGACTTACGGCTTCTATATGATGTGAGAAATATTAGAGGAGGCTATGTCGCGTTTGCTGGAGACAAAGGCGGGTACATAACTGGAGAGGGAATGATCTCCAATGGTGTTGTGTGTTTCGATAAGATCAATTATGTTCATCAAATTGATCATAATCTTCTTAGTGTCGCAGATCTGCGATAAGAAGTTCACCGTGCATTTTGATGATGCCGGTTTTTATGTGCTGAAACCTGGTTTCAAAATTCCAGATGAATGGATTCTCTTATCGGCTCCAAGAGTTAATGATCTTTATATTCTTGATATGAGCCAAGCGATTACGACTTCTGCACAAGTCACATGTTTTGTCTCAAAGGCCATGGAGAAGGAGTCTATATCTTGGCACAGAAGAATGGGACACATTCACTTAAGAAAAATGAACCATTTGGTGAAAAACAATCTTGTGAATGGCGTGCCCGTGAGAAGTTTTCATCTACAAGATATCTGTGTTTCGTGCCAGAAAGGGAAACAAACGAAGAAGTCTCACCCTCTGAAGAAAATCAACACTGTTAGCATGCCTCTCGAACGTCTTCATATGGACCTCCTTGGACCTATGAGACACAAGACAACATTCGGGGATGCTTATTGTTTAGTGGTTACTGATGATTATTCTAGATTTTCTTGGGTAGCTTTTATGGCACACAAGAGTGATACTCCTGGCATCTTCAAGGATCTTCTTACAATGTTGGAGAATCTATACATGTTGAAAGTGAAGAGGATCCGAAGCGACAATGGAACTGAGTTCAAGAACCGTGTTACGGATGAGTTCTGTACTTCTAAAGGCATTCTTCATGAATACCGTTCTCGCTACACTCCACAACAAAACGGTGTCGCGGAGAGGAAGAATCGGATGATAATTGAAACTGAAAGAACGATGTTGGTAGAGTCGGAGCTTCCTGTTCAGTTCTGGGGGGAGGTTCTGTCGACTGCTTGCTACACATTAAACCGAGTTCTTACAGTTAAGAGACATGGCAAGACTTGTTTTGAACTTCTATAGAAAAGGAAACCGAATCTCTCTTTTCTAGAACCTTTTGGCGGTCCATGCACTATGATTGAGCCGGATGGAAAGTTTGGCGCAAAAGCTATCGAGGGTTTCTTCCTTGGATATGCTACTCCAAATTTTCGCGTTTGGAATCTGGCTTCCAAAAAGATTGAGCTATGGAGTGAAGTAAGGGTTCAAAGGTATACAAGTCCTGTTAGAGCTCCGGGTGATCCTTGGATGTTCGACTACAATGGTTTATTCGACTCCTTTAATCTGCCAACCTTTGACGAAGATTCTGCAGCTGCTAGAATGTTATTTGATACTCACAACGCTGCTGACTCGCCATTGGTTAGACATGTTATTGTTAACCCACAAGGTTCTAATTCGGTTAACAACACAGTTCAAAATGAGGTATTTGAAGATGCTACTGAGTACAATGAGTCATCGGAAGATGATGAATATCTTAATGCGACTGAAGGCACTTCAGCTCCAGTTGCTCCTATTCAGGGTACTTCTGTTGAAACTCATCATGTGCAGAATGATGATACTGCTGAAGGGAATTCATCCACTTTTACGCATATTCCAGGTGTGGAGTTGGTTGTTGATCTTAATATTAACAATTTGGGTGTTAATGCTCGTGTTCCTGAAAATCCTGAAATGAGAATACACGATAACCATCCACAGCAGAATATCATAGGAGATGTCCATCAAGGGGTACAGACGCGTAATCAGCTGAGAAACAACCAGAGTGCTGGTTTGTATTCAGCCATTAGAGAATCTGGTCTTCAAAATGATTGGTCCTTTGCTTGTTACGTTTCACAAGAAGAACCGAAATCTTGGAAAGAAGCCTTAAAGGATAATTCTTGGGTTGAAGCAATGCAAGAGGAACTACAACAGTTCCAGAACCTGGGTGTTTGGAGACTTGTTGAAAAACCCGACAACTACAAGAAAATTGGCAACCGTTGGGTTTACAAGTGCAAAAAGGATGATTGTGGAGTGGTCATTCGCAACAAGGCGAGATTGGTTTTTCAGGGCTTTCGTCAAATTGAAGGCATTGATTACAACGAGGTTTATGCACCAGTTGCACGTCTGGAGGCTATTCGGATCTTTCTAGCTTGTGCTTCTTTTAAAGGATTCAAAGTCTATCAGATGGACGTCAAAAGCGCATTCTTACATGGTATCGTTGAAGAAGAGGTGTATGTCGAACAACCTCCAGGTTTCGAAGATCCTATCCATCCCGATCGGGTTTGGTTGCTCAACAAAGCTCTCTACGGGTTACATCAAGCACCGAGGGCTTGGTATGCAACCTTATCTACTTATCTGCTGGAGAACGGTTTTCGCCGGGGTCTTATCGACTGTACTCTTTTCATCAAGGAACAGGATGGAGATCTTTTGTTGGTACAGGTATACGTTGATGATATCATTTTTGGTTCTACTAACGATACTCTGTGCAGGCAATTTGAACGTGTTATGCAGGAAAAGTTCGAAATGAGCGCAATGGGAGAAATGAATTTCTTTTTGGGCCTACAAGTTCAACAAACTGAGTCTGGGATATTCATCCATCAGACTAAATATGTTGGAGACATCTTGAGCCGATTCCAGATGTCTGATGCAACGCCCATTAGTACCCCACTTCCGACTAATCACGGGATTACTCTGGACTTGAAGGGTGAAAGTGTCAACTCTTCTTATTATCGCGCTATGATCGGATCTCTCATGTATCTCACAGCATCAAGGCCTGACTCATGTATCCAACGTGCCTGCTTGCAAGATATCAAGCTAACCCAAAAGCATCTCATCTTGGAGCTGTTAAAAGGATTTTTCGTTATCTGAAGGGTTGCCCGGACACCGGTCTCTGGTACCCTAAGGATGATGGTTTTGACTTGGTTGCTTTTAGTGATTCAGATTTCGGCGGATGCAAAATAGATGGGAAATCCACAACGGCTGGATGTCAATTCTTAGGAAGTCGCTTAGTCACGTGGCAGTGCAAGAAGCAAACTTGTGTTGCTACATCAACTTGTGAAGCTGAATACATTGCTGCCTCAAGTTGTTGCTCTCAAGTTCTATGGATCCAGCAACAAATGCGCGACTACGGTTTTGAATTCCTATCTACCTCTATTTTTATTGATAATAATGCTGCTTTATCTATCACTAGAAATCCTGTCCAACACTCCAAGACCAAGCACATCGAAATTAAGTATCACTTCATACGTGATTGTTTTGACAAAAGATTAATCGATGTTGTTAAAATCCACACTGATGAACAGCGTGCTGATCTGTTTACAAAAGCTTTTGACAAATCTCGTTTTGACTATCTTTTATTGGTCAATGGTATTAAGGTGAAACAAGAGTAAACTTCTGTTGGCTGATCGTTTTTGTAAATATTTTCTTAAGTGTCAAAAATCCAAAAAGATTTTCAGTTTATTTATCTTTTCGCATTTTAGGGGGAGAAATTTCAGAAAATAAAAAACATGTGAAAAATTCAAAAATCCAAAAATATGTCGTTTACTTTCTGTCTTTAAGTTTGAAAAATAAAAAATTCAAAAACAATAGAAAACCAAAAATGAGTTTCTTGGAGAAAAGAAGGGAAAGTGATGAAACACACTGGTGTGGTCTGTCAATATGGTCAAAAGAAAAAGAAAAATTGAAATACGATAAGTAGCTTTACTAACGATGTAACGGTAGGCTCACAATCAGACTAAAATGTGCAGGATGATATAAACCTAACAGACTTCAAGTCAGGTGGGAACCATTCATTGGAATATGGTCTTGGTACCGAAATTTCGTTTGATTGATTGCCGAGGTTCTGAGATATTCGGTCTTTATGCTGTCTTATCATCTGGGTATCATGGTTGTTTCTTTTACCGTAAAAATAATGGAGACGAAGTCTAGATCTTCCATGATACTATACATACGTGTACATATTGCATTCGACCTCAATAAGTGATCAACAATCACATGTCCAATCAAATAAGTGATAATATATCACATTTATCCGGGAGTCAAGTTCGTCTCTTTGCTATACGAAAGTACTGACCTGTTCACGGACTTGCTCCTGTGCCCTCATGCATCTGAAAATCAAGTTCCTCATCAATAAGTGATTCTATCACATAGGGCTTGTTTTCAATCAAAATAAGTGAGTTTCTCACATTGTTTTATATGGTCAAACGGATGATAAGCAGTATACTCACCGGTAAGATAAACTCTCGTGCATACCTTGATACGGGAATGTGTCGTGAGTGGATGAACACCGACAAGTAAGTATAACTCTTACCGTAAATCATATCTCCTAATTATGATTACATCTGATAAGTTGAGCTTAGGTGGACAACAATACCGGTAATTGTGGTAGAATACTTATCTAAAGCTTTAAACAGAAATCAGAAACCGTTTTGACAAAGACCGTAAGCTGGTAATGATTCTCTTACCTTGAAACTCGCAAAAAGATTGTTCACTGTACAAATTCTTTATGTTATTGTCTTTCGTTAGTCTAACGTACTTTAATTTTGTGTTGTAGTGTAAGTTACTTGTTTTGATTAGCCAATGGTTGGTATCTCGAAGTTTTCTGCCGGAAGCCTGAAACCTACTTCATAACACGTCCTTGCATTTGAAAACTCAATCAAAATGGAAATGTGTTTAATTAATCAAAATCTGTTCAGTGTGCAAATATTTTCATGCCTTGGTATTTTTGATAAATGATGTCGACGAAACAGACTGAATGGTCGACGAAACAAATAGTATCGACGAAACACTATTGGTCAAAGTCAAACTATTCAACTTGGTCAAACCTGTTTTAGTAGTCGACGAAACAACTCGTTTCGTCGAGGTTACGACGAAACGCAAATGGCCCAATTTTGTTTCGTCGTGGGCTAAATTTTCAGGCCCAAGTCCAGCCCAACATGTCCGTTTCGTCGAGCCCAAACTCTGTTTCGGCGAGATGTCCGTTTCGCCTAAGTAAGGCGGTGTTTAAAGGGTCCCAGGTCAATTATTTGTTCACTTTTTCAAACCTTGCCCTGTTCATCTTCTCCAAACACTCCAAACCCATACCTTCTGTTAACCGACTCAATTTCTTAAACCCTCTTTTTTTGAACAAAAATCAAAGGTATAAACAGGATCCTGTTCATGTTTCGAACATTATGGCCCGTCTGTTTTTTTTTTAAACCCTCGGAGACCATTGTTTATCTATGATTTCTTGATTTAAGCTTATATCTTGTTTGGTATTATATGAAATCAGATAGATTTAGGGTTTATGTGTTTTGATTCGGGTTTGAGTTTATGTAACAAAAACAGGGGTTGGTCATTGTTGGTGTTGTTAACTGATTGGGGTAGTTTTCGGATAAAATTCATGGTTACAGTACATTTGGGTGTGTTTCCTACTTGGTTTGGGTTAAACAAAGTATTGATTTTGTTTTGTGATGATCTGATCATTGTATAAACCCCCAAATGACGAAACGGCAAAAACCCTAACTGTTCAAAAACCCCCTTCACGACGAATCAAACACGATGAATCAAACACGACGAATCAAACACGACGAATCAAACGCGACGAAACAAACAAGCGACAAAACGCATTCCGTTTCGTCGAATTACTGTCGACGAAACAAAATGGTCAAAGGTCAACTCTGTTTCGTCGAACATCATTCTGTTTCGTCGGAGAATCTCTGTTTCGTCGTCCATGCCTTAGAAAATTTTCAATTTTGGTGTTTGTTCATATAATACTTGTAATTATTGTGTTCAATGTCAATTTAATGTTTAAGTTGTACATATACATGTCCAATACACATGTTATACAATTAAGACTTATTGTGGACATTTTCATGAACAGATGGCACCGAAAGAAGGAAAACGCAAGAAACCGACTAAGAAGGAAAACAAGTCGGAAGAGGAGACTATGTCTGAAAAGCGTCATAATCAAATCGCTTATCTGGATCCAGATGAAAAGCTCGTTGAATTGAAAGATATCACGAAATGGATCAGGGAGTCGCGGATCAATTATGCTGTTACTTTCTCGACGCCTGTTTACAAATCTCTTATCAAAGCTTTATGGGATTCCGCAAGTGTTGTGCAAGTATATGGAAAGGAAGTTATTAGAGGTCGTGTGAATGATTTGGATGTCATAGTCTCTCCGGATATCTTGAACGAGGTTTTACAGCTACAAGACCATCCGGATGCTCCATATTCTATACCTATCATGTGTACGAGAGGCTGCTTGTTACGAATGAAGTGTATAGGAGACATCTTCAGCAAACAAATCAACAAGGGTGATCTGCCGTTACGCTACAAGTTCCTATTACACATTCTCATTCAGTGTCTTAGCAATAGACGTTATGGATACGATATGGCTGGAAATGACCTAGCTGGTTTCATGGTGGCGTTGGTGCTAAACAAACCATTTAGCATCTCAAAATACATCTTCGACAATATGAAGGAAAATATGACGAGGACTGGAAGTAGAATAACCGGGAACAAGTTCTGGATGTATCCGCGGTTTCTTCAAATGATCATGAATGTTCAACATCCTGGTCTTCCTAAAGCCGACAATGACATTCTGAAGATAGAAGCAATGAACTTCAATTCATGAAGGATAATCAAGAACCTTGCAGCCAAAAGATACAAAGAAAGCGTTCCTCCAAGGAAGTTGATCGGTGCGCTAGGAAATCCTGATTATATTGCTCCAGCTGATGATAAATGGCGTCATGATGACAGCCAATCTGATAACGAAGAGCCAGAGTTGAATAGAAAAAGGATTGCAAAGTTTGGCCCAGATCCAGTTGATTCTGATATGTCGGATAGTGATAGTGAAAGTGATGGTGATGATGGTGGTGATACAGGTGCCGTTGGTGCTTCTAGTGTTGGTGCGACTGGATCTAGTGCTGGTGCGACTGGTGGTACATCAGCTAGCGATGATGAAGAGGATTCTGATTTGGATGATCATCTAATCGAGCCTGGATACGAAATGTATCTCGATGAACGTGGTGTTAAAAGATACAGGAGGATTAGACAGGAAGATGATCCTGAATACGTTCCAGAGGTTACTGAAGCAGAACGTTTAAAGAAAAGGAAAGCTGAGAAAGCTGCTGAAAGCCAAAAGAAGAAATCAAGAAGATATTTGAGTGCCTCTGCTCAGCAATCGATTCCTCAAGAGCCTGTACAAGAAACTCCTGTGGTATCTTCAGCTGCTGAAACTCCTGTGGTATCTTCAGCTGTTGAAACTCCAACAGTAACCCCTCAGGCCGTTCCTCAAAGATCTATGGCTGCTGCAATTAGAGCAACCACTTCGCAGCCCAGTTCTGAACGTCAGAGGATTTTCTCAGAGATGTCTCAAGACGAGAAAACCAACTTCCTATTCTCTCAATTCGAAGCGGCTGCTGATCGAATTCAGAGGCAAACTGAGTTCATTAGAATCACGAAGAATGATCAGATTAGCCAATTGGTGGAAATAAACAATTTGAAGTCAACTGTTGGTCAACAACAAACTGTGATAGAACGATAACAAGCTGAGATTGATTCACTCAAAGCTGAGAATGCACGTTTAAAAGCTGCTGACGAAGAGAGAGGGAGAAGTAGCACTATACTTCAAAAGTTGGCTGAAGATCTTAAAGGAAGATGTGACTTCATGAAAGAATGGTACGAGACTCGTAACACAACTATAGCTGAAGGAGTCAAAAAGATAACTGCTGGCTATGATTTTCTTCGAGGTCGGGTCGCTACGCTGTGGGATGATCGATGTAAACAACAAGAAGTTATGAAGAAAAAGGATGATGATCCTGAAGATCAAGGGAATCCTGATACTTCTACAACATCACAGCAGCCGACAGCCGCTACATCTTCTGCAATCGTTGTTGTTCAGCCGCCAGCGATCGAATCTTCTCAAGGAACCTCTTCTGGAACAGTTCAACAGATTGAAGGTACATCTTCTGTTCCTAGCAGTGCTGATCTTGCATTACAGGTTATTCATCCAATCACTGGGAAATTACTTGAAGAAGGAGAAATTATCGAAGATCTTTCAAATGAGCAATTGCTTGCTCTACATGCTATGAGAGAGATTGATAACGCTGAGATTGATAATATGCCGAATGAGCCTGAAACAACAAATGTTGAAGATATCGAAGAAATCGTATTTGAAGGGAATAAGAAGAAGTCTTCATATGTTCGACAAGATGGGACTGAATTCGCTCCTTTTGATGAAGAATGGCTCAAGGAGAATGTGGATGAAATAGATGAGCATTTAAAGAATCGTGATACGTCGGAAAATGCTACAGATGCATTCTCCGAATGGCGAAAACAGTTCTTATCAAAGGTATCCAAGCCTGTGCCGGAAAGCGCTCAAGTCGATTACTTGCAGTTTGAAAAGGCGAAGCCGAGTGGAAGAATTCTCTGCTGGATGTTCGTCAAAGAAATTCACTGCATCGCAATCAAACGTGAATTCGGTATCCAGTACTTCAGTTCGCTGCTTAGCATTCTATCTTTGCCGTTTTACGATGTTGCTGCTCTGACAAAGCTTAAGCTCCACAATCGCTCAAACTTTGAAGGAGCTACACTATTCGAGAAAAGGATAAAGTTCAACAAGAAGTCAGGCTGGAAAGATGAATCGTACAAGCCGCAGTTCCCTATCTATCAACAGATCAAATTTACGCTAGATCCAGCAACGAATACGGGACGCTACAAGCTTGTGTATCAGCCAGCTAAAGTCGTAGATAAAATCCCATTAATGCCGATGCAGTAGGATTTTCTCGAAGATATGGCATTATGGTGCTACTACTCAGACACTCATGAAGCCGTGATCGTGTTTAGAGGTGATCGTGCAAATTACCGGATGTTGGATCCGATGTGGATCGTTAACATGTCCGAGGCTGACATCAACAGATTATATCGTCACGACATTTTCTATGAAGATCAGGACGCACATCAAGCTTTGTGATTCCAGCGCGTCGCTTGTTTCTGCTTTTACCGAGGAATACACGCTGGTAGTTCATGGTTCGAACAGCACTGATTGAAGATTGGAAGACCGAAGACGAGTAACAGACAAGGGGGAGTTTGTTGGTGCACCTTTTTGTGTCTGTAACTAGTCTTGTTTGTCGTTGTATTTTGTACGGTCTTTTAACGTTTATCGAGTCTGTATTTGCCGTCGACCAAGTCGGATATCCTCCTATCCGCTTGTGTCCGACTTATTTGTCTCTTATTGGTATGTAATGTATACAAACAATGCATGTTGCATGTAAGGGTAAAACTGTCATTATTATTGTGTTTGTATGAGGTTTGCTGCAACTGTCTGTTTGTAGCAAACAGGTCACAAAATGCAGCCTTCGACGAAACAGAGTTGTTTCGTCGAACACCTCTCGACGAAACGGCCATGTACCAATGACATTCTGTTTCGTCGACATCAGCGACGAAACACACTTGTTTTGTCGACTGTTGGGCTGATTCAGGCCCAATGTGTGGCCCAATGTTGTTTCGTCGTAACCTTTTGTGTTTCGTCGAAGCTAAGGCCCATGTTACTATATAAACACTTTCTGGTTTCACTCTGAAACTAGATGAGAGCATACCCTGAAAGTTATTATGTCAAACTGTATGTGTATCAGTTGTTCTTGGTTCTCATCCCATTTTAATCAATAGATTGTGTTTAGTTGATTATACCGCGTGTGTTATTTACTGTGTTTGATTTGGCATCGTTACGGGGATTCCGCACCCGTGACATTGTTTGTTATAAACAAGGATAGGTTTTCGTTATCGATCCTCAGATTTCGGGACCTACAATATGTAAGGGGGACACTATACCATTAGGCTATGGGCCGTAGGTTGTGACATTATTTGGCACATAGGACCATTAATCAAATGGTATATCATCCCCACCTTGATTGATGGTGGTTTGCGTGGCCCTCCCATTTGATAATTTTAAGACAAATATATTAAAAAAAATAAAGGGGATAGTAGTTTGAGTCATGACCACACCCTTAGGGTAGTATTTTGGATGGTGGATTAGGGGTGGGTGATATGATGCTTATGTGAAGGGTTATAGTGGTCATGAGGGTCTTGACCACACCCTTTAGCCTTTAGACCAATGGGTCATATGAATCTAAAGTGTCTTTGGATTTTCATTCTATAAATGTGAATTTGAAATGTTGTTTGCTTTTATGTAAAACTCCGTTATACATTTGCCTCTGGGTTGTAACAAACCTGATCAATTTGGCCAATGATTAATAACGAAACTTTAAATTATTATCTATTAGGTTTTCTAAAGAAAAAGCACATCTAACGTATTCAACGTCAAGAGACAATGTGAAATTAATGTATGTAATTTCTAAGTTAGGATTTATTGTTCCTTCATGATATTTCATTTAAGATAGGATTTAAAGACCATCAACATAATGGCTGATGTGATGCCTTAAATCATTTTTTAAACTTTGAGCCTTTTATTATTTTTTTTAAGTTTTATACGTATAACTTTTGAAAACATGTCTTTTTATTTTATTTTACGACATAATTCAATTAATATAAATTAATTTTTCTTACCCGGGAAGTTCCCGGGTGATAGTCAGCATGATGAAGGCTTGATCCGTCCCCCAGTCAAAGATAACAACAGTCCACCAACCAAGAAATCAAATTGATGTGTTGTCTGTTGAAACTAAAGCTCTTCTTAACCCGCTCAACGGTTTTCCCAAGTAAAAAGAAATTTTATATTTAATCTGTTAACTAGATGGAATTTTCTGGGTGCGAATTGACACCCATATTTAGTGTAATGTACCGAAATATGTAACGAGTAAAACAACAAATGTAGTCTACAAGGAAGATTTTTCCGGCATTTGAATAGTTTTCTGTTTTTTTCTTCCAATGTATGTATTTGTACACAACATTTCATTTCAAAGTAAATAATATGGTTTTGGTTGAAGCCTGCGTATTACGCGGGCATTAACCTAGTACTATTATACTACAACTCATGTTTGGGCAAGTGCACCCATCGTTGGCGTAATATAGTGATAGTAAGATATCGAGATCATCCAAGGATACAGGGGATTTAGTATCGAGTCATTGTTAACGTCTAGTCGAGTCCAAAAGTAAGAGTTTTG
Organism: Helianthus tuberosus; assembly: GCA_030545235.1. Classification (NCBI taxonomy): domain Eukaryota; kingdom Viridiplantae; phylum Streptophyta; class Magnoliopsida; order Asterales; family Asteraceae; genus Helianthus; species Helianthus tuberosus. The sequence continues at coordinate 57,549,325 of CM060406.1, forward strand.
TTTTAAAAAAATAAAAAGAAAAGGAATTGCTTAAGAGGAAAATAAAAAGGGATAGAAATCAATGATAGGAAAACGTCGTGTTTAGGATCAACATACCTCTTGATGTTTCGTTAACTAGCTCGAACCATGGGGTTTGAAGGGCTCGATTGTCAAACAAGGAACTGTGTATGTTAATGCGTATTATTGTGTAGCTCTTTTTTAGGGACCCTAGCACACTCAACCATATCGCTTTGCATCAACAGGGAAACGCCACTCAAGGTCAGGTATAGTATTAACTAATTATATAGTTTAAGGAGTTTATATTACTCGTCTCTATTAGTCCATCGATGAGTCGTCAATTCCCCTAAGGTAGTTACTTTTATATAAACTAAGTCCTTTGCACTTTGGTGTTATCTCCGCTCAACGACAAGAGCTTACCCAACTCGCAGTCCCATCCAAAACCTTTCACATCCCCTAGGAGCATCAACATGTTTTGACTCTACATAGACATAGAATACATGAACGACCCAAGTTAATGGTGTCGCAAGATTATCGATAGGTTTTAAGGATTAGGCGGAAACTCTAATGACCCAAGTTAATGGCGACACTATTATTTCACTCATTTTCAATAATCTAATTAATTAGTTAACGTCATTAACACACATACACACCTTGTTCACCCATGATCTTCCTTAGTGTCACACCCCGATATTTCCACGTATTACCGGTGGGCCCGGTGGGGAGTATCGTGACGTAGTTGATATCATCATAGTCAAACAACACAATATATAAATGCACAGCGGAAGTAAAAGATAAATATATTACAATCCGAATATAAACTAATATCAAAGTATTACAACGGAAAGTAAAGGATACACAGGCGGATCAAATAAAAGAAAAACTGTTCAACAGACTTTAGGCATCTAGAACTTGCAAGATTCCTTATTAACGCCCTGAGCTTCCAGCCAATTACGTTCAGTACCTGTCACTTAACCTTTTTGGAAAATACGTCAGTTTACACTGGTAAATACAATTTAACTGACTCATTTTGAAAAGAGTTTGAAAATTGATTTGAATGCATGTGACACAAAACATTTTATAACTTGGGACAATTTTATTAATAAAAATCTTGTATCCGATTTACATGTTTGTCCAACATTTAGGGTCGGTGATTATACAATACAAGCCGGTCAAGATTAATCGACACACCATAAATATAACTCACAAGAAGACATCCTTACGAGTGAGTATATCTTTTACATACGCAACAGGAGGTGTTATGCCTACACCTTGTGCTTAAGTTATGGCCATTCACTTTTTAAATGAGCCAAGGATATCCAGGACACGGTCATTAACCCCTAATGTTATTTGTTATCAATCAATACAGATTAAAACGGGATTATGCAATTTAATCATCTCCGATTAAAAGGTTTCTACACCCGACCAAGCGGTATTTTTATAATACCGTATCCCAAGCCCGTATAAGGGAAAATAAGTTAAAAGTATTTACCTGAGCTAGCAAATGCAATTTATACTCAGCCGTATATTCTAATCAGCAAGCACAAGTACTTTTACTGGGGCTCTCAATCTGGAACGAAGGTTTTATTAACCTATTAGATTCCTAACGGGTCTTATTTAAGTCGTAACTTAGACCGGTTAGTTTTAAGAAAAGGTTTACGGTTCAAAACGCATGATTAAGCGAAGACTGGAATAGGATGTGATTTAGACCCGACAAGTTTGGATACTTGTATAATATGGGTAAACTAAACACATTCTGGATTTTGAGATAAAAACGATAACGTTTGACCCGTTTCGGCTAATTTATGCAACTAGTTACATCAACCGAACCGAACGCGAATAACGCATGACGGGTAATCGTAAGAGTCATATATAGATTTCCTAAGTTAATATGCCCTAAATATGTTGTGATATCAGTAGGATACCTTCCATTATGCCCAAAACGAGTTTAAACTCAAAATAAGCCCCGTAGGGGTAATTGGGCATTTTAAAGGTTATAAAATAGATTTAATGAACTTCTGAGGTTTGGGTCTGAATACATCAGTAAAATGACTTATTTTAACAGGGTATATCAATTGGTAATCAGTCTTATGTGACAAAATGGTTTTAAACCCAAACTATGCGTTTAATACGCGTAAAAAGCTATTTTAAGCGATTTCCGGGTTATACAGGAAATCTGAGTTTTCTGATCAGGTTATAAAGTTCAAAATACTTTATTTATTATATAAAATCAGTAGCAATTGGACTGGTATCAAAAGGGCTTGTAAAACTCATTTTATGGCCTAAAAGGGTATAATCGGTATTTACCGAATTAAGGCGATAGCCTTAGGCTATGATCATTTTAAAAATAATTAAAAATCTTTAAAAATCTCAAAATATTATATCACATCAGTGGGTAAAAGGGTTGGTATTAAAAATTGGGTTTAGATAGGCTATATGCTAATTATGTCGTTTAATTAATAAAAAGCTTTTTAATTACGCTATTGAACATAACTCCTAATCTAGACCTCCAACTGATGTCAAATTTTAGGGACATGTTTATATATCAGTAATAAAGGTTTCTATTCTTTCACATTTTCAAAAATATCATTTCATGGTCAAAAGGGCATAACGGTCAACATTTAGGCATATAACGGAAACACGCATGAACTAGGATTTCTATGGAACCAAGTTGTATAACCTTGGAAGGTTATACTAACTTATAATATGGTCCTAATGGAATCCTAAATCATATCTAAACCGAGCTAGATCGGGTCAGGACTGAAAGTCAAAGCAAAAGTCAACTTTTGCGACTTTCGGTTCCGAACCGAGCCTATACTTAGAATTGTCGGGTTGAATCATGCTTAGGCATGTTCAACTAATATTTACCAAGTTATTAAAGTGAGAAAACTGATTTTATATTAATAGTTATGTATTTTATTTAAAACTAACCCGTTTGACTTTTATTTGACCCGACAATTTAACTAAGTAATCGTGGTAACTAGGAGGTGCCCTTTTGAGGGTTAAACACCTACCTAATTACGGTCACGTAGCCATGTTCGTTGTGAACCATGGCTCAACCGTTATAAAAGTCAAAGCGTCTATCAAAACACTTGACTTTTTCGGCTATAAACCGTTAAATAAATAAACTGAGAACGAAAGGGAACTTACAAGGGTCCAATGGACCGAAGGAGGTTCTCAAAAAGGTTCAAGATCCTCACAACTCAGAGAATAGATCAGATTAGAAGGAGAGATGCAAATGAGAGCCAAAAATCAAGTGCGTTTATATAGGAAAACAAGGACCGTTAGGATCGTTTCTTGATAAACGTGATCGAATCTGGACCGTACACCTTTACCCATGGTTTTGGTATACAATGGGCGCCCCTAAACAGCCCCTAGATTGATAAAAAAAACCTGCTTGCAACACCTGGAAACAGCTGGAACAGGCTGTAACTAACTGTTTGCACTTTTGATGGACTCACGCGGCCCGCGTAAGAGTCAAAGAGACCTTACGCGGCCCGCCTAGTACCCAGTTCAGCAACAACAACTTTAATTAATGGCAGAAATGGTCCCTGTGAGCTTTAAAAGTCATTTTAGGCACGTAAAAGGCCCGTTAACCTTATTTCAAGGATCTATAATGACGCTCACACATAGGGGACATGAAACATGCTCAAAAACATGTCAGATGTCGGTTCGTTTGGCCGTACGGTCAAGTTGTGCGTCTATTTACGACGAAACACGAACGGACGCGAAAAACGGTCCAAACTACGCGACGAATGGAATTTTATCAAGGCGATCACTAAAATATAATATTTTAGTGCTTACATAAATTTTTGGGTGTCCGGGGATATTCAGAATGTGAGATATGCGCGAAAATGCAAACTTGTGCACTTTTTGACACTTTTAGTCCCTGCATGACCTTAAAGTTTATTTTTGCGCACCAAACACCTCTAAGCCTATATATAAGCTATAGAAATGATAATTAGGGCATGTTTAACTCATGGACAATTTCCGGAAGGTCCGTTACCATACGAATCGACATACTTTTGCAGTTTGACGCAAATAGTCCTTAAATTGCACAAAGTAGCGCGAAATGCCGTTTAATGTTATCCAAGCCTTCCATGGCCCATATTTATCATTCCCAAGCATATACTTAAATATTAATACGCTCTCGTTCGCTTAGATGGTCACCGAAAGGCATAGATTCAAAAGTTGACGCTTTAGGTCCCTCTATTGCGCAAACTTGCGCATCTCATCATTTAATAGCATTGAAGCCTCATCTAATCCATATTAGGCATTCTTGGAAGTATTATTAAACATCATAATGCTTCGGGCTCGATAAAAGGTCATTCAGAGGTATAATTAAACATATTGACACTTTTAGTCCCTTATACTTGCAAAGTTGCGCGTAACTTCACTTTAGGCCATAAAAGCCTTAGATGGCCAATGATTGGCATTACCGAGAGTATAATCAAATATCATGAGGCTCTCGTTTTGTTAAAAGGTCACTCAGAGGTAAGAATTAACATGTTGACGCTTTTAACCCTTTTATTGCGCAAACTTTCAATTAATTACACAAACGGCTACACTTAACTAACAAGTGGCTCATTTGTGAATATAAAACCATAAAAGGTTATTTAGAAACTTATTTTAGGTATGCTAACACTTCCAGTCCTTTCATAATCAAAGTTTTCGATTTTTCGAAAAATTAGTCCCTACATTTCAATGTTTGACTTCATTAGGGTTCATTACACGTGTCAAGACTTCATTAGACGTGATTTTACGAGGTGTTACACTTAGTAAACAAAACATCAAGAGGGTAAGTTTCCCCTAAACATCCTCAAGAATCTAGCAAAGAATGGCCATGGAACTAGATGTTACCAAACTTGAAAAAGATTATATTAATCATAAAAAGCTTGATTACACTAATGATGATTACAATGATTAGAGATAGTGGGATAGTAGAGAAATGTGTAGTGAAGAAGAGGGGAAAATGAGCAAGTGAAAATGGTGGAGAATGACCTCTATTTATAGGTTGGTTTCTATGTTTTCTTAAGAATCACATTGAAATAGGAGAGCAATGTTAGTGTAATAAACTAATGTGTGTTATCGGGATTCACATGACATCCCAAAGATGCTAGGTTAAGATCTAATTTATGTATAAACTAATATAAATGCAGACCTAACTAATGACAAAGATGAAGGGATGTATGATGACGCTGTTTTTAAAAGTTGATCATACGGTGGTCAGCATATGCCTTATGTCACAACCCCTGATCCTACCCTAGACGGGAGCTGTGAGAAGATACAGGTGGTACCGGTGTTTATAAAAATTATCGCAGCAGAATTTTCATCAGGACCGGGTGTCATGAAAAATATCAGAGTTTTCAAAAACACCTTAGTTTTCATTTCATAAACTGTGGGATGAAACCCATATGTACATAAAGGATTTTCACAGGGATAAACCCTTAATTTACAAAACACGTTTTATTCAGGTTACAAAGCCACTTATTTAAGCTTGAGTGCTTCGAAGCACTTTTTCTTTTCTTCACAGTGAATTCGTTTTAAAAATATTTTATCAGCGGAAAATACTGGTGAGTTCATTCAATTGTATAAAAACACATTCTTGTAGTTACAACATTAAGAGTTTTTACATTTGTTTATCTACTATTGGCTAACTCGTTGTCCAATAGTAAAGAAATTGCTTTTAATAGTATTTGTCACTCGCCCATTTCGGTGACTAGTGGTCATATAACTATTTGGCTAACTCGTTGTCCAATAGTGACTAATGTATACAAAACCCCACATGATGGCAGTAATTCCAGAATACGAAGACTTAATCACTGTAAGTACAACTTAGAAAACATTTAGGGTTTTGAAAGCATTTGATAAAAGAGGTGACTCATATTGCAGATTTAGGGTTTTCAGTAAATGTCTCCTGATCTAAGTCATGGGTTCCTAATTGAACACGTAATGCAACACGTATTAGTGTACTAACCCAATTCAACTTTAACGATAATCACGAGATCAAAATCTCAATGTAGTTAACAAAGTATAGCCTTATTCAGGTAGCACTTTGACATCGTTTGATTTGGTTTCAGATCAATCGGACAGGGTATCGTACCAATGATCCGGGTTAGTACGCTGTCTATGGAGCAGAGTTTTAGGTGTATTGGGTATTATAACAGTGATTCGAGATAGAAAGAAAAGAAATGAACAATTTGAAATGTCCAATTCTCACTCAATTTATAGCTGGAATTCAACCTCGTCGCGTCACGCGACCAGTTTCTTTGTTCACCTTCCCGTAACGCGAAGGGGTAGTCTAGGGTTGTCGCAACCCCCGATTCCTAATCCCCGGGAACGGGCGGCCGCGAGCCAGTTTCGGTGGCGGAATTTTCATCAGGACCGTAGTTAGGAAATATTGGATCAGAGTAAAATACCACATTTTCATAATAATAAACACATGGGATAAAACCCAAGTTTGCAGTACACACATTTTCATAGGAATAAATCTTATTTTGTTTAATAAACACATCTATTTTATTTTAGGTAACTTTATTGCCACTTTTCCAAGCCTTCAGTGCTGTCTAGCTGGCTTCTATTTGGCTTTCACAGTTTGTTACCTGAAACGCGCTTAAAACATTTTGTCAGTAGAAAATAATGGTGAGTGAATCCCAGTTTAATCAAGTTTTAATAAAAACCATTGTACAGTATTGAGGGAGATCTCGCAATTATATTTGTTTCCAAGTCATATCAATTATCACCCGTGGTACTGTCAGACCCAACTTGTGGAAATGTTACCCCTCCAGTAACAAATTTTGTATACAAAACCCCAACATACCCACGATAATTGTATCCTTACAAATACTCAATAACTGTTTAATATATAATTAATCGTATGAGGTTTTGTAAAAACAGTTAACAAAAAGTTTACAAAAAGCGGATCAACTCACATTGCTGTCTTAGATTATCCTTTAGGGTTTCCTGAGAATTATCTATAATTTACACAAAAGCACACGTGTTAGTATAATAACCCATTTTAACATTAGTAATACCCTCCCCGAGATGGCATTCCAACGACTACGTCGGGTAGAACCACGACAGCAGTTACGGAACCCTAGATCAATCGGGCAGATTATCTAATACGTATTCAGGGGTTATGATACTTACAACGGAGCAGAACTTCGTTATTTAGGGGGGGTATTAAACCCGAGTATAATGCCTACACTTCAGTTTTGAGATTAAGAAAAGAAATTTGAACGAATTCGACTGAAGGCCCGATGCCTTCTTATATAGGGGCTGAGTTCGAATTTCACGCGGCCCGCGTAAAGAGAGACAAGGGCCTACGCGGCCCGCGTCAACTCTGGTCAACAGCATAGCTAGTCCGGGTCAGCAGGTAGGGTTGCCGGGTGTTGGGCCACGTGGCAGCCCAGGGTTTCACCACATTTTACCTTGTCGCGGCCCGCGTAAGGGTGAGCCCAAGGGCTACGCGGCCCGCCTCAAGGCCAGAAATCTGAATTTTTATTATTTTTAATAATATTTAAGGTATTCGGGGCCCGTTTTCACGTATGGGGTGTATTTTGGGACATATTGGGATATTTTAAAATATATTAGGGTGTCGGAAAATTTATGAGGGTTGTTATATCCTCCCCACCTTGTTTTAGAGCTCGTCCTCGAGATCTACTGGAACAAGTGCGGATATTTCCTTTGCATTTCTGATTCCAGCTCCCATTGGAGTCCCACTTTACTTTGACCAGAATTAGTCTCTTGTGTTTGAGATTCTTAACCTTCTTGTCTTCAATCTGTAGAGGTCTTTCTACAAACTTGAGTTGTTCATTAACCTCTATATCCTTAAGAGGCACTCCTAGTGATTCATCTGCTAAGCATTTCTTGAGATTAGATACATGAAATACATCATGTATTCCTGCCATTTCCTCTGGCAATTGTAGCTGATAGGCTACATGTCCTATTTTTCTAATAATCTCAAAAGGTCCAATATACCTGGGACTTAGCTTTTCTCTTTTGATGAATCTTACTACTCATTTCCAAGGAGAGACTTTTAACAACACTTTATCTCCTACTTGAAATTCCAAAGGTTTGCGTCGGTTATCAGCATAGCTCTTCTGTCGATCACGTGCTGTTTTTAATCGTTCTTTGACTTGAATAATCTTGTCGGTTGTCTCTTGCACTATCTCAGGTCCAGATAGTTGTTTTTCCCCAATTTCTGCTCAACAGACTGGGGTTCGGCACTTTCGTCCATAAAGTGCTTCGAATGGTGCAGCGATGATACTTGTGTGATAACTATTATTATAAGAAAATTCTATTAAAGGTAAGTGATCGTCCCAATTACCTCCGAAATCAATTACACAAGCTCTAAGCATATCTTCCATTGTTTGAATTGTCCTTTCGCTTTGTTCGTCCGTTTGAGGATGATAAGTTGTGCTTAGATTCAACTTGGTTCCCATTGCTTTTTGGAAACTTGACCAAAAATGAGAGGTAAAACGGCTATCCCTATCAGAAACAATTGATAAAGGTATTCCATGTAATGAAACAATTTCATTTACATACAATTTGGCTAATTGTTCCATACTAAAAGTTTCCTTCATTGTTAGGAAATGAGCTGACTTGGTTAGCCTATCTACGATCACCCAGATTGTATCATTACCTTTTCTTGTTTTGGGTAATTTTGTAATAAAATCCATTGTTATCAATTCTCATTTCCACACTGGCATTTCTAACTGTTGTAACAAACCTGGGGGTTTCTGATGTTTAGCGTTAACTTGTGAACAGGTTAAACATTTAGAAACATAGGTTGCTATGTCCTTTTTCATTCCTATCCACCAGAAATTCTTTCTTAAATCTTGGTACATCTTATCATTTCCAGGATGCATTGTATATTTAGATTTATGGGCTTCTTCTAATATATGATAACGTAGGTTTCCTAATTCAGGTATCCACATTCTCTTCTTATGGAATCTGCAAATTCTATATGTTCCTTGTTCTAATTCCTTAATCATACCTTTTAATTTTTCAGTATCATCCTTGATTACTGATTCTTGTGCTTTTCTAATTTGATAATTTAAATCTACTTGTAGATTTAATTTAAGATAACGTACTCTTTTTGGCTTTTAATGATATTTTCGACTTAAAGCATCAGCAACTACATTTGCCTTTCCTGCATGATACTGGATATCACAATCATAATCACTAAGCAATTCCATCCAACGTCTTTGTCTCATATTCAACTCCTTTTGTCTGAAAACATACCTTAAGCTCTTATGATCAGAGAATATGGTAAACTTACTACCATAAAGGTAATGTCTCCAAATTTTCAAAGCAAAAATTATTGCTCCTAATTCTAGATCATGGGTTGAATAATTCTCTTCATGATTCTTAAGTTGTCTAGACGCATATGCTATAACCTTTTGGCGTTGCATTAATACACATCCATAACCTAATTTAGAAACGTCACAATAAATTACAAAATCTTCAGTTCCTTCTGGTAACGCTAATATGGGTGCATGGGTTAATCTTTGCTTAAGAATTCTAAATGCTTCTTCTTGTTTTGGTCCCCATTCAAACTTAATGGATTTACAGGTTAACTTAGTTAAAGGAATGGCTATTCTAGAAAAATCTCGAATAAATCTTCTATAATAACCGGCCAATCCTAAGAAACTTCTAACCTTGGTTGGTGACTCAGGTGTTTTCCATTTGGTTATTGCCTCGATTTTTGTTGGGTCCACATGAATTCCTTCATGGTTCACTAAGTGTCCAAGAAACTGTACCTGTCCAAACCAAAATTCACACTTTGAAAACTTAGCATAAAGTTTTTCTTTTCTTAATAAACTTAAAAGTGCGTACAAATGTTTTGCATGATCTTCCTTATTTTTAGAATAAATGAGAATATCATCTATAAAGACAATTATTAATTTATCCAAATATGATTTACATATCCGGTTCATCATGTCCATAAATGCAGCTGGGGCATTGGTTAAACCAAATGGCATGACGGTAAATTCATAATGGCCATACCTCGTTCTGAACACGGTCTTAGGAATATCCTCTTCCTGTACCTTTAATTGATGATATCCTGATCTTAAATTGATTTTAGAGAAAAATCGAGCTCCTTGCAATTGATTGAACAGATCATCGATTCTTGGTAATGGGTACCGATAATCGTGACCTTGTTCAATTCACGGTAGTCAATGCACATACGCATTGTTCCATCCTTCTTTTTAATGAATAATATTGGCGCTCCCCATGGGGATGAACTTGGCTGTATGAATCCTTTTTCCAGCAATTCCTCTAATTGTTTCTTCAGTTCCTGCATTTCTGTGGGTGCCAAACGGTAAGGTGCTTTGGCAATCGGTGTCGTTCCTGGTAGCAGGTGAATTCTGAATTCAACCTCTCTATCTGGCGGTAATCCTGGTAATTCTTCTGGGAATACATCTGAAAACTGAGACACTACTGGAATGTCTCTTAATTCTTTTCCTTTAGTGTTAGTGATTATAGAAATCAAATACACTATAGATCTTTTTCTTATATAACTTGCAGTTTTCATCACAGAGATGAATTTAGTGGTTCTAGAGGGCTTATCTCCTTTAATAGTGATCTTTTCACGTTTTGGTGAATCTACTTGAATTGACTTTTGATCACATAAAATACTGGCTTTATTGGCTATTAACCAATCCATTCCTAAAACGACATCAAATCCTGCCAAATTCATGGGATAAAGGTTTGCAATAAATTTTTGGTTTACAAACTCTATTTTTGCTCCCTGCACAATTTCAGAAATCCTAACCGTTTCTCCATTTGCTGTCTCTACTAGACATTCTTGTGGTAGTTTAGTTAATGACTGATTTAGAAGTTTGCAAAACAAAGTATTAATAAAACTTTGGTTTGCACCAGAGTCAAATAATACTTTAGCAAAAACATCATTAACTAAAAACGTACCAGCTATCACGTCTGGAATTATCTTGGCTTCATCTGTAGTCAGAACAAATGCTCTAGCATTTTTAGTGTTCCTGTTGTTCGCAGCTGGAGCCAATTTCGGACAGTTCGGCTTGATGTGACCTTTTTCTCCACAGTTGAAGCACAGTCCATTACTGTATTTTCTTCTGCAATCTTCTTCCTTGTGTCCTGGTGCCTTGCAGAAGTTGCAATGAGTGGAGCATTTTCCCGAATGCTTTTTCTTGCAGACCTTGCAGAATGGTGCAGAGGTAGAACCCATATTCCTACGGTTGTAATTCCCAGAACGGAATTCTTGGGTAAGCCTTTGGGCTATGTTTCTCCTCTGATCTTCTTCTCTAGTACGGATTAATTAATCTGTCAAGGTATTTGCTAGTTCTACAGCTTCTTCTATGGTTTGGGGTCTAGCTGCCTTGATTACATGTCTAATCTCTCCAATTAACCCCCAGATGTAACGGGAGATTAATACTGGTTCAGGTGATGCAAGGGTTGGTACTATTCTAGCATATTCAAAGAATGTGGTAGTATACCCCTTACTATCTACCCCGGTCAGCCTAAGGTTCAGAAACTTATTCGCTATCTGTTCTTTTTCATTGGGAGGGCAGAATTTCCTTTCTACCATATTCTTAAATTCTTCTCATTCCATGTTATATACCCTATCACTTCCTCTTGACTGGAGGATAGTGTTCCACCATTCTAAGACTGAGTTCTTAAATAAATTAGAAGCAAACATTATTTTTTCTTCTTCAGCACACTTGCTTATTTTTAAAACAGCCTCAGTCTTTTCTATCCAGCGTAGAGCTGCAATGGGTCCTTCATTGCCCGAGAATTCTATTGGTTTGCAGGACCAGAATTCTTTGTAAGAACAACCATAAGGCATGGTTCTTTTTCTTTTGGGAATGGGCGCTTGAAATACAGGTCCATTGTTTACGTTGTGTTCTGGTTCAATTGGTCGCTTACTGCTATGTTTACTTTTATTATTCGCTTCTTGAACCGTTTGAATAATAAATGACATTGCATCTATGATTCCTTGTGCCACTATATGTTGGACGGCACTATTGTCCATTTGGTTCCCATTGTTATTGATGCTTGGATTCTTATTAACCAAGTTAATGTTACTCTGGTTATCGTTATTCAGATTTTCTTGATTTCCTTCGTCGGCCATCTGAATTTTAAACATTTACCACATATTAATATCATAAAATAATATTTAATATAGTTAATCACATGACACACATTTTGGTCAAAAGCGTCGATCGTTGCGACTTTACTCTATTCATATAATATGCATCTATTACACACCAGTACTGAAATTAAAATTACAATACCAACTGAAATAAAATTACACTAATAATAGTAGGCATCCGTACACACATATTTTATTTTATTATTATTATTACTATTACCGTTTCCACCATCACATTCATGGATATGGATTCATCCAGAAATCCATATTGCGCTCGTCATACTTCCAGATGAGTCACTCTCCTACCTGTCTCATTCGTTCACTACTCTCTAAAATTTCCTCACCAAATGTCCTAAGTTCTTGTACATTATCTGCACTCATTGGGGGTGCAGGTTCTAGGACTGGGTTCGGAATCTGGGGTGCTGGTTCCTGGTTTGGGGGTGTAGGTGCCTGGAATTGCTAAGGATTTTCTAAATTCTCCCTAATGTATTCATCGTGGTAATAGGGATCTAAAGGATCAAAACCTGGGTAGGCTCCTATGTTTGGCATGGGGATGTCTTCATGTATTGGGTAACGTTGCACATAGTCCCTATTGTCGTCCCACCATGGGTTGTAATTTGGGTCTAAGGGGTTTGGTGCTGGTACCCTAGGTATTTCCTCTAGATTGAAGTAATGCATTTCTACTTGATTTTCAGAGTTTTCTATTTCCATTGGTTGGTCAGGGATTGGTAGTTGTGGTTGGGGTGCTATCATTTGTTCCAGATTAGGGTCAGCTGCAGTGGTTGCTAGGATGTAGATGTTGGCTATACCCCGATTAATCATTTCCTGGTCATAGGCATCGGTTTCTCTTTTGGCTGCTGCTAGTGCTCTCTGGTCTTGTAACTTTTTCATATGCTTTCTACGCTCGTGTGCCCCTCGACTAAACCATCCTCACTTTTTCTGGGGGAATGGCTCCTCGGACTGAGCCTTAAACACGAATATTCCTTCTTCCGTATCAGCAGAGTACCCTGAGAGGGCAGGTTGAGAAGAGGCACCTTCGCTACTAGGTGAACCAGATAATTGATGGTACGCTTTAGATGGTCCTTGGTCGCTCATACTGTAAACTAACAAATAGTCAAATAACACATAACAAGAAATACAATTATGCATGTATTTCCGTAATTTATTTCCTAACAATTTGAATTTTGATGTCAGCGGAACACTTCTGTGGCTGAATCAGTGGCTTAGCTCTGATACCACCTTCTGTCGCAACCCCCGATCCCTAATCCTCGGGAACGGGCGGCCGCGAGCCAGTTTCGGTGGTATCTGGTATTTGTCTAATTCAGCAGCGAAATTTTCATCAAGACCGTAGTTAGGAAATATTGGATCAGAGTAAAATACCACATTTTCATAATATTAAACACATGGGATAAAACCCAAGTTTGCAGTACACACATTTTCATAGGAATAAATCTTATTTTGTTTAATAAAAACATCTATTTTATTTTAGGTAACTTTATTGCCACTTTTCCAAGCCTTCAGTGCTGTCCAGCTGGCTTCTATTTGGCTTTCACAGTTTGTTACCTGAAACGCGCTTAAAACATTTTGTCAGTGGAAAATACTGGTGAGTGAATCCCAGTTTAATCAAGTTTTAATAAAAATCATTGTACAGTATTGAGGGAGATCTCGCAATTATATTTGTTTCCAAGTCATATCAATTATCACCCGTGGTACTGTCAGACCCAACTTGTGGAAATGTTACCCCTCCAGTAACAAATTTTGTATACAAAACCTCAACATACCCACGATAATTGTATCCTTACAAATACTCAATATTTGTTTAATATATAATTAATCGTATGAGGTTTTGTAAAAACAGTTAACAAAAAGTTTACAAAAAGCGGATCAACTCACATTGCTGTCTTAGATTATCCTTTAGGGTTTCCTGAGAATTATCTATAATTTACACAAAAGCACACGTGTTAGTATAATAACTCATTTTAACATTAGTAATACCCTCCCCGAGACGGCATTCCAACGACTACGTCGGGTAGAACCACGACAGCAGTTACGGAACCCTAGATCAATCGGGCAGATTATCTAATACGTATTCAGGGGTTATGATACTTACAACGGAGCAGAACTTCGTTATTTAGGGGGGGTATTAGACCCGAGTATAATGCCTACACTTCAGTTTTGAGATTAAGAAAAGAAATTTGAACGAATTCGACTGAAGGCCCGATGCCTTCTTATATAGGGGTTGAGTTCGACTTTTACGCGGCCCGCGTAAAGAGAGATAAGGGCCTACGCGGCCCGCGTCAACTCTGGTCAACAGCTTAGCTCGTCCGGGTCAGCAGGTAGGGTTGCCGGGTGTTGGGCCACGTGGCAGCCCAGGGTTTCGCCACATTTTACATTGTCGCGGCCCGCGTAAGGGTGAGCCCAAGGGCTACGCGGCCCGCCTCAAGCCCAGAAATCTGATTTTTGACTATTTTTAATAATATTTAAGGTATTCAGGGCCGTTTTCACGTATGAGGTGTATTTTGGGACATATTGGGATATTTTAAAATATATTAGGGTGTCGAAAAATTTATGAGGGTTGTTATAAGGGCATAGGTGGCATGAGTCACCACGTAGGCCTGCCACGTGGCTGCCACGTAGTGGCACGTGTCTCCTGTCGAAGAATGAAGCGCCGCGTCGCCAGTGGCGGAGCTTGACCAAAAGTTGCGGGGGGCGGAAATTTATGGGACCTAAAAAAATTTCCTATCGCTATGTTTCGGGTTATATGTTCGGGTAGGATATTTGATTCGGGTCGGGTCAAACAATAATAACTCCATATAAAACTACATAATCTTCATTCATTCAAATGAGACGCTCTTACTCATAAAAAAATGTTTTATATTGTTTAACAAAAATAAAGACCAAATATTTATAATGATGCGAGATAAATGTTAAGTACCTGGACGAAGAATTACAACTCGGCCCAACAATCTTTAAGATAAATGGTAAGTACCATTAAGACCTTTAAGATAAAAAAGAACCCTTAACTTTGATTTATATATAAAGTAGTAACAAACTTTACTTAAAGTTTAGCTCATTCATATTTTTTTAACTCAATGCGAAAATATGTATAAATATTTTTGACAATAAACTTGGTAGGGGCAGGAGAATTTTAGGCAAAATAATTGGCGGAGACAAACCTATATAATTTTAAAATTTTCGGAAGAAAAAACGAAAATATTACACTTCTAACCGAAACATTCTGGGGGGCGGGTGCACCCCCCGGTCCCTTAAATCCTACGCCACTGCGCGTCGTGCGAAGGTCTTTTACAAATCTCGTCGCGTGGCGCGACGAGACCTAAAACTGTGTTTTCTCTTTTTTCATGCTGGTTTTCGTCGTACGTGTTCGGGGTTATGATTATGAATTGTTATGGGGTGTTTTTGAGAGTTGTTATACCTTATTTCCAGGTCGATGTTTGAATAAGTTGGTCGTGCATGGAGCACACATTTTCACTAAGTTAAGCGTATTACGTTGACGATGATATGAAATATCAATTTTAGTAAAAGTTGATATTATTGGGCCGTTATATATCTACCACTTTATTCTAATGGTTATTTTAGACAATGATAAACAAACCCTAAACAAGTTGTAAATCCACACTAATGATTAAGTACTAACGCAACTTAAACTGAATTTTTGTTAATTTTCCCTGTATGCATGATTTAATTCATTATCTTGTCAAAAGGGAAGATTACTGATATTTCATGAAAGTATTTTATATAATAGTTCCCGACTTTAATGATAAAGTGGCATGTTTCACGAAAATAAACATTTGTTATTTAGGTTAGGGCAGTCCCATAGATTGACCACCCTAGGTTAAACAACATTTCACCATTATTCTTTGATAGATGGTCGTTGGTATCAATAGGACTTTGAGCTATACTCATGTCCCCCTGATAAAATTCTCAACGATTTTATCCACATAATGAGTTTGAATTAACATACGTACAATTTGGGTTTGTTGATCTTTATACCATGTATCATATCCGCTAAACCCATATCTTTTACGTTGAACTTCGCATTTAACATATCTTTAGTAGATTTTACTAATGATAAGCATGTCATTTACATAGAACCATACGTAGCATAACCTCAAAATGTGTCTTTCACATTGACTCACTTGTCTCATTTCTTTATTTTGAATCCAATATCAAGCATAACATGATCAAACTTTTCGTTTCATTGTTTTGGAGCTTGATTAAAGCCATACAATGACTTAACGAGTTTACATACGTTGCCCTCTTTACTAGGGGCGGAGAAACTCTCGGGTTCCCCCTATAAATCGCTTCCTCTAATTAATCTCGGTTTAGAGGATTAAAACGCTTTTATCATCCATTTGGTAAGCATCCAAATTTCTTAAAGCCACAATAAAAATCACAATCATTTCGGAAGTTATTCGTGTCATTGAAGGGTGTGTACTAAAATAGTCTAGACCCTCTTTATTGTCTAAAATTCTTTGATCATTAACCTTGATGACGGGGGTAGCCCAAGATCAAATAAAATGACTTAAGTACATATACGTTCGAAAGGTTAAATGGTTCGAAGGTTAAAAAGCTGTGAGGTGGGGAAAAGCAATACGGAAACAGTAGCTAGTCACATCCCGGGATTGCTTCACCAACCCACCAGCCGCAAAAGCAATGCAGGTCTACAGAGCACACGCTATTATCCAGGGGTCAAAAGGCTTCAACCCCCGAAAGGGCAAGCCCCTCTCTGCAAGCAAGGTCACTAGTCAAATTCATTCCTCTTTGGGAGATGTCTTCTCCTATATAATCGACACTTCATTTACTGAAGTGAGGACATGCTTGGCCAGTCAAGATTCCTTCAATCTCTGGTCATTCAATTCGAGTACATGCTTCATGCGAGTTACTCTCTTTCACATCCAATACACTCATTCTGTTTGCCCCTCCATCCAAATCTGAACACACTTCAGAGAAGGATCCTTAGCAAACAACAAGAATAAACTAGTGAACCTCCTTCCACGTCTTGCAAACGTGGGGGGACCCCACGACCTGCGTTAGGCAAAGTTAAACCCTTTAACCCTTTTGCCTAACCATCATCGCTACTATCCTTGGTCTATTATTTGTTGCATCAACAAGTTGGCGCCCACCGTGGGGCTACGCCGCTATTTCTCCTCAAAAAGACCTAGTAGTGTAGCTCTCTTCACTCAAAATCACCATGTCTGAAAGTGGATCCCTGGGTGAAGTGAATCAGATTCCAAACACCTCAACCCCGGGTAGTAACCAAGCTCATGTGGCTATACCAACTTCTTTCTCAACTCCGGGAAGCACACCCGAGTTCCTCACCTTCAACACACCAACTCCGTCCAGATCCGGAGTTCCTTCTCCCAATATCGGTGTCTTTGACGCCCCAGCGTGTGTTGAACTTACCCCTGAAGGGGTTGCCAATAATTTCCTCGAGTTGAGGTCTCTTCTTAACCAACATGTGAGTAAAGAAAGAGAAAAGGGGGTGAGGATTCGCCTAGACTATGACGAGCCGGAACTAGGGTTGTTCAGAATTCGATTCGAATTCGAAAAATTCGAAATTCGACTCGATTCGAATTCGATTAAAAATGTTCGAATTCGAGTTGATTCGTATTCGAGTCCAGTAATCGAATTAGAATCGAATACTAATTTATGATTCTGAATTCGATTCGATTCGAAATTCGAATTCAATTTGTATATAATTTTTTGATATATGTATATACACACATGTAACATTCTAAACTTGGCCAAAATATAAACTAACTCCATAAGTGATAAATTTATTATTCATAACATTACCAAACCTACTAAAAAATAGTCCATGCTACTTATTTCTAAATTTTTACCTAACTTAAATCGCTACGGGTGTAGGTCCCCTTACTGTATGGATCTTTCACAGAATTGTCAATCCGATCAAGAGTGCGGAATCCTCTTGATCAGAATAAGCAGAAAACGTGTAGGAAACAGAAACAGCAATTCACTTTCAAACCGGATCTTTATTGATTATCTATCAAAGTGATTACAATCAATCAAGATCCCTAACCACACTAATTTCGTCCAAGCCCTAGAACTCTCACGAAATTCCTCACACACACTGTTTTGGCTGATTAACCTAAACCCTAAAGCCTAACCTTGTTTATATAACACAAGGTTTGCTACTTTAGGCATGGGTTCCTACATGGGCTAGGCCCATTTCGTCCCCCATCACCCAATGTGGGTTTTGTTTAGCCCAAACTCTATTATCTCACTAATACAAAGCTAAACCCACTAACTGTTTATCGTTTATCTAATTACAAGATATCCAAAGACCAAATCTAAGCTGTTGTCACAAACATGCACCAACAACGGGTAACCAACCTATCTTCTAATTTTTGGTGTTTTGACATATTGATAGTTAATTAATTTTGCAGATTATTATATTTTATGTTGAATATAATTAGTTTGTAGTATTTTAAAAAATGAAAGTTAAATAATTTATTGTTTAGGGTGAATTTGAATTAAATCGAATTTATTCGAATTCGGTTCGAATTCGAATCGAATTCGAGTTTAAAATATTAATCGAATCGAATTGAATACGAATTCAGGTAAAAATAATAAAAATTCAAAAAATTCGATTCGAAAAATTTGAAAATTCGTTATTCGATTCGATGAACACCCCTAGCCGGAACCAACGTTGTCTACCGGACCTCCTATCCCTCCTTTTACAACAAGGAATGAGGCTGGTCCCAGTAATCCTCCAAACCCTCATCCATATCTCTCCACAATGACGAATCCCACAGTGCATCCCATCTTCTCTTCCCAACCAATTACGAGTGGTGCTCCTTTGGGACATGAGCTAACCCTTGACCAGCTCCTACAGTCCCCAGTAACAAGCTTTCCAGCATCTACAACAACTTCGTGGGAACAAGCTCTGTCCGTGCTCCCTTTGGCACGAAGTGCTGTTATAAGCACCCCCCCCCCTTGGAGTAAGCTGCTCAGTTGTACCCGGAAGCCTTCAAGGCTTCAACCTCATGCCCCCAATGATGGCCCAGATAATGGCCAGCTTCCCATGGCAACACTTCATTAATCAAGTGCTGGCCACTCAGGGAAACAACGGCAATGGCAATAATGTGGGTGCAAGGGCTGAAGAAGACTTGGCCAAACCATATAAGCCAAGCAACCTTTCATGCTTTTCACAGCAAATATCTGATTATGATTTTCAAGCAAAGATCAAGATGCCTCCTCACATCAAAACATACGATGGGACTGAAGATCCTGAGGACCATCTCCAGATCTTCACCGGTGCAGCAAGGATAGAGAAATGGTCAAACGCTGAATGTTGCCTAATGTTCATTCAAACCCTTGTTGGATCAGCCAGAATCTGGTTCAACGACTTACCTGCTCGAAGCATTCAAAGCTTTGATGACCTCAGCAAGGGTTTTCTGGCCAATTTCTCCCAACAAATGCGATATGTTAAAGACGCAACAGTGATCTTCCAGATAAAACAACGTGATGATGAAAGTCTTCGAGCGTTCATTGAACAATACAAGAAGGAAGGTCTGACTTATGTAGGGGCAGATGAGAAAATGAGAGTGGCTAGTTTCATGAATGCCATCACATCCAAGTATCTCATAAGAGATTTCAACAAATCCCTGCCCAAGACCTTGGAAGAAGCTCTCGAGAGGGCTGAAGCCCACATCCGGGGAGAGGAGGCGGTATACATTAAAGAACAAAGGAAAAGGGGATCCAGCTGGCGAAACAATAGTCCAGCTAGAAAAAGGGGAAACTTCAACTCTTATGACAGGCGGTCAAAGGGTTCAGACCCTCGAAGGTCTGAAGGCCGGAACATTTTAAGCAGGGAGAAAGGCATGAGTTTCACACCCCTCACAAAGACCCCTCAAGAAATCCTTGCAACTGAAGAAGTCAAGCAAAACTTCCGGCCTCCTAGGCCTCTCCCCAAAAGCAGAAAAAATGAGAACTCCACACAGTTTTGTGAGTTTCATGAAGAAAAAGGTCACCACACCAATGATTGCTTCCAGCTCAAGAAGTCAATATGGTGGATTTTGATGAAAGGGGTACGAGACAAAATTGCTTTCATTGAAGAAGCTGTTAAGTCCGGAGAACTCGCTCATTTGGTGAAAGGGGTACGAGACAAAATGGTTGAAGGAAAGGGCAAGGAAGTCAATATGGTGGATTTTGATGGAAGGGTTCCTCATAAGAGACAGCGGTTGGAAGCTTGGGAACTTCAGTGTGTTTGCTTCCCCCCAATAGAAGAAGACCCTCTTTCAAGCCCTCTTGTGGTAGAAGCTACTGTGGGGACGGTGCAAACAAGTAAAGCATACATAGACACTGGGGCAGCCACTGAAATCATGTTTGAAAAATTCTTCAACCGCTTGAGCAATGAAGAATGTTCAAGGCTTCAACCCTCTGGAACCTCCATAAAAGGTATTGCCGATATACCCCTTAAGCCTTTAGGGCAACTGACACTTGATGTTCGTTTCAGCGAAGGTCAGAAGGAAAGGATTCAACCACTCACCTTTGTGGTTATCAACATACCTTCAAGCTATGATGTAATCATTGGGAGGCCAGGGCAATGTGCATTCTACATGGTCGTGTCCGTTGGCCATGGCACGGTTAAATTCCCCACCGAGAGGGGTATAGCAACCCTTCAACCCTCTCAAGAAGCATACATGGTTGAGGGTGAAAGTTCCAAGAGTGAAGAAGACAAGCAAAGGCTAATCATAAATCCTAAGTACCCTGAACAGAGAATAAGGGTCAATCCAAGCCTTTCACAAGAAACCCTCTCGTATCTTGAAAAGTTGCTAGCACATTACAGCGATGTTTTCGCTTGGTGCCCCGAAGACATGACAGGCATCCCTCGGAACATTGCTGAACATGAGTTAAGAATACCACCGGATGTCAAGCCCGTGGTCCAGAAGAAAAGAAGTCTAGCACCTGAGAGAAGCGTGGTTGCTTGCCAAGAAGTTGAAAAGCTTGTGTCAGACGGCATTCTCCGAGAAGTCAAGTACCAATCATGGGTTGCAAACCCGGTTATGGTTAAGAAACCAGACAACTCTTGGAGGATGTGCATAGATTTCAAGGATCTTAACAAGGCTTGCCCTAAGGATTGCTATCCTCTACCAGAAATCGATCTCAAGGTTGACTCCCTCACCGGTTACCCTTTCAAATGCTTTCTCGATGCTTACAAGGGGTATCATCAAATACTCATGAAAGAAGAAGATGAAGAAAAGACGGCGTTCCACACCGATAAAGGAATTTTTTGTTACCAAAAGATGCCTTTTGGCCTCAAAAACGCCGGAGCAACCTACCAACGTCTGGTAGATAAAGCCTTTGCGAGCCAAATTGGTAAAAACATGGAGGCATACGTCGACGACTTGGTGATCAAAAGCAAGACGGAGTATCAAATGCTCGATGACATTCAAGAAACTTTCAAAAACCTCAGAAAAGTTAACATGAAGCTCAACCCTGAGAAATGTTCATTCGGGTTTGAGGAAGGAAAGTTCTTGGGTCACATTGTTGGGAAACAAAGCATCAAGGCTAACCCAAACAAGGTGAAAGCGGTTCTCGAAACCAAACCACCAAAAACCAAGAAGGAGGTTGAAAGCTTAAACGGGAAGCTTGCAGCCTTGAAGCGTTTTACCTCCAAGTTGGCGGAAAGATCTCTGCCCTTCTACAAAACGCTCAAGAACTGCTCCGATAAGAAGAACTTCAAATGGACTGATGAGGCTGAAGAAGCCTTCAACCAGATGAAACAACATCTTGCTTCCTTACCAGACATCGCAGCTCCTGAAACAGGGGAATTAATTTCAGTCTATTTATCAATTGCTGAAGAGGCCATAAGTGCAGTCCTCACCATCGAACGGGACAAAGCTCAGGTACCCGTTTATTTCTTCAGCAAAACTCTAAAATTGGCTGAAACCAAATACCCTCCCCTTGAAAAGCTTGCATTAGCCCTAGTTCAAACAGCTAGAAGGCTTCGAAGGTATTTCCAAGCACATCCTATACAAGTGGTCACTGACCAACCTATTAAGAATGTGCTTGAAATACCAGAGAATTCGGGAAGGTTAGCCAAATGGGCAGTGCAACTAGGTGAACATAACATCACCTACGTCCCACGAAAGGCTATCAAAGCCCAAGTCTTAGCTGATTTCATTATAGAAGTCCCAAACCAAGCAATCACTGAGGTGAACACCACCACCACTGAACCCTCCAACCCTGAAGCCTGGAAGCTTTTTACCGACAGGGCTTCAAGCGTTGAAGGGTCAGGGGCCGGACTAATTTTGGTCAATCCAGAAGGGTTGGAATTCACATATGCTCTCCGTTTTGATTTTCAGACCACTAATAACGAGGCCGAATACGAGGCACTGATCGCTGGCTTAAGGTTGGCCAAAGAGATAAAGGTCCAGAAGCTTGAAGTGTTCACAGACTCATTGCTGGTCTCAAGCCAAGTAAACGATAGCTATGTGGCCAAAGAACCCAACATGAGAAGATACAGGGAAAAATCCAAGGAGCTGATGAGTACCTTCCAAGCATGCCGCATCAAACAAATTCCCAGATCTCAAAACAAAAAGGCCGATGCCTTAAGTAAGCTAGCATCTCTCACTTTTGCCCACCTCACCAAGAAGGTGTTGGTAGAAGTGTTGAAGGCTCCATCAATTGATGAATTGGAAGTTCAAGACGTAGTCACCGAGGAAGATCCAAACTGGATGACTCCCATCAAAAAGTTCCTTAAAAATGTTGAACTACCCAATGATCAAGTAGAAGCTGAAAGGGTTAAAATCAAGGCAAGGCAATACGTACTACAAGGAGAAACCCTTTACAAAAAGGGTTACCTTGCCCCCTTGCTAAGATGTGTTGGTCCTGAACAAAGTAAGTATTTGATCAAAGAGATTCACAAAGGCATATGTGGAGCTCACTTTGGAGCTAGGTCGGTGGTTGTAAAACTCATGAACCTCGGATACTTCTGGCCCTCAATGCATCGTGATACCACTGAACAATTGAAGAAATGTGATGCTTTCCAGATTCATGCACCGATACCAAAAAATCCCAAGCATGATCTTGTCCCAATAACCTCGGCATGGCCATTCCATAAATGGGGAATGGACATTGTTGGACCATTCCCCCCAAGCAAAGGAGGAGTAAAATTCTTGCTGGTGGCAATAGATTATTTCACCAAGTGGCCCGAGGTTAAACCATTGCAAAGATCACAGGCAAACAGGTCATCGACTTTGTTTGGGAAAACATTATTTGCCGTTATGGATTGCCAGGAGTAATTGTCACCGACAATGGGAAGCAATTTTCCGAGAAGCCTTTCAGCGTTTGGTGCAAAGAATATAGAATCAACCAGGTTTTCAGCTCAGTGGCTTACCCGCAATCAAATGGTCAGGTTGAAAGGGCAAATCGAAGCATAGTGGAAGGTATCAAGACAAGATTGGGAAGACACGAAAGCAATTGGCTTGAAGAATTGCCTAGTGTTCTATGGACAATTAGAACAACCGAAAAAACAAGCCATAAGAAAACACCCTATAGCTTGATATTTGGATCCGAGGCTGTGATCCCCGCTGAGATAGGAGTTGTAACCCAGCGAATTGTCAACATGGATCCCGAAACAAACCAAAAAGAGACCATGTTGAATTTACAACTCCTAGAGGAAGAACGAGATCAAGTTGCGATCTAAGAGGCCAAATACAAGCAACAAATAGAAGCCTACTACAACAAGAAAGTCAAGAACCAAAGATTCAAGCCAGGGGACTTGGTCCTCAGAAACAATGAAGCTAGCAAAAAAGAAAATCAAGAAAAGCTTGGCCCAAAATGGGAGGGTCCATATACCATCCTCGAAGCACACAAGGGTGGATCCTACAAGCTAGCAGATTCAGAAGGCAAGAAGCTTCCAAGGCATTGGAATGGCAAAACCCTGAAAAGGTTCCATGTTTAGACAGGAAAGTTTGGTTTGTATCAAAATATATTCCGAACAACACTATGAACACCTTTTGTAAAAAGCAAGTATTGCTTGAATGAATGAAGTTGTTTTATCAAACTTGTCTTTCTATCCAAAGATCAGGTTGAGAACCTAGCAAAAAACTCCATGGCAAGGGCCATGTAAGGGGATGAGCTCCCAGGCCACACCGCTCAATAGGTTCAAGGGTTGAATGAACCTATATAAGGGGTGAGTTCCTAAATCAATACAAGTCCATGAGACTTATTAAGTTAAAACAAAATCGTCTCATAGACAGGTCTGAACAACCTACACCAAATTTTCCTTAAGCCTTGGAAATATAACCAACAAACAGGCTTATGAAGTCAAATAAAAAACAAAGAAATGATAAAAAGGATAGGTGCTATGTCTTCTTGTTAAAAACACCAAGGCTAAGTGTCTGCAGCACTGAACCCTTTAAGGTGTAAAAAACATAAAGGCAACACAAACTCGACAAAGACAAAGTTACAAGAAAACAAAAATAATCTAAAGAACATTACACCTCAAACGAAAAATGCAAACCAAATCAGGTCATAAAGCTAAAAAGCCTTCAATGTAACATATGTGCTTGTAATCATTATGAACAGTACCATTATCAATAAAACAATGTCATTTGATCCCAATGTTTGTTTGGTTATGTTTTACATTTTTCATGTTTTGACTTTTATTCAATTTCAAACTCTATGTCACTTTCTAGAGAGTTATACGCAAACTGGTGCGTAAACGTAGCCAGTTTAATGCGAAAAATACTCCGGAACATCAACATATACTTAACATACCTTAAATAACCCTTACATAACTTAGAAATAAGTTTTGAAGGCTTTGGTATGGCAAAAACAAGTTAATTCGCTTATAGGGACTAAACTTGACAAACTGCGAAAGTATGCCAATTTGAACTGTAACGAACATTCCGGAACATGACCATAAGTTAAACATACCATAAATATCCTTTACATAGCTTAGAAATAGGCTTTGAGGGGTTCAGTATGCTAAAATAAACTTTTGGGGTCATTCAGGGACTAAAAGCGTCAAAAAAAAGTGCACAAGTTTGCATTTTCGCGCATAACTTACGTTCTGAATACATCCGGACATCCAAAAATTTATGTAAGCACTAAAATATTTTATTTTAGTGTTTGGCATAAGAAAAATCCATTCGTCACGCCATTTGGATCATTTTTCGCGCTTATGCGCATTCCGTCGTAATTAACCGAACAACGTAACCGTACGGCTAAACGAACCGACACCCGAGATATTTTTGAACACATTTTAAGTTCCCTATACTTTAACTTCATTTTAGAGCTTTGAAATGGGGTTAACGGGGCTTAAACGTGTCAAAAAACGCATCGAAAACCAAGTTTTGAGGTTGCAGGGACTGAAACTGTAAATCTGCCAAACTAGGTCCGTAAGTAGGGGCCAGATGCAGCAAAACGTTTTTTTTTTCAGCTGTTAACAGCCCTTAACACTCTCCAAAGGCCAAGTGCCAAGTGTCAAACTCTTATGGTGGATGGCAAATGAGTTACCACAACTTTCCAACAAGTGTACGGCTTAGATCGTGCCCCCTTTTCCAAGAAATGATCCTAACGGTGAACCGAAAACTATAAATACCCACCTCCACCCTTCACTTTTCCTCACAAGAATCTGATCTTATGTGCTCTAAGTTGAAACCTTTGTTTCATACCTGAGCTATTTTGATCTAGATTAGCATTCGGGGACCCTTCGTAAGTGTTCCTTCGTTCTTTTATTGCTTTTCGAGTCCGAAAGTCAAACTTTGTTTGACTTTCTGCATTGACCAGTTTATGGTCAATGCGAAGTTCATTTGAACTACGCAACGTGATTGTAATCACGATGGTTATAGTCCCTTGTGACTATGCCTAATGATTACCACGTTGTCTAGGGTCGTAAGGGTAAGCGATCTAATGAATCGCTTATACCTTCGAACCCGACCCATTTGGTCGATCATTAGGATCCGACCAAACACATTAGGTGACCATAGTATATAGGGAATAACCTTCCGAGGTTATACCTTATGGTCGCTTCGTTTAAGTAGTTGTATGATAGGTAGTTTATATGCCTTAGGTAAATTACCAAAATGCCCTTTTTACGCCAAAATTCATTTTAAGCATATGTAACATAACTTTTGGTATCTAAACTGATTTGGTAACAATATTAGATATGTTAAGGCATATTTTACTTATCATAGGACTAGTTAGGCGGTCCGAACGCGTTTTACGCGAACGACGCGTTAAAGTAGCATAAGCTTCCTAAACGGGTCGTAATGGGTCGTAAACACTTAGGTTAAGTTTCGTTTTAGTATGTGGGCTTTGTTAAACCATATTACACGAGTCTCCATACTCGTTTGGTTTACGAACCCTCATTCTATCCGATCCTCCGATATAGGTCCGGTTTATTAACATAGTTACCTATATTAGGTGCCGTTTGATTCCGAGATCTCTAGCATTGCTTGGTGGTTATCTTAGGACTTCTGAGCAATCTCAAGTGAGTACATAGACCCCTCTTTTACTGTTTTCCAAACGTTTTGGGGTGGAACACATGTGCCTACTTGTTACTTTCATGCTTTCCATGTTTTCACATCATATACCTGCTATGTTCGTTAGTACATTATAGTACATGTTTTACATTACATTTCATGCTATGTATGTCCCTTGTGCGCATACTTAGTACATTGTTTTACATTACATTTCATGATATATATGTCCATTGTGCGCATACTTAGTACATTGTTTTACATTACATTTCATGCTATGTATGTCCATTGTGTGCATACTTAGTACATTGTTTTACATTACATTTCATGCTATGTATGCCCATTGTGTGCATACTTAGTACAGTTGTTTTCATCACATGCTTACATTTTGTTATGACATTTGGGTTGTTTACAATGGAACAATACATTCATTAACATTAGCTACGCCGTTCGTTAGTAGGTAGTGGTACCATAGGAATTGACAACTCCCGTTTCTGAAATCCGGGGTTTGTTTGGATTGGAAGGAATGACCGAATTCGATATACATAACTTAGATAAACCTTTAATTTGTTTAAGGGTTTATCGCCACAGTCTCAAGGCTTGGATGTATGCATTTTCACAATACTGCATAGATGTTTATATCAGTATAGCATGCATTTGTTCCACAAAACATAACTTTGATTTAAACCATGTTTTACTTCAATACCTTGTTTTTGTGCATTTTACATATGGTTTAGTTGATATATTTCACATACCATACATGACATTTTTGGATACACATTACATGATTTACATTAGACATAAACATTTTGACATTGATATACAAAATTCATGATTTACATTAAACACAGACATTTGATATGGTTTACACAATAACATTTTGACATTTGATTATACATAAACAATTTACATTGGTGGTTTGGTTTGAGTAAGTGATTCAAGTAACGAGGCGTGTGTAATATGATACAAGCATGGTGGATACGCCGCTAGTACTTCCTATATATAAGTGTTTGCATGGTATTACATATCGTAGCGTTATTTAAATCATTTCAATTTATGACACATGACATTTTATACAAATAACAAACTTTTTACAAGTCATTGTTTACAAACAACTTATCTTACACAAACTCATTTTTACATGGTTATTCATTTAACCTTACATTTATTTATACATATCATCTGATCTTATCGTTTTTTTTCAAATAATTTATAAGACAAAGCAAATTACAAGGTTCATGACTAAACATTTTTCTTAAACACAAGTCATGAATCATATTTTTACAAAACCTATGTATCTCACAGGCATTTTTATGCTGACGTACCTATTTTCACATGTGTTTTCAGGAGCTTTTCCATAGGATGATGATCGTGACACTATGGCGGACCTGTGCCTTAGAGACATAAAATGAAGATAAACTAGTTTAATTATGTTATGAACTCTTTATTTCCAGTTTAAAGACAATGAAACTCTTATGTTGATGAATAAAATACAACTTTGAATGCCATGGTTATGAAACAATTAATTCTGTTACAACACTCCCCGACGTTTTCCGCCACGTTTTGTATGTTATACGTGGTCGGGGTGTGACAGAAGAGTTGGTATCAGAGCCAATGGTTATAGGGAATTAGGTTATTAGTAATTCTTTGACCTAGACTATAACCTTTCTAGGACCCTAACACAAAGTTATCTTGTGTTTAGATCTTAAAACATACATATCACCTATCCTTAGGCGATTATCAAAACAAAAACCAAAATTTTCCGACACGATTTTTGAAAAACAATCTTCTGTTTTTGGATGATTTATTACAAGGTTTTGAACCCTCTATTGTAAGGTTTTGAACCCTCTGTTATATGGTTTTGAACCCTTCCAGTTTGGTTTTTGGCCTTGTGCCTTCAAATTTTCAAAATCTCGTCAAAGTTTTGGGTTCTAAATAGTGTGAACACGTGCAAACTGGAAGAGTGAATGCCTGTGTTCTGGGTTTTCTGTCTAGGCAAGCACTTCGTATATATCTCATCAGACGCGAGACCAGTTGTGCTTACCTGGGAATTCTTGGGATGAGTGTTCACTTATAGGCGAGCATGTCTTCGCAATACATTATTTTTGATCCATTTACTTTGATTAGTCACTGTGTGTCGTTTGTTTACTTTGTGATGCGGACGAATGACCACCATCTTTGCTTTTGTTGATTTTGTTTCATCTCATTCTTTTAACCCAATCATCTCACTCGTTTCCTTTCATGTTCCTCTTTTAGAATGCCTCCTCGACGCGACAATCTGATTGCGACTGCCGAACTGGCAGAAATTATTGCGCAGCAGATGGCTGCTCAATTTCCAAATCTCTTTGCTCAATGGCACCAAGCCAACAACAACAACAACGCTCCATGCAAATACAAGGATTTTAACTCGGCTAAACCACTCAAGTTTAGTGGTTCTGAGGGAGCGACTGGGCTTCTTCAATGGTTCGAGAGCATTGAGAATACTTTCCGTCATGTTCAGTGTCCGGATAATCGCAAGGTCGAGTTTTCTTCGAGCGTGTTTCAGAAGAGGGCTCTTACATGGTGGAATGGGGTAATGAGAGACCGTGGTGCAGAAGTTGCTCTAGCACAGACATGGGCGGAACTTAGAGCTCTTATGATGAGGGAGTTTTGTCCTCGTCATGAACAACGAGCGTTGGAGAAGGAGTTTGATGACTTGAAACAAGATAGTGGCGAGCACAGGGCATATACTGATAGGTTTGAGGAGTTGAGTCTGCTTTGCCCAACAATGGTTACCCCACTCGACAAGGCTATCGAAAGATACATCGACGGCCTACCTGACTCAGTACAAGACATCATTACTGGTAGTAACCCTACCACACTCCGTCAGGCGATCGAGTTATCAGCAACATTGACTGAGTCGCAGATTCGGAAGAATAAGTTACACAAAAAGGGTGACAAGGGTAAGAAGCAGGCATCTGACAAGGAAGATAGCAAGAAAGGTCAAAACAAGAAGGGAAAGAATTCTGGAGGGTCTAGGAAGCGGAAGGCTTCCCAAAACTATGCTGTCACTGCCCAAGCTAACCAGGCAGCTCCCAATCAACCCGCACAGCCTCCAGCGAAGAAGCCTTATTCAGGGAATGCACCTTTGTGCAATAGATGCAACAGTCACCATCAGCCGCAACATCAGTGTCGTTTCTGTACTAACTGTGGGAAGTCAGGTCATCTTGTCGATGTTTGTCGGTTTGCTCAGAATCGGGCAGTTCAGAACCCGGCTCAACAAGTTGCTCAGCCTCCTGCTCAGCAACAGGGTCAAGCTGCATGACCACACTACCCACCAGGTGCTTGTTATAACTGTGGGGATCTGACCCACTACAGAAACCGGTGCCCAAGGCTAGCTAACCAGAATCAGAATCCAAACCATAATCAGGCTCAGGCTCGAGGGCGAGTCTTCAACATGAATGCCCAAGAGGCGCAGGCGGACGATAATGTGGTGAACGGTACGTTCTTTATTAATAATCAGCCTGCATCTGTTCTTTTTTATTCGGGTGCCGACAAGAGTTTTGTGTCATTGTCTTTTGAGCCAATGCTTCGCGTGTCTAGAACGAAACTAGGTAAACCTTTGACAGTAGAAGTTGCTAGTGGTGAACCCATTGTTCTTGATTCTGTTCTTCGCAACTGCCAGTTGAACCTTAACGACCATCTTTTTCCTATTGACCTCACGCCTATGCAACTTGGAAGCTTCGACGTTATAGTGGGTATGGATTGGTTATCCAAGCATCGCGCAGAGATAGTTTGTTCTGAGAAGATTGTTCGTGTGCCGCTTTCGACAGGCGAGATCCTACAGGTTCAAGGTGAGAAACCGTCTGGTGGTCTCAAGCTCATGTCTTGTTTTAAAGCTCGGAAGTATCTGCGGAAGAACTATGTGGCTTTCTTAGCACATGTTACAGCAGATAAAGGCAAGGGTAAGTCTATTTCAGATATTCCTGTCGTTCGGGATTATTCTGAAGTTTTCCCTGAAGATTTACCTGGTCTACCCCCAGCACGCCAAGTAGAGTTCCGCATCGATCTCGTACCTGGTGCAAATCCCATTGCCAGAGCTCCATATCGTCTTGCACCATCTGAGATGCAAGAGTTGTCTAAGCAGCTTCAGGAGCTCTCTGACAAAGGTTTTATACGTCCTAGCTTTTCACCATGGGGTGCTCCCGTTCTTTTTGTCAAGAAAAAGGATGGATCCTTTAGGATGTGTATCGATTATCGTGAGCTTAACAAGCTTACCATCAAGAATCGATATCCCCTACCGCGCATAGACGACCTCTTTGATCAGTTACAGGGCGCTTCTTATTTTTCGAAGATTGATCTGCGTTCTGGATATCATCAACTTCGTGTGCATGAAGAAGATATTCCCAAGACAGTGTTCCGCACTAGGTATGGGCATTACGAGTTCACAATCATGCCATTCGGTTTAACTAATGCTCCTGCTGTTTTCATGGACTTAATGAATAGGGTCTGCAAACCTTATTTGGATCAGTTCGTCATTATTTTTATTGACGACATCTTAATTTATTCTAAGACGCGAGCTGATCACGAGCAACATCTTCGTCTTACTCTGGAACTCCTAAAGAAAGAACAACTTTTCGCCAAATTCTCCAAGTGCAAATTTTGGCTTAAAGAAGTTCAATTTTTGGGGCATATTATCAACGAACAAGGTATTCATGTAGATCCCTCCAAGATCAGTGCGTTTAAGGATTGGGATACGCCTACTACTCCCACTGAGGTTCGTTCTTTTCTTGGTCTAGCGGGTTATTACCGTCGCTTCATTGAGAACTTCTCAAAGATTGCAGTTCCTCTAACTGCTCTAACTCAGAAGAACAAACCCTTTAACTGGGGATTCAAACAAGAGGAAGCTTTTCAACACTTGAAGCGGAAGCTTTGCGACGCGCCTATTCTAACTTTGCCTGAGGGCAATGATGATTTCGTCGTTTATTGCGATGCATCGAAATTGGGCCTTGGTTGTGTTCTGATGCAAAGGAACAAAGTCATAGCATACGCATCGAGGCAGTTGAAGATACATGAGAAAAACTACACCACTCATGATCTTGAGTTGGGTGCAGTTGTTTTCGCTCTAAAGATCTGGAGACACTATTTGTACGGTACAAAATGTGTGGTTTTCACAGACCACAAAAGTCTTCAGCATATCTTCAATCAGAAAGAACTCAACATGAGGAAACGACGTTGGGTCGAGCTTCTAAACGACTATGACTGCGAAATTCGCTACCATCCTGGTAAGGCGAATGTCGTAGCCGATGCATTGAGTCATAAGGAATGTACTAAGCTTCATTGTGTACGTGTTCAATCTGTTATTCAAGCTCGATCCGATATCTAGGGCACGCATTTCTCAGGCTCAACAATCTTGTGTTTCACAAGGTTTGATGGATAAGGAATTTCCCTATCACATAACACCTGCTCTTGAACTGAAGGACAATGGGTCATATTACTTCATGGACCATTTGTGGGTCCCAAGCCAGGATGATCTTTGTACCTTACTTATGGATGAAGCCCATAAGTCTCGTTATTCTATTCATCCGGGCTCAGATAAGATGTATAAGGATCTTCGTATTCACTATTGGTGGCCTGGTATGAAGAAAGACATTGCCTTATACGTATCAAAATGCCTTACTTGTCTTAAGGTTAAGGCTGAACATCAACGTCCTTCTGGTTTATTGGTGCAACCAGAGATCCCAGTTTGGAAATGGGAAAACATTACTATGGATCTTGTTACCAAACTTCCACGCACAAACGGATGGTCAATCTGAAAGAACAATCCAGACTCTGGAGGATATGCTTAGAGCTTGTGTGATCGACTTTGGTGGTAGTTGGGATTCACATCTTCCGTTAATTGAATTCTCCTACAACAACAGTTATCACACCAGCATCAAAATGGCTCCTTTCGAGGCTCTCTATGGTCGAAAATGTCGTTCACCAGTCTGCTGGAATGAGATCGGCGAGGCTCAACTTACTGGACCGGCCCTCATTTTAGAGACAACTGACAAGGTTAAGAAAGTTCGTGATAACCTTCAGACAGCTAGAAGCCGTCAGAAGAGTTACGCGGATCCAAAACGCAAGCCCTTGGAATTTCAAGTCAGTGATCGAGTATTACTTAAGGTCTCACCTTGGAAAGGTGTGATCAGATTTGGAAAGAAAGGAAAACTTGCACCTAGATATATTGGACCATTCAAGATCGTCGAAAGAATCGGAAAGGTGGCCTACAGACTTGAGTTACCTCCTGAACTTGGAAATGTTCATCCAACCTTTCACGTGTCCAATCTCAAGAGGTGTTTAGCTGATGAGAACCTCCACATACCACTTGACGAAATTCGTGTTGGTAAAACACTGAAATTTGTTGAGAAACCTGTGGAAATCACGGTACGTGAAGTCAAGTGGCTCAAACACAAGCGCATTCCTTTGGTCAAAGTTCGTTGGGAAGCTAAACGTGGACCCGAGTTTACTTGGGAACGCGAAGATCAAATGAAGGCGAAATATCCGCATCTTTTCCCACGAGTTTCCTCTAAATAAATTTCGGGACGAAATTTCCACAAGTAGGGGAGACTGTAACATCTGTGCTTGTAATCATTATGAACAGTACCATTATCAATAAAACAATGTCATTTGATCCCAATGTTTGTTTGGTTATGTTTTACATTTTTCATGTTTTGACTTTTATTCAATTTCAAACTCTATATCACTTTCTAGAGAGTTATACGCAAACTGGTGCGTAAACGTAGCCAGTTTAATGCGAAAAATACTCCAGAACATCAACATATACTTAACATACCTTAAATAACCCTTACATAACTTAGAAATAAGTTTTGAAGGCTTTGGTATGGCAAAAACAAGTTAATTCGCTTACAGGGACTAAACTTGACAAACTGCGAAAGTATGCCAATTTGAACTGTAACGAACATTCCGGAACATGACCATAAGTTAAACATACCAAAAATATCCTTTACATAGCTTAGAAATAGGCTTTGAGGGGTTCAGTATGCTAAAATAAACTTTTGGGGTCATTCAGGGACTAAAAGCGTAAAAAAAAAAGTGCACAAGTTTGCATTTTCGCGCATAACTTACGTTCTGAATACATCCGGACATCCAAAAATTTATGTACACACTAAAATATTTTATTTTAGTGTTTGGCATAAGAAAAATTCATTCGTCACGCCATTTGGATCATTTTTCGCGCTTATGCGCATTCCGTCGTAATTAACCGAACAACGTAACCGTACGGCTAAACGAACCGACACCCAAGATATTTTTGAACACATTTTAAGTTCCCAATACTTTAACTTCATTTTAGAGCTTTGAAATGGGGTTAACGGGGCTTAAACGTGTCAAAAAACGCTTCGAAAACCAAGTTTTGAGGTTGCAGGGACTGAAACTGTAAATCTGCCAAACTAGGTCCGTAAGTAGGGGCCAGATGCAGCAAAACGTTTTTTTTTTCAGCTATTAACAGCCCTTAACACTCTCCAAAGGCCAAGTGCCAAGTGTCAAACTCTTATGGTGGATGGCAAATGAGTTACCACAACTTTCCAACAAGTGTACGGCTTAGATCGTGCCCCCTTTTCCAAGAAATGATCCTAACGGTGAACCGAAAACTATAAATACCCACCTCCACCCTTCACTTTTCCTCACAAGAATCTGATCTTATGTGCTCTAAGTTGAAACCTTTGTTTCATACCTGAGCTATTTTGATCTAGATTAGCATTCGGGGACCCTTCGTAAGTGTTCCTTCGTTCTTTTATTGCTTTTCGAGTCCGAAAGTCAAACTTTGTTTGACTTTCTGCATTGACCAGTTTATGGTCAATGCGAAGTTCATTTGAACTACGCAACGTGATTGTAATCACGATGGTTATAGTCCCTTGTGACTATGCCTAATGATTACCACGTTGTCTAGGGTCGTAAGGGTAAGCGATCTAATAAATCGCTTATACCTTCGAACCCGACCCATTTGGTCGATCATTAGGATCCGACCAAACACATTAGGTGACCATAGTATATAGGGAATAACCTTCCGAGGTTATACCTTATGGTCGCTTCGTTTAAGTAGTTGTATGATAGGTAGTTTATATGCCTTAGGTAAATTACCAAAATGCCCTTTTACGCCAAAATTCATTTTAAGCATATGTAACATAACTTTTGGTATCTAAACTGATTTGGTAACAATATTAGATATGTTAAGGCATATTTTACTTATCATAGGACTAGTTAGGCGGTCCGAACGCGTTTTACGCGAACGACGCGTTAAAGTAGCATAAGCTTCCTAAACGGGTCGTAATGGGTCGTAAACACTTAGGTTAAGTTTCGTTTTAGTATGTGGGCTTTGTTAAACCATATTACACGAGTCTCCATACTCGTTTGGTTTACGAACCCTCATTCTATCCGATCCTCCGATATAGGTCCGGTTTATTAACATAGTTACCTATATTAGGTGCCGTTTGATTCCGAAATCTCTAGCATTGCTTGGTGGTTATCTTAGGACTTCTGAGCAATCTCAAGTGAGTACATAGACCCCTCTTTTACTGTTTTCCAAACGTTTTGGGGTGGAACACATGTGCCTACTTGTTACTTTCATGCTTTCCATGTTTTCACATCATATACCTGCTATGTTCGTTAGTACATTATAGTACATGTTTTACATTACATTTCATGCTATGTATGTCCCTTGTGCGCATACTTAGTACATTGTTTTACATTACATTTCATGCTATGTATGTCCATTGTGTGCATACTTAGTACATTGTTTTACATTACATTTCATGCTATGTATGTCCATTGTGTGCATACTTAGTACATTGTTTTACATTACATTTCATGCTATGTATGCCCATTATGTGCGTACTTAGTACAGTTGTTTTCATCACATGCTTACATTTTGTTATGACATTTGGGTTGTTTACAATGGAACAATACATTCATTAACATTAGCTACGCCGTTCGTTAGTAGGTAGTGGTACCATAGGAATTGACAACTCCCGTTCCTGAAATCCGGGGTTTGTTTGGATTGGAAGGAATGACCGAATTCGATATACATAACTTAGATAAACCTTTAATTTGTTTAAGGGTTTATCGCCACAGTCTCAAGGCTTGGATGTATGCATTTTCACAATACCGCATAGATGTTTATATCAGTATAGCATGCATTTGTTCCACAAAACATAACTTTGATTTAAACCATGTTTTACTTCAATACCTTGTTTTTGTGCATTTTACATATGGTTTAGTTGATATATTTCACATACCATACATGACATTTTTGGATACACATTACATGATTTACATTAGACATAAACATTTTGACATTGATATACAAAATTCATGATTTACATTAAACACAGACATTTGATATGGTTTACACAATAACATTTTGACATTTGATTATACATAAACAATTTACATTGGTGGTTTGGTTTGAGTAAGTGATTCAAGTAACGAGGCGTGTGTAATATGATACAAGCATGGTGGATACGCCGCTGGTACTTCCTATATATAAGTGTTTGCATGGTATTACATATCGTAGCGTTATTTAAATCATTTCAATTTATGACACATGACATTTTATACAAATAACAAACTTTTTACAAGACATTGTTTACAAACAACTTATCTTACACAAACTCATTTTTACATGGTTATTCATTTAACCTTACATTTATTTATACATATCATCTGATCTTATCGTTTTTTTTTTCAAATAATTTATAAGACAAAGCAAATTACAAGGTTCATGACTAAACATTTTTCTTAAACACAAGTCATGAATCATATTTTTACAAAACCTATGTATCTCACATGCATTTTTATGCTGACGTACCTATTTTCACATGTGTTTTCAGGAGCTTTTCCATAGGATGATGATCGTGACACTAGGGCGGACCTGTGCCTTAGAGACATAAAATGAAGATAAACTAGTTTAATTATGTTATGAACTCTTTATTTCCTGTTTAAATACAATGAAACTCTTATGTTGATGAATAAAATACAACTTTGAATGCCATGGTTATGAAACAATTAATTCTGTTACAACACTCCCCGACGTTTTCCGCCACGTTTTGTATGTTATACGTGGTCGGGGTGTGACATTCAAGGCTTCAAGCCACCTACGCGACAACTCGAAACCTCAAAGGCTTCAACCTATCTACGAATAGCCAAAAAGCTTGAAAGGTTAAAACCAATCAAACTGCCTTAACAAAACAGGCATAAGTATAAAAACATAACACAAAGAAAATAGTTATACATCATACCATATCAAAGAAAGCCCTGCAAGACTTTCACACAAGAGTTAAGGCAAGTCCTAGTGACTCGCAAGTTTAGCTATTGTTCAAACGGCCATACAGGCCTAAAACACAACCAACAGGAACCTTAAGGGTTCCTGGAAACCTAATATTGTTCAAGTTAACATTACAAACCACAAATTGTTTTTAGGTGCTAAGAAAGCTACGAATTAAACATCAGCAGAGGACTTGGAAACCCCGGAACCTTCACCTTTCACCCTCTTTGCTTTTTTGGATTTCTTAGTCTTTGCATCCGCAGCATCACCTACCGCTGAAGCCTCCAAGCTTGCATCCTTTGGAGCACCTTGTTCTGCCGAAAAGGTGTCATCACTATCTCCCGAGTAGGACCTCTTCCATGAAAGGGAACCCAAGATTTCAGCATAGACCTTTTCATTAAGGCCCTCCGGCTTCAACTCCTGCAACACAGCAAGAGGCTTACCAAAACAAGCAGAAACTTGATGGATGTAAGGGTAGGTCAGCTTCTCCATTTGCTCAACGGAGCCTTTGAAAACATCGGAAGCCTCGGGACGAAACAGAGGAGACTTCTCCAAAGGATGGCCGGATTCATGAAGCTTATAACCAGCGATGAGGCCTTGGTGTTTCCCCAGGTTGAGCAACTTAGTATACACTTCACCAAGGGCAGAGTTAAATTCCTTGGAATGTAAAAGGTAAGTCACAACCTAATGAAAACCCTGCTCAATTAACCACTGATTATCAATGGTGGAACGAGCAACCGAAGCCTTCAACCCTTCCTTTTCCTCATCAAAAACCCGCTGCTGAACAAATAAGGCTTCCCTATCAGCCTTAAGCTTCAATCGATCAGCTTCAAAGCTTTTCTTCAAGTTACTCATCTCAATCTCATGCACCTTAGTAAGCTCACTAACCTTTTTGTCCCACGCCTTTTCTTCTCAGCAAAACCAGCTATCTCCTTTTTCATCGCAGCCATGGAAGATTTCATTCTATCCTTCTTCTTAGAAAATTCTTCATATTCCTGCATCCTCTGACGAAAACAAGCAATCCCTTGAGGAAGCATAGCAGCAAGGTTACAAGTGCTCAAAATCATGCGGGACAACATCAAGCCATCATCCATCCCAGCAATGGTATTGTGAACCAAAGGAGGAGCAATGTGACTCAGAGCATCTTCACAAACAGCAGCATCCTTAAAGTTGTCATCATTTTTCACCGACCAATTAGGCACATAAACCTCTTCCGGATCCAACCCTTCGACATCCCTGCTTGAAGAACCCTGAACAGGGGTAGCAACAACCTTTTTGCCTGAAACCTTCTTACAATGAACAACCAATTCCTTCTCCTTTTCAACACCTGCCTCAACACCTTGATCTTCAGAAGCCTCAATATCATCACTCAAATCCACCAGTTCAGTAGAAGTGGATTGAGGAGCAGCCTTCAACAAACGGCGGGTAGATCGACGGGTTGAGGACTTGGGAGCACTAGGCTTAGAAAAACCTTTGACATTGGAAGTACTAATATAACCCAAACCCTCGAACCTTTGCTCAGCAGTTCTAACTACAACGTTTTCACAAGGAACAGATGGAACATCCCCAAACACAACATCAGAAGTGTCGTCACTCTTAATGAAATCCAAAGCAGACATGACTGCAAATAACAAAACAAATACACATAAGGCATAAGTCAAGAAAAAGCAAAGAGGGCAAAAAAGAAAAATGCATACCCATGCCACTTCTCATTAGAACCGGATCCCGATCGGCATTTCCCCAGATTTTACTAACCCCTAAAAGAACTAGTAAATGTTCAGGAAAGGGACGAACCCTCGAAGGGCACTCCCGGATGGCTTTGAGAAAAAAATATCATTCAACTCAGATTCAGAGGGCTCCGGATCATTGAGAACAGCATCCGGGTGCCTCCACACCATCTTGAACGGGACAATAGTATCGGAAACCCAGAAAAAACGATCCTTCCAAGTCCCAAGTGTTGTAACCATAGACGAAATAAGGCAAGAATCAACCTTGGATGTTTCAAAGGTGAACCAATCGCCATTTTTGGCAAAACGAAAAAACCGGCGAAAAAGCAACAATGAAGGATCATATCCGAGGGCACGGCACAAAACCTCAAAATGTAAAACCCGAGCCATGCCCTTCGGATGAACTTGCCCAAAGGAAATTCGATAATACTCTAGCAGATTCAAAACAAAGAGAGAAAAGGGATAACGAAGATTCGAAAACTCAAAGTGGCGACAATAAAGAGCAATCGAACCAGGGGACGGTTTATCAACAGGAACATCACAAGCAGGAGCAGTCGGTTTAAACTTTTTATCAATACCATATTCCACACAAAATAAGTCTACCTCTTCTTGTGTTAATCGGGAAAAGGATTTTGCCAAATCCTTACGAGCACCCATTTTTGAAAATACGAAGAATGTAAGGATAATGCAAAGGGAACTGAAACTAACCTTGGAGAGGAGGAAAGAAATCGCAGGAAGGAACTTGATGGAAATATGTAGAAAGTGAACGAAAAATGTAAATATAAAAGTAAATAATCTAAAATAGGGGTGATAATTGCAAACAGTAACTCCTGCAAAAACCGCCACCCTATGAACTGCCACACATCAATCAAATCGGTTGTCAGTTATTTAAAATTCAAATATTAACTGCCTACAACCCTCCAAGCCTTCAAGCATTGAACCCTTGAAACTTTCAGGCAATAAAATATATGTACAAAAGTCAGACGTCTTTGAGCTCATTCCACAAAAACCTCTGACTTGGGGGGCTGATGACGGGGGTAACCCAAGATCAAATAAAATGACTTAAGTACATATACGTTCGAAAGGTTAAATGGTTCGAAGGTTAAAAAGCTGTGAGGTGGGGAAAAGCAATACGGAAACAGTAGCTAGTCACATCCCGGGATTGCTTCACCAACCCACCAGCCGCAAAAGCAATGCAGGTCTACAGAGCACACGCTATTATCCAGGGGTCAAAAGGCTTCAACCCCCGAAAGGGCAAGCCCCTCTCTGCAAGCAAGGTCACTAGTCAAATGCATTCCTCTTTGGGAGATGTCTTCTCCTATATAATCGACACTTCATTTACTGAAGTGAGGACATGCTTGGCCAGTCAAGATTCCTTCAATCTCTGGTCATTCAATTCGAGTACATGCTTCATGCGAGTTACTCTCTTTCACATCCAATACACTCATTCTGTTTGCCCCTCCATCCAAATCTGAACACACTTCAGAGAAGGATCCTTAGCAAACAACAAGAATAAACCAGTGAACCTCCTTCCACGTCTTGCAAACGTGGGGGGACCCCACGACCTGCGTTAGGCAAAGTTAAACCATTTAACCCTTTTGCCTAACCATCCTCGCTACTATCCTTGGTCTATTATTTGTTGCATCAACAAACCTTGCCTTGTATATTCATCTTCTATTTAATATCCACCGATATCCAAATTGTTAAATTAAAACCTGCAGCTCCGAAGTATGATTTTGAAAAATAGAATCAGTCATTAAGAATGTGTTCCATTGAGGTCCTTAAGATGTACACCACTAGTAAAAAAAAATACTCCTAAAAAGGTGGTAATTAAAATATCATGTATATACACACCAAAATTCTAATAAAAAAACCTAAATCATCAAAAAAAAAATTGAAAAGGTTAATAATCTTAAGGCATTAAGCATTTAAGCCACTAGCTGACATGAGTTAAGTATGAGCTAACCAGTGGCGGATCTAGGATTCCGACCAAGGGGTAACGTTTTATAAATAAGCCGTAACGAAATCGAAAAAACGTCAAATTTTTCGAAAATTTACACTAATTTTTCCAAATTTTTTCCGACCAAGGGGTAGCGGACGCCACCCCTTAATAAGCTATAGGTCCGCCCCTGGAGCTAACTACAAGCTACTAAGCTTTGAACTTAGACTAGATATGGTTTTCGAGTGAACTCAAACTTTCTCATAACATTACATGTTAAGTACTAAACTTAATTCTAATTATTATTATAAATAATTTATTATCATCCTAAACAAATATATATATATATATATATATAGAGAGAGAGAGAGAGAAAGTGTACTGTACAAATGCCCTTATCGTACAATACGTACGCGTCAATCTCAGGCGTCAGATCTTTTCATCCCGCATTGAAATCGCATATTATTTTTTTGTAACAATTTCGCATGTGATAATTTTTTATGAAATCGCATGTTGGTTTTTTGTAACAATTTCGCATGTGATAATTTTGATGAAATAGCATGTTGTTTTTTTGTAACAATTTCGCATGTGTTAATTTTGATGAAATCGCATGTTAAAAAACAACATGCGAAATTGTTACAAAAAACCAACATGCGATTTCAATGCCGGAAGATGATCTGACGGCTGAGATTGTAGCGTACGTAATGTACGATAAGGGCATTTATACGTTAACCTAACCCTATATATATATATAGGGAGGGGCTCATGCGAGAACCACCCTTATTGTGAGAACCTTGAGAACCAATGTGAACACAACCTAAAATAGCTAAAAAAACCTAACCCCCACCCCCCAAAAACCTAAACCCCCCCACCACCCCCCCCCCCCCCCAAGCTAAATGCTAAAAAAAACCTAAAAAAAACCTAACCCCACCCCCCCCCCCAAAAAAAAACCTAAACCCCCCTCCCCCACCCCCCAAAAACCTAAGCCCCCACCCCCCCCCCCCCCCAAGCTAAAATGCTAAAAACTAAACCCCCAAAAAACCTAAAAAAATCTAAAAAAATAAAAAAAAAATCTAAAATTTTTTTTTGATTTTTTTAATATTTTTTAGGTTAAAATCGCTACTTTTCAAAGCAAAAAAAAAAAAAAAAAAAATTTAAAAAAAAAATTATTTTTTTTTGCTTCGAAAAGTAGCGATTTTTTTATAAAAAATATTAAAAAATTCAAAAAAAAAAATTTTGTGTGATTTTTAGCTATTTTTAGGCATTTTTGGTGTGTTCACATTGGTTCTCGCGGTTCTCACAATAAGAGGTGGTTCTCGCATGATCTTCTCCCTATATATATATATAATATTATAAAATTTTGATTTGAATATTTAAATGGTGACTCCTATTTAAAGAGTTGTCTTGAAACACAAATTTATATTTTTAAAAACTATAGTCCTTTTTTTAAGCGCATATTTTATTTATAATATGATTTTTTAATACGTAATAATTTTCTATACCATAATAGCATTTGTATCATATCTCATTATCCCTATTTCGTAAAGGGAAATTGGTTTTTAATAAACCAACATTTGCCCCATTGGTAAATAATAATCCTACCTACAGAATTGGTAATTAATAATACTACGTTTCAATATGTTGGTACTCAATGGACCTCCGTTAGTTTTTTTTAACTGAAGTTAGTTTTTAAGTTTTATTTATTACACAAACAGTCCCTGTAGTTATAATTTACTAGTTTTAAGTTTTATTAATTACACTAACAGTCCCTGCAGTTATAAAAAAATTCATAAAAATAAAAAAAAATCTAAAAAATTCAAAGAAATTCTAAAAAAATCAAAAAAATCATAAAAATTCAAAAAAATCAAAAAAACTCTAAAAAATCATAAAAACCGTTTTCGACCCGGACCGTTTCGACGCATACCGTTTAGACCCGGACCGTTTTCGACCCGGACCGTTACGGTCCGCGTACCGTTTAGACCCGGACCGTTTCGACGCGTACCGTTTAGACGCGTACCGTTTAGACCCAGACCGTTTCGACGCGTACCACCACCACCGCACCGCCACCACCACCACCACCACCACCACAGCACCGCCACCACCGCCACCACCACCACCACCACCGCACCGCCGCCACCACCACCACCACCACAGCACCGCCACCACCACCACCGGACCGTTTCGAAAACAGTGGTGGTGATGGTGGTGGTGGCGGTGCTGTGGTGGTGGTGGTGGTGGCGGTGCGGTGGTGGTGGTGGTGGTGGTGGCGGTGCGGTGGTGGTGGTGGTGGTGGTGGTGGTGGCGGTGCTGTGGTGGTGGTGGTGGTGGCGGTGCTGTGGTGGTGGTGGTGGTGGTGGTGGTGGTGGTGGTGCGGTGGTGGTGGTGGTGGTGGTGGTGGTGGTGGCGGTGCGGTGGTGGTACGCGTCGAAACGGTCCGGGTCTAAACAGTACGCGTCGAAACGGTCCGGGTCTAAACGGTACGCGTCGAAAACGGTCCGGGTCGAAAACGGTCCGGGTCTAAACGGTACGTGTCGAAACGGTCCGGGTCGAAAACGGTCCGGGTCGAAACGGTCCGGGTCGAAACGGTTCGCGTCGAAACGTTTGCTTTTTTTGAATTTTTTTTATTTTTTAGAGTTTTTTTATTTTTTAGAGTTTTTTTGATTTTTTTTAGGATTTTTATGAGTTTTTTTTTATTTTTTTGAATTTTTATGATTTTTTATGATTTTTTTGATTTTGTTTAGAATTTTTTTGATTTTTTTAGAATTTTTTTGATTTTTTAGATTTTTTTTTTATTTTTATGAATTTTTTTATAACTACAGGGACTGTTTGTGTAATAAATAAAACT
Organism: Helianthus tuberosus; assembly: GCA_030545235.1. Lineage (NCBI taxonomy): Eukaryota > Viridiplantae > Streptophyta > Magnoliopsida > Asterales > Asteraceae > Helianthus > Helianthus tuberosus. Next base: position 57,592,746 of record CM060406.1, read on the forward strand.
TAAAACTAGTAAATTATAACTACAGGGACTGTTTGTGTAATAAATAAAACTAAAAAACTAACTTCAGTTAAAAAAAACTAACGGAGGTCCATTGAGTACCAACATATTGAAACGTAGTATTATTAATTACCAATTCTGTAGGTAGGATTATTATTTACCAATGGGGCAAAGGTTGATTTATTAAAAACCAATTTCCCTTTCGTAAAATACTATACATGTCCAAGTATTTATGTCGCAACCCCCGATCCCTTATCTGTCCCGGGAACGGGCGGACGCGATCTCAGAGTTTTTGTGGTATCAGTTATTTAATCTTGCAGCGGAATTTACATCAGGACCGTAGTTAGGAAATGTTTATCAGAGTAAAACCATCATATTTGATATTAATAATAACATGGATAAAACCCAAGTTTCTTATTACAATACACTTATAGGGGGACAAACCCTATTTTATTGAATTTAAAACACCGTTTATTAGGTAATTTTTATAGCCACATTTTTCCCAAGCCTTCAGTGCTCTCCAGCTGGCTTTTTACTAATTGGCTGTCACATTTTGTTACCTGAAACGCGTTTTAAAAACATTTGTCAATCGAAAATACTGGTGAGTGAATCCCAGTTTAATCAAGAAACATTTATTAATTAAAAAGGTATTGAGAGCGATCACATTGTTTATTTATACACAATTACTCCATTTGGTACTATCAATCCTGACTTGTGGGTTATATTACACATTGGCTAACTCATTGTCCAATGGTAACGTATTGTCATCCCGACTTACTACTCATAGTGTAGTACATTTTGTATACAAAACCCCAACATACCGGCAGTAATTGAAGAACTATAAAGACTCAATCACCGTTTAATCACATTGTAAAATAGTTAAGGTTTTGTAAAACATTCCAAAAAGGTTAACAAAAAGAGGATAAACTCACATTGCTGTCTTAGGCTTCTCGTAAGGGTTTTCTGGATATAATCTATAATTTATACAAATGTACATTGGTTAGTATCATAACCCTTTGAAAATATTAATGATACCTTCCCTGAGACGGCATTCCAACAACTACGTCGGGCAGAACCACGACAGTTGTTACGGAACCCTAAATCAATCGGGCAGCGTAACTATTACGAAACTGGGGTTATAATACTTACAACGGAGCAGAACCTTGCTAATTAGGGGTATAATACCCGACTATAATGTTTCTTCTACAGAAATTGAGATTTGAGAATTGAGAATGAGCGACGGAAAACGAAAACTGATGTGTTCTATTTATAGTTGAAAAACCCAACCTTCATGCGGCCCGCGTAAAGCACAGGCCAGGGTTACGCGGCCCGCGTCAACCCTGGTCAACGCTATAGCTTGTCCGGCTCACCAAGTAGACCCGCCACGATGTCGACACGTGTCAGCTCAGGGTTGCGCCACCATTCAGGACTCTCGCGGCCCGCGTCAACTTAAACAGGGTCTTACGCGGCCCGTATGAACCAAAGGAATCAATGATATAAGATTTTAAACCCTGATACGGCCCGCGTAAGCTTGAGGTGAGGTCCTACGCGGCCCGCCTTAGCTTAACATCTATTGTTTTTAATTTATTTTATATATTATAACATAATTCGGGCTCGGTTTTCACATACGAGGTGTAATTAAAGACATATTGGAACATTCTATAATATATTAGAGTGTCAGAAATATTATGAGGGCGTTGGTTTTTACTGAGGGTTGTTACAATTTATTATATCATTAATATACAGACTAGGATTTAATTACAATTAATTTATCGTAACTTTATAACTTACAATTTATTTTTAAAAACACTTACAATCTAACCATCATTGTTTTTATTTTTTTAGTGTTGGTGTTTTACAACCGTACATAATAAGATAGATTACAATGATTCAAAAGAAATGAAAACTTAAGAAAATATATTTAAATAGCTAAAAATATAGTTTTTTTTCTTTTTGCTTCACATTTTATGTCATCAGTCATTTCAATAATTATGTACAAATTTATGATTTGCATTTTTTTTTATATTCAACCCGTGTAATACATGGGTTTACAAGCTAGTAAACTAATATAAATGTATACCTAACGAATGGAAAGGATCAAGGGATGACGACATTTGTAAAAGTTGATCAAATGTTGATCACTGTATATGCCTTTCTCTGGGAGTTTGAATAAGTTGGTTGTCTATGGATCATTCATTTTCACTAAGTTAAACGTATTAAATTGATCAAGTATGAAATATCAATTTTAGTAATAACTAGGTTTTTTGGCGTCGCGCGTTGTGACGAAAACAAGTAAATGATAATGTAAAACAAACGTGATTTAAAAATAAAGTATGTTGTTTAGAAAGCCAAACTATTAGAACGGTTTAGTTTATCATCGTACCGTTTTATGATAACAAATAAATACTTTATTTTGAGTATAACTTTGTTTTTAACAAAACTTAGGGGAAAAAAACAAACACAACTACGTACTTAAGTTTTTAGAAAAATAATTATAAATGTAAACTATTAAAGAAATATCAATTAATTGATAAATTGATATATGTTTTAAAAATGAAAAAAGAATTATCAATAAAAATGGTAAAGGAGATATATATGATTTTAAAAAAAGAAAAAAATTAAAAAGGTGTTATTAAAAGTAAATATAATAATAAACTATTATAATATATTAAATAAAAATTATATATTATTATAAAAATAAAGTTCCTATTCATGGTCAAAAAAGAAAAAAGAATTATTAATAAAAATAGAAAAGGAAATATATGATTTTAGAAAAAAGGAAAAAATTAAAAATATCTTATTAAAAATAAATATAATAATAAACTATTATAATATATTAAATAAAAAACTATATATTATTATAAAAATAAAGTTAGTATTCATGGTCCTTTACTAACAATATATATAATTGATAGACATTATTCGCTAAGACAGCTTGGAAATTGATCAACATGTTAAAAACAAAAACAAAGCATCTAAAGCTAACCATCCAACCCTCTCGAACATAAGTTGTGAATCCACACTAATGATTAAATGCTTATTTTAATTTACACGTTATGCATGTACCACTTTTCATGATTTAATTCAATTTTTTCGTCAAAAACAGAAGGTTCCCAATATTATATCACTTTTAATGATTTAATTCAATTATCCTGTCAAAAACGAAAGGTTCCCAATATTTTATGAAAGAAATGAATATAACAATAACTGACTTTAATGAAAAAGTGACGTGTTTCATGAAAATTCACATTTTTATTACATATACTTACTCTTCGTCTCGTACATCGAATCATCGAAACAGGAATCCACATACAATTATCATTATCAACTACTAAAAAAGAAGTCTGGCCACCGACAGAGCAATAGGTGTGGCCCTTCATTGGGCAAAATGGGCGGCAGACTAATAGTGTCAGGCAGCTGCCTGACACTCCCCTATTGGCCTAACAAATTTACGATTTTATCCCACTTTAAAATTATGATTTTGCCATTAGTTCAAAATTATGGGTTTGCCCCCGCTTAAAAATAAATTTACGTTTTTACTCCCAGCTAAATATTTCAATTTTGCCCCCGGTTCAAAATTACGATTTTGCCCCGTTTCAATTTATAGTTTTGCCATTAGTTTTTTCCCTTAAAATTACGATTTCCCCTTCAGGTCAAAGTTATGTTTTTACCCCCACTTAAAAATAAATTTACGCTTTTGCTCCCAGCTAAAAATTCCACTTTTGCCCTCGGTTCAAAATTACGATTTTGGCCCGTATAAATTTATAATTTTGCCATTAGTTTTTTTTTCTCACACCCAAGTTACGATTTTGCCCTCAACTTAAATTTACATTTTGCCCATCGTTTTTGTTTGTTTTCATGGTGAAATTACAATTTTGCCCCCAGCGTAAAATTACAGTCGTGCCGGCAGCTTCCTAGCACTCCCCCATTGGTCCATTTAATTTACGATTTATCTCCGAATTAAAATTATGATTTCGTCCTCAGTTAAAAATTACGTTTTTCCAATGGTTTTAGTTTTTTTAGCAAAACTTTAAATTTTTTTTTAATTGGTTTACTAGATTTAATTTTTTTTCGTGTCAAGGAGCTGCCTAACACTCGCTCATTAGTCCTGAAAAATTACAGTTTTCCCCTGAGCCAAAAATTACGGTCTTATCATCGGTTTTTTTTTTTTCCTAGCAAAATTATAGTAGTTTTTTTTTAATTGGTTGAGAATTATTCGGCCATCGCCCCGCAACGCGGGCGGAGCATCTACTAGTAACTTACAAATTCACGTCCTTTGCATGAAGCTTGCTTATAACAAGAGTGTTTGGATTATACTAAATTTGATTTTGTGCAACTTTTCAAAACGTAAGAAAACTAGTAAAATTACCAGCGCGTTGCAGCAGGAATTCGGTTGACGTCGATCTTAAAAAAGAAAAGGTAAAAATTAATCAAATTTATAGAAAAAAAAAGGTCAAATATTTTTAAAAAGGGGAAAGTCAAAGATGAAAAAAAAAAGATCAAAAAAGAAAGTCAAAATGGTCTTGATGTAAATGGGGTTTGGATTTCGAAACCATCCTTGATCAAAAGAGAGGTATTCAGGTTTTTTAGTGACAAATTCGTGGAGGAGTGTCACAATCGGCCTCGGCTGACATGCTCCAATATTAAACGAATCTCTTCGATGACGGCTGACTTTTTGGAGGAACGGTTCTCTATTGAGGAAATCAAGGTTGCGGTTTTTGAATGTGGCGAGGATAGGGCTCCTGGTCCTGATGGCTTTAATTTCAGGTTTTATAAACATTTCTGGAATCTTTTTAAAGATAATTTTTCCGATATTTTCTCTTATTTTTTTTACTCGGGCAAGTTAAGTGGGGGGTACGGGTCGGCTTTCATCGCCCTTATTCCTAAGGTTAGAGATCCGTTGGGCTTGAGCGATTACCGCCCGATTAGTTTGGTTAGTGTCATAAATAAAGTCGTGTCAAAGGCTCTCGCAAACAGGATGAAAAAGGCTCTTGATGGGGTGATTTCAAATTCGCAATCGGCCTTTATCAGTGGGAGATTTATTCTCGACGGTCCTCTTATTATTAATGAGGTAATGTCGTGGATTGGGAGGAACAAGAAACAAATTTTCTTTCTCAAAATTGACTTTGAGAAAGCTTATGATAACGTTAATTGGAAGTTTGTCTCGGATATTCTTCGTCAGATGGGTTTTCAAGGGAAGTGGCGTAGTTGGGTTAATGGCATTTTGTCCTCGGCTAGGGCGTCCGTGCTAGTCAACGGATCACCTACGTTCGAATTCGGGTGTAGTAAAGGTATGAGGCAAGGGGATCCGTTGTCGCCTTTCCTGTTTGTCGTGGTGATGGAGGCTTTATCATGTATGTTGAACAAGGCTTGTGAGGTAGAGGTTTTCAAAGGTATTCAACTTCCTAATGATGGTCCCGGTCTTTCTCATCTTTTTTATGCCGACGATGCCGTTATCATGGGGGTATGGAGTAAAGATAATGTGGCCAATGTCATTAGAATTTTGAGATGTTTTCATGCATGTTCCGGTTTGAAAATTAATCTATCAAAGTCTAGTCTATTCGGTTTCGGTATCTCTAGTTTTGATTTGGAGGAGATGGCTAGCTGAATTGGTTGTAAGGTCGATTCGGCCCCTTTTCAATATCTTGGTTTGACGGTTGGAGCCAATATGAACCGTATATCCAATTGGAGGCCTATCTATGATGTTTTTGAAAATAGGCTCAATCTCTGGAAGGCGTCGATTTTATCGATAGGGGGAGGGTTACGCTTATCCGTTCTGTTCTTCAAAGTCTTCCCAACTACTTCCTGTCTCTTTACAAAGCCCCGGTCAAGGTCATCAAAGATTTGGAAAGCATCATTAAAAAATTTCTTTGGGGTGGTTCGAGTGAAGTTGGAAAAACCCATTGGGTGGCGTGGGACAGGGTGTCTATTCCCAAGAAAGCTGGGGGTTTGGGCCTTTGTAAAATCTCAGACTCCAATTTGGCTCTTCTTAGCAAATGGGGTTGGAGATTTAAATGTGAGAGTGATAGTTTATGGGTTAAAGTGATTAAAGCCTTGCATTCGAACTCTTCTGGGTGGTCGTTTCTTCCGGGGAATAAAGCTATTAGGGGAGTTTGGTTGAATATTTGTAATTTCCTCAATAAACCGATTATCGAGAGTAAGCCTATTAGGTCCTTTTTCCGGGGTGAGGTTGGGTCGGGGAGTAGTATTCTTTTCTGGTTTGATCCGTGGTTAGAAGAAGTTCCTTTGAAAGATATTTATCCCGAATTATTTCGTTTGGAAGTTGTAAAACTTTGCTCGGTTAAAGACAGATTGGAAGACGGCGGTATGTGGCTGTGGAGACACGATCCAGAAACGGACTTGGAGGTTGAGGAGCTTACATCGCTTTCAGGTAAGTTATCTTTAGTATCGCTTTCTTCTAATAGAGACAAATGGCGATGGATGGGAGACTCCTCGGGTTCCTTCTCGGTCAAGTCGGTAAAAACGCCTCTTAACCGTGTCGACATGAATCCCGATTGGTTTGTGGTTGATTGGTGCAAATGGGTCCCATCGAAGTGTAACATCTTTATTTGGAGAACGGAAATGAAGAGAATTCCGACGGCCGATGCTCTTCGGAGAAGGGGTATTGTTTTCGGCGACGGGGAATGCCCTCTTTGTGGTATGGATGACGAGTCGGCTGATCATATTTTCCTCTCGTGTAGTGTTTCGGCTCATATTTGGCAAAAGATTAGTAGATGGTGCCGGATTCCTAATATTTTTGCGTTCGAGTTCAAAGATCTTTTAAATATTCACAATACTAGCAGGTTAGGGGTGAAGGAAAGAAGTGCCGTGCATGGTATTATCATCATTGCGTGTTGGTGTATTTGGAAGGCTAGAACAATAAGATTTTCTCGGGTTCGAGGGTCAATGTGGAAGATATCTTGTGTGAAATTAGATCAGTTGGTTTTTTTTTGTTCAAGCATAGGTCCAAGTTTCGATCTATCTTGTGGGATGATTTGTGTAAATTTGTAATTATGTAGTGGGTCGTTTTCTGTTTTGTAGTTGTCCGGCTCGGTCTTCGAGCTCGGCTGTTTTTTTAATGAAGTTTTCCTTTCAAAAAAAAACAAACTTAGTGGTCGGATAGAAAAAAAGGAAGGTAAAAAAAGGTCAAAGATTTGAAAAAACGGGAAAGTCAAAAAAAAAAAAAAAACAGGTCCAGAAAAGAAAGTCAAAGATGATCAAAGTTGATAGGGAAAAAAGGTCAAAGATGGTCAAAATTACTATTCACAAAACTTAGTAAATGTATACATAACTAATAATAATGTATACATAACTAATAATAATAATAATGAACCAAAGTTATATAATCATCAAGGAACCCAAAACCTATTATTTCAACACTTCTCGTGAATACATATTTGGGTGAATTTAAACTTGTAATTTGTGGTTTAGTGTAAGCAACTTAGAGTAAAGTTGCTTCTTAATTCATGCATTTAACAACGAATACATATGATTTGGTGTAAGACTAATTGTCACCTAAATCTGAACGGAAAAAAAAAACGCGAAAGTTTTCTTAAACCCAAAAAGATTTATTTCTATTTCTAATTAGAGCTGAGCGGTTTACGGTTTCGAACCGCCAGAACCGAGGAAACGAACCGAACCGGAACCGCTAGATCCGAACCGTATTTTTGTATATTGGGTCCGATTCCGGTTCTTAAATTTAAGTGAAAACGGTTCTCGATTCGGTTCCGGTTAAAACCGACACTTCCGGTTAAAGAACCGCTAGAACCGGTTGTGATTATAAAATATTTAAAACCATATTTAATTAATGGAATATTTTTGTAAAAATGTTGTACTATCATTATCAAGATATATTTTACTATGTTGTGTAAAGAATGTTTTGATGGGAATGGGTGTTAAACTCGAAGAGCGATGGAGAATGTGAAGATAAATCATAGCTCTCGTGTTTTAATTATTATTAGAGTAAACTGCCATTTTGGTCCCTGTGGTTTGGCCAGTTTTGCCACTTTAGTCTAAATCTCAAACTTATTACATCTGGGTCCCTGTGGTTTGCATTTTGTTGCCATTTTAGTGCAAAATCCAAAAACCCTAGTTTTTTGACTGTTGCAACCTCCTATTTTGTCCTGTAGTGCAGGGGCATTTTGGTCATTTTTTAAATTTCATTTGTTTTAGTTTTTTTTTAGAAAAAATATATGAGGAGGATGATGATGATGATATTGGGGATGATGATGATTAAAATGACAGTTTACTCTCTCTCTCTCTCTCTCTCTTCTCTCTCTCTATATCACCACAACCGCCACCTCCTTCCTCACCCCTCAAACCCTACCAGACCTCACCTCCTTCCTCACCCCTTAAACCCTAAATCATCGTCATCGGCTTCATCATCATCGGCATCGGTCTGCCAGAAAATCCGTCCTCCACCTCGACCCCACCCTCACTACGGCTTCCACTACTCCACCCTCACTCTCCTCGACCTCACCCCTCAAACCCTAAATCCCCAAAAATCCGGCACCGAAGAAGCACCAGATCACACCACCGCTGTCTTCGTGCCATTTTCACTATTGAAAAGGGTGGCGATGGTGGCTGCATTTGGTTGGATTTTCACTGTTGAAGTGAATCAGAAGTAGTGGGGGTGATGTGGTGGCCGTCGGAAAAGATTTCAGAGGTTTCAGGTTATGTTGGTGGTGGTGGCCGGAGAATGGAGGTGGAGGTTATCTGAAAATAGAAATGGTGGTGGTTGGTATTTATACTTGATTCAGAGTCCTTGATTTATTTATACTTATTTCTTTCGGTTCGTGAGTCCTCCAGATCTGGATCTTTGTGTTTTCATATTGGTCATTGCAAATTCATTTGATTTGATTTTGTTATTGTTTGTTTGACATTTGTAGATCGGATGAGTGTTCGATTTGAATTTTGATCAGTTTTGATGTTGAGTTTTTGAGTCCTCCAGATCTGGATCTCATATAATCAATGATACATTTTGTATACTTTTGATGTTGAAGGTGATGAGTGTTCGATTTGAATTTTGATCGGTTCTGATGTTGTGTTTTGAGTCGGTTTTTTGTTTTGTAACTTCAGATCTGAATTTCGTATAATCAATTATACATATGTGCATGCTGTGATGATGTTCTTGATTTTCTGGATTTTCTGGGTTTTGATGATGATGTTTGATGATGTTCTTGAAGATACAGATCTGAGCCTCGTTTCTTTTTACAAATCGGTTTTTGATTTTCTTGAAGATGATGTTCTTGATTTGCTGGATTTTCTGGGTTTTGATGATGATGTTTGATGATGTTCTTGAAGATACAGATCTGAGCCTCGTTTCTTTTTACAAATCGGTTTTTGTTTTGATTTAATTTTAATGAAATTATATTTTTATTCTGGGTTTTGTTCTGGTTTCTTGATTTTCTTGAAGATGTTCTTGATTTTCTGGGTTTTGATGATGAAGTTTGATGATGTTCTTGAAGATGATGTTATTAATTATTGAAATGTTATAATAAATTAACATGGACCAAAATGCCCCTGCACTACAGGACAAAATAGGAGGTTGCAACAGTCAAAAAACTAGGGTTTTTGGATTTTGGACTAAAATAGCAACAAAATGCAAACCACAGGGACCCAGATGTAATAAGTTTGAGATTTGGACTAAAGTGGCAAAACTGGCTAAACCACAGGGACCAAAATGGCAGTTTACTCTTATTATTATTATTATTATTATTATTATTATTATTATTATTATTATTATTATTATTAAGACTAATTAAATATGAATCCTTTAATCAATTAATTGGAAGATGAATAAGAATAGTCATTTTCTAACCTTAATTCTACAGCTAACATGTATTCATGTATTTCTAACCTTAATTCTACAGCTAACATTTATAATTGATTGATTTTTTTTTTGTACTCATCATTTTTGTTTCATTATATTTATGGGTTGGGAAGATTTTTTTTCATATAATTCAGTAGGTAGAGCTTTAAAATGGTTTGAATGATTTTAATTGAATTGTTAATTTTAGAATTTAATTGATAACCGGTTCCGCGATAACCGATTACACAAGAACGTTTAACCCGGTTCTGAACCGAATCGGAACCGTTATAATACGGTTCGGTTCCGGTTCTTATATTTAGCATTTAACGGTTCTGGTTCGGTTCCTGTTCGGCTCTGAACCGTTGTGCACAGCCCTATTTTAAATGTCCATTATTGTAGTTTGCAAATAATGGTAACAAAACCCATTGCAAACCCCTTAATAATGTTAACTTATTATTTTACATATAGAAAGTAGATGTTTTACACCTATTCCCCTGATAACTTATTTCAGCCCAAAGTTAAGTACCCATGACTTCACATATCAGGGCTGCAAAGCCTTTATAAACTGAGGTGCACAAACCCACTTTTTTGTTCGCCTAAATCGGTCCAGTTCCAGTTTGGGTCGAACTTGGTCAAAACCGCCTTTGGTTGGAACCAGTTTTTTTAGTGAAAAAAGGTATCGGTTTGATTCGGGCTTGAAATCAGGTTTTAACCAGTTTCAAACTTGTTCCAAAGTATAGATTCCCAATCCAATTACAACCCTTCGATTCCAAACCAGTTTCAATAACTGTTTCGGTTCCAGTTCCCAAACCGGTTTTAAACATAGAAACTGGCATATGGACCGGTCTTTAAACCATGGGCTCGACCCATAAATATTAAAATAACCGGTCTTTAAATCATCCAATGGGCTCTACCCATAAATATAATCACCAAATCTTTACATAACATACCATTATTACCCTCTCTTTACTGAAGTTCAAAAAAAAAAAAAAAAAAAAAAACAATAGAACTTTTAAACATAGAAACTAGCATATGGACCCCAAGATTTTTCAAGTAGAAAGGCCAGGCAGCTTGCAAATGGGGCATAAATTCTTCTGGGTGAGCCACTGCTTGATGCAACATGTGTGAAATTCATGTCCACAGTCCAATATCCCAACATCTTCTCCATTATTATACTCTTCCTGCAGTACGACAAAAAACAAGACGAATATCATCATCCAGCTTCCAAATCCTTAAGCTTCTAAGGATGTTTTAAAAACCAGACCGGTCATAAAACAGGTCGCTCTACGCGTCGGTATAAAAAACAATTGTGTTGAACATTAAAAAATATACAAGTATAGAAATTACCATGTAAATATTGATCGTTCAAATATACATAGAAGATTTAAATAGCAATACAAAGTACAAGTTTTTTAACAAAATAAAATAATAAGCTTAATTGTTTAAAAAAGTGTAAAGATGAATTGTTTTGAATAAGAAGATGATAAAACAAATTCGGCAAAAAGAAACTCCCAAGATATTCGTCCACACATAGCAACCGTGGTTTTTATAATCCAACCATTCCTGGCTACCTCTATGTGCGGGTCCCCATCCATCCAACCGACTGATTCGACTATGAAAACATTGTTTTTTTGACAAACATTCTCTAAAAACTAGTATAACCAACAACAACCATACCCTGTAAAATCCCATCTATAGCAAAGCTACTGGTAGGGTCTGCTTCCAGTGATACCCTCAACTCCAAACATATACGTATACAAAATTTAATTGACAACATACATAGCTATAAGAAAGAGTAAATTACTGTTTTGGCCCCTATGGTTTAGCCCGTTTAACCATTTCAGCCAAAAAAAGGAATCTTTTGATATATCAGACCTCGAGGTTGCATTTTATAACGGTTTTGGCCTCTGACACTAACTTTGTTACTTTTTTGTAGTTAAATGTAACGGTAATTAGGTCATTATATACCTTAGGGGCTGTTTTTGATAATTACAAAGTTCTTTTAATATTTAAGAGATTATTAATGCAATTATTCAAGTTTTTTTTATTATTTCGTTATTTTCACGATTATTATTTAACAAAATGCGTTTTAAATATACAGATAAATATGTATTTTAATTATCCGTTTGTCTTTTATAAACGGCGTTTTTAAAATCATTGGTTGTTTGACCTTTTTTTCAATTGTCTATCATTTTTAAAATTGTTCCTTTTTAAACCGTTTACTAAAATCGTACTTTTTAAAGTTTTTAAATAGTTCATTTTTAGAAACTTTTTTTTTATAATTTTTAAATAAATCGTTTTTTTAAGTCGAGGATTTTTAAAAGCGTTTCTTTTAAACGTTACTTTTAGACCCGTTTTTGAAATCTTTCATTTTTAAAACTTTGCATTCAGTTTACTTATAGCCGTTAAGGAAAAAGAACTTCAAAAAATGAACAATTTCGATAATAGATATAATTTAAAAAGATCGATTTTAAATGAATGAGTGGTTTAAAAAACGAATATTTTAATAAAAAACGACGTTTATAAAAAAACAAAACGCACAAATTTAATAACGAAAGGTTAACAAATAGCGAATTTTGAACAAACAAACGGCCCAAAGAAATGGAAGATTTGAAAAAAGATAAACCATTCTAAAAAAAGTTTGAAAAATGAACGATTTCTTTTTTTTTTTTTATACATTTCATTTTGTAAAATTTAAAAACGAACGACTTAAAAAATGAATTGTTTAAAAAACAAACGTTTTTAAAAAGAATTGTGTAAAATGAAGCGTTTAAAAAACTTTAAAAGATAAACGACTTTCAAAAAAAGATTTTAAAAAACAAAGAGTTTAAAAAGGAACAATTTTAAAAATGATTACGGATTAAAATAAAGTCAAAAAATTATTTTTTAAAACGACATTTGTAAAAACAAACGGTCAATGAAAATATATATTCATTTGTATAGTTAAAACGTATTTTGTTAAATAATAATCGTGAAAATAATGAAATAATAATAATAAAAATTGAGTAATTTCATTAATAGTCTCGTCAATGTTAAAAGAACTTTATAATTTTCAAAAACAACCCCTAAATTAAAAGAATTTTGTAATTATCAAAAACAGCCCCTAAGGCATATAATGACCTAATTGCCCATACACTTAACTGCAAAAGCGTAATAACGTTAGTGTCAGGGGTCAAAACCATTATAAAATGCAACATCAAGGTCTGATATGTCAAAAGATTCCTTTTTGGGCTGAAAGGGTTAAATTGGCTAAACCACAGGGGCCAAAACAGCAATTTACTCTAAAAAAATGTATACATACGCAACACCAGAAAACATGGGAATGCTAAAATAATGCCTTAGTAAGCTACTACATTATAAACGTATACGAGAAACACATAGCACATCCCATAGATACACAGTAGTGAAAGATGAACCTTACCTGGCAAATGCAGCATGGCTCAAAGTTTTGTGTGGTTATAGCCATGAACGAGAGGTGTTTTCTTTGTTTCATTGACTTCATTATGACATCCTCAGTCAACCCAGTTTTGACGTCCCCGATGCTTTCTCCCAGTGCTAACAGTTCCTGATTACGATGCATATTGCATAGTTTACAAATAAAGCAAATAACCAAATGAAAAACTAACTGCTTTTTAACAAGTTAAGGGGTGAAGCTAACCTCATACGACATGTTATCAACATCTAGCCTCATGTCCCGGTGCCTATCATGCAGATCGGCAATCCCGTTTATAACCGGATCAACGAGCAAGTAATCCTGACGAGGTATTTCCATAAACTTGAGTTATTTAAGGCGAATTAATAAAATAGGTAACAATGCTATTTACTTGATCAAAATAGGTAACAATATATAAAACGGCAACCCTAGAAATAAAGATCGGAGGTAATTAAATATTAGGTTCGATTCGATTATTGGGTTAAAGTTACATTAGGCGCTTCTTTAATATACATGCGTACATACATACATACATACATATACTATTTACTTAACCAATAGAGATTGGAGGTAATCAAATATTATGTACTTCTTTAACACACACACACACACGCTCGCACACAGCGCACGCACACAAATGCGTATATACATAGATGTGTCCATGTTCTTTAGATCCAATCCCATATACTAATTTGACATAAATATTTCAAGAATTTCTCATTTGATTTCTAAAGCGAATAACAAATTAAGTAAATATAACATGCAGTCGAAAAGGAAAACACCAGACCTCAGCATTAAAGTTTTGACCTCTTCTCAATACACTCAAAATCTGGCGCACCTGTAACAGAAGTCAATCGTTTAATGAATCGCATAAATACAACACAACGTAAAAACCTTAAAAACGTTACATAATTGCATGGTGGGAACACAAACCTCAGAAACCAGCCTATGTCTTCCCTCAAGGTCACCACCAAAAGCCTGCCATTCATCATCAAATACCTCCAACCTTAAATTAGGTTGACGATCACGTGGCTGGTTCCGACTTCCAGACAAAAGCACGTTTTCATCAGAAGGGCCAGATGGGAAATTACGAAAATGTCCTCTATGACCTCCAGACTCGGTCTCTAGGTACGGAAACAGACTCCAAGGAGGTATATCATTTGATATTTGCTGATCATCCGTAGTGGCGTTAAGATTAGGTAGCATAGTGCCGTCATTCATTATCGTCCTATATTGACCATTAACTCCGTTAATGTTTGACCTCCCAGTGACTAAGCTCGAGTTATCTTGATTAACTCCCGAACTTGATGAGCTTCCATTTCTTGAATTGCCGGTACCAATAAACGGAAAGGGGAGTAGGTTTCTAGGCGGCATGCCGGGAACAGGCATTGAAGGCGGTTGTTGAGTTGACCGTTGACTATAACTGTTTGGCTCTCGATTAATATACCTGACTGCGCTCTCACGAACAGTCGGTTCTCGAGAATTGACAATAGTAGAGGATTGACTCTGATTATTACCTAATGAAATGCCCCTAATAGGCCCACCATCATCCCTATATTCAAGGTTCAAATCTACATCCAGAGGGATATCATCGGAACCAGCGTTCTGCAAATTCAATGAGCTACCGACTCTTGATAAATCAAACTGTCGTTCTCTAATTCTGGAATCATGAGAACCAAGTGAAGTGGACCGGTTGTTATTATTATTAGCTGCATGGTTTTGTGCATTCGGTCTAGAGCTTGATTCGCCTACGTCCCAGCTACTGTAACTTTTCTCGCCAGAAATCTCGTTACTTAATAAACGCCTTTCGTTAGGAGATATTCTGCTATTGCATTCATCGTCCAAACCGTTGTAACTAGGACCTTGATTAAGATCCATGTTCTCCGGGAAGATATCAAAGATATTCCTTTGTCGTTGCATAACGAACAATCAAAGATTTAGCACAATATTTCCATTAACTCACCACCAAAACTCAGCGCCGATAGAAACACGTTCCTAAAATGAAAATATTTTATCAGGTATATACATTATTATTAGGCATATAGATTGTACAAGAAATAATATAAAAAAACAGATCGAACACAAAGCAAAGTAACACAACACGAGTATATATCATCAAAGAAACACTAAAGCACACATTTTTCATAATGAATCGCATAAGGGAAGTTAAATCAAAAGGCTGAATTCAACATGAACATAACATAAACATCTGTCGTTAGTTCAATAATCACAACACGAATAGATATCATCAAAGAAACGCTAAAGAAAGCATTTTTCATAATGAATTACACAAAAGAAGTTAATCAAAGGCTGAATTCAACATGAACAAAACATAAACATCTGTCTTTAGTTCAATAATCACAAAAGCTTAACAATTTATTAATTCCAATTAATTACAAAACATGAAGAAGAACTACAAAAAAAAAAAAAAAAAAAATCACACAGATCACAAATTGCCCAAAATTAAACTCAATTAAACTTTAACATATCAACACACAAAACAATATAAACTACACTTCAATTCTGGTTATCAAACAAACCACTTCTAATCATCCAAAAGTTATACAATCATTAAAATTTTCATCAAAACAAACCTACACAAAATTTATAAAAATAAATCCATACAAAAAAAATAAAAAATAAATAAATAAATAAATTCATACTAAATTAACAATTAAATACTCTACGTTTGACTTCAAAACAATCAACGAAGCTCTGGTTTCACAACAAAAACAAAATTTCACAAAATTATAAAAAAAAAAAAAAAAAAAAAAGAACTTCGTGTAAATCAATAAGAAACAAAACAAACCCACATAGCAAAAAACTCAGATCCTCTCTAATAACTCAAACAATCAACACCCAAATAATAAAAAATAAAATTGAACATAAATCGGTACGAAATTCGAACAAAAACCTGCTAAAATCGCACAAAAGTTAAGCAGAAACTGTACCGATTGGTCGACAACGTTACATCAGAGAATCGGAGGTTGCAGATGATTGGATTATGCTATCATCGAACGGTTTACTTTGGGTGTGGGTGAGAGAAACAGTACGGATGATGAAGAAGATGAATAATGGATGAAAATTGAAAATATGAGAGAAATGAAGGGGTGTAGGGATTTTGCTTTAAAGTGATATTGAGATTTGTGTTTGAATGACCTATTAAGTATTAACTCATCCTTCAAAACTGATTTATTTCAATTTATTATAACAATTAAATTAAATTAAATTAATTTGTTTCATTTTAATACCTAAAGCATCTTCGAGGTTTTACAGCATACGCTAACCCTATTCTATAATCATATAATTTTGGGTAAATTACTTTTTGAGTCCCTGTGTTTTATTGATTTTAACTAGTTGAGTCCAAAAGCAAAAAGTTTAACGACCTGAGTCCCTATAAGCATTTTTCTTAACCATTTGAGTCCAAATTTCTAACACCATCCATATTTTCTGTTAGTTTTCTATTAAAAGACTAAAATGCCCCTGTATTATATTATTATTAGTAAAATAAATAAATAAATACACCTATACATAAAAACCACTTTCCCTCTATCACTACCACCATCTCACACCATTATCGAGAACCCTTCACCACCGTCTCGCCGCCGCGCCGCCCCAATGCTACCACCAGCTCCAAATTAACACAAAAAGCTCAACCATCCAAACCCTTTCATATAAGTACATCCATAAGACAACATAAACTAACAACAGCCTAATAATTACAAAGATTTTCAATGCAAGTTACAATAATAAGATCAAAATGATTACAAAAAACTCACATGACCGAATGAAAATGCAAAATACCTGAGTATGTTGGATTGAAAAGAATATGTAAATGAAATTGAAAGCAGGAAGAAATTGATGATCTGAAGAAGGGTAATTAGTTTTAGAATGGAATTGAATGGTCCTGCTGTCTTTTCGTTTTGAATTTCCTCAGTTTTTAGTTTTAGAATCGAGAACCCTCCATCACCGACGACTTCAACCACCATCCCGACGGCTTCACCGCCACCCCGCACCACTACCATCCCCACCACTGCACTGCCATCATCCCCACCAAGTTGTCCGGTAGATAAAACCAAAAATTTCCCAAATTCTAACTAAAAAATCAAACAAATCATGTAGGCTGAGCTCACCTCCACCATTATCACCACCCTCCCCACCATCATCCCCACCACCACACCACCCCCATACCCTTCCCACAGATCAGATCATGTAGGCTGTCGTCAGCGTTGTTATTCAGATTAGATCTACGGTCGTCTGTGGCGGAGATATTGATCGGAGGTGAGCATAAGGATAAGGTTTCTTCTCTCTCTCTTCTGGTGAGCCATAGCTGATTGTGGGATGAGAGAGAGGGGTTTTAGAGAGAGAGAGAGTGGGGGTTTTAGAGAGAAGGAGTTGGGGTCTGGTGGTTAGAGAGAAGGAGTGAGCCATAGCTGATTGTGGGATGAGAGAGAGGGGTTTTAGAGAGAGAGAGAGTGGGGGTTTTAGAGAGAAGGAGTTGGGGTCTGGTGGTCTGGAGATGAGATGTAGAACTTTTAGGTTTTAGGTTTCTAAAGGGTAAAGAAGAAGATATAGGGGCATTTTAGTCTTTTAATAGATAACTAACAGAAAATATGGATGGTGTTAGAGATTTGGACTCAAATGGTTAAGAAAAATGCTTATAGGGACTCAGGTCGTTAAACTTTTTGCTTTTGGACTCAACTAGTTAAAAACAATAAAACACAGGGACTCAAAAAGTAATTTACCCTATAATTTTATTCAAAAAAAATCTCCACTGCTTAGTTAGAATGCTCGTCTGAATTTCCAGACACAACATGGCGATGGAGATGTTTGACTTTGGCTGGTCCGGTTTGTTCCAGCGGACCAGTCTAGTTTGAAATGGTAGGGACCACATACACAAATGCATTTCATTTTTTGTTTTTCTTCGTAAAAGTGAGATGTGATGTGGAGATTTTGAATGCTTTAGTGTTGGAGGGAAAAAAATGGGGTTTGGAATGATGTGGCAGGTTTGAATTTTGGACTCTGACCAGCGTTATGGATGCTCTTAGGCTATATGGTGCAATTCACTAGTGTAGGGTTATCATCATTCTCCACCTCAACGCCACATCCTCATTCTTTTCCATCATCTTCTTCCTCCACTATCAAAGGGTATGGTTCACTGTCCCTTTTTTATTTTTTTATCCAATGCACACAATGGCTAGTTCCTTCTCTCTCCTTTGTGACCATAGTTGGAATTTCCATGGGCTTCGCGACATTAGTGAGGGGAGCGGTGTTCCACGTTAACGAGAGCATCGTTTCGAGGTAAGATTTACATCAATCGACTCGCATCCTCGTTCTGATCAAAAGCCCTAAAACATCGGTTTATAATTCGAAGAAAAAAAATTAACTCCATTAAGTTATTTTTAAAGACGAACCATTATACAGACAAAATGAAAAAGTTGGGACCACTGTCGAGAATAAACTCAGTTGAGATTATTGTTGGCCAAAAACAGCCAGTTCAGATTATTTAAATCCAATTTACCTTAAAATTATAATTTTTTTTAACGACAAATTTGGATCACTGACGAACCACTTGAGTAACCACCCGATTATATTCATCTCCATTAGGCAATAATGCATATACACCAATTTAAGAGAAAACTCAATAAATCTGAGAAAACCTCCTTGTAAGAATCGAACACAGAACAACATGGTCTCTAAGCCTTATATCACCCATAAGATGCCATTAGGCTACAATGAGATGGTGCCTTAAAATAATAGTAGCCTTAAAATTATAATAGTAATAATAATAATATAGATATTTGTTTTACATCTAAAATACAATATTTTTTGGGAATACATTTTCACTTAAATTATATTAGAAAACTCTGCTTTAATTATCATTTATTACTCTAAATACTTTTCTCCGGTACAAGGTACTTTATGTAACTTTTTGCTTAATTTCTTCTTATTTTCTGGCGTATATTACTTCGTAATATGTATCAATATTTTTTATTAATGTATTAGTTGGTGGTAACACGTTATTCATGCTCTTATAAAAGTAACTCCAATAAAGATGATTCTTAAGCCCTAAGATGTACATTAATCATGATTATTGTTGGCTCTTTCTAAACTAAATTACTTCTTAACTTGTTGATCTTATGAATGGTTCATGTGAGAATGGTATGTATGTTGTACTCATGTGCCATACATATTAAGACACTACAAAATTAAGTGTAATTTATGATTATTATATCTTTTCAACACTATGTGTAAATACTATACGGTTTTCATAGTTTCCTATTTAAAATTGATTATATGTTGAATTGAATGCGCTAAGCATAACCTTATTTTATACATAATTGATTAGAGTTTATACATAAGTGATTAGTTTCAATGTATTCTTTTTAACAGGTTTAGGTTATTATTTATTGTTCTATATATAACAAAATATATTACATCCATATTTTAAGAAGTTTAATCTATAAAGGCTTCAGTCATGTCATGTATGTTTTTGACATTAGAAAATAGTGAAAATGTGTTTTTTACCAACTTAAGACACAAGTAGTTATATGTAATTATTATTAATATAATTGTTATTTAATGTGTACAATCTATATGATGAGAACTTCGTAACGAAAAAGTGGTATGTTTGAAACAAAAAAGTTTCTCGTAAATGAATGAGAACTTGTCTCATATTAGAGGAATGTGGAAACTCACAAAGGTATTGAAGGGGTAACAACTACAAGACAAAATGAGCCCCTAACTATAGAGATCAACCGAAGGTAAAACGTTATAGCTCATCCTCGCACATAGGCAATTGCAGGAGGATAAGATATTGAAATCTGATGACTTGAAATCTATTTAATGATCAACAAACCAAAGAATGGGAAACAACTAGAACACAATCTAAGGATTGATGGATAAAGGCTTTGACCAACAAGTCTCCGATAAAACCTTGAGTTGGAGTTGACAACCAGATAGTTACGACGACTCTAAAAAGAGTAAAATGATGACTTGCATTTTATGGCTATAAGCTAAATCAAGTAAGGAGGGTATAAATACCCCTCATCTCTTTAGAGAATGGTCATTGAATTGATTCTCACCAACCTCACATTTATTCTTTCAAGTTCGGGTAATCCCTGGAGAGTTATACATCTAAGCTGAGTTTTACTCTCACATTTAAGAATGGTGACAGAGGAAATTCCCTTCTATTTGGCAAGCCTAGCGGGTATTTTATGTCTTAGCATGTCTTTTAGAAAGACGAGAGCCCTAACTATTACTCGAGATAGATAAAGAATAGACTAGCCGGGAGATCCATTGCAGTTTCAATGACATCATCTGTGGGACTCGATTTTCCACGAGGATATCTGTAACTCTAACATAATTATGACATACCAACAAACCTTTATGTCATCTTCAGACCTCAATAGTCAATTCTTAACATCTAAAATGATCATTGTAGTGTCAGGAGCTTGTATGTACACTATGCAAGCATTATCACATATACCAATGACGTCGAGGTCATCAATACCATAAAGAAAGACCAAACAAGTATTTTATTGTTGGCAGTAACTCCTTCAATGAAAAAGGGCGCCAACTAGTAAATAGGGTTTGGAGGGTCACACAATCCAGCAAGTGTAGACCATCGTCAACAACGTTAAGCCAAAAGAAAGAGAGGGGGAGAGAAAGATTGTTAGATTTTTGCTCAGATGTGTGCTTCGATCTATAGACGACAGGTGGTAATCGTTGGCAATGAAAAATTGAGAAATCGATCGAAGGCAAGCATGCTTACGTGGAATGACTGGCAAATGTTTGATTTATCTTGTATTTATGTGTAACGTTGTCTCTCTGGTACAATATTGGTGACTGTAACTATGGTTTAACACGTTGTTAACCTTGTTTAATGGAATGTTATTTTGTTGGCCGTTCAAAAAAAAATTCTTCTTTCCTCAGATGTATGCTTTAATCTATGGTCGGCAGATGGTGGTGGTGCCGACAACAAGTGGTGTGGTGGTTATAATAGGGAGTGGTGGTTTGGGGTGAGAAAGAGAGTGTGGTTTTATAATAAATAATTAAGTCGTTATTATATTTATTAGTATTACTTTATATAAATTACTAAATTAGTCCTTTATTTTACTAAAATTACATTATTAGTCCTTATTAGTAAAAAACGAAAATGCTCTTATAATTAACCCCATTTTTAGATCTTGTTAGTGTCATAGAGTTGAGTTGATTGAGACAATTTGGTAACAACACGGGAAAAAAATTGAATTGAAACTATTGAAGCAAAATGGTTATTTTCCCTATATTAATTAGGAATATTAGATTTTAATAATCCCAACTATTCGTTATTGGCCGTCAACAGTCTCAACTTCAAAAATAACCACTGACAGTCCCAACTGTTAATATATTGGCCACCAATGGACCCTGACTAACAGAACCCTAACGCCGTTAGTCTCCAGTCGCCGGAAAATCATTTTTGTCCAGAAAAAAGGTTTCTAAAGGTCCGATCTAACGTTACAAAGAGGTTTGGTACGAAAATGTTGAGTTTTCCGGCGACTTTAATAATTGGGGCTTTTACTAGAAAAAAGTTCCCAAAGGTCCATAATAAGGTTACAAAGAGGTTCGGGACGAAAATGTTGAGTTTTCAGGCAAAAAATGAGTTTTCTGGCCAAAAAACGTTTTTCTAGCGACCGGAGACTAACGGCATTAGCGTTCTGTTAATCAGGGTCTATTGGAGGCCAATATGTTAAAAGTTAGGACTGCCAGTGGTTATTTTTAAAGTTGGGACTATTGGCGGTCAACGACGAATAGTTGAGATTATTAAAATCCAATATTCCTATTAATTAACACTTTTAAGGCTTCTCACATATTTACTGTTCAATTTTGGTTGATTTTGATTGGTTACAGGCCACGTGTCGCTATGCTGTTTGTCCAAGACAATTGGGATATTTATCACCTTCCACCCACTACCACCTTCTCTCTCTTATTTGTCGTGTCGGTACCACAAGCCACCAAGTCAAACCATCATTGTCACCATCACCGTCATCGTCCATGATCGAACGTTGTCGTCTTTTCGGCAGTGGTGGCAGATACTATCACTGAAGTAGATTGTTTAGTTAAATTCTCCAAAATTTCAAAAGACAACTCAATAAGATATGTAACAGACTCTCTAATGGTTTTAATGTTTTCCAAAATCAAGGCTACAATAACTAACTAAAATTATTACAAATTTAACAATCATGACTTTTGTTTCCTTAAAAGAGTTTTTAGAAAAAAAATTTAAAATAAAACATGTAGACTTTTTTGTATTGTGACACCAACCAAATAGGAGTGAAATTAATCAAAAGAATAATCAATTTCAAAACAAAACATGTTAAGATGATGGTGACATGGTGTCCTAGTGATGGCGGCTAGATGTAGCTTGCAAGGCTGATTGACATGGTTGGAAGTGATGATGCTCGGTTTCGTCTGACTAGAACCACCACCATCGTAGGCTTTCACTTATCCAGATCTTCACTACTACAATCACCATCACCTAATAAAGATGGGGGGGGGGGATGTGATAGTGATGATAATTAGAGAAGTGATGTCGACAATGTTGGTGCTGCTTCGGTGGGGATGCTGAGGTGGTGTTGCCCGGGTGGCACCTTCCCACGAAAGTTTAATTTCAAAGTCGGCCCCGCATGGCACTTTCCCACGAAAGTCCAACAATATGGCTAAAACACTTATATATAGGAAGTACCAACAGCGTATCCACCATGTTTTAGCCGTATGGCTTCCGTATCATGAGGCAGTGTCATGTGTGTCGACATGGTACTGATAGATTCTGATAACTTGGTCCAAGCGAGAAATGGTCGAGCCAAATTTTAAGAGAAGAACTGAGCAAACTGAGCGATGAAGTCGTTTACGAACTCAGTTTAGTGACACGAGCGAGTGCGACGAGCGATAACTGATAAGCGGATAGCGATGAGCGAAGCCCCACATGGCATCTTTCCACAAAAGTCTGCTGACATGGCTAAAACACTTTATATAGGAAGTACCTGCGGCATATCCACCATGTTTCAGCCGGACCAGTTTCGTCCCGTGAAACAAGGCCATGTGTGCTAATGTAACACAGATAACAACGAGCGTCAGGCGATAAGCGGTAAGAGTATCGAAGCGTAAGGCGACGAGCGATGTACGATACACGTCAAGCGATACACAATAAGCGATACACGATAAGCGATACACGATAAGCGATATAGCGTGATAAAGAGTTTAAGCGTAAAGCGATAGTGAGTGCGAGATAGATTCATGCGATTGCGGCGTGTTGACTTACGAAAAGTCTAGCGGTGACACCATTGAGCTGCGATGAGATTGTTACGCCTTGCGATGTAGTTTAGTGTGTCAAAATAGCTTCAATAGTATACTAGGTCAGATAACGTTCAACTCCACATGGCACTTTCTTCACAAGACTTTGGTTAGCATGGCGAAGCACTTATATACAGAAAGTACCAACGGCATATCCACCATGCTTCAACCACACGCCTCTGCCCCGTGAATAGGTGTCACACTTTGTCC
Organism: Helianthus tuberosus; assembly: GCA_030545235.1. Classification (NCBI taxonomy): domain Eukaryota; kingdom Viridiplantae; phylum Streptophyta; class Magnoliopsida; order Asterales; family Asteraceae; genus Helianthus; species Helianthus tuberosus. The sequence continues at coordinate 57,616,532 of CM060406.1, forward strand.
AACATGGTCAAGACACTTATATATAGGAAGTACCAGTGGCGTATCCACCATGATTGACCATGCCTTAAACGTTATGGCATCATTGGAACTTACTACGATCCTCGTGCACTGAGCAAAATAATCCCATGTGCACCTGTGATTAAGTTTTCCCTTGCACGTTTATCGCAACTCGTTTCAAGGATGCATAGTGATGGCAAAACATATTATATCGAATATGGTGCTAGTATATAGATTGTGCGCGAGTACAAGAGAAAGAGAAAGAGAGAGAGAGAAAGAGAATCACGTTGAGTAATAGAACAAGTTCAAACACATAAAAGAAATTAATGTGGGAAATCATATCATTACAACGACATTAGAGGCATAATTGATGTTGCAGTAGAGGACTTTTGCGGAGACTGCGATTGTTGCTGAAGTTCCTCAAGTCTGCGGCCCCGTGCGGCAGTGCTGGGTAAGATGACCATACCATTTGCAATTTACGCAATAGCGACAGTTAACTTCTGGCGGGTGGTGATACGTACACGTGAGACACAGGGGTTGGGTTCCATTGTAGGCGTGCTTCGAGTGAACCGGAACTGCTTGGAGGGGTTCTGGTTGCAACAGTCCAGTTGTCGAGGAGTTTGGGCTCGAGGTATTTCATTTGCGACTGGGCTGAGCGTCTTGCGGTGGTGCGGTGTCGTCGGAGGATTCGTCTGGGGATTCATTGGAAGAATCGTCGGAGGAATCGTTAGAAGAATCGTCGGAAGAGTCGATGACGATTGCTTGATGAGCCTGTATGACAGGATTCTTGGGGAAAAATTCTTCCATGACTCGTTTGTCGTTGATCTCTGCGGCTAAGCGGTAGGTTTCTTCGATGGTAGCAGGTCTTGCAGCTTCGACAAAGTCGCCCACACATTCAGGCAAGCCACGAATGTACTTCACGATGGCTTTTTCTGAAGTGTTGACTTGACTTGGGCAGATTATGCTAAGCTGTTTGAACCTTGCGGTGTAGCCAGTATTGTCACCTTCGACTTGCTTGATTTCCCAAAATTCGTCTTCTAGTTTCTGGACTTCACGGGGAGGGCAGTAATCTTTCTTCATGAGCTCTTTCAGCTCATCCCAAGAGAGAGCATAAGCTACGGATATCCCACGTTTGTTACGTTCGGCTGTCCACCAGTCGAGTGCTTGCGATTGAAAAACTCCGGTAGCGCATGTGGTTTGAAAGTGCTCGAGGCACCCACTCTAACGAAGGGTCACCTCGGTGGCATCAAACCACTACAGCAACTGAGGTATACCCCCTTCACCCGTAAAAATCATCAGGTCACAGGCTTTGAAGTGCTTGTAGAGGAAGGCAGATTGCGGCGCTTCCATCTTAGAGTCTTCCGGGGTTCGAGAGTTGCCGAGAGAGTGCACTTGAGCGACAATTTGAGGAATGACCTTGGCTACCTCCTTGGCCACAAGCGAGGCAATCCTCTTTTTGGCGCTTCGTTTGGCTCTTCTCCTAGCTGTTTGTCTCGAGGTAGAGTCGTTGGAAGACATCTAAACAGAGAGAGATTTGGAGTGAGATTCGATCATAATGATTGTGATTTTTGCGATACGACTGAGCGCGTTTAAAACTTAATGCAGGTAGTATAGTAATGCGTATACACATAGGAGCCACATAAGCAATTTGTTTGTGTAAGTATATATATGTATGGTATACTTGTATATATATAGTTCTGCAGCTAGCGCGAGGACGCGATGATGAGGGAGCGAGCGAGTCGTTAGCTTTTATTTTTGTTGCGACACATTCGGCTTTTGTTTTAGATTGCGATGGCTGTGCGAGTTGTGTGTTTATAAGGTAGGGAGTGAAAATCGATAAATCGGGAAATTGATAAAGCGTAAAGTTTAAATATGCCTAAATAAATTCGATGAAACGTAAATTCGGCGATCGAAGACTAGAAAATAGATAGACAGAGTGCCTCGATTGTTTTTTTTAGGCGTTGACTACCCAAAGTAACTCAGCTATCTTCAACAAATTCGCGCACGCGTTTCGTCTAGTAGACTATGCTTCCACTGGGATGCAGGTCATGGCATTCGTCCTCCTAGTCATCACGCGACACGAGTCATTGATATAGTCGAGTCTTTAGTGAGAGCTTTTGAAAACCATTTTAGGGAGTGGAACGGGTTATTAAGATGCGGGTTTCACCCCTGTCTCAACAACTTCGCTCCTAGCCGTGGTTGTGCCCGTCAATTAATTTCGAGAGTTCCACTAGATTTCGAAATGGAGATTTCCGTTGAGATATGGATGTCACTCCTAGCTCAACGAAAGGTTCTCGTGCTAGAATAATACGCTGAGTGAGTGATCTTATCGTGAGTTCTTGGTTTTCACACCTAATCTCGACTTGACCACTCGGTTGTGTTAAGCGAGTATTTTCAGAAACGTGTGTATTGTATCAGCCTTAGGAAAGGCTAAGTAGTATTAATCCTTAGGAAAGGCTTCCTCGTGCGAAGCTGTAGTATGCGGTTTTTGCACAGAAATGTAGTTTTAGCGAATTCGAATAAGAGGGTAACAGCACTCAGGCTCGCACAACAACCCTACTGGTTTCGCACGAAGCACAGGCCCGCTGTCGAAGTAGGTACTTAGACTATAGACTAGGTCAATTCTAAGACTTCGACCCGGACTAGGTCTGATGTCTTACCTAATTCCCTATAGTTATGGCTCTGATACCAATCTGTCACACCCCAACCGATGGCGGAATCATCAGGGCGCGGCACTAGGCGAATCAGATTGCTCAAGAGATTCCATAACAACTAAATTGCGACAATATTTAATGCGTTCATAATCCCATGTTAATAAACAAATACAATCACATAAGCTGTCACGAATTTCATGTTCTCTCAAACAATACAAACCCGACAACCTAGATTTTAGGTGTGTTTCTAGACTTCCTAGCTTGATTTGATGTAGACTGTGACTAAACCTGCAACATACGTTAAAACAACGTCAATACAAAAGTATTGGCGAGCATACAAGTTTTAATGGAAAAGCATAGTAGATAAAAGTACTGCGAATTACCACATACATAAACGAGATACACAACATGAACACAAGACAGTTACTACCGGCTAAGTCACTTGAGCTGCGATTGCGATTGCTATTCATCCTAACTAGACCCCATCGGGTTCTATAGTACTATACTAGTTAAGGCGGGACGTTGCGAGTAAAAGTCCTAGCACATATGTAACTAGCATCACGTGTTAATATGTAATCCAGTCATTCGCAAGTGATAAATAGTTTGAGCATTCGATTAGTTTGATTTGATAGAAACGTATGTTACACCCAAAAATGCGATAAAAAGGGTTCGAGTATACTCACAGTTCGTGTTCACCAAGTAAACACAATCTTGGATTGAAGGGAGCGCGTATGAGATTAGCCTGATCACAGAATGGTAGCATAAGCGATGAACGGCGCGTTACACGATGAGAAGTAATCCAAGTAACGAATGGTAATCCAATCGGATGGTCATTCGATCGGATGCCAATCCGTTCGGATGGTCATCCGTTCGGATGGCCATTCGGTCGGATTGACATTCGTTTGGGGAAGGATGTGTTTGTGTGTGATGGCTTGAAGTTTTTGTTGTAGCATTTTAAAATCAAAGAAGTATCTCTACCCCTCAGGTCGTTGATCGGACGGTCGTTCGATCGGATAGTGATCTGATTGGCAGGACACTTAGCGAGAAGAAGTTCACAGCAGGATTGTCACTCGATCGGATAGCAATCCGTTAGAAACTGATGTCCTTGAAAATTATGAAAATGATTAAGTGTCGAAGTTCCAAATGTCCCTGGTCGGATGGTCATTCGATTAGATGGCTATCTGATCGGATGGCTATCTGTTCGACGTTCAGAGCTTTGCAAGTTTGAAGAAAAGTTTAAGTGTGGAACCAAATGCAATCCGATCGGACGGCAATCCGTCCCATCGAATCTGATCGTCTTGACTTGATTATTTTGAAAGTTTTGCGGTGTCACACCCCAACCAATGGCGGAAACATCGGAGTGAGACAAAATAGATTGCTCATTACACATAATGCTAAAATTGTGACATTTATTTAATGGAAATTTCATTTTTTTACTAAAATAATCAAATTACATCGTTTAAGGGAGAATACAACAATTTGAAACAAATGAATTACAATACAACAAGTGTTAAATTTGGGTGCGTTTCTAGGCAGTCCTACTATATTCCTTGCATGCTCATAATCCTGCCACATGTATAAAAAACATAGTTCAATACAAAGGTATTGGCGAGCATACAAGTTTGAATAAATATATTTAAGGTATAAAAGTTTATCACAATCCAACGTGGCAATTTATAATTGTGTTGAATCTAGCATATATGAACAATCTAAGCATAACAAATGGCATGGATATACAAGTAGAAACTAGCACGCGTAAACAACCTAAGCATAACAATTAGCATGGTATACAAGTTGAATCTAACAAGCGTAACAACCTAAGCATAACAAATAATGTGTTCGATAGATTGAGTGTTCGATTATATTCGATTGTGTAAAGCGAGTTTTGTAGTTGATACATGTTGCACCCAAAAATACGTTAAGGCGTAAAAAGGGTCGAGTATGCTCACACTTTGCAAAGCTTTCGTTGGTATTCCCGTGAATAGTTGATGGTTGGATGAAGAAGCACCGAAGTCACCTCGTATGGGAAAACGAAGGTTATAGAAGTATAGTTGAAATAAATATACATTTATGTTTATTTTTATAAAATTGATTGAATCCGATATGTTTTGTTTTCATAATTTAACATGTTTCATTTTGCGGATTTTTACGAAAAAAAGGGAGAATTTCCTCTGTTTTTAGATGACCCCGACAACCATAGTGTCGATATACTTTCAAAAAGGCAACAATAAACAACACAGTATGTGAATATATAATTCTACGTATAATTATATACAAGTTATAGTGTTCGGTTCTGCGAGTAAAACAATAGATAAAAATGAAAACACTATAATTAATATTCTTGTCCTTAAAGTTTACTGAGTCTTGCGTCGACCGTGTTGACCGCTGTGATCGAGTTGACCGTTGTGACCGAGTTGACTCGGTTTGACCGAATTGCCCCGAACACCGCAACCCGAACCCGAACCACTAACCCGAGTGAACGGAAAACCAGAACACATCCAAACCCAAAGTCTGAACCGAGACCTAAACCGTACCGGAACTGAAATGAGTGACCCGTGTTGACTGTTGACCGTAGTTGACCCGAGCCCAAGCCGAACATTAGTCTGAACCGAGCCCTGAGTCACCCGAGACCAAAACCATCCCTGAGTCATCGGTCACCACCAACGTTACCAGCGACGTCGTTGCCGGAGTTTGGTAACCCGAACCCAAAACAAAACCGACTGAAACCACTGTATAGTACCTAGATCCCAAACCTGAAGTCTCGAACTTGACCCAAAGGGAGCACAACCTGAGTCTAACCCTGAACAGTCCCGAACCAGTCACCTCCGACCCCGCCGTCGTTGCCGGTGCGGTTGCCGTTGTCGGTGCCGTCGCTACTGCGACTCCTGTTCCACCAACGAATCTCCACCGTCGTCATTATTAGGTTCATCAGACGAGAGAGGGGGAGACAGAGAGTTAGTGTGTGTGTACCGGCCGGAGCTTCTCTGGTTACCGGGGATGCAAGAGGGTGGGGGTTTGCGGGTGTGAGTTGTGAAAGAGGGAGGAGCAGGAGGTGCGATGGGTGTGGCCAGAATAACGACCGACGCCGGAGGTCGCCGAAATCGGCTCCGATCACCGGAGATCAGAGAGAAGACAGGGGGGTTGGGGGCTAGGGTTTTAAGGAGAGAAGATGATAGTTCTCTGGTGGTTATTGTGAGGAAAAGGTTTGCAAGAGAATTTATAAAATGAAGTTACAAAATGGCCCCTAAAGTTTAATGTATGGTGTAATTGAAGGTATCTTTTTTTTATTCAAAATAAATATTTTGATACATAACACATATGAAATTATGACTAAGTATTGTGAATATGCAAGTAAGTGTTTGTATGTTTTAAAGTGTATAAAAACATGTGCATTTGATATTTGGTTCGTAAAACAAGTATGCGTTTTCGTGTACGAGGGATAAGCACCAATGTGCGAATAAGGTAGAAGTAGAACATGGGCATATAATAGATGTGTAATTTAAATAATTAATCAAGTTTTTAATAATTAAAGCGTCAGATTATAATGTTTCGTAACGGAATATGGTTATAAATGAATACGAGTTTCCAGAAGTGAAATACGAGGCGAGCTTTCTAAATACAGAAAGTTATAAAAAAGCGAGGCGTTACAGTCTCCCCTACTTTAGGAAATTTCATCCCGAAATTTATTTAAGAGGAAGACTTTTTGGGAAAAGATGGCATTTTTGAAGTATGTTTGGGTAACCAAAAAATAGATTGTGAGTGGTCCAAGTTTGTATTCCATATAATAGGGGAAACATCGAATTTCTCATGGCACGTTTTCACGAAAGTTTGGTAATATGGTAGGAACACTTATATATAGGAAGTACTAGCGGCGTATCCACCATGTTCGTATCATGTTACGTCTGTTTCACTATCCGATGTCATGTTACGTTCCGTGTTATGATTCACAGTAGTACCTACTATGGTTTTCATGCGCCTACCAATATAATCATGTATGCATCCGTGATTATTTTGGTTTGTGCATGATCCGCATAGTTTGTACTAGTAGTGTACGGGTCAGGGTTTATTAACGTATTACGAGTGATAATGATAGCGTATAGAATTTTAAGTATGCATGCATGATTGTATTTAAATATAAGAGAGGTTATAAGTATGAGTATGATTAAAGTCTTGAATAGTCCACACTAGATATTTAGTTAACTAGATTAACGCATTACTGTCATGTGATCTCACTGGTCAAACCATCGTGTCCGCAAGTATGTATGAATGTCTTAACATGACCGCAAGTCCATGCGGCAGGCGTTACTCCTATAGCGCTACACAAGCGCTATATATGTTAAGGTGAGGCTTCATTCGAAGTTAGTGACAAAATGTCAACCCAATGTTTAACGCAAGCGTCATCTAATCATAGCACATGTCATCATTTCGTTGCTATGAAAAGATCCGTAAAAGTTTAACTTAACATGACCCCAAGTCCATGAGGCGGTGTGCTACTCCTATAGTGCTTCACAAGCACTATATATGTTAAGGTGAGGCTCGAACAAATCGAACCAACGTGTCCGCTAGTATCATCTCTATAGCACATGTCATCATTTCGTTGCTATAAAGACCGTAAAAGTTTAACTTAACGTAACCACAAATCCATGTGGCGGTGCGCTACTCCTATAGTGCTTCACAAGCACTATATATGTCACACCCCGACTTTCCACGTGTCACCGGTGGGCCCGGTGGGGAGTATCGTGACGTAGTTGGCAACATAATAGTCAAACAACACAATATATAAATGCACAGCGGAAGCAAAAGATATTTATTATTACATTCCGAATATGAAGTAATATTCAGTATTACAACGGAAGTAAAGGATCCACAGGCGGATCGAATTAAAGTAAAAACTGTTCAACAGACTTTGACATCTAGAGCTTGCGAAACTTGAGTAATGATGCCTGGAGTAGCCAGCCTATTTCGTCTAGCACATGCACTTAGCCTTTTTGGAAAATACGTCAGTTTACACTGGTAAATACAACTCAACTGACTCATTTAGAAAAGAGTTTAATAAAATTGATTTGAATGCACTTCGGCAAAACATATCTTTATAACTTGGGACAATTATTTATAAATAATCTTGTTTACAGTCTTACTCATTTGCCGTCCGTCGGGACAGATTAACTGACACGCCATAGGTATAATGCCCACAGGCTATCATCCTCTAAGTGGATTACCAGTTCCGGTATAATGCCCACAAGGATGATACCCCTAAGTGGATTACCAGTTTTTACATAATGCATCTGTCAGGTGTACGCCTACACCCCGTGCCTAGGTCATGGCCATTTCGTAAAATGATGCCAAGGATATCCGGGACATGGTCATTTAACCCCCAAGGGCCATACATCAAATAATACAGAATAAAGCGAGTTATGTAATACATTAATCACAATCCGATTTACATGTATACATACCCGACCAAGCGGTACTTTTATAGTACCGTATCCCAAGCCCGTATAGGGAAATAAGTTAAGAGTATTTACCTGAGCAAAGTATAAATCCAATACAGTAATTGCAAGTACTTTTACTGGACTCCTAATCTGGAACGAAGGTTTATAATAACCTATTAGAATCCTAACGGGTCTTTAATTAAGCTTAAGCTCAGACCGGCTAGTTTCAAAGATACGGTTCGTACGCACGATTAAGCGAAGACCGGATAGAATGTGATTTAGACCCGAAAAGTTCAGAGACTTGCTTAATATGGGTTTATCATTCACATTCTGGATTTTGAGATAAAACCGATAAGGTTTGACCCGTTTCGGCTAATTTATGTAAACTTGTTACATAAACCGAACCGAACGCGTAATAAGCGTGACGGGTATTCATTAGAGCCATCTACAGGTTTCCTAAGTTAATTGTGCCTCAAATATGTTGTGACATCAGTACGATGTCTTTCATTATGCCCGAAACGTATTTAAACACAAACTAGGCCCCGTAGGGGTAGTTTGGTCATTTAAAAGGTTATAAAAGAGTTTAAGTATTCCTCTGAGTTACGGGTCTGATGTAATCAGTAAAAATACTTAATTTTATGAGTTATAACAGTAGGGTAAAGTATATATGTGAAATATATCATTTTTAACCAAACTATGCCCCGTAGGGGTATTTTGGTAATTTCACATAAGCCGAAAAGCTCAAAAACGAAGTCTGAGTTTATCAACCTTTTCTTACAGTTAAAATATCATAATTTTCCTCATATATCAGTAGGTATCAACCCGGGTATGTCCAATATGATTTTAAGACATACTATGCGTTAAAAACGCTAATTATGGCGATTAAAGGCCATTTCCGGGTTCGATACTTAAATCTGATATTTTTATATTTCCAGAGGGCTTAAAATAATTTATTTAACATATGAGATCAGTAGTAAAAGGTTTGGAGTCGTTTAGATAAGTAAAACTCATTTTATGGCCCGTAAGGGCAAAACCGACAATTACCGGATTAAGCCTACGACTACTAGTTATGCTCATCCTAAAATTAATTAAAAATATTTAAAAATCCCTAAATAATATATTACATCAGGGGTATTAAGTTTGATACCAAAAAGTAGGCTTAACTAGGCTATACGCTAATTACGCCATTTTATTAACATAAAGCTTTAATTTTGCGACATTGAGCATAACTCTTAATCTACAAGTCAAACTGATGTCAAACTTTGCATACAAGTTTATATATCAGTAACTAAGGTTTCTACACTTTTACATTTCCAAAAATCACGTTTTAAGGCAATAAGGGCACAATGGTCAACATATGAGCAATTAACGGAATCATGCGTATTAATCGGATAACTAATGAACCGAGGTGTATAATAACAGAGGGTTATACTAGCATGTAACCTGGTCCAAATGAAGCTCTAAGGTATTTCTAAAACATACCTAAACGGGTCAGAACTGAAAGTCAAAGTGAAAGTCAAACTATGTGACTTTCGGTTCCGAACCGGGTCTAATCAGGAAATAGTCGGGTTGAACATGTTTGGACATGTTCTTACACTTATTACTAAGTTATAACAATGATCAAATAGGTTATATATGTTCTAGATAGCTAATTATGCATAAATGACATTTTAAGCATCCTGTTGACTTTTTAATCATATGTTTGACCCGACATTTGACCTGGTTAGGGTGGTGATCAGGGGAAACCCTTTTGGGGTTTTATTACCCACATAAATACCATCCTATAACTACTTTTAATTCGAGATATGACTGAGCCATTAGTGACTAATCTCGAAGTCAAACTGTAATTACGACGGTTTGACTTTTAGCTAATTAACTAAGCTAAAAGTAATTAGAGAAAGATTAGAATACTTACTGAAGTCCTATGCACGAGATATGATCACTTGGAAGCAAGCTTGAGCTCCAGAAATGATCCAAGAGTGCAGGAGAAGTTGTGAGGAATGTTTGAAACCTTGAAGGCCTTTTATACTTGTTGCACTCACCATAACAAGTTGACAACAAAGTCTAGGATCCTTCCACAACTGATTAACACTTGTTACTAGTGCCTAGGGATGTCTAGGGGTCGTCCACAAGTGAGAAAAACCGGCTAAGTGGGTCAAAATCGCGTATAACAGGCAACAGCCTGTTTCTGGTCGCTGGCAGCATGGTAGCGCACCGTTACATGTATATGGTAGCGGTGCGCTACCTCTTCTCAGAAGCTGAAAAGTTGTTGTTTGTTGAAGGTTCTAAAGGGCAATCCACTTGCACGAATTTGGGGCCTCAATTATCAATTAGGGACCTTTCAAATGTGCCTTATACAGTAACATACTCCACCATTTGAAGTTGTTTCATTTGAATACATATACAAGACCCGAAAATGAAGATTTTCTATTGCTTTTTCTTCGTGGGATCAAGTCACGCATTCTCAGTTCCATTCTTGTCAACCCATTTATGGATTTAAGACTCAGTGGATGTTTAATATATAATAACTTGGGTCTTGGGATTTATTAATGAGGTGTTCAGAGGTAAAGATTAACATGACGCCACTTTTAAATCCTGCCAAAACATCTTTATTTAATCCGGGTTCACAACGTGTTTTTGTCATACATGACACGTGTCGTCATCTTATTAAACACGAAATTTTTGAGGTGTTACAATATACGTTAAGGTGTGGCTTCTTACGAAGCTAATGACCAGTTCATCACATAATGAATGTCCAGTAATCCCGAATCAAGTATAACGTATAAGTATGTGTGTATTAATTTATTATGTAAAAATGATGATTAGGTAACAAGTATTAAATCGTATTAATATAAAAGAGAGGCTTGATAAGTATTGGAGTGCTTCGAGTTTAGAAACTTCGACTATTCCAAAGTGAATCGCAAGTCCTTCCGAATTAGGGAGACATGCTTTGGCCTAATAGGTATAATACTCTTGTCGCCAGGCAATTAACGGTATTTTACCCTTCCAGTTAGTACATATCCCTAATTTGATTGAAAATACGAAACTTTGGCGAGATTGAAAATCGTAGGGCGGGACCAGTCACCAAGGTGTGGATATCAATCCTAGCTTGACAATTTCGTCCCCAAAATGTGGTTTATTGAATGAAACAAGATAAAATCTCGACTCGTCAATAAGGAACCACTAGAGTATGAAATGGAAATTCCCATCAAGATACGGATATCACTCCTGACTTGATGGTGTAATTTCGTGCAAAATAACATGTAAGGTGGATTGAAATTCGTCACCAAAGGCGGGAATCACCCCTATTCTAGTGAGTAGTTTCGATTGTGGGATATGAGTATCTTCATGTATGTATTATGTGAAATGTTTTAGAAAAGACACATTGTATATTTAGACCAAAGAAGAGGTAGAAGCAATTAGGAAGAATTACATATTAAGCAAGAATAAGGAATGGTCAAGTTTTGGTACTTAGACTATAGACTAGGTCGAACATGGCAATTCTACCTAATTCTCTATAGTTATGGCTCTAATACCAATCTGTCACACCCCAACCGATGGCGGAAACATCAGAGTGAGACGAAATAGATTGCTCATTACACATAACGCTAAAATTGTGACATGTATTTAATGGAAATTTCATTTGTTTACTAAAAGAATCAAATTACATCGTTTAAGGGAGAATACAACAATTTGAAACAAATGAATTACAATACAACAAGTGTTAAATTTGGGTTCGTTTCTAGGCAGTCCTACTATATTCCTTGAATGCTCATAATCCTACAACATGTATAAAAAAACATAGTTCAATACAAAGGTATTGGCGAGCATACAAGTTTGAATAAATATATTTAACGTATAAAAGTTTATCACAATCCAACGTGGCAATTTATACTTGTGTTGAATCTAGCATATATGAACAATCTAAGCATAACAAATGGCATGGATATACAAGTAGAAACTAGCACGCGTAAACAACCTAAGCATAACAATTAGCATGGTATACAAGTTGAATCTAACAAGCGTAACAACCTAAGCATAACAAATAATGTGTTCGATAGATTGAGTGTTCGATTATATTCGATTGTGTAAAGCGAGTTTTGTAGTTGATACATGTTGCACCCAAAAATACGTTAAGGCGTAAAAAGGGTCGAGTATGCTCACACTTTGCAAAGCTTTCGTTGGTATTCCCGTGAATAGTTGATGGTTGGATGAAGAAGCACCGAAGTCACCTCGTATGGGTAAACGAAGGTTATAGAAGTATAGTTGAAATAAATATACATTTATGTTTATTTTTATAAAAATTGATTGAATCCGATATGTTTTGTTTTCATAATTTAACATGTTTCATTTTGCGGATTTTTACGAAAAATGGGCAGAATTTCCTCTGTTTTTGGATGACCCCGACAACCATAGTGTCGATATACTTTCAAAAAGGCAACAATAAACAACGCAGTATGTGAATATATAATTCTACGTATAATTATATACAAGTTATAGTGTTTGGTTCTGCGAGTAAAACAATAGATAAAAATGAAAACACTATAATTAATATTCTTGTCGTTAAAGTTTACCGAGTCTTGCGTCGACCGTGTTGACCGCTGTGACTGAGTTGACCGTTGTGACCGAGTTGACTCGGTTTGACCGAATTGCCCCGAACACCGCAACCCGAACCCCAACCACTAACCCGAGTGAATGGAAAACCAGAACACATCCAAACCCAAAGTTTGAACCGAGACCTGAACCGTACCGGAACTGAAACGAGTGACCCGTGTTGACTGTTGACCGCAGTTGACCCGAGCCCAAGCCGAACATTAGTCTGAACCGAGCCCTGAGTCACCCGAGACCAAAACCATCCCTGAGTCGTCGGTCACCACCAACGTTACCAGCGACGTCGTCGCCGGAGTTTGGTAACCCGAACCCAAAACAAAACCGACTGAAACCACTGTATTGTACCCAGATCCCAAACATGAAGTCTTGAACTTGACCCAAAGGGAGCACAACCTGAGTCTAACCCTGAACAGTCCCGAACCAGTCACCTCCGACCCCGCTGTCGTTGGCGGTGCGGTTGCCGTTGCCGGTGCCATCGCTACTGCGACTCCTGTTCCACCAACGAATCTCCACCGTCGTCATTATTAGGTTCATCAGATGAGAGAGGGGGAGACAGAGAGTTAGTGTGTGTGTATCGGCCGGAGCTTCTCTGGTTACCGGGGATGTAAGAGGGTATGGGTTTACGGGTGTGAGTTGTGAAAGAGGGAGGAGCAGGAGGTGCGATGGGTGTGGCCGGAATAACGACCGACGCCGGAGGTCGCCGAAATCGGCTCCGATTGCCTGAGATCAGAGAGAAGACAGGGGGGTTGGGGGCTAGGGTTTTAAGGAGAGAAGATGATAGTTCTCTGGTGGTTATTGTGAGGAAAAGGTTTTGCAAGAGAATTTATAAAATAAAGTTACAAAATGGCCCCTAAAGTTTAATGTATGGTGTAATTGAAGGTGTCTTTTTTTTATCTTCTTTTTTTTTTATTCAAAATAAATATTTTGATACATAACACATATGAAATTATGACTAAGTATTGTGAATATGCAAGTAAGTGTTTGTATGTTTTAAAGTGTATAAAGACATGTGCATTTGATATTTGGTTCGTAAAACAAGTATGCGTTTTCGTGTACGAGGGATAAGCACCAATGTGCGAATAAGGTAGAAGTAGAACATGGGCATATAATAGATGTGTAATTTAAATAATTAATCAAGTTTTTAATAATTAAAGCGTCAGATTATAATGTATCGCAACGGAATACGGTTATAAATGAATACGAGTTTCCAGAAGTGAAATACGATGCGAGCTTTCTAAATACAGAAAGTTATAAAAAAAAGCGAGGCGTTACATGCGGTTTACTCGAGACGGTGTGATAACGTTCTAAACAACGGAACCTTGTCAAGTCCCAAGTCGTTCGATCGAACAGGAATCACCCAAATCCGACCTGTTGACTGGTTCATGACGGTTGTTCATGTTTAACCCGTTACCGGTCATCTCATCGATAGAAATCAGTTCTCAAACCGACACTTCACTAGAGAATGAGTAGAAGGCCTGTACGAGCTCCGATTCTATCGGTTTGGAGTGCATTGAGTGTAAAAGGGTTGAAAGAAAGTTGGAAAAGTATCTTTCAATCCTCGTAACTTTGAAAACCTTTTAGATCTATGCGAAAACCATGTTTAATCTTGTGGAAATCCTTCAGATCTGAGTTATTCTTGGTGGAATGAGGTCAAAACTTGAAGTTCATAAGAACTCCATGCTGACATCACTCTAGAACACCTCAAATCCGCTGATTTCACGGTTAAAAGTTGAGATTCAAAGGTGAAAATGATGAAGAAGTGTGTGTAGATCATAGAAATACAAGATTTGGGTTGAAAACTTACAAGAATCGCGAGGAATCGAGAGAAAATAGCCCAAAAGCGTGCTGGTCGAGTGAGAGTTGTCACATCACTTGAACAGTGATGTGACAAGTGCTATTTATAGGTGAAGAGGAGAGAAGGTGATGGAGTGCAATGGATCAGTTGTCAATCCGGTCGGATCGCCATCCAATCGGATCGCAATCCGATCAGATCGCAATCCGATCGGATGGTCATTCGATCGGTGGTCTCCGGCGAGTTGCGTTTTGATGTTTCGTTTTGTGCTTTGAGCGTTGCGATGGTTTGTTCACCCATTTCCACATATATATATTTATTATAATTAGTCACAAAAGGGTCGTATATAAATATCCACGTTTCCAAGTTTGCGATGCAATAATCGGGTTTCGTTTCGAATATGCGTTACATTGCGACGCATCACGACCATCGAGGAGGGTAGAATAGGTCCTCACTCCACGTCATCGTGAGCGTTAGTTTATGCGGCATGATGTGTTATAGCGATAAAGTATGCGTAATATGCGAGTATACTGCGAAGTAGCGATGTAAGCGTTATAGTTACATTATGATCTGAATCTATGGTGCTAGGTGTAACGAGTAGTAACAACGCACGAATGATCGGGTTGTTACAACCGCCACCTACCATCTCTGTTGCCACCTCCGATCACCACCGCCACCCACCGTCAACGTTGCCATCTTCGATCACCTCCGCCACTGCCATCGCCACCCACCATCGATGCTGCCACCTTCGATCACCGCCGCCATCCACCTCCGCCACCGTTGTCAACCATCACTGCCGCCGTCGCCACCCACCTCCGCCACCGCTGTCAACCGCCACCACTCACTATTGCCATCGCCACCACCTCCGACCACCATCACCACCACCGCCACCCATCTCCGCCGTCACCTACGACCGCCGCTGTCACCACCCGTCGTCATCACCACCCACCACCATCGCCACCCACCGTCAACGCTACAACTGCTACCTATTACCACCCACCATCAGCGCCCACCACTGACCATCGCCATCTGATTTTATTATTTCGTCTTTTCTTGCATACCAAACAACAAAAAGTAATGATTTATTTCATTCTCACATGTTAACCAAACAAGCCATGGAATAGTAATGATCAATTCCGTTAGTTTTCTTAAAAAATTATAGGATTTTGAATACCCATTACGTGATTAAGTGATTTTGAATACCTAGTAAGCGACTACGTGATTTTGAATACCCATTACGCAATTACGTAACAATAGTTGACTATGTATTACAGGGTCGTCCCCGAGAACCCTTAAGAATTCTTAGGCCCTATGCGAGTAAAAAAAATAGCCCCTAAATATAACTTATATGTATATATAACCGGTAACTGAACGATAGTTGTAATAAGAATAAACAAGAAAAGTTATTGTAACAAAATGATCTATGTTAGATAGAATCGTGAGGTTCCCCATATGCAAAGTCTAGGATCTAGCGACATAAGTTTCCAGGATCTAGCTACATTTTCTATATCTCAAAGTCCACAATCAGCAACCAAAATTTTAATATTCACATCACAAGTTTCAATTGAAATATAGAGTTCGAGTATCATCTAAAAAACTAGTATGAAAATCAGCACAATTAGTTTCAAGAATGTTAAGAAAATGTGTCAATTATCTATGTTCATAGAGTGATACACAACTCAAATTTAGCATCGATTAAAAACAATAAATCCGAGCTTTATGTTACAAATGTTGTGAAACAACGCCTAATAGCAACAATATATAAAGTATATAGAGATTATGGAGACAAAGAGAAAATGGAGAATGTAAGAAACTTATTCTTATGATGTATGTCATACAAAATACATGAGCCACTATATATAGGCTATAACATTAATACAAACATAAATGTGACATAGGAGTTAGAAATGTGGATAGTCACTAATAATGATGCATTCATAACACCCCCCCTTGAGTATCCACATGATAATATACTATTCTTTAATACGCTTGGTGATGCTGCCTAGTTAAAACCTTGCTAGGAAAACCTAGTGGGACCAAACCTCAGCTAAGGGAAAAAGAGTGCAGCGCGTATTGTCCCCCCTATACTTTTGGATCATGTATGTTGCCTCATTAAAAACCTTACTAAGAAAACCCAATGGGACAAAACTTAGTCAAGGGAAAAAGAGTGCAACTTGAATAAGTCTCCCCCTCATTTTAACATGTATCATTTAAGTGACGTGTGTCCATCTTCCTTGAAAGTTGAAACAAGCTTTTGTAGCCAATGATTTGTCGCTTGATCCATTAATGTACAATCCTTTATGTTGAGCAGTGTTGTATATCTTCTAACGAGACTTTAGGTGCATCATTCCAAAAATTATTATATGTCCATGACTGTGTTTCGTTACATTCCTGCATCTACAAGACTAACCAAACTTGTTTTGATGGGTTAGTAAATATAATCAAATATCGTTTATACCTGAAATATTTCTTTGAACTCATTCCAATGTCTCTTCGCTTGAAAAAGGTTATATCATGACAATAAGCTCAAGTAAAAGATATTATAACCATACATAACTAGCAAAACATATTAATGCACTTATGCATTTAACGATGGTACTTCTAAAATGAGAATCTCTACTTTGGTAGGAGATGATAATATGCATTTCTTATAACAAATGACTTAACAACCTTTAACATACTTTAAGGTTCAACTATGTCCATACTAAAATATCCAAACATCATCTTCTAGATGTACTTGAGGGATTGGTAAAATATAATTACATATATACTCGAACTGCAGTTCAAGTAATAGTTAGACCGTGCCAAGGTCATTCAAAAATTCTCCCTCTAAAAGCTTGACAATTTCTCTCGATGATGCCTAGACATCATCACTGTAAACTGCGATTATAGTGAACTTTTAAAAGTAGAACGTCAATAAAACATGGCTAATTTAATCAAACTTACATCCCTCTTTATGCGAATATCTCGAGTTGTACAACACTCGACCCAACTATTTTAGCTCATACGTATTTTGTCAACTTCATATAGTACGTTCTTGAGGTTTTTATATCAATGCTTCTGGCATTATCAATCCATCCCATCTTATCCAAATATACATGTGCATCCACTCTTCATGAGTTTTGCTACATAAACTTACCCATATAACACATAGATATCTATATCATATGTAAAAGTGTCATGAACACTTGCTTTTATCTTCAAAATCCATATTGTACCATGCGTGTACACTATTTATTGAGATATCACAATCACTGGGCACAAGTTTCTATGTATGATTCTTGGTGAACAAGTATTATATCGTTAAGATGTGTCAATTAACCTTTTAAGCACTCAATTACTTTAGAAACTCATCATGAGTTCCAATTATATCAAACATGTAAAATAATCATAACCTATTTAAATCGTAATATGTATAGAATGATCAAATTGTTCTCGAGAACTTACTTTACATGACTTACATAATTTAATCCTTCGGGACTTTCATGTAAACTTTCAGTATCAAGTGATACATAACATTCATAAGACGCATATCAATTCTCTCTTTATATTACCAGACTAATAAAATATTGGAAAGTCAATGCATCCACCACTGGAGAATACGTTTCCTCATAATCAATCATAGGTCTTTGTGAAAATTCTTGTGCCACCAATTTTGACTTATTTCACATAATTTGATTTTTCACATGATTTGCGTAAAAGACACATTTGTATCCAACATATTTTACAACTTTAGTTGTATGGACTGTTGATCCAGAAACTTTCCATTTCATTAGAGAACTAAACACTGCCTTATTTGCGTCTTTCTATTTTGGTCAATCATTTCTTAATATTCATTCATAGGCAGATCTTAAATCTTGATCCTCATTATTTAATCATTTTAAGTGCAACATTATATACAAAGGTATAACGACATCGGTTTTTATTTCGATTCCATACATATCTTAGACATGATACAACTTATCGAGATCGCTTTATTTTCGGTACCTGAGGTTCTTCTTGAACCATCATGTCTATTATCTCTTTAGGAGATCTTATTACTATAACCTCAACTTGACCATCTTAATGGCTTGCTCCAATTTTCGAGGAATTTTATTATTAGAATCAACTAGTCTACCACGCTTTAGGCGTCCAATAGACTCATTACAAAAATATATGGTTGTCCTCTTGGGACACAAATATAACTGGAGCATAAGCAGTTGGTTATGTGACTTACTTAGTCACTCTATTTAGGTCTGTGAACTTGTCTGGTAATTTGTTTTTTAATATTGGTAAATGAATTATACTTTGAACTTCTAGTTCATAGTTTATAGTCTGAGGATCAAGTTGACATGATAATTCATTTCACTTTTCACTTTCCAACTACTTGTTATCTCCCCCTAATGTTGGGAACATTCATTCACTAAAGTGAAAAACCAATTAGCCATAAACAAATTTTTCACTAATGGCTTTAATTATTCAATCATAGACGATTATTTATACCCAACATATTCTCAAACTTTTTAGAAGTCCCATTTTTGTGTGGTGTGGTGGATAAGTTTCAATATATGTCGCACAACCAAAATCTTTGATGAGACATCTTTGGTTCCTGACCAAAAACCAACTGTATGGGGAGAACTATAACTTATTGTCTTGATGTGAATTGATGGTACTATATATAAAATTACATGTACCTAAATGAACTTTTGCTCCTCTCATGATCATTGGGTTTAACCAATAGTAGACGTTTAGTGATCATCTCAACAATAATACTTATTCCAATGATCGTTAATAAATTGGGAATCAAATTCACTATTATCAAATAAATATACTAATCTGGATTAATATGCTTGCTATCACATTAGCTAAGCCACAATCACAAAAACTTCAGGTTGTGGATTTGATAACCATTTAGACGATGCATCGATTTAAAACACTAAATGGTATCATGTTAAGATATGCATATCCTTTAATCATTTCCAAAATATTTAGGGATACACACCCTCCTTTATTTGGCAAAAATAAATTTCCCTTGAGAGCAAAACAATACATGCTAATTATCAGCTTGAAGAAATCTTATAGTTCTTCATTATGTTTCACATCATCATTGAATCGGTGTGGTCTAACCGGTCATGCCAACTAATTAAATAATTATGATCCATAAACTTCCGGTTTATGATCGTATGTGTATTACTTGCTCGTATGTAATACAAAACGTATGATACGAGAGAATATATTACAACTTCAAAGTTCAAACCATCACGTTATGCAATCACTTCTTAGTTTGCCACTTTTGTGGTCCATCTCATTATTAAAATGACCATCATTACAATTATTATAGTCATTCTCATCATTACAATTTTCTCAATTAGGTCCATCATTACATATACAATGATTAATATATAATCACATATACTTTTGGGAATGGAGTAGAACCAAAACAAGCTTCATAGTTTTTCATTATTTACTCGGTCACATGAGTATAAAGTCATTTTAGTTTTTCATGACTCTTATAATGATATTGCTACTTTAGGAGCATATGTCTCAAGTGAGACAAATGAAAAAAAGAATTAATTGATTTTTCCTTGCAAATAATGTTCTCTTTGCTTACCATCAATTGAGAAGTAGTTGAGTCGTATAAGATTTATCAATCTTATATCTTACGACTTTTATAACGATCATAGTATAACTATTACATTATTAACAAGGTTGATCTCACTATTAACATGAGTATCATAACAATTTCCTCAATTACCATCATCGCGAACTTTACACCAATTATTATATCATCACATTCTATTCGAGGAATAGATTATACCCATACAACATTCATGGTGGCATCATTACAATTTTCTTAGTTATGTATTTGATCATAACCTTTGAATTGATCATTATATCATCACATTCACATCAGGGAATGGATTAGAACCACAGAACTTTCATGCTTATCGTTTCAAACTTTATATATATTCTTTAACAATCAATGATATTTGAGATAGAAATTGTTTTGCTCAATGAATTATAATATATATATTTCTCATCACATGATATAAATTGAGATATAGTTATATAATTGAGACATTTATACTTATCGGTTTAAAATCTTACAAGCTTCGATAAACTCATAATAAGCTTTGAGAAGTTAGACACTCCAGGTGCCTTTTTATATAAATTGTGACCACAATTCAATCATTTTTATAGCTTGTGATCATATACCACAACCCTTGTCACTTTGATGTAGAACAAATACGTTTGTTTGTAACTTGCGATATATAAGTTGTCATGGGCATGTATTTTAAGTCATAAGCATTACTACCTACATAAGCATTTCTGCTATACTATTTAAATTATTATTCATTTGTGATATATATACTTACATACACATATGTACAAGACAATTTTTTTGTGTATAATAAATTTAACATACAAATATAAATTATTCAACCCAATAATCATGCAGTTACAAATGTACTGTTACAGTGTATTTCAACACACGACGTGCATACTGCTTCTATGCAACTTAACTGCTTAAAAATTTATATCATTTTTAAGTATTTTTCACACTCAATCAAATAACACTAATATTCAAAGATCATTATATATGCTAGATGACATTTCACTTTCTCCTAGAATATGCATTTCACTTGCTTCAGATTATATTTATTATTAACATCACAATGCAAATCTAACAATCTAAGCTTTTACAACACACAAATGACAAAATATTATTCAATAATAATGCTTTTATTGATAATTTCACAAACAATCTACACAGTTAGATTTACTCAAATAAACATTAATTTTAATTCACATAACTTACAGGTACTACATAATACTATTTATAATACACTCGCACATATATAATCTATTATATATAATTTTTCTCAAACTTACATTACGCGATTATCAACATAATAAAAACGTTTTGCTGCATCACTTTTAGTCTTTTCACTACATAGCAATATAACATATAAATTTATTTCACATACTTTTTATGATTTAAGTGTAATAAATCACTAATTTCATATTGTTTCTAATACTATATCACACTTTTACGCTTTAACCACTACAACAATAATTTTAAACATACAGAAAAGCTTGATGTGTGGTAATTAACGCCTTAATATCAAACTGTCAATAATCAAGATTAATTTCATAATATCTCTAGATATTTCAAAATTTATATACATCTATTTATATATTTATTTCAACAAATATAATATAGTAGTGCACTAAATAAAATTTTCTAACTTAATTTAAAAATAATAAAACAATAATTATAATCCTATATCAACCAATGGTGTACCAATTGAGAGGTTTATAAAAAAAAATATTCAAACTAACCATTTCAATTACTTATCCTAAAACTCATGAATTTATACGAAACTTTTAATTTTATTAATATATAACTTAAAATGTTAACAGGAAGATGATTTATTGCTTTAAGTTCAATTAATATTAAATGGAAT
This sequence comes from Helianthus tuberosus, assembly GCA_030545235.1. Lineage (NCBI taxonomy): Eukaryota > Viridiplantae > Streptophyta > Magnoliopsida > Asterales > Asteraceae > Helianthus > Helianthus tuberosus. The sequence goes on from CM060406.1 coordinate 57,638,466, forward strand.
TTTTAATGAATTAAATCCTTAATAAGTAACTTAATAAAATATATTGATGGGGAGTACATGAATGAAACGTCGCAACCCACCAAAGTCATCTTCCCAAAGTTAGGATTTTTATTTTTAACTTTGTCGTAAACCATCCCAGATGCTCAAAATGAATTCGCTAGGAATACAAAAGAGACATAGTCGAATATATTGGAAATAGTAACATATGATTCATAAAGGTTTATAGGAATAGTTTATTTACCGGGTTTGGTAAAGAGATCCATAACTTCTCATGAGGCCTTCACCATCAGTGGTTCATTAAAGATGACGTTTTATACGGAGGCTATCGAACGAGGGTGAAACCAAGGGCTACAACGCCATAGGGGACACGTTGCGTCGTGCTGATAACGTGTTGTGAAACAACGACCTAATAGCAACAATATATAAAGTATATAGAGATTATGGAGACAAAGAGAAAATGGAGAATGTAAGAAACTTATTCTTATTGATGTATGTCATACAAAATACATGAGCCACTATATATAGGCTATAAATTAATACAAACATAAATGTGACATGGGAGTTAGAAATATAGATAGTCACTAATAATGATGTATTCATAACAACAAATAAATTAGTTTGGCAACACAAACCTTTTCATACAAATAAAATAAATAGAACTAGAAATTGAGCTCAACTAGGTTTATATTGTAAATGGTTAAATAAGAAGTAAATAAGACTACGAATTTAACAAGAAAGCATGTAAAGGTTTTTTTTTTATGTAAATGGTTAAATGAGATAGAAAAATTTACAAATCCATGGAAGCTCAAATTTATACATGGAAAATGAAAATTAGTGACTAAGGTGTTGTTTGTTTTTTAAGAGGTAAAATGTCTGCAGTTTGTGGGCCACGTCTACAGACATCCGTAGAAGAAAAGGTGAACCAAACCTCTGCAATATGCAAGAAGAAGGCTGTTTGTTTTTTAACGTATGCAAACTTCTAAAATAAACTGGTGGTATACGGACGGTGGTGGTGGGAGGTTGTGGTGCTGCTGGATGGTGATGGTGGTAGACGGTGGTGGTGGTGATGGACGGTAGTGGATGGTGGTGGTGGTGGATGGTGGTGGTGGTGGTGTTGGACAGTGGTGGTGGATGGTGGACGGTGGTGGGTGGTGGTGGTGATGGACGGTGGTGGTGGGTGGTGGTGTTTACTTTCTGTAGACCTTAGAAGATCTTAGATGTGGTCGGGCCAAGTCTGCACCAAGAAGAGCTCGTGCAGACGTTTTTTTAATGAAACGTCTTTAGAAAAACAAACAGTCTGCGTGTGGTCTGCGCGGCGCAGATAGAAGAGCCTGCGCAGAGCTTTTCAGAAAAACAAACATCATCTAAACATCTGCTTGAAATTTGTGAGGGGCCTTCCCCCCGTTCCCCATTATTAAATCAAAATCAGCTCCCTTTAGGCCCATAAGAAAAATATGGAAGAACCCAAGAAAAGTATAAAAAAATAAGTGAATACTTGCTGGATTCGAACATGGAAACGCTGGTTCCATAGACAAGAGGCGCACCAAGCCAAAGAGCGAATTTTTATAAATGTTTTCTACAATATATTTACGTATTTATAATTTATAATATATACAATATATGGGTGATGTTCCTCTACAAAGTGTGTTTTTTATCCTACAAAGTGTAGGAAGTGATCTTGACCATTGGATGAGTGTATTTGATGTTTCAGATCATCTTGGTGGCATTTTGGTAATATGTGTGTCTTAAAAATAGGATGATTTAATTAATTAGGGGTAGATGTGTCATTTAGCTTGTTTTAAATATGGAAATAGCGGTCATCCCATAAACCACTCCACATTTCTCGCGATTCTCTCTCTCTCTCTTCCTTCTCTCCTTCATGAAGAAACACAACGTCAAGAAAACACATCGTGAATCATGCAATATCACACATCGTGAAGAACTAAAAAATTATAAAACACAACGTCAAGAAACCATAAAAGACATGTCATTTGTGAATCATAACTGGTATACCACGTTGTTAATTAACTTGTAACTGGTAAAACACATCGTCAAGAAATTACAAATATATCTCCTTCCTGAAAACCCAATAATAATTACAAATTACATCTCCTTCCTAAAACATAAACTGCTATAACACATTGTGAATTAACTTGTAACGGATAAAACACATTGTCAAGAAATTATTTATGAAGGATTGCAGCTGGTAAAACACATCGTCAAGAAATTGTTAATGAAGGATTGCATTGCAGCTGGTAAAACACATGTTACACCATGAATGTTTAAAACACAACAAAAAATTCTCTAATTAATACAATGATAAAATGATAAAACACAACGATATTAGTGTGCTTGCTGCTAAAATACAACGGTATTAGTCTGCTTGCTGTTAAAACACAATGTCAAGAAATCATCTAGCATTAATTCAATATCGTAATCCTTGTTAGATAAATCGTACAATTGCTACAACACATCAAACAAAAATTCTAGTTTATGCAATATCATAAAACTTTACCATCACCGCAATCAACCATAACATTTGATCAGTAAAGATGTTTTGAAGAACCAGATGCAATACATATGCTTTGGGAATATGTTGTATCAATTGTATAATTTAAACCAAACTGTCGATTTGATTTTAATGATATATTTAGTTTCCTTAATTATCTGGTTAGTTAGTTAATCTATTAATATAATCCATAATTAAAATAATAATCAAATTACCTTAATACTCTTTTGATTAAAAACTCTAATTGCCACATGTCACATGTAGGAGGCTTCCTACACTTTGTAGGAAAAAATGGCTTTGTAGCCAACTCCTACTCTATAATATATATATACACAATAAACCCTATATATATATATGTAGGGGTTATTGTACAAGATGAAAGAAGTGTACGAAGTGTAGGAGAGAAGTTGGCTCTTGATTTACAAGATCAATGATTGAGATTAAGTGGTCCCCAAATATAGAATTCACATAATTAAAAACAAGGGAAGAAGTGGGGAAAATGGTAAAATAGGAAAATTCAATATTGTTGACTCATAAATTCACTACTCCCTTGATTTTCAAACAGTTATAACTTTTTCATACGTTAATCTTTTTTTTATAAAAATTACACCGTATTAACGAGCATTTCATTCTCTTTAATTCGAGCAGCCTATTGCTATATTTAAAAAAAATGCAGAATTTTGAATACGATTATGTGATTACGTGATTTTGAATACCTAGTAAGTGACTATGTGATTTTGAATACCCATTACGTGATTATTTTATTTCATTATAGTATTTTATGTGAAACCCTACTAAGTGATTACATAATTACATAACAATAGTTGACTATGTATTATTACATGACTACATGATTTTAAATTCCCATTTTATGATTACGTGATTTCATTATAGTATTTATGTGAAACCCTACTGAGTGATTACGTAATTACGTATAAATAAAACATGTAATACATAACATTTCATATGGAATACCTAATATTTCAGATATAATCACGTATTAAGGATAAATTATATACAAAACATTAGCCCAATCAACCTATAATAACAACATAATGTCGTATATTAGAGATTTAACCACGTAATAAAGCATAAATAATCAAGTTCTTTTTAATGAATGTGTAAGCACGTAATAAGCATAATTGTATCAACATTAGTTATAACAAATCATATTGAATGTGTAATCATGTAATGAATTTACATTGAACGCGTAATGATTTATGTTGAATGTGTGATCGTAATGAGTATTCAAAAATCACGTAGTCATGTATGACGGGCTGTCGTGGTACACGCAAATTTAATCCAAATAACAACTAATAGATAGTGGTAAATGGGTATCGAACTCAGGGAGTATGTGGAAATGTGTTGATTTTATAGCTTTGCAATTAAACTACAATTAACCTAATTTGCAGAAATTAAAGATCAATGATTTGGATTGTTTGTTTTAGAAAACTAAATTATCAATTACTTACTAATCAAGATTGGATTTTTAATTCAGATTATGAGAACAATGACCATCTTAGGATTCAGTTTCTTTTAACACTTGTGTGAAATTCCAACTAGAAAGAGTTACATAGACATAACTCGTGTATAAACAATCGTTGTGATAAAAGGGAACAAAGTACTCGGATTATATGAATGCGAGGTTGTTTCCCGATAACCAATCAATCAATATCCAACCCTAACCCTTCCCGTGATATCTCGATTGCCAACGGCACCAAGAACGTACGATTTAGACTAGAATTGCAATACCAATTAACAAACTACAATTAATTACTCATACACCACGATAATCAAAGCAAACACAATGTTATCATTCTAGAAATAAAGGAACAAACACACAAGAGTTTAAGAAAACCTTCACCTAAGATGATCACCATAAGTTTAGCCGGACATTGTTCGGTTGATCATCATAACATCAAAGTAGAAGTTCATACGAATCAAAAACTAAAACCGAATGTTTAGAATTGTTTGGAACCAACAAAAACCAGCCAAAATCGCCCCCAATGTTCAGAGAAAACGTCCAATCATGAGATAATGTGAAAAGGCACCATCAAAAAAGGTTTTAATGAGCAGTTACGAGTTTTTCCGCAGCCTCCACCATAATTTACGGTCTCCACCGTAAATTACGGTGGACTTCAAATAGTTACGGTGAGATGCTCCTGTGTTACGGTGGAAGAACATGAGTTTCAGGGCCACCGTAAATTACGGTGGCCACCGTAATTTACGGTGGAGCCCTGATTCTTGGGTTTTGTTTCTTCTTTCATTCCATGCACGGCCCGTTCCTTTCCAAACCGTCCAAAGCAGCGTTTTATCCATTTTTAGCTCCCGAACTGTACCTGAAACATAAGCATTCGTAGTTATCTAATTCAAGATAATTACACGATCAAATGAGGGATAAACTCGTCTTTTAACATCGTTAAGGGTTGTCCTATGGACCACCCGTCACATCCCCACACTTAACCGTTGCTTGTCCCAAGCAACTCATCAAAACCATTTTTTCAAAACAAGCGATCACATGAACCAAGCATAAACATGTAGTCCTTTTACCAACCCCTTCTTAACACCCAAAATAACGCACCCCTCGCTATGTCTCTCCTCTCGGCAACAAGTAAGCACTAGCAACTATGAGCTAGACACACAAAAGGCAAACGGGCGGTTGCACAACTATAGGCTTGTACCTAAATCGATCCTTCTCCTAAAAAGTGCCAAACATGAATGCAAATTAAAGGGGCTTTAAGGTTGTAACGTGGCTAGGTGTACGGGTATGAAATGGAATATATATGTAGTAGTGAAAATCTAATCCGGTCTTTTATTACATAATAAAATAAACCAACAACTACCAAACTTAACTACTATATACAAGATAACTCAACCTCACTTTTTTTTCATTTTTCATTGCCTTTTTCCATTTTTTTTTCTTTTTCTGATTTTTTTTTAACATAGCAAACATTCAACATAACATTAAATATATCTACATACTACTAAAACAACCACTAACACTATAAGACCGGGTCAAATTGGGTAAATATTTAGGTAACTAGCTAAGGGGGTAACAAATGATAGGCTTTAGGCACAAAATGGCAACTAAATGTCCAAACCCCCGCCCCTCTCACAACCATGCTCATATATATAATTTATGAGGTCCAACCCCCCAAATCCCACACTCACACACACTAAAGACGAGGCTACCTAAATGCCCTTATCCTTTTCGCATTCATATCCAACTAAGGACTCAAACCGTATCAAGGCACAAGTTCTAATGCACCCCCACCCATTGCCACTCTCATCAAAGACAAGTATTATTTATATACACGTGTGGCTTCAACTCTCACCAAGAACAAAGGGTATTAAGGGTTGCCGGTGCATCATTTGGGGTTAATCCAAGGTGTTCAAATTCTCACATTGTTTCGCTTGATTTAAATTTTTTTCAAAAACTTCAAAAATTTCCCCCCATCCCCACACTTGGGATACATTGACCCCAATGTATGGTTTTAGGAGGACTTGATCGCTAAAACTCTTTAACACCAACTGAAAGCTCAACACTCAAACCACAAATTTCTTTTTGGTATTTTTAATTATATATATATATATATATATATATTTTCTTCTTTTAAACATTACACCACCAACTCTTGCAACCCAGAACATAACATCATAAACTAACACCACCCAACCACCCAACCATAAACATATCAAACTAAACACATATTCACAAAATGTACAAGAAGGAGCACGACCTGACTAATAGTAGCGCGGTTGGGGCGGTCCAAAAATGGAAGACATCATCTCGTTCCATTCTCCAAAGCCGAATGCACCGCTACCGCTTCCACCTTGTTGGGATGCTCCTTGTTGTTGACGTGGGTCTAACCATTGTGAATGATGGAGCGGCGGGGTTGGATACGATACACTACCATCGTATGGTGGTAGAGACGCATAATCCACCGGAGGTGGATCCACAACCACGGGCCGGCCGGCATGCCAATCTGCATGCATTCTTCGCGCTTGATCATCTTCATACCTATTATTCATCTCTAGCTCATGAGAGTAAGCGTGTGCACGATTCCATGATTCTTAACGATCGAAGTTATGCTTCAAAGACCGCTCCATGCTAGCACTCATCATCATTTGTTGATCAAACAAAGTACGCTCTAAACCCGACCATGACTCAAAAATGGGTGCCGGAGGACGTTGGTTCTCAATAACCTCTTGCATAGTGCCATTGTAAGCCCAATTCGGCTCATAGGAACGCTCCGTGTAATCATAGAAGGCACCACCATAACCCCTACCTAGGCCCCCTAGCCCACATTCACATTCTCACCACCATGAGGCTCATCCGCATAATCATCATCACCACTCGGAGCTTCCGCCTCACTCTCCGGTTCATCCTCTTCACCCGGTAGAAGATCCCTTGCACCCACTTTCAATGCTCGCCATCTTTGACCCTCCGACTTGAGCTTATGACACCTTTCCGATTGCGTGTAGGTCCAACCAATTCCCAACTTTTGTAAAGTAAAAGGCTGATGCCTCTTTGGTGCCCCTTTATCCTCTGACGTGATCGCCTTAAACTGCTTCATCAATCCCGTGATAATTCGGCAATACGGGATAATATCTCTTCCCAACTTGTTTCGGCAAATCCAGAGATGGTTCATGATCAAATATCGGATTGGAAAACGCGGAGACCCATTGAGTAACGAATAGAGGACGGGTACTTCCAGGTACCTCACTTGCTCCTTATCTCCTCTCCGTGGAATGACATTCAAAATGCAAATCGCTAGCAACAACTTTGCTTCTATCTTCAAGTTCCTCCGGTACAAAATTCCACTATAAGTACCGGGCAAAAATAACGCCGCTAGCATATCATTCCACCTTGGATGTTTCTCCGGTTTAAGCAACAAATAATCAAGGCTAGGGAACATATAGTCAGGAGCCGGTAGATTGTCATATTTCCCCAATTTCTTTAGTGTGTCAAATGACATCTCCACCTTTATTCCATTTACCTCACCCGTCAACTTCATTTGTGATGGCCTATCATACTTGTTACACTTCAACGTCGCCATCCATTCTTGAATCTCGGTCATAAATAGATTCTTGTTATCTTTATCATAACAACTAAGCGCCGCCTCCCATCCTAAGGCGCGAAACTGGTTAAACACATTGAATGGCCCAAACTCCACCTCTCGAACTTCCTTCTCACAAATAAATGCGGCAGCCCTGTTTTTTCACCGGTTCATACTGTCATGAAAAAGTGTCGGTTGCCAATGCTCCGGCTGCTCATCCAATGGACCTGATTCCCATCTTGGCTTTTCAGCCGGGTCCAGTTCTACCATCTCTTCATCCTCGCTTTCACTCTCACTAACTCTACCCAAGTATTGTCTTTTCTTCGGTTGTTCTTCCGGCTGTTTGCCTTTGCCTTTAGACGAAAAAGATGAACTAGCTCCCGCACTTTCCTTCGTTCGTACCATTTTTCTACATACATAGCAAAGCAAACAACATAACCAAACACAAAAAGTTAGACCCTTCTCTCCAAAATATCCCCACACTTGCTTGTTACTATGGTTGTAGATGTTAGTGAACCAAGAGTTTATAAATCTTTTTCAAAAATTGGACATGGTGTCTCTACAATGTAGAGATTCCCAAAAAGTTCACAACTTTACATCAAACCTACATCTACAAACCATAACAATGTTCAAGTAACTATTTTCATGACAAAATCTAAGAACAAGCAAGTGGGAATGAACAAGTAACAAAAATAACCTTCCTTCTCACAATGCATCATCAAAACATAAGAAATAAACTTCCATACCTTTGTTTGAAAATGCTAGAACACGAGTGAAACAAAGACTTCAAAAACCCCCAAAATTTTTCGGACATAGGGCTTGTGAATCGGACCAGAAAATGTCGTTTTCTTACAAATCTCTTCGCAAAATCAGCAAGTTCGTGAAAAATTAGCCTAGATAGACCCAGATTTCACTTGATTTGGCTAAGAATTGAGAGAGATATGAAGGATTGAAGGTTATAGAGTTTATGGAGTTTCTTAGATTTGGTGGGTCTTGTGAAAGAGATAGGTAGAATGTTTGTGGTTAGGGAAATAGGAAGAAGGGAGTGGCCAGGGTTAATTCACGTGACATGTTTATTTATTTATTTATTTTTTTTATAACCGCTGTACACACAACGACGCATCAACTCGCCAGGTCTACCGTAAATTACGGTAGACACCGTAATTTACGGTGGAACCTGGCAATAAACACCCACCGTAAAACAGTAGGTTTACACCGTAACGCCCAAAATATTTTGCTCTCCACCGTAACTTACGGTACCACCGTAAATTACGGTGGTACCTGGGCATCTCTGTTTTGCTTTTTAAATGCAATTTTTTAGTACCTTTTTTAGATTTTTTCAGTTTCTTCAATTTTTTTGTGTTTTTAATTTTTTTCAAAAACATGTAAAAATTACCCTACCCCCTCGAAAGTCCCGTGTTGTCCTCAACACAATGTTAGAGTAATTCGTGACCCGAATGTCCCCACACTTGTTTCAAACACAAGATTCAAACGAGTACGGTAAATATGCAAACTATACAAAACAAACTAAACAAAATGCTAACTATTTACATTACCAAACCTGGGCCACTCATGGTTGTTCCTCATCGACCGGGCATAAGATGTAGCCCGCTTTGTCTAGCTCCAAGTGTGGTTGTCCTCTTGGGACACAAATATAACTGGAGCATAAGCAGTTGGTTATGTGACTTACTTAGTCACTCTATTTAGGTTTGTGAACTTGTCTGGTAATTTGTTTTTTAATATTGGTAAATGAATTATACTTTGAACTTCTAGTTCATAGTTTATAGTCTGAGGATCAAGTTGACATGATAATTCATTTCACTTTTCACTTTCCAACTGCTTGTTATCTCCCCCTAATGTTGGGAACATTCATTCACTAAAGTGAAAAACCAATGAGCCATAAACAAATTTCTCACTAATGGCTTTAATTATTCAATCATTGACGATTATTTATACCCAACATATTCTCAAACTTTTTAGAAGTCCCATTTTTGTGTGGTGTGGTGGATAAGTTTCAATATATGTCGCACAACCAAAATCTTTGATGAGACATCTTTGGTTCCTGACCAAAAACCAACTGTATGAGGAGAACTATAACTTATTGGCTTGATGTGAATTGATGGTACTATATATAAAATTACATGTACCTAAATGAACTTTTGCTCCTCTCATGATCATTGGGTTTAACCAATAGTAGACGTTTAGTGATCATCTCAACAATAATACTTATTCCAATGATCGTTAATAAATTGGGAATCAAATTCAGTATTATCAAATAAATATACTAATCTGGATTAATATGCTTGCTATCACATTAGCTAAGCCACAATCACACAAACTTCAGGTTGTGGATTTGATAACCATTTAGACGATGCATCGATTTAAAACACTAAATGGTATCATGTTAGGATATGCATATCCTTTAATCATTTCCAAAATATTTAGGGATACACACCCTCCTTTATTTGGTAAAAATAAATTTCCCTTGAGAGCAAAACAATACATGCTAAATATCAGCTTGAAGAAATCTTATAGTTCTTCATTATGTTTCACATCATCATTGACTCGGTGTGGTCTAACTGGTCATGCCAACTAATTAAATAATTATGATCCATAAACTTCCGGTTTATGATCGTATGTGTATTACTTGCTCGTATGTAATACAAAACGTATGATACGAGAGAATATATTACAACTTCAAAGTTCAAACCATCACGTTATGCAATCATTTCTTAGTTTGCCACTTTTGTGGTCCATCTCATTATTAAAATGACCATCATTACAATTATTATAGTCATTCTCATCATTACAATTTTCTCAATTAGGTCCGTCATTACATATACAATGATTAATATATAATCACATTCACTTTTGGGAATGGAGTAGAACCAAAACAAGCTTCATAGTTTTTCATTATTTACTCGGTCACATGAGTATAAAGTCATTTTAGTTTTTCATGACTCTTATAATGATATTGCTACTTTAGGAGCATATGTCTCAAGTGAGACAAATGAAAAAAAGAATTAATTGATTTTTCCTTGCAAATAATGTTCTCTTTGCTTACCATCAATTGAGAAGTAGTTGAGTCGTATAAGATTTATCAATCTTATATCTTACGACTTTTATAACGATCATAGTATAACTATTACATTATTAACAAGGTTGATCTCACTATTAACATGAGTATCATAACAATTTCCTCAATTACCATCATCGCGAACTTTACACCAATTATTATATCATCACATTCTATTCGAGGAATAGATTATACCCATACAACATTCATGGTGGCATCATTACAATTTTCTTAGTTATGTATTTGATCATAACCTTTGAATTGATCATTATATCATCACATTCACATCAGGGAATGGATTAGAACCACAGAACTTTCATGCTTATCGTTTCAAACTTTATATATATTCTTTAACAATCAATGATATTTGACGATAGAAATTGTTTTGCTCAATGAATTATAATATATATATTTCTCATCACATGATATAAATTGAGATATAGTTATATAATTGAGACATTTATACTTATCGGTTTAAAATCTTACAAGCTTCGATAAACTCATAATAAGCTTTGAGAAGTTAGACACTCCAGGTGCCTTTTTATATAAATTGTGACCACAATTCAATCATTTTTATAGCTTGTGATCATATACCACAACCCTTGTCACTTTGATGTAGAACAGATACGTTTGTTTGTAACTTGCGATATATAAGTTGTCATGGGCATGTATTTTAAGTCATGAGCATTACTACCTATATAAGCATTTCTGCTATACTATTTAAATTATTATTCATTTGTGATATATATACTTACATACACATATGTACAAGACAATTTTTTGTGTATAATAAATTTAACATACAAATATAAATTATTCAACCCAATAATCATGCAGTTACAAATGTACTGTTACAGTGTATTTCAACACACGACGTGCATACTGCTTCTATGCAACTTAACTGCTTAAAAATTTATATCATTTTTAAGTATTTTTCACACTCAATCATATAACACTAATATTCAAAGATCATTATATATGCTAGATGACATTTCACTTTCTGCTAGAATATGCATTTCACTTGCTTCAGATTATATTTATTATTAACATCACAATGCAAATCTAACAATCTAAGCTTTTACAACACACAAATGACAAAATATTATTCAATAATAATGCTTTTATTGATAATTTCACAAACAATCTACACAGATTTACTCAAATAAACATTAATTTTAATTCACATAACTTACAGGGACTACATAATACTATTTATAATACACTCGCACATATATAATCTATTATATATAATTTTTCTCAAACTTACATTACGCGATTATCAACATAATAAAAACATTTTGCTGCATCACTTTTAGTCCTTTCACTACATAGCAATATAACATATAAATTTATTTCACATACTTTTTATGATTTAAGTGTAATAAATCACTAATTTCATATTGTTTCTAATACTATATCACACTTTTACGCTTTAACCACTACAACAATAATTTTAAACATACAGAAAAGCTTGATGTGTGGTAATTAACGCCATAATATCAAACTGTCAATAATCAAGATTAATTTCATAATATCTCTAGATATTTCAAAATTTATATACATCTATTTATATATTTATTTCAACAAATATAATATAGTAGTGCACTAAATAAAATTTTCTTACTTAATTTAAAAATAATAAAACAATAATTATAATCCTATATCAACCAATGGTGTACCAACTGAGAGGTTTATAAAAAAAATATTCAAACTAACCATTTCAATTACTTATCCTAAAACTCATGAATTTATACGAAACTTTTAATTTTATTAATATATAACTTAAAATGTTAACAGGAAGATGGTTTATTGCTTTAAGTTCAATTAATATTAAATGGCATTTTTAATGAATTAAATCCATAATAAGTAACTTAATAAAGTATATTGATGGGGAGTACATGAATGAAACGTCGCAACCCACCAAAGTCATCTTCCCAAAGTTAGGATTTTTATTTTTAACTTTGTCGCAACCCACCATCCCAGATGCTCAAAATGAATTCGCCAGGAATACATAAGAGACATAGTCGAATATATTGGAAATAGTAACATATGATTCATAAAGGTTTATAGGAATAGTTTATTTACCTGGTTTGGTAAAGAGATCCATAACTTCTCATGAGGCCTTCTCCATCAGTGGTTCATTAAAGATGACGTTTTATACGGAGGCTGTCGAACGAGGGTGAAACCAAGGGCTACAACGCCATAGGGGACACGTTGCGTCGTGCTGATAACGTGTTGTGAAACAACGACCTAATAGTAAAAATATATAAAGTATATAGAGATTATGGAGACAAAGAGAAAATGGAGAATGTAAGAAACTTATTCTTATTGATGTATGTCATACAAAATACATGAGCCACTATATATAGGCTATAACATTAATACAAACATAAATGTGACATGGGAGTTAGAAATATAGATAGTCACTAATAATGATGTATTCATAACAACAAATAAATTAGTTTGGCAACACAAACCTTTTCATACAAATAAAATAAATAGAACTAGAAATTGAGCTCAACTAGGTTTATATTGTAAATGGTTAAATAAGAAGTAAATAAGACTACGAATTTAACAAGAAAGCATGTAAAGGTTTTTTTTATGTAAATGGTTAAATGAGATAGAAAAATTTACAAATCCATGGAAGCTCAAATTTATACATGGAAAATGAAAATTAGTGACTAAGGTGTTGTTTGTTTTTTAAGAGGTAAAATGTCTGCAGTTTGTGGGCCACATCTACAGACATCCGTAGAAGAAAAGGTGAACCAAACCTCTGCAGTAAACAAGAAGAAGGTTGTTTGTTTTTTAACGTATGCAAACTTCTAAAATAAACTGGTGGTATACGGACGGTGGTGGTGGGAGGTTGTGGTGCTGCTGGATGGTGATGGTGGTAGACGTTGGTGGTGGTGATGGACGGTAGTGGATGGTGGTGGTGGTGGTTGTCACGACCCTTGACCCCACCCTGGGAGCGAGAGCCGTGAACCAGTCAGATGGTATCGGTGTTTATTAATTACGCAGCGGAAAATTTTCATCAGGATCGTAGTTAGGAAATAATTTCAGAGTTTGTAAAACACCAAAAATTAAACAAATGGGCTTAAACCCGTATTTCATTCAATTGTTTTTATAGGGACAAACCCAAATAAATAAAACATAAATTTCTTCTTTTATTCAGTAATTATAGCCACTTTATTTAAGCCTTCCGTGCTCCATAGCTGGCTTCTACTATCCTTACATCAGGTTACCTGAAATGTGTTTTGAAAACATTTTATCAGTAATAAATACTGGCAAGTTCATTCCATTTTATAAAATATATTGTTATACTTTACAGCATCAAAGTTTTTATATTCATTTATATTTACCCAACTCAATCAGTATTTGTCACATGGTGGCAGTTCCGATGTGACAGTGTTTATATCACTCATTGGCTCATTTTTGTCCAATAGTGAATTTATCAAGTAATAGATATATAGTATATCTTATTATTATATTGGTTACTAGGCGATTCCTGTGACGGTGGTCAAATCACTGTTGATCATTCTTTCAACTAGTGACTCAGGTCATATTACTGTTGATCATTCTCTTAACTAGTAATTGTGGTCATATCACTGTTGATCATTCTTTCAACTCGTGATTCTGGTCATAACACTGTTGATCATTCTCCCAACTAGTGCCTTTGGACATGTCACTGTTGATCATTCTCTCAACTAGTGACTCTGGACTTAGTTGTGGCCCGTGACATTACTTTGTCAAATATATTACTTATGGCACAAAACCACTTAACCCAGAAAATGACATATATCATTTTATGTCAAACTACTATAACTTATCAAATATAATATGTTAATTAAATAATTGTAATATCATTATTTAATATATTAACGTGACTAAGACTAAAAATATAATCTTAGTATAGTAGAATATATTATACTTGACTATTTTATTATGGTATACACCATTTAGATTTATTTCAAACATACATTAAATTTATTAACGATTTAATGTTAAAATAATATTAGTTATAGGTTATGGCTACTGGGGCATAATTCCCACTGTGATTGTGGTCATGCTACTTATTGGCTAACTTTCTGGCCAATAGTAACGAGGGTCAAATAATGTATAAAACCTCCCATACCGGCAGTTATTATAGAATATAAAAATTTAATCACTGTAAGTATAACTGGTAAACATTTAGGATTTTGGAAAGCATTTTTAAATATACTTGTATCACAAAAAGGTGATAAAACGGTGAGAAAAGAGAATGGACTCACATTGCAGATTTAATTTGAGCAGAGCCTAGCCCACTGTTTAGCCTTTTTAACCCTAAATTTAATAACAGGCACACAATTCGGTTAGTAACTTAATACAGCATTTACGATAAATCACGAGATCAAACCCTCACAATGAATGACAAAGTGCGATACTTAAACATCCATCGAATTAACGACGAATGACAAAGCATAACCCTAATGTGGGCAGCACTTAAACATCCATTGGATATATTGATCAATCGGACATTGAATCGTAGCAGCGATCGAGTTATTACCCTGTATTGTGGCAGCACTTTGTGAATCGTGTGTGTTTTTGTAGTAAACAGAACGTAACTCAGTGCATGTAGCGAAGTTTTACGTCATTTCAGTACCAGAAATCAAGTCCCAATGCCTGCTATTTATACACCAATTTTGACATGCTTACGGACCGTAAGACTCTTCCCTTACGGTCCGTAAGGAACACCTATTGACCATAGGGTAGCCACGTCCTGGACTAGCCTAGCTGAGTTGATAGTGTCACACCCTGGCTTTGCGGAAGCGTGGTTAATTTGGTGTGACTTCTTAATACCATAGCTTAACCATAACAAAGCTATATGAAATAAAACCATGCAAGATCATCCATTCGATTAAGTTTTAAAAACCAAATACAATAACATTGTCTTAACGGAAACACATCCTAACGACATAAACATTGTTCAACAAACACAACATAACATAAGCATAGTTTAAGGACTGTGACTTGTCCAGGAAAGAGTCACATTCCCTAAACCCGGATGACCTCGTAACTAGTGCAGCGGGAAAACGTGTCATACCGCGCCAGATCCTTTAATTCCCTGAAATACATGTAAGTTGAAAAATCAACAATAATGTTGAGCAAGTTCATGTGTAAGTGAGTAAATAAACCTTTGTAAGTATAAAAATCCTGGTATGTAGCACATAAGGGAATTGAGATCACCAATGGGTTGCAAGGCCACTGATATGTGTGAAGTGCAAGTAGGGAGACTCAAACCTAGCAGATTTATGCGTCGGGCACAAAGTCACCCCGAGGTCCGTTTCTAGTTTGGCCTGGGGCTGGGCTCGCTACACCCAGATAGATCTACCGCTCCTGTCCCTCGGTCCTACCATGAGGACTAATGGCCTCATGTTGCTCCTACCCACTCACATGATCTAAGTAGTAAACCTCCTTACGCTAACCATACCATGTATAAAGTACTTGTAATCAAAGTAACATGTATTTCACCCCCGTAGTTTAGAAAACTGAAAACAGTTAAGAGAAAAGGGGGACATGAACTCACAGTGGTGCGTCTCTACCAAGTATACCTCCAAATCAAGCAGCTGTGTGACGACCTACACGTACTAACTCTATTAGACGGACGGCCGTGCCTTAGCTTTAAGGTTTAAGTTTTCGGGAAATAGTTAGACAACTATTTCGTGTTTACATTCTGTATACTTGGTAATCATTTTCCTTCCCAAGGATGGGGGATTTAATACATGTGTGTTCGTATAATTTCGAAATATATTATTAAGTCTCACTTAAAATATATTTTATTTATAACTCCAAAATATAAATATTCTTCTCAAAAATATTATATCTTCTATTACATAAATTTTCCCAAAATAATACCTTGACAAAAATACGCGTTAAGTCATATTTTCTTAAAATGCGCAAGTTACGTTTTAATGATCGAGTGGTAATAATAATTACCGGTGTAACTTATATATTTATCGTAGAGACGTTCGTATTATTTTGGATCCATTAACCTTCGATAGTATTATTTTTACCCTAAAAATAATACTTGTATTTTCACAAAATAATCATAAATACATATCAAGTGACTTTATGAAAAATATATACTAAATATATATTTACCAAGTTTTATTTTGTGAGATCCCACCTCCGATGTTTTGTAAATAAAGTCGTGGCGAAATCTATAATTTGAAAACAAGTCGAAAAGTATTTCTAACACTTATAGTGAAAATATTTCTAAGTGTTAGGTTTTTGGAAAAATTTCACCAGAGTTTCCCCTGTAACTGGAGGTGGCCACGCTTTTAAGCGTATCATTTTCTTTCATAAATCAAACCAACATTCTTTTCATTCAATCAAAACAATGTCCAAAACAACAAACTAGTAAATAAATATGTATATCGCATAAATTACATGAACTTGCGTTTTATCCAAGAATATAAAGTAAATTCCATTACTTTTAGTGGATCTTTATATAAATCAATCCGGTTTTGTAAAAACCCCGTTTTTAAAGAAATTCCATCTTTACAACTTCTTATCAATTTTTACAAAGATAGTTATTTTGTCGAAACTTAGTGCTACACAAGTGTTTACACACTTGTGTGTTCTAAAAATCATTCTTGCTCATGTAAATCCATTTTTAGAAAAATATGGTTTCTTCGACACTCGGTCCTTTGAAAATACCGCTTGTAGATCCGTAGATCTACTAGTTTTAAACACTATTTCGTAAGAAAAATCATTTTACACAAGTTCAAGTCTCGCGTGTGGTAGAGTTTCATCACTTAACCCTTGTTACACTTAAACAAGCTTTATGTCATAATCCATGAGCATGACCAATCCGGGTTAAACGATGATCCGAGCTACCACAACATAGATCGGGCCTAAATAACTACACAAATCAAATACTACATGATTTACACACCAATCAAGCTTTTAACCATCAATTTTAGTGTTTTTAGTAGACTTTTATGCTTCATCTTGTATGTTTGCGACTTTTAACCGTTACATATCATTTTAACCACTTTAAAATAGTTCGAGAAGGTGATTTAAGCAACTTACTACTAGCTCGAGGCTAGGGAAGAATCTAGACGCAAAATGAGTGGATAAAAGCAATGGGGTGAGGTCCTTCGCCTTCCGATTGCACCAAGCTTCCTTGTATGCGATCCTTAGCACTTGTATAAGCTTGGAATGGCAAGATCAAAACTCGAAAAATTGATGGATGTAGAGGGGTGTTCGGCCGTGAGTAGTAGAGAGGGAGAGAGAGTGTGTGTGTTGTTGAGTTTGTGATGAAAGTGATAATGTGCTAAGACATAAACTTATAGACAAATAAAATGATCATTATCCAAGGGTTCTTATGTCTAATAGATATTAAACATAAGTGAATAAACTAATCAACAAAGGACAAGAGGTGTCCCCTCTTGGGGACGGTTTGGTTGAGGGGGGGGGGGTCTTGGTTCAAATCCAACTAAACATTAGTTAATAGTTAGGTTAATCTAGTTAAGTTTAGGGATTAACCCGGTTAGTAGTGTGTTGTGCTTTATTGCGGGTGTTAGGGTATTTAGGGACCCTAACTGGCTCAGAAAAAGATAAGTAATGTTATTAACAATATTTTCATGTTCCGGGTATAGTCCGGTTGTTTGGTTGGATAGTAATCCGTTAAAGTGCTTAACAAAGCTTTAAAGTGTCGTTATACCCTTTTTAGTGACACAACTTATTCCTCCAAAGTGTCGGGAATATTTTCCTCATGTTTTGGCACTTTATTGAGTAGCTAGATGCTGAATCGTTTATTAAAGTGCTGAGTTTTTGTGCTTAGAGCACGTTTTAGGCACATCCAGTCATTGTAACTTATTCCTAGAGACGCAGTTCTACAACCCTTGTATCCCTACACTCACCACTAGTGTAGTAAAATATTTCTGGCTCATACAGGCCTTAGAGGCAGTGTCTGCCTGATGCTGGCTTTATCAGCATGTTCAATAGGTTATCCGTTTATAGTGCTACTGTGCTTTTTGTGCATCATGTTTGTCACTAAGGTTCAGCATGTAAATAATGTAGTGACGGTAAGTAAAGTATGATGCAGGTATATGCATGTATCAGAAATCAAGTAGCAGTTCATCAGTAATTTCAAACAAGCACAGTAATTAAGCAGTAATTAATTATTAATTAAGTCGTACGGATACCTGGTTTAGTGAGGGTTGTCACATTCTCCCCCCGTTAGAAAAATTTCGTCCCGAAATTTTAAGTTCTGCTTGTAGATGCAGGGTTCTTAGGAAATAGGTGGGGGTATTTCTCTTTCATCCGGTCCTCACGCTCCCAGGTGTATTCAGGACCATGTCTGGCATTCCAACGAACTTTGACTAGCTTGACACTGCTCCGGCGGGTCTTGTTTACTTTCCAATCCGTAACCTCAATCGGTTCTTCAACGAAATGGAGCGTGTCGTCAACATGAATCTCGTCGATGGGAATGGCAATGGTATCTTGAGTTGGACTTTTCTTCAGGTTGGATACATGAAATGTATCGTGAACTCCATTCAGCTCGGCAGGTAAGTCCAGCTTGTATGCTACTAGTCCTATTCTTTCCAAAACTCTGAAAGGACCAATGTAGCGCGGATTTAACTTTCCACGCTTTCCAAAGCGTGCCACACCCTTCCAGGGTGAAACTTTCAATAAAACCATATCTCCAACTTGGAATTCCAAGTGTTTCCGGTTTGGATCTGCATAGGCTTTCTGTCTGTGGCGAGCTGCTTCGATGCGTTTTCGAATCTGCGCAATCTTGTCTGTCGTCTCTTGGATGATTTCGGGACCAATAAGCTGTCTATCACCTGCGTCAGCCCAACATAGGGGTGATCGACACTTGCGTCCGTAAAGAGCTTCGAATGGCCCGGCACCAATACTGGTGTGGTAGCTGTTGTTGTATGAAAATTCGACCAAAGGCAAATGCTTATCCCAGCTACCGCCCAAATCCATAACACACGCTCTCAGCATGTCTTCCAAAGTCTGTATCGTCCGCTCGCTTTGCCCGTCGGTCTGCGGGTGAAATGCGGTGCTCATATTCAATTGCGAGCCAAAAGCTTCTTGGAAGGATTGCCAAATCCTTGATATGAACCTTCCGTCTCTATCGGAAATGATTGAGAGAGGTACTCCATGGCGCGTAACGATCTCTCTCATGTAAATTTCGGCCAACTTGCTCGTATTATCCTTCTCTCTGATAGGTAAGAAGTGTGCTGACTTTGTTAATCGATCCACTATTACCCAAATAGTGTCATGGCCTCTTGGCGTTCTTGGCAACTTTGTAATAAAATCCATGGAGATTTGTTCCCATTTCCACTTGGGAATCTCGGGTTGTTGCAGAAGTCCTGAAGGCTTCTGATATTCGGCTTTAACCTTAGCGCATGTTAAACATTTGCTCACATAAACAGCAACATCGCCTTTTATCCTAGGCCACCAATAATAATCTTTGAGATCCTGGTACATCTTATCTGCTCCAGGGTGGATAGAGTACCGCGACTTGTGAGCTTCATCGAAAATAACCTTCCTTAAACCTCCAAACAAAGGAACCCAAATCCTTTTCTCAAAACATAACGTTCCTTCCTCGTTTGGTACCAGTAGCTTCTCCATCCCACGGAGATATTCTTCTTCAAGGTTTCCTTCCTTGAGAGCTTCTTTCTGCGCGGCATGAATGCGCAAGGAAAGATCGGTTCGGATAATCATTTCTAAAGCCCTAACCCTTATGGGCTTGATCCTCTCCTTTCGACTTAGGGCATCGGCGACCACATTCGCCTTCCCTGGATGATACTTTATCTCGCAATCGTAATCGTTTAACAACTCAACCCATCGTCTTTGCCTCATATTCAGCTCCTTCTGGTTGAATATGTGTTGTAGGCTCTTGTGATCTGTAAAAATTGTACACTTTGTACCATAAAGGTAGTGTCTCCAGATCTTTAAAGCAAATACCACTGCGCCAAGTTCCAAATCATGTGTGGTATAGTTCTTTTCGTGCACTTTCAATTGACGTGATGCGTAAGCAATAACCTTTTGGCGTTGCATCAACACGCAACCCAATCCTTGACGTGAAGCGTCACAGTATACCACAAAATCATCTGTACCTTCCGGTAGTGCTAAGATTGGCGCATTGCAGAGCTTATCCTTCAATATCTGGAACGCTTCTTCCTGTTTGATTCCCCAATCAAACCTCTTATCTTTCTGCGTGAGGAGCGTCAATGGTTGAGCGATTTTTGAAAAATCCTCAATGAATCTTCGATAATAGCCAGCCAAACCCAAGAATTGTCGAATCTCGATTGGCGTCTTTGGCGTTTCCCAATTCTTAATCGCTTCGATCTTGGTGGGATCCACGTGGATTCCATCTCCATTTACCACGTGCCCAAGGAATTGTACTTCTCGTAGCCAAAACTCGCACTTAGAGAACTTAGCATACAACTGTTCTTTCTTCAGCAACTCCAAAATAGCTCTTAAATGCTGTTCGTGCTCAGCCTTTGTTCTTGAATAAATCAAGATGTCGTCGATAAACACAATCACGAACTTGTCCAAGTACGGCTTGCAAACTCTATTCATCAAGTCCATAAACACTGCAGGTGCATTTGTTAACCCAAACGGCATAACTAGGAACTCGTAGTGCCCATAACGAGTTCTGAAGGCTGTCTTTGGGATACTTTCCTCTTGTATCCTTAACTGATGGTATCCAGATCGAAGATCGATCTTTGAATAAAAGCTTGAGCCTTGCAGTTGGTCAAACAGATCATCAATCCTTGGCAGAGGGTATCTATTCTTGATCGTCAGCTTGTTCAACTCCCGGTAGTCAATACACATACGAAAACTACCGTCCTTCTTCTTGACAAACAAAACTGGAGCTCCCCAAGGCGAGAAGCTTGGTCGGATAAATCCCTTGTCTAACAACTCTTGAAGTTGTGTCGACAGTTCCTGCATCTCAGACGGAGCAAGTCTATAAGGTGCCTTAGCCACAGGCGCGGCGCCTGGAACTAAGTCAATGCGGAACTCTACTTGTCTCTGAGGTGGCAGTCCAGGTAAGTCCTCTGGGAAGACTTCTGGATATTCCCTCATGACAGGGATGTCTTCTATTCTCGGCTCAGCAGCCTTCTTATCCACAATGTGTGCCAGGAAGGCAACACATCCCTTCTGCAAACACTTTCGCGCTTTCAGGCAGCTGATAATTCTTAACGGCGTATCACGCTTCTCCCCGTGAACCACAATTGTTTCGCCATATTCGGTTGGGATACGAACGACCTTTTCGTGACAAACTATTTCAGCCTTGTTGCCTGATAACCATTCCATTCCTACCACCACGTCGAAGCTTCCCAACTGGACTGGTAGTAGATCCAAAGCAAACCCACGCTCTCCCAATTCGATCACACAACCTCTGATAACTTCATTGGCTTCTACTAACTTCCCATTGGCCAATTCGATTGAGTAGGGAATATCTAACTTACTAGCGGTTAAACCAAGCATATTCTTAAACTCTAACGACACGAAGCTATAATCGGCGCCAGTATCAAATAAAACGGATGCATAGCATTGGTTTACAGGGAACGTACCAGTGACAACATTGGGATCCTGGCGCGCCTCCCTCGCTTCAATATTAAACACTCTTCCACGGGCTTGGTTTAACTCTGGGCAGTTCCTCTTGTAATGCCCAAGATCACCACAGTTGAAGCATCCGGGTCTCTGCCCGTTTCCACCAGCTTGATTATTCCTCTGGTTACGATTCACGGCGTCCGCTTGATTAGCATTGTTGCCTCGATTCCCATTACCTCCATTGTTTCCTTGTGGGCGATTTCCATTCCCACCCCGGTTGTTATTTCTGTTTCCGAATCCTCCCTGGCCTCCCTGGCCAGCAGTGGCCCAACAAGTGTCCTTCAAGTGGCCCGGCTTTCCACATGCTTCGCATACTTTCACACTACAATGGCCAGAATGGTGGCGTTGGCAGGTATTACACTTGGGCTGGGTGCCCATATATCCTTTTCCTTTCTTTCCACTACCAGCTGTAACCTGAGCTGGCGTGCCTGATCCTCCTTTCTTAACCACCACACTGGCGCCCTGCTTGAAGTTCGAGAACTTCCGTTTGTTACCTCCTGATGACTCGACGTGAGTCTCTTTCTTCTTAGGCTCAGCATCATCGAACTTGTTCAGGTGAATAGGCTCCTCTGTGAGAGCCACGCTCAGATCAATTGCCTCAGTAATTGTCGCAGGCTTGGATGAGGTCACCATGCTTATGATTTGAGGAGCTAATCCCCAAATGAAACGTTCAATCCGCTTGAACTCCGGAGTGACCATGTAGGGTACCACATGCGATAAGTCATGGAACCTCTGAACGTATTCTGCGATCTTTGGACCTTCCATTTTCAAATGCCAGAACTCAGTTTCTAATCTTTGGATTTCCGCGCGAGAGCAGTACTTTTTGCGCATAAGTTCCTTCAGTTCGGTCCAGGTTAGCGCGTAGGCAGCAGCTTCACCAAGTGTTTGTACTTGCAAATTCCACCAAGAGAGGGCTCCATCCAAGAATAGCCCCGAGATATAGGTGACTTGCTGATCTAGTGCGCATTTGCTCATGCGAAGAACAGATTCAGTTTTCTCAGCCCAACGAACAAAGGCGACAGCACCTCCTTAACCATCAAAGTTGACCGGTTTGCAGTCTAGAAACTGCTTGTAGGTGCACCCTGCACACACATTGTAACATGTGAACGGCATTAGCATCTTTGCTATAGATATCCAATTAGGTCATCGTATGTCTAAATGACTTAGTATTACCATGAGGTGGATTGTTGTTGCCATTGTTGTTTGAGCTGCTTCCGCTGGGTCCTCCTTGCGAGGCGGCGTATTGCGCGATGGCAGCAGCGATGACTTGTTGGAGCTCTGCCTCATTGGTAGGCATCGGCGTTTGACGTCTCGGCGGCATCTTCTAAAAGATGGGTTTACGTCGGTCAGGCCATAATAAAGATCCCATGTTATAATACGTACGCTTTGTTATGATAGTAATAGTACATAACATCTCGTGTTATAATCATATCAATCACACAACATCCCATGTTATAAAACATAAATAATCAATCAAAACATCACATATGATGAGAATACTGCGATTGCCATATATCGAGACCACATAGTAAGTGTACAGGTACATAATAGTTTCATACATCATCATCGACTAAGGGCTACATCACCCTAGTCCAAAAACTATATCAAATAAGTGTCAGCACATCAAATACATGTCAACAAAAGTCAGAATCATAATGTAGTCTCCAAAAATGCTGTGCAGTCAAACGCAATCGCCGTCTTCTCACCAGGGTCTACCCATACGGTACTGAAGAGCTCTACACGGATGGCGGTGGAGGAGGGGGAAAGTGAGTGTAAAACAAGCGACGCAAATGGAGCCAGTCCTCCTCCATGGCTCTCTGGGTACGCAAGAAAGAAGCAACCTGCTGCTCTAGGGCAAAAAGGCGTGCAGCATAGTCTGGTGGTAAAGGTCGAGAGGGCTGCAAAGGAGAGTGGGTCTGACCCTGGCACTGACACGGCGACGGCTGGGCTCTCTCAAGCTCCTGAATGCGCTGCGTGTGTGCCTCGTGCTGGGCGACAAAAGACATCAAAACATCCTCAATGGAATATCCCATATGGAAAGGATGGTAAGGGTTGGTCGGTGTCATGGCAGGTGGTGATGACCAGAGAAACGGCTCACTGGTGGGATCAAAAGGTGCCACATGAAATGGAGAAACAGGGGGAAAAGTAGCAGACGGTGGTATAGCAGGGATAGATACCGGTACATGTCCAAAAGGGTGAGCCGAAGAACCCTCTCCAGGTCGCGCTGGAGGTGTAAACCGAGGAAATGAAAAGGAGGTATCAATGTGATGGGTATCAGTGATCTGAGGGGGAATAGGTGGGACCTCGTCATCAGCAGGAATCCACCCATGCTGGGCGTGCTCATCTCGTGGGTCCATCTATGCCTCAAAAAGTGCACGATCAAACTGAACTGGCATAGGATCATGGTGAGGTGCAACAAGAGGGTCAACTGGTGCATCAGCAATAAGTGGGGGATCAACATGATCAGCAGCAATGACATGATCACCCTCCAACAACGGAGCATCCACTGGGTGATCATCAATAGGTGGGTCAGCAATGACAGGCTCAATAATAGGTGCGTCAGCATGAACTGGGTCGTGCTCAAACGCAGGGTCTAGAGCGGCTACCTGCTCAGGGGCCATGGCAGGCTTGGGGTCATCAAAGGCCATCCCAAAATCAAACTCGGGATCGATGGGATCAACTGGGTCTACTGGGTCGACTGGATCCTCCATAGGCTGATCCATGGGTATAAACTCTATATCCTGATCTGGGTCGAGTCCTGGGGGAAAGACAGGATCGGAATCCTCCACATCATCGTGGTCGAAAGCAAAACTAGGAATAGGGGCAACAGAGGATGCCTGGTCGGGATCTGATCCATGTGAGAAGTGCTGCGCACTCTGGGTGTGTGAAGGTGCGGAGGCCACAGACTCGAAAGAGTCTGGGACCGAAGAGTGAGCGGGTGACTCCTCGTCGGGAGCATCTGCTATCATTAAGATATCACCAGCAGCAAGAAGGGCCTCGCCCTGAACATCCTCCTCTAAGGGCTCATCATCAAACAGATCGACGTCGCCATCATCGTCGGCGTCGAGAAGCAAATCGTAAGCAGGATAAACAGCTAAGGGTATGGGAGCAGGGATCTCCACTAACGGTAGGTCCCCGGCCAAAGGGCCATCAGCGAGCTCATCAGCACCATCAGGTAAAGCAAAGGGCTGAAAGTCGTCCTCGTCCGTGCTAGTAACGTCGGATGTGTGGACATCGTGCTCTGAAGACTCTAGGTCATCTGATACTATAGGTCTAGGTCCTGTGGTGTCTGAGTCACCTGTGCCAGAGGTGTCCATGGTGTCTGTAACATAAACACAAACATGCACAAACAGTCAATCATACAATCAATTAATCACATAAGTCACCAAGTAAGCATTCAAATAATTCTCCTAGTCCCACTAGCCTCCCAGTCTCCTAGACTGATACTCCTAGTCTCACTAGCCAAACTCTCCCAGCCTCTTAGACTGCTCTTCCTAGTCTCACTAGCCATCTTCCTCGATCTCTTAGATCGAGCCTCGGCCTCCAAGACAGAGCCTCAGCCTCCAAGACTGAGCCTATAAATAATAAATAAATTGTGCTCAACATTTGTTTGTAAAAACGTTTTGGATCTGGACTTAAGTGGTATGCAGTAAAAATGTTTTCGTGAGAGCCCTAGTGATCATAGTCTAGACTCGAGAAAGAATCCTAGTTCGCTATGATCAGAGCTCTGATACCAAGCTGTCACACCCTGGCTTTGCGAAAGCGTGGTTAATTTGGTGTGACTTCTTAATACCATAGCTTAACCATAACAAAGCTATATGAAATAAAACCATGCAAGATCATCCATTCGATTAAGTTTTAAAAACCAAATACAATAACATTGTCTTAACGGAAACACATCCTAACGACATAAACATTGTTCAACAAACACAACATAACATAAGCATAGTTTAAGGACTGTGACTTGTCCAGGAAAGAGTCACATTCCCTAAACCCGGATGACCTCGTAACTAGTGCAGCGGGAAAACGTGTCATACCGCGCCAGATCCTTTAATTCCCTGAAATACATGTAAGTTGAAAAATCAACAATAATGTTGAGCGAGTTCATGTGTAAGTGAGTAAATAAACCTTTGTAAGTATAAAAATCCTGGTATGTAGCACATAAGGGAATTGAGATCACCAATGGGTTGCAAGGCCACTGATATGTGTGAAGTGCAAGTAGGGAGACTCAAACCTAGCAGATTTATGCGTCGGGCACAAAGTCACCCCGAGGTCCGTTTCTAGTTTGGCCTGGGGCTGGGCTCGCTACACCCAGATAGATCTACCGCTCCTGTCCCTCGGTCCTACCATGAGGACTAATGGCCTCATGTTGCTCCTACCCACTCACATGATCTAAGTAGTAAACCTCCTTACGCTAACCATACCATGTATAAAGTACTTGTAATCAAAGTAACATGTATTTCACCCCCGTAGTTTAGAAAACTGAAAACAGTTAAGAGAAAAGGGGGACATGAACTCACAGTGGTGCGTCTCTACCAAGTATACCTCCAAATCAAGCAGCTGTGTGACGACCTACACGTACTAACTCTATTAGACGGACGGCCGTGCCTTAGCTTTAAGGTTTAAGTTTTCGGGAAATAGTTAGACAACTATTTCGTGTTTACATTCTGTATACTTGGTAATCATTTTCCTTCCCAAGGATGGGGGATTTAATACATGTGTGTTCGTATAATTTCAAAATATATTATTAAGTCTCACTTAAAATATATTTTATTTCTAACTCCAAAATATAAATATTCTTCTCAAAAATATTATATCTTCTATTACATAAATTTTCCCAAAATAATACCTTGACAAAAATACGCGTTAAGTCATATTTTCTTAAAATGCGTAAGTTACGTTTTAATGATCGAGTGGTAATAATAATTACCGGTGTAACTTATATATTTATCGTAGAGACGTTCGTATTATTTTGGATCCATTAACCTTCGATAGTATTATTTTTACCCTAAAAATAATACTAGTATTTTCACAAAATAATCATAAATACATATCAAGTGACTTTATGAAAAATATATACTAAATATATATTTACCAAGTTTTATTTTGTGAGATCCCACCTCCGATGTTTTGTAAATAAAGTCGTGGCGAAATCTATAATTTGAAAACAAGTCGAAAAGTATTTCTAACACTTATAGTGAAAATATTTCTAAGTGTTAGGTTTTTGGAAAAATTTCGCCAGAATTTCCCCTGTAACTGGAGGTGGCCACGCTTTTAAGCGTATCATTTTCTTTCATAAATCAAACCAACATTCTTTTCATTCAATCAAAACAATGTCCAAAACAACAAACTAGTAAATAAATATGTATATCGCATAAATTACATGAACTTGCGTTTTATCCAAGAATATAAAGTAAATTCCATTACTTTTAGTGGATCTTTATATAAATCAATCCGGTTTCGTAAAAACCCCGTTTTTAAAGAAATTCCATCTTTACAACTTCTTATCAATTTTTACAAAGATAGTTATTTTGTCGAAACTTAGTGCTACACAAGTGTTTACACACTTGTGTGTTCTAAAAATCATTCTTGCTCATGTAAATCCATTTTTAGAAAAATATGGTTTCTTCGACACTCGGTCCTTTGAAAATACCGCTTGTAGATCCGTAGATCTACTAGTTTTAAACACTATTTCGTAAGAAAAATCATTTTACACAAGTTCAAGTCTCGCGTGTGGTAGAGTTTCATCACTTAACCCTTGTTACACTTAAACAAGCTTTATGTCATAATCCATGATCATGACCAATCCGGGTTAAACGATGATCCGAGCTACCACAACATAGATCGGGCCTAAATAACTACACAAATCAAATACTACATGATTTACACACCAATCAAGCTTTTAACCATCAATTTTAGTGTTTTTAGTAGACTTTTATGCTTCATCTTGTATGTTTGTGACTTTTAACCGTTACATATCATTTTAACCACTTTAAAATAGTTCGAGAAGGTGATTTAAGCAACTTACTACTAGCTCGAGGCTAGGGAAGAATCTAGACGCAAAATGAGTGGATAAAAGCAATGGGGTGAGGTCCTTCGCCTTCCGATTACACCAAGCTTCCTTGTATGCGATCCTTAGCACTTGTATAAGCTTGGAATGGCAAGATCAAAACTCGAAAAATTGATGGATGTAGAGGGGTGTTCGGCCGTGAGTAGTAGAGAGGGAGAGAGAGTGTGTGTGTTGTTGAGTTTGTGATGAAAGTGATAATGTGCTAAGACATGAACTTATAGACAAATAAAATGATCATTATCCAAGGGTTCTTATGTCTAATAGATATTAAACATAAGTGAATAAACTAATCAACAAAGGACAAGAGGTGTCCCCTCTTGGGGACGGTTTGGTTGAGGGGGGGGGGGGGGTCTTGGTTCAAATCCAACTAAACATTAGTTAATAGTTAGGTTAATCTAGTTAAGTTTAGGGATTAACCCGGTTAGTAGTGTGTTGTGCTTTATTACGGGTGTTAGGGTATTTAGGGACCCTAACTGGCTCAGAAAAAGATAAGTAATGTTATTAACAATATTTTCATGTTCCGGGTATAGTCCGGTTGTTTGGTTGGATAGTAATCCGTTAAAGTGCTTAACAAAGCTTTAAAGTGTCGTTATACCCTTTTTAGTGACACAACTTATTCCTCCAAAGTGTCGGGAATATTTTCCTCATGTTTTGGCACTTTATTGAGTAGATAGATGCTGAATCGTTTATTAAAGTGCTGAGTTTTTGTGCTTAGAGCACGTTTTAGGCACATCCAGTCATTGTAACTTATTCCTAGAGACGCAGTTCTACAACCCTTGTATCCCTACACTCACCACTAGTGTAGTAAAATATTTCTGGCTCATACAGGCCTTAGAGGCAGTGTCTGCCTGATGCTGGCTTTATCAGCATGTTCAATAGGTTATCCGTTTATAGTGCTACTGTGCTTTTTGTGCATCATGTTTGTCACTAAGGTTCAGCATGTAAATAATGTAGTGACGGTAAGTAAAGTATGATGCAGGTATATGCATGTATCAGAAATCAAGTAGCAGTTCATCAGTAATTTCAAACAAGCACAGTAATTAAGCAGTAATTAATTATTAATTAAGTCGTACGGATACCTGGTTTAGTGAGGGTTGTCACAGATAGATTCGAAAATTTCAATTTTGACAGCGAGATTTTAAGATAATCGTAACTAGGGCTTTACCCCCCCTGAGTTTTAGGGGCCCTGATCCTGATTCTGATGATTCTGAAAATTTTAGGGTTTGTGCAGAATCACTTGGGTGTCTCAATTAGGGTTTCCTATTGGATAATTAAAATAATAATTAAGACTTTTTGATAGGAGTTGTTACATTCTCCCCACCTTAATAAAAAATCTCGTCCTCTAGATTTGGGTTACGATATTTCTTTTAGACTTATGTCATATTTTAGTCAATTTAACTAATATTAAGGTAGATTCAAAACATCAAATTTTGTGAATATGAGTTATACAATAAATAGGACTCAATGGTTCAACTGAATTATTTCAAGAAATCGATGTCAAACGGATGAGATGAAATGATATAATGACTAGGTTCAAGCCAAAAGATATATGATCAAATCGAATGTTTACAATTTGTGAATGACTTTTTAGAAACAATAGAATTCTTTGTCAAAGGAAAAATTAATTTGATTGTCAACTGAGGAAGACTCAGAATCAACAAGCTCAAAATGAAATAAAAGCACGAAAATGATTTGTCCACTATTAAACCATGATATGAGAAAAATTAATGTGTTGACATTTATGGAATTGCAAGGATACACTGAAATATAACAGAGTTTAGTGTATCATTGTCTTAATACATAATTGCATCAAGACTACTTTTAAATGATGAGTCAAACGAAAGAAATACATGATTTTGAGTGATTCGTATGCTTATGATTAGCCCAAGCTACAAGTTTATAACGACGCCGCAAGGTGTCGTAATGATTGAAATAATTCAATAATTATGGTGACCGAACAATTTCACCGTGTAATCAACTGAAAGCTTTAATGAAGTAAATTTAGATATTCACTTCGAATAGGATTTTCAATTGATAATGAAAAGACCAAATGAATATTATAGAATTTTTTTGATAAATGATGAAAGAAACGTTAAGAGGTACACCGGAATATAATACGAATTTGTGTACTCTTATCTTAACACATAATTGTATTAAGACTGTTTAAGATAATGAACCAACAGAAATTAAAATTCGTACATCAGGAGTGAAAATGAGATTAGCTCAAGCTTCAAATTAAAGAAAATGCCACCACAAGGTGTCGTAGCCAAATTAAATGATTCAATGAAAGTGAAGACCAAACAAGTCTGTTATGGTTTTGAATAGATGAAGTACTTGACAGAATGTATTTATTTAAAAACTTCTATTTATATTAGGGTTAAATAATAAATTAACTTAGATATTACATATCAGCGATTACGTCTGGAATCATTTCTGCTTCTTGCATAGTAAGTACGAATGCTCGCGCGTTCTTCTTAGCTCCGTCTGTTGTTCTGGCCTTGTTGTCGGGTGCTTTGGTTAGTTTCGGGCAATATGGTTTGATGTGTCCTGTTTCTCCGCAATTGAAACAAACATTAGTTTTCCTTCTACACTCTTCCTCTATATGCCCGGTCATCTTGCAGAAGTCACAGTAGGGTGTTTTCCTAAAACGGCATCTTCCTGAATGCTTTTTGTTACAGTTTCTGCAGATAGGTTGCTCCAATGACGGTTCAGTTCTTGTATTCTTGTAGAATTCTTGGGAAATTTTCTGGGCTAACTCTTTCTTCTTGTTTTCTTCTCTTGTGCGGATTAGTCCATCTGTCAGGGTGTTAGCTAGTTCAACTGCTTCTTCAATAGTCTGTGGTCTAGCGGCCTTGACTATGTCTCGGATTTCGCTAACTAATCCCCAAATATAACGAGAAATTAGTACGGGTTCTGGCGAAGCCAGAGTTGGTACCATTCTTGCATATTCGAAGAACGTTGTCGTATATTCACGACAATTCACATCTATCATTATATGATTTAGGAACTCGTTAGCCATTCGTTCCTTTTCATAAGGGGGACAAAATTTCCTTTCTGTCATTTTCTTGAATTTTTCCCAGTTCATGGCATAAGCCATGTCACTTCCTTTTGCCTGAAGAATTGTATTCCACCATTCTAAGGCTTCTTCCTTAAAGAGGTTAGATGCATACATCACCTTATCTTCTTCGGCACATTTGCTGATTGTAAGAACAGCTTCCGTCTTTTCCAACCATCGCAGAGCAGCAGTGGCTCCTTCACTGCCTGCGAACTCAGTTGGTTTACAAGCTAGAAATTCTTTGTAGGTACACCCGAGAGTCATCGCCTTCTTTTTCTTGGGAAATGGGGTTTTGATAATATCATCATTACCTCCATTGACACTATGGCTGAAACAGTCGTCATGAGTATGCTTGCTACTCACAACCTTGGTGGGTTCTACGGGGTTTTTAACAGCTTTAATTATTAAAGGTAAAGCATTAGCTATTCCTTGAGCTATTAGATTTTCTATAGCATTTTTATCCAAAGGATTTTCATTATTAGCATGAACTTCTAGATTATGTGATACTTCATTCGACATCTGAATTGTAAACATTTTCAATTATTAATATTATAAAATAAATAAAACAATATTTTCAAGAATCATGTGTGCATATATGTAGATATATACATATATTAAAATCTATAAAAATAGCATATATGTTATTTTGTATTAATTTTCCTAACTTTATTGTTTAAGTTTAGGTATTAAAAGAACACCTAAATAGCTTAAACAAGTAGCTCTGATACCACCTTCTGTCACGACCCTCGACCCCACCCTGGGAGCGAGAGCCGTGAACCAGTCAGATGGTATCGGTGTTTATTAATTACGCAGCGGAAAATTTTCATCAGGATCGTAGTTAGGAAATAATTTCAGAGTTTGTAAAACACCAAAAATTAAACAAATGGGCTTAAACCCGTATTTCATTCAATTGTTTTTATAAGGATAAACCCAAATAAATAAAACATAAATTTCTTCTTTTATTCAGGTAATTATAGCCACTTTATTTAAGCCTTCAGTGCTCCATAGCTGGCTTCTACTATCCTTACATCAGGTTACCAGAAATGTGTTTTGAAAACATTTTATCAGTAATAAATACTGGCAAGTTCATTCCATTTTATAAAATATATTGTTATACTTTACAGCATCAAAGTTTTTATATTCATTTATATTTACCCAACTCAATCAGTATTTATCACATGGTGGCAGTTCCGATGTGACAGTGTTTATCTCACTCATTGGCTCATTTTTGTCCAATAGTGAATTTATCAAGTAATAGATATATAGTATATCTTATTATTATATTGGTTACTAGGCGATTCCTGTGACGGTGGTCAAATCACTGTTGATCATTCTTTCAACTAGTGACTCAGGTCATATTACTGTTGATCATTCTCTTAACTAGTAATTGTGGTCATATCACTGTTGATCATTCTTTCAACTAGTGATTCTGGTCATAACACTGTTGATCATTCTCCCAACTAGTGCCTTTGGACATGTCACTGTTGATCATTCTCTCAACTAGTGACTCTGGACTTAGTTGTGGCCTGTGACATTACTTTGTCAAATATATTACTTATGGCACAAAACCACTTAACCCAGAAAATGACATATATCATTTTATGTCAAACTACTATAACTTATCAAATATAATATGTTAATTAAATAATTGTAATATCATTATTTAATATATTAACATGACTAAGACTAAAAATATAATCTTAGTATAGTAGAATATATTATACTTGACTATTTTATTATGGTATACACCATTTAGATTTATTTCAAACATACATTAAATTTATTAACGATTTAATGTTAAAATAATATTAGTTATAGGTTATGGCTACTGGGGCATAATTCCCACTGTGATTGTGGTCATGCTACTTATTGGCTAACTTTCTGGCCAATAGTAACGAGGGTCAAATAATGTATAAAACCTCCCATACCGGCAGTTATTATAGAATATAAAAATTTAATCACTGTAAGTATAACTGGTAAACATTTAGGATTTTGGAAAGCATTTTTAAATATACTTGTATCACAAAAAGGTGATAAAACGGTGAGAAAAGAGAATGGACTCACATTGCAGATTTAATTTGAGCAGAGCCTAGCCTACTGTTTAGCCTTTTTAACCCTAAATTTAATAACAGGCACACAATTCGGTTAGTAACTTAATACAACATTTACGATAACTCACGAGATCAAACCCTCACAACGAATGACAAAGTGCGATACTTAAACATCCATCGAATTAACGACGAATGACAAAGCATAACCCTAATGTGGGCAGCACTTAAACATCCATTGGATATATTGATCAATCGGACATTGAATCGTAGCAGCGATCGAGTTATTACCCTGTATTGCGGCAGCACTTTGTGAATCGTGTGTGTTTTTGTAGTAAACAGAACGTAACTCGGTGCATGTAGCGAAGTTTTACGTCGTTTCAGTACCAGAAATCAAGTCCCAATGCCTGCTATTTATACACCAATTTTGACATGCTTACGAACCCGACCGTAAGACTCTTCCCTTACGGTCCGTAAGGGACACCTATTGACCATAGGGTAGCCACGTCCTGGACTAGCCTAGCTGAGTTGACAGATTCGAAAATTTCAATTTTGACAGCGAGATTTTAAGATAATCGTAACTAGGGTTTTACCCCCCCTGAGTTTTAGGGACCCTGATCCTGATTCTGATGATTCTGAAAATTTTAGGGTTTGTGCAGAATCACTTGGGTGTCTCAATTAGGGTTTCCTATTGGATAATTAAAATAATAATTAAGACTTTTTGATAGGAGTTGTTACAGTGGTGGTGTTGGACAGTGGTGGTGGACGGTGGACGGTGGTGGGTGGTGGTGGTGGTCATGGACGGTGGTGGTGGGTGGTGGTGTTTACTTTCTGTAGACCTTAGAAGATCTTAGATGTGGTTGGGCCAAGTTTTCACCAAGAAGAGCTCGTGCAGACGTTTTTTTAATGAAACGTCTTTAGAAAAACAAGCAGTCTACGCGTGGCAATGTCTGCGCGTGGTCTGCGCGGCGCAGACAGAAGAGCCTGCGCAGGGCTTTTCAGAAAAACAAACATCATCTAAACATCTGCTTGAAATTTGTGAGGGGCCTTCCCCCCATTCCCCATTATTAAATCAAAATCAGCTCCCTTTAGGCCCATAAGAAAAATATGGAAGAACCCAAGAAAAGTATAAAAAAATAAGTGAATACTTGCTGGATTCGAACATGGAAACGCTGGTTCCATAGACAAGAGGCGCACCAAGCCAAAGAGCGAGTTTTTATAATTGTTTTCTACAATATATTTACGTATTTATAATTTATAATATATACAATATATGGGTGAGGTTCCTCTACAAAGTGTGTTTTTTATCCTACAAAGTGTAGGAAGTGATCTTGACCATTGGATGAGTGTATTTGATGGTTGAGATCATCTTGGTGGCATTTTGGTAATATGTGTGTCTTAAAAATAGGATGATTTAATTAATTAGGGGTAGATGTGTCATTTAGCTTGTTTTAAATATGGAAATAGCGGTCATCCCATAAACCACTCCACATTTCTCGCGATTCTCTCTCTCTCTCTCTTCCTTCTCTCCTTCGTGAAGAAACACAACGTCAAGAAAACACATCGTGAATCATGCAATATCACACATCGTGAAGAACCAAAAAATTATAAAACACAACGTCAAGAAACCATAAAAGACATGTCATTTGTGAATCATAACTGGTATACCACGTTGTTAATTAACTTGTAACTGGTAAAACACATCGTCAAGAAATTACAAATATATCTCCTTCCTGAAAACCCAATAATAATTACAAATTACATCTCCTTCCTAAAACATAAACTGCTATAACACATTGTGAATTAACTTGTAGCGGATAAAACACATTGTCAAGAAATTATTTATGAAGGATTGCAGCTGGTAAAACACATCGTCAAGAAATTGTTCATGAAGGATTGCATTGCAGCTGGTAAAACACATGTTACACCGTGAATGTTTAAAACACAACAAAAAATTCTCTAATTAATGCAATGATAAACTGATAAAACACAACGATATTAGTGTGCTTGCTGCTAAAATACAACGGTATTAGTCTGCTTGCTGTTAAAACACAATGTCAAGAAATCCTCCAGCATTAATTCAATATCGTAATCCTTGTTAGATAAATCATACAATTGCTACAACACATCAAACAAAAATTCTAGTTTATGCAATATCATAAAACTTTACCATCACCGCAATCAACCATAACATTTAATCAGTAAAGATGTTATGAAGAACCAGATGCAATACAAATGCTCTGGGAATATGTTGTATCGATTGTATAATTTAAACCAAACTGTCGATTTGATTTTAATGATATATTTAGTTTCCTTAATCTGGTTAGTTAGTTAATCTATTAATATAATCCATAATTAAAATAATAATCAAATTACCTTAATACCCTTTTGATTAAAAACTCTAATTGCCACATGTCACATGTAGGAGGCTTCCTACACTTTGTAGGAAAAAATGGCTTTGTAGCCAACTCCTACTCTATAATATATATATATATATATATATATATATATATATATGTATATAGGGGTTATTGTACAAGATGAAAGAAGTGTACGAAGTGTAGGAGAGAAGTTGGCTCTTGATTTACAAGATCAATGATTGAGATTAAGTGGTCCCCAAATATAGAATTCACATAATTAAAAACAAGGGAAGAAGTGGGGAAAATGGTAAAATAGGAAATCCAATATTGTTGACTCATAAATTCACTACTCCCTTGATTTTCAAACAGTTATAACTTTTTCATACGTTAATATTTTTTTTATAAAAATTACACCGTATTAACGAGCATTTCATTCTCTTTAATTCGAGCAGCCTATTGCTATATTTAAAAAAAATGCAGAATTTTGAATACGATTACGTGATTACGTGATTTTGAATACCTAGTAAGTGACTATGTGATTTTGAATACCCATTACGTGATTATTTTATTTCATTATAGTATTTTATGTGAAACCCTACTAAGTGATTACATAATTACATAACAATAGTTGACTATGTATTATTACATGACTACATGATTTTAAATACCCATTTTATGATTACGTGATTTCATTATAGTATTTATGTGAAACCCTACTGAGTGATTACGCAATTACGTATAAACAAAACATGTAATACATAACATTTCATATGGAATACCTAATATTTCAGATATAATCACGTATTAAGGATAAATTATATACAAAACATTAGCCCAATCAACCTATAATAACAACATAATGTCGTATATTAGAGATTTAACCACGTAATAAAGCATAAATAATCAAGTTCTTTTTAATGAATGTGTAAGCACGTAATAAGCATAATTGTATCAACATTAGTTATAACAAATCATATTGAATGTGTAATCATGTAATTTACATTGAACGCGTAATGATTTATGTTGAATGTGTGATCACGTAATGAGTATTCAAAAATCACGTAGTCATGTATGACGTGCTGTCGTGGTACACGCAAATTTAATCCAAATAACAACTAATAGATAGTGGTAAATGGGTATCGAACTCAGGGAGTATGTGGAAATGTGTTGATTTTATAGCTTTGCAATTAAACTACAATTAAACTACAATTAACCTAATTTGCAGAAATTAAAGATCAATGATTTGGATTGTTTGTTTTAGAAAACTAAATTATCAATTACTTACTAATCAAGATTGGATTTTTAATTCAGATTATGAGAACAATGACCATCTTAGCATTCAGTTTCTTTTAACACTTGTGTGAAATTCCAACTAGAAAGAGTTACATAGACATAACTCGTGTATAAACAATCGTTGTGATAAAAGGGAACAAAGTACTCGGATTATATGAATGCGAGGTTGTTTCCCGATGACCAATCAATCAATATCCAACCTTAACCCTTCCCGTGATATCTCGATTGTCAACGGCACCAAGAACGTACGATTTAGACTAGAATTGCAATACCAATTAACAAACTACAATTAATTACTCATACACCACGATAATCAAAGCAAACACAATGTTATCATTCTAGAAATAAAGGTACAAATACACAAGAGTTTAAGAAAACCTTCACCTAAGATGATCACCACAAGTTTAGCCGGACATTGTTCGGTTGATCATCATAACATCAAAGTAGAAGTTCATACGAATCAAAAACTAAAACCGAATGTTTAGAATTGTTTGGAACCAATAAAAACCAGCCAAAATCGCCCCCAATGTTCAGAGAAAACGTCCAATCATGAGATAATGTGAAAAGGCACCATCAAAAAAGGTTTTAATGAGCAGTTACGAGTTTTTCCGCAGCCTCCACCGTAATTTACGGTCTCCACCGTAAATTACGGTGGACTTCAAATAGTTACGGTGAGATGCTCCTGTGTTACGGTGGAAGAACATGAGTTTCAGGGCCACCGTAAATTACGGTGGCCACCGTTTACGGTGGAGCCCTGATTCTTGGGTTTTGTTTCTTCTTTCATTCCATGCACGACCCGTTCCTCTCCAAACCGTCCAAAGCAGCGTTTTATCCATTTTTTTGTCACACCCCCAAATCCCACCTAGGGTATGTCCCTATTAGGCGTGTGACATACCAATAACGAGCCACTAATTACATCGAACGCGTACAAGTTTAAAAATAAAATCCTTAATTATAAATAAAATACCGTCAACCAACTTAAATGAAAACCAAAGTATTCAGCGGAAGCAAAGTTAAACATTTTTAAAACTAAAGTATTGTATCAAGAAACCAATAAAATAAATCCATCCAGTAGATCCATGACCACTCCTGCTACTCCAGACAGCAAGTTCCAATGCAATACAGCTAACGACCTACAAGCATGCGAACAAGTGTGTCAGACGACGCTGGTGAGTTCAAAGTTTTGTTACCGAGTTTAGTTACCGATACATATATAAAACAGTTTAACAATTTTGGTTTGATGTTGTCATTAACTCGATTACCGAAATGGCTACAAGATGTGTTTGCCCAAACCCCAATGTCTCTATCAAAACATTGGTCATGCTTTAAGGAAATTAGTTCACGACCATCCTCCCCGGTACGATGTGAGGGTGCCAAACCTAATAACGCTATCAACTAATAACCTCGTTGCCTCCCCGGCAACTGTCGGTAGATGTAAGGGGCCTTATATGATAGAAACTGAGTAAAATAACAAACATACCAATAAACTAGCATTCCTCCCCGGAACGTTACCCGATATCCCTCCCTGGGATGCATGCTTGGAAAAAGAGCAGTGAACTCACCTTTGGTTTGCTCGGTAAGATTATCTACGAGTCTACCAGTTACTCAAGTATGTCCTAAAGGAGTCACCGATATCAATCAGTTTTACGCGCATATGAACCATAGTTTTCATATTCAAGTAATTCATATATTCGTCTATCACATAATATACATTCACTGCATATGTAATGCACGCATGTGATTTAGGTCATGGTAGTTAATTCATCCGTTTAGAGTACCCACAAATGCTTAACGTGTAATTTCTCAAACATGTAATACCCATATTTACATAATCTATTAGTAATTCTAGATAGTCAAGGTTTAGTCCAAATATATCATGTGTGGTTGAGCATCAGCAAGTAATGTTCCATTTCAACCTATGTTTTAAACAAACAGCTCGATATTACCCATTATAGTTGTGGCCCAATTATAACAATTTAACATAAAATATAACACTACTGGACTTGTACCCAACTATCGGCCCAAGACAGCATACTGCATACTCGGGTGGTGGCCCAACAGCCTGTACTTAACCACCCGAGTCCAACGTCTACGGCCCACAGCAAGATCGTGTAGCCCACATTCGTCTGAACCATTAAAAGGGGTGTGCGGCTCCCTTATGGGCCTGTGGTCCAGCATCATTATGTGCCCAGCAATGCGTATTCCAAATGATTAAAATCATAAGTTCTACTTCGAGCAATCATCACTAATTTATATATGAGTATCCTAGTTCGTTTATACCCGAATCGAATCACATGGATCACGTTTCATCCTGTTCAGCCGATCCGAATCATGTATACTAATTAACGATTCATGCCTTAGTAACTTCTGGATTCATGACACTCTATTACATCAAGCCAATTCTAAATCATCTATGTTACTACACCACACAGGTCATACGGTTGCAAGGGAATCATGTTTCAAGCATTAATTCGTTATAATAATCCCCTATCATCATCTATTATTGTTACAGCCCATATACCAAGCCTTATTAATCATGCACATGATCCCTAACTCACTTATCAACCCTAACCATCACATATCCAATTCATACATTAAATACATATGTTAGCATGTTTCTTGATCATCCAGCAGATCATGTCACAACCAAGGTCATATACAATTTTCACATCAACATTCAACGTTATTTCACATATCAATCAACAAGCCTATCTTTACTATCTAAATATTCATGACACACATAACAATATCACACAACATAAAAGTCAATCATTGAGAAACACTAACCAGAACTTGGGGATCAAGGTGTTACTTCGAACAGGGGGGGTATCTATGCCGTTCGCACACAAGGAAGAAGTAGGGTTTCGTATATTGGATGTTTGGCTAAATAAGAAGTTACGTACAATCAAAAGCCATGTATACTAATGGATATATAGATATTTGGGGCGGTTCCCCTATTTGACCGAAATGGGCTCCAGCCCAAGTTGATAAGTTATCACAAAACAAGGTCATTAACTATCCTAGTGGGCCGAGGTAATTAGCTATCATAGTGGGCCGATTTTTAAGTTAATTGAATTACAATGATGTGGCCCAATACCATTGCAGCCCAAACATAATTATGCGGTTACCCATGAGCACAGAACGTAAAATAACGAGGAGTTAAGATCACGAGATTTAAAAGTTTCAAACCTTGAAAATTCGGGTTGTCACATCATTCCCAACTTGAAAGAAATTTCGTCCCGAAATTTGACGAGTAAGCACAGAGAATAAAGCGAGAAATCAAGATTCTTGCGGATTTTGCTCAGGTGCCACATTTTTAGCTCCCGAATTGTACCTGAAACATAAGCATTCGTAGTTATCTAATTCAAGATAATTACACGATCAAATGAGGGATAAACTCGTCTTTTAACATCGTTAAGGGTTGTCCTATGGACCACCCGTCAATGTACTGGGTTTTCAAATTCACGTAATGGGTACTGGTTTTCAAAATCACGTAATAGGTATTTAAAGTCCTGTAAATTATTTTTAAGAACACTATAGCAATAGGCTGCTCGAATTAATGAGAATGAAATGCTCGTTAATACGGTGTATTTTTTTTAAATATTAACGTATTAAAAAGTAATAGCAGTTTTAAAATCAAGGAGGAAACCAGTTAAAGGGAGAAAAGACCATTATACATTTCCCTCCTTAAATTGAGAAAAACAAATATGTGGTCATGATTTTCTCCTACACTTCGTACAAAATTCCTCTCTTGTACATGATCTCTTATATATATATATATATATATAGGATAAGGATCATTTGAGAACTCTAAAGAATTGCAGAACTTAGAGAACTCCTAATAAACAATCATTCTACTAATATAGTTTTATATTTAACATTCTTTAATACGTAAATTGGTTCATTTACACATACGTAAAGTAGTTATTACACATAAATACTTTGGTTTTTCATATATGTAATCATAAAAATGCATATAATATATTCTTAAATAATGTTAAATATATAAATAAAATAATTCTTTAATACCGGTTCTGAAAGTTCTGTAATATTCAGAGTTCTAAAATGGAACCCAACCCTATATATATTTAAACAATTTTGGGCCCTCTGATATTATGGGCCCTGTGCGGTGGCCCTTCCTGCACAGGCCCAAGGCCGACTCTGAATTATTACATGACTACTTGATTTTGAACACCAATTACGTGATTTTGAACACCCATTTCGTGATTATGTGATTTCATTATAGTATTTATGTGAAACCCCATAGAGTGATTACGTAAAAACAAAACATCTAATCTAATGTCACGTGACATTATCTCTTTAAATTTATATTAATGCCATGTGGCATTCTCTCCTTTATTTTTAGTATTATTATTATTGT
The DNA here is from genome assembly GCA_030545235.1 of Helianthus tuberosus. Lineage (NCBI taxonomy): Eukaryota > Viridiplantae > Streptophyta > Magnoliopsida > Asterales > Asteraceae > Helianthus > Helianthus tuberosus. Next base: position 57,679,937 of record CM060406.1, read on the forward strand.
TATTATTATTATTATTATTATAGAATTTATTAATCTATACGTAACTATAGATAAATATGTAATAAATAAAAATATTTATCTTATATTATTGTAGTATTTTTATTTTCATATGTGACATAAAGTTTTTATTTTTTAATCTTTGCGGATCAAACCAAATTAGGTTATATACTTGTAGACCTAGATTGTCTAATCTAACCTGATAATTTGTTTGCGAATAACTACACGTAGGTATCTCTTAATTTAGCAATATTGTTATTTTATTAATAATCTATTAGATTAATATCCAATTTTTATTGCTAATATATAACAAATGTGGTCTCCAATACAAAAAAATAATAATACTTTATTGCGAATATAACTTTGTATTTAACGAATTTTATACCGCCACGTCGATAAACCTATAAAAACGAATATGGTATATAGTTTTAAATTTAAATTATATTTTATATAATTTAGATTATATTTTAATTTATTTTTTGTAATTTAATACCAACAAGGATGAAGTTAAATCTCATTATTGTAGAAAATATTTACATAGCTCCTTAAGTTCACATTTGACCGGTGATATACATTAATAGGGTCGGTTTTATTTGGATTAAAAAAACAATAAAATAAATAAGTTAAACGACAAAAATGCCGCTCATTTAACTGACTTTTTTGATGAAGTTAATAAAATGCTCGTAAATACGATGTATTTTTTTTAAATATTAGCGTATGAAAAAGTAATAGTCGTTTGAAAATCAAGAGGAAAACTAGTTTACTTGAGAAAAAAACAAAATTACCCTTTATACCAATGACAATAGTTACTTCCTCTTTCTCACATACACTTTAGTAGTTAATTTTTGTCTTGTAGAAGATCCTTTCTCATGATACCATTTACATAGATATTCTAATAAGACATGTAATTAATTTATATTTATATCATAACTAAGTAAATACACTGTCATATTTCATAAATTATACATGTATAGTTCTATTAAAAGAATTCTATTACATAAGTATTTATAATTAATCGCTTATATAAAAACTCGAAGGCCTTAAAACAGTTCGATTAAAAGAATTATGTTACATAAGTATTTAAAATTAATCGCTTATATAAATTAAAAGAATTCAATGGACTTGGAGATTCTCTTTGGGCTTGTAATTGGATTTGCTTAGAATATAATTCTATAGTTTCACGAATTTTTTGTAATGTTTCTTGACCTTCTTGAACACCATCTTTGTCCAGCTTCATCATTTTCTTCCAGAATTTTGTATAAAAAACTCTTCTTAGACAAGGAATTTGTTGTTGGGTATAACCCACTTCTGGAGACCATTTCCAGATCCAAGAAATTCCAAATTGAATAAAAAAGTGACACAAAGACAATCCTTCTATTAGGACTCTTTGATGTTGTAATTCAATTAATGTGGGAGATATTTCTACCCATTTATTATAATTTTCTCTTAATTTTTCTGGTAAAATTTTTACCGAAGGGCCATATGATAACCACCATTTATAAACCCAATTTGGGATGTCCCGTTTATAAACTTCTGGACATATTTTGAAGAACCATGAATGCTTCTTCTTTGTATTTTCATATAAGAGGGCTTTATTAAATGCCTCGATATAATCCCAGTAATTAAATTTAATAGGGACTCTGGTATCGGGATGATACATCTCTTTATCTTTTAAAGGAGATGTTCCCTATTCTTCAACATATATTATATGTTTTATAATTATTTTACTAAAACTATATTCCTGGGTATTTCCAGCCATATAATGGTGAATATCAGAAGATTCTGTGACTTTAAGAATATTTTCATAATAATATCTCTATTTATATGAAACAGCCAGATATGATCCGTTATCTAGGTACCTTGTAATTAAGGTCCATGGTTGATCTTTCCATTTAAGATCTTTAAACTCCAGGAGCAATATTATCTCCTTATTTGGATTTTGCTCATATAATCCATCATCAGAATCTTCTGTCACAATATTGACATAGGATGAATTATCCTTTCCTTCAGTTTTAGCTTTATAAGCCAAAAATTCTTGGAATAATTTATCATCAGTATTATTTCCTCTACTATTACTGGAGGTTGATGCATTATTTGCAATGTTGGCGGCTATTAGCCTTTGATGAGCAATTTGCCCAAGAATTCTTTCTTCACCATAGGGTCTTAATTGGCCCCGGCCTCTTCCTCTTCCTGTATTAGGAAGGGGTTGCTTCCCTCTATCTCGGGAATACATTCCTGAAATTATAAAATCAGGCGGAAGAGATTATTTTCTCATTTTCTTTAAGAATCTTTAATTGATTCTTATAATAATTTAAAATTGTAAAATTTTCTGAGAGCCTATTTGCTCTATCTATTGGATGCATATCAAAATTTTGCATCAGATCATAAATTTGATATTGTCTAGCCCTTATTATGGCTTCTAAATCATTAATGTCTGTTTGAATTATTTCGAAAACTCTTTTTTAAAGGGCCTTTTATCTTCTTCATTGGACCTGCAATTATCCACAAGAAATTATAATTCTTTTTTCTTTAAGTATCTTTATTTGATACTTAAATTCATTAATACAATCATAAATTTGAGATATTTCTTCAAGCCATTGTTGATGATTCATATAATGATCATTTAATATTTCTCTAACTCTGTTTTTATAAAATAATGAATATAATTCATATTCATTTATTATTCTCGTGAATTTATTATAGCTAAGAATTATTGGTCCATTACTCATTTAAATATTCTCTTGTTAAAAAATCAGGTAAACTATTATCAGTTCCCTTTTTATAGATTATTTCAAAATCAAATGGGGCAAGATGAGATTGCCATCTAGCAAACATTTTCTTAGAAACATCATGTTTAAAATCTTTATTAAACATATATTTTGCTGCTTGGCAGTCAGTTCTTATCAAAAACTTTTCATTATATAAATCATCTTGAAATTTTAAAACACATTTAACTATCCCTAAAATTTCTTTTGCAATAGTAGCATATTCTTTTGGCTATTATTCCATTTACCTGAATGGAATCTTACAAAAAATTCTTGTTTATCAATGGGAGATATTTGTTTTAATATCCCTCCATATCCAATATTACTGGCATCTCTTTTGCCAGTCTGGTTTTGCCAGCATTAAACAAGGAAGATTTTTAATATTTTGTTTAATTTTTTGAATTGCCTTGGTATGAATATCAGACCATGGCGGAGGATTCTTCTTTAATCTATCATATAAAAGAGCTGTATCTTCTGCTAAATTTTTATAATAAGGTGAAATATAATTCAAACTTCCTAAAAATCTTTGTAGCTGAGTTTTATCAGTTATTTCATCCGGGAATTTAGAAGCAAATTCAACGCTTTTATTTATTGGAATAATATTTCCTTTTTCAATATTATGACCCAAAAATCTAACATTGGTTTGAAAAATTAACATCTTTGGTCTAGATATTACCAAACTATTTTTATAATTATACTTTTGAAAATCTCTAGATGTTTAAAATGAGTTTCAATATCTTTAGAAAATACCAAGATATCATCAATGTAAACTATTATGAAATCACTGAAAGGAATGAAAATATCATTCATTATATTTTGAAATTCACTTGGGGCATTTTTTTTAACCCAAATGGCATTACATTCCATTCATAATGACCAAAAGGTACTGTAAAGGCAGTTTTGTATCTATCTTTTTCATTTATTTGAATATGCCAATATCCAGATTTTAAATCAAATTTTGAAAATATGATAGTATTATTTAGTCTATCTAACAAATCTTTTTTGTTAGGTATAGGATACCTAATCCATTTCAAAACTTTATTTAAAGGTTTGTAGTTTATTACTAACCTGAGAGCTCCTCTTTCTTGCTCTGAATGTTTATTGACATAGAATGCAGTACATGACCATGGAGACTTTGAAGATCTTATTAAACCTTTATCTATTAAAGTTTTTATTTCCTTTTTGCATAATTCTAAATATTCAGAATTCATTTGACACGGTCTTGCCTTTGTAGGTATTTGACTTTCATTAAAGTCATCTTCATAAAGAAGAGAAACAATATGTTTCTTTCTATCCCAGAAAGCATTAGGATGATCATTACATATTTGTAAAGAAAATTGATTTTGTATTAGTTTTATTTTATCCTGTAATTTAGGTTTTTTTAGTCTTTCTTCTATTGTAAAAATATTAATTTCTTCTTTAAGAAAATTTATTTGATTTTCTTTGGCTTGTATTAAAGATTCTTCAATGTCATTTAGAAATCTAGTAATTGGTTTATGAACAAAAGGAAATGTCATTTCTTTTCCTTTATAGGTTCCTGTAATAAAATTTTCATCAATATGTCTTATTGGGAAAATCTTTTTCCAAAATGGTGAACCAAGTATAATCTGGCTTGTTAGATTTTTAACTAACATAAAACTGTTTGGAATACAAAGCTTTGTCTTGACAAATATATGCCTGTGGTAATTTATAACTTATACCTAATGGTTCTCCACTAGCACAACTAACTCTATGAGTAGTTTTATGAAAATATTTTGTAGGAATTATTCCTTCCTGAATACAATTTAAATCTGCTCCACTATCAAGTAAAGCAACTAATTCAATTGAAAAATTGTTATCTATTAATAGCTTAATTTTAATATGCCATTTATGAGAAGTTACAATCTCATATATTGATAGAAAATTTTTATCTTTTAATATTGATAAAAAATTATCAGTTTCTGGATCATTTTTTTCAGATGTCTCAGGCTTTCTGTCTTAATTTTTCCTCTTTCTAAATTTCTAATTCTTTCCTCTAAAGTTTTATTATTTCCTTTAAAATTTTTTATTTCTATTTTTATGTTATCAACCTCTAATTTTAATTCTTCAATATTAACGGGTTTTTCTTTTAAATTCCTTTGATTTAATTGTTTTTTAACTTCACTTATAGAGTAAGGTTTAAATTCTTGATCACCCATTGAGGTAGAAGCTTTTTCCTCTTTAATTATTTTAGAGATAATTTCTTTTATAATTTAATCATTTTCCACAGCTTTTAGTAATTCTAAAAGGTCATTAGAAGTAACATTTATTTCCATATTCTCAAATTGAGCAATTATTTGATAAATTTCATCTTCATTTTCTGTATCAAAATTATTTTGACAACACTTTTCTCCTTTACAAGAGAAACATTCTTCATCAGAAGATATTATCTCATCATTTTTTAATATATTTATATCTTCTTCATAAGAATTTTCTGATTCTGAATCAGACTCAGAATTTATTAGTATTTTAGATAATGTATCTTTTAATTGTTCATCCTCAATATTATTGAGTTTCTTCTTTACCCAACAAGTTTTTGCTTTATGGCCCTGACAGCCACATTTCTTACATTTAATGTAAGGTTTAAAATATTTATATTCTTGTTTTCTTTTTCTTTTTCTATCTTCTCTTTTCTGTTTTCTTTTCTCAAATTTCTTATATTTATGAGGAGATAGAATTTTCTTCTTTTTCTTAGGATCATTTTTCCTAAAATCATTCATACCAAATTGACCGCAAGATTGACCTAATTGTCTCTTCTCATTAAGAGAATGCCTTTTAATTTGTTGATTAAGTTTTATCTCATTACATAAGGCTAAACCTTCTTGGACACAAGTTCCTATTAACTTGCCATAAGTATAATTTTCATAATTAATACTTACTTCTCCTTTTCTAAGGTTTTTTCTAACCCTTTCAGCAAATAAAGGAGGTAATCCATCTATAAATTTAGATTTCCAATGAGTACTATTAGACTCAGGAAGTTCCATTACTCTACTTAAAAATGTGTCTTTATACCATCTAAAAGATGTAAGGGTTTTACATCTTAAATTTTGTAATAAAGTTCTTGTATTTTCAGAATTATCAGACCATCTGCCTGTAAAATGATCAACAATATTGACTACAAGTGTATAAACTGCATTAGGAGTTTGTCTATCATCTTCTTCTTTGACAGTAGTTAAAATTTTATTCCTATCAGTTTCTGATAGATAATTATCCCACCAGCCTTTTAATTGACCAGTAAAACCTGCTATAATCATTTTAGCAATATTTTCATCCGAATTATCATTACTCTTGCAAATCGTACTATACATCATCATTCTGTGTATAGTATTGTATATTTGTCCTTCAGACAGACCATCTATGTTCCATTCATAGATATGTTTACCATGATAAGAATTATTAATAACATACTCTTGTTCTTCTATTAGAACATCTTGTGGAGTTGGTCTAAAAATAATACATTCGTTGAGTTGATTTATTAGCAAACTTATCTAGTTTTCTTATCTCTTCATTAATTCTTTCTTGATAATTATCTTTATCTAAAGAATTTACAAATTCTTTTGTTAGAGTATTTACTCTTAAATTTGAAAATTTTCATTTAAAACTTGTAATTTTTTATCTAATAAATCTGATATTTCAGTGTTAGATTTTAACTTAAAATCTTTTATATCAGGAGGAGGTTGTATGGCTGGAGCAGCAACAACTTCCTTTTTCTCCTCTTGTCTCATAGGAGAATTTCTTAAAATTTTTATATGATTAGTTAATTCATTTATTCTATCGTTTATTGAATTCAATTGTTCACCTAAACAAATCAAATAAATATTTGTGTAATTTTGTTGTTTAAAAATGTTATTTATATGTGAAATAGTAATTGGCAAAGTATCTTGTTCCAACAATTTTTGGAAAGCCTGGTAATACCTAGTTTCATTATCCTTTTCTATTTTAAAAGGTTGATGTGGTGGAAAAGTTGTTTTTAAAATTCTTCCGTTAATATTATATTCTCTCTGTATAACAGAAATCATGCTATTAGCATATTTGTTTATAAACCATGGAACAAAAAGTATAACTTTATTTTCTTTTGAAAGTTCTTTATAAAAAACTTCTTGAAACATTTTAGTATCTTGGCTATCAAAATTTTTGAAAAACCAATCTCTAAACAATTTCCATTTTTCTTGTTTAAATTCTTCACTAATAATTTTTCTTGCCTGGGAACCTGGACTAAAATCAATTTTTTCTTTTGGATCCATTAAATTGAAAAATTCATTTCTGATTCGGTTAATTCCGGTTCATTAGGCTTATATACACCTCTTACAATATTATCAGAATTAATTCTTAATTCTTCAACCCTATTTTCAGGTAATTCCTCTTTTATTTGAGAACTAGAAGCTCTGGAAGGACTTCTAACAGTATATCCTTTAGGGGATATGTGATAATTTGCAGATCTAGAAGACATAGTCCTAGCTATTCTAGGTTTATATTGATCAAACTGTATCTGAACAGATCCTTCAGATGTTTGTATAATATTTATAGGATTATTATCTATATATTGTTGTTTCGGAGTACAGTTATTTAGTACCCAATTTTTTGGAAATTCTATTTCTTCCCACTTTATTTTTCTTCTAGTGGTAATATTTGATTTCCCAAAATTGGTTTCTATGACTATTGTTTCATTTAATGGTTTATCTACCATTTTACACTGAGAATTTAGTGTAAACAAAGGTTTATAATATATTCTATAACAGATACATATAACCTCTGATCCTGGAATATAATTATATCCATGGGGTTTAATATTAAATATTAGGGCTTCTGTTATATTAACATCAGTCAAAGATAATTGTAAATTTGGATAAACATTAAAATAAACTGGACCATGTGCCAGACTAGACTGAACTATCCCTATTAGGGATTGTTTATAATCTCGATTTCTACCATCTCTTAAAGCAGCTATAAAGCTTTCTGGTAGACCTTCTAAAGTTAAAGGTTAAATGCAATTTGCACAACACCAATATGAATAAATTTATATTTATCTTTTTTATACCTTACCAACTCATTATTATTTAAGAGTTTCAAAACCATTTCTTCTTTATTAAGAGCAATTGTTTCTTCAGTAGTTTTAACTACTTGTTTTAAACCAATTCTTTCAAAAGTTCCAAGTTTATAAACTTGTTTATAATCAATTTTTGGAATTGTCCATTTATTTAATAGATCTAAATTATGAGGAATGTCATATTCTTCCTCAATACTGTTTTTTACAGTATCTTTATCTTCTAAGATATTCATTTTAATTTAGATCAGTGTTGAATCTTCTCATGACATAGTTATATTTCATGGCTCTGATACCATAAGGGGCAGGACCTTATGGGAAAAGATTAAAACCCAAAATAAAGAAAAGGAAAAGAGCCTGGACTTATTCAGAAGATATACATGATTTAAAAACTTTTAAACCTAGGTCTGAATCTTTAGACCTTGGATAATTTCAGATATACATCAACTGGCAGGCTTGACTAGCATAAGATTAGTACAGGCCAGTGCCCTTAAAAACGCCTATTCAAACGGCTAACAAAACGGGCTACCATAATTCGACCACTATGCTAATAATCTGCCTGTTTAGTATATAACCAGTCTGAAATTATCCAGACTTAAGTTTGAAAATTTTAATTTCCAGACTTTTTTTTTAAGTCATAGATTATAACTCCATTATAATAAGATTCAACACTGAGATGATTCTTAGCCTGTCATTAGGCTAATGAATATTAGAGAAATTTAAAATAAATAATTAACAGTAAATAAATTTATACCTCCAAAGGAACACACCAAGAGCACCAAGATTTCTTGAAAGCCTTCAGTCGGCACAGATTATTTTATTATTTAGAATATTTTACAAGGGAGAGAAGAGAAGTTGATCCTAAGATCAGGCACACCCTAAACTAAAGTCTTTCGCTCTTTTTATAATGAGAGCCTCAAGGTACCAACAAAACATAAACAGTAAACTGCAATAATTATACATCAATTTTTCTTTCGAAATTTTCTTTGAGATTATACATCAATTTTTCTTTCGAAATTTTCAAAAGCACACGGTGGACAGCCTTTACTTTATTTCTTTGTCTTCTTCTGCCTCTTCATTGGATACCGATTTCTTGAGATCTTCCAACATTATCTCTAATTCTTCTTGAAGAATTTCTTCATCTGATCCATATGGATCTTGAGATTCTCCTGCAAGAATATTTTCATCTTCTTCTGAGAAATTTGATAAGGACATGTCTGATGTATGATCAGTTTGAATAATTTTCCCTTTAAGATTATTCTTCAAATCTTTCTTCATTTCCTTAAAATATGTAGCCAATATTTCTTTTTTAGAAATACTGCGATTCAGACCTAGGTTTAAAAGTTTTTAAATCATGTATATCTTCTGAATAAGTCCAGGCTCTTTTCCTTTTCTTTATTGCTCTTTTCCTTTTCTTTATTTTAGGTTTTAATCTTTTCCCATAAGGTCCTGCCGCTTATGGTATCAGAGCCATGGAATATAACTATGTCATGAGAAGATTCAACACTGATCTAAATTAAAATGAATATCTTAGAAGATAAAGATATTGTAAAAAACAGTATTGAGGAAGAATATGACATTCCTCATAATTTAGATCTATTAAATAAATGGACAATTCCAAAAATTGATTATAAACAAGTTTATAAACTTGGAACTTTTGAAAAAAATTGGTTTAAAACAAGTAGTTAAAACTACTGAAGAAACAATTGCTCTTAATAAAGAAGAAATAGAATTTCCAGAAAATTGGGTACTAAATACCTGTACTCCAAAACAACAATATATAGATAATAATCCTATAAATATTATACAAACATCTGAAGGATCTGTTCAGATACAGTTTGATCAATATAAACCTAGAATATCTAGGACTATGTCTTCTAGATCTTCAAATTATCACATATCCCCTATAGGATATACTGTTAGAAATCCTTCCAGAGCTTCTACTTCTCAAATAAAAGAGGAATTACCTAAAAATAGGGTTGAAGAATTAAGAATTAATTCTGATAATATTGTAAGAGGTGTATATAAGCCTAATGAACCGGAATTAACCGAGTCAGAAATGAATTTTTCAATTTAATGGATCAAGAAGAAAAAATTGATTTTAGTCCAGGTTCTCTGGCAAGAAAAATTATTAGTGAAGAATTTAAACAAGAAAAATGAAAATTGTTTAGAGATTGGTTTTTCAAAAATTTTGATAGCCAAGATACTAAAAAAATTTCAAGAAGTTTTTTATAAAGAACTTTCAAAAGAAAATAAAGTTATACTTTTTGTTCCATGGTTTATAAACAAATATACTAATAGCATGATTTCTGTTATACAGAGAGAATATAATATTAACGAAAGAATTTTAAAAACAACTTTTCCACCACATCAACCTTTTAAAATAGAAAAGGATAATGAAACTAGGCATTACCAGGCTTTTCAAAAATTGTTGGAACAAGATACTTTGCCAATTACTATTTCACATATAAATAATATTTTTAAACAACAAAATTACACAAATATTTATTTGATTTGTTTAGGTGAACAATTGAGTTCAATAAATGATAGAATAAATGAATTAACTAATCATATAAAAAATTTAAGAAATTCTCCTATGAGACAAGAGGAGAAAAAGGAAGTTGTTGCTGCTTCAGCCATACAACCTCCTCCTGATATAAAAGATTTTAAGTTAAAATCTAACACTGAAATATCAGATTTATTAGATAAAAAATTACAAGTTTTAAATGAAAATTTTCAAATTTAAGAGTAAATACTCTAACAAAAGAATTTGTAAATTCTTAAGATAAAGATAATTATCAAGAAAGAATTAATGAAGAGATAAGAAAACTAGATAAGTTTGCTAATAAATCAACTCAACGAATGTATTATTATCCTAGACCAACTCCACAAGATGTTCTAATAGAAGAACAAGAGTATGTTATTAATAATTCTTATCATGGTAAATATATCTATGAATGGAACATAGATGGTCTGTCTGAAGGACTAATATACAATACTATACACAGAATGATGATGTATAGTACGATTTGCAAGAGTAATGATAATTCGGATGAAAATATTGCTAAAATGATTATAGCAGGTTTTACTGGTCAATGTTAAAGAAGAAGATGATAGACAAACTCCTAATGCAGTTTATACACTTGTGGTCAATATTGTTGATCATTTTACAGGCAGATGGTCTGATAATTCTGAAAATACAAGAACTTTATTACAAAATTTAAGATGTAAAACCCTTACATCTTTTAGATGGTATAAAGACACCTTTTTAAGTAGAGTAATGGAACTTCCTGAGTCTAATAGTACTCATTGGAAATCTAAATTTATAGATGGATTACCTCCTTTATTTGCTGAAAGGGTTAGAAAAAACCTTAGAAAAGGAGAAGTAAGTATTAATTATGAAAATTATACTTATGGCAAGTTAATAGGAACTTGTGTCCAAGAAGGTTTAGCCTTATGTAATGAGATAAAACTTAATCAACAAATTAAAAGGCATTCTCTTAACGAGAAGAGACAATTAGGTCAATTTTACGGTCAATTTGGTATGGATGATTTTAGGAAAAATGATCCTAAGAAAAAGAAGAAAATTCTATCTCCACATAAATATAAGAAATTTGAGAAAAGAAAACAGAAAAGAGAAGATAGAAAAAGAAAAAGAAAACAAGAATATAAATCTTTTAAACCTTACATTATATGTAAGAAATGTGGCCATCAGGGTCATAAAGCAAAGACTTGTTGGGTAAAGAAGAAACTCAATAATATTGAGGATGAACAATTAAAAGATACATTATCTAAAATACTAATAAATTCTGAGTCTGATTCAGAATCAGAAAATTCTTATGATGAAGATATAAATATATTAGAAAATGATGAGATAATATCTTCTGATGAAGAATGTTTCTCTTGTAAAGGAGAAAAGTGTTGTCAAAATAATTTTGATACAGAATTTATCAAATAATTGCTCAATTTGAGAATATGGAAATAAATGTTATTTCTAATGACCTTTTAGAATTACTAAAAGTTGTGGAAGATGATAAAATTAGAAAATAAATTATCTCTAAAATAATTAAAGAGGAAAAAGCTTCTACCTCAATGGGTGATCAAGAATTTAAACCTTACACTATAAGTGAAGTTAAAAAACAATTAAATCAAAGGAAATTAAAAGAAAAACCCTTTAATATTGAAGAATTAAAATTAGAGGTTGATAACATAAAAATAGAAATAAAAAATTTAAAAGGAAATAATAAAACTTTAGAGGAAAGAATTAGAAATTTAGAAAGAGGAAAAATTAAGACAGAAAGCCCTAAGACATCTGGAAAAAATGATCCAGAAACTGATAATTTTTTATCAATATTAAAAGATGAAAATTTTCTATCAATATATGAGATTGTAACTTCTCATAAATGACATATTAAAATTAAGCTATTAATAGATAGCAATTTTTCAATTGAATTAGTTGCTTTACTTGATAGTGGAACAGATTTAAATTGTATTTAGGAAGGAATAATTCCTACAAAATATTTTCATAAAACTACTCATAGAGTTAGTTCTGCTAGTGGAGAACCATTAGGTATAAGTTATAAATTACCACAGGCATATATTTGTCAAGACAAAGCTTGTATTCCAAACAGTTTTATGTTAGTTAAAAATCTAACAAGCCAGATTATACTTGGTTCACCATTTTGGAAAAGATTTTCCCAATAAGACATATTGATGAAAATTTTATTACAGGAACCTATAAAGGAAAAGAAATGACCTTTCCTTTTGTTCATAAACCAACTAGGTTATCACCCGGGATTGCTTCCCGGGTAGGAAAATTTAATTTTAAATATTCACAAGTATATAATTAAAATAAACCAAATCGTTTGCTTAAGGCATGTGTCTAGGCTCGAGGCTTCAATTTATACCTATTTCATGTAAGCTTTGAAGAGGAGGATTGTCATAAAAGTCAAACGTAATTGATAAAACCGGCCCATTGTGACCGCAATGGCAAAAAAGGAATAAAATATAACTAAAATTCTTTTACTCAAATGATAACATGCATGATTAAATAACATTTGGAATATAGTAATAATAGGACCTTCCGTATAGCTCCCAAGATGTTGCACTAACTCAATAAGAACCCACAGAACTTGATTGTAACCATTAATAAAATATGTCACGGTTGCTCTCGGGTCCAGTTCCGGAGGAAAACCAGTGTAGTTGATGGTTTCCTTTGATTACTAAGCCATGAAGTACTCAAAGCACCATCAGTTGTCGCTAATGAGCTTTCATTATCAAATCGGTGTATCAACTGAAAACTTGATCTAAGTTTCTACAACATCAATGAAAGCAAGGCATCAACGTTAGTTTAATCCAGAATTTCACGAAGTTAGGTTCAACAATGTAAGATCACAGTACCTGCACGTAGTTGGGCTAGTTCTGAGCTAAATTGAAGCATCAGGTTCAAAAGATAATAATTGTCTTTGAACATGTTGCATTAGCAATAAACACAATCACCAACATGCCACACAGAATAAAAATAGAAGTCGAGGAGACATAGCAATTTCAACCCTTTTATTTAGGAACATGTTGAATCAGGTTATGTTTTATCTCAAGCGGGTCAAATTGTAAAACTTAAAAAATAGCTTAAAAATAAACTTGTCAAAAGATGCCCAAGCCACTCATGTTCCACCTTTACTCATATCTATACCCACCTTTAAATCAAATTTAACATGATATCAGTTGATTGGAAGCCACAAGACGCTTTAATTTTAAGGAATCTGCTCTTTTTATAGATCTTCTAAGAACTACAAATAACTGTTGTTGAATAGACATTGATAGGACAATACCGTTTTAAATAATAATGATGACAACATTTTTCGATCCAAACCAAATTTACACTTTTTTCAGAATGGTATGTTTTGACCTGAACCCAGTTTGACACAAACCAAATTGATATTTATTTGAAATGACTCGTTTTGACCCGAACCCAGTTTCACCCGAACCAAATTGACACTTATATTTTAAAAGACTCATTCTAACCAGAACCTGTGTGAAACGAACCAAATTTATACTTTTTAAAATGGACCATTCTGAGTTGAACCAAGTCAAGACCTTTTAAATGACCTGTTTTGACCCAAACCGAACCAAATTAGTACTTTTTTAAAACAAATGGTTTTGACCTGAACCAAATAGTTACTTTTTTTAAGACACCCAACCCAGTTTGACACTTTGACCGCATGCCGTTTGAACCCCAGCCTACTTTTACCTGAACCCGTTTCGATCCACCCACTTGCTTGTCAGGTTTAGCACGAACAAACAACCATCCTTGTCATACTATAATAAAACACCATAATGTATGTGTGTAAAGGTGTAATTATTTATTTGAACAACAAAATCATTTCAAAAAACTGCCATTAAATTGTCTTCCATTGTAGTGCACGTTTGAAATATATAGAAGGTTGTAAATCCTTCATCATTCTACGGGCTGACTTTAAAACTTAGCATGTTTCGATTTCAGCTACTTTTTAGTTATACCCATTTATCGGGCCGATAACAATGATATGTGACCCGTATTAACCCCCTTACCATATGAACGTACCTATCGAAGATGAAATATTTCCTATACAAATGAAAAGAATCGACTTGGTGAGACCGTCATATTCCTTCAAATACAATCAAAGATAAAAATTTAGAGAAATGAAATGGAATAATTATGGATTGATCGGATCTCAATAATATATTTATAACAAACATACTTTAATATGGTACCAAGAACAATCATCCCAAAGAGATTAAGCACGCCCAACCCACCAACCATTGCCTTCTATGCGTTGCTAATTTTACTGCATGGTGAGAATTAATACATGTCAAGATGCTGGATGAAAATAATATTGAAGTAATGGGGGCGCCAATTTTGACCAAATAACTTATGAATTACTTGATTCGAGTTATTTTTACTTTCAATGTAATAGGTAAAAAAAAATAGTTTAGAAGGAAGTGGGTCAAACACTTACATTTCATGAATCTTAAACCGTTCCATTTCACGCTTAATAAGCTTGCGTGCATCCATTAAAGCCTGCTAATAACACAGTTACATTCTAGCTGGTAATAAACAATCAAACCAACAAAAATGATCCTAAAAGTAGCATCTAGTTTCTAGATTAAAAGGTTTTTTTTACCATTAAAAGGAGGCAATGCTAATCAACTTTGGTAAGGACCAAGGTACCTTCTTCTGGGAGGAAAACAAAATTGCAAGTCTGACCGACTGATATGCCATTTGAACGCATAAACTCCGGCCATCCTTTGACAGGATACCAATAGTCATTTCTTGAATTCTCACATCTAACAACCATTATGCTATCAACACCTGTCGGATTCCTTACGCTCACCTTCAGAAACACATCAACCTCATTGATTCACTACCCACTTTTTACAAAACACGTTGAAAGAAAAACGGAATACGATAAAATAGATGTGTATGGTCAATGACTCACGATTCACTTGGCCATTCTCGTTTAAAATAATACATCATAGTACCAGATCTTACTCCGCTAAATAAATCACACTTTATACCAAAGAGCTAGTAAAAGTTTACACTTTACAACCAATCACATTATCATAGAAGATTTGGAAATTCTTGTAATTGCTAAAATCATCCAGTAAGTCTCCTAACTCTATGAATCTAAATTTGTTATGCAATACAAATTAAACTCTACTAAAACTTATAACTTCCGAAGCAAACATCCATATGCCTACAATCGACCAAAAACAAAGTCTGAATGCCCTAAGTACCAAAGCTCCTAAAAACTAAGCCGAATTGAGTAAAAAATAAGATGAAAAAACGAAAAAAAAAACATCATGTTGCATACAGTAGACCAAAACCAAAAGTCTAAATGCCCTAATTACCCAAGCTCCTAAAAACTAATCCGAATCTAGTGAATAATAATACGAAAAAAATGACAAAATCGTCATCAATTTGCATACAGTCGACCTAAACCATAGCCCAATGTTATTTCGAGTTCCATAATTGATCACCTCCTTCTCTTTCTCTTTCAATTAACGTAAAATCAGAAAATGAAGGTTAACCATGATTAGAAGAGAGAATGGCCACATAGACATTAAACAAAAGTTACCAATGAAATCCCAATAAGAGGTGCAAACTTGAAACCCTAGAACGACGAAAGTGAAGAGTTGAAAATCTGAAATCCTAAAATGACGCAGGTGGCAAATCGGAAATGGATGCTTGATATGGATGTATGATGTATCATCTTTGTTGTAAACTTGTTAAAACCCTTTTCTTTTAGTAATAAACCTTATGGAAGACTAATATTACAAAAAAAAAAAAAAAAGCCAAACTAATTATTTGATTGAGAGTGAAATTGATCAAACATACATTTTTGAAACCCTACTTTAAAACTTAAATTGACTAAAACCTTGTCGATCGGAACCCTACATGACGCTAAACCGCCGCCAACAAACAACTCCACCTCTATCGCCGCCGTATGTTGTATCCCCCCCAAAACCATCAGTTTTAGGATTCAAATGGAACCGGCGATTAATGGAAAAACAAAGCCGGATCTTCAATCTTCGATCCTATAACACATTCAAACAATTTAATCAAACAATAAATAGTCAAAACTGAAATCTTGTGACATCTATCTAACACACAAATCTAAATGATAAATCCAAACACATGGAGAAAATAGAAAGAAACATGGATTTCAATCAAAAAATGATGATAAAAATCAAATTACCTCAAAGGCCTAAATCTAATAGTAACTGCTTCTTCCTTTGGATTTCAGCGATGGGCGAGATCAACTGCAAGCTTCAATTAGGTTTTATAAGAGAAACCGACATGATATTCGTGAATCGATTGAACTCCATAGCCTTCAAGGTTTAGGAAGAAGAAAGCACATAGCGTGCAAGAGAAGCTGTGAAGGTTTTAGGTTATTTGACTATTTAAACAGTCGGGTCATAACCTCAAAATGGACACCGCGTAGACCCATATAAATGTAAAAGTGACCCGAACGTTTTCCCGCCCAAACCAAGCTGAGGAAGCATCATAGGATGCCACGTGTCCCATATTTTTTGTTTATTATATATAATAGATAATAGATTACTAGATTTATAAATGACATTGAAGAATCTTTAATACAAGCCAAAGAAAATCAAATAAATTTTCTTAAAGAAGAAATTAATATTTTTACAATAGAAGAAAGACTAAAAAAACCTAAATTACAGGATAAAATAAAACTAATACAAAATCAATTTTCTTTACAAATATGTAATGATCATCCTAATGATTTCTGGGATAGAAAGAAACATATTGTTTCTCTTCCTTATGAAGATGACTTTAATGAAAGTCAAATACCTACAAAGGCAAGACCGTGTCAAATGAATTCTGAATATTTAGAATTATGCAAAAAGGAAATAAAAACTTTAATAGATAAAGGTTTAATAAGATCTTCAAAGTCTCCATGGTCATGTACTGCATTCTATGTCAATAAACATTCAGAGCAAGAAAGAGGAGCTCTCAGGTTAGTAATAAACTACAAACCTTTAAATAAAGTTTTGAAATGGATTAGCTATCCTATACCTAACAAAAAAAATTTGTTAGATAGACAAAATAATGTTATCATATTTTCAAAATTTGATTTAAAATCTGGATATTGGCAGATTCAAATAAATGAAAAAGATAGATATAAAACTGCCTTTACAGTACCTTTTGGTCATTATGAATGGAATGTAATGCCATTTGGGTTAAAAAATGCCCCAAGTGAATTTCAAAATATAATGAATGATATTTTCATTCCTTTCAGTGATTTCATAATAGTTTACATTGATGATATCTTGGTATTTTCTAAAGATATTGAAACTCATTTTAAACATCTAGAGATTTTCAAAAGTATAATTATAAAAAATGATTTGGTAATATCTAGACCAAAAATGCTAATTTTTCAAACCAATGTTAGATTTTTGGGTCATAATATTGAAAAAGGAAATATTATTCCTATAAATATAAACATTGAATTTGCTTCTAAATTCCCGGATGAAATAACTGATAAAACTCAGCTACAAAGATTTTTAGGAAGTTTGAATTATATTTCACCTTATTATAAAAATTTAGCAGAAGATACAGCTGTTTTATATGACAGATTAAAGAAGAATCCTCCGCCACGGTCTGATATTCATACCAAGGCAATTCAAAAAATTAAACAAAATGTTAAAAATTTTCCTTATTTAATGCTGGCAAAACCAGACTGGCAAAAGAGATGCCAGTAATATTGGATATGGAGGGATATTAAAACAAATATCTCCCATTGATAAACAAGAATTTTTGATAAGATTCCATTCAGGTAAATGGAATAATAGCCAAAAGAACTATGCTACTATTGCAAAAGAAATTTTAGCGATAGTTAAAGGTGTTTTAAATTTTCAAGATGATTTATATAAGCAAAAGTTTTTGATAAGAACTGACTGCCAAGCAGCAAAATATATGTTTAATAAAGATTTTAAACATGATGTTTCTAAGCAAATGTTTGCTAGATGGCAATCTCATCTTGCCCCATTTGATTTTGAAATAATCTATAAAAAGGGAACTGATAATAGTTTACCTGATTTTTTAACAAGAGAATATTTAAATGAGTAATGGACCAATAATTCTTAGCTATAATAAATTCACGAGAATAATAAATGAATATGAATTATATTCATTATTTTATAAAAACAGACTTAGAGAAATATTAAATGATCATTATATGAATCATCAACAATGACTTGAAGAAATATCTCAAATTTATGATTGTATTAATGAATTTAAGTATCGAATAAAGATACTTAAAGAAAAAAGAATTATAATTTCTTGTGGATAATTGCAGGTCCAATGAAAAAGATTACAGGCCCTTTAAAAAGAGTTTTCGAAATAATTCAAACAAACATTAATAATTTAGAAGCCATAATAAGGGCTAGACAATATCAAATTTATGATCTGATGCAAAATTTTGATACGCATCCAATAGATAGAGCAAATAGGCTCTAAGAAAATTTTACAATTTTAAATTATTATAAGAATCAATTAAAGATTCTTAAAGAAAATGAGAAAATAATCTCTTCTGCCTGATTTTATAATTTCAGGAATGTATTCCCGAGATAGAGGGAAGCAACCCCTTCCTAATACAGGAAGAGGAAGAGGCCGAGGACAATTAAGACCCTATGGTGAAGAAACAATTCTTGGGCAAATTGCTCATCAAAGGCTAATAGCCGCCAACATTGCAAATAATGCATCAACCTCCAGTAATAGTAGAAGAAATAATACTGATGATAAATTATTCCAAGAATTTTTGGCTTATAAAGCTAAAACTGAAGGAAAGGATAATTCATCCTATGTCAATATTGTGACAGAAGATTCTGATGATGGATTATATGAGCAAAATCCAAATAAGGAGATAATATTGCTCCTGGAGTTTAAAGATCTTAAATGGAAAGATCAACCATGGACCTTAATTACAAGGTACCTAGATAACGGATCATATTCGGCTGTTTCATATAAACAGAGACATTATTATGAAAATATTCTTAAAGTCACAGAATCTTGTGATATTCACCATTATATGGCTGGAAATACCCAGGAATATAGTTTTAGTAAAATAATTATAAAACATATAATATCTGTTGAAGAATGGGGAACATCTCCTTTAAAAGATAAAGAGATGTATCATCCTGATACCAGGGTCCCTATTAAATTTAATTACTGGGATTATATCAAGTCATTTAATAAAGCCCTCTTATATGAAAATACAAAGAAGAAGCATTCATGGCTCTTCAAAATATGTCGAGAAGTTTATAAACGGGACATCCCAAATTGGGTTTATAAATGGTGGTTATCATATGGCCCTTCGGTAAAAATTTTACCAGAAAAATTAAGAGAAAATTATAATAAATGGGTAGAAATATCTCCCACATTAATTGAATTACAACATCAAAGAGTCCTAATAGAAGGATTGTCTTTATGTCACTTTTTTATTCAATTTGGAATTCCTTGGATCTGGAAATGGTCTCCAGAAGTGGGTTATACCCAACAACAAATTCCTTGTCTAAGAAGAGTTTTTTATACAAAATTCTGGAAGAAAATCATGAAGCTGGACAAAGATGGTGTTCCAGAAGGTCAAGAAACATTACAAAAAATTCATGAAACTATAGAATTATATTCTAAGCAAATCCAATTACAAGCCCAAAGATAATCTCCAAGTCCATTCCAGGAGATAACCCGGAAACTAAAGATGCAAGGAGAAAGCAGTATTTCTAAAAAAGAAAAATTGGCTACATATTTTAAGGAAATGAAGAAAGATTTGATGAAGAATCTTAAAGGGAAAATTATTCAAACTGATCATACATCAGACATGTCCTTATCAAATTTCTCAGAAGAAGATGAAAATATTCTTGCAGGAGAATCTCAAGATCCATATGGATCAGATGAAGAAATTCTTCAAGAAGAATTAGAGATAATGTTGGAAGATCTCAAAGAAGATCTCAAGAAATCGGTATCCAATGAAGAGGCAGAAGAAGACAAAGAAATAAAGTAAAGGTTGTCCACTATGTGGGACAGAGTGAATTATTACAACTCTATCATACCAGACACAATAATGTCTGCTTTTGAAAATTTCAAAAGAAAAATTGATGTATAATTATTGCAGTTTACTGTTTATGTTTTGTTGGTACCTTGAGGTTCTCATTATAAAAGGAGCTCAAGACTTTAGTTTAGGGTGTGCCTGATCTTAGGATCAATTTCTCTTCTCTCCCTTGTAAAATATTCTAAATAATAAAATAATCTGTGCCGACTGAAGGCTTTCAAGAAATCTTGGTGTGTCCCCTTGGAGGTATAAATTTATTTACTGTTAATTATTTATTTTAAATTTCTCTAATATTCATTAGCCTGATGACAGGCTAAGAATCATCTCAGTGTTGAATCTTATCATAATGGAGTAATAATCTATGACTTAAAAAAAGTCTGGAAATTAAAATTTTCAAACTTAAGTCTGGATAATTTCGGACTGGTTATATACTAAACAGGCAGATTATTAACATAGTGGTCGAATTATGGCAGCCCGTTTTGTTAGCCGTTTGAATAGACGTTTTTAAGGGCACTGACCTGTACTGATCTTATGCTAGTCAAGCTTGCCAGTTGATGTATATGTGAAATTATCCAAGGTCTGAAGATTCAGACCTAGGTTTAAAAGTTTTTAAATCATGTATATCTTCTGAATAAGTCCAGGCTCTTTTCCTTTTCTTTATTGCTCTTTTCCTTTTCTTTATTTTGGGTTTTAATATTGAAACAATTGCATATTTCCCCTTAAAAAGCTGCTTAATTGCGTATTTACCCAACTTAAAATTTAAATTGCATATATCCACTTCCTTAACTATTAAAATTGCATATATCCCCTTCCTTAATTAATATAATTGCAAATTTACCCATTTTGATTTATTTTATTAAAAATAAGTTATATAATGACTTTTTACCCTTATTTTTACTAAAACTTAAAAAAAAATACAAATTTATTCATCAACAAAAAGCAAATTTATCAAACACAAAAACAACTGATTATTTAATCATTTAGTTATTACAATCGCCACCGAACTCATACCCATAATGATTCATGACTGTAAATCAAACACCAACAAAATTATGTGACTAATCACACATGTCATTGAATGGGCACAACAGGAGTATGATAAACGCAACATTTGCTTTGACGCCAATTAAAAAAGATGAATATCTATACTAGAATATAACTTAAACAATCGTAACTGATGAAATGTTTTTATTTGGTTATATTTTCTAGGATCTGTATTGAGAGTAATGAAAATAATGTCAATCGCTCTCTTCTTTGCTCCTTTTGGTTCATATATTCTAGGATCTGGTTTTTTTTTTTTTTTTTTTTTGATAAATTTGCTTTTTGTTAATGAATAAATTTGTATTTTTTTAAATTTAAGTAAAAAAAATAAGGTTAAAAAGTCATTATATAACTTGTTTTTAATAAAATAAATCAAAATGGATTAATTTGCAATTGTATTAGTTAACGAAGGGGATAAATGCAATTTTAATAGTTAAGCAAGGGGGTATATGCAATTTTAATTTTAAGTTGGGTAAATACGCAATTAAGCAGTTTTTTAAGGGGAAATATGCAATTGTCCCTTTAATATTTTCCCATAAGGTCCTGCCCTTTACATGTAATTTAATTTATATTTATATCATAACTAAGTAAATACACTGTCATATTTCATAAATTATACATGTATAGTTCGATTATAAGAATTATATTACATAAGTATTTATAATTAATCGCTTATATAAAAACTCGAAGGCCTTAAAACAGTTTGATTAAAAGAATTATGTTACATAAGTATTTAAAATTAATCGCTTATATAAATTAAAAAAATTCTGTTACATAAGTATTCAAAATTAATCGCTTATATATAAAAAAAAACTGAAAGGCCTTAAAACAATTAAACTGATTTGGGTTAGATGTTATATTGGCTTATTGCCATTTTAAAAAAGTTGGGCCACATAATAGAGGCTTGGTCCATTAGTTGACGGTGGGTCGGACGCTCGGATACTTGGGTCAAACACTCGAACCATTTGTGGTGCATTTAACCGGTGAGCCAACGTCTTTTCAAGTTTCGGGCTTTGTTTAGAAATCATTATTTTTTTGTATAAATTATTGTTTTTCTTCCTCAAATATCAAACACTGAAAGAGTGACTGAGTGAGCCAGAACGATATTTTTGGTAAAGTACAAATCAATCTCAAGATGTTTCGTATGATGATGAAACGTCGGATTGGTTGCTAAATAGGTGGCACCAATATTGCCGCGCACCCAAGTGTAGGTGGACATGATAGAGGAATACATAGCTCTTAACACAATTAAATCAACAAAAATCTACGACAATGTGAGCCAGTTAGGGGTGTGAATTTCTAACACAACCTGAAAACAAGATACAAACCTAACTCGAAATTCGTAGGTTTGGGTTTAGTCTAATCGGGTTCAGGCCAGTTTCAGGTTAAACATGCGAAGCCGTTTAGAGAAACACGTCGGGTTCGTGTCCAACCTTACGGGTTGGCGGCTTGACCCATTTAACCCATTTATATTATTTTTAATTTTCAAATGTGGGTTTTATACTATTTATTAATTTTCAAATGTGGTTTTTATACTATTTATTAATTTTCGAATGTGTTTATATGTCATAAGTTAAATTTGGTTGGGCATTTTATACAATATTCATAACTTAAAAGAGAACCTGACATAATGTTTTATAATTAAAATGTAATTATTTCATATACATTTGTACTTTTTGTTATAAAATCATATTTTTAAAATATTAATATGGGGGAAAAAAATAAAAAAATCGGTTTTAATGGGTCGTGTTAGGGTCAACCCGTGAACATTCGGGTCGTCTTCGGGTTCACGTGTTTGACACAATTTTCGGGTCCGGACCGGGTTTGAGTTCGTGTAAAATTTTTGTCTTTTGGTCAGGTTGGACCCGCCAACCCGTGAACATGACCCATTCAGCACCCCTTGAGCCAGTGCACAATACTCAACCTTTGTACTAGAAAGGGCAACAATATGCTATTTCTTGAAACTCTAACAGATAAGGTTAGATCTAAGAAAGAACATGTAGTAGATCGACAATCGTCATAGCATCTAGCCTAATCAACATCAAAGTAAGCATTCAAGTCAAAGTCAATGGATGATTGAATGGCCAAACCATGAGAGATGTGTACAACAAAATTGAAATGCAACTCACTAACATTCAACATGTTGTTACAAAAACGAAGAAACCTTACTAACCACATAACTTATCTCAGGTTAAGCCAAGACAAGGCACGATACTCCTACGTAATGTAACAGTTGCGATACATGAGTGGATAACGGTTGATAACTTAGTAAAGTGGTGAACGAAGCTTGAGATTTAATATATCAACTAGGTTGTACAACCCGCGTGCGTTATGACGCGATAAACCATCATATAGTAATAAAGTCGACCAACAAGGACATTCATATTAAAGTCGTGAAATAGTAAAATAGCACATATGCCTTATACAACAAATAATACTGGCAAGACTATAAAGCATTTTAAATTGCTTGTAGATAAATGAGATAAAAATAAGATAATATACCTGCATGGACGGGATGGGCTGGGTAAAGGATAGCATGGACGGGTCAGGCTGCTGCGTATAGAACGGACATTTGTCCGGATAAACTCGTGGTGGTGGACGGGGTGGAACCGATATACCCATATACTTATACATTTCACCCATGCCAGTCATCAGCCACCCCATGTCATCATGCATCCGGCAATGTCAGAAGCCGCATCTGCTCATTCTGGTTACGCAAAATCCTATCAAGAAGACGGTTGGTTGACCGATGCAACCTCACCGCACGATAAACTCTCTATGGATGCTGATGATCCCCTGTTCATGCTGAGGCGGGACCTCAACATCATCCTCCCGCCTCCTACTCATCAATCTGAGGCATCTAAACCTCCTCAGCCTCCAAAAGCGGGTTATGTACCAACGACTTCTTAGGAGTCTAGTGGGTTCAATACTCGGACTTCTTAGGTTGTACTACATTGATCAGTACACTTGCCAGTTGTGTGGTCTAGGTTATAGAAAGTCTTAGTTATAAATTTAAAACTTAAAGTATTTAGTTTAGGGTTAATATTAGTTAGTTTAACTAGACCACTTTGTGCACATCAGATATATATTCTTGTATTTTTGTCAATGTATCCTTGTGGATAGGTGTATATATATAGGGATAAGTTCGGTAACGGATTAGGGGACCAGGGGAACCGTATTGTCCTATACGCTTCCTATACTTTAGTGACAGGGGAACCATATTTCCCTATACGCTTCCTTTACTTTACTGACAGGGGAAACGTATTGTCCTATACGCTTCCTATACGACTCCCAGACCTTTTCAGACCTATGGGAATCCTATTGCCCCATACACTTCCTATTGGGGTCACTTTTCAGACAATTTCAGTTCTGAGCTACCTGCATGTCAAAGAGTAGGTACATCGTACCAGTAGGAAGCGTATTGCCCTATACGATTCCTATTGGTGTCACACTAATGCGTTTAAACCCTATAGGAAGCGTATTGGACTATACGCTTCATATTGAGGGATGTACAAAATTTTTGAGGAATGTCTAGATACCATCACCCATATAATTAATGTCTACTAATAATCAAACAAACAATTAGTTGTGTCAAGTAAACCAAAGTTTTACCATCACCATAACTAAATCTCTTTTAATAAAAAAAAAAATTCGAAGCTGGAATTGGAATCACCTTCAAAAAGCATATTTACACTTGAAACCCTGAAATATTTCGATGACCCAACTTAACCTAGAAATACCCAAGTTGGTAAAAAAGAATCTTTTTTGATAGACATAGGAAGACCATAAAAGTGCTAACCAATCTAGCTGTAAACGAGTCAAGCTGGTCGTGAACAACTTGAGATCGGCTCGTTAAATCCTCAAATCAAATTGAATCAATTGAGCTCAAGTCTAAGATTGGCCTAGATGTGTAAACAAGTCAATCCGCTCATGAGCCACACGCAATCAAATTGATAAAAGCTCAAAACAACTTGAACTTAAATGAGCTAGAGCTTGAAGCTCACATAAAACTTGTTTACTTAACGACCCTGGGCCCAAGCTTTATGTAGTGAGATCGTTTAAGCTCACGAGCCTAAACAATCCTTTTTATAACATAATTGGGCTTTTTATAAATTTATGTAGTCTTTTAATCTTTTATTATACAAATCTCAATGCCTAACCCAATTGTATATGTATGTGTATGAAGCTGATACCCCAGCCTTTTGTTAATTTAGCCTAGTTACTGTCTCAGTAGACGACCACTTTTAATTTCTTATTTTCATCCTGTCGCTTTTGATTGACGATCCAACCCCATCTGCTTTCAATCGTCGGCCCTTTCACTTCTCAACCGCACTCCACGCTTAGATCCATCTACTTCTCAACAAATGGTCCTTTCACTCTGATTCGTAATGTATGGTTAATGTGTTTGATATAACATCGTGTGTCCAGATAAATGTATCAAAACAACTAAAATACTTTACTAATTTTATCTGATAAAGATGGTCTCCTTTGGATAAGATGGCAACAAAAAAGATATGGATGAACTTTATATATGTTTCCAAACTGCCAATGAAAACAAAACATTAGAATATCTCTCTTTTTTGCAACAATTCATCCGTTTAAAAAAAATACACAATCAAGACTATCAATTAAGTTGTGGCAGCTGTCTAATAGCTATTATTCTTTATTAAGAACTACAAGTAAAAACGAATTGTTTAACCAAGTTTTAATATTAGTTAATTCGGCCATGTTTTCCTTTAATTAATAACTAGTATTAAGCCCTGCGTTGCAGCGGTTGTTGTAAAAATGTGTCAAATAGTACCAATGCTATATCACTATCAGCGACCACCAACACCGGAAAAACTCGTAAAAACAAATTAAATAAAAACGAAAAAATAAGGCCGAGCGAAAAGCAGATGTAAAATATTTGAATCACGAACGCTCGTTGCAGAGAAATTAAATCGAAACGTAAAACATAGAAAAAAATAACTAAGTTAATCCAGGACCCGCGCGTTGGCCGAACTTGTTAAACCGAGAAAAATGGATGTGCTGCGACGGGCTAGTCAAACGGGAAAAAATATACGAAAAAAATGTTGAACCCGACACGCACGTTGAGGTGCATTAACTCACAAAATTTAGAACGAAACGAAAAACTTAGGAAAAATGATAATTAAGGTGGACCAAAATTGAAAATAAAAAATAGTTGGGATTAAATTGCAAAAGATGAAAAACTTTGGGTTAAAAGTAAAAAAACAAAGGGTCTAAATTGCAAAATTGAAGTTATTTATTGATCTTGAATAAAAATCCCAATCATTCCAAGCACCGAAATCAACATTCCCACCATTCCAGCAATCTCCTCAATGGTCCACCCATTAAACATCCTACATCCAACACATTCTAGATAATTATGGTTTTTATTCATAATATAAAGTTGTAAAGAAAGACTAAAATTTTTATTTTGTGTTTAACTTTTATAATACATTTCCTTGGTCGGTTGGAGCAATCCAGCTGACCCTTTAAACCTGCAGCAAAAGGACCTGTTTTGACCCAGACCCATTTCAACACGACACGAACATGCCTACTCACCGCATTTTTAGACTCAGTTAACTTCTTGAATAAGTGAAAAGAATGTGTGTCTTACTTTGTTTAATTTGGAAAAAATAAATATTCACAAATAGTAATATTAGTTTACCCTTAGTCCCTTAGCCCAATGTATAGCAGATCGAATAGAACAGAAAACCATAAGCTAAATGCAATAAAAAAAGTTAAATATATTGATACTAATCATGAATAAGAACATAATGTGAATATATTGTTACAAAAATATATAAACTAAACAGAGTAGTTAAATAACATTCTTTCTTTAAATTTAATCATACCATCAACGTATCAACCTATAATAATATATGAAAAAACATCACATAAATGGCTACAGTAATTTAAACAACTTGTACTAAGAAAATATGACCCATTAAAGTTAATGCATTGACCAAATCAACCTATTCGTAAGTATTTGAAACTAACCGGTGTTGACGATGTGGGCGGGTGTATTTAACCAGCAGAGTCCTGAAACAATAGGCTAAAAAGATTTAGTATATTATCATCGTCGTCATATTATGGCTAATAACAAAGTCACTAATAAATGTGATTTATTCCTGTATGTTTTCTTTTATCTAAAGAAACATTATAGAACAATAGAAAACATTAATAGACTTATTGGTATTTTGTTGGTGATCATCAAATGTTAGAAATTAATTAGAAGCAATGCTATACCTTTAGCAATTACAATTCATTGAAAATCTCTTTATAAACAGCATTAGTTGTTTTATCTGTAGGTTTTCCATTGTTGTCAAGTATGAGTAGTTTGACCCCATCTCTTGTTTTCACCCTTGACAAAGCAACATACAATTGACCATGAGAGAAGACGGGTTGTTTCAGGTACAAACCAACTCTCGAAAGCGACTGGCCTTGACTTTTGTTTATTGTCATTGCAAAACATACGGCAAGTGGAAATTGCCTCCTTTGAAAAGCAAAAGGAATCTTTTTATCAGAAGGAATCAAATTAATTCGAGGTATATATGTAGAAGTACCAATATTTGCACAAGATATTATCTCGGCTTCTATTACACGGTTGTACAACTTTTTTACTTGTAGCCTTGTACCGTTGCACAACCCATTCCGTTGGTCAATATTTTGTAATAACATTACTGGAACACCAACTTTTAGCACCAACCAATGATTTGGTAAGCCTGATATTTTAAGACCATTGAGCACATCCGGAGAGTATATTCTTTGTTGTGTAGCATTTACATCTTGTGTCGGACAAAGACTGTCATAGCTAAGATACTCTCTTTCTTCACCAGGAAACATTGATAGCAACTTGTCATTAATCTCATGCATAACATCATTCTTCGGTGCAAGTATAGCGCGCTCACTGAAATAATTATGGTTATTGATGTTTTGCAAGATTGATGGATAAACAAAATCAATTAAACTTGCAATTGGGTCAGATTCATCAGTAATCAGACGATCTTGTGGTATTTCAATAGTTGCTTCCCCATCATTTGGACCACCAACATTACCCTCACCCAAATCCAAAAGCCATTTGGCAAAACTGTTTATTTCTTCAATATCTGCCGTCGACCTTCCAACGGTTAACCTCATGTTTCTTGTTAATCTTAGCAATTTACATTTACTCCACAAGTAAGACGAACATAAGGAGGCATTAACAATCTCTTGTCTTCCACCATTTGGAACGACATGTAATATTTGTCTAAAATCGCCACCAAAAACAATTACCTTACCTCCAAACCGGATGTCTGAATTGAGAGATGGGTCGATGTTGAAAACGTCATTCATTGTTCTATCCAGCGCTTCGAATGCATGTTTGTGTACCATAGGTGCTTCATCCCAAATTATCAATTTCGTCTCATGCAGTAATTTAGACACGTCACTTTCTGGTTTTATATTACATACAGA
The DNA here is from genome assembly GCA_030545235.1 of Helianthus tuberosus. Classification (NCBI taxonomy): domain Eukaryota; kingdom Viridiplantae; phylum Streptophyta; class Magnoliopsida; order Asterales; family Asteraceae; genus Helianthus; species Helianthus tuberosus. Next base: position 57,708,874 of record CM060406.1, read on the forward strand.
GTCTTCAGTAAGATTCAAAGGTATGTTAAACCTGGAATGTGCAGTCCTGCCACCATCTAACAACAACGATGCAATTCCACTTGAAGCAACATTTAAGACGATTTGACCTTTTGATCTAATTGCAGCGGACAATGTCTTCCATAGAAATGTTTTACCTGTTCCACCATACCCGTAAAGGAAAAAAATCCCACCGTTATCACCGTTAACTGCTGCCATAATTTCTTCAAACACAGAGCGTTGTTCATCAGTTAACATTGTCAACTGACTATCGTAAAGATTTCCAAGGTGTGTTGTATCATAGGCCCGCTCCTCGTATATCAAACGATTATCTGAACTACCTGAAGACGACATATCTGGAAATGGCATTGTTTGAAATCTTCGCAAGGATGAATTATTTCGCAGTAAAAACTTCTCAATCTCGCACAAAGCATAGTTTTTCAGTTGGTGCTCCGGAATTGATAACGCTGTGCAATACGAAAGAAAAATAACATCGTCTTAAAAACATATATCAAATTCATCATAATAACATAACCGAGTTTAAATAATAACTAAAACATTAAATAATGTATTTGATAATATAAATACTAACATTTAATGTAAACAAAAGTTACCTGTAACTCGATGGTATTTTCGAAGTCTATATAAAAAATCGTCTGTCATGTATTTCCATGAACTTTCCCAAACAACCTCAGGTCTAGAAAGACTACTGGATAACAGCATGGTACAAAATAAATTACGAATATATGAAGCGCTTCCTGATAAACTTGCTTCCTTTATTGCCTCCACATACTCGGAGTCGTCATCCAAAAGACCGAGCACGTAGCAAGCATCTCTATATGTATCGTAAACATGACCATTAACTGTTTTAATGTCATCAAACGATGTTGGTCCTCTGACCTTGTTAAGCAGAATTCTCAAAAAAATAAGCTTCACCTAGTGACGGAGGGACGGAATGAATCCTGCCAATTACTGTTTTCCTTTGTCTAGGTTCCCAGACTCGCTTATCAAGCTTCCAAACATAAAAATTGGGGAACTGAACATATGTAAGTGTACGGGCCAACATGTCATTTGGGTCTTTATTACGTTCCATCCATGAGAGAAACATTGAAGATTTAATAGATGGTTTGTTTAGAACATAGTTAATATCCTCGTCAGGGCCGAAAACAACAGGTTGTTGGCCAGGTAGATGGAACGGAAGCCTCATAATAGAAGGTCTTATATAATGTACTTCATTGGCAAATATCCTCCAAGATGCTTCGCAAGCTGATATATACCGACAATCGTAATACTATTTTATCTCGTCTTGTACTTGTTCTTCAGATTGATTATCGCTTTGCACAACAGCTATAGTGGCTCTATCAGGCCCTTTATTAATGTATTTAAACAGATACTTTATCGAAGCGGCCTGATTGCACCATTCAACATTTATATGAGCTTGATACCTTTTCAATATTTTTTTGTTGTACGGTACCACACTTCTGTTATCAAGGTCAATTTTATTTTTCACAACAAAAGCGCCATTGTTTCTCCTTCTGTATAATGGAAACCCGTTTGAATCTAGTGTAGTATGATCTTGAAAGTCTTTGGGAAAGGCTTTTGAACACTTCCTATCAACCATACATGGAGAGCTCAACCTAGCATTACCACATGGACCGTGTATCATATATTCTTTCACAAGCATGAATAATTCTGGATCTTGATTCTGTTTGGTATTTCTGCGCATATAAATGAATCAACATGGTCCACCGTAGGTAATTTCGATTCAGGCTCCATGAATAAGCATAAATGGGCATGAGGCAAACCACGTTTTTGAAACTCGATTGTGTAAACAACTACAAAAAACAAACAAATTGTTACATTTAATGGTAATATTAATTTGAATATTATTTTAAAAACAGTACCTGCTGAAGCTTTGCCAAATAGATGATTCTTTTTTAAATCTTTGCAAATTGAATCAAGCTTAATTTTGAACAATCTGGAAAGGATATCAGGCCTATCTTCCGGACTGAGATTGGTGTCTTTGAGAAAGCGTTGAACTTCTGGCCATTTGGGATTGCATGTTATGGTTATAAAAAAATCCGGATAACCAAAGCATTTACACAGAGCCATAGCGTCTAAATAGTTTTGCATCATATATCGTGCTCCACCAGTAAAAGAAGATGGCAAGAAGATACGTTTTCCAGCCTTAGATATATCATCTTGACCGTGTGTTTTTAATTTACGGAGGCTTTCATATGTGTCAGACCTAAGATCTTTTTGTTGATATCGTATATAGCTAAGTCTCTCGCTCTCTATCATAGTATAAGCATCAACCAAGAACTGCTGGAATAGCCTGTTAGAATTCAAGATTAACGAAAACTGATTTCTCCGATCCTGCATACGATAAGCAAAGAACTCTCTCATAGTACAATTTGGACGTTTCTTATTAACAACATCAATGACACCTCTGTGAGGGATATCAATTCTGTAGCCATCGTCTCCGTACGGAAACAAAATCGGATACTGTAGTGTGAGATATGACGGATGCAACTCACTAATTCTCTTCAGTGTACCAGTTTGAGTCTCAACCATAATATCTCTATTGTCAATTACATTTTCAATATCTCCAACAATGAGAGCGGCAATCTCACCCGCCGTTGGTAAGTTATACGTCCGACCATCTTTTTCTCTTGTTCCGATTAGGCGAAGCTTCAAATTTACATGAGGGATGTCTTTAAGAGAATCCCTAACTCTTCTGTAAGTTTTGACCAACTCATTGTCGTTATCTAAAACATCTTTTATATGTTCTATTAACTTACGATCAAGAGTAGCAGAATAAGAAGACGATGCATCCTCTGAACGACTGTTAACAAATGTTATCAAATATTATTAAGATTGTCATAAAATACAAAAGAATAAGGTAAATAAATAAATGTATGTTAATAATATTCAATGGAAATTACCTAAATATCGCTTGCCTGTTTGAAAGTTCGTTCTCAGTATCGTATATGTATAGTTGGCAAAATTTTGGTTGCGCTCCATTGTTTGGCATAAGAATTCCAATTGTATGATAATTTTCTCCACTAATTCTAAAGAAAAAAGGAGCATTGCCTCTGTTAACCGTTGAGTCAACCTTACCACCCATTGAAGTAAATGCGAACATGGAATTGTAACGGCGAATATTTTTCAAAAAGTGCTTGCTTGTGACACCTGGGTCACTACGACCATCAAACAAATACCAAGCCAATGAAATATTGTATTTCATACTTGGGATCTGTATAAATATGTGTATCTTTTTCGCATATCAATTCTTGTTCGATTTCAAGCTCTAAATCGCTTTCTGGAAGGTTATACGCGCACTGATGCGTAAATATAACCAGTTTAATGCAACGAACACTCCGGAATAGTGAAATAGGCTTAACATACCTTAAATAACCTTTACATAACTTAGAATTAAGTTTCGAAGGCTTTGGTATGGCAAAATCAAGTTAAATCGCTTACATGGACTAAAGTTGACAAACCGCGAAAGTATGCCAATTTGAACTATAACAGACATTCCGAAACATGGCCATAAGTTAAACATACCATAAATATCCTTTACATAGCTTAGAAATAGGCTTTGAGGGGTTCGGTGTGCTAAAATAAACTTTTGGGTCATTCAGGGACTAAAAGCGTAAAAAAGTGCACAAGTTTGCACTTTCGCGCATAACTTACGTTCTGATCCGGACATCCAAAAATTTATGTAAGCACCAAAATATTTTATTTTAGTGTTTGGCATGAGAAAAATCCATTCGTCACGCAATTTGGATCGTTTTTCGCGTTTATTCGCATTCCGTCGTAATTAACCGAACATCGCGATCGTACGACCAAACGAACCGACATCCGATATATTTTTGAGCACATTTTAAGTTCCCTATACTTTAACTTCATTTTAGAGCTTTGAAATGGGGTTAACGGGCCTTAAACGTGTCAGAAATGGCTTTAACGCATAACAGGGACCAAAAGTGACAATTCTGCAAAGTTGATAGCTTACGGACCGTAAGCCATCACCCTTACGGTCCGTAAGCAGGGGTCAGATCAGCAGAATGCAGAAACTTTGAATCTGGCCTATTCCACCTTTTGCACTTGCCTCTTCATGATAATGAGGGGCCAATTGTGATGTTCCATGGAATTTCAACAAATGTAGGGTTGAGATCAAAGCACGTTATTCGATAAACGATCCTAACGGTTGTCCATTTACTATAAATACCCATCCCATTCATTTGCAAAACCCACTTGAAATCTGAGAATTCTCTAAGTTGGGGTGTTTCATCACCTCATACCTGAGAATACTTGGATTATCAATCTTGCGGGGACCCTTTGTAAGTGTTCTTTCTTTCTTTTCATTCATTTTAGCGTTAAAGTCAAACTTTGTTTGACTTTCTGCATTGACCAGGTTATGGTCAATGCGAAGTTCGTTTGAACTTCATAACGTGAGCGTGATCACGATGGTTATAGTCCCTAGTGACTATACCTACTGATTACCACGTTATCTAGACTCAGTGACGAATCGTAGTTTCGGCCAAAATGCGTGTTATTGCGTATTTTGTAACCAAACTACTTATAGGTATCAAAACCGTTTGTTTTGATACCAAACCTATTTTCTAAACTTAGTTAAGCATGTTTTAACATGCTTAGCTCGTCACTTTTAGTTTAGTGCTTATATAGGGTCTTAAGGTAAGCGATCTAAACAATCGCTTATACTTTCGAACCCGACCCGTTTGGTCGATCATTAGGATTCGACCAAACACATTAGGTGACCATAGTATATAGGGAATAACCTTCCGAGGTTATACCTTATGGTCGCTTCGTTAAGTAGTTGTATGATAGGTAGTTTATATGCCTTAGGTAAATTACCAAAATACCCTTTTCATGTGTAATTGGTAATTAAGCATATGTAACCTAAACTTTCGTCGCTTAACTGATTATGTAACATAATTAAACATGTTAGGCATATAATACTTGTTATAGGACTAGTTAGGCGAACGCGTTTTACGCGAACGACGCGTTAAAGTAGTATAAGCTACCTAGACGGGTCGTAATGGGTCGTAAGCACTTAGGCTAGGTTTCATTGTAGTATGTAGGCTTTGTTAAACCATATTACATGAGTTCCCATACTCATTTGGTTTATGAGCCCTCATTCTATCCGATCCTCCGATTTAGGTCCGGTTTATTAATGTAGTTACCTATATTAAGGTACCGTTTGATTCCGTGATCTTCTAGCATTGTTTGGTTGTTACACAAGGACTTCTAGGCTATCTCAAGTGAGTACATAGACCCCTCTTTTACTGTTTTTCAAACGTTTTGGGGTGAAACACATGTGCCTACTTGTTACTTTCATGCTTTCCTGTTTTCACATCATATACTTGCTATGTTCATTAGTACATTTATAGTACATGATTTCATTGTGTTTTTGCTATGTATGTCCTTTGTTGCATACTTAGTACATCGTTTTACATTACATTTCATGCTATGTATGTCCATTGTGTGCATACTTAGTACATCGTTTTACATTACATTTCATGCTATGTATGTCCATTGTGTGCATACTTAGTACATCGTTTTACATTACATTTCACGCTATGTATGTCCATTGTGTGCATACTTAGTACATTGTTTTACATTACATTTCATGCTATGTATTCCATTGTGTGCATACTTAGTACATTGATTTACATTACATTTCATGCTATGTATGTCCATTGTGTGCATACTTAGTACATTGTTTTACATTACATTTCATACCATGTATATCCATTGTGTGCATACTTAGTACATTGTTTTACATTGCATTTCTGTTGCATATGCTCATCCAGCATATGAACACATTATATTACATTTTGAACCGTTGTAACCATTTGACTATGTGAACCGTCGTAAACATTTGATTATATGAACTGTTTGTAACTGTTGAACCGTGTGAACCTTTTGTATCTGTTGACATGATTTACATTTGACAATAGACATTGGACTATTCATAAACATTTCTACAATTGTTAAACATTACATCTTGGTGGTTTGGTTTGAGTAAGTGATTTAAGTAACAAGGCGTGTGTAATATGATACAAGCATGGTGGATACGCCGCTGGTACTTCCTATATATAAGTGTTTGTATGGTATTACATATCGTAGCGTTATTTGAATCATTTCAATTTAAGACATATAACATTTTATACAAATAACATACTTTTCACAAGACATTGTTTTACAAACAAACTCATCTTACATGGTTATTCATTTAACCTTACATTTATTTATACATATCATCTGATCTTATCGTTTTTCAAATGATTTACAAAACAAATCAATTTACAAGGTCCATGACTAAATTTTATTAAACATTTTCTTAAACACAAGTCATGAATCCTATTTTCACAAAACCTATGTATCTCACAGGCATTTTTATGCTGACGTACCTATTTTCACATGTGTTTTCAGGAGTTGATGCATAGGACTTATCGAGACATACTTAGGCGGACCTGTGCCTTAGTGACTTAAAACGAGACAAGAACTAGTTAATTTTTGTTATGTACTCTTTGTTTCTTGTTTAAAACAATGTAACTCTCTTATTTGATTAATAAAACGAAAATTTAATTTCCATGGTTGTGAAACAATTAATTCTGTTACAACACTCCCCGACGTTTCCGCCACGTTTCGTTGTCTCACGTGGTCGGGGTGTGACATTGCTTTCCTTATTTTTGTTACTAAATAGGATCCGATAACTTCCTCTGGCATCTTTGTAATCTGGAAGCTCTACTATGCCGTAAGAATAACATAAGAAATAACACATTTTTCCATCCTTTCTTCTTCCTCTTCCTTTTTCTGCATCCCATAACTTTGCATTACATACTTCACAGGTAACGCATTGGTCACCATGATCCAAATAATCTGTTTTGAAAATTAATAAAAAACAAATAAAATAGTGATTTAATAAGAAAAAGAATATATAGTTGTAACATTTAATAGTTTACGGAGGTGATACTACAAATCATTAGACATGTACCTTTTGAAAGACCCTTGAACGGATCTTGATCTACGATTTCCTCTGTATTGAAATCCATAATTGGTATTGGAGATGTAATTCGTGGTGTGCTAATTAACTTTCGTTTTCCGGATGACAACCTTTCCAAAGATGAATTTCGAAGCATACTGGAGGTGCCGGTGAATGATGTCAGGTTAAAAGAAATATGACCCGGAGTACAGTTTGTTGGTTGAGTGACATTGTTCGTAATACAACTAACATTACCTATTAAGATATACAAACAAAGTTTATAAAAAATCCTAAAGATATTAATTTATATAAAGAACATAGAAATATATCAAGGTTAATAAGTCCTTACTTCTTGGCATGAATGGTGTGGTTGCTGTAACATTAGCGATGACATTTGGAGTTGACTCGGTTGGAGAAGAAGTCGGTAAATTTATATTGGTGTATGATATGATGGGTCTCGTATCAGATCTTTTATTATCCAAAATTACTTCCCTTAATCGGCTGTTATCTATGTATTCAAATACAATAGAATGTGGGAAATAAAGAAAGCATGAAAATAAAACATACGATTCAGTCAAAATAAATATAGATACCAATATTGTAAAATGCAAGTTTAGTAGTATATGTTAGTTTAAAGGCGGCTATTAAAAAGAAGCATAATAATTAACCTTCTGATAAAACCGATAAGTCTTTTGTAACAATCCGCGTACCAGGAGTTGTTATCGAATCATTGGTTGTGGCATTAGTATTGACAGAATCTGATGGACATCCATGTAAGTTACACCTCTTGTTATCCAATAATAATTTCCTTATTTTCCGACTCTGTTTTTCCTGATCTTGAGTAACAATGGGGATAACAGCTACAACACCAGCAACAGAGATCACAATTAATAATTTAACACACAATGCATAACAGTGAAATATATCAAGGTTAATAAGTCCTTACTTCTTGGCATGAATGGTGGGGTTGCTGTAACATTAGCGATGACATTTGGAGTTGACTTGGCTGGAGAAGAAGTCGGTAAATTTATATTGGTGTCTGATATGATGGGTCTCGTAAGAGATCTTTTATTATCCAAAATTACTTCCCTTAATCGGCTGTTATCTATGTATTCAAATACAATAGAAGGTGGGAAATAAAGAAAGCATGAAAATAAAACATACGATTCAGTTAAAATAAATATAGATACCAATATTGTAAAATGCAAGTTTAGTATTATATGTTAGTTTAAAGGCGGCTATTAAAAAGAAGCATAATAATTAACCTTCTGATAAAACCGATAAGTCTTTTGTAACAATGCGCGTACCAGACGGAATTATTATCGAATCATTGGTTGTGACATTAGTATTGACAGAATCTGATGGACATCCATGTAAATTACACCTCTTGTTATCCAATAATAATTTCCTTATTTTCCGACTCTGTTTTGCCTGATCTTGAGTAACAATGGGGATAACAGCTACAACACCAGCAACAGAGATCACAATTAATAATTTAACACATAAATGCATAACAATGATGTTTTTTAAATAAAAAAGCATACATAAATTGCAAAATATACTTTAAGAGAAAGTTAAAATTAAAGTTAAAAACACATCAAAGTAAAACATATTGTTAAGTAGTACCGTTTGTAATGGTCGATAGTGGTCTTCTTCCTCGACGAACTGTAAGGGAAGAAAAAGGATGTTAACTTTAGTAAAACGCATTAATTTTTAAGACATGGCTGATAATCATAATAGTAATCGTAGTATAATATATTAAATTTACTTTATTTTCTTTGCGAAATGGCAAAGCTAATTTATGTATAAAATACTAATATCTATCATTAAATAATAACTTATATTATTGCGTAGTTAGATTCATACCGGATGTAATATTGGAGGATGGATTAGTAGGTACAAAAGCTGTAGCATCTATAATTAAAATGATTATATAAAAGTTAAACATGTTCATAAACAAATATTATGAAAGATGAATGAAGTGTTAAATTTACGACATTACCGCTTGAAATGTTTTCCTTTCCGGTGTTATTAGATACAGATGAAGAGTCGTAATTTTTTCTTTTAGACATTCCTGAAATTCTGGTACGATGTAAGAATACGACAATCCAAAATTTCACTCCATTTTAATTGAAATTAAGGATCAGATTGTCGAAATTAAGCTTAAGATACTAATTCATATGTAGCTTATGTTATCCTAAAATAGCATTATACAATGAAACAATAGTAGCATGACAAAAGTTTGAAATAATATCATTCCATAAGACCAAACTGAAATATAAGTTACTGCATACATTTATTATACATATGAAAAAATGCAATAGAATAAGAAGTTATTTTATTATTAACCATACAAAAGCAAATAACATCAGATAGTTGAAACAAATAATAAAGTTCGAGAACCAAAACACAAAAAAGTATAAAATACAATCATAATTTCGATTCGATAGGCGAAACAGTGGTCTCGATAAATAAGGCTCCTTTCGGACCGTTGTAGTTGTCAACATGTTGGAGGTAGTTGAAAGATTCATTGCACAAGTCAACTTCAACAATATCACCCCAAATACTTGTTATCAGCCACTTATTGTCTTGAATTATATTTGTCCTTTGCTGCCTTGCCTGATAATCAACTATGTGAGGCTTATCGAAAGAAAACACCTTGACCCAGTCATCATGTTCAAATTTGAACAAATCAGCAATTAGTTCATCAGCCCGTCTAACGACAATCACATGCAGCTTGTTCGAAATGGTTAGAAAATGTCCTTGGCAAGGATTGACTTCCATACGCTCGGGAAAACGAAGTACACTGAAAGATTCAGAAAGAACATCGAAAATAACTATGTTCCTCTCGCCAAGTGGAAACCAATAATTTGAAACCATGAAATATATGGTTTTGCCGGAATAAGTTCCAGGAGACCATGAATAAGACGATGAAGCAAATTTAGATCCGTTGATGAAATTTATTTTTCTCCATGACTCAAGACGTCGTGAATAAACACGGGCAGTAGCGACGTTACGGTAACACTGAAGGATCGTATTCGGCCCTGATTGAGTCGATCAGAAGAAATCCTATCCAAAACAAGAGGCGGAAACTAATGCTTTGGTGCGATTTCAGCAAAATTCACTTTTAACTGTTGTTGTATTGATCACTGAAGCGAATACACGTTCTGACAACACTTCGGCAGCACTTCGTGGCTTACCGGAAGAGAACACCTACAACTATATGAATGATTTCGCTCAAACAACCTATATATAGGCTAACAGATTTCGCTTTTATGTACATGACATATAAGCGAAACCTCACATTAACCATATAAGCGAAACCTAACTTTTGACATATGAGCGAAATCATCACTTTGACACATGAGCGAAATCGGGTCTAACACATGTTTCCTGATTTTCGTGCCCTGTTCTAACCTATACACTACAAGACTCGATATAAGACGTAGTCGACAGACGTAGTGCACCAACAAACTCCCCCTCGGATGTTGACGGAGTCTTCAGTGTCGAGTCTTCGATTGTCAACCTACAATCTTTATCAGTCTTCGATCTTCCTTTGAAGTATTTGTCATTACAAGAATCCTTCCTCAAACTTTATCATCAATAAACTCCTCTCTCTCGAATGTTGAATATCATGGTGTCTTCAGACTCCCCCTTTCAATCTACTGGGATCGTAGTCTGGAATTCACAGCTTCATTCTAAGATCGTTGCCTGGCTCTAATCCAGCTCAGAATCGTCACCTGGCTCAACTTTACGCTTGCACAATCTCTACCCAACACATAAGTTTCTTTAAAGATTAAACCTTTTTAACAATTTAGAAACTATGTTAGACAATCCATAAAAGATTTGTTCTCTGACAACCACTTGTAGATATAAAACATTTTTTATACTCTCTCCCAAACCTATTCATCAAGTTTAGCACTTGGAATTTTGAACGTCAGCTTTCCAACAACAGTTGTCGAAAATCTTTTTGGATTTTTACAAAATTTATGCTAAAACACACTTAAAATCTTTTTTGGATTTTTGAATGAAAAAGCAGTAAAGAAATATTTACAAACAATATTTTTGTGAGTTTGTGCAAGAGGATCATATCAGTTTCTAAGACGTATCACCAACACCATTAAGCTTGATTACATTTTAAGCTCTAAACGACTCACATAGATTGACGATATTGTTATCCACTTAAACTCAATCTAAAAACTTTCGAAATGCTTACCGATACGTTAAGGTATATTAATTTGGCACTAAGTTCTTATGGACCCCACGATCTCAGCATATCCCCTCATCATGCAATACACTATCTCAAGTAATGCCTTTAAACTTTTATCAACTGAGATTTGTGCCAAAAACAAAGCAGAATGTTTAAACATTAACAATCAGGTCGATACTTCCGTATACGCAGAGAAACTCCAATGTTTAAACAAAATAAGAAAAATAAAACAAGTTGAAGTTGTTTAGGCTTTAACCACCAGGTCGATACTTCCGTATACGCAGAGGAGGTCCAAAGCTTAAACGAAACACCAAAAAAAATAAAGCAGAACGTTTAGGCAACAACATCCAGGTCGATACTCACGTATACGCAGAGGATGTCCGATGTTTAAACAAAATAAAGAAATAAAACAAGTTTAAATCTTTGCAAAATGAATTGCACAATCACAATGATTTTTCAGCAAAGTTGTGAAAGTTCACAAACTTAACCAGTTTTATGTCTTTCGACAATCAGCGATTACTGAGTAGGCACACAGTCAAGAAGGACAAAACTAAGTACTATGCTTTCGACCATGTTTTCCACTAGAACTAGGCTTTTTCATTTAAGTTTGTATCGTTATCGCAATTCTACTAATCTAGCTGAGCCTATCGTCACATCTTTAGTGAGACCGTTTATCACATTTGACTTTCCATTTCTTTAGCGTGTTGTGACAGCCCACTGATGTACTATCATTTCCTATTTTATGCAACAAAACTCATTTTTCATTTTATCATGTTTTTGGCTTTTTCAAATTTTCTAATGTTTTTGGATTTTCTGAAAAACATACTCCCCCTAAAATGCAAACACATTTTAGGAAATTTGAAAACAAACTGTACAAGAACATGACAACTGATATCGAATTGCCTCAATTCTCCATCCACTTGGCATAAATAATCAGAACTCCCCCTCACAACAAACTATTTTCCCATTATGATCTCAAAACACTTAAGTTTGTTTTAATCAAATGGTTTTTCCGGAAAATAAGTTTTGTTGATTGATTTTAACCATTGGTAGGTTAGGGGTTTGGTTCATCACATTGTTTTTTTCTAACCACTTGTAGGAAATCAGATACAACTTAATGTCCCTGATTTACCACTTGTAGGATCAATCCAATCAAGCATTTTCAACCAATCATCATCTTGTTGGTTGAATTCTCAAGGTGCCGATTCCTACTCCACATTTACCAACCTGGGAGTTCCGGCTAAACCTGCAGTATGAATTGCCAAAATTTTAACTATTACAAGATTCATTCATAAAAACCACTTATCAAGAAGAATGCCGATTCCTGATCCACGATTACAAACTTGGGATCTCCGGCAAGTCAGGTTTTTACTGTTTGAAAAATAAATCCACCCAAGCCTGACCTTCCTTGGGTGTAACAACCTCTTCTTCATCTTTACTTTCAACCGACCTGTGAACATTTCTTTTCGAAGCATAAAATTCTTTCACTCCTTTGGCCTTACCATCGACCATTTTTCCAAAAATGTGTTTCACAGTTCCGTTGAAAGCTTTATCAACATCAAATTTTTTCTTGTCAGAATAAAATTGATTTGAAATTTCAACGTTTCCAACTTTCTTCTTAAAATTTTCAGCCCGCAGAAGTGGAAAATTCACATCATTCACTTTTGGAACTGATTTCTCAACTTTTTCTTTAACAACTTTTGGCTCCTCTGATTTTGTGGAATCAAATTCATCACCAGAACTGTTCCCTGAACCCTTAACAACCCATTTTTGATTTTTCAGATTTTCTTTTCTTTTAACCACATTCTTTGAACATTCACCAATCTCAAAGGTTGAATTTTCAAAACCTGTAAATGTTTTGGTTGTAAGTTCAGTTTTCTCAACAACTTTTTCTTTCATTTTACCAGAGACTTCCTGTTTTGGTTTGAATGTCTTCGGACAGTCCCTAGCAACATGACCAACAGTTTTACACTGAAAACAAGTTCTCTTTTCAATCTTCTTCTGAACAACATTCTTCTTTATGTCTTCTTGCTTCTTCACAAGGAATTCTTGATTTGTCTGCTTTCTGAATGCTTGCTCTTTCTCATCATCTAAAGATTTTCCTGAAACAAACACAGTTTTTGGTTTAGAAAATTTTCCATTTTTATAATTTTTCGGTTGATTAAATCCTAATCCTTTCTTTTTGAAATTACAATTATGGTTTGGTTTTTTATGAATACCAGAACCAGAACTGTAACCCTTTCTTGTTTAATCTTTGTTGCACTCTTAAAGTGTATTGTTTAGGTTTTCCAGAAAGATTTAAATCTTTTATTTCAGAAATATTAATTTCTGTAATTTTGAAAACCTTTTTAATCATTTCAATTCTAACACTTCTTATTGGAAAAATCTCATCACAATATAATTTGTCAGAATCTTTCAAAGTATATGCTACTTTGACCGGTTCGTCATCCAAATTAGATTTTGATAACAAAAATTTTTTGTCATAAACCCGTTTGTCCTTTTTGATTGTTGACTTTGACGTATCGGACCCAGACTTTGACTCGAATTTTGACTCCGGTTTTGACTCCTCTATTTCATCTTTATCTAACACCTGATCGACCACACGTTTAATCAACTCGGACTCATGATCAGTGTCAGACGATGTGAACGTAACATCAATATTTTATGGCAAATTATCCGACGACACAGACTCCCACTGTAAGTTAATTGCCTTTTCGACTCTTTCTGAATTTGGATTTCGAGACAAATATCCATTTTCGACCGGGGGTGGACATTTGTTATAGACAACACTTGGTTTCTCACCAGAAATTTTCACTTCATCATCTTTTCTTGTCTCTGACTTCTTTCCTTCTGAAGTCTTCACTTCTTCAAACGTCTTCAAATTCTCCACAACCGGATAAATCCTGTCAACAACAAAAGTAGAACATGAGTAACTTTCTAATAACTTGTTGACTCTTTCTGTTTCGATTCTTTGTGTTTCCAGCTTTAATTCCAGCTCAGCACACTTTTTATGTGAAAATTGACATTATCAAGCTGTCCTATGTAAGCTCTCTTCAGCGTATTCATTGCCACAACTTGTTCACCGTTTGAATCAGTATATTTGTTGATTTCTCTGTTCATTGTATCATAGGATTCTTTCAATCTGTTTATGTTGTGCAGCAACTCATTGTTCTGCTTGATTAAAGAATCACAATTCATGCACTTTTCAGGAACTTTGACAGGTTCTGCATCAACTTTGACTTCAAATTCAGGAACCTCTTTGACTGTTCTGTTTGATCGTAAAAATTCAGCTCTTCTCTTTTTCTCAGCTTCAGCTTCAGCTTTTAATCTCTCTTCCTCTTCTTCTTCTTCTTCTTCAAGCTTTCTCCGTCTTGCTTCAGAAGCTTCCATTACTTTTCTGCACTTTTCGGCACATTTTAAATCGTAGGCATTTGCAATGAAAGCTTTAGCATATGAAGTGTCTTTGGAAATCTCTTTGGCCATGAGTTCTTGATCTGGGCAAAAATCGTCCCAACAGAAACCTTCAGCCAGTTTTTCATCATCTTGTTCTGCCAAACACACTTTGCTGTTTGTTGGAAGATATTTATCCCAGCTAAAATTATCATATTTGCCCTGATTAACTAGACACGCTCTTTTTGAACCTTCAATCACATCTCTCCCGTGTGCAGTTTGTGCCTGATGCGGTGCTGGTGGTGTGACTTGATGATAAATCGCCTTTTTGTGATAATCGTTGTTTCCAAAAGGATTCTGAGCTCCACTTGCTTCTCGATTTGTGCACTCCCTCTTGAAATGCCCCTTTTCCCTGCAACGGAAACAAGTAACTTTAGATTTATCAAAACCTAAAGGAGAAACATGAGCCTCACGAAAATCATCTCGGCCTGTAATTTGTTTAAATTTTTCGGCTCTTCTCAACACGCTGGCCATGCACCATTTAATATCCATCAATTCCATTTCCTCAGCATCGATTTGATCATAATCCTCTTTCGTGAGCATTGGATTACCGATCTTTCCGGCCACAAAACTACTATAGGATTCCAACACCATTCCCAACAAAGACATTTGATTTTTAGCTACTTCTTCAGAATAATCTTGATCACTTTCAAGATTTAATACAATATTGCATTGAAGTTTTCTTCCGTTCTTTGTTGCAGAAATGTTTGGATCGAATGATGAAAATCTTGTGCTGCTTGATCCCTGGGATGATTTCTTTTCAGAAGAATCTTTCGCACTGTAAGCAGTTTCGACTTTTGGAGAAAAAATTGACTTTTTGTTGACACCACCTTTGTAATACAAGCTGATATCCTGTTCTCCATCGTAGTTCTTCATCCTGGCAATCTTCCTTTGCTCCATCTCTTGAGCTTCCAGGTGTTTGATGAAGTCTCCCAGTGTCAAATTTTTATAATCCTTTCTGTTGGATCTCAGCATCATCAAAAATGTTCCCCAAGTTTCATGAGGTAGCGCATATGCAAGTTTTTCAATCAATTCATCAGTATCCTTTTTAATACCAAGTTTCGACATATTTCTCACCAAGTTACAATATCTTTCTATAATTTGCTGGGTGTTTTCAGATTTTAATCCTCGAAATAGATCAAACTCTTTCTTCATGAGAGACATTTTGTTTTTAAGCATATCATCACTTCCAACAAATTTTGCTTCCAATTCTGTCCAAATTGAGTAAGCAGTTCCATCATGTTGAAGCAGTATCAAAATGTCTTCTTTTATCGCTTGCTGAAGCAGATTCACCATCAATTTCTCATCCCTATATTTCTTTTTATCCTCAGTACTCATTTCTCTAATTGTTAACTGAGTATTATTCCTTGTGGGCCTAACATATAGTTCTTCAGTGTGTTCCCAAGCATCCAAATGATAAGCTTCAACCCAATTTCCAAAGCGTTCGGACCAACCATTATAATCATCAATATCCATGAGTTTGGGCGGTTTCTGAGATGTCCCGGTTTCATTTTCAAGTAAAGTATTCTGTGTGATTGTAATCGGGCTAGCAAAAGCATTATAGAATTCGTTGTCCATTGTTCAATTATCCAAAGTTCACAAATTTCCGAATTTAGACAAAATCAGGTTCTTGGAGCGAAATCCCAAATGTCACAATAAGCGAAATCCTAAGGTTAACAAGAGCGAGATCACACTGTGCCGTAAGAGCGAAATCAACAATTGTTCTTTGGAGCGAAACCCTATAGTGACATTGGAGCGAAACCTCAGACTGTGGTTTATGAGCGAAATCACACTGAAATTGTCCACAAGAGCGAAATTATGTTGTACCAATAAGCAAAATCAAGACAAACCTTGTGACTTAAGAGCGAAATCAAGACCAAATAGCTGCTGACATTATCAAATGAACGAGTCACTATGAGCGAAACCCTAAAAATACTAAGTTTTAGGTCGATTTTAGCAATGAAACTTACCAGGGTTTATTAATACATGATTACGAGTGCTGTGTGTGAAATTGAGCTTGTTTTACCGTGAAAAATTTTCAAAAATGACAAAGAAGGTGTAGAAAATCAGAATATGCAGCTGAAATGGAAAGAACTCTTCCTCCTGAGCTCTGATACCACTTGAAGGATCGTATTCGGCCCTGATTGAGTCGATCAGAAGAATTCCTATCCAAAACAAGAGGCGGAAACTAATGCTTTGGTGCGATTTTAGCAAAATTCACTTTTAACTGTTGTTGTATTGATCACTGAAGCGATTACACGTTCTGACAACACTTCGGCAGCACTTCGTGGCTTACCGGAAGAGAACACCTACAACTATATGAATGATTTCGCTCAAACAACCTATATATAGGCTAACAGATTTCGCTTTTATGTACATGACATATAAGCGAAACCTCACATTAACCATATAAGCGAAACCTAACTTTTGACATATGAGCGAAATCATCACTTTGACACATGAGCGAAATCAGGTCTAACACATGTTTCCTGATTTCCGTGCCCTGTTCTAACCTATACACTACAAGACTCGATATAAGACGTAGTCGACAGACGTAGTGCACCAACAAACACTTGATGTGAAGCACTTTGAGATCGTTGAACTCGTCAAAGTACATTCCACCGGTATCTGAGTTTTGATCAAAACGATGATTAAAGTAGTCGTCGGATATCAATTTAAAGCGCCTCGTTGTTGGATTCCAAAGGATGAGCTCACAGAAAATCCTTTCATTGCAAACTAACAGCAGTCCGTTAAAAGATGATATAATACGTAAGAAGGAAGGATGGATATTGTATGGAAAAGTTATGGTTTTGCTTGTATCGACTTCCAAATTCCCACCTACTATGTCATCAACGACTATCGACTTATGTTTCAAGGAGAGTAGTTTCTTTTGTAGTGAATTTCCAGTCCGCCGAGAATGCTTCAACTCAAAATTATGAGTTGATAGTTCCTTACGAAAATATTTCGAAACACTTTTGAAACGATCTATAGCTTTGGCAGGGAGCCTTGTGAAAATCTCGTCGACAACCATTTCCATGCCAATCTTTTCCATTTTACGATCTATTGTGCTAGAATATAAAACCTAACAAATGAAATACAATTGATGTATGTAAATGTTTATAAAAAAGAAATAAGTATTACTATATAAGAATATATTGAAAATTAAAAATACAGTTGGGATATTTGAAAAAATAAGTTCACATAAGGTTGATAGCATACACACCAAGAGAAATTAAAAATTGTATTAAGATTGAAATCAATTTAATATTACACAATTAGTTAAAATTAAAAGGATACATATATTTAAATTGTAACTTCATATTGAACAATAGGATCTAGCAATAATAAAGTGTATATATATTTTAATGATATAGAACTATACAGTGAGTATTTGTTTATTTTAGATTATATAAAATAAAAATTAACGATTTACTACGTTAAATAATGAAAACATTTATATTATTGTCTAACAATGTAAAAACCTAACATCTAAAATCTAATAACGTATAACGTAATTGATTATAATGGATCAACATAAAAATAAAAATATATATATATTTGTATATATAAAAGATATTAGTATACGTATAGTAATTTTAGAATGGGTGACTAAGAGAATTCAGCATATCTACATCTACATATTGAACAAAAAATAAGTGACTTTGAAATATATTTATTTTATATAAACTGATTACTACACTATCATTTAATTTAGATTCATATTAACATTAAATAAGATTAACATATACAACTTTGAATTAGCAATTATGCAACAGAAAAGAATACAACTATGAACATTCAATACTATAATATCAGTAGAAACAATTTCATTATTATTAAAACAAAATGCAATAACAATGATAAAGAAATACATATTATATTACTTAGACAATAATATATAATGATGAATTATAATAACATCCATAATACTCATACCTCTGTGTGTGTATCGATGAAAGAAGGTAAGAAGGTTGGATGTGTATGAAATAAAAGGTAGGAGAAGGGTAGTTATAATAGATGTGGCCATGTAAGTTTGGAAATGATGTACCTAATTATAATTTTAAATTCGACATTTATTAAAATAGATAAATAAGTGTAACTAATTGTATGTGATTGACCAATTTCCATATTTCCATATAAACTATATATTGTAAAGTAAGAAAGTTTGCAAAATGATGTAGCTAATTATAATTTTAAATTCGACATTCATTAAAATAAATAAATAATTGTAACTAATTGTATGTGATTGTGCAATTTCCATATAAACTATATATTTTAAATTAAGAAAGTTTGCCTAAATTTAAACATATGAATACAAAGTTTTATCTTCTATAATTTGTTTGAAAATAGTTTGTTCTATTTAAGATGTTAGATTAAATAAGGAAAAAAAATAATTAATGATAACATATACCTTATTAATCGTTACTCCATTAAGAAAGTAATTAGTCGTTACTATATTAAGATAGTCAATTCCTTGAAAATTTGGTATTCTTTGATTTTGATTTCAAAAGCACCTTATTAATCGTTATTCTCTTAAGAAAGTCAACTCTTTAAAAATTTGGTATTCTTTGATTTTAATATCAAAAGTAACTCACGATAATATATACCTTATTAATAGTTACTCTATTCACAAAGTCAATTCCTTAAACATATATATTCTTTGATTTAAAAAATTTACAAAATTTAATAAACTAAAAAAGTTGACCTTAGTTAGAATTTTATTTTGAAATTGTTTGTTTTAATAATTATATAGATTTGATTTTCTACTCGTTTGCTAATAAATTTTGAATTTTTTTTATATTTAACATGTCCATATGTATAGTATATGTATTAAATTTATTTACAAAAACAACCCAAGCTAATTTGTTATTCTAGATTAAATGGAATACTAATATGCGTTTAATTTAATGTTTATTTTGATAAATAAGATACTGCATGAAATTAAGTAGCACACAAATGTCTATACAAAAGTTGACACTAAATGTTATCTTTAGTCATAAAGTCAACTGCAATTTTGATAGAAATTTTTAGTTGTAGTAATAAACATAAACATTCAAGATATACACAAAAGTTAAGTAGCATACAAAAGTCTATTATCAAAAAAGTCGATAAAGGTACATGTTCAAAAGATAGTTAACAAAACAAAGACCAAACAGTTGTTCAAAAGACAGCTTATAAAAGATAGGTGCACTTTGGCTTAGACAGAGCGGACATTTTTTAAGATGACGGTTTTTTTTGAAGTCACATAAGTGAAATCAAGCATGACGCCATCATTCAAATTATTTTCCGCCATAAATCTAGGTCAGTTTATGACTGAATAGCGTAATGCACTTCCATTTTTTTCTGGTTTGACTTCATAAATACTAACCTGCCCCTGCAGGTTTTCAAACTTCAGTGTATGAAGCTTCTTTGTAAACCCTGCGCGGTTTGATACCAGGACCGGAAGACGCTGCATGTAACAACGTGGATTAAAAAGCATAAATTTTAAACATCAAATAATAACGACAAACAATGTAAATTTAAAGATTGATTGAGCAAAAATCATACCAGCCTGTATTCCCCTCTATGTGTAAAGTTACAAAACTCCGGATCTTCAGGAATAGTGTGTTTTTCAGATTTCTTTCCAGGTAAACGCTTGTTAGACTTGGAAGTACCAACCGAGCTTACATTTTTCTTTACCTTTATGATTGAAAAAGTTGTTGTTATCAAAATGATACCATATTATTGTTAACAAATGAAGATTATTTGTATAAATTGATAAACTTACATCTTTTGTGAGAGATGGGGATCCTTCAGCTATAAATCCCTTGGAAGTGCAATCAACGTCATGTTGTTTACCCTTACTTGGTTCTTCAAGTCCCTCATTTATGGTGATAGCATTTTGTTCCTGAATGCAAAGATCCTGTTTCAATGACACATTTTACATTAACATACATAAGGTAAATGATTACCTGTGATTGTTTAAATTCAGATGAATTTTATGTATACATAGACATTTATAAAAGTATACGATTACCTGGTGGACATTTGGTTCTTCATGTGAAAACATGAAGCCATAATCTTTATGTAAGGCCTATAAAGGACAATATGCAAATAATTAATGCTAGATAACTATTAATAAATAATGTGTATAAAGATATTAGTAGATTACCTCATCTAGTTTATGAACGAACTGATCACGAGATACTTCAAAAACCTCATCATCGGAATTGTCTCCCATTATGAACACAACCAGCAATTGAACTCAAAAAACTGTTAAGTGAAAGTGAGCGTTAGCAATATTCTTAAATATCAATACATATTCATCATAAAACAAAATTTTAATGAAAAGAGCAACTACAGTTAAAGATGCAGTTTTTGGAACCGATATATTACAAAAATAAAAAGACTTTTTATACTAAATAAGATTCAAACAATATAATCTGAATATCATAAAATAATATATCATTAATTTAGAAAAATAATATTAAATATATTCAAGAAACTATAGATTATATCCATATAGGCCTAAAACAATAATCTAACACTGTATAAACACAGTAAATTCTGAAAACATTCATCGAAACATCTAACATTTAAAATAAAACAATATTAATCCCGAGAGGATAGTAAGCATGAGATAAAAGATGCAGTTTAAAGGTAAAACATAATTTCGACTAAAGGTTAACCACATTTAAACATGTAGTTTATGCAACTTATACAATACAAACTTCAAAAGACTTTCGTTAATAAATAAGATACAAACAACAACATCTGCAAATGAAACAATAATTTCTGATTAATCGGGATAATTAATATTAGATATGTTCAACGAACTACTACTTTGCATCCATAGAGGCATAAAAAAACTCATCTAACACTGAATAAATAATTTATAATGTTAAAAACAAAATATATCACAATTTTATGAAAAGAGTAACTAAAATGACATTTATAACCAAGAATGTTCAAATAAAATAACATCCATATCTGTGGATGTAAAACAAATACCAATATTCTTGATTAGGATTACGATTCAAGAATTTTTTATAAACTTCCCGGATAAGCGTAACAAAATAAACGTCTAAACAGATAGTAAGTGCGGTTAACTTACCGATTAGGATATGATGCAACGAAGGAAAATTTTCCCCGAACTTGATTTTGCTAAGAACAAATGGGTTTCTTCAAACACTAAGCAGATATTTTATGATAAATTGAAAAATAAAGAAGTGTAAGAGATGTTTGAGATGATGGTTGAGGGGTAATGATGAATTTAGGTTACGAATGTCAGATTTTTTCTTTGCCATTACGATTACCATATTTTATTTTGAAGGACATTACCATTACTATATTAATTTTATATAGGCGATCATAAGTATTGTTAATAGATTTAATTTTGTATGATTTACAATATAAAAAATTTCCAAAGATCATAATTATTGTTAATGGTGGTGTTACCATATAATATTAATAAAGATAACCGATACTATTTTTGAATTATCACTTGTGTCTTTTTTGGATGGATCTTAATCAATGATGGTATTTGGTAATAAAGAATGCAAGTTACCAATGCAAATCAATACAGAATTAAAAAAAAAATCATAAATTACAATTATCAAATGACTAAATATTTAAATCTTTTATTTTATAATGATTTGGAAATTGGAAATACGACACTTTACTAAAGTGTTAATATCGATAGTAAATCAAAATAATATTGGTAACATCAACTTATAAATACTAAATAGGTGAGACAACGGTCTCTTCAAACGATGCTACATTGTATAGTCCTTGAAAGGTCTCAGCGTCTCGTAAGTATTGAAAATCTTTCAGTCCAATTTGTATCTCAAGAATACTACACCGATCGGTCATAAAAGACCAAGTGTCACCTTTTTTCTCAGCTAATTTGTTACGCCATGAATCAAATGAAATTGAATTTACGTTTGTAAAAGACGACACTTCTGACCATAGTTCATCTTCAAATTTAAATAGCTTCACATTTTTATCAGGGGTCTTTCCAACAATAAACATATGAAGTGTGTTGCGGATTTTGAAAAAACTGCTTTGGCGACCAATAACATCAGTACATTGTGGTATGGAAACCTTCGAGAAAGTTTCAGAATCCACATCAAAAGCAATCGTATAACTTTTAGCAGGCGTCCAATAGTGTGGAGATGGAAAATATAAAACATTATTGCATAAAGTTCTGGAAGACCACCAATATAAACTTGAAGCGTAATCCGGTCCTTTCAAGAAAGTTAAAGTTTTCCATTCACATGTGTTCCGAGAATACACATGCGGTACAACATCATCCATACGACGTTGGAGAAGTAATATTTTAACATCGTTAGATGAATCAATCCCAACTGCATCTTTCTTTAAATCAAAAAAACGTTTAGGTTTCTTATCACACAAATTCAAAAATTGGTTAGTGGTTGGATTCCAAAGAATCAATTCGTTCGGTAGAAATTGGATGCACATCAGTAAAAGACCATATTGAGAAGCAAGAATGGTTAGATTGGAAAGAGAGGTGTCAACGGGGAAGGAAATAATCTTCCTTGAAGAAATGTCTACCTTTCCTCCAATCAAGTTATGAAGATCAATTGATGACTTGGTCAACGTGATAAGCTTACGATCTTCATAATTAGCCATACGGCGATAGTGAATAATCGCAAACAAAGGTGACGACAATTCGTAACGCCATTGTTTGGAAACACATCTTAATCGAGCAACACACTTTGTTGGTAGCCTTGATAGGATTTCGTTAGCAAACATTTCAAATTCAAGACGTTCCATCCTACAAAATATTTCATAAGAAACAATTGATGAGAATTATGTACTCGAATTTGTGAAGTAAGCAACCAAGTTGCATGAATGATCTACAAAACATATAATAAAGCAATAATGAATCGTATGAACATGAATGGCAAATTAAAAACAAAACCTAATGAAAGATAAATAACCAAACCGAAATTCCGAGTTGGAGATAATTACCTTTTCTCTCAACACAAATAATCTGACCAACTAAAATTTGCTTTATTTATAATTGCATTGGAAGGTAAACTTTATAATTAATGCGGATATTTTATTTTAAGAATATGATATATAAGATATAATCCATTAAATAAGAAAATGAATGAAAATATTGTCTCCAAAATTAGATAAATGGACCATACATCTATTTCAATTTATATTTGATTGATTAACGATATAGGAAATACATAAAAAAACAAATCAACCAAAAAAAAAAAATTTCTAATAAACATTTTTAATTCAATATTTTAATGGAATCCAAATAATTTGCGACATACAAATATAGATGAAAACTTACGGTGTCAACCAATAGCATTCTGAACCATTTTACGGATTTAAAGCGTGTTATATTTTTTTTCAAACATTGTTATATTACCATACTAATATAATATTAAATGTTATTTTTTTATCAAAGTTAATTAATATAATATGAAAATGTAACAACTGTAATAAAATAATAGAATATTCGTAAGGTAACTTGTGCTAATTGATGAATTCCCAAAATTAATTAAAAAAAACAGTTGACTTATTTCGGTTAATATATCACAATGACATGGACAACCAAGAATTTGTAAACGTTAAATATCGTCAAAATTATAAAATATTTTTGTTTATAAGGTTGTTAAGTTTTCCAAATTAAAATTAAAATAACATATGTTTCCTACCTACCTAATATATGTTTTGTAATTATGGTACGTTATAATTAACAATAATCAAATCACGGTTAAATCTTACATCTTACATTTGATAATATTACATTTATAAATACAATTTTTTACGTGTAATTTGATACCAACCATGTATTCTAGCAATAAGGGTTTGTGACCACGAATGATTGTTATACATATTGAGAACAACAAATATAAAAAACAATTCAGATATAAGAAATTCATGCCATTGTATTAAGATAATGAAAACATAAAACACCGAACATTGTGCAAACTTAAACGAAAGAAATAAGTACGATTATTATCCATAAATATAAAAAACGGATATTTATTCCAAAAGAAGAACACGATAAAACAAATGAAGGCCCCCTCATATTATCAAATGAGATACGGATCCGGATGAATGCCTTCTTCCAGAAGTTCTTCCTGTTACAAAAATCGTAAAGAGTTTGACAATTACTATAAGCAGTGTTAAATATAAATATGAATTTAAATTCATTCTATTTCTTATATGACAAAAAGATATTACCAATCTATTACTAACGCGGGTCGAATGCTTCATCATAAATTCAAAACTTCTTAGTGCTTCATACCAATCTTTACATACAGTTCTGAACCGACCAACTGATTTGAGAGGGAGCCTAAAAAAAATTTCCATGAGCACCAAATCGAACGGGATATTCTCCATGATACGAACAAACCTAGCAAAAATATACACATATAATAATCAAATTAAATTAGTTATTTTTCATACATCAAAAGAGAGTGGGTATTAAATAAGTTATTTCGATACTACCTTCTTGAAGAAACACAAAAAGAGTAAATAATTTGATATGTATTGGAGGGAAATGTTGTTGTTACTTATAGGAAAAAAGAATTATAAATGGAATGATATATATCATTAATTAGACGATATTAACAAATATGTATGAAATATAATTGGGATTGATATATGATAGGCATATGTGATACAAAATGGAAACGATAATTACTTTTACATACACAAAAAGATAAATAGAAACAATCTACATCTACATGTAATAATAAGTTTGTTTCAACAAATAAATTTGTTCATTTTTTTGTATCATGAATTCCTCTGTATTTGTAAATTGATTGATGTGTTTACAATGATTTTGTTTTTATTATATGTGATTGCTATGTGTTGGAAATTATAATTTTTAGTTATCACAGGATATAAAAACTAATGTGTTACAAATAAGAAAAAAAAATAAGGGAAAAAACAAAAATCCATACGATATAAAAAATGATATCTCTTAAATCAAAAACCACAATAAGTAGTTACAAACATAGACAGTCGGTCCTAAAGTAAGAAAAGTTTGAAATACAAAAATTTGGATTACAATGAAAAACAAAATATTTATTAAGGATAAGAAACATAAACAGAAATTTATATTTTTGTATGATTACATAAGTAAAGGCTAAAAAAAGTATTAGTCATACAAATGTAACCTTCAATTTTACTTAAGATTCATAATTTATAGTATTGTCGATATCAGTTAAACAATATACAATACCATTAAACGTATGATTTGTTTTTGATTTACGAAGTAAACATTATTAATATGATGTATATAAATTTATGATAATGCACTATAAATCATTTAAAAGTAAATATAAATGCAAAGGCTGCTTAATAAAATCATCTCTTATTCATATAACGATAACAAACCACACAAAAGAGACACCGAATACATAGTCGGTACCCAAGCAATGAAAACCTCAGTTCAAACTTCAGAATGATAATGAAAACAAAAGGGGAAAATTAAATTGTTCAAACACATTGAGATGATTACTAGATTCGACAGACTACTTCTCGATCTTTGGCTTCAAAAGCCCAACAGTCACATTCGCGTCTTCCTCCATGTCGCTATCACTCTTACGCGGTTTAGTAGACGACTGCGAAGAACAAAAATCCACATCATAAACGGCATCCGGATTACGCTTAAGTTCCTTTTCCATCATCGTCACAGAACTACTCTTGACAGGACCAGAGGGTGTGGTAAACATGCTCTTGTTCAAATTAGAAATCGGAGTCTCATCATCACCCATACGGGAAACAGAATCCTGTAAATAATATATAAAAAGGTAAGTAGATGAAATAAAAAAAAATACGCCACAAAATGTTCCAGCAAATATTAAATTCATATAGCTCACAAACCTTAACATGAACCTTAACAGTTGGATTTGAATCAGAAGAAACAACATTTAACGGTTCCTCCTCAACAGGCTGTTTTTAATACAGTTTATAATTAATGACTTAACATATAAATATAACGTATAACAGTTTATACCAATACAGTTGAAAGGTAGAAATAACCTGCATAGCATCAAAATGGTGATCAAGCTCGGACATGACTGTTGGATTTTCAGTCAACTTTGAAACAGAGTAGCCATCTGCTTTGTTTTTGAGGTTATAAGGACCTATGGCTATCTTGAACGCAAACTTCCGATTTAGCAAAGCATTAAACTCTTTGGGAAAGTTTCCTTCGCTAGCCAACTGTTTGACAAATGTAAAAACTTGATCTTGAACAACATTGATAGTATTTTTAACAAAATAAAAAACGAAATACGAAATGTATAATCCACGAGTACATTTACCTCTATGTTGTTATCTAAAAGTTGATTTGCAGAAACACTGAGCAGTTTCACAACTTCACATTCAAACAACGTCAAAGTGACAATCCCGGTACAATCCTGAACACGTATCAGAACTTTGATCCTGTCAATATTTGTTAACGTTTTAGTTAACAATCAAAGTATAGTATGAGGACAAAAAAAGAATAAAGTGATAAATTTACCTGGGAACAGAGGTGACGGTCTTTTTATTACAATGATCAGTCTGGCATTCCAACACAGTTACTTCATCAAAACCTTCGCTTCCATCTTGCTTCTCCTTGTAAATAGTTTTTGTAAAAACCTTTTTGTTGCAAGATTTACAGGCATTGTAAAACCATGAGCTTTCTGATGCGAAGCTCTTGATTGTACCAAGGATAATAACAGCCTTTTTCTGTGCACACCAAAGAATAGTTAAACATACTTTTAACCAATTATTATGATAAAACTATACTATAAAATAGCTAAAAAGTGTACAACTTACCTCTTCGATTCCGCTTAAAGCTCCAATTGTACTGAAGGTGAAATCTTTAAGATATTCGTCAATAGGTGACTTTATAACAGAAGAAGTCAACCCAGAATAACCGGAAGACGTTGAAGCAGAAATATGAGCAAGAAAACTATAAACACATAACAAAGTTAGTGACAGCAATTTGTATGTTAACTATAATATAGAAAACTGTATTACGAATACAAACCTTTTCTTAAAATCGAAAATCTCGGGAATGTCACTGTTGATGAACACTCGAGTTACAGTATACAAATTGGAGACATTCACATATCCTGTGTATTAAAAAAACATGTAAATAAACGGATAGATTAAATACATGTAAATACATTGCTAAAAGATAATTGACATTGATCAGATAGAATATACCTCCCCAAAATCTGTACTTCCCAAACTGAATAACGACCACAACATTCTTTTCCGCTGGATGGTTCCTCTCAAATGCTCGAATTTGATCAGCATAACCATCCCATAGTGTAACAAAAATCTGATGGTGCCTATATAAAAAATTTAATAGTTAACTTGTTATTTGCAAAATAAGTCAAAAAGTAAAATTACTAAAACAAATATAAATATATGTAAATGTATTCGTACTACAAGTCTTCAAGAATAAAGGTAACTTTGTTTTCCTCTTTGCTGTTGTTATTATCACTCTTACCCTCAGCCGGAATGCTCTTGACCACAAACCCAATTACATCTAAAAATAAAAATAGTAGAAACTAAATAAGATATATACCGAAATTCCAAACTTTTTTCATATCGGATTAGATTTTTAAATAAATTACCAATTGGACTTTTGAAAGACTTGTCATCGTCATCTGGGTCCTCCAGAATAGAATCAAATGGAGTAAAATCAAATCCCCATTCAGAACCAACAGGCTCGGTGTAAGCCTCAACAACAGTGTTCTCATTTAGATTGATCTTCAACGTACTATGAACGTATTTAACTTTCTGGCGATTCTCACCCATTGATGGGTTACGAATAGTTAAACACTGATTTTCTTTCATAAGGTGCTCATAAGCGGTAGCGTTTCTTTGTAATACAAATGCCTGCATTTTGGTGCCCTGCAACAGCACGGGTTATAATAATGTGTAAAGTTAAAAATATATATATATATATATATATATATATATATACATAAGTTATAAATGTATATAAACAAACCTCTTGGTCCATGAAAATCATGTCGTAGCAGTAAATCTTTCGAGGATTGTTGAAGGCAGGTCTTGTCCATAATCGGACAATGCGGACTCTGATAGTGTAATCATCAACATTAAGATCAACATTGTTGAGAAGTGTAATAGCAGGCTGTTCCATTTCTGCAAATGAATAATAAAGAAAACATTATGGTGTAATCATCAACGCAATATGTTAATCGAAAATATAAAAAACTGCTGAATTAAAATGAAACAAAAATGATAAACATACATTGTTCTGAGAGAAAGTTTGTGAGTAAGATGTGAATGAAAGTGTAATATGTCAAATGTGTTATTTATAATAGAAGTTGGGAAGTTAATTTAGGAAAATAAATTTGTTATTTTAATATACATTTAGAATGAATTCTTTATTAAAATAGAAAATTCAGTGAAAACTATTTTTAGATGATTGATAATTTCCACATATAAATATATTAGAAAATGTTTATGGGTTTTGAATTTTAAAAAATTAGGAACAGAAAGTTGACCTAAAAAGTAAATTAAGATAAATTAAAGTAACGTAAAAAAAAAGTAACAGAATTTTTAAATTACATCTTAGCCACATGAATTAAATTAAGATAAATTAAAATAACGTAGAAAATAGTAACAGAATTTTTAAATTACATCTTAGCCACATGAATGAATGATAAATTAGAATCATGCAAAATATCATAGACGATCAATAACTTTAAAAGAAATAAACGGACAAACGTTATATTATATATGATCGATGATCAATAACATCAATCACGATTCATGAGGATCGAGAAGAGACATACCTGGAAAAAATGCCAGTTCAAATCAATCACAAATGCACTGCAAATGAAAAATTGGTAAAATAATTAGGCCAAATAATTATTTAAACTGAAAATATTAACATAATAATTAGCGTCGGATCCCTAAATACAAATAAAAATGACTTTTAATGGCTGCGTAATACCTTAATGGTAGCAAACAGGGCAGTAGCCTTCCTTGCTATCCAACCTCGAACACAGTTTTTTTTTACAAAAGTCATCACATCCGGAAACCGAACTCGGGACGGAACGAACAAATATAAGTTACAGTTCCATATACCGACAATGCCAGTAGGTAGGGTGTCGTTGCCAACATCATTATTAAAAATACCTTATGTCCAATTAACACAGGGCTCAGAATAGGTATTGTGGTTCTCATGGCTGCATAACAGGTTGCAAGAAGAAAACAGCGCACTCGCCATCCATGCTATGCAACATCGAACCAAGTTTTTTTTTTTACCAAAGTCATCACAGTCGGAAATCAAACTCGGGACGCAACGACCGAATATAGCTTTCAAATCAATCACAAATGCACTGCAAATGAAAAACTGGTAAAATAATTAGGCCAAATAAATATTTAAACTGAAAATATTAACATATTAATTAGCGTCGGATCCCTAAATACAAAAAAATGATTTCTAATGGCTGCGTAATACCTTAATGGTAGCAAACAGGGCAGTAGCCTTCCTTGCTATCCAACATCGAACACAGTTTTTTTTACAAAAGTCATCACATCCGGAAACCGAACTCGGGACGGAACGAACAAATATAAGTTACAGTTCCATATACCGACAATGCCAGTAGGTAGGGTGTCGTTACCAACATCATTATAACCTCCATCCTTTCATTCGGCCGCGATTCAGCCAGGTATTATTTCAAAAACAAAAGTAAATCTGGGTTAGAACTTAACCTGGAAGTCCGAAAAGATAATTGGCACCGCGACAGAGACGAAGCCTCAAAATAAGGAGTTAGACGACAACGCAACGTCTGAGCTCGCAAGGCCACAACGCCAACGACAAAATTTAAAAGCATATATAGCAGTTAAACAGCCTTTATCTTAATCAAACTCTCTTTGCTTAATAATAATAACAATATGATTTCTACATTCACTACATTATGGTTATCCTCAACTGGAAAACTAATTATAACGGGTCAAATGATTTGAAAAAAGATCATCCAACCAGCTTGCATGATGCCTCTAATGGAAATATATATTATAACAGCTCAACTGGGTTGAGCGGGTCACCAACCTGACTCAGCCCATCTTGATCTTTTACCCAGCCCACCAAAAATGATATGAAATGATCTAAGAAATCAACTTACCTCCATGAAAAGCGATGAATATGAGAGCCCGTTAAGTCCCCTAAACAACCACCAATATGTATAGCTCAATAAAATTACCTACAAAAAGCGTAATGCTAACTGATGTTAGCATCTTTATTGACCAAAAGCAAAAAAATTAAAACATGGCAATTGACCACTGTAAAGGATCACAGAGGGTCTGAGAATTCATGCTCACAACTTACATAAACATTCAAAAACCAAAATTCTTTAATCTTTGACTTTTTGATTCAAGTCACAAACAAATACAAAAATGTAA
The DNA here is from genome assembly GCA_030545235.1 of Helianthus tuberosus. Taxonomy (NCBI): domain Eukaryota; kingdom Viridiplantae; phylum Streptophyta; class Magnoliopsida; order Asterales; family Asteraceae; genus Helianthus; species Helianthus tuberosus. The sequence goes on from CM060406.1 coordinate 57,739,956, forward strand.
GAGTGTAAGTTATAGATATCAGTGAATAGATATGCATAATCCGAAAGGATTGTAGCGGTGGATGATTAGCAACGAAACTATCATTAAAGAAGGTATCCGATAATATAACCCTATTCTGGAATATATATCAAGGAGCCACCTTCAAGTCCGGTTTCAAATCAAATCAACCAAATCCGGATTAGGGTTACAGTTCATTTTAGTCCATCAAATCCAACATGTAAATAAACGCGATAAATCAAAACCGGATTCAAAGAGCAACGCTTAGTTTTAAACCCTAATCTGGGACTACAGATCTATGAATGAAACATGAACTTCAAAAACTTACCAGTATGAGATTAATCAAATCCGGATTCAAATCGAAAGGATTGTAGCGGTGGATGATTAGCAACGAAAGAGAATCTGCTCGAAGAAGATGGCGAAATTTGAAGATTGGGTGTTCTGAAATTCGCGTGTTGTAATAAGGAGAATAAGGAGAAAGAGGGGAAAACAAATTGCCGCCCATGTACCAATTCTCTGCTCAAAGAGACATGCCACATCAATAAATGATTGCTTAAGAAAAGGACATGTGGCATTAAGTGTATTTTTTTAGTATAATAGGTAGATGTAAAAAGTAGTGTATTACATATGGTAGTGTAAATGAAAGTGCAATTGTCTAATATGTGTAATGAATTACGGAATTTGTCAAAGAAATGACAAAAATGCACATGTGCATGCTTGTGTATTATGGATGGAATGATAGATAAAAGAGAAAGTAGTGTACCAAAACACCTTATTTCATGTTGATACATATAGATGCACATGTGCATTTCTAACATTGTTAACGTAAAAAGTAGTGTATTACACGTGGTAGTGTAAATGAAAGTGCAATTGACTATTATTTGTAATGAATTACGGAATTTGACAAAGAAATGATACATATGCACATGTGCATGGGTAACTGTTACTCGAAAAAAAAAATTTTGAAAATTTTTTTTATTAACAAAATATAGCGATTTTTTCAAAAAAAAAAATAGTAAAAAAAAAAAATTTTGGGTGCTTTTTAGATTTTTTTAGGAATTAATGTTTGTGTTCACACTGGTTCTCGCGGTTCTCGCAATAAAGGGTGGTTCCTAACGGATCTTTGTCCTATATACATATATATATATATATATATATATAGAGAGAGAGAGAGATCGTGTGCAAAGAACAACCGTTAAGTTCAGGCAGCCATCATTTGAACATTGTTCTCAATCTTGACTCGACTGAGAAGTACTCTGTTTGAGAAATGGCTGACGACGATAAGATCATGATAGAGAAATTTGACGGGAAAAAGTTTGGTTCGTGGAAGATGCAGGTTAAAGCACTACTTTGTCAGAAAGACTTAGATGTAGTGCTCGAGGATGAAAAGCCAGAAAAGATGTCACAAGCAGATTGGGATAGGTTGGATAAGAAAGCTAGAGCAGTGATAACGCTTTCTCTATCGGAGAATGTTGCATTTAATATCCAAAAGGAGACCTCAGCCAGAGGAATGATGACATCATTATCGAACATGTATGTGAAGACTTCTACAGCAAACAAGGTTTATCTTATTTAATAGCTTGTGAATATTAGGATGAGGGAAGGTAATTCAACAGCAACCACAACAATAACCTAAACTTGATCTAGTTTTGTTTGGTGTCTGTGAATACCAAGTTTGATGATGATGTCCAAGCCCTATTGTTGTTGTCCTCATTACCCGATAGTTGGTCCAAAATCGTAACTGTGGTTACGAGCTCTTTAGATGCGGTTATGTTCACGTTTGCGAAGATGCATGATCTTATTTTGGGAGAGGATGTTCGACATCGTAGTGCAGGTTCTTTGTTGAGCACAGAGGGCAAGGGAAGAAAGAAACAACGCGGAAGTCGTCAAGGTAAGAGGAGGAGCGTGTCTAAGGCTAGGAAGGACGTGATATGTTGGGACTGTAACGAAGTAAGACACTTTAGGATCAGTGTTCGAAGCATAAGAAAGAAATTAATTCTTCTGCAAACCATGTAGTAGATGATGACGCTTTGGTCTATAGCGTGGAGAGCAGTGTGGATTATTAGGTTATGGATTCGGGTGCTTCATTTCACGCTACCTACGATACGTGAAATACTGCGTAATCTAAGAATTATGGATTTTGGTAAGGTACGACTTGCAAATGTTGAAGTCCTAGATGTCACAGGCACGGGTGATATTCACATAATTACTTTAGTTGAATCTATTTGGACTTTAAGAGATTTAAGGGTTATTCCAGGCTTGAGAAAAAATGCTTTATTTCAGTCGGTCAATTGGATGATCAGGGTCACGAGGTTAATTTTGGTAGTGGACAGTGGAAGGTAATTAAGGGAAATCTAGTGGTTGCACGTGGTAAGAAGATGGGCTCATTGTACATGGTCAGTGTACTGCCTGAGGGAAAGGTAATACCAGTTCAGAAGAATAAAGTCCGGTTCACAAAATCTAGTGGGTCGAAGAAGGTTTGTTTCACAGGAGATAACCATAGAGACTCAATTCAGATTCAAGTTAAACGTGCTAGGAAAGGTTTAGAGAAAGCAGTCAGGGGTTTTCGAGGCAGTGGGAGTACGGGTCGTGCTTCAGTCAGACTTCCCAAACGACAGTGGGTTAAGAAAACAAGTATTCCAACAGTTAAAGTCTCTCCAGAGAATTACATGCTTAATATGGATAGTGTTGTTTGTACTGAGGTTATCTCGGTAGAGATAGAGAATGGGACAGAGACAGACAAAGCAATGAATGATGTGTTGGAGCTCGATGGAGATGAGAAGGCGATGGTAACTAGGCGGAACTTCAAGTACAGATTGCAGAAGTACATCTAGGAGTGTAGATGAAAGTATTCAAGGCCTCCGAGTTGAAGATTGTTGAGTTCGTAGGCCTTGTGGGCCCTACATGGGCTTAACTTGGAGAACAAGTTTGCTAAACCCTAGATTAGTCTCTATAAATACTTTTGATGTACTTGTAATTTATTTACCACCTCAATAAATACTTTTGATTCATTCAATGTGTGTTTTATTTTATAGCAAGTCGTACTCACTAGTGACTAGCTCTTAATCTTGTTAGCCCAGAATTATTCTCAAAGGAAAACTCTACAATTTAAGCCCTCGTTATGGTTGCTATCTTTCGAAAGAACTGCCAATGAGATAGTAGTGGAGTGGTTGGGGGGAAAGACTTGGTTTTCCTTGTGACCCAGGTTCGACTGTTGACGGGTAGTCCGTAGGACAACCCTTAAGTGGTATAAACGATATTAAAATCCTACATTTAATCGAGTAATTGTCTAGAATTAGATAACAACGGTTGTTTGTGTTTCAGGTACAAATGAAGCTTAAAAGGGAAGGAATTTGGAGCATCAATGAAAAAATAAAATTTTGGAATTGAAGAATTAAGAGATAGCATTATAGAGGACGAAATTACGAGAACGTAGGCGAAAACGGTGAAGAAAACGGAGTTGACACGAAAAAGTAATGCTGAAAACAAAATTGCATGCTGAAACCTACCGTTACGGTAGCTACCGTAAATTACGGTAGCCCCCAACATTTTTCATCCACCGTAAGGCAGTAGAGACCCACCGTAGCCACTTGAAAGCTACCGTAAGCTACGGTAGCTACCGTAGCTTACAGTAGACCCTGATGAAAAATGTAACTCCTCACTTTTAATGACCATTTGATGAGACTTTTGATTAGGCATTCATTGTTTTCAGTTTTGGGAGCATGATAGGGGCGATTTTGGCTGTTTTCCTTGTGTTCTTAAAGATTCTAAACATTCAGTTTGTGTTTTTGATTCGTATGAACATTAAACTTTGTGTTATGATGATGCACCACACTATGGAAGGCTAATTTCATGGTGATCATCCTAGATGTAAGGTTTGCTTCTGAAACACTATGTTTGTGCTTGAATTTCTAGAATAATGACTTTGAATGTTTGTTTAAGTTGTTATGGTGTTTGAATGTTTGTTTGTAAAGTGTTGATTCTTGTTTGATGTTAGTCTAAACCATACGTTCTTGGTGCCGTTGGCAATAGAGATATCATGGGAGGGATTAGGGTTGGATAATTGTCAATTGATCATCGGGTAACAACCTCGCATTTTATAATCCGAGTACTTAGTTCCTTTTCATCACAAACAGATAATCAAACATGAGCCATGTCTATGTGGTTCTTTCTAGTTGGGCATAAACATTAGTGTGGATTAAAACCTGAAATCTAGGATGGTTGCTTGTTCCTAATCTGTTTTCAAAACCAACATTTGATTTGCAATCTAGTTTAATTTAATCTTAGCTCTTAAAACCAATCAATCCAAATTCTGAATTTACTTTTCTTGGAATTTAGTTAACTTTAGTAATATAGATAAACCATTTAGATAACACATTTTCCACAAACTCCTTGTGTTCGACACCCACTTACCGCTAGCTATTAGTAGTATTGGATTAAATTTGATTGAGACTTCGACCTCACATCAAATTTTGGCGCCGTTGCCGGGGAGTAATGTGCAACGTGTGTTATCTTGTGTATTAGTTAAAAAATAAAAAAAGAATTTAAAAATCCCAGAAGGATTTTCTTTGATGTTCGTGATTTACACTTGGTAGTTGAGTTGTGTTGTGCCGGATGACAGAGCATTACACATATTTAAGCTTTTCTACGTGTATATTGTGCGGGGGTCCACGTCATCCGTGTGTCGGTTGCCACGAGGCCCACTACAGGAGGGCACATGGAAAACCGGTGTCTTATGTATCACAGCTTCCACCTCCATCATACGCTGATGATTATGACTTAGAGATGGAGGATGATTATTACTCGGTTGGATATGATCGGGACGAGGATGTTTATTATGAGACAAGGACAAATGGTCTATGTTTCTGTTGTGGTCGTGATCATACTTATGATTATGATGTGTGCACGGTGTATTCAGAAAACCCAAAGTATTGGAATAAAAAAATTGTGGATGCGCACATCTTAAGACCGTATCAGGGATATCGACAATATCATCCTGAAGAATATTCTAAGCCCGAGGGTGTTTATACTTATCGGACCGAGGAGGAGAAAGAGCTTGCTATATTGGAAGTGACTTTGTTCAAACTCGAGCAGTATTTATCAGCACCTAACCTTTCCGATGAAGATCGAATCAGCTGTTTAGTTTCTAAGTGTCAAAATTTAAAAATGAAGATAGAAATAGAACAACGCCTTTCACCATTACCTGATGATATTAGAGATTATTCTCACATGAATGAGGAGGTTGTGGAGGATAATACCACACCAATGAGTCCTTTATCTGATGAAGAGTCACTGGTGGATCAGATGGTGTGTGCAGATGATGAGGCAGAACAGTCTGAGGAGATGAATATGTGTACCGAACCTCTTGCCATATCAATCATTCAAATTAATAAGTGTGGGGAAGAGGGTTCGAGGAAGAAGATGAGAAGGGTGAAACAACAAGACATTAGGTTATATCTCGTGAAGTGGATTAGCGAAACTCGCAGGTGCAGTCTGAACATGCCAATTATACTGACAAACCTATGGAGATGGCATGTAAATTTGCGGGAATTTATTGGAAATACGTTGGGTAAATGTGCATTAAGACCACCGTAATGCATATCAGGTATGGTCTGGCTGAAGACCTTTAAACTTAGCGCTCTCGGGAGGCAGCCCGAGGATTAGAGTATTGTATTCGTGTTTTGTTTTGTTTTGTTTTGTTTTGTTTTGTTTTGGTGTTGTGTTTGTGTTTTGGCAGATTACTACGTTTCGATCCCGCGGATGCAATGATTCAAGTTTGGGGATGTTTGGCAACATCCCCATTGAGATATCAGCGAATCCAAGAGATGTTTATGTTCCTGTCCGATTACCGTAGCTGCATCACTACCAACACTGTTGATTTACTGATCAGGTCGTGTTTTGCTCCATTTTGTACATTTTTGTATATATTTGTGTTTTATGTTTATGGTTGGGCGGTTGGGTGGTATTATGATGTGTTGAGTTTAACGGGTTGTGAAAGTTGGTAGTGTTTTTAGTAATTTGAATTAAAAAAAACAAAAAAAATTTTGGGTTTGAGTGGAAAAACAAAAATTGATGTTGTGATGATTTAGCGATCTTTCCCTTCAAAGCCATACATTGAGGACAATGTATCCCAAGTGTGGGGATGGGGGAAATTTTTGACACTTTTTAAAAATTCTGAAATCAAGCGAAAAATGGTCCAAAACACACCGACAACCCATATTCCCTTTTTCTTGGTGAGAGTTGAGCCACTACTTGAATTTATTAGAATACATTTTTTTCTTGATGAGAGTGGCAACGGGTGGTGGTGCATTAGAACTTGTGCTTGAATGCGGTTTGAGGCATTAGCTTGATATGCATGTGAAAAGGATAAGGGCAATTAGGTAGCCTTGTCTTGGTGAGTGCGAGTGTGGGATTTGGGGGGTTGTACCTCATAAATTATATATATGAGCATGGTAGTGAGAGGGGCGGGGGTTTGGACTTTAGTAGCCCATTTGAACTTTGAGCCGATCTTTTGTTAACCCGTGCCTACTTTCTCTTAAAAAATTAACCCGTATTTGACCCGATCTATTAGTATAATCATCTTGTTCTAGTATGCTTGTTTGTTATGTTTGTTAAATCGAAAGAAAAAAAAAGTAAAAAAGAAGTATGAAAAGAAAAGAAAAAAAAGAGAAAAAGCAATGAAAAATGAAAAAAAATGAATGAGATAGTTTGTATATAGTTGTTTATGTTTTGTTTTAGTTAGAAATAAAAGACCGGGTTGAATCATTAGCTACTTCGCATATGTATTTCCATTTCCTACCCATTTGCCTTGCCACGTTACAACCTCTAAGCTCCTTTGATTCACGTTCATGTTTAGCAAATCATTTAGGCGAAGGACCGATTTAATTACAAGCTTATTGTCGTGCAACCACTTGTTTGCTTTAAGGGTGAGCTAGCTTATCTTTGCTAGTTTTTACTTGTCACCGAGAGGAGAGTTGTTGTGAGGGGTGTGTTATGTGCGGTTTTAAGGAAAGTTAGTAAAATGAGGACATTTGTTTGCTTGATTCATGTTGATCGCTTGAGGAGTTATGAGTTGTTTTGATGAGTTGCTTGGGGGCAAGCAACGGTTAAGTGTGGGGATGTGATGGGTAGTCCATAGGACAACCCTTAAGTGGTATAAACGATATTAAAATCCTACATTTAATCGGGTAATTGTCTATAATTAGATAACTACGGTTGTTTGTGTTTCAGGTACAAATGGAGCTTAAAAGGGAAGGAATTTGGAGCATCAATGAAATAATAAAATTTTGGAATTGCATAATTAAGAGGATAGCATTATAGAGGACGAAATTACGATAACGTAGGCGAAAACGGTGAAGAAAACAGAGTTGAAACGAAAAAGTTATGCTGAAAACAAAATTGCATGCTGAAGCCTACCGTTACGGTAGCTACCGTAAATTACGGTAGCCCCCAATATTTTTCATCCACCGTAAGGCAGTAGAGACCCACCGTAGCCACTTGAAAGCTACCGTAAGCTACGGTAGCTACCGTAGCTTACAGTAGACCCTGATGAAAAATGTAACTCCTCACTTTTAATGACCATTTGAGGAGACTTTTGATTAGGCATTCATTGTTTTCGGTTTTGGGAGCATAATAGGGGCGATTTTGGCTGTTTTCCTTGTGTTCTTGAAGATTCTAAACATTCGATTTGTGTTTTTGATTCGTATGAACATTAAACTTTGTGTTATGATGATGCACCACACACTATGGAAGGCTAATTTCGTGATTGATGCGTGTTACGTGTATATGTAGGTTTAAGTATATTTTAAGCCCTTTTTCACTTTCTTTAGCCAAGTTTTAAATTTATAAAACACGATATTTACTAACACTAAACACACATATGGGCAAGTGTACCCATCGTGAGCGTAGTATAGTGTTGGTAAGATACCGAGGTCGTCCAAGGACACAAGAGCTTTTAGTACCGGTTTATCCTCAACGTCTAATCAAATCAAAAGTTTAGAAAAATGTTTTAAACTAAGAAAATAAAAACTAACTAAAAATGCTGAAAATAAAAATAAAATAAAAACAGATAGACAAGATGAATCACTTGGCTCCGACTCGTGTTTAGTGTAACCTTTGATTATTTCCGCACTTTTGCACTATTTTAAGAGATTATCTTAGTTATTGTAGTAGGCCCCTCTTTTGAAGGTGACGTTACCTTCAACCCAGTAGTTTGAGTCAGCAAGGATACAATCCTAAAGGGTCGGACTATTGAAAGATAATTAATTAAGTTATTAATGCAAATTATGGTAGGCCCCTCTTTTGAAGGTGACGTTACCCTCGGCTAAGTAGTCTGAGTCAGCATGGATACAGTCCTAAATAGCCGGGTTATAGTATTAATAGTAGCTTACATATGAGGGGATCAAAGAGTTTGGACCCCCGCCATCCAATACCGTTAAGTATTGAAGGAGGTCCTACTAAATTTTACCCAGGTCCTTGCAGGATCTATACACTGAACAAGGCAAGACTTTTACCAAACCGTTCCCTTAACCCCCGACCAGGTAGCCAACATACCTCCATATAGACCGTGGAGATATGAATGGTGAAAATCTTTTATTTTATATAGACAGTAAAATAATGCCAAGACACCACGGACAAACGATAAGGAAAAATCACCTTCAACATAAGAAACTAGTTATTAAAGTCATTAATACAAACCAAGTAAAAAGTGCGAAAAGATTAAAAATAAAAAGTATTACACTAGACACTTTGTCTTCACCAAGTGATGTAAGAGACTTAGGCAAACATGGCCTTGATTGTCAAGAACTCTTACGATCAATCTTGGATCCCGAGACGACTCACACACTCTATGATGGACAATGGATGATGGTGGTGGATGATGGTGTTATGGTGGTGGTGGGTGGTGGGTGAAGTGTGAGAGAGGTGGTGTGCCAAGGGATGGTTTGAGCTTGAGCCAAGCACTCCTGTTTATAGGCTGAACAGAAGCTCGGGCACGGCCCCGTGTCCACATCCTTCTCTTTCTTCATTTAATGCAGCTTGTCTGTATTAGTTGACCACGCCCCCGTGTCCGCTGAGCACGACCCCGTGTGCAGAAGCATATCTGTACTATCAAGATTTGCCTAGATTTCACGAATCTTATTGTTGACCACGGCCCCGTGTTCGCTAAGCACGGCCCCGTGGTGGGCAATAGAAGCTTCTACCACTTTGTCTTTTCTGCTGACTCTTGGGCACGCCCCCGTGCTCACTGAGCACGGGGCGTGTTCAGTCTTCTGTCTTCTTGTTTTGCTTGGGAAGATGCTGTCGAGGGGCTGGGCATGTCACGTTTGCTCCTTTTCTTGTATTTATGCTAGATTTAGCTGCTTTTTTGCTTCTTTTGTTAATTTGAGCTCATTTAATCCTGAAAATACAAAAAGAAGACAAAAGCACACTTTTTCCAACATTAGTACTAAAAAAGGGTTAGTTTTATGCCACAATTGATGTAATTTATATGTTGCATTTTGCACACATCAAATACCCCCACACTTGAATCTTTGCTTGTCCTCAAGCAAAACTCTTTATAATGTGGCTTTACACTCCCAAATGGAATGGGTAGAAGAGAGAGAAAAAAAAATTTTTGGGCTTGTCATAGTGTGTTGGGATTTCCAAGATTCTTTTAAGTTTTATTTTTATTTATTTACAATCCTATTCGTCATGATTTATTTAAAACTTTTCATAAGATAAATTACTTATTAGGGCATAACATGCTTATTTAAAATTCTATTTATATACAAGTTCACATACCTCACGGGGATCACTTAACACTCGGCCGAAGATGTATTTTAGTGAATCACTCGAGAGCGGCATGGAACTTACTCCTACCATAGGCTTGCCAAGCAATCAATCATCCTCCTTTTTAACTATATACCTTTGTAAATATCAAGAGGACTTTTGGGTGAAGGGTTAGGCTTGGGTTAAAGGTAGGTGGTTGAGTTAGTGGTTAGTGGAAAGGGCGAAAAACGTAACAAGCGTCGGTTTTCATAAGACTTTTTATTTTTGTAACTTTTATTTTGATGAAGCTATTATTCAAACAAAGTTATTTTTAATGAACTTGTTTGTTTATTTTTTTCTTTTGCTTCATCATCAAAATATATATATATTTTTTAAGTCAAACGAAAAACCAAACTTGTTACTAAAACAAAGGGTTGAAAATAAAAAGGTTTTGGTGGGTGAAAGGGTGTTTGGTTTGGGTTGTGAAATGAAAAGGTTTAGGCTCAAAGGGGTTAACTAGGGGGATTTTGGGTAGGTTTAAAAAAAGGAAAATAATGGTGTAGAAATAAAAAGGGTTAGTCCTAATGCCTCCATCATTTACTTACTCGGGTTTAAGTTGGTAAGGACCGGGAATGTATCGTCATGGCAAGTTCTAGAGTCGTAAGAACCAAGCGGCTATTCACACAAGAAACGAAAAATGAGCATTTAATTTAAAGATATGTATTTGTATGCTCAATAAAGGTTCAAAACTCACTTTTGTGGGAATGGGTTTTTATGTGATCAAATATATATAATCAAATTTTAACTAAGTTTGTTATGCCTTTTCATAATTTTCTTATGTTGGTTCTTTTTATCACGACGCTATCGGTTGTAAATTTGTAAAAATATAACCTTTTTAGAATTTTGAAATTCCCAAATTAAACCTAGACAAGTAAAAAAAAAATGAAAATTTTTGAAAAAAATTGGGGTGATTAGCGGTTCCAATAGAGTTTTGTGTAAGGCTTGTTATTAGGACTTGCAAGATTCAAGGTTTTAGCATCCCCCCCACACTTAAATTACACATTGTCCTCAATGTGTCCCAAAAATAAATTTTTAGGTTGATTGAATGTGTAAAAAGGTGTGAAAAAGCAAAAATTTGTGTTACTGGACGCTGGACACGGCCCCGTGTTGTCCGGGCACGGCCCCGTGTTCAAGTGCCAGTAACAACAATTAAACAAAAGAAACAGAGGCCTGGACACGGGGGCGTGTTGGGTGAACACGGCCCGTGTCCAGTTTACCTGAACTGGGTCATTTCTGCAGACTGTGCAGCATGGGGCCGTGTTGGGCGGACACGGCCCGTGCCGAACTTACTGTAACGAAGAAATTTTGTCGGATGGTCCTGTTTTCCTGCATGGGGTGCTGGTTCAAGTTTCCCTTGTATCCTTTGTCATCTCAAGTGCGTTTTATTCCCGAAAATTAAAACTAACTAGAAAACATAAAAATTAATCTAAACTAAGGATAGTTCTGCGGAATGCCTCAGTGTTGCACCACGTTTATAAGGGTCCTTGGCTAGACCCAAAGCCTGGTCATATGTTACCCAAGTGGGATGTTTTGCATCCCATGCTACACCGTCGGAGAGCGTCATCCAAGCTTGAGTCTATGACATTCATGTAGTTGACCGGGTCTTCGTCCTCTACTTTCTTCCCACATTCAAACTTCACTTCCTTGTCCCCAAACTTCAATGTTAGTGTTCCGTCATTCATATCCACCACTGCTTGGGCGGTGGCTAGAAATGGCCTCCCGAGGATGAGAGGGACATGGGTGTCTTCCTCCATGTCTAGGATGACAAAGTCGGTCGGGAAAACGAAATTGTCAACCTTGACCAATAGATTTTCAGCGACTCCTTGCGGAAATTTGACGGATCTGTCGGCGAGTTGTATGCTCATCTTTGTAGGGCTCGTTGTTCCTAGGCCGAGTCGTTTGAACATTGAGGTAGGCATGAGGTTAATGCTAGCCCCAAGATCGGCTAATGCATTACGAATGGGGGATTCCCCAATCGAGCAAGGAATCGTGAAGCTTCCGGGATCAATTTTCTTTTGTGGGAGTTTGTTGAGTACTAAGGCGGAGCATTCTTCGCCTAAGTTAACTAATTGCAATGATTCAATTTTCCTTTTGTGAGTGAGGAAGTCCCTCATAAATTTTGCATATTTAGGCATTTGGGTTAGGACCTCAATAAAAGGAATATTAACATGCAATTGTTTTAGTAAATTTTCGAACTTTGCGAATTGCTCATCGGTCTTTTGACGATTTAACCGACCGGGGTATGGAACCTGAGGAGTCTTGGTGGGCTCTTGATTTGGTGGAGAAGCCTTTTCTGGTTGGGGTGCGGGTGGAGTCGTGCTTTGGCTGAGCTGGCTTCTTTCAACCGGTGGTAATGGAGCATCCTCGGGACCCACGGTTCGGTTTCTCAATGTGATGAGATGTACTTGCGCCTTTGGGTTGGTTTCGGTATTGCTTGGTAACGCGCCTTGTGGTCTCTCGGAGAAATTTTGAGCTATTTGATTTAATTGTTTTTCAATGTTTTGAATGCTAGCTTGTTGATTTCTAAAATTCGATTCCAATTGCTGAAATCGATCCGAGTTTTTCTTTTCGGTGTCGGAGATGAGGCGAGATACAGTATCTTCAAGCCTTTCTCGTCCACCTTGTTGTTGAGAAAAGTTCTGTGGTTGTTGAAAGTTAGTTCGTTGGTTTTGCTGGTTACTACTATTACCGGGATCTCTCCAACCAAGGTTAGGGTGGTTACGCCATCCTTGGTTGTAGGTACCCGTTGGTGGACCCAACGGTCTAGGTCTATAATCAATGTAGTTTACCGTTTCTGTTTGATCATCTACTTCTTTCATACAACTCCAATTTTCATGTGGTCCACCACTCCCCTCACAAGCCATAACCGAGGCTGTTTTTGTCATTTCTAACTTTTTGATTTTTGAAGAAAGGGCCTCGATTTGTGTCACACCCCGACCACGTAAAACAACAAAACATGGCGGAAACATCGGGGAGTGTTGTAACAGAATCATTGTTTCATAACACATGGAAATTGAAATACTGTTTTATTGGGTAAAAGAGTTACAATGTCTTGATAATCAAAGAAAACATAACATAAATAACTAGTTTGCATCTTTTATTGTCACTAAGGCCCATGTCCGCCTAAGTGTATCTTGATCAATCCTATGCTTCATTTCCTGAAACACATGTGAAAATAGGTACGTCAGCATAAAAATGCCGGCGAGTACATAGGTTTTGTGAAAATAAGATTCATGACTTATGTTAAAGAAAATGTTTAGTCATGAACCTTGTAATTTGCTTTGTCTTTGTAAATCATTTGAAAAACAATAAGTTCAGATGATACATATAAATAAGAGAATAATGCATGGTTAAATGAATAACCATGTAAAATGAGTTTGTATAAGTTAAGTTGTTTGTAAAATAATGTATTGGGAAAAGTATGTTATTTGTATAAAATGTTATATGTCATAAACTGAAATGATTCAAATAACGCTACGATATTGTAAGACCCTAACATGTATTTGACAGAAGTCGCAGCGGAAATTCGTACTTTAAAATTTCTTTCATTATGTACGTCTTGACATTATTAAAAATTCATTTTTATAATATAAAAACATAACTTATCAACACTAAATTACACATTTAATACATTCCCGTACAATCTATGTTGTGACTCGATTTTCGATCTCTACACCTCATGAGGAAAATCCGTGATTCATACAACCTGCACCCACCATAAACATACACATCATTAGCAAACTTATGTACAAAGAAGATTCATAACAATGTAGCCTTGCTATGTTCGATCCACATATACTTCGCATCCTGTTAACTTTCTAGTTTCAAGCATTCCATCTGGGTGTATGATCTTTGGCGAAACTTCAATAATGTACCTGCATTACATTTTATTCTCGAGGCACATTGTGAATAATCGTCAATACATAAATGTATTGAAACCGCTTATACAATACATACATAACTACGTACATACATACATACCTTTACTTGCATTCCTACGCATCTATTTACATACATACATGATTACGTCTTTACATACTTAGTTACATACATACATAACTATATACATACCTACCGGCTCGCATACATACCTACATACATACATACCTACATACATAGCTACTCACATACATACATACTTTTCATTCTCAAGGTACACCACTAATAACGTTAACAACCAATGTGTCTAAATCATGCATACATACGTACTTACATAAAACATACATACACATCTACGTACGTTCACCCCTTTCCTACGGCTCTACATACGTGCATACACTCATACATGTCTTTATACATGCATACGTACATATCTACATACGTACATACCTTTCCTACATCTTTACATACATGCATACCTTCGTACATACTCACTTGTGTACATATACGTTCTAACTACATACACACATACATACCTACAGTTACACTCGTAAGGCATACATACGTATATACCTACATTCATACTTATATAAATGCTTATCACATGCCACAACGGTGCATGCATACTTTCGTACGCTTCTTCTAACGTGTATAGAGATACACAACATACATATGTATCTAACTACATGTGTTAAAAGGGCTTTTCGGAAGCTTTACGAATCATTGGGTTGAAAAACTATGTACCGGGACGCGTTACAGATCGTTCGGAAGTGCAAAACAAAGAAACGGAGAAGAGGAAAAAGACAACCCGTCGCCGACGGGTTCCATGTCCGTCGGCGACGGCCTCTTAAAATGCCCGTCGCCTGATTTCGCCCGTAACCAGCCAGTTAGGCCGTCGCCCGTTTTTGGACTTTTGGCAGCCCGTCGGAGACGGGGTGGGGACCCGTCGGCGACGCCCTCTACAAACATCACTTTTCTGCAGATCCGTTTCATCGTTCGTATGCACTAAAACGCTCATAACTTTTAAACCGTTTACCCGTTTAACCTCCCGTTTCTTCCTACATGCTTGTAAATTCACATTCTATCATATGAACTTAGAATCTCACATCCGGATTAAGGAAATTCCTAACTTATGCATTTACGCCTATATTTTCATTTTCGGACAATTTTACCCATTCTTGTTTTCAACACACAACTCATTTGTTTTAGCCCAAAACTTGCATGAACATTACTACCATGATACTTTTACATTGTCCGTAGTTTCGTACTTGGGATTTACACACCCGATCCCCATTATGCGTTATTTCATTCATTTTATTCGATTATACTAAAACCAACCTTGTTAGTTATCGATTATCATACCTTAATTAACTAACACATATCTTTACGTAAACAAATAAGAAGTGATTACGGAGATCACTTACCTCATGCATCCGTGTTCACATCCGTTTCCACGCCTCTTCTTGACCCGTTAGCCTTTCGCGCTTGAGTCCGTCTCGACATGATTCCTATACTTTCATATCATTACAATTACACTCTTGTTAGCATACTCATTGCACATGTTAACGATCATAACAATCATATCTTTTACATTTGACTTTAATTAGTCAATTCCAACAAGCATAGCACATGTGACCAATTTCACATTCTTACAAGCTCATGTAATTCATCATATCATTCCATTTAAGACGTATCGTTATAACATGTACCATACGACTTCCTATAACCATATCTTTACGACAATGAGTTAAATCATGCTTCTTGTTAGTAGTTGACTTTCAGAAAGTCAACAATTCATCTTATTTAACTTTCGACTTATCACGTTATACCCGTATCATCATGATAGGCTATACGGACGACACTACATCCATTTTATCATACACGTGGTGTGCGTACTACCTTCTAAGCATAACGTACAACTAATTCATGCACCATCTTCTAAACTCATACATAATTCATCAATTTCTTCCTTCTAATCAACACGAATCATACATGCATAATCATCAAACATACTACTATCACATTTCTTTCAATTCCTCTAACAAAATCCATCATACAAATCAAAATACATCAACATTCAAGGAGAATTAAACATAGATGATGATTCGAATCATCATTCTTATTATGACTAATGGGTTTCACCCTTAAACATCAAATTAACACAAACCATACATAACCTATGTTCTATATGATGATTCTAACCCTTATACATCATCAATTTCATACCAATTCACGGATTAGAACATAACCCACTTCGTGGAAGATCACCAATCTAGAATTTAAGACATACCTTATGATCCTCTTGTGATGGTGATCATTAATCCATGTTTATCCATGAATTTAAGCTTCGATTTACCCTTCAATTTGATCATTTAAGGTTGAGCTAGGGTTTGGCTTCTTTGGGAGCTACTGATCGATCTAGAACACACACAATTGTGTGTTTGTGTGTGTTATTACTTTCTTTTAACACCTCCACTTACACCCTTTACCATCTAGCCCCTCATGTTTTACCACTTAACATATTTGGCACAAATTTCGTTATTTAATAGTTTTGGCCATAACTTTAACTAGGTAAAATAACCTAATTATTTATTTCTTGATGTACCATATTAGAACATTTAACGAATATAAACATTTGGGTTTTTGGGGTGTTACAGATATGTAATACCATACAAACACTTATATATAGGAAGTACCAGCGGCGTATCCACCATGCTTGTATCATATTACACACGCATCGTTACTTAATCACTTACTCAAACCAAACTACCAAAGTAAAATGTTCATGTCTAATGTAAATCATGTAATGTATAACCAATGTCAAAAGTGTTTAGGTGTCAAATGTAAACCATGTAATGTGTAACCAAAATGATATGTATGGCTAGTGAAAATGTATCAACTAAACCATATGCACAAGAACATAGTATTGAAGTAAAACTTGGTTTAAATCAAAGCTATGTTTTGTGGAAATGCATGATCAATGTAAATCATGTAATATGTAACCAAAATGATATGTATGGCTAGTGAAAATGTATCAACTAAACCATATGCACAAGAACATAGTATTGAAGTAAAACTTGGTTTAAATCAACGCTATGTTTTGTGTAAATGCATGCTATACTGATACGAACATCTATGTGGTGTTGTGAAAATGCATACATCCAAGCCTTGAGACTGCGGCGATAAACCCTTAAACAACTTAAAGGTTTATCTAAATTATGTATATCGAATTCGGTCATTCCTTTCATCCCCATACCCAGGATGTCCGGAACGGGAGTTGTCAATTCCTATGGTACCACTTCCTACTAACGAACGGCGTAGCTAATGTTAATGAATGTATTGTTCCATTGTAAACAACCCAAATGTCATAACAAAATGTAAGCATGTGATGAAAACGATGTACTAAGTATGCACGCAATGGACATACATAGCATAAAATGTAAATGTAAAACGATGTACTAAGTATGCACGCAATGGACATACATAGCATAAAATGTCAATGTAAAACAATGTACTATAATGTACTAACGAACATAGCAGGTATATGATGTGAAAACATGGAAAGCATGAAAGTAACAAGTAGGCACATGTGTTCCACCCCAAAACAGTTGGAAAACAGTAAAAGAGGGGTCTATGTACTCACTTGAGATTGCTCAGATGTCTAAAGATAACCACCAAGTAATGCTAGAGATCTCGGAATCAAACGGCACCTAATATAGGTAACTATGTTAATAAACCGGACCTAAATCGGAAGATCGGATAGAATGAGGTTTCGTAAACCAAACGAGTATGGAAACTCGTGTAATATGGTTTAACAAAGCCTACATACTAAAACGAAACTTAACCTAAGTGTTTACGACCCATTACGACCCGTTTAGGTAGCTTATGCTACTTTAACGCGTTGTTCGCGTGAAACGCGTTCAGACCGTCTAACTAGTCCTATGACAAGTGTTATATGCCTAAACATGTTACATAATCAGTTATGTGACAAAAGTTTAGGTTACATATGCTTAATTACCAATTATACATGAAAAGGGTATTCTGGTAATTTACCTAAGGCATATAAACTACCTATCATACAACTACTTAACGATGTGACCATAAGGTATAACCTCGGAAGGTTATTCCCTACACTATGGTCACCTAATGTATTTGGTCGGATCCTAATGATCGACCAAACTGGGTCGGGTTCGAAGGTATAAGCGATTTATTAGATCGCTTACCCTACGACCATAGACAACGTGGTAATCAGTAGGCATAGTCCCAAGGGACTATAACCAACGTGATTACACTCACGTTGCGAAGTTCAAACGAACTTCGCATTGACCATAAACTGGTCAATGCAGAAAGTCAAACAAAGTTTGACTTTCAGACTCGAAAGACTCGAAAAGCAATAAAAGAACGAAAGAATACTTACGAAGGGTCCCCGAATGCTAATCTCGATTCAAGAATCTCAGGTATGAAACAATGGTTTCAACTTAGAGTTTCTCAAATCAAAATTCTAGTGATTTAAGCAATGGGGGGCATGGGGTATATATAGTTTTCGGTCCACCGTTAAGATCGTTTCATGGAAACCGTGCTTTAATCGCATCCGTACAAGTGTCGGAACCTTATGGTGGCTAAAAATGGTTCTTATCAGCTGACTAAGCATGTGTGAGTGTGTGGTTGTGGATCAACCAGCTGCAATCTGCTGTTAAATGCAGTTAATCTGGTCAGGAAGTCGGACGCGGCCCGCTTCAGGATGTATATAAACTCAGGCGGGCCGCCTGGGAGTTGCAGATCAGAAATAAGTTTCAGAAATTACAGTTTCAGTCCCTGCATGTGTTTAAGGCCATTCCCGACACTTCTAAGGCCCGTAAAGCCAACTTTAAGGCCCTAAAATGTTGCCTAAACATTGTGGACATGAAACATGCTCAGAAATATGTCGGATGTCAGTTCGTTTGGCTGTACGAACGCGATGTTCGCTTAATTACGACGGAATGCGCACAAGCGCGAAAAACGATCCAAAATGCGCGACGAATGGATTTTTCTTATGCCAAACACTAAAATAAAATGTTTTAGTGCTTACATAAATTTTTGGATGTCCGGATGTATTCAGAACGTAAGTTATGCGTAAAAGTGCAAACTTGTGCACTTTTTGACACTTTTAGTCCCTGAATGACCCAAAAGTTTATTTTAGCACACCGAACCCCTCAAAGCCTATTTCTAAGCTATGTAGAGGATATTTAAGGTGTGTTAAACTTATGGTCATGTTCCGGAATGTCTGTTACAGTTTAAATTGGCATACTTTCGCAGTTTGTCAAGTTTAGTCCCTGTAAGCGAATTAACTTGTTTTTTTTTTTGCTATACCAAAGCCTTCAAAACTTATTTCTAAGTTATGTAAAGGTTATTTAAGGTATGTTAAGCCTATGTCACTATTCCGGAGTGTTTGTTGCATTAAACTGGTTATATTTACGCATCGGTGCGCGTATAACCTTCCAGAAAGCGATTTAGAGTTTGGAATTGAACAAAAATTGATATGTGCAATTGATACACATATTTTTACAAATCCCAAGTATGAAATATAATATTTCATTGGTTCGGTATTTGTTTGATGGCCGTGGAGGCACAGGTGTTACAATTTGGGCTTGTAAAGAAGTGCTTTCATCAACCTTATGGGCACCCGGGGCAATAGATTTATTACCTCGGGGAGTGTGCCACTGAAAATTGGTTTGAGCAATTTCCTCAATTTAATTGTATATTTCATTTGGGCGACGATTACCTAGGAGTCCCCCGGAGCTAGAATCAAGTGTTTGTCTTGTGTGTGGCAACAACCCATTGTAGAAAGTGGATACTTGTTGCCATACCGCAAGACCGTTATGAGGACACTTTCTTAGTAGCTCCTTGAACCTTTCCTAAGTTTCATATAAGGATTCCCCATCCTCTTGTGAATATGTGTTAATTTCAGTCATTAATTTAGCTGTTTTAGCAGGAGGGAAATATTTATATAGAAACTTTTGGGCTAGTTCATCCCAGGTGTTTACCGAGCCAACTGGGAGGGTGTTGAGCCAAGCCTTAGCTCGGTCTTTTAGTGAAAATGGAAACATTCGAAGGCGGATGGCGTGGTTTGATGCTCCATTGATCCGAAAGGTATCATATATTTCTAAGAAATTAGTAATATGTAGATGGGGATCCTCGTCCGCAAGCCCATGAAAGGTTGCAGAGTTTTGAAGCATTTGTATCAAATGCGGTCGAAGTTCGAAGTTATTGGCTTCGACATTCGGTGCATTGATAGCGGCGCCGAGGTTACCTACGGTGGGTCGTAGGTAATCCATGAGGGTACGTTGATCCGCCATTGGAAGTGGTTCCCCCGAAACTTTCTCTTGATTTTTAGCTTTAAGTCTTTTTCTGAGAAAGCGTTCGGGTTCTTCTAGAGGTTCTTTTATGTCTCTACTAGAACTGGAGCTCATACACTACGTAGGAAGTTCAAATGTGGCGCCTGGGTTCCGAGTCCTGCATAAAAAGACAGAAAAGAATGTTGGTCAGAAGGTTCACCACGGCCCCGTGCTCAGTGAACACGGCCCATGGTCGGAGGTACAGTGATTGTTTTCCGGATCCCTGTAACTGGGAGTTGGACACGGCCCCGTGTTGCACCGACACGGCCCCGTGCTCAGCTCTCTGTAACTCGGCCCGTGTCCGACCAGGCACGGCCCGTGCTGAGCTCTGCAGAAACTAAAAAACTAAGAAAAATCCTAAAAAAAATAGAAAAATAAGAAAAACGATTAGGCCGTTGATTCCTAACTTTCTTAAAATCCTTGTGTCCCCGGCAATGGCGCCAAAAACTTGATGCGTGTTAGGTGTATATGTAGGTTTAAGTATATTTTAAGCCCTTTTTCACTTTCTTTAGCCAAGTTTTAAATTTATAAAACACGATATTTACTAACACTAAACACACATATGGGCAAGTGCACCCATCGTGAGCGTAGTATAGTGTTGGTAAGATACCGAGGTCGTCCAAGGACACAAGAGCTTTTAGTACCGGTTTATCCTCAACGTCTAATCAAATCAAAAGTTTAGAAAAATGTTTTAAACTAAGAAAATAAAAACTAACTAAAAATGCTGAAAATAAAAATAAAAGAAAAACAGATAGACAAGATGAATCACTTGGCTCCGACTCGTGTTTAGTGTAACCTTTGATTATTTTCGCACTTTTGCACTATTTTAAGAGATTATCTTTGTTATTGTAGTAGGCCCCTCTTTTGAAGGTGACGTTACCCTCAACCCAGTAGTTTGAGTCAGCAAGGATACAATCCTAAAGGGTCGGACTATTGAAAGATAATTAATTAAGTTATAAATGCAAATTATGGTAGGACCCTCTTTTGAAGGTGACGTTACCCTCGGCTAAGTAGTCTGAGTCAGCAGGGATACAGTCCTAAATAGCCGGGTTATAGTATTAATAGTAGCTTACATATGAGGGGATCAAAGAGTTTGGACCCCCGCCATTCAATACCGTTAAGTATTGAAGGAGGTCCTACTAAATTTGACCCAGGTCCTTGCAGGATCTATACACTGAACAAGGCAAGACTTTTACCAAACCGTTCCCTTAACCCCCGACCAGGTAGCCAACATACCTCCATATAGACCGTGGAGATATGAATGGTGAAAATCTTTTATTTTATATAGACAGTAAAATAATGCCAAGACACCACGGACAAACGATAAGGAAAAATCACCTTCAACATAAGAAACTAGTTATTAAAGTCATTAATACAAAACCAAGTAAAAAGTGCGAAAAGATTAAAAATAAAAAGTATTACACTAGACACTTTGTCTTCACCAAGTGATGTAAGAGACTTAGGCAAACATGGCCTTGATTGTCAAGAACTCTTACGATCAATCTTGGATCCCGAGACGACTCACACACTCTATGATGGACAATGGATGATGGTGGTGGATGATGGTGTTATGGTGGTGGTGGGTGGTGGGTGAAGTGTGAGAGAGGTGGTGTGCCAAGGGATGGTTTGAGCTTGAGCCAATCACTCCTGTTTATAGGCTGAACAGAAGCTCGGGCACGGCCCCGTGTCCAGTGGGCACGGCCCCGTGTCCACATCCTTCTCTTTCTTCATTTAATGCAGCTTGTCTGTATTAGTTGACCACGCCCCCGTGTCCGCTGAGCACGACCCCGTGTGCAGAAGCATATCTGTACTATCAAGATTTGCCTAGATTTCGCGAATCTTATAGTTGACCACGGCCCCGTGTTCGCTGAGCACGGCCCCGTGGTGGGCAATAGAAGCTTCTACCACTTTGTCTTTTCTGCTGACTCTTGGGCACGCCCCCGTGCTCACTGAGCACGGGGCGTGTTCAGTCTTCTGTCTTCTTGTTTTGCTTGGGAAGATGCTGTCGTGGGGCTGGGCATGTCACGTTTGCTCCTTTTCTTGTATTTATGCTGGATTTAGCTGCCTTTTTGCTTCTTTTGTTAATTTGAGCTCATTTAATCCTGAAAATACAAAAGGAAGACAAAAGCACACTTTTTCCAATATTAGTACTAAAAAAGGGTTAGTTTTATGCCACAATTGATGTAATTTATATGTTGCATTTTGCACACATCAGTGATCATCCTAGATGTAAGGTTTGCTTCTGAAACACTATGTTTGTGCTTGAATTTCTAGAATAATGACTTTGAATGTTTGTTTAAGTTATTATGGTGTTTGAATGTTTGTTTTTAAAGTGTTGATTCTTGTTTGATGTTAGTCTAAACCATACGTTCTTGGTGGCATTGGCAATCGAGATATCATGGGAGGGATTAGGGTTGGATAATTGTCATTTGATCATCGGGTAACAAGCTCGCATTTTATAATCCAAATACTTGGTTCCCTTTCATCACAAACAGATAATCAAACACGAGCCATGTCTATGTGGTTCTTTCTAGTTGGACATAAACATTAGTGTGGATTAAAACCTGAAATCTAGGATGGTCGCTTGTTCCTAATCTGTTTTCAAAACCAACATTTGATTTGCAATCTAGTTTAATTTAATCTTAGCTCTTAAAACCAATAAATCCAAATTCTGAATTTACTTTTCTTGCAATTTAGTTAACTTTAGTAATATAGATAAACCATTTAGATAACACATTTTCCACAAACTCCCTGTGTTCGAGACCCAGTTACCGCTAACTATTAGTAGTATTGGATTAAATTTGATTGAGACTTCGACCTCACATCAACTCTCACTCTCCTCATTATTTTATGCGGCATCCAGGTGAAGGGCGAATACGGGTGGCGCCGGTTCGTCTTGGATAGGAAGCGAAGTTTTACCGATTATTCCACTGTTGTGCCTTCGGGCGGGTGGAGGTCGGGTTTCTGAGCATCTGGGAGAGCCAAGGGGCTGGCGACGGTCGAGTAGTCGACCTTGGCCACGACGTCCGGTGTCACACTGGTTGGCACGTCGTTCCTTGCCGTTAAAAAAACTCATTTGTACGCTCAAGAAGTCTTTATTTCTTGGGCCAAGTAAACGGCTTATAAGCTTCAAACTAATAGCTAGTAAACTTACAATAAAACAAGAGAATATATAATATAAGAAAAATAGAAAAAAAAATTGTTGAGAAATACCACACTAGTTATTAAGAGTAGCAGGAATATTTGATTTTCAAATTAATAGTCTAACTGTATTAGGGGTGCAAACGAGCCGAGCCAATACTGAGCTCGATCAGGCCTGAGCTCCAGCTTGGCTCGGTTCTGTTCGAGCTTTGTTTTCAAAGCTCGAGCTCGGCTCGTTGGTAGTTTCTCAAGCTCGATCTCGATAAGTGAAGCTCGCGAGTTCGATAAGTGAAGTTAGGTGTAGGCTCGCGAGCTCGATAAGTGACCGGGCTCGTTCACTAAAAAACTTAGTTTAGGTTCGGGCTTCGCTTGGCTTGGCTCATAAACAAGTTTAAATTAGCTCGGCTCATTTACCAGACAACTTTAAATAAGTGGTAAATGTTATTAAATATTAATAAAAACTCATATTACACTTAAGTCTCGACGAGCATGACGAGCTTCACACGTCAGGCTCGAGTTCGATAAAAAACGAGCTTCATTTTAGGCTCAAGTTCCACTCGGGCTCGATAATGCTCGCCTCGTTTAGAGCTTTTTCTCAAGCCGATCTCGGGTAGCTCGTGAGCCACTCGGCTCGTTTGCACCCCCTATGGGTGTGCAAATGGCGGTTCAGTTCGGTTTTTACCTTTAACCATATCCGTAACTGCTAGCTTCGGTTATCGAATTTCCTGAACCATAGCCATAACCGAATAACAGTTTGGTTAATCCATTATGAGACTCGGTTATGGTTCGGTTTCGGTTAATTAACCGATCTAATTTTGAACTAAAATTTTGTCTTACTTAAAATTGTCCTAATATAGATAAATTCTAAATATTGATATATTTTAAAAACATGTCTTATTTCATTTCAGTTCTATTCGGTTAATGTTCGGTTATGGGACACCTTTAACTATATCCATAACCGACTTATCGATTAATCAATATTTAAGGGTTAATCACATACTCATCACTTGTAAAATCACTAAATCAAAATCTATTACTTACCACATGTTTGTTAATGTTAGATGATGAGGATTCTTCATTAATGCATGAATTTGCCTTCAATTTCACCGTCAATTTCTTGTATTCAAGGTTTGTTTGAGGTCTCCTCTCCCTCTTGTGTATCGACACACATCCATACCCACACATAAAATGCAGAATATTATAAGGTTTCCCCCACTTGTCACTTTGGATCCCTCTAATATGAGCTTTTGTTTATTTACAATTACTCATCCATTTCCATCCATAGTTAACCCTTATATTTTTAACTAGGTTAAATAGCTTAGTTATTTTATTTTATGCCATAACATATGAAAACATACTTGCGAATTTAAAATTTGAGTTTTGGGTTATTACATAATATTTCTCTTTCAACCAATTAAAACTCATCACATTAACACAGTTTTGATCCCACACTCACAATTCACAATTCACAATTACACCCCTTTCATGGGATGTGTGGATACTTCTTCTAATTAGGTGATGTTGAGGTATTGCCTACTAGGCTACACTTTTTTTATACCCACCTAATCACTCTGGATGGTCTAATGGATTATGTTTTCAAGATTCTAGTTTACCATTATAACTACAATAAAGAAAAGTTTGAAGGAGCTTATAGTCTAACGGTATTAAGCTGTTGATAAGTTGTTTTTTTTCTCATATGATTTAGGATTCCAATCCCATGACACATAAGGTATATATTTAAAAGTAAATTATAAGATGTGTGAATTAGACAATAAAAAATCCATAATAAAAATAATAGTAAGATAAAAACTCAATTATCGATGCTTCATTTTGTACTAGAACTACCAAAGTTATTTGTATTTATTAGATTAAAGAATAAGAGAGTAACGTTAATCCAATTGTGTGGTGTATGATTGGTTCTCACCAACAATTTCCTCAAATCGATTAAAGTTATTGAACTTTAAAAAAAAAAAAAATTATTTTGTGGTTCCTGATGTGGTTTACCAACTCCTCATCGGCCCCCGTACCATATTGTCACATGTTGTGTGGGCCGGGGCCTCCACTTATTTTGTTCTGTTAACGGGCAACTATAGAAAGTCAAATACTACGAGCTTCCTATTTTATTCTTTTTTTTTTCTTCTTTTCTGGTATCATAAAAAAACACACGAGGTAGCTTGCTTAAAAAAACAAAATTAACTATCCTTTTTTTCAATTATAAAAAAATAAAAGAAATTAATATAAATGTAATGTTTATAGTTTCTTACTCACCTCTTCTAAATATGAAAAATTAGTTTTATTGTTTGTTTTACCTACATAACTATACATGTGTAAACCGCGTGCATGTTATGACAAAAGTAAATATATAAATAATAAGTTTAAAGATATTTCAGGTACATAAGTTATGCATGTGTATGTAAAAAGTACAAAATTAAAATATAGAGTAAACCTCAATTTTCGTCCCTGTGGTTTGCAGATTTTAACACTTTCAGTCCAATAGTTTATAAATCACATTTATCATCCATTAGTTTGCTGATTTTAACAGTTTCAGTCCATACTAATGTTAAATTTTAACAGTTTCAGTCCACACCAGTGTTAGTGGTGTGGACTAAAACTGTTAAAATCAAGAAACTAATGGACTGAAACTGTTAAAATCAGCAAACTAATAGATGATAAATGAAATGTTTAAACTATTGGACTGGAAGTGCTAAAATTAGGAAACCACATGGACGAAAATTGAAGTTTACTCTAAAATATATGAACCATTAGTTAAAGTATAAAATGGTTTAATTTGTTCACTGTGTTCTAAAATGTTTATATTTGTATTTTATATCATATTATATAGTATCACATTTATTACATTACATTCCATAAAGAATTAGATAACATTTAAATAATTATACGTTGTAATAAACATTTTTTGCTTAACATACTTGATTGGAGATATCCATTTTTATGTCTTCTCATGAAAATTTCGTGTTTTAAAATATTTTATTTCTATATCATATCATATTATATCACATCACGTAAAGAATTATATATGAACATTTAAATAGTTATATATTATAATAAATGTTTTTATTAAAAATTATCTAAGCAATTTAGTAATCAAATTTATGATCTAAGGTAAAGTGCTACTCGTTAATTGATGTGCTTTATTGCAAAAAAAAAAAAAAAAAAAACTATTATAATTGAATTAGTGAATATTAATGCTAAATGTCGACCCAAATACATGGTCTAAAATGCTAAATACTGCTCAAAATATCGGAATATAGCTTAGGATATCGAGATCAAAATAATAATTAAACAAAAGAGAACAATCGATTTAGCATAAAACCTCAAGAGACGACTATAAAAGTCATCTACAACAGTCAAAATCATTAAAACAATATAAAAGAATAAACAATATAAAAGATATAGCTCGAGAACTAGATCAATTGGTTGTACAAGAGACTCTAGAGTGAGTGATTGTGTGATTGCGAATGTGACAACTGCAAAATGAAACAAGTGTGCGAGAGTATATGTGAGCATACTGTGACCCCTAAAATGATCCCCCAACCTCTTTATTTATAGTAACAACTAACTATTTGATATCCCAGGGATAGTCAGAATATTTCTTTACGAACGTTGGGAACTTGGTCCACGGCTCCAACGGTCATATTCTTCAACAGAAAGAATGAGTCTTTAGCTTGACTTAGTCATATTTGATCGTCCTTGTACCACATTAATAACATGTGCGAAAATAGGTTAGTTACAAATAAGGAATATGTTCAGGATATCAAACCTATTAAACATCCCGGATGATCAGTCTTGGTCAGGAATATTGGTCGAAATATTCACCCATAACAATAAACATTGTGAAGAATGGTTTTCTGTTTAACATACTTGATTGGTGATATCCTTTGTTATCTCTTTTTATTCCATGAATGACGATTCTTTTTTAATTTTCCTTAGCTCCAAGATTTAAGGTCAAAAGGTTGTTACTTTGCTGATAGCTATCTAATAATTCTTATTTCATATTTCTTAGTCACGCACACACAGAAGTCAGAGTGTCTGACACAGTGGGGTCTGAAGAAGAAAGGGTCAACTCGAGATTTGACCGGGGATCGGCTGATGCTTTTAACGGATTCATCACCAGAACCGGCACTCTTCAATACCAGATGACGAGAGGTAAGTTTACATATGTTTCCGATAATGTTGAATTTAAAATGAGCAAAATCGACAGGTTCTTAGTGTGTGACACTTTTATGAGTTATTGCCTGCTTGCTAAGCTTGAGGTGCAAAAACGAGGCTTCTCAGATGTCACACCCCGATTCCCGTGGGCCCGGATGGGTATAGTCGTGACGGCTGGATAACAGATATCACATTATAATATTATGCAGCGGAAGTATAAGAGTAAAAATAATAAATTCAATAAAGCTTGAATGTATCAAAGTATTACATGCGTTCAGTACAAGCCCACAAGCGGTATCTAAATAAACAGAGCTTTAGACATCATAGGCCCGTATTCCCAGCCTATAATAAGGTTCGGTTCCTGCGGTTCAATCTTTTGAAAATACGTCAGCCAAAGCTGGTAAATACAATTAACTGACTCTTTGGAAAAACATTTTTTTGAAAAGAGTTTTATACATAGAGAAAACCCGTAGGTGATCTTTTAATATATCTTGGGATTTATTCTTGTTACCAGATTTACATACTTGATTAACCCATTGGGACGTCCGGACACGGTATCATTAACCCCCAATCATTTCAATTATCAAGCAGAACGGAATAAATCGGATTCTTACATTTTTGCGCAATCATAGGCGACTTACTTATGTAATACCCGCTCCAAGTGGCATAATTTCTATCCCAAGTTTAAAACTCAAATAAGTTAAGAGTATTTACCTTTTTGTTGGCTTCCAATCAACAAGATTATAATTTAGCAAAAAGCCGCAAGTCTAAGTACTATTGACCCAAGTCCGATTATCTGGGGGGTACTATAGTCTGGAATAAACAGATTTATTATCTGTTAGAATGTATACGGGCCAAAGGTAATCCCTTTAGATATGACCCGATACTTAAGAATAGGTTCGCTAGATTAAGCGTATACCGAATAGAATGTGGTTTAAACCCAAAAAGTACTAGGACTTGTATAATATGGGTAAACAAAGTACATTCTGGATTTTGAATTGAAAATGATAAGGTTAAACCCGTTTCGGTAAACTTACGTAAACTAGTTACGTAAGTCTAACCGTACACGTATAAGCGATAACGAGTAACCGGATGAGTCATGAACAAGTTCCATATGCCAATACACATTAAACAAGTTATAATATCGGTAGGATATCAACGTGTATGCCGGTTAAGGTTTTAAAATCAAACTATGCCTCATAAGGGCGTTTTGGTCATTTAGCGACGTATAAAAGGAACTTGCGTATAATCTGATGTTACGACCATAAATGTTACACCCCAACCGATGACGGAAACATCAGGGCGCGACACTGAGCGAAACAGATTGCCCAAGAGAAATTCAATAACAACTAAATTACCGGATAGTTAATATTATGTCCCATAACATAACCTATCAAGTAAATCAATTATTACAGACATAGATATCTCTAGGCAAATCATTGTTCTGATAACTCAAATTAAATAAATAAATTGTCTTTGTTTCTAGACTCTCCTACTCGATTCCACAAAGCAAGAGCAAGCAAGCAAAAGCATCCTAAACACCTGTCACATACGTTAAAATAAAGGTCAATACACATAGTGTAAAGGTGAGCATACAAGTTTAATAGTATACTAGAGTTCGAAATCGTTTACGCATAACCAGCATGAAACATGTAGCAAAGTGAAAGCTAGTAGGTTATTGACAATGAAATATGCACAGACGTGACTGCGAGTTGTAGAATGGGCAACACATATCCCCACTGGGACACGTGAAGTAAAGCCATTAACAACCCCTCTCCACGACAGGTGCTGAGTCCAAACTATAGTACTATCGTTGCTAAGGTGTCAGGCAACAATCACTGTGTTAACATAACATACAAGCATTTATCGAATAACACGTAACATGCAATAACGGTCAGCGTATGAATAGTGTTTGCGTTGTGTGTCGATTATGATTTGAATAAGTAACGTATGTAACACCCAAAAGTGCGTAAAACAAAAAGGGATCGAGTATACTCACAGATGATGGTAGCTACTAAAAACGATCTGTGTTAGATTGAAGGGAGCGCTAGAGTGAGCCTGATTACAGAACGAGTACATAAGCGAAGAACGGCGCGTAAAACGGTACAAAGTGAACCAAGTGACGAATGGTAATCCGCTCGGATGGCAATTCGAACGGATGGTGATCCGTTCGGATGGCGATCCGAATGGATGGTCATTCGATCGGATGGCAATCCGTTCGGATGGTCATCCGTTCGGATGGCCATTCGATCGGTTTGCCACTCGTTTGGGATGGATGTGTTTGTGTATGATGGCTTTGAAGTTTTCGTTGTAGCATTTTGAAAACAGAGAAGTATCTCTACCTTCAGGTCATTCGATCGGATGTCGATCCGTCCGGCGAGACCTTTCTTTGGAGAACGAGTTCACAGCAGGATTATCATTCAATCGGATGGTCTACCGATCGGATGTCAATCCGTCAGAACTGATGATCTTTGAAAATTGTGAAAAATGTTAAGTGTTAAAGTACAACTGCAATCCGATCGGATTGTCGTTCGATCGGATGGCGATCCGATCGGATGGCAATTCAATCGGACGGCAATCCGTCCCAACGAATCTGATCGTCTTGAACTTGATTATTTTTGAAAGTTTTTTGCGGTTTGCTCCAGACGGTATGACAACGTATTAAACAACGGAACTGTAGGATCGTATTCACGACCAAATGAGTCGATCAGAGACAATACACAACTGTTTGAGAGGCGGAAACAAACAAACAGTCTAGAATCAGTGTAGAAATGAGTAGAAACAGAGTATGATACTTAAAACAAGCTTCTCATTGATTTTAGACTTGAATACACGGTGAAAATCGGGCAGCACTTCGTTACACTTCACCTAATTTCGTATCAAATGAGAAGCATCACATACCTATATATAGGCAGCTAATTTCGCATGAAATTACAACTTGTAATTTCGTGCGAAATTACACAAGCTAATTTCGTACGAAATTACACAAGCTAATTTCGTGCGAAATTACTTCTAACATACATAAATTTACATTTTGACCCCTATACAAGCTACCGACATGACCTAGACATTAGACGTAGGCTATAGACATTATGCACCAACAAACTCCCCCTTGGATATTGCCGGAGTCTTCAGTCAGGTCTTCAGCGCTTTCTTTACAACGACTTGAACTTTTCTTCCCTCGGCTTAGGCTTTTTCATCAACAGCTTCCTAAGCTTCTCGTTCTCGTCAACCTTTTTCTTCTCTTCAGCAGCCATTCTTTGAAATACAGTATGTCTTAGCATGTTATCTCTATCTTCACGAGCCTTTCTTTCTCTTTCAGCCTTCAACGCTTCCTCTTTCTCAATCTCTCGCCACTTAGACGTCCATTTATTGTCAGCATTAATACCTTTTTGGAAGCAAATAGAGACAACTTTCTGAAATTGCATCGCCTGCTCTTTGTCTTCAGCTTTGTAGCAGATCTTGTTTACAAACAAACATTCAATGTCTTTTGCTGAGTAGTTGATAATCCACAACGGATCATACAAATGGATATGTCTAAGTTCATTTTCCACCTTGTATGTGATCACAGCTTCTGTTGACAAGCAACTATACACCCAGCACAAGAAACCTTTGTAAAACTCTTGCTCCATCTTTGGCAAAGGAATATTCTTTATTACTCTTGGCTTCTTGATTTGCAAAATCGTCTCTTCAATACTAGTCACTGGATCAACCCTCTTCACTTTCTTCGGTTGATGTGGCTTCCAGTGTTTGAAGTCTCTGAAAGCTTCAAATTTCATCAGACCCCAAATGGGTACATCATGCTTTCTTACAGGATAATCCAGAGTTCTAACTTTCGACAACTCTTCGACATCCCACCAAGGTAAAGACATAATGTCTTGAATATACGCGAAGTATTGAACACCATACTCTCGACGAATAGCATACGCGTTAACTTGTGGCAGAAAGCCCCAACTTATAATATCCCCCAGTGACACATCCCTGTCTCTCTTATAAAACTTGAGCGGACGTTTGAATTTTCTTTCGGTACTCTTTTTAAACCACTTCTTGCGTTCTTCATGCTGTGCATCTTTCGTTGTACCATCAAAGTTCTTATCTTTCAAACATTCAGCAACTTTCCTTCTCAATTCATCTACATTCTCTTGTCTGAAAAATTCAACAAGAGTTGGAAAATCAGAAGTATCAACATTCTCACTTTCTTCATCGCTGCAATCTTCAACCTCAACTCTATCATAGTTGTCTGCCTCATCAACATACTTGTACTGATACTCAGGTTGTTGATTCATATCAAACGTATTCAACTCTTCTTCAAAGTCAAACTTGAAGTTAGGATCATCAATACGCGTCATCTCGATAATATCAGCCATGGTGTAAGTATGCCTGATTTCTCCTTCTCCAACTTCAGGTTCAAGACGCAATATCAACTTTTCCTTTTTATCAACATTCTCATCATCAACGTTCTCCCCCTCACCCGTAGCATCCTCAGGTTCTTCATTTACATCATCATGAAGATAATCATCGATATTCTCTTCATTCGACGCTTCTGTTACTTTAATTCCTGTACCACCCTGTCCATCGTCATCATTATCATCATCACTGTGACTACTAGCAGAGAATACATCATCTGCATCATCTGTTTCAATGTCATCATCTTCCTCATCTTCCTCAACATCTTCCACATCATCAATAATATCATCAATTAACACACCCTCTTCAAATATAGCAGAAACTGCAGAGATAGGACGAGGATTCTGAATAGATGATTCAGAAACAGTAGATAGAACAATTGCCCTCTCAGAAACACCTTCAATACCTTTACCCTTATTTTTCATATCAGCTTCTAAATCAGCTTGACGTTTTGCTCTAACCTCCTCAATCTTTATTTCATCAAATTTCTGCTCAACAGACTTTCCAAGCAAGTTTTCTAACACTTTATTCATCATGTATATCTCGTGTTCTTTCATTTCTTTAGCAGCATCCAATTCTTTGTTCTTTAACTCAAAGTACTTGTTATGCTCATCTCTGCGTGCTTTCTCTTCTTCCAACTCTGCAACTTTAACTTTCAGAATATCAATCTCAGCTTGATCAGATTCAACTTTCTTTAACAATGAAGAATTTTCAGCTTCGACTGTCTTTACACGCTTCTCTAGTTTCTTCTCACGATCCAACAACTTCTTGTTCTCAACCAGTACTTCTTCAACTTTCTTTTCCAAACTCTTAACTTGCACATCAGTTACAAAATTGAAATCACCAATGTCTTCAAGAGTAATACCTTCCGGAACATTTGGAAAAGTTTTGTATCCAGAAGAACCAGGTGTAGTTTGGACAGGTGGTTGTGTAGATGGTGGTGTTTGAAAGATTTGCTGAGAGGTAACAATAGGTTGTTGTTCATGGGGAGGTGTAGCAATATGAATATGTGGTGGTGATAGATGTGGTGGTGAAATATGTGGTGGGGGTGATGGTGGTGGTGTAGGTTGTTTTGGTGGTGTAGGTGGTTTACTCGGTTCTTTGATTGGTTTCTTCTTCAACAAAACTTTCAACCTTGGTGCTGCCTTCAGAGTTACAGTTCTCTTTCTTGCAGATTGCTTCTTCTTACCACCAGATGATGGAGGTGTTTGAGATTCTACAACATGTTCAGGAGATGGATTGTATAACTCGTCATCTTTATCTTCTCTCCTCTTTCTCTTGAGCTTCTTTTCTTTTTCAATCTCAGCTCTAATTCTTTTCGCACGTTCTGTTTCATCAATTTCTTCATCAGACGAACTTGATGAGCTTTTATCTACATCATCACCTTCTTCATCACCAGCTGCTTTCTCTGGTTCAGCACTATAATCAGTAAGAGATTTCAATAAACTTTGCAGATTCAGGAGACAAATGAACATCTCCTTCAACATTAACTTCAACTTCCTCCTCAGATTCATCAACAAGCATAGTCTCAACACTTTTCTTTAAACGCTTTTTCTTTGGTTGAGAAGATGAACCCTCCTCTACTTGAACTTTCGAAGTTGCTTTCCTACTCCTCTTCTTTTTCTCTTCTTTCAAGAACCACTCGTTTCTTGATTCTTTGAAATCTGCAAGAATTTTCAACTCATTTGCATAACTTTTTTCTTTCATTTCTTTCTCATTTCTCCAGTTTTGATGATTGATTGGATCAGGATCTTGATAATTCTTATCTTTGATGAAACCAAAAAATTTAGCTTTCATCTTTGGCTCTGGATGGTTTGGGTGATATCTGGCCAATTGCTTCAAAGACTCATTATCCATATAGAATAAAACCAACAGATCGTTGTTTTCATCTTTTTCCAAATTCGGATAAGCGTGATCTAACATCATTTGAATAAATCGTGGATATACCCAAGTCTTGCTCTTTGAAGTGATATTTTCTACCATATAATGAAACACAATCTTTGAAAAATTATACTTCCTGTTTAACACGAGAGCTGTCACCATGTTCATTTGATAGTCCCTCATCACATCGTAACCTCATTTCCTGTGACTGAGAGCATGCAACACTGAATGAATAAGAAACTTATAAGACTTTGGAAAACACGCTTTCAAGTAGTTAGCCTAGTTTAGTGGACCATTGTAACCCATCCGCAACATGCATCCTTTTACCATCCTCTCTGGGAACTTTGTAGGAGAATTCTCATCATCCGGAAAGTTTATCACCTCTCGTACAAGCGCCTCTGAGATGATATTGGTTTTTCATTACCATTCAGTTCAACAATTGAATTTATTGTTTTGTGTTATTCGTTATACGTTGCGTTCTCCTAAAAACGTTCAATGTGCGAACCGAATACAAGATGTTGATTTGTCAAAGCTTTCTGTATCGGTAATCTTTCCATAAACTCCAAAATACTTGTGAATTCTGCCATCTTTGGAATCTTCTTATCATATACACAACAAATTTTGTGCAATGGATCGAACTGCACATTAGAAGCCTGAAAGAACAACAACATACAAGTTAACACTTGGAATAATTTTCATCAAAACACTACCTTCAAACGAAATACCCACATACGAAATTACATTTCATGCGGAATAACAATTTGAAGCGAAATCACATATGACAGTTTGAAGCGAAATTACAGATTGAAACGAAATCACATTTTCAAACGAAATCACATGTTGAAACGAAATGACATCTTGAAACGAAATCACAATTCAAACGGAATAACATTTTTCAAACGAAATACCTCAAAATTTCTCAAAAACTTTTCTGATGATGAAATTAATCATCTGGGTTTGTTCTATATCAAATTCCGAGCATACATGTCTGTTTTATTTTCAATTTTACCCAATAATTTGATCTAGATCTGAGTTCAAACTTTCAGATCTACTGTTTTCAAACGGAAACATGTTATACAGATCAAACTGAAGCCCTAAACAAGATCTATATCATATTCCGAGTTCATTACTATGTTAATCGATCATTTTATTTAACAATCAAACCCTAGATCTAAGTTATTTGTCCTGTTCAACGCCGACCAAACGAAATCAGTCAAATCTGGGTTAAAACAACAAGTTATCTCACCTTTCCCATGATTATAGTTGAGTAAACCAACTAAAATCAATATTTCAAACAACAAACGGGCAAAATAACGGCTTAATTTGATGAACACAGGGATTTCGTATGAAATCGCCTTTGATAGTGAACTTTGAAACGAAATAATAAGACTGAACCGTTCAAGCGAAATATCTTCACTATTTATAGACAGCCTAATTTCGTGTGAAATAGGCACTTTGACATGTTCAAGCGAAATCACGGTTCAAGCGAAATTATGTTACAAATGAAATTATCTTTTCAAGCGAAATCACTGTTTCAAGCGGAATGACTATTTCGTGCGAAATAGTCATTTCGTTTGAAATTGCACTTTTCAAAATTTCAATTTTTTAATCTTTTTGATATTTTACCGACACACCCAGTTAACCAAGTTCAAGTTAATGACCTTGGTCAACTGTTTAGCCTGCCAAGTCCAAGTTAATGACCCTGGCTGACCAGTTTATGAAGATGCTGATTTTCTGAAACAAAATAAGTTCAAGTTAATGAACTTTTAAACTTTCAAGCAATTACCAACACCTTTTCACATTTATCTGCTTACCCAACCCTCAAGATCCAGACTTGTTCAGCACATAGAGACTTTGATCATCAGATCCCCAACGTCCGTTGTCGAAAATAAGATGAAAAGCAAATCTTTTTGGATTTTTGAAAAGCAACAAACTGTACATACAATATTTTTGGTGAACGTGTTAGGGGATCATATCAGCTGCTGACAAGCTACAAGCACCGTTAAGCTTTAATTTCATATAAAGCATTAAACAATTCACATTGATTGTCGATATACTGATCCACTTAAATTTTCACACAATTTTCAATATGTTCAGGATACGAATTTAGTGTTTTAAGGCTTAACTTTTAAGAGTGTACCACCTCATAATATACTCCCGTATCCAGATCCCAATATTCAATCTTACAGGTGAATATACGTAGATGATATCTGTAAGGGTTAAATGCGAGGGCCATGAGAGCTCAGGCTATTGCTTTCGCAAAATCAGAGAGATGACGGCTTTGACTTAAGGTGTGTCCCCTTTGGGGATCTTCTTTTACAACAGCACATGATTAGCATTTTGCAATGTTTCATCATTTTTTATGCTGAGGGGAGGCTTATATTTCAAGCAGCATAAAGTATTCTCCGGGGACTAGGCCATTGCTTCCGCAAAATCAGAAGTCCCGGGATAATACCCCAGATATCACTAAGTATAAAGACCTAGTATCTCAGAAAGAGGGATTTTTCAAACAAGATTTTGGGGGTTACCCATATATCCGAGAGATGTTCCCCACGTAAAAGCAAGAAATTTAGGTTTATATCCCGAACAAACCTACTAAATGTGTAAAAACCTATCGGCATATCATCTGTAAGACTGCTTAACACATTTAAACTTTACATATCTTTAGCGTACTGCAACTGTCTAGCTGATGTACTATCATTTCCCCTTTTTACACAAACTCTTTTTGACTTTTTCAATGTTTTTGGATTTTGACATTTTATCATGTTTTTGTATTTTCTGCAAACTTTCTCCCCCTAAAAACAAAAAAATATTTTTGTGTTTTTGGTTTTATCAAAATCAGAAAATAAACTGTACAAAAACTTGACAACACGACGTGGATCACATCAGATCGCCGTCCTCCTCGGCTTCACATTCAACAACCCTCCTAGAAAACAAATTTTTCATCCCATTTAATTTCAAAAGATAATTAAATCTCTTTTTATCAAACGGTTTGGTGTAAAAATCAGCTTTCTGTTCATCGGTGTGTATATGTTCGATTCGAATTAATTTCTTCTCGTGACAATCACGGATGAAATAATGCCGAATTTCAATATGCTTTGTTTTAGAATGGTGAACCGGGTTTTTAGTTATGTTTATCGCTGCCTCATTGTCCACATAAATGGGTGTATCCAAGAACTGCAAACCAAAGTCTCTCATCTGCTGCTGGATCCAGAGGATCTGAGAGCAACAGCTGGAGGCCGAAATGTATTCAGCCTCGCATGTAGAGAGAGCGACTGAGGTTTGTTTCTTGCACTGCCAGGTGACAAGTCGAGTTCCAAAGAACTGACACCCAGCAGTGGTGGACTTAGCATTTTGCTTGCAGCTACCAAAATCTGAATCAGCATAACCTGTGAGTGAAAAGTCACCCGACTTAGGATACCACAAGCCGGTGCTTGGGCAGCCTTTCAAATACCGTAAAATGCATTTCACGATCGTCAAGTGTGACTGGTGTGGGCTGGACTGATATCGGGCGCATAAACACGTTGGATACATGATATCCGAGCGAGAAGCAGTAAGATACATCAAAGATCCAATTATCGACCGGTAACATGTCTCGTCCACTTTCTCTCCACTCTCATCTGGACAGATTCCGTGATTTTGAGCCAAAGGGGTTGAAGTCGGAGTAGATTCAGACATGTTAAACTTCTCCAGAACATCGTTCACGTATTTGGTTAGATGAATGAAAATTCCTTTGGGCATTTGATCCACCTGTAGCCCTAGGAAGAACTTCATCTCCCCCATTGAACTCATTTCAAACTTTCTTTTCATCACTATCTCAAACTCTTTACACAAATCATCATTTGTCGATTCAAAAATGATATCGTCGACATAAATCTGCACGATCAATAGATGCCCTGCAACCTCTTTGGTAAACAACGTACTATCAACCGTCCCTCTGGTGAACCCGTTGGCCAGCAGATATTGGGAAAGCGTCTCGTACCAGGCTCGCGGGGCCTGGTGTAATCCGTAAAGCGCTTTATCCAGAAGATAGACTTTGTTTTTGTGTACTGGATTTGTGAACCCCGGTGGTTGTCCAACATACACTTCTTCTTTGATTTTACCATATAGGAATGCAGATTTCACATCTAGTTGGTAGACTTTGAATCCTTTCCAGGACGCGAATGCCAGGAAGATTCTTATTGCCTCGAGTCTAGCAACAGGTGCATACACTTCCGTGAAGTCAATGCCTTCTTACTGACGGAATCCCTGTACTACCAATCGTGCTTTATTTCTTACAATCAATCCTCTATCATCCCTCTTGCATTTAAAGACCCATTTTGTCTTTATCAGCTTCTGACCTTCCGGGAGATCCACCAATCTCCAAACTCCAAGTTTCTCGAACTGTTGCAGCTCTTCCTGCATAGCGTTTTCCCAGCTTTCTTCAGTTAAAGCTTCTTTATACGTTCTTGGTTCAACCTGAGAGATGAAACATTTTAGTGAGAAATCAACTTGTAAAGGAGCAACAAATGTATAAAAACATGTAAGAGCTCTGTTGATCTGATCCCGCGTTTTTACTCCACTCTGAAGATCACCAATTATCTGATCTGAAGGATGATATGACAAAGTTCTTGGCATAGCAGAGTCAGGCAAGCTCACTTCGGATTGCAAGTTCGTAATATCTTGATCACCGGTGTGATCCTCAGCTTCTGTCGTTGCAACATTTGGTTCCTCGTCAAAAATCGGACCGTCTTCCGATTCTGAGTCGTCAGAATTATCAAACGTTAGAGCTGGTTCCTCTGGGGGTTCATGTGTCGTTCCACTTAGACCTGCCTCGTGATCGTTTATACCACTTGTAGGATTGCTTATACCCACGTCGGGCTGAGAAACTACCAACGGTCTTGGCACCTGATCTTGTGACATAGATTGTTGACGTTGGTATAGTAAAACGAGTTCCTCTATGCTTGGCTCAGTCGGCAGTTGTAAAGACTCCCAGACTTTGTCGTAATCAAACAAAAATCTTTGTCCGGGAAGTTGTGGTGGAGCAGTATGCTTCTGACAATCAACATGCTGAACTTGAATTATCTTCCCCAGGCATGGTACGAACACCCTCTTGAGCGGACTCGCGTAACCTACAAAGAAACCCTCATTACTTTTTGTCACGGCCCCCGACCCGGTTTGACCCGTTTCAGGAGCCGCGGGACAGAAAATCCTGTGGTATTTATTTAACAGCGGAAGTTTTCTTCAGGATCTTTTTAAAACTGAAATTTTCCCGATTATTTTATTTCACAACTCGGGATAAAACCCAGGTAATTTACAATCATATGATTTCACTGAGAAATCTTTATTTTACAAAACATGTTTCTTTATTTTATATTGAGCCACTTCCTTAAGCTTGTAGTGCTTCATGGCACTTTTTCTGGATCACAACAGATTACCTGAAACATGTTTGAAAAAGGTTTTGTTAGCGGGAAATACTGGTGAATCATTCTATTTACTAAAATGACACATTTTTTATAATTTACAGTATTAAGAGCGATTACAATGTTTCCTGATATCAACCAACTACCCACGGTATTTGTCACTCGACTCGTTTCTGTGACTATGGTCATATCACTATTGGGTCCTGTCACCCAATAATGACGTATATCACTAATTAGGCTCGCCCACCTAAAGTGATAAAACAGCAGTAATGTGCACAATACTCCACATACCGGCTGTAATTTGGTGACTACAAAGACTTAATCCCTGTAATTATAACTTTAAAAATATTTAAGAATTTATAAAGCACTTTGATAAAAAGAGAATGACTCACATTGCAGATTTATTTGAGCAGAGCCTAGCCTACTGATTAGCCTTCTAACCTAAATTTAGTAACATGCATATGAACTCGGTTAGTAACTAATACAGCATTTACGATAGCTCACGAGATTAACACCTTCACAACGAATGACAAAGTGAGATACTTAAACATCCATCGAATTAACGACGAATGACAAAGCATAACCCTAATGTGGGCAGCACTTAAACATCCATCGGATAGTTTTAATCGATCGGACATTGAATCGTAGCAGCGATCGAGTTAATACCCGGTATCGGAGCAACGCCTCGCTAATATAATTGCTATTTTCGACTTTAGAGTACTGAAACTTCGTTTTTAAAACTTTGTTTCGACACCATCAGACTGTGCATGCAACGAGCTATTTATAGCTGAAATTAAGGCCTTACGCGGCCCGCGTAAGCCTTCGGCTTACATTTACGCGGCCCGCCTGGCCGCCCAGTCTACGAGTAGGGTTGACTAGTCATACGTAGGTGCACCAGATGGACGACATGTGGCACGGTTATGCTTATCCGGTCAACCCAGTATTGACGCGGCCCGCGTAAGACATGTATTGTCTTTTACGCGGCCCGCCTGAGACCCAACATTTTGTTTTTCTTGGTTTTTAATATGGTTTAGGGTTTCAGGGGTCCGGGTTTGAACTTACGGGTATTCTTACGACAATTTTGAGAGTCCTTACATTCTCCCCACCTTATTTAGAATCTCGTCCTCGAGATTCCTTGGAATAAGTGAGGATACTTTCGCTTCATTTCCGATTCCAGCTCCTAGGTGTATTCAGGTCCTCTCTTTGAATCCCACTTGACTTTGACAACTACTAACCGTTTGTGTTTGAGAAATTTCACCTTTATATCTTCGATTTGAAGAGGTTTCTCAACAAATTTTAATTTTTCGTTTACCTCTATATCTTGGAGAGGTACTACCAAAGATTCGTCTGATAGGCATTTCTTGAGGTTGGATACATGAAATACGTCATGTACTCCAGCTAACTCTTCTGGTAGTTATAAACGATAAGCAACAGGTCCTATACGTTGGATTACTGGGAATGGTCCTACGTATCTTGGACTTAGCTTTCCTTTCTTACCAAATCGAACTATTCCTTTCCAGGGTGAAACTTTCAATAGTACTTTGTCTCCAAATTGAAATTCAAGTGGCTAGAGTCGATTATCTGCATAACTCTTTTGACGATCTCGAGCAGTCTTTAGTCTTTCCTTGATTTGAGAAATTTTGTCGGTGGTCTCTTGCACTATCTCGGGACCTGATAATTGACTTTCTCCTATTTATGCCCAACAAACTGGAGTTCTGCACTTTCGTCCGTACAGAGCTTCAAATGGGGCAGCTTCAATGCTTGAATGATAACTATTGTTATAGGAGAATTCAATTAATGGTAAGTGGTCATCCCAATTTCCACCAAAATCTATCACACATGCTCTGAGCATGTCTTCCAAAGTTTGGATCGTCCTTTCACTTTGTCCGTCTGTTTGTTGATGATATGCAGTACTTAAATTTAGTCTAGTTCCCATGGCTTCTTGGAAACTTTTCCAAAAATTGGAAGTGAAACGACTATCCCTATCTGATACAATGGAGAGTGGAACTCCATGTAAAGATACTACTTCGTCTACATACAACTTGGCTAACCTTTCCATACTAAAGGTTTCTTTCATAGGTAGAAAATGAGCTGATTTGGTTAATCGATCCACAATTACCCAAATCGCATCACTACCTTTTCTGGTTTTGGGTAACTTAGTAACAAAATCCATTGTTATGAGTTCCCATTTCCATACATGCATTTCTAATTGTTGAAGTAGACCCGAAGGTTTCTGGTGTTCTGC
Organism: Helianthus tuberosus; assembly: GCA_030545235.1. NCBI lineage: Eukaryota > Viridiplantae > Streptophyta > Magnoliopsida > Asterales > Asteraceae > Helianthus > Helianthus tuberosus. The sequence continues at coordinate 57,781,259 of CM060406.1, forward strand.
CTTAACTTGTGAACAAGTAAGACACTTAGAAACATATCTAGCTATATCCTTTTTCATTCCTATCCACCAGAAATTATTTCTTAAATCTTGGTACATCTTATTGTTTCCTGGGTGTATTGTATACCTAGATTTATGGGCTTCTTCTAAAATCTTTTCTCTTAAATCTCCTTGTTTAGGTACCCAAATTCTTCTTTTGTGGAATCTCCAAATTCCATCAGCTCCTTGTTCTAATTCTTTTATTCGTCCCTTCATTCCTTCAGCAGCATCCTCTATTGCTGTTTCTTGAACATTCTTCAGTTGTTCCATTAAATCTAATTGTAAATTTAATCTGAGAGTACGAACTCGTCTTTGGTTCTCATGATACTTACGACTTAAGGCATCTGTAACTACATTTTCCTTTCCTTCGTGATACTGAATATCACAGTCGTAGTCACTTAAGATTTCCATCCATCTCCTTTGCCTCATGTTTAACTCTTTTTGCCCAAATATGTACCTTAAACTTTTGTGATCCGTATAAACAGTAAATTTACTCCCATAAAGATAATGTCTCCAAATCTTAAGGGCAAATATTACAGCTCCTAATTCTAAATCATGAGTCGTATAGTTTTCTTCGTGCCTTTTCAATTGCCTTGATGCATATGCAATTACCTTCTTGCGTTGCATCAGCACACATCCTAATCCTAGTTTTGAAGCATCACAGTAAACTTCAAAATCTTCGGTTCCTTTTGGCAAAGCTAAGATTGGAGCATTTGTTAATTTCTGCTTCAAGATCCTAAAGGCTTCTTCTTGTTTAGGTCCCCATTCAAACTTAACAGCTTTACAGGTTAGCTTAGTTAAGGGTACAACTATCTTGGAAAAATCCTTAATAAACCGTCTATAATATCCGGCTAAACCTATAAAACTCCTAATTTCCATTGCGGATTGCGGAACCTTCCATTTGGTAATTGCCTCTATCTTAGCAGGATCTACGTGAATACCTTCATGATTCACCATGTGACCTAAAAATTGCACTTCCTTTAGCCAAAATTCACACTTCGAGAATTTGGCATAAAGCTTTTCTTTTCTTAACAAAGTTAAGAGTGCATGCAAATGCTGATAATGCTCATTCTGACTTTTGGAGTAAATAAGTATATCGTCGATGAAGACAATTACAAATTTATCCAAATACGGTTTACAAATCCTATTCATCATGTCCATGAATGCTCCAGGTGCATTCGTTAATCCGAAGGGCATGACTGTAAACTCGTAATGACCATACCTAGTTCTGAAAGCAGTTTTAGGTATGTCTTCTTCTTGTACCTTTAATTGATGATATCCAGAGCGTAAATACATCTTAGAAAAATATCTAGCTCCCTAGAGTTGATCGAAAAGATCATCAATCCTAGGTAATGGGTATCGATTCTTAATTGTAACTTTATTCAATTCCCTATAGTCGATACACATTCGCATCGAACCATCCTTCTTCTTCACAAACAACACTGGTGCTCCCCACGGGGATGAACTAGGTTGTATGAAACCTTTACTTAGAAATTCATCTAATTGCTTTTTCAGTTCTAACATTTCTGTAGGTGCTAACCGATAAGGTGCCTTGGATATCGGTGTAGTTCCTGGAATTAGATGAATTCTAAATTCTACTTCCCTATCAGGTGGTAATCCTGGTAATTCTTCTGGGAATACATCTGGGTATTCTGAGACTACAGGAATCTCCTTAAGTTCTTTACCCTTAGTACTAATGATTATTGAAATCATATATACTATTCCTTGCTTTTGTTCATAACTAGCAACTTTCATTACTGATATGAACTTCATGGGTTTACGTGGTTTATCTCCCGTAATCATGATTACTTCCCCAGTAGGTGTTTGAATCTCTATAGAATTTTTTTCACAAAGGATTCGAGCATGGTTGGCTACTAACCAATCCATTCCTAATACAACATCGAATTCGACAAATTTCATAGGTAACAGGTTTGTAGAGAATTTATGACCTGAAAGTTCTATATTTCCTTCCCGCAAAACCCTATCTATTTTAACAGAATTCCTATCTGCCGTTTCGACTGTAAAAATCTGCCTAAGGTTGGTTAAGGGTAATTTAAGAGCTTGGCAGAATGAAGTATTTATAAAACTTTGGTTTGCACCAGAGTCAAATAATACTTTTGCGTAAACATTGTGAACTAGGAACGTACCAGCTATCACATCTGGAATAAGTTCTGCTTCTTGAGTAGTTAACTGGAAGGCTCGAACATTCTTCTTAGTAGCTCTATCAGCTGGCTTGGCTTTATTGTCTGCTGGTTTAATCAATTTAGGACATTCTGTTTTGAAATGCCCAGTTTCTCCACAGTTAAAGCAGATTATGGTTTTCTTTCTGCAGTTTTCTTCACGATGTCCTACAGCTTTGCAAAAGTTGCAGGTTATATTGCATCTTCCATAATGTTTCTTTTTGCAATTCCTGCAGAATTGAGGAATTGAGGATTGCCCTGTTCCTCTTTTCTTAAAGTTACTACTATTACCCACACGAAATCCTTGGGTAATTTTCTGAGCCAGTTCCTTCTTCCTGTTTTCATCTCTTGTGCGCACCAGTTCATCAGTTAGGGTATTAGCTAATTCTACAGCATCGTCAATAGTGCGAGGTCTCGCAGCTTTAACGATATTACGGATTTCGCTAATTAATCCCCAAATATATCGAGAAATGAGTACCGGCTCTGGAGAAGCCAGCGTTGGTACCACTCTAGCATATTCGAAGAATGTCGAAGTATATCCTCGACAGTCTACACCCATCATCCGATGGTTTAGGAACTTATTTGCCATTTGTTCTTTTTCGTATTCGGGACAAAATTTTCTTTCTATAAGATTCTTAAATTCTTCCCAGCTCATGGCTTAGGCCATATTTCTTCCTTTGGCTTGAAGTACTGTATTCCACCATTCTAGCGCCCCTTCTTTGAAAAGATTTGACGCGTACATGACCTGATCATCCTTGGCACATTTACTTATTGTAATCACTGCCTCGGTTTTCTAGAACCAACGCAGTGCCGCAGTCGCCCCTTCATTGCCTGCAAATTCAGCTGGTTTACAAGCAAGAAATTCTTTGTAAGTGCAACCAGGTGTTACAGCTTTCATTTTCTTAGGGAGCGGAGCTTGCCGTGGTTCATTATCATGATTAGTATGATTACCGCCTCCATTTACGCTATTACTGAAGTTAATTTCAGAAATACATTTGCTGGGAATTATTTGTTGAGGTTCAACAGGTTTCTGAGCAGCAGCAAGTATTGCTGGAATAGCATTGGCTATCCCTTGAGCAACGATATTTTCTATATCTTGCCTAGTCATAAATTGATCCTCTGGGTGTTGTTCAGAATGGTTGACCTTATTAACTGGTTCATTATTAGCATTTTCCATCTGATAATTAATATATATATATATATAATTTATTAGTATCGAATAAATAGCAATCATACACAAATAATCATATAAATTTCACAACACACATATAGCCAAAACTATCGATTTCTCGATTCCCATTTTTATATTTTATAATATGCGTCATTACACATCTTTATCTTACAAAGTTTTATTTTATAGTTATTTTACAGACTATATTCTACTTATTTATTTTACAACCACAGTTTCACATTCTCACACCACATTATCCCTCGTCGGTTGATATTTCAGTAACGGCGTTCCCTCTCATCGTACTTCCAGGAGATCTGTTCTCCTACTTCCCTGATCCTATTTCTGGCATCCATCAGCTCCTCGCCAAAGTGGCGGAGTTCAGCTAAATTCTCATTGCTCATCGGTGGGTTTGGTATAGGTTCTGGGTCGAACTGAGGGAGAAAGGAATAAGGACTGTTGAGAAGGTTTTGGAACTGCCAATCATTAGTCCACCACTCATCCATTCCTAGAGGTTGGGTGTGGATTATGGGTTCTGGGATTGCTGGTTCCAAGTTTATAGGGAGTTGATTTTCAACAAGATAAGAGTAGAAATTATTATTGACAGGCCTGACTATATCACAGCTTGCCAATGCGCGATCTAATTCTTCCTGAAATGGTAACTCCTCAATTTTTCTAGAGCTTTCCCTAATTTCTAGCTGGGTTTGCCTAGAACCTTCCCCAAACTCCATTTCCATTTGCCTAGAAATTTCTCCGAATTCCATTTCCAATTTCCTAGAATCTTTTCTGACTTCTATCCCCTTCCCTTTATCTAAAGGATTTTCTATTTTAGGAAGTCTCTTAGCTGGCTTTCTCCTACGTACACGCCTCCCCCATACAAATCTCTTTCTTTTCTTAGGTTTTGGCTTTTCCCGAGGTGGAGCGTTGAATTCCATAGGTTCTTCTATGTCTGGTAAATACCTATTGAAATCTCTGGAAACCTCTATTTTCACCGGATAGAGATTTAGGTTTTGAAGAGCTTCAGACAAGTCGTTCATGTTGTTTAGCATATAATCAAAATACACAAAATGCTAAGTTAAAATTTTATAACAAAATTTTATGGATAACCTTTAAATATTATTGCATACCGTGTAACTAATTTAATACAAAAGACAACTAATAATTAAAACATATTAGGATTTACAGTAAACTTATTTATTTACTGGATAAGGTTTCTGGCTTTGTAGGTGATAAAGATACTAAAACTTGATTTAGGTATTTAAAGATTTGCATTTACTGCTACAGTAGCTAGCATATAGAGATCTGCCCATTTTTCATCTAACTTGTCTTCCCATGGTGGTTTACTGGTTAATTCCTGGGTTTCCTGTTTAACTTTCTTTTCTCGGGATTTCTTTATTTTCTCCTGACTTTTCCTAATAATCAAACTTCTTTTATCAGGAGAAAGTGGTTCCTCATAGTGTGCTTTACGAACAAATATTCCTTCATCAATATTTGTTGGGTATTTTGAGGATTTTGTTTGGGATGAACTTCCCTTGTCGTTGGAAGACCTATCTAATTTAAGATAGATGTTTGAAAGCTTTTGCTTACCCATACTGTAAACAATTATTCAAATAATAAAACACATAATCATAAAATGAAAATCAAGAAAAATTTAAGTATTTCTAAATACTTAATAGGCTTAAATCAGTGGCTCTGATACCACCTTTTTCTGTCACGGCCCCCGACCTGGTTTGACCCGTTTCAGGAGCCGCGGGACAGAAAATCCCGTGGTATTTATTTAACAGCGGAAGTTTTCTTCAAGATCTTTTTAAAACTGAAATTTTCCCGATTATTTTATTTCACAACTAAGGATAAAACCCAGGTAATTTACAATCATATGATTTCACTGAGAAATCTTTATTTTACAAAACATGTTTCTTTATTTTATATTGAGCCACTTCCTTAAGCTTGTAGTGCTTCATGGCACTTTTTCTGGATCACAACAAATTAATGAAACATGTTTGAAAAAGGTTTTGTCAGCGGGAAATACTGGTGAATCATTCTATTTACTAAAATGACACATTTGTTATAATTTACAGTATTAAGAGCGATTACAATGTTTCCTGATATCAACCAACTACCCACGGTATTTGTCACTCGACTCGTTTCTGTGACTATGGTCATATCACTATTGGGTCTTGTCACCCAATAATGACGTATATCACTAATTAGCCTCGCCCACCTAAAGTGATAAAACAGCAGTAATGTGCACAATACCCCACATACCGGCTGTAATTTGGTGACTACAAAGACTTAATCCCTGTAATTATAACTTTAAAAATATTTAAGAATTTATAAAGCACTTTGATAAAAAGAGAATGACTCACATTGCAGATTTATTTGAGCAGAGCCTAGCCTACTAATTAGCCTTTTAACCTAAATTTAGTAACATGCATACGAACTCGGTTAGTAACTAATACAGCATTTACGATAGCTCACGAGATTAACACCTTCACAACGAATGACAAAGTGCGATACTTAAACATCCATCGAATTAACGACGAATGACAAAGCATAACCCTAATGTGGGCAGCACTTAAACATCCATCGGATAGTTTTAATCGATCGGACATTGAATCGTAGCAGCGATCGAGTTAATACCCGGTATCGGAGCAACGCCTCGCTAATATAATTGCTATTTTCGACTTTAGAGTACTGAAACTTCGTTTTTAAAACTTTGTTTCGACACCATCAGACTGTGCATGCAACGAGCTATTTATAGCTGAAATTAAGGCCTTACGCGGCCCGCGTAAGCCTTCGGCTTACATTTACGCGGCCCGCCTGGCCGCCCAGTCTACGAGTAGGGTTGACTAGTCATACGTAGGTGCACCAGATGGACGACATGTGGCACGGTTACGCTTATCCGGTCAACCCAGTATTGACGCGGCCCGCGTAAGACATGTATTGTCTTTTACGCGGCCCGCCTGAGACCCAACATTTTGTTTTTCTTGGTTTTTAATATGGTTTAGGGTTTCTGGGGTCCGGGTTTGAACTTACGGGTATTCTTAGGACAATTTTGAGAGTCCTTACATTCTCCCCACCTTATTTAGAAGACTCCGTTCCATTATCGCTCCGAATTCTTCTGATTGGAACTTTGTACAGCGTTTCCATCTTCTTGAATAGAACCATTAACGACTCAAAAGTTTGATCTTTACTTTCCATACACACTACCCACGAAAACCTTGTGAAGTCGTCAGTGATCACAAGACAGTACAAATCTCCACTTAGGCTTTTTACATTAACTGGCCCAAAGAGATCCATATGGAGTCTCTCGAGCGATACTCTGATTGAATTCAGCAACTTCTGTGGGTGTGTCTTTTTGGTCTGCTTTCCCTTCTTGCACTCTACACAATCATCATTCAAATGAAAATTTTTCAAATTTACACCCTCTAAAAGATCATTGTGCACAAGAAAATTCATTTTTCTGACATGAATGTGACCTATCTTTCGATGCCACATTCTGCACACTTTTTCAGTCGCTTTTGATTTTGTCACAAAACATTGTTTCTGATGATCTGTTGTTGTTGCGACACTCATATCCAGGACATACAAATCGTTTTCCCGTGGAGCGCGCATCAACACCATGTCCTCAGGAATTTTAAAACTAGGTTTTATGATTAAACACTCATTTTTAGTAAAATGTACTGTAAAAGACTTGTCACAGATCTGTGATATGCTCAACAGATTGTTTTCAAGTTCGATGATATAGTTCACTTTTTCAAACGACACAACTCCATTTGTCAGAGTTCCTTCACCAACTATTCTGCCACCCTGATTTCCTGCAAATCCAACATATCTTCCGTTGATAGATTTAACGTCATAGAGCAAAGCCAACATTCCCGTCATATGCCTTGAAGCTCCGCTGTCCGTGATCCACTTTGAGATTATTGACCTCGGAAGCCCCTGCATACATCACAGAAATTTATTCAAACAATGAAGCCCATGATTTCTTTACTTTTGGAACACTACCAAACACAAGATCACATGACACATCAACTTTCGGAATGTTAAAAATGACATTTGGAACAGCAGATTTGGATTTTGGTTTTGAATCTCCCTCCTTAATTGGTGGGAATTCCTCAAGCAACTTGTCTAGTTCAAATTCAAGTTTTTCAACATCATTTTCAAAAACTTTTGATTCAGATTTCAAAACATTTTCCATCTTCTTCTCTTCAACTGATGGTTTTGATTTTGCCACCCATGATTGATTTTCAAAAATTTTTGTTTTTGGATAAACCTTTGAAATCTTTTGGATTTTCAAAGATTCGCCAATCTCAAAGATTGATTTCGGCTTTTCCTCGGTCTTCAAAGATTCACCTCTTTTCAAAATACAAACAGAGGAAACCATTGGTGTTTTACCCTTAACATCAGTTGGAGTTTTACCCTTAACATCATTTGAAGTTTTAGGTTTGGGTTTTTGGAAAACAGGTTTTTCAATCTTCTTCACACACTGCTTGGCCATGTGACCAATTTCATTGCAGCGGTAACAAATTCTTTTGTTATACTCCAAAAAAGTTGATTTGTAAGTCTCTTCTCTTAACTTTTTAGCCGCATTAAAATCGTCAATGGCTTTTTGACTGAAAATGTAATCTTTTTCAGCATCAACACTCGGACCAGCAACAAACGCATCACTCATCTTTTCTTTTGGCTTGACATTCTTCTTAGCCATTTTCTTATCAAAACCAATACCTTTGTTTTTAAAATTGTTACCATTTCTTTTGTTAAACCCATTTTTACCCACCCAATCCTTTTTCCCAGGGTTGTTCGGTTGTTGTTTCACAAAAGATTTTTTAGGTTTTGAAAGAAACTCGTTATTGTTAACCTCACAAATGTAAATCTCCACAAGCTTAAAAACTTTTTCAACATTTTGCATGTTCGCATTCTAGATTGGATACTCAAAATCAGAATAGAGTTTGTCAGTTCCGGTCATTGTGTAAACCACAATGATCGAATCATCATTCGCAACTTTATCTGATTTTGGTATGAACTTGTCTAAGAAGTTACCATCTTCTTCAGAATCAGAAATGGAGTTTTCAAGATGAGTTTTCACAGTATCAAACTCCGAGTTATCACTTTCTTCATCTAACACTTGGTCAACAACGGTTTTGATCACCTGTGACTCATTATCAGTGTCGGACGGAGAAAATGTAACATCAATATTCTCAGGCAACTCATTCTCCACGGTTCTCAATTTGAGATTCAATGCAGATTCCACCCCATCTGGATACTTTTGAGTGTAATGATTCCACATTGGAGGTGGAACACTTTTGAAGACAGGTTTCGCATCAGGTTGTTTCAGAACAATTTGATCAATAACATATGATGAAGCAGTATAACTCATCAGTTTCTTATCAACTCTTTCGGTTTCAATTTTCATTAACTCAAGTTCTTTTTTCAAAGAAGCAATTGTGTCTAAATGAATGTTAATCTCCATCTGTTTATCCATGACTGTAGATTTTAGCAATTTCGTGGCTTTATCATTTTCAAAACTTTCCTTTTTAATCATTTTGATTGATCGTGCCAACGTGTCATATGCTTCTTTTATCTCACTGAGATCAAATTTTACTTCATCAGTAAATTTCTTCAATTCTTGAAATTGCTTGTCTTTTTCAAGACAATCCATGCATGATTTTGAACAGTTTTTGCATGGAATTTCACGAATCGAATCAACCTTTTCGGTAACATTTTCTTCTTGATCAATTTTAATATCTGTTTTACCAAAACCATCAGACTCTGACTCAGACTCGTCTCCTGATTTGATCTCCTCATTTTCTGATTTCTCGTCAGACTCCTTTTTGACCGTTTCAACAGACACACTTTCAACTGACTCGGTTTCGACAGACTTTGATTCGACAGATTCAGTTTCTACCTCTTTTAGCTTGCCCATCAATGCTTTATCAGCAATCTCTTTTAGAGTCTCTTCATTCATTTCTTTTGAAACGTCTATTATCTCTTCAACTGGAGCTGGTTCAACATCATATCTTGGACAAAGACCAGTAGTTGGCTCACTGAAGAAACCTGCAAAAGATTCAAACATATTAGGAGGCATTATTGATTTGAAAGAACTAGCAATAATCTCCTATTCAGACTGATAGTAATAGACTTCTGCAACAACTTCTTCAAGATCAGCTAAACTTTCTTCAGATGTCACTTCACTGACTTCTTCTGTCTCAACAACGCATTCCTGTTGTTCTACAATCTCTGCCATCATTGCCCTACCCTCACTACCAGGGATGTACTTATCCCAACTAAAACCTTCAGCAACTTTCTCATCATCTTGATTGACTAAGAGAGCCTTCTCCGGCTTGTTTTCGATCTGAGGTCTTTGAGTGAATGGTTGTTGACTTGTCTTATGATAGATTGCTTGTTTGTAATAATCATTTGAGAACGGGTTTTGATGGTTGTTGACCTCCCTGTTTGGACATTCCCGCTTGAAATATCCCTTCTCTTTACATTTGAAACATGTGACTTTTGATTTATCAAACCCAAGTTTTTGATCTTGCCCTGAAAGACTGTTTCGACCAGTTATTTCCATAAATCGTTGAGCTCTTCTCACCAAGCTTGCCATTCCCCATTTGATGTCGATCAATTCCAGCTCTTCTGGATGGATCTGATCATAGTCTTCCTTTGCCATATCGGGGTTCCCAATTCTACCTGCAACCAAGCTTTCATACGATTCAAGCACCGAAGCAAGAAGTGCTATGTGCTGCTTCGCCTATGATTCAGTAAAGTCTTGAGCATTCTTTATGTTCACTGCTATGTTGCACAGAATTCCTGGACCTTGACTTTGACTATTTGATCCTGACGAACTTTGAGTGTATGATTGATCAGGTGAATTTTGAACCTTTGGATTTGGTTCAAAACTTGCAAATGGTGAGTTATTGTTGCTTGATGTGACAGATGTTACTCCGGATGTTGAATCTGCACTAAAGGCTGTTTGCACTTTTGGACTTAAATTCGATGTTGCTGGAGTACTTCCTTTGTAATACAATGAGACATCTTGTTGAACACTTGAAGACTTCATCTTTCTAATCTTTGTCAACTCAAGCTCGTGTGACTCAATCTTTTCAATGAATGAACTAAGGTTGAATCCGAAATACTCCAAATTATTCTTCAACACCAACAGATAAGTTCCCCATTCATCGTATGGCAATGCATCCGCCAATTTATCAACCCATTCCTCATCCGTTTTGGTTATGCCCAACCTCTTCATCTCAACAACCAGATGGCAATATATTTCAATCAACTATTTTGTTGTTTCACCCTTTATACCCGTAAAGATATCAAACTCTTTCTTCATCAAAGCAGTTTTGCTTTTTATCATAGACACACTTCCCTGAAACTTGACTTTTAGACAATTCCAGACAGATTGTGAGCAACTTTGATCTTGTAGCAGAACTAAGATATCCTCTTTGATGGCTTGCTGTAGGATACTCATCATTTTCTTTTCTGCCTTGAAATCTTCTTGTTCTTGTGGAGTCAAACTTCCGATAGATTTCTCTAAACCCGAACCATTCTTTGGAGGAACATATTTAGATTTGATTTTCATCCAACATTCGAAATGGTTTGCTTGCACCCAAGTCTTAAATCTATCAGCCCATCCGGAATACTCGTCGATGTTCATCAACTTCGGCGGTTTCTACATAGTGCCGAGTTCATTTTCCATGTTCACATTTTGCACAATACTGGCTGGTGTTTGTGTTGCTGTCATTCCCCCACCGGCAAAGAAGCTGTAAAACTCTTGGTTATCCATTTTATGAAAACAGTTTACCGAAAATTTTTTCAAGTTTTGAAAACTGGTTACTTTCAAGCGAAAACACTTTCTACACGAAATAGACTTTCGAACGAAATCACAAACTAAATGGACTTTCATGCGAAATCAACTTTTATGCGAAATCAACTTTCACACGAAATCAACTTTCAAACGAAATAACACCTTCAAGCGAAATCAAGTGTTATTTCGTACGAAATTAATTTCAAAACTTAATTTCGTGCGAAATTAGCCAAACGGAATTATTTTTTAAAAGAAATCAGATGTAATTCAAAAGAAATTAGTAATTTCGTGTGAAATTACCTCAATTTTTTTAAACGAAATAAGATGCTCGTTCAAACGAAATTAACCTTTTAGCCCATTTTTGTCACTTTTAGTCTGAATTTAGGTGTAATTCTTTCAAGGGTTTGTTAAAACTGTATTTTACACACAATATCAAAAGATCAGTCCATTTTGTCCATGAATTTGTCCAGAAGTCCAAAAATGAGTAGCAAAGAGCACTGATTCAAGTGTATTGACTCATCCTGAGCTCTGATACCACTTGTAGGATCGTATTCACGACCAAATGAGTCGATCAGAGACAATACACAACTGTTTGAGAGGCGAAAACAAACAAACAGTCTAGAATCAGTGTAGAAATGAGTAGAAACATAGTATGATACTTAAAACAAGCTTCTCATTGATTTTAGACTTGAATACACGGTGAAAATTGGGAAGCACTTCGTTACACTTCACCTAATTTTGTACCAAATGAGAAGCATCACATACCTATATATAGGCAGCTAATTTCGCATGAAATTACAACTTGTAATTTCGTGCGAAATTACTTCTAACATACATAAATTTACATTTTGACCCCTATACAAGCTACCGACATGACCTAGACATTAGACGTAGGCTATAGACATTATGCACCAACAGGAACTTCCATCAGACCCAGGTTATCCGATCGAACGGGAATCACCCCTATCCAATCAGTTAACTGTTCATGACGGTGTTTATGTTCAACCCGAAACCGGTTGTCTCGTTGATAGGAATCAGATCTCAAACCGACACATCACTAGATAAGAGTAGAAAGCCTGATCGAGCTCCGATTCTATCAGTTTTAAATGCATTTAGTGTAAAAGAATTGAAAGAAAGTTACAAAACCATCTTTCAATCCTTTTATCCTTGAAAATGTGTAGATCTATGCGAAAACAATGTTATATCATATGGAAATCCTTCAGATCTGATTTGTTCTTGGTGGAATGAGGTCAAAACTTGAAGTTCATAAGAACCCATGATGACATCATCCTAGAACACCTCAAATCCATGGATTTCATGGTTAAAAGTTAAGATCCAAAGGTGTCAGTGACGAAGAAGTGCGTGTAGATCATAGCAGTACAAGATTTGAGTTGAAAACTTACAAGAATCGCGAGAAATCGAAGGAAAAGTGGGCTGAAGCGTGCTGGTCGAACGAGAGAGCTGTCACATCACTGTTGGTGATGTGACAGGGGGTATTTATAGGTTGCCAAAAGAGGAAAGTGTGCAGTGCAACAGATCGGATGGCACATCGATCGGATGGCCATCTGATCGGATGGTCATCCGTTCGGATAAACATTCGATCGATTGGTCATTCGATCAAGTGGCTCTGACGAGTTGCGTTTCGATGTTTCGTTTCGTGCGTTGAGCGGTGCGATGCGTTTGAGCGAGTTTCGATTAAGCGATGCGATAAATTAATAATAGCCATACAAATACTATATCTAACACACAATTATCCTAAATAACTTGCGTTTTGAAATTAAATTGCATTGCGATAGAGTTGCGATTGCGTTTCGATTAATCACCACAAACATTAAGTAAACATGCACAAATAACACATAAGTTGCACACAGACGTAAAACAATATCCAGAACGCATAATTCGGGTTGCGATGCGAATTGCGATAAACATGCGATTAAACTCGATTATTAATAGATACTCCACATAATACAACTAAAGCAAACAAACAAAAGATTCGATTACAAGTCCAGGTGTACAATCCATAGTTAAGCAAGGAGTGACAGATCGCAATTAGCAATCTTTTCTTCCTTTGACTTTGACTTTAACTTGTACTTTGGCTTTCGAAACACGGGGTGTTACAATAAACATTTTGTGAAAACACTTTATTTATGATATAATATCAGTAGGATATCAAACATATGTGTGTTTTATAGTTTAAGACCAAACTATACTCCGTAGGGGCACTTTGGTCATTTCACACATAGTTTTGAAAGCTTATTTGAGTTTCTGAGTTTATAGTATGTACCTACTGTAAAAGCATTTTAAATAAGTTATAAAACCAGTAGGTAAAAAGTCTGGGTTGGTAAATGTGGTTTAAAACCATACTACGCGCCGAAATGGCGTTAAAGTCATTAAATGACGATATTTGCGATGTTTTATGAAAACTAATGTTATAACCAGGTCTATACGGTCAAGATATGCTATTTAGTATAACATATCAGTAGGTAAAAGGTTTTGTACGAAAATTATGCTTTAAAACCATTTTATGCGCCATAAGGGCATTATCGTCATTTAAGAACGTAATACAAGAACTTGTGTATAAACGCAAGCGCATTCCTTTGGTCAAAGTTCGCTGGGAAGCTAAACGTGAACCTGAGTTTACTTAGGAACGCGAAGATCAAATGAAGGCGAAATATCTACATCTTTTTCCACGAGTTTCCTCTAAATAAATTTCGGGACGAAATTTCCACAAGTAGGGGAGACTGTAACAACTGTGCTTGTAATCACTATGAACAGTTCTATTATCAATAAAACAATGTTATTTGATTTCAATGTTTGTTTGGTTGTGTTTTACATTTTTCATGTTTTGACTTTTATTCAATTTCAAACTCTACATCGCTTTCTGGAGAATTATACGCAAACTGATGAGTAAACGTAATCAGTTTAATGCGAGAAATACTCCGGAACATCAACATATACTTAACATACCTTAAATAACCATTACATAACTTAGAAATAAGTTTTGAAGGCTTTGGTATGTCAAAAACAAGTTAATTCGCTTACAGGGACTAAACTTGACAAACTGCGAAAGTATGCCAATTTGAACTGTAACGAACATTCCGAAACATGACCATAAGTTAAACACACCTTAAATATCCTTTACATAGCTTAGAAATAGGCTTTAAGGGGTTCGGTGCGCTAAAATAAACTTTTGGGTCATTCAGGTACTAAAAGTGTCAAAAAGTGCACAAGTTTGCATTTTCGCGCATAACTTACGTTCTGAATACATCTGGACATCCAAAAATTTATGTAAGCACTAAAATATTTTATTTTAGTGTTTGGCATGAGAAAAATCCATTCGTTGCGTCATTTGGATCGTTTTTCGCGCTTGTGCGCATTCCGTCGTAATTAAGCGAACATTGCGTTCGTACGACCAAACGAACTGACATCAGACATATTTTTGAACATGTTTCATGTCCACAATGTTTAGGAATCATTTTAGGGCCTTAAAGTTGGATTTACGGGCCTTAGAAGTGTCGGAAATGGCCTTAAACACATGCAGGGACTGAAACTGTCATTTCTGAAACATGTTGGCTGATCAGGCAGGCCAGGCGGCCCGCATTATACTTGTCTGATCCTGAAGCGGGCCGCGTCCAACTATCAGACCAGATTCAGTGTTTTTAACAGCAGATTGCAGCTGTTTGATTCTCACCCATACATTCTCAATTGCTTAGTCAGCTGATAAGGATCATTTTTAGCTACCATAAGGTTCCGACACTTGTACGGATGCGATTAAAGCACGGTTTCCATGAAACGATCTTAACGGTGGACCGAAAACTATATATACCCCATCCCCATTGCTTCAAAACCACTAGAATTTTGATTTGAGAAACTCTAAGTTGAAACCATTGTTTCATACCTGAGATTCTTGAATCGAGATTAGCATTCGGGGACCCTTCGTAAGTATTCTTTCGTTCTTTTCTTTATTTTATTGCTTTTCGAGTCAGAAAGTCAAACTTTGTTTGACTTTCAGCGTTGACCATCTTATGGTCAATGCGAAGTTCGTTTGAACTTCGCAACGTGATTGTAATCACGATGGTTATAGTCCCTTGGGACTATGCCTACTGATTACCACGTTGTCTAGGGTCGTAGGGTAAGCGATTTAATAAATCGCTTATACCTTCGAACCCGACCCAGTTTGGTCGATCATTAGGATCCGACCAAATACATTAGGTGACCATAGTATATAGGGAATAACCTTCCGAGGTTATACCTTATGGTCACATCGTTTAAGTAGTTGTATGATAGGTAGTTTATATGCCTTAGGTAAATTACCAGAATACCCTTTTTATGTATAATTGGTAATTAAGCATATGTAACCTAAACTTTTGTCACATAACTAATTATGTAACATGTTTAGGCATATAACACTTGTCATAGGACTAGTTAGGCGGTCCGAACGCGTTTTACGCGAACGACGCGTTAAAGTAGCATAAGCTACCTAAACGGGTCGTAATGGGTCGTAATCATTTATGTTAGGTTTCATTTAGTATGTAGGCTTTGTTAAACCAAATGACACGAGTCTCTACACTCGTTTGGTTTACAAACCCTCATTCTATCCGATCCTCCGATTTAGGTCCGGTTTATTAACATAGTTAACTATATTAGGTGCCGTTTGATTCCGAGATCTCTAGCATTGTTTGGTGGTTATCTTAAGACTACTGAACAATCTCAAGTGAGTACATAGACCCCTCTTTTACTGTTTTCCAAACTGTTTTGGGGTGGAACACATGTGCCTACTTGTTACTTTCATGCTTTCCATGTTTTCACATCATATACTTGTTATGTTCGTTAGTACATTATAGTACATGATTTCATTACATTTCATGCTATGTATGTCCATTGTGTGCATACTTAGTACATTGTTTTACTTTACATTTCTGCCATGTATGTTGACTGATAACATGCTAGCACATTGATTTACATGACTTTTCTGCTTTGTATGTTAACTTAGCATACTTAGTACATTGTTTTCATATGACATGTATACAACTACTATAACATTTGGTTTGCACAAACGGGTCTTTATTACGTTCATTAACATTTGCTACGCCGCTCGGGAGTAAGTAGTGGTACCATAGGACTTGACAAATCCCATTCCTGACATCCCGGGTTTGTTTGGATGTAAGGAATGACTGAATCCGAAAACATTTTTTTGATAACCTTGACTGAAAGGGTTATCCGACTGTCTCAAGGCTTGAATGTATGCGTTAACTTACCACATAAATGTTTGTATCAATGTATCATGCATCACTTTGCAAAACATAACTTTTTGATATATTCAAAATACTTTGTTTTGTACATTACTACATTTGGACTATGTACATAACATTTGTTACACATTACTTGACTACTTTTGGACTCTCAACATTTGACATGGTTTATACAAGGACTTTTGACTTTTGGTTTAAACATAGACATTATACTTTGTTGGTTGGTTTAAGTGACTTAAGTAACGAGATATGAGTAATATGATACAATCATGGTGGATACGCCACTGGTACTTCCTATACATAAGTGTTTGTATTATATTACATATCATAGCTTTATTTAAATCATTCATTTTGGACTTATACATTTTACACAAGTGACATGTTTTTACAAGACTTTGGTTTACAATACAGTTTATTTTATACAACTCATTTTGCATGGTTATTCATTTAACCATACATTATTCACTTATTTATACATATCATCTGGACTTATTGTTTTTTTTTCAAGCGATTTACAAAACAAATCAAATTACAAGGTTCATGACTAAACATTTTCTTAAACTTAAGTCATGAATCCTATTTTCACAAAACCTATGTATCTCACAAGCATTTTTATGCTGACGTACCTACTTTCACATGTGTTTTCAGGTGCTTTTGCATAGGATGACGATCATGACACTAGGGCGGACCTGTGCCTTAGAGATTTAAAATGAAGATAGACTATGTTTAATTATGTTAAAAACTCTTTGATTCCTGTTTAAAACAATGAAACTCTTGTGTTGATAAATAAATACAACTTTGTATGCCATGGTTATGAAACAATTAATTCTGTTACAACACTCCCCGACGTTTTCCGCCACGTTTTGTATGTTATACGTGGTCGGGGTATGACAGAAGAGTTGGTATCAGAGCCAATGGTTATAGGGAATTAGGTTATTAGTAATGCTTTGACCTAGACTATAACTTTTCTAGGACCCTAACACAAGTTATCTTGTGTTTAGATCTTAAAACATGTACATCACCTATCCTTAGGTGATTAACAAAACAAGAACCAAAATTTTTCCGAAACGATTTTTGAAAAACAATCATCTGTTTTTGAATAAATTATTACAAGGTTTTGAACCCTCTATTGTAAGGTTTTGAACCCTCTGTTATATGGTTTTGAACCCTTTTGAGTTTTCAAAATCTCGTCAAGGTTTTGGGTTTTAAATAATGTGAACACGTGCAAACTGGAAGGGTGAATGCCTGTATTCTGGGTTTTCTGTCTAGGCAAGCACTTCGTATATATCTCATCAGACGCGAGACCAGTTGTGCTTACCTGGGAATTCTTGGGATGAGTGTTCACTTATAGGCGAGCATGTCTTCGTGATACATTGTTTTTGATCCATTTACTTTGATTAGTCACTGTGTGTCATTTGTTGCTTGGTAATGCGGACGAATGACCACCATCTTCGCTTTTGTTGATTTTGTTTCATCTCATTCTCTTCATCCAATCATCTCACTCGTTTCCTTTCATGTTTTCCTCTTTTAGAATGCCTCCTCGACGCGAGAACCAGATAGCAACTGCCGAGCTGGCAGAAATTATTGCGCAGCAGATGGCTGCTCAATTCCCAAATCTCTTTGCTCAATGGCACCAAGCCAACAACAACAACAATGCTCCATGCAAATACAAGGATTTTAACCAGGCTAAACCACTTAAGTTTAGTGGTTCTGAAGGAGCGACTGGG
This sequence comes from Helianthus tuberosus, assembly GCA_030545235.1. NCBI lineage: Eukaryota > Viridiplantae > Streptophyta > Magnoliopsida > Asterales > Asteraceae > Helianthus > Helianthus tuberosus. Next base: position 57,799,435 of record CM060406.1, read on the forward strand.
CTTCTTCAGTGGTTCGAGAGCATTGAGAATACTTTCCGCCACGTGCAGTGTCCGGATAATCGCAAGGTCGAGTTTTCTACAAGTGTGTTTCAGAAGAGGGCTCTCACATGGTGGAACGGGGTTATGAGAGACCGAGGTGCAGAAGTTGCTCTCGCACAGACATGGGCTGAACTTAGAGCCCTTATGATGAGGGAATTCTGTTCTCGTGATGAGCAGCGAGCGTTGGAGAAGGAATTTGATAATTTGAAGCAAGATAGTGGTGAGCATCGGGCGTATACTGATAGGTTTGAGGAGTTGAGTCTGCTTTGCCCGACTATGGTTACCCCACTCGACAAGGCTATCGAAAGGTACATCGACGGCCTACCTGACTCAGTACAAGACATCCTTACTGGTAGTGACCCTGCCACACTTCGTCAGGCGATCGAGTTATCAGCGACATTGACCGAGTCGCAGGTTCGTAAGGGAAAGCTGCATAAAAAGGGTGACAAGGGTAAGAAGCAGGCATCTGACAAGGAGGATGGTAAGAAAGGTGAAAACAAGAAGGGAAAGAATTCGGGTTCCGCAAGAGGGTCTAGGAAGCGAAAGGCTTCCCAAAACTATGCTGTTACTGCACAGGCTCAAGCTGCACCAAATCAGCCTACGCAACCACCTGCCAAGAAGCCTTATTTTGGCAATGCACCTTTGTGCAACAGGTGTAACGGCCATCACCAACCACATCTCCAGTGTCGTCAGTGCACCAACTGCGGAAGATCTGGTCATCTTGCCGCCACCTGCCGCATTCCTGTTAACCAGAACCAGGCAGTTCATAATCAAGCCCAACAAGTTGCTCAGCCTCTTGCTCAGCAACAAGGTCAAGCTGCACGACCTCATTTTCCTCCTGGTTCGTGCTACAATTGTGGGGATCTGACCCACTACAGGAACCGGTGCCCAAGACTAGCCAATCCGAACCAGAACCCAAATCAGAATCAGGCTCCGGCTCGAGGCCGAGCCTTTAACATGAATGCCCAAGAGGCGCAGGCGGACGATAACGTGGTGAACGGTACGTTCTTTATAAATAATCAGCCTGCATCTGTTCTTTTCGATTCTGGTGCCGATAAGAGTTTTGTGTCATTATCTTTTGAGCCAATGCTTCGCGTGTCTAGAACGAAACTAGGTAAACCTTTGACAGTTGAAGTTGCTAGTGGTGAACCCATTATTCTTGATTCTGTTCTACGCAACTGCCAATTGAACCTTAACGACCATCTTTTTCCTATCAACCTCACGCCTATGCAACTTGGAAGCTTCGACGTCATTGTGGGTATGGATTGGTTATCCAAGCATCACGCAGAGGTAGTTTGTTTCGAGAAGATCGTTCGTGTGCCGCTTTCGACAGGCGAGATCCTGCAGGTTCAAGGTGAGAAACCGTCTGGTGGTCTCAAGCTCATGTCTTGTTTTAAAGCTCGGAAATATCTGCGGAAGAACTATGTGGCTTTCTTAGCACATATTACAGAAGATAAAGGCAAGGGTAAGTCTATTTCAGATATTCCTGTCGTTCGGGATTATTCTGAAGTTTTCCCTGAAGAGTTACCTGGTCTACCTCCAGCACGCCAAGTCGAGTTCCGCATTGATCTCGTACCTGGTGCAAATCCCATTGCCAGAGCTCCATATCGTCTTGCACCATCTGAGATGCAAGAGTTGTCTAAGCAGCTTCAGGAGCTCTCCGACAAAGGTTTTATCCGTCCTAGCTTTTCACCTTGGGGTGCTCCCATTCTTTTTGTCAAGAAGAAGGATGGATATTTTAGGATGTGTATCGATTATCGTGAGCTTAACAAGCTTACCATCAAGAATCGATATCCCCTACCTCGCATAGACGACCTCTTTGATCAGTTACAGGGCGCTTCTTATTTCTCGAAGATTGATCTGCGATCTGGATATCATCAACTTCGCGTGCATAAAGAAGATATTCCCAAGACAACGTTCCGTACTCGTTATGGGCATTATGAGTTCACAGTCATGCCATTCGGTTTGACTAATGCTCCTGCTGTTTTCATGGACTTAATGAATAGGGTCTGCAAACCTTATTTGGATCAGTTCGTCATTGTTTTTATTGACGACATCTTGATTTACTCTAAGACGCGAGCTGATCACGAGCAGCATCTTCGTCTTACTCTAGAACTCCTGAAGAAAGAGCAACTTTTCGCCAAATTCTCCAAGTGCGAATTTTGGCTTAAAGACGTTCAATTCTTAGGACATATTATCAACGAACGAGGTATTCAGGTAGATCCCTCCAAGATCAGTGCGATTAAGGATTGGGATACACCTTCTACTCCTACTGAAGTTCGTTCTTTTCTTGGTCTAGCGGGTTATTATCGACGCTTCATTGAGAACTTCTCAAAGATTGCAGTTCCTCTAACTGCTCTAACTCAGAAGAACAAACCCTTTGATTGGGGATTCAAACAAGAGGAAGCTTTTCAACGCTTGAAGCAGAAGCTTTGCGATGCGCCTGTTCTATCATTGCCTGAGGGTGATGATGATTTTGTCGTGTATTGTGATGCATCGAAATTAGGCCTTGGTTGTGTTCTGATGCTAAGGAACAAAGTCATAGCATATGCATCGAGGCAGTTGAAGATACATGAGAAGAACTACACCACTCATGATCTTGAGTTGGGTGCAGTTGTTTTCGCTCTAAAGATCTGGAGACATTATTTGTACGGTACAAAATGTGTGGTTTTCACGGACCACAAAAGTCTCCAGCATATCTTCAATCAGAAAGAACTCAACATGAGGCAACGACGTTGGGTTGAGCTTTTAAACGACTATGACTGCGAAATTCGCTACCATCCTGGTAAGGCGAATGTCGTAGCTGATGCATTGAGTCGTAAGGAACGTACTAAGCTTCATTGTGTACGTGTTCAATCTGTTATTCAAGCTCGATCCGATATCCAAGCACGCATTTCTCAGGCTCAACAATCTTGTGTTTCACAAGGTTTGATGGATAAGGAATTTCCCTATCACATAACACCTGCTCTGGAACTGAAGGACAATGGATCGTATTACTTCATGGACCGTTTGTGGGTCCCAAGCCTGGATGATCTTCGTACCTTGCTTATGGATGAAGCCCATAAGTCTCGTTATTCTATTCATCCGGGCTCAGATAAGATGTATAAGGATCTTCGTATTCAGTATTGGTGGCCTGGTATGAAGAAAGACATTGCCTTATACGTATCAAAATGCCTTACTTGTCTTAAGGTTAAGGCTGAACATCAACGTCCTTCGAGTTTATTGGTGCAACCAGAGATCCCAGTTTGGAAATGGGAAAACATTACTATGGATCTTGTTACCAAACTTCCACGCACAAAGAAAGGTCATGATGCCATCTGGGTAGTCGTCGATCGTCTTACTAAGTCAGCACATTTCTTGCCAATCCGTGAGGATTTTCCTGCTGACAGACTTGCTCAAATCTATGTGGATGAAATTGTAGCTCGACATGGTGTTCCGTTGAACATCATTTCTGACAGAGATGCTCGTTTCACTTCTCATTTTTGGAGAACCATTCAATCTGCTATGGGGACCCAACTTAATCTGAGCACAGCTTATCATCCGCAAACGGATGGTCAATCTGAGAGAACAATCCAGACTCTGGAGGATATGCTTAGAGCTTGTGTGATCGATTTTGGTGGTAGCTGGGATTCACATCTTAAATTGATTGAATTCTCCTACAACAACAGTTATCACACTAGCATCAAAATGGCTCCTTTCGAGGCTCTCTATGGTCGAAAATGTCGTTCACCAGTCTGCTGGAATGAGATCGGCAAGGCTCAACTTACTGGACCTGCCCTCATTTTAGAGACAACTGACAAGGTCAAGAAAGTTCGCGATAACCTTCAGACAGCTATGAGCCGTCAAAAGAGTTACGCGGATCCAAAACGCAAACCCTTGGAATTTCAAGTCGGTGATCGAGTATTACTTAAGGTCTCACCTTGGAAAGGTGTGATCAGATTTGGAAAGAAAGGAAAACTTGCACCTAGATACGTTGGACCATTCAAGATCGTCGAAAGAATCGGTAAGGTAGCCTACAGACTTGAGTTACCTCCTGAACTTGGAAATGTTCATCCAACTTTTCACGTATCCAATCTCAAGAGGTGTTTAGCTGATGAGAACCTCCACATACCGCTTGACGAAATTCGTGTTGGCAAAACACTGAAATTTGTTGAGAAGCCAGTGGAAATCATGGAACGTGAAGTCAAGTGGCTTAAACGCAAGCGCATTCCTTTGGTCAAAGTTCGCTGGGAAGCTAAACGTGGACCTGAGTTTACTTAGGAACGCGAAGATCAAATGAAGGCGAAATATCTACATCTTTTTCCACGAGTTTCCTCTAAATAAATTTCGGGACGAAATTTCCACAAGTAGGGGAGACTGTAACAACTGTGCTTGTAATCACTATGAACAGTTCTATTATCAATAAAACAATGTTATTTAATTCCAATGTTTGTTTGGTTGTGTTTTACATTTTTCATGTTTTGACTTTTATTCAATTTCAAACTCTACATCGCTTTCTGGAGAATTATACGCAAACTGATGAGTAAACGTAATCAGTTTAATGCGAGAAATACTCTGGAACATCAACATATACTTAACATACCTTAAATAACCTTTACATAACTTAGAAATAAGTTTTGAAGGCTTTGGTATGTCAAAAACAAGTTAATTCGCTTACAGGGACTAAACTTGACAAACTGCGAAAGTATGCCAATTTGAACTGTAACGAACATTCCGAAACATGACCATAAGTTAAACACACCTTAAATATCCTTTACATAGCTTAGAAATAGGCTTTAAGGGGTTCGGTGCGCTAAAATAAACTTTTGGGTCATTCAGGGACTAAAAGTGTCAAAAAGTGCACAAGTTTGCATTTTCGCGCATAACTTACGTTCTGAATACATCTGGACATCCAAAAATTTATGTAAGCACTAAAATATTTTATTTTAGTGTTTGGCATGAGAAAAATCCATTTGTTGCGTCATTTGGATCGTTTTTCGTGCTTGTGCGCATTCCGTCGTAATTAAGCGAACATTGCGTTCGTACGACCAAACGAACTGACATCAGACATATTTTTGAACATGTTTCATGTCCACAATGTTTAGGCATCATTTTAGGGCCTTAAAGTTGGCTTTACGGGCCTTAGAAGTGTCGGAAATGGCCTTAAACACATGCAGGGACTGAAACTGTCATTTCTGAAACATGTTGGCTGATCAGGCAGGCCAGGCGGCCCGCATTATACTTGTCTGATCCTGAAGCGGGCCGCGTCCGACTATCAGACTAGATTCAGTGTTTTTAACAGCAGATTCCAGCTGTTTGATTCTCACCCACACATTCTCAATTGCTTAGTCAGCTGATAAGGATCATTTTTAGCTACCATAAGGTTCCGACACTTGTACGGATGCGATTAAAGCACGGTTTCCATGAAACGATCTTAACGGTGGACCGAAAACTATATATACTCCATCCCGATTGCTTCAAAACCACTAGAATTTTGATTTGAGAAACTCTAAGTTGAAACCATTGTTTCATACCTGAGATTCTTGAATCGAGATTAGCATTCGGGGACCCTTCGTAAGTATTCTTTCGTTCTTTTCTTTATTTTATTGCTTTTCGAGTCAGAAAGTCAAACTTTGTTTGACTTTCAGCGTTGACCAGCTTATGGTCAATGCGAAGTTCGTTTGAACTTCGCAACGTGATTGTAATCACGATGGTTATAGTCCCTTGGGACTATGCCTACTGATTACCACGTTGTCTAGGGTCGTAGGGTAAGCGATCTAATAAATCGCTTATACCTTCGAACCCGACCCAGTTTGGTCGATCATTAGGATCCGACCAAATACATTAGGTGACCATAGTATATAGGGAATAACCTTCCGAGGTTATACCTTATGGTCACATCGTTTAAGTAGTTGTATGATAGGTAGTTTATATGCCTTAAGTAAATTACCAGAATACCCTTTTTATGTATAATTGGTAATTAAGCATATGTAACCTAAACTTTTGTCACATAACTGATTATGTAACATGTTTAGGCATATAACACTTGTCATAGGACTAGTTAGGCGGTCCGAACGCGTTTTACGCGAACGACGCGTTAAAGTAGCATAAGCTACCTAAACGGGTCGTAATGGGTCGTAATCATTTATGTTAGGTTTCATTTAGTATGTAGGCTTTGTTAAACCAAATGACACGAGTCTCTACACTCGTTTGGTTTACAAACCCTCATTCTATCCGATCCTCCGATTTAGGTCCGGTTTATTAACATAGTTACCTATATTAGGTGCCGTTTGATTCCGAGATCTCTAGCATTGCTTGGTGGTTATCTTAAGACTACTGAACAATCTCAAGTGAGTACATAGACCCCTCTTTTACTGTTTTTCAAACTGTTTTGGGGTGGAACACATGTGCCTACTTGTTACTTTCATGCTTTCCATGTTTTCACATCATATACTTGTTATGTTCGTTAGTACATTATAGTACATGATTTCATTACATTTCATGCTATGTATGTCCATTGTGTGCATACTTAGTACATTGTTTTACTTTACATTTCTGCCATGTATGTTGACTGATAACATGCTAGCACATTGATTTACATGACTTTTCTGCTTTATATGTTAACTTAGCATACTTAGTACATTGTTTTCATATGACATGTATACAACTGCTATAACATTTGGTTTGCACAAACGGGTCTTTATTACGTTCATTAACATTTGCTACGCCGCTCGGGAGTAAGTAGTGGTACCATAGGACTTGACAAATCCCATTCCTGACATCCCGGGTTTGTTTGGATGTAAGGAATGACTGAATCCGAAAACATTTTTTTGATAACCTTGACTGAAAGGGTTATCCGACTGTATCAAGGCTTGAATGTATGCGTCAACTTACCACATAAATGTTTGTATCAATGTATCATGCATCACTTTGCAAAACATAACTTTTTGATATATTCAAAATACTTTGTTTTGTACATTACTACATTTGGACTATGTACATAACATTTGTTACACATTACTTGACTACTTTTGGACTCTCAACATTTGACATGGTTTATACAAGGACTTTTGACTTTTGGTTTAAACATAGACATTATACTTTGCTGGTTGGTTTAAGTGACTTAAGTAACGAGATGTGAGTAATATGATACAATCATGGTGGATACGCCGCTGGTACTTCCTATACATAAGTGTTTGTATTATATTACATATCATAGCGTTATTTAAATCATTCATTTTGGATTATACATTTTACACAAGTGACATGTTTTTACAAGACTTTGGTTTACAATACAGTTTATTTTATACAACTCATTTTGCATGGTTATTCATTTAACCATACATTATTCACTTATTTATACATATCATCTGGACTTATTGTTTTTTTTTCAAGCGATTTACAAAACAAATCAAATTACAAGGTTCATGACTAAACATTTTCTTAAACTTAAGTCATGAATCCTATTTTCACAAAACCTATGTATCTCACAGGCATTTTTATGCTGACGTACCTACTTTCACATGTGTTTTCAGGTGCTTTTGCATAGGATGACGATCATGACACTAGGGCGGACCTGTGCCTTAGAGATTTAAAATGAAGATAGACTATGTTTAATTATGTTAAAAACTCTTTGATTCCTGTTTAAAACAATGAAACTCTTGTGTTGATAAATAAATATAACTTTGTATGCCATGGTTATGAAACAATTAATTCTGTTACAACACTCCCCGACGTTTTCCGCCACGTTTTGTATGTTATACGTGGTCGGGGTGTGACAAGTGCAGTGCATGTTGTCTCTCATGATACTTTTGTAATACTCCCCCTGATTTCATTATGTATCGTTTAAGCCTTCTGCGTAGATCTTTTAGTTAATATTTTGCCACTTCATTCCTTGATGTGTATAATCCTTTGTGTTGATCAATGTTATATGGTCTTTATATGAGATTCCTGGTGCTTCATGTAAACAAATACCATATGATCTACAACTATATGTTATTATATTCCCTGCATTTACAAAGCTAACAAAAAATTGTTTCGATAAGTTAGTAAAATATAATCTCATAACTTACATACCTTTGTTGTATCAAAATATTTGTTTTAACACATTCTAATGTCTCCTTGCTTGACACATGTGATATCACACCAATAAATTCATCCAAGATATATATGTATATAAGCATGTATAGCTAGCAAGAAATATTAGTGCACAATTGTGATTATCTATAATATTTCTTGACTCGGATTAACTTTGGTAGGAGATCAAAGTAGTCATCTGTTATAGCAAGTGACTGAACAACCTTTAACGTACATAAAAGATAAGCTTTGTTCATACTAAAACCGACCTGATATATTCTAGATGAACTTACCCTCATGCCCGAACTACAGGTTGAACAATAATTACATTATGTCAAGGTCTTTCAAAAATTATCCCTCTAAAAGCTCGGCAGTTTCTCTCGATGATGTGTAGACATCATCACTGTAAACTTTGATTATAGTGAACTTTTAAAAGTAAATTTTGATAAAAACATGGCTAATTTAATCACACGTATATCCCTCTTTATCCGAATATCTCGAGTTGTACAACATTCGACCCGATTATTTTAGTCCATACCTATTTTATGAACTTGATATAGTATGTTCTTAAGGTTTTGATATCAAAGCTTCTGACATTATCAATCTATGAGGGAATTCTTTATATCGTATCAATATATGAATTTGTGTACAATGATCATAATGTTCCCGAGAATTTACTTTACACGATTTTGATAATTTAAATCCTTCATGAATTTTCATGTATTTTGTAGTACCACATGATATATAAACATTCATAAGATGCATGTTAATTTTCTCTTAATATATTATCAGACTAATCAGATATTGGAAAGTTATTATATCCACCACTGGAGAATGTGTCTCCTCATAATCAATCAATGGTTTTTGCAATATTCTTGTGTTACCAAATTTTCTTTGTATCACTTAATTTGATTTGTGTAAGAAAATCTTTACCTTAAGAACGGTTGGTCTGAAAACTTTTCATTCCATGAGAGAATTTTAACTTTGATTTATTCACTTTTTCCAAATTTGGCTAATTAATAACATGAATTCATTCATGAGTAGATTCAAAAATCTTGATCTTCATTGTTTCATTATTTTCTAGCGCTATGTTATATATAAAAGTATAACGACGTCGATTTTTATTTCGATTCCATACATATCTTAGACATGATACAACTTATCGAGATCTCTTTATTTTCAGGTACCTGAGGTTCTTCTTGAACCATCATGTCTATTATCTCTTCAGGAGATCTTATTACTATAACCTTGACTTGACCATCTTAATTACTTGCTCCAATTTTCGAGGAATTTTATTATTGGAATCAACTAGTCTACCACGCTTTAGGCGTGCAATAAACTCATTACAAAAATATGTGGTTGTCCTCTTGGGACACAAATATAACTGGAGCATAAGCAGTTGATATATATGACTTAGCTTGTCACTTTATTTTTGTAAGTAAATACGTCTGGTAATAGATTTATTTTCCAAATGAGTTGTTCTTTGAACCCGTAGTTCATATTTTCAGTTTTAAGGATCAATGATAATTTATTTCAACTCATTTCTTTTTCAACTGCTTTTATCTTCCCCTAGTGTTGGGAATGTCAGTCCATTTAGATGGATGTTAATAAACTGAACCATAAATAACTCTTTCGTTAAATGCTATATTCCCAATCACCTTTTAAGGTCCCATATTTGTGCGTCGTGGTGGATCAATTTCAATATATATCGCATAATCAAAGTCTTAGAATGGACATATTTGGTTTCTGACCAAAACCCAATTATAATGGGGAGAAAATATTACAATATATTGGCATTATATGAATTGATACATGAACTTTTGCTCTCATGATCATACACTTAGCAAACACATCCAGTGATTGTCTCAAAACTACATGAAGTTTTACGTGTATTGCAATGATCATTATCATTATATCAATCTGGAATAATATGCTTGCTATCACATTAGCTAAGCCACAATCACACAAACTTCAGGTTGTGGATTTGATAACCATTTAGACGATGCATCGATTTAAAACACTAAATGGTATCATGTTGGATATGTATATCCTTTGCTTATTCCAGAATACTTAGGGATTCACACCCTACTTTCATTGATTAACTTTTCTTGAGAACAAAAATTACATTTTATAATTTTCTGGAAGGATCTGTTAGTTCTTCAATACATTTCACATTATCATTTTACTCGGTGTGGTCTAACCGGTCATGCCAGTTGATTATGATTCATAAACTTCTTATTTATGATCATATATGTATTACTTGTAGGTAAAAACACAAAATAAAATGTGTGTATTAAACAATTTAATCATAATAATTTGATAGTATATTATGATGTGAACAAACTTACATCATATAATCAAATTCAGACTCAGAATAATAGGGTGGTGAAGGTGGTAGAGTTAGTTGCATACTATTAGCTATTTGTTTTAGCATGTCTTCCAACCATTTATTTCTTTCTGTCAGCCGTTTTATTTGTTTAGACAAATTTCGAATCTGATCATTTAACCTAGCCACTTCGACTCCTATTGAATCTGAAGGTAGATTCATTTGAGGTACTGTACATGGTTCTGTTATATTAATTAGTGGCAGTTGTTGTTCTACTTCGTTTAATAGTGATTGGAAAAACTGTTGCGGTAATGGTGATTGCAAAAATGATTCTGATGCTAACTGCTCTTGGAATATCATGTTTTCATCAAACAAAATTTGTTGCATCGTTGAATCTTCCTCGAAAACTAAAGGTGAGATGTTTTGTAAGATGTTCGGTGCTAGTGGTTGAGATAGGTTAGTTGTAATATGTTCTTGTACGGGTGGCAGCTGTGGTTGCAGATCAAATCGATAAAAAGACGGTTAAGGAAGCTGCAACAATGATTGTTGTAAATTTTGTGTTGAGGTACTTTCTAAGATAACTTGAGCTTCCTCCGACTGGAATGGTTGATTTAGTATATAATTATGAACTGGGGTTAGCCTAACAGTGTTAAAATTTACAATCCCAGATGCCTTTGGTGGAGATAATCCTTGGATAATCTGATCACTTAAGACACCTAATGATTTTGCTATTTTTGTAATGTAAGACCCTCCCATGAGACTTCTCAGAGGATTTGTTTGTTGATTTAAAATATATGTAGCAAGCTCGTGGGCAATATTACAAGGAACTTGCTCAAAAATACTATGCAGATGGAAAAGGTCGGTAGTACTAACCCTATGTTGATTATTCTTGCGCCCCGTGATAGTGTTGGCTAAAACACGGTGCATATATTGATAACGAGGGTCTGTGAATTTCATAGAATTATTATTGTTACACCACCCTTTCGATGAATGGCCTAGCCAATATTCTTTCATTTCCTCAGAGGAATAAGAGGTAGATGCCTCCGTAAAAATAGGTTGTTTAACTTCTTCATCTGTATATATGCCCAGATGAACTGCGAATTCTGTTAATGACATATTATGAAATTGTCCACAAAGTCGAAAATGAATAGATTCATCAGTAAGACTTTTATCATATTTGAAATAGAAAGTGGATAAGAACTCATATACAAGTTCATCGTATGACGGTTCTAGGATATTGAAGAAACGACGCCAGGGCGTATTACGTGGTAGTAATCTTGCCAGTAAACCACTTGGATCAAACATTTCCATTTGATACCAATCAATACCGCTAATAGAAAAAACTTCAAGATTCTTGAGTTTTTGATACCTCTCACGATTGGGTAAATCAGTAAACCGAAGGAATCGATGAATGTTTGCTGCATTTGAAGATTCAGCATATGCTACTGGAAGATTTGCCATTTGAATATTTGGTTTTTGTTGAAACTAAGAAAAGTTTGGGTACGGGTTATTTTGGGTATGTGTTGAATTGTATCAGAAGTTGTAGCTTATGTGTAGATTAGCTCGAGCAGTGAGTTTCTTATATAGATAAGAAAATTTAAGCTTACACCATACGTTTGGTTAAGGCTTCCATGATACGTTTTGAAACAGTTCACTGTAGCTAGTAAATGTTATATTGCATAAATAAATATTAGATGCATAAACAAAAATGTTAGGTATATAAATAAATGTTAGTAGTCCCATAATTATTATATCTCCAGAGCAATAGGTTCCCTGTACTAATTTTAATTTATCACAGAACTTATATTATAAATATACATATATATAAAGGAGAAACGGGATCTAAAAGATCATCCTAAAGGTGTATGGTTTTACAAATCACTGGTGCACCTTTAGGCTTTCAACCTATATATATTTAAATATATGAAATTCTTACACATGAAATAAATTAAATTCTGCTTTAATTGTTTTTAAAATATTTAAACTCTAAATTAAATGTTAGTATGTGTGTATAAATAAAAGTTAGATGTATAAAAATACAAGTGCTATCAAGATTTTCGGTCTCTTTATTTTTATTATCAAGTATGGGACTTAGATGTTTTTATGATAGGAGTGTCTGGATAACTGGGTCTCCTAAAGGAAAACAATTCCACGGTATAAAAGAAATATTACGTTTTGTAGTCCAACAAAAATCATGTGTTCATCGTAAGATACATCTACACTTGTATTAGTTTATCATAATAATTATAGTTTATATATATTAATCAAACGCTTACTTTGATTATGATTGCTTGAACCTTACCATGGCTAGAGCTTCGTGCTGATAACGTGTTTTAAAACTTAAGAGATTGAGATCAAAACTTCCTCTATATATCTTTCTCTATTTTTCTCTTCTTTCACAATCATATCTTATCTTCAGTTTTAACTAGGGATGGCAATGGGTCGGGTTTGGGACGGGTTTAGGTAATCCCAAACCCGGTTAGATACGCTTGTCCCAAACCCGTCGGGTTTCTAGCGGGTAAATACCCATCGGGTATCGGGTATAGCCGTGGGTTTCGGGTAAACCCGTTAATTTAAAAAGATTACTCGTTGGGTATACTCATCTAAAAACCCATTGGGTATCTATCGTGTAACTACTAATCGGTTACATTTGGTATTATCATTATAAAAATATATATCAAATAACTATAATGTATACGAAATAGAATACATATATGTGTAAAAAATGGATGTATCATATATATACATATTTAATAATATAAAAGAAATTATATCGGGTATACAATCGGGTAAACGGGTACACTTTATCGGGTAATTGGGTCGGGTAAACGGGTATATCACTAAATCCCAAACCCGTCCCAAACCCGCGAAAAAAATAAAAACTATTCCCAAACCCGTCCCAAACCCGATTAACCGACCCCAAACCCTTCCCAAATGTGTCGGGTTTCGGGTTTACCCAACGGGTTCGGGTTTGATTGCCATCCCTAGTTTTAACTTCGATTTCGAAGTGAGTCCCCTTCAATGTTTTGACAAAAACCTTCATCTTCAATTATTATTATCGTTTGCAAGTTACAACTCAAATCTCAGAAGCAATCGATATACATTGAATGATTTATAGAAAACAAAAGAAATAAAACAAAATGGGTGGAGCCTATATGTCTGCTAATAATTCATAACACATCTGAAGAAAATTATGATACTTAAAATTATAAATTATTTGAATTATATTATCAACCCTGTATTAACACTTGTCAAATAAAGAAAATCAATAAAAGAAATTTTATTAACATGCAAGAAAAACATAGAAGTGACTTAACACTAATGAATTGATGGTGAACCACTCAGTGGGGTCCAACAAGAACTCACCAACCCCCGACCGGGTTGATGGCCGGTCTACATATTATGTCACCGGTCTGAACCGGTTTTTCACATCCATATATACCCCTCTATATTGCCTTGAAAACTCAGCTTTCCCACCCATCCAAGAAACACAATACTTTCCCTTCTGTTACAAGAAAAAAAAAAAGACCGGAAAAAGGAGCAAAAAATGGCACCCATCGGAGAGACGAAAACCGAGTCGACCAACGTTGAGACGAAAACCGAGTCAACTAATGGAGATCAAGTGAGCCGGCACCAAGAGGTTGGCCACAAGAGTCTTTTGCAAAGTGATGCTCTATATCAGGTACGTCTTAAGTCTTTTAGCGATCGACTTGATCGCATATCGCGATTTTATGGTAATAAACACTAATAATAAGAAAGAACCGGCCGGTTTAAGTTTTTGGTCACGTTTTGCAGTATATTCTTGAAACAAGTGTGTATCCAAGAGAGCCTGAACCCATGAAGGAGCTTAGAGAGGTAACGGCAAAACATCCATGGTAAGCCTCGTTGTCATCGATCAAACTCAAATTAGTACAAATCTTAATAAACTACAAATTAATTAGGAACATTCTATGTATTAAATGTTGATTGTATTTATTATTTTTAAATAATATGTAGTATAAAGTTTTTGGCCTAAACCGGTATATATTAAATGTTGATTATAATTAGTACAAATCTTAATAAACTAAAAATTAGTTAGGTGATATGAACAAATGGAAATTGTATCTTCAAATCTACAATCCTATTCGCAATATCTTGATTTATACAGATATAAAAGTAAACAACATATATAGATAATAACCCATGAACGGTTATTGTGTAACTGCCATTATTGTGTAACTACCATTGTGTAACTGTTATTTAGTGGGGCTTGTATATCTGGTTTATAACACTCCCCCTCAGATATACATACTGTTCATTATACACTACTAACAACATTCTTCAGGATGATGTTAAATTGATACTTCAGGATCTATATGATAAACTGATACTGCAGGACCAGTTATGCTGCCTCGTTAAAAACCTTACTAAGAAAACCCAATGGGACAAAACTTAGTCAAGGAAAAGAGTACAGCGTGTATAATGCTCCCCCTCAATTTAAGTAACGTCTTTTAATCTACGAAGCCCGATCTTATGTGATAACTGCTCGAAACTGCTTCTAGGTAACGATTTTGTGAACAGGTCTGCTAGATTTTCACTTGACTTGATCTGACGAACATCGATTTCTCCTTCTTTTTGTAGGTCATACGTTGAGAAGAACTTTGGTGAGATGTGTTTTGTTCTGTCGCCTTTGATGTAGCCTTCCTTTATTTGAGCTATGCAAGCAGCGTTGTCTTCATAAATAATCGTCGGGTCTTTCTTGATTTGTTCTAATCCGCATGCTTCTTGTATATGATTGATCATTGATCTCAACCACACGCATTCTTGACCAACATCATACAATGCTATCAATTCGGCATGATTTGATGATGTTGTTGTAAGTGTTTTCTTAGTCGACTTCCAAGAAATTGCTGTGCCACCGTATGTGAATACATAACCTGTCTGAGATTTTGCTTTGTGAGGATCTGATAGATATCCGGCATCAGCATATCCAACCAGCTGGGACTTTTGATCTCTCTGATAGAAAAGACCCAAGTCTTGTGTCCCGCAAATATACCGGAATATATGTTTTACGCAATTCCAGTGTCTACGTGTTGGATTCGAACTGTATCTCGCTAGTACATGTACTGCAAATGCAATGTCAGGTCTTATGTTATTTGCGAGATACATAAGGGCACCGATCGCGCTTAAGTACGGTACTTCTGGACCAAGTACTTCTTCGCCTTCTTCTTGAGGGCGATAAGGATCCTTGTGTGGATCTAGCGGTCGGACAACTATAGGTACGCTAAACGGATGTGTTTTATCCATATTGAAACGTACTAACATCTTCTGGATGTAGTTTGATTGATGGACAAATGTTCCATTGCACAGATATTCAAATTGTAGTCCGATGCATACTTTTGTCAACTAAGATCTTTCATCTCAAATTCCTTCTTTAAAAACTGAGCAGCTTTCTATGTCTCTTCAGGAGATCCGATGATGTTGATATCGTCAACATAGACTGCTATTATAGTGAAATTTGAGAGTGATCGTTTTATAAAGACACATGGACTGATTACATCAGACTTGTATCCTTCCTTTTTGAGATATTCACTAAGTCGATTGTACCACATACGACCAGATTGTTTGAGACCATATAAAGATCTCTGGAGCTTTATAGAACACATATCTCGAGGTGTTGATTTTAATGCTTCAGGCAATTTTAATCCTTTAGGGATTTTCATGTAGATGTCATTTTCAAGTGTCCCGTATAAGTATGCGGTGACGACATCCATCAGTCTCATATGAAGTCCTTTAGAGATTGTGAGGCCGATTAGGAACCTAAGGGTTATCGCATCCACTACAGGGGAATACGTTTCCTCATAATCAACTCCTGGGATTTGGGAAAAACCCTTGTGCTACAAGTCGAGCCTTATATCGTACAATCTCATTCTTTTCATTTCTTTTTATTGCAAACACCCATTTATAACCTACTGGTTTGACGTCTATGGGTGTTCGGACTACAGGTCCGAAAACATGTCGCTTTTCGAGCGAATTCAATTCGGCGTTTAAGGCTTCTTGCCATCTTGGCCAATCATTTCTGTGCATGCACTCTTCTAAAGTTTTAGGTACGTAATCATTTTCATTGATTACATCTGTTGCTATAGCATATGCGAATATATCATCAACACGTGTTTTATTTCGGTTCCACATTGTACTATCTTGTACATAATTAATAGAGATCTCATTTTCGTTTGGTACCGGTGTTTCTTCTGAAACTTCATTTTCCTCTGGATTCATAGCTGTCTCTTCTGGGACATTTACCTCTACTGGGGTTTCACTTATAATCTTTTGTGAGTTTTCACCAACTGCGTTACTTTGCTCTTTTCGTTTTCGTGGGTTTTTGTCTTTGGAACCGATTGGTCTCCCACGCTTTCGTTGTATAGTAATCGCTTCTGGGATTACTTCAATTCGAGCAGGTGCATTTGATGCTGGTACATGTGACTTTGTCACTCTATTCGTGTCTGTGAATGCATCTGGTAATTCATTCACTATTCTTTGAAAATGTGTAATCTTTTGGACTTCATATTCACATTGACCACTTCAGGGATCGAGATTTGATAGCGATGATGCATTCCACGTTATTTCTTGTGTTACCAGTCTTTCTTTGTTCTTATCTCCCCCTAAGACTGGGAACATTGTTTCATCAAAATGACAGTCAGCATACCGTGCTGTAAACATATCTCCCGTCATTGGTTCTAAATATTTAATTATGGACGGGGAGTTAAAACCAATATAGATGCCCAGTCTTCTTTGGGGTCCCATTGTAGTACGTTGTGGTGGCGGTATTGGTACATATACCGCACAACCAAAAATTCTAAGGTGGGACAAACTTGGTTCTCGTCCGGAGACCAGTTGCAATGGGGAGTATTCGTGATCAGCAGTTGGTTTCGATCTAATCAGTGCAGCAACATGCAAAATAGCATGGCCCCATGCAGAAGATGGTAGTTTACATCTCATTAAGAGTGGTCTAGCGATTATTTGTAATCGTTTAATTAAAGATTCAGCTAAACCGTTTTGTGTGTGAAACATGAGGTACTGAATGTTCAACATTGATCCCGATTGACATACAATAGTCATTAAAAGCTTGAGATGTGAACTCTCCTGCATTATCCATCCGGATGTTTCTAATTTGATTGTCCGGGAAATTAGCTCTCAGTTGTATGATTTGGGCTAAAAATCGGGCAAATGCTACATTTCGAGTAGCTAAGAGACTCACATGTGACCACCTTGAGGATGCGTCTCTTAAGACCAAGAAATAGCGGAATGGTCCACACGGAGGATGAATAGGCCCACAAATATCCCCTTGGATTCTTTCTAAAAATGATGGGGTTTCATGTATCAATTTAGTTTGTGAAGGCCGAGTTATAAGTTTTTGAGAGGGTGCCCGGTGGCACTTTTGTAAAATTAACACAGAATATTTTGTAAAATTACGTTCCATATACTGCTGCGCCAGGAGCATGTTGAATAAATGGAACGTTGAGATAGTTTGCTCAATCATGTCTTTGTCGGTGATTTGTTCAACGCATAATTTAAGCTCAGAGGTGATGCGGAGTACGGCCGAGTTGTACTCACTAACAGTCTTATGATCTCTTAGCCTTAAATGAACCCACTTGTAGCGAGTTTTAGAGAGTAAGACCAACTTCAGGTGGTCAAATCTTTCTTGAATGTTTTTCCATAACTCGAGAGGGTCCTCGACAGTACGGTTTTCCCTCTTTAGGTCTTCATGAATATGAAGACGAAGGAATGCCATAGCTTTAGTTTTTTTTTCTTGAAGGGACGTTTTATTCCCATCAATGATTGTCTCTTCAAGACTCATTGCTTCCAGATGGGTTTTAGCATCAAAAGCCCTCAAGTGCAGTGAATTTAAGATTTGATAAGTTCGACATTTTGTCTACAAAAGAAAAAGTCATTTATTTAAAAAAAACGAGCCGCAATATAAAATATATATTATAGGAGAACTTTAGGTTCTCTATAGGTAGAACTGCAGGTTCTATACTTTACGTCGTTTTAATAATAGAGTAAGAAACAAAGTGGAATTCTATATTGAATCTTCAATACTCTGTATGATTTCTTATTGTAAAAATAAATTGTGTTTTGATAATTTAAGTAAATATTTGAAATATAATAAAATATATGAAACCCTTTTTTTTTTATGAAACTAATTAAAATGTTAAACAAATGATCCCGCATAAATTGATAATCTAGTCTAGTAAAACATTAAAACATCTTCTCTAGTGATCAAGGAAAGGCTATTCACAATTGCTATTCCAATTGTTATTCCAACGTATTGAGAGATCAAGGAAAGGCTATATAATTAAGATTGTGAGTCAACAGCTGTATATTAAAATTAAAATATATTAAATGTGGTGCTTAAACAGCTGTATCCAATTTCCTCATATATTATATAATTATATGTGGTTGAAGGGTTACACACTTTACCCAATTCTGTATTCCAATTCATCAAAATATATCATCACCATGATATATCAACAATTTTCAATTTGCAGCTTTAACCGTCCAATTTCGAGTCATACTAAAAAAACGTCGCAACAAAATCAATGGGAAACATCATCGGAGGAACCGCAACCGCCGGAGACGGTTAAGCTGTATATTGTGATATATCATCTCAGGCGACGGTTAAGCAGTCGGAGAACGGAGGAACCGCAACCGCCGGTAAAACGTTCCGACCCACCGGATCTTGTAATCAACGGTTTTATCGCCACCAAGGAAGTCGTCGCTAACATCGCAAATCAAGAACATCGGTGGTGCGCAGCGTCGGTTAACCGCCAGAGGAAGGTTTTCGGGTAAGATTGTAAGGCGTGACGGTAGGAACCGTCGTGTGTTTGAAAAAAAAATTCTTATTTAATTGTATATCGGTTCGTTAATTGTTGTGTCGGAGTTGTTACGAATCCGGAAAACCTTCAACGATGTATAATGTTTTGGTTTCTGTCCTCATATTGATACTGTGCATTACGTTTCTGTCCTAATTCACAAAAACAGGACAGTCCTAATTTATTCTAAAGTCCAAAAGAAAAACCTACTTCTTGAAAAAACTGTTGTACTACCGAAGTAGGTTTCATGACAGGCTAATATCTCACCGAAAAAATTTTGAGAAATAAATTGTTGAAACGGGATCTATTAACAGAGAAAAGAACAAAAGTGGAATAAATTTATTCAAGTTTCTCAAAACCTTTAAAAACCTTCAGGTTTTTGAAAACCTTTAAAAATCTTTCGGTGAGGGTTTAGCCCCTATACAGGTTCTCGTGAGTGGTATCTCAGATTGTTCTTTGTACCAGTAAATTCGAACGTGATTTTTCTATGGATACACATATGTAGACTATAATAAAAAAAAAACATATTCAATACAGTGCAAGATATTGATGGTGTACCCGGATTTGATGAACGGCAATTATTGTAATTGCAGAAAAATTGTTGGAGATCAAAGTGGATTCCCGTGCAAGAGAAGAGAGCAATCGTGCTGATAACGTGATATGAACAAATGGAAATTGTATCTTCAAATCTACAATCCTATTCGCAATATCTTGATTTATACAGATATAAAAGTAAACAACATATATAGATAATAACCCATGAACGGTTATTGTGTAACTGCCATTATTGTGTAACTGCCATTGTGTAACTGTTATTTAGTGGGGCTTGTATATCTGGTTTATAACATTAGGAACATTCTATGTATTAAATGTTGATTGTATTTATTAATTTTAAATAATATGTTTTTTTTTGAACGGCTATTTTAAATAATATGTTGTATAAAGTTTTTGGCCTAAACCGTTATATCTTAAATGTTGATTATATTTATTATTTTAAATAATATGTTGTATAAAGTTTTTGGCCTAAACCGGTATTTACACCTCATAATTGTGAATTCTAGAACTATGTTTTCTTTATTGTTTTCTTCTTAAAAAATCACCAAAATTTACTTTTTATAAAAATATCATAATTGTGAATTCTAGAACTATGTTTTCTTTACTGTTTTTTTCTTAAAATTTCACCAAAATTTACTTTTTATAAAAATATAAAAATAAAAGAAGATATGTTGATAGACGGTGTTATTAGAGTAACCTTTGTATCCCATAGGATAGAGCTAAGATTTGTATTCATCTCACCCTATTATACGAGTTGAATATTAGTGGGTAGGTTTGTTTTTTATTCGTTTCTATATCTTTTATTCTATATATTATCATGATTTGTCGCACATCTTATATATATTCATTATATTATATATTTTTAGGAATATCATGACAACATCAGCCGATGAAGGACAATTTATAAACATGTTACTGAAATTAGTGAATGCTAAGAACACCATGGAGATCGGGGTTTTCACGGGTTACCCTCTTCTCGCCACTGCCCTTGCTCTTCCCGATGATGGCAAGGTATAATAACCGTGTTCATTTAACCTTAACTAAAACCGGCAAAAATGTAATTGATTTTTATGTTTATTATAGATTTTGGCGATGGATATAAATAGAGAAAATTATGAAGTGGGACTTCCAATTATAGAAAAGGCCGGAGTTGCCCACAAAATCGACTTCAAAGAAGGCCCAGCCTTGCCCGTCCTTGATCAGATGATCACCGATGTAAGATAAAATAAAAGTAGCACATTTGTTGTATTTTAGATGTTTTCTTGTATTTGATATCGGTCATTAATATTCAGGGAAAACATCATGGGACATTTGATTTCATATTTGTGGATGCTGATAAGGACAACTACATTAACTACCATAAACGGTTGATTGATTTAGTCAAGATAGGTGGGTTGATTGGTTACGATAACACCCTATGGAATGGATCTGTTGTGGCACCAGCAGATGCACCGATGAGAAAGTATGTCCGATATTACAGAGATTTCGTGTTAGAGCTTAACAAAGCGTTAGCCGCAGATCCAAGGATAGAAATATGCATGCTTCCTGTTGGTGATGGAATTACCCTATGTCGTCGGATCAACTGAATACATATTATGATGTTATAATGGGCCACCAAACTTAGTGGGATATATGTTGTGGGTGGGCCAAATATAAAGAAGAGCATATGTTTTATTCTTCAATTTCTTTATTATTGTGTTTTTAGTCAAATATATTACAAAATGAATTACTAAGTGGTCCCATTTCTTTATTATCGTGTTTTCGGTCAAATATATTACAAAATGAATTAGTAAGTGGTGCTAGGGTGTGGTTTAAAGTCTTAAGGGTTTTATAGTGGCACGTTAGATTCACATCAGCGCTATGTCACATAGGAGCTTTAAAGCCCCTCCATTTAACTGAGTTTTTTTCTTAAAAGAGTGTTGGTGGAAATAATATTTACCAAAATAGTGTTGTTTTAAAAATATTTACCAACTGTTTTAGTCGTAAAATTCAAGGAAAGTCTCACTTAGTAGCTTCTCACTCCTAATATTATTGGATAAATTTAACTCACTAAAATTATCATTGATTTAATTAGTTTTTTTAATAGAAGAAAATTGTTAGGGGGGTGGGGGTGGTCACTAGTGATAGATTTCTATCACTCACAATATCCAATCATGTTTCGCCATGTCATCAACAATTTTTTCATCAGTCACAACTTTTTCTAGTGGCGGTGGTCATCACTCACCACCACACCCAGCAATTTCCCCCTAACTAACAATTACCCTCAAAAAAAAAAATCATCACGCCGTTAAAAAAATAACGAAATCGGGAAACCGTGATTGCATCACGCGTGAATGTTATGGTGGCGGTGGGAATATGCAAAGTTCAACGTGTTATGGTGGCCATCACGGAAAAACAACGGGACCGCCCCCTGTCCCCTTATATACAAACGTTATTTTTCCTCTTGTTGATTTAATTAGTTTTTGATAGAAGTAAATTGTTATATGTAGACTTTATTTTTCCTCTTGTACTTTAATTTGGACTTAACAATGTTATTTTGTATTATGTGTATAAAAACAATGACGATCAGCATATCAAAATTATATATTTAAAATTTTGATAAAAACCAAAGAGAAAAGAGATAAAACTGAATTCCATCCTTCACAATATTCAACACTACAATATATAGAGATAAACATAGACCATAAACCCTAAAGCCTATAAGTAATGGGTTAGGCCTAAAATGTCTGGTTTATAACACTCCCCCTCAGACATTTAGAATTATACACAGTTTAACGACATACTTCAGGATGATGTTAAATAGGTACTTCAGGACCTGAATAAATAAACTGATACTACTGGATCAGCTATGCTGCCTCATTAAAAACCTTACTAAGAAAACCCAGTGGGACAAAACTTAGTTAAGGGAAAAAGAGTACAGCATGTATAATTCTCCCCCTAAATTCAACAAACATCTTTCAATCTACGAAGACCGATCTTGTGTGATAGCTGCTCGAAACTGCTTCTAGGTAAAGATTTCGTGAACAGGTCAGCTAGATTTTCACTTGACTTAATCTGGCGAACATCGATTTCCCCTTCTTTCTGCAAGTCATATGTTGAGAAGAACTTTGGTGAGATGTGCTTTGTTCGATCACCCTTGATATAACCTTCTCTGATCTGAGCTATGCAAGCAGCATTGTCTTCATAAATAATTGTCGGCTCCTTCTTGATCTGTTCTAATCCGCATGCTTCTTGTATGTGATTAATCATTGATCTCAACCACACGCATTCTCGACCAGCATCATATAGTGCTATCAATTCGGCATGATTTGATGATGTTGCTGTAAGTGTTTGCTTAGTTGACTTCCAAGAAATTGCTGTGCCACCGTTTGTGAATACATAACCTGTCTGAGATTTTGCTTTTGTGAGGATCTGATAGATATCCGGCATCAGCATACCCAACAAGCTGGGACTTTTGATCTTTCTGATAGAAAAGACCTAAGTCTTGTGTCCCGCAAATATACCGGAATATATGTTTCACACCATTCCAATGTCTACGTGTTGGATTTGAACTGTATCTCGCTAGTACATGTACTGCAAATGCAATGTCAGGTCTTGTGTTATTTGCGAGATACATAAGAGCACCGATCGCGCTTAAGTACGGTACTTCTGGACCAAGTACTTCTTCGCCTTCTTCTTGAGGGCGATAAAGATCCTTGTGTGGATCTAGCGGTCGGACAACCATAGGTACGCTAAACGGATGTGCTTTATCCATATTGAAACGTACTAACATCTTCTGGATGTAGTTTGATTGATGGACAAATGTGCCATTGCACAGATACTCAAATTGTAGTCCGATACATACTTTTGTCATACCAAGATCTTTCATCTCAAATTCCTTCTTTAACAACTGAGCAGCTTTCTCTATCTCTTCAGGAGATCCGATGATGTTGATATCGTCAACATAGACTGCTATTATAGTGAAATTTGAGAGTGATCGTTTTATAAAGACACATGGACTGATTACATCGGACTTGTATCCTTCCTTTTCGAGATATTCACTAAGTCGATGTACCACATACGACCAGATTGTTTGAGACCATATAAAGATCTCTGGAGCTTTATAAAACACATATCTCGAGGTGTTGATTTTAATGCTTCAGACAATTTTAATCCTTTAGGGATTTTCATGTAGATGTCATTTTCAAGTGTCCCGTATAAGTATGCAGTGACGACATCCATTAGTCTCATATGAAGTCCTTCAGAGATTGTGAGGCCGATTAGGAACCTAAGGGTTATCGCATCCACTACAGGGGAATACGTTTCCTCATAATCAACTCTTGGGATTTGGGAAAACCCTTGTGCTATAAGTCGAGCCTTATATCGTACAATCTCATTCTTTTCATTTCTCTTAATTGCAAACACCCATTTATAACATACTGGTTTGACGTCTATGGGCGTTCGGACTACAAGTCCGAAAACATGTCGCTTTTCGAGCGAATTTAATTCGGCATTTATGGCTTCTTGCCATCTTGGCCAATCATTTCTGTGCATGCACTCTTCTAAAGTTTTAGGTACGTAATCATTTTCATTGATTACATCCGTTGCTATAGCATATGCGAATATATCATCAACACGTGTTTTATTCTGGTTCCACATTGTACTAGCTTGTACATAATTAATAGAGATCTCATTTTCGTTCGGTACCAGTGTTTCTTCTGAAACTTCATTTTCCTCTGGATTCACAGTTGTCTCTTCTGGAACATTTACCTCTACCGGGGTTTCACTTATAATCTTTTGTGAGTTTTCACCAACTGCGTTACTTTGCTCTTTTCGTTTCCGTGGGTTTTTGTCTTTGGAACCGATTGGTCTCCCACGCTTTCGTTGTATAGTAATCGCTTCTGGGATTACTTCAATTCGAGCAGGTGCATTTGATGCTGGTACATGTGACTTTGTCACTCTATTCGTGTCTGTGAATGCATTTTGTAATTCATTCGCTATTCTTTGCAAATATATAATCTTTTGGACTTCATATTCACATTGACCACTTCGGGGGTCGAGATTTGATAGCGATGATGCACTCCACGTTATTTCTTGTGTTACCAGTCTTTCTATGTCCTTATCTCCCCCTAAGACTGGGAACATTGTTTCATCAAAATGACAGTCAGCATACCGTGCTGTAAACATATCTCCCGTCATTGGTTCTAAATATTTAATTATGGACGGGGAGTTAAAACCAATATAGATACCCAGTCTTCTTTGGGGTCCCATTGTAGTAAGTTGTGGTGGCAGTATTGGTACATATACCGCACAACCAAAAATTCTAAGATGGGACAAACTTGGTTCTCATCCGGAGACCAGTTGCAATGGGGAGTATTCATGATCAGCAGTTGGTCTCAATCTAATTAGTGCAGCGGCATGCAAAATAGCATGACCCCATGCAGAAGATGGTAATTTACATCTCATTAAGAGTGGTCTAGCGATTATTTGTAATCGTTTAATCAGAGATTCAGCTAAACCGTTTTGTGTGTGAACATGAGGTACTGAATGTTCAACATTGATCCCGATTGACATACAATAGTCATTAAAAGCTTGAGATGTGAACTCTCCCGCATTATCCATCCGGATGTTTCTAATTTGATTATCCGGGAAATTTGCTCTCAATTGTATGATTTGAGCTAAAAGTCGGGCAAATGCTACATTTCGAGTAGCTAAAAGACTCACGTGTGACCACCTTGAGGATGCGTCAATTAAGACCAAGAAATAGCGGAATGGTCCACACGGAGGATGAATAGGCCCACAAATATCCCCTTGGATTCTTTCTAAAAATAATGGGGTTTCATGTATCAATTTAGTTTGTGAGGGCCGAGTTATAAGTTTGCCTAGAGAACATGCTGCACATAATAAGTCTTGTGGTAGCAAAACTTTTAAGTTTTTGAGAGGGTGCCCGGTTGCACTTTTGATTATTCGTCTCATCATTATGCTACCAGGATGACCTAGACGGTCATGCCATATATTGAATGTGTCTTTATCTAACAGCTTTTGGTTACTCACCATGTATGATTCGATAGGATTGATATTAGTACAATATAATCCAGGGGATAAGGCTTCTAATTGTTCAACAATTGTTTCTTTGCCATTTTTGTTTGAAGTAATTTGAAGATATTCGATATTATGTTCAGATATTGTTTTTAGGTGGTAACCGTTTTTTCGAATATCTTTAAAGCTAAGTAAATTTCTTCTGGATTTACTTGAATATAATGCATTATCTGTAGTTAGTTGGGTACCCGAAGATAATATTATGTGTGCTCCGCCGGAGCCTTCGATAAGCTTACTGATACCAGATATAGTATTAATCGGTGTCTCTGCCGGAGACAACTCAGAGAAAAATTTCATATCTTTGAGAATAGTGTTAGTACTACCGCTGTCTACCAGACATTCATCACCAATAATAGCTCTACTGGAGCTAGTATACATATTTCTTCAGGAAATAAAAACAAAAAATAAAAGTTAATGCAAAGAAGTAAAATGAAACATTGCAAGAGTTTCAAATGAAAAGTAAAACATAAAAGGTACATTATCCTCAATCAAATTAGTTTCATCATTCTTTCCTTTTTTTTTCTTTCATTATATGTTGAGATGCCTCAATGAGGTGTTTAAGGGTACGACATGTGCGGGACCAATGATTTGACATCCCACATTTTTAACAAATGTTGCTTTGGTTCCCGCTACTTTTCCCTTTTGAAGGTCGCCCCGTATTATGTCGACTCGATGCACCACCGCTATTTTTATTGTTCTGGGACTCTCGATGCCATGTATATCCCCGTCCTCGACCACGACCACGACCTCTGCTGGGGCCACGGCCTCTACATCTACCTCGTCCGCTTTGAGAATTGGCCACAATCTCTTCAGGGAATGGGCTTGCACCGGCGGGTCGCGATTGATGGTTTTGGAGTAGGAGCGAGAAAAGAGATAAAACTGAATTCCATCCTTCACAATATTCAACACTACAATATATAGAGATAAACATAGACCATAAACCCTAAAGCCCATAAGTAATGGGTTGGGCCTAAAATGTCTGGTTTATAACAAATTTCATATAATTGATACATGAATATTTTTGGGGCACCCACCTCCTACTCCATGTGTTTATTTTCCTTTTGTTTCCTTTTTGCTACTTATTTTGAAATTAGTTTACAGCATACAATTGTTATATTGCAAGTTTTACATCTAGTGACTTTGTATATTTTATTATCACGAACAAGATATATGTAATAACATAAAAATTATGTTGGCCTTGCAAAAGAAAGGTTTAATACAGGGTATGTTTGTTATTTTATTTTGTAAAATTACTTTTATATGTTTTTTTAGAGTTTTTACATTGGTTTATTGATACCTGAATTCAATTTGGTAATCCAAATTTAGTTCAGTTTAGTTTTCAACATTTCGAGTCTAATTCAAGAAAAAAAAAAAAAATTCAAGAATGAACACCTCTAATTGACTACATAGATAATTTTTGTTTACATTTGAAAATAAAAAAAAAAATCTAAAGAATCGTTTGAGAAAAATAACAAATAAAAAACAAAAAATATAATACGTTGGTTGGAAAAAATATATTGGTCCATAATCCGAACCGAAGTCTGAGTTGTGAATTCAGTTTTTGAATTCATCCTAACCTGTGAATGTTGAATTGACACGATTATTTAAAATCAAATTATAATTTTTATTTTATTATATATATACACATGAATAAATTTATTTATATATATATATATATATATATATATATTTCCCCTATTTTTTATAAATATATACGTAGTAAAAATAACATAGTTTTTTTTTTTTACAATTTTGAGGTCACGGTTAACAGAAAATATTTCAGGTGAAATGTTGAGTATGATATTTTTTTTTTGAACGGCAAATTTCTTTTATTCCCTGCTGTCTGTGGGATTTGAACCCAATACCTTCACCTCTCAATGTGTTTAAAGGTTTTGCCTTTGCCAATGAACCACCACCCATTGGTGTTGAGTATGATAATTGATATGGAAAAAATTAATGTAACTATATCTTAATAAATTTACTTGTATTAGAAAATAAAATAAGTTGATAATTATTTAATGAATTGAAGTTACCCCATGGAATTAGGAGTGAGATACTTAAATTAACCAAAGCACTATTTAAGAAAATACTTTTGAAACAACACCATTTTGGTAAATAATTTTCTCAATAACACCATGTTTGGAAAAATCTTCCTTTAACTTGTATGCAATGGTTTAAAACCCCCCTATTAAACACAATAGAAAAAAAAATAAAAAGCAAAAGATTTGATTGATTGAAAAGAATGGGCCCCACCTGCACACCCCCTTTAACGCTTGTTACTGGGCTAGCGGAGCTTCGATGATCCCCCCCCCCCCCCTTTGTCGCGCAGGGGATGGGGTGGGTGCGCTATGGGACGCTAACGAAGCTGAGGTGACCAGGGACGGTATACCACACCCCTGACCTTATATTACACCCCCGACCTTATATTGTGGTTGTCATTTTCAACTTATATCATTCATTATAAACAAAAACTTGTATTATAATTGAAACTAGTTACATAAGCTAACCGTACGCGCATAGGTGGTATCAGGTGATCTGATGAGCTACAAACAAGTTCAATATGCCAAATCATTTTAATTATGCTGTAACATCAGTAGGTTATCAACTTTGTATGATCATTATGGTTTAAAACCAAACTATGCACCATAAGGGCATTTTAGTCATAATATGGCATAGTTCGTGAACTTGTATAAAAACTCAAGTTATGAACAAGTTTATTATACCAAAACATGTTAATTATATTACCATATCAGTAGGTTATTCATTTTATAAGTTCATCATTGGTTAAAACCAAGTTATGCACAAAAAAGGCATTTTGGTCATTATTAGGCATATTATAAGAACTTGCATAAAAATTCAAGAACTGATTATGATAAGATAGTATAACCACAGAGGGTTATTCTACATTATAATATGATCATAATGCAACTTAGAATCAATAGCTAAAGTTGCTAAATCGGGTCAGAATCGAAAGTCAAAGCAGAAGTCAAACTGTTTGACTTTCGGTTGCGAACCGACACATGAACTGGAAATAACAGGCTGGACATGTTTATACATGTTCTACTATTAGTTACCAACTGATTTAGTGTCAAAAACATGAGTTAAAACAATTACAAGTTCATTTTATAAGTTTTCCGAAAATCTGCCGTTTGACTTTTTATTAAACATAACTTTGACCCGTCATTTAACCAACTTAACGTGATTTCCAGGAGTTGCCCTTTTGAGGGATTAACACCTACCTTATTACGATCACGTAGCCATGCTAGATTCGAACAGTGGCTGGACCATAATGGTCTAAACCGAAAGTCAAAGCAAAAGTTAATTTGCTTGACTTTTGGCTAAATTCTTAGCCTACAAAAGGAAAGAGCAGGAAAGAAACACTTAATTGTGATCCTTAGAATGTTTAGAACTCAGAGGATGCTCCCTTAGTGATCAGGAACTTCCAATGTAGTAGATAAGAATAGAATGAAGAAAGGTGTAAGGAAAAGTGTCGCACCAAGGGTCCAATTTATACTTGTGGATGATGTTTGAGATCAATCCAGGTGTAAGGACTTGTTCTAAGATCATAGAAGGTGTCTATGGACATGGCATGAGCTGCACAAGAGCTCAACTTCGTGAGATAGGTGGCACAAGGGTAGAATGCCTTGGCTCCCAAACAAAACTGCCAGCTGCAATGCTTACGAACTGGAAGGGGGCTTACGGTCCGTAATCCCATAACACGCCCCTGGTGTTCAAATCCTTGCGGACCGTAAGGATAAAGCTTTGCGGTCCGTATACGATGCTCAGGAACAAAAATAATACATGGTTGCGGTCCGTAAGCACATAGGCTTTACGGTCCGCAAGGGGTCACTCAGAGGCCATGCATGTTGGCACTTTTAGTCCCTCCACATTCAAACTTCCACATTTTTACAATAATAGTCCCTCTTGTCCAAAATATTAGACATAAAATGAGAGTTATCGGACACGTCTCTTTATATAATTTGACACTGATTTTACGAGGTGTTACACATCGTTTTTTCATTACCAACATAGATGTTCACAAACGTTTTTTTCTTGTGAATTTAACAAATGAAGGAAGGTTGTGTTGGTATCGAGTGCTTCACAGTATGTGGCTTTTCGTATTTATAAATATACAAAAGTGTAAACACGTGAGAATACACACATACTATACAGAAGCAAAGTTTCTTTTATTGAACGGAGACATAGTAGTAGTCTAGTATACTTATATATAGCATACCAACACAAATGTTTTATAATTATGTATGTTTTAAAAGTTTGTAAGTAATATGATGCATGGCTCGATCAAGATGATTAGATCAGTTATGAGTTTGTGCCACAACACCTGCATCCTCCACTGTAGTAACCTCCATTGCCACCACAACAACCATACTTGCAATATGCTCCATGATGACCTTGGTGGTGATGATGATGGTGACCGCCATGTCAACCGCCATTGTAATGCCCTCCATGCTTAGCATCTTTTACCTCACCTTCATCATTTTAGTTATGAAGTTAAATGTTATTGATAACAATGCATGTAAATAAAAAAGATGAATATGTAGAAGCAACTACTCACTTTCATGTTTAGATGTCAATTCCTTAGCAGCAGCAATTTCAGATGTAACGAGAACAACTGCAAAAGCAACAACAATAAAAAGGAATCTCTTTGAAACCATTTTTTACTTGGTTAAATGAAAGGAGATTTGTTGATTAAGGATGAAGGTTTACATCTGTCTATTTATACAAGAATTTATAGAGGTGGGGCCAGGTTTCATTACTTGTGAAATTTAATCAATAAAGTCTGCCGCTATAGAAACACCATTAGCATACTATTCAAACACCATTGATATGTTATAAGGGCCATATGGTGGCGCAATAAAAGGTCAAATGGGCCAGTTTTTTAAGTCACATGAGCTGGATTATATGGCGAAAATGGTTATACAGATCGTAAGAGGGCCAAATTATATGGCCCGTATAATGTGTTTAACCGACAAAATAACGAATAATATGACCACTAACAAAGTCATACGACACGTATGAGTTTTTTCCTATATGTTAGTCTGTATAAATTGATAAATTGACTTGGATAAGACCATACTACCCGTACGATCTCACATGTAGAGTATTTAAGTTGTTTATATAGCACGGCCGTAATAAATCTAGTGTTATCTTGTTGTTCTATGGACCATAGGCCTATTAGTTTTTAATTTATTTAAGAGATCAACAATAAAGACAACTTAATTAATTGTAACCACGATTATAGGCGTATCCATAACTATGCATGGCACTTTATTTTTGACAATCGCACGTCGATCAGATTTTCTTTCATCTACATATTTATAGATCATATATACTAATTGGTCAATTATGGACATCTTCAAAGATGATAAGCCCATTCTATACCATCTTAAAATCAACTAGTTTTCGCCGCGTGTTGCGGCGAAACCGAGAAAATAATAATGTAACACATACATGTTTTGAATATAAAACGTGTTGTTTAGAAAGCCAAACCATTAGAACAGTTTAATTTATCATCGTACTTTATTTTGAGTACAACTTCGTTTTTAACAAAACTTATAACGGAATGTCGAGGAAAAAAATTAAGCACAACTACGTACTTAAGTTTTTAGAAAAAAAGTAATAAACTAATTTACTAAAGAAGTATCAAATTAATTAATAAATTAATATATGTTCTAAAAAATAATTATTAAAAAAATTGGTAAAGGAAATACGTTGTTTAAAAAAAAAAGAAAAAAAAGAAAAATATGTTAGTAAAAGCAAATATAATAATAAATTGTTATAATATTAGAAAATAATAATAATAAGCTATATACTATTATAAAAATAAAGTTACTATTCATGACACTTCGTTAAAATATATATATAAAATATAAAATATATATATAATATAGAGTAAATTACAAGTTTTGTCCTTTAAGTTTGTATCAAATTGCAGGCGGTGTCCTTTGCCTTTAAATTTGACGAGTTTTGTCCTTAACGTTTCAAAATCCTGCACGTTATGTCATTTGACCCTAACTCAGTTAGATTTTTTGGTTAAATCTGGTCATGTGCCTTGCACATGAGGGCATTCTTGTCATTTCACCTTCACATGGGTTATTTTGTAAAGAACTTTTATTAAAGGTCTATTTGTAAAAAAACTGAAAAATAAAAAAACAATTATAATATCTCTCTCTTTGCGTGCTCTCTCTCTCTCAACAGAACTGAAAATAAACAACCTGATATGTCATGGGTTTCTTTGTAAATCTGAAAAATGGTAGTTTGACTAAAATCAATTTTGCAAATACAAATCCACCATCATCCCTCTCGATTCCAACGAGCTCTATGAAAAAAAATTATAAGTCAAAAGTTAAAAAGTAAATTCCAAAAACTTTAGCCCATTATCAATCCATGACCCAATTTATTAAAAGGGTAAATTACACTTTTCGTCCTTTATGTTTATACCTGATTGCAATAGATGACCTTTAACTTCAATAATTACAGGCACAGTCCTTTTTTTGTAAAACTCATTACACGTTACGTCCTTTAACACTAACCAGATTAAAAATTTCAGTTAAGTTTATTCACTTAAGGGTATTTTGGTCGATTCATATTTTTATCTAAATATTTAATAAATAAAACCAAAAAAATTACATATACACTTCATCTTTCCCAATTTCCTTACCCTAAAACCCTAACCACCACATCTTACCACCACCACCTCATCATGCCGCCACCACCACCACCACCACTTCATCCTGCCGCCACCACTCCGGCCACACCCACCGCCCCTAACCCTTTGCATTGCAGATCTGCAACCCAGCCGTTTCATGCGTTGCTTTTCGTTAATCAGCTTCTATATATTTAATCTACTTCTCAAATACAAAACAAAAACCATTTTGTTAAACCAAAGTGAAAGTCAACAACACGATTTTGTTAACAAATCTGCATATCATGAATAACTTTCTTCTAATATTTACCAACTGAAATTTGGGATTTTGAGAAATGATAAACCCCACTTACTTTCAAATTGGATCTGAGATCCACCAAATCAACAGATTCGTCAAGATATGGCAGGTGTAATTAGTTTGACCAACAACAAAAGTCAAAATACCCATCTCTACCTTCTACACACAAAAAAATAAAAAGTATTTATGGATTCTCCATTACCATTACCATTACCACCATCTCTCCACCACATTTGACCCCTCAATCTCTTAACAATGGAACCATCTAACATCGAATCAGTACTCCTATTTCTCAGAACAAACCATCTTTCAATATCTGAATCTACACTCATTGATGACCTCTTCGAAAAATCCAATCTTGATGCTACCCACATACACAATTTCCTCAACATGGTTCAGCCTTCGGCACCGGTCATAACAATATCGAGTGAGATCGGAGCAATGTTGACTTTGAGGCGATCGAGACGAAGGTTGACGACTTGCAAGTATGGATCGGATGGCCAGAGGAGGAAGAAAGCAGCACAGAGGAAAAGGATGGTGACGGCGGAGTAGAGGTAACGGCAGAAATTGTGGTGGTTGGGAAGGGAGCTGGAGGTGGGCAGTAGTTGCAGATGAGAGGGGCACAGATATTTAGAAAGAGATAGAGTTTAGAGAGAGAGGGAGGGGGCATGGATTAAAAAAAACATATTTATGTAATAAATATATAGTCTTGCACTAAAATGACGAACTTACCCTCATGTGCAAGGCAAATATCATGTTTAACTGAAAATTTTAACATAGTTAGTATTAAAGGACGTAACATGTAATGAGTTCTACAAAAAAAGGACTGTGCCTGTAATTATTGAAGTTAAAGGTCATCCATTGCAATTAGGTACAAACATAAAGGACGAAAAGTGTAATTTATCCTTATTAAAAACTTTGATTTTCTAAATTATCATAGTCAATAGGTGTTGTCGGAAAAATCCAAATGTAGCCAGAAACATAATAGATCTGGCCAACCTATTTTGCATCCCTTTCATGGTTGTATGTCCAGATCCATAAGAGATCTGGTTTTTGTTGAAGTACCGGTCATGTGCCTTGTATTTTATAAATCTGGTCGAATCTCTGAAGTTTGACAGCCAAGCAAAACACTTAAAATAATCTGAAGACTCGTCCGGTACAGTTTCAGTTTGCCGGAATTCAAGACCTCACCGGAGAACATCATACATCATCGATATAACGTGAAACGTAAGCTCTAATCAATGTCTTCCTGTTCGTCTTTCTCATAGAATCAAAACCCCTATCTTTATTTCTGTGAACGGCCTTTATGAGGAATGAATTGGAAGGTTAAAAAGGGGTTAGGGTTCGTATTGTTTGAAGAAGAGGTATGAAATAAGTGTAGAAATTGAATCTTTTTCACTACCCAACTTTTAATTTGCTTGAAATATCTAAAGAAAACAAAAAATATTTGAACTTTATGCAAGAAATGACTGATCCGTGTAGTGGGGAGTTTGAAATCAGTTTATAAAAAGAGTTGTAGCGGCGCTGGGTGGTTGTGGAAGGTGGGTTAGGGGCGGCGATGGTTGAAGGGTGGTTGTGGGAGGTGGGTGGGTGACGAGTGGCTTCAGGTGATGAGGTGGTGGGTTAAGCCGATGGTGGTGGTGGGTTGTAGAGAGAGGGGTAGAGAGAGAAGTTTCAGTGAGATAAGAGAGAGTTTATATTATTCTTTTAAGTTTGTTACAAAATGGTCCTTGAATAAATTTTTTTTTACAAAATATCCCTTGAAATATGAAATGACAAGAATGCCCTCATGTGCAAGGCACATGACCATACTTAACCAAAAAAATCTAACTGAGTTTGGTTTAAAGGACATAACGAGCAGGATTTTGAAACGTTAAGGACAAAACTCATCAAATTTATAGGCAAAGGACACCGCCTGCAATTTGATACAAACATAAAGGACAAAACTTGTAATTTACTCTATCTATAATACTATAAAAAGGAGAAGTGATGGACATGGATGTAATTTCATCATGCGTACAAACTTTAAAGCATTATGTACAAGATACATCAAGCCATTTGAGAGGGGGTGGAATCAAAATTTTAAGACACTTCAGGGTTAGTATAGGGATTTCACCAATGCAAAGTCATTATAGCCTGTAAATTGAAGACGTCCCTTCGTTTCCACTCCCATCCCCTACCTGTACCATACAAATCCCCATTATCGATCTAGGGTTTCCTACCTTAATCAATCATCCTCTTCCTTCTAGGGTTTAGCGATTATTTATACTTCAGAATCTTATTCTTCTTATTTCACGTGGAATTCTAAAAGAAATGTAAATGAATAGTTAAGGGTTTTGCATTTTCCGGCGACGACGGGTACAGATTCATCAACAGGTACAAAGTCATCAAGAACAGGAATTGAGAGTGATAATGCCATTAGTCTCCGGCGACGGTAAGGGTTTTTCATTTTCCGGTCGGGTTTTGCATTTTCCGGCGATGACGGGTACAGAGTCATTAACGGGTACAGAGTTATCAAGAACATGAATTGAAAGTGATAATGCCATTAGTCGTCGGCGACGGTAAGGGTTTTTCATTTTCCGGTCATAATTAATTGTGCCATTATTAAGATTTATCTGATTTTCGTTGTTCACTTGCAGTATTCAATCAGTTTTTTTAGAAATTAGGGCAAGCTATCATCAATCTCTTTGTTACCAAAATCTCACCGCTATCTCCTATTCTTTTCGTTTGATTTGATATTTCAATCATATAAATATGCTATTAGTTTTGTTTCTATCAATTGCTGGTTATTTGTTCTCATTCTACTGGTTATTTGTTTTAAATGAATTACTGATAATGTATCAGCTCTCGTATTCATGCCTACAGTAAGAATCACGAGTCGGCTGCAAGGTCTAGAGAACACAAACAGGTAATTAATTCTCTCGTTCTAAATAGGGTGTCAAGTTTTTATGATTCTTATGGGGTGGTTGTTCAGGCATACCAAGCTGAATTGGAATCTTTAGCAGTGAAATTGGAAGAAGAGAACGAGACATTAATGAAAGTAAAGGTAACACTTTTGCATATATATCTTGAATTGTGTTTTTTTTTTCTTTTCATATTAAAGCAACTGTGTAGTGTTAATTAATTTAAAAAAATTGTTGCTTCTAAGTCGTTACTTTAAAAGTTATTATTTAGCTTACTCATGTTAATTTTCTTTTTCAGACGTAGCAGGCTAGAAAAAGGTATAAACAGGCATGTAATTAATTTTACTCCCTTTACGCATTAGAAAGCCTTAGTATTGAATTATATTTTGTTTCTATTTACGTTTTATATGAGATTACTTATTATTAATTTCAATGAAGTATATTTTTATTCATTTCAGGATTGGAGGTCAATACTTCTTACACACAAGAAGAGACTGTTTGGGTTGAGTGTTCTGCATTGATTTTTGCAACCATGGTAATCCAATTTGTTTTTGTTTGATTTTTTTAAAGTATATATGTGAGTTGTTTTTTTGGAATATTGGGTTTGGTAATTGGTTGATGTATGTTTGAGCCTTCGGTAAATATGATTTGGTTATGTATGTATTTTTACTACATCTTTAGCTGTACAGAGCGTAAGTAATGAATTGACGTTTCTTAATAAGCACGACGTGCGCGACGAGAGCTTCATGCACGCGACGTGTTACTCTATGTACAACCAAAAGTTGCATTTCTCTCATCTCTTTGTCTTTTACATATTAGCCTTTTAATCAAGCAAACCATTTAAAATTTGTTCATTCTTTTACTTATTTTACAGTTCAGCCTCCTTCAGACCTTATATTGTGCGCGTGTTTTCAAAACCAAGCTTGATATATTGAACTCTATACTGATTGGTTGAATATGATGTGCTTATCTACTTCCAGATTAGAAAATTGAGGTTTTAGAGCATGCATTGTACTCCTTTTCTTTTTGGGGTTCTGTGTGACTTGTTTTTTTTATTATTATTATTGCAGCACAGGCTACATCAATAGCAACCTTGATACCGGCAGTAACTGTGGTAAGTACCAAGTAGAATAAACTTGTCCCCTTTCTTTCATATTTACAGTTTACATAGTTCAAGATTTGCATATGTGGCAGTTCGTTATCCTTAGCTGTGTATGTGTCTTTAATTGCTTTTTTAGTTTTTTGTATTAGATTTTCCCTTTGTACAACTGAACAGGTTGTGTCTCCATATCCACCTTCTGATAAAATTGTATATACCTCCGTACAAATGGAGTCTGAAGAAATTATTGACATGAAGCGGATGAAAATGGATTGGGTTCCATACATTCCATTAGGAAACCGGTAATCATTTTCTTACATGTTGAAAACCATATTTGATAAATCTTAATTAGTGATCATAATTTTATAGTTGGCTAAACTGATATAAATCTAATTTTTGCAGGGATTCTTCAGTTGAAAGTAGGGGTGCAAACGAGCCGAGCCCAAGCTCGACCAGGCTCGAGCTCGTTTAACATATGAAAGCTCGAGGTCAAGCTCGGCTCGATTCGAGCTTTATTTCTAAAGCTAGAGCCCGGATCGAATGTAATTTTTCAAGCTCGAGCTCGGCTCGGGCTCGACTTGTTTAGTATTTATTAATTAATTTTTATTAATTATAATTATTATTATACATATAATTTAGTTTTTTTATATTTATATAAATGGTAATTATTGTTATATAAATATATGTTTAATATATTAATAAAAATATATAAACAGAAAGCTCGTTTAGGCTCGCGAGCCGGCTCGAGCTCGATAAGCGAAGCTCGGGCTCGGGCTCGTTTACTAAACGAGTTTGTTTTTAGGCTCGGGCTCGAGCTCGAGCTCGTTTAAGCTTGGCTCGTTCGAGCTTTTTTTCGAGTCAAGCTTGAGTAGCTAGCGAGTAGCTCTGCTCGTTTGCACCCCTGGTTGAAAGACTTAAAAACCCAAATATTTGTACTTGGTTGTGTCCAAAGAAGGCATCCTCCATTCCTATAAAGCTCCATGTTCATGCTTATTTGCATGTTTTCTGAGTGTTGTTTTATTTTCTTTGATTTTTAGTTTATATCGTCGCGCGTGGAAAAGCCAGCAGCGTTCAAAAGAAAGACAACGCATCCTCCATTGCACCAGCAGAAAAAAGGGTAGTTGATCATAAAGATAAAGATAGAAAAAAAAGGCGTCCCTCATCCACGAATGCAGTTTGATGATGCAACTCGTGTAGAGAGCTAAAAAACGTGCATTTGTAAAACAAACTGAGGTTAGAAACCGCATCGAGCTTTTTAGGCATCTCCCTCAATATGAACATAAAACAAAGCTTCCTCATCTTGAAATGAACTTTTACAGCCTCAATTCTGTTCACCCTGCTGTTTACAAGGTACTTTGCTATTTACATTTGCAGTTTTATTTAGGGGTGTAAACAAGCCGAGCCGTCCTACTACCCTAATAGCGACACTAGACCTATACGCTACTTATAGCTATATTTAATTGCTATTTATGTTGAAAAAAAATTAAGTGTCGCTATTCTCGCTATCCATCGCTACTACCCTAATAGCGACACTAGACCTATACGCTACGTAGCGCGCTATAGCGATCGCTACTATCGCTATTGACAACTTTGACCGGAACAAAGAATATTGTGGCGATTTGATCGATTAGTGAACTAAAAAAATCAATAAACACTTCTAGCTAGCATATGCAGGAAAGAATATTCATGATTTTAAGAAATAGAATCATCAAGTCATTGCTTCTTTGGTTCAGGTTCTTCAGGCATTCCTTGAGGCATAGGTGGTGGAGGCACAATGGGAATGCCATTTTCGTCCTGGTTATAGCATTTAGTCAAATTGACCCGATTTGGTCAACATCACTTGTTCAAGATTTTTAGCCTTTCACTAAACATATTTTTCTTATTTTCGTCTTGTTTTATCCATTTGGCCGATATTGGATCAAGAAATTGATGGTTATAGCATTTAATCAAATTGACCCGATTTGGTCAACATCATTTGTTCAAGATTTTTAGCCTTTCACTAACATATTTTTCTTATTTTTGTTTTGATGATATATAAGTTACTCCACAATTGCCTGGGCGGTAATGACAGTACATTACAAAAGTTGTGATATGGTAAAGATGCCAAAGTTATTTGTTTGCATAGGCGGATAATGAGAACCACACCTAATATATTATAATTTTATATTGTTTTAAGGTTTGAATTATATTCCCGTCTCGTATTATCGCCTCCGCAGCAACGCACGGGTTTCCCACTAGTAATATATATATAATCATTCCATTCAAAGCAAAGCCATTGAGCCAACAACATTTACAACTAGAGGTGCATTAAATCGGTTATTTGAGGAACCGGTTCGATTAATCGAACTAGTGGTTGAATCTTATATTTTTTTAAACCGGTTACTGCTTTAACGAGTTTGGTTAATAACCAGTTTTTTTTTCTCGTTCTTTTTAGTTATTCATTTTAACCTTTTTTTCTGGTTAATAACCATTTTTCCTTCTTTTTCCGGGGGTTTAACCAGTAAATCGGGTAAAAACCGGTTCCTTATAAAAAATCTCTAAACGGTTATGAATCTACATTTAGAAAAAAACCACCAGCGGTTACTCCTCGATTGGTTATTAACCAGTTACAATGAATAATCGGTTTCAGTTATTTAACAGGTTATTTTGTGCACCTCTATTCACAACGTAAAAACAGGTGGAGATAATTATAATTTTTTAACAGGTTATTTTGTGCACCTCTATTCACAACGTAAAAACAGACGGAGATAATTATAATTATGAAGTTTCACCACTTCTCTTTTACTATTCCACCATATAAATCTACATATTTTTATTTTATTTTGTGGTGTCATCAAATCGCATCTAGAATTACAAAAATACGAGTTGGGAAAGGGTTGATTAACCCTCGCATTGGTTAAGGAGAACCTAATCGCTGACCTTCGTGTCGCTGAGAAAAGGTAAGTTGACATACTTAAAGATCACGTATGGACGGAGTGATTCGACATTACAAGAAAAATGAATAAATGGAGAAACATAACAAATATTCTTTAACTCGGAGTATTTCATGTTTTCTTGGTTCGAGATTATCAATTTACATATGTTTTAAGTTTTAACAAAACAAATAAAATTTGAATAATAGACATAAATGATTCACAAAATGATATCTATGAGTTGATGATATTAATACAAAGAGTTCTTATGTCGTTACTTCCCTCTTGTTTAATGTGTGACTGATTTTTATTTATTTATTTATTTTTTAATTTTTTTTTGAAAAGCAGCATAGCACCCTACTACAAAAATTATTTGTTTGGGAGTTCAAAACAATGATTCTGGGCAGTTTATGGATCGCCCAAACAAATACTGCTGGAAAAAATAAGTGATTCATTCTGGGCATTGATTAACCCACCCCAAATATCTTGAAAACGCTCAAAATACACCCCCAAAAACCTGCTCAACACTGCCCTAAATAACATGAAAACGCAATACCCCAAATTCTGGGCAGTGATTCATCAACAAACTCAAACAAATATCTCAAACATGTTTGATATCGGACATAGTTCACAAAAATGTAAGATTAAATATATTATGTTTAATATTTAATCTAGTAGCCATTATAATCATTTACATTATATAGATCAAAATATATAATAACCTATTAAAAAATAATTAGTTGGTAATTGTTGATGGACCATATTACCCTTATTAACTAATTAGGTTTCCTCCTGGGTGCTTATATAAGGAGACTTATGTGGAGGTTAAAGGGTTACACAGTTACACAATTAGACATACCCTATAATCAAAACATCATCATCATCGACCTCCTCTCCAATAACCGATTACCCTTGTCGGTTTCATAATCACCATCATCAGTCAGCACCCTAAGGAGGAATCAGACCACACTGACAAGCATGTCGAACTCCATGGCTTATTCCATCACTGGATTCTCCACTGCACTGTCTGCTGTGACAGGTATGTTTTCATGTTTTTCCCTTACGTTTAAACAGAACCGTACAACATGTGGTATCAGAGCATATGTTGATTAGTCGGTTCTGTTTTGCATCCATAAATCTGGAATAAAACTGGAAAACAGAATTGAAAACCATAATAAAATTCGGTTTCTGTCATCCGAGATGCCATTCCGGATTCGTCTCGGATCATGTGATCGGTTTTGTTACTGTTCCGAAATCGAAATGTTCAAAAATATGTTTAAATGTGTAATAAATTCCAGATTTCGGATGGATGTTTGAATATTTTATTTTAGGGTTCATCATAAGTTCATGATTAAATTCGAAAAATTCCCTTAGTTTTGGAATGAATTTAGGATTTTTGGGTGTTTGTTCCTGTTTGATTTATTTTTATCTAATTAGAATTTTCGAAATCTGTTATTTTATTAATGGATATAATTTCGAAATCAACAGATAAATATAATTAGCAATTAAACAGGAAACTTAATCCCATAATCCCTAAGATTTCGGATTTCAACCTTATCAATTATTAACTGCCTAAATTAAGGATTTTGACAGCTTGTGGAACACATTTCGGATGATCATTACGGACTAATCATTTCGGACTAAACATCCATTACGGATCAATAACTGCCTGATCATTTCGGACCATCACGGATCATTTCGGACTAAGCATCACCATTTCGGATGAATACAAGACATAATTAATCCGAAATCATTCGTCTTGGACTCATCCGAAATCATCCGAAATCATCCAACTTACGCGTCTTGAACACATCCGAAATCATTCGAAATCACTCATCTCGGACAATCCGAGATCATTCGAAATCATTCATTTTGGATGAATCCAAGACATAAATCTTCCGAAATCATGAGTGTTCATAAAATGTCAAGACTTGTCCGAAATCCCATTACTTTATTAAGCAGTTCGATCCGCGCTAACAGGTGGTTTGCTATTAAATAATTGGTTTTGTAAATACTTAGTTAGTTAATCAGAATCAGATAATGCTTTACAAAACCAAAATAGCTTAACTTGAATGAGCTTCTGATGTACCATTTCTGGCCAAAGCTGATTTGATACATCTACTTATCGTTCAAGTATTACGAAAGTTATGTTAAGTGTGCATCATAAACATGAATGTCTTAATATCTGGCCAAAGATGATTTAATTCCTTCATAGATGGCATACTTAACAAGTGCATAACCAAAGTGATTGTCTCAATTTCTGGCCAAAGCTGATTTGTTACAATCATTTTGCACACATGCTTAAATGATTACACTTCTGGCCAAAGCTGATTTGTCTTCATTTAAGTAGAATTTTAACTAAGTCTATTATTTTGATGTTAGTAATAGACAACATCACAGCTTCATAATGTAAAATGGTCATTATTTATGCCTGCCTTAGTTTAACGTGCCCTTAGATCACATTAGAACTTCTTCCTTAGTATCATAACTTGCTCATCTTATTTCCGCTATCAGCACCCAATTGCGGGATTCCACCTTTGACTGGTGATAACTTTGCTGCATGGAAGGATGCTCTCATGCTTACTCTTGGGCTGCTGGATTTCGATTATGCCTTAAGAGAGAATAATCCAGCGGACCTTACTACTCAAAGTACTGCTGCTGAGCAGTTGACTCATGAAAAGTGGACTAGGTGTAACCGCATGTCTCTCATGTTTATGAAGCAGTCCATCAGCAATGCAATCAGGGGAGCCATTCCTGATTCTGAAGATGCTAAAAACCTACTTGGCTTCTGTGGATGCGCAGTTCAAGGGGACGTCTAAAGCACACGCTAGTACCCTTATTCTCAAGCTGGTGACGACTAAGTATGATGGGAGGAGTGGCATTCGCGAGCACATCATGATGATGAATGACATGGCCAATAAGCTGAAGGGGCTGGAAATGGAAATCAGTGATGGTTTT
Organism: Helianthus tuberosus; assembly: GCA_030545235.1. Taxonomy (NCBI): domain Eukaryota; kingdom Viridiplantae; phylum Streptophyta; class Magnoliopsida; order Asterales; family Asteraceae; genus Helianthus; species Helianthus tuberosus. The sequence goes on from CM060406.1 coordinate 57,842,177, forward strand.
CTCGTTCATTTCATCATTACTTCGCTTCCTTCGTCCTTTGAAGCATTCAAGATCAATTACAACACTCAGAAGGACAAATGGACGATGAGTGAGCTGGTCGCTATGTGCGTACAGGAGGAAGAGCGTATGAGGATGGATCGCACTACTAATGTTGCTAACTTCACCACCTCTAACTCTAAGAAGAGGAAGAACAATCATCAGAGGAAGGATGCTTCAAAAGTCCAAAGGCCCAATCCTAATACAAGTGCACCTTCCAGCTCTAAGAACTCCTTAGGCAGAATCCACTACAAGTTCTGTAAAAAGACAGGACATATGCAGAGGGAATGCCCTGATTTTAAGGAGTGGCTGGCTATGAAAGGTAACGATTACTTTATGATACTTGAGTCCTATAATTTAAGTGTTCCTGCTAATTCTTGGTGGTTTGATTCTGGTTCTATGGTTCATGTTACCAATTCAACTTAGGAATTCCTTACAATCCGGAAGCTGGAAAGAAACCAAAGAACGCTTAAGGTTAGGGATGATCGAGAATTAGAAGTGAAGGCCATTGGAACATTACAATTATTTATGAAAACTAGTTTATGTATTAAACTTTATGATACCTTATATGTTCCTGAGGTAACTCGGAACCTTGTAGCAGGACCAAAGTTAGACATGGATGGTTTTATTGTTTCCCATGGTCATCGCAAACTCTCTATCCTCTATGATTCTGTTCTTTACGGTACTGGTATTCTGGATGGTGGTCTCTATAGATTAGAACTAGATGATAATTTTTCCAAATCTTTGTTGTCATATAACATTAATGAATCACTCACAAAGATGAAAGAGAAACGAGACTTAGAGACTTCGTCCATGTTGTGGCATCAACGTTTAGGCCACATCTCAAAAGAACGATTAAATCATCTTGTAAAGGATGAAGTCTTACCTCCTCTCGATTTCTCTGATTTTGGAACATGTGTCAAATGTCTTAAAGGTAAAATGACATTAGCGAATAAGAAAGGTGCCACTAGGAGCTCTAATTTATTAGAACTCATTCACACTGACATTAGTGGTCCCTACCAAATCGCTGGCATAACAGGACATACTTCATTTATCACTTTTATTGATGATTATTCTCGTTACATGTACTTGTATCTAATTAAGGAAAAGTTTGAATCTCTTACAACTTTTAAAGATTATAAGGCTGAAGTTGAAAAGCAATTAGATCGTCAGATTAAAGTTGTGAGATCAGATAGAGGCGGTGAATATTATGGAAGACATACTGATGTGGGTCAAGCTCCTGGTCCATTTTATGAGTTTTCTAAGGGCCAAGGGATTGTGAACCAATACACCATGCCTGGTACACCTCAGCAGAACGGTGTCGTAGAACGAAGAAACCGTACCCTTATGAACATGGTGCGCAGTATGTTAGCCAACACTAATTTACCATTATTCCTCTGAATTGAAGCGTTAAAAGCAGCTGTTCATATACTCAATAGAGTTCCTTCTAAGTCTGTCCCTAAAACTCCTTATGAACTTTGGACAGGAAGGAAACCAAGTCTTAAATATATGAAAGTATGGGGCTACATCGCTGAAGCAAAACTTTACAATCCTTTCCTAAGGAAACTTGACCCTAAAACAGTTACCTGTTTCTTTATCGGGTATCCTGAAAACTCAAAGGGTTATCGTTTCTATTGTCCTTCCCATGTCACCCGTATTGTTGAAACCAAGCGTGTTGCGTTCCTGGAGGATTTCAAGGTCAGTGGGAGCAGTACCAACCCTTACGAAGAATTGCAAGAAGTACAAGACGCGGGGGGAGAGACTCGTCGCTTACCATTACTCCGATTACTCCTCTTGTACCCAATGCAACTACTGCACCTGAAGCTACTGCACAAACTCCAAATTTACCTCTACAATCAGAACCCATTATACCTCATGAAGAAGGCACATCAAACGCTCAAAACCAAGACAACGCTGAACCCGATAATCCACTCAGGAGGTCATCTAGGCAAAGAAGGCCTACTAATTGGGATGATTATGTAACCTACCTGACTGAAATGGATCCCGGAAAGCTCAATGATCCTATCTCTTATAATGAAGCCATTAGCAGTAATCAGTCTTCTGAATGGAATAAAGCAATGATTGATGAGCTTGAATCCATGAAGAAAAATGACGTTTGGGATTTGGTAGAATTACCCAACGGTGTCAAACCCGTAGGATGTAAATGGGTGTTCAAAACAAAACTGGATCCGAATGGGAACGTTGAACGCTACAAAGCGAGATTGGTTGCAAAGGGCTACACTCAGAAAGAGGGAATTGATTATCAAGAGACGTTTTCACCTGTCTCTCGTAAAGATTCATTAAGGATCGTCATGGCCCTAGTAGCTCATTTCGATTTAGAGTTACATCAGATGGACGTTAAAACCGCTTTCCTTAACGGAGACTTGGACGAAAATGTTTACATGAAACAACCTGAAGGCTTTAAACCTGAAGGTCAGGAGCATCTAGTCTGTATGTTGAAGAAATCCATTTATGGGTTAAAACAAGCATCACGTCAGTGGTACCTCAAGTTTGATGAAGTCATGAAGAAACAAGGTTTTATGAGGAATCAAGTGGATCAATGCACCTACCTCAAGATGAGTGGGAGCAACTTTACTATACTTGTCCTTTACGTAGATGATATTCTATTGGCAAGTAATAGTTTAGACATGTTGCATGAGTCGAAGCGGTTACTTTCGCATAACTTCGACATGAAGGATCTCGGAGAGGCTTCTTACGTTATTGGCATCGAAATTCACCGAGATAGACACAAAGGGATCTTAGGATTGTCCCAAAAGGCTTACATAGATCGTGTCCTTACACATTACAAATGCAACAGTGCAAACCCTCCGTCGCTCCAGTAGTTAAGGGAGATGTTTTCGGTTCATTCCAGTGTCCGACAACAGATGTTGAGAAGGAGCAAATGAGCCAGATACCTTACGCGTCAGTAGTCGAGAGCTTGATGTATGCTCAAGTCTGTACTCGCCCAGATATCGCTTATATTGCTGGAATGCTAGGCCGTTATCAGACTAATCCTGGCCTAGATCACTGGAAAGCAGCTAAGAAGGTACTACGATATCTGCAAGGGACGAAAGACTATAAACTGACTTATAGAAGAAGTGATCATTTAGAAGTGGTGGGCTATTCTGATTCTGACTTTGCCAAATGCAAAGATGACAAGAAATCCACTTCGGGCTATATCTTTATGTTAGCAGGCGGCCCTATCTCTTGGAAGAGTCATAAACAATAGTTGACCACAACTTCCACAATGATGGCAGAGTACATTGCTGTTTATAACGCAACCTGTCATGGAATGTTGCTTAGAAATCTGATCACTGGACTCAAAATCGTTAATTCCATTTCTAGACCATTGAAGCTGTATTGTGATAATTCAGTTGTCGTTAGTTTCTCGAACAATAACAGTTTGACTGGAGCTGGTTTATATCTCGATACAAAATATCTATTCGGACGTGAACGAGTTGAGGAAAATAATCTTTGTATCGAGTATATTAGTACTAAAGATATGCTTGCGGATCCGATGACTAAAGGTCTCCCTCCTAAGGTTTACGAAGAACATGCTCAGAATATGGGATTTAGTAAAGACCTTATTTAAGCATATTGTACTAGCTTATGTTTTATGATTAATGAAATTTCCTCAGTTTGATTTTGTATGTCTCTTAGAATATGTTCAACCGGTATAATGGCATATAAGACAAATAAAGTTACAAATCAAACAAAGGGCTTATGCGTATTTTGATCATAACGATTAGGTTTTAAATTAAGGCTATAGTATGACTAATGGGGGTCCTGAGTCGCATAATGATTCAACGGCTGTATTTCTCTGCTATAGTACTTTTTTAAGACTAAAATGAGTGTTAACTCCTGATCAGGCTTATCTAATACTCATAGTAAATGATTACTCGGCTAAGTGGGAGAATGTAAGATTAAATATATTATGTTTAATATTTAATCTAGTAGCCATTATAATCATTTACATTATATAGATCAAAATATATAATAACCTATTAAATAATTAGTTGGTAATTGTTGATGGACCATATTACCCTTATTAACTAATTAGGTTTCCTCCTGGGTGCTTATATAAGGAGACTTATGTGGAGGTTAAAGGGTTACACAGTTACACAATTAGACATACCCTATAATCATAACATCATCATCATCGATCTCCTCTCCAATAACCGATTACCCTTGTCGGTTTCATAATCACCATCATCAGTCAGCACCCTAAGGAGGAACCAGACCACACTGACAAGCATGTCGAACTCCATGGATTCTTCCATCACTGGATTCTCCACTGCACTGTCTGCTGTGACAGGTATGTTTTCATGTTTTTCCCTTACGTTTAAACAGAACCGTACAACAAAAAATTGTTCAAACACAATACTTAGCTATTCCATTTCTTGGTCGCATCATTAAACACTTCTCTAAAAAACCAAAACATAATGTGTTTAACCAACTTGTCGATTTCCGCTTCTGTGACATCTTTTGTGTCGTTCCAAATCTAAAATAACAAGTAAACAAAGTGAGATACATATGTATAGCGTAAGAAGCTCAACATATTATTAAATCTTAACCCGCTACCATCTAAACATAACTAACCTGAACAACAAGCTTCATTCAAAATATGTAAATTAAAAATAGAACACTTACATTTTTTGGAAAATCATATTACCTTTCATGAAGTGACAAGAAGTAAATAAATGGTCCAGCGATTCATCGAGGTCACCACAAAGATGACACACCAGGCTTTGAACAAGATATATTTCTCCTTCTCAAGGCTGCAATTGTAGGAAGGCTCTTGACTTTATTGGAGAAATAGTGTATTGATTGTTGAGTTTTACAAAGAAAACAAGAGGCCTATTTATACGAGAAATAATGATCTATACAAGGAAACACATTTACTGGTTGGTGCTGGAAAACAGGCTGGAGAATGGCTGGCAAAACTTTTATTGGTAAATGATGACCAAAATTTGCCTTTGACAATCCTTTCCATTTAACACCCCCCCCCCAAGTTGAGTAATGGGATCTCCGATACTCAACTTGTTTAGACACATGCTGAATATTTTTTCATTAACTGCCTTCGTTAGGATATCTGCTAATTGATCTTCAGACCGCACAAATGGTAGTTCAAGTATCCCTGATTCTAGCTTCTCTTTAATGAAGTGTCTATCTACTTCTACATGCTTCGTACGATCATGTTGCACCAGATTTTCTGAGATCTGAATAGCTGGTTTGTTATCACACATGATTTTAGTTGGTTCTGTCGGAGGAAAACCAACTTCTGTTAGAAGCTTCCGTATCCATAGTATTTCTGTTAGACCCCGTGCTATTCCTCGAAACTCGGCTTCTACACTGGATAGAGCAACCACCTTTTGCTTCTTGCGTCTCCAGGTAACTAGATTTCCCCCAACTAGAGTGAAGTACCCTGATGTTGCTCTCCGATCTCTTCTATCTCCAGCCCAGTCTGCATCAGTGTACCCTTGGATTTTTAGATGTCCGTTTGGTCTGAAGAGGACTCCATGGCCAATTGTTCCTTTGAGATATCTCATGATTCTGCATACGGCTTCCATGTGTGCTATTTGAGGCTGGTGCATAACTGGCTAACGACACTTACCGCATAGGCTATTTCAGGTCACGTGTGTGACAAATATATCAGTTTCCCTACTAGCCATTGATACCTCTCTTTTTCGACTAGTTTTGCTCCTTTCTCCATTTGAAGTTTATAATTTACCATCATTGGTGTATCTGTTGGTTTGCAATCGATCATTCCCGTTTCGGCTAACATGTCTGGGATGTATTTTTTTCTAGCAGATAAAGATTCCTTGTTTGGACCTTAGTACTTCTATTCCAAGAAAATACTTAAGTCTTCCCAAGTCTTTCCTTTCGAATTCTTGGAACAAATTCTCCTTTAATTTTGTCATCTTTTCCCTGTCATTTCCTGTAATGATCATATCCTCAACATATACAATTAGACATGTTACAAGTCTTCCCCTTTGTTTGATAAACAAAGTGTGCTCCGAGTTACTCTGTTTGAATCCATATCCTTTCATTGCGAGTGTGAATCTGCCAAACCAAGCTCGAGGGGATTGCTTTAGACCATAAAAAGATTTTTTTTAACCGACATACTTCACCTATCTTGAAATCTGTTGTAAAACCAGGAGGTGCTTCCATGTAAACTTCTTCTGTTAATTCCCCATGTAGAAAAGCGTTCTTCACGTCAAATTGATGAAGTGGCCAATTTTCATTTGCAGCTATTGAGAAGAGAACTCTGATAGTGTCAATTTTGGCCACTGGTGAGAAGGTTTCCAAGTAGTCGATCCCGTATCTTTGAGTATATCCTTTAGCTACCAGTCGGGCTTTGTACCTCTCAATGGTTCCATCTGACTTGTGCTTTACTGAAAACACCCAACGACACCCCACGGGTTTCTTTCCTGGTGGAAGAGTACATTTTTCCCATGTATCATTTTTTATCAGGGCCTCTATCTCTGTTTCTATTGCCTTTTTTCCAATTCTCAGATTCTAAGGCTTGCTTTACATTGGTGGGAGTATGTTCAGAATATAGTGAGGAAACAAACGCCTTAGCTTCATGAGACATGCTCCCCCTGGCTATATTGGCTACCGGATAATTTGAGTTTCGAGATTCCTTCTCTGGGAATACCGTTTAGGAGGAACTCCCCTATTTGCCCTTGGTGGAAACACATATTATCCTGGTGTCTCCCTTGGTTCAATGTGTTCTGCTGTTGTCACCGGTTCTGTATGCTCACCATCACTATGATTAAGGGAAGCAGGAGAACTTTGTTCAGCGTGCTCCTGTTCAATGTGCTCACATTCATAATGATTAAGGGAAACATCAGAATTTTCAGGAATCTCATGATTACTTACCTCGGGCATCAGATTGGAGGGATTTTCTTCAGTAACACTGTGCTCAGTTGGTTGTGTGTTTGTGTCAGGCAGTGATTCTCCTTTGGTACTATGATCTTCTCTGGTTATGACTTCCTCAGACGATGGGAATTGAGTCAGCCAACTCAGTGTGTCCTATGTGTTCGTTCTCCCCTGACCAATGGGTTAGGTGTTATAGAAGTATTCTGTTTCAAGAAAGTCAAGGTTCATAGTAGTGTGTGTGTCACATGTTTTTGGGTTATAACAACGATAACCTTTCTGATTAATTCCATAGCCCATAAACACATATTTCTCGGCACATGGGTCAAGTTTTGTTCGATTGGTTTTGGGTATGTGAACAAAGGATGAGCAGCCAAAAATCGTGGTTCAAAAGTAAGAGGATGAGGGATCTTGGCAATTTTTTCTAGGGTTTGTATGGGGTTTTTAGTTCAAGAATTTTTGTAGGGAATTGATTTATGAGGTATACAGAAGAAGCAATTGCTTAAGGCCAAAAAGATTTAGGGACTTTGGATTCAATTAGGAAGGCCCGAGTCATCTCAAGAATTATATGGTTTTTGCGTTCGGCGACTCCATTTTGTTCAGGAGTATGTGGACAGGTGGTTTGGTGAATTATTCCCTTGGTTTGGCAAAACTGTTTCATGGATGCATTAACCAATTCCCCCCATTGTCGGACCGAAGAATTTGAATTTCTTTTTGAAATTGAGTATGAATCATAGCATGGAATATAGTAAATTTTTCAAAAACTTCAGACTTGTGTTTCAAGAAATAGACCCACGTCATACGGGTACAATCATCTATGAATAGCAAGAAATAACGAAAGCCTTGTCCCTCTGTAATAGGGGATGGACCCCATACATCAGAATGAATTAATGAGAAAGGCACATTAACTCTTGTATTATTTGGTTTGAAAGGTTGTCGATGGCATTTAGTAAGTAAACTGGTTTCACAATTTATTTTATCACCAGAAGAAAAAAGTTTAGGAAATAAAAGATGTAAATAACCAGCAGATGGATGTCCGAGACGCCTATGCCATAACCATGCTTCCCGGTTTGTAGTTCCATGAGCAAGCATCACAGTACCTTGTTGAGCCACTTCATCCACATAGTACAACCCCTGACGCTCAGTGCCACGTCCAATAACCGTGCCCGTCCTGATGTCCTGTAAGATACAAAAAGTGGGATGCATTAGCACTATGCAATTCAGTTCTTTTGTCACGTGACTGATTGATAGTAATTTATGTGACAGTGAGGGTACATAATGGCAATTTGATAGTTTTAGTGTTGGTGAGATTTCGATGGTTTCTCCTGTTTTTACATCCATTACACCTCCATTTGCCATTTGGATGTGGGTTCTCCTCGGTTTAGTGACTGATTTAATATCAGACACTTCGTAAGTCATGGTGTCAGTAGCACCACTATAAAAAATCCAAGGTTTATCATGTACCCCATGACGAGCTTGGACAATATTTGCCTCCACTTTATGTTCATGAGTGTAATTTTCAGAACTTCTTACACATCCAAGAAAATTGTTTTTACCTTCTTTTTCATTTTTAATTCCTTCAGGGGCTATTTCTGTAAATGTATCAAAATAAGGGATGGAACTAGGGTTTTAAATTTGGGATTTGAGGAGCACCCCTTATCCCTGTTACCTGATCACGATCCATCATCCTCTCCCCTCTTTGCATCAGCCACTTTTTCCAATTTTATGTGTTCACGGTCTTCAGGTGCTGGAACTCGCTTTATGATCACGCTGGAACCACTAGGTATCTTGAATCCATCATCATTATACTCTTGACCGGTGACGTGATAAAAAAAAACGAGATCGAAGTCTTTGTGGCACACGCCGTTGATCTTCTTTTGTTGTAGGATTTTAGATTTGAGGTCGAAAACTGAAATGTAGGGTTTACCACCGTCGATTTCGATTGAATCGAAGTTGACAGAGCTTCTAAATTTGAATCTGATAGACATGATCTACTGCGGTTATGATGATTGTTTGTTGAATTGGATGTTGTTGTGAGATTGTATACGGTTGTTGATTATGAACTGCTGGGTTCGAAGAAAGGGAGAAAAGAAGAACGAGATAGACGACGAAAGGTTTTGAAAAAAAGCTGAATCTCGGTTTTGAATCTGGGTTTATTGGTTTTGAATCTGGGTTTTGAATCTGAATTTGGGTTTATTGGTTTTGAAAAGAAAGGCTGAAAAAAAAAACGGATCGAGAGGTAGATGATGAGCAGGTTTGGTCCTAGAACCAAGAACACTGCTCTGATACCATCTTGACTTTATTGGAGAAATATTGTATTGATTGATGTGTTTTACAAACAAAACAAGAGGACTATTTATACGAGAAACAATGATCTATACAAGGAAACACATTTACTGGTTGGTGCTGGAAAACAAGCTGGAGAATGGCTGGCAAATCTTTGATTGGTAAACGATGACCAGAATTTGCCTTTGACAATCCTTTTCATTTAACAAAGACAATCATACAACGCAAGCCATGCCACTATATAAACCCTTTTTTTAACCCAATTATTCCATGAGAACAAGGACCCAGAGATCGAACCACTATCAATGAAATCGGTATTGAACCAACAAAATGGAAACAACACTCAATTTATACTTCCACTTGTTTTCGATTCCGGTTTTCTCGGTACCAAACTCACCCCCCTAAATGACATCATAACCTAAGTTTAGGGCATGTTTGGCTAAGCTTTTTGAAAACAACTTATTGACTTATTAGCTTTTTGGAAAAGTTAGTATGGAGTGACTTTTTGGAAAAGTCATTTTTCCCCTCACATACAACATCATTGCCAAACATCATTTTGGAGCTTATGACTTTTCAAAAAGCCAATAAGTCAATAAGTTGTTTCAAAAAGCTTAGCCAAACATGCCCTTATTAGTGAGTGAGGGAGAACTCACTCTAATTCACCATAACACATGACGTTAATAAATAGAATTTTGTAGGCTCTTTTATTTATGTGAAAGCTTGGTATTTGAACTTCTGTAAACATTTAAGGTTTTTAATATACGTTGAGATATGATACATTAATAATTTAGTAGTCTTTAATTATGTTGATTTGATAAATTACCCTATTTTAAGGCTTTGCGGTATGGGGTTCATCCCCCTCACGTCCTGCTCCGGTGCCGCCGTCCCACAGCCGGCGTCTTGAACGTCGAGTTCCAGATGATGGAGCCGGTCCTACCCCTCTCTCACACACATATACATACAACTTATATTTATACATATTAGGTTCATCCCCCATTTCCTCACATCCATCCTATTTGCCCAATCCTCACACCCGATCTACGTGACGCCTACATGGCGGATCATCCTCCAATGGAGGACCATCACTAAACCGCATAGCATAGGTGTTGTGTTGAAAGTGTAATGTAAAATTAGTATCCGTATAGTGATTGATGTTATAACAATTTTATTAAATCCATGTGAGGAGGACAATCATATATTGTACTTCGGAAGAAGACGCCTTATCCAACAATGGACAAGTTCAACAACCAACGATATCCCCGTGACCGGCCACCCACAAAATATTTTTAGGATATATTTTTTTTTAGCTAACTGTGATTTTAGTCCCTGTGGTTCGGGGCATTTTGCCGATTCAGTTCAAAGGTTTTATTTTTCGTCTGTGGGTCCAAAAATGTTTCACCGTTGCTATTTTAGTCCACTGGGTTAACTTAATTCATTTTTTCTGTTAACGAGAAGGGCAATTCGGATATTTCATATGGCCGAATTGCCCTTCTAGTTAACAGAGTTACATATAAAATGACTGAATTGCTCTTCTCGTTAACAGAAAAAATAAATAAAGTTAACCTAGTGGACTAAAATGGCAACGGTGAAACATTTTTTGACCCATAGGTGAAAAATGACACCTTTGAACTAAACTATCAAATGGTCCAAACCATAGGAACCAAAATGACTTTTAACTTTTTTTTTTTATGCAAAGCTTACTTCACAATACTTTACACTATTTATTTAAATAACATAGCCACCCACAAAATATTTTTAGGATATGTTTTTTTTAACGGAAAAACTTACTCATACACTACTTTACGCCATTTTTTTAAATAACACCACGTACCTGGTTTAAACCTAAGACCTCTCCTTTAAAAGCTAAGTGAGCTGCCGTCCAAAAAAAAAAAGGTAAGTGAGCTAGCTCCATATTGTTTTTTAGAACACGTGACTTTAGTTTTCTACTAAACTAATAGAAAAGCAAGGTTATAAAACTTGCATGTTATCCACTCATTTCGTTTTGATACCGGTATGATACAATCATATGGTATGAAAACCAAAAAAAAAACTAAAAAAAAACTAAAAAAAATAAAGTTGTAATTAATATTAACCGAAGTGTAACGATGTCGCAATCTAAAAAAACGTGATATAAAACGACTTAAAACATCTATAAATAGTTTTTATTTTTTCTTTTCTGTAGAAGAAAAAGTGAAAAATATTTAAAAAGTTTAAAAAAAACACACACACAAAGGGTTGGTAACAAATCTCTTTGCATAAGGGTGAGAGGGGCACTCCTCTCTTAGGGGAGTGACCTCTCTTACACACACCCAATCAGCACGCGTCATGTCAACTCCCCTCTTAAGTCCCCATTTTGCACTCAAACGTTGGCATCACTCCACTCACACAATATTTTTTTATAAAAAAAGAAGAAAAAAATATGATTGGTGGAAAAAGGGTGGACCCACATTAACAACCAATCACCCCCTCTCTCTCTCCTCTCTCTCAAGCGGTGACTACTTACCGAGCCAAACACAAACCGCGCGGTAAACCTTTGTTGGTGGCGGTGTACCCACACGGTGAAAGGAGTCCCCGCATGCGGTCACCGAAGGTGCCCCGCTTACCCTAAGTGTATGTATAAAAAAATGAAGATGGTAATGACACAAACTTCCATAAATCGTTATCTAGACAGATATATAATTTATAAAAGATTTACGGCGGTAAGGCGAATATTTCTCAGTTTAATAACATGCACGTCTTTGTTTCGGATACTTATACATACTGCACATATTTCAATAAAAATTACATTGAGACAGAGATAAAAATACGCTGGTCAAAGAACTTTTTTTGTTAAGTTTAGGAATTGTAGAGTACGTTTATTAAAGTCCAGGAGTAATAGCTTTTGTCCATCAATAGCAAACGGTCACTATTCCCCCAGGTTGGTTCGTCACGTTAGCAAGGGGGAAAAGGCTAAAAGATGAAATATTAAAAAGAATAAAAGTAGATGGATTAAAATGTATACTACCAAAGTTAAAGCAAATGGATTAAACACACACTTACACAACGTTAACCAATAAAAAGAAAGTTTTTTTTTTAAATATAAGGGCTAAAGAAGTATATTAACAAAATTGAATGTTTAAAAGTAACTTGGGTTGTTCATAAGCCGAGCCGAGCCGAGCTAGGGCAAGCTCACGCTCGGCTCGATTATAAACCGAGCTGGCTCGGCTCGGATTTGAAACCGAGCTGAAAATCTAAGCTCGGGCACGGCTTGGTTTTAAACCGATCTGGCTCGGCTCGGCTTGGTTTGGCTCAGTTTTAAAAATAAAAATTAATACATAGCTCTCAAATTCAGTATTCTAAAATATTATTTAATACTTCAAAAGAACATATTTAAAATAAGTCCAACCTATTACATTATATAACAACTCTCCCAAAACCATTAAAATACTCCTATACATCCTAAAATACAACTCGTATACGAAAAACGAACTTAAAATACCTTTATACTAATAAAAATCAAATAAAAACAAAAATCTATGTCGCTCGCGGGGCGCGACAGATTTCTCTGGGCTCGTCGCGGGCCGCGACCCAATGACACCAGGCCGCACCCGGTGCCGCCTCGTGTCCCAGTCTCGTGTCGACCCTACTCCTCGACTCAGACAAGCTAGGCCCTAGCCTAGTGGCCTCGCGGGCCGCGAAAGATGAACAAGGGGGCGTCGCGGGCCGCAAGCCGCCCTATGTTCAGCCTATATAAGGAGGCTGATGCCTCAGTTAAATCTCGTTCAAAATCTTTCTTTCTCTCTCAATATATAAGCTAAAACTCTCAAGAATAATACCCCTAAAAAGCGAAGCTTTGCCTCGTTGTAAGTATTATAACCCCTAGTTACGTATTAGTTACTCTGCCTGATTGATCTAGAGCTCCGTAACACATGTCAAGGCTCTGCCTGACTCAGTCGTTGGAGTTCTGTCTCGGGGGTATGACTAATGTAAATTGGGTTATCTTACTAACACGTGTGCATTGTTTAATTTTAATATATTATAACCAGGAAGTCACAAGAAAGCAGTAGTATTACCTAAAAATCTAAAATAGCAATGTGAGTACATCTTACGTTTTGCAAACTGTTTTTACAAAACCTCAATTTGATGCAGGATTATCTACAATTGAATTTAAGATTATATGAAGATTTGAATGATATCTTATTCCTTTATTATCGAGTCTATTATTAGTAATCATATCTTTTTATTTATTTAGTTTAGTCATGTTTATCTCTTTGGTTCTAGCGTAAACAAGGTTCTAGAGTTCATTGTTAGGGAGTTTTTGATTGATTATTGAATAGAAAGAACTATGTTCTTGAACCTTTTGGTTCGTTTTATCGTCTTTGGTTAATTAGGTGTTCTTGAGCCATTTGATTGCACGCGAAACTGTATCAGTTGGTATCAGAGCTTTGGTTTGTCAAATGGCTCAACGTGAAGGTGAATACTTGTTTGCTCGTAGAGTCGCTGATGAAACAATGATTAACCGGGGTGGTTAATTCACTGGTCTCGTCAAGTAGGGTTAATCCCTTCTTTCCGAGGATCGCTGGCTGGATCGTCCGCTGGTTGATCTCCTGCACAAGGAAACAAACCGTGACTCGTAACAAGGAGAATGGGGTGGGGGGTGCTCCTTGTTACCACTCTCCGGCGTGAGAATCAGTAATTTGCTTGGGAAGCAAAGTTTGATAATAGTAGTAGTGAGAGAGTTGTGAAGAGATACCTTAAACCTGGTTTGGGATGGGTATTTATAGCCGAGGAGTGAAGGAGGGTAGTTGAGTGGCTAGTCTGACACCGCACAACCTTCTGCAGGTGTGTCAGGCCTGTCGGTTACGGTGGTGATGCCACGTCCTGCTGTGGTGTCAGTCTTTTGCTTACATGTGGGCTGACAGGTGACTATCCTCAGTGCCACTTGCACTGTGGTGTCAGACCCACTTGCCTTGTAGGCAGGATGCGGCGCCGGGCCGCAACGCTGCTTGCGGTACCTGATGTTGTTCCCGCTCTCTTGTTCTACCCAAGATGATGCGAGATGTGGTGCCGTGCCGCATCGCCGCTTGGTGACTGTTACTGTTGTCCAGATCCCTTGTCGTGACGAAAATGTTCGTAGGATGCGGTGCCAGGACGCATCGCTATGCGTAACATCCGTTTTCGTCCTTAAGGTAAGTCTTCTCATCACTTGACAGATTGGTTTCGACCGCTGTGTTCGCGCGTGCCCGCACGGACACAGATAAGTTCTTGCTGGTGGGGGTTTTTGATAAGGGTAATGGTCACTCGTGGTCGTGCTGACGCGAGATCTGGGACCATACCCCTTCAGTCGCCGACAGAGGCAACGACATGAGTGTTTTCTGTAACAACCCTCGGTAAAACCGAAACCCTCATAATATGTCTAACACTCTATTATATATTCCAATATGTCTTATATTACACCCCGTATGTGAAAACCGAGCCCGAAACATGTTATAACATATAAAATAAATAAAAATCTGAAAATAGTAAGTTAAGGCGGGCCGCGTAGACCCACCTCAACCACTTACGCGGGCGGTATAAGGGCTAGAACCTGACTTCGTTGATTTCTTTAGTTAATACGGGCCGCGTAAGACCCCGTTTAAGTTAACACGGGGCACGAGAGATCATCAAACGCGGAGACATCCTGAGCTGACACGTGTCGACATCGTGGCGAGTCTAGATCATGACCGGGCTAAGCTACAGCGTTGACCAATGTTGACGCGGGCCGCGTAAGGCTTTGCCTTACCTTACGCGGGCCGCGAAAGGACCAGAATCAGCAACTATATAAGAAGGCCATCGGGTTTCACTTTCCGTCGCTCACATCTTTCTTTCTAAACGAATTTCTGAAGTTATAAGCATTATAGTCGGGTATTATACCCCTAATTAGCGAGGTTCTGCTCCGTTGTAAGTATTATAACCCCAGTTTCATAATAGTTATGCTGCCCGATTGATTTAGGGTTCCGTAATAACTGTCGTGGTTCTGCCCGACGTAGTTGTTGGAATGCCTTCTCGGGGAAGGTATCATTTATATTTTCAAAGGGTTATGATACTAATCAATGTGCATTTGTATAAATTATAGATTATATCCAGGAAACCCTTACGAGAAGCCTAAGATAGCAATGTGAGTTTATCCTCTTTTTGTTAACCTTTTTGGAATATTTTACAAAACCTTAATTATTTTACAATGTGATTAAGCGGTGATTGAGCCTTTGTAGTTCTTCAATTACTGCCGGTATTATGGGGTTTTGTATACAAAATTTATTACTTGCGAGTAGTAAGTCGGAATGACAGTACGTTACCATTGGACAACGAGTTAGCCAATGTGTAATATGACCCATAAGTCAAGGATTGACAGTACTGAATGAGTAATTGTGTAGAAATAAACAATGTGATCGCTCTCAATATTGTTTTAATTGATAAAATGTTTCTTGATTAAACTGGGATTCACTCACCAGTATTTCCCGCTGACAAAATGTTTTTAAAACATGTTTCAGGTAACACAATGTGAAAGCCAACTGGGAAAAAGCCAGCTCGAGAGCACTGACGGCTTGGAAAATAAGTGGCTATAAAAGTTACCTAATAAACGATGTTTTAAATTCAATAAAATAGGGGTTGTTGACGGGTGGTCCATAGGACAACCCTTAATGATGTTAAAAGACGAAGTTATCTTCCACTTAATCGCGTAATTGTCTTGAATTAGATGACTACGAATGCTTATGTTTCAGGTGCAGTTCAGGAGCTAAAAAGGGTTAAAACGCAGCTTTGGACGGTTTGGAGATGAACGGGTCGTGCGTGGAAGGAACGAAGAAACAAAGCATATGAATCAGGGCTCCACCGTAAATTACGGTGTCCACCGTAATTTACGGTGGCCCTGAAATTCACCTGTTTCTCCACCGTAACTCAGACTCAAACCACCGTAACACCTTGAAGTCCACCGTAACTTACGGTGTCACCGTAAGTTACTGTGGAGTCTGCGCAGAAATTGTAACTGCCCTCATTAAATCAGTTTTTGGGTGTCTTTTCACATTATCTCATCATTGGACAGTTTCTTGGCAACTAGGGGGCGATTTTGGCTGTTCTTGCTTGGTTCCAAACATATCTAAACGATTAGTTTGTGTTTTCGATTCGTATGAACATTAAACTTATTGCTATGATGATTCACCAAGCTATGTGTGGCTAGACTTATGGTGATCATCCTGAATTGAAGGTTTGTCTATGATTTTTGTGTTTGGATTCGTATTTCTAGAATAATAAACTTGCAATGTTTGTTTGTTTATTATGGTGTGTGAATGTTTGTTTGTAAATTGTTGATTGATGTTATAATCATATTCTAAACCGTACGTTCTTGGTGTTGTTGACAATCGAGATATCACGGGAGGGATTAGGGTTGGATATTAATCAATTGATTATCGGGTAACAACCTCGCATTTTCATAATCCGAGTACTTAGTTCCCTTTTATCACAACAAACAATTATACATGAATCATGTCTATGTGATTCTTTCTAGTGAATTTAAACACAATTGTCAAAAGCAAACCGGAAGTTTAGGATGATCCCTTTCTCCTAATCTGTTTTACAACCAACCTTTGATTTGAAGTTATTTAGTTAATTTAGTTTTAAAATCAAACAATCCAAATTATTGATCTTTACTTTCTGCAATTTAGGTTAATTTTAGTTAAGGTGCAAAGCTATAAAATCAACACATTTTCCACATACTCCCTGAGTTCGATACCCATTTACCACTATCTATAGTTGTTATTTGGATTAAATTTGCGTCTACCACGACAAACACGTTAAATTTTGGCGCCGTTGCCGGGGAGTAGTGCGCAACGTGTGTCAGTTTGTTAGTTTTGCTTTGTTATTTTCGGGTTTACACTGGAGTGTTTAGTGTGTAGGTTCTACAGGTGCATGCATACTAGAGGCTCTCACAAAGCGTCACCATTGTCATTTGATCCGGAGACCGAAAGAACATTAAGGCAAAATCGTGTGTTAGTACGAGAAAACAGAATTATTGGTTCACCTACATCACCTATCACACCATGAAACATCATGCAAGAATCTCAATTACCACCCACAACGGGTCAAACGACCTCATCATTCATACCTACTTCCACACAACCATCACCAAACACCACTATACCTAACACCACTACAATTCCTACTCCACCTCATGATACTACACCATCCAACACTACACAACCGATTACTACTCAAGTTGAACCCAATCTTACCTTTAGTCCTTCAGCCACAATCCCACCATTATCACACCTCTTTCCTCTATCTACGGGTCAATCATCTTCCCACTATTCAGTACCACCAAATTCAACCATTGTCCATGCTACTTCAACATTCAGACCATCGAACCAATCGGGCTTTCAATACTCAACCCTTCCATTTCGGCAATCTTCGGGTATAGGGGGAGATGGGTATGAGGAAGGTTATGAAGATTTTGAGGGTTATGATGAAGACAGGTATGCTTATGGGGGTTATGGTGATCAAGGAGAGTTCGGTTATGTGCAAGGTCAACCTCAAGGGATGACAAGTGTAGGTGGAATGCCACAACAACAATAACTCATACCACAACACATTCGGCCAAGACCACAAGGGCCACCAATGCAACGCCCTACACCATTGCAACAAGTTCGCCCACAAAATGTACAACCACAATTCCAAAGGCTGATTCAACACCAACCGATGCCACAACAGCAATTTCAACAACCATTTGCACCACAAGGGCATATACCAAGGCCAATGGGTCCTGTTCGACCAAGGGTGAGGTTGGGGGTGCCAAGAAGGCATGTTAGAGAACATGCGAGAGGAATTGAAGCGCATTTTAGGCCGGTAATCACTCAAAATCCCTCACCGGTAGTTATTCCTCACAATGATCAAGGGAGGACCTTTGAAGTGAGAACAAATTCTTTGCAAAGTTTTCCGAAATATAAAGGGCTAGCAACGGAGGAACCGTATTTCCACTTAGAGGCCTATGACTCAATTTGCAATACTCTTGGTAGTCAAGGTTTTTCGGCTGATGATGTTAAGTTAGTCCTGTTTCAATTTTCTTTGGAGGACAAGGCAAAGAAGTGGTTCTACACTTTGCCTTCAGCATCTATTTATACTTGGGCGGAGATGCAACAAATTTTCCTAGATGAATTTTATACCGCTCAAAAGACTAACGATGCTAGGAAGGGGTTGAGGAGTTTTCAACAACAACATGGTGAAATGTTCCATGAGGCATTTGAACGTTTCAATATGATGATCAAGAATTGCCCTCACCATGGGATTGAACTTTGGGAGTTGATGAATGCCTTCCACGAGGGGTTGAGTGCCGAAGATGCTCGTGACTTAATGTCTATTACCGGTGGGACTTTTGGCACAAACTATGAGAATGACGATTGGGAGTTTTTGGAGCAAATGGCAATCACTTCAAAGAGGAAAGCTCAAGCATCGAGGAGAGCACGACCGGCCATTGCCCGACCTCAAGTGCACGCAATAGACGATGGTAATGTTCAAACCACTAACCAAATTTATGATGTTTGTGCATTGTGTAATGAAATAGGTCATGCGGCTGAAAATTGCCAAGGGATGGTGGAAGGGCAATATGAAGAAGTTCATGCGGTTCAAGGTCAAGGAGGGGGTGGTAGAAATTACAACAACATGAATTCTAATACTTACCACCCCGGGTTGAGGAACCACCCAAATTTTCGGTATGGGAACCCTTCAAATCAAGCTAACCCGAACTTTCAAGGTAGCCAAGGTAATTTTGGTTCGCGCCAACCTTACAACAACCAAAGTGGATATCGAGGTGGGAACAACCAAGGGTATCAAAAGCAATATCAAACGGGTCAAGAACAAGGGGGGTCTTCGGGTGGAAACGAGATGATGGAAATGCTAAAAAGCATACAAGCGGAGATGCAAAAGCGAAATCAACTTGATGAAGTTCGAATGCAAAAGGATGAGGTTCGTGATAAGAGTATTCAATCACTAACAACCCAAATGGGTAAATTAGCAACCGATGTGGCGGAATTGAAGAAAAGCAAGGGTCAACTTCCTAGCGATACTAAGGTAAATCCTTCGCACGGTACGTCACGAGGTAATGTTAATGTTCATCATGTTAGTGTATTGAGAAGTGGAAAAGAGTTTAAAGCCAATTTGTCACCCGAATTGGTTGAGGGGGTAGTTGAGGATATCACGGGTAATGATAGTGATGATGAAGTTTCACCGGTTAAACCTAAAGAATCCAATGTTAACAAACCGGGGTTGGGTGAAAACGAAAAAAATGAAAAAGTTGAGGGTGAACCGAGTCAAGTCCCGTTTCCATCGGCCTTACTTGACATGGGTAGAAAAATTTTTATTGCACCAAGAGGTCCCCAAAAAGAAGAGTTGTGGGACATGTTTAAACAAGTTAAAATTAACCTTCCACTCCTTGATGCAATAAAACAAGTACCCGCCTACGCAAAATTTTTAAAGGAATTATGCACACAAAAGAGGCAACAAAAGAAGAAAATGCCTAAGCGGGTAGATTTAACCGGGCAAGTGAGTGCAGTTTTAAATGGGGAGCTTCCTCCTAAGCTCCAAGATCCGGGCACGCCTCTAATTAACATACAAGTTGGTAATTTTCAAATGGCAAAGGCGTTGCTAGATCTTGGAGCCGGGGTTAGCATTTTACCGGGGGGCTTATATGACCAATATGATTTTGGTCCGTTAGCTAGGGTGGAGACAACGGTTGTTTTGGCCGATTTGTCTCATAAGCTACCTCGAGGGATGGTTCAAAATGTAATTGTTAAAATTGATGAATTTTATTACCCGGTTGACTTTCTAGTCTTGGACTACTCGTCCGCGGACCCAAAACAACAACAAAATGTAATTTTGGGTCGGCCATTTTTGAGCACCGCACATGCAGTAATCGATTGTAGATTTGGTACAGTCGATATGACTTTTGGGAACCGAAAAATGCGTTTGAATGTTTTACTAACAATTCTAATGCTAATGGTGTTGATGAGTGTTTCATGGCAGATTTAGTTGATGGATGCAACCCGCATGAGTATGAGGAGGATGGTTTGGATGTTTGCTTGTGTGATTTTTCTGAACAGGTACATGCTTATGCACTCCGGGTTGAAGAGGAAAAACATGATGCAATGGCCGTGAAAGAAGGTCGACCACCATGGACTCATCAATTCGAAGGCTTACCGGCTGAAATAAATTCGGGTACTAAACCATCGTTAGAGGAACCGCCAAAATTGGAACTTAAAGACTTGCCGAGCCATTTGAAGTATGCTTTCTTAGGGGATAATGACACTCTACCGGTCATTATTGCCTCTAATTTAGAGTTGGCGCAAGAGCAAGCATTGTTGGAAGTGTTAAAGGAGAATAAGGGAGCTATTGGATGGACGATTGCCGATCTTAAAGGAATTAGTCCATCAATTGTCATGCACAAAATTATTACCACCGAAGATGCCAAACCAACACGAGAAGCTCAAAGGCGATTGAATCCGAACCTAAGGGAGGTAGTAAAAAAAGAGGTAATTAAATGGTTGGACGCGGGAATTATCTATCCGATTTCGGATAGTGCTTGGGTGAGTCCCACCCAAGTTGTGCCTAAGAAGGCCGGTATTCAAGTAGTCAAGGATGAAAGTGGTGAACAAATTGCCACCCGACCGGTCACCGGGTGGCGTGTATGTATTGACTACCGAAAATTGAATGCCGCCACTTCTAAGGACCATTTCCCGCTACCTTTTATTGACCAAATCATTGAAAAATTATCGGGTCAAAAATATTACTGTTTTTTGGACGGGTATTCGGGTTATAATCAAATAGCAATACACCCGGATGACCAACACAAGACCACCTTCACTTGTCCATATGGCACCTTTGCCTTTCGGCGAATGCCATTTGGCTTGTGCAATGCACCGGCAACTTTCCAACGATGTATAATGAGTATTTTCTCGGACATGGTTGGAGAGTCGCTTGAAGTATTTATGGATGACTTTTCCATTTTTGGCACTAGTTTTGAATCTTGTCTCAATGAATTGCAAAAAGTTTTAAAAAGATGTGTGGAGAAAAATTTAGTGCTTAGTTGAGAGAAAAGTCATTTCATGGTGCAAGAGGGCATTGTGTTGGGTCACGTAATTTCGGAAAGGGGAATGGAGGTGGATAAGGCAAAAATAAGGGTAATAGCATCTTTGCCACCTCCGAAAAATGTTAAGGGTGTAAGGTCATTCTTGGGACACGCAAGGTTCTATAGACGTTTCATAAAAGGTTTTAGTGTTATCACCAAACCTTTATGCAATTTGTTATTAAAAGATGTCCCATTTGATTTTACTAATGAGTGTATGCAAGCTTTCACTGTTTTGAAGGAACACTTGGTCAAAGCTCCTATTTTGCAACCACCGGATTGGTCAAAGCCGTTCGAGATAATGTGTGACGCAAGCGACACTACTATTGGTGCAGTTTTGGGTCAACGGGTTGATAAAAAGCCGGTGGTGATTTACTATGCAAGCAAGACCTTATCCGAAGCGCAACTCAATTACACCACAACCGAAAAGGAGTTGTTAGCGGTGGTGTATGCTTTGGATAAGTTTTGTGCTTATATTTGGGGGAGCAAAGTGGTGGTTTATTCGGATCATAGTGCGGTCCGATATTTGATGGAGAAGAAGGATGCGAAGCCCCGTTTAATTCGGTGGGTGTTGTTATTACAAGAGTACGATTTAGAGATCCGAGACAAAAAGGGAAGTGAAAACGTAGTGGCGGATCACTTGTCTCGGATTCCGGTGGAAGGAATCGACGATGATAGTGAAATAAATGAAACGTTTCCCGACGAGCAACTCTTAGCCGTTTCCACCTTTGTTGCACCGTGGTATGCTCACTATGTCAATTACTTAGCCACGGGTGCCATCCCAAGTCATTGGACCAAGAAGCGACGACAACAATTTATGGTCCAAGTGAAGCAATACATTTGGGATGAACCGGATCTTTTCAAGATCGGGCCGGATCAAGTTATTAGGAGGTGTGTGCCCGAAACGGAAGCGTTGGAAATTCTGACCCATGCTCATTCATCCGCATGTGGAGGTCACTTTAGTGGGCATAAAACGGGCTACCGAGTTCTCTCATGTGGGTTTTATTGGCCCACAATTTTCAAGGACGCGTGCAAGTTTGCAAGAAATTGCATCAATTGTCAAAAGATGGGAAGCATATCGAAGAGGGATGAGATGCCATTACAACCGATCTTGGTAGTAGAGATATTTGATGTATGGGGTATTGACTTTATGGGTCCTTTTCCAAATTCGAATGGTTTCCTATATATTTTGGTAGCGGTGGATTACGTCTCAAAATGGATTGAAGCTATTGCAACAAGAACAAACGACCATTCGGTTGTTTGTAAGTTTGTTCAATCCAACATATTCGCCCGTTTTGGCATTCCAAGGGTTATTATAAGTGATGGTGGTTCGCACTTCAAGAACTTTAATTTCGGGAAATTGTTGAAGAGGTATAGCGTGAATCACCGGATTGCTACACCTTACCATCCGCAAACGAGTGGACAAGTTGAAGTGTCCAACCGTCAAATCAAAGAAATTCTCATGAAGACGGTGAGAACAGATAGGAAGGATTGGTCTAGCAAATTGGACGACGCATTGTGGGCATACCGAACGGCCTTCAAGACTCCGATTGGCACAACACCTTACCGGATGGTGTATGGAAAGGGTTGTCACTTGCCAATGGAGTTAGCGCATCGGGCATATTGGGCAATCACCACGGTCAATGCGGATTATAATGAAGCGGGAAAGATGAGGAAGTTACAATTGTGCGAGATTGAAGAACTTAGAGATGAGGCATATGAGTGTGCATCGGCTTACAAAGACAAGCTCAAGAAGGTACACGATGCGAAATTGAGGAAGAAAACATTTGAAGTTGGTCAAAAAGTTTGGTTGTATAACTCAAGACTCAAGATGTTTGCGGGCAAGCTCAAAAGTAAATGGATGGGCCCGTATGTTGTTCGGCGAGTTGGAAGGTTTGGTGACGTAGACATCCAAGATGAGCAAACACTTAAACAACAAACGGTGAACGGTCACCGGTTGAAACCATACTTGGAGGGGCACGACATAAACAACTTGGAGCTTGATAAAGCGGGCTACATCTTACGCCCGGTTGATGAGGAACAACCGTGAGAGGCCCAGGTTTGGTAGTGTAAATAGTTAGTATTTCATTTTGTTTGTTTTGTATAGTTTGCATATTTACCGTATTCGCTTGAATCTTGTGTTTGAAACAAGTGTGGGGACATTCGGGCCACGAATTACTCTAACATTGTGTTGAGGACAACACGGGACTTTCGAGGGGGTAGGGTGATTTTTACACGTTTTTGAAAAAATTTAAAAACATAAAAAAATCAAAAAAACTGAAAAAATATAAAAAAATATACTTAAAAATAGCATTTTTCAGCAGAAAAAGAGATGCCCAGGTGCCACCGTAAGTTACGGTGGCACCGTAATTTACGGTGGGGATCAAAGTTTTTTGGGCTTACGGTGAAAACCCCCTGAGTTACGATGGAATTTCTTTGCCAGCATCCACCGTAATTTACGGTCCACACCGTAAATTACGGTGGACCTGGCGACAGTAAGTGGCGATCCGTTTTCTGCATTACATAAAAAAAATATATATATATATAATAAACAACATCAGATCACGTGAACAAGCCCCATCCACACGATTCCCCTTCATCTTTCTCATCCATTCCTTCTCTTCTATCACTTTCATCTAAACCCCACAAGATCCCCAACATTCTCCAACCTTGACTAATTTTTCACGTAGTTTCTGAATTTGCCAAGAGATTTACGAGAAAACAAATTTTTCGGGTCTAAATCATAAACCCTAGATCCGAAAATTTTGGGGCTTTTTGAAGTTCTTGCTTCATCTGTGTTTCTTACATCTTCAAATAAGGTATGGAAGTTTATTTACTATGTCTTGTTGATGCATTGTGAAGATTGAGGTTATTTTTTATATTTGTTCATACTCACTTGCTTGTTATTAGAGCTTGTCATAAAATTGTTGAGTGAACATGGTTATGGGTTGTAGATGTAGGATTGATGGTAAAGTAGTGAACTTTTTGGGAATCTCTACATTGTAGAGACACCATGCCCAATTTTTGAAAAAAAAAAATTTATAAACTCTTGGTTCACTAGCATCTACAACCATAGTAGCAAGCAAGTGTGGGGATATTCTGGAGAAAAGAGTCTAATTTTGTTTTGTTTGGTTATGTTGTTTGCCTTAATGTGTGTAGGAAAATGGTAAAGACAAAGGAGAAAGCCGGAGCAAGTTCGTCTTCTTCATCTAAAGGTAAGGGCAAGCAACCGCAACAACAACCGAAAAAGAGACAATATTTGGGTCAAGTTGATGAAAGTGAAAGTGAAGATGAGGAAATGGAGTTGGACCCGGCTGAAAAGCCAAAATGGGACTCGGGTTCATTGGAAGACCAACAGGAACATTGGCAACCGACACTCTTTCACGACAGTATGAATAAATTGAAAAACAAAGCTGCCGCATTTATTTGCGAGAGGGAAGTTCGTGAAGTGGAATTTAGTCCGTTTGGTGTGTTTGCCAAATTCCGTGCTTTAGGATGGGAGTCGGCGTTGAGTTGCTATGATAAGGATAAAAATAATTTGTTCATAACCGAAATACAAGAATGGATGGCAACTCTCAAGTGAAACACATATGAAAAGCCATCTCAAATGAAGTTAACAGGTATGGTGAATGGGATTCCGGTAGAGATGTCGTTTGACAAGCTAAAGAAATTGGGGAAGTATGATAGTTTACATGCTCGCGACTACATGATCCCTAGCCTTGATGATTTGTTTCACAAACCGGATAAGCATCCTCGTTGGAACGATATGTTAGCAGCGTTGTTCTTGCCCGGTACTTACAGTGGAATCTTGTACCGGAGGAACTTGAGAATTGAAGCAAAGTTGTTGTTAGCAATCTACATTCTCAATGTCATTCCGCGAAGGGGGGACAAGGAGCAAGTGAGGTACCCGGAAGTACCTGTCCTTTATTCGCTACTCAATGTGTCTCCGCGTTTTCCAATCCGATATCTGATCATGAACCACCTATGGATTTGCCGAAATAAGTTAGGAAGAGATATCGTCCCGTATTGCCGAATAATCACGGGATTGATGAAACAGCAAAAGGCAATAACGTCTGAAGATAGAGGGGCAACAAAAAGGCATCAGCCTTTTACTTTAGACAAGTTGGGGATTGGTTGGACATACACACAATCGGAGCGGTATCATAAGCTCAAGTCAGAGGGGCAGAGATGGAGAGCATTAAAGGTGGGTGCACGAGATCTTCTACCGGGTGAAGAAGATGAGCCGGAAAGTGATGCGGAGATCCCAAGTGGTGATGATGATTATGCGGACGAGCCGCATGGTGGTGAGCATGGTGGAAATGTGGGCCAAGGGGGCCAAGGGGGTTATGGTGGTGTCTTTTACGATTACACGGAGCGGTCCTATGAGCCGGGTTGGGCTTATGATGGCACGATGCAAGAAGTGATCGAGAATCAACGTCCTCCGGCACCCATTTTTGAGACATGGTCGGGTTCGGAGCGGACGTTATTTGATCAACATACAATGATGAGTGCAAGCATTGAGCAATCTTTGAAACACAGTTTTGATCGTCAAGAGGCATGGAATCGCACACACGCGAATTCTCATGAAGTGGAAATGAATAATCGATATCATGATGATCAAGAAAGAAGATTGCATGCAGATTGGCACGCTGGGCGGCCGGTGGTCGTGGATCCATAACATGTGGATTATGCGTCTCTACCACCTTATGATGGTAGTATTTCGTATCCGACCCCGCCACTCCATCATTCACAATGGATCGACCCGCGCCAACAAGAAGGAGCTCAACAACAAGGTGGGAGTAGTAGCGGTTCATTTGCATTTGGAGAATGGAATGACATGATGTCTTCCATTTTTGGACCTCCGGGACCACGCTATTACTAGTCAGGTCGTGTTCTTTCCTTGTATATTTTGTGAATATTTATGTCTTCCATTTTTGGACCTCCGGGACCACGCTATTACTAGTCAGGTCGTGTTCTTTCCTTGTATATTTTGTGAATATTTATTTAGTTTGATATGTTTATGGTTGGGCGGTTGGGTGGTGTTAGTTTGAGTTATGATGTTATGTTTGGGTTGGTGCGAGTTGGCGGTGTGATGTTTAAAAAGAAGAAAAATATAAAAAAAATATAAAATGAAAAATCGGAAAAAAGAAATTTGTGGTTTGAGTGGTGAGCTTTCATTTGGTGTGAAAGATGTTAGTGATCAAATCCTCCTAAAACCATACATTGGGGTCAATGTATCCCAAGTGTGGGGATGGGGGGAAATTTTTGAAGATTTTGAAAAAATTTTAAATCAAGCAAAACGATGTGAGAATTTGAACACCTTAGATTAACCCCAATTGATGCACCGGCAACCTTGATACCCCTTTTATTCTTGGTGAGAGTTGAAGCCACACTCTTGTAAATAAATAATACTTATCTTTGATGAGAGTGGCTACGGGTGGGGGTGCATTAGAACTTGTGCCTTGATACGGTTTGAGTCCTTAGTCGGATATGAATGCGAAAAGGATAAGGGCATCTAGGTAGCCTCGTCTTTAGTGGTGTGCGAGTGGGATTTGGGGGGTTGGACCTCATAAGTTATGTATATGAGCATGGTTGCGAGAGGGGCGGGGGTTTGGACATTTAGTTGCCCAATTTTGTGCCTAAAAGCCTATCATTTGTTACCCCTAGCTAGTTACCTAAAAATTTACCCAACTTAACCCGGTTTTATAGTGTTAGTGGTTTAGTAGTAGGTAATTGTATTTGATGTTTTGTTGAAAGTTTGTGTTTGCTTTATGTTTGATTAAAAAAAATCAGAAAAAAAAGAGAGAAAAAGAAATGAAAAATGAAAAAGAAATGATGTTTAGTTGTCTTGTATATATTAGTTAGTTTGGTAGTTGTTTGTTCGTTTCTTTGTGTAATAAAAGACCGGGTTAAGTTTTCGCTACTTCATATATATTTCATTTCCTACCCATACACATAGCCACGTTACAACCTTGAAAGTCCCTTTGATTTGCATTATTGTTTGACACATTTTAGGAGAAGAATTGATTTAGGTACAAGCCTATAGTTGTGCAACCGCCCGTTAGCCTTTGTGTGTCTAACTCATATTGCTAGTGCCTACTTGTTACCGAGAGGAGAGATTTAGCGAGGGGTGTGTTATTTTGGGTGTTGAAAAGGGGTTAGTAAAAGGACTACATGTTTCTGCTTGGTTTGCATTGATCGCTTGTTTTGAAATTGATTTGATGAGTTGCTTGGGACAAGCAACGGTTAAGTGTGGGGATGTGACGGGTGGTCCATAGGACAACCCTTAATGATGTTAAAAGACGAAGTTATCTTCCACTTAATCGCGTAATTGTCTTGAATTAGATGACTACGAATGCTTATGTTTCAGGTGCAGTTCAAGAGCTAAAAAGGGTTAAAACGCAGCTTTGGACGGTTTGGAGATGAACGGGTCGTGCGTGGAAGGAACGAAGAAACAAAGCATATGAATCAGGGCTTCACCGTAAATTACGGTGGGTGGCCCTGAAATTCACCTGTTTCTCCACCGTAACTCAGACTCAAACCACCGTAACACCTTGAAGTCCACCGTAACTTACGGTGTCACCGTAAGTTACGGTGGAGTCTACGCAGAAATTGTAACTGCCCTCATTAAATCAGTTTTTGGGTGTCTTTTCACATTATCTCATCATTGGACAGTTTCTTGGCAACTAGGGGGCGATTTTGGCTGTTCTTGCTTGGTTCCAAACATTTCTAAACGATTAGTTTGTGTTTTCGATTCGTATGAACATTAAACTTATTGCTATGATGATTCACCAAGCTATATGTGGCTAAACTTATGGTGATCATCCTGAATTGAAGGTTTATCTATGATTTTTGTGTTTGGATTCGTATTTCTAGAATAATAGACTTGCAATGTTTGTTTGTTTATTATGGTGTGTGAATGTTTGTGTGTAAATTGTTGATTGATGTTATAATCATATTCTAAACCGTACGTTCTTGGTGTCGTTGACAATCGAGATATCACGGGAGGGATTAGGGTTGGATATTAATCAATTGATTATCGGGTAACAACCTCGCGTTTTCATAATCCGAGTACTTAGTTCCCTTTTATCACAACAAACAATTATACATGAATCATGTCTATGTGATTCTTTCTAGTGAATTTAAATACAATTGTCAAAAGCAAACCGAAAGTTTAGGATGATCGCTTTCTCCTAATCTGTTTTACAACCAACCTTTGATTTGAAGTTATTTAGTTAATTTAGTTTTAAAATCAAACAATCCAAATTATTGATCTTTACTTTCTGCAATTTAGGTTAATTTTAGTTAAGGTGCAAAGCTATAAAATCAACACATTTTCCACATACTCCCTGAGTTCGATACCCATTTACCACTATCTATAGTTGTTATTTGGATTAAATTTGCGTGTACCACGACAAACACGTCAGTTGTCCCTATAAAATGTACTGTAATAAGAAACTTGGGTTTTGCCCATGTGTTTATTAATATCAAGTATGGTGGTTTTACTCTGATAAACATTTCCTAACTACGGTCCTGATGTAAATTCCGCTGCCAAATTAACGTAAACTGATACCACCACATCAGAGCTCGCGTCCGCCCGTTCCCGGGACAGATAAGGGATCGGGGGTTACGCCAGAAGGTGGTATCAGAGCCTAGCCACTGGTCTGAGCCAAAGAAGTGTTCTGCTGACACTTAAATTCTATATTTTGTGTTAGGAAATAAATTATGGAAATACGTGCATAACTGTATTAATTTGTTATGTGTTATTTGACTATTTGTTAGTTTACAGTATGAGTGATCAAGGACCCTCAGACATGAGTCGTTAGTTGTCTGATTCCCCTAAGAGTGAAGGTACTTCTTCACAGCCTGCCCTTTCTGGGTATACTGCTGATTAGGAAGAAGGAGTGTTTGCTTTTAAAGCTCAGTCAGAAGAGTCATTCCCTCACAAGAAACGAGGATGGTTCAGTAAGGAAGCTTTTGCTCGTAGGAAGAGAATGCGAAAGTTACAACAGCAAAGAGTTCTAGCAGCTGCTAAACGTAGAACAGATGCCCATACACAGGATATGCTTAATAGAAGCTTAGCTAATTTTCATATCTTAGCTACAACTGCTGCTGACCCAAGTCTGGAACTACTAGTAGCCCCAAATTACGACCCCTGGTGGGACGATAATAGGGACTTTGTGCAACGTTACCCTATTTATGAAGACTCACCCATACAGAACCTAGGAGCCTATCCAGGTATGGACCCTTTAGATCCCTATTACCAAGATGATTATGTTAGGGAAATTTTAGAAGATCCTTACCGGTTTCAGGCACTTTCACCCCCATATCAGGAACCCGCACCCCAGATTCCAAACCCAGTCCGAGAACCTGCACCCCCAATGAGTGCAGAAAATGTTCAAGAACTTAGGACTTTTGGGGAGGAAATTTTAGAAAGCAGTGAGAGAATGCGTAAGGTGGGAGAGCGTCTCGTATGGAAATACGATGAGCGCAATATGGATTTTTGGATAAATCCATATCCGTGAATATGAGAATGGAGGAACGGTAGTAGTAATAATAATAAAATATAATAAAATAAAAATAAAATAAAATATGTGTGTACGGATGCATATTACTATTAGTATAATTCTATTTCTGTTGGTATTGTAATTTTTATTTCAGTACTAGTATGTAATAGATGCATAATAGTATATGGAAATAGAGTAAAGTAGCAATGATCTACGTTTTTGGCTAGAATGCGTGTCATGTGATTAACTATATTAAGATAATATTTGTGATATTAATATGGGATAAATGTTTAAAATTCAGATGGCCGACGAAGGAAATCAAGGAAATCTGAATAATGATAACCAGAGTAACATTAACGTGGTTAATGAGAATCCAAGCATCAATAACAATAACAATCAAGTGGATAATAGTGCTATCCAACACATAGTAGCACAAGGAATTATAGATGCAATGCCATTTATTCTTCAAACTGTTAAGGATGCTGATTATAAAAGTAAGCATAGCAGTAAGCGACCAAGTGAACCAGAACACAGCGTGAACAATGGACCAATACTTCAATTGCCTATTCCCAAAAGGAGAAGAACCGTGTCTTACGGTTGTTCTTATAAAGAATTCTGGTCTTGTAAACCAATGGAATTCTCGGGCAACGAAGGGGCCATTGCAACCTTACGCTGGATAGAGAAGACTGAGGCAGTCTTAAGGATAAGCAAGTGTGCTGAAGAAGATAAAATACTGTTTGCTTCTAATCTGTTTAAGAATGCAGCACTAGAATGGTGGAACACTATCCTCCAATCAAGAGGAAGTGATAGAACTTACAATATGACATGGGAAGAATTTAAGGACAAAGTAGAAAGGAAATTCTGCCCACCCAATGAAAAGGAACAGATAGCAAACAAATTCCTAAATCTTAGGATGACTGGTGTGGATAGTAAGGGATATACTAAAATATTCTTTGAATATGCTAGAATAGTGCCAAACCTTGCTTCATCAGAACCAGTGTTAATCTCCCGTTATATTTGGGGATTAATTTGAGAGATTAGACACATAGTCAAGGCAACTAGACCTCAAACTATAGAAGAAGCTGTAGAACTAGCAAATACCTTGACAGATGAATTAGTCCGTACCCGAGAAGAGGATCAAAGAAGGAACCTAACCCAGAAACTCATACAAGAATTTCGTTCTGGAAATTTTAATCGTGGGAAAAATATAGGTTCTACCTCTGCACCCTACTGTAGGAATTGCAAAAGAAAGCATTCAGGAAGATGCTCCATATACTGTAACTTTTGCAAAATATCGGGACACAAGGAAGAAGATTGTAGGAAGAATAACAGCAGGATATGCTACAACTGCGGAGAACAAGGTCACATCAAGCCAAATTGTCCTAAATTAGCTCCAGCTCCAGATAACAAGAATACTAAAAATGCTAGAGCATTTGTTCTGACTGCAGATGAAGCCAAAATGATTCCAGATGTCATAGCTGGTACGTTTTTAGTTAATGATGTTTTTGCTAAAGTATTATTTGACTCTGGTGCGAACCAAAGTTTTATTAATACATCATTTTGCAAATTTATAAATCAGTCATTAACTAAACTACCACAAGAATGCTAAGTAGAGACAGCCAATGGAGAAACCGTTAGGATTTCTGAAATCTTGCAGGGAGCAAGAATAGAAAATTTAAATCAGAAATTTATTGCAAATCTTTATCCAATGAATCTGGCAGGATTCAATGTTGTTTTAGGAATGGATTGGTTAATAGCCAATAAAGCCAGTGTTTTATGTGATCAAAAGTTAATACAAGTAAATTCACCAAAAGGTAAAACGATCACAATTAAAGGAGATAAACCCTTTAGGTCCACTAAATTTATCTCTGTAATGAAAACTGCAAGTTATATAAGAAAATGATCATTAGTGTATCTGATTTCTATAATCACTAACACTAAAGAAAAGGATTTAAAAGATATTCCAGTAGTATCTCAGTTTTCAGATGTCTTCCCAGAAGAATTACCAGGACTACCACCCGACAGAGAAGTTGAATTCAAAATCCATTTGATACCAGGAACAACACCGATTGCCAAAGCACCTTATCGTTTGGCACCTGCAGAAATGCAAGAATTAAAGAAACAATTAGACGAATTGTTGGAGAAAGGATTCATACAGCCAAGTTCGTCGCCATGGGGAGCGCCGACACTGTTTGTTAAAAAGAAGGACGGATCAATGCATATGTGCAATGATTACCGTGAATTAAACAAGGTCACGATTAAGAATCGGTATCCATTACCAAGAATCGATGATCTGTTTGATCAGCTACAAGGAGCTCGATTTTTCTCTAAAATCGATTTAAGGTCAGGATATCATCAATTAAAGGTACAGGAAGAGGACATTCCTAAGACCGCATTTAGAACAAGGTATGGTCATTATGAATTTACTGTCATGCCATTTGGTTTAACCAATGCCCCAGCTGCATTTATGGACATGATGAACCGAATATGTAAGCCATATTTGGATAAATTCATAATTTTCTTCATAGATGATATTCTAATTTACTCTAAGAATAAAGAAGATCATGCAAAGCATTTGCACGCACTTTTAAGTTTATTAAGAAAGGAAAAGCTTTATGCTAAGTTTTCTAAGTGCGAATTTTGGTTAGAACAGGTACAATTCCTTGGACATTTAGTTAATCATGAAGGAATTCATGTGGATCCAACGAAGATCGAGGCGATTACTAGATGGAAAACCCCTGAGTCACCAACCGAGGTTAGAAGTTTCTTAGGATTGGCCGGTTATTATAGAAGATTTATTCGAGATTTCTCTAGAATAGCCATTCCCTTAACTAAGCTAACCTGTAAATCTGTTAAGTTTGAATGGGGATTAAAACAAGAAGAAGCCTTTAGAATTCTTAAGCAAAGATTAACCCATACACCCATTCTAGCATTACCAGAAGGAACTGAAGACTTTGTAGTCTATTGTGATGCTTCTAAATTAGTTATGGATGTGTATTGATGCAACGGCAAAAGGTTATAGCTTACGCATCTAGACAACTTAAGAATCATGAAGAGAATTATTCAACTCATTATTTAGAATTAGGAGCTATAATTTTTGCTCTTAAGATTTGGAGACATTACCTTTATGGTAGTAAGTTTACCATATTCACTGATCATAAGAGTTTAAGGTATATTTTCAAATAAAAGGAGTTGAATATGAGACAAAGACGCTGGATGGAGATGCTTAGTGATTATGATTGTGATATCCAGTATCATGAAGGAAAAGCAAATGTAGTAGCAGATGCTTTAAGCTGAAAGTATCATGAAAAGCCAAAAAGGGTACGTTCTTTTAAATTAAATCTGCAAGTAGATTTAAATGATCAGATAAGAGAAGCACAAGAATTAGTAATCAAGGATGATTCTGAAAAATTAAAAGGTATGCTAAAAGAATTGGAACAAGGAATAAATGGAATTTGGAGATTCCATAAAAAGAGAATGTGGATACCTAAATTAGGAAATCTACGTCATTGTATACTAGAAGAAGCCCATAAGTCTAAGTATACAATGCATCCAGGAAGTGACAAAATGTACCAGGATTTAAGGAAAAATTTCTGGTGGATAGGAATGAAAAAGGACATAGCAGCCTATGTTTCTAAATGTTTAACTTGTTCACAAGTTAAAGCTGAACACCAGAAACCCTCAGGTTTGTTACAGCAATTAGAAATGCCAGTTTGGAAATGGGAATTGATAACAATGGATTTTGTTACTAAATTACCCAAAACAAACAAAGGTAACGATACAATCTGGGTGATTGGAGATAGGCTAACCAAGTCAGCTCATTTCCTACCAATGAAGGAAACTTTCAGTATGGAACAGTTAGCTAAATTATATGTAAATGAAATTGTTTCTTTACATGACATTCCTTTATCAATTGTTTCTGATAGGGATAGTCGATTTACCTCTCATTTTTGGTCAAGTTTCCAAAAGGCAATGCGAACCAAGTTAAAGCTAAGTACAGCTTATCATCCACAAACAGATGGACAAAGTGAAAGGACAATTCAGACAATGGAAGACATGCTTAGAGCTTGTGTAATCGATTTCGGAGGTAATTGGGACGATCACTTACCTTTAATAGAATTTTCATATAATAATAGTTATCACACAAGTATCAATGCTGCACCATTCGAAGCACTTTATGGACGAAAGTGCCGAACCCCAGTCTGTTGGGCAGAAATTGGGGAACTGCAACTATCTGGACCTGAGATAGTGCAAGAAACAACCGACAAGATTATCCAAGTCAAGGAACGACAGAAAGCAGCACGTGATAGACAGAAAAGTTATGCTGAGAACAGGCGAAAACCATTGGAGTTTCAAGTAGGAGATAAAGTATTGTTAAAAGTCTCTCCTTGGAAAGGAATAGTAAGATTCATCAAACGGGGAAAGCTAAGTCCCAGGTATGTTGGACCTTTTGAGATTATTAGAAAAATAGGACCTGTAGCCTATCAGCTACAACTGCCAGAGGAAATGGCAGGAATACATGATGTGTTTCAAAAAGTGTTTAGCTGATGAATCACTAATAGTACCTCTTAAGGATATAGAGGTAAATGAACAACTCAAGTTTGTAGAAAGGCCTCTACAGATTGAAGACAGGAAAGTCAAGAATCTCAAGCATAAGAGACTAGTTCTGGTCAAAGTGAAGTGGGACTCCAAAAGAGGACCTGAATACACATGGGAGCTTGAATCTGAAATGCAAAGGAAATATCCGCACTTATTCCAGTAGATCTCGAGGACGAGCTCTAAAACAAGGTGGGGAGAATGTAACAACCCTCGGTAAAACCGAAACCCTCATAATATGTCTAACACTCTATTATATATTCCAATATGTCTTATATTACACCCCGTATGTGAAAACCGAGCCCGAAACATGTTATAACATATAAAATAAATAAAAATCTGAAAATAGTAAGTTAAGGCGGGCCGCGTAGACCCACCTCAACCACTTACGCGGGCGGTATAAGGGCTAGAACCTGACTTCGTTGATTTCTTTAGTTGATACGGGCCGCGTAAGACCCCGTTTAAGTTAACACGGGCCGCGAGAGATCATCAAACGCGGAGACATCCTGAGCTGACACGTGTCGACATCGTGGCGAGTCTAGATCATGACCGGGCTAAGCTACAGCGTTGACCAATGTTGACGCGGGCCGCGTAAGGCTTTGCCTTACCTTACGCGGGCCGCGAAAGGACCAGAATCAGCAACTATATAAGAAGGCCATCGGGTTTTACTTTCCATCGCTCACATCTTTCTTTCTAAACGAATTTCTGAAGTTATAAGCATTTTAGTCGGGTATTATACCCCTAATTAGCGAGGTTCTGCTCTGTTGTAAGTATTATAACCCCAGTTTCATAATAGTTACGCTGCCCGATTGATTTAGCGTTCTGTAATAACTGTCGTGGTTCTGCCCGACGTAGTTGTTGGAATGCCGTCTAGGGGAGGGTATCATTTATATTTTCAAAGGGTTATGATACTAATCAATGTACATTTGTATAAATTATAGATTATATCCAGGAAACCCTTACGAGAAGCCTAAGATAGCAATGTGAGTTTATCCTCTTTTTGTTAACCTTTTTGGAATATTTTACAAAACCTTAATTATTTTACAATGTGATTAAGCGGTGATTGAGTCTTTGTAGTTCTTCAATTACTGCCGGTATTATGGGGTTTTGTATACAAAATTTATTACTTGCGAGTAGTAAGTCGGAATGATAGTACGTTACCATTGGACAACGAGTTAGCCAATGTGTAATATGACCCACAAGTCAAGGATTGACAGTACTGAATGAGTAATTGTGTAGAAATAAACAATGTGATCGTTCTCAATACTGTTTTAATAGATAAAATGTTTCTTGATTAAACTGGGATTCACTCACCAGTATTTTCCGCTGACAAAATGTTTTTAAAACATGTTTCAGGTAACACAATGTGAAAGCCAACTGGGAAAAAGCCAGCTCGAGAGCACTGACGGCTTGGAAAATAAGTGGCTATAAAAGTTACCTAATAAACGATGTTTTAAATTCAATAAAATAGGGTTTGTCCCTATAAAATGTACTGTAATAAGAAACTTGGGTTTTGCCCATGTGTTTATTAATATCAAGTATGGTGGTTTTACTATGATAAACATTTCCTAACTACGGTCCTGATGAAAATTCCGCTGCCAAATTAACGTAAACTGATACCACCACATCTGAGCTCGCGTCCGCCCGTTCCCGGGACAGATAAGGGATCGGGGGTTGCGACATTTTCTATTCACGTTCTCGTGGTGAGGATCGACACCCTACTCGCAGAGTCGCCGATCGAGGCAGCGATGGAGTCTATCTTGACCCACGGGATCTTAAGATCGAACGACTCCGTCAACGAGTCCGAGATCTTAAAGAAATCAGACGACTCCGTCAACGAGTCCGAGATCTTGAAGAGATCAGACGACTCCATCAACGAGTCCGAGATCTTGAACCAAAATGGGAGATGCGTGTTAAGGAAACCGAATCGAGAACTATCGTCCGGGACGATGTAAACGAGGAAGAGGAGCATCCTTTTTGCCATCCCACACCCGGTTTCCCGAACCGTTTGGTCAAGATTGTTTCTCCGAAGAAGGACCAAGATTCGATAAAGACGAGATTGAACCCGACGAGGAAGAGTGTTTGTTTGTGCGTAGAGCTCTTAGCGGTGTTACCATTCAAGAGGGTGAGCCAATAGAAGACAATGATGTTGGTGCGGGTCAAAATCCGTCGGAGATAACGAATGCTTATAATGATGAATCTGGTAAGTCTTCTCACGATATGATTAGTGGGTTTTTTGTGGTTGAAAAAAATACCAATAAGTTATCCGATAATTCTGAGGGTTGTTCTGCTGGAAGGCCATTAATTTTAAAAATTCAAATGGGAGTAGATTTTGAGGAATTTCAAAATAAAATGGATGAAGTGGTAGAAATACCTTCTAGAATTTACGATATGAATATTAAGAAAAGTAATTTAATTTTCACCAAAAATATGGAGGTTAATGATAAGAATGATTTGGTAGACAAAAGTGATCATCTACAAAGTGGAAGTACACGTGCGCATCAAGTTTGTGTTATATATAATTTATTAAATTATAGCAATTTAAATCGTGGCAAAGATTTACATAGAGATGTTGGGTCGGTGGATGAATCAAAAAGAGTTGATGGACTATATGGATTATTGTGTAGTATACTCTGGCCAATATTTAAGTCCAGTGGGTGCACATTCTCGATAGATTATAAAGTATACAAAATGGGAAATGGGCTTATGTGTATAACTTCCCTAAAACATCAATGGGAACCACTAGTGGCCACCCAAATCCAATTCGGGAGTCGGTTCAATGCTCCATTCGATCCAGGGGGTGCAGGCCCAAAGTCAGTCGAGACGACATGTGAAGTTGAAATGTTTAGACTGGTCATGAAAATAATAAATAGGAAGCGAGTTGATGTTCCTTTTGATCCTGGTGGCTTTGGTCCGAAGGCAAAACTCGAGGACGAGTTTTTCTCGAAGACGATGAGTATGATGCAGGATTATCTACAATTGAATTGAAGATTATATGAAGATTTGAATGATATCTTATTCCTTTATTATCGAGTCTATTATTAGTAATCATATCTTTTTATTTATTTGGTTTAGTCATGTTTATCTCTTAGGTTCTAGTATAAACAAGGTTCTAGAGTTCATTGTTAGGGAGTTTTTGATTGATTATTGAATAGAAAGAACTATGTTCCCACCGAGTCAGTCGTCTGGGATGATTACGACAACGAAAGATTCGAGAATGTTTTTCCTCGTCGAGTTCGTCACCAAGAACCACTGCCACCGCCTCCTGTTGATCCGATCAGAGCCTTGGGTATTCGCACCAAAATTCCCGAGTTTGAAGGTCGCATGCAACCAGACGATTTTTGTCGACTGGCTTCAAGCAGTCGAACGAATATTTTATCTCCGCCAAGTTCCAGAACACCTAAAGGTAAAACTCGTTGCCATTCGTTTACGCAAATATGCTTCTTTATGGTGGGAACATGTGCAAATCCAACGTTATCGGGCCGGTAAACATAAAGTAGAAACGTGGGACAAGATGAAACATTTAATGCATTCCAAATTCCTACCAGTAAATCACAAACAAGATTCGTTTTTAGACTACCAAAACTTAAAACAAAATTTACTTTCTGTTGAGGAATTCATAATAGAATTTGAACGGCTTCGTATGAGATGTGGAGTCGAGGAAGACGACGAACAGGTTATAGCACGTTTTTTGGGGGCGCTACGGCCGGAAATATCGGGCGTGGTTATGTTGCAACAATATTGGTCCTTCTCTGATGTATGCAGGTTGGCACAACAGGTCGAAAAATTAGTTAAAATATATGTAAATGAAGTAATTTTATTACATGGGATACCTTTATCAATTATTTCTGATAGAGATAGTCGTTTTATTTCTCATTTTTTTTTCAAGTTTCCAAAAAGGCAATGAGAACTAAGTTAAATTTAAGCACAGTTTATCATCCTCAAATGGACAGACAAAGCGAAAGAACAATTCAAACAATAGAGGACATGCTTAAGAGCTTGTGTAATTGATTTCGGAGGTAATTGGGACGATCACTTACCTTTAATAAGCATTTTCTTATAATAGTCATCACACAAGTATCAATGCTGGGGAAAAGCAAGTATCTGGACCTGAGATAGTGCAGGAAACAACTGACAAGATCATTCAAATCAAGAATCTCAAGCACAAGAGATTAGTTCTAGTCAAAGTGAAGCGGGACTCCAAAAATAGGACCTGAGTACACATAGGAACTTGAATCTGAAATGCAACAAAAATATTCACACTTGTTCCAATAGATCTCGAGGACGAGCTCTAAAACAAGGTGGGGAGAATGTAACAACCCTCAAGAAAACCGACACCCTAATATATTTTACATGTCTCAATATGTCTTTACATACACCCCGTATGTGAAAACCGAGCCCGAAATATAGTATAGCATTAAGAATAAATTAAAAACAAGAAATATAGGGCTGAGGCGGGCCGCGTAAACCCACCCCAAACCCTTACGCGGGTGGTATCAAGGCCTAAAGCTGATTTAGTGATTTCTTAAGTTGATACGGGCCGCGTAAGCTTAAGCTCACTCTTATGCGGGCCACTAGAGATCATGAAACACGGATACACCCAGAGGCCGACACGTGTCGTTATAGTGGCGGTCTAGAGAATGACCGGGACAAGCTACTGAGTTGACCAGGGTTGACGCGGGCCGCGTAACCCTGGCCTGTGACTTACGCGGGGCGCGAGAGGACCAGATTACACAACTATATAAGAAGGCCATCAGACTTCGTTTTTCGTCGCTCACATCTCAATTCTCAATCTAAATTTCTGTAGTAGGCATATTATAGTCGGGTATTATACCCCTAATTAGCGAGGCTCTGCTCCGTTGTAAGTATTATAACCCCGGTTTCATAATAGTTACGCTGCCCGATTGATTTAGGATTCCGTAACAACTGTCGTGGTTCTGCCCGACGTAGTTGTTGGAATGCCGTCTTGGGGAGGGTATCATTAATATTTTCAAAGGGTTATGATACTAACCAATGTACATTTGTATAAATTATAGATTTTCACCAGGAAACCCTTACGGAAAATCTAAGATAGCAATGTGAGTAATCTCCTTTTTTGTGTCAACTGTTTTTATAAAACCTCAATTGTTTTATATTATATTACCAGTATGTGAGTCGTGTAATTCTTCAATTATCGCCGGTATTATGGGGTTTTGTATACATTACTTGATAACCTTCACAATTGGACGACGAGTAGCCAATGTGTGATATGACCATAGCCATAGATACGGTCGAGGCAAGTACTGAATGGGTAATTGTGTAGTTATAAACATTGTAATCGCTCTCAATACTGTTGTAATTGATAAAATGTTTCTTGATAAAATTGGGATTCACTCACCAGTATTTCCCACTGACAAATATTTTTAAAACATGTTTCAGGTAACACAATGTGAAAGCCAATTGGGAAAAAGCCAGCTCGCGAGCACTGACGACTTGGAAAATAAGTGGCTATAAAAGTTATCTAAAACACGATGTTTTAAAATTCAATAAAATAGGGTTGGTCCCTATAAATGTATTGTAATAAGAAACTTGGGTTTTGCCCATGTGTTTATTAATATTAAATATGGTGGTTTTACTCTGATAAACATTTCCTAACTACGGTTCTGATGTAACTTCCGCTGCAAGATTAATCAATTGATACCACCGAAACTCTGGGTTCGCGTCCGCCCGTTCCCGGGACAGATAAGGGATTGGGGGTTGCGACAGAAGGTGGAATCAGAGCCTAGCCACTGGTCTAAGCCAAAGAAGT
The DNA here is from genome assembly GCA_030545235.1 of Helianthus tuberosus. Lineage (NCBI taxonomy): Eukaryota > Viridiplantae > Streptophyta > Magnoliopsida > Asterales > Asteraceae > Helianthus > Helianthus tuberosus. The sequence continues at coordinate 57,882,396 of CM060406.1, forward strand.
GTTCTGCTGACACTTAAAGTTATATTTTGTGTTAGGAAATAAATTATGGAAATACGTGCATAACTGTAATTATTGTTATGTGTTATTTAACTATCTGTTAGTTTACAGTATGAGTAAGAAAAGAATTTCGGATATCTATCGTCAATTAGGTAGATCACCAAAAGATAAGGAAACCTCATTTCAACCAAAATTCCTTAGACTCAAATTACGATCCCTGGTGTGATAACAATAGGGACTATGTACAATGTTACCCAATACATGAAGACATACCCATGTAAAACCTAGGAGCCTACCCAGGTTTGGACCCTCTAGATCCCTATTACCATGATGTATACTTTAGGGAAATTTTAGAAGATTCTTATCGAATTCAGGCACCTACACCCCATATCAGTAAACCGCATCCCAGATTCCGAACCCAGTTCTAGAACCTGCAACCCCAATGAATGCAGAAAATGTATAAGAACTTAGGACATTTGGTAAGGAAAATCTAGAAAGTAGTAAGAGAATGAGACAAGTGGGAAAGCGACTCGTATGGAAATACGATGAGCGCAATATGAATTTCTGAATAAATCCATATCCGTAGATATGATGACAGAAACGGTAATAGTAAAAATAATTATAAAATAAATGTGTGTACGAATGCCCATTATTATTTATTTCATTTGGTATTGTAATTTTTAATTTCAGTACTAATGTGTAATAGATAAATAGAGTAAAATCGTAATGATCGACGCTTTTGGCTAAATTACGTATCATGAGATTTGCTATATTAAATATTATTCTATGATATTAATATTTGGTAGATGTTTAAAAAAAAAATTCAGATGGCCAACGAAGTAAATCAAGGAAATCTGAATAATGATAACCAGAGTAACATTAACTTGGTTAATGAGAATCCTAGCCTCAATAACAATGGAAACCAAGTGGATAATAGTGCTATCCAACACATAGTAGCACAAGGAATTATAGATGCAATGCCATTTATTCTTCAAACTATTAAGGATGCTGATAACAAGAGTAAACATAGCAGTAAGCGACCAATTGAAACAGAACACAGCGTGAACAATGGACCCGTACTTCAAGCGCCCATTCCCAAAAGAAGAAGAACCATGCCTTATGGTTGTTCTTACAAAGAATTCTGGTCCTGCAAACCAATGGAATTTTCGGGCAACGAAGAGGCCATTGCAACCCTACGCTGGATAGAGAAAACTGAGGCAGTCTTAAGAATAAGCAAGTGCGCAGAAGAAGATAAAATAATGTTTGCTTCCAATCTGTTTAAAAACTCAGCCTTAGAATGGTGGAACACTATCCTCCAAACTAAGGGAATCGATAGAACTTACAATATGGAATGGGAGGAGTTTAAGGACAAGGTAGAAAGGAAATTCTGCCCACCCAATGAAAAGGAACAAATAGCAAACAAATTCCTAAACCTTAGGATGACTGGTGTAGACAGTAAGGGATACACTAAAATATTCTTTGAATATGCTAGAATAGTGCCAACTCTTGCTTCACCAGAACCAGTGTTAATCTCCCGTTATATCCGGGGATTAATTGGAGAGATAAGACATGTAGTCAAGGCAGCTAGACCTCAAACCATAGAAGAAGCTGTAGAACTAGCAAATACCTTGACTGATGAGTTAGTCCGTACCCGAGAGGAGGATCAGAGAAGGAACCTAACCCAAAAGCTCACACAAGAATTTCGTTCTGGAAGTTTTAATCGTGAGAAAGATATAGGCTCTACCTCTGCACCCTACTGTAGGTATTGCAAAAGAAAGCATTCGGGAAGATACTCCATATACTGTAACTTCTGCAAAATATCGGGACACAAGGAAGAAGATTGCAGGAAGGAAAAACAGCAGGATATGCTATAACTGCGGAGAACAAGGTCACATCAAGCCAAATTGTCCAAAATTAGCTCCAGCTCCAGACAACAAGAACACTAAAATTGCTAGAGCATTTGTTCTAACGGCAGAAGAAGCAAAGATGATCCCGGATGTGATCACTGGTATGTTTTTAGTTAAATGATATTTTTGCTAAATTGTTATTTGACTCTGGTGCAAACCAAAGTTTTATTAATACTTCGTGTTGCAAATTTCTAAATCAGTCATTAACTAAACTACCACAAGAATGCTTAGTAGAGACAGCCAATGGAGAAACCGTTAGGATTTCTGAAATCTTGCAGGGAGCAAGCAAAGAAATTTATTACAATTTTTTTTTCTCAATGAATCTGGTAGGATTTGATATTGTATTAGGAATGGATTGGTTAATAGCCAATAAAAGCCAGTAATTTATGTGATCAAAAGTCAATTCAAGTAAATTTACCAACGGGTCAAATGATCACAATTAAAGGAGATAAGCCCTCTAGATCCACGAAATTCATCTTTGTAATGAAAACTGCAAGTTATATAAGAAAAGGTTCTATAGTGTATTTGATTTCCATAATCACTAACACTAAAGGAAAAGCCAATATAGTGGCAGATGCTTTAAGCCGGAAGTATCATGAAAAACCAAAAAGGGTACGTTCTCTTAAATTAAATCTACAAGTAGATTTAAATGATCAGATAAGAGAAGCACAAGAATCAGTAATCAATGATGATTCTGAAAAATTAAAAGGTATGCTAAAAGAATTGGAACAAGAGACAGATGGAATTTGGAGATTCCATAAAAAGAGAATGTGGATACCTAAATTAGGAAATCTACGTCATTGTATATTAGAAGAAGCCCATAAGTCTAAGTATACAATGCATCCAGGAAGTGACAAAATGTATCAGGATTTAAGGAAAAAAACTTTTGGTGGATAGGAATGAAAAAGGATATAGCAGCCTATGTTTCTAAATGTTTAACATGTTTACAAGTCAAAGCTGAACATCAGAAACCCTTAGGTTTGTTACAACAGTTAGAAATGCCCTTTGATAACAATGGATTTTGTTACTAAATTACCCAAAACAAGGAAAGGTAATGATACAATCTGGGTGATTGTAGATAGGCTAACCAAGTCAGCTCATTTTCTACCAATGAAGGAAACATTCGGTATGGAAAAATTAGTTAAAATATATGTAAATGAAGTAATTTTATTACATGGGATACCTTTATCAATTATTTCTGATAGAGATAGTCGTTTTATTTCTCATTTTTTTTTCAAGTTTCCAAAAAGGCAATGAGAACTAAGTTAAATTTAAGCACAGTTTATCATCCTCAAATGGACAGACAAAGCGAAAGAACAATTCAAACAATAGAGGACATGCTTAAGAGCTTGTGTAATTGATTTCGGAGGTAATTGGGACGATCACTTACCTTTAATAAGCATTTTCTTATAATAGTCATCACACAAGTATCAATGCTGGGGAAAAGCAAGTATCTGGACCTGAGATAGTGCAGGAAACAACTGACAAGATCATTCAAATCAAGAATCTCAAGCACAAGAGATTAGTTCTAGTCAAAGTGAAGCGGGACTCCAAAAATAGGACCTGAGTACACATAGGAACTTGAATCTGAAATGCAACAAAAATATTCACACTTGTTCCAATAGATCTCGAGGACGAGCTCTAAAACAAGGTGGGGAGAATGTAACAACCCTCAAGAAAACCGACACCCTAATATATTTTACATGTCTCAATATGTCTTTACATACACCCCGTATGTGAAAACCGAGCCCGAAATATAGTATAGCATTAAGAATAAATTAAAAACAAGAAATATAGGGCTGAGGCGGGCCGCGTAAACCCACCCCAAACCCTTACGCGGGTGGTATCAAGGCCTAAAGCTGATTTAGTGATTTCTTAAGTTGATACGGGCCGCGTAAGCTTAAGCTCACTCTTACGCGGGCCGCTAGAGATCATGAAACGCGGATACACCCAGAGGCCGACACGTGTCGTTATCATGGCGGTCTAGAGAATGACCGGGACAAGCTACTGAGTTGACCAGGGTTGACGCGGGCCGCGTAACCCTGGCCTGTGACTTACGCGGGGCGTGAGAGGACCAGATTACACAACTATATAAGAAGGCCATCAGACTTCGTTTTTCGTCGCTCACATCTCAATTCTCAATCTAAATTTCTGTAGTAGGCATATTATAGTCGGGTATTATACCCCTAATTAGCGAGGCTCTGCTCCGTTGTAAGTATTATAACACCGGTTTCATAATAGTTACGCTGCCCGATTGATTTAGGATTCCGTAACAGCTGTCGTGGTTCTGCCCGACGTAGTTGTTGGAATGCCGTCTCGGGGAGGGTATCATTAATATTTTCAAAGGGTTATGATACTAACCAATGTACATTTGTATAAATTGTAGATTTTCACCAGGAAACCCTTACGGAAAATCTAAGATAACAATGTGAGTAATCTCCTTTTTTATGTCAACTGTTTTTATAAAACTTCAATTGCTTTATATTATATTACCAGTATGTGAGTCGTGTAATTCTTCAATTATCGCCGGTATTATGGGGTTTTGTATACATTACTTGATAACCTTCACAATTGGACGACGAGTAGCCAATGTGTGATATGACCATAGCCATAGATACGGTCGAGTGGCAAGTACTGAATGGGTAATTGTGTAGATATAAACATTGTAATCGCTCTCAATACTGTGGTAATTGATAAAATATTTCTTGATAAAATTGGGATTCACTCACCAGTATTTCCCACTGACAAATATTTTTAAAACATGTTTCAGGTAACACAATGTGAAAGCCAACTGGGAAAAAGCCAGCTCGCGAGCACTGACGGCTTGGAAAATAAGTGGCTATAAAAGTTATCTAAAACACGATGTTTTAAAATTCAATAAAATAGGGTTGGTCCCTATAAATGTATTGTAATAAGAAACTTGGGTTTTGCCCATGTGTTTATTAATATTAAATATGGTGGTTTTACTCTGATAAACATTTCCTAACTATGGTTCTGATGTAACTTCCGCTGCAAGATTAATCAACTGATACCATCGAAACTCTGGGCTCGCGTCCGCCCGTTCCCGGGACAGATAAGGGATTGGGGGTTGCGACAAAAGCCGACCCCCTGCTCCGGTGATTCCATCCGGTTCTGGTCCTACTACCTAACGTTGCTTCAAGTGTCAAGGCCTTGGTCACTTAAAACGTGATTGCCCCAATAAACAAGTCATCGCCTTTGTTGATGACACTTTACCCACGTATGACACTGAAGACGATGAGAAAGAAATCGAAGCCACGGAAATTATTTACCCCGATCGGGGTGAGGCGCTTGTTATCCAACGTATTCTTAATACTGTAACACTCCGTGTTTCTGAAGTCAAAGTCAAAGTCAAGGTCAAAGTCAACGACCGATTTCGCGCGACTTGACTAATAGTGAATTTCTTTTAAGTGTTTATTTTAGCTGTATTATGTGGAGTAAGTGTCAATAATTACAATAATCGACGTATGTTTTTCGCTATTTAATTGACTTGCGACTATGAACTATAGGAAGTAACAATGCAATAAAGTTAACTAAAACGATACTCGAACTATACTAATCGAATCAACATCAAATGGTAATCGCACTCGCAACTCGAAATACGCATTTTGGTCATTGTTATACGTGTGTGTGTGCCTTATGTGTTACTTGTGCATGTTTATTTACGTTATGTGTGGTAATCAATCGAAACTCAATCGCAATCGAACTCAATCGCAATCGAGATAGTATGATAATTAGTGGAGAAGAGATAGCGCGAGATATGAGTAGTTGGGATTAAAAGTAATTTGACTAGGAAAATCTATCGCATCGCAACGATCGCAATCGGAATCGAAACAGCAAAAATCGTCGCGCCGAACACCCGAACCAAGTGCCATCCGACCGGGCTGTCACTTGATTTGGTGCCAGGCTGCCATCCGACCGAGATGTCATCCGACCGGATTGCCATCCAGGCGAGATGCCATCCGACCGACCCACAATTTCCTCTTTGGGTAGAAATACCCTTGTCACTCTCAAACTTTCTACTTTTGGAAACTCTCTGACCTACTAGCCCGTGCTCCTCGCCTTTTCTTCGATTTCTCTCAATTTCGGTAAGATCTCGTCCCTAAATCTTGTACTTTCTTGATCTACTCGCACTCCTACACCTTCCTATCTTTTGAATCTTAACTTTTAACCGTGAAATCACTAGATTTGAGGTGTTCTAGGATGACGTCATCATGGTGTTCTTATGAACTTCATGTTTTGGCCTCAACCCACCAAGAACAACTTAGATCTAACCGATTTCCACATAAACAACCAAAGATCTTTCATAGATCTAAACGTATTCACCATAAAAAGGAGTGAAAGATGGTTTCTAACTTTCTTTCAACTCTTTTACACTCAGTGCACTCAAAACCGATAGGACCGGACCTTGATCTAGTCTTCTACTCATTCTCAGTGTTGTGCTAGCTCAAGATCTGGATTCTACTCTCGAGACCACCGATTTCGGGTTAACTAAGGACAACCGTCTTGAACCGGTTAACTGGTCGAACAAGGGTGATTCCTGATTGATCGAGTCACTTGGGTCGAGATAGGGTTTTGCTGGTTAACACGTTGTCAAAACGTTTTGATAAAACTGCAAATAATCAAAACGACCAAGTGAAAGATGAACGGATTAACCAGCACGGAGTGCTATCCGACCGGACTACTGTCCGAACGGACAGCCATCCGAGTGACTGGCCATCCGAATGGCTTGCACCATGGGTCCCACACTTAACCAACCTTATCTAAAGTTTGAGTGTTGAACGAACTGCTGTCCGACCGGACTACCATCCGACCGGATTACTCTTCGGAACATGAGATACTTGGACTTTAACACTCAATCGATTTTTCAACATGTTCAATGCACCAAGGATGCCACCCGGTCGAACAACCGTCCGACCGAGTGACCACCCTGCTGTGAACTTGTTCTCACTGAAGTGTCTAACCGAACGGGTTGACGTCCGACTGGACGACCGTCCGACCGACCGACCTGAAGGGTAGAGATACTTCAATGTTTTCAAAATGCTACAACGAAAACTTCAAAGTTCAAGCCAACATACACAAACACAACCTTCTCATTGGAAGAAACAATCCACTCGAATGGTCATCCGACCGGACTACCGTCCGACCGGATAACCATCCGAACGGATTGCCATCCGCACGACTGGCTGTCCAACCGGACTGCCATCCGACCGGACTGCCGTCCGAGCCACTTACACTTTGCATCATTTTACGTGTCACTTATCGTTATGCTATCGTTCTAATCAGGCTAATTCCGCTCTAAGCGCTCCCTTCAATCCATCCATCGCTATGAGTATACTCGATCCCTTTTTGCTTTATGCACTTTCGGGTGTTACATACGTTACTTATTCTAAAACACATCGGACACACTACTCAATACTTTAAATGCTAACCATTACCGCATGTTATACGTGACTAAATGAATGCTTGTTTGTTATGTTTACACATGGAATGCTGTCTACCTGCCTTAGCAACGGTAGTACTATTAGTTTGGACTCAGCACCCGTTCACTCGGGGGTTGTTAAGGACAATTATTTGCATGGATTACAGTGGTGATCATGTATTACGAACTGCCTTGGGCAGTCAACTCGCAGTCATTGGTATCGATAGGTCTATGTCGATAACTAACATGCCTCATTTCACTCTGTGTATGTGCTGGTTATGCGTAAACTATTTCGAACTCTATATGCTATTATCAAACTTGTATTCTCACCTTTACACTATGTGTATTGACTTTTATTTTAACGTATGTGACAGGTTCTTAGGATGCTTATCTGCTAGGAAATCGAGGCTAGAATAAGGCTCTAGAGGCCAACAAATAGTTGTCTGTACAAATGAAGTCAAGGGTCTCTTGAAGCACATAAACAATTGCTATATTTGATAAAATCTGAGTTGTCGGAATAGAACTATCTGCCTAGATTTTGTCTGTAATAATTTATTTACCTATTGAGACATGGTATGGGACATGTTACTTTAAATTGATTGGTAATGATAATTGTTATGGAAACTTCTGGACAATCTGTTTCGCTCAGTGCCATGCCCCGATGTTTCCGTCATCAGTTGGGGTGTGACAAATACGACCGTCACTAATACGAATGATGACACACAATGGCTTCGTAACAACATCTTTCGTACCAAGTGCACCTCTAAAGGAAAAGTTTGTACCGTCGTTATTGATGGCGGGAGTTGTGAAAATATTGTGGCTAGCTCGATGGTGGAGAAACTCAATTTACCACTACAACCCCACCCCGAACCATACCAGCTTACATGGCTAAAAAAGGGTAACCTCATCAAGGTTACGCATCGGTGTTTGGTTCAATTTTCAATTGGTAATAAATATACGGATGAAATATGGTGTGAAGTACTCCCAATGGATGCATGTCACATCTTGTTGGGACGTCCGTGGCAATACGACAGGCGTGTCAAACATGACGGGTTCCGAAACACATATACATTCAAGAAAGAAGGTATTAATATTACCCTAGCACCACTCGATCCACGTGAAGTAGGACCCGAATCTATGTTAGTCTCAGGATCTGACTTCTTTGGGCTCAATAAATTGCCGCCAACTAGTCCGGGTCATATTATCTTTGGCCTCTTTATTACGGAGGAAAACCCCGTTATTACGATTGTTCCACCGGAGGTCCAACCTCTCCTATAAGAATTTGGGGATGTTTTTCCTGACGACATTCCCGCAGGTCTCCCTCTAGAACGTGAAATTCAACATTGTATTAACTTCCTTCCAGGTGCGAGCATTCCAAACAAGCCGACTTCTCGAATGAACCCGAAAGAATTCACGGAGTTGCATCGTCAAGTAACCGAACTTTTAGAGAAAGGCCTCATCCGGGAAAGCATAAGTCCATGTGCCGTGCCGGCTCTCTTGATTCCAAAACCGGGTGGTAAGTTTCGCATGTGTATTGATAGTCGAGCGGTTAACAAAATCACAATCAAATATCGGTTCCCTATCCCACGGTTTGACGATTTACTTGATCATTTACATGGAGCGACTGTTTTTTCAAAAATTTATTTACGTAGCGGGTATCACCAAATTTGCATGCGCCCCGGTGATGAGTGGAAAACGGCATTTAAAACACGTGATGGGTTATATGAATGGATGGTGATGCCGTTCGGTTTATCGAATGCTCCAAGAACGTTCATGAGGTTAATGAATCATATTTTTAAACCTTTCATTGGTTGTTGTGTTGTTTACTTTGATGACATTTTGGTGTTTAGCAAAAATGTGGTACAACACTTATGCCACATTCGAGAAATTTTCATAGTACTACGACAACAGAAGTTATACGCCAACGAACAAAAATGCCACTTCTTAACATCCGAACTCGTCTTCTTGGGGTATTTGGTGTCGGGAAAGGGCATTCGCATGGATGAATCAAAAATTTCGGCAATCACAACTTGGCCACCGCCTAAATCACTTCATGATGTTCGAAGTTTTCATGGGCTTGCATCGTTTTACCGGCGTTTCATTCGCAATTTTAGTACGATCGTCGCACCTATTACCGAGTGCTTAAAAAGTAGTAAGTTTGCTTGGTCCTCATCTGCACAACAATCTTTTGAAACCCTTAAGGCCGCCGTCACACAAGCACCCGTTTTAGCCCTACCCAACTTTGACCATGTCTTCCAAGTTGAATGCGACGCATCAGGATTAGGTATTGGCGGAGTTTTGAGTCAACAACATCGACCCATTGATTTTTTTAGTGAAAAGTTGAGTAACACAAGACGGCGGTATAGTACTTATGATAAAGAGTTCTATGCTATTGTTCGAAGTCTAGAATATTGGCGACATTATCTACTGCCCGGCGAATTTATTCTATACTCCGACCACCAAGCCCTTAAATTTATTCAGGGCCAAGCGAAGTTTAATCCACGACATGCAAAATGGGTGGAGATATTACAAGATTTCACTTTCGTTATACGGCACAAATCGGGCTCTGATAACTCAGTTGCCGACGCCTTGAGTCGTCGCCAGCTTTCGTGACATCAGTCGCTTTCGAGGTAATTGGTTTTCAATCCTTTTCTAATTTATATCAAGAGGATCCAGATTTTCGTGAAGTGTGGAACAACAGCAAAACAGGCCCATATAAAGATTTTGTTCACAAGCATGGGTTACTTTACAAAGGGAGTCGTTTGTGCGTGCCGTTATCATCGTTTCGCGAGGCGATTATTCTGGAGTGCCATAAAGGGGCGTTAGCGGGTCATTTTGGCCGTGACAAAACCATTGCGTTGGTCCAAGACCGATTCTTTTAGCCGAAACTAACTCGGGACGTGTCCAAGATTTTGAAGAGGTGTCGTATTTGTCACATTGCCAAAACCCACAATACGAATCACGGCCTTTATACTCCTTTACCCGCTCCAGTACGCCCATGGGAAGATGTAAGCATTGATTTTGTCTTGGGCTTACCATTGACCCTACAAAAAAAAGATTCGATTATGGTCGTTGTTGATAGATTTTCAAAAATGGCTCATTTTCTACCGTGTGCCAAGACATATGACGCATCCCAAGTCGCGCGTCTTTATTTTGCAGAAATTGTTCGGTTACATGGCGTTCCACACGTCCGATCGTGATGTGAAGTCCATTAGTCACTTTTGGCGTACATTGTGGAAGCGTTTGGGAGCAAAGTTACAATTTAGTAGTTCACACCACCCTCAAACTGATGGACAAACCGAGGTGACAAACCGGAGTTTGGGAAATTTACTTCGAAGCCTTGTCGGGGATAACCCGAAGAAGTGGGACCTTGTTCTTCCACATGCAGAATTCCCTTATAATAGGTCTAATCATAGCTCCAGCGGCCGTAGTCCATTCTTTGTTGTCTACGGACAAAACCCATTCACACCACTCGACTTGGCTCCGTTTCCGGAACTTGAACATTATGATGCAGATGGGGATGCGCAAGCGGAGAAAATTAAATTGTTGCATGAACAAGTTCAGGAGCAGATTGTTAAACATAATTTGCAGTGCCAAACACGAGCCAATAAGCATCGCAAAAAGGTCGTTTTTAATGAGGGTGATCTCGTTTGGGTGTTTTTACGCCGTGAGCGGTTTCCACAGAGACGTTTTGGGAAATTGCATCCACGAGCTAATGGTTCATTCCGTGTCCTTAAGCCAATCAATGATAATGCATACAAGATCGATCTCCCGGGTCACTACAAGGTCTCCGCCACATTTAACGTTGCAGATTTGTCTCCCTATGTGCCAGATGAGGAAGATGACTCACGGACAAGTCCTTTTTTAGAGGGGGAGGATGATACGGATCAGGACCCGTTGGAAGAACTGCCTGGAGATATTAGTTCGAGACCCGACCCGGCAGAAAGTGGCTAAGGGCCGTCGGTTTTAGCATCACACCTCCAACCTTTTATTTAAAATCTTGTGTTTATCTCTTTTGATTTAGTATTTATTTTCTTTCTTATTTAGTGTGGTATCATTCCATATTTGTCGTTCTAGTTTTCGATTTAAACAATTGTAATTTTTGGTTGGATGGTGAAGTTTTATCAACAAGAATTTTACTTGAACAAGTTCTGTTCATCTTCTCCGTTTGGTTGGCCGAAGGAGGCTTATCTAAGCTAGAGTTTCTAGCTTCCACTAATACGAATCCGTATCACAATTGTTTTAAAATATATTTAACAGTGATTGAGTCTATGTATTCTACAATTACTGTCGGTATGTTGGGGTTTTGTACACATTACTTGTTACTACACTGTGAGCAGTAGCATGACCACAAGTCAGGATTGACAGTACCGTGGGTGGTAACTGGGTAGATAAAACATTGTAATCGCTCTCAAAATTATGTAAAGATATAAAATCCTGTTTTGATTAAACTGGGATGCACTCGCCAGTATTTCTTGCTGATAAAACTTTTTAAAACGCTTTTCAGGTAACAAAATGTGAAAGCCAAATAGAAGCCAGCTGGAGAGCACTAAAGGCTTGGAAAAGTGGCTATAAAAGTTACCTAAATAATGAAGAAGTTTTATTTCAATAAATTAGGGTTTATCCCTATAAACATGTTATAATGAAAAATTGGGTTTTCCCACATATTTATTATTTATAAAAATGTGGTGTTCCGACTCTGATAAACTATTTCCTAACTACGGTCCTGGTGTTAATTTCCGCTGCCAAATTAATAAACACCGATACCACTGATACTGTCCTTGCGGTCGCCCGCTTCCGGGGTAGGGGTCGGGGGTTGCGACACATTACAAGCCAAAACCACGTTCAACAACGCAAAATAAGTTTTATATTTCAAGTAAATACAATATTTGTTCATTAGCACGACAATCAACCTTTAAATATATCATAGATATCAAACTACAAGTCTAAATACATGTAAATAATAATCACGTTTTTATAATATATTATATGTATATAAAAATAAAATATGTTAAAGTAAAATAATTCGAGCTAAGCTGAGTCGAGCTACCAAGCGAGCCAAACCGAGCTAATTTAGCTCGTCATGAGCCGAGCCGAGCTTGGCTCACTTTCTAACCGAGCCGAGCAGGTCAAACCGAGCCATATCGAGCGAGCTTTTTCCGAGCTAAATCCGAGCGAGCTTCAAGCGAGCTCCGAGCCACGAGCTTTTTGGACAGCCCCAAAAGTAACATACAAAATATTAAAAAAAAAAAAAAAAAAAAAAAAAACCGTGGCCAATGAGCAAGTGTCACTATTCCTACAGTTTTTTGGAGCACTAACCCGCTATACTAAATAACAAAATGAAATATCCACTTGGGAATAGCCCAGTGGTGTTGGTGAGTTTAGATAGAGCTTAGGATACTTGAGGTCAAGGGTTCAATCCTCATGGTGTGCAACGTTAGCCATTCAAAAAAAAATAACAAAATGAAATAATACCGCCAAAATGAAAAAGAAAAACGAAATAACTAAAAAGAACGGTCTCTGGCAGTCTGAAAAAATAAACCGGTGTATATTACAAAATAAACATAGTGACACATATATACACCTATACACGTATACGTGTACACGCACACGCACACATACACATACACACATACATACACACTTAACATAGACTGGCATACATACACATACACACACATACACATACATAAACACATACACATACATATACATATACACATACACACACACATCATACATACACACGTACACACACATACACACATACAAATACACTCATACATACACAAACACCCATACACATGCACGTACACAAATACAAATATACATATACATATACACATACACATACACATACACATACAAATACAGACATATACACACGCTTACACATACACGCATCCATACACATACAATACATAATACATATACAAACATACATACAATACATAGTACACATACAGATTATACACATACGCATACATACACGCAAACAAATGTTAGCCGATAATTATGCTTGGCACAATTAGCGGATAATTATTGTGTATTCATTGTAATTTATTGTGTATAATTTCCTTTTTTGTATTTATCATTTCCAGTTGTATTATATATTTATACATTGTCTTTGTAATGGAAATCAAAGAATTATAGAAGTTTACATGGTATCATTCCTTTAGGTCTAGGTTTTTGAACCTAAAACCTGCCGCCATCCATATTTTGCTGATCTCGATCAGCTCCTTCCTGTCCTTTTTTTTATTTATTTTCGATTCTTTCATGCAACCGTTCATTCATGGCCGATAAAGCCCAGCCTTTGGCTTCTACCAATACACCCACGAAACCGCTTCATCCCATTTACACCGTTAGCAATATCCAACACAATGTCCGTGTTCTAGATGGTACCAAAGCCTCGAACGCTAATTGGGTCAAATTCTTTACGCTTCAAGCGAAAGGGTATAATGTCCTATCCCACATTGACGGTTCACCGCCACCGGATAAAGACTCTCCCGAATTTTCGTCTTGGAAAACATTGATTTCATTGTCCTACAATGGATCTACGGGACTTTATCGGATGACCTTGTCGTCCGCGTGATAGCCTATGAATCTACCGCCTTTTAGGCTTGGCAACGGGTTAAGCTGCTTTTTGTGAACAACAAAGGTCCCCGTTCTTAAGCCCTCCAACATGAGTTAGCAAACCGTACCCTTGCTTCTAGCCCATTGTTGAAGCTTATTGCCAAAAAGTCTGAGAGTTGATGGATCCACTTCATGCCTTAGACTTCACCATGAACGACCAGCAACGCGTCCTTCACCTTGTCAAAGGTCTCCCTCAAGAGTACGACACTATCGCCTCGATCCTAAACAACTCTCTACCCCCATGGGAGGATGCCATAGAGCAACTTCTTTCCGAAGCCGAACATCTAAAAACCCGGGATGCGATCACCAATAACCATGCCCTTGTTGTTGCGATTCCTCCCTCAAACAACTCCAATCGCCAACCCTCCTCACCTACTGACCAAACCCAAACCAACCAAAACCCAACCCAACAGAATTCACACCCAGCCCAACAAAACTCCTATTCAACCCGCGGCCCACCCCCTAGACGTAACAACAACAACCGGACCAACTACAATAACAACCGGTTCAACAATCGTGGCCCAACAACACCAACTACAACCGAAACCAATCTGCCCCACCCTATAACTGTGCCTTTCAACCACCCCCACCCTACTCGAATCAACCTTCCCAACAACCGTATTGGATCCCTCCACCATGTCCATATCCTACCCAACGTTGGTCCCAACCATGGCAACCTCATCCCTTGTCCAACCACCATTCCACTCAAAGATCCGTACAGGAAAATCTGGCAGAGGTAGACCCTTTGGAGCCGACACAACTTGCTGACGTCATTCAGGCTCTTTCTGTAGATTCAGGCAGTGGTAGAAGTTTACAACAAATACATACACATGAAGATCTATTTGCTCATTTGGGTAGCAAAACATTAATTTTTATTTGGATATATGGCTCCCAATATGGAATCATGAAGATCTTTTTTTTTTATAAAACAATAGATGAAGATCTTAGTTTATGTCCTCAGCAAGATATGATGATGATCTTTTTTTACATGCATGAATAAAATTAAATATGAAAACAAAGTATCAATTTTTAAATAGAGTTACATTAAAAATTGAAAACACCTAATAGTATTAACACATAAAACGTAATCTTATACTCCCTATTAAATTATTCTTTTTTTTTTTTTGGAAGGTAAACTTTATTAAAAAAACACGCTACCTCAAACCGAGGCAACCGAAACAAAAGATTACAACATTACAAATTTACAAACTTACACAAGTCACACCAAGACGTCCCATTGCCTTTATTCCTAGACTTAAACCACAAGAAACCCGTCTTCTTAACATCCCCAAAGATATACTCTAATTTTGCCTCTTTATACTTGAACCGCACATCATTTCTCATTTTCCAAATCGACCAACACCCTATTCTCACAAGACCTTTTAAAACATCTTTCTTCTTCCCATTCAAACCAGCATGGTTATGAAATTCAATAAGGTCCCTGAAGGAAAAAATCACTATAGGACGACACTTGCACCAATTACTAATCCACGACCAAAGCATATTCGCAAAATAACAAGAAGTGAACAAGTGCTCCACACTCTCTTCTCCGTCTTCACATAACCCACAGGCCGGACTCCCAACTCCAATGTTAAGTATATTAAGGGCAACGACGGTAGCAATCCTACTCATCTCTGCTCTCCAAATGAAGATGTTGCACTTCTTTGGAATTCATTTGCACCATTCTGGGACATAAGTATCCGAACGAATTCTGCAACAGTTAAGGAGATTTCTAACCCGAATTAACGCTGAAAGCTTCCTCTTTCCCATCTTCGGTCCCCAGCCATACCCACTTATCGCAACAATGGTTCCGATTAAACTGAATAAGCATTACACATAAGTCCACCAATTCGTTCACCTCCACTTCCGAAGAGATAGGACTTTTCCATCTCCAAATGAACCGGTTACCATCGTTCAAGAACCCGACACAACTGCTGACTTTACAATCTTTGATCTCCTCAAGCTTATAAAGGTTGGGGAAATACTCCTTAAGGGGTTTATTACCTACCTAGTTATCCAGCCAAAAAGAAGTACAATCGCCATTGCCCACTGAGACCTTGAATCTCAACTTGAGTTGCATCCCGTTAACCACCGTTTTATTGAGGACCTGAACTATATTGCACCACATGCCGCCAAGGGTCTTTTTAACAGGAATGAACTCGTCAATAACACGGTTCCTATGTAACGCCTCAATTGTTCTGCTCCACAACTTATCTTTATTAGTTAAAAACCTCCAACCCCATTTAGATAAAAGAGCCGTAGCGACCCAATTTAATTTTTTTATCGCATCATCTCCACCCCAAAGAAAATTACTCATTTTTGCTTCTAAATCCTTAATGACTTTAACCGGAGCTTTGTACAAGGAGAAAAAATAATTGGGAAGGCTATCAAGCACAACTTTGATGAGGGTAATTCTTCCACCAATGGATAAGAGACTCGCCTTCCATTTAGCTAGACGAGCATCGAAGGTATCATACACCGGTTTCCAATTAGCAATACGATTCATATTGGCCCCAACCAATAGACCAAGATATTTGAAGGGAAAACTACCAGTTTGACAACCCACTACCTCCGCCATATTTGAGACCACAGCCGAAGGCACACCAATAGCGAAGATGTTTGACTTATTAATATTAATCTTAAGGCCAGAACATATATGGAAGACCCGAAGGATTCGAACCACATTCTTGATATTATCCGTCGACCAATCCCCGAGAATAATAGCATCATCCGCATACAACAAATGGGAGACACACGGACCATTTGGGATTTGAATACCGGAGAAGATATTTAGACTTTTGGCTTTATCCATCAAACACGACAACATCTCCATAACCATGAGAAAAAGGAAGGGGGAGATAAGAACGCCTTGACGTAAACCCTTGTGGCATTGGAATTCAAAAGTTGGGGAACCGTTTACAAGCACCGAAGACCTTGCGGACTCTAAAATGCCTCTTATCCATTCACACCACCTACCCGGAAATCCCATGTGGCTCATAGTGGTTAAAAGGAAATTCCAATTAACATTATCATAAGCTTTCTCAAAATCGATCTTTAAAAAGAAAGCTTTTTTCTTATTCTTCTTTCCCCAATTCATAATTTCATTAATTAAGAGAGGACCGTCGAGGATATATTACCTTTGATAAAAGCCGACTGGGAATCAGAAATAACTGAACCAATTACCATCTTCAGCCGATTTGCAAGGACTTTGGAGATAACCTTGCGAATAACACCGATGAGGTTGATAGGGCGGTAACAGTTAAGTTCCGTAGGATCCTTAGTCTTAGGAACAAGGGTTATAAAAGAACTACCACATCCGATATTAATCTTTCCACTAACAAAAAATTCATCCAAAATCTCTTTGAAAGCCTTTTCGAATAAATCCCAAAAAGATTTCTTTAGTAAATTAATCTTTAAATATAATTTTAATTTTTGAAATTGTTAATAAATAATAGCTCATGTGTCATCTTTTCCTTTTCTCTTCTTCTAACCGATGCACACCTCCATTAATATTTTAATAAAGAGTTCGATCAAATAATATTAAAGGCGAATCGATAAAAAGGATATATTATTATTATTATTATTATTATTATTATTATTATTATGGAAAAGTGTAAAATAGAATACGGCTTAACGTACATCATGTACGACAACGTGCATGATTATGTGTATAACGTGCGTGATTAATGTTTTTCAACATGCATGATTTGGGTTTTTTAGTTTATAACGTGCGTGATTTTCAAATGAACAGGCGCAATTATCTGTCGTACGTGATGTACGTTAAGCCGTATTGTACGTTAACTGGCCTTTTTATGCAAATTTAAAAATTAATATAAATAAACGAATATATACAAGTAGTAGCATTTTATAATTGTCTTATTGCCATCTTGAGAACCGGCGAAGGTTTCCTCGAGACATGGAACAGTCAAATCTTTATGGCTGGGTTATCGTAATTAATGCTTGTTGCATTGAGTTTATTCAAGATCTCTTTGGCTTCAATGTTCGGCTATACATTAACATACCCAATTCAAAGAGGATTTAATTCATATGGTTTAATTTAATTTGAAATAAGTGAGTGATGAGTGATATATATTGAGGAACTTGAAAGTGAAGCTGGGATTTCAAGTTTCTATCTCCCTTTTTACGTGGAGTGAAAGATTTGAGTTAATTCTGTTTCTTGGACGTGGTACTCCATGAGAGTTTTTTTCTTCCTTGACCAAGAAGCTGGTTGCGGAATACAGTCATGGTTTAAGAGGAAGATTGTCTAACTCAAGGACAGGCTTCCGGTAATTAAGTCTTCTTCTAGATTTTTATTGGCCTAGAGAAAAGGCCTTCTAA
This sequence comes from Helianthus tuberosus, assembly GCA_030545235.1. Lineage (NCBI taxonomy): Eukaryota > Viridiplantae > Streptophyta > Magnoliopsida > Asterales > Asteraceae > Helianthus > Helianthus tuberosus. The sequence continues at coordinate 57,900,711 of CM060406.1, forward strand.
GTGAAATTCTTCTTTTTCCACTGAGCCCACTAGATGAAAAAGATGAGAAGAAATGAAGGTTGCCATGAGGGTATATGTATGAAGGTATGACTTTTAGCATATTGATTTAAAACTCAAAGTCAAATGATATTGAAAGAATGGTTTTACGCTCGAAGTCAAACCATCATATACATATATTTGTAATCAGTGTCTCTCTAAAGGCGTTTTCAGTTCTTCACAAGTGCGTCCTCTTATCTCGTCCGCTTAAGTGCATCTGTAGTGTTCATTTATCGAGTGATCGGAGTGTCGCGCCCCGATCAAAGATAATATTTACAGTTCCCAAATTACCCTTAACAGTGTGTTAGCGGTAGTAAGGGGTCGAACCACGAAAAGTTTGTGGTTTCAGTATGGACGTGATTGATTGTTTAATGTTGTCACACTTTTTATGAAGCTTGCTATGGAATCGATTAATTTGTTTATTTGAAAAGAGATGTTAGATTAAACCGACAATTTTGATGCTAAAATTATTCACTACCAAAACTTGAATGCTTGTGATTACACGAAAACTTGATTAATGGTTTAAACAATAGTTGAGATTCCAGGTTGAAGGGGTAAGGTCCCAAAAACCTAATGATAAGTATTTAAGACCATACCACAGATTGGCCTTTTAGCCTTTTTAGCCTTGCGCGGCCGCGCACTGGTATTACAAAAGGAAGAAAACAGTCAGCAAATCTATAGTTGCGCGCCCAAAGGAAAACATAAATCCTTGCGCCTTTTTCCATTTACAAAGGATTAGAATCCTTTGTTCAATACCTCCGCCTAAATATCCAGACTTGGATATTATTTTACCCAGACTTGGGATTTACTCGTCCGTGTCCACACAGCAAGGTGTCACACCAGATTACAGCAGTAATCTTCTAGAAAGAAATACAATCGTGCACCACCCAGACGGTTATAACCGTCTGGACACGTGTCATCACCACAAGCAACCCTGAAATCACAACAAAGGCATGCAATTGGAGAGTAATCTCCACTTAATCACTTTCCACGTGGCAATCCCCAGCCATAGATCAAACCACGATCCGTGTGCATTCACATCGGATCGAGACAACTTAATGAAGGATCAAAGAACTTAACGGAAGAAAAGATAACCGCCACGGCGTTAGCATCTTCCGTCATCTTTTCAATAACAGGTTTTCCCTCCCAAACTCCCGGTTATAAATATGAGAACTGTTCAGGTATAAACTCAGATCACTCTCACTTCTCAAATACTTATCTTCTCCGTTACCGATACTTATTCTCACGCCGGAGTCGGGTCAAGGAGAGAACCTTCTTCTCCCCTTGACGAGGCTAACGGTGTTCTTTTTTGCAGAACTATCGGAGAAGAAATTCCATTGCAACTGAATCAACCGAGAGAGAGCTAACCCTTTTATGCGGATTCAAACCCCCTAACTATCTCGGTTCCGGCCATTTAGTTAGTGTTTCTTCATTGGCGCCCACCGTTTTCTCAGTTTTTCTAGTTTCTACCTCGTTTCGATTCAGTTCATTCCGTTTTCTGTTTTTGCACATGGCAGAAAATTCGTCATCTCACCGGCAACCTGGTCCTCGACCAAACGTCGGAAACAATTTACCAGTAGAAGGGATCGTAGAAGAGGCCTCAGACGATAACGAGGTTCAATCTAATCGAGCAAATGATCCTGTTACCCCAGGAATGTTACCAGCAAATCCTGCACAGTCAATCTTACCACCAGGAGAAACTCCAATATCATGGTATGTCCGTTCCCAAGGGGCATTAAACGCCGTATACACACAATTGTGTGCTCAAACTGCTCCTGTAACCCAATCACGGAGGCCGGGGTCTAGAGCTCATGCGTCTCAGCGAGAAGAGTCAACTTATGACGATACAGGCAGTTACCAGAAACAACACCATGGCGAACCACACCCTCGTCGAAGACAATCGGTTCATGATAGGTTAGGTTCCCAACGGGACGCTCACACTGATGAATCCGATCAAACGTATCGTCTGAGTGCAAACACCAGCGTATTCAACAGACTGCAACCAAACTATAACAAATGCAGGCCTCGGGCGATCTATAATCCCGAAGCAGAGCATAACTATGACTTAGTTTATCGCCCTGATGAAGCGGCAGAAAACTCGAAGTTCATATTGGAGATAGCTTTAGCTCCATTGGAAAGGGCTAAGTTACCATCTAACGTTGGGAAATTCAATGGGTTAACTGACCCCGATAATCATCTAAGAGTATTCACCAGCGCAGGTTTGGTTGGCGGTTGGACTCTTCCGCTGTGGTGTCATTTGTTTGTGCAAACACTAACCGGCCCAGAGCGAATTTGGTTTGATAACCTACCAACAGGACAGATCGAGTCGTGGAAGGATCTGCGAAGAAAGTTTTTAACACACTTCAGCCAACAAAGGCGGTCAAAACGTGATACATCCGACGTCATGAACATCTGGCGCCGCGATGATGAGAATCTGGAAGATTTTATTACCAGATACAATAAAGAAGTGTTAGAAATTGGAGGTGTTAGCGAACAACTAATCCGTGCTCAGTTTAAGTACGCGGTTAGGTGTGACGACATGGTCAAGGTGTTATCGGGAACAGAGGGCCTCCCCACGAGTTGGGAAAAGATAATGGCGGCGGCCAAGGTTTATGCGCAGACCGAGAAAAACCTTACTACAAACAGGCCACCACCACCACATAATAGGCCCGCAGACTTAAGCGCAAATGGTGAAAAAAGGTACAAAAAGTCATGGCGCGAAGCATCAGGAAGTCGATCCTCGGAAGATGCCCGCACAACGACTAACAAGTTTTCTGCACAAAGAGAAAACAAACACGAAAATAGGGAGAGACAGTGGACTCCCCTAACGAAAACCCCAGCGGAGGTGCTAAGTACTGAGGATCACCAATTCAAACCTCCGATTCCGATGAAGAGTAAACGTGGTCAAGACCCGACGCAGTACTGCGAATATCATAAGGATAACGGGCACACCACGAACAACTGCATATCTCTGCGCACAGAAATAGAGAAGGCTCTCAAAAATGGAGAACTTACGCATTTGCTCCAGAACATGCGCAAGGAGATTAAGCAGATTACCCGGGGAGAAGAAAGCTCAAGCAAACGGGCTAAAACTTGAAGAACTCTGTACGTTTTCCGCGGAAAAGACATGACTTATCAAAAGCGGCGGAACTATCAGGGAGTAAGTTAAGTTCCATTTAATTATCCGAAAAACTTTGTAACGCCTCTGAGCATTATCCATGAATAAAATTACAAAGTTTCTATTATTTTTGTGTTTACAAAATGCATGCAATTCCTTTTTAGTAAGTGCAAAAACATTATGGTAGTATAACACAAAGCTCCATGCGCGGTCAGTGATCACGTCACAAACGACCATAAACTCACACATGAGCTTGACACCAACTTTATTCGCCTTACTCAAAGAAAAAGTAATTGTACTCATGCAAGATATTGTAAAGTCATTCAACAAAACAAATAGAAACCTGCTATTTTTAAGCGTACAAATACGCCCTAAAGAGTTTAGACACAACAGTGTTTAAATTCCTTGCGCAGCAGCGCACCAACAAAACAAGGATCTACATCCTACATAAAAAAAAAGAGAGAAAATTGTTCAATACAATTTAATCCTACTCTAAATCTTCTCCCTCATCCGGAAAGATTTCTTTAAGTTGCGCAACGTGATCGTCCGATTGCAACGCCACATTTATCAACTCCATTACTGGAAGTTGTAAGTTATTAAACTCTGTCTTCATAGCAGCCACTGCGCTGGCAGTATTAACGCCAAAGGTAGCAGACTTGCTATCATCCCAGTTAACTTTCAAAGCGCTATTCACATGACGGGAACATTCCGCATAACCTTGCGCGTAACCATCTCGTCGCGCAGCGACCATCAAATTTGCAACAGTTTTATCCAGTTCTTCAGAATTTAATACAAATTCAACAACTCACCTACAAAAAAGCGCAAGACAGAGAAATTACTCAAAGCAACAAAGAAAAGAAAAACGGATAAACTCACCAGCACCAGCTGCCGGTTGAACAGATAGGTCCGCATCCCGCGGAAGCACAAAATTCTTCACAAATACGATGATACCAGAGCTCCTCTTCAGGTTTCTTCTTGATAGTTCCCATTCTTCCGCCTTCCCTCTTAAAGGCAACAACATATAGAGAAACAACTACATTGAAGAGAAAGCAGGTAAAAAAAAAAAAAAAAAAAAACAGTGAAAAAGCCCCAAACTTACTATGACCATCCTCAGTGTACACGGGTTTATCATCACGTTCCATCTTCCAGTTCAAACTCATGCCGGCTCCGACTAGGGCTTTCTCCGGCAAAGCAATATTGGGAACATCCTTCAGATCTTGGTACCAGTTCTCATCAACAGGAGTCTGAAGCGATTCAATCGGAATATCGTCCTTCCCTCTTAGAGTCATCTTCATCGGAATCACTCCAGCCTTGATGAAGAAAAATTTCTGTTTCCAATCATGAAATGATTTTGGGGGCTGATGAAGAATCTTCTTTGCAGAAGCCCTCTGAACGAATGAGTAAAACCCTTGGGTACAGTGCATCTGGTAAAAAACCCTAAATCGGGGAATGGTTGGCTCCACATGCATCGTCCGACATACAAATTCGAAATGTCGAACCCTAACCATACCAATAGGGTGAAGTTGGGAGATGTGCAGATTATAGAATCCAAGAATTTCAAGAAAAAATCTGGTAACAGGCAAGCGAAAGTTACCGTCACAGAAAAAATCCCAAAAGAGGGTAATATACCCGGCCGGAGCGTTTGCTGCCGTTTGCCCATCTTCGGGATACAAGGCACCCCAGTTCTCTGGAAATTTAAGATTCTGAATCAAACCCTCAAACGATGCCCTAGGCCACTTCAATGGTGGAAGATCAGTCGACATATCTTCAACAAGATCCTCTCGACGTTCTCCGGTTGACATAAGCAAAAGGATGCCGGAAAATTTTCTTAAGAACAAGGAATTGGGAGAAATTTTCAAACAAAACAATGATTACACAAAGGAGGTTACCCAAACGATTATATACCCATCGCAATAAATAGCATCGGTAACCGTCACAGCACTATTCCGGGTATCACAGTTCCCCAAGCGACAGAAAATGAAGATGTCAGAACATACACGCGCTTACACGCGCGCGTGTACAACACGAATGATAAAAAGCAACTGACAATGACAGGTTGTCAAAATCAATCTACTGCAATAACGTCAAGTCAAAGATTTTTTACAAAAAATCTTTACAAACTCAGCAAATTCAAATCTTCTCATAGAAGCTTTCTTATCTTTTCGCGCCCAAAAACATTTCTCTCTCTCATAAGTCCAGTGCTCCACTTATTTGCATAAGTACAACACTAGACTGGGGGGACTTGAAGGGGTAAGGTCCCAAAAACCTAATGATAAGTATTTAAGACCATACCACAGATTGGCCTTTTAGCCTTTTTAGCCTTGCGCGGCCGCGCACTGGTATTACAAAAGGAAGAAAACAGTCAGCAAATCTATAGTTGCGCGCCCAAAGGAAAACATAAATCCTTGCGCCTTTTTCCATTTACAAAGGATTAGAATCCTTTGTTCAATACCTCCGCCTAAATATCCAGACTTGGATATTATTTTACCCAGACTTGGGATTTACTCGTCCGTGTCCACACAGCAAGGTGTCACACCAGATTACAGCAGTAATCTTCTAGAAAGAAATACAATCGTGCACCACCCAGACGGTTATAACCGTCTGGACACGTGTCATCACCACAAGCAACCCTGAAATCACAACAAAGGCATGCAATTGGAGAGTAATCTCCACTTAATCACTTTCCACGTGGCAATCCCCCAGCCATAGATCAAACCACGATCCGTGTGCATTCACATCGGATCGAGACAACTTAATGAAGGATCAAAGAACTTAACGGAAGAAAAGATAACCGCCACGGCGTTAGCATCTTCCGTCATCTTTTCAATAACAGGTTTTCCCTCCCAAACTCCCGGTTATAAATATGAGAACTGTTCAGGTATAAACTCAGATCACTCTCACTTCTCAAATACTTATCTTCTCCGTTACCGATACTTATTCTCACGCCGGAGTCGGGTCAAGGAGAGAACCTTCTTCTCCCCTTGACGAGGCTAACGGTGTTCTTTTTTGCAGAACTATCGGAGAAGAAATTCCATTGCAACTGAATCAACCGAGAGAGAGCTAACCCTTTTATGCGGATTCAAACCCCCTAACTATCTCGGTTCCGGCCATTTAGTTAGTGTTTCTTCACAGGTTCACACCCGGTTCAACAATTGTAGGACCTAGGGTTACTACACGTTTTTAACTTGGGTTAATTGAATTAGTTCATTGCCGGTTTTAGAATCACGAGGCTTAGGTGCCAATTGCTATCAAGTGTTCAAGACGGACCGCAATGCACTTCGTTACGTTGGACAAGTAAATCCTATCGAAAGATAAGGCATAATTGCACATATTCATTTCATAAAGTCAAATTTTATCATCACTGGACATTTTATAGATTGAGTACAAATGCAAGACAATTATCTAACAATTCAAATGCAAATAAATTTGTCATAAAACCATTCAACATATAGCAAACCCTAAAAATCCTTACAAAAGTCTACACCGGCGTGAAACCCGAGAGGGTTAGCCGCTCATGGATGATAGAACTTGATCACCGGATGAAGGAAACTCGAACACGAACATCTTTGAAGCTTTGAGGATTAGTATGATGAAGGTAGGTGAAGAGGTATGGTCCCAATTCCTTGCCAACATGGCAAGGACCACACCACTTTTTCCATCAGACGTGGCGCTGACATCGACGAAGTCATCCAGAAGCTTCTAGAAGCTTCTGGAAAATATCTAGGTGGCTCCAAAGATGCTCCATCCGACATAAAGGACACAACGTGTCACCAGTCACCAGGCGCCACGTAGGCCTGTAACAAATCTAAGGGCAGCCTGACAATGCCAGTACGACGTCTCCAAGAAGGGCAAATGCGAGCGCGCCACGTGTACCACTACACTGACCACAGCAGAAGAGACCAAGAGGATATTCCCCTTGGTCGGACAGCTGGCGCGCAACCACAGCTGGCATCGCTGCTTTTCCCTCTTAACCAGGCTCCGGCGTGAGAATAAGTGAAGATGGATGATGAATTCGGATGGTGAATGATTATGAAGAATGGATTGGTGAATTGATGGAAATGATGATGATTAGGGTTAGGAAAGTGAAGATGGATGATGAATTCGGATGGTGGTGGATGACTCGGATGGATTGGAATTGAACTTTGAGAGTGTTCTTGGCTCCAAGAGAGGTTTCAAACTTCAACAATTGCGTAACTACCTTCTAATGACCAAAAATGGGTTTATAACTCGTTCAAATCATCAAATTAACAAAATTCGTGTCGGACACCAGGAGAGGGCGTCACCAAAGACCCTTCCTGGCGTCGTCGACGCACTCTAGATCTTCAGATTTCTTCTGACGGCTTAAATAACTGTCTACGAGCCAAACTGTCCGACGGGGTTATCTGAGGGGCGTTGTCGACAACGCACTAGGGCGTCGCCGACGACCTATCCATCTCTTGTTTTCTGATTTATTCGTTTCGCGTTCCCGGTTGATTCTGTTCGCTCCCCGATGCTCCGTAAAGGCTCCGAATAGCTCCTTAAACTCCGTTAAACCTGCAAAACATAATTCTAATCAAAAGTAGGCTATTCGAAACCAAAAGTCATGTAAAAACATAACACTAATTACGAATAATCATCACTTTTCAACCACACATCATGGAGTGGATTAGCGTACATTTATTAGCAGCCTACAATGCACAAACTTCACAAGAAGAACTCTTCACAAAAATAGGTTTAGAGACATGTTCAACCACGCATCATGGAGTGGATTAGCGTACATTTATTAGCAGCCTACAATGCACAAACTTCACAAGAAGAACTCTTCACAAAAATAGGTTTAGAGACATGAAGATTTATTAGCAGCCTACAATGCACAAACTTCACAAGAAGAACTCTTCACAAAAATAGGTTTAGAGACATGAAGAAGGTCTTACATTTGATATCAAACTTGGCAGCAACAAAAAGCTAGCTAGGGATATTGTGACAAATGTTGTATTTTTTTCTATGAATAATATCGTGAATTTTTTGGTTATCTATATGAAATTATGTACGCTAATTTCTTTAATTAGTTATACGTTCATTTTTACAATACGTTAATCATGAATAATGAAATTTTGGAAATTATTCTTGAAAAATAAGTGTAAACATCTATGCATTATTTTTGGAAATATCTTTTTTATTAAATTAAAACTTGTTTATTTAATTTTTTAATAAACCGGCTAAGTTTGCACGGTTGTAGAAAGATGAGTTAATTAAATCGGTTTATTTCCATTTGTGTAAATTGTTAGGTTTTATATAACGGTAATTTTCAAAGACTTTTAAGAGATTTTTTAAAATATATGGTTTACTTAGGACCACTGTTTCACTCTACTAAAATAAAACTATGGCTTGTAAAAGATGTATATAATAAACTGGCGGGTTTTTTACTGGTGTAAATTGTTTGGTTTTATATAAGACCATACGTAATGGGGCTTTATATGGGCGTGAAAAGTTTTGGTAACGCCCTTACACCATTCCTCATAGGCAGTATAGGGGCATGAAGAGGGAGTGACATTTCTAGAATAATGTCCAATGAAGAAGAAAAACAAGGAAACTAACAAATGAAATGGCATTATGAAGCATTAACCATTACATGGAACATTATGAAGTTGATGTGTCAAAAAATGCTCCTTAAAGAGGCATTAACTAAGGGGTTTTTTTTTCAAAGTATTTTAAAAGATGTATTAAAATATATCATTTAATTAGGATCGTTGTTTTACTCTACTAAATAAAACGGTTTATAACGAATTTCGAGTCAAGTATTATTTACAAGGTGTTTAAGTACTTTTTAGTGATGTTATATTAAATTGCTATGGTTAAAATTTTACATCCTTATAGTTAATGGTTTTTGTAGAAGTGATTGGACTTCTAGTTAATCATCTTTATCTTTATCCGCTTTCATTTTTATCTCTATCCATTTTTGTTTTTGTCTTCATTTTCATTGTAGAATTCTGACATTAAATCATTTTCTAGTTTTAATTTTAAACAAAAAACTAACACAAAATTAAAGTACATATAAATAAGTGGAGTTAATTGCTCGGATGGTCCCTGTGGTTTCAACTTTTTTCATGTTTAGTCCCCACCTTTTGAAAATAGCAGGTATGCTCTCTCTGGTTTGTCATTTTGTTACTCGGATAGTCCCTGAGTAGATGTCAGTTAGTTTGAAAATAGCAGGTATGCTCCCTATGGTTTGTCATTTTGTTACTCGGATAGTCCCCAGAGTAAATGTTGGGGGACTATCCGAGTAACAAAATGACAAACTATAGGGAGCATACATGCTATTTTCAAAATATGGGGACTAGACGTGAAACCACAGGGACCATCCGAGCAATTAACTCTAAATAAGACCATGTGTAGTGGTAAATTGTTATAATGCCCCCACCATGGGGCATTATTCGACACATGTCATCCTAGTCAGCATGGGGCATTATAGCATAAAGTGGTGTAGTGGGGCATTATTCCAATAACGCCCATATTATTTTTAATGCAAAAAAAAAAAGAGTTAATTGCCATTTTAGTCCCTGTGGATTGAGCCATTTTGCCAGTTTAGTCCAAAGGTTTCATTTTTAACATCTGGATCCAAAAAGGTTTCATCGTTGCCATTTTGGTCCAGCTGACTTAACCCCATCCATTCACATCTGTTAAGTCAAGGGCATTTATGTCTTTTTAGTTATTTTATGTCTTATTAATAAAAGGAATAAAAAAACAAACTTAATTATATATACACACATATGACACATATAGATCTGACTATCTGAGAATGAGAATGGATTCAAGTTCTCTTTCAGCAACTCCAAGCAACCATCTGAGCAACTCCAATCAACCATCTGAGATTGAACCCAAAACCACGACAGAAGCTTCTCGGACCTTTAAATCACCTCTGCCACCATCACCACCACACGACTACCAACATCATTACCACCACCCGACCACCACAACCATAACCACCACCGTGACCCGCCCACCACCACCACCACCACCACCACCACAACCCGACCTGATCCACCGCTGGCAGAAGCTGACCCAGAACCCGACAAGATGCACCGCTGGCAGACCAGATCCACCGCATTCCATTGTGGGAACTCCGACGAACCCTCCGTCGTCCAATTCGACACTATTAACGGTAATTCTTTCCACCATTCCACTCATTTTTCGATTCCAAACAAAACCCCTCTGTCAATTTATCATGACCGAGGGGATTCAACGATCAATTTGGTGGATTTGAAATCGAGGGTGCTTGAGAAATGGGGGTTAGTTTCAGTCACCAACGTAGGTGATGGTGATGTTGGTGGTGGTGGCCGAATCCACTGCCTTCATTTTCTATTGTTTGTTTCTCTGATGCGATAATGTTGAATCACATATGGCATGGACCGGAGATAGAGATAGGGTTCTGGCAGGTGATGGTCATGTCGGTGATGGTTAAGCAGGTGGTGGTGAGGCGGTGGTGGTGAGGCTGTGGTGGTGATGGTGGCAGTGGTGGTGAGGCTGTGGTGGTGGTGAAGGCAGGGGTGGTGATGGTGGCAGTGGTGATGGTGAGGTGGGTGATGAAGGCGTGTGTATAATATATTCTTTAAATATTAATTAATTAAAACAGATAGATAAAATGACAAAATTGCCCTTGAGTAAACAGAGGTGAATGGATGGGGTTAAGTCAGCTGGACCAAAATGGCAACGATGAAACTTTTTTGGATCCAGATGTTAAAAATGAAACCTTTGGACTAAACTGGCAAAATGGCCCAAACCACATGGACTAAAATGGCAATTAACTCAAAAAAAAAAAAACATCAAATGGATGTCAGGTTGAAAAGTGAAGGTCAGACCACATCTCAAAAGTCATTGGTGGACCATGTGATTGTCAGATACCACATCTCAAAAAAAAAATGGTTGGAAGCCTCCCATTGGCTAGTCAACCCCCACCATGTGCATGTTAAGCGTTTTATTTAAAACGCGGGCTTCAATTTTTTGCGAAAATAACGCCCGGTAACGCCGGGTGTAGTGGGGGGAGGGGCGTTTTGGGGCGTTTTTTTTTTTTGAATTTAAAAAAAAAAAAAACGCCCCACTACGGACAGTCTAAGTGTGTATGTGCACGCACAAGCCTCTCCGTGTGTGAGAGAGATCGGACATAATTATATATGCAATAAAAAGAGTTACACATATGTAACTACGGTTATTACATATATGTAAATACTAAAATTATATATATAGCATAGTAAGAATATGTTATCTTTGTAAGAAATTATTATATGGAATTATACATTATATTATTAAAATTGAATCGTTTGATAAAAACACCTAGAAACTTTCATCTATAGTCGTGTTGTTCGTATTCTTATTTTTTTTTGTGTTCTTCATATTCATCATGTTTATCGAGTTATCGTCCTTCGTGTTCATTGTATAAAAGAAAATAACTGGAAAATTAGAATAAAAAACACCGTAATAACATAACTTGGCATATTTATATAATGATGAATAATGTTTATAACTAGTTGGATGCCCTGCCCGCGTTGCGGGGCGTTAAGCCAAATATTTCTTAGTTTCATAACATGTACGCATGTATTTTAGTTACTTGTGCATATTACTCACAACACGATCTCAAAACAATTACATCGAGTCAATCAATTAAACCAAAACACTGCCATAGTTTTGCTAAAAAAAAAAGATGGCAAGCCTAAGCTGGGGGCAAAATAGTAAATTGTCAGAAACAATGAGCGAGGGTTAGACACCTGGTTGACAAAAAAGTTAGATTGAGTCAACCAAGTAAAATAAAAACTACTATAGCTTTGCAAAAAAAAAAAAAAAAAAAAAAAAACTAAAACGATGGCAAGACTACAGATTTTAACTGGGGGCAAAATCATAAGTTTTTAAAAGAGGGCAAAACTAAAATTTGTTTTGAACCGGGGCAAAATCATAGTTTTGAACGAATGACAAAATCGTAATTTTTAGCTGGGGACAAAAGCATAATTTTATTTTGAATTGAGGGCAAAAACATAATTTTAAACTCAGGGCGAAATCGTAATTTTTGAAAAGGGGGCAAAATCATATTTTTCAACTGAGAGCCAAATCGTAATTTTGAGCTAGAGAAAAATCTAAAACGACGGAAATACTACAAATTTTAGCTGGGGCAAAATTGTGATTTTTTAAATGAGAGCAAACTCATAATTTTAAACCAATGGCAAATTCGTAATTTTAAGTTGGAGATAAAAGCATAAGTTTATTTTGAACCGGGAAAAAATTATATTAAAAATGAAAAAAAAATTAATAATAGGCAGCCGCCCATTTTCCACCAATGTGGTGGCTGAACTATTTCCGTCATGTAATTTGTATATAAGTAAGTAAATTCTTGAGATGAAAATTCATGTTATTCGTGTAATTCTTGCAACATACTCATTTTGGATATAAAATTCAAAATCAAATATATGAAATTAAAGAAATCCAATATGAAAATGAAGATATCGGTTTCCCCAAAATAGCTAAAATAGGGAGTATGTTGGGGGATTATTAGAAAATCGGATGATGAGAGAGGCGTGATGTCACTCTCAAATCAAATTATTTCGGTGGTTCACCCGAATAATTCAATCGGATACAACTCTTATTTCGAGAATAGAACCAGTGTATGTTTGTCTGCGAAATTGATTGAACCAGGAGAGAATGATCAAAAAACTGTCTACGAAAATTGGGTTTCTGGGGTGTAACTGCCTAATGACAGTTAACTCTATTTTTAGGACAAAACTGCCATTTAACTCCCATCGTTTTAAACATTTCGAAAATGTGGCAAAATTCAGAAAATAAAATTTTTTGATGCATTTTTATTAAAGCCATTTAACTGCCTTGGACCCTAGGGATGGCAATGGGTCGGGTTTGGGTAATCCCAACCCCAAACCCGATTAGATAAGCTTGTCCCAAACCCGTCACAAAACACGTCGGGATTCTAGCGGGTAAATACCCATTAGGTATCGGGTAAACCCGCGGGTTTCGGGTAACCCATTAATTTTAAAAAGTTTACCCGTTGGGTATACCCGACCTAAAACCCATTGGGTAACTACTAATCAGTTACATTTAGTATTATCACTCAAGAAATACATCAAATAACTATGATGTATACGGTATAATATACCTATATGTATTGAAAAAAAGGATGTATTATATATTTACATATTTAAAAATATAAAAGAAATTATATCGGGTATACAATCGGGTAAACGGGTTTACTTTATCGGGTAATTGGGTCGGGTAAACAGGTATATCACCAAATCCCAAACTCATCCCAAACCCTCAAAAAAAATAAAAACTAACCCCAAACCCGTGCCAAACCCGATTAACCGACCCCAAACCCGTCCCAGATGTGTCGGGTTTCGGGTTTACCCATCGGGTTCGGGTTCGATTGTCATCCCTATTGGACCCTACTCCTAGGGGCGCTGCCTCCTTGGAACCCCCGTAGAGTACGGGCTCCGCCCGTACACTTCGAATTATAATAACTCAAACATGCGTGCACTCCCGCACCCCCTAACTTGCTTGATGTATATTATTACTTGCTTTGATCACCAAGTCAATCCCGATTACACTAAAATATCTAACATTCCTCCCCCATTTTAGCGTAATCCTTGATTAACTTAAACAAATTCACAACAATCAAACTTATGCATAAATGAAATATCGCGACGATTGAATTTCATATTAGTATATTACACATTCCAAATATTCGAATATAGGGGTGTCGCTAAGGATTGAACCCTTTCTATTCAGTGAATACATGAAGATAATATACACACAAGTTTACATACTCTAATGTTCTTTCTTGACACTATTTTTACTAGCCTGTGTCCCATCCTTCAATGAGCATATCAAAGCCAAGTCCTAGCTTCTTGAAGCGGCTAAACGTCATGCTCATATAGGTAGCTCTTTATTCGTGCACCTGCATATGCAATTTTTCAAAGAACTATTAAGAAGAAACCTTCAACCTTCTTTAACTTGCAGGTCTGAATACATACCTTGGGATGATGCTACTAATGTGTTTCAATTTCTAGATGTCAAGCTTTCCACATTGAATTCAGCACCTAATGTCATATTAGGTGGGAATTGGGTATCTTAACACGAGAAATCTCAGGTGGACTTTAATCCCATCCTTACAGCCTCCTTGTGCACAAGATCTCTACATAACTCTTTGGTTAAGTGGTCGGCTAAATTCTGTTGAGTTCTCACAAACTCCACCGATATCACCCCCATGCATGATGAGCTCACGAATCATGTTATGTCTAACACCTAAGTGTTTAGACTTCCCATTATACACTTGGCTATAGGCCTTAGCCAAGATAGCAGCACTATCACATCTAATAGATATTGGTGATATAGGTTTAGGCCACAATGGAATTTCATAAATCAAGTTTCTTAGCCACTCAGCTTCTTTGCCAGCTGCGGCTAATGCTACAAACTCAGACTCCAATGTCGAATCAGTTATGCAAGTCTGTTTCTTAGATGCCCAAGATATGGCATCTCCTCCAAGCAGAAAAGTCCATCCACTCGTGGAATAATGATCTTCTTTGTTGTTAATCCAACTTGCATCCGAATAACCTTCTAAAACTGAAGGGAATCCGGTATAAGTCAAACCATATTTCATGGTTCCTTTCAAGTATCTAAATACTCGATTTATTGCTTGCTAATGACTTGCACCTGGATTGCTAGTATACCTACTAAGCTTTCCAACAACATATGCTATATCCTGTCTAGTGCTAATCATGGCATACATGAGAGATCCAATGGCCCTTGAATATTCAAGTTAGCTTACAGCTACACCTTCATTAGGTGTGAGCTTAAAAGCAGGATCCATTGGAGTGCTAACCGGAGAACTATCATGAAAATTAAACTTTTTCAATATCTTCTCAATATAATGAGATTGGGAGATAGATATGCCATTGTTCTCCCGTTTGATCCTTATACCAAGGATCACTTCCGCCTCCCCCATGTCTTTCATGTCAAAACAAGTTGACAAAAAGTTCTTTGCTTTATCAACTTGATCCTGGTCAGTACCGAAGATCAACATGTCATCTACATATAGACAAATTATGACTCCTTTCCTAGAATCATCAAATTTGCTATATACACACTTGTCTGATTGGTTTAAAACAAAACAATTATACAAAACCACATCATCAAACTTTTGATGCCACTGTTTTGGTGATTGCTTTAAGCCATATATTGACTTAACTAGCTTACACACCTTATGCTCATTGCCAGGCATAACAAAACCCTCTGGTTGTTTCATATATATCTCCTTATCCAAATCACCATTCAGGAAAACTGTTTTCACATCCATTTGGTGAACTACAAGATTGTGTATTGTAGCTAAGGCAACCAACAATCTAACAGTGGATATTCTTGCTACAGGAGCATATGTATCAAAGTAGTCAATTCCTTCCTTTTGTCTAAAGCCTTGGATAACCAATCGGGCTTTAAATTTATCAATTGAACCATCTACTTTCATCTTCTTCTTGAAGATCCGTTTACAACCAAGTGGTTTACACCCAGGGGGTAGATCAGACAATTTCCAAGTGTTATTCTGCATAATAGAGTCCATCTCATCATTTATAGCTTCTTTCCAGAAAGCTACATCCCGAGATGCCATGGCTTCACTATAGGTTTTAGGATCTTCCTCAATATTGAAGCAATATTGATATTGAATTTTAATTTCATCTCTAGATCCTTCAACCAAATATAGCTTAAAATCATCACCAAATGATTTAGCTTTTCTTGCTCTACCACTCCTCCTAGGTTCCGGAGGAGTATCCATCACTTGATCAGCCACGTGAGAGTTACTAGAGCTTGGAACCATGTCTCTAGGCCTAGGTATTGAAGAGAATCTATTCTCATCATACTCTGCAGTTCTTGCCTCAATTACCGTATGCACTGACACGTAGTCATTTGGTTCTATAACATAGAACCTGTGAGCAAATGAATGATCCGCATACCCAATGAAAATGCAGTCTATACCTCTTTCCCCTATATTCCTTATCTTAGGATCAGTGAGCCTCACCACGGCTCTACAACCCCAAACTCTCAGCTTATGCAGCTCATGTGGTTTTTTATACCAAAGCTCAAAAGCGGTGGTCTTGTTCCTTTTATTTGGAACCCTATTTAGCAAATAGCAGGCTGTCAACATAGCCTCACCCCAAAAGCCCTCACTTAGGCCCGAATAGGACAACATGGTATTGACCATTTCTTTTAGAGTCCTATTTTTTATTTCCGCCACACCATTTTGTTCCGATGTGTAAGGAGCTGTGGTATGGTGTATTATTCCAGTAGATTGGAAATACACCAGATCAAAATAACAAGTGAGACTCAAAGGAAGAGATCCAAGAGACTCTCTAAATGGAAATGGAGTGAGGTTCTTAATTTAGATGATTATGAGGACAATGACAAAGAAGAGGAATTAGAAGATACTACTGATTCAAGCACAAACCAGAAAACCCGATTAAAAAACCTTGATTGTCAATTCAGAAGTGGAACAGATTTCATGCAGTCTAATATGAAATCTATAAAGTGTTTTTATGTTTTTTTTCATTTTCAGTTGTTATGTTTGATCTAGACGTATGAATAAAGTTTATTTTATATTTGAACTTTATTTTTGGTGTTAATATAATGCAGTTATTGACCATATTAACAAAGTTTAAAATAAAGTTAGTATCCTAAATTTACAAGTCAATTGAACTTATATAAGTTAATATCCTAAAGTTGCAATAAATAGATATTGCAGTTAGATATAGTCAACCTAAAATTATAAAATATTGCAGTTATTCTTGGATATTAATCCAATAATTTGTATTTCTTAATTAAAAAATAATAAAGTAATAAACTTTAAAGCTAAACTAAAAAACTAAACTTATTATGATATAAATTTAATAAAGATATAAACTCTTAACATCCTATTTTTGTATAAAAATTGTTTTTAAAATTTTATAAAAATATAGATTTTTATATATAAAAACAAAACTTAACAATTAAAGTTAAAGGTGTAAAACGTACTTACGAGTCAACTACTATTTTTTATTTTTATAAAAACAAAAATTTTAAACTTAAAGTTTATTGGATGTGTACCATGTGGATATTTAAAAAAAAGTTATGAACTTTAAAGAATAAAATTATAAACTTTATTATTTAACCAACAAAATAAACTTACTTTACAACTATAACAACTTATCTTATATTTTATTGTCATTTGATTATTATCTTTTATTAAAACACGAAACTTTGCATGCGTAAAACAGTTTTTTTTACTTTATTTATAAACAAAACAATATTTTTATAAAAAAATAATTCTTTTATAAACATTTTTTTAATAAGTAATATAAATACAATACTCCATAAATTTACAATCTTTGCTAGATAAATACTAAATTGTGTTGCAAATTTTTATAATTATAAGTTCAACTATATTGTTATAGATAATATTAGTCAGTTTCAAAAGAATTCTTTACCAACTTGACTAGATACATAGTAGATTGTGTTGCATATTTTTAGAGATTATAAGTTAAAAGTAGACTTATATAGATAAGATTACTTAGGAACTAAAAATCAGAACTTAGTATAATATAGAGTTAATAAAGATATAAACTTTTAACATCCTATTTTTTTTTTATAAAAACGGTTCTTGAAATTTTATAAAAGTATACTTTTTTTATATCTGAAAAAAATTAACAATTTAAGTTAAAGGTCTAAAACGTACTTACAAGTCAAATACTATTATTTATTATTTTTATAAAAATGAAAATTTTAAACTTAAAGTTTATTGAATGAGTACTATGTGAATATTTAAAAAAACTCATGAACTTTAAAGAATAAAATTATACTTTATAATTTAACCAATAAAATAAACAAACTTTTCAATTATAACAACTTATCTTTTATTTTTTGTCTTTTGATTATTACTTTTTATAAAAAAAATAATATTTTTTGTCTTCTGATTATTAATTTTTATATAAAAACAAAACTTTACATATGTGTAACACTTATATTATCATAAATATTATACGAATAAGAAAACTATCACAAACGAGTGCCGCAATGCAAAGTGTCGCCCTCGCCGCATCGTGTGGGCACCGTACTAGTATATACACACACACACACACATAGGGGTGGGATTTAGGGAAAACGGTGAGAACGATTTTGGTGTTGACATGTGGCGTTAGTGCTAACTTACACTACGGGTAATATTGTCAAAAGGTCCATGCATATGCCACTCACATATCAAAGACCATGCACATGCCACTCACATGCATATTCCATCATCTTTTTTAAACTCTCGTAACTTTTCTATACGTGATTATTTAAAAAAAATACACCATAAAATCGAGTGTTTTATTATCTTTCTAACGAGTATACTATTGCTATAGTTTTGAAATAAAAAATAACATGAACTGGGTGTTCAAATAAAAACGCCATAAAAGCACCCAGTTTAAAAAACGCCATGAAAAATACCTAGTTGAAAACGACATAAAACACCCATTTCAGAAAAAACACCATAAAAACTCAGTTGAAAACGCCATAAAAACACACCGTTCAAGAAAAAAACGCTATGAAAATACCCAGTTGAAAACGTCATAAAACACCCATGAAAACGCCATAAAAACACTTAGTTCAGAAAACGCCATAAAAATGGTTGAAAAACGCCATAAAAACACCCACTTCAGAAAAACGCCATAAAAACCCAGTTGAAAACGCCGTAAAAAAACAAAGTTTAAAACGCCATAAAAACCTACTTCATTTTTTTCGAAAAATATATCAATAGTATACTCGTTGGAAAGATAAAAAACGTGAATTTTATGGTGTGATTTTTTTTGAAAAAATAAGCGCGTATAAAAAAGTTATTGGCGTTTAAATATGATCAGGGGAAATGGCATGTGATTAGCATGTGCACCCTTGTTTGGATCTTCCTATTTTACCCGTCCTGTTAGTTCCAAGACCCATAGTATTTACAAAAATGTCATCGCATCAATCTCAGCCACAAACCACTAAGATCTTATGTCTGAGAATCGTTCTCACCGTTTTCACACTTTGAGGCGTTTTCTCCTGATCATGTTCCTATATACATATATATATATATATATATATATATATATATATATATATATATATATATATATATATATATATCTATACTATATTATAATACATGAGGGAAGGATTCCCAAAAGTTAAGAACTTCTTCCCTCATTATTTATAAATAAACCCCTAGAATGAGGGTAAAGTGGTCTTTTAAACGATAATTATTTTTTAGTCCCTCAATCTATTACATTTAAATCCTTGACATTTAACATAATTATGGGTAATTAGTTACACTCCCCCCCCCCTCTTTAATTCTTTAATGTATTCCTGCGATATCTTACAATCCGTAATGTTTTAAAAAAATCCGAAGGTACCATGACGATCGGCACATTTTTTTAAACGTTTCGATAGTTGTCTTTTTTAGTTTCGCCGTGCGTTCATAAAGTACAAATAGCCGATGCGTAAATGTACAATTGATTAAAGCCAACATTTGTTTTTTACCCAAGCCAGCTTTGACCATTACCTAGCTACCGTGCATTAACATTTGTTTTTTACCCAAGTTTTTTGTTTTGAACGGCATTAATAAACTAAAATATTCCCTAATTTTACTTGTACAGAGTCAGTTTGTTGTGGCATGTTTAATATAGTATAGATAAAACTCACAACAAACTTCCTATTAAACATGCCACAACAAACTAAACAGGATATGTGCATCTTATTTTAAAAACTTAAAACTTACAACAAACTTCCTAAATAAATGGATGACCAATATAAAACTAAACCCTAATGGACTACTATAAATACATAGCAAACACTCACAATTCTACATTTCTATTGCTAAACAGATTTAAAATATGGAGCCAGTTCTGAATTCACTTGATGCGAAAAAACAAGCATGCGATATTGAAAAATCTAAGGTCGGTTCTATGATAAGTTTTGTTATATCGCAATAATGAATAATTGTTTTCTTTTATTTACTTTTATGTGAATACTAACTTATTTGATTTTTCAGATTCAACACACCAATTTAAACACCCAATTTGTCGAACAAGCTTTTGTTAGTTTTTAAGTAATATTTTCGCTTATAATCTTTCATATTAACAAGTTCGTTATGTTATTATTTGGTGTTTTATTGTAGGATGATGGTGATAATAGTGTTGAAATTATTTCTTATGGTGCAATGTTCAGTCCATGCAAGTCTAATCTTCAACGTCAATTTAGTAAAGAGGTAATTTTAAAATTTATTTAATCTTTTTTAAATTTTTTATTCAATATTTGTTTTTTTTATAAAATTTATTTAATCATTTTTTAACTTTTTTATTAAATTTTTGTTTTTTAATGATCGGAAGTATGAGAATCAAAAGAAAAGATCTAAGAGACTCTCTGAATGGAAATGGGTCGAGGTTATAAATTTAGATGATTCTGAGGACGATGAGAAAGAAGATGAATTAGATGATACTGCTGATTCGAGCACAAACAAGAAAAACGGATAAAAAAAGAAGAGAAATTAGATGAAATATATCAAGTGTTTTTATGTTTTTTTTCATTTTCAGTTGTTTTTGTTTGATCTAGACTATCCCATGAATAATAAAGTCTATTTTATATTTGAAGTTTATGTTTTATGTTATTTTATTGCACTTATAATTTACATCTCGATTGAACTAATATACTTTTGTCATTTGTTTAGTATTTTTTTATTAACAAACGAATCTTTACATGTTTAAAAAAGTTTTTCTATATTTTATTTATTATTAATTTTTATAACAAAACAAAACTTTGATATTTAGTAGATAGAAGATAAACTATGTTCCAAAATTTTAGGAATTATTTAATACTAATTTACGATATTAGTAGATAGATAGTAAACTATATCCCAAAATTTTAGGAATTATTTAATACTAATTTACGATATTTATTTAATACTAATTTACGATATTAGTAGATAGATAGTAAACTATATCCCAAAATTTTAGGAATTATTTAATACTAATTTACGATATTTAGTAGATAAATAGTAAACTATGTCCCAAAATTTTAGGAATTATAAGTCAACTAATTAGGTCCGCCAAGTTAATCATATGGGATGAGGTATCGATGGCGAAACGTCAGGCGATAGAGGCAGTTGATTGAACATTGCAAGACATTATAGGTGTTAGGCTCCCACGTGTAACACTTATGACATATATCCACCACAATAATGTTATCATATACAAATAAGAAAACTACCAGCAACGAGTACCGCAATCCAAAGTGTCGCCCCAGCCGCATCGCGCGGGCACCATACTAGTATATATATATATATATATATATATATATATATATATATACATACATAATTGGTTACGCCAAGGTCACAATTCATTGAGCCTTATATTTGTTTTCCCATTTCCCTTACTTCACTCCTTCGCATATATCTAATAAAATAAGTAACTGAATGCGATACATGTCACAATTATGTGGGCCAACGATTCTTTTTTCATTTATCTTATTTCACCCCTTGAAAATAGCAACTCATATGTAATATCAACCTCATACCCGATTATAAGAACATGTCTTGTACCTGACCCAATATGCGTCAGGTTTCTATGAGGCATCAGACATACCCGCGGGTATAGAAGAAAATGTATAATGGTGAAAAGTAGTTAACTGTCTACATTATAAGAGATTATAATTCCATGTATAAACGGGTATATGTTTTGGGAAATCGTTTGGAGTAAACTTATATATCACCTAATTCCATACCCCAAGAAAAATTCTAAAACAACTCCCATACCTAAATACCTGTCTGATATATATATATATAGGTAGAGGATCCTGTAAAAAGTGCTCAAAGTGTGAGAAGTGTATTATAACACTATATATAATACTATATAACACCATATAACAATATGTAACACCATATAATACCATATAACACTATGTAACACTATATATCATTATATAACAAATATAACACTATAGGTTGTCTGATAGCATGTCTATGGTAGATGTATAGTGTTATATTTGTTATATAATGATATATAGTGTTACATAGTGTTATATGGTATTATATGGTGTTACATATTGTTATACGGTGTTTATATGGTATTATATAGTATTATATATAGTGTTATAATACACTTCTCACACTTTAGGCCCTTTTTACACTATCCTTACCCTATATATATATATATATATATATTTATATATAGGACAAGGATCCGTTAGGAACCACCCTTTATTGCGAGAACCGCGAGAACCAGTGTGAACACAAACAGTAATACCTAAAAAAATCTAAAAAACACCCAAAATTTTTTTTTATTTTTTTACTATTTTTTTGGAAAAAATCGCTATATTTTGTTAATAAAAAAAATTTCAAAAAAAAAAAAAATTCGAGTCACAGTTGTCCTACCATCCATAATAAACTACCATTACCTCCTACCATCCATAATACAATACCATTAACAATATTTTCACTTTATTACATGTATGTAAACACCATTTACCCATGGCATTATAGCCTAGTGGTATCTTGGGGTGGGATAAGACTTATGACCATTAGGTCATGGGTTCGATTCCCACAAAGGGGGTTTTCTCAGATTTATTGGGTTTCCTCCTGAATTGGTGTATAGGCATTATTGCCTAGTGGAGATGGATATGATCGGGTGGTTCTGCTGGTGGCACGATGATACTCCAGTGGTCCGTCAGTGATCCAAAATTTGTCGTTCAAAAAAAAAATGTAAACACCATTTATACCATCCAATCAACATATTACATCATAAATTGACAACTATAACCAAACCATCAACCATTAGATATAACTAACCAAAAAACATGTATATGGGCCTACTTCTCCATTCAAAATCACAAACTTTTTGTACCAAAACACGTTATATCATGGTTATACCTAATGATGCACATGTGCATTTTGAATATTGGTAATGTAAAAAGTAGTGTATTACGAATAGTATTGTAAATTAAAGTGCAATTGTCTATTCCTGATAACGTATTACCGAATTTGTCGAAGTAATGATACATATGCACATGTGCGTAGATATCTGTTACTCGAAAAAAAAGGTTTTTTTTTTAATTGTAACGAAATATAGCGATTTTTTGAAAAAAAAAATATTAAAAAAATTGAGTGCTTTTTTTATTTTTTTTAGATTTTATTTTGTGTTCACATTGGTTCTCGCGGTTCTCGCAATAAGGGTGGTTCTCGCATGAACCTTACCCTATATATATATATATATATAGTAGGGGACCGCTAAAATGAAAACCACCTCGAGTTGTAAGAACCGTGAGAACTACACCGTACGGGGCGAGGTGGACCAATTTTTTTTTTCATAAACGTAGATGCGTGTATTGTAAACACATTTGTAAAAAAAAATTCAAAAAAAAATGTCGTGTGCGTAGTTTTGAGCACCACAAGTTTGCGTTTACGGGTACCGTAAATTTTACCTCGCCCCGGATCAAAAAGTTCTCACGGTTCTTACAACTCGAGGTGGTTCTCATTTTAGCGGTCCCCTATATATATATAGAAAGCGTATCATACAATTGACATTAACGTACATTACATACGCGAGTATAAATCGCATGTTATAAAAAAGCGCGCTCATGAATCTAGGAAATCGCATGGATGAAATCGCATGAGGGATGGAATCGCATGTTGTGTTTTATGGGGAGAAATCTAGGGGTGTGAATTTCTTACACGACCCGAAAACCTAACACGAAATTTGCGGGTTTAGGTTTAGTCTAAACGGGTTCGGGTCAGTTTCAGGTTGAACCCGCGAACCCGTTTAGGTTAACGGGTCAGGTTCGGGTCAACCTGGTCGGGTTGGCGGGTTGACCCGTTTAACACATTTATACTATATTATATTTTTTTACAATATATTTTATATCATAAATTAAATGGGACGTGTATTTTATGCCATGATTATAACTTAAAAGGAGAAATTAACATAGATTTTATAATTTAAATATGATATTATTATATACATTTGTGTTTTTTAAGTAAATATTAATTTTAAAATATTAATTTAAGAAAAAAAAATTAAAAAATTCAGGTTAAACGGGTCGTGTTCGGGTCAACCCACCAAACTTCGGGTCGTGTTCGGGTTCATAAGTATGATACGATTTTCGGGTTCGGGTCGGGTTCAGTTTCAAGTAAAGTTTTCGGGTTCGGGTTAAACCCGCCAACCCGCGAACATGACCCGTTTAGCACCCCTAGAGAAATCGCATGGTGGATGAAGATCTGACGGTTGGGGTTATCGCGTACGCAATGTACAATAAGCCATTTTGGACGTTAATTGGCCCCTATATATATATAAAGTGTATTGTACAAAATGACTTAACGTACATTGCGTACGTGATGATAAGTTTGCATGTTATAAACCCGTAGAATAAATATTGCATGTTGTAAAAAAGAAATTTCGCACGTTCAGAAAACTAAAATTCGCATGTTCAAAACAAATACATTTTCGCATGTTGTATTTAAAAGTCGCATGTTGTGATTTAAACCCAAATTCACATGTTAGTTTACTAGATTTCGCATGTTGATACCCAAATTCGCATGTTAGTTACTAAATTTCGCATGTTGATAATGCATCGCGTGCGCATCGTACGTTAAGCCATTTTCTACGTTAACTGGTCTCTTTCTCTCTCTCTCTCTATATATATATATATATAGGGTAGGGTTCTAGACTGAACACTAGGTTGAGAGTGAACTATGTGAACTAATCTGGGTCATTGGATTATATCATCTAAAGATTTTTAAAGAATGGCAAGATTGTAATTATAATGTTGTAACCCCCCTTTAAATTAATTGACATAAGGTTATTTGCGTCTTTTGTAAATTGCATTTATTAAACAATATAATCAGAATCCCTAAAATCTTGCTAGTTTCCGTATATACAAGATACACAGCTGTTAGTGTATACACATGTGTACAGTCTCGCTAGAATTAGTTTATACAAGATATACAGATTTTAGTTTATACACATGTGTACAGTCTCGCTAACTATCAGTTTATACAAGATACACAACTGTTACTTTATACACATGTGTACAGTCTCGCTAACTATCAGGTTATATAAGATACACCACTGTTAGTTTATACACATGTGTACAGTCTTTTATACATCTGTGTATTATATTCAAAAATGGTTACACATGTGTATATTAAAAACATATAGTATATTAAGCATGCGCACGAGTAGATTCATATAAAAACTATTAAATTAATGAAAACGTAACATATCACATGTATGCAAAAATAAATAACTTCATCACGTATTAAAAAAAGAGTTAATGCCCAAAAATAATTACAATTTCAATCTCAGAGTTAATTTTCAATATTTATTGAAAATTATAAAAAGTTAAAAACATTATATTATGATATATATATATATATATAGATAGATAATAAAAGAAAAACAATATTAAAGCTAAATTTAAAACAAAATCTATGGATAAAGAAATGATAGAGAAATAATTAGAAATGAGATATATATATATATATATATATAGAGAGAGAGAGAGAGAGAGAGAGTTAAGAGAGGAGAAAATTAAGGGATTTTAATTAAACATAATTGGTTAATGTCAATCTTACCCTTTTAATCTAAAAAATAATCAAGGGTTAAGATTAGTTCACACAGTTCACTCTCAAGAAGTTGTTCAATCTTGAACCTAATCCTATATATATATAGTGAAAGTGTATTGTACAATATGTCTTATCATACAAGCGTACGAGATTTCAAGTTCGCATATTATAAACTACAATCGCATGTTATAAAAAATAGTCGCATGGTGTACAAAAACAAAATTGCATGTTGTGTATGAAAAAAATTGCATGTTAAAGAAAAAGGGAAATCTCATGTTGTAAAGAAAATTTCGCATGTTGTAAGGCAATCTCGTACGCATCGTACGATAAGACATATTGTATGTTAACCAACCCATATATATATATATATATATATATAAATATATATATAAGTGCCAGCTAAAATGAGAACCACCTCGAGTTGTAAGAACCGTGAGAACTACTTGATCCGGGGCGAGGTGGACCAAATTTTCTTTTCATAAACGTAGATGCGTGTATTATAAACACATTTGTAAAAAAAAATTCAAAAAAAATGTCGTGTGTGTAGTTTTGAGCACCACAAGTTTGTGTTTACGGGTACCGTAAATTTTCCGGTTAAATTTACGGTACCCGTAAACACAAACTTGTGGTGCTCAAAACTACACACACGACATTTTTTTTTGAATTTTTTTTTACAAAGGCGTTTATAATACACGCATCTACGTTTATGAAAAAAAATTTGGTCCACCTCGCCCCGTACGGTGTAGTTCTAACAGTTCTTACAACTCGAGGTGGTTCTCATTTTAGTGGTCCCATATATATATATATATATATATATATATATATATATATATATATATATATAGGGTTAGGATCATGAGTGACTGATGTGTGCAAAATGCAACATATAAATTACATCAATTGTGGTATAAAACTAACCCTTTTTTAGTACTAATGTTGGAAAAAGTGTGCTTTTGTCTTCCTTTTGTATTTTCAGGATTAAATGAGCTCAAATTAACAAAAGAAGCAAAAAGGCAGCTAAATCTAACATAAATACAAGAAAAGGAACAAACGTGACATGCCCGACCCCACAACAGCATCTTCCCAAGCAAAAAAAGAGAAAAGAAGGCTGAACACGCCCCGTGCACAATGAGCAAGGGGGCGTGCCCAAGTGTCAGCATAAAAGACAAAGTTGTAGAAGCTTCCATCGCCTACCACGGGGCCGTGCTCAGCGGACACGGGGCCGTGGTCAACTATAAGATTCGCAGAATCCAGGCAAATCTTGATAGTACAGATATGCTTCTGTACACGGGGTCGTGCCCAGCGGACACAGGGCCGTGGTCAACTAATACAGACAAGAGCAATTAATGAAGACAGAGAAGGATGTGGACACGGGGCCGTGCCCACTGGACACGGGACCGTGCCCGAGCTTCTATTCAGCCTATAAATAGGAATGCTTGGCTCAAGCTCAAACCATCCCTTGGCACACCACCTCTCTCACACTTCACCCACCACCCACCACCACCATAACACCATCATCCACCACCATCATCCATTGTCCATCATAGACTGTGTGAGTCGTCTCGGGATCCAAGATTGATCGTAAGAGTTCTTGACAATCAAGGCCATGTTTGCCTAAGTCTCTTACATCACTCGGTGAAGACAAAGTGTCTAGTGTAATACTTTTTATTTTTAATCTTTTCGCACTTTTTACTTGGTTATGTATTAATGACTTTAATAACTAGTTTCTTATGTTGAAGGTGATGTTTCCTTATCGTTTGTCCGTGGTGTCTTGGCATTATTTTACTGTCTATATAAAATAAAAGATTTTCACCATTCATATCTCCACGGTCTATATGGAGGTATGTTGGCTACCTGGTCGGGGGTTAAGGGAACGGTTTGGTAGAAGTCTTGCCTTGTTCAGTGTATAGATCCTGCAAGGACCTGGGTCAAATTTAGTAGGACCTCCTTCAATACTTAACGGTATTGGATGGCGGGGGTCCAAACTCTTTGACCCCCTCATATGTAAGCTACTATTAATACTTTAACCCGGCTACTTAGGATTGTATCCCTGCTGACTCAGACTACTTAGCCGAGGGTAACGTCACCTTCAAAAGAGGGGCCTACCATAATATGCATTAATAACTTAATTAATTATCTTTCAATAATCCGACCCTTTAGGATTGTATCCTTGCTGACTCAAACTACTAGGTTGAGGGTAACGTCACCTTCAAAAGAGGGGCCTACTACAATAACTAAGATAATCTCTTAAATAGTGCAAAAGTGCGGAAATAATCAAAGGTTACACTAAACACGAGTCGAAGCCAGGTGATTCATCTTGTCTATCTGTTTTATTTTTATTTTTATTTTCAGCATTTTAGTTAGTTTTTATTTTTCTTAGTTTAAAACGTTTTTTCTAAACTTTTTGATTTGATTAGACGTTGAGGATAAACCGGTACTAAAAGCTCTTGTGTCCTTGGATGACCTCGGTATCTTACCAACACTATACTACGCTCATGATGGGTGCACTTGCCCATATGTGTGTTTAGTGTTAGTAAATATCGTGTTTTATAAATTTAAAACTTGGCTATAGAAAGTGTAAAAGGGCTTAAAATATACTTAAACTTATATACACGCTTCACACGCATCAAGTTTTTGGCGCCGTTACCAGGGACACAAGGATTTTAAGAAAGTTAGGAATCAACGGCCTAATCGTTTTTCTTATTTTTCTATTTTTTTTAGGATTTTTTCTTAGTTTTCAGCTTCTGCAGAGCTCAGCACGGGCCGTGCCTGGTCGGACACGGGCCGTGCCCAGCATTGTTACTGGCAGTTTTTATTTTCCAAGTTACATAGAGCTGAGCACGGGGCCGTGTCGGTGCAACACGCGGCCGTGTCCAACTCCCCAGTAACTGGGATCCGGAAAACAATCACTGTATCTCCGACCACGGGCCGTGTTCGCTGAACACGGGGCCGTGGTGAACCTTCTGACCAACGTTCTTTTCTGTTTTTATTGCAGGACTTGGAACCCAAGCGCCACATTTGAACTTCCTACGTAGTGTATGAGCTCCAGTTCTAGTAGAGACATAAAAGAACCCCTAGAAGAACCCGAACGCTTTCTCAGAAAAAGACTTAAAGCTAAAAACCAAGAGAAAGTTTCGGGGGACCCACTTCCAATGGCGGACCAACGTACCCTCATGGATTACCTACGGCTCACTGTAGGTAATCTCGGCGCCGCTATCAATGCATCGAATGTCGAAGCCAATAACTTCGAACTTCGACCGCATTTGATACAAATGCTTCAAAATTCCGCAACCTTTCATGGGCTTGCGGACGAGGATCCCCATCTACATATTACTAATTTCTTAGAAATATGTGATACCTTTCGGATCAATGGAGCATCAAACGACGCCATCCGCCTTCGAATGTTTCCATTTTCACTAAAAGACCGAGCTAAGGCTTGGCTTAACACCCTCCCAGTTGGCTCGGTAAACACCTGGGATGAACTAGCCCAAAAGTTTCTATATAAGTATTTCCCTCCTGCTAAAACGGCTAAATTAATGACTGAAATTAACACCTATTCACAAGAGGATGGGGAATCCTTATATGAAACTTGGGAAAGGTTCAAGGAGCTACTAAGAAAGTGTCCTTATCACGGTCTAGCGGTATGGCAACAAGTATCCACTTTCTACAATGGGTTGTTGCCACACACAAGACAAACACTTGATTCTAGCTCCGGGGGACTTCTAGGTAATCGTCGCCCAAATGAAATATATAATCAAATTGAGGAAATTGCTCAAACCAATTTTCAGTGGCACACTCCCCGAGGTAATAAATCTATTGCCCCGGGCGCCCATAAGGTTAATGAAAGCACTTCTTTACAAGCCCAAATCGAGGCCCTTTCTTCAAAAATCAAAAAGTTAGAAATGGCAAAAACGGCCTCGGTTATGGCTTGTGAGGGGTGTGGTGGACCACATGAAAATTGGAGTTGTATGAAAGAAGTAGATGATCAAACAGAAACGGTAAACTACATTGATAATAGACCTAGGCCGTCGGGTCCACCAACGGGTACCTACAACCAAGGATGGCGTAACCACCCTAACCTTGGTTGGAGAGATCCCGGCAATAGTAGTAACCAACAAAACCAACGAACTAACTTTCAACAACCACAAAACTTTTCTCAACAACAAGGTGGACGAGAAAGGCTTGAAGATACTGTATCTCGCCTCATCTCCGACACCGAAAAGAAAAACTCGGATCGATTTCAGCAATTGGAATCGAATTTTAGAAATCAACAAGCTAGCATTCAAAACATTGAAAAACAATTAAATCAAGTAGCTCAAAATTTCTCCGAGAGACCACAAGGCGCGTTACCAAGCAATACCGAAACCAACCCAAAAGCGCAAGTACATCTCATCACATTGAGAAACCGAACCGTGGGTCCCGAGGAGGCTCCATTACCGCCGGCTGAGAGAAGCCAATCCAGCCAAACCACGACTCCACCCGCGCCCCAACCAGAAAAGGCTTCTCCACCAAATCAAGAGCCCACCAAGACTCCTCCGGTTCCATACCCCGGTCGGTTAGTTCGCCAAAAGACCGATGAGCAATTCGCAAAGTTCGAAAATTTACTAAAACAATTGCATGTTAATATTCCTTTTATCGAGGTCCTAACCCAAATGCCTAAATATGCAAAATTTATGAGGGACTTCCTCACTCACAAAAGGAAAATTGAATCATTGCAATTAGTTAACCTAGGCGAAGAATGCTCCGCCTTAGTACTCAACAAACTCCCACAAAAGAAAATTGATCCTGGAAGCTTCACGATTCCTTGCTCGATTGGGGAATCCCCCATTCGCAATGCACTAGCCGATCTTGGGGCTAGCATTAACCTCATGCCCACATCAATGTTCAACCGACTCGGCTTAGGAAAAACGAGCCCTACAAAGATGAGCATACAACTTGCCGACAGATCCGTCAAATTTCCACAAGGTGTCGCTGAAAATCTATTGGTCAAAGTCGACAATTTCGTCTTTCCGGCCGACTTTGTCATAGTAGACATGGAAGAAGACACCGATGTCCCCCTCATCCTCGGGAGGCCATTTCTAGCCACCGCCGAAGCAGTGGTGGATATGAATGACGGAACACTAACATTGAAAGTTGGGGATGAGGAAGTGAAGTTTGGAGTTGGAAAGAGAGTAGAGGACGAAGACCCGGTCAACTACATGAAGGTCATAGACTCAAGCTTGGATGACGCTCTCCGACGGTGTAGCATGGGATGCGAAACATCCCACTTGGGTAACATATGACCAGGCTTTGGGTCTAGCCAAGGACCCTTATAAACGTGGCGCACCACAGAGGCATTCCGCGGAACTATCCTTAGTTTAGCTTAGATTAATTTTTTTTTATGTTTTCTAGTTTAGTTCTAATTTTCAGGAATAAAACACACTCGGGATGGCAAAGGATAACAAGGGAAACTTGAACCAGCACCCCATGCAGGAAAACAGGGTCATCCGACAATTTTCTTCATTAACAGTAAGTTCAGCACGGGCTGTGTCCGCCCAACACGGCCCCGTGCTGCACAGTCTGCAGAAAATGCCCAGTTCAGGTAAACTGGACACGGGCCGTGTTCACCCAACACGCCCCCGTGTCCAGGCTTCTGTTTCTCTTTTTCAATTTTGTTACTGGCACTTGAACACGGGGCCGTGTCCAGCGTCCAGTAACACAAATTTTTGCTTTTTCACACCTTTTTACACATTCAATCAACCTAAAAACTTATTTTTGGGACACATTGAGGACAATGTGTAATTTAAGTGTGGGGGGGATGCTAAAACCTTGAATCTTGCAAGTCCTAATTACAAGCCTTACACAAAACTCTATTGGAACCGCTAATCACCCCAAATTTTTTCAAAAATTTTCATTTTTTTACTTGTCTAGGTTTAACTCGGGAAATTCAAGTTCTAAAAAGGTTATATTTTTACAAACTTACAACTGATAGCGTCGTGATAAAAAAGAACCAACATAAGAAAATTATGAAACGGCATGCCAAGCTTAGTTAAAATTTTGATTATATATACTTGATCACATAAAAACCCATTCCCACAAAAGTGAGTTTTGAGCCTTTATTGAGCACACAAATACATATCATTAAACTAAATGCTCATTTTTCGTTTCTTGTGTGAATAGCCGCTTGGTTCGTACGACTCTAGAACTTTCCACGACAATACATTCCCGGTCCTAACCTACTTAAACCAGAGTAAGTAAATGATGGAGGCATTAGGACTAACCCTTTTTTATTTCTACACCATTATTTTTTTTTACCACCTACCCAAAATCCCCCTAGTTAGCCCCTTTGAGCCTAAACCTTTTCATTTCATAACCCAAACCAAACACCCTTTCACCCACCAAAACCTTTTTTTTATTTCTAACCCTTTGTTTTAGTAACAAGCTCGGTTTCTTGTATGACTTTGAAAAAAAAATGCTGATGATGAAGCAAAAGAGAAATAAACAAACAAGTTTATCAAAAATAACTTTGTTTGAATAAAAGCCTCATCAAAATAAAAATTTGCAAAAATAGAAAGTCTTACGAAAATCGACGCTTGTTACGCTTTTCGCCCTTTCACTAACCACTAACCCAACCACCTACTTTTAACCCAAGCCTAACCCTTCACCCAAAAGTCCTCTTGATATTTACAAAGGTATATTGTTAAAAAGGAGGAGGATTGATTGCTTGGCAAGCCTATGGTAGGAGTAACTTCCATGCCGCTCTCGAGTGATTCACTAAAATACATCTTCGGCCGAGTGTTGAGTGATCCCCCGTGAGGTATGTGAACTTGTATATAAATAGAATTTTAAACAGGCAAGTTATGCCCTAATAAGTAATTTATCTTATGAAAAGTTTTAAATAAATCATGACGAATAGGATTGTAAATAAATAAAAATAAAACTTGATAAAGAATCTTGGAAATCCCGACACTCTATGACAAGCCCAAAAACCTTCTCTTCTACCCATTCCATTTGGGAGTGTATAGCCACATTATAAAGAGTTTTGCTTGAGGACAATCAAAGATTCAAGTGTGGGGGTATTTGATGTGTGCAAAATGCAACATATAAATTACATCAATTGTGGCATAAAACTAACCATTTTTTAGTACTAATGTTGGAAAAAGTGTGCTTTTGTCTTCCTTTTGTATTTTCAGGATTAAATGAGCTCAAATTAACAAAAGAAGCAAAAAGGCAGCTAAATCTAACATAAATACAAGAAAAGGAATAAACGTGACATGCCCGACCCCACAACAGCATCTTCCCAAGCAAAACAAGAGAACATAAGGCTGAACACACCCCGTGCTCAATGAGCACGGGGGCGTGCCCAAGTGTCAGCATAAAAGACAAAGTTGTAGAAGCTTCCATCGCCCACCACGGGGCCGTGCTCAGCGGACACGGGGCCGTGGTCAACTATAAGATTCGCAGAATCCAGGCAAATCTTGATAGTACAGATATGCTTCTGCACACGGGGTCGTGCCCAGCGGACACGGGGCCGTGGTCAACTAATACAGACAAGAGCAATTAATGAAGACAGAGAAGGATGTGGACACGGGGCCGTGCCCACTGGACACGGGGCCGTGCCCGAGCTTCTGTTCAGCCTATAAATAGGAATGCTTGGCTCAAGCTCAAACCATCCCTTGGCACACCACCTCTCTCACACTTCACCCACCACCCACCACCACCATAACACCATCATCCACCACCATCATCCATTGTCCATCACAGAGTGTGTGAGTCGTCTCGGGATCCAAGATTGATCGTAAGAGTTCTTGACAATCAAGGCCATGTTTGCCTAAGTCTCTTACATCACTTGGTGAAGACAAAGTGTCTAGTGTAATACTTTTTATTTTTAATCTTTTCGCACTTTTTACTTGGTTATGTATTAATGACTTTAATAACTAGTTTCTTATGTTGAAGGTGATTTTTCCTTATCGTTTGTCCGTGGTGTCTTGACATTATTTTACTGTCTATATAAAATAAAAGATTTTCACCATTCATATCTCCACGGTCTATATGGAGGTATGTTGGCTACCTGGTCGGGGGTTAAGGGAACGGTTTGGTAGAAGTCTTGCCTTGTTCAGTGTATAGATCCTGCAAGGACCTGGGTCAAATTTAGTAGGACCTCCTTCAATACTTAACGGTATTGGATGGCGGGGGTCCAAACTCTTTGACCCCCTACCCGGCTACTTATGACTGTATCCCTGCTGACTCAGACTACTTAGCCGAGTGTAACGTCACCTTCAAAAGAGGGGCCTACCATAATATGCATTAATAACTTAATTAATTATCTTTCAATATTCCGACCCTTTAGGATTGTATCCTTGCTGACTCAAACTGCTGGGTTGAGGGTAACGTCACCTTCAAAAGAGGGGCTTACTACAATAACTAAGATAATATCTTAAATAGTGCAAAAGTGCGGAAATAATCAAAGGTTACACTAAACACGAGTCGGAGCCAAGTGATTCATCTTGTCTATCTGTTTTATTTTTATTTTTATTTTCAGAATTTTAGTTAGTTTTTATTTTTCTTAGTTTAAAACGTTTTTTCTAAACTTTTTGATTTGATTAGACGTTGAGGATAAATCGGTACTAAAAGCTCTTGTGTCCTTGGACGACCTCGGTATCTTACCAACACTATACTACGCTCACGATGGGTGCACTTGCCCATATGTGTGTTTAGTGTTAGTAAATATCATGTTTTATAAATTTAAAACTTGGCTAAAGAAAGTGTAAAAGGGCTTAAAATATACTTAAACTTATATACACACTTCACACGCATCAGTGACCAACATCCATGTTTGTGAATAGAGTGAACTCATCTCAACCATCCATTTAATTAGTTGATGTAAAGGTTATGATTGTAATTTTACATTTATTTATTTTTTTTAAATTTCAGTTTCTATTATCATTTAGCAGTTACATGCCCTATAATTTTGGAAACCAGAAGATTTCATATGATTTTTTCAAAGATTCAAAAAAAAAAAAAAATGGCGACGGTCCTCTTCTTCTTTCAATCGACGACCCTTTTTTTCTGGTGAATCGTTCTTCTTCAACCATTCAGACAGCGATTAGATATTCCGGCTACATACTGAAGGTACCAAGGTCTTTATACATCGGTTTTTTCCTCCCGCATATGTTATTCGATTGTGTAGATTCAAGCTTTTGTTCCAAAATTAGTTTGATATTCTATACCTTTTTCCTAAATTCAAGTTCGTCGTTCCTCTTCTTCTTTTTCATCCGATCAATATGTTCATCAAAAGTTCCAGTTTAAAAAAGTTTCTTCCAGCGGCGATTGATTATTCCGGCGAGTTCATGGAGGTAACTTACTGGTATTTCTTTACACTTCTCTTTTATTTGATTTGTGTAGACTTATAATCTTGTTTGTTCATCTAAAAAGCCAGTTCATCACTTTCATATTTCGTCAGAAGCTACACTATTCTCGCCGGCAATTGTATTATCGCCGTTAGTTGATTGGGTATTGTACTGGTATTTCGACGAACATTACTCGGAAAAGGCAGTTGATTTTTTAAACTCAGGTATGTATCGTTAGTTGCTTGGGTATTGCACTTGTATTCCGATGAACATTAGTTGCTTGGGTATTGTACTTGTATTCCGATGAACATTAATCGGAGAAGGCTTGGATTCCGGCGAACATTTAATCGGAAAAGGCTGTTGCTTTTGTAAACCCAGGTGTGTATATGTTGACCATTGATTGATTTTGTTTTCTTTGTGTTTTCATTATGATGATGGTATCGATGTATATATTAATGTTTGTTTGGTTTTTTTCATTATGTACAGGTTATTGTTATTCAATAGAAGAAATATGTAGATAACATTTTTATACACATGTGTATATTATATGACGACCTTTTTTACCAGTAAGCTATGGGTATATGCACAGGTGTATAGTGAAAATTTTTCTTGAAGTTTGTGGTTTTATGTTTCCCCTGAGTGATACATAGATGTATAGATCATGTATGTTTTAGTTGTTTTTATGTATATCGTATATACAGATGTGTACAATGTATTTTGCTTTTAGTTTATCCTTCACTGGTTTACGTGTATATTTAATTTTTGGGTATTAAAAATGTCTAGAATCGGTTGCTAGTAATGTATACGAAGTCCCAATGGGACTAGGTATTGGACACCAACTGTACCACCCTGTTTCAAACCATTTATCAGAGCAAGATTTAGTACAAAATACCCACAATATGCAACACACACAATACTTCGATAAACAAAGAAAATACGAATTTCAACCTACGACTAAAGCTTATTAAACAAAGTTCACAACGACATTTCAAAAACCAGCCACTTTGGTTACCAAACAAAAGTCTATGTATGCTTTTTATGGTCTGCTATCCAGTCAACTAAACAAAAGTCTTTTTCGCCTTGTCGAATGCAACCACTTAGGCCAATATTCGATCGCGGTGCTTGTTTGCCTTTGAAAAAACCAACTTCACAACATATTTTTTCTGTAACCGTATCAAACACGCCTTCTAAATCCTTCTGAACTTTTCCATACATTCAGCATCATCATATCCAGTGTTACATGCATCAAAGGTACCACAAAACAGGCGTACTAGTCACTTTTATTTGTGAATACATTTAGCGTATACCTCAATTAAATTTAGCATACAACTCACAAAACAATCTGTATGACAGAAAAGGTGTGGCTATGTTCCCTTAGTTCTATTAACTTTATCATAGTTAAACATAGAAGCAAAGCAATTGACAACCGTAGCCCCAATCCACATATTTGTTTCTAAATCCTTCATTTGAAAATGCATCAGCCCTATTCCACCTTTGGTTTCAAACACCATTTCCCCTGCACATGCTCCATAAAATTAAACACTTGTATTGTCACAATACTACTTATGGATAAGACAGTTTGTACTTCGGTGTATACTGGTATGTTCACCAGTGTACAACAGTCTGTACACATGTGCACAATAGTGCATTACATAAGTGTATACTATCCTTTACACCTTATGTACAATATTATATTAAACAAAAGTTAAATTGTTTTTCTAAAACCGCATCCTAGTGTTCAACAAATCATTACAGGTAACAATTACTTTAATGCTATGTTAACATAACGATGCTCTGACCAAATAATATATGAGTTATTTCATCATAGACTTAAAAAACAACATACTTTTTCCTTAACCGGGCCAAACACATCTTCATTCTATATTAAGTGTACAAGTAACCAGCTTTATGTTAATGTTATTTTCTACACATATATTAATAAATTTTATAAATAAACTAAATAAAATACTTACAAAACAAACTGTGTGGCAGAAAAGTCGTGGACTTGTTCCGTTTGTTCTATTAGCCTCTTCATAATTAAGCATCGAAACAAAGCAGTTTGATAATCACATCTCCCATCTACACATAGACCTATTCCGGACTATGTTAGGAACACCATTTGCCTGCACATTACTTGTAAAACTTAAATGACCGAACAGTCATAATATCACCGGTGTATTCCAGGTTGCAGACAAATAAACAACCTTCTGTACACCTGTGAATCTACTGCTTATACACATGTGTACATAGTGTACAACCCAGGTTGCAGACAAATAAAAAGATTCCCCTGTACATATGTGTACAACCCAGTGTATTAATAAACCTTCATACCCCTGTACATCGCCGTATACACATGTGTACACAGTGTATTAATACATTTTCATACCCCAGTGTGTTAATAAAAACTACCCTGTAAAATCTTCATAAAATTTTTCCCCCAATTCAATATCAATCAGTATAATACACAAGTGTACATTAACGACTTTACACAATCAATACACACAACCTTATGACATATCACAAAACCTACTATAATACATACGTGTACAGCAAATGAACAGCCTAACATCGTATAAAAAAAAACAGAGCAACATCGCATAAAACAGAGCAAAAGCCACTAATTTGTTAAATCAACACTATAATTCAAAAAAAAAAAAATTAAAGATGTATTGATGAAATCTGAACTATCTTGCTTAAAACCCACAAATGGAACACTATCTTTTGATTACTACATCTGTTATACACATAGTCAACGAAACCCTAGCTTTTGATACATATAATCAAACGAAATATAATTTATACAGAAGCGGCTAAGAAGGTATACACTGATGACACGTACCTTTGCTGGGATTCCGGTGAATGAAAACGCCGATATGTAGCACACTTTATCAATCGACGGTGGAAGTTATTAATCTCCGGTCGGATTAATAATGAGAGAGAAGAATCGACGGTGGAAGCTATTAATCGCCGGTGGGATTAAAAGGGAGATACAAGAATCGACGGTGGGATTAAAAGGGAGAGAGAAAAATTCACTTATTATTAAGAGATTTCATATGATCTCCTATAAATTGAAAGGTGCGATGATTAAGGAATATTTCTCTCTAGTTTCCCAGATTCTAATCTTGCATTTGATAGAAATTTACTCTAATACCCTTGTTGAAACTGTTGCTACGAAAAAAATAATACAATAATTACAAAAATGCCATTAGTATTAAATCTCATCATCTACTAATCCAATGGACAAGATCTGTTCACTCAGTTCACAAATTAACCATTGTTCACTCTAGAACTCTATATATATATATATATATAGGATTAGGTTCAAGAGTGAACAACTTCTTGAGAGTAAACTGAGTGAACTAATCTTGGCCCTTGTTCATTTTTTATATTGAAAGGGTAAGACTGACATTAGCCAAGTATGTTTAATTAAAATCACTTAATTTTCTCATCTCTTAACTCTCTCTCTCTCTCATTTATAATTTTTTCTCAATTATTTTAATTATAAGAGATTGAAGGGCTTTAAATTTTGGTAGACCATCATAGATTACGACATTATCATTCTACATCTTTAGCTTATATGTTGAAGTTGATTAATGAATATTGCAGGTATTCTTATCATTCAAGAAGATGATAAAGACAAAACTATTTTTTTTTTCAAATGTTTTTTTAGAAATATTTTGTTTACAAATTATTTTATTTCTAAATATTCGTAGCACTCATTTCTTTATCCATATATTTTGTTTTAATTTTAACCTGAATATTGTTTTTATTTTATTATCTGTATATATAGATATCATATTATATTGTTTTTAACTTTTTATAATTTTCAATAAATATTGAAAATTTCTCTGAGGTTGAGATTGTAATTATTTTTGGGCATTAATTTTTTTTTAATTATGTAATGAATTTATTTGTTTTTGCATACATGTGACTTATTTCGCTTTCACTAATTTCATAATTTTTATATGAATGTACTCGCGTGCATACATAATATGCTATATGTTGTTAATATACATATATGTAACCATTTCTGAATATAATACACAGATGTATAAAAGTCTGTGCACATGTGTATAAGGTAACAACTGTGTACCTTGTATAAACCGATACTCAGTGAGACTGTACACGTGTGTATATACAAACAGCTGGGTATCTTGTACAAACTGATAGTTAACGAGACTGTAC
The DNA here is from genome assembly GCA_030545235.1 of Helianthus tuberosus. Taxonomy (NCBI): domain Eukaryota; kingdom Viridiplantae; phylum Streptophyta; class Magnoliopsida; order Asterales; family Asteraceae; genus Helianthus; species Helianthus tuberosus. Next base: position 57,940,009 of record CM060406.1, read on the forward strand.
ACATGTGTATTAACTAACATCTGTGTATCTTGTAGAAACTGATACTAGCGAGATTGTACACATGTGTATATACTAACAGCTATGTATCTTGTATATGCGGAACCTGGCTAGATTTTAGGGATTTTGATTACATTATTTAAAAAATGCAATTTACAAAAGACGCAAATGCCCTTCTGTCAATTATTTTAAAGGGAAGTTACAACATTATAATTACAATCTTGCCATTGTTTAAAATTCTCTAGATATTGTAATCCAATGGTCCACATTAGTTCATACAGTTCAGTCTCAATCTAGTGTTCACTCTAGAACCCTACCCATATATATATATATATATATATATATATATATATATATAAGAGAAGGATCCGTTAGGAACCACCTTTTATTGCGAGAAGCGCGAGAACCAGTGTGAACACAAACAATAATACCTAAAAAATCTAAAAAACACCAAAAAAAAAATTTTTTTTTTACTATTTTTTTTTTGTAAAAATCGCTATATTTCGTTTACAATAAAAAAAATTTCAAAAATTAAAATAAAATAAAATTTTCGAGTCGCAGTTATCCATGCACATGTGCATTTGTATCATTTCTTTGACAAATTCCGTAATTCATTACAAATATTAGACAATTGCACTTTCATTTACACTACCATGTGTAATACACTACTTTTTATGTCAACAATATTAGAAATGCACATGTGCATCTATATGTATCAACATGAAATTAGGTGTGTTGGTACACTACTTTCTCTTTTATCTATCATTCCATCCATAATACACAAACATGCACATGTGCATTTTTGTCATTTCTTTGACAAATTCCGTAATTCATTACAAATATTAGACAATTGCACTTTCATTTACACTACCATATGTAATACACTACTTTTTATATTACCAATATTAGAAATGCACATGTGCATCTATATGTATCAACATGAAATAAGGTGTTTTGGTACACTACTTTGAATACACTTTCCCTTTCATCTATCATACCATTCATAATACACTACCATTACCTCCTACCATCCATAATACAATACCATTACCAATATTTTCACTTTATTACATGTATGTAAACACCATTTATACCATCCAATCAACATATTACATCATAAATTGACAACTATAACCAAACCATCAACCACTAGATATAACTAACCAAAAAACATGTATATGAGCCAACTTCTCCATTTAAAATCACAAACTTTTTGTATCAAAACACGTTATATAATGGCTATACCTAATGATGCACATGTGCATTTTGAATATTGGTAATTTAAAAAGTAGTGTATTACGAATGATATTGTAAATTAAAGTGCAATTGTCTAATCCTGATAACGAATTACCGAATTTATCGAAGTAATGATACATATGCGCATGTGCATGGATAACTGTTACTCGAAAAAAAAAAGTTTTTTTTATGGTAACGAAATATAGTTATTTAAAAAAAAAAATTATTAAAAACAATTTTTTTAGTGCTTTTTTGATTTTTTTTTAGATTTTATTTTGTGTTCATATTGGTTCTCACAATAAGGGTGGTTCTCGCATGAACCTTACCCTATATATATATATAGCTTTTGATACTGGTATGCAGGGGCGCAGCTTAGGCTACGTCCGAGGGGGCGCCCGACCCCTCGAACTTTTCGATGCGTAGTGTTATGAATAGTATTTTCGTATAGAAATTTTTTAGGTATATACGTTTCCACCCCCCCCCCCCCCCGGTTTCGGAAAAATGGAGGGGGGGGGGCGAAGCTTCGCCACTGTTGGTATGGCGTATGGCGAGTGGAATGCTAAGATATGTGGTTCAAGGGTGTGGGGGTGATGCTCGTTGATGGTGGTGAGGCGTGTATCGGAGTCCTCCGTTTTCCGGCGGTGATGGTTTGATATCAAGTTTTTTCAGGTGATAAATCGGATAAGAAGTCGAAGAGAGTATCAGAGACAATCCGAGAAGGTGGAGAAAATCGATGCGTTTTAGGATTAGTTAGAGATGGGCAAGACAAGTGATTGGGCCATGAGGCTTTTATTTAATTTATTATATGTTTTTGTCTATTAATATATAAAGGTTTTCAGTTTTCTATGAGAAAGAATACTTTAGTCATTTAAAATATTAAACATAAAAATTTAACTTTCATCTATGTCCGTAATCATATGCTTTACGATTATGATTAAGTATGGACTAGTTGTGTACTTTCTCATAACTTAGAACATATAATAAATTAAATCAAATTTAGATAAACCACATACATTATTCGTGTATATTATTCAATATTGAATTAGCAACAGCTAAGTTGCTGGTTTTATTCTTACTTCAAAATGAGTAACTCCAATAAATGGAAAATATTCTGTTGGTGAAAAGAAAATATTCTTGGTTGTTTTTGTTACATGTCCATTTCGTTTATATATGTTCAAACCGCATTAGAAATTTCCAACATATACAATCATAAGTTTGATGATGTCAGCCGGTAACAGGAAAAGCATATGGTTGGCCAGGGGTGGCGGCTAGCTTTATCTTCCTTAATTTTTTTTTTTTGTACAAAATAGGTATCACCCTGCCATTGGTTGAAATGGGCGGCCGTCTCTCCCTCATTGGACCAACCATTTTATTATTTTATACACACTTTAAAATTACGTTTTCGCCCTGCAATAGTGTTTCTCTCCCATTGGTTCGAATGGGCGGCGAGCAATACCTATTGGAACACCCAGTTTATTATTTTATATCCACTTTAAAATTACGTTTTTGCCCCCAGTTAAAAAATACGGTTTTGTCTCAACTTTAAAATACATTTACCCTTTTGCCCCGAGCTAAAAAAAAACGATTTCGCCCTCGGTAAAAAAAAATACGCTTTTACCCTCAGCCAAAATTACGTTTTCGTCCCAGTTCAAAATAAAAATTTGTTTTTCCCCCGGCTTAAAATTACGAATTTACACCACTTTATTATTTTATACCTACTTTAACATTACGGTTTTGCCCACAATTTAAAATTAAGTATTTGCCCACAGTTCAAAATAAATTTATTCTTTTGCCCTGTCACACCCTGGCTTTGCGGAAGCGTGGTTAATTTGGTGTGACTTCTTAATACCATAGCTTAACCATAACAAAGCTATATGAAATAAAACCATGCAAGATCATCCATTCGATTAAGTTTTAAAAACCAAATACAATAACATTGTCTTAACGGAAACACATCCTAACGACATAAACATTGTTCAACAAACACAACATAACATAAGCATAGTTTAAGGACTGTGACTTGTCCAGGAAAGAGTCACATTCCCTAAACCCGGATGACCTCGTAACTAGTGCAGCGGGAAAACGTGTCATACCGCGCCAGATCCTTTAATTCCCTGAAATACATGTAAGTTGAAAAATCAACAATAATGTTGAGCGAGTTCATGTGTAGTGAGTATGTAAAACACTTGTAAGTATAAAAATCCCTGGTATGTAGCAAATAAGGAAAAAGAGATCACCAATGGTTTGCAAGGCCATTGATATGTGTGAAGTGCAAGTAGGAAGACTCAAACCTAGCAGATTTAGCGATGGGTACAAAGTCACCCCGAGGTCCGTTCTGTTTGGGCCTGGGGCTGGGCTCGCTACACCCAGATAGATCTACCGCTTACGTCCCTCGGTCCTACAATGAGGATTAATGGCCTCCAGTTCCCGCCTACCCACTCACATGATCTAAGTAGTAACCCTCCTTACGCTAACCATACCATGTAAAAATATTCGTAATCATAGTAACATGTATTTCACCCCCGTAGTTTAGAAAACTGAAAACAGTTAAGAGAAAAGGGGGACATGAACTCACAGTGGTGCGTCTCTACCAAGTATGTCTCCTGATCAAGCAGCTGTGTGACGACCTACACGTACTAATTCTATTAGATGGACGGCCGTGCCTTAGCTTTATGGTTTAAGTTTTTGGGAAATAGTTAGACAACTATTTCGTGTTTACATTCTGTATATACTTGGTAGTTATTTTCCTTCCCAATGATGGGGGATTTAATACATGTGTGTTCGAAATATATTATTAAGTCTCACTTAAAATATATTTTATTTCTAACTCTAAAATATAAATATTCTTCTCAAAAATATTATATTTTCTATTACATAAATTTTCCCAAAATAATACCTTGACAAAAATACGCGTTAAGTCATATTTTCTTAAAATGCGTAAGTTACGTTTTAATGATCGAGTGGTAATAATAATTACCGGTGTAACTTATATATTTATCGTAGAGACGTTCGTATTATTTTGGATCCATTATCATTCGTTAGTATTATTTTTACCCTAAAAATAATACTAGTAGTTTCACAAAATAATCATAAACACATATCAAGTGACTTTATGAAAAATATATACTAAATATATATTTACCAAGTTTTATTTTGTGAAATCCCACCACCGATGTTTTGTAAATAAAGTCGTGGTGAAATCTATAATTTGAAAATAAGTCGAAAAGTATTTCTAACACTTATAGTGAAAATAATTCTAAGTGTTAGGTTTTTAGAAAAATTTCGCCAGAGTTTCCTCTGTAACTGGAGGTGGCCACGCTTTCAAGCGTATCATTTTCTTTTATAAATCAAATCAACCATTTTTCTTATTTGACCAAAACAATATTCAACGCATCAAACTAGTTAATAAACATGTAATTCGCAAGAATCTCATGAACTTGTAGTTTTTCCAACACTATGATGTAAATCCCCATACTTTTAGCGAATCTTTATATAAAGCAATCCGATTTCGTAAAAACCCCGTTTTTAAAGAAATTCCATCTTTACAACTTCTCGTCATCTTTTTCAAAAATAGTTATTTTGTCGAAAGTGTGTGCTACACAAGTGTTTACACACTTGTGTGTTCTAAAAATCATTCGTGTTAGTGTAAGATCCGCCTTTAGAAAACATGATTTCTTTGATACTTGGTTCTTTGAAAATACCGCTTGTAGATACGTAGATCTACTAGTTTTAAACATTATTTTACAAGCAAAATCGCTTTTACACAAGTTCATGATTCGTGTGTGGTAGAGTTTCATCCTTTAACCCTTGTTACTTCCAAAACAACCTTATGTCATGATCCATGATCATGACCAACCAGGGTTAAATGATGATCCGAGCTACCACAACATAGATCGGGTCCAAATAATCACACAATTCAATTACTACAAGATTTACACAACATACAAGCTTTTAACCATCACTTTTAGTGTTTTTAGTAGACTTTCATGTTTCAACTTGCATGTTTACGAGTTTTAACCGTTACAAATCATTTTAACCACTTCAAAATAGTTCGAGAGGGTGATTATAGCAACTTACTACTAGCTCGAGGCTAGGGAAGAATCTAAGCGCAAAATGAGGGGATAAAAGCAATAGAGTGAGGTCCTTCGCGTTCCGAATGCACCAAGCTTCCTTGTAGGTGATCCTTAACACTTGTGTGATCTTGGAATGAGTTGGTCAAAACCGAAAATGGATGGGTGTTCAAGGGGGTGTTCGGGCGTCAGTTTAGCAAGGAGAGGGAGAGAGAGTTTTCTTGTTATGTGGTTATGTGAAGGTTATGGTGGGTTAAAGATGTTACTTATAGACAATTCTTGCATCATTGTCCAATGGATTTAGTGTTGTCAAGATATTAGGCAAAGTAGGATTAAAATAATCATCAAGGTACAAGGGGTGTCCCCTTGGGGACCGAATTCGTAAAAGGGGGGGGGGGGTAATTAGTTCATTTCTAACCAATTAGTTAGATAATAGTTAGGTTAATCTAGGTTAGTTAAGTGATTAACCCGGTTAGTAGTGTGTTGTGCTTTATTGCGGGTGTTAGGGTATTCAGGGACCCTAACTGGCTCAGAAAAAGATAAGTAATGTTATTAACAATATTTTCATGTTCCGGGTATAGTCCGGTTGTTCGGTTGGATAGAGATCCGTTAAAGCGTTAAACAAGCTTTAAAGTGTCGTTATTATTATTTTTAGTGACACAACTTATTCCTGACACTTTGGAAGGTGTCTAGTAATATTTTTCTCATGTTTTGGCACTTTATTGAGTAGCTAGATGCTGAATCGTTTATTAAAGTGCTGAGTTTTTGTGCTTAGAGCACGTTTTAGGCACATCCGGTCACTGTAACTTATTCCTAGAGACGCAGTTCTACAACCCTTGTATCCCCACACTCACCACTAGTGTAGTAAAATATTTCTGGCTCATACAGGCCTTAGTGGCAGTGTCTGCCTGATGCTGGCTTTATCAGCATGTTCAATAGGTTATCCGTTTATAGTGCTACTGTGCTTTTTGTGCATCATGTTTGTCACTAAGGTTCAGCATGTAAATAATGTAGTGACGGTAAGTAAAGTATGATGCAGGTATATGCATGTATCAGAAATCAAGTAGTAGTTCATCAGTAATTTCAAACAAGCACAGTAATTAAGCAGTAATTAATTATTAATTAAGTCGTACGGATACCTGGTTTAGTGAGGGTTGTCACATTCTCCCCCCGTTAGAAAAATTTCGTCCCGAAATTTTAAGTTCTGCTTGTAGATGCAGGGTTCTTAGGAAATAGGTGGGGGTATTTCTCTTTCATCCGGTCCTCACGCTCCCAGGTGTATTCAGGACCATGTCTGGCATTCCAACGAACTTTGACGAGCTTGACACTGCTCCGGCGGGTCTTGTTTACTTTCCAATCCGTAACCTCAACCGGTTCTTCAACGAAATGGAGCGTGTCGTCAACATGAATCTCGTCGATGGGAATGGCAATGGTATATTGGGAATGGCAATGGTATCTTGAGTTGGACTTTTCTTGAGTTGGACTTTTCTTCAGGTATCTTGAGTTGGACTTTTCGTCAACATGAATCTCGTCGATGGGAATGGCAATGGCAATGGTATCTTGTATTCAGGACCATGTCTGGCATTCCAACGAAATGGAGCGTGTCGCCATATCCTTGACACAAACCTTCCGTCTCTATCAGAGATGATCGAGAGAGGCACTCCATGACGTGCGATGATCTCTCTCATGTAAATTTCAGCCAGTTTGCTAGTGTTATCCTTCTCTCTGATAGGTAAGAAGTGTGCTGACTTTGTTAATCGATCCACTATTACCCAAATAGTGTCATGGCCTCTTGGCGTTCTTGGCAACTTTGTAATAAAATCCATGGAGATTTGTTCCCATTTCCACTTGGGAATCTCGGGTTGTTGCAGAAGTCCTGAAGGCTTCTGATATTCGGCTTTAACCTTAGCGCATGTTAAACATTCGCTCACATAAACAGCAACATCGCCTTTCATCCTAGGCCACCAATAGTAATCCTTGAGATCTTGGTACATCTTATCCGCTCCTGGATGGATAGAGTACCGCGATTTGTGAGCTTCATCAAAAATAACTTTCCTTAAACCACCAAACAGAGGAACCCAAATCCTTTTCTCAAAACATAACGTTCCTTCCTCGTTTGGTACCAGTAGCTTCTCCATCCCACGGATATATTCTTCTTCAAGGTTTCCTTCCTTGAGAGCTTCTTTCTGCGCGGCACGAATGCGCAAGGAAAGATCGGTTCGGATAATCATTTCTAAAGCCCTAACCCTTATGGGCTTGATCCTCTCCTTTCAACTTAGGGCATCGGCGACCACATTCGCCTTCCCTGGATGATACTTTATCTCGCAGTCGTAATCGTTCAGCAACTCAACCCATCGTCTCTGCCTCATATTCAGCTCCTTCTGATTGAATATGTGTTGTAGGCTCTTGTGATCTATGAAGATTGTACACTTTGTACCATAAAGGTAGTGTCTCCAGATCTTTAATGCAAATACCACTGCGCCAAGTTCCAAATCATGTGTGGTATAGTTCTTTTCGTGCACTTTCAATTGACGTGATGCGTAAGCAATAACCTTTTGGCGTTGCATCAACACATAACCCAATCCTTGACGTGAGGCGTCACAGTATACCACGAAATCATCTGTACCTTCCGGTAGTGCTAAGATTGGCGCATTGCAGAGCTTATCCTTCAATATCTGGAACGCTTCTTCCTGTTTGATTCCCCAATCAAACTTCTTATCTTTCTGCGTGAGGAGCGTCAATGGTTGAGCGATTTTTGAAAAATCCTCAATGAATCTTCGATAATAGCCAGCCAAACCCAAGAATTGTCGAATCTCGGTTGGCGTCTTTGGCGTTTCCCAATTCTTGATCGCTTCGATCTTGGTTGGATCCACATGGATTCCGTCTCCATTTACCACATGTCCAAGAAATTGGACTTCACGTAGCCAAAATTCGCACTTAGAGAATTTGGCATACAGCTGTTCTTTCTTCAGCAGCTCCAAAATAGCTCTTAAATGTTGTTCGTGCTCAGCCTTTGTTCTAGAATAAATCAAGATATCATCGATGAACACTATGACGAACTTGTCCAAGTACGGCTTGCAAACTCTATTCATCAAGTCCATAAAGACTGCAGGTGCGTTTGTCAAACCAAACGGCATAACAAGGAACTCGTAGTGTCCATAACGAGTTCTGAAGGCTGTCTTCGGGATACTTTCCTCTTGTATCCTTAACTGATGGTATCCAGATCGCAAGTCGATCTTTGAGTAAAAGCTTGAACCTTGCAGTTGATCAAACAGATCATCAATCCTTGGCAGAGGGTATCTATTCTTGATCGTCAGCTTGTTCAACTCCCGGTAGTCAATACACATACGAAAACTACCGTCCTTCTTCTTGACAAACAAAACTGGAGCTCCCCAAGGCGAGAAGCTTGGTCGGATAAATCCCTTGTCTAACAACTCTTGAAGTTGTGTCGACAGTTCTTGCATCTCAGACGGAGCAAGTCTATAAGGTGCCTTAGCCACAGGCGCGGCGCCTGGAACTAAGTCAATGCGGAACTCTACTTGTCTCTGAGGTGGCAGTCCAGGTAAGTCCTCTGGGAAGACTTCTGGATATTCCCTCACGACAGGGATGTCTTCGATCTTCGGCTCTGCAGCTTTCTTGTCTACAATGTGTGCCAGGAAGGCAGCACACCCTTTTTGCAAACACTTCCGTGCTTTCAGGCAGCTGATAATTCTTAACGGCGTATCGCGCTTTTCGCCATGTACCACAATTGTTTCGCCATCTTCGGTCGGGATACGAACGACCTTTTCGTGACAAACAATTTCTGCCTTGTTGCTTGATAACCAATCCATTCCTACCACCACGTCGAAGCTTCCCAACTGGACCGGTAGTAGATCCAAAGTAAACTCACGTTCTCCCAATTCGATCACACAGCCTCTGACAACTTCATTGGCTTCTACTAACTTTCCATTAGCCAATTCGATTGAGTACGGAATATCTAACTTATTAGCGGCTAAACCAAGCATATTCTTAAACTCTAACGACACGAAGCTATAATCGGCGTCAGTATCAAATAAAACGGATGCATAGCGTTGGTTTACAGGGAACGTACCAGTGACAACATTGGGATCCTGGCGCGCTTCCCTTGCTTCAATATGGAACACTCTTCCACGGGCTTGGTTCATCTCTGGGCAGTTCCTTTTAAAATGCCCAATATCACCACAGTTAAAGCATCCAAGTCTTTGCCCGTTTCCACCTCCATTTCCAGCTTGGTTGTTGTTTTGGTTTGCATTACCAGCTTGATTCACATTGTTGCCTCGATTCCCGTTTCCTCCATTGTTCCCCTGTGGGCGATTCCCAATACCGCCACGATTATTATTTCTATTCCCAAATCCTCCTTGGCCTCCCCGGCCAGCACTAGCCCAACAAGAATCCTTCAAGTGACCAGTCTTTCCACAAGCTTCACATACTTTTGGCCCGCATCGGCCAGAATGGTGACGTTGGCAGGTGTTGCACTTGGGCTGGGTGCCCATATATCCCTTTCCTTTCTTCCCACTACCAGCTGTAACCTGAGCTGGCGCGTTTGGCTCTCCTTTCTTAACAACCCCACTAGTGCCTTGTTTGAAGTTCGAGAACTTTCGTTTGTTACCTCCGGATGACTCGACATGAGTCTCTTTCTTCTTTGCCTCGATCTCATCGAACTTGTTCAGGCGGATAGCCTCCTCAGTGAGAGCCACGCTCAAATCGATTGCCTCAGTAATTGTCGCAGGCTTGGATGAGGTCACCATGCTTATGATTTGAGGAGCTAATCCCCAAATGAAACGTTCAATCCGCTTGAACTCCGGAGTGACCATGTAGGGTACCACATACGATAAGTCATGGAACCTCTGAACGTATTCTGCGATCTTTGGACCTTCCATTTTCAAATGCCAGAACTCAGTTTCCAATCTTTGGATTTCCGTGCGAGAGCAGTACTTTTTGCGCATAAGTTCCTTCAGTTCGGTCCAGGTTAGCGCGTAGGCAGCAGCTTCACCAAGTGTCTGTACTTGCAAATTCCACCAAGATAGGGCTCCATCCAAAAATAGCCCAGAAATGTAGGTGACTTGCTGGTCTGGTGCACTTTTGCTCATGCGAAGAACAGATTCAGTTTTCTCAGCCCAACGAACAAAGGCGACAGCACCTCCAGTGCCATCAAAGTTGACAGGCTTGCAGTCTAGAAACTGCTTGTAGGTGCACCCTGCACATACATTAGAACATGTGATCGGCATTAGCATCATTGCTATAGATATCCAATTAGGTCATGGTATGTCTTAATGACTTAGTATTACCATGAGGTGGATTATTGTTGCCATTGTTGTTTGAGCTGCTTCTGCTGGGTTCTCCTTGCGAGGCGGCGTATTGCGCGATGGCAGCAGCGATGACTTGTTGGAGTTCTGCCTCATTGGTAGGCATCGGCGTTTGACGTCTCGGCGGCATCTTCTAAAAGATGGGTTTACGTCGGTCAGGCCATAATAAAGATCCCATGTTATAATACGTACGCTTTATTATGATAGTAATAGTACATAACATCTCATGTTATAATCATATCAATCACCCAACATCCCATGTCACAAACATCAATCACACAACATCCCATGTCACAGAATATAAATAACCAAATCAAGCATCAAATATGATGAGAATACTGCGATTGCCATATATTGAGACCACATAGTAAGCGTACAAGTACATCGTAGTGTCATACAACATCAGTCGACTAAGGGCTACATCACCCTAGTCCAAAAACTATATCAAATCAGTGTCAATACATCCCATATACATGATCAACAAAAGTCAGAATCAAAATGTAGTCTCCAAAAATGCTGTGCAGTCAAAAGCAATCACCGTCTTCTCACCAGCGTCTACCCATACGGTACTGAAGAGCTCTAAACGGATGGCGGTGGAAGAGGGGGAAAGTGAGTGTAAAACAAGCGACGCAAATGGAGCCAGTCCTCCTCCATGGCTCTCTGGGTACGCAACCAAGAAGCAACCTGCTGCTCAAGTGCCAAAAGGCGTGCAGCATAATCTGGTGGTAAAGGTCGAGAGGGCTGCAAAGGAGACTGGGTCTGACCCTGGCACTGACACGGCGGCGGCTGGGCTCTCTCAAGCTCCTGAATGCGCTGCGTGTGTGCCTCGTGTTGGGCGACAAAAGACATCAAAACGTCCTCAATAGTGTACCCCATATGGAAAGAAAGGTAGGGGTCGGTCGGTGGCATAACAGAAGGTGACGTCCAGAGAAACGGCTCGCTGGCTAGATCAAAAGGTGCCACATGAAATGGAGAAACAGGGGGAAAAGTAGCAGACGGTGGTATAGCAGGGATAGATACCGGTACATGTCCAAAAGGGTGAGCCGAAGAACCCTCTCCAGGTCGAGCTGGAGGTGTAAACCGAGGAAATGAAAAGGAGGTATCAATGTGACGGGTATCAGTGATCTGAGGGGGAATAGGTGGGACCTCGTCATCAGCAGGAATCCACCCATGCTGGGCGTGCTCATCTCGTGGGTCTATCTGTGCCTCAAAATGTGCACGATCAAACTGTACAGGCATAGGGTCAAGGTGGGGTGCAACAAGAGGGTCAACTGGTGCATCAGCGATAAGTGGGGGATCAACATGATCAGCAGCAATAACATGGTCACCCTCCAGTAGTGGTGCATCAGCAGGGTGATCATCAATGGGTAGGTCAGCAATCATAGGATCAATAGGCATGCCAGCATGAGCAGGGTCATGCTCAAGCACTGGGTCAGGAGCAGGGTCCAGTGGCTGCTCGGGATCATCAAAGGCCATCTCAAAATCAAACTCAGGGTCGATGGGATCAACTGGGTCAACTGGGTCGACCGGATCCTCCATAGGCTGATCCATGGGTATAAACTCTATATCCTCATCTGGGTCGAATCCTGGGGGAAAGACAGGATCGGAATCCTCCACATCATCGTGGTCGAAAGCAAAACTAGGAATAGGGGCAACAGAGGATGCCTGGTCGGGATCTGATCCATGAGAGAAGTGCTGCGCACTCTGAGTGTGTGAAGGTGCGGAGGCCACAGACTCGAAAGAGTCTGGGACCGGAGAGTGAACAGGTGACTCCTCAGCGGGAGCATCTGCGATCAACAAAAGATCTCCAGCAGCAAGAAGGGCCTCGCCCTGAACCTCCTCCTCTAAGGGCTCGTCATCAAACAGATCGACGGCGGGAAGCAAATCGTAAGCAGGATATGAAGCAAGTGGTATGGGAGCAGGGATCTCCACTAACGGTAGGTCCCCGGCCAAAGGGCCATCAGCGAGCTCATCAGCACCATCAGGTAAAGCAAAGGGCTGAAAGTCGTCCTCGTCCGTGCTAGTAACATCGGATGTGTGGACCTCGCGCTCTGAAGACTCGAGGTCGTCTGATACTATAGGTCTAGGGCCTGTGGTGTCTGAATCACCAGTGTCGGTCGAGTCCATGTGTCTGTAACATAAACACAAATGTGCACAAATAATCAGTCATACAATCAGATAAGCACATTAGTCACCAAGTAAGCAATCAAATAATTCTCCTAGTCCCACTAGCCTCCCAGACTGCTCTTCCTAGTCCCACTAGCCAATTCTCCTAGTCCCACTAGCCAATTCTCCTAGTCCCACTAGCCAACTACCTCGGCCTCCCAGACCGAGCCTCAGCCTCCCAGACTGAGCCTAAAATAATAAATAAAATATGCTCAACATTTGTTTATAAAAAGTTTTGGATCTGGACTTAAGTGGTATGCAGTGTAAAAATGTTTTCGTGAGAGCCCTGGTGATCATAGTCTAGACTCGAGAAGGAATCCTAGTTCGCTAAGATCAGAGCTCTGATACCAAGCTGTCACACCCTGGCTTTGCGGAAGCGTGGTTAATTTGGTGTGACTTCTTAATACCATAGCTTAACCATAACAAAGCTATATGAAATAAAACCATGCAAGATCATCCATTCGATTAAGTTTTAAAAACCAAATACAATAACATTGTCTTAACGGAAACGCATCCTAACGACATAAACATTGTTCAACAAACACAACATAACATAAGCATAGTTTAAGGACTGTGACTTGTCCAGGAAAGAGTCACATTCCCTAAACCCGGATGACCTCGTAACTAGTGCAGCGGGAAAACGTGTCATACCACGCCAGATCCTTTAATTCCCTGAAATACATGTAAGTTGAAAAATCAACAATAATGTTGAGCGAGTTCATGTGTAGTGAGTATGTAAAACACTTGTAAGTATAAAAATCCCTGGTATGTAGCAAATAAGGAAAAAGAGATCACCAATGGTTTGCAAGGCCATTGATATGTGTGAAGTGCAAGTAGGAAGACTCAAACCTAGCAGATTTAGCGATGGGTACAAAGTCACCCCGAGGTCCGTTCTGTTTGGGCCTGGGGCTGGGCTCGCTACACCCAGATAGATCTACCGCTTACGTCCCTCGGTCCTACAATGAGGATTAATGGCCTCCAGTTCCCGCCTACCCACTCACATGATCTAAGTAGTAACCCTCCTTACGCTAACCATACCATGTAAAAATATTCGTAATCATAGTAACATGTATTTCACCCCCGTAGTTTAGAAAACTGAAAACAGTTAAGAGAAAAGGGGGACATGAACTCACAGTGGTGCGTCTCTACCAAGTATGTCTCCTGATCAAGCAGCTGTGTGACGACCTACACGTACTAATTCTATTAGACGGACGGCCGTGCCTTAGCTTTATGGTTTAAGTTTTTGGGAAATAGTTAGACAACTATTTCGTGTTTACATTCTGTATATATACTTGGTAGTTATTTTCCTTCCCAAGGATGGGGGATTTAATACATGTGTGTTCGAAATATATTATTAAGTCTCACTTAAAATATATTTTATTTCTAACTCCAAAATATAAATATTCTTCTCAAAAATATTATATTTTCTATTACATAAATTTTCCCAAAATAATACCTTGACAAAAATACGCGTTAAGTCATATTTTCATAAAATGCGTAAGTTACGTTTTAATGATCGAGTGGTAATAATAATTACCGGTGTAACTTATATATTTATCGTAGAGACGTTCGTATTATTTTGGATCCATTATCATTCGTTAGTATTATTTTTACCCTAAAAATAATACTAGTAGTTTCACAAAATAATCATAAACACATATCAAGTGACTTTATGAAAAATATATACTAAATATATATTTACCAAGTTTTATTTTGTGAAATCCCACCTCCGATGTTTTGTAAATAAAGTCGTGGCGAAATCTATAATTTGAAAACAAGTCGAAAAGTATTTCTAACACTTATAGTGAAAATAATTCTAAGTGTTAGGTTTTTAGAAAAATTTCGCCAGGGTTTCCTCTGTAACTGGAGGTGGCCACGCTTTCAAGCGTATCATTTTCTTTTATAAATCAAATCAACCATTTTTCTTATTTAACCAAAACAATATTCAACGCATCAAACTAGTTAATAAACATGTAATTCGCAAGAATCTCATGAACTTGTAGTTTTTCCAACACTATGATGTAAATCCCCATACTTTTAGCGGATCTTTATATAAAGCAACCCGATTTCATAAAAACCCCGTTTTTAAAGAAATTCCATCTTTACAACTTCTCGTCATCTTTTTCAAAAATAGTTATTTTGTCGAAAGTGTGTGCTACACAAGTGTTTACACACTTGTGTGTTCTAAAAATCATTCGTGTTAGTGTAAGATCCGCCTTTAGAAAACATGATTTCTTTGATACTTGGTTCTTTGAAAATACCGCTTGTAGATACGTAGATCTACTAGTTTTAAACATTATTTTACAAGCAAAATCGCTTTTACACAAGTTCATGATTCGTGTGTGGTAGAGTTTCATCCTTTAACCCTTGTTACTTCCAAAACAACCTTATGTCATGATCCATGATCATGACCAACCCGGGTTAAATGATGATCCGAGCTACCACAACATAGATCGGGTCCAAATAATCACACAATTCAATTACTATAAGATTTACACAACATACAAGCTTTTAACCATCACTTTTAGTGTTTTTAGTAGACTTTCATGTTTCAACTTGCATGTTTACGAGTTTTAACCGTTACAAATCATTTTAACCACTTCAAAATAGTTCGAGAGGGTGATTATAGCAACTTACTACTAGCTCGAGGCTAGGGAAGAATCTAAGCGCAAAATGAGGGGATAAAAGCAATAGAGTGAGGTCCTTCGCGTTCCGAATGCACCAAGCTTCCTTGTAGGTGATCCTTAACACTTGTGTGATCTTGGAATGAGTTGGTCAAAACCGAAAATGGATGGGTGTTCAAGGGGGTGTTCGGGCGTGAGTTTAGCAAGGAGAGGGAGAGAGAGTTTTCTTGTTATGTGGTTATGTGAAGGTTATGGTGGGTTAAAGATGTTACTTATAGACAATTCTTGCATCATTGTCCAATGGATTTAGTGTTGTCAAGATATTAGGCAAAGTAGGATTAAAATAATCATCAAGGTACAAGGGGTGTCCCCTTGGGGACCGAATTCGTAAAAGGGGGGGGGGGGTAATTAGTTCATTTCTAACCAATTAGTTAGATAATAGTTAGGTTAATCTAGGTTAGTTAAGTGATTAACCCGGTTAGTAGTGTGTTGTGCTTTATTGCGGGTGTTAGGGTATTCAGGGACCCTAACTGGTTCAGAAAAAGATAAGTAATGTTATTAACAATATTTTCATGTTCCGGGTATAGTCCGGTTGTTCGGTTGGATAGAGATCCGTTAAAGCGTTAAACAAGCTTTAAAGTGTCGTTATTATTATTTTTAGTGACACAACTTATTCCTGACACTTTGGAAGGTGTCTAGTAATATTTTTCTCATGTTTTGGCACTTTATTGAGTAGCTAGATGCTGAATCGTTTATTAAAGTGCTGAGTTTTTGTGCTTAGAGCACGTTTTAGGCACATCCGGTCACTGTAACTTATTCCTAGAGACGCAGTTCTACAACCCTTGTATCCCCACACTCACCACTAGTGTAGTAAAATATTTCTGGCTCATACAGGCCTTAGAGGCAGTGTCTGCCTGATGCTGGCTTTATCAGCATGTTCAATAGGTTATCCGTTTATAGTGCTACTGTGCTTTTTGTGCATCATGTTTGTCACTAAGGTTCAGCATGTAAATAATGTAGTGACGGTAAGTAAAGTATGATGCAGGTATATGCATGTATCAGAAATCAAGTAGCAGTTCATCAGTAATTTCAAACAAGCACAGTAATTAAGCAGTAATTAATTATTAATTAAGTCGTACGGATACCTGGTTTAGTGAGGGTTGTCACATGCCCCCAGCTAAAATTTACGAATTTCCCCTCGGTTCAAAATTACGATATCACCCTCAATTTAAAATTACGTCTTTTCCCCCAGTGCAAAATAAAATTATGGTTTTGCCCTAGCTAAAAATTAGGATTTTACCCTCGAAAAAATTTGATTTTTCCGCCAAGTAAAAATAAAAATATGACTTTGCCCCCAGTTAAAAATCGTATCAAAAAGCTGCCTAATTAACACTCTTTTTACTTTTTATTTCTAGCAAAACTATAGTATTATTTTTTTAATTGGGTGAGAATAATTCGAACATCGCCCCGCAAGGCGGGCGGGGTGCATTACCTAGTTATCTACATTTTTGTAGTTAATCTGTGCCCCACATCTCTTTCCTAAATATTTATTTATACTATCTTAAATGTAAAAGTTGGTGACTTTACATAGATAGTCCCTCTTCTTTTCAGAATTTTACACAAATTGTATACTATTAAATAATGCATGCAACTAACTAAATAATATTCATTACAATATTTTTCACGTTTATTGCGAAGTCGGTATCTTGTTTCATTGAGGCCTCCCTGTCCATTATATCTCTATCTTATCTGATCACCGACTCCCCCTCCACTTTTGCAAATGCTAAGTTTAGTCCTTAAACAATCTACCATGCACTTTGGCCACCTACCAAGTCTAACCCTTAAACTTTCACATAATACCTAATCCACCAAGTCCATAAACTTTCAGCGAGTGCTTCGCATAGATGTTTTTGATATTTTTGGTGTGTTATCATTGTGTTTTACACTTTTTTAATTGTTTTTTTTTTCGCATTGTGTTTTTCCAGTGAGTGCTTTGCATAGATATTTATGATATTTTTGGTGTGTTACCATTATGTTTTACACATTTTTTATAATTGTTTTTACACATTGTGCTTTACATTTTTTTTAATTTTTTGTTACGTATTGTGTTTTATAAATTGTGTGTAGCGCCTTGTGTCATACGCATTGTGTTTTACGCTTCATGTCTTACTGCACATTTCGACCCGCTGCGCGCCGCCACAACGTACAATTGGCAAAATACTAGTTAGTATGAAACCGATAACTCTAATGAGGTATAAGTTAGAGGATTCCAACGTCGAAACCCAGATAGGTGTTAAGTGAACCTGTATGTGAAAAGTTTGTTTATGATCATTTTTATTAAACAAACGAACGAACATCAATTAATTAACCGAATGAACATGAACACATGCTCTGTTAGTTTATGTTTGTGAATGTCCGTTTGTGTTCTTTGTAACATGTTGTAGGTTCACTGATTAATAGCAGATTAATCGCTAGGAAGTCAATGACGGTCTGACGGGTGGTCCATATGACAACCCTTAAAAGGTTTAATAACACACACATTCCTTGCTTATTACGATAATTGCTGGAACTTGTGATCTACATGATAATGGGTTTTACAGGTGTTAATATGCATAAGGAGTTGTTTTTATGGCATTTGGTTGGAAGTTGCAAAAGATGGAAACAAGTTTGAGAGTTCAAGATGCAATAAAAAAACAAAGAAGAAAAGTTCAGTCATCGCCGTAACCTACGGCAAGTGCCATAGGCTACGGCACTCATTGATGCCAAACTTGTCCGTCGTAGCCAAGTCTCTAGCTGTCGTAAAGAAACATTGGGCACCGTAACCTACGGCGCCAGCCGTCGGCTACGACGCCATTTGACTCTCCGTTGACCACTGGCCGCCGTAAGCTACGGTGGGCAGCGTAGCTTACGGCGCCGTATGGTTCTATTTCGTGACTTATGGATTAATTAGCCATTTGATGAGGTTTTTAAGGTTCCAATCATGTTATTTCGGTTATCCAACACTCTAGAGACGAATTTGGCTGTTCTTGGTGCAAGAAGACATTGGTTAATCATTGTTTTTATGTTTTTAATTTGCTTGAAGATCAAAACTTTGATGATGATGTTTGTTCGGGCCATGAGTGGCTAAACTTGTTATGACTATCTTTGGTTGAAGGTTATGTAAGACTTTATGCTTGATTTCCTTATTTCTAGAATAACAAACTTTGTCTTTATGATTTGTTTGTTATGGTGTGTGATTGATTGTTTGTAAATTATTGATTCTTATGTTAATCTAGTTTGAAATCATACGTTCTTGGTGTCGTTGGCAATCGAGATATCATGGGTAGAATTTGGATTGGGTAAGGGTTAATTGGTCATCGGGTAACAACCTCACGTTCTAGGAATCTGAGTACTTAGTTCCCTTTTATCACAACAAGTAATCACACATGAACTGTGTCTATGTAATTCTTTCTAGTGGAATGATAGCATAAACGTTGAATCAAACCGGAAACTAAAGATGGTCATTTGTCTCTAAATTGTTTACAAACCAAACTTTCATTTTGCAATTAGAATAGTAGTTTTAGTTTTTAAAACTCAATCAATCAATCCAACTCTTTGAATTTATTTTTCTTGCAATTAGTTTAATTTTAGTTAACTTAGAGAAACACTTTAAATAGCACATATTCCACAAACTACCTGTGTTCGTTCGATACCCACTTACCGCTAGCTGTCTAGTAGTATTTGGATTAAATTTGAGTGAGACTTCGACACCACGTGAAATTTTGGCGTCGTTGCCTGTGAGTAGTGCGCAACGTGTGTTAATTTAGTAGTTTTGTTTGTTATTTTCGGGTTTACGCTGGTTGTGTTTAGTGTGCAGGTACTACAGGTGTATGCATACTAGAGGCTCTGTTAGTTTATGTTTGTGAATGTCCGTTTGTGTTCTTTGTAACATGTTGTAGGTTCACTGATTAATAGCAGATTAATCGCAAGGAAGTCAATGACGGTCCTATTCTGGCCAAATTTTGGTCAGATCCCAGACAAATTTTCGAACAAACCTTATAAATTCCCACTAGTTACTTAAAAATGGGGCAATGGGGAGCTAAAACATGTCTACTTTAAAAAAAATCTACATATAAAAATCTGTGAGAATATGTATAACTACAAATTACATATATAACAAAACCCAATCCAATTATTCCCTGTTTATCCCGATTAATAGTTAGTCGGTACCCCACCAACCGACTATCGCCTAGTGATTCTTACAACACTACTTTGTAACATCAATATCTATACTATATATAATATGCATATTCGAAGGCCAGGTTTGGTCATTTTACACATTTTTAATGGCTATAAGTCTTTAAACCTTTTTGTACAAGCATCAAATTATTACCAATATGATAATCAATAAAGAAAACTCAAAAAATAAAATCGTAGTATTAACCAAAATGATATATACATGTGTTCAGTTCATTCAAATAAAGTTGTCGTAATATCAACCAAAATGAAATCTACAGGTGTTCGGTTTGTTGTGGTTGCTGTAACACCCCCAAAATACCACCTGCGGGAACTCCGCGAGGCGTGTTACTCATCAGAGTTC
Organism: Helianthus tuberosus; assembly: GCA_030545235.1. Classification (NCBI taxonomy): domain Eukaryota; kingdom Viridiplantae; phylum Streptophyta; class Magnoliopsida; order Asterales; family Asteraceae; genus Helianthus; species Helianthus tuberosus. The sequence goes on from CM060406.1 coordinate 57,960,005, forward strand.
GAGCCACCAATCACATTGAACCAATGATAAATATTTAAATAAAACATGTCATGAATTACCAATAGAAAATATCAAACATAGGGTTACTCCCAAAGAGTTGTGTAGCGGAAGCATATAGTAAATCGTTTAACAATTGTTTCATAGTAAATGTTCAAAACCAACGTTTCACTTATAAGTTAATCCAAGAGCCTCGATCCATGACCACTCCAGCACTCCCAGATAGCAAGTCCACGTCACGAATTCTAGCGACCTGCAAGCATGCAGACAAGTGTGTCAGACGACGCTGGTGAGTTCAAGGTTTTATTAATGTGTGTAGTTACCAGATATCTGTTAAGTCAACTCATCGTTTCGTTTTGGGATTTTTATTAACGTAGGAGAGTCTTATATACTGGAAGTGTGTCCAATATATACCATGGGAGTGTGCCCAATATAACCTGGGAGTGTGCCCAACCCCAATGCCCCTAACCAAGCATTGGTAATGATGTCCAGGTAACTAGATCACGCCCGTCCTTACGGCCCGGTGTGAGGGTGTCAAACCTAATAGCGCTATCAACTAGTTACCCCATTGCCTTACAGGCAACACGGTAGATGATCGATTCTGTGTTCAATAACCAACATCCCAAATAACAGTTTACCCAGTATTCCCTTTAGAAACGTTTACCAGATGTCCCAAACCACCGGGACGCATGCTTAGAAAAGTGCAGTGAACTCACCTTGGTTTGCTCGGTATGCTAAGCTATGTGCTCAAGGTAAATCAATCACGTCCTAAAGTACGCACGTAAATATAATCAGCTCAGGTTCGTATGTCATTTATATCACGAAGTGTGTTTAAGCAGTTATCACATATCACATAAGCAATTAAATCAAAGTCGTGCAATTCCATGCATCACATGAGGGCTTTCTCAGTTCATTCGAACAATATTAATCATTAATCATGTCTAACGACGTTAAGCAGGTTTAACGAGGTTCCACACTTGACAAGGTTTACGTACTTAGCATAGAAAACATACGTAACAGAATCATTCAGAATTAACCAGAGTTATCAAGCATACCTAACATACTGACATGTTTAGCAGTGTTAGCAAATTAACATATTGCCAAGTTAACAGAGTTAATAAAGCATAACAGAGTTAATAATTAACGAAGTTAATAAAGTTAACTAGTTAACAGAACTAACAGGGCCCAAATCCAAGCTTGGGCCGAGAGACCCTTGGGCCGAAATCCCCCAAGTGACGAAAACACTGAGTGTTTTCGTTGGTCCTTGAGTTTTCGCTGATCTCAATCATTATCAACAACAGTCACGGGAAAACTCTAATCCTCACTAACAGTTTTCGATGACTACAACAACAATGATCAATCAGAACTAATGCAGTCGTTTAAATAGTCAATTATCCGTACAATACAAATCATCATTCAAACCATGTCTAATTCAGATTCCTTCATTATGTTTTGTCATGTGATCCACTAATTTAAAACAATAGATCTGACAACATGTTACCCCATGACTTATCCATTTAACATAATAATCATGATCCTAACATGTTACCACGTGATGACCATAGCCCTATATCCTCTTAATCAGCAAACATTTAATTCTACTATCATACCAACAACATAACCAGATCATCCACTAACAGGCATGCACGATCGATCTTATCATCCAACATAGTTAACACATGAAACCATATAAATTACCTACTCATTGTGAAAACAAGATCAACACATAATCATCAAATCATTCATGTACTGGCATAATAAAATCTCATATCATCAGCATTAAATCAAACGTATACATATGAACATGTAATCATGCATAATTCGAACAACAGTGCCACTAACCGAGATGATAGATCACAAGTTTGATTGAAGGAGAAAGGTTGAAGTCTAGTTGCCGTCGCACAAAGATGAAGAGAGAGAGAGTGAAGCGATTAGGGTTTCCCCCAGTTATCGATTATGTGCACTAGTTTAAACAGAATCCTATATAAAACATTACTGGGCCAAAGCCCATTCCATGTTTTCGTTGGCCACACATGGGCGAAATCACTTCTTGATTTCATGGTGTGTGTTTTCGGCTAAGAGGTGATTTCACTAAGGTTCCCATTTTGACAAATAAATCAATTGTCACCTTATTAATATAAAATATGCACATAACCTACACATCAAGAATACACTTATATTGCACCTTAATAATAATAAAACACACTTGTAAGGCACATCAAGTATACAGAAACGACATCTAGTGAACAAGTACTAAGTCAAATAGAAACCTTGGAATTCGGGTTGTCACAGTTGCGCTCGGCTTTGAACATCGAAATGTAACGATGAAAAATTACGTAGTAATTTAAAAATTTCGTGATCGTACACCAATATCAACTGCGCAAAACAATTCACATCGAAACGTTAATAAAAATAATCACAATTTTTCATTTTGAAACATAAAATAAATAATCAAAACCTAAGAAAAAGTAAAATAGGTGAAAAACATGAAACATTTAGTTTGAATTAGGAAAGAAAATATATTAACAAAAAGGACAAAAAAATTATTCCGATTAAGTAAAATAGATATCACTTATAACACCAAATAGGCGCTTACATAATTAGGTTATGGCTATTGGCGGAACTTAAACGAAAATTTGGTGGGGATCAGACTATCAAAATCCAAATTGGTGGGGGCATACTCTTAAAAATACAATATTGAGTCAACTGCAATTTTACACCCTGTGGTTTGGGGTGATTGGCACTCTTACCCCCCCCTAACGAAATAATTGCAATTTTACCCCCCCAACGTTTGCTGTTATGTCGCAACCTTACCCCCCGGCCTCAGTCAACGGTAGTTTGACCCTTATAGGTAAGGGTATTTTGGTAATTTACCCATATTTATTATAATTATTATTATTATTATTATATAAAAAAAATACCTATCTCTCTCTTCTTCTTCAATATATCCCTGAAACCCTAAATATATATGTATGGATACGCACACCACAAAAATATAAATTGAAAAGATTTAAGAAGAAAACGAGGATGATGTTGGGCCCAACATTCAAAGCCACTCCAATCGTCTTCCTTCAGATTTCCCCTACCTCTCCTTACGGATCCCCACCTAACCATGGCTTCAGCGATCTTCAATCAACCTTACCTTTCATCATCATCATTAACACTAACCAAAATTGCTAGAAAACCCCTCATTTACAGTGTGATCACCACCGGTTGCTTTCTTGTCTCTCTCTCATCCACCACAATAATCACCACCAGGCACCACCACTGCCACCGCCATTCACCACCACAACCACCGCAACTGCCGACCGACTCAAGTATGCACTAGAAGACGACGGTATCAATTGGAGGATCTTCCCAAACCTAATTACTGTTGTTTTTGCACTAAATTTGTATTCATTCACATCTTTGCGAATTTGATTTAGCATTTATAGATAGGATATTTGGTAGGATTTTGATTGAATCCTACTATGCGATTGAAGTTTTACATGAAGTTTTACTGTGTATGCATTTTTGTTTTCGATTTCACTAGACAATGAATGAGAATGAAAATGATTCATCAAAAAAGATGAAACAGAACCAGGGGACACTAGACTGGTATGTTAAGAAAACAAACAGAGAAGATGCTTCATCCTCATCACCAATTGTTTCTTCAAGTCACTCTAAGAATGATCCTAACAAAGAAACTGAGATGGGAGAATGGAGTGATACAGATGATTTGCAATCTTGCGAAAACGAAAGCCCATTTGCTTGCAGATTTCATTCACAATGTGATCAGTTGTTTGCGTTGATCGGTTGCTGTAGTGTAAAAAAGCATCGACATCCACTTGTTGCTCCCCTTCTTTGTGTGAGGTTTCTATGAGTTACTGTGTATGTTAATTTTCTTTTACTTTATTTGTATGAATTTATTGAAACTTGTAAGTTAGGGTTTGGGATGAGTGGTGTTTATGGTTCTTTGTTAGTGTTGGAGTTAGGTTGCTTTGATTTTAAATCGGGCACCACCACTGGATTGATATACCTTTTGGAATGTTTTTGTATATTGTATTGGAATGCTATAGCAATTGGTTGTTACTTTGAATTGGATGTTTGCACGGTAATTTACAGGTGGTGGTGGAAGGATGTGGTGGTGGTGGTGGTATGCAGCATTCATCAAACCGGGGGTAATATTGCTGAGTACAACAAACCAGGGGGTAAAATTGCTTCTTAACAGAAAGTATAGGGGGGGAAGAAGAAAGGGCATTTTAGTAATTTACCTGTGGGGGTAATTATGCAACATAACAGGAATGTTGGGGGGTAAAATAAAAGGGTAAAATAGTCATTTCACCACCAAGTCAACAGACCAGTCAACAAATTTGAGGCCGGGGGGTAAGGTTGCGACATAACAGCAAACGTTGGGGGGTAAAATTGCAATTATTTCGTTAGGGGGGGGGGGGGGGGGGTAAGGGTGCCAATCACCCCAAACCACAGGGTGTAAAATTGCAGTTTACTCTACAATATTTTAAAATACAATCTGTTTCCTGAAATTTTGATAAAATTAACACTACAAGCTAAAAACCGGTAGGGGACGGGGCATCCCCCGACCCTAATAAAGCTTCACATAAAGTAACCCAAGTTAAATCCTCATCCTTAACATAATATCCTGTTATGCACCCAAATAAAAGAGAAAAACAAAGCACTACCTGACTCAAACCCATAACCTTGTACTTGTAAACCAAACCACTTTCCAGCAAACAACAAAGCTTTTATTGTTCTAAATCCGAATGCATATATCTTAAATCTGACAACACAAGAAAAAAATGTGGATGTCGCCACTCATTGGTCAGATGCATTTTCGCACCATGACACTATTGAATTTTTTTGGTTTAATATAGAGTACGTATAATATAATCACTTTTAAATTATATGTATTTATTTTTCATTTAGTTTGGGTTTTCTCTAATTATTTATGTTTGCTAAGTTTTAAAAAGTTGAAGATGGAGCTCTGTTTGACTTTTTTTCTCAACATTCAGATATAATTTTTATTGTAAATGGAGTTACATTCAAATTAGAATATATTATTTCGGTATTTAGGGTATACATGTGTTGGTACCGTATCGAAACCGTGATGAAATCATCTGATTTTGACCAAACAACATCGATATTGGTAATCGAAACGAGTATTCGTTTTTTTAAGTTTTTGGTCGATGTAAACTCTTTACGATACCTTTTTGTGCATATCACGACTTTAATTTTAGTGTTTTCTCATTAGGTTGCTATAATGAGCGTCGGGACTGGAGCGAACCGAACAGATTCCCGTAGCATAGTGTGAGAGAATCCCAATCGTTATAAATACTTTACATAGCTTAAGTGTATGTAAACAACAAAAGTTATAACCTACCTAATTCAAAGCTTCTTAAAGGTTATTTGGCTTGACCCGATTCTTGAAAAATCGTCTAGACTGTTGTGCCCCAGTTCACATGTTTCTAAATGAACCGTATGACCCTTTGGTTCCTGAAAAGATTCGGCTTAACCAGATTCTTGAAAAATCGTCCACTCTGTTGTGACCCTTTGGTTCCTAAAATGGCTAGTCCGATATGCTTTTCAAAACATGACTTAGAACAAAGATAAATAACACATGACTTACAACAAAGATAAATAACAGTTCAGAAAGATAAGACTACGTATGCCCCCTTCTTTAACGAGTCACCGCTCACTATTTGAAATCGTTAATATAGTTGTTTATATGCACATAATGACGGTTCATGAACTATATACAAAATATATAATAAAACATGAACTTAATACAAAATATATAATAAAAGATCCAATATAACGTATAAACATTTTTTAAAATATCACGGAATTTACATACAAGGTACACACACTTTAAGTGGAGTATTATATTTTTTTTGCATTTATTTTAAACGGCTAATGGTGTATTACTCCTGCTAACTACTAAATTATATAAAATAAAATTGAATCTAATACTAAGATCATGCGTAGTGGTAAGGGTGAATAATGCCCCCACCTTGGGCGTTTTTCGCCATGTGGCAGTACAATCAGCAAGGGACATTATTGGGCGTTTTTTTTTTTAAAATGGGTGTAGTGGGGATGTGGCAATTATGTTAAAAGGTGTAAAAAATTAAATAAAAATAAAAAAAAACCCAACAAAAAAAGGTATTGGACTAAAAAAAGGAAGTTTAAATGCTATTGGCCAAACAAATATGTCCCAAGCGTGATTTAAAACACACTTGCAGGGTTTCGGGAGTGGGGCGGCGGCGTTTTTTGGGCTTGTTTAGGGGGTATCACGCCGGAAAAGATGCCCACTACGGATGGTCTACGGGTGGTCTAATACACAATAAAATTGATGTGACATAGCTAGGTGCTACGGAACCTAAAATAATGTTTACTTTAGTTATTTTTTTTCTTCATAAGTACGTGTTTGCCCAATAGCTTGTCAAATTGATGAAGAGGGTTTCTATGATTGTTCCTCTTCATATTTAGCAAAAAAGAAGAAACCTAGATTAAAGCTAAACCTAAAGTGCAAGCTTTTGTACATTTTCTGAACTCGCAGGATCTGACTGTAATAAATTGAATCAAGAGGGTTGGTGGTTGTAATTATTAACGTCTTCAAAAACACCAATAAACCATACAACATTACAAAACCGCAACACACAACATAGCTAGTGCAAGCTACGCTACTAAAATGTTCCAGGAGTACAAAGAAGAACCTCTAACACCGGCCGGCCGGTTGTTTATCCAACCGGAGACAAACATCTCCGTCATTTGTTGTTTAGGCACTCATGAACCTCTCCGAATCGATGCCATAAAATCCGTTATCGCGGATTCAATGCTAGCAAAGCACCCTCGGTTATCCAGCATTCTGGTCGTCGATAAAAACGGCCACGAATACTGGCGAAAAACCAAGATCGACATGAACCGACATATCATCTTCCACAATGATCCCATTGAAGGGGCCAAAGATGACCAAGATGCAGCCAATATTCTCATGGCTGATCTTGCTGTGTCGGTTCCATTTGAAACCGACAAGCCTTTGTGGGAACTTCATTTGTTGATTTCTCATAAATGTGCCGTCATTCGAGCGCATCATGCGCTTGGTGACGGCGTTTCCTTGCTATCTTTTTTCTTGGCAATGTGTCGAAAAGCTGACGATCCGGAGAAAATGCCGAGCATGAATCCGGTTGTGGTTACTAGAAGCAACGATGGTGGGGAGGCCATTGGAGGGATATTGTGGAGGTTGTTGAAGTTGGTGTGGTTCACGGTGGTGTTTGTTGTGGATTTTATAGCTAGGGTTTTGTGGGTTCGGGATGAGACGAGGGTGGTTAGTGGCGGAGCTGGGGTGGAGCTTTGGCCAAGGAAGTTGGTGACCGCAAGGTTTTTGATTGACGACATGAAGATTGTGAAGAAATACATCCCTAATACAGTAAGTTTGTCATTTTAAACTTAGATCATTTCAACTAATTAATCAAGATATTTAAACTAAGGTACTATGGTTTTTATCAAGATTTTGTTTTTTAGTTTAACTACCAATGTACTTTGGATTTTTGTCAGTCTTATAATAAGAGAGACACAGTACGGCTATTTAAAAGTGATACTAGAAAAATGAAGAAAATGAATATCTTTTATGGTATGTTAATATTATACTTTGAATATATTGTTTCTAAAGTAGAAAAAAAAAAGTATGACTTTTATAGCATTCACTACTAGAAATTTGGTCTTTTTTGACAGTTATATTTGTAGGAAATCTATAGGAAAATGGTTTTTGCTACAATTTTTCGGTGTGAAATAAGCTTGTCGGAAATCAGTTTAGTGACAAAGTTCCCACAAATTTTCGACAAAATTCTCACAAAAAGCAAATGTCGCCAATTTTGCGACAATTTTGCCACAAAATCTATTTTTCAGTTTTTTATAAATAAGCTACAAATTTCCCACAAAACTATGTTTCTAATATTATTCTATATTTATTATTAATGATAATAATAATATTATTAATAATAAAGATAATAAAATTTTATTATTTATTTTTTTGTTTTTCGACAATTTTCCTAAAAAATAGTATTTTTTACGGCAAATTTCCTACAAAATACTTATTTTAAGTTTCTTATTTTTCGACGAATTTCTTACAAAAAGTATTAACTTCTTCCTACAAATTTCCGACAAAAAAGGTTTATCTTTTTACTACAAATTTCCGACAAAAAAGTTTTATCTTTTTTGCTACAAATTTCTGACAAAAAGGTTCGATTTATTGTGGTACTTATAGTCATTATAACAAAGAAAATAATAATAATAAAATAAATAAAGTAATGGTATATCGAAATCTGATAATAATAATACTGGCACCGACGTTGTTCAATCGGAATCAGTTTGGTTCGTCATAGTACCGATTCGGTACTGACACACATATAGCTTACAATACAAAAAATTACTTAAATTTGAATACAACTACAGTACCGGTAATACATATACCAAATACTATTCGGTCAGTATCGGTTCCGTTCGATTTAGTTTGCTGAGTTATTGGTACGGTACCAACACTTGTATACTCACAATACCAAAAAATACCTCTTTTTTATGTTGATACATATAATATGTTCATGCAGACAATAAATGACGTTCTCTTTAAAACAAAGTTAATGATCTTTAGTATTGTTGTTGATACATATAATATGTTCACGCAGACAATAAATGACGTTCTCTTTGGTATAATTTCATATGGGTTATCAAAATATCTGGACAATCGATCTTCAAAACGTAAGCATCTTCAACTTATTTCTTTTAATTATGTGTCGGAGAAGACATAGTTGCCAAATAATTTGTTAATAATCAGTTTTAAATCGTCCATTCTAGCTTTACGTGAAGGTTTGCGAATGACTGGAGTAGCCATGGTCAATCTACGACCGCAACGAGGATACCAGGTCAATTATGATTTCTTACATAGTCTCCCTTTGGTCTATATAAATATGTCAAACAAGCGGAATTAAATGTTAAATGCTTTTTTGAAATTAACTAGTATCAAGCACCCGCAACCAATATTGAACTTGTGGCGTGTTAATGCAAATAACTTAGACTGAAACATAAAATATAAAAAAGAATAACTAAGTTGATCTAGGACCCACGTATTGCGACAAACCTATCAAACGGGAAATTTAGACGACGTAAAAACGTTGAACCACACACACGTTGCGCCGTGTAACTCACAAAATTTAAACGGAACGTAAAACGAAAAAAATGCGTAAGATGAAAAATATATGAGAACAAAGTTGAAAGTACAAAAGTAGTGATTTTAAATTGTAAAAGATGAAAGTTTTGGTGTTATAAGTTAAAAAAAAAAACAAATAATTCTAGGCTAAAAGTGAAAAATTATTAAAAAAAAAAAAAAAAAACTCTCAAAGCATGAGGTATACCCCTCTATGCACGTAAATGTTGTAAATTTAGAGGATGTAAATATGTAAATGAGGAAGGTTTGGAATGGGGGGTTTTAAAATTCAGAGGACACCACATCACTCATGTCGTGGGTCCTCTTATAGGTGGTAATGGGTGACCAAATGTAAAATGTTAAATGAGTTTGAATCGAAACAAATCTTTCTAGGATGGGTCAGAAAGGCTTTGTGACCTTGATCCTAAGGCAGTTGTTAAAATCACTAAAATTGAAGTTATAATAATTACTATAAACTGAAAAATATTTAATTTTTCAGGATCTGGAAGAATTGATGAGGGATCCAAAAGCAGGGTGGGGAAACAAATTTGGTATGTTGGTGTTGCCCACATACTACCACAAAAGTGGGTCGGATCCATTGGAATATTTGAGGAGGGCAAAGGCCATGATTGACCAGAAAAAGTCCTCTTTAGAGAGCTTTTTTTCCTACAAATTTGGTTACTTGGTCATGTCCATCCTGGGTGCAAAGGTGACTTCTCTTGGTATTTGCATTATTATTTTTTCAAAATTTATTATCTGGTACTTGTTACTTTGACCTGATCACGTGATATTTAATTACCAAATTTATTGTACTATCCATCACCGCCAAATATGCATATAGAAATAATCATTGAGTCTCATATATAGGACCTTTGTCGTTTAAAAAGTATACAAAGACATGTTATACATGATGCAAATTTGCTGGTTCTATCCCAGTATCAAAGTTCAAACAGACTTCTTCAAAACGAGAAACCTTCTATTATTCTATAAGTCATTTAAACCATATTTATTAGGAATAAAAATGAGATGCGTATTGGTAATCTCAATCTTACACCCGATAGTAAAACCATGTCGCATATTCAATCCCAAAGACAAAAGAAAATAAAACTAAAATAGACTGTTTACGAGTAAAATGAGTAATTGCACATGTGTCACCTACTAGCTAGCATACTTGTGAAAATTTTTAAAACTAATCTCATACACGGTCCTATAGCGGAATACTTTTCCCTTTACTTGTCAAGAATGTTTTGGGTTTACCGGAGTTAAATCTCTAAATTTTCGTAACCCGTGGTATGTAGAATGAGTAAATTTGTAAAAGCTCTTCATGATCCTATATCAAAACAAAACAAATATTAGCATCATTATTGCAGGCCTTGCCATAACACAAACCCAAGCATTGAAGAAATCATTAATGGTTGTAACTTTATTATATATATAAGTTTCATTATTGCAAGCCTTGCTATAACCGTTGTATAATAATTATTATTATTACTGTGAGTCACGCCCCGCTTGCGGTATGCGCATATAATGTATATATGTGTGGGGCGCTCGGAGGGCAAAAGTGAAATTGTACTAATTTAACGTTATTTACTAAGTTCGTGAAAATAGCGTTAAAAGTGGCGGACGGTTAATCATGCATCATGTGGTGGCATTGATAGCCGAAAGACAAAAGGGAACATGCACTAATCGGTCTTTGTCCCGATTGCTGAGTGTTATGTGCCTTATGTCCAAGGCTTGATGCAAAACTACTATCGAGACGGGGGTCTCACTGGAAGCAGCCTCTCTATTCCTACGGGGTAAAAGTAAGGCTGTCTACATCTTACCCTCCTCAGACTCTACCTTAGCTTTGTTATTGGTGGAATTTACTGAGTATGATGATGATTATTGTGAGTCGTGAAATATAAGTTTCACATCTAAAACCAAATCATACAACTACTAAAATATCGACCGGACCATACCAATACCTTTTTATTTCATTTTGATTTCGTTTTTTTTTTCTCTAACTGTGAATGTGATAAAACTTCACAATTATTGTTTATTACTTTGTGTTGAGCATCTTTATCTATATTTGAATATGAGATTTATCAGTAATACTAACTATTTTACTTAATTTCAGTATGCAAGCCTATTAAATTACAGAATTCTATGCAACACAACGTTTACAATTTCAAACGTTGTTGGTGCAAAAGAAAAACTTACGTTCGCAGGCCATCCCGTGGACTACATCAAAACAACCTCATCAAGCTTACCACATGTACGCACTATTCTTAGAAGTTGAGGCTAATATATCATCACACTAAGAATGTGAACAAGCCGAGCTACTCGTAACATCGTATCGATAAAAGCGAGAATCAATACGAGCTTATTCAAGCTCAAGCCTAGGCCTGAGCCCGAGCTTAATAAAGGTCATTTAAGAAATGAGCTCAATCCTGTGTTTCACATATTAAGCTAGTTTGACTAGACTCACAAGCGTATTATTTATATAATTTTTATTTAATACATTAAATATATGCTATTAAATAAAATAATAAAATATGATAAAAATAACTAAATAACATTTATTGTGATATAATAAAATTATACTACGTAAATATATATATATATATATATAAATAGTTATAGGTATTGAAAACAGGATGAGAATGAGCTTGAAAAAGTAGTCACGATGATGAGCTCGATATAAGATATAGAAACGATCTGAGCTCGAGCTTAGGTGAGCTCGGGCTCGATTAGGCATGTTTACACCCCTACCCAGATGGATGAACCTTCTATAAATTGTGTAAACCTTTTCATTTAATTTTCTGTGTAGGCGATTACAATGCACATGGTGAGCTATGCAGGAACAGCCTACATGCAGATCCTGGTAGCAAAGGATCTTGTTCATGACCCTGAAGTTTTAGCCAAATGTTTGGAAGACGCAATGCTCGAGATGAAAGAAGCAGCGTTGCCCAAGATCAAGAGAAAGTGAAAATTCAATAAATGTAAGAAGAGACAGATAAACCGGAAAATACAAAACTTCAAAGCAAAACCTGCCGGTTATATATTGTTTATTGAATTATTTATATTTCTAAGGGGGATTTTTATTTTATTTATGTTTGGGTATTGTTCTAGGAGGCTATTTAAGCATATGTGAACCGTCTAATTCGGTAGTGATGATGATCTTTTTGCTTTCAGTTTGGTAATCATGGATATCCGTTTTGTAGTAGACCATGCGTAGTGGTAATTCCCTTAGCCTTGGGGGTTTTACGTCACGTGGCAGCCCATTCAGCAATTGGGCATTATGGGACGTTTTTTAAAATGGGTGTAGTGGGGATGTGGGCATTGTGGTGTAATAGAATTAAATTAAAAAAAAACCATGAAAACGTTATTGGACAGAAAAGGCATGGAAACAGGTGATTGGCCACTTCAATAATGGATCCGGCGTTGAATATAGAACACTCCTTTAATTTTTTTTTTTTTTTTTGCAAAAAAACACCCACGGAGGCGACTAGTCAGGCGTGGAGGGGCGTTTTTGTAAAAAAAAAAAAAAAAAAACGCTCAAATTCATACTACTACGGATGTTCTTATATTTTTATTCCAGACAAAGTGTTAGATATGTTAAATCGGTTAAAAAGGTTAAATTGCTGATTTTTAACAAAAATAAAATAGAAACGTAGACGAGTCACATCAATATAAAAATGTATTCCATTTAAATAAAAATAAAAATAAACTCATACTATATAAATAGGAACATATGAAAGTATCTTCACAATTTGTTTAACCAATAAAAGGAGAAATTCCAATGACATAAGAAAAGCTGATATGTTAGCAGGAGAGGCTGTCCAACAATGCTTTTCTTATGTCATTATTACATCATAAAACCTAATATATAAATCACTTTAAAATACATTTAATTTAATTTCAAAGCACTGCCTTGTGTATTCAAATGTTAAAGGTCTGGCCCACATTCCGAAGGGTAAACCACTGCCTATCTACAAGAAAGTAGCAGATGTTTCCTTTGGCAAACGTACACGTAGCAGATGTTTTGAAATTGCGGGTAATTTGAAATTCAAAATGCATGGGGATATGTAATTTTCAATTAATGAATGTCACTCACTCACTTTTGTCAATCATCTTCTTATATAAACTGATTTATATTCTCATTTCACTATTCATATTTACATTCTCGTGTTCTCTTCTTTTGTATTTTCAAACCACATTTCTAATGTATATCTCTCTCAAATCCCTTCTTCTCAATACTCAACATTTGTTCATAAAGGATAAGAGAAAACGGAAGCTCTCTCTGACCCACTTTCAGAACAAATTTTGGGGATATGTGGTTTGCCTTGATGATGGTAATGCGATATATATGATTACGTTTGTTTTTGTTTTTGATTTTGATTTTTACTCAAGTTTTTTTATCTGAGTTATGACTAAATGATGATTGTGAATGATCTGAGCAGATGATGATGATGATTGTTCTACGGTTGTTTCCAGCATCATTGTTTCAACATCGTTTAAAGTATGTTTTTTTTTTGCAAATCTAATTTTGAAATTTTGAATTTTGAAGTGATATACTCTGATTCTCGTTTTGTATTTCAGTCTAATCACAGTTGTTTGAAATTCATACAATCTGCTGCGGGTTATTATAGGTTTGTATTAAAAGAAGCATAAAGTTAAATTAAACATAAAGAAAGATTATTAAATGTACATTTAAAATAATTTTTGCTTATGACTAAATGATGATTATATATGACTTTGGGCAGAAGATGATGATGTAGAACCCACAGTAGTTCCTACTAAACGCAAGAAAGGATCTGCTACTGCTGTAAGATAAGATTTTATCTTACTAGAGCAATGGTCTTTCCTGCCTTTTTTGTATTAAAAGAAGCATAAAGTTTGGTTTAAAGCAGCTCTTTATGAAGCAAGTTAAGGATTAAGTATATAAGGATAGGGTTACTCTTCAACAGCTGAAGAAGTGTTTTCATGTACTACATCTTGGTCTGTTCACGAGAGACCAGGTTTCCAAAAACCTGATGTTGATGCATTCAGTACTTTCGTGGAGTTCATGGCGATTGTCGAAGATATACATTGAGAAGTTCGGTACTCGATGAAGTTTAAGCTAAAAGCACTAAATTTTTGTTGTTAGATTCGTAAATTTCTTGGTGTTGTTGTTAGATTTTAAAGTTTCGTTGTTCAGTACTCGATGTAATTGTTGATCTTTTAGGTGGTGTTTGTTTTTTCTGCAGGAAAAGGTCTTCAGTCCGCGGACCACATCTGCAGGCATCTGCAGGAGAAGAGGTGGACCAAAGGTCTGCAGTCTGCAAGGAGAAGAAGGTTTGTTTTTTTTTCTTCAACTACAAAACCTCTTCTAAACACACAGACAACACACACACTACACCACACTCTTCTCTCTCTCTCTGCCTTCAACCATCCACCACCTACCACAACCATCCACTGTCGCAACCACCAGAATCATCATCATCGACATAATCATCATCGACATCATCATCACCGTCATACCCCACCACCGCCGCTGTTCCGCCGCCGTGAGGGCGTTTCTGGTCGTCGGAGACGGCGATTCAGCCGTCTCTCATTCTCCTTCGTCTCTCTCTCTCATCAATCAGTCTCTCTCTCTCATCGGGTTCTTTCTCTCTCTCTTCCTATCTCCCTCTCTCTCTCATCGGGTTCTTTCTCTCTCTCTCTCTTCCGATCTCCCTCTCTCTCGCTGTCTGTACCGTCGCCGCCGTACACCACCACCAACCGGTGGTGGCCGGCCGTTCACTTAAGGGAGAACGGGGGCTGTGGGGTGGGTAGGTTTGGTAGGAGGTGATTGGGGGTGTCGGGTGGCGGAGACGTGGTGGCGGAGATGTGGTGGTGGATTTGGTGGCGGAGATGTGGTGGCGGAGATGTGGTGGTGGAGGTGTGGTGGTGGAGATGTGGTGCAGAGAAGAGGTCTCATGGGTGTGTTTTGAAATGGGAGAGAAGAGAAGAGGTCTGCAGAGGTGTGCAGACATGAGTTCAAGTCTGCGTGGGGAAGAGGTGAGGCAGACGTTTTTGGTGAGAAGCTCTTCCGGAAAACAAACGAGCTGCAGACCTCAAACGTCTGCGCGCGTCTGCGCGACGCAGACATAATTGGCCAGAAGTGCTTCTGGCCAAAAAACAAACACCACCTTAATCTTCATAATGTTTGTGAAGCATTTTATTTTTACTAATTTTAAGCTGAGTAAGTATTATTATGTAATTTTTAATATCATCTGATTATTGCAGATCAGTACTTTTGATGTAGAAGTGAAATTGTCTCTGAGTTTAATTAGATTATGTTGATGTTGTATCAATTTCTGTCAGTGTATAGATCTGTCAAAGTTAAAGTTTGCCAAAAGAGAACATCTGCTCTAAATCATCATCTGCTGATCTAACGGCTGTTTGACTTGCTACTGTTGCCAACATCTGTTGTTGCATAATAGAGCTTTTCGAAGATCTGGCCCACATTCAAGAGGGCAAACTACTGCCCATTCAAAAGGGCAAAATACATTTAATTTCAAACCACTGCTCTATATTTAAATGTCAAAGGTCTGGCCCACATTCAAGAGGGCAAACTACTGCCCATCGCCAAGAAAGTATAACTTAGCAGATGTTTCCTTTGGCAAACATATACCTTAGCAGTGGTTTTGAAATTGCAGGTAATTTCAAATTCAAAATGCCTGGAGATATGTACTTTGCAATTAATGCACGTCACTCACTCAGTTATGTCTTATGGTAAAGGCGTCTTATGGTAAATGAAGAGGTTAATTGTAATTATAATAACGTGTTTAATTTTATATTAATTTTCCCATGGAAATGCATTAAAAGCCTAACGAGTGTCGCATCATATTCTTTTGTCTGACGATGTATTTAGTCATAACCGCCTTCATTGGGTATATAAAATACATTGGGCAGAGGTTTTGATCATTACCGTTTTCATCCATCTACTCAATTATCTTCAAAAATTTTTTGTTTAGCAATATCATTACAATTTCTTTTACTTTCAAAGAAGCATTGGTTCACTGCAAAATGGAAAACATTGGGTTTCAAGTGATTGTTGACGAAATTTTCACAAGGCTCTCTGCAGAAGATATTGGTCGTTTCAAATGTCTTTCCAAGAATTTTTATAGGGAATTATCAAGTCAAGGATTTCAGATGATGCATGCTCTCTGAAGTGGAGATTCACTACAAAAGAAACTACTCTCCTTTAAAGACACGTCAATTGTCGTTGACGACGTAGTTGCCGGTAATTTGGATGTTGTTAGAAGCAAAACCTTAAGTTTTCCTAACAATGCCAACCCTAGCTTCTTACGTATTCTATCGTCATTTAATGGTTTGTTGTTAGTTTGCAATGAAGGGATTTGCTGTGAGCTGATTCTTTGGAATCCAACTACCAGGCGCTATAAGGTTTTGTCTGATGACTACTTCAATTACAATCATGATCAAAACTCTGATACTGGTGGAATTTATTTTGATCAATTCAATGATCTGAAAGTGCTGAACATCAGATGTTACCGTAATGTAGCTGCTGCTCGTGTTTACTCACGACGTCGTGAGTCAT
Source organism: Helianthus tuberosus (assembly GCA_030545235.1). Classification (NCBI taxonomy): domain Eukaryota; kingdom Viridiplantae; phylum Streptophyta; class Magnoliopsida; order Asterales; family Asteraceae; genus Helianthus; species Helianthus tuberosus. The sequence goes on from CM060406.1 coordinate 57,976,762, forward strand.
GGAGAACAGTAAATTTCGGTAGCGTAAACAATTATGGTTCAAGTGGTTATTTGTTAGTGCATTTATGTCTATCGCCTCCGTCATCTCAAACCGGTCCTAACATTATTCATGGTCTACAGGAGTTTATGCTGATAAAACCATTTATTTTATGGTTTCAAATTATTGGTATCCACTAGGTGAGAGGAATATTGTTGCTTTTGATGTTCTGAGTGAGACTTTCAGAATGCTTCGTTTTCCAGAGAGTATTGTAGTCAATCCTTGCCAAGGGCATTTTTTGACCATCGCAAAGAGGTTGAATTTGATTGTTATTGGAAAGTCTGCTGAGCTAACTGCTGATTTGCTCAGATATGAAGAAGAAGGCTGGATGAAGGTGTTTGTTTTCAATAATTCTCGTGTAGTTGATTATGTAGATAGGCGCCGAAGGACTAATATAATTGAAGACAACAACTGGCTGATAACAAGCATCTGGGGGGATATGGTTGAAGTTAATCTGAGCAACGAACTTCTGAAATACCTCCAACATGTTGACAACTACAATGGTCCGAAAGGAACTTTACTTATCGAGACTACCATTTCACCCATTGATTAGGAATTAGTATGCTGTATTTTATTGAATGTTGTTTGCTGTTTTGACACTTGTAGTTTTTGTATAATTAGTTGTGTTAAAATTATTAACCATGTTTGTTATTTAAATTAAGTAAATTAATATTTATGTTTGAGAGTGAAAAAGCTTGTAATATTGGCAAAGGTCTGTTTAAATGATCAAAGCTCTTTTATTGTGAACAGATGTTTGAAAATAAAACAGTGGTTGATACATCTGTTGACTTTGGTCAACAGATGGATGACTAAATGAATGTTGTTTCGCCCATTGATTAAGAATTTGTATGCTCTATTCTATTGATTGTTGTTTGCTATTTTGAACTATGTTTATTATATAGTTACCTCTGTTTGACACTTGTAGTTTTTATATAATTAGTTGTGTTAAAATTATTAACCATGTTTGTTATTTAAATTAACTAAATAAATATTTAGGTTTGAGAGTGTAAAAGCTTGTAATATTGGCAAAGGTCTGTTTAAATGATCATATCTCTGTTATTGGGAACAGATGTTTGAAAATAAAACAGTGGTTGATACATCTGTTGACTTTGGTCAACAGATGGATGAACTGTAGGTCCCTCTCGAGGATGAGATAAAACCTTATCCTTGTTATATCAAACACACTAGCGAGTGCGGAATCCAAGCTAGCATGCAACCGAGACTTTATACGAGAATAAGCACAAACACAACACACAACATTCAACGATTAACACCACTTGTATTAATGCGTATGAAAGGTTCGGTTACAAGTCCAATGTTCACAGATGTATTCTGCAAACTCTCAAAGTTCTCTCGTGTGTGTGCTCTCAACAGAATGCTCTCTCTGTTTCTCTTGCCTAATCTATCGAACTGAACACAACACATGGGTATATATACCCGACACAGCAGGTCTGGTCGAAGGATCAGACAGATTGATCGACAGATCATCTGTCGACCAGAAAGCCCATCGAAAGATCACATTCACCACGAAGGATGATATCCTTCGAGGTCTATCCTTCGTGGTCTATCTTTCGAGCTCATCATCGAAGGATATAAAACAATCCTTCGATGACACATCCTTCGACACAGCCAGCTTACAACATTTCTCTAACTGTTTGGTCAAGTCAAACCAGGAGGATGGTTGACTTGGTCAAACTTACATCAACCTTACATTAAAGACATCGTTTTGTATCATGACGAAATACAGACAAAGTACAGACACAAGTGCACCAACAAACTCCCCCTTGGCTGTAGCTTTGTCTCGATCTTCGTGTCTTCAAGTCTTCAAGGCCGAGTCGAACCGAGCCGAGTCGCGTCCACACAAAGTGCATCAACAAACTCCCCCTTGGACGCTACTCGTGATGGTTCGTCTTCTGTCACATTCAAGTCGGAGGATCTTCAAAGTCTTCACGCGTCATAAGTAGAAAGTGTATCAACAAACTCCCCATTTAACTTAGGTAGTGTGTCAATAAACTCCCCCTTAGATTGAACTCTCCATTGAGTCATCCTCGTGAATCTTTTGACTTGTCAATTCTTCAGATCCTTGTGGTGTTAATGAAGGGACAGCGGCAACTCGATCAGTTTATCCTTTGAGTGCCTCCACTTCGTGTCTTCATTCCAAAGCTTTTCATCGAACATGTTCTCCTCGCCTTTAGCATCTGCACATGCAAGAAAGCTAAACGCATAATGAGAACAACCGCTTGGAATATAGTTAACATTTAAACTAACGACACATATGAGATCAAATCTCAATCAAACACCAACCGACAGCAGTTTGAAAGTTTAGAAAAATATTCATTTTAATCCTTTAACTTTCAAAAACTCGTTAACTTCGACTGTTTATGAAGATGCAATTGTTTTCCAGCTTACGATCAGGATTTTTGGATTTTAAAAAGTTTATATTAAAACACACCTAAAATCTTTTTGGAATTTTTCATTCTTCAAAAGTAAAGACGGAAAGCAATAAATAGATATTTACAACGATGCATAAACAGGAAACATTAACTAAATATTTACAGACATTCTTTTTGCGAGTTTCGAGGGTAAGAGAATCATATCAGTGTACGGTCATGCCAAAAACACTCTCTTTGTTCAGTTAATTAACATTAAGATAAGCATCCTATAACAATTATCGGTATTGTTGTCCACATAAGCTCAACTTATCATTTGTAATCATGGCGAGGGGATACGTTAAGGTATAATTTATACTTACCGACCGGTGTTCATCCACATCACGACACATTCCCGTATCAAGGTATGCACGAGGGTTCATCTTACCGGTGAGTATACCGATTATCATCTGTTTGACCGTATATGATGTGAGATTCTCACTTATTTTGATTTGAAAACAAGCCCTATGTGATAGAATCACTTATTGATGAGGAACTTGATTTTCGATGCATGAGGGCACAGGAGCAAGTCCGTGAACAGGTCAGTACTTTCGTACAGCAGAGAGACGAACTTGACTCCCGGAAAGAATTTGTGATATTTTATCACTTATTTGTTTGGACATGTGATTGTTTATCACTTATTTGGTCGGATGCAATATGTACACGTATGTATAGTATCATGGGAGATCTAGACTTGCGTCCCCGTTATTTTTCGGTAAAAGATACAACCATGATACCCAGATGATAAGCAGCATAAAGACCGAATATCTCAGAACCTCGGCAATCTCTCAAACGAAATTTCGGTACTAAGACCATATGCCAATGAATGGTTCCCACCTGGTCTTCAGTCGATTTAAGTTTATATCACCCTGCACACTTTAAAATGATTGTGAGCCTACCGATACATCTTATATAGAGCTGCTTATCGCTTTTCATTTTTTTTTTATTTTAGGTTTAAAGAGGTTTAGACAGACCACTGATGTACTATCATTTTCTCTTTTTCTCGCCAGGAAACTCATTTTTGTTTTTCTATTGTTTTTGAGTTTTTGAAATTTTTCGATGTTTTTGGATTTTTCAAATATTGGATTTACTCCCCCTAAAATCAATAAACTAAGATAAACTTTAAAAGACACAAGGATATTTACAAAATCGATTTCCCGATGTTGGTTAACTCATGTTTTACCTCAAAGCCGTTTACCAAAATTAATTTTGAATCAGAAATGATTTAGCAAATTTTGGAAAATCAGTTGGCATGTCGGTAGGCGGTGCGGACCATGACAACATTGTCTGGCCAAAGAGTGCTGAACGAGATAATAATTCACAAAGCAGCTTAAATATCGACAAGTATAGGAGATATTAGAAATTTAAAAAAAAACCGTATCCTGCAACTGCATCGTGCATTGCAAGGAATCTGAGTGCTCTCCGAAACTGGATATCCACCCGGTGTGGATTTCAAAGTCGATTTTGTAGCTACGGAAATCCCTTCACAGCAACAAGATCATAAACCTCCGGGTCCGGCTGGTCTTCCACATTTCACCAGCGAAGGTCTTTGTCTTTCTCTTTCAGAAGTAGTGTGCGGTTGTTCAATCCAATCCAAGGCATCCGCACACCCGGTTGGTTTGTTCAACAAACACATTTTCTTCAATCACACCGCCAAGAAATGTACACTACACGTTCATTTTGTTGAGTTTGAACTTCAGACGTGCTGCAGGTGCGTACATTTTGATTTGAATCTATCCCGGGGACCCGATCAAAGCCTTGAACATTAACATTTTGAAATGATTTTCATTTTGTCGAAGCTTTTCAATCTCTTTCAACAGACATTTCTGTTTCCCTTTACTTTTTCTCTCCATCAAAGGCAGCAATTTCTTCTGTTGCCTATTTTGTGCAAGGATGCTCCACTATCAACAATCTTACGACTATCGAAAGTTCCTCCTGGAATATCCTACACACTCACTCAAAAATTAGTTGGAGAGAGGGACCCAAGCCTTTGTGGACTTGGGTCGTCCTTGATCATCAAGAAAAGTGATTTCAATCACTTGATGATTAGGAAAAAGAACCTGTGGTGCTTCCCCTGACTGAATTACCTGTTTTTGTTTCCAAGCTGTTTGTCCTTTACCAGTATTTGTAATAATTGTTTTAGCATTTACTGGTTTTACAGTTTTAGGTTTTGCTTGAACAGGTTTTTCTTCTTTGACCTCTGATTTTAAGGCCTTTTCAATTACCTTTTGATTCTTTTGTTTTAACTTCTTTTCCCTTTCTTTCAAGACACGTGGGTCTTGTTTCGGGGAAAATGATCGTTTTTGGTAATTGGTTTCTTGGGGAGCACTTGTTTTTGCCTTCAACTTTTGCAGGTATGGGCAGTATCTTACAATATGCCCAATTGTGCCACACTCAAAACACATTCTCCGCTCTACAAACCTCGGAGAAACATGTTGATGATCGGACGGAGAACCAGACAATGAACTTTGTGATCTAGACGTGCTTGGACCTAAATCACCTCCGTTGGTGTGTTGGGTGTAGTTATTCTGATCATTTCGTTTTAAAATTCTAACTTGTTTTACAAAATCAATGTTAGATTTATCCTGAAATGTTTCAAGTTTATCTGAACCCGTGGATCCAACAAAGTTCACTTTCGGTTCTCTTTTCTTAACAGGAGCTCTTTTGTTTTGCACCCATTGTTGTTGAACCTTAGGTGCTTGAACATTCTTGTTCTGAGCCTTCTTTCCCTGTACCTTACCTTTTCCGGAATTGACTTGTTGTTTTCGCTCAACTTGTAGTTTTTGGTTTCCGTATTGTTTTCTAATTAGTTCACACGGAATTGGATCACATTGAGTGACGGTAACTTTTCCACTTTTGTTCCCCAAAAACTTATCAGTGCATCCTTCAAAAATTTGCTCAATTAAATCTTGATTTACATTTTTAATTGGAAAATCTTTGTTAGAGTAGATTTTGCTATCTCCTTTGAGCGTGTACAACAAGTTACTCCCTTCAAAACTTGATACAATCGACTCCATTTCTTTTGACATTTCAGTCTTACTCGGTTTCACTGGTGGATCACACAGGATGTGATTTTCGATTGGAATATCTGTTGTAACCGAGTTAGACTGTTGGTTCACAATTTCATCAGATTCATCATCCGAAGAATCAGTATCCTCAACAACGGGAGGACTCTGTTCCTTAACACACGATGAATCTGTCACACTTTTCTCAGATTCTGATTGACCCGAGGATGATGTACCAGTTGTGAACCCGAGGCCTGCTACAAAGTCATCTAGACCGAGTGGCACAGTAGGTTCAAAACGGGGCATATCCTCGTCATCAGGCAATTTGGAGTAATTGTGATTCATTGGGGGAGGACATGATTTGAATCCCATACACTTCTTATCCCCCTTTTTCTTTTGAACATCAATAATGTGATCCAATACATAGCGGGAATTGGAATAACTTTCCAATTTCTGCTTGATTGTTTCACATTCACATCGAGCGGTTGCCAACTCTACCATCTGCTTTTCAATTGTGTCTATAAGATCATTGTTAGCATGTTGTTTTCGCAAAACAGCTTTTTGTAATTCTGAAACATCAAGTCTTAATGACGCAATTGTTGTTTTAAATTCCTTTTCATTTCTGGTTAAAAACACGTTAGCTTCAGTTGCTTTAGCAAGATCTACAATCAATTGTTGATTGTGTTTGTGTGTGATGTCAAACTGACTTTCCTTTTCTGCATATTTAACATTTAAACTATCACACTTTCCACAGCTAACTACAGTGGGTTCATCGACACATACCTGACCTGATGAACTGTCGACATTAGCCATAAAGGCTGAATGGAGAGAAGACGAAGAGTAAGCAGCTTGATCCATTAAATTAGATCTTCTTTCAGTTCCTGCTGCAGCTTCTTCCAAAAGCTCATCAATATTTGCATCGACTGACGCACTTGATGTCTCATCCACATGATCATTTCCTGAAGTCGAGGATTCTTCATCTGAGCTTTCACTATAACCAGAACTGTCTTCATCTTCAGAAGATGCAACACCATTGGTGGAAGATTCTCCACCACTGGCGTGCTTTAAATCCTTTACGACTTCAGCAAAACATGCTGTTCCACCATTTCCTCCTTCTCCAAGCTGAAGTGACCAATCACAACCCTCATCTATTTGAACCACTAGCCCCCGGTTGGCATTTGATGACCCTGCTTGGCCTTGGTTGTTGACAGGTATCAACGTACGAACATTGTTCCCGTTCTGGTTCTGCTGGTTGCCTTGATTTCTGAACGGATTTTGATTTCCATGCTGAGCTGGTCTTGTGCATTCCCTTTTGAAATGACCCCGTTCGCCACAGTTAAAGCACTTGACAGCTTTCTTGTCGAACCCATACTTGGTGTCTTTCTTGTGTTCCAAGTTGGTTCTTCCCGTCCTTTCCATAAACTCCTTTGCTCTTCGAATTGCACTAGCAAGAGCCCATTTGATATCCATCATTTCAAACTCTTCTTTATCCACTTGCTGATAATCTTCATTGGTTAGATTGATATTCCCAATCTGACCTGCGATCAATCCACTATAAGCACTGACCAAGGTATTCAACATCTCCATATGCTCCTTGGCTACTTCGACACTGACTTTGGAAAAGTTGGAAGTGTCTAGTCTGACTGTGTTAGGATTGGAAGTGGCTTGAAAGTTTGAAGAGCTTCCATAAAACCCTTGATGTTGTGGTTGTTGCTGCTGAGCTGTCGGTTGCACATTCGGTCCTGACTACATCATCGTGTATGCTGAAGGATCAAACTGATCTGTTGTCGAAGGTCCGGTGCTTGAGATGAAAGCTGTTTGAAGCTTCGCGTGTTGAGAAGCTGGTTTTTCTCCACTGATACCTCCTGCAATCCCAAAGTACATTTCTGGATTTTGAGGAGTTTGTGTTCTTTTTGCCTTCAGCTTTTCTTCTACATCCTTATTCTCCAATCTTTGAATTAATTCATAAACGGTGATTGTTTCTAAAACACTATTTTCTTTGAGAATTTCAAGATAACTGCTCCACTTTGCTGGTAAGCTATCAGCGAATCTCTTCACCAATTCTTATGGAGTGGCAGTGACTTTAAAAGCAAACATCTCGCTCAACAAGTGATGGAACCTTGTAGATAAGTCTGCCAAAGTCTCATTCTCCAAACACGTGAATCCTTCAAACTCTTTCTTCAGTAATTCTTGCTTGATCTTTCTAGATTGAGCATTTCCTTCACACCGTAACGTGAGCATATCCCACAAGCTTTTAGTAGTCGTGCAGTAAACAAACTGGTGGTAAATGTCTTTATGGAGAGCTTGTGTGAGAATCATGAATGCCTTCTTTTCTAACTCAAACTTCTTTTTATCTTCTTCAGACAAAGTGCTGTAAGTTTGTGGATTAGATCCTGCAACTTCCAACTCATTTTCAAAAGCTGTGAAGAAGCACATCCATAGATCTTGACCTTGTCCCTGAACATAAGTTCTCAGCCTTTCTTTCCACCATCCCCAATCATTGATGTGATTTAACTTTGGTGGTTTTGTGCTTGTACCAGTTTCACTGTCGTTCTGCATCATAGATTGAATGCTGTTGCTTTGATTTGTGACCAAAGCCCATTGATTTGCAGTTATCATTGCAGCTTGAGGTGGGGCAATAGCTCGCATCCATGCCGTTTTGTCGAAATCAGACGTAGATTGCGTAGATTGCATAGCTGATGATTGTGGAGTCGAAGTTATTTGAGTCCACGCGGTTGGATCCCACTGACCGTTTGTTCCCATTTTATGAAAATTAATATATTAAGTGAAAATTGATTTAAAATTTGAAAAATAAGTTTTCTCCTTTTAAAAATTTAATTTTCACAAACTATGTTAAAAACTCGAAGGATAAACAACCAGTCGAAGGATCAAGAATCGAAAGACCTGAAAAGCACAACCTGTTAAACGTAAACAAACAAGGATCGAAAGATCAACACCTGTTCGAAGGATCAACAGTGTTCGAAAGATCACTGTTGAGTGTCGAACAATGTTTTTCGAAAGATTCTCCAAACGAAGGATCCTTATCTTTCGAAAAAGGACTGTAGACCGAAAGATGAACACGAAAGATGACTTCGAAAGACTCCCCAATCTAAGGATCCTAGTCTTTCGAAAATGAGCAGAAGACCGAAAGATGTATGTTTCGAAAATATTCCTTGGAACGAAAGATAAGTCTCACACTTCGAAGGATGCTCGAATGATGACTATCTGTCGAACCTCCTTTGGTCGAAAGATGATCTTTCGACTTCGAAGGATATCTTTCGATCGGTTCTGACACAGTTGACAACGGGTGACAGGTTGGTGAAAAGTTGATGGGTTGGTGAGAACTTTCGGCAGAAAGTATGTTCAGACCATATCTTTCAGGTCTGAACATGCAGGTTTTCACCAACCGGGTAATGTCCAATATTTTTAATCAAAATACAACTTCCAACACACAAACACTTTGAAATATAAAAATTTTAAGATCAAAAGTGTAAAATACAAGAACACTTAAGATATCGGTTGAAGATAAGAAGAACAAACCCAGAAATATGAATATTTCTGCAAACCGACAACAATCCGAAACCCGATTTTAACAAGTTTTTCCAGAAAATATAAACTACAAACACCCGGAAAACACCTGAAAACACTCGGTTTTAACAAGGAGAAGAGCCAAAGCTCTGATACCACTTGTAGGTCCCTCTCGAGGATGAGATAAAACCTTATCCTTGTTATATCAAACACACTAGCGAGTGCGGAATCCAAGCTAGCATGCAACCGAGACTTTATACGAGAATAAGCACAAACACAACACACAACATTCAACGATTAACACCACTTGTATTAATGCGTATGAAAGGTTCGGTTACAAGTCCAATGTTCACAGATGTATTCTGCAAACTCTCAAAGTTCTCTCGTGTGTGTGCTCTCAACAGAATGCTCTCTCTGTTTCTCTTGCCTAATCTATCGAACTGAACACAACACATGGGTATATATACCCGACACAGCAGGTCTGGTCGAAGGATCAGACAGATTGATCGACAGATCATCTGTCGACCAGAAAGCCCATCGAAAGATCACATTCACCACGAAGGATGATATCCTTCGAGGTCTATCCTTCGTGGTCTATCTTTCGAGCTCATCATCGAAGGATATAAAACAATCCTTCGATGACACATCCTTCGACACAGCCAGCTTACAACATTTCTCTAACTGTTTGGTCAAGTCAAACCAGGAGGATGGTTGACTTGTTCAAACTTACATCAACCTTACATTAAAGACATCGTTTTGTATCATGACGAAATACAGACAAAGTACAGACACAAGTGCACCAACATGAACTTTGTATGCTGTTTCGCCCATTGATTAGGAATTAGTATGCTGTATTCTATTGATTGTTGTTTGCTGTTTTGAACTTTGTTTATTATATAGTTACCTCTGTTTGACACTTGTAGTTTTTATATAATTAGTTGTGTTAAAATTATTAACCATGTTTTTTATTTAAATTAACTAAATAAATATTTAGGTTTGAGAGTGTAAAAGCTTGTAATATTGGCAAAGGTCTGTTTAAATTATTAAAGCTCTGTTATTGTGAACAGATGTTTGAAAATAAAACAGTGGTTGATACATCTGTTGACTTTGGTCAACAGATGGATTAACTTTGTATGCTGTTTCGTCCATTGATTAGGAATTAGTATGCTGTATTTTATTGAATGTTGTTTGCTGTTTTGAACTTTGTTAATTATATAGTTACCTCTATTTAACACTTGTAGTTTTTATATAATCAGTTGTGTTAAAATTATTAACCATGTTTGTTATTTAAATTAACTAAATAAATATTTAGGTTTGAGAGTGTAAAAGCTTGTAATATTGGCAAAGGTCTGTTTAAATTATCAAAGCTCTGTTATTGTGAACAGATGTTTGAAAATAAAACAGTGGTTGATACATCTGTTGACTTTGGTCAACAGATGTTTGGAACTACTGTTGAGATAAAGCAGAGTGTTGTGGAGAAAACTGTGGTTGAAACCGCTGTTTGGTTAAAACGGTGGTTTAAAACCACTGTTGGGTTAAAATAGTGTTTTGTGGACGTTGAAGGGGATTGAAAAGACTGTTGGGTTAAAATATTGTTTTTTTGGAGAAGGAACATGCTTGAATGCAAATGTTATTTTGTTTACAAAAGATTAATAAATTGTATATTTTTGTATTTTTTATACTCTAAACTTTAAGTATTTAAGGTTGAAGTTGAAGTTGGGGAGATATGGTTGAATTTGATTTGAGCAATGAAGTTTTGAAATACCTCCAACATGTTGACAACTATAGTGATCCGAAAGGAACTTTATTTATCGGAAATACTGTTTCACTCATTGATTAGAAATTATTATGTTGTATTTTATTGAATGTTGTGTGCTGTTTTGAAGTTTGTTTGTTATATAGTTACCTCTGTTTGAGACTTTCATATTTTATATAATTAGTTGTCTTAAAATTATTAACGATCTTTATTATTTAAATTAATTTAATGAATATTTAGGTTTGAGAGTTTAAATGATGAAAGCTATGTTGTTGTGAACAGATGTTTGAAAATAAAATAGTAGTTGATACATCTATTGACTTTGGTCAACAGATGGAGGAAAACAGATGTTTGAAACCACAGTTGGGTTAAATGTATTTGTTGTGGAGAAAACTATGGTTGAAACTGTTGTTGGGTTAAAACGGTGGTTTAAAACCACTGTTGGGTTAAAATAGTGTTTTGTGGAGGTTGAAATATCATGTTTGAATGCAAATGTTATTTCGTTTACAAAAGATTAATAAATTGTATATTTTTGTATTTTTTATGCTCTAAACTTTAAGTATTTAATGACTGACTTATTTATTTATTTTATTTATAAGTCTATATAAATATAACTATATTCATCATTTATATTTGTTATGCTTGATTTTCTAAGAAACGACCCGTGTTTGCACACAGGTCTTATCGCTAGTGTAATTAAAATTCAAAACTTATTGTATTAAACTATGTGTTATTTTTTTTATATACACACATAATAATAATAATAATAATAATAATAATAATAATCTTATTATTATTATTTTGATACGTTTTTACATGGTTATTTACTTATTGATGCAAAATAGTATTAATTAATTGAATTGTTCATTACAAGAATATTAAAATGAACGAGCAAAACTAACTTTGTTAAATGATCTTTAGACTATGAATGAAGATGAATCTTTAATTTTGTTCGTTATTTATACTTATTATCTATAATAACATTTAGGGTATATCATCTTGTGAATAGTACACAAACTAGACAAACATAAGATATAAATTACAATACTGCCACAAGGCTTTATATATGAGTGAAAAGGAGTAATTAAGCGGTTTCTAGGTTTGTACGCCGAGAGGCCCCGGTTGGCATTCCGGTAGTGGTGACGAAAACCTTTTCTCACCTCCTCTCTATGACTCGCGAGACCACCGGCACCTCATCGCTTTTCTTCTCCAGCCAAATCCATCGACTTCAAGCCGGATAGTGAAATCTCATGGCAATTGGTTGTTTGCTGGCAACGAGAGGGAAAGTAACTGCTGGCATACCTTCGGCGACGGCGGCAATTGTCCGATTTGTCCTGCATGCCTCGTTTTCGGCTAGATCTGGTACATTCGAGGTCGATCTCTCGGGTCATCAAGTGGTTGTTGTAGCACTGAAGCAACTAACAAAGCAGTCCCTTGCCACAACTGGAGAACCTTAAGATGGTGATTGTTATGGTGATGGTGATGGTAGTCGGCAAAAAAGAGAGAGAGAGAGAGAGAGAGAGAGAAACACAGGATTTAGTATTTGAAACAATAGGGATAATGTGTTAGATGAGAAATTAAACTTTTTTCAAACAAGAGGAGTCAGAATTTAGCTCCATTAAAAAAGGAAATTAAGCAAGGAAAACAATTGCAGGAGAGGAGGGTTGAATTGTGAGAAAGAAAGGTTCCAGTTTGATATCTAAAAATTAAATGGCAAGAATTAATAGAGTTAATTGTTATTATTATTGAAGTAAATAAAAGGAAGCAATAATTTACCCATATTACATAAAAGGAAACAGTAATTTACCCATATCTTTTTTGTTAAAGGATAAAAAAACTAATAAATTAATATGATCCACAACTTATTTATCATTAATTCATTTATAGTCACATTTGAAAAGCCGAGTTTACTAAGAAAGTTCAAATATTTTTAACGTTTTGATTAGTAATAGTTTAAGAATCTTGTGTAAGTTTCAAATACAAATGACTTTTAACATATGAAACGACACTTAATATAAGTGACGAAGATTTTTTTTTTCATCTATATCGTGTATTTACCGTAGTAGAGTAATTATGTAATTACTCTACTGTTGTAAAAAACACATTTTTTTAATTTTTTTAGATTCGGAGACTATAAAACAAGTTTGACAAGATGGGAAAAAATTCAAAAAAAAAAAAATATTTATCCTCACTTCTCATGTTAAGCCCAATTTGTATGTTAAGACTCATTTATACCAGAACTTAACCGTAAGATGTTTAAACATTACTTATATCTAGAATAATAGAACATTATTAGAATTATTTAAATATGATACCACACGGTAATGCAGTTCTGAACTACACCGAATAGGTTATCTTACAGCAAAGAGTGACATATAGAGTTATTAGATTCATCAATCTTTGCTATAGATGTTATTTTGTTGTAGTTAAACAGGTTCCTGCACTATTTTGATGTAAACTGCTCTTTATCGTTTTCGTTCGTACCTAGATTGCCCACCGCAACGTACAAAAAAAGCTTATATAAAATGATATTAATTGATTAAAATCTCGCACACCTATATGTGTTTGGATCTACGAACATTTGTTTGTATGGGGTAGTTGATACGTGGTCGAAAATCGGTGCTTGTAATTGTTTAATTTGATGTTTTTACACAAGTTTTAATTTCAAATAGCCTACTTTTGATTAGATGCATGTTTTGCAGGTCTAGCAGAGTTTAAGGAGTTTTTTGGGAGCTTTACGGGTCACCGGAGTGAAAAACGAGCCACAGGGACGCGAAACGGGTCAACCGGACTCAAGAAATGGAAAAAACAGAAAGAAAGGGTTCTGGGCACCATCGTCGACGCCCACATGGGCCGTCGTCGACGGTTGGTACAAATGGCCGTCGCGTAAAAAGTCCGTAGACAAAGATTTTAGTCGTCGGCTATAAGTGAACAAATACGCACCGTCGCCGACGGGGCTTCAAGCCGTCGGCGACGGCTTCTCAATGATGATGACGCGAATTTTGGCTCTTTTGGCTTTGGGGAACGAATCAAAAGACATTGGGGCAATCAATTCGGGGAGTTACACATTCTTTGAGTTTGAAAAACATCTCTTGGAGCCTTTTATCCATCTTTTTTCATCACCAATCTACCAACCATCATCTCTACAACCCGAATCAACAACCGAATCATCACGATTTCCATTCGATAATCCTAATTCTATTCATCTTTCAATCCATCATCACCAATCATCCACAACCCTAACCATTCCCCCATTCATCCATCTTCAAGCTTCAAGATGACCCAATTCAAGTCTCAAGCATCCGTTGATCGTGCCTTTTCCACCATGAGCGACTAAATTCTTGGAGGTTTCACCCCGGTGTAGGTTTTTGTAAGTTCTTAGGGTTTAAACATTGTATTTGAGATTCGATTTGTGACAAGTTGTGATTTGATTTTGAAACTTATGATTATTGTCTTGCATTGGTATTGTATTCGTGAATTGTCGAGTGAAGATTACATTTGACTTTGCGAAATGTTTATGTGCAATTATGCCTTATCTAGGTTAGAGTTTACATGTTCTTGGTAACGAAGTGCATTGTGGTCCGTCACTCACGGCGTTGATAGCTCTTGGCACCTAAGCCTCGTAACACTAAATTTGTTAATCATATTTGCAATTGAATCGAATCTAAAACGTGTAGAAACCCTAGGACTTCAATCACCGAACCGGGTGTGAACCTTGTTTTCTTTATATTGTTCAAACAATCAATTTCATTTCTTGTAATTTGTTAATCATTAGTTGTTAATCAATTAAACCAATTCTTCTAGTTTAAATTCACATCTTTCAACAAAACAAAAATATAAAAATATATCATAGCAAGCTTCATAAGTTGTGACACATATTTGAATTCAATTAAATCCACTGGCAAACCACATACTCTTCGTGGTTCGACCCCTTGCTACCACTAACTATTTGTTAAAGGTGATTTGGAACTATAAATATTATCTTTGACCGGAGCGCGACATTCCGATCAAATTTTGGCGCCGTTGCCGGGGAGCTAGTGCGCTTAGTATTTCATTGCTTGTTCGATTTTAGTTTAGTTTTTCTTTCTTGTATATTCGTGATTTTACTTTCGGTGGTCGAGCTTGTTTGTGCAGGTATATGTTTTGCAGGTACCATCTTTCAATATGAATTGGGTAGATGATGATCCGTGTGAGTGTTGTGGAAGCGGAGAGCATTATTTAGAAGATTGCTCTGTTTTCCACGAAAAAGTTCAAGCCAACAAGGACCGGGAAGACTACCTCAGCGGATTATATGAGTATAGGAGGGCGGATTATGAAGATTTCAATGGTCCATCCTCATATTATCCATACGATAATCCACCACCACCACATTATCAAGAGTACTACTATGAACCCGAATTGCCACATTTCTCAAGTTACCGGGAGGTGTATGATGATTATTATAATGAATACCCTCAACCGGCATATGAGGAACCTCAAGACTCAATAAATTCCAAGCTCGATGCCATCATGAATGCCATTACCACTTCAAATCAAGAGATTAAGAAGGAATTTAAGGCGAGAGACGAAGCTCATGAAGCCTTGGCAAAGAAAGTGAGTCAACTCGCCGAAGAATTGGCTCAACTTAGACGAGATCAAGAGGTGTTGGCTAGTGATACAATGGTGAATGGTGATGTGGTGGAAGAGGTTATGGAACTTCCGGAGCAAGTAATTGAATGTTTGAACCGAGCGGAAGACATGACATCGCAAGACGAATCGGATACGAAAGAAGCCCACATTCATGCCTATCCTTCTCCCATACTTATCACTCTAACCAACAAAGTTGGGGATGAGGGTTCGGGTATAAGGATTCAAAGGGTAGCGTTGCAAGACATTGGCTGGTTTTGTAAGAAGCGACCCCGTAGTTGTACATTACGCATGCCGAATAGAAGAAAAAGAGAGTGGATTTGGCATGCCAACTACTGAGCGTATGTTGGAAACTCGGTAGGTAAATGTGCACTTCGACCACCATGAGAAGCAAATCAGGTATGATTGTTGTAGAGTTTGTATTATTTTCGTTTTATTTTATTTTCTTAGTTAAATGAACGTTGTGGGTGTGTTCCCTATATAACCCTCACGAGACCTACTCGTCCTCCCGAGCTATCGGGAGGTTTAAAAGGGCTTGTTGCATAAGCTAAATGCAACTGTGATTCCTACGAAAGTGAGTTAGGTTTGTTGTTATTGTAAATTATTTTTCCACATAAATCAAAGTGAAATAACGTATGGCTTGGTAATGTTTTCATAAAAGTGGTAGAACTAGGTAACTAACAAATTTTGATGGTTGTGAGAAGCATGCTTCTACACAAGGGTTAAGATTTGTAGGTACATTATGTTCGTGGGACGACCGCTTTCTTGAAGAGAAGAAGAGCACACGAGGAATGAGCTCAAAAATCAGGTGCATACGTTTCTTTTTACTTTTGATTCTGAGATTAGTAATAAGTGGATTGTATTTGTATATTATTTTTCAGGGTGAAATTTTTGGGAAGTTAGCCGTGTCACATCCCTTGTGCGTTTTTAAAACTCTAGTTCTTACACATTGAGGACAATGTTTACCTCAAGTGTGGGGATGGGGGAGTAGTAAAAGTTTTCGATTTTGACCCGTTCATTTAAATACTACACATTGAGGACAATGTTTACCTCAAGTGTGGGGATGGGGGAAAATTTCAAAAAATTTTCAAAAATGTCTTGTTTCAAAAGCGATCTTAAAGCACAAGTAACTAAGTCAACGAGGGATGTTACAACCCATTTGGTCTTTTGTCATGGTCAAGTTCAAATTAATAATATGACGGGTATTTAGCGGGTGGTTATTTGGGAATAATCCGCTTAAGAAACTAGCATTTTATGCATATCACATACCATACCCTTATACGTGAGTTTTTGAGCCACTTTTATATCATAGATTTACATATACATGTTTCTTTGTTTGAGTGGACCATTAGTCGCGTATTGTAGAACTTGCAACTTTGGATACGTTCGAGACCATAGACCGAATACAAGCACGAGAATGATTAAGGAATTAGGTAAACCTTTTCCATTTTACACCATTTTTATATCCTTACCAAAAAATTATCCCCTAGTAGCCAATTTTGAGCCTAATCCTTTCATTTGACCACCCTATAGCCCATAACCTTAAACCTTTTTCTTTTAAACCCGTGTGATGAAAATTCGATTATAGGAGTCGAGTTGTATAGTTGTATTTGTTTATTTTGCATAATAAAAAAAATCAGAAAATGTTATGATAAAAAAATTGGAAATCGTTGAGAAAAACACAAAAAGATGTGTTAGTAGTGGTTGAATAAAAGGCGAAAGTTGTTGCCTCATAGTTGATGTTTATAGTTAGTTTTGTTTAATTTAGTGGTTTGTAATAAAAATCGAATTTTCATCGCCTTAGCCACTTAAAATATCCTAATTCCTACCCTTAGCCTAGCCCCGTTACAACCCTTACAAAGACCTTATGACTTGTGCTTAGTATTCGTGATCGGTGGTGGAGAATGATTGAGTTGCAAGCCTATGCGGGTACGTGTTCTAATCGGTTTTGAGTGATTATTCTTTGAAGTGCTAATACATTATAAACATTAGCTATTTTATAAACCGGGTGGAGAGAACATTGTGAGGGATGTGTATGAATTGTTGGTTTCGCGGGCGGGTTAATCTTGGATAACCATTGTTATATGTGATTATTCACTTAACCGTTAAATATGTTAAAAATTGTAAAGAGTTTGAACTTTAATATGACAATAGACCTTAACCTTCGTCTCGGGAATGGGGAGTGTATTCGTTGTTCGACCCACGTGAAAGTGAAAAACAGATTTGCTTGAGGGCAAGAAAAAGACAAGTGTGGGGATGTGATACGTGGTCGAAAACCGGTGCTTGTAATTGTTTAATTTGATGTTTTTACACAAGTTTTAATTTCGAATCGCCTACTTTTGATTAGATGCATGTTTTGCAGGTCTAGCAGAGTTTAAGGAGCTTTTCGGGAGATTTACGGGTCACCGGAGTGAAAAACGAGCCACAGGGACGCGAAACGGGTCAACCGGACTCAAGAAATGGAAAAAACAGAAAGAAAGGGTTCTGCGCACCGTCGCCGACGCCCACATGGGCCGTCGCCGACGGTTGTTGCAAATGGTCGTCGCGTGAAAAGTCCGTAGACAGAGATTTTAGCCGTCGGCTATAAGTGAACAAATACGCACCGTCGCCGACGGGGCTTCAAGCCGTCGGCGACGGCTTCTCAATGATGATGACGCGAATTTTGGCTCTTTTGGCTTTGGGGAACGAATCAAAAGACATTGGTGCAATCAATTCGGGGAGTTACACATTCTTTGAGTTTGAAAAACATCTCTTGGAGCCTTTTATCCATCTTTTTTCATCACCAATCTACCAACCATCAGCTCTACAACCCGAATCAACAACCGAATCATCACGATTTCCATTCGATAACCCTAATTCTATTCATCTTTCAATCCATCATCACCAATCATCCACAACCCTAACCATTCCCCCATTCATCCATCTTCAAGAAGACCCAATTCAAGTCTCAAGCATCCGTTGATCGTGCCTTTTCCACCATGAGCCGCTAAATTCTTGGAGGTTTCACCCCGGTGTAGGTTTTTGTAAGTTCTTAGGGATTAAACATTGTATTTGAGATTCGATTTGTGACAAGTTGTGATTTGATTTTCAAACTTATGATAATTGTCTTGCATTGGTATTGTATTCGTGAATTGTCGAGTGAAGATTAAATTTGACTTTGCGAAATGTTTATGTGCAATTATGCCTTATCTAGGTTAGAGTTTACATGTTCTTGGTAACGAAGTGCATTGTGGTCCGTCACTCACGACGTTGATAGCTCTTGGCACCTTAGCCTCGTAACACTAAATTTGTTAATCATATTTGCAATTGAATCGAATCTAAAACGTGTAGAAACCCTAGGACTTCAATCACCGAACCGGGTGTGAACCTTGTTTTCTTTATATTGTTCAAACAATCAATTTCATTTCTTGCAATTTGTTAATCATTAGTTGTTAATCAATTAAACCAATTCTTCTAGTTTAAATTCACATCTTTCAACAAAACAAAAACACAAAAGTATATCATAGCAAGCTTCATAAGTTGTGACACATATTTCAATTCAATTAAATCCACTCGCAAACCACATACTCTTCGTGGTTCGACCCCTTGCTACCACTAACTATTTGTTAAGGGTAATTTGGGACTATAAATATTATCTTTGACCGGTGCGCGACATTCCGATCAGTTGTTTGTTTTCGGTTGCAGTACCAAGTGTCGGTACTGTATCCGATATCGTAAAGAAATGAATTGATACCCACTGGATTTCCGGCACGAAGCGCCGAGGAATTTTACTAGTTAATACATTAGACGTGTTTATACTTGTTTCGGGGTATCAAAGTTTAATGCAATGTTTTATTGACATTTTCAGCAAACATTGTATACAAAGAAATGCTACAAATTTATGAATTATTTATATATTTATAGATTTATGAATTTTAATCGTAATTGCAACTATAATCATTATTAATTTTTATTTATTTAATTTTATAGGTTATTTTATTTATACCATTTATTTATAAATTTATTAGTTATATATTTAAAATTTACAACCTGTGTATTAAATAGAGATGATAGTTTGACGAATAAAATAACCAATGTTGTATACAAAAAATATATTTAGAGATTTATAAATTACTTTTCAATATTAGATTTATAACTATTAATTCTAATTACAATGTTGTATTATATTTAGTCAACGTTCTATGTAGTTTCGCTTAAAACCTATATTTATAAAAGATATTAGTTCAGCCCGTCTTTTACATGGCTAACTAACCTAACCTAGTGTTATCATATATAATGGCAATATATTAAGACATGTTGGTTGGTTTTAGTAATTAAACCTGTTCTTTATATGTCTGTGATTAAGGGCTAGGATTAGTTCACACAATCCACTAGTGAACGATCACAGACTGCCTGAATATGTTTGTGATAACCGACAGAACAAAGCAAGAAGGTAAACAAAATAAAAAAGGTAATAAAAAGGGTCATCACTAATTACAAACAGAATGTCAATTGACACCCTAACCCGGGAAGACCGACAATGACTGAAAGAATACCATCCAAGGATCTGGTCACATTTCATGAGTCTCTGTTGCTGACGGAACCATCGTCGGTAACCTGTCGAGAATGTTAGCAGGGGCGGCTCATATGGTGTGCGGGGAGGACTTCCGCACAAGGCCTGTGATTTCGAGGGGCACGAGATTTAAAAAAAAAATCGATATATATATGTTATTTAAAAAAAATTTGTAAACACATGCCAATCTAATATAGAGGCCCATTGTTAAATACATTTTTATGCTTTATAATTTACCCAACTTAACATTAGGTTTATTGGGCCCAACCCAATACTAATATAATTTTAAAAAATAAAAAAACACTGAAACGCTGGAAATTGAAAGGGCGATTGAAGTATTGAACAAACATCAGATGCCTTATCCCCTGGAAAGAAGACGATTGAAGTATTGAAAGAACACTGAAGGGCCGGCGAACAATCGAACATCATCATCATATTTATAATTCAATCATAAGTCAGAACATAACATCAGGTTCGTTTGTTAAAGCATATGGGCACATTTTTCGAGACGCCACTGAATGTTAGTATACAATTTTATTTTAAAATCTTTGTTCATGTTGTTTTGTCGTTTGTCGGTGTAAGGACTAGTCGCGACGAATTGTCTGTCTATGATAACATCTATTAATAGCAACATAAGCTCAATGGTAACTGTTTTGGTCAAAAATTACCGAAGCAATTAATGATCAAATTAGTAATGTGAGGTAGTGTGCTAGAAAGTGTATAGAAAATATGCTTGTTGAGTTATTTAGAAAATCAGTATTCAGGATACGGCTCAGGATATTGAGCTGTATCTGTGATCAAACTATGAGCAAAAGTAAAGTAAATGACACGAGATGTACGAGGAAAGCCCTTGATCAATCTAGATCGCCGGCATAAAACCTCGGGAGCTGACAATCGCAGCTGCCTTGTTCTTCTTATTACTTCAAACGTCAGGATACAGTGCAGGATATAGACCAGATCGCTAAGTGTTACAATGCCTTTGTATGGAAGTGAGAATTGCTCGAGAGCAAGTGTTAGAGTGTTGCAAGTGTGAATGTGATGTCCTATTCGATCTGGTATACCCACCTATTTATAGTTACAAATTAGAAACTAAAATTCCTATAAATATGGGATGCTCCCGAATATTCCATAAGTAGCCGTTTGGAGCCAAACAAAGCGGACTTAACGTCTTTCTTCGAACAACTTGGACCGAGTCTTTCGCTGAATGAGTCTTCGTGAACGTTGATAGCTTCTAACCCACATACCCGCACATAATCCGTTAGTAATCCTGAGGATACCATTCAGGATGTTACCAATATCCTGAATCAGCACCCCGGATATAAACAGATACTATGTAACCAAGATATACATCAAGATATTTTCCAGGATATGGGCTCAGAATTTCACCCATAACAATTGTCCCCAAAAATGTTACCGTTTGATATCCTGCACTAACGGTTACATTTTTCACGGTGGCCGAGGTAATTAATAGATAAGACTAATGATGTGACCGTTTTCAACTACCCAGCCTATATTTACTCATCATGCCCTATATCTTCTCATCCTCATCTCCTTTTTTAATCATAATCGACAAGGAAAAAGGTAATATTCTCTCCCTCATCTTCATATTCATCTTTATCATCTTTCCCCGGCGAAAATTCAGGCGACCAAATTGTTTTGGTTAAAAATTCTGTTTATGATATGCAACCAAACTCTTTGTTTCGGGGAATGATGCTTAAAATATGTAATAGTGATGAGGATCACTTCAAGGTAAATTGCACTAACAACACAAGGATTTATATGGGGAAAAAGCCCTTGATCAAGAATTGATCTCCGGCACAAAAAACCCCGGGTGATGGAAACTACCGATCACCAAGCTCAAATAAATGATTAAATGTTTACAACTTCGGATAGTAACAAGCTAGGTACAAGGATCACTATCGTGAAATGTGTATAAGTGAGTGAAAATGAATGTGTTTTCATCGAGAGCTTCAAGTGTGCGATTATACGAGTGTGTGTGTAGCTGCAAAAAATGGCTAAGTGTTTTCTACTAGCTCGTTACTCCTTTTTAAAATAGAAATAATCTACTCTAACTAACTATCCGACTTTCGTGCCATGCCTCCACGTTCTCCACAACGTCTATTTTTGGTCAAGCACGTGCAGAATAGTTTAGGAATATTCTCCAGGAATGTCGCCAAGACTTGGTCAAGCTTGTTATACCTGCGAGATGCTACAAAACATAAGTTAACAATCGTCAGTACGAGGATCCTTAAAGTGATCTATGATCCTGATCCTGAAGCTCCTCTGAGGATCACCACCTGTCACAGAAGTAAGGATCACTAATTAGGATAATGAATAAGGATCACTAATTGTTAGAAAATCCTCCCCTAACAATTGCCCCCAAAATATAAGGAGTAATTTGTAAATTTAGCGAGTTATATTTTCTTGATCTTATCCGCAACTAATTAACGGATATATAGCCGTTAAAATAGAACTAGCCGTTGCGATGATGATGTCACGGAAGTGACAATCCTGCAGAATCATAATTATAAATAGAGATATAGATAGGATCATTATGCATTCAAATTCGAAAGAAACTCCCTTTAAATTCTCAGTCGACGATCAACCAGGTATTTCTTTCTCCTCTTTCTTCTTCTCTTACTCTGTTTTCCTTTCTCTATCTCCGTTACTTCGAAAATGTTGCTCCGAAGTTCACCGGCCAAGGATCACCCAAAGAACAGTCCTCCGAAAAGCCAGGGGATTATTGAAGACTCCATTAAAGAACGCTGTTTCTTCAATGATGCTCAGATAGATAGGATCCGCCACTGCTTCCCAGCGAACACCGAATTTAGGCCTTTTGATCCCAATGCCTTGAGCGATCATATCTCCGATAAGTGGGTTGCTTTCCCCGTCACTCCTTTCACCATAGGCTATACATATCCTTTTCCAGCCTTCACCCAATCTTTCTTTTCCCTAACCGGCATCTCTTATATCCAAGCCATGCCGATGATTTGGAGGGTTTTGTACACCCTTGAAAGGATCATCGATCAGGAGAGAATAGATCTAGGAATGGCAGAGCTGGGAGAACTGTATGATCTTACCACCTTTGGCTCTCACCGTTATTTGTTTAAACGGAAACCCGGCGAGGAACACCCGATCTTCAAAGCCACCAAGAATGATGCTAATTGGAAGCGGCGTTTCTTTTTTGTCAAGAGAGATTCCATTGAGGATGGAAAGGATCTTCCTAAAAAATGGACTACCCATGGTAGGATGGAGGATCCTGAGAAGGATCACCAGGAACTTTCTTTTGATGTAAGGATAACTCATATTTTTGCTTTCTTTTTATGCAGTTATCACCGTCTCACACCTCAAACTGTCCCCTGCTGCTAAGGAAAGGCTCCTTGCCTTCAAGAAACTTGACCCTGAGACAAGAACTTTCAAGACAACAACCCAAGATTCACAGGAGGTATCCTCAGGCTCTGTCACAATGTCAAGTAAGTATCCTTGTCTAAAATTTAAATAAATAGTGAAATATGAATTAATAAAAGATACTTATCTTATTCTGATTGTGTAGGTGCTGGAAAATCCACCAAATCTGCTTCCAAGTTCAATGTTGCTGATCTCACCATTGTCAGATCCTCAAAGAGAAAAGCTCCTACCAGTCCGACAGCTTCGGTCCCTAAGGCACCCCTCAAAGGGAAGGCAATCAAAAAGAGAAAAGCCTCTGAAGCTGGGGATCTGCAGGGTCTGCCTCTGATCCGTCATCAATTCCTTGAGTACTTTAATGAGGTGAGGATCACTGACTTTGCTCGTATATCCTGTTGACATATCCTGCTGGTATATCCTGCTGACTACATGATCCTGACCTTATTCTTTTTGCAGAAATTCGCAGAGATTGAGGACTATGTGGGCCACGTTGAGGATCAGGATAGGAAGATTGCCGATCTCCAGCAGGTTGCGGTGTTAAAGGATCTCACAATTGCTGATCTTCAGAAAGAAGTTCGGGATACCAAACAGCAGATGGCCAAGGTGCTGGTCAATGTTGATTATGAGAAGAGTGAGATCACCGAAGATGCCAAAATCTCTGCCGCCATTACAATGTACAAGACCAAGCTTCAAATGGCCTTGGAAGCTCAGGATCCTGGTTTTGACAAGAGCACCTGGGATATTGAAGGTTGGAAGGCAAGGCTTGCTGAACTGGACGATGAAGAGGCTGAGGAGGTTGAAGAGATCCTGACAATTGAAGCTGGAGGCAAAGGTGAAGGTGGTGAAACAAGTGGAGCTGGAGGTGACAATGCAGCGAAGGTTTAGGCTGCAGGATTGGGCGATGAAGGACATTTCTAGACGCAGCCGGAGCCCAATTTTCTAAGTTTGATAGTTTGTTGGTTATGGTGTTTTTTGTTGAACAATGATGGGTTGTACTTGAACAGTAGGTTTTAGGATTAAGGATCATGTATGATCCTGTGAACAATAGGCAGGATAATGGGTGGTGGATGGATCCTCTGTTTGGGGGATGAAGCCACTCGTTATCCTTTCGTCTTTTATTTTCTGCACTACAAAGACCCGTAAACAATGGACACCCTTTGCCAACCCATGTGGACGGGCCACATTTTGCTGGTAGAAATGTGGGTTGGCAATTTTGACAACCTTAAGGGGTTAGTCTTTTTGTTAATAAATAAAAACTTAACCTTTTGTCGCTTATCTCGTATTGTTATCCTTTATAATGTCTTACTTTCCAACTGTTGTAATATTTATTTTGTTCATACTTATCAAGCCTTAAAAAATCAAAAAAGATATACAGAAAGCTTAGGAGATGATCAAGGATCACATATCCCATAACCGATAAGTTCTAAAAAGTGATATGGTTTAAGAATCATAAGTTCAGTTGTCAAATATAAGGGTTGTTCAAATAAATAATGAATAGAATTAAAAATGGTTAAGGATCATACCTGAGGATCCAAGTTAGGATCCTAACCTTAATAAGGATAACTATAAGATAAACCTTAGATTAAAGTAAGGATCGAGGATCCCTAGTCGCCTATCTTCAAGAACCTGAAATAGAGCATAACTTGGGACTAAGCCAATATGAATTAGCAACTGGGGACAAGCCCAAGGATAACTGGGGACAAGCCCAAGGATCGTATGTAAACTGGAGTATGGCCCTAACTGGCGACTATCCAAACTTAGTGACATGAAAATGCCAAAACCTTAGCTAACGTGAAGACGTTAGAAAACCTTAGCTAACGTGAAAACGTTAGAACCTTATGAACGGATGTATGGTACGTCTACCATTATACGTAGGATCCTAAGCATAGCCAGAACAATGGAATTATCAGCCCCTAAAACGAGTACTGGTCCCAAAGCCTTGAACTACACCAGGATCATCGTGCGCTACAGGCGGAACTGGGGTCAAGCCCAAATAACTGAGGTTAAACCCAAGGAACGGATTGCTTCAGCAGATAACCAATGTTAAGCTAAGGATACCTGAACTTTCAAAACTTAAACTCACATGAGAGATGGATAAAGGATACATGATCCTTATCCTTATATGAGAAAATAAAGAAACGAAATAGTTCAAGTTTAGGATATTACCTAAGTAAGGATCACCAATACTTCGAGGATCCTTTAAGGATATCCCAATCGTGAGGATCATCTGTGCCATGAGGATCCTGCTCACATGAAATATTTCTTCAAGTGGACAGCATTCCAAGCTCTTGGTAGCAAATCACCTTCCATGGTCAGCAATCTATATGCCCCCTTTCCTGCTTCAGCTTCAATCAAATAAGGGCCTTCCCATTTTGGAGCTAACTTCCCATCAGCAGGATTGGTGGTATTCTGAAATGCTTTCCTTAATACCATGTCTCCAACTTGAAACCTCCTGATCCTGACATTTTTGTTGTAAGCACCAGCCATTCTTTGCTGATAACTGGCCATCCTTATCCTAGCCATATCCCTTATTTCTTCAATAGTATCCAGGTCTTGAGCCAAGTTTTCATTATTCTTCTCAGGATCACGAGTACTTGTTCTAGCAGTTGGAACCACCATTTCTGTTGGGATCACTAATTCTGCCCCAAACACCAAAGAGAATGGTGTTTGACCAGTTGCATTCTTAGGGGTTGTCCTGTCAGCCCAAAGCACATAAGGTAGTTCTTCTGCCCAATTCCCTTTCTTGGATCCAAGCTTCTTCTTCAAATTGTTGATGATGATCTTGTTGGATGATTCTGCTTGGCCATTAGCTTGTGGGTGGACTGGTGTTGATGTTATCATCTTAATCCCCCAGCTGTCACAAAAGTTAGTGGTTCTGCCCCCAATAAATTGGGAACCATTATCACATATAATCTCAGAAGGAATTCCAAATCTAATTATAATATTTCTTTTAATGAAGGATATAACTTCCTTTTCTCTGACTTGGGCAAAAGCTTCAGCCTCTATCCACTTGGAGAAGTAATCAGTCATAGCTAGCATGAATACTTTTCCACCAAGTGCCTTAGGGAGCTTACCAACTATATCCATACCCCATCTCATAAATGGCCAAGAGGAGGATATAGGATGCAATAATTCAGCTGGTTGATGAAGGATATTGCTGTGTCTCTGGCAAGGATCACATCTTCTGGCATATTCCACAGCATCTTTCTTCATGGTTGGCCAGTAGTATCCTGTCCTCAGGATCCTTGAGAATAATGCCCTGCCCCCAGTGTGGTTTCCACAATCTCCTTCATGGAAGTCTTTTAAAACTTCTTGAACTTCAGGATCCTCAATGCATCTCAAGTATGGTCCTGCAAGAGATCGTCTATACAACATATTATTCATAATTGTGAATTGAGATACCTTAGATTTGAAAGCCCTAGGGTTTTCTCCTGTAGGAATCTCTCCATGTTGTAAATATCTCATAATTGGTGAGATCCATGATCCTGATCCTGAATGGGATTGAGTATCCTCACAAGGGACAATTGCAGAATCATTTCCTATCTCCATAGCCTCGTGATCCTCGATAGCCGGGGTCAGGATATGGATAATAGGAATCCTGATATCCTCCGGGATCTTCAAGGATGATCCTAAATTAGCCAATGCATCAGCTTCTGTATTTTCTTCCCTTGGTACCTGTGACAAACTAAAGGAAACAAAAGAGAGAGCCAAACTTTTGACTATCTCCAAATACTTGGTTAGCTTTTCACCTTTAACAGCATATGATCCATTAAAGTGGTTTGTAATCAACAAAGAATCTACATGTACCTCAAGATACCTGATCCCCATATGCTTTGCAATTTGCAAACCAGCAATTAAGGCTTCATATTCAGCCTCATTGTTAGTGGTTTGGAACTCACAAGCTATAGAATGGGGTATTATGTCCCCCTGTGGCGATTTTAGTAGTATTCCAAGCCCTGTGCCTTTGACATTTGAGGATCCATCAGTATAAAGTATCCAAGGATCCTTGGTCTCTTCTAGCTGCTGGACTTCTAGCTCAGCTTCTTCTTGTAAATCACTACTGAAATCAGCCACAAAGTCAGCTAATGCTTGGGATTTGATGGCTGTCCTAGGCTCATATCTTATATCATATGCACTCAGCTTCACTGCCCACTTAGCCATCCTTCCTGACATCTCTGGTTTCCTGAGGACATTCTTAATTGGAAAATTAGTTTTAACAATGATAACATGAGTTTCAAAATAATGTCTTAACTTGGTAGATGCCATAATTAATGCAAGAATAAGCTTTTCAAGGTGTGAGTACCTGGATTCGGCATCAAGTAAACTTTTACTTACATAATAGACAGGATGTTGTGTACCTTCATGATCCTTAACAAGGACCGCACTTACTGCTTTTGAGGATACTGCAAGATACAAGGATAACACATCACCTTTTTCTGGTTTCATCAAAGCCGGGGCCGAGGATAGGTAATCTTTGAGGGCTTTTAAAGCATTTTCATGCTTCTCCGTCCACTCAAATTTCTTGTTCTTCCTTAGGATATCATAGAATTCTTTACACTTCTCGGAGGATTTGGATATAAATCTATTCAAGGCTGCTATCCTGCCTGTTAGCCTTTGAACATCCTTAGCATTGGCCGGAGATTTGATGTTCACTATTGCTTTGATTTGTTCCGGGCTAGCTTCAATGCCTCTCTTTGTCACCATATATCCTAAGAATTTACCTGCTTTAACACCAAAGTGACATTTTGAAGGATTAAGTTTCATGTTATATTTGTCAAGGATATCGAATGCTTCCTCCAAGTCTCTTAGGTGATCCTCGGCTTTTAAGGATTTTACCACCATATCATCTATGTAAACCTCCATAGTTTGTCCAATCTGATCCTTGAACATCATATTCACCAGCTTTTGATATGTTGCACCTGCATTTCTTAATCCGAACGGCATAGCAATATAGCAGTATATACCAGTTGGAGTCATGAAGGCTGTATCCTCTTGGTCGGATGGTTCCATTTGGATTTGTTGAAATCCAGATGAAGCATCCATAAAAGTTAACAGTTCATGACCCGCAGTTGCATCCACCATGGAGTCAATGTGGGGTAAAGGGAAAGGATCCTTGGGACATGCCTTATTTAAATCGGTAAAATCGACACATACCCTCCACTTTCCGTTTTTCTTTTGAACAACAACCACATTGGCCAACCATCTTGGATACTTGACCTCTCTAATCATACCTGCCCGGAGCAATTTCTCTACCTCTTCTTGGATAATGACATTCCTTTCCGGTGCAAACTTTCTTCTCCTTTGATGGATTGGTTTGAAGGATCTGTCAATGCCGAGTTTATGAGTGATAACATCTTTGGATATACCAGTCATGTCTTCGTGTTTCCATGCAAAGGTAGTCTTTCTCCTTTTGAGGAAGGATACGAGGTCTTCTTTCATTTCGCCAAGGATCCCTGATCCGATATAGATTTTGGATTCAGGATCATCAGGATCCATGAGGATTTCTACCACATCCTGCTCTCTGGCCTCCAAGACATTCCTTGGAGGATACCTTGATTGCTATTGCTCCCTTGACTTCGAGGCTGGTTTCATCGATGAAGTGTAGCAATTCTTAGCCTCCTGCTGATCACTATCAATCTTTACTATTCCCCAAGGACTAGGGAGCTTCACACATTGATGGTAAGTAGATGGGACTGCTTTCATATCGTGTATCCAGGGCCTGCCAAGGATAACATTACAACAAGACAAACAGTCAATAACACAAAATTTTTGATAAGAGTGTAAGCCTTCAATATATATTGGGAGTTTAATGTCCCCCAGGGTGTTCTTAGTTTCGCCACTAAATCCCACGAGCACGGAGGATCTTGGTATGATCTCTGATTCAGGGATACCCATCTTCTTTAGAACATCAAGCTGGATAATGTTCACTGAACTTCCTCCGTCTATAAGGATCCTGCGAACAAAATGGTTAGATATGAAAAGAGTAATAACTAAACCATCGTGATGAGGATCCTGGATATCAACACGATCCTCTTCATCAAAGGTTATGACTTTTCCTTCGGAGACACTCGATGTTCGAACTGGTCTTTCTCCATTATCCATTTTAGTTTCCTTTGCATGCCTTTTAGCTGCTGAGAAGGATGTGCCACAAATGTCGGATCCTCCAGAAATAAAGTTTATCACTTGTGCATCTGCTGGTGGAGCTGGAGCCTTCTCGGGGATCCTTTCAGGATCCTGAGTCCTTGACTTTTTTCTTCCCAACAACTCTTTTAGATGCCCCTTGCTCAACAAGTATCCAATTTCCTTTCTTAATGCAATGCATTCTTCTGTGAGGTGCCCAAAATCTTCATGATATGCACCCCACTTTGATTTATCCTTAGTTGCAGCCGGCCTATCATTCTTTCTCGGCCATCTAGCTTTATCACCTAGGTTCTGCATAGCAAGGATTAGTTCATTGTTATCAACACTAAAACAATATTCAGAAATTGGAGGATAATCCTCATCATCCTCTTCTTGATCAACAGAGTGCACGTTCTGATTATCAGATCTGTTGTAGGATCTGAATTTGTTGTTCCTGAATGAGGATCCTTGCTTATCCTGCTTTGAGGATCCTGCTAACCTCTCCTGGATCCTCTTGTCATCCTCTAGCCGAATGAACCTAAGTGCTCGGGTTCTTACCTCATCTAAGTTCCTGCATGGTGTCATAACAAGATCATCATAGAAAGACGAATCCCTAAGCAATCCCATTTTGAAGGCCTCAACAGCCGTAGCTATATCTAAGTTGGGAATGTCTAAGGATTCTTTACTGAATTTGGTAATGTAATCCCTTAATGATTCATTATGACCCTGGGTTATCCTATATAAATCGCTAGTTAATCGTTCAAATTTTCTACTACAAGAAAACTGATTATTAAACAAGTTAACTAGGTTAGCAAATGAGGTAATAGAATAGGGAGGAAGACTTAGCAGCCATTTGAGAGCTGATCCAGTAAGAGTGGATCCGAATCCTTTGCACAGGCATGCTTCCTTTAACCTTTCTGGAATTGGATTGATTTCCATCCTCTCCCTGTATTGTGCTATGTGTTCTTCAGGATCCGTTGAACCATCATACAACTTCATTGTTGGCACATGGAACCTCTTGGGTATCTCAGCATCACAGATTGGTGGTGCAAAACGAGATATCTTGTGGCTCCCATCTGCAATCTCTGGGATAGGTTTAACTACTCCCGGAACACTTGATATCATATCCTTTAGCTTTTGCAATTCTCTAGCCATGGCATGATTGATACCTGGATCCTGCATAAGACCATGGTTAGTAGTATGAGAATTATTAAAAGTGTTACCTCCCATTGGATTCAAATTAGGAAGAATGGATGTTAATCCATATTGTTGAGGCTCTGGAATGATCGAGGGACCAGTAGAGGCATTGGTCTGCATCGGAATAAAATCTCCCTGATGGACATCTGAACTTCCTGTTTGCAAACTCCTCAAGGATCCTGGCATCTGGAAGGATCCCTGAAACTGGGACGATCCTGGAACAAAGGAGGATCCTTGAACTTGGGATGATCCTGGAACGAAGGAGGATCCTTGAACCTGGGACGATCCTGGAACGAAGGAGGATCCTTGAACCTGGGATGATCCTGGAACGAAGGAGGATCCTTGAAACTGCTGCATTCCTGAATATCCTCTTGAACTCGTGAGGGATCCCATATGCTGAGGATAGGATCCCGTTGGCTGGAAATATGAACCTGATGCCTGAGTCATTGTTGTTGTTCCATAGTGCACTCCTTTTGGTCCACCCACATATTGAATGTCTGGAACCACTGATGGCTGAGAAGTAATCACCGGAGTATCAAAATTCAAAGATCTGGGCATCAGTGGGGAACGATCCTCTGCCGTTTTCTTCTGTTTCTTAATTTCGTCAATCTCCCGGAGGATCCTTTCGTTGGTCTTATCCTGCTCTTGTGCATGATTCCTCATCTGCAAAATCAAGGCATAGAGATCATTAGTAGTAGGATTAGTTGAAACAGAAGAAGTAGGTGGTTTTGAGAAAATAGGAGTTGGTTTCTTCGTGGCATTCTCAGTGTTCTTCTGGGGTCCAGAAGGTGGTGGAGGCAAAGGAGGAACGCCTTGAGAAGAAGTGAATGAGGGCATCAAATTTGAAGCATTCTTCGCTGAGGAAGCCATTTGCTTGGTTGTAGTGAACCGAAATGAGCACAGAGACGCGAATTTTTCTAAGGACGAAGCACCAATAGCCCCACGGTGGGCGCCAAACTGTTTTGGTTAAAAATTCTGTTTATGATATGCAACCAAACTCTTTGTTTCGGGGAATGATGCTTAAAATATGTAATAGTGATGAGGATCACTTCAAGGTAAATTGCACTAACAACACAAGGATTTATACGGGGAAAAAGCCCTTGATCAAGAATTGATCTCCGGCACAAAAAACCCCGGGTGATGGAAACTACCGATCACCAAGCTCAAATAAATGATTAAATGTTTACAACTTCGGATAGTAACGAGTTAGGTACAAGGATCACTATCGTGAAATGTGTATAAGTGAGTGAAAATGAATGTGTTTTCGTCGAGAGCTTCAAGTGTGCGATTATACGAGTGTGTGTGTAGCTGCAAAAAATGGCTAAGTGTTTTCTACTAGCTCGTTACTCCTTTTTAAAATAGAAATAATCTACTCTAACTAACTATCCGACTTTCGTGCCATGCCTCCACGTTCTCCACAACGTCTATTTTTGGTCAAGCACGTGTAGAATAGTTTAGGAATATTCTCCAGGAATGTCGCCAAGACTTGGTCAAGCTTGTTATACCTGCGAGATGCTACAAAACATAAGTTAACAATCGTCAGTACGAGGATCCTTAAAGTGATCCATGATCCTGATCCTGAAGCTCCTCTGAGGATCACCACCTGTCACAGAAGTAAGGATCACTAATTAGGATAATGAATAAGGATCACTAATTGTTAGAAAATCCTCCCCTAACACAAATGCCTAGGCAAACAAGGTCCAGTTCAGGTGACTCGGCTCCCACATTCATCCACCAGAACCTTCTCCAAGAACCGGAGAAGGAAGCATGTACCTTCGATAGTGCCCACCTGTCGGCCTTGAAATCCTCCGGCATCTTCCCGGTAGGAACCGTATTTAGACCCTTTGACCGGGAAATCCGGTCAGATATGGTTTCCAGTGAGTGGATATGCTTCAGTGCTTTCCCTTTTACCCTAGGGCTACAATTCCCCTTTCCGGATTTCATCACCGAATTCTTTAATATCTCCAAAATCTCTTTCAGCCAAACCATGCCAATGCTCTGGCGTGTTTTGTCTGTTCTTGACCAAATCAAGAGAAACCACATTCCTGATCTTTCTGTCCATGATCTGCCCCTAGCTTACAAACTTAGATGCCACGGATCATGCAGATTTCTGTTTTACTCTACTTCTGGTGACCCATTGATACTTCGTGCCACCAGGAACGAGGATGGTTGGCAATCCAAGTATTTCTTTGTAAAAAGGGATTCAATCCCTGGTGGAACGGATTATCCGATGAGATGGTTGAAGAAGGGTAGGATTTAGGGTTTAAAGATGATCCTGCCTCTTATCCTGCTTTATATCCTGAACTGACCAATTTTATTTTCTCTGTTGTGTATGCAGCTGATTTCAGGAAGATTGCACCTCCTCTTGCTGATTCTCAAAAAAGAATAGACGCCATCAGACTGCTTTCAGAAGCAGAGAGAAGCTTTAACCCATCTCCACCAACTCCAAGTCCTCTTTCAAGCACAAACATGTCTGGTAAGGATCCTGCAAGATATCCTGTACATATATGTTTTTATTTGATATTTTTAGGAGAGATTTTGAATTTTACTCCCTGTGTGCAGATTCCAGCAAAGTTCCAGTCTATCTAGACCTTGATGAACTCGACAGCTATCCAACGCCAGCCACAGTCAAGAAAGAAACCCCTGCTGCAACTAGCTCCAAGCCACTCCCGGCTCCCAAGGCCAATCCAAGAACTCGCGCTTCCACAGCAAAAAAAGAGGAAAGGTCTTGAAGTCACTGCTCCAGGTTCAGAAAGATTCTCCTATGACGAACTCAGCTTCTCTGATTCCTTAGAGCCAATGACATCCTTTCTCAACAAGGTAATATCCTAACTCATATCCTGCACGTATATCCTGCACGTATGTCCTAATAGGATATCCTGACAGGATATCCTGGTCAATATATATTCTAACTTGTACCTGTAATTGATGTGCAGGGCCTCCAGCATTTGCTCCACTTGTATAATGATGCTTGTGGTACTGTTGCACTTCATGAAGCCAGGATCAAACAGCTTGAAAGCACCGTCGCTGACCAAGGTGCCATTGCTGAGGCAAAGACCCGGCACTACGAAAGCCTGCTGAAGAAGGTCACCCAAGACGCTGAGGTCAAACTCGCCACTGTTCAAATGGATCATGATCAAGCCTTGGTCAACTTCCGGGAGGGAATCAAGGCTTCTGCTATCGTCTCCCTGTTACAAGCACGCATCAAGATGGCCTACGAGGCCAAGGAGACGGGCCTTGTTTGTCCATCTTGGCCAGTTGAATCCTGGGTGGCCAAACTGAAGGAGCTCGGAGGCAAAGCTGTGCCACTTCCTGTTGAAGCTGGTGAGTCTTCTAAGTCAGCAGAGGTGGTGATCCAAGCTGGAGACAAGAAGGATGCTGGAGCAGATGCTGGGATGGACATTGGCGAGGATGCTGCTCAAGATGCTGGTCAGGATGCTGGTGCTGAGAAGCCTGAGAAGGTTGGAGGAGATGCCGCTGTGTGAGGGCATTTAGGTGGGCGATGACGGATATATGTGCCAAGGCCAGAGCCCACCTTTTTAAATTTGAATGTTGGTCTGTAGTCCCTTAAACAATTTACTTTTCTGCACTTTACTTTCCTGCACCTGAACAATTTACATTTCCTGCATGCTTTTTGAACAATACAACAGTTGAAGGTGGATGGGTCTCGGTTTGAGATGAAACCTTCAACTGTTGGGTAAATATGGTAATGAACTATTAGTGCTCTTAGTGGATGGGCCTTGTTTTGAGGTGAAACTAAGAGCACATCTTTTGATATGTTAATAACATAA
Source organism: Helianthus tuberosus (assembly GCA_030545235.1). Classification (NCBI taxonomy): domain Eukaryota; kingdom Viridiplantae; phylum Streptophyta; class Magnoliopsida; order Asterales; family Asteraceae; genus Helianthus; species Helianthus tuberosus. The sequence goes on from CM060406.1 coordinate 58,011,207, forward strand.
CTTCTCTTTTGACTTTATTATTGTTGTCATTGATATACAAATTTTACTTGTGAAAACTGTTTTGTTTGGACATTTTTTAGGAACATATTGCAAACGTATCCTAGAAGATATCCTGAAAGATATCTTGATCAGGATATTGACATACAACCTATTAACTGTCCAAATAAAAAGGAGAGATCATACCAGAGATTCTTAGAAATCAATTTCAAACTTCCATCATAAGTTTGTCCCCAGTGCATACTTATAAACTTGGATCCATCCTTTAAATAGCATAACGTATGTCCCCTGTGTTCGACAAAAACGCAAATGTATTTATATTTTGACTCGAATGAATTCCGAATACCCCAGGGCAAAACCCATGATATCCTGAAATGAATCTCTAGCATACTAGGGATAAACCCTTAATATCCTGGGGATAAACCCTGATATCTGGGGATAAACCCTAAATTTCATGCGCTACAGGCGAGAGTGTATAAACTCCAATTCTTAGAAAGGTGAAAACCTTTAAACCTTAGAGAGTATGAAAATACTCTTTCGTGAGAGAGGGTGATCAATCCTCATATACCTTCAGGATCCAGGATATAGCCAACAGTAACGAAATTGTCAGCCACTTTTACATGAAATGGTCCGCTACCTTGAACTATACCTAGATAACTTGCGCTCCAGGCGAGGTGTTTAAACCCAATTCGTAAGAAAGGTGAATACCTTTAAACCTTTGAAGGGACCAGGATCCCTTAAACGTGAGAGAGGGGGCCAATCCTCTAATCTTTCGACTTATCCTGAGTATATATCCTGGAGCTATATCCTGAAACGTATCCTGCAAAACAATTATAAACTAAGGTGGGTGTTAGCTTGGCTAACACCCCTCCGATGCTTAAGTCAATATTGGGTTCAAGATAATAAACAAATATATTTAAAATAAAATACATACCATTCCGAGATAGAAAATAAATTCTACTCTTACTTGAAATAAAGCTTTAAATGTATTGCATTCCAGGATCTTGGTAGCATATCCCCTTCCATATTCTTGAGTCGATATGCTCCTTTCCCTGCTTCTGACTCGACTTCATAAGGTCCTTCCCATTTCGGAGCTAGCTTGCCATCGGCAGGATTAGTGGTATTTTGAAAAGCCTTTCTTAGCACCCAATCACCAACTCGAAATCTTCTAGTCCTTATGTTCTTATTATATGCTCTGGATATTCTTTGTTGATATGCTGCTATCCTTAGTCTTGCTGTGTCTCTTTTTTCATCTATAGTATCCAAATCTTGGCACAAGACTTCAGGATTTTGTTCAGGATCCTATAGCATAGATCTTGCAGTAGGTATCGTCATTTCTGTTGGAATCATTGCTTCCGCTCCAAATACCAAGGAAAACGGGGTTTGGCCGGTTGCATTCTTTACCGTTGTCCTATCAGCCCACAAAACAAAGGGTAACTCTTCCGCCCATCTTCCTTTTTTGGCTCCAAGTCTCTTCTTTAAGTTATTGACTATTATCTTGTTTTGAGGATTCAGCTTGCCCATTCGCTTGAGGATGTACCGGAGTAGATGTGATCATTTTGATTCCCCAACTTTTGCAAAAGTCAGTAGTCCTTTTGCTTATAAACTGGGACCCATTATCACAAATGATCTCAGCTGGTACCCCAAACCTAGTCAGGATATTCCTCTTTATGAAGGATACTACTTCTTGATCTCTAACTTGAACAAATGCTTCAGCCTCAACCCACTTAGAGAAATAATCCGTCATTGCTAACATAAAGACTTTTCCTCCCGGAGCTTTTGGTAACTTCCCTACTATATCCATTCCCCATTTCATGAATGGCCAAGGGGAAACTACAGGATATAGTGGTTCAGCTGGTTGATGTAGTATGTTACTATGCCTTTGGCATGCATCACATCTTCGAGTATATTCTGCAGCATCTTTCCTCATCGTTGGCCAATAATACCCTGTCCTTAATACTTTCGAGAACAATGATCTGCCCCCAGTGTGATTACCACAATCCCCTTCATGTATATCCTGAAGTACTTCTTTGGCTTCAGGATCCTCCAAGCACCTCAAATACGGTCCTGCAAGAGATTTCTTGTATAAAACATTATTTATAATAGTGAATCGTGATACCTTCATCCTAAATTCCTTAGGATTTTCATTTCCAGGGATGTGTCCTTCTTTGAGATATCTCACAATTGGAGCCGTCCAGGATTTAGGATCCTGTTCAGGATATTCCGCTCCAGGATCCCGAATACCTGCTACTTCTTTATCCTGAGGATTCGTTGCAGGATATAAGACATGTAGTATTGGTATTTGGGTCCCTTCAGGTATCCTGATCGATGATCCTAAATTTGCTAAGGCATCCGCTTCAGCATTATCCTCCCTTGGTACCTGTTGAAGTATAAAAACATCGAAATATCCTGCTAATTTTTTGAGAATATCGAGATATTCGATTAATTTCTCACCCTTAACTGCATAGGATCCATTAAAATGGTTAGTAATTAACAAAGAGTCAACATATACTTGCAAATTTTTTATACTCATGCTCTTAGCCAACTCTAATCCTGCAATTAAAGCCTCATACTCTGCTTCATTATTAGTAGCAGGAAATTCACACCTAATAGCCTGGGGTAATATGTCCCCCTGTGGCGATTTTAGTAGTATTCCTAATCCTACTCCTCTTACATTAGATGCACCATCAGTATATAATGTCCAGGATCCTGAGGATTCTCCTAACTGTTGAACTTCTAGGTCTACCTCGTCCTGAATGTCACTACTAAAATCAGCTACAAAGTCAGCTAAAGCCTGAGACTTTATGGCATTTCTAGGTTCATATACTAAATCATAAGCACTCAGCTTTACCGACCACTTAGCCATTCTGCCTGACATTTCTGGTTTCCTAAGTACATTTTTAACAGGATAATTTGTTTTAACAAGAATCCTATGTGTCTCAAAGTAATGTCTAAGTTTCGTTGATGCCATGACTAATGCTAGTATCAATTTTTCTAAATGAGAATATCTAGTTTCAGCATTTAACAAGCTTTTACTAACATAGTAAACAGGATATTGCTGACCTTCATGGTCCTTTACAAGGACGGCACTTACAGCATTCCCTGATACTGCGAGGTATAGGGATAACGGTTCACCATTTTCGGGCTTCATCAGTAGAGGTGCGGTTGAAAGATATTGCTTTAAATCCTGTAGGGCCGCTTCATGCTTCTCACCCCATTCGAATCTTTTGTTCTTCTTCAGGATATCATAAAAATCTTTGCATTTCTCTGAGGATCTCGAGATAAACCTGTTTAATGCTGAAGCCGGTGAGTCTTCCAAGTCAACAGAGGTGGTGGTCCAAGCTGGAGAGAAGAAGGATACTGGAGGTGATGCTGAGATGGACATCGGTCAGGATGCTGCGCAGGATGCTAGTCAAGATGCTGGAGCGGAGAAGTCTGAGAAGGTTGGAGGTGATGCCGCTATGTGAGGGCACTTAGGTGGGCGATGACGAATATACGTGCCAAGGCCAGAGCCCACCTTTTTGAATTTGAATGTTGGTTTGCAGTTCCACAAACAATTTACTTTTCTGCATTTTACTTTTCCGTACCTGAACAATTTATATTTCCTGCATGCTTTTTGAACAATACAACAGTTGAAGGTGGATGGGTCTCGGTTTGAGATGAAGCCCTCAACTGTTGGGTAAATATGGTTATGAACTACTAGTGCTCTTAGTGGATGGGCCTTGTTTTGAGGTGAAACTAAGAGCACATCTTTTGGTATGTTAATAATATAACTACTTTCTTGACTTTATTGTTATTGTCATACAAATTTTACTTATGAAAATTGTTTGGTTTGAACATTCTTAGGAGCAGACATTATAAATGAATCCTAGAAGATATCCTGAAAGATATCTTGATCAGGATATAAAAATACACCAAATAAAAAGGAGAAATCATACCAGAGATCCTTAGAGGATCAGTTTCGATTTTTTATCATAAGTTTGTCCCCAGTGCATACTTATAAACTTGGATCCATCCTTTGAGCAGTATTACGTATGTCCCCTGTGTTCGACAAAAACACAAATGTATTTACATTTTGACTCGAAAGAATTCCGAATGCCCAAGGGCAGAACCCCTGATATCCTGAAAAGAATCCTTAGTATATTGGGGATAAACCCTGATATCTGGGGATAAACCCTGAATTTCATGCGCTACAGGCGAGAGTGTATAAACTCTTAGACTTAGAAAGGTGAAAACCTTTAAACCTTTGAGAGTATGAAAATACTCTTTCGTGAGAGAGGGTGATCAATCCTCATATACCTTTAGGATCCAGGATATAGCCAACAGTAACGAAATTGTCAGCCACTTTTACATGAACTGGTCCCGCTACCTTGAACTATACCTAGATAACTTGCGCTCCAGGCGAGGTGTTTAAACCCAATTTGAAAGAAAGGTGAATACCTTTAAACCTTTGAAGGGATCAGGATCCCTTAAACGTGAGAGAGGGGGCCAATCCTCTAATCTTTCGACTTATCCTGAGTATGTATCCTGGAGCTATATTCTGAAACATATCCTGCAAAACAATTGTAAACTAAGGTGGGTGTTAGCTTGGCTAACACCCCTCCGATGCTGAAGTCAGTATTGGGTTCAAGATAATAAACAAATATATTTAAAAGAGATAAAACACATACCATTCCGAGATAGAAAATAAATTCTACTCTTACTTGAAATAGAGCTTCAAATGTATTGCATTCCAGGATCTTGGTAGCATATCCCCTTCCACATTCCTGAGTCGATATGCTCCTTTCCCTGCTTCTGACTCGACTTCATAAGGTCCTTCCCATTTCGGAGCTAGCTTGCCATCGGCAGGATTAGTAGTATTTTGAAAAGCCTTTCTCAGCACCCAATCACCAACTCGAAATCTTCTAGTCCTTATGTTCTTATTGTATGCTCTGGATATTCTTTGTTGATATGCTGCTATCCTTAGCCTTGCTGCATCTCTTTTTTCATCTATAGTATCCAAATCCTGACATAAGACTTCAGGATTCTGTTCAGGATCCTGTAGCATAGATCTTGCAGTAGGTATCGTCATTTCTGTTGGAATCATTGCCTCTGCTCCAAATACCAAGGAAAACGGGGTTTGGCCAGTTGCATTCTTCACCGTTGTCCTATCAGCCCACAAAACAAAGGGTAACTCTTCCGCCCAGCTTCCTTTTTTGGCTCCAAGTCTCTTCTTTAAGTTATTGACTATTATCTTGTTCGAGGATTCGGCTTGTCCATTCGCTTGAGGATGTACCGGAGTAGATGTGATCATTTTGATTCCCCAACTCTTGCAAAAGTCAGTAGTCCTTTTGCTTATAAACTGGGACCCATTATCACAAATGATCTCAGCTGGTACTCCAAACCTAGTCAGGATATTCCTCTTTATGAAGGATACTACTTCTTGGTCTCTTACTTGAACGAATGCTTCAGCCTCGACCCACTTAGAGAAATAATCCGTCATTGCTAACATAAATACCTTTCCTCCCGGAGCTTTTGGTAACTTCCCTACTATATCCATCCCCCACTTCATGAATGGCCAAGGGGAAACTACAGGATATAGTGGTTCAGCTGGTTGATGTAGTATGTTACTATGCCTTTGGCATGCATCACATCTTCGAGCATATTCTGCAGCATCTTTTCTCATTGTTGGCCAAAAGTATCCTGTCCTCAATACTTTCGAGAATAATGATCTGCCCCCAGTGTGATTACCACAGTCCCCTTCATGTATATCCTGAAGTACTTCTTTGGCTTCATGATCCTCCAAGCACCTTAAATATGGTCCTGCAAGAGATTTCTTGTACAAAATATTATTTATAATAGTAAATCGTGATACCTTCATCCTAAATGCCTTAGGATTTTCATTTTCGGGGATGTGTCCATCTTTAAGATATTTCAGAATTGGAGTTGTCCAGGATTTAGGATCCTGTTCAGGATATTCCACTCCAGGATCCCGAATATCCGCTACTTCTTTATCCTGAGGATTCGTTGCAGGATATAAGACATGTATTATTGGTATTTGGGTCCCTTCCGGTATCCTGATTGATGATCCCAGATTTGCTAAGGCATCCGCTTCAGCATTATCCTCTCTTGGTACCTGTTCAAGTGTAAAAACATCGAAATATCCTGCTAATTTTTTGAGAATATCAAGATATTCAGTCAATTTCTCACCCTTAACTGCATAGGATCCATTAAAATGGTTAGTAATTAACAAAGAGTCAACATATGCTTGTAAATTTTTTATACTCATACTCTTAGCCAATTCTAATCCTGCAATTAAAGCTTCATATTCTGCCTCATTATTGGTAGCAGGAAATTCACACCTAATAGCCTGGGGTAATATGTCCCCCTGTGGCGATTTTAGTAGTATCCCCAATCCTACTCCTCTTATATTAGATGCACCATCAGTATATAATGTCCAGGATCCTGAGGATTCTCCTAACTGTTGAACTTCTAGGTCTACCTCATCCTGAATGTCACTACTAAAATCAGCCACAAAGTCAGCTAAAGCCTGAGACTTTATGGCATTCCTAGGTTCATATACTAAATCATAGGCACTTAGCTTTACCGACCACTTAGCCATCCTGCCTGACATCTCTGGTTTCCTAAGCACATTATTGACAGGATAATTTGTTTTAACATGAATCCTGTGTGTCTCAAAGTAATGTCTAAGTTTCGTTGACGCCATGACTAATGCTAGTATTAATTTTTCGAAGTGAGAATACCTAGTTTCAGCATCTAACAAACTTTTGCTAACATAATAAACAGGATATTGCTGACCTTCATGGTCCTTTACAAGATGACACTTACAGCATTCCCTGATACCGCGAGGTATAGGGATAATGGTTCACCATTCTCAGGCTTCATCAGTAGAGGTGCGGTTGAAAGATATTGCTTTAAATCCTGTAGGGCCGCTTCATGCTTCTCACCCCATTCGAATTTTTTGTTCTTCTTCAGGATATCATAAAAATCTTTGCATTTCTCTGAGGATCTTGAGATAAATCGGTTTAATTCCGCCACTCGCCCTGTTAATCGTTGAACATCTTTCATATTTGAGGGCGATTTAATATCCAAGATGGCTCTAATCTGCTCCGGGCTCGCTTCTATTCCTCTTTTGGTCACCATATATCCTGGAAATTTTCCTGCCCCCACTCCAAAATGGCACTTAGCAGGATTCAGCTTCATATTATAGTGATCCAGGATATCAAACGCTCCTTTAATATCCTGGAGGTGATCCTGAGCTTTCTTTGACTTTACCACCATATCGTCAATGTACACCTCCATGGTGTCCCCCAGTTTGTCTTTGAACATCATGTTTACCAATCTTTGGTATGTTGCACCTGCATTTTTCAAACCAAAAGGCATAGCTGTATAACAATAAATACCTGTTGGTGTCATGAAGGCAGTATCCTCCTGGTCAGAAGGTTCCATTTGGATCTGTTGAAATCCTGAGGATGCATCCATGAAAGTCAGCATTTCATGCCCAGCAGTGGCATCTACCATTGCATCAATGTGGGGGAGAGGAAATGGGTCTTTAGGACAAGCTTTATTCAAGTCTGTGTAATCCACACAGACTCTCCATTTTCCGTTTTTCTTCTGTACCACAACCACGTTTGCTAGCCACCTTGGGAACTTGACTTCTCTAATCATTTTGGACTTCAACAATCTTTCAACTTCTTCTTGAATAATTGTATTGCGTTCAGGAGCAAACTTCCTTCTTTTTTGTTGCACGGGCTTGAATGATTTATCAATTCCAAGCTTGTGAGTGATAATATCTTTGGATATGCCTGTCATATCCTCATGCTTCCATGCAAACGTTGACATCCTGCATTTTAAAAAGTTAATTAATTGCTCTTCAATATCCTGAGGGATATTGGTTCCCACGAGCACCGAAATATCGGGATTATCCTGGTCCAGGACAATTTTCTTCACATCCTGCTCCGGATCCTCCACGATATCCTGGGCCCGCGTCTTTAATTGCTATGCTGCACTAGGTTTGGTTGAGGATTTCATCGAGGATGAGTAGCATTCTTTCGCCTCCTGCTGATCACTATCAACTTTAACAACTCCCCAAGGGGTAGGTATCTTGATGCATTGGTGATATGTTGATGGCACGGCCTTCATATCGTGAATCCACGGTCTTCCCAGTATAATGTTATAGCAGGATAGAGAGTCCATCACACAGAAACGTTGTATCGAGTTGACTCCTTCAACGTACACCGGCAACTTTATCTCTCCCACTGTGTTTCTGGCCTCTCCGCTGAACCCAACAAGCACGGTGGACTTCGAAGTGATATCCATTGGAGATACATTCATTCTTTTAAGTGTCTCTAGTTGGATTATGTTGACGGAGCTGCCATTATCAACCAATATCCTGCGTACAAAATGGTTAGCCACATATAACGTTATTACCAGAGCATCATGGTGAGGATCCTGGACAGTATCCCTGTCATCAGCATCAAATGTGATCACTTTGTCAGTTGTGAGTGTAGTCATCCTGACAGGTTTGTCTCCCCTTTCGGCCTTAGCTTCTTTTGCATGTCTCTTTGCTGCCGAATACGAAGTCCCACAAATGTCGGATCCTCCCGAAATGAAGTTGATTATCTTGGCATCCGCGGGAGGTGAGGCTGCTCGCTCAGGATCCTTCTCAGTATCCTGACCCTTATTCTTCTTTCTTCCTAAGAGATCTTTCAAATATCCCTTGCTTAGAAGATAGCTTATCTCTTTCCTCAAAGCAATGCAATCCTCGGTCATATGTCCGAAATCTTCGTGGAAAGCACACCATTTTGATTTGTCTTTCCAATCCGCTTTTTGTTGATTCTTTCGAGGCCATCGTGCCTTGTCCCCGAGACCCTGCATGGCATACATCAATTCAGGAATGTTAACAGAAAAGCAATATTCAGATAATTCAGGATATTCTTCAGGATCCTCATCTTCAACAGCATTCACTCTCTTGTTCTCATTCCTGCCATATGGCTTGGACCGATACGACTTGAATGAGGATTCCGACTTCCTGTTAGTTGACTCATAAGTGTTGGATGAGTTCATCCTTTCTTGCATCTTTCTGTCATCTTCCAACCGAATGTATCTTAGGGCCCTGTTCCGAGCTTCATCCAGGTTCCTGCATGGGTTCATTACAAGGTCTTGGTAGAATTGAGAATCCTTTTGCAACCCCATCTTGAAAGCTTGCACAGCTGTTGCAACATCAAGATGAGGAATGTCTAGTGATTCTCGGCTAAACTTGTTCACATAATCCCTAAGGGATTCCTGAGGCCCCTGCGTTATCCTGTAGAGATCACTTGTTAATTTTTCAAAGCTCCTACTACAAGAAAATTGACTATTAAATAAATTTACTAAATGAGCAAAAGATGTAATTGAATGTGGAGGAACATTCAAAAGCCACTTCAAAGCTGATCCTGTCAAGGTTGAACCAAAACCCTTGCACAAGCATGCTTCCTTGAGATCCGGAGGGATAGGGTTGATTTCCATCCTCTCCCTATACTGAGCAATATGCTCCTCAGGATCCGTCGTTCCGTCGTAAAGCTTCATGTTGGGGGTTTGGAACCTCTTTGGAATCTCAGCATCACAGATAGGATATGCAAAACGAGATATCTTATGGCTGTCTTGAGACACTTCCGGGATTGGCTGGACCACCCCGGGTACACTTGATATCATGTCCTTCAACTTCTGAAGTTCCCTGGTAAGTGCTGACGTCACACCTGTATCCTGCAAGGATCCACTATTGTTAGTAGTATGAGTATTATTATTATTTAATATGTTACCCGTTGGAGGATTCTGCCCATATCCTGAAGCATATCCTGAGCTCCTTATGGTCGATATCCTGACCGAGGAGGGTATTTCAGGGGTATGATTCTGAGGAAGGCTTGGCACAATATTCCCCCTGTTATCCTCTGTATACACGGCTGAACTGAAGTTCAAAGCTCTGGGTTGTAATGGAGTGACAATATCCTCAGCGGATCTGCTCGAGCCAGACTTCAGGAGTTGTATTTCCCTTAAAAGCATTTGGTTCGTTTCCTGCTGCTGCCTCATTTGTTCCTGCACACTTCCAAATAAGGTTAAAATTTCGTCGTTAGATGCTAAAACAGGGGCAGATTCTTGAACACTGCGGGTAGGGATAATATCCTGAGGTCGTGTAGAGGCTGGCATTCTTGGAGGAGGTGGTGGCAGCACCGAACCTGTAGTAGCAGAAGTCGTAGCAGACATAGTAGAGGAACTCATGTTTGATCGTGAGGCCATTGTGGACAATGTAGCAAAAAGTTTTGAAAATAAAAAACCGATTAGCGATTTAACAAAAAATTTTAGTAAAGAGAGCACCACTTGCCCCACGGTGGGCGCCAAATTGTTTTGGTCAAAAATTACCGAAGCAATTTAGTGATCAAATTAGTAATGTGAGGTAGTGTGCTAAAAAGTTTATAGAAAATATGTTTGTTGAGTTATTTAGAAAATCAGTATTCAGGATACGGCTCAGGATATTGAGCTGTATCTGCGATCAAACAGTGAGCAAGTAATAAGCAAAAAGTAAAGGAAATGACACGAGATGTACGAGGAAAGCCCTTGATCAATCTAGATCGCCGGCATAAAACCTCGGGAGCTGACAATCGCAGTTGCCTTGTTCTTCTTATTGCTTTAAACTTCAGGATACAGTGCAGGATATCAACCAGATCGCTAAGTGTTACAATGAATTCGTGTGAAAGTACAAATTGCGAAAGAACAAGTGTTAGTGTGTAGTGGGTGTGATTGCAGTGAAATTGTTGTGTCCTATTTGATCTGGTGTTCCTCCTATTTATAGTAACGAAGTACAAACAAATATTCCTATAAATATGGGATGCTCCGAATATTCCACCACGAACGTTGTAGACCGAGTAATAAGGTTTCAACGTCTTTCTTTGAACGGCCTGGACCGAGTCTTCCGCGGAATAAGTCTTTGTGAACGTTGCTAGCTTCTAACATACGTACCTGCACATAATCCATTAGTAATCCCGAGGATATCGTTCAGGATACTACCAATATCCTGAACCAGCATCCCGGATGTAAACAGATAAAATATAGATCAAGATATTTCCCAGGATATGGGCTCAGAATTTCACCCATAACAAGTATTATTATTATTTGACACGTTACCCGTTGGAGGATTTTGCCCATATCCTGAAGCATATCCTGAGCTCCTCATGGTTGACATCCTGACCGAGGAGGGTATTTCAGGAGTAGGATTCTGAGGAAGGCTAGGCACAATATTCCCCCTGTTATCCTCAGTATACACAGCTGAACTGAAGTTCAAAGTTCTGGGATGTAATGGAGTGACAATATCCTCAGCAGATCTGCTCGAGCCAGACTTCAGGAGTTGTATTTCCCTTAAAAGCATTTGGTTTGTTTCCTGTTGCTGCCTCATTTGTTCCTGCACACTTCCAAATAAGGTTAAAATTTCATCGTTAGAAGCTAAAACAAGAGCAGATTCCTGAACACTGCGGGTAGGGATAATATCTTGAGGTCGTGAAGAGGCTGGCATCCTTGGAGGAGGTGGTGGAAGCACCGAACCGTTAGTAGCAGAAGTCATAGCAGACACAGTGGAGGAGCTCATGTTTGATCTTGAGGCCATTATGGACAATGTGGCAAAAAGTTTTGAAAATAGAAAGCCGATTAGCGATTTCACAAAAATTTTTAGTAAAGAGAGCACCACTTGCCCCACGGTGGGCGCCAAATTGTTTTGGTCAAAAATTACCGAAGCAATTTAGTGATCAAATTAGTAATGTGAGGTAGTGTGCTAGAAAGTGTATAGAAAATATGCTTGTTGAGTTATTTAGAAAATCAGTATTCAGGATACGGCTCAGGATATTGAGCTGTATCTGAGATCAAACTATGAGCAATAGTAAAGTAAATGACACGAGATGTACGAGGAAAGCCCTTGATCAATCTAGATCGCCGGCATAAAACCTCGGGAGCTGACAATCGCAGCTACCTTGTTCTTCTTATTACTTCGAACGTCAGGATACAGTGCAGGATATAGACCAGATTGCTAAGTGTTACAATGCCTTTGTATGGAAGTGAGAATTGCTCGAGAGCAAGTGTTAGAGTGTTGCAAGTGTGAATGTGATGTCCTATTCGATCTGGTATACCCACCTATTTATAGTTACAAATTAGAAACTAAAATTCCTATAAATATGGGATGCTCCCGAATATTCCATAAGTAGCCGTTTGGAGCCAAACAAAGCGGACTTAACGTCTTTCTTCGAACAACTTGGACCGAGTCTTCCGCGGAATGAGTCTTCGTGAACGTTGATAGCTTCTAACCCACGTACCTGCACATAATCCGTTAGTAATCCTGAGGATACCATTCAGGATGTTACCAATATCCTGAATCAGCACCCCGGATATAAACAGATACTATGTAACCAAGATATACATCAAGATATTTTCCAGGATATGGGCTCAGAATTTCACCCATAACAGTAACAGTCGGGTCTTTCAAGCCTAAGAATGTAAACCACCTATTATTTCAAATACGACATCTCATTATTTGGGCTTTGTCTATGAAAAAAGGGAAAATTACCAAAATGTTGGTTGACCAAGTGGCTTTGCAATTTTGTCACCTTCCTGCTTCTTTGGAAGGTCCTCACAGCCTCGGAAGCGTCCGACTATCATGTTGAAGCGTCCGTTTTCCCACAAGCTGACACGTGTCCGATTAACATATTCTTTGGAAGCATCCTTGTATTATGTTGATGCGTCGGTGGCTGAGTTTTGCTAACGCGTCCCTGAAACTGTGTACGTGGCTCCGCCGACACTTCCGAACGGCTTGGACGGCCCAAACAAATTTATTTTCTATTGTTTGGGCCCAAACAGCCCACAACGTTTTATTTTATAATATTTGGGCCCAAACCGTTTTATTTTATGTTTAACTTATTATAAACATTAATTTTTATAAAAACATATTTAAACAAAAGAAAATTAACATAAACACCAAACAGATTAAACAGATTAAATTTCTAATGTTTGCGCCCAAATAGCCCACACGGTACAAATGAACGGCCCGTTTTATTTTGTAAATATTTGGGCCCAAACCGTTTGTAGACTTTATTTTGTAAGATTTTTGTGTTTTTTTTTAATTTTTAAGTTATTTTTTAAGTTATAAACATGTTAACGGAGTCAAAATGTTTTTTATATTAAACACTATTAAACATTAAACATAAGATAATAAAAATAAGAGTTAATTGCCAAAAGCGTCCCTGAGGTTTGGGCACATTTGCCATTTTCGTCCAAAATGACACTTTTGTACCATTTTGCCCCCCACGTTTGTAACTTTTTGCCATTTTCATCCAAACCACTAACTTAGTTTATTTTTTCTGTTAAGTTGAATGATATTTGGATGAAAATGACAAATATAAACCACAGGGACGATTTTGGCAACTTAACTCAAACTCTTTTTAATTTCTTTTATTTAATTAATTTTGTCACATATATAATAAAAAAAGAATATACATGCAATTTTTATATGAAAAAAATAATAGTTTTGTCACATATTTTTTATAAATTTTCATCCAACCACTAACTAAGTTAATTTTTTTCTATTAAGGCGAAGGATTTTTTAAATTTTATAAATTAATACAGAAATTAATTTCCAATTTCTTTATATAAATCAGTTTTATTAAGAGAAAAAACTGGTATATACTTTTCAATATTTTCGCTCTTAAACTTTTAATAAATATATGCAGTTTGAAATATAAGAAGAAAAATAAATTATACATTTTCTATTAGTTTTTTTTAGTTCTTATCCGAAGAAAAAGAAATCATACATTTTCAGTTAGTTTTTTTAGTTCTTATCTATTTTTAGTTTATTTTTATGTAAACTAAAAAAATTCATAAAACTCAGGTAATAAAAAAAAGGCAATAGAATATGTTACAAGCAAAAATAATACATTTACATAAAAATAAACTAAAAACTAAAAATAGATAAGAACTAAAAAAAACTAACTGAAAATGTATGATTTCTTTTTCTTCGGATAAGAACTAAAAAACTAATAGAAAATGTATGATATATTTTTCTTCTTATATTTCAAACTGCATATATTTATTAAAAGTTTAAGAGCGAAAATATTGAAAAGTATATACCAGTTTTTTCTCTTAATAAAACTGATTTATATAAAGAAATTGGAAATTAATTTCTGTATTAATTTATAAAATTTAAAACATCCTTCGCCTTAATAGAAAAAAATTAACTTAGTTAGTGGTTGGATGAAAATTTATAAAAAAATATGTGACAAAATTATTATTTTTTTTCATATAAAAATTGCATGTATATTCTTTTTTTATTATATATGTGACAAAATTAGTTAAATAAAAGAAATTAAAAAGAGTTTGAGTTAAGTTGCCAAAATCGCCCATGTGGTTTATATTTGCCATTTTCATCAAAATATCATTCAACTTAACAGAAAAATAAACTAAGTTAGTGGTTTGGATGAAAATGGCAAAAAGTTACAAACGTGGGGGGTAAAATGGTACAAAAGTGTCATTTTGAACGAAAATGACAAATGTGCCCAAACCTCAGGGACGATTTTGGCAATTAACTCTAAAAATAAAAACCAAAATATTAAACAACACATAATATTCTAAAACCATATCCTAATAGCCTCCCACTCCGAGACATGTTTGAATTCATGTCCCTCTTCATGACGGTAGTTGATGAGGGTCACGTCCTTCTGATCGTCCTCACCAAGGTCCGATATTTCTGTCTCTACTTTCTTGAAATATCGATCAAACCTCTCTCATTCCAACCGCAGGACACGGAACCTGGATGATAACGCGTCAACGGTCCGGTTGTGGTCCGGACCACGTAGTTGGGCGAAAATCTGTTGAACACGAACCCAGAGCCCACCATGTCCTCGTTGTGGAGGATCGGTCATGGCCTCCTCCCATGTTTCGCACAGAGCAATATCTTCAACATCTGTCCAGGAATTGGCCATTTTCAGGTGGGTTGTTGACGACGTCGGAGAAGGTTTATAGTGAAAAGGCTGAAAAGGTAAAAAAGTTAATAGGGACGGCGTGGTGATAAGTGAACGGGGTGAGGGGTTTATATAGTGGGTAAATTGGGGTGTTGAAACGACGTGTGCAACGGTTAAAAAGTTAAAAGGCTTTTGAGTTTCCTTTTTTTTCGTTAATTATTTAAGCGTCGTGGAGGCCATCGAAGCGTCGGCCAAGCCGTTCGGAAGCGTCGGCCAAGCCGTTCGGAAGCGTCGGCCAAGCCGTTCGGAAGCGTCGAGCAAAGCCTCGGAAGCGTCGGCCAAGCCGTTCGGAAGCGTCAGCGACGCCACGTACACAGGTTTCAGGGACGCATCAAAAAACTTTTTGGTTAGGATGCGTCAGCCACCGACGCTTGAACATGTCGGACACGTGTCAGCTCGTGGGAAAACGGACGCTTCAACATGATAGTGGGACGCTTCCGAGGCTGTGAGGACCTTCCAAAGACGCAGGAAGGTGACAAAATTGCAAAGCCACTTGATCAACCAATATTTTGGTAATTTTCCCATGAAAAAAGTATAGAGTTGGTGCTAGCGAGTTTGTTAGAACTAGAGTTGGAATTTTAATATTTCACAACTGGCATACATATGACTCTAGCTCTATGCAAAATAGGATTCCTCAATCTTGGAATATATTTGTACCAAGAGTTGGTTTTTCATACGTGCATGTTCTCCATGAGCACACATGTAAAGATATTTATTTATTTAACGCGATTTGTCTTGATTGTAATGTATGATAATATATGTCGTATATCTATGGTGAAAATACATAATAGTACAGATAGTAATGGCTGGGTTTGTCGATCTAAGTAGTTAGTAATCCCTTGTGTGCACATGTCAATGTAATGTGGTTTGTCAGTAAGATTTAGAATTGTGATGACCGAATGTGTACATTAAACTAACCCACTAACACAAGATAAGGCCCCTTAAGATCTAAGAGAATATAATTCATCATACACATGTCTATAACACTAAAATGACCTATCATGACTTCATTGTAACCAAAACCAACCCATTAACACATTACTAGGCCTCTTAAGGTCTAAAAGTGTATCATTATCCATACTCATATATTTAACACAAAAATGACTTGTGTAACCAAATACATCATCACGTATATATTATGGCATCATGTAACCTAAACTAACCCACTAACTATGGTAATGCTCAAGAAGATCCATAACTGGTCTAGTCATCACACACATCTTTAATTCCAAAATTACTTGTCATGACCTAACGTGACTCTGTGTAACCAAAACCAACCCACTAACACATTACAACGGTTGTTAAGATCCAAATGTGTACCATTAATAAAACACATGTACTAACCACAATATGAGTTGATATAACGTATTGTGGCTTTGTGTAACCTAAACTAACCTACTAACACATGACAATATATGCCCATTAAGGCGCAAAATTGGTTTAGTCATCTTTGGCATGTCTCTAACACAAAATGACTTATCATTATCTAATATGACTTTGTCCAATCCTGTACAACTTAACAGAATGGTTAAAAAACATTCACGTGTTCGAGAATATATGACAAATAAGTGAATTCAGTTTTTTTTTTCAGTTGTGAACTACGAAAGACCGAGAACACCAAATCCCAAGAACTTACTAAGATCGCCAAAAACTGAACTCGTGAACTCGAGTTTTCTGAAAAGTGGTTTTCAGAAAAAAAAAAAATCGTGTTCTCCCAAAAGCTTGGTTCTTTTAAAGTCTTGTTCTTCCAAACACCGGTTCTCCTAGAAGCTTTGTTCTCTTATAACCTTGTTCCAGAAAATGATTCTCTAAAAGCCTTTTTCTCCCAAAAATTAGTTCTCTAGAAAAATGGTTCACTTAAAACTTGTAATCTTAAAAAAAAATTTGGTCTCAAAATGTGCTCTCTCAAAGTTTTATTTACTCAAAGATTTGTTCTCTTTTTTAACGACCAAATAAATCACCAGATAAGCAAGCATCTTAGGATGCCCTTAATCGAGCAAATGCATCCCGTCCTTCATAATGGTCAGAGTTGGATGCATACCCAAATCACCAAGCCACCAATTCTGGGGAAAAACTCTTAACAATAGATCTCTTTGAAACTTATCCTTATAAATTTTGTTCTCCCAAAACAAAACAAAACAAAACAAAACAAAACAAAACAAAACACATTAAATTTGTTCTCTTAAGAACGAGATCTCTTAAACTCCTTAAGCAAGATCTCTTAAAAACAAGTTCTCCTAAGAACTCATTACCTCCTTTTTTCCTTGGTAGCAGTAAACCAATTTCCCTAATGTGGGATTCTCCCAAATCTTTTCAATTGCTATGTTAACATTATATCTGAACACCTTATTACAACATCACGAAGCTAATTATAGCGTTTTTCAGGATACTTGTTGAACACCAATCCAAGAACTTGAATAACACTTTGAAGATCTTCTTCGAAATCTTTAATTTTTCAGCAAAATACCATCCAAAAACACCAAATAATGCTTGAAATCCTGCAAAAATTTAACACGAACACGAAAAAAAAAAAAAAAAAAAAAAAAACCCTTCGAATAGGCTGGATCGCTTTCTTGTCTGATCGCTTTATTCTCGATGGGCCGTTAGTGATAAATGAATTGATTGATTGGCTTAAAAGAAGACGCAGAAAGGTTTTTCTCTTGAAGATAGACTTCGAAAAGGCGTATGATAATGTAAACTGGAATTTCTTGTTGTCCATTATGCTCCAATTGGGTTTTCCTCCTAAGTGGTGCGATTGGATAAAGGGTATTCTTATGTCGTCTAGAGCCGCGGTGCTAGTTAATGGTTCCCCGACTTTTGATTTCAAGTGTGAGAAGGGGCTTCGGCAAGGCGATCCAATTTCCCCTTTTCTCTTCTTGGTGGTGATGGAAGCCCTCTCGCGCATCATAAAGAAGGCCAGAGAGAATAACGATTTTAAGGGTATTCGTTTTGCGGAGGGAGAGGAGGATGTTACCCACCTTTTTTACGCCGACGATGCTCTTATTTTGGGTGAATGGTCAAGAGAAAATCTTCAAGGCACGGCGAGAATTCTTCGCATCTTTCACATTGTCTCGGGTCTTCGTATCAATATAGCCAAATCAAACCTTTTTGGGGTGGGTACTAGTGATCAAGAGGTGGACAACATGATGGAAGTTTTGGGTTGTCGTAGAGGTGCCTTTCCGTTTGTCTACCTTGGCATTCAAGTCGGCGCCAACATGAATCGGGTTAGAAATTGGAACCCGGTTATTGAAGTCATAAAAAACAGGCTCTCTTCTTGGAAAGCTAGATGCTTATCCATAGGTGGTCGCCTTATTCTCATTAAGTCGGTACTCGAGAGTTTGCCTCTTTATTATTTATCTTTGTACAAAGCTCCAAAAGCGGTGGTTGATAATATAGAAGCCATTATGAGGCGTTTTCTTTGGTCGGGAGCTAGCCCCGATAGAAAAATCCCTTGGATAGCGTGGGATATTATTACCTCTTCTAAAAAGGATGGGGGCCTAGGGGTTTCGAAAATCCAGGTGGTAAACGAAGCGCTTCTTCTAAAGTGGACTTGGCGTTTCAAAAACGACGGAAGTAACCTGTGGAAACGGATAATTCGGGGCTGTCACGAAAACTCCAGGGCTTCGTTACACCTTCCGTGCTTGTCTTCCGCAAGTGGGGCTTGGAAGTCGATAGTTAAGATTGGAGAGAAAAGATTATCCAACGGAAATTCCCTGCAGAGTTACTTCTTTAGCTCTGTTGGGAATGGAGAAGCGGTTTCTTTTTGGTGCGATGTTTGGCTCAGAGATATCCCTCTTCGGTTGGTCTATCCTAACCTTTTCAGTTTGGAATCAAACAAGTGGGCTTCCGTTCTTGATAGGGTAAAGATAGATAATGGCTCGAAAGTGATTCGCTGGGAATGGAGACAAGAACCGTCCTCGAGTGAAGCCATTGCAGAACTGTTTTCGATGCTGGAAGATATCTTTGAGTTCAATTTCAGAGAAGGTAGGGACAGGTGGACATGGAAAGCGGATAAAGATGGCGTTTTCTCGGTCAAATCTGCAAAACAACTTCTTTATGATGAATTTCCGCGGCGTTCTGGCCATAGCGTCGATTGGAAGAATTGGACTCCCCTAAAGTGCAAGATAATGGTTTGGAGAGCAGTTCTGGACCGTCTTCCCACTCGCGTTGAGCTGTCAAAAAGGGGTATGCATCTGCAGTGTTTGGAATGTATTTTCTGCCATTCGGATGTCGAATCAGCGCTTCACGTGTTTACCGGATGCCCGTTTGCTCTGGAGGTCTGGAACAGAATAGCAGGTTGGTGCAAATTAAGTCCGTTCTTCGCGTTTGATGTGCAAGATGTGTTGTGGTATGTCGAGGCTCAAAGGTTGGTGAAACAGAAGACTCGTATCCTTAAAGGGATTGTTTTTACGGCTATGTGGTCTATATGGCTAGAACGGAACGCTCGTATGTTCAACAACACAAGTCGAAGACCGGTGGAGCTCATAGAAAATATTAAGTCGATTTCGTTTTTTTGGTTCCGGCATCGAACTAGATTAAAAAATGTAGATTGGTGTTTATGGTGTAATAACCCGCTAGACTCGATGTAATCGTTTTTTGTTGCCCGTGGGTCCCTGTTTTAGGGGCGCTCGTGGTGTTTTGAATGAAGTTTTCTTACAAAAAAAAAAGGCTGGATCCGAAAGCACCAAAAATCAGCAAAAACTTCTTCTAAATCTTGACGTGTTAAGTTTCACCTACATGTTAGCTTGTTTAATTAATTCATGTGCTTGAGTGCATGCTTAACAAATTTACGAAATATGATTTGACTTTGTGACATGCTAGTTGGTGTGCCTGAGGTGCTAACTTGGTTGTTTTGATTCTTTTTCTCCTATTTATTTTGCCGAGAACTATCAACCTTAAACTAATTGAGGTGTAGCTTGCTTGGATGCTTTAACAATTAATTCACCTAAGTGTTTGTGTGTTGGTGATGTTAAATCAACAAAACAAGAAAAAAAATTCCGCTAACAATTACCAAAATCCCGGAAACCTCAAATTCCTTTTTCATTTGTCGCTGACTTCTTTCTTTCAATTGATCTATGTTTTCAATTCCATAAGATGATACGATGTGGGCGTGGAAGGCCCTCCATGCCGAGAACACCACCCCGCGTATGGCGTGGAGGGCGGCGTTGAGAGTGGGGATTGAGCTTGAGGATTTCCACTGGCATGGGGGCAAATGTGTGGGTGAGGTGAAGGCTCTTGATTGGTGGGTATAGTTTAGGTATATTTTGATTGGTTGATGTTTATTTAATTCTTTTTTTTTATTTTTTTCCTCTTCCTCGGCATGTCCCACCCCATGCTTTTTTCTCCACGCCACAATGCTGACTTAGTTGCCACGTGACGTTTGACGCCCATTCTACATGCCCTCCCACACCTTATGGTCTAAGATATTCGACAGGATGATATTAATTTTCAACAACTATCAAACACCAATCAAATATGTTCTTCACCAAAACAAATATATTAGTAACAACAAATCTCAAAACTGGAAACAATACCTTTTAGTCTTGAATCGTTGATATTGAACAACTTTATAGGCTCTAATACCAATTCTAAGTCCTAAAATCCGTGGATTTTTCAATGATATCAACGAACTATGTGTTTGTGCGGAATCCAGACACGTAGTGATTAAAGAATTATAAGATGAACACAAGAATCACTTTAACCTTTCACATGTTCTGTTACTTTTGAAAGCAAAACTTCTAGTACAAGGACCAAATAAGGCTACTAACCTACGAATGAACCTATCACATTGTTTATATACTACATGGGTTTCGAACTAGCAAAGCCCATTGTGAACTTGCTCATGGCCTGGCCCATCCCATCCCATCCCATTTACAAGCCCAAACACCACTAAACCTTTATGATAACTATTCCTTTACAACCCTAATCAACTAGTAGTATACCCGTCCGGTGGACGGGTCTTTTAGTGTCGTAATAACAAAAAAATTTTGTTTAGATTTACATGTACAATATAAACTCACCAAATGAGTTCACATTCACATATATAATATGACTAAAAACAAAAATGCAAGGTTGGAGACAATTTCAATAACTCAGATTGCATTATGTATTTAAGTTGAACATTGACTACTAAAGCATAAAAACATAGATAGTGAGCTGAAATAAAACACATTAAGTAACAATGTACATTAAACAAAAGCGTAAATGTATGAAACATGCAGGCTCTCTTTGCATTATATTGTTATGGCTTCCGTCTTAATCTCTTCCGGCTTCGAGAAGCAAGCACCTGAACAAAAAAAATTGTAGGTGGGTGTTATGCATTATGATTAATAATGATTTGATAATATATAAGAGATGAAAATGACAAAGGAGCTTACTCTTGTGTCACTCTCAAGTGCAGCCGTTGCTGAACTCATGAACCCAACATGCATATGTTATATATAATACATGTAAAAAACGAATCAAACCGGTTTGGTTTCTGTACAAGCCAGACATCCATTGACAAAAGGCTTCAAGGTTTCCTCCCATTTTAGAGATTTAACTCATTCATACATGACAAGTCAGCAAGCAAATATGCACAAAAGTCAGAGTAAGCCAAAGAAATGCTATCTTTTGCATATCAGATAATTTATACCAATGAAAATCTAAATTTATTAATTAGCATATCATGGCCATATAACTAAAAATACTTTTAGATGGGTTGAAATAGTACCATCCCATGAGTGGAAATAAGCCAACTCCATTGTTGTAGAAGCAAATCGTTCAATAACTACCCTTATTTACATTTATAATGAGACAAGTTTTAGAAATCATACTTATACGTTTAAAAAACAAAAAGATGTATTTAAAGTTTAAAAAAAATAATTTTAACATTTCATCTCATAACTAATCTGATTCGTCAGCTATGAAACATGAAACGATTAGTAAAAAAAAAAAAATAAATAAATAATATAAAATAATTCCCAATATATACATCAGTAAAGTGCAATTGCCCACTACATTAGCAAATATGGGTAGAGTGTGACACAAGTTCAAGAGACTCATAAGCCCAAAAATCGTAAAATGATTTGAGATTTGGCCCAAAAAATGGTTCTCCATTAGAAATATGCATAAGCCCAAAAAATAAAACTTAAAAGTAGCGACAGATGAACACCATTTTTAAAATGATTTGAGATTTGGCCAAAGTTTTAGCAAATCGGCAACTTAATGCAGAAAATCGTAAACATAACACAGAGAACATTGTTTGTTCCTTTTTTAATTGAGAGCTTTCAAAACCTAGGTTGCTCACCCTTTGCCCAAACAATATAGCACTTACAGTTTTTTGACCATGTCGTGGAGATGGGCTAACAGTTACAATTAATGACGTACTTGCAGTACCTGCAGACGTCAAAATGTTATCATTTTGACCATAAGGTGCTCGAATAAAAGTTAAGCATTCAAAAATAAGTGAAAAAATGCCAATATCCTAAAGAACTGACCTCAAATTAATCTTTAAAAAGCCTGGTTAGCTTAGTATCTTTGACAGGTACATGAGGGCTATTATGTGGAAGAGACTTTATGCACTTAATGAAAGATATTTAGATTTGGCTTCCTCTGATGTGTGTCCCTCACTTCCTGAAAAGTAGTACAAATCCCCAAGTGAGAAATTGTAAATATAAAACATCTAAGGCCAACTAATCACAAAATCTTATTACCTCCCGAGTAAAATCACAAAGGGCGCCCAATCAAAGGGCTCTTGTAGCCTTGATCTTGAATTCTTGTCATAATAGCTTCAATCAAAACAGATCAAACATGTGCCATAAGTACAATATAAAGAAATCGAAAATTGTAGTTCATATCCAAAAGAATTTTTATAACCAACATATTGGGGATTGGGAAGTTGGTACATGCCATCATCAAGAGAGTAGACATAAGAAGCATTAATAATATTAATAACTGCCATTAAAACGAAGCAACGACAATAAAGTGCATATAATATTAGAAAAAGAACACACATAATTTGAGTTTTACTCCGTTATAAGGGTCGGTCAACTTGAGCTACATACCTGTAAACTAAATAAAGACATTTAAAAAAAAACATAACTTTAGCTACATACTGATCATGTCACAAATACACAGATCGCTCTTCTCCATATTCCTCATCTAGTAACCTTGAAACCTGAACATGGTATCGTATTATAACAAAACTCAAAACACACTAGAGTGAAATTGGTAAGGAAAATATTTCAGAAGCAAACCTTTGAAGTACGCTAAGATCTTTCTGCAACCAACAAACTGCTTCTCTGATATCTAAAGCATTTAATAGTGGATCAAACTAAAAGAATGAATAATTAAAACAATCAGGAGGTACAGAAATGAAAAGGGTCTGCATAAAATTAACAGTTTTATATAGATAATGAAAAGGGTACTTCCAATCGAATCAATGGCTAACTTTACCGAACCTAAACCTCAATTCCTACCAGCAATTCCTCCAATAGAAAGCGTAATACAAGAACAAAACAGTGAAAGTTGTTAATAAACCCTTTATCACCAGATCCGAAACCTTCACGAGGACTACCACGACAACCGTCGTAACCACTGTCGTCCCAGCGAAACAGCTTAAATGGAGAAATTGAGATGATCTTTGAAGAGGAGAAGAGTGTCCACCATGACGGTTACGATAAGGAGGTGGAGAAGAGACCTAGGGCTTGCACCATGTCGCTTGTAATCCCTTTGAGGTGGCCTCGTAGAAGAACGATTAGAGGATGAGAACTACGATTAGGTGGACGGTCAATCTCCGTGTCAAAATTTCTTCTCTCTGGAATCACGGTCATGGCGTCACGAAGAAAGCGATGGTGGTGGAAAATATGTATCTGGATTTTGGCATACTGAAATCTTTTGTCGACATATAAATCAGGTAGTAGGCGGTTGCAACAGAGAAAAAGAGGGAGAGAAAGACGGAGAACGTGCACAATTGAGAAACCACCGCAAATTAGGAGAGAGACTCTAAAACCTCTGTGAACCGTCACTTTTACGGTTAATTTTTGGAGTTTATGCGGATGAGATTTAAAGTTGAGTATATTAGACGGCCATGATTGGATCTATCGGCGGTTATGATATACGCTGTCTATAATATATATAATACCCGATATGATTAATACGTAATTACTTAGGGTTTTTCCTCCGACAAAGTAGGGGCGATTTACGGCGACAAAGGGTTTCGATCTTCTTCAATGGCGGGCAAGGAAAAGTACAAGACGGATCAGTGGTACGATGTGCAGTTTAAGTCTCATTACGGCCAGAAACATCAGAAGAGAAACGAGAAGGGGGATCAGATCAAGAAATTCTTCGTTTCAAATTTACCTCCTCGGTGTTCGTCGGCGGATCTGGTAAGCACGCTTAAAGGGTTTGGGGATATTCACGGTACGTATATTGCTAGAAAAGTGGATAAACTAGGTAAACGGTTTGGGTTCGTTTCCTTTAAGATTGGTCGTAATATGGCCGATCTGGAGGAATCGTTAAAGGATGTTTGGATAGGTTCGTATAAACTCTATATTGTGAAAGCAAGATTTGTTGATGGGATGGACTTAAATCATAAAGAGGAGACTAAATGGGTGCCAGTTAGGCCTGTCGTCGATGTGCATGCTTCCATGCACGTTGGGTCTGGTAGTGGTGTTTCGCCTGGGGAAGGGGTTTCGGATGACATTTATGTAGATGGGGCGAGATCGTTTAGGGACACGCTTTTGAATAAGGAGGTTGTTGATAGTATGATGGAGGTTAAAGTGGGTGATAGTGTCAAAGCTTTTGAGCACTGGTATGATTGTGGTCTTGTGGGTAGGGTTAACTCGTTGTATGGGCTTACTAATCTTAGAACTCTGCTCAGGGGACTATCTAGTTTTAAGATTAAAATAAAGTATATCGGGGGTTTATCAGTGGTGTTGTTGTTTGAGAACAAGGATGATGCTCTAGAATTTTATGGTCGTGAGGATGAATGGAAGAAGGTTTTCGAATTTTTAGAAGTGTGGAAAGGGCAAGTGCTTGGTTTGGAAAGGGTAGCGTGGATTAGAATACATGGTTTGCCGTTGTGTATTGCTAATTCGGATGTTTTTGATAGTATTGCTTCGTCGTTCGGAACGGTGATTCAATCGGCTTTCTTTCCAGAGCATGGCGATGATGTATCTTATGCGAGTGGCGGTATTTTGTGTAAACGATCGGATAGAATTCAGCAGGTGGTGAAGGTTCAGTGGAAAAAAATGACGTTTCTGGTTTACGTGGAGGAGGAGCTTTGCGAGTGGATTCCCGACTGTTTATTTGATACCGATGATAGCGAGAGTGATGTCGAAGCCGTTAATGTGGTGGAGAATGAAACTATGGTAGATAGTGTGCCGATTGAAGGGATTAATCAGTCTCCTAATGTTGAAATGATGAATACATCAAATGACGAAAGTTCGGAACATATAGTTGTGAACGAACCTGCTACGTATGCTGAAGGTTTTAATGTTAATGATACTAGGAGAAGGAAAGGGGTTTTACACGGAAAAAAACGAACATAAGCAAATCTAATTCTCCGGATGGGTACGAACGTCCGAAGAAAAGGGTTAGGGATGATAGTGATCCGTATGACATTGATCGCTTTATCTTTACGTTGGGGAGGAGTAAGGACCATATGAATTCCGGAAATAATGGAGAGCATGAGTCATCAGATTTTAACGATGAAGTTCGTAGTGAAGGTTTACAAGATGGTAATGTATGTACAGTAGTTGGGAGTATGGAAAGTGAGGACGGTAATGTGATTGCTTCGGAAGTTAGCGGTACTGTTTTAATGGCCAACTTGGTGGGAGTAACCAATATGGAGAGGTTTGAAGAGTATGTTGAAAAGCAGATTTCGGATGAAGGGTGTCAAGCGGGTGGTAAATGAATGTTATGTCTTTAAACATTCGTGGGATGGGTGGCGATGTTAAAGGTCCTTGGGTTAGGGGGTTGAGAGTTTTTAATGAAGTGGGTTTTCTTATGTTGCAGGAGACACAGTTTAGTTCGTTGGATGGGTTTAATGTTGCTGGTTTTTGGGGCAACGGTGCGTTTGACTATGACTGGGTTGGGGCTACGGGCCGATCGGGAGGTTTGGTCTCTATGTGGGACTCTCAAAAGTTTCAAATGTTGAATGTGGAAAAACATAAATATTTTTTACTGGTTCACGGTTTGGTGAAAGATTCAAGAAAAGATATGGTTATGGTTAACGTTTACGCTCCTCAGAAGTTGGTAGATAAACGTATTCTTTGGTCCGAGTTACTGCGTCGTATGGTTGATGATCACAGATATTGGGTGGTAGGAAGCGATTTTAATTGTGTCAGGGATCGTGACGAGAGGAGGAATTCTAAGTTCCATCCCTCGGTTACGGGGGAGTTTAACGATTTCCTTGATAATGCGGGCCTTCATGAGTTTCAGTTGAAAGGTAGAAAGTTCACTTTCGTCACTGGGAATAAGTGTAGCCGAATAGATCGTATTTTTTTTATCTTGGAATGGTTTTAATGAGTGGCTGAACGCTGAATATCGGGCGCTTGGTAGAGATAAATCGGATCACAGTCCTTTGGTGTTAAAGGTGGTTGCGCGTAACTTTGGTGCTAAGCCTTTCAGGTTTTTTAACTCGTGGTTGTCTAAAGATGGGTTGGAGGACATTGTTGCAAAAGCTGTTAGTGATGTTCATGGCGATGGTCCTCCTGACGTGCGTCTAATGGGTAAATTTAAAAGGATAAGGGATGCATTGAGGGAGTGGCGCAAAACTCAAGTCACTTCCGAGTTGGAGGAGGAAGAGCAATTAAAACAAGAGCTTCTTGAGTTGGACGCCGCTATTGAAGAAAGGGATTTAACGGATGCCGAATTATGGGTGTATGAAGAAGCAGCGAATAGAATTAAAGAGTTTGAATCCGCTAGAGTCAAAGACATTCGACAAAAATCTAGAGTGAGATGGGCGAAAGAAGGAGACGAGAACTCGGCGTTTTTTCATGGGTTGATTAATAAAAGAAAGGTTAGTAATTTTATTCCAGGATTGATGATCGACGATAGTTGGGTTTTCAAACCGTCCTTGGTTAAACAAGAGGTTCATCGGTTTTTCAAAGAGCGCTTTTATGAGGATATGAAGAATCGGCCGGGTTTGGTGTGTCATGATTTAAAGGTTTTAGATGACTTGGACGGGATGGAGCTGATTAAACCGTTTGAAGCGAAAGAAATTCGAGATGCAGTTTTTGACTGTGGCAGTGATAAAGCGCCAGGCCCAGACGGTTTCAACTTTCGTTTCATTAAGAGGTTCTGGCACCTCTTCGCAGATGATTTTCAAGATATTTTGCAGAATTTTGCAGATTCAGGGACAATTAGTAGAGGGGTGGGGTCATCGTTTATCACGCTTATTCCTAAAGTCAATGATCCGGTTTGTCTTGGAGAGTATCGGCCCATTACGTTGATTGGAGTTATTAGTAAAGTCATTTCTAAAATTTTGGCTAATAGAATTAAAATGGTGATGGGAAAAGTTACGTATGAAACTCAATCTGCTTTCTTGTCGGGAAGATATATTTTGGATGGGCCGCTGATTATTAGTGAGATTCTTTCGTGGGCTAAAAAGCAAGGTAAAGAATTATTCTTTTTTAAGATTGATTTTGAAAAAAGCTTACGATAACGTGAACTGGGATTTCCTGCTCTCCATTTTACGTCAAATGAAATTCCCGGATATGTGGTGTAAGTGGATTAAAGGTATTCTTATGTCAGCCAGATCGTCTGTGTTGGTGAATGGAGCTCCCACTTTTGAATTCAATTGTGAAAAAGGTATTCGTCAAGGGGATCCTCTTTCTCCTTTCCTGTTTCTAATTGTTATGGAAGCTTTTTCTAGCATGATTAGGAAGGCGTGCGCGGGGGGGGGGGGGGGGGCTTTTGATGGAGTCCGCTTTTCTGATGGCCAATTTATTATTTCTCATTTATTATATGCCGATGATGCTATGGTTATGGGGGAATGGTCGGGATCTAATTTCGTTGCTTTAAAAAGATTGTTACGGATTTTTCATTTGGTGTCCGGCCTTCGGATCAATCTCAACAAGTCGGTTTTATTTGGTATTGGTAAATCATTGGAAGAGGTTGAGTCTAGAGCTCTGGGGTTGGGGTGCCGGTCAGGATCTACTCCATTCAAATACCTGGGTATATTGGTGGGGGCGAACATGAACCGAATTAACAACTGGGAGGTGATCGTTGATGTGTTCAAGAAACGATTATCGAGATGGAAAGCTAATATTATGTCGATGGCAGGGAGAGTTACGCTTATTTCTTCGGTGTTAGAGAGTCTTCCTTCTTATTTTTTTTCATTATACAAAGCGCCAAAGGCGGTTATTGATAGTTTAGAAGCCATTATGAGGAGATTTCTATGGGGAGGTAATGAGGATAGGCACAAGATTCATTGGGTAGCATGGGAGGATGTCTCTAAGCCGAAAAAGCATGGAGGTTTGGGCATAAAAAAATTAGAGGACTGTAACAATGCTTTGATTCTCAAATGGTTGTGGCGTTATCGGGTTGAACCGGAGGCTCTGTGGAAAAAAGTTATCGATGCGATTCATGTTTCTGTGAGAAGGTGGGAGCCGATCCCTTTTAAAAAAGTTGTTTCGGGTACTTGGAGTAAAATCGCAATTTTGGGCTCTCGATTAAAATTTCAAGGTAGATGTTTTATTGATTATATTCGGGGTAAAGTTGGAAATGGTAAAAATATTCGTTTTTGGATCGACCCTTGGATAGAAGGACGCAACCTTAAGGTTTTGTATCCTGAATTGTTTCGGTTGGAACAAAATAAATTCTGTACGGTGGAGGAGAAGTTCGATCGTTCAGGTGACCGAAACGTGGTGCATTGGTCGTGGAGTTCGTACCCCTCATCGGAGGTAGAGGTTCTTCAGGTTGTTAGTATTTATAGAGATATAGCAGCATTGGAATTATTAGATAAAAAGGACGATTGGTATTGGGATTTTGGATCGGATCTTGTTTGCTCGACTAAAGACATCAGGAAGTGGCTTAATGGGAATGACATTGGTAATAATGGTGATGTGTTTAAATGGTGTTGTTGGATTCCTAGCAAGTGTAATATTTTCATGTGGAGGGCCCTTAGAGATCGTATTCCGACTTCCAAAGCGCTTCGGAGACGGAATGTGTTGGAACCTGAATGTTTATTCATGTAGGTTAGCAAAGTTGAAGGGTTGTTGTAACCTGAATGTGTTGGAACCTGAATGTTTATTCATGTAGGTTAAAACTCTTTATGACTGAGGAGGAGATGATGAATGAGAGTAACATGACTTTTGGTTCCAAAACCAACAAGTCATCTTCTCATGACAGACAAGTTGAGAAACAGAAATCTACTTCTTTAAATTTTGTTTAGTTGATATTTAGTTGAAGGTTAGCAAATAAAGAACGACTAAAAGCCAAGTCAGATTCAGTTGGTTCAGAATAAGGTTCAAAATAAGGTTCAGAAATATTTGAAATAACGACTGGTTCACTCCCATGAACATCTCCACATTTTACTTCAGAAACAACATCTGCACATGAAGATGAAACGTTAGGATCAATTGAGCCTTTGGAAACAAAATTTAAAGAAGTAGATTTCTGTTTCTCAACTTGTCTGTCATGAGAAGATGACTTGTTGGTTTTGGAACCAAAAGTCATGTTACTCTCATTCATCATCTCCTCCTCAGTCATAAAGAGTTGGTTTTGGAACCAAAATTTAAAGAGTTTTTCTGTTTCTCAAATTGTTAGAAATCCTGTTTTTCACTCCAAAACTAAGCACATTGACATAAAAGTTCATTTTATTCGAGACTGCTTTGACAGAGGTCTTATTACACTTGAGCAAATCGACACAGATGCAAATGCTGCCGATTTGTTCACCAAACCTGTCAGCAGCTCCAAATTCAAAGTGCTTGTGGATTTTCTGAAAATGATCCGCTATACTGACTGAGCATGTTTTTTGTTTTTCGTAGGTAAATTTGTTCATAAAGTTTTCTATTCTTAGGTAGTTTTTTATTTATGCTCAAATTTAGGGGGAGAAATTTGAAAAATACAAAAACATTAAAAAAAATTGAAAAATACAAAAACATTAAAAAATTGAAAAATACAAAAAGAGGTGTTGCATGACATGACAGGGAAATGAAATAAATTTTCACATTATGGTTGAGGGCTGACTCATGTAAGACCAGTATCGAAATAGTTTGACTCTAGTATGATGTGTTGGTAGGCTCTATCCTTTAGGCTGGAAACATTGGCTGTTTCTGTTCAGAACTAAAATAGTACATGACCTCAGGAAAGAAAATCACTTGGAATTAGCTCATCTCTATTTGAATGTATGTATGTTGTCCCGATACACACAATTTTGGTCTGACTCTGAAATCTTCTCTGAAAAAGTCGTGTATCTCCTTTGCTGCATCCAGATATATGCTGACCTGGAGGTGCTAGGCAACGTCAGCTTCTGCTGCATCCAGATATATGCTGACCTAGCTGTACGTTGTCGCTCTGTAGATCAATTAAACACCCGAAAGAGGCCCTCAAGTGCTCAAAAGAAACCCTAGAAACCTATATCAAATTGAGAAAAACTCATTTGATCTTGTACATTATACCATCTCTGCAAAAGATCTATTCTGTTCTCTTCTCAACCTATTCCCAGTTAAGATTTCAGAGATCTGGATTGGACTTGTGAAATATGTGGTAGGGAGGCTACTTACATGATAGGGTGTGCTGTCTGTAATTCCGAGATTTGATTAGTATTTGTTTGGGTGCTCATTGTTAAGAAATCAAAACATGATAAATTTGTTACAGGCAGTTATATGGAAAAGGTCTAGGGAGATGAGTTTAGATGGACAAATATACTGGCAATCGTCTAGATCATTCGGTAGTAGATCAGTGTCAATAAGTGATGTCAAGCCCAAAACCTCGTGATTTGATCCCTGAGTAATCTATGTGATTTTTCTAATTTATTTTTGTAAATAATATTTTTATTATTATTTATTTTTGTTTTTTTTAGGTTTTTGTAAATCATGCTCAGAAGGTTTAATGGGTTTATTAAATTTGATTTTCTATAAAATCTTTTCAAAGATAATCCATGTTTATAAGCCTAATCAGTTGATCCGGCCCAAGCCCATTTAATTGGGTATAGGTATAAGTTCAGGGTCTCGAGTCGAGACCTCATTTCTCACTCGAGACCTTCAAGAAATTCTCTCAAAATTCCGGCGAGTTTTCCTGTTCTTTGTGTTTCCGACTTATTTCGACTGAAATCTCCGGCTTCAAGTCGTTGATCTTGGTGTTTCTGGTCCCGATTAACTAGTGATTCAAGGTATGATGATGATTTTCTTGAAGATTTGCAGGTGTTATGAAGATTCGATGAAATCTTGATGAAGATTTGAAGATGATTAAGAACTCTAATCTTGAATATATTTTGGTCTTCAAACAAATCTGATGATGTGATGGGGTTTTGATCCAAAAAGTTCAGAGGACAAAGTGTTTTTGGGGTTTCGACTCGAAACACATAAGGACTCGAGACCAGCTGATTACGAGTCGCAACCTCATGATTGTGACTCGAGATCTCTAGGTCTCGACTCAAGGTCTCGACTCGAGATCTCAGTTGTTATTCTTGATTGCGACTCGAGAACTTATGGTCTCGACTCACGGTTCCGAGTCAACAGTAACTGATCTCGAGTTAAGATTAAAATTCTGAATTGTTGAAATCAAACATGTTGACTTTGAAACCTAAGTTATAAGTGTAAGTGTTTGTAATGCACTTCTGTTTTGTGCAGATTATGGATTTAAAGTTCATAGCAACACACAATCAGGCTGGATATTTAGCACCTCCTCCAGAGAAGCACAAAAGATTATATGCCTCATTGATGAAAGGTCTCAACAATTGTCGCATCGTTCATGCATTACGAGACAATCCGGTTATCTATGAAAGTCTTGTTCAAGACTTCTGGAAGAATGCAAAAATTGAAGTTGTTGAGGGAAAGGGAGTTATTGTTTCTGAAGTTCAAAAGAAGACTGTTACTGTGTCAGAGCAGATGATTCGAGAAGTATTGCAGTTCAATGATCAAGAAACAGATTCGATCGAGCTTCCAGCTGGCACAGTTGAAGCAATATTGCCTAGACTGAGTTATGAAGGAAGATATCCACCTCTGGTTAAGAAATTTGTGCATCCTTATTGGCGACTTCTGCTGCACATGTTTCTCTTGTGTATATCTGAGAACAGAGGAGGCACAGATCAGCTGAACAGTACACAGGCTGCTGCTCTAGTTTGTGTGATAACTAATGACGCGTTCAACTATTCAAAGTATGTTTTGGAAGCTATGAAAAGGAATGTGCTTGGAGTCAGGAAAGATAAATTTCTCATGTATCCAAGGTTTTTACAAATGATTTTTAATGCACGTTATCCAGAGTTGGAGAAATCTGGAAATACCTTGGAGTTGAAGCCTATGGGTCCTGCTTGTTTTAGTGCTCTCACTCCAAAGAAGGGTACTGAAAAGAAGTTTGAAGGATTAATTCAGTTGGAGAAGTTTGGTCAATTCTCAGAGACTGAAGATGTTGTTGCTGATCCTGTGATAGCTCAACCTGTTCAAGAAAATATTGGGCCTGCAAATGCTATTGTTGCTGAAGAACATGATATTCAAATGGATACCAAAGATCAGCCTGAGACAGAGATTTTAACAATTGACTCTGACGATGAAGGCATTGAGATTATGTGTGATTCTGGGGAAGATGAAGAGCTTCCTCCTGAAGCTGAAGTTGATACTGCTGTTTCTACTGTTCCACCCGTGATTACTGCTGAAAGTTTGGCTTTGTTATTAAAATCTGTAACTGATAAGATGGGAAATCCTCCTTCTGATCTTTCAGTGTCAAGTGAAAAGCCTAGTGAAGACCCAAAGGATTCTGATTCCATGCCCTTGAAGCGGAAAAGGAGGGATCCTCGGCTCGGAATGTATGTTGAGCATAGCAAAGATCAACCCGTAATTACTGATGAAAATGATGAAGGTCTTTATGACTTCGATTTTGAGAAGAATGTCACCGATACCACCACCGCTACTGCAGACATCTTTGATTTTGATGTTGATACTCAAAGAACTGATATGGATATCACTACTGATGATGTTCAGGTTACTAGTATTGATGTTGATACCACTGTTGAGACAACGCTACCTAGTGCTACTGAATCTGCAGGTCCTTCTAGAGTTGATCTTGATATGCCTAGCAGTTCAAGTGGTAAGAGACCTGAAGAGCCATTTAGAATGCCATTTGATGATGATTCTAGTGATGAAGATGAGTTTATCAGTATGAGAGATATGAAGAAACGAATGGTTGTACTTGAGCAAGATTCAATTCATAAAGATGCAAAGATTATCCAACTTGAAGATACTATTGTGAAGAAAGATCAACAGATTGAGCAGCTTCAAGGAGATGTTAGTTTGTTGTTCAATATGGTTTATGATTTGCGTGGGAAGTTGGAGAAGAAATTTGGACAGGTGTTTTCTGATCCAACTGATGTTGAAAACAGAAGAAAAGCCTTTGAAAAGAATGATGCTGAAAGAAGTTCTGCTATGGAACAATACTTTGAAAGGGTTATTGATCCTGTTGCAGACAAAGAGAAGGCTGAAAGGATCAAGAAGAAAAGAGAGTTTGTGATTATGAAAAATCGGAATCTAAATCCAGATGATGATGATGCTCATGCAACTCATCATTTAATGGATGTTGGTGAAACTCTCTATGATAAGGTTGGAAATCGTTCTGGTGTAGTTAGCTGGGGTTATGATCATGATCGCAAAAGATGGTGGATAAAAAGAAAAGTTGGACCTGTTGAGTGGTACAAACATCCAGGCCAATTTCAGTCGTTTACTAAAGTGGACTTGACAAACTTGTCTAAAGCACCTTATGTAGATGATAAGCCTGGAGGAGTTGGATATATGTTTTTCGAGAGGTTGAAGAGGGAGGTTCTTAAGGGCTTTCCTTCAATGCGTACTGCAGAGTCCATTGTTAAACCAGCTAAAGGCATTAGAGATCCATATACAAACAAGCGAATGAAGATTGTGCGCTGGCCTGTAACTGACAAAGAGAAGGTGATTCCATTGGTGAAAAAGATACCACAGGGTGCTCTGAAGTCCTTACATTTTTGGTCTTATGATGAGCGCTTAGGGCAGGCAGTGATTGTTTGTGATGATGATGTGTGTTTTCGCTTGGTGGATCAGATTGATTTACTGAATGTTGCTCATGAAGATTTGGAAGTGTTAGCTCGTCATCAAATTAGAGCTACTGAAAAATATGAAGAAATTGCAAAAGCTTGGACTAAAGTTGTTACATCATCTATTCATATTCGTACAAAGGGTTTCGGTGGTCTTAAGGATCGGTTGCAAGGTGATCGTGAAAGTTAAAGTGTCAAGAACCTGCATGCATAAACCTAGGGGGAGATTGTTGGAACCTGAAGGTTTATTCATGTAGGTTAGCAAAGTTGAAGGGTTGTTTCTATGTTTTGTTTAGTTGATATTTGGGCCGGTTATGTAAGGGTTGGGTTAGTAGACTTGGTGTCGCAATAGGCCTAGGGTATAGCCCGGTTGTTTTGTATTTAAGCAAACCTCAACCTAGTGGTTGAGGTTGTTGATCAGATAGTTGGTTGCGACACAAGGGAGCCGAAAGTTAGAGTCTTGTATCAGTCATCGTTAAACCTTGAATGCAAGATCTCTGGTTTGTGTTTTATAATCGTTTGATTGTTTATTTATTTGTTCTTGAATCCACTTGTGATTGTTTTCCGCACCTTCACAAGTTAAGATCGATATCATATTGAAGGATCCTAAACGGGTTTTACAGAATGTTAATGTGGGAGAAGGTTTTTGCAGCTTCTGCGGTGAATATGAAGAGACGGTAGACCACATTTTCTCGGCTTGTAGGTTTGTTATGGGGGTTTGGGCTGGAATTTCGACGTGGTGCAAGATGGCTCCGTTTTTTGCTTTTTCGATTAAAGATGTTTTAGACGTCGTCGATCACATGCAGCTTAAGGATGTCAAGAGGGAAATTGTCTACGGCATTCTAATTGTTACGTGTTGGAGAGTTTGGAAGGCGAGGAACGAAAAGACGTTTTCTAGCATAAAACCGGATGCGGTGAAGATTGTGGCGGATATTAAAAGCTTAGGCTACTTGTGGTACAAAAGTAGATTTAAAAAGGATACGGTAGATTGGAAACGATGGTGCCATTTTAATTTTGATGTAATGTAACTCGGTTCTTGTGGCTTTTCTCCATCTTGGAGAATTTGTCGGTTTTTTAATGAAATTTGCATTCCAAAAAAAAAAAAAAAAGATTAATACGTAATCTTATTAAATATACCCTTTCAATATCCTTGATAGAAGCATTTTCTTTTATCCTCAACTATCTAAAGTAAACTATAATATACCCTTTCAATATCCTTGATAGAAGCATTATTAAATATCCTCAACTATCTGAAGTAAACTATATCAAATGGACGGGGTGTCAATTTTGAAAAAGGATAAAAACAATGTTTAATTTTATGATGTAATTTGTTTGATCTTTTTATTCTTTTAAATACTGATCAATCTTGTATATTCTTTTAAATACTGATCAATCTTGTATATTTCAACAACATTTCTAATAATACAATTGGGAAACCCAAAATAATTTCATGGATGTTAATATGTTATGATTTTAGCAACATTGATCAGCGAAAGAAGACTGTTTTGCAAGGCATTCTTCTTACGGCTTGTTGGGTGCTAAAGAAAGCGCAACACTGTTTTTTCATCGACAGAGGGGTGAAATCAAAGTTGCTTAGATACATAAAGGCGCTGAGCCACTTGTGGATTATAAACTGTTTGTCTAGTAATTCTCTTGTTTGGAAGTCTTCGTAGTTTTCGCCTTTGTAACTCTGTAATTGTCTTTCGTCTTGTACGGTTCCAGCGCCTTGCTAGTTTAGTAATGAAAGTGACCATTTTTTTTTTGAACGGCCAACAAATCAATCCCGAGCACTCTCGGGGCACCTACTGGACAAACGGAGTACTCCGAGAGTAACCCGAGTTGTCCACCACCAATTCTGGGGAAAACCCAGTAACCCACCCGCCCGTAGGCACGACGGTATATTACCAGTAAAACCCGTTTGGCTCAAGGATCGAACCCAGGTTTTCTTGGGTCTCCTATCACTGTCCACCAATGCCTCACTTTTTTTCTGCACTAAATAGGAATTGAACTTGAGTCTTCAAAGTAAACTCAAGTACTCCTACCACTTAAGCTAGAGGTCATTGGCAATGAAAGTGACCATTTAGAAAAAAAAATGTACTAAAAAGATATAAAGATAAACCAAACGCTATTTTCAATAACTTCCTTTTCAGAAAATAATTAAACCAGCCAAGAATTAATATTAAAATATTCTACAAGAATTGAAAAATACGACTAAAAACCTAAACAAACATAACTTGGAACTTATCATGAGTTACACACTTAGAATTGAGTTTTGCTTACCCCAATCATTAAATACTGACCTAACATTATTCCTTATAAAACAGGACAGCAACTGCTATGCAACCCTCCCAGAAAATGGGTATCGAGTCAAACGAACCCTTAACACCGGCTGGCCGGTTGTTTGTACAACCGGCCACCGAACTAATCATCAACTGTGTCCTCGGAATCGACCAATCAGTTTGTCTAGAAACCGTACATTCAGTAGTATCCAATTCTCTCATTGTAAAACATCCTAGGTTCACCAGCCTGTTGGTCACGGACAAACACGGTCGTGAACGGTGGAAAAGAGTAGACATAGAACTCGACCGCCACATCATCTTCCTCCCAGACCCTGTCAACGACGACGACAACAACGACGACAATGATGAAGTGGCAGTCAACGACTACCTAGCGAATTTAACCGTGTCCTGTCCGTTGAGCACGGACAAGCCGTTATGGGAGATGCATATTTTAGATGCGCACAAGTGTGTGGTGATACGGTTCCATCACGCGCTCGGTGATGGAGTTTCGCTTCTATCGTTGTTGTTGACGACGTGTAGGAGAGTTAGTGATGGTGAGAAGATACGGACGGTGGAAACGACGTCGGCTGTGAGGAACAGTAGAGAGGGTGCTGGAATATGTGGCTGGTTGAAAATGATGTGGTTGACGTTGGTCTATATGGTGGAGTTTTGTATGAAGTGTTTGTGGGTTCGGGATAAGGAGACGGTGGTGAGAGGCGGAGCAGGGGTGGAGCTGTGGCCGAGGAAACTGGCGACTGCTAAGTTTAGCCTTGATGATATGAAAACGGTTAAGAGTGCTGTCGTCAATGCGGTTAGTTTTAACTTTTGTTTTGTTTTGTTTTTCATTAATTAAGTTATTTAGTGGTTAGATCCATGTAGTTATATATCTGACTCTAGAACCACATATCTACTTGTGTTGTTATATATCTAGCTCTAGAACCACATGTCTATTTTCATCTTAGGCTATGGGGTGTGGTTGGAGTCCCCTTGGGCTTTATCATGCCAACTAGGATCCACGTCAGCGTCACCTAGGATCCAACTCAGCCATGGAGCCCCCTTTAATTTGCATGGTGTGGATGGGGCCCCATATTAAAGAAAATTAAAAAAAAAAAAAAGATTTCATTGGTGCAAAACAAGTGGGTCCCACCTATAGAGCCCCTTCTCATCGTTACCACCATGGAGCCCCCCTATAGCGCCTCCTCTTTAGACCATGGGGTATGGTGGGGCTTGGGTTGGGGCTTGGGTTGGGCATTTGGTGACACATGGATCTTAAATATTAAAAACCCAAAGCCAAGTTTTTTAGCGGTATGGTGGGGCTTGGGTTGGGCGTGGCTGGGCGGCGTGGCCTAGCCACATCAACATTTTTTTTATATATATTTTTATCTATAACTAAATAAAAAATAAACATACATATTTTTTTTTAAATACATAAACATACATAATAATTATCAAAATAAAAAACAGTCATTCTTCGTCGTCTTCGTCGGTTTCGAACCCAGGAATCGTTGAAACATGTTCCACCAAATCAGCTCGAAGGTTCTGATGTATATCCCTTGACTTTATTAAAAATTCATTTGCCGCTTTATCTTCGTCTGTTACGTTACCTTGTTGGGGGTCATCGTCATCGTAGTAGGTAACCACCGCTCTACCTTCATCCTCCAAAATCATGTTGTGAAGAATGATAGATGTGTACATCACGTTTCCAATCTGATCCTTGTCCCATAGTCGACAAGGCATTGCCAATATTCGCCACCTTTTCTTCAAAACACTGAATGCTCGCTCGACGTCTTTACGTGCAGCCATCTGGACCCTGTTAAACTTTAATCTCTTTGGATCTGTGGTACCGTGTCTTGTGAACGATTTTACGAAAACCCCCCACTCTGGGTAAATCCCATCAACTAGGTAGTACCCGTACACGTACTCAATCCCGTTTACAAAGAAACTTCCTTTGGGTCCTATACCATTTACCCGATCATTGAAAAGAGGCGAGTGGTTTATGATGGTAATATCATTATGTGAACCTGGCATACCGAAGAACGCATGCCATATCCAAAGATCTTGGGACGCAACCGCTTCAAGCATGATGGCTGGCACCCCGTGAAATCCACTAGTGTGAGCACCTTGCCATTGGGTAGGACAAAGTTCCCAAGGCCATTTCATACAATCTAAACTACCTAGCATCCCGGGTAGCCCATGATAATCTGCGTGATGTTCCAATATTTGTTGCATGTCACTGAAGGAGGGCTTTCTCAAATATCTTTTCCTATAAAGTTCTAGAATGCACGAACAAAAGTTGTGAAGAGTTTCTATAGCTACACGTGCAGACGTTTTTAAATAGTCATCCATAATGTCCGAACTATTGCCGTACGCTAACTGCCTAAGTGCGGCCGTGACCTTTTGCCACGTACTAAATCCTAATTGCCCGGTGACATCGGATTTTTGTTGGAAACAAACATATTTCTCCTCAAGATCTCTAGATATTCTTAAAAATAAGTTTCTACGCATACGAAAACGACGCCTAAACATTTTTTCATCATACTTAGGTTCCCCTGAGAAGTAATCGCTTACCAACAAATCGTTAGCGGTGTGCCGTTCACGAGCGATGTACCTTCTCCTCCGTTTAGGTTGTTGAGTCTCTTCCTCATCGTCTTCGTCTTCCACGATAGCTTTCACCACCGCCGCGATTGTTTGTAGAAATATTTCCGCACCATCGTCAGACGATGATGACGATTCACTATAACTTGAAGAACTCATGGCAATAATGTGTTTTATGTTTTGATATTGTGTGAAAAAAGTGTTAAATGTGGTAAGTATTTATAAAGGAAATTTTTTTTTTTTTAAAAGTAGCCCCCAACGGCTACCCCAACGGCTAGCCAACGGCTACTTTTAATGGGCCAATCACAATCCGCCAACTCACCTTGCTCCCCCGCCCCACGCCCGGCTTGAAAGCCAAGCCCCAAGGGGCCACGCCCCAACCCAAGCCCACCCGGGGTGGTGCCTTGGGCGTTTTACCCCAACCCACGCCCCATACCCCACGGCCTTAAATCGCACGGTTTGGTCGTATAGCGCCCCGGGGCGCTATAGTTGCTGAGTTGGCGGGGGTGGCGCCCCCACACCCTCCTGCCTTATAAATTGCATGTCCATATCTGGTGTAATATATTCTTTTCATGTTTTTGCATCTTAAATGGTTCTATAAGTTATTGTTAAAATAGCAATAACTAGTTAATCAATCAAAACAATGTATGAAACTTTAATTTTAACCATAACATATTATACACCAGAAACAATGTAACACCCGTTCTTATAAATCAAGGTTCAGCGTATTATTTACGAAAACAATCATGTAATTTAGATTACATATACATCGGAAAAACGGGTTTACTAAAACTTTTACAGTTTAAAAGTTTGACAACACTTTGTATATGAATTCGTCGTTTAAAAGGTACAACGAAACGTCGCGCGAAAGCTTGTATTTTATCGTGTTCGGTTCCTCGTCGAGCTTGATCTTCATCCGGGCACTCATGGCAATCACCTATGATCAAAACCAACTTAAAAGTTAGTTTTGATAATCAAATATGTAGTTCAAACAAGCATAGGGGTTAAATATAAAGTTCAAACGAGTACAGGGGTTAAATATGAAGTTCAAACGAGTATAGGGGTTAAATGTGACAAAAAATAATATTTTTTTGAGTTTGGAGGCGTCGCGTGACGCCAAGGGGCGTCGCGTGACGCTAGGCCCCCTTTTCAGCAGAATGTTGCTGCATATTTCCAGCACGATCTGATTTCACGGAAACGGCAATAACTTCTTCGTTATTGATCCGTTTTACCCGATTCTTTTTCCTACGCGTCCGTAATTTAATTCTCCATCTAATGGAGTTAAAACCCAAC
Organism: Helianthus tuberosus; assembly: GCA_030545235.1. Taxonomy (NCBI): domain Eukaryota; kingdom Viridiplantae; phylum Streptophyta; class Magnoliopsida; order Asterales; family Asteraceae; genus Helianthus; species Helianthus tuberosus. The sequence goes on from CM060406.1 coordinate 58,051,610, forward strand.
AGCCTTCATAATAAAATTTCAGACTTTTAAGTCTTCGGCTTATCGCCCTTTTACCAAATTTTGACCCGTTCATGTTTTTATCAAACAAAACATGTTTGTTTGATCCTTATTCTTACGATAATCATAATTTCAATAATTCCTATCATATTAGGTTCAAGTCACGGGTTTCTTACGTATCTTAAACCCGTTTACGCTCGTATGCGTAATTTGACCCGTTAAGGGTATTTAGGCATATATTTTGAGCATGAAACGCTTTCATTCGTTTCTAGCGTTATTATACCACATTACTTATTATGTGATCTTCCACCACAACTAAATTTGTGGTGAACTTAATGAGATGATCTATATAATCCGAGTTTTTCTCGTCGGATTGCTAATTTACGGCAAAGACTCATATTGAGTCTTTTGACCCAAGATTTACCCTTTTCATTCTCTATACTTATTCAAAGTATTTGCTTGATCATATAACTTGTTTTTAAACGACTCTTAAGGTTCATTTACTCGATTTTGCTTACGAGGGCGTTTTGGTCATCTTAAACCCTTTCTTTACAACTAAGGACTTTTCATGTCGTAATTGACCAAAATTCCACTGTTTAAACTAGGATCTTGTTTAAATAGCCATCATGTTTTTAAAACACAATGACAATAACTTAAATCATTCGGTTTACTTAAAAGATAACCGAATGTCCATTTTAACTTGTTTAGCCCTCATTGAACTTCAAGTTCTAATGATAATTTGACCAATTATACATACCTGGCTCGAATCAATATATTGATTCGTTTTGATACCTTGCCTTAGTAGCCGCTAAGCGATAGCGATGTACATATACATCCGATATTTATTTCTATGATCACATAGCTCAACAAACTATTAGTCGATATTGTCAAAGGGTGATAATTTCACCTTTTGACCCGTTTGGTCTAAAGGACCATGAAACTCTATGAGGTGGTATTTATTACCATCTTATCTATATGACTAACTTCGGTTTACACCGTATAGTCGTTCTACTTGTAAATCATCTATTGATTTCTTTGACCCATTATAACCCAAGCTATAATGTGTCTTTCCCCAATTTAAAGGTTATTGTCCACAAATGACCAAAGTACCATTTTACCCTTATTATTTGCAATGGTTTACCTTATAAGGTAACCATTTAAAATCTCATTATCTTTTAGTCATTTCATGACTAATTAACCGCATTAGCTCCTTTTTATCCATTAAACATGATTTATGACCATTGTCTTTTGTTCCGGACCGCATTTGCCGTGTCGGAACATCATAATTTAAAACAAGACTTACTATTCACGACCCATCAAACCAATAGGTATCAAATAACTAGAGTGTAAGCTTTACTTACCTTGCATCCGAATTACGCTTTTCTTTTCTCACTTGCTTCGATCGACCCGCTTTCTCCCCAAGCTTCATCTAGCTTGTTAAGCGCCTACTATCATCATAATTCATAAGATGGTTAGATTAGTCATTATCAATTATGACTACTCCATCTAACGGGTCTTATGTCGACTTTATCACTTGATTAAATCATTGGTTAGTTTGACTTCCTAGAAGCCAATTGATCTATCAACATACTAAAATGCACACTTCACATGGAATTTCTACATTTTAGCTTCGTTTAGGCATTTTAACAAACACCTAGCGGGCATAATTTTACATATTTACTAACTAGTTCGTAACTAGTTATTTTTACCAAGATTTACATCAAAATTCAACCCTCCATGTCTAGTGTTCATGAACAACATCTAGTTCTAGTATCATAGCAACCAATATTCATCAGTTTAACACCCTAACCGAGTGTTCATCATATTGTCAACAAACCCATTTAACACACATGTAAGTAATCACCAAATCATTCAAGTCATAGCATCATATGCATGATTTCTACTTAGGGTTTTGTTCCTAAGCAAGTATTCATCACTAATCTAGCCATAGCTTCTATAATCCATGCCTAATTCGCGATTAGGATGATTATCAAATTTTTACAACTTCACTAATGTTAGAATTTCGACATACCTTACGATCCCCTTGACTTGGTGATCGTTTCTACGCGTTCATGCATTGATTTGGATCTTGATTCGAGCTTCATTTTGACCAATTTGTTGGAGTTAGGGTTTGAGCTCATGAGAGCTTTCTCCTGGTCGCTCCAGAACACGCACCACACTGATGTGTGTGTGTTTTATTTTATTTCAAGTTTAATAATCCAAATTTCAAGTTACCCGGCTTTGGTCCCTCGTGTTTGGTTAGTTATTAATTAGATCGCAACCTAATTATTTTCAATAACATTCCCACTTATTAACTAGGTTTAATATTCCTAGTGAACTTAGTGGGTTCGGGAATATTTATGACTAAGTTTATTTTAGGTCCCGTTAACTCGGGCCTTTCATCTCTTTTAATTCCTTAAAAGCTTTTATTCACCTTTTAGTAAATATTAGGATTATTTATTCAAGTCCTAATATTCACCGGGTTAAATTTTACCACTAACGGTATTTTCCCCGTCTTTAGTATTAACGGGGTTTAATTACCAAACCCGTTTTCGGGGTGTTACAAACAAAAACATAATTATGAATGAATTTGTAAACCAGAAACAAAAACATAATTATGAATGAATTTGTCCAGTGGCGTCTCTGAGAATTTTAGTACCTTGTTCGAGGTTAAAAAATGTGCCCTTATATCTTAACGATAAACAAGGCATTTACGAAAATGACAAAATCGTATTATTCAATAAACAATGTGTAACATCCGCCAAAAACGGATCTCCGATACTCATCCGTTTTGAAAACCGGATCCTAAACGAACTTTTTTTTATTTATATTAGATGCCAACTGTTAAATGAAACTCAATAAAAAAGAAGTGAACCAAGGGACTCGAACCCGGGTCTCACCGGACCCAAAGAACTAACCAAAACACGCGCGCCACTGCACCAAAGATCATTTTATGTATATTATTTGATTCGATTTCTATTTATTAACATATATATATATAGGGAGGAGATCATGCGAGAACCACCCTTATTGTGAGAACCGCGAGAACCAATGTGAACACAACCTAAAATAACTAAAAAAACCTAACCCCCCCCCCCCCCTCAAGCTAAATGTTAAAAACTAAAACCCCCAAAAAACCTAAACCCCCCCCCCCCAAGCTAAAATGCTAAAAACTAAACCCCCAAAAAACCTAAAAAAAATCTAAAAAAATAAAAATAAAAAATCTAAATTTTTTTTTAATCTTTTTTATGCTGAAATCGCTACTTTTAGTCGCAAAAAAAAAAAAAAAATTTTAATTTTTTTTTTTTGCTTCGAAAAGTAGCGATTTTTATATAAAAAATATTAAAAAAAAATTTGTGTGATTTTTAGCTATTTTTAGGCATTTTTGGTTGTATTCACATTGGTTCCCGCGGTTCTCGCAATAAGAGGTGGTTATCGCATGATCTTCTCCCTATATATATATAGGCTAATGCTAGACAAAAAACCCTAAAAATTTTAAAAAACCCTAGAAAACCCAACCTCCCGACATTTTTTTTTTTTGAAAAAAATAACACATGTAATATACATGTTTTTAAGAGTTTTTGGCAAAAAAAAAAAAAAAAAACAAAAAAAAACAAAAAAGCGCCGAAGGATTATTTTAAAAAAAAATAAACAAATTTCAGCAACTTTCGTGACTAACATGTGTTAGACAAAAAATGCTGAAACTTGTTTATTTTTTTTAAAACATTCCTTCAGCGTTTTTTTGTTTTTTTTGGCCCAAAACTCTTAAAAACATGTATATTACATGTGTTATTTTTTTCAAAAAAAAAAATGTCGGGAGGTTGGGGTTTGTAGGGTTTTTTAGAATTTTTAGGGTTTTCTATATAGCCCTACCCTATATATATATTAGTTTAAAAAAAAACGCGTGCCTCTCGAAATCACGGGCACTGTGCAAAAGTCCTCCCCGCACACCCTCATAGCCTCCCCTGAAATTTGTCTATTTGAATTGAGATAATAATAATAATAATAATAATCCATCAAATAGTTTTAACCTCAAGTGGTCATATATTTATTTAATATAATTATTATAAAAAAATTAAGTTAAATTAAGATAGCATGTCACCAATAATTCTATAAAATACTTCATCTCGAGACTCGAGGGATATGACACATAGCATCTTTTTCCATCATAAGCTAACTTTATGAGCAGAAATTGACAACATTTTATATTGAACAAATTGCTTACCATCAAACATCCTGACTTTACTTGTTTTCCTTAGAGAAAGCGACTTAAAGGTTAAAGATACGATGTGAAGTAAGCAACTTACTAGATGTTTGTACTAGCCTATTTAACAAGTTAGAACTCCTAAAAATGATCATTTCCGGTCTTCTTCATCGACATCTCTATATGAGAAAAGTAGGTAGTATAAACAAGCGTTGTAGGCTACCAATATTACACTATATTGTTAACATTCGCTAATATAAAGGTGTAAACAAGTATAGAACTTCTCAACTTGGAAGGAGAGAACACATGAACATCAACATGTTACATATAATATTAAAATTAACAAATTATTATAAATATATGATAGTTAGATTGGAGTTTTTTCATCGTGATGATAAAGTAAGATTTGGGGAAAACATTTGGCCTCTAGTCCCATGATCACTTCTCTCTTCGTATGATATAGTTGGTAAGCCATTCACAAGGGCTAGACAAACACAACCATTTACAATGGTGTCATGGATTTAATTGTCAATATCTAGTAACATTTAAGTTAATAATGTCACAATATAGAGATAATGTAGTTTTCAAGTCATTAAAAGGACAAGAAGACTCACCCTCATAAAATGAGTATTAACCCCATTCTCTTTCGCTACTTGTCAAAAATACATGTAACTACAATGCGACACCGTGCTCTCACCTTCTCCTTACTTGAGAATGTTGCACAAAACTATTCGCATAATAGATGTTGTGAAACAACTGCAACGAATGATATTTAATTCTAAAAGCCTTTCATTTGCTTGTATCACCGTTTATGATAAGAAAAAACCACCCATACGTAAGAGTCATCTAATGTATGTAAAACTATGAATTCGAAACACTCGGAGTCTAAAATTCATGTCTTAAATGGTGAAACCCATTATGTGTTGTGATTTCAACCTTAGGGTGAGAGGGGCACTCCCCTAAGAGGGGAGTCCCCTCTCTTACGCATAACCAATCCTCGTGTGCCACGTCAACTCCCCTCTTAAACTCCCCTAACACCCTAAATTGATGGCGGCACTCCCCTCTTAGGGGAGTTGGTTTTTTTTTTTTTATTTGTTGTAATTATGCATGTTTATAAAAAAATATTAATAAAAATTAAATGAAATTTAACAAAAGACATTTCAAAGTAGAAAATAAAAATAAAAATTAAATTCAAACTAGAAAATTAAAATTACATTCAAACTAGAAAATAAAAATTACATTAAAACTAGAAAATAAAAATTTTAGAAATCGCACGGCCACCCGTACTTGTTAGCGAAAACCATATGGGTCGAAGGCGGGGGATTGAGGTGGATCCATTGATAACAAATTTTGAAAATAGCTGAAATTGGGTTGAAGGTTGGTTGCTTGAGTGTTGTAAAAGGAGGGGTGTGAAGGTTGTTGGAAAAAAAACGGGGGTTGTGAAGTATATCCGAAAGGGGGTTGTGATTGTGCACTTGCACCGCTCGAACCACCACGAGACGGTTGCTTGCCCCGTCCCTTAGTTTTTTTCTTGGCTTCGCGGGGTTGGTTCTCCATTGCTCGGTTTGAAGTGGGTGTGGTTTGAGAGTATAAAAAATAAGTGAAGTGGGTGTGGTTTGAGAGTATAAAAAATTGTGAAGTGGGTGTGGTTATTTATATTTGTTTAAAAAGTGAATTTTTTTTTATTAAATTCGACCGTTTAAAAATTCGACCGTTCCTCAAACATCGTGCCAATTCAACGCGGTGAAGAAGTGCCGAACCCACTCCCCGAATCGGGTCCCCGCGGTGATGGCGGCGGTGTTCCCGATCGGGGAAGGTGGTCACCGAACCCACTCCCCGAGAGTGCCCCGGATACCCTTACACGTACCAAACATATTTCACGAGAGTCCATATCAATTCTTATCTGAATATTAATAAGAGGTGATATTATAGACTAGTGGTATCTTGTGGTGGGATAAGACTTAAGAATCATTAGATTCTGGGTTCTTATCACAAGAGAGTTTTTTTCAGATTTATATCCAAATTTTTCGTTAAAAAAAGGTGAAGGTTGTCAAATTCAAGATTCATTTATTTCATTACCTTTTACCCGGTCAATAGTCTCTTCCGTCTTATTCAAGGTGGACCAACCTACCAAGCAGCTACAAAAAAGACATATATGCTCGATCGATGACATTAATGTTATAACCAAACATAAGGATGCTATAATTTAAATACCTGTCAAAACAATAAATTGTCTCATGTGTTATTTGATTAGATAAGGGTTTTTTTTTTTTTTTTTTTTTTTTTTTTGAAAACTAACTTTTACTTGCACGCCTCAAGTTGGGTAAATCATCTTTTGAAAGTTCATATTTATTAGGATGATTCCGTCCTTATCTTATGGATCTAGTAACTAAATATATCTAAAGTTCCGTACTTGACTAGCCTGTTTTTTTTCTAATAAGAATTTGCTAACCCTTCGATCAATACACATCCGCAAAATGTTTTTTCATATTTTTTGCCACTTAATTCTAACTTAAAACAAATAATATATGACATGTGTGAATATATGTACATATGTGTGTGCATGCACGTAAGCAGATAATGAAAAATGGGGAAGTATTTATAGTATAGATTATTTATGCCTCCTAATATCTAAAGATGTGTGTTAGACTATTAAAGCGCCTCCAATGGAAGGATGCAATGTCCGAGTTTTCGGACCCAAGCCACAAAAATCACCACCATTGGAGTGCACCGTTGGGTTAGGCAAGGTCCTTGTGGGCGGACTCATCCGGATTATATATGCCAGATTGTTAGGATGCTTAGGTGGTGGTTTGTAGTTGTTTGTTTTTGGAGGAAAATAAGAGTAAATTACAAAAATCGTCCTTTATGTATGTCACTTATTGCAAACTGTGTCTTTTGTCTTCAATAATTACAGAAAACGTACTTGATATTTGCAAACCCTTACAAATTATATCCTTTAACCCTAACTCAGTTAATTTTTGTTGTTAAATCTGGCCAAATGGACCCCACATGAGGGTATTTTTGTGGTTAAATTTGACTAAATAGACCCCACATGAGAGTAAAATGACCAAAATACCCTCATGTGGGGTCCATTTGGTTAGATTTAACCACACAAATTAACTGAATTAGGGCTAAAGGACATAACTTGCAAGCGTTTGCAAACATTGAGTACGTTTTCTGTAATTATTGAAGACAAAGGACACAGTTTGCAATAAGTGACATACATAAAGGACGATTTTTGTAATTTACTCGGAAAATAAAGGTTTTTAGAAGTTAGTTTGAAATCTGATATGATATGTTGAGTTGGCAGTTTGTAATTGTGAACGCACCCACCATTGGTGATCCTCTTTGTAGTAAAAAGAGTTCATACTTCATACATAAAGATTTGTGCCTTAAATATATTATACAATAGGAGAGTAATTCAACTTTGAAAACTTTGATCCCCAGATCCATGTACGTTTGTTGTATGCTTTCTTAATCCACTCAATGGTCCCTCATTATAAATCAAAATGCCATTTTGGTCTCTTTCTCTTTTTACACAATTCCCATTTCGACATTTCCCCTCATTTTTGTGAAACTTTATTTACTCCCTTTTGGCCATTATTATAATTCCTAAGACAAATGAATTGACCACCATACCATATTTTAGTAACATTCAATATCAATCATCTTTAGAATCTATTGACAAACATGAATAGAATTCATAATGTTTGTTTGTATATGCATATGCGTGTATGTATCTCTTTATACGCGTATTGTTGCTACAAACATTATATATTGTAACATGCTCTAGTTAAACACTAGAAACAAATTGTACCAATTCATTTTATCACCGGGATAAATATAGAAATATAAATCATAATTCTTTCAATATTAATATCAACTTCATTTTTTTATTTTTCTTATTTTTATTTTTATTTTTATTTTATAGGGTTATATTTCCTTTACAATATTGATTAACGATTATAAATGTTTTTTTTCTGCCGTAGACAATCAACGACGTCCTTTTTGGTGTAATATCATCTGGGCTATCAAGATATTTGGAAAATCATTCAACAAAACGTAAATAAACTCTCTATTTTAGTCTCTCTTTTTTTCAAATTTTATATTTGCAATTGCCAACAAGATTTAAGTTTACTATCTCTTCAGCTCTTCGAGAAGGGCTTCAAATCACTGGTGCAGCCATGGTTAATCTCAGAAAATCAGCAGGACTGCAGGTTACTTCCCATTCTCTATCAGTTAAAATTACTCATCATATCAACAGAATACAATATTGATGTTAAATATATATATATATAGGGGAGCGCTAAAATGAAAACCACCTCTAGTTGTAAGAAACGAGAGAACCACTTTTTAGCCACTAGATCAACAAGATGGATGTATGAGATTAAAAGTAACTAAAATTAATATTAAATACATTTTTTCTTATTATTCTTTAATATTTTAATCCAAAAGGGTAGTTTAGTAAAACTACAAGTTTTGTCCTTTATCTTTATACCATTTTTCAGGCGGTGTCCTTTTTAACGAATGTTGACAGGCGGTGTCCTTTACTAGGTATTTTGTTGAAAGTTTAGTCCTTTACACCCAACTCAGTTAAAAAACCCTGTTAATTGTTTGGTGTAAAGGACTAAACTTGCAACAAAATACCTAGGTAAAGGACTAAACTTGCAACAAAATATCTAGTAAAGGACACCGCCTGTCAACAATTAACAGGGTTTTTTAACTGGGTTGGGTGTAAAGGACTAAACTTGCAACAAAATACCTAGTAAAGGACGCCGCCTGTCAACATTCGTTAAAAATGACACCGCCTGAAAAAGTGGTATAAAGATAAAGGACAAAACTTGTAATTTTTCCTTTATTATATTACTTTTTACTTTTTAAACATAATTTTTTTTATTAAAAGCATTTTTAAATTCAAATTTTTTTAACAAAACAATTTTTTTGTGCACCAGTTTTTGCACGCCGTTTTTAAGCCCGGTTTTTTCATGAATCGTTTTTTAACGCGTCGATTTTGCACGCCGTTTTTTTAAGCTCGGCTTTTTCAAGCGTCTTTTTTTAACGCGCCGTTTTTTACTTCCCGTTTTAACGCGGCGTTTTTTACGTCCCGTTTTTTTCGCGGCGTTTTTATGCCCCGTATTCACGCCCCTTGTTTAGGTGCCGTTTTATCACACGGTTTTTTACGTTTTACAATTTACGTAGAAAAAGTTTTACTTTTTACGTTAAATAGTTTTTACATAAAAGTTTACGTTTTACGTTAAAAAAATTACGTTTTACGTTTTACGTTAAACTTTTTACGTTTTACGTTAAACTTTTTACGTTTTACGTTAAACTTTTTACGTTTTACGTTTTGCGTTAAACTTTTTACGTTTTACGTTTTATGTTAAACTATTTACGTTTTACGTTTTACGTTACATTTTTTACGTTTTACGTTAAACTTTTTACGTTAAAAACTTTACGTTTTACGTTTTACGTTAAAAACTTTACGTTTTACGTTAAAAAGTTTACGGTTTTAACTTTTTTTTACAAAACCTTTTTTACCTAAAACGAACGCACCCAGAATATGCATGTTGTTTTATCTAATAATCTAGTGTCTGTGTATATATACTGGGATCGATGTACTTTTAGTATGAGCTATTAAGGGGTTAAGGCTTGTTTAACCCCAACAATAATCATCTGATATGTTTACTTAATATGTGATGGATTTTTTCTATTACACGCTAAACGCATAACGTACATGGTGTACACTAATATTATGCGTACATCATACTGAAATTACATAGATCAAAACACAAACACTATTAACTTAAAAAAAAAAAGATAACAAAAACATAAATGGTATACAAATCGCGTATGATTACCACAATACTTGCTGCCATTTGTCACTACATGCATAGTCCTATATAAAGAGAGAGAGAGTTGAAGAGAGAAGAGAGAGGTATTTAAAGTCAGTTGACTTTAATGAAGAGAGAGATGAGAGAGGTATTTAAAATCAGGTGACTTTAATGAAGAGAGAGAAAAGATTTGACATTTGGGGTAAATGACTAAAATACCCTTTAGGTTGACATAATTTGATTGGTTGAGAGTGGTTCTCATGGTTCTTACAACTGGATGTGGTTTTCATTTTAGCGCTCCCCTATATATATATATAGGGAGAAGATCATGCGAGAACCACCTTTTATTGCGAGAACGCGAGAACCAATGTGAACACAACCAAAAATGCCTAAAAATAGCTAAAAATCACACAAATTTTTTTTTTTGAATTTTTTAATATTTTTTATAAAAAAATCGCTACTTTTCGAAACCAAAAAGAAATTTTTTTTTTTAAATTTTTTTTTGCTTTGAAAAGTAGCGATTTTAACATAAAAAATATTAAAAAATTCAAAAATTCAAAAAAAAAATTTTAGATTTTTTTTTTGATTTTTTTAGGTTTTTTGGGGGTTTAGTTTTTAGCATTTTAGCTTGGGGGGGTAGGTTTTTTTTTAGGTTTTTTTTAGCTTGGGGGGGGGGGGGGGGGGGTTTAGGTTTTTTTTTGGGGGGGGGGGGGGGTGGGGGGTTTAGGTTTTTTTTTGGGGGGGGGGGGGGTGGGTGGGGGTTAGGTTTTTTTAGCTATTTTAGGTTGTGTTCACATTGGTTCTCGCGGTTCTCACAATAAAGGTGGTTCTCGCATGAGCTCCTCCCTATATATATATAGGGGTAAGATCAAATAAAAAGTTAATTTTGCCTAAGTAGGATAAGAAGGAATCTTAACCATTTATTTTTCAAATCAATGGTTAAGATGAAAGTGTAGGAGAATGGAGAAGTGTAAGGGTATCTTGGGAAAATACTATTTATGTACTTTCTCTCTCCACATGCAATGCACATGCATATTCCACCTTCATTTTTTAAACGTTCATAACTTTTTCATACGACATTATTTTTTCATAAAAATTTCACCGTAAAATCGAGCGTCATTTTATCTTTAATTTGAGTACCATATTGCTATATAAAATATGAAGACTAAAAAAACTTACTAAAATGTGTTGTATTTCTATGTTGTATAACATCTTTTTGTGCTGGATTTTTGTACTATATTTTTGTGCTAAATTTTTTGTGCTGGATTTTTTTGTCTTAAATTTTTTTTTCTCAATTTTTTGTACTGGATTTTTTGTGCTATATTTTTTTGTACTACATTTTTTGTGCTATATTTTTTGTACTAGATTTTTTGTGCTAGGTTTTTTTGTACTAGATTTTTTTGTTGTATTTTAAAAAAAACAAAAGGGGTGCCACATGTCATTTTCACTCCTATTTATAAGGACCAAAATGCCCTTCATTCCTACTTATTAGGAGTGTCACATGTCATCATCATAATCCTTCTTAGGCTACTTAGGCAAAATTCACTTTTTAGTGGATCCTTCCCCTATATATATATATATATATATATATATATATATATATAGTGTGAGGTTCATTGGGGAACACTAAAACAGTGGGGAACAGTGGGGAACCGACTCAAACGAACTCCGATTGGACTCATTCCAGCGGCGTTGGAACCGTCTCGTCGAACCCTAACTAGGATCTCTTAACCCTAAACCCTAAATCATAACCCCTAAACCCTAAATATATTAGGGTTTGGCTTTTAGGGTTTAGCTTTAGGATTTAGCCTTAAGGTTTAGTTTTAGGGTGTAGGGTTTAGAGTTTAGCTTTAGGGTTTAGGGTTTAGCTTTAGGGTTTAGCTATAGAGTTTAGCTTTAGGTTTAGCCTTTAGGGTTTAGCTTTTAGGGTTTATAGTTTAGATTTTACGGTTTAGCTTAGGTTTTAGCCTTATTTTTTAACTTTAGGGTTTAGGGTTTAGGAGTTAGGATTTAGGGTTAAGAAATCTTAGTTAGGGTTCGACGAGCCGGTTCCAACGCCGCTGTAATGAGTCCAATCGGAGTTCGTTTGAGTCGGTTCTCCGCTGTTCCCCACTTTTTTAGTGTTCCCCAATGAACCTTCCCATATATGTATATATATAGGATAAGGATCATGTGAGAAGTAGTAGGCTATTTGAGAAACTTGAGAAGCATTTTGGGCCACACATTTTCCCTAAGCAAATAAATGAAAAAAAAATGCAAATTTTTTTTTTTTTTTTTGAAAAATCGCTGCTTTTTCTTTAAGGATTAAATTTTTTATTTTATTTAAAAAAAAAAAAAAAAATTTTTTTGGATTTATACACATATGTATATTGTTAATCTTCTAACTATACATATATGTATATTGTCAATTATACATATATGTATATACATGTTTAAAATTGAAAAATAAGTGTTATTTAGGGTTTAGCATTAGTATTTAGGGTTTAGCATTAGGGTTTAGGGTTTAGCTTTATGGTTTAGGGTTTAGCTTTAGGGTTTAGTAATAGTATTTATGGTTTAGCTTTTGGGTTTAGCATTAGGGTTTAGCTTTAACTTTTGGGTTTAGCTTTATCTTTAGGGTTTGCATTAGGGTTTAGCATTAAGGATTTAGCTTTAGGGTTTAGTTTTAGCTTTAGGGTTTAGCTTTAGGGTTTAGAATTAGGGTTTAGAATTAGGGTTTAGCTTTAGGGTTTAGCATTAGGGTTTAGAATTAGGGTTTAGCTTTAGGGTTTAGGGTTTAGCATTAAGGTTTAGCTTTAGTGTTTATGGTATAAGGTTTAGAATTTATAACACATATTTTTTTAATTTTAAACATGTATATACATATATGTATAATTGACAATATACATATATGTATAGTTAAAAGATTAACAATATACACATGTGTATAAATAAAAAAAAAGAATTTTAAAAAAAAAAATAAAAAAATAAAAAAAAATATTTTTGCATTTTTTTCACCTTTTTTTGCATTTTTTGCTTAGGTAAAATATGTGGTCCAGATTGCTTCTCAAGTTTCTCAAATAGGGTGGACTTCTCTTAGGATCCCTACCCTATATATATATATATATATATTTGTGGTTTATAACTCATAGATCTCTGTATACAAAGAGATAATGAAATCTAGATAATTATTAGAGTCTAAAAATTATTTAACTTAAGGTAAAAATAAGAACAATAAATGATACGTGTGTATCACATTAAAAGATCCACTTTATTATTTGTTTTTTGTAGTTCCCAACATTTTTTTTCTGATTTGAACACACCCCACATTATGCACATGTATTATATTTCTAATAATCCAACTTATGAGATCTAAGATGAATGATAATTTGAGCAGGAAACCACAGAACTAATGAATAAAAATTCAGGATCAAGGTGGGGAAACAAATTTGGTATGATGCTCTTACCAGTTTACTACCATGCAAGGGGGTCAGATCCTCTTCAGTATGTAAAGAGAGCCAAGATTATGATTGATAATAAAAAGCTTTCTTTAGAGGCTTTTCTTTCTTACAAAATTGGCTACTTTATTATGAAATGCTTAGGAGCAAGGGTGAGTTTTCTTTGCTAGATAATTTGATAGCTTATAATATATGAATGACATTCTAGGTGCGCTAACAGTTTGGGTTTGCAGTTTGCTAGCTTGCTTAATTACAGGATAATTTGTAACACTACTTTCACAATTTCGAATCTTGTTGGCCCGAAAGAGAGGATCATGATTGCAGGGATCCCAGTTACCTACATAAGAGCAACGAGTTCAAGCTTAGCACATGTAAGAATGTATAAACTTTACATACCTATGACTTAAGGTGACAATTTCAACTCGTTTAAGGATTGATTTGTCTTTTGTTTTTATCTTTAATTGGTCACATTCAAATAATATAGCTTAACTAAGGTGGAACGAGTCAAACAGGTAGTTAACACCTTAAAATGAATTAAAAAATTACAAAAACATAATGTGTAATTATGCATGATGATGTGTGTTGTTTATCCAGGCAATTACTATGCATATGGTGAGTTATGCAGGAAAGGCTGACATGCAAATTCTTGTTGCTAAAGACATCATACCTCACCCAGAAATATTAGCAAAATATTTTGAAGATGCACTTCTTGAAATGAAAGAAGCAGCATTAGCAGCGAAACTACCCGCCAAATGCCCACAAAATTCTGGGTAAAAATTAAGATGTAAAATATAACCTAATTCGTATGTGTAAGGGTGCATGTTCGAATCTTGGTTTCTAAAAACGTTGATAGTTTTAAGAAAATATCATTTGAAGTATCAAAACGCGGAATGATTAGATACACAAAGTACATCTATGTTTCTTACTAAATCTTGTACACAGCAAAAATCAAGAGCTTCTTCTTGTAATCTTGTTGTTTCCCATCTTCCCTTCACGGGTGTAGGGATAACCATCTTGGAAGATGGAACCCATTAACCCAACCAATAGGATAATGCCACCTCATTTTAAACAAATTTAACCCAAATCAACCCTAAATAGAGGGGGCACCCATCAAGTTAAATCTACTACCCATTTCAACCCACCATCCAATAATATTGTGCCAAATCACCATCCAATACGCATGTCCTCCAAGTTCAACCACACATCATGCACGGGTTTATGAACCCATGAAGTGAAGCCGGATGGTGAATCTTTAGTGGTTATGGCAGTGTTCCCTGGCCACCCGCATGAGCCCGGGCATTGACTTTGTTGGCACCCCCACCATCCTAAATATATAGAGGTTTCCTTAGCAACTCTTTAAGTTTAACTCGCTTCTTGATATTTGTGGTACAATAGGTAAATCTCGAATTTAACCTTAGCCATATTTGGTGCCTATCATTGTCCGAAATGAAATGAAAATAAGATACTTTAGGATATCAAACAGATTTATGTGATACTCGAACATAAAGATGTGTGTTAGTAAAACATGCATCTAATATATAAAGGCAACATAGAGAGGGATCGTAATGCCCGGGAGGTTTGTTAGTGGGACCAGTGAACAAAACATGGAGGTCTCTAAAATCAATATCTTTGGTCTTTTAGATAATGAAATTAGTCGTTACTTTTGGTTAGTTCGTATATGTGGATCAAATACTTATGCTTGTGGTGATTGGTTGGATTTAATGAACTATCAACCCATTGAGAGACAAGCTTCAGTTATTGATGGTTATAGGATAATGGTTGTTGCCGGCTTAGAAGAACTCTGTTGTTCAACGACCACACTATAGTTTTGAGAGATGTTCTTAATGTATCAACTATCTCATGGATAGCTATGTTTGTTAGTAAACTGAATAAAGATGGGTACATGAACATTTAGGACACACATTCATGGTTACAAAGAACAAAATCATACACAATTTAGTGTTGTTGGGGTCATATTAGGAGGATTGTGTCTTCTAACCCTTGTGAATGATTTATGATTATCATTTGCATGATGTTCGTATCATATTTTTTTAACTTACTAAATTATGAGAGTGTGAGTGGTTCAGTGGCTTACATGGTGATCCTGGGTTATGCTCAATCTCAAACTACACTTCATAATCTATTTTATTATTATAGATGTGCTTGATCTCACCATGTTATCCACTTACCAAAAGACAATACCTTTTTAACAAAATGTACCTTCTTAACATTACTTTAAACATGTTGTTAGTCTTCACACATTCTCGTATCTTGGTAAATTAAGTACGTTGCGATGGATGTTGAAAGTCCCTAGGATCCCCTGGATCAATGACAAACACAACGAACATTGCACTTCACTGAGACGAAAACAATAAACGAGAGAATAAGATGTAAACGAACTCTTTCATTATATTCATCACGGATTACAACTGAAAGAGTACACATCTTGTCACCAAGACAAACTGGCAACAAAAGCCTAAACCTGTAACTTTTCTCTCTAAAACACTCTAATTGAATCGAATACATACAAAAACCTAATATAACATATATAGGCTAGAACATAAACCCTGACACTAGCCTAAATACTGACAACATCATGCCATGTTAAACCCTTATGACTTGTAAGGGTTTAATTCCTCATGCCCATGTTAGGTTTCAACACCCTTGACTTTGTCGGGATTTAACATCATTGTTGACTTTGTTGACCAGAATTGATAAAGCCACAGTTACTTGCTAGTTACTGCACTTACAGGCTCCCCCTTACGTGTTGTTATCAATTCTGTGTGTAACCGATAATCATCAGTTACAAGGTACTGCATTGCAAAATCCCCCTTAACTGATGATATCACATCTTCTTTCTTCTTTGGCAAGACTTAATCTTCCTGGCAGAGCATAACAATCTTCACCCTTTCTTATTATAGATTTGTCGTCGATCACTCAAATGGCCGCTTTGAGAAATCCAAAGAATCTAACATCAAACATCGAAGAATTACCCCCTCAATCTTATCCCAATTCAAGCTAACGCGAACCAACCTACAACCTAATGTAAGTAACATCCCTTGATCCTTTAATCTTCAAACTTAATCGACAAAAGATAGAAAAGACAAATTTCCAATGTCCAACATCAAATACTTCAAACTTCACAAAAACATGAAGTTCAGTTCGATAAGTTAATAACAATCTGAACTCCAAAAAAATATACAACTACCAATCTTGATCAAAGTCTTCACCCCAAACATGCATGATTTCATTTCGTCTCATATTTTCATGATTCAATCTTGTTTTTTCAAGAATCCCCCAATTACCCGATGCCTTTCATTTCCAATCCCCCCTCAATGTAAGATCCTCCAAATTATTTCAAGAATCAGACTAACAACTAATATTGGAAGAGGGACCAAGAAACATTAATCTTCTCTACTTTAACCGGCATATGATAAAGGCTCAATCTTCAACTAATCATGCACCGAACAATCATCTTATCATGAACAAACTCGATTAAACCACGAACATATTTGACAAAAATCAATCACACAAATGCTCATTATTGCATCATGTTTCAAACATTTCGGCACCGGTAAGATTAAACTAGTTACACGAACTTGTTTCCTTAACGAACCACGAGCATTTTGTTTTTGCAAAGAAACAACTAATTTTGAAGTTTTTACTCCCCCTTTTCTTTGCAAAAACTCACAAAATCACCAAATTAGTCAAAGATACCAAATATCAAATATCAAATAAATGAATAGCACTAAATCTCAAGCTCACGTACTTCAAGATTTTTATCAGCCCAAAATGAATTTATTCAGTCCAAAAACCAACCCAAATTATTAAAAAATTCACGACATAATAATTTCCAAATACTAGAAAAAGGCCCAAGTACAAATTTCATAACAATATGCGATAACTTGAAGCCCAAATCACACTCTTTGTTTATGTTTCTTATTTAAGATCACCAGCCCATTGAAACAATCAGTCCACATCATCAACCCATTAATTTGAGAAACAGACCCACATCAATAATAATTTCTTTTCTCAATTCAACAAACGAATTTCAAGATTGCATTAAACGAATTACACGCATACCAAAAATTATATTGACTTTTTCAAACCTACTACACCTAATCAATCATCATATTGTGTCACACCCCAATCGATGGCAGAATCATCGGGGCGCAACACTAGGCGAATCAGATTGCTCAAGAGAATCCATAACAACTACATTGCGATAGTATTTAATGCGTTCATTACCCCATACTAATAAACAATTACAATCACATGAGATGTCATGAATTTCTTGTTCTCTCAAACAATACAAATCCGACAACCTAGATTTTAGGTGTGTTTCTAGACTTCCTAGCTTGATTTGATGTAGACTGCGACTAAACCTGCAACACACGTTAAAACAACGTCAATACAAAGGTATTGGCGAGTATACAAGTTTTGATAGTGTAGCGTAAATAGTTAAAAGTGTTGCGAATTACCAAATACATAAACGAGATACCTCAGCATATATGCATATAAGACAGATACTACTGCGATTGCGATTGCTATTCATCCTAACTAGACCCCGTCGGGGGCTATAGTACTATACTAGTTAAGGCGGGACCTCGCGAGTATAAGTCCTAACACACATGTAACTAGCATCACGTGTAAATATGCATAACAGTTATTCGCAAGTGATAAACAGTTTGATTGAATAATTCGTTTTGATAAATTCGATTTAATAGGAACGTATGTTACACCCAAAATGCGATAAAAAGGGGTTCGAGTATACTCACAGTCGGTGTTCAGCTAGTAAACACAACTTGGTTGGATTGAAGGGAGCGCGTCTGAGATTAGCCTGGTTACAGATTGATAGCGTAAGCGTCGAACAATGCATTAAACGGTGGCGAGTGAACCAAGCGTTAAATGGTAATCCGATCGGATGGCAATCCGATCGGATGGCCAGTCGATCGGGTGGCAATCCGTTCGGATGGTCATCCGATCGGATGGCCATTCGATTGGATTGTCACCTCGTTTGGTGAAGATGTGTTTGTGTATGATGGTTTGACTTTTGAAGTTTTCGTGGTAGCATTTTGAAAACAGAGAAGTATCTCTACCTTTCAGGTCGGTCGATCGAACGGCGGCTCGATCGGATGGCGATCCGATTAGTATGACACTTCAGTGAGAACAAGTTCATAGCAGTTTGTCACTCGATCGGATTGCAATCTGATCGGGTGGTAATCCGTTCGAACTGGTAATGCATTGAACATGTTGAAAATTGTTTAAGTCCCAAACGTCACACGATCGGACGGTCGCTCGATCGGACGGCAATTCAATCGGGCGGTAGTCCGTTTTAACGTTCAGATCCTTTGAACAATTGGAGAAATAGTTTAAGTATGGAACCAAGTGCAGCCCGATCGGACGGCTGGTCGATCAGGTGGCAATCCGATCGGGTGGTAACCCGATCGGATGGCAATCCGTTCCGACGGTCTGATCGTCCTATCACTTGTTTTCTGTTTGAAGTGTTGTAGCTTTGAACGAGACGTTTTGATATCTTACTTGAACAACAGGACCCTTGTCTCGTCCCAAGTGACCCGACCGAACAGGAATCACCCTAGTCCGAACAGTTCACGGTTCGAGTCGGTTGTTCATGTTCAAACCCGAAATCAACATCTCTCCCGGATAGAATTCAGATCTGGAACTAATGCATCACTAAGAATGAGTAGAAGATCAGAACAAGCTCCAATTTCATCGGGTTTGAGTGCATTGAGTGTAAAAGAGTTGAAAGAAAGTTGGAAAAGTTTCTTTCAATCCTTTTATCATTGATGGTGTTTAGATCTATGCGAAATCGTTGTGAAATAATGTGGAAATCCTTTAGATCTGAGTTATTCTTGGTGGAATGAGGCCAAAGCTTGGAGTTCATAAGAACTCCATGATGACATCACCCTAGAACAACTCAAATCTGTTGATTTCACGGTTAAAAATTGAGATTCAAAGGTGAAAAAGATGAAGAAGTGTGTGTGGATCAAATAAGTACAAGATTTGAGGTAGAAACTTACAAGAATCGCGGGAAATCAAGAGGAAATAGCCCCAAAGCGTGCTGGACGAGTGAGAGCTATCACATCACTTGAACAGTGATGTAACAAGGGCTATTTATAGGTAAAGAGGAGGAAAGGTGGGTGAGTTCCATGGATCGGATGGCTGTCCGATCGGGTGGCTGTCTGATCGGGTGGCAACTCGATCGGATGGCTACCCGATCGAGTGGTCACTCGATCGGTGGTCTCCGGAGAATGGCGTTTTGATGTTTTGTTTTGCTCGTTAAGCGTCGCGATAGTTTGGTTACACATTTTCATACCCTTATTCATATATTTATTATAATTAGTCACATAGGGTCGTATAAATATCCATATTTCGAAGTTGCGATGCAATAACCGGGTTTTGTTTCGAATATGCGTTACTCTGCGACGCATGACGGCCATCGAGGAGGGTAGAATAGGTCCTCACTTAATGTCATCGTGAGCGTTAGTGCGTGTGATGCGATGTGTTATATCGATAAAGTATGCGTAATATGCGAAAATACTGCAAAATAGCGATGTATTAGATATAGTTACACTATGATCCGAATCTCTGGTGCTAGGCGTAACGAGTATAGCGAGTGGTAACAACGCACGAACTTGCGGGTTGTTACAGTCTCCCCTGCTTTAGGAAATTTCGTCCCGAAATTAATCCTTAAGAAGGGTTGCGAGAGTTGATGCGAGAGAGAGTAGCGATTATAAGCGTCAGAAATAAGCGAGCGATCGATTGAAATTCAACGAGCGAGAGTGTCGCGATGAATGGCGATGGCAGCGAGTAAGGCGATACGTATACAAGAGATGGCAACACACAAAAGCGATCCAAAAGTGTTTTGAATTCTCGAAAAGTTGATTAATTCGAAAAAGGTTTGAAGATACTTGTTTATGAAAAATCTTCCCACAGTGCGGTGTTAAACGGTTTCGATGTTCACACCAGCGCTATGAGTGGGGTTTTATTAGGTTACTAAAATATTTTAGGATGTTTAAAACTCGTTTTACGAAATTTTCTCGTCACGCGGCAGTAACTTGAGTCGATTGTTACACCATCGTTACAAGAAAATCTCGTTCTGTACCAAGGTTTTGATCAAGTTTTAGAAAAAGTTTTGTAAGAAAAGGTCGGTTTAAAATTTGGGTAAGCAAAGCTTTTTAATAATATCAAAAATTTAATTTTTTAGGGTCGGCCCCGCATAGCACTTTTCCACGAAAGTTCGACTATATGGCTAAAACGCTTATATATAGGAAGTACCAGCGGCGTATCCACCACGCTTTAACCATATGGCTTCCGTCTCGTGAGGCAATGTCATACGTGTCAACATAGTACAGACTGATTTGCGATGACTCGATCCACACGAGGTAGGGTGGGATTAATTCTTGAAAGGCGAATCGAGTGATGAAGTCGTTTTCAAACTCAGTTTAGTGACACGAGCGAGTGCGATAGACGGTAAGCGGGATGCGAAAATTCTATTGCACAACACAAACATAATAAGCGAAGACGGCGGCGATAAGCGTAAAGCGATAAGCGATAAGAGACGAGCGATAGGCGACGATCGATGCGTTGCAAGCGATGGGAATATGCGATTTGATTAGATTAAACGACACCACAAATTTTAACTGACATTAAGCCCCACATGGCCTTTTTCCACGAAAATCTGCTGATATGGCTAAAACACTTATATATAGGAAGTACCAGCGGCGTATCCACCATGCTTTAACCATATGAGTTTCATCCCGCGAAGCGAGGTCATGTGTGCTAACTTAACACAGACAGCACGGATATTGGTAAGCGATTGCGATAGTGATTACGTTAAGCGATACACGATGAGCGAGGGAGTAATGCACAAGCGACAGAGCGATATACAAGCGATAGAGCGATACCCACGATATGCGATAGCGCGATGCACATAATAAGCGATTGAGCGGACACACAATAAGCGATTGAGATTGCGAAATACCCATAATAAGCGATAGCGATTGCGAGGTAGATTCTAGCGATAATGCGATTGCAAGCGTGTTGACTTACGAAAAGTCTGGCGATTTGTAACACCTCGTAAAATCATGACCAATATAATGAAGACACGTGTCATGAACTTTAAACGTGTAATGGATTGAATATGAGGGACTAAAGTTGACAAACAAAGAAAGTATATGTGTAAAAGGATTCAAAGTGTCAACATTGGATAATTATACCTTTCAACAACCCTACACGATGTTTATACCCTTAAACGAATGAATTATGGATCATATGAAGCCGTTTGTGGAAGAAAGTGAGAGTTTACAAACCACAAGGGTTAAATGTGTCAACATGTTTACTTTATACCTCTGAGTGACCTTTTAGCGAACCCGAAGCTTTGTAACAATTAATTATGCTCACTAGAATAAGTGATAAAAATTTCACAAGGTTTCGATATCATATGAAGAAGTTATGCTAACATTCATAAATAAGGGGTTAAAAGCGTCAACGTTGAAATTCAGGACTTATTCGGTGATCGTATAGCTAACCGAGGACCTAACGAAGTTGGTTTATGTCTTAGGGTCCTTAAAAATCAAGTTGGAGGGTTAAAAGTGCAATAAACAAAGTTAAAACAACTATAAAAAGGACCAGGGACCTAAAATGCAAATTTTGAAACTTATTTAACCTGATCTGGGAGCCATACCGGCCGCGTAGACCTTGTCTGGGTCTTACGCGGGCCGCCTAAAACCTGCCAGCGTACAAAAAGCTTGGCAGGTGCCAGTTTCAGCCTGTTAACCGACCTTTATGCATGGTATTCGAATTCCTGAAGCGTGGCCAACAGTTTTTGTTAGTGCATTTATGTCTATAGTCTTCGTCAATCCGAGCCGTAGCGAGAAACAGAAGAAAACGAGTCGTTATAATGTAATATCTAGACAAAAAGGCAAGGTGGCAATATTGTAATTAATGAGAAATCTCATTAAAAGCCAAGGCCTATAAATAGGAGCTTTATGTTTAGATTAGAGACTTTTGGCTCATTTGTGTTTTGGAGCTTTCTAGATCTAGAGAGAGAATCTAGAGAGAGAAAGTGATTCAGGGTGCTTGTTCTTGTTAGATTTCTAATAGAATCACGTTTATATTACATCGTGTGTGTTAGGTTGCGTTCGTGTACGGATTCCGCACGTCATAAGTTCGTTTCGCAATCGTTTCGGAGTTAAAACCGGTCCTACAAGTGGTATCAGAGCAGGAGCTCGATTGCACTGATCTATCACACATTTCCGCGCAGAAAATCATCAGATTCAAATCCGAATTTCATCTACTTCTTCATCTTTTTCATATTTTTCACGTTTTTCACTGAAAATCATCAAATTGAACGGGTTTTTACGGTCCTAATCGTCTGATTTTTTGATATGTTGTGCGAAAACATCTGATTTACAACCCTACCAAATTTCAGATTCAAACTCCTAGCCGTTTAGGAGAAATTCGAGTTTTTAGGTCCGATTTTGTCTGAAAATTGGTGACCGTTTGAACGAGGCTTGCCTGTCCGTTTGAAAACTGACTTGTCTGTTTGAAACTGACCTGTCCGTTTGAAAGAAGCCTAGCTGACCGTTTGAAATTTGCACCCTACCGTTTGAAATTGGACTGACCGTTTGAAATCTGCACCTTACCGTTTGAAAATGCATGTGTCCGTTTGAAAATGTTGGGTTAACCGTTTGAAGCAAGTACCTCTCCGTTTGAAAATGACTGACAGTTTGAGGGTGTGACCGTTTGAAGGTGTGACTGTTTGAGGGTGTGACCGTTTGAGGGTACCGTTTGAAACACGATTCCCATTTGAAATTGGTTTAGTTGATCACGTGATTAAAGTTGGACGATTCTATCAAAGTGTTGTCGACTATTAACATGGAGTTTGCATGTGATCATAAATAGCAATATAATCGGTCCAATCAAACTGAATTGATAATATAGATTGTCGGCCACTCACATTGTTTACATAAAAATCAAAGACATAAGCCCACTACATAAAATCGGCCCAATAGGATTGATTTGTGTTTGTTGATTGTCGGTTATTAAACTCAAGTAATTGCATAAGATTGTTTGCTTTGGGACCATACATCACGTGAATAACTTTTGACGATCATTTTGTCTTGGAGTTGAAAATTAGTTTGCATGTGAATGAGTTAGGCGGTCCAATTAAAAGTTATTGAATATCTTAGTTGTCGGTTATTAATCTTGTTTGCAAAAGGCTGTGTTTGTATTAATATTAGGATCATACATCGCTTCAAAGTCATTCGGTTCAAAGCAGTTCAGTCAAATCGTTTGAAACAGTTCACAAGAGGTGGTTCAGTTCATTTGAATTCAAACTTGTTCCAGGTCGTGTGGTTTAGTGAGGTCATTGGAAAAGGTCATTGGATTTTGATCCGGGTCATAGCAGTCCGCACAGTTTGTCAACCTTCAGTTTGCACAGAATATTCACCAGTTCGAGTATTATTTTGATTCAGTTATTTGATAGTGTTTAAACTGATAAGTGTTTGTTTGTTTGTTGATTCAAGGTAATTCAAGGATCACATCATGGCTGAAGAATTCTACAATACATTTTTCAATGCGTTCACATCTGAATCTTCCGAGATTGCAAATGTTACACCAAAAACCATCACGAAAACAATCAATGAGAACATCAAGCATGATAATTTCTACGGAACACATTCAAAGCCACCAACTCTGGAAAGCATTGAGGATTATACATGGTGGAAAGAACGGTTTCTTAACTGGGCGAAAGCGTATGCGCATGAAAGCTGGTTCTGTTTAGAATTTGGATACGAACGACCAAAACTTCCATTCAAGAAATTATCAAGAGAAGATAAATCTGAGTTTGCTGCCGAACAAAGAATGATTGCTTTGATCCAGTCTGCAATCAGAAATGATATTTTTGCATTGCTGAATCATGATGGATCATCTAAATCAGTTTGGGAAGCTTTACGTGTTAAAGCTGAGGGGGGTAAATAGATAAAAAAGAACAAAATTGCTTTACTTAAAAAAGAATTTGATTTGTTTGATAGTCTAAAAGGAGAGACAGTGAGACAAATGATTGAGAGATTTTGTCATCTAAAAATTGAACTTGAGAGATTTGAGATAGTGAAAACAAGAGAAGAACTTATAGATAAAGTGATTGAAGCGTTACCACGAGCTGATCAGTGGCAAACGTTTGTGTTTATTTTGAAAAATGATGCTTTATATGATACAATTTCTCTTGATGCATTGTTTGAAAAGATAGAGAGTCATGATCTGGAGCTACAAAAGCAAAGCAAGATGACTGGTTCTTCACATCAACAGAATGTTGGCTTGTACTACAAAGGCAGTGTACCTTCAGAAAAAGGTATTGGTTCACCAAAGACAGCATTCAGTGGAGAGAAGATGAAAGAACCTCAAACAACTTCATCAAATCATAATTCTGGATATCATTCATCTTCAAAATCAAATTCTGATGAAGCTGAGGAGATTCTATGCAACATTGCTCTAAAACTGAAGAATTCTCTGTCGATGAGCATCAATGCAGCTAAGCAGCAAATGAGTTTCCTTGCATCTGTTCTGGAGTCATATGAAGGTCTTGTAGCTGGTAAAATTGGAAATTCAGAGTTAACCAAAGAAGACTACGACCAGATTGATCTGGAAGAGATGGAGCTCATTGACATTCGTTGGTGTTTAGCCAGTTGCATCCGAAGAGCGCAGAGGTATATGGAGATTACTGGGAAACAATCTCTTGGAGGTGCATCAACAAAGCTTGGATTCGACAAATCCAAAGTGACTTGCTTCAAATGTAAGCAGAAAGGTCATTTCAAGAGAGAATGCACTAATTATGCAGTTAGTGGAAATGAACATCCATTCAATGATGATTACTATCGAAAGGCAATCTACCATCGAAGCAGAGAAGAGCCTAAGATGATTGAAGATAAACCCAAATCGAGAGCTTGTTTTGTAATTCAAGATGATGAAGGTTTTGATTGGTCAGAGATATGTCCAGAAGAAGATCGCTTGGAGAATGTTCGAAATACAGCTCATGGGAAAGCTATAACAGAGGAAAGAAAGTTTGTTTTTGTTGCTGAAATCCGTGAAGAGAACAATGAAGATAAAGATAAAGTTGAAATGAAGGTGAAAACCAGAGAAGAGATTCTGGAAGAAAAGACCTACAGAGAAAGAAACATTGTGTTGAACAGAATGGATGAAATGCAAGAAGAGTATGAGAGTGCAGTGAGCAACAGAAGATGGGATAAAAAGAGAGAGTGTTACTTCAACAGAGAAGGAGAACCAGTTGTTCCAAAGAAAGATATAATCTTTGATGATGTTCTTCTCATAATTCCTTTGAGAGCCGAATACTATAGAAATGTGATGAAAGATGACAAATATGCTAAAAGGCATGAAAAGGAAATCAGATATGCTATGACATCGTGTCTGAGAAAAAGGGATGAAGAAAGAATGAAGAAGAGTGTTGAAGAGATGGTGAACAATCTGAAGAAAGTTGCTGAAGAGGTTAAAGCAGAAGCTGTTGAAGTTGAGGTTGTGAAGGAAATCAAAAGTGAAGAAAAATTTGTTGTGAATGAAGAGGTTGAGAAAGCTGTTCCTGAAGAACAGCAGATCAAAGAAGAGGTGAAGAAAGAAGAAGAAGAAGTAAAGAATGAGAATTTGGTAGGTGGTAATGTTGGTGATGAAGTCGGTGTTGAAGAAAAACAAGATGATGCTGAGTTGAAGCAGACAGAGGTAGCTGAAAACACCGAGGTGCCAATCACTGAGGTAAATTCTAATTCTAACATCTTGACTAAAACTGTTGAACAGTGCAAGAAATGCATGGAACCGTGCAGAGCTTGTACTGAAAAAGATGAGCAATTCAGAACAAGAGATCTTGAATTCACTAAAATTGAAAATATTTTTAAAGAAAAAGAAAAAGTTTTAAAAGAAAATGATGAAAAATTTTCAGAAAAATGTAAAAAGTTAGAAACAGAAAATGAAGTTTTGAAAGAAAATGTTTCTAAAATGACAGAAGAATGTTCACAAAAAGAAATTGCTTGTCAAGAAATGAAGAAAGAATATGACTCAATGAAATTAGCATATCATATTACGAAAGAGTCATACGAAAAAGTGAAAGATGAAATGAAATATGCTCAATCAAGAATGAATTATCTTTCTGAAACAACTAAAGAACTTAAACGAATGTATTCCATAAAACAAGATGTTGTTAATTCCTATATTGAGGATGTTGCTAAGCTAAAGCGACAGATTGCTGATCTAGAACAGGATAACAACAAGTTAAAGAGTTATCACGTGTCGTCATATGTGATTGAATGAATTTTCAATATAAAACCGGGAGATGGTGAGTCTAAGCAAAACAAGAAAGGCATTGGCTCAGAGTTTCATCAAGTTCCACCACCGGGAAAATTTGCATTTTATGATGAGGAAAAAGTCGAAAAAGCTTTCAACATGGTAGATCAATTGCCAGACAACATTGACATAACCTATTCCAAATCTGATGATTCTCATGATTCAGAGGTGGTAGGTAAAGTTGTTGAAAGTGTGTTGAAAGAAGAGTCGGTTGATACAGGTAAATCTGAATCACAGGATGAAGATGAAGGAAATTTTCATGATAGTTATCTGAAAAATATAAAATCCGAGAAAAGTTTGAATGATGATTCAAAAGGATTGGTTTATACCATGATTGGATCGGACAAATTGTTCTTAGATGTTGTTGGATCTGAGTTTGGTTTTGATTGTATTTTACGTTTGAAATTAAGATGGAAATGAAAGAGTTGTGCAGCAGAATTAATATGAAAACAAACTTTGCATACAATCAAACGAGAGTATTGTTTTGATCAAGACATTTTCAACAAAGAACCGAATGATTGAATTTAATTTCAACAACGATTACAAAGTAATGCTTGAATACAAACTCCCCCTCAGCCAGAGTTCAGTGTTTGTTCGTGCAAAGAAGACGGTGTTGCAAAGAGCTAATAGAACAGTACAGAGCACTGTTCTATTTATAGGCACTAGCAAACCACTGAGCATCTAATGCTGACGTCACCATGAAAGTGACATCTAACCTCCTAACAAACTCTAACCTCTGATCAATACAAACACTGCTATGCTAACTACTGCTATTACATTACATTACAAACAGACTATAGATCAGCTGCTGCAACCTTCCACTGCTGTGAACCAAGCAGTACTTGTCCGGATCAGCAGTGATTGACTCAAGGCAGTAGATTGAATCAGCAGAGCTTTAGTCTTTCATCAGGTTTTTACTTGAGCAGCAGTTTGACGGTCAGTAGCTTGCACGATCAGTAGATAGGAGGTCAGCAGATGTTGAAATCACTTTCAAGGGGAGAGGCTTGTATGTAAACATCTGTAAACATCTGCTTATTCTGGATCCACTGCTCTGATCCAGTTTTGGCTTTAATTATCTGTTCCTCTTGGTAGGGTTCAATCCCAACAATCTCCCCCTGGAACAGATAATGCCAAAACTCTTCATTATTATGGAGTGTTTATTGCCTCATCAGCAGTTCCCTTATCTGACCTTTAAATTGTAGTTCAAAGTCTAGGGCATCTGTGTCTTCATCATCCCTGCTAAGTGGAAGATCAAGGAGATCCTGCAAATCTTCAAGACTCAGGCCAAGAGCTTGTTCCCTTGATAATTTCTTCACTTCTCCACCAGACCTGAGCAAAGTCAATACGCAGGTCTGTTTATCAGTTTCCCACTTTTGTATTTTTGAGCCTGGTGGGTTTCTTGGGAGATGTTTATTTGCAGAGGTATTTGGTGAGGCTGGCCTATTCATGACTGGCTGAGCATTACTTGCAGATTGTTCTAATTCAAGATCTTCTTTTATCATTAATTTAATGCCCTCTTTTACTATAGCACTTCCAGCTTTGAGATCTTGAATTGATTCAGCACTTGACTGGTTTTTACTCCTTCTTTTGTAGATGGCAGCACCAGCTGGAGCAGTGGTTCTTTTGACTTGCAGCTTTGGTGGTCTTTTTGAGACCTCTGCTTTGGAGTAGTCAGGCTTTTGTGGAACTTTTGGATCTTTCTTTCTAAGCTCCTCTAAGCTTTTGTAGGTAGCCCTGACCCTATCTTCTCCCCACTTTGTCACAGAGTTCTTTGACCCATAGTCAGCTACAATCAGCTCCTCTTTCATTCTCCTCAACTCTAACATCTTATCAGCTTCAAATTGTTTGAATTTTTTAGGAGGAGTCTGCTTGACCTTATTTTTTACCATGTCTTGAATCCTGGCTGCCTCTTTTTCAAGCTCAGGAATGGTCCAGTTTTTGTACATGTGTTTCTCCCCCTTGTATTTCTTGTAGGTCATGATGTTCTCAATGTAGTCATTTCTCAAGGACTCATCTGCCCTTTCTGAGAGTTGTTGACATACATTTTTGGCAAATTGCTCCATTGCACTGACCTGTGTAAGTAGAAACTGATAGCTTTGCTGAAATTCTCTATCAGATTTCCCTTTTCTATTTTTGATTGCAATATCCTCTGCTTGCTTGGCCTTGAGTTTCAAATATTCTTCAATATTGTTAGGCCTGGGATATCCTGCAACTGATGGCAAACTCCTTTTGGCTGGGTCATCCTCATAATAAAAAGATTTGATTTCTTCCCTGACTGCAATGAGTTCCAGAGGAAATGAGACACCACCAGGAGGTAATGGCTTTAGAATTTGAGCTGAAGAGAGAGGTATGGGTTTTGGAATTGTGACAAGTAACAGAGATTTTGAAGATGTTGGTGGTGGAGATGTGTCATCATCTTTTAAAATTAGCCTTCTCCTTTTTGGTTTTGGAGGGACTGATGATGTTTTAGATGGAACAGTGGTGGTAGATTGAGTGGCAGTGGTTTGTGATTGACTAACAGCTGTTGAAATAACTGGTGTTTCAACCACTGTTGTCATTACAACAGATGTTATAACATCTGTTGTCTTCTGCTTTTTGTCAGCAGGTGAAAGTGGTAGTGAGATTGTTTTTGGTGGTGACAGTGGTGGTGGTAAAGTAGTGGTTGTGGTGTGTGTTGGAGTGATAACAGATGTTGAAACCTCTGAAGTACCAGCAGTAGTTAATACAGCAGGAGTTACAACAACTGTTTGGGTGGAGGTTTGATGCTGATGGCTTTTGGATGGTGGCTTTGGAATATGCTTTGGAATTCTGGATGGGGTGGACTTAGGTTTCCTTTTTGTCTTAGGATTTTTAGTATCCTTTGACCCAGAACAACCCTGCGCATACAGCTCCATGAAAGCTCTTTTCTCCTCATTCCACCTTGAAATATCCTTTGCCAATCTATCCCTCTTTACACTTGCTACTCCTTCATCAAGTGCTTCTTGAGTTGCATCAACCTTTTTACTACCATCTGGCACAGGAATTTTTCTAGTCATAGCATCCCTTTCAGGTTCAATGTAGAGACCATCATCTATTCCTTTCTTCTTCCATTCCTGAATTTTCTCCCCCTTTTTGGCATTATCTTCTGGGAGTTGATCAATGAAAAGTACTGTTGGAGGAGCAGTGCCAGTGGTTTCCAATAAATGGGCCTTGATTGCCTTAATATCTGCTTGAGTGTTCTTGTACCTAGACTCCATAATGTTTCTCAGCTTTTGGACATGAAGTTTATGTTGCTGATCAGCCATTTCTTTTTGTTGTTGGAGAAAAGGTTGGAAAAGATTCCAGAGCTCATTTGTAGCAGATTCTTATTGTGGAGCAGGTGCTTGAGATGGAACAGCAGTGGATTGCATCTTTTGTATTTTCAACACCTGTTGGAGCATGTTTTTGATATCTGCAACAGATGTATCCAATTTGTCAACACGTTCCGTCAAATCCTTATATTTTAAATCATCACCCAATTTAATGGGATCATCTGATTTCCCACTAACAGTGGTTTTATCAGTGGTTGAGGATGGGAGTGTACTCCAAACACTAACCACTGATGCCCCTTTTTCTTAGTACTGGGGTCTTCTTCCTTCAACACTTGACAACCTTTTGATGTTGCCAGTTGGAAAAATAAATCCACTGGTGGTTGGTAGAGGTGCTATGTAAGGAATTGCCACCAAGGAAGTCTTATTAATGTAACCACTGTCCAACTGTAAACCAGTGAGTTCAACAGTTGTAGTGGCTGCTTCACTTGGATTACCACCAAGAGTTACTTGTAACTCAAGGGGTCTAACCTCCTCAGGTTGTGTTGGTGGGTTAGCAAAGATTGATACATCAGACCCAGTCATTTGTTGAGGTATATTCTCATTGATAGGTGATTGAGAAGGACTGGTTAGTGCCTGGTTCAAATCAATTGCATCCAACAGCAGTTTAGTTGGTGAGGGAATTGTGGATGTGAGGTTTGGTGAAGAAACAGGATTTGCCCCGGGCATTGAGCTGTGGATGATGGAACCAAGTGATTCTAGAGCATCATGATGTGGTGGCCCTATGTGTACAACCTGTTCTTTTTGTGAAGAAGCAGGAGGAGTATTGGTTATGGGTTGAGATATTTGTACCAACTGCTGTGAGGAAGAAGCAGCAGTGGTTTCTTTTGACTTTTGTGTTGTCACAGGCATTTGCTCTGGTATCTCATCCTCCAGAGTTGCCTTTTTGATTGGTTTGGGGGGTTTTGAATTTTTCTTTTTCTGTGGCTTTTTGGTGATTTTAGTTGTGGGTTTCAAAGCAGTTGTGCTGCCACTTTGATCACCTTGAGCAGTGGGCTCAGCAGCAGATACCTGAGGAGCAGTGGTAGCTGCTAAATTCTGCTCAGGCACCTCTGCTTGTGTTTTGCAAGGTGTTAACATTCTTGTAAAAGTTTCAGCAGTTAAGTTGTTCATTTCAAAATAATCACCTTGGTGTATTGCAGCAATATCATCCTTACTGAATTTCTTTTCAAAATAATAACTTAAAAACCTTGGAAACAGTAAGAATGATTTTGTTTCAACATTATTAACCAAATCATTAAAGATTTCCCGAGAATAATTAAAATTTTCTTCTTGAAGAATTGCATATCCCAGATTTTGAATCTTTAATGGTATTTCATTAAAGGAAGTGGTTTTGTTTGAAACACATAAGAGGAGGGTATGGAATAAAAACCTCGTTGTAGAAGGAAAGAAACCTTTTTGTAAGGTAGCTTTCTTCATCATTGTGTCTGCATACCCTCTCTCAATGAAGTCAATTTTTAACTCGTTTTTAGGGAAAGAAGTTTTACCTTGTTGATCCTCGAGTTTAAAGACTTCTGATATGGATTGTGGCGTGATTTGAATAGCTTTTCCCTTTAAAGTTGAGTTAATGGCTATCACATTTTCACCTTGTTTGTCAAGGATTGCGTTTTTCCAAAACTCTCGTTGGGTTGCTAAGTAAATTGGTGCATCGGCTATTAACAAAGTTTTGTACTTTGATTTAGTCATTTTGGCGATGATGGAGTCGAAAGCATCTGTGGTGCTGGGTTTTGTGAGAAGACCCAGAAGATTGTGAGATGGTTTGTATGGAATTTCAGTGGGAATGACCTTTTGAGAGGCCGCATTCGATGATGATTTGGAAGTGGATTTTGCAGATGGCTTCGATTTTGCCATTTTGTAGATGATTATCGAAGAAATTTGTGAAGGAATTTGAAGAGAAACTGTTTTGAGAAGAGAATTTTGAAGAATTCAATTTGACAGTAAAACCCTGTTTTTGTTGTGAAGTGGGGGTTTTATAGAAGAAAAAGTGAAGGCTGACGTGGCAGCGGTTACAAAAGTACTGACCACTATGTACTGCCCACATGCCAAACTCTGAGGAAATGAAGGACAGTACTTTTATGAAAGCTACTGATGAAGGCAGTGGTTACAACGGTAAAATGGAAGCAGTGGATGATTTTTACTATCAGTGGACAGTATATCAGTGGATAAGACACTGCTTTTGAACAACAGAGTTTATCAAGGAAATGAGAGAACAGAGGATGGCTTTCAGCAGTAGACAGACTCTAAAGTAGAGCAGACTTTTGAACAAACAGTGGTTATGGCAGACTTTTAAGGATTTAATGAAAATTTCATTTTTGGCTATTTTTAAGGATGGATTTTTGATTTTCTGAAAACATTTTGATGCTTTTAATCATAGAAAAACAAGATTTTGCTTGTTATTCCATGTTTAGCATCCCAATTCTAGAGACCAAGCTTTCAAAGGTGGCTGTATCAAGTGCTTTTGTGAGCACATCTGCCAACTGATCTTTAGTTGGGACATGATGCAGAGAAATCAAACCTTTTTCATAGCAATCCCTCACAAAGTGATGTCTGATGTCGATGTGTTTGGTGGTTGAGTGGGAAACTGGATTTTTGATGATATTTTCTGCTGCCTGGCTATCCAACATAAGTGGTGTCTTTAGGGCAGTGATACCAAAATCCAGCAACTGATTTTGAAGCCACAAGAGTTGGGCTGTACAGCTTGCAGCAGCAATGTATTCAGCTTCAGCAGTGGATGTTGAAACAGCTGCTTGCTTTTTCCTTTGCCATGAAACTAAGCAATCACCTAGAAACTGGCACCCTCCTGATGTGGACTTCCTTGTAGTGTTACATCCAGCAAAATCACTGTCTGAAAAGCCTGAAAGCTTGATATTCCCATTAGCTGGATACCAGATACCAAGTGTGGGAGCACCTTTTATGTATCTGAAGATCCTTTTTACAGCAATGAGGTTTGATTTTCTGGGAGCTGATTGACTTCTAGCACAGACACATGTTGCAAACATGATGTCTGGTCTAGATGCAGTTAGGTACAATAAAGACCCAATCATGCTTCTATAAAGTGTTTGGTCAATCAGCTCATCCTTTTCTTCAGACATGACAAGCTTATTTGTTGCCATGGGTGTGCTGCATGGTTTACAATCATTCATATCAAATTTATTCAAAAGTTCTTTAGCATATTTGCTTTGATGAATGAAAGTTCCATTTTGCATTTACTGAACTTGGAGACCAAGAAAGCATTGCAGCTCACCCATAGTACTCATTTCAAACTCAGCTGTCATGAGTTCTCTAAACTCTTCACACATTTTGTTACATGTGCTTCCAAAAATAATGTCATCCACATAAATTTGGACAATCATTAGATCCTTCCCTCTCCATTTTAGAAACAGTGTTTTATCAATGGTACCTCTTTTGAAACCATTTGAGAGTAGGAAGTTGGAAAGAGTTTCATACCAGGCCCTTGGTGCTTGTTTCAGGCCATACAAGGCTTTGTTTAGCCTGTAGACATGATCTGGATAAAATGGATCCTCAAAGCCTGGAGGTTGACAAACATATACCTCTTCTTGAATTGTACCATAGAGGAAAGCACTTTTGATATCCATTTGAAACACCTTCATGTTGTGGTTGACAGCAAAGGCCAGGAACAGTCTAATGGCTTCCAATCTTGCAACAGGGGCGAATGTTTCATCATAATCAATCCCCTCTTCCTGTCTGTAACCTTGAACCACAAGCCTGACTTTATTCTTGACAACAATACCCCTTTCATCAGTTTTGTTTTTAAAGACCCACTTTGTGCCAATGGGACTAACCTCTTCTGGAAGTGGTACAAGCTCCCATACTTGTTGTCTTTTAAACTATTGGAGCTCCTCTTGCATGGCTTCTACCCAGCTGTTGTCTTTCAGTACCTCTTGGTACTTGACTGGCTGATGGAGTGATAGAAAACCAGCAAAAAGACAAATGTTTTGGGTTTGGCTTCTTGTGAGCACCCCTTCATTTATGTTGCCAATGATTTGATCAGGTGGATGAGATCTCAAGAAGATTAAATCTCCTTGGTATGGTATGATGGCATTTGTTGGTGAAGGCTGCAGATGTGTATCATCTGAGCTAACCACTGCTGGGGACTTTGATGATCCAGCAGTGGCTTCAAAAGGTGGTGGAATTGGAGGTAATGAAGAGAACACATGTTGACTTTTATCCACTGTTTGGGGACTTTTGTCAGCAGTGGTTGAAGATGTGGAAGCAGTGGTTGATGGGCTACTTTGGTCAACAACTGTTGAGGTAGCAGTGGTTGAGCTTTGACAGCTGTTTTGAACATCTGATGCTCTTCCCATTTTGACAGACTTTTGAGGAATGATGATTTCATACCCATAGTCTGGTGTTGAATCCTCTGATGGACCTGCACTGTTAGTCTTGACAGCAGTATTTTCAAAAGTAAATTTTTCAAGATCAAACAGATCTGCAGGATTTGCTTGGATTTTCATTGATGAAAGTTCATTGAACTTTACATTCAAAGTCTCCTCCACTGCCTTGGTCCGTGTATTAAACACTTTGTAGGCCTTGGCAGTGGTTGAGTATCCCAGATGATAACCACAATCAATTTTGGCTGCAAATTTTGAAATGGAATCTTTTAAGTTCAAAATAAAGCATGGGCAGCCAAACACCTTGAAGTATGAGATCAGTGGTTTGATTTTATACAGAATTTCATAAGTAGTCTTTTTGTGCCTGGGGTTTATTAAAACTCTGTTCTAGACATAGCAAGCAGTATTTACTGCCTCTGCCCAGAAAGTTAATGGCAAACCTGAATCAGCAAGCATGGTTCTGGCAGCCTCAATCAAGGTTCTGTTCTTCCTTTCCACTACCCCATTCTGCTCTGGTGTTCTAGGGATGCTGTACTGCCTTACAATCCCTTTCTTCACACAGAAGGCATCCAAGTCCTTATTTTTAAATTCTGTGCCATTGTCACTCCTGAAGCTTTTCACTGGAAGGTCAAATTGCTTTTCAACCTGTGTCACAAAGTCTTGCAAAATGCCTGCAGTCTCATCTTTTGAGTGTAAAAAGAAAGTCCATGTAAACCTAGAAAAGTCATCAACAATAACCAAACAATATCTTTTCTTCTTGAGGCTCATGACTTGAACTGGGCCAAACAAGTCCATGTGTAGCATTTGCAAACACTGGGTTGTTTTGGACTCTTCAATGGACTTATAAGAACTTTTATGCTGTTTTCCTTTTAAACAGGAAATGCAATGTTCAGGACATGAAAACAATTTTTGTGGTAGGCCTCTCACGAAACTATTTTTTGAAATTGCAGTGATTGTCTTAAGATTTGTGTGCCCCAGCCTTCTGTGCCAAAGTTCTGTCTCTTTGTTAGAGGTAGCTGAGAACAGACAGGCATCAGCTCTGGGACACTCTTTTGACATATCAACAACATAAACATTGCCACTTCTTTGAGCAACAAGTTTTGTTTGACCAGTTTTGATTATTGCTTCAATCTTTTTGACCATTTCTGGTCCAACAATCCTACAACAGTCTTTTGTGAAGAATGAACCAAATCCTTTGTCACTCATTTGGGACACACTCAGAAGGTTGAATTTTAGATTGTCTATCAGATTGACATTTTCAAATTTTACATTTCCAGACTGCACTGTACCAGACCCCAGAACTTTCCCTTTACTATTATTCCCAAAGGATATATCACCCCCTCCATGGATTTTAAAGTCTTTGAGGAGGGCTTTACATCCTGTCATGTGCCTGGAGCCTCCACTATCTACATACCAAAGACTATCAAAGCATGCAGAAGCTCCCTGCACATGAAGTAAAAGGATTAGTTCATTAGGGTCTCCAAAGCCAACAGGGCTTTGGATGGGGTCTCAACAGTGTCTGGGATGGATGCAGAATGATGGACAGTGGTTAGGTCAGGGTTTTGGACAGTTTTAGTACTGTTTCTTGCTAACCACTGTTGGGGGTCTTGACCAATCACCTGTTGGTACCCAAAAGGATGCCTGTTCACTTTAGGTTTAGAGGGCCTTTTGTAGGCCTCATAAACGTGTGGAATCCTTTGGTAAGACTGTTTTTCCTTGCCTTTTCTGAACTGATTGGCAGGAGGTGCATCAGTAACCTGAACATCTCTTTTGACAGATGTTTGGTTCAGCTGTTTTGTGACAGCTGTTTGAACTGGCACAAACAGTGGTTGTTTCTTGGTGAATTTGACAGATGATGTTGGTGGACTCAAGGATGTTTTAGCAATGTACTCATTCTTTTTCACATCAAAGTTTTTGAGATACACACATGCTTGAGTTTTGTGGTTTGTTTTTCCACAAACAATGCAGCTTTCAGCTGAAACAAT
Source organism: Helianthus tuberosus (assembly GCA_030545235.1). Taxonomy (NCBI): domain Eukaryota; kingdom Viridiplantae; phylum Streptophyta; class Magnoliopsida; order Asterales; family Asteraceae; genus Helianthus; species Helianthus tuberosus. Next base: position 58,088,134 of record CM060406.1, read on the forward strand.
GACACTTGTTCTGTTCAAATCATAAGCTTTTAAGTGGAAACAGTCTTTTGTTAGATGATTCCTTTTCTCATAGAATTCACAAAACAAGTTATCAATTTTTTCTTTCTTCTTTCTCTTATCAGACTCCTTTGCAGCAGAGGTTTTAACCTCTGTTGGGATGTCCTTAAGAGGAATGACTTTAGCTTTTGGAGCTTTAACACCATCAGTTGATGTAAAGTCCATTGGCTTGAAATTTTCAAGAATATCACACTCATCAGACCATTTTGGTTTAAACTGATAATCTTCAAGCTCCTCAAAAGTAGAGGATCCCATTGGTCTGTCAAGTGTGATTTTGTTACCAAGTTTGTCAGTGATTTTCACTTCTTGGCCATTCTTGTTTGTGGGTATGAACTCAGTGGTTACATCAGTGGTTTGAACATATTTTCCAAAAGCAGTGTTTTCATCATCATATTTTCTATAACCAATACCAAATTTCACATTGCTTTTTATCTGTTTTTCAAGCATAACCTCATACCCTTTGCATGATTCCACCCACCTTTCACAGGTGATCTGGGTGGACTCCAACTCCTTTTTGCAAACTTGGTATTTTTCTACCATAGTTTGGAGTTGAGTTTTGGTTATGCTTTGTTCTTCTTTCAGACTGCCGATCTCTTTTTCCTTTTCAGTCAATTTGTTTTTAAGTTCTTTTAAAGACCTTTCAAATTTGACTTCATCAGTTAAGATTTTATCCCGAAGGTTTTCATTTACCTCTTTGATGTTAGCAAAAGCAATAATGCAATTGTCAGAACACAGTTTTTCAAGAACTTGAGGTGATACCTTGGCACCAGCCATCATTGCACAATCACATTGATGATTTTCTTCATCATCAGCTCTTTCTTCTTTCTCACCTGCTTTCTCATCTTTCTTTTCTTCTTTGTCCTCTTCGGACCATGGATCTGTCAGTGGTTCAATCAGGGTTCCTGAACTTTCTCCCAGCAGTAGTTCACCAGCCACAGCAGTAACCACTGCTTCAGTCACCTCATCCACTGTTTCATCACTTAGCTGTTCACCTTCAGTTTCAACCCCCTCTTGTATTGACTCTAATGCCATCAAACAAAATTCATTATTAGAAGGTTCATTAAAAGCATATAGTGCAAAATTTTCATCACCAAGCTCATCAGGCATGCTGCTCCAGTCAACAAAGCGTTGAGTGAAAAAGCTTTGCTGATCTGGTTGTACCACTGCTGGAGCAGCTGTTTGAGGTGCAGCAGGTTGCACTTGTGCCTGGGGGACAGGGGTTTGAACATACTGAATTTGTGGGACAGTAGTTTGGACATAATGCACAGGCACAGGGGCAGCAGCATAATGAGCAGTGTTAACATGTGCTGCAGGGGTATATTGGGTATAATGCACAGTGCTTTGATTTTGAGGTCTAGGGTTTGAACTAGGATGAGTGATTATAGGACCTGTTGTTTGACTCCTGCATTCCCTAGCGAAATGACCTAGCCTATTGCACTTGTAACACTTGATTTTCGATTTATCCAACCCAACCCTTAGATTCCCATGTAAACCTGGGAATTTTCTCCCTGTTCTTTTGTAGAATTTGCTTGTTCTCACACTAAGCAAAGCCAACTGATGCAAGATGTCCATCTCCTCTAAGTCAGTGGGATCAAAATGTTGCAAATCATTAAGTTCAAAGCACAAATTATCTAACATCTGGTTTTCAGTGTTTGCAGTAAAAGCATAGTTTGCAGAGTGAGGATCAGGGTTGGTAAAGTTACCACCAGCTGTTATATCAATGAAATGATCATAACCCTGTTCCTTACTACTGCTACCAGATTCTTCCTGACCAAGAAGAGCTGTCCTACCGAATGAGTAATCATCAGTGGCTTTTCCAGACTCTTGCAACTTCTTTTTCTGGTTCAACTCCCTTTCATAAGTCAGGAGTCTACCATGAAGTTGGGTCAGGGTCAGATCTTTGAACTCAACAGAGTTTCTAGTCACAAATGCAATTGTGTCCCATTTATCAGGTAGTGATCTAAGAAACCTGCTATTTTGGGTTGATTTTGGAAATTCAACCTTAACAAGTCTTAGCTCACTTATGAGACAACTGAACCGTTCAAATTGTTGGGTCAATGTTTGTGACAAAAGTTTTCATACTGCTAATTCAGAATTTCCCTATTGTTTTCAATAACTTCTTCAGTACCCCCAAACTGTTCCTTCAATGCATCCCATAGCTCTTTGGCACTGTTACAATGCAACAGTCCAGTATAGATCTCATTTGGTAATACAGATGCTATAATGCTAAATGCTTTGGCATCCAGTTCGAACTTTTGAAAATCAGTTTCAGTATAGTTTTCATAAGGTTTTGGTACGTTCTTCTTTGGATCCTCAGCACTTGGCACCATAGGAACATGGGGACCAAAAACAACAGACCTCCAACATCCAGTGTTCTGTTGAGCAAGGATGTGACCCATCCTTCTCTCCCAGATGTTGTATTCATTACGTTTAAGCATAGGTGGTTTAAAAAGCGAGCCAACTTTATTCTTATCATCTTGTGATTGTGACGTCATCCTGGTTGTTTTACAGGCACTGATTAATCAACTTTAATGGTGATTAAACCTTACTCTGTTTTTCAACAAACCGAACAAACTATCGATATCAACGATTTTGAGCTGAACTGTTTATGTCAAAATGATTGTTAAATCAAATTTGACTGTCCAAGCTCTGATACCAATTGTTGGATCTAAGTTTGGTTTTGATTGTATTTTACGTTTGAAATTAAGATGGAAATGAAAGAGTTGTGCAGCGAAATTAATATGAAAACAAACTTTGCATACAATCAAACGAGAGTATTGCTTTGATCAAGACATTTTCAACAAAGAACCGAATGATTGAATTTAATTTCAGCGACGATTACAAAGTAATGCTTGAATACAAACTCCCCCTCAGCCAGAGCTCAGTGTTTGTTCGTGCAAAGAAGACGGTGTTGCAAAGAGCTAATAGAACAGTACAGAGCACTATTCTATTTATAGGCACTAGCAAACCACTGAGCATCTAATGCTGACATCACCATGAAAGTGACATCTAACCTCCTAACAAACTCTAACCTCTGATCAATACAAACACTGCTATGCTAACTACTGCTATTACATTACATTACAAACAGACTATAGATCAGCTGCTGCAACCTTCCACTGCTGTGCTTGACTCAAGGCAGTAGATTGAATCAGCAGAGCTTTAGTCTTTCATCAGGTCTTTACTTGAGCAGCAGTTTGAAGGTCAGTAGCTTGCACGATCAGTAGATAGGAGGTCAGCAGATGTTGAAATCACTTTCAAGGGGAGAGGCTTGTATGTAAACATCTGTAAACATCTGCTTATTCTGGATCCACTGCTCTGATCCAGTTTTGGCTTTAATTATCTGTTCCTCTTGGTAGGGTTCAATCTCAACAGATGTTGTATTCCTGATTCAGAATGTGATTTCAGAAAAGGTTGATAAAGTGTTCAAAATGGTTGAGATTGAGAAGTCTGAGATTTCAAAGTTTGCTAGTAAGAGTCATAGAGGTTCATATAACAAACCTGGTTACAAGAAGAAAAACATGAAGGCTGGGTTGGGTTATAAGAAGAAACAGAATCGAAACAAAAATGAAACGCCAAATTATCAGGCAAAAATGAGTTTTGTTCAAGGAAACAGTTTAGCAGAAGAAAAAGAACTCAAATTGAGACAGTCTAATGATGAGTTCTTTGCTAAAAAGAAAAGGCAACAACCACAGGTCAAAGATGTGTCCATGAGAACATGTTTCAAATGTGATCAAAAAGGACATCTTGCACGCAAGTGTCCAAATCTAAAACCTGTGGATGTTGACAAAAAGAAGATTGATGCTGAGAAACAAAAATCTGAGAATGTGAGACAAAGGTCAACCAGTTTTGACTCAAAACAAACTTGGAGGTACAACACAAATAAGTTTGCTTCGAATCAAAATTGGAAGTCAAACGTGTATAGGTTTGATTCTAGACAGACCTGGAATTCTCATACACCCAGAGTCAGAACAACTCAAAGTTGGAAAACAACTGTTGATATGACAAAACCTCAAGAGTTTTGGAAACCAAAAGTTGTTGATCAAAAACAAAATGTTCAAAAAGATTCACATTTTTACAAAAGAGGTACTCCAAAAGGACAAACATGGTCTATTAAGAAACAAATGACTTCGGTAAAAGATGAGAAAGTTGAAGTAAAAGTTGAAAAGATTTTTGTGAAAGATGACAAAGATTTTCCGAAATTGAATGAAAATTATTGTGTTGAAATGCCTAAGGTTCAACAGACCTGGGCTAAATTGTTCAAGTAATCAAGTAGTCTAAATGTGCAGGTGCTCAACAAAACCAAAGATTGTGAGAATGGAGGTTGGAGCAGCCTGGAACAACGAGGAGAGGAGGCTACTAGATCCTGTGTTGGTTGAAACAGGGAGTTTATTTGTTTTTTTGTATATAAATAAATAATATTTCAAAAACCCTAAAAAAATTGAAAAATTTGAAAAACCAAAAATATGTTTGTTTTTAAATTTTGTCAAAAATAGAAAATTACAAAAATATGTGTTGATTGAATACGCCGAAACCCTCACGGCTGAACAAACATGATTAATTTCACAAGATTGAAAAACGGTTTTCAAACTGTAAAAATCAATGTGTTGTAAATCATGGGGGTACGTTATATTTTCTGCAAATCAGTGCATGAGAAGCAGAAAATGGATGGCGAGACAAAGCTATCAGTGTTGGTTGTTAAATTTTCTTTAAATGATTTTGCATTTTAGGGGGAGTATTGTTGTTAGAAAATACAAAAACATTTGAAAATTTGAAAAAGCCAAAAACATGATAAAATTCAAAAATTGAGTTTTTGTGTAAAAAGAGGAAATGATAGTACATCAGTAGACAGTTACAGTACGCTAAAGAATTGGAAAGTTAAAATGTGTTAAACGATCTCACCGTGGATGTGTCGGTAGATTTTTATACATTTAGTAAACTTTTTCGGGATATAAACCTAAATTCAAACTTGCTTGTTTCGTGGGGAACACTACTTGGATATATAGGTAACCCCTGAAATCTCGTTTGAAAGGTCCCTCTTTCTGAGATACTAGGTCTTTATGCTTAGTGATATCTGGGGTATTATCCTGGGACTTATGATTTTGCGGAAGCAATGGCCTAGTCCCCGGAGAATACTTTCTGCATTGCTTGAAATATAGCGCCGCCCTCAGCAAATTGATGAAACAATAAAATTGATAGTCATTGTTGTTGTAATACAAAAGATCCTCTAAAGGGGACACACCAAAAGTCGAGCCGTCATCTCTCTGCTGAACGGAAGTTCTGACCTGAGCTCTCACGGTTTCGTACTATAATTTATTCCCCTTACAGATATCATCTAGGTATACTTACCTGTAAGACTGAATATTGGGATCTGGATACGGGAGTATATTCAAGAGGTGGGACACATGAATGAGTTTAAGTTCTTAATACATCTAATTCGTATCCTGAATCAGTTGAAGTTTGTGTGAAAATTTAAGAGGATCAATATATCGACAATCTAAGTGAATTGTTTAATTCTTAATGTGTAACTAAGCTCAACGGTACTTGTGACTTGTCAAAAACTGATATGATCCTCTGACGCATACTCAAACAAAAATATTGTCTGTAAATATGTTTGTACATATTACTTTACTGCTTTATATTTTCAGAAAATACAAAAAGATTTTTGATTCTGCTTTATTTTCGACAACCGATGTCTGAAATGCTGAGTTTCAAAATCTAAGTAAGCTGATTGTGTTTCTGAAAATAAAACAAGTTCATTAATTTGAAACTTGAATTTTTAACAAATAATCAAAAACAGTTTGTGATATCTCCAAGGTCATTAGTTTGGACTTGGATGATTAACTGTGAGGGATTTGGATGCTTATACTGTTATAGAGCTAGTTTTCGATTCGATGAAACTGTCAAATTCATGAAAATTGTTTGTTTAGAATGTTTGAGTGAGCCAGGTTACAATTCCTGGATAGTTGAAATTTGAAATGCTGTTACTTATAAATGTTTGAGTGATTGCAGATGAGATTCCAGACTACGATCCCAGAAGCTGAGTCTAAGGGGGAGTCTGAAGACGAGCTCAAAGCAAGGGGAGCTTGTAATCGAAAAGCAAGGTGTCGATCCTAAAGCATGGAAGCTTGACGAAAGGGGGAGCCTGATGAAGAAAAGAGTCTACTGAAAGGAGAAGAAGCTGAAGCTGAAGACAGATCCACCGGGATTTTGTTCAAGAAGATTCAAAGAGAGAGAGAGAAAAAGAAGACGCTACGAGTTTGACTCAATGATCGAGATTGACTGCGGCAATATCCAAGGGGGAGTCTGTTAGTGCATTTATGTCTATAGCCTTCGTCAATCCGAGCCGTAGCGAGAAACAGAAGAAAACGAGTCGTTATAATGAAATATCTAGACAAAAGGCAAGGTGGCAATATTGTAATTAATGAGAAATCTCATTAAAAGCCAAGGCCTATAAATAGGAGCTTTATGCTTAGATTAGAGACTTTTGGCTCATTTGTGTTTTGGAGCTTTCTAGATCTAGAGAGAGAATCTAGAGAGAGAAAGTGATTCAAGGTGCTTGTTCTTGTTAGATTTCTAATAGAATCACGTTTATATTACATCGTGTGTGTTAGGTTGCGTTCGTGTACGGATTCCGCATGTCATACGTTCGTTTCGCAATCGTTTCGGAGTCAAAACCGGTCCTACAGTTTTGCATGCATAGGGACACCTGGGAACATCATACAACACTTGTAGACTTGTTTGGCATCATCTTAAGAGATTAAAATCTCTATATAAGAGCTTCAAAGTTGCAACATTGTTGCATACATTTCAAAAACCATTCCAACTTATTTTCTGGAGTCTCCTGGAGCTCAAGAGCATTTCCTAAGGGTCATTAGTCATGCATAGGACCTTTTTAAGCTTCCTTGACCTTTCTTAATTCAGTTTTATTAGTTTAATGGCCTAAAGTCAAACCCGTCGTAATTAAGGTTTTACTTAGTGATTAATCACTAATGGTCCAGTCAATTCTTGAATTAAAAGTAGCTTTGAGTTGGTAATTATGTGGGTAATAAACCCTTAAAAGGGCACCCTCTGATTCCCACTCTAACTAGGTCAATTGACGGGTCAAAGTTAATTATAAAAAGTCAACAGAAAGCAAATTTTCACATAAACACATAATTAACAATGTAGAAGCTATGGAACCTATTTTATCACTCATATAACTTAGTAATTAATGTAAGAACATGTCTAAACAAGTTCAACCCGACAATTTTCAGTTTAAGCTCGGTTCGGAACCGAAAGTCGCAAAAGTAGACTTTTGCTTTGACTTTCAGTTCTGACCCAATGTAGCATATTTTAGAAATGCCTTAGAGCTCTATTAGGACTAGGTTATAGATTAGTGTAACCCTCTGAGGTTATACAACTTGGTTCATTAGTTATTCGATTCATGTGCAAGTTTCCGTTATATGCCAAAATGTTGACCATAATGCCCTTTTAATCTTAAAACGAGATTTTTGAAAATGTGAGAGGACAAAAACCTTTATTACTGATTTATAAACTTGTCCTAAAAATTTGACATCAGTTGGAGGTCTAGATTAGGAGTTATGCTCAATATCGTAATTAAGAAGCTTTTTATTAATTAAACGGGGTAATTAGCATAAAGCCTATCTAAACCCAAATTTTGACACCGAACTTTTTACCCACTGATGTAATATAATATTTGGGATTTTTGAAGATTTTTATTTATTTTTAAGCTGAGCATAACATAGGGTTCTTGCTATAATTCGGTAATTGTCGGTTATACCCTTTTCTTGAATAAAATAAGTTTTACATAGTATTTTGATACCAAACTTTTTGCTACTGATTTTATATGATAAATAAAATATTTTGAACTTAATAAACTGATCAAAAACTCAGATTTCCTATTTAAACCCGAAAATCGTTTAAAACCGACTTTTACGCGTTTTAAGCGCATAGTATGGGTTAAAACTATTTTTGGCATATAAAACTTAATACCTACTGATGTTTTAAGTAAATTTTTATAATTAAACAGTAAGCAAAATTTTTGAACTCAGAAATCTAATTTTGACCTTTAAAGCTTATGTGAAATTACCAAAATGCCCATACGATGCATAGTTTGGTTATAAAAGATAAATTTCACATATATGCAATACCCTACTGTTATGACTTATAAAAATAAATATTTTTTTTACTGATTATATCAGACCTGAAACTCAGATTAGTATTTAAACTCTTTTATAAGCTTTAAAATGACCAAAATACTCCTACGGAGCATAATTTGAGTTTAAAACCATTTTGGGCATAATGGAAGGTATCTTACTGATATCACAACATATTTAAGGCATATTAACTTAGGAAACCTGTTCATGACTCATTTGGTTACCCGTTACGCATTATTCGCGTTTGGTGCGGTTTATGTAACTAGTTTGCATAAATTAGCCGAAACGGGTCAAACCTTATCATTTTTACCTCAAAATCCAGAATGTGTTTAGTTTACCCATATTATACAAATATACAAACTCTTCGGGTCTAAACCACACTCTAATCCGGTCATCGCTTAATCGTGCGCTTTGAACCATATATCTTCCTTTAAAACTAACCGGTCTAAGTTTAGACTTAATTAAGACCCGTTAGGAATCTAATATGTTATTAAAACCTTCGTTCCAGATTAGGAGACCAATAAAAGATACTTGCACTCGCTGATTGTGATATATACTTTCTCAGGTAAATACTTTTAACTTATTTTCCCTTATACGGGCTTGGGGTACAGTATATAAAATACCGCTTGGTCGGGCATTGAATTGTTAATCATATGAAGGTTAATTTATTGAGATGACCCGTTTAATCTGTTTTGTTTGCTTAAAGCCTTTGGGGGGTTAATGACCATGTCCCGGATATCTTTGGCATCATTCATTGAAATGGCCACGACCTAAGCACGGGGTGTAGGCATACACCTGCCAGTGCATATATATATATAAAAAGGTATAACCGATGGTTTAAGAATAACTCACCGCGGGATTATATCATGTGGTCTGTTTATTAATCTTTAACCCGGTATTCAGCCCGTGCTACTAAACGTATAACGAACATGTAATTCTTTTACAAGTTTATATATAAATAATTATCCCAAGTTATAAAAGATTATTTTGTGCCATGTGCATTCAAATCAATTTTCTTAAACATTTTCAAAATGAGTCGGTTAATTGTATTTACCAGTGTAAACTGACGTATTTTCCAAAAAGGCTAAGTGCAGGTACTAAACGAAATAGGCTGGCTACTCCAAGCATCAATAAAGAGTCTTGCAAGCTTAGATGTTATTAAATCTGTTGAACAATAATCTTTGAACTTTGATCCGCCTGTGGATCCTTACAACCGTTTTATAATACACTTGATATTAGTTTTTATTCGGTTTGTAATGATTTTATCTTTTGACTTCCGCTGTGTATTAAACTGTGATAATTTTGACTATGATGATATCAACTACGTCACGATACTCCCCACCGGGCCCACCGGTAATATGTGGAAATATCGGGGTGTGACAGGTTGGTACCAGAGCCAACATTGAGTGAATTAAACACTAGCCTTTTGTGTTTAATCTCAATGACACAGTTTGCACATTCCTCGACTTCCGAGTCTAGACAAAGAACTTAGGACTAATCCAAATTTGTTTTATTTTAATTTTGTCCTTTATTTTTCTTTGTTGTGTCCTTTGTTTGTTTTGACAGGTTCAAAAAGAATGCCGCCCAGAATCCGAGGAAGAGGTAGAGGCAAGGGGCCATTCATCGCCCCCAACGATCACCAGGCCGGCCCATCACACCGGTGAACTCCATCAGACTCTTTAAACAAAAGTCCTCAGGAAAACTGGAGGACCTCTTTAGAACCCGCGAGGCGTTCAGTCTCGCTAAGCTCCACACCTTCTTACCTAAATTCTTTCGGGCCTCAGTCGGAGAACGAGCCCCTTAACTCACATCATTCTTTTATACCCCTTCAAAGCCCCAACTCACACCATTCCTTTAACGACCCAACACCCTACTTCCAAAGCCGGTTCAACCCGGCAAACCTAATTGATGAACCAATGGGTTATAACCCGTTGGGACCGGAAGACCATTTCTCCATGGTCATGGAAGAGGATCCGGAACCTGCCGAGCCGCCAACCGGAACGCCTACTCACCCCATCGAGATTTTGGATGGGTCACCCTTTCTTGGATCACCTTATAGTGGTCCCGACAGCTACGAGGCGAGGTTTAACCAATACGACTGGGTGTTTACTCCCAGTTACCACTCATCACCGCAGCAGCAGCAGCAGCAGGATCCCTCGGAGGATTCGCGCTTTGTAGCGGTTACTCCACCGCCACCACCACCAGTGCAGCAACAGCCTCCGGAGCCACCGAGGTGTAGGAGATCAACCGCATGGATGTCCGTGCGAGGGGGAGTCCGTATCAGCACTCCTCAGCTTTCAAGTGGCAGCCATTACCCGCCACTATACGAAGACCCACAAATGGGTGGGCCTTCTAACCCTGTTTCTGAGGTGGAGTCTGTGCCAGTCGCACCGCCACCAGTGGGTTATGATAACCCAATTCCTACATATGGCAGTGCAGCGGTATACAACCCCTTTGAGCAGCCTGCCTACCCGGGGTATAACTACTATAATGCCCCCAGTGTTGACCCATACCTTGTAGCAGCCAATTACAATGCCCTTCATCCTGAAGGACCTTACGCATCCTCCTACCAAACCGGGTACCCACCTTATGGGTATCAACACCCACCACCTCCTCAACCTCTGTAACATCAGCAGCCGCCGCAGCCGCCACTGTTATCGCCACCGCAACAACAGGATATTCTACAAAGGTTGAACCAGGTGGAACAAGAGGTTCGGGAGGAGCATAGAAACAACCGGGGATTTCTTAAAGGTTTGGCAAGCTTAATCAAAGGGAAGAGCAAAAAGGATTATTAAATCCTTTATTTGTTTATTTGTATTTCTTTATTGTTCAATCAAGTCCATGCGTGGACATTTGTTTCTGTAATCAGCCCCTGCGTGGACTTGTAGTTTCTGTTTAGCCCCTGCGTGGGCATGTCATTTCTGTTTAGCCCCTGTGTGGGCAAGTTATTTCTGTTAAGTCCCGTTTTGGGCAAAATGTACTCTTTTTAAACTTTAGTGGCATGTTATCATTTAAATTTTATTTTGTCATTATATGCATAAATGTAAAATGTATGAAATGAATGAATAAATCCAAAATATGTCATTCCTTTTATAAGATCTACCTTTAATATTAAATAAGAATCTTAAAGGGTATAACCTAGCCTGCATGTCATTATAAGACCTGGCCATGATGGTAAAACCTGTTTAAAAAGATTCAAATCTTTGTTAACATCTGAAAACATGTTAACATTCCTGGCTAACGTGATTCGTAAAATCACACGTGTCATCCTTATATTGGATTATTCCAATTCCTTCTTTATTATTAAACATCCATTTGTGATGTAATGCCTGCGGGCCATAATTATTGTCATATAAGACAAAAGACAGTTGTAGCCTATAACTCCCTGTCAATAAAGGTAATGAACTATGATTCAAGCCTTTGTACCTCGATCCTATAAGATCTTGACTTAAAATTTGAATTTGTCCATGTGACTTGGCCTTTTGTGCCATTATTATAGGAAAATTACAAGTTTTGTCCTTTATCTTTATACCACTTTTCAGGCGGTGTCATTTTTAATGAATGTTGACAGGCGGTGTCCTTTACTAGGTATTTTGTTGCAAGTTTAGTCCTTTACACCCAACCCAGTTAAAAAACCCTGTTAATTGTTGGGTGTAAAGGACTAAACTTGCAACAAAATACTTAGGTAAAGGACTAAACTTGCAACAAAATACCTAGTAAAGGACACCGCCTGTCAACAATTAACAGGGTTTTTTAACTGGGTTGGGTGTAAAGGACTAAACTTGCAACAAAATACCTAGTAAAGGACACTGCCTGTCAACATTCGTTAAAAAGGACACCGCCTGAAAAGTGGTATAAAGATAAAGGACAAAACTTGTAATTTTTCCATTATTATATTTAATTATAACTAAGGGTTATTAATGAAAAATCCTGAATGAAATACTTAATAAATTAACCAATATGGTTCTTTAATACCATGGTTAATAAGTTAATAAGATGACAAATCTATTATAAACTTCTAAGAAGTCATTGTCATCATTTTATGTAGCAATCAAGCTACATGGCAGAATCTGAAGAAGTCAACAGTCATCCAAGGGAGAATCATGATACTGCTAGGATCAACGTAACCGGTGCGGAACTTCAAGCATTGATTGATAATGCTGTTACGAAGGCCATAGATAGGCAGTTTAATGAGTCAAGTGGTACTCGAAGCAGGACCTTATCAGTACCCCATTCTAAACCTAAGACTCACTCTGAGGCTCATAGTAAGCCACCTCCTAAACATGATGGATCAAGGAGGGATGACGATCATCACTCCTCAAATCAGCATAGTGTTCCGTCGAAGAAGATTGAGCTCAAACGAGAAGCACGTGGTAAGTCCTGCACATATAAGTATTTCGTCTCCTTCAAGCCTAGAGACTTCACAGGGGAGAAAGGAGCCGTCGATTGTATGACTTGGCTTAATGAAATGGGCACTGTGGTTGATATCAGTGGTTGCGCTGATAGGAACGTTGTGAAGTTTGTATCTCAGTCATTTAAAGGAGAAGCGCTAGCTTGGTGGAGGTCTCTGATCCAAGCTACTGGAAAAGTCCATTTGTATGGCATGTCTTGGGAGCAGTTCGTTACTCTCATCAAAGAAAATTACTGCCCTGAACATGAGGTTGAGAAGATCGAGACCGATTTCCTGACATTGGTTATGAAGAATTTGGACTGTCAGGCTTATCTTACGAGTTTTAATACTATGTCTCGATTGGTTCCTTACTTAGTGACACCGGAACCAAAGCGGATAGCCCGTTTCATTGGGGGTTTAGCCCCGGAGATCAAAGCCAGTGTAAAGGCATCTCGACCGACTACCTTTAGATCTGTAGCCGATCTGGCACTATCGCTTACCCTTGATGCGGTCAGGCAGAGATCGCTGAGAAATTCTGATATAGTGAAGAGAAAACGTGAGGATGAAAACTCACGCCGTTCAGACAAGAGGCACAAAGGGAACTCTGACCACAGGAAGAGTTCAGGGTTCAAGAAAGATGACCAACAGTCGGGCGAGAAGTCCAAATGCAAAATCTGTAAGAAGCGCCATTTGGGGAGGTGCATATACGAGTCAAAATCCCAGTCACAGCCAAGAGCTTGTGGGCTTTGCAAGTCAAGTGAGCACAAGACGATAGAGTGCAAGAAGATAAAAGATGCAACGTGCTATAACTGTAATGAGAAAGGGCACATCAAGTCCAATTGCCCTAAGTATGCCAAAAAGCCTGAAGAAGTCAAAAAGACCAATGCAAGGGTCTTTCGAAAGGATGCACGAGAAGCCGTTCAGGATGATAATGTGATAACAGGTACCTTCCTTATAAATGATATTTATGCAAGGGTATTATTTGATTCGGGTGCGGATAAGTCATTTGTAGATGATAAGTTTTGTAAGTTGTTGAATTTACCTGTTAAAACCCTAAGCGTGAAATATGAAGTAAAGTTGGCCGATGGTACCTTAGAAACTGCCTCAACTGTGCTAGATGGATGTTTTATATCCATTAGGAACCACTCCTTTCCGTTATCCTTACTTCCTTTGAAATTAGCTGGTTTCAACATAGTGATAGGCATGGATTGGCTATCTCATAACCAAGCCCAGATTGTTTGTGACAAGAAACAAGTGGTGATCAAGACTCCGTATGGTGAGCCACTAACCATACAAGGAGATACTCAGTATGGGTTGCCTAAGAAAGTGTCTGTGCTTAAGGTGTCAAGGTGTATGAAGAAGGGCTGTGTCATTTATATGGCACAAGTAACTATTGATGAACCAAAACCCAAGATTGAAGACATCCCTATCATTTCTGAATACCCTGATGTATTTCCTGAAGAACTACCTGGGTTACCCCCAGATAGGCAAATGGAGTTTAGAATTGACATTATACCTGGAGCAGCACCTGTTGCAAGAGCACCTTACCGGTTAGCCCCAACTGAGATGAAAGAGTTAAGAACCCAACTGGAGGATTTGTTGGCAAAAGGATTTATTAGACCTAGCTCATCTCCTTGGGGAGCACCTATTCTGTTTGTTAAGAAGAAAGATGGATCAATGCGGTTGTGCATTGATTATCGTGAGCTAAACAAGGTTACAATCAAGAATAGATATCCATTGCCCAGGATCGACGATCTGTTCGATCAATTGCAAGGGGCAAGTTACTTTTCCAAGATCGATTTGAGATCAGGTTATCATCAGCTGAAGGTTAGAGATGAAGATGTGCACAAGACTGCATTCAGAACTCGATATAGCCACTACGAGTTCTTGGTGATGCCGTTCGGGCTCACTAATGCACCAGCAGCGTTCATGGACCTCATGAATCGTGTTTGCAAACCCTACTTGGACAAGTTTGTTATTGTCTTCATTGATGACATTCTTATTTATTCAAAGAATCAGGCTGACCATGAGAAGCACCTTCGGTGTATTCTTAAACTTCTGCAGCAAGAGAAGCTTTATGCTAAGTTCTCTAAGTGTGAATTTTGGCTTCGTGAAGTCCAATTTCTTGGACACATGGTTAGTGAGCGTGGAATCCAGGTAGATCCCGCTAAGATTGAGGCTATCATGAATTGGCAAGAGCCGAAGACACCCACAGAGATTCGCAACTTCTTAGGTCTGGCAGGATACTACAGGCGTTTTATTGAGAATTTCTCAAGGATTGCAGCACCCCTAACTTCGTTGACTAGAAAGAATATTAAGTTTGATTGGGGTCCTAAGCAACAAGAATCCTTCGATATTCTTAAACAGAAGTTAAGCAATGCTCCTGTGTTGACATTGCCTGAAGGGATTGAAGAATTTGTAGTTTACTGCGACGTATCGCACACTGGCATGGGATATGTGCTAATGCAGAAAGGTAAAGTTATTGCATACGTTTCCCGACAATTAAAAGTGCACGAGAAGAATTACACTACCCATGATTTGGAGTTGGGTGCCGTTGTGTTTGCACTGAAACTTTGGAGGCATTATTTATATGGTACCAAGTGTGTGATCTATTCTGATCACAAGAGCCTTCAGCATCTGTTTAATCAGAAGGATCTGAACATGAGGCAGCGTCGATGGATGGAGACTTTAAATGATTATGATTGTGAAATCTGATACCATCCAGGTAAGGCGAATGTGGTCGCCGATGCTTTGAGCAGAAAAGAAAAAGTTAAGCCCATTAGAATCAATGCCAAGAGCATTGAATTGAAAAACAGTTTAAATGAAAGATTGTTAGCCGCTCAGAAGGAAGCCGTATTAGAAGCTAACTATCCAAATGAAAAGTTGGGAGTAACTGCTGAACAGTTATCACATGGCAAGGATGGAATCCTAAGATTGAATGGACGAATATGGGTTCCGATCTATGGAGGACTTCGGGATGTTATCCTTCAAGAAGCCCACAGTTCTAAGTATTCTGTTCATCCTGGAAGTGATAAGATGTACCAGGATTTGAAGGTAAATTATTGGTGGATAGGCTTGAAGAAGTCTATAGCTACTTATGTAGCCAAATGTTTGACATGCGCGCAAGTTAAAACTGAACACCAGAAGCCGTCAGGTCTGCTACAACAGCCTGAACTTCCCACCTGGAAGTGGGGAAATGGTGACTATGGATTTTATCACCAAGTTGCCAAAGACGAAGAGAGGAAATGATACTATTTGGGTTATAGTGGATAGACTGACTAAGTCAGCCCACTTCTTACCTATTAAGGAAACACACAGCTCAGATAAGTTAGCTCAGCTGTACGTGGATGAGATTGTATCTCTCCACGGAGTGCCAGTGTCTATCATCTCTGATAGGGATACGAGGTATACATCGCATTTCTGGAAAAGCTTTCAGCAATCCCTAGGCACTCGATTAAATTTCAGCACTGCATATCATCCTCAGACGGATGGTCAGAGTGAACGTACTATACAGACACTAGAGGATATGCTACAAGCTTGTGTTATTGATTTAGGAGGAAGTTGGGATGATCATCTTCCATTGGTTGAATTCTTATACAACAATAGCTATCATTCCAGTATTCAAGCTTCACCTTTTGAAGCCTTGTATGGAAGAAAATGCAGAACGCCCGTTTGTTGGGCAGAAGTTGGAGATGTCTAACTGACAGGACCTGATATAGTCCTGGAGATGACAGATAAGATTGTACAGATACGAGATCGTCTCAAAGATGCCAGGGATAGGCAGAAAAGCTACGCAGATAAAAGGCGTAAACCTCTAAAGTTTGAGGTTGGTGACAAAGTGTTACTTAAGGTATCACCCTGGAAAGGGGTGATGCGTTTTGGCAAGAAAGGCAAGTTAAGCCCATGATACATAGGACCATTCGATATCATCGAATGTGTCGGAACAGTGGCTTATAAGTAAAACCTGCCTGAAGAGCTCAGTGGTATTCATAATGTATTCCACATCTGCAATCTGAAGAAATGCCTAGCTGATGAAACACTAGTCATACCCCATACGGATGTGCACATAGATGAGAGCTTGAAATTTGTGGAAAAACCTTTGTCGATCGAGGATCGACAGGTTAAGAAACTTCGAAAGAAGCATGTACCAATCGTAAAGGTTAAATGGGATGCCCGTAGAGGTCCCGAGTATACGTGGGAGGTAGAGTCCACAATGAAAGAGAAGTACCCTCATTTATTTCAGTAAATCTCGAGGTCGAGATTTCTTTTAAGGGGGTGAGGATGTAACACCTCGTAAAATCATGACCAATATATAATGAAGACACGTGTCATGAACTTTAAACGTGTAATGGATTGAATATGAGGGACTAAAGTTGACAAACAAAGAAAGTATGTGTGTAAAAGGATTCAAAGTGTCAACATTGGATAATTATACCTTTTAACAACCCTACATGATGTTTATACCCTTAAACGAATGAATTATGGATCATATGAAGCCGTTTGTGGAAGAAAGTGAGAGTTTACAAACCACAAGGGTTAAATGTGTCAACATGTTTAATTTATACCTCTGAGTGACCTTTTAGCGAACCCGAAGCTTTGTAACAATTAATTATGCTCACTAGAATAAGTGATAAAAATTTCACAAGGTTTCGATATCATATGAAGAAGTTATGCTAACATTCGTAAATAAGGGGTTAAAAGCCTCAACGTTGAAATTCAGGACTTATTCGGTGATCGTATAGCTAACCGGGGACTTAACGAAGTTGGTTTATGTCTTAGGGGCCTTAAAAATCAAGTTGGAGGGTTAAAAGTGCAATAAACAAAGTTAAAACAACTATAAAAAGGACCAGGGACCTAAAATGCAAATTCTGAAACTTATTTAACCTGATCTGGGAGCCATACCGGCCGCGTAGACCTTGTCTGGGTCTTACGCGGGCCGCCTAAAACCTGCCAGCGTCCAAAAAGCTTGGCAGGTGCCAGTTTCAGCCTGTTAACCGACCTTTATTCATGGTATTCGAATTCCTGAAGCGTGGCCAACAGTTTTGCATGCCTAGGGACACCTGGGAATATCATACAACACTTGTAGACTTGTTTGGCATCATCTTATGAGATTAAAATCTCTATATAAGAGCTTCAAAGTTGCAACATTGTTGCATACATTTCAAAAACCATTCCAATTTATTTTCTGGAGTCTCCTGGAGCTCAAGAGCATTTCCTAAGGGTCATTAGTCGTGCATAGGACCTTTGTAAGCTTCCTTGACCTTTCTTAATTCAGTTTTATTAGTTTAATGGCCTAAAGTCAAACCCGTCGTAATTGAAGTTTTACTTAGTGATTAATCACTAATGGTCCAGTCAATTCTCGAATTAAAAGTAGCTTTGAGTTGGTAATTATGTGGGTAATAAACCCTTAAAAGGGCACCCTCTGATTCCCACTCTAACTAGGTCAATTGACGGGTCAAAGTTAATTATAAAAAGTCAACAGAAAGCAAATTTTCACATAGACACATAATTAACAATGTAGAAGCTATGGAACCTATTTTATCAATCATATAACTTAGTAATTAATGTAAGAACATGTCTAAACATGTTCAACCCGACAATTTTCAGTTTAAGCTCGGTTCGGAACCGAAAGTCGCAAAAGTAGACTTTTGCTTTGACTTTCAGTTCTGACCCAATGTAGCATATTTTAGAAATGCCTTAGAGCTCTATTAGGACTAGGTTATAGATTAGTGTAACCCTCTGAGGTTATACAACTTGGTTCATTAGTTATTCGATTCATGTGCAAGTTTCCATTATATGCCTAAATGTTGACCATAATGCCCTTTTAATCTTAAAACGAGATTTTTGAAAATGTGAGAGGACAAAAACCTTTATTACTGATTTATAAACTTGTCCTAAAAATTTGACATCAGTTGGAGGTCTAGATTAGGAGTTATGCTCAATATCGTAATTAAGAAGGTTTTTATTAATTAAACGGCGTAATTAGCATAAAGCCTATCTAAACCCAAATTTTGACACCAAACTTTTTACCCACTGATGTAATATAATATTTGGGATTTTTGAAGATTTTTATTTATTTTTAAGCTGAGCATAACATAGGGTTCTTGCTATAATTCGGTAATTGTCGGTTATACCCTTTTCTTGAATAAAATGAGTTTTACATAGTATTTTGATACCAAACTTTTTGCTACTGATTTTATATGATAAATAAAATATTTTGAACTTAATAAACTGATCAAAAACTCAGATTTCCTATTTAAACCCGAAAATCGCTTAAAACCGACTTTTACGCGTTTTAAGCGCATAGTATGGGTTAAAACTATTTTTAGCATATAAAACTTAATACCTACTGATGTTTTAAGTAAATTTTTATAATTAAACAGTAAGCAAAAGTTTTGAACTCAGAATTCTAATTTTGACCTTTAAAGCTTATGTGAAATTACCAAAATGCCCATACGGTGCATAGTTTGGTTATAAAAGATAAATTTCACATATATGCAATACCCTACTGTTATGACTTATAAAAATAAATATTTTTTTTACTGATTATATCAGACCTGAAACTCAGATTAGTATTTAAACTCTTTTATAAGCTTTAAAATGACCAAAATACCCCTATGGGGCATAATTTGAGTTTAAACCATTTTGGGCATAATGGAAGGTATCTTACTGATATCACAACATATTTAAGGCATATTAACTTAGGAAACCTATTCATGACTCATTTGGTTACCCGTTACGCATTATTCGCGTTCGGTGCGGTTTATGTAACTAGTTTGCATAAATTAGCCGAAACGGGTCAAACCTTATCATTTTTACCTCAAAATCCAGAATGTGTTTAGTTTACCCATATTATACAAATATACAAACTCGTCGGGTCTAAACCACATTCTAATCCGGTCATCGCTTAATCGTGCATTTTGAATCGTATATCTTCCTTTAAAACTAACCGGTCTAAGTTTAGACTTAATTAAGACCCGTTAGGAATCTAATAGGTTATTAAAACCTTCGTTCCAGATTAGGAGACCAGTAAAAGATACTTGCACTCGCTGATTGTGATATATACTTGCTCAGGTAAATACTTTTAACTTATTTTCCCTTATACGGGCTTGGGGTACGGTATATAAAATACCGCTTGGTCGGGCATTGAATTGTTAATCATTAGAAGGTTAATTTATTGAGATGACCCGTTTAATCTGTTTTGTTTTCTTAAATCCTTTGGGGGGTTAATGACCATGTCCCGGATATCCTTGGCATCATTCATTGAAATGGCCACGACCTAAGCACGGGGTGTAGGTATACACCTGCCAGTGCATATATATATATATATATATATATATATATATATATATATATATATATATAAAGGTATAACCAACGGTTTGAGAATAACTCACCGTGGGATTATATCATGTGGTGTGTCTATTAATCTTTAACCCGGTATTCAGCCCGGGCTACTGAACGTATAACGAACATGTAATTTTTTTACAAGTTTATATATAAATAATTATCCCAAGTTATAAAATATTATTTTGTGCCATGTGCATTCAAATCAATTTTCTTAAACATTTTCAAAATGAGTCGGTTAATTGTATTTACCAGTGTAAACTGATGTATTTTCCAAAAAAGCTAAGTGCATGTACTAAACCGAATAGGCTGGCTACTCCAAGCATCAATAAAGAGTCTTGCAAGCTTAGATGTTATTAAATCTGTTGAACAATAATCTTTGAACTTTGATCCGCCTGTGGATCCTTACAACCGTTTTGTAATACACTTGATATTAGTTTTTATTCGGTTTGTAATGATTTTATCTTTCGACTTCCGCTGTGTATTAAACTGTGATAATTTTGACTATGATGATATCAACTACGTCACGATACTCTTCACCGGGCCCACCGGTAATATGTGGAAATATCGGGGTGTGACACGATTACACGCTATTGCGATTGAGATTGTTACGCCTTGCGATGTAGTGTAGTGTGTCGAAAATAGATCCAATAGTATACTTGGTCTAATAACGTTCAACTTGTATGGCACTTTCTTCACAAGACATCGGTTGGCATGGCGAAGCACTTATATATAGGAAGTACCAGCGGCGTATCCACCATGCTTCAACCACACGCCTCTACCCCGTGAGTTGGTGTCGCACTGTGTTGACATGGTCAAGACGCTTATATCTTGGAAGTACCAGCGGCGTATCCACCACGCTCGACCATGCTTTTAACGTTATGGCATTATTGAAACTCATTGCGATCTCCGTGCACTGGTCATAGTAATCCCGTGTGCACCCGTGATTAATTTGATCCTTTCACGTTTATCGTACTTTATCTCAAGAACGCATAGTAGGGGTAAAACAAATTATAGGGTACATAGTGCTTAGCATTTAGTCCGTGCGTGAGTGCGAGAGAGTGAGGGATAAATAGAGTCCACATTGCGTCGAGAAATAGAATAAGTTCAACATGCAAAAGAAATTAGCGGCGAAAATCATATCATCAACAACATTGAAAGCATAACTAATGTTGCTGTGGAGGACTTCTACGGAGACCATGATTGTTGCTGGGATTCCTCAAGTCTGCGGCCCCATGCGACAGTGCTGGGTAAGATGACCATACCAGTTGCAATTTGCGCAAAAGCGACAGTTAGCTTCGGGCGGGTGATGATACGTACACATGAGACACAGGGGATGGGTTTCGGTGTAGTCGCGCTTCGAGTGAACTGGAATTGCTTGGAAAGGTTCTGGTTGCGACAGCTCGGTTGTTGAAGAGGTTGGGCTCATGGTCTTTCGTTTGCGGCTAGGCTGAGCTTCCTGAAGCGGTGTGTTATCATCGGAGGATTCGTCTGAGGACTCGCTTGAAGAATCGTCGGAGGAATTGTTAGAAGAATCATCGGAAGAGTCGATGACTATTGCTTGATGAGCTTGTTTGACAGGATTCTTAGAGAAAAATTCATCCAAGACTCGTTTGTCGTTGATTTCCGCGGCCAAGCGGTAGGTTTCTTCGATGATAACAGGTCTTGCAGCTTTGAAAAAATCGCCCACACATTCAGGCAAGCCGCGAATGTACTTCGTGATGGCTTTTTCTGAAGTATTGACTTGACTTGGGCAGATTATGCTAATCTGTTTAAACCTTGCGGTGTAGCCAGCATTATCACCTTCGACTTGCTTGATTTTCCAAAATTCGTCTTCTAGTTTCTGGACTTCGTGGGGAGGGCAGTACTCTTTCTTCATGAGCTCTTTCAGCTCATCCCAAGAGAGAGCGTAAGCTGCGGAGATCCCACGTTTGTTACGTTCGGCTGTCCACCAGTCGAGTGCTCGCGATTGAAATACTCCGGTAGCGCAAGTAGTACGGAAACTATCGGGACACCAACTCTGACGAAGGGTAACGCCGATAGAATCGAACCACTGGAGTAGCTGGGACACACCTCCTTCACCCATGAACTCCATCGGGTCACAGGCTTTGAAGTGTTTGTAGAGGAAAGCAGATTGCGGCGCTTCTATCTTAGAGTCCTCCGAGGTTCGAGAGTTGCTGAGAGAGTGCACTTGAGCGACAATTTGAGGAATGACCTTGGCCACAAGCGAGGCAATCCTCTTTTCGGCGCTTCGTTTGGCTCTTCTCCTAGCTGTTTGTCTCGAAGTAGAGTCGTTGGAAGACATCTAGACAGAGAGAGATTTGGAGTGAGATTCGATCATAATGATTTTGAGTTTTGCTATGCGATTGAGCGCAATCAAAACTTGTTGCGAGTAATATAATAGACTTCACATAGGAGCCACATAGGAGACACGAGATTCCTAAGTTCTCACACAATTGATTCGTTTTGTACATATAGTTAGTTGTAGTTTATACTTACACACATACACGTCGGTGTAGAATACGCGAGGACCCGATGAAGACGGAGAGAGAGCAAGAACAAAAGCGAGTAATTTAGACATTAGTTTTGTTGCGAACATTCGGTTTTTGTTTTAGATTGCGATGGTTGTGCGACTTATGCGTTTACAAAAACAGGGAGCGAAAATCGATAAATCGAGAAATCAATAAAGCGTAAAGTTTTAAATTGTAAACACATAAGCGTAAATAGGTCCCATAAAGCGTAAAATCGGCAAGTCGTATGCTAGAAAAAAGGATAGAGTGCCTCGGGTGTTTAGGCGTCGACTGCCCAAGGTAACCCATCTATACCCAACAAGTTTGTGCACGCGCGTTGCCCTAGAAGGCTTATGCTTCCACTGGGATGCAGCTCATGGCATTCGTCTTCCTGGTCATCGTGAGGCTCGAGTTATCGTTATAGCCGAGTCCTTGGTGAGAGCTTTTGAAAACCATTTTATAGAGAGCAGAACGGTTTATTAAGACACGGGTTTCACCCCTGACTTAATAACTCCGCTCCTAACTGTGGTTGTGCTCTTCGAATAAGTTCGGGAGTTCCACTGGATTTTGAAATGGAGACTTTCGTTGAGATATGGATGTCACTCCTAGCTCAACGGAAAGTTCTCGTGCTAGAAAAATGTGCTGAGTGAGCGATCTTATCGAGAGTTCTTGGTTTTCACGCCTGATCTCGACTGGATCACTCGGTTGTGTTATGCGAGTATTTTCGAAATCATGTGTATTGTGTTGGCCTTAGGAAAGGCTAAGTAATATTCTAGCCTTAGGAAAGGCTCTTCGTGTGAACTTGTAGTATGCGGTGTTCATGCGAAGTTGTAGTTTTTAGCGAATTCGAACGAGAGTATCAAGTAGGCCCGTACAATCTCCTACTGGGTTTGTACGAGTCAACCTGTTGGTACTTAGACTATAGACTAGGTTGTTTCTAAGACATCGACCCGGACTAGGTCAAGTCTGGCCTAATTCCCTATAGTTATGGCTCTGATACCAATCTGTCACACCCCAACTGATGGCGGAATCATCGGGGCGCGGCACTAGGCGAATCAGATTGCTCAAGAGAATCCATAACAACTACATTGCGACAGTATTTAATGCGTTCATTACCCCATACTAATAAACAATTACAATCACATGAGCTGTCACGAATTTCTTGTTCTCTCAAACAATACAAATCCGACAACCAAGATTTTAGGTGTGTTTCTAGACTTCCTAGCTTGATTTGATGTAGACTGCGACTAAACCTGCAATATACGTTAAAACAACGTCAATACAAATGTATTGGCGAGTATACAAGTTTTGATAGTGTAGCGTAAATAGTTAAAAGTGCTGCGAATTACCAAATACATAAACAAGATACCACAGCATATATGCATATAAGACAGATACTACCAGCTAAGTCACTCGAGCTACGATTGCGATTGCTATTCATCCTAACTAGACCCCGTCGGGTGCTATAGTACTATACTAGTTAAGGCGGGACCTCGCGAGTATAAGTCCTAAAACACATGTAACTAGTATCACGTGTAAATATGCATAACAGTTATTCGCAAGTGATAAACAGTTTGATTGAATAATTCGTTTTGATAAATTCGATTTAATAGGAACGTATGTTACACCCAAAATGCGATAAAAAGGGGTTCGAGTATACTCACAGTCGGTGTTCAGCTAGTAAACACAACTTGGTTGGATTGAAGGGAGCGCGTCTGAGATCAGCCTGGTTACAGATTGATAGCGTAAGCATCGAACAGTGCGTTAAACGGTGGCGAGTGAACCAAGCGTCAAATGGTAATCCGATCGGATGGCCAGTCGATCGGGTGGCAATCCGTTCGGATGGTTATCCAATCGGATGGCCATTCGATTGGATTGTCACCTCGTTTGGTGAAGATGTGTTTGTGTATGATGGTTTGACTTTTGAAGTTTTCGTTGTAGCATTTTGAAAACAAAGAAGTATCTCTACATTTCAGGTCGGTCGATCGAACGGCGGCTCGATCGGATGGCGATCCGATTAGTATGACACTTCAGTGAGAACAAGTTCATAGCAGTTTGTCACTCGATCGGATTGCAATCATATCAGGTGGCAATCCGTTCGAACTGGTAATGCATTGAACATGTTGAAAATTGTTTAAGTCCCAAACGTCACACGATCGGACGGTCGCTCGATCGGACGGCAATCCGATCGGGCGGTAGTCCGTTTCAACGTTCAGATCCTTTAAACAATTGGAGAAATAGTTTAAGTATGGAACCAAGTGCAGCCCGATCGGACGGCAATCCGTTCCGACGGTCTGATCATCCTATCACTTGTTTTCTGTTTGAAGTGTTGTAGCTTTGAACGAGACGTTTTGATATCTTACTTGAACAACATGACCCGTGTCTCGTCCCAAGTGACCCGACCGAACAGGAATCACCCTAGTCCGAACAGTTCACGGTTCGAGTCGATTGTTCATGTTCAAACCCGAAATCAACATCTCTCCCGGATAGAATTCAGATCTGGAACTGATGCATCACTAAGAATGAGTAGAAGATCAGAACAAGCTCCGATTTCATCGGGTTTGAGTGCATTGAGTGTAAAAGAGTTGAAAGAAAGTTGGAAAAGTTTCTTTCAATCCTTTTATCATTGATGGTGTTTAGATCTATGCGAAATCGTTGTGAAATCATGTGGAAATTTTTTAGATCAGAGTTATTCTTGGTGGAATGAGGCCAAAGCTTGGAGTTCATAAGAACTCCATGATGACATCACCCTAGAACAACTCAAATCTGTTGATTTCACGATTAAAAATTGAGATTCAAAGGTGAAAAAGATGAAGAAGTGTGTGCGGATCAAAGAAGTACAAGATTTGAGGTAGAAACTTACAAGAATCACGGGAAATCGGGAGGAAATAGCCCCAAAGCGTGCTGGTCGAGTGAGAGCTGTCACATCACTTGAACATTGATGTGACAAGGGCTATTTATAGGTGAAGAGGAGGAAAGGTGGGGGAGTGCCATGGATCGGATGGCTGTCCGATCGGGTGGCTGTCCGATCGGGTGGCAACTCGATCGGATGGCCACCCGATCGAGTGGTCACTCGATCGGTGGTCTCTGGCGAATGGCGTTTCGATGTTTTGTTTTGCTCGTTAAGCGTCGCGATAGTTTGGTTACACATTTTCATACCCATATTCATATATTTATTATAATTAGTCACATAGGGTCGTATAAATATCCATATTTCGAAGTTGCGATGCAATAACCGGGTTTTGTTTCGAATATGCTTTACTCTGCGACGCATCACGGCCATCGAGGAGGGTAGAATAGGTCCTCACTCAATGTCATCGTGAACGTTAGTGCGTGTGATGCGATTTGTTATATCGATAAAGTATGCGTAATATGCGAAAATATTGCGAAATTGCGATGTATTCGATATAGTTACACTATGATCCGAATCTCTGGTGCTAGGCGTAACGAGTATAGCGAGTGGTAACAACGCACGAACGTGTGGGTTGTTACATATTGGACGTTTCAATTTACTTGTATTATTTTCCATAAGCATATGAGCTGTCAATACTGATACCCTTTTCATTTAATCACAATTATCGAGACCAGCAATTTCCCTAATATATCCAGCCGCAAACACGTTCTTTCCTACTTTCTTCCTTACATGACAATAAACAACTAATCCCTTAATTCCATTCAATTTAATAGCTCATACAAAACTTTATCTTTTTTAATTTATTTCTCAAATCACAAACACGACTAGTTTATCAGTCCTAATTTACACAGATACCCTAAAAAGAAATCGAAGAACTTGCAACTCAACTCGCAACTCAGATTTGTAACTCATCTATCAACTCAGACCTATTTTTCTTATTCTCTTCTTCTTCAATTTCTTTTTATTGGATTCATTCTGATTTTAAAACCAGACACTTAATAAACCCTAATCATGAGATAAGCCCTGATGAAATGATAAAACCTGAGATTATCTTCAAACCCGGACAAACCTAATAATCCCTGGTCAACCTTAAAACCTGACACAATGTCCGGGTTTAGAGTTACAAACCCTGAATAGTTTCAAGTTTTAACCATAATAAAGTCGTGCCAGTGTTTAAGTCAAAGCGTGATAAAAACACTAAGACCTTGTGTTAAACACTGACAAGAATCACTAAGTACAAACACTCTTTAAACCCAGATATGAAATGTCAAGGTTGTTAGACAACTGTTAATCCCTGATGGAGCGGTTACTAGGTAGTAAACTCGGATGACATGAATCTGCTTGACATTTCTTCAAATTTTGCCAAAATTTCACTAAAAACTTCAATTAATCATCTCCAAATAGCTCTCAAATCATCAAAAAAATACATAGATATTTCACATCTCCATCATGTTTGGCGGAAACAAACATCAAATCAGGAGCAATGGTGATCTGGAAGGCACTTAGACCATTCTAAATCGGTAACCATGCTCTAATATGTCACACCCCAACCGATGGCGAAATCATCGGGGCGTGGCACTAAGCGAAACAGATTGTTCAAGAGAATCCATAACAACTATTAAGTGACAATATTTGTAAGGTTTAACATCCCATACTATTAAACAAATAAAGCATAAACAGTCATTACAGATGTTTAGTCTCAAAAACAAATCCATTCCGACAACTCAGATTTATTTAGCGGGTTTCTAGACTTCCTAACTTGATTCAGTATAGCTTAACATCCAATCAACCTGTCACATATGTTAAAATAAAAGTCAATACATAAAGTAACGGTGGGTACACAAGTTTGCATAATAATAGTGGTAAAAGCGTTTACGCTTAACCAGCATGTAACACATAACGGGCGAAGCATGTAACTATCAAACAATGATACAACCTAACCATGAGACTGCGTTGTAGAGTATGCACGACACAGGTTCAGCGAACACGTGAAGTAAAGTAATGTGATCCCTAACAACCCCTGTTCACAACAGGTGCTAAGTTCAAACTATAGTACTATCGTTGCTAGAGGCGGTCTAGTGTAACACTGTATAAACATAGTAACAAGCATTCAACAAATCACGTATAGCATGAGGGAGCGGTTAGCGTTAAAGTGTTTGGGTTGTGTGTTGTGTTTAGATAGAGAACGTATGTAACACCCAAAAGTGCGTTAAATGAAAATGGGTTCGAGTATACTCACAGTGTGTGTTTAGCTAGTAAACACAAGCTGGATTGGATTGAAGGGAGCGCGCTGAGTTAGCCTATGCATGGAAACAGTAATATAAGTCTTCCACAGTGTTGAACGGTTGTAAACAGAATGTTGAACGTGATAAGAAGTGTTCGACTGGTGATCCTAACGGATGGTCATCCGAGCAGATGGCCATTCGAACGGATGGCCATTCGAATGGGGTGTGGTTGTTTGCGAAAACGTTAAAATTTGGAGTTTAGTTATAAGCGTTTAAACAGGGAATAGATAAGGGTCAGGTCATCCGAACGGATGGTCATCCGGACGGATGGCCATTTGAGCGAGATGATCTGTAGTTGAAGTTTTTGTAAAATTTTCTTAGTAAAAGTTTTTGAATTAACCGAGACGGTGTGACGACGTGTCAAACAATGGAATAACACCAATCCCAGTTCATTCGGCCGGATGGTCTCAGCCGATTCGGACAAATGCATTGTTCTTGATGAAGATTCATGTCTGACCCGTTAATCGGTCCATCTCTCCGGTGAAAATCCATTTTCAAGCCGTCTCTCGACTAAGGAACGATCTGAGAGTCCGATTCAGTCCAGATTCCATCAAAGTTTGTGTGAAAATTGAAGAAAAGTTGAAAACATATGAAAAAGTGTTGAAATCTATCATAACTTAGTTGAAAAGTGTGAAATCATTTAGATCTAGAACCGATCTTGATTGAATAATTGTCACACTTCGATATTTCCACGTATTACCGGTGGGCAAGGTGGGGAGTATCGTGACGTAGTTGATATCATCATAGTCAAACAACACAATTTTAAATGCACAGCGGAAGCAAAAGGTGAATCACATTACAAACCGAATAAATAGTAATATCAAAGTATTACAATCCGGACAGTAAAAGATCCACAGGCGGATCAAAAGATAAAAGATTGTTGTTCAACAGACTTTAACATCTAGAGCTTGTAAGACTTGATTAATGATGCCAGGAGTAGCCAGCCTATTTCGTCTAGTACCTGCACTTAGCCTTTTTGGAAAATACGTCAGTTTACACTGGTAAATACAATTAACTGACTCATTTTGAAAAGAGTTTAAGAAAATTAGTTTGAATGCACACGGCACAAAATATCTTTTATAACTTGGGACAATTATTTAAAAATAATCTTGTATACAGTTTTACTTATTTGTCGTCCGTCAGTGCCGGTTAGAAGAGCCGGTCATGATTAATTAACACGCCACAGGTATAATACCCACAAGGTTGATTCCTTTAAGTGGATTACCAGTTTTTACATATGCAACTGTCAGGTGTATGCCTACACCCCGTGCTTAGGTAGTGGCCATTTCTTTGAATGATGCCAAGGATATCCGGGACATGGTCATTTAACCCCCAAAGGCCATACACCAAATAATAAATATTAAAATGAGTTATGTAAATACATTAATCACAATCCGATTTAAATGACTACATACCCGACCAAGCGGTATTATTATAATACCGTATCCCAAGCCCGTATAGGGAAAATAAGTTAAGAGTATTTACCTGAGTAAGTATAAATCACAAACAGCGAATGGAAGTAGCTTTTACCGGGCTCCTAATATGGAACGAAGGTTTTAATAACCTATTAGATTCCTAACGGGTCTTAAATAAGCCTAAACTTAGACCGGTTAGTTTTAAAGAAAGATACGGTTCAAAACGCACGATTAAGCGAAGACCGGATTAGAATGTGGTTTAGACCCGACAAGTTTGTATACTTGTATAATATGGGTAAAATAAACACATTCTGGATTTTGAGACAAAAATGATAAGGTTTGACCCGTTTCGGTCAATTTATGCAAACTAGTTACATAAACCGCACCGAACGCGAATAATGCGTAACGGGTAACCAAATGATTCATGAACAGGTTTCCTGAGTTAATATGCCTTAAATATATTGTGATATCAGTAGGATACCTTCCATTATGCCCAAAATGAATTTAAACTCAAATTATGCCCCGAAGTGGTATTTTGGTCATTTTAAAGGTTATAAAAGAGTTTAAATATGAATCTGAGTTTCAGGTCTGATATATTCAGTAAAAATACTTATTTTTATAAGTCATAACAGTAGGGTATGGTATATAGGTGAAATTTACCTCTTATAACTAAACTATGCACCGTAGGGGCATTTTGGTAATTTCACAAAAGCTTAAAAGGTCAAATCTGGAAATCTGAGTTTAAAACTTTTGCTTATTGTTAAACTATAAAAATTTACTAAAAATATCAGTAGGTATAAAGTCTTATATATTTAAAATAGTTTTAATACTTACTATGCGTTTAAAACGCGTAAAAAGGCGGTTTTAAGCGATTTCCGGGTTTTATAATGAAAGCTGATATTTTTATTATTCCAGAAGGCTTAAAATGTTCTATTTATCATATAAGATTAGTAGAAAAAGGTTTGGTATCAAAATGATTTGTAAAACTCATTTTATAGGCTAAAAGGGCAAAACCGACAATTACCGAATCAAAGCTATAACCCTATGTTATGCTCAGCCTGAAAATAAATAAAAATCTTAAAAAATCCTAAAATATTATTTTACATCAGTAGGTAAAAAGTTTGGTATCAAAAATTGGGTTTAGATAGGCTTTATGCTAATTACGCCGTTTAATTAATAAAAAGCTTTCTAATTACACTATTAAGCATAACTCTTAATCTAGACCTCTAACTGATGTGAAAATTTAGGGACATGTTTATAAATCAGTAATAAAGATTATTGTCCTCTCACCTTTTTAAAATTCTTGTTTTAAGGTCAAATGGGCATATTGGTCAACATTTAGGCATATAACGGAAACATGCATATGAATCGGATAACTATTGAACCAAGTTGTATAATCACAGAGGGTTATACTAACATGTAACTTGATCCTAATAAAGCTCTAAGGCATTTATAAAACATGCTACATTGGGTCAGAACTGAAAGTCAAAGCAAAAGTCCACTTATGCGACTTTCGGTTCCAAACCGAGCTTAAACTTGAAATTGTCGGGTTGAACATGCTTAGACATGTTCTTACATTATTTACCAAGTTATATGAATGATAAAACAGGTTTCATAGATTCTACATTGTTAATTATGTGATTATTTGAAAATTAGCTTTCTGTTGACTTTTTAGTCTTAGGTTTGACCCGACATTTGACCAAGTTAGGGTGATAATCAGTAGGTGCCCTCTTAGGGGTTTATTGCCTACATAATTACCAACATATAACTACTCCTAATTCGAGAATTGACTGGACCATTAGTGATTAATCACTTAGTCAAACCTTAAATACGATGGGTTTGACTTTAGGCCATTAAACTAATAATACTGAATTAAGAGAGGTTAAGGACACTTACAAAGGTCCTAAGCACGATTATGGATCCTAGGGAAACTTGAAGAAAGCCAGAGAAGCTCCAGAGAAGTCCTTGAAGTGAGTTTGAATGAGCAAGTCAAATGGTGGCAAGAACAATCCTTTATATAGGAACCCACATTGCTCAAGATCATCACACACAAGCCTATGAGAGTTCCCTGATCAACCCATGTGTCCCTATGCATGCAAAACTATTGGCCATGCTTCAGTATTTCAAAAACCAGCTCTTTAAGGCGGTGCAACAGGCTGAACAGGCAACTGTCCATTTTCTGCTGCCAACGACATCCTTACGGACCGTAAGCCCTAGGCTTTGCGGTCCGTAACCGACCTTGATCTGAGATGCCCAGTTACAACCTTGTGGACCGTAAGCCCTTGGCTTTGCGGTCCGTATCCGCTTTTTAGAAATCAACGCCCAGCTCCGCCCCCTTACGGACCGTAAGGGCTCACCTTTGCGGTCCGTAAGCTTTCATCAGAAGACAAAAACTTGAAAACTTTCAAGTTTTGACCCTGCAATCTTTCTATCTCCGAATCTCATGCCTTCTTTGCAGTAGGGGGACCATATAGACAGGCTTTGCTTGTCCTTGCATGTGTTGAAATGCACATGAGGTTTCTTGGACTTTATTAAAGATTTGTCGTAAAACTCATGGAATCCATTCCTTTGGGTTATAAATCAATTATCATTAAGGATAACCGGATTTGTATATATCAGATGTTTATAAAATAGATTAGGGTCTTGGAATTTATAATGAGGTCGCTCAGAGGTATAATTAACATGTCAGCACTTTTAAATCCTACCATACATCTTTAGCTTGATCCGGGTTTATGACACGTTTGCTTTAAATGACACGTGTCTTTATTTTATTGGGCATGATTTTACGAGGTGTTACATCCTCACCCCCTTAAAAGAAATCTCGACCTCGAGATTTACTGGAATAAATGAGGGTACTTTTCTTTCATTGTGGACTCTACCTCCCACGTGTACTCGGGACCTCTACAGGCATCCCATTTAACCTTTACAATCGGTACATGCTTCCTTCGAAGCTTCTTAACCTGTCGATCCTCAATCGACAAAGGTTTCTCAACAAACTTCAAGCTCTCATCTATGTGCACATCCGTATGTGGTATGACTAGTGATTCATCACCTAGACATTTCTTCAGATTGCAGATGTGGAATACATTATGAATACCACTGAGCTCTTCAGGCAGGTTTAACTTATAAGCCACTGTTTTTACACATTCGATGATCTCGAATGGTCCTATGTATCTTGGGCTTAACTTGCCTTTCTTGCAAAATCGCATTACCCCTTTCTAGGGTGATACTTTCAGTAACACTTTGTCACCAACCTCGAACTTTAGAGGTTTACGCCTTAAATTTGCGTAACTTTTCTGCTTATCCGTGGCATCTTTGAGACGATCTCGTATCTGAACAATCTTATCTGTCGTCTCCAGGACTATATCAGGTCCTGTTAGTTGGACATCTCCAACTTCTGCGCAACAAACGGGCGTTCTGTATTTCTTTCCATACAAAGCTTCAAATGGTGCAGCTTGTATACTGGAGTGATAACTATTATTGTATGAAAATTCGATCAATGGAAGATGATCATCCCAACTTCCACCCAAATCAATAACACAAGCTCGTAGCATATCCTCGAGTGTCTGTATAGTACGTTCACTTTGACCATCCGTTTGAGGATGATATGTTGTGCTGAAATTTAATCGAGTGCCTAGGGATTGCTGAAAGCTTTTCCAGAAATGCGATGTATACCTTGTATCCCTATCAGAGATGATACACTGGCACTCCGTGGAGAGATACAATCTCGTCCACGTACAGCTGAGCTAACTTATCTGAGCTGTGTGTTTCCTTAATAGGTAGGAAGTGGGCCGACTTAGTCAATCTATCCACTATCACCCAAATAGTATCATTTCCTCGCTTAGTCTTTGGCAACTTGGTGATAAAATCCATAGTCACCATTTTCCACTTCCAAGTGGGAAGTTCAGGCTGTTGTAGCAAACCTGACGGCTTTTGGTGTTCAGCTTTAACTTGTGCGCAAGTCAAACATTTGGCTACATAGGTAGCTATAGACTTCTTCAAGCCTATCCACCAATAATTTGCCTTTAGATCCTGGTACATCTTGTCAGCTCCAGGATGAACGGAGTATTTAGAACTGTGGGCTTCCTGGAGGATAACATCCCGAAGTCCTCCATAAATTGGGACCCATATTCGTCCATTTAACCTCAGGATTCCGTCCTTGCCATAAGATAACTGCTCAGCAGTTACTCTTAACTTTTCATCAGGATAGTTAGCTTCCAGTACAGCTTCTTTTTGAACGGCTAACAACCTTTCATTCAAACTATTCTTTATTTCAATGCTCTTGGCATTGATTCTTATGGGCTTAACCCTTTCCTTTCTACTTAATGCGTCGGCAACCACATTTACCTTGCCTGGATGGTACCGGATTTCACAATCATAATCATTCAGTGTCTCCATCCATCGACGCTGTCTCATGTTCAGATCCTTCTGATTGAACAAGTGTTGAAGGCTCTTGTGATCAGAATAGATCACACACTTGGTACCATACAAATAATGCCTCCATAGTTTTAGTGCAAATACAACGGCACCCAACTCCAAGTCGTGGGTGGTGTAATTCTTCTCATGCACTTTTAGTTGTCGGGAAGCATAGGCAATGACTTTGCCTTTCTGCATGAGCACACACCCCATACCAGTGTGTGATGCATCGCAGTATACTACAAATTCTTCTATTCCATCAGGCAATGTCAACACGGGAGCATTGCTCAGTTTCTGCTTAAGTATATCAAACGATTCTTGTTGCTTAGGACCCCAATCAAACTTAATATTCTTTCTAGTCAACGAAGTTAGGGGTTCTGCAATCCTTGAGAAGTTCTCAATAAAACACCTATAGTATCCAGCTAGACCCAAAAAGCTACGAATCTCCGTGGGTGTCTTCGGCTCTTGCCAATTCATGACAGCTTCAACCTTAGCGGGATCCACCTGGATACCACGCTCACTAACCACGTGTCCAAGAAACTGGACTTCACGAAGCCAAAATTCACACTTTGAAAACTGGGCATAGAGTTTCTCTTGTTGAAGCAGTGAAAGAATACAACGAAGGTGCTTCTCATGGTCAGCTTGATTCTTTGAGTAAATAAGAATGTCATCAATGAAGACGATGACAAATTTATCCAAGTAGGGCTTGCAGACGCGATTCATGAGATCCATGAACGCTGCTGGCGCATTAGTGAGCCCAAAAGGCATCACTAAGAACTCATAATGACCATAACGAGTCCTAAATGCAGTCTTGTGCACATCTTCATCTTTAACCTTTAGTTGATGATAGCCTGACCTCAAATCAATCTTAGAGAAGTAACTTGCCCCTTGTAATTGATCGAACAGATCGTCGATCCTGGGCAATGGATATCTATTCTTGATAGTGACTTTGTTAAGCTCGCGATAATCGATGCATAGACGCATCGATCCATCCTTCTTCTTTACAAACAGGATTGGTGCTCCCCAAGGAGACGAACTAGGTCTAATAAATCCTTTTGCCAACAAATCATCCAACTGAGTTCTCAACTCTTTCATCTCAGTTGGGGCCAACCGGTAAGGTGCTCTTGCAACAGGTGCTGCTCCAGGTATAATGTCGATTCTGAACTCCACTTGCCTATCTGGGGGTAAACCAGGTAGTTCTTCAGGGAATACTTCTGGATATTCAGAAATGACAGGGATGTCTTCAACCTTGGGTTTTGGTTCATCGATAGTTACCTGTGCCATATAAATGACACAACCCTTCTTCAAACACCTCGATACCTTGAGCATAGACACTTGCTCAGGCAACCCATACTGAGTGTCTCCCTGTATGGTAAGTGGCTCACCATACGGAGTCTTGATTACCACTTGCTTCTTGTTACACAAAATCTGGGCTTGGTTATGAGATAACCAATCCACACCTATTACTATGTTGAAACCAGCTAATTTCAAAGGAAGTAAGGATAATGGAAAAGAGTGGTTCCTAATGGATATAAAGCACCCATCTAACACGGTTGATGCGGTTTCTAAGGTACCATCGGCTAATTCAACCTCATACTTCACGCTTAGGGTTTTAACAGGTAAATTCAACAACTTACAAAACTTATCATCTACAAATGACTTATCCGCACCCGAATCAAATAATACCCTTGCATAAACATCATTGATGAGAAAGGTACCTGTGATCACATTATCGTCCTGAACAGCTTCTCGTGCATCCATTCGAAAAACTCTTGCATTGGTCTTTTTGACTTCTTCAGGCTTTTTGGCATACTTAGGGCAGTTGGACTTGATGTGCCCCTTCTCGTTACAGTTATAGCATGTTGCATCCTTTATCTTCTTGCACTCTATCGTCTTGTGCTCTTTGGATTTGCATAACCCACATGCAAACGGTTTTGACTGGGACTTGGATTCAAACCTGCATTTTCCGAAGTGATGTTTCTGGCAGGTTTTGCACTTTATCTTTTCATCTGCTTGCTGACTACCCTTGCCAGACCCAAGCTTCTTCTTGTGGTCTGTGGTTCCCTTAAACTTCTTCTCAGACCGTCGCGATTTATCGTCCTCACGTTTTCTCTTACCTTCTTCCCAGTTCTTAAGCGATCTTTGCCTGACCGCATCCAAGGTAAGGGATAAAGATAGGTCAGCTGCTGACCTAAAAGTAGCAGGTCGGGATGCCTTTACACTGGCTTTGATCTCTGGGGCTAAACCCCCAATGAAACGAGCAATTCGCTTGGGTTCCGGTGTTACCAAATATGGAACCAGTCGAGACATGGTATTAAAGCTAGTAAGGTAAGTCTGACAGTCTAGATTTTTTATCACCAGAGATAAGAAGTCTGACTCAATCTTTTCAACCTCATGCTGAGGGCAGTAATTCTATTTGATGAGCGCAACAAACTAATCCCAAGACAGATTGTACAATGGAATCTTCCCAGTAGCTTGGATTAGAGACCTCCACCAGGCTAGTGCTTCTCCTTTAAATGACTGAGATACATACTTCACAACATCCCTATCAGCGCAACCACTGATGTCAACCACGGTATCCATTTCGTCCAACCATGTCATGCAATCCACAGCCCCTTTCTCCCCAGTGAAATCCCTGGGCTTGCAGGAGATGAAATATTTGTAGGTACAAGACTTACCACGTGGTTCTCATTTGAGCTCAATCTTCTTCGATGGAACACTATGCTGATTTGAGGAGTGATGATCGTCATCCCTCCTTGATCCATCACGTTTAGGAGGTGGCTTACTATGAGCCTCAGAGTGAGTCTTAGGTTTAGAATGGGGTACTGATAAGGTCCTACTTCGAGTACCGCTTGACTCATTAAACTGTCTATCTATAGCCTTGGTGACAGCATTATCAATCAGCGCTTGAAGCTCCGCACCAGTTACATTGATCCTGGTGGTATCATGATTTTCCCTTGGATGACTGTTGACTTCTTCAGACTCAGCCATGTAGCTTTCTTGCTACATAAAATGATGACAATGACTTCTTAGAAGTTTATAATAGATTTGTCATCTCATTAATTTATTAACCATGGTATTAAAGAACCATATTAGCTAATTTATTAAGTATTTCATTCAGGATTTTTCATTAATAATCCCTTGTTTTAATTAAATTATAATAATAGCACAAAAGGCCAAGTCAACAAGGACCATTTAAATTTATAAACCATGATTTTAGAGAATCGAGGTATTAAGGTTTGAATCACAGTTCATTACCTTTCTTAACAGGGAGTTGTAGGCTACCACTGTCTTTAGTCTCAAAGGACATTAATTATGGCCCGTAGGCACTTCATCCCTAATGGGTGATTATATAAATAATAAAATTGGAATAACCCAATTTAAGGATGACTCATGCGATTTTATCGAATCACATTTTGCCAAGAGTGTTAACATGTTTTCAGATGTTAACAAGGGTTTGAATCTTTTTTAAATAGGTTTTACCATCTTGGCCATATTTAAAACGACATGTGGCTAGGTTTTACCTTTAAGATTCTTTTTAATATGCAGAGCAATCCTAAATTGAGATGTTAATAAGGATCTGAATCTAATTTAGGAACTACCATCTTGGCCTAGTCTTAAGATGACACATGGGCTAGGTCTTGTCCTTTTTAGATTTTGCCATTTTATTATAATGGTAGATTTTATAAAAGAAATGTTATTTTTAGATTTATTTATTTCATACATTTTACATTTATGCATTTAGTGACAAATAAATTTTAAACGATAACATGCCACTAATAAATTTAAAAAAATACATTTTGCCATAAACGGGACTTAACAGAAATACTTGCCCACGCAGGGGCTAAACAGGAAAGACATGCCCACGCAGGGGCTAAACAGAAACTACAAGTCCTCGCAGGGACTAGTTACAGAAACAGATGTCCACGCAGGGACTGGATTAAACATTAAAGAATTACAAATAAACAAATAAAGGGTTTAATGACCCTTTTTGGTCTTCCCCTTGATTAAGTTCGCCAGACCCTTGAAAATTCCTCGGTTTTGCTTACGCTCTTCCCGAACCTCATCCTCCACCTGACTCAACCTTTGAAGAATTTCCTGGTGCTGTGGTGGCGATATCACTGGTGGCTGCGGGGGCTGCTGATACAGCGGAGGTTGAGTAGGTGGCGGTTGTTGATACCCATAAGGTGGGTACCCATAGTGTGGATATCCAGTTTGATATGGGACTCCAACGGGTCCTTCCGGATGAAGGGCATTGTAGTTTACCGCTACCAGGTATGGGTCAGCCTCAGCGTAGTTGTAGTTGGTGTGTGCCGGCTGCTCAAATGGGTTGTACGCCACTGAACTGGAGTATGTAGGAATCGGGTTGTTAAAACCCACTGGTGGCGGTGCGACCGGCGCAGACTGCACCTCAGAAACAGGGTTCGAAGGCTCACCCATCTGTAGCTCTTCGTATAGTGGCGGATAATGACTGCCACTAGATGGTTGAGGAGTGCTGATACGGACTCCTCCTCGCACGGACATCTGTGCGGTTGATCTCCTACTCCTCGGTGGCTCCGGAGGCTGTTGCTGCACTGGTGGTGGTGGCGGTGGAGTGACCGCTACAAAACGGGAATCCTCGAAGGGATCCTGCTGTGGCTGCTGCTGCTGCGGTGAGTTGTGGTAACTGGGAGTAAAGACCCAGTCGATCTGATTGAACCTCGCCTCGTAGCTATCGGGACCATTATAAGGTGATCCCAGAAAGGGTGACCCATCCGAAATTTCGATGGGGTGTGTAGGCGTTCCGGTTGGCGGTTGGACAGGATCCGGATCTTCGTCCATATCCATGGAGAAGTGGCCTTCTGGTCCCAATGGGTTATAACCCATTGGTTCATTAATCAGGTTTGCCAGGTTGAACCGGCTCTGGAAATAGGACGTTGGGTCGTTGAAGGGTGAGTTGTGGCCTTAGAGAGGTATATAAGAATGGTGGGAGTTATGGGGCTCGTTTTCAGACTGAGGCCCAAAGGAGTTTTGGTAAGAATGGGAGGAGCTCAGTGAGACTGAGCTCCTTGCGGGTTCAATATAGGTCCTCCAGTTTTCTTGAGGACTTCGGCTTAGGGAATCTGACGGTGTTCGCCGGTGTGACGGCCCGGCCTCGTGATCGTTTGGGGCGCTGAGTGGCCCCTTGCCCCTACCTCTTCCACGAAATCTAGGTGACATCTTGTTCAACCTGTCAAGACAAATAAAAGAACAACACATAAATATAAAGGACAAAATTAAAATAAAACAAATTTGGATTAGTCCTAAGTTCCTTGTCTAGACTCAGAAGTCGATGAATGTGCAAAATGTGTCATTGAGATTAAACACAAAAGGCTACTGTTTAATTCACTCAATGTTGGCTCTGATACCAACCTGTCACACCCCGATATTTCCACGTATTACCGGTGGGCCCAGTGGGGAGTATCGTGACGTAGTTGATATCATCATAGTCAAACAACACAATTTTAAATGCACAGCGGAAGCAAAAGGTGAATCACATTACAAACCGAATAAATAGTAATATCAAAGTATTACAATCCGGACAGTAAAAGATCCACAGGCGGATCAAAAGATAAAAGATTGTTGTTCAACAGACTTTGACATCTAGAGCTTGCAAGACTTGATTAATGATGCCAGGAGTAGCCAGCCTATTTCGTCTAGTACCTGCACTTAGCCTTTTTGGAAAATACGTCAGTTTACACTGGTAAATACAATTAACTGACTCATTTTGAAAAGAGTTTAAGAAAATTAGTTTGAATGCACACGGCACAAAATATCTTTTATAACTTGGGACAATTATTTAAAAATAATCTTGTATACAGTTTTACTTATTTGTCGTCCGTCAGTGCCGGTTAGAAGAGCCGGTCAAGATTAATTGACATGCCACAGGTATAATTCCCACAAGGTTGATTCCTTTAAGTGGATTACCAGTTTTTACATATGCAACAGTCAGGTGTATGCCTACACCCCGTGCTTAGGTCGTGGCCATTTCTTTGAATGATGCCAAGGATATCCGGGACATGGTCATTTAACCCCCAAAGGCCATACACCAAATAATACAGATTAAAACGAGTTATGTAAATACATTAATCACAATCCGATTTAAATGACTACATACCCGACCAAGCGGTATTATTATAATACCGTATACCAAGCCCGTATAGGGAAAATAAGTTAAGAGTATTTACCTGAGTAAGTATAAATCACAAACAGCGAATGCAAGTAGCTTTTACCAGGCTCCTAATCTGGAACGAAGGTTTTAATAACCTATTAGATTCCTAACGGGTCTTAAATAAGCCTAAACTTAGACCGGTTAGTTTTAAAGAAAGATACGGTTCAAAACGCACGATTAAGCGAAGACCGGATTAGAATGTGGTTTAGACCCGACAAGTTTGTATACTTGTATAATATGGGTAAACTAAACACATTCTGGATTTTGAGACAAAAATGATAAGGTTTGACCCGTTTCGGTCAATTTATGCAAACTAGTTACATAAACCGCACCGAACGCGAATAATGCGTAACGGGTAACCAAATGATTCATGAATAGGTTTCCTAAGTTAATATGCCTTAAATATATTGTGATATCAGTAGGATACCTTCCATTATGCCCAAAATGAATTTAAACTCAAATTATGCCCCGAATGGGTATTTTGGTCATTTTAAAGGTTATAAAAGAGTTTAAATATGAATCTGAGTTTCAGGTCTGATATATTCAGTAAAAATACTTATTTTTATAAGTCATAACAGTAGGGTATGGTATATAGGTGAAATTTACCTCTTATAACTAAACTATGCACCGTAGGGGCATTTTGGTAATTTCACATAAGCTTAAAAGGTCAAATCTGGAAATCTGAGTTTAAAACTTTTGCTTACTGTTAAAGTATAAAAATTTACTAAAAATACCAGTAGGTATCATGTCTTATATATTTAAAAATACCCTATGTTATGCTCAGCCTAAAAATAAATAAAAATCTTCAAAAATCCTAAAATATTATTTTACATCAGTAGGTAAAAAGTTTGATATCAAAAATTGGGTTTAGATAGGCTTTATGCTAATTACGCCGTTTAATTAATAAAAAGCTTTCTAATTACACTATTGAGCATAACTCTTAATCTAGACCTCTAACTGATGTGAAAATTTAGGGACATGTTTATAAATCAGTAATAAAGATTATTGTCCTCTCACCTTTTTAAAATTCTTGTTTTAAGGTCAAATGGGCATATTGGTCAACATTTAGGCATATAACAGAAACATGCATATGAATCGGATAACTATTGAACCAAGTTGTATAATCACAGAGGGTTATACTAACATGTAACCTGGTCCTAATAAAGCTCTAAGGCATTTCTAAAACATGCTACATTGGGTCAGAACTGAGAGTCAAAGCAAAAGTCCACTTATGCGACTTTCGGTTCCAAACTGAGCTTAAACTTGAAATTGTCGGGTTGAACATGCTTAGACATGTTCTTACATTAATTACCAAGTTATATGAATGATAAAACAGGTTTCATAGATTCTACATTGTTAATTATGTGATTATTTGAAAATTAGCTTTCTATCGACTTTTTAGTCTTAGGTTTGACCCGATATTTGACCAAGTTAGGGTGATAATCAGTAGGTGCCCACTTAGGGGTTTATTGCCTACATAATTACCAACATATAACTACTCCTAATTCGAGAATTGACTCTACCATTAGTGATTAATCACTAAGTCAAACCTTAATTACGATGGGTTTGACTTTAGGCCATTAAACTATTAATACTGAATTAAGAGAGGTTAAGGACACTTACAAAGGTCCTAAGTACGATTATGGATCCTAGGGAAACTTGAAGAAAGCCAGAGAAGCTCCAGAGAAGTCCTTGAAGTGAGTTTGAATGAGCAAGTCAAATGGTGGCAAGAACAATCCTTTATATAGGAACCCACATTGCTCAAGATCATCACACACAAGCCTATGAGAGTTCCCTGATCAACCCATGTGTCCCTATGCATGCAAAACTATTAGCCATGCTTCAGTATTTCGAAAACCAGCTCTTTAAGGCGGTGCAACAGGCTGAACAGGCAACTGTCCATATTCTGCTGCCAGCGACATCCTTACGGACCGTAAGCAGTAAACCTTGCGGTCCGTAAGCACATCTTACGGACCGTAAGCCCTAGGCTTTGCGGTCCGTAACCGACCTTGATCTGAGATGCCCAGTTACAACCTTGCGGACCGTAAGCCCTTGGCTTTGCGGTTCGTATCCGCTTTTTAGAAATCAACGCCCAGCTCCGCCCCCTTACGGACCGTAAGGGCTCACCTTTGCGGTCCGTAAGCTTTCATCAGAAGACAAAAACTTGAAAACTTTCAAGTTTTGACCCTGCAATCTTTCTATCTCCGAATCTCATGTCTTCTTTGCAGTAGGGGGACCATATAGACAGTCTTTGCATGTCCTTGCATTTGTTGAAATGCACATGAGGTTTCTTGGACTTTATTGAAGAAGATTTTTAATTAAAGATTTGTCGTAAAACTCATGGAATCCATTCCTTTGGGTTTTAAATCAATTATCATTAAGGATAACCGGATTTGTATATATCAGATGTTTATAAAATAGATTAGGGTCTTGGGATTTATAATGAGGTCGCTCAGAGGTATAATTAACA
This sequence comes from Helianthus tuberosus, assembly GCA_030545235.1. Lineage (NCBI taxonomy): Eukaryota > Viridiplantae > Streptophyta > Magnoliopsida > Asterales > Asteraceae > Helianthus > Helianthus tuberosus. Next base: position 58,130,287 of record CM060406.1, read on the forward strand.
TGTCGACACTTTTAAATCCTACCATACATCTTTAGCTTGATCCGGGTTTATGACACGTTTGCTTTAAATGACACGTGTCTTTATTTTATTGGGCATGATTTTACGAGGTGTTACAATAATGCTTCCTCAACAATTTTCCTAAGCAAACTGAGTTGAATCCACCTTCAAGAGGTCCAAATCAGTGATTTCAAGAAAAAGTTAGTGAGTGTGCATGATTTTGATGAAGAAGATGATATAGAAGTGATTAGTGATGAAGATTAGAGAAGATTCGTGGGAAAAAGCTTACAAAATAGCCTAGTATCGCGACAGAGTCTTGGGGAGCGGATGAGAGTGTCAAAGTCAGAGAATGGAGGTGTACGGGGGTATTTATAAAGTGAGAGCAAGAGTTAAGGCCGTGCAAGTGGCAGTGTTCGGGCGGATGGCCATCTGGACGGATGGTCATCCGAGCGGATGGTCATCCGGTCAGATGTCTATTCGGACGGCCGTGTTGCGTTTGTTAGTTTTCCAACTTTTGGTTCGTTCGTTAAGCGTTGCGTTGCGTTTAATCGAGTTGCGAGTGAGCGTATAAGCGTTGTGTTGATAACCACATGACAGTTCACACAATCTAACATATTTAAACTAATTGCATATCTGCGTTTTGAGTCTGCGTTGAGTTTGTATTGGGTTTGCGTTGCGATAGCGTTCAGTCTAAATAAGCGAGGTAAAATGCTATAAAATGCGTTTAAGTTGTAAGCGTTATAAGTAGCATTTAAATGCGATAACTGCGATTTGAATAAGCGTTGTAATAAGCGTTTAAAAATGTGTTGAAAATTTAGTTTAACCCTTTGCGGTAATCAAATCTCGAGAGTACAGGCGTTCATAAAAGAAAATGACAGCGATAGGTAACGGTCTGAAAAGTCAGGTTGTTACAGCCTCCCCTACTTTAGGAAATTTCATCCCGAATTAAGGAAAAGGCGTAACAAAGAGTTGCGGATATTTAGATTTCATATCACTTTCGAGTTCCCAAGTGAACTCGGCTTCGCGTTTGCCTTCCCAGCGAACCTTCACTATGGGAATGCGAGAGCGTCGAAGTTTCTTGGTCTCTCGATCCATGATTTCTACTGGCTTTTCCACAAAGTGCAGAGTTTCGTTTACTTGCAAATCTTCAAGAGGTACGTGAAGATTTTCTTCAGCTAGACACTTTTTGAGGTTCGAGACGTGGAAAGTCTGGTGTACATTACTGAGTTCCTCCGGTAATTCGAGTCGGTAGGCCACTTTGCCAATTCTTTCTAGAATCTTAAAGGGACCCACGTATCGTGGCGCTAGCTTTCTTTTCTTGCCGAATCGGATCACCCCCTTCCTAGGTGAAACCTTTAGGAGTACGTGATCACCAACTTCAAACTCAAGGGGCTTGCGGCGTTTATCGACATAACTCTTCTGACGACTCCGAGCTTTCAAGAGATTGTCTCGTATTTGGAGGATCTTGTCAGTCGTTCTTGTAACAGCTTAGGACCGGTGATCTGAGCGTCTCCGATCTCGTGCCATACAATAGGCGATCGACATTTTCTACCATATAATGCCTCAAAGGGTGCCATTTGAATACTAGCGTGATAACTGTTATTGTACACGAATTCTACTAAAGGTAAATGCGAATCCCAATTACCACCAAAATCTATAACGCACGAACGAAGCATGTCTTCAAGGGTGCGAATCGTGCGCTCAGTCTGACCGTCGGTCTGGGGATGAAATGCGGTACTGAGATTAAGAGTCGTACCGAGTGCGGATTGGAATATCTCCCAGAGATGCGAGGTAAACCGACCATCGCGGTCAGAGATGATGTCACGAGGTGTCCCATGTCGACAAATGACTTCGTCGGTATAGATTCGTGCTAATCGTTCTACCTTGAAGTCTTCTTGTATCGGTATAAAGTGTGTGGATTTCGTAAGAGGATCAACAATAACCCAAATGCTATCATGACCTAATGGTGTGCGAGGGAGTTTCGAAATGAAGTCTATGGCAATACTCTCCCATTTCCAGATCGGGATCTCGGGTTGTTCGAGTAAGCCAGAGGGTCGTTGATGTTCGGCCTTAACTTTAGAGCAAGTTAGGCCTTTTGAAACGTATAGAGCGATATCTTTCTTCATTCCCAGCCACCAGTACCTGGAACGAAAGTCCTGGTACATCTTGTCGGCGCCGGGGTGAATGGAATATCGGGATATGTGGGCTTCAGTCAGCAAAATCTCTCTGAGATTATTGCGACTAGGAATCCAAATTCGGTAGAGATAGTGAAAGATACCATTAGCTTTATTCACTAGCTGGTTTTCGGTTCCACAGATTCTTTCTTCCTTCAAGGTGTTCTCGAGAAAACAAGCGTGTTGAGGGTCGCGAATGAGGGCTTCGAGGTCGTGTTGGGCTTGAACATTACGAACACTATATAAATAGCTTCGTCGGCTAAGAGCGTCAGCGACGACGTTTGCTTTGCCTGGGTGGTAGCGTATCTCACAGTCGTAGTCGTTGAGAAGTTCAACCCATCTGCGTTGGCTAATGTTCAGTTCTTTTTGGTTCAAGATGTGTTGTAGGCTCTTATGGCTGGTGAAGACCGTACACTTGGTACCGTATAGGTAGTGTCGCCATATCTTCAACGCAAAAACAACTGCACTGAGTTCGAGATCGTGGGTTGTGTATGTAGGTGCATATGTTTATCTACTTCATCTTGTATCGAGTCTTGTATTAGTCTAGTTAGATCAGGGCATGTTGTACGAGAAAATAGGTTTTATAGGTAAATCAGTTGATTTCGCACGAAATGGTTTTGGACCATTTCGTACGAAATGAAGCATGTTATTCCGCACGAAATGACTATAGTTATTTCGCACGAAATACCATTTCGCATGAAACTGTTCCGTGCGAAATGAGGTTGCCTATAAATACCTGGTGTGCCATGTCATTTGGAACGATTCTGATTTCCGGTACCGAACTGCTGCCGACGTGTCTGCTGATTGTAATTGTTGTCAAATCAATATACAAGACATTTAATAGGTAAATCAAGTTGTATTCAAGTCTGTATCATTGTTTCCGCCTTTGATATAGATTAGAACTCTTCTGATAGACTCGTTTAGATCGTCTCACAATCCTTCAAGTGGTATCAGAGCTCAGGAGGAAGAGTTCTTGCCAAATCAGCTTGATTTTATCAAAATTTCTAATTTCTACACCTTCTATTTCAATATTAACAAGATTTAACGGTCAAAATGGCTTGAATTTCACACATTATAAGCGAAACATTGTTTTAATGAATCCTAGAAAGAATTGGACTTAAAATCGAACAAATACTTGATCAATTTGCTCAAAAACTTATCGAAAAGATGACATCAGCAGCATTTCGCACGAAATAGCCATATTTCGTTTGAATCAGGTCCTAATTTCGCACGAAATACACCTTGGAATCTTCATTTCGCACGGAATAGCCTCAGTTCTTGTTATTTCGTATGAAATCACCTATTTCATACGAAATCACCATCATTTCGCACGAAAACCCCTGTTTGGACCTCATTTCGCACGAAACCAAACGTCATTTCGTTTGAACGGATCATTTCGCTTGAAAGTGGTCATTTCGCACCAAAGGAGTATTTCGTACGAGAAGTCATTTCGTTTGAGGAGTTGTTTTCATGTGAAACAGTTCATTTCGCACCAAACTTATATCGCATCAAAAGGCATTTCTTTTGAAAGTTGTAATTTTGTGAAAAAGTTTGCCGAAACATGGAAGAGGAATTTTACAATGCATTTGCGACACCAGTTGCTCCAGTTACAGCGGCTGAAACTGTTTACAGTGAGAATGAGACGGGAACTTACCAGAAACCACCAAAGCTTATGTACATTGAAGATTTTAAAGGATGACAAAATCGCTTTGAAAACTGGGTGCAAGCTTATAGGTTTGACGCATGGTGTTCGTTAGATGTAGATTATGTTAAACCGAAAAATGAACGTGGGATTGAAAAAACTTTCAGTGAATATTTAGATGGTGAGAAATTGAAATACACCAGTGAAAAAATGATGATTAGTCTTCTCCAACAATCTGTAAAAGAAGATATTTTTGTGTTGCTTCAACATAATAATACAGCTAGATCAATTTGGTTGGCATTGATTAACAAGTTCAAGGGAAGCGCGGATATGATAAAGAACAAACAAGCTTTACTAAAGAAATCATTTGATATGTTTGTTGCTCTTGAAGGTGAAAGAACAAAAATGACTATTGATAGATATTGTCATCTGGTTCTGGAAATGGGAAGATTGGAAATAAAGAAAGACGACGATGAATGGGTGGATAAGCTAGCAGATGCATTACCACAGAATAAATGGGGAACATATTTGCTGATCTTAAAACATATGAGAAAATTTGAAAGTATAAATTTGGCGAAGTTCATTCAGAAGATTGAAGAACATGAATTGGATATTCAGAAAACTGCTATCATGAGTAATCCAAACGCTCAACAAGATGTTAGTTTATACTACAGAGGAAACAAATTTGAAACTACTCCAAGTCCAAAGATTAAAACTGCTTTCAGTGCTGATAGTTCTTCTGGAACTAATGGTAGTAATGTCACTCAGAGTGGTGGATTTTCATCATCATATTCAAGTTTTGATCCAAATTTCACAACACCAAGTCCTCAACTACAGAATTCAACAAATCTACAATGCAATGTTACCTTGAACATTCAAAATGGTCAAAATCTTTCACCAGAAATGGCTAAGCAACACATGGCATCACTTGTTGCTATGTTAGAGTCGTATGAAAGCTTAGTTGCTGGAAGAATTGGAAATCCGATGCTCACAAAAGAGGATTATGATTAGATTGATGCTGTAGAACTTGAGTTGATGGATATCAAGTGGTTTTTAGCTAGTGCTGTAAGAAGAGCAGAAAAATTCCAACAAATCACCGATAGAGATGATTTTCATGAAATGGGTGCATCTCCGATAGGGTTTGACAAATCAAAGGTCACATGTTTTCGTTGCAAAGAAAAGGGACATTTTAAATGAGAATGCAAAAATAAAGAAGCAACCGGAAGACAAGAAAAGAACGATTATTATCAAAAATCAATTTTTCATCAAATTGATCAACAACCGTCATCATCCCGTGCCATTGAAGTTGAAAAGAAAAAAGCTTATCTTGTCAATCAAGATGATGAAAAAGTAGCAGAAGGTTTTAACTGGGACAACTACGTTCCAGATAAAGAATTTTTAAAGAAATCAGCCTTTATTGCTCAAATCTTGGAAGAAGAAGTAGTCAAATCTAAACCAAAAAGAACAAAGATTTTTAGATCATCAGAAAGTGATGATGATACCGATGATGAGGAAGAATACATTAATAATGCTAGAAAAAGTTTAGACTCATTCAGTTTTAATTTGTTTTTGCAGATAAAATTGAGATGTTGAAAGAAAAATGAGCTGCTCGTCTGAAGAAAGAATTGGAAGAAATGGAAGCAACAAAAGGTATTTGAGAAAGAATTGGAGACAAAAAGGATTGCTGAAGAAAAGGCAAAATTGGAAACTGAGAAAGCAGAAATTGAAGATAATTCAACTAAAAAGGTCGAAGTTGAAGGATGGGAAGCAGAAATAGAATTCGATGAAGATCCAGTGAGGACTGAAAAAGTGGTTGAAAAGGTAGTGGAGAAAATTGTAGAAGTGGAGAAAATAGTTGAAAAAATCGTCGAGGTTGAAAAAATAGTCGAAGTTGAAAAAATTGTTGAAGTTATGAAACCTTGTCTACAATGTTTGGAGTCTTGCAAAGATTGTGAAGAGAAAGACAAGAAGATTCATGAACTTGAAGAGTTAAAAGAAAAATTATTGTTTGATGTGAAATATGTGAAGGAGTCGTATGATGTGCTGAACAGAACAGTTGATGGTTTGAACAAGACAAATTTGGAAGTTGATGCTGCTATGACAATGATGAGTTCAACTTTAATGACAAAGCAGAAGGTTATTAATGAGTATATTGAAGATTGTGCAAAATTGAAGAAGGATCTGGAACTCGAAAAGATTGAAAGCGAAAGAATCAAACGATTGTTGTTGAGTTATACAACTTGTGATTATTTGATTGACAGAGTTTATCCTACTGTTGCAGGTCTTGAAGCTTTTCAAGATAAAAAGACAGAAGATATGGATACTGGTAAGAAACAAAATGTTAAGTATAACAAGTGTCCGCCTCCAATCTATGAGAGTTATTCTTCCAGAAAGCCTAATGAGGATCGATTAAAAACGGCAGTCAACATCAAGTTAAAGTCTGAAACCATTGATGAGTTACCAGATAAAATTGATGTTACATTCACAGCGTCTGACACTGGTCATGAGTCTGAGTTATTAAAGAAAGTTGTCGATCAGGTGTTGGATATGGATGAAGAGTCAAAGTCGGAATCTAAATCTGAAAGTTCGATTTCGTCAGACAAGAGTCAGAATTCATCAGTCAAACGGGTTTACAATAAATAATTTCTATTATTGAAAAATAATTTGAATGACGAAACTGTCAAAGTGGCATATACTTTGAAAGATTCTGACAAATTATTTTCTGATGAAAAAATTCCTAATAAGAAGTGTCAAAACTGAACAGATCTAACAGGTTTTCAAATTAACAGAAATTAATATTTCTGAAATAAAAGATATAAATCTTTCTGAAAAACCTAAAAAGTATAATTCAAGAGTTCAACAAAGATTGAACAAGAAAAAAGGTTACAGTTCTGGTTATGGTTTTCAAAAGAAACCAAACCATAACAGTAATTTCAAAAAGAAAGGTTTGGGTTTTATTTCTTCAGAAAAATATCAAAATGAGAAAAATTATAAACCAAAAACTAAATTTGCTTCAGGTACAAGTTCAGAGGAAGAGAAGGAGAAACTGTTCAGAAAACAGTCAAATCAAGAGTTTTTCGCTGAAAAGAAGAAGAATCTGGTGAAAGAATCTGAGAAAAGAATTGAAAGAAGAACCCGTTTCAAATGCCAAAAAGTTGGACACATTGCTTGGAACTGTCCAATGTCTAAGAATACAAAACAGGGAGTTACTTCTAACTCAGAAAAATTTAAAGTGTTCAAAAATTCGACTTTTGAAGCTGATGAAAGTTCAAAACGTTTTTACAAAAGAAAAGTTGATTTGAATAAACAAAGATGGGTTGTTAAATCAGAAAGTAGTTCTGACAATGAATCTGACTCGTCAAAGTCAGAGGAGTCATTTGTTGTAAACATTAGTGAGAATTCAGTTCCAGAAATGAACGAAGAAAATTTTCCAAAATTGTCAAGAGAAAATTTAAAGTCAAAAGGTAAGTTTGAGATTTCAGATCAATTATTCTCTGGTAATGGAGAATTTGATGCTGAAAAGGTGTTTAATGGGAAAGTGAAACATATATTTGGAAAGATGGTTGACGGTAAGGTAAAGGGTGTGAAAGATTTTTACAAATCAAAAAGATGGTGGGATAGAGATGAATCACAATCACCCAAGGCTGGTCAGGCTTGGGTGACAGCCTTTTCTACTTAAAACCCTGACTTGCTAGAACTCCCAGGTTGGTAATTGTGGAGTAGGATTCGGCATCTTTCTTGAGAAATTCACGAAAGTGATATTTCGACCTACATGGTAGTTTTCTTGAAAATTGTTATATTTCGAATTTACAAGTGGTTTTGGTTGATAAGTGAACCTACAAGTGGTTGTAGAAGGTTTTCACTTACAAGTGGTTAATTAAGGTCATTAAGTTGAACTTGATTTAACTTTCATACAAAGTGATTGGAAAACAAAGTGATGATCATAACCCCGATCTTACAAGTGGTAAAATCAACTAAACTTATTTTCCGGAAAAACCATTTGATTAAAACAAACTTAAGTGTTTTGAAATCATAATGGGAAAATAGTTTGTTGTCAGGGGGAGTTCTGATTGTTTATGCCAAGTGGATGGCGAATTGAAGCTTGAAAATCAGTTGTCACTTTACTTGTGTAGTTTGTTTTCAAAATTTTCACTAAATGATTTTGAATTTTAAGGGGAGTAAGAAATTTCAGAAAATCCAAAAACATTAGAAAATTTGAAAAAGTAAAAAACATGAGAAAATTCAAAAATGAGTTTTGTTGTATAAAAGAGGAAATGATAGTACATCAGTGGACTATCACAGCACGCTAAAGAATTGGAAAGTCAAATGTGATAAACGGTCTCACTGATGATATGCCAGTAGGTTTTTATACATTTAGTAGATTGTTTTTGAGATATAAATCTAAAAATCAAGATTTGCTTATTTTGTGGGGAACATCTCTCGGATATATGGGTAACCCCCGAAATCTTGTTTGAAATATCCCTCTTTCTGAGATACTAGGTCTTTATGCTTAGTGATATCTGGGGTATTATCCCGAGACTTCTGATTTTGCGGAAGCAATGGCCTAGTCCCCGTATAATACTTTTTGCTTGCTTAAAATAAAAGCACCACCCTCAGCATAAAAATGATGAAACATTGCAAAATGTTAATCATGTGCTGTTGAAGAAAAGATTCTCTAAAGGGAACACACCTAAAGTCGAAGCCATCATCTCTCTAATTTTGCGAAAGCAATAGCCTGAGCTCTCATGGCCCTAGCATTTAACCCTTTACAGATATCATCTAGGTATACTCACCTGTAAGACTGAATATTGGGATCTGGATACGGGAGTATATTCTGAGGTGGGACACACGAATAAGTTTAAGTCTCTAAAACATTAATCTCGTATCTCGAATCAGTTGAACTTTGTGTGAAAATTTAAGTGGATCAGTATACTGACAATCTAAGTAAATCGTTTAGAACTTAAAATGTTTAAAGCTTAACGGTGTTGGTGATTTGTCTCATAAACTGATATGATCCTCTTACACAAACTCACAAATATATTGTTTGTAAATATTTCTTTACTGCGTTTCATTAAAATCAAAAATCTAAAAATATTTTTGGTGTGTTTTAGCATAAACTTTTGAAAAATTCAAAAAGATTTTCGACAACTGATGATGAAAAGCTGATTTTCAAAATTTCGAATGCTAAACATGATGAACAAATTGTTTGGGAGAGTCTGATTGAAATGAAATTTGATTTTGAAAAGATTATAGGTTCATTAAATTGAATTCAAAATTTGAAATGTTTTGATTACAAGTGGAAAGCAGAGATTCTAAATTTGTTATATCTTATCTTTTTATGAAATTTATGTTTTGGGTAGAGGATGTGCAGGTTAGTCAGGTTTTGAATTCTGAGCAGAAGTTGAGCCAGGTTTCGATCCTGAATCTGTGAACATGTGAGAGCAAGTATACGATCCTAGCACAACTCAAAGGGGAGTATGCTGGTAAAGGGGAGTCTGAAGATGCAGAAGACAGATTTAATTCCAGAAGGTTCACATCAACTGCTGATGCTGATGAACTTAAGGAATCAAGAGATCTGATCAAGAAAATATGAAGGTTGTTAGGTCAACATCCAAGAGGGAGGTTAGTTTATGAGAGAAGATGATATAGAGTCTGAGGATACTTACACTGTTAGATACGTTGGAAAAGTACGAAGACTGATAAAGACTGAAGACTGTGAAGACTTGACACCGAAGACTTCGTCAACATCCAAGGGGGAGTCTGTAGGTGCATATGTCTGTTGACTTCGTCTTGTATTGAGTCTTGTATTAGTCTAGTTAGATCAGGGCACGTTGTACGAGAAAATAGGTTTTATAGGTAAATCAGTTGATTTCGCACGAAATGGTTTTGGACCATTTCGTACGAAATGAAGCATGTTATTCCGCACGAAATGACTATAGTCATTTCGCACGAAATACCATTTCGCATGAAACTGTTCCGTGCAAAATGAGGTTGCCTATAAATACCTGGTGTGCCATGTCATTTGGAACGATTCTGATTTCCGGTACCGAACTGCTGCCGACGTGTCTGCTGATTGTAATTGTTGTCAAATCAATATACAAGACATTTAATAGGTAAATCAAGCTGTATTCCAGTCTGTATTATTGTTTCCGCCTTTGATATAGATTAGAACTCTTCTGATAGACTCGTTTAGATCGTCTCATGATCCTTCAGTGTAGTTCTTCTCGTGGACCTTGAGTTGTCGAGACGCATACGCGATAACCTTGTCTCTTTACATAAGAACACAACCAAGACCTAGGTTAGAGGCATTGTAATAGACAACAAAGTCGTTGTTTCCATCGGGTAGCGCGAGTACGGGAGCGTTGCAAAGCATACGCTTAAGAGTTTGAAAGACATCCTCTTGTTCAGTTCCCCAAACAAAAGTCTTGTCTTTATGAGTTAGGGAGGTGAGAGGAATGGCGATTTTAGAGAAATCAGTGATAAATCGACGGTAATAACCCGCCAATCCGAGAAAAGAACGAACTTCAGACGGGGTTTTCGGTGTAATCCAACTCTCAACTGCTTCAATCTTAGCTGGATCGATGTGAATACCTAAACTGTTGACTATGTGACCGAGGAATTGAACCTCCTCGAGCAAAAATTCACACTTGGAGAATTTGGCGTAGAGGCGATTTCCTTGTAGAAGCTCGAGAACTAAACGAAGATGCTGCGCATGTTTGGCTCTCGACTTCGAATAGATAAGGATATCATCGATAAACACGATAACGAAGCGATCAAGAAAAGGTTTACACACACGGTTCATCAAATCCATGAAGACCGCGGGTGCGTTAGTGAGACCAAAAGGCATGACTACGAATTCATAGTGGCCATAACGGGTGCGAAAATCGGTTTTAGGGATGTCTTGCTCCTGAATTCGCAGTTGATGGTAACCAGAACGTAGATCGGTCTTAGAGAAACACGTAGCGCCTTGCAGTTGATGAAATGAATCATCGATTCGGGGTAGAGGATAACGATTCTTGATAGTAAGCTTGTTGAGTTCCCTATAATCGATGCACATTCGAAACGATCCATCCTTCTTTTTCACGAAAAGGACAGGTGCGCCCCAGGGCGATGTGCTAAGGCATATGAAACCTTTATCAAGTAACTCCTGGAGTTGGCTAGATAGTTCGCGCATTTCGGATGGTGCGAGGCGATAAGGGGCTTTAGCAACAGGGTTAGCTCCATAAATGAGGTCAATACGAAAATCGATATCACGGATAGGGGGTAGACCCGGTAAATCATCGGGAAAAACGTTAGGAAAATCACGAACAACGGGAACGTCCTTCACAGTTTTCTTTTCCTCCTTTGCTACTACAATATGGGCTAAGAAAGCCAAGTATTCCTTGTGGAGATACTTCTTTTCTTGGATGCACGACAAAAGCTTCAGTTCTTTCGAGGATACTTCGCCATAAACACAGAGTTGGTCGCCATTTGAGAGGGAGAAACGAATCATCTTTTCAAAACAAATGACTTCGGCACGATTTTCACGAAGAAAGTCCATGCCTACTATGACATCGAAACTACCAAATTGCATGGGAATGAGATTGATTGGAAAGACGTAATTGTTGAGTTCGAGAGTACAATCACGGAGAACGGAACTGACGGTGGCGGTTCTTCCGGTGACAACTTCTACGTCGAAGGTCGTTGGGAGGTTAGCGCGTTTACGTTTTAGGAGCTTTTCGAATTCAAACGACACAAAACAGTTATCGGCTCCAGTATCAAATAAACACGAAGCATAAATACCGTTAACAAGGAACGTACTATAACAACCCTCCTTTATTAGAACACCCCTATTCGTCCTAAAATACACCCCGTATACGAAAATGGGCCCCAAATACTTTAATTCGACAAAAATTAAATAAAAATGAAATTCAAGGGGCGTTCGCGGGGCGCGACGCCCATGATCAACTCTGTCGCGGGCCGCGACAGCTAGACCACCAGGCGAGCCCCGGAGCCGCCACATGTCACTTGTCGAGCCTATACTCGTGACTGATCAATCCTAAAACCCTAGCCGCCTAGCTCGCGGGCCGTGAAGACCCTTGTGGTCTCTTTTGCGGGGCACGACAAAGTGTCGATCAGACACTATAAATAGAAGGCATCAGCCTTCAGTCCCAACTCGTTCACAATTCGAAAATCTCTCTCAATTTCTGAAGTGTAGGAATTATATCGGGTATTATACCCACTAAAATAGCGAAGTTTTGCCTCGATGTAAGTATCATAACCCCCAGTTACGTATTAGATACGCTGCCAGATTGATCTAGTGCTCCGTAACGACTGTCGAGGCTCTGCCTGACGTAGTCGTTGGAGTTTCTGTCTCGGGAAGGGTATAACTAATGTAAATTGGGTTATTATACTAACGCGTGTGCATTTTTTAATTAATAGATTATAACCAGGAAGTCACAAAGGAAAAACCTAAAGTAGCAATGTGAGTAATCTTCTTTTTGTAAACCTTTTTGCAAACTATTTTTACAAAACCTCAATTGTTTTTACATTATAATTAACAGTGATAGAGTATTTGTAATTCTACAATTATTGTCGGTATGTTGGGGTTTTGTATACAAAATTTGTTACTACACTGTGAGTAGTAACATGACCACAAGTCGGTATCCACCCTCGAATGTACTTCTTAATTGTCATATCAGGCGTGGCCACCTGACTAGGACAGATAATACTCAGCTGCTTGAAACGAGTGGTGAGACCAGCGTTGTCACCTCCTTCCTGCTTGATGTGCCAGAATTCATTCACCAGTTTCTGGACTTCTTGATGAGGATAGAACTCCTTCATCATAAGCTCCCTGAGTTCCTCCCATGAGAGGCCATAAGCTGCATCGTTACTGTTTTGGTCATAAATTACCGAAGCAATTAAGTGATCAAATTAGTTTGTGAGGTAGTGTGCTAGCAATGCTTGTGAAAAATATGTTGGTTCGCTCGTTTGCAAAACCAGTTTCAGGATATAGTGTCAGGATATGAAACTATATCAACAATCAAACAATGAGCTGAAAAAAGTAAATATGGACACAGGATATACGAGGAAAGCCCTTGATTAATCTAGATCTCTGGCATAAAACCTCGGGAGCTGACAATCATCGGCTGCCTTGTTCTTCTTATTACTTGAATGTTCAGGATACAGTGCAGGATAAGGCTCAGATCGATGCTAAGTGGTACAATGATTGTAAGTGTAGAGTGTTAGTGCGTGATTGCAAGAAAAAGAAGTGAGAGTTCGAGAGCAGAAAGTGAAGTGTGTGTTCCTACGATCTGGCCTTCTATTTATAGTTACAAATATCAAACTAATTCTCCTATAAACTTGGGATGCTCCGGAATATTCCCTTTTGAACGTTAAAGACCTGTTCTTCCGGCTTCAACGTCTATTTTCCAACTGATTAGAGCGAGTCTTCAGGAGAATGAGTCCACATGAACGTTATGATCTTGCAGACATGACCTGCAAGTAAATAATTAGTAACTGCCAGGATACTGCATCAGGATGTTACCAATATCCTGGTCCGGTATCCTGACCACAATCAGAAATAATAAAGTCAGGATACAATTCCAGGATATGGGCTCAGAAAACCACCCATAACAGTTACCGCGCCTGTTGCGCTCAGCTGTCAACCAATCCGGAGCCCTGGATTGAAAGACTCCAGTAGCATTAACAGTGCGGAGATTTTCTGGGCATCCGCTTTGCCTGAAAGTGACTTCGATAGAGTCAAACCACTGGAACATAGCACTGGGTCCATCTTCGCCAATGAAGTTTGCAGGACCTCAGGCCTTGAATTATTTGAAGCTGAAAGGTGCTCGAGGTGCGTCACTCTTTAACTCGACAGATGATTTGCTGCTGACCTCGTTGATTTCACTGACAATCTGAGGTATGACTTTAGCCATTTCCTTGGCCGCAAGTGAAGCGATACGCTTGTCAGCATGGTTTCGGTGGGCAGCACGTTGAGTATGAGATCCAAATGATGACATTGTCGAGTGCAGATTCTGCAGCAGACGTCGTCATATGAATTAGACGAGATTCGATTATATCGGGTTTTGTTTTGAAAAGTTTAGCGTTCGTAAAACATCCTTTATTATTATTATGTAAAGCTTAGGAACACGTCGGCACATAAACACATAGTCACGTAGGCACATAAACCATATAAGCACATATACACATAAGCACGTAAGCACGTATGAACACATAGTTCACGTAAGCACATATTTTGCACGTATTCACCTACATATTTTGCACGTATTCACCTATCTTTCAAGGGCGCGTAACGCGATTGAGAGTTGCGAGCGATAGCGAGTAGTGTAAGCGAGTAGTATAGCGTGTAGTGTAGCGTACGAGGGTTCTTAGTTTGTTCGCGATTTGTTAGCGTTTTAGGTTGTGGTAGTTGTGCGAGTTATGCGTGTTTAGTAAATCAAAGAGCGGAAAACGATAAAGCGTAGAACCTCCAAAATCGAAACATATAAACACATAAAATCGATAACGCGTAAAATCAGCGATTGCAGGCTTAAATCGAAAATAGAGTGTCCTGGGTGTTAGATATCGACTACCCAAAGTGATTCAACCATTCACAACGGCCTCGAGTACACGCTTTGGCCTAATAGACTGTGCTCTCACCGAAACACGGCGAACGGCACTCATCCTTCCAGTTACTACGTGACTCGAGCCATTAGAATAATCGAGACTTTGGTGAGAGTTTGTAAAATCAAAGTAGGGAGTGTAACTGGTCATTAAGATGCGGGTTTCACCCCTAACTTAACAACTTCGTTCCTGAAACTGTGGCAAAACCACGAGATAGATATGGAGAATTTCCTGTTGAGGTATGGATGTCACTCCTAACTCAACGAAGATTCTCGTGCTGAGAGTAAAAATACGCGTAGAGTGAGTGATCTTATCGAGAGTTCTTGGTTTTCACACCTAATCTCGACCCAATCACTCGGTTGTGTTATGCGACTGTTTTCGAAAACGTGTATATTGGGGTAGCCTTAGGACATGCTTGTAGTATTTTGCCTTAGGAAAGGCTTCTTCGTACGAAGCTGTAGTATGCGAGTTCGCACGAAGATGTAGTTTTCACGAGTTCGATGGAGAATATCAAAAGTGGGCTCGTACTAACCCCTACTAGGTTTGCACGAAGCTGGTCTGTTGGTACTTAGACTATAGACTAGGTCAACTTTACACAACTCGACCTAATTCCCTATAGTTATGGCTCTGATACCAATCTGTCACACCCCAACCGATGGCGGAATCATCAGGGCGTGGCACTGAGCGAAACAGATTGTTCAAGAGAATCCATTACAACTATTAAGTGATGATATTTATAAGGTTTAACATCCCATACTATTAAACAAATAAAGCATAAACACTCATTACAGATGTTTAGTCTCAAAAACAAATCCATTCCGACAACTCAGATTTATTTAGTGGGTTTCTAGACTTCCTAACTTGATTCAGCATAGCTTTAACATCCAATCAACCTGTCACATACGTTAAAATAAAATTCAATACATAAAGTAAAGGTGAGTACACAAGTTAGCATAATAATAGTAGTAAAAGCGTTTACGCTTAACGAGCATGTAACACGTAACGGGCGAAGCATGTAACTATCAAACAACGATACAACCTAATCACGAGACTGCGTTGTAGAGTATGCGCGACACATGTTCAGCGAACACGTGAAGTAAAGTAATGTGATCTCTAGCAACCCATGTTCACAACAGGTGCTGAGTCCAAACTATAGTACTATCGTTGCTAGAGGCGGTCTAGTGTAACACTGTATAAGCATAGTAACAAGCATTCAACAAATCACGTATAGCATGCGGGAGCGGTTAGCGTTAAAGTGTTTGCGTTGTGTGTTGTGTTTTGATAGAGAACGTATGTAACACCCAAAAGTGCGTTAAATGAAAATGGGTTTGAGTATACTTACAGTGTGTGTTTAGCTAGTAAACACAAGTTGGATTAGATTGAAGGGAGCGCGTTGAGTTAGCCTATGCACGGAAACAGTAGTATAGGTCTTCCACAGTGCTGAACGGTTGTAAACAGAATGTTGAACGGGTTAAGAAGTGTTCGACTGGTGATCCGAACAGATGGGTGGCCATTCGAATGAGGTGTGGTTGTTTGCGAAAACGTTAAAATTTGGAGTTTAGTTAAAAGCGTTTAAACAGGGAATAGTATAAGGGTCAGGTCATCCGAACGGATGGTCGTCCGGATGGATGGCCATTCGAGCGAGATGATCTGTAGTTGAAGTTTTTGTAAAATTTTCTAAGTAAAAGTTTTTGAATTAACAGAGATGGCGTGACGACGTGTCAAACAATGGAATAATACCAAGCCCAGTTCATTCGGTCGGATGGTCTCAGCCCATTCGGACAAATGTGCTGTTCTTGATGAAGATTCATGTCTGACCCGTTAATTGGTCCATCTCTCCGGTGGAAATCCGTTTTCAAGCCGGCTCTCGACTAAGGAACGAGCCGAGAGTCCGATTGAGTCCAAATTCCATCAAAGTTTGTGTGAAAATTGAAGAAAAGTTGAAAACAGATGAAAAAGTGTTTAAATATATCATAACTTAGTTGAAAAGTGTGAAATCTTTTAGATCTAGAACCGATCTTGATTGAATAATGCTTCCTCAACACTTTGCCTAAGAAAACTAAGTGGAATCCACCGTCAAGAGGTCCAAATCAGTGATTTCAAGAAAAAGTTAGTGAGTGTGCGTGATTTTGATGAAGAAGATGATGTAGAAGTGGTTAGTGATGAAGATTAGAGAAGATTTGGGGGGAAAAGCTTACAAAATAGCCTTGTATCGCGACAGAGTCTTGGGGAGCGGATGAGAGTGTCAAAGTCAGAGAATGGAGGTGTACGGCGGTATTTATAGAGTGAGAGCGAGAGTTAAGGTGGTGCAAGTGGCAGTGTTCGGGCGGATGGCCATCCGGACGGATGGTCATCCAGTCGGATGTCCATTCGGACGGCCGTGTTACGTTTGTTAGTTTTCCAACTTTTGGTTCGTTCGTTAAGCGTTGCGTTGCGTTTAATCGAGTTGCGAGTGAGCATATAAGCGTTGCGTTGATAACCATATGACAATTCACACAATCTAACATATTTAAACTAATTGCATAAAATATATCTGCGTTTTGATTCTGTGTTGAGTTTGCGTTGCGATAGCGTTCAGTCTAAATAAGCGAGGTAAAATGCGATAAAATGCGTTTAAGTTGTAAGCGTTATAAGTAGCGTTTAAATGCGATAACTGCGATTTGAATAAGCGTTGTAATAAGCGTTTAAAAATGTGTTGAAAATATAGTTTAACCCTTTAAGGTAATCAAATCTTGAGAGTACAGGCGTTCATAAAAGAAAATGGCAGCGATAGGTAACGGTTCGAAAAGTTGGGTTGTTACATAATACCACCTGAACGTCAAGGGGACCCCCTGGATCGATGACAAACACAACGAACATTGCACTTGATTAAAATGAAAACAATAAACAAGATGTAAACGAACTCTTTCATTGTATTATCATGAGTTGCAACCGAAAGAGTACACATCTTGTCACCTAAACAAACTGGCTACAAAAGCCTAAACCCACACTTTTTCTCTCTAAAACTCTCTGGATTGAATCGAATACATACAAAAACATAATATGACACACTAGCCTAAATACTGACAACATGATGCCATGTTAAACTCTAATGACTTGTAAGGGTTTATTCCCTCAAGCCCATGTCAGGGTTTAAACCCTCATAACAAGTCAGGGTTTAACTCCCTCAACATGTCATGCCAGGGTTTAACATCCTTGACTTTGTCAGGATTTAACATCTTTGTTGACTTTGTTGACGAGAATTGATAAAGCCACTGTTACTTGCAGATTACTGCACTTACAAACTCCGCCTTAACTGTTGCTATCAATTTTGTGTGATACTGATAATCATTCGTCACAAGGTACTGCATTTACAGATGTTAACAATGTAATGCAACATTGGAAACAAATAGTGTGTAGTTTTATCATATGTATTCATCATAAAAGAATATCTTGGTAGAAAAGATCAGAAATGGTCAATTTACTACGTGTTTGTACTAGCTAGTGAGAATAGGGTGGTACAAAGACGTAGTATATTGATAATTTATTGTCTTCTCCACCAAGATCTTCCTTTCTTTTCAGGAAGACATATTACAATGTGATGTGTGATGTGGTGTGGTGCAAGTCATGAAACCATTCATAACTAAAATGAAGAAATATTGAATGAATCTATGGATATAGTGCATGCTGCATAATTCACGAGCCACATTCATTATCTCTTCAAGCATTCCTACTTTATCGGTTGAATCTTTAAAAGATCAAGTGTGTGATTTTAAAGTCTGATAGTGTGTTGTTAATTAATTGGGATTACTTTATGTATCTTTACTTTATCAATTACCAACGTTAGAAAACTAAATATAAAATTGTAACGTATCTTAATTAACTATAAATTGCATCAATTGGTGGTGGTCAATTGGCAAAGGCAAAGTCTTTAAACATCTTGAGAGGGAAAGACCTTGGGTTAAGTCTCACAGACAGCATGGAATAAAAGAAATTTGTCGTTAAAGAAAAAGTTGACTATCAATTGCATGTTTTAAGCAAGGTTATGTCTATGTAGCTTTTAGTTAAGTTGCTTATGCATAGTACTGCCAAATCCAAACTTAAGTGTGATCATATATCATTCATCTGAATTTGAATCACGTATTTTGTTTCTATTTCATGTAATTATATAATATCAACAACCAAAATCATATCTGAATTACATCTTGCTATCAACTTGAATTGAGTGTCATCCCGGAACTTTTTGTAGAATTGACACCCTACTTACGCCTTAACTACTTACTATAAGATGAATAGGTTCTCAACTCTCTCTATCTTTGATATGGGATTATCCGCTAATCAGTCAAACAAACCAAAAGATCTACATTTTGATCCTTCTGAATATGGAGATGAACCAAACATAAGTTATTTAATACATTTTTAGTTCGAAAAAGTTTCATTTTCACACGAATAAAATTGGCAATCTATATTTTTTTTTTTTTTTTTTTGGGTAAAGGGTTACCCCGGTCAAATTTTATATCACTCAAAAACAAAACAAATACAAACCAAGTGGCAATCTATATTTATGTACATTGGTAGGGGACATCAGGGGAACATCCATTAAAAAGTGGGTTTTGCCTAAGTAGTCTAAAAGAATTGTGGAGATGACATGATTTTGATCTTAAAACACAAACATTCACTCTTTTGTTTTCTCAAATAATACAACACAAAAATATAGTACAAAAAACTCTAGCACAAAAATCCAGTACAAAAATTTAACACAAAAAAAAAACTAATACAAAATAAATTCAGCACAAAAAAAATATAATTAAAAATCCAACACAAAAAATATAGCACAAAAATTCAGTACAAAAAAAAAAAAGTCAACACAAAAAATGTGGCACAAAAATATAGTACAAAAAATTTAGTACAAAAATATTATACAACATAGAAATAAAACACAATTTTTTGGGTTTTTTTAGTTGTCATATTTTATATAGCAATATGCTACTTAAACTAAAGATAAGAAAAATTCTCTATTTTTATGCAATTTTTTTTTAAATAATGTCATATAAAAAGTTATAAACATTTAAAAAATAGGAGGAATATGCATATGTTATGTAGAGAGATAAAATAAAAAATAGGCTATTCCAAGAATACCCTTACACATCTCTGTTTTTCTACATTTTCATCTTATCCATTAACTTTAAACAAATAAAAGGTTAAGATCTCTTTTTATCCTACTTAAATAAAATTAACTTTTTATTTGATCATACCCTAGAGACATACTACTCAACTGACACAAAAGTATAATAACAAGAGAAATACGAGGTTAGAAATACCATTAACTAAAGGGAAATTTACGAAAATAGTTGTTGATTACCATGACATTCAGAAAAGGCTATCTCATGCGTCTTTGGAGCGACCTCTCATGCACTTGAAGCGTCTATATGTAGATCTCTCTAACACCCAATAAAAAAAATGGACACATGGCGTTTCAAATGTTGCAAGTGAAGAGATTTCCAAAGACGCAACCTGTGCACTTCCACGAGCATAAATGAAGGGATTTCCAAATACGCATCCCGTGCACTCCAGACGCATCCCGTGCATGATGTATCGCTCTAAGGACACATAAGATGACCAAATCTGAAAGTGCTTTTAGTCAATGGTCAGTTTTATAATTTTTCCTTAGGGTGTAAAGAGTGGTTAAACACTTGAGAGTGGCAAACTAAAAAATCAACCAATGAGAGTGTGTCATGTCAAAGTGGTAAACTATGCTCAAAAGTGTTGGCAATGGTTTAGACACTTGGTGAAGTGGTAAACTTTAAAAAAAAGGAAAAAGGTGTGATTGGTTGAGATTGGAATAGACCAACCCACACTACCCCCTCTCTCCTTCCCTTCCCTCCTCACTGATCGGCGTTTGTTCACCGAGCAACGACGAAACCGAGCGGCAAAGGGTGTCGGCGGCGGTGTTGCCGCGCGGCAACCCCCTTTGCCGAACTCGTTTCCCGCACCACACCGTATACCCTTAACTAAAATCTAACGTGGTTGTCGTGCCAGCTGTAATAAATGAACTATAAGGACCAGGTTCATAAATTTTAACATATCCGTACCAAAAAAAAAAGTAGTTAACTCTGTTTGATTTAAAAGAGCATATTGAAGTAACGTGAAGATATAAATGTTTGATATGATTTGTTAAACATGTCTCAACTCTCAACAATAACTTGAAAGAATGTGGAGCCTACCTTCTTAAGTCGTGCGTAAGCGACAACCTCACATCGGTGACCCTAATTTTGTCTCTACTTGGCTACTTGTCTCTAAGGTGGTAATATTCACATACATCTTCCCTTCTCTCTTTATGATATTATGTAAGTGAAACGTACAATTAGGGCTTATCGTACGTTCGTATGATATTATGAAATCGCATGTTAATATTTTTGATGAAATCACATGTTTTTTTTTTTTTAGCAATTCCGCATGTTGGTAAATATGATGAAATCGCATGTTGGTATATAAAACAATTTCAAATGTTTTTTCAGCACAAATCGCATGTTCAAAAGTGAATTCGCACCAGATCGGACGGTTGAGATGATCGCGTACATATTGTACGATAAGAGCCAATTTAAGGTTAACATAACCCAATATATATAGAGAGAAAGATAGAGTAAGAAGGGTATGGTAATAAGATGGGCCATAGTTATCATGTTGTATTTGATGATATGGCAATATTTACTAACATCATTCATATTCCTTCCATCAAATTTATCTTATAATCTCACTAAAAACAAATATATTTTACCTCTTCTTTCAATTAAATATTCTTTTTTATTCTTTTATCATTATATTTTATTTCTCATCCACTCACAATCACTTTCGAAATATATTATGAAATTATAGAGGATGAATAATGTCCCCTCAAATATACGGATAAACAATAATAGTTTCCCTCTCCTCAACTCACAACAAATTTTTTTATAATATAAAAATGTCCCTCACAAAATTTGGTAGATGGACTATGAATGCTCTAATTTATTTAGGATTAGGTTCAAATATACAATGTCCTAAAATTAGGAAGTTATAGGAAGGGTATCAAAACGGACTCCGATTGAACTCTTCTAACGACATTAAAACTGTCTCGTCGAACTCTACGATCTTAGATTTTAGATTTTTACTTTTTGATTTTTAGCTTGTAGATTTTAGAATTTTTTGTTTCAAATAATTGTCTCTTTTATTTGGCATTATTTTTTATTTTTTTTTTGGTCTTTGTGTTTTTTTCTTTTTTTCCGATTAATTATGTCTTTTTTCATTAGTATTATATTATATTTTGTGATCCATTGTATTTTTATACTTTTCAAGTCAGTTATTCAACCAAAAATATTTCAATAATGTTTTCTTGGACCTAACCAATCAAAAATCTAGTGTTATTTTTTCTTTGCTTATGTTGATTCCCGTTCGAGAAGAAGCACTCACAACTCATATTAAACCAAACTAAAGGAAACACATAATAATCACCTTTTTTATTCGTTTTGTTGGGTTGAGATTCGTTTGGTGTACCATTTTAATTTTAAATAAGATTGTAATATTATATATCAGTTAATATCTTATAACCAACTTATCTGTTCTAGTGATCCAATTACAACTGTTAAAACAAACACAATTATAGGGGGTTTTCAAAAACTAACAATTTTGACAAAAATCTAAGCTTCACGCTTTGATCCAACAAACAATTACATTAGTTGACGTTTGTTCACAAACTGAGATCCCGAATCATCAAACCCAAATACCCAAACGCAAGACCTGAGAACACTTCACCGTCAAACCGATTAAAAACCGGTTTTCCGATGGTGGCAGAGCTCCGGCAAGAAGGTGCGGTGGCGGTGCTCTGGCAAGGTGGCACAGCACTGAGGGTGGCGGCTGGCGGTGTGGCAAGGTCCAATGGCTGGCCGGTGGCGGCAATGGTCTCCAGGCGGCAGGGTTCAACCGGCGCAGGGAAGGTGGCAAAGGTGGTGATGTTGGTTGTTTTTGGTGTGTTGTATGGTGTAACCCAAAACTAAGGGTAAATTACTTTTTGAGTCCCTGAGTTTTAGTGGTTTTAACCACTTAAGTCCAAAATCAAAATGTTTAACGCCCTGAGTCCTTATAGCCACTTTTCTTAACCATTTGAGTCCAAATTTCTAACATAGTTAGAATTCTGTTGTTAAGTTTTGTTAAATGACCAAATTACCCCTATAATTAAAAAATAAAAATAAAACTAATTTATTTAGATTTCTCTCTCTCTCTTATATATCTCTCTCTTATATATCTCTCTCTCTTTATCTCTATTTCTCTCAAAAACAAATCACCAACTTTCTCTCCCTCTAAACCACCTCCATCAACGTCTTCTTCCTCTTCCCACTGCCACTCACCGCCGTTTAATAATCCGATGATAATCATGAATCCCTAACGCAACCGCATCCACTGGCTTATTAAACACCCAGTTCAATTTATGATTCATCAATTTCCTCAACGCTTGTCTGCACATCTTCATCGAACCCTCATCCACTTCACCGCCATTAACCAAACACTGCCGGAAATGCTTCATCTCTTTATTATTCAATCTAAACAGCATCGGCATCTATTTATTCCCCTTCAATTTCTGAACTTTCCCGTTTGCCGACCTAGGGTTAGGGTTTACATCCAGAACCTATGATAATTTGTGCGGTTGATAGATAAGAATTCAAAGTGTGGACTTGAGTTTTGTATTCCCCAAAATATATAAACATCTTTAGTTAGTTGTTTATGGTGAGTAGTGAAGAGTTGGATGGTGGTGTTGGCGACAGTGGGATGGTGGTGGTGGGGATGATGCGGTGGTGGTGGAGCGTGGTAGTAGGATGTCGAGAGAGAGGGTGTGTGCAGTTTGTATGTATATGTCAAGATGGGGATCTGGCGTGTGCCCGTATTCGAACCTCGGCAACCCCTATGTTTCTATTTTTTATAAAAAAAAATCTGATTTGAAAAGCAAACTTCAACAGCAGATCTGATAAAAGCAGTTCATCCAATCTACTAGTGGTTCTTCGGCCTCTAATGGTAATGGCGATGCAGTGACTGTCGCAGGTGGTGTGGTGGTGGTGGTGGTACGATGGTGGCGTGGTTGATGCGGCGGTGGTGGTGGGGTTGGTATGATGGTAGTGTAGTTGGTGTGGTGGTGGTGGTGATGGTAGTGCGACGGTGGTGTAGTGAGGGTGTGGTGGTAGAAGGTGCTAGGATGTCTAGAGAGAGAGTGTGTGTACAGTGTGAGTGAAATGATTGTATAATTAGTTTTATATATAATATTAAAATCTTATGCATTAAAGACTTTCATTATATTTTTGTGCATATAAGAGTTGTACTTTGTGTGTAAATGACTAAATTGCCCTTGTAGCTAACAGACTTGGTGGATGGAGTTAAAAATTGGACTCAAATGGTTATGAAACGCGGCTATAGGGACTCAGAGCGTTAACATTTTTTTTATTTTAGACTCGAGTAGTTAGAACCCTTAAAATACAGAGGCATTCTCCAAAGACTATGACGTGACGCTTACATGGCAGGTCATCCTCTAAGAATGAGCCTCTACCATATCGTCTAGCCTAACATGAACTTAAGTATTTATAGGTACTCTACCTATTGTATTTGTTACCTTCAAGTTCAATTGTGTGTTTTGAGACTAATCAAGGTACCAAAATACGTTTCAAACCATTCAAAACAACTCCAAAGACCAGCACAAATGAAGTGAAACATGCAAGAAGACAGTAACAAAGTCGCACATGAAATAAGTAATGGTTTCAAACGCAACATAACAGTAAAAGATAGTTCAACAATCTTCAAAACCACATAATCCAACTAAAACCAAAACCCCAGCATAATCTGAGTAACCACACACCTTGATAAGTTTAAAATTTAGGAAACAATGCCGTCATTCAAAGACAATGCAGCAAGTTGATCAGCAGGGCTGCCCTGCTGCTGAGACACACTCTTGAGGACCTCCATTGCCTCTGCAACCTTCGCCTTCAATGCTTCCGGCGATTCCAGCAAGTGAAGAACCTCCGTCTGATCCATCTCCAAAAGCATTCCAGTTACCTTTGCTGCTGACTCTGGTTCCAGCTGTTCCACTAGTGGGTACAGATTCTCACCCAGCATCTACAACATATATATACATGTCACATGTATATCCAAAACATAATATTATTAAGATTGTTATATTCTCAAGGGCTTACGGTTCTTTGCTCTGTTGGG
This sequence comes from Helianthus tuberosus, assembly GCA_030545235.1. NCBI lineage: Eukaryota > Viridiplantae > Streptophyta > Magnoliopsida > Asterales > Asteraceae > Helianthus > Helianthus tuberosus. The sequence continues at coordinate 58,154,914 of CM060406.1, forward strand.
GAAGCATTTGCAAGTGCAGAAGCTAAGGCACCAATCGGAATTGGCTGCGACGGGATTCCACCAGCATCACGCAACTGCATCGCGTTCCCAACATCATATGGAACAGAACCCATATCACCAATGTTGCGCCCAGGTGGGTAACGATACACCCGTCCACGTGGCATCATCTGTCATTCCCACAAAGACATTTATTATAGGTCTTGTAATTTCAACATTCAATAAAACATAGCAAGGAATAAGTACAACAAACCTGCGGCTGCATAAGAGGAACTGGCTGTTGCTGATTCTGCTGACCGGGAACACCAACACGCCTTCCACCTTGACGCGGTCCCTGCTGACCTGGCGGAACCATTGGCATGAAAAAGTTTGGCAATGGGCCCCCACCCGGCCTCATACCTGGAACAAGTTGCTGCTGGTACCCAAAACCAGGCTGTACAAGTACAAGTATTACCAAAAATTATGTATAAGTAATTATTAGAATCTTCATTTTAAGTGTTGACAAATGATAGAATTGAGATTGTTACTTGTGGCGGGATGAAGGTAGGTTGAGCTTGACCGTAAAACATTTGTTGACCAAGACCGGGACCACCAGGTGGGAACATTGGCATGCGAGGAGCTCCAGCGGGTCCCATTGCAATTGGGCGCATTTGCGAAAACTGTGCCTACATGGACAAAATATACATATCATTTTTGTTCTTTATCTCGTTATCTGCCTCTGGTAATAGCATAAAACTAACGATGTGCCACTGTAAAACTCACTAGTAAACAAAACAAATTAAAAAAAAACAAACTTATAAACAAACCTGCAATCGTGCCCTTCTGTCTTCTTTGCGCTGTGCGAGTGCAACATAAAGAGGCTTGCTAGCAACCATCTTGCTGTTCATCTCAGAAAGCTACGAAAACAGATGACAAGTTAACCAATTACATATAAAAATTATGAATTTATTCATATAATGCAATCATCATAAATGAAAACATGTCAGCTTACTGCTTTCGAAGCTTCCTCAGAAGTCGAGAATGAAACAAAACCGGATCCTTTGCTAGCTCCATTAGGATCTCTCATGACCTGTTCATAAAAAAATTCAAAATAAAATAAATTCACAATTCAAGAGCTTACTTTATGTACAAATCTCAGATGTTATTATTGTTATATTGATAACAAACCTTGCAAGAAGTTATGGTGCCAAAAGGTGCAAACAGTTCCCTGAGAGTTTCATCGGATACAGTATCATCTAAATTCTTAATATACAGGTTAAGCCCCTGTGATTTGTCTACCGCTTCTTTCATGTTTTGCTCAAACTTTTGTTTTAGTTCCTGTTCCCTATCAGTCTTTTTTTGCGCTTTTCCAACATACCATTCTTTCTCATCAAACTTCTGCCCGTTAAGACCCTCTACCGCTTTTGCAGCATCATCAGCATTCTCAAAGTTAACAAAACCAAAACCTTTCGACTTCCCATCTGCATCCTTCATTACAACAGCACTCGTGATTGTTCCATATTCACTGAACGCCTTGGTTAAATCGTCATCAGTTGTTGATTCAGAAAGGTTTTTAACAAAGACGTTAGTGAATTTGGCCTTGTCAACAGCCTGTTCTCTTTCTTGCTTGCGCAAGAAGGGACCCACGTATACTTGTTTGTCGTTCAGAAGCATGCCGTTGAGTTTCTCAATAGCTTGTTGTGCGGATTCTTCACTGTCGTACTGCACAAACCCGTAGCCCTTTGACTGACCGGTTGAATCGGTAGCTATCTTGCAAGAGAGAATATTCCCGAATGTGGAAAAGGTATCATGTAGCGCCTTTTGGTCAATTGCTTTGTCCAAATTCTAATAAACCGGAAAGTTGATTAGTAAAGAATACAATTACATCATACTACGATGAATATTTATGTTCAGATACCTTGATGAAGATATTTCCAGAACCACTTTTGCGCACACTGGGATCGCGATGAGAATACATAATCCTGATTGACTTCCCATTAACAGGGGTGAAGTTCAGCACCTCAATAGCTCTTGCAGCTGTCATTAGCATAACAAAAGAAGCAAGTTATTTTTACAATAAAATAGTATCCGCAACTTAACATATCAAGCTATTTGAAACACGTCTTTGTTATAAACAAACAATGCCCTTTAGTAAATCAGTGAAAAACATGAACTCAAGATCCAAATAATTTTAACAAATATTAAAAAAACACAATCATTTAACCCCAGTGATGATAATCAAAATCAATATCATCATCATCATCATTATACTCAGTAAATCCCACCAATAGCAAAGCTAAGGTAGTGTCTGAGGAAGGTAAGATGTAGACAGCCTTACCTCTACCTCTCTACCGTAGGAATAGAGAGTTGCATCAAGCCTTGGACATAAGGCACATAACACTCAGCAATTGACAACTGCCGATTAGTGCATGCAACCCTTGTCTTTCGGCTACCAACGCCACCACATGACGCATGATTAACCATCACCCTCTTTTAACATTATTTTCACGAAATTTAGTAAAATAACGTTAAAATTAGGGACAGGTAACACATCATATAGACACATACAAGGCTTAAACATTAACAAATTTTCACACAAACAGCTATCAAATGACAACTTAATTTCATATTCAACCACAAAACACAAACATACATCATCACCAACATAAATTCAATCAAAACCAAATAAACAATAAAACACATTAGAAAATAACTGAACTAACTAACCATCTTGTGGATTGACATAGTTGACGTAAGCATAACCAAGAGAGCGTCGAGTAGACAAATCCCTACAAACCCTAACCGAAACCACCTGCCCTATCTGGTTAAACAAATCATACAACTGCGAATCCGTAACACTCAAATCCAAATCCCCCACATACAACGACACCGTCACGACCTGCTGAGCACCACCACCACCGTTAACCGCCTGAGCTTGACTAACCTGCGCCGCCATCTCAAAACCCTAACAGATTTTCCTTTTTTTCCAAATTTTTCAGTTTTTTTTTTGCTTTTGTAGCCTCCCTCTCCCCTTCTTATTGATATATAGAAGGGAAATTAGATAAATTCGAGTCGAAACAGCAGAAACCCTAGGATTTTTTTGGGTTTTTTTGTGGATGATTGATATTTGTTTTGTTTTTTGAAATGGATATAGAAGGAGGAGAGGGTAGGGTAGTAGATAGGGATAGATTGGTCGGAGTACGACCGGAGAACGGCAGATCACCGCTAGGTTACGGCGGCGAGAAAGTGTATGCAAATGGAGAGAAAGTGGTGATGCGAGGGTTTTGAGGGTATATATATTGTGTGTAAGATGAGGGGGTGTTTGTACGATTACGGAAGTATGAGGGCTGAAATATGTGAATGAGTGAATCTTTTTTTCGGATGAATGTGCTCACTTATTTTTACCGGAGCGCATGTGATGCGTGATTTTGACGCATAATGGCATTCTTTTTTTACTTTTTTTTTTTTTTTTACTATCAGAGACGAGATAAGAGCATCCATAATAAGGAGATGTTTTTAAGATGCCACATGGCACCTGCCTATAAATTTATCTCTCTTGCCCTCTTACAAACAAAATATTTATCTTCTCTCTCCTCTCTCCTATATCACACTCACATACATTTCTTTCTTCATTTTTTCTCACATACACCACTACACTATCTCTCCTCCACCTCACACCCTCTCTCCTCCACATCACACATTCTCTCGTTAAAAACACCAAAAAATGCCTCTATTGTGGATGCTCTAACTTTTCTTATATATATCCGGCTGTTTTTGAAAATCTAAAGGTAGGGAAAAATTTTTTTTTTTTAAATCTTATGGTGGCCAAGGGTCTTTAAGTAAGTTTCACTTATAGGATGAGTTTTTCCTTCCATGTCTCGGGTTCGAATCTGGTGATAGGGTTTCTCGTTGAGTGATTTAAAGTGGGTATCTATTGTGCGATACAGCTCTCTAGCACGGACCCAGTTACAACGTATGCTAGATCTCCTGACATTCGCGACTAATCTTCATCTTCTGAAACCTATTCCCAAACATCTTCTTCACTGCCATCATCACTCTCTCCTCTCTCCACTATCATTTTCGAACTCATCTTCCTCTTCATCTCTGAATTCATGGACTTCATGGCTGGGATCTTTGTCAATCCGAACCCCCTTCATCTTCTTTTGTTTTTTTAGCTTTCAATACCTCTCAAGTCCGAATATCATGACCTTTTGCATTGATACAACTACATGTCCTTGTCTCATTCCCTTTGCGACTAATCATTTGTTCCTTCTTTGATTTAATCATTTTATGTGAGCCACGTCCTTTGTTTCTTATACCAGTTGGGACATGGACAGTAGGCGATGCATCAGTTGCTGGTTGTTGATAACCAATTAACTTTAAGAACCGGTCAAACTTTGGATCAATCGGCTTGGTTATGCGATTCTGGACCACTTTTTCTTTAATCTCCTTCATTTGATCCCTAACTAGAACAAGTTGATCAAGGTTAGTAATCAAATTGCTAACCAGATACTCCCTTGTATACATGATTTCACGAGCAATCTGTTTAGCATTGTGTTGCTCATCCTTTGCATCAACATTTATATCAAAGGTGGAGTTTGATTCATTCGGAACCACATCTTTCGTCCATCTCTTCATAACTTATTTATTTGGTATTTCTTTTACTCCAAACATCTTGAAAAGAAAAAAAATGTGTTTACATAGCAGCCCGTACTGTTCGAAATGCAGACAACTACATTGGGTAGTTACATATTCTTCAAGTTTCTTGAAACACACCTACAGAACACAAGAAACAAAAAACAAAATCAAAACATAAAATCGCATGGGTGGGTGAACAAAATCTCATGTGTAAAAAAGGGTTTCTTGAAAATTATTTAAAATCGCATGGGAATTCATCAAAATCACATGTTGTAAAAACGGATGTTTTTTTTCGTAAGTAATAAATATATTCTGTATTAGCTCTAAAAACCCTTCTCCATGAGCTTTAAAATCTTTCAACTATATCCTTAACTAGTCACCCTCGATTTTGGTGTCCATCGGCAGACATTCACTAATAGTTCCGTATATCTCTGTATGCTGATCGAAGAATATAGACCTGGTGTATATCTTAGCAGCATCTGCTTCCAGAGTAGTTTTGCTCCAATCGTCAGGCTCAGTATATCTTGATATATGATCATTCTTTCTATGATTGAACCTTTGGACAACCATTGAACCGTCAAAATGATTCATAAACTCTACAAAAGTTAGTTGTGAATTCGCCACCTGGCAAAAAAAAGTTCTCACTCTCTGATCTTGAAGTTGTTCGCATAAGTCCAAACATTGGCTCGTGCCGATAAAAAGCCGGAATCCACATGGATCTCATCACAAACATATCATCAATCCATTTATTTTCGGTAAGACCGAACTCAATCATTACCAACTTCCACTATCTCTCAAATACTTATGACTCAATGGAATTGATCCATACAATATCACACATATTCCTTTTAAAATCCTCATTATTGCACAGATCGTGTCCAACCTACACAAATTAATGCTTTTCTTATCAACATGTAACAAATATATAGTGAAAAAAATGGTAATGACACACAATATAGCATAGTCAACCTTGTCTGCCACTTTTTTCACAATGTGCCACATGCACAATCTATGTCTGCTGATAGTAAAAACACCCTCGATAGCCTGTTTCATCCCTGGGTCCTGGTCTGTCATTACTACCTTTGGCTGACGTCCAAATGAATTTACAAAGGAATTGAGAAGCCATTTATAAGACTCAATGCTCTCCGATGCCAACAACCCAGCTCCAAGGGTTACATTTCGACAATGGTTGTCTATACCAGTAAACGGTACAAACACCATCTTATACCTACACACAAAATAAATTAAAAATTATTGCAACAAGGAACATGTTTTAGTAACATGCGATTTTGCTAGTTTAATGTGCGATATATTAAACTCCTAACTTCTATGATTTACTAACATGTGATTTTGCCAACCTCTATGATTTACTTACACGCGATTTTGCAAGATTATGAATTCATACAACATGCGAAAACATTAAAAATAAATTCATGAAACACTTACTTGATTGTTTTGAAAGTAGCATCAAACGATATTACGTCCCCGAACTCCATGAACTTACGTTTGCATAACCCATCCGCCCAGAACAAACCAGTCAACCGCTTGTCCTCATCGACTAAATATTATTTTTTATCAGTCAACCTATTGATCACCATGTCCGCATCATATTCTCCTATATAGCTATTAATTCGAGCTCAGAAGTTTTTGCAATCATCAACATTGGCGCCAACTTTCTCAAAACCACCATATCGTTTTCTCATTATGTGAAAGGCTTTGACCGGGCCAAGGTTTAGAGTCCCCAATTCCCATATCATTTCCTCTTGGACTTCTGACAATTGCCTGTAAGCTGGTAGCATATGAAGATCTTCAGGACATACAAACTTATGATTATGGCTAACAACAAATTTCTTGACTGTAAATGATGTCCCATCCATCGAACCAAGCATAATTTGCGCTTTGCATCCAGTTCTAATGGTTCCTCTTTTCTTTGTTTTTTAAGGCTTTTTAGCCTTTGAATAAGCATCGTCAATAAACAATGCCTTGTGTCCCTCTTTCGAGCACACAAAATATTTAGTTTTGATTATACCACCACTGTGGGTTTTACCCCCTTTTCGGGCAGAAAAACCAGCTAACTTCGCATATGTTTTGGTAAAACACGTATGCTTGTTCAATGGAATTAAAATGCATGCCAACCACAGGTGTAGCTGATGCTTTGACCTCGGGAATATAAACCCTTTCATCTACAAAATTAAATAAAAGGATAAAAAAATACAATTAATTAAGAACTAGTAATCCAACATGTTTTACATATAATGAAACTACATGCGATTTATGGTATCAATCTATGCGAAAACATCATGTTATGACTTTTATAACATGCGAATTGTTGAACTCATCACATGCGAAATTAACATTTTGGTTCCATGTTTTATACATGTGAAATATGTATCATAACATGCGAAGCCAGCGTGCTATACCTTTGATCACATGCGAATTGTTAGATTCATGACATGCGAAGTTAAAAACAATTTGATTACATATCAGTTACCTCTCTAATAACATTTAAAAACATTAGAATCAATTACAGTCACAAAATCATTACATCGATTATAAAAAAAACAAGTGAAATCGAACATTTAAACATCTGAATTAACAACTTACTATTGGAACACTCATTTACAACATTTGCATTTACAGAATTAGGATTTCTGACTTCGTCGTTTGTAACTCTCTGTTCACCAGCTATAACAACCCTCCTGAAATACTTATAACACCCCTATACGCCCTAAAATACACCCCGTATACGAAAAACGGCCCGAAATGCCTTTAATTTTACAAAAATTAAATAAAAACAAAGTCTATGGGGCGCTCGCGGGCCACGACCCCCTAGACTAACTCTGTCACGAGGCGCGACAGCTTGGCCACCAGGCCGCCCCCTAGGCCGCCACGTGTCAGCATCGTGTTGAAGCTACCCCCATATCAGCAAGGCTAGGGCCTAGTCTACAGGCTCTGGCGGGGCGCAATGGCCCCCCTTGTTTCCGTCGCAGGGCGCGAGAAAGGGGCATATCAGCCCTATAAATGAGGAGTTCGAGCATTCAGTTTCAATCGTTCAAATCTCGATCTTTCTCTCTAATTTCTGAATAACTAAAGTAATTCCCGGGTATTATACCCACTAAAATAGCGAAGCTCTGCCTCGATGTAAGTATCATAACCCCCGGTTACGTATTAGATACGTTGCCCGATTGATCTAGTGCTCCGTAATGCATGTCAAGGCTCTGCCTGACTCAGTCGTTGGAGTTCTGTCTCGGGGAGGGTATAACTAATGTAAATTGGGTTATTATACTAACGCGTGTGCATTGTTTAATTTATTAGATTATAACCAGGAAATCACAAGGAAATACCTAATTTAGCAATGTGAGTTAATCCTTCTTTTTGTAAACCCTTTTTGTGAGTAATCCTCTTTTTTGTGAAACCTTTTTGTAAACTGTTTTTGCAAAACCTCAATTGTTTTAAATTATAATTAACAGTGATTAAGTATTTGTAATTCTACAATTATCGTCGGTATGTTGGGGTTTTGTACACAAAATTTGTTACTACACTGTGAGTAGTAACATTACCACCAGTCAGGATTGACAGTACCGTGGGTGGTAATTAAAGTAGATGTAAACAAATGTAATTGTTGGATTGCCCTCAATACTATAAAATGATAAAACTTTTCTTGATTTAACTGGGATTCACTCGCCAGTATTTCTTGCTGATAAAATGTTTTTAAACGCGTTTCGGGTAACAAAATGTGAAAGCCAATTAGAAGCCAGCTGGAGAGCACTGAAGGCTTGGAAAAGTGGTTGTAAAAGTTATCTAAATAAAGAAGATGTTTTAATTTAATAAATTAGGGTTTATCCCTATAAATATGTTTGTAATGGAAACCTGCGAATTTCCCATGTATTTATTATTATAAAAATGTGGTGTTTTACTCTGATAACTATTTCCTAACTACGGTCCTGATGTAAATTCCGCTGCCAAATTAATAATGTCACGGCCCCCGGCCCGGTGTGACCTGGTCCAGAAGCCGTGGGACAGAAAACCCGTGGTATTGTAATTAATTTGGCAGCGGAAATATTAACAGGATCGTTTAAACTTGAAAATGCTCAATTATTTTATTATACAATTTGGGAATCACACCCATAATTTACAATAAAGGTGATTTCACTGGGAAATCCCTGTTTTACAAAAACATGTTTATTTATTTTATTGAGCCACTTCCTCAAGCTTGTAATGCTACATAGCACTTTTTCCTTGATCACAGCAGATCACCTGAAACATGTTTAAAAAGGTTTTGTCAGCGGGGAAATACTGGCGAGTCATTTAATTTGCACAAAAGACACATTGTTATAAATTTTACAGCATTAAGGGTTTTTATATTTGCCCCTATCATATAATTATCTGGTTCAGCTGTCACTCGACCGAATCTATGACTGTGGACATATCACTAATTAGGCTTGCCCACCTAAAGTGATAAATCGTTAGTAGTAATGTACACAAAACCCCCACATACTGCCAGTAATTAAAGATTAGCAAAGACTTAATCACTGCAAAGTATAACTGGAAAACATTTAGGGTTTTGCAAAGCACTTTGATAAAAAGAGAATGACTCTAATTGCAAGTTTAATCGGACAGAACCTTGCCTACTGATTTATTCTTGTAACCTAGGTAAATAACAATGCATACGAAACTAGGTCAGTAACTTAATACAACATTTACGATAAGCTCACGAAATCAAAACCCTCACGACGAATGACAAAGTATAGCCCGTATTCGGGCAGCACTTAAACATCCATCGGATTGGTTTCAATCAATCGGACATTATATCATAGCAGTGATCGAGTTATTACCCTGTTGTCGCAGCAGAGGGTCGAGATTTGATTGTTTTTAGAAAGATCAGAGCACAAAGTAACGTAGAAAACAAATTTTCACGTCGAAACAACACAACCATGCAAGTGCCAGTCCCCTGCATTATATACTGGAAAATGGTTCCTGTCGCGTGGCGCGACGGGTGCACTTTTAGGGTAGGGTAGCCTCGTGTCTAACATAGCCCTGGTGAGTCAAGTTTCGACGAAATTCGAATTTTACAGCAAACTGCGTATATAATATCAATTAGGGAATACCCCCCCCCCCTTGAGTTTTAGGGGCCCTGATCCTAGTTCCAACTGTTCTGAAAATTTAAGGGGTCATGCAATATTACTTGGGGGTCTCAATTAGGGTTTCCTATTGGATATAATAAAATAAGAAGTGATAATTTTAATGAGAGTTGTTACATCCTCCCCACCTTATTAAAATCTCATCCTCAAGATTTACTGGAACAACTAGGGATATTTTCGTTTCATTTCTGATTCCAGTTCCCAAGTATACTCAGGTCCTCTCTTTGAATCCCACTTGACTTTGACCAGTACTAGTCTTTTGTGCTTGAGAAACTTGACCTTCTATCTTCTATCTAAAGTGGTTTTTCCACAAATTTTAACTTTTCATTTACTTCTATGTCTTGAAGAGGTACTACCAGGGATTCGTCAGATAGACATTTCTTGAGGTTGGATACATGAAATACGTCATGTACCCCGACTAGCTCGTTTGGTAGTTGTAAAAGATAGGCAACTGGTCCTATTCGTTGGATTACTGGGAATGGTCCTACGTACCTTGGACTTAGTTTTCCCTTCTTACCGAACCGAACGACCCCTTTCCAAGGAGAAACTTTTAAGAGTACCTTGTCTCCAACTTGAAATTCTAGCGGCTTGCGTCTATTGTCTGCATAACTCTTTTGGCGATCTCGTGCTGTTTTCAGTCTGTCCTTGATTTGAGTTATCTTGTCGGTGGTTTCTTGTACGATTTCAGGACCTGATAATTGGCTTTCTCCTATTTCTGCCCAACAAACTGGAGTTCTACACTTTCGTCCATACAGTGCTTCGAACGGGGCAGCTTCGATGCTTGAATGGTAACTATTGTTATAGGAGAATTCAATTAAGGGAAGGTGATTATCCCAGTTTCCACCAAAATCTATTACACATGCCCTGAGCATGTCTTCCAGGGTTTGAATCGTCCTTTCACTTTGTCCATCTGTTTGGGGATGGTATGCAGTACTTAAATTCAATCGTGTCCCCATTGCTTCTTGGAAACTTGTCCAGAAATGCGAAGTGAAACGACTATCTCTATCTGATACAATAGAGAGTGGGACTCCATGTAAGGATACTACCTCGTCTACGTATAACTTGGCTAATCTTTCCATACTAAAAGTTTCCTTCATGGGCAGGAAATGAGCTGATTTGGTTAATCGATCCACAATTACCCAAATTGCGTTGTTACCTTTTCTGGTTTTGGGCAACTTAGTAGCAAAATCCATGGTTATTAGTTCCCATTTCCAAACAGGCATTTCTAATTGTTGGAGTAACCCTGAAGGTTTCTGGTGTTCTGCCTTAACTTGTGAACAAGTTAGACATTTAGATACATATCTAGCTATGTCCTTTTTCATTCCTATCCACCAGAAGTTATTTCTTAAATCTTGGTACATCTTATTATTACCAGGATGCATGGTATACCTAGATTTATGGGCTTCTTCTAAAATTTTATTTCTTAAGTTTTCTTGCTTAGGTACCCAAATCATTTTCTTGTGGAATCTCCAAATTCCATCAGCTCCTTGCTCTAATTCCTTTATTCTTCCTTTCATTCCTTCAGCATCATCCTCAATTACTGTTATTTGAATCTTCTTCAGTTGTTCAATTAAATCTAACTGTAGATTTAATCTAAGAGCACGAACTCGCTTTTGCTTTTCGTGATACTTACGACTTAGAGCATCTGCGACTACATTTGCTTTTCCTTCGTGATATTGAATATCATAGTCGTAGTCACTTAGAATTTCCATCCATCTTCTTTGCCTCATATTTAATTCTTTTTACCCAAATATGTATCTTAAGCTCTTATGATCTGTATAAATGGTAAACTTACTTCCATACAGATAGTGCCTCCAAATCTTAAGGGCGAAAATTATCGACCCTAATTCTAAGTCATGTGTCGTATAGTTTTCCTCGTGCTTTTTCAATTGCCTTGAGGCATACGCAATTACCTTTTTGCGTTGCATTAGCACGCATCCTAATCCTAGCTTAGAAGCGTCACAATAAACTTCAAAATCTTCTGTTCCTTCGGGTAAGGCAAGAATTGGGGTGTTTGTTAACCTTTGTTTTAAAATCCTAAAAGCCTCTTCCTGCTTGGGTCCCCATTCAAACTTAACTGATTTACATGTTAGCTTAGTTAATGGTACAGCTATCTTAGAAAAATCTTTAATAAATCGTCTATAGTATCCAGCTAACCCTAGAAAGCTTCTAATTTCTATAGCTGATTGCGGGACATTCCATTGGGTGATTGCTTCTATTTTGGAGGGATCTACGTGAATACCTTCGTGATTCACCATGTGTCCTAAAAATTGCACTTCCTGCAGCCAAAATTCACACTTCGAGAATTTTGCATAAAGCTTCTCCTTTCTTGACAGAGTTAAGAGTGCATGTAAATGCTTACAATGCTCTTCCTGATTTTTGGAATAAATAAGTATATCGTCGATGAAGACAATCACAAATTTATCCAAATACGGTTTACAGATCCTATTCATCATATCCATAAATGCTGCCGGAGCATTTGTTAGTCCAAAAGGCATAACTGTAAACTCGTAGTGACCATACCTAGTTCTGAAAGCAGTTTTAGGTATGTCTTCTTCTTGTACCTTCTGTAGGATCGATCCGTGACCCAAACGAGTCAATCAGAAGAGTTCTTGTCTGTTTCAGAGGCGGAAACAAAGAAACAGACTTGTAAAACAGATTGTTTTACTCTTAAACGTCTTGTTTTATTGATTTAACAGCAATACAGATCAAACGACGCGTCGGCAACAGTTCGGTACCGGAAATCAGAAAAGTTACAAATGATTTCGTTTGGAGCCTATATATAGAGTTCTAATTCCGTTTGAAAGTGACAGGTGCCGTTTCAAACGGAATTAACAAAGTTAATTCCGTTTGAAAGTGGCAAGATCCATTTCAAACGAAATTAGCCTAAACACATGCAAACCCTCCTATTTTCCTCGTACAACGCGCCCTGATCTAACAATTCTAATACTAGACTCGATACAAGACGAAGTCGACAGACGTAATGCACCAACAGACTCCCCTCGAATGTTGACGAGTCTTCAGTGTCGAGTCTTCAACGTCTTCAGTCTTTATCAGTCTATGGGCTTCCAGGATCTCGACCTGGCTCTTGCCTCTACAGACTCTTCTCTCCCTCGGATGTTAATCTACTAGCAGACTCCCCCTTGAATTATGCTGGGATCGTAGTCTGGCTCACATTTTGCTCACATGTTTACAGGTTCAAGAATCGCAACCTGTCTCTCTCATATGATTACAGGTTCAGGATCGATTCCTGGCTCACCTGCAAGTTCTCTACCCAAAACATAAGTTTCATAAAAGATAAGATATAACAAATTTAGAAACTCTGCTAATCACTAGTAGACACAACCTGAACACATCATTTTCAAGTATCAAACAAAATGATTTAACAATTATAATTTCTGATGAAACACTTGTATGTATATCATTTTTCAAAACCACACACACTCCCAGACCTGTTCGTCATGTTCAACACTCAGAATTTTGAAAATCAGCTTTTCAACATCAGTTGTCTAAAATCTTTTTGTATTTTTCAAAATTTATGCTAAAACACACCGAAAATCTTTTTGGATTTTTTATATAACAGAAATGAAATGCAGTAAAGAAATATTTACATACAAGATTTTTGTGAGTTTGCGTAAGAGGATCATATCAGTTTAAAGAGACAAATCACCAACACCGTTAAGCTTTAAACATTTTAAGGTCTAAACGATTCACTTAGATTGTCAGTATACTGATCCACTTAAATTTTCACACAAAATTCAACTGTTTCGAGATACGAGATTAATGTTTTAAGCACTTAAACTTAATCGCGTGTCCCACCTCAGAATATACTCCCGTATTCATATCCCAATATTCAGTCTTACAGGTGAGTATACCTAGATGATATCTGTAAAGGGGTTAATTGCGAGGGCCGTGAGAGCTCAGGTCAGAACTTCCGTTCAGCAGAGAGATGACGGCTTCGACTTTTGGTGGGTCCCCTTTAGAGGATCTTTTCTTCAACAGCACATGATTAGCATTTTTCAATGTTTCATCATTTTTTATGCTGGGGGGTAGGCTATATTTCAAGCAAGCGTAAAGTATTCTCCAGGGACTAGGCCATTGCTTTCGCAAAATCAGAAGTCCTGGGATATTACCCCAGATATCACTAAGCATAAAGACCCAGTATCTCAGAAAGAGGGGTCCTTCAAACAAGATTTCGGGGGTTACCCATATATCCGAGAGATGTTCCCCACGATATAAGCAAGTTTGATATTAGGTTTATATCTCGTCACAATCTACTAAATGTGCAAAAACCTAATGGCACATCATCAGTGAGACCGTTTATCACATTTTTCTTTCCGATTCTTTAGCATGCTGTAATCATCCACTGATGTACTATCATTTCCTCTTTTCTACAACAAAACTCATTTTGATTTTATCATGTTTTTGCCTTTTTCAAATTTTCTAATGTTTTTGAATTTTCAGAAATTCTTACTCCCCCTAAAATTCAAAATTATTTAAAGAAATTTGAAAGCAAACTGTACAAATAAAATGACAACTGATATCGAATCACTTCAATTCGCCATCCACTTGACATAAACAATCAGAACTCCCCCTTACAACAAACTATTTTCCCTTTGATTTCAAAACACTTAAGTTTGTTTTAATCAAATGGTTTTTCCGGAAAATAAGTTTCGTTGATTTTATCACTTGTAAGTTAGGGGTTCATCACATTGTTTCTCAATCATTTGTAGGAAAAACAAGTACAATTTTATGTCCTTGATTTACCATTTGTAAGTGAAAACCTTCTTCAACCACTTGTAATTTCACTTATCAACCAAACCACTTGTAAATCAAAATATAACAATTTAAAGATATCACCTGCAGATTTACCAACCAAACAATTCCAAGAATGATGCCGATTCCTGCTCCACACTTACCAACCTGGGAGCTCCGGCAAGTCCGGATTTTATGGTGAAAATGGTGTCACCCAAGCCTGACCAGCCTTGGGTGATTTTGGTGGCAAACATCTGTCCCACCAACATTTTGATCTATAAAATTCTTTTGCACCCTTCACTTTTCCATCAACCATCTTTCCGAAGATATGTTTAACCTTTCCGTTAAACACCTTTTCAGCATCAAATTCTTTCTTACCAGCAAAAATTGATCTGAAATTTCAACTTTACCAATTTTCAATTTCAAGTTATCCTTTGACAATTTTGGAAAGTTTTCATCGTTCAACTCTGGAACGGAATTCTCAACCGTTTTCTCAACCAATGACTCCTCTGATTTTATGGAATCAGATTCATTGTCAGAACTACTATCAGATTTTACAACCCATCTTTGTTTGTTTTAATCAACTTTTCTTTTATAAAAACGTTTTGAACTTTCACCTTCCTTGGAAGTTGAATTTTTAAACAATTTAGGTTTCTCAGTTGGTTGTTTCTTTTCCTCAACACTTTTTCCTTTCAATTTTGAGCTAAAAGAAACTCCCTGTTTTGTGTTGTTGAACTGTTGGCAATTCCAAGCAATATGTCCAACCTTTTGGCATTTAAAACAGGTTCTTCTGTCAACTCTTGGAGCAAATCTCTTCACATTCTTTTTTATTTCAGCAAGAAACTCTTGATTTGTCTATTTCCAGAATGGTTTCTTCTGCTTATCTTCAGAACTTCCTCCTGAAACAAATTTTGTTTTTGGTTTATAATTTTTCTCATTTTTATAATTCTCTGAAGAACTAAAACCCAAGCCATGCTTTTTGAAATTACCGTTATGGTTTGGTTTCTTTCGATAACCTGAACCAGAACTGTAACCCTTTTTCTTGTTCAATCTCTGTTGAACTCTTGAAGTGTACTTTTTAGGTTTTTCTTGAAGATTTAAATCTTTTATTTCAGAAATGTTAATTTCTGTTAGTTTGAAAACCTGTTTGATCATTTCCGTTTTGACACTTCTTATTGGAAATTCCTCATCAGAATATAATTTGTCTGAATCATTCAAAGTATATGCTACTTTGATTGGTCCATCATTCAAATTAGATTTTGATAACATGAATTCTTTATTGTAAACCCGTTTAACCGGTGAACTCCCACTCTTTTCTGACGAACTCGGACTTTCAGATTTAGACTCCGACTTTGACTCCTCATCCATATCTAACACCTGATCGACCACTTTCTTTAACAACTCAGACTCATGATCAGTGTCAGACGCTGTGAATGTGACATCAATGTTATCTGGTAATTCATCAATGATTTCAGACTTTAACTTGATGTTGAGAGCCTTATTTAAGCGTTCCTCATTTGGCTTTCTGGGAGAATAACTATTCCAAATCGGGGGCGGACACTTGTTATATTTGACACTTTGTTTCTTACCAGTATCCGTATCTTCTTTTTCTTTGTCTTGGAAAGCTTCAAGACCTGCAACAGTAGGATAAACACGATCAATCAAATAATCACAAGTAGTATAACTCAACAACAAACGTTTAATCCTTTCACTCTCAATCTTTTCAAGCTCTAAATCCTGCTTCAGCTTAGCACAGTCTTCAATATACTTATTTATGACTTTCTGCTTTGTCATTAAGGTTGAACTCATCATCGTCATTGCAGCATCAACTTCTTTGTTTGTCTTGTTCAACCCATCAACTGTTTTGTTCAGAACATCATACGACTCCTTCACATACTTCACATTAGACAGTAAATTCTCTTTCATTTCTTCCAACTCACTAATCTTCTTGTCTTTCTCTTCACAATGTTTGCAAGACTCCAAACATTTCAGACAAGGTTTAATGACTTCAACTATCTTTTCAATCTCGACAGTCTTTTCAATTTCAACAATTTTTTCTACCTCGACGATTTTCTCAACTTCGACAAGTTTCTCAACTTCGACTATTTTTTCGACTTCAACTATTTTTTCTACCACTTTCTCCACTTCAACGATTTTTTCTACTACTTTCTCAGTTACTTAATCAACATTAGCTTCTCCAGCTTCTGTCTTTGATTTTTTATCAGCAAGGATTCTTGCTGCTTCCAGTTCTCTCCTCAATCTGGCAATCTTCTTCTGATTCAGCAACTCAACTTTATCTGCAAAAAACAAATTAAAACTGTCAGGATCTATGCCTTTTCTAGCTTTGTTAAGATATTCTTCCTCATCATCGGTATCAATATCACTTCCTAGATCTGGAAAAATTGGGATTCTTTTCTGACTAGCCTCATCTTCACCCAGAATTCTAGCAACTAGACCTGAACCTGGTGGAATGTATTTATCCCAGCTAAATCCCTCTGCAACAAATTCATCATCTTGATCAATTATCCCAAAACAAGCTCTTCTCTCTTGAATGGTACGTGCATGAGCAGTTTGTGGTTCTTTATCAATTTGTGGTTGTTGAACAATCTGATGAAAAATTGACTTTTGATAATAATCATTCTTCCATCTTGTCTCCCAGTTGCTTCTTTGTTTTTGCATTCTCGTTTAAAATGGCCTTTTCTTTTTCAACGAAAACAGGTGACTTTCGATTTGTCAAATCCTATTGGAGATTCACTCATTCCCCGAAAATCATCTCTACCAGTGATTTGTGTAAATTTTTTTGCTCTTCGAACAGCACTGGCTAAACACCACTTCACATCCATCAACTCAAGTTCCTCTGCATCAATTTGGTCATAATCTTCTTTTGTAAGCATCAGGTTTCCAATTTTGCCAGTAATCAAACTTTCATATGATTCCAACATAGCACAGAGTGACGCCATGTGTTGCTTTGCTATTTCTGGAGACAAATTTTGACCTTTTTGAATGTTCAAAGTGACATTACACTGTAGATTTGTAGAATTCTGATGTTGAGAACTTGGTGTAGTAAAATTCGGATCAAAGCTTGAATATGAAGATGAAGATCCACCACTCTGTGTCACATTACTACCCTTTGTTCCAGACGAACTGTCAACACTAAAATCAGTTTGGATCTTTGGGCTAGGGCTGGGGGTAGCCTCAAACTTGTTCCCTCTGTAATATAAACTGACATCTTGTTGAGCATTTGGATTCTTCATGATTGCCGTTTTCTGAATATCCAACTCGTGCTCTTCAATCTTTTGAATAAACTATGCCAGATTCATATTTTCCGACTTTCTCATGTGTTTCACAATCAACAAATAAGTTCCCCATTTTTTGCTGTGGTAATGCATCGGCAAGTTTATCAACCCATTCATCATCATCTTTCTTAATATCCAATCTTCCCATTTCCAATACCAGGTGACAATATCTATCAATGGTCATCTTTGTTGTTTCATGATCGAAAGCTGCAAACATATCAAATGATTTCTTCAATAAAGCCTTTTTGTTTTTAATCATATCTGCACTTCCTTTGAACTTTTGAATCAATGCATTCCAAATCGATCTAGCAGTATCCTCATGTTGAAGTAAAACAAAGATATCTTTCTTTACTGCTTGTTGCAGAAGACTAATCATCATTTTCTCACTTGTATACTTCAATTTATAACTCTCTGAAAAATCACAAAAAGCTTTTTCAAGCCCACGCTCGTTTTTCAGTTTCTCATAATCTTTGTGTAAAGCACACCACGCGTCAAACTTATATGCTTGCACCCAGTTCTCAAATCAATTTTGCCAACCTTTAAAATCTTCAATGAACATTAGCTTAGGTGGTTTTTGGTAAGTTCCTGTTTCATTCTCACTGTAAAGAGTTTCAGCAGCTGTAACTGGTGCCACTGGTGTAGCAAACGCATTGTAGAATTCCTCTTCCATGATTCAGCAAATTTTCCACAAACACAAGTCTCAAAAACACAACTTCAAACGGAATACAGATTCAAACGGAATTATTTTCAAACGGAATCCCTTTTCAAGGGAAATTACAGTTGAAGCGAAATCACCTTCACAATAATCTCAAACGAAATTACTTTTCAAGCGGAATACCTCTCTGAAACGAAATCACCTCACACACGGAATTACTTTGAAATGGAATTACTACTTTGATGCGGAATCACTAATTTCGTTTGAAACGACTCAAACGGAATAACACCCTGAAACGGAATCAGGTAATTTCAAGCGGAATTAGGTCTACTTTTCAAGCGGAGTAGCAAACTCAAACGGAATTAAGTCTACTTTTCAAGCGGAATAGCAAACTCAAGCGGAATTAAGTCCTAATCTCGTTTGAAATGCTGCTGACATCATCT
This sequence comes from Helianthus tuberosus, assembly GCA_030545235.1. NCBI lineage: Eukaryota > Viridiplantae > Streptophyta > Magnoliopsida > Asterales > Asteraceae > Helianthus > Helianthus tuberosus. The sequence continues at coordinate 58,173,818 of CM060406.1, forward strand.
TTTTCGATCTGGTTTTCAAACGGAATTACTGATTTTAACATTTTTTGATTGAATTAAGGTCCAATTTTCTCAAGGATTAGTTAAAACACTGTTTCGCACTTAATATGTGAAATTCAGACCATTTTGACCGTGAAATTTTGTAAATTTTGTAAAAGAAGGTGTAGAAGTCAGAAATAATGGCTGTTTTGGCAAGAACTCTTCCTCCTGAGCTCTGATACCCACTTGTAGGATTGATCCGTGACCCAAACGAGTCAATCAGAAGAGTTCTTGTCTGTTTCAGAGGCGGAAACAAAGAAACAGACTTGTAAAACAGATTGTTTCACTCTTAAACATCTTGTTTTATTGATTTAACAACAATACAGATCAAACGACGCGTCGGCAGCAGTTCGGTACCGGAAATCAGAAAAGTTACAAATGATTTCGTTTGGAGCCTATATTTAGAGTTCTAATTCCGTTTGAAAGTGACAGGTGCCGTTTCAAACGGAATTAAGAAAGTTAATTCCGTTTGAAAGTGGCAAGATCCATTTCAAACGAAATTAGCCTAAACACATGCAAACCCTCCTATTTTCCTCGTATAACACGCCCTGATCTAACAATTCTAATACTAGACTCGATACAAGACGAAGTCGACAGACGTAATGTACCAACACCTTCAACTGATGATATCCGGAGCGTAAATCTATCTTAGAAAAATATCTAGCCCCTTGAAGTTGATCGAAAAGATCATCAATCCTAGGCAATGGGTATCGATTCTTAATTGTAACCTTATTCAATTCTCTATAATCAATACACATTCGCATGGATCCATCCTTCTTTTTCACAAACAACACTGGTGCTCCCAACGGGGATGAACTAGGTTGTATGAATCCTTTGCTCAATAATTCATCTAACTGCTTTTTCAATTCTAGCATTTCGGTGGGTGCTAACCGGTAGGGTGCTTTAGCTATAGGAGTAGTTCCAGGAATCAGATGAATTCTAAATTCTACCTCCCTATCTGGTGGTAATCCTGGTAGCTCTTCCGGAAATACATCCGGGTATTCTGATACTACAGGAATTTCCTTAAGTTCCTTACCCTTAGTGCTCATGATTACAGAAATCATATACATTATTCCTTGCTTTCGTTCATAACTAACAACTTTCATTATCGAAATGAACTTCATTGGTTTATGCGGCTTATCTCCTGTAATCATAATTACTTCTCCTGTGGGTGCACGAATTTCTATAGAATTCTTATCATAGAGGATTCGAGCATGGTTGGCTACTAACCAATCCATTCCTAATACGACATCGAATCCAGCTAAATTCATGGGTAATAGGTTTGCAGAAAATTTATGACCTGAAAGTTCAATATTTTCTTTTTGCAAAACCGTATCTATGTTTACAGAGTTCCCGTCTGCCGTTTCTACTGTATAAATCTGCCTAAGTTTGGTTAAAGGTAGCTTAAGAGCTTGGCAGAAAGAAGTATTTATAAAACTTTGGTTTGCACCAGAGTCGAATAATACTTTTGCATAAACGTTATGTACCAGAAACGTACCAGCTATTACGTCGGGAATCAGTTCGGCTTCCTGCGTGGTCAATTGGAAGGCTCTTGCATTCTTCTTATTAGTTCCTTCAGCAGGTTTGGCCTTGTTATCCGCTGGTTTGACCAATTTAGCGCATTCTGGTCTGAAATGCCCAGCTTCTCCACAGTTGTAGCAGATCTTTGCTTTCTTTTTGCATTCCTCTTCCCGATGGCCCGGAATTTTGCAGAAATTACAATTTTCTCTACATTTTCCAAAATGCTTCTTTTTGCAATTCCCGCAAAATGGCGGGGTGGAAGAGGACCCCGTTCCCTTCCTCTTGAAGTTAATATTATTACCCACACGAAATCCTTGGGTAATCTTTTGGGCTAACTCATTTTTCCTGTTTTCTTCTCGTGTACGCACCAGCCCGTTAGTCAAGGTGTTAGCTAATTCCACCGCATCGTCAATTGTGCGGGGTCTTGCAGCTTTGACGATATCACGAATCTCGCTAATTAAACCCCAAATATAGCGAGAGATAAGTACCGGTTCTGGCGAGGCCAGAGTGGGCACGATTCTGGCATATTCGAAGAATTTCGAAGTATACCCTCGACAATCAACATCCACTATTCGATGGCTCAGGAATTTATTCGCCATTTGCTCTTTTTCATATTCAGGGCAGAATTTCCTTTCCACCAAATGCTTAAACTCTTCCCAATTCATGGCATAAGCCATGTCACTTCCCTTGGCTTGTAACACCGTATTCCACCATTCTAATGCTTCTTCCTTGAAAAGGTGAGAAGCATACATAACCTTATCCTCCTCGGCACATTTACTTATTTTGTTTACTGCCTAGGTTTTCTCCAACCAACGTAGCGCGACGGTTGCCCCTTCATTGCCTGCAATTTCGACAGGTTTACAGGCAAGAAATTCCTTATATGTGCAACCAGGTGTTGAAATTTTCATTTTCTTAAGTATTGGGGCCTAAATCACGTTGTCATTATTGCCGCCTCCGTTAACACTGTTACTGAAACTGTCATCGTGCGTGCGTTTACTGGGATTAGCTTGCAAAGGCTCAACAGGACTTTTGACCGCAGCGACGATTGCTGGGATAGCATTTGCTATTCCTTGAGCAACGATGTTTTCTATATCTTGCCTATTAAGAAAATGATCCTCATTGTTTTGCTCGGATTGGTTAACTTCATTAACTGGTTCATTAACAGCAGGTTCCATCTGATAATTAACAATATATATATATATATAAGTTATTGGCACAAATAAATATCAACCAAACGCAATAGAGCAATTGCACATAATCACGTCAACACGTATAGCCAAAATTGTCGACTTTGCGACGTTGATATTTTTATATATTAGTAGGCATCCGTACACACTAGTTATCTTACAAAAGTTTTATTTTAAGTTATTTTACATGATTATATTTTTACTATTATTTTATTATTATTAAACACATAACCACACCATCATGCAACGACAACCAACTGGCGTCTCAGAAACAACGCTCCCTCTTGTCGTATTTCCATGAGATCTGTTCCCCCACTTCTCGGATTCTATTTCCTGCGTCCATCACCTCCTCGCCATAGTGACGGAGTTCAGCCAAGTTCTCAGTGCTCATAGGTGGGTTTGGTGCAGGCTCAGGGTCAAACTGGGGGAAAAAGGTGTTAGGGTTATTCAAGAGATTCTGAAATTGCCAGTCAGTTGTCCACCATTCTTCCAGCTGTCCTGGTAGAGGTCGGGGGTTGATAATAGGATCTGGAATAGCAGGTTCCAAATTAACTGGAAGTTGTACTTCAGCTGGGTAATTAAAGAGGTTTTCATCGGCAGGTCCGATGAGGTTGCTATTGGCCAGTTTGCGGTCCAGCTCCTCCCACGGTGGCATTTCCTGGGCTTGCCCTGAACTTTCCCCGATCTCCTTTCCTTTACCTTTATCCTTGGGATCCTCAGTCTTTTTAATTTTCTGCGCAGCTGGCTTCTTCCTCCGTACGCATCTCCAGCCTATGATTCTCCTTCACTTTTTCGACTTGGGTTTCTCCTGAGGTTGGGCTTGGAATTCCATAGGTATCTCAGTGTCGGCCCAATAACCGGAAAAGCCCCCGGAAACTTCCATGTCAGTAGAATAGATAGTGAGATTCTGAAGAGCTTCAGACAACTTATTCATGCTGTTAGCATATATAAAAAAAACATACACAAACTTAAGTTAGAATTTTATTTATTGCAAATCATATTTTCACAGAATCACAGAATGGCAACCAGGAAAATTAAGTATTTCTGAATACTTAATTGGCTTAAATCAGTGGCTCTGATACCACCTTTTTCTGTCACGGCCCCCGGCCCGGTGTGACCTGGTCCAGAAGCCGCGGGACAGAAAACCCGTGGTATTTTAATTAATTTGGCAGCGGAAATATTAACAGGATCGTTTAAACTTGAAAATGCCCAATTATTTTATTATACAATTTGGGAATCACACCCATAATTTACAATAAAGGTGATTTCACTGGGAAATCCCTGTTTTACAAAAACATGTTTATTTATTTTATTGAGCCACTTCCTCAAGCTTGTAATGCTACATAGCACTTTTTCCTTGATCACAGCAGATCACCTGAAACATGTTTAAAAAGGTTTTGTCAGCGGGGAAATACTGGCGAGTCATTCAATTTGCACAAAAGACACATTGTTATAAATTTTACAGCATTAAGGGTTTATATATTTGCCCCTATCATATAATTATCTGGTTCAGCTGTCACTCGACCGAATCTATGACTGTGGACATATCACTAATTAGGCTCGCCCACCTAAAGTGATAAATCGTTAGTAGTAATGTGCACAAAACCCCCACATACTGCCAGTAATTAAAGATTAGCAAAGACTTAATCACTGCAAAGTATAACTGGAAAACATTTAGGGTTTTGCAAAGCACTTTGATAAAAAGAGAATGACTCACATTGCAAGTTTAATCGGACAGAACCTTGCCTACTGATTTATTCTTGTAACCTAGGTAAATAACAATGCATACGAAACTAGGTCAGTAACTTAATACAACATTTAAGATAAGCTCACGAAATCAAAACCCTCACGACGAATGACAAAGTATAGCCCGTATTCGGGCAGCACTTAAACATCCATCGGATTGGTTTCAATCGATCGGACATTATATCGTAGCAGTGATCGAGTTATTACCCTGTTGTCGCAGTAGAGGGTCGAGATTTGATTGCTTTTAGAAAGATCAGAGCACAAAGTAACGTAGAAAACGAATTTTCACGTCGAAACAACACAACCATGCAAGTGCCTGTCCCCTGCATTATATACTGAAAAATGGTTCCTGTCGCGTGGCGCGCCAGGGTCACCTGGTCCCTGCGCGTAGCGCGACGGGTGCACTTTTAGGGTAGGGTAGCCTCGTGTGTAACATAGCCCCGGCGAGTCAAGTTTCGACGAAATTCGAATTTTACAGCAAACTGTGTAGATAATATCAATTAGGGAATACCCCCCACCCCCTTGAGTTTTAGGGGCCCTGATCCTAGTTCCAACTATTCTGAAAATTTAAGGGGTCATGCAATATTACTTGGGCGTCTCAATTAGGGTTTCCTATTAGACATAATAAAATAAGAAGTAATAATTTTAATGAGAGTTGTTATAAATAAACACCGATACCACCGGCTCTGATTAGCTCGCGGCCGCCCGCCTCCTGGGGCAGGGGTCGGGATTGCGACAGAAGGTGGTATCAGAGCTACAACCACTGATTTCAGCCACAGAAGTGTTCTACTGCACCAAAATTTTTTCCATTATGTTAGGAAATAATCTACATGATTACGTGCTTATCTGTATATTATTGTTTTGTGTTATTTGACAATTTGTTAGTTTACAGTATGAGTGATCAAGGTCCGTCAGACGCTTAACGTCAACTGTCTAGTTCTCCTAGAAATGAAGGAACTTCCTCCCAGCCTACCCCTTCGGGGTATTCAGCTGACACAGAAGAGGGGATTTTCATATTCAAAGTGCATTCCGAAGAGCCATTCCCTACCAAAAAGAGAGGATGGTTCAGTCGGGGAGCACACGAGCGTAGGAAAAGAATGAGGAAGTTACAGCAATAGAGGGCTTTAGCAGCAGCAAATAGAGAGATGAACGCCCAGACCCAGGACATAATCAATAGGCGATTGGCCAACTTTCACATACTAGCTACCACTGCCGCGGACCCAAACTTAGAACAAATCATTGCACCACAACCACTACCCTTATTCCCAACTCAACCCATGGAAATAGAACCTAACCCAGGAGACCAGGTTCCCATACCCGCCTTCGACCCAAACGAAATCCCTAGAGTCCCAGCACCCAATCCTCCATCTTATGACCCATGGGAGGACGACCATAGGGATTATCGAGAACTCTACCCACAGGAGGAGCCCATACAAAACCCTGTAGCACCTTACCCTAACCTTGACCCTCTAGAGTCTAGATCCATATTGGGATGCCGATCAGTACGTTCGGGAAATACTAGAAAACCCATACCCATATGGAGAACCCATACCACTGTACCCTGACCCAATACCAGCACCACCACCACCCATGAGTACCGAAAACGTGTAGGAACTCCGCAGTTTTGGTGAGGAGTTAGTAGATGAAGGTCAAAGAATAAGACAAATTGGGGAAAAGCTCGTTTGGAAGTACGACGAGCGAAATATGCAGTATTGGATGAACCCCCATTAATAATAGTAATAATATATATATATATATATATATATATATATATATCAACTAAAATAGATAATCCAATACCTATTGATGCATACTAGTGTATTTTAAATTCCAGTTACCACTTGTAATAGATATAGATATCTATAAAATAGAGTAAATATCACAATGCACGATGGTTTTGATCAATGTGTTTGTTTGTGTTATTGTTCGCATTAAATATTGTTTTGTAATATTAATACTTGGTAAATGTTTATAATCCAGATGGACAACAAAGTGAATTAAGAAAACCCGAATAACGATAATAATAGTAACCATTTAGATAACAGTGCCATCCAACACATAGTGGCACAAGGGATTATAGACGCTATGCCATATATTATCAAAACGGTTAAGGAAGCGGAAAATAATAAAACTAACAGTGGAAGTAAACGACCACCTACTGAACCCAGTCACAGCGTAAACAATGGACCCATACTTCAATTGCCTATTCCAAAAAGAAGAAGAACCATGTCTTATGGTTGTTCTTACAAGGAATTCTGGTCTTGTAAACCAATAGAATTCTCGGGCAATGAAGGAGCCATTGCAGCTCTACGTTGGATAGAAAAGACTGAGGCAGCCTTAAAAATAAGCAAGTGTGCAGAGGAAGATAAAATTTTGTTTGCTTCCAATCTTTTTAAGAATGCAACTCTAGAATGGTGGAACACTATTCTTCAGTCTAGGGGAAGTGACAGAGTCTATAATATGGAATGGACTGAGTTTAAGAACATGGTTGAAAGAAAATTATGTCATCCCAATGAAAAAGAACAAATAGCTAATAAGTTCTTGAACCTTAGAATGACTCGAGTAGACTGTAAGGGTTACACTACCAATTCTTCGAATATGCTAGAATAGTGCCAATCCTAGCTTCACCAGAACCAGTATTAATCTCCCGTTACATCTGGGGATTAATCAGTGAGATTAGACACGTAGTCAAGGCAGCTAGACCACAAACCATAGAAGAAGCTTAAGAACTAGCAAATACCTTGACTGATGAACTAGTACGTACGCAAGAAGAAAACCAGAGGAAGAACCTAGTCCAAAAGCTTACCCAAGAATTTCGCTACGGTAATTCCAACCGTGGGAAGAACGTAGGTTCTACTTCTGTACCTTATTGTAAGGCCTATAGGAAGAACCATTCAGGAAGATGCTCCACATACTGCAACTTATGCAAGATACCATGACACAAAGAAGAAGATTGTAGGAAGAAACCCAGTAATGGAGTATGCTTCAATTGTGGAGAAAAAGGGCATATTAAGCCAAACTGTTCGAAACTAGCTCCAGCCATGAACAACAAGCCTACTAAAAATGCTAGAGCGTTTGTTCTGACAGCCGAAGAAGCAAAGATGATTCCGGACGTGATTGCCGGTACGTTTTTAGTTAATGATGTTTTTCCTAAAGTATTATTTGACTCTGGTGCGAACCAAAGTTTTATAATACTTCATTTTGCAAACTTCTCAATCAACCATTAACTAAACTTCAACAAGAATGTCTGGTATAAACAGCAAATGGAGAATCCATTAAGATAACTGAAATCATGCAGGGAGCAAGAATAGAAATTTTAAACCAAAATTTTATTGCTAACCTTTACCCAATGAATCTGGCGGGATTTGATATTGTATTAGTAATGGATTGGTTAGTAGCCAGTAAAGCCAGTATTCTATGTGATCAAAAGTCAATCCAAGTAAATTCACCAAAGGGTGAAAAGATCACAATTAAAGGAGATAAGCCATCTAGATCTGTGAAATTCATCTCTGTGATGAAAACAACCAGTTATGCAAGAAAATGATCCCTAGTGTATATGATTTCCATAATCATTAACACTAAAGGAAAAGAATTGAAAGATATTCCCATAGTATCTCAATTCTCAGATGTTTTTCCCGAGGAGCTACCCGGACTACCGCCGGATAGAGAAGTTGAATTCAGAATTCATCTGCTACCAGGGACAGCACCGATTGCCAAGGCACCTTACCATTTGGCACCAGCAGAAATGCAAGAACTAAAGAAATAGTTGGATGAACTTTTGGAAAAAGGACTCATACAGCCAAGTTCATCGCCATGGAGAGCACCAATTATGTTTGTCAAGAAGAAAGACAGATCAATGCGTTTGTGCATTGATTACCAAGAATTGAACAAAGTCACGATTAAAAATCGGTACCCATTATCGAGAATCGATGATCTCTTCGATCAATTGCAAGGAGCTCGATTCTTTTCTAAGATTGATTTACGCTCAGGATATCATCAACTGAAAGTACATGAAGAGGACATTCCTAAAACTGCCTTCAGAACAAGGAATGGCCCTTATGAATTGACAGTCATGCCATTTGATTTAACCAATGCCCCAGCCGCATTTCTGGACATGATGAACATAATATGTAAACCATATCTGGATAAATTCATAAATGTCTTTATAGATGGTATTCTCATTTACTCTAAGAGTAAAGAGGAACATGCAGCTCATCTGCATACACTCCTAAATTTGTAAGAAAAGAAAAGCTTTATGCTAAATTTTCAAAATGCGAATTTTGGTTACAAGAGATACAATTCCTTGGACATCTAGTTCGTCATGAAGGAATTCATGTGGATCCCACAAAGATCGAGGCGATCACCAAATGGAAAGTCCCTGAATCACCAACGGAGATGAGAAGTTTTCTAGGACTGGCAAGTTATTATAGACGGTTTATCCGAGATTTTTCTAGAATAGCCATTCCCTTAACAAATTTGACATGTAAATCTGTTAAGTTTGAATGGGGACCAAAATAGGAAAAAGCCTTTAGAATTCTTAAGCAAAGATTGACCAACGCACCCATACTAGCGTTACCAGAAGGAACCGAAGACTTTGTAGTTTATTGTGACGCATCTAAATTAGGTTATGGATGTGTGTTGATGCAACGTCAAAAGGTTATAGCCTATGCCTCTAGACAACTTAAGAATCATGAAGAAAATTATACAACCCATGATCTAGAATTAGGAGCCATAATTTTTGCCCTTAAAATTTGGAGACATTACCTTTACGGTCGTAAGTTTACCATTTTCACCGATCATAAAAGTTTAAGATATGTTTTTAGGCAAAAAGAGTTAAATATGAGACAAAGACGCTGGATGGAAATTCTTAGTGATTATGATTGTAGTATCCAGTATCATGCAGGAAAAGCTAATATAGTAGCCGATGCTTTAAGTCGAAAGTATCATGAAAGGCCAAGAAAAGTACGTTCTCTTAAATTAAATCTGCAGATAGATTTAAATGAACAAATTAGAGCCGTACAAGAATCAGTAATCAAGGACGATACTAAAAAATTGAAAGGAATGATTAAAGAATTATAACAAGGAACAGATGGAATTTGGATATTCCATCAGAAAAGAATTTGGTTACCCAAACAAGGAAACCTACGCCACCGAATATTAGAAGAAGCCCATAAGTCTAAGTATACGATACATCCTGGAAGTGATAAAATCTATCAAGACTTAAGAAAGAATTTCTGGTGGATAGGAATGAAAAAGGATATAGCAGCTTATGTTGCCAAGTGTCTAACCTATTCACAGGTCAAAGCTGAACATAAAAAACCCTTAGGTTTATTGCAGCAATTAGAAATGCCAATATGGAAATAGGAATTGATAACAATGGACTTTGTTACCAAATTACCCAAGACACGAAAAGGTAATGATACTATCTGGGTGATTGTAGATAGATTAACCAAGTCTGCTCATTTCTTACCAATGGAGGAAACTTTCAGTATGGAACAGTTAGCCAAGTTGTACGTAAATGAAATAGTTTCGTTACATGGAATTCCTTTATCTATTGTTTCTCATAGAGATAGCCATTTTACTTCTCATTTTTGGACAAGTTTCCAAAAAGCAATGGGAACCAAGCTAAATCTAAGCACAACTTATCATCCTCAAATGGATGGACAAAGCGAAAGGACAATCTAGACAATGGAAGATATGCTTAGAGCTTGTGTAATTGATTTCAGAGGAAATTGGGATGATCATTTACCATTAATAGAGTTTTCCTACAATAACAACTATTATACCAGTATCAATGCTGCATCATTTGAAGCACTTTATGGACGAAAGTGCCGAACTCCAGTCTGTTGGGCAGAAAGAGGAGAAAAGCAACTGTCTGGACCAGAGATCGCACAAGAAACAACAGACAAGATTATTCAAGTCAAGGAAAGGCTAAAAGCAGCACGCGATCGACAAAAGAGTTATGCTGATAACATGCAAAAATCGTTGGAGTTTCAAGTAGGAGATAAGATATTATTAAAAGTTTCTCCATGGAAACGGATAGTCAGATTCATCAAGAGGGGGAAGCTAAGCCCCAGGTATGTTGGACCTTTTGAGATTATTAGAAGAATAGGACCAGTAGCGTACCAGCTACAACTGGCAGAGGAAATGGTAGGAATACATGATGTATTTCATGTATGTAATCTCAAAAAGTGCTTAGCAGATGAGTCATTAGTGGTGCCTCTTAAGGATATAGAGCTAAACGAAAAACTTAAGTTTGTAGAGAAACCCCTACAGATTGAAGACAGAAAAATCAAGAACCTCAAACACAAGAGATTAGTTCTAGTCAAAGTGAAATGGGATTCCAAAAGAGGACCAGAATACACTTAGGAGCTTGAATCAGAGATGCAGAGGAAGTATCCACACTTGTTCCAGTAGACCTCGAGGACGAGTTCTAAAACAAGGTGGGGAGGATATAACAACCCTCCTGAAATGCTTATAACACCCCTATACGCCCTAAACTACACCCCGTATACGAAAAACGGCCCGAAATACCTTTAATTTTACAAAAATTAAATAAAACAAAGTCTATAGGGCGCTCGTGGGCCGCGAACCCCTAGACTAACTCTGTCGCGGGGCGCGACAGCTTGGCCACCAGGCCGCCCCCTAGGCCGCCATGTGTCAGCATCATGTCAAAGCTACCCCCCAAGTCAGAAAGGCTAGGGCCTAGTCTACAGGCTCTGGCCGGGCGCGACGGCCCCCCTTGTCTCCGTCACGGGGCGCGAGAAAGGGGCGTATCAGCCCTATAAATGAGGAGATTGAGCATTCAGTTTCAATCGTTCAAATCTTGATCTTTCTCTTTAATTTCTGAATAACTAAAGTAATTCCCGGGTATTATACCCACTAAAATAGCGAAGCTCTGCCTCGATGTAGTTATCATAACCCCCGGTTACGTATTAGATACGCTGCCCGATTGATCTAGTGCTCCGTAACGCATGTCAAGGCTCTGCCTGACTCAGTCGTTGGAGTTCTGTCTCGGGGAGGATATAACTAATGTAAATTGGGTTATTATACTAATGCGTGTGCATTGTTTAATTTATTAGATTATAACCAGGAAATCACAAGGAAATGCCTAAATTAGCAATGTGAGTTAATCCTTCTTTTTGTAAACCCTTTTTGTGAGTAATCCTCTTTTTGTGAAACCTTTTTGTAAACCATTTTTGCAAAACCTCAATTGTTTTAAATTATAATTAACAGTGATTGAGTATTTGTAATTCTACAATTATCGTCGGTATGTTGGGGTTTTGTATATAAAATTTGTTACTACACTGTGAGTAGTAACATTACCACCAGTCAGGATTGACAGTACCGTGGGTGGTAATTAAAGTAGATGTAAACAAATGTAACTGCTGGATTGCCCTCAATGCTGTAAAATGATAAAACTTTTCTTGATTTAACTGGGATTCACTCGCCAGTATTTCTTGCTGATAAAATGTTTTTAAACGCGTTTCAGATAACAAAATGTGAAAGCCAATTAGAAGCCAGCTGGAGAGCATTGAAGGCTTGGAAAAGTGGCTATAAAAGTTACCTAAATAAAGAAGATGTTTTAATTCAATAAATTAGGGTTTATCCCTATAAATATGTTTGTAATGAAAACTTGGGAATTTCCCATGTATTTATTATTATAAAAGTGTGGTGTTTTACTCTGATAACTATTTCCTAACTACGGTCCCGATGTAAATTCCGCTGCCAAATTAATAAACACCGATACCACCGGCTCTGAGTAGCACGCGGCCGCCCGCCTTCCGGGGCAGGGGTCGGGGGTTGCGACACCAGCCAATTGAACGTGATCACTGACGAATTCAGCATCTTCAAAATCAACATCTGTATTTCTTCCGGTGCTGCTTTATGGATCCATTACAAACAACAATCGATTAAAACCCTAATCGCACTGAAACGAACGAAAACAACAATGTATATTTTTCAGAATTATGAAAATTTGAAACTGACACGAATCATAATTACCGGGATAGTGGTGTAACGAACTAATCAGGATCTGGAATTGTCTAATTTGCCCTCTACTGATTGAATGGAATGTCTGATATACCCTTGCGTAAGAAAAATGAATTAGGGACACGTGTAGGGCTGTGGGCATCGTGTACGTAATGTATGATTAGGACTTTTGTATTCTACACTTCCCCTCTCTCTCTCTCTCTCTATATATATATATATATATATAGGTACGGGATCAGAAGAAAACGCCCTAAAGTGTGAGAACAGTGGGAACGGATCCTTGCCTAACACGTGGCACGCGACATAGTGAAGGGCGGAGGGGCTTTTTTGTCCTTTCATATTCTTTTTTTTAAACGCGTCTCACAACATCTCTCCATTTTTTAGCGTTTAACAAATATATGGCGTTTTTATTATTTTTTTAGATCAGGAGCATAGTAAATATTTTCGCGTTTAACTAAGTATAACTATGATTGTTTTGACTTTCACCCTTCTCCTGTCAGAGAACTTAATGACGAAACTTCCTCTGAGCTCTCAAACCTCCATGCAATAACATGTACCATTTTTTTAAATTATATGGCGTTTTAGACAAGATGTGGCTTTTTTAGTGAATGTGTGGAGTGTGAAGCTTTTGTTTAGCTGTTGTACTTATATAATGATTTTTTTTTTGCGGCCAGGTAAATATTTGTTTTTGGCTGTAAAAAACATATGTGATTTTCTTGATGTGTATTTTTTTTTATCAATTGTTGTGTCATGTAGGATGCAGGCCTATAATGTGACAGGCAATTATGGTGTTTTGAAAAGATAAATAAATTCAATTTCCCATGTAGTGGCTTTTAATATAATAAATGTTTAGCAATAATGTTCCCGTCTCTTCATTTTTACTATTTACAGTTACTGTTTCGTTCAGTTTCATCTGTCACTTATTGTTGTTTTCTAATAATACATTGTTTGACATTTTTTTGGCGTTTTATATAGCAACAACGTGCTTTGCTAGCATCCATTCTCACAGTTTTCATATTATCAGGCGTTTTGGTGTTTGTAGTTTTTGGCGTTTTATACTAATTTTTTTATTAGTAGAGAATTAGATAATAAACAACAGAGAATTAGATAACAAACAATAGAAAATGAAAAAAAAAATTCTAATCTAATTTCTCAGCCAAATCTTCACTGTCATCAGCCTCTTCTTCTTGAACCTTTTTGGCGTTTTGAACCTTTTTGAATACCTTACCTAGATGTTATTTTTTCTACTTAATGCCCGTCTTTAGAAGAAGCTTATTTTTACTGGCATCCTGTATTTTGGTTTGATATATTCTTGTTTGCTGACATGTTAAAGATCAACGCCTGCTCGAATGCTATTATAATAATGGAGTCCAAAATAGCATTTTTTACATGTTTGCTGACATGTATTGATCCCTTCATGCCATCAATATATCCATCAAGAACAAAGTGACATGATGACATATCAGTGTCATCAGTCTCTTTTTCTTGAATATTTGTCCATCTCATTCAGCAAAAGCTTATAGAGATACCCACCTCAGAGAAGAATCCATTCAGTGAAACTTTATTCAGAACAATACTCAATATAGAAGAAACGAGGTTTCCCATCTGTGGTTTTTTTAACTATTTTTCGGTGTTTTTAAATTGAGTAGTTTATAGGAAACACGACGTTGTTTTTTGGTGTGATCAATTGATTGTGCAGAGACGTCTCTCTTATAGGATGTTTTTGGCGCGTAGTTTAGGCGGAATTTTAGTATAATAAATGATATTAATAAAATAACCGTCTTTTCAGTTACTGTGTGTATTTTTACTGTTTTTGTTCAGCATAATACTTGTCCAAAATAATTTTATTATAGTTTGTGAGTTTTTGGCGTTTTATGGCATGATGGTGTTTTCACAAGCATTTTGTCTGTGTGGCGTTTTTGTTAAAATTATGTATTTTGTTCTTAGCTGAAAAATACATAAAGAACAACTGAAAAAGAAAATAAAAAAAAATAGAAACAATTGATCTTCCAAATCTTCACTGTCATCAGTGTCTTTCTTCTTTGAAACATGTTCACTGGCGGTTTGACTTTGGTATGCTTCATATTGTGTTTTTGTTGTTGAAGTAGCTTTTTTGTGGCCGTTTGGAAGGACAAAATGACGTGAGTTTTTTGTTTGAAGTTCATCTTTATCTTCAAACCACTCACCAGTGTCATCCATCTCTTAATGCCATTAAAAAATTCATCAACAACAAAGCACAAAAAATGACATAAGTCTGACACCAGCATCTTTTTCTTGAAGATTTGTCCATCTCATGCAGCAAAATGTTATTGAGTTACACCCCTCAGCTAAGAATGCATTCTGCGAAATTTCGCGTAGAACAATATTGAATATACAAGAAACGATGTTTGCCATTTTTGACGTTTTACTGAGAAAATAGTGTATCTAAAAGAAACGTCGATTGGAATCTCTGATGTTTGATTTTTTTGGCGTTTTCTAAGATGATTGGTATATAGTAAAATATGGCGTTTTTGAGTTTGGTGTGTTTGATGTTTTGTGTTTTTTGACGTTTCTAAGATGAATGGTATATAGTAGTAAATATGGCGTTTGCGGTTCGGGGTGTGTTTAATGAATGTCTGAGATGTTTTGTTTATATAGGATGTGTTTTGGCATGTAATGGCGTTTTATTCATGAGTTTGGCGTTTTTGGTAGAGAAGTCTAAAGACCCTTTTACCCTTAATGAAGCGCGTCCACTTAATAGAATTGGTGTTATTTACGAAAACACCATCGCGCCAATCTAGTCCATAGATTGTTTTGATCGGACGATCCATAACCGTTCTCAATGTTCTCACACTTTTCACCATTTTCTCTAAATCCTGACCATATATATATGTATATATATATAGTGAAAGTGTAAAATACAATATCACTTAACGTACAATACGTACGATATTGTGAAATCACACGTTATAAAAAAGCATGTTGGAAATCGCATGTTGGTATTTTTGATGAAATCGCATGTTGGTATATAAAGCAATTTCACATGTTGGTTTTTCAGCACAAATCGCATGTTCAAAAAGGAATTCGCACCAGATCGGACGGCTGAGATGATCGCGTAAATATTGTACGATAAGGGCCATTGTACGTTAACCTAACCCTATGTATATATATATATATACATACATATATATATGTATACAGGGGAAGGTTTAAATGAGAACACTAAATATCGCGAGAATCGTGAGAACTAATGAAAAAACCGCAAAAACTTAGTCAAAAACATTTCAAATTCAAAATTTCTCTTTACACTTATCATTATTATTCGAATACAATGTTAGAAATTTAATTAACACGTTTAAATTTACATGTATTCGTAAATATTAAAAATTTACACATGTGTAAGTTTTCTCATTTACACATGTGTAAATTTGTTGTATTTAACAAATTTACACATTTGCAAAAAATCTAATAAGAGCGATTTTGAGAGAATAAATAAATTATTTGATTTTGTAAATTCTTTTTTTTAATGTTGTATATTAATTACAATGAGGTTTGTATTAAAAAGATTGGTTTTGATTGGTTTTCTCATTCGTTCTCACGGTTCTCGCAATATTTAGCATTCTCAAGATAATCCTCCGCTATATATATATATATATAGTGTAAGTATATGGAGAAAACCAATTTTATTGAGAAAACTTGGGAAACCAAGAATGTGTGGTCTAGATTAATCCATGTAATATAATATTTGCACATGTTAGAAGGGGTATATTTGTCATTTTTACACACTCCTAACACATCACATCACCTTTCACCCCCATCACTTTTCACCAATTTCCCCCTTCCCTATGTCCTCGTTCCCCCCCCCCCCAACCATCCTCCACTTTCTTCAAGATATCAAGTACAAATTCATATCTTCTAATTCATCCCTTCCAACCTTCTTTCACCCAAAACCACTCTTCAAGATATCAAGTACAAATCCATATCTTCTAACTCATCCCTTCCAACCTTCTAACTCATCCCTTCCAACCTTCAAATCTGAAGATCGAAGCCACCATTGAAGATCGAAGCCACCATCAAAGCTCTCAAAGAAAAGGAAGCTCGGTGTCATTTTAACCACATCTTTGTTTCTGTTTTTTAGAGAGAGAAAACTAATGTTTTGGAAGGAGAGACAACAATTTTCATGTTGTTCACCTAGACACCAAGAACACACGCACAAGTGTGTGAGAGAGAAACATGTTTAAAGATCTTACTTTTGTTAATTTATGTAATTTGTTTAGATTTATACTTTGTATAACGTTTGATAGATTTAAAATCAGAGCTAGTTTGTTTATTTTATTTTATTTTTTAAATCAAGATCTAGAAGAAATTTTTGTATGTTGTATTTCTCTCTTCAAAGTGTATTGATTTTTTTTATGAAGATTAAAGTTAAATTTCTAAATTGTTTGTCCAGCGATTTTGAGTTAATGATTGCTTTTAGTTGGATTTTTTGTGTGTGTGTGGGGGGGGGGGTGGGGGTGGGGGTGTGGGTGAGCTGGGTTTTTTTTAGGGTTTATGAATTGGATTTGGTTTAATTTGTTTTCTGGTTTTGTTTAAATTCAGCATCACCATTGATGGTAGATAATTAGTTTGAAAATCCATAATTTTTACGATGCATGTTTCAAATTTCTTTGTTGTTTAGTTGTTTTTTGAATAAATTCACTCCGATATTACATTTTCATTACCTTTAGAAAGTTCATAATTTAATCGGATATCGGTTTTGTTTACAAATAGAAATTCGTGTTTTTTACTGGCATAATTTGCTACATATGTTACATTTCTATCAGCTACATTTATGCGAAGAGTATATTGATATTTTTTACGAAGATTAATGTTGACTTTCTAAATTGTTTGTACAGAGTATATTGTTATTTTTACAAAGATTAATGCTAAAATTTCTAAACTGTTTGTCATATATGTTGTAACACGTGTTACACTGCGGGTTACATATGTTGCATACAGGGTGTTACATGTGTTACACCTAGTATATGAGACCAGCTTATTGTTTTTTTTTTAGATTGGCTGTTAAATGTTAAAATGTATAAACTTCATAATTTATTCGGAATATCTCGTTTATTTTACAAATAAAAAGTCGTGTTTTTTTGGTGGGATAATTAGCTACATATGTAGTAACAACATTACGCAAGTTACTTATAGTTACCCCAACCCTTTTTTGGACACAAAGGGGGGGGGGGGTGCACATATGTAACACATGTTTGTAACATGTGTTACACTAGAGAGGTAACACATGTATAGCCACGTTACACATGTTACATAGAAGATTAATAAGTTTTAACTATAGAATATTTAATATTGATGTACTTGTTTTGTTCATAGGTGAAAAGATGTTTTGTGTTCAAGATGAAGATGGTTATCAAGAAGCGAAACCCGCCGAAGGATTACAACGCATCATCAGGTTTTCGTGGTGACGATGGTGTGTTTTTTGGTTGGCTGCTATGTGTTGTGAAGGTGGATGTAGTTGTGAAGACCATTTTTAGAAGCATTACAACTATTGATATAAAATTCATTTTTATTTTCAATGTTAGTATGCCAATTTTTGGATGAATACGAATGTTGTTGTGAAGGCAAATTTTTTTTTTTAGATGCAACAACTATATGTAACATGTGTAACCTTGACGTTGTAACAGATGTAACACCTATATGTAGCATGTGTAAGATTGCTATACATGTGTTACATATGTTACCCCATAGTGTAACATATGTTATAAACATGTGTTACATATGTCAGCCCCTTTAGTGTCAATTTAAACTTAGCAAAATTACATATGTAACAACATTACATCATCCAAAATGTCATATCAATGAACAAACAAGTAATATATGTAACTATAAGTATATGAGACCAGTGTAACAAATTAAAGGGACAAACGATACACTTCATGTTACATAAGTACCTAGACTTGTTATTAACAATGTTATTAGTAGATAAAAAAACTGCATTAACGTATATTTTTTACACTGAACCCAGCTTATTGGTTATAAGTCTTACACATGGCAAGAAGTTCTTCCAGTGTGACGTATGATTTAACAACAATAGGATGATATTGCTCGTTGACATTCGGTGTCCACAATTTAGTGCCATTAGAATACTAGTAAATATGGTAACGTGGAGTATGTTCTAGATCATCTGTGGACATAGGGACGGATGTTAGTATAAGTTTACGTGTGTTATGAACGTTGAAATACGTTTAGCACCCTAGGGTAACAAAAAAAGATCACACATGGCACTTGTCGTCATGTTACACATGTTAATTGTGTGTGCACATGTAACATCTTCTCTACAATGTATGTAACATCCTTAAAAGTTGTGTTCCTACTATGCTTTATATTTTGTAAGTACTTATAGGTAAACATGTTTTAAAGATACAACCTGTAACATGTGTTACACCGAAATGTTACACAAGTGTTTCCAGTTTTACACATGTTACATCTTCTGTAACTCTGCTTTATACTTTGTAAGTGTTTCCTGTTTCCAGTTTAAACATGTTTTAAAGATACAACCTGTAACATGTAAGTACTTATAGGTAAACATGTTTTAAAGATACAGTCGTATCACCTTACAAGTTATATGTTTTGCTGACAAACGCCATGTCACACATGTTACACACTATAGAGTGAAACAACAGTATTGAACGTTGCTACACATTTCCCATTTTGTCATAACATGTGTAACCTTTTTGGGGGTATCGATGTTGTAGGTTTATACAGACTTAAATATATACAAATGATCCAAAAATGATCATACATCTGTTACCCTCTAGTGTAATATAAGTTACAAACATGTCTTACATATGTGCAGCCCCGATTTTTGGTAACAAAGGGGTTGAACATATGTAACACATGTTTGTAACATGTGTTACACTAGAGGGTAACTTCTGTACAACGTCAAAGGTACCCACCACATGCCCTTCATCAACTTCTTGTTCCCCTTCTTCATCGGTTTCTCCATCTACCTTCTTTCGCTTTATGGCCACCTTTTGTCGTATCCGATATTGTGGTTATCTTTCTTCCTGCCAAGATCCCTTCTCGTTTGGTTGCAACTGCTATGGTCAAGTCGTAATAACACAAGTTACAGTCCAGTATTTTAAAGATACAACCGTATCACCTTACAAGTTATATGTTTTGCTGACAAACGCCATGTCACACATGTTACACACTATAGAGTGAAAGAACAGTATTGAACGCTGCTACACATTTCCCACTCTGTCGTAACATGTGTAACCTTTTTGGGGGTATCAATGATGTAGGTTTATACTTAAATATATACAAATGATCCAAAAATGATCATACATGTGTTACCCTCTAGTGTAACATAAGTTACAAACATGTCTTACATATGTGCAGCCCCGATTTTTGGTAACAAAGAGGTTGAACATATGTAACACATGTTTGTAACATGTGTTACACTGGCGGGTAACTTCTGTACAACATCAAAGGTACCCACCACCTGCCCTTCATCGACTTCTTGTTCCCATTCTTCATCGATTTCTCCATCTACCTTCTTTCGCTTTGTGGGCCATCTTTTGTCGTATCCGATATTGTGCGTAAGAAGAAACTAGCAACACAGAAAGTTATAAAGGCTGAGGATCCGAAGGATAAAGGAAAAGGAAAAGAAATCAGGGAAAGTTCCGGGCAAGCCCAGGAAATGCCATCATGGGAAGAGCTAGATCGTAAACTGGCACTTAGTGACCTCATCAGACCTGCCGATGAAAACCTCTTCAATTACCCAGCGGAAGCACAACTCCCAGTTAATCTGGAACCTGCTATCCCAGATCCTATTATCCACCCCCGACCTCTACCAGGAGAGCTAGAAGAATGGTGGACAACTGACTGGCAATTTCAGAACCTCTTAAATATCCCTAACACCTTTTCCCCCAATTTGACCTTGAGCCTGCACTAAACGCACCTATGAGCACATAAAACCTGGCTGAACTCCGCCACTATGGCGAGGAGTTGGTGCATGCAGGAACTAGAATCCGAGAAGTGGGGGAGAGAATATCATGGAAATACGACGAGAGGGAACGTCGTTTCTGAAATGCCAGCTGACAAGGATCGGATGTGGTTGTGTGGCTACTTGTTTAATAATAATAATAATCATAATAATAAAGATAAAAATATAATCATGTAAAACAACCTAAAATAAAACTTTTGTAATATAACATGTGTGTAAAGATGCATACTAATATATATAATATCAACGTCGCAAAGTCGACAATTTGGGCTATACGTGTTGACATGATTATGTGCGATTGTTTTATTGTGTTTGGTTGTTATTTACTTTGTGCTAATAACTTATATATATTAATTATCAGATGGAACCCCCTGTTAATGAACCAGTTAACGAAGTTAACCAATCTGAGCAAAACAATGGAGACCAATTTCTTAATAGGTAGGATATAGAAAATATCGTTGCCCAAGGAATAGCTAATGCTATTCCAGCAATCCTTGCTGCTGCCTGAAATCTAGTTGAACCTCAACCAATTATTCCCAGCAAACGTACTCACGGCGACAATTTCAGTAATAGTGTAAATGGAGGTGACAACATTAATAATAATGATGATGTGATGCAAGCCCCATTTCTTAAGAGAATGAAAGCTGCAACGCCTGGTTGCACTTACAAGGAATTTCTTGCCTGTAAACCAGTTGAATTTGCAGGCAACGAAGGGGCAACTGCAGCACTGCGTTGGTTAGAGAAAACTGAAGCAGTAATTAAAATAAGTAAATGTGCCGAGGAAGACAAGGTCATGTACGCGCCGCATCTTTTTAAAGAAGGGGCACTAGAATGGTGGAATACGGTACTACAAGCCAAGGGAAGCGATGTGGCTTATGCCACGAATTGGGAAGAATTTAAAAGTCTGGTGGAAAGAAAATTTTGTCCCGAATATGAAAAAGAGCAAATGGCAAATAAGTTCCTGAGCCACCGAATCGTGGATGTTGACTGTCGAGGGTATACTTCGAAGTTCTTCGAGTATGCCAGAATTGTGCCCACTCTGGCCTCGCCAGAACCGGTACTTATCTCTCGCTATATTTGGGGTTTAATTAGCGAGATTCGTGATATCGTCAAAGCTGCGAGACCCCGCACAATTGACGATGCAGTAGAATTAGCCAACACCTTGATCGACGGGCTGGTATACACCCGAGAAGAAAATCAGAAGAAGGAAGTGGCCCAAAAGATTACCCAAGGATTTCGTGTGGGTAATAGTAGTAATTTCAAGAAAAAGGGAACCGGGCAATCTTCCACTGCTCCATTTTACGGTACCTGTAAAAGAAAGCATTTTGGAAGATGCAAAGGGTATTGCAATTTCTGCAAAATTCCAGGGCATCAAGAAGAGGATTGCAGGAGGAAGAAATCAACAATCTGCTTCAATTGTGGAGAAGCTGGATATTTTAGACCAGACTGCCCCAAATTGGTCAAACCAGCTGACAACAAAGCCAAACCAGCTGAAGGAACTAATAAGAAAAACGTAAAAGCCTTTCAGCTGACTACCTAAGAAGCAGAACTCATCCCAGATGTAATAGCTGGTACGTTCCTAGTTCACGACGTTTATGCAAAAGTATTATTTGACTCTGGTGCAAACCAAAGTTTTATAAATACTTCATTCTGCCAAGCTCTTAACCTACCCTTAACCAACCTTAGACAAATTTTTACGGTAGAAACCGTAGATGGTAATTCTGTTCACATAGATAAGGTTTTGCCAAAAGGAAAGATAGAACTCTTAGGCCATAAATTTTCTGCAAACCTGTTACCTATGAATTTAGCTGGATTCGATGTGGTATTAGGAATGGAATGGTTAGTAGCCAACCATGCTCGAAACCTCTGTGATAGGAATTCCATAGAAATTCATACACCCACAGGAGAAATAGTGGTGATTACAGGAGATAAGCCACGTAAGCCATTAAAATTCATTTCAGTAATGAAAATGGCCAGTTATTCAAGAAAACAAGAAATATTGTATATGATTTCGGTAATCATCAACACTAAAGGTAAGGAACTTAAGGAAATTCCAGTAGTATCAGAATACTCAGATATATTCCCAGAAGAACTACCTGGATTACCACCTGATTGGGAAGTAGAATTTAGAATTCATCTAATTCCTGGAACTACACCGACAGCCAAGGCACCTTATCGGTTATCACCCACCGAAATGTTAGAACTGAAAAAGCAGTTAGATGAATTACTAAGCAAAGGATTTATACAACCTAGTTCATCCCCGTGGGGAGCTCCAGTATTGTTTGTGAAAAAGAAAGATGGTTCAATGAGAATGTGTATTGATTATAGGGAATTAAATAAGGGTACAATTAAGAATCGATACCCATTACCTAGGATTGATGATCTTTTTGATCAATTGCAAGGAGCTACATATTTTTCTAAGATAGACTTACTCTCCGGATACCATCAGTTGAAAGTACAAGAAGAAGACATACCTAAGACTGCCTTCAGAACTAGGTATGGTCATTACGAGTTTACAATCATGCCCTTTGGATTAACAAATGCTCCTGCAGCATTTATGGACATGATGAATAGGATCTGTAAACCGTATTTGGATAAATTCATAATTGTCTTCATCGACGATATACTCATTTATTCCAAAAGACAAGACGAGCATTGTGAGCACCTACATGCACTCTTAACTTTGTTAAGAAAAGAGAAGCTTTACGCCAAATTCTCGAAGTGTGAATTTTGGCTACAAGAGGTACAATTTTTAGGACACATGGTGGATCACGAAGGTATTCAAGTAGATCCCTCCAAAATAGAAGCGATCACCAAATGGAAGGTCCCACAATCAGCTATGGAAGTTAGAAGTTTTCTAGGATTAGTTGGGTATTATAGAAGCTTCATTAAGTATTTTTCTAAGATAGCTGTGCCATTAACTAAGCTAACATGTAAAACAGTTAAGTTTGAATGGGGATCTAGACAAGAAGAGGCTTTTAAGATTTTAAAGCAAAGGTTAACAAACGCCCCAGTTCTTGCCTTACCAGAAGGGACAGAATATTTTGAAGTTTATTGTGATGCCTCTAAGTTGGGATTAGGATGTGTGTTAATGCAACGCAAAAAGGTAATTACATATGCATCAAGACAATTAAAGAAGCACGAGGAAAATTATACGACACACGACTTAGAATTGGGAGCAATAATTTTTGCCCTTAAAATTTGAAGACACTATCTGTATGGCAGTAAATTTACAGTCTATACAGATCATAAGAGTTTAAGATACATATTTGGGCAAAAGGAATTAAATATGAGGCAAAGAAGATGGATGGAAATTCTAAGTGACTACGACTGTGATATTCAGTATCACGAAGGAAAAGCAAACGTAGTTGCAGATGCCTTAAGTCGTAAGTATCATGAAAAGCAAAAGCGAGTTCGTGCTCTTAGATTAAGTTTACACTTAGATTTAATGGAACAATTGAAAAGCATTCAAGAAACAACAATCAAGGATGATGCTGAAGGAATGAAAGGACGAATAAAGGAATTAGAGCAAGGAAGTGATGGAATTTGGAGATTCCATAAGAAAAGGATTTGGGTACCTAAGCAAGGAGATTTAAGAAATAAAATTTTAGAGGAGGCCCATAAATCTAGATATACCATGCATCCTGGTAATAATAAGATGTACCAAGATTTAAGAAATAATTTCTGGTGGATAGGAATGAAAAAGGACATAGCTAGATATGTATCTAAGTGTCTAACTTGTTCCCAAGTTAAGGCAGAACACCAGAAACCTTCGGGGTTACTCCAACAATTAGAAATGCCTGTTTGGAAATGGGAACTAATCACCATGGATTTTGTTACTAAGTTGCCCAAAACCAGAAAAGGTAACGATGCAAATTGGGTAATTGGGGATCGATTAACCAAATCAGCTCATTTTCTACCCATGAAGGAAACCTTTAGCATGGAAAGGTTAGCAAAGTTATACGTAGACGAGGTAGTATCCTTACATGGAGTCCCACTCTCCATTGTATCGGATAGGGATAGTCGTTTCACTTCCCATTTCTGGACTAGTTTCCAAGAAGCAATGGGAACCCGACTAAATTTAAGTACTGCATACCATTCTCAAACAGACGGACAAAGTGAAAGGACGATCCAAACCCTGGAAGACATGCTCAGGGCATGTGTGATAGATTTTGGAGGAAACTGGGACAACCATTTACCTTTAATTGAATTCTCCTATAACAATAGTTATCATTCAAGCATCGAAGCTGCCTCGTTCGAAGCACTTTATGGACGAAAGTGTAGAACTCCAGTTTGCTGGGCAGAAATAGGAGAAAGCCATTTATCAGGTCCCGAGATCGTGCAAGAAACCACCGACAAGATCACTCAAATCAAGGAAAGACTGAAAACGGCTCGAGATCGCCAGAAGAGTTATGCAGACAATCGACGTAAGCCGTTAGAATTTCAAGTTGGAGACAAGGTACTCTTGAAAGTTTCTCCTTGGAAAGGAGTAGTTCAGTTCGGTAAGAAAGGAAAGCTAACTCCAAGGTACGTAGGACCATTCCCAGTAATCCAGCGAATAGGACCAGTAGCTTATCGCTTACAACTACCAGAAGAGCTAGCCGGGGTACATGACGTATTTCATGTATCCAACCTCAAGAAATGTCTATCTGACGAATCCCTGGTAGTACCTCTTCAAGATATAGAGGTAAATGAGAAGTTAAAATTTGTGGAGAGACCAATGCAGATAGAAGATAGAAAGGTCAAGTTTCTCAAACACAAAAGACTAGTATTGGTCAAAGTCAAGTGGGATTCAAATAGAGGAACGGAGTACACCTGGGAGCTGGAATCAGAGATGAAGCGAAAATATCCCTACTTGTTCCAGTAAATCTCGAGGACGAGATTTTAATAAGGTAGGGAGGATGTAATAACTCTCGCCAAAATTTTTATTTCTTATTTTAATTTGTCCAATAGGAAACCCTAATTGAGACCCCCAAGTAATACTGCATAACCCCTGAAAATTTCAGAACAATTGGAACTAGGATCAGGGCCCCTAAAACTCAGGGGGGGGGGTATTCCCTAATTAGTATTATCTACACAGTTTGTTGTAGAATTTGAATTTCGTCAAACCGCTGACTCAGCTAAACTAGGAATACACGAGGCTACCCTACCCTAGAAGTGCACCCGTCGCGCCACACGACAGGGACTGTTTTTCAGTATTAGTAGCAGGGGTTTGGCACTTGCGTGGCTGCATTGGTTCGACGTTCAAATTCGTTTCGTACACTGAGTTATTCACTTTTTCGTTAAAAAACACACACTAGCACGAAGCTCTGCTGCGACAACAGGGTAATAACTCGATCACTGCTACGATACAATGTCCGATCGATTGAAACCGATCCGATGGATGTTTAAGTGCTGCCCGAATACGGGCTATACTTTATCATTCATCGTGAGGGTTTTGATTTCGTGAGCTTATCATAAATGTTGTATTAAGTTACTGACCTAGTTTCGTATGCATTGTCATTTTAATTAAATCAGGCTTATCAGTAGGCTAAACTCTGCCCAACTAAACTTGCAATGTGAGTCATTCTCTTTTTATCAACAATGTTTTACAATACTCCAATCATTTTCAAAAGTTATAATTACAGGGATTAAGTCGTGGTTATCTTGAATCACTGGCTAGTGGGGTATTGTGCACATTACTAATTTCTCACGGTTAGGTTCATCAACCTAACAGTGATAATCATCACTACTTGGGTGCAGTGTTGTAAAAGTCGCTAGGCGGTCTCTAGTCGGCCGACTGGGGAGTTGGGAGTAATCGGAGTACTCGGAGAGTACTCGGGGAGTACGCGGACATGGTAACTATAAAGAAAATTAATTGTTATATATTATACATATGTTAAAATAAGCATAATTCATGTCAACTGAGTATAATTTAAAATGAAACATGTTTAAAGTTCAAATATTCTGAATACAAGTCCGAGTAGTCCGAGTACAAGGCCGAGTAGGCCGATTTTGACCGATTTTGACTAATTAAAAGTCAACAAACCACGTTGACCGCCTAGACCGACTCTTTCCGACTACGTCCGACTAGGCGCCGAGTTTGACCGAGGCCGACTAATTGAGTCCGCCTAGGAGGAAGTCGCCTCGGAGGGGTTCCGAGGACCGAGTACTCGCCGAGTACTCGGCCTTGGAATCCGACTTTTACAACACTGCTTGGGTGAAATGACCCAATAGTGGTATGACCATCGTCACCAGGGGGTGACACGGCACCAGATAAAAATAAGATAGTAGCCATTGTAATCGCTCTTATGCTGTAATTTATAACTAATGTGTCATTTTGTTTAACCTGAATGACTCGCTAGTATTTCCCCGTTGATAAAATATTTTTAAACATGTTTCAGGTGACCTACTGTGAATCAAGGAAAAGTGCTACGGAGCACTAATAAAGCTTGAAGTGGTGGCTCAGTTAAATAAATAAACATGTTTTGTAAAACAGGGAATTTCCTCGTAAACTTCCTCTATTGTAAATTACGGGGTTTGTCCCAAATTATGAAATAAAATAATTGGGCATTTTCAAGTTTTAAAAGATACTGTTAAACTTCCGCTATCAACTCAAATAATAAATACCACGGGTTTCTGTCCCGCGACTCCTGGACCGGGTCACACCGGGACGGGGGCCGTGACAGAGGTGGACCAAATTTTTTTTCATAAACGTAGATGCGTGTATTATAAACACATTTGTAAAAAAAAATTCAAAAAAAAATGTCGTGTGTGTAATTTTGTTTGTGTTTACGGGTACCGTAAATTTTAAACAAAATTTACGGTACCCGTAAACGCAAACTTGTGGTGCTCAAAACTACACACACGACATTTTTTTTTTTGAATTTTTTTACAAATGTGTTTATAATACACGTATCTACGTTTATGAAAAAAAAATTGGTCCACCTCGCCTCGTACGGTGTAGTTCTCGCGGTTCTTACAACTAGAGGTGGTTTTCATTTTAGCGGTCTCATATATATATATATATAGTGTAAGGTTCAAATAAGAAGAATTTTTTGTAAGAAGAAAAAAGAATAAGTTTCAATCAATAAGAATGTTTCATTTTACATCATTTAATATTTGCATTTAATTTTAATGTAAGGGTATATTTGTAAACTTACATAGATGATTAATTTCTACTCTTCCTTTTCAATAGCTAACTATATTAAATTTGTAATTTATTTTCAAAATATATATTTTTTCAAAAAAAAAAAATAGTTTAGAGTGTAGGACAAATTATTAGGCGTGTAGGATAAATTACGAGTTGTGTAGGATAAATTTACGTATATGTAGGATAATTTTGGAAATGTGTAGGATAACTTTTTATGTGTGTAGCAAACGAAAATTAGTGTAGAGAATAATAGTCTTTATAAATAATTAATTACTTAAAGATTGTAATAAATGAGATGAAAGAATAACTACTTCATATTTTACAATTGTACCCTTTGTTATTTTTCTTCTCAATTAAATTTTCTTCTCAAATGAACCTCGCCCTATATATATATATGTGTGTGTGTGTGTGTATGTGTATTTTAAACAAACCATAAAAACAAGTACTTTATTCTCTTTAATTTAAGTGTATTATAGCTATAGTTTTTTTTAGTTAAAAAATTGATATGTTACGTGACTAACAGTTCAAAAGCCATTTGAGCAATTCATTGAAAAATCCCACAACACTGCATTGCAGTGATATGTTACAAGTACTTTATTCTACAACAATAATGCTACAATCAATATTATACAAACAAGAAAATCACTAGAAACGAGTAACACAATACAAATGGTCACCCCCGTCGTATTGTGTGGAGACACTGCTAGTCAAACATACTTGTGATAATATATTTGTTCATAGATGATTTTACCCTCTGTTAAACATACATGTGACAAAAAAATGTATCATTTTCTTCTACAAAGTTAAAACCCAGCTAACAAAAACAAATGTATCATTTTCCATTACAAAGTTAAACCCCGCTATATGTTGGTAATTTTAGTGATTATCAACATTCGTAGTGGTATTGGATTAACTCGTTGAATAGGCGTTCTCGTTATATATTAATTGAGTTAGGTGATGCAGGAATGGAGTGCTTGGTTGTTATAACGAGTTATTGTATTTAATCGGATTTAGGCCAAATACATTTACTAATTATTGGGCTTAGGCTAATTAACTTATTATTGTTTTGGGCCTAACTAAATAACTAGTAAATTAACTTATTAAATAATTAAAATGTGGCCGATAATTCATATTAGGTGTGAATTTTTGGAAAATCAATTCATTTTGATTTGAGATAAGGTAGTACACAAAATAGGACGACCAATTTTTTTTTTTGAAGAGATACTGTGTTTTGATGTTCTCAAAATTCACAATTCTCTTCTTGAAAAATTGAGTTTAATCCGTTCAAACTTTTAAGCATACCGATCAAATAGTTCGTTATGGTAGTTATCATACGACTCTCAATTTAATCTAAGCAACTTTATTTGATTCACTATGGTCTCATAAATTCCAACCAACAAAGAACGAACTATTTAACATGACTGGTGAATCTGCAAGCGACATGACAAGCAAATGCACGAAGTTGGAGAAATTTGAAGGGCAGGATTTTAGGTGCTGGAGGAAGAAGATGCACTTCTTGTTAACCACACTAAAAGTTGTGTACGTTCTGAGTACACCGATGCCTGAGGAAGGGGAAAACAAAACTCTGGATCAACAGAGAAAGAGAATGAAGTGGGAAAATGATGATTATATATGCAGAGGGCTGAAGAAACGCTAGATAAATGACCGGAATCAAATTATCTAGGGGGTTAGGATCTGCATAAAAAGGGTGGTTTCTCCCTCGTTCGATTTGATTGGACAGGTCTTCTTCTCCGGTGGACACTGCAAAACAGAACACCGTTAGCCTCTTCACGGGGAAAATGGAGGTTTTCTCCGTGACCTGACTCCGGCGTGAGAATAAGTATGTGTTTATGAAGAAGAAGAAGTATTGACGAAGTGTGTGTAACTTGAAGTTCATACCTAAATTATTCTCATATTTATAGCAGAGAGTTTGGGCGGGAAAACTCGTTGATGAAATATTAACGGAAGATGCTCACCCCGTAAGCGGTTATATTTCCTTCCGTTAATCTTCTTAATCCGACGTGAATGCACACGGATCGCCATTTAGATCCACGGCTAGGGAATTGCCACGTGGAAAGTGGGTAAGTGGAGGTTTTCCTCCAATTCCATGCCATCATCGTGATTTCAGGGAGGCCTGAGATGATGACACATGTTCCAGACGGTTATAACCATCTAGTGGTGCACGATTGAGCCTTCTAGAAGGTTATTGCAATAATCCGGTGTGACTCCTTATCGTGTGGCACCAGTTGAGTAAATAATACCCAAGTCTGGGTATTATTAAGCGGAAATGTCTAACTTAGGATTCTCATCCTTTGTTTGTTATGAAGGCGCAAGGATTCATGATTTTCCTTTTATCGCGCAAGTGTTGCTTGTTATCTTTCTCTTAAGTTCTCTCTGTAGGACCAGTTGCGCGGCCGCGCAAGGCCAAAAGAGGGCTAAGAGGTGAGGTCGTGGTATGGTCCCAAGTACTTGATATGAGGTTTTTGGGACCTTACCCCTTCAAGTCCCCCCAGTCTAGTGTTGCTCTTATGCAAATAAGTGGAGCACTGGACTATGTGAGAGAAATGCTTTGGGCGCGAAAGTAGGGAATCTTCGGTGAGAAGATTTACTTTGCTTATTATGGAGATTTTGAAAATCTTTAACTTTGGGTGAGAAAGGTACAGTGAGGACTGTATGACAGGCTGTCACTGTCAGGTGCACATTACTAATCGTGCTTTACACGCGCGCGTGGACTCGCGTTTGTGTCGTTTCCCACTCGCCCCTGTCGCTTGGGTAACTGTGCTATTCCGAAAAAGGTGTTGAGCAGTTACCGAGGCTATTTATGGCGGTGGGTATATAAGTGTTTTGGATTTCTCATTTCCAGTAATCATTACTTTGTTGAAAAAATCCTTCACTTTTCGTCTTCTTTATCTGTTCTTTAGAAAGAATTTGCAAGTTCTTCCTCTTATGTCAACCGGAGATCATCACGAAGATTAAACGGAAGAAATGTCTGTCGAACTTCCACCGTTGAAGTGGTCCAGGGCAACCTTCGATGGATTGGTTCGGAACCTCCGATTTCCGGAGAACTGGGGTGCCCGATACCCTGAGGAGGGTCAGACGGCGGCAGATGCTCCGGCTGGGTATATCACCCTGTTTTGGGATTTCTTTTGTGAAGGCAACTTCGTCTGCCTGTAACGAAATTTTTTCTTGAAATTCTTGGGTATTACAAGTTTTATCTCTCCCAGATGCACCCGATTGGTATGGTTAGGGTTCGGCATTTTGAGTTCGTGTGTCGTACGATGCATATTGAGTCGACAGTTTCTCGATTCCGAGTTTTTCACCAAATGCACTGTACCCAAGGGTTTTATTCTTTTGTTTAGAGAGCGTCGGCGAAGAAAATTTTGTTGCAACCCCCAAAATCCTTCCATGATTGGAAGCATAAATTTTTCTTTATCAAGGCTGGCGTCGTTCCGATGGGGATGATATTTTGGGGAAAGGAAGATGTCCCCACCGAAACTATTCAGACCCCTGTTGACGAAAATTGGTATCAGGATCTGAAAGACGTTCTAAACATTGCTTTACCGGAGAAAGCCCTTGTTGGAGCCGGTATGAGTTTGAACTGGAGGATGGAACGAGAAGAGAAACCGGTGTACATGGAGGATGACAAGAGTAAGAATTTTGCCTTGTTTTTTTTTTCTTTCTCTTCGTTCTTCTCTCCCCCTTTTTTTTGAAATTTATCTTTACTTCTCCTTCTTTGCAGTTGTCTCCCTGTACGTTGTTGCATTTGAGAGAGAAGGTGGAAAGATGTCTACGATTGCAAAAAGACCAGATGAGGAACTGTGGTATTACCGCATTGTGAAGAATTTTGTTCTTCCACGAGATGCTGATTTGTTTGCGCAGTCTGCTGCTGGTGCTGGTAAGTTTTTCTCATATTGTTTATTGTTTGCTTCTTTTGCGCGCCTGAAAAAGTTTTGTTCTGCGCTTTAGTAGGTGAATTGTCTGTTGGTGCACTTACTGTCTGTTAACTTCGTCTTAATCGAGTCTTATGTCTAGATAGGATGTACGAACACACAGTGGGTTAGAATTTAGGGTTTTATATGTTATTATAGGTGAGTTTGCTAGAAATGACAACATGTCATGTTCAAGCGAAACCAACAACATGCTAGTTCGCTTGAACAGACATGTGTCACTGATGCGTGTGAAGTGTTATATATATTAGGTGTATATTTTAAGCCCCTTTAACACTTTTTAGTCAAGTTTTAAATTTATAAAACACGATATTTACTAACACTAAACACACATATGGGCAAGTGCACCCATCGTGAGCGTAGTATAGTGTTGGTAAGATACCGAGGTCGTCCAAGGACACAAGAGCTTTTAGTACCGGTTTATCCTCAACGTCTAATCAAATCAAAAAGTTTAGAAAAATATTTTAAACTAAAAAATAAAAACTAACTAAAATGCTGAAAAATAAAAATAAAAAGAAAAACAGATAGACAAGATGAATCACTTGGTTCCGACTCGTGTATAGTGTAACCTTTGATTATTTCCGTACTTTTGCACTTATTTAAGAGATTATCTTAGTTATTGTAGTAGGCACCTCTTTTGAAGGTGACGTTACCCTCAACCCAGTAGTTTGAGTCAGCAAGGATACAATCCTAAAGGGTCGGATTATTGAAAGATAATGAATTAAGTTATTAATGCAATATTATGGTAGGCCCCTCTTTTGGAGGTGACGTTACCCTCGACTAAGTAGTCTGAGTCAGCTGGGATACAGTCCTAAATAGCCGGGTTATAGTATTAATAGTAGTCAACTTATGAGGGGATCAAAGAGTTTGGACCCCCGCCATCCAATACCGTTAAGCATTGAAGGAGGTCCTACTAAATTTGACCCACGTCCATTGCAGGACCTTTAAACACTGAACAATGGCAAGACTCTTACCAAACCGTTCCCTTAACCCCCAACCAGGTAGCCAACATACCTCCATATAGACCGTGGAGATATGAATGGTGAAAATATTTTATTTTATATAGACAGTAAAATAATGCCAAGACACCACGGACAAACGATAAGGAAGAATCACCTTCAACATAAGAAACTAGTTATTAAAGTTATTAATACAAAACCAAATAAAAAGTGCGAAAAGATTAGAAATAAAAAGTATTACACTAGACACTTGTCTTCACCAAGTGATGTAAGAGACTTAGGCAAACATGGCCTTGATTGTCAAGAACTCTTACGATCAATCTTGGATCCCGAGACGACTCACACACTCTATGATGGACAATGGATGATGGTGGTGGATGATGGTGTTATGGTGGTGGTGGGTGGTGGTGGGTGATGGGTGAAGTGTGAGAGAGGTGGTGTGCCAAGGGATGGTTTGAGCTTGAGCCAAGCACTCCTATTTATAGGCTGAACAGAAGCTCGGGCACGGCCCCGTGTCCACATCCTTCTCTTTCTTCATTTAATGCAGCTTGTCTTATTAGTTGACAACGCCCCCGTGTCCGCTGAGCACGACCCCGTGTGTAGAAGAATCTTTGTACTATGAAGATTTGCCTAGATTGTGCGAATCTTATAGTTGACCACGGCCCCGTGTCCGCTGAGCACGGCCCCGTGGTAGGCAATAGAAGCTTCTACTACTTTGTCTTTTCTGCTGACACTTGGGCACGCCCCCGTGCTGGCTGAGCACGGGGCGTGTTCAGTCTTCTGTCCTTGTGTTTTGCTTGGGAAGATGCTGTCGTGGGGTCGGGCATGTCACGTCTTGTTCCTTTTCTTGTATTTATGTTAGATTTTGATGTCTTTTTGCTTCTTTTGTTAATTTGAGCTCATTTAATCCTGAAAATACAAAAGGAAGACAAAAGCACACTTTTTCCAACATTAGTACTAAAAAAGGGTTAGTTTTATGCCACAATTGATGTAATTTATATGTTGCATTTTGCACACATCAAATACCCCCACACTTGAATCTTTGCTTGTCCTCAAGCAAAACTCTTTATAACGTGGCTTTACACTCCCAAAAGGAATGGGTAGAGAAGAAGGTTTTTGGGCTTGTCATAGAGTGTCGGGATTTTCAAGATTCTTTATTAAGTTTTATTTTTATTTATTTACAATCCTATTCGTCATGATTTATTTAAAACTTTTCATAAGATAAATTACTTATTAGGACATAACATGCCTCTTTAAAATTCTATTTATATACAAGTTCACATACCTCACGTGGATCACTCAACACTCGGCCGAAAATGTATTTTTGTGGATCACTCGAGAGCGGCATGGAACTTACTCCTACCATAGGCTTGCCAAGCAATCAATCCTCCTCCTTTTTATCTTATATACCTTTGTAAATATCAAGAGGACTTTGTGGGTGAAGGGTTAGGCTTGGGTTAAAGGTAGGTGGTTGGGTTAGTGGTTAGTGGTTAGTAGAAAAAGGGCGAAAAGCGTAACAAGCGTCGGTTTTCGTAAGACTTTTTATTTTTGTAACTTTTATTTTGATGAAGCTATTATTCAAACAAAGTTATTTTTGATGGACTTGTTTGTTTATTTTCTTTTGCTTCATCTTCAACACACATATAATTTTTTTTTTTTGAAAAGTCATACGAAAAACCGAGCTAGTTACTAAAACAAAGGGTTGAAAATGAAAAAGGTTTTGGTGGGTAAAAGGGTGTTTGGTTTGGGTTATGAAATGAAAAGGTTTAGGCTCAAAGGGGCTAACTAGGGGGATTTTGGGTAGGTGGTAAAAAAAAAGAAAAATAAAGGTGTAGAAATAAAAAGGGTTAGTCCTAATGCCTCTGTCATTTACTTACTCGGGTTTAAGTTGGTAAGGACTGGGAATATATCGTCATGGCAAGTTCTAGAGTCGTAAGAACCAAGCGGCTATTCACACAAGAAACGAAAAATGAGCATTTAGTCTAATGATATGTAATTGTATGCTCAATAAAGGCTCAAAACTCACTTTTGTGGGAATGGGTTTTTTATGTGGTCAAGTATATAATCAAATTTTAACTAAGTTTGTCATGCCTTTTCATAATTTTCTTATGTTGGTTCTTTTTATCACGACGCTATCGGTTGTAAATTCGTAAAAATATAACCTTTTTAGAACTTGAAATTCCCGAGTTAAACCTAGACAAGTAAAAAAAATGAAAAATTTTTGAAAAAAATTTGGGGTGATTAGCGGTTCCAATAGAGTTTTGTGTAAGGCTTGTATTTAGGACTTGCAAGATTCAAGGTTTTAGCATCCCCCCCACACTTAAATTACACATTGTCCTCAATGTGTCCCAAAAATAAGTTTTTAGGTTGATTGAATGTGTAAAAGGTGTGAAAAAGCAAAAATTTTATGTTACTGGTTACCTGGGCACGACCCCGTGTTGAGTGGACACGACCCCGTGCTCAGGTGCCAGTAACGAAAACTTACAGAAGGTGAACACGGGGGCGTGTTGGTTGAACACGACCCCGTGTCTGTCAAGGTCTGCAGAATTAAAACAAACAGCAGGTTCAGGGGAGTGGGTACGGGGGCGTGTCGGCTGGACACGGCCCCGTGTGGACAATCTGCAAGGTTGAAAAACAGGTTTCTTTCTTCGATTTTCCTGTCCCGGCTTTAGTAGTACTAATGCTTAGTACTCTAAGCCTCGTATGTACCTGCTTAATCAATAAACACTATACCACACCATAGCAAACATTCTAATTTTTACCAAGTTCAACATCCATGTCAAAGTTAAAAGAAAAATAAATGCAGAAAATAAAAGAAGTTAGGGAAAATAAATTGTTCAACACTTGGCACGCAGGCCTCAAATTGTTCAAGATTAGAAAAGGTTAACCTGGGGAATCACCAACCAACCGCTTCTTCCTCCGCTCCTCCCGCCTAATCCATGTCCTCATCATCATCATCATCATCGTCATCCCCTCCATGGCCCGCAATGTGGTCCCGAATATATCCAATATCATCTTGGATATCAGATATGTTTCTCTCGATAGCTCCAACCCGGTGGTACGTGTTGCTCGCCATGTTGTAGGTGTTCCTTGTGCACATAAGGTTTTCCTGCAACAAATCATGCAAACTTTGGAAATTAGGAAAACCGCCTCCTGAGGAGGATTGGCCCGGATCACCTTGGGGTTGGTACTGATACTGATGATGTTGTGGAGCGTGAAGGACAAGTGCCTCTTGCGGGTTCCATGCATGACCTTGCATCCTTTGAAAGCTTACCGTCCCGTCTTCCGCCTCATAAATTAGGTTCATTGAGCGGCAGATGTGTATATCTACCCTACCCGACCATGGGCTCCTTTCAAATGACCTAGGTATGCTGGTGAAGTGCCTGAAGAGACGGTACACCCATCCCCCAAAGAAGATAGGGGTTGGTGCACTTGCAAGGCGGTTATGATGCATGTTTCGGAGCATGAGGAACGGAACATCGAGCGGCCTGCGGTTATGGATACAGTGGAGGACAACAAGATCTCTTAAACCAACGACGCCGCCGCTATCATGCCTTTGACTAAGAGAGTAGCCGAGGAGCCTATGGATGTATCGGTATAGCGGGTCCCTCAACTTCATGCTCTCCGTGCTGCTCGGATTGTAGTACCCTTCACCAATCTGAGCCCACGCGGCTTGGCGATCGTTTTCGTTTATTTCTCACATCCCTCCGGTATTTTCCTCGTTTCCCGCATCCTCTTCAGCATACAACCCGACGATCGACCCAAATTGTGCCATAGAGATCGAATACCTAGTTCCGCCGCATCGGAATGCTACCCCATCATTGTCGAATGGGTCGCACCTTGAGTTGAATGTGAAGGTGCTATAGAATTCCAAAGTGCATTCGTGGACAGAACGGTGTCGAGTTGTTAAAGCGACTCTTAGTGGTCCCGTGACAATGTTGTTGAAACGGTCGATTTGATTCACCATAGTTAACAGTTCCGTGCATGCTTGCCTCGGGTATTCCTCCGGCCTTGTTTGAAGTATCTCGTATCTAGCCCTAGCATCGAGCTCATTGGCGTTAAATCTTGTGAACTTCCTAGCCATCTGAAAGAATACACCAAAAGTTAGCACGAAACAGAAGTATTTTCGGACAAAACTGCAAACAGTGGGCTGGACACGACCCCGTGTTCAGCGGACACAGCCCCGTGTCCAGGCGTCTGTTACACAAAAATTCCATATTTCGACCTGGTTTCGAAAACTTGCAAAATTTTGGTCCAATAGGTGCGGTTTCCCCCGAAAATGAAACCCTAAGTGCCGTTTTTCCCAAAATAACTCGTTTACCCATTCAATTTTATCTTTTTCGGTTCAAGAACAAGGGTTTGGGGTTTTTGTGAGAAATCGGGCGAATCTATGAACAATACAAGTGTATTTACTTCCCTTAACACTAATCTAACTAAATCCAAACAGATCTAAACAAAAATTTGAGGTTTGATCCGGATGAACTCCAAGAACCCTAGATTTTCCCCAAATTTTTGGTGTTTTAACTACATGCAAGTAACTAATCTAACTAATAAAAGTGATAGAATCATACCTTGATGTTGTTAGAGTGATAGGAGACGTCGAAAATCTGTGAAAAATCGCCTGGAACCAGAGCTTTTTCGGGGAAACGGGGCGTGTGGAATGTTGTAACTGTTGTGGAAAAAGGGATATATCCCGACTGCAGCGCGGACACGACCCCGTGTCCAGCGGACACGGCCCCGTGCCGAGCAAAGTTTTTGAATTTTTTTTTTCAGTGCTCGTGTGAGTGCCCTTGTTTCCCATAAACTTTGGTTAGAAAACTTACCGCTTTAGACATTGTCCCGATCGTTCGTAACTTACCAGGTAAGATGATGGTTTCATTCTTCGATCGTTTGAAGCGAGATCTCCTCCTCTTCATCCTCAATGAATCCTTGATAGAGTTTCAGCCGTTGGCCATTGAATTTGAATGGAGGCCCATTTCGAGATTTAATTTCTACTGCACCGTGTGGGAAAATATGGGTGATGGAAAAAGGTCCTGACCACCTAGACTTTAATTTACCAGGAAACAATCGAAGCCATGAATTAAACAAAAGAACTAGATCTCCTACTCGAAATTCATTAGGTTTAATATGTTTGTCATGCAAATTTTTCATTCTTTCCTTATAAATTTCGGAGTTTGAGTATGCATAATTCCTAAGTTCGTCTAATTCATTTAATTGACAAAATCGATTTTTACCAGCAAATTCTAAATCTAAGTTTACATTTTTAATTGCCCAGTAGGCTTTGTGTGCAATTTCTACTGGCAAGTGACAACTTTTTCCATAGACTAGCTTATATGGGGTTGTACCTATTGTTGTTTTATAAGCAGTTCGAAAAGCCCATAAAGCATCATCTAATTTATCTGCCCATTCCTTTTTATTTAACCCTACGGTTTTTTCAAGTATTCGTTTTAAACCTCTATTAGTCACTTCGGCTTGTCCGTTTGTTTGAGGGTGATATGCTGTTGAGACCCGGTGATAGACCCCATATCTTGTTAAAAAAATTTCAATTTGATGGTTGCAAAAATGGGTACCTCTATCACTTATTAATGCTTTAGGTGTGCCAAAACGAGAGAATAATTTCTTCAAAAATCTTACCACGACTCTTCCATCATTCGTTGGAAGTGCCTCGGCCTCGGCCCATTTAGATAAGTAGTCTACTGCCACAAGTATATATTTGTTTCCTTTCGATTGTGGGAAAGGTCCCATAAAGTCGAGTCCCCACACATCAAAAATTTCACAAACAAGAATGCCATTTTGTGGCATTTCGGTTTTGGAAGAAATATTACCTGTTCTTTGGCAAGCATCACATGTCTTGATAAGACTTTGGGCGTCTTTGTAAATGGTTGGCCAATAAAATCCTGAATCAAATATCCTTCGTGCGGTACTAGCGGCACCATGATGCCCTCCGTATGGACCTTCATGACAATGGCGGAGAATTCTTCGTGCTTCGCTACCATGTACGCATCGTCGGACGAGTTGGTCGGCACACATTTTGAAAAGATATGGATCTTCCCAAAAATAGTGTTTCACATTGGCAAAGAATTTTTTTCTTTGATGATGTGGCCAACCTTTTGCGACTATACCGCTAGCTAGGTAGTTAGCATAGTCGGCGTACCATGGTTCTTCCTTATATTCCACCATTTCCAGGGACTCAGTTGGAAATTTTTCGTTGATTTGCTCGTCCCTGGTTGCCTCCAAAGCTGGGTCTTCTAAGCGCGAAAGATGATCTGCTGCGGTATTTTCTGCTCCTCTTTTGTCTTTGATTTCAATGTCAAATTCTTGGAGGAGTAGAATCCACCGAATCAAACGTGGTTTTGCATCCTGCTTTTTGAAGAGATATCGAATGGCAGCATGATCTGTATAGACTATAGTTTTAGAAAGAACAAGATAAGAACGAAATTTATCAAAAGAAAATACCACAGCTAGTAATTCTTTTTCAGTTGTTGTGTAATTTTCTTGTGCATCATTTAGTGTTTTACTAGCATAATAAATTGGGTGGAAATGCTTTTCTTTTCTTTGTCCCAAGACAGCTCCAACTGCAAAGTCACTAGCATCACACATGATTTCGAAAGGAAATTTCCAATCAGGCGCTATCATGATAGGTGCATTGACTAACATTTCCTTTAAGGTTAGAAATGCTTGATTGCAATCCTTGTCAAAGATGAAAGGGGCATCTTTTTCAAGTAATTTTGTTAGAGGCCTTGAGATTTTAGAAAAGTCTTTGATAAACCGCCTATAAAATCCGGCATGCCCTAGGAAACTTCTGATAGCTCTTATGGAGGATGGAGGTGGTAATCTAGAAATGGTATCTATTTTGGCTCGATCCACCTCCATTCCTTCGCTTGAGATCTTGTGACCGAGTACTATTCCCTCCGTTACCATGAAATGGCATTTTTCCAATTAAGGGCGAGGTTAGTTTCCTCACATCGGGATAGCATTCGTTCAAGGTTATCGAGGCATTGGTCATATGAATCCCCAAAGATAGAAAAGTCGTCCATAAAGACTTCCATTGTCTTTTCTATCATGTCGTGGAAAATGGCCACCATGCAACGTTGGAATGTTACGGGGGCATTACATAGACCGAACAGCATGCGTCGATAAGCAAAAGTTCCATAGGGATATGTGAAAGTTGTCTTTTCTTGGTCTTCGGGTGCTATCGGGATTTGAAAGTAACCTGAAAAACCATCCTAGAAATAATAAAATTTATGACCGGATAATCTTTCTAACATTTGATCAATGAAGGGTAAAGGAAAGTGATCTTTTCTTGTAGCTTCATTTAATCGTCTATAATCTATACATACTCTCCATCCTGTGACGGTTCTCGTGGGTATTAATTCATTTTTTTCGTTAGTTATCACCGTCATACCTCCTTTCTTTGGAACTACTTGAACGGGACTCACCCAAGGACTATCGGAGATAGGATAGATAAGTCCGGCGTCAAGTAATTTGATGACCTCGTTTTTAACCACTTCTTGAACATTTGGATTTACTCGACGTTGTGGTTGTATTACCGATTTGTAGTCATCATTCATTAAAATTTTGTGTGTGCACATGGAAGGACTAATTCCTTTTATGTCTACAAGTTTCCAAGCTATTGCGTTTTTATGTTTTTTCAAAAGACTAATTAATTTTTCTTTTTCTGAGCTATCTAATTTAGACGAAATAATTACAGGTAAATTACCATCTTTGTCTAGAAAAGCATATTCCAAACCTTTTGGAAGTTCTTTGAGCTCAAGTGGTGGGTCTTTAGGAGACTTCTTATTTGGTTGCTCATTTCGATCAAGAACTTTAAAAGTTTGTTCTATGGCGACCTCTTCTTCAACAAAGTGGTCAATCTCTTCACTTGTATCAGGTGGTTCATCTTCATCTTCAATTAGGGGGTCATTATTACCGAAAGGATATTTCATTGACCGTTTGAGATCGACACTTCTTTTAAATGCCCCTAATTGAAGAGGTAGATTGTTGAACTTCCGTTTTTCAAGGCTTCGTGAGTTTTTACAAATGGTCGTCCCAACATTAAAGGAGCGTCATCGAGGATGACAAAGTCGGTCGGGATTACCATTTGATTTGTTTGAACCAATACATTCTCAACTACACCGATTGATTTTATTACTTTCCGATTGGATAGAAAAATGGGTATTTGAAGTGGAGAAAAATCACTGATACTTAATTTTTCGAAAATGTAGTTAGGCATTATGTTAACACAAAGATCTTTATCAATTGTGACATTACTAATAAATGAATTTTGAAAGAAACATGGAACCGGTGTAATGTTAATTTCAAATGGGTCTTCTTTTATTAGCGAGGTTTGATCATTAGTTAACTTAACACTTACCGTTTCGTAAATTTTAGTGTTAGTGTTTAACTCTTTTAAAAACTTAGCATGAGTGGGTACTAAACAATGATTTTCAAAAGAAGGTGACAAGAGATTAATTTCTTCAAAATTAGACTCTTCTTGAATTTTAACGTTGTCGGACTCACCTTTTTCGTTGTTTAACTCATGTGTCGGTTTTTCACTTATTTGTTCTTCCATTTTTACACTTTCAGTTATCTCTTCCTTTTTTAATTCTTCTCTTGCGCGGGACTCCTCTTCCCTTGCGCGAGATTCTTTTATACAGCGATCGATAACTCTAATGTGTTCTAATATCCTATCGGTCACTTCGGTTATAGCAAAAGAATCGGGATTTTCAAAGCTTGAATCCGGTTGTTCGATCCTTTGTTCCTCATAATACCCATATGAAGTAGATGGTTCACACCATTGTTCTTCATTGTAAGTATATGATGGATAAGGGTCGTAATTTTGTTCTTCATAATACTCATATGAGGTGGGTTGTTCACGCCATGGTTCCTCATAATAAGCATACGAAGGTGGTGGCTCATATCTTGGTTCCTCAAAGTATGAGTATGAAGGCTCATACCTTGGTTCATCAAAATATGAGTATGAGGGAGGAGGTTCATACCTTTGGTCTTCATATGATGTGTATGAAGTTGATGGCTCGTACCTGGGCTCCTCATAGTAGGTGTATGAATTGGATGGTTGATATGAGTGACTATTTTGAACCGAGTGTGGGTTACGACAATTAGTGCAATAATTACTCCTATAATCATCCTCCTCATAGGTGTAGTTGTAACCTCCTGAGTATTGATCCATAAGAATCACTCAGCAGACCACAACTAAGTCTCGAGATCAGAAAACAAAAATAAAAACGGAAACAGAGGCTGGACACGGCCCCGTGTTCAGTGGACACGGCCCCGTGTACAGAATCTGTATCTGGGCGTTTTAATTAAATTTACTGATTTCGTTGAGCACGGGGCGTGTTCAGTGAACGCGGCCCGTGTTCAAGTTACTGTTACTGGGTGTTTTTATGAAAATGTGCAGCACGGCCCCGTGTTCAGTGAACACGGCCCCGTGTACAGGTTACTGTAAATGCAAATCTAAACTAAAATGCAGAAAAAAATGCGCGCGTTTAAAAAGGTTTTGAAAAACTGATTAGGCCGTCGATTTTAAGCTTTCTTAAAATCCTTGTGTCCCCGGCAACGGCGCCAAAAACTTGATGCGTGTGAAGTGTTATATATATTAGGTGTATATTTTAAGCCCCTTTAACACTTTTTAGTCAAGTTTTAAATTTATAAAACACGATATTTACTAACACTAAACACACATATGGGCAAGTGCACCCATCGTGAGCGTAGTATAGTGTTGGTAAGATACCAAGGTCGTCCAAGGACACAAGAGCTTTTAGTACCGGTTTATCCTCAACGTCTAATCAAATCAAAAAGTTTAGAAAAATGTTTTAAACTAAAAAATAAAAACTAACTAAAATGCTGAAAAATAAAAAGAAAAACAGATAGACAAGATGAATCACTTGGTTCCGACTCGTGTATAGTGTAACCTTTGATTATTTCCGTACTTTTGCACTTATTTAAGAGATTATCTTAGTTATTGTAGTAGGCCCCTCTTTTGAAGGTGACGTTACCTTCAACCCAGTAGTTTGAGTCAGCAAGGATACAATCCTAAAGGGTCGGATTATTGAAAGATAATGAATTAAGTTATTAATGCAATATTATGGTAGGCCCCTCTTTTGGAGGTGACGTTACCCTCGACTAAGTAGTCTGAGTCAGCAGGGATACAGTCCTAAATAGCCGGGTTATAGTATTAATAGTAGTTAACTTATGAGGGGATCAAAGAGTTTGGACCCCCGCCATCCAATACCGTTAAGCATTGAAGGAGGTCCTACTAAATTTGACCCAGGTCCATTGCAGGACCTCTAAACGCTGAACAATGGCAAGACTCTTACCAAACCGTTCCCTTAACCCCCGACCAGGTAGCCAACATACCTCCATATAGACCGTGGAGATATGAATGGTGA
The DNA here is from genome assembly GCA_030545235.1 of Helianthus tuberosus. Taxonomy (NCBI): domain Eukaryota; kingdom Viridiplantae; phylum Streptophyta; class Magnoliopsida; order Asterales; family Asteraceae; genus Helianthus; species Helianthus tuberosus. Next base: position 58,216,734 of record CM060406.1, read on the forward strand.
AAATCTTTTATTTTATATAGACAGTAAAATAATGCCAAGACACCACGGACAAACGATAAGGAAGAATCACCTTCAACATAAGAAACTAGTTATTAAAGTCATTAATACAAAACCAAATAAAAAGTGCGAAAAGATTAGAAATAAAAAGTATTACACTAGACACTTGTCTTCACCAAGTGATGTAAGAGACTTAGGCAAACATGGCCTTGATTGTCAAGAACTCTTACGATCAATCTTGGATCCCGAGATGACTCACACACTCTATGATGGACAATGGATGATGGTGGTGGATGATGGTGTTATGGTGGTGGTGGGTGAAGTGTGAGAGAGGTGGTGTGCCAAGGGATGGTTTGAGCTTGAGCCAAGCACTCCTATTTATAGGCTGAACAGAAGCTCGGGCACGGCCCCGTGTCCACATCCTTCTCTTTCTTCATTTAATGCAGCTTGTCTTATTAGTTGACCACGCCCCCGTGTCTGCTGAGCACGACCCCGTGTGCAGAAGAATCTTTGTACTATGAAGATTTGCCTAGATTGTGCGAATCTTATAGTTGACCACGGCCCCGTGTCCGCTGAGCACGGCCCCGTGGTGGGCAATAGAAGCTTCTACTACTTTGTCTTTTCTGCTGACACTTGGGCACGCCCCCGTGCTGGCTGAGCACGGGGCGTGTTCAGTCTTCTGTCCTTTTGTTTTGCTTGGGAAGATGCTGTCGTGGGGTCGGGCATGTCACGTCTTGTTCCTTTTCTTGTATTTATGTTAGATTTTGATGTATTTTTGCTTCTTTTGTTAATTTGAGCTCATTTAATCCTGAAAATACAAAAGGAAGACAAAAACACACTTTTTCCAACATTAGTACTAAAAAAGGGTTAGTTTTATGCCACAATTGATGTAATTTATATGTTGCATTTTGCACACATTAGTCACATTCAAGCGAAATCCCGTAGGCTATAAATAGGTGTTGTGTCGTATCATTTGAAGCGAACTGGACAGAGGTCATTGTGTGTGAGTCGAGGTGCTGCCGGATTTTCATCAGAAATCATTGTAAAGACTCAGAAATCAGTAATAGAGAAGAAAGTTAAAAGGAACAAGCTGTGTGACGTTGTTTACTTTGATTCTGCCTTAGTAAATGATGATGAACTGCCTTTACTGACTGTTTAGGGTCACGAAACCGATCCAACAAGTGGTATCAGAGCTCAGGACGAGGAGTTCATACCATTGCAGCTTGAAATCATCGGATTCTCATATTTCTACTCATTCTTTTCTGATTCGGACATAGTTTTACGGTTGAAATGGCCTGAAATTCTCACATAACAAGCGAAATACATTGTTCACTAATCCCTGAGTGAATTGGACTTAAAATCGATCGAATTCATATAAAAACTTGACATTTCGCTTGAAAACCTGTTCGAAAAAGCTGACATCATCAGATCTCGCTTGAAACTTTTCAAGCGAAACCCTATAAAATCCTTATTTCGCTTGAATATTACTGCTGTTTTCGCTTGAAAAGTATATATAATCAGGTTTCGCTTGAAAATGATAAGTCATTTCGCTTGAAGTATACATATTTGTCTGAGTTCGCTTGAGTGGAGTTTCGCTTGAGTTTGATTTACTATCTCGCTTGAAAACTCTTGAAGCTATTTCGCTTCAAACTGATTTCGCTTGAAATTTCTGATTTTCAAAATTTAAAATTTTTCTAAGTGTTTGCTGATTTTTTCAGGTACGTACATGATGGATGATCTATTCATGAATCCGTTTAGCGATATGTATGCAATTGCTGGAAATTCTGGAGATGATACTTTGCCGAGCAACACCAATGAGAACACGCCGAATACGAAGAAAAGTTTATCGGATGCTCTAAGTGTTGAAAGTGCTTTCGGAACTTATAACAAACCCCCGAAGTTGATGGCTATCGAAGAATATAGTCGGTGGGCCAAGAAGTTTGAAGATTGGTTGATGGCCTTTGCGTATCATAGCTGGAAGAGTCTAAAGAATGGATATATTGATGGAGGCAAAACTGGTGAAAGCTTGACAACATCTGAAGAAATAGAATCGTTTGTTGCTGAGCAAAAATGCATCGCACTGCTGTTTCAGTCTGTTCGAGAAGTTATAATATCTTTGATCGAGTACAAAGGTTCAAAAGATCTTTGGGAAAAATTGAAAGCTAAATGTTTGGGAAGTGCAGAAATAGTGAAAAAAAAAAAAAGAAACTGCTTAGAAAAGAATTTGATTTATTTGGTTGTTTAAAGAATGAATCAGTTTGTAAAATGATTGAGAGGTTTGGGCACCTAAAGCTGGAACTGGCGAGACATGAAATTTTCTATTCTCAAGACGAACTGGTCGACAAATTGTTTGATTCATTGCCAGATGAGATGGATTGGCAATACTATGCCTTGATGCTGAAGAATACTATCAAGTCGCCAGAAGTGTTGACTGTAGATTTGCTGATTGAAAGACTAGAGAGTCACGAGCTGGAGTTAAGGAAAACACACAAAGTCAATCACTCGTCTTATCAGCAGAACTTGGATTTGTATTATCCAAAAAGCATGATGCCAAAGAATACATCTCCCAAGACAGCTTTTTCTGCTGAGAATTCCAACATTTCAAACAAAGAAAGTCAAAGCAGTGGATTTCACAGTGGTTCTTCGTCACATTCAAGTCAATCAGATGCAAAGAATCTATTTCAATGCAACATCGCTGTAGACTTAAAGAACACTCAAAACTTCAGCGAGGAGTCGGCAAAGCAACAGATGGTTTTCTTACCATCTGTGCTAGAATCATATGAAATCCTTGTAGCAGGGAAGATTGGTAACACCAACCTGACAAAAGAAGATTACGATCAGATAGATCCTGAGGAGATGGAATTGATCGACATAAGGTGGTGTATGGCCAGTGCAGTTCGTCGGGCACAACGTTTCATGGAGATAACAGGAAGGAAGTCTATTGGTGGACCATCTACCAAGTTAGGCTTTGACTAGTCTAAAGTGACATGCTTTAAGTGTAAACAGAAAGGTCACTTTAAGCGTGAATGTTGGAATGCGTATGCTGATGAGTCTGAAAACCCGTTCAGAGAAGATTACTACAAGAAAGCGATTTATCATCAGAATAAATCGGAGCCGCCAAGAATGAAGCAGCTTGAGGATAACAAAGAAAAGTCTAGAGCTCTTGCTGTAATTCACGACGATGAAGGTTTTGACTGGAGCGAGTTGTTACCTGAGGAGGATGCGGTTGGATATCCATTCATGGCAAAATCTGAACCTGTTCCTTGGAAAGACACCAGACCTGAAGAACAGAGGTATGCTTACAGGAAGATGATAGCTCAATAAAGAATGATCAGAATATCTGGTATCTATCTTGAAGCAAAAAGAGCGAGGAGATGGGATCCAGACAGAGAATGTTATCTTGACCCCGAGGGAAACATTGCTATTGACCATAACACTCTTGATATGGAAACCATAATCAAAGAAATGAAAGATGAAGATGATTATTGGCAAAGAAAATGGTGGGGAAGCGGAGAAGAGAAAGAAGAGAAAGTAGAGAAGCCAAAGAAGGTTGACAATGGAATCATTGACACGACTCAAGAGTTGAATGCTGAAAACATGGGAAAGATGGCTGACAAGGTGTTGGCTGCTAAGGCACTTGAGGTAGACTCTAAATCCGTCTCTGAGTCTAAAAGCCAGGTCAGTTCAAACGCATCAACGGATGAGTCAGGTAAGAAAGTCAATGGTGATGTTGACTACAAAAATTGCATCAAAGAATGCAAAGTTTGTAGTACAGTCACTTATCTCAACGGTAAGAAGGTTGATGATCTGACTGCTAGAGTCAGAAGTGTTGAGGATCAAATCCTTAATCGTGATAAAATGGTGAAAGCTTCAACTGACAGAATAAAAGAATTAACAAACAAAATTGAAAATGATAAAATTGACCAATAAAAGGTTAGGAAAGAAAATGAGAGGTTAGTTCTTGAAAATCGTCAGACTACTGAAAAATTTGAGAAGCTTAAAAGCACGGTTAAAGATAATGATGATAGAAACGGTAAAACATATAAAGAAAATTATCACTTGCAAAGTGTTTTGAGGGTTAAAGAAGAATTAATCAAAAAACAATTGGATGAGATTGCTAAATTGAAACTTCAGTTTGAAGAAGCTAAGATTGAGAATGAGCGTATCAATTTGAAATTGAACAGTTACAACTCTGCAAGCTTTGTTTTGCAACATATTGTTCCCAAACCCACCGGGAAAAACAAAGCAGGCGAAGATGTATACTGTGATGGAACTGGGGTCGGGTTTCATCAAGTTCCACCACCAGTTCTAGACAATTATTCGAAAAAGCAATCTGGGTTGGTTAATCTTGAAGATGAAAATGAAGTGAAACTTCCTGATTCAATTGATGTGACATTTTCTTCATCATCTGATGATAGTGTTCAGACAGAGGTTGTTAAAAGCACAGCTGAAAGTGTTTTGATGTATGATAGTGATTCAGCTAAGGATGAAGAATGTTTTCTGGACAAATACATTCTGAAACAAAAGTTCAAAAACAACTTAAATGATGAACCTAATCTTGTCATGTACAAGATGTCGGGATCTGATAAGTTGTATTCGGATTCTGAGTTTCCTCTGGAGAATGTAAATGTTTCAAAATTGACAAATGTGTTTAAAATGGTTGAAATCGATTTGTCTGAAGTAAAAAGTTTAAAACAAACAAAAAGGCAAATGAATTTTGAGAAAGATAAAGCTTACTACAAGAAACCTGTAGTTCCACCACGTTTTTATAGCAACAATCGAAACAAATGGTCGGGTGGATATCAGGGTGGTAAGAACTATCAAAGAAAGAATGTTTAAAACAAGAAATTTGTTGAGAAGAAAGTGTTTGTGAACAGTTCAAGTTCACTCTCTGATGAAGAGAAAAAGATTTTTTCGAAATCAAATGAAGAGTTCTTTGAGGAGAGGGCCTCACAACCTCAGTCTGAAGGCACAAGTCGAGTAGTTGATACTCGTATATGTTTTAGATGCAACAAAGTTGGTCACATTGCAAGAAATTGCACCAACTTCAAGCCTAAGACTGAAGTTGCTAAGAATCAAAAGAAGAAGGTTGATGCTAAAGGCAAAGCTCCAATGGTTGTTGAGAAAATTTTGAAAAATGAGAAACCAAAAGTCAAAATAGAACCTGTTAAGAATGTGGTAACTAAAAATGACAAATTTTATAAACGGGTTGCGTCACCTCAACAAACATGGAAGCCAAAAAGTTCATCTAAGCCAAAGGTTTCAGAGTCGGAAAAACAATCGTCGTCTACCATTCCGGTAAAGATGAATGTACCTTTGGATTACTATGAGGAACTGGAACCAAGAGAGAATGTTGTTGAAAAGAAAAATGTTTCAAAGAAAAATCAACCAACTGGTCAACTTAAGATAGATGAGTTTTTCTTATACAAAAAGGTTGAGGTTGGATCTGAGGAAAGTGTAGGACCGGGTTTGGGGACCGAAACCGTGATTTTCATGATTATGTTCAAAGACGGAAGAGATAAGAGATGATAAACAAACAAACTTTGTATTAATCCGGTAGTAAACATTACAAGTCGGCCCGATTACATGGAATCCGAACTAATACCAAAGAAGTATACATCCGGGGAGAAACCAAGTGGTGATTTCTCCCGGTGAGGTCTCAAACCTCCTATCACTCTCTTGCACACACTTGTGCTCTCACTCTTATGTTGCAAATGACAAAGTGTTGGTATTTATACCAAACACAGGTTGTATGGTCGAAGGATCAAACTGACTGGTCGATAGATCATCTGTCGACCATTCAGCTTTCGAAAGATACACATATACCTCGAAGGATGACATATCCTTCGAGGTCCATCTTCAACCTTCGATGGATATCTTTCGAGCTCATCGAAGGATACACAATCCTTCGATGCCTTATCCTTCGACACCAACATTAAACAACCATAATTTGTCTTGCAACCACACACACGGTCAAACGAATAACCCTCTCGTTTGACCACTTCAAACGAGCGGGTCTATACACGTTCGATAGACCGTTTCACTAACTATTACAAATTCAGCGTAAAATAATAACTAATCTATTCGACAAGCATCGGACACACAAACTGCATCAACAAATTCCCCCTTGTCCGTTGCTGTCGAATGCTGAAAATGCAACTGCAATCGATCTTCAGTCAAGTATTCATCTTCTCTGTGTTAACAAATTCCCCCTTGACCGATGATCCAGGTAAGTAGTATCTTGATGCTCCTTGTATAATATTTCCCCCTCAAAGTACGCGTATTCGTGTTGGGTGTTGTGCAATTTCCTCAATTGACCGATCTTCCGCTGATCTTCCAATACTCCAACCGGCATTTGATAAGGGTTCCAATCTTTAAGAACTGCATCAAGTCTTGATCTTGTCATAAGAACTCTATTTCTTCAAGCATACTACATTGATAGAGATTTCTGGTGAACTGTCTTCTGTAAACCGTCTTTGTGGAATCGACCAAGTAATGCACTTTAATCTTCAGCATCAACACTCAGGAAAGTCAGCTAGACCAAGTGTATCCCTTGCAAGCTCAACCAGCATGCTTAGTTGAACTACATCCAGATCTCATTGTCTCGCCTTTGTGAAGTTGACCACGTAATGCACTACGGATCTTCAGCATCAGTACTCAGGAAGTCAGCTTGACCAAGTACATCGTTTGCAAACTCAACGAATTGAGTTACCCCCAGATCCCTGTAAAATCCCAAAGAAACATCAAACCCAAAACCGAATCCTGCAGGTCTTCAGCCTTGAACTATCAGCTTCCATAAAGATTCCCCAGGTCTTCAGTGAACAGCGCTTTTGTAACTACTGTAGACTTTAGAAACCTGTATTTTTCCGTGCAAAACCCTTCACGCTGGCTGGAGAATTAATTAAAATTCTCAAATATGTGTCTGTGCAAAACATTCCACGCCGAACCGTTTGTATCACCAGAAAATCACAAACTCTACCACCTGTGATTGCGTTTAGAAATTTACCGAAGAAATTCAACATTTGATCCCCCTATTTCTTTGGTAAGATCTCTAAACCTTAACAGATTCTTTCCACTTCAAAGAAACTGTCGTCAAATGTTCACCAATTCCCTCCACTGAGCGGAACTGTCATCAATCTCCGTTGAATGTTCTTGGTTTTTCGAAAAATCACGAAAACGAATTTCTTCTTTGCATAAGCTAGTTGAATAAGAACGTCCCCTAGTACCCCGTAGGATCCGACTTGTATCCCTCCAAAGACTTTGTGAACTCGTTAGGACCGGTGTTGACATTCTAGGTTCATTCATTCGTTACCAAATGCGAGAATATGACAATAAACAAAAAGGATTTCTTCGTTGCATATTCTAGTTGATAAAGCAATATCGCCTAGTACCCCATCGGATCCGACTTGTATCCCTCCAAAGACTTTGTGAACTCGTTAGGACCGGTGTTGGCGTTCAAGGTTCATACGTTCGTCTTCAAATGCGAGAATATGACAAATAACAAAATGCTTTCGAACATTTTCGAATAACCAATAACAATCATAAACTATCGACGTGCGGAAGTGAACATACCGTTCTCGTTTTTGGCCCATAATAGTCGCGTCACCATTTTTGACATTTGCATCGGTAACCGTGACTACCCCACATTTTTCCAAATAATCAAGTTTTCATCATTTTTTTTTTTTTTTTTTTTTTTTTTTTTTTTAAATCAAAATGTTTTCATCATTCCGCATCATCCCGCGCGCTCCCAAAACCCATACGAATTTTGACCTTGATATTAGGAGCGCGATTCAAATCAACTCCGCAAATACCCGACCCCACTCCCACTAGTAATTTGTAGAAACCATCATGTGAGCCCATAATGATAATGGTTGCTAGTAAATTGCTAGTGGGCCACAAATAAAAATCCAAAGACCAATATGCATTCACAGACCACTTCATATGATGGCAACAAATTTGTCTTTAGCCCAATTCTTTTACCAAAAACACAAGCCCATATAAAATTTCTGATGTGCATTCACAGCCCATAGATTGTATTTTATTCACCCAAAAGTCAACAACCCTATTTTCAAAACATCACCAGCCGACATCCCTTCTTTCTCTCTCCTCTGCGATACACAAAGAAGCAGCCACCATCATCCTTCGAACATCTGATCTGTCATGCTCAGCCGCCATTCACAAATGGTGTCCTTCGAGAACTGGATCAAACGAAAGACAAACACAGATCTTTCGAACATATGAGTTTAACTTTCGAAGTTGTTGGTTGTTGAAGACTAGGATCTTTCGAGACAAAACAGTTGACCTTTCGAAATTGTTGACTGGTAATGGTGACCCTTCGAAAAACAAAATGAAGCTGACCTTTCGAAGTAGTTTAGGAATAAAAGTATCTGTCGAAGTTGTTGAGGGGAAATGTGATCCTTCGATTCAAACAGATGACCTTTCGAACAGATAACTGATCCTTCGAAGTATGAAGATATCCTTCGAAGTATGAAGATATCAAGAACTTCAAGAACACAGCTACTGTGTAAAATTTGCAGATTTGATGAAAACATTTGTACACGAATTTTGATGAAGAAAACTTGAACTTTTAGGAGAAAAACATAAAACCCAACACTCGTTTTATCACAGATCTGAATATTCGGGTTCAGATCTGAGTTTTTCTCATTTTCACCATTTTTACATCTTGAACAAAAAACGCACAAAAATCACAGATCTAGAGCACATGTGACTTAGTAAACGGTTAGTTTTACTAAATCGGGCACCATGGCTCTGATACCAATTGTAGGACCGGGTTTGGGGACCGAAACCGTGATTTTCATGATTATGTTCAAAGACGGAAGAGATAAGAGATGATAAACAAACAAACTTTGTATTAATCCGGTAGTAAACATTACAAGTCGGCCCGATTACATGGAATCCGAACTAATACCAAAGAAGTATACATCCGGGGAGAAACCAAGTGGTGATTTCTCCCGGTGAGGTCTCAAACCTCCTATCACTCTCTTGCACACACTTGTGCTCTCACTCTTATGTTGCAAATGACAAAGTGTTGGTATTTATACCAAACACAGGTTGTATGGTCGAAGGATCAAACTGACTGGTCGATAGATCATCTGTCGACCATTCAGCTTTCGAAAGATACACATATACCTCGAAGGATGACATATCCTTCGAGGTCCATCTTCAACCTTCGATGGATATCTTTCGAGCTCATCGAAGGATACACAATCCTTCGATGCCTTATCCTTCGACACCAACATTAAACAACCATAATTTGTCTTGCAACCACACACACGGTCAAACGAATAACCCTCTCGTTTGACCACTTCAAACGAGCGGGTCTATACACGTTCGATAGACCGTTTCACTAACTATTACAAATTCAGCGTAAAATAATAACTAATCTATTCGACAAGCATCGGACACACAAACTGCATCAACAAATTCATCTGTCGACCATTCAGCTTTCGAAAGATACACATATACCTCGAAGGATGACATATCCTTCGAGGTCCATCTTCAACCTTCGATGGATATCTTTCGAGCTCATCGAAGGATACACAATCCTTCGATGCCTTATCCTTCGACACCAACATTAAACAACCATAATTCGATGCCTTATCCTTCGACACCAACATTAAACAACCATAATTTGTCTTGCAACCACACACACGGTCAAACGAATAACCCTCTCGTTTGACCACTTCAAACGAGCGGGTCTATACACGTTCGATAGACCGTTTCACTAACTATTACAAATTCAGCGTAAAATAATAACTAATCTATTCGACAAGCATCGGACACACAAACTGCATCAACAGAAAGTTTAAAGATGAATGATAAAAATTTTCCGCCACTTTACACTACAAAATCTCACATTAAAGTCCAGTTACCTGAGTCAAAAGAGGCTTGGGTAGCATCAAAATCTCACTAAAAATTTCGGATTTGCCGGAGCTTCCTAGTTGGTAATTGTGAAGCATGAATCGGCATCTTGATTGAAATTTTTTTTAAAATCAAATTGTGATATGTGCAGGAACTTTCGAGAACTGTTTTGTTGGTGCACTGAATGTCTGTTAACTACGTCTTAATCAAGTCTTAGGTCTAGATAGATGTTTAGAGTTGGAAAACATGAAAAGTGGACTTAATGTTGTAATTCCGCTTGAAATGACATTTGTGTCATTTCAAGCGAAATCAGAAAATCATGTAAACATGTGATTCCGCTCGGAGATGTATAAAGGTGATTCCGCTCAAGACTTCATAGGGGTTCCGCTCGAACCATTTGGAGCAGAATTAAGACTCCTATAAATAGGTGTGTGTTGTATTCATTTGTAACGTTTGGAGAGGAATCAGGTCATGCTGTAGGTGTCGAATTGCTGTCAAAATTTACTCAGAAAGCATTAATAGAAAGGAAATTGAAAGGATAAAGCTGTTGTGACTTTGTTTACTTTGATTCCGCCTCTATATTCAAAGATGAACTACCTTTACTGACTATTTAGGGTCGCACACGGTCCAACAAGTGGTATCAGAGCTCAGGACGAGGAGTTCATACCATAGCAGCTTGAGTCTACCAGATTTTCTCTTTTCTACTCACTTCTCATACTTTTCTGATTTGAACTAGTTCTAGCGGTTGAAATGGACTAATTTTCGAGTATATTGTGTAAAACATAGTATTAACAAACCCTTGAAAGAATCAGGTTAAAATTTGGTTTAAAAATGGTAAAAATGGTCTAAAAACTTGATTCCGCTCGAAAAGTTCTTCGGTGATTTCGCTTGTAATATCATAAAATTTAGATTCCGCTCGAAATTTTGTTTGTGATTTCGCTCAAAATCAGATAAATTCTGATTCCGCTCGAAAGTTATCTTTTGATTCCGCTCGAAATCAGAACAAGTCAGATTCCACTCGAAATTTATTTTCTGATTCCGCTCGAAATCAGACTATATCTGATTTCGCTTGAATTGTTTCTATTAATTTCGCTCGAAAGCTGATTCCGCTCGAATTAGCTGTTTTTCAAAATTTCAAAAAATTTTCTAACTGTTGAATGATTTTTCAGGTACGTACAAGATGGATGATCTATTCATGAACCCGTTTAGCGACATGTATGCGTTTGCTGGAAATTCTGGAGACGATACTTCTTCAAACAACACCAATGAGGACACGCCAAACACAAAGAAAAAGTTATCGGATGCCTTGGAAGTTGAAAGTGCTTTTGGAACCTATAATAAACCCCCGAAGTTGATGGCTATCGAAGAATACAGTCGGTGGGCCAAGAAGTTTGAAGATTGGTTGAGAGCCTTTGCTTTTCCCAGCTGGAAGAGTCTAAAAAATGGTTACAATGATGGAGGCAAAAGTGGCGAAAGCTTAACATCACCTGAAGAAATAGAGGCATTTGTCGCTGAGCAAAAATGCGTTGCACTGCTATTTCAGTCTGTTCGAGAAGATATAATATCTTTGATCGAGTACAGCAGTTCTAAAGATCTCTGGAAAAAGTTAGAAACCAAATGTTTAGGAAGTACAGAAATAGTGAAGAACAAAAAGAAACTACTTAGAAAAAAGTTTGATTTGTTTGGGTGTTTAAAGAATGAATCAGTTTGTAAAATGATTGAGAGGTTTGGGCACCTGAAGCTGGAACTGGCGAGACATGGAATTTCCTATACTCAAGATGAGCTAGTCGACAAATTGTTTGATTCATTGCCAGATGAGATGGATTGGCAATATTATGCGTTGATGCTAAAGAATACTATCAAGCCGCCAGAAGTGTTGACAGTAGACTTGCTGATTGAGAGACTAGAGAGTCATGAGTTGGAATTAAAGAAGACACACAAAGTCAATCATTCGTCTTATCAGCAGAACTTGGATTTGTATTATCCAAAGAGCATGATGCCAAAGAGTACATCTCCCAAGACAGCTTTTTCTGCCGAAAATATTAACACATCAAACAAAGAGAGTCAAAGCAGTGGATTTAACAGTGGATCTTCGTCATCTGCAAATCATTCTGATGCAAAGAATCTATTTCAATACAACATCGCTGTAGACTTAAAGAACGCTCAAAACTTCAGCGAGGAGTCAGCAAAGCAACAAATGGTTTTCTTAGCATCTGTGCTAGAATCTTATGAAAGTCTTGTAGCAGGGAAGATAGGCAACACCAACTTGACGAAGGAAGATTATGATCAGATTGATCCTGAGGAGATGGAACTGATCGACATAAGGTGGTGTATGGCCAGTGCAGTTCGTCGAGCACAGCGTTTTATGGAGATCACAGGGAGGAAGTCTATTGGTGGACCTTCTACCAAGTTAGGCTTTGACAAGTCTAAAGTGACGTGCTTTAAGTGCAAACAGAAAGGTCACTTTAAGCGTGAATGCCGAAATGCGTATGCTGATGAATCTGAGAACCCGTTCAGAGAAGATTACTACAAGAAAGCGATTTATCATCAGAATAAATCAGAGCCGCCAAGATTGAAGCAGCTTGAAGAGAACAAAGAGAAGTCAAGAGCTCTTGCTGTAATTCACGACGATGAAGATTACGACTGGAGTGAGTTGTTACCTGAGGAGGATGCGGTTGGATATGCATTCATGGCAAAATCTGAACCTGTTCCTTGGAAAGACAACAGAACTGAAGAACAGAAGTATGGTCACAGAAAGCTGTTGGCCACGAACAGATTGATCAGAATAGCTGGTATCTTTTCTGAGGCAAAACGAGCAAATAGATGGGATCCAGACAGGGAATGTTATCTTGACCCCCAGGGAAACATTGCTATTGATCATAACACTCTTGATTTGGAAACCATAATCAAAGAGTTTAAACAAGAAGAAGATTATTGGCAGAGGAAATGGTGGGGAAGGGGAGAAGAGAAAGAGAAAGAAGAGAAGGAAAAAGAAGAGAAAGAGAAAACAAAGAAGATTGACAATGGAATCATTGACACGACACAAGAGTTGAATGCTGAAAACATGGGAAAGATGGCTGACAAGGTGCTGGCTGCTAAGGCACTTGAGGTAGATTCTAAATCCGTTTCTGAGTCTAAAAGCCAGGTCAGTTCAAACGCATCAACGACTGAGTCAGGTAAAAAAGTCAATGGTGATGTTGACTGCAAAAATTGCATCAAGGAATGCAAAGTTTGTAGTACAGTCACTTATCTCAACGGTAAGAAGGTTGATGATCTGACTGCAAGAGTCAGAAGTGTTGAGGATCAAATCATTGATCGTGATAAAATGGTGAAAGCTTCAACTGAACGATTGAAAGAATTAACTAACAAAATTGAGAATGATAAAATTGATCTAGAAAATGTTAGGAAAGAAAATGAGAGGTTAATTCTTGAAAATCGTCAGATTACTGAAAAATTTGAGAAGCTTAAAAGCACAGTTAAAGATAATGATGATAGAAACGGTAAAACATACAAAGAAAATTGCCAATTGCAATGTGTTTTGAGGATTAAAGAAGAATTAATCAACAAACAATTGGATGAGATTGCTAAGTTGAAGCTTCAATTTGAAGAAGCTAAGATTGAGAATGAGAGAATCAATTTGAAATTGAACAGTTACAGCTCTGCAAGCTTTGTTTTGCAACACATTGTTCCCAAACCCATCGGGAAAAACAAAGCAGGCGAAGATATATACTGTGATGGAACTGGGGTCGGGTTTCATCAAGTTCCACCACCAGTTCTAGACAATTATTCAAAAAAGCAATCTGGGTTGGTTAATCTTGAAGATGAAAATGAAGTGAAACTTCCTGATTCAATTGATGTGACATTTTCTTCATCATCATCTGATGATAGTGTTCAGACAGAGATTGTTAAAAGCACAGCTGAAAGTGTTTAGATGTCTGATTCAGCTGAAGATGATGAATGTTTCTTGGACAAATACATTCCAAAACAAAAGTCCAAAGACAACTTAAATGATGAACCTAATCTTGTCATGTACAAGATGTCGGGATCTGATAAGTTGTATTCGGATTCTGAGTTTCCTCTGGAGAATGTAAATGTTTCAAAATTGACAAATGTGTTTAAAATGGTTGAAATCGATTTGTCTGAAGTAAAGAGTTTAAAACAAACAAAAAGGCAAATGAATTTTGAGAAAGATAAAGCTTACTACAAGAAACCTGTTGTTCCACCACGTTTTTATAACAACAATCGAAACAAATGGTCGGGTGGATATCAGGGTGGTAAGAACTATCAAAGAAAGAATTTTCAAAACAAGAAATTTGTTGAGAAGAAAATGTTTGTGAACAGTTCAAGTTCACTTTCTGATGAAGAGAAAAAGATTTTTTTCGAAATCAAATGAAGAGTTCTTTGAGGAGAGGGTCTCACAACCTCAGTCTGAAGGCACAAGTCGGGTAGTTGATACTCGTACATGTTTTAGATGCAACAAAGTTGGTCACATTGCAAGAAATTGCACCAACTTCAAGCCTAAGACTGAAGTTGTTGAGAATCAAAAGAAGAAGGTTGATGCAAAAGGAAAAGCTCCATTGGTTGTTGAGAAAATTTTGAAAAATGAGAAAACAAAAGTCAAAATTGAACCTGTTAAGAATGTGGTAACTAAAAATGACAAATTTTATAAACGGGTTGCGTCACCTCAACAAACATGGAAGGCAAAAAGTTCATCTAAACCAAAGGTTTCTGAGTTGGAAAAACAATCATCTTCTACCACACCGGTAAAGATGGATGTTTCTTTGGATTATTATGAAAAGTTGGAGAAACAATCTTCTACTCAACCAGAGAAGAAGAATGTTCAAATGAAAAATCAAACAACTGGTCAACTTAAGATAGATTAGTTTTTCTTATACAAAAAGGTTGAGGTTGGATCAGAAGAAAGCTTAAAAATGAATGATAAAAATTTTCCGCCACTTTACACTACAAAATCTCACATTAAAGTCCAGTTACCTGAGTCAAAAGAGGCTTGGGTAGCATCAAAATCTCACTAAAATTTGGACTTGCCGGAGCTTCCTAGTTGGTAATTGTGAAGCATGAATCGGCATCTTTATTGAAATGTGTTTTAAATCAATTTGTGATATAAGTGCAGGAACTTCCGAGAGCTATTTCACGATGGATTATGGATAGTGGAGCGTCTCGACATATGACAGGAAAGACTGCATTGTTGTATGATGTTAGAAATTTCAATGGTGGTTATGTGGAATTCGCAGGAAATCAAGGTGGTAGAATTATTGGTGAAGGAACGTTATCCAATGGGATTGTTACGTTTGAGAGAGTTAATTACATTGCTGACCTGGAGAATAATCTGCTGAGTATCTCACAGATTTGTGACAGGATGTATACCACTCACTTCACAGACAAAGAATGTTTGATCTTGAAACCAGGATTTGTTATCCCTGAAGAATGGATTATCATGAGGGCACCTAGAGTGAATGATCTGTATGTGTTGGACATGAGCGTAGCTACTACAACCACGGGTCAGGCTCATTGTTTTGTGTCTAGAGCAACGGAGAAAGAATCGCAGTTGTGGCATCGCAAGATGGGCCATATTCACCTGAGAAAAATGAATCATCTGGTGCATAATGATTTAGTTCTGGGTGTTCAAATTAAAGGTTTTCATCTGGAAAGGGAGTGCATTAGTTGCATCAAAGGCAAGCAGAAGAAAAAGTCACACCCTAAAAAGCAAGTCAATTCAGTTTCCAGACCGTTAGAGAGACTACATATGGATCTGTTTGGTCCAGTAAACGTCAAAAGTATTACAGAGGATCTCTACTGTCTTGTGGTTACTGATGATTATTCCAGATTTTCGTGGGTATCATTCTTGAAATCGAAAGATGAAACGTTTGACAGTTTGATGGCGTTGTTCAGAAAGATTGAAAATTTGTACCAAAGGTGTATCAAAAGAATTAGAAGTGATAATGGTACTGAATTCAAGAACAACAAGATGGAAGAATATTGTGATGAAAGAGGTATATTGCATGAGTTTAGTGCTCCGTACACTCCGCAGCAGAATGGAGTTGCAGAACGTAAAAACATGACACTAATTGAAACGGCCAGAACAATGCTTGCTGATTCAAAGCTACCGATAAATTTTTGGGCATAAGCAGTTTCCGCCGCATGCTATACGCTCAACAGAGTTGTCACTGTCAAGAAATTCAACAAAACATGCTTTGAGTTGATCAATAACCGCAAACCGAATCTGAAGTATCTTGAACTGTTTGGGTCACCCTGTACTGTTCTAGAGCCTTTTGGAAAGTTTGGTCCGAAGAGTATTGAAGGGATATTCATAGGTTATGCAAGTCCATTACGACGTGTCTTCGTTCCAAGTCTGAAGTGGATTATTGAAGCTCCCAATGTTGAATGTCAAGGTTATACTATGCCGCCTCAGAACCCCGGTGACTCATGGCGTTTTAATTACAATAAATTGTGGGATTCGTTTGACATGATGGAAGAACCAGAAGAAGAAGAACATTTCTTTGATGAGTTGGATATTTTGAGAGAGTATGAAGAATCGCAGGAAAGGTTTCCAGCTGAGTATTCAAGACGACCACGACAAGCTTTGAACGATGATGAAGCAGGTCCAAGCAATGCTGGTGAACATGATGATGTCCAACAAAATGAAGTTGCTCAAGATAATCAGACGGCACAGAATGATAATCAAGAATCTGAGAACATGCCAGTATTTGATCGTGGTAATTCAGATTCTAAGGGGGAGCAAATTCAGATTTCAGGACAAACAAACCCAGTCAGTGAACAAGGTGCAAATCAGAATGTTACTAATCTGGAAGGCGATGTAGATGTTTCAGGCGAAGTGATGCCACGAACTCTTTCATACCATCCAGAGGAGTTGATCATTGGAGAATTGCAGTCAGGCGTCCGCACTAGAAGACAGCTTGATCAAGGGCTTACATGTTTTTATACAAAAGTTGCTCCTTTACAAACTGAATTCTCATTGAGTTGTTTTATTTCGCAGATTGAGCCAAGGACTTACAAAGAGGTGCTTACTGAAGATTCTTGGGTCAATGCGATGCAGGAGGAACTGAGCCAATTTGAGAAGTTAGGTGTGTGGAAGTTAGTAGATTTGCCTGATGGTCAGAGGAAGATAAACACCAAGTGGGTGTTCAAGTGTAAGAGAGACGATAGAGGAGTTGTGGTTCGTAACAAAGCTCGACTCGTAGTCCAGGGTTTCAGTCAACAGGAGGGTATAGATTTCACCAAAGTGTATGCTCCAGTTTCTCGACTAGAAGCGATCAGAATCTTCTTAGCATTTGCGTCTTGGAAAAACTTCAAAGTATATCAGCTAGATGTGAAATCGGCGTTTCTCTACGGGAAGGTAAAAGAGGAGGTATATGTCGGTCAGCCACCGGGCTTCACCGATCCAAACCACAAAGACAAGGTCTACTTGCTAGACAAAGCACTGTATGGTTTACACCAGGCCCCGAGAGCTTGGTATGAGACATTGTCTCAACACCTACTAGCCAACAGCTTCATTCATGGAAAAGTGGATGCCACTCTTTTCACTAAAGAGGTCGACGGACATCTTCTGATTGTACAGATATACGTGGACGACATCATATTTGGGTCAACAAATGAAAATTTGTGCAAAGATTTTGAACAAGTCATGAAGCAGAAATTCGAAATGTCATCGATGGGTGAGATGAAATTCTTTTTGGGACTGCAGGTTGATCAACTACCCAAAGGAATTTTCATACATCAAACGAAGTACGTTCATGATATCTTGGAGAAATTCGGGATGTCAGGTTCTACTCCAGCTTCCACCCCATTAGCAACAAATCATGGGATAAACCCTGATCTCACCGGAGAGAAGGTAGATGAAACGATGTATCGTTCCATGATCGGATCGCTGATGTATTTGACAGCTTCAAGACCCGATATCATGTACCCAACCTGTCTCGCAGCAAGATATCAATCTAACCCGAGAGCTTCGCATATGATGATTGTGAAAAGGATATTACGCTACCTGAAAGGAACTCCATCATTGGGGTTGTGGTATCTAAGAGAAGGCGATTTCACGCTCGAAGGGTATTCCGATTCGGATTTCGGATGCTGCAAAGTTAATGCTAAATCAACAACAGCAGGGTGCCAGTTTTTCGGATCACGATTGGTCACCTGGCAATGCAAAAAGCAGACCTCTGTGGCTCTATCCACATGTGAAGCGGAGTATGTATCTGCTAGCAGTTGCTGCTCTCAGATCTTGTGGATCCAGCAATAGATGCGCGACTACAGTTTGCAATTTCTAAACACCCCTATCTTTGTTGATAATGAGGCAGTGATTAACATTACTAAAAATCCAGTACATCACGCTAAAACCAAACACATTGAAATTCGTCATCACTTCATTCGAGATTGTTTTGAGAAGAAGTTGATACGAATTGAGAAAATCCACACTGACGAGCAAAAAGCTGATTTACATACCAAAGCATTTGATAAAACACGTTTTCAGTATTTGCTAAAACTGAATGGTATGAAGCTTTTATCGGTGTTGGAGGAGATTCTTGGCGTTGATGAAGGAGACATTGTAGACGATGTTGAGAAGCAATCTGCAATGGTTTGTCGATTTTTTACTTATTTTGGTATTTAGGGGGAGTATAGGGTAATATTTCAGAAAATACAAAAACATTAAAAAATGACAAAAATACAAAAATATGAGATATTTTTAAAAATCCAAAACAATAGAAAACCAGAAAAGAGCTTGTGTAAAAAGGGAAAATGATAGTACATCGGCTTGACAGTCTTGGTATGCTAAAGAAATGGAATGTTTAAATGCGTTAAATAGTCTCGCTGATGATGTGCCGATAGGTTTTTACACATTTAGTAGGTTTGTTCGGGATATAAACCTAAATCTTTACTTACTTATTTCGTGGGGAACACTACTTGGATATATAGGTAACCCCTGAAATCTTGTTTGAAAGATTCCTTTTTCTGATATACTAGGTCTTTATACTCAGTGATACCTGGGGTATTATTTCGGGACTTCTGCTGAATGGAAGTTCTGACCTAGTCCCCGAATAATACTTTCCGCAATGCTTAAAACATAGCATCACCCACAGCATATATGATAAGACAATAAAATTGCTTAGCAATGCTGTTGTAAAAAAGATCCTCTAAAGGGGACACACCCAAAAGTTGAGTCATGATCTCTCTGCTGAACGGTAGTTCTGACCTGAGCTCTCATGATTCTTCATAATTTATTAACCCCTTACAGATATCATTTGTGGTATACTCACCTGTAAGACTGAATATTGGGATCTGGATACGGGAGTATATTCAAGAGGCGGGACACACGTATAAGTTTAAGTCTCTAAAACACTAATTCCGTATCCTGGACAGATTGAAATGTGTGTGAGAATTTAAGTGGATCAGTATATCGACAATCTATGCGAATTGTTTAATTCTGAGTATGAAATTGAAGCTTAACGGTACTTGTGACTTGTCGAATAGCTGATATGATTCCCTAACACGCTCACCAAAAATATGTTTGTAAATAGTTTATTTTCATTGCATTTTAGTTATGTATTTCATTTCTAGTTTAGAAACTTTATTAAAAATCCAAAAAGATTTTACACTTCTGTTTTATTTTCCGACAAACCAAAGTGGAGAGTTAATCTTCAGATTCACAATTTGAACCAGATGCAGGAAGTTTCTGGACTGGATGATGAGTCGTGAGCTAAACATGATAAGTCTGGGAAAGTTGAAAACTTGAAGCAAGTTCATTAACTTGAAACTTGTAAATTTTCAGAAAAAGTTGAACAAAATGTCAGTGTGATTTATCTCTGATCAACCAAGGTCATTAAATTGGACTTGGTAGATTAATTGAGTAATCAGGGTCATTAACTTGGACCTGAATACTTAAGTGGATTTCTAAACACTGGTTAGACTGTTAAATGAGGTAAATGGTAAGCTTGAATTGAATCTACTATTGTCATATATCTTATATTTGGGTAGAGTATATGCAGGTAACAGGAATCCCCATGGCAACAAAATGTCAAAGTTTGAACCAGTATTCTGAGAGGGGGAGTATGTGAAAGGGGGAGTTCACATTCTGGATCAACAATTAACGGGGAGACTAAAGATGGAGCCAGGATGAGTTCCTGAACCTGTGAAGAGAGTTTTTATAATGAGAAGACAAGTTTGGAAAGAGACCAAGACTGAAGACTCGATGTTGAAGACTTCGTCAACATCCAAGGGGGAGTCTGTTGGTGCACTGAATGTCTGTTAACTACGTCTTAATTAAGTCTTAGGTCTAGATAGATGTTTAGAGTTGGAAAACATGAAAAGTGGACTTAATGTTGTAATTCCGCTTGAAATGACATTTGTGTCATTTCAAGCGAAATCAAAAAATCATGTAAACATGTGATTCCGCTCGGAGATGTATATAAGTGATTCCGCTCGAGACTTCATAGGGGTTCTGCTCGAACCATTTGGAGCGGAATTAAGACTCCTATAAATAGGTGTGTGTTGTATTCATTTGTAACGTTTGGAGCGGAATCAGGTCATGCTGTAGGTGTCGAATTGCTGTCAAATTTTACTCAGAAAGCATTAATAGAAAGGAAATTGAAAGGATAAAGCTGTTGTGACTTTGTTTACTTTGATTCCGCCTCTGTATTCAAAGATGAACTGCCTTTACTGACTATTTAGGGTCGCACACGGTCCAACATGTTTCACGATGGATTATGGATAGTGGAGCGTCTCGACATATGACAGGGAAGACTGCATTGTTGTACGATGTTAGAAATTTCAATGGTTGTTATGTGGGATTCGCAGGAAATCAAGGTGGTAGAATTGTTGGTGAAGGAACATTATCCAATGGGATTGTTACGTTTGAAAGAGTTAACTACATTGCTGAGCTGGAGAATAATCTGCCGAGTATCTCACAGATTTGTGACAGGATGTATACCACTCACTTTACTGACAAAGAATGTTTGATCTTGAAGCCAGGATTTGTTATCCCTGAAGAATGGATTATCATGAGGGCACCTAGAGTGAATGATCTGGACATGAGTGTAGCAACTACAACCACTGGTCAAGCTCATTGTTTTGTGTCTAGAGCAACGGAGAAAGAATCGAGGTTGTGGCATCGCAAGATGGGCCTTATTCATCTTAGAAAAATGAATCATTTGGTGCACAACGACTTACTTATTGGTGTTCATGTCAAAGGTTTTCATCTGGAAGGGGAGTGCATTAGTTGCATCAAAGGCAAGCAGAAGAAAAAACACACCCTAAAAAGCAAGTTAATTCAGTTTCCAGACCGTTAGAGAGACTACATATGGATCTTTTTGGTCCAGTAAACGTCAAAAGTATTACAAGGGATCTCTACTGTCTTGTGGCTACTGATGATTATTCAAGGTTTTCATGGGTTTCTTTTCTGAAGACAAAGGATGAGACGTTTGATAGTTTAATGGCGTTGTTCAGGAAGATTGAAAATCTGTACCAAAGGCGTATCAAAAGAATTAGAAGTGATAATGGTACTGAATTCAAGAACAACAAGATGGAAGAATTTTGTGATGAAAGAGGTATATTGCATGAGTTTAGTGCTCCGTACACTCCGCAGCAGAATGGAGTCGCTGAAAGAAAGAATAGGACACTAATCGAAACGGCCAGAACAATGCTTGCTGATTCAAAGCTACCGATAAATTTTTGGGCAGAAGCAGTTTCCGCCGCATGCTATACGCTCAACAGAGTTCTCACCGTAAAGAAATTCAACAAAACATGCTTTGAGTTTATCAATAACCGCAAACCAAATCTGAAGTATCTTGAACCGTTTGGGTCACCCTGTACTGTTCTAGAACCTTTTGGAAAGTTTGGTCCGAAGAGTATTGAAGGGATATTCATAGGTTATGCAAGTCCATTACGACGAGTCTTCGTTCCAAGTCTGAAGTGGATTATTGAAGCTCCAAATGTTGAATGTCAAGGTTATACAATGCCGCCGCAGAATCCTGGAGATTCATGGCGTTATCATTACGACAAGTTGTGGGATTCGTTTGACATGATATAAGGGATAGTCCCGTAATGATCCGATTTCAGTTTCGATTCGGTAAAAATAATGAGACGGGTGATTTTGTGCCATGAACAATCGATAATAAACAAGAAAGATAGAAACTTTAATGATTGAACAAAGAAAGTTTCATTGATAAGATTAAAGAGATACAAAGATAATCATCCACCCCGGGTGAGCTCCCCCGGGGTGGTGGCTCACAAATGCACCCGCTCCAAGTGAGGTGTAGTAATCTATATATAGCCCCTTGAGCCTTGTCCTCCAAGCAAGCCGCCTCTTGCTTGGAAAACCTACTAAACACACTAAAACGCCCGCTAAAACAAATAAAAACGCCAACCTACAAAAAATAATAAATACGCTAGATAACGTCGGTGTAATTGATAACATCATTCTCCATTTTGACCCAACAATATTCCCCCGAGAATGATGCTATCAATTCTCCATATGATCTTCAAAAATAAATCTGACGTCGTCTTCAAATCTTCACAAATTGGCTAAATACCCAAAATTTTCATTGTCGTTTTCCCCCGCAAATGTAGACCCTCCTATATTTTGTCGATCAAGGCTCCTTATCTTACTTTTGAAGATACAAATGTAATAGGCATATGATAGGGTTCGAACTCCAATGATAAAAATCGAATAATCAACTTCATTAAGAAAATCTACAACTCAATCAGAATAAATTTTAGCTCTTGATCCACTAGGAAGTCGCTGGTAATTGCCTCGGTTGTTTTTCAGCCCAAACAATAGCTGGTGTCACACAACCCAGCTTGAAAACATATAATAGGCCCAAACATAAATTTACTCGATCTTAGGTGGGCCCCAAAAATAATTGCAACTATAAGGAATGTCGTATATGCAACATCATTATCCAATCTTTAGTGGGTTTCATGCGTGGCCCAAACAACAATGTATAATCAATCACAGCCCAATCATTGCCACCCTAGCCGTCACACATCATTATGCAATTATCAGTTGACCCAATGAATAATTAATGGAGATTACCTAGGATCCATGTGGTCCAATAACAGATCAAATAATCAGCCCATCATTACGTTAGCCCATGCAATTGTAAATCCATCAAACCCTAGCCGCTAACTTTCAACAACCGCCGCTTCCACTGGTTCACCGGCGAACCACCTTCAATCGGAAACCTTCTTCTGATATCACAGTTTAACTCTGTCGCTGCCACATGAAACGTCACCGTACACATCGTCAGTCAGGCAACCGCCATCACGCTCTATATTCCACCAACTGCCACCATCTTTACCGATGAACCACCCTCATCTGTCGGACGTCATCATCTCCGATCATCTTTTTCTTCTAAATGATATATAGAGATTCCGGCATGGGACAAAACACATATCCGTGAACTGTTAGCGGCCACCGGTGGCCACCATGAACCGAAAAACTAACCTGGAATCTATCAAGAGCATGAACAAGAAGTTGTCTGGTTCATCACCACCCATACTCTCTCCTTCGTGTCTCTCTCTAAATGAAAACACATATAAGTGTTTGTAGTTAGATGAACAAAAACCCAGATTCAACAAAGTTGCTGATGAATAAAATAGTTGGATCTGAATCATCATCGAAACATGTAGATCTGCACTCATTTACGTCTCCGGCGGGTTTTCTAGTAAACATCCGACCCAACCGAAACTAAAACGAGCCACCGAGGCTCTGATACCAAATGATAGTCCCGTAATGATCCGATTTCAGTTTCGATTCGGTAAAAATAATGAGACGGGTGATTTTGTGCCATGAACAATCGATAATAAACAAGAAAGATAGAAACTTTAATGATTGAACAAAGAAAGTTTCATTGATAAGATTAAAGAGATACAAAGATAATCATCCACCCCGGGTGAGCTCCCCCGGGGTGGTGGCTCACAAATGCACCCGCTCCAAGTGAGGTGTAGTAATCTATATATAGCCCCTTGAGCCTTGTCCTCCAAGCAAGCCGCCTCTTGCTTGGAAAACCTACTAAACACACTAAAACGCCCGCTAAAACAAATAAAAACGCCAACCTACAAAAAATAATAAATACGCTAGATAACGTCGGTGTAATTGATAACATCATTCTCCATTTTGACCCAACAAGAAGAACAAGAAGAAGAAGAAGACTTCTTTGACGAGTTGGATATTCTAAGAGAGTATGAAGAATCGCAGGAAAGGTTCCCAGCGGAGTATTCAAGACGACCACGACAAGCTTTGAACGATGATGAAGCAGGTCCAAGCAATGCTGGAGAACATGATGATGTCCAACAAAATGAAGTTGCTCAAGATAATCAGACGGCACAGAATGATAATCAAGAATCTGAGAACATGCCAGTATTTGATCGTGGTGATTCAGATTCTGAGAGGGAGCAAATTCAGATTTCAGGTCAAACAAACCCAGTCAGTGAACAAGGTGCAAATCAGAATGTTACTAATTTGGAAGGAGATGTAGATGTTCCAGGCGAAGTGATGTCACGAACTCTTTTATACCATCCAGAGTAATTGATCATTGGAGAACTGCAGTCAGGCATTCGCACTAGAAGACAGCTTGATCAAGGGCTTACATGTTTTTATATAAAAGTTGCTCCTTTACAAACTGAATTCTCATTGAGTTGTTTTATTTCGCAGATTGAACCAAGGACTTATAAAGAGGCGCTTACTGAAGATTCTTGGGTCAATGCTATGCAGGAGGAACTGAGCCAATTCGAAAAGCTGGGAGTGTGGAAGTTAGTAGAATTGCCTGATGGTCAGAGGAAGATAAACACCAAGTGGGTGTTCAAGTGCAAGAGAGATGATAGAGGAGTTGTGGTTCGTAACAAAGCTCGACTCGTAGTCCAGGGTTTCAGTCAACAGGAGGGTATAGATTTCACTGAAGTGCATGCTCCTGTAGCTCGACTAGAAGCGATCAGAATCTTCCTAGCATTTGCGTCTTGGAAAAATTTCAAAGTATATCAGCTAGATGTGAAATCGGCGTTTCTCTATGGGAAGGTAAAAGAGGAGGTATATGTCGGTCAGCCAGCGGGTTTCACTGATCCAATCCACAAAGACAAGGTCTACTTGCTAGACAAAGCGCTGTATGGTTTACACCAGGCCCCGAGAGCTTGGTACGAGACATTGTCTCAACACCTGCTAGCCAACAGCTTCATTCGAGGAAAAGTGGATGCCACTCTCTTCACCAAAGAGGTCGACGGACATCTTCTGATAGTTCAAATTTACGTGGACGACATCATATTTGGGTCAACAAATGAAAATTTATGCAAAGATTTTAAAAGAGTGATGAAGCAGAAATTTGAAATGTCATCAATGGGTGAGATGAAATTCTTTTTGGGACTGCAGGTTGATCAACTACCCAAAGGAATTTTCATACATTAAACGAAGTACGTTCATGATATCTTGGAGAAATTTGGGATGTCAGGTTCTACTCCAGCTTCCACCCCATTAGCAACAAATCATGGGATAAACCCTGATCTCACCGGAGAGAAGGTAGATGAAACGATGTATCGTTCCATGATCGGTTCGCTGATGTATTTGACAGCTTCAAGACCCGATATTATGTACCCAAC
The DNA here is from genome assembly GCA_030545235.1 of Helianthus tuberosus. Classification (NCBI taxonomy): domain Eukaryota; kingdom Viridiplantae; phylum Streptophyta; class Magnoliopsida; order Asterales; family Asteraceae; genus Helianthus; species Helianthus tuberosus. Next base: position 58,242,231 of record CM060406.1, read on the forward strand.
CTGCCTCGCAGCAAGATTTCAATCTAACCCGAGAGCTTAGCATATGGTGATTGTGAAAAGGATATTACGCTACCTGAAAGGAACTCCATCATTGGGGTTGTGGTATCCAAGAGAAGGCGATTTCACGCTTGAAGGGTATTCCGATTCCGATTTCGGATGCTGCAAAGTTAACGCTAAATCAACAACAGCAGGGTGCCAGTTTTTCGGATCACGATTGGTCACCAAGCAATGCAAAAAGCAGACCTCTGTGGCTCTATCCACATGTGAAGCGGAGTATGTATCTGCTAGTAGTTGCTGCTCTCAGATCTTGTGGATCCAGCAACAGATGCGCGACTACGGTTTGCAATTTCTAAACACCCCTATCTTTGTTGATAACGAGGCAGCGATTAACATTACTAAAAATCTTGTTCATCACGCTAAAACCAAACATATAGAGATTCGTCATCACTTCATTCGCGATTGTTTCGAGAAGAAGTTGATACGAATTGAGAAAATCCACACTGATGAACAAAAAGCTGATTTACATACCAAAGCATTTGACAAAACTCGTTTTCAATATTTGCTAAAATTGAACGGTATGAAGCTTTTATCGGTGTTGGAGGAGATTATTGGCGTAGATGAAGGAGACATTGTAGATGATGTTGAGAAGCAATCTGCAATGGTTTATCGATTTTTTACTTGTTTTGGTATTTAGGGGGAGGTATAGGGTAATTTTTCAGAAAATACAAAAATAATAAAAAATGACAAAAATACAAAAACATGAGATATTTTCAAAATCCAAAAACAGTATAAAACCAGAAAAGAGCTTGTGTAAAAAGGGAAAATGATAGTACATCGGCTTGACAGTTACGGTATGCTAAAGAAATGGAATGTTTAAATGCGTTAAACAGTCTCGCTGATGATGTGCCGATAGGTTTTTACGCATTTAGTAGGTTTGTTCGGGATATAAACCTAAATCTTTACTTACTTATTTCGTGGGGAACACTACTTGGATATATAGGTAACCCCTGAAATCTTGTTTGAAAGATTTTTTTTTTCTGATATACTAGGTCTTTATACTCAGTGATATCTAGGGTATTATTCCGGGACTTCTGCTGAATGGAAGTTCTGACCTAGTCCCCGAATAATACTTTCTGCAATGCTTGAAACATAGCATCACCCTCAGCATAAATGATAAGACAATAAAATTGCTTAGCAATGCTGTTGTAAAAAAGATCCTCTAAAGGGGACTCACCCAAAAGTTGAGTCATGATCTCTCTGCTGAACGGTAGTTCTGACCTGAGCTCTCATGATTCTTCATAATTTATTAACCCTTTACAGATATCATTTGTGGTATACTCACCTGTAAGACTGAATATTGGGATCTGGATACAGGAGTATATTCAAGAGGTGGGACACATGAATAAGTTTAAGTCTCTAAAACACTAATTCCGTATCCTGAACAGATTGAAAATTGTGTGAAAATTTAAGTGGATCAGTATATCGACAATCTAAGCGAATTGTTTAATTCTCTGTATGAAATTAAAGCTTAACGGTACTTGTGACTTGTCGAATAGCTGATATGATTCCCTAACTCGCTTAACAAAAATATATTTGTAAATAGTTTATTTTTACTGCATTTTAGTTCTGTATTTCATTTCTAGTTTAGAACCTTTATTCAAAATCCAAAAAAGATTTTACATTTCTGCTTTATTTTTGACAAACCAAAGTGGAGAGTTGATCTTCAGATTCACAATTTGAAGCAGATGCAGGAAGTTTCTGGGCTGGATGATGAGTTTGGAGCTAAACATGATAAATTTGTGAAGTTGAAAAGCTAAAGCAAGTTCATTAAGTTGAAACTTGTAAATTTTCAGAAAATCAAATAGAACAGAAGTCAGTATGAATTATCTCTGATCAACCATGGTCATTAAGTTGGACTTGGTAGATTAATTGAGTAATCAGGGTCATTAATTTGGACCTGAATACTTAAGTGGATTTCTAACACTAAAGGTTAAATGGTAAGTTTTGAATTGAAATTATTATTATCATATATCTTATATTTGGGTAGAGATTATACAGGAATCAAGTTACCCATGACAACAAAATGTTAAAGTTTGAACCAGAATCTAAAGCCCTAGCTGATCGAGAGGGGGAGTCTGCGAAAGGGGGAGTAAAAATTCTAGATCAACAATCAAAGGGGAGATTGAAGATTAAAGTTTGAAGATAAAGATTGAAGAGAGTTTTTACAATGATAAATTTATTTGGAGAAAGACGAAGACTAAAGACTTGACGCTGAAGACTTCGTCAACATCCAAGGGGGAGTCTGTTGGTGCACTTACTGTCTGTTAACTTCGTCTTAATCGAGTCTTATGTCTAGATAGGATGTACGAACACATATTGGGTTAGAATTTAGGGTTTTATATGTTATTATAGGTGAGTTTGCTTGAAATGACAACATGTCATGTTCAAGCGAAACCAACAACATGATAGTTCGCTTGAACCGACATGTGTCACATTCAAGCGAAATCCCGTAGGCTATAAATAGGTGTTGTGTCGTGTCATTTGAAGTGAACTGGACAGAGGTCATTGTGTGTGAGTCGAGGTGCTGCCGGATTTTCATCAGAAATCATTGTAAAGACTCAGAAATCAGTAATAGAGAAGAAAGTTAAAAGGAACAAGCTGTGTGACGTTGTTTACTTTGATTCCGCCTTAGTAAATGATGATGAACTGCCTTTACTGACTGTTTAGGGTCACGAAACCGATCCAACATTGTCAAACTTGGGCATAGGCCCTGAGAAGAAAAGACGCGCGACAACTACTACTTCTGCGCCAAAGAAGAATGATGCTGAGAAAGCTCAATCTTCTAAGGTCAAAAATATTGGAGGAGAGAAGAAAGGTATGCGCCGTTCCTCAGACTCCTGGTGTGATTATGTGGTGGTTTCTGACTCTTTGGAGGGTCTTACGCCTGCAGTTATTATTAGAAGGCTGAAACCGGAACCGAAAGATACTGCTGATATCTCCGCGTCCAACCCAGACGATCCCATTGATTTGGAATCAAGCCCCGAGCGCTTGGTGCGGATTAAAGCAGGGAAAAGAAAGCAGACTGGCGTCAAGGCTGAAGGCCAGCCTGCAAAGAAGATTCAGAGGAAGAAGATTACCAGGAAAGGCAATTTGGACGCTTTTATTTCGGAGTCTGCTCCTAGTAAGTAGCATCCTTGCTTTCTTCTTCTAATGCGTATTGAGTATTTATAGACTTTGTTTTTGCAGAAATCCCCACTTCTCCTGTTCCCACAAAGCCGCTGCCTGTGGTTAACAAAGAACTCCCACCCTCCCCTCCGCGTGCTGCTGTTGCTGATCAGTTGAAGACTACTGAAGTTCCTGGGGGTGGTGTGGAGAAGGTTGTTGAGGCTGACAAGCCCGTTGATGTTGCCGCGGAAGCCGAAAAAGTTGTTAGCCCAGGGGTTATGGATGGTGCTGGTGACCCACAAGCCTCTGAATTTGCTGCTCATGGGTTAGAGAAAAAGAAAACTGCTGAAGAAATCCCAGTTACAGCGTCTCCTTCTAAGGTTTCTGGCTCCATGCCTGAAAACATCAAGAAGGTTTCTGAAGATCAAGGCGCATTTTCTGATGCTGGCAGGAATTCCCCAATCCGCCCAGATGAGACTCTGGGGGATTATTACTATAGAACTTATTCGGAAAAAGATGCTTCCGATACTCATGTCCCTGTTTGGAATCTGAAGAAGGGTGATACTTTCTCAGATTGGCGCGTGTGTCGGGACTGGTTGCAGGGGATATTTCCGCCAGGGGAGATTAAATTTCAGGAAAATCGTCTTCATGAGCAAACTTATCACGCCTACCTTGAGGGAGCTGCTTCTCATGCATCGACCACTCATCACATAGTGCGTGAGTGGCATAGTATGCACAAAGAGTGGGATGCTTTCAAGGTGTCCAAGAAGAAATTTGCTGATGATGAAAACCAGATTGCCCAGTTGAAGGCTAAGCTGGAAGCTGATCAGGCCAAGTTTGAAGCTGATCGGAAAACTGAAGAATGATCCGTCGCGGGCTGGAAGAGAAAACCGGAAGCCGATGCTGCTCTTCTTTCCGAGGAGCGCAAGAACTGGAAGAAAATATGTGAAAAAGATAACTCCGAGAAGATGAATCTCCGCAGTGTTATCAATAATCTCAAGGCTGAGGTTGAGAAATTCAAAATAAAGGACACGGAGATTGAGAAGTTAAAGAAAGAGAAGGCTGATGCTGAAGCTGTGCGGGATGAGGCGCGTTCGCACATGGAGCGAAGTGAACAACGAGAGGTATAAGCTTGTGCCACCCTTGCTCTTAGAGATAAAGAGTTAGAAGAGCTCACTGGTTTGCTTTCTGATCAGGAACAACTCAAGAAAGACTTGGAACTTGCGCGTTCTGAGAAAACCGAAACCTCTCGCCGCCTGACCGATACTGAAGAAAAACTGGAGGCTTCTGAAACGGCGCGGGCAACAATAGAGAGCGAGTTGGAACCTTTGAAAAGCGATATGCTGTGGTTGAAAGAGAGTGGGATTGCCTGTGTAAGTTACTTTTTCCTTTCGCGAGAATGCTTTGCGCCTTTCTTTTATTTATCTTTTCTTGTTCTTGTAGGTTGCTGAATCGGTGTTAAATTCTGAAGAGCTTGATAAAACCGTCGCGCGTTTAGTTGTTGCTGCGCGGAGTGACGGGTATGCTCAGGGATATGCGGAGTGTTCACACCATGTGACTAACGCCTTGAAGGTTGATTGGGATACTAGTAGATCTGCTACTCATGGAGTTAATACTGGTGCCGCCCTTGCAGCTTTAAAAACAGAATTCGATAACTTGCAGCTTCCTGTTATGGATCTTATAAATGTTGCTTTGCAATCCGAAGATCATGTGGCGCAACTAAAGGAGATCTTCCCAGATGCCGACGAAGATTTAGCTTAGGTTTCTTTTTGTAATTGTATTGAACAATTTTCTGTAATATTTGGGATGTGTATCCCTTCTTTTGTTGATGCGCTGCTGCGCAAGTAACGTACACTAAAACACTGCCGTGTTTGATAGTTTTTTAAGGCGTATTTGTTCGCCAGGAATAGTATGACGTGTTTTTTAGTTTACAATATTTTGCATGGGTACAATTACTTTGATCAGGTAAGGCGAATGAAGTTGGTATAAAGCTCATGTGTGAACGTATGGTCTTGTGTGATATAATCACTGACCGTTCATGAGACTTGTATTGTATTTACCATAATGTTTTTGCGCTTACCAAAAGAAATTGCATGCACTTTGTAAAAAGAAACACAAGAATAATAGAAACTTTGTTGTTTATTTCGGGATAAGGCGCAGAGGCCGTTACAAAGTCTATTAATATAAATATACGAGACTTAACTTACTCTATTTCCCGCCTTAACTTGATAAACTGTGTCATTCCGCGAGGAGATCATAGAGTTACTTCTTAATTTTTCGCTTTCTTGCTTGGGCCTTCTTCGCCTCGAGTTATCTGTTTTATTTCCTTGCGCACGTTTTGTAGTAGGTGAGTGAGCTCACCACTTTTAAGGGCCTTTTCTATTTCGGTGCGCAAGAAAATGCAATTGTTGATGGTATGACCACTGTCCTTGTGGTAATCACAATACTGAGCTGGGTCCTGTCCACGTTTATTCTTCATGGGTATTGGAGGCTTAAACTGATAATCCTCGGTGCTTAAAACTTCCGCAGGAGTTTTGGTTAAGGGAGTCCATTGTCTCTCCCTGTTATCTTGTTTGGCTTCTCTCTGCACGGACAGTTTATTGATTGTCGCTCGAGCATCCTCGGATGAATAGTTCCCTGAGCTGGAATCACGCCAACCTTTCTTAAATCTTTTTCCGCTACCTGAGCCTAAATCTGAGGGTCGGTTGTGCGGTGGTGGAGGCCTGTTGGTAGTAAGATTCTTTTCTGTTTGGGCGTAAACCTTAGCCGCTGCTATCACTTTTTCCCAGCTTTTCGGGAGTCCTTCTGTCCCAGACAAGACTTTTATCATATCGTCGCACCTGAATGCATATTTGAATTGGGCGCGAATCAGCTGCTCATGGACGCCCCCAATCTCAAGTACCTCTTTGTTATATCGGGTGATAAATTCTTCCAGACTTTCATCATCATGACGCCAGATGTTCATCACATCCGCTGTGTCGCGGATAGATCGCTTTTGTTGGCTAAAATGGGTCAGAAATTTTTCGCGTAGATCTTTCCATGACGTGATTTTTCCAATGGGCAAGTTATCGAACCAGATTCTTGCAACGCCGGTAAGGGTTTGTATGAAAAGGTGGCACCATAATGGTAGAGTCCAGCCTCCAACTAGCCCTGCGCTTGTGAAAACTCTCAAATGATCGTCAGGGTCTGTCAATCCGTTAAACTTGCCTACGTTAGACGGCAGCTTTGCTTTCTCTAGCGGAGCCAGAGCTATTTCAGTAATAAATTTTGAATTCTCCACCGCCTCCGCAGGACGGTAAATCAGATCGTAATTGTGCTCAGCTTCGGGATTGTAAACCGCACGGGGTCTACACTTGTTGTAATTCGGTTGTAACCGACTAAACACGCTAGCACTTTCGCCTACACGGTAAGTTGGATCATATTCACTGGTGTGAGTGTTTCGCTGAGAATCCAACCTGGTGTGAACTGATTGTCTCTGGTGAGGGTGTGATTCATCTCGATGCTCTCTTTGATGACTTTCTGACTGGGTATACTCGTACCTCGATGTAGATCTAGAGTAAACCTCTGTGTTTTCGTGAGATGGGCCCTCACGTTGGGAAGCATGAGTACGGGATCCTGGCCTCCGTGATTGAGTTTGGGGAGCAGTTTGAGCACGCAGCTGTGTGTATACTGCATTTAGTGCCCCCTGAGATCTGACGTACCAGGAGATTGGAGTTTCTCCTGGGGGCAGAATTGAGTGTACAGGGATCTCTGGCTGTACCCCTGGGGTGATAGGTTCGTTTAGACGATTGGATTGCACCTCGTTGTCATCCGAGGCTTCCTCTGGAATACCTTCAACCTGGATGTTGTTAACAAAATTCGGCCGAGGGCCGGTTTGCCGATGAGATGAAGTTTCTTCCATGTATGAATGGAATTAACGAAGTGAATCAAAAAACAAGAGAAAATGGATGAAACAGAAAAATCGGTGGGGGCCAATGAAGAAACACTAGATAAATGACCGGAATCAAATTATCTAGGGGGTTAGGATCTGCATAAAAAGGGTGGTTTCTCTCTCGTTTGATTTGATGGGACAGGTCTTCTTCTCCGGTGGACACTGCAAAACAGAACACCGTTAGCCTCGTCACGGGGAAAATGGAGGTTTTCTCCGTGACCCGACTCCGACGTGAGAATAAGTATGTGTTTATGAAGAAGTATTGACGAAGTGTGCGTAACTTGAAGTTCATACCTGAATTATTCTCATATTTATAGCCGAGAGTTTGGGCGGGAAAACTCGTTGATGAAATATTAACGGAAGATGCTAACCCCGTAAGCGGTTATATTTCCTTCCGTTGATCTTCTTAATCCGACGTGAGTGCACACGGATCGCCATTTAGATCCACGGCTGGGGAATTGCCACGTGGAAAGTGGGTAAGTGGAGGTTTTCCTCCAATTCCATGCCATCATCGTGATTTCGGGGAGGCCTGAGATGATGACACGTGTTCCAGACGGTTATAACCGTCTGGTGGTGCACGATTGAGCCTTCTAGAAGGTTATTGCCATAATCCGGTGTGACTCCTTATCGTGTGGCACCAGTTGAGTAAATAATATCCAAGTCTGGGTATTATTAAGCGGAAATGTCTAACTTAGGATTCTCATCCTTTGTTTGTTATGAAGGCGCAAGGATTCATGATTTTCCTTTTATCGCGCAAGTGTTGCTTGTTATCTTTCTCTTAAGTTCTCTCTGTAGGACCAGTTGCGCGGCCGCGCAAGGCCAAAAGAGGGCTAAGAGGTGAGGTCGTGGTATGGTCCCAAGTACTTGATATGAGGGTTTTGGGACCTTACCCCTTCAAGGGCATATATTGAATGGAATGTGTGATGGGTTGTTTGATCTGTACCAGAATGCAGTGTCTGCCAAGGATCTTTGGGATTCTCTTGAATCTAAATATATGGCAGAGGATGCATCTAGCAAAAAATTTATGGCAAGTAATTTTAATTTCTACAAAATGGTTGATGATAGACCGGTTACGGAGCAATATAATGACTTATTGCACATATTGGGTCAATATACTCAACACAATTTGTATATGGATGAGTCAATTTCTGTTTCAAGTATCATTGATAAACTCCCTCCATCATGGAAAGATATTAAACACACCCTTAAACATCAAAAAGAAGAATTAACTTTGGTACAATTGGGAAGTCACATTCGGATCGAAGAATCTCTTCGGGTTCAAGAAGTTGATAAAAATAAGGGCAAAAGTGTGGTTGGTCAATCTTCAATTAATATGGTGGAGCATGATGGGAAATCGGGTAATTATAAGTTTAAAGGCAAAAAACGCAAGTTTGATCATTGTGATAAAAATTCAAACAGAAAGCCAAAAAGACATGTTGGAAGTGCCACAAAGTGGGACATTTTAAAAAGGATTGTCGTGTGAAACTCCCGGGAAACAACAAAGGTTCGGGTGGAGCTGGCCCAAGTGAGTCCAAGGATCCACCAACTCAAACGGGTACGTGTTCTAAATTTTATTTAAATGAAAATAAGTTTAGTGAAAATTTGATCATGGAAAAGGTTCCATGTAGACATGCTGTTTGCAAAAATGATTTGTCTAAACCAATGTTTTCAAATGATAATAATCTCATTGGTTGAAATAATTTGCAATGTTGTAAATTTTATTTACAAACTAATTTTGAAAAAATAATACAAGACTCTGACACTTTTGGAACATTTTCGTCAATTAATGGTTGTGGGCCATCTTTTGGCCCAAGTCTAACTACGACGCTAAATTTGGGTGGTTGGAATAAATCAAACAAAATATTGAGCAGCGGTCCAATAACAAATCGTGTTTTGGGTTTGGATGGTCAACACAAGCAGTGTAGACCAATATTAGATCCACTAAATAATTTTGATAAGCCATTAGGCTGCGATGGGTCTGAAATAGTACCTAAATGCAATGGCTCCAAATTAAAAAATGATTTTGGTTGTAAATAAAAAACATTTAGTCCATGACGTTGAGAACTTTTGTTCGGAAAATAATAAGCGTTTGGGTTTTGATTTAAATATAAGTCACCAGATTAATTCGCATGATTATTCGAAATCTGGCACGGATAAAACTTTTTATTCGGGTGATTCTTCGGATTTTAATATGAACTCGATTGCGAATTATGTATCTTTTGTTACTGAATTATTTTCTGTTCAGGATGATGAATTCGCATGGTGGGTAGACTCGGGAGCTACGGTGCATGTATGTAAAGATCTAAGGTGGTTTGAAGAATGCAAACCTATTGATGATGGATCTGAATTACGAATGGGAAATGTAGCAACCGAGCCTATTAAAGGTGTCGGGAAAGTCAAGCTTGTATTTACTTCTGGCAAACACTTATTACTAGATTATGTGTTGTATGTTCCGGGTATACGGAAGAATTTATTGTCGGGTGTTGTATTAAATAATTATGGGTTTAAACAGGTCATTGAGTCTGACAAGTTTATATTGTCAAGACATGGAACCTTTGTAGGATTTGGATATTTATCTAATGGTATGTTTAAGTTAAATGTTCATGTTCCGTTTGCTAAAGAATCCGTGTGTATTGCTTCTTCTAGTAATAAAGTCGATAATGAATCAAAATTATGGCATGCTAGGTTAGGACATATTAATTATTTTAAAATGAAAGACATGTCTAAAATGAGCTTGATACCCACTTTTGATATGACTAATAATCAATGTCACACTTGCAAGTTAACCAAGATAACAAGAAAACCTTTTAAAGATGTCAAAAGAGAATCTAAGGTTTTAGAACTCATTCATTCTGACTTATGTGATTTTTATAATACTCCCTCGCTTGGAAATAAAAAATATGTTGTGACCTTTATTGATGATGCTTCTAGGTTTTGTTATGTCTACTTGTTACATGCAAAAGATGAAACTTTAGATAAATTTAAAATATATAAACAAGAAGTAGAATTGCATCAAAAGGAATTGATTAAAAATCTCCGTACTGATAGAGGTGGTGAATATTATGATCCGGTTTATTTCCAATCCACTGGTATCATACATCAGACCACTGCTCCTTATACACCACAGCAAAATGGTGTATCTGAAAAGAAGATTAGGACATTAAAAGAAATGGTTAATTCCATGTTGTCCTATTCGGGTTTGAGTGAAGGATTTTGGGGTGAGGCTATGCTAACAGCCTGCTATTTATTGAATAGAGTTCCAAATAAAAGGTCCAAGGTAACCCCGTATGAGCTCTGGCACAAACAAGCACCAAACTTAAGTCATCTTAAAGTTTGGGGTTGTAGAGCTGTAGTAAGGCTCACTGAACCTAAGACGAGAACCTTAGGTGAGAGAGGCATAGATTGTATATTCATTGGATATGCTGAACATTCTCCGGCTCATAGGTTTTATGTGACAGAACCAAATGATTATATGTCTGTTCACACAGTAATTGAATCAAGAGATGGAGATTTTGGGAATGAGGATAGGTTTTCCTCGGTACCTAGACTTAAAGATATGCCTCAGAATCTAAAAAATATTGAAAGAAACTCTATCAATACGAAAGATGTACCTTCCACTAGTACAGAACCCAGGAAAAGTACTAGGGTAAGGAAAGCCAAGAACTTTGGTGATGATTTCCAACTTTATTTGGTTGAAGGATCAAGGGATAAAATTGAATATCAATATCAATATTGTTTCAATATTGAGGAAGATCCGAAAACTTTCAGTGAAGCAATGGCTTCAAGGGATGTTTCATTTTGGAAGGAAGCTATTCAAGATGAAATTGATTCTATCATGCAGAATAAGACCTGGAAGTTGTCAGATTTACCTCCTGGATGCAAACCATTAGGATGTAAATGGATTTTTAAAAGGAAAATGAAAGTGGATGGAAGCATTGATAAATTTAAAGCTAGGCTAGTGATACAAGGCTTTAGACAAAAAGAAGGAATCGACTTATTTGATACATATGCTCCAGTAGCAAGAATATCCACAATTAGGTTGTTGTTGGCTTTGGCAGCTTTCCACAATCTTGTAATTCATCAAATGGATGTAAAGACTGCATTCGTAAATGATGAATTGGATGAATAAATCTATATGAAACAACTAGAAGGTTTCATTATGCCAGGAAATGAACATAAGGTTTGCAAGCTGGTTAAGTCTTTATATGGCTTGAAACAAGCTCCTAAACAGTGGCATCAAAAATTTGATGATGTGGTGTTGTCAGATGGTTTTATACTTAATCAAGCTGACAAATGTGTATATAGCAAATTTGACTCCTCAGGAAAAGGAGTTATAATTTGTCTATATGTTGACGACATGTTGATATTTGGTACTGACTTAGGTCAAGTTGTTAAAACCAAAGAGTTCTTGACATCAAAGTTTGCCATGAAAGATATGGGGGAGGCTGAGGTGATTCTTGGTATAAAGATCACTCGAGGGAACAATGGTATATCAATATCTCAATCGCATTATATTGAGAAGATCTTGAAGAAATTCAATAGTTTAAATTGTTCTCCAGTTGGAACTCCTATTGATCCTAACATTAGGCTTATGCCTAATCAAGGTAGCTCCATATCTCAACTTGAATATTCCAAAGCAATAGGATGTTTGATGTATGCTATGATTAGCACAAGGCCTGATATTGCTTATGCGGTGGGAAAACTTAGTAGATTTACAAGTAACCCGAGCACACATCATTGGCAGGCAATAAACAGATTGTTTAAGTACCTGAAAGGAACTATAAATTATAGTTTGTGCTATTCAGGTTTCCCCTCAGTACTTGAAGGGTTTACTGATGCAAGTTGGATAAACAATAAGGAAGATCATTCTTCCACAAGTGGATGGGTGTTCTTACTTGGTGGAAGTGCTATCTACTGGGCATCAAAGAAACAAACTTGCATCACAAATTCGACAATGGAATCTGAATTTGTAGCTTTAGCAGCAGCTGGCAAAGAAGCTGAATGGCTAAGAAATTTGATCTATGAGATTCCTTTGTGGCCAAAATCGATATCACCTATATCTATTAGATGTGATAGTGCAGCTACTTTGGCTAAGGCTTACAACCAAGTGTATAATGGAAAGTCTAGACATCTAGGTGTTAGACATAGCATGATTAGAGAATTAATCATGAATGGAGTGATATCTGTTGTGTCACACCCCAACCGATGACGGAAACATCGGGGCGCGACACTGAGCGAAACAGATTGTCCAGGAGAATCCATAACAACTATTTGTTATAATATATTAAAGGTTCATGTCCCATACCACAAACATATAAAATAAAAACAGTTATTACAGACATTGTTCTCAAAGACAAATATCCATTCCGACAACTCAGATTTTATTTAGTTTGTTTCTAGAGTCCATCCTAGCTCAATTCCATCAAATAGCAAGCAAGCATCCTAAGCATCTATCACATACGTTCGAATAGCGGTTAATACACATAGTGTAAAGGTGAGCATACAAGTTTAATAGTATAATAGTATTCGAAATCGTTTATGCATAACCAGCATGTAACATGTAGCAAAGTGAAGCATGTCGGTTATCGACAATGAAATATGCACAGACATGACTGCCATTTGTAGAATGCGCAACACATATCACTACTGTGACACGTGAAGTAATAACCTTAACAACCCCTGTCCATGATAGGTGTTGAGTCCAAACTATAGTATTATCGTTGCTAAGGCGTCAGGCAACAATCACTGTGTAAACATAACATACAAGCATTCATCGAGTAACACGTATAACATGCAATATCGGTTAGCGTATAAAAGTGTTTGCGTTGTGTGTTCGATGTGATATGACTATAGATAACGTATGTAACACCCAAAAGTGCGTAAAGCAAAAAGGGATCGAGTATACTCACAGCGATGGAAGCTAATGGATTGAAGGGAGCGCTAGGGTGATTAGCCTGAACAGTTTACGATAACATAAGCGAAGAACGGTGCGTAAAACAGTGAAAAGTGATCAGGTGTCGAATGGTAATCCGATCGGATGGCAATCCGATCGGATGGTCATTCGATCGGATGTCAATCCGTTCGTGTTAGTGCACTATGTCTGTTGACTTCGTCTTGTATCGAGTCATGTAATAGGATAGGATAAACCAGTGCTCGGGGTGCTAGGATCTAAGATTTGTGTGTTTATTGGTAATTTCGCTTGAAATAGCAAAAGGCTATTTTAAACGGAATTAACAATGTTAATTTCGCTTGAAATGGTCCTTGGTCATTTCAAACGAAATCAGCACATTATATATAGGGGAGCATGGTTTGTCATTTGTAACTTTTCTAATTCGGTAACGAAGTGCTGCCGAATTGTCTCCAGGTTGTATATTGCTGTTATATCAATAATAGAGACATTTAAATTGAATCAAGCTGTAAACAAGTCCGTTTCTCTGAATTCCGCCTTAGATTCGGATCCAAACTCTCCTGAACTACTCATTCAGGTTGCACAACGATCCTACAAGTGGTATCAGAGCTCAGGAGGAAGAGTTTAGCTTGATTTCATCAGTTTTCTGACTTCTACACCTTCTTTTTCAAAATACATAAGATTTTACAGACAAAATGGATTGAATTTCACACATTATATGCGAAACATAGTTTTAATAAACCCTTGAAAGAATCAGACCTAAATTCAGATTAAAAGTGACAAAAATGGGCCAAAAAGCTAATTTCGTTTGAACGAGCAACTAATTTCGCTTGAAAAGTTGAGGTAATATCACACGAAATTACTGATTTCGTTTGAATTACATCTGATTCCATTTGAAAATTGTAATTCCGTTTGAAAGGTTCACACGGAATCAGCTATTTCGCTTGAAATTTAATTCCGTTTGAAGATTTCGCATGAAACTAGTGATTTCGTGTGAAAGACTTGATCTCGTTTGAACTGATTTCGTTTGTAGTTGTCATTCAGGTGATCCCGTTTGAACAGGTTATTTCGCACCAAAGTGATTCTGCTTGTGATCACTATTTCGTGTGAAAGTGGATATTTTGCATCAAGATCATTTCAAGTCAACCGAGTGTCAGTTTGTGTCAAGTTGTTTGATAGTGTTTAAACTGATAAGTGTTTGTTTGTTTGTTGATTCAGGTAATTCAAGAAGTTCAAACCATGGCTGAAGAATTTTACAACACGTTCTACAACGCGTTTACATCCGAAACCTCAATTGTTACACCAAAAGCCATAACTAAAGCGATCAATGAAAATATTAAACATGATAATTTCTACGGAACAAATTCAAAACCACCAACTCTTGAAAGTATTGAAGATTACACTTGGTGGAAAGAACGTTTTATCAACTGGGCAAAAGCCTACGCGCATGAAAGCTGGTTTTGTTTGGAGTTTGGTTATAGTAGGCCAGTCAATGATAAAGGAGAAGATCTCCTACTCAAAAGCTTACCCAAAGAAGACAAATCTGAATTCCCAGCTGAACAAAGTATGATTGCTTTAATTCAATCATCAATTAGACATGATTTGTTTGCTTTATTACAACATGATGGGTCATCGAAATCTATCTGGGAAGCTTTACGGGTTAAAGCTGGGGGGGTAAACAAATCAAGAAAAACAAAATTTCATTATTAAAAAAGGAATTTGATTTGTTTGATAGTTTGAAAGGAGAGACTGTGAGACAGATGATAGAAAGATTTGGTCATTTGAAAATTGAACTTGATCGTTTTGGAATTGTTAAAACTCGAGAAGAAATAATTGATAAGATCATAGAAGCGTTACCACGAGCTGATCAGTGGCAAACGTTTGTATTCATACTGAAAAATGATGCTTTATATGATACAATTTCTCTTGACGTCTTGATAGAAAAAATTGAAAGTCATGAGCTTGAGCTACAAAAGCAAAACAAGATGAGCAGTTCTTCATATCAACAGAATGTGGGTCTTTATTATAAAGGTGTAATACCTTCATCAAGCTCATCAAAAACAGCATTTAGTGAATCACCAAAAACAGCATTTAGTGGTGTGAAGACAAAAGAACCTGAGACAAGGTCATCAAGCTACAATCTGGGATATCATTCGTCTTCATCAAAAGCAAGTGTTGAAGAATCTGAAGAAGTTCTCTGCAACATTGCTCTCAAATTGAAGAATTCTCCATCTATGAGCATCACTGAAGCCAAGCAACAAATGAGTTTCCTTGCATCTGTTCTGGAATCATATGAAGGTCTAGTAGCTGGCAAAATTGGAAATTCCGAATTGACTAAAGAAGACTATGACCAGATTGATCCGGAAGAGATGGAACTCATTGATATCCGCTGGTGTTTGGCTAGTTGCATTCGTAGAGCTCAGAGATATATGTAGATTACTGGAAAGCAGTCTATCGGTGGTCCATCAACTAAGCTGGGATTTGATAAATCCAAAGTGACTTGTTTCAAATGCAAGCAAAGAGGTCATTTCAAGAGAGAGTGTCATAATTCTGCAGTTGATGGAAATGAAAATCCTTTTAATGATGATTATTATAGAAAGGCGATTTACCACCGAAGCAAAGAAGAGCCGAAAATGATTGAAAGCAAGAAGAAAGCCTTACTTATCCATCAAGATGATGAAAAAGTAGCAGAAGGATTCAGTTGGGACAAATACATTCCATCTGATTCAGGATTGGCTGCTGAGATTGAGAAAAGAAAAGAAGAAGATTGTATTAATGAAAAAGTCACAGCTCATGGCAGAAACATATCCCAAGGCAAACATTGTGCTTTTGTTGCTGAAATCAAAGAGAAAACAAGAGAAGAGATTCTGAGTGAAAAAACATACCGAGAAAGAAACATTGCTTGGAACAGAATGGATGAAATGCAAGAAGAGTATGAGAGTGCTGTCAGCAATAAGAGATGTGATAAGAAGCGAGAGTGTTATGTCAACAGAAATGGTGAACCTGTTGTTCCCAAAAAGGACATAGTTTTTGATGATGTTTTTTTAGTAATCCCTCGATCCGTTGAGTACTATACAAATGTTGGAAATGATAAAACATATGTGAAAAGTTTGAAAAACTTCTTAGAGATGTTATGATTTCAAGTCTGAGGAAGAGGGATGAAGAGAGAATGAAGAAGAATGTTGATGAGATGGTGAACAATTTGAAGAAAGTTGCTGAAGAAGCTAAAGACGAAGCTGTGAAAGTGGAGGATGTGAAAATAGAAGAGGAAGATAAGGTAGAAGAAAGAGTTGTTGAAAAAGAAGTTGTTATTGAAGAACAGCAGATTGTTGAAGAAGAAATGAAGAAGAAAGAATAAGAAACAATGAAGGATGAGAATTTGGAAACTGTTGATGCTGGTGATGAGAAGAAGATTGATGCTGATAAGACAGATGCAGCAGAAAACACTGAGGTACCAATCACTGAGGTAAATTTTGATTCCGAAATTCAAATTAAAATCGTTGAACAGTGCAAGAAATGCATGGAAATGTGCAGCGCTTGTACTGAAAAAGACGAAAAGTTCAGAACAAGAGATCTTGAATTTACCAAAATAGAAGAAGTTTTCAAAAATAAATATAAAGAAATTTTTGAAAAAGAAAAAGTTTTGAAAGATAATGATGAAAAACTTACACAAAAATGTAAAAATTTAGAAAAAGAAAATGAAAATTTGAAAGAAAAAGTTTTGAAAATGACAGAAGAATGTTTTCAAAAGGAAAATGAGTATCAAGAAATGAAAAAAGAATATGATTCAATAAAATTGGCTTATCATATTACAAAAGAGTTATATGAAAAGGTGAAAAGTGAAATGAAATTTGTTCAATCACGATTGAATTACTGTTCTGAAACAACTAATATGTTTAAGCGACAGTATGAAATAAAGCAACAAGTTGTAAATTCTTACATTGAGGATGTTGCTAAGCTAAAGCGTCAGATTGCTGATTTAGAACAGGATAACAAGAAGTTAAAAAGTTATCATGCGTCATCATATGTGCTTGAAAGAATTTTCAACATAAAACCGGATGATAAAGATTCTGAACAAAACAAAAAGGGCATTGGCTCAGAGTTTCATCAAGTTCCTCCACCGGAAAAGTTTGCATTTTATGATGATGAAAAAGTCGAAAAAGCTTTCAACATGGTAGATCAATTGCCAGATAACATTGACGTAACCTATTCCAAATCTGATGATTCTAGTGATTTAAAGGTGGTAGGTAAGGTCGTTGAAAGTGTGTTGAAAGAAGAGTCAGTTGAAACAGGTAAATCTGAATCACAGGATGAAAATGAAGGTAATTTTCATGATGGATATCTGAAAAACTCAAAATCTGAGAAAAATTTGAATGATGATTCAAAAGGATTGGTTTATACCATGATTGGATCGGACAAATTATTCTTAGATATTGTATTCCCGATTCAGAATGTGATTTCAGACAAGATTGACAAAGTTTTCAAGATGGTTGAGATTGAAAAATCTGAAATTTCAAAGTTTGCTGGAAAAGGTCACAAAACTTCTTATAATAAACCTGGTTTCAAGAAGAAAAACATGAAGGCTGGGTTGGGTTATAAGAAGAAACAAAGTCGAAATAAAAATGAAACGCCAAATTATCAGACAAAGATGAATTTTGTTCATGGAACAAGTTCAGAAGAAGAGAAAGAACTCCAATTTAGACGACAGTCTAATGAAGAGTTCTATGCTCAAAAGAAAAAGCAACAACCACAGGTTAAAGATGTGTCCAAGAGAACATGTTTCAAATGTGATCAAACAGGACATCTTGCACGCAAGTGTCCAAATCTGAAACCTGTTGATGTTGACAAAAAGAAGTCTGATGATGTTGAGAAACAAAAATTTGAGGATGTGAAACAAAGGTCGACCAAATTTGATTCAAAACAAACTTGGAGGTATAACACAAACAAGTTTGTTTCGAACCAAACTTGGAAATCAAACTCGAATAGGTTTGATTCAAGACAGACCTGGAATTCTCACACACCCAGATTCAGAACAACTCAAAGTTGGAAAACATCAGTTGATATGACAAAACCCCAAGAGTTTTGGAAACCTAAAGTTGTTGTTCAAAATCAAAATGTTCAAAAAGAGTCACATTTTTACAAAAGAGGTACTCCTAAAGGTCAAACTTGGAGTGCTAAGAAATAAATTGCTTCTGTAAATGATGAAAAAGTTGAAATTAAAATTGAAAAAGTCTTTGTTCAGAATGACAAAGATTTTCCGAAGTTGAATGAAGCATATTGTGTTGAAATGCCTAAGGTCAAACAGACTTGGGCAAAATTGTTCAAATAATTAAGTAATGGTAAATGTGCAGGTGCTCAAGAAAATTGAAGATTGTGAGAATGAAAATTGGAGCAGCCTGGCACGAGATGAAGAGGTTGCTGATCCCTGCTATGGTTAAACAGGGAGTTTGTTTGTTTTCTGTACATAAATAAACAATATTTCAAAAACCCTAAAAATTTGAAAATTAAAAAAAAAATATGTTTTTATTTTGTCAAAATTTTGAAAAATCAAAAATATGTATTTAAATTTGTCAAAAATCCAAAATTCAAAATTATGTTGATTGAATATGCCGAAATCCTCACGGCGGAACAAACATGATTAATTTCACAAGATTGAAAAACGGTTTTCAAGCTGTAAAATATCAATGTGTTGTAAATCATGGGGGTAATTGCTGCTTTACATGTTATATTTTCTGCAAAACAGAGCATGAGATGCAGAAAATGAATGGCGAGACAAAGCTATCAGTATTGGTTGTCAAATTTTCTTTAAATGATTTTGCATTTTAGGGGGAGTAATATTGTCAGAAAATCCAAAAACATTTGAAAATTTGAAAAAGCCAAAAACATGATAAAATTCGAAAAAAAGTTTTTGTGTAAAAAGAGGAAATGATAGTACATCAGTAGACAGTTACAGTATGCTAAAGAAATGTAATGATTATATAGCGTTAAACGGTCTCACTGATGATATGCCGATAGGTTTTTATACATTTAGTAAACTTTTTCGGGATATAAACTTAAATTCAAACTTGCTTGTTTTGTGGGGAACACTACTTGGATATATAGGTTACCCCTGAAATCTCGTTTGAAGGACCCCTCTTTCTGAGATACTAGGTCTTTATGCTTAGTGATATCTGGGGTATTATCCCGGGACTTCTGATTTTGCGAAAGCAATGGCCTAGTCCCCGTATAATACTTTCTGCTTGCTTGAAACATAGCACCACCCTCAGCATAAAAAATGATGAAACATTGAAAAATGCTAATCATGTGCTGTTGAAGAAAAGATCCTCTAAAGGGGACACACCTAAAGTCGAAGCCGTCATCTCTCTGATTTTGCGGAAGCAATAGCCTGAGCTCTCATAGCCCTCGCATTTAACCCCTTACAGATATCATCTAGGTATACTCACCTGTAAGACTGAATATTGGGATCTGGATACGGGAGTATATTCAAGAGGTGGGACACATGAATGAGTTTAAGTTCTTAATACACTTAATTCGTATCCTGAATCAGTTGAAATTTGGGTGAAAATTTAAGTGGATCAGTTTATCGACAATCTAAGTGAATTGTTTAATTCTTGATGTGTAACTAAGCTCAACGGTACTTGTGATTTGTCAGAAACTGATATGATCCTCTAACGCGAACTTAAACAAAAATATTGTCTGTAAATATGTTTGTAAATATTTCTTTACTGCTTTATGTTTCAGAAAAATACAAAAAGATTTTTGAATCTGCTTTATTTTCGACAACCGATGTCTGAAATGCTGAGTGTCAAAATCTGAGTATGCTGATTGTGTTTCTGAAAATAAAACAAGTTCATTAATTTGAAACTTGAATGTTTAATAAAAAAATCAAAAACAGTTTGTGATATCTCCAAGGTCATTAATTTGGACTTGGATGATTAACTGTGAGGGATTTGGATGCTTATATTGTTAAAATCTATGAAAAAGAGTCAGTTTTTGATCCTGTTCGCTGAAACTGTCAAATCCATGAAATTTGTTAAAAAGATTTTAGTTTAGAAAGTTTAAAAGAGCCAGGTCACAATTCCTGGATAATTGAATGTTTGAAATGTTTGTACTTATAAACGTTTGAGAAATTGCAGATGTTGTACCAGACTACGATCCCGATAGGCAGAGTCTAAGGGGGAGTCTGAAGACGAGCTCAAAGCAAGGGGGAGTTTGTAACCAGAAAGCAAGGTGGCGATCCCTAAAGCACGGAAGCTTGATGAAAGGGGGAGCCTGAAGAAGCTGTTAATGTTAGAGCCAGAGACAGATCCTGGTATACCATTCAAGATAGAAGCTGATCATAGTGAAGAAAGATTATTGGATGCTTACAATGTTAGACAATTCGGAAAGAGTTTGAAGACTGATCAAGACTGAAGAGGTGTCATGCTAAAGATTAGACACTGAAGACTTCGTCAACATCCAAGGGGGAGTCTGTTAGTGCACTATGTCTGTTGACTTCGTCTTGTATCGAGTCATGTAATACGATAGGATAAACCAGTGCTCGGGGTGCTAGAATCTAAGATTTGTGTGTTTATTGGTAATTTCGCTTGAAATAGCCAAAGGCTATTTCAAACGGAATTAACAATGTTAATTTCGCTTGAAATGGTCCTTGGTCATTTCAAACGAAATCAGCACATTATATATAGGGGAGCATGGTTTGTCATTTGTAACTTTTCTAATTCGGTAACGAAGTGCTGCCGAATTGTCTCCAGGTTGTATATTGTTGTTATATCAATAATAGAGACATTTAAATTGAATTAAGCTGTAAACAAGTCCGTTTCTCTGAATTCCGCCATAGATTCGGATCCAAACTCTTCTGAACGACTCATTCAGGTTGCACAACGATCCTACAGTTCGGATGGCCATTCGGTCGGATTGACATTCGTTTGGTAAGGATGTGTTTGTGTATGATGGCCTTGAAGTTTTCGTTGTAGCATTTTGAAAACAGAGAAGTATCTCTATCCTTCAGGTCGATCGATCGGACGGTCGTTCGATCGGGTAGCGATCCGATTGGCGAGACATTTTAGTTTGAGAACAAGTTCACAGCAGGATGGTCATTCGATCGAATAGTCTTCCGATCCGATGGCAGTCCGTTAGAAGCTGATGATCCTTGAAAATTGAAAATTATAAAAGTTTTAGTGTTGAAATCCAAGTGCAATCCGACCGGATTGCGGTTCGATCGGATGGCAATCCGATCGGATGACAATCTATCCACAATCTGATCGTCTTGTAACTTGAGAAATTTGTTAAGTTTTGAAAAGTCCTGCGGTTTGCTCGAAACGGTATGACAACGTATTAAACAACGGAAACTCCATCAGACCCAGGTTATTTGGTCGAACGGGAATCACCCCAATCCGATCAGTTAACTGTGTCGTGATGGGTGGTTTCATGTTCAACCAGAAATCAGTTGTCTCGTTGGTAGAATTCAGATCTCAAACCGGTACTTCACTAGAGAAGAGTAGAAGGCATGAATGAGCTCCGATTCTATCGGTTTTGAGTGCATTGAGTGTAAAAGAGTTGAAAGAAAGTTGGAAAAGCATCTTTCAATCCTTTTAACTTTGAAAATGTTTAGATCTATGCGAAATCATTGTTTAATCATGTGTAAGTCCTTCAGATCTAAGTTGTTCTTGGTGGAATGAGGCCAATACTTGAAGTTCATAAGAACTCCGTGATGACATCATCCTAGAACACCTCAAATCCACTGATTTCACGGTTAAAAGTTAAGATTTGAAGGTGAAAATGATGAAGAAGTGTGTGTAGATCATAGAAGTACAAGATTTGAGTTAAAAACTTACAAGAATCGCGAGAAATCAAGAGAAAGAAGGCCTTGAGGGTGCTGGTCGAGTGAGAGAGAGCTGTCACATCACTTGTGATGTGACAGGGGGTATTTATAGGTTGCCAAAAAGGGAAAGGGAGCAAGGGTGCAAGTGTGCAAGTGTCGGATGGCATCTCGATCGGATGGTGCTTCGATCGGATGGCAATCCGATCGGACGGCCATTCGATCGATTGGCCATTCGATCAAAGTGTCTGACGTGTTGAGTTTCGGCGTTTCGTTTCATGTGTTGAGCGTTGCGATGCGTTTAAGCGAGGGTCGATTATGCGATGCGATAGATTAATAATAACCACCAAATACTATATCTAACATACGATCATCATAACTTAACTTGCGTTTAGCGTTTGCGATCCAATTTCGTTGTGATAGAGTTGCGATTGCGTTTCGATTAATCCCCACCGAACAATAAGTAACATGCACAAGTAACACATAAATATCACCCACACGTAAAACAATATACAGAACCTGTCAATCAAATTGCGAACGCGATTGCGATGCGATTAGCGATTAAGCGATAAAACATGCGATAAACATCGATGAAACCTCGATTATTAATAGATACTCCACATAATACAACTAGAGCAATTAAATAAAAGATTCGATTACAAGTCACGGTGTACAATCCATAGTTAAGCAAGGAGTGACAGATCGCAAGTAGCAATCTTTTCTTCCTTTGACTTTGACTTGTTCTTTGACTTTCGAAACACGGGGTGTTACATGTTGACTTTGTAAGATCTGAGTATAATATGGCTGATCATCTAACTAAAGGGTTAGGAAGTGATCTCGTGGACAAATCAGCCAAAGGGATGGGTTTAAAGTCCATACTTTGATATCCTATGCCAAGACACCCAATCCCCATCTAATACAACGTTAGATGCTGAATTCAATGTGGAAAGTTTGCTATAAAGATATTGGAACACAACATTAGAATCATCCCAAGGTTTGTGTTCAGACTGCAAGATGAGTAGGTTGAAGTATAACTTCTTAATAGTTCTTTGATAAATTGCATGTGCAGGTGCAAGAATAAAGAAACTACCTATAAGAGTATGAAGTTTAGCCGCTTCAAGAAGCTTGGACTTGGCTTTGATATACTCTTTGAAGGATTGGAGATAGGCTAGTAAAATATAGTGTCATGTAAGAACATATGGGTTGTAAACTTATGTGTATTTTACCTTCAAGTATTCAAATGGATAGCAAGGGTTCAATCCATAGAGACACCCCGATATTCGAATATTTGGATCGTCTAATTTACTAAGATGAAAATTCAATCCTCAGGACATTTTCATTTATGCATGAGTTTGAGATTTTGAGAATTGAGTTGGGTTAATCATGGATATCACTAAAATAGGGGAGGAATGTTGGTAATTTTAGTGATTATCAACATTTGTAATGGTATTGGATTAACTCGTTGAATAGGCGTTCTCGTTATATATTAATCGAGTTAGGTGATGCAGGAATGGCGGGCTTGGTTGTTATAACGAGTTAGTGTATTTAATCGGATTTAGGCCAAATACATTTACTAATTATTGGGCTTAGGCTAGTTAACTTATTATTGTTTTAGGCCTAACTAAATAATTAGTAAATTAACTTATTAAATAATTAAAAGAGTTAAATGCTTGGTTGGTCCCTGTGGTTTGCAAATATTGCAGACTTGGTCCTAGTGGTTTACTAATTACATGTCATACCCTGGCTTTGCGGAAGCGTGGGTTTATTTGGTGTGACTTCTTAATACCATAGCTTAATCACAACAAAACTATATGAAAGTAAAACCATGATGTTCATCCATTTAACATGTTCCAAAAGTTAACACGACAACATTGTTTTAAGAGTTGACACATGCAGTGAGATTACAACACAGCATAAAAACATTGTTCATAAGACACAACCACAAACATGAAATAAACACAGCTTAAGACTTGTGACTCGTCCAGGTAGAAGTCACAACCCCTAAACTTGGATGACATCACCCTTCTTACGCAGCTTGAAAACATAGCATACCTCGCCAGATCCCTAATTCCCTGAAATACATGTAGGTTGAAAAATCAACAAAATGTTGAGCGAGTTCATGTGAAAGTGAGTATGTAAAACCTTTGTAAGTATAAAATCCCTGGTATGTAGCAAATAAGGAAATAAAGAGATCACCAATGGTTTGCAAGGCCATTGATATGTGTGAAGTGCAGTAGGAAGACTCAAACCTAGTAGATTTTTGCGTCGGGTACAAAGTCACCCCGAGGTCCGTTCTGTTGGGCCTGGAGTTGGGCTCGCTACACCCAGATAGATCTACCGCTAATGACCCTCGGTCCTACAATGAGGATTAATGGCCTCCAGTTCCCGCCTACTCACTCACATGATCTAAGTAGTAACCCTACTTACGCTAACCATACCATGTAAAAAGTATTCGTAATCATAGTAACATGTATTTCACCCCTGAAGTATAAAAACTGAAAACAGTTAAAGGAAAAGGGGGACATGAACTCACAGAAGTGCGTCTCGAAATAGTATCTCCCAATCAACCTGCTGCGTGACGACCTACACGTACTAACTTCTATTAGACGGACGCCCGTGCCTTGGCTTAATGTTTAACGTTTTTGGGAAATAGTTAGGCAACTATTTCGTATTTCCACTTCTTAATTATTTAATAATTATATTCCTTCCCAATGATGGGGGTTTTAATACATGTGCGTTTTTTGTAATTCCAAAAATATATTATTAAGTCTCACTTAATAAAATATATTTTTATTCATTTGTCTAAAATATTCTATCTCCAAAATATACACATTTTTCCCAAAAATTTTATATTTTATTCCATACGATTTCCAAAATAATACTTTTATCAAAATACGCATTTAAGAGTATTTTTTCTGAAAATACATAAGTTACATTTTTAAAGTTCGTGTGGTAATAATAATACCGGTGTAACTTAAATATTTATTTGTGATAGCGTTGGTATTATTTTGGAGTCGTTACTTTTTAGTGTAAACGAGTTATATTATTTTTACCCTAAAAATAATATATGTGTAGTTCACAAAATAATCATAAAATCACACAAGCGTTTTACTATGAAATATATATTCTAAATATATATTTAACAAGTTTTATTTACGAAAATCCACCTCCTAATACTTGGTTATTTTATAATAAAAATCATGGCGAAGTTTGTTTGGAAAACAAGTCAAAAATTAAACACTTGTCACCAAAAATATTCTAAGTGTTATTTTCTGGAAAAATTTCGCCAGAGTTTCCTCTGTAACTGGAGGTGGCCACGCTTACTAGCGTATCATTTTCTTTTCAAAATTCAACCAACAACTTTTCAACCATCAATATTCAATATTCAAACATCAACTAGTCAAAAATAAGTATAGATCGCAAACACATGAACTTGTAAGTCGTGTAACATTGTGTAGTAACCTTCCAACATTTTTAGTAGATCCTTCTATCTTTAAAAATGAATCAGTTTCTTGAAAAACTTTATTTTTAAAGAAGATGTAACCTTACAACTTCTAGTCCAAAAATTACGAAATTATTCCTTTGTTAAATCCTTTTGTCACACAAGTGTTTACACACTTGTTTGTTTGCAAAAATGCTTTTAGTTCATGAAAGATCCGGCTTTTAAACATGATTTGCATCTTACACTTGGTTCTTCGAAAATACCACTTGTAGATCTTTAGATCTACTAGTTTAAAACTCTATTTTACAAGAAAAATCACTTTTACACAAGTTCATGTTCATGTGTGGAAGGGTTCATCATCTTGCTACTTTTACACTTAACATATTGCTAGTTCATGTTCCATGAACATGATCTAGCATGGTTAGATGACGATCCGTTCCACTACTAGCCACTAACAACATAAAATAATCACAACAAAACAAGATTCACAAGTTTTACACCATTTGTTTCTCTTTAACCAACTAGTTTATCTTTCATTCAAGACTTTATGTTTTGATCTTTAGTGTTCTAGATTTTAACCGTTAAATCTCTTATTAACCACCTTAAACATGAACAAGGAAGTGTTTAGAAGCACTTACAACTAGCTCAAGGCTAGGGAAGAATCAAAGCGAAAACTAGGTGGATAAAAGCAACGTAGTGAGGTTCTTGAGATTCCGAAAGCACCGGGTCTCCTCGTATGATCTCTTGCACCTTGGTATGTAAGTGGAATAGCAAGATCGAAACTCGAAGATGGTGAGATGGTGGGTGTTGGGTTCGGCCGAGAGTCTCCAAGGGAGGGAAAGAGAGAGCAAAATTTTGTGTTGTGTTGATGTGAATGATAATGTGATCCTTAGGTTATATTTATAAACCATTTTAGTGTATTAACCATCAAATAATATGTTCTCTAGATCTTAGACAAAGTCAAATAAAATATTTAAAAATGTAAGGGGTGTGTCCCCTCTTGGGAGCCGATCGATTGGGGGGGGGGGGGGGGGGGGTTATATGGTTAGATTTTAACCAAATAGTTAGTAACTAGTTATGTTAGTTAGAACTTTAAGTTAGGTATTTAGTGTGTTATGTAATATAACGGGTGTTAGGGTGTTCGGGGACCCTAACTAGCTTAGAAAAATGTAAATAATGTCATTGACAATATTTTTATGTTCCGGGTAAAGTCCGGTTGTTCGGTTGGATATTAATCCGTTAAAGTGCTAAATAAGCTTTTAAAGTGTCTTTAGTATTATTTTTAGTGACACAAAGAATTCCTGACACTTTGAAAAGTGTCTAGTATTATTTTCCCACGTTCTTGCACTTTACTAATTAAGTTAAATGCTGAATTTTGTAATAAAGTGCAGAATTTTGTAGTTAAAGTATGCTTTAGGCTCATCCGGTCACTATAACTATCACCTAGTGACGCAGTTCTATAATCCTTACCTCCCTACACTCCCTACTAGTGTAGTAATCTATTCCCGGCTCATACTGGCCTCAGAGACAGTGTCTGTCTAGTGCTGGCTATGTCAGCATGTTTACTGGGTTATCCGTTTATTGTGCTAACTGTGCTTTTGTGCATCAAGTTTGTCACTATAGTTCTGTGTAAATAATGTAGCGACAGTAATAAGGTATGATGCATGTATATGTATGTATCAGAAATCAAGAATTAGTTTAACCACAATTGTAAGCAAGCACAGTAATTAAGCATTAATTAAATATTAGTTAATTCGTACGGATACCTGGTTTGGTGAGGGTTGTCACATTCTCCCCCCGTTAAATAAATTTCGTCCCGAAATTTTAGGCTCTGCTTCTAGTTGCAGGGGTCTTAGGAAATAAATGGGGGTATTTCTCTTTCATACGATCCTCTCGTTCCCATGTGAATTCAGGCCCATGTCTTGCATTCCATCGTACTTTGATGAGCTTGACACTACTCCTGCGTGTTTTGTTAATTTTCCAATCCGTAACCTCGACGGGTTCTTCGGTAAAGTGGAGCGTGTCGTCGATATGTACTTCGTCAGTGGGAATGATCACTGTCTCTTGTGTTGGACTCTTCCTCAAATTTGATACATGGAATGTATCGTGAACACCATTGAGTTCAGCAGGTAGGTCCAATTTGTAGGCTACAAGCCCAATCCTTTGAAGGATTCTAAAAGGGCCAATGTAACGCGGATTCAACTTCCCACGCTTTCCGAAGCGTGCCACACCCTTCCAGGGTGAAACTTTCAATAAAACCATATCCCCAACTTGAAATTCCAAAGGTTTCCTCTTTGGATCTGCATAAGCTTTCTGTCTGTCGCGAGCCGCCTCGATGCGCTTTCGAATTTGTGCAATCTTGTCTGTTGTCTCTTGGACTATTTCAGGACCAACGAGTTGTCTATCACCCACATCAGCCCAGCATAAGGGTGATCGACATTTGCGTCCATAAAGCGCTTCAAATGGCGCGGCTCCAATGCTTGTGTGGTAGCTGTTGTTGTATGAAAATTCGACCAATGGTAAATGATTATCCCAGCTACCACCTAGATCCATTACACATGCTCTCAGCATATCCTCCAATGTCTGAATAGTTCTTTCACTTTGGCCATCAGTTTGCGGATGATACGCAGTACTTAGATTCAATTGTGAGCCAAAAGCTTCTTGGAAGGATTGCCAAATCCTTGATATGAAACGTCCATCTCTATCAGAGATGATCGAGAGAGGCACTCCATGACGTGCAACAATCTCTCGCATGTATATTTCCGCCAGTTTACTAGTGTTATCCTTCTCTTTGATTGGCAGGAAGTGTGCAGACTTGGTCAGACGGTCAACTATTACCCAAATAGTGTCATGACCTCTGGGCGTCTTGGGCAGTTTCGTTATGAAATCCATTGAAATCTGTTCCCATTTCCATTTGGGAATTTCAGGTTGTTGCAGAAGTCCTGAAGGCTTCTGGTATTCAGCTTTCACCTCGGTGCACGTTAAACACTTGCTAACATAAATAGCAACATCGCCTTTCATCCTAGGCCACCAATAATAATCCTTGAGATCCTGGTACATCTTATCCGTCCCGGGATGAATTGAGTACCGAGACTTGTGGGCTTCATAAAAAATAACCTTCCTTAATCCACCAAACAGAGGAACCCAAATCCGTTTCATAAAGCATAAAGTTCCTTCCTCGTTTGGCACCAACTGCTTCTCCATCCCACGGAGATATTCCTCTTCAATATTCTTTTCTTTCAAAGCTTCTCTCTGCGTGGCACGAATGCGCAAAGCAAGATCCGTCTGGACGATCATTTCCAAAGCCCTAACCCTTATGGGCTTAATCCTTTCTTTTCGACTCAGGGCATCAGCGACCACATTTGCTTTCCCTGGGTGGTATTTGATCTCGCAATAATAATCATTCAACAGCTCTACCCAGCGTCGCTGCCTCATGTTCAGCTCCTTTTGGTTAAATATGTGCTGCAGGCTCTTATGATCCGTGAAAATTGTACACCGCGTACCATACAAATAATGTCGCCAGATTTTTAATGAAAATACCACTGCGCCTAACTCCAAATCGTGCGTGGTATAATTCCTCTCGTGAATCTTCAATTGGCGTGACGCATAAGCTATAACCTTCTGGCGTTGCATCAGCACGCAACCCAAACCTTGACGCGAAGCGTCACAATATACCACGAAGTCATCCGTTCCTTCGGGTAGTGATAGTATCGGTGCGTCACAAAGCTTGTTCTTTAACAACTGGAACGCTTCTTCTTGTTTGTCACCCCAATCAAACTTCTTGTCTTTTTGCGTGAGCGCGGTCAGAGGTTGAGCGATTTTAGAAAAATCCTCAATGAACCTTCGATAATAACCAGCCAAACCCAAAAACTGTCGAATCTCGGTTGGCGTCTTTGGGGTCTCCCAACTCTTGATCGCCTCGATCTTTGTGGGATCAACATGAATTCCGTTTCCATTTACCACATGTCCAAGAAACTGGACTTCGCGTAGCCAGAACTCACACTTCGAGAACTTAGCGTACAATTTCTCCTTCTTAAGTAGCTCTAGAATAGCTCTTAAGTGCTGTTCGTGTTCGTCCTTCATCTTCGAGTAAATCAGAATGTCGTCAATAAATACGATCACAAACTTGTCCAAGTACGGCTTGCAGACTCGGTTCATTAGGTCCATGAAAACTGCAGGTGCGTTTGTCAACCCAAACGACATAACTAGGAACTCGTATTGTCCATAACGAGTCCTAAAGGCTATCTTCGGGATACTTTCCTCTTGTATCCTAAGTTGATGGTATCCTGATCGCAAATCGATTTTCGAATAAAAGCTTGAGCCTTGCAACTGGTCAAAAAGATCGTCGATTCTCGGCAAAGGATATCTATTCTTGATGGTCAACTTATTAAGCTCACGGTAGTCTATACACATACGGAAACTACCATCCTTCTTTTTAACAAGCAGAACCGGAGCTCCCCAAGGTGAGAAGCTTGGTCTGATGAATCCTTTATCCAATAGCTCCTGGAGTTGTGTCGACAACTCCTGCATCTCTGATGGCGCAAGTCTATAGGGTACCTTGGCTACAGGCGCGGCGCCTGGAACCAAATCAATGTGGAACTCAACTTGCCTTTGAGGAGGTAATCCTGGCAAGTCTTCTGGAAAGACTTCCGGATATTCTTTCACGACTGGAATGTCTTCGATTTTTGGTTCAGCAACTTCCTTATCCACGATGTGTGCTAAGAATGCAACACATCCCTTCTTCAAGCACTTTCTAACTTTCAGGCAGCTAATAATTCTTAGAGGTGTATCACGCTTTTCTCCATGAACTACAATCGTTTCTTCATCCGTCAGTGGGATGCGGATGGTCTTCTCATGGCAAACTATCTCGGCTTTGTTACTCGATAGCCAATCCATTCCCACTACCACATCAAAGCTTCCCAACTCGACAGTTAGTAAGTCTAGCGTAAACTCGTGCCCTCCTAGTTCAATCACACATCCTCGGACAACTTCACTGGTCTCAACTAGTTTTCCATTTGCTAATTCGATGGAGTACGGAACGTCTAACTTACTAGGCGTCAACCCAAGTATATTCTTAAATTCTAATGACACGAAGCTATAATCGGCACCAGTATCAAACAAAACGGATGCAAAGCGTTGGTTTATAGGGAACGTACCAGTAACAACATTGGGATCCTGGCGCGCTTCCCTCGCCTCAATGTTAAACACTCTTCCGCGAGCTTGATTCAATCCTGGGCAGTCCCTCTTAAAGTGCCCAATGTCACCGCAGTTAAAACAACCCAATTTTTGACCATTACCTCCTCCGTTCCCCGCTTGATTATTGTTTTAATTTCGATTCGCGTCCCCAGTTTGATTTGCATTGTTCCCTCGATTTCCATTGCCTCCATTATTCCCTTGTGGACGATTTCCATTACCACCACGATTATTGTTCCTACTACCAAAACCTCCTTGGCCTCCCCGGCCAGCACTAGCCCAGCAAGAATCCTTCAAGTGGCCAACTTTTCCACAAGCTTCACATACTTTTGGCCCGCACCGGCCAGAATGATGACGTTGGCAGGAGTTACACTTGGGCAGTGAACCCATATAGCCTTTTCCTTTCTTCCCAGCACCGGTTGCAGCTTGGACCGGTGTGCTTGATTCTCCTTTCTTGCCAACACCGCTAGTTCCCTGCTTGAAGTTCGAGAATTTCCTCTTATTCTCACCAGACGACTCTACGTGAGTCTCTTTCTTCTTTGGCTCAACATTCGAAAACTTGTTTAAGCGAATGGCCTCCTCAGTAAGCGCCACGCTAAGATCGATGGCCTCGGTGATTGTTGCGGGCTTGGAAGTAGTGACCATACTCATGATCTGTGGAGCTAAACCCCAGATAAAGCGCTTGATTCGCTTGAATTCTGGTGTGACCATGTACGGCACAACGTGGGATAAATCATGAAATCTTTGGACGTATTCCGCAATCTTGGGACCATCCATCCTTAAATGCCAGAACTCAGTCTCCAACCTTTGTATCTCAGCACGAGAACAATACTTCCTTCGCATCAACTCTTTTAACTCAGCCCATGTCAATGCGTAAGCAGCAGCTTCTCCTAAAGTCTGCACTTGTAAGTTCCACCAGGACAGGGCTCCGTCCAAAAATAGCCCAGAAATGTAAGTCACTTGTTGATCTGGAGCACATTTGCTCATTCTTAAGACAGACTCAGTCTTCTCGGCGCATCTTACAAAAGCAACAGCACCTCCGGTGCCGTCGAAGTTCACGGGCTTGCAGTCTAGGAACTGCTTGTAAGTGCACCCATGTGGTGGATTGTTATTGCCGTTATTGTTCGAATTGCTCCCGCTGGTTCCTCCTTGTGAGGCTGCATACTGCGCAATGGCGGCAGCAATGATTCCTTGAAGTTCTGCCTCGTTGGCAGGCATACGCGTCTGGCGTCTTGGAGGCATCTTCTAAAAGATGTTTCACGTAGGTCAGGTCATAGTAAGTAAAGTGTACGTATGTATTCAACAATATCAACACATAACATCTCATGTTATAAATAAATCAACCACATAACATCTCATGTTATAGAACATAAACAATCAATAATCAACCCAACATATAATGAGAATACTGCGATTGCGCTGTCATAAATCAAGACCACAATGTAAGGTTTACAAGTTCATAACTGTATCATACATCATCAGTGACTAAGGGCCACATCACCCTAGTCCAAACTATCTAGTCAGTGACAACAGCAACAAATATACAAATCATCAAAAGTCACAATCATCAAAAATGCGGTCTCCAAAAGCTGTGTAGTCTGCACAATCGCGGTCGTCTCACCAAAAGTCTACCTGCGTCGAATCAAAAAGGCTTATGCTGATGGCGATGGAGGAGGGGGAAAACGAGAAAAGAGTAAACGTCGCATATGAAGCCAGTCCTCCTCCATAGCGCGATGTGCGTGCAGTAAGTATGCTATCTGCTGCTCGGGAGTCCAAAAACGAGCGGCAGAATCAGGTGAAAGTGGTCGAGGAGGGTGTGATACTGCAGGTGGGGTCTGGCAATGGCACGGTGGTCGCTGACCTCTCTCTAGCTCATGTACACGACGGGTCAGCACCTACTGTTGTATCATGAAAGATGTGAGAACATCCTTCGTAGAATACCCCACGTGGTATGGGTGATACGGATCCGTCGGTGGCATAATGGGGGGCGTAGTCCAGAGGAACGGCTCACTAGATGGAGCGAAGGATGGTACAGTAAATGGTGCAATAGTGGGAATAACGGTAGGATGAGAACTCTGGGGCATGAACTGGCTGCCTCCTGCCATGAAAGGTGTATGACCAAACGGATGACATGACGAACCCTCCCCAGGACGTGGTGGAGGAATGTCCTGGAGATAAGTGATCGGGAGATCTGTGCGGTGAGTATCTGTGGTGTGTGGGGGAATCAAGGGAGCATCAATGGGAGCTGACACAGGAGCTGAAACGGGGGCTACAGGTGGTGTAACTGGTATCACGAAAGGTGGGTAATCATCGTCATCATCTATCCACCCGTTGCGGGTGTGAGCGTATCATGGATCAATATGGGTCGCAAAAGGTGCACGGTCGAACATCACCGGCACTGGATCAGGAAGTGGTGCAACAACAGGATCCTCTAACAAAAGTGGAGCATCAACATGAGCATCGTCAGCAACATGATCATCCCCCAACTGTGGAACAACAACAGGATGATCGTCAACAGGTATATCATCAGCCAAAGGAGCAACAGCAGGTGCATCGGCATGAACAGGGTCATGCTCCAATGCGGGGTCAGGAGCAACGCCTGGCTCAGGGGCCACAGCAGGCTCCGGATCAACAAACTCCATCTCAAAATCAGCTGGATCAGTAAACAAAGGATCGACAGGGGCTACAGGATCCTCCAGGGGCTGGTCTAAGTGAACAAACTCAATATCCTGGTCAGGATCAAAACCAGGTGGAAAAATAGGATCTGAATCATCACCAACATCATGATCGAACTCAAAGCTGTGCGCAGGAGCAGGTGCAGCGGATGACGCCATGTCTGGGTCGGCGTCGTGTGAGTGGTGCTGCACTCCCTGTGTGTGCGAAGGTACGGATGCGACAGACTCAAAGGAGTCTGGAACAGGTGAAAGAACGGGAGCCTCCTCTGCAGGAGCATCAGCAAGTAGTAGGATATCACCGGCAGCAATATGGGCCTCGCCCTCAAGTGGGTCCTCCTCTAATAGATCGACATCGTCGTCAGAGACAACGTCGAGGGGCATATCAACAACGGGATAAGCAGCAAGGGGTACAGGAGCAGGGATCACCGCGAGTGGCAAATCCCCAACAAGATGGCCATCAGCAGGCTCTGCTACGACATCAGGCAGCGCAAATGGCTGGAAGTCATCATCGTCTGTGCTGGTAGTATCGGAAGTGTACACCTCGTGCTCCGATGAAACTATGTCGTCTGATACTATGGCCATGGGATCTGTAGTGTCCGACTCTCCAGTACCTGATGAAGGCATGACGTCTGTAACACAAACACACGCATGCACAAATAATCAATCATATAACCAAATAAACATGTTAGTCACCAATAAGCAATCAAATAATTCTCCTAGTCCCACTAGTCTAACCTCCCAGCCTCTCAGACTGAACCTCCTAGTCCCACTAGATTAACCTCCCAGCCTCTCAGACTGAACCTCCTAGTCCCACTAGATTAACCTCCCAGCCTCCCAGACTGAACCTCCTAGTCCCACTAGATTAACCTCCCAGCCTCCCAGACTGAACCCTCTAGTCCCACAAGACTACTCCCTCAGTCTCTCAGACTGAGCCATAACTTTAAAAGGAATGCTCATACTTTTGTTTGTAAAAATATTTTGCACTCTGGATCTGGTCGTAGTGTATGCAATGTAAAAATGTTTTCGTGAGAGCCCTAGTGATCATAGTCTAGACTCGAGAAGGAATCCTAGTTCGTATGATCAAAGCTCTGATACCAAGCTGCCACACCCTGGCTTTGCGGAAGCGTGGGTTTATTTGGTGTGACTTCTTATTACCATAGCTTAATCACAACAAAGCTATATGAAAGTAAAACCATGATTTTCATCCATTTAACATGTTCCAAAAGTTAACACGACAACATTGTTTTAAGAGTTGACACATGCAGTGAGATTACAACACAACATAAAAACATTGTTCATAAGACACAACCACAAACATGAAATAAACACAGCTTAAGACTTGTGACTCGTCCAGGTAGAAGTCACAACTGCTAAACTTGGATGACATCACCCTTCTTACGCAGCTTGAAAACATAGCATACCTCGCCAGATCCCTAATTCCCTGAAATACATGTAAGTTGAAAAATCAACAAAAATGTTGAGCGAGTTCATGTGAAAGTGAGTATGTAAAACCTTTGTAAGTATAAAATCCCTGGTATGTAGCAAATAAGGAAATAAAGAGATCACCAATGGTTTGCAAGGCCATTGATATGTGTGAAGTGCAGTAGGAAGACTCAAACCTAGCAGATTTTTGCGTCGGGTACAAAGTCACCCCGAGGTCCGTTCTGTTGGGCCTGGAGTTGGGCTCGCTACACCCAGATAGATCTACCGCTAATGACCCTCGGTCCTACAATGAGGATTAATGGCCTCCAGTTCCCGCCTACTCACTCACATGATCTAAGTAGTAACCCTCCTTACGCTAACCATACCATGTAAAAAGTATTCGTAATCATAGTAACATGTATTTCACCCCCGAAGTATAAAAACTGAAAACAGTTAAAAGAAAAGGGGGACATGAACTCACAGAAGTGCGTCTCGAAATAGTATCTCCCAATCAACCTGCTGCGTGACGTCCTACACGTACTAACTTCTATTAGACGGATGGTCGTGCCTTGGCTTAAGGTTTAACGTTTTTGGGAAATAGTTAGGCAACTATTTCGTATTTCCACTTCTTAATTATTTAATAATTATATTCCTTCCCAAGGATGGGGGTTTTAATACATGTGCGTTTTTTGTAATTCCAAAAATATATTATTAAGTCTCACTTAATAAAATATATTTTTATTCATTTCTTCTAAAATATTCTATCTCCAAAATATACATATTTTTCCCAAAAATATTATATTTTATTCCATACGATTTCCAAAATAATACTTTTATCAAAATACGCATTTAAGAGTATTTTTACGAAAATACATAAGTTATATTTTTAAAGTTCGTGTGGTAATAATAATACCGGTGTAACTTAAATATTTATTTGTGATAGCGTTGGTATTATTTTGGAGTCGTTACTTTTTAGTGTAAACGAGTTATATTATTTTTACCCTAAAAATAATATATGTGTAGTTCACAAAATAATCATAAAATCACACAAGCGTTTTACTATGAAATATATATTCTAAATATATATTTAACAAGTTTTATTTACGAAAATCCACCTCCGAATACTTGGTTATTTTATAATAAAAATCATGGCGAAGTTTGTTTGGAAAACAAGTCAAAAATTAAACACTTGTCACCAAAAATATTCTAAGTGTTATTTTCTGGAAAAATTTCGCCAGAGTTTCCTCTGTAACTGGAGGTGGCCACGCTTACTAGCGTATCATTTTCTTTTCAAAATTCAACCAACAACTTTTCAACCATCAATATTCAATATTCAAACATCAACTAGTAAAAAATAAGTATAGATCGCAAACATATGAACTTGTAAGTCGTGTAACATTGTGTAGTAACCTTCCAACATTTTTAGTAGATCCTTCTATCTTTAAAAATGAATCAGTTTCTTGAAAAACTTTATTTTTAAAGAAGATGTAACCTTACAACTTCTAGTCCAAAAATTACGAAATTATTCCTTTGTTAAATCCTTTTGTCACACAAGTGTTTACACACTTGTTTGTTTGCAAAAATGCTTTTAGTTCATGAAAGATCCGGCTTTTAAACATGATTTGCATCTTACACTTGGTTCTTCGAAAATACCACTTGTAGATCTTTAGATCTACTAGTTTAAAACTCTATTTTACAAGAAAAATCACTTTTACACAAGTTCATGTTCATGTGTGGAAGGGTTCATCATCTTGCTACTTTTACACTTAACATATTGCTAGTTCATGTTCCATGAACATGATCTAGCATGGTTAGATGACGATCCGTTCCACTACTAGCCACTAACAACATAAAATAATCACAACAAAACAAGATTCACAAGTTTTACACCATTTGTTTCTCTTTAACCAACTAGTTTATCTTTCATTCAAGACTTTATGTTTTGATCTTTAGTGTTCTAGATTTTAACCGTTAAATCTATTATTAACCACCTTAAACATGAACAAGGAAGTGTTTAGAAGCACTTACAACTAGCTCAAGGCTAGGGAAGAATCAAAGCGAAAACTAGGTGGATAAAAGCAACGTAGTGAGGTTCTTGAGATTCCGAAAGCACCGGGTCTCCTTGTATGATCTCTTGCACCTTGGTATGTAAGTGGAATAGCAAGATCGAAACTCGAAGATAGTGAGATGGTGGGTGTTGGGTTCGGCCGAGAGTCTCCAAGGGAGGGAAAGAGAGAGCAAAATTTTGTGTTGTGTTGATGTGAATGATAATGTGATCCTTAGGTTATATTTATAAACCATTTTAGTGTATTAACCATCAAATAATATGTTCTCTAGATCTTAGACAAAGTCAAATAAAATATTTAAAAATGTAAGGGGTGTGTCCCCTCTTGGGAGCCGATCGGTTGGGGGGGGGGGGGGTTATATGGTTAGATTTTAACCAAATAGTTAGTAACTAGTTATGTTAGTTAGAACTTTAAGTTAGGTATTTAGTGTGTTATGTAATATAACGGGTGTTAGGGTGTTCGGGGACCCTAACTAGCTTAGAAAAATGTAAATAATGTCATTGACAATATTTTTATGTTCCGGGTAAAGTCCGGTTGTTCGGTTGGATATTAATCCGTTAAAGTGCTAAATAAGCATTTAAAGTGTCTTTAGTATTATTTTTAGTGACACAAAGAATTCCCGACACTTTGGAAAGTGTCTAGCATTATTTTCCCACGTTTTTGCACTTTACTAGTTAAGTTAAATGCTGAATTTTGTAATAAAGTGCAGAATTTTGTAGTTAAAGTATGCTTTAGGCACATCCGGTCACTATAACTATCACCTAGTGACGCAGTTCTACAATCCTTACCTCCCTACACTCCCTACTAGTGTAGTAATCTATTCCCGGCTCATACTGGCCTCAGAGACAGTGTCTGTCTAGTGCTGGCTATGTCAGCATGTTTACTGGGTTATCCGTTTATTGTGCTAACTGTGCTTTTGTGCATCAAGTTTGTTACTATAGTTCTGTGTAAATAATGGAGTGACAGTAATAAGGTATGATGCATGTATATGTATGTATCAGAAATCAAGAATCAGTTTAACCACAATTGTAAGCAAGCACAGTAATTAAGCATTAATTAAATATTAATTAATTCGTACGGATACCTGGTTTGGTGAGGGTTGTCACATTACACACTTGGTCTCAGTGTTTGTAATTTTTGCACTCGTGTGGTCCTTATCATTAACTTAGGTTAGATTTCTCAGTTAAGTATGTGTGAAATTACTAATTTACCCTTAAAGGTTAAAAAAGATAAATTAAAGAGATGGCCCACCACCATCATCTTCCCCATCTCTCTCTCTTTCTTCCACCATTCTTCTACGTAACAACCATCATCCATCTCCACCTAATCTTCCAAAACCTCTAAATTTAAAACAAAAACAATCTCTAAATTTAATTATCTAAAAGTTCTATACATAAGAACCAAAACTGCAACCTACAGTGACTACAAACTCTTCCTATTCTCCAACTAAAACCTAATCACCATCAAAATCCACTAATACACAAACAATTTCATAAGCCTAAGTTTAAATCAATAATAATATTATTGATGCCATCATTAATTAGCTTTGAGTGATCAAACAAAATGGATCTCCTTCTTTCGCGTGAGCTTCACCGGCGGCCATGGCAATGTCTCGCATCCCCAGTCGTTCTTCCTTTGGCGACCGTCCCGACGGAGTGACGTTAGCCATTATAATCTCTGTCATAGCTTCTTCTTCACTGGTTCAGTGTGTGTTACAAATTAAGAGTTATTGTTTGAAGTCAAAATTGAAAGCCAAAAGCTCGCTGCCATGTGTGATTCGATTTTTTTAACAGATTTGAAGAGTGTTGTTGATCGGTGGTGTGATGTGTTGGTGAAGAAGCATCCTTATGAACGCCCAAGTGATTCAGACACGAAGAGAGAGACCTGGGCTAGAGAAAATGCGGTGCTTGTAGTGGTGGTAGGGGGTGTTCGGTGGTGGAGGTGTGGTGGTGGTGGGTGTTCAGTGGTAGTGGTGTTTGTTTGAGAAAAGAGAGGGGGATGGTAGTGATGGTGATTTAGGGAAGAAGTGGGGGTGGGATCATAGATGCAGAGGTTTCATATATACTAATTTTAATTTTTTAATTCTTAGTTTTAGGTTTTTAATTGTTCAAGGGTCATACAGTCATTTCACACATAGTTAACTGAGAAATTTAACAGAGGTTAGGTCAGGGGACCAACCGAGTTCATTTTTGACAAATTTTGGGACCACGCGTGTAATTAGTAAACCACTAGGACCAAGTATGAAATTTTTGCAAACCACTGGGACCAACCAAGCATTTAACTCTAATTAAAATGTGGCCGATAATTCACACTAGGTGTGAATTTTTGGAAAATCAATTCATTTTGATTTGAGATAAGGTAGTTATTTGAAGATATAATTGGTCCGAAAATTTTGCGATGATTTTGACATTCTGAAAAACGGTAATACACAAAATAGGACGACCAATTTGTTTTTGAAGAGATACGGTATTTTGATGTTCTCAAAATTTACAATCATGTTCTTGAAAAATTGAGTTTAATCCGTTCGAACTTTTGAGCATACAGATCAAATTGTTCATTCTGATAGTTATCATACGACTCTCAATTTAATCCAAGCAACTTTTTTTTGAACGGCCCGTGTAAACCCACCCTTTCGGAGCTATGTCCAAAGGCCGACTACTCGACCACCGCTAGAAAGCGTAGCACACCCCAGATGCGCGGAAACCCTGTGAAATAGGTAAAACCGCGCCCCCCCTCGGACTCGAACCCGGGTAAAACCCCGGGCCAAGCCCTCACCGAGATGTTCAATACCCAGCACCAGCCGAGGATCGACCGGCACCTCCAATGGAGACAACCGGCCAACCAACCAACCAACTGAGCTGAGGTAATGGACCCAAGCAACTTTAATACACTGTGGTATCATAAATTCCAACCAACACTATATACACACACCACTATGTCTATAAACACTTGTTCATCTTTAATACACACACCGAAATTATGACCACATGTCATGTTGTATTGTTCCCTTTCGTGGCTTACGGCCATATGATTCCGATGGCAGACATGGCCGTACTCTTTGCCTCTCGCGGCCTGCGAACCACCATTGTCACCACCTCATCAACCGCTCATCGGCACTCCAAAACAATCCAGAAAACTATCAACTACACTCACCAAATCGCTCTTCATACCATCGAATTCAAAGCTGGAGAAGCGAGTGCACCCCCGGTGATCGATAACCCGGATCAAATTATTAATAACGAACACCTATCCAGATTGTCGGAAGCCATTGCAATGTGTCTGACCTGTTCTTTCCATGGACAGTTGAAACCGCAGCCAAATTTAACATCCCACGAATCGCGTTCAATGGAACCGGGTTCTTCTCCTTGTGTGTTTCAGACGCGATTCAACTTTACCCTCCTAATGTCTCATTCGATTCAGAACCGTTTGTCGTCCCTAATCTTCCTCATGTGATCAAGTTAACCAGAAAACAATTACCTCAAATTGATGAAGAATTAAAAGTATTCTGGAAGGAGATCATACAAGCTGTAGAAGCAGAAGCCAAGAGTTATGGAGTTATTGTTAACAGTTTTTACGAGCTTGAGTCGGAGTATGTTTGCCATTATCGTGAAGTCATGAAGAGGAAAGCATGGCACGTAGGACCAGTTTCGTTATTTAGCAAGAACATGGAAGATAAGCTTGAAAGAGGAAAGAAATCCACAATCGATGAAAAAGAATGTTTAAAATGGTTGGAATCAAAGCCAGCCAGTTCAGTTATTTACGTAAGTTTTGGTACCATAGTGAAAATTCCAACCTCTCAAGTTTATGAGATCGCTATGGCGCTAGAAGCCTGCGATGTAAACTTCATTTGGGTTATCAGAAACACTCAAGAAATGTTGCCGGAAGGATTTGAGGCGAGGATGGACACGAAAGGGTTGATAATAAAGGGGTGGGCACCACAAGTATTGATTCTTGATCATGAATCGGTTGGAGGATTTTTGACACACTGCGGGTGGAACTCAGTTTTGGAAGGTGTTTCAGGTGTGGTGGCGATGGTTGCATGGCCGGTTATGGCTGAGCAGTTTAATAATGCGAAACTGGTAACAGATGTTTTACAAATTGGAGTTTCGATTGGTGATGTAGAGTGGAGTGCGGCTTCCACGTGCGATGGCGTGAAGCAGGAGACGATCGAGAGGGCGGTGGCGACGGTGATGGGAATGAAAGAAGGTGATGCGATGAGAACGCGAGCTCGAGAACTCAAGGAGAAATAAAAAACTACTGTTGAAGAAGGTGGAACATCGTATTCAGATCTGACAATAGGGCTGTAAACGAACCGAACGTTCAGCGAACAGTTCGTGAACCGTTCGGCGGGAAGTTCGTTTATGTTCGTTCGTTTAATAAACGAACGAACATGAACAAGAAATTTCGTTCGATTAGTTAAATGAACGAACATGAACAGAGGTCTCGTTCGTTCGATTGTGTTCGTGAACGTTCGACAAGGTGTTCGTGAACATGTTCGTGAACATTCGTTGATTTGCGTTCGTTTTTGTTCGTATGTTTGTGTTTTAATTGAAGATCTTTGTACTTTCTTATATTTTATTTGTACTTTTTATATTATTAAACTTTTATTTATTTTATTTCCCTAACAATTAAACTAGGAAACCCACTTTCACCTTGTTTATGCATCATTTTCCTTTCATTTCTCATTATTTACCTCCAGAATACAATCGACCTCTGTTCCACAATAAGGGATTCAAGTTCGAGTGCTACTCTCTGGGCCATCTATCTTTATCATTTGTCGCGTTAGCCAAATTTATTTGTGTTTGTTTGTGTTCGTGAACCGTTCGCGAACACACTCATTTCCTTAATGAACGAACACAAACATAAAATCTCGTTCGGTAAGTGTTCATGAACCGTTCGTGAACACATTTATTTCCTTAACGAACGAACATGAACAAGGCCTTGTTCGTGTTCGTTCGATTCATTTACAGCCCTATCTGATGACGTTTATTGAAGACATAAATGCATTTTGGGACATGAATTGATTAGCTCTAAAGAGGGCTCACAAGTGTAAACAGGTTTATCTATATCTATATATCTATGTAATAAAAAAACGTTAAGAACATTTTATGGTTATAGAATGTATTATCGCTTGAATACTCAATTTATGGTTATAGAATGTATTATCGCTTGAATACTCAATGTCATTCCAATATTAAATAGAATTAAAAGCATAAATAAAGGAGATAATTACTTGTCTGGCATGGGATCAAATACAAACTCTTATGTTTGTAAGAACCATAAGAACCATAAGAACCAATACATAAATGACAAGT
The DNA here is from genome assembly GCA_030545235.1 of Helianthus tuberosus. Taxonomy (NCBI): domain Eukaryota; kingdom Viridiplantae; phylum Streptophyta; class Magnoliopsida; order Asterales; family Asteraceae; genus Helianthus; species Helianthus tuberosus. Next base: position 58,284,166 of record CM060406.1, read on the forward strand.
GTTATTCAATTAAAAATTAGTTTAGGGGTAATTTAGACATTTTGACCCTATTTATTTATAACTAATTAAAATTAATTATCAAAATATCCCTAAATCCATTCAGATTAATTCAAACCAAAATTTGAATTTTTGTAACATATTCAGATCAAACCAACCTGTAGGAACCACCAATACAAAAAACATAAGCACACTCACATAAACAACATTAGCACAATCAAAAAAGGAACTTCCATTATTAGCACACTCGTTTCAATAAAAAAAGGAACTTTCATTATCAATGACCTTAGCACAATAAAAAAACGACATTAGCATAACGTAAGACCATCCACATTATCAGCATTCTCGTTTCAATCAAACAAGGAACTTCCATTATCAACGACATTAGCACAATCAAAAAACGACATTAGCATAATCAAATAAACGACATTAGCACAATTAAAAAACGACATTAGCACAATCAAATAACGACATTAGCACAATCAAAAAACGACATTAGCACAATCAAATAACGACATTAGCACTCTCTTAACACCACCGTCTGGGCATCCGACGGTAACACCAACAAAACAACATTAGCACAATAAAAATACGACATTCCAACGAATTTATTTCTAGATAGGCTCCCAATAACAACACAAAAGGAAAAAATAACAACATATACTATTACATAACTAGCACAATTTCAATTTTTTTTTAATTTTATAAACAACACATACTGTTACATACTAGCACAATTTTATTTGTTTTTTTAATTTTATAAACACATACTAGCACAATTTATAATTATTACATAATTAGCACAATTTCTTTTTTTTTTAATTTTATAAACAACACATATTGTTACATACTAGCACAATTTCATATTTTTGTTTTAATTTTGTAAATAACACATACTATTACATAACTAGTAGAAATCAAATTTATTTATAAATAGGTTCCCAATAACAAAACAAAAGGAAAAAAAATAACAACACATAAGAATTACATAATAAAATAAGAACATACGTATAGATTTAAAATTAACACAATACATTTTCATATTAGCACATTCCAACTATGTAACTAGCACAATTATAAAACATCTTTTTGTAACTTTTTTAAAAGTCATTTTTATAAATAAAAAAAAGTATAGCCATATGGTACTCATATTAAAGATAAAAAAATACTTGATTTTATGGTATAATTTTTTTCCAAAATTAATAAAATATATAAAAGTTATTTTAGTTTAAAAAACTTGGTGGAATTAGTATTTTATAGGAAATAACTAAATGACTAAAATACCCTAACTTGATAGTATTAATTATTAATTATAGGGGTTTTATTTGTAATCAAAATCAACCCTTAATTTAAACTATCAATTGCTTAGATCTGTTCTTTCGTTTCTTACAGTTAGCACTGTTTGTACAGGATCTCAACCCTTACTTGTCTATACTATATTTACAATTACAACACTTTGATCGAGATCAAACATTTAAATTGAATATTTTGAATTATTTTATCCTTGATTTGTGTGTGTCGTAATACGCCCCCGCAAGATGGAGGATCCATCGGAGACTCCAATCTTGGAACGCAAAGATAAGAAAGGAGCTCGTGAAAGTGGCTTTGTAAGTACATCCGCGAGTTGATCGGTAGAGTTGATGTGTGAACTTTGAGGGCACCTGCAGCGACTTTCTCTCTTACAAAATGGTAGTCCAAAGCAACGTGTTTCATACGTGAGTGATATATGGGATTAGCACATACGTATGTAGTACCCGTGTTATCACCATAAAGACGTGGTGAATCCTTAATAGGTAAACCAAGCTCATGAAGGAGATTTTGAACCCATGCCAACTCAGCTGCAGCATCGCAAGTGCTTTGTACTCCGCTTCTGTTGAAGATCAGGAAACCGACTTTTGGCATGCGGATTTCCAAGATATGATGTTAGATCCAAGGTACAAAATATATGTTGTGGTAGACCAACCTGCGGTGGTAACCCCTCCCCAATCAGAGTCAGAGAACGCGGTAAGCTCAAAGGGTGATTTCCGGTTAAAAAATAAACCATGATACAATGTACCTTTCAAATAACGTAGCAGCCGCTTGAGAGCTTGCCAGTGTGTTTGGGACGGAGAATGCATGAACTGAGAGAGCCGATTGACAGCAAAGGAGATGTCAGGTCGTGTGAAAGCAAGGTATTGTAAGGAGCCAACTAGCTTTCTATAGGGAGTTGGATCAACTTTAGGAGTACCGTCGTCAAGCGTGAGAATTTGGAAAGAACTTAGTGGAGTCGTTACCACCTTGGCACCATCCATGTGATGGTGAGTAAGAATTTCAAGGATATGTCTGTGTTGGGATAGAAACAAGCCCTGATGGGTTGGAATGATCTCAACACCAAGAAAATGATTAGGGTATCCCAAATCCTTGATTGAGAAACGATTTGCAAGAGTGGTAACAAACTGATTGATGAACGAAAGATGATTACCTGTCATAATTATATCATCAACGTATGCCATGAAGTAGCATGTAACACTGTCACGATTATAAATAAAGAGAGAGGGGTCGGCAAGAGACTTGGAAAAACCCGAGTTAAGTAAAAAAGACGTCAAGGCCATGTACCAAGCACGCCGTGCTTGTTTAAGGCCATAAATGATTTTTAAGGCTACAAATGTGGTTCGGGAATTGTGGATGGACATAACCCGGTAGTTGAACCATGTAAAATTCTTGCAATTCACCGTGCAAGAAGGCGTTATTGATGTCTAATTGCCGAAGAGACCACCCCCGCGAAATAGCAATGGATAAGACGGTGCGAATGATTACGGGTTTGGTAACGGGACTAAACGTATCAAAATAGTCCTTTCCGTATTCTTGAAGGAACCCCTTAGCCATTAGTCGTGCCTTGTATTTAGCAATGTGCCATCCAAGTGACTTTTATGCAAAACACCCATTTGCAACCGATCGGTTGATGAGAATTTGATAGAACTAATTCCCACGTGTGATTGTGAAGTAAGGCATTATACTCGTCATCCATAGCCTTGCGCCATAAAGGAACTTTGGATGTTTGTGTGTGAGTGGTGGGTTCAAGAGCCGGCGGAATAGGGTGAAGAGTGGTAAAGTTGATTAGGGAAGGGTTATAATATTTGGGATTTGGTTTTCTGTTGCGTTTGGGAGGAGTTGGTGAGGATGTTGGTGATGGGGTGGGTGGAAACGAGTGGGATGGAGTTTAAAGTGAGGTGGTTGTGGTCGTTGTAGGTGTGGAGTTTGACAATGGGGTAGGCGAGGGGGGGGGGGTTGATGGATGAGGTAGGAGTTGGTGAAGTAGCTACGGGTGAGATTGGAGAGTTAGACGAAGTGAAATGGGATTCGGTAGATGGAGAGGATGCATGTGCGTGACTAGTAGGAGAAGATGGTGTAAATATAATATTTGTAGAGGGGACAGATGGAGGGATTGTACTGTGACAACCAATAATTAACGGATTCTAATTACGTGATTAAGCGAACTTTTAAGGCGATAATAAATAGTGTTTAAGGCACAAATTAACTTAATTAGGCTATTGGAATGCCTAGGAACGCCTATCTGACTTTGCAGTGCGCGTATGGTGATTTTCGGGAAAACTGCTGACTGTTAAGCGATAACGAACTAACGCCATACAAAAATACTGAAAACGGCGACAAATACGAAGATTACACGTAAAATTTAAACATATGAATGCGGTTTTGCGCAAGTATCATGCTTCGAATGGCACAAAACGCAAATGTGAACGAAAAACGCTTTAACAAGAACACATCGACAACGAAACGGAAGCATCGGACTCGAATTACGTCTCAGTATTAATATATTATGATATATTTAGCTTCGTTTTCAAATTTTAATGCCAGTAGTTTAAATCGGATCGAAAAAAGAACAAGAAACGACAACCGAAGTGTTTGACGCGATTTTAACGCAATGACGATCATACGCGTCAAATATCGATATCCGATGTAATTTTGAGCATTTCGACTCTAAAATTTTATTTTACAATATTTTTTGACGATCGGGATTTGAAAACAGGCTTCGAAAACGTATCAAGCCGCGCGAAACAGGCTTCAAGCCCACTAAAGAACCCTAGTATAAAAGCCATCTTATAAGTTCAAAACCATGGTTTCCTCCCAAATAAACTCAGCCGACACCCACAATTTGCTCTCTTCTTTTTGTGCCGATTCCGGCGACCGGAGCTGGAATCTGGTCGGTCTACCGGCAGTCGCACACTCTCCAAACGTTCACACATACCCCACCCAAACCCTTACCCCCTATGCCCTTCTCTCTCTCTTCAACGTTCACACATACCCCACCCAAACCCTTACCCCCTATGCCCTTCTCTCTCTCTTCAATACAGCCACCGGAGAAGCTCCGGTCGTCTTCTCGGTTGATGTTATTCCGGCAAACACCCACATCACATCACAACCCATCCCATATCTGTTTCTCCGACAAACACCCACCATAGTCGAGTGAAACATCCATTACCTCACAGATCGACGGGAAGGAGTGAGATGTCGAAAAAGAGAGGAGCCGAACCCTTTTGACGGCCACTCACGGCGGCGGTAGCAGGATTCCGACAAGGGTTTCAGGTGTCGGCGGGGGCACTTCTGTTCCGACAACCAACAACAAACTCTGGTGAGTTTAACTCCTTCTAGTTCACTCACCTCTCTCGTTTCTTTTGATTTTTTTTAGTTCCAAATGATAACGGCAGAGACATGATTCCTTTGTTAATAGATGATGATGCCGATGATGATGAGGACTGGTGACGGTGGTCACCGACAGCAAACAAAGCCGTCGTGCGGTGGCAGAGGTGGGGTTTCGTCGGGAGCGGGTTTAGGTTGTTCAGGTTTGGTGACTCAATTCAGTTTTGGTTCGGGTTCGCAACACGGTCCGTTGGTCAACAATCATTATGGGTCAGACATCAAGTTCGATTTCCGGTCAACAAGTCAAGTGTGGTCAAACTCAGTCAACCAGTCAAACCCGGTCAACTGTCGGGTCAACAACAGTCAACAGTCAACGAAGACCCGGTAAAGTTTTTAGCGTAGCGAGTTAGTTTACATTAGATTTTAGATTACGCGAACCGAGCTCGAACCCTCGTAACCTAGTTTATACATTAGTGATTATTTACGTTTTTGCACTTGGCGAAAATTATATATACATTGTTTGATTGAATTGTTTAATTTTGATAAAATAACGACAAATTGAATTGTCGGGTTATCCTAAAAACACAGGAAACTCTGCCCGATTTTCATAAAAATCTGAAACACGACACGTATTTATAGTTTCAAATCGACACTTAACGGAATTCGAGCTTTATTATAAAAAAATAAATATAAAGATATATTTATTTTGGCGACGCTTTACGAAACACATTGAAACTCGAACACTTTTTATAAAATAAATATAATTAGCTATTATATTTATTCCGATCGACGAAAACTTTAAACTTTTATAAAAAAATATAATTATATATATTTATTTCAAACTTTTTGGTTGGCTATCTACACACTTGGTGTGTAGATAGTTTGAGCCTATTTTTACCGGAGCGCATGTGATGCGTGATTTTGACGCATAATGTCATTCTTTTTTTACTATCAGAGACGAGATAAGAGCATCCACAATAAGGATATGTTTTTAAGATGTCACATGGCACCTGCCCATAAATTTCTCTCTCTTGCCCTCTCACAAACAAAATATTTATCTTCTCTCTCCTCTCTCCTATATCACACTCACATACATTTCTTCTTTCCATTTTTTCTCACATACACCACTACACTATTTCTCCTCCACCTCACACCCTCTCTCCTCCACATCACACATTCTCTCCTTAAAAACACCAAAAAATGCCTCTATTGTGGATGCTCTAACTTTTCTTATATATATCCGGTTGTTTTTGAAAATCTAAAGGTAGGGAATTTTTTTTTTTAAATCTTATGGTGGCCACGGGTCTTTAAGTAAGTTTCACTTATAGGATGAGTTTTTCCTTCCAGGTCTCGGGTTCGAGTCTGGTGATAGGGTTCCTCATTGAGTGATTTAAAGTGGGTATCTATTGTGCGATACAGCTCTCTAGCACGGACCCAGTTACAACGTATGCTAGATCTCCCGACATTCGCGACTAATCTTCATCTTCTGAAACCCCTTCCCAAACATCTTCTTCACTGCCATCATCACTCTCCCCTCTCTCCACTATCATTTTCGAACTCATCTTCCTCTTCATCAACTTCATCTCCGAATTCATGGACTTGATGGCTGGGATCTTTGTCAATCTGAACCCCTTCATCTTCTTTTGTTTTTTAGCTTTCAATACCTCGCAAGTCCGAATATCATGACCTTTTGCATTGATACAACTACATGTCCTTGTCTCATTCCCTTTGCGACTAATCATTTGTTCCTTCTTTGATTTAATCGTTTTATGTGAGTCACGTCCTTTGTTTCTTATACCAGTTGGGACATGGACAATAGGCGATGCATCAGTTGCTGGTTGTTGATAACCAATTAACTTTGAGAACCGGTCAAACTTTGGATCAATCGGCTTGGTTATGCGATTCTGGACCACTTTTTCTTTAATCTCCTTCATTTGATCCCTAACTAGAACAGGTTGATCAAGGTTAGTAATCAAATTGCTAACCAGATACTCCCCTGTATACATGATTTCACGAGCAATCTGTTTAGCATTGTATTGCGCATCCTTTGCATCAACATTTATATAAAAGGTGGAGTTTAATTCATTCGGAACCACATCTTTCGTCCATCTCTTCATAACTTATTTATTTGGTATTTCTTTTACTCCAAACATCTTGAAAAGAAAAAAAATGTGTTTACATAGCAGCCCGTACTGTTCGAAATGCAGACAACTGCATTGGGTAGTTACATCTTCTTCAAGTTTCTTGAAACACACCTACAGAAACAAAAAAAACAAAAAACAAAATCAAAACATAAAATCGCATGGGTGGGTGAACAAAATCTCATGTGTAAAAAATGGTTTCTTGAAAATTATTTAAAATCGCATGGGAATTCATCAAAATCGCATGTTGTAAAAACGGATTTTTTTTTTCGTAAGTAATAAATATATTCTGTATTACCTCTAAAAACCCTTCTCCGTGAGCTTTAAAATCTTTCAACTATATCCTTAGCTGGTCACCCTTGATTTTGGTGTCCATCAGCAGACATTCACTAATAGTTCCGTATATCTATGTCTGCTGATCGAAGAATATAGACCTGGTGTATATCTTAGCAGCATCTGCTTCCAGAGTAGTTTTGCTCCAATCGTCAGGCTCAGTATATCTTGATATATGATCATTCTTTCTATGATTGAGCCTTTGGACAGCCATTGAACCGTCAAAATGATTCATAAACTCTACAAAAGTTAGTTGTGAATTCGCCACCTGGCAAAAAAAAGGTTCTCACTCTCTGATCTTGAAGTTGTTCGCATAAGTCCAAACATTGGCTCGTGCCGATAAAAAGCCGGAATCCACATGGATCTCATCACAAACATATCATCAATCCATTTATTTTCGGTAAAACCGAACTCAATCATTACCAACTTCCACTCTCTCTCAAATACTTATGGCTCAATGGAATCGGTCCATACAATATCACACATCTTCCTTTTAAAATCCTCATTATTGCACAGCTCGTGTCCAACCTACACAAATTAATGCTTTTCTTATCAACATGTAACAAATATATAGTGAAAAAAATGGTAATGACACACAATATAGCATAGTCAACCTTGTCTGCCACTTTTTTCACTATGTGCCACATGCACATTCTATGTCTGCTGATAGTAAAAACACCCTCGATAGCCTGTTTCATCCCAGGGTCCTGGTCTGTCATTACTACCTTTGGCTGACGTCCAAATGAATTTACAAAGGAATTAAGAAGCCATTTATAAGCTCAATGCTCTCTGATGCCAACAACCCAGCTCCAAGGGTTACATTTCGACAATGGTTGTCTATACCAGTAAACGATACAAACACCATCTTATACCTAAACACAAAATAAATTAAAAATTATTGCAACAAGGAACATGTTTTAGTAACATGCGATTTTGCTAGTTTAATGTGCAATATATTAAACTCCTAACTTCTATGATTTACTAACATGTGATTTTGCCAACCTCTATGATTTACTAACACGCGATTTTGCAAGATTATGAATTCATACTAGGGGTGAGCAAGAAAACCGAAATAACCGAACCGTAACCGAATAACCGAAATAACCGAACCGAAAAAACCGAACCGAAACAAAAACCGACGGTTCGGTTTTCGGATTTTTAATAACCGAAAATTTCGGTTCGGTTTTCGGATAAACTTTTTCAATAACCGAAAAAAACCGAACCAAACTGATAAGTTACAATCCATATATTTTTATGTTTAAGTTTAAATTGTTTAACCCAATGCTAGTAGAAAATGTTAATTTTATTCTTAAATGTTAAGTGTTTATAATAAAAACATTATAACTCACAAACTTAAATGAGACATTAAAAGAATTAGTTGTAATGCCAGCGTAAATTGAGTTCAACATGAAAAAATGGATGGTCAACATTAATTGGTTTTATTAGTTATTAATATGTCAAATGCTAATGAAATTCTGGCAACATGTGTAACTAGATCACAATGGGTTGCTGCTTTATTGAATGGGCCGATTAGAAATATGCTAAAAGTATTGGGCTGCTGGATTATGACTCACTTGGGGCTAGAGATTGTAGGAGTTGTATTGGAATAAAAACACAGCAGCCATATTAATATGAGGATGTTTGTTATTGTTGAATCTTACATAATTTTGTTTCAAAAACCGAAATAACCAAAAAACCGAACCGAACCGACGTAAAAACCGAAAAACCGAAACCGAAAAAAACCGAAACCGAACGGTTTTTAAAACCCGAAAACCGACATTTCGGTTTCGGTTTTGATTTCACCCAAAAACCGAACCGAACCGAACCGTGCACACCCCTAATTCATACTACATGCGAAAACATTAAAAATAAATTCATGAAATACTTACTTGTTTGTTTTGAAAGTAGCATCAAACGATATTACATCCCCGAACTCCATGAACTTACGTTTGCATAACCCATCCGCCCAGAACAAACCAGTCAACCACTTGTCCTCATCGACTGAATATTAAAACGAAAAATCGACTAAATATTCTTTTTTATCAGTCAACCTATTTCACCATGTCCGCATCATATTCTCCTATATAGCTATTAGTTCGAGCTCTGAAGTTTTTGCAATCATCAACATTGGCGCCAACTTTCTCAAAACCACCATATCGTTTTCTCATTATGTGAAAGGCTTTGACCGGACCAAGGTTTAGAGTCCCCAATTCCCATATCATTTCCTCTTAGACTTCTGACAATTGCCTGTAAGTTGGTAGCATATGAAAATCTTCAGGACATACAAACTTATGATTATGGCTAACAACAAATTTCTTGACTGTAAATGATGTCCCATCTATCGAACCAAGCATAATTTGCGCTTTGCATCCAGTTCTAATGGTTCCTCTTTTCCTTGTTTTGTAAGGCTTTTTAGCCTTTGAATAAGCATCGTCAATAAACAATGCCTTGTGTCCCTCTTTCGAGCACACAAAATATTTAGTTTTGATTATACCACCACTGTGGGTTTTACCCCCTTTTCGGGCAGAAAAACCAGCTAACTTCGCATATGTTTTGGTAAAACACGTATGCTTGTTCAATGGAATTAAAATGCATGCCAACCACAAGTGTAGCTGATGCTTTGACCTCGGGAATATAAACCCTTTCATCTACAAAATTAAATAAAAGGATAAAAAAAATACAATTTATTAAGAACTACTAATCCAGCATGTTTTACATATAATGAAACTACATGCGATTTGTGGTATCAGTCTATGCGAAAACATCATGTTATGACTTTTATAACATGCGAATTGTTGAACTCATCACATGCAAAATTAACATTTTGGTTCCATGTTTTATACATGCGAATTATGTAACATAACATGCGAAGCCAGCGTGTTATACCTTTGATCACATGCGAATTGTTTGATTCATGACATGCGAAGTTAAAAACAATTTGATTACATATCAGTTACCTCTCTAATAACATTTAAAAACATTAGAATCAATTACAGTCACAAAATCATTACATCGATTATAAAAAAACAACTGAAATCGAACATTTAAACATCTGAATTAACAACTTACTATTGGAACACTCATTTACAACATTTGCATTTACAGAATTAGGATTTCTGACTTCCTCGTTTGTAACTCTCTGATCACCAGCTATAACAACCCTCCTGAAATACTTATAACACCCCTATACGCCTTAAAATACACCCCGTATGCGAAAAACGGCCCGAAATGCCTTTAATTTTACAAAAATTAAATAAAAACAAAGTCTATGGGGCGCTCGCGGGCCGCGACCCCCTAGACTAACTCTGTCACGGGGCGCGACAGCTTGGCCAACAGGCCGCCCCCTAGGCCGCCACGCGTCAGCATCGTGTTGAAGCTACCCCCCCCCCCCATATCAGCAAGGCTAGGGCCTAGTCTACAGGCTCTGGCGGGGCGCGACGCCCCCCCTTGTTTCCGTCGCGGGGCGCGAGAAAGGGGCGTATCAGCCCTATAAATGAGGAGTTCGAGCATTCAGTTTCAATCGTTCAAATCTCGATTTTTCTCTCTAATTTCTGAATAACTAAAGTAATTTCCGGGTATTATACCCACTAAAATAGCGAAGCTCTGCCTCGATGTAAGTATCATAACTCCCGGTTACGTATTAGATACGTTGCCCGATTGATCTAGTGCTCCGTAATGTATGTCAAGGCTCTGCCTGACTCAGTCGTTGGAGTTCTGTCTTGGGGAGGGTATAACTAATGTAAATATGGTTATTATACTAACGCGTATGCATTGTTTAATTTATTAGATTATAACTAGTAAATCACAAGGAAATGCCTAATTTAGCAATGTGAGTTAATCCTTCTTTTTGTAAACCCTTTTTGTGAGTAATCCTCTTTTTGTGAAACCTTTTTGTAAACTGTTTTTGCAAAACCTCAATTGTTTTAAATTATAATTAACAGTGATTAAATATCTGTAATTCTACAATTATCGTTGGTATGTTGGGGTTTTGTATATAAAATTTGTTACTACACTGTGAGTAGTAACATTACCACCAGTCAGGATTGACAGTACCATGGGTGGTAATTAAAGTGGATGTAAACAAATGTAATTGTTGGATTGCCCTCAATGCTGTAAAATGATAAAACTTTTCTAGATTTAACTGGGATTCACTCGCCGGTATTTCTTGTTGATAAAATGTTTTTAAACACGTTTCAGGTAACAAAATGTGAAAGCCAATTAGAAGCCAGCTGGAGAGCACTGAAAGCTTGGAAAAGTGGCTATAAAAGTTACCTAAATAAAGAAGATGTTTTAATTCAATAAATTTGGGTTTATCCCTATAAATATGTTTGTAATGGAAACTTGGGAATTTCCCATATATTTATTATTATAAAAATGTGGTGTTTTACTCTGATAACTATTTCCTAACTACGGTCCTGATGTAAATTCTGCTGCTAAATTAATAAACACCGATACCACCGGCTCTGAGTAGCGCCCGCCCGCCTCCTAGGGCAGGGGTCGGGGTTGCGACAGAAGGTGGTATCAGAGCTACAGCCACTGATTTTAGCCACAGAAGTGTTCTACTGACACCAAAATTTTATCCATTATGTTAGGAAATAATCTACGTGATTACGTGCTTATCTGTATATTATTGTTTTGTGTTATTTGACAATTTGTTAGTTTACAGTATGAGTGATCAAGGTCCGTCAGACGCTTATCGTCAACTGTCTAGTTCTCCTAGAAATAAAGGAACTTCCTCCCAGCCTACCCCTTAGGGGTATTCAGCTGACACAGAAGAGGGGATTTTCATATTCAAAGCGCAATCCGAAGAGCCATTCCCTACCAAAAAGAGAGGATGGTTCAGTCGGGGAGCACACGAGCGTAGGAAAAGAATGAGGAAGTTACAGCAACAGAGGGCTTTAGCAGCAACAAATAGAGAGATGAACGCCCAGACCCAGGACATAATCAATAGGCGATTGGCCAACTTTCACATACTAGCTACCACTGCCGCGGACCCAAACTTAGAACAAATCATTGCACCACAGCCACTACCCTTATTCCCAACTCAACCTACGGAAATAGAACCTAACCCAGGAGACCAGGTTCCCATACCCGCCTTCGACCCGAACGAAATCCCTAGAGTCCCAGCACCCAATCCTCCATCTTATGACCCATGGGAGGACGACCATAGGGATTATCGAGAACTCTACCCACAGGAGGAGCCCATACAAAACCCTGTAGCACCTTACCCTAACCTTGACCCTCTAGAGTCTAGATCCATATTGGGATGCCGATCAGTACGTTTGGGAAATACTAGAAAACCCATACCCATATGGAGAACCCATACCACTGTACCCTGACCCAATACCAGCACCACCACCACCCATGAGTACCGAAAACGTGCAGGAACTCCGCAGTTTTGGTGAGGAGTTAGTAGATGAAGGTCAAAGAATAAGACAAATAGGGGAAAGACTCGTTTGGAAGTACGACGAGCGAAATATGCAGTATTGGATGAACCCCCATTAATAATAGTAATAATAATATATATATATGTGTGTGTGTAAGTTGAATATATATATATATATATATATAAACTAAAATAGATAATCCAATACCTATTGATGCATACTAGTGTGTTTAAATTCCAGTTACCACTTGTAATAGATATAGATATCTATAAAATAAAGTAAATGTCGCAATGCACCATGGTTTTGATCAATGTGTTTGTTTGTGTTATTGATCGCATTAAATATTGTTTTGTAATATTAATACTTGGTAATTGTTTATAATCCAGATGGACAATGAAGTGAATTAAGAAAACCCGAATAACGATAATAACAGGAACCAATTAGATAACAGTGCCATCCAACACATAGTGGCACAAAGGATTATAGACGCTATGCCATATATTATCAAAACGGTTAAGGAAGCGGAAAATAATAAAACTAACAGTGGAAGTAAACGACCACCTACTGAACCCAGTCACAACGTAAACAATGGACTCATACTTCAATTGCCTATTCCAAAAAGAAGAAGAACCATGTCTTATGGTTGTTCTTACAAGGAATTCTGGTCTTGTAAACCAATAGAATTCTCGGGCAATGAAGGAGCCATTGCAGCTCTACGTTGGATAGAAAAGACTGAGGCAGCCTTAAAAATAAGCAAGTGTGCAGAGGAAGATAAAATTTTGTTTGCTTCCAATCTTTTTAAGAATGCAACTCTAGAATGGTGGAACACTATTCTCCAGTCTAGGGGAAGTGACAGAGTCTATAATATGGAACGGACTGAGTTTAAGGACATGGTTGAAAGAAAATTTTGTCCTCCCAATGAAAAAGAACAAATAGCTAATAAGTTCTTGAACCTTAGAATGACTGGAGTAGACTGTAAGGGTTACACTACCAATTCTTTGAATATGCTAGAATAATGCCAATCCTAGCTTCACCAGAACCAGTATTAATCTCCCGTTACATCTGGGGATTAATCAGTGAGATTAGACACGTAGTCAAGGCAGCTAGATCACAAACCATAGAAGAAGCTTAAGAACTAGCAAATACCTTGACTGATGAACTAGTACGTACGTAAGAAGAAAACCAGAGGAAGAACCTAGTCCAAAAGCTTACCCAAGAATTTCGCTACAGTAATTCCAACCGTGGGAAGAATGTAGGTTCTACTTCTGTATCTTATTGTAAGGCCTGTAGGAAGAAGCATTCAGGAAGATGCTCCACATACTGCAACTTCTGCAAGATACCAGGACACAAAGAAGAAGACTGTAGGAAGAAACCCAGTAATGGAGTATGCTTCAATTGTGGAGAAAAAGGGCATATTAAGCCAAACTGTTCGAAACTAGCTCCAGCCATGAACAACAAGCCTACTAAAAATGCTAGAGCGTTTGTTCTGACAGCCGAAGAAGCAAAGATGATTCCGGACGTGATTGCCGGTACGTTTTTAGTTAATGATGTTTTCCTAAAGTATTATTTGACTCTGGTGCGAACGAAAGTTTTATAATACTTCATTTTGCAAACTTCTCAATTAACCATTAACTAAACTTCAACAAGAATGTCTAGTATAAACAGCAAATGGAGAATCCATTAAGATAACTGAAATCTTGCAGGGAGCAAGAATAAAAATTTTAAACCAAAATTTTATTGCTAACCTTTACCCAATGAATCTGGCGGGATTTGATATTGTATTAGGAATGGATTGGTTAGTAGCCAATAAAGCCAGTATCCTATGTGATCAAAAGTCAATCCAAGTAAATTCACCAAAGGGTGAAAATATCACAATTAAAGGAGATAAGCCATCTAGATCCGTGAAATTCATCTCTGTGATGAAAACAGCCAGTTATGCAAGAAAATGATCCCTAGTGTATATGATTTCCATAATCATTAACACTAAAGGAAAAGAATTGAAAGATATTCCCATAGTATCTCAATTCTCAGATGTTTTTCCCGAGGAGCTACCCGGACTACCGTCGGATAGAGAAGTTGAATTCAGAATTCATCTACTACCAGGGACAACACCGATTGCCAAGGCACCTTACCGTTTGGCACCAGCAGAAATGCAAGAACTAAAGAAATAGTTGGATGAACTTTTGGAAAAAGGACTCATATAGCCAAGTTCATCGCCATGGAGAGCACCAATTATGTTTGTCAAGAAGAAAGACGGATCAATGCGTATGTGCATTGATTACCGAGAATTGAACAAAGTCACGATTAAAAATCGGTACCCATTACCGAGAATCGATGATCTGTTCGATCAATTGCAAGGAGCTCGATTCTTTTCTAAGATCGATTTACGCTCAGGATATCATCAACTGAAAGTACAGGAAGAGGACATTCCTAAAACTGCCTTCAGAACAAGGTATGACCATTATGAATTTACAGTCATGCCATTTGGTTTAACCAATGCCCCAGCCGCATTTATGGACATGATGAACAGAATATGTAAACCATATCTGGATAAATTCATAATTGTCTTTATAGATGATATTCTCATTTACTCTAAGAGTAAAAAGGAACATGCAGCGCATCTGCATACACTCCTAAATTTGTAAGAAAAGAAAAGCTTTATGCTAAATTTTCGAAATGCGAATTTTGGTTACAAGAGGTACAATTCCTTGGACATCTAGTTCGTCATGAAGGAATTCATGTGGATCCCACAAAGATCGAGCCGATCACCAAATGGAAAGTCCTTGAATCACCAACGGAGGTGAGAAGTTTTCGAGGACTGGCAGGTTATTATAGACGGTTTATCCGAGATTTTTCTAGAATAGCCATTCCCTTAAAAAATTTGACCTGTAAATCTGTTAAGTTTGAATGGGGACCAAAACAGGAAAAAGCCTTTAGAATTCTCAAGCAAAGATTAACCAACGCACCCATACTAGCGTTACCAGAAGGAACCGAAGACTTTGTAGTTTATTGTGACGCATCTAAATTAGGTTATGGATGTGTGTTGATGCAACGTCAAAAGGTTATAGCCTATGCCTCTAGACAACTTAAGAATCATGAAGAAAATTATACAACCCATGATCTAGAATTAGGAGCCATAATTTTTGCCCTTAAAATTTGGAGACATTACCTTTGCGGTCGTAAGTTTACCATTTTCACCGATCATAAAAGTTTAAGATATGTTTTTAGGCAAAAGGAGTTAAATATGAGACAAAGACGCTGGATGGAAATTCTTAGTGATTATGATTGTAGTATCCAGTATCATGCAGGAAAAGCTAATATAGTAGCCGATGCTTTAAGTCGAAAGTATCATGAAAGGCCAAGAAAAGTACGTTCTCTTAAATTAAATCTGCAGATAGATTTAAATGAACAAATTAGAGCCGTACAAGAATCCGTAATCAAGGACGATGCTAAAAAATTGAAAGGAATGATTAAAGAATTAGAACAAGGAACAGATGGAATTTGGATATTCCATCAGAAAAGAATTTGGATACCCAAATAAGGAAACCTACGCCACCGAATATTAGAAAAAGCCCATAAGTCTAAGTATACGATACATCCTGGAAGTGATAAAATGTATCAAGACTTAAGAAAGAATTTCTGGTGGATAGGAATGAAAAAGGATATAGCAGCTTATGTTGCCAAGTGTCTAACCTGTTCACAGGTCAAAGCTGAACATCAGAAACCCTCAGGTTTATTGCAGCAATTAGAAATGCCAATATAGAAATGAGAATTGATAACAATGGACTTTGTTACCAAATTACCCAAGACACGAAAAGGTAATGATACAATCTGGGTGATTATAGATAGATTAACCAAGTCTGCTCATTTCTTACCAATGGAGGAAACTTTCAGTATGGAACAGTTAGCCAAGTTGTACGTAAATGAAATAGTTTCGTTACATGGAATTCCTTTATCTATTGTTTCTGATAGAGATAGCCGTTTTACTTCTCATTTTTGGACAAGTTTCCAAAAAGCAATGGGAACCAAGCTAAATCTAAGCACAACTTATCATCCTCAAACGGATGGACAAAGCAAAAGGACAATCCAGACAATGGAAGATATGCTTAGAGCTTGTATAATTGATTTCAGAGGAAATTGGGATGATCATTTACCATTAATAGAGTTTTCCTACAATAACAACTATTATACCAGTATCAATGCTGCATCATTTGAAACACTTTATGGACGAAAGTGCCAAACTCCAGTCTGTTGGGCAGAAATTGGAGAAAAGCAACTGTCTGGACCAGAGATCGCACAAGAAACAACGGACAAGATTATTCAAGTCAAGGAAAGGCTAAAAGTAGCACGCGATCGACAAAAGAGTTATGCTGATAACAGGCGAAAACCGTTGGAGTTTCAAGTAGGAGATAAGATATTATTAAAAGTTTCTCCATGGAAACGGATAGTCAGATTCATCAAGAGGGGGAAGCTAAGCCCCAGGTATGTTGGACCTTTTGAGATTATTAGAAGAATAGGACCAGTAACTTACCAGCTACAACTGGATGAGGAAATGGCAGGAATACATGATGTATTTCATGTATGTAATCTCAAAAAGTGCTTAGCAGATGAGTCATTAGTGGTACCTCTTAAGGATATAGAGCTAAACGAAAAACTTAAGTTTGTAGAGAAACCCCTACAGATTGAAGACAGAAAAATCAAGAACCTCAAACACAAGAGATTAGTTCTAGTCAAAGTGAAATGGGATTCCAAAAGAGGACCAGAATACACTTGGGAGCTTGAATCAGAGATGCAGAGGAAATATCCACACCTGTTCCAGTAGACCTCGAGGACGAGTTCTAAAACAAGGTGGGGAGGATATAACAACCCTCCTGAAATACTTATAACACCCCTATACGCCCTAAAATACACCCCGTATACGAAAAACGACCCGAAATACCTTTAATTTTACAAAAATTAAATAAAAACAAAGTCTATAGGGTGCTTGCGGGCCGCGACCCCCTAGACTAACTCTGTCGCGAGCTTGGCCATCAGGCCGCCCCTAGGCCGCCACGTGTCAGCATCGTGTCGAAGCTACCCCCCAAGTCAGAAAGGCTAGGGCCTAGTCTACAGGCTCTGGCAGGGCGCGACGGCCCCCCATGTTTCCGTCACGGGGCGCGAGAAAGGGGCGTATCAGCCCTATAAATGAGGAGTTCGAGCATTCAGTTTCAATCGTTCAAATCTCGATCTTTCTCTCTAATTTCTGAATAACTAAAGTAATTCCCGGGTATTATACCCACTAAAATAGCGAAGCTCTGCCTCGATGTAAGTATCATAACCCCCGGTTACGTATTAGATACGCTGCCCGGTTGATCTAGTGCTCCGTAACGCATGTCAAGGCTCTACTTGACTTAGTCGTTGGAGTTCTGTCTCGGGGAGGGTATAACTAATGTAAATTGGGTTATTATACTAACGCGTGTGCATTGTTTAATTTATTAGATTATAACCAGGAAATCACAAGGAAATACCTAAATTAGCAATGTGAGTTAATCCTTCTTTTTGTAAACCCTTTTTGTGAGTAATCCTCTTTTTGTGAAACCTTTTAGTAAACTATTTTTGCAAAACCTCAATTGTTTTAAATTATAATTTACAGTGATTGAGTATTTGTAATTCTACAATTATCGTCGGTATGTTGGGATTTTGTATACAAAATTTGTTACTACACTGTGAGTAGTAACATTACCACCAGTCAGGATTGACAGTACCGTGGGTGGTAATTAAAGTAGATGTAAACAAATGTAATTGCTGGATTGCCCTCAATGCTGTAAAATGATAAAACTTTTCTTGATTTAACTGGGATTCACTCGCCAGTATTTCTTGCTGATAAAATGTTTTTAAACGCGTTTCAGGTAACAAAATGTGAAAGCCAATTAGAAGCCAGCTGGAGAGCATTGAAGGCTTGGAAAAGTGGCTATAAAAGTTACCTAAATAAAGAAGATGTTTTAATTCAATAAATTAGGGTTTATCACTATAAATATGTTTGTAATGAAAACTTGGGAATTTCCCATGTGTTTATTATTATAAAAATGTGGTGTTTTACTCTGATAACTATTTCCTAACTACGGTACTGATGTAAATTCCGCTGCCAAATTAATAAACACCGATACCACCGGCTCTGAGTAGCTAGCGACCGTCCGCTTTCCGGGGCAGGGGTCGGGGGTTGCGACACCAGCCAATTGAACGTGATCACTGACGAATTCAACATCTTCAAAATCAACATCTGTATTTCTTCCGGTGCTGCTTTATGGATCCATTACAAACAACAATCGATTAAAACCCTAATCGCACACAAACGAACGAAAACAACAATGTATATTTTTCAGAATTATGAAAATTGGAAACTGATACGAATCATAATCACCGGGATAGTGGTGTAACGAACTAATCAGGATCTGGAATTGTCTAATTTGCCCTCTACTGATTGAATGGAATGTCTGATATACCCTTGCGTAAGAAAAATGAATTAGGGACATGTGTAGGGCTGTGGGCATCGCGTACGTAATGTATGATTAGGGCTTTTGTATTCTACACTTCCTCTCTCTCTCTCTATATATATAGGTACGGGATCAGAAGAAAACGCCCTAAAGTGTGAGAACAGTGAGAACGGATCCTGGCCTAACACATGGCACGCGACATAGTGAAGGGCGGAGGGGCTTTTTTGTCCTTTCATATTCTTTTTTTTAAACGCGTCTCACAACATCTCTCCATTTTTTAGCGTTTAACAAATATATGGCGTTTTATTAGTTTTTTTTAGATCAGGAGCATAGTAAATATTTTGGCGTTTAACTAAGTATGACTATGATTGTTTTGACTTTCACCCTTCTCCTGTCAGAGAACTTAATGACGAAACTTCCTCTGACCTCTCAAACCTCCATGCAATAACATGTACCATTTTTTTAAATTATATGGCGTTTTAGACAAGTTGTGGCGTTTTTAGTGAATGTGTGGAGTGTGAAGCTTTTGTTTAGCTGTTGTACTTATATAATGAGTTTTTTTTTTTTTTTTTTTTTTTTTTTTTGCGGCCAGGTAAATATTTGTTTTTGGCGGTAAAAAACATCAGTGATTTTCTTGATGTGTATTTTTTTTATCAATTATTGTGTAATGTAGGATGCAGGCCTATAATGTGACAGGCAATTATGGCGTTTTGAAAAGATAAATAAATTCAATTTCCCATGTAGTGGCTTTTAATATTATAAATGTTTAGCAATAATGTTCCCGTCTCTTCATTTTTTGTCACACCCCCAAAAATCCACACGCGGAATACCACCGCTTGGAGGCGTGACTGACCAGGATCAAGCCACCAATCATATTGAACATAACAAGTAATAAGTAAAATTCAACCACACAATATGAAAGGTGTTTCAAATCGAAACATAGTTAAGTGTTTAGCGGAAGCATAATTGTAAAACCCAATATAAGTATTAAGTACGAAATAAAGTAATGTTTTTAGCATGGCACACACTGCCATGTCCCACAACGACCGCGCCTCCCTGTGCAAGCTCCATGAATACCTAACGACCTGCAAGGCATGTAACAACGAGTCAACAACAAAGTTGAGCGAGTTCACAGTTGGTTGTTTAGTTATAGTGTTCGTTTCGTAAATCATATGTTTAATTCGTAAACCATGTATCGTATTAATTTGTATCGCGGTCTCCCAGACATGTTTGCGAAGATTAGTGGGGGCTTCCCATGTGTGACTAGACCGTGCGTATCGACTACTACGAAAATGTAAGTGGTGCCCTAAGTCAATGTCTATCAGCATTGACCCTTTGCCCATAGTCCATTAGTACACGCCCGTTCGGACAACACGGTGTGAGGTTTGTTAAACCTAATAGCGCTATTTACTAATGACCCGCTCCCCATAGGCCTCGGCGATTAAGTCGATATAAATGAGGGACTTCATGATAGAGGTTTGGTCCAGTGTGTAATCTTGGCATCCTACCCACGGAGGATGGTTGTAGTTACCGTTTAAATCATTAACCCATTCCCAACCCTTGGGAATCCCATGCCTTGGAAAGAGTGTGAACTCACCTTGGTTTGCTCGGTATGCTAAACTATGTGCTCACAAGAAATCAGTCAAGTTCTATAGTATGCACGTATTCTCAATCAGTTCAAGTTCGTAAAGTTTCGCTTGCAATCTATGACACAAAGTGTGCTTGGCAGTTAACATCATGTATCACGTAAGCAGTAAATCAATATCATGCAATTCATGCTTCTCATAAATGTCTTTCACAATTTATTCTAACATGGTTGTTCGTTAACAGTCTTGGTAAGCTTTAACAGTGTTAATCAGGATTATCAGAATTAGTATACCTAATAAAGTTAACACACTTAATGTAGTTACTGTTTCATATCAAGTTAGATCAAACTTAACAAAGTTATCATACATAATGAGCTTAACAAACATAACCTAGTTAACATAACCCAGTTAACATATTAACATAATTGACATGCTTAACAGTGTAAGTAAACTTAACAGGTTTAATAAGCTAACAGAGTTAGTGTCCAAAACACTCGACGAAATCACCAGTGGCGAAATCACCTAGTGGCGAAAACCCTTCAGGTGACGAAATCCCTTGGGCGACGAAATCCCTTGGGATTTCGTCGAGATGTATTTTCGTCGGGGAGGGGGTTTTAGTCGGGTACATCATCATCATCAATATCAGTTACACAAAACCCTAATGATCAGTAACAGTTACTCAATCAAACTAAATCATGAAATCGTATAATTTGTTAAATTACTGTACAATCATGAGTATCATTTTATCATCATGCAATCATTATCAAGTTGTTGTGATCATCACATATTCGACATATCCCTTAACATAGAACTTCAATCTGTTAGACATCTATTATAATACCACCAACATATCAATATCATCAACATCAAATTAAACATGCACCGGATGTATAGCACAACTGATCTTACATCAGATTATAAGGATTCCTATCACACCTATCTATTCCATCCACAACAACACCACATAACAGTTACGCATGGTGTCACACAAATAATTCATAATGATATCAATCAAATAATATGAATCGTTGATCACTAACCCCAAACAAGAGAAGCAATGAATCAATCGATGTGAGAGCCTTCAAGGGTCTCAAGGTTGCCGTCGCACAGGGATAGGGAGAGAAGGTAAGGAGTGACTAGGGTTTACCGAGTTTAAACTACACGTAAAGGTTGGAAACAAGAGATTAAAAACTGATCGCACACTACTGGGCCAAAGGTCCATCCCTGTTTTCACCGGCCCACCTCTTGACAAAAACAGTTAGGTGTTTTCGTCCAAGAGTGATTTCGGTCCAAGAGTGATTTCGTGGGGAGGGGTGGTGTTTCGGGTAAGGGGTATTTCGGGTGTGGGGTGTTTGGCAAAAATTCCATTTTATTAATCATACAACACATATATTAATATAAGGCATATATCAACATACAAACTTATAAGGCACACCATATAAATATATAACAACACTTTGTAAGCAAACATTAAGTCGAGTAGAGACCTTGAAAACTCGAGTTGTCACATTATCCCCAACTTGAAAGAAATTTCGTCCCGAAATTTAGCGCGAGGTTACTGAGGAAGCTAGTTGTGTTGTGTTGTTTCTTGGTTTTCCTGGGGTGTCACATTTTTACTGTTTACAGTTATTGTTTCGTTCAGTTTCATCTGTCAATTAGTGTTGTTTTCTAATAATACATTGTTTGACATTTTTTTGGCGTTTTATATAGCAACAACGTGCTTTGCTAGCATCCATTCTCACAGTTTTCATATTATCAGGCGTTTTGGTGTTTGTAGTTTTTGGCGTTTTATACTCAATTTTTTTTATTAGTAGAGAATTATATAATAAACAACAGAGAATTAGATAACAAACAATAGAAAATGAAAAAAAAATTCTAATCTGTTGGTACACTTTATGTGGACGCGACTCGACTCGGTTCGTTTTGGTTCGGTTCGACTCGGTTAGGTTCGGCTCAATCCCGACGTAGCGACATTCCTCCGTCGTGCGCCCCAGAGTTCGACACGTGAAGCATGGAGAGCCGCAAACCAAGTCCCGATGACACATCATCATGACATCATCATTGTGATGTCATGATGATGTCACAAGTTTGTCTTATCTTGAATTTGTGAAAAGATTTGAACCGAATCATCATCTGGGCCGTAAATCTTGTTTTGGGCTTTGACTTTCTATCTGGGCCATAACAAACGACAAAACATCAATGAATTAGAATGAATGTGACGAAACTCTATAGTTTCGTCACTTTTAATGTTTCGTCGTGCCATCTTTGCGTTTCGTCATGGTCTGTGTCTTGTATGACTATAAATACCCCTCATAGTTTCTGTGTGAAACTCATGAGTATGAGAGAGCTGTGAGACTTAGTAAGAGTCTGTAAACATTGTTTGTATATGTTTGTGGTTGTACTCATCCCTAATCAATAGATATTGAATCTTTGGTTACGCGTGTGTTTTACGCTCTGTTTGGTTTGCACCGTCACGGGGATTCCGCACCCGTTACCGTGTTTGTGATAAACAAGGGTTTGGTTTTCGTTATCGATCCTCAGATTCCGGGACCTACAATTGGTATCAGAGCCTTGGCTCTAATCCTTATTTAAAACCAAACCTAGTTCGGTTTTTATCAAGTTTGAAACTGATTGTTTATGTTTTTCTAAAAACTTTGTTCTTGAAAGTTCACATATTTCTGGAAAACTCATCTTAAAATCTGTTAGATATTGTCATGTGCTAAAAGTTTTATCAAAAACCTTGTTGTCTTGATTGTTCACGTTGAAAAACCGGGTTTTTAGTAAAAATTTTGAGCAAAATCGTGTTCGAAAATTTATCAGGTTCATCAAATCTTCATAGAGTTCATGTGTGTTCTTCATATTTTCCACTTTTTGATCTTATGTGAAGTCACTGTATTAGTTGTTGGTGATTTTGTATTTTAAAAGATAAAAGGAAAATTATTAAAGTATTGTTGAAGACATGCTGTTTGGTAAGAAAAGTATGGTCAAGTTTGAAAATTGTGGAGTGTGTCAGTAAGAGATAAGGCAACGTTGAAAAATATCTAACCAATCTCACCAACTCTTGCAACCTTATCCCTTCTGTTTCGTCGACCAGGAATAAGAAGTTTCGTCGACTTTATAATATAAATCAGGTTTTGTCAAATTGAGTTGGGCTTCAAATTGAATTGGGCTTCTCCATGTTTCGTCGATCAGAAGCCCAAAAAGGACAAGGTTTCGTCGCATAACAATCACAGGAGGTTTCGTCAATTGTTCAAAGTAGGGTTTCGTCCACCTCTATATCCTTGTTTCGTCGATCTTGAAACAAAACAATAAGGTTTCGTCGTAATTAAAATCATTCAGGTTTCGTCGCCATTAACTTAAGAGTTTCGTCGCCATTAACTTAAGAGTTTCGTCGTTCAACAAAATTCAAATCAGTTTCGTCGTCATTTGTGATCAACCCTAGTTTCGTCGACATTTAAAAAAAATCAGGAAGTTTTGTCGACATTAACAGCAAATTTGGGTTTCGTCGAAACTTGTTAAAGTTTTTAACAGAGGCTTTGCAAAAGTGATTTAACTGTCTGTTATTAAGTGTGTGACCAGGTTTTCAATTTCATACACCAATCATGAGTTGTACAAGTCCATGGGATTGGAGTACGGACCCACGACCAGGTCAAGGTCAGACTTCGATGGCCGCATATTTAATGAATTCCATACCTCAACCCCCTCCACATCAGACTTTGATGGCCGCATATTTAATGAATTCCATTCCTCAAGCCCAACCTCAACCTCAAGTTTCCACAACACAACCTCAATTCAATCTAAGTGTCAATTGTGGTCCGGCCATACAGTTGGGAAACGGTGATCAAACAAGAACTGCGTTTTATGCTGAAATTGTCAAGAATGTCAATGATGGTGAATCTTCAGGAAGTGATTACAGTTCAGAATCGGACGTCAAGGAGGGAATGGATTCTGAAGCTGATAGTTTGTCGAATGGTGCCAAGGAGATGAAATATCAAAATTCTGACTTGATCAAGAAAGCTGATGCTACATCAGAAGAAATGGAGAAGATTCTCACTGAAGATGGATCTTTCTCTTCTCAGACTGCCTTTATGGCTAATGTCACAGCTTCTACAAGTCAGGTAAAATCTGAAACTCCTAGCATATGTAGTGATTGTGCTGATATGAAACATGAATGTGCTGAATTGAAACATGAATCTGAAACGGTTCATAGTCACAATCAGAGTTTGGTTATTGAACTGTCAAAGTGCAAAGAGGCAAATATGGCTTTAGCTAGAAACGAAAAGGATTTTAAATCTGTAATTGAAACCTTAAAGAAAAGTGTTTCCGAATTGACCAAAACGTTTATCATAAACAAATTAGTATTAACGATTACATTAACATCGTTGAGGAAACCAAAAAGGAGCTAGCCATTGCCAAATGTGAGCATGAAGCGATCAAGCTCAAATTGGAGAGTTACTCAAACTCCCGATATGTGCTTGATCACATCATTGACGTTCAACAACTAAAGGGTAATGTTAAAGGCGTTGGGTATAAGTCGTGTCCGCCTCCTTTGAGACACAACTATACCAAGATGCCCGATGAGGAGGAAATGCCGCGTTTTGAGCCAACTGTACCTCTTGATTATGAGGAAGTTACAACTGGCTTAGGGTTCAAAATGGACAATTCATCGGAGGGCTAATCTGATATAAAGGAAAAGTCATCATGTGCTTCAAATCAAAGTCCTCCAACCATTGAGGACTATGATTCTTCGGATGATGAATCAGATATGAGTGATGAGGATAAATCTCTTGACGATAGAAAAGGAGTAGAAGTGCCTTTTGAGAATCACATTCTGTGTGATCCTCCTACTCCTGCTGTGCAATCAACTGGTGCTAAACAAGAGATAGATCCTATCACTGAGACAGTGTTTACCATTAAAAGTGATAACGTGTTGTATACTTTGGTTGGTGATAGTAAAATTTATTCAGACAAAGATTTTCCAATCAAAAACGTCAATCAATCCTTGATTGATAAAGTGTTTGAAGATAATACAACTAAGTTTTTGGGAAAAGCAATCCCGAGAGTTTCAGTAACTCAGTGTGATCTTATTCCAAAAGCTGAAGTTAGGAAACAGCATGGAAATCAAACATTACAGACAAAGCAACAACCTACCGCTTTTAAGGGTAAACAACAACAACAACAACAAGCTCCAGCCTAAGGCTAAGGTTGAATCAAAAGGAGCTCGTTACAAGAAGAAAGCAAAAGACGTAAAGTTTGTGGCCTCCAAGGGTACTGATAAAGTTGAGACTTTTGAAAATAAATCCAATACTGAGTTTGTTCAAAAGGTCAAAATTTTGAAACGTAATAGTGATAACAATTACACCCAACACACAAACGGGTGTGAAGCTAGTACCTCGGGGTCTACAAATTTAACGTCAGGTCATCGAACAGAATCTCCTAATTTTGTTGAAAGGAGATCATGCTTTAAATGCGGGGAGTTTGGCCACATTATCAGAAATTGTACAAACTCTCCGAAACGAAATTTCGTTGAAAGAGCCCCTTCTGAACAAGGTCACTCACAACGTCGTCCTGTTTCACCCAAAAATGACAAACGTACTATTAAAGAACAGGAAACAAAACAACGACGTAAAAATGTGAAGGTGATTGAAAAGGCCTTAAAATCTGAAGTAAAATCTGTTAAAAGGAAACCTAGTTTGTCACAACCATTAAAACCAGAAATTGTACATAATACACAATCTGGTAAACGGAAACAAGCTTGGAGACCTAAAACGGATAAAGTTTCAGGGGGAGCATCATCAGTTCTAGATCATCGAGAAGTTGAGATAACTTACGTCGATGAACATGGGCGACCTAAGTCTATTAAGGCTTGGGTCCCCCTCTCCATCTAATCTCTGAGTGAGTGTGCAGGATGTTCCAGGAGGAACTATCGATAGTCATCGGATTGTTGATAGTGGAATGTTCATGCACAAGATCGGCGACAAAAGAAATTGTTGCCTTTGGTGGAGAGAAAAAGAAAAGAAGACAGAATTGTCTGTCGAAAGAAATTGAAAGCTTCGACAAAATGAAAAATCATTCCAAAAGTGTGATTGTTCAAGGTTTTAATCGGGTCCCCAGGATAGATTCAATCAAAATGTACGCACCTGCAGCATGTCTGATGTTCAAAATCAACAAGATGAACGTGCAGTGTACATTTCTTCGCGGTGTGATTGAAGAAAATGTGTTTGTTGAACAAACCAACCGGGTGTGCGGATGCCTTGGCATGGATTGAACAACCGTACACTACTTCTCAAGAGAAAGACAAAGACCTTCGCTGGTGCAATGTGGAAGACCAGCCGGACCCAGAGGTTTATGATCTTGTTGCTGTGAAGAGATTTCTCAGTAGCTACAAAAATCGACTTTGAAGTCCACACCGGGTGGATATTCAGTTTGGGAGAGCGCTCAGATTCCTAGCAATGCACGAAGCTGTTGCAGGATTACGGTTTTAAATTTCTAATCTCTCCTATACTTGTCGATTCTTAAGCTGCTCTATGAATTATTATCCTCTCGTACAGCACTCTTTGACCAGACACGTTGATTGCAAATATCACCTCACACGTGATTGTTTCACTATGAAACTCGCCAATGTTGTCATGGTCCACACTGCTTACCGATGTGCCAACTCATTTTTCCAAAATTCGATAAATCATTTCTGATTAAATTAATTTTGGTAAACGACATTAAGGTAAAACATGAGTTAATCCAACATCTGGAAATCGTTTTTGTAAATACCTTTGTGTTTTTAAATTTGTCATAGTTTGTTGATTTTAGGGGGAGTAAATCCAAAATTTGAAAATTCAAAAACATCGAAAAATTTCAAAATGCAAAAACAATAGAAAAGCAAAAATGAGTTTCCTGGCGAGAAAAAGAGAAAATGATAGTACATCAGTGGTCTGTCCAAACCTCTTTGAACTGAACCTAAAATGAAAAGCGATAAGCAGCTCTATATAAGATGTATCGGTAGGCTCACAATCATTTTAAAGTGTGCAGGGGATATAAACTTAAATCGAGTGAAGATTAGGTGGGAACCGCTCATTGGCATATGGTCTTAGTACCGAAATCTCGTTTGATTGATTGCCGAGGTTCTGAGATATTCGGTCTTTATGCTGCTTATCATCTGGGTATCATGGTTGTTTCTTTTACCGAAACAAAATGGAGACGAAGTCTAGATCTTCCATGATACTATACATACGTGTACATATTGCATTCGACCTCAATAAGTGATCAACAATCACATGTCAACAAAATAAGTGATATTATATCACATTTATCCGGGAGTCAAGTTCGTCTCTCTGCTGTACGAAAGTACTGACCTGTTCACGGACTTGCTCCTGTGCCCTCATGCATCGAAAATCAAGTTCCTCATCAATAAGTGATTCTATCACATAGGGCTTGTTTTCAACCAAAATAAGTGAGTTTCTCACATTCTTTTATATGGTTAAACATATGATAAACGGTATACTCACCGGTAAGATGAACTCTCGTGCATACCTTGATACGGGAATGTGTCGTGTGTGGATGAACACTGGTCGGTAAGTATAAATCATACACTAATCGTATCCCCTCGCCATGATTACATCTGATAAGTTGAGCTTATGTGGACAACAATACCGATAATTGTTATAGGATGCTTATCTAAATGTTAACTAATTGAACATCAAGAGCGTTTTGGCATGACTGTACACTGATATGATTCTCTTACCCTCGAAACTCGCAAAAAGAATGTCTGTAAATATTTGTTTACTGCTTTCGTTTCTACATCTTTGAATATATTTATTTATTGCTTTCCGTCTTTACATTTGAAAAATGAAAAATTCCAAAAAGATTTTAGGTGTGTTTTAATCTAAATTTTATAAAAGCCAAAAAGATTTTGCTTCTAGTTTATTTTTGATTGACCGATGTTGGAACTCGAGTCTATCCTACCCAAAATCCTGATTGTAAGCCGGAAAACAATTGCACCTTCATAAAGTGTCGAAGTTAACAAATTTTGAAAGTTAAAGGATTAAAATTGATCATTTTCTAAACTTTCAAACTGTTGTCGGTCGGTGTTTGAATGAGAGTTGGTCTCATATGTGTCATGCGCTTATATTGTTTGATGTCAATTCTTAGTAAGGTTTTCATTTGAAAACTTTCTTAGATTGATTTTATTCTTCTCGGTTGTTCTCATTACGGGTTTAGCTTTCTTGTATGTGCAGATGCGACATCAGAATCAGCTAAAGGCGAAGAGAACGTGTCAGATGACAAGCCGTAAAGTGAAGACACGACGTTGATGCAATCTGAAGATCAAGATGATCGGGTTGCAGTTGTCCACTTTTCAACACCACAAGGATCTAAAGTTTTTGAAGATCAAAAGATTCACGAGCAACATTCAAGGGGGAGTTTGTTGATACACTCCCTGACTGTGACACGTGAAGACCTTTGAAGATCCTCCGACATGAAAGACATGGAGAACGAACCATCACGAGTAGCGTCCAAGGGGGAGTTTGTTGGTACACTTTATGTGGACGCGACTCGACTCAGTTCGTTTTGGTTCGGTTCGACTCGGTTAGGTTCGGCTCAATCCCGACGTAGCGACATTCCTCCGTCGTGCGCCCCAGAGTTCGACACGCGAAGCATGGAGAGCCGCGAACCAATCCCGCCGACACATCATCATGACATCATCATGATGATGTCACATTGTTGACTAATGCATGCAAATATTGAAATTGTTGGTGAATTCGTTTGATTTAATGCATGTTGGGCCGAAACTTTGAATGGGTCGAAACTTCCTCACTTGGGCCGAAACCTTCATTTGATCAGCTTGCTTGTCGACGAAACTCCATAAGGATTTCGTCGACTTTGAAGATTCGTCATGTGTTTCGTCGACAACAACAGGTTTCGTCGACCTGCTTCAGTTTCGTCGTACCTGGTCCTATATAAACAAGACTGAGACAGAAACACAGAACGAGAGAGAGAGAGAGAACCGAGAGTTTCATTGTATTTCGTATTGTATCATTCTGTAACGAATCTCTATCGGTATCAATATACAACCGTTAAACGTTGAATCTTTGTGTTGTGTTTATCTCTCGCTCGGTTTGTATCGTAATGTGGATTCCGCACTCGTTACGGTATTCGAAACAAGATCTCGTAGTTGTCCGGCGATCTGAAAAACGGACCTACATAATCTAATTTCTCATCCAAATCTTCACTGTCATCAGCCTCTTCTTCTTGAACCTTTTTGGCGTTTTGAACCTTTTTGAATACCTTACCTAGATGCTAATTTTTCTACATAATGCCCGTCTTTAGAAGAAGCTTATTTTTACTGGCATCCTGTATTTTGGTTTGATATATTCTTGTTTGCTGGCATGTTGAAGATCAACGCCTGATCGAATGCTATTATAATAATGGAGTCCAAAATAGCATTTTTTACACTGGTATTGATCCCTTCATGCCATCAATATATCCATCAAGAACAAAGTGACATGATGACATATCAGTGTCATCAGTCTCTTTTTCTTGAATATTTGTCCATCTCATTCAGCAAAAGCTTATAGAGATACCCACCTTAGAGAAGAATACATTCAGTGAAACTTTATTCAGAACAATACTCTATATAGAAGAAACGAGGTTTCCCATCTGTGGTTTTTTTAACTATTTTTTGGTGTTTTTAAATTAAGTAGTTTCTAGGAAACACGGTGTTGTTTTTGGGTGTGATCAATTGATTGTGCAGAGACGTCTCTCTTATAGGATGTTTTTGGCGCGTAGTTTAGGCGGAATTTTAGTATAATATATGATATTAATAAAATAACCGTCTTTTCAGTTACTGTGTGTATTTTTACTGTTTTTGTTCAGCATAATACTTGTCCAAAGTAATTTTATTATAGTTTGTGAGTTTTTGGTGTTTTATGGCATGATGGTGTTTTCACTAGCATTTTGTCTGTGTGGTGTTTTTGTTAAAATTATGTATTTTGTTCTTAGCTGAAAAATACATAACAAACAACTGAAAAAGAAAATTAAAAAAAATAGAAACAATTGATCTTCCAAATCTTCACTGTCATCAGTCTCTTTCTTCTTTGAAACATGTTCACTGGCGGTTTGACTTTGGTATGCTTCATATTGTGTTTTTGTTGTTGAAGTAGCTTTTTTGTGGCTGTTTGGAAGGAAAAAATGACGTGAGTTTTTAGTTTGAAGTTCATCTTTATCTTCAAACCACTCATCAGTGTCATCCATCTCTTAATGCCATTCAAAAATTCATCAACAACAAAGCACAAAAAATGACATAAGTCTGACACCAGCATCTTTTTCTTGAAGATTTGTCCATCTCATGCAGCAAAATGTTATTGAGTTACACCCCTTAGCTAAGAATGCATTCTGCGAAATTTCGCATAGAACAATATTGAATATACAAGAAACGATGTTTGCCATTTTTGACCTTTTACTGAGAAAATAGTGTATCTAAAAGAAACGTCGATTTGAATCTTTGATGTTTGAGTTTTTTGGCGTTTTCTAAGATGATTGGTATATAGTAAAATATGGCGTTTTTGAGTTTGGTGTGTTTGATGTTTTGTGTTTTTTGATGTTTCTAAGATGAATGGTATATAGTAGTAAATATGGCGTTTGCGGTTCGGGGTGTGTTTAATGAATGTCTGAGATGTTTTGTTTATATAGGATGTGTTTTGGCCCGTAATGACGTTTTATTCATGAGTTTGGCGTTTTTGGTAGAGAAGTCTAAAGACCCTTTTACCCTTAATGAAGCGCGTCCACTTAATAGAATTGGTGTTATTTACGAAAACGCCACCGCGCCAATCTAGTCCATAGATTGTTTTGATCGGACGATCCATAACCGTTCTCACTGTTCTCACACTTTTCACCGTTTTCTCTAAATCCTGACCATATATATATATATGTATATATATATATATATAGTGAAAGTGTAAAATATATGTATATATATATATATATATAGTGAAAGTGTAAAATACAATATCACTTAACGTACAATACGTATGATATTGTGAAATCGCACGTTATAAAAAAGCATGTTGGAAATTTCATGTTGGTATTTTTGATGAAATCGCATGTTGGTATATAAAGCAATTTCACATGTTGGTTTTTCAGCACAAATTGCATGTTCAAAAGGGAATTCGCACCAGATCGGACGGCTGAGATGATCGCGTACATATTGTACGATAAGGGCCATTGTACGTTAACCTAACCCTATGTATATATATATATGTATACAGGGGAGGGTTTAAATGAGAACACTAAATATCGCGAGAATCGTGAGAACTAATGAAAAAACCGTAAAAACTTAGTCAAAAACATTTCAAATTCAAAATTTCTTTTTACACTTATCATTATTATTCGAATACAATGCTAGAAATTTAATTAACACGTTTAAATTTACATGTATTCGTAAATATTAAAAATTTACACATGTGTAAGTTTTCTCATTTACAAATGTGTAAATTTGTTGTATTTAACAAATTTTCACATCTGCAAAAAATCTAATAAGAGCGATTTTGAGAGAATAAATGAATTATTTGATTTTGTAAATTCTTTTTTTAATGTTGTATATTAATTACAATGAGGTTTGTATTAAAAAGATTGGTTTTGATTGGTTTTCTCATTCGTTCTCACGGTTCTCGCAATATTTAGTGTTCTCAAGATAATCCTCCGCTATATATATATATATATATATATATATATATATATATATATATATATATATATATGTGTGTGTGTGTGTGTGTGTGTGTGTGTGTATTTAAACAAACCATAAAAACAAGTACTTTATTCTCTTTAATTTAAGTGTATTATAGCTATAGTTTTTTTAGTTAAAAAATTGATATGTTACGTGACTAACAGTTCAAAAGCCATTTGAGCAATTCATTGAAAAATCCCACAACACTGCATTGCAATGATATGTTACAAGTACTGTATTCCACAACAATAATACTACAATAAATATTATACAAACAAGAAAATCACTAGAAACGAGTAACACAATGCAAATGGTCACCCCCGTCGTATTGCGCAGAGACACTGCTAGTCAAACATACTTGTGATAATATATTTGTTCATAGACGATTTTACCCTCTGTTAAAGATCTAAGGTGGTTTGAAGAATGCAAACCTATTGATGATGGATCTGAATTACGAATGGGAAATGTAGCAACCGAGCCTATTAAAGGTGTCGGGAAAGTCAAGCTTCTATTTACTTCTGGCAAACACCTATTACTAGATTATGTGTTGTATGTTCCGGGTATACGGAAGAATTTATTGTCGGGTATTGTATTAAATAATTATGAGTTTAAACAGGTCATTGAGTATGACAAGTTTATCTTGTCAAGACATGGAACCTTTGTAGGATTTGCATATTTATCTAATGGTATGTTTAAGTTAAATGTTCATGTTCCGTTTGCTAAAGAATCCGTGTGTATTGCTTCTTCTAGTAATAAAGTCGATAATGAATCAAAATTATGGCATGCTAGGTTAGGACATATTAATTATTTTAGAATGAAAGACATGTCTAAAATGAGCTTGATACCCGCTTTTTATATGAATAATAATCAATGTCACACTTGCAAGTTAACCAAGATAACAAGAAAACCTTTTAAAGATGTCAAAAGAGAATCTAAGGTTTTAGAACTCATTCATTCTGATTTATGTGATTTTCATAATACTCCCGCTTGGAAATAAAAAATATGTTGTGACCTTTATTGATGGTGCTTCTAGGTTTTGTTGTGTCTACTTGTTACATGCAAAAGATGAAACTTTAGATAAATTTAAAATATATAAACAAGAAGTAGAATTGCATCAAAAGGAATTGATTAAAAATCTCCGTACTGATAGAGGTGCTGAATATTATGATCCAGCTTATTTCCAATCCACTGGTATCATACATCAGACCACTGCTCCTTATACACACCACAGCAAAATGATGTATCTGAAAGGAAGAATAGGACATTAAAAGAAATGGTTAATTCCATGTTGTCCTATTCGGGTTTGAGTGAAGGATTTTGGGGAGAGGCTATGCTAACAGCCTGCTATTTATTGAATAGAGTTCGAAATAAAAGGACCAAGGTAACCCCGTATGAGCTCTGGCACAAACAAGCACCAAACTTAAGTCATCTTAAAGTTTGGGGTTGTAGAGTTGTTGTAAGGCTCACCGAACCTAAGATGAGAACCTTAGGTGAGAGAGGCATAGATTGTATATTCATTGGATATGCTGAACATTCTCCGGCTCATAGGTTTTATGTGACAGAACAAAATGATTATGTGTCTGTTCACACAGTAATTGAATCAAGAGATGGAGATTTTGGGAATGAGGATAGGTTTTCCTCGGTACCTAGACTTAAAGATATGCCTCAGAATCTAAAAGATTTTGAAAGAAACTCTATCAATACGAAAGATGTACCTTCCACTAGTACAGAACCCAGGAAAAGTACTAGGGTAAGGAAAGCCAAGAACTTTGGTGATGATTTCCAACTTTATTTGGTTGAAGGATCAAGGGATAAAATTGAATATCAATATTAATATTGTTTCAATATTGAGGAAGATCCGAAAACTTTCAGTGAAACAATGGCTTCAAGGGATGTTTCATTTTGGACGGAAGCTATTCAAGATGAAATTGATTCTATCATGCAGAATAAGACCTGGAAGTTGACAGATTTACCTCTTGGATGCAAACCATTAGGATGTAAATGGATTTTTAAAAGGAAAATGAAAGTGGATGGAAGCATTGATAAATTTAAAGCTAGGCTAGTGATACAAGGCTTTAGACAAAAATAAGGAATCGACTTCTTTGATACATATGCTCCAGTAGCAAGAATATCCACAATTAGGTTGTTGTTGTTGGCTTTGGCAGCTATCCACAATCTTGTAATTCATCAAATGGATGTAAAGACTGCATTCCTAAATTGTGAATTGGATGAAGAAATCTATATGAAACAACCAGAAGGTTTCATTATGCTAGGAAATGAACATAAGGTTTGCAAGCTGGTTTAGTCTTTATATGGCTTGAAACAAGCTCCTAAACAGTGGCATCGAAATTTGATGATGTAGTGTTGTCAGATGGTTTTATACTTAATCAAGCTGACAAATGTGTATATAGCAAATTTGACTCCTCAGGAAAAGGAGTTATAATTTGTCTATATGTTGATGACATGTTGATATTTGGTACTGACTTAGGTCAAGTTGTTTAAACCAAAGAGTTCTTGTCATCAAAGTTTACCATGAAAGATATGGGGAGGCTGAGGTGATTCTTGGTATAAAGATCACTCGAGGGAACAATGGTATATCAATCTCTCAATCGCATTATATTGAGAAGATCTTGAAGAAATTCAACAGTTTAAATTGTTCTCCAGTTGGAACTCCTGTTGATCCTAACATTAGGCTTATGCCTAAACAAGGTAGCCCCATATCTCAACTTGAATATTCCAAAGCAATAGGATGTTTGATGTATGCTATGATTAGCGCAAGGCCTGATATTGCTTATGCGGTGGGAAAACTTAGTAGATTTACAAGTAACCCGGGCACACATCATTGGCAGGCAATAAACAGATTGTTTAAGTACCTGAAAGGAACTATAAATTATAGTTTGTGCTATTCAGGTTTCCCCTCAGTACTTGAAGGGTTTACTGATGCAAGTTGGATAAACAATAAGGAAGATCATTCTTCCATAAGTGGATGGGTGTTCTTACTTGGTGGAGGTGCTATCTACTGGGCATCAAAGAAACAAACTTGCATCACAAATTCAACAATGGAATCTGAATTTGTAGCTTTAGCAGCAGTTGGCAAAGAAGCTGAACGGTTAAGAAATTTGATCTATGAGATTCCTTTGTGGCCAAAACCAATATCACCTATATCTATCAGATGTGATAGTGCAGCTACTTTGGCTAAGGCTTACAACCAAGTGTATAATGGAAAGTCTAGACATCTAGGTGTTAGACATAGCATGATTAGAGAATTAATCATGAATGGAGTGATATCTGTTGACTTTGTAAGATCTGAGTATAATATGGCTGATCATCTAACTAAAGGGTTAGGAAGAGATCTCGTGAACAAATCAGCCAAAGGGATGGGTTTAAAGTCCATACTTTAATATCCTATACCAAGACACCCAATTCCCATCTAATACAACGTTAGATGCTGAATTCAATGTGGAAAGTTTGTTATAAAGATATTGTAACACAACATTAGAATCATCCCAAGGTTTGTGTTCAGACTGCAAGATAGAGTAGGTTGAAGTATAACATCTTAATAGTTCTTTGATAAATTGCATGTGCATGTGCAAGAATAAAGAACCTACCTATAAGAGTATGAAGTTTAGCCGCTTCAAGAAGGTTGGACTTGGCTTTGATATACTCTTTGAAGGATTGGACATAGGCTAGTAAAATATAGTGTCATGTAAGAACATATGGGTTGTAAACTTATGTGTATTTTACCTTCAAGTATTCAAATGGATAGCAATGGTTCAATCCATAGAGACACCCCGATATTCGAATATTTGGATCGTGTAATTTACTAAGATAAAAATTCAATCCTCAAGACATTTTCATTTATGCATGAGTTTGAGATTTTGAGAATTGAGCTGGGTTAATCATGGATATCACTAAAATGGGGGAGGAATGTTGGTAATTTTAGTGATTATCAACATTTGTAGTGGTATTGGATTAACTCATTGAATAGGTGTTCTCGTTATATATTAATCGAGTTAGGTGATGCAGGAATGGCGGGCTTGGTTGTTATAACGAGTTAGTGTATTTAATCGGATTTAGGCCAAATACATTTACTAATTATTGGGCTTAGGCTAATTAACTTATTATTGTTTTAGGCCTAACTAAATAATTAGTAAATTAACTTATTAAATAATTAAAATGTGGCCGATAATTCACATTAGGTGTGAATTTTTGGAAAATCAATTCATTTTGATTTGAGATAAGGTAGTTATTTGAAGATATAACTGGTCCGAAAATTTTGGGATGATTTTGACATTCTGAAAAACAGTAATACACAAAATAGGACGACCAATTTTTTTTGAAGAGATACGGTATTTTGATGTTCTCAAAATTCACAATCCTGTTTTTGAAAAATTGAGTTTATTCCGTTCGAACTTTTGAGTATACCGATCAAATAGTTTGTTATGATATACGACTCTCAATTTAATCCAAGCAACTTTATTATTATTTTTTGAACGGCTACCTGCTTTCCACGTGTAAACCCACCCTTTCGGAGTTATGTCCAAAGGCCGACTACTCAACCACCGCTAGAAAGCGTATCACACCCAGATGCACGGAAACCCCATGGAATAGGTAAAACTGCGCCCCCCATCGGACTCGAACCCAGGTAAAACTCCAGGCCAAGCCCTCACCGAGATGTCCAATACCCAGTACCAGCCGGGGATCGAACCGGCGCCTCCAATAGAGACAACCGGCCAACCAACCAACTGACCTGGGCTAATGGACCCAAGCAACTTTAATACACTATGGTCTCATAAATTCCAACCAACACTATATACACACACCACTATGTCTATAAACACTTGTTCATCTTTAATACACACACCGAAATTATGACCACTTGTCATGTTGTATTGTTCCCTTTCGTGGCTTACGGCCATATGATTCCGATGGCAGACATGGCCGTACTCTTTGCCTCTCGCGGCCTGCGAACCACCATTGTCACCACCTCATCAACCGCTCATCGGCTCTCCAAAACAATCCAGAAAACCATCAACTACACTCACCAAATCGCTCTTCATACCATCGAATTCAAAGCTTTAGAAGCGGGTGCACCCCCGGTAAACGATAACCCGGATCAAATTATTAATAACGAACACCTATCCAAATTGTCGGAAGCCATTGCAATGCTTTCAGAGCCATTTGAGCAATTCATTGAAAAATCCCAACCGAATTGCATTGTGTCTGACATGTTCTTTCCATGGACAGTTGAAACCGCATCCAAATTTAACATCCCACGAATCGCGTTCAATGGAACCGGGTTCTTCTCCTTGTGTGTTTCAGACGCGATTCAACTTTACCCGCCGACTGTCTCATCCGATTCAGAACCGTTTGTCGTCCCTAATCTTCCTCATGTGATCAAGTTAACCAGAAAACAATTACCTCAAATTGATGAAGAATTAAAAGTGTTCTGGAAGGTGATCATACAAGCTGTAGAAGCAGAAGCCAAGAGTTATGCAGTTATTGTTAACAGTTTTTACGAGCTTGAGCCGGAGTATGTTCGCCATTATCGTGAAGTCATGAAGAGGAAAGCATGGCACGTAGGACCAGTTTCGTTATTTAGCAAGAACATGGAAGATAAGCTTGAAAGAGGAAGGAAATCCGCAATCGATGAACAAGAATGTTTAAAATGGTTGGAATCAAAGCCAGCCAGTTCAGTTATTTACGTAACTTTTGGTACCATAGTGAAAATTCCAACCTCTCAAGTTTATGAGATCGCTATGGCGCTAGAAGCCTGCGATGTAAACTTCATTTGGGTTATCAGAAACGCTCAAGAAATGTTGCCGGAAGGATTTGAGGCGAGGATGGACACGAAAGGGTTGATAATAAAGGGGTGGGCACCACAAGTATTGATTCTTGATCATGAATCGGTTGGAGGATTTTTGACACACTGCGGGTGGAACTCAGTTTTGGAAGGTGTTTCAGGTGGGGTGGCGATGGTTGCATGGCCGGTCATGGCTGAGCAGTTTAATAATGCGAAACTGGTAACAGATGTTTTACAAATTGGAGTTTCGATTGGTGATGTAGAGTGGAGTGCGGCTTCCACGTGCGATGGCGTGAAGCAGGAGACGATCGAGAGGGCGGTGGCGACGGTGATGGGAATGAAAGAAGGTGATGCGATGAGAATGCGAGCTCGAGAACTCAAGGAGAAATCAAAAACTACTGTTGAAGAAGGTGGAACATCGTATTCAGATCTGACAGACTGACAACGTTTATTGAAGACATAAATGCATTTAGGGACATGAATTGATTAGCTCTAAAGAGGGCTCACGAGTGTAAACAGGTTTATCTATATCTATATATCTAGATTAAACTGCCATTTTGGTCCCTGTGGTTTGCTCACTTTTGCCACTTTAGTCCAAATCTTAAACTTTTTAAATATGGGTCCCTGTGGTTTGTATTTTGTTGCCATTTTAGTCCAAATTTCAAAAACCCCCATTTTTTACTGTTGCAACCAGCCTATTTTGTCGTTTTGTGCAGGGGTATTTTGGTCATTTTTATGAGTTATTATAAAAAATATATAACAGAATAATCTGATAACTTACAAACATTAAAAAACCCAGATCATCAAAAGCAGATCATCAAACCCAGATCTCTCTCAAAGCAGATCATCAAACCCAGATCAACTCTCTCTCTTCTCTCTCTCTATAGCACCACCACCACCGCCACCTCCTCCCCCTTTTTACCACCGCCACCGCCACCATCAACACCCACCCCACAAGCACCACCTCTTCAGAGCACAACCACCCCCATTCTATAAAACATTCAAATACTTTGAAAACTAATATGCATCACAAAATTACCATATAAACCTGACGTCTGCTCCAAGCTAACTCACCAGACGACAACCGATCCGAAACCCTAGCAACAAACTCACCATAAATCTCACAGCTAGCAGATCTACACAACTCCAAAACCAAATCAATCGTCTGTTTCGCAACTAGTTCATCTTCGAACAAAGATATTGCAGTAACTAGAGGAGAAACGAGAAAATGTGGATGATATGTGAGAAGATTGTGGAGAAAATTAGGTTGAGATATGGCCTGAGAGAGCTGAGAGAGTGTGTAAGAAACATGAACGGTTGGAGAATTAGGGTTTGAGATGAGATTTGATAGGTAGATTAAGCAAATGGATCCGCCTTATAGGGTTTGGAGGATTAGAGAGGATGTGTGACCTTGTGAGCATGTTTTTGTTACGTGTTGCCGGTGCTGGAGATGTTGATCGGAATCTGGCCGGTGAAGATGATCTGAGGTTATGGAGTACATGGTTTAGTTTCCCCGCCGTCAACAACAAAAAAAACATGGTAGTGCAGTGGTGGTGGTGCGGGGGTGGAGGTGAAGCCGTCGGGGATGGTGGTTGAAGCCGTCGGGATGGTTGTGGTGGTGGGAAGATGAAGTTCTGGATGTTGGAAGTTCTGGATGTTGAAGATGAAGTTATGGGTTCTTGATCTGATCTGGGTTTGTTATAATAAGTCATAAAAATGACCCTGCACAAAAGGAAAAAATGGGCTGGTTGCAACAGTCAAAATAGGGGTTTTTTTGAAATTTGGACTAAAATGGCAATAAAATACAAACCACAGGGACCCAGATTTAAAAAGTTTGATATTTGGACTAAAATGACAAAACTGCCCAAACCACAGGGATCAAAATGGCAGTTTACTCATATATCTATATAATAAAAAAATGTTAAGAACATTTTATGGTTATAGAATGTATTATCGCTTGAATACTCAATGTCATTCCAATATTAAATAGAATTAAAAGCATAAATAAAGGAGATAATTACTTGTCTGGCATGGGATCAAATACAAACACTTATGTTTGTAAGAACCATAAGAACCAATACATAAATGACAAGTGTTATTCAATTAAAAATTAGTTTAGGGGTAATTTAGACATTTTGACCCTATTTATTTATAACTAATTAAAATTAATTATCAAAATATCCCTAAATCCATTCAGATTAATTCAAACCAAAATTTGAATTTTTGTAACATATTCAGATCAAACCAACCTGTAGGAACCACCAATACAAAAAACATAAGCACACACACATAAACGACATTAGCACAATAAAAAAAGGAACTTCCATTATTAG
The DNA here is from genome assembly GCA_030545235.1 of Helianthus tuberosus. Taxonomy (NCBI): domain Eukaryota; kingdom Viridiplantae; phylum Streptophyta; class Magnoliopsida; order Asterales; family Asteraceae; genus Helianthus; species Helianthus tuberosus. The sequence continues at coordinate 58,324,576 of CM060406.1, forward strand.
CACACTCGTTTCAATAAAAAAAGGAACTTCCATTATCAATGACCTTAGCACAATCAAAAAACGACATTAGCATAACGTAAGACCATCCACATTATCAGCATTCTCGTTTCAATCAAAAAAGGAACTTCCATTATCAACGACATTAGCACAATCAAAAAACGACATTAGCATAATCAAATAAACGACATTAGCACAATTAAAAAACGACATTAGCACAATCAAATAACAACATTAGCACAATCAAAAAACGACATTAGCACAATCATATAACGACATTAGCACTCTCTTAACACCACCGTCTGGGCATCCGACGGTAACACCAACAAAACAACATTAGCATAATAAAAATACGACATTCCAACGAATTTATTTCTAGATAGGCTCCCAATAACAACACAAAAGGAAAAAATAACAACTGATACTATTACATAACTAGCACAATTTCAATTTTTTTTAATTTTATAAACAACACATACTGTTACATACTAGCACAATTTTATTTGTTTTTTTAATTTTATAAACACATACTAGCACAATTTATAATTATTACATAATTAGCACAATTTCATTTTTTTTAATTTTATAAACAACACATACTGTTACATACTAGCACAATTTCATATTTTTGTTTTAATTTTGTAAATAACACATACTATTACATAACTAGTAGAAAACAAATTTATTTATAAATAGGCTCCCAATAACAAAACAAAAGGAAAAAAAATAACAACACATAAGAATTACATAATAAAATAAGAACATACGTATAGATTTAAAATTAACACAATACATTTTCATATTAGCACATTCCAACTACGTAACTAGCACAATTATAAAACATCTTTTTGTAACTTTTTTAAAAGTCATTTTTATAAATAAAAAAAAGTATAGAAATATGGTACTCATATTAAAGATAAAAAAATGCTTGATTTTATGGTATAATTTTTTTCCAAAATTAATAAAATATATAAAAGTTATTTTAGTTTAAAAAACTTGGTGGAATTAGTATTTTATAGGAAATAACTAAATGACTAAAATACCCTAACTTGATAGTATTAATTATTAATTATAGGGGTTTTATTTGTAATCAATATCAACCCTTAATTTAAACTATCAATGGCTTAGATCTGTTCTTACGTTTCTTACAGTTAGCACTGTTTGTACAGGATCTCAACCCTTACCTGTCTATACTATATTTACAATTACAACACTTTGATCGAGATCAAACATTTAAATTGAATATTTTGAATTATTTTATCCTTGATTTGTGTGTGTCGTAATACGCCCCCGCAAGATGGAGGATCCATCGGAGACTCCAATCTTGGAACGCAAAGATAAGAAAGGAGCTCGTGAAAGTGGCTTTGTAAGTACATCCGCGAGTTGATCGGTAGAGTTGATGTGTAAACTTTGAGGGCACCTGCAGCGACTTTCTCTCTTACAAAATGGTAGTCCAAAGCAACGTGTTTCATACGCGAGTGATATATGGGATTAGCGCATACGTATGTAGTACCCGTGTTATCGCAATAAAGACACGGTGAATCCTTAATAGGTAAACCAAGCTCATGAAGAAGATTTTGAACCCATGCCAACTCAGCTGCAGCATCCCAAGTGCTTTGTACTCCGCTTCTATTGAAGATCAGGAAACCGACTTTTGGCATGCGGATTTCCAAGATATGATGTTAGATCCAAGGTACAAAATATATGCTGTGGTAGACCAACCTGCGGTGGTAACCCCTCCCCAATCAGAGTCAGAGAACGCGGTAAGCTCAAAGGGTGATTTCCGGTTAAAAAATAAACCATGATACAATGTACCTTTCAAATAACGTAGCAGCCGCTTGAGAGCTTGCCAGTGTGTTTGGGACGGAGAATGCATGAACTGAGAGAGCCGATTGACAGCAAAGGAGATGTCAGGTCGTGTGAAAGCAAGGTATTGTAAGGAGCCAACTAGCTTTCTATAGGGAGTTGGATCAACTTTAGGAGTACCGTCGTCAAGCGTGAGAATTTGGAAAGAACTTAGTGGAGTCGTTACCACCTTGGCACCATCCATGTGATGGTGAGTAAGAATTTCAAGGATATGTCTGTGTTGGGATAGAAACAAGCCCTGATGGGTTGGAATGATCTCAACACCAAGAAAATGATTAGGGTATCCCAAATCCTTGATTGAGAAACGATTTGCAAGAGTGGTAACAAACTGATTGATGAACGAAAGATGATTACCTGTCATAATTATATCATTAACGTATACCATGAAGTAGCATGTAACACTGTCACGATTATAAATAAAGAGAGAGGGGTCGGCAAGAGACTTGGAAAAACCCGAGTTAAGTAAAAAAGACGTCAAGGCCATGTACCAAGCACGCCGTGCTTGTTTAAGGCCATAAATGATTTTTAAGGCGACAAATGTGGTTCGGGAATTGTGGATGGACATAACCCGGTAGTTGAACCATGTAAACTTCTTGCAATTCACCGTGCAAGAAGGCGTTATTGATGTCTAATTGCCGAAGAGACCACCTCCGCGAAATAGCAATGGATAAGACGGTGCGAATGATTACGGGTTTGGTAACAGGACTAAACGTATTAAAATAGTCCTTTCCGTATTCTTGAAGGAACCCCTTAGCCACTAGTCGTGCCTTGTATTTAGCAACTGTGCCATCCAAGTGACTTTTATGCGAAACACCCATTTGCAACCGATCGGTTGACGAGAATTTGATAGAACTAATTCCCACGTGTGATTGTGAAGTAAGGCATTATACTCGTCATCCATAGCCTTGCGCCATAAAGGATCTTTGGATGTTTGTGTGTGAGTGGTGGGTTCAAGAGCCGGCGGAATAGTGTGAAGAGTGGTAAAGTTGATTAGGGAAGGGTTATAATATTTGGGATTTGGTTTTCTGTTGCGTTTGGGAGGAGTTGGTGAGGATGTTGGTGATGGGGTGGGTGGAAACGAGTGGGAGGGAGTTTAAAGTGAGGTGGTTGTGGTCGTTGTAGGTGTGGAGTTTGACAATGGGGTAGGCGAGGGGGGGGGGGGGGGGGTGATGGATGAGGTAGGAGTTGGTGAAGTAGCTACGGGTGAGATTGGAGAGTTAGACGAAGTGAAATGGGATTCGGTAGATGGAGAGGATGCATGTGCGTGACTAGTAGGAGAAGATGGTGTAAATATAATATTTGTAGAGGGGACAGATGGAGGGATTGTACTGTGACAACCAATAATTAACGGATTCTAATTACGTGATTAAGCGAACTTTTAAGGCGATAATAAATAGTGTTTAAGGCACACATTAACTTAATTAGGCTATTGGAATGCCTAGGAACGCCTATCTGACTTTGCAGTGCGCGTATGGTGATTTTCGGGAAAACTGCTGACTGTTAAGCGATAACGAACTAACGCCATACAAAAATACTGAAAAAGGCGACAAATACGAAGATTACACGTAAAATTTAAACATATGAATGCGGTTTTGCGCAAGTATCATGCTTCGAATGGCACAAAACGCAAACGTGAACGAAAAACGCTGTAACAAGAACACATCGACAACGAAACGGAAGCATCGGACTCGAATTACGTCTCAGTATTAATATATTATGATATATTTAGCTTCGTTTTCAAATTTTAATGCCAGTAGTTTAAATCGGATCGAAAAAAGAACAAGAAACGACAACCGAAGTGTTTGACGCGATTTTAACGCAATGACGATCATATGCGTCAAATATCGATATCCGATGTAATTTTGAGCGTTTCGACTCTAAAATTTTATTTTACAATATTTTATGACGATCGGGATTTGAAAACAGGCTTCGAAAACGTATCAAGCCGCGCGAAACAGGCTTCAAGCCCACTAAAGAACCCTAGTATAAAAGCCATCTTATAAGTTCAAAACCATGGTTTCCTCCCAAATAAACTCAGCCGACACCCACAATTTGCTCTCTTCTTTTTGTGCCGATTCCGGCGACCGGAGCTGGAATCTGGTCGGTCTACCGGCAGTCGCACACTCTCCAAACGTTCACACATACCCCACCCAAACCCTTACCCCCTATGCCCTTCTCTCTCTCTTCAACGTTCACACATACCCCACCCAAACCCTTACCCCCTATGCCCTTCTCTCTCTCTTCAATACAGCCACCGGAGAAGCTCCGGTCGTCTTCTCGGTTGATGTTATTCCGGCAAACACCCACATCACAACCCATCCCATATCTGTTTCTCCGACAAACACCCACCATAGTCGAGTGAAACATCCATTACCTCACAGATCGACGGGAAGGAGTGAGATGTCGAAAAAGAGAGGAGCCGAACCCTTTTGACGGCCACTCACGGCGGCGGTAGCAAGATTCCGACAAGGGTTTCAGGTGTCGGCGGGGGCACTTCTGTTCCGACAACCAACAACAAACTCTGGTGAGTTTAACTCCTTCTAGTTCACTCACCTCTCTCGTTTCTTTTGATTTTTTTTAGTTCCAAATGATAACGGCAGAGACATGATTCCTTTGTTAATAGATGATGATGCCGATGATGATGAGTGATGATGATGAGGACTGGTGACGGTGGTCACCGACAGCAAACAAAGCCGTCGTGCGGTGGCAGAGGTGGGGTTTCGTCGGGAGCGGGTTTAGGTTGTTCAGGTTTGGTGACTCAATTCAGTTTTGGTTCGGGTTCGCAACACGGTCCGTTGGTCAACAATCATTATGGGTCAGACATCAAGTTCGATTTCCGGTCAACAAGTCAAGTGTGGTCAAACTCAGTCAACCAGTCAAACCCGGTCAACTGTCGGGTCAACAACAGTCAACAGTCAACGAAGACCCGGTAAAGTTTTTAGCGTAGCGAGTTAGTTTACATTAGATTTTAGATTACGCGAACCGAGCTCGAACCCTCGTAACCTAGTTTATACATTAGTGATTATTTACGTTTTTGCACTTGGCGAAAATTATATATACATTGTTTGATTGAATTGTTTAATTTTGATAAAATAACGACAAATTGAATTGTCGGGTTATCCTAAAAATACAGGAAACTCTGCCCTATTTTCATAAAAATCTGAAACACGACACGTATTTATAGTTTCAAATCGACACTTAACGGAATTCGAGTTTTATTATAAAAAAATAAATATAAAGATATATTTATTTTGGCGACGCTTTACGAAACACATTGAAACTCGAACACTTTTTATAAAATAAATATAATTAGCTATTATATTTATTCCGATCGACGAAAACTTTTAACTTTTATAAAAAAATATAATTATATATATTTATTTCAAACGCCAAAAACTTGGAAATATTATATAAAACAAATATAATCGTTTATATTTAGGGTCATGCTAATTACACACGGCCAAAATTATTTTCACACCTCAAAGCGCCGCGCTTTGGCCATAGCGTGAAGCTTAGCTCGACAAAAGGTGACTTGATTGACGTTTGAGACATGAGTTACTGTTTGAGAGACATAAAGCTGATTACGAGGTTTGTCGTTAACCCTAAGCGCCGCGCTTTGGCCATAGCGCGGCGCTTCGACCCCAAATTTTCACTTTTAAAAGCAAGCTGCTGAGACAGTACATTTAGCGTTCAAGACATAAAGCACTCAATATGTTGTTTACAAACATACGGGGGTTTTGTTGTTTGTCGATTTCCAAATTACTTGTGTTTCTTCAAAATAACGCGCGGTTTTGCTGTATTAGTTACGTGTCTTGAAAAAACGATGTCGTGGTTAAGCAACTATCTTTTCGGTCCATATTCTGACGAGTCAGTTGTTCCTGATTCTTACGAGGGGACCGCTATTTCTGACTCGTATGAGAAACCGGTCTCGTCCAACTTGAAGGAGGCAGAGGTTGTATCTGGCATTCGTTATCGTGATAACACGGTGACGCTGGATTTGAATACCCCTGTGGAGGACCCTTACGCACAACAAGGTTATTCGAGTTTCGGTTACGGTGGCGAGCACAACTTTGTACAGCAGGAGTGTTATCCAAATCACAGTTACGGTTGTCAACAGAGCTTTGAACATCAAGTCTATTCGGACCTCGGTGACGATGGTGAGCCGGAGAATGTGTCTGTTGACGAGGAAGGCTGTTACCCGGTTACATTTTTGTTTGATACAACGCAGACCTTTTCGTCACGTAAAGAGTTGGTGCGTTGGGTATAAGACACGGCAAAAGACAATGGTTACCTCATTGTGATTAAGAGGTCGAATAAAAGAGGAGAGAATTACAAGATTTGGTTTCAATGTACTTTTGGTGGGGAGCATAAGAGTATAGCTACACAGAGGAAAACGGGTAGCAAGAAAATAGGCTGCCCGTTCGAGATGATCGGGTTTTCGGAATCATCCGGAAGTGTTTGGAGGATCGAGGTGACGAAGGCGAAGCATAACCACACTCCTATTGAAAACTTAGAGGGTCACGCGTATGCGAGAAGGCTTTCTTCGGAGGATACAAAACTGGTTAAGGAGCTGGCTGAGCAAGATATTCCCAACCAAAGTATCTGGCGAACGCTGACGAAAAACAATCAGGCTAGAAAGCTTATTCCGAAAGATATACACAACGCTGTTCAGAAGATCAACGCCGGAAAAAATGTCGGTAAGTCTCCGATGCAAAAACTTGAAAACATTCTTCTCGAAAAAGATTACACTTATTACATGCGCACGAATGAGATATCGAACGCAGTTGAAGATGTCTTCTTTGTTCACAAAAAATCATTCACTATGTGGTGTGCCTTCCCGCATGTGCTAATGATTGACGCCACCTACAAAACGAACATGTACAACCTGCCATTTGTTCAGGTCGTAGGCATGACGTCGACAAACAAATCGTTTACGGTTGCTTGTGCGGTAATTTCCGCTGACAAGTTAGAGAACTACCTATGGGTGTTGCAGAGGATCAAGTCTATGCTGGTAGGATGTATGGAACCGCGCGTGATTTTAACAGACAAGGAATTTGCGCTAATTAACGCGTGTGAACAAGTTTTTCCAAAAGCGCATAAGTATCTTTGTCGGTTCCATATTCAACAAAATATTAATAAGAACAACAAGAGGATATTCTCTGACAAGCAGTGGAAAGAATTCGTACGTACATTTTGGACATTGTGCGAGTCTACGACCGAGGAAATATACAGGTATAACTTGGAAAACCTTGAAGCACAACTGAAAGAAGATGGCCGTGAACGTGAGTATTTCTTACATAATTATGTTCAAATTTTATATAATAACAAAAACTGACTATTTACGTTTTTTAATTTCCGAGGTTTTTGATTATTTGATGAAATCCTGGTTGGATCCGTACCGTGAAAAGTTTGTATCTTGCTGGATTAACAAAACTATTAACTTTCACCAAACTACGACCAACAGGGTTGAGGGCATGCATGCAACACTAAAAAGTCACTTTCCAAGTCATCGCAACACACTGGATAAACTTGTACTGTATGTTGATCTTGTTGTTGATAGACAATACGCCGAGATTAGTAGTAGCTTTGAAACAAGCCTCCGAAAAGTGACGAAGCACCACAAGGATCATCCCGTGCTTGCAAATATTCTCAGAAAGGTTTCAATATTTGCGATTGAGCTTTTGAATATGGAACTAAAACGTAAGGAAGACGGGTTGAGAGCCTACGGTGCAAGCTGTGGTTGCCAACTTTTTACCAGCTGTGGTTTGCCATGTGCCTGTCGTTTGGAAAAGTTGAAAAATAACGGTAAATAATATTTTTGACCTTTGTCGTTATGATTTTGCCACCTAATTTGTTTTCGTCCACAGGTCAGCAAATCCGTATCAATTTGATAGACGTGTTCTAGAAGAAGCTTGACTTCAAGCCTGCAAGGACTAAGATAGAGGATATCGACGTAGACGCGGAATTTGAAAAATTGAAACGACAGATCGATCCAACACCCCCTCAAGTGAAAAGGAGCTTCTTTGAAAAGTTTCAGCAAATCCTCAATCCAGGGAACAATAACAAAAAACCTCCTGTTGTTCTGAAGAAAACTCGTAGTCGCCCAACATTGAAAACGCAGGAACAAAGGAAGGTTGAAGCCGATAGAAAAAGCTCGTACATTCCGTCGGAAGAAACTTGGGTCGAGGCCTCAGACGATCTTCCCCGTCATAGCTCGTACGTATCATCCCAAGATTCTAGAAGACAAAAGAATACCAAACCGCTCAACCTACACCCTGATTTCCCGATGATCAAGCTCGGTCCTAAGACGGATATAGCGATCCGCAACTACGCATCTCAGATTCCCAAAGTGATCCATCCATACATCGTGAGAATAAAGGACGTGAAACCAGATGGTCATTGTGGGTTTCGATCGGTGGCTGTTGGGTTAGGAGTGAAACAAAATACGTATTTGATGATCCAGAAACAACTTAAAATGGAGTTACGTAAGAACGAATCGCTTTGGAGGCAGTTTTTCGATCCGGAAAACATAGGACATTATGATGCGCTGGTTAGACGGATCGATTTCAAGGGGTGGGACGAGCAGGTATCGAAAATTACATGGCGATGCCTGAGACGGGGTTTCTTATTGCCCAACGATACGGTGTGATTGTTCATACCTTCGACATTCGTGGGAACGATACAATTTTCCCTCTGCTGGGCGGGCCAAACGAAGCTGAGCAACCTCACCTGGTGGTTGCGGTTGTGTTCGTCGACGATGGGCATTTCATACATGTAGAGCTTGGAGGATGTTATCCAATGCCTCCCCCAAACCTACTCTGGACAGCGAACAGAACAGAGCGCGCAGCAGCCTGGCATACATTATACAGGGATCAGATCAACGCGTACGAAATGCTTACGTATCGTCCCCCTGACCTTAATGTAACCCCATATGTTCAAGATGTATGTTAAATAATAATAATCACGTTTGTGTTTGTTCAATATATGCGTTACATCACGTTAAAAACCGAATGTCACCGACACGACCCAATCAGATTCAATACGCACTTGTACGACCCAAAATGACAATATACATCATAATACTACAATTAATGAAAAAATACGTCATGTACATGTACGGTAGGCGGCTGATACACATAACAGTACTCATAGGAGTACTTGTGCTTTCAAACCAAAATGATACGATATAATGGAATAAGACATCACACGTAACCGATTTGATCCGGAACTTGCAGTATAGTCCATATATATTAAAAAATGATGTATAATGGAAAAAGCGTAAAATTTAGACTATTATCGACGCGTTTGTGAATTAAAAACAATTTTAAAAAATTTTAAAAAGGCCCAAAGCGCCCCGCTTTGACCTAAGAGGGGCGCTTTGCCCTTAAACATGAACCGACGCGCCCCGCTATGGCCAAAGCGGGGCGCTTTGCCCTTAAACATGAACCGAAGCGCCCCGCTCTGGCCAAAGCGGGGCGCTTTGGTCCCTCGTTTAACCTGAAGCGGAGCAGCTTTCTCCCCCATTTCATCACCAAACAAAACACACACACTAGGGCGAAGATCTTCTTTTTCCAGATTTCAAACGCTATTAGGTACGATCGAACTTCATTTATTGTTTTGGTTCAATTTATATGTTTGATTTTGTTTTGATTTGGGGGGTTTTGATCTATTTGCTGGTTCTGTTTTTGAGAACGAAGAACCAAAGCGCCGCGCCGAGGCCAAAGCGGGGCGCTTTGGTTCATGTTTATTTTTTTTTATATTATTTGTTTATTATTATTTATTGTTTGAATTGTTTAATAATATTATTTGTTTATTTAAATTGTTTAATAATATTTTTTGTTTATTTAATATTATTTGTGTATTTAAATTGTTTAATAATATTATTTGTTTATTATCTTTTATTTAATATTATTTGTATTTAAACGTGCAGGGATGGATTCCGATCACGAGGAGGCGGAGGATATTGAGCATATGGAGGCTGAGGGAGAGGAGGTATGTCCGTACCTGCAGTTTGAGCAGGGGTCACGAGCGGCGAGGAGATGCGCTAGGTTGAGCACCATGGAGATTGGGGGGCATGTAGGGATAGACTGGGACCTGCTGGAGATCGTGGGAGAGGCCGCGCGGGCGCGTGATATAGTTGGACTAGATACTCCTTGGTCGCGCCTCTTTCAGATAGCGATGGAGGACTCGTACCGTGAGCTTACGATCGAGTTTCTTTCTACGTTTAGATACGCGCCGCATCCGGCGGATTACGTGGAGGACCTGGATTTTCCAGTCCACGAGGTTACATTCCGTCTCGCCGGTCAGCAGTTTCAGATGAGTGTGCGGGAGTTTGCTGTCCATACAAGTTTGTACACAGAGCCCGAGCTTGATACTGATTTATATACGCAGGGGGTTAGGGCGATGGACAGGCAGACGCTTATCAGTTTCTGTAGGGCCATTTCCAGGGTTCCCTTTGGGAAATCCTGGCAAAAGGCCACCACCATTAGAGACCCATTGTACCGATACCTGCACCATGTTATCGCGTCATCTATTGTGCCGCGGGGTACCAGCAGGGAGAAGGTCGACCTCAGTGACCTTTTCTTTCTATACTGCCTACTTCGCGGCCAGATCTTCGATCTAGCAGCCTGCCTGGCAGATTACTTTGCGAGTGCATACCACCGGCAGCTCCGCGGGCAGCTGCACACTGGCTCATACATCACCGCCATTGCACGCTAGCTAGGGCTCGTGCCCGAGAGTGATCCGGAGCTGTCCGATCCGATCCCGTCAACCAGGTTGGGCCGCGCGTCAGTATCTAGCATGCAGATCACCCGTACCTTTGATGTTGGTCTGAGGTTTAGGGGCGGTGACGGGCAGATTTGGCATGCGGAGGTGTTGCCGGAGGTCATCCCGGTTGTTATTGAGCTGAGGGATGGAGTGTTAGCCCCTCCTGATGTTCAGGAGGCCGCTCGGCAGGCTCAGCTACAGGCTCTAGGCCTCGATCAGTACCCGGGCCAGCCTCAGGCTCAGGCTCAGCCTGTATTCGAGGATCCGGCTCAGGAGGAGCATGTCGAGGAGATCCCGGTACCACCAGTTCAGCCACCTCCTGAGCCGCCACAGTACCCGCAGCACGCTTACGCTGACCTGCCTCCGGTAGCGCGTGCGGTTGCTCAGGACTTCGACCGGCGCCTCAGACGCCAGGGCGCACTCATTGACTGGATGGTTGAGACGCTCGTTGCTCTACGAGAGCTCGCCGGGTTGCCTCCACTTCCCCTCCCACCGTCCCCACCGCACGATGATTAGTACCTTAGTTTGTTTGTATAGTGTTTTGTTATGTATTATGTACTCAGTTGTACCTTTTTGTTTTGTATGTACAAACTGATATATATATATTGCAGTTAATCTTCTATTTACATCACGTTGGTTTTGGATTGTTTACGTTTAATTCTTATGGCTTTCTGTACATTTTATTTAACGTGTTCGTTTAATTTAACAAAATAAACTAGGTTAACAGTTTATAAAGACGCACTTATATTTTATACGTTCTATAAAAATAATGACGTAAAAAACGTAATTATAAAACAACTATGAATTATATGTAATACTAATATTTTATAATAATAATAAAACTCAAATACAATTTTTTCCTCCAAAAAACACTACCAAACTAACCCACATCCCACCTATTTCAAAAAAAACAACACAAACTCATCTCCACTGGCCATTTGTCTTTTTGCACACCCAAAGCGCCGCGCTTAGGTCAAAGCGGGGCGCTTTGGGATATAGTCAACAGACAAGGTCTGACAGACCTTGTCTGTTGACTATATCCCAAAGCGCCCCGCTTTGGCCTAAGCGCGGCGCTTTGGGTGTGCAAAAAGACAAATGGCATGTGCGAATACACCAGGCCTATATTTATTCTAAACGTCGTTAACTCGTGTAAGTTTATACAATAAATATAATTGTTTATAGTTATTTCGAACAACTATTATTCGACGATTATGTAACCAAAAATATAATTTGTTATATTTATTACAACCGTCGTTAGTTCGAATATTATTATAAAATGAATATACTTGTTTATATTCGTTTCAAACGTCAAGTTTTTGAATATATATATATATATAGAGTAGGAGTTGGGTGGAAAGTCTATTTTTCCTAGAAAGTCTAGGAAGGAATAAGAATTGGACATGTGTCATTGAGGGATTTTAAGTAGAAGGGCTATCATGTAATTTCACATTTTAATTTTATTTTTGGAATGTATCTTCATTAACTAAAATTCCATGATTTTCGGAATTTTTATTATTTTCGAATTTAAATCTGGAAGTCAATGTGTTCATTAACTAAAATTCCATGTCACATTACATCGCATATTCCATTGTTCAGAAGATTACTGGAATTTACCAGCATGTTCTTGGTGCTGTGTTTTAACAGTTTACAGGGCTAAAGTCAATTTTTTTTATAGATCCCACAATATAAAGATGGTAAAACACAGGGTATGAATCTGATTGCTGTTAAAACACAACTGTATGAATCTGATTGCTGTTAAAACACAACTGTGTGAATCTGAATGCTAAAACACAACTGTATGAATCTGATTGCTGTTAAAACACAACTGTATGAATCTGAATGCTAAAACACAAGTGTATGAATCTGCTTGCTGTTAAAACACAACTGTATATATCTGTTTGCTGTTAAAACACAACTGTAAGAATCTGCTTGCTGTTAAAACACATCTGTATGATTCTGCTTGCTGTTAAAACACATCTGTATGAATCTGCTTGCTGTTAAAACACATCTGTATGAATCTGCTGGCTGTTAAAACACATCTGTATGAATCTGGATGTTAAAACACATCTGTATGAATCTGCTTGCTGTTAAAACACATCTGTATGAATCTGGATGTTAAAACACATCTGTATGAATCTGCTTGCTGTTAAAACACATCTGTATGAATCTGCTTGCTGTTAAAACACAACTGTATGAATCTGTTTGCTGTTAAAACACATCTGTATGAATCTGAATGCTAAAACACAAATGTATGAATCTGCTTGCTGTTAAAACACAACTGTATGAATCTGTTTGCTGTTAAAACACATCTATATGAATCTGAATGCTAAAACACAACTGTATGAATCTGCTTGCTGTTAAAACACACATATATATGAATCTGGATGCTAAACCACAACTGTATGAATCTGCTTGCTGCTAAAACACAACTGTATTAATTTGCTTGCTGTTAAAACACATCGTCAAGAAAACGGAGATGATAAGAACAATATTTGAATGGTGATGATGAACTCGGAGATGGTGGAGATGGAGAAGTGTTTTAATTTGATCCGGTGCTCTCCATCGTTTCTAAAGTTATCTTCTTCCATGATTGTAGTTATTTTTGGTAGGGATTGGGGTTTCCAAGATGGGTTTGGAGAGAGTGAGAGAGGGAAAATCGCTTGAATTTAGGAACTGGGCGGTTATCTAATTGATTTAAAACACGGCCATTGACAAAATTGCCCCTACTCATTTAAAACAATCAATTAATTAAACTCAAATATTACAAGATTGCCATTGATTTAATCTCAACCCTTAAACACACCAATCGGATGGACCAGATCGCTTCCTAGACTTTCTAGGAAAAACACACTTTCCGTGTGAACCCTACTCTCTCTATATATATGTATATATATATATATATATATTTATTTCCATCCTACGAAAACTACAACGGTATATTACCCCACCACATACGACATTTCGAATACATACCATTTCATCTACGCCTTTTAATCGCAACGACTAATATGAGTTCGAATATATATATATATATATATATATATATATATAACACTCGAAAACTAAGTCGATCAAAAGACTTAGTATTTATCCCGATTATAAGCGGGGTCAAATAACCAAAGTTTGGTTATTGTTAATCAAAACACCTTCTTAGAATCGTTTAGTTAACGATTCGGTAGAGCTCGGACACGTAGTTTAGCTACGTCGTTTATGTAGAAACTTATAAGTATTTCCTTGTTAGGAATGCTATAGATTGCACGCTAGCGAGTTCACGTTCTTGGAACGACATAAGGAAACACATTTAGCTAGCTTTGCATAAGGACATCAAGGTGAGTTCATAACCCCCACTTTTTACCGCTTTACATTTTTATAATGTTTTCTAGGGTGGAAAGACTTGCAAGTTTTGCAAAAACACACAATGTTTCGATAAATGAATATCACATATTTATAAACCATTTCGCAACAGGATTTCAACGAACTTAAATGGTTTACGAAAAGTTCATGCTAAATTTACCGGTTTTACAAAAACATAAGCGTTTTTCGAAACATGCATGAGTTTTATGACATGGGCAAGGCCCAAGGACATGGGCTAGGCCCAAGGACATGGGCTAGGCCCAATAACATACACAATATATGTTAAATAGGGTATGGTTAAGCTATGGAATGAATTCTTGGATCATGTGCGAATAGGCGCTAACTTAGGCACCATTAATGCTTTTAAGGACCACAGAACAAAGGGGTAGATCTATCGGGTATGGGCGAGCCCCACTCTTCGGTCCTTGTGAGACCACTTAGAGTGCTTTTGTGTCCCAGTCAAGGTTAATCGGCAATTAAAATCGTCTACCGGGTGGAGTGCTTCCTATTTCGGCACACATATTAATGTCTTAGCTACACATTAATGATCATTAGGTTCATAGACGTTTACACACCAGCTTTCGATACTCAAAACTTTCAAATGTTTTTAAGATTCATTTGATGCAAACTCACAACACATGAATTTACAAACTTTGGTGACATTTTTGACTTAAACAACTAAGGGGACATGTTGGTCATGCTTACAAACTCTTTTGGGCTAGGCTCACTTATGCTCGTGCGAGGCACGAAAACTGAGGGATTGTATTGTCCTACATACAAAGTTATATAACATAAAGTTTTCAATTGACATGCAGAGAAAATTGCTTTTGATACGTTTTCTCAACATCTTTTAAACCGGTGAACAAAAAGATTTGTTTAAAATCTTTTTCAAACAAACTATGAACTCGCTCAACTTTATGTTGATTTTTCGCATGTTCATTTTCAAAACTATGGAACGGTTGGAATAGGATAACCCATGGGGATTCAAGTACTTAGCGGGCGTTAAACTGTTTAGAAGTCTTAGCTCAATTGCTTCCATTGTGCAATGAAGATACCATTCGGATCATGCCCGGCTCTGATGTAATCGATTTATCGGGGTGTGACAGATTGGTATAAGAGCTATAGGTTTCAGCGAATTAGGTTTCTGTAGAGATACCTACGCTCTAACCTCACTTTCCTTCTGGGAACTTAGATTATTAAGACTTGAAAAAAATACAGAACGCGTAAGACTCGAATATGGGTTCCAACAGTTGCCGAAAACAATGATTCAACAATTTTGGTTTTAAACATACAAAAGTGTTGTGTTTGATACACGGTGCACGAAATAACTACATACAGTAAGCGAAACCTTGAAGGTTTTGATAACATGCATATAGGACCTTTGGAAAACTCTTGATGAGAACTTATGTCTAAATTCATTAAAGGTCATCACGTAGGAGTCATGATTATTAAATCGGGCATACGCCTTTATATTATGTCGTCTATGCTATTTTAATTACCTGAGTAGGTTACCTACGTGAAACGAAACACTATTGCGCAACTATACGTGAAAATTAAACTATACGTCAGCGGACGTCGAAGTATATCACACACGACTTTCGAGGAAAGGCCTTTGGAAAACATGATTGGGTACGACAACAACGATGCTAATTCCGTCATCGGGAGAACTACTGATCGAAAAGCGGCAATTTGCCACGCGACCATACAAGCGACATCAATCACGCTGAGGTACGTTTAAATGGGATTTCACAACGATCGATACTTAGTCTAATGAGACTCACAAATATTGGCGCTGCAAAAGAAGTGACATGCCTTCGCATTCCCCCTACTTCATTAATGGCGATTACGCTATGTTCGAAATTCCAGGTAAAGTCCTTAAATTTCTTTTGTTGAAATTTCGAATTTTTGCATATAGTGAGTAGATTTTCCCACTTCTACTCCCCCTAATGATCCTTGTATCACGAGGATTTCCTGCATAATAGCGAATACTCATTTGCTTCATTCTTGACAAATTCATATGTTACACATGCGTGTTTGATACGCATGTGCTTTCACTCCGAATGGTTGTTTTATCAACATTTCATATATTATTTCTCTATACTCATCGTTGTATTGTGATCTAGATGACCCATATTATTGCAAAATGTTGACTCCTTGGTATCGAGTCAACGAATTTCTTGGAAAATTCATTTTCTTGCGAGTTACATACATGGTTTTACGTTGTAACCATGTCGAAACTTTCTTGTTGACTCGTGTATTCATTGTTGGATTATGTTTAAACCAAGTTTAATTGGTTGAACTTGCTCGTAATATATATTCATTCAAGGTTATATATGATGAATTGAGGTCATCATATTCAACATAATCCCAGCAAGCACTTCATTTGTTTTGAACCATAATAGGCTTGCTTGGTCTACGACTTCATGGAATCGTTTCTTTGATCATGATCACCTTGTGGTGATGTTTTTCACAAATTTGAAGCTCGCGCTAATCTCATTTGCACACATCATGTACGTATTTAATTATTTATTTATTTGTTTATTTATATTAAATCCGCTTTGTTGATTTATCGTATTCAATCAGTCTTAATACAATTATGTGTTAAGATAATGATACACAAATTCATGTTACATTCCGGTGTACCCCTTAATGGTTCTTTCAGTATCGATCGAACATTTTGTGATATTCATTACTTTTCATCTTCGATCGAGAACATTATTTGGTTGTTGTTTCATTATCAATTGAAAATCCTATGAGATTTGTTTAGAACGAATATTCAGATCCACTTTATTGAACCTTTCACCTGATTTCAAATACGATGAACTTGTTTGATCACCGCTATTATTGAATTATTTCAATCACTACGACACCTTGTGGTGTCGGTATAAACTTGTAGCTTGGGCTAATCATGATCGAGCGTTTCATGTAAAACACGGTGATACTTGTTCGGTCAACGCTATTATCGAATTATTTCATTCACTACGACACCTTGTGGCGTCGGTATAAACTTGTGGCTTGAGCTAATCAGGATCAATCGTTGCATGCGAAACTATGCATGCTCTTCGTTTGACTCATCATTTAAATAGTCTTCATGCAACTATGTATTAAGACGATGATACACCAGACTCGGTTATATTTCGTTTCGGTGTATCCTTGCAACTCAATAATGTCAACACATTGATTCATTTCACTTATTGGTTCGATAGTTGATGAATCACTTTCTTGTTTCTATTTCCAATGAACTTGTTGACTTTGTGTTTCATTTATACAACAACCAACGCAAGTTACCATTGGTAGTAAATTCTATTGTTTCAAAAATTGATTGCATATTGTGAACGTTTATTTGAAATTCTATTGGTTGAATTTCCTCTTTTGTTGGACCCCCGTAAACTCAGTCACATTGGTGATAATATCACTACGCGTCATTCACTTGACATCGATTTCTAGAACAAACTCAGTTGAACCGTTGGGTTCTTATTGATGCAAAATGTCTTTACACTCACGTAATACGAATAAGTCTTGATTCGATTACGCGGTTATTCACTTTGGCATTGTTCGGACTTACCTGCGAATAACACAACTCTGAGGAGATAACATAGTCTAAATTTCGAGGACAAAATTTCTGCAACAAGGGGGAATATGTGACAACCAGTAATTAACTTAATTAGGCTATTGGAATGCCTAGGAACGCCTATCTGACTTTACAGTGCGCGTATAGTGATTTTCGGGAAAACTGCTGACTGTTAAGCGATAACGAACTGACGCCATACAAAAGTACTGACAACTCCGAAAAATACAAAGATTACACATATAATTTATACATATGAATGCTGTTTTGGGAAAGCATCATGCTTTGAACGTCACAAAACGCAAACGTGAACGAAAAACGCGGTAGTAAGAACGCACCGACAACGAAACGGAAGCATCAGACTCGAATTACGTCTCGGTATTAATATATTATGATATATTTAGCTTCATTTTCAAATTTTTATGTCCGTAGTTTAAATCGGATAAAAAAACGAACAAGAAATGATAACCGAAATGTTTGACGTGATTTTAACGCAATGACGATCATACGCGTCAAATATCGATATCCGATGTAATTTTGAGCGTTTCGACTCTATAATTTTATTTTACGATATTTTATGACAATCGGCATTTGAAAACAGGCTTAGAAAACGTATCGGGCCATGTGAAACGGGCTTGTGGGCCTAGGGCCCAAGCCCACTAAAGAACCCTAGTGTAAAAGCCATCTTATAGGTTCAAAACCCTGGTTTCCTCCCAAATAAACTCAGCCGACACCCACAATCTGCTCTCTTCTTTTTGTGCCGATTCCGGCGACCGGTGCCAAAATCCGGTCGGACTACCGGCCGTCGCACACTATCCAAACGTTCAAACACACCCCACCCAAACCCTTACCCCCTATGCCCTTCTCTCTCTCTTCAATATAGCCACCGGAAAAGCTCCGGTCGTCTTCTCGGTTGATGTTATTCCGGCAAACACCCACATCACAACCCATCCCCCATCTGTTTCTCTGACAAACACCCACCACAGACGAGCCAAACATCCATTACCTCGCAGATCGAGGGGAAGAAGAGAGGAGCCGAACCCTTTTGACGGCAACGACAGTAGCGGCGCCGCCACTCACGGTGGCGGTAGCAGGATTCCGGCATGGGTTTTAGGTGGCGGCGGGGGCACTTCTGTTCTGACAACCAACAACAAACTCTGGTGAGTTTAACTCCTTCTGGTTCACTCACCTCTCTCGTTTCTTTTGATTTTTTTAAGTTCCAAATGATAACGGCGGATACATGATTCCTTTGTTTTCTGATGATGATGCCGGTGATGATGAGTGATGATGATGAGGACTGGTGACAGTGGTCACCAACATGGGCTAAGGCCCAAGGACATGGGCAAGGCCCAAGGACATGGGCTAGGCCCAATAACACACACAATATATGTTGACTAGGGTATGGTTAAGCTATGGAATGAATTCTTGGATCACGTGCGAATAGGCGCTAACTTAGGCACCATTAATGCTTTTAAGGACCATGGAACAAAGGGGTAGATCTATCGGGTACGGTGAGCCCTACTCTTCGGTCCTTGTGAGACCACTTAGAGTGCTTTTGTGTCCCATTCAAGGTTAATCGGCACTTAAAATCGTCTACCGGGTTGAGTGCTTCCTATTTCGGCACACATATTAATGTCTTAGGTACACATTAATGATCATTAGGTTCATAGACACTTACATACCAGCTTTCGATACTCAAAACTTTCAAATGTTTTTAAGATTCATTTGATGCAAACTCACAACACATGAATTTACAAACTTTAGTGACGTTTTTGACTTAAACAAGTAAGGGGATAGGTTGGTCCTGCTTACACACTCTTTTGGGCTAGGCTCACTTATGCTCGTGCGAGGCACGAAAACTCAGGGACTGTATTGTCCTAAATACAAAGTTTTATAACACGAAGTTTTCAATTGACATGCAGAGAAAATTGGTTTTGATACGTTTTCTCAACCACTTTTAAACTGGTGAACAAAAAGATTTGTTTAAAATCTTTTTCAAACAAACTATGAACTCGCTCAAGTTTATGTTGATTTTTCGCATGTTCTTTCTCAGGTTGCATTTTCAAAACTATGGAACGGTTGGAATAGGAGAACCCATGGGGATTCGAGTACTTAGCGGACGTTCAACTGTTTAGAAGTCTTAGCTCAATTACTTCCGCTGTACAATGAAGATACCATTCGGATCACAACAGGATCTGATGTAATCGATTTATCTGGGTGTGACATGTATTGGGAGTTGACATTTGAGGGATAGTGTGCATGGGAGAAATGGTGGGTTTAGGTGGTGGTGGTGCATGGAAGGAAGAATTTGATGGTTTAGTGGATATGAAAAATTTATCTATTGTAGGAATAATGGACGTGGCATGGGAATGTGTTTTTAATGGGAATTTATCTTCCACAAACTCCACATATCTAGAGTGGTAAAGACGATGTGTATGTGGATCAAAATATTTATACGCAGATTTGGCCGAGGAATAACCCAAAAAGATGCACGGTTGAGAACGAGCTTGAAGCTTTGAAGTGGAGTAGGGTCGAAGCCATGGGTAGTAAAGGCATTCGAAAGATTTAAGTTTGGTATAGTTCGGTGGTGTGTGATAGAGACAATGGAAGGGACTTTTTGACCCAAGAATGGTGGTCGATAGACGATTGATAAGATGGACGGCGGTTTGAAAAGCGTGAGACCAAAAGGTAAGAGGAAGGCCCGCGTAGTGGAGTATGGCAATGCCGGTCTCAACAATGTGTCGATGACGGCGCTCGGCAACACCATTTTGTTCCGGTGTGTGTGGGGAATAGTGTAGTGTGAAATTCCCATGGATTGGAGAAATGGAGCAAGTCCTTGATACTCTCCACCGTTATTGGTGAAAAGAGAGATGATTAGAGTTTGAAAAAAATATTCCACTAACAGTTTGAATTGTGGAAATATTTTTGAAACATTGGACTTGTATTTCAATGGAAATAACCAAACGTACTTAGAATAATAGTCAACAAACACTACATAGTATAAACAACCATCGACCGATTTGTGAACCGGTCCCCACACATCGGAATAAAGAAATTGTAACGGTTTAGAAGCGGTAAAAGTATTTTCACCAAATGGCAACTTGTGACTTTTATTGATGGCACATGATTGACAATGCATGGATGAACTAGATAGAGATTTAAAGTTAAGACCTAAGTCTTTACAAATGTGTTTAAAAGTACGTATACAAGGATGTCCAAGTTTGTGATGCCATTGGATGGGTGAAGCTGAGATTGCAGAATTAACTTGAGGACGAAGATCCAAACGATTGATGTAGTAAACATCATTGATGTTCTCGCCCTGCATGAGAGACGCCCCCCGTTTTGAGATCCTTCATAAGAAAATGAAAAGGAAAAAATTCAACGGAGACTTGATTAGTACGACATAACTTAGCAACAGAAACAAGATTTTTACGAAGTTTAGGAAGACAAAGTACATTTGGTAAAACTAATGATCGGGTAGAAGTTGAAAATTAGTAGAACCAATATGTGAAATATGAAGGGTTGTACCATCTCCTAGAAGAATTTCCTCAGGCCCTCCATATTCGGAGACCGAGTGAAGTGATGACGGGCAAGAAGTGAGGTGATGTGATGTAACACCTCGCAAAATCATGTCCAATGAAGTAACGACACGTGTCATGAACTTTAAACGTGTAACGAATTGATTACGAGGGACGGAAGTTGACAAATGAAGAAAGTATGTGTGCAAAAGGATCCAAAGTGTCAACATTTGAAAATTTTGCCTTTCGGCAACCCTACACGATGTTTTTGCCCTTAAACAAATAAATTGTGAAACGTATGAAGCCGTTTGTGGAAGAAAGTGAAAGTTTACAAGACGCGAGGGTTAAATGTGTCAACATGTTAAAATAATACCTCTGAGTGACCTTTTAAATGAACCCGGAGCTTTGAAACGATTAATTATACTCCCAAGAACAAGTGACGAAAATTTCATAAGGTTTCGATATCGTTTGAAATAAATACGTTAACTTTCGTAAATAAGGGGTTAAAAGCGTCAACGAGGCAAAACTTGTGTTTTCGGTTATCGTTTAACGAAACCGGAGCTAACAATGTTTGGTTATACCTTAGGGATTACAAAAATATAAATTATATGGGTTAAATGTGCTTGAAATGGAAATTATTGCGTTTTAAAAGGTTCAGGGGGTGAAAAGGCCAAGTTTGAAACTTGAATTGCAGGTAATCCATGTGGTGGCGTCGCGCCACAGGTAACCCACTCTGCCGTCGCGCGACGCGACGGCATGATCTGGACAGTTTTCATGCACAGGTGCAGGTTCTGCACCTCTCTTCACCCTTGCATGGTTTAATTCGATACAATGGACTGTTTGATGGTTTTAAAAACCATTTCGGACACCTGTGATCATCAGAGAAGAACCTTAACACCTGTAATAATCTGGTAGCAACCTCTAGTAGTATAAATAGGTGAAGATTTGGCAGCTTTGTCACTTGCAAGTTTAATTTTCATAACTCTCAAACTCATTCCCAAGTCTCTGGAGCATCCTAACTTGGAAGGAAGCTCTCTTAGTCTAAATATTCGTGCTAAGGACTCTTGTAAGCATTCTTAGCTCCTGTAATTAAGTTTTCATTAGAGTAATGACCGAAAGTCAAAGTTAGCGTAAATCTGCTTTGACTTTGTGATTAATCACTAACGGTCCAGCCATTATTCGAATTGGAAGTGGCTATGTGTTGGTAATTATGTAGGTGTTAAACCCTTAAAAGGGCACCTCCTAATTATCACGTTATCTCAGTCAATTGTCGGGTCAAACTACTTAACAGAAAAGTCAAACGAGACTGTTTTTGCAAAATAATTCATAACTGATAATTCTGAAGTTATGGAACATGTTTTAACACTTAAATAACTTGGTAAATAATATTAGAACATGTTCAACCCGACAATTCTGAGTTTAGGCTCGGTTCGCAACCAAAAGTCGCAAAAGTAGACTTTTGCTTTGACTTTCAGTTCTGACCCGAATTAGCTTAGTTTTAGACATGCCTTAGAATTCCTTTGTGACCATATTATATGTTAGGATAACCCTCTGAGGTTATACTACATGGTCCTTTTGAAATCTGAATCATTTACATGTTTCAGTTAAATGCTTAAAAGTTGACCATTTTGCCCTTATGTTATAAAAACGAGATTTTTGAAAATGTGAGAGGACAAAAATCTTTATTATTGATATTTAGGTATGTCCTAAAAGTTTGACATCAGTTTCTGGTCTAAAATAGGAGTTATGCAAGATATCGTAAATTGAAAGCTTTTTGTTAATTAAATGGCTTTTTCCACATAAATCATATTTAAACCCAAATTTTGACACCAAACTTGCTACCCACTGTGATAATATAATATTTAGAGATTTTTGGAAAATTTTTTCAAATTTTATACTGATCATATTATAAAGTTCTAGTGTAAATTCGGTATTGACGAAATTGCCCTTTTCATTGATAAAATGAGTTTTACATAACATGTTGATACCAAACCTTTTCCTACTGATTTTATATGTTAAATAAAATATTATAAGCTTTAGAGACTGATCAAAACTTCAAGATTTTATAAACATTTCAAATACCGTCAAATACCGACTTTTTTGCTTATTAAGCGCATAGTATGATTTAAAACCATATCTAATGCCAAAAACTTGTTACCTACTGATGTTATAAATAAATTTGTATACTTTAACAGTAAGTTTAAGTCTTGAACTCAGATTTCCAAATTTGACCCTTAAATCATATGTGAAATGACCAAAATGCCCCTACGGTGCATAATTTGGCCATAAACGATTAAACACACATATGTATGATATCTTGCTGTTATAACCACATAAAATAAATATTTTCACGTAAGGTTTTGGACCAGATCTTCAGTTTATATTTAAACCTCTTTTATAAACTTTAAAATGACCAAAATACCCCTACGGGGCTTAAATTGATTCTAAATTCGTTTCGGGAATAATGGAAGACATCCTACTGATATCACAACATATTGTAAGCATAATAATTTATGGAACTTGTTCATGATTCTTTTGGTTACCCGTTATGCTTATACGCGTTCGGTACGGTTTATGTAACTAGTTTACATAAATTAACCGAAACGGGTCAAACCTTATCATTTTTACTTCAAAATCCAGAATGTATTTAGTTTACCCATTTTATACAAGTCTTCATACTTGTTGGGTCTAAATCACATTCTAATCCGGTCTTCGCTTAATCTTGCGTTTTGAACCGTATACCTTTCTTTAAAACTAACCGGTCTAAGTTATAACTTAAATAAGACCCGTTAGGAATCTAATAGGTTATTAAAACCTTCGTTCCAGATTAGGAGCCCGGTAAAAGCTACTTGTACTTGCTGATTTGATATACGGCTGAGAATAAAATTATATTTTAGCTCAGGTAAATACTTTTAACTTATTTTCCGTAGTACAGGCTTGGGATACAGTATTATAATAATACCGCCTGGTCGGGTGTTGAATGTTTAATCGATTAGTGGTTAAACCATTGAGATAACCTGTTTTAATCTGTATTGTTTGATGCAATGCTCTTGGAGGGTTAATGACCATGTCTTGGATATCCTCGGTTCATTCATTGAAATGGCCACGGCTTAAGCACGGGGTGTAGGCATACACCTGACAGTCGCGTATGTAAAAACGGTATCTCACTCTCTTGTGGGCCCATACTTGTGGTGTGTCTATTAATCTAATCTGGCTCTTCTAACCGGGTCCTGAACGGACGACAAACATGTAAATCTGTATACAAGATTATTTTTAAATAATTGTCCCAAGTTATAAAAAGAATATTTGTGCCTTGTGCATTTAAATCAATTTTATAAACACTTTTCAAAAAGAGTCAGTTAATTGTATTTACCAGTGTAAACTGACGTATTTTTCAAAAAGGTTAAGTGCAGGTACTACGCGTGATGGGCTGGAAACTCCGAGTATTAAATAAAGAGCCTTGCAAGCTATTAATACTTTAAGTCTGTTGAACAATATTTTTCTTTCTGTTTTAGATCCGCCTGTGGATCCACTTTACAACCGTTGTGTAATATTTTATTATTCTTTCAAATCGGTTTGTATTATTATTTTAGACTTCCGCTGTGCATTAAACTGTGATTATTGACTATGATGATATCAACTACGTCACGATACTCCCCACCGGGCCCACCGGTAATACGTGGAAATATCGGGGTGTGACATGCGATGTGATACCTCACTGTCGAACATCCAAGATTGGGCTGATGGTGATAGTTGCGGGCCAGATGATGTTGCATTAGCACTGGGACTTGAGGAAGATGTGTTGAAGGTAATGTGGTTGTCTGTCAAAAACCTTGCAAGCTTTCAACATTCTCGCGTGTCATGACCCGGAATGTTGCAGAATTGACAAAACAAGTTAGACCTGTTGTTGCGAATTGAGAAGCCAGATTGAGAGCTAAAGGGTCGACGCCCTCTTGATGATGTATTACGAGAGTTGCGGCTGGAGAGATCATATGAGGAACGGATTTGTGGATGCCCCGGTTGCTATTGCGAGAAATTGGCAGTGTCTATAAGCGGGGCAACACTAGATTCGGTTTCTTTGAGCGATCTTTCAAAATCAACCAGCTTGTCAATGAGTTCCGGGAATTTTATCTGATGATTCAAGACTTTAAGAGTTGCGATGATTTGACCGTATTGCTCACCAAGTTGACTTATTATGTGGACGAAAAGATCTTCTTCCTTAACGGGACTTTGAACAAGCGTTAGTTCATCGGCTATAGAGCGCATATCATTCAGGAAGTCGGCAACTGGTCGGTTACCTTTCGGATTTTTGGCAAGTTTGGATTTCAAGGAAATGATCCTAGAACGAGAGTTGCTGGCGTAGCTTGTCATGAGGCGACCGCATTCCTCTTTTGCGGTGGATGCGAATGCGATCACCGGTTGAATGGCATCGGAACATGAGCCAAGAATAGCAGAGAACACTATTTGATCTTGTCGATACCAAGTGTCATAGGCAGGATTTGGTTTGGTTGTTTCTTTGTCTTTGATAGTTTTTGGTGGTGGACCATCATTTCCAGTGATGTGGTCCTCGAGTTCGAATCCAATGAGAGTGGATTGAACTTGTGTTCGCCATACAGTAAAGTTTGTTGTTGAAAGCTTGATGGGAAAATGGTTCGTGGCGGTGATTTGGATTAGAGTTTTGGAGGCTGCCATGGAAACGATTTGCAAGGTAGAAAACAACAGCGGGATTCGGGAAGGAGGGAGGATCAATGGTACTCATCGGAGCTTCAAGATAGCTCTGATACCATACGGTTACAGAATGTATTTTGGCTTGAATACTCAATGAATCTCATTCCAATATTAAATAGAATTACAAGCATAAATAAAAGAGATAATTACGTCTATACTATATTTACAATTACAACACTTTGACCGAGATCAAACATTTAAATTGAATATTTTGAATTATTTTATCCTTGATTTGTGTGTGTCGTAATATATTTGTCATCACTATAGGTTATCTACAATTTTCTTTTCTCGTTCCTTTCTGATACTTAATTATAAATAGTTATTATTTAATTATTGGTAGTTTATTATATTCATTAATAAGTGAAATGGATATGAAATTAATTATGAATGATCTAAATATACATTTTTTACTTAAAAGCTTATATATAAGTCTTCAAATAGCATGAATCATGAAGTTCAAAAGTATGAACACTCAAAAATGTCCATTGACTTAGACAATGGGTCAACCCTAAATACTGTTACACGTAATGAGTTTCTCATTAAGACCGGTAAAGTATAATACGACATTGTGAACCATATGAATATTTAAATAGTATTAATGGTGTATATAATTGTTGGTCCTATAAACAAATGCCATATTAAACATGAAAGCAGACTAATCATAAATAATTGAATTATGGGTGTTTCTACAACCATGAATATGTGTGATAACTCATCACCATCCAAATACCAAGGATCTCATCATCACATATTTTTGGTAATAAAAGAATCTTAAAAAATCCAACCAAATATCAACAAACAAGTTTAGATAAGATTCAAACCGTATGGTATTGCACAGTATGCGTTTAAATTCGCAAAATAGCGATTTTAAACGTTTTAATTAATTTTTCTTCACGAATATGATTGAAAATAAGATTTTTATCATAACGGAATATTTTTAGGATTCTAACATTAACCGGGCAGTTACCGACGTTCGTTTCGCATTTTGTTCGTTATGTGATAGGTGTTTATCTTATTATTATAAACATAATATTTAACAAAGTTTAGATTTTTCCAACACAACAAATACCACATAATAACACCACATTTAATAAAATAATGCCTTTATTTATTCATAACACGTGTCACACTAGTACGGTACGGACTCAAAATAGCCGGGTGTCATAGGGCCGTCTCCGAAAATGTTCGGAAATCTTTAGGCGCTGTGCGAACAAAAATACTGTGACAATTGTCAAATTTGCATGTATCTGTACAATTATTAAACAATAATTAGACAATGATTAGTGTAACACCTGTGCCTCCACGGCCATCAAACAAATACCAAACCAATGAAATATTATATTTCATACTTGGGATTTGTAAAAATATGTGTATCATTTGCACATATCAATTCTTGTTCAATTTCAAACTCTAAATCACTTTCTGGAAGGTTATACGCGCACCGATGCGTAAATATAACCAGTTTAATGCAACAAACACTCCGGAATAGTGACATAGGCTTAACATACCTTAAATAACCTTTACTTAACTTAGAAATAAGTTTTGAAGGCTTTGGTATGGCAAAATCAAGTTAAATCGCTTACAGGGACTAAAGTTGACAAACTACGAAAGTATGCCAATTTGAACTGTAACAGACCTTCCGGAGCATGACCATAAGTTAAACATACCATAAATATCCTTTACATAGCTTAGAAATAGGCTTTGAGGTGTTCGGTATGCTAAAATAAACTTTTGTGTCATTCAGGGACTAAAAGTGTCAAAAAGTGCACAAGTTTGCATTTTCGCGCATAACTTACGTTCTGAATACATCCGGACATCCAAAAATTTATGTAAGCACTAAAATATTTTATTTTAGTGTTCGCCATAAGAAAAATCCATTCGTCGCGTCATTTGGTTCGTTTTTCGCATTCGGGACCAGATTCGATGTATTAGCCGTTGTTTAATTCACAACCACACATTCTAAACACCATGACTTTGCAACACATGTATGGATGGAATTTAAACACCTAAACACCATGACTTTGCAACACATGTATGGATGGAATTTAAACACCTAAACACCATAACTTTGCAACACTTGTACGGCTTGGATTAAGACACGTTTTCCATGAAACGATCTTAACGGTTCAACGAAAACTATAAATACCCCATACCCCCCATTGCTATTTCTTACAAGAATTCTGATTTTGAGAGCTCTAAGTTGAAACCATTGTTTCATACCTGAGTTCTTGGAATCGGGATTAGCATTCGGGGACCCTTCGTAAGTATTCTTTCGTTCTTTTCCTTATTTTATTGCTTTTAGAGTCAGAAAGTCAAACTTTGTTTGACTTTCAGCGTTGACCAGTAATGGTCAATGCGAAGTTCGTTTGAACTTCGCAACGTGAGTGTAATCACGTTGGTCATAGTCCCTTGGGACTATGCCCACTGATTACCACGTTGTCTAGAGTCGTAGGGTAGACGATCTGATAAATCGCCTATACCTTCGAACTCGACCCATTTGGTCGATCACTAGGATCCGACCAAACACATTAGGTGACCATAGTAGGTAGGGAATAACCTTCCGAGGTTATACCCTATGGTCACATCGTTTAAGTAGTTGTATGATAGGTAGTTTATATGCCTTAGGTAAATTACCAGAATACCCTTTTCATGTATAATTGGTAATTAAGCATATGTAACCTAAACCTTTGTCACATAACTGATTATGTAACATGTTTAGGCATATAACACTTGTCATAGGACTAGTTAGGCGATCCGAACGCGTTTCACGCGAACGACGCGTTAAAGTAGCATAAGCTACCTAAACGGGTCGTAATGGGTCGTAGACACTTAGGTTAAGTTTCATTTAGTATGTAGGCTTTGTTAAACCATATCATATGAGTTCCTACACTCATTTGGTTTACAAACCCTAATACTACCCAATCTTCCGATTTAGGTCCGGTTAATTAACATAGTTACCTATATTAGGTGCCGTTTGATTTCCGTGATCTCTAGCATTGTTTGGTTGTTACTCAAGGACTACTGAGCAATCTCAAGTGAGTACATAGACCCCTCTTTTACTGTTTTTCAAACTGTTTTGGGGTGGAACACATGTGCCTACTTGTTACTTTCATGCTTTCCTGTTTTCACATCATATACTTCCTATGTTCATTAGTACATTATAGTACATGATTTCATTGTGTTTATGCTAGGTGTGCCCATTGTGTGCATTACTTAGTACATTGTTTTACATTACATTTCATGCTAGGTGTGCCCATTGTGTGCATTACTTAGTACATTGTTTTCACATTGCATCTCTGTTGCATATGTTCCAGTAACATATGGACACATTGTTTTACAGCTCTACCCTGTATGTTTACTCTAGCATACTAGGTACATTATCTTCATAAAACATGCTTACATTTTGGTATGACATTTGGGTTGTTTAAACTATACTATACATTCATTAACACCGATCATGCCGCTCGGTAGTAGGTAGTGGTACCATAGGACTTGACAAATCCCGTTCCGGACATCCCAGGGAAAGGGGATGAAAGGAATGACCGAATCCGAATACATATTCTCTTGATAACTCACTTTTACATAGTTATCCGTCTGTCTCAAGGCTTGGATGTATGAATTTTCACAATACCGCATAAATGTTCATATTCAGTATAGCATGCATATATCTTACAAAACATAACTTTGATTTAAACCAAGTTTTACTTCAATACTTTGTTTTGTACATTTTTACTTATGGTTTAAGTAGTCTAAATTTTACTTACCATACATATCATTTTGGTTGCATATTACATGATTTACATTGATCATGCATTTACACAAAACATAACGTTGATTTAAACTGAGTTTTACTTCAATACTATGTTCTTGTGCATATGGTTTAGTTGATACCTTTCACTAGCCATACATATCATTTTGGTTATACATTACTTGACTACTTTTGGACTATCAGCATTTGACATTGGTTCTACATTACATGATTTACATTAGACATGAACATTTTACATCTTGATGGTTTGGTTTGATTATGTGATTAAGTAACGATGCGTGTGTAATATGATACAAGCATGGTGGATACGCCGCTGGTACTTCCTATATATAAATGTTTGTATGGTATTACATATTGTAGCGTTATTTGAATCATTTCAGTTTGATACATATAACATTTTATACAAATAACATACTTTTCACAAGACATTGTTTTACAAAACAACTTATCTTTTACAAACTCATTTAACTTGGTTATTCATTTAACTATACATTATTCACTTATTTATACATATCATCTGAACTCATTGTTTTTCAAATGATTTACAAAACAAAGCAAATAACAAGGTTCATGACTAAACATTTTCTCAAACATAAGTCATGACACCTATTTTCACAAAACCTATGTATCTCACCGGCATTTTTATGCTGACGTACCATATTTTCACATGTGTTTTTCAGGAGCTGTTGCATAAGATGATCAAGATACACATAGGCAGACTTGGACTTTAGTGACAATAAAAGATGCAAGACTAGTTAATTATGTTGTATTTCTTTGTTTGTTAAGACATTGTAACACTTTTAATCAATAAAACGAAACTTTAATTTCCATGGTTGTGAAACATTAATTCTGTTGCAACACGCCCCGATGTTTCCGCCGCGATTTGTTGTTTTACGCGGTCGGGGTGTGACAGAAAAGATGGTATCAGAGCCAATGGTTATAGGGAATTAGGTTATTAGTAATTAGTAATGCTTTGACTTAGTCTATAACCTTCTTAGGACCCTAACGCAAGTTTACTTGCGTTTAGTCATAAAACAATACCGTCACCTATCCTTAGGCGACGATCACAACAAGAACATAAAATTCAAAACCGCTTTGAAAACTAATCATCTGTTCTAGGATGATTAATTACTAGGTTTTGAACCCTCAGTTATAAGGTTTTGAATCCCTTTGAATTTTCAAAATCTCGTCAAGGTTTTGGGTTTTAAATAATGTGAACACGTGCAAACTGGAAGGGTGAATGCCTGTATTCTGGGTTTTCTGTCTAGGCAAGCACTTCGTATACATCTCATCAGACGTGAGACCAGTTGTGCTTACCTGGGAATTCTTGGGATGAGTGTTCACTTATAGGCGAGCATGTCTTCAGTGATACATTAATAAGACCTGTTTACCTTGATTAGTCACCGTCTCATTTGTTTGCCTTAGGTAACAAACAAATGATCGCAATTTTCATGCGTTATCATTCTGTTTTGATTGTCCAATAACCTTTCACCTGTTTCTCCCTATGCCTTTCTTTTCCTTCAAGAATGTCTCTTCATCACGATGACGCTCAGATATCTGAGCAAGCAGCCAAATTCGCTCAGCGAATAGGCGAGGTAGTCCTGAAGACTGTTGAATTAGCTACTGCCATGTATCATCTCCAGGATGAAGCCACTCAAGAGTCACCAAGACAGGCAGGACCTAGTCAGGCGACAACACCATCAGCCAATAAACCAATCGCGGAATCAAAGACCATGGATGAACGATCCCCTAAGAAGTCAAAGAAGCGAAAGGCTTCTCAGAACTTCGCCATGGTCGCTCACAATGGTAAAGCCGTCCCCAACCAACCAGCTCAACCCCCTGCTAGGTGTGTATGGCTTTTCCTATGATACCTACATCAAGGAACTATGTACCTTACAAACTACTCTTGTGATTTCTCTCTTTCAAATGATTGCTCATGATTCCCTCGAAAATTTTAAGTACTCGTTTCACTCTAAGAAACAAAGTACAGGAAATTAAGTGACATTATGAGTAATCGTGCTTTTCGCACATCTGTGCCTTTAAATCCTTGGTTAGATAACTAAGGGTATTTTCAAATCTCATACCCATTACATTTTGATTTTTCAACATACACAGTACAAGTATTTCAAAACAATCTTCATGATCTCAAAACATTTCATATAGTTTGAAAACAATTTTTCTAGATACATTGTCTATGTTACTTCAAAAACATTGGCCATGTTATCAAAACCAACCTTTCTAATTTCAAAATATTTCATATAGTCTGAAGACAATATTAACACAGTACATTTTCTCATCAAGTGCATGATTTCGAAAAGCATCATTCATGTTTTCCAAAAACCTTATACATAATTTCAAAAAAATTCATTCCGCATGATTTTAAAACATTTTTATAAATATATCTATCTAATACACCTACTTTATGATTTCAAAATATTATATATAAGGTTTCAAAAACATTTTTTTTACCCCATGCATAGTCTTCCAAATATATTTTTCCTCACACATTTACTTAACCTTCAAATTCTGCTTCATATGTCGCCTTGACATATCTAGCATCTCAACTTCATAAGCATTTTACATCATGTTTTGACCTAAGCATATCTAGTGCAAGGTTTCAAAACATCTTCAACTTCTAAAATTCATATGGGATCTTTTTATCTTTACAATTAGATCCTTGTGGATAATCATCATTCAAATCAGAGTCCTTAAATTGGATTCCTTTTTATACCTTAATTCGAACATTTCGAGTTCTTGTAATCGAAATCGAATTTTCTTTTTGAATCTTTCTATCTTTATAGTTAGATTCTCGATAATGTTTAAAGTGCCAAATGAAATCCACGAGATGGATTCCTAGTGTGCTTTAAATACATGTACTCTGTTAGCAGAACAAACTTCTAGTTAAACAATTTTGTGGTTATGTGACTATGTGTTTATTCATCTTATGTTTTCTTTCATGCGTTTTTGTGTTTTTAATACTCTGGATATTCGTTATCCAAATCCTCGCAGGATCTTTCATATCTTAATATGAGGGATTCGTAGCAGGATATTCAAAAGGTACTACCTTCAATCCTTAATGGGCTTCTATGTAATAGTTAAGACCCTTGGATTATATAGTACTGCTCCATGATTCATAAGAGACCCTTTAGTGGTCTAATCAAAAAGATTGATTCACAATTTGGTTAAAGAATGACATCTAGTGATGTAGCTGGACAGACTCCTTGATAGTCTATTTAGATCATTTATTGATTTAGTCTAAGGGACTCTATGGCGGTCTAGTTACACTCATCACAGGTTTGTTCATTTGGTTTTCCCCTACACATTATAAAATAGACTGTGTGAACTGTGCAAGAAATTGTCTGATTATGGACGCGTACATAATTATGAGATTTAGTGCACAGAAACCCAGTAAGGTTTATTATGTGTAAGAACCGATAGTGACAACATTAACGAAATGAGAACGATGTAATGGAGGTACGGTGGACGCACCAATGACGCTTTATATACTTGTATATAAGTATCCCTCTTACATTGCAATCATGATGTTATTAAAGTTACTAGAAGTTCAGAACCCTAACCAATATTGTTCGATCTTTTCAACTTCATGCTTTCAAGCTCTCACAAGTTTCCTCTAAATAAATTTCGGGACGAAATTTCCTAAAGTAGGGGAGACTGTAACACCTGTGCCTCCACGGCCATCAAACAAATACCAAACCAATGAAATATTATATTTCATACTTGGGATTTGTAAAAATATGTGTATCATTTGCACATATCAATTCTTGTTCAATTTCAAACTCTAAATCACTTTCTGGAAGGTTATACGCGCACCGATGCGTAAATATAACCAGTTTAATGCAACAAACACTCCGGAATAGTGACATAGGCTTAACATACCTTAAATAACCTTTACTTAACTTAGAAATAAGTTTTGAAGGCTTTGGTATGGCAAAATCAAGTTAAATCGCTTACAGGGACTAAAGTTGACAAACTGCGAAAGTGTGCCAATTTGAACTGTAACAGACCTTCCGGAGCATGACCATAAGTTAAACATACCATAAATATCCTTTACATAGCTTAGAAATAGGCTTTGAGGTGTTCGGTATGCTAAAATAAACTTTTGTGTCATTCAGGGACTAAAAGTGTCAAAAAGTGCACAAGTTTGCATTTTCGCGCATAACTTACGTTCTGAATACATCCGGACATCCAAAAATTTATGTAAGCACTAAAATATTTTATTTTAGTGTTCGCCATAAGAAAAATCCATTCGTCGCGTCATTTGGTTCGTTTTTCGCATTCGGGACCAGATTCGATGTATTAGCCGTTGTTTAATTCACAACCACACATTCTAAACACCATGACTTTGCAACACTTGTACGGCTTGGATTAAGACACGTTTTCCATGAAACGATCTTAACGGTTCAACGAAAACTATAAATACCCCATACCCCCCATTGCTATTTCTTACAAGAATTCTGATTTTGAGAGCTCTAAGTTGAAACCATTGTTTCATACCTGAGTTCTTGGAATCGGGATTAGCATTCGGGGACCCTTCGTAAGTATTCTTTCGTTCTTTTCCTTATTTTATTGCTTTTAGAGTCAGAAAGTCAAACTTTGTTTGACTTTCAGCGTTGACCAGTAATGGTCAATGCGAAGTTCGTTTGAACTTCGCAACGTGAGTGTAATCACGTTGGTCATAGTCCCTTGGGACTATGCCCACTGATTACCACGTTGTCTAGAGTCGTAGGGTAGGCGATCTGATAAATCGCCTATACCTTCGAACTCGACCCATTTGGTCGATCACTAGGATCCGACCAAACACATTAGGTGACCATAGTAGGTAGGGAATAACCTTCCGAGGTTATACCCTATGGTCACATCGTTTAAGTAGTTGTATGATAGGTAGTTTATATGCCTTAGGTAAATTACCAGAATACCCTTTTCATGTATAATTGGTAATTAAGCATATGTAACCTAAACCTTTGTCACATAACTGATTATGTAACATGTTTAGGCATATAACACTTGTCATAGGACTAGTTAGGCGATCCGAACGCGTTTCACGCGAACGACGCGTTAAAGTAGCATAAGCTACCTAAACGGGTCGTAATGGGTCGTAGACACTTAGGTTAAGTTTCATTTAGTATGTAGGCTTTGTTAAACCATATCATATGAGTTCCTACACTCATTTGGTTTACAAACCCTAATACTACCCAATCTTCCGATTTAGGTCCGGTTAATTTACATAGTTACCTATATTAGGTGCCGTTTGATTTCCATGATCTCTAGCATTGTTTGGTTGTTACTCAAGGACTACTGAGCAATCTCAAGTGAGTACATAGACCCCTCTTTTACTGTTTTTCAAACTGTTTTGGGGTGGAACACATGTGCCTACTTGTTACTTTCATGCTTTCCTGTTTTCACATCATATACTTCCTATGTTCATTAGTACATTATAGTACATGATTTCATTGTGTTTATGCTAGGTGTGCCCATTGTGTGCATTACTTAGTACATTGTTTTACATTACATTTCATGCTAGGTGTGCCCATTGTGTGCATTACTTAGTACATTGTTTTCACATTGCATCTCTGTTGCATATGTTCCAGTAACATATGGACACATTGTTTTACAGCTCTACCCTGTATGTTTACTCTAGCATACTAGGTACATTATCTTCATAAAACATGCTTACATTTTGGTATGACATTTGGGTTGTTTAAACTATACTATACATTCATTAACACCGATCATGCCGC
This sequence comes from Helianthus tuberosus, assembly GCA_030545235.1. NCBI lineage: Eukaryota > Viridiplantae > Streptophyta > Magnoliopsida > Asterales > Asteraceae > Helianthus > Helianthus tuberosus. Next base: position 58,359,901 of record CM060406.1, read on the forward strand.
TCGGTAGTAGGTAGTGGTACCATAGGACTTGACAAATCCCGTTCCGGACATCCCAGGGAAAGGGGATGAAAGGAATGACCGAATCCGAATACATATTCTCTTGATAACTCACTTTTACATAGTTATCCGTCTGTCTCAAGGCTTGGATGTATGAATTTTCACAATACCGCATAAATGTTCATATTCAGTATAGCATGCATATATCTTACAAAACATAACTTTGATTTAAACCAAGTTTTACTTCAATACTTTGTTTTGTACATTTTTACTTATGGTTTAAGTAGTCTAAATTTTACTTACCATACATATCATTTTGGTTGCATATTACATGATTTACATTGATCATGCATTTACACAAAACATAACGTTGATTTAAACTGAGTTTTACTTCAATACTATGTTCTTGTGCATATGGTTTAGTTGATACCTTTCACTAGCCATACATATCATTTTGGTTATACATTACTTGACTACTTTTGGACTATCAGCATTTGACATTGGTTCTACATTACATGATTTACATTAGACATGAACATTTTACATCTTGATGGTTTGGTTTGATTATGTGATTAAGTAACGATGCGTGTGTAATATGATACAAGCATGGTGGATACGCCGCTGGTACTTCCTATATATAAATGTTTGTATGGTATTACATATTGTAGCGTTATTTGAATCATTTCAGTTTGATACATATAACATTTTATACAAATAACATACTTTTCACAAGACATTGTTTTACAAAACAACTTATCTTTTACAAACTCATTTAACTTGGTTATTCATTTAACTATACATTATTCACTTATTTATACATATCATCTGAACTCATTGTTTTTCAAATGATTTACAAAACAAAGCAAATAACAAGGTTCATGACTAAACATTTTCTCAAACATAAGTCATGACACCTATTTTCACAAAACCTATGTATCTCACCGGCATTTTTATGCTGACGTACCATATTTTCACATGTGTTTTTCAGGAGCTGTTGCATAAGATGATCAAGATACACATAGGCAGACTTGGACTTTAGTGACAATAAAAGATGCAAGACTAGTTAATTATGTTGTATTTCTTTGTTTGTTAAGACATTGTAACACTTTTAATCAATAAAACGAAACTTTAATTTCCATGGTTGTGAAACATTAATTCTGTTGCAACACGCCCCGATGTTTCCGCCGCGATTTGTTGTTTTACGCGGTCGGGGTGTGACAATTAGTGCTTATTCGCTGTGCTGATTTAACATTTATGACATGAATTGTTTCTGATTTTGTTATCATACATACATATACATCCAATATTGCAAAATGTAATATCATTATTGCATGCAACACTTATTGATTTAAATGATGCACGAAACAAAGGTAGCACAGTTATCAGACAAATCAAAAAAATGCTGACGGAGTTCAGTACATAGACAGACATGGTATTGAGAGACAGAATGAGCCAGAAACCAATAGTTACACTAGTATAGTGTGTAGGAAAGTAAGGATCATAAAACTGCCTTCCTAGTGATAGTTTAAGTGCCGGAAAGTGCCTAAACTCACATAAATTGCTGAATTCAACAAAATTCAACTTTTTAAACAACTTAATATCATGCAGAAATACGAATAAATGGTCCTGAATGCTTTCCTAAGTGTCAGGAATCAAAACTGTCACATAAGGTAACATAAAGCACACTAAACTGCATAGTTTAGCACCTTAACGAACCGGTAACCAACCGAACAACCGGACACTACCCGAAACACCAAATTTTCACTAGAAGCATTGTTTTAACATTTCCAAGCTAGTTATGGTCCTCGAACATCATAACACACTATATAACAACATACTAACTAAACACCCTAACTAAACACTTGGATTTTAACTATATAAGCTAACTACCATTACAACCTAGTCTAGACCCCCTACCTATTTACGGATTCATGTGGCCCCCACACATTGATTTTATTTTGTTATTTTAATAGATCTTGTTTCCACTTTAATAATATATTATACAATGGGTTAATTTATGTTGGAGGATAATATAAGTAACCATAAGTGCCATAACCTCTCATTCCCTTCACACACCCACACTTGAACTTTCTTCTTCTTCTTCTTCTTCTTCTTCTTCTTCCCCTTGGCTTCGGCCGTGAACCCCCACCCACACAACCATCATCACCAATCAACTCTCATCCATTCCATACACATCCAAAGGTGTAAGAAGCCATATAAGGAGGCTAGGAACTCTTGGAAGTTGAAGGACCTCTCATACAAGTTTTTATCCACCTCTTCTTTATCTTGTGATCATCCCTAGCCTTGAGCTAGTAGTAAGATCATCTCCATCCATTTTTACATCTTATTTTGTTGGTTAAAAGATGATACAAGCTGATAATCTTGAAGAACACTATGAATCTTGAACATGAAACTTAAACATAAGACTAAAATCATAAGAAATCATGTTGTTTAAGTGTTGTTATGCTTGTTGATTGTTGATTGCTCATGTTATTGATGTTAATCATCATGTGATCTTGCTAGATGGTGATTAAAGACATAATTTAACAAGATGAGAGGATGATTATGTTGTAGATCAATAGATCATCCTTGTGTAAATCATGAACTTGAAGTGAAAATTGTTTCTCTTGTAAAATGATGAACAAAGTGGACATAAAGTCTTGTAAACCTATGATTTCAAGAATGATTTTTCAAGAAACCAAGTTAAAAATACAAGATTTACATAAGCTTGGTTCTTAAAGAAATTAACCATATTTTTGGTGGTTAATCAAGTGTAGAAATACATATTTAACAAGAAAAACCCAAGAAGAAATATTTTTAGAAAATTTATTTACAAGTTGTAAACATCTAATTTCTTCAATAATAATGTTTTTAAATAAATAACCACACTTTAAAGTGTAACTAAGCTTACTAAACACACTAGTAAGTTACTACAAAATTTTGTAAATTTTCAAGTTCATGAAGTTGTGATTAATGCTTGATTTTGGCAAATTGGCAAGTATTGGTTGATTTGTTGTTGATTGTGTTGATTTATAAAAGAAAATGATATGCTTTGAAAGCATGGAAACCTCCATTTTTAGGGTAAACTATGGCAAAATTTTTCTAGAAATTTAATACTTAGAAAATATTTTTAAACAAATATTTACAAGTATATTTTAAACCTTGAATTTTCATATAAAATTTGCCATAATTTTTGTTACAAAAATTATAAATATTGGAGGTTGGTTTTTGTAAATAAAAGTGACTAAATATGTATTTAGGAAAATATATATTTAGATGTCACCATGTGTGTGATTATTTGTATATTATGTGTATTAGTTATATTATTTTAGGACTTGAAATAATATAACTTACCAAAATACCAAGAAATTACAATCCAAAATATTACCAAAAATTCCAAGAAATGAATATATAAATTATACCCAAAATATTGGAGAAACCGAACAAGGAATATAACTTACAAAAATATTCCAGAATTTAATTCATAAGTATATTTTGATAAATGGTATTTTGGACACCAAGAGAACAAAAATATGATTTTTACAATTATTACAAGATATATCATATTTTTGACAAGAAGAAAACATGTTATCTTTGGGTAAATAAAAACATATATATTTTTTCTTGGAATGATTAGAAGATATATTATTTTTGGGAGAAAACATATATTTTCTTAAATAAACATAAAATACATTATTTTTGGGTAAAAAAAAAAAACAGATTTATATATGTTTTCTAAGTTAGACTGAAAACATATTATTTTTGAGGTTTATATAAAAAGTATAAATATTTTTGTCAAGAGAAAAATTATTATTTTTCTATGTAAGCTTTCTTAAAATATATTATTTTAAGAATATAAATTTTGGTGAATTTTTATTAGAAATAATATTCTGGAAAAATTTATACAATAATTAAGTATAAGGATACTTAATAAACACAATAAGAATACGTATTCTACTACGTATAAATTATAACAACCCTAAACCGACACCCTCGAAATATTTTCGACACCCCAATATATGTCAAAATATCCCAATATGTCCAAAAATACACCCCATAAGTAAAAACGGGCCCCGAATACCTTAAATATTATTAAAAATAATTAAAAAAAATCTGATTTTGGGGTTTAGGCGGGCCGCGTAAAGGACCCCTTAACCCTTACGCGGGCCGCGACAAGGTAAAAGGTGGCGACACCCTGGGCCGCCACATGGCCCAACACATGTCGAAGCTAGATAGTGACCCAGACAAGCTACGCGGTTGACTAGCATTTTACGCGGGCCGCGAGAAACCCAAACTTAGCTCCTATAAAGCTGGAGCTTGGGCCTTCAGTTTACGTCGCACCAAAATCTTTTCTTTCTCTCAAATTCCAAAGTATAGGCATAATTTCGGGTGTAATACCCCCTAATTAGCGAAGTTCTGCTCCGTTGTAAGTATCATAACCCCTGGATACGTATTAAATACGCTGCCCAATTGATCTAGGGTTCTGTAACGACTATCGTGGTTCTGCCCGACGTAGTCGTTGGAATGCCGTCTCGGGGAGGGTATTACTAATGTTAAAATGGGTTATTATACTAACACGTGTGCTTTTGTGTAATTTATAGATAATTCTCAGGAAACCCTAAAGGATAATCTAAGACAGTAATGTGAGTTGATCCGTTTTTTGTAAACCTTTTTGTAAATTGTTTTTACAAAACCTCACTTAATTAATTATATATTAAACAGTTATTGAGTATTTGTAAGAATACAATTATCATGAGTATGTTGGGGCTTTGTATACAAAATTTGTTACCACCTGGTCAAGGAGTAACATTTCCACAAGTCGGGTCTGACAGTACCATGGATGTTAATTGATATAACTTAGAAACAAATGTAATTGCGAGACCGCCCTCAATACTGTACAATGGTTTTTATTTAAACTTGATTAAACTGGGATTCACTCACCAGTATTTCCCACTGACAAATGTTTTTAAAACGCGTTTCAGGTAATAAACTGTGAAAGCCAAATAGAAGCCAGCTGGACAGCACTGAAGGCTTGGAAAAGTGGCAATAAAGTTACCTAAAATAAAATAGATGTTTTAATTAAATAAAATAGGATTTATTCCTATGAAAATGTGTGTATTGCAAACTTGGGTTTTATCCCATGTGTTTAATATTATGAAAATGTGGTATTTTACTCTGATCAAATATTTCCTAACTACGGTCCTGATGAAAATTTCCGCTGCCAAATTAGACAATACGCGATACCACCAAAACTGGCTCGCGGCCGCCCGTTCCTAGGAAAGAGGGATCGGGGGTTGCGACAGAAGGTGGTATTAGAGCTAAGCCACTGATTCAGCCATATAAGTGTTCTGCTGACATCAAAATTCAATCTGTTAGGAAATAAATTACGGGAATACGTGGATAATTGTATTTCTTGTTATGTGTTATTTGACTATTTGTTAGTTTACAGTATGAGCGACCAAGGACCATCTGACGCGTACCGTCAATTGTCTGGTTCGCCTAGAAGCGAAGGCACCTCTTCTTCTCAGCCTGCCCTCTCAGGGTATTCTGCTGATATGGAAGAAGGAATATTTGTGTTTAAGCCTCAGTCAGAAGAGCCATTTCCTCAGAAAAAGAGGGGATGGTTCAGTAGAGGGGCACACGAGCATAGAAAACGTATGAAAAAGTTACAAGACCAGAGAGCACTAGCAGCAACCAAGAGAGATACAGATGCCTATGCCCAGGACATGATCAATAGGGGTATAGCCAACATCCACATCCTAGTAACCACTGCAGCTGACCCTAATCTAGAACAAATAATAGCACCCCAACCACAACCACCAATTCCTGATCAACCAATGGAAATAGAAAACCCTAAAAATCAAATAGAAATGCATGACTTCAACCCGGAGGAAATACCTAGGGTACCAGCACCAAACCCCCTAGACCCAAATTACGACCCCTGGTGGGATGACAATAGGGACTATGTGCAACGTTACCCGATACATGAAGACATGCCCATGCCAAACATAGGAGCCTACCCAGGTTTGGATCCTTTAGATCCCTATTATCACGATGAATACGTTAGGGAAATTTTAGAAGATCCTTACCAATTCCAGGCACCTACACCTACACCTACACCTCCATACCATGAACCCGCACCCCAGATTCCAAACCCAGTCCTAGAACCTGCACCCCCAATGAGTGCAGAAAACGTACAAGAACTTAGGACATTTGGTGAGGAAATTTTAGAGAGTAGCGAAAGAATGAGACAGGTGGGAGAGCGACTCGTCTGGAAATACGACGAGCGCAATATGGATTTCTGGATGAATCCATATCCATGAATGTGATGGTGAAAACGGTAGTAATAATAATAAAATAATAAAATATGTATGTACGGATGCCTACTACTATTAGTGTAATTTTATTTCAGCTGGTATTGTAATTTTTATTTCAGTACTGGTGTGTAATAGATGTATATTATATGAATAGAGTAAAGTCGCAATGATCGACGCTTTTGCCTAAAATGCGTGTCATGTGATTGGCTATATCAAAATATTATTTTATGATATTAATATGTGGTAAATGTTTAAAATTCAGATGGCCGATGAAGGGAATCAGGAAAATCTGAATAACGATAACCAGAGTAACATTAACTTGGTTAATGAGAATCCAAGCATCAATAACAATGGAAACCAAGTGGATAATAGTGCCATTCAACACATAGTGGCACAAGGAATCATAGATGCAATGCCATTTATTATTCAAACGGTTTAGGAAGCGAATAATAAAAGTAAACATAGTAGTAAGCGACCAATTGAACCAGAACACAGCGTGAACAATGGACCCGTACTTCAAGTGCCCATTCCCAAAAGAAGAAGAACCATGCCTTATGGTTGTTCTTACAAAGAATTTTGGTCTTGTAAACCGATAGAATTCTCGGGCAATGAAGAACTGTTGGTGCATGCGTCTGTCGACTTCGTCTTGTATCGAGTCTTGTTTGTATTTAGATAGATCAGGGTATGTTATACGAGGAAAATGTCAAATATAGGATGAGATGTGATTTCAAACGAAATTACATTATGTAATTCCGCTTGAAATGATCAAGACAGGTTCAAACGAAATTACTAATTCCGTTTGAAAGTAATTTCGTTTGAGGCTGGTTCAAGCAGAATCACCTGCCTATATATATGTGTGTCTGATTTTGTTTGAGGAAGTTCGAAACTTTTCCGGTTTAAGCAACAAAGTGCTGCCGAAGTGTCATCTCACTGTAATACTTTGTCAAATCAATATATAGACAGTTTAAAGTGATATTCTTGCTGAATTGAACTCGATACGTCTGTTTCCGCCTTTCGTATTGAGAAAAGCTCTTCTGATCGACTCGTTCGGGTCTGAAAACGATCCTACAAGTGGTATCAGAGCTCAGGAGGAAGAGTTCTTGCCAATTCAGCTGCAATTTCTGATTTCTACACCTTCTTTTTCAAAATTAACAACTTTTCACGGTTAAAATCGGCTAAATTTCTCACATATTGTGCGCAACAGTGTTTTAACGAATCCTTGAAAGTTTTCGACCTTAATTTGATCTAAAATCAGTAAAAATCATAATTTCGTTTCAAAAACAGTTCGAGTATGATGACATCAACAGTATTTCGCTTGAAATAACACCTTGATTCCGTTTGAAATTGGCTTATTCCGCTTCAGGTTGTAGTTCCGTTTGAAAGTTTCAAACGAAATCAGTGATTTCGCTTCAAGTTGTTATTCCGTTTGAGTGATTCCGTTTGAAAGAGTGTCAGTTCATACGAAATTAGATATCTCGTTTGAAAGAGCTATTTCGTTTGAAAGGGTATACCGCTCCAAAGTAATTCCGTTTGAAGTTGGTATTTCGCTTGAAGTTGTCTAGTGTTTGATTCCGTTTGAAAGAGATATTTCGTTTGAAAGTGTTAATCCTGTTTGAATCTGACTGTTTGAGAATTTTTGAAAACCGAATCATGGAAGAGGAATTTTACAACGCATTTGCTACTCCGGTTACCTCGATTACTCTTGCACAGAACACAATGTTAGAAAATGAAACGGGTACTATGCAAAAACCGCCAAAACTCATGAATATCGAGGAATATAAAGGATGGGAGGAACGATTTGAAAATTGGGTGCAAGCAAATTATTTGGATGCTTGGGAATGTATTGAGACGAAATATGTTAGACCAACGAATGATGACGAAGAGGAAATTGCTATCAAAGATCTTAGTGTGGATGAGAAAAAGAAATACAAAAACGAAAAGATGATGATCAGTTTATTACAATAAGCTGCTAAAGAGGATATTTTGGTCTTATTGCAACACACTGGAAGTGCATATTCAATATGGAAAGCATTAAGATCCAAGTTTGTTGGAAGTCAAGAAATGATAAAGAACAAAAAATCGCTTTTGAAGAAAGAGTTTGGTCTATTTCGTGGTTTGAAAAATGAGAGCACAAAGCAGATCATTGAAAGATACTGCAATTTGTTAGTCAACATGAAGAGGGTAAGCATCACCAAGGATAATGAAGAATTGATTGAGAAGTTGGCTGATGCATCACCACATGAGACTTGGGGAACTTACCTTATGATGCTAAGAAACAAGAAAGGGTTCAACAATCTAACGTTGAGTAAGTTTATTGAAAAGATTGAAGCTCAGGAGATGGAACAAAGAAAGATTTCAAGAATGAAAGATTTTGATGGTGAACAAGATATCGTCTTTATTACAAAGCTGGTATTAATGACAAGACCACCAACATGTCACCAAAGATCGAAACTGCATTCAATGCTAAAAGTTCATCTGGAGGATCATCTAAAGGATCAAACAGCACAAGTTTTTCTTCATATCCATCATTTGATCCAAACTTTTCCACAACCAAGAATGGCTAGAGATTACAATGCAACATCGTTTTAAATCTTCAGAATGATGAAAATTTCTCGGAGGAGGTTGCAAAAAGTCACATGTCATTATTAGGAACTGTGTTGGAGTCATATGGAAGCTTAGTAGCAGGTAGGATCGGGAATCCAATGTTGACAAAAGAGGATTACGATCAGATCGATGTGGAAGAAATGGAATTGATGGACATTAAGTGGTGTTTGGCTAGTGTGTTGAGGAGAGCTGAGAAGTTCAAACAGATCACAGGAAGAGATGATTTCCGAGATGCATGTGTTTCTAATTTGGGTTTTGATAAATCTAAAGTTACTTGTTTTCGTTGCAGGGAAAAAGGACACTTCAAGAGAGAGTGCACTAATCGTGAAGCAAGTGGAGCTCAAAATCCGTTCAACAACAATGATTACTACCGGAAGGCCATATATCATCAAGTTGCTCAACAACAACAAGAACCACAAGTGGCACATGGTAGAAAAACATTAGAGGAGTCTTCAAAGAGAGCATGTTTGGTGAATCAAGAAGATCAGAAATCATCAAAAGTTTTCAGTTGGGACAAATATGTTTCAGTTGATAGTAAGGCATGTCTAATAAATCAAGATGATGAAAAATTACCTGAAGGGTTTAGCTAGGAAAATTTCAGTTGGGATGATTATGATCCTAACAAAATTTCAAATCACAAAGCCTTTGTTGCTCGAGTTGCTGAAGATAGTGATGATGATAATGATTATTATGCTAAAAGAATGGCAGCTCATTTGAAAATGATGGAAGAAAGTGATAGTGATGACGATAAAGCTAAAAAGAAAAAGAAGAAAGTTAAAAAACCTGTCAGTAGTGATGATGAGGAAGTTCTAGTGATAAAGAGAAAGGTAAAGGAAGTTCCAAAGTTCAAAGTTGATGAAGAAGTTGATACAAGAAAGATTCCTGTGAATTGTGAAACCTGTGAGATCATGAAAAAGAAAAACAGCGAATTGATTAACAACATGAACAGGTTGAAGGAATCATACGATGTTCTGAACAAAGCTATGAATCAATACAATCAATCTAGCGAAGAACAAGCAACAGCAATGAAGACACTTCAAGGAGCTTTCATGACAAAGCAGAAGAGTGTTAATAGTTACATTGAAAAATGTGTTGTGCTTGAACAGAAACTGGAAACACAAAGGATTGAAACAGAAAGAGTTAATAGGTTGTTAAAAAGTTACTCATGTACTTCTTATGTTATTGACAGGGTTTATCCAACTGTTGAAGGCATGAAGGCATTTGAGGATGATGAAGTAACTAAAGAACAGATAGAATCTGAAGAAAAGACTTCTAAAAAAAAAAGGAAAAGAAGAAGGATACGGAAGTGAAGATTTCTGGTAAGAAACAAAGTGCCAGTTACAACAAGTGTCCACCCCCGCTTGAAAATGGATATTCTCCGAGAAATCCAAATTCAGAAAGAGTAAAAAAGGCAACAAATTTACAGTGGGAGTCGGAGTCTTCAGTTAATCTGCCAGAAAATATTGATGTCATTTTTACATCGTTTGACACTGATCAACAATCTCAATTGATGAAGAAAGTGGTGGATCATGTGTTAGATAACGATGAATTGGAGGAGTCAAAGTCGGAGTCTAAATCAGAGTCAAAGTCTAAGTCCGACATGTCAAGTACTTCAGTCAAAAGGGAGAAACAGGTTTACAATAAAGAATTTCTTCTATCAAAATCTAATTTGAATGACGAAACATTCAAAGTTGCATATACATTGAATGATTCTGACAAATTATATTCTGATGAGGAATTTCCAATAAGAGGTGTCAAAACTGAATTGATCAAAAATGTTTTCAAATTGACAGAAATTAATATTTCTGAAATAAAAGATGTAAATCTTTCTGAAAAACCTAAAAAATACACCTCAAGAGTTCAATAACGTTTAAACAAGAAAAATGGTTACAATTCTGGTTCTGGTTTTCAAAAGAAACCAAACCATAACGGTAATTTCAAAAAGAAAGGACTTGGTTTTATTCCACCAGAAAATTATAAAAATGAAAAATATGTTAGAGATTTTAAATCAAAAATGATATTTTTTTCAGGTACATCTTCTGAAGAAGAAAAAGAAAATTTGTTCAAAAAGCAGTCGAACAAAGAATTCCTTGCGAAGAAGCAAGAAGAAATGGAGAAGATGGTTGATCAAAAGAAGAAGGAGACTCGAACCTGTTTTAAATGTGGTAGAATTGGACATCTAGCTGTGAAATGTTCACAAGCAGTTCAAACCAAACAGGGAGTTTCTAAACTGAAAGAAAAAATGGTTGAGTTTGAACCACCAATTGAGAGAAGTAAACTTTTCAAAAATTCAAAATTTGAAATTGGTGAATGTTCAAAGAGGTTTTACAAGAAAAGTGCAAATCTTGACAACCAAAAATGGGTTGTTAAGAAATCTGTTGATAGTTCTTGCAATGATTTTGATTCGTCAAAATCAGAGGAGCTATTTTCAGGCGATGAATCTGATTTCACAAAGTCAGAGGAGCCACAAATTGGGGTTAAAAGTGAAAAATCAGTACCGATAGTGGATGATGTGAACTTTCCACCACTTCGGGCTGAAAATTTTAAGAAGAAAATTGGTAAAGTTGAAATTTCAAATCAATTTTATTCTGATAAAAAGGTTTTTGATGTTGAAAAGGCCTTTAACTCCAAAGTGCACCATATTTTTGGTAAAATGGTTGACAGGAAAGTCAAAGGAGTTAAGGAATTTTATGAGAAGAAAATGAAGAAACCAGGTAAGGGTGTTTCATCTCAGGTTTGTGACTGGGATGGAACATATTATGATGAGTAAAAAGTATGACTTGCCGGAGCTTCCAAGTTGGTAAGTGTGAAGCAGGAATCGGCATCTTTCTTGAGAAATTCACTCTGGTGATATTTCAACCTACAAGTGGATGAAGAAAGGTTTTAACATACAAGTGGTAAATCAGGGACATTAAGTTGTATCTGATTTTCTACAAGTGGTGTTTGTGTTTTGAATTTAAACTGTTATATTTTTCAAGAAGTTGAAAATGAACAAGGTGATGAACGAATCCCCTAACCTACAAGTGGTTTTATAAAATCAACACAACTTATTTTCCGGAAAAACCATTTGATTAAAACAAACTTAAGTGTTTTGAAATCACAATGGGAAAATAGTTTGTTGTAAGAGGGAGTTCTGATTGTTTATGCCTAGTGGATGGCGAATTGAAGTGATTTGATATCAGTTGTCATTTTACTTGTACAGTTTGTTTTCAAATTTCTTTTAAATGTGTTTAAATTTTAGGGGGAGTAAGAATTTGAAAAATCCAAAAAGTGATAAAAATAAAAATGAGTTTTGTTGTATAAAAGAGGAAATGATAGTACATCAGTGGACTATCACAACATGCTAAAGAATTGGAAAGTTAAAAGGTGATAAATGATCTCACTGATGATGTGTCAGTAGTTTTTACACATTTAGTAGATTGTGACGAGATATAAACCTAAATTTCAAACTTACTTATATCGTGGGGAACATCTCTTGGATATATGGGTAACCCCCGAAATCTTGTTCGAAAGGTCCCTCTTTCTGAGATACTAGGTCTTTATACTCAGTGATATCTGGGGTATTATCCCGGGACTTCTAATTTTGCGGAAGCAATGGCCTAGTCCCCGTATAATACTTTACGCTTGCTTGAAATATAGCACTACCCTCAGTACAAAAAACGATGAAACATTGCAAAATGCTAATCATGTGTTGTTGAAACAAAAGATCCTCTAAAGGGGACACAATAAAAGTCGAAGCCATCATCTCTCTGCTGAATGGAAGTTCTGACCTGAGCTCTCACGGTCCTCGCAATTTAACCCTTTACAGATATCATCTGTGGTATACTCACCTGTAAGACTGAATATTGGGATCTGGATACGGGAGTATATTCTGAGGTGGGACACGCGAATAAGTTTAAGTGCTTAAGACATTAATCTCGTATCTCAAAACAATTGAACTTTGTGTGAGAATTTAAGTGGATCAGTATACTGACAATCTAAGTGAATCGTTTAAAACTAAAAATGTTTAAAGCTTAACGGTGTTGGTGATTTGTCTCAAAAACTGATATGATCCTCTTACACAAACTCACAAAAATATTGTCTGTAAATATTTTCTTACTGCATTTCGTTATGTTAAAAATCCAAAAAGATTTTAGTGTGTTTTAGCATAAATTTTGAAAAATTTAAAAAGATTTTCGACAACTGATGTTGGAGAGCTATTTTTCAAAATTCCAAGTGCTAAACATGATGAACAAAAGGTTTAGGAGAGTCTGTGTTTAAATGAGAAAATTTTGTATATATTTGCCTACAAGTGGTCATCAGAAGCTTTTAAAAGTGTTAAATCATTCTAAAAACATTCCTGCAAGTGGTATAGTAATTTGTCAAAATGTTAAATTTGTAAAATTTATTGTGAGGTAGAGTTTGTGCAGGTAGGACAGGCTACGATCCTAGCTTGTCGAAAGAGGAAGTCTGAAGATTAAAGAGTCAAGTTCATATTCTGAAGTTCACGCACGCTGATGATGCTGATGAACTTAAGAGATCAGATTGTGATTCTGAAATTGAAGATTAGATCAACATTCAAGGGGGAGATAAGTTGATAAAGAGAAGACAGAGATTGAGGATACTTTACATTGTTAGATACTTCAAAAGAGGTCGAGAAGACAGATAAAGACTGAATATGCGAAGACTTGACACTGAAGACTCGTCAACATTCGAGGGGGAGTCTGTTGGTGCATGCGTCTGTCGACTTCGTCTTGTACCGAGTCTTGTTTGTATTTAGATAGATCTGGGTACGTTATATGAGGAAAATGTCAAATATAGGATGAGATGTGATTTCAAACGAAATTACATGATGTAATTCCGCTTGAAATGATCAAGACAGGTTCAAACGAAATTACTAATTCCGTTTGAAAGTAATTTCGTTTGAGGCTGGTTCAAGCGGAATCACCTGCCTATATATATGTGTGTCTGATTTCGTTTGAGGAAGTTTGAAACTTTTCCGGTTTAAGCAACGAAGTGCTGCCGAAGTGTCATCTCACTGTAATACTTTGTCAAATCAATATATAGACAGTTTAAAGTGATATTCTTGCTGAATTGAACTATTGCAGCTCTATACTGGATAGAAAAGACTGAGGCTGTTATGAAAATAAGCAAATGTGCGGAAGAGGACAAGATAATGTTTGCTTCCAATCTATTTAAGAACTCAGCCTTAGAATGGTGGAACACTATCTTCCAGTCAAAAGGAAGTGATAGGGTATACAATATGGAATGGGAAGAATTTAGGAACATGGTAGAAAGGAAATTCTGCCCTCCTAATGAAAAGGAACAATTAGCAAACAAATTCCTAAATCTTAGGATGAATGGAGTGGATTGTAAGGGGTACACAAAGTTATTCTTTGAATATGCTAGAATGGTACCAACCCTTGCATCAACTGAACCAGTATTAATCTCCCGTTATGTCTGGGGATTAATTGGAGAGATTAGACATGTAGTCAAGGCAGCTAGACCTCAAACTATAGAAGAAGCTGTAGAATTAACAAACACCTTGACTGATGAATTAATACGTACTAGAGAAGAAGACCAGAGGAAAAACCTAGCACAAAGGCTTACCCAGGAATTCCGTTCTGGGAATTTTAACCGTAGGAATATAGGTTCTACCTCTGCACCATACCGCAAGGCCTGCAAGAAGAGGTATTCAGGAAAATGCTCCACTCACTGCAATTTCTGTAAGTTACCAGGACACAAGGAAGAAGATTGCAGGAGGAAATCCAGTAACGGACTGTGCTTCAACTGTGGAGAAAAAGGTCATATCAAGCCAAACTGACCAAAATTGGCTCCAGCTCCGAACAACAAGAACACTAAAAATGCTAGAGCATTTGTTTTGACTGCAGATGAAGCCAAGATGATTTCGGACGTAATAGCCGGTACGTTTTTAGTTAATGATATTTTTGCTAAAGTATTATTTGACTCTGGTGCAAACCAAAGTTTTATTAATACTTCATTTTGCAAACTTCTTAATCAATCATTAACTAAACTTCCCCAAGAATGTTTAGTAGAGACAGCTAATGGAGAAACTGTTAGGATTTCTGAAATCTTGCAGGGAGCAAGAGTAGAAATTTTAAATCAAAAGTTTATTGCAAATCTTTACCTAATGAATCTGGCAGGATTCGATGTTGTTTTAGGAATGGATTGGTTAATGGCCAATAAAGCCAGTATTTTATGTGATCAAAAGTCAATTCAAGTGAATTCACCAAAGGGTGAAAAGATCACAATTAAAGGAGATAAACCAGTTAGATTCACAAAATTTATCTCTGTAATGAAAACTGCAAGTTATATAAGAAAAGGATCATTAGTGTATTTGATTTCCATAATCATTAACACTAAAGTAAAAGAACTAAAAGATATTCCAGTAGTGTCCCGGTTTTCAGAGGTTTTCCCAGAAGAATTACCAGGACTACCGCCGGACAGAGAAGTTGAATTCAGAATTCATTTACTGCCAGGAACCGCACCAATTGCCAAAGCACCCTACCGTTTGGCACCCGCAGAAATGCAGGAACTAAAGAAGCAATTAGACGAATTGTTGGAAAAAGGATTTATACAGCCAAGCTCATCGCCATGGGGAGCACCAATTTTGTTCGTTAAAAAGAAGGACGGATCGATGCGTATGTGCATTGATTACCATTAATTAAACAAGGTCACGATTAAGAACCGGTATCGATTACCAAGAATCGATGACATGTTTGATCAATTGCAAGGAGCTCGATTTTTCTCTAAAATCGATTTAAGGTCAGGATATCATCAATTAAAGGTACAGGAAGAGGATATTCCTAAAACCGCATTTAGAACCAGGTATGGTCATTATGAATTTACTGTCATGCCATTTGGTTTAACCAATGCCCCAGCCGCATTTATGGACATGATGAACCGAATATGTAAGCCATATTTGGATAAATTCATAATTGTTTTCATAGATGATATTCTAATTTACTCTAAGAGTAAAGAAGAACATGCAAAGCATTTGCCCGCACTTTTAAGTCTATTAAGAAAGGAAAAGCTTTATGCTAAATTTTCAAAGTGTGAGTTTTGGTTAGAGCAGGTACAGTTTCTTGGACATTTAGTCAATCATGAAGGAATTCATGTGGATCCAACAAAGATCGAGGCGATTACCCAATGGAAAACCGCTGAGTCACCAACCGAGGTTAGAAGTTTCTTAGGATTGGCCGGTTATTATATAAGGTTTATTCAAGATTTTTCTAGAATAGCCATTCCTTTAACTAAGCTAACCTGTAAATCCATTAAGTTTGAATGGGGATCAACACAAGAAGAAGCATTTAGAATTCTTAAGCAAAGATTAACCCATGCGCCCATACTAGCATTACCAGAAGGAACTGAAGACCTTGTAGTCTATTGTGACGCTTCCAAACTAGGTTATGGATGTGTGTTAATGCAACGCCAAAAGGTTATAGCTTACGCCTCTAGACAATTTAAGAATCATGAAGAGAATTATTCAACCCATGATCTTGAATTAGGAGCAATAGTTTTTGCTTTGAAAATTTGGAGACATTATCTTTATGGTAGTAAGTTTACCATATTTACTGATCATAAAAGTTTAAGATATGTTTTTGGACAAAAGGAATTAAATATGAGACAAAGACGCTGGATGGAAATGCTTAGTGATTATGATTGTGATATCCAGTATCATGAAGGAAAAACAAATGTAGTGGCAGATGCTTTAAGCCGAAAATATCATGAAAAGCCAAAAAGGGTACGTTCTCTTAAATTAAATATACAAGTAGATTTAAATGATCAAATTAGAAAAGCACAAGAATCAGTAATCAAGGATGATACTGAAAAGCTAAAAGGTATGATTAAAGAATTAGAACAAGGAACAGATAGAATTTGGAGATTCCATGAAAAGAGAATGTGGATACCTAAATTAGGAAACCTACGTCATCGTATATTAGAAGAAGCCCATAAGTCCAAATACAGGATGCATCCTGGAAGTGATAAAATGTATCAGGATTTAAGAAAGAATTTCTGGTGGGTAGGAATGAAAAAGGACATAGCAACCTATGTTTCTAAATGTTTAACTTGCTCACAAGTTAAAGCTGAACATCAGAAACCCTCAGGTCTATTACAGCAGTTAGAAATGCCAGTGTGGAAATGGGAATTGATAACAATGGATTTTGTTACCAAATTACCCAAAACAAGGAAAGGTAATGATACAATCTGGGTGATTGTAGATAGGCTAACCAAGTCAGCTCATTTCCTACCAATGAAGGAAACTTTCAGTATGGAACAGCTAGCTAAATTATATGTAAATGAAATTGTTTCATTATATGGAATTCCTTTATCAAATTTTTCTGACAGGGATAGTTGTTTTACCTCTCATTTTTGGACAAGTTTCCAAAAAGCCATGGGAACCAAGTTAAATCTAAGCACAGCTTATCATCCTCAAACGGACGGACAAAGCGAAATGACAATTCAGACAATGGAAGACATGCTTAGAGCTTGTGTAATTGATTTCGGAGGTAATTGGGACGATCACTTACCATTGATAGAATTATCTTATAATAATAGTTATCATACAAGTATCAATGCTGCACCATTTGAAGCACTTTATGGACGAAAGTGCCGAACCCCAGTCTATTGGGCATAAATTAGGGAAAAGCAACTATCTGGACCTGAGATAGTGCAAGAAACAACCGACAAGATCATTCAAGTCAAGGAACGACTAAAAGCAGCACGTGATCGACAAAAGAGCTATGCTGACAACCGACGAAAACCATTGGAATTTCAAGTAGGAAACAAAGTATTGTTGAAAGTCTCTCCTTGGAAAGGAATAGTAAGATTCATCAAAAGAGGGAAGCTAAGTCACAGGTATGTTGGACCTTTTGAGATTATTAGAAGAATAGGACCTGTAGCCTATCAGCTACAACTGCCAGAGGAAATGGCAGGAATACATGATGTATTTCATGTATCTAATCTCAAGAAATGTCTAACCGATGAATCACTGGTAATACCTCTTAAGGATATAGCGGTAAATGAACAACTCAAGCTTGTAGAAAGGCCTCTACAGATTGAAGACAGGAAAGTCAAAAACCTCAAGCATAAGAGATTAGTTCTGGTCAAAGTGAAGTGGGACTCCAAAAGAGGACATGAGTACACATGGGAGCTTGAATCTGAAATGCAGAAGAAATATCCACACTTGTTCCAGTAGATCTCGAGGACGAGCTCTAAAACAAGGTGGGGAGGATATAATAACCCTAAACCGACACCCTCGAAATATTTTCGACACCCCAATATATGTCAAAATATTCCAATATGTCCAAAAATACACCCCATACGTAAAAACGGGCCCCGAATACCTTAAATATTATTAAACATAATTAAAAAAATCTGATTTTGGGGTTTAGGCGGGCCGCATAAAGGACCCCTTAACCCTTACGCGGGCCGCGACAAGGTAAAAGGTGCCGACACCCTGGGCCGCCACGTGGCCCAACACATGTCGAAGCTAGATAGTGACCCGGACAAGCTACGCGGTTGACCAGCGTTGACGCGGGCCGCGTAGGCCCTGGTCTTGTGTTACGCGGGCCGCGAGAAACCCAAACTCAGCTCCTATAAAGCTGGAGCTTGGGCCTTCAGTTTACGTCGCAGCAAAATCTTTTCTTTCTCTCAAATTCCGAAGTATAGGCATAATTTCGGGTGTAATACCCCCTAATTAGCGAAGTTCTGCTCCGTTGTAAGTATCATAACCCCTGGATACGTATTAAATACGCTGCCCGATTGATCTAGGGTTCCGTAACGGCTGTCGTGGTTCTGCCCGACGTAGTCGTTGGAATGCCGTCTCGGGGAGGGTATTACTAATGTTAAAATGGGTTATTATAGTAACACGTGTGCTTTTGTGTAATTTATAGATAATTCTCAGGAAACCCTAAAGGATAATCTAAGACAGCAATGTGAGTTGATCCGTTTTTTGTAAACCTTTTTGTAAATTGTTTTTACAAAACATCACTTAATTAATTATATATTAAACAGTTATTGAGTATTTGTAAGAATACAATTATCATGAGTATGTTGGGGCTTTGTATACAAAATTTATTACCACCTGGTCAAGGAGTAACATTTCCACAAGTCGGGTCTGACAGTACCATGGATGTTAATTGATATAACTTAGAAACAAATGTAATTGCGAGACCGCCATCAATACTGTACAATGGTTTTTATTTAAACTTGATTAAACTGGGATTCACTCACCAGTATTTCCCACTGACAAATGTTTTTAAAACGCGTTTCAGGTAACAAACTGTGAAAGCCAAATAGAAGCCAGCTGGACAGCACTGAAGGCTTGGAAAAGTGGCAATAAAGTTACCTAAAATAAAATAGATGTTTTAATTAAATAAAATAGGATTTATTCCTATGAAAATGCGTGTATTGAAAACTTGGGTTTTATCCCATGTGTTTAATATTATGAAAATGTGGTATTTTACTTTGATCAAATATTTCCTAACTACGGTCCTGATGAAAATTTCCGCTGCCAAATTAGACAATACGCGATACCACCAAAACTGGCTCGCGGCCGCCCGTTCCTGGGAAAGCGGGATCGGGGGTTGCGACAGAAATACACCGGAATACGCCACCGATACTTGGCAAAAATATACAAGTATAAGAATACGAGTACGAATACACCCATCCTAGGGAAGTTATACATGTACAAATACATAAATGTGACAAGTTAAAATATATTATTTTATCAAATATTCCAAAATTTAATAAATATAATTTAAGTTAAAATATTTATTATTTTAACAAATAAGTATATAACTTGGAGCAATATTGAAGACACAATGAAACGTAACTCAAGGACACTAATTAATACTACGTCAAGGCACGACCCGCTCGTCTAATAAACCGTAGTAGGTTGTAGGTAGTCGTGCACACGAGTAGCAACTTTGGGTTACATTTGGATACGGAGAACGCAAGATTGTGAGTTCATGTCCCCCTTTTCTCTTAACTGTTTTCGTTTTATAACTTCGGGGGTGAAGTACATGTTACAAAATGTTTACAAACGATTACAAATGGTATGGTTAGCTAAGGAATGAATTGTTAGATCATGTGAATGGGTAGGCGCACACTTAAGACCATTAATCCTAGTATAAGGACAGAGGGACATGAGTGATAGATCTATTTGGGTGTAGCGAGCCCACACCCATGAAGACCGGGGTTTGGACCATGAGGTGACTATGTCTTACAGCCGGAAGCCCAGTACAAAATCTGCTAGGTTTGAGCCTTCCTACGCCATTGCACACATGTTAATGGCCTTGCAAACCATTAATTGATCTGTTTTCTTGTTTGCTTTCGTACCGGGTTTACAAAACATACATACTTACAATGATTACAAAGGTTTATTCGTGCACACATACCAAACACATGAATTCACTCAACTTTTGTTGATGTTTTCAAACTACATGTATTTCAGGAAACTAAATATGGATCTGGCGGGCGTTGGAAGTTTTACAAGGGTTGTTTGAAATAAAAGATGTCATCCGGTGTAGAAGGGCTTTGAGTGTGTATCTTATCCTGGATAAGATACATATTTCAAAGCCTAGTTTTTATTAGTGTCTTTTGTCGAGTCCTTATGGAACTCTAAAACAATTTGAATGGTTTGTAATATGGATTCGAAGTTTGTGTTGGGATTTGAACAATGTTGTTTGTGATGTTTTAAAATTATATATGGATGAACATCTTTGGTTTTATCATATAGTTGTTTGTTATGGTTGAACGCAATGATATTAAGCAAGTCACACATAATCACGCTTCCGCAAAAGTCAGGGTGTGACAAATACTGGCCTCTTAAATATAATTTTTTTAAAAAGAATATATATAAAAAAAATTAAATATATGAAAATGAATTAATTTCATTTGAATTAACACCGATCATTTAATGTAACTTGACAAAATTAGGTAATTAATTTCATTTGCATTTAATAAATAGATAAGAAATAAAAAGAAAAACAAAACTGAGGATGTCATGATTAAAACCCATGTCTTCTTATTATTAAAATGACTTTTAAACCACCAAACCAAGTGCTTCAGGATGGTATTTTTCCGGTTCATTATGTATATATCTAACTTTACAGTATAAAACTAATACAAAATAAAAAAAATTTGGGCCCCTGATGAGTTTAGGCCCTTAGCCGTCGCCCATCCCGCACACCCTTCGGGCCGGCCCTGAAGACAGGAATCGAATCTTAGTCACTTAGAACACCAGAGCTCCCTTACCACTCCACCCCATTTCATTGGCTGAATTCAAGATAGCTAATCTTTAAAGAACCAATAAGGTCCGACAATGGACTTTTCAGTTGATTTTTCTAGCGTGTTTCAAAATTCAACTTACAGGAAATTATATATGCAAACAAAAGCTTCTTGCCAAAGTATATGGAAACGCGCATGCATAATGGAAAAGTGGTCCTATGCTAATGCAAGTGTAATCTCCAACTACTGGTAACCTGGTTAATCAGTGAGATCAACGGGTGTTGACCGGAAAGTTGTGTGGCACGTATCAGAAACAAGATAAGTATGTTCACCAAACTAAAGTCGACCAACTTCTATTTAGGACTGCGCACGCAAATTATGAGGATGGTTCTATACTCGTTATATTACTACTAATCAAACACTTTTATGTGCGAATATCTAAATGATTTCCTAATGTGAACATTTTCACGGACTTGCACTAGTACAAAAGCAGTTTTTTGTTGCTCGGATTTATGCCTTTTTGAGAGAGCACTAAAAAAGGAAGATTAAATGTGATAGACCATTCAAAATTGCTCCAAGCGTGATTTAAATCACGCGAAAACAAAAAAAATCAGCCAAACATGCCCAGGGGTGGTGATCCGGCGTGTTTTGGGAAAAAAAACTTGGCAAACACGCCCAGTACTCATGGTCTAATAGTGAATGGAAGTCTACACAAAAGTTATGCGTGCTGCCTTTAGAGTGATGCCAACTTCGCTCTCGTAAAAAATATATAAAGTAAATTAACTTAGCTTAGTTTTTTTATATGTAAATTACTTGTCATAATCTTAGTTGTTATACGCCTCCATCAATAGGTAAGCCCGAATTTCCCACTCTATGCACAAATCATGTCATGAGAGCTACTGTGTGTGAGGTGAGCATTGCCGCATAGGTAGGAAAGAGATTTACTTTTTTATGTTTTTACGACAATTGTTACTTCTACTCTACCAAGTACACTAGCTCCAGTGCCTCATATTGGCCGGAAAGAGATTTACTTACTAATTAACCAATCACTTAATGGATCATTAAAAAATTAGTATCGCAAAATTGAACAAGAATGAATCACTAGCGTGTGCACACTCACGAGTACGACATGGTGTTCCCGTGAGGGTGAGCCTTTGTGCCCACTCAGGATAACATATAGTCCATGGTTCTCGTCGTATTCTTTTTCTCTAATAGAGGTTATACGAACTAGTTTCATTGTGTCAATCGAGTTCCCAAAGATTCAAACAATGAAGAACCGGTGACCACATGTCACTTCTCATTTAAAGTTAAAACTCCACTAGCTATATAGTTATATACACACACTAACATGTCTATAAACTCGTACTTGTTCGTCTTTAATATCTCTTTGGCCTGCCGAAACCATGACCACATGCCATGTTCTGTTGTTCCCTTTCGTGGCTTACGGCCATATGATTCCAATGGCGGACATGGCTGTGCTCTTCGCGTCTCGCGGCCTACAAACCACCATCATCGCCACCTCATCAACCGCACCTCTGCTTTCCAAATCAATCAAGAAAACCATCAACTACACTCACCAAATCGCACTTCATATCATCGAATTCAACGCAGGAGAAGCCGGGTCACCTCCGGTAAACGATAACCCGGATCAAGTTATGTGTAATGAACTCCTACCCAGATTAATACAAGCCATTCCAACGCTACAAAAGCCATTTGAGCAATTCATTGAAAATTTCCAACGTTATTTTAACGTTATTTTACTAATTTCGTGAAAATAACGTTAAAAGTGGAGGACGGTTAATCATGCATCATGTGGTGGCGTTGATAGCTGAAAGACAAAAGGGTACATGCACTAATCGGTCTTTGTCCCGATTGCCGAGTGTTATGTGCCTTATGTCCAAGGCTTGATGCAAAACTACTATCGAGCTGGGGGTCTCACTGGAAGCAGCCTCTCTATTCCTACGGGGTAGAGGTAAGGCTGTCTACATCTTACCCTCCTCAGACCCTACCTTTGCTTTGCTATTGGTGGGATTTACTGAGTATGATGATGATGATGATGATGATTGAAAATTTCCAACCGGATTGCATTATTGCGGACATGTTCTTTCCATGGACAGTTGAAACCGCAGCCAGATTTAACATCCCCCGAATCGCGTTCAATGGAACTGGTTTCTTCTCCTTGTGTGTTTCTGAGGCGATGAGACTTTACAACCCTACGGTTTCATCTGATTCGGAGTGTTTTGTTGTACCTAATCTTCCTCATGAGATTAAGTTAACAAAAAAACAATTGCCTCAATTTGAGGCAGAAGGTTTCGAAGTCTTCTTGAAGGTGATCATACAAGCTGCAGAAGCAGAAGCAAAAAGCTATGGAGTTATTGTCAACAGTTTTTATGAGCTCGAGCCGGAGTATGTTCGGCATTATCGTGAAGTTATGAAGAGGAAAGCATGGCATGTTGGACCGGTTTCGTTATGTAGCAAGAAAACAGAAGATAAACTCGAAAGAGGGAAGAAATCCGCAATCGATGAACACGAATGTTTGAAATGGTTGGACTCAAAGCCGCCAGGTTCAGTTATTTACGTAAGTTTTAGTAGCATAGTCAAAGTTCCGACCGCTCAACTTTACGAGATCGCTATGGGGCTAGAAGCCTGCGATGTAAACTTCATTTGGGTTGTAAGGAACGATCAAGAAACGTTGATTGCGGACGGATTCGAGGCGAGGATGGAGGCGAATGGGGAAGGGTTGATAATAAAGGGGTGGGCGCCACAAGTGTTGATTCTTGATCATGAATCGGTTGGCGGGTTTGTGACACACTGCGGGTGGAACTCGGTGATGGAAGGTGTTTCTGGTGGGTGGCGATGGTGGCATGGCCGGTCAATGCGGAGCAGTTTTATAATGCGAAACTGGTGACAGATGTTTTACAAATCGGAGTTTCGATTGGTGATGTAGAGTGGAGTGCGGCTTCCATTTGCGATGGGGTGAAGCGGGAGACGATTGAGAGGGCGGTGGCCAAGGTAATGGGTGTGAAAGAAGGTGATGCGATGAGAATGAGAGCTCGAGAACTCAAGGAGAAATAAAAAACTGCAGTTGAAGAAGGTGGAACATCATATTCAGATTTGACAACGTTTATTGAAGACATAAATGCATTTAGGGACATGAATTGCGCCACTTATACTAATCGAGATTAGCTGGAATACAAATTAGGCTCACGAGTCTAAACGAGTTTATTTACATCAGCATAATAAAAAATCTTAGAGGGAAACTTGTCATCATTATAGGTTATCTACAACAATTTGGTTTTCTCGCCGTCGCTGTCCTTAATTATAAGGGTCATTTACATATATCACCTTGCTAATATCGTTTATTACATATTTACCGAACCTTTAAAAGCAATTACATATTTCCCATTCCTAAACCATGTATATTACATATCTTCCCTTCGTAAACCATATATATTACATATTTACCCATTTCATAAAAATTATTGTCATTAAATTGCTATTTTACCCTTAACGAACTTATAATTAATATTATAACTACTACATAATTAAGATCCATATCAATTAATATTAATTATTTTATTAATAACTAATTCAATAAATTAATTAATTTAGATTATTGTTTCCTATCATTTTTTTTGAAATCAAATATCAACGAACACATAACCTGATAACCGTATACACAATCATACAATCAAATCAAACCTAATTTATAGGCACCCTCTCTCTTCTCTTTACTGTCGGCACACCTTAACCGAACCTAAATCGGAAAACTTAGCCGGAAACAAAACATCTAGTATTCCAGTGTCATATATATACCTCAGGGTGGTTCAAACCGACGTCAACGCAGTTTGTTTCAGCTGGGTTTCCACCTCCGGTAGACAAGGGTGGTGGCTGGTGGTTGAAACAGCGGCAGCGTTGGCCTGTACGAAAACCGGGTTGTGACGGCTCCTTTCTGGTTTACGGTTGTGACAACTGGCACCAAACCGGTAATTTCCATACACTTTAATCATTATTTAATGACTGCAATTATGTGCTTAATTGTCAGCAATGTCTGAACACATGATTAAACAAGTGAATTCATGCACGTTGTATACTACAAAATATTGCTTTATGCATAAACGAGAGCGTTGCGTCAGAAATAATAGTAAACTCACCGGTAAGACACACTGTGTCAATGGAACTGCAGAAAGCAGTCAGACAATAAAATTGGAGCCTAGGTGTAGGTCCGACAACAAGAATGCATTAAAACCCAAGAGTACATACAAGGGTTAATATATATACATTGCGAAAGCAAAAATAAGCACTAAAAAGCACCCGAAACGCACTTTAAGTGCAAAATTTATATAATTCAGCAATAATTCAGCATTTAAACATACGAATATTTTGCAGAAATGTCGTTTTATCATCCAGAATATTTTCCTAAGTGTTGGGAATCGAAAGGGTACAAGAAAGGTACTTAAAAGACACTAAAAAGTGTAATTTAGCACTTTAACGAATCAGTGTCTAACCGAACAACCGGATATTACCCGGAACACTAAAATAATGCTAGAAGCATTGTTTTTATTTTTCTAAGCTAGTTAGGGTCCCCGAACACCTTAACACCCACTAAAATATATTGTAACCATCTTAACTAAACTATATGTTGGAATTGAACTATCATCTAACCACATGGTTAGTATTTACATTTAGACCCCCCATATGCTAGTATTCGATTCCCCCACATGCCTAAATACAAGAATTGTGTAATCTTCTCAAGATCACCTAAATATTACTTGGATTTGATGAGGATATAATATGATAGTGTGTGTGTACTTAAGGGAACACAAGAACCCTTGGACAATGAAATTGTAGTTATAAGTAAACATCCAACACTAAATCACCTCATCACCACAACACACCCTCTTGCTCTCTCCCTCTAACACCCTCGGCCGAGAACCACCAAGGCACCACCACCACCTTCGATCCAAGCTCATCCATTCCAAGTCCACTTGAAGGTGTAAGAAGGTGATTCACGAGGCTCGGTGTGTTCGGAACTTGAAGGACCTTCACCATTTGCTTTTATCCACCTCATTTGCACTCTTGAACTTCCCTAGCCTTGAGCTAGTAGTAAGTGCTCTAAAACACCTTCTTGATCTTGTCTAGAGTGGTTAATAAGAGATTTGTCGGTTGAAAATCATGAACATACTAAATCACCAACTAAAAGTCTATTAAAGTGATGAATATGATGGTTAATAGATGGATAATTGTGTAAAACTTGTTAAACTTGTTTTGAGATGATTATTTTGTGTTGTTTAATGCTAGTAGTAGTTCAGATCGTCATCTAACCCGGCTAGGTTATGTTCTTAGAACATGAGCTAGTGTATGTTAAAGTATAAAAAGGACTAGATGATGAACACTACTACTATTAAACATGAACTTGTGTAAAAACAATTTATCTTATGAAATGGAGTTCTAAACTAGTAGATCTAAAGATCTACAAGTGGTATTTTTGAAAGACCAACTGTAAGACAAAACCATGTTTTAAAACCGGATCTTTCATAAACTAGAGGTGTTTTTGTGAACAAACAAGTGTGTGGACACTTGTGTAACAAAAGTTTTAACAAAGAAATAATTTTCGTAAAAACCGACTAGAAGTTGTGAAACTTCATATTCTTTAAAAATAAAGTTTTTAAGAAATTAAACTTATTTTTAAAGATAACAAGACTTACTAAATGTGCTAGCGAGTTACTACACATTTTTGTAAATATTCAAGTTCATGAAATGAAGAAATTAGTGATAATTGTTGTTGATGATTGTTGACGATTTAAAAGAAAATAAACACATGTTTTGAAAACACGGGAAACCTCCATTTTTAGGGGAAACTCTGTCAAAATTTTTATAAATTTTGACACTTAGAAAAATATAAGTTTTTGAGAAACTTATTCCCTAAAAATGTATTTAAAAGTGTTACCAAGGTTTCCCTAATTTTTGGTGATAAGAAATGGTGATTTCTTCAAAAATAAAAATGGATATTATGTATATATATTTTTGAGAGAAAAATATATATTATTTTATCACCAACTCTTGTGCTAAGTGTATATAGTATGTGTTATACATGCTAGTGTATTAAGACTTAAAAATACACTAAATACTCATGAGGAGTATAAACATAAAAATACACATACAACATACAAGATACATAATTCGGGTGCAAAGTGCAAAACACGAGATACTTATATTAACTTTAGAGAAAATAATATAAGTAAGATACGTAGTTAAAAATATAGAATATTTTTAACACAAGAATATATACAAAAGAGAGTGACTGTACTTGTGCGACGCAAGTCTAGTGACTAACGTTAAGAAAACGCGTATAGGTTACGACGTTAATTAAGCAAATCCGGTGAAGTTTACGACGCAAGGAACGCAAAGTTGTGAGTTCATGCTCCTCCTTTTCTTTTAACTGTTTTCAGTTTTTATAACTTCGGGGGTGAAATACATGTACAAATGTACAATATTTATAATTGGTATGATATAAATATAAGAAGCACACTTGGTGAGAACGAGAATCAAGTGTGATGAAATATAAGAATACAAGAAGTACACTTGGTGAGAACGAGAACCAAGTGTCACGAAATATAAGATAATAAGAAACGCACTTGGTGAGGACGAGAACCAAGTAGGATGCGTTATGAGAAATGATAATAAGACAATGTTGTAAACTTTTTAAGACAATGTTTTATGCGACTTAGCGATGTAAACGCTAAACTTATGTTTTCAAATTATGGTATTTGATGTTTTTACGAGCATATAGCATGTTTACCTTTCGTATGCAATGAGAACCTTTCATGATCACACCTCGTGCTTCCGCCGCAGAAAGGGGTGTGACAACGGTGGCGAGCGGTGGTGTGCGGGAACAACTTTACAGTTGGATAGCAATGATGGCTTAAGGTGGTTGAAGAAATAGTGGTTAACCAGGAGGTTAGCCCACAAGTCGGCTCTCGTTCAGATAGGGTTAATCACTTCTTTCCTCGATCGATGGCTGGATCGTCCTGCAATCTGTCACATGCGCAATAAACACACCGTGACTCGCAACAAGGAGAATGGGGTAGGGGTTGCTCCTTGTTACCACCCTCTGGCTTGAGAATAAGTATTTGCTTAGGAAACAAGATAAATGATTAAGTAGTAAGTGTGAGTGAGCAGATTAGCATTACCTCAAACCTGGTCTGAAGTTTGGTATTTATAGCTGAAGAGGAAAGGTGTAACACCCCGAAAATGGGTTTGGTAATCAAACCACGTTAATACTAAATGACGGGTAAAGTACCGTTAGTGGTAAAAATTAACCCGGTGAATATTATGATTTAAATAAATAAACCTAATATTAAATAAAAGTTAAACAAAAACTTTTGAGAAAATAAAGTTTATAGAAGGCCCTAGTTGATGGGACTTAAAACAAAACAAATTGTAATATCCTCAAACCCACTAAGTTAACTAGGAATGTTTAACCTAGTTAATTAGAGGGAATGCTATTGGAATTAAGTGGGTTGTGGCCTACTTAATAAACTAATCAAACATGAGGGGCCAAATTTCAATAACTTGAAAGTTTATTTAATAAAAGAAGGTTTAAAACAAAACACACACATATGTGTGTTCTGTTCAACCAGAAGATACTCCCCAGGAGCTCACAACCCTAATCTCAACAAAATCATCAAATTGAAAGCTTAAACAAATCTCAAATTCACAATTGAACGTGAATTAATGATCACCCAAGCTAGGGGATCATAAGGTATGTAAAATTTTGATGATTTGTGAAGTTGTGAAATTTGAAGAAACATCATAATCGTGAATTATGTATGGATTATAGAAGCTATGGCTGAATTAGTGATGTATACTTGCTAAGAACAAAATCCTAAGTGAAAATTATACATATGATGCTATGAATGAAATGTTTAGATGATTTACCACACTAGGATAAGTGGGTTTTAATCATATGATGAAATTAATGATATAATTAAGATTAGAATCATCATACATGATATTAATAAGAAGATACTTGGACAATTAGGTGTTTTAGCACATGAATCATACTTGCCATGAAATGAGTTTTGTATGATAAAATGAAAATGATGATATATTCATGTTAAAATGATGTTTGATATCATCAAGTGTTAATTGAATGAATTACGACTACAAGAACTTTGTTAA
The DNA here is from genome assembly GCA_030545235.1 of Helianthus tuberosus. Taxonomy (NCBI): domain Eukaryota; kingdom Viridiplantae; phylum Streptophyta; class Magnoliopsida; order Asterales; family Asteraceae; genus Helianthus; species Helianthus tuberosus. Next base: position 58,389,237 of record CM060406.1, read on the forward strand.
TAAGTGGTTAAAACGGTAGCATAAGAATGATGCTTACCGGATACTTGACAAAGTACTTAAACAAGTAGTTGAGCTACATCATGTAAATACTTATGTCAATAGGCAGTTTGACTTTAAAAGTCAAACTAACCATTGATGTGATCGAATGATAGTTTCGACATAAAAATCGTAGGATGGAATAGTCGTGATTGGTTATGACTAATTTAACCATCTTACAAATTACAATGATAGTTTGACGCTTGACAAGGTAGGTGGAAGCTTGGGAAAGCGGGTCAAACAAATCGAGTATGAAGGAAAAAGCATAATTTGGATGAAAGGTAAGTAAAGCTTACACACCTTTTAAATTTGTAAAATATTCCTTTATCGTATTGATTACGAAAAAAGATAATTAAACATTTGAAAAGTGATGCTCCAACGTGTAGTCGTACGGAACAAGATAAGCGAAAATGATAAGAAACCACATCGATGGTTAAAAAGGAGTAAATTGATTATTCTTTCATACTATGATGAATAGAAAAATGAATTTTCATGGTTACCTTATAAGGTAAGTCAAAACAAATAATAAGGGCAAAACGGTAATTTGGTCACTGATCGGAGTGTCGCGCTCCGGTCAAAGATAATATTTATAAGCCCAAATTACCCTTAACAATGTGTTAGTGGTAGTAAGGGGTCGAACCACGAAGAGTATGTGGTTTGTGTGTGGATTCGAATGAATTAAAACAATTGTCACAATTTATGAAGCTTGCTAAAGTATTTTTGTATTTTTGTTTAATGGAGAGATATGATTTTTAACTAAATGAATTGATGCGAATGGTTAACAACTACTAATTAACGATTGCAAGAAAAATGGTTAATAGAACAATAATGATAAAAAGGAATCACACCCGGTTTCGGTAATTGTTAACCTAGGGTTTCTACAAGTTTTAGTTTCAACTCAAATGCATTCGATTAATGGATTTAGTGTACCGTGACTTAGGTGCTACTAGCTATCATCGCCCCGAAGAACGGACAAAAAGACACTTTGTAATCAACACAAATAAATCCTAACAATGATAATGCACAATTACATATCACCGTTTCGCAAAGTCATAACTTTTAACATCGCTCGACAATTCACGAATTCGCAACAAATGTAATACTATTATCAAGAGTTTCAAAAACCAAACACAAATTGTCACTAAGATGAAATAAGAACAATTCGAAACACTAAAACAACAACTACCTACACCGGGGTGAAACCGAGATGATTAGCCGCTCATGGTTGATGCAACTTGATCACCGGATGCTTGGAATGCGGATTGAGTCATCTTTAAGTCTTGAGAATGGTGAATGATGAGGTTTGGTGAAAGAGGATGTTGGTGGAAGGGTTAGGGTTTGTGGATGATGGATTAATTGTGATGATGGTGATGATTCTTGATGATGATTTCGGTTGTAAAGATGAAGATGATGGAATTGGATGATGAATGGTTCCAAGGAGGTGTTTTTACCTCCCAAGGTTCGTAACCCCCGAAAAATGGTCAAACAAAACGTTATAACTCGTCAAAGATCAACAAGAAACAAGATTTCGCGACTCAGCAAACGGAGGCCCGTCGCCGACGGCCATAGGGGCGTCCCCGACGGCCTCTGGTTTTGCCGGTTTTGTCCGAAACTGTTTTCTTCATAACTTCTTCGTTATAGCTCCGTTTTACTCACCGTTTTCGCCCACGTTCTCGTAATTCAGCCCTCTATCATGCCATCTTCCAATATATTCATTTTAAATCCATTAACATTCCACAAAACACATCCAATCTTCGTTATTAACCCGGTTTTGTTCATTTCACATCCCCGGTGCTCCGTTTAGCTCCCGATTAGCTCCTTAAACTCTTTTAGACCTGTAAAACACAAATCCAATTAAAAGTAGGCTATTCAAGATTAAAAACTATGTAAAAACATCAACTTAAGCACAAACGATCACCAGTTTTCGACCACGTATCACATCCCCACACTTGTCTTTTGCTTGCCCTCAAGCAAATCTGTTTTTCACTTTCACGTGGGTCGAACGAGAAACACACATCCCATCCCCGAGACTAAAGTTAAGGTCTAAAGTCATACCCGGTTCAAACTTTTTACAATTTACGAAATATCTAACGGTAAAGTGAATAATCACATATAAAATGGTTATCAAAGATTAACCCGCCTTTGAAACTAATAAATCATGCACACCCCTCACAATGTTCTCTCCACTCGGTTTAAAATTTGGCTAATAAATAATGAATTAGCACTTTTCAAGTAATCACTCAAAACCGATTAGAACACGTACCCGCATAGGCTTGCAACTCAATCGTTCTCCACCACCGAACACGAATACTAAGTACAAGTCATAAGGTCTTTGGAGGGTTGTAAAGGGGTTAGGCGAAGGGTAGGAAATAGGATATTTAAAGTGGCTAAGGTGATGAAAATTTGATTTTTTATTAGAAAACAACTATTCTAAACATAACTAACTAAAAATATCAAACTACAAGGCATAAACTTTTGCCTTTTATTCAACAACTACTAACTCATATTTTTGTACTTTTTTTTCAATGATTTTCTATTTTTTTTCGCAACATTTTCTGAATTTTCGTTTTTTTTTTCACCAATATAAATCACAACTATACAAACACATAATCCTATAATCGAATTTTCATCACACGGGTTTAAAAGAAAAGAAAAAAGGTTTAACGGTTGTGGGTTAAATGGGTTGTCAAACGAAAGGTTTAGGCTCAAAGTGGGCGACTAGGGTATTTATTTGGGTAAGGATAGATAAATGGTTTTAAAAGAAAAGGTTCACCTAATGCCTTAATCATTCTCGTGCTTGTATTCGGTCTATGGTCTCAAACGTATCAAAAGTCGCAAGTTCTACAATACGTGACTAATGGTCCACTCAAACAAAGAAACATAAATATATAATTCTATGATGTAAAAGTGGCTCAAAACCTCACGTATAAGGGTATGGTATGGTATGTGATATGCATAATGTACTAGTTTCTTAGGTGGATTATTCCCAAATAACCACCCGCTAAATACCCGTCATGCTAATTGTTTGAACTTGACCATGACAATAGACCAAATGGGTTGTGTCATCCCTCGTTGACTTAGTTACTTGTGCTTTTTAGATCGCTTCAAACAAAGACATTTTTGAAAATCTTTTGACATTTTTCCCCCGTCCCAACACTTGAGGTAAACATTGTCCTCAATGTGTAGTGTTTAAATGAACGGGTCAAAAATCGAAAACTTTTACTAACTCCCCCATCCCCACACTTGAGGCAAACATTGTCCTCAATGTGTGAGAACTAGAGTTTTTAAATCGCACAAAGGATGTGACACGACTAACCTCCCCAAAATTTCACCCCGAAAAATAAAATACAATTTACAATCCACTTATTTGCTAACTAAAAATCAAAAGTAAAAAGGGAACGTATGCACCTGATTTTTGGAGCTCATTCCTCGTGTGCTCTTCATCTCTTCAACAAAGTGGTCGTCTCATGAACATAATGTATCTACAAATCTTAACCCTTGTGTAGAAGCATGCTTCTCACAACCATTAAAATTTATTAGCTACCTAGTTCTACCACTTTTATGAAAATATTACCAAGTCATACATTAATTTACTTTGATTTATGTGGAAAAAATAATTTACAACAATAATAAGCCTAACTCACTTTCGTAGGAATCACGGTTGCATTTAGCTTATGCAACAAGCCCTTTTAAACCCCCCAATAGCTTGGGAGGACGAGAGGTCTCGTGAGGGTTATATAGGGAACACACCCACAACGTTCATTTATCTAAGAAAATAAAAATAAGACGAAAATAATACAAACTCTACAACAATTATACCTGACTTACCTCTCATGGCGGTCGAAGTGCACATTTGCCTACCGAGTTTCCAACATACGCTCGGTAATTAGCATGCCGAATCCATACTCTTTTTATTATACTCGGCATGCATATTGTACAACTTTGGGGTCGCTTCTTACTAAACTGGCCAATGTCTTGCAACGCCACCCATCGAATCCTTATACCCGAACCCGCATCCCCAACTTTGTAAGTTGGAGTGATAAGTATGGGAGAAGGAAGGATATGAACATGGGCCTCTTTCGGATCCGACTCGTCTAGCGGTGTCATGTCTTCTGCTCGGTTCAAACATTCATCTTCTTGCTTCGGAAGATCTATAACCTCTTCCACCACAGTACCATCAACCATTGTACCATTAGCCAACATCTCTTGGTCTCGTCTAAGTTGAGCCAATTCTTCGACGAGTTGACCCACTTTCTTTGCCAAGGCTTCATTAGCTTTATCTTTCGCCTCAAGTTCCTTCTTCAGTTCCATCTTAATCTCTTGATTTGAAGTAATGATAGCATTCATGATTGCATCGAGCTTGGAACTTGTTGAATCTTGAGGTTCTTCAGATGCCGGTTGGGGGTATTCATAATAATAGTCGTCATACTCCTCCTGGTAACTTGGGAAACGTGGCATCTCAGGTTCATAACTTTCATAAGCCCATTTTGGCTCATAATTGCTGTTGACATTTGACTGATGGTATCCCTGATATGAAGGTGGCTTGTAACCGGACTTTATTTTTCCTTTCCAAAACACTGGATCTTTCCAAAACACTGGGCAATCTTCATGTATGTGAACTTTTCCACAACAAGGGCATGACTGGTAAGCTTCGCTTTCTTGCTCTGGTGGTAGAGGTGGTCTAGTGTATGGATAATGTGAGGATGGACCATTGAAATCTTCATAATCCGCCCTCCTATAATCAAACAATCCGCTGAGGTAGTCTTCCCGTTCCTGGTTGGCTTGAACTTTTTCGTAGAAAACAGAGCAATCCTCTAAATAGTGCTCTCCGCTTCCGCAACACTCACACGGATCATCATCTACCCAATTCATATTGAAAGATGGTACCTGCAAAACATGTACCTGCACAAACAAGCTCGACCACCCAAAGTAAAATCACAAAAATACAAGAAAGAAAAACTAAACTAAAATCGAACAAGCAATGAAATACTAAGCGCACTAGCTCCCCGGCAACGGCGCCAAAATTTGATCGGAGTGTCGCGCTCCGGTCAAAGATAATATTTATAAGCCCAAATTACCCTTAACAATGTGTTAGTGGTAGTAAGGGGTCGAACCACGAAGAGTATGTGGTTTGTGTGTGGATTCGAATGAATTAAAACAATTGTCACAATTTATGAAGCTTGCTAAAGTATTTTTGTATTTTCGTTTAATGGAGAGATATGATTTTTAACTAAATGAATTGATGCGAATGGTTAACAACTACTAATTAACGATTGCAAGAAAAATGGTTACTAGAACAATAATGATAAAAAGGAATCACACCCGGTTTCGGTAATTGTTAACCTAGGGTTTCTACAAGTTTTAGTTTCAACTCAAATGCATTCGATTAACGGATTTAGTGTACCGTGACTTAGGTGCTACTAGCTATCAACGCCCCGAAGAATGGACAAAAAGACACTTTGTAATCAACACAAATAAATCCTAACAATGATAATGCACAATTACATATCACCGTTTCGCAAAGTCATAACTTTTAACATCGCTCGACAATTCATGAATTCGCAACAAATGTAATACTATTATCAAGAGTTTCAAAAACCAAACACAAATTGTCACTAAGATGAAATAAGAACAATTCAAAACACTAAAATCAACAACTACCTACACCGGGGTGAAACCGAGATGATTAGCCGCTCATGGTTGATGCAACTTGATCACCGGATGCTTGGAATGCGGATGGAGTCATCTTTAAGTCTTGAGAATGGTGAATGATGAGGTTTGGTGAAAGAGGATGTTGGTGGAAGGGTTAGGGTTTGTGGATGATGGATTAATTGTGATGATGGTGATGATTCTTGATGATGATTTCGGTTGTAAAGATGAAGATGATGGAATTGGATGATGAATGGTTCCAAGGAGGTGTTTTTACCTCCTAAGGTTCGTAACCCCCGAAAAATGGTCAAACAAAACATTATAACTCGTCAAAGATCAACAAGAAACAAGATTTCGCGACTCAGCAAACGGAGGCCCGTCGCCGACGGCCATAGGGGCGTCCCCGACGGCCTCTGGTTTTGCCGGTTTTGTCCGAAACTGTTTTCTTCATAACTTCTTCGTTATAGCTCCGTTTTACTCACCGTTTTCGCCCACGTTCTCGTAATTCAGCCCTCTATCATGCCATCTTCCAATACATTCATTTTAAATCCATTAACATTCCACAAAACACATCCAATCTTCGTGATTAACCCGGTTTTGTTCATTTCACATCCCCGGTGCTCCGTTTAGCTCCCGATTAGCTCCTTAAACTCTTTTAGACCTGTAAAACACAAATCCAATTAAAAGTAGGCTATTCAAGATTAAAAACTATGTAAAAACATCAACTTAAGCACAAACGATCACCAGTTTTCGACCACGTATCAGTCACGCGTTGACGATAAACGTTTGTTTTCGAAAGACACTTCACGGCGTAAGCCATTGATGTGTGTAAAATGCAATATATAAATTACATCAAATGAGGCATAAAACTAACCATTTTTAGTACTAATGTTGGAAAAAGTGTTTTTTTGTCTTCCTTTTGTATTTTCAGGACCAAATGAGCTCAAACGAACAAAAGGAACAAATATGCAGCAAAAACTAACATAAATACAAAGAAAAGGAATAAACGTGGCATGCCCAACCACTCGACAGCATCTCCAAGAGCAAAAACAAGAAACAGAAGACTGCCACGGCCCGTGCCCACTGGAAACGGGGGCGTGGTCAGATGTCTGCAGAAATGGACAAAGCTGTGGAAGCTTCTATGCCCACCACGGGGGTGTGCCCAGCTCAGCATGGGGCATGGTTGTCACACCCCCAAAATCCACCATGCGGGGTATCACCGCTTGGAGGCGTGACATGACCAGGATCGAGCCACCAATCATATTGAACAACACAATTAAGTAAATAAAACCAACCACAATACGATTGGTGACCATAAGACAGTAACCAGTTTTAAGTTAACAGCGGAAGCATAAAACATAAGTTCAAAACATAAGTTCATAGTTCATAAGTTTTAAGACCCAAAACATAAGTTCTATAAGTTTATAAAGTTTAATTATTAAGCATGGGACATAACAGTCCGCATCCCGCAACAACCTCCTGTGACAACTGGCACAAAACCGGTAATTTCTGTACACTTTAATTATTATTTAATGACTGCAGTTATGTGCTTAAATGTCAACATTGTCTGATTACATACTATACATGTGAATTCATGCACGTGTTATACTACAAAATATTGCTTTATGCATAAACGAGAGCGTTGCGTCAGAAATACTAGTAAACTCACCGGTAAGATACAATATGTCAACAATTCTGCAGAAAGCAGTTAGAAAATAGAATTGGAGCCTAGGTGTAGGTCCAATGACAAGAAAACATTAAAACCCAAGAATACATACAAGGGTTTACATACATACCTTACGGAAGCTAAAATACGCACTAAAAGCACCCGAAACGCACTTTAAGTTCAGAATTCTATCAAATTCAGCAATAATCAGCTTTACAACGAATAAATATTATACAAAATCCATGATTTATCACCCAGGATACTTCCCTAAGTGTCGGGAATTGAAAGGGTTACAAAAGGGTACATAAAAGACACTACACGGTGCAATTTAGCACTTTAACGAACCGGTATCTAACCGAACAACCGGGCATTACCCGGAACACCAAAATATTACTAGAAGCAATGTCTAATTATTTCTTGGCTAGTTATAATCCCCGAACACCCTAACACACACTAAAACACCTAGTAACTAACACATGTAACTAGATACTTGGATTTAAATGATGAATTAACTAATTGGTTAAAAATTTCAATTAGACCCCCTCCCCCCTAGCAAAGAAATCGGCCCATGTGCCTATTAGTGGGATTTTGTTTGAATTTTTAATAAGATATGTTATGTACTATATGGACATAAGAACCAATGGTTAAGTCCATGTTGGAGGATATAAGGACCACCCTTTAGATCACAACTTCATTCCACCAACACATCTCAACACTTCATCTTCTTCTCTCCCTCCCTACCAATCGGCTGAAAGCAAGCAGCCCCATCACCACCATCTTCAACATTCAATCATCCATTCCAAGCTTGTATTAAGGTGCAAGGAGGTGGTTAACGAAGCTAGGAACATTCGGATCTTGAAGGACCTCAACCGTTTGCTTTTAACCACCCAATCTTCATAGTTGTTCTTCCCCTAGCTTTAAGCTAGCAGTAAGCACCTTCACCACTCTTATTTACTTCTATTTTTAATGGTTAAAAGACTTGCTATGTTGAAAATTTTAAAGAACACTAAAGAACAAGAAACTTGAACATAAAAGATTCAAACATAAAGCTTTACATGAACATTTACATGATGAAATGTTGTAGTAGGAGGTTGTAGTGAACATGTTGTTGATTACTTGATGATTTACTCGTGTTATTATGAAATACGGTTCTAATGGCACTGGAATCATAATTTTTGGACTTCGTTTACTATTTTTAAAGACCCTTTTTGTAACAGCAGCTAGAGCTGAGTTTTTTCTGCAGTAAATGGGTGAAATGTTTTTAGTCATAACTTGAGTTCTGTGTAGGATTAGCTCATGAAATTTGTACTGTAGCTGACCACTGATGTATTTGTAATTCTCCCACTGGAATTTCATAAATCGGACTTACGATGAATTTTAAATAAATTATTCCGTGGACTGCAGTCAGAAAAAGATGAATCTGATTGCAGTTCGGAAAATGAACTTTTATAAAATATTGGTAATGAGTTGGATCCCGAGATTTTTACACAATAATATTTGGATCGTTTAAGACATTCTGTAAAAGTTTGGGAATTTTTGGAATAAGATAACTATTTTGTTAAAATGTCCGAAAACAGCCCAGTTTTGTATATTAAAACTGAAATGGAGAAATTAATGTATATTGTTGATGACCGTTGTTGAAATTAAGTGATAATGATTTAAAAAAAAAATAAACACATGTTTTGAAAACATGGAAAGCCTCCATTTTTAGGGGAAACTCTGTCAAAATTTTTATAAATTTTGACACTTAGAAAAATATAAGTTTTGAGAAACTTATTCCCTAAAAATGTGTCTAGAAAATATTACCAAGGTTTCCCTAATTTTTGGTGATAAGAAATGATGATTTCTTCAAGATTAAAATTTATATTAAGTATGTATGTTTTTGAGAAAAATATATATATTATTTGATCACCAAACCTTGTGCTAAGTGTATGTAGTATGTGTTATACGTGCTAGTGTATAAGGACTTGAAAATACACTAAATACTTTTGAGAAGTAAAAACACAAAGATACACATACAACATACAAGATACATAATTCGGGTGCAAAGTGCAAAACACAATATACTTATATTAATTTTTGAGAAAATGATATGAGTAAGATACTTAGTTAAAAATATAAAATATTTTTAACACAACAATACAAATACAAAAGATAGTGACTTGTGCTTGTACGAAACAAGTCTAGTGACTGACGATAAGAAAACGCGTATAGGTCACGACGTTAATTAAGCAAATCCAGTGAAGTTTACGACGCAAGGAACGCAAAGTTGTGAGTTCATGCTCCCCCTTTTCTTTAACTGTTTTTGGTTTTATAATTTTGGGGGTGAAATACATGTTATAAAGTTTACAAATAGTATGATGGATACAAAAACATTCAAGTGAAACATTCTAGATCATGTCTCGAATAGGGTACCATAAGCACCATTAATCAACGTATACATTCAGACCGCGGAACAAAAGGTTAGATCTAATGGGTTTCAGGCAACCCCACTCTTGGCCTACTTCTACCAATGAGTGCTTTTGTGTCTCAGTCAAAGTCGACAAAAATGCCTAGGTTTGGTGGCTTCCTATGTCGTGACACATGTTAGTGGCCTTGCAAACCACTAGCGATCTCACACATTCAAACATTCATAGTACTCAGTTACAGATACGTTTTACAAATTACATTCAAACATTCATACATTCTACGAGTTACATACCATGTTTTCATTCAAGTGTTTAAACATTCAAAACAATCACTGCATGAATTCACACCAACATTATGTTGACGTTTTTCCAAAACTCACGTGTATTTCAGGTAACTAGAAGTGGATGTGCGGGCGGCCTTACTCATGTTTGTGGATGTCGCTTATGTTTATCTTTAAATAAAGTTGTAAACTTTTTAAGACAATGTTTTATGCTATCTCGCGATGTAAACGCTAACTTATGTTTTCAAATTATGAAATGTTTGGTATTTGAAAATATTTTTACGAGCATGTAGTATGTTTACCTTTCGTATGCAATGAGAACCTTTCATGATCACACCTCGTGCTTCCGCCGCAGAAAGGGGTGTGATAGATTGGTATCAGAGCGGCGATTGTAGTGAACCAGGATTCCTTCTCGAGTCTAGTCTACAATCTCTAGGATCCTTTCACAAAAACAATTTTTCAAAGAGTTTTCATTGCATAAAACGTCCCGTGACATCCACTACCTGAAACTGTTCACAAAGAGTCTAGAAAAGACACTACGAGACTTAGGGTACACTTGAGTAGCACCTATCTATGATTAAGAATTACTTGCAATTATGTGTGATAAATGATATTTCCATATACTAGAAGTAGAATGTCACAAGTATACGTGACTTTACCTGAAAACGATGGCCTATCTAAAGGAAGAAATACGAGGATGAAACGAACTGTGCGGACTGTTCAAGGAGTTACGTAATTATGGATGCATACATAATTATGTAATTCAGTGCACAGAAATCACAACAAGTCTTGTCACGTATAGATTCCCTCAGTGCAAGAAAAGGGTCAAACGTGAACACCCCTCCCCCAGCCTACTAAGTACGCTGTTGGAGTAATAATTATTTGATGTCACTTTTGTGGTATATGCCTGAATATATATACTACTACTGTCTCGTAAGACGATATCAAACAAATATCTAACCCTGCTGTGTTGTGTTCTGATAGAACATGGCGCCCAGGAAAGCTGTGAATGCTCGCAATGACGATCAACCCCCTCCTCCTCTTCTACCGAGGACTGCTGAAGAGCTGAACGCTCTACTGGAAGAAAGGATCTTCGCTGCTATCGCCCAATACAAGGCGAACCATACTGCAGACAGTGGAGGACCAAGCAATGCTAGACGTAATGGGAATGGAGATTCATCTGGAGGAAACGCAGCTCAAGGTAACCTTAAGACAATTTGCTAAGCATGGAGAAATTAATGAACAGTCTTTGTTTCATTATTTCTTCGATTGCTCACATGTGAATTGGTTGAATCAATTCCAGGCTTCACTTTCAAGCAATTTCTTGACTGCAAGCCGATGAACTACGACGGCACAGGAGGTGCAGTAGCATTTGTACGCTGGACGGAGAAGACTGAAGCTACTATCCGCATGAGCAAGTGTACCGCGGATCAGCAAGTCACTTTTGCTATTGGGTTGTTTGTCGATGAAGCTTTGACTTGGTGGAATTTGCAAGTCCAAACCTTGGGCGATGAGGCCGCTTATGGCCTAACTTGGGATGAACTGAAGGAAAGAATGAGAGAGAAGTATTGCTCTCGTGCTGAACTCCAAAGACTGGAAACGGAGTTCTGGCACTTGACCATGGAGGGTGCTGACATTAATGGCTACACTCGAAGGTTCCACAATCTGACTAGAGTACTTCCCTACATGGTGACTCCCGAGTTTAAGCGCGTTGAACGCTACATTTGGGGATTAGCCCCAGAGTTCCGCGGCATGGTAACTTCGGCCAAACCTCCAACAATCACTGAGGCTGTAACTCTGGCTGTCAGCCTCACTGAAGATTGTGTTCGTATGAAGAAGCTATCACTGAACCCAACCGAGAAGACCGAGACGCATGCTGAGTCATCTGGTGACAAGAAGAGAAAGCATTCAAATCTGAACCAAGCAACCCGCAGCAACAACATGGGTTCGAACAGCAAGAAGCGTGACACTAACCCACCTATGGAGGAAAAAACCTTCGCGGCTGCAAGCAATGCAGGAACTAAGAAGTATCAGGGCACTCCGCCCAAATGCAACCGCTGTGACTTTCACCACGTGGGAAATTGTCGCGTTGGGAAATGCGAGAACTGCGGAAAGCCAGGCCACCGTACCGAAGATTGTTGGGGAAAAGGTATTGGAGGCCGTAATGGTAATGGTAATGGAAATAATGGTGGTAATGGCAATGGTAATCGGAATGGTAATAGAGCTGGGCGGAACCAAGGATGCTTCAGTTGTGGAAGCAATGATCATTTCATGAAAGACTGCCCAAAAGGAAACAATGCTCAGGCTCGAGCATTTGTAATCGGAGCAAGGGACGCACGCGAGGACCCTAATGTGGTCAACGGTATGTTCCTCATTAACAATCACTTTGCATCCATATTATTTGACACTGGCGCCGATTATAGCTTCATGTCTGTGGAATTTAAACACATGCTTGGAATAGAATCTAGTAGATTAGATGTTCCTTATTCTATAGAGCTAGCCAATGGTAAACTTGTCGAATCGGGCGAAGTTGTTAGAGGTTGCACACTAGAACTTGGTGAACGAAAATTTAACATCGATCTCTTACCTATTCAATTGGGTAGCTTCGATGTAGTGGTCAGAATGGATTGGTTGTCCAAGAACAAAGCTGAAGTTATTTGCCACGAGAAAATCATTCGCATCCCTTTGGCGAATGATGAAACTCTCATTGTACATGGAGAAAGACGAAACGCGCCTCTACGAATCATCAGTTGTATGAAGGCACATAAGTGCTTAAGGAAAGGATGTGTCGCTTTCATAGCACACGTTATAGACAAGAAGGTTGTGGAGCCAAAAGTCGAAGACATTCCAGTGGTGAGAGAATTCCCTGATGTTTTTCCTGAAGATCTGCCAGGACTACCTCCGCAACGACAAGTCGAATTCCGTATAGACTTGGTTCCAGGAGCCGCTCCTGTAGCCAAGGCTCCCTATCGACTTGCACCATCCGAAATGCAAGAATTATCTACACAACTCCAGGAGTTGTTGGATAAAGGATTCATAAGGCCAAGCTTCTCGCCCTGGGGAGCCCCTGTATTGTTCGTAAAGAAGAAGGATGGAACACTACGGATGTGTATCGATTACAGAGAACTGAACAAGCTCACGATCAAGAATCGGTATCCACTACCGAGGATTGATGACTTATTTGATCAATTGCAAGGATCAAGCTACTATTCCAAGATTGACCTTCGATCTGGATACCATCAGCTAAGAATCCAAGAAGAAAGCGTGCCAAAGACTGCTTTCAGAACGCGATATGGGCATTACGAATTTCTTGTGATGGCATTCGGGCTGACAAATGCACCAGCGGTCTTTATGGATCTGATGAATCGCGTATGCAAACCATATCTCGATAAATTCGTGATTGTATTTATCGATGATATCCTGATTTACTCACGAACGAAAGAAGAGCACAAGCAACATCTCAGAACCATCTTGGAACTACTGAAGAAAGAGAAACTTTATGCGAAGTTCTCAAAGTGCGAATTTTGGATTCGCGAAGTACAATTTCTGGGTCACGTGGTAAACGAGAAGGGCATTCATGTAGACCCGTCCAAGATAGAAGCAATAAAGAACTGGGAAGCTCCCAAGACCCCAACTGAAGTTCGACAATTCTTGGGCTTAGCGGGCTATTACCGACGTTTCATCGAGAATTTCTCAAGAATAGCTCAACCGCTAACGACCCTTACACAGAAAGACAAGAAATACGACTGAGGTTACAAACAGGAAGAAGCCTTCCAGCTACTTAAAAACAAGCTATGCGATGCACCGATACTATCATTACCCGAAGGCACTGAAGACTTCGTAGTATACTGCGACGCTTCACGACAAGGTTTGGGGTGCGTGCTCATGCAACGCCAGAAAGTCATCGCTTATGCTTCAAGACAATTGAAGGTACATGAAAGAAACTACACCACTCACGACTTGGAACTAGGCGTGGTGGTATTCGCCTTGAAGATCTGGCGACACTATCTATACGGTACTCGATGTACAATCTTCACAGATCACAAAAGCCTACAACACATATTTGATCAGAAAGAACTAAACATGCGCCAGCGACGTTGGGTCGAGCTGCTAAACGATTATGACTGTGAGATTAAGTACCATCCTGGAAAGGCAAACATTGTATCAGACGCACTAAGTCGAAAAGAAAGGGTTAAGACCCAAAGGGTTCGAGCATTGGAAATGACTATTCGAACGAACCTCACTGCACGCATTCATGATGCACAACAAGAAGCTCTTAAAGGAGAAAACCGTAAAGCTGAATACCTTCGGGGTATGTTGAAATATATGTTGCCAAATGAAGAGGAAGCCTTATACTTTAAGAAGCGTATTTGGGTTCCGCTCTATGGCGGCATTCGAGAAGTCATCCTTGATGAAGCGCATAAATCGAGATACTCGATCCATCCAGGATCGGACAAGATGTATCAAGACTTGAAAGAATACTATTGGTGGCCGAGACTCAAGAGCGACGTTGCTGTCTATGTTGGAAAATGCCTAACCTGTGCTAAGGTTAAGGCTGAATATCAGAAACCGTCCGGCCTATTACAACAACCAGAGATACCCATGTGGAAATGGGAGCAAATCTCAATGGACTTCATAACAAAATTACCCAGGACCCCGAGAGGGCACGATATGATATGGGTGATAGTCGATCGGTTAACAAAGTCTGCGCACTTCCTACTGATCCGAGAAAAAGACAGCACCGAAAAGCTTGCTGAAATATACCTAAAAGAAATCGTGGCATGTCATGGAGTGCCTATCTCAATTATTTCAGACAGAGATGGCCGCTTTGTCTCAAGAATCTGGCAATCCTTTCAGGAAGCCTTTGGATCTCAGCTAGATCTAAGCACGGCCTTCCATCCACAAACAGACGGCCAGAGCGAACGAACTATACAAACGTTAGAAGATATGCTTCGCGCATGTGTCATGGACCTAGGCGGCAGCTGGGATACTCATCTACCTTTAGTTGAGTTTTCCTACAATAACAGTTATCACACGAGCATAAAAGCCGCACCGTTCGAAGCTCTGTATGGCCGCAAGTGCCGATCGCCCTTATGTTGGGCAGACGCTGGAGATAAACCTATGGTTGGTCCTGAACTTGTACAAGAGACAACCGACAAAATCATACAGATCCGAGAGCGTATCAAGGCGGCTCGAAATCGACAAAAGAGCTACGCTGATAAAAAACGGAAACCACTAGAATTCGAGGTGGGAGAGAAAGTGCTGTTAAAGGTCTCACCTTGGAAGGGCGTAGTAAGATTTGGAAAACGTGGAAAGCTGAATCCCCGATACATCGGACCATTCAGAATTTTGCAAAGAATTGGTACCGTGGCATACAAGTTGGAGTTACCGGAAGAACTTAATGGAGTACATGATACGTTCCATGTATCCAACCTCAAGAAGAGTCCAACACAAGAAAACGTGATCATCCCTGTGGATGAAGTACATATTGATAACGCCCTCCGATTTACAGAACAACCCGTTGAGGTTACCGACTGGAAAGTCAACAAGACCAAGAGGAGCACTGTCAAACTTGTCAAGGTACGTTGGAACTCTAAGCACGGACCCGAGTACACGTGGGAACGTGAAGACCAGTTCAAAGCAAAGTATCCCCACCTGTTCAAGAAGACTCCTGCGAGAGTTAGCTCAGCCTGAATTTCGGGACGAAATTCTTTTAACGGGGGGAGACTGTGACAACTGGCACAAAACCAGTAATTTCCGTACACTTTAATTATTATTTAATGACTGCATTTATGTGCTTAAATGTCAACATTGTCTGATTACAAACTATACATGTGAATTCATGCACGTGTTATACTACAAAATATTGCTTTATGCATAAACGAGAGCGTTGCGTCAGAAATACTAGTAAACTCACCGGTAAGATAAAATATGTCAACAATTCTGCAGAAAGCAGTTAGACAATAGAATTGGAGCCTAGGTGTAGGTCCAATGACAAGAAAACATTAAAAGCCAAGAATACATACAAGGGTTTACATACATACCTTACGGAAGCTAAAATACGCACTAAAAGCACCCGAAACGCACTTTAAGTGCAGAATTCTATCAAATTCAGCAATAATCAGCTTTACAACGAATAAATATTATACAGAATCCATGATTTATCACCCATGATACTTCCCTAAGTGTCGGGAATTGAAAGGGTTACAAAAGGGTACATAAAAGACACTACACGGTGCAATTTAGCACTTTAACGAACCGGTATCTAACCGAACAACCGGGCATTACCCGGAACACCAAAATATTACTAGAAGCAATGTCTAATTATTTCTTGGCTAGTTATAATCCCCGAACACCCTAACACACACTAAAACACCTAGTAACTAACACATGTAACTAGATACTTGGATTTGAATGATGAATTAACTAATTGGTTAAAATTTTAAATTAGACCCCCTCCCCCCTAGCAAAGAAATCGGCCCATGTGCCTATTAGTGGGATTTTGTTTGAATTTTTAATAAGATATGTTAAGTACTATATGGACATAAGAACCAATGGTTAAGTCCATGTTGGAGGATATAAGGACCACCCTTTAGATCACAACTTCATTCCACCAACACATCTCAACACTTCATCTTCTTCTCTCCCTCCCTACCAATCGGCTGAAATCAAGCAGCCCCATCACCACCATCTTCAACATTCAATCATCCATTCCAAGCTTGTATTAAGGTGCAAGGAGGTGGTTAACGAAGCTAGGAACATTCGGATCTTGAAGGACCTCAACCGTTTGCTTTTAACCACCCAATCTTCATAGTTGTTCTTCCCCTAGCTTTAAGCTAGTAGTAAGCACCTTCACCACTCTTATTTACTTCTATTTTTAATGGTTAAAAGACTTGCTATGTTGAAAATTTTGAAGAACACTAAAGAACAAGAAACTTGAACATAAAAGATTCAAACATAAAGCTTTACATGAACATTCCGGTTCAAAGGCGGAATCAGAGAACTAGACGCGAAAACAGCTTGATACTATAATATCTGTCACTTATATTGCATTTAACAATGATTACAACCTGGACAAAGTTTGGCAGCACTTCGTTACAAGTTCTGGATCCGTGCCAAATGAATCAACAATGCACCTATATATACTAGACCATATTTCGCTTATATGTACATGCTATATGAGCGAAATCACTCCCCTATCTCCTAAACATCGTTTCTCGAACCTCGTGCACTGGATATCCTATTCTATCCTATTCTAATACATGATACAAGACGAAGTCAATAGACGTAATGCACTAACAGACTCCCCCTCGGATATTGACGAAGTCTTCAGTGACTATTCTTCATCATGACACCTTCTTCAGTCTTGATCATTCTGCCTATTCTTTTAAGTTGTAACAATGTAAGCATCCAACAATCTTTCTCTTCTCCTATCAGCTTCAGGCTCCCCCTTTCATCAAGCTTCCGTGCTTTGGGATCGACACCTAGCTTTCCATCTACAAGCTTCTCTTTGCTTCAAACTTGTCTTCAGACTCCCCCTTAGACTCTGCTCTCGGGATCGTAGTCTGGACTATCTGCAATCACTCAAATATTCATAAATACAATGTTTTCATATTATCAATCAAATTCTCTAATCCACTCCCCCTATCAACAAACTTTATAGATTTGGCAGCGTTAAAGAATCCAACTCCCTCACAGTTAATCATCCAAGTTCAAGTTAATGACCTTGGAGGTATCACAAACTGTTTTTTTTTAATTTTTTATTCAAGTTTCAAATTAATGAACTTGTTTTATTTTCAGAAACACAATCAACTTACTTAGATTTTGAAACTCAGAATTTCAGACATCGGTTGTCGAAAATAAAGCAGAATCAAAAAATCTTTTTGTATTTTCTGAAAATATAAAGCAGTAAAGAAATATTTACAAACATATTTACAGACAATATTTTTGTTTGAGTATGCGTCAGAGGATCATATCAGTTTTTGACAAGTCACAAGTACCGTTGAGCTTAGTTACACATTAAGAATTAAACAATTCACTTAGATTGTCGATATATTGATCCACTTAAATTTTCACACAAATTTCAACTGATTCAGGATACGAATTAGATGTATTAAGAACTTAAACTCATTCATGTGTCCCACCTCTTGAATATACTCCCGTATCCAGATCCCAATATTCAGTCTTACAGGTGAGTATACCTAGATGATATCTGTAAGGGGAATAAATTATAGTACGAAACCGTGAGAGCTCAGGTCAGAACTTCCGTTCAGCAGAGAGATGACGGCTCGACTTTTGGTGTGTCCTCTTTAGAGGATCTTTTGTATTACAACAGCAATGACTATCAATTTTATTGTTTCATCAATTTGCTGAGGGCGGCGCTATATTTCAAGCAATGCAGAAAGTATTCTCCAGGGACTAGGCCATTGCTTCCGCAAAATCAGAAGTCCCAAGATAATACCCCAGATATCACTAAGCATAAAGACCTAGTATCTCAGAAAGAGGGACCTTTCAAACGAGATTTCAGGGGTTACCTATATATCCAAGTAGTGTTCCCCACGAAATAAGCAAGTTTGAATTTAAGTTTATATCCCGAAAAAGTTTACTAAAAGTATAAAAATCTACCGACACATCCACGGTGAGATCGTTTAACACATTTTAACTTTCCATTTCTTTAGCGTACAGTAATTGTCTACTGATGTACTATCATTTCCTCTTTTTACACAAAAACTCAATTTTTGAATTTTATCATGTTTTTTACTTTTTCAAATTTTCAAATGTTTTTGTATTTTCTGACAATTTTTCTCCCCCTAAAATGCAAAACCATTTAAAAAAATTTGACAACCAACACTGATAGCTTTGTCTCGCCATCCATTTTCTGCTAACTATGCACTGATTTGCAGAAAAAATAATATACCCCCATGATTTACAACACATTGATTTTTACAGTTTGAAAACCGTTTTTCAATCTTGTGAAATTAATCATGTTTGTTCCGCCGTGAGGGTTTCGGCATATTCAATCAACACATATTTTTGTATTTTTGAATTTTTGACAAAAATTAAAAACAAACATATTTTTGGTTTTTCAAATTTTTCAATTTTTAGGGTTTTTGAAATATTGTTTATTTATTTACAGAAAAACATATAAATTCCCTGTTCAACCAAACCAGGATCCAACAGCAGCCTCCTCCTCTTGTTGTGCGAGGCTGCTCCAACTTCCATTCTCACAATCTTTGAATTTGTTGAGCACCTGCACATTCAGACTACTTGATTACTTGAACAATTTAGCCCAGGTCTGTTGAACCTTAGGCATTTCAACACAATAATTTTCATTCAATGATGGAAACTCTTTGTCATCTTTCACAAAAATCTTTTCAACTTTTACTTCAACTTTTTCATCTTTTTCAAAAATCACCTGTTTCTTTACACTCCATGTTTGACCTTTAGGAGTACCACGTTTGTAAAAATGTGACTCCTTTTGAACATTTTGTTTTTGATCAACAACTTTTGATTTCCAAAACTCTTGAGGTTTTGTCATATCCACAGTTGTTTTCCAACTTTGAGTTGTTCTGACTCTGGGTGTGTGAGAATTCCAGGTCTGTCTAGAATCAAACCTATACGGGTTTGACTTCCAATTTTGATTCGAAACAAACTTGTTTGTGTTGTACCTCCAAGTTTGTTTTGAGTCAAATCTGGTTGATCTTTGTCTCACATTCTCAGATTTTTGTTTCTCAGCATCAATCTTCTTTTTGTCAACATCCACATGTTTTAGATTAGGACACTTGCGTGCAAGATGTCCTTTTTGATCACATTTGAAACATGTTCTCATGGACACATCTTTGACCTGTGGTTGTTGCTTTTGCTTTTTAGCAAAGAACTCATCATTAGACTGCCTCATTTTGAGTTCTTTTTCTTTTTCTAAACTGTCTCCTTGAACAAAACTCATTTTTGCCTGATAATTTGGCGTCTCATTTTTGTTCCGATGTTGTTTCTTCTTATAACCCAACCCAGCCTTCATGTTCTTCTTTTTGAAACCAGGTTTGTTATACAAACCTTTATGACTCTTACCAACAAACTTTGAAATCTCAGACTTCTCAATCTCAACCATTTTGAAAACTTTATCAACCTTTTCTGAAATCACATTCTGAATCGGGATTACAACATCTAAGAACAATTTGTCCGATCCAATCATGGTATAAACCAATCCTTTTGAATCATCATTCAAATTTTTCTCTGATTTTGTGTTTTTCAGATATCCATCATGAAGATTTCCTTCATCTTCATCCTGTGATTCAGATTTACCTGTAACAATCGACTCTTCTTTCAACACACTTTCAACGACTTTACCTACCACCTCTGAATCATGAGAATCATCAGATTTGGAATAGGTTATGTCAATGTTGTCTGGCAATTGGTCTACCATGTTGAAAGCTTTTTCGACCTTTTCATCATCATAAAATGCAAATTTTCCCGGTGGTGGAACTTGATGAAACTCTGAGCCAATGCCTTTCTTGTTCTGCTCAGACTCACCATCATCCGGTTTTATATTGAAAATTCGTTCAAGCACATATGACGACACGTGGTAACTCTTTAATTTGTTGTTTTCCTGTTCTAAATCAGCAATCTGTCGCTTTAGCTTAGCAACATCCTCAATATAGGAATTAACAACATCTTGTTTTATAGCATACATTCGTTTAAGCTCTTTGGTTGTTTCAGATAGATAATTCATTCTTGATTGAGCATATTTCATTTCATCTTTCACTTTCTCATATGACTCTTTAGTAATATGATATGCTAATTTCATAGAGTCATAATCCTTTTTCATTTCTTGACAAGCAATTTCCTTTTGAGAACACTCTTCTGTCATTTTAGAAACATTTTCTTTCAAAACTTCATTTTCTTTTTCTATCTTTTTACATTTTTCGGAAAGTTTTTCATCATTTTCTTTAAAAACTTTTTCTTTTTCTAGCATTTCTTTGCATTTTTCTTTGAAAATGTTTTCAATTTTTGTGAATTCAAGATCTCTTGTTTTGAATTGCTCATCTTTTTCAGTACAAGCTCTGCACGGTTTCATGCATTTCTTACACTGATCAATCAGTTCCAAGTTATCAGAATCAGAATTTACCTCAGTGATTGGCACTTCGGTGTTTTCAGCAGCTTTTGTCTGCATCAGATCAGCATCATCTTGCTTCTTTTCAACACTAACTTTATCACCAGCATCACCAGCTTCCAAATTCTCATTCTTTTCTTCTTTCTTCACCTCTTCTTCAATCTGCTGTTTTTCAGTAACAGCTTCTTCAACTTCAACAGCTTCTGTGTTAACCTCTTCAGCATTCTTCTTCAGATTGTTCACCATCTCTTCAACACTCTTCTTCATTCTCTCTTCATCCCTTTTTTTCTCAGACACGATAACATGGCATATCTGATCTCCTTTTCATGCCTTTTAGCATATGTGTCATCTTTCATCACCTTACTATAATACTCAGCTCTCAACGGAATTATGAGAAGAACATCATCAAATATTATGTCTTTCTTTGGAACAACCGGTTCTCCTTCTCTGTTGTAGTAACACTCTCTCTTCTTATCCCATCTTCTGTTGCTGACAGCACTTTCATACTCTTCCTGCATCTCATCCATTCTATTGTAGACCACATTTCTTTCTCTGTAAGTCTTCTCACTCAAGATCTCTTCTCGAGTTTTCTCTTTGATCTCAACTTTTTCTTCACGGATTTCAGCAATGTCTTTGTCTTTGTTTTCATCTTGAATCTCAGCAACAAAAACAAACTTTCTTTCTTCTGTCATAGCTCTCCCATGAGCTGTTTTACAAACATTCTCTAAACGATCTTCTTCTGGACAAACTTCAGACCAATCATAACCTTCATCTTCGTAAATAACAGCATAAGCTCTTGATTTCTCTTTCGGTTTATCTTCAATCAACTTTGGCTCTTCTCTGCTTCGATGGTAGATCGCCTTTCGATAATAATCATCGTTGAAAGGACGTTCATTTCCTTCAGCAACTTCAGAGTTTATGCATTCTCTTTTGAAATGACCCTTTTGCTTGCATTTGAAGCAAGTCACTTTGGATTTGTCGAATCCAAGCTTTGTTGAAGCACCTCCAAGCGATTGTTTCCCGGTAATCTCCATATACCTCTGAGCTCTTCGAATACAACTAGCTAAACACCAACGAATGTCAATGAGCTCCATCTCTTCCGGATCAATCTGGTCGTAGTCTTCTTTGGTCAATTCAGAGTTTCCAATTTTGCCAGCTACTAGACCTTCATATGACTCCAGAACAGATGCAAGAAAACTCATTTGCTGCTTAGCTGCATTGATACTCATTGCAGGAGAATTCTTCAATTTGAGAGCAATGTTGCACAGAATCTCTTCAGTTTCATCAGAATTTGACTTTGAAGATGAATGATATCCAGAATGATGACTTGTTGACGTTGTTGGAGGTTTTATCATCTTCTCACCACTAAATGTTGTTTTTGGTGAACCAACGCCTTTATCAGAAGGTACACTGCCTTTGTAGTACAAGCCTACATTCTGTTGATGTGAAGAACCAGTCATCTTGCTTTGCTTTTGTAGTTCCAGATCATGACTCTCTATCTTTTCAAACAATGCATCAAGAGAAATCGTATCATATAAAGCATCATTTTTCAAAATAAACACAAACGTTTGCCACTGATCAGCTCGTGGTAACGCTTCAATCACTTTATCGATAAGTTCCTCTCTTGTTTTATCAATTTTAAAACGTTCAAGTTCGATTTTAAGGTGACAGAATCTCTCTATCATTTGTCTCACTGTCTCTCCTTTTATATTATCAAACAAATCAAATTCTTTTTTAAGTAAGGCAATTTTATTCTTTCTAATCTGTTTTCCCCCCTCCGCTTTAACTCGTAAAGCTTCCCAAACTGATTTTGATGATCCTTCATGAGTAAGCAGAGCAAATATATCATTTCTGATTGCTTTCTGAATCAAAGCAATCATTCTCTGTTCAGCTGCGTATTCTGCTTTGTCTTCTCTCGGTAACCTCTTGAATGGAAGTTCTTCACCTTTATCATCTTTTGGCCTTTCGTATCCAAACTCTAAACAGAACCAGCTTTCATGTGCATATGCTTTTGCCCAGTTGATGAACCTTTCTTTCCACCATGTATAATCCACAATGCTTTCCAGAGTTGGTGGTTTTGAATGCGTTCCGTAAAAATTATCATGCTTGATGTTTTCGTTGATCGCCTTCGTGATGGTTTTTGGTGTAACATTTGTAATCTCGGACGATTCGGATGTGAACGCGTTGAAAAACGTGTTGTAGAATTCCTCAGCCATGATGTAAACCTGAACAGATAATCAAACAAACACAATCAGTACAATCAATATCAAATAAATTGTAACAGACTGACACTTGATCGACGTGAAATGATCCCGACACGAAAAAGTTCACTTTCGAGCCAAATATGACACTCAAGCGAAATCAGACTGAACTTCTGAGCGAAATCAGTTTTAACACTTGGAGCGAAATCATGTGTCTTTGTGTCTCAAAAGCGAAATCAGGTTATTGTGCACAATGAACGAAATCCCAAATGACTTAAAAGCGAAACCCCTAATATGCACTAGGAGCGAAACTACTGATGTTCACAAGAGCGAAACTGCTGATGTACAAATGAGCGAAAACTCAAAGTTCCAATGAGCGAAATTATCAAGCAATTTGGAGCGAAACCTCTTAACTTTGTGACACAAGAGCGAAACTAGGTGTTCAAATAAGCGAAACTATACAATGTTCGTTTGAGCGAAACCTAGTCGGAGGTTGATTTGATCCATTTTTAGTCCATATTTAGGTGTGAAACTTTCAAGGGTTTATCTATGTCCAATATTACACACACTGTGAAATTTTGATCCGGTTTTGACCGATAAAACTTCCTGAAATGATGAAAGAAGGTGTAGAAGTCAGAATATGAGCGAAATCAAGCTAAACTCTTCTTCCTGAGCTCTGATACCACTTGTAGGATCGTTGTTTGACCCGATTGAGTCGATCAGAAGAGCTTTATGTCCGGTTCAAAGGCGGAATCAGAGAACTAGACGCGAAAACAGCTTGATACTATAATATCTGTCACTTATATTGCATTTAACAATGATTACAACCTGGACAAAGTTTGGCAACACTTCATTACAAGTTCTGGATCCGTGCCAAATGAATCAACAATGCACCTATATATACTAGACCATATTTCGCTTATATGTACATGCCATATGAGTGAAATCTGATGTTTCTGATTTCGCTTATATGGACATGTACATATGAGCGAAATCACTCCCTTATCTCCTAAACATCGTTTCTCGAACCTCGTGCACTGGATATCCTATTCTATCCTATTCTAATACATGATACAAGACGAAGTCAATAGACGTAATGCACTAACAATCACTAGACATGTTAACGGAACAAATAAAACGTGCGTTAGAACACAATAAGCTGTAAACAGTTCTGTCCAAATATTACAGCCAACTTCAGTTGGCTGTAACCAGATCGTAACTTGACAAAAACTCGATTTTCTTGAGTCTATCACGTGTTATTATGAAATACGGTTCTAATGGCACTGGAATCATAATTTTTGGACTTCGTTTACTATTTTTAAAGACCCTTTTTGTAACAGCAGCTAGAGCTGAGTTTTTTCTGCAGTAAATGGGGGAAATGTTTTTAGTCATAACTTGAGTTCTGTGTAGGATTAGCTCATGAAATTTGTACTGTAGCTGACCACTGATGTATTTACAATTCTCCCACTGGAATTTCATAAATCGGACTTACGATAAATTTTAAATAAATTATTCCGTGGACGGCAGTCAGAAAAAGATGAATCTGATTGCAGTTTGGAAAATGAATTTTTATAAAATATTGGTAATGAGTTGGATCCCGAGATTTTTACACAATAATATTTGGATCGTTTAAGACATTCTGTAAAAGTTTGGGAATTTTTGGAATAAGATAACTATTTTGTTAAAATGTCCGAAAACAGCCCAGTTTTGTATATTAAAACTGAAATGGAGAAATTAATGTATATTGTTGATGACCATTGTTGAAATTGAGTGATAATGATTTTAAAAGAAAATAAACACATGTTTTGAAAACATGGGAAACCTCCATTTTTAGGGTAAACTCTGTCAAAATTTTTATAAATTTTGACACTTAGAAAAATATAAGTTTTGAGAAACTTATTCCCTAAAAATGTGTCTAGAAAATATTACCAAGGTTTCCCTAATTTTTGGTGATAAGAAATGATGATTTCTTCAAGATTAAAATTTATATTAAGTATGTATGTTTTTGAGAAAAATATATATATTATTTGATCACCAAACCTTGTGCTAAGTGTATGTAGTATGTGTTATACGTGCTAGTGTATTAGGACTTGAAAATACACTAAATACTTTTGAGAAGTAAAAACACAAAGATACACATACAACATACAAGATACATAATTCGGGTGCAAAGTGCAAAACACAATATACTTATATTAATTTTTGAGAAAATGATATGAGTAAGATACTTAGTTAAAAATATAAAATATTTTTAACACAACAATACAAATACAAATGATAGTGACTTGTGCTTGTACGAAACAAGTCTAGTGACTGACGATAAGAAAACGCGTATAGGTCACGACGTTAATTAAGCAAATCCGGTGAAGTTTACGACGCAAGAAACGCAAAGTTGTGAGTTCATGCTCCCCCTTTTCTTTAACTGTTTTTGGTTTTATAATTTCGGGGGTGAAATACATGTTATAAAGTTTACAAATAGTACGATGGATACAAAAACATTCAAGTGAAACATTCTAGATCATGTCTCGAATAGGGTACCATAAGCACCATTAATCAACGTATACATTTAGACCGCGGAACAAAAGGTTAGATCTAATGGGTTTCAGGCAACCCCACTCTTGGCCTACTTCTACCAATGAGTGCTTCTGTGTCTCAGTCAAAGTCGACAAAAATGCCTAGGTTTGGTGGCTTCCTATGTCGTGACACATGTTAGTGGCCTTGCAAACCACTAGCGATCTCACACATTCAAACATTCATAGTACTCAGTTACAGATACGTTTTACAAATTACATTCAAACATTCATACATTCTACGAGTTACATACCATGTTTTCATTCAAGTGTTTAAACATTCAAAACAATCACTGCATGAATTCACACCAACATTATGTTGACGTTTTTCCAAAACTCACATGTATTTCAGGTAACTAGAAGTGGATGTGCGAGCGGCCTTACTCATGCTTGTGGATGTCGCTTATGTTTATCTTTAAATAAAGTTGTAAACTTTTTAAGACAATGTTTTATGCTATCTCGCGATGTAAACGCTAACTTATGTTTTCAAATTATGAAATGTTTGGTATTTGAAAATATTTTTACGAGCATGTAGTATGTTTACCTTTCGTATGCAATGAGAACCTTTCATGATCACACCTCGTGCTTCCGCCGCAGAAAGGGGTGTGACAGATTGGTATTAGAGCTGCGATTGTAGTGAACCAGGATTCCTTCTCGAGTCTAGTCTACAATCTCTAGGATCCTTTCATGAAAACAATTTTTCAAAGAGTTTTCATTGCATAAAACGTCCCGCGACATCCACTACCTGAAACTGTTCACAAAGAGTCTAGAAAAGACACTACGAGACTTAGGGTACACTGGAGTAGCACCTATCTGTGATTAAGAATTACTTGCAATTATGTGTGATAAATGATATTTCCATATACTAGAAGTAGAATGTCACAAGTATACGTGAGTTTACCTGAAAACGATGGCCTATCTGAAGGAAGAAATACGAGGATGAAACGAACTGTGCGGATTGTGCAAGGAGTTACGTAATTATGAATGCATACATAATTATGGAATTCAGTGCACAGAAATCACAGCAAGTCTTGTCACGTATAGATTCCCTCAGTGCAAGAAAAGGGTCAAATGTGAACACCCCACCCCCAACCTACTAAGTACGCTGTTGGAGTAATAATTGTTTGATGTCACTTATGTGGTATATGCCTGAATATATATACTACTACTGTCTCGTAAGACGATATCAAACAAATATCTAACCCTGCTGTGTTGTGTTTTGATAGAACATGGCGCCCAGGAAAGCTGTGAATGCTCGCAATGACGATCAACCCCCTCCTCCTCTTCTACCGAGGACTGCTGAAGAGCTGAACGCTCTACTGGAAGAAAGGATCTCCGCTGCTATCGCCCAATTCAAGGCGAACCGTACTACAGACAGTGGAGGACCAAGCAATGCTAGACGCAATGGGAATGGAGATTCATCTGGAGGAAACGCAGCTCAAGGTAACCTTAAGACAATTTGCTAAGCATGGAGAAATTTATGAACAGTCTTTGTTTCATTATTTCTTCGATTGCTCACATGTGAATTGGTTGAATCAATTCCAGGCTGCACTTTCAAGCAGTTTCTCGACTGCAAGCCGATGAACTACGACGGCACAGGAGGTGCAGTAGCATTTGTACGCTGGACGGAGAAGACTGAAGCTACTATCTGCATGAGCAAGTGTACCGTGGATCAGCAAGTCACTTTTGCTACTGGGTTGTTTGTCGATGAAGCTTTGACTTGGTGGAACTTGTAAGTCCAAACCTTGGGCGATGAGGCCGCTTATGGCCTAACTTGGGATGAACTGAAGGAAAGAATGAGAGAGAAGTATTGCTCTCGTGCTGAACTCCAAAGACTGGAAACGGAGTTCTGGCACTTGACCATGGAGGGTGCTGACATTAATGGCTACACTCGAAGGTTCCACGATCTGTCTAGAGTACTTCCCTACATGGTGACTCCCGAGTTTAAGCGCGTTGAACGCTACATTTGGGGATTGGCCCCAGAGTTCCGCGGCATGGTAACTTCAGCCAAACCTCAAACAATCACTGAGGTTGTAACTCTGGCTGTCAGCCTCACTGAAGATTGTGCTCGTATGAAGAAGCTATCATTGAACCCAACCGAGAAGACCGAGACGCATGCTGAGTCGTCTGGTGACAAGAAGAGAAAGCATTCAAATCTGAACCAAGCAACCCGCAGCAACAACAAGGGTTCGAACAGCAAGAAGCGTGACACTAACCCACCTATGGAGGCAAAAACCTTCGCGGCTGCAAGCAATGCAGGAACTAAGAAGTATCAGGGCACTCTGCCCAAATGCAACCGCTGTGACTTTCACCACGTGGGAAATTGTCGCGTTGGGAAATGCGAGAACTGCGGAAAGCCAGGCCACCGTACTGAAGATTGTTGGGGAAAAGGTATCGGAGGCCGTAATGGTAATGGTAATGGAAACAATGGTGGTAATGGCAATGGTAATCGGAATGGTAATAGAGCTGGGCGGAACCAAGGATGCTTCAGTTGTGGAAGCAATGATCATTTCATGAAAGACTGCCCAAAAGGAAACAATGCTCAGGCTCGATCATTTGTAATCGGAGCAAGGGACGCACGCGAGGACCCTAATGTGGTCAACGGTACGTTCCTCATTAACAATCACTTTGCATCCATATTATTTGACACTGGCGCCGATTATAGCTTCATGTCTGTGGAATTTAAACGCATGCTTGGAATAGAATCTAGTAGATTAGATGTTCCTTATTCTATAGAGCTAGCCAATGGTAAACTTGTCGAATCGGGCGAAGTTGTTAGAGGTTTCACACTAGAACTTGGTGAACGAAAATTTAACATCGATCTCTTACCTATTCAATTGGGTAGCTTCGATGTAGTGGTTGGAATGGATTGGTTGTCCAAGAACAAAGCTGAAGTTATTTGCCACGAGAAAATCATTCGCATCCCTTTGGCGAATGATGAAACTCTCATCGTACATGGAGAAAGACGAAACGCGCCTCTACGAATCATCAGTTGTATGAAGGCACAGAAGTGCTTAAGGAAATGATGTGTCGCTTTCCTAGCACACGTTATAGACAAGAAGGCCGTGGAGCCAAAACTCGAAGACATTCCTGTTATAAAGTTTACAAATAGTATGATGGATACAAAAACATTCAAGTGAAACATTCTAGATCATGTCTCGAATAGGGTACCATAAGCACCATTAATCAACGTATACATTCAGACCGTGGAACAAAAGGTTATATCTAATGGGTTTCAGGCAACCCCACTCTTGGCCTACTTCTACCAATGAGTGCTTCTGTGTCTCAGTCAAAGTCGATAAAAATGCCTAGGTTTGGTGGCTTCCTATGTCGTGACACATGTTAGTGGCCTTGCAAACCACTAGCGATCTCACGCATTCAAACATTCATAGTACTCAGTTACAGATACGTTTTACAAATTACATTCAAACATTCATACATTCTACGAGTTACATACCATGTTTTCATTTAAGTGTTTAAACATTCAAAACAATCACTGCATGAATTCACACCAACATTATGTTGACGTTTTTCCAAAACTCACATGTATTTCAGGTAACTAGAAGTGGATGTGCGAGCGGCCTTACTCATGCTTGTGGATGTCGCTTATGTTTATCTTTAAATAAAGTTGTAAACTTTTTAAGACAATGTTTTATGCTATCTCGCGATGTAAACGCTAACTTACGTTTTCAAATTATGAAATGTTTGGTATTTGAAAATATTTTTACGAGCATGTAGTATGTTTACCTTTCGTATGCAATGAGAACCTTTCATGATCACACCTCGTGCTTCCGCCGTAGAAAGGGGTGTGACACCTCCTCCTCGTGCAAGCTCCATAAGCGTCTAGCGACCTGTAAGGCATCTAACAACGAGTCAACAACAAAGTTGAGTGAGTTCACGTTTGGTTGTTTAGTTTTAAGTTGTTTTTGAAAAACGTGGTTTGGCTTTCGTTGGCTTATTTGCCGTGGGGGTTACCCCGTAGTTGAAAGTATGTTTAACCAGTTCCTTTTCATTACCTAAACCGTATCCATAATAAGTGGGGGCTTCCCCATGTAAACTACTAGACGGTATGATATCGACTACTACGAACAATAGTTGTGCCCTACGTCAATGTTCTATCATCATTGACAGTTTGCCATAGTCCATTAGTACACGCCCGTTCGAACGACACGGTGTGAGGTTTGTTAAACCTAATAGCGCTATTAACTAATGACCCGCTCGCCATCGGCCTTGGCGATTAAGTCGATATATAATGAGGGACTTAAGGATAGAGTTTTGTCTAGTAAGTTTTAAGGGTGTTGTCCTACCCAAGGAGGACGAACGTACGTATTCTACCCAAGGAGAATACGCAGAATTTATTATTGGCATCCTACCTATGGAGGATGGCCGTACATATCCTACCCAAGGAGGATATGTAGGTCTCGTTTTAATTTCTTTAACCCATTCCCAACCACCGGGAATCCCATGCCTTAGAAAGTGTGTGAACTCACCTCGGTTTGCTCGGTTAGATTCTCAAATATAGCTGACAGTCAAGGTCGGTCAATCACGTCCTAATATGATTACCAGTTAGTCATTTAGTGGTTTCAAATAGAGCACAAAGTTCCTACACGTATCTACTACATAACATGCATTCACTTTAATAGTTCACGCTTGTATAAACATTCCACCTATAGCTACTCAAGAACAAGCATACGATATTGTACATAACACTTTTATTGACATATAACATGTTAGATCGTTCACAGATAACATATCCGACATTTAGACACGCAAATTACTACTTATGTCATTTCAACTTAAATATCCAAAACTGGGCTGTTTTCGAGCATTTTAATAAAATAGTTAACTTTTTCCAAAAATTCCCAAATTTTTATAGAATATCTTAAACGATCCAAATATTATTGTGTAAAAATATTGGGGTCCAGTTCATTAACAATATTTTATAAAAATTCATTTTCCAGACTGAACTCAGATTTATCTTTTTCGGACAGCAGTCCACGGAATAATTTATTTAAAATTCATCGAGAGTCCGATTTATGAAATTCCAGTGAGAGAATTACAAATACATCGGTGGTCATCTAAAGTACAAATTTCATGATCTAACTCTACACAGAACTCAAGTTATGACAGAAAACAGAACGCATATTTTCAGCAGTAAAAATGCAGCGATAGCTGCTGTTACAAAATGACACTTTAAACATAGTAAACGGAGTCCAAAAATTATGATTCCAGTACCATTAGAACCGTATTTCATAATACATAACTCTAGTCTTCATAAAATACATTTTTCGTTAAGTTACAGTCCTGTTACAGCCAACTGAAGCTGGCTGTAATCACCAAACAGCCTACTGTTTCAGCTTTTAACTTTCTAACTTGTGTTCGATTGATTCCGTTAACATGTTTAGTGATCACAACAACATCAAACATCAATATTAACCAGCAAATCATCAGGAAATCAACAAGAATCATAACAACATCATATTAACATCACTTCATCACTAGACTAGTTTATGTTCAAGACTTGTTTAAGGTTCTTTAGAGTTTCATATCTTTTTGATCTTTAAACATCATTAACCACTCAGACAACAAGTAAAAAGCAAAGATCTAAGTGCTTACCACTAGCACAAGGCTAGGGGAGTTCAAGAGGGTAAAAGTGGTGCATAAAAGAAAACGAGAGAGGTCCTTCAACTTCCGAGAACACCAAGCTTCGTTGAACGCCTTGTAGCACCTAGAAGTACACTTGGATTGCTTGAAGTTGAAACGAAAATGGTGGATGGACAAGAGGGGTGTTCGGCCGAGCTTCTATGGAGGAGAGGGAGAGAGGGTGGGCTTGGTGATAATGAAGATGATTAGTTGGTTTGTTTTTATAATCAAGTTCCTTTGCCCTTGGTTAAAGTGTCAACATAAGTACCAACATAATCTTCATAGTTCCAAGAAGGAGATTCAGGAAGGATATAATATCTAGATGATTTTGGGTGTGGGGTCCCCTTAGGGGACGGTTACAATGGGGGGGGGGGGGTATAGGTGTAGCTTCCAAGCATAAGTTAGGTTATAGTTCCAATCTAAGTGTATAGTTAGATGTTTAGGTTATGAGATAATTTAGGGGTGTTAAGGTGTTTGGGGACCATAACTAATTCAGAACAATAAAAACAATGCTTCTAGCATTATTCTAGTGTTTCGGGTAATGTCCGGGTGTTCGGTTGGATACCGTTCCATTAAGGTGCTTTATTAATCCGTAAAGTGTCCTACATATATATTTTTGTAACGTTTTTAATTTTCAACACTCAGGAAAGCATACCGGACTATTTAGTAACTTTTCTGTATACTACCAGTATGTTAACAAGCACATGTAAGTATAGGACAGTAATCAGAGAGCAGTTAAGTAATTCCACACAGTCGTCAAGAACTTTAATTATCATTAATAAATTGTACGGATACACGGAATTACGAGGGTTGTCACATTCTCCCCCTGTTAAGAAAATTTCATCCCGAAATTTAGCTCGTGGTTACTGAGGAAGCTAGTTATGTTGCGTTGGTTTCCTGGTTTTCCTGGGGTGTCACATCATCCCCCCGTTGATTTGGAATTTCGTCCCGAAATTCTGCAGTAGCTTCAGCCTCAGTAGTGGTTGCACTTTTCTTAAACAGCTGGGGATACTTGAGTTTCATTTGGTCTTCTCGTTCCCAGGTATACTCTGGGCCACGACGGGAATCCCAACGGACTCGGACGAGAGGTACTCTGGTACGCTTGAGAATTTTAACATCTCGATCTGTAATCTCTATTGGTTCCTCGACGAATCGCAGCTGGTCGTCGATAGTGAGCTCCTTGAGAGGAACTATGAGGGTCTCATCTGACAGACACTTCTTCAGATTCGACACATGGAAAACATTGTGAACTCCGCTGAGTTCTTCAGGTAGATTCAACCTGTAGGCGACCTTGCCAATTTTCTCAATGATTTCGAACGGTCCGACATAGCGTGGATTGAGCTTGCCTTGTTTGCCAAAACGAACTACACCTTTCCAAGGTGAGACTTTGAGTTGCACTCGATCCCCAACCTGGAACTCGAGTGGTTTCTTTCGCTTATCCACATAGCTTTTCTAACGGTCACGAGCTGCCGCCATTCGTTGTCGTATCTGAGCAATCCTCTCAGTCGTGTCTACTACAAGTTATGGGCCTGTGATTTGGCTGTCGCCAACTTCTGCCCAACAAAGGGGTGATCGGCATTTACGTCCGTACAATACCTCAAACGGAGCGGCCTGGATGCTGGTGTGGTAGATGTTGTTATATGAAAACTCCACTAGCGGGAGGTGCTTTTCCCAGCCATTACCAAAATCGATCACACACGCCCTAAGCATATCTTCAAGGGTCTGGATGGTGCGTTCAGATTGCCCATCCGTCTGTGGGTGATAAGCGGTGCTCATATCTAAACGTGAGCCAAAAGATTTGTGCATAGCTTGCCACAACTCAGATGTAAAACGTGAGTCTCGGTCAGAGATGATGGAGGTTGGTACTCCGTGCCTTGATACTACTTCCTTAAGGTAGATGTCTGCTAGAGTAGAAAACTTGTCGGTTTCCTTGATAGCCAGAAAATGTGCAGACTTGGTCAGTCGATCCACGATCACCCAAATGGTATCATTTCCGCGTTGAGATCTAAGCAGGACAGTAACGAAATCCATGGAAATTTGCTCCCACTTCCATTTCGGGATCTCTGGTTGTTGAAGTAGGCCTGATGGTTTCTGATATTCAGTCTTGACTCTCGCACAAGTCAAACATTTGCTAACGTAGGTTGCTATGTGAGCTTTCATACCAGGCCACCAATATGTAGTCTTGAGATCGTGGTACAACTTATCCGAACCAGGATGTACTGAATAACGAGACTTGTGTGCTTCGTCCATCACAAGCTCGCGTAAGTTTCCATAAAGTGGAACCCAGATGCGCCCTGTTACATAGTAAGCACCGTCTTACTTTTGTGCTAGCCGCTGCCTCGATCCTCGCAAGGACTCAGCCCTGATGTTCTCTACTTTCAATGCTTCGGCCTGAGCATCACGAATTTGAGCGGGAAGGTTAGATTGGATGGTAAGCTGTAACGCACGTACACGCTTAGGTAGAGTATCCTTTCGACTGAGGGCGTCGGCCACAACATTGGCCTTGCCCGGATGGTATTTGATAGCGCATTCATAATCATTCAAGAGCTCGACCCATCGACGTTGACGCATGTTTAACTCCATTTGCTTGAAGATATGCTCGAGACTCCTGTGATCGGTGTAAATGGTGCACTTGGTACCATACAGGTAATGTCTCCATATCTTAAGTGCGAAAACAACTGCTCCCAATTCCAAGTCGTGCGTAGTGTAGTTCCTTTCGTGAACCTTAAGTTGGCGCGATGCGTAGGCAATGACCTTGTCACGTTGCATCAACACGCAACCAAGTCCATGGATGGAAGCGTCGCAATAAACCACAAAATCTTCTGTGCCTTCAGGCAATGAGAGGATAGGCGCGCTACAAAGTCTATCTTTTAGGTGCTGAAAAGCAGATTCCTGTGAATCACCCCAACGATAGGTGACACCCTTCTGAGTCAGTGAAGTGAGAGGTTGCGCAATCTTTGAGAAGTCCTGGATAAATCTTCTGTAATATCCCACCAAACCCATGAATTGGCGGATTTCTGTTGGTGTACGGGGTGCAGGCCAGTTCTTGATCGATTCAACCTTAGATGGATCAACATGAATCCCATCCTTGTTTACTACGTGGCCTAGAAAGTGGACTTCACGAAGCCAGAAGTCACATTTTGAAAACTTGGCATACAACTGCTCTTTTCAAAGAAGTTCCAGCATAAGTCGTAGATGCTGATCGTGTTCCTCCTAACTCTTAGAATAGATCAGGATGTCGTCAATGAACACTATGACAAACTTATCCAGGTAAGGCTTGCACACTCGATTCATGAGATCCATGAAGACCGCAGGTGCGTTTGTCACTCCGAAAGGCATAACTAGAAACTCGTAATGGCCGTAACGAGTTCTGAATGCTGTTTTGGAGACGTCCTCCTCTCGGACTCTCAGCTGATGGTACCCCGATCTCAAATCAATCTTAGAGTAATAGCTCGACCCTTGCAACTGGTCGAACAAGTCGTCAATACGTGGAAGAGGGTAACGATTCTTCACGGTCACCTTGTTGAGTTCGCGGTAGTCAATACACATTCTGAAGGTACCATCTTTCTTCTTCACGAACAAGACTGGAGCTCCCCAGGGCGAAGAGCTAGGACGTATAAAACCCTTCTCCAAGAGTTCTTGTAGTTGCGTGGACAGTTCTTCAAGTTCTGATGGAGCTAGTCGATAAGGTGCACAAGCTATGGGCGCTGCTCCAGGAGCTAGCTTGATTTGAAATTCAACTTGGCGATGAGGCGGAAGACCAGGTAGTTCCTCAGGAAAATCGCGCACAATAGGAATATCTTCAATTCTCTTCTCCTCCATTGATGCGTCAGTAACGAGTGCTAGAATGGCAGTGTGGCCCTTTCACAAACACTTCTGGGCCTTAAGGAAAGAGATAATGCCTACAACAGCACCACTCTTATCGCCCTGAATCACAAGAGGTTCTTCATCAGAACGAGGAATACGGACGATTTTCTTGTTGTAAAGAATTTCCGCTTGTTGATGAGATAACCAATCCATCCCAATAACGACATCGAAACTACCAAGTGTGATAGGAATAAGATTGATAGAGAAAGTCTGACCAGCTAAGACGAGGTTACAACCTTTAACTACGTGTGTGGCTTCAAGACTTTTACCGTTTGCTTGTTCTACCGTGTGTTTGGTGCTCAAAAGTGTTGGAGTGCGCTTAAGCATTTGGCTAGCTTTTAAGGACACATAACTAGTATCGGCACCCGAATCGAATAAAACAGTAACAAAGAAATCGTCCAGAAGAAACTTATCCATCACCACGTTGGGATCGTTCCTTGCATCACCCTGACCTAGCACGAAAACATGACCCCTTGCCCCATTACCATTGTTGTTTCCCCCATTGCCGCCTCCATTGTTGCCTCCATTGTTGTTCCCATTGTGGTTCCCGTTTCCTTGGTTGTTGTTGTTCTGATTCTGGTTCAGTTGGGGGCAGTTCCTCTTAAAGTGGCCTTCAGCGCCACATTGAAAGCATCCTTTATTGCCCTGCTATTGCTGCTGATGGTGGTTCTGTGGAGCTTGTTGTTGTTGTTGGTGATTCTGATTTGCTGGTCGTGCGCTCCTGCAATCCTTTGCCTCATAACCAAACTTGTTACACCTCAGGCAACGACCCTTGTTGCACTGCCCGCTATGATGCTTGTTGCACCGGTTGCACTTGGGGTGGTTCCCTCGGTATCCACCCTGTCCTTGATTACCGGAAGATTGCTGACCAGGACTCTGGTAGTCATCAGTCTTTCACTGCTGAGACTGAACTAAAGTGGAACCCTTACTGGAATTCCCATCCCATTTTCGCTTGTTGTCGCTAGGAGCATCAGGAGTAGTTGTGGCACTGATACATTTGGGCAGTCTGTTCTGTTCAACTGCTTGATCGGTGAGACGATGGGCCAACTTAATGATTTGCTGAATGGTACCCAGGTTAGCTGAAGTCACATGACTCTGAATCTCAGGTACAAGACCCTTGAGGTACAGCTCAATTCGTTTGATGGGAGGGTCCACCATAGTAGGGCACAAGATGGCCAGCTCGTTTGACCTCTTAGTATACGCCTCAATCTCAGACCCCGTCATCTTCAGATTGAAAAATTCCACCTCTAGCTTGTGGATGTCATCCCGACTACAGTACTCCTCTTTGATCAGTTCTTTGAAACCATTCCAGGGGGTGGCATTAGCAACTGCCAGCCCTAGTAGTTGAACCTGTGCTTTCCACCAGGTTAACGCAGCACCTTCAAGTGTTTCGGTAGCATATTTCACCCTACGGTCTTCAGGGCACTCACACATCTCGAAGACAGACTCAAGCTTCTCAAACCAGTGAAGAAGGCCTACCGCTCCTTCTGTGCCGCTGAAGGTACTGGGCCGGCAATCCATGAAGGTTTTGAATGTGCACTCAGGAGGTTGAGCATGTTGACCTGTTGCGCGAGAATAAAAGACGAGGTTAAGCACGAGGGTTGGTTTGCGAAGGTAGTATCTAAACGTCCTAAGATAGGTTGATATGGCAGGTTATACCGCCTGCTGGATTTGCTGCGAGTGCCTCAGCAACTCGTTTATTGATCAAAGCCGTCAACTGGGCTTGAGTGAGGTTGATACGTCCTCCGTGTCCGCTCATGATCTTCACAATGAAGCAACGTAAGTGAGAAAAGTGTCGCGAAAGTGCGTAAGTGTGGGACGACAGGAGAGAGTAAGCACACAAGGTCCAAATAGCAATTATCACGTTAACTAATGCACAGTGTGAACTATCTAACCGAAAATATAACATAAATCATACCACCTATTGTGTCGAGTCTTGCACGTGGAGCGAAGCGTCGTTGTGGATCGTTGAGCACTGTACAGGTTATAGTCTGGTTTTATCAAAAAGTTTTTCCCCTTTTTAAAACCAAGTTCACTATAACCAATGGCTCTGATACCAATCTGTCACACCCCCAAAATCCACCATGCAGGGTATCACCGCTTGGAGGCGTGACATGACCAGGATCGAGCCACCAATCATATTGAACAACACAATTAAGTAAATAAAACCAACCACAATACGATTGGTGACCATAAGACAGTAACCAGTTTTAAGTTAACAGCGGAAGCATAAAACGTAAGTTCAAAACATAAGTTCATAGTTCATAAGTTTTAAGACCCAAAACATAAGTTCTATAAGTTTATAAAGTTTAATTATTAAGCATGGGACATAACAGCCCGCATCCCACAACAACCTCCTCCTCGTGCAAGCTCCATAAGCGTCTAGCGACCTGTAAGGCATGTAACAACGAGTCAACAACAAATTTGAGTGAGTTCACGTTTGGTTGTTTAGTTTTAAGTTGTTTCTGAAAAACGTGGTTTGACTTTCGTTGGCTTATTTGCCGTGGGGGTTACCCCGTAGTTGAAAGTATGTTTAACCAGTTCCATTTCATTACCCAAACCATATCCATAATAAGTGGGGGCTTCCCCATGTAAACTACTAGACAGTATGATATCGACTACTACGAACAATAGTTGTGCCCTACGTCAATGTTCTCTCATCATTGACAGTTTGCCATAGTCCATTAGTACACGCCCGTTCGAACGACACGGTGTGAGGTTTGTTAAACCTAATAGCGCTATTAACTAATGACCCGCTCGCCATCGGCGTCGGCGATTAAGTCGATATATAATGAGGGACTTAATGATAGAGTTTTGTCTAGTAAGTTTTAAGGGTGTTGTCCTACCCAAGGAGGACGAACGTACGTATTCTACCCAAGGAGAATACGCAGAATTTATTATTGGCATCCTACCTATGGAGGATGGCCATACATATCCTACCCAAGGAGGATATGTAGATCTCGTTTTAATTTCTTTAACCCATTCCCAACCACCGGGAATCCCATGCCTTAAAAAGTGTGTGAACTCACCTCGGTTTGCTCGGTTAGATTCTCAAATATAGCTAACAGTTAAGGTCGGTCAATCACGTCCTAATATGATTACCAGTTAGTCATTTAGTGGTTTCAAATAGAGCACAAAGTTCCTACACTTATCTACTACATAACATGCATTCACTTTAATAGTTCACGCTCATATAAACATTCCACCTATAGCTACTCAAGAACTAGCATACGATATTGCACATAACACTTTTATTGACATATAACATGTTAGATCGTTCACAGATAACATATCCGACATTTAGACACGCAAATTACTACTTATGTCATTTCAACTTAAATATCCAAAACTGGGCTGTTTTCGAGCATTTTAATAAAATAGTTAACTTATTCCAAAGATTCCCAACTTTTTACAGAATATCTTAAATGATCCAAATATTATTGTGTAAAAATATCGGGGTCCAGTTCATTACCAATATTTTATAAAAATTCATTTTCCGGACTGAACTCAGATTTATCTTTTTCTGACAGCAGTCTACAGAATAATTTATTTAAAATTCATCGAGAGTCCGATTTACGAAATTCCAAAGAGAGAATTACAAATACATCGGTGGTCATCTACAGTACAAATTTCATGATCTAACTCTACACAAAACTCAAGTTATGACAGAAAACAGGACGCATATTTTCAGCAGTAAAAATGCAGCTCTAGCTGCTGTTACAAAATGACACTTTAAAAATAGTAAACGGAGTCCAAAAATTATGATTCCAGTGCCATTATAACCGTATTTCATAATACATAACTCTAGACTTCAGAAAATACATTTTTCGTTAAGTTACAGTCCTGTTACAGCCAACTGAAGCTGGCTGTAATCACCAAACAGCCTACTGTTTCAGCTTTTAACTTTCTAACTTATGTTCGATTGATTCCGTTAACATGTTTAGTGATCACAACAACATCAAACATCAATATTAACCAGCAAATCATCAGGAAATCAATAAAAATCATAACAACATCATATTAACATCCCTTCATCACTAGACTAGTTTATGTTCAAGACTTGTTTAAGGTTCTTTAGAGTTTCATATCTTTTTGATCTTTAAACATCATTAACCACTCAGACAACAAGTAAAAAGAAAAGATCTTGTTGGTGCATACATCTGTCGACTTCGTCTTATATCGAGTCTGGGTTGCGTTGCGAATCTGAAGCATGACATCACAGAGATGACATCACAAGTGACATCATCATGCTTACATCATCATTGCATCACTATAGAAAAGACAAAACAAAAGTCATTAAGTTTGAACGTGACCGTTTGAGAGTGTTAGTTTGAGGAATGATGACCGTTTGTAGATGTTACCGTTTGAAAGTGGTGACCGTTTGAAGCATGGTATGCCATCTTCAAACGGTCAGGGTTCTCCTATAAATACCCTTCAAACTTTCATCATTTGTAACGTTCTAGTTTCCGATGCCGAGGTGATGTCGAAGTGTCTCCAGCTTGTAAATTGTTCAGAGATTAATATATGAGACATTTAATAGTGAATCCAAGCTAACCTAAGACCGAATCAATGAATTCCGCCTCTGATTCTGTCTGAGCACTCTTCTGATCGACTCGTTAGGTCGTTTCACAATCCTACATGTGGTATCAGAGCTCAGGAGGAAGAGTTCTTACCGTTTAGCTCGTTTTCGCTGAAAAATTTTGACTTCTACACCTTCTTTTCAAAATTGAACAAGTTTTTACGGTTAAAATCGGCTAAAACTTTCACAATGTGTGCGTAATTGTGTTTTAACAAATCCTTGAGAATATCAGATCAAAACTCGAAGTAAAACTGGTAAAAATGGCTTGAAAGTTGGTGACCGGTTGAACGAGCCCAGCACTTGTCCGTTTGAAAATCTGCGTCTGACCGTTTGAAACTGGACTGACCGTTTGAAATCTGCACCTGACCGTTTGAAACTGCCACCTTACCATTTGAAAATGCATGTGTCCGTTTGAAAATGCATGTGTCAGTTTGAAAATGTTGGGTTAACAGTTTGAAGCTGATCTTTCCGTCTGAAACACGACTTCAGTTTGAAAGTAGTTCAGTTTTTCACGTGATAGTGCTTTGGGTTGTGTGAACCGCTTGAAAATGCTTCGAGTTGTATGAAACATTAAACGAGGTTGTCAGTGTGCATGTGAAGAGTTATTGTGTCTGTTTACTTTTATCTAGAAAATCTCAGTGTTCACGTGATTATCATTGAACGGCACAATTGTGTTGAACAATTAAAAAGGTGTCGGCTTATAGCATGTGAATAGATAAAGGTCATTGGTAGTTGAAAAAGGTGCATGTGACTGTGTCCGAAATTGTCTGCTACTTTTATCATCGGTTTGTCAGTTCATTGAAGGATTCATGTATTGATATAAATATAAGTTCAAGTATATACATTTGCGGCCCAATTTCAGTTTTACAAAGTATATACATGATCGGCCCAATCAGATTTTTAAGTGTTTAGTGTTTTGTTTGAAAAGTGATCTAGCTTGGACTTGATATTTCATTTAACGGGACGATTTTGAAAAACGGGTTTCTGAATCATGGATACTAATTTCTTTAATATGGATAGTGAAACAATTAATAGAATAAATGTATTAATGAAAGAGTTTGACTCATTTTCAGGTTGTCCAAGAGAAAATACAAAGAGTATCATTGAGAGGTATAGCCATCTTGTTCGCTCAATGTCTGAGAAAGGTATTCGGAAAAATCCAAATGAATGGGTTGAGAGATTAGCAAATTCCTTACCTCAACAAGAATGGGGTACATATCTTTTGGATTTAAAAAGAACTGGAGAATACTCTAGATTGACAATTTGTCAATTCATTAAGAAACTTGAAAAAAAGATGGAGAGGAATGCTGAGAAGAAGAAAAGTCAAAGTGGAAAATCAATATTAAAGAAGAGCAAGAGTAAAGGTGTTCAAGTGGGAGAGGAACAGACTGAAGAAATTTCAGTTTTGAAAGACGAGAAGAAAGCTGATTAGAAACAGATTTTTGATTTGCAGAAAAATTGTGAGAAGCTGAAATCTGAAAATGTTAAACTGTTAAGTGATTTGAACAGTTTGACATTGAAAAACAACATTTTGAAAGAAAATGAAAAAGAATTTGAAAATGAAAAATTGAAATTTGAAAAAGATTTTCAAAGTCAAATGAAGATTTTAGAAGATGAGAAATATGCTATTTTTAAAAATAATCTTGAAAAACAGATTGAAATAAACTCTCATCTTCATAAAATCAGTCGGCTTGAAAATGAAGCTGAAAAAGCTCAGATTAAAATCAAAGAGCTTGAAGAGAAATTGAAAGGTTTTGAGACTTCGTCATCAACACCAGATTATCCATGTCCAAAACCGATCAATTCTGTTCCAATAAGTGACTATGTCACAAACTTTGACAAAGTCAAGGTTGAAGATTGTGATGAGAAAACTGATGATGAAAATGAGGAGTTTTATTCAGCAGACGAGTCTGAGACAGAGTCTGATGCTGAAAATGAGAAAAATAAAATATTTTTAAAATTAAAAGAAAAATTTCAAGAAACTGTTCTGCAATCGACTGAAAAGGGTGAATGCTCTACGCAAAAACCTTTGAAGAAGAAAGTGGAACAGAAACAAAAAGTTAAAAATTCAGAAAATGGTCAAAACAAGAATAAAAGCTTATCAGTTCAATCATCCAATCATTATAAAAAATCACAAAAATCTGAAAAACAAAACTCAAAAACAGTTGGTAATGAGTGGTGCAGGTTTGACCACAGTGCTTCAAAGCCAAATCAAGTTTTCAAGAGGAGTTATGATCACTACAAAGCCAGACAATGCTATGATCTGAATGTTTGGACTGAAAGTGGTGATTGGTACGATAACAGAGTGTGTTACACTTGTGGTGTGAGAGGACACATTGCTGTTAACTGCCAAAATCAGTGGTTTGAGACGAGGAGATGCTTTGAATGCCATATCAAAGGTCACATTGCCAGAGATTGCCCAATGAGATCAAAGGAAAGATTGAGGGCTGAATCTCAGAAAATGGTAAAGAAACCAGTCAATGTCAAAGCAAAGCCCAAGGAACAGAAAGTTCAAGAACCTAAAGTTCAAGAACAGAAAGTTCTAAAACCGAAAGTGAAGCTTTCACAGGGGCAAAAAGACAAACTGAGGAAGAAGAGGAAGAAGGCGAGAGAGTATCTCGAAAGGATTTTGTCCTCGGGTACAACTGATAAAACAGATAAAAGTTCTGATAAATCGTCTTGCTCGCCAAAGAATGACAAATCAAGCAAAACGCATTCATCAGATACAAATCTGAGGACGAAAGAGAGAAAGATGAAAAAGAAAGTTGCAGGTGATGAATTTGTTTCTCAGGAAACAAAGGAGCCAGTTGTTGGTGATGAATCTGGATCTTCAAAGTCAGACAAGCCAAGTTCAGGCGCTGAATCTGGTGTGGTAAAGCCAGAGGAGCCATGTGTTGAGGTAAAAAGTGATGATTCCGGTTTGACAATGAATGATGAAAATTTTCCATCATTGTCAAATGGAATTTTAAAAGTACCCAAGGACCGTCAGGCTTGGGTGAAACTCTTTAAATAGAAAAACTGACTTGCCGGAGCTTCCAAGTTGGTAAGCGAGAAGCAGGTATCGGCATATTTCTTGAGAAATTCACGAAAGTGATTTCGATTTAAAAGTGGTAAATCAGGGACATTAAGTTGTACTTGATTTTCTACAAGTAATGTTTGTGGATTGATCTTAAAAATGTTAGTTTTTACAAGTGATTGAAGAAAACAAAGTGATGAAAGATCCCCGAATTTGTGAAAAGACTCACAAAACTTATTTTCCGGAAAAACCATTTTGATTAAAACAAACTTAAGTGTTTTGAAATCACTATGGGAAAATGTTTTGTTGTCAGGGGGAGTTCTGATTGTTTATGCCAAGTGAATGGAGAATTGAAGTGATTCTCATCATGTTGTCATATTTCTTGTACAATTTATTTTCAAATTTTCCCAAAAAATCAAAATTGAGACATATTTTGATTTTAGGGGGAGTAAAATTTTTTAAAAAAATTAGAAAATTTGAAAATGTCAAAAACATTAAAAAATGAAAAAATGAGTTTTGTTGTGAAAAAGAGGAAATGATAGTAGATCAGTTGGACTGTCACAGCATGCTAAAGAAATGGAAAGATAAAATGTGATAAACGATCTCACTAAGGATGTGATGGTAGGCTCAGCTAGATTAGTAGATTTGCGATAACGATACAAACTTAAATGAAAAAGCCTAGTTCTAGTGGGAAACATGGTTGAAAGCATAGTACTTAGTTTTGTCCTTCTTGATTGTGTGCCTACTCGGTAATCGCTGATTGTCGAAAGACATAAAGCTGGTTAAGTTTGTGAACTTTCACAACTTTGCTAAAAAGTCGCTGTGATTGTGCATTTCATTTTGCAAAGATTTAAACTTGTTTTATTTCTTTATTTTGTTTAAGCATTGGACATCCTCTGCGTATACGTG
This sequence comes from Helianthus tuberosus, assembly GCA_030545235.1. NCBI lineage: Eukaryota > Viridiplantae > Streptophyta > Magnoliopsida > Asterales > Asteraceae > Helianthus > Helianthus tuberosus. The sequence goes on from CM060406.1 coordinate 58,433,172, forward strand.
AGTATCGAACTGGATGTTATTGCCTAAACGTTCTGCTTTATTTTCTTTGGTGTTTCGTTTAAGCTTTGGATCACCTCTGCGTATACGGGAGTATCGACCTGGTGGTTAAAGCCTAAACAACTTCAACTTATTTTTATTTTCTTATTTTGTTGAAACATTGGACTTTCTCTGCGTATACGGAAGTATCGACCTGATTGTTAATGTTTAAACATTCTGCTTTGTTTTCGCACAATTCACAGTTGATAAAAGTTTAAAGGCATTACTTGAGTTAGTGTATTGCATGATGAGGGGATATGCTGAGATCGTGGGGTCCATAAGAACTTAGTGCAAAATTAATATACCTTAAACGTATCGGTAAGCGTTTCGAAAGTTTTTAGATTGAGTTTAAGTGGATAACAATATCGTCAATCTACGTGAATCGTTTAGAACTTAATATGTTTAAAGCTTAACGGTGCTAGTGATTGGTCACATAAACTGATATGATTCTCTTACACAAACTCACAAAAATATTGTCTGTAAATATTTCTTTAATGTATTTCATTCTATTTCAAAAATCCAAAAATATTTTAGTGTGTTTTAGCATAAATTTTGAAAAATATAAAAAGATTTTCGACAACTGATGTTGAAGAGTTGATTTTCAAAATTTCAAGTGCTGAACATGATGAACTGGTTTGGGAGTGTGAGTTTAAAAGAAGAAACTGATTTTGTAAAAGAAAAGTTTGATTAGTTAATCAAGGTCATTAATTTGAACTTGATGTAACTATTACTAGTAAGTTTTTCTTATTGATTTAAGTAAAAACTTATGTTGTGATGAGAAAATGTGTGCAGGAAATGAGCTGATCAGAGATAAAGCCAGGGATTGATCTCAAGGTGATAGCTAATTCCAGACAGCGATCCCATCATGATGAGAGGGGGAGTCTGACGAGGTTAGAGCCAAAGAGAAGATCCTGGTATATGCTAAGAAAGAAAAGAGACTGATAAAGACTGAAGATGGGAAGACTCGACACTTAAGACTCGTCAACATCTGAGGGGGAGTCTGTTGGTGCATACATCTGTCGACTTCGTCTTATATCGAGTCTGGGTTGCGTTGCGGATCTGAAGCATGACATCACAGAGATGACATCACAAGTGACATCATCATGCTTACATCATCATTGCATCACTATAGAAAAGACAAAACAAAAGTCATTAAGTTTGAACGTGACCGTTTGAGAGTGTTAGTTTGAGGAATGATGACCGTTTGTAGATGTTACCATTTGAAAGTGGTGACCGTTTGAAGCATGGTATGCCATCTTCAAACGGTCAGGGTTCTCCTATAAATACCCTTCAAACTTTCATCATTTGTAACGTTCTAGTTTCCGACGCCGAGGTGCTGTCGAAGTGTCTCCAGCTTGTAAATTGTTCAGAGATTAATATATGAGACATTTAATAGTGAATCCAAGCTAAACTAAGACCGAATCAATGAATTCCGCCTCTGATTCTGTCTGAGCACTCTTCTGATCGACTCGTTAGGTCGTTTCACGATCCTACAGATCTAAGTGCTTACCACTAGCACAAGGCGAGGGGAGTTCAAGAGGGTAAAAGTGGTGGATAAAAGAAAACGAGAGAGGTCCTTCAACTTCCGAGAACACCAAGCTTCATTGAACGCCTTGTAGCACCTAGAAGTACACTTGGATTGCTTGAAGTTGAAACGAAAATGGTGGATGGACAAGAGGGGTGTTCGGCCGAGCTTCTATGGAGGAGAGGGAGAGAGAGTGAGCTTGGTGATGATGAAGATTATTAGTTGGTTTGTTTTTATAATCAAGTTCCTTTGCCCTTTGGTTAAAGTGTCAACATAAGTACCAACATAATCTTCATAGTTCCAAGAAGGAGATTTAGGAAGGATATGATATCTAGATGATTTTGGGTGTGGGGGTCCCCTTAGGGGACGGTTACAATTGGGGGGGGGGGTATAGGTGAAGCTTCCAACCATAAGTTAGGTTATAGTTCCAATCTAAGTGTATCGTTAGATGTTTAGGTTATGAGATAATTTAGGGGTGTTAAGGTGTTTGGGGGCCATAACTAATTCAGAACAATAAAAACAATGCTTCTAGCATTATTCTAGTGTTTCGGGTAATGTCCGGGTGTTCGGTTGGATACCGTTCCGTTAAGGTGCTTAATTAATCCGTAAAGTGTCCTACATATATATTTTTGTAGCGTTTTTAATTTTCAACACTCAGGAAAGCATACCAGACTATTTAGTAACTTTTCTGTATACTACTAGTATGTTAACAAGCACATGTTAGTATAACACAGTAATCAGAGAGCAGTTAAGTAATTCCACACAGTCGTCAAGCACTTTAATTATCATTAATAAATTGTACGGATACACAGAATTACGAGGGTTGTCACATTCTCCCCCTGTTAAGAAAATTTCATCCCGAAATTTAACTCGTGGTTACTGAGGAAGCTAGTTATGTTGCGTCGATATCCATTTTCACTTGTTGTCGCTAGGAGCATCAGGAGTAGTTGTGGCACTGATACGTTTGGGCAGTCTGTTCTGTTCAACTGCTTGATCGGTGAGACGATGGGCCAACTTAATGATTTGCTAAATGGTACCCAGGTTAGCTGAAGTCACATGACTCTGAATCTCTGGTACAAGACCCTTGAGGTACAGCTCAATTCGTTTGATGGAAGGGTCCACCATAGTAGGGCACAAGATGGCCAGCTCGTTTGACCTCTTAGTATGCGCCTCAATCTCAGACCCCGTCATTTTCAGATTGAAAAATTCCACCTCTAGCTTGTGGATGTCATCCCGACTACAGTACTCCTCTTTGATCAGTTCTTTGAAACCATTCCAGGGGGTGGCATTAGCAACTGCCAGCCCTAGTAGTTGAACCTGTGCTTTCCACCAGGTTAACGCAGCACCTTCAAGTGTTTCGGTAGCATATTTCACCCTACGGTCTTCAAGGCACTCACACATCTCAAAGACAGAGTCAAGCTTCTCAAACCAGTGAAGAAGGCCTACCACTCCTTCTGTGCCGCTGAAGGTACTGGGCCGGCAATCCATGAAGGTTTTTAATGTGCACACAGGAGGTTGAGCATGTTGACCTGTTGCGCGAGAATAAAAGACAAGGTTAAGCACGAGGGTTGGTTTACGAAGGTAGGATCTAAACGTCCTAAGATAGGTTGATATGGCAGGTTATACCTCCTGCTGGATTTGCTGCGAGTGCCTCAGCAACTCGTTCATTGATCAAAGCCGTCAACTGGGCTTGAGTGAGGTTGATACGTCCTCCGCGTCCGCTCATGATCTTCACAATGAAGCAACGTAAGTGAGAAAAGTGTCGCGAAAGTGCGTAAGTGTGGGACGACAGGAGAGAGTAAGCACACAAGGTCCAAATAGCAATTATCACGTTACCTAATGCACAGTGTGAACTATCTAACCGACAATATAACATAAATCATACCACCTATTGTGTCGAGTCTTGCACGTGGAGCGAAGCGTCATTGTGGATCGTTGAGCACTGTACAGGTTATAGTCTGGTTTTATCAAAAAGCATTTCCCCTTTTTAAAACCTAGTTCACTATAACCAATGGCTCTGATACCAATCTGTCACACCCCCAAAATCCACCATGCGGGGTATCACCGCTTGGAGGCGTGACATGACCAGGATCGAGCCACCAATCATATTGAACAACACAATTAAGTAAATAAAACCAACCACAATACGTTTGGTGACCATAGGACAGTAACAAGTTTTAAGTTAACAGCGGAAGCATAAAATGTAAGTTCAAAACATAAGTTCATAGTTCATAAGTTTTAAGACCCAAAACATAAGTTCTATAAGTTTATAAAGTTTAATTATTAAGCATGGGACATAACAGTCCGCATCCCACAACAAGCTCCTCCTCGTGCAAGCTCCATAAGCGTCTAGCGACCTGTAAGGCATGTAACAACGAGTCAACAACAAAGTTGAGTGAGTTCACGTTTGGTTGTTTAGTTTTAAGTTGTTTCTGAAAAACGTGGTTTGACTTTCGTAGGCTTATTTGCCGTGGGGGTTACCCCGTAGTTGAAAGTATGTTTAACCAGTTCCTTTTCATTACCCAAACCATATCCATAATAAGTGGGGGCTTCCCCATGTAAACTACTAGACAGTATGATATCGACTACTACGAACAATAGTTGTGCCCTACGTCAATGTTCTATCATCACTGACAGTTTGCCATAGTCCATTAGTACACGCCCGTTCGAACGACACGGTGTGAGGTTTGTTAAACCTAATAGCGCTATTAACTAATGACCCGCTCGCCATCGGCTTCGGCGATTAAGTCGATATATAATGAGGGACTTAATGATAGAGTTTTGTCTAGTAAGTTTTAAGGGTGTTGTCCTACCCAAGGAGGACGAACGTACGTATTCTACCCAAGGAGAATATGCAGAATTTATTATTAGCATCCTACCTATGGAGGATGGCCATACATATCCTACCCAAGGAGGATATGTAGATCCCGTTTTAATTTCTTTAACCCATTCCCAACCACCGGGAATCCCATGCCTTAGAAAGTGTGTGAACTCACCTCGGTTTGCTCGGTTAGATTTTCAAATATAGCTAACAGTCAAGGTCGGTCAATCACGTCCTAATATGATTACCAGTTAGTCATTTAGTGGTTTCAAATAGAGCACAAAGTTCCTACACGTATCTACTACATAACATGCATTCACTTTAATAGTTCACGCTCATATAAACATTCCACCTATTGCTACTCAAGAACAAGCATACGATATTGCACATAACACTTTTATTGACATATAACATGTTAGATCATTCACAGATAACATATCCTACATTTAGACACGCAAATTACTACTTATGTCATTTCAACTTAAATATCCAAAACTGGGTTGTTTTCGAGCATTTTAATAAAATAGTTAACTTATTCCAAAAATTCCCAAATTTTTACAGAATATCTTAAACGATCCGAATATTATTGTGTAAAAATATCGGGGTTCAGTTCATTACCAATATTTTATAAAAATTCATTTTCCGGACTGAACTCAGATTTATCTTTTTCTGACTGCAGTCCACGGAATAATTTATTTAAAATTCATCGAGAGTCCGATTTATGAAATTCCAGTGAGAGAATTACAAATACATCGGTGGTCATCTACAGTACAAATTTCATGATCTAACTCTATACAAAACTCAAGTTATGATAGAAACCAGAACGCATATTTTCAGCAGTAAAAATGCAGCTCTAGCTGCTGTTACAAAATGACACTTTAAAAATAGTAAACGGAGTCCAAAAATTATGATTCCAGTGCCATTAGAACCATATTTCATAATACATAACTCTAGACTTTAGAAAATACATTTTTCGTTAAGTTACAGTCCTGTTACAGCCAACTGAAGCTGGCTGTAATCACCAAACAGCCTACTGTTTTAGCTTTTAACTTTCTAACTTGTGTTCGATTGATTCCGTTAACATGTTTAGTGATCACAACAACATCAACCATCAATATTAACCAGCAAATCATCAGGAAATCAACAAGAATCATAACAACATCATATTAACATCACTTCATCACTAGACTAGTTTATGTTCAAGACTTGTTTAAGGTTCTTTAGAGTTTCATATCTTTTTGATCTTTAAACATCATTAACCACTCAGACAACAAGTAAAAAAGCAAAGATCTAAGTGCTTACCACTAGCACAAGGCGAGGGGAGTTCAAGAGGGTAAAAGTGGTGGATAAAAGAAAACGAGAGAGGTCCTTCAACTTCCGAGAACACCAAGCTTCATTGAACGCCTTGTAGCACCTAGAAGTACACTTGGATTGCTTGAAGTTGAAACGAAAATGGTGGATGGACAAGAGGGGTGTTCGGCCGAGCTTCTATGGAGGAGAGGGAGAGAGAGTGAGCTTGGTGATGATGAAGATTATTAGTTGGTTTGTTTTTATAATCAAGTTCCTTTGCCCTTTGGTTAAAGTGTCAACATAAGTACCAACATAATCTTCATAGTTCCGAGAAGGAGATTTAGGAAGGATATGATATCTAGATGATTTTGGGTGTGGGGTCCCCTTAGGGGACGGTTACAATTGGGGGGGGGGGGTATAGGTGAAGCTTCCAACCATAAGTTAGGTTATAGTTCCAATCTAAGTGTATCGTTAGATGTTTAGGTTATGAGATAATTTAGGGGTGTTAAGGTGTTTGGGGACCATAACTAATTCAGAACAATAAAAACAATGCTTCTAGCATTATTCTAGTGTTTCGGGTAATGTCCGGGTGTTCGGTTGGATACCGTTCCGTTAAGGTGCTTAAATAATCCGTAAAGTGTCCTACATATATATTTTTGTAACGTTTTTAATTTTCAATACTCAGGAAAACATACCGGACTATTTAGTAACTTTTCTGTATACTACTAGTATGTTAACAAGCACATGTAAGTATAACACAGTAATCAGAGAGCAGTTAAGTAATTCCACACAGTCGTCAAGCACTTTAATTATCATTAATAAATTGTACGGATACACGGAACTACGAGGGTTGTCACAATGGTCACGCTAAGATTTGCAGAAGTTTCATAATTTTCTTATTTGGTTCTTTTCTCACGACGCTATCGGTTGTAAATTTGTAAAAACATAACCTTTTTAGAACTTGTTATTCCCAAATTAAACCAAGACAAGTAAAAAAATGAAAATTTTTGAAAAAAAAAAATTAGGGTGATTAGCGGTTCCAATAGAGTTTTGTGTAAGGCTTGTTATTAGGACTTGCAAGATTCAAGGTTTTAGCACCCCCCCCCCCCCCACTTAAATTACACATTGTCATCGATGTGTCCAAAAAATAAGTTTTTAGGTTGATTGAATGTGAAAAAAGGTGTTGAAAAACAAATTTTTATGTTACTGGGCGTCTGGCCACGGCCCCATGTTGGTCCGGGCACGGCCCCGTGGTCAGATCGCCAGTAACAAAAGTTAACAGAAGGCTGGCCATGGGGAGTGTTCAGCGAGCACAGCCCCATGGCCAGTTACCTGATCTGCGCATATTTCTACAGAGCCTGGGCACGGAGCGTGTTGGGGTGAGCTCGGCCCCGTGCTGAACTTGCTTTAATGCTGAAAAAGTTGCCGGGAGGCTCTGTTTTCGTGCATGGGGTGTGGTTTTAATGTTCCCTTGGTAACCTCCACCTTTCATTGTTTATTAAACCATTATAACATCATCCAAACACCATATGATAATTTAAACCATCATTCATTTAAGAAGTGCGGAGTACATGGTTCCTAAAAATTTAAGATAAAAGTCCTAGAAATGAAAAGCTACAAAGGTCCTAAGATAGATAGGTTATAAAATGCTGGAAACCTAATCCATTATGGAGTTCTACCCTAGATAAAAACTCGGAAATGACTTTTCGGTGCTAAGGGCTTTTTAGAACTCGAAACCGGAGGATGTCCCTCAAATTTCATTGAGCCATTCTTCTATTTCCCTAGGGAGAAAGAAGGCGGGCTCATTCTCCACAATGTCTTGTGGGGGAGGCGCAACGGCTACCGGAACCCTGTGTAGTATGTCAAGAGGAGGTTCCGAAGGTATGACATTCCACCCGGATGGAATAATGACTTCCGGCATGACATTCCATCCTCCTTGCGTGACGATTGGCACCATAGGAGGTGAAGCAAGAATATTCAACCTTTGGTGCAAAAGGTTGACTTCTTGGAGGCAACCCTCTAATCCCACTGACAAGTGGTTAATACGGTCAATTAAGGCTTCTTCAACTGACGTCATCTCATCAATGGCTTCTCGCAAGGCGTACACATAGTTGACCAAGGAGTCTTCCACCGATGTTCTTCTCCCCCTTTGATTGTTTCTTGAGTGAGCTGAAGATGTTCCGCTATTCTGGCTCGACATTCTAAGAAAACAAGTCGAAAAGTTCAAAATAATGAAACTGTAACTCCGGACACGGCCCCTTGCCCGCTGGGCACGACCCTGTGGTCACCATTCTGCAGATTTTTGAATGAAGGAATCTTATTTTTTTAAATTATTTTTCTGAATTTTGAGACATTTCTGATCATAAATAACTTAAAACAATGTTGTAAAACTTATTTTTAATAAGATTCCTTGGTTAAAAACCTAGCAAATATCACAATAAAGCTTGAAGCCATGGAAGTTTCAAGCTTTAATGGAGGTGGAGGAGTTTTGGAGAAGAAGGTAAGAGACAAAAGTGGCAAAGATGAGATGATGGTGGAGAACCTTCTTTGGAATATACCTTTTAAGGTATGTGTGAAGATCCCAGCAAATCTTGGTCTTTGGAATGGGTCCATATGTGCAGGAATCATGATGACTTTATAGAAAACGACAGCATGTTGACCACGGCCCCGTGGTCAGACAAGACTATGACACATTTTGTTCGTATTCTGAACATGGGGCGTGTTGGCCTGGGCACGACCCCATGGTCATTTTTGAGGTGGTCACGGGGCGTGTTTACCTAGACACGGCCCCGTGGCTAGAGTGTTTTATGAAGTTTTGTCCCATTTTATTGATTTTATTTGGATCGGGCGGTTCCTTACTGGAGGGAACAACACTGAAGTGCCTAAGGTACCTTAATTGCTCTTGATTTAAACAAGAACGCAAGAGGTTATCGGAAAGGGTAAAACCAAAACTAAATACTGGTGGGCGAAACCAACCTTTATTCCCCTTATCCGGGCTCTCGTTAAAGAAGGTGTATGTCGAATCGCTCAGGTCTCTGAGTGCATCGGTGGAGACCGATGGAGAGTCCTTCATGGCACAAACGACATAGGGACGACTATCGCTCAAGTCCTCACAAGAGTTTGAGGTGCTTTCGGTATCGTCGATGTTGGTAGAATCTGAATGTGACCCTAATAATTCTCCTTGATTGTTGTCTTGTGATGAATAACTTGTTTTCATCTCAAGCTCTTTTAATTTTAGGAGAATTATTTCTTCGAGCTGACATAATTCTTCGGAAGTTATGTCATCTGAAAGAGATGGTTGAGGGCATTCGGAGGAGAGATAATGATCGTTTTTACTTTCGCCCATCTTAAGGTTACAGGAAAACGAAGGGTCTAAATAGTGGGGAATGTAATTTAGAAAGTAACATTCTAAATCTTTATGGATTCCACCACATATTTGACACCACTCACCGTAAGAGGAGCGAAAGTAAAAATAATCAATATCACTCATGTTTTTGTCAGAAATTACCAACCGTCGGGATCTTACAGTTCTGTTTTCAGCAACTGAAGATCAGACACGGGGGCGTGTTCAGTGGGCACGGCCCCGTGGTTAGCTACTGTCTGACTTAAAACAGGATTGCCAGTAACAAAGATTGGACACAGGGGCGTGTTCAGTGGGCACGGCCCCGTGCTGAAGTCTGCAGAAACTAAAAAAATTAATAAAAATCCTAAAAAAATAAGTAAAAATAATTAGGCCTTTGATTCCAAACTTTCTCAAAATCCTTGTATCCCCGGTAACGGCGCCAAAAACTTGGTGTGCGTTAGGTGTGATATGATTTTATTAATATTTTAAGCCCATTTTACGCATTAGTCATGTTTTAAATTTATAAAACACGATATTCTACTAACACTAAACACACACATGGGCAAGTGCACCCATCGTGAGCGTAGTATAGCGTTGGTAAGATACCGAGGTCGTCCAAGGACACAAGAGATTTTAGTACCGGTTTATTCTCAACATCTAATCAATCTAAATTTTTGGGAAAGATTTAAAACATGAAAATAAAAACTAAAAATGCAGAAATAAAAATAAAATAAAAAACAGATAGACAAGATGAATCACTTGGATCCGATTCGCCTTTAATGTATCCTTTGACGATTTTCGCACCTTTGGACTTTTTAAGAGATTATCTTAGTTATAGTAGTAGGCCCCTCTTTTGAGGTGACGTTACCCTCAACCCAGTGGTTTGAGTCAGCAAGGATACAATCCCAAAGGGTCGGAATATTGAAAGATATTTAACTAAGTTATTAATGCGAAAAGTGGTAGGCCCCTCTTTTGAAGGTGACGTTACCCTCGGCTAAGTGGTTTGAGTCAGCAGGGATACAATCCCAAGTAGCCGGTTTAATGTATTAATAGTAGTTTACATATGAGGGGTTCAAGTTATTCGCACCCCCGCCATCCAATACCAGTGGGTATTGAAGGTGGTCCTAGTAAGCTTGAACCAGGTCCTTGCAGGATCTATACATTGAACAAGGCAAGAACCTTACTAAACCATTCCCTTAACCCCCGACCAGGTAGCCAACATGCCTCTATATAGACCGTAGAGACATGAATGATGCAATCTTTTACTTTATATAGACAGTAAAGTAACGCCAAGACACCACAGACAAATGATAAAGAAAATTCACCTTCAACATAAGAAACTAGTTATTAAAGTCATTAATACAAAACCAAATAAAAAGTGTCGAAATATTAAAAATCAAAAGTAATACATAAAGACTTGTCTTCACCAAGTGATGTTAGAGGCTTAACCAAACATAGCCTTTGATTGGCAAGAACCCTTAGGTTCAATCTTGGATTCCGAGACTACTACACACACTCTAAAGGTGGATGATGGATGATGGTGGTGGGTGTTGGTGTTGTAGTGGTGGTGGAGTGGTGGCAAAGTGGGAGAGTAGTGGTTTGCCAAAGGATGCCTCTGAAGTGAGCCAAGCACCCCTATTTATAGAATGCACAGAGCTCTGGCCACGGCCTCGTGCCTAGCGGGCATGCCCCTTGGCCAACCTTTTCTCTTCCTTCATTAAATGCGTGTGTCAGCAGAGGGTTCCACACGGCCCGTGTCCAGTGGGCACGGCCCCATGGTCAGAAGCGTATCTGTACTATCAAGATTTTGCAAGATTCTGCATATCTAAGCGTTGACCATGCCCCGTGCTGAGCTGGGCACGCCCCCGTGTTGGGCGTAGAAGCTTCCACAGGTTTGTCTTTTCTGCAAGCATCTGACCACGCCCCCGTGTTCGGCTGGGCACGGCCCCGTGGTCAGTCTTCTGTTTCTTTTGTTTTTGCTTTGGGGATGCTGCCGAGGGGTCGGGCATGTCACGTTTCTTCCTTTTCTTTGTATTTATGTTGGTTTTAGTTGTACATTTGTTTCTTTTGTTCGTTTAAGCTCATTTGGTCCTGTAAATTTAAAAGGAAGACAAAAACACACTTTTTCCAACATTAGTACTAAAAAAAGGTTAGTTTTATGCCTCATTTGATGTAATTTATATGTTACATTTTGCACACATCAGTAATCAAACTCGATCAACCAAAAATTTCATTGCCCGTCAACTCCCTAACATATTAACGTCAGAATTTGTGTGAAGGTTTTTTCTTTGTGACAGTTGTTGTTACTTGGAGAAGGGTCAGAAAAGGGTTTAAGGGTTCCTGGAGAAGAAGGAGGACTGAAAGGTGCAAATGGAGTCTTTTAGAGGGATCATATTTGTTATAAAGGTTTCTAAAATTCAAAATTACTATAATGTCCTTCGTTTTCTAGGTAAAAGGACAAAAATGCCCAACAGTTGACTAACAGAAGTTTGCCCCAGGCCCTTAATTGAATCAAATTGAATACGTCAGAGACGGAAGTGTTGATTTTTTGAAAATATGGACTGAACCTGCGAGCAAGTGTTAACCTCAGGGACTGAAACTATACTTTACTCAATATATTATTATTATTTACTATAGATATAGATAAACAGCTCAATTGTTTTTCTATACTTAGGCTGAAGGGTATGGGGGCGTGGGCTAGGTCAGGATTTGCCACATAAGACCATTATTCATGCGCTACACCACCCCTCATTAAGTCACGACGCATGGATTAAACCACGACCCTCCCATTTGATGATTTTGAGACAAAAATAAATTAAACAAATAAAGGGGATAGTGGTTTAGATCATAACCACACCCTTAGGGTAGTGGTTTTGGATGGTGGATTAGAGGTGGGTGACATGACGCTGATGTGGAGGGTCATGACAACACCCTTAGGTTATGGGGTGTGGGAATGGTGGTTTGGGTCATAGATTACCACATGGGACATGATTTGCATGGTACCCCCCCCCCTCTCACTCCATGTGTGGTGAGCATGGATATTTCCATGCCAACCACGAGTCTCCTAGAATTAGATGGGGGAATTTGATTGGTGGTGGAGGATGGTGGGGGTCATTGATCACGCCATATAGGGTAATGGGTGAGAATGATGGATATGGGTGGAGTAACGTGGATCTGACATAGAGGGTGGCAATGATAATTAGGAACATCACCACACCATATAGCCGTATATATAATCCAGGCCATTATTTTAGAGCCTCGGGGGCACTACAAGATGCTATGATGTTTTAAAGATAGAAAGCTTTATCTCATCTATTTAAATGGTGTTTGACATGAGAAATCACCAAATACATGCAAAAGAAATTGTTTCAAATAAACAATGATTAATGACTACACACTCTAATCTACTCAATTTCACAAGAACAACCAAGATTGCCATCTTGACAGGATTTTCTCATTTATATACCAACACCAATGCTTTTAAACCGTGACTTCCAAAAACGGATAATCGGTATACCCAAGAATCGGATCAGGTGTGTAATATGTTTCCCAGTTATAGTCGTTAAGAGGAGCATTAAGCTGAAATCTTTTTGGAAAATCAGGATTAGCCAAAAATGAACGACCATAAGCAACTAGATCGGTTTCGTTTTTTGCCACAGCATTATTACCATCTTCCATATCATACCCGCCCGCCGAAATAAAAGTCCCTTTAAATGCTTTCCTCATAGGTACAAGAGTATAAGGGGACTCAACCTTTTCACCTACCTTTTTCGTCATTGATCCCACCATATGACAGTAAAGAATCTTATACTTATTCAAGGATTCAGCCAAGTAAAGACCTAAAGCATTTGGATTTGAGTCAGCCGACGCATTGAATTCTATAAATGGTGATAGTCGTATGCCAACTTTATCTGCTCCGATCTCTTTCATGATAGCATCTACTACTTCTAGAGCAAATCTGCAACGGTTCTCTAGTGAACCACCATATTTGTCTGTTATGTCATTTACTCCATCTTTCAGAAACTGTTCGATTAGATAGCCATGGGCCCCATGAATCTCAACTCCATCAAAACCTATAAGTTAACAAATTGATCGATTAGATAGCAAAGGATATTTATACAACAATCAAGTACTTATGAAAAAGTAACTGTTACCAGCTTCAATTGCATTTCTTGCAGCAACTCTAAAATCATCAACTACCAGTGGAATCTCTTGTGTTGTTAGCTTCCTTGGAGGTGTAAATCTTGGAACATCAATGCCATTGGCTTCGACTGAATTCATTATTCCTTTTTCTGTAGAAGATATTGGGGCTTGCCCGTTTGGCTGATAACCTGATACAAAAACACATATTAGAAATAATCATTAATTTTTTTTTTGTAAGTATGTAAACAAAACACACAGATGTAATGTGACTTGCACATAAGGGTAAGTTAGTAATTTTACTACACAAATAGTCCTTAGAAGAGTACAAAGACGAATTTGCCCTTATGTGCAAAGCATATGAATGGATTTAACTAAAAATTTTAACTAGGTTAGAGTCAAAGGACCAAAGATGTAATGAGTTTGTCAAATAAAGGACTGTAAATATAATTAATGAAATTAAAGGCTATCCATTGCAATTCAATAAAACATAAAGGACGAAAAGTGTAATTTACCCTTACAATTATGTCAACAACAGATAAAAAGCACCCCTTCTTCTCCCTCTACAATTCTCCCACTTTTCATCACAATTTCATCTTAATTTCTTCCTAAACACAACCCTAATTATCAACCCAATTCTGGGTTAGGGTTCTGTTCCTCAATTTCATCTTAAACCCATTTCAATCCCTCCAATTTTCCTTAATTTCGCCCAAATTCGTTAACTTTATTCACCAAAATGGTGAACAGAGGGACCAGATCGGAGAAGGTTCGAAAATTTTTCAATCAATTTGATTTCAACAGAGACGGGGGTCTCAATAGGGATTAAATGTCAGCCCTAGTTGTCATTGTAAATCCTAGGGTCAAATTCAGCGACGAACAAATCACCGCTATTCTCGTAGAGGTTTTCCGTACATACGGCGGCTTATAGACGACGACAAGGGTCTTACGTACGGCGGTTTGTTGCGCATGTACGATGACGGAGCTGGTGACGTGGACCGTGATTTTGAAGCGTTAGGGATTGAGTTAAAACCTGAGGATGATATTGAAGCTCCTTTTTTGTTAGCATTAGAAAGTGTGTGCCCAGTGGCTGGAGTGATAGTGATGAAGCGTTTAAGTTTTAGGGCTTTTTAGAGAGATAGAGAGGGGGCTTTTTGGAGAAAAAGGACTAGAGTGAGAGTTATGGTGGTTTATGTCTATGTGTTTTGTTTACAAATATAAGTATAAATTACATTTTTCGTCATTTATACCAGTAAAATTACTAACTTACCCTCATGTGCAAGTCACATGACTGGTTTTAATTAAATTTTTTAACTAGGTTAGAGTCAAAGGACCAAAGATGCAATGAGTTTGTCAAATAAAGAACTGTGACTGTAATTATTGAAGTTAAATGTTATCCATTGCAATCTGATACAAACATAAAGGACGAAAAGTGTAATTTACCCTTAAAAATAAAATTAGACGTTTTGTGAGGGGCCTCTACCATCCATACCGAAATTTGAATGAAAACAAACGAACACCCCAAAGGACGTCTCCTCCGATGGTTTGTGTCGAATGTGCTCTAAATCCATAAATAAAAATTGACACATGAACAAAGGGTATACCAGTATTTGACGCCCTCCCCACATGCCAAATTTGACAGAAAAATATTCCTCCTTTCGCATGAACAGCATCCACAATAGGTTTCCAAGCCTCTACTTGTTCTTTGGTCCATATACCTGGAGTCTCTCGATACCTTAACAATTACAACCACATACAATCCGATATTATATTATATTATATTATATTATATAAATTTGTAACATTTGTTGGCTTTATAGGTTGTACTTTGTGCTTCACTGGTGTGTTGTGCATTAGAGTGTTGTATGCTAATGGTACAAGTCCTACAGCAACTCATAGTCATGTATTGTACCACATGTTAAAGGACATGATACATCCTCTTGATGCAGCTTTTCTTGGTTATTTGACACGTTTTCTCCACGTGTTCCTGACTTCTTCTTCTGTTAACAAGTTGATTGATGTTTTTTTAAGTTTTGTATTGTCATAGGTTTTACATGGTTAATGTTTGATGTCATTTAACCTTCACCACAACAACGCGGGGGCTTCCATCTAGCATTTTTTACGTTTTGTCTTAATTTGTAAGTTGTCGGCCGTAACACAGCGGGAGTTCCATCTAGTTTACATTATTTTGAAGTTACATATATATATATCCACCATGATAGATATCTAACGAACAATCATCAATTTATAACTATCCCCGTGATATTTATGGTTTACTAGGTGTTTTTTATGGTTTACTGTATTTATGGTCTCTAGGGGTTTTCTCTACGGTATTGGTATTTATGGTTTACTTAATACTAATATTTTATTTACACTTAAACCAAACTTTGTATTAATATTTTATTTATTTTTATTATTAAAAAATTATTATATCGATTTTATTATATTATTTGTAAATAAACTGTATATAACTTTCAATATTACTTTATATATAAAATTAGATTTATTACGGGTTTTTAAATATAATTTATATTTTATCACTCAAATAGCTGCTTATTTGCTTCTTGAATAACATGCTTGACCACTATATCTTATTTTCAATAATCATCTCCGCAATCATCATATCTATCACGTACCAAGTATATCCATTAATTTTTTAAATATAATTTTTCTTATTATATGGTATATAAAATCATATTTATTCAGCTCGTGTAATATATATGGTTTTAAAGATATAACTTTTTTTATTATTTATATAATTATATTTATTCAACCCGTAAAATACATGTGTTTCTTATAGATATAACTTTTTATTAATTAATATATAAAAATACATTTATTCAACCGTGCAATAAAAGAGGTTTTTAAAAATATTTTTTTATTGTTTAGTATATAAAATTCATTTATTCAATCCGTATAAGGGTTGTAACCTAGCAAACTATAAATTAATTAAATTTGGAAAATATTTTACCATTAATCTGTTAGTGATCCAAATTTGAAGTTAAAAAAATGTAAAAAGATAAATATATAGAAAATTATGTACATTTATTAGTTACTAAATTATGAAATTCATTGGATACAGCTGTCTATTCTTGAATCATCAAACAAGTAAAAGTACAACAACAACCAACAACAACCATACCCAGTAAATCCCACAAATAGCAAAGCTACTTATAGGGTCTGGGGAGGGTGGGATGTAGGCAGACCTTGCCTCTATCCATAGGGATAGAGAGGCTGCTTCCAAAGAGACCCTCGGCTCGAAAACGAACCACAAACCAACACACCAAGTCAAAGAATATACAAATAAGAAGTCCCCCATACCAAGAAATTGATCCGAGTTGACACAGTATAATATAAATCATGTATAATAGCATGCATACAACATCATTTGGGCATAAACACAAGAAGGCAATCACCGAAAAAGTCCCTTAAAGACTAGGAAAAACCTACCTCCTTAAGATACACCTAAGACCTTACTGTAGTATCTTCTAGAAGTCCTTAACCCTAATCCTATGCCTCCACGCAGTCCTATCTTGGACCATGTCCTCAGAAAGATGCAACTCTACTAAATCATGCCTAATCTGCTCATCCCATGTCATTTTGGGTCTGCCTCTTCCTCTCCTCCCCTCCACAGTAAGAGTTTCCACTACTCTAACTGGTGCCGTCGTTTCCCTCCGCTTCACATGCCCAAACCATCTCAATCTCCCCTCCTTAATCTTCTCCGATATACTAGCCACTCCTAATCTTTCCCTAAAAACCTCATTTCTTATCCGGTCTAACCTCGTTTGTCCACACATCCACCTCATCATCCTCATCTCTGCTACCTCCATCTTGCGCACTTGTGTCTTCTTGATAGCCCAACAGTCTGTTCCATAAAGCATAACGGGTCTGACTGCTACCCTGTAAAATTTCCCCTTTAATTTAGATGGGAACCTCCTATCGCACAATACCCCACTGGCTGCCCTCCATCTACACCAGCCAGCCTGTATGCGATGGGTTACATCGCTATCTATGTCACCATCTCTTTGTACAAACGACCCCAGATACTTAAACCTAGTTACCTGCGGGACCAATTGATCCTCAAACAAGTAAAAGTGAATATTAATATTAATGTAAAAATATGTATGATTGTATCAATGAAATATCTCTCTTTTCCATTCTATTAAGTCTGAACAAACTCCATTTCTTCTTTTTCTTCGTGATCTTAATTTTGATGATAAACCTTCCATCTTTCTTCTAGATTTACTTTAGCGAAATGAGATTTTAGGGCAAAATCTGAAGAAAGCCGATCGAATCGCCGGGCCGTGAAAACCACTTTACTATATTTTGGTGTTTTGTTTCTCTTATTTTGTTTCTTTATCTTGGTGTTTTTTTTATGTATCTAGCTTCTTGCAAGTTTTTATTTGTGGTACCTTAGTATCGTTTTCCGTTTAAAAAAAAACTTATCTTACCCTTGGGCCGTATCGGAAATACCGGTGGCTTCAGCAATAAGAAAGCCTCCTTCGGTTGTTCGTTGTGTATAATACAAGATCGCGTGTGGTTGAGGGACATTGCCAAAGGATCTGCACCTTGTTAATGGTGCCAAAACAACTCTGAATAAAGTTAAAGAAATCAGCAAATTAAAATTCAAAATCTCTGTTTGGCATTTTATCCGACAGTATTTATGAGCAAATCCTTATCAACATGGTTGCAAAAGTCGCTAGGCGCTTTCTAGTCGGTCAACCGGGGAGTTGAGAGTACTCGGTCTAGGCGGAGAGTACACAAGGAATACTCGGACATGTTAAACTATAAAAAATTACTTTTTGGAAATTAAATATATGTCAAATAACATAAATTTACTAATATCTATAACAAAATGTATGAAAATGATATTCATTCTTTAATATGATAGGCATAGAAATTAGTTTTTATTTTATTTTAAGTCAAACTCTGCCCGAGTTGACCTACTAGATCCGATTTTGGTCGGTGTTGACAACTTTTGATCGATTCTAAGTAATTAGGCGGAGTTGAAGAAAGTTGACTCGGCAGCCTACCTTGTAGCGGCTACTCAGGGAGTACTCGGCCTTGGAAACCGTATTTTACAACCATACTTATCAATGTACATATTACCTGTGAGAAAGCTCAAATTTCCCCATCTTGTAGGGTGTGAGAAGAGGTATTTTAGTTTGTTCCCCGTCGTTGAAGACCATTTCCATTTTAGAACCCCCCCCTGATCTTAATTCGAAGATAACTGAATGGTGTTGGACTTTTGAGATAAAAGGCAACAATGAAGTGGGTTCTTCTTATAGCCGTCTGGTCTTATAGCCGTCTGATTACTTAATTCTTTGCCAAAACTGCCAACAATGAAGTGTGTTGCATTTTAGCGGCCCAAAATAAGGAAAGGTGGAGCAGTGGTATTTTTATAATAATAGTTCGTAATGTGCAAGATCCAAAACTCCCAAAATTCTCCACTTGGCTCTCCATTAAAACCCAACAACCGTCCAAAGTCGGATAAAAATGTCTTTTTAATTCTTTGCCAACCGTCCAACTTTAATTATGATTCCATTAGTTGGCCCAATAAAAATTAGTTGCCATCATGACAATAATTATGATTCCATTAACCGGACCAATAAAAATTAGTTGTCAACCGAATCTTTTGAACTTTGTAATGTAGCATATGGAATTAATTTCAACTATTTCCCCATGTTTTGTGCTCTATTTTTAAACTTTTATCCTTTTGGATTTCAGCCCATCAAGTTTATTCCACACTCCTGGTTCTTTGTTTATTAAGCATTTAAGTTCGTTTATTTTTCCTTTTACACCGGGACATGTCAAGACACACAAGACACCATAATCTACACAACCCATGGTAAAATGACATAAAACGACTCAAATTACTATACAAACTATACATGAAAACAGATATAATTTGCATTACATCAATTATGAACATTGGATGTTTGTTGTGATTTTGAAATTTCATAAAATGGTACAATTTAAAGTTCTACTAGTAGGTTTATATTGGATAAATAGCAGCTGGTAAAAATGGATAGTAGCAAGCAAAATGGTAGAAAAAGTATCAAAAAGATAGCAAAATGGTGCTAAAAAGCATTAGTAAAATGGTGACAAAAAACCGCTAGCAAAATGGTGAATAAAAAAGCGGTGGCAAGATGGTAGCAAAAAATAAAACGGTTGCAAATAGGTGGCACGTGTGTTTTACTTACCGGGTTTTTTGTGGCAAAACGGTGACAAAAAGGCAATTGCACCATTTTGCGACCGAAAATAAGGTAGCAAAAAACTCTATCTTCTAGTAGTATAGGACATATGAAACATACAGGAATAAATGAAAAAAAAAAGAGCGGCAAAACCATTTTACCAGAAGTTACTAATATTATATCTTTATGAATTATAAAAAAAACGTTTGCTTTTAAACTTTTCTAATTAGTCATTATTGCAATTTTTATTATTTAGTCATTATCACATTATTTTTTATCCAATGAGATAAGAGAGAAAAACAACTTTTAAAAAAAAAATCACTATTTTAGTATTTTTTTTTTTATCCAATGAGATAAGAGAGAAAAACAACTTTTTCAAAAAAAAAAATCACTATTTTAGTAATTACTTTTTTTTTACATGAGCACTATTTTAGTAAATATTTTCTATATCAACAATAGTTTGTATAAAAACTTGATTTCAAATATATAATCTCGATATTCGTATTTGTATGTCTCCAGGAAAACAACACAAGTTTGGTCCCACATCTGATTTCAAAAGAAGACACCCGATATTGAAAACCATTTTTGGACATGGTACAAAGTAGACTTTCTATATGGAAAGCGAAGACCTTATCGTTCGGGGGACAGGTCTCTTTGATAAAATATGTACTTAATTCGCTTCCAGTTTATTACTTCTCCCTATACAAAGCTCCTACAAAAGTGCTAGAAATGTTGGACCACATGAGACGTGTATTTTTTTTTATTTTTTTTTTTTGGGGGGGGGGGGGGGAGGGGGATCGAATGAAAAGGCCAAGACTAGCTGGGTCGCGTGGCAAAAGGTTATAGCCCCATTTAAGTACGGTGGGCTGGGTTTTGGGTCATTGAGGGAACTCTGCAATGTAGAAAAATGGTGGTGGCGCTTTAAATGAGAAGAATCATGTCTATGGAGGAGAGTAGGGTGGGCAGTACATCGTAACTCTCATGCATGGAATTTTATTCCAGCAAAGATGACATTGACTGGGCCTTGGAAGCAAATATCCAAGGTAGCTAATGATTTATCGCTATTTAGTGTGGATTTGTCCAGAAACATCAGAGGAGTGGTAAGGGATGGAAAGTGCATTTTATTTTGGATAGATTGTTGGTATGGAGATGTACCGATGGCGACCCAGTTCCCAAATCTTTTTGCCCTTGAAATAAATAAATTTTGCAAGGTGGCAGACTGGGTGAATGTTGGGGCAACAGGTGAGCAGTGGAGTTGGGAGTGGAAACGGTTCTAGTCGATGGGATTGAGACGACTGAACTGCAACAAATGGAGGCGCTATTAGGCCAGCCGGTTCTGAGCAATGGGAATGATCATTGGGCCTGGACACTCGACGAACCTGCGCCATTCAGTGTTAGTAGCATAAAATGGGCTTTATCGGAGGCGCGTTATGTTATACCGGACCAAATTAGTAGGTGGAATTCTTAGGTTCCAAAGAAAGTCAGTATAGTGGTGTGGCGAGCTGAACTTGATAGACTTCCGACAAGGTGTGCCCTATCCCGAAGACAAATAAATGTTCCAACTATCCTTTGCCCTACTTGTGGTGAGGTCCCGGAAACGATGGAACACGTTTTTGTGTCATGTGGTTTCACTCAGTCTATTTGGTCGATAATATCTCAATGGTGTAAATTACAGCTGACATACGCGTTCGGAGTTCATGACCTTTTGGATATTGATGTGCATACGGCTGGATCCTCCAAGTTTAGAAAGGCTTTACACGCGGTGGTCTTAACTACATTTTGGAGCATTTGGAAGTATCAGAACAATAAAGTTTTTGAGCAATCCCCATGCTCGGTACAGTCGGTTATTGGGGAAGTGAAGACGCTCAGCCATCTACGTGTTAAACATCACTCGAAACAATCTGGATTGGATTGGGAGATATGGAGTGGGTTTAATTTGTATAAGGTGGGATGGTAGGGGTGTGAAATATTCTATATGTATGTGGTGTGTTGTATGTTGTTTCTGAGTATTGGGCTAGTATTCTACTAGTCTTTTTTAATTTAATGAAATTCTTTGTTGGGCTTTCAAAAAAAAAAAAGACACCCGATGGGGCCCGCTTCATAAAAGTATATGTGATCAATTTTTTTTTGAACGACAAATTTGGATCACTGACGGATAACTGAAATTTTTATTGGATATAAATGCAAACACACCATGTTAGTTAAACTTTGAGTCAACTTTTAAGTTTTTAACCAGGGTATTTTAATACAAAATATTAGTGTTTTTCATAGTAGTATTAAGGGGGGAAATATTTACCATTCTAGTATTCATTGAAAACTATTTACCAAAATAGTGTTTTATTTAGTTTTTATTTACTTTTTTATTACTCATTTATTTATTAGAATAGAAAAAAAAGGCAGACTCCCTCCCAATGCACCTTTCATTAGGCTTGTTTATTTTGTTCTTTAATTATACACTAGTAGTAAGACCCGTGTGCAAACACATGTGGTTTTTAGAAAACCATGCATACCACATTTTATTAAATGACGAATGATTATACATTTTTTAAGTTTAATTAAAAATGGATTATAAAGCCATGGAAATAGCATGCGAAACCAAAATGATATGGTACCAAAACTTGTTATCTATTATAGACATCAGGCAACTATAAATATAGATCATCAGTTAATATATCACTTACATAAGTCTATTTCCATTATCCTATCCAAAAAAAGGAGTAGCCACCCATTGACAATGTAACATGTTTATAGACATAACTACATACAAAACATGTCTAAGAAGCTAAATTACTACCACCGAGGAACCAAATGTACAACCACAAAAAACTATCACATCAAGCATTGTTTATAAACCTCCAACCAAAGCAATATTCAAGAAGAGGGCTTTTTCTTTTTCACAATATGCACAACTTTTGTCATCTTCAGCAACTTAGTAGAGTTGTGAAACTCAAACGAAAGTTCATCACCAAAATCAATATTGCAAGATCTCAGATGAGCAGGCCATCCAACAAATTCGTACCTGAATCCAGTATCATGTTTTCAGATCTTGTCAACAACTCCTACACTTCACCTTTCAGGCTTTGAATCATGATAGGCTTGAGATTATTAGTACGCAGATCCAAGGCAGATGCTACATCTGATGGCAGACGCTAAAAAGTAGAAAATTAAATATTGAATTTTATAAAATATTGACATATAACTGAAACTGTTGAAATAACGAAACAAACTAAGGACTGCAAAAACTTACAAACCTGTGTTCAGCTTGTTTCGTGAAGTGTGTGACTGCCTTTGGAGTGGATGTTACTAAATCAAGCTTTTGAACTTTAGACAGTCTATGAACGGCTTCTTTACCCTGCACAATGGTCTTACCACGAAGATTGTGCATCTTTTCAACCTAAGTAAATTAATTTAGATTATAACAACTCTGAATTCTTGAAATTTTCTAAGTTTCTTTATCAACACAAACTATGTTCTCAAGTCAGCGTTGAAGTTTAAGACTCAATCATACAGAAGAATATCAACATATAGAGACAATAATAAAATGGGAAGGGTAAAACTAATAAACGCTTACATTAGATACAACACTTGGAGAGGCAGGAGTGTAATGAATAGAAAAATCTTTAGACTTAACTTGAGGATCGTTAACATCAACAACTATTTTTATAGAATGATCTTTGTTTTTGGACAAAAATCAAACAAAGGATAATGTAACCAAATCTGATTTTGTGAGGTAGTGTGCTTGTATGTTGAATAAATGAATGATCAAATGTGAAATGTTAAGAAAAATGAACACAATGATTTATACGAAGGAAAAGCCCTTGATCCTTATGAGATCTCTGGCATAAAAAACCTCGGATAGTGAAAACTATCACTATCAAATGTATTGAACAAAAATGTTTACAACTTTGGATGTTGATCAAGTATTGTACAATGTTTGCTAATGTGAGAGTGTATTCAAGAGCTAGTATTCGAGAGAGAGTGTGTGTTAGATGATAAAAATAATGTTCTTCCTATTAACACATGATAAACTCCTTTAAATGGAAATAACAACTAAGTCCAAAAATGTAGGGTGACCACGTCCAAGCTTGTTTCCGTTGAGCTAATTCAACATGTGCAGCATCTTCAACGAATATGGACCGAGATTCTTGCCATGACTTGGTCCACGTCGTCCATGACCTACATATTAACATGAGAAAATACAGAGAACAATTGTTAGTGAAGTTGTGAAAAAATAAGGATCCGTGATCCTCAGACTTCCTGCATCATTTATTAAGGCTCGGTGATCCAGGCTGGTCTAAGGATAAGTGATCCATAGATAATAAAAATTAACCCCTAACAATTGCCCAAAAATATGGCTGATTATCAAGGAAATTTAATTGGCCATATTTCTATTCAATGCGGACTAGCCGCTGAGAAATCAACTAGCCGTTACGATAAGAGTGACGTCACTGATGTGATCGCCATAGCATATCATTGCTAATATATAGGATTGAGATAAGATCAAGGATTTATTTAAAGATCAGAAGATCCTTTTATAATCTTCATTCCAGAGCACAATCAGGTATTCCCCTTCTTCTCCGAAATCCTTTTCTTTCTTCTTAATCCTTCATCTCCTTCAGCATCATCATGACTAAAATGGTCACTAGATCATTACCACACAAGGATCACGGTTCTGACAGCCAACCAAAAAGTCAAGAGTTGCTGAAGACTCCTTCTTCAGAGCTCTGTAGATTTACTGATCCTGAGATTAATCAATTTTTTACTCGTTTTCCACCGGAAACGGTATTCCGTCTTTTTGATTCTTCTATCAAAAGCGATTCAGTATCCTCTACCTGGGTTTGTTTTCCAGCAGCCCCATTCCAAATTGGTTACTCTTATCCTTTCCCTGAGTTTACTCAACGCTTCTTCACGTTGACTGGCCTGTCTTACAGTCAGGCTATGCAAATGTTGTAGAGGGTTCTGTATACTCTTGAGCAATCGTCAAGGATGAAGGATTAGACTTCAATCTTTCAGAGCTGGCTTGTCTTTATAACCTGGTTTCACATGGATCTCACAGATTCTTGTTTAAAGCTAAACCCCAGCAACCCCAGCAACCACTCCTACTTCTCAAAACCACTAAGAATGACACCAACTAGAGAAATCAATTCTTCTTTGTGAGGAGAGACACCATTCTTCTAGGGAATACTCTCCCTAAAAAGTGGGCTTTGAAGGGTAGGATATAGGATCCTTAGGATAGAACTGTAGGAACTTTAATTTTTTCTTCTTTATAAGGATAACTGATCCTGTCTTTTTTGTTTATGCAATGAGTAATTTACAAAAAGACTAGCGCTATATAACCGGCTTATAGCCTAGCGCTATCATCACATGTGATATATGTGTTCCTACAAATTATTTACAAAAATACATAAAATACTTTTTATTGTTGTTTTTATTGTTGTTGTTGTTGTGGTTGCGTCATATATTATAATTTAGCGAGCCGAAAATTTATTTGCCATCTTATTTTACTCTATTTTAGATTCTATTATTCAATTTTAAAATTTTAATTAAAAAATCAATAATATCTTATCACAAAAACCGTTTTATCATATTTTAGTCTTCTTTATTAACTATATTTATTTTACTTAACCCTTGTAATATACGGGGTTCTAACCTAGTATTATGTATTAGAATATATAGAAAAAAATTATCCATTAATTTTTTCAATTTTAAAAAGTTTGGAAATAAAAGAAAATAGTATAAATAACCAACTATAATTAAATAATTAATTATATATTTAGAAATTGTAGTCATCAATTATTTATGTTAAGATACTTTAGTTGCATGTTTTTTACTAGAGAAAAATGCCCGGATAGTCCCTGTGGTTTCGCTTTTTTTCACCTATAGTCCCCAACTTTCTAAAACTACCTGAATAGTCCCCAAGTTTTCATTTTTTGTTCCTGGATAGTCCCTGGGTCTAACTTCAGTTTGTTTTCTCTGTTAAGAGGGTGTGAAATGACAAAAATGCCCTTTCCTTAAAAGGCCAAACCATAGGGACTATCCGGGCATCTTCTTCATTTTTATTTATAAAACCCCACCACCACACTTCATCTTCAACCTCCACCCACCATCACCCTCCTCCACCCTCCACCATCGCCGGCTGCCGGTCATCCAGTGCCTCCGGCCGGCTGTCGGTCATCCTTTTACAGAGCCGACAGCCGTGCAAACCACCAACACCCAACACCACTTACAGCCACCACCGCCTTGAATTTGCAGCACATTTTCGTCTTGAAAAACATTTTTCCTATCGCTTTTGATCGGGTATTAGCCTGCGAATCACCTGATGGTTTCCTGTTTGGTGTTTCGCTTCCGAATCTTGTTTGCGATTGTCTCCCGTTATGATTCGAATTCGAAGAGGCGTCGGTTAATGACTCGCTGTTCCAGTTAACGTATTCATCCTCTGTTGCCCAAATTGCTTGATCACCCATATTATCAATTCCAGTTCTTGGTGCCCCTCCAGTAATTATTTGAACAACATTTCCACTTTCTTGACAGTAATCCATTTTTTATACAGACAAATCCCTAAAAAGCTAAAATCTTTCTTCAAAAAAACTAATTCCAAATAAATTTCAAGGCAAAACCCTAACAAATTTTCACTATTTTCAAGGGTATTAATCTTTTATTGAAAGTTACAGAATGATATCAAGATTCTGTACATACAATTGAAACTTCATCACCGTAATCGAAACTTCATCACCGTAATCGAAGATCCGAGTCCATCACTAGCGTAGAAATGAAATTTCTCTAAGTTGTGGTGTTCGTCACAGGAGATGGTGGTGACTGCCATAAGCGGTGGTGGTGTTTTGAGTTTAGAGAGAGGCATACGGTGGTGACAGGTTGCGGAGATGGTGGTGGTAGCGGTTTCGGTAGTGACAGGGTGCATTCGAAGATGGTGGTGTTTGTTGTTGGAGGTGGTGGTTGTAGTTGGAGGTTGGAGGTGGTGAAGACCTTAGGGTTTGCCATTTGAGGTTGTTGTTTTAGGATCCCACTGTGTGTCTGTTTGTTGGAAAGAAAAGGGTTTTAAAGAGGCACTTCGATCGCTGGATCAGAAGAACGAGGGGGAGAGGAGAAAAGGGGGTGTGCGGCGATGGTGGAGGGTGGAGGAGGGTGATGGTGGGTAGAGGTTGAAGATGAAGTGTGGTGGTGGGGTTTTATAAATAAAAATGAAGAAGATGCCCGGATAGTCCCTATGGTTTGGCCTTTTAAGGAAAGGGTATTTTTGTCATTTCACACCCTCTTAACAGAGAAAACAAACTGAAGTTAGACCCAGGGACTATCCGGGAACAAAAAATGAAAACTTGGGGACTATTCAGGTAGTTTTAGAAAGTTGAGGACTATAAGTGAAAAAATGCGCAACCACAGGGACTATCTGGACATTTTTCTCTTTTTACTATTAAACTTTTAAATTAGAGATAAAAGAAAAGAAATAAAAATAAATAAAAAATAAAAGAAAAGAGAAATAACAGAAAAGTCGAGATGCATTTTTCATAAAGAAATGATGGGTAATAGATCCCATAAAGTCAAATAACATTGTGTGAAAAATGGATTTATAGAGGGATATGTAAAAAGGAGGATAAGTTGCTATTACCTAATGGAATAATGTACAATATTCCCATATAACATGATGTCAATTTTGTAGAGTTTAATCTATCGATACCCTTTGTA
Organism: Helianthus tuberosus; assembly: GCA_030545235.1. NCBI lineage: Eukaryota > Viridiplantae > Streptophyta > Magnoliopsida > Asterales > Asteraceae > Helianthus > Helianthus tuberosus. Next base: position 58,460,219 of record CM060406.1, read on the forward strand.
GAGTTTAATCTATCGATAAATATATATAACAATTTGTCGCTAGGTGAATACTAAGTATAATAACATTTTGTTAAATTCGTTTCTTTAAGAGCATTCACATCCATTCCATCAAATTCTATGTATGGGGTTTTTATAATATAAAGAGTATAAAAAGTGGTTGTGAGTGGAGAAGAGAGAAAATATTACTGTTCATCTGTATATTTGGAGAGACACTGTTCACCCCCTATAATTTTTTAATATGTTTTGAAGGTGACTGTGAGTGGAGGAGAAAGAAAAGGTATTAATAAATGTATAAAAATATTATTTAATTAAAAAGAGAGAGAGAAAATATAGTGTTTTTTTATTGTAATTTAGGGTGAAAATATGATGGAATAGATGTGAATGCTATAAGTCATGTAATTTTCTGTGTGATTGAATTATCAAATTGCAGACCCTCTTAATTGATTAGACCATTTTCAGTGGTCGCTTTGGGGAGAAGGTTTTATTCATTAGGACTTTATCAGGACTTTATCCTAAGTAATAGCTAGTATCAGGACTTTATCAGTATCGTAATGAATATAACTTCGTAATGAATATAACTGATAGTTTACAATATTGGTACTATGTCTTTCCAACCGTAAAACATAGGTTCTGGTATCAGTACTATTGGAACCAGCCAATAATAATTTTTTATGATTTTCGATCGATGTAAAACGTGTGTTGATATCCTTAAAAGCATATAACGACTTTATGTTTTGGGTGTTAACTTTCGGTTATCATAATGTATGTCCATACAGTACTAATAACGTAATGAACTGGACTGACAGTGACTGAATTTTCACCACTAACAAGTATAGAAATTCAAGTAGTTTATATGATTTCATAAATGCAATTATTTCATGACCAACTTTTTTGTGTTTTTATTCCGGCCAACTTTGCTTGACCAACTTTTTTGTTATATACAGAAAAGTCAAGTTGCATTTTTCATAAAGAAACGATGGGTAATGGATACCGTAAGGTCAAATAAGAGGAAGGCTCTCACTATTCTCACACACTTAAAATCTTATTTTTATACTCTTAAATGTATACGGCCCATATATAGTTATACGGGCCGTATAACTGATTGTTGCACAAAACAAATGTCAGAGAATGTTTTTTTTGTCTACATATATACGGGTCATATAACATTATACAACACGTATACAATGTTATACGTCCCAAACCTCATATAATGTATACGACCCGTATAATGTTATACGACCCATATAGAATGTTATGCGACCTAATGTTTTCTTCATCTATACGAACCGTATAACATTATACGACCTAGTATTTTCTCCATCTATACGAGCCGTATAACATTATATAGCCCAATATTTGTTATGTCAGATTATTCTATATGAGTCGTATAACGTTATACTACCCGTATATAAGATGTGAAATTAAGATTTTGTATGTGTCTTTACTATGCCCATTGAAGAACTGATCTATAGCGGGATACGTAAAGAAGGATAGGAGTTGTTATTTCCTATGGAACAAGGTACCTCATCCCACAGGGGTGGACCTGGCATTAAACTAGCAGTAGCACGGGCTACGGGTTAACTTATCGGTATTGTAATTTTTTTCATGGATGAAAATTTGAGTCGTTAGAGATTTTCCGGCAATTAGCCTTCAGAAAACTTTCTTGAACAAGAGGAAGACGATGCAGAGTAAACGAAGGCTATTAATACTCCATCCTATTTTTTTAATTAATTTAAATATCACTATTTCCGAGACATACTACTTTACTCTTTTATTTTCTTAATTCATAATCCATTCAAATTAATTTAATTCATAATTCATTCAAATTAATTAATAAAATTGAAGTATACTACGGTACTCTTCTTTTAAATTATTATTTTAATAATTCGTTCAAAATAAATAATAAAATAGGTTGGTTTAGGTTTAAAAATTGTAACTAAAATTCGTTTTTTTGTTGTTTATATTGATGATTGATTAATTCATTCTTGTGATTACATATAGTTTATTAAATTATATGATAACAGTTTTCATATGTTAAATTATATACAACCAAATAGCCAATGAGCCAAAAGACATTTGTCATTAAAAAGAACGTTTTTTAATATACATTATATTTTTTTAACCCAAATCTTTTTTAAAGTGTTAAAAATGAAATAATTTATAATGTTTTTAAGATACGAGGGCCCAAGGATTATAATTTTTGGGTGATATATGAATTATTAAAAGAAGTAACTGATACATGGTTAAATGAAGAAAAAAATATTTACGGTTGATTATAATGTTTATTTTTAGTCTAATTAGCAATTTTTAGTAAACTTTTAAATTTACTGTATAGATCTATCCCTTTTCAAACTTTTTAATGAAAATAAAAAAAAAATTGTCAAATCCTTTAAGTAGTAATTAAGGTAACGTTAAAAGAATCTATTAAATCGTTTTTGTGTTTAGAGTACATTAATTGTTAAAAAAAAGAAGGCGACACCGATTGTGAATATATAAACATAATATAAGTTTGATCATCTACTTAAAATGTTTTGCATCCGCCACCGCCTAAACTGCGGAAAAAAAATGTATCCATTTATGAACGTAAAAAAAGTTGGGATACCCCAAAATTTTTCTTCTAGTTCCACCACTGAATGTTGGTAAAAAAAATTTGGGATGCCCCAAAATTTTTATCCTAGTTACATCACTTTCATCCCATATGAGAGCATTCACATCCACTCCACTATATTTTCACCCTAAATTACACTAAAAAACACTACATTTTCTTTCTACTTTTCAATTAAATAATATTTTTATACTTTTATCATTACATTTTCTCACTCCTCCACTCACAATCACTTTCAAAATATATTAAAAAATTATAGGGGGTGAACAGTGTCCCCCCAAATATACAGATGAACAGTAATATTTTCTCTCTCCTCCACTCACAACCACTTTTTGTACTTTTTATACTATAAAAACTCCACTCACAGATTATTTTGATGCTTCAGGTATAAAAAAACAGTAAACATCTTTGAAAAATGAAGTTAAAAGTGAACCAGTTTTGAAAACATCTGAATCATGTGAATCTAAACCTGAATATGAATTTGAAAAGGAAAAGGTGGTTACACCAGAAAAGGAGCCACAAAGTGATTTTTCTGAATCAGATATCAAGGATGAATCTTCTTCAAAAGATAAATTAGAAAATGATACAAAAGAAGATAATCATCAAAAGTCTAAATCTCATACATGTGCTAGTTCTGATCAACAGGTATAGAAGAATTCAGAAAAGGCACATGGAACACAAGCAAAGCAATCAAAGCAAACTCGTTCATCTAAACGAATCAGATCAGCTACTGCTGCTAGCTATTCGAATCTCCATACATTGAAGCGACATACTTGTTTCAACCGTGGAATTCCTGGACACATTGCTAGAAATTGTGTTCATCGCCCAAACGTGCAACAAAATGCTAATATTCACTCTTGTGCTGGTGTTTGTGAGCCGGTTCACAACACACAAAAGGAGCCAAAACGAGTAGATCAAAATCGAGGGTATAAGAAGTCTGCTCATCAAGGACAAGGCAGCAATAATCCTCATAAGGCTCGTGACATGGTGAATGAAAGCTCCAATCAAGGAGAAAAGACGAAGAATGGTGCTCATAGCAACAAGACTTCTGCAAACAGAAAATACAAGCACCCAAATTCGTTTTCGTCTAAGAGTAATGTGCAGGCGCATCCAACGCAAAAAGGACCGGTTTGTCCTTCAGGACCTGCTAGAGCAAATCAAGCTGCTCAAAATGTATTTCCGATGAAAAGACAAACTTGCTACAATGTGGCATTGCTGGTCACATTGCTCGAAACTGCACATATACCCTATCAAGTGCAAAATCAGAGGGTTACACCAAAGGATAAATACCATTCCAAGCCGATGAAGGTATCATCACCTAAGGCAATGAAGAATGTGAATCCCAAGGTTAAACCTTCTGATAGGGATTGGAATGCTGCTAAAAACAAACGCAAAGCGTTTCAGGAACAAAAACGTGTTTCTAAAACCAACAAACCTGAAGCAGTTAAAGTTGCTCAACCGAAGGCAACAAACACGTTTGTTAAATCGAAACAGATTTGGAAACCCAAATCCAAAGCAGCAACGTCTCCAATCATTGAAACGAAAGGGGACTTGTGTTTGAAAGAAGTGTCTTATTTTGATGCTTCAGGTAAACCCAGGACCACGATGTCCTGGGTACCCATGTCTTACTAATCTCCTTATTTTTCAGGAACAACCAAGGAGGAGCTGTTGACAATCTCTGGAATGTTGATAGAGGTTGTTCCAGAGATAAAACGGGCAACATTTCACTGTTGCAAAAAGTTCAATTTTTTTTTACAGATGATATGTTTCCTTTGGAGGAGATAAGAGAAGTAAGAAATGATCAGCAAAAGGTACCGTTTAAATTCAGTACTTTGATTTGAACTTGATTAGTCTTCAATCTGATGACAGAACGATTAAGCAAAAATATTTATTTTCTTCCTTAGTTCATTACTTTGTATATAAAGTGTCATTTCTCTAGTAAATGGTAAATTTGCGCATAAGACTTATGCACAAATTTGGGGGGGGGGGGGGGAGGGACATATAGATAGATATAGAGTTTAGGGGGAGAAAACTCAGAAAAGAAAAATACAAAAAGAGTTTGCTGTATATATATGCATTGTTTTAGGGGGAGAAAATGAGAAAAATACAAAAACATTTGAAAAATGAAAAAGCAAAAAAAGATAAATTGCATGATATGGGAAATGAAATAAATGTTCGTGTTAAAGGGTTTAACTAACACATGTAAGGTGTCATAGCTGAAAAGACTAGGATCTACTGCGATATGTTGATAGTCTTGATGCTCAAATGACAAAAGATACTAAGTGATATAAACATAAAGAACTATGTACCATGTGGGTAACATACCAACAGCATATGATTTTATGGTCTTAAATCTTGCGTTGATAGATAGCCAACGTCTAAGGTTTTGGGTCTTTATATTGTTGAATCATCCAGGGATATCTTGGCTGTCCTTCTGTTGCATCCAGATTATATGCAGACCTAGACACAGTCAGGATATCTTAAAAGATCCCAAGAGGACAAAAACCTTAAGGAATAAAATCTCAAAATGAGAAAATTCCCAATGCTCAAAGAGCCAAATTCGTACCAAAATGGTATTTGCCTCGCCCTCGTTGGACACAATCATTGGTCGCTCTGCTGTACGAAAGTACTGACCTGTCACCAATGGTCTGACGTTGTAAATAAAAAAGGATGACATCAGTATACTCACCTGTTACGATGAATCGTTGTGCTTACCTTGATTGCGGGGGTATGCCTTGGAATGGGACACACGGGTATAATAGTATAATATTACCTTAAGCATATCACAAAGTTGAAAAATTGAAAGTTGAGCGTTAAAGTTTAAGTGGACAAACATATTGGCAATCACATAGACCAGTTTGATTAGGCTCGTACTGAAAAGTGTTCCTTAGTCTGCCTGAGAACGAATTTTGATCCCATTGCAATTGTAATTGTGTATTATGGTAGTTGTTTATATTTTGAGTTTTTATTAATTTTTAGTTTTTAAAAGAGTTAATTACATAGTTAGTCCCTGTGGTTTATAGGAAATAAAAAGATCAGGTATTAATAGTTTAAAATCACATTTTGGGGTATCAACTTTTAATTTTTTAACAACTTAGAGTATTAAGACTAACAAATGTTAGTTTTCCTGTTAGATTTCTATAAAATGACAAAAACATCCATTATAACTTCAAGGACCATTTGTATAAAATACTCATTTATCTAAAATAATTTTTAACAAATAAATCAGATATTAGAAACATAAACCCAGATCTCTCTCAGAGCTATCTCCCCCCCCCCCAACCAGTCCTAAACCCACCCTTTTAACCACCACCGACCCCCCGTTAACCGCCGCAGAGGACAATATTCATTGTTTACGAGGTGTGCATCAATCATCGGAGTGTTATTGAACCGGAACTTCTCGAACAATACTCGAGGATTAATCTGCAGCTTCACCGGAGTATCCTGCTGGAACGATCAGGAAAACCGCTTAATTTCACTCACACTTTGTGATTTCGGACTCGCCGGAACAATTCCGTCGGAGTTAGAGTTCTGTGCGAGCTTAAAACACCTAGATTTATCAGGTAATCGTCTCATGTGTTCGATTCCTGGTGAAATATGCAGATGGTTGCCGTATTTAGTTAACCCAAATCTATCGAACAATAAATTCACCGGTGAAGTTGGAGGGCCCTTTGTGATATACGTTGTCTAGTATTTTTGATGGAAGATATTACTGGCAATTTCTTGCAAATTATTCTTGAAAACCATGCCTTTTATTGCTCCATAGCCGTTGGTGGATCAAAAGATACAGAAAGGAGCTGTGCTACTTCATTATAAAAGGAGAAGACTTTTATAATATAAAGAACCCATCTTCTGTTCGATTATAATCGAGTGTTTTTTCTACAGAAAGGAGCTGCTACTTCATTGTATGGGTGTTATTAGGGGTAATTTGTGCTAACTACCTCCGGTTTTATATCTTTTGTCTTGCACGCTATTTACAGTGGGTTGTATATCGTCTCTTGTTTTTCTAGTCAATGCATAATTCAACAGATTCATGATTAAGAGTTCTTAATCTATTTGATTTAGAAATTTTGACAGATTCCGGTTCAGTTTCGGTGGTTTAAGTAAGAATTGTTGGTGCTGGTGTGTTAGGGGCTGTGGGATCATTATTGGTAGGGGATTTATATTTGTTTTTATAAGCTTCACGTAATGTTATTGTCTTTTACAAAAACTGTCCCTAACTAGTCATATAGTTACATAATTAGTCATTTAGACGTAAAAGGACTTAAATGCCCTTGAACCTAACAAAAAAACTAACTTTGTTAGACTTAGTACTCTAAGTTGTTAAAAAATTAAAAGTTGGTACCCCAAAATGTGCTTTTAAACTATTAGTACCTGATCTTGTTATTTCCTATAAACCACAGGGACTAACTATGTAATTAACTCTTTTTAAAATTAAAAAAATTAAAAAATTCAAAAATACAAAAATAGTGTCTTGCTTTTCTATAAAACCAAAAATCAAAAAATAGAGTGTTTATTTGTTTTCTTAAAATTAAAAAAAAAATATAACCGTTCTTGAAGATTTGGCTGATCATCAAAAGTTGAAAGAATTTAAATTGTAAAATCCGAGTACAAGTACTTGGATGTACCTAGTGTTCATATGGTACTCTCCCTGTTCCATAAGAAATGTTTGCTTATGAGTTTGTGAGCATGTGCAGAACTTGATTTCAATCAAGAACAGAGGTTGATGAAGACTGAGATGCTGTTAGTTGCTGAAGAAGCCTGAAGCAGCACAACAACAAGATGTACCTGAGTCAGAAGAACAGGATACGAAACGCCGTCTGACAATGAAAGTACATTTAAAGAAGTACCGTGAACATGCTTGAAAAACAAAGATTGAAGAAGAAAAGAGCTGCTGAGAATCCTCCTCTCACATTCTATTTAACAAAGATTTTCAAGCAAAGCTGATCGTGATCCTGATATGAAGCTAACCACAAGAGCTGAAAAAGAGACCCAGTGTTGAGAGTTCAGAAGTTAAGAACTTCCACAACATCTACAGAATAGCGATAACCATAGACTTCGTTGAAGACGTTGCTGAATTCATGTTATGAAGACAATTTGATGGCATCAGTCTAGGGGGAGATTGTTAGGCCCTAAAGTGTGAGACTGACGCATCAAATTAACACAACAGACTATGGTTATGAACTGGGCCTTACCGGGTTAGTTTATATTAGGTTTTGGACCTTTATAGGTCACTTGGGCCAAGCTTTAGGCCATGTGGGCCAAGCAGGCCCAAGGGGAGCCCATGTAGGAAAGTGGGCTTGAGTTAGTATATAAACAAGTTTTCAACTTGTTTTAGGGTTGGAACCTCCATGTTACAGAATTCCTAGAGAAGCTAGAGTGGGAGGCGATTTGGTGGTGAACACTTGTACTAGACGGTTTTGCTTTGATAGTAATAGAATCGTGTGTAAGTGTTGAAAAGTGATTCGGTATTGTGTTCTTCGTATTTCTTGCTTTTCGTTTTTCTTGAATCTCACCAAGTTTGGATTCCGCACAAACTTGGTGTTGTTTGATATCATTGAAAGATCCGGTTTGTGGGATTGGAATTACAAACCTTGAATGAGTAGTTCTACCACCATCCAGCAAAAGTGAAGCAATTCCACTGGATGCAACATTCAATACAACTTCACCTTTCGATCGTAATGCAGCTGCGAATGTCTTCCAAAGAAACGTCTTTCTAGTTCCACCATAACCATATATAAAAAAGACACCTCCATCACCTTTTCAATCACTTTCATAACAATTTTATATATTCTTTCCTGTTCAGCAGTTAAACACTTTACATAACCATCATGTTCCCTTTGAAGAGCTACTCTGTCATACGATAGTTCTTTCATTATCAGTCGATTGTTTGACGATGAAACATAATTGTCCGGAACACTTGGCATATCATCAAAATTTCTCAATGTACTCCTATTGATAAGTAGCAACTTTTCAATTTCAGACAGACAAATATTTTTAAGTTCTTCTTGTTAAAGAACCAAATCTAAAACAAATGTCGAAAAAAGTATTAGTTTTTTCCCAATAACGGAGCTATTGCATAATATTAATGTAGTTGTATATAACTTTAAGAAAATAATCACATTACCTGCAATACCAGTTATCTTTCATTGCTGATACAGAATGTCTTCACATAACAGGGACTTCGTTTCTAACCAAAAAAGGTCGAGATATCGAATTTGACAGCAACAACATTACAAAAAAAAATCCTCAAGAAATCTCTGGTTAACCATGTGCTAGTTTGTTTGACAGCATTAACATATTCCTTATCATCATCCAACAGTCCTCGTGCAAAACATGCATCTTTAAATGTTTCAAAAACCTGTCCATCAACTGTTTTTATATCTTTAAAACAGGTTGGTCCCCTAATATGATTCAGTAAAATCCTTAGGTAATAACAATCACCAAGTGATGGTAGGACAGAATGTATCCTCCCAACTGTTCCATACGGATGCTTTCTTCGATTCCATTTCGGATTTTTAGCTTTCCATACATAATATCCCGGAAACTGAACATACTTCAATGTCCTGGCAAATTCATCGACTTTGTTACAATTCATCCACTCTGTGAACATTGTCATTTTCACAGTTGGATCAGTAACAATATCACACAAATTATCATTATCGTTATACACAATACTCTGACCATCTTCACAATGAAAAGGCAATACTTCAACAGTTGGATATCTATAATGTATATCATACATGAATATTCTCCAAGCAACTTCACAATCAGAGATATATCTACAATCAAGGTATGCTTTTATCTCATCTACAGCTACATTCAGTTGCGTATCATTGTTGGTGCTATTGGATAGAAAAACAGAAGCCGCGATTATATCAGGCCCCTTATTAATATGTTTAAACAAATATTTGATAGAATCTGACTGGTTGCACCATTCAACATTAATGTGGCACTGATACTTTCTGAGCATGAGAGCTGTCACACCCCAACCGATGGTGGAAACATCGGGGCATGGCACTGAGCGAAACAGATTGTCCAGAAGTTTCCATAACAACTGTATTTACCAAATATTTAAAGCAACACGTCCCATACCATGTCATAAGTGATAATATAATTATTACATGTGACACCTGTGCCTCCATGGCCATCAAACAAATATCAAACCAATGAAATATTGTATTTCATACTTGGGATTTGTATAAATATGTGTATCATTTGCACATATCAATTCTTGTTCGGTTTCGGGCTCTAAATCACTTTCTGGAAGGTTATACGCAAACTGGTGCTTAAACGCAATCAGTTTAACGCGACGTACACTCCGGAACTGTGACATAAGCCAAACATACCCTAAATATCCTTTACATAACTTAGAAATAAGTTTCGAAGGATTCGGTATGGCAAAAACATGTTTATTTGAACTAAAGAACTATTTACGACAAAACTGCGAAACTAACGTTGGTGACCACCCGAATAATATTTAAATCCCAAAAATATTCTGCTATGATTAAAATTTTATTTTAATCAGGTTCGTGTTGAAAAATAAATTAAAACGCCTAAAAACGTTATTTTTCAAGTTTAAGTGTGTACCACGTGTTTCTGCGCGACACAGTGCTTCTACTGCAAAACACGGACAACACAGCCAGTCTTGGCAACTGAAATTTAATTCAGTAATATTTTGGCGAGTTTATTTTTATAGAATAATAAAAATAAATTAGAATGCCATAAACCGAGATTTAAACGCTAGATAAAACACCCGGTACCCAGTTAAACACCTACTTTTATCTTATTTACCAACAAAATTACATTTAACCCCCCCCCCCCCCCATATACAATTTACGGTCACTATATTGAGTGGCCCCCACAAAAATATTTGATAAATCTTGCTAAGATCTTTCATATATCCTAAATGATCTTGTTTGACACTTGTATATGCATGCTAGATCATATCTCTTCCCATATCTTTACATATATCTTGCAAGATCACTCAACATTATCACACTCCACTCAACCTCTCTCTCTCCTCTCCCAACCGTCCCCTCTCTTCCCTCTCTATCTTCATCTCCTTCAAACTTTGTTCATCACATTCAACCTCATTTCTAGCAACTTTCAAGTTAGTATGAAGATACAAAGGTGATTCCAAGGTGTTCTCAAGTGATTCAAGCTTCCTATCATCAAAATCTCATCTCACAACCTACTTGAATCTTGAAGGTATAACGTTTATTTTTAAATCATACTTTGATTCTTGGTTGTTCTTGATAATTTGAAGTTTCTCTTGAATCTTGGGATTTTCACTAAACTTGAAATCTAAAATGAAATGGGTCTTGAAACAAACAAAAATGGTGGTGTATATATATGTATATAACCATACATATATATGTGTGTATATGAGTTTATTTTTCAGTTAGAGTTTGATATCTTGTTAAGTACTTGTTTATGTTGTTACATGTTCATGAATGGTGGTAAAAATGCAAGTATTTGGTGATTTATGTAGGATATGTTAAATGTAAATAACATCAGAAAATAAACCTGAATATATCACATATTTGATGCATCTAACCCCATATAAAATGTTGATGTTATGATAGTATGCTTTAGGCACTTGTACATGTGAAAATATGTTGATTTAAAGCTCAAGAAATGATGAAAAATGGTTATATGACAAAAACTGTTTTAGATCAGGTTACAAACACTAAAAATAATATTATTTGATGTATTATAGTGGCATGAAACTTTGACATAGGTTTACTAGCTTTGCATGTTGTACATATAGCTTAAAAAGTGGTAAATTATGTGAAATTTGCATGATTTATATGCTTTGTTTAAGACCTGCACTATCATGAGTATAACCATTATTTTATTCAGTAAATAACATGGGTTGTGTCAAAATTTCAAGTCGTTTCGATTTGGGATGGTTCAGGTAACGTTTGATGCAAAACTATGCGGTAAAACGGTCACAAATCGCCTTTTCGGAGTATTTTTACAAAACTGTTTTAAATCAGTAACCAAACTGATATATTTGATATAAAAATAAGTATTTTAACTTATATTAAGTTTACTTGGTGATTGGTTAGTCATACGTAACTTCCGACGCCCAAAAATGTTACCGAATCGCAAAAATAAGTGTTTTTCGACATACACTAGAATGGGTTGTTCATGGGTTATTTTATGTGCTACAATGTGCTATGTGTTTTACAATATGTGTATGATCATGTGTTAGTGTTGACAAGATTAGGTGTGTCACGCTCGAGTACATATATACAAATACACCAAAATAATAAAAAATAATAAATTTTCGAGAAATCTCAAAGTTATGTGAAGATTCTAAGTATCGGAGAAACTTCGGTATTTTTGTGAGTTTTGATTATTAAATCATTCTTATCTAATTTAGGACGAATAAACAATTTGAGGGATTGTGTTAACGTATAAAAACGCACCCAAAGGTGAGTACATAGACCCATCTTTTACTGTTTTCAAACTGTTTTGGGGTGAAACACATGTGCCTACTTGTTACTTTCGTGCTTTCCATTGTTTTTACATCCTATACTTGCTAGGTTCATTAGTACACTATTAGTACATATTTTACATTACATTTTCTGCTATGTATGATGACTTGGCATGCTAGCATATTGTTTTACATTGCATCTCTGTTGCATATGTTCTCGTAACATATGGACACATTATTTACATCTCTACCTTGTATGTTCACTTAAGCATACTAGGTACATTATTTTCATAAAACATGTTTACATTTGGTATATCATTTTGTTTGTTTAACGGGACTAAATTACATTCATTAACACCGATCATGCCGCTCGGTAGTAGGTAGTGGTACCATAGGACTTGACAAATCCCGTTCCTAAAACCCTAGGTTTGTTTGGGTGGAAGGAATGACCGACTCCGAAAACATTTCTTTGATAACCTTCACTCTAAGGTTATCCGTCTGTCTCAAGGCTTGGATATAGGCGTTTAGCATTACCGCATAAATGGTTGTATCAGTAAAGCATGCATTATTCTACAAAGCATAATTTTTTATTTATTCAAATACTTTGTTTTGTACATTTTTACTTGTGGTTTAAGTAGTCTCATTTTACTTACCATACATAACTTTTAATTATACATTACATGATTTACATTGATGGTTTTTACATAAGCATTTGACATTTGACTATACATAAACAATTTTACATTGATGGTTTGTTTGGTAAGTGATTTAAGTAACGAGACGTGTGTAGTATGATACAAGCATGGTGGATACGCCGCTGGTACTTCCTATATATAAGTGTTTGTATTATATTACATGTCGTAGTGTTATTTAAATCATTTCAATTCGGACTCATATATTTTACACAAATGACATATTTTTCACAAGACATTGTTTTACAAAACAACTTATTTTATACAAACTCATTTTACTTGGTTATTCATTTAACCCTACATTACTCTTTTACATATCATCTACTTTATCATCACTTTTCATCTGATTTACAAAACAAAACACTTTATAAGGTTCATGACTACTTTTGCTAAACACTTTTCTTCAAACTTATATGTCATGAATCCCAAATCAATAAAACCTATGTATCTCACAGGCATCTTTATGCTGACGTACCTATTTTCACATGTGTTTCAGGATATGATGCGTAGGATTTATCAAGATACACTTAGGCGGACTTGGACCTTAGCAACAATAAAAGATGCAAGAGTAGTTAATTATGTTATATTTCTTGTTTGTTAAGACATTGTAACTCTCTTAATCAATAAAACAAAATTTCAATTTTCCATGTGTTATGAAACAATGATTCTGTTACAACACTCACCGACGATTCCGCCATGTTTTATTGTTTTTACGTGGCCGGGGTGTGAAAGAAGAGTTGGTATCAGAGCTCATGGTTATAGGGAATTAGGTTATTAGTAATGCTTTGACCTAGTATATAACCTTCCTAGGACCCTAACGTGAGTTTACCTGCCTTTAGTCATAAAACAATACCGTCACCTATCCTTAGGCGACGACCACAACAAGAACATAAATTTCAAAACCGCTTTGAAAACTAATCATCTGTTCTAGGATGATTGATTACTAGGTTTTGAACCCTCTAAGTATTCAAAATCTCGTCAAAGTTTGGGTCTTATAATGTGAACACGTGCAAACTGGAAGGGTGAATGCCTGTACCCCGAGTTTTCTGTCTAAGGCTAGAGTGTTCGTACAAATCCGCAGTATCGGACCAGTCACTCTTACCTGGGAACTCTTGGGGTGAGTATTCACTTATAGGCGAGCATGTCTTCAGCGATACATTAATGTGACCCGTCTACTTTGATTCATCATCGTCTCATTTGTTTGCCTTAGGTAACAAACAAATGATCGCAACTCTTATGCATTGCCATTCTGTTTTGTTTATCTGATAAACATTTCACTTGTTTCTTCCTATGTCTTTCGTTTTCTTCTAGAATGTCTCTTCCTCTCAGCAACGGTCAAATGTCCGAGCAGACTGCCAAATTTGCCCAGTGAATAGGCGAAGTGATCCTGAAGACCGTCGAATTAGCTACTGCCATGTATCGACTCCAGAATGAAGCCACGCAGGAGCCATCACAGGAAACAGAAGCCAAGCCTTCACCAAAACCGAAGAAACGTAAAGCTTCAAAGACTTCTCCAGTCGTTGCACCAAATCAAGCAGGACCTAGCCAAGTGGCAACACCGCCTGCTAAGAAGCAATACAAGGGAACGACACCGTTATGCGACAAATGTAAGGGGCATCACCAAGCTCACTTACAGTGTTGTCTATGTGTATCATGTGGGCGAGTTGGTCACCTGGCAAGTGTTTGTCGAACTAACCCGAACCAAGGTGGTCCAAATCAACCACAAGCCAACCCTGTCCAAACTCGCTTTCCACCTGGATCGTGCTACAACTGTGGCAAGATGGGTTATTTCGTGAACAAATGCCCAAAGCTTGCTAATGCAAATCTGACCCTCGGATGAGCAGTTGGCTGATTAGAAGATGTTGCTGTCTTATGCTTTTGTTTCTTTTGTTTTCTTGTAATGTGAAACAATCTGCTTTGTTCATAAATAAATTGGTGTTCACAATTCTAATGTACAATTGTAGTTACATATGTGTATGGCATTACCTATGATACCTACATCAAGGAACTATGTTCTTTACAAACTACTCTTGTGATTTCCCCTTTCAAGTGTTCACTCACGATTTCCTCAAAATAGCGAAATTTATGAGCAATCGTGCATTTTGCACATCTGAACCTTTGAATCCTTGGTTAGATGACTGAGGGTATATTCAATCTCATACCCATATCACTTCATTCTGGTTTCGTAACAATATACATAGTATAAGTATTTCAAAAACAACCTTCATGATTTCAAAAGATTTCATATAGTTTGAAAACAATTTTTCAAATGCATTGTCTACGTGTTCAAAAACAACCTCCATGATTTCAAAAAAAAAAAAAAAAACATTGTCTATGTTTTCAAAAACAACCTTCATGATTTTAAAATGTTTCATATAGCCTGAAAACAATATTAACACAATATATTTTCTTATCAAGCGCATGATTTCAAAGAGCATTATTCATATTTTCAAAAAAATTTTACCTAGCATGATTTTAAAACATTTTTATCTAATACACGTACGTATGATTTCAAAAGTATTATGTAAGATTTCAAAAACATTAAACACGTTTTTAAAAGAAACCCAATGCCTAGTTTTCAAAAACATTTTTCTTATACATTAACTTAACCTTCAAATTCTACTTCATATGTCACCTTGACATATCTAGCATCTCAACTTCATAAGCATGTTTACTTCATGTTTTGACTTAAGCACATCCAGTGCAAGGTTTCAAAACATCTTCAACTTCTAAAATCCATATGGGATCTTTTTATCTTCACAATTAGACCCTTGTGGATGATTATCATTTAAATCAGAGTCCTTAATTGGATTCCTTGTATGCCTTAATTCGAACATTTCGGTTTCTTATAATCGAAATCGACTTTTCTCTTTAAAATCTTTCTATCTTTATAGTTAGATTCTTAATAATATTTAAAGCACCAATCAAAATCCACTGATCGGATACCTGGTGTGCTTTGAATACATGTGCACAGTTAGCAGAACAAATTAACAAAATGATAACAAATTAATGATCAAGTTAAACAATTATGTGATTATGTGTTTATGCATTTTGCGTTTTCTTTTATGCATCTTGTGTTTTTGGTATACTCTGGATATTCAAATCCTCATAGAATCTTTCATATCTTCATATGAAGGACTCATAGTAGGATATCCAAAGGTATTACCTTAAATCCTTATTGGGCTTCTACGTGATAGTCAAGACCCTTGGATTATACAGTACCATTCCATGATTCATAAGAGACCCTTTTAGAGGTCTAGTCAAAAAGATTGATTCAGAATCTGGTTAAGAATGACATGTGCTGATATAGCTGAACAGACTCCTTGGTAGTCTATTTAAGTCATTTAATGATTTAATTAAAAGGACCCTATGGTGGTCTAGTCACAATCATCATAGGCTCGTTCATTGTTTTCTTCCCCTACACATTATAAGATGCACTACGTGACTATGCAAGGAATTACGTAATTATGGATGCATACATAATTATGAAATTCAGTGCACAGAAACCCAGTAAGATTTATTATGTGTAAGAACCGATAGTGACAACAATAACAAAATGTGAATGATGTAATGGAGGTACGGTGGACGCACCAATAACGCTTAATAGACTTATATATAAGTGTCCCTCCTACATTGTAAGCGTGATGTTATTTAAAGTAACTAGAAGTTCAAGAACTCTAACCAGTGTTGTTCGATCTTTTCAACTTCATTTTTCAAGCTCTCACAAGTTTCCTCTAAATAAAATTTCGGGGCGAAATTTCCTAAAGTAGGGGACTGTGACACCTGTGCCTCCATGGCCATCAAACAAATATCAAACCAATGAAATATTGTATTTCATACTTGGGATTTGTATAAATATGTGTATCATTTGCACATATCAATTCTTGTTCGGTTTCGGGCTCTAAATCACTTTCTGGAAGGTTATACGCAAACTGGTGCTTAAACGCAATCTGTTTAACGCGACGTACATTCCGGAACTGTGAAGTAAGCCAAACATACCCTAAATATCCTTTACATAACTTAGAAATAAGTTTCGAAGGATTCGGTATGGCAAAAACATGTTTATTTAAACTAAAGAACTATTTACGACAAAACTGCGAAACTAACGTTGGTGACCACCCGAATAATCTTTAAATCCCAAAAATATTCTGCTATGATTAAAATTTTATTTTAATCAGGTTCGTGTTGTAAAATAAATTAAAACACCAAAAAACGTTATTTTTCAAGTTTAAGCGCGTACCGCGTGTTTCTGCGCGACACATTGCTTCTACTGCAAAACACGGACAACACAGCCAGTCTTGGCAACTGAAATTTAATTCAGTAATATTTTGGCGAGTGTATTTTTATAGAATAATAAAAATAAATTAGAATGCCATAAACCGGGATTTGAACGCTAGATAAAACACCCGGTACCCAGTTAAACACCTACTTTTATCTTATTTACCAACAAAATTACATTTAACCCCCCCCCCCAAATACAATTTACGGTCACTATATTGAGTGGCCCCCACAAAAATATTTGATAAATCTTGCTAAGATCTTTCATATATCCTAAATGATCTTGTTTGACACTTGTATATGCATGCTAGATCATATCTCTTCCCATATCTTTACATATATCTTGCAAGATCACTCAACATTATCACACTCCACTCAACCTCTCTCTCTCCTCTCCCAACCGTCCCCTCTCTTCTCTCTCTATCCTCATCTCCTTCAAACTTTGTTCATCACATTCAACCTCATTTCTAGCAACTTTTAAGTTAGTATGAAGATACAAAGGTGATTCCAAGGTGTTCTCAAGTGATTCAAGCTTCCTATCATCAAAATCTCATCTCACAACCTACTTGAATCTTGAAGGTATAACGTTTATTTTTAAATCATACTTTGATTCTTGGTTGTTCTTGATAATTTGAAGTTTCTCTTGAATCTTGGGATTTTCACTAAACTTGAAATCTAAAATGAAATGGGTCTTGAAACAAACAAAAATGATGGTGTATATATATGTATATAACCGTACATATATATGTGTGTATATGAGTTTATTTTTGAGTTAGAGTTTGATATCTTGTTAAGTACTTGTTTATGTTGTTACATGTTCATGAATGGTGGTAAAAATGCAAGTATTTGGTGATTTATGTAGGATATGTTAAATGTAAATAACATCAGAAAATAAACCTGAATATATCACATATTTGATGCATCTAAACCCATATAAAATGTTGATGTTATGATAGTATGCTTTAGGCACTTGTACATGTGAAAATATGTTGATTTAAAGCTCAAGAAATGATGAAAAATGGTTATATGACAAAAACTGTTTTAGATCAGGTTACAAACACTAAAAATAATATTATTTGATGTATTATAGTGGCATGAAACTTTGACATAGGTTTACTAGCTTTGCATGTTGTACATATAGCTTAAAAAGTGGTAAATTATGTGAAATTTGCATGATTTATATGCTTTGTTTAAGACCTGCACTATCATGAGTATAACCATTATTTTATTCAGTAAATAACATGGGTTGTGTCAAAATTTCAAGTCGTTTCGATTTGGGATGGTTCGGGTAACGTTTGATGCAAAACTATGCGGTAAAACGGTCACAAATCGCCTTTTCGGAGTATTTTTACAAAACTGTTTTAAATCAGTAACCAAACTGATATATTTGATATAAAAATAAGTATTTTAACTTATATTAAGTTTACTTGGTGATTGGTTAGTCATACGTAACTTCCGACGCCCAAAAATGTTACCGAATCGCAAAAATAAGTGTTTTTCGACATACACTAGAATGGGTTGTTCATGGGTTATTTTATGTGCTACAATGTGCTATGTGTTTTACAATATGTGTATGATCATGTGTTAGTGTTGACAAGATTAGGTGTGTCACGCTCGAGTACATATATACAAATACACCAAAATAATAAAAAATAATAACTTTTCGAGAAATCTCAAAGTTATGTGAAGATTCTAAGTATCGGAGAAACTTCGGTATTTTTGTGAGTTTTGATTATTAAATCATTCTTATCTAATTTAGGACGAATAAACAATTTGAGGGATTGTGTTAACGTATAAAAACGCACCCAAAGGTGAGTACATAGACCCCTCTTTTACTGTTTTCAAACTGTTTTGGGGCGAAACACATGTGCCTACTTGTTACTTTCGTGCTTTCCATTGTTTTTACATCCTATACTTGCTATGTTCATTAGTACACTATTAGTACATATTTTACATTACATTTTCTGCTATGTATGATGACTTGGCATGCTAGCATATTGTTTTACATTGCATCTCTGTTGCATATGTTCTCGTAACATATGGACACATTATTTACATCTCTACCTTGTATGTTCACTTAAGCATACTAGGTACATTATTTTCATAAAACATGTTTACATTTGGTATATCATTTTGTTTGTTTAACGGGACTAAATTACATTCATTAACACCGATCATGCCGCTCGGTAGTAGGTAGTGGTACCATAGGACTTGACAAATCCCGTTCCTAAAACCCTAGGTTTGTTTGGGTGGAAGGAATGACCGACTCCGAAAACATTTCTTTGATAACCTTCACTCTAAGGTTATCCGTCTGTCTCAAGGCTTGGATATAGGCGTTTAGCATTACCGCATAAATGGTTGTATCAGTAAAGCATGCATTATTCTACAAAGCATAATTTTTGATTTATTCAAATACTTTGTTTTGTACATTTTTACTTGTGGTTTAAGTAGTCTCATTTTACTTACCATACATAACTTTTAATTATACATTACATGATTTACATTGATGGTTTTTACATAAGCATTTGACATTTGACTATACATAAACAATTTTACATTGATGGTTTGTTTGGTAAGTGATTTAAGTAACGAGACATGTGTAGTATGATACAAGCATGGTGGATACGCCGCTGGTACTTCCTATATATAAGTGTTTGTATTATATTACATGTCGTAGTGTTATTTAAATCATTTCAATTCGGACTCATATATTTTACACAAATGACATATTTTTTCACAAGACATTGTTTTACAAAACAACTTATTTTATACAAACTCATTTTACTTGGTTATTCATTTAACCCTACATTACTCTTTTACATATCATCTACTTTATCATCACTTTTCATCTGATTTACAAAACAAAACACTTTATAAGGTTCATGACTACTTTTGCTAAACACTTTTCTTCAAACTTATATGTCATGAATCCCAAATCAATAAAACCTATGTATCTCACAGGCATCTTTATGCTGACGTACCTATTTTCACATGTGTTTCAGGATATGATGCGTAGGATTTATCAAGATACACTTAGGCGGACTTGGACCTTAGCAATAATAAAAGATGCAAGACTAGTTAATTATGTTATATTTCTTATTTGTTAAGACATTGTAACTCTCTTAATCAATAAAACGAAATTTCATTTTTCCATGTGTTATGAAACAATGATTCTGTTACAACACTCCCCGACGATTCCGCCACGTTTTGTTGTTTTTACGTGGTCGGGGTGTGACATTACAGACAAAATCTAGTCAAGTAGTTCTGTTCCGACAACTCAGATTTATACATAGATAGTTTATTTATAGGTTTCTAGGACCTCTTCCCTAGCTTCAATTTCATCACCAGCACAAAGAGCATCCTAGACCTTTCCTTGCGTCAATTTCATAGCAAGCTAAGCATATAAACAACTTAAGCACCTGTCACATACGTTAAAGTAAAAGTCAATACACATAGTGTAAAAGTGAGCATACAAGTTTGATATTAGTATAATAGAGTTCGAAATTGTTTACGCATAACCAGCACATACACAGAGTGAAATGAGGCATGTTAGTTATCGACATGAACCTATCTATACCAATGACTGTGGGTTGACTGCCCAAGGCAGTTCGCGATACACACTCACCACTGTGAGCCATGTAGGTAATTGTCCTTAACAACCCCCGAGTGAACGGGTGCTGAGTCCAAACTAATAGTACTACCGTTGCTAAGGCAGGTAGACAGCATTCCATGTGTAAACATAACAAACAAGCATTCATTAAGTCATGTAATACATGCGGTAACGGTTAGCGTTTAAAGTATTGCGTAGTGTGTTCGATGTGATTTTGTATAAGTAACGTATGTAACACCCAAAAGTGCGTAAAGAAAAAAGGGATCGAGTATACTCACAGCGATTGATGGATTGAAGGGAGCGCTAGAGAGTAGGGTTAGCCTGAACAGATTTATAGTATAACGATAAGCGACGCGTAAAACGGAACAAGGGACAAGTGAGTCGGACAGCAGTTCGATCGGATGGTAATCTGATCGGACGGCCAGTCGTGCGAGTGGTAGTCCGTTCGGACGGTCATCCGGTCGGATGACTGTTCGAGTGGATTATTTCTTCCTTTGGGAAGGATGTGTTTGTGTATGATGGCTTGTCTTTTGAAGTTTTCGTTGTAGCATTTAGAAAACAGAGAAGCATCTCTACCCTTCAGGTCGATCGGTCGAACGGTCGTTCGATCGGACGGCGACTCGAATGGCGAGGTTTCTCAGTGAGAACAAATCCAAAGTAGGGCGGTCACTCGGTCGGATGTCCATTCGACCGGGTGGCAACCCTGTTACTGAACATGTTGAAATTTTTTTAAGTTTTAAATGAATTAAGATGCAACCCGATCGGACGGTGGTTCGAGCGGATGGCAACCCGGTCGGACAGCAGTCCGGTCGGATGACAACTCGTCCCAATGACTTGATCGTGCTGTTACTTGATCTTGCTTGAATTGTTGTAACTTGAGCGAGACGTTGTGATAACTGGTTTAAACAATGGGGACCCCATCTCGTCCCCAATGACCTGACCGAACAGGAATCACCCTAGTCCGTCAGTGCACGGTTCGAGACGGTTGTTCGTGTCCAAACCCGAAATCACTATCCTACAGATGGAACTTGGATCTAGTACTGATACATCACTAAGAACGAGTAGACGATCAGTATTAGCTCCGTTTCCACCGGGTTTGAGTGCATTGAGTGTAAAAGAGTTGAAAGAAAGTTGGAAAACCATCTTTCAATCTTTTTCATTGTGAATATGTCTAGATCTATGAAAGATCTTGATTTGTTTATGTGGAAATCGGTTAGATCCAAGTTGTTCTTGGTGGATTGAGGCCAAAACATGAAGTTCTTTAAGAACACATGATGACGTCATCCTAGAACACCTTGAATCTTGATGATTTCACGGTTAAAAGTTAAGATTCAAAAGATAGAAAGGTATAGGAGTGCGTGTAGATTGAGGAAGTACAAGATTTAGGACGAGATCTTACCAGAATTACGAGAAATCGAAGGAAAAATCGAGCTGGAGCACTGGTCGGACGTCAGTTGCCAAAAGTAGAAAGAATGAAAGTGACAAGGGGTATTTATAGGGTTACCCAAAGTAGAAAGAGGAGAATAGGTTGGTCGCTAGGGTGGCAACTCGCCTGGATGGCAGCCCGGTCGAGTGGCACCTCGGTCGGGTGGCTGCCCGGTCGGGTGGCAGTTCGGTCGGTTGGCACCTGGTTCAAGTGCTTGGCGCGATGATTTTTTGCCATTTCGATTTGCGTGTAGCGCGTTGCGATGCGATTGAGTTTTCCTAGTCAAATTACTTTTAATCCCAACTACTATATCTAACATACAAGCATCCTTACTTCGTATTCGTTTAGCGTTTGCGATTCGATTGCGATTGAGTTCGATTGCGATTCGATTGATTACCACAACATAACATAAATAAACATGCACAAGTAACACATAAGGCACACACACACACGTATAACAGTAACCAAAATGCGTATTTCGAGTTGCGAGTGCGATTGCGACAGCGATAAAGCGATTAAACATGCGATAAATAGCGATTACCATGCAATTATTAATAGATACTCCACATAATACAACTAAAGCGAAAAATAAAATAGACTAACTACAAGTCAAAGAAGTCAAAACAGGAATTGAGCAAGGAGAGACAGATCGCAATTAGTAATCTTTTCTTCCTTTGACTTCAATCTTGACTTTGACTTTGACTTTCGAAACACGGGGTGTTATAGTCTCCCCTAGTTGAGGGAATTTCGTCCCGAAATTAGGCCGAAGCCGTAACAAACAACTGCGGGTACTTCGCCTTCATGTCGCTTTCGAGTCCCCAAGTGAACTCTGCGCCTCGTTTGCCTTCCCATCGGACTTTCACAATAGGAATGCGCGAGCGTCTGAGTTGCTTGGTTTGGCGATCCATGATTTCGACAGGCTTCTGCACAATGTGTAGTGTTTCGTTTACTTGGAGGTCATCGAGAGGCACAATTAAATCATGCTCAGCCTGGCACTTTCGGAGGTTTGACACATGGAAAGTCGGGTGGACATTACTAAGTTCCTCCGGTAGTTCGAGTCTGTAGGAGACTTTTCCGATCCTTTCCAGAATCTTAAAAGGTCCAACATATCGGGGCGCTAGTTTCCCTTTCTTGCCGAATCTGACCACGCCCTTCCAAGGTGATACCTTTAGGAGCACGTAGTCGCCAACGTCAAATTCAAGGGGCTTGCGTCATCTATCGGCGTAACTTTTCTGTCGACTTCGAGCTTTCAACAACTTTTCTCGAATTTGGAGGACTTTGTCAGTCGTTTCTTGTAATAGCTCGGGACCAGTTAATTGCGAGTGACTGATCTCGTGCCACACAATAGGCGATCGACATCTCCTTCTGTATAAAGCCTTGAATGGTGCCATTTGAATGCTGGAATGATAACTTTTGTTATACGAGAATTCGACTAACGGCAGGTAAGCATCCCAATTACCACCGAAATCTATGACACACGAACGGAGCATGTCTTCAAGAGTACGGATCGTTCTTTCAGTCTGACCGTCGGTTTGAGGGTGGAATGTGGTACTTAGATTAAGCGTAGTACCGAGAGCCGCTTGAAACGTTTCTGTTGGGATTGAACCCTATCAGAGGAACAGATAATTAAAGCCAAAACTGGATCAGAGCAGTGGATCCAGAATAAGCAGAAGTTTACAGATTAGTTCATGTAAATCTCTCCCCTTGAAAGTGGCTTTGTATCTGCTGATCTCCTATCTACTGATCTTACCAAGTGCTGATCCACAACTGCTGCCTTTCATCTACT
Source organism: Helianthus tuberosus (assembly GCA_030545235.1). Taxonomy (NCBI): domain Eukaryota; kingdom Viridiplantae; phylum Streptophyta; class Magnoliopsida; order Asterales; family Asteraceae; genus Helianthus; species Helianthus tuberosus. The sequence goes on from CM060406.1 coordinate 58,484,061, forward strand.
GCCAAGTGTTAAAGACTGATAGAAGACCAAAGCTCTGCTGACTCAATCTACTGCCTTGAGTCAAGTACTGCTGATCCGGACAAGCACTGCTGGGTTCACAGCAGTGGAAGGATGCAGCAGCTGTTTATGTGTCTTTTATGTATTAGATTGTAATAGCAGTAGTTAGTACATCAGTGTTTGTATAGATCAGAGGTTAGAGTTTGTTAGGAGGTTAGATGTCACTTTCATGGTGACGTCAGCTAAGATGCTCAGTGGTTTGCAAGTGCCTATAAATAGTTCAGTACTTTGTACTGTTCTATTAGCTCTTTTGATCACATCGTCTTCTTTGCACGAACAAACTACTGAGCTCTGGCTGAGGGGGAGTTTGCATTCTTACATCAATCATTGTAATCGTTGTTGAAATAAATTCAATCTTTCGATTCATTGTGTAAAGATGTTTGATAAAAGTATTACTCTCGTTTGATTGTATGCAAAGTTTGCTTTCATCTTATTTCCGCTGCACAACTCTTTCATTTCCATCTTAAGTTCAAACAAAAATACAATAAAAAAGAAACTCAGATCCAACAAATGGTATCAGAGCTTGGACAGTCAAATTTGATTTAACAATCATTTTGACGTAAATAGTTCAGCTCATAACAGTTGATACTGGTCGTTTATTCGTCCGTTGAAAAACAGAGCAAGGATTAATCACCATTAAAGTTGATTTCTCAGTGTCTGTAAAACAACAAGAATGACGTCACAATCTCAGGATGATAAAAACAACATCGGCTCGCTTTTTAAACCACCTATGCTAAAAAGAAATGAGTACAACATCTGGCAGAGGAGGATGGGACACATCCTCGCTCAACAAAGCACAGGTTGTTGGAAATCTGTTATTTATGGTCCCCATGTTCCTTCAGTGCCAAGTGCTGAAGATGCTAAAAAGTTCGTTCCAAAACCAGTTGAAAATTATACCGAAACCGACTTTCAAAAGATCGAACTAGATGCTAAAGCATTTAGCATCGTAGCATCTGCGCTACCCAATGAGATATATGCTGGACTGTTACATTGTAACAGTGCCAAAGAGTTATGGGACGCACTTAAGGAACAATTTGGGGGAACTGAGGAAGTCATAGAAAACAATAGGGAAATCCTGAACCAACAGTATGAAACATTTTGCTACGTTAAAGGTGAATCACTAACGCAACAATTTGAGCGTTTCAGTTGTCTCATCAGTGAACTGAGGCTTGTTAATACCACTTTTACAAACTCAACTCAAAACAGCAGGTTCCTCAGGTCACTGCCAGAAAAATGGGACACCATAGCTTTTGTCACCCGAAACTCACCTGAATTCAAGGATCTGACCTTGACCCAACTCCACGGTCGACTCCTGACCTACGAAAGGGAGTTGAACCAGAAAAGGAGGTTACAAGAGTCAGGAAAAGTTACCGATGACTACACTTTCGGTAATACTGCTCTTCTGGGTCAAGAAGAATCTGGGAGCAGTGGTAAGGATCAGGGTTATGATCACTTCATTGACATAACTGCTGGTGCAAATTTTAACAACCCTGATCCTCACTCTGCTAGTTATGCATTCACTGCAAATGAAAACCAGATGTCAGACAATTTAAGCTTTGAATTAAATGATTTGCAACATTTTGATCCCACTGATTTAGAGGAAATGGACATCCTGCACCAACTGGCCTTGTTAAGTGTTAGAACTAGCAAGTTCTACAAAAGAACAGGGCGAAAATTCCCAGGTTTGCATGGGAATCTAAGGGTTGGGTTGGATAAATCGAAAATCAAGTGCTACAAGTGTAATAGGTTGGGACATTTCGCTAGGGAATGTAGGAGTCAAACTACTGGTCCCATCATTACTCATCCTAGCTCAAATCCTAGACCTCAAAACCAAAACACTGTGCACTATGCCCAATATGCCCCAGCAGCTCAAGTGAACACTGCTCACTATGCTGCTGCCCCTGTGCCAGTACATTATGTCCAAACTACTGTTCCACAAATACAATATGTTCAAACCCCTGCTCCACAGGTACAAGTGCAACCTGTTGCACCTCAAACCACTGCTCCAGCAGGAGCACAACCAGATCAACAAAGTTTTTTCACTAAAGGGTTTGTTGACTGGAGCAGTATGCCTGAAGACCTTAATGATGAAAATTTTGCACTCTATGCTTCTAATGATTCTTCACATGATGAGTTTTGTTTGATGGCATTAGAGTCAATACAGGAGGGGGTTGAAACTGAGGAGGAACAGCAGTGCTTTGAAACAATGGAAGAGGTGACTGAAGCAGTGGTTACTGCTGTGGCTGGTGAATTACTGTTGGAAGAAAGTTCAGGTACTCTGATTGAACCAATGACAGATCCATGGTCCGTAGAGGACAAAGAAGAAGAGAAAGAAGAAAAGGCTGGTGAAAAGAAGGTGAAAGCTAATGATGAAGAAGATCATAAATGTGATTGTGCAATGATGGCAGCTGCCAAGGTATCTCCTCAAGTTCTTGAAAAACTATGTTCTGACAATTGCATAATTGCTTTTGCTAACATTAAAGAGGTGAATGAAAACCTTCGGGATAAAATCTTGTCTGATGAGGTCAAATTTGAAAGATCTTTAAAAGAACTTAAAATCAAATTGACTAAAAAAGAAAAAGAGAACAGCTGTTTAAAAGAAGAGCAAAGTATAACCAAAACCCAACTTCAAACTATGGTAGAAAAATACCAAGTTTGCAAAAAGGAGTTGGAGTCCGCCCAGATTACTTGTGAAAGATGGGTGGAATCCTACAAAGGATATGAGGTTATGCTTGAAAAACAGAGAAAAAGCAATGCGAAGTTTGGGGTTGGGTATAGAAAACATGATGATGAAAACACTGCTTTTGAAAACTCTGTTCAAACCACTGATGTAACCACTGAGTTCATCCCCAAAAACAAGAATGGCCAAGAAGTGAAAATCACTGACAAACTTGGTAACAAAATCACACTTGACAGACCAATGGAATCCTCTACTTTTGAGGAGCTTGAAGAATACCAATTTAAACCAAAATGGTCTGATGAGTGTGACATTCTTGAAAATTTCAAGCCAATGGACTTTACATCAATTAATGGTGTCAAGGATCCAAAAGCTAAAGTCATACCTCTCAAGGACATCCCAGCAGTGGTTAAAACCTCTGCTGCAAAGGAGTCTGAAAAGAGAAAGAACAAAGAAAAAATTGATTACTTGTTTTGTGAATTCTGTGAGAAGAGGAATCATCTTACAAAAGATTGTTTCCACTTAAAAGCATATGATTTAAACAGAACAAGTGTCATAGTTTCAGCTGAAGGTTGCATTGTCTGTGGTAAAACAAACCACAAAACTCAAGCATGTGTGTATCTCAAAAACTTTGATGTGAAAAAGAATGAGTACATTGCTAAAACATCCTTGAGTCCATCATCATCATCAACATCTGTCAAATTCACCAAGAAACAACCACTGTTTGTGCCAGTTCAAACAGCTGTTACAAAACAGCTGAACCAAACATCTGTCAAAAGAGATGTTCAGGTTACTGATGCACCCCCTGCCAATCAGTTCAGAAAAGGCAGAGAAAAACAGTCTTACCAAAGGATTCCTCATGTTTATGAGGCCTACAAAAGGCCCTCTAAACCCAAAGTGAACAAGCATCCTTTTGGTTACCAGCAGATGATTGGTCAGGACCCACAACAGTGGTTAGAGAAACACTGTCCTAAAACAGTTCAAACCTCTGACCTAACCACTGTCCATCATCTTGCATCCATCCCAGACACTGTTGAGACCCCATCCAAAGCCTTGTTGGCTTTGGAGACCTTAATGAACTAATCCTTTTACTTCATGTGCAGGGAGCTTCTGCATGCTTTGATAGTCTTTGGTATGTAGATAGTGGAGGCTCCAGGCACATGACAGGATGTAAAGCCCTCCTCAAAGACTTTAAAATCCATGGAGGGGGTGATATATCCTTTGGAAATAATAGTAAAGGAAAAGTTCTGGGGTCTGGAACAGTGGAGTCTGGAAAAGTAAAATTCGAAAATGTCAATCTAATAGACAATCTAAAATTCAACCTTCTGAGTGTGTCCCAAATGAGTGACAAGGGTTTTGGGTCATTCTTCACAAAAGATTGTTGTAGGATTGTTGGACCAGAAATGGTCAAAAAGATTGAAGCAATAATCAGAACTGGTCAAACTAAACTTGTTGCTCAAAGAAGTGGCAATGTTTATGTTGTTGACATGTCAAAAGAGTGTCCCAGGGCTGATGCCTGTCTGTTCTCAGCTGCCTCTAACAAAGAGACAGAACTTTGGCACAGAAGGCTGGGACACACAAATCTTAAGACAATCACAGAAATTTCAAAAAATGGTTTGGTAAGAGGCCTACCACAAAAATTGTTTTCATGTCCTGAACATTGCATTTCCTGTTTAAAAGGAAAACAGCATAAAAGTTCTTATAAGTCCATTGAAGAGTCCAAAACAACCCAGTGTTTGCAAATGCTACACATGGATTTGTTTGGCCCAGTTCAAGTCATGAGCCTCAAAAAGAAAAGATATTGTTTGGTTATTGTTGATGACTTTTCTAGGTTCACATGGACTTTCTTTTTGCACTCAAAAGATGAAACTGCAGGCATTTTGCAAGACTTTGTAATACAGGTTGAAAAGCAATTTGACCTTCCAGTAAAAAGCTTCAGGAGTGACAATGGCACAGAATTCAAAAATAGGGAGTTGGATGCCTTCTGTGTGAAGAAAGGGATTGTAAGGCAGTACAGCATCCCAAGAACACCAGAGCAGAATGGGGTAGTGGAAAGGAAGAACAGAACTCTGATTGAGGCTGCCAGAACCATGCTTGCAGATTCAGGTTTGCCATTAACTTTCTGGGCAGAGGCAGTAAACACTGCTTGCTATGTTCAGAACAGAGTTTTAATAAACCCCAGGCACAAAAAGACTGCCTATGAAATTCTGTATAAAATTAAACCACTGATCTCATATTTCAAAGTGTTTGGCTGCCCATGTTTTATTTTGAACTTAAAAGATTCCATTTCAAAATTTGCAGCCAAAATTGATTGTGGTTACCATTTGGGATACTCAACCACTGCCAAGGCCTACAAAGTGTTCAATACACGGACCAAGGCAGTGGAGGAGACTTTGAATGTAAAGTTCAATGAGCTTTCATCAATGAAAATCCCAGCAAACCCTGCAGATCTGTTTGATCTTGAAAAATTCACTTTTGAAAATATTGCTGTCAAGACTAACAGTGCAGGTCCATCAGAGGATACAACACCAGACTATGGGTATGAAATCATCATCCCTCAAAGGTCTGCTACAAAGGGAAAAGCACCAGCTGTTCAAAACAGTTGTCAAAGCTCAACCACTGCTACCTCAACAGTTGTTGACCAAAGTAGCCCATCAACCACTGCTTCCACATCCTCAAACACTGCTGACAAAAGTCCTCAAACAGTGGATAAAAGTCAGTAGTTGTCCACTTCATTACCTCCTATACCACCACCTTTTGAAACCACTGCTGGATCATCAAAGTCCCCAGCAGTGGTTAGCTCAGATGATACACATTTGCAGCCTTCACCAACCAATGCCATCATACCATACCAAGGAGATTTAATCTTCTTGAGATCTCATCCACCTGATCAAATCATTGGCAACATAAATGAAGGGGTGCTCACAAGAAGCCAAACCCAAAACATTTGTCTTTTTGCTGGTTTTCTATCACTCCATCAGCCAGTCAAGTACCAAGAGGCACTGAAAGACAACAGCTGGGTAGAAGCCATGCAAGAGGAGCTCCAACAGTTTAAAAGACAACAAGTATGGGAGCTTGTACCACTGCCAGAAGAGGTTAGTCCCATTGGCACAAAGTGGGTCTTCAAGAACAAAACTGATGAAAGGGGTATTGTTGTCAAGAATAAAGCCAGGCTTGTGGTTCAAGGTTACAGACAGGAAGAGGGGATTGATTATGATGAAACATTTGCCCATGTTGCAAGATTGGAAGCCATTAGACTGTTCCTGGCCTTTGCTGTCAACCACAATATGAAGGTGTTTCAAATGGATATCAAAAGTGCTTTCCTCTATGGTACAATTCAAGAAGAGGTGTATGTTTGTCAACCTCCAGGTTTTGAGGATCCATTTTATCCAGATCATGTCTACAGGCTAAACAAAGCCTTGTATGGCTTGAAACAAGCACCAAGGGCCTGGTATGAAACTCTTTCCAACTTCCTACTCTCAAATGGTTTCAAAAGAGGTACCATTGATAAAACACTGTTTTTAAAATGGAGAGGGAAGGATTTAATGATTGTCCAGATTTATGTGGATGACATTATTTTTGGAAGCACATGTAACTCAATGTGTGAAGAGTTTAGAGAACTCATGACAGCTGAGTTTGAAATGAGTGCTATGGGTGAGCTGCAATGCTTTCTTGGTCTCCAAGTACAGCAATTGCAAAATGGAACTTTCATTCATCAAAGCAAATATGCTAAAGAACTTTTAACCAAATTTGATATGAATGATTGTAAACCATGCAGCACACCCATGGCAACAAATAAGCTGGTCATGTCTGATGAAAAAGATGAGCTGATTGACCAAACACTTTATAGAAGCATGATTGGGTCTTTATTGTACCTAACTGCATCTAGACCAGACATCATGTTTGCAACATGTGTCTGTGCAAGAAGTCAATCAGCTCCCAGAAAATCAAATCTCATTGCTGTAAAAAGGATCTTCAGATACATAAAAGGTGCTCCCACACTTGGTATCTGGTATCCAGCTAATGGGAACATCAAGCTTTCAGGTTTCTCAGACAGTGACTTTGCTGGATGTCACACCACAAGGAAGTCCACATCAGGAGGGTGCCAGTTTCTAGGTGATTGCTTAGTTTCATGGCAAAGCAAAAAGCAAGCAGCTGTTTCAACATCCACTGCTGAAGCTGAATACATTGCTGCTGCAAGCTGTACAGCCCAACTCCTGTGGCTTCAAAATCAGTTGCTGGATTTTGGTATTACTGTCTTAAAGACACCACTCATGTTGGACAGTCAGGCAGCAGAAAATATCATCAAAAATCCAGTTTCCCATTCAACCACCAAACACATCGACATCAGACATCACTTTGTGAGGGATTGCTATGAAAAAGGTTTGATTTCTCTGCATCATGTCCCAACTAAAGATCAGCTAGCTGATGTGCTCACAAAAGCACTTGATACAGCCACTTTTGAAAGCTTGGTCTCTAGAATTGGGATGCTGAACATGGAATAACAAGCAACATCTTGTTTTTCTATGAATAAAAGCAACAAAATGTTTTCAGAAAATCAAAACTCCATCCTTAAAAATAGCTAAAAATGAAAATTTTTCATTAAAGTCCTTAAAAGTCTGCCATTAACCACTGATTGTTCAAAAGTCAGCTCTACTTCAAAAGCCTGTCCACTGTTGAAAGTCAACCCCTGCTCTCTCATTATTTTGATAAACTCTGTTGTTCAAAAGCAGTGTCTTATCCAATGATATGCTATCCACTGATAGTAAAAATCATCCACTGCTTTCATACCACTGCCTTCATCAGTCACTTTCACAAAAGTACTGTCCTTCACTTTCAACAGGGGTTGTCACGTGGACAGTACATATTGGTCAGACCTTTTGTAACGGCTGCCACCTCAGCATTCACTTTCTTCCCTATAAAATCCCCCACTCACCATCAAAACAGGGTTTTACTGTCGAATTGAATTCTTAAAAATTCTCTTCTCAAAGCAGCTTTTCATCTCATTTCTTCACAAATTTCTTTGATCAATCATCCTCAAAATGACTAAATCAAAGAAATCTTCAAAACCCTCATCCAAATCATCATCGAAAACAGCCTCTCAAAAGGCAATCTCCACTGAAATTCCACATAAATCATCTCACAATCTCCTGGGTCTTCTCACAAAACCAGGAACCACCAAATTTTTCGATTCCATCATTGATCTCATGGCAAAATCAAAGTACAAAACTTTGTTCACTGCCGATGCACCAATCTATTTGGCGACCCAAAGGGAGTTCTAGAAAAATGCAACCCTTGAAAAACAAGGAGACACTGCAACCACCATAAACTCTTCGATAAAGAGTAAAGCTATCCAAATCACGCCACAATCCATTTCAGAGGTCTTTCAACTCGGTGATCAGGAAGGTAAAATTTCTTTCACTAAAAACGAGTTACAAACTGACTTCATTGAGAGAGGGTATGAAGCCACAATGATGAAGAAAATTACCTTAGAAAAAGGTTATTTTCCTTCTGCAACCAGATTTTTATTTCATACCCTCCTACTATGTGTTTCAAATAAAACCACTTCTTTCAATGAAATTCCTTTAAAGATTCAAAATCTGGGATATGCAATTCTTCAAGGAGAAAATTTTAACTATTCTCGGGAAATTTTTAAAGATTTGGTTAATAATACTGAAACAAAATCATTCTTACTGTTTCCAAGGTTTTTAAGTTACTATTTTGCAAAGAAATTCAGTAAGGATGATTTAGCTGTAATAAACCAAGGTGATTCTACTCAAATAAACAGTTTAACAACTGAAACCTTTTCAAGAATGTTAGCACCTTGCAAAACACAAGCAGAGGTGCCTGAGAAGATTTTAGCAGTTACAACTGCTCCTCAGGTATCTGCTGCTGAGCCCACTGCTCAAGGTGATCAAAGCAGCAGCACAACTGCTTTGAAACCCACACCTAAAATCACCAAAAAGCCAACAAAAAGAAAAACACAAAAACCCCCCAAAACCATCAAAAAGGCATCTTTGGAGGATGAGATACCAGAGCGTCTGCCAGTGACAACACAAAAGTCACAAGAAACCACTGCTGCTACTTCCTCACAGCAGTTGGTACAAATATCTCAAACCATAACCGAAACTCCTCCTGTTTCTTCACAAAAAGAACAGGTTGTACAAATAGGGCCTCCACATCATGATGCTCTGGAAACACTCGTTTCTACTATCCACAGTCCAATGCCCGGGACACATCCTATTTCTACACCAATCCTCACATCCAAAATTCCCTCACCAATAAAACCACTGTTGGATGCAATTGATTTGAACCAGGCATTATCCAGTCCTTCTCAATCACCTATTAATGAGAATACACCTCAACAACTGACTGGGTCTGATGTATCAATCTTTGCTAACCCACCAACACAACCTGAGGAGGTTACACCCCTTGAGTTACAAGTAACTCTTGGTGGTAATCCAAGTGAAGCAGCCACTACAACTGTTACACCCACTGGGTTACATTTGGACAGTGGTTACATTCATAAGACTTCCTTGGAGGCAATTCCTTTTATAGCACCTCTGCCAACCACCAGTGGATTTATTTATCCTACTGGCAACATCAAAAGGTTGTCAAGTGTTGAAGGAAGAAGACCCCAGTACCAAGAAAAAGGGGCATCAGTGGTTAATGTTTGGCGTATATTCCCTACATCTACCACTGATAAAACCACTGCTAGTGGGAAATCAGATGATCCCATTAACTTGGGTGATGGTTTAAAGTACCAGAAATTGACGGATCGCATTGCAAAGCTTGATAACTCTGTTGCAGAACTCAAAAATATGCTACAACAGGTGTTACAAGTTCAGAAGGTACAATCAACTGCTGTTCCACCTCAAGCACCTGCTCCACAAAGGGCACCTGCTACAAATGAGCTCTGGAATCTATTTCAATCTTTTCTCCAACAACAAGCTCAATTAGCAGATCAGCAACATGAAAAACATGTACAACAGCTGAGAAATACAATGGAGTCAAGGTTCAAGAACACTCAGGCTGACTTAAAGGCTCTCAAAACTCAGATCTTGCACACCACTGGCACTGCTCCTCCAAAAGTACGCTTCATTTATGACCTCCCAGAAGATAATGCCAAAAAGGGGGAGAAAATTAAGGAGTGGAAAAAGAAGGGTATAAAAGATGGTCTTTATCTTGAACCAGAGAATTCAAACATGACCAAAAAGATCCCTTTGCCAGATGGCAGCAAGAAGATTGATGTGACAACAAATGCACTAGCAGAAGCAGTTGCAAGTGTGAAAAGAGATAGAGAGGACAAAAGGAAAGCCAGGGTGGACAGAATGGATCATCCAGATCAGGGTACTTCTGGGTCAAGGGATCATGAAAATCCTGTTGAGGAAAAGAAGAGGCCTACTAGAAAAGTAAGGCAACCCAAATCCATTCCTATCAGACGTTCAAAGTCTGCTAAAAAACCACCATACAAAACAGCTGATGCAGCAGGAGTTACAAAAACTACTGTTTGTCAAACAGTTGTTCCATCAACACACACAACATCCACTGCTTTACCATCATCACCACCAAAAACAACACATGCTGACATACAGCAGAAGACAGCAGATGTTATAACATCTGTTGTAATGATAACAGTGGTTGAAACACCAGTTGTTTCAACAGCTGTTAGTCAATCACAATCCACTGCCACTACATCTACCACCACTGTTCCATTCAAAACATCATCAGTCTCTCCTAAACCAAAAAGGAGAAGGCTAATTTTAAAAGATGATGACACACCTCCATCACCAACATCTTCAAAATCCCTATCACTTGTCACTATTCCAAAACCCATACCTTTCTCTTCAGCTCAAATTGTAAAACCACTACCTCCTGCTGGTGTCTCATTTCCTCTGGAACTCATTGCAGTCAGAGAAGAAATCAAATCATTTTATTATGAAGATGACCCAGCCAAAAGGAGTTTACCATCAATTGCAAATTATCCCAGGCCTAACAATCTTGAAGAATACTTGAAACTCAAGGCCAAACAAGCAGAGGATATTGCAATAAAAAATAAAAAGGGGAAATCTGATAGAGAATTTCAACAAAACTATCAGTTTTTACTCTACAGGTCAATGCTATGGAGCGTTTTGCTAAAAATGTATGTCAGAAAAATTCTGAAAGGGCAGATGAGTCCTTAAGGAGAGACTACATTTACAACATCATGACCTATAAGAAATACAAGGGGGAGAAACACATGTACAAGAACTGGACCATTCCTGAGCTTGAAAAAGAAGCAGCCAGGATTCAAGACATGATAAAAAATAAGGTCAAGCAGACTCCTCCTGAAAAATTCAAACAATTTGAAGCTGAGAAGATGTTAGAGTTGAAGAGAATGAAAGAGGAGCTCATTGCAGCTGATTATGGGTCAAAGAACTCTGTGACAAAGTGGGGAGAAGATAGAGTCAGGGCAACATATAAGAAATTAGAGGAACTTAGAAAGAAAGATCCAAGAGTTCCACAAAAGCCTGACTATTCCAAAGCAGAGGTTTCAAAAAGACCACCAAAGCTGCAAGTCAAAAGAACCACTGCTCCAACTGGTGCTGCCATCTACAAAAGAAGGAGCAAAAACCAGTTTAGCATGGAAACAATTCAAGATCTATTAGCTGGAGATGCCATTGTAAAAGCAGGCACGAAAGTAATGATAAAAGAAGATCTTGAATTGGAACAAACTGCAAGTGCTGCTCAGCCAGCCATGAATAGGCCAGCCTCTCCAAATACTTCTGCAAATAAACATCTCCCAAGAAACCCACCAGGCTCAAAAATACAAAAGTGGGAAACTGACAAACAGACCTGCGTATTGACTTTGCTCAGGTCTGGTGGAGTAGTGGAGAAAATATCAAGGGAACAAGCTCTTGGCCTGAGTCTTGAAGATTTGCAGGATCTCCTTGATCTTCCACTTAGCAGGGATGATGAAGATACAGATGCCCTAGACTTTGAATTACAATTTAAAGGTCAGATAAGGGAACTGTTGATGAGGCAATAAATATTTCCACAAATAATGAAGAGTTTTGGCATTATCTGTTCCAGGGGGAGATTGTTGGGATTGAACCCTATCAGAGGAACAGATAATTAAAGCCAAAACTGGATCAGAGCAGTGGCTCCAGAATAAGCAGACATTTACAGATTAGTTCATGCAAATCTCTCCCCTTGAAAGTGGCTTTGTATCTGCTGATCTCCTATCTACTGATCTTACCAAGTGCTGATCCACAACTGCTGCCTTGCATCTACTGCTAAGTGTTAAAGACTGATAGAAGACCAAAGCTCTGCTGACTCAATCTACTGCCTTGAGTCAAGTACTGCTGATCCGGACAAGCACTGCTGGGTTCACAGCAGTGGAAGGATGCAACAGCTGTTTATGTGTCTTTTATGTATTAGATTGTAATAGCAGTAGTTAGTACATCAGTGTTTGTATAGATCAGAGGTTAGAGTTTGTTAGGAGGTTAGATGTCACTTTCATGGTGACGTCAGCTAAGATGCTCAGCGGTTTGCAAGTGCCTATAAATAGTTCAGTACTTTGTACTGTTCTATTAGCTCTTTTGATCACATCGTCTTCTTTGCACGAACAAACTACTGAGCTCTGGCTGAGGGGGAGTTTGCATTCTTACATCAATCATTGTAATCGTTGTTGAAATAAATTCAATCTTTCGATTCATTGTGTAAAGATGTTTGATAAAAGTATTACTCTCGTTTGATTGTATGCAAAGTTTGCTTTCATCTTATTTCCGCTGCACAACTCTTTCATTTCCATCTTAAGTTCAAACAAAAATACAATAAAAAAGAAACTCAGATCCAACAGTTTCCCACAGTCGCAAGGTAAACCGAGCATCACGGTCAGAGATGATGTCGCGAGGCGTCCCATGTCGACATATGATCTCATTAGTGTAGATTCGGGCTAATCGTTCTACCTTGTAGTCTTCCCGTATTGGCAAAAAGTGAGCAGATTTGGTCAAACGGTCAACAGCAACCCAGATGCTGTCGTGACCCGATGACGTGTGCGGAAGCTTGGTTATGAAGTCCATGGCTATACTTTCCCACTTCCACATAGGGATAGGCGGTTGTTTGAGTAAGCCATAGGGTCTTTGGTGTTCAGCCTTGACCTTTGAGCAAGTCAGGCACTTTCCAACGTAGAGAGCAATATCCCTTTTCATGCCCGGCCACCAGTACTTGTAGCGAAGATCCTGGTACATTTTATCGGCACCGGGATGAATAGAATATCGGGATTTGTGGGCTTCGTCCATCAATATCTGTCGCAAATCGGTCCATTTAGGGATCCAAATTCGGTCCAGAAAGCGGAGTATCCCATTTGACTTATTCACAAGCTGGGCTCCATCGTGGTAGATTCGTTCCTTCTTCAAAGTGCGTTCATTAAAACAAGCATGCTGGGCTTCACGGATGAGGGTTTCGAGATCGTATTAGGCTTGAGTATTACGAAGGCTGAGCAAATAACTCCGTCTGCGGAGAGCGTTGGCAACGACATTTGCTTTGCCTGGGTGATAACGAATCTCACAGTCGTAATCGTTGAGAAGTTCTACCCATCGGCGTTGACGCATATTAAGTTCTTTCTGATCAAAGATGTGTTGTAGGCTCCTATGATCGGTGAAGATCGTACACTTGGTACCATACAGGTAGTGTCGCCAAATCTTTAACGCAAAAACAACTGCGCCTAGCTCGAGATCATGGGTTGTATAGTTCTTCTCTTGGATTTTGAGCTGACGAGATGCGTAAGCTATAACCTTGTCCCGCTGCATAAGAACACAACCAAGACCAAGGTTGGAAGCATCACAATAGACAATGAAATCGTCGTTCCCTTCGGGCAATGTGAGAACAGGAGCATTGCAAAGCATGCGCTTGAGTGTTTGGAAAGCAGACTCTTGTTCAGTTTCCTAAACAAAAGGCTTGTCTTTGTGCGTGAGAGCGGTAAGCGGCACAACGATCTTTGAAAATCTTTCGATAAATCGTCGATAATAGCCTGCTAGTCCTAGAAAAGAACGGACTTCAGACGGGTTCTTAGGTGTAATCCAACTCTTAACAGCTTCAATCTTTGCGGGATCGACGTTAATACCTTGACTGTTTACAATGTGACCCAGAAACTGAACTTCCTCTAGCCAAAATTCACACTTGGAGTACTTGGCATAGAGTCGATTCCCCTGGAGTAGCTTGAGAACCAAACGTAGATGTTGCGCGTGTTCGGCTTTCGACTTGGAATAGATCAAGACATCGTCGATGAACACGATGATGAAACGGTCGAGGTATGGTTTACACACGCGATTCATCAGATCCATGAAAACCGCGGGTGCGTTGGTTAAACCAAAGGGCATAACAACGAATTCATAATGGCCATAACGAGTGCGAAACGCGGTTTTGGGTATATCCTCCTCTTGGATGCGTAGTTGGTGGTAGCCTGAGCGTAGATCGATCTTCGAGAAACACGTAGCACCTTGTAGCTGATCACACAAATCATCAATGCGAGGTAGGGGATAGCGGTTCTTGATAGTCAACTTATTCAGTTCCCGATAATCGATGCACATCCGGAACGACCCATCCTTCTTTTTGACGAAAAGGACTGGCGCGCCCCAAGGAGAGGTGCTCGGGCGAATGAAGCCTTTCTCAAGCAATTCCTGAAGCTGACTTGAGAGTTCACACATTTCGGATGGTGCGAGTCGGTAAGGAGCTTTGGCAATAGGGTTGGCTCCAGGAATGAGGTCGATACGAAAGTCGATATCACGACTTGGCGGAAGGCCGGGAAGGTCTTCAGGGAATACATTAGGAAATTATCGAACCACAGGGACATCGTTCACACCAGGACTCCCTTTCTTTTCCTTCTCCGCTGCTACAATGTTAGCCAAGAAAGCTCTGTATTCCTTGCGGAGATACTTGCTAGCTTGGACACATGACATGAGCTTGAGACCTTTCGAAGCAGTTTCACCGTAGACATACAATAAATCACCATTTGCGAGCGAGAATCGAATTATCTTATCGAAACACACAACTTCAGCATGGTTTTCGCGAAGAAAGTCCATGCCTACTATGACGTCAAAACTTCTGAGTTGCATCGGAATAAGGTCCATTGGGAAGATGTGATTGTTGAGCTCAAGGGTACAATCACGAAGAATAGAATTAACGGCGACAGTTCTTCCGGTGGCGACTTCAACATCGAACGTTGAGGGGAGATGGGAGCGCTTACGACTAAGAAGTTTTTCGAATTCAAATGACACAAAGCAGTTATCGGCTCCAGTATCAAACAAACACGAAGCATAAATACCATTCACAAGGAACGTACCATTGACCACGTTGTTGTCAGCCTGGGCTTGGCGTACGTTGATGTTGAAAGTTCTGGCACGTGCGGCTTGTTGCTGCTGCTGAGGCTGCTGCTGCTGGGGCTCTTGTTTCACAACCCTGTTCGGGCACATGTTCGCAAAGTGGTTGGGATCACCACATGCGAAGCAGACTTGGGCGTTGATCGCAGGTGGCTGAGCCGCTTGTTGCCCTTGCGGGGCTGGGAGCAGAGCTTGATGAGCAGTGGCTTGAGCTGGCACTTGATGAGGACCAGTACGGCAATTAGCAGTGAAGTGGCCGTACATATTGCAGTGAGCGCAGAAACGGCAGGCGAGACCCACCGGGTGATGATAAGAACATGTTGGACAAGCAGGGTGGGGGCCTGTATATGCACGCTTTGCAGGCGGTGCATAGGTAACTGGTGCTGGACGGTGGTGGAGCTGCTGTTGAGCCGGTACGGCTTGAAGTGGAGCAGCAGTGGTAGTAACAGCACAGTTCTTGTTACTGGAGCTGCTGTTGTTGTTCTTCTTCTTGCGGCATGAGGACTTGGACGGTTGAGCGGTGCCGGTTTCAGCGGTTGGTGCGGTGGTGACTTGATGCAGGTTCTTCGAAGTTTTATCCCAAAAACCAGCTTTTACTCGCTTGTCGTTGATTTCAGCGGCGAGCAAGTAAGTTTCTTCGATCGTTGCTGTCTTTGCGGCATGCACAAAATCCGCAACACAGTCGGGTAGAGCTCGGATGTACTTCTTGATCGCCATGTCAGGCGTCTTCACTTGGTCAGGACAGATGATGCTGAGCTACTTAAAGCGAGCAGTCAGGGCAGCGTTGTCACCTTCCTTCTGCTTAATGTTCCAGAATTCATCCTCCAGCTTTTGGCGTTCATGGGGAGGACAGAACTCATCCATCATGATGGCCTTCAACTCTTCCCACGTCAGCTCATAAGCTGCATCGTTCCCACATTTGTTCCTCTCGGCCATCCACCTGTCTAATGCGCGGGACTAGAAGACGCCGGTAGCGTTTAGAGTGCGGAGTATTTTCGGACATCCACTCTGGCGCAGAGTGACTTCGATGGAATCGAACCATTGAAACATAGCCGTCGGGCCATCTTCTCCAGTGAATTCCTTCGGACCGCAAGCCTTGAACTGCTTGAAGCTGAAAGCAGTCTTAGTAGCAGCTTTAGGAGCTTCGGTTCTGGATTCCTCAGACGATTTGCTAACATTCTCGTAAATTTCACTCACGATCTGAGGCACAACCTTGGCCACTTGTTTTGCGAGGATGGCAGCAAGGCGTTTGTCCCTCTGTTCTTGATGAGAGAGTCATGGGTGACGGGTTCCAGATGATGGTCCAGTTGACATTGTCAGCAACAGACATCATCATAGGTCTCAGACACGTCATAATCGAATCTCACCTCACACGTCTAATACTTGCTAAAGCTTAGGAACACAGTGAAACATGTATCACATAAACACATAGGCACATAGTCACAGATTCACATAAGCACATAACCACGTAAGCACGTAGAGCACAGAAGCACATAAGCATGTAATCACCAGATGCAGTCAGAATACAGAAACCTATCATTTAAAGCCCGTGCGCATTCGAGTATAGCGATCGCAAATAACTTGTCGAGTAGTATAGTATAAGCGTACAACATAGCATAAAGTCATCCATAATTTAGCGATTTATCAGTGTCTTGAGGTAGGTAAGCAATGCGGTTCGTGCGTGTCGATCGAAGTGAAAGCGAAAATCGAATAATTCTCCAAATTAAACACATAAACATGTAACACACGTACAAACATATAAAATCGACGAGTCATCAGAGTCAGCAGTTGCGGGCTCAGAATCGAAACACATAAAAATCGAGAAATAGGTCGTCTGTGGCTATTAGACATTGACTATCCCAAGTGATTCGACTATTCTCAAGGACTTGTTGTACACATTTTGACTTTCAGGACTGTGCTTTTGCCTCGATTCTTGGGCTCGGCACGCATCCTTGCAGTCATACCATGACTTCAGGTCGTTGGAGTCCGTCGAGACCTTGGTGAGAGTTTTGTAAAACCAAGTAAAAGTCGGAATCAAGTCGTCAAGGTTAGGGTTTCACCCCTGGCTTAACAACTTCGTTCCTGTTTTGTTAAAATAAAAGAGAATTATGCATCAAAGTATGGATTTCACTCCGGGTTCAACGCAGGTTCTCGTGTTTATAGATGAAAATGTGGGTTGATCAAGCAATTCAGTCGAGAGTTTGCGGTTTTCAGACATAATCTCAACTTAGTCGCTCATTCATATTTGAAAATTCGAGTGCAGTGATAGTGTAGCGTCGGCGAGAATAGCGAGAAATAGCAGCAAGCTCGTACAAAATCCCTACAGGATATGTACGAGTCGGTCTGTTGGTTCCTAACTATAGACTAGGTCTCTAAGACTTCGACCCGGACTAGGTCTAGTCTTGCCTAATTCCCTATAGTTATGGCTCTGATACCAATCTGTCACACCCCAACCGATGGCGGAAACATCGGGGCATGGCACTGAGCGAAACAGATTGTCCAGAAGTTTCCATAACAACTATATTTACCAAATATTTAAAGCAACACGTCCCATACCATGTCATAAGTGATAATATAATTATTACAGATAAAATCTAGTCAAGTAGTTCTGTTCCGACAACTCAGATTTATAAATAGATAGTTTATTTATTGGTTTCTAGGACCTCTTCCCTAGCTTCAATTTCATCACCAGCACAAAGAGCATCCTAGACCTTTCCTTGCCTCAATTTCACAGCAAGCTAAGCATATAAACAACTTAAGCACCTGTCACATACGTTAAAGTAAAAGTCAATACACATAGTGTAAAGGTGAGCATACAAGTTTGATATTAGTATAATAGAGTTCGAAATTGTTTACGCATAACCAGCACGTACACATAGTGAAATGAGGCATGTTAGTTATCGACATGAACCTATCGATACCAATGACTGCGGGTTGACTGCCCAAGGCAGTTCGCGATACACACTCACCATTGTGTGCCATGTAGGTAATTGTCCTTAACAACCCCCGAGTGAACGGGTGCTGTGTCCAAACTAATAGTACTACCGTTGCTAAGGCAGGTAGACAGCATTCTATGTGTAAACATAACAAACAAGCATTCATTAAGTCACGTAATACATGCGGTAACGGTTAGCGATGTGATTTTGTATAAGTAACGTATGTAACACCCAAAAGTGCGTAAAGCAAAAAGGGATCGAGTATACTCACAGCGATTGATGGATTGAAGGGAGCGCTAGAGAGTAGGGTTAGCCTGAACAGATTTATAGCATAACGATAAGCAACTCGTAAAACGGAACAAGGTACAAGTGAGTCGGACAGCAGTTCGATCGGATGGCAATCCGATCGGGCGACCAGTCGTGCGAGTGGTAGTCCGTTCGGACGGTCATCCGGTCGGATGACTGTTCGAGTGGATTGTTTCTTCCTTTGGGAAGGATGTGTTTGTGTATGATGGCTTGCCTTTTGAAGTTTTCGTTGTAGCATTTAGAAAACAGAGAAGCATCTCTACCCTTCAGGTCGGTCGGTCGAACGGTCGTTCGATCGGACGACGACTCGAATGGCGAGGTTTCTCAGTGAGAACAAATCCACAGTAGGGCGGTCACTCGGTCGGATGTCCATTCGACCGGGTGGCAACCCTGTTACTGAACATGTTGAAAATTGTTTAAGTTTAAATGAATCAAGATGCAACCCAATCTTGCTTGAAGTGTTGTAACTTGAGCGAGACGTTGTGATGACTGGTTTAAACAATGGGGACCCCATCTCGTCCCCAATGACCTGACCGAACAGGAATCACCCTAGTCCGTCAGTGCACGGTTCGAGACGGTTGTTCGTGTCCAAACCCGAAATGACTATCCTACAGATGGAACTTGGATCTAGTACTGATACATCACTAAGAACGAGTAGACGATCAGTATTAGCTCCGTTTCCACCGGGTTTGAGTGCATTGAGTGTAAAAGAGTTGAAAGAAAGTTGGAAAACCATCTTTCAATCTTTTTCATTGTGAATATGTCTAGATCTATGAAAGATCTTGGTTTGTTTATGTGGAAATCGGTTAGATCCAAGTTGTTCTTGGTGGATTGAGGCCAAAATATGAAGTTCTTCAAGAACACATGATGACGTCATCCTAGAACACCTTGAATCTTGATGATTTCACGGTTAAAAGTGAAGATTCAAAAGATAGAAAGGTGTAGGAGTGCGTGTAGATTGAGGAAGTACAAGATTTAGGACGAGATCTTACCGGAATTGCGAGAAATCGAAGTAAAAAGCGAGCAGGAGCACTGGTCGGACGTCAGTTGCCAAAAGTAGAAAGAATGAAAGTGACAAGGGGTATTTATAGGGTTACCCAAAGTGAAAAGGGGAGAATAGGTTGGTCGCTCGGGTGGCAACTCGCCCGGATGGCAGCCCGGTCGAGAGGCACCTCGGTCGGGTGGCTGCCCGGTCGGGTGGCAGTTCGGTCGGCTGGCACCTGTTTCGAGTGCTTGGCGCGACGAGTTTTTGCCGTTTCGATTTGCGTGTAGCGCGTTGCGATGCGATTGAGTTTTCCTAGTCAAATTACTTTTAATCCCAACTACTATATCTAACATACAAGCATCCTTACTTCGTATTCGTTTAGCGTTTGCGATTCGATTGCGATTGAGTTCGATTGCGATTCGGTTGATTACCACAACATAACATAAATAAACATGCACAAGTAACACATAAGGCACACACACACGTATAACAGTAACCAAAATGCGTATTTCGAGTTGCGAGTGCGATTGCGACAGCGATAAAGCGATTAAACATGCGATAAATTGCGATTACCATGCGATTATTAATAGATACTCCACATAATACAACTAAAGGGAAAAATAAAATAGACTAACTACAAGTCAAAGAAGTCAAAACAGGAATTGAGCAAGGAGAGACAGATCGCAATTAGCAATCTTTTCTTCCTTTGACTTCAATCTTGACTTTGACTTTCGAAACACGGGGTGTTACAGGAGTATTGTAAGGAACTACAAAACTATTATCAAGTGCCACACCATTCTTTACTACTGTATTACGTGTTTGACGATGACGATCGATAGGATATCCTTCAGAATCAACATAAGTCTCATCTACATATTTTTTGGGAAACTTTTTAGAACATTTTTGCTGAACCATACATGGACAAAGTGGGTTGTCTGTACCACATGGTCCATGAATCATAAATTGCTTGACAAGCTCATATAATTCAGGATCTCTTTCTTTATCTGGTATCTCAGTACTAATAACACGATCAATATCAGATGCAGTTGGAAATTTGCTTTCAGCACTCAAGAACAAACATATGTGAGCATGTGGGAGTCCACGCTTCTGAAATTCTACTGTATACATAACTGAAATTTTTCAACACTAAGCTGTTAGATAAATATAATTAGATGTTCAAAGTAATAAATACAACTAAAAGGTGCCTGCTTGTATATCACCAAAGAATTTATCTTTCTTGAAATCTTTTATAAGATGATCCAATTTACACTTGAATAATCTAGAGATAATATCCGATCTGTCTTCGGCATTAAGAGCTTTATCATGCAAACACCTATAAATCTCAGGCCAGTTGGGATTACAAGTCACCGTTATGAATAAATAGGGATATCCAACAGACTTGCAAATTGCCATAGCATCCAATTACTTTTGCATCATATATCTAGAACCACTAGTAAATGATGAAGGTAAAAGTATAGGTTTACCACAACTTGAGGCATTATCCTTTCCATTTTCAACAATAGCATTCAATTTCTTAAGACTTTGCGTTCTAAGTTTCGGCTGTTGTGACCTTATATAATTCAACCTGGCAGATTCTATCATCGTGTATCCATCAACCAAAAACTGTTGAAATATTTTTTTAGCATTAACTAATAATGAAAACTGATTCTGTCTATCTTGAATTTTGTAACAAAAGAATTCTCTAATTGTAAGGCTGGTTCTAAGTACCTCATTATCAACCGCAATCCCTTTATGCTTAATACCAACTCTATAACCATCTTCTGCATATGGGAAATAAGTGGATATTACAAAGCAAGATAAGAGGGATGAAGCTCACTAATTCTTTGAAGACCACCAGACTTCTTTCTAACAACAATGTCCCGTTTATCAAATGTTCCATCAAAATCACCAATTATTAATGCAACAATTTCTGATGCTGTTGGCAAATTGTGAACTCTTCCATCCTTATCTCTTGTTTGAATAAGCTTCAAGGTTACATCTTGCCACTCATTTTCTTGAAAACAATCTCTTACCATTCTGAAGGACTGGACAAGAGGATTGCAAGAATACAACATATTTTTAAGACTTTTGATGGTGGTACTATCAAGCTAGTTGTTTATTCTATCTAAGAACTGCAAGAAATATAAAGTGTTAAAATTTACATTCGTTTCAAATGAAATATAGATGTGAATATACTGGGAATCAATATATATATATATATATTTATAAATGCCACAATTTCATAAAGAAATTACCTTACTGCTTTTTGACGATTTATCACCTCGTTTTGTGAATCATATATGTAAAGCTGTGAGAATTTGGGTTCTTCCCCATCGTCCGGAAGTAGACTACCCATTCGATGATAATTCTAACCTTGTAGTCTAAATACATAAGGACCTTTACCTCTCTGATAACTTTTGTCAACCTTCCCACCAAGAGATGTGAACGAAAACATCATGTTATATGCTCGAACATTATTCATGAAATTGTGGGACTCTAAGGTATGACTTTTATATAAATGATGTAGTAATGGAGGAGGTGGAGGTGGTGGTGGTAGCTCAACATCTCCATTTGAACGACAAAGAGAATATGATGTTTTCATACGATTTTGATTTCCCCTAAGCATTTCATCTTCCCATAACATTGCATCACATTTAGAACACATAAAGATGGCATCTCCATGATCGATATAATCTACAGAATTAGCAAATTTATAAGTCAATATAAGTTATATACATGTTGAAAACTTAACAGGAATTTACATTCGTATCTTATACCTTTAGAAATTACATAAATCTTCTTAACTACAGAATCTGCTAATATCTCATCACTCATTGATAGTTCAATTTTAGGTATTCCACCTATATCGAAGCTTGTAAAATAAGAAATATATAACAATTCATAAAACCTAAGATTAAACAAATATTTTGTTTTCAAACATTTAAAACATACAATTTGTAATATTTGATAATGGAGTCCTCTCAACAAAATCAGATTTTTGCTTAGTACTTCCAAAAGGAGTGTGATATACATTCCTTGATGAGATTTTTCTTGATGAATCTTATAAGACAAAAGTATATAAAATAAATGAACAAAACTACAATTCCTAATTAAATTACAAAAAAAAAAAAAATATCTGTAGTAAGTTTACCTTTTTCTTTTGTAGATGAGTGACACAAATTACTACTAATATTTGGGGTAGCATAAGTAGGAAGGTGATACACATACCTTCTTTCGACATTGGTGGTTGAAACTTGTAAAATAGAACATATGTAAGGATTCCCAAAACATAACATATACATATATATTTCTTTTAAATTTTGTTTGCAAAACTATAACACATACCACTTGGAGTATTTAATAATGGAATCCTTTCAAAAGAATCAGATGTTGATATAGGATGGCAACCTCTGTTGTTTCTCTTTTGTTGAAGAACACACTTCCTTTTTTCCCTTTCTTCAGCACAGCTTTGACTTTGACTTGCTTGAAGAAACACTTCATACTTACTTGAAATTGTGTTATTTGTATCCATAATTTCAAATACCTTAATGAAGAAGATTGTTGACCACTCGAGAAAAGGACTTTGAAAGTATTGTGAAAATGATTTGAAATTACAAAATATATATATATATATATATATATCTGCAGTAAGTATACCTTTTTCTTTTTGTAGATGAGTGACACAAATTACTACTAATATTTGGAGTAGCATAAGTAGGAAGATGATATACATTCCTTGTTTCAACATTGGTGGTTGAAACTTGTAAAATACAACGTATGTAAGGATTCCCAAAAGGTAACATATAAATATATCTTTCCTTTGAAATTTGTTTGCAAACCTATAAGACATACCATTTGTAGTATTTGATAATGGAATCCTTTCAACAGAATCAGATGTTGATGTAGGAAGACAACCACTGTTGTTTCTCTTTTGTTGCAGAACAAGGTTCCTTTTTTTCCTTGCTTCAGCACAGATTTGACTTTGACTTGCTTGAAGGAACAGTTCATACTTACTTGAAATTATGTTATCTGTATCCATAATTTCAAATACCTGAATGGAGAAGATTGTTGACCACTCGAGGAAGGACTTTGAAAGTATTGTGAAAATGATTTGAAGTATTTGATAATACAGATTTGAAATGGATACTATTTTATATTTAAGGATAAAAATATGACAGCTGTATTAGGGGGGGGGGGGGGGTAAAATGTAACTTCCTTATCTCAATGGCGGTAAGATGTAATTTATTATTCCAATGGCGGTTTAATTGTATTGTGTGGACCAATCAGATAAACTCCGATCATTTGCATAAAAGTAGATAAAAACATACTTTACCTTTTTAACGACTCTACAAATCCCTTTACTAAATTGTTTATCTGATCTTATAAAAAGTGATTCAAGTTTTAATCACCGATGTCTATTTCAATATTCAATCATTCCACTTGAATACTTCTTACTTTTGATATCATCAACAACTTCGATCAAGGTATAATAATATTTATTAAAATTTGTATGCACATGAGTTTCATATGCACATCATTAACGACTGTTATGAAGACTATGATCATGTATTGCATGTTTTAGATGATGTATGAATTTCATTTTACAGGTTTTTTATTTTTTATAATGTTTCCGATTCGAAGTTTTCTTTGATATGGTGCTACATTTGGTTTCTTGAAAGCAATCGATAAGGTATATTTTGTTGTTTTTCTTACTTGATAATAAATAATATAATTAAATGACCAATCTTTTGTTTATGGACTTCTAAAAAATGTTATTTCCTTACTACTCGGTTCTACAGTTTTTCGAGGAATCTTAATCTATTGATTTGCTCTAAATAAATCGATAAATATTAAATGCGTTATTTGAATGACATAGATATGTTAAACATTGTTGGTTCATATTTGTTATCACAGTCTTTATAAATAATGAAGTATCTGATAAAATACATTGTTTCATTGTTTCTTTGATTTTTAGATAAACATCATATCTTGGAAGATGTCTTTTTATAAATATTTAGACTCTCGTAATTCCAAAATATTGGTAAGATTATTACATTAAAACCATTTTCTGCAGTTTTATTGTTAACGATTAATTCACATATAACACTTGCCAATACTTAAATACTTGAACTCCACACATAATAGCACAAATATTTGCAAACAATCATTTACTCAATGAAGTTCCTGGTAATATTGACGTTATAGAGTGTGTAAACGTTATGAGATGGGAGATCTGATTCTCAAAACACACTGGAAGTTTTGCTCTAAAAGAAGGATGGTCCTTAGTTGTCTTTGACCTTTCATTGAAAGAAGGATGTCTATTGGTATTTAAAAAAACTGCACCATATACATATCTGCTGACACCTTTTGAAAAAGTTTATCGTTATCCAACAAAACTCCCAATGATTTCTATGTTCACATCAATATCATTTGAGAAGAAATTTGGATGTATGGATTCATTCTCCCATAGTTTTTTTGATGCCTCTAAGGACGTGTTGGTAAGTTTTGGTATTTTAATCCAATACTTAAATGTTACTATACTAATTAGTGATATACTTTAAAATTTACTGTATCTTTGTTGATTTCATAATAAAGTTTATATCTTTTTGTCCAACTAATACCCAAGGAGTTAGTTAACATCAGTATTGGAGTTGGTAAACTTAAAGAGGCATTTAAGATTTATGTGAATCAATGGGACTCGTTTGATGTAGTACTTCAACGGGATCCTCTTCGGAATTGTTACTTTATAACTGATGGATGGGAAAAGGTTGTACACTACATGGGTATGCAAACAGGAGTTGTATTTGTTTTAAGATATGTAGCGGATTACATCTTTTAGCTTACTGTGATTGATTTGAATGGATGTGAGATTGTTGCACCCAAAGCCAATGACAGTTCGAAAGGCAATACTTCCTCACCCAAATTAGAAGTTACTCCAATTACCGAAGATATGGATCATTAGTCGGATGTTGAAGAATCCAATGATGTAGATTCTGATAGTGATTATGTTGTATTCGATGAATCATCCGATGATGGCAACGATGCAAATTTTGATGCTGCTGTCTCAGATTATGAAGCTGATCCTGTTGTATATTCCATAGAATTCGTATGGTAATGCAGTAAACATTTTATAAGTTTGTTCTGTTAATATATTATGCCTCATTCTTTCATTGTTAAATGTTCATTACAATAAAAAATTTGTTACTTTGCTTAAATACATTATTTATTTGTTATTGATTATTGTTATTTTATATTTATTTTAAGCGTCTAAATGTGAAAGTGACATCATTATCAAGGATTCATAGATCATTGAAGATGACAGTTGAAAATCTGAATGGAGTTGACACTGTAATTGACTTTCGACGGGAAAAGCATGGCAAGGGATTTAGATACGCGGCTTGCCAATGGACCAAGAAGTTCACCAAGCCCAATGGTATCTACAGAAATATGAAATGCAAATTTGTCTACTCTACAGAAAAAGCCAAGCTGATCTTAAAGAAAGTCTACAAATAGTTATGGTTGTTGATATTATCTCATGTGAGATGAAGTTATGGGATGGTGATGTATCAAGCTTGTATATTTTCCAAACTTACGAATATTTAAATTATAATCATGTATGCTTATCTTGTTAGTTATATTAACTTAAATTTTTGCTGTACATTCATTATATTTTAATTGGCTCTTCAGGATACATTACAACTTGAATTATACTCTGTAAATTTATGGCCAATCATCGACATTTAAAAGGCTTCAACAAATTTATGGGCGATCATTGTCATAACTTCACTTGAATTATACTCTACAACCTCTAATTACAAATAACAGTCTTTTAACATCTACAACTAAAGGGATACGCTCAACATCTCTTTAGATAAAGTCTGCCAAACCCAAAGCTCTGTTGAACACAAAATCTGTTAAAGAAAAGTCTGTTGTTCCAAACAACCTCTGCTGATAAACACAAAGACTGTTGTAGCAAAGGTCTACCAAAAGAGAACCTTTGCTGTTGAATATGAATACAAAAGTATCATGAAGCTGACATATGCTGTTACTTAACAGATGATGTAGTCTTTAAACATCTGAAACTAAAAGGATACACTCAACATCTATTTCACTAAAGTCTGCGAAACCCAAAGCTCTCTTGAAGACAACATCTGTTGAAGCAAAGTCTGTTGAACCAAACATCCTTTGCTGTTAAACACAAAGACTGTTGAACCAAAGGTCTGCCAAAGACAACCTTTGCTGATGAATACAAAAGTATGATGAAGCTAACATCTGATGTGGCATAATAGATGATGCAGTTCAACAGAGGATTTCAACATCTGAGAAGCACACGGATCATGATCAATAGATGATAAGGTCTGTTGGATGAAAGTCTGTTCAACAGATCCTAATGTAGCTCAGGTCCCTTTCCATCTAGGTCATAACAGATGTTAGCAATCTATAACAGAGGTTAGTCTCTAACAGATGTTAATGTATATGAGATCCTAACGGTTTTCCTACTAACCAATTCATTAAATTTGCATTCATTCATCGACAATAATATACAACTCTGCTACTTGTGCAAAACAGGAATATCAACAATAATATAATATATAATATAATAATAATATTCAAATTGTAGCAATTACATGCTAAATCCATCAGTTTAGATGATCCTCATTTTTGCTGTACATTCATTATATTTCAATTGTCTCTTAATGATAAATCACAAAGCTCCGTTGAACACAAAATCTGTTGAAGCAAAGTCTGTTGTTCCAAACAACCTCTGCTGATAAACACAAAGACTGTTGTAGCAAAAGTCTACCAAAAGAGAACCTCTGCTAATGAATATGAATACAAAAGTATCATGAAGCTAAAATATGTTGTTACTTAACAGATGATGCAGTCTTTAAACATCTGAAACTAAAAGAATACACTCAACATCTATTTCGCTAAAGTCTGCGAAACCCAAAGCTCTCTTGAAGACAACATCTGTTGAAGCAAAGGTCTGCCAAAGAGAACCTCTGTTGTGGCTTAACAGATGATGCAGTTCAATAGAGAATGTTTAATAGAAGAGCTTTAACAGACCATGATCAACAGATAATAAGGTCTGTTGAAGCAAAGACTGCTCAACAGATTCTAACAGTTTTCCAACTAACCAATTCTGAATTGAAGTAGTACTCATTCACTAAAAATAATATATAACACTACTACTTGTGCAAAAAATGAATATTAACAATAATATAATAACAATAATATTCAAATTGTAGCAATTACATACAAAATCCATCAGTTTAGATGATTCAAATTGTAGCCATAGCATACCAAACTTTCAAACACACCAGGTGAAAACAAAAGTTAACAAATATAACTAAAAACCACAATTTTAGTCTTCAAAATAATTTGTTTTTTCTTTCCATTCAGACTTAGTCCAGAATCCTTTTCAACATCTGCTGCTGAAAAGTCTTCCATAACATTACCAACATCCTTGCAACAGATCACAAAACAACTAATGAATAATTATTCAACCTGTTATTATATTGCCAGAAATAAAGAGTATAGTTATGATTTGCAGAAAGTAACAAAAATTACCTTTCCATTTCCTTACACTTTACATGTTTTATAACAACCATCACATGCTCATGAGCTGTCATTTTAGAGATGAATTCGTTAAACTGTAGTGCATAATCATTCCACACAATACATCACAAAACCGTAACCCTACATGGAAACAATGTTCATTTGACCATAAACTAAACACTAATTTATGACCAGTTTTCTAGAATATGTAAAATCAAAACAAAAACTGAATGAATAACAACATAAAATCAAACAAAAATTATGACCATCTATTAAAGTAGTAAATGAGCAACAAATTAACTATCATATTGACATAAAGAGGGAATAAATTTGTTGATCTCATTTATTACCATGATTCCACATTAGGTACAAAGACTGTTAGTCTCATTTATTAGCATTACCTTGATTCCCCTTTAAATACCAACAGTCCTGATCTCATTTTTTAAGATCAATCCACAGTAAATATAAACAATCTTTTGAATTCATAACTGAACATGTAAACCACCACTTACTCCAACTCTTGAATATCGCTTTTCATACTGTTAGTTTTTGTTGAAGGTCAGCCAACGAATTCAAGACCTCCACACAAAATAACAGATCCAGCAACATCTACCTGAAGAACATTTAAACAAAGTATTTTTTTAGCATACAAACCTACAGTTTGTGATAAAAAGAAAAAAATCAAAGAATATACATCCTCAATAAACTACCGTACAAAACTCAGGAACATTTATATTACAAACCTACAAAATATAGAATCAGGAATTCACACATATACATCTATTTTTAAACACAAATAGACATTACCTTTTCATCAATGAAGATGGGATCCATTTTATAACCTTGATTCCATTTTCGGAAGATCCTCGCTCTCATGTGCCACAAATCTTTCCCAGGAACATTTATAATAGAAACCTACAAAGCATAGAAACATGAATTCACAGATATACATCCATAGGATCCTTTATACACGAACGGAAAAACACAAATACACCATACCTTTTCATCAATGAAGATGAGATCCATTCTATAACTTTGATTCCATTTTCGGATGATCCTCGCTCTCATGTGCCACAAATCTTTCCCAGGATTCAAATCGTTAACTAAACTAAAATTGTTAATCTCAACTGATGCTGGCGTGCTTCTAATTTGGAAATCGGAATGAAGTCAAATTTCAAAATACAAAAGCACATAACAGGAGAGTGGAAATATGAAGAGGGAAATGAGAAAAAAACCCTTTATATAAGAAGATGATTTGATAGAAGTGAGTAAGTGACATACATTAATTGCAAATTACATATTCCTAGGCATTTTGAATTTGAAATTACCACAACTAAACATCTGCTGAGATATAGCATTATATGAACCTTCAACCGCTGCTGCTTTTAAAGTATGGATGGATATGAGTAGAGATTTGGGAGGCAGAGTTTTAGATAGATGTTAAAGTGATTTTATATATTAGGCTTTATGATGCAGTAATGACATAAGAAAATCATTGTTGGACAGCCTCCCTGGCTGCAACATCAGCTTTTCTTATGTCACTCAGATTTCTTCTTTTATAGAAAGTATAGTTTTTTTTAAATAATCAATTTATTTAAATTCAACTAATTAATGATTAAAATAAAAAATATTTAATACCAAAATAAAATAATAATATTAAAAAATACAAAATAAAATTCAAAGTATTAAAAGTTACAAGTTCATTATTAAAAATATTAGGACTACATCATTAAAAAAAAGACAACCAACTACATTGATATGATCAAATTGTCAAATATGTTTCACCAAATCCACATATCCTTGTTGTGTAACGCTCACATATTAAACTATTGTTGTGTTGATTGTACAACATTCTCATCAATGTTTTTTTCATTGTATTGGTATATTGCAAAACTTTTATCTTTGAAAATCATGTTACGCAATAAGATACAAGTATACATTACTTGCCTCAGGTTTTTTTTTTGTTTCCATGCGTGTGTCGGGTTTTGTACAATGTGTCATCGTTGATTTAGAACACCAAAAACTGTTCAATGTCTTTTTATGATGATTCTTGGCATGCCGCAAATTTCTCTTATTTCATCTTCCGAAAACATGAAAGATTTGACAATTGATACGTAGTCATAGTGTATTCCGTCAACAAGATAATACTCGTGCATGTATTATACTATTGTGACTATAAATGAAAAATTAGGTCGGATACCATTTATGATGTCATTGAAAATCGCTAACTATTAGAGAATGTTTAAGTTGTCGTTTGAAACGGCAACAACTAAAAAAAACATGTCAAACCCATAGATCATGTGAAGCCACAGCTTATAGCATTATCTTCTAATGTTTATGATCACCTCACGTGAATTGACCTCGCCATGCATTAGGGCTATTGCACGACGACCAATGCATACAAGCAATGCTGCCTAACACTCAAGGAAATCCATGATTTACTACGTGCGCTTCATACAATTTTTGGATATCATGTCATGTTGGTTTTGTAAATACTTCTTGTTGTATAACTCGATCACACTTTTTCATAATTTATGTATACTTTCCCATGATGTTTTTTGTAGATCTTCAAATACTCAACCCATGAATAGCTAGATGTGTCACATGCCATTTGATGGAATGCATGTAAAGTTGTAAAACCCCTTTTAGCTCTCGCATCCCATCGTAATGTGGATAGCGAGTTGAGACTAGCCAAGTCATTGGATATACGTATGATTTGAAGACGACTCATTCGGAACTGACACCTAAATTGTTCCCGACAAAGTAGTCGACCACCAGTTATTCGTGAGCACTTATATTATATGTTCAAGTGAATATAAATTTAAAATATTACAGTTATTCGAAATCTAAAAATGAATATAATATAATGTACAACTTGTACTATTATATTAAATATAATATTACGCAGATACAACAATAAATTAAAAATAAATACATAAATACCTTCGTGATTGCTATTTAAACATGCTCTCCTTATTCTTGGTTGTGACGTATGATCTTCTTTCATAATGGTTTGTGGTCTCCATTACCCTGTTGTTATAAAATTCGTTTATTTCATTGGGTGATGAAGAAGAAACCATGAAGTAGAAAGAAAATTAGAATGTTTGTGTAGAGTAAAATGTGAAATTTGGAGAGAACTTGCATTGTACAGAGAAGTTGTGTTAAAAAATAATTGATTCAAATGTTTAAATAAGGGTAACATAAACAAATATTTTTTAATATAGCCGTTCGAGGCCCCAATGGTAAACAAAATTCATATGATGATCGGGAACTAGCCCGTGATCTTATCGACCCATGCTTCGAGATGGGAGAGGGAGTGGTGTTCCTCTTCATCCCGATCCAATGTGGCACCTCCTCGACCACCTTACAAATCCCACAACACCAAGTCTAAGAACTAAAAGTTGGAAAATAATCCAACACTAATGCATCATGAACTTTACTAACACCAACATGACCATAAGGCCTGTGGCCAATAAAGACTTTACGATGTGTCAAATCTTGTACTATAACACACGGTAGTAATGGTGTTGTGCATATCTTTGAGAGGGAAGACATTAGGTCTAATTAATAGTTATAGAGATAGATATTAAAGTGACCAAGAAGGGAACGCGAGAAATACAAATCCTTGTCTTTTTATTGCTAAATTTTGTTATTAGAAAATACAAATCCTTGTCTTTTTATTGCTAATTTTTATATTAGTTAAGTAATTCCACTATGTTTGTAAGTCATTGATCAAATAACCTAATGACTTAAATGAGTTTTACGGTTGTCACATTATTTATATTATTATCAAATAACCTAATGACTTAATGACTTAAATGAGTAAATTACACAGATTGTCCTTTAATTACACCCTAAATTTTAGTCCCTGTCCTTTGTCTTTAATTTGTGCATCTCATGTCCTTTAATTAAAAAATTTGCGCACATCTTGTCCTTCGCTCTAAACCCCATCCACTTACCTAGTTAAATGCACCCATGTGCCCTCACGTGACAACCATCCACTACCATCAACCAAATCAATGCTTCATGTTCAAGATCAAAGTAAACAAGCATAAGAATTTGTTTTTATTTTCAATACCCCCCCCCCCCCCCCCTTTCAAAAAATAGAAAAAAAAAAAAAAAACAAATTGGTGCTTTATGTTCAAGTTCATGCAAAACTAATCTGAGAGCTAATTACACAATCACGAAGATCTAAAAGGTAAGATGTATCATCAAAAATCAAGGCACATTTGTGGCTAGGGTCACTCGGTTCTTTGTCTCTGTTCATCATTCATGTTTGTTCTTTATCTGAAACAAGTTCTTTGTTTTTGTT
Source organism: Helianthus tuberosus (assembly GCA_030545235.1). NCBI lineage: Eukaryota > Viridiplantae > Streptophyta > Magnoliopsida > Asterales > Asteraceae > Helianthus > Helianthus tuberosus. Next base: position 58,516,255 of record CM060406.1, read on the forward strand.
CATCTGAAACAAGTTCTTCGTCTCTGAATTGAATGATGTTCAAAATCTGTTTGAGATGTAAGATCATGGGTAAACATGGAGTGAACAAATTAGGATTTCACTTGCTTCAACCAATTAGGTGAAATTCCATCTGTCATGTACCACCAACCGTCACCACCTCACCACCACCATGCACTGCCAAGAAAATCCCCCTTCTGCCAGTTGCTGCAACAGATCTTAATCCCACCACCATGCACTGCCAAATACTCGAGACCAGTAGATGCTATCACAATTGTTCTTAATCCCATCATCATCCCATTGTTGCTACATCTTCATCAACATCAACCCTAACCAGATCTTCCCAATGCTTATCCACAATCATCGGTAACACCGGCGGTGGCCTCACCCTTTCATTCTACTTCTCCCAGTCGAGTGATGGAGTTCGCTGAGTTGATTTGGTGTTTTGGAGACCTAGCCACCACCTCTGGCGATGGCGGCTAGAGTTCCGGTCAGATTTCGAAGCCCTAAAAGCATGATACGACGGCGACGGTAGGACTTCTAGGCGGAGTAAGTTAGTAGTGATGAGTACGCCAGATTTGATTGATATGGGTTTAAACCCTAATCACTCGCCAGTTTGGTTGAGATGGTTGTGCTCTTATGTGTGTGTGTGTGTGAGAGAGAGAGAGAGAGAGAGAGAACAATGGCAGGTTGTGACAGTGGTGGTGGTGGCAGGCGGTGGTGGCTGTTGAGGGTGGTGGTATGGTGGTTACTGATGCCTGATGTTTATGGCCAACTAATTGTTTTTAGAGGGAGAAAGAGATGAGAGAGACTATATACATTGAAAGGATTTTTGGAGTTAATAATAAATAGAAATTAAATACTTATATGTAAAATTACCAAAATACCCTCACCTCTAACTGAAATTATTAACTAAGTTAGAGGCGGGGAGCAAAATGGGAAAAGTATACCAAACTATTCGAGGAAAATGGCTGTTTTTTAATGATTGGGGCAAAATCATTAAAAGGACCAAACCACAGGGAGGAAAACAGAAGTTTACTCAAAATTTTTAGAGATGGAATTTTTGAAGCAGGTAAATCAATATGACATGGAATTTCACCTGCTTCAACAAATTAAGAGAGGAAGAGATAAGGATCATATCGCCTGGAGTTGTTCTCTATGTGAATTAGGGATGAAATTAGGGTTTGAATCGGAGAAGGAAGGGTATTGACAATTTTGCCCCTCACGTGAGGGGCACATGGGTGCATTTAACTGGATAGGTGGATGGGGTTTAGAGCAAAGGACAGGGTGTGTGTAAATTTGTTAATTAAAGGACATGAAATGCACAAATTAAAGACAAAGGATAGAGATTGAAATTTGGGGTGTAATTAAAGGACAATCTCTTTAATTTACTCTAGAATAAAATTAGCAATTAATTTTTTCAATTTGAAAAGGTTTAAAAATATATAAGATAGCGTAAAGTGTTTAATGTTTCTCACTCATCTCTCTCATGATATTTAAAAAAAACTAATAAGTTAGTTTGTTTATTAATGTATATATAGCCTACTTAGGCGTTTGTTGTATTACCTACACATATTTGATTAAGCGTATATGTGTATATATAAATATATTATGTTTCTCTTGGTATAAATTACCTATAATTTCTTTATGAAAAAAATGCGTCATGTCGTCTCTGTTATAGTTTACTATATGCATTATCATTAGATTCATTACAGTGTAGATGTATTTATAGTATAGTGCACTAGTAAATGGTAATTATACTAAATGTGTTACTGATGATTTGTTCTCACACTTGATTTGTTATCGGATAATTTTGATCTTATTTTACCATGAATAGATGCATGAGTAAAAGAATTCCTTGTAACACCTCTAAATTATAGCATTTAGAAGTGTTTAAATAAAGATTCGGGTTGTTAGCTAAAGAATGTTTAATTTAACTTAATTATGCGGGCTAATTATTATTGGGTCTAAGTTCCAAAGAAGGATTGGTGGTGGAAAGCCCAAGATATGGGGACTATATAAAGAATTTAGAAACCCTAATCCTGGTATTCTTCTCATTTTATCCAAGTCTAGAGAGAGAAAGTAGAGAGAAAGTGGGGTTTCTAGAGAGAGAAAGTGAAGAACCAAGAATTAAAACCACAAACATGAAGGATTGAAGCTTGGATTTGTTTTGAAAACGATAAAAAATGATCGTAACATCATTTTGGTCGGATTCAAGGTAAGAACTAACGTTTAAGATTTCTCTTTTGATGAAAAAACGAGGGTTTTTGATAACAAAGGTCTCCTTCACCAAAGGTTAGATTTTTACGTAACGAAGAGGCTAAAATCCTAAAATTTTACTTCATGGAAGTTAGACAAACGACTTAGATAATAAAAGTAAGGATTTTGAGATATAAATAGACCAAATCAGATGAACTTCGTGTCTGCAACACCGCACATTTATCATGAGACATTTAGAGTGTCGCATGTGAGACATTCCACAGTGTCGCATGTGAGCCACTCCACAGTGTCGCATGTGAGCCACTCCACAGTGTCGCATGTGAGACACTCCACCGTGTTACATGTGTGCGTGAGACACTTTTAGTGTCTCATGTGAGACACACCATAATGTTGCATGTGTGTGTAAAACATTCCATAGTGTCGCATGAGTTAATGTGACACTATCTATGACACTTCCTGCAGCACTCTTGTCATTAGCTTTACAAGACTTAATGCGAGTTAGGCAACAGTGCTCGCGACACTCTTAGCGGATAAATTACTAGATTGTGTGGTGTTGGTTCCAACATTGAAAAGCTCGCAGAAGTAGTTAACAATGACCAAGTGAGTTCTAAACGCCCATTTTTTATTGTTTTAGGTTAATAAACATGCTACCTTAAATGGTATTACTCTTCGGAGTATTTCATTGTTATTTCATGATGATTGATTGATTGATGTTATAGGTCTAATGTTGATTGTTTAACTTTAAGCGTTTGATGATTTATGAACGATTGAAGAGTAGCATCGTTGCTAGTATAAGTGATAGATATTGTGAGCATGACGGCGTAGCAGGCATGGGTCTTATACCAGTGTAAGCCTGTCTAACGAAGCTCAAGTAGTTGATGGTGACGCTATTGATCTATACCTTCGATTGATTTTTGTTGATGTGCATAATTGATAAGACCTAGTGTATTGAAATAAATTGTTCAACTGACGTTTATGTGCATGATTGATGCTTATTGACAATTGATAGCAACCTGCACATTGGATAAAATTACATGGTTATCAAAATATCTTCCAAAGCTTTTCTTATGTGACATTGAAATTATTTCTTTAAACTCTGAAACTAGAATTCACTTAGTGAAGCTGACTTTTAGCTTGTATGTCAGGTGATCGATGAATAATGCCCAAGGACCAACACATAGAACGAAGGCAACTCTCCTCCCGAGCTGGCGTACTATGGATTTTACTTACTTACCAAGACATAACATTATGTTTTAAAGTTTTATTGATGTGATGACACTTTACATTTTTCGTTGCAACTTAATTGATTTACTTATAAAGAACTATGTTTTTGATACGTAAACCCAATTATGAGGTCCCCTAGGTTTGCGGCCTTACAAGTTGGTATCAGGGCCATAGTTTGAGGGATTTGGGGATCCTTTGATACATGAACTTAAATAAAAATGGGACACAAATGAAGAATGCCAGGAAGGAGTGTCCTTAAGCCATGGATATAGGTTAATGCAAAATTGCATAGTTAACGTCTATTGATGTGTATTGATGATTATGGACACATATTGATTCATTGACACAAATTGATATTATTCAATATATATTAATGATTATTGATATGCATTGATGTTTCTTAATGATTTTTGATGCATATTGATGTGCACTTACGTGAATTAAAGTTAACCGATAGGAATTAAGTGAAATGATTGATGCCTAGTCTTAGGACTAGGAACTTAAATACAGTGTGAATCATGATGGTAAAAACTTAGAACCCAAAAGATAGGGTGCCAGTTAATGACAATTGTAAACTATTATTAACTTATTTCTCTACTTGTAGCGTTCTGAGTTAGTACCTACCATGAGGACATTAATGATTTATGTTATGGGAATAACTGTTTTGATGGCTCATGGTGATTGACGAGAAAGAAGACATGATGGACAGGTGGGTGACACCGACGGATGTGGTGGCAGACTTCGAGGTACCCAAAGGAACAAGCAAACTGAAATGGAATATGACGATTTCGTTCTATAAGGGAGTGAGGATGCACACGTCTATCATAATTTAAAGGTACGTACTTTAGAGCTTGTCATAGTGGGGCTAATGCGAACAAGGTTTACAATGTCATCCGTGACCTTATGTCAATCATCATGATCAAAACTTGCAAGCACTGAATGATGAGGTACTTGAGAAAGTGACAGGGAACACGAATGGACGATGAATGATATTGAAATCATGGACAATCAGGAAGACCATGATGAGACGAAAACTACAAAGGGTGCACATACAGAGCTTACAAGAATGTAACATTGAAGGATGGCTAACAACAGTTCGAGCTTACCAAGGTTAATGCCCCTCAGAATTTTACGTAAGCTGAGGAGATGTGTGGTATTCTATATGATGACATTACCAAGGAACCTAATCGTGTTGATTTCTAGAGAAAACCAAGGTCAATCCAAAGGTGGTGACACATACGTTTCCGATGAATGACGCCATGTGACGGCACTTGCGATCATGACACAAGTCTAAGTTTATTGCTACTACAATTTGTGAGGCATTGATGTTAACGATAAGAATATAAGATGATATAAAAGGGAATTTGATGTAGAAACCTCTATTGGTAAGCCTACTACAGTTTCTAAGGCAATTGATTACTATAAGATCGAAATTCAAGGTCATAGATTTCCTGCTAGGTTAAACCTTATGACATTAGGAGGATTTGACGTAGCTCTGGGAATGAACTGGCTGTCTAAATTGCTACCTTAAATGGTATTACTCTTCGGAGTATTTGATTGTTATTTCGTGATCATTGACTCATCGATGTTATATGTCTAATGTTGATAGTTTAAGCATAACTTTAAGTGTTTGATGACTGATGATTGATAGTTGACTATATAAGATAGACGACTAGCATCATTGCTAGTATAATTGATGGAACCTGTGAGCGCGATGGCGTAAAAGGAATGGAGTCATACACTGGTGTAAGTCTATCTGACGAAGTTCAAGTAATTGATGGTGACGCTATTGATATATGCCTTTAACTGATTTTTTTGTTGATGTGCATAATTGATAAGAACCAGTATATTGAAGTGAATTGTTCAACTAACGTTTATTTGCATGATTGACGTTTATTAACAATTGATAGAAACCTTCACGATGGATGGAACTACAAGGTTTTCAAAATGTTTTTCAAAGCTTTTCTTATATGACATTGAAATTCTTTCTTTATACTATGAAATTAGAAATCACTCAGCGAAACTGACTTTTAGTATGTATCTTAGGTGATTAATGAACAATGCCTAAGGAATAATACAAAGAACGGTGGCTACTCCCCTCTCAAGATGGCATCCTATGGATTATACTTACTTACCAAGACATAACATTATGTTTTATAGTTTTATTGATGTAATGACACCTTACGTTTTCCGCTGCAATTTATTTAATTTACTAGTAAAAAGCTATGTTTTTGATACGCAAACCCAACAGTGAGGTGAAGTCCCTTGGGTTTGGGGCCCTACATTCATTCACATATCCAGTTTTAATCCAACTAGGGGAATCTCCATGCGCTTCACGACGAGCATTTGGTCAGTATCGGTTCGTTATGTAACGATACAGGAAATTGGTGGTTATCGGTTTGGTTCATTAAGGCACCAACACTCGTTATAGGAAACGAAAGAAAATAAAACCCAAATGTCCAACACTTAATTTATATGACAAGGATATGTTTGGGATTTAAAAAAATCTAAAACAAATTTTAATGGCTTTCAATTGGCACCCGTTTATTTCGGTACAACACCGATACAATGTTGGCACTCAGTATAGCAATCAAGAAGATATCGACACATGTTTTCTGTCGAACGAAACCCTAATCCGAATACCAACACCGATGTTGTTCGGCCTTTATTGCCAAAAAATACAAATCCATTGTTCATGGAGGTTAGGAAAAAAAGGAAAGAAAAGAAAACACAAAACCACTTCAAGACAAAGAAGTTACTATTTTTTTAGTTTGCTTATTAATATCATCATCATCATCATCATCATACTCAGTAAATCTCACCAATATCAAAGCAAATGTAGGGTCTGAGGAGCGTAAGATGCAGACAGCCTTACCTCTACCTCGTAGGAATAGAGAGGCTGCTTCCAGTGAGACCCTCAGCTCCCGGCTCGATAGTATTTTTTCATCAAGCCTTGGACATAAGGCACAAAACACTCAGCAATCGGGACAAAGACCGATTAGTGCATGTACCCTTTTTTCTTTCAGCTATCAACACCACCACATGATGCATCATTAACCATCCTCAGCGAAATTTGTAATATAGTATATATATATATATATATATATATATATATACCGTTAAAAATAGAGTATATAGTATAATAGAATTTTCTCACTCGATTTCGGTTTCAATATTACAATTTATAAGTAAGATCAAAAGCGTTTAATTTTGATTTCTGTCACACCCCCAAAATCCCACATGCGGAAACCCCCGCGAGGCGTGTGACGTACCAGTATCTAGCCATCAATCACAATGAACTCATAGGTATATTTAAAGAAAGCTTTCATTTATTAGCATTAAGTGTTACAACGTTACAAATAATTCACAGTATACAGCGGAAGCATAATTCATTCGTTAAGTGTTTATAATCCACATGTAAAAACCATTAGCCTCGTGTCGCGATTCCATGTATCTCGACCCATGATCACTCCAGCCTCCCAGACAGCAAGTTCCAACAATATGCACCTAAAGGCCTGCAAGGCATGCAACAACGAGTCAACAACAAAGTTGAGCGAGTTCACAATTGGTTGTCCATTTTAAAGTTGTTCCAAAAACCATAAGTTCATTTGAAAACCAGTAGTTAATCCGTTCCTTGTTTCCCAAACCATAACCAGTGGGGGCTACCCCATGTAACCACTAGACCGTTACCATATCGACAACTGACTGAGAAAGTTGTGCCCTACGTCAATGTCTATCATCATTGACTAAGTGCCCAGATCCATTAGTCCACGCCCGTCCTCCCGGCATGGTGTGAGGCTTGTCAACCCTAATATCGCTATTAACTAATGACCCGCTCGCCATTGGCCCAGCGATTAAGTCGATATAAAAATGAGGGACTTAATGATAGAGTTTTGTCTAGTTTGTCGTCCTTCCCAACTGAAGACGGAGGTACGTAATCTACCCAAGGAGAATACGTAGATTAAATGTTGTCATCCTTCTCAACGAGGATGGAGGTACATATTCTATTAAAGGTGAATATGTAGGTTTCGTTTAAGTTTCTTAACCCATTCCCAAACCACAGGGAATCCCATGCCTTATAGAAAGTGTGAATTCACCTCTGTTTGCTCGGTAGATAGTTACTTGTTTAACAGTTTTGATCAACCACGACGTATTTATGGTTACCTAGTTTTAATCAGATTCGTATACATATATACTACATATTCCGCGTACGATTAATTCACATATTCCTTAATCACATACCACATAGTTTAATGTATAGGTGACTCACATACAGTCCAAGTCATAACAGTTAACATGTCAACAACAATAAATAGTCTCTTAGCATGAGTTCTGTTTACATCAATTTCACACCATGATTTCATCATGTACAAGCCACACATAACACTTTGTTCATTAATACAAGTATACGTACAACAATTAAGTTGATGACCCACCCAAGACTTGTGCGGCCCAGTTAATACTATAAGCCCAAATCAAATATGAAATCACCACCACTTCCCATCCATATAACGAAACTTCATGGACGATGAAAGAAGTGTTTCGTCAAGACTAAGCATGACGAAACATCCCTATGTTTCGTCGGGCTACTTTATGACGAAACTTCCATTATGTTTCATCGGGATCAGTTAAAAGGCTACATGACAGCAATTTACGGTTACACTAATTCTGTGGAGTTACTGAATCAACAGCCATTACTTTGCAATCATCATAATGAACATTCAATCATCATTCCAATCTAACTTATGCATATCATTCAGTAGTTATGGCTATGTTTTAATCAAAGTAATCACTAAAAATCTGCACATGAACAACTTTAGGGTAATCAACATTAAGGCAAAGTTATGGGATCAGATTTGTTATTCAAACAAACTAGTATGTTAACTTCTTGATTTACACTAACAGTTTCTTGACCCAACCATCATCCGATGAGCAGGTGCACGGTGAAAGACAATTCTTTGTGACGAAACCTAAGTGTTTCATCGTGATCCGTATTGGCGAAACCTAAGTTTCGTCGTGAACCTTATTGACGAAACCTAAGTTTCGTCGTGAACCTTATTGACGAAACATGAGTTTCGTCGTGAACGGCATGGTGTGCCTGCAACCCTAATCGTCTAACTGTTTCAGCGCATCGACTTATTCATCATCAATATTCAAGTCAACATCCATCGATACCAACCCTAACATGTCACGCAATAACATTAGCATTCACTGATTTGTATTAATCTATGCATTTGAACATCATGGTACTCATTATTCATGCAGTATATTCGAATGATCAACACAGTCAATTAGTTCATAACATTATACCGAGTTATGTACACAAAGAACATATAAGCACACAAACATGATCATCAAGCGATAAGCTGCACGAATGTAATCATGGTAACCTGAACACAAGAGAGGAAGAGGGCTTCGATAAAAGGGGCTACCGTCAGGTTGTTCGAGAGGGATGAGGAGGGGACTAGGGTTTGCAATCTTGTGTGAAATATAATTATATGAGGTTACGTAAGGCATCAGGTATTGACATGAGGTATTAACATATAAGGGGGGGGGGGTTTGGGTCGGCTCGGTTTGGGCTTAATATTCATGGGCCGGAATTATTGTGAGAGGGGTGCGGCCTTAGGCCCAAGTGTGTGGCTCGGGTTTGAGGTGCAGCCCGTCAACATTACACATAGACATATAACATCTAACAATTACGGTTCCTAAACTTGCATATCAACTAAATATAACCATACATCCAATCATCCCTATATCGTACACAATTAAAATCAAATAATTATTTATCAATTTATTCAGTACCCACACGTCAAGCATCGAAGGAACTAGAGGAGTATTGGAAACACGGGTTATCACATTATCCCCAACTTGAAAGAAATTTCGTCCCGAAATTTAGCACGCGGTTACTGAGGAAGCCAGTTAGGTTGCATGGTTTCCTGGTTTTCCTAGGGTGTCACATCATCCCCCCGTTGGTTTGGAATTTGTCTCGAAATTCTGCAGTAGCTTCAGCCTCAGTAGTGGTTTCATTGTTCTCGAACAACTGGGGATGTTTGTGTTTCATTTGGTTTTCTCATTCCCAGGTAGACTCTGGGCCACGACGGGAGTTCCAACGAACTCGAACAATAGGTATCCTGGTGCGTTTGAGAATCTTGACCTCCCGGTCCAAGATTTCCAATGGTTCTTCGACAAATCGTAACTGATCGTCGATGAGCTCCTTGAAAGGAACTATGAGGGTTTCAACTGACAGACACTTCTTCAGATTCGACACAAGGAATACGTTATGAACTCCACTGAGTTCTTCGGGTAGATTCAATCTGTAGGCCACCTTGCCAATTCTTTCCGTGATTTCGAAAGGTCCAACATATCGCGGGTTGGGTTTGCCTCGTTTACCAAAATGAACTACACCTTTCCAAGGTGAGACTTTAAGTAGTACTCGATCCCCAACTTGGTACTCGAGTTGTCTCTTGCGCTTATAAGCGTAGCTTTTCTGACGATCACGAGCTGCCGCCATTCGTTGTCGTATCTGAGCAATCTTCTCTGTTGTGTTTATGACGAGTTCTGGGCCAGTGATTTGGCTGTTTCCAACTGCTTCCCATCAAAGAGGTGATCGGCACTTCCGTCCGTACAATGCCTCAAACGGAGCAGCCTGAATGCTGGTGTGGTAACTGTTGTTCTACGAAAACTTCACCAAAGGTAGATGCCGCTCCCAGTCGTTACCAAAGTCGATTACACATGCTCGAAGCATGTCTTCAAGGGTTTGGATGGTGCGCTCAGACTGCCCATCCGTCTGTGGATGATACGCCATGCTCATGTCTAATCGAGAGCCAAAGGATGTGCGTATTGCCTTCCTTAAATCAGGTATAGCTCAAAATCAAAGGTAACAGGAGTTGGCACCTCGTACCTATAAGCCGTCTCTTCCAGAGGAATATTCACAAGTTGAGTAGACTCGTCAGTTCCCTTGACTGCAAGAAGGTGTGCTAGTTACATGAGACAATCGACGATTATTCAGGTGATATTGTTTCCGTTTCGAGTTGTAAGTAGACCGGCGACCAAATCCATGGCAGTCTGTTCTCATTTCCATGTGGGTATTGCTGGTTGCTGATACTTCACCTTGACTTTCCCACAAGTCAATCCATCATTCACATACCTAACTAGGTGGGCCTTCATGCCCGATCACCAGTACAAGGTTCATAAATCCTAATGTCTCTCATCAAAACCCAGACGATTAGAATATCAAGGCCGGTGCTTGCTCAACATAAATTTCCTACAGTTACTGTTCCATGAGGTAACGAGTGTCGTCCGACCTGTCAAAGGTTACTTCTCCATGCCCCGCATGGGTTCAACTTGAAAATCCTCTTCCTTCAGTTCTCCAGTTTGAACAGAGCGAGTCTGATCAGGTAAGTTAAAGTCGATAGCGAGTTACCAGGCTCGTGCACTTTCAAGTTGCATAGTCGAAATCATCCAAAAGTTCCATCCAGCGATGTCATTAACAGATTTAGCTCTTTCAAAACCAGGGTATACAGGAGGCCCTTGTGATCGGTCTAAGTAACGCATTCGGTACCGTCCTAGTAATGCCTCCAAGTAAATCTAAAGACCACGTTTTCCACCGCCGGTTGTGCGTCGTGCAGTTCCTCTTTGTAACTCCATCACATAAGTCATCACTCTCTTGTGTTACGTCGGTGTGTAACTGGGACTCTGATTCGGACCATCATGGTATACCACTAAATCACCCGCACCCTCGGGTAAGGACGATGCTCAGCGCATTGCAGAGTTGGAATTCGAAAGCTGGAGAGACGTCCTCCTGTTTTGTCTTCTACAATCACAGCACCCTGCTGTGCTAAAGAGATTACAGCGGCACAATTTTCGAAAATCCCTCGAATCCAGATGTTACATTTGGCAAGATTTCATACGGAACGGCTCCTCCCTCTGGGGCTTTAAATAAGATACAGATGCCGTCCATGGTGTTCCTTTCTCCTGGTCATGATTCAGAACGTCGTTAACAAATACGGTCGATTCATGTGATCCCTGAAGCTGCTGGTGTGTTGATCAACTCAATGATCCTGGTGTACAAAGTTGAAATGGCTGCATTGCGTTCGACATGCTGTTCTAAGAGCATTCTCCTCTTGGACTTCCATCTGATGATAGTTCGTTCACTAGCCAATCCTCGAATGGAAGCTTGTTCCTCGCAACTGGTCGACGGGTTATCAATACGTGGCCGAGGAAAACGGTTCTTGGCTGTCACCCTGTTGAGTTCTTGAAGTACACCTACGAAAAGGCTTCTCTTCATGGGTATAGCGAGGACTCCTTAAAGCGAAAACTCCTGTCCGACAGTTCCTGTAGTTGGCTAAACAGCTCCTGCAACCCTCCTGGTGCAAGATCGTAGAGAGTACGCGTAGTTAGAACTGCCTCTGGCGTGAGGTCAAACTGAGATCCTACCTAGCAGTTGTAGAGATGATCCTGGAAGTTCCTCGGGTAGCACATTGAGGGTAATCACGAACAACTAGTGGATCCTCGATCCTCTTTTTCCTAACCTTACGTCAATAACAGTTGCTAACATAGCAGGGTAATCCCTCCGTAGACACTCCTGGCTTTCGTTGTTGAAATGACGCTAACCGTTGCGCCACTCTGACGCGTTAGAACATATAACAATCCTCCACTAAGGAGAGGGATTCGTAGAATCTTCTCCTCATAGGGTACATCTATCAAGAACAACAGTAGAAAGGTCGATGTCTGTCACACCCCAACCACGTAGAACATCAAATCATGGCGGAAACGTCGGGGAGTGTTGTAACAGAATCATTGTTTCATAACACATGGAAATTGAAATATTGTTTTATTGATTAAAAGAGTTACAATGTCTTGGCAATCAAAGAAATATAACATAAATAACTAGTCTTGCATCTTTTATTGTCACTAAGGCCCTAGTCCGCCGAAGTGTATCTTGATAAATCCTATGCATCATACCCTGAAACACATGTTAAAATAGGTACGTCAGCATAAAAATGCCTGTGAGATACATAGGTTTTGTGAAAATAGAATTCATGACTTATGTTTAAGAAAATGTTTAGTCATGAACCTTGTAATTTGCTTTGTCTTGTAAATTATTTGAAAAGTGATAAATAAACCAAATGATATATATGTATACAAGAATAATACATGGTTAAGTAAATAACCAAGTAAAATGAGTTTATATCAGATAAGTTGTTTATAAAACAATGTATTGTGAAAAGTATGTTATTTGTATAAAATGTTATATGTATAAAATGAAATGATTCAAATAACGATACGATATGTAATACCATACAAACACTTATATATAGGAAGTACCAGCGGCGTATCCACCATGTTTGTATCATATTGCACACGCCTCGTTACTCAAATCATTTACCCAAACCAAACCACCAACGTAAAATGTTTATGTATAATCAAATGTCAAAAATGTTTGTGTCTAATGTAAACCATGAATTGTGTATATTAATGTCTAAATGTTTATGTTTAATGTAAATCATGAATTGTGTATATCAATGTCAAAATGTTTATGTCTAATGTAAATCATGAATTGTGTATATCAATGTCAAAATGTTTATGTATGGTAAGTGAAATATGTCAACTAAACCATATGTAAAATGCACAAAAAACAAGGTATTGAAGTAAAACATGGTTTAAATCAAAGTTATGTTTTGTGTAATAAATGCATGCTATACTGATACAAACATCTATGCGGTATTGTTATAATGCACACATCCAAGCCTTGTTACTGTGGCGATAAACCCCTAAACGAATTTAAAGGTCTATCTTGTTGATATGTTTATCGAATTCGGTCATTCTTTCCAATCCAAACAAACCCGGGATTTCAGGAACGGGAGTTGTCAAGTCCTATGGTACCATTACCTACTAACGAGCCATTTACCCAAACCAAACCACCAACGTAAAATGTTTATGTATAATCAAATGTCAAAAATGTTTGTGTCTAATGTAAACCATGAATTATGTATATTAATGTCTAAATGTTTATGTTTAATGTAAATCACGAATTGTGTATATCAATGTCAAAATGTTTATGTCTAATGTAAATCATGAATTGTGTATATCAATGTCAAAATGTTTATGTATGGTAAGTGAAATATGTCAACTAAACCATATGTAAAATGCACAAAAAACAAGGTATTGAAGTAAAACATGGTTTAAATCAAAGTTATGTTTTGTGTAATAAATGCATGCTATACTGATACAAACATCTATGCGGTATTGTTATAATGCATACATCCAAGCCTTGTGACTGTGGCGATAAACCCCTAAACGAATTTAAAGGTCTATCTTGTTGATATGTTTATCAAATTCGGTCATTCCTTCCAATCCAAACTAACCCGGGATTTCAGGAACGGGAGTTGTCAAGTCCTATGGTACCATTACCTTCTAACGAGCGGCGTAGCTAATGTTAATGAATATATTGTCCCATTTAAACAACCCAAATGTCATACCAAAATGTAAGCATGTGATGAATAATAAATGTACTAAGTATGCACACAATGGGCAAACATAGCATAAAATGTAATGTAAAATAATGTACTAAGTACGCACACAATGGGCATACATAGCATAAAACGTAATGTAAAATAACGTACTAAGTACGCACACAATGGGCATACACAACATAAAATGTAATGTAAAATAATGTACTAAGTACGCACACAATGGGCATACATAGCATAAAATGTAATGTAAAATAATGTACTAAGTACGCACACAATGGGCATACATAGCATAAAATGTAATGAAATCATGTACTATAAATGTACTAATGAACATAGCAAGTATATGATGTGAAAACAGGAAAGCATGAAAGTAACAAGTAGGTACATGTGTTTCACCCCAAAACGTTTGGAAAACAGTAAAAGAGGGGTCTATGTACTCACTTGAGATTGCTTAGTAGTCCTTGAGTAACAACCAAACAATGCTAGAGATCACGGATATCAAACGGCACCTAATATAGGTAACTATGTTAATATACCGGACCTAAATCGGAAGATTGGATAGATTGAGGGTTCGTAAACCAAATGAGTATGGGAACTCATGTAATATGGTTTAACAAAGCCTACATACTACAATGAAACCTAACCTAAGTGCTTACGACCCATTACGACCCGTTTAGGTAGCTTATGCTACTTTAACGCGTCGTTCGCGTAAAACGCGTTCGGAATGCCTAACTAGTCCTATGATAAGTAAAATATGCCTTAACATGTCTAATATTGTTACCAAATCAGTTTAGATACCAAAAATTATGTTACATATGCTTAAAATGAATTTTGGCGTAAAAAGGGCATTTTGGTAATTTACCTAAGGCGTATAAACTACCTATCATACAACTACTTAAACGAAGCGACCATAAGGTATAACCTCGGAAGGTTATTCCCTATATACTATGGTCACCTAATGTGTTTGGTCGGATCCTAATGATCGACCAAACGGGTCGGGTTCGAAAGTATAAGCGATTGTTTAGATCGCTTACCTTACGACCCTAGATAAGCACTAAACTAAAAGTGACGAGCTAGCATGTTAAAACATGCTTAACTAAGTTTAGAAAATAGGTTTGGTATCAAAACAAACGGTTTTGATACTTAAGAGTAGTTTGGTTACAAAATACACAAGAATGCGCATTTTGGCCGAAACTACGACTCGTCACTGAGCCTAGATAACGTGGTAATCAGTAGGTATAGTCACTAGGGACTATAACCATCGTGATCACGCTCACGTTATGAAGTTCAAACGAACTTCGCATTGACCATAAACTGGTCAACGCAGAAAGTCAAACGCAGTTTGACTTTCAAGCTAAAAACGCATAAAAGCATGAAAGAGGACTTACAAGAGGTCCAAGAATGGAAGTTTGATCTGAAATTCCCAGGTATGAAGTGTTGCAACTCCAACTTAGGGAAATGATCAGATCAAGGGTGAGTTTGAAGCAAATGGGGGTGGGGTATTTATAGGAAAACCAAGACCGTTAGGATCGTTTCTTGAAAAACGTGCTTCGATCTAGTCCGTCCAAGTGTTGAAATGTTATGGTAACTCATTTTGCCCCCACCACCAGAGATTGGCATGTGGCATGGCCTTTGGGGGGTTGAAAGGCTGTTAACAGCAGTAAAAAAATGAGTTGCTGCATCTAGCCCCTGCTTATGGACCGTAAGGGTAATGGCTTACGGTCCGTAAGCTATTAAGTTTGGCAGAATTACATTTTTGGTCCCTGTTATGCGTTAGAGGCATTTCTGACACGTTTAAGGCCCGTTAACCTCATTTCAAAGCTCCAAAATGAAGTTAAAGTATAGGGAACTTAAAATGTGCTCAAAAATATCTCAGATGTCGGTTCGTTTGGCCGTACGGTTGCGATGTTCGCTTAATTACGACGGAATGCGCATAGGCGCGAAAAACGATCCAAATTGCGTGACGAATGGATTTTTCTTATGCCAAACACTAAAATAAAATATTATAGTGCTTACATAAAGTTTTGGATGTCCGGATGTATTCAGAACGTAAGTTATTCGCGAAAGTGCAAACTTATGGACTTTTTGACACTTTTAGTCCCTAAATGACCCAAAAGTTTATTTTAGCACACCAGACCCCTCAAAGCCTATTTCTAAGCTATGTAAAGGATATTTAAGGTGTGTTTAACTTATGGTCATGTTCTGGAATGTCTGCTCCAGTACGAATCGTCATACTTTCGCAGTTTGTCAGGTTTAGTCCCTGTAGACGATTAAACTTGATTTTACCATACCAAAGCCTTAAAAACTTATTTCTAAGTTATGTATAGGTTATTTAAGGTATGTGAAGCCTATTTCACTATTCCGGAGTGTTCGTTGCATTAAACTGGTTATATTTACGCATCAGTGCGCGTATAACCTTCCAGAAAGCGATTTAGAGCTTGTAATCGAACAAGAATTGATATGTGTAAAAGATACACATATTTATACAGATCCCAAGTATGAAATACAATATTTCATTGGTTTGGTATTTGTTTGATGGTCGCAGTGACCCAGGTGTCACAGTCTCCCCTACTTTAGGAAATTTCGTCCCGAAATTTATTTAGAGGAAACTTGTGAGAGCTTGAAACATGAAGTTGAAAAGACCAAACAACACTGGTTGGAGTTCTTGAACTTCTAGTAACTTTAAATAACATCATTCTTGCAATGTGAGAGGGACACTTATATACAAGTATATAAAGTGTTATTGATGCGTCCACCGTACCTCTATTACATCGTTCTCATTTTGTTATTGTTGTCACTATCGGTTCTTACACATAATAAATCTTACTGGGTTTCTGTGCACCAAATTTCATAATTATGTACGCGTCCATAATTACACAATTCCTTGCATAGTTCACTCAGTCTATTTTATAATGTGTGGGGGAAAACCAAATGAATAAACCCTGTGATGAATGTGACTAGACCACCATAGGGTCCCTTTTATTAAATCAATAAATGATTTTAATAGACAACCAAGGAGTTTTTTCAGCTTATATCATCACATGTCATTCTTAACCAGATTTTTGAATCAATCTTTTTGACTAGACCACTAAAAGGGTCTCTTATGAATCATGGAGTGGTATTATATAATCCAAAGGTCTTAACTAACACGTAGAAGCCCAATAAGGATTTAGGGTAGTACCTTTTTGAATATCCTTCTACGAATCCCTCATATGAAGATACGAAAGGTTCTACAAGGATTTGGATAACGAATATCCAGAGTATACAAAATCACAAAAAATGCATAAAAGAAAACACAAAATGCATAAACACATAGTCACATAACCACAAAATTGTTTAACTTGATTTGTTATCATTTTGTTACTTTGTTCTGCTAACTGTGCACATGTATTCAAAGCATACCAGGTATCCAATCAGTGGATTTTGATTGGTGCTTTAAATATTTCTAAGAATCTAACTATAAAGATAGAAATATCTTAAAGAGAAAATTCGATTTCGATTCTAAGGAACCGAAATGTTCGAATTAAGGTACACAAGGAATCTAATTAAGGACTCTGATTTATATGATAATCATCCACAAGGGTCTAATTGTGGAGATAAAAAGATCCCATATGGATTTTAGAAGTTGAAGGTGTTTCGAAACCTTGCACTGGACGTGTTTAAGTCAAAACATGAAGTAAAATGCTTATGAGGTTGAGATGCTCAATATGCCAAGGCAACATATGAAGCGGAATTTGAAAGTTAAGTCAATGTATGAGGATAAATATTTTTGAAAACTATGCATGGGGTTCTTAAAAAAAAATGTGTTCAATGTTTTTGAAACCTTATGCATAATACTTTTGAAATCATAAAGTAGGTGTACTAGGTAAGTATATTTATAAAAATGTTTTAAAATCATGCGAGATGAATTTTGAAATTATGTATAAGGTTTTTGAAAACATGAATGATGCTTTTGAAATCGTGCACTTGATATATTACTTAAAATTGTTTTCAAACTATATGAAATATTTTGAAATCATGAGGGTTGTTTTTGAAAACTTATGTTATGCATGTTGAAGAAATCAGAACGTAATGGGTATGAGATTTGAAAATATCCTTGGTTATCTAACCAGGGATTCAAAGGCATAGAAGCACGATTTCTCATAATGTCACTTTATTTCCTGTACTTCGTTTCTTAGAATAAAACGAGTACTTGGAATTTACCAAGGAAATCATGAGTAAACGCAAAAATGGGGAAAAAAATCACAAAAGTAGTTTGCAAGGAACATAGTTCCTTAATGTAGGCATCATAGGGGAACGCCATACATACATGTAACTACACTTGTATATCAGAATTGTGAACAACAATTTATTTATAAACAAAACAGATTGTTTCACATTACAAGAAAATAGAAGAAACAAAAGCATAAGACAACAACATCTTCTAATCAGCCAACTGCTCATCCATGGGTTGGATTTGCCTTAGCAAGCTTCGGGCATTTATTCACGAAATGACCCATCTTGCCACAGTTGTAGCACGATCCAGGCGGGAAGCGAGCTTGAGCAGGATTGGCTTGTGGTTGAATTGGACCACCTTGGTTCGGGTTACATCGACAAGCACTTGCCAGGTGACCAACTCGCCCACATGATACACACAGACGACACTGTAAGTGATCTTGGTGATGCCCATTACATTTGTCGCATATTGGTTCCGTTCCCTTGTATTGCTTCTTAGCAGGTGGTGTGGCCACCCGGATGGGTCCTGCTTGATTTGGTACAGTTGCAGTTGAGAAAACCCTTGCTGTATGACCCATAAGTCCACAAATCTGGCATTTGCGGCACTTCACACTAGCATGATGATGAAGGTTACATTGGTTGCACAAGGGTGCAGTTCCATTGTAAGGCTTCCTAGCAGGGGGTTGAGCTGGTTGGTTGGGGATGGCTTGACCATTGTGAGCGACCACGGCGAAGTTCTGAGAAGCCTTTCGCTTCTTTGACTTCTTAGGGGAGCCAGTCTGTTCATCCATGGTCTTTGATTCCTTGATTGGTTTCATGGCTGGTGGTGCTGGCTTGACTTCGGCTTCCTTTGGTGGCTCTTGAGTGGCTTCATTGTTGAGACGAGACATGGCAATGCCTAATTCAACAATCTTCAGGATTACTTTGCCTATTCGCTGGGCAAATTTGGCAGCCTGCTCGGATATCTGCGCATCGTTGCGATGAAGAGACATTCTGGAGGAAAAGAAAGATATAGGAGGAAACAAATGAAGTGTTATCGGTAAATAAAACAAAATGACAACGCATAGAAATTGCGATCATTTGTTTGTTACCTAAGGCAAACAAATGAGACGGTGACTAATCAAAGTAAGCGGGTCATATTAATGTATCGCGAAGACATGCTTTAGCCTATAAGTGGACACTCACCCCAAGAGTTCCCAGGTAAGAGTGACTGGTCCGATTATGTGGATTTGTACGAACACTCTAGCCTTAGACAGAAAACTCAGAGTACAGGCATCCACTCTTCCAGATTGCACGTGTTCACATTATAAGACCCAAACTTTGACGAGGTTTTGAAAATTCAAAGGGGTTCAAAACCATATAACAGAGGGTTCAAAACCTAGTAATCAATTATCCTAGAACAGATGATTAGTTTTCAAAGCGGTTTTGAAATTTATGTTCTTGTTACGGTTGTCACTTAGGGATAGGTGACGGTATTGTCTTATGTCTAAACGCAAGTAAACTCGCGTTAGGGTCCTAGGAAGGTTATAGACTAGGTCAAAGCATTACTAATAACCTAATTCCCTATAACCATGAGCTCTGATACCAACTTTTCTGTCACACCCCAACCACGTAGAACATCAAATCGTGGCGGAAACGTCGGGGAGTGTTGTAACAGAATCATTGTTTCATAACACATGGAAATTGAAATATTGTTTTATTGATTAAAAGAGTTACAATGTCTTGACAATCAAAGAAATATAACATAAATAACTAGTCTTGCATCTTTTATTGTCACTAAGGCCCAAGTCCGCCTAAGTGTATCTTGATAAATCCTATGCATCATACCCTGAAACACATGTGAAAATAGGTACGTCAGCATAAAAATGCCTGTGAGATACATAGTTCTTGTGAAAATAGAATTCATGACTTATGTTTAAGAAAATGTTTAGTCATGAACCTTGTAATTTGCTTTGTCTTGTAAATTATTTGAAAAGTGATAAATAAACCAAATGATATATATGTATACAAGAATAATACATGGTTAAGTAAATAACCAAGTAAAATGAGTTTATATCAGATAAGTTGTTTATAAAACAATGTATTGTGAAAAGTATGTTATTTGTATAAAATGTTATATGTCTTAATTGAAATGATTCAAATAACGCTACGATATCTAATACCATACAAACACTTATATATAGGAAGTACCAGCGGCGTATCCACAATGTTTGTATCATATTGCACACGCCTCGTTACTCAAATCAGTTACCCAAACCAAACCACCAACGTAAAATGTTTATGTATAATCAAATGTCAAAAATGTTTGTGTCTAATGTAAATCATGAATTGTGTATATTAATGTCTAAATGTTTATGTATAATGTAAATCATGAATTGTGTATATCAATGTCAAAATGTTTATGTATGGTAAGTGAAATATGTCAACTAAACCATATGTAAAATGCACAAAAAACAAGGTATTGAAGTAAAACATGGTTTAAATCAAAGTTATGTTTTGTGTAATAAATGCATGCTATACTGATACAAACATCTATGCGGTATTGTTATAATGCATACATCCAAGCCTTGTGACTGTGGCGATAAACCCCTAAACGAATTTAAAGGTCTATCTTGTTGATATGTTTATCGAATTCGGTCATTCCTTCCAATCCAAACAAACCCGGGATTTCAGGAACGGGAGTTGTCAAGTCCTATGGTACCATTACCTACTAACGAGCAGCGTAGCTAATGTTAATGAATATATTGTCCCATTTAAACAACCCAAATGTCATACCAAAATGTAAGCATGTGATGAAAAATAAATGTACTAAGTATGCACACAATGGGCATACATAGCATAAAATGTAATGTAAAATAACGTACTAAGTACGCACACAATGGGCATACACAACATAAAATGTAATGTAAAATAATGTACTAAGTACGCACACAATGGGCATACATAGCATAAAATGTAATGTAATGTAAAATAATGTACTAAGTACGCACACAATGGGCATACATAGCATAAAATGTAATGAAATCATGTACTATAAATGTACTAATGAACATAGCAAGTATATGATGTGAAAACAGGAAAGCATGAAAGTAACAAGTAGGCACATGTGTTTCACCCCAAAACGTTTGGAAAACAGTAAAAGAGGGGTCTATGTACTCACTTGAGATTGCTTAGTAGTCCTTGAGTAACAACCAAACAATGCTAGAGATCACGGATATCAAACGGCACCTAATATAGGTAACTATGTTAATATACCGGATCTAAATCGGAAGATTGGATAGATTGAGGGTTCGTAAACCAAATGAGTATGGGAACTCATGTAATATGGTTTAACAAAGCCTACATACTACAATGAAACCTAACCTAAGTGCTTACGACCCATTACGACCCGTTTAGGTAGCTTATGCTACTTTAATGCGTCGTTCGCGTAAAACGCGTTCGGAATGCCTAACTAGTCCTATGATAAGTAAAATATGCCTTAACATGTCTAATATTGTTACCAAATCAGTTTAGATACCAAAAATTATGTTACATATGCTTAAAATGAATTTTGTCGTAAAAAGGGCATTTTGGTAATTTACCTAAGGCATATAAACTACCTATCATACAACTACTTAAACGAAGCGACCATAAGGTATAACCTCGGAAGGTTATTCCCTATATACTATGGTCACCTAATGTGTTTGGTCGGATCCTAATGATCGACCAAACGGGTCGGGTTCGAAAGTATAAGCGATTGTTTAGATCGCTTACCTTACGACCCTAGATAAGCACTAAACTAAAAGTGACGAGCTAAGCATGTTAAAACATGCTTAACTAAGTTTAGAAAACAGGTTTGGTATCAAAACAAATGGTTTTGATACCTAAGAGTAGTTTGGTTACAAAATACGCAAGAATGCGCATTTTGGCCGAAACTACGACTCGTCACAGAGCCTAGATAACATGGTAATCAGTAGGTATAGTCACTAGGGACTATAACCATCGTGATCACGCTCACGTTATGAAGTTCAAACGAACTTCGCATTGACCATAAACTGGTCAACGCAGAAAGTCAAACGCAGTTTGACTTTCAAGCTAAAAACGCATAAAAGCATGAAAGAGGACTTACAAGAGGTCCAAGAATTGAAGTTTGATCTGAAATTCCCAGGTATGAAGTGTTGCAACTCCAACTTAGGGAAATGATCAGATCAAGGGTGAGTTTGAAGCAAATGGGGGTGGGGTATTTATAGGAAAACCAACACCGTTAGGATCGTTTCTTGAAAAACGTGCTTCGATCTAGGCCGTCCAAGTGTTGAAATGTTATGGTAACTCATTTTGCCCCCACCACCAGAGATTGACATGTGGCATGGCCTGTGGGGGGTTGAAAGGCTGTTAACAGCAATAAAAAAACGAGTTGCTGCATCTGGCCCCTGCTTACGGACCGTAAGGGTAATGGCTTACGGTTCGTAAGCCATTAAATTTGGCAGAATTACATTTTTGGTCCCTGTTATGCGTTAGAGCCATTTCTGACACGTTTAAGGCCCGTTAACCTCATTTCAAAGCTCCAAAATGAAGTTAAAGTATAGGGAACTTAAAATGTGCTCAAAAATATCTCGGATGTCGGTTCATTTGGCCGTACGGTTGCGATGTTCGCTTAATTACGACGGAATGCGCATAAGCGCGAAAAACGATCCAAATTGCGTGACGAATGGATTTTTCTTATGCCAAACACTAAAATAAAATATTATAGTGCTTACATAAATTTTTGGATGTCCGGATGTATTCAGAACGTAAGTTATGCGCGAAAGTGCAAACTTATGCACTTTTTGACACTTTTAGTCCCTGAATGACCCAAAAGTTTATTTTAGCACACCAGACCCCTCAAAGCCTATTTCTAAGCTATGTAAAGGATATTTAAGGTGTGTTTAACTTATGGTTATGTTCCGGAATTTCTGCTCCAGTACGAATCGTCATACTTTCGCAGTTTGTCAGGTTTAGTCCCTGTAGACGATTAAACTTGATTTTACCATACCAAAGCCTTCAAAACTTATTTCTAAGTTATGTAAAGGTTATTTAAGGTATGTGAAGCCTATTTCACTATTCCGGAGTGTTCGTTGCATTAAACTGGTTATATTTACGCATCAGTGCGCGTATAACCTTCCAGAAAGCGATTTAGAGCTTGTAATCGAACAAGAATTGATATGTGTAAAAGATACACATATTTATACAGATCCCAAGTATGAAATACAATATTTCATTGGTTTGGTATTTGTTTAATGGTCGCAGTGACCCAGGTGTCACAATGTCGAACTCTTATCCCATAAGGTCGAGTTTGCATCCCAACGATCATATGAGGTTTCCATTGTGTTGCCATCAGCCGATTCCCCAACAGGTTGGGTTTCAAGAAGCATCAGGGTTATATAGAACAGAGACACAGTGATTCGTTACCTAGAACGTGTATGCCACCATGTTATTACAATCCAGGCGTTGCCCACGCCAATCCTAAATGCCCCTCCATGAGCATCATTTCCCGTGTGGTTGTACTTGTTGCGAGGATTTCCAGTACGACCGTCGTTTCCTTGGTTGTTGTCATTTTGATTTAGCAACATCCACTCCATGTCGTAGACACCTTCATTTCTATACTATTGGTTGCCATTTCAAGTACCTTGATGTTGCCGTGACTGTTGCCTCCAGTGCTGTTGTTTGAAACGGAGCTCTACGATCTTTCATCGACAGGGTCCATCTTTTCATATTCCGTGCCACGTTCTAAGGCGCTACCCCTTGTGCTGGCAGCTTCACGTTCCATACCATGGTCAACTGTCATCGCTTATGTCCCGATTAATTTGTAAGAGTTGACTCCCATGAGTCGCTGTCAAGGGTTAGGGATTCGATTGAAGCCAATTCACTGGTGCTTGTTGCTGGTAATCAGGGTCGCCAAAGTACTGAGGTCGGTAAAGCACTACGCTCAACCTCCTGTCCATCGATGTTGCAAGTTGTTTGAGTATTACACGGTCTGTTATGAGAGTGTTGCAGAAGTGATCACACTTCGGGATCTAAGGCGTCAATACTTGAGTTCCAGCAAATGAAGAGGTGTAAGAAAGGTATCGATCAATCATTCGACGCTACGACATCCAACTCAGGGACGTTCGTATAAGCACCTAACATTCTACTCGGTTCGCTAGGTGTTCAGATGGGTGTTCAGGTAATACTCGATAGCATCGAGATTCGAAAGGATCCAGAGATGAATGAAAAGTTCACGTTCGAGTAGGGGACATTCACTGCTACGACCCCTATAGGTTTGTTATGTTTCACATCGTTCAAATAACGGAACGGAACCCCTTTTCCACTTGTTAAGGCTCACTGGGACTCGCATGCACCCCACATTATTATTATTATGTGTGCACCCACAATAATATTATGATTTGTGTGCTCATCTCAGCTCCTCTTAACTCATGTCAAATGGTTCCTCAAAATCGAGTAGCAAACAAAGAGCATCACAAAGCGTATGTCATGAATGTTTAGGGAAATACCACCATATCAGTCACATAACACATACAAGTAATACATAAATTCATACTGTTGTGCTAAACGTGCAATCACATGCAATATCATATGTAAGTGCTCACTAGTTATGTAGTACAATGAGTATACGAGAGACGAACCTTACAATCTGGAGCTGAGTGTCATGGTCGTATTCACGTTTTCAGAACTGTTCGGTTATAGTTTGGTTTTATAAAAACGTTTTTCCCCGTTTTAAAACGAAGTTCACTATAACCAATGGCTCTGATACCAATCTGTCACACCCCCAAAATCCCACATGCGGAAACCCCCGCGAGGCGTGTGACGTACCAGGATCTAGCCATCAATCACAATGAACTCATAAGTATATTTAAATAAAGCTTTCATTTATTAGCATTAAGTGTTACAACGTTACAAATAATTCACAGTATACAGTGGAAGCATAATTCATTCGTTAAATGTTTATAATCCACATGTAAAAACCATTAGCCTTGTGTCGCGATTCCATGTATCTCGACCCATGACCACTCCAGCCTCCCAGACAGCAAGTTCCAACAATATGCACCTAAAGGCCTGCAAGGCATGCAACAACGAGTCAACAACAAAGTTAAGCGAGTTCACAGTTGGTTGTCCATTTTAAAGTTGTTCCAAAAACCATAAGTTCATTCGAAAACCAGTAGTTAATCCGTTCCTTGTTTCCCAAACCATAACTAGTGGGGGCTACCCCATGTAACCACTATACCGTTTCCACATCGACAACTGACTGAGAAAGTTGTGCCCTACGTCATTGTCTATCATCATTGACTAAGTGCCCAGATCCATTAGTCCACGCCCGTCCTCCCGGCACGGTGTGAGGCTTGTCAACCCTAATAGCGCTATTAACTAATGACCCGCTCGCCATTGGCCCGGCGATTAAGTCGATATAAAAATGAGGGACTTAATGATAGAGTTTTGTCTAGTAAGTTATATGTTGTCGTCCTTCCCAACTGAGGACGGAGGTACGTAATCTACCCAAGGAGAATACGTAGATTAAATGTTGTCATCCTTCTCAATGAGGATAGAGGTACATATTCTGTTAAAGGTGAATATGTAGGTTTCGTTTAAGTTTCTAAACCATTCCCAAACCACCGGGAATCCCATGCCTTATAGAAAGTGTGAACTCACCTCGGTTTGCTCGGCAGATAGTTACTTGTTTAACAGTTTTGATTAACCACGACCTATTTATGGTTACCAAGTTTTAACCAGATTCGTATACACATATACTACATATTCCGCGTACGATTAATTCACGTATTCCTTAATCACATACCACATAGCTTAATGTATAGGTGACTCACATACAGTCCAAGTCATAACAGTTAACATGTCAACAACAATAAATAGTCTCTTAGCATGAGTTCTGTTTACATCAATTTCACACCATGATTTCATCATGTACAAGCCACACATAACACTTTGTTCGTTAATACAAGTATACGTACAACAGTTAAGTTGATGACCCACCCAAGACTTGTGCGGCCCAGTTAATACTATAAGCCCAAATCAAATATGAAATCACCACCACTTCCCATCCATACAACGAAACTTCATGGACGACGAAAGATGTGTTTCATCGAGACCAAGCATGACGAAACATCCCTATGTTTCGTCGGGCTACTTTATGACGAAACATCCATTATGTTTCATCGGGTTCAGTTAAAAGTCTACGTGACAGCAATTTACGGTTACACTAATTCTGTGGAGTTACTGAATCAACAGCCATTACTTTGCAATCATCATAATGAACATTCAATCATCATTCCAATCTAACTTATGCATATCATTCAGTAGTAATGGCTATGTTTTAATCAAAGTAATCACTAAAAATCTGCACATGAACAACTCTAGGGTAATCAACATTATGGCCAAGTTATGGGATCAGATTTGTCATTCAAACAAACTAGTACGTTAACTTCTTGATTTACACTAACAGTTTCTTGACCCAACCATCATCCGATGAGCAGGTGCACGGTGAAAGACAATTCTTTGAGACGAAACCTAAGTGTTTCGTCGTGATCCATATTGGCGAAACCTAAGTTTCGTCGTGAACCTTATTGACGAAACCTAAGTTTCGTCATGAACCTTATTGACGAAACATGAGTTTCGTCGTGAACGGCATGGTGTGCCTGCAACCCTGATCGTTTAACTGTTTTAGCGCATCGACTTATTGATCATCAATATTCAAGTCAACATCCACCGATACCAACCCTAACATGTCACGCAATAACATTAGCATTTACTGATTTGTATTAATCTATGCATTTGAACATCATGGTACTCATTATTCATGCAGTATATTCGAATGATCAACATAGTCAATTAGTTCATAACATTATACCGAGTTATGTACACAAAGAACATATAAGCACACAAACATGATCATCAAGCGATAAGCTGCACGAATGTAATCATGGTTACCTGAACACAAGAGAGGAAGAGGGCTTCGATAAAAGGGGCTGCCGTCAGGTTGTTCGAGAGGGATGAGGAGGGGACTAGGGTTTGCAATCTTGTGTGAAATATAATTAAATGAGGTTATGTAAGGCATCAGGTATTGACATCAGTTATTAACATATAAGGGGGGGGGGGTTGGGTCGGCTCGGTTTTGGCTTAATATTCATGGGCCGGAATTATTGTGAGAGGGGTGCGGCGTTAGTCCCAAGTGTGTGGCTCGGGTTTGAGGTGCGGCCCTTTAACGTTACACATAGACATATAACATCTAACAATTACGGTTCCTAAACTTTCATATCAACTAAATATAAACATACATCCAATCATCCCTATATCGTACACAATTAAAATCAAATAATTATTTATCGGTTCATTCAGTACCCACACGTCAAGCATCGAAGGAACTAGAGGAGTATTGGAAACACGGGTTATCACAATTTCAATAGTATGCATATATCATTTTGAATTTGATTTTGAACGTATTCAAACTTGTCTGAATTTGATTTCAATCCAAATCAATGATAAGGACTGTTTTGTATAACATAATGAAAGCATAAAATGATTAAGAGAATGGAATGGATCGTTATCATTCTTTTGTACTACTTGGTTACCCATATTTAAATAGAATAAATTATTACTTTATATTGTTTGATAGATAGATAAAAAACAACAGCAACAATAGCAGAACAACAACAATAATAATGCTGCAATGCAATATAATATAATAATGGTAACTATGATTTAATAATAAAAAGAATAACAAAATAATATAATAATAAAAAGTTAATAATAATAATTGTAGTAGTACTATTATTGATAGTAATATTATTATTGATAATTAATAATATTATTAATATTCATATAAATTAATTTTGAATATGCTGAGGAACAGTGACTTTTAAGTTTTTTTTTTCACTTTTGTCGTTTCATTCTTTTTACGCCGTCTTACGTGTCATCTTGTCGATTCATTTATGAAGCATCTGAATCATGATCAAATCACTAAATGTTAGGGGCTTGACCGAAGGATCAGAGTTTCAGATGGAGTTTCATTAGGGTTCTTGATTTCTCCATCGATGTGTGAGGTGTCGTCTGATGATAGGTTGTTAAAGCTTGCTGATTTGAGCAAAAATACACATTAACGACCTCATATTATATTGAATGGCTGCCGCCATCGTGTGTAACGCTCCACATTTTCGCACTTTTTTATTTTAGCAAGACGTGTTGTACTTTCCGTATTTAGACACTTGTACTTTCTTTGTAATCTACTTTCGTTTCATTTGTAATTCGAGGCTCTTGAACATAATGAAAACGAAGTTATCATGTTCGTGTATTCACGTTAGTCTTATGTGTTACTGATGAACAATTCTCGTTTGAACGAAATATAATTCAAGGATTCTTGATTCTTTATTCTTTATTTATCGACACTTGATACTCGTTAAACTAGTTAAAACTCTTTAAATAATGAGATTCGGAAGCTTCGTGAATAATCGTTTAAGGGATTTTATCCAAATTTAAATTCATTTATAAATACGGTTATTTACCTATCCTATTTTATTTAATTAATTAATTTTACTATTTAAAAGTTTAATTTTTATAATAAACTAGTTAGTCTCGTTAATTTTTAAAGTTACTGAACCTAGTTAGTTTAAACTAAAAGGTTAGTTCCTTTAAAAATAACATAACATGGGTTTTAATTAAAGTCTAGGGGTGTTAGAGTAACTACTGAAACTTTAAACTTGGGGACTATTTGTATAAATGGCTGAAAGTTTAAGGTTGTAAGGGAAACAAAAAAAAAGGAATAAAAAGGATGCAGACCACGGGACTCGAACCCGGGTCTGTACCCTCACACACACGCGCATAACCAACGGAGCTGCGTCTTCACATCAAACTAAACCCGGCCTCCAATTCTTTTATAAACTCGGCCCGTCAACCAGCCCAGCGCGAAGAAAACCTCTTTCAGCTCGATTTTAAGCGCGATTTTCATGTTTTTTTTTTTGAGTTTTAAACAACTTTTAACATTAATTACCCAACTACAAACTAACCTAAACCTTTCCTATAAATACCATGTGTTCTCCAAGCCATTTTCACTTTTCTTATCACTCCAAACACTCTCAAAACTCTCTCTAATCAGCTGATTATCCCAAGTTCGAGCAGATTGTTCAACCTTCACTAAAGTGAGCAAAACTCACTCATTTCTTATCTGATTCACTTGATTCTTTTTCCTACTTCTTTGGTTTGACCTTAGCTACGTTTCCATTGGTTTTCCATGGAAAACCAGGCCCTATAACGTCACCAAAAAGGCTCCAAAGTTGACTGATTTTTCTGTTTTCATCTAAAACTTTGCTAAACTTGAGTTAATCTCATCTCAAACCTATGTCCTAATGCTCATAATCAATCGAATGGTTAGTTGGGCTTAAAAACAAGGCTGAGAAATGTTAAATCAGAGGTTAAAACATCACAAACAATCTGTTTTAGTTAGGGTTTTACCCACAAGAAGTGTTCAAGCTTGAAGCTTGATAAATGTGTGATTGTAGACTAGCTTGGGCTATCTTTCATAAAAATCCACTCACTTCTTGATATTTTCTCATAGGTTAGTTGTTTTATTTCATTATTCATGTATATTCATGACCCTCCTTGATTGTTTATAATAACAAGTGTAGTGGTGAACATTAGAGGTGCCTAAATGGAAGCTTTGTTCTTCCTACCTCATGTATGAATTCTATGACACTTAGAGGTGCCTAAATGAAGACTTTAATCTTCTACCTCTTGCTTGACATATATGATATAGTATACTTTATATAATACTCATGTAATATGCAAACAACCCAAACCCTTGATGATGAACAAGTGGACATTGCCAAGTTAGTAAGAATATCATCTAAAGATCATATGTGGTGGATGATTATTTTCATATGGCTATGTTCATGTTTTTTAAATTCCGAATCTATAATCTTCCGTTATTCCCCAAACTCATACATCCATGTTCCTTGTGTAGAAGGACAAGGTGCTCCAAACTAAACAACCAACGTCACTTACGGGATTTCAAGGAGGAAAGCTTGCAAAAACCGTGAGTATACCCGATCCCATTTTCCCTTTGAGAAAAATGCAATTTGTGTCCCTGTGGTATGTGCCAAACATCAACCTGAGCCCCTAAATTCATTTTTTGGTTTTTTGAGCCCCTGAGCTTATGAATTCATAACAGTTTGAGTCCCTGCCGTCAGGGTTCCGTCAGTTTGACCGTTTGACAATTGTGAAAAGTCCTTTATGCCCTTGACCCTTAACATCTACACTTAATAGAAGATATGAATGATCAGATCAGTTTCATCACATTTCTCAACCCTTAACATCCCAACTCCCAACACCCATTATCATCATCATCTTCATCTTCCGATTATCATCATCATCATCTTCATCTTCATCATCTTCGTTCATCATCTTCATCAGCTTCATCTTCATCTTCATCGATAACAATCCAAGGTAAAACAGAGGTTAGATTCTTCATCATCTTCATCTTCATCGATAACAATCCACATTTTCATATTGTTTGATTCTTGTGGGTTTTTGTCTCGGATATCAAAACAGGGGTTTGGTTTTGTTTGATTCTTGTGGGTTTTTGTCTAGGGTTTCAAAACAGAGGGTTATCTTCATACGGGTTAGATAACTCATATACGGTTTTGAATGTGTTTTGGTTTTGTTTGATTCTTGTGGGTTTGATTCTTGTGGGATTTTGTCTCGGATATCAAAACAGAGGTTTGGTTTTGTTTGATTCTTGTGGGTTTTTGTCTCGGGTATCAAAACAGAGGGTTATCTTCATACGGGTTAGATAACTCATATACGGTTTTGAATGTGTTTTGGTTTTGTTTGATTCTTGTGGGTTTGATTCTTGTGGGTTTTTGTCTCGGGTATCAAAACAGAGGTTTTGAATGTGTTTTGGTTTTGATTCTTGTGGGTTTTTGTTTCGAGGTTTTGAATGTGTTTGAGAACTGTTTAAAAAGAACTGATCGGATCAGTTTTGGATTGAACACATCAATATTGATACTTGAAATGTGAAAATTGATTTTTGGTAAATTTCGAATCGTTTTGGTTGGTTGTTTGAGAACTGTTTAAAAAGAACTGATCGGATCAGTTTCAGATTGAACACATCAATATTGATACTTGAAATGTGAACACATCAATATTCGATGATTTGGGTTCGTTTAAAAAGAACTGATCGGATCATTTGAATGTGTTTATATTGGTCATTTGAATACAGAATGGCTGTGGATGTAAAGATACGCAAAACAACAACTACGAAGGCGAGAACACTTGACAACCTCCTAGAAGATGGTGCGGTGCACATAAGGAAGTGATTGATCAGAACAATCAATTGCATATGAATGAATACAACCCCAGTGGCAGATATGTAAGTAGCGAGCTCTGGAATTTCAAGGAAAATCAAAGAGCTACACTGGGGTTATATTCATTCATATAACCCCAATGGCAGATATGTAATTAGCTACACTAGGGTTATATTCATTCATATCTGCTACATTCCGAAGTGCACCCGTCAGTAAAGATCCACAATTACTTGTGGTGGTATGACGTTTTGTCTCTTTATTGTATGTTACGGTCTTTTGTTATCGAGTCTGTAAGTTCCGTCATGTCTACGAAGTTGATATGACGTTTTGTCTCTGTATTGTATGTATTAAAAGTTTACATTTAATATACAATTTAGGCTTTAATAATTTGTTATATATATAGTATACATTTAATTATTAGATTGAATTTATTTAAAAATAGTTAATTATTAGATTGCCTTTATTTAAAAAGAGTTAATTTGAATTATTAGATTTCTTAACAAAAAAGCAAGAAAAGAATTTAGGGGCTCAGGTTGATATTTCACTCATACCATAGGGACGAAAAGTGTTATTAATATATGCCAAAAGACGGTCTTACCCCTGGTTCAAACAGTCAAACAGACGGCAGGGACTCAAAGTGTTAAGAATTCATAAGTTCAGGGGCTCAAAAAAACCAAAAAATGAATTTAGGGGCTTAGGTTGATGTTTGGCCACATACCACAGGGACGCAAATTGCATTTTTCTCTTTCCCTTTTATCACTTTTGGGTGCAACATGTATATGATACAAACTTACACTTCACATGAAACTATTTTAAACTCTATCCATGCTTAACATGAAACTATATGATGCTTGTTTAGACTTTTTATGCTAATGTAAACTATTTATGTCGATATACGCTTCATTAACTTTGCTAGCCTACCTTAACAATTATAGCGCTATAGGAGTAATGCACCGCCCACGATTCTTGGGGTATTGTTAAGTCAAACATGTTAACCTCCCTTTATTCTATTTGGGATAGGCTATTTTAACGCATTGGATTCTTGGGTTTGAACATATAAGTACACCGTTTCGGCATGCTAGTAAACTTGCTTAATATGATTCATGTTGGATATGAGCACTTTAAACTATTTTATGCTATATTATGCTATGTAACAAAAACTATACTCGCCTTTGCTTTTGCATTGAACTCTATTTTAATACATGTTGCAGGTTGATTGCTGAGTTGATGTTCAAGAAGAAATGCAATTTAGGTGGACATAGATACACACCTAGATTAATCTATCTTTTATTGTTATGTTACAATTTGAAACAATGTTGTTATTTCTATTTGAAACTTGTATGACAATTAGTCTTGAAATGAAATTTGAATTAAATCAATATTGTCACATAGTGTTATGAAGTCTCTTGCAATCTCGTTTTCGTCTCATCCTGATGTTTCCGCCATCGGTTGGGGTGTGACAGATTGGTATCAGAGCCATAACTATAGGGAATTATGAAAAAGTAGGAATGCTTTGCCCTAGTCTATAGTTTTAGGAACTTTGTCTCTTATTTGTTGTTTAAAACTTATGAATTCTACCTTACATTCTTCCTAGAAATTCTTCTTATTTGTTAAATTTACATGCCTTTCCTAAGGCTAACGTGAATACACTTTGTTTATTTGAAGACCCTCGTAGCATAAACGAGACGACTTTACCAAAATAGGCGTGAAACCCACAATTTGGTAAACGACTCTCATTCTACCTTAAACTATTTTTGCACGAAATTACACCATTAAGCTAGGAGTGAAATCCACAACTTAATGGTAATTTCTATTTCAACTCTAGTGGACCCTCGTCAAAGTGTCGAAATTATATTTTGACCCGACGAGTACCAACCACATTTTGGGTACAAAATCGTCAAGTTAGGGGTGAAACCCGCATCTCGTCGATTAAGTCCCATTCCTCGATTTTCAATCTCGCCAAAGTCCTGATTATTTCAATTGATTAGAGACGTGTAGTAACTGGAAGGGTAAGATACCGTTAATCACTTCTTGATGAGAGTATCTTACCTATAGGCCAAAGCATGTTTTCTCTAATTCAAAAGGCTTTCGACCCACTTTGGAATAGTCGATGTTTCTCTACCCGAAACAATCCAATGTTTTATTGAGCCTCTCTTTTATGTAACTCAATTTATATGTGATTTTATACTTAAACGTTCGTTCATTTCCAACTTTTTACACCTTTCGCACGTTATCGCAATAAAAAACAATAATATTCCCTTGTGAACAAACTAAATTTACGATGCTTTCATTATTCATGTTATGCTATGTGGAATTCATGATTATGCTAAGTGATACAATTTGAATCTTATGTGCTATGTGAATCAATTTGAATACTTTTATGCTATATGAAACTTTATGCTATGTGAATCATTTCATGAAAACGATTTTCTTAAAACATTATGACCAAGTCTCATCCTTTCCTTTTCTTTCAAACTTCTAGATGGCATCTCCAAGCTCGTCAAAGAAGACCAAATCCAAGAGGGGTTCCAACCACGACTCCATCTCCAAAAGAGAATTGGTCGGACTCATCGCTGAACAAACGGCCGATCAAATGGCCCGAGTGATACCTGACATCGTTAGTCGCATCTAACCAAATTCGGACTCGCCCCATGGCTCTGTGGACTCCAAGGTGCAGAAACCAACGCCACCATTCCTCTTCAAGCAATTTATAGCTTGTAAACCCCTGGAATTTTCAGGCAAGGATGGTGCCACCGCACTGCTCACTTGGTTTGATTCCATGGAAATCGCTTTCCGTCAGAGTGGTTGTCCTGACACTTTACGCACTCAAAACGCTACTGGTGTGTTTCGCTCGAGGGCCCTGGACTGGCAGACCTCCGAGCGAGGCACAAGAGGAGAAGATGCCGCTCACGCTCTGCCATGGGCGGAACTAAAGAAGATCATGAGGGAGGAATTCTGCCCTCCGCATGAGCTCAGAAAGTTGGAGCATGAATTTTGGTTTTTGAAACAAGTCGGCGATGATAACAATGGCTTAACCACCCGTTTAAAGCAACTTAGCATTCTCTGTCCTAGCCAGGTTGATACGCCTTTGAAGCAAATTTACAAGTATATCCATTGCTGCCCTTATTCCTTCATGAACCTTATGGAAGCTGCTTTTCCAGCAACCATTGAAGAAACCTATCGATTGGCCGCTTGCCTTAACATCAACATCGTCCTTCGTAGGAACTCTGAAAAGGCTTCATTGAAGAACATGCACTAAGTCACTGTTGAACCCCCCTCGTCCACCAAAAAGAACCAGAACAGGAAGCGGAAGGCTTCTAATCAGAATTATGCGGTTGTTACTCCGCCAAACCCTCCAGCTTTACAATCTAACCCTGCCACACCTGCAAACGAACAAAAGTCATACACTGGGATTAATCCCAAGTGTACTACTTGCAATTTTCAACATCCTACCAATGCCAATTACCGCCATTGTACCCATTGCAACCGTTTTGGCCATAACACCGCCTACTGTAAGAACAACCCCACACTGCAAGCTCAAACAGCTCAACAAAATGACAAACCAGCACGAGCCTGCTACAAATGTGGTGACACAACTCACCTTCGTCCTCAGTGTTCTTAACTCAACCAGGAACAACAACCTCCTCATGGAAGCGCTTTCAATATTAACGTAAATCAGGCGCGCAACAACAATGAAGTCGTTAATGGTACGTTTCTTGATAATAACCTTTACGCTTCATTGTTATTTGATACTGGTGCGGACAAAAGCCATGTGTCCGTTGAATTTGAACCTTTGTTAAATGTCACACGCTCTAAGCGACCTAAGTCGTTTTCCGTCGAAGTTACCAATGGCAAATTTGTTTTAGTCGATTATGTTCTTCGTGATTGTCTTCTTACTCTTAACGATCATACCTTCGCTATCGACCTTATACCCATGCAATTGGGTAGTTTCGACATCATCGTAGGCATGGATTGGCTTCGTGAAAACCATGCTGAAATTGCTTGCTACGAGAAGTATGTTCGTTTACCTTTTCCATCTGGCGACACTCTGCATGTCTATGGAGACCGACCTTTAAAAGGACTAAGGTTAATGTCCTGAACACAAGCGAACAAATATTTACGTAAACCATACTTTGCCTTTTTAGCCCACATTGTGGAAGAAAAGGGCAAGGGAAAGAGCATAAATGATGTTCCGGTGGTGCGCGACTTCCCTGACTTCTTTCCTGAAGATCTGCCTGGTCCTCCTCCACCTCGATCTGTCGATTTTCGTATTGAAATCGTACCTGGTTCGACTCCTGTTGTGAAAGCTCCGTACCATCTTGCACCTTCTAAAATGTAAGAATTATCTAGTTAACTCTAAGAACTCCTAGAGAAGGGATTCATTCGTCCAAGTACCTCACCTTGGGGTGCTCCTGTGCTTTTCTTCAAGAAGAAGGATGGCTCATTTCGCATGTGTATCGACTATCGTGAGCTTAATAAACTCACAATCAAGAATTGTTATCCTCTTCCACGTATCGATGATCTTTTTGACCAACTTCAAGGCGCTACTTGCTTCTCCAAGATCGATCTTCGATTTGGTTATCACCAACTTCGTGTTCTCAAAGAGGACATTCCCAAAACCGCTTTTTGCACTCGCTATGGACACTACGAGTTCGTGGTTATGCCTTTTGGTTTGACCAACGCACCCGCAGTGTTCATGGATCTTATGAATCGTGTTTGTAAACCCTATTTGGATCGCTTTGTGATCGTCTTTGTTGATGATATTCTCATTTATTCTTAATCTCAAGCCTATCACGAACGTCATCTACGTCTTATACTCGAGCTTTTACATACCGAACGTCTTTACGCGAAGTTTTCCAAATGCGAGTTCTGGATCAAAGAAGTACAATTCCTTTGGCACGTTGTTAGTGAAAAAGGAATCCATGTTGATCCTTCTAAAATTGAAACAATGAAGAATTGGACCATGCCAAAAACTCCTTCTGAAATCCGTTCCTTCTTAGGATTGGCGGGTTACTATCGCCGATTCATTTTGAACTTCTCAAAGATCGTCGTTCCTCTCACTTTTTTGACTCAAAAAGAGAAACCTTTTGCTTGGGGTCCTAAGCAAGAGGAATCTTTTCGAACTCTTAAAGAGTTGCTTTGTAACGCTCCTATTCTTGCTCTCCCTGATGGGAATGATGATTTCGTGGTGTATTGCGATGCCTCGAATTGTGGTCTTGGTTGTGTTCTCATGCAATGAGACAAAGTCATCTCTTATGCCTCTCGTCAACTCAAAATACATGAGAAAAACTATACTACCCATGATCTCGAGCTTGGCGCAGTTGTTTTTGTATTAAAGATTTGGTGACACTACCTATATGGTACGAAGTGTGTGGTTTTCACTGACCACAAGAGCCTACAACACATCTTTAACCAGAAAGAGCTTAACATGCGACAGCATCGATGGGTGGAATTGCTTAACGACTACGACTGCGAGATTCGCTATCATCCTGGAAAAGCGAATGTGGTGGCCGACGCTCTTAGTCGTAAGACACATGTTAATAGTATTTGTTGTTTTCATATCTCGAGCGATCTTCACACTTGCATTCGCGTAGCGCAATACTCCTCTATCAATGAAGGAACCATGTTCGTAGAAATACATGGAGCTACTGAAGACTTACTCGTTACGAAATCTGATGGTCTACTTTACTGTCGTGATCGCATTTGGGTGCCAAATTGTGACAATCTTCGCAAAATCATAATGAACGAGGCACACAAATCTAAGTACTCAATTCATCCAGGTGCTGACAAGATGTACCACGACTTACGTACATCCTATTGGTGGCCTGGTATGAAGAGAGAAATCGCCGCTTATGTTTCTAAGTGTCTTACTTGTTCGAAAGTTAAAGCCGAGCATCAACGACCTTCTAGTCTACTCGAACAACCTGAAATCCCCGTCTGGAAATGGGATAGCATTGCTATGGACTTCATAACCAAACTTTCTCGTACGCCTTCTAGTCATGATAGTATTTGGGTATTTATCGATCGTTTGACCAAGTCCGCTCATTTCCTTCCTATTCGTGAAGATTTCAAGGTTGAACGACTTGCTCGACTCTACACTTACGAAATCATATGCCGTCATGGTATTCCTCTCGATATCATTTCTGATCGTGATGGTCGTTTCATTTCGCGTCTTTGGCAAACTTTTCAGTCCGCTATGGGTTTTCATTTGAATCTCAGTACGGCTTTTCATCCTCAAACAGATGGACAGACTGAACGTACTATCCAAACCCTAGAGGACATGCTCCGTTCTTGTGTCATCGACTTTGGTGGTAGTTGGGATGTGCATTTACCATTGATCGAGTTTTCGTACAACAATAACTACCACGCCAGTATTCAAATGGCTCCTTTTGAAGCATTGTATGGTCGCAAATGCCGATCTCCTTTAAGCTGGCACGAGATTGGTGACAAACAATTTACTAGTCCAGAGATCATACAAGAAACAACGGATAAGATTCTTCAAATCCTCGATAATCTACTCAAGGCTCGTAGTCGTCAAAAGAGCTATGCTGACAAGAGACGCAAACAATTGGAATTTAACGTTGGTGACCATGTGCTACTCAAAGTATCTCCTTGGAAAGGAGTAGTCCGTTTTGGTAAAAAGGGAAAGCTTGCCCCTCGCTATGTTGGTCCTTTCAAGATACTCGAGAGGATTGGCAAGGTGGCGTATCAACTCGATTTACCTCAAGAACTCAACAACGTTCATCCAACGTTTCATGTCTCAAACCTAAAGAAGTGTCTCGCTGAAGAAGGACTTCAAGTTCCTCTCGAAGATCTCCAAATCAATGACACTTTCCATTTTGTGGAGAAACCCGTCGAAATCATGGACCGAGGTGTCAAGAAACTGAGGCGCAGTCAAATTCCTATAGTCAAGGTTCGATGGGAAGGAAAACGTGGCGCTGAATTTACTTGGGAACTCGAGAGTGATATGAAGACCAAGTATCTGCAACTTTTCGTTACTTCTTCCTAAATTTCGGGACGAAATTTCCTAAAGGAGGGGAGACTGTAACGCTTCGCATTTTCGCACTTTCTTATTTAGCAAGACGTGTTGTACTTTCCGTATTTAGACACTTGTACTTTCTTTGTAATCTACTTTCGTTTCATTTGTAATTCGAGGCTCTTGATCATAATGAAAACGAAGTTATCATGTTCGTGTATTCACGTTAGTCTTCTGTGTAACTGTTGAACAATTCTCGTCTGAACGAAATATTATTCAAGGATTCTTTATTCTTTATTCTTTATTTATCGACACTTGATACTCGTTAAACTAGTTAAAACTCTTTAAATAATGAGATTTGGAAGCTTCGTGAATAATCGTTTAAGGGATTTTATCCAAATTTAAATTCGTTTATAAATACGGTTATTTACCTATCCTATTTTATTTAATTAATTAAATTAATTAATTTTACTATTTAAAAGTTTAATTTTTATAATAAACTAGTTAGTCTC
Source organism: Helianthus tuberosus (assembly GCA_030545235.1). Taxonomy (NCBI): domain Eukaryota; kingdom Viridiplantae; phylum Streptophyta; class Magnoliopsida; order Asterales; family Asteraceae; genus Helianthus; species Helianthus tuberosus. Next base: position 58,555,196 of record CM060406.1, read on the forward strand.
GTTAATTTTTAAAGTTAGTGAACCTAGTTAGTTTAAACTAAAAGGTTAGTTCCTTTAAAAATAACATAACATGGGTTTTAATTAAAGTCTAGGGGTGTTAGAGTAATTACTGAAACTTTAAACTTGGGGACTATTTGTATAAATGGCTGAAAGTTTAAGGTTATAAGGGAAACAAAAAAAAAAGGAATAAAAAGGATGCAGACCATGGGACTCGAACCCGGCTCTGTACCCTCACACACACGAGCATAACCAACTGAGCGGCCTCCTCACATCAAACTAAACCCGGCCTCCAATTCTTTTATAAACTCAGCCCGTCAACCAGCCCAACGCGAAGAAAACCCCTTTCAACTCGATTTTAAGCGCGATTTTCATTTTTTTTGAGTTTTAAACAACTTTTAACATTAATTACCCAACTACAAACTAACCTAAACCTTCCCTATGAATACCATGTGTTCTCCAAGCCATTTTCACTTTCTAATCACTCCAAACACTCTCAAAACTCTCTCTAATCAGCTGATTATCCCATGTTAGATTAGATTGTTCAACCTTCACTGAAGTGAGAGTAACTCACTCATTTCTTATCCGATTCACTCGATTCTTTTTCCTACTTCTTGGTTTGACCTTAGCTACATTTCCATTGGTTTTCCATGGAAAACCAGGCTCTAGAACGTCACCAAAAAGGCTCCAAAGTTGACTGATTTTTCTGTTTTCATCTAAAACTTTGCTAAACTTTGTAAACTTGAGTTAATCTCATCTCAAACCTATGTCCTAATGCTCATAATCAATCGAATGGTTAGTTGGGCTTAAAAACAAGGCTGAGAAATGTTAAATCAGAGGTTAAAACCTCACAAACATTCTGTTTTAGTTAGGGTTTTACCCACAAGAAGTGTTTGTAGACTAGCTTGGGCTATCTTTCATAAAAATCCACTCACTTCTTGATATTTTCTCATAGGTTAGTTGTTTTATTTCATTATTCTTGTAAGTTCATGACCCTCCTTGATTGTTTATAACAACAAGTGTAGTGGTGAACATTAGAGGTGCCTAAATGGAAGCTTTGTTCTTCCTACCTCATGTATGAATTCTATGACACTCAGAGGTGCCTAAATGAAGACTTTGATCTTCTGCCTCTTGCTTGACATATATGATATGGCATACTTTATATAATACTCATGTAATATGCAAACAAACCGAACCCTTGATGATGAACAAGTGGACATTGTCAAGTTAGTAAGAATATCATCTAAAGATCATATGTGGTGGATGATTATTTTCATATGGCTATGCTCATGTTATTTAAATTCCGAATCTATAATCTTTCGTTATTCCCCAAACTCATACATCCATGTTCCTTGTGTAGAAGGACAAGGTGCTCCAAACTAAACAACCAACGTCACTTACGGGATTTCAAGTAGGAAAGCTTACGGGATTTCCTATTAGTCCAACAAATTTATGATTTTATCACCAGTTTAAAATTATTGTTTCGCTTTTAGTTTAAAATTATGTTTTTGCCCTAGTTAAAAATAAAATTATGCTTTTGCCCCTAGCTCAAAATTATGTTTTTGTCCACAATTCAAAATAAAATTATGTTTTTCCCTTTCTCAAAATGACGATTTTCCCCTCAGTTCAAAATTACGATTTCGCCCCTAGTTTAAAATAAAATTATGATTTTGCCCCCAGCTTAAAATTACAATTTTTCCCTCTGTTCAAAATTACGTTTTTGCCCCCATTTTAAAAATTATCGTTCCTCCCACAGTTAAAAATTGTTATCATGTCATCGTTTTAGTTTTTTTTTTTTTTTTTTTTTTTTTTTTTTTGCAACACTATAGTAGTGTTTTATTTTCTTGTTTGACTCAATGTAACTTTTATTGTGTCAAGCAGTTGTCTAGCACTCGCTCATTGGTCCTGACAAATTAGTATTTTTTCCCAGCTTAAAATTACAGACCTGTCATCATTTTAGTTTTTTTAGCAAAACTATGGTAGTGTTTTGGTTTAATTGGTTGTCTCGATGTTTTTTTTAGATCGTATTATAAGTTGTATGTACAAGTAAACTAAATACATATATACATGTTATGAAACTACGAAATATTTGATTTAACGCCCCACAACGCGAGTGGGCATAAGTGTAATTTTTATTCGTCCAGGGATGCCTGGCACATGCTCATTTGTCTTGAGAAAGTATAATTTTGCTCCCAGTTTAAAATTATAGTCTTTCCATCATTTTAGTTTTTTTTTTTTAGCAAAAGTATGGTAGTGTTTTGCTTTAATTGGTTGTATCGATGTAAGTTTTTTTTGAGATCGTGTTATAAGTAGTATGTACAAGTAACCGAAACACAGACATACATGTTATGAGAGAGAAATATTCGTCTTAGTGCCTCACAACACGGGTGAGACAAAAACTAGTAATGAGTACAATTTCATACAACGTTTAAAAACTTTAATCTACTAAGATTAGCACAAATAACATTAATTTTCTTAAAATATATTATATTTTTAAATTCATAGTGTTATGGGTGGTTTTCTGAGCCCATATCCTGAAATTATATCTTAACTTGATTAATTCTGATTATGGTCAAGATACCGGATCAGGATATTGGTAACATCATGATGCAGTATCATGACAGTTACTAATTATTTACTTGCAGGTCATAGCTGCAGGATCGTAACGTTCATGTGGACTCTTTCTCCTGAAGACTCGCTCTATTTGGTTGAAAAATAAACGTTGAAGTCTGAAGAATAGGTCACCAACGTTCAGAAAGGAATATTCCGGAGCATCCCTAGTTTATAGGATAATTTGTTTTATATTTGTAACTATAAATAGGAAGGCCAGATCATAGGAACACAACACTTCACTCTCTACTCTCGAACTCTTACTTCTTTCTCTAGCAATCATGCACTAACACTCACCACTTACAATCATTGTACCACTTAGTAGCGATCTGAGCACTATCCTGCACTGTATCCTGAATATTCAAGTAATAAGAAGAACAAAGCAACCGGCGATTGTCAGCTCCCGAGGTTTTATGTTGGAGATCTAGATTGATCAAGGGCGTTCCTCGTATATCCTGTGTCCAACTTTACTTTTTATGCTCATTGTTTGATTATTGATATAGTTTCATATCCTGAGGCTATATCCTGAAACTGTTTTTATAAACGAACGAACCAACATATTTTCACAAGCTTTGCTAGCCCACTACCTCACAAACTAATTTGATCACTTAATTGCTTCGGTAATTTTTGAGCAAAACAATTTGGCACCCACCGTGGGGTAAGTGGTGCTATTTCTACTAAAAGCTTTGTTAAAATCACTACTTGGCTTCTTGTTTTCAAAAAATTTTACACAATTATTCTCAATGGCTTCGAAATCAAACATGAGCTCTTCTTCCATGCCTGCTACAACCTCTGCCACAACCGGTTCGGTGCTTCCACCACCTCCACAGATGCAAGCTTCTTCACAAGCTCAAGCTCCTCCAAGGAACGTTGAGACTCATATATCCCGAGACGTTGTTCCTCCTCAAATGTCCACAGATCTGGTGTTCCAGGGAGAACTCCTATTATGCCTTCTAATGATGAAATTCTAACTTTGTTTGGTAGTATACAGGATCAGATGAAGCAACAGCAGGAAACTAACCAGATGATAATAAGAGAAATACAACTCTTGAAGTCTAACTACAAGAGACCTGCTAAGGATACTGTCACTCCCTTGCAGCCCAGAACGCTGAACTTTAGTTCAGTAGTGTATACTGAGGATAGTCAGGGCAATGTTGTGCCAAGTCATTCCCGGGGCAATACTCCTGAAATACCCTCAACAACCAGGATATCGACGGTCAGGGGACCAGGATATGCTCCAGGATATGGCCAGAATCCTCAAGCTGGTAACTTATCTAATAATGTTAATACTCTTGCTACTAACAATCTTGGATCTTTGCAGGATACAGGCGTGACGTCGGCACTCTCTAGAGAGCTTCAGAAGTTGAATGATATGATATCCAGTGTACCTGGGGTAGTGCAGCCTATACCAGAAGTATTCCAGGACAGTCACAGTATATCCTGGTTTGCATATGGAGTGGGTATGGGTTCCTCTGTATGGTAAAATTAGAGAGCTTTTGATGGATGAAGCGCACAAGTCTCGATATTCTGTTCATCCAGGCTCAGATAAAATGTATCAGGATCTCAGAGTCATGTATTGGTGGCCGAAAATGAAAGCTCACATAGCGACATACATGAGTAAGTGTTTGACTTACGCTAAAGTCAAAGTTGAGTACCAGAAACCCTCAGGCCTACTTCAGCAACCAGAGATACCCACGTGGAAATGGGAGCAGATTGCTATGGATTTCGTCACTGGGTTGCCAAGAACTCAGGGTGGAAATGATACTATTTGGGTAATCGTTGATCGTCTCCCGAAGTCAGCGCATTTTCTTGCAATCAAGGAAACGGATAAGTTCTCACAGCTTGCAGCGGTTTATCTTAAAGAAGTGGTTTCCAGGCACGGGGTGCCAACCTCCATTATTTCAGATCGAGACCCACGTTTCATATCCGATTTATGGCATTCAATGCATAAGTCATTCGGTTCACGTCCTGATATGAGTACTGCTTATCACCCACAGACGGATGGTCAGAGTGAGCGAACCATCCAGGCACTTGAAGACATGCTGCGTGCATGCGATTTTGGGAAAGGGTGGGAGAAACATTTGTTGTTGATAGAGTTCTCCTACAACAACAGCTACCACACTAGTATTCAGGCAGCTCCATTTGAAGCATTGTATGGGCGAAAATGTCATTCTCCTCTCTGTTGGGCTGAGATGGGTGACAGCCAGATCACGGGTCCTGAACTTGTACTTGAAACTTCAGAAAAGATTGTCCAGATCAGAAACCGTATGGCGGCAGCGCGTGATCGTCAGAAAAGCTACGTTGACAAGCGTAGGAAACCGTTGGAGTTTACTGTAGGTGATCGTGTTATGTTGAAAGTTTCACCGTGGAAGGGTGTTGTACACTTTGGGAAGGGCGGCAAGCTTAATCCACGTTATGTTGGGCCATTCAAAATTCTGGAACGAATAGGTAAGGTGGCTTACAGGCTCGAGTTACCTACTGAGTTGGGTAATGTTCACGATGTCTTTCATGTTTCACAATTGAAGAAGTGTTTGTCTGATGAAACACTAATTGTGCCGTTTCAAGAGCTGAAGATTGACGACAAGTTGCAGTTTGTCGAAGAACCCATCGAAATCATGGATCGAGAAGTCAAGGTTCGTAAGCATAGCCGAATCCCGATTGTGAGAGTTCGTTGGAACTCAAGACGTGGACCGGAGTTCACGTGGGAGCGCGAAGATCAAATGAAGCTCAAATATACTCAACTATTCCTTGCTGATCAAGCTAATTCTGGTATCACTGGTGAATTTTGGGACGAAATTCTGCTTCAAGTTGGGGATGATGTGGCACCTGAGGAAAATCTACAGCAATCTTGAGATATATCACTTACTTATCAAATTTCGGGACGAAATTTCTTTCAAGTTGGGGATGATGTGACAACCCGAACTTTCAAGGTTAGTGTCGTTTCGTTTCATGATTCTAATTTCTCATTATTCCTCCCCAACGCTTCCTCTTATGTTAAACTTGTAAGCGAAACTTGTTAAATGTAAATGCTATTAGGTATGTGTATGGGTGTTATTGGATTATTAATTAGTGGGCCGCAACCACCTTTATAGAACATCTCGGCCCACATTCATAAGGCCCGAATCACATGAGGAAAACCCTTTATGGGTCGCATGCACGTAGATATAGGGGTACGGGTCTTGTGTTTTGGGAAAACAAGGAAACCCTAGTTCTTTCTCCCCTCTTGCGAACGACAGCAATCCCCAGATCATCATCACCCGAAGTCTCTCCTTCTCCCTTAGCCTAGTTATCGGTTAGTATGTTATTATGATTTTCTTTGATTGTTTCTGGTTATCGTGCATGCGTAGAATTAGGACATGAGTTAGGGTATTGCTTGCAAACTTTTTGGACATGAATGATTTATTAACAGGTTGTAATCGGCTAGATTAATGTTCATATATTAATCATTAGATGTTGGTTAGGGTCGCATGAGTTTAACATGAGTGATCTGATCATGCGTGCTTTATTGTGGAACCGTTGTTGTGACTGATTGGATGTTAAACTAAGGATTTTAAGACTTAGAAAGATTCATATTCTGTTAGCATAGGTTAGGTTCGATGAATTATATGGTATTTGATGTTGCGAGACTATGTGCATGGTTTGATTAACATGGATCAATGTGATTAATTCTGTTGTAACTAATAGTGTAAATTAATAAGGGTTCCATTGATGGTTGTCATGATAAACTGGTAGCATGAAACGGAACACAAATATTCAAGTAGATACATGAGGATTGTATGAATTAGAGTTTAATATAAAAGGAATTGATTTGGGATTTGGGTATTTGGGGTTACGTATCTATGTAAAAAGTTGTTTTAATTATGATAGCTCAACCATGAATCAAAGGAATGGAAATTGGGCCGCACACAACTGTTGAACATACATACTTAAATCGGCCTACTAATTTTGGGCCGCACATACATTGGATTGAACATGAAACTGAACCACATCATAATTACTGGGCCACAAGCCCAACTGGTCACACAAATGAGATCGGGCCACACACTTTAATGGGCCGAGATACGCCAATAGGCCATAGGCTGAAACGGACACACACACCATCTTTTGGGTCGCACCTCGTGTTGGGCCGTATGTTAAATATGGGCAGAGACAATTTCACACACTCTTATGAACAATGAACTAACTGTTCAGCGTCTTGTGAAACATGAACTTGTGATGAGAATTGTTTATGACTTGAATACATGCTAAATGACATAGGGGGTTGTTGTACTATACGGTGTCTTGTACGACTTTCTTATCGATGAATGTTTACTTGTACGCTGGTTGTGTAATATGTACGGAAAGTATGTGATTTGTGTGCAAACAAAACTGATTGTTTTCGATAAACACGGTAGGGTTTGGTTGACTAACTTGGAACAAGTAACATAACCTACCGAGCAAACCAAAGGTGAGTTCATTTCTCCTGAGCATGCGTCCCGGTGGGCGAGACAGTCTAATGGGTATCCCTGAGAGGGATAAATCTTTTGGGTAAAACTGGAATGTTAGATAATACACTCTTCCTATCATTTTAAGTCCCATCTTATACCGAATAGTTACCTGAGAGGTAACGGGGTGTTAGTTGATAGCGCTATTAGGCTTGGCAACCTCACACCATACCTGAGAGGACGGGTGTGAACTAATGACCCTAAATCATAACCATTGTTTAGATAGGGGGCAGCGAGGATGGGCAAAACAATCTGGTAGCCATCCTGTACGGTACTTGAGTTATTATCAACAATATATTCAAGGAACTGAACTAAACACTTGGTAACTAATGTTTTCACAAACTATGAACTCACCAGCGTTGTCTGATATACTTGTTGCATGCTCGCAAGTCGTTAGATTACCTGGATTTTGGAACTTGTTGTCTGGAGTGGCTGTATCACACCCCGACCACTTAAAACAACAAATCGTGGCGGAATTGTCGGGGAGTGTTGTAACAGAATCATTGTTTCATAACACATGGACAATTTAAGTTTTGTTTTATTGAATTGATAGAGGTTACAATGTCTTAAAACAAAGAATCATAACATGATTAACTAGTCTTGCATCTTTTATTGTCACTAAGGCCCAAGTCCGCCTAAGTGTATCTTGATCAATTATATGCATCATTTCCTGAAAACACATGTGAAAATAGGTAGGTCAGCATAAAAATGCCTGTGAGATACATAGGTTTTATTGATTTAGGATTCATGACTTGTAAGTTTAAATAAAGTGTTTATGAAAAGTTAGTCATGAACCTTATAAAATGTTTACTTTTATAAATCATACAAATAGTGATAAGAAATCAGATGATATAAAAGAATAATGCATGGTTAAATAAATAACCAAGTAAAAATGAGTTTGTATAAAATATGTTGTTTGTAAAATAATGTTTCATGAAGATGTGATACAAATGTAAAATGTATTATGTCTAACTTGAAATGGTTTAAGTAATGCTACGATATGTAATACTATAAAAGCACTTATATATATAGGAAGTACCAGCGGCGTATCCACCATGCTTTTATCATATTACACACGCCTCGTTACTTAAATCACTTACCAAAACAAACCACCAATGTAAAAATGTTCATGTATAATCAAATGTCAAGATGTTTGTGTGAAAACCATGTCTATTGTCAAATGTAAATCATGAAATGTGTAAACAAATGTCATGTATGATAAGTTAAAAGGGGACTACTTAATCATATGTAAAAATGTACAAAACAAAGTATTTGTATAAATCAAAAGTTATGCTTTGTAAAATAATGCATGCTTTACTGATACAAACATCTATGCGATATTGTTTTAATGCATACACTCAAGCCTTGCGACTGTGGCGACAAACCCTTAATCGAAATTAAAGGTTTATCTATAACAAATGTATATCGAATTCGGTCATTCCTTCCATCCAAACAAACCTAGGATTTCAGGAACGGGAGTTTTCAATTCCTATGGTACCATTACCTACTAACGAGCGGCGTGATCAATGTTAATGAATGTATTTTTGTCCTATTTAAACAAACCAAATGTCATACCAAAATGTAAGCATGTTTTATGAAAATAATGTACTAAGTATGCAACAAATGAACATACATAGCATGAAATGTAATGTAAAACAATGTACTAAGTATGCACTAAATGGACATACATAGCATGAAATGTAATGTAAAACAATGTACTAAGTATGCACTAAATGGACATACATTACGACGAAACACGAACGGACGCGAAAAACGATCCAAATTACGCGACGAATGGAATTTTAGCATGCCAATCACTAAAATAAAATATTTTAATGATTACATAAATTTTTGGATGTCCGGATGTATTCAGAACGTAAGTTATGCGCGAAAATGCAAACTTATGCACTTTTTGACACTTTTAGTCCCTGAATGACCAAAAAGTTTATTTTAGCACACCGAACCCCTCAAAGCCTATTTATAAACTTTGTAAAGGATATTTAGGGTGTGTTTAACTTATGGTCAAGTTCCGGAATGTCCATTACAGTACGAATCGGCATACTTTCGCAGTTTGTCGGATTTAGTCCCTGTAAGCGAATAACCTTTATTTCAACACACCAAACCTTCCAAATCTTATTTCTAAGTTATGTAAAGGTTATTTAAGGTATGTTAAGCCTATGTCACTATTTTGGAGTGTTTGTTGCGTTAAACTGATTACGTTTACGCACCAGTTCGCGCATAACTCCCAAGAAAGCGATTTAGAGCTAGAAATCGAACAAAATTTCATATGTGCAAATGACTCACATATTTATACAAATCCCAAGTATGAAATACAATATTTCATTGGTTTGGTTTTTATTTGATGGTCGTGGAGGCACAGGTGTCACAGTCTCCCCTACTTCAGGAAATTTCGTCCCAAAATTTATTTAGAGGAAACTTGTGAGAGCTTGAAACATGAAGTCGAAAAGATAAAACAACACTCGTTAGAGTTCTGAACTTCTAGTAACTTTAAATAACATCATGCTTGTAATGTAGGAGGGACACTTATATACAAGTATATAAAGCGCCATTGGGTGCATCCACCGTACCTCCATTACATTGTTTACATTTCGTTATTTTTGCCACTATAGGTTCTTACACATGATAAGTCTTACTGTGGTTTCCGTGCACTGAATTTCATAATGTGTATGCATCCACAATTACGTAATTCCTTGCATAGTCCACTCAGTTGTTAGGGATGGATTTCCTAAGCCTAAGGATCACGGATCCTCAAGTGCAGCCAGGATCACGGATCCTCAATTCTGTTTGAATTAAGGATCCTTAGAAGACGATTTAAGGATCCAGGATCCTCATTGTTATCCTAACACTAACGATTGTTTCCGTTATATTTAAGCTTGTTTTGCAGGAATGAACGAGTAGGACTTGGTCTAGCCGATATTCTTGGGGAATATGCTCTCAATATTCTGCACGTGCATAGCTTAATGACCGTTATGGAAGTCGTGGGTAGCTAGCACCATTTGCGGGATGTTAGTTATTTAGTTTATTTCTATTTTTAAAGGGGATAACAAGCTTGAGTTAGAAAAATTAAGAAAACACACACTCTCGCAAGCTCTCTGCAACTTATTGGCAATTTCATACATTTTGCACACTAGTGATCCTTGTAACAAGCTTGTTATCATCCCGAGTTGTAACGATCATTTGTTTAATTATAGTTGGTGATCGGTAGTTTCCATCACCCGAGGTTTTTTATGCCGGAGATCATACATTGATCAAGGGCTTTTTCTTCGTATAAATCCTTGTGTCACTTGTTCATTTCATTTACAAATTGTTCATACATTTGTTCATTGATTCAAGCATCATTCCTCACAAAAGAAGATTTGGTTGCATTATCCTAGTCTGATTTTTAACCAAAACAGTTTGGCGCCCACCGTGGGGCAATTGGTGCTTCATTTCTTAACAAAATTTTGTTCATTGTGCTCATTTCGGTTCATTATCTTCAACCATATGGCTTCTTCAGCAAAGAATACTTCGAGTTCCATGCCGGCAGTCACTTCTTCACAGGGCGTTCCACCTTTGCCTCCACCACCTTTTGGATCCCAGAAGAATGCTGAGAATGCTGCGAAGAAAAAAAGCCCCATTTTCTCAAAACCACCAACTTCTGCTGTTTCTTCTAGCTCTTCTAACAGTGATCTTTATTCTTTGATTTTGCAGATGAGGGATTACATGCAGCAGCAAGACAAAACTAATGACATGATCCTTCGAGAGATTGATGACATCAAAAAATTGAAGAGACCAGCGGATGATCACTCTCCTTTGATGCCAAGATCATTGAATTTCGCCACTCCAGTCATAACTAGCCAACACTCTGCTCCAGCTGATGTCCAGCTTCAAGGTGGATCATTGGGAATGCGTTTTGGATCATCAGCGATAACACAAGCTCAAGGATCCTACTTTCAGCCTTTAGGATCATCGTCTCAGTATCAGGGATCCTTCTTCAATTCCGGAGGATATGCGGGAACACAGACGGTTCAAGGATCCTCATCCCAGGGTCAGGGATCCTTTCAGGTTCAAGGATCCTCCTCTCAGGTTCAGAGATCCTCATCTCAGGTTTACGGATCCATGGATTATCCTCCGAGACCCCCAATCACAGCGCACCAAGGATCCAACATCTTTCAGGATCAAGGATTCTTAAGAAGTGTGCAACCCGGAAGTTCAGATGTCCATCTAGGTGACTTCATTCTAATGCAGACCATTGCTTCTTCTGGTCCTTTAGTCATACCAGAATCCAGTCAATATGGATTCACATATGGAATTCCAAACCTGAATCCTCCAGGAGGTAACACTTTGAATAATTCTTATAACACTAACCATGGCTTTGTGCAGGATACATGTATCAATCAAGCTATGGCTAAAGAATTACAGAAACTGAAGGATATGATATCCAGTGTTCCAGGAGTGGTTAAGCCCATTCCTGAAATTGCAGATGGAAGCCGCAGGATATCTCATTTTGCACCACCCATTTGTGATGCCGAGATACCGAAAAGGTTTCAAATACCAACCATGAAGCTATATGATGGTTCAACGGATCCAGAAGAACATGTAGCTCAGTACAGAGAAAGGATGGAGATCAATCCCATCCCGGAGAGGTTAAAAGAAGCATGTCTATGCAAGGGTTTTGGATCCACACTAACAGGATCAGTTCTTAAATGGCTGCTAAGTCTTCCCCCTTACTCTATTACTTCATTTGCTAATCTAGTTAACCTGTTTAATAGCCAATTAGAAAATTTGAACGTTTAACTAGTGACCTATATAGGGTAACACAAGGTCAAAATGAATCACTTAGAGATTATATCACTAAGTTCAGTAAAGAATCCTTAGATATTCCTAATCTGGATATAGCTACGGCTGTGGAAGCCTTTAAAATGGGTTTGCTTAGGGATTCATTGTTCTATGATGATCTTGTCATGACCCCTTGCAGGAATCTTGATGAAGTAAGAACCAGGGCCCTTGGATTCATCCGATTAGAGGATGATAAGAGGATCCAAGAAAGACTGGTAGGATCCTCGAAGCAGGAGAAACAAGGATCCTACTTCAGGAACAACAAATCCAAATCTTACAACAAGTCTGACAACTAGAACGTGCATGCAGTAGAACAGGAAGAGGAGGATGAGGATTATCCTCCCATTTCTGAATATTGTTTTCTGTTGATAACAATGAACTGATCCTTGTAATGCAGAATTTAGGTGAGAAAGCAAGATGGCCCAGAAAAAGTGATAAGCCAGCTGCAACAAAAGACAAGTCCAAATGGTATGCATACCATGAGGATTTCGGACATCTCACTGAAGAATGTATTGCACTTAGAAAAGAAATCGGTTATTTGTTAAGCAAGGGGCACTTGAAGGAGCTTTTGGGAAGAAAAAAGTCAAGGATCCAGGATCCTGAAAAGGTTCTAGAAAGAGCTCCTGCTCCTCCGGAAGATGCACAAATTATAAACTTCATATCCGGTGGATCAGACATATGTGGCACTTCCTTTTCAGTAGCCAAGAGACATGCCAAGGAATCCAAGATGGATAATGGGGATAGACCCATCCGAACCTCTACTGTTACACAAGAAAAAGTTATAACTTTTGATGAGAATGATCGAGTGGATGTTCAGGATCCTCATCATGATGGTCTTGTTATTACTTTGTTCATATCTAATCATTTTGTTCGCAGGATCTTAATAGATGGAGGAAGCTCAGTGAACATCATTCAGCTTAATGTCCTCAAGAAGATGAATATCCCTGAATCAGAGATCATCCCAAGATCCTCAGTTCTTGTGGGGTTCAGTGGAGAAAGTAATAATACATTGGGGGACATTAAACTTCCCATCTACGTAGAAGGACGTCATTCTTATCAAAAATTTTGTGTTATAGATTGCTTATCCTGTTGCAATGTTATCCTTGGCAGGCCATGGATACATGACATGAAGGCAGTTGCATCTACATATCATCAGTGTGTAAAGCTTCCTAGTCCATGGGGGGTGATAAAGATTGAGAGTGACCAACAAGAAGCAAAGAATTGCTATACCTCATCAATGAAGCCAGCCTCAAGACCAAGGGAGCAATAGCAATTAAAGCATCCACCAAGAGATGTCTTGGAGGCAAGAGAACAAGATGTGAAAGATATCCTTTTGGATCCTCATGATCCTGAGTCCAAAGTCTTCATAGGATCAGGGATCCTCAGCAATATTGAACAGGATTTGGTATCCTTCCTCAAAAGGAGAAAAACTACCTTTGCCTGGAAGCACGAAGATATGACAGGTATCTCTAAAGATATTATTACTCACAAGCTAGGTATTGACAGGTCATTCAAACCCATACACCGAAAGAGAAGAAAGTTTTCACCTGAGAAGAATGCCATTATCATTTGTTTGTTACTACAAAGCAACAAACGACACACAATGACAAATCAAAGTAAATGGGTCGAAAATAATGTATCGCGAAGACATGCTCGCCTATAAGTGAACACTCATCCCAAGAATTCCCAGGTAAGCACAACTGGTCTCGCGTCTGATGAGATGTATACGAAGTGCTTGCCTAGACAGAAAACCCAGAATACAGGCATTCACCCTTCCAGTTTGCACGTGTTCACATTATTTAAAACCCAAAACCTTGACGAGATTTTGAAAACCCAAAGGGGTTCAAAACCATATAACAGAGAGTTCAAAACCCTATAACTGAGGGTTCAAAACCTAGTAATCAATCATCCTAGAACAGATGATTAGTTTTCAAAGCGGTTTTGAATTTTATGTTCTTGTTGTGATCGTCGCCTAAGGATAGGTGATGGTATTGTTTTATGACTAAACGCAAGTAAACTCGCGTTAGGGTCCTAAGAAGGTTATAGACTAGGTCAAAGCATTACTAATAACCTAATTCCCTATAACCATTGGCTCTGATACCATCATTTCTGTCACACCCCGACCACGTGGAACATACAAAACGTGGCGGAAACATCGGGGAGTGTTGTAACAGAATTAATGTTTCACAACCATGGAAATTAAAGTTTCATTTTATTGATTAAAAGTGTTACAACGTCTAAACAAACATGGAAATACAACATAATTAATTAGTCTGCATCTTTTATTGTCACTAAGGCCCATGTCCGCCTAAGTGTATCTTGATCATCTTATGCAACAGCTCCTGAAAAACACATGTGAAAATATGGTACGTCAGCATAAAAATGCCGGTGAGATACATAGGTTTTGTGAAAATAGGTTTCATGACTTATGTTTGAGAAAATATTTAGTCATGAACCTTGTTATTTGCTTTGTTTTGTAAATCATTTGAAAATCGATAAGATCAGATGATATGTATAAATAATGTATGGTTAAATGAATAACCATGTAAAATGAGTTTGTATTAGATAAGTGGTTTGTAAATCAATGTCTTGTGAAAAATATGTTATTTGTATAAAATGTCATATGTATCAAACTGAAATGATTCAAATAACGTTACGCTATGTAATATTATACAAACACTTATATATAGGAAGTACCAGCGGCGTATCCACCATGCTTGTATCATATTACACACGCATCGTTACTTAATCACTTAATCAAACCAAACCAATCAATGTAAGATGTCTATGTCAAATATCCATGTCAAATGTCTATGTCAAATATCCATGTCAAATGTCTATGTCAAATATCCATGTCAAATGTCTATGTCAAATATGTCATGTATGGCAAGCGAAATGTCTCAACTAAACCATATGCACAAAAACAAAGTATTGAAGTAAAAATTGGTTTAAATCAAAGTTATGTTTTGTGTAAATGCATGATCAATGTCAATCATGTTAAAATGTCTATGTCGAAATGTCTATGTCAAATGTCTATGTCAAAATGTCATGTATGGCTAGCGAAATGTCTCAACTAAACCATATGCACACAAAAACAAAGTATTGAAGTAAAACTTGGTTTAAATCAAAGTTATGTTTTGTGTAAATGCATGATCAATGTCAATCATGTTAAAATGTCTATGTCGAAATGTCTATGTCAAATGTCTATGTCAAAATGTCATGTATGGCTAGCGAAATGTCTCAACTAAACCATATGCACAAAAGCAAATTATTGAAGTAAAACTTGGTTTAAATCAATATTATGTCTTGTGTAAATGCATGATCAATGTAAATCATGTAATGTGTAAATGCATGCTATACTGATAATGAACATTTATGCGGTGTTGTTATAATGCATACATCCAAGCCTTGCGACTGAGGTGATAAACCCTTAAACAAATTAAAGGTCTATCTGTGTAAATATCATCGAATTCGGTCATTCCTTTCTGTCCCCTTTCCCTGGGATGTCCGGAACGGGAGTTGTCAATTCCTATGGTACCACTACCTACTAACGAACGGCGTAGCTAATGTTAATGAATGTATTGTCCCATTTAAACAAACCAAATGTCATACCAAAATGTAAGCATGTGATGAAATGAATCTGTACTAAGTATGCAACAAATGAACATACATAGCATGTGATGTGATGTAAAACAATGTACTAAGTAATGCACACTATGGGCACACCTAGCATAAAATGTCATGTAAAACGATGTACTAAGTAATGCACACAATGGGCACACCTAGCATAAAATGTATTGAAATCATGTACTATAATGTACTAACGAACATAGCAGGTATATTATGTGAAAACAGGAAAGCATGAAAGTAACAAGTAGGCACATGTGTTCCACCCCAAAACAGTTTGGAAAACAGTAAAAGAGGGGTCTATGTACTCACTTGAGATTGCTCAGTAGTCCTTGAGTAACAACCAAACAATGCTAGAGATCACGGAAATCAAACGGCACCTAATATAGGTAACTATGTTAATTAACCGGACCTAAATCGGAAGATTGGGTAGCATTAGGGTTTGTAAACCAAATGAGTGTAGGAACTCATATGATATGGTTTAACAAAGCCTACATACTAAATGAAACTTAACCTAAGTGCTTTCGACCCATTACGACCCGTTTAGGAAGCTTATGCTACTTTAACGCGTCGTGCGCGTGAAACGCGTTCGGACCGCCTAACTAGTCCTATGACAAGTGTTATATGCCTAAACATGTTACATAATCAGTTATGTGGTAAAAGTTTAGGTTACATATGCTAAATTACCAATTTTGCATGAAAAGGGTATTCTGGTAATTTACCTAAGGCATATAAACTACCTATCATACAACTACTTAAACGATGTGACCATAGGGTATAACCTCGGAAGGTTATTCCCTACCTACTATGGTCACCTAATGTGTTTGGTCGGATCCTAATGATCGACCAAACTGGGTCGGGTTCGAAGGTATAGGCGATTTATTAGATCGCCTACCCTACGACCCTAGACAACGTGGTAATCAGTGGGCATAGTCCCAAGGGACTATGACCAACGTAATTACACTCACGTTGCGAAGTTCAAACGAACTTCGCATTGACCATTACTGGTCAACGCTGAAAGTCAAACAAAGTTTGACTTTCTGACTCGAAAAGCAATAAAATAAGGAAAAGAATGAAAGAATACTTACCCAGGGTCCCCGAATGCTAATCCCGACTCAAGAACTCAGGTATGAAACAATGGTTTCAACTTAGAGCTCTCAAAATCAGAATTCTTGTGAGTTTAAGCAATGGGGGGTATGGGGTATTTATAGTTTTCGTTGAACCGTTAAGATCGTTTCATGGAAAACGTGTCTTAATCCAAACCGTACAAGTGTCGGGACCTTATGGTGCCTAAAATTCCATCCTTATCACATGACTAGACAATTGGGAACATGTGGAGGAGGATTAAACAGCTGCAGCCTGCTGTTTAAAAACTCTGTATCTGGTCAGCAGACCCCTAGCGCACCGCTACGCTAAAAGTGTAGCGCACCGCTAGGCTTAAGTTTGGCAGATTTACACTTTTGGTCCCTGTCATGCATTCAGCCCATTTTTGACACGTTTAAGGCCCGTTAACCCCATTTCAAAGCTCTAAAATGAAGTTAAAGTATAGGGAACTTAAAACATGCTCAAAAATATCTCGGATGTCAGTTCGTTTGGCCGTACGAACGCGATGTTCGCTTAATTACGACGGAATGCGCATAAGCGCGAAAAACGATCCAAATGACGTAACGGATGGATTTTTCTTAAGGCGAACACTAAAATATAATGTAGTCATGCTTACATAAATTTTTGGATGCCCAGATGTATTCAGAACGTAAGTTATGCGCGAAAATGCAAACTTGTGCACTTTTTGACACTTTTAGTCCCTGAATGACCCAAAAGTTTATTTTAGCACACCGAACACCTCAAAGCCTATTTCTAAGCTATGTAAAGGGTATTTATGGTATGTTTAACTTAAGGTCATGTTCCGGAATGTCTGTTACAGTTCAAATTGGCATACTTTCGCAGTTTGTCAAATTTAGTCCCTGTAGACGAATTAACTTGTTTTTGCCATACCAATGCCTTCAAAACTTATTTCTAAGTTATGTAAAGGTTATTTAAGGTATGTTAAGCCAATGTCACTATTCCGGAGTGTTTGTTGCATTAAACTGGTTATATTTACGCATCGGTGCGCGTATAACCTTCCAGAAAGTGATTTAGAGTTTGAAATTGAACAAAAATTGATATGTGCAAATGATACACATATTTTTACAAATACCAAGTATGAAATACAATATTTCATTGCTACAGTATTTGTGTGATGGCCGTGGAGGCACAGGTGTTACAGTCTCCCCTACTTTAGGAAATTTCGTCCCGAAATTTATTTAGAGGAAACTTGTGAGAGCTTGAAAACATGAAGTTGAAAAGATCGAAAAACATTGGTTAGGGTTCTGAACTTCTAGTAACCTTTAATAACATCATGATTGCAATGTAAGAGGGATACTTATATACAAGTATATGAAGCGTCATTGGTGCGTCCACCGTACCTCCATTACATCGTTCTCATTTTGTTATTGTTGTCGCTATCGGTTCTTACACATAATAAATCTTACTGGGTTTCTGTGCACTAAATTTCATAATTATGTACGCGTCCATAATCAGACAATTCCTTGCACAGTTCACACAGTCTATTTTATAATGCGTAGAGTAAAACCAAATGAACAATCCTGTGATGAGTGTGACTAGACCGCCATAGAGTCCTTTTGACTAAATCAATAAATGATCTAAATAGACTATCAAGGAGTCTGTCCAGCTACATCACTAGATGTCGTCCTTTAACCAGATTGCGAATCAATCTTTTGACTAGACCACTAGAAAGGGTCTGGAGTGGTACTATATAATCCAAGGGTCTTAACTATTACATAGAAGCCCATTAAGGATTTAAGGTAGTACCTTTGAATATCCCTCTACGAATCCCTCATATGAAGATATGAAAGATTCTACGAGGATTTGGATAACGAATATCCAGAGTATACCAAAAACACAAAAATGTATAAATGAAAAACACCAAATATGTAAACACATAATCACATAACCACAAAATTGTTTGTTAATTTGTCTTGTTACTTGCATACATGCATTTAAAGCACACTAGGAATCCATTCAGCGGATTTCATTTGGTACTTTAAACGTTATCAAGAATCTAACTATAAGGATAGAAAGATTTTTGAAGAGAAAATTCGATTTCGATTATAAAGAACCGAAATGTTCGAATTAAGGTACATAAGGAATCCAATTAAGGACTCTGATTTGAATGATGATCATCCACAAGGTCAAATCGTGGAGATAAAAAGATCCCATATGGATTTTAGAAGTTGAAGATGTTTTGAAACCTTGCACCGGATGTGCTTATGTCAAAACATGAAGTAAGAATGCTTATGAAGTTGAGATGCTAGATATGTCAAGGCGACATATGAAGCAGAATTTGAAGGTTAAGTCAATGAATAGCGAAAATTGAAAACTATGCATGGGGTTCCTTTAAGAAAACGTGTTCAATGTTTTTGAAACCTTATATATAATACTTTTGAAATCATAAAGTAGGTGTACTAGGTAAGTATATTTATAAAAATGTTTTAAAATCATGCGAGATGAATTTTGAAATTATGTATAAGGTTTTTGAAAAAAATTAAATGATGCTTTTCGAAATCATGCACTTGATAAGAAAATGTATTGTGTTAATATTGTCTTCAGACTATATGAAATATTTTGAAATTTGGAAGGTTGGTTTTGATAACATGGCCAATGTTTTTGAAATAACATAGACAATGCATATAGAAAAATTGTTTTCAAACTATATGAAATGTTTTGAGATCATGAAGATTGTTTTGAAATACTGGTACTGTGTATGTTGAAAAATCAAAACGTAATGGGTATGAGATTTGGAAATACCCTTAGTTATCTAACCAAGGATTCAAAGGCACAGATGTGCAGAAGCATGATCACTAATAATGTCACTTTATTTTCTGTACCACGCATCTTAGAATGAAACGAGTACTTAAAATTTTCGAAGGAATCATGAGCGATCATTTGAAAGAGAGAATCACAAGAGTAGTTTGTAATGTACATAGTTCCTTGATGTAGGTATCATAGGAAAAGTCATACACACATGTAATTATACTTGTATATCAGAATTGTGAACAACAACTTTTATTTATGAATGAGACATATTGTTTCACAATACACGAAAACAAAAGAAACAAAGGCATAAGACAGCAACATCCTTTGTTCAGCTGAATGCTCATCCGTGGGTCGGATTTGCATTAGCTAGCGTTGGGCATTGGTTTCTGTAGTGGGTCAGATCCCCACAATTGTAACAGGCACCAGGTGGGTAGTGTGGTCGTGCAGCTTGACCCTGTTGCTGAGCAAGAGGCTGAGCAACTTGTTGAGCCGGGTTCTGAACCGCGGGATTCTGAGCAGACCGACAAAAATTGGCAAGATGGCCTGACTTCCCACAGTTAGTACAGAAACGGCATGGAAGTTGCTGCTGGTGGTGACTGTTGCATCTATTGCACAAAGGTGCATTCCCTGAATAGGGTTTCTTCGCTGGAGGCTGTGCGGGTTGGTTGGGAGCTGCCTGGTTAGCTTGGGCAGTGACAGCATAGTTTTGGGAAGCCTTACGCTTCTTTGCCCTCCTCGAAGAACCAGAGTCCTTTCCATTCTTGTTTTGACCCTTCTTGCTATCCCCCTTGTCAGCCAACTGTTTCTTGCCCTGGTCACCCTTCCGGTGTAGCTTTCCCTTTCTAATCTGCGACTCAGTCAATGTCGCTGATAACTCGATCGCCTGACGGAGTGTGGCAGGTTCACTACCAGTAAGGATGTCTTGTACTGTGTCAGGTAGGCCGTCGATGTATCTCTCGATAGCCTTGTCAAGTGGGGTAACCATAGTCGGGCAAAGCAAACTCAACTCTTCAAACCGATCAGTATAAGCCCTGTGCTCACCACTATCTTGCTTCAAATCATCAAATTCCTTCTCCAAAGCTCGCTGCTCATGACGAGGACAGAATTCCCTCATCATAAGGGCTCTAAGTTCAGCCCATGTCTGTGCAAGAGCAACTTCTGCACCCCTGTCTCTCATAATCCCGTTCCACCATGTCAAAGCCCTCTTCTGAAATACGCTCGAAGCAAACTCGACTTTGCGATTAACCGGACATTGCACGTGGCGGAAAGTATTCTCACTGCTCTCGAACCACTGAAGAAGCACAGTCACTCCTTCAGAACCACTAAACTTGAGTGGTTTAGCCTGATTAAAATCCTTGTATTTGCATGGAACATTGTTGTTGTTGTTATTGTTGGCTTGGTTCCATTGAGCAAAGAGATTTGGAAATTGAGCAGCCATCTGCTGCGTAATAATTTCTGCCAGCTCGGCAGTCTCTATCTGGCTTTCGCGTCGAGGAGGCATTCTGAAAGAGGAAACATGAAAGGAAACGAGAGAGAGAATTAGACGAAAAGAATGAGATGAAACAAATCTGATGAAAGCAAGGATAGTGGTCATTTGTTTGTTACTACAAAGCAACAAACGACACACAATGA
The DNA here is from genome assembly GCA_030545235.1 of Helianthus tuberosus. NCBI lineage: Eukaryota > Viridiplantae > Streptophyta > Magnoliopsida > Asterales > Asteraceae > Helianthus > Helianthus tuberosus. The sequence goes on from CM060406.1 coordinate 58,576,261, forward strand.
CAAATCAAAGTAAATGGGTCGAAAATAATGTATCGCGAAGACATGCTCGCCTATAAGTGAACACTCATCCCAAGAATTCCCAGGTAAGCACAACTGGTCTCGCGTCTGATGAGATGTATACGAAGTGCTTGCCTAGACAGAAAACCCAGAATACAGGCATTCACCCTTCCAGTTTGCACGTGTTCACATTATTTAAAACCCAAAACCTTGACGAGATTTTGAAAACCCAAAGGGGTTCAAAACCATATAACAGAGAGTTCAAAACCCTATAACTGAGGGTTCAAAACCTAGTAATCAATCATCCTAGAACAGATGATTAGTTTTCAAAGCGGTTTTGAATTTTATGTTCTTGTTGTGATCGTCGCCTAAGGATAGGTGATGGTATTGTTTTATGACTAAACGCAAGTAAACTCGCGTTAGGGTCCTAAGAAGGTTATAGACTAGGTCAAAGCATTACTAATAACTTAATTCCCTATAACCATTGGCTCTGATACCATCATTTCTGTCACACCCCGACCACGTGGAACATACAAAACGTGGCGGAAACATCGGGGAGTGTTGTAACAGAATTAATGTTTCACAACCATGGAAATTAAAGTTTCATTTTATTGATTAAAAGTGTTACAACGTCTAAACAAACATGGAAATACAACATAATTAATTAGTCTGCATCTTTTATTGTCACTAAGGCCCATGTCCGCCTAAGTGTATCTTGATCATCTTATGCAACAGCTCCTGAAAAACACATGTGAAAATATGGTACGTCAGCATAAAAATGCCGGTGAGATACATAGGTTTTGTGAAAATAGGTTTCATGACTTATGTTTGAGAAAATATTTAGTCATGAACCTTGTTATTTGCTTTGTTTTGTAAATCATTTGAAAATTGATAAGATCAGATGATATGTATAAATAATGTATGGTTAAATGAATAACCATGTAAAATGAGTTTGTATTAGATAAGTGGTTTGTAAATCAATGTCTTGTGAAAAATATGTTATTTGTATAAAATGTCATATGTATCAAACTGAAATGATTCAAATAACGTTACGCTATGTAATATTATACAAACACTTATATATAGGAAGTACCAGCGGCGTATCCACCATGCTTGTATCATATTACACACGCATCGTTACTTAATCACTTAATCAAACCAAACCAATCAATGTAAGATGTCTATGTCAAATATCCATGTCAAATGTCTATGTCAAATATCCATGTCAAATGTCTATGTCAAATATCCATGTCAAATGTCTATGTCAAATATGTCATGTATGGCAAGCGAAATGTCTCAACTAAACCATATGCACAAAAACAAAGTATTGAAGTAAAACTTGGTTTAAATCAAAGTTATGTTTTGTGTAAATGCATGATCAATGTCAATCATGTTAAAATGTCTATGTCGAAATGTCTATGCCAAATGTCTATGTCAAAATGTCATGTATGGCTAGCGAAATGTCTCAACTAAACCATATGCACACAAAAACAAAGTATTGAAGTAAAACTTGGTTTAAATCAAAGTTATGTTTTGTGTAAATGCATGATCAATGTCAATCATGTTAAAATGTCTATGTCGAAATGTCTATGTCAAATGTCTATGTCAAAATGTCATGTATGGCTAGCGAAATGTCTCAACTAAACCATATGCACAAAAGCAAATTATTGAAGTAAAACTTGGTTTAAATCAATATTATGTCTTGTGTAAATGCATGATCAATGTAAATCATGTAATGTGTAAATGCATGCTATACTGATAATGAACATTTATGCGGTGTTGTTATAATGCATACATCCAAGCCTTGCGACTGAGGTGATAAACCCTTAAACAAATTAAAGGTCTATCTGTGTAAATATCATCGAATTCGGTCATTCCTTTCTGTCCCCTTTCCCTGGGATGTCCGGAACGGGAGTTGTCAATTCCTATGGTACCACTACCTACTAACGAACGGCGTATCTAATGTTAATGAATGTATTGTCCCATTTAAACAAACCAAATGTCATACCAAAATGTAAGCATGTGATGAAATGAATCTGTACTAAGTATGCAACAAATGAACATACATAGCATGTGATGTGATGTAAAACAATGTACTAAGTAATGCACACTATGGGCACACCTAGCATAAAATGTCATGTAAAACGATGTACTAAGTAATGCACACAATGGGCACACCTAGCATAAAATGTATTGAAATCATGTACTATAATGTACTAACGAACATAGCAGGTATATTATGTGAAAACAGGAAAGCATGAAAGTAACAAGTAGGCACATGTGTTCCACCCCAAAACAGTTTGGAAAACAGTAAAAGAGGGGTCTATGTACTCACTTGAGATTGCTCAGTAGTCCTTGAGTAACAACCAAACAATGCTAGAGATCACGGAAATCAAACGGCACCTAATATAGGTAACTATGTTAATTAACCGGACCTAAATCGGAAGATTGGGTAGCATTAGGGTTTGTAAACCAAATGAGTGTAGGAACTCATATGATATGGTTTAACAAAGCCTACATACTAAATGAAACTTAACCTAAGTGCTTTCGACCCATTACGACCCGTTTAGGAAGCTTATGCTACTTTAACGCGTCGTGCGCGTGAAACGCGTTCGGACCGCCTAACTAGTCCTATGACAAGTGTTATATGCCTAAACATGTTACATAATCAATTATGTGGTAAAAGTTTAGGTTACATATGCTAAATTACCAATTTTGCATGAAAAGGGTATTCTGGTAATTTACCTAAGGCATATAAACTACCTATCATACAACTACTTAAACGATGTGACCATAGGGTATAACCTCGGAAGGTTATTCCCTACCTACTATGGTCACCTAATGTGTTTGGTCGGATCCTAATGATCGACCAAACTGGGTCGGGTTCGAAGGTATAGGCGATTTATTAGATCGCCTACCCTACGACCCTAGACAACGTGGTAATCAGTGGGCATAGTCCCAAGGGACTATGACCAACGTGATTACACTCACGTTGCGAAGTTCAAACGAACTTCGCATTGACCATTACTGGTCAACGCTGAAAGTCAAACAAAGTTTGACTTTCTGACTCGAAAAGCAATAAAATAAGGAAAAGAACGAAAGAATACTTACCCAGGGTCCCCGAATGCTAATCCCGACTCAAGAACTCAGGTATGAAACAATGGTTTCAACTTAGAGCTCTCAAAATCAGAATTCTTGTGAGTTTAAGCAATGGGGGGTATGGGGTATTTATAGTTTTCGTTGAACCGTTAAGATCGTTTCATGGAAAACGTGTCTTAATCCAAACCGTACAAGTGTCGGGACCTTATGGTGCCTAAAATTCCATCCTTATCACATGACTAGACAATTGGGAACATGTGGAGGAGGATTAAACAGCTGCAGCCTGCTGTTTAAAAACTCTGTATCTGGTCAGCAGACCCCTAGCGCACCGCTACGCTAAAAGTGTAGCGCACCGCTAGGCTTAAGTTTGGCAGATTTACACTTTTGGTCCCTGTCATGCATTCAGCCCATTTTTGACACGTTTAAGGCCCGTTAACCCCATTTCAAAGCTCTAAAATGAAGTTAAAGTATAGGGAACTTAAAACATGCTCAAAAATATCTCGGATGTCAGTTCGTTTGGCCGTACGAACGCGATGTTCGCTTAATTACGACGGAATGCGCATAAGCGCGAAAAACGATCCAAATGACGTAACGAATGGATTTTTCTTAAGGCGAACACTAAAATATAATGTAGTCATGCTTACATAAATTTTTGGATGCCCAGATGTATTCAGAACGTAAGTTATGCGCGAAAATGCAAACTTGTGCACTTTTTGACACTTTTAGTCCCTGAATGACCCAAAAGTTTATTTTAGCACACCGAACACCTCAAAGCCTATTTCTAAGCTATGTAAAGGGTATTTATGGTATGTTTAACTTAAGGTCATGTTCCGGAATGTCTGTTACAGTTCAAATTGGCATACTTTCGCAGTTTGTCAAATTTAGTCCCTGTAGACGAATTAACTTGTTTTTGCCATACCAATGCCTTCAAAACTTATTTCTAAGTTATGTAAAGGTTATTTAAGGTATGTTAAGCCAATGTCACTATTCCGGAGTGTTTGTTGCATTAAACTGGTTATATTTACGCATCGGTGCGCGTATAACCTTCCAGAAAGTGATTTAGAGTTTGAAATTGAACAAAAATTGATATGTGCAAATGATACACATATTTTTACAAATACCAAGTATGAAATACAATATTTCATTGCTACAGTATTTGTGTGATGGCCGTGGAGGCACAGGTGTTACATAAACGAGCCCAACCAATTATTTAGTTCAAGTGTATAAAGTTGGATACATAACTTACTCTTGTCTAGCCATTTCATCTGTGGCGTTAGCGACGCGAGAACCTTTTCTTGGCCTGCAAGCCACCAGCTCCACCTCAAAGATAAGAGTTGCACTGCAAATTTTGAAGTCCATCAATAACAATATAGTCAACTGTGCTGATAATCAAAACTAGTTACATCTGGTTAACATGGAATAACAATTGCATAATATTAGACACAATAAGCTATGAGGTAATTACTCTGGTGGAATATCCGGCTGAGAACCAGTGGTACCATAAGCATAATCTGACTTGCAAGTTATTTTGGCAACCTCCCCAACCTAAAAATTAAGATTATGAACTCGTAAATATCTGACTTGAAGGCGGTGCAATAAAACTAACGACTGCAGTTCCAATTGTCATAAGGAAGGATAGTAGAAATTATAAAATTATCATTATTTTTAATCAGTAAACCAAAAGCACTAAACAAACACACTTCATTTCACTAACACCTCATGTAACACTTAAAAAACACAGTGACAACATACAATTAACTGATATACTATCAAATTATACCTTGGAGTCACTAATCTAATTCCAAGTAATCGAAATAGACCGCATCCTCCTCAAATCCCCATTCAAAACAACCTTAGCTGCACTACCGAAACATGCAAAAATACCTAGTAACGTAAAGGCAATGGGGCTGTAATGTACTTTTTTCTGTAATTTTTCTACAGATTTTTGCAGTTTTGCTGCAGATTTTTTGCAGTTTTGTTTTCAGCTTTTTTCTGTGTTGTAGCTAGTGTAAACATTGTATTTTGGTGGCACTAATACCCTGTTAGTATGAAGAAATTTAATTCGCCGTTTAAAAAAACTATTTAAAAATCATTAACAGAAACTAAGTCCTAAACCATTCCATAATCCCACACGGAATATTCAAACCATTCAGATGCACCCCTCAAAAACATCGTTTAGGTTCGGTTTCAGTTTTTTGGTTTCTATTTGGTCGGTTTATTCGGTTCCGATTCGGTCCGGTTTCGATTTTTTCAGTTTTGTGTTTTGTTTCGGTTTCATTTTTTCAGCCTTTTGTTTCGTTTTAGTCGTTTTGGTTCGGTTTCAGTGGTATTTTTTTCGTTTTAGTTGGTTTTTTCGGTTTTGATTTTTTCGGTTTTTTGTTTTGTATTGTTTTGGTCGGATTCGTTTTGGTTTCGCTTTTTTTTTCTTTTTGGTCGTTTTTTTTTGTCTCTGTACCGACTCAAACAAAAAGGTGTATTAATGAGGAAATCACGTTTTTAGAAATTTTTAGAAATGAAAAAAAAAAACGGTTTCGACCCGAAACCCATTTTGAACTAGACCCGATCTCACCCGAACCTGTTTGGACCCGAATCCGTTCCAACCCGGCCCCGTTCCGACCCGACCCAAAACAACCCTTTTTAGTTTGACCCATTCCGACCCTAATTCGTTCTGACCCATGACCCGTTCTGACCCGACCATAGTTGTTATCGAGCTCGAGCTCAAGCCTAAAAGTACAAAGCTCGTCTAGGCTCGCGAGCCTACACTAGCACAAACAATTTTTTAGTTTTTATATATGATATTATAATAATGATAAAATTAGCGAGGCAAGCTCGAGCTAAGCTTTGGATCATTTAAGCAACATTGAAGAGAGCTCGAGCCTAGCTTTTAGCTCGTTGAGGTTGTTCTCAAAATAGCTCGAGCCAAGCTCAAGCTTTGGGTTTTACTCACAAGCCGAGCTCAAGCTCAAATAAGTAGGCTCAAACCGAGCCGAGCTAGAGCTTCACATAAACATGACGAGCCGAGCTCAAGCATAGTCAGGCTCGGACTCGGCCCAGCTAGTTTACACCCCATCCAAATATATGTTCAAGTGTGTAAAGTTAGATAAATAACTTACTCTAGTCTAGCACTTTCATCTATGGCGTTAGCGACGTGAGAACCTTTTCTTGGCCCACAAGCCACCAGCTCCACCTCAAAGATAAGAGTTGCACTGCAAATTTTGAAGTCCATCAATAACAATATAGTCAACTGTGCTGATAATCAAAACTAGTTACCTCTGGTTAACATGGAATAACAATTGCATAATATTAGACACGATAAGCTATGAGGTAATTACTCTGGTGGAATATCTGGCGGAGAACCAGTGCTACCAGAGGCATAATTTGACTTCCAAGTTATTTTGGCAACCTCCCCAACCTAAAAATTAAAATTATGAACTCGTAAATATTAAATGTAAAAGTAAAGTAGTTGTAATTCCGAGTTAAAAAACACAAAATGAATATAAACAATGTATGTATATAATGACCATTTTTACTTCAACATTTGACCAAATTCTAAAAAATATAAGCTGTAAGCATTTGACCGTTACAAATGATTACACGTAAGTATAACATAATCAAAAGGCGCCATGTGGACATGGCTGTTCCTGAGCTGAACCGAGCCAAGTCAGAGTCAGCTCAAGCTCGGCTCAAATTCACATAACCGAGCTGAAAAAATATAGATTGAACTTGGCTTGGCTAGGATTTTAAATTAGAAGTTAACGTAGCAGAAGCGATTCTTATTGGCAGCAACTCAACATACAAGGAATAAGTAGCATTTACTGAACTCAAGCTTTTATATACACATTTAACGACCATAATGCAAAGTAACCACAAGTCAACCAAAGTGTATGGTTGTTAATAATAGAAATCCTCAAATATGCTATAAAACTAAGTCACAACATTTTAGCTGATAACTTTTAAAGTTTTGAAAGTCGAGTGTAAGAAAAAAATCAAAGATATTTACCAGCTTTTGCCAAAATGAAGTTTGTTGGTCAGTTTTGGATACTGAGATGTGAAGAGGCTTTGAAACCAATGCTGCTAGGTAAAAAATGGTCCAACCTTCATTGTTCTTAAAGCAACATCCCATGTCTTAATCACAGGGCCCTTGCCAAGTTCAAAAGTGAAAATTGATTTGTCCTCATGTGTAGTATCAAAAACTTCACCTCTTTCAGCCCGACTCCTTTCATAATGCACTGTCCAACAGTCTACACACGGCATCCCATGTTCATAATCAACGGTCCATTAATATTATAATGTGTGTGATACAAATAAACACATGACGATGCTGTGTCTATCACCTAAACAATAAGAATTCAACTTTATTGTCGCGTAACATGTTTGACATATATATAACCCGCAAGCATGGTAGATGATGAGCAACAACAAACATATATCTCAGTAGTGTTGGATATTATCACCAATTCAAAACAATGAAACTCAGATCTGATCCAGATTAGCAAACAGTTCTAGTCTAGAAGTGTAGAATAACATTACCATCAACAAGAGGAAGACTCTCTGAAAGAGCAATAGTATCAGGTTTTTAGCACTCTTCACTTCACAACCATCTTCAAAACACCTCCATATCCAGTCAAATCAATTGATTCAACCATATCACCTACCAAATCAACATGTATACCATCAGAAACAAACACTCCATCTGATTCAGAAACAGATGTGCTTAAACATAAAACCCTAAACAGATTGAAATAGTTGTGGATTAATCATAGCTAACCTGGATCTTCATAGCTTTCTTATTGGCTTCAAGTTGACCACCAGCACACATATCAACCAATCAGATTATGAAGGTAAATCAGAACGAATTAGATAGAGAAAGAAGAATTGGCCAATTGGGGTTCTATGCATTTCCTTTGGAAGAAGCCTAAGCTTTTCCGTATTCCTCTCACGTCTTTGACTTATGCGCATTTACTCCAGTATTGCTCCTTACTAAATCTCTCTAGTCGGCACCCTAAATCTATTTTTGCAATCGAAGACCTCGTTTTGACCAAAACTAATAGGTAACGGGTTGGGTTAGAATGGTGGTTCACGTCGGAGCTTTGAGACATGTACTTGCTTTGTTATTCTGGATCATGAGCTAGAATTTTGAGTTGAAGAGGTGTGTGAAGAGAATGAGTTGAGAGGAAATTGATTTACGGAAGAAAATGGAGGGAGAGGAATACAAGCACAAAAAATTTAGGGGGAGTTTGAAATTGGAAGAGGAATCTGGTTGGGAGGGAATTTTTTGGGTGTGAAAATGTTAAAAGGGAATGTATTTTTTTAAGAATGTAGTGGCTTTTTGGCAATATTTTAATGGTTAAGTGCTGAACCAGTAAAAGATCAGATCTGAACTATTAAGTGCTAAACCAGTAAGAGGTATGAACCATTAAGAGCCTGTATAATGCTTAACCATTCAGAGGCAATGTTGGTGCATCTAGTGTCTGTTAACTTCGTCTTAATCGAGTCTTATGTCTAGATAGGATAAACGAGCACACAACAGGGTTGAAATTAGGGTTTTATATGTTATAGTGGGTAATTCCGCTTGAAAGTGACGATGTTCAGTTCAAGCGAAATTAACAAGTTAATTCCGCTTGAAATGGGCATTGACATGTTCAAGCGAAATTACTAATTCCGCTTGAAACTCACATGTCATGTTCAAGCGGAATCAGAACATTATATATAGGTGTGTGTTGAGTTCATTTGAAACGGAATTAGAAGTCATTGTTTGAGAGCCGAGGTGCTGCCGAATTGTAATCAGATCTGTAAAAGCTCAGGAAATCAGTAATAGATAAAGATTAGAAAGTATCAAGCTGTGTTGACATCATTTACATTGATTCCGCCTTTGTTTTTGATGATGAACTACTCAGATTGACTCGTTAGGGTCACACGACGATCCAACAAGTGGTATCAGAGCTCAGGACGAGAAGTTCATACCAAATCAGCTTGTTTTCACCGATTCTTTTATTTCTACACCTTCTTTTCTGATTTGAACAAGATTTAACGGTTGTAATGGCTTAAAATTTACACATATCAAGTGAAACATAGTTTTAACTAATCCTTGAAAGTTTTGGACCTTAATTCGAACAAATTCTGATAAAAACTGATAATTCTGCTAGAAAAACTGTTCGAACTTGCTGACATCATCTTAATTCCGCTTGAACTTGCACATGTGATTTCAAACGAAATTAGCTATTTTGGTTAATTTCTCTTGAAACTGTTGTTTATTTTGCTTGAAGTCTTATTCCGTTTGAAAGTTCAAGCGAAATAAGTGATTTCGCTTCAAAGTGAAAGTGACTGATACCGTTTGAAAGTTATTGTCTGATTCCGCTTGAAATCAGATTCCGCTTGAAAGTTTCAAACAAAATTAGCTATTTCACTTGAAAAGTCTTATTTTGCTTGAAAAGCAATCTCGCTTGAAAGCTGATTTCGCTTGAGCTAATACCGTTTGAATCTCTCTTTATCAAAAATCAAAATTTTTCTAATTGTTTGTTGATTGTATCAGATACTTGAAGATGGATGAGTTCATGAATCCATTCTGTGACGTTTTTGCCTTTGCTGGAAATGGTGGAGATGATATTTCAAATGACACATCAAACAACACAAATGAAAAAGCTCCGAGTGCGAAAAAGACTCTTTCGGATGCATTAAGTGTTGAGAGTACCTATGGAACATACAACAAACCTCCAAAACTGATGGCGATTGAAGGTTACAATAGGTGGGCTACACGATTTGACGAGTGGCTTCAAGCTTTTGCATATCCAAGCTGGAAGAGTTTAAAGAATGGTTACGTTAGAGGAGGACATTTTGGTGAAAGTCTAACAGATAATGATGAGATTGAATGATATGTTGCTGAACAAAAGTGCATTGCGTTGATTCATCAGTCTGTGAGAGATGATATAATTTCGTTGATTGAATATGAAAATTCAAAAGATCTTTGGGAGAAACTGAGGGTAAAATGTGTAGGTAGTGCTGAGATAGTCAAAAACAAAAAGAAACTGTTATGAAAAGAGTTTGATTTATTTGGTTGTTTAAAGAACGAGTCTGTTTCCAAGATGATTGAGAGATTCGGGCATCTGAAATTGGAGCTGGCAAGACACAAAATTGTATATACTCAAGAAGAGTTGGTTGACAAACTGTTCGACTCGCTGCCGAATGAACAAGATTGGCAGTACTTTGCATTAATGCTGAAGAATACAATCAAGTCTGAAGAGTTGACAGTGGATCTGCTTATCAAAAGACTGGAGAGTCACGAGTTGGAGATCAAGAAATCTAGCAAAGTCAACAACTCATCTTATCAGCAGAATGTGGAGTTGTACTACAGAGGAAATATACCAAAGACTGGTTCTCCAAGAACAGCATTTTCTACAGAGAGTTCAAATAATGTGAATCAAGAAACTCCTCACAGTGGTTTTCATAGTGGATCTTTTTCAACAACTCCAAGCTAATCTGCATCAAAGAATCTGTTCCAATGTAACATTGCTGTGGATCTGAAGAACGCACAAAATTTCAGTGAAGAATCAGCAAAACAACAGATGGTGTTCTTAGCATCGGTGTTAGAATCGTACGAGAGCCTCGTGGCGGGCAAGATTGGAAACACCAACCTGACTAAGGAGGACTATGATCAAATAGATCCTGAAGAGATGGAACTGATCGATATCAGATGGTGTATGGCCAGTGCAGTCCGGAGAGCACAACGGTTCATGGAGATTACTGGGAGACATTCTATCGGTGGGCCGTCCACAAAACTTGGCTTTGACAAATCAAAAGTCACGTGCTTCAGGTGTAAACAAAAAGGACATTTTAAACGTGAATGTCATAACGCTCCTGCTGATGATACTGCAAATCCATTCCGCGAGGATTACTACAAAAGAGCGATCGATCATCAGAATAAATCAGACCGGCCCAGAATGAAGCAGCTTGAGGATGCCCCCAAAGAAAAATCAAGAGCTCTTGCTGTTATTCATGATGACGAAGGTTTTGATTGGAGTGAACTGCTACCAGAGAAAGATGCAGTAGGATACGCTTTTGTAGCAGAAAAGATTATTCCTTACAAAGACACCAGAAATGAAGAAGAAAAATACCTCAGTAGAAAGAGTAGAGCAGAATACAAGATGATCAGATTATCTAATGTGTTCAGTGAAGCCAAGAGAGCAAAGAGGTGGGATGCTGATAGAGAATGTTACCTTGATCCTCAAGGAAACATTGCTATTGATACGAAAACTCTTAGTCTAGAAGCTTTCATTGAGGAATTTGCTGAAGAAGAAGAAGCCTTACAGAGAGAATGGTGGGGAGGTGGAGAAGAGAAAGAAAAAGAAAAAGAGAAAGAGAATGAGTCGAAGTCTAAGAAGATTGATGATGGAATTATTGATACTTCACAAGAATTCACCGCTGAAAACTTGGGGAAGATGGTTGACAAAGTGTTTGCTGCAAAGGAACTTGAGGTAGACTCTAAGTCTGAAACTGAGTCTAAAAGCAAGGTCAGTCCAAACATTTCAACAAGAGAGTCAGGTAAGAAAGTCAAAGGTGATAGTGACTGCAAAAGTTGCATGAAAAACTGCAAGTTTTGTAGTACACTCACTTACCTTAGTAATACAAAGGTTGAAGAATTGACAACAAGAGTCAGAAAGGTTGAAGATCATATTCTAGACCGTGATAAAATGCTAAAAGCTTCAAATGATCGAGCTAAAAATTTAACTGAGAAAATTGAAAATGATAAAATTGAAGTAGAAAGAATTAGGAAAGAGAATGAAAAGCTAATTCACGAAAATCGTCAACTCTCAGAAAATTTTGACAAGCTAAAACGAATGGTAAAAGATTCTGATGAAAGAAACGGTAAAACCAATAAAGAAAATGAGCATTTAACTGTAGTTCTTAGATACAAAGAAGAGCAAATCAACCAACAACTGGATGAGATTGCTAAATTGAAGCTTCAGTTTGAAGAAGCTAAGATTGAGAATGAGCGTATCAATCTGAAATTAACCAGTTACAACTCCGCAAGCTTTGTTTTACAACATATTGTTCCTAAACCCATCGGGAAAAACAAAGCAGGCGAAGATGTTTACTCGGATGGAACTGGGGTTGGGTATCATCAGGTTCCACCTCCAGTGTTAAACAATTTCTCAAAGAAAAAGTCAGGGTTGGTTAATGATGAAGATGAAACAAATGAAATAAAACTTCCAGAGTCAATTGATGTTACATTTTCTTCATCTGATGATAGTGTTCAAACTGATATTGTGAAAGGCATGGCTAAAAGTGTTTTGAAGTCTGATAGTGATTCAGTTGTGGATGAAGAGTGTTTTCTGAACAATTACATTCCGAAACCAAAATCCAAAAACAACTTAAATGAAGAACCTACTCTTGTCATGTACAAGATGTCGGGATCGGATAAGTTGTATTCGGATTCTGAGTTTCCACTGGAGAATGTTAATGTTGCTAAATTGACAAATGTGTTCAAATTGGTTGAAATTGATCTGTCTGAGATAGAAGGTTTGAATCAGACAAAGAGGCAAATGAATTTTGAAAAAGATAAAGCTTACTATAAGAAACCAGTTGTTCCACCGCGTTTTTATAACAACAATCGAAACAGATGGTCGGGTGGTTATCAGGGTGGTAAGAATTATCAGAAAAAGAATATTCAAAACAAGAAGTTTGCTGAGAAAAAGGTGTTTGTGAACAGTTCAAGTTCACTTTCTGATGAAGAATCTGAGATTTTTTCAAAATCAAACAAAGAGTTCTTTGAGAAGAAAGCATCGCAGCCTCAGTCTGAAGGCACAAGTCGGGTAGTTGACACCCGAACATGCTACAAATGCAATCAAGTTAGACATATTGCACGAAAGTGTATCAACTTGAAGCCTAAGACTGAAGTTGTGATGAATTCAAGAAAGAAAGATGATGTGAAGGGAAAAGCTCCATTGGTTGTTGAGAAAAAGGTTTTGAAAAATGACAACACCAAGATCAAAACTGAACCTGTTAAGAATATGGTAACTAAAAATGACAAGTTTTACAAACGGGTTGCATCGTCTCAACAAACATGGAAGCCAAAAGTGGTTGAAAAGAAATCAAGTGTTCCAAAAACAAAGGTTTCTGAGACTGAAAAACAATCATCTTCTACCACTCCGGTAAAGATGGATGTTCCTTTGGATTACTATGAGAAAGTTGATCCACAAGAGGCTATTACTTCTGAGAAGAAGGTTGTTTCGAAAAAAGAGCAACCATCTGGTCAACCTCAAAAAGATGAATTTTTCTTATATAAAGAGGTTGAGGTTGGGTCTGCAGAGAGCTTAAAGATGAATGACAAGAATTTTCCGCCACTTTACACTGCTAAAACTCACCTCAATGTCAAGTTACCCGAGTCTAAAGAGGCTTGGGTAGCATCAAAATCTCACTAAATGTTTTTGATATGTGCAGGAGCTTCCAAGATCCGTTTCACGTTGGATTATGGATAGTGGAGCTTCTCGGCACATGACGGGGAAAACAGCCCTGCTGTACGATGTTAGAAATTTCAATGGAGGTTATGTAGGTTTTGCAGGCAATCAAGGTGGGAGAATAGTTGGTGAAGGAATGTTTTCCAATGGGATTGTTGCGTTTGAAAGAGTAAACTACATCGCCGAGCTTGAAAACAATCTTCTAAGCATATCTCAAATTTGTGATCGCATGTATACGACGCACTTTACAGACAAAGAATGTTTGATCTTGAAACCAGGATTTGTTGTTCCCGAAGAATGGGTTATCATGAGAGCGCCTAGAGTGAATGATCTGTACGTGTTGGACATGAGTGTAGCAACTACTACCACGGGTCAAGCACATTGTTTTATGTCAAGAGCAACGGAGAAAGAGTCAAAGTTATGGCATCGAAAGATGGGCCATATTCACTTATGAAAAATGAATCATCTGGTGCATAACGACTTAGTTACTGGTGTTCATGTGAAAGGATTTCATCTAGAAGGGGAGTGCATTAGCTGCATCAAAGGCAAGCAAAAGAAGAAATCACATCCTCAAAAGAAAGTCAACTCAGTCTCAAGACCTTTAGAGAGACTTCATATGGATTTTTTGGTCCAGTCAATGTCAAAAGCATAACTGGAGATCTCTACTGTCTTGTAGTAACTGATGATTATTCCAGATTTTCGTGGGTATCATTTTTTAAGACAAAAGATGAGACGTTTGATAGTTTGATGTCGTTGTTCAGAAAAATTGAAAATTGTACCAAACTCGAACCAGAAGAATCAGGAGTGATAACGGTACTGAGTTTAAGAACAACAAGATGGAAGAGTATTGTGATGAGAGAGGTATATTGCAAGAATTTAGTGCTCCTTACACTCCACAACAGAATGGGGTAGCTGAACGAAAGAACAGGACGCTAATTGACACGGCCAGGATGATGCTTGCTGATTCTAAACTACCAGTAAATTTTTGGGCAGAAGCAGTGTCAGCCGCTTGCTATACACTCAACCGGGTTCTCACTGTAAAGAAATTCAACAAGACATGTTTCGAGCTGATCAATAACCGTAAACCGAATCTGAAGTATTTAGAACCGTTTGGGTCTCCCTGCACAGTTCTAGAGCCGTTTGGAAAATTTGGTGCAAAGAGCATTGAAGGAATTTTCGTGGGTTATTCAAGTCCATTGAAACGAGTCTTTGTTCCAAGCTTGAAGCGGATTATTGAAGCACAAAATGTTGAGTGTCAAGGTTATTCTATGCCACCGCAGAATCCAGGCGACTCATGGCGTTTTCACTACGATACTCTGTGGGATTCGTTTGACATGGAAGAAGAAAAGGAAGAAGAAGAAGATCTCTTTGACGAGTTGGATATTCTAAGAGAGTATGAGTCTTCGCAGGAAAGGTTCCCAGCTGAGTATTCAAGTCGACTGCAACAAACTTCAAATGATAATGAAGCAGGTCCGAGCAATGCTGGAGAACATGATGATATTCAACAAAATGAAGTTGCTGCTGATAATCAGACGGCAGACAATGATAATCAAGAATCTGATAACATGTCAGTATTTGATCATGGTGATTCAGATTCTGAGGGGGAGCAAATCCAGATTTCAAGTCAAACAAACCCAGTCAATGAAGAAGGTGCAAATCAGAATGTTACTAATCTGGAAGGCGAGGTAGATGTTCCAGGCGAGGTGATGCTAAGAACTCTTTCATACCATCCAGAGGAGTTGATAATTGGAGAGTTACAATCAGGCGTTCGCACTAGACGACAAATTGACCAAGGACTTACTTGTTTTTATTCTACAGTAGCACCTTTACAAACTGAGTTTTCACTAAGTTGTTTTATTTCGCAAATCGAACCGTGAACATATAAAGAGGCGCTAACTGAAGATTCTTGGGTCAATTCCATGCAAGAAGAGCTGAGTCAGTTTGAGAAGTTAGGAGTGTGGAAGTTAGTAGACTTGCCTGATGGTCAAAGGAAGATCAACACCAAGTGGGTGTTCAAGTGTAAGAGAGATGATCGAGGGGTGATTATTCGTAACAAAGCTCGACTCGTAGTCCAGGGTTTCAGTCAGCAAGAGGGGATAGATTTCACTGAAGTATATGCTCCGATTGCTAGACTTGAAGCGATCAGAATCTTCCTAGCATTTGCATCTTGGAAGAATTTCAAAGTATATCAGTTAGATGTTAAATCGGCGTTTCTCTACGGGAAGGTAAAAGAGGAGGTATATGTTGGTCAGCCACCGGGCTTCACCGATCCAATCCACAAAGACAAGGTCTACTTGCTAGATAAAGCGCTGTATGGTTTACACCAGGCCCCGAGAGCTTGGTACGAGACTTTGTCTCAACACCTGCTAGCCAATAACTTCATTCGTGGAAAAGTGGATGCCACTCTTTTCACCAAAGAGGCCGACGGACATCTTCTGATCGTTCAGATATACGTGGACGACATCATATTTGGGTCAACAAATGAGAATCTGTGCAAAGATTTTGAACAAGTTATGAAGCAGAAATTCGAAATGTCATCGATGGGTGAGATGAAATTCTTTTTGGGACTGCAGGTTGGTCAACTACCCAAAGGAATATTCATACATCAAACGAAGTACGTTCATGATATCTTGGAGAAATTCGGGATGTCAGGTTCTACTCCAGCTTCCACCCCGTTAGCAACAAATCATGGGATAAACCCTGATCTCACCGGAGAAAAGGTAGATGAAATGCTGTATCGTTCCATGATCGGATCGCTGATGTATTTGACAGCTTCATGACCCGATATCATGTACCCAACCTGCCTCGCAGCAAGATTTCAATCTAACCCGAGAGCTTCACATATGGTAATTGTTAAAAGGATATTACGCTACCTGAAAGGAACTCCATCATTGGGGTTGTGGTATCCAAAAGATGGAAAATTCATGCTCGAAGGTTATTCCGATTCTGATTTCGGATGTTGCAAAGTTAACGCTAAATCAACAACATCGGGGTGCCAGTTCTTTGGACCACGATTGGTTACCTGGCAATGCAAGAAGCAGACCTCTGTGGCTTTATCCACATGTGAAGCTGAATATGTATCTGTGAGCAGTTGCTGTTCACAGATCTTGTGGATCCAGCAACAGATGCGCGACTACGGTTTGCAATTTCTTAACACCCCTATCTTTGTTGATAATGAGGCAGTGATTAACATTACTAAAAATCCTGTTCATCACGCTTAAACCAAACACATTGAAATTCGTCATCACTTCATTCGAGATTGTTTCGAGAAGAAGTTAATACGAATTGAGAAAATTCACACTGATGAACAAAAAGCTGATTTACATACCAAAGCATTTGATAAAACTCGTTTTCAATACTTATTAAAATTAAATGGTATGAAGCTTTTATCGGTGTTGGAAGAGATTCTTGGCGTTGATGAAGGAGACATTGTAGATGATGTTGAGAAGCAATCTGCAATGGTTTGTCGATTTTTTACTTGTTTTGGTATTTAGGGGGAGAGTATAGGGTAATATTTTCAGAAAATACAAAAACAGTAAAAAATGTCAAAAATCCAAAAACATGAGATATTTTCAAAATTCAAAAAACAATAAAAAACCAGAAATGAAATTGTGTAAAAAGGGAAAATGATAGCACATCGGCTTGATAGTTACAGTATGCTAAAGATATGTAAAGTTTAAAAGTTTTAAACAGTCTCGCTGATGATGTGCCGATAGGTTTTTACACATTTAGTAGATTTGTTCGGGATATAAACTTAAAAATTCAAACTTGCTTATTTCGTGGGGAACACTACTTGGATATATAGGTAACCCCTGAAATCTTGTTTGAAGGATCCCTCTTTCTGAGATACTAGGTTTTTATACTCAGTGATATCTGGGGTATTATCCCGGGACTTTTGATTTTGCGGAAGCAATGGCCTAGTCCCCGTATAATACTTTATGCTTTGCTTGAAACATAGCACCGCCCTCAGCATAAAAAATGATGAAACATTGAAAAATGCTAATCATGTGCTGTTGTAAAAAAGATCCTCTAAAGGGGACACACCTAAAGTCGAACCGTCATCTCTCTGCTGAACGGAAGTTCTGACCTGAGCTCTCACGGTTTCGCATCTAACCCCTTACAGATATCATCTGTGGTATACTCACCTGTAAGACTGAATATTAGGATGTGGATACGGGAGTATATTCAAGAGGTGGGACACATGAATAAGTTTAAGTCTCTAAAACATTTAATTCATATCCTGAACAGATTGAAAATTGTGTGAGAATTTAAGTGGATCAGTATATCGACAATCTAAGTGAATTGTTTAATTCTGAGTATGAAATTAAAGCTTAACGGTACTTGTGACTTGTCAAATAGCTGATATGATTCCCTAACACGCTTACCAAAAATATGTTTGTAAATAGTTTACTTTTACTGCATTTTAGTTCTGTATTTCATTTCTAGTTTAGAAATTTTATTAAAAATCCAAAAAGATTTTACATTTCTGCTTTATTTTTGACAAACCAAAGTAGAAAGTTGATCTTCAGAGTTGTATTTGAAGCAGATGCAGGAAGTTTCTGAACTGGAGGATGAGTTGTGAGCTTAATATGTTAATTTTGTGAAATTGTAAAGTCAAAACAAGTTCATTAATTTAAAACTTGTAAATTCAGAAAATGTTTGAACTAGTTTGTTTTCAAAAGTCAGTGTATTTATCTCAGATCAACCAAGGTCATTAAGTTGGACTTGGTAGACAAATTGAGTAATCAGGGTCATTAATTTGGACCTGAATACTTAAGTGGATTTCTAAACACTGATAAGACCATCGAATGAGTTTAAATGGTAAGTTTTGATTGAAACTGTTATTGTCATATATCTTATATTTAGGTAGAGATTGTGCAGGTAACAGGGGTGATATTGAGAAAGCAGCTAAGCAAAATCCCAGCCTACTGATAGGGGGAGTCTGAAGACTTAAAAGTCAGATGCAGTTCCTGAATCTACATTCAAGGGGGAGCTTGAAGTTTATTAAAGATTCAGATTCTGTGATTCACGCTAGCTGTTGATAGAAGAGAAGATTTAAAGGAAGCTTTACAATGTCAAGATAATTTCGAAAGAGACAAAGACTAAAGACTCGACGCCGAAGACTTCGTCAACATCCAAGGGGGAGTCTGTTGGTGCATCTAGTGTCTGTTAACTTCGTCTTAATCGAGTCTTATGTCTAGATAGGATAAACGAGCACACAACATGGTTGAAATTAGGGTTTTATATGTTATAGTGGGTAATGCCGCTTGAAAGTGACAATGTTCAGTTCAAGCGAAATTAACAAGTTAATTCCGCTTGAAATGGGCATTGACATGTTCAAGCGTAATTACTAATTCCGCTTGAAACTCACATGTCATGTTCAAGTGGAATCGGAACATTATATATAGGTGTGTGCTGAGTTCAGTTGAAACGGAATTAGAAGTCATTGTTTGAGAGCCGAGGTGCTGCCGAATTGTAATCAGATCTGTAAAAGCTCAGGAAATCAGTAATAGATAAAGATTAGAAAGTATCAAGCTGTGTTGACATCATTTACATTGATTCCGCCTTTGTTTTTGTTGATGAACTACTCAGATTGACTCGTTAGGGTCACACGACGATCCAACAAGCAAATGTCTGACCAATTCATATTAGAGGTCTTAACCATTCAGACTCTGTATAATTCTTAACCATTCAGAGGCAAATGTCTGAACCATTCAGACATCTACTCGTGAAACAAACAGTCTGAACCATTAAGTGTTGAACCAGTAAGAGGTCTGAACCATTAAGAGACTCATTAAGAGGTAAACAAACAGCCCCTTGATAAACTGGTGTGTTTTTTTCGCTTCATGATGGTTTTTCGCCCAGTATTGATTTGGTTCATTATGGTACTGTTACGAACGAGCATTTAGTATAATGACTGAAGGATATAAAAACAAATACATGTTCCTATACAACTCCCTTTTCGACTAAATTTAAACCAGTTATAAATAGTAGCAACTGGAAATGGTTTTACGGATACCAGTATTGATGCTATTCATTAGGGACATGTTCGCTTCGTCACGATGCCGGTAGGAACATTGAGAAAAAACATAAAACAAATATAATTGTCGGTGTGGTAGTCTGGTTCGTCACCATAAATAGCAAAAAATATATAGGGAAATTTACTTTTTGAGTCCCTGTGTTTTAGGGTTTTAACCACTTGAGTCCAGAATCAAAATGTTTAACGCCCTCCATCTTTCTTTCTCTCTCTTATATCTCTCTCTTTCTCTAAATTATGCATCTCTCTCATCTTTCTTTCTCTCTCTAAACCACCTAGATCCCCCCACCACAAAACACCATCACCACCACCACCACCACTGCACCTCCACCGTCACCCCCACACCACTGTCTCACCACCACTACTGAAAAGCAAAGTAGTTGTCAAATATGGCTTCAAGTTCTCCATGATCTTTGGAGGCGATTCTGATTCTTTGAATATGGTCGGTAGTCCAATCGCTTATACTTGCTTGATCTCCATCTTCAACTACTCAATCAACTCTTGATGTTCCCACAAAGATTCCGACTTGTTTGTTGTATTGCTTGACACATTCTTCCCATTCGCTAATTTTGCAACAAAGTCGTTCTCGGATAAGAAGTCGAATTGTGTCCAATTGTTTCGTTCTTTTTCATCGTTTTCATCGAATTCTGGTTTGAAATCTCCATCTGAAAAATACCCATCTTCTGGATGTGAATCAAATGTTGGCGAATGATGATTGTTTGAACTGAATGAATCCGTGGTCGAATCTGGAGATGAATGAATACTTTCATCATGAACTCTTTGCAATTTCTCTTCATCAAAAGTGTCGAACACCTCATCTTCTTTTTCCTCCATTTTGGCAATCTCGGTCTTGTCCGACAACAACCCATCTTCAAACGTCAAAGTGAACATCACTCGTTGGTGAACTAATCGAATCCTAATATGGCCCATTAAGACATATATGATCTACTATTGTCTATTATTATCCATTAAGGCCCAATATGATCCATTAAACGACAAATATCATATATTGTCATTGTGATCCATTAAGATATTCGTGGTCTATTATTGTTCATTGTGATACATTAAAGCCCAATATGACCCATTAAACGACAAATATGATCAGCCATTGACATTGTGATTCATCAAGGCCCAATATCGCCCATTAAGACATATATGTTCTACTAAATATGACCAACTATTGACCATTGTGATTCATTAAGGCTCAATATAGCCCATTAATACATATATGTTCTACTATTGCCCATTGTGATTCATTTAGGCCCAAGATAGTCCATTAAAACATGTATGATCCACATTTGTCCATTGTGATCCATTAAGGCCCAATATGACCCATTAAACTACAAATATCATCTACTATTGTCCATTGTGATTCATTAAGGCTCAAGTTTGACTCAATCTCGTCTAGGGATGAGCATGGTACCCGTTTGGAACCGAACAGGAACAGGTACCGGTACCAAAAATCAGAAAAAATGGGTAATGGTACTGAATATACCCGATACGATACCGCTACCTGGTACCAAATGTTCATCCCTAATATCAGCTAGAATCGGATCTAATTGGTCAATTCAGGCCGAGTTTGACTGAAAAATTTATAACATAATCCCTAATCCCCGTGTCTATCATATTAAAGATGAATGAATATCATTTTATTTTTGAAATACTTTACTATTTTAACCTGTATTTTATTTATTTATATTGTTATTCACATATTTAGCTATACATATTAGGAGACTTATTATATCTGAGATATATATAATTTCTCAAAAATTAATTTCTTTATAAAGTAACATTTTTGTGTACTCCCTGAGTACTCTCCGTCTAGGCCGAGTACCGGCAACTCCCCATCGACCGACCTGGGAGTGCTTAGCGATATGTGCAACCATGTCAGTCAATCAAAATGAACCAAGATAACACATCTTGAGAATGGACCACAAAAAAGACTAGACTAGCAGTGGCGGAGCTTGACTAAAAGTTCCAGGGGGGGGGGGGGAAGTCACGGGACCCAATTTATATATTGTATAAATATTTAGGCAAAATAATTGAGAGGGCGATCCTTAATAAATATTAAAATTTTCGGACGAAAGTTACTGAGAGTAAACTTGAGGTTATGCGGGTCGGGTTTCAGGTTGAATACCGGCCTGTGGTTGCACCTGTGGTTGTGGTGTCCACTTCTGTTGATTTTGTGGTACCCGCTGAATATGTGGCGGTGGTGGTTGCTGCGGTAGAGTTGCTGGCAGTTGAGACTGTGGGTAATGAGGTTGTTTAACCTGTGCAAGGACCTGTAATGGTGCTGCAGGTTATTCATAAGCCTGCAGTTGAGCCACTGGCTCAGAAGTCCTGCACGGTTGGGGAGATGTAACAAGAGCCAATTGCTGACCATGCGAATCCGATCCGATGAACTTTCCTTCTACGTATCAGCAAGTTCCTGTTTATCCCTCAAAATCTACACCGATCGATGAACCTCTTGAACATGATTCTCAAGAAACCTTTCTTAGTTTGACCCATTCAGGCCCTAACCCATTCTGACCCAAGACCCATTTTGACCCGACCATAGTTGTTATTGGCGAATAGCGACAAATAGCGATAAGGTACCTAAATGCTACGTAGCGAATAACGATAAATAGCTGGCGCTATTTTATAAATAGCAATACACTAGAAAAAATTGTATATGTATACTATATGTATATTTAACAAAATACTCCGGTATATATGCTATTTTACATGTATATTTAACAAAAACCTAAAATCCAACTTTTTATAGCTATATTATTGCTATTTATATTAAAAAACAAAAAAATAAAAAAAAATAAAGTGTCGCTATTCTCGCTATCCATCACTACAACCTTAATAGCGACACTAGACCTATACGCTACATAGCGCGCTATACCGATCGCTATTGACAACTATGGACTTGACCCAACAATTTGCGTAAATTGCTCATCAAATCAAATCCAACCATTTGCTGGTTGATTTTCATTTAAAAAATCCCATAATACCCCTGCCTTATTGAATTTCGATATCTTGTATATATATTGCTTTCCCATTGACAACTGACTTTTTTAAATACTTCCTGCATATGAAGGGGGCTCCTTTATCAGCCCACAAGATCTTCCCAATCTCATTAAACCAGTTTAGCACCAACTTATATAGCAATATCTGCATCAAGACCATATTACTAAAAAAATACTAAAAATGGCCCTGCCCCCATTTTAAAATAAAAAAACATGGGCTGTTAGGAAATACTTTCTCCTCCATAAAGGCAATAAAAATATGCATCAAAATGTATACATGGATTTTGAGCAACCACTAGGACATAAATTAACCCATGGTCTTCCACCTCCAAAGCGCACAGAGATCAGTTGACATCTTGGATCTACATGGCATGTTGCACCAGCGAAGATGCAACAGGGATTCGGGTTAGAGCTAGTCGCCACACAAAGCAAGTAACCAACTTATTTTGGGTGAGTGTGCGTCAATATCAGTTGCTTTTATCCATCTCCTGCAGGATTTAGTAGAAAAGACCCCAAAAGTGTGCGCAATCACTTGAGACGGCTTAATAACATACTCAAACTCAGTAGCAGTCACTTAAGAGCTTTATATACTGTTTTGAGTTGACTCGGTAAGCCCTGAACAAGTATCATCCATTTCTTCGGTGCTCTTAACATCTGTGTGTTCCCCCGAGACCTTGTTAAGATGACCATTAACATCCTTGGCAATGCCATTACTCACTAGGACCACAAGAGGATCAACAACAGATAGGCGGAATCGCCGTTTCCATTACAGTTACCATTACCACTGACACTATAATCAACAATAGCAACACCATGGACTGCATTCACACAACGACACTTCTCCTCCTCCACCTTACAAACCATCTCACTGCAAACAATTTCAGCACTAGCCGTCATCTCGAAAGGTTCGCAAATCCTTAACAGATTCGGATCCGGATTCGGTATGATCCAGATGCGAAAAATCAAATCGAACATAAACCGAATTGGAATCTACCAAATCAAATCATTGTACGACATTATAACAAAAACTCAAACACAATCTACCATATTCTAACTACCTCACTCATAGATTTGTTGAAATTTGACAGAATCCTCAAATATATGATATGAGGCAAGATGTATTTGTAGATTAACCTATACAATAACAGTGTATCTTAAAAGAGCAGTTGGTATGCAACCATAATTCATTGCCTCCGTCTTCAAATTTTTAGCAAGTGAAATCATCCAGAATCGCTGGTCTTAGAGAAATACAAAAGTTCTACATCCTTCCTCCATAAACCTAGGGTTTTAATTTCAAAATTAGGAGTACTCTGTAGGGGAGAGTGAGCTGGTTGCAGATGAAGGCACTGGAACGGAGTGATGAGTACGCAGAGTGAAAAGGATGGAGCTTGATGGAGGGATGAACAAGAATTGAAACTTTTGGGTGTAATTTGTGGGTGGGAAACTAAAGATGGTCACATAAACTAATTAAAGTGTAATGATATACAACTTATTGTCATAATTTTTTTCCATAACCATTGATAAGTTTTAGACACACATAAAAACTTATAAGTGGCTAATAAATATCACTTTTTAGTCACATAAATTTGTAAGTGGCCATATATATATATATAATCTTTTAGCCATATCATTAAAAATCTAGTGTGGCAGTTAGTAAAATTTGGCCATACTTTTCTACTGTGACTAGTGATTGTCACATTTTTTTATTGAAAGTGTGACTGAAGGTTTGAAAACGATGTGTTTTCGTCACATGAATTTAAAAATTATACAAATACCGTGACAGTAGGTCACATTTGGCCACACTTTTCGAGCTGTGGCTAGACTGGCTAGTAAATGTCACATTTTTTTAAAAAAGCGTGACTAAATGTTTTGAGCTGCGTAACAATGGTCACATTAATAGTAAAATGTGTGTCTAAAAGTGTTTTAAAATATTATAAATGACATTTAGCCACACATTTAGTCAAAACTGTGGCAGGCTTGTGTTTGAAAAAGTGTGGCTAAAGCCCAATTTTGGCGTAGTGATTTCAGGTTTTTGAAGTTAAACAACTAAGGATCCTTGATCCTAACCTTTTAATAAGGTTCTTGTAGGATCGTTTGCACGACCAAACGAGTCGTTCAGAAGAGATCTCGTCCAATACGAGAGGCGGAATAAGACGTATAGGAGATATTTCAGCTGTATACACACTAGAATCACTTAATCTATCTCTTGTATTGATTTGATGACGTTTTACAAATGAGAGGCGGAATAAGACGTATCAAAGATATTTCAGACGTATCGGAGATATTTAATCTATCTCTTGTATTGATTTGATGACGTTTTACAACCTGGAGATACTTCGGCAGAGCTTCGCTACCGGAATCAGAAGTAGTTACAAATGAAATGACCAAGGCACCTATTTATAGACAGTCCAATTCGCATGGAATGGCTTAGCACGAGTTGGCCAGTGCCAATTCGTACGAAATGGACATGTTCCAGTTCGTGCGAAATGGACAACATCCTCTAAAACTCTATTCTCTCGTACTTAGTGACTTGATCTATCTAACCTATTACAAGACTCGATACAAGACGAAGTCAACAGACATATGCACCAACAGACTCCCCCTTGGATGTTGACGAAGTCTTCGGTCTTCAGTACATCTTCTGTCTTGATCAGTCTTCTTGCTCTTTCCAAAGAATCTAACAATGTAAGCATCCTTCAATCTCTTTTTCTATCTTCTTACTCTCATCATCATCAGCAGCTTCTATCTTGAACACATTTCCAGGATCTGAATTTGGCTCTTACGTCTTCAGACTCCCCCTTTCGATAAACTGGGATCACAGTCTGGAATTCTCTATCTGGCTTTGGATCGAAAACCTGGGTATACAACTTTCACAGGTTCTAAGATTGTAACCTGGCTTTCTCTAGCAACAGAATCAGAAACCTGGCTTTACCTGCATAATTCTCTACCCAAAACATAAGATATTTATTTATGACAATTTTAATCTCTGCTTACAACTTGTAAAATCAATCTCAACGCATCACTTGTTAGATTATGACATTTCTCAAATTTTCTCAAACTTTTAACTTCACTTTTCATCTCAAACAAACTCTCCCAAACCTGTTGTTCATCATGTTTAGCACTCAGAATTTTGAAAATCAGCTTTTCAACATCAGTTGTCAAAAAATAAGATGAAATAAAATCTTTTTGATTTTTCAAAATTTTATGCTAAAACACACTAATGAAAAGTATTAAGAAATATCTACAAACAATATTTTTGTGAGTTTGTGTAAGAGGATCATATCAGTTTTTGACAAACCACTGGCACCGTTGAGCTTAAACACTTTAAGTTCCAAACGATTCACTTAGATTGTCAGTATAGTGATCCATTTAAATTTTCACACAAAGTTCAATTGATTCGAGATACGAGATTAGTGTTTTAAGGACTTAAACTTATTCGCGTGTCCCATCTCAGAATATACTCCCGTATCCAGACTCCTATATTCAGTCTTACAGGTGAATGTACACTAATGATATCTGTAAGGGGTTAAATGCGAGACCATGAGAGCTCAGGCTATTGCTTCCGCAAAATCAGAGAGATGATGGTTCGACTTTAGGTGTGTTCCCTTTAGAGAATCTTTTCTTCAACAGCACATGATTAGCATTTTTCAATGTTTCATCATATTTTATGCTGAGGGTGGGCTTTATGATTAAAACAATGTAAAGTATTATACGAGGACTAGGCTATTGCTCCCGCAAAATCAGAAGTCCAGGTATAATACCCCAGATATCATCACGCACAAAGACCTAGTATGTCAGAAATAGAAAATCTTTCAAACAAGATTTCGGGGGTTATCCATATATCCGAGAGATGTTCCCCACGAGATAAGTAAGTGTTTGATTTAGGTTTATATCTCGACAACAATCTACTAAGCGTGTAAAAACCTACTGACATATCATCAGCGAGACCGTTTATCACATTTTAACTTTCCAATTCTTTAGCGTACTGTGATTGTCTACTGATGTACTATCATTTCCTCTTATTCACAACAAAACTCATTTTGATTTTTATCATGTTTTTGACTTTTTCAAATTTTCTAATGTTTTTTGGATTTTCAGAAAATTCTTACTCCCCCTAAAATTCAAAACCATTTAAAGAAAATTTGACAAACAGATGTAAATTGCTTCAAATCTCCATCCACTTGGCATAAATAATCAGAACTCCCCCTGACAACAAACTATTTTCCCATTATGATATCAAAACACTTAAGTTTGTTTTAATCAAAATGGTTTTTCCGGAAAATTAGTTTTGTTGAAACTACTTGTAAGATCGGGGTTTTCATCACACTGTTTTCTCAACCACTTGTATGAAAGTTAAATCAAGTTCAACTTAATGACCTTTATTAACCACTTGTAGGTTCTTATCAACAATACCAACTTGGGAGCTCCGGCAAGTCCGAATTTTACTCTTGATAGGTTCTATCCCATGACGATACGAACATGGGTGAACCATCTTCATCTGGTTTACTCTTTTTCGACTCATAAAATTCCTTTACCCCTTTGACCTTCCCATCAACCATTTTACCAAAGATATGTTTCACATTAGGGTTAAAAGCTTTTTCAACATCAAATTCTTTCTTCTCAGGAAAGAATTGATTTGAAATCTCAACTTTGCCAATTTTTTGTTTATAATTTTCAGTTCGTAATGGTGGAAAGTTTGCGTCATCCATTGGCGGAACTGAAATTTCGGCTTTTTGCTCAACTTGTGGCTCTTCTGATCTTAACGAATCAGATTCATCGCCAGAAATAGCTCCTCTGATTTTGACGAATCAGAATCATCGCTAGAACTATCATCTGATTTCTTAACAACCCACTTTTGGTTGTTAAGCTTCACTTTTCTTTTGTAAAAAACTTTTTGAACATTCACCAACCTCAAACTTTGAATTTTTGAAAACTTTAAATTGTTTGGTTGGTGGTTCATTCTCAGCCATCTTTTCTTTGAGTTTTTCAGAGACTCCCTGTTTTGTTTGGATTGCCTTTGGACAGTTCCTGGCAATGTGACCAACTGTTTTGCATTGAAAACAGGTTCTCGTCTCCTTCTTTGGAACAGCTTCATTCTTCATTCCTTCTTGCTTCTTTGCAAGGAATTCTTTGTTCGATTGCTTCCAGAATGAGCTCTTTTCTTCTTCTTCCGAACTTGATACTGAAACAAATACAGTTTTTGGTTTATAAGTTTTCTCATTTTTATGATTTTTTGGTGAAATAAAAACCAATCCCTTCTTTTTGAAATTACCGTTATGGTTTGGTTTCTTTTGATAACCTGAACCAGAACTGTAACCCTTTTCTTGTTTAACCTTTGTTGAACTCTTGAGGTGTAAGGTTTAGGTTTTTCAGCAAGATTTACACCTTTTATTTCAGAAATATTAATTTCTGTTAGTTTGAAAACCTTGTTAATCATTTCAGTTTTAACACCTCTTATTGGAAATTCTTCAACAGAATATAATTTGTCAGAATCATTCAAAGTATATGCTACTTTGAATGTTTCATCATTCAAATTATTTTGTGATAACGAAAAATCTTTATTGTAAACCCATTTGCCCTTTTTGACTTTTGGACTTGAAGTGTCGGACTCAGACTTTGACTTTGACTTTGATTCCTCCGTTTCATCTTTATCCAACACCTGATCGACCACTTTCTTTATTAACTCAGACTCATGATCAGTGTCAGACGATGTGAAAGTGACATCGATGTTGTCTGCCAAGTTATCTGAAGACTCAGATTCCCATTGTAAGTTGGTTGCCTTTTTTACTCTTTCTGAATTATGATTTCGTGGAGAATATCCGTTTTCGAGCGGAGGTGGACACTTGGTATAATCAGTACTATGTTTCTTACCAGAATTCTTTTCTTCAGGTTTCTCCTCTTCAAACGCCTTCATGCCTTTAACGGTAGGATAAATCCTGTCAATCACATAAGAAGCACATGAGTAACTTTTTAATAATTTGTCTACTCTTTCAGTTTCTATTCTCTGAAGTTCCAATCTCTGTTCAAGTTCAGCACATTTCTCAATGTAATGATTCATAACTTTCTGCTTTGTCATGAACGCTCCTTGAAGTGTCTTCATAGCTGTTGCTTGTTCATTGCTTGATTCGTTGTATTGATTCATAGCTTTGTTTAGAACGTCATAAGATTCTTTCAGTCTGTTCATGTTATGAATCAATGTGTTGTTTTGCTTTTTCACAGTCTCACAATTTTCACATTTCTCAGGCATCTTTTCTGCAACAACTTCTTTTTCAATCTTGAAAGCTGGAATTTCTTTGACCTGCTTCTTTATCACACGAACACCTTCATCATCACTGTCATCTTTCTGGGCTCGTAATTTTTTATATTCTTTCATTCTGTTTGCATAATACAAAGTATCATCATCACTATCATCTTGTTTTTTAACTTTCTTCTTTGTTACTCGAGCATTTTCAACATCACTGTCATCTTTCTCAACTCTTAATTTTTCATATTCTTTCATTCTCCTTGCATAATAATCATCAACACTATCTTCAATGTTTTGAGCAACAAATGCTTTAGGCTTTAAGAAATTTTCATCTGGACAGTATTTGTCCCAGCTAAATCCCTCTGGCAATCTTTCATCCTCTTGATCTATTATTCCATAACAAGTTTTCCTTGATGGCTACTCGATCATCTTCTTAGCATGTGCATTTTGTGGTGGTTGTTGTTGATGCGACTCTTGAGCAACTTGATGATAAATCGCTTTTCGATAATAGTCATTGTTGCCGAAAGGATTTTGAGCTCCACTTGCTTCGCGATTTGTGCATTCTCGCTTGAAATGCCCTTTTTCCCTGCAACGAAAACAAGTAACTTTAGATTTATCAAATCCTAAAGTAGAAATATTAGCATCACGAAAATCATCTCTTCCCGTAATCTGTTTAAACTTCTCAGCTCTTCTCAACACACTCTCTAAACACCACTTAATATCCATAAGTTCCATCTCCTCAGCATCAATCTGATCGTAATCCACTTTTGTCAACATTGGATTTTCGATCCTTCCTGCAACTAAACTCCCATAAGACTCTAACACAGTCACCAACAAAGACATATGACTTTTGGCTACTTCTTCAGAGTAATTTTGATCATTCTCAAGATTTAATGCAATGTTGCATTGTAGTACTTTGCCACTCTTGGTTGCTGAAAAATTTGGATCGAATGATGGATATGAAGAGAATTCAGTTTTGTTGTTTGATTCCCGAGATGACCTTCCAGAAGAACTTTTTGCATTGAAAGCAGTTTCGATCTTTGGTGCAATGTTGGTCTTATCACTAGTACCTCCTTTGTAATACAGACCAATGTCTTGTTCACCATCAAAATCCTTCATTCTCGCTATTTTTCGTTGTTCCATCTCTTGAGCTTCGAGTTGTTCAATTAATGTGCTCAGCGTTAGATTGTCAAATTCAGGTTTATTTTTCAACATCATAAGATACGTGCCCCAAACATCTTGTGGCAACGCATCGGCCAACTTTTCAATCCATTCATCATTATCTTTATTGATGTTCAATCTATTCATGTTCATCACCAAATTGCAATATCTTTCTATAATCTGCTTGGTGTTTTCAGTTTTTAATCCACGAAATAGATCAAATTCTTTCTTCAAAAGTGACATTTTGTTCTTGATCATCTCTTTACTTCCAACAAACTTTGATCTTAGTTCTTTCCATATTGAAAATGCACTTCCGTTGTGTTGTAATAGAATCAAAATTTCTTCTTTAATAGCTTGCTGCAATAAGCTAACCATCATCTTTTCACTTTTGTATTTCTTTTTCTCATCAACACTTAGATCTTTAATAGCAACCTTCTCTCCTGCGTCATTAACCGGTCTAATATATTGATATTCAATACATTCCCATGCATCTAAGTAGTTTGCTTGAACCCAATTTTCAAAACGTTCCTCCCATCCACTATACTCCTCGATACTCATTAGCTTAGGCGGTTTTTGCATGGTACCCGTTTCATTTTCTAACATCGTGTTCTGAGTTACAGTGATCGGAGTTGCAAAATTCGTTGTAGAACTCGTTCTCCATGTTTCGGTTTCAAAACTTTAACAAACTAAACACTTTCAAACGAAATGAGAATTTCAAATGAACTAATGTACTGATTCAAACGAACTGATGCTTTTGGTGTGACCTGGGCCCACTTCGTGCGAAATGGAAATATGTTTCAAACGAACTGAGTCAATTATACTCAATTCGTGCGAAATGGAAACTTAATTCAAACGATCTGGTGACCAATTCGTGCGAATTGGGAAGCAGTTTCACACGATCTGGATGGCAATTCGTACGAATTGATGCTGATGTCACACAATCGGACGGTTTTTGCCAAAATTAATCAAGTTTTAGGTCGATTTTAGGTCTGATTCTTTCAAGGATTTATTAAAACAATGTTTCGCATATTATGTGTGAAAATCAAGCCATTTTAACCGTGAAATCTTAGTTAATTTTGAAAAATGTGAAGAAGAATGAGTAGAAGTCGGAAAGTTCGTTGAAAAACAAGCTGAAATGGTAAGAACTCTTCCTCCTGAGCTCTGATACCACTTGTAGGATCGTTTGCACGACCAAACGAGTCGTTCAGAAGAGATCTCGTCCAATACGAGAGGCGGAATCAGACGTAAAGGAGATATTTCAGCTGTATACACACTAGAATCACTTAATCTATCTCTTGTATTGATTTGATGACGTTTTACAACCTAAAGATACTTCGGCAGAGCTTCGCTACCGGAATCAGAAGTAGTTACAAATGAAATGACCAAGGCACCTATTTATAGACAGTCCAATTCGCATGGAATGGCTTCACACGAGTTGGCCAGTGCCAATTCGTATGAAATGGACATGTTCCAGTTCGTGCGAAATGGACAACATCCTCTAAAACTCTATTTTCTCGTACTTAGTGACTTGATCTATATAACCTATTACAAGACTCGATACAAGACGAAGTCAACAGACATATGCACCAACAGTTTGTCTTTTGGTTATCTTGATTGTAAGTATTGAAGGTTTAGGATCCTAACTTGGATTCTCAGGTATGATCCTTAATCATCTTAATTTTATTCTTTGTTTATCTAAGTGACCCTTATTCTTTGACAACAGGATACATGATCCTTAAATTACACTACTTTTTTTGAATTTATCGATTATAGGATATTTGATCCTTGATCATATCCTAAACTTTTTGACATAACTTTTGAATTCAAACAAAGTATACCATAACAATTGAAAGGTAAAGCATTCACAAAAATAACAACACATGATAAACCAAAAGATTAAACTTTTATTTATTTAGCAAAAGGTTAACCCTCTAAAGGTTGTCAAAATTACCTACCCCGAGCATCTACTAGCAATCCGTGGCCCGTCCGCTGGGGTAGGTAAAGGGTGTCCATGATGATAAGTTCTAAATAAGTGCAGGAATAAAAAGACGGTAGGATCACAATGACTTCATACCACAAACAGAGGATCCCTCCACCATTTGTTATCCTACCTATTGTCTGAAGGATCAGTGATCCTTAAACCTAAGAACTATTGTTTAGAGTTATTACAGACCCACCATTGTTCAAAAACATCAACAATAAAAAAACTACCAAACCATAAAAAATGGGCTCCGACCACGTTTAGATAAATCCATCATCGCCCATTGTTGCAGCCTAAACCTTTGCTGCTTCATCATCACCACCAGCCGCTGCATCCTCAGCCTTATCCTTTAGCCCACTGCTACCAGCCTCTATTGCCAGAACCTCTTCAGTCTCCTCTTCATCATCCAGCTCAGCCAGCTTGGCCTTCCAGCCTTCCTGGTCCCAGGCGCTCCTGTCAAAGTCAGGATCCTCAGCTTCCTTGGCCATCTGCAGTTTGATTTTGAGCATAGCAATGGTAGCAGAGAGCTTAGCACCCTCCATCACTTCAGCCCTCTCCTGATCAGCAGTGAAGTGAGCCATGACCAGCTGCTTTTTCACCAAGTTGAGTTCCTTCTTGAGGGAAGAGATGGTCTGATCCTTAGCCAGGTATAGCTTTTGGAAGTCCAGCTCCTTTTGCTCAGCCTCTTCAGCATAGGAATCCATGAGCATTTGGATCTCAGCGAATTTCTGCAAAAAAGAGAGACACAAGTCAGGATCTGTTATCCTCAAATGGGCAGAACAGACTTAAGGATCCGGGATCCTTACCTCAGAGACGTATTCCTCAAACTGATGCTGGAGGAGAGGCAAGCCTTCAAGAGTGTCAGCGGTTTTCCTCTTTTTTCCACCCTTGCCTTTGGTGCTGACAGCCTTAGGAACTGGGACGCTGGGACTGGCAGCAAGTCGTTTCTTGCCGGACCTGGAGATGGCAAATGCGTCAAGATCACCGACGCTAAAGCGGGAGGCTGATTTTGTAGACTTTCCGGCACCTACAAAGGACAAATAACAGATAAGTATCCTTATTCTATATTTATTTAAATATTTAATTATGCATAAATGAGAATACTTACTTGACATGGTGACTGAACCAGAGGATACTTCTTGTGAATCCTTTGTTTTGGGCTGGAACGTTCTAACAGCTGGATCAAGGCTCCAAAAGGCAGCGATCCTTTCTTTTGTTGGAGGTGACTGAATGAGATGAGAAACTGAGATAGCTGCACGAAAGACAGAAAAGGATCAGTTATCCTCAACAGAAATAGAGTCATCCTATGATCCTTCTATAAGGATCCTATATCCTACCATGGGTGGTCCACTTTTTGGGGAGATCTTTCCCGTCTGGAATAGAATCCCTCTTAACAAAGAAGAAATGATTTTTCCAATGGGTATCATTCTTGGTGGTCTTAAGGATTGGGTGAGCATCACCAGGTTTGTGTTTGAATAAGAAGCGGTGTGAACAATGGCTGACAAGGTTATATAACTCGGCCAACTCAGACATTCCAATCTCTATACCCTCTTCCTCGATGATATTCTCTATGGTGTACAATACTCTCCACATCCTCGGCATGGTCTGAATATAGCACATGCCGGTGAGTGAAAAGAAAGATTGGGTGAAGGCAGGGAAAGGATAGGAGAATCCTATCAAGAATGGGGTGGCCGGAAAAGCAACCCAAATGTCAGAGACGGAATCACTCTTTGTAGAAGGGTCGAAAGGTTTAAAGATGGTATCCGCCAGGAAACAATGGCGAATCCGGTCAATCTCCGGGTCGGTGAAGCGACAGAGCTCAGATGAAGGATTTTTGACAATCCCTTGGCTTTTTAGGGGACTGTACTTCTGGTGATCCTTGGCAGGGGAGGATCATAGCTTCATTGTAATATTAAGATTTTGATGAAATGGAAAATCAGATGAAGAGGGAAGGAGAAGAGAGATACCTGTTCCGATCTTTGAATGAGGATTTAAAGGGAAGTATCACTCAAATTTAAATGCAAATCGATCCTTATCTCTAACCTATATATAATGATGATTCTGCAGGTTGTCACTTCGCTGACGCATAATGTGTAACGGCTAGTCCTGCTCTAACGGCTATATTTACGTTATTTAGTTCGTTGCAGATAAGATCAAAAATATGACTCATAAAGTTATATTTTATTCCTCATATTTTGGGGGCAATTGTTAGGGATGGATTTCATAAGTTATATTTTATTCCTCGGTAGTTTCCATCACCCGAGGTTTTTATGCCGGAGATCATACATTGATCAAGGGTTTTTTCCTCGTATAAATCCTTGTGTCACTTGTTCATTTCATTTACAAATTGTTTATACATTTGTTCATTGATTCAAGCATCATTCCTCACAAAAGAAGATTTGGTTGCATTATCCTAGTCTGATTTTTGACCAAAACAACAGTGCATTTCATAATATGTAGGGGAAGAAAACAATGAACGGTCCTGTGATGATTGTGACTAAACCACCATAGGGTCCTTTTAATTAAATCAATAATTGATCTCTTTAAATAGACTACCAAGGAGTCTGTTCAGCTATATCATCACATGCCATTCTTAACCAGATTCTGAATCAATCTTTTTGACTAGACCATTCAAGGGGTCTCTTTGAATTATGGAATGGTACTATATAATTCAAGGGTCTTAACTATTATGTAGAAGCCCATTAAGGATTTAAGGTAGTACCTTTGGATATTCTACTGTGAATCACTCATATGAAGATATGGAAGATTCACGAGGATTTGGATAACGAAATTAAAAACACAAAAGAAAACACATAACACATAATCATATAACCAGAAAATTGGCACTTTAAACATTTCAAGAATCTAACTATGAAGATAGGAAGGAAAAATTCAATTTCGATTACAAGGAATCGTAATATTCGAATTAAGGTATACAAGGAATTCAATTAAGGATTCCGATTTAAGCAATAATCATCCACGAGGATCTAATTGTGAAGGTAAGAAGATCCCTCATGGATTTTTAGAATTCGAATAGCGGGAGATGCTTCGAACCCTTGCACTAGATGTGCTTATGTCAAAACATAAGGTGAAATGCTCATGAAGTTGAGATGCTAGATATGCCAAGGCGACATATGAAGCAGAATTTGAAGGTTAAGTCAATGTATGAGCAAAAATGTTTTTGAAAACTATGCATGGGGTTCTTTTAGAAATGTGTTTAATGTTTTTGAAACTTTACATACTACTTTTGAAATCATAAAGTAGGTGTATTAGATAAGTATAAAAATGTTTTAAAATCATGCGAGATGAATTTTGAAATTATGTATAAGGTTTTTGAAAACATGAATGATGTTTTTGAAATCATGCACTTGATATATTAAGTAAATATACTATGTTAAAAATGTTTTCAAACTATATGGGATATTTTGAAATCATGAAGGTTGTTTCGAAAACTTATACTATGTATGTTGTTATGAAAACCAGAATGTAATGATATGGGTATGACATAAAAAAATATTACCCTTAGCTATCTCACCAAGGATTTAAAGGCACAGATGTGCAAAAAGCACGATTACTCATAATGTCACTTATGTACTTCGTTTCTTAGAATGAAACGAGTAATTAGAATTTTCGAGAAAATCATGAGCAAACATAAGAAAGGGAGAATCACAAGAATAGTTTTTAAAGAACATAGTTCCTTGATGTAGGTATCATAGGGAAATGCCATACACACATGTAACTACACTTGTATATCAGAATTGTGAACAACGATTTATTTATAAACAAAACAGATTGTTTCAGGGTTCAACAAAAGATACAAAAGCATAAGATTCAAATTATTCAAAGCAGCAGCATCTTCTAATCAGCTAAATGCTCATCCGTTGGTCAGATTTGCATTAGCAAGCTTTGGGCAATCCCTTCGGAAATGGCCCATCTCGCCACAGTTGTAGCAAGACCCCGGTGAGAAACGAGCTTGAGTAGGATTGTCGCCAGCTTGATTTGGTACAGCTGCAGTTGGGCAAACCCTTGTTGTATGACCTATAAGTCCACAAATTTGGCATTTGCGAAACTTCACACTAGCATGATGATGAAGGCTACATTGGTTGCACAAGGGTGCAGTTCCGTTGTATAGCTTCTTGGTTGGTGGTGCTGCCACTTGGCTAGGTCTTGCATGTTTTGGTGCAACCGCTATGAGATTCTTTGAAGCTTTACGTTTCTTTGGTTTTGGTGAAGGCTTGGCTTCTGTCTCCTTTGGTGACTCTTGCGTGGCTTCATCCTGGAGACGATACATGGCAGTAACTAATTCAACAGTCTTCAGGACTACTTTGCCTATTCGCTGGGCAAATTTGGCAGTCTGCTCGGATAACTGAGTGTCGTTGTGATGAAGAGACATTCTAGAAGAAATGAAAGACATAGGAAGAAACAAGTGAAATGCTATCGAATAATCAAAACAGAATGATAACGCATAAAAATTGCGATCATTTGTTTGTTACCTAAGGCAAACAAATGAGACGGTGACTAATCAAAGTAATCGGGTCATTTTAATGTATCACGAAGACATGCTTTAGCCTATAAGTGGACACTCACCCCAAGAGTTCCCAGGTAAGAGTGACTGGTCCGATTATGTGGATTTGTACGAACACTCTAGTCTTAGACATAAAACTCAGAGTACAGGCATCCACCCTTCCAGATTGCATGTGTTCACATTATAAGACCCAACTTTGATGAGATTTTGAAAACTTAGAGGGTTCAAAACCTAGTAATCAATCATCCTAGAACAGATGATTGGTTTTCGAAGCGGATTTAAAATTTGTGTTCTCGTTGTGGTTGTCACCTAAGGATAAATGACGGTATTGTTTTAAGATCTAAACACAAGGATCTTGTGTTAGGGTCCTAGGAAGGTTACAGACTAGGTCAAAACATTACTAATAACCTAATTCCGAATAACCATGAGCTCTTATACCAACTCTTCTGTCACACCCCGACCACGTAAAACAACAAATCATGGCGGAATCGTCGGGGAGTGTTGTAACAGAATCATTGTTTCATAACACATGGACAATTTAAGTTTTGTTTTATTGAATTGATAGAGGTTACAATGTCTTAAAACAAAGAATCATAACATGATTAACTAGTCTTGCATCTTTTATTATCATTAAGGCCCAAGTCCGCCTAAGTGTATCTGGATCAATCCTATGCATCATTTCCTGAAAACACATGTGAAAATAGGTACGTCAGCATAAAAATGCCTGTGAGATACATAGGTTTTATTGATTTAGGATTCATGACTTGTAAGTTTAAAGAAAGTGTTTATGAAAAGTTAGTCATGAACCTTATAAAATGTTTTCTTTTATAAATCATACAAATAGTGATAAGAAATCAGATGATATAAAAGAATAATGCATGGTTAAATAAATAACCAAGTTAAAATGAGGTTGTATAAAATATGTTGTTTGTAAAATAATGTTTCATGAAGATGTGATACAAATGTAAAATGTATTATGTCTAACTTGAAATGGTTTAAGTAACGCTACGATATGTAATACTATAAAAGCACTTATATATAGGAAGTACCAGCGGTGTATCCACCATGCTTTTATCATATTACACACGTCTCGTTACTAAAATCACTTACCAAAACAAACCACCATTGTAAAAATGTTCATGTATAATCAAATGTCAAAATGTTTGTGTGAAAACCATGTCTATTGTCAAATGTAAATCATGAAATGTGTAAACAAATGTCATGTATGATAAGTAAAAAAGGGACTACTTAATCATATGTAAAAATGTACAAAACAAAGTATTTAAATAAATCAAAAGTTATGCTTTGTAAAATAATGCATGCTTTACTGATACAAACATCTATGCGGTATTGTTTTAATGCATACACTCAAGCCTTGCGACTGTGGCGAAAAACCCTTAATCGAAATTAAAGGTTTATCTAAAAGAAATGTATATTGAATTCGGGCATTCCTTCCATCCAAACAAACCTAGGATTTCAGGAACGGGAGTTGTCAATTCCTATGGTACCATTACCTACTAACGAGCGGCGTGATCAATGTTAATGAATGTATTTTTGTCCCATTTAAACAAACCAAATGTCATACCAAAATGTAAGCATGTTTTATGAAAATAATGTACTAAGTATGCAACAAATGAACATACATAGCATGAAATGTAATGTAAAACAATGTACTAAGTATGCACTAAATGGACATACATAGCATGAAATGTAATGTAAAACAATGTACTAAGTATGCACTAAATGGACATACATAGCATGAAATGTAATGTAAAACAATGTGCTAAGTAGGCAGTAAATGGACATACATAGCAAAAACATAATGAAATCATGTACTATACGTGTACTAATGAACATAGCAAGTATGATATAAAAGCATGGAAAGCACGAAAGTAACAAGTAGGCACATGTGTTTCACCCCAAAATGTTTGAAAATAGTAAAAGAGGGGTCTATGTACTAACTTGAGGGTGCTTAGAAGTCTTGAATAACAACCAAGCAAAGCTAAAGGGATCACGAAAATCAAACGGCACCTAATATAGATAACTACGTTAATAACCGGACCTAAATCGGAAGATCGGATAGAATGAGGTTTCGTAAACCAAATGAGTATTGGAACTCGTATGATATGGTTTAACAAAGCCTACATACTAAAACGAAACCTAACCTAAGTGCTTATGACCCATTACGACCCGTTTAGGTAGCTTAAGCTACTTTAACGCGTCGTTCGCGTAAAACGCGTTCGGACCGCCTAACTAGTCCTATGACAAGTATTATATGCCTTAACATGTCTAATAATGTTACCTAATTAGTTTAGATGTCAAAAATTAGGTTACATATGCTTAAAATGAATTTATGCGTAAAAAGGGCATTTTGGTCATTTTCCTAAGGCATATAAACTACCTATCATACAACTAACTAAACGAAGTGACCATAAGGTATAACCTCGGAAGGTTATTCCCTATACAACTATGGTCACCTAATGTGTTTGGTCGGATCCTAATCATCGACCAAACGGGTCGGGTTCGAAAGTCTAAGCGGTTGTTTAGACCGCTTATCTTACGACCCTATATAAGCACTAAACCTAAAGTGACGAGTTAAACATGTTAAAACATGTTTAACGAAGTTTGAAAACTAGTTTGGTATCAAAACAAAGGGTCTTGATACCTAAAAGTAGTTTGGTTGCAAAATACGCAAGAATACGCATTTTGACCAAAACTACGACTCGTCACTATGCCTAGATAACGTGGTAATCAGTAGGTATAGTCACAAAGGACTATAACCATCGTGATTACGCTCACGTTACGAAGTTTAAACGAATTTCGTGTTGACCATTGACTGGTCAAAGCTGAAAGTCAAACACTATTTGACTTTTCGTGCTAAAAATGCGAAAAAGAACGAAAGAATACTTACAAGAGGTCCAAGAAATGGAGGTTTTGATCTTAAATTCTCAGGTATGAAGTGCAAGGACTCCAACTTAGAGAATTTGGGTAGATCAAGTGTGAGTTTCGGTGGAAAATCTTGGGGGTATTTATAGATTTTGGGTGACCATTAAGATCGTTTATCGAAAAACATGCTTCGATCTAAGCCGTACACATGCACCCCCTGATTTCTAAAACCATGGGCACCCCCAAAAGAGCCCATAGATTGCCCAAAACCATTTGCAAGTGTGTGGAATAGCTGGAACAAGCTGTAAAATGATTTTTGCAGAACTGGGCATTTTACACGCCCCGCGTAAAAGCCAACACATGCTTACACGGCCCGCCTGGGCTGCAGTTCAGCAAACAAAGTTTCAAAAGTTGCTGTTTTGGTCCCTGCACATGTTTAAGGCCATTTCCGACACATATAAGGCCCGCTAAACCATTTTAAAGGATCTAAAATGATGCCTAAGCATAGGGGACATGAAACATGCTCAAAAATATCTTGGATGTCGGTTCGTTTGGCCGTACGGTTAAGTTGTTCGGTTAATTACTACGAAACACGAACGGACGCGAAAAACGATCCAAATTACGCGACGAATGGAATTTTATCATGCCAATCACTAAAATAAAATATTTTAATGATTACATAAATTTTGGATGTCCGGATGTATTCAGAACGTAAGTTATGCGCGAAAAATGCAAACTTATGCACTTTTTGACACTTTTAGTCCCTGAATGACCAAAAAGTTTATTTTAGCACACCGAACCCCTCAAAGCCTATTTATAAGCTATGTAACGGATATTTAGGGTGTGTTTAACTTATGGTAAAGTTCCGGAATGTCCGTTACAGTACGAATCGGTATACTTTCGGAGTTTGTCAGATTTAGTCCCTATAAGCGAATAAACTTGATTTCGACACACCAAACCTTCCAAATCTTATTTCTAAGTTATGTAAAGGTTATTTAAGGTATGTTAAGACTATGTCATTATTCTGGAGTGTTTTTTTGCATTAAACTGCTTACGTTTACGCATCAGTTCGCGTATAACTCCCCAGAAAGCGATTTAGAGCTCGAAATCGAACAAAATTTGATATGTGCAAATGACTCACATATTTATACAAATCCCAAGTATGATATACAATATTTCATTGGTTTGGTATTTGTTTGATGGCCGTGGAGGCACAGGTGTCACAGGCTGGAGTGGTCATGGGTCGTTCTGATTGAATACACGTGATGGGTTTTTTGATTTCGTACAATTGTTTTGCAACATTTAAACTATGATTTACTCGTTGCTTCCGCTGAACTTGTTGGATTTTATTTAAACTTATTGTTGGTACATTTCATTAATAATTGGCAATTTCATTGGAAAATTTGTTATGAGTTCAACATGATTAGTGGCTCGTTATTGGTACGTCACATGCCTAACGGGGTTTCCGTGGGTGGTATCTTGGGGGTGTGACAGTACTGGCTGAGATAATTTGTGATAATGGCTCCCAGTTCATCAGTAAAAGAACTACTGATTTTTGCAAAAGTTGGGGAATCAAGATGATCACATCAACTCTAGTACATCCTCAAGTAAATGGACAAGCAGAATCCTCGAACAAGATAATTATCAATAACCTGAAAAAGAAGTTAGGTGCCAAAAAAGGAAGATGGCCAGAAGAACTACCATTTGTTCCATGGGCTGATAGAACAACTGTGAAGAATGCTACTAGGAAAACCCCATTTTCTTTGGTATTTAGAGCGGAGGCTGTGATCCCGACAGAGATGGTGGTACCTATAGCTAGATCAAGCCTACGGGATACTGAATCAAATCCTGAAGACTTATGTCAAGAATTGAATACTGTTGATGAAATGAGAGATGCGGCAAAACTGAGAATGGTAGCATACCAACAGAGGATATCCGAGTAATACAACAAGAATTTAAGAACTAGGAGATTTCAAGTCGGAGATTGGGTGTTAAGGAAAGCTTTTCAAAATACAACCAACTCAGCCGATGGAAAGTTAGCCCCAAAATGGGAAGGACCTTATGAAATTAAATCGGAATCCGGAAAGGGAGCATACTGACTTAAGACCATGGATGGAGGTATGTTTCCAAGATCCTGGAATGCTATACACCTTAAAGTTTATTTCAAGTGAGTTTAGAATTTAATTTCTAACTCAGGGTGGTGTGGATTCTACTACTTTTTAATATGTTTATTTAATTTAATATTCTTTGAATCCCAATACTGACTTAAGCATCGGAGGGGTGTTAGCCAAGTTAACACCCACCTTAGTTTAAAGGTGTTTTGTAGGAAACGCTTTAGGATGTTACTCCAGGATACATACTCAGGATGAATCGCCAGATTAGAGGATTGACCCCCTCTCTCATGTTTAAGGGATTCTTATCCCTTCAAAGGTTTAAAGGTATTCACCTTTCTCTCAATTTGGGTTTATACACCCCGCCTGGAGTGCAAGTTATCCAGGAATAGTTCAATATAGCGGGACCAGTTCATGTAACAGTGGCTGACAATTTCGTTATTATTGGTTATTTCCTGGATCCTTAAGGTATATGAGGATTGATCACCCTCTCTCATGAAAGGGTATTTTCATACTCTCTAAGTTTTAAAGTTTTTCACTTTTCTAAGTCTTGGAGTTTATACACTCCCGCCTGTAGCGCATGAAAACAAGGGTTTGTCCCCAAGATATTAAGAGTTTATCCCCAGGATATTAAGGAACTATCTCTAGGATACTTAGGGTTTATCCCCAGTAAAACTAAAGTTATTTACAAATTCTAAAGATGTGACATCAACCATGATTGTGTGGAAAGTTGCAAAGTTTAGACACTAAGTATTCAAATGTGTCATTTCCTGCACAGACAGGGGACATCTATGTTGGGCACATTGCAAATGGTTCGAAGAATGAAATTGGGATCTATTTCCTAGGTGTTTCTGACAGGGGACATCCATGATGGAACATTGCAAATGGTTTGAAGGATGAAGTTGGAATCTATTTCCTAAGTGTTTCTTGTAAGGTTTTTTATTCTCCAAATTTAAAAAAGCCTTATCTAAATAACTTAAGTTTTTGAAGTCATGTTTGATAAAGTTCTAATGGAACATTTCTGGCAAAGGTACTAAGCATAATATCAATATCCTAACCAGGATATTTGGTCAGAATATTCAGAGTATAGTTTTCAAAATA
Organism: Helianthus tuberosus; assembly: GCA_030545235.1. Lineage (NCBI taxonomy): Eukaryota > Viridiplantae > Streptophyta > Magnoliopsida > Asterales > Asteraceae > Helianthus > Helianthus tuberosus. The sequence goes on from CM060406.1 coordinate 58,618,871, forward strand.
AAAACAAAACGATTTATGAAAGTTTTGAATAAAATACACAAAGTATAATTTTCAAGAAATAATAATATGGCAATAACGGATAAGGCTAAAAGGTTAGTCTATTATTAACATACCAAAAGATTGCATTCTTGGCTTTATCTCAAAACGTGACCCATCCACAGAGAAAGCCATTAGGTTTCAAAAGCATATTAACATGGATGACCAAGTGCTTCATCCTGAAACTCAGGATCCCTCCACCTTTGGCCATCATATTGTCTTAAGTGCAGGAAATTAAAATTATTCAAAACAGAAAAGTAAATTGTTCAAGAGACATTCAACCAACAGATTTAAAAAAGTGGGCTCCGGCCTAGGCATGAACATCCATCATTGCCCACTTAGCTTCCTTCAAGCAGCAGCACCTCCATCAACCATAGCTTCACCACCAGCATCCGGTCCAAGATCAGTCCCAGCATCCTTGCCAGCATCATCGCCAGCATCAACCGCCATCTCAGCCGCTTTAGAAGACTCCCCGACCACTGGCTTAGCAGGATATTCCATAGGAGCGCCACAAAGATCCTTCAATTTCTCTTCCTAGGCTTCGATAGTCCAGGTTGGGCATTTAAAGCCCGCAACCTTGGCTTCATGGGCCATCTTCAACCTGGCCTGGAGGTGGAAAATCACAACGGAGCCCTTAAGGCGTTCCCTGTAAGAGACCATATCCTGCTCGTGCTGGGCTTGGATAGCGTCGAGCTTTGCCTGAGCCTCCTGGTAGCCTTCTTCATGGCAGCTTGATGCTCCTGGGTCATCGCCTTGAACTTTTCTTCGTAATGCTGTGACTTGGCGGGAGAGATCATCCCTTGGTCGGCAATGGTGACTTCAGCCTTCTTCAACTTGGCCTCCAGCATCTTGTTAACCCCGCAAGCTTCCTCGTATAAATGCATCAGGCGCTCAAGGCCCTACGATCAAAAACATACGTATCAGTATGTATAAGCTAATTAGGATATCAGTTCAGCATATATGTGCAGGATACAGGATAAGGATTTTTACCTGGTTGAGAAAGGAAGTCATGAATCCACTGGATTCAACGAATCCAAGATTCTCATAAGGAAAGGCCTCGGGGGTAGCAGGAGAGTTTGTTTCCTTCCTTTTGTGGGCACTGGAGGCGCAAGTCTTGGTGGCCGGAGAAGGCTTAGAGATAGTAGCAGCTTTGGAACTGGTGGGCTTGGACGAAGTGGCAGGTTTAGGGCTTGGTTCCTTCTTCACAGCAACAGGACCGGAATAGCTGTCCAATTCTTCGAGACCGAAGACTTCAGGGATCTTGGCTGGTGCTACACAAAGGGAAAAAGTTCTAAACTTTTGAATATCTTAATATCATGATTAATCTAAATGTGTACATGAATATATAGCATAAATGTCCTTACCAGACATTTCGGAGCTAGATTTTTGGCTTGAACTTACGAAAGACAGGGAAAAGGTTCTCTCACTCTCTGGGAGTTGGTAGATAGTTTTGATTCGTTGGTCTGATTCCGCACTCGGAGGGGCTAGTTCTTTAAAATTTGCTGCACAAAAAATGAAAATATTAATTCGGGATTTAACAACAGGATATATTTGGGGATATGTCTAAAACCCTAGATCCTACCATGGTCAACCACTTCACCAGAAGGTCAATACCCTTCTCAATGGACTCTCTTTTTACAAAAAGAACTTTCGCTTCAACTCATCCTCATTTTTAGTTGCCTTGAGGATGAGGGGATATTTAGAAGTTGAGAAAAAGGAGGAATCGGCTAGAACCATGGGACCGTAGACGGTAAGCAATAGGAAGATCCTCGATACAAAGATCGGGAATGTGATGGGTCTTGATCTGGTCTAGTACCACCAAAACTAGCCAAACCATAGGCATAGTTTGGGCAAAGCTGAGACCAGTGAGACAAAAGAAACGCGTGATGAAATCTAAGAAAGGGTACTGAAGTCCTATGGAAAAGGGGTAAGCCAAGAAAAATATCCACTTATCAGAAGACACGTCTGATCGGATATTCCGGTCAAATGGTCGAATGATTGCTCCGGCGGGAAAGGCACCGGAGGCTTTCAGGGCGACGATGTCAGCATTGTTGAAAGAACAAACTTCTTTCTCAGGCTCCTTGAGGAGATGTTGTTCCTCGAAGGTCGGGATGGAATCGGCTGTGTGTGATCGTGTTCGGCTGGCCATGAGGAAATGGAAGGTAAAGGAGAGAAGAAGAGTGAAGTGATTACCTGAAAATTCTGAGAAGGATAGTTGGATTTCAAAGAAAAGAGAGAAGATATAGGAGCTTGCTAGATAGGCATGCAGTGAAATTCGCATGGGAAGTTGTAACCTGTCAAATCAATGTTCTCGTCCATTTAATTGCCTCGGTCGACGCGTAGAAAAAATATAACCGTTTGAATTTTTAGGGATTCTAACCATTATATTTTTGGGTACAATTGTTATGGGTGGTTTTCTGAGCCCATATCCTGAAATTATTTCTTGACTTGATTATTTCTGATTATGGTCAGGATACCGGATCAGGATATTGGTAACATCCTGATGCAGTATACTGGCAGTTACTAATTATTTACTTGCAAGTCATAGCTACAGGATCGTAACATTCATGTGGACTCTTTCTCCTGAAGACTCGCTCCATTTGGTTGAAAAATAAACATTGAAGCCGGAAGAATAGGTCACCAACGTTCAGAAAGGAATATTCCAGAGCATCCCTAGTTTATAGGAGAATTTGTTTGATATTTGTAACTATAAATAGGAAGGCCAGATCGTAGGAACACAACACTTCACTCTCTGCTCTCGAACTCTTACTTCTTTCTCTAGCAATCACACACTAACACTCACCACTTACAATCATTGTACCTCTTAGTAGCGATCTGAGCACTATCTTGCACTGTATCCTGAATATTCAAGTAATAAGAAGAACAAGGCAGCCGACGATTGTCAGCTCCCGAGGTTTTATGCCGGAGATCTAGATTAATCAAGGGCTTTCCTCGTATATCCTGTGTCCAACTTTACATTTTCTGCTCATTGTTTGATTATTGATATAGTTTCATATCAGAGCATTATCCTGCACTGTATCCTGAATATTCAAAATCCTATTTTTATTCAACTAGAATTACCATCCGCCGCAATACGACGGGGATTCGTTAGTTATATATCATAATAGATAGATGAAAAGCAAATGTTTCTTACATAGTCGTGAACCTGTGTCTAAAACATGGAAATAAATAACTTTGTTGATCTCTGATCAGCGCGTTGTGACAGATCTATCAAAAGGGAAAAAATTGACGCATTGCAACAGGCCTGTCAAACAGAAAAAAACAGATGAAAAAACGTTGAACCTCACACGCACGTTGCGGCGTGTTAAGTCGGAAAATTTAGAACGAAACATTACATGGAAAACTTGCGAAACATGAAAAGTATAAGGGACCTATATTAAATGTAAACAAGTGTTAGTGCATCTGTCTGTCGACTTCATCTTATATCGAGTATTGTAATAGATTAGAAAGATCAGGGCACGTTACTCGAGTAAACTGGATAGATATAGGTTGAGAACCATTTCGCACGAAATGATGAAACTATTTCTTACGAAATGCTATTTCGTGTGAAGCTTGTTCCGCACGAAATGACTCCGCCTATAAATACTTGTCCTGATCATTTCGTTTGTAACGATCTGATTCCGGTGCCGAAGTGCTGCCGAAGTGTCTCCAGCCTATAAAACATTGTGTTTTCAATATAAGAGACAGTTTAAAGGGATTCTTGTGCATATCAGCTGAAACAACTTCAATACGATTGAATTCTGCCTCTTGTATTGAATAGAACTCTTCTGAATGACTCGTTTTGGTCGTGCAAACGATCCTACAAGTGGTATCAGAGCTCAGGAGGAAGAGTTCTTACCATTTCAGCTGCAATTTCTGATTTCTACACCTTCTTTTCAAAATTTAACAAGTTTTCACGGATAAAATGGCTTGATTTTCTCACATTATAAGCGTAATACTGTTTTAACTAAGCCTTGAAAGAATTGAACCTAAAAACAGACTAAAACCTGATTAATTTGACAAAATCATGGCCGATAGGATGATGTCAGCAGCATTTCGCACGAAATGAACTTTTCATTTCGCACGGAATAAGTGTTTTCTGGTCCATTTCGCACGGAATAACCTCAGACAAATTCATTTCGCATGAAATCAGTTCATTTCGCACCAAGTTGGCATTTCGCTTGATCATTTCGCACGAAATCATCATTTCGTTTGAAATATTGCTATTTCGTTTGAAGGGCCATTTCGCATCAAAGTTCATTCCGTTTAAAAGTGCATTTCGCTTGAAAGTTTCATTTCGTGTGAAACTTCATTTCGTTTGAAAGTTTGAGTTTGTGAAATTTTGATACCGAATCATGGAAGAAGAGTTTTACAACGCATTTGCTACTCCGATTACTATTGCACAGAACACAATGTTAGAAAATGAAACGGGCACCATGCAAAAACCGCCAAAGCTCATGAATATTGAGGAGTATAAAGGATGGGAGGAGCGATGAAAAGATGATGACTAGTCTATTGCATCAAGCTGTTAAAGAAGATATCTTGGTATTATTGCAACACAATGGAAGTGCATATTTAATTTGGAAAGCATTAAAATCAAAATTTGTTGGAAGTAAAGAGATGATCAAGAACAAAAAATCACTTTTGAAAAAGGAATTTGATCTATTTCGTGGTTTAAGAACTGAAAACACCAAGCAGATCATAGAAAGATATTGCAATCTGATAGTTAACATAAAGAGGTTGAGCATCACAAAAGATAATGAAGAATTGATTGAAAAATTGGCTGATGCGTTGCCACATGAGGTTTGGGGCACATATCTTATGATGTTGAGAAATAAGAAAGATTTTTTAAATTTGACACTGGGAAAGTTTATTGAAAAACTTGAAGCTCAAGAGATGGAACAACGGAAGGTCTCAAGAATGAAAGATTTTGATGGTGAACAAGATATTGGTTTATATTACAAAGGAGGTATCAGTGATAAAAGCAACATGTCACCAAAGATTGAAACTGCATTCAACACTAAAAGTTCTTCTGGAGGGTCATCTAAAGGATCAAACAGCAAAACGGGATTTTCTTCATATCCATCATTTGATCCAAATTTTTCAGCAAACAAGAGTGGCAAAGTTCTACAATGCAACATCGCACTAAATCTTGAGAATGATTAAAATTATTCTGAAGAAGTAGCCAAAAGTCATATGTCCTTGTTGGTGACTGACTGTGTTAGAATCTTATGGGAGTTTAGTTGCAGGAAGGATCGGAAATCCAATGTTGACAAACGAGGATTACGATCAGATTGATGCTGAGGAAATGGATTTAATGGATATAAAGTGGTGTTTGGCGAGTGTGTTGAGAAGAGCTGAGAAATTCAAACAGATCACAGGAAGAGATGACTTCCGTGATGCAAATGTTTCTACTTTAGGTTTTGATAAATCTAAAGTTACTTGTTTTCGTTGCAAGGAAAAAGGGCATTTCAAGCGAGAATGCACAAATTGCGAAGCAAGTGGAGCTCAAAATCCGTTCAACAACAATGATTATTATCGGAAAGCAATTTATCATCAAGTTGCTCAATAGCCACATCAACAACAATCGTCACAAACTGCACATGCTAGGAAGGAAATTGAAGAATCAAAGAAAGCTTATTGTTTCAATGAAAGATAATCAAAAGGATTCAGCTGGGGCAAATACATTTCAACTGATAGTAAAGCATGTTTGATAGATCAAGATGATGAAAGGCTACCAAAAGGTTTTAGTTGGGATGACTTTGATCCTAACATAACTTCAGATCATAAAGCTTTTGTTGCTCGAGTTGTTGAAGATAGTGATAATGATGATTATTATGCAAACAGAATGAAAGAGCACTTAAGAATGCTAGAAGAGAGTGATGACAGTGATGATGGAAAAGTTCGAGTGAAAAAGAAGAAAGTTAAAAAACAGGTTAGTAGTGATGATGAAGAAGTTCGTGTGATAAAGAAAAAGGTAAAAGAAATTCCAGCTTTCACAGTTGAAGCAGAAGCTGATGCATGAAAGATTGCTGTGAAATGTGAAACCTGTGAAACAGTGAAAAAGCAAAATAGTACTTTGATTCATAACATTGAGAAGTGTGTTGTGCTGGAACAGAAACTGGAAACTCAGAGGATTGAAACAGAAAGGGTAAACGGGTTGTTAAAAAGTTACTCATGTACTTCTTATGTTATTGACAGGATTTATCCAACCGTTGAAGGCATGAAGGCATTTGAAGAAGAGGATACTGAAGAAAAGAATTATGGTAAGAAATATAGTGCCAGTTATACAAAGTGTCCGCCTCCGCTTGAAAATGGATATTCTCCACGAAATCCTAATTCAAAGAGAGTAAAAAAGGCAACCAATTTACAGTGGGAATCTGAGTCTTCAGATAACTTGCCAGACAATATTGATGTCACTTTCACTTCATCTGATACTGATTATGAGTCAGAGTTAATAAAGAAAGTGGTCGATCAGGTGTTTGATAAAGATGAAACCGAGGAGTCAAAGTTGGAGTCAAATTCAGAGTCAAAGTCTGAAACGTCAAGTCAAACAGTCAAAAAGGGCAAACGGGTTTACAATAAAGAGTTTCTGTTATCAAAATCTAATTTGAATGATGAAACATTCAAAGTAGCATATTAGCATATACTTTGAATGATTCTGACAAATTATATTCTGATGAAGAATTTCCAATAAGAAGTGTTAAAACAGAAATGATTAAAAAGGTTTTCAAACTAACAAAAATTAATATTTCTGAAATAAAAGATGAAAATCTTTCTGAAAAACCTAAATATTACAGCTCAAGAGTTCAACAACGTTTAAACAAGAAAAAGGGTTACAGTTCTGGTTCAGGTTATCGAAAGAAACCACACCATAACGGTAATTTCAAAAGGAAAGGTCTTGGTTTTATTCCTCCGAAAAATCATAAAAATGAGAAAACTTATAAACCAAAAACTGTTTTTGTTGTAGGAACATCATCTGAAGAAGAAAAAGAGCAATTGTTCAGAAATCAGACAAACAAAGAATTCCTTGCTAAGAAGCAAGAAGAAATGAAGAAGGAAGTTGCTCAGAAAAAGGAAACGAGAACCTGTTTTCAATGCAAAATAGTTGGTCATATTGCCAGGAATTGTCTAAAAGCAATCCAAACAAAACAGGGAGTTTCTCTTAAACTGAAAGAAAAGATGGTTGAGAATGAACCAACAACCAAACAATTTAAAGTTTTCAAAAATTCAAAGTTTGAGGTTGGTGAATGTTCAAAGAGTTTTTACAGAAGAAAGGTGAATCTTGACAACCACAAGTGGGTTGTTAAGAAATCTGATGATAGTTCTAGCAATGATTTTGATTCATCAAAATCAGAGGAGCTATTTTCTGGTGATGAATCTGACTCATTAAAGTCAGAGGAGCCACAAGTTGTGATAAAAGAAGAGAAATCAGTGCCGCCAATGGATGATGCAAATTTCCCACCATTGCGGGCTGAAAATTTTAAATAAAAAGTTGGAAAAGTTGAGATTTCAAATCAATTTTTTTCTGAAAAGAAAGTTTTTGATGTTGAAAAAGCCTTTAGCCCCAAAGTTCAAAATATTTTTGGAAAAATGGTTGACGGGAAGGTCAAAGGGGTAAAGGAATTTTATGAGAAGAAAACAAAGAAACCAGGTGAAGATGGGTCATCCCAGGTTGGTAACTGGGATAGAACTTACTATGATTAAACTCTGGACTTGCCGGAGCTCCCAAGTTCGTAATTGTGGAGCAAGAATCGGTATCTTTCTTGAAAATGTTTGTTTGAAAAACCTACAAGTGGTTATTGGTTATTCCTACAAGTGGTTAGTCAAGGTCATTAATTTGAACTTGATTTAACCTTCATACAAGTGGTGTTTTGATAAAACAAAGTGATGAGTTTAACCCCTAACCTACAAGTGGTTTGAAAAATCAACAAAACTAATTTTCAGGAAAAACCATTTGATTAAAACAAACTTAAGTGTTTTGAAATCTAAATGGGAAAATAGTTTGTTGTCAGGGGGAGTTCTGATTGTTTAAGCCAAGTGGATGGCGAATTGAAGCAATTCTCATTTTGTTGTCACTTTATTTGTATAGTTTACTGCTTTCAAATTTTCCCAGAAAATCAAAATTCAAATATATTTTGATTTTAGGGGGGTAAAAATTTTGAAATTTCAAAATTTGAAAAATGCAAAAACATGATAAAATGTGTAAAATCCAAAAACATCGAAAAATCAAAAATGAGTTTTTGTTGTCAAAAGAGGAAATGATAGTACATCCGTAGAGAGTTACAGTATCCTAAAGAAATGTAATGATTAAATAGCGTTAAACGGTCTCACTGATGATATGCCGATAGGTTTTTGCACATTTAGTATGACTTTTTCGGGATATAAACATAAATTTCATACTTGCTTGTTTCGTGGGGAACATCTTTTGGATATATGGGTAACCCCCGAAATCTTGTTTGAAAGGTCCCTCTTTCTAAGATACTAGGTCTTTATGCTTAGTGATATCTAGGGTATTATCCCGGGACTTCTGATAATGCGGAAGCAATGGCCTAGTCCCCGTATAATACTTTCCGCATGCTTGAAATAAAAGCACACCCTTAGCATAAAAAATGATAAAAAATTGAAAAGATTAAATCATGTGCTGTTGTAAAGAAGATCCCCAATGGGGACACACCAAAAGTCGAGCCTTCATCTCAACAAAAATATGAGCTCTCAAGGTTTCGCAATTCACCCCTTACAGATATCATCTAGGTATACTCACCTGTAAGACTGAATATTGGGATCTGGATACGGGAGTATATTCAAGTGGTGGGACACATGAATAAGTTTAAGTTCTTAATACACCTAATTCGTATCCTGAATCAGTTTGAAATTTGTGTGAGAATTTTAGTGGATCAGTATATCGGCAATCTAAGTGAATTGTTTAATTCTTATTGTGTAACTAAGCTCAACGGTACTTGTGACTTGTCATAAACTGATATGATCCTCTTACACAAACTCACAAAAATATTGTCTGTATATATTTCTTTACTGATTTTCATTAATTCAAAAATCCAAAAAGATTGTGTTTTAGATTTGAAATTTTTTGAAAAATGCCAAAAGATTTTATTTCATCTTATTTTCGACAACTGATGTTGAAAAGCTGATTTTCAAAATTCCAAGTGCTAAACATGACGAATAAAAGGTTTGGGGAGTATTTGAAATGAGAAAAGATTTCAAAATGAAAATATCAAATTTGAATGTTATTTTACAAAATTGGACATCAGAAATTATTAATGTTAAATCATTTTGAATGATATTTTTAAGTGATGGTTTAAAAATTAATTCTACATTTGGTAAACAGAGATTAAATTTGTCAAATTTTTAAATTTGTGAAATTTATTTCTGGGTAGAGAATGTGCAGGTTAGCTAGGTTCCGATACCTGAGCTGAATGAGAGCCAGGTCACAATCTTGGAACAAGAACTATTTCAGACTATGGTCCCAGCTTATCGAAAGGGGGAGTCTGAAGACATCAAGAGGGAGTCTGCTAATGCTGAAGAACTTAAGGAATCAAGAGAATTAGAGAGACGATAGAGTCAGATTGAGATTCTGGAAGAGAAAGAGATTGAGGATGCTTACAATGGAGAATACTTTGGAAGAGAGCACGTAGACTGGTAAAGATTGAAGACTCGACATGCTGAAGACTAGTACTGAAGACTCGTCGACATCCAAGGGGGAGTCTGTTGGTGCATATGTCTGTCGACTTCATCTTATATCGAGTATTGTAATAGATTAAAAAGATCAGGGCACGTTACTCGAGTAAACTGGATAGATATAGGTTGAGAACCATTTCGCACGAAATGATGAAACTATTTCGTACGAAATGCTATTTCGTGTGAAGCTTGTTCCGCACGAAATGACTCCGCCTATAAATACTTGTCCTAATCATTTCGTTTGTAACGAACTGATTCCGGTGCCGAAGTGCTGCCGAAGTGTCTCCAGCCTGTAAAACATTGTGATTTCAATATAAGAGACAGTTTAAAGTGATTCTTGTGCATATCAGCTGAAACAACTTCGATACGATTGAATTCCGCCTCTCGTATTGAATAGAACTCTTCTGAACGACTTGTTTTGGTCGTGCAAACGATCCTACAAAAAGTGTTGGGGTTAAATTGCAAAAGATGAAAAACTTTGAGTTAAAAGAAAAAAAAATCAAAAGGGTTAAATTGCAAAAGATGTAAACTTTTGAATTAGAAGTGAAAAATCAAATTATTCAAAGAGGATAAATTAGCAAAGATTGAAACTTTAAAGTTATAAAGGAAAAATCCAGTTTTTCAAAAAAAAAAACCTCCAAAAGCCAAAGGTACAACAATTATAAACACAAATATGTTATTTATTTATAGTATTTTAATTTAATATGCTGTTGTAATTGAGGTTTTAAAAGCTGGACATTGGGGTTTTAAAAGCTTGTTTAGTGGACAACATAAACATTATGTTATGTTGGTTATGATTATTGTAATTGAGGTATTAAAAGCTTGTTTAGTGGAAAACATAAACATTACGTTATGTTGGTTTTCATTATTATAAGAGTGAATTTCAAGGATTGTCCTTTATCTTTATACCAATTTTCAGACGCTGTCTTTTATGTTTAAAATTGACGAGTTTTGTATTTTATGTTTTCAAATCTTACACGTTTTGTCCTTTAGGCCTAACCCAGTTAGTTTTTTCAGTTAAATTTGGTTATATGCTTTGCACATGAGGGCATTTTTGTAAATTTATATTTGCAAGGACTAAATGTGTGGATAATATAAATAACTAACGTTTTTAAAAAATAAAAAATACTTTAAAAAAGATTTCAGTGTATTCGCCTACTAAGCCATTTGTTATGTGTGTATTTATATACAAAGAGTTACACAACCACATTTTTCTTATGATTTCTCACATTTCTCTCTCTCCACACCACCACCATTATCCACCCAACACCACCACCACCACCACCACCACCATCCACCATACACCACCACCATATCGAGTACAACCACCACCCACTGCTCTTCACCTGCGAAATAAACCCCACCCACCGCAGCACTCCAACCACCACCCAGTCGATAGTGGTGAGATGGCGATTGGGGGTTTTCAGACCAAATCATCACAGCGGCTACATGTAACAAGGGTGAATCGTTCAAAGTTTAGACGATTGTAGACTCAAAACGGGGTAACAGTTAGGGTTTCATGGGCCACTATCACAAAGTAAAGTATACTGAATGGAAAGACGAAGCTTACCGAAAGCCTCTATGTTAAAGATGTGTTGTTGGCTCATGTGGATCCCACCTTAAGAACAGATGATTGAAAGACAAAATAGTCTGCAATCATTTGATCCTTCATAAACTGTGCTTGAACTCATTCTCTATTCAATGACAAAGTCATCAAACAACTACTACTTTCTAAGGTCTGCTACAAGCTAAAGTCTGATGATTCACAAGGTCTGTTAAAGTAAACCGCTGATGAAGATTAAGGTATGCTTGAATCAAATGTCTGATCACCCTTTGAAGAAGGTCTGCTAAGGCTTCAACAGAGGATAGAATCATCAGATGTTGTAATCAATGTTTTCCAATGTAACAGTGTTTGGCTATAGCAGATGTTAGAGGTTGTTATAGCTGTTAGATGTCATTGTCTAGGTGACGTCAGCATGGATTTCACAGTGGTTTGCATTATACTATAAATAGAACAGTGCATGTACTGTTCTATTTATCACTTCACACACTTAGCATTTTGTACGAACAAAATGAGTGATCTAAGGCTGGGGGGGGAGTTTGTATTCATGCATACCTGAATCATTGTAATATTCAATCATTCAGTAAAAAGTATTCACGATGAAAGCAAATCTCTCATTGTTTTTGTCTTAAAGTTTACCTTCATTCCGCTGCAATTATTTCATTATTAGTTATCTTCTTCCACTGTTCATCTTAAACATACACAAACAATTGAAACTCGGATCCTAACAATTGGTATCAGAGCTTAGGTCAATCAAATTTAATTTAACAATCAATTTAATATAAAAGATTAGCTCAATTCATTAATATCGTTTGTTCATAGGAAGTTGAAAAATAGAGTTAAAAGTTAATCACGTTTAAAGTTGTTTAATCAGAAAAATTTGTAAAACAATCAAAATGTCTCAAAACACACAAGATCCTCATAACACTGGCACCTTGTATAAGCCACCTATGCTTGTCAGATCTGAGTATAAAATCTGGCAACGTAGGATGGGTCATGTACTTGCACAGCAAAACACTGGATGCTGGAAGTCGTTTATCTTCGGACCACATGTTCCGATGGTGCCGAGTGCAGAAGTTCCCAAGGTCCAAGTACCTAAGAAACCTGAGAATTACTCTTAGCAGGATTTTCAGAAAATTGAGTTAGATGTTAAAGCATTTAGTATAGTTGCTAAACCACTACCCAATGATATCTATGCTGGCCTGTTACATTGTAACAGTGCAAAAGAGTTATGGGATGCACTGAAAGAGCAGTTCGGTGGTACAAAAGAGGTCATTGAGAACAACAGAGAAGTGTTGAACCAACAATATGAAACGTTTTGTCATGTCAAAGGAGAGTCATTAACCCAACAGTTTGAAAGGTTTAGTTGTCTGATTAGTGAATTAAAACTGGTAAACGTAGACTATGGTAGTTCAACCTTGAATAGTAGATTTCTTAGATCACTACCCGAAAAATGGGACACTATAGCCTTTTTACTAGAAATTCTGTGGGTTTTAAGGAGAGAGTTTTACTCAACTTCATGGTAGGCTCCTCACTTATGAGAGAGAGCTTAACCAGAAAAAGAAGTTGCAATAGTTAGGGAAAGTGGCTGATGACTACTCTTTTGGTAGTACAACACTTTTTGGTCAAGAAGAATCATCTGGTGGTAGTAAGGATCAGAATTATGACCATTTCATTGACATAACATCTGGTGGATCATTCAACTCTGATTCTTACTTACCCAATTATGCTTTTACAGCAAATGGGGAAAACCAGATCTCCGACAACTTGTCCTTTGAACTAAATGACCTTCAACATTTTGACCCCACAGATCTGGAAGAAATGGACATTTTACATCAACGAGCCTTGTTGAGTGTGAGAACAAGCAAGTTTTACAAGAGAACTGTGGTAGGAAGTTTCCAGGATTGCATGGGAACTTAAAAGTTGGGTTGGATAAATCAAAGATTAAGGGTTATAAGTGTAATAGGCTTGGTCACTTTGCTAGGGAATGTAGGAGTCAAACCAGTGGTCCTATAATTACTCACCCCAGTCCAAGACCTCAAAACACTGCTCATTATTCCCAATAGACCCATGCTCCTCAAATCCAAAACACTGCTCATTTCTCACACCCTGTAAACACTGTTCCTGTCCAGTATGTCCAAACCACTGTTCCTCAAATCCAGTATGTTCAAGCCCTAGCACCTCAGGTTTAAGTGCAACCTGCACCACAAGTTGCATAAACATCTGCTCTAGCAGAGGCCAGTCAACAGAGCTTCTTTACACAAGGCTTTGTTGTTTGGAGTAGCTTACCTGAGGATTTAACAAATGAAAATTTTGCTCTAGTTGCTAATTATGATAAGAAACCTAATGAATTTTGTTTTATGGCACTAGAAACAATACCAGAAGGGCTTGAATATGAGGAAGTGGAGTCCAAATCTGAGGTGGTAGAAGAAAATGCTGAAATAAATGTTACAAAAGAAAATGTTGGTGAACAAATGTTAGAATAAAAGGTTGCTGAACCTCTGACTGACCCATGGGATTCCAGTGTGTGTGATGGTGAATGTGATTGTGCCATGATGGCTGCTTCTAAGGTATCACCTCAAGTTTTAAAAGACTTGTGTTTAGATAAATGCATTATTGCTTTTGCTAATATCAAAGAGGTGAATGAAAACCTTAGAAAAAAGATCTTAAATGATGAAGTGCAATTTAAGAAAACTTTTAAAGAGTTAAAATCCAAATTGTTTGAAAAAGAAAATGAAATCAGCAGTCTAAAATATGAATCAAGCATAACCAAAGGTCAATTCCAAACTATGGTAGAAAAATACCAGAGTTGCAAAAAGGAGCTTGAGTCTACCCAAATCACTTGTGAAAAATGGGTAGAATCTTGTAAAGGTTATGAGTTGATGCTTGAGAAGCATATCAAAAGTAATGTGAAATTTGGCATTGAGTTTATGAAAATGACCAAGTTTCTAAAAACACTGCTGTAAATGAATCTTGCTTAGTTGAAGTAATTCCCACAAATTTGGATGGTCAAGAAATAAAAGTCACTAATCAAAATGGAAAGAAAATTGTTTTAGAAAAACCTGAAGGAGCCTCAACTTTTGAGGAAATTGAAAAATATCAATTTAAACCCACCTGGTCTAATGAGTGTGACATTCTTGAAAATTTTAAGCAAGTGGATTTTTCCACAATTGAAGGTGTCAAAGCACCAAAGGTCAAAATCATTCCCTTGAAAGTCATCCCAGTAGAGGTTATAAACTCTGTTGAAAAGGAAGTTGAAAAAGGGAAGAGAAAAAAGAAAGTCAAAAACTTGTTTTGTGATTTTTGTGAAAAGAAGAACCATGTCACCAAAGATTGTTTTCTTCTAAAAGCATATGACATTAACAAAACAAGTGTGATTGTGCCTGCACCTATTGCATAATTTGTGGGAAAAAGAATCATCAAACTCAGCAGTGTGTGTATCTCAAAACTTTTGAGGTTAAAAGAAAAGAGTATGCATCTAAAACACTGGAGAGTCCACAAAAACCAACTTCTAAAAACAAACAGGCCTTTGTCCCTATCCAAACAGCTGTTACAAAACAACTGAATGCAACCTCTGTTCCCAGAGAGGTTCAAGTGACAGATGCACCATGTGCAAACCAATTCCCAACAGGATATGGTCAACCATTGTACCAAAAGGTCTCTCATTGTTATGAAGCCTACAAAAGGCTATCTAAACCAAAAATGAATAGGCATCCTTATGGTTATCATCATTTGACAGGAGATGGTCCTCCGCAGTGGTTACAAAAATCTGTTCAAACCTCTGACCAAACCACTGTCCATTCTCCTGGACTGGAGGCTGACATGTCTGTGACCCCATCCAAAGCCATCCTGGCTTTGGAGACCCACCTAAACTAATTTATTACTTGATGTGCAGGGAGCTTCTGCATGCTTAGATAGTTTATGGTATGTAGATAGTGGAGGCTCCAAGCACATGACTGGATGTAGAGCCCTACTCAAAGATTTCAAAAAACATGGAGGAGTGATATATCCTTTGGTAACAATTCAAAAGGGAAGGTGTTGGGGTCAGGGACTGTTCAGGCTGGGAAACTCAAGTTTGAAAATGTCTTATTAACAATCTTAAATTTAACCTCCTTAGTGTGTCTCAAATGAGTGACAAGGGCTATGGGTTATTCTTCATTAAGGAAACTTGTAAGATTGTTGGGCCAGAAGAGGTTAAAAATATTGAGGAAATCATAGCCGGAAGCAAAACACAACTTGTTTTTCATAGGAGTGTCAATGTGTATGTGGTTGATATGTTGAAGGATAATCCATGTCTGATGCTTGTCTGTTCTCAGCTGTCTCTACCAAAGAGACAGAACTATGGCACAGGAGACTTGGGCACAAAAATCTTAAAACTATCACCACACTCTCAAAACAAGGCTTTGTAAGAGGCCTTCCACCAAAACTTTTTACTTGGGATGACCATTGTATTTCCTTTTTAAAAGGCAAACAACATAAAAGCTCATACAAGTCCATTGAAGAGTCCAAAACAACCAAGTGTTTACAATTATTTCACGTGGATTTGTTTGGCCCTGTAAAAATCATGAGTTTGACAAAGAAAAGATATTGTCTTGTTATTGTTGATGATTTTTCAAAGTTTACATAGACTTACTTTTTACTCTCAAAAGATGAGACTAAAGGTATTTTGCAAGACTTTGTGAAACAGGTTGAAAAGCAATTTGATCTGCTAGTAAAAGTCTTTAGGAGTGATAATGGAATAGAGTTTAGAAACAAGGAGTTAGATGATTTCTGCGTGTCAAAAGGGATTGTAAGGCAGTACAACATCCCAAGAACACCAGAACAAAATGGGGTGGTTGAAAGGAAAAACAGAACTTTGATAAAAGCTGCCCGAACAATGCTTATAGATTCAGGTTTACCCTTAACTTTTTGGGCAGAGGCTGTAAACACTGCTTGTTATATGCAGAACAGAGTTTTAATAAACCCCAGGCATCAAAAGACTGCCTATGAAACTCTGTTCAAGATCAAACCACTGATCTCATATTTCAAAATCTTTGGCTGCCTATGCTTCATTTTAAAATTAAAAGATTCAATTTCAAATTTTGCAGCCAAAGTAGATTGTGGTTATTTTCTGGGATACTTAACCACTGCCAAGGCCTACAAAGTGTTTAACACAAGGACTAGGTGTGTGGAAGAGACCTTGAATGTGAAGTTCAATGAACTTTCATCATTAAAAATCCCAGCAAATCCTGCTGAACTGTTTGACCTTGATAAGTTTACATTTGAAGATGTGTCTGTCAAGACTAACCCTACAGGTACACCACAATCTTTCCCTCAAGATCATGAAATTGACATTGTGATTCCACAATACAAAGTCACTTCCACCACCAGAGAAGCAGATGTTCAAAACAGCTACCAAAATTCTGCCACTGCTTCTTCAACAGTTGTTGATCAAACCTCTACCACTTCATCAAGTCCAACCTCTGTTGACAAAAGTCCATCATCTATAGATGAAACTTAACATTTTGCCACACCCATTCCTCCTATTCCTCCACCTCCATCTCCAACAGATGTTGGCTCTTCAAAATTGTCAATATATGTTAGCTCAGATGATTCACATATGCAGCCTTCACTTCTCAATGCCATTGTTCCATACAAGGGGGATCTAATCTTCCTTAAATCTCATCCACCAGACCAAGTTATTGGCAACATCAGTGAAGGGGTTCTCACAAGACATCAATCCTAAAACATCTGTCTTTTTGCTGGCTTTCTATCACTCATCCAACCGGTCAAGTAACAAAAGGCACTGAAAGACAACAGTTGGGTAGAAGCTATGCAAGAGGAGCTCCAAGAGTTTAAAAGACAACAAGTATGGGAACTTGTACCACTTCCAAAAGATGTATGTCCAATTGGCACAAAGTCGGTCTTCAAAAACAAAACTATGTTCACAAATAAGTGTTTGGTCGGATCCTAAGATTGACCAAACGGGTCGGATTTGAAAGTCAAAGCGGTGATCATGACCACTCGACTTACGACCCTAAATAAGCACTAAACTTGAAGTGACGAGTTAGACATGTCAAAACATGTCTAACTAATTTTCAAAATTGATTTGGTATCAAAACTTGGTGTTTTGATACCCGAAAATGGTTTCGTTGTAAAATGCACATAATGTGCATCTTTGACCGAAACTTTGACTTGTCACTTCGACAAGTAAATGTGGTAATCAGAAGGTGCAATCGCAAGGGATTATAACCTTCGTGATTACGATCACGTTGCAAAGTTCAATTGAACTTTGACTTGACCAATTTTGATCAGAACCGAAAGTCAAACAGAAAGTCAAACTGTTTGATTTTAGCTCAAAACAAGCTAAAATAATGAACCAGACTAAGGAAGAACACTTACTTGTGTTCTAGGAAGATAAGAAACTCAGTAGGAGGCCTCTAAAGAGAAGCAAAACTCCAATTTTGAGCAGGAGATGAAGAATAGATGAAATGAGCAATGAATTTGGCAAAAAGGCTTGCTATTTATAGTGTTTTAGGGGCCACAAGATCATCACACATGTCCCATGTGATGGCATGATCCTAGGGTGGTCCTAACATGTGTCACTTGCGGGTAGAAAGCTGGAATTTTCGAAATCTTGGGCTCCAAACAAAAGAAACTAGGGGATGTTCATATTTATGGTTGCTGGTAACCCCTTATGGATCGTAAGGGGGCACCATACTGTCCGAAAAGACCATGGCAGGGGCAGAAACTTTGCAAGTTTGGCAGATTTGGCCATTAGACTTGTTTTGTCGCCTTTTATCACTTTTAACCCAATTTTTAGGCTCTATAAGGGTGTTAAGGCATATGTAACTTGAATTATGCCCAAAAATGTCATGGATGTCGGTTCATTTGGTTGTACGGTTACGTTTTTCGCTTAATTACGGAAAACGCTATAACGAACACGAAAATGACTGAAATTTCGCAACTATTGATATTTTTGCATTCTTATCAATAAAATACAAGATTTTAATGATTACAAAAATTTTTTGAGATGTGTACATGGTTCGTATTCAAAAATACGAGAATTGGCAAACTTTCGCAGTTTGTCAAAAATAGTCCCTGAGCTCGAATAAACATGTTTTTGCCATACCAAACCCCTCAAAATTTATTTCTAAGCTATATAAATGGTATTTAGGGTATGTGTAGCTTATGTTCTTGTTCCAGAGTGTACGTCGCGTTAAACTGATTACGTTTACGTAACAGTTTACGATTTTACTTCTAAAACAGGTTTGAGAGTTTGAAATCGTACAAGAACTAAAAACGAGCAAATGTCACATGTAATTATACAATCCCGGAAGTAAAACCCAAGATTTCAGTGGATTCAAATTTTTTTGGAATTGTACAATAATGGAAAAGGCACAAATGTCATATTACGCTCCTAAAATTAAATGTTCTATATATGTTAAGGAAAAAAGAAATTGTGCAGTAAGGGGGGGGGGGGGTGGCTGGAGGTGGTTGTTGGTTGTGCAGTGGGGTTTCACAACGGTGTGGTGATGGCCAGAGGTGGTTGTTGGTGGTGACTGAGGAGAGGTAGAGAGAGAGCTAGAGAGAGATGGGGGCTGTTTCTTTATATATAAATATATATACACATATTATATTATATATTATATTATTTTTTAAATTTGTTTTAATTATTAACTTATTTTTAAAGTAATTGGTAAAAAGACCAAATTGCCCTTGAGTGATCAGATTTTATAGAAAAACTAACTGAGTTTGGCTTAAAGGACAAAACGTGTATGATTTAAAAACATAAAGTACAAAACTCGTCAATTTTTAACATAAAGGACAGCGCATGAAAATGGGTATAAAAATAAAGGACAATTTTTGAAATTCACTCTTATTATAATTTCTTATAATTTATATTTTGCTTTTCGCTTATAATTTTTGAAATATAGTGCTTATAAAGTCTACAATATGGCGTTGCGACGTGTCTATTTTTTTATCTACGTGTAGATATAAATTTTACTCAAAACCGAGTTATTAGTAATAATGTACAAGAAGTAGAAGCACGAACGTACATGTTATCAAAACTGTGTCGCGTTAGTAATGTAATATAACGTTTTATAAAATTTTGCACATACAATTACGACACGCTTATTTTTTGTGCGATTTGATAAACGCTCAATTTGAACGTGTCAAATATAAGACTTTTTTTTGTTCTTTATTTTGACGAACCGAATTTACCGTTGGGATTCGATATAAGTTCTATTTGAGCGAATGGAATATAGTTGAGTTTTCTCGCCGTTACGGTATAAAATTCGTTTAACAAATAATTGTATTCACAATATAGTATTTTTTGGTATCGTACACTACATCGAGCGTCGGTACTTTCTTGATATCGTAACGAACAAAACCTATACCGACTGATAACATCATCGTTTTCATGATTTTTGATTTATGTAAAACACATCTCGATTGTTATACCGTGTTCTGACTTTCGATATTGTATTGGTATTGTAATGAACCAAACAAAAACCTATCACGAAGTGTGAGAAATCCCACTAGTTAATATTATCATATCAGTATAATATAATAATAATAAATATATAATGAAAAAGTAGTAATAGCAGCAACAACAACGATAGCAGTAATAATAATAAGGATAATATTATTGTACAAATTAGTTTAAGTATACTAAACGTGAGCAATAAATGAAGGTTTTGTATCCCTTGTTAGGCATGTATTTTATTCCTAAAATCTACAAAAAAAATATATAATTACTCTAGTAGAGTACATTATAAAGTAATTACATATGATTACTCAACTAGAGTAACTATACATAGTTTTTTAAACATACTAAACGTGAGCAGTAAATAAAGGTTTTTTTTTTTTTCCAATCTTGTTAAGCATGTATTTCATTCCTAAAATCTAAAACCAAACAAAAAAAATATATAATTACTCTAATAGAGTACATTCTAAAGTAACTGTATATGATTACTTTACTAGATTAACTATACAGATTTTTATTTTATTTTTTAAAACTAAAAGTAATACTTAAGTATATAGAAAAAAACTATCAAAAAGAAAAAAAAAAAATTTGTCACGTTTAGTACGTTAAGATCGATTTTTATTTGATATTTACCTATGATAATAATAAAAGATTTCTGAAGAAATGCAAAAAGAATACTCCTTAACAAGAATAAAATTTCTTAAACTTAAAAGGAATCATATTTTTTTTATGAATTATTTATTTCGTTATTACATGATAACCATTAATATTTTCCTTTGATTCATTTCATTCCGCTTTAATTTTACCTTGATACTAAACGGTACCATGGTGCTAATTTATCCTTTCGGGTATAAAAAGAAGTGTAATGTGATCGTACGGGTATAAAAAGAAGTATAATGTGATCGTATGAGGAAAAGATGTTAGTAAAAATAAATAAAAAAAGAAGATTGCTATCATTTTCTCTTTTAAAAATGTAAAAAAATAAAAAAAAAGTAAAAAAAAAAAATAAAAAGAGAAGATTGTTATCATTTTCTCTTTGAAAAACCCCAATTATATATCTACACAAATGCACATAGTCAATAAACGCTTGCTCCTACAAAGACTTCGTCTTCAAATTCTCATCCTCTAGCCAGAAACTATGGCAACATGTCATGTTGTGTTCTTCCCTTTCATGGCTTACGGACACATGATTCCAATGGCCGATATGGCCGTCCTCTTTTCCTCCCGCGGCCTACGAACCACCATTGTCACCACCTCATCAACCGCTCACCGGCTCTCTAAATCAATCCAGAAAACCATCAACTACACTCACCAAATCGCTCTTCATACCATCGAATTCAAAGCAAACGAAGCCGGTTTACCTCCGGTCATCGATAACCCCGATCAAATTATTACTAACCAACACCATTCCAGGTTATTAGAAGCCATTTCAACGCTTCAAGAACCATTTGAACAATTTATTGAAAAATCCCAACCGAATTGCATCGTGGCTGACATGTTCTTTCCATGGACAGTTGAAACCGCAGCCAGATTTAACATACCCCGCATCGCGTTCAACGGAACCGGGTTCTTCCCGTTATGTGTTGCGGATGCGATGCGACTTTACCAGCCTACGGTTTCATCCGATTCGGAGTCTTTTGTTGTACCTAATCTTCCTCATGAGATCAAGTTAACTCGAAAACAATTGCCTCAAATCGAGTCTGAAAAATTTAAAGTGTTCGTGAAGGTGTTCATACAAGCTGCAGAAGCAGACGCAAAAAGTTACGGTGTTATTTTTAACAGTTTTTACGAGCTCGAACCGGAGTATGTTCACCATTATCGTGAAGTTATGAAGAGGAAAGCATGGTATGTTGGACCGGTTTCGTTATGTAGCAAGAACACGGAAGATAAGCTCGAAAGAGGGAAGAAATCCGCAATCGATGAACACCAATGTTTGAAATGGTTGGATTCAAAGGAACCAAATTCCATTATTTACGTAAGTTTTGGTAGCATGGTGAAGGTTCCGAGCTCGCAACTTTACGAGATCGCTATGGCGTTAGAAGCCTGCGATGAGAACTTCATTTGGGTTGTGCGGAACGATCAAGAAGCAATGATTCCGGACGGATTTGAGGCACGGATCAAGGCGAAAGGGAAAGGGCTGATAATAAAGGGGTGGGCGCCCCAAGTGTTGATTCTTGATCATGAATCGGTTGGCGGGTTTGTAACACACTGCGGGTGGAACTCGGTGTTGGAAGGTGTTTCGTGTGGGGTGGCGATGGTGGCATGGCCGGTCATGGCGGAGCAGTTTTATAATGCAAAATTGGTGACGGATGTTTTACAAATCGGAGTTTTGATTGGTGATGTGGAGTGGAGTCCGACTTCCACATGTGACGGTGTGAAGCGGGAGGCGATCCAGAGGGCGGTGGCGACAGTGATGGGTGTGGAAGAAGGTGACGCCATGAGAACGCGAGCTCGAGAACTGAAAGAGAAAGCAAAAACGGCTGTTGACAAAGGTGGATCATCGTATTCGGATTTGACTACATTTGTTGAGGACATAAATGCGTTTAGGAACGTCAACTGCCCCACATTTTAGTACTCGAGATAAGCTGGAATCGACCAGAGCGTAAATAAGCTCAAGTACTAGCTAGTGTTATTTATGGAACTTAAGGTTCATGGGAGTTTATTATATATAGAATTTATCTAATGCATGAAATATATATTTACAAAATCATAATTTATTATATATAACGATAAGAAAAAAACTACTATTTTCTTATTACCGTCTCATATTTGTTATGAGTAGTGGCGAATCTTGACAATGAAGATAGGGGGTCGAAAACGTATATACTCAAAAATTTCTTTACGAAAACTACATATATAACACTACTGAGCGAAAAGTTCGGAGGGTTGGGCGCCCCTCGGCCCCTCTTAAGCTGCGCCCCGGGTTTGAGAATGCAAGCTCGAGAATTGAAAGAGAAAAGCAAAAACTGATGTCAAAGAAGGTGGATCCTCGTATTAAGATCCAAATCCGATGTATGAGAAAAAGGTGGCCGACTAGCCATGGTCGACAAATACTCTTTGTCAAACTAAATAATTACATTTAAAAAGAGTGTTAAATTTAAACATGTTTTTATCATCACTACATATATAACACTACTGAGCGAAAAGTTCGTAGGGTTGGGCGCCCCTCGGCCCCTCTTAAGCTGCGCCCCGGGTTTGAGAATGCAAGCTCGAGAATTGAAAGAGAAAAGCAAAAACTGATGTCAAAGAAGGTGGATCCTCGTATTAAGATCCAAATCCGATGTATGAGAAAAAGGTGGCCGACTAGCCATGGTCGACAAATACTCTTTGTCAAACTAAATAATTACATTTAAAAAGAGTGTTAAATTTAAACATGTTTTTATCATCACTAAATTCTGAAAAATATAACTGATAAAAAATCATACAATGTCGGCCATGTAAAGATGAAAAGCGTTTAGAACCAGTAGAAAAAAAGGTTATTTAGACGTGGTTCATATTAGCTTTTTTAATCAGTAAAGGCTTAAAACCACGTCTAAAGATGTAAATAAATATCACACTAAATAAAACAAAAGAGTTAAATGTCATTTTAGCTCTTGTGGTTTGGGTCATTTTACCAGTTTAGTCTTAATGTTTCATTTTTCGCATATGGGTCCAAAAAGGTTTCACTGTTCCCATTTTAGTCCAGAAATATAATGTTGAAGTAGGGATGAGCTCAGTACCGACCGGTACCGAACCAATGATTGAAGGATGGCAAACTACAGTTCATGTTTACCAATGTTAATGCCACTCAGACTTTTAGATAAGCTGAGGTGATGGGTGATATTCTATATTTTGACATTACCAAGGAACCGACTCGGGTTTGATCTAAAGAGAAAACCAAGGTCAATCTAGAGGTGGTGACTAGGGCTGTAAACGAACCGAACGTTCAGCGAACAGTTCGTGAACCGTTCGGCGGGAAGTTCGTTTATGTTCGTTCGTTTAATAAACGAACGAACATGAACAAGAAATTTCGTTCGATTAGTTAAATGAACGAACATGAACAGAGGTCTCGTTCGTTCGATTGTGTTCGTGAACGTTCGGTAAGGTGTTCGTGAACGTGTTCGTGAACATTCGTTGAGTTGCGTTCGTTTATGTTCGTATGTTTATGTTTTAATTGAAGATCTTTGTACTTTCTTATATTTTATTTGTACTTTTCATATTATTAAACTTTTATTTATTTTATTTCTCTAACAATTAAACTAGGAAACCCACTTTCACCTTGTTTATGCATCATTTTCCTTTCATTTCTCATTATTTACATCCACAAATACAATCGACCTCAGTTCCACAATAAGGGATTCAAGTTCGAGTGCTACTCTCTGGGCCATCTATCTTTATCCTTTGTCGCGTTCGCCAAATTTATTTGTGTTCGTTTGTGTTCGTGAACCGTTCGCGAACACGCTCCTTTCCTTAATGAACGAACACGAACATAAAATCTCGTTCGGTAAGTGTTCATGAACCGTTCGTGAACACATTTATTTCCTTAACGAACGAACATGAACAAGGCCTTGTTCGTGTTCGTTCGGTTCGTTTACAGCCCTAGTGGTGACACATACATTTCCAATGACTGAGGCCATGTGACGGTACTTGCGATCATGACAAAAGTCTGAGTTTATTGCTACTATATTTTGTGAGGTATTGATGTTAACAATAAGAATATAAGACGATAAAAAAGGGAATTTGATGTAGAAACCTCTACTGGTAAGCCTACTACAGTTTCTAAGGCAATTGATTACTGTAAGATCAAAATTCAAGGTCATAGATTTCCTGCTAGGTTAAACCACATTAGGAGGATTTGACGTAGTTTTGGGAATGGATTGGCTGTCTAAATTGCTTCCTTAAATGGTATTACTCTTCGGAGTATTTGATTGTTCTTTCGTGATCATTGACTCATTGATGTTAGGGTAAATTACTATTTCATAGGGAGTCTTCATGTGACGTTTGTTGATCAAAGCATGATTCTGAACATAGCAGGCCGTATTCACTACTTCTGCTCAAAATATTAGTGGAAGACCTGAATCTATCAGCATTGTGCGAGCAGCTTCAATGAGAATTCGATTGCATCTTTCTGCTACTCCATTCTGTTGAGGAGATCAAGCTGTACTGTACTGACGATCGATTCTCTTCAAGGCACAAAATTCATTCAGCTTGGCATTCTTGAATTCTGTCCCATTGTAACAACAAATAATCTTTACTCGCTTATTCGCTCGATTCTCCATAAGAGTCATAAATTTATTGATTAAGCCAGTTGTCTCACTTTTCTGCTCTAGGAAAAACACCCAAGTGAAACGAGAAAAATCATCGGTAATGACGAAACAGTAGGCCTTTCCTCCAATACTGAGTACATTAACAGGGCCAAATAAATCCATATGCAGCAGCTGTAGAACCTTTGAGGTCGTGTGCACAGGTTTGGACTTATGAAGCCTACGATGCTGCTTTCCTTGAGCGCATGCTTCACATTTTTCTATCTGCATGAAATCCTTGATTGGCAAATTCCTGAAGAGACCTCCCTTTGCTAATCGATTTAGATTTTTTGTGTACAGATGACCCAACAACGATGCCACATCATAACATCATGCTCAGCTATCTCTGAAAACAGACGAGTAACTTGATCAGTGAGAGCTTTGTTCATGTCAATCACATAAGTGTTTCCCCTGCTTTCAGCTTCAATCAGAAACCGGTTTTCGGGTATGATAATTCCTGGTTTCAGAAGAACACACCCACTCTTAGTGAAAAGAACCTCCATTCCTTTGTCGCACATCTGTGATACACTCAACAGGTTGTGCTTCAACTCTGGGACATAGTTGACATCTGAAAAGGTGAGGACTCCACTTTTGACCGTGCCCTTCATGGTGATTCTCCCAGATTCTCCTCCTGCGAAGTTGACACATCCTCCGCCGAATATTTTTATGTCATTCAACTGGGATATTTCTCCCGTCATGTGCCTAGAACAACCACTATCAATAAAACAAAGTCTAAAGATAGCCCTCCATAGTCGTTCTTGCATATTTAACGAAATCAGTTAGAGACTGGAAACCAGGCCATAGTGGATATGAGTACACCATTGCTATCTGTGTAAGACACCTCGCGAAAGATCATGCAACTCTTAGAATCGTTTGTTGATGATTGCGAACACGGAGACTGTCATCTAGTAGGGACTTTAGGCTTCCAAATTTTGGTGTCTGAAAATTTTGAAGCATTTTCTTTCTAAAGTGTAGCTTTTGACTTCATTTGAAACCTTTTTGTATTTGCAAATTCTTGATTTTCCCTTTTTGCTAGATTCCAGTCTCCATCAGAAGGCTTGGCCTTTGGAGGTCGATTTTTGACTGACTTATAATGCATAGCCTTCTGATGATACGTGCTGCCAGAGTAGTAGGGACGATGAACACAGTTTCTTGCAATGTGTCCCGGAATTCCACAATTAAAACACGTTTGCCTTTTTGAGAAAAAGACATTTAGTTCTGCTTGCGTTATTCTCGAGAACTGATCAAGTCTTTTCTTTTCATTTGATGCTGATTGCTTGCGTGTATGTTTGATCTTCGATGAACCCTGCTCACAATTATCGCACAAGAGTAGGTATCCGCAACTTTACCCTTAAGTTTTGGTTCAGTTTTCTTGAGAGTTAGGTTTTCCTTTTGAACTTTCTTTTTTCGTGGTCTTCTGTTTTTACGTGATCATTTCTTCTTAGAAGGAACAGATTCAGTAGATTTTTCTTTATTTGGAAAACTTTTCTCCCAATCTGATCCCTTGGGGTCAGTGGCTAAATTATCTGTCGAAGTGACTTCCGCAGATTCCTTTTCTTTAGAGACTATGCTTTTAGGAGTTTCTGTAGAGAAGATTTCCATGAAAATTTCTTCTTCGGTTTCATCAGATGACTCAACTGTGGAATTGATTTCCATGGATTCCTTTTCTTTAGGCTCCAAGATCTCATGAGTTTCTTCAGAACTAGATTCTACTGATATCTTCTTTTCAACTTTATCAACCTCTGAGTCTTTAACATCAAATGATTCTGGTTTGTCAGATGATGAGCAGTCTACGTCTAAAACAGTCTGACTCTCTACTACTGCAGCACTGTGAGATTCTATTTGTTCATCACAATCAGAATTCTGAGATTCCAATTGTTCATCACAAACAGAATCCTTGGAAGAGTTCTGCTCATTATCTGATGTTTCCGAATCTTCTATTTGACTATTAGATTCGTCAGATGACCCCTGTTAATCAATTTCTTCATTAACACAATCAAAAACATCAAGTTTTTCATCTTCATCATGAGTTTCTAATGTATCATTTGATGTTTCAGGCGCACCAGAACAGTTGCCCAAATCATCAGAATTGATTTTTGAGTCACTTGAAAAAGATGTCTCAAGTTTATCAGACGATACATCAGGTTTTCTTATGAAATCATTTTTATCACAACCATAGTCTAAAATAACAGCACCAGATTCATCAGTTTTAGTGGGAACACCCCAAGTTGCACATCGCACAGATTATGAACAGTGTCACTGGAAGTATCAAATTTTTTAATGTTTCACTCATTTTGTTTGTACTTTCCAGTGAGAAGTTCCAGCTCAGCTTTCACAGAGTCGCATTCAAGAGTTTTTACTGTGAGACTATGTTTATAATCGTGAACCCAACATTGTTGTTGATTCACGTCTCTGTGAAGCTGAGCTATATCCTTCTTAAGTGCGTCAATCTTTTCATAGAGAATTTTGTTGTTCTCCTGAAGACTGATGCACTTTCCCATTGCACTGTTGTAATCAGTTATCAATGCTGAGTTTTGAGATCTAAAAAATGCAACTTTCTTTCTACAAGTACATAAAAGGGAATTTACCGTCTCAGAGAGAGATTTTGGTTCCTCGGTCAGTACCATCAAGCATTGATGAACCTTGATGTGTGCAAAATGCAACATATAAGTTACATCAATTGTGGCATAAAACTAACCCTTTTTTAGTACTAATGTTGGAAAAAGTGTGCTTTTGTCTTCCTTTTGTATTTTCAGGATTAAATGAGCTCAAATTAACAAAAGAAGCAAAAAGACAGCAAAATCTAACATAAATACAAGAAAAGGAGCAAACGTGACATGCCCGACCCCACGACAGCATCTTCCCAAGCAAAACAAGAAGACAGAAGACTGAACACGCCCCGTGCTCAGCCAGCACGGGGGCGTGCCCAAGTGTCAGCAGAAAAGACAAAGTGGTAGAAGCTTCTATTGCCCACCACGGGGCCGTGCTCAGCGGGCACGGGGCCGTGGTCAACTATAAGATTCGCAGAATCCAGGCAAATCTTCATAGTACAGATATGCTTCTGCACACGGGGTCGTGCTCAGCGGACACGGGGGCGTGGTCAACTAATACAGACAAGCTGCAATAAATGAAGAAAGAGAAGGATGTGGACACGGGGCCGTGCCCACTGGACACGGGGCCGTGCCCGAGCTTCTGTTCAGCCTATAAATAGGAGTGCTTGGCTCAAGCTCAAACCATCTCTTGGCACACCACCTCTCTCACACTTCACCCACCACCCACCACCACCATAACACCATCATCCACCACCATCATCCATTGTCCATCATAGAGTGTGTGAGTCGTCTCGGGATCCAAGATTGATCGTAAGAGTTCTTGACAATCAAGGCCATGTTTGCCTAAGTCTCTTACATCACTTGGTGAAGACAAAGTGTCTAGTGTAATACTTTTTATTTTTAATCTTTTCGCACTTTTTAATTGGTTTTGTATTAATGACTTTAATAACTAGTTTTCTTATGTTGAAGGTGATTCTTCCTTATCGTTTGTCCGTGGTGTCTTGGCATTATTTTACTGTCTATATAAAATAAAAGATTTTCACCATTCATATCTCCACGGTCTATATGGAGGTATGTTGGCTACCTGGTCGGGGGTTAAGGGAACGGTTTGGTAAGAGTCTTGCCGTTGTTCAGCGTTTAGAGATCCTGCAAGGGACCTGGGTCAAATTTAGTAGGACCTCCTTCAATACTTAACGGTATTGGATGGCGGGGGTACAAACTCTTTGATCCCCTCATAAGTTAAACTACTATTAATACTATAACCCGGCTACTTAGGACTGTATCCTTGCTGACTCAGACTACTTAGCCGAGGGTAACGTCACCTTCAAAAGAGGGGCCTACCATAATTTGCATTAATAACTTAATTAATTATCTTTCAATAATCCGAGCCTTTAGGATTGTATCCTTGCTGACTCAAACTACTGGGTTGAGGGTATCGTCACCTTCAAAAGAGGGGCCTACTACAATAACTAAGATAATCTCTTAAAATAGTGCAAAAGTGCGGAAATAATCAAAGGTTACACTAAACACGAGTCGGAACCAAGTGATTCATCTTGTCTATCTGTTTTTATTTTTATTTTTATTTTCAGCATTTTTAGTTAGTTTTTATTTGTCTTAGTTTAAAACCTTTTTCTAACTTTTTTATTTGATTAGACGTTGAGGATAAACCGGTACTAAAAGCTCTTGTGTCCTTGGACGACCTCAGTATCTTACCAACACTATACTACGCTCACGATGGGTGCACTTGCCCATATGTGTGTTTAGTGTTAGTAAATATCGTGTTTTATAAATTTAAAACTTGGCTAAAAAAGTGTAAAAGGGCTTAAAATATACTTAAACTTATATACACACCTAACAAGCATCAATTTTTTGGCGCCGCTGCCGGGGACACAAGGATTTTAAGAAAGCTTAAAATCGACGGCCTAATCAGTTTTTCGAAACCTTTTTAAAACGTGCGCACATTTTTCTGCATTTTAGTTTAGTTTTGCATTTACAGTAACCTGAACACGGGCCGTGCTCACTGAACACGGGGCCGTGCTGCACATTTTTCATAAAACACCCAGATACAGTAGGTTGAACACGGGCCGTGCTCGCTGAACACGCCACGTGCTCAACAAAATCAGTAACTTTAATTAAAACGCCCAGATACAGATTCTGTACACGGGGCCGTGTCCAGCCTCTGTTTCCGTTTTTATTTTTGCTTTCTAATCTCGAGTCTTGGTTGTGGTCTGCTGAGTGATTCTTATGGATCAATACTCAGGAGGTTACAACTACACCTATGAGGAGGATGATTATAGGAGTAACTATTGCACTAATTGTAGTAATCCACACTCGGTTCAATATTGTAACTCATATCAACCATCCACTTCATATACCTACTATGAGGAGCCCAGGTACGAGCCATCAACTTCATACACATCCTATGAAGACCAAAGGTATGAACCTCCTCCCTCATACTCATATTTTGATGATCCAATGTATGAGCCTTCTTACTCATACTTTGAGGAACCAAGATATGAGCCACCACCTTCATATGCTTACTATGAGGAACCATGGCGTGAACAACCCACCTCATATGAGTATTATGAAGAACAAAATTACGACCCTTATCCATCATATGCTTACAATGAAGAACAATGGTGTGAACCATCTACTTCATATGGGTATTATGAGGAACAAAGGATCGAACAACCGGATTCAAGCTTTGAAAATCCCGATCCTTTTTCTATAACCGAAGTGACCGATAGGATATTAGAAAACCTTAGAGTTATCGATCGCTATATAAAAAAATCTCGCGCAAGGGAAAAGGAGTCCCGCGCAAGAGAAGAATTAAATAAAGAAGAGATAACCGAAAGTGTAAAAATGGAAGAACAAATAAGTGAAAAACCGACACATGAGTTAAACAACGAAAAAGGTGAGTCCGACAACGTTAAAATTCAAGAAGAGTCTAATTTTGAAGAAATTAATCTCTTGTCACCTTCTTTTGAAAATCATTGTTTAGTTCCAACTCATGCTAAGTTTTTAAAAGAGTTAAACACTAACACTAAAATTGACGAAACGGTAAGTGTTAAGTTAACTAATGATCAAACCTTGCTAATAAAAGAAGACCCATTTGAAATTAACATTACACCGGTTCCATGTTTCTTTCAAAATTCGTTTATTAGTAATGTCACAATTGATAAAGATCTTTGTGTTAACATAATGCCTAACTACATTTTCGAAAAATTAAGTATTAGTGATTTTTCTCCACTTCAAATACCCATTTTTCTATCCAATCGGAAAGTAATAAAATCAATCGGTATAGTTGAGGATGTCTTGGTTCAAACAAATCAGATGGTAATCCCGACCGACTTTGTCATCCTCGATGACGCTCCTCTAGTGTTGGGACGACCATTTGTAAAAACTCACGAAGCTTTGAAAAACCGGAAGTACAACAATCTACCTCTCCAATTAGGGGCATTTAAAAGAAGTGTCGATCTTGAGAGGTCAATGAAATATCCATTCGGCAATAATGACCCCCTAATTGAAGATGAAGATGAGCCACCCGATACAAGTGAAAAGATTGACCACTTTGTTGAAGAAGAGGTCGCCATAGAACAAACTTTTAAAGTTCTTGATCAAAATGAGCAACCAAATAAGGAGTCTCCTAAAGACCCACCACTTGAGCTCAAAGAACTCCCAAAAGGTTTGGAATATGCTTTTCTAGACAAAGATGGTAAATTACCTGTAATTATTTCTTCTAAATTAGATAGCTTAGAAAAAGAAAAATTAATTAGTCTTTTGAAAAAAACATAAAAATGCGATTGCTTGGAAGCTTGTAGATATTAAAGGAATAAGTCCTTCCATGTGCACGCACAAAATTTTAATGAATGATGACTACAAATCGGTAATACAACCACAACGTCGAGTAAATCCAAATGTTCAAGAAGTGGTTAAAAACGAAGTCATCAAATTACTTGACGCCGGACTTATCTATCCTATCTCTGATAGTCCTTGGGTGAGTCCCGTCCAAGTAGTTCCAAAGAAAGGAGGTATGACGGTAATAACTAACGAAAAAAATGAATTAATACCCACAAGAACCGTCACAGGATGGAGAGTATGTATAGATTATAGACGATTAAATGAAGCAACAAGAAAAGATCACTTTCCTTTACCCTTCATTGATCAAATGTTAGAAAGATTATCCGGTCATAAATTTTACTATTTCTTGGATGGTTTTTCAGGTTATTTTCAAATCCCGATAGCACCCGAAGACCAAGAAAAGACAACTT
Source organism: Helianthus tuberosus (assembly GCA_030545235.1). Classification (NCBI taxonomy): domain Eukaryota; kingdom Viridiplantae; phylum Streptophyta; class Magnoliopsida; order Asterales; family Asteraceae; genus Helianthus; species Helianthus tuberosus. The sequence goes on from CM060406.1 coordinate 58,650,739, forward strand.
TCACATGTCCCTATGGAACTTTTGCTTATCGACGCATGCCGTTTGGTCTATGTAATGCCTTTGCAACATTCCAACATTGCATGGTAGCCATCTTCCATGACATGATAGAAAAGACAATGGAAGTCTTCATGGACGACTTTTCTATCTTTGGGGATTCATACGACCAATGCCTCGATAACCTTGAACGAATGCTATCCCGATGTGAGGAAACTAACCTCGCCCTTAACTGGGAAAAATTCCATTTCATGGTAACAGAGGGAATAGTACTCGGTCACAAAATCTCAAGCGAGGGAATGGAGGTGGATAGAGCCAAAATTGATACTATTTCTAGATTACCACCCCCATCCTCCGTTAGAGCTATCAGAAGTTTCCTAGGGCATGCCGGATTTTATAGGCGGTTTATCAAAGACTTTTCTAAAATCTCAAGGCCTCTAACAAAATTACTTGAAAAAGATGCTCCTTTCATCTTTGACAAGGATTGCAATCAAGCATTTTTAACCTTAAAGGAAATGCTAGTCAATGCACCTATCATGATAGCGCCAGATTGGAAATTTCCTTTCGAAATCATGTGTGATGCTAGTGACTTTGCAGTTGGAGCTGTCTTGGGACAAAGAAAAGAAAAGCATTTCCACCCAATTTATTACGCTAGTAAAACACTTAATGATGCACAAGAAAATTACACAACAACTGAAAAAGAATTACTAGCTGTAGTATTTGCTTTTGATAAATTTCGTTCTTATCTTGTTCTTTCTAAAACTATAATCTATACAGATCATGCAGCCATTCGATATCTCTTCAAAAAGCAGGACGCAAAACCACGTTTGATTCGGTGGATTCTACTCCTCCAAGAATTTGATATTGAAATCAAAGACAAAAGAGGAGCAGAAAATACCGCAGCAGATCATCTTTCGCGCTTAGATGACCCAGCTTTGGAGGCAACCAGGGACGAGCAAATTAATGAAAATTTTCCAACGGAGTCCCTAGAAATGGTGGAATACAAAGAAGAACCATGGTATGCCGACTATGCTAACTACCTAGCTAGCGGTATAGTTGCAAAAGGTTGGCCACATCATCAAAGAAAAAAATTCTTTGCTAATGTGAAACACTATTTTTGGGAAGATCCATATCTTTTCAAAATGTGTGCCGACCAACTCATCCGACGATGCGTCCATGGTAGCGAAGCACGAAGAATTCTCCGCCATTGTCATGAAGGTCCATACAGAGGGCATCATGGTGCCGCTAGTACTGCGCGAAAGGTATTTGATTCAGGATTTTATTGGCCGACCATTTACAAAGACGCCCGAAGTCTTGTCAAGACTTGTGATGCTTGCCAAAGAACAAGTAATATTTCTTCCAAAAACGAAATGCCACAAAATGGCATTCTTGTTTGTGAAATTTTTGATGTGTGGGGACTCGACTTTATGGGACCTTTCCCACCATCGAAAGGAAACAAATATATACTTGTGGCGGTAGATTACTTGTCTAAATGGGCCGAGGCCGAGGCACTTCTAACAAATGATGGAAGAGTCGTGGTAAGATTTCTGAAAAAACTATTCTCTCGTTTTGGCACACCTAAAGCATTAATAAGTGATAGAGGTACCCATTTTTGCAACCATCAACTTGAAATTTTTTTAACAAGATATGGGGTCTATCACCGGGTCTCAACAGCTTATCACCCTCAAACAAACGGACAAGCCGAAGTGACTAATAGAGGTTTAAAACGAATACTTGAAAAAACCGTAGGGTTAAATAAAAAGGAATGGGCAGATAAATTAGATGATGCTTTATGGGCTTTTCGAACTGCTTATAAAACAACAATAGGTACAACCCCATATAAGCTCGTCTACGGAAAAAGTTGTCACTTACCAGTAGAAATTGCACACAAAGCCTACTGGGCAATTAAAAATCTAAACTTAGATTTAGAATTTGCTGGTAAAAATCGATTTTGTCAATTAAATGAATTAGACGAACGTAGAAATTATCCATACTCAAACTCCGAAATTTATAAGGAAAGAATGAAAAATTTGCATGACAAACATATTAAACCTAATGAATTTCGAGTAGGAGATCAAGTTCTTTTGTTTAATTCACGACTTCGATTGTTTCCGGGTAAATTAAAGTCTAGGTGGTCAGGACCTTTTTCCATCACCCATATTTTCCCACACGGTGCAGTAGAAATTAAATCTCGAAATGGACCTCCATTCAAAGTCAATGGCCAACGGCTGAAACTCTATCAAGGATTCATTGAGGATGAAGAGGAAGATATCTCGCTTCAAACGATTGAAGAATGAAAGCATCAACATCATACCAGGTAAGTTACGAACGATTGGGACGACATCTAAAGCGGTAAGTTTTCTAACCAAAGTTCATGGGAAACAAGGGCACTCACACGAGCAGTAAAAAAAAAAATTTCAAAACGTTGCTCGGCACGAGGCCGTGTCCGCGCAACTGTCGGGATATATCCCCTTTTTCATAACAGTTACTTCATTCCACACGCCCCGTTTCCCCGAAAGCGCTCTGGTTCCAGGCCATTTTCCGCAGATTTTCGACGTCTCCTATCATTCTAACAACATCAAGGTATGATTCTATCACTATCATTAGTTAGATTTAGCTTTTGCATGTAGTTAAAACATCACAAATTTGGGGAAAAATCTAGGGTTCTTGAACTTCATCTGGATCGAACCTCAAATTTTTGCCTAAATCTGTTTGCATTTAGTTAGATTAGTGTTAAGGGAAGTAAATCCACTTGTATTGTTCATAGATTCGCCCGATTTCTCATAAAAACCCCAAACCCTTGTTTTTGAACCGAAAAAGATAAAATTGAGTGGGTAAACGGGTTATTTTGGAAAAAACAGCACTTGGGGTTTCATTTTTGGGAGAAACCGCACCTATTGGACCAAAAATTTTCAAGTTTTCAAAACCGGGACGAAAAATGGAATTTTTGTGTAACAGACGCCTGGACACGGGGCCGTGTCCGCTGAACACGGGGTCGTGTCCAGCCCACTGTTTGTAGTTTTGTCCGAAAATTCTACTGTTTCGTGCTAACTTTTGGTGTATTCTTTCAGATGGCAAGGAAGTTCACAAGGTTTAACGCAAATGAGCTCGATGCTAGGGCTAGATACGAAATACTTCAAACAAGGCCGGAGGAATACCCTAGGCAAGCATGCACGGATTTGTTAGCATTGGTGAACCAACTCGGCCGCTTCAACAACCTTGTCACCGGGCCATTAAGAGTCGCTTTAACAACTAGACTCCGTTCTGTCCACGAATGCACTTTAGAATTCTATAGCACCTTCACGTTCAACTCAAGGTGTGACCCATTCGACAATGATGGGGTAGCATTCCGATGTGGCAGAACAAGGTATTCGATCTCTATGGCACAATTGTCGGGTTATATGCGGAAGAAGATGCGGGTAACGAGGAAAATACTGGAGGGATGCGAGAGATAGATGAAAACGATCGCCAAGCCGCATGGGCTCAGATTGGTGAAGGGCACTACAATCCGAGCAGCACAAAGAGCACAAAGTTGAGGGTTCCGCTCTACCGATACATCCATAGGCTCCTCGGCTACTCTCTTAGTCAAAGACACGATAGCGGTGGCGTCGTTGGGTTAAGAGATTTAGTTGTCCTCCACTTCATCCATAACCGCAGGAACCTTGATATTCCGTTCCTCATGCTCCGAAACATGCATCACAACCGCCTTGCTACTGCACCAACCCCTATCTTCTTTGGGGGATGGGTGTACCGTCTCTTCAAGCACTTCACCCGCATACCTAGGTCATTCGGAAGGAGCCCATGGTTGGGTAGGGTAGATATATACATTTGCCGCTCCATGAACCTAATTTGTGAGGCTGAAGACGGGGCGGTTAGCTTCCAAAGGATGCAAGGGCATGCATGGAACCCGCAAGAGGCACTTGTCCTCCATGCTCCACAACATCATCAGTACCAATACCAGCCCCATGGTGATCCGGGCCAATCCTCCTCCTCAGGAGGCGGTTTTCCTAACTTTCAAAGTTTACATGATTTGTTGCAGGAAAACCTCATGTGCACCAGGAACACCTATAATATGGCAAGCAACACGTACAACCGGGTTGGAGCAATCGAGAGAAACATATCCGATATCCAAGATGATATTGGAAATATCCGGGAGTACATGGCTGGACATGGTGGAGATGATGATGATGATGAGGACGAGGACATGGATTAGGTGGGAGGAGCGGAGGAAGAAGCGGTTGGTTGGTGATTCCCCAGGTTAACCTTTAATCTTGAACAATTTCCAGCCTGCGTGCCGAGTGTTAAACAATTTACGTTCCCTAACTTCTTTTATTTTCTGAACTTATTTTTTTTTCTTTTCCTTTTTAACTTTGTTGACATGGATGTTGAACTTGGTAAAATTAGGATGTTTGCTATGGTGTGGGATAGTGTTTATTGATTAAGCAGGTACATACGAGGCTTAGAGTACTAAGCATTAGTGCTACTAAAGCCGGGACAGGAAAACCGAAGAAAGAAACCTGTTTTTTAACCTTGCAGATTGTCCACACGGGGCCGTGTCCAGCCGACACGCCCCCGTGCCCACTCCCCCAAACCTGCTGTTTGTTTTATTTCTGCAGACTTTGACAGACACGGGGTCGTGCCCAGTCAACACGCCCCCGTGTCCACCTTCTGTAAGTTTTCGTTACTGGCACCTGAACACGGGGTCGTGTCCAGGCAACCAGTAACATAAATTTTTGCTTTTAACACCTTTTTACACATTCAATCAACCTAAAAACTTATTTTTGGGACACATTGAGGACAATGTGTAATTTAAGTGTGGGGGGGGGGGGGGATGCTAAAACCTTGAATCTTGCAAGTCCTAAATACAAGCCTTACACAAAACTCTATTGGAACCGCTAATCACCCCAAATTTTTTCAAAAATTTTCAATTTTTTTTTTACTTGTCTAGGTTTAATTTGGGAATTTCAAAATTCTAAAAAGGTTATATTTTTACAAATTTACAACCAATAGCGTCGTGATAAAAAGAACCAACATAAGAAAATTATGAAAAGGCATGGCAAACTTAGTTAAAAATTTGATTATATATACTTGATCACATAAAAACCCATTCCCACAAAAGTGAGTTTTGAGCCTTTATTGAGCATACAAATACATATCTTTAAATTAAATGCTCATTTTTCGTTTCTTGTTTGAATAGCCGCTTGGTTCTTACAACTCTAGAACTTGCCACGACGATACATTCCCGGTCCTTACCAACTTAAACCCGAGTAAGTAAATGATGGAGGCATTAGGACTAACCCTTTTTATTTCTACACCATTATTTTTTTTTACCACCTACCCAAAATCCCCCTAGTTAACCCCTTTGAGCCTAAACCTTTTCATTTCATAACCCAAAACCAAACACTCTTTCACCCACCAAAACCTTTTTCATTTTTAACCCTTTGTTTTAGTAACTAGCTCGGTTTTTCGTATGACTTTTCAAAAAAAAAAAAAATATTGATGATGAAGCAAAAAGAAAATAAACAAACAAGTTTATCAAAAATAACTTTGTTTGAATAATAGCTTCATCAAAATAAAAGTTACAAAAATAAAAAGTCTTATGAAAACCGACGCTTGTTACGTTTTTCGCCCTTTCTACTAACCACTAACCACTAACCCAACCACCTACCGTTAACCCAAGCCTAACCCTTCACCCAAAAGTCCTCTTGATATTTACAAAGGTATATAGTTAAAAAGGAGGAGGATTGATTGCTTGGCAAGCCTATGGTAGGAGTAAGTTCCATGCCGCTCTCGAGTGATTCACTAAAATACATCTTCGGCCGAGTGTTGAGTGATCCCCGTGAGGTATGTGAACTTGTATATATATAGAATTTTAAATAAGCATGTTATGCCCTAATAAGTAATTTATCTTATGAAAAGTTTTAAATAAATCATGACGAATAGGATTGTAAATAAATAAAAATAAAAATAAAACTAAATAAAGAATCTTGGAAATCCCGACACTCTATGACAAGCCCAAAAACCTTCTTGTCTACCCATTCCATTTGGGAGTGTAAAGCCACATTATAAAGAGTTTTGCTTGAGGACAAGCAAAGATTCAAGTGTGGGGGTATTTGATGTGTGCAAAATGCAACATATAAATTACATCAATTGTGACATAAAACTAACCTTTTTTTAGTACTAATGTTGGAAAAAGTGTGCTTTTGTCTTCCTTTTGTATTTTCAGCATTAAATGAGCTCAAATTAACAAAAGAAGCAAAAAGACAGCAAAATCTAACATAAATACAAGAAAATGAGCAAACGTGACATGCCCGACCCCACGACAGCATCTTCCCAAGCAAAACAAGAAGACAGAAGACTGAACACGCCCCGTGCTCAGCCAGCACGGGGGCGTGCCCAAGTGTCAGCAGAAAAGACAAAGTGGTAGAAGCTTCTATTGCCCACCACGGGGCCGTGCTCAGCAGGTACGGGGCCGTGGTCAACTATAAAATTCGCAGAATCCAGGCAAATCTTCATAGTACAGATATGCTTCTGCACACGGGGTCGTTCTCAGCGGACACGGGGGCGTGGTCAACTAATACAGACAAGCTGCAATAAATGAAGAAAGAGAAGGATGTGGACACGGGGCCGTGCCCACTGGACACGGGGCCGTGCCCGAGCTTCTGTTCAGCCTATAAATAGGAGTGCTTGGCTCAAGCTTAAACCATCCCTTGCCACACCACCTCTCTCACACTTCACCCACCACCCACCACCACCACCACTATAACACCATCATCCACCACCATCATCCATTGTCCATCATAGAGTGTCTGAGTCGTCTCGGGATCCAAGATTGATCGTAAGAGTTCTTGACAATCAAGGCCATGGGTTGCCTAAGTCTCTTACATCACTTGGTGAAGACAAAGTGTCTACCGTAATACTTTTTATTTTTAATCTTTTCGCACTTGTTAATTGGTTTTGTATTAATGACTTTAATAACTAGTTTCTTATGTTGAAGGTGATTCTTCCTTATCGTTTGTCCGTGGTGTCTTGGCATTATTTTACTGTCTATATAAAATAAAAGATTTTCACCATTCATATCTCCACGGTCTATATGGAGGTATGTTGGCTACCTGGTCGGGGGTTAAGGGAACGGTTTGGTAAGAGTCCTGCCGTTGTTCAGCGTTTAGAGATCCTGCAAGGGACCTGGGTCAAATTTAGTAGGACCTCCTTCAATACTTAACGGTATTGGATGGCGGGGGTCCAAACTCTTTGATCCCCTCATAAGTTAAACTACTATTAATACTATAACCCGGCTACTTAGGACTGTATCCTTGCTGACTCAGACTACTTAGCCGAGGGTAACGTCACCTTCAAAAGAGGGGCCTACCATAATTTGCATTAATAACTTAATTAATTATCTTTCAATAATCCGACCCTTTAGGATTGTATCCTAGCTGACTCAAACTACTGGGTTGAGGGTAACGTCACCTTCAAAAGAGGGGCCTACTACAATAACTAAGATAATCTCTTAAAATAGTGCAAAAGTGAGGAAATAATCAAATGTTACACTAAACACGAGTCGGAACCAAGTGATTCATCTTGTCTATCTGTTTTTATTTTTATTTTTATTTTCAGCATTTTTAGTTAGTTTTTATTTTTCTTAGTTTAAAACCTTTTTCTAACTTTTTGATTTGATTAGACGTTAAGGATAAACCGGTACTAAAAGCTCTTGTGTCCTTGGACGACCTCGGTATCTTACCAACACTATACTACGCTCACGATGGGTGCACTTGCCCATATGTGTGTTTAGTGTTAGTAAATATCGTGTTTTATAAATTTAAAACTTGGCTAAAAAAGTGTAAAAGGGCTTAAAATATACTTAAACTTATATACACACCTAACGCGCATCAAACCTTCTCAGTGGTAACAGTTTCAGACAGCTTCATTGATTCCACTTGTGCAACTGCATCAGCCCAATTGAAGCCACACTGTTCCTGTGCAATCAAAGCTCTTCCAGCTCCAGAGTTTCCTTGTCCAGTTGAAGTCGAGGTCTCAGCAGGTGTGACAGGAACCATTGACCTCTCCTTATTTCGAGTAGCAGCTGCTTGAGTAGCTTCATATCCCACTGGTGCCCTTTTGCAATCCCTAGCAAAGTGTCCCGGCTCATAGCATCTGTAGCACCTTAGCCTGTCCTTCAGCACTCCAGGGCGTGCATTCATTGGACGACGCCCATACCTCTTAGTAAACTTGTCTACTTTATAAGCTGACATAGCAAGATTCCAAGCCACATCCAGTTCATCCAAGTCTTTTTCAACCACCTGATTCATATCTGGAGTTATCTCACTTGAAGGCATGAGATCACCGGCTAAGAAAGCATTCAAATTGGAGATCAAAGAAGCAGCGAGAGCCAGATTTTTTTTTAATTCTGCTTAGTTAAGAAAGCCATATGTTCCATTGAAGATGAGGATGGAACACCTTGAGTTGTAGGCTGGGTGGTAGAACCAAAAGCAACATTTGCATGTTGTGGCTGAGGCTGGGATTGCTGCTGATCATTGGTGGTATTGACAGTAGGTGCATGAGAAGTGGGAAGAGACATTTCGTACACATAGCTAGATTTCGGTGCTGCAACAGCACTGAACACAATGTTTGGATTGTTGTTCATGACTCCATGAATTGGACTGAAAACATGATTTGGATGAGCTTGAGACATCAAAGCAGCGTTGTTGGGGCTAGTCATACCAGCAGCCATCAGAGAATTCTTGTGATTTATCTCTCTCTGCTGGTTATCAATTTCACAAGACTTGATAGTGTAAATCAACTCAGTAAGTGTCATCTCATTTAGATCCTTTATACGCTTGATCATAGAAACCTCGGCATCCCACCCTTTTGGCAGTGAACTTAGCAATTGACGGTTCATTCCACTGTTTGAGATGTTGATTCCAGCACTAACCATTTGTGACATAAGTTTGACGAACCTCCTTATCTGATTTTCAAAAGTTTCTCCATAGATGTGGTTAAAAGAACTGAACTGTTGATTCATCATGTTGACTCTGCTTGCCTTCATATCAGCATTTCCCTCAAATAAATGTGTCAGTGGATCCCAAATTTCCTTTGCACTCTTGTAGTTTTGGACGGCAATCGAAATGTCTGGACCAAGAGCCATCGAGAGAGTTCCAAAAGCAGCTTCATCCTCAGCTATGACCTTTCTTTCTTCTTCAGTAAAAATGCCTTCGGTTTTGGAATCTGAGTCTGAGGGTCATCTTCAGTAACGTACATGATAGTGCGTGGTCCATTCTTAATGCTTTTCCAAACATGAGGTTCCTTTGCCTTGTAGTATTGTTCAAACCTGAACTTCCACTTATAGTAGTCGTCTCCGTACAGAAACCTTGGAACCTTGGTAGGTGTGCCAATAACTTGGTCGAGTTCTTGATGGAAAGCCAAAGACTGAGTCTGAATTGCAGCAAAGGTAGCATTGGCGAGATCAGCAGCAGTTACAACGTCGTTCATAACACCGTTTGGATTCAACATAGTGTCCGAGGTGATGATTCTGGTGTCTAAACAGTAATCCGAGATGAGCTATCCGAGATGCTTGATCCGAGATGAAGGTTTCGAGATGAACAGTGGTCCGAGATGATATGCTATCCGGGATGAGAGGTTTATTCGAGATGAATGACAAAGGAAATCTTCAAACAGTTGATCCGAGATGATTTGATGACAATCCGAGATGGTTGATGATGGTACGAGATGGGTTGATGATGATCTGAGATGATATGATGATGGTCCGAGATGAATGCAATCTTCAAGTCTGAGATGAATGATGTTTATCCGAGATGATCCGAAATGCGATGAAGATTATCCGAGATCTGCAGAAACACGTCCGTGATGACCAGAAACACAGCAGAAACAGCAACAGTCCGAGATCAGATGCGACGTGATATCAGATCCGAGCCTGGAAACAAGTTTGACAGGCTCTGATACCAATTGTATGTCCCGAAATGAGATAACAATGATATCACACAAGCCTGAATGGTGGCGGAATCACACAAACAAGCTATCGATACAAGAAAGGAGATGAAAAAGAAAGTTCTTTGATTGATGATTAACTTGCATACATAATCAAATGTCTAATACAAGATTTTCTAATCTCACCAACCAACCATGACCTAATACATAACTTTCTATTTATAGTATGTGTTTAGGGAGGAGGCTCCCTAAACCCTAAGCCCATTTTACCATAAAAGCCCATTCCACTAATCATTAGTCCACTAAGCATCTAATCCACTTTGCTACTAATCCATAAACCTAATAAAGGTCTTAACAATTTTCCATTTTTCGTGTGTCACAATACAGCTTTATTTTTGGCGTATAAGACTTGTTTGGCGTTTAGTTATATTCAATAACTGTCTGGCGTTTTACTGGTCTTTCTTAGATCTGTCTCGTTCAATTAATCGTTCTTGTCACATAGATAACAGTTTGGCATTTATGGCATTCCCAAATTCAATAAAATTAATTAATTAATAATTCTAACATCTTTGGCGTCCATGGTGTTACCAAAATCATTATATACATTTAATAATTCAAACTATACATTTTTTGGCGTTTTGTAGATTTTACCAGTTGAAATAATCTCATATATCTTATAAATGTAATTTTTTTGGCGTTCATGGCATTCTTAATAATTCATTAATATTTCAAAAGATTACAATAAGACGAGATAAAAAAAACTAATAGTCTTCTATGTATGGGATTACATCAGAGATGTACCCATTGCTTTGTTCATCGTTTTCTTCAGATTCATCATCATCATGTTGTGCATTGGCGTATAACGCCATTATGTCGTCTCGTCTTTGCTACAGCCTATACTTAAATATCATAACAACCCTGGATCTTGCATCGCTCGAAGGTGCTAAATCACAGAGTTGTTCAAGAAGATGTACTCTCTCTGTCTTCAGCATTTCTTCCATCGGCAATGAATATTCGAACCCGTGTTGATAAATCAATTTAACCGTTCTTGTTTTTTCATCCAAACTCCAACTGCTAACTGTTGGTAGACCAGTATCGTCAATATCATCATCAACATCATCATCATCATCTGCTGAAAATTTTCCCTTCAATCTTCTTTTTACCTTTCGAGTTCTTTCACAATCGTCGGCCATTGGAACCCCAAGGGCCAAAATATCCCTCTGAACTGCTTCATCCATGCTAAGTATGGCCTTGATTGTCTTGATTTTCACCCTTCTCCTATCAGAGAACTTTAGGACGAAATGTTTTTCCGACCTATCAAACCTCCATGCAATAACTTGAGCCATTTTTTTAAGTTTTTCTAGCGTTTTAGTCAAGGTGTGGAGTGTTAAGTTTTGTTTAGCTGTTCTACTTATATAATGACTTTTTTTGCCACCATGTACGATGCAGTCCTATAACGTCAGGTAATTATGGCGTTTTTTGAAAAGAAAAATAAATTCAAGTACCGATGCAGTGAGTTTTAATTATAATGTTAGTAATAAATTTTCCGTCGCTTCACTTTAATGTTTGTAGTTACTGTTTGTTCAGCTTCATCTGTTTTATGGCTGTAAGACGTCCCATCTAAAAAAAATACTTGTAAAACTCCAAGATGCCTCAAATTTTATTATAACTGTAGAGTTTGGCGTTTGTGGCATCTTGGCGTTTTACAAGTAATTTTTTAGAGAAATAATGTATTTTTTATTGGAAAATTAGAAAACAAACCACAAAAAGAAAAAAAATTGAAGTGAAAAAAATATATTAAAAATCCTAATCGAATTTCTCTTCCAAATCTTCACTGTCACTAGTCTTTTTCTTCTTTGAAACTACAAAAACCATCACAAACATATGGCGTTTTTTACTTTGGTGTGATTTATTTGTTTTTTTTATTGTTGAAGTAGCTTTTTTGTGGATGTTTTGAACACAAAATGACGTGGGTTTTTTGTTTGTTCTTCATCTTTATCTTCATCCCACTCTTTAGTGTCATCGGTCTCTTCATGCCATTCAAATATTCATCAAGAACAAAGCACAGAAAATGACATATGTCTGTCATCAGTCTCTTTTTCTTGAAGATTTGTCCATCTCATGCAGCAAAATGTTATTGAGTTACACCCCTCAGCTAACAATCCATTCGTTGAAACTTCACGCAGAACAATATTGAATATCCAAGAAACGATGTTTGCCATTTTTGATTTTTTAACTTTTTGGCGTTTTACAGTGAGTGGCATTTGGGGAACCATGGCGTTTGTTTTTTGGTTTAACCAATGGAAGGTGCTGAGACGTTTCTATTTATAGGATATCTTTGGCGCGTAGTTTAGGCGGGATAATATCAATAAGTGCAATTAATAAAATATCCGTCGTTTTCAGTTACTGTTTGTATTTCCTGTTTGTTCAGCTTTATCTGTTAAGTTTGTAACACGTCCCATCTTTAATGGCGTTTTATCTTTAATGACGTTTTAAATTTAATGGCGTTTTATTAGTTGACGTTTTGTATTTAGTTGGCGTTTTATATTTAATGGCGTTTTATGGGAGAAACGATGTTTACCCTTTTTACCCTTAATGAAGCACGTCCCAAGTAATAAAATTGATGTTATTTACGAAAATGCCACCGCGTCAATCTTGTCTATAGATTGTTTTGATCTGACGATCCATAAACGTTCTCACTGTTCTCACACTTTTCACCGTTTTTCCTAAATCCTGACCCTGTATAATATATCGTTAAAAAATAGAGTATATAATATAATATATTTTTCTCATTTGATTTCGGTTTTGATCTTAAAATTTGTAAGTAAGATCAAAAGCGTTCAATTTTTATTTCAATAGTATGCATGTATCATTTAGAATTTGATTTTGAACGTAGTCAAATATTGTCTGAATTTGATTTCAATCGAAATCAAACATTGGGTATCTTAAAGAATAAGATGATAGAAGAGAACGAAATGAATTATTATTATTATTATTATTATTATTATTATTATTATTATTATTATTCTATTGTACTGCTTGGTTACTCATATTTGAGTAAAAAGAACTATTATTTTGTATTGTTTGGTATATAAAAAAAAGAAGTAATGAAATACAATTTATAAAAAAAAAGGCAAAATTGAAATTGCTTCAATAATAATAATAATAATTGTAATATTACTATTATTGATACTAATATTGTTATTTAATTGATATTATTAATATTATTCATATAAATTAATTTTGAATATGATGCGGAATAGTGAATTTTAAGTTTTTTTTTTAAACTTTTGCCATATAGGTTTTATTTCTTTTTACACCGTCTTGCGAGTCGTCTTGTCGATTATCCGTTTGTGAAGCATCTGAATTCTGATCGAATCACTAGCTGTTAGGGGTTTGATCGGAGGATCAGAGTTTCAGATGGTGTTTGTTTCACTCGGGCTCCTAATTTCTCCATCGATGTGAGGTCGTCTGATGTCTGATGATAGGTTGTTAAATCTTGCCGATTTGAGCAAAGATACACCATTAACGACCTCATATTATGTCGAACGGCGCCGTCATGGGCGGTCAGGACACTCATCGGAAATTACCAAAAGAAGTTTGCCTGTGAAACATGACAGTATAAAAAAACTATATCAGTGGCATCTTTTAGATCTGGAGAGAAAAATTTTGAATGCAAGTAAAATCAAAAGAGTGAGTTAGATGTGTTTAGACCATCCGTAATGGGGCTCTATATCACGCCTACCCCTCCCAAAGCGCCCCATGGTACCCATGAACACCATTACGGGGGGCGCCATGTGCTGAAAATCCCTCATCCTCGCGAAAATTTTCACGGCGTAGCCCATTCTTCCCCACTCACACATATATATACATACATATATATAAAGCCCCATACATATATATCCCCACTACACACTCAAGTTATATATAAAGCCCTATAAAACCCCTCTTTTACGCGTTTCACCACTTGTCTCATAACGCCCTACAAAAAGGTTTTATGACTACACACGTCCTTAGCGTAACACAAGTTATAGATGAAAAATATAATAAATGAGCTAGCCGTTGCGAATGGTGAGACCCCAACACCAATTATGAGTACAATTTCATACAACTTTTAAAGCCTTTAATTTACTATGATTAACACAGATAAGATTAAACTTTACAAAATATATTATATTTTTAAATTCATGGACACAATAAGTCCTATTTTTATTCAACTAGAATTACCATCCTTCGCAATTCGGCGAAGATTCGTTAGTTATATATCATCATAGACGAAAAACAAATGTTTCTTACATAGTCGTGAATCTGTGTGTAAAACATGGAAAAGAATAACTTAGTCGATCTCTGACCCGCGCGTTATGACAGATCTATCAAACGAGGAAAATAGACGCGTTGCGACAGGCATGTCAAATGGGGAAAATAGATGAAAAAGCGTTGAACCTCACACGCACGTTGCGGCGTGTTAACTTAGAAAATTTATAACGAAACTTTAAATGAAAAATTTGCATAACATGAAAAGTATAAAGGACAAATATTTAAAGTAAAAAAGTGTTAGGGTTAAATTGCATAAGATGAAAACCTTGAGTTAAATGTTAAAAAATCAAAGGGGGTAAATTGCAAAAGATGAAAACTTTTGAATTAAAAGTGAAAAATCAAATTAATCAAAGGATTAAATAACCAAAAATTGAATCTTCAGACTTAAATTGACAAAGACTGAAACTTTAAATTTATAAAGGAAAAATCCATTTAAAAAAAACTCCCAAAGCGAAAGATACAACATCCATAAACACAAATATGTTGTTTATTTATAGTATTTTAATTTAATTTTGTTATGAATGTATCCATTATGTGGTGACTATCCACATCTATAACTCCTATCCCTTTAGTGCATCCATTATGTAGTGACTATCCACCTCTATAACTCCTATCTCTTTAGTTACTATTGTACTAATGTAAGGGCCTATATATAATGACATTTTTATATGGTATATACATCACAATGAATAACAATTCTCTATTCTATCTTTCTCTCTATGTTCCTTTGATACTTGCGCTTATGTTCATATACTAGTCGCTAGTAGGCCGTTGTTTCACAACACGTTATCAGCACGACAGTGCTCGTTCTAAAACCCTTGTTTCTATAGTCGTCATTACATACCTTATTACCTTGTCAAACATCGTAAATGGCGTGAATGCTTATCTGGGCAGTTTGAGATCCACAGCTTGCTAAAGTGTTATCATTCGAGAAAAAAAAAGGTAATCTTTGTTGAATCTTCTTTTATTAGTATACATTAAATAATCATATACATACCACCGCTTGAAATTTTGCATTGGGTTTTGGTATGTATTTTCGACAACATTGGTTTTAAAAGAACGAATTTGAAAGTCTTGAAATTAAAGCCCAATAAATTTATCAACAAAATGAGTTTTGTAACATGGGCGTCGAAAGTCCCGTGATGTCAGCTTGATCTTTTTATTTATTTAGATGAATAGTATGATTGCTTTATGATTCATTCTTTTTAAACATAATTTTTCAACCTGATCTATATTGTATAAAAATCAACGAGTGAATGTCAAGAATCAATTTAAAACATATATGATTTATATTGGATAAATATATTTATCAAAATCTTATATAAATTTTAAGGTCCACAACTAGTATAAGGATTATCAAAACTGTGTATTATGATCGTAAAATTTATTTCCTTTTCATGATTTGAATGGAGTCATTATTATAGTGTTATTTGTGAATATTTTTATTACAACTCGTAAGTTGTCTAACATATTTTTAGTATGATTAATAAGAATCATAAAAAGAAATTTCCATATATTGTAATTATTTTAGTAATTGTGTTTTATTAGATCTTCTCTGTAACCATTGTTTATATTTATTGATGTTCATAAACTGAGTGACATATATTGAGAAAATTGTGAATTCTCAATCTTGCTTATCACATGGAGATGACATCATTATAGTATCTTTGAAGCTTTAAATCTTCCATCAATTTATCATCAAGATCTCAAGGTATGTATCATCTTTAATTTAATTGATTTTATTATCTTCTTTTTATTTACTATGATATCGGTAGATGTATCATATATGATGTGTTGATATTTGAACGTCATTAAAGCATAAATGGATTGTATAAAATACGAATAGGTGAAACGTTCGTGTGACAAGAGACATATTGTGAAATAATATAACCTTGAAATCCTCATGATATATTTTATAATATCTATGAAAGAAAA
This sequence comes from Helianthus tuberosus, assembly GCA_030545235.1. Lineage (NCBI taxonomy): Eukaryota > Viridiplantae > Streptophyta > Magnoliopsida > Asterales > Asteraceae > Helianthus > Helianthus tuberosus. Next base: position 58,666,930 of record CM060406.1, read on the forward strand.
AAAATATTGTTAATATATTATACGTATAGAAAATAAAACATGAAAATAATCTGATATATCATATATTTAATATCAATCTTCTATATATTAATATTATATTATTATATAATATTGTTAAAAATATTATAGAAAATCTTAAAAGAAAAGCGTATTAATATGAGTAATTATTAAGATACAAGGGGATATATAAATGAATGGATTATGCTACTATTTTAATATTATTAGTTAATTTATCTTTATGTTGTATCAGTTGGAATGTGTATATATATTTCTATCATATATCGTAGTTGGAATGTGTATTTATTTCTATCATATATCCTAAGATATCATCATAATTATTTGTTATTTTCTACAATATATGAAACGTATGAGACATGTACGTTAATTGCAAATTAACTTTACATTGAGAATTTGAGATTATTTGTTACTACAAAAAAAAAAACTTATTTGATTATATGTTATTTAAACATCATATGAGGATATTTGTTTTGGTTCAAATTAGAGTGACATTATTTATAAATAAGATATACTTTTAATTATACCTTAATAGGTTAATGTATAATTTATATATGTTTTCTTATAAGTGATGAAATAAATATTATTTCGAAAACGTCTTAGTGTAACTCCTTATATATGATGACATATTGTAGTGTAATGTATTATATGATTTGATTATTTGTATAGCCTCTATTATGTATGCTATTGTTTCTTATATAGATAGTATTGAGTAGAATTCATAAATCAAATTAAGTTGTGGCTTTTATCACTATCATGAGGGGAAAAAATGTGAATATAAGACATCCGAAGTGTCATACTCCCTGAATTTCATTATCAGATTCTAGAAGGTCATAAGATTTTAGAACAATAAGAATTATATGACTGTATAATTACTTTTTAATTGATGTTATGAGAAGAGAAATTATTTATGAGGAAAACTAGATAAAATTTTTCCATTTATCACACATATCACACATGATGATGAAAAGATTGAAATGATTTTATATGACTAAATATATAATGGAAAGCTATGAAGCTAGTTCTGGTTATCCCATTTCCTGAAGTGAATATGATTTTATAATGGTCATTGAAAATGTCGTTATCATGCACATAATTGAGAAATTTGTAATGATGGTCATGTTAGTATTGAGATCGATCATCAGAAGTACTATGATAACCAAGTTGACAATGAGATTGACCATCAGAATATTATTGTTTGATAGCAAAGTTAATAATGAGACCGACTATCAGAATTGTAATAATAGTCATAATGGGATAGACCACTAGAAGCAGGGCCGGCTCTGGGCCCGGCGAACCCGTGCCGACGCCCGAGGCCCAAAATTTCAAAGGGGTCGAAAAATCTTTATAAGCTTGTATATATTTATTAGATTATATATTTAATATATTCATCCGTTTGTTATGCAAAAAAAATTTGGTGGTGTAGTGGCAAAAACCATTTCAAAATAATGTAAAGGTCTCAAGTTCAAGTCTTTGCTCCATCACTAAGTTTTTATTTTTGTAATTCATTTACCCTTAACCATAATTTGGGGCCCAATTCTTTTCGTCGCCCGAGGCCTAATTTTTTTCAAGAGTTTTCGGAGACGGCTCTGACTAGAAGTGGCAAATTATGGGAGTGATTATATGAGAACAAAATGTGAAAATGATAAAAGTTATATAACATGATAGTTTGCAATGATCATGCGTTGTTCTCTCGCATAATGCAATTAATACACATACGATCATAAACTAGAAGTTTATGTATCATGATTATTTACTTAGTTGGCATGACCGGTTAGACCACACCGAGTCAATGATGATGTGAAACATAATGAAGAGCTAAAAGATTCTTCAAGCTAATAATTAGCATGTAATGTTTGCTCTCAAGTGTAATTTCATATTTTGCCAAATAAAGAAGGGTGTGTATCCCTAAATATTTTGGAAGTGATTAAAGGATACACATATCCCAGCATGATACCATTTAGTGTTTTTAAATCGATGAATCGTCTAAATGGTTATCAAATCCACAACCTGAAATTTGTGTAATTGCTGCTTAGCCAATGTGATAGCAAGCATATTAATCCAGATTAGTATATTTATTTGATAATAGTGAATTTGATTCCCAAGTTATTAACGATCATTAGAATAAGTGTTATTGTTGAGATGATCACTAAACGTCTACTATTGGTTACAAATCCAATGATCATGAGAGGAGCAAAAGTTCATTTAGGTACATGTAATTTTATATATAGTACTATCAATTCACATCAAGCCAATAAGTTATAGTTCTCTCCATACAGTTGGTTTTTGGTCAGGAACCAAAGATGTCTCATCAAAGATTTTGCTTGTGCGACATATATTGAAACTCATCCACCACACCGCACAAAGATGAGACTTCTAAAAAGTTTGAGAATATGTTGGGTATAAATAATCGTCTATGATTGAATACTTAAAGCTATTAGTGAGAAATTTGTTTATGGCTCATTGGTTTTCATTTTAGTGAATGAATGTTCCCAACATTAGGGGGAGATAACAAGCAGTTGGAAAATGAAAAGTGAAATGAATTATCATGTCATCTTGATCCTCAGACTATAAACTATGAACTAGAAGTTTAAAGTATAATTCATTTACCAATATTAAAGAACAAATTACCAGACAAGTTCACTGACCTAAATAGAGTGACTAAGAAAGTCACATAATCAACTGCTTATGCTCCAGTTATCTTTGTGTCCCAAGAGGACAACCACATATTTTTGTAATGAGTCTATTGCACGCCTAAAGCGTGGTAGACTAGTTGATTCCAACAATAAAATTCCTCGAAAATTGGAGCAAGTAATTAAGATGGTCAAGTCGAGGTTATAGTAATAAGATCCCCTGAAGTGACAATAGACATGATGGTTCAAGAAGAACCCCAGGTACCTGAAAATAAAGAGATCTCGCTAAGTTGTATCATGTCTAAGATATGTATGGAATCGAAATAAAAATCGACGTCGTTATACTTTTGTATATATTGTAGCGCTTAAAATGATTAAATGATGAGGATCAAGATTTAAGATCTGCCTATGAATGAATATTAAGAAATGATTGGCCAAAAATAGAAAGACGCAAATAAGGCAGAGTTTAGTTCTCTAATGAATTCTGGACCAACAGTCCATACAACTGAAGTTGTCAAATATGCTGGATACAAAAGTGTCTTTTACGCGAATCATGTGAAAATCAAATTAAGTGATATAAGTCAAAATTGGTGGCGCAAGAATTTTCACAAATACCTATGATTTATTATGAGAAAACGTATTCTTCAGTGGTGGATGCATTGACTTTCCAATATCTTATTAGTCTGGTAATATATAAAAGAGAATTGACACGCATCTTATGAAGTATCACTTGATACTAAGTCATATAAAATAAGTTCTCTAGAATATTATGATTATTATAAAATTCAGATCTGAATACATATACATGTTGTATATGTTATTGAATTGAATATAATTGGAACTCCCCATGAGTATCCTAAAGCATTTGAGTGCTTAAGAGGTTAAGTGAAACACCTTATGGATGTAATTATAGTGCACAAATACTCCAATAAACATACATAGAAAATGTGTACCTGGTTATTATGGCATCTCAATGTACACTGTGTACAAACATGGTACAATATGAATTTTGGAGATAAAAGCAAGTGTTCTTGATATTTTTGCATATGATATAGATATCTTTGTGTTAAAAGGGCAAGTTTATATAGCAAAACTTCTAAGAGTGAAAGCACATGCATATTTGGATAAGATGGAAAGAATTCCCTCATTGATTGATAATGCTAGAAGCATTAATGATGTCAAAACCTCAAGAACGTACTATATCAAGTTCATAGAATATGTATGGACTAAAATAGTTAGATCGAGTGTTATATAACTCGAGATATTTGCATAAAGAGGGATATAAATTTGATTAAATTAGCCATGTTTTATCGACGTTCTATTTTTAAAAGTTCACTATAATCGCAGTTTACAGTGATTATGTCTAGGCATCATCGAGAGAAATTGTCGAGCGTTTAGAGGGAGAATTTTTGAATGACCTTGGCACGGTCTAATTATTACTCGAACTGCAGTTCGCATATATATGTAATTATATTTTACCAATCCCCTAAGTACATCTAGAAGATGATGTTTGGATATTTAGTATGGACATAGTTGAACCTTAAAGTATGTTAAAGGTTGTTAAGTCATTTGTTATAAGAAATGCCTATTATCATCTCCTATCAAAGTAGAGATTCTCATTCTAGAAGTACCATCGTTAAATGCATAAGTGCATTAATATGTTTTGCTAGCTATGTATGGTTATAATATCTTTCACTTGAGCTTATTGTCATGATATAACCTGTGTCAAGCGAAGAGACATTGGAATGAGTTCAAAGAAACATTTCAGGTATAAACGATATTTGATTATATTTTACTAACCCATCAAAACAAGTTTGGTCAGTCTTGTAGATGCAGGAATGTAACGAAACACAGTCATGGACATATGATAATTTTTGGAAAGAGGCACCTAAAGTCTCGTTAGAAGATTATACAACATTGCTCAACATAAAGGATTGCACATTAAGGGATCAAGCTACAAATCATTCGCTACAAAGGCTTTATTCGACTTTCAAGGAAGATGGACACATGTCACTTAAATGATACATGTTAAAATGAGGGGGAGACTTATTCAAGTTGCACTCTTTTTCCCTTGACTAAGTTTTGTCCCATTGGGTTTTCTTAGTAAAGGTTTTTAATGAGGCAACATATCTGATCCAAAAGTATCAGTGGGAGAAAATGCGCGCTACACTCTTTTTCCCTTAGCTGAGGTTTTGTCCCACTGGGTTTTCCTAGCAAGGTTTTTAACGAGGCAGCATCACCAAGCGTATTAAAGAATAGTATATCATGTGGATAGTCAAGGGGGAGTGTTATGAATGTATCCATTATGTGGTGACTATCCACATCTATAACTCCTGTCCCTTTAGTGCATCCATTATGTAGTGACTATCCACCTCTATAACTCCTATCTCTTTAGTTACTAATGTACTAATGTAAGGGCCTATATATAATGACATTTGTATATGGTATATACATCACAATGAATAACAATTCTCTATTATATCTTTCTCTCTATGTTCCTTTGATACTTGCGCTTATGTTCATATACTAGTCACTAGTAGGCCGTTGTTTCACAACAAATTTAATGTGATGTTTTAATTGAGGTTTTAAAAGCTTGTTTAGTGGACAACATAAACATTACGCTATGTCGGTTATATATTAGAATTTCTTATAATTTATATTTTGTTTTTCGCTTATAATTTTTGAAATATAGTGTTTTTAAAGTCTACAATATGGCATTGCGACGTGTCTGCTTTTTTATCTACGTGTAGATAAAAATTTTACTCGGAACCGAGTTATTAGTAAGAGTGTACAAGCAGTAGAAGCACGAACTTACATGTTATCAAAGTTGTGTCGCGTTGGTAATGTAATATAACGTTTTAAAAAACTTTGCACATACAATTGCGATGCGCTTATTTTATCTGCGATTTGATCAAAGTTCAATTTGAATGGGTCAAAGATAAGACTTTTTTTGTTATTTATTGTGACGAACCGAATTTACCATTGCGATTCAATATAAGTTCTATTTGAGAGAATGAAATATAGTTGGCTTTTCTCGCTGTTACGGTATAAAATTAGTTTAATACATAACTGTATTTGCAATATAATATTTTTTGATATCGTAAACTACATCGAGCGTCTGTACTATCTTGATATCATGACAAACAAAACCTATACCGACTGATAACATCATCATTTTCATGATTTTGATTTTCGACCGATGTAAAACACACGTCGATTATTATACCGTGTTCTGACTTCCGATATTGTACTAGTATTGTAATGAACCGAACGAATACCGAACAAAACCATGCCGCGAAGTGTGGGAAATCCCACTAATTAATATTATTATACCAGTATAATAATAATAAATATATAAAGAAAAAGTAGTAGTAGTAGTAGTAGTAGTAGTAGTCGCGAAGTGTGGGAAATCCCACTAATTAATATTATTATACCAGTATAATAATAATAAATATATAAAGAAAAAGTAGTAGTAGTAGTAGTAGTAGTAGTAGTAGTAGTAGTAGTAGTAGTAGTAGTAGTAGTAGTAGTAGTAGTAGTAGTAGTAGTAGTAGTAGTGTATACCGTGTTCTGACTTCCGATATTGTACTAGTATTGTAATGAACCGAACGAATACCGAACAAAACCATGCCGCGAAGTGTGGGAAATCCCACTAATTAATATTATTATACCAATATAATAATAATAAATATATAAAGAAAAAGTAGTAGTAGTAGCAGTAGTAGTAGTAGTAGTAAGTAGTAAGTAGTAAGTAGTAAGTAGTAAGTAGGTAGTAGGTAGTAGGTAGTTGGTAGTTAGTAGTTAGTAGCTGCAGCAGAAGCAGTAACAACAATAGTATTAATAATAATAAGGATAGTTAGTGTACAAATGAGTTTAAACATACTAAACGTGAGCAATAAATGAAGATTTTGTTTCCCCTTGTAAAGCATGTATTTTATTCCAAAAATCTAAAAAAACAGATATATATATATAGGGTAGGGTTCATGCGAGAACCACCTTTATTGCGAGAACCAATGTGAACAGGGGGCAATACTGTAAATACATAATAAAATTGAGATTAAGCGTCTCCTCCTAAACATCTCCTCCTAAACTCCTGACATCCTCCTCATAAACACCCACGTTTGACACTCCTGGACTTCAAAATTCGTCATCTCAGTTCACTTCCGTCACTCCAGATTCTCCAAAATTCATCATCTGTCATCTCGATCTTACCATTCATCCTTTATTCATAGTATGTTCGAAATTAGGGCACAAATAAAAGAATCATCGATCATATATGCGAAATTAGGGCAATAAGAATAGAATCATTGAAGATTGTGGCATAATTAGGGAGAATTTGAAGAACAAACGTCCAATGAACTCGCTTGTTGTCAGAATATCCAGCGTCATTACACCATTCTGTGAATTTGTAAGTTTATACACTCTGTTTTGCGCGTTTATATGTTAAAATGACGTTTAATGGTCGATTCAGATCTTTTATATTTGAATATGAGGCTTAAATTTTAGTTTCATATATGCATTAGTGAAAATGGTGTGATGTATATAATTTTTGAGGGATTAGGGGCGACTGTTGTGATAGCACAATCTGTAATGTGGTATTTATGTGTTTTTTGTATGTAGTTTTGTTACTGATTAACGTTAAATATGATTGGTGGTAATACGAAATTCAATTTGTCAAGGGTTAGGGTTTTTTTATTGAAGCAAACCTGTAGATAAGGTCAGTCATGTTAATGCACATGTGCATAGTTATGCACATATGCATATTTTACCATATTATGTTGGTGCATATGGGACTTCGTCTTGTATCGAGTCTTGTATGTATATAGATAGATCAGGGCACGATATACGAGAAAAATGTCAAAATTGTGTTAGGAAGTTATTTCGCACGAAATAGACCAGAGTCCATTTCGCACGAAATGAACTTGTCATTTCGTACGAAATGACTATGGCTATTTTGCATGGGATATTTCGTACGAAATAGGATGCCCTATAAATACTTGATGTGCCATCTCATTTGTAACTTTCCGGTTTCAGAGTCGAACTGCTGCCGAAGTGTCTACTCACTGTAAAACGTTGTTATATCAATCAAAAGACAGTTTAAAGTGAATTGCAAGCTGAATCACCTCAATACGTTTGTTTCCGCCTCTTGTATCAGAGCTCAGGAGGAAGAGTTCTTACCATTTCAGCTGAAAGTTCTGATTTCTATACCTTCTTTTCAAAATTAAACAAGTTTTCACGGATAAAATGGATTGATCTTTTCACATTATAAGCAAAATTGTGTTTTAACAAAGCCTTGAAAGAATTAGATCTAAAATCGGACTAAAACCTGTTCAATTTGACAAAAACATGGCCGAATTGATGACATCAGCAGCATTTCGCACGGAATAGTATCTGTTTCATCAATTTCGCACGAAATACCACACTCATTTCGCACGAAATATCTAGAGCTACTTCCATTTCGCACGAAAAGGGCATTTCGTTTGAAACTTCACACCAGAATTTCATTCCGTACGAAATCAGCTTATTTCGCACCAAGGTGTCATTTCGTTTGAACGTTTCGCACGAAATCAGTATTTCGTTTGAAGAGAGCTATTTCGCATAAAGGCTCATTTTGCTTGAAGGATACTTATTTCGTTTGAAAGATATAGTTTGTGAAATTTTGATACCGAATCATGGAAGAAGAATTTTATAACGCCTTTGCTACTCCGATTACTATTGCACAGAACACAATGCTAGAAAATGAAACGGGCACCATGTAAAAACCACCAAAGCTCATGAACATTGAGGAGTATAAGGGATGGGAAGAGCGTTTCGAAAATTGGGTGCAAGCAAATTATTTGGATGCTTGGGAATGTGTTGAAACAAAATATGTTAGACCGGTGAATGATGATGAAGAGGTTATTGCAATTAAAGATCTAAGTGCTGAAGAGAAAAAGAAATACAAAGATGAAAAGATGATGACGAGTCTTTTGCATCAAGCTGTTAAGGAAGATATCTTGGTTTTATTGCAACACAATGGGAGTGCATATTCAATTTGGAAAGCATTAAAATCGAAGTTTGTTGGAAGTAAAGAAATGATCAAGAACAAGAAATCCCTTTTGAAAAAAGAGTTTGATCTATTTCGTGGTTTGAGAACTGAAAGCACTAAGCAGATCATCGAAAGATATTGCAATCTGTTAGTTAACATGAAGAGGGTGAGCATCACAAAAGATAATGAAGAATTGATTGAAAAGCTGGCTGATGCGTTGCCACATGAAACTTGGGGCACGTATCTTATGATGTTGAGAAATAAGAAAGATTTTGGGAATCTAACACTGGGAAAGTTCATTGAAAAACTTGAAGCTCAAGAGATGGAACAAAGGAAGATCTCAAGAATGAAGGATTTTGATGGTGAACAAGATATTGGGCTTTATTACAAAGGAGGTATCAATGATAAGACCAACATGTCACCAAAGATCGAAACTGCATTCAATGCTAAAAGTTCTTCTGGAGGGTCTTCTCGAGGATCAAACAGCAAAACGGGATTTTCTTCATATCCATCATTTGATCCAAATTTTTCAACGACAAAGAATGGCAAATTTTACAATGCAACATTGCACTAAATCTTGAAAATGATCAGAATTACTCAGAAGAAATTGCAAAAAGTCACATGTCTTTGTTAGTGACTGTGTTAGAATCGTATGGGAGTTTAGTAGCAGGAAGGATCGGAAATCCAATGTTGATAAAAGAGGATTATGATCAGATTGATGCTGAAGAAATGGAATTAATGGACATAAATTGGTGTTTGGCGAGTGTGTTGAGAAGGGCTGAGAAATTCAAACATATCACAGGAAGAGATGATTTTCGTGATGCAAATGTTTCTACTTTAGGTTTTGATAAATCTAAAGTTACTTGTTTTCTTTGCAGGGAAAAAGGGCATTTCAAACGTGAATGCACAAATCGCGAAGCAAGTGGAGCTCAAAATCCGTTCAACAACAATGATTACTATCGGAAAGCGATTTGTCATCAAGTTGCTCAACAACCACATCAACAACAACCACAAACTGCTCATACTAAGAAGGAGATTGAAGAGTCAAAGAAAGCATATTGAAAAGCTGGGACAATTACTGTCCAGATAAAGAATTCTTGGCTAAAGCATTTGTTGCTAGAGTTGCTGAAGACAGTGATAATGATAATGATTATTATGCAAACAGAATGAAAGGGCACTTAAGAATGCTAGAAGAGAGTGATAGTGATGATGGAAAAGTTCGAAAGAAAAAGAAGAAAGTTAAAAAACAAGTTAGTAGTGATGATGAAGAAGTCCGTGTGATAAAGAAAAAGGCAAAAGAAGTTCCAGCTTTCACAGTTGAAGCAGAAGCTGATGCACGAAAGATTCCTGTGAAATGTGAAACCTGTGAAACAGTGAAAAAGCAAAACAGTACTTTGATTCATAACATGAACATATTGAAAGAATCCTATGATGTTCTGAACAAAGCTATGAATCAATACAATCAATCAAGCAGTGAACAAGCAACAGCTATGAAAACACTTCAAGGAGCTTTCATGACAAAGCAGAAAATCGTCAACAATTACATTGAGAAGTGTGCTGTTCTGGAACAAAAAGGGTAAACAGGTTGTTAAAAGGTTACTCATGTACTTCTTATGTTATTGATAGGATTTATCCAACCGTTGAAGGCATGGAGGCATTTGAAGAAGAAACATCTGAAGTGAAGATTTCTGAAACAAAAGAGAAAAAATGAAGTGAAAAATTCTGGTAAGAAACAAAGTGTCAGTTACAACAAGTGTCCACCCCCGCTTGAAAATGGATATTCTCCACGAAATCCAAATTCAGAAAGAGTCGAAAAGGCAACCAACTTAGTGTGGGAATCTGAACCATCAGATAACTTGCCAGACAACATTGATGTTACTTTCACTTCATCTGATACCGATCATGAGTTAGAGTTAATAAAGAAAGTGGTTGATCAGGTGTTGGATAAAGATGAAACCGAGGAGTCTAATTCGGAGTCAAAGTATGAGTTCAACACTTCAAGTCCAACAGTCAAAAAGGACAAACGGGTTTACAATAAAGAATTTCTGTTATCAAAATCTAATTTGGATGATGAAATATTCAAAGTTGCATATACTTTGAATGATTCTGACAAATTATATTCTGATGTTGAATTTCCAATAAGAGGTGTCAAAATTCATATGATCAAAAAGGTTTTCAAATTAACAGAAATTAATATTTCTGAAATAAAAGATGTAAATCTTTCTGAAAAACCTAAAAAATATACCTCAAGAGTTCGACAAAGATAAAACAAGAAAAAGAGTTACAGTTCTGGTTCAGGTTTTCGAAAGAAACCAAACCATAACGGTAATTTCAAAAAGAAGGGTTTAGGTTTTATACCACCTGAAAATTATAAAAATGAGAAAACTTATAGATCAAAAACTGTATTTGTTTCAGGAGCAAGTTCAGAAGAAGAGGAGAAAAGCTTATTCTGGAAGCAATCTAACAAAGAATTCCTTGCAAAGAAGCAAGAAGGAATGAAAAATGAAGTTGTTCAAAAGAAAGAAACGAGAACCTGTTTTCAATGCAAAACAATTGGTCATATTGCCAGGAATTGTCCTAAAGCAATTCAAACAAAACAGGGAGTGTCTCTTAAAATGAAAGAAAACATGGTTGAAAATGAACCACCAACCAAACCTTTTATAGTTTTCAAAAACTCGAAATTTGAGGTTGGTGAATGTTCAAAAGGTTTTTACAAAAGAAAAGCAAATCTTGATGATGTCAGGGTAAAATACACATATTTATCCCGTGTAAATTGTATAATTATTGTATAGTTTTTATTTGTTTTTATTTAGTTTTAGTAGTATATTATATTATTTTGTGTTGGGCCAGGTCCTGGTGCAAATGGAGAAAAAACGAGTGATATGAAAATGACCAGCCAGTTGGGCAAAGTGGGGTGCCAGAGACCAAAGGAAATCCGCCGCTATTTTCTGTGAGTAGGCCGTGGCCACTATCTCTAATTTATATATTAAAGGCGAGGGACCCAAAGTGGCATATATGGAAGTGAAAAATTCATAGTGACATGTTGCAAAAGATTGAAGGACCAGAATTACAACTGTGCTTAAAGATGGAATTAATTCCATGACAAAACGAAGGAATCCATGTGAATTGTGAATTGGTGTTGACCGAACCAATTCTTTTGTTTTGATCAGTTTTGCTTTGTTGTGGGCTTATGGTTGTAATTCGTTGAAGCAGCCCATGTGGTGATTTTAGTAACTCCTTGAATGAGCCTAGTAAACATAGATATGGGATTGCAATTAAATGGTGATACGTAATGAGGGAAAAAGAACATCACGAGAGAAGGTTTTTGGGCGCAAGATTGGAGGCGGCTACTATTGGAGGATTATATTTTTCTTGGACGAAAAGCAACATTATAAAATATATAAAGACATCACATAAGAGAGGAAAAAACATTATCAGACATCCGCACAGACGAATTATTACGAATTTGGACATCTTTTGGACATCTTGGAGGCTGATTGAAGTGCTTTGAAGGTTCGGGAAGTCAAGGAATCATCGGGGAACATTCGGGAGCACTCGGGATCGAAGTTTACGGGTTCTAATATCTTGTTTCTTCATTTTTCGTTTGTTTTTATTTGTTTAATGATGAATTCAGATTTGATTATGATTTGTGTTTTGTTTTTGAATATGATTATTGGCTAGAAACCTTTACTACCTAGGCTATGATGAATGTTTAACAAAGATTGGATTTTTATTGGATTTTTGGCGTGGTTATGGATTTTTCTTGTACTGTAAAAGCTATGGGAATTTAACTTGGTGTGTATGCGTGCTTGTGATTATTTTATTATTGTTTATTGCTTCGTTTGATTCTTGGTGACGGTCTTTATCACGGAATAGAGTCGAGCTAGGGTTTTAGGTTTTGGTGAGTGTCTATATCACATAATAAATCTTTGATCCTTTAGGGTGAAATTACGTAACTAACCTTAGAAGTAATAATCGGTAATTTAATAGAATCAAGTGTTCTGCTAGACTCGTCGCGGAAAAGCTCGAGGATATTAATAGGTCTTGGTTTAGTTATAAGGACTTAACATTCCATTGTCTATTAAGTCAAGATTAAAACCCGTAGTTGCTTTAGATGTTCGCGCTGAAAGGTAGAGGGTCTTATATAGGCACTTTCAAGAAACTAGAGGACGGAAAAGAAATCTAGAAAACCGGTGAGCGTAACAACCTAGGTAGTGCCATAAGAATCGCCTTGAGAGTGTTTGAGGGGCTTAGTGGTGTCTTAATAGGTTTAGTATCCAAAGATCCCGGTTCCATACCACAAAACTATCAAATAGAAATCCAATCCAAGTTAAACAGGAGTCTAGCCTAGGTAGCCTTCATCATCTCTTGAGTTCAGTCGTCGTTCGAGTTCGTGTTAGTTCTTTAGCTAATCTAGATTTTCATTACTTGCATTTCTTAGGATTTTTAGAAAACCCCCCCAATCAATAAACAAATAGTTTGAGTCGTGTCAGTCTAAATCTAGATAGAGTCATTAGCGTAATTTAGTAGAGTCTCTTTGGTTCGATACTCGGACTTCCTTAGGCTATATTGCATCAATCGGTACACTTGCCGGTCGTGTGGTTTAGGGTTTAGAGAGTCTTAGTTTTATAAATTTAAAACTTAGAGAGTCTAGTTTAGGGTTTAATTTAGTTGTTTTTGTTAAACCACTTTTCAGCACATCAAGTTTTTGGCGCCGTTGCCGGGGACTCTTTGGCGATTGCGTTGACTACTTTGTTTGGACTTAATTGACACATACGTGCTACTTGCTTTTGTATATTGAGTCGTAGGAGTCTAATTGTCCGTGTCTTTTATTTTTCTTGAGTCTTGTAAATATGTGTGAAATTTGTGGAGGACCTCATTTTACTGTTAAATGCCCCCAATATGAGGGGTCCTCTACGCCATATTATGCTAACCCTTTTGTGCAGCCGCAACCATATTTTTCACAGGGGTATTCTTTGCAAGGTTATGATAATCGGCCATATTACAATGATCTGTATCAGCAGCCGCAACGTAACCTGGTTCAGACGAGCGATAGAGGTTTAGAGGGTAGCTTGAGTAGGATAGAAGGGATGTTCGCTCAGATGTTGGCGCAAAATCAGGCTACCCTGGAAACCATGGCTGAATTTACAGAGAGAAGTAAAAAAAAAAGTAGAGGAGTTAGTTCGAGAGCGGGGTGAGCTAGAGGAAGTAGAAGAAGAGTCAGATGAGGAGATCATTCCAGTCACGGGGACGATAATGGACGACGAAGTCCCACCTCCGGTACAGAAGGGTATTATATATGACTTCGGGAGTGACTCTGATGATGAAATAGACGAAGAAGAATGGGCGGCGTATCAGAGGTCGTTAGTGAAGAGAGAAGTTGTGGAAAAAGAAGTGGAATTGGGGGATTCCACTGGTTGGATGTTTGGTGCAGAGGAAGAAGTTGAGCAACCATCTAATGAAGATCAGATGTCCTGGGAGAATGAATTTAGGGATGAACTAGATGGGTTGCCGGTAGATGAAGAGATAGAGGAGTTGGATCCAGAGGGAGACCGTGCTTACTTAGAAGCTTTACTTGAAGGAAACCCAATGACGGACATCAAAGAAGAAGAAGTGGTGGTGGAAGAAGAAGAACACCACAGCTGGCCCATGGTTTTAGCTATAGGTGAAACTAAAAAATCAACAAAACCACGGGAGATGGCAAAGAAAAGAAAGAGAAAGGATTTAAACCTGAAGAGGATGAAAGGTTGGGGCGAGATGGAGAGGAAGAAGCCGTTCACGCATGATCAGTCCTCTCATTACATACCACGCATCCGGTTTCTTCCAGGTAAGTTTAAGTTTTGGTGGTCTGACCCGTTTCGAATTTTTAAAATATTTTATAATTCCACCAATATATTTTTGAAAATTTTTGAGGTTCGGGTGGAATTAAACGGGTTGGACAGGGTCCAGGTCAAAGAGAAACCTCCTGATTAAATTCAAGTGTGGGGAGGTTTTGTAGAGTTTGTAATTTTATATATTTGGTATATTTTCGGTAGTTCATATAGTAAGTCATTTATTTTGTATATTGAGTCTAAGTTAGTAGTTTTTGAGTCAGTCGTTTGTGTCGAGTCGGTATTGCTTTGGTATTTTGCTTGTTTTTGTTGATGCAGGTTCAAATATGTACCACCCGTACTCAATCTCCATTCGGGTGAGTTTGGAGCTGTTTATTCAAATTTCGGGCATTTATCAAGCATGTCAGTTAGTGTCAAAGCCGATCGCGAATGAAATGCTATACGATCGAGCTGGATTGGGCGAGAGATTTGGAGCTTACGCATTATAAAATCAGCTAAGTCCTTTCCAATTTGCTCTTCGGTCTTTTTATTTCTTATTTATTTTTAGTTTTTGAGTCGGTTTCCATCCTACATTGAGGGCAATGTAGAGTTTAAGTGTGGGGATGGGAAACTATCGTTTAGTGTCGTTAGTTAGTTGAGTCTTGAGTCATAAAATTTGAAAAAAGAAAAAAAAATTAAAAAAATTAGAAAATGTCTTTTGAAATAAGAAGTTTGCAAAATAAAAACGGAAAATGATAGAAAAGTCGGGTTTTTGTTCGGGTTCAAATAATGATAATATGAGATAAAATAATCGTGCTTGTGTCTAGTTTGGGATGCGTGGGTAGGCTCGATTCGGTTCTGGGTTCCTTTGATTTTAAATATACCTAATTGTCGGTCTACTAGTGGGTTCTCATCTAGGGAAAGTGGGGAAATTGAAACCGCCAAAAATAGTATAAGGGGCACCGTTATAAGCTAAGATCGTTAGAGTTTTTAGTCATTATCTTATTGAAAAAGAAAAAAAAATAGAATAAAAAGTGAGCTAGAAACTAAATGAAAGTAACACAGGTCTATGTAATCCGAGTTGGGGATAGCGACTCTACAGCCGGAATGCCTCTGGGATGTGTGAAATCGACTTGCCGAATAAAAGTACCAAAACCTAAGTAATCTGTGGTTGGGGATCGCGACTCTACAGCCGGAATACCTCTTGGTTAGGGAAAGCATCGTCTAGACTCACGAGAGAAAAAAAAAAGAGCAAAAAGCAAAGTCTAAGCTCGTATGAAAAAAAAATAGATTTGATTATAAACTCTTTGGATCTTGGTATAAGGCGGTTAGGAAATAACCCAGTGGTTGTTCCTTTTGTCCTATAAGCTTGAGAGGGGATTAGGTGGACTTGCAATTCTTAGCGTGAGACCCTAGGTAGATTGACCGCACTTGAACTAAACTTGCATGATAAGGGCTTGGAACCGGGTTGGGTTTAAGAGGATCGATATACTTGCAATCGCGGCTAACACGAGTTTCGGTTTTAATAAAAATAACTTATACTTTGGCCCGTTCGACTATTCCGACTATGATTCCGTTTGCATAATTCTTTTTCGAGGACGAAAAAAAGTTAAGTGTGGGGATATTTGATGTCAGGGTAAAATACACATATTTGTCCCGTGTAAATTGTATAATTATTGTATAGTTTTTATTTGTTTTTATTTAGTTTTAGTAGTATATTATATTATTTTGTGTTGGGCCAGGTCCTGGTGCAAATGGAGAAAAAACGAGTGATATGGAAATGACCAGCCAGTTGGGCAAAGTGGGGTGCCAGAGACCGAAGGAAATCCGCCGCTATTTTCTGTGAGTAGGCCATGGCCACTATCTCTAATTTATATATTAAAGGCGAGGGACCCAAAGTGGCATATATGGAAGTGAAAAATTCATAGTGACATGTTACAAAAGATTGAAGGACCAGAATTACAACTGTGCTTAAAGATGGAATTAATTCCATGACAAAACAAAGGTATCCATGTGAATTGTGAATTGGTGTTGACCGAACCAATTCTTTTGTTTTGATCAGTTTTGCTTTGTTGTGGGCTTATGGTTGTAATTCGTTGAAGCAGCCCATGTGGTGATTTTAGTAACTCCTTGAATGAGCCCAGTAAATATAGATATGGGATTGCAATTAAATGGTGATACGTAATGAGGGAAAAAGAACATCACGAGAGAAGGTTTTTGGGCGCAAGATTGGAGGCGGCTACTATTGGAGGATTATATTTTTCTTGGACGAAAAGCAACATTATAAAATATATAAAGACATCACATAAGAGAGGAAAAAACATTATCAGACATCCGCACAGACGAATTATTACGAATTTGGACATCTTTTGGACATCTTGGAGGCTGATTGAAGTGCTTTGAAGGTTCGGGAAGTCAAGGAATCATCGGGGAACATTCGGGAGCACTCGGGATCGAAGTTTACGGGTTCTAATATCTTGTTTCTTCGTTTTTCGTTTGTTTTTATTTGTTTAATGATGAATTCAGATTTGATTATGATTTGTGTTTTGTTTTTGAATATGATTATTGGCTAGAAACCTTTACTACCTAGGCTATGATGAATGTTTAACAAAGATTGGATTTTTATTGGATTTTTGGCGTGGTTATGGATTTTTCTTGTACTGTAAAAGCTATGGGAATTTAACTTGGTGTGTATGCGTTCTTGTGATTATTTTATTATTGTTTATTGCTTCGTTTGATTCTTGGTGACGGTCTTTATCACGGAATAGAGTCGAGCTAGGGTTTTAGGTTTTGGTGAGTGTCTATATCACATAATAAATCTTTGATCCTTTAGGGTGAAATTACGTAACTAACCTTAGAAGTAATAATCGGTAATTTAATAGAATCAAGTGTTCTGCTAGACTCGTCGCGGAAAAGCTCGAGGATATTAATAGGTCTTGGTTTAGTTATAAGGACTTAACATTCCATTGTCTATTAAGTCAAGATTAAAACCCGTAGTTGCTTTAGACGTTCGCGCTGAAAGGTAGAGCGTCTTATATAGGCACTTTCAAGAAACTAGAGGACGGAAAAGAAATCTAGAAAACCGGTGAGCGTAACAACCTAGGTAGTGCCATAAGAATCGCCTTGAGAGTGTTTGAGGGGCTTAGTGGTGTCTTAATAGGTTTAGTATCCAAAGATCCCGGTTCCATACCACAAAACTATCAAATAGAAATCCAATCCAAGTTAAACAGGAGTCTAGCCTAGGTAGCCTTCATCATCTCTTGAGTTCAGTCGTCGTTCGAGTTCGTGTTAGTTCTTTAGCTAATCTAGATTTTCATTACTTGCATTTCTTAGGATTTTTAGAAACCCCCACCCCCCAATCAATAAACAAATAGTTTGAGTCGTGTCAGTCTAAGTCTAGATAGAGTCATTAGCGTAATTTAGTAGAGTCTCTTGGGTTCGATACTCGGACTTCCTTAGGCTATACTGCATCGATCGGTACACTTGCCGGTCGTGTGGTTTAGGGTTTAGAGAGTCTTAGTTTTATAAATTTAAAACTTAGAGAGTCTAGTTTAGGGTTTAATTTAGTTGTTTTTGTTAAACCACTTTTCAGCACATCACTTGACAACCAAAAGTGGGTCGTTAAGAAATCTGATGATAGTTCTAGCAATGATTCTGATTCGTCAAAATCAGATGACCTATTTTCTGGCTATGAATCTGATTCCACAAAGTCAGAGGAGCCACAAGTTGAACCAAAAGTTGAAAAATCAGTACCGCCAATGGATGATGCAAATTTTCCACCATTGAGGGCTGAAAATTTTAAACAAAAAGTTTGTAAAGTTGAGATTTCGAATCAATTTTTTTCTGAAAAGAAAGAATTTGATGTTGAAAAAGCCTTTAACTCCAAAGTGCAACATATTTTTGGAAAAATGATTGATGGGAAGGTCAAAGGGGTAAAGGAATTTTATAAGAAGAAGATGAAAGGAAAGAAACCGAGTGTTGATCACTCAGAATCTCCCAAGGTCTGTTAGGCTTGGGAGAGCCTCTTTAACTGAAAAACCTGACTTGCCGGAACTCCCAGGTTGGTAATTGGGGAGTAGGAATCGGCATCTTTCTTGAGAAATTCACAGGTTGGTAACTCTGATATTTTGACTCCAAAAGGATATTCAAGGACATTAAGTTGTACTTGATTTATCTTTCTTACAAGTGGCTTTGATAATTGAACCTACAAGTGTTAAATTTTTTAAGATGAAAGAACAAGATGATGAATTGATCCCTTAACCTACAAATGTTTTGTGCAAATCAACAAAACTTATTTTCCGAAAAAAAAAACAATTTTGATTAAAACAAACTTAAGTGTTTTGAAATTTTAATGGGAAAATAGTTTGTTGTCAAGGGGAGTTCTGATTGTTTATGCCAAGTGGAAGGAGAATTGAAGCGATTCGATATCAGTTGTCACTTTATTTGTACAGTTTGTTTATAAATTTCCGTTTAATGATTTTGAATTTTAGGGGGAGTAAGAAATTTCAAAAAATCCAAAAACATTAAATATTAGAAAATTTGAAAATCCAAAAACATCAAAAAATTCAAAAAGAGTTTTGTTGTGATAAAGAGGAAATGATAGTATATCAGTGGACTATCACAACACGCTAAAGAATTGGAAAGATAAAATGTGATAAACGGTCTCACTGATGATGTGCCAGTAGATTTTTACACACTTAGTAGATTGTTGTCGAGATATAAACCTAAATATCAAACTTACTTATTTCGTGGGGAACATCTCTCGGATATATAGGTAACCCCTGAAATCTTGTTTGAAGGGCTTTCTATTTCTGACATACTAGGTCTTTGTGCGTGGTGATATCTGGGGTATTATACCTGGATTTCTGATTTTGCGGGAGCAATAGCCTAGTCCTCGTATAATACTTTGCATTTGCTTTCTTCATAAAGTCCACCCTCAGTACAAAAAATGATTAAACATTGAAAAATGCTAATCATGTGCTGTTGTAAAAAAAGATTCTCTAAAGGGAACCCACCGAAAAGCGAACCATCATCTCTCTGATTTTGCGGAAGCAATAGCCTGAGCTCTCATGGTCTTGCAATTAACCCTTTACAGATATCATTAGTGTACATTCACCCTGTAAGACTGAATATAGGAGTCTGGATACAGGAGTATATTCTGAGGTGGGACACGCGCATTAGTTTAAGTCTCTAAAACATTAAATTCGTATCTTGAAACAGTTGAACTTTGTGTGAAAATTCAAGTGGATCAGTATACTGACAATCTAAGTGAATCGTTTAGAACTTAAAATGATTAAAGCTTAACGGTGTTAGTGTTTTGTCTCATAAACTGATATGATCCTCTTACACAAACTCACAAAAATATTGTTTGTAAATATTTCTTTTCTGCATTTTCTTTCAAGTTCAAAAGTCCAAAAAGATTTTCAGTGTGTTTTAGCATAAGATTTTGAAAAATACAAAAAGATTTTCGACAACTGATGTTGAAAAACTGATGTTGAAAAACTGATTTTCAAAATTCCAAGTGCTAAACATGATGAACAAAAGGTTTGGGAGAGTTTGTTTGAGATGTTTGAGATGAAAAATTGTTTGAAAAGAAAAATGGTATTTCTACAAGTGGTTCATCAGAGATTAACATTTTAAAATCATTTATTGATTGATTAATACCTGCAAGTGGTATATAAATTTGTCAAATTTTAAATTTGTGAAATTTATTGTCAGATAGAGATGTGTGCAGGTTAGCCAGGTTTTTGATCCTGAGCAGAATGTGAATCAGGTTACAATCTTGGTACTGTCGATGCTGATGAACTTAAGGAATCAAGAGATCTGATCAAGAGAATTAGAAAGCTCGAGATTCAGATTCAAAGATTGTGAAGATGATAGATCAACATCCAAGGGGGAGATTAGCTGATAGAGAAAAGAGAGAGGATTGAGGATGTTTTACACTGTTAGATACTTCAGAGAGAACAAGAAGACTGATAAAGACTGAAGATTGAAGACTCGACACTGAAGACTTCGTCAACATCCAAGGGGGAGTCTGTTGGTGCATATGTCTGTCAACTTCGTCTTGTATCGAGTCTTATATGTATATAGATAGATCAGGGCACGATATACGAGAAAAATGTCAAAATTGTGTTAGGAAGTTATTTCACACGAAATTGACCAGAGTCCATTTCGCACGAAATGAACTTGTCATTTCGTAGGAAATGACTATGGCTATTTTGCATGGGATATTTCATACGAAATAGGATGCCCTATAAATACTTGATGTGCCATCTCATTTGTAACTTTCCGGTTTCAGAGTCGAACTGCTGCCGAAGTGTCTACTCGCTGTAAAACGTTGTTATATCAATCAAAAGACAGTTTAAAGTGAATTGCAAGTTGAATCACCTCAATACGTTTGTTTCCGCCTCTTGTATTGAGTTAAAACTCTTCTGAACGACTCGTTAAGGTCGCACGACGATCCTACATATTAGTTTAACAAGGTCAGTCATATTGATGAAAATGCATATTAGTTTAACAAGGTCAGTCATATTGATAGAATAGGTTAATAAGGTCAATTATGCACAAAACCCGTTTCCCAGATATATTTAGAATGGAACAAGATAAACGATGCCTGGTGGCGGACCGGTAATATCAGGATAATAGAAACTTTATGTGCGTTTGGAATTGGTCGAGAAGCCCAAGCTCGGCCAAAGAATTACTGGAAGGGGCACGAGTTGATCGGGCTCCTTGATAATGTCACTTTGTCCGATGGCAAATATGGTTGGGAATGGTTGGGAGGTAATGACTCTGATTTTTCAGTCAGGACTGTCAAAAACTTCCTGTATAGCGGCTCCGATTTCAGCAGCAGGCACGTTGTGAAATGGTCGAAATGGGTCCCAAAAAATGCAATATTTTTCTTTGGAGGGCGGTTTTAAATCGTATTCCCACACTGGATGCACTCCGGGATCGGAACTATTGGGGCAGATACGTGAAATGTTGTCTGTGTGAAGATGGCGATGAAACAGCTGAACACCTTCTTTGTTCACGCAGGGTAGCGTTGACTGTCTGGTATCACATCAGTCAGTGGTGCAAGGTGAGTCCTTTTATTCTGTTTTTGGCTAAAGATATCGTAATTGCCTCTGAGTTTTGCAATCTGGATAGAGAAGTGAAAGAAGCTTTACATGGCATTATGTTCGTGACAAGTTGGTGTATATGGTTAGCCAGGAACAATAAAAGGTTATTGGAGACTCAAGTTAAACCCGGAGAGATTATCTGTAATATTAAGTCAGTCGGTTTTTTATTGTATAAGAATCGGTCCAAAAATAGGTCCGTAAGTTGGGAAAAATGGTGTAGTTTCGATATAAGGTAGCTGCTAGTTTTCGGTCTTTAGGTTCTTGTGTTGAGTTGTTGTTTTTTCGTTTTGCTGTAGTGGTTGGTTCGGCCGCCTCTATTTTGGAGGTTGGCTTCTGTGAATAACATTTACATTAAAAAAAATTTATGCACATGTGCATAGTTTGTCATAATAGTTTTGTTGCTAATTAATGTTAAACATGATTGGTGGTATTACGAAATTTGATTGGTAAGGGTTAAGTTTTGTTATTTAAATAAACATGTTGATAAGGTTAGTCATGTTAATGCACATGTGCATAGTTATGCACATATGCATATGTTGTCAGATTAAGTTAATATGAATGTATTACGGCATATGCACTCGTGCATTATTACCTTAAAACATAAACATTGTGCATATTGTATGTAATATGTTTACTTCACATGTGCATACATGAAATAATTGATGTAATATATGTAATGTATGCAGGAAAAAAATATTCGAAACTGCTCATGGATTGACAACACAGACGTATTTGATTTATAGGTTAACGGATGAAAAATACCAGGGAAAATGATGGACGAATAGGCGTTGAAACAGGGGGAGTGTTGGAAAATAGTTATGAAATGGAAAGAAGATCAGAAGGTGTGAGGTTGTGAACTAATGCAAATGTTATGTAGGTAGTTTGTGGATATGCAATTTATAAAGACATTTTTTTTTTGTTTTATTGATGTCTTTTGATTGTAATATGTGGGTAGTTTTTACGATAACGGTTGATATAAGAAGTTTGACGTATACGATGTCTTATATGGTGGTTGATGGGTTAAAACTCTATTTGATTGTTCAGGTATATTGGTATGTTTGTTAATATTTGATGTTTTATGTTGTTTGGTATAGAAAATGTTGGTATTGCACATGTGCAAAGTTTGATATAGCATATCATATTACGTATGTGGTACCCTATTACGTATGGGGTACCACATTGCATATGATGATGTATATGTAAAAGAAAACGGATTACATGTAGTTAAGATATTCATGTATGCACAATATATGCACATGTGCATTGGTCGAAACAATAACAATATGTAGTGAAACATTAAACATGTATTCCCATGTGCATTGTTTGAAACAATTACCATGTGGGGAGAAACAGTAAACATGTATGCACATGTGCATTTTTCAAAACAGTAACCATGTTGGTAATATTTGTTAGGTGGTAAATAATGAAATTACATACGCTTATGTATAATAAGTAATTGATATCAAAGTATCATGATCACAATCATAACCTATGAATACGTATACAGACAGTGCAAAATGAGTGTAAACAAAAAGAATAATGCTTAGAAACTGTTTGTCATTATATATAGGATAATCAAGAATCGTTGAATGTTTTATGACGCCTGGATGAATGTCTACGAGGTTACTCAGGTTCATATATATATATGCAGGGTCTTTAGCATCATCATCAACCAGGTTTATATATATATGCAGGGTGTTTAGCATCATCGTCAACATCTTTATCAGTATCATTGGAATCAACGTCCTCCCAACTGTTAAACGTATAATTTATAATAGGGATGTATTCAGCATCAACATCGGGTATCCAATATGGTGTGCCATTAGGTGTAGAAGTCGTAATTGTTCCTGTATAAAGAAAAAACATATAAGATTATGATTAATATGGTATATGGTAGATGGTGTGTATACGCACGATGTATAAATGTTTAACATTTTTTTTGGGTGATGAGTATGGGGTGTTGGTAATGTGATGCACATGTGCATAATTATGTACTGATGGTTAACAGTTTATATGTGATGATTATGGATTGTTGGCACATATGCATGTTCATGTTAATGATGGTTAACAGTTTATGGATGACGAGTATGGGTGTTATCAACATAATGCACATGTGCATGATCAGTGACGAGTATGGGTGTTATCAACATAATGCACATGTGTATGATCGTTGTATTGATCAAGCAGATAAACAAAAAAAATTGAACAATTTATATAAACAATGATACAGTAACATAGAGTAACCAAGAAAATGTTAAATAAACAATGATATAGTAACATAGAGTAGTAAAGTATGTAAAAACTAGAAAAACAAACAATGAACAATGATAAATAAACACTGATACAGGAAAATAGAGTTATCAAGCATGTAAAAACTATCTCTGTATACTACCTTTAGTCCCTATCGTATAAATTGTAATTGTTGGTATAAATTGCAATTGTTGTTGGTCCAGATTTGTTGGTGATGTAGCAATCGATGTTGAAGTATTGTCATCGGAACTTGAGTATTCAGCGGAAATTGAGTGTTCGGCTACAACACATTTTCTGATGTAGACATAGATTCAATAGTATGGATATCAAAAATGGGTCTTTTTATAAGCTGAAGTTGACTTAACTTTGTTAATGTCATTATCAGATTGACGAGGATGGTATATATGTGACGAATCAGAGGATGCCATCTGTATTACAAAGGGGTTACAACTGAAACTATGTTTATTTGTATATGGATGACAATAAACAATATAATCGGACAAAAAAATGATGTAATTTGTTGTGATTACCGGATAAATGATGTATTAAACGGAGTAATCGTATAAGGACGAGCTGGATTAGTTATCGCAGTGGTGACTTATGAGAAGATGTATGAATGTCACCAGATGGGTTGTCGCTGGAGGAGTTGTCGTCGAAGGAGTTGTCACGGTGGTGGTGCGGTGGTGTTGGTGGTGTCGCGATGGTGACAGAGGCGATGTGTCAGCGGCGGAAATTGGGTGTAGAATGTATAGCAGCCGTAATCGTTCCTGTGAATTTAATAAGAAAATTTAACAAATTACATGTGCAATGTAATTTAATATACAATATAACAAATTAATTAATGTCATCATGCACATGTGCATATATTTATAATGTATCATAATTTATAATATGGTTCAGTTAACACAGTGCACATGTGCATATATTGTTGATTAATAATTAGTGACAACATAATATGAATGTGAACATATTTTAAACATGTATAACATTGAATAATATACAAATTACACAAAATGGACATGGGATACCTTTAGTCTCAAACCGAATGAACTGCAATTGAGGTTGTTCTGTATTTGTGGGTGTTGTACCAGTCGAAGTAGTGTCAGTAGACAACGATTGGTCAGATATATTGACATTCGCAGATGCATTCCCAGATGATACCGTAACATTAGCTGGTATTGACATGGAATCAAGAGTAGGTATTTCAAATCCATGAAGGGAATGTTGACTATCAATTGTTGTGTACACAATTTTGCAACTTTCAATTGGATTGACAGCATATACGGGTTTGGCAGCAGATGGACCACCAAGATAGGTAGTATGAGATGTATGAGGATGATATTCAGAGATTGGTGGGTTAGTATCATCGGATGCGGTAGGTTCAACACGAGATATTTCAACACGGGATGAATCAGAGGACGCCATATGTAGCAATAATCCCGAATGCCCCAGCAATGAAATTTGTGGGATGAAATTTGTGGGATACACTGTTGTCTAATGTTGCGAGAACCACCGTAAACTCATTATGTGTGCCACCGGTAAGCCGCCGTGAACAGCCGTGAACCTAAATCAAAGTGTAGATGATGATGATGCAGGTTGTGGATTAGGAACAAATGTGATGAAGAAATCCTAAAACAGGGGACACGCGTGTTTGTGTTACAGATCCATATATTTGCAATTATGACACCGTGTGTTTTTTGTCAGAAATCAATATAATTACAATTATGCCACGTGTTCACATTGGTTCTCGCGGTTCTCGCAATAAAGGGTGGTTCCTAACGGATCCTTCTCCTATATATATATATAGGGTAGGGTTCATACGAGAACCACCTTTATTGCTGTCACACCCCAACCGATGGCGGAATCATCGGGGCGCGACACTAAGCGAACCAGATTGCTCAAGAAAATCTATAACAACTATTTAGTGACAATATTTAACAAGTTCATTATCCCATACTAATAAACAAATATCTCAACAAAAAGTCATCACAGAGTTCACATCTCTTAAACGAAATCTAATCCGACAACCTAGATTTTTATTGCGGGTTTCCTGACTCCCTATCCGTTTGCAGCAAACAGACCATCAACCTGTCACATACGTTAAAATAAAGTCAGTACAATAATGTACACGTGAGTACACAAGTTTAGTATAAAAATAGTAAAAAATGCGTTTACGGATAACCAGCATGTAACACGTAACGGGAAAATCAAGTAAGCTATCAATAATGATACAAGCTAACCACATGACTGCGAGTAGAGTACGCGCGACACACGTTCACCACTTTGAACATGTGAAGTAAAGTATGTGATCCCTAGCAACCCCTGAATAAACGGGTGCTGAGTCTAAACTATAGTACTATTGTTGCTAAGGGTTGTTGGTCAAGTCATCACTGCGTAACATAGCAACAAGTATTCAACTAATCACGTATAACATGCGAGTGTAGTCAGCGTTTATAAAGCATTTAAGTGTGGTGTATTTTGATAGAGAACGTACGTAACACCCAACAGTGCGTTAAGCGAAAAAGGGGTCGAGTATACTCACAGTGCGTGCTTAACAAGTAAACACGATCTGAAATGGATTGAAGGGAGTGCCGGATCAGCCTGCGTAGGGGGACAGAATGCGTAAGTCTTCCAAATTGCTGAAACGGTCGAAATCGAAGTGTCGGTGGGAAAACAGAGGCTTCGTACGAAGCTGTGCCTTCATACAAGGACGTGCCTTCGTACGAAGGGTGGGCTTCATACACGTGTTGCTTCTGTTGTCCAAAATCGACTGTTCTTCGCGTCTTTCTTCAGGAAATCGAGTGTGCATCCCTCCAGCCTTAATACGAAGCCATGGCGTGTGAGAAAAACTGGTCTGGTATGTACGAAGGCGTGCCTTCATACGAAGCCATGGCTTCGTACAAGCCAGTCTGGCTTCGCCCAAGCTTCTGTTCAGCGTGTTTATGCATCTGGAGCTGTGTTTTCGCATGAATCGGATGTATTTCCGAGTCCTTTTCATGACGGTTTCAACACCACTTCGTCCCACTATCCAGTGAACGAAATATGTGTCGTTTTGGTCCGTTTTGTGTGAAAATCAAGTTTAAAAAGGGTTTTTACTTAGATCTAACAGTTGGTGAGTATGAAATCAACAGATTTCTAACTTGGGAAGTCGTAGCTAGACCCAAATCACTCGTTCAAGTGTAGATCTGTGGTAAATGAAGAATATTTGATGAAAAAGATGAAGAGTTTTATGAAAAATGAAGGTTTTTGTAGAAATAAGAAGGTTAGTTGAAAAAGATGAAGTTTGAGTGAAAATAGAAGAGTTTTGATGAAATCAAAGTGATTCTTGTGGAAAATCGAAGTGAAAACCATTGTAGAACATGTAAAAACTAGTAAATCTAACTTGAAAACAGTTGGACAACATTTCGGCAGTGTTTTGGAGTAAAAGGCAGCAAGTTAGAATGAATGAGGAAGGCTTGGCTATTTATAGAAGAGGTGGGATCGCACAGGAGCCTCTGTTCGAACCGGCTGCCTTCGTACGAAGGCAGTGCCTTCGTATGAGGCTGGCTGACTTCGTTCGAAGGGCCTGTTTTGGTGAGTAAATCTCCATTTTGCGTGTAGGATACTCGCTTAATGTGTTTTGTTGCGTTAGTTAGTATGTGTTCTTTAAGTATTTTAGCGTGACACTAAGTATCAGGTCGCGTTGCGTGTTAGAGTGATAAATCAAGTTGCGAAAGTGAGCGTTTGAGCTTTTTAATTGAATAACAACACATATAACATACTAAACAATTAAACACACAAATAGCACAAATAATATAAATAAATCCGCGTTTCGAGTCTGTGTTGTGTTTTGCGTTGCGATGAGCGTTCAAGTAATAAGCGTTTAAATACGTTTAAATGGGATAATATATGCGTTTTAAAATATAGTTAACCCATTATCGGTAATCAAATCTCAGAGTACAAGTGTTTACGAGATAAACACAATAAAAAGGAACAACCAAAAGGTCGGGTTGTTACAGTCTCCCCTACTTTAGGGAATTTTGTCCCGAAATTAAGTAGTAGACGTAACAAAGAGTTGCGGATATTTAGCTTTCGTATCACTCTCAAGTTCCCAAGTGAACTCGGCGCCGCGTTTTCCTTCCCATCTAACCTTGAATATGGGAATGCGACTACGTCGAAGTTTCTTGGTCTCTCGATCCCTGATTTCTACTGGCTTTTCCACGAAGTGCAGAGTCTTGTTTATTTGCAAGTCTTCAAGGGGTACATGAAGATTTTCTTCGACTAGACACTTCTTGAGGTTTGAGACGTGGAAAGTCGGGTGTACGTTGCTGAGTTCAACCGGTAATTCGAGTCGGTAGGCCACTTTACCAATTCTTTCAAAAATCTTAAAGGGACCCACGTATCGTGGCTCTAGTTTCCCTTTCTTGCCGAATCGGATCACCCCTTTCCAAGGTGAAACGTTTAAGAGAACGTGATCTCCAACTTCGAACTCTAGGGGCTTGTGGCATTTATCGCGTAGCTTTTTTGACGACTTCGAGCTTTCAGGAGATTGTCTCTTATTTGGAGAATCTTGTCTGTCGTTTCTTGTATTAACTCGGGACCGGTGATCTGTGCGTCTCCGATCTCATGCCAAACAATAGGCGATCGACATTTTCTACCGTATAGTGCCTCAAAGGGTGCCATTTGTATACTAGCATGATAACTGTTATTGTATGAGAATTCTACTAAAGGTAAATGTGAATCCCAATTACCACCAAAATCTATAATGCACGAACAAAGCATGTCTTCGAGGGTGCAGATCTTGCGCTCAGTCTGACTGTCGGTCTGGGGATGGAATGCGGTACTGAGATTGAGAGTCGTACCAAGAGCGGATTGAAATGTCTCCCAGAGACATGAGGTAAAACGACCATCACGGTCAGAGATGAGGTCACGAGGCGTCCCGTGTCGACAAATGACTTCATCGGTATAGATTCATGCTAATAATTCAACCTTAAAGTCTTCTCGTATCGGAATGAAATGGACGGATTTCGTAAGATGGTCAATGATAACCCAAATGCTATCATGTCCAAAAGGCGTGCGAGGGAATTTCGTAATGAAATCCATGGCGATACTTTCCCATTTCCATATCGGGATTTCGGGTTGTTCGAGTAAACCAGAGGGTCGTTGAGGTTCGGCCTTACCTTTTGAGCAAATTAGGCATTTCAAAACATACAGAACGATATCCTTTTTCATGCCTGGCCACCAATACCTGGAACGGAGGTCCTGGTACATCTTGTCGGCACCGGGGTGAATGGAGTATCGGGATTTGTGAGCTCAGTCATCAATATCTCCCTGAGGTTATTGTGACTAGGAATCCAGATGCGGTCGAGATAGTTAAAGATACTGTTCGATTTATTCACTAGCTGGGCTTCGACACCACACTACTTCATTTCCTCTTTCAAGGTATTCTCAATGAAGCATGCGTGCTTCGCGTCGCGAATTAGGGTTTCGAGATCGTTCTGAGATTGAACATTTCGAATACTATGCACATAGCTTCGTTGACTGAGGCCATCGGCAACGACGTTTGCCTTGCCTGGGTGGTAGCGTATCTCACAATCATAGTCGTTGAGAAGTTTGACCCATCTGCGTTGGCACATGTTCAGTTCTTTCTGGTTCAAGATATGTTGTAGACTTTTATGGTCGGTGAGACTGTACACTTGGTACCATAAAGGTAGTGTCGCCATATCTTTAACGCAAAAACAACTTCATCGAGCTCGAGGTCATGGGTAGTGTAGTTCTTCTCGTGGACCTTGAGTTGTCGAGATGCATACGCGATAACCTTGTCTTGTTGCATAAGAACACAACCAAGACCTAGGTTAGAGGTATCGCAATAAACAACAAAATTGTCGTTTCCGTCAGGAAGTGTAAGGATGGGAGCGGTGCAAAGCATACGCTTTAGAGTTTGAAAGTCTTTCTCCTGTTCGGAACCCCAAACAAAAGGTTTGTCCTTATGAGTTAAAGCGGTAAGAGGTACGGCGGTTTTAGAAATGTCGGCGATGAATCGACGGTAATAACAAGCCAATCCGAGAAACGAACGAATTTCGGAGGGAGTCCTTGGTGAAATCCAACTCTTTACAGCTTCTATCTTCGCGGGATCGACGTGAATTCCTTGACTGTTAACAATGTGACCGAGGAATTGAACCTCCTCGAGCCAAAATTCACACTTGGAGAACTTGGCGTAGAGGCGATTTCCTTGAAGGAGTTCGAGAACCAAACAAAGATGTCGCACGTGTTTGGCTCTAGAATTTGAGTATATAAGGATATCATCGATAAACACAATGATGAAGCGATCCAAAAAAGGTTTGCATACACGGTTCATTAAATCCATGAAGACCGCTGGTGCGTTTGTGAGACCAAAAGGCATGACTACGAATTCTTAATGGCCATAACAAGTACGAAGGGGTTTTCAGAATATCTTGATCTTGTATACGCAACTGATGATAACTTGAGCGTAGGTCAATCTTCAAGAAACACGTAGCGCCTTGGAGTTGACCAAATAAATAATCAATTCGGGGTAGTAGATAGCGGTTCTTGATAGTAAGCTTGTTAAGTTCCCGATAATCGATGCACATTCGGAACGATCCATCCTTCTTTTTCACAAAAAGAACAGGTGCGCCCCATGGTGATGTGCTTGGGCGTACAAAGCCTTTATCAAGCAATTCCTGAAGTTGGCTAGATAGCTCGCGCATTTCGAATGGTGCGAAGCCATATGGAGCTTTTGCAACAGGAGTAGCACCTGGAATTAAATCAATACGAAAATCGATATCACGAGTAGGGGGTAAACGAGGTAAATCGTTGGGAAAAACGTTAGGGAAATCACAAACAATTGGAACGTCTTTCACGGTTTTCTTCTCGCTTGCCGGTACTACAATATGGGCTAAGAAAGCGGTGTATTCCTTGCGTAAATACTTGCTCGCTTGGATACACGACATAAGCTTCAATTCCTTCGAGAGTACTTCATCGTAGACACATAGCTGATCACCGTTTGAAAGAGAGAAACAAATCATCTTTTCGAAACAAACAACTTCGGCACGATTCTCATGAAGAAAGTCCATGCCTACTATGACGTCAAAACTAACAAGTTGCACAAGGATGAAATCGATCGGAAAAACGTGATTGTTGAGTTCAAGAGTACAATCACGTAGAATAGAACTAACGGTAACGGTTCTTCCGGTGGCAACTTCTACGTCGAAGATCGTTGAGAGGTAGCGCGTTTACGTTTTAGAAGCTTTTCGAATTCAAACGACACAAAGTAGTTATTAGCTCCAGTATCAAATAAGCAAGAAGCATAAATACCATTGACAAGGAACGTACCATTGACAACATTGTTGTCAGTCTGAGCCTGGCGGACATTGATGTTGAAAGTTCTTCCAGGGGCTACTTGTGGCTGTTGCTGTTGCTGCTGCTGCGGCTGCTGCTGTGGTGGTGGTTGCTGTTGCGGTTCTTGTTTCACCATACGCTGTGGGCAAACATTTGGAAAGTGGTTTGGATCACCGCACGTGTAGCAAGCACGTGCATTAGCAACTTATGCTGGAGGTGCTGGATTAACCTAAGGAGCAAGAGGTTGGGTTGGCGGTGCTGCGAGTGCTTGAGGAGCTTGCTGTTGAGGGCCTGAGCGGCAGTGAGCTGTGTAGTGCCCATAGAGGTTGCAGTTGACACAGAAACGACAATTTGTCCCCACTGGATGATGATAAGTGCAAGTAGGGCATAGTGGGTGATTCCTAGTGTACGCACGCTTAGCAGTCGGTGCGTTGGGAGTAGCAACCTGACGAGTCTAAGTGTTGGGCGGTGCTGTGACTACCGTGTTATTCTTGATAAACTTCCTTCGCTTGCGATTCTGACGAGAGGACTTGGGAGTTTGAGATGGAGCAGAGTCGGTGCTTGGAGTTGTAGTAGCTTGGTTGAGACTCTTGGTCGAGGTCTTGAATACACCAGCCAAGACTCGCTTGTCGTTGATCTCAGCTGCGAGTTGATAAGTTTCCTCTATTGAAGCAGGTTTCGCTACTTGAACAAAGTTAGGGACACAGTCGGGAAGAGCACGAATATACTTCTTGGTAGCTTTCTCAGGAGTGTCCACTTGACTTAGACAGCTGATGCTCAACTTCTTGAAACGAGCCGTGAGACCAGCGTTGTCACCTCCATCTTGCTTGATGTTCCAGAATTCATTTTCCAGCTTCTGGACTTCGTGGGGAGGACATAATTCCTTCATCATGAGCTCTTTCAGCTCCTCCCATGCGAGACCATAGGCTGCATCATTACCACGCCTGTTGCGCTCGGCGGTCCACAATCAAGTGCCCTTAACTGAAAGACTCCAGTGGCGTTCACAGTGCGAAGATTCTCAGGACATCCGCTTTGACGGAAAGTAACTTCGATTGCATCAAACCATTGAAACATCACACTGGGTTCATCTTCACCAGTAAAGTTCATAGGACCACATGCTTTGAACTGCTAGCTGAATGGTGTTTTCGGCGCATCAGCTTTAGAGTCAATTGAAGAGTTGCTACTTGCAGCGTGGATCTCGCTGATAATCTGAGGTATCACCTTGGCCATTTATTTGGCCACGAGAGAGGCGATGCGTTTGTTAACGTTGCTTTGTTGAGCATTTCGGCGGGTGTGTGATCCAAGGGATGACATCTGCCATTTGATGGGATTCGATTATGTTGGGGTTTTTTGAAAAGTTTAGCGTTTCATACAACATATTTTATTATTATTATTATTATTATTATTATTATTATTATTATTATTATTATTCACATAAAGCCACAAACCACATAATCACATAGGCAGGTAAACACATAAGCACATAAACACGTAGTTGCACATAGTTCACATAAGCACGTATGAGCACATAATTCACATAAACACATATTTTGCACGTATTCACCTTCTCTACCAAAAGCTCCATTCTTCGATTTGCGTGTAGCGCGTATCTCGAACGCATGATATAGCATAGCGTAGGCGAGGAGTATAGCGTATGAGAGCATAATTGCCTAAGAGAGTTGCGTGTTTTAGTTGTTTCGCGATTAGTTAGCATTTTAGATTACGAGAGCTGTACGAGTTGTGCGTATAAAGCGGGGAGCGTTAAAATGAAACCAATAAAACATAGAGATCAAAACTCACGAGGTAAAACACATAAACACAATAAACTTGATGACGCGTAAAATCGGCGATTGCAGGCTTAAAATAGATACAGTGTCTTGGGTGTTGAGACATCGACTACCCAAAGTGGTTCAACCATTTCCAACAAGTTCGAGTACACGCTTTGGCCTAATAGACTGTGCTCTCACCATAATATGGCTAACAGCACTCATCCTTCCAGTTACTACGTGACTCGAGTCATTGGAACAGTCGAGACTTTGGTGAGATCTTTGTAAAATCAATTTAGGGAGTAGAACGGGTTATTAAGATGCGGGTTTCACCACTAACTTAACAACTTCATTCCTAGATGTGGTTTGAACAACCACCAGATAGAGACGGAGATTTTCGTCGAGATATGGATGTCACTCCTAACTCAACGAAAGATTCTCGTGGTGGGAGTAATAAGCGGGGTGAGTGATCTTATCAAGAGTTCTTGGTTTTCACACCTATTCTCGACACAATCACTCGTTAGTGTTATACGAGTGCCTTCAAACGTGTATATTGTGTTAGCCTTAGGAAAGGCAAAATAGTTTTCAGCCTTAGGAAAGGCTGCCTTCGTACGAAGCTATAGTATGCGGGCTCGTACGAAGGTGTAAGATGTGGGTTCAAACATGAGCATAACATGTGGGTTCGTACGAAAGGTCTGCTTGGTATTTAGACTATAGACTAGGTCTTTTCTATACGACTCGACCTAATTACCTATAGTTATGGCTCTGATACCAATCTGTCACACCCCAACCAATGGCGGAATCATCGGGGCGCGGCACTAGGCGAAGCAGATTGCTCAAGAGAATCCATAAAAACTATTTGGTGACAATATTTAACAAGTTCATTATCCCATACTAATAAACAAATATCTCAACAAACAGTCATCACAGAGTTCACATATCTCAAACGAAATCCAATCTGACAACCTAGATTTTTATTGCGGGTTTCTAGACTTCCTATCCGTTTGCAGCAAACAGACCATCAACCTGTCACATACGTTAAAATAAAGTCAATACAATAATGTAAAGGTGACTACACAAGTTTAGCATAAATATAGTATAAAAAGTGTTTAAGAATAACCAGCATGTAACACGTAACAGGCGAATCAAGTAAGCTATCAACAATGATACAAGTTAACCACATGACTGCGAGTAGAGTATGCGCGACACATGTTCACTACTGTGAACACGTTAAGTAAAGTATGTGCTCTCTAGAAACCTTTGAATAATCAGGTGTTGAGTCAAAACTATAGTACTATCGTTGCTAAGGGTGGTCGGCCAAGTCATCATTGTGTAACATAGCAACAAGTATTCAACTAATCACGTATAACATAGGAGTGCGGTCAGCGTTTATAAAGCGTTTTAGTGTGGTGTGTTTTGATAGAGAACGTATGTAACACCCAAAAATGCGTTAAGCGAAAAAGGGGTCGAGTATACTCACAATGCATGTTTAACAAGTAAACACAATTTGAAATGAATTGAAGGGAGCGCCGAATCAGCTTACGTACGGGGAAAGAATGCGTAAGTCTTCCAAAGTGCTGAAACGGTCAAAATCGAAGTCCCGGTGGGAAAACAGAGGCTTCGTACGGAGCTGTGCCTTCATACGAAGGTGTGCCTTCGTACGAAGGGAGGGCTTCATACACGTGTTGCTTCCGTTGTCCAAAATCGAGTGTTCTTCGCGTCTTTCTTCGGGAAATCGAGTGTGCATCCCCCCAGCCTTAAGCTACTGGTTAAACTTAGAGTCGGCGAGGTCTTGCTTCAAGTCACGTGTGAGAAAAACTGGACTGGTATGTACGAAGGCGTGCCTTCATACGAAGCCATGGCTTTATACAAGCCAGTCTGGCTTCATACAAGCTTCTGTCCCGCGTGTTTGAGCGTCCGGAGCTGTGTTTTCGCATGAATTGGATGTATTTTCGAGTTCTATTCATGACGGTTTTGACACCACTTCGTCCCACTATTTATTGAACGAAATATGTGTCGTTTTGGTCCGTTTTTGTGTGAAAATCAAGTTTAAAAAGGGTTTTAAAGGGTTTTTACATAGATCTAACACTTGGTGAGTATGAAATCAGCAGATTTCTATCTTGGGAAGCCGTAGCTAGACCCAAATCACTCGTTCAAGTGTAGATCCGTGGTAAATGAAGAAGATTTGATGAAAAAGATGAAGAGTTTTATGAAAAAGATGAAGGTTTTTGTAGAAATAAGAAGTTTAGTTGAAAAAGATGAAGTTTGAGTGAAAATAGAAGAATTTTGATGAAATCTAAGTGATTCTTATGGAAAATCGAAGTGGAAAACGTTGTAGAACATGTAAAAATTAGTAAATCTTACTTGAAAACAGTTGGACAGTAATTCGGCAGCGTTTCGGAGTAAAAGGCAGCAAGTTAGAATGAATGAGGAGGGCTTGGCTATTTATAAAAGAGGTGGGATCGCACAGGAGCCTCTGTTCGAACCGGCTGCCTTCGTACGAGGCTGGCTGGCTTCGTTCGAAAGGCCTGTTTTGGTGAGTAAAATCTCTGTTTCCCATGTAGGATGCTCGTTTAATGCGTTTTGTTGCGTTAGTTAGTATGTGTACTTTAAGTATTTTAGCATGACACTAAGTATCGGGTCGCGTTGCGTTTTAGAGTGATAAATCGAGTTGCGAAAGTGAGCGTTTGAGCGTTTTAAGCGAATAACAACACATATAACTTACTAAACAATTAAATAAATCCGCGTTTCGCATCTGCGTTGTGTCTTGTGTTGCGATGAGCTTTCAAGTAATAAGCATTTAAATGCGTTAAAATGCAATAATATATGCATTTTAAAATATAGTTAACCCATTATCGGTAATCGAATCTCAGAGTACAAGTGTTTACGAGAGAAACACAATAAAAAGGAACAATCAAAAGGTTGGGTTGTTACAATTGCGAGAACCGCGAGAACCAATGTGAACAAACCTTAAAAAACCTAACCGCCCAAAAAAACCTACCCCCCCTCCCCCCCAAACTAAATGCTAAAAACTAAACTCTCAAAAAAAGCCTAAAAAAATAAAAAAAAAAACACACACACACAAAAATTTTATTTTTTAATATTTTTTATGTAAAAAACGCTACTTTTAGTAATCAAAATTTTTTTTTAAAATAAAAATAAAAATTTTAATAACGAAACACAGCAATTTTTAATTAAAAAATATTAAAAAAAAATTTTGTATGTTGTTTAGCTATTTATGTTTGCTTGTGTTCACATTTGTACTCGCAGTTCTCAAAATAAAGGGTAGTTTCTAACGAATTCTATATAATTACTCTAGTAGAGTACATTATAAAGTAATTGCATATGATTACTCTACTAGAGTAACTATACGAAATATTTATACATGCTAAACGTGAGTAGTAAATGAAGGCTTTTTTTTCCATTCTTGCGGAGTATATGTTTCATTCCTAAAATCTAAAAATAAAACAAAAATCATATATAATTACTCAAATAGAGTAGATTCTTAAGTAGTTGCATATGATTACTCTACTAGAGTAACAATAATGATTATTTGTTTTATTTTTTTAAATTAAAAATAATGATTAAGTATATAGAAAAAAAAGTTCAAAAAGAAAAAAAAAAGTCATTCAGTTCTCATGTTTATGTTCAGTTCGTTAAAACCCATTTGTATTACCTCTAATAATACTTGATTTCTTTTTATTCCTTGAAGAAATGCAAAAAGAACACTCAATCCTTACCAAGAAAAAAATTTCTTAAAATTAAAGGAATCACATTTTTTATAAATTATTTATTTCATCATGATAACCATTAATATTTTCCTTCAATTCATGATTCATTCAGGTAAAAAAAATAAAAATAAAAAGAAAAGTTTGTTATGATTTACTCTTTTAAAACCCCTCACTATGGTCAATAAACGCTTGCTCCTACAAACACTTCATCTTCAATTTCTCCTCCAGCCAGAAACTATGGCAACATGTCATGTTGTGTTCTTCCCTTTCATGGCTTACGGCCACATGATTCCGATAGCCGATATGGCCGTACTCTTCGCCTCTCGCGGCCTACGAACTACCATCGTCACCACCTCATCAACCGCACACCGGCTTTCCAAATCAATCCAGAAAACCATCAACTACACTCACCAAATCGCTCTTCATACCATCGAATTCAAAGCGGACGAAGCCGGGTTACCTCCGGTCATTGATAACCCCGATCAGATTATTACTAATGAAGACCTATCCAGATTGTTGGAGGCCATCACAACGCTTCAAGAGCCATTTGAACAATTCATTGAAATATCCCAACCCAATTGCATAGTTTCGGACATGTTCTTTCCATGGACAAATGAAACCGCGGCCAGATTTAACATCCCCCGAATCGCTTTCAATGGAACCGGGTTCTTCCCGTTGTGTGTTGCGAACGCGATGCTACTTTACCAGCCTACGGTTTCGTCTGATTCGGACCCTTTTGTTGTCCCTTATGTTCCTCATGAGATCAAGTTAAAGCGAAAACAACTGCCACAAATTGATTCTGAAGAATGTAAAGTGCTTTTGAAGGTGATCATACAAGCTGTAGAAGCAGAAGCAAAGAGTTATGGAGTTATTATCAACAGTTTTTACGAGCTCGAACCGGAGTATGTTCGCCATTATCGTGAAGTTTTAAAGAGAACAGCATGGCACGTAGGGCCGGTTTCGTTATGGAGCAAGAATACGGAAGATAAGCTCGAAAGAGGGAAGAAATCCGCAATCGATGAACACCAATGTTTGAAATGGTTGGATTCAAAGGAACCAAATTCCGTTATTTACGTAAGTTTTGGTAGCATGGTGAAGGTTCCGAGCTCGCAACTTTACGAGATCGCTATGGAGTTAGAAGCCTGCGATGAGAACTTCATTTGGGTTGTGCGGAACGATCAAGAAGCAATGATTCCGGACGGATTTGAGGCACGGATCATGGCGAAAGGGAAAGGGCTGATAATAAAGGGGTGGGCGCCCCAAGTGTTGATTCTTGATCATGAATCAGTTGGCGGGTTTGTAACACACTGCGGGTGGAACTCGGTGTTGGAAGGTGTTTCCTGTGGGGTGGCGATGGTGGCATGGCCGGTCATGGCGGAGCAGTTTTATAATGCAAAATTGGTGACGGATGTTTTACAAATCGGAGTTTTGATTGGTGATGTGGAGTGGAGTCCGACTTCCACATGTGACGGCGTGAAGCGGGAGGCGATCCAGAGGGCGGTGGCGACAGTGATGGGTGTGGAAGAAGGTGACGCCATGAGAACGCGAGCTCGAGAACTGAAAGAGAAAGCAAAAACGGCTGTTGAAGAAGGTGGATCATCGTATTCGGATTTGACTACATTTGTTGAGGACATAAATGCGTTTAGGAACGTCAACTGCCCCACATTTTAGTACTCGAGATAAGCTAGAATCGACCAGAGCGTAAATAAGCTCAAGTACCAGCTAGTGTTATTTATGGAACTTAAGGTTCATGGGAGTTTATTATATATATAAATTTATCTAATGCATGAAATATATATTTACAAAATCATAATTATTATATATAACGATAAGAAAAAAAAACTACTATTTTCTTATTACCGTCTCATATTTGTTATGAGAATGCAAGCTCGAGAATTGAAAGAGAAAGCAAAAATTGATGTCAAAGAAGGTGGATCCGAAAAAAGCCTTCAAATCCGATGCATGAGAAAAAGGAGCCCAATAGATATTGCCAACAAATACTCTTTGTCAAACTAAATAATTACATATAAAAACAGTGTTAAATTTTAAACATGTTTATATCATCACTAAATTCTGAAAAATATAACTAATAAAAACATCATACAATGTCGGCCATGTAAAGATGAAAAGCTTTTAGAACTAGTAGAAAAAACGTTATTTAGACGTGGTTTGTTGAGAATCATGGTATCAAAATTTGAAGCGGAAGCGATTTACATATTTAACAAAAACAATTATATACATATATAATCATGGCCGATTTTGAATTTATAAAATATGTTTGATTTATTAATCCGATTAATAAATATATCCAATCAGGATTAAGGCTATGCGCGTATAAACAAATAAATAGAAAAACAACCATAGAGAGTTTTAGTAATCAACCTTTGACGACTACACCGGGATTATAACACGCGGGTTACAACGAATCCTCGCTAGTAGAAAGTTCACAGCCAAGCACGAGATACCCAAAGGTAGAACCAGCCAAAGAGACGAGGCGGCGGAGGTGCTCCGGTTCTTGGTAGGTGGCGGCGGCTTTAAAAGGAAGTCGGCCAAACTTGGAAAGGAAGCTAGGGTTTTGTTTTTGATAAAAGATATAATTAGTGTTTGCACCTTAATGTTCATTTTATAAAAACCAATCTACATTAAGCCCCTAAGGTGGGTTATATAATTATAACCTCTTAATAATACTCTAATTAATATTAAGTCCCTCAAGTTTAAACTATTATTATTTCACATATAATAATCCACTTACTTGTGAACATATACGATTCGTGTACCAACGTGTAACTCTTCGGATCGTACCGAGTTTGGTTATGTTGACTTTAATTACGATCGGACATATACATATCTCCAACAATCTCCCACTTGGACGATTTTAATTAAATGAGTCAACGTGTGCAGAGTTGGACGCCTAGCTGCATCGCACTGCTATTAACATGGTATGACACTTACAGTCGTCAACTAGTTCTTTGAGTTCAAGTAACACTTTACTTGTCACACCCCGATATTTCAACCACAAACCCGGTGGGCCCGGTGGGGAGTATCGTGACATAAGTTGATATCGTCATAGTCAAACATTCACAAATAGCATAGCGGAAGTCTTGGAGTATAAATTATTATTACAAACCAAATGTCCAAAGTTCAAAATAAATATACAGACGGCTCGTAATAATAAAGATCCACAGGCGGATCATAAAAATGTACAAAAATGAGTTTAACAGACTAATAGGCTTGTAAAGGATTTGCAAGATCATCTTCTAACAATACCGAGTAGCTTCCAGCCTATTTACGTATTTGTACCTGTAACTTAGTCTTTTGAAAAATACGTCAGTTTTCACTGGTAAATACAATCAACTGACACATTTTGAAAACATTTTCAAAATTGATTTAAGTGCACAAGGCACATCGTTTATAGATAACTTAGGACAATTCAAAATGATCTTGTATCAGTTTTACATGTTTGTCAATACATATGGGGCCCAGTATGGAAACCGAGACATGATTAACCGACACACCACTTATAAACCCACAAAGGAGTTATCTCCAACTTGTGGGTAAAAAAACATTTTAATATAGCATTAAGCATCTGTCGGGTGTATGCCTACACCCCGTGCTTGGTCGTGGCCATTAGTAACTTAAATGAGCCGAGGATATCCAGGACACGGTCGCGTTAACCCCCAATGTTTAAGTTATCAAACAAAACATATTAAAATGGGTTATGAAGATTTTGTAGTCACAATCCAGCGTATGATCCCATACCCGACCAAGTGGTAATATATAACCGTATCCCAAGCCCGTATACGGAAAATAGGTTAAGAGTATTTACCTGAGCTAATACTTGATACAAATGCAAGGTTTATAGTAACTCAGCCGTATTCAATTAAATAAGCATAGGTAACAATTTACTGAAAGGCTCTAGTCTAGAATGATGGTATAAAACCAATTAGAACGCTAACGGGTCTTATGTAAGTCGTGGACTTAGACATGCTAGCTTCAAGTATTAAAAACGGTACGATACACTAGATTAATCGATGACCGGAATAGAATGTAGTTTAAACCCAACAAGTACCGAGACTTGTATAATATGGGTAAACTATTAACATTCTAGAAATTGAGATAAAATGGATAAGGTTAAACTCGTTTCGGTAAACTTATGTAAACTAGGTACATAAGTCTAACCGTGCACGTAAAAGCGATAACGGGTAACCGGATTAGTCATGAACAAGTTCCATATGCCAATATACTTTAAACAAGTTATAATATCAGTAGGATATCAACTTGTATGCCTGTTAAGGTTTTAAAATCAAGTTATGCCTCATAAGGGCGTTTTGGTCATTTAGCGACGTATAAAAGAAACTTGCATATAAACTGATGTTATGGTCATAAACATTCTGGAAAAATAATTAATTTATGATATAATATCAGTAGGATATCAAACATATGCATGTTTTATAGTTTAAGACCAAACTATGCACCGAAGGGACATTTTGGTCATTTCACACATAGTTTGAAAGCTTATTTGTGAATCTGAGTTTATAACATGTACCTACTGTAAAAATATTTTAAATAAGTTATAAAATCAGTAGGTAACAAGTCTTGGTTGGTAAATATGGTTTAAAACCATACTATGCGCCAAAAGGGCGTTAAAGTCGTTAAATGACGATATTTGCAATGTTTTATGAAAACTTATGTTATGATTAGGTTTATATGGTTAAAATATGTTATTTAACATAACATATCAGTGGGTAAAAAGGTTTTGTATGAAAATCATGACTAAAACCATTTTAAGTGCCATAAGGGCATTTTCATCATTTAAGAACATAACACATGAACTTATGCATAAAATCTGGTTGTAAACTGACTTGACATCCTAAATAATTCCAACTATGATATTATACCAGTAAGTAATGAGTTTAGTATAAGAAATTATATTTAAAACCATTTTAAGTGACGAAAGGGTATTTTCATCAATTAAAAGCATAATTTATGATTTTATACAAAAACTCAGTTTATGATCAGTTTATTAACATCATTATAAGTTAATTACTTTAACATATTAGTACATATGACATTTGCAAGTTCATTAGTGCTTAAAATCTTGTTTTTAATAAAAAGGGCAATTTAGTCAAAGTTTGGCATAATAACGGAACTTGCATAAAAACTCAGATTACTATTATGATCATGTAATATAACCTCAGAGGGTTATGCTACATAATAATGTGATCATAATGGAACCTTAAATCAGTAGCAAACTATCCTAATTTGGGTCAGAATCGAAAGTCAAAGCATAAATCAAACTTTGCGACTTTTGGTTGCGAACCGACCCTAAGACTGGAATTCACGAGCTGAACATGTTTACACATGTTCTAATAATTATTACCAAGTTGGTTAAGTGTTAAAACATATTTTAGAACACCTACATTTTCAGATTATGATTATTTTAGAAATTGACCTGTTTGACTTTTTAATGTTAAAAACTTTGACCCGTCAATTTACCAAGCAAGCGTGATTTTTAGGAGGTGCCCTTTTGAGGGATTAATACCTACCCAATTACGATCACATAGCCATGTTCGCATCGAACAATGGATGTACCATTAAGGTATAAACCGAATGTCAAAGCATTTATCGAAAATGCTTGACTTTCGGCTTTTAAAAGACTACAAATGAAAATGCAGGAGGTAGGAGCACTTACAACTGGTCCTAGCACAAAAATAAACTTGAGAGGAGGCTACCTTTAGCTGGGAATCTCCAGGAGGATAAGGAGAATGTGTTTGAAGAAGGTGCAAGTTCAAAGTGGTGAAATTGGCACCTATTGATAGTTTAATGTGATGCTTGGAGGTTGCAACAGGTGTTTTGGGGAGTCATGGGAGCCCTACAAGTGTCCTAAGACGTGGCATAACTGACATACAAGCCCCTGGTTTCAAATGGTATTAGTTTTGGCGGTTTATGTGGTTGCCAATCAAAAATTCGAAGCTGGGCATCGATTACAGACCATAGAAGTCCTCTCACTGCGGTCCGTTTGGGGTCTGGTCAGCAAACAATAATTTTGATCTTTGATACATATGGCCCCTTGACTTGCAACCTCTCATGTATTATCTTTAACCATATCCAATATTAGGCATACCCGAGAGTATAACCGAACATCATAAGGCTCCCAGTTTGTTAAAAGGTCACTCAGAGTTATAAATTAACATGTTGACGCTTTTAACCCTTCAACTCACAAACTTTCAAACAATTTTACAAACGTTTCCTCTCGTCCAACACGTGGCTCATTTGAGAATACAGACACTGTATAAGGTCACTCAGAGGCATAGTTTTAGCATGTTGACACTTTTAGTCCCTGTACATTCATACTTTTCATACTTGGCAAAAATAGTCCCTCCTAGCTAACTTTAGGCATAATTAGTATTAGGGACACGTGTCAATACCTTATTGGACACGATTTTACGAGGTGTTACATCCTCACCCCTTTAAAAGAATTCTTGACCTCGAGATTTACTCAAAAAGATGGGGTACTTTTGTCGCATAGTGGACTCGTCCTCCCATGTATACTCGGGGCCTCTTCGGGCATCCCACTTTACCTTCACAATAGGTATGTACTTCCTTCGAAGCTTTTTGACCTGTTGATCCTTGACCGAAACCGGTTACTAAACAAACCGCAGGTTTTCATCAATCTGCACATCTTCATGTTACATTGCTAGCGACTCATCGGCTAGACATTTCTTTAAATTGCAGATGTGGAACACATTGTGAATCCCACTAAGCTCCTTAGGTAAGTTTAGCTTATAAGCTACAGATCTGACACATTCGATTATCTCGAATGGTCCTATGTATCTAGGGCTCAACTTTCCCTTCTTGTTGAAACGCATCACACCTTTCTAGGGTGATACTTTCAGTAGAACATTTGTTTGAATCATAGTAGACTTGTTTAAAGTCTACAACTCCAATAAATCTCGACACCTTGCGATGTCATTTTCTTTGGAATTTGAACTCATTTCATTTTCACACCTGAGGTACGAATGTATCTCTATTCTGTTGATTCGTTACCCTAAATCACTCTTAATACAAGTATGTGTTAAGATAAAGATACCTAAAATTCTTATTCCAATGTACCTCCAACAATCCTATGATATTCATTTATTCCTTCATTTGAACTTCCTATCTTTTGAATGTCCAGATTCACTTCATTGAAACTTTCAGTTAAATTCGAAAACGGTGAATTCGTTTGGTCACCATAATCATTAAATTCTTTCAATCATTACAACACCCGGCGGTGTCTGTATAAATTTGTAGCCTGCGCTAATCGTAAACCCTAATCATATCAATTCATATGTCTTTCGTTTTACTCATCATTCAAATAGTCTTGATACAATTATGTATCAGGTCAATGATACTCTAAATTCTATTGTATTTTCAATATCACTGATTTCTA
Organism: Helianthus tuberosus; assembly: GCA_030545235.1. NCBI lineage: Eukaryota > Viridiplantae > Streptophyta > Magnoliopsida > Asterales > Asteraceae > Helianthus > Helianthus tuberosus. The sequence continues at coordinate 58,711,048 of CM060406.1, forward strand.
GTTTGATAATTGACAAATCATTTTTCCTACTTTCATTCTCATTTGAGATTATGGATTCAGAGTCTTCCTCAATTGACAATCAAAGTAAAAGTTCTCTTCTATTAGTTGCATTTCGAATTTTATGCCTATCAAATCTCTCTTTTGATTTGTGAAAACTCAGTCACTTTGATAGTTGTATCGTTTAACATCGATTCCTGAAACTAAAATTTTTGTGACCATTGAATTCCAATTATCCTATGATACCTTTATATTCATCTTTTGATTCTATCTCAGACATCTTGATACTGTTTTTACTAACTTAAAGACGTGACATCACCCCAAGAAAATATCATAGCCTAAATCTCGAGGACGAGATTTAAAAACAAGGTGGGGAGGATATAACAACCCTCGAAAACGACCCTAAACGTTCCTAAATACATCTCGTATGTGAGAAATGGACCCGAATAACCTTTATATTAATAAATAACAAATAAAACAAGAAACCTGGGTCACTCGCGGGCCGCGACTCAGTTAACTGAAAGCTTCGCGGGGCACGAGGCCCATTTCTTGCCGGGCACACAAACGAGCCCCCGCTATGACTCAGCAAACCTAAACCGCCCTACAGCTCCTCGCGGGTCGTGAAGGAAGAAGAAGAAGCTCTCACGGGGCGCTAGAGACTTCTGTTTCAGCTATAAAATTGGCCGAGATCAGCCATTTCACTTGTTCAGAAATGCTAATTCTCTCTCAAACATTCTGTAGGCTACAGTTATAGCCTAATACCCCCTAATCAGCGGAGCTCTGCCTCATTGTAAGTATTATAACCCTGCTGTCACCCTACACGATCGAATTAAGGCTCTGTAACGCCTGCCAGGGCTCTGCCCAACTCAGTCGTTGGAGTTCTGACTCGTGTGTACAACCGATCGATTTAGGATTCCGTAATGCATGTTGGCTCTGCCCGACTCAGTCATTGGAATTCTGTCTTGAGTTGTACGGTTAATATGAATTGGGTTATTTTACTAACACATGTACATTATATATATTCATAGAAATTCACGGAAATAATAACCAGGAAAAACAACAGGAAACTATAATATTACCAGGAAGCCTATAGGAATACCTAAACCTATAAATGTGAGTTAATCCTCTTTTTGTGTAAACCTTTTTGTGAGTAATTCCTCTTTTTGTAAACTGTTTTTACAAAACCTCAAATGTTTTAAATTATAATTCACAGTGATTGAGTATTTGTAAATCTACAATTATCGTCGGTATGTTGGAGTTTTGTATACATAACTTGTTACTACACTGTGAGTAGTAACATTACCACAAGTCATGATTGACAGTACTGTGGGTGGTAATTAAAGTAGATATAAACAAATGTAATTGCGGGTTGCCCTCAATACTGTACAATGATAAAATCTTGTTTTGAATAAACTAGGATGCACTCACCAGTATTTCTTGCTGATAAAATCTTTTAAACACATGTTTCAGGTAACTTAGTGTGAAACCAATAAAAGCCAGCTGGAGAGCACTGAAAGCTTAGAAAAGTGGCTATAAAGTTACCTAAATAAAAAGGGGAATTGTTTTCAATAATTAGGGTTTATCCCTATAAATATATTACAAATGAAAATCGGATTTTTGTCCCACTTGTTTATTATAAATGCATTATCAGAAAAACTTGGGTTTTACCCCGTTTATCTATTTTAACCCTTTTGGTGTTTAACTCTGATAAAAGTATTTCCTAACTACGGTCCTGATGAAAAGTTCCGCTGCCAAATTAATAAACACCGATACCATTTGACTAGTTCGCGGCTCCTGCTCCCTGGGTGGGGTTGGGGGCTGTTACAGAAGGTGGTATCAGAGCTAAGCCACTTGTTTAAGCCATTTAGGTGTTCTTCCAATACCTAAACATTTATGTTAGGAAATTAATACCCTATGTGTTATCATGTGAACATAAAAATCTTAATATGTTTATTATGATTTTATGTCATCTAACGAATTTTGAATTCCCAATGTGTGTTACTCATATCTATATCTTACAGTTATGCTATATTTAAAAAGGTAGATATATATATATATATATGGGTGATATATTAATAATGTTATGTCTTATCTATATATATGATATATCTATATGAATAAAATTCAATATAAATTTTATAACATTATAATAATATTACGATATTAACATTAGTATCTTAATATTAATATAAAGATAACAAAATTACGGTATGATACTTTGAAAATAGCATAATATAAATATTAAGATAATACAATTTATGTATGATACTTAAATGATTTTATGTCATTAAAATTCTCAGTATGTGTAACCCCTATTTGTATCCTATAGTATGTTATGCTATAAAAATATAAAGAGGATGTATTCATAATATATTAATATTGAATTTTATGATATATATCATACCCATATAATTATGTGAATACAATTCAATATAAATTATAATAATATTATGATATTGACATTAAATATCTTAATCAAAGATATAAGATAACACCCTTTAGGTATAATGTCACTGAAATACAATTCAATATAAATTATAATAATATTATGATATTGACATTCACGTAAGTTACTTTCATCCACAACATATTATCTTCAGAACATGTAGTTCTATTACTAGAACATGAGGATTTAGAAGGAGTGGATTGACCATGGCTTTTTGGTCTCCAAATTTGATTATTGTTTTTCAAAATAGTTGTATTTTGCAGTGTTGGATTTGAAGACTTCAATTTACTCTTCTTGTTCAATTGTTTAGCCTTGTTCCAATCTCCATCAGAAGGATTCACCTTGGAATCCAAACTCTTTGAAGGTTTATATTTTTCAACCTTCACCTGTTTAGTTTGTTTGCAATTCCCTTTTGGAGCCTTTTGATGCTCCCCTTCTTTGAGCTTTTCAGGACGATGCTGACAATTTCTCGTTATGTGACCAGCGATGCTACATGTGTAACATATTTGACGTTTCACATGAGGCTTCGATGGAGATTTATCAGCGTTTTCAGAACTAGAAGACCTATGTGGATCCCGAGGTCTTGACGAAATGGACTTACTTTGATTCGTACCCTACTTGTTTGTTTCTTGTGTTTTTGAAGTTTTATTATTTAAATTGTCTGCACACACATTTTTAGATTTTGAGTTAGGTGGAACATAGTTTATTTCTCCACCCTGTCTAGCTTGCTTTACCAACAAATTTTTAGAAACATCAGATTTATTTGGCAAAACAACGGAATTTAAGCAATCAGAAACAGAATCAAAGCAAGTATTCAAACATCCATCGCTCTTAAAAACAAAGCCCACACAATTCAAAGCATCATCAGAAATTGAAACATTGTTTGACGTTTCAGAAACTAAACGATTGTTTTTCTGAATTTTTAATTTTAAATCATGCAATGCAACATCATCATCCTTGTCATCCTCTACCCAATCTTCAATAATCACTTTTTCTGCATGCGAAGTAACTTGGTTAGTAACTTTCATTCTCTCACAAACAGTGTCAGTTGAATCAGTAGCACGGTTCTCAGTTTCAAGTGGCGCTGTTTGTTTAGCAGATTCAGAATCAGTAACATTCTATGGCTGAACAGAGGCTTCTGTTGTTGATTCAAGTTCAGTAGGTCACGTATCACTGGAATCAACAGAAGCTTTTGTTATGCATTCTGATTCTGCTTTCATTTGTTTTGATTCAACTTCTTCAGATGATTCATCACTAGATTCAACAGAATCAACTAATTCTGAGTTTTCACAATTAGCCATTTATGAGGAATCACATGAAGAATCGAATGAAATAGTTGATTTAGATTGTTTGCTAGACTCGAACTCTTTGATGTACTTAGCCAAATCATTCATCATAGCAAACTCAAGACAGGTTGATTTAATTTGAGACTCTTCCTTTTGATTTTGCAGTTCAGATGGTTTTTCAGAAATTGTTGATTCAATATTATTTAATACTTGAAAATGTTTATAAACATTGGCATTTTTCTCAAAACATAGAGTCTTAGTCTGCTTTGAGACATCAGCAGGTTTTATTAATGTTTTATTGAAGGACTGTTTAACTTAATTTCAGTTTTATCGGTACTTGTGATTTTGACTTTCTTGGCTTCGCAGATTCAACCTTTACATCACTAGCCCACCCATAGAGCATGTCAGGCATGTTGGCGATCTCCTTTTCTGTCATAGGAATAGAAGTGTAGTTGTGATTGTATGGTGGAGGAATGCATACAAATCCCCATCCTTTGTTCCTAACTTCTTTTTTACTATATTTTAACTGTTTGTTTAACATTTTCTCAACCTTTTCACTTGAAACATCAATTTTTTTAAAATTAAACTCTGTATTTTCAAAAGTTGATTTTAGAGAATCAAGTTCAACAATTAATTTTTCTGAAAGTTCTTTGAAGTGGAGATGCCTACATTTTTCTTGACTCAAATCATTTTGCAACTGGCGGATATCACGCTTTTGCACCTCCACCATATCCTTATATCCATTGATTTTCTTTTTAATTCGATATAAGTCAGATTTGGATAATTGCAGTTGCATAATGAGTGAGTCAGCCTGCTCTTTATAACCGCTAACTTTTTACCTACAAGCACTAGTACAACAAATATTATCTACACATACCTTAGTGGGAGTAGGAGTAAAATCGTGCATCTGAGCCATGAAAGCTTGAAACACAGTATCTTCAGTGACTCACAAATCAGCCATCTGGGCCGACCAATCAAATCCTCATCCCTCCTGAACTACCATACCATTGTTTGGATTTGCAATTGAAGTTGATCCAGAGACAGTGCTTTGGTTTGTGGCAGATGTATTTGGGGTAGAACCAGTAGTGGGTCGAGTGGTTAAGACAGCAGCAGGTGCAAGTCTTGAACCTGAGTTGACGGTGACGGTCACGTTTGAGTCTGATCTTTCTCTCTTCGGTTGTCGGCATTCACGAGCAAAGTGGCCTGGCACATGGCAGTTGAAGCATCTAAGCTTAGACTTGTTCCATCCAAGGTCCTTGTTTGCAGCTTCCCAATTGTTTCTGCCAGTTATTTTGATGAAGTTTTTGTCGTGAAACACAACATAGCCATTTTCCAGGTGATGTCCATCTCTTCAATGTCATCTGGATGGACTTGATGTAGTTTATCTGCCCCTATTTTATGGGCAGTCAGCTTCCCAGCGACAAAAGCATTATAATAATTCATAACCCCCGCCATGAATGCCATATTTTGCTCAAACTTTTTAGAGACCATGAAGGGAGGTGAAGAGCTTGAAGCACTACAAGATGCAGCAGGAGTTGGCGCAGACTTAACCAGATTCACTTGTTGAATTGGGGTGGCAGGCATGTAACCAAAATAACCAGGGTAGGTGGGAGTGTTGGAGTAGTTGGGAACACTAGGAGGAAACATTTGAAATGACCCAGACCCATGTTGTGAAACCAAAGCTGTGTTAGATGAAACAGCAACATTGTTGTAACTCGAAGTATGATTGTAGAGTCTTTACTTGTCGTCCATTTCATAAGAGTTGAGCAAAGATATCAGTTCGGCAAGATTCATACCGGTCAAATCCTTGATTCTCTTGATGAGCGTGACATTTGTGTCCCAGTTCCATGGAAGGGCATTCAGCATATTTTTGTTGACAACAGAGTTCTACATCATATCATGCGTCCTTATCTCGCTAATTAGGGAGATAAACCTTTGGAGTTTATTTTCAAGGGTTTATCCTGGGAAATGACTAAACATGTTGAACCTCTGCATCAACATATCCCTTTTGCTTTCTTTCATCTCCTCATTCCTCTCATACATTGCCAAAAGAGTATTCCACAGCTCCTGGGCAGAAGTAGCTTCCCTAACCCCAACATCAATCTCAGGCGCCAATGCAGAGTGTAGCATTGCTAGAGCCTTTCCATCAATCTCAACCTTTTCATGATCTTCTTCACTATAAGATGTTGTAGGCTTGACAGTAGTAGTCCCCTTTTCTTCGTCTACCACATAGGTGATCACAGTTAGTCTATTGCAGATAGACCTCCAAGCTTCTGGGTCTTTGATCTTCATATATTGAATGAACCTGAACTTCCATTCTGAAAATGATTCCCTTAATAGCAGCCTGGGGATCCTGTTGTTGGTTCCTATGATTTATCAAGATCTTGGTTCATGGAAGCCTTGTTACTTAACGAGATCTGGTTAGTGAGTTCCATTTCTGAAAAATCAAACTGTAAGAAACAACTGAAAAATTAATTTAGTTTAACAATTAATTATTATTTTTTTTTTCAATTTTATTATAAGTCCAAACAGTTCAATTTTTTGACAGATCAAGTCAGTCGCACAGTCAACTAGGTCAACACAGGTCGCACAGTCCAAAGTCCAAAATAAAACCGCACACTATCACCTTGGACCAAATGATGTGTGTGAAGTGTGTTATGGTTTTAATGTTTATTTTAAGCCCTTTTACACTTTCTTTAGCCAAGTTTTAAATTTATAAAACACGATATTTACTAACACTAAACACACATATGGGCAAGTGCACCCATCGTGAGCGTAGTATAGTGTTGGTAAGATACCGAGGTCGTCTAAGGACATAAGAGCTTTTAGTACCGGTGTATCCTCAACGTCTAATCAAACCAAAAAGTTTAGAAAAATGTTTTAAACTAAGAAAAATAAAAACTAACTAAAATGCTGAAAAATAAAAATAAAAGAAAAACAGATAGACAAGATGAATCACTTGGCTCCGACTCGTGTTTAGTGTAACCTTTGATTATTTCCGCACTTTTGCACTATTTAAGAGATTATCTTAGTTATTGTAGTAGGCCGCTCTTTTGGAGGTGACTTTACCCTCAACCCAGTAGTTTGAGTCAGCAAGGATACAATCCTAAATGTTCGGATTATTGAAAGATAATTAATTAAGTTATTAATGCATATTGTGGTAGGCCCCTCTTTTGAAGGTGACGTTACCCTCGGCTAAGTAGTCTGAGTCAGCAGGGATACAGTCCTAAGTAGCCGGGTTAAAGTATTAATAGTAGTTTAACTTATGAGGGGATCAAAGAGTTCGGACCCCCGCCATCCAATACCGTTAAGTATTGAAGGAGGTCCTACTAAATTTGATCCAGGTCCTTTGCAGGATCTATACACTGAACAATGGCAAGACTCTTACCAAACCGTTGCCTTAACCCCCGACCAGGTAGTCAACATACCTCCATATAGACCGTGGAGATATGAATGGTGGAAATCTTTTATTTTATATAGACAGTAAAATAATGCCAAGACACCACGGATAAACGATAAAGAAGAATCACCTTCAACATAAGAAACTAGTTATTAAAGTCATTAATACATAACCAATTAAAAAGTGCGAAAAGATAGAAAATAAAAAGTATTACACTAGACACTTTGTCTTCACCAAGTGATGTAAGAGACTTAGGCAAACATGGCCTTGATTGTCAAGAACTCTTACGATCAATCTTGGATCCCGAGACGACTCACACACTCTATGATGGACAATGGATGATGGTGGTGGATGATGGTGTTATGGTGGTGGTGGGTGGTGGGTGAAGTGTGAGAGAGGTGGTGTGCCAAGGGATGGTTTGAGCTTGAGCCAAGCATTCCTATTTATAGGCTGAACAGAAGCTCGGGTACGGCCCCGTGTCCACATCCTTCTCTTTCTTCATTAATTGCTCTTGTCTTTATTAGTTGACCACGACCCCGTGTCCGCTGGGTACGACCCCGTGTGCAAAAGCATATCTGTACTATCAAGATTTGCCTGGATTCTGCGAATCTTATAGTTAACCACGACCCCGTGTCCGCTGAGCACGGGCCCGTGGTGGGCGATGGAAGCTTCTACAACTTTGTCTTTTATGCTGACACTTGGGCACGCCCCCGTGCTCACTGAGCACGGGGCGTGTTCAACCTCCTGTTTTCTTGTTTTGCTTGGGAAGATGCTTTCGGGGAGTTCGGGCATGCCACTTTTATTCCTTTTCTTGTATTTATGTTAGATTTAGCTGCCTTTTTGCTTCTTTTGTTAATTTGAGCTCATTTAATCCTGAAAATACAAAAGGAAGACAAAAACACACTTTTTCCAACATTAGTACCAAAAAAGGGTTAGTTTTATGCCACAATTGATGTTATTTATATGTTGCATTTTGCACACATCAAATACCCCCACACTTGAATCTTTGCTTGTCCTCAAGCAAAACTCTTTATAATGTGGCTTTACACTCCCAAATGGAATTGGTAGAAAAGAAGGTTTTTGGGCTTGTCATAGAGTGTCGGGATTTCCAAGATTCTTTATTTAGTTTTATTTTTATTTATTTACAATCTTATTCATCATGATTTATTCAAAACTTTTCATAAGATAAATTGCTTATTAGGGCATAACATGCCTCTTTAAAATTCTATTTATATACAAGTTCACATACCTCACGGGGGATCACTCAACACTCGGCCGAAGATGTATTTTAGTGAATCACTCGAGAGCGGCATGGAACTTACTCCTACCATAGGCTTGCCAAGCAATCAATCGTCCTCCTTTTTAACTATAAACCTTTGTAAATATCAAGAGGACTTTTTGGGTGAAGGCTTAGGCTAGGGTTAAAGGTAGGTGGTTGGGTTAGTGGTTAGTGGTTAGTAGAAAAGGGCGAAAAAGCGTAAAAAGCGTCGGTTTTCGAAAGACTTTTTATTTTTGCAATTTTTCTTTTGATGAAGCTATTATTCAAACAAAGTTATTTTTGATGAACTTGTTTGTTTATTTCTTTTGCTTCATCAACCAAACAAAATATTTTTTTTTTCAAAGTCAAACGAAAAACCGAGCTTGTTACTAAAACAAAGGGTAAAAAATAAAAAAAATATTTGGTGGGTGAAAGGGTGATTGGTTTGGGTTAAGAAATAAAAAGGTTTAGGCTCAAAGGGGTTAACTAGGGGGATTTTGGGTAGGTGGTAAAAAAATAAAAATAATGGTGTAGAAATAAAAAGGGTTAGTCCCAATGCCTCCATCATTTACTTACTCGGGTTTAAGTTGGTAAGGACCGGGAATGTATCGTCGTGGCAAGTTCTAGAGTTGTAAGAACCAAGCGGCTATTCACACAAGAAACGAAAAATGAGCATTTACTTTAAAGATATGTATTTGTGTGCTCAATAAAGGCTCAAAACTCACTTTTGTGGGAATGGGTTTTTATGTGATCAAGTATATATAATTAAATTTTAACTAAGCTTGTCATGCCTTTTCATAATTTTCTTATGTTAGTTCTTTTTATCACGACGCTATCGGTTGTAAATTTGTAAAAATATAACCTTTTTAGAATTTTGAAATTCCCAAATTAAACCTAGACAAGTAAAAAAATAAAATTTTTTGAAAAAAATTTGGGGTGATTAGCGGTTCCAATAGAGTTTTGTGTAAGGCTTGTTATTAGGACTTGCAAGATTCAAGGTTTTAGCATCCCCCCCCCCCCCCCACTTAAATTACACATTGTCCTCAATGTGTCCCAAAAATAAGTTTTTATGTTGATTAAATGTGTAAAAAGGTGTGAAAAAGCAAAAATTTGTGTTACTGGGCGCTGCACACGGCCCCGTGTTGTCCGGGCACGGCCCCGTGTTCAAGTGCCAGTAACAAAAATTAAACAAAAGAAACAGAAGTCTAGACACGGGGGCGTGTTGGGTGAACACGGCCCGTGTCCAGTTTACCTGAACTGGGTCATTTCTGCAGACTGTGCAGCACGGGGCCGTGTTGGGCGGACACGGCCCGTGCTGAGCTTACTGTTAATGAAGAAACTTGTCAGATGGCCCTGTTTTCCTGCATGGGGTGCTGGTTCAAGTTTCCCTTGTATCCTTTGCCATCCTCAGTGTATTTTACTTGTTTCAACATCATCCGAACACCAAATTAACCATCATTCATTAAGTCATAGAGAGAATTACATAGTAGTCCTAGAAAATTGAAAATAAAGTAGAAAATAAAAGTTAATGGTCCTAAATTAGATAGGTCAAGTGATACGTAAAATCATCCTAAGGAGTTCTACTTCTACAATAAGAACCAAAATTCCAGAAATAGTCTTCCGGTATCTAAAAGTCTTGTAGAACTCCGAGCCGATGGGCGTTTAAAGCCATTCTTCTATCTCTCTTGGGAGGAAGAAGGCAGCGTCATTCTCTTCAACATCTTGTGGATGAGGAGCGACACCGACCGGAACCCCTTGTAGCACTTCCCGAGGGGGCTCCGGATGCATGGCGTACCACTCGGCCGGTATGATGACTTCAGGAACCACATTCCATGCCCTTTGGGTAATGATTAGTACCAAAGGAGGAGAAGCGAGAATGTTCAACCTTTGGTGCAAAAGGTTGACCTCTCGAAGACATCCCTCTAGTCCCACCGTCAAATGATTAATACGGTCAACCAATGCCTCTTCTACCCCTCATCGGCGGCAAAAACTTGATGTGCGTGAAGTGTGTTATGGTTTTAATGTTTATTTTAAGCCCTTTTACACTTTCTTTAGCCAAGTTTTAAATTTATAAAACACGATATTTACTAACACTAAACACACATATGGGCAAGTGCACCCATCGTGAGCGTAGTATAGTGTTGGTAAGATACCGAGGTCGTCCAAGGACACAAGAGCTTTTAGTACCGGTTTATCCTCAACGTCTAATCAAATCAAAAAGTTTAGAAAAATGTTTTAAACTAAGAAAAATAAAAACTAACTAAAATGCTGAAAAATAAAAATAAAAGAAAAACAGATAGACAAGATGAATCACTTGGCTTCGACTCGTGTTTAGTGTAACCTTTGATTATTTCCACACTTTTGAACTATTTAAGAGATTATCTTAGTTATTGTAGTAGGCCCCTCTTTTGGAGGTGACGTTACCCTCAACCCAGTAGTTTGAGTCAGCAAGGATACAATCCTAAAGGGTCGGATTATTGAAAGATAATTAATTAAGTTATTAATGCATATTGTGGTAGGCCCCTCTTTTAAAGGTGACGTTACCCTCGGCTAAGTAGTCTGAGTCAGCAGGGATACAGTCCTAAGTAGCCGGGTTAAAGTATTAATAGTAGTTTAACTTATGAGGGGATCAAAGAGTTCGGACCCCCGCCATCCAATACCGTTAAGTATTGAAGGAGGTCCTACTAAATTTGACCCAGGTCCTTTGCAGGATCTATACACTGAACAATGGCAAGACTCTTACCAAACCGTTCCCTTAACCCCCGACCAGGTAGCCAACATACCTCCATATAGACCGTGGAGATATGAATGGTGAAAATCTTTTATTTTGTATAGACAGTAAAATAATGCCAAGACACCACGGACAAACGATAAGGAAGAATCACCTTCAACATAAGAAACTAGTTATTAAAGTCATTAATACATAACCAATTAAAAAGTGCGAAAAGATAGAAAATAAAAAGTATTACACTAGACACTTTGTCTTCACCAAGTGATGTAAGAGACTTAGGCAAACATGGCCTTGATTGTCAAGAACTCTTACGATCAATCTTGGATCCCGAGATGACTCACACACTCTATGATGGACAATGGATGATGGTGGTGGATGATGGTGTTATAGTGGTGGTGGGTGGTGGGTGAAGTCTGAGAGAGGTGGTGTGCCAAGGGATGGTTTGAGCTTGAGCCAAGCATTCCTATTTATAGGCTAAACAGAAGCCCGGGCACGGCCCCGTGTCCACATCCTTCTCTTTCTTCATTAATTGCTCTTGTCTTTATTAGTTGACCACGGCCCCGTGTCCTCTGGGCACGACCCCGTGTGCATAAGCATATCTGTACTATCAAGATTTGCCTGGATTCTGCGAATCTTATAGTTGACCACGACCCTGTGTCCGCTGAGCACGGCCCCGTGGTGAGCAATGGAAGCTTCTACAACTTTGTCTTTTATGCTGACACTTGGGCACGCCCCCGTGCTCACTGAGCTCGGGGCGTGTTCAACCTCCTGTTTTCTTGTTTTGCTTGGGAAGATGCTTTCGGGGAGGTCGGGCATGCCACGTTTATTCCTTTTCTTGTATTTATGTTAGATTTAGCTGTCTTTTTGCTTCTTTTGTTAATTTGAGCTCATTTAATCCTGAAAATACAAAAGGAAGACAAAAACACACTTTTTCCAACATTAGTACTAAAAAAAGGTTAGTTTTATGCCACAATTTATGTAATTTATATGTTGCATTTTGCACACATCACCAAATGTTCAACAGTCCAACAGTTTACTGAGAATCCAGTCGGACACTGTTTTGAAGTCGCACACTATCAACTTGGACCGCACACCCCTTAATTATTGGGCCGCACACCTCCTTGTTGGGCCGCACACTCTATTGGGCTTTAAACCAACAATGATTTGATTAACAAAAGACCGCACACTAATGTTTGAACCGCACACTGCTTTGATGGACCACACACTCTTACAATTTGGGCCGCACACTGTGATGTTGGGCCCGTATACTAAGAATGAGTCCACAATCCAGCACACTATTTAATATCAACCGCACACTTAAACTCGTACACTGGTCCATACATTTAATTTTAGTAACCAAAATCAATCTAATGCACCAAAATTCCGAAATCGTAGGAGATTGAAATCAGAATTTTATTGATTTTTTTTCCACCATTATGCCCGAAAATCCTGCAAACACTTTTTCAATTCGTCCAAAACAGATCAAATCACAACTTTTAATGCAATTAATAAAAATTATTTGAACTGTTCTTTAAAAATTCTGGATTTTCAATGTTCTTTTGCCAAAATATTCAAAATCACAAACTTGCTAAGACACCTCAAACAGATTCAGTTGAATATTATAGATTAAACAATGAAACAGAGCGATAATTCAACCTTTTCAATCTTTGGATCAGCAAACTTCTTCGAATCAGCCTTGTTCTTCGAGTAATATCCAATGAAACCGAGCCTTTGAATGACCTCTTAGGCTCTGATACCAATTGTAAGTCCAGGAAGTATCAATTGGATATTAGAAACACCAATCTAAGTGCGGAATAACAAAGAGAAGTGTAGAACAATATGGATATGTCGATTGTATTATAACAAGTGCAAACAAGCTCATGGATTGTCTGGTACACCACAATTACAAGCAAGAATAATCAACAACTAATAAAGACCTAGGTTCACCCTATTTATAATCACATAGGGTGACCTATTACAATTGGGCCAAGCCCAAACCCGCACACCTAAGTACAATCGACCAAGCCATATGAACTCACTAATTAACCCAAAACTAATAGATACAAGACAAACGTAAACCTATTAGTACATGTCCTTACAATGTGAATAGCCCATAATACGCTGGGGAGCTCTTCCACCCATTGTTTGCCATATCTTGCTAACCGAGTTTTCAACCCCTCAACGATGCTACGATTCATTCGCTCCACCTGTCCATTTGACTGAGGATAGCAAACGGAGCTGAAGACTTGCTTGATCTAAAGTTCTTGACACCAAGTACTAAATGGCCTTTCTACAAATTGTTTCCCATTGTCGGTTACTATCTCCCCCGCAGCCCAAACCTGCATACTATCTCTTCCCAGACAAAGTTGATCACATTTTTTCCTGTGATTCTTGCCAATGGCTTGACTTCTAGCCATTTCATGAAATAATCTACTGCCACTAAGAGGAACTTGACTTAACCAGTTGCCGTGGGGAAGGGTCCCACGATGTCCATCTCCTGTTTGTAGAATGGCCAGGCAGCTATGATGGGGACTAAGCCATGCTTTGGGCTTTCTTTAACGGGAGCATGTAGCTGGAATGGTTCACATTTGTGGATGATTTCAGTCGTATCCTTGTGCATTGTGAGCCAGTAGTAGCCCATATTCATTACCTTTGCCACAGTTGTTCTTACCCCTGTGTGTGATCCGCAAATGCCCTCATGCACCTCTTTGATCAGATAGTTACTTTGGTTTGGTCTTACGCATCGTAGTAATAGGGAGAGGTAACCTCTCTTGTAGAGCTTTCCTTCTTCAAGGACGTATTGTTTGGCTTTTGTCCTTATCTTGGCAGCTTCTACCTCCTCGGGGGGGGGGGGGGAGCTTCCCTTCTTCCAGGAACTTTTGGATGGGTGTCATCCATGTGTCCTCATTTTCTACTACCACATCTTGGACATTAGCATCTTTAATGGATCTTGCCTTGAGTACTTCAGCAAGAACCTTCTTTGTAAGGTGTGCAAATGTTAAGGAAGCTAGCTTACTCAAAGCATCAGCTTACATATTCTTCGTTCTTGATACTTAACTTAATGAGCAAGATTCAAAGCTAGCTATGAGTTCCTTCACTTTTTTCTTATACTTTATCATTGATGGCTTTCTTGCTATGTATTCTCCCCCACTTGGCTTGCTACCAATCTTGAATCGGTGAAGTCATGGAGCTCCCTTACTTTCATGGTTTTGGCTAGTCGTAATCCAGCCAACACTGCTTCATATTCAGCTTCGTTATTTGTACAGGGAAGGTCAAGATGAAGTGCTTAAGTCTATTCGGTTCTGTGGGGGTCTGTAATGATGAGACCTACCCCGGAACCTTCTATACTAGAAGCTCCATCCGAGAATAGTGTCCACTTCCCGGGTATTATCGTTTGGAACCCTTCCTCCTCTATCTCATTCACCTCCTTGACTATTGGCATTTCTACCAAAAAAGTCTGATAGTACTTGCCCTTTGTACGCTTTCCTTGGTACGTAATCGATCTTATGCTCCCCCAGTTCTACAGCCCACTTAGCCAACCTTCCCGAATCCTCGGGCTTTTCTAGGATGGTTCTGAGTCGCTGATCGGTGATGACTTGAATGGGATGAGGTTGGAAGTATCTTCTTAGCCTTTTTGTTATGTGTACTAATGCTAGTACCAGCTTCTCAATCGGGGAGTAATTAATTTCAGCTACCTTCAGACCTTTGCTCACGAAATACACCGGTATTTCCTCCCTTCCTCTTTCTACCACAAGTACAGATCTTATAGCTTCTTGTCCTGAGAGTAAATATAAATGTATTTAAGGAGCTTTTAGCATATATGATGTGATAACTGGCACCAAACCGGTAATTTCCGTACTATTTATTTATTATTTATTATCTGCAGTTATGGGATTAATCGTCAACACTGTGATTATTTGCTTTACATATGAATTCATGCATGTTTTATACTTTATGTAGGATCGTGAAACGACCTAACGAGTCGATCAGAAGAGTGCTCAGACAGAATCAGAGGCGGAATTCATTGATTCGGTCTTCGTTTAGCTTGGATTCACTATTAATTGTCTCGTATATTGATCTCTGAACAATTTACAAGCTGGAGACACTTCGACAGCACCTCGGCGTCGGAATCAAGAACGTTACAAATGAATTCGTTTGAAGAGTATTTATAGGCCAAGCCCTTCCGTTTGAAAGTGGCATGACATGCTTCAAACGGAATGGCATGCTTCAAACTTTTGGCACTCTTCAAACGGACAGCCATCTTCAAACGGACTGGCACTCTTCAAACGGACTGGCACTCCTCAAACGGAATGGCCTCAAATACATCTAAAACCTACCCTATTTCTCGTATAATGTGCCCTGATCTATCAATTCTAGTATAAGACTCGATACAAGACGAAGGCGACAGACGTATGCACTAACAGACTCCCCCTCGGATGTTGACGAGTCTGAAGTATCGAGTCTTCTCATTCTTCAGTCTTTACCGGTCTTCGGGCTCTTCCACAATCTGAGACTCGAACGAAGATGAAGTCGACAGACAACTGCACCAACAGACTCCCCCTTGAATGTTGACGGAATCTTCAGTGAGAGTCTTCATCATAACGACTCTTCAATCATGATCGATCTCCTTTCTTTTTTAGCATGTACCGAGATCTTCTCTTTGGCTCTAACCTCGTCAGACTCCCCCTCTCATCATGATGGGATCGCCGTCTGGAATTCGCTATCACCTTGAGATTGCATCCTGGCTTTAACTCTGATCAAGCTCATCTCCTGCATAATCTTCTTACAAACACATAAGTTTTTACTTAAATCAATAAGAAAAACTCACTAGTAATAGTTACATCAAGTTCAAATTAATGACCCTGATTAACTAATCTCAACTACTTTCTTAAATCAAAAATTTTCTTTTAAACACACACTCCCAAACCAGTTCATCATGTTCAGCACTTGAAATTTTGAAAATCAGCTCTTCAACATCAGTTGTCGAAAATATTTTTGTATTTTTCAAAAATTTATGCTAAAACACACTAAAATCTTTTTGGGTTTTTGATAACAAATGAATGCAGTAAAGAAATATTTACAAACACTATTTTTGAGAGTTTGTGTAAGAGGATCATATCAGTTTATGTGACCAATCACTAGCACCGTTAAGCTTTAAACATTTTCAGTTCTAAACGATTCACATTGATTGACGATATAGTTGTCCTCTTAAACTCAATCTAAAAACTTTCGAAATGCTTACCGATACGTTAAGATATATTAAGATTTCACTAAGTTCTTATGGACCCCACGATCTCAGCATATCCCCTCATCATGTAATACACTGACTCAAGTAATGCCTTTAAACTTTTATCGACTGTGATTTGTGTGAAAACAAAGCAGAATGTTTAAACATTAACAATCAGGTCGATACTTCCGTATACGCAGAGAAAGTCCAATGTTTAAACAAAATAAGAAAAATAAAACAAGTTGAAGTTGTTTAGGCTTTAACCACCAGGTCGATACTCCCGTATATGCAGAGGTGATCCAAAGCATAAACAAAACACCAAAGAAAATAAAGCAGAACGTTTAGGCAAAAACATCCAGGTCGATACTCACGTATACGCAGAGGATGTCCAATGCTTAAACAAAATAAAGAAATAAAACAAGTTTAAATCTTTGCAAAATGATATGCACAATCACAGCGACTTTTTAGCAAAGTTGTGAAAGTTCACAAACTTAACCAGTTTTATGTCTTTCGACAATCAGCGATTACTGAATAGGCACACAATCAAGAAGGACAAAACTAAGTACTATGCTTTCAATCATGTTTCCCACTAGAACTAGACTTTTTCATTTTAGGTTTGTATCGTTGTCGCAAATCTACTAGTCTAGTTGAGCCTACTGTCACATCTTTAGTGAGATCGCTTATCACATTTTATCTCTCCATTTCTTTAGCATGCTGTGACAGTCTAACTGATCTACTATCATTTCCACTTTTTCACAACAAAACTTATTTTTTTCATTTTCAATGTTTTTGGCATTTTCAAATTTTTAATTTTTTTAAAATTTTTCTCCCCCTAAAATCAAAATATATTTCAATTTTGATTTTCTGGGAAAATTTGAAAATAAACTGTACAAGAAATGTGACAACATGATGAGAATCACTTCAATTCTCCATTCACTTGGCTTGAACAATCAGAACTCCCCCTGACAACAAAACATTTTCCCATGGTGATTACAAAACACTTATGTTTGTTTTAATCAAAATGGTTTTTCCGTAAAATAAGTTTTGTGAATCATTTCTCAAATATGGGGATCATTCATCACCTTGTTTTGTAGAAAATCAGGTACAATTTAATGTCTCTGATTTACCACTTTTAAGTCGAAATCACTTTCGTGAATTTCTCAAGACATGTGCCGATTCCTGCTCCACTCTTACCCACCTGGGAGCTCCGGCAAGTCAGGTTTTTCATTTAAACAGATTCACCCAAGCCTGACGGTCCTTGGGTGATTTTGAATTCTTGTTCAACAATGGTGGAAAATTTGCATCATCCATTGTTAGACCAGAATTCTCAATTTTTACCTCAACAACTGGCTCCTCTGGCTTTGTCGAACCAGAATCATTGCCTGAATGTGGCTTGTCTGACTTTGATGAGCCAGATTCATCGCCAACATGTGGCTCCTTTGTTTCCACAGAAACAGATTCATTGCCAACAACTTTCTTTTTCTTCTTTCTCTCTTCTGTCCTCAGATTTGTATCTGATGAATTCGTTTTGCTTGATTTGTTGTTCTTTGGAGAGCAAGACGATTTATCAGAACTGCTATTAGGTTTTCCTGAAGTACCCAAGGACAAAATCCTTTCGAGATACTCTCTCGCTTTCTTCCTCTTCTTCCTCAGTCTGTCTTTTTGCCCCTGTGAAAGCTTCACTTTCTTTTCTTGAACTTTAGGTTCTTGAACCTTCTGTTCTTTGGGCTAGACATTGACTGGTTTCTTCACCTGCTTCTGAGATTCAGCCCTCGATCTTCTCATTAATCTCATTGAGCAATCTCTAGCAATATGGCCAAAGATGTTGCAGTTAAAGCATCTTCTTGACTCAAACTTCCAACTCTAGCAGTTAACAGCAATGTGTCCTTGATAGCCGCATCTGTAACACACTCTGTTATCGTACCAATCACCATTTTCAGCCCAAACATTTAGATCAAAGCACTGTTTGGCTTGGTGATAATCTTTCCTCCTCTTGTTTGTTGGATTTGGCTTTTGAGCACTGTGGTCCGACCTGCACCACTCATTACCAACAATTTTTGAATTTTCATTTTTTACTTTTTGTAATTTTTGATTGCGATTGGATGATTGATCTGATGAACTTTTATTTTCTTTTTGAACATTTTTCAAAATTTTCTCTTTTTGTTTTTGTTCCACTTTCTTCTTCAAAGGTTTTTGCTTAGAACATTCTCCCTTTTCAGTTGATTGTGGAACAATTTCTTGAAATTTTTCTTTTAACTTCAAAAACAAATTCTTTTTTCCAATTTTTTCGTTTTCATCATCAGATTTTTCATAGCAATCTTCAACTATGACTTTATCATAGTTTGTGACATCGTCACTTATTGGAACAGAATTGATCGGTTTTGGACATGGATAATCTGGTGTTGATGACAAAGTCTCAAAACCTTTCAATTTCTTTTCAAGCTCGTCAATTTTATTCCGAGCAATTTCAGCTTCATTTTCAAGCCGAATGATTTTCTGAAGATGAGTATTTATTTCAATCTGTTTTTCAAGATTATTTTTAAAAATAACAGATTTTTCATCTTCTAAAACCTTCATTTGACTTTGAAAATCATTTTCAATTTTTAATTTTTCATTTTCAAAACCTTTTTCCTTTTCTTTCAAATTGTTATTTTCTAAAATGTCAAACTGTCCAAAACACTTAACAGTTTGACATTTTCATATTTCAATTTCTCATAATTTTCCTGTAAAACAAGAATCTGTTTAACATCAGTTTGCTTCTTATCTTTCATCTTTTTGATTTCCAATGTCAAACTTTCCGCATCCTTCAAGAGTTTAACATTTTCAGCCTCAAATTTATCACATTTAGAGCACACTGATTCAGAACCAGATTCTTCTTTCATTAAAACTTTCTCTTCCTCTATCTTGTATGTTCCTGCACAAAAAATTTTAACGAAATCAAGAGGATTCATATTCTTATCAATATAACAACCCCTCTTAATGTCATAGTTCATGACACCTTTTGCTGGAAGACACACACAAACTCTTTTGTCTATTTCAACAATTACATCCAAACTCATTTTATCTAAATTTCCTTTTATTTTATCCATCAATTCTCTCTTTTTCTTGTTATTTTCATAATCATATGCTTTAAGCTTTTTGATAAAATATTTTGGATGTAATTTTGAGAACCCAGAAAATCCAAAATCTCTTTTAAGATTTTTTAAAAAATCATCCCATTCTGCAGGTAATGCATCTGCAAGCTTTGATACTTGTTCAGCATCTGTCAACTTTATCTCATATATTTTCAATTTGTCCAGTAAATAGTTAAATCTGCTTTTCAACTCCTCAAATGTCTCATTCTTTTTACACAGAAAATTTTCAAGTCGCATAATCCAAATCCGTTTATCATCTTGTTCATAACTGCTTGCTCTATACCAACCATATCCATCATTTAATCGTTCAATATGATCATTTTCTTTTTCATCAAACATTTTTTCCATATTTCAAACACAACCTGTTCAAACAAAATACCAAGTTCAAACTAAATCCCCTTTCAAACGGAACCCTTTCAAACGGAACCCTTTTCAAACAGAACCCTTTTCAAACGGAAGGGTCAGTTTCAAATGGAAGGGTCAGTTTCAAACGGAAGGGTCAGTTTTAAACAGAAGGGTCAGTTTCAAACGGAAGGGTCAGTTTCAAACTGAACACCAGGTCCCGTTCAAACGGAATGGTCTATGACGTCATCATTTGTCGAACAATTTCAAACGGACATACGTATTTTATCAAGTTTTAGTTCGATTTAAATTCCAAAACTCTCAAGGATTGATTAAAACATAGTTATGTATATTATATGTGAAAATCAGCCGTTTTTAACCGTGAAAAGTATCAATTTTATGAAAGAAGGTGTAGAAATCAGAATATTCCAGCGAAAACGAGCTAAATGGTAAGAACTCTTCCTCCTGAGCTCTGATACCACATGTAGGATCGTGAAACAACCTAACGAGTCGATCAGAAGAGTGCTTAGACAGAATCAGAGGCGGAATTCATTGATTCGGTCTTCGTTTAGCTTGGATTCACTATTAATTGTCTCGTATATTGATCTCTGAACAATTTACAAGCTGGAGACACTTCGACAGCACCTCGGCGTCGGAATCAAGAACGTTACAAATGAATTCGTTTGAAGAGTATTTATAGGCCAAGCCCTTCCGTTTGAAAGTGGCATGACATGCTTCAAACGGAATGGCATGCTTCAAACTTTTGGCACTCTTCAAACGGACAACCATCTTCAAACGGACTGGCACTCTTCAAACGGACTGGCACTCCTCAAACGGAATGGCCTCAAATACATCTAAAACCTACCCTATTTCTCGTATAACGTGCCCTGATCTATCAATTCTAGTATAAGACTCGATACAAGACGAAGTCGACAGACGTATGCACTAACAGTTCAAATATTGCATTGTGCATTACATTAAGCGTTGCGTCCAAAAGACTAGCAAACTCATTGGTAAGACACACTATGTCAGCACTTCTGCAGAAAGCAGTTAGACAATGGATTTAGGGCCTAGGAGTAGGTCCAACATCAAAAACACATTAAAACCCAAGTGTGGATACAAGGGTTAACATATACACTTTCCGGAAACTAAACTATGCACTAAAAGACACCCGAAACTCACTTTAAATGCTGAATTCTGCAGAATTCAGCAGAAAAACAGCAAAACACAGCATTTTAACACCAAAATATTATGCAGAATTGATGTTTCAGTGTCCAGAATAACTTACAAAGTGTCGGTAATTGAAACTGTCACAAAAGGTGCTTCATACCTAGTAAAACTGCGTAATTTAGCACTTTAACGAACCGTTAACTAAACGAATAACAGGACTCTACCCAAAACATCAAAATTAGACTAGAAGCATTGTTTTTATGATATTAAGCTAGTAATGGTGATAGAACACCTTAAAAAATCATAAAAACACCTAAACACACTTAAACTATCCTAAACCTTCTAGTTTACATTCTTAACCTCCATCTTCCAAAAAGTTATAACTCCCCCCCCCCCCTTATTTGAAAACCGACCCTAAGGGCCCCACCCCATCTTTTGATTATAATATTATCAATGTAACATTGATATGGGACATGATACACCATGGGTAATAAAATGTTGGAGGATAAAAGAAACTAGAACTTCAAGACTTCATTCATTATCTTTTTAACTTTCAAAACACACATCTTCTTCTCTCCCTCTCCCTAGCTCATGGCCACACTACCATACATACATACCTTCATTTTCATTCATCCTACAACAAATCTAAGCTTGTTCCAAGGTGTATGGAGGCTATCTTAGAAGACTACAAGTGCTAGACGTTGAAGGACCTCTTGGAGGAGCTTTTAACCACTCATTTTCATCATTCTTCATCTTCATCTTTCTTGTGCCACTTCCCTAGCCAATAGAGCTAGTTGTATGCCTCCTAATCACTATATCAGTTCATGTTTATGTTATGTACAAGTCACACCATCTAAGTAACTAAACTTTAAAGGTTGAAGATCTAACATAATCATTAAGAAAGAAAAGTAATTTTAGTAATTTTTGGTGTATGTGATGAAGTTGTTGATGTTGAATCTTGTGTGTATGTTTAGATCTAGCATGTTAAGCTTGTTAGAAGCTTAGATCTAACAAGTTTAAGCGTGGATCTTGAAAGATCCATGGCTAAACTTGAAGATGAACTTGTGAAACACTTATGTGAACTTGAAAGATGATTTTTGAAACATGATCTTGTGTTCCCGAACTCACAAAGTGTATGTAAAACTAACTTTTGAAACTAAAATCCATGAAAAGTTTGTTAGAGATTCATCAAGAAGCATGTTTATGTAAGATTCAAGGTTGTTATGTATGGATCTTGAAAGATCCATGATGAAACATGGTTTTGAACAAAAGGATCTCTTTAATGAACATAAAAATGGTTTTAGAACATGATTTTCGAGACCTTGAAACCATAGAACTCATGGATGATTTGATTAGTAAATTAAAGTTTCATAAAAGTTTGTTTAAAAATTACAAGAACACTTGATTTTGAAAGATCATGGTATGTAAAGTGTAGGTCTAAAAGACTACACATTTTTAGCAAAAATCAAGTTCACCATAATGTTTTACATGAAGAAATTAGTATATGTTACTTGTGAAAATTGTTCTTGGTGATGAAAAGAAAATAAACACATGTTTTGAAAACATGGGAAACCTCCATTTTTAGGGGAAACTATGTCAAAATTTTTATAAAATTTTGACACTTAGAAAAATATAAGTTTTGGTGAAACTTAATCCCCAAAAATTCACCTAAAATATTTACCAAGGATTCCTAATTTTTGTATAAAATTTCAAGTTAAGAAATGATGATTTCTCCAAGTTAAAATTTATATTAAGTATGTATATTTTTAGGAAGAATATATATATTTAGTGATCACCAAATTTTGTGCTTAGTGTATATTATGTGTAATATATGTAGTAGTATATTAGGAACTTGAAAAATACACTAAATACTCCCAAGGAGTATAAAAACCAAAATACACATACAAATACATAAGGATGCTTAAGTATACAAGTATACAAAATCCCTCTCAAGAAGAGAATATGGACAAATACAAGGAAATATATTTGTATAAATATATTCCACATACATATGGACTTTGGACAATTTTTGGACATAACTATATATATTAGGACAAATATATAACTATTACCAAGTAATGAAAATTATAAAAAAAAACGGGTGAATAACAAAAATATATATATATATATATTTTAAAGCATGATAAAATATATATATTCGACACAAGTCTTAAAAATATATTATTTTTAAGAAATATAATTCCGGAAAGTAATAAAAATCAAAGTATTGATTTTTGAACAAATAATGTAAAATACACAAGTATTTACATAAAAATACAAGTATACTTTCCTAAGTATACTTGCACAAAAATAATATTGAGAATATTATTTCACAAAATAATTATATTTATCTTTGGAAAAATGATATAAGTAACATATATGGACAAGTTAAAAATAAAGTTTATTTTTAACACTTATTACTTTGACAAAGTCTACATGAACAAATATATATTTTTGAGAGGTAAAATATATATTTATATTTACAAATAAACAATACAACTTCAAAGTGCACAGGCACGACCTATGGGCAAGACCCGACAAACAAGGGCACAACCCTCACAAGAGTTGAACATACAAAGACACATACATAAACTTAAGGTGGTGACTTGTACTTGTGTGATACAAGTCTAGTGACTAACGTACATAGAATAATTATAGGTCACGACGCTCACAAACTCAGCCGGTGAAGTTTACGACGCAAGTTACGCAAAACTGTGAGTTCATGTCCCCACTTTTAAATTTCTAATTGTTTTCTAAACTTAGGGAAAACACATGTACATTGGTATGTAGAACACAAAACTAAGGAATGACACATAGATCATGTGACGAATAGGGTGACATAAGCACCATTAATCAACTATATACCTAGACCACGGAACAAAAGGTTAGATCTAATGGGTTTCAGGCAGCCACACTCAGGGCCACGTTCTACCTAGAGTGCTTTTGTGTCTCGAGTGGTAAATCGACAGAAAAATGCCTATTTGGATGCTTCCTATGTCGTGACATATGTTAGTGGCCTTGCAAACCATTAGCAATCTCGTATTCCTTACATTTGCAGAACTCGGTTTACAGATATGTTTTACAAATTACATACCATGTTTTCATATAAGTATACAAAAATTCTATACGAAAACTGCATGAATTCACACCAACTTATGTTGACGATTTTCCAAAACTTACATGTATTTCAGGTAACTAGATGGATGTTCGCGCAGTCTCCCTTTGCTCAAGGATGTTGTTAGTGTTTTTAGTTGTTATGTGTCGAGGCTCCAATGCCACTTTTGTAGGATTTGGTTGTTATATTCCACCTTCTGTGGTGATATAATGATCAAAACCTTGATATTTGTCTTTGAAATGAAGTTGTAAACCTTTCAAACAATTATCTTTCATGGGATGTAAACTTAAAACTTAACTTTGTTTTTGGATACTTATTATCAATGGCATTGTGGAGTTTATTTTACATTCTTGTAGTATGTTTACTATTCGTATGCAATGAGAACCTTTCAGGATCACACCTCGTGCTTCCGCCATTGAAAGGGGTGTGACAGATTGGTATTAGAGACTAAATCTGATATCAGATTGGTATCAGAGCTGCGATTGTAGTGAACCAGGATTCCTTCTCAAGTCTAGACGTACTACAATCCTTAGGATCCTCTCACGAAAACAATTTTCAAAGTTTTCATTGCATAAAACTTTCCGCGACATCCACTACCTGAACTTGTTTTTCAAAGAGTCAAGTAAGGACACTATGAGACTTAGGGTGCACAGGGGTAGCACTTAACTTCAACTAGGGACTATTTGCTTATATGTGAGTAACTATATATGTATTAATTCAGTAGTAATAATTAATATATGTACGTATGCCATGATTATTATGTTACAGGTACGCATGTCTTCAACTGAGAGTAGTGGTCTATCGGAGGAGCATGATCCTATGGCTGTTGTTTCTGACGAAGAGATCACACCAGCTCCTGAGATCTTTACTTCTGACTCTGAGACCGATCCCGAGCTTATGTCTGATGACAACGACCTTGATGATTTCCAGCCTTTTGCTTTACCCGACTTTGGTGACGACATTCATTTTGTTGATGACGTTCTAGCTTTTCCTCTACCTATTCATGATCAGATCATCATTAGACATCCGGATGGCGAGCATCTTGTTGAGCCCATTCCAATCCACGTTATTCCCCTCGTTGTCATCCTTGCTGAGGATTGGCCTTTTGTTGACTTGGACGATGATATCGATGTTCTGTGATTGAGGTAGATCACATTAACGATGACTTGGGTGATGGCGAGGTATTCGACATCGCCATCCTAGATGTAGCATCACCTGTTGTATCTGTCATTGACATCTCTTCTGATTCTGACCATGATTCTGTTGCTGATTCTTTTGAGTCTGTGACCTCTTCAGCCCTTCTAGCTGCTGGACTAGGGGCTTATCCCACTGATGATGATGATGATGATGATGCTATGCCCGTTGCACCATCTTCACCCTTTCACGTTCCTACACCTACTCATATACCTCCTCACACTCCCACTCACGTAGCCAGTGACAGCTCTTCACTTCCACTTGTCCCGGTGGACCATACTAGTGGTGCACTTAGTATCTGTTATGCTTCAACTTTTCCGCGTACACCTCCCACTCACGGGGGAGAGCCTTCTGGTCATCCACATATACCCCCACCTGAGTTGAGTCCACACTTTCAGTCACCCTGATTATTCCCTCTATATACGATGCCATTATCCGATCCATACCATCCCTCTCATCACACTGGATACACCAGAGATGATCTCCTTCTATCACTCCAGCTACAGGTTGTTATCCTCTGTCATAGGGTCTATAAGCTAGAAAATGAGGCCAATGCTAGACGAACTCCTCCACTAGATTATCCACCACCGGTCACACCTCCACCACCATCTTCACCCCCACCAGCATCTCCACCACCACCTGTTCATGCACCTGTTGATGGTCATGCTGCTCGAGTGCTGACGCTTGAGCGACAGGTGAGTTTGCTGATCCGTCGAGTCCACGAGCTCAAGGATGAGGTAGCTCATCTTCATAGTTTGGTTTTCTCTGCACCCCCACCATCTCCCACAACCATTGGTGCCATGTTCTCCAAGAAGTATGATCCACCTAGGAGAGCTGTGAACACTAGAGGTTCTGACCAACCACCTCCTCCACCGATGCTGAGGACTGCTGAGGAATTGAACTCTCTACTGGAAGAAAGGATTTCTGAAGCTATCGCCCAGTACGAGGTGAACCGTGCTGAGCACAGTGGAGGCTCAGGCGGTATCGGATGAAATGGACATGGAGATTCATCTGGAGGAAACCAGAACCAAGGTAACCTCAAGTTGATTTGCTATAATTTGCTGAAACTTATGAATGGTCTTCGTTTCATTGATTGCTCACGTGTGAATTGGTTAGATAAATTCCAGGTTGCACCTACAAGCAGTTTCTCGACTGCAAGCCACTGAATTAGGATGGCACTGGAGGTGCAGTAGCTTTCGTGCGCTGGACGGAGAAAACTGATTCCACGATCCACATGAGCAAGTGCACTGCGGACCAGCAAGTCACTTTTGTTAGTGGATTGTTTGTCGACGAAGCTTTGACTTGGTGGAATTTACAAGTCCAAACTCTGGGTTATGATGCTGCTTTCGGTATGACTTGGGATGAGTTGAAGGAAAGAATGAGGGAGAAGTATTGCTCGCGTGCTGAACTTCAAAAATTGGAGACGGAATTTTGGAATCTGTTCATGGTTGGTGCAGACATTGTTGGTTATACCCAGAGATTCCATGATCTCTCGAGAGTGATCCCCTATCTGGTAACTCCTGAATTTAAGCGCGTCGAGCGCTATATCTGGGGATTGGCTCCAGAGTTTCGCAGTTTGGTGACTGCGGCAGAACCTACAACGATACTCAGGCTGTAACTCTGGTTGTCAGCCTTACTGAGGATGCTGTTCGCATGAAGAAGTTATCGTTGAAGATGACTGAGTAAACCGAGATGCATGCTGAGTCGTCTGGTGACAAGAAAATGAAACATCCAAATTTGAATCAAGCGACACGTAACAACAAAAAATGTTCCAACAACAAGAAGCGTGACCCAATCCACCCAAGGAGGCAAAACCCTTTGCAGCTGCAAATGACACTGCTGCTAGAGGATACCAAGGCACTATGCCTAAATGCCATAAGTGTAAGTATCATCATGAAGGGGCTTGTATCATTCCGTGGTGCAACAAATGTGGTAGATTGGGTCACCGAACAGAAGATTGTTGGGGAAGAGGAAACGGAGGCAATAATAAAAATGGGAATGGGAACAGAAATGGAAATGGGAATAGGAATGGAAATGGTGCTGGCAAAAGAAATGGAAATCGTAATGACAATGGTGCTGGAAATCGAAATGCAAATAGGGAAAACCAAGGATGTTTTGGTTGTGGTAGAAAAGAGCACTTCAAGAAAGACTGCCCGAAAGAAAACAGCGCTTAACCTCGAGCATTTGTGATAGGAGCAAGGAACGCCCGCGAGGACCCTAATGTGGTCATCGATACGTTTCTCGTTAACAATCACTTTGCATCCATATTATTTGACATTGGTGCCGATTATAGTTTCATGTATGTGGAATTTAAACGTATGCTTGGAATAAAATCTAGTAGATTAGATATTCCTTATTCCATAGAACTAGCCGATGGTAAACTTGTTGAATCAGGCGAAGTTGTTAGAGGATATACATTGGAACTTGGTTAACGAAGATTTAGTATTGATCTTTTGCCGGTCCAGTTGGGTAGCTTTGATGTTGTAGTTGGAATGGACTGGCTGTCCAAGAATAAAGCCAAAGTTATTTGTCACGAGAAGATTATTCCCATCCCTCTTGCGAATGATGAAACGCTCATAGTCCATGGAGAGAAAAGAGACACGCCCTTGCGGATCATCAACTGTATGAAGGCACAAAAATGCTTGCGAAAAGGATGTGTCGCATTCTTGGCGCATGTAGTTGATAAGAAGGCTGAGGAGCCGAAGCTTTAAAACATTCCTGTGGTGAAGGAATTCCCTGATGTCTATCCCGAAGACTTGCCAGGATTACCTCCGCAAAGACAAGTCGAGTTCCATATTGACTTGGTTCCAGGCGCCACTCCTGTAGCCAAGGCACCATATTGACTTGCACCATCAAGATGCAAGAATTATCTACACAACTCCTACGAGAGATAACTCAGCTTGAATTTCGGGACGAAATTCTTTTAACGGGGGGAGACTGTGACAACTGGCACCAAACTGGTAATTTTCATACTATTTATTTATTATTTATTATCTGTAATTATGTGATTAATCGTCAACACTGTGTGATTATTTTCTTTACATATGAATACATGCATGTTTTATATTTTAAATATTGCATTGTGCATTACATTAAGCGTTGCGTTAGAAAGACTAGTAAACTCACCGGGTAAGACACACTGTGTCAGCACTTCTGCAGAAAGCAGTCAGACGATGGATTTAGGGCCTAGGAGTAGGTCCAACATCAAAAACACATTAAAACCCAAGTGTGGATACAAGGGTTAACATATACATTTTCTGGAAACTAAACTATGCACTAAAAGACACACGGAACTCACTTTAAATGCTGAATTCTGCAGAATTCAGCAGAAAAACAGCATAAAGCAACATTTTAACACCAAAATATTATGCAGAATTGATGTTTCAGTGTCCAGAATAACTTACAAAGTGTCGGGAATTGAAACTGTCACAAAAGGTGCTTCATACCTAGTAAAACTGCGCAATTTAGCACTTTAACGAACCGTTAACTAAACGAATAACCGGACACTACCCAAAACATCAAAATTAGACTAGAAGCATTGTTTTTATGATATTAAGCTAGTATTGGTGATAGAACACCTTAAAAATCATAAAAACATCTAAACACACTTAAGCTAACCTAAACCTTCTAGTTTACATTCTTAACCTCCATCTTCCAAAAAGTTGCAACTTACCCCCCCCCCCCTAATTTGAAAACTGGCCCCAAGGGCCCCACTCTATCTTTTGATTATAATATTATCAATGTAACATTGATATGGGACATGATACACCATGGGTAATAAAAAGTTGGAAGATAAAAGAAACTAGAACTTCAAGACTTCATTCATTATCTTTCTAACTTTCAAAACTCACATCTTCTCTCCCTCTCTCTAGCTAACGGCCACACTGTCATACATACATACCTTCATTTTCATTCATCCTACAACAAATCTAAGCTTGTTCCAATGTGTATGGAGGCTATCTAAGAAGACTACAAGTGCTAGAAGTTGAAGGACCTCTTGGAGGAGCTTTTAACCACTCATTTTCATCCTTCTTCATATGCATCCTTCTTGTGCCACTTCCCTTGCCAATAGAGCTAGTTGTAAGCCTCCTAATCACCCTTTTAGTTCATGTTTATGTTATGTACAAGTCACACCATCTAAGTAACTAAACTTTAAAGGATGAATATTTGGAGATCTAACATAATAATGAAGAAAACAAGCAATTTTAGTAATTTTTGGTGTATGTAATGAAGTTGTTGATGTTGAATCTTGTGTGTATGTTTAGATCTAGCATGTTAAGCTTGTTCGAAGCTTAGATCTAACAAGTTTAAGCATGGATCTTGAAAGATCTGTCGCTAAACTTGAAGATGAACTTGTGAAACACTTATGTGAACTTGAAAGATGATTTTTGAAACATGATCTTGTGTTCTTGAACTCACAAAGTGTATGTAAAACTAACTTTTGAAACTAAAATCCATGAAAAGTTGTTAGAGATTCATCAAGAAGCATGTTTTTGTAAGATTCAAGGTTGTTAAGTATGGATCTTGAAAGATCCATGATGAAACATGGTTTTGAACAAAAGGATCATTTTAGTGAACATAAAAATGGTTTTAGAACATGATTTTCGAGACCTTGAAACCATAGAACTCATGGATGATTTGATTGGTAAATTAAAGTTTCATAAAAGTTTGTTTAAAAATTACAAGAACACTTGATTTTGAAAGATCATGGTATGTAAAGTGTAGGTCTAAAAGACTACACATTTTTAGCAAAAATCAAGTTCACTATAATGTTTTACAAGAAGAAATTAGTGTATGTTACTTGTGAAAATTGTTGAAAATTGTTCTCGGTGATGAAACGAAAATAAACACATGTTTTGAAAACATGGGAAACCTCCATTTTTAGGGGAAACTATGTCAAAACTTTTATAAAATTTTGACACTTAGAAAAATATAAGTTTCGGTGAAACTTAATCCCCAAAAATTCACCTAAAAATATTTACCAAGGTTTCCTAATTTTTGTATGAAATTTCAAGTTAAGAAATGATGATTTCTCCAAGTTACAATTTATATTAAGTAGGTATATTTTTAGGAAAAAATATATATATTTAGTGATCACCCAATTTTGTGCTAAGTGTATATTATGTGTAATATATGTAGTAGTGTATTAGGAACTTGAAAAATACACTAAATACCACCAAGGAGTATAAATACCAAAATACTCATACAAATACATAAGGATGCTTAAGTATACAAGTATACAAAATCCCTTTCAAGAAGAGAATATGGACAAATACAAGGAAATACATTTGTATAAATATATTCCACATGCATATGGACTTTGGACAATTTTTGGACATAAGTATATATATTTGGACCAATATATAACTATTACCAAATAATGGAAATTATACAAAAATCGGGTGAATAATATATAAATTTTTAAGCGTGACAAAATATATATATTCCACACAAGTCTTAAAAATATATTATTTTTAAAAAATATAATTCCAGAAAGTAATAAAAATCAAAGTATTCATTTTTGGGCAAATAATGTAAAATACACAAGTATTTACATAAAAATACAAGTATACTTTCCTAAGTATACATGCACAAAAATAATATTGAGAATATTATTTCACAAAATATTTATTTTTATTTTTGAAAAAAATGATATAAGTAACATATATGGACATGTTAAAAATAAAGTTTATTTTGAACACTTATTACTTTGACAAAGTCTACATGAACAAATATATATTTTTGAGAAGTAAAATATATATTTATATTTACAAATAAACAATACAACTTCAAAATGCAAAGGCAAGACCCGACAAACAATTGCACAACCCTCAAAAGAGTTGAACATACAAAGACAAATACATAAACTTAAGGTGGTGACTTGTACTTGTCTAATACAAGTCTAGTGACTAACGTACATAGAATAATTATAGGTCACGACGCTCAGAAACTCAGCCGGTGAAGTTTACGACGCAAGTTACGCAAAACTGTGAGTTCATGTCCCCACTTTTAAACTTTTACTTGTTTTCTAAACTTGGGGAAAATACATATACTTTTGTATGTAGAACACAAAACTTAGGAATGACACATAGATCATGTGACAAATAGGGTGACATAAGCACCATTAATCAACTATATACCTAGACCGCGGAACAAAAGGTTAGATCTAATGGGTTTCAGGCAACCACACTCCGGGCCACGTTCTACCTAAAGTGCTTTTGTGTCTCGAGTCGTAAATTGACAGAAAAATGCCTATGGTTTGGATGCTTCCTATGTCATGACATATGTTAGTGGCCTTGCAAACCATTAGCGATCTCGTATTCCTTACATTTACAGAACTCAGTTTACAGATACGTTTTCCAAATTACATATCATGTTTTCATACAAGTATACAAACATTCTATACGAAAACTGCATGAATTCACACCAACTTATGTTGATGATTTTCCAAAATTACATGTATTTCAGGTAACTAGATAGATGTTCGCGCGGTCTCCCTTTGCTCAAGGATGTGGTTTGTGTTTTTAGTTGTTATGTGTCGAGGCTCCAATACCACTTTTGTAGGATTTGATTGTTATATTCCACCTTCTGTGGTGATATAACGATCAAAACTTGATATTTTTCTTTGAAATGAAGTTATAAACCTTTCAAACAATTATCTTTCATGGGATGTAAACTTACAACTTTACTTTGGTTTTGGATACTTATTATCAATGGCATTGTGGAGTTTATTTTACATTCATGTAGTATGTTTACTATTCGTATGCAATGAGAACCTTTCAGGATCACACCTCGTGCTTCCGATTTAGAAAGGTGTATGGCATATGATCGTGTGCATAGGGCTCGAGGTTTGTAAAGAATGAGATATTTATAGTCTTTGAACTTGCCGACAGGTAAACCGTGATTGTTTCTTCTTTCATGGGTGCTACTATGGTTAGCAGGGAAGCTATGAGCTCCTTGAGCGCTATGAAAGCTGCTTCCACCTCCTCTGTCCACTTGAAGTCTTTCTTGTCAGCATAGTCCTTCAATGTTTTGAAGAATGGCAATGATCTTTCTACTACCTTGGGGAGGAAGCGTTTAGGAGCTGCTACCTTTCCATTGAGACTTTCAACTTCCTTCTTGGTTTTTGGGGCCTTCATTTCTATAACAGCTCGAACCTTGTCTGGATTTGCCTTGATACTTTGATTCCCTACTATGTGACCGAGGAACTTGCCTTCCTCAAACCCAAAGGAGCACTTGTTTGGGTTTCACTTCATGTTGATTTCTTTGAGGTTGTAAAATGTTTCTTTGATGTCTTGGAGCATGTCTTCCCCCATGTGACTTTTTATTACAAGATCACCAACATATGCTTCCATATTTCTTCCTATTTGCTTGGAGAAGGCCTTATCTATTAGATTTCGGTACGTTGCTCCTGCGTTTTTAACCCAAAAGGCATCTTTTGTAACAGAAAATCCCTTTGTCGGTGTGGAACGTTGTTTTCTCTTTGTCTTCTTTCATCATTTTGATTTGGTGATACCCCTTGTAGGCATCAAGGAAGCATTTGTACTCGAAGCTCGTGAGTGAGTCTAACTTTCAATCAATTTCTGGCAACAGGTAACAATCCTTAGGATACACCTTGTCGAGATCTTTAAAGTCAACACACATCCTCCAAGAACCATCGGGCTTCTTTACCATGACAGGATTTTCCAACCAAGAGTGATATTTTACCTCCCTTAGAATGTCAGCTCCCACTGGCTTTTCCACCTCCTGACAGGCAGCTAGGCTACGATTAGGGGCTAAGCTTCTTTTCTTTTATGTAACGGGCATGTATGTGGGAGCTATATTTAGTGCATGTTCAACTATTTCTCTTGGTACCCCTACCATATCTCCTGAGCACCAAGCAAACACGTATGTGTTCTCCTAAAGGAGATCCTTTAGCCTGTGCTTGGTTACTTCAGGGAGGTGGTTGTTGATTTTTATCTTCTGCTCCGAGTAGGAGTTATTAATGCTTATTTCTTCAACTGGGCTTTCTCTTGCCTTACTACTCTCCTCTTCTTCTGTTTCCATGGATGCAATCAAGGGGGCTTCTTGCGTTGGTGCTAATGAGGCAATACCCTTTTCCGTTGGAAACTTCATCATTCCGTGTGTCGGGGATACTACATTTTCGAATGCTACAAGTCACGGCCTTCCTATCAACAAGTTATAGTTTGAAGGGGAGCTTATGACAATGAAAGTAAGCTCCTCTATTCTTGACAAGTCACCATCCCTGAAACATAAGTTAAGTGTTAGCTTCCCTAAGGGTTGTACCTTTTCCCATGTGAAGCTTCTGAAGGATGTGTTGATAGCTTGTGGACGAGCCTTTGTTTCACTTCTGAGTTGGTCGAAACATCTTTGGTACATGACATTGGAAGCAGCTCCTGGATCCATGTATACCCTGTCAAGGAGGGAACCTTCTAGCTCAGCTTTCACAATGATGGGAAGCTCCAGCTTGTCGTCTGGATCCGTTGGAGGGAAGCAAATGAATTGTTGGTTCCATGGTGTGGTCCTTCTTTTTCCTTCTTGTTTTTCTTCTCACCACACCATGTTTATACTGACTTCTTTCTTCCCCTCCTTCATATCTTTTATCTCCTTCACCAGATGAGCCAGCTCCCCCAATTTGACAGCTTCCTCTATCCTCTTCTTTAGCTGGAAACAAGCATTGGTGTGATGCCCCGTATCATTATTAAAGGCATAAAACTTGCTTCTGTTCTTTTGCTGGAAGGTTTTAAGAGGGGTTTAGGAGGTCGGAAGTTGTACTTGACTTCCTCTGTTGATAAGATCTCTTGGGGTGTTTTGGTGAGGAGAGTGAAGGTGTGTTTATCTTTGTCATGATTCTTGCTTGGACGGGGAGATCTTCCTCTATCCTCGAATATTCTTCTTTCGTAGTACCTGAATGGTCGTCGATCTACGAAGGGTTGGAATCTTGGCCTTTTAGACGAGGGAGGTGGCTCCCTCCAGCTTCCATGTTCTCCATTTTTGGAGGTTGGCTTTTCTAAATCCTCTTCACCTTTTAAGAAGGATTCTGCCCTTTTGAAAGCTTCTTCCATCATTTGGGGGATTTTTTCGTGGAACCTCTTTAGAAGCTTCTTAGGCTTTATGGCGTTCATGAAGGCTCATACCCTCATCTTTTTAGTTGCCCCACTGTACATCAATCCTTCCCTCTTGAACCTTTCTATGAAGGCTCGAAGGTCCTCATGGTCTTTCTGTTGAATTTGATGCATGACGATTGCATCCTTGGTGCATCTCTTCTGAGGGGTGAAGTTAGCTAGGAAGCTTTTGTGTAGGTCATTGAAAGATGTTATGCTTCTGGTGGGGAGCCCACAGAACCATAACCTGGCTGCCCCAATGAGGGTTTGCATAAACATGTGATAACATTCAGCATTATTCCATCGTTCAACTGTAGCAGCCCCCGTGAAGACTTGGAGATGGTCTTCAGGATCATCCAAACCATCATATGTCTTTAAGTTTGATGGTATCTTTATCTTTGTCTAGAAGAAATAGTTAGCTATTTCTTCAGAGAAACACGACAATGAGCTTGGCTTATAAGGCATGGAGGGTATGTCAGGGTTTACCCCTACTCCGCTTGTGCTGGTGCCTTCTTGGGTACTTGGTTGGACCTGAGCCTGTAGTCCAACTTGAGCAGCTCGCCAGATTTGGTTTCCTGCGAGCTGCTAGCTTAGCTAAGCCAGGAGGGCAGCTACTTGGGGATACTGGGCATTGTGCATGGGGAAGCTTTGCTGAAAGCTTGAATATGGTCACAAGCTTGCAGCTACAACTCCGCTGGCTAAAGGCAACGATCTGAGTGCTTCTTCAACGGTTTTTGTAGTTGCGGGGGAACAGTTTGAGCTTGTTGGAGAAGTTGCTCGACAATATACTTTGGGCTTCTTGGAAGGAAAAGAGGGAACTAATGTGATAGCTCCCGGTCCAGAGTGATCCCTTTGGAACGAGATATGGATTTGTGTCAGGACAAGGTCCTTCTCAGCTAACACTTGGAGATGTGGTGGTGCACAACAAAGAAGGCATAGAGGAGAGTGTAACTTCTGGCTCATCATAAGATAACCGTACCCTAACTCCTTTGGTTCGTTCCTCTCGAACATACCCATTCAAGAGCTCCCTCAACTGTATAAAGTTACTTCTTACTCCCTCTAGGGTTATTTCCATGGTTTCAACCAGGAAAAGTACTTCACTCGCTGAAGATGGATGAGCCCGTGTAGAGTGAGGTGTCTAGAACTGTTGTGCATCTTGTGTTACGGGTGTGACATGAAGTCCGTCCGTGTTAGTGGAGCAGCTGCCAAATCCTGGAGTAGCCGGAGGGCTAGACGGAGGCAGGGAATTGCTCAAAACTTCCTTTGGATGATGATCCTTTCTGGAAATAAAAGAAGCTAACTTAGGAACAGGGTTGGACTACCGGAAAACACTGTTCTAAGTAGCGCAACCCCATGATGGGCGCCACTTGTTAAAGCAATAAGAGTATGGCAGGGGGAAGGTCCAGGATCAACTCCAAAAGGTAGCTCCTTGGTCGGAATCTGCAATCAAAGAACACCGTTAGTCTTAACGCGAGAGGTGGCCTCTCGTGTTTGGACTCCGGTATGAGAATCAGTGAATGGTTCTTAAGAGTCTAAGCAAAATGAAAGGATAAGAGATTAGAGTGAGAATGAGAATGAGAGAAGTGAACTTACTTTGGGCTGAACAAGACTCTCCGTTATAGGCAGATAGCTCTGCCTAAGGGAGCCTTGTGCCAGCTAGTACCTTCTAGTCTTGGTAAGCTTATCCTCCCTTGACGTTGCTTGAAGGGTTAGCCTTGCCTCTTTAGGTAAGATTCAGGTTTGTGTGTCTCAAGGACACCTTTATGTGCTTTAAGGAGAAGTCTAATCAGTTTGACTTGCTAAGTTCAAGTTCCAAGGTTGTACAGTAACTTTACCTCCCTGTCACCAGCCGTTGGTGTGTCAGCTTCTCATCGGGAGCCTCCAGCTTCCGACTCCCAGCTTCTTACTTTCAGTTTATGTATAGCATTCTTTATTGTTGTCACAGCCACCGACCACACCCTTGATAGGAGCCATGAACAATCAGGTGGTACCGGTGTTTATTAAATTTGCAACGGAAAATTTCATCAGGACCGTAGTTAGGAAAAATTTCAGAGTTGTAAACACCAAAATTTATTTTTAAACAACTGGGATAAACCCCATATTACGAACAAAGGTTTTTATAGGGATAAACCCTAAATTGACAAAATATAATTTTTTTTCTTTACTCTGGTAACATAGCCACTTTATTTAAGCCTTCAGTGCTTCAGAGCATGCATCTTTTACTTTCATAGTAAGTTGCCCGAAACGCATTTAAAAACATTTTATCAGCAAAAAATACTGGTGTGTTCATTCATTTTGTATAAAAGACACATTGTTATAATTACAACATTAAGAGTTTTTACATTTGTTTATATCTTTCAATTACTCAAATCAGTATTTGTCACGGTGGCTGTTCCTGTGACTGTGGTCTTATTACTATTGGCTAACTCTTTGTCCAATAGCAACGCTGGACTAGTAGTGTATACAAAACCCCATATACCGGCAGTAATTTCATAATACAAAGACTTAATCATTGTATGTATAACTGTAAGTGTAATATTAGGGTTTTGAAAGCATTTGATAAAAAGAGAATGACTCACATTGTATATTTAGGGTTTAGATTACAATAGCCTTCTTGTAATAAGCCTTGGTACCTAATAAACACACAATGCAACACGTATTAGTGTATTAACCCACTTCAAACTTTAATGATATTCACGTCATCAAAACCCCAACGTAGTTAACAAAGTATAGCCTTTATAAGGAAGCACTTTGACATCCGTTGATAGGTTTCAGATCGATTAGACAGGGTATCCTACCAGTGATCAGGGTTAAAACACTTACTACGGAATAGAGTTTCAGGGTATCGGGAATAATAACTAAGCAGTATTACGAGAGACAGCGAGAGTGAAAAGAAAATTTTGAGCAGATTGAAATGTCTGCTTCATGCTCAATTTAAAGCTGAAATTTGAGGTTCTCACGCCTCGCGACAGGTTGAGGCTACCCTCTCGTGGCCTGCGAAAGGGTCTAGCTAGGGCATAGGTGGCATTAGTCAATGGGGTAGGTCTGACACGTGGCGTACACATGTCTCAGGTGAATTTTAGACTCTTGCGCCCCGCAGGGGACCTTTATGGGTCTTTCGCGGCCCGCGACAACCATAAAAACCCCATTTTTATATTTTTCGTGCCGGTTCTCGTCGTCCGTGTTTAGAGTTTCAATTATGAATTGTTGTGAGACCTTTTTGAGGGTTGTTACTGTCACAACCCCTGACCCCACCCTAGGAGCGGGAGTCGTGAGCCAGCCAGATGGTATCGGTGTTTATTAATTACGCAGCGGAAAATTTTCATCAGGACCGTAGTTTGGAAATAATTTCAGAGTTTCAAAACACCATATTTTCTAATAAAGGGGATAAAACCCAAGTTTTATTCACAATACATATATAAGGATAAACCCTAATTATTAAAAACATGATCTCCATTTTATTTAGCTAACTTTTATAGCCACTTCGTTAAGCTTTCGGTGCTCCATAGCCGACCTCTAATAGCTTTCATAGTAAGTTACCTGAAAGGCGTTTTAGAAACCTTTTATCAGCAAGAAATACTGGCGAGAACATTCCAGTTTGTAAAAACATTAGTTGTTATAATATTACAGTATTAAGGGCGATTACAATGTTTATATCTACCAATATACTCATTCAGTACTTGCCACTCAACCGGATCTGTGGCTATGGTCATATCACACATTGGCTAACTCATCGTCCAATTGTGAAGGTTATCAAGTAATGTATACAAAACCCCATAATACCGGCAGCAATTGTAGAATTACAAAGACTTAATCACTGTAACTATAACTGGTAAACATTTAAGGTTTTGGAAAACATTTGAAAAATGGCTCACAAACTGTGAGAAAAGAGAATGGACTCACATTTGTAGACTTAGGTAATAGTATAGCTTCATGCTGGCGTTCCTGATTATATTCTATTAAAATTAAACAATGCACACGTCTTAGTAAGATAACCCAAATCACATTAGTCGTACAACACGAGACAGAACTCCAACGAACTGAGTCAGGCAGAGCCTTGACATGCGTTACGGAGTCCTAGATCAATCGGTTAGAGTATCGACTTAGTGTCCAGGGGTTAAAATACTTACAACGGGGCAGAGCTTCGTGTTTTAGGGGTATAATACCCGAGTATTTTCGTATTATAACTTGAGAAAGAAAAGAAAAGATTGAACGAGGATGAATGGCAGGGTTCGGCCCCTTTTATAGCTGACTAGGGGGTCTCTCGCGCACCGCGAGACCCACCTCCTTCTCCTTCGCAGCCCGCGAGACCTGTAACTAGGGTTTTAGGGTTAGTGAGTCATGAGTGTAGGCTTGACGTGTGTCCGACACGTGGCATCACAGGTGACTGGCAAGTAAAGGTGCCTCACGCGCCACGAAACTTACGGCCAAATGGGTCGCATCCCGGGAGCAATGAAAAATCTTGTTTTATTTAATTTTTCTAATAACTAAGGTTATTTGGGTCCGTTTACGAGTATACAGGGTATAATTAAGGCGTTTAGGGGTGGTTTATTAGAGAGAAATGGAGGTAACAGAGAGAGTTTTCGTCAAAAAGACGTCGAACAGGTGCAGAAACTCAAGTCCCAAGCCAGGCTTTATATACCCAAAATTGGACTCTCCCGCTTATCGTGACAGGATCCGAGGATTCTTCCGCGTGTCGCCTGAGAGGTCTATTTTTTGTAGACCTGCCTTGCTGTGTTTCTAGCATTGTGGTGTTGAGATCTTCTGGTTTTGACATGTATTAGTGCCTTTCGCGTGTCGCGGAAGGTTTAGGGGTACCCCCCCCCCCCTCATGACCCTCCAAAAACCCTAAATCCTGATTTTTGTTTCGGGTCGCGTCGTACATGTTTTGGGTCTCAATTAGGGTTCCTTATAATGTGTTTTTGAGTGTTGTTACAGTTACATTCTCCCCACCTTGTATTAAATCTCGTCCTCGAGATTCACTGGAATTAGTAAGAATATTTTCGTTTCATTTCTGATTCTAGCTCCCAAGTATATTCTAGTCCTCTTTTCGAATCCCACTTCACTTTGACCAGAACTAACCTCTTGTGCTTGAGATTCTTAATCTTTCTACTTTCAATTTGTAGAGGCTTTTCTACAAACTTCAGTTTCTCATTTATTTCTATGTCTTGAAGAGGTATTATCAATGATTCATCAGCAAAACATTTCTTTAGGTTACATACATGAAATACATCATGTACACCAGCCATTTCTTCGGGTAACTGTAGCTGATAAGCTATTGGTCCAATTCGCTTGATAACTTTAAATGGTCCAACATATTTTGGGCTTAACTTTCCTCTTTTTCCAAATCTGACGACTCCTTCCCTAGGTGAAACTTTTAATAATACCTTATCTCCAACTTGAAATTCTAATGGCTTTCGACAATTATCTGCATAACTCTTTTGTCGATCTCGGGCTGTTTTCAGTCTTTCCTTGACTTGAATTATCTTGTCAGTTTTTTCTTGCACAATCTCGGGACTTGATAATTGATTTTCTCCTATTTCTGCCCAACATACTGGAGTTCGGAATTTTCTTCCGTAGACTGCTTCAAATGGAGAAGCATTGATGCTTGTAGGATAACTATTGTTATAGAAGAATTCTACTAATGGCAAGTGATCGTCCCAACTTCCTCCAAATTTTATTACACTAGCTCTGAGCATGTCTTCTAAAGTCTGAATCGTCATTTCACTTTGTCCATCTATTTGAGAGTGATAAGATGTACTTAAATTTAATCGGGTTCCCATAGCTTTTTGGAAACTTGCCCAAAAATGAGAAGTAAAACGACTATCTCTTTCGGACACAATAGATAAAGTGACTCCATGTAACGAGACTATTTCATCAACGTACCGTTCGGCTAACCGTTCCATACTGAAAGTTTCCTTCATTGATAAGAAATGTATATACTTAGTTAATCTATCCACAATCACCCAGATTGTATCGTTACCTTTTCGTGTCTTGGGAAGTTTGGTAACAAAATCCATTATTATCAGTTCTCATTTCCAAACTGACATCTCCAATTGCTGAAGTAAACCTGAAGGTTTCTGATGTTCAGCTTTAACTTGTGAATAAGTTAAACACTTATAAATTTAACTTGCTATGTCCTTTTTCATTCCTATCCACCAGAAATTTTTCTATAGGTCTTGATACATCTTATTGCTTCCAGGATGCATTGTATACTTGGATTTATGAGTTCTTCCAGAATTCGGTTTCGTAGATTTCCTTGGATAGGTACCCAAATTCTTTTCTTATAGAATTTACGAACTCCATATATTCCTTTTTCTAATTATTTTATCATTCCTTTTAATCCTTCAGCTTCATCCTTGATCGTTGCTTCCTCAGTATCTTTCAATCGTTCAATTAAATCTATCTATAGATTTAATCTGAGAGCGCGTATCCTTCTTGGCTTCTCATGATACTTACGAATTAAAGCATCAGCTACTACGTTAGCTTTACCTGCGTGATATTGGATGTCACAATCGTAGTCACTCGGGATCTCCATCCAACGTCTTTGCCTCATGTTCAGTTCTTTTGGCTCAAAAATATATCATAAACTTTTATGATCTGTAAAAATGGTAAACTTACTACCATACAAATAATGTCTCTAAATTTTGAGGGCAAAAATTATCGCTCCTAACTCTAGATCATGTGTTGTGTAGTTTTCTTCATGCTTGTTCAATTGTCTAGGGCGTAAACAATCACTTTCTTGCGTTGCATTAGCACACACCCAAATCCTAA
Source organism: Helianthus tuberosus (assembly GCA_030545235.1). Taxonomy (NCBI): domain Eukaryota; kingdom Viridiplantae; phylum Streptophyta; class Magnoliopsida; order Asterales; family Asteraceae; genus Helianthus; species Helianthus tuberosus. Next base: position 58,752,226 of record CM060406.1, read on the forward strand.
TTTGGATGCATCACAATATACTATTAATTCTTCAGTTCCTCCTGGTAAGGTAAGTATCGGTGCGTTAGTTAATCTTTGCTTTAGGATCTTGAAAGTTTCCTCCTGCTTTGGTCCCCGTTCAAACTTAACTGATTTACAGGCTAACTTGGTTAATGGAATGGCTATTCTAAAAAAATATTGAATAAAGCGTCTATAGTATCCTGCCAATCCAAGAAAACTTCTTACTTCCGTTGGTGAATTAGGGACTTTCCATTTGGTAATTACCTTGATCTTTGTAGGATCCACATGAATTCCTTCATGATTAATCAAATGTCCAAGAAATTGTACCTCTTGTAACCAAAACTCACATTTTGAGAATTTAGCATAAAGCTTTTCTTTTATAAATAATGTTAGAAGTACGTGTAGATGTTTAGCGTGCTCTTCCTTGCTCTTGGAATAAATAAGTATATCGTCTATGAATACAATTACAAATTTATCCAGGTATGGTTTAAATATCCTGTTCATTATATCCATAAATGCAGCTCGAGCATTTGTTAAACTGAATGGCATGAATGTAAACTCGTAATGACCATGTCTAGTTCTGAAAGCAGTTTTAGGAATGTCCTCTTCCTGTACTTTCAGTTGATGATATCCTGAGTGTAAATCGATCTTTGAAAAGAATCAAGCTCCTAGATGTTGATCAAATAGATCATCAATCCTAGGTAATGGGTATCGATTTTTAATTCTGACCTTATTCAATTCCATATAATCGATAAACATACGCATTGATCCATCTTTCTTCTTGACGAATAACACAGGTGCTCCCCAAGGCGATGAGCTAGGTTCTATGAAACCTTTTTTCTAATAATTTTTCCAGTTGCTTCTTCAGTTCCAGAAACTCCGTTGGCTCTAAACGATAGGGTACTTTGGCAATCGGTGTAGTTTCGGGTATTACGTGAATTCTAAATTCAACCTCGCGATCAGGCGATAGTCCAGGTAACTCGTCTGGGAAAACATCTGAAAAATCCGATGCTACAGAAATATCTTTTAATTCTTTTCCTTTAGTACTAACGATCATAGAGATCATATATACTGTTCCTCATTTTCGTGCGTAGCTTGCGGCTTTCATCATAGAGATGAATTTTGTTGATTTTTCCGGCTTGTCTTCCTGGATTGTGATATTTTCTCCTGTTGGCATACGAACCTCAACAGAATTTGATCACACAAGATTCACGCATGATTGGCTACCAACCAATCCATTCCTAACACAATATCAAATCCGGCTAGATTCATTGGTAGCAGGTTGGCTTTGAACTTATGTCCTAGTAATTCTATCTTTCCTTTCTGAAGTATTTCACATATGTTGATAGAATTTCCATTTGCCGTTTTTACTATACAAGCTTGGTGAAGTTTAGTTAAGGGTTGATTGAGTAATTGACAGAAAGTAGTATTTATAAAACTTTGGTTTGCACCAGAGTCAAATAACACTATAGCATAGACATCATGAACGAGAAATGTACCAATGATCACATCGGGAATCTTTTCTGCTTCTTGTGTTGTTAGTACAAAAGCGCTTGTATTTTTCTTGGGTCCTTCGGTTGCTTTTGCCTTGTTGTTAGGTGTTGTGGCTAGTTTTGGGTAGTTTGGACGAATATGGCCTGCCTCTCCGCAGTTGAAGCATATCTTAGCGTTAGTTTTTCTTCTACACTCTTCTTCTTTATGTCCAAGTGCCTTGCAGAAGTTGCCGTACTTATCACAACTTCCCGCATGCCTTCTCTTACGGAATCTACATAAAGGTGATGAAGATGATGGGTCCGCTCCTCTCCTTCTGTAGGAATTACAAGAACGTAGTTCTTGGGTAATCTTTTGGGCTAAATCCTTTTTCTAATTCTCTTTACGTGTGCGAATCAGTCCATCTGTCAAAGTGTTAGCTAGTTCAACGGCTTCTTCAATAGTTTGTGGTCTAGCTGCCTTGACCATGTCTCTGATTTCATTAACTAAACCCATATATAACGGGAAATTAATACCGGTTCTGGCGAAGCCAGAGCTGGTACTATCCTTGCATATTCAAAGAATTTGGTAGTAAATTCATGACAATTTACACCAATCATCTTATGGTTTAGGAACGTATTGGCTATTTGTTCTTTTTCATGAGGAGGACAGAATTTTCTTTCAGACATTTCCTTAAATTCATTCCATTCCATGGCATAAACCATGTCACTACCTTTAGATTGAAGAATGGCATTCCACCATTCTAATGCTTCATCTTTGAAAAGATTAGAAGCATACATTATTTTATCTTCTTCAGCACACTTACTAATTTTCAAAATAGCTTCAGTTTTCTCTAACCTACGCAATGCTCTAGTTGCTCCTTCATTACCAGAGAATTCAATCGGCTTACAGGACAAGAATTCTTTGTAAGAACAACCATAGGCGATGGTCTTCTTTCGTTTGGGAAATGGAGCTTTGACAAGAAAGTCATTGTCTCCATTGACACTGTGGCTAGGTTCAGTGTGATGAGTACGCTTACTGCCTATAATAGTATTATCGTTTATAGGCATATGATTTTTAGTAGCTTCAATAATTAGAGGTATGGCATCGGCTATCCCCTGGGCTACTATATTTTCTATAGCACATTTATCCAAATGATTTCCGTTATCGTTACTAGCGTGAATTTCTTGATTTACTTCATTCGACATCTGAATTGCAAACATTCAGGTATTAAAATCACAGAATAATTTAAAATAAAACAAATATTCAAAGCACTTTGATCAAAATCGCCGAACATTGCGACGTTTACATTTTATATATATTGCATCATTAATACATATAAACCAGAATTATATATGTCAGTATATTTTAGTTTTAGTTGTGCGTCGATATATATATATATTATAGGACTGGTCTTGTCTTTTTAGAAGTGAAATTCCCTCTCGTCATACTTCCAGACGAGGTTTACTCCTATCGCGCGGATCTGGTTTCCTACAGTCATTAGTTCTTCTCCATATTGCCTTAGTTCAGCTACGTTCTCTAGGGTCATGGTTGGATAGGCATTTGGTATGTATGGTGGGAATTATGGTGGCTGGAGATAGGGTCTTGTATGATGTTTTGGAATTTCCAGTCATTCGTCCCCCACTGCTCCATAGGGTCTGGTGCAGGTGCAGGGATCCTCGGGATTTCTTCTAGATTAAAAATAGGTTTTAGTTGGGGATTTATATGTTCGGGATAAAAGGTATCGGTTCTAATAGTTCGTCTGGGTTGAAGGGTACTATCTGTTCAGGATTTGCAGGTAGGTTTAAGTTTATCTCATTGTTTATGGGTTGAAATATATCACAATTAGCTAACCTCTAGTCTAGTTCCTCCCACAAAGGTTTGGTAACAGGGATTCGGGCTGAACCTTCAACTAGGGTTATGGTGGCTACATGGTTTTTCTTCTTTTTCCTCTTTTCTTTTTTTCCTTTATTGAACCAACCTCGTTTCTTCAGGGGTTGTGGTTCAATTGGCTGGGCTTGGAAAATGATAGGTTCATCTGTGTCGACCTCATATCCTGATTTCATTCTAGATGGCCCTTCGTTCATTTCCAGATTAGAAATGTTTTGGAATGCTTCAGATACTTCTTCGTCACTCATACTGTGGACTCAAAAATCATTAAAAACAATATTTTAAAAAATCATATATATATGTTTAAATTTATATTCAGAAATAACACATAGGTTATTTTATATTAATTTCCTTACCTTAATGTTTAAGTTTAGATATTAAAATAACACCTAAATGGCTTAAACCAGTGGCTCTGATACCACTTCCTGTCACAACCCCCGACCACACCAGGACAGGAGCCGTGAACAATCAGGTGGTATCTGTGTTTATTAAATTCGCAGTGGAAAATTTCATCAGGACCATAGTTAGGAAAAATTTCAGAGTTGTAAACACCAAAATTTTATTATTAAACAACTGTGATAAAACCCATATTACAAACAAAGTTTTTTATAGGGATAATCCCTAAATTGACAAAATATAATTTCTTTTCTTTATTCTGGTAACATAGCCACTTTATTTAAGCCTTCAGTGCTTTATAGCATTCTTCTTTTACTTTCACAGTAAGTTACCTGAAACGCGTTTAAAAACATTTTATCAACAAAAAATACTGGTGAGTTCATTCATATGTATAAAAGACATAGTGTTATAATTTACAACATTAAGAGTTTTTACATTTGTTTATATCTTTCAATTACTCAAATCAGTATTTGTCACGGTGGCAGTTCCTGTGACTTTAGTCATATTACTATTGGCTAACTCTTTATCTAATAGCAACGCTGGACTAGTAGTGTATACAAAACCCCACATACCGGCAGTAATTTCAGAATACAAAGACTTAATCACAATATATATAACTGAAAAACATTTAGGGTTTTGAAAGCATTTGATAAAAAGAGAATGACTCACATTGTCTATTTAGGGTTTAGATTACAATAGCCTTCTGGTAATAGGTCTTGGTTCCTAATAAACACACAATGCAACACGTATTAGTGTATTAACCTACTTCAAACTTTAACGATAATCACGAGATCAAAACCCCAACGTAGTTAACAAAGTATAGCCATTAGCAGGCTGCACTTGGACATCCGTTGATGGGTTTCAGATCAATCGGACAGGGTATCGTACCTGTGATCAGGGATAAAACACTTACTACGGAGCAGAGTTTTGGGGGATTGGGTATAATAACTGAGCAGTATTACGAGAGATAGAGAGAGAGAGAAAAAAGAAAATTTTGATCAGATTGAAATGTCTGATTCATGCTCAATTTATCGCTGAATTTTGAGGTTCTCGCGCCCCGCGAAAGGTTGAGGCGACCCTCTCGTGGCCCACAAGAAGGTCTAGCTAGGGCATAGGTGGCAATAGTCAGTGGGGTAGGTCTGACACGTGGGTGACATGTGGCCTACACGTGTCTCATGCGAATCTTACACTCTCGCACCCCGCGGAGGACCTGTATGGATCTATCGTGGCCCGCGACAACCATAAAAACCTTATTTTTTGTATTTTTCATGCCGATTCTCATCTTGCGTGTTTGGGGTTTCAATTAAGAATTGTTGTGAGACGTTTTTGAGGGTTGTTACAATTGTTTTCTTGTGATTGTTGTTAACCTGGGTTTTGCTGACTGGGAATTCTGAGTACCCACGTCATCAACTCCTAAACAATTTTGTCTAATAACCGGGTTAAGGATTAGCCACTCTAATTAGTCACCGAGGGAGCACCCAGATTCATTCAAAAATAGATTTTTTCCTAGCCGATCATAGATTAGTTTCAGAAAAATAGCTGATCTATTCAACAACCAAATGGATTATAACGAGGAAGATTGCATAAGAATATGTCTTCTGATGCTTTTAGGGCAAGGGTTTTTGGGTTGGCAAAATTCAAATGTTGTTGATAACAAACTATTACACCTAATGGATGATCTTGATGCTTTTAGACAGTATCCATGGGGAAATTATTTTTGGGAAAGTACATATACAATGGTGTATAATATGCACAATCGACAAAAGTAAGACACCAACGGGTTTTCTTTAAAAGGATTTATCTGGCCATTCAAGGTACCCGTGAAGCTCAATTATTACAGTTATGTGGAATTTAAATAATAGTTTAATACATTTGCAGATGTGGATTATGGAGGTGTTTCCTGAATTCAAAAATAAAAACGACTTTTTCAAATGTGCGGCGATTCCTAGATTTTTAGGAAGGGGAAAAGGACACAAGTTCATGAAGGTTAGCGTCGATTGCTTGCTTGCTAATGCAATAAAGGTAACATAGTTAATGTTGAATTTATTTTAATGTTTAAATATTTTATTTTGTAGAGTTTTGTTTTTAAGATAAACTGTTTGCTTTTCAACTTTTAGAGACTTGATTATAAACCGCTTATGTTCATACTACCTAACGAGATTTAGGGCCAATGCAACTGGTACATTTCTAGTTCAGATTATTTGGATCTTGAACGTTAAATTTATGAACCTGCAATGCCGACCGAAATACTGGCTCAAATGCCACCTCCCATGTTGTCTACTCCCAATTGTGGGACACAAAAAATACAGGCCGTGATAGACGACTTGTTCGGTGTGGATTGCCCTGATCGACAGGAAATACCGACTCAGATGCCTCATATGTTCAAGTCAGAGGTATTGGAAAGTTTTCGTACGGTCATGCGAACACCAAAAGAAGAATCGCACAAAGAGAGTGATAATGTAATGTAACTCGCAAATCCCATTTATTTATTTATAAACATAATATATAATAACTCATAAATGTTTCTAACATGGTGTAATTTCTAGGTTGTTGCTGATTCTTGTTAACTACGATAATGTTTATCACGTGTCCATGAACCCCTTAATGCTGGATGAAGCTGTAAGTTTTTACCTCGTATTGTTTTTTGAAATGATGAATATACACACTGTTTACTGTTATATATTAACGTTGTTATAGAACGAGGATCCGGAGATGGTCAAATTGAGACGATCCGAAAGGCTTGTAAAGCCCGCCTCGTGAGTGCTATCACAATTTGTAGTTTTCAAAAAGTTGATGAAGAAGCAAAAAAAGCACACAAATGATGGGGATCAACAAATCGCTTATAATAAGAATTGGGCTCCAACAAGTGGCATTAGAAATCTTAGCCTAACGGCAGGTGGAAGTGTTGGTCATGATTTTTGGGCAGCATTGCTCGGCGTCGATGGTAGAGGTTGGTTAAGCGATGATGTAAGCAATATATATATATATATATATATAGGTACGAGATCAGGAGAGAACGCCCTAAAGTGTGAGAACGGATCCTGGCCCAACACGTGGCAGGGGGCGCTAAATGATATGCAAGGGTACGATCGTCCTTTTGTACGTTCCCTCCTGATTTCGCGTAATAAATCTGTTTCGAATAAAACTCCAAAGATTTCGTATTAGCTGTTACCTCCTTTCCAAGCTTTCTCAGATCTATGGCGTCTAACGTGGATTCTGTTCGACCAAGTAATATTTAATGACGCTTTCATATTTTGTTCCAGCAAATCATGCAACACATATACAATAGATAATGCGTTTTGTTATTTATGCTTGTTTCATTGTGGTGTTTTTTTTTTCAATTTAATATTTTCACAATGTGTTGTATGCTTTCAATGGCGTTGTTCATGTATCCAATTTATTCGCATTTTCATTGGTTGTTTAACAATTAGTAAGAACTGATAATTGGAATTTTCATTATTAATTTTAATTGTCATTTGCGATCTAATATATTTCTTATGTTTTACGATCATTGGTGTTTTACACCTGATTAGTTTTGAATATTATTGAGTAGTATATGTAAACATCAATTATTACTATTTGTTAATTTGTAAACATCAGTTTTGTTAAATATGGCATTTTCATTGTCATGTAATATTTGTTAATTATTCATGTTGTTATTTATTTTTAATTATTCATACCATGGCGTTTTGATTATCACATTGCATTAATATTGTTAATTCATCATATTTTGTTAATCAATCAAGTAATGGTGTTGTATTATGGCGTTTCCTTGTGGCGTTTTCAATTATATGTTTATTATGTCTTGTTTATTATTCAAGTAATGGTGTTTTCATTGATATTGTTATAAGGACACAATTTCTATTTTTAATGGTGTTTTTCTGAAATTGTTTCCCACTGTGTTTTTATAGACGAAGGTGTTTCTTCGAATGAATGGTTTTGCCCCAAAACTGGTTTACCATTTATCATTCCTGATGTTAGTGAAGACATAAAGTCCAAAATGGACAAGACATTCACAAACCTCGATGATTGTTATTCAATGTATGTTACGTATGCTAAGGCTTGTGGTTTTTCAGTCAGGAAAGGGACTGAAAAGATAAACACCAAAGGTGAAAGAAATATTAAGTATTAATTATGTACGAGAGATGGGGTATATAAGGACAAGAAGGTTGATACGTTGGACCCCAATCAAAAGCAACGGATAGTGCGATCCAACATTTCAAAGAGGACTGGTTGTGGTGCACAAATGCGTAATTTTTGAGGCTAGATCATGGAAGGTCTATAAGTTTGTTGAGGAGCACAACCATGATCTTGTTGAACGTCCTGATAAGCATTTTCTTCCAACTGAACGGCACCTCACTCAGCTCCAGAAGAATGTTATACACAGCATGTCTAAGTTGAATTTGGGTCCAGTTAAGGCGTTTAATGTTATGAAGACTTGTTTTGGCGGTTTTGAAGACGTGGGTGCAAGTAAAGTTGAATTTAAGAACTACAAGAAGCAAATTAACTTGTTTATAGGGGAATACGACGCTAAGATGGTTGTGAGACATTTGGATGAAAAAAAAACAGTCACGGCCTAATTTCTCGTACGATTACTTCACAGACGAAGAGAATCGTTTGAAGGGACTTTTTTGGTGTGATGATCAAGCCAAACATAATTACCACGTGTTTGGTGATGTGATTTCGTTTGAAGCCATGTATCGTTCCAACAAGTAATATTTTATAATTCAATTTTTTTTGTTCTTTTGGCGTTTCACTGGTATGCATTGGCGTTTTTCAAGTTTAAATACAATGGATTTTTATTATTGTTTCATTTCTCATTGGTGTTTTCATATGCAGATACAATATGGTGTTTGTACCGTTCACTAGTATAGACAATCACTACTACAATGTTACATTTGGTGCTTCATTATTGCCGTCAGAAACTGCTGATACGTATATTTGGTTGTTGAGAGTTTTTCTAAAAGTTGTTGGTTCTCAACCAAAAGTTGTTGTCACTTACCAAGATCCAGCAACGAAGAAGGCTATTTTTGCTGTATTTGTTGAAACGAGGCATCGGTTATGCATGTGGCATGTGATGCATAAACTTTCTCTGAAGGTTGATTTTCTTATTTTTACGTTTGGCGTTTTAAGTTATACCATATATGGCATTCTGTACGTCGTTACTGTTTTTCATGTAAGTTTGTCCGTGTCTAATATATATGTTTTTTTCATTACGTTTTCGTGTTAAACATAGGTTGGTGTTAGGCTATGCAATTCCACCAATTTCAAAGAACGTATTTGTGGTGTTGTGTGGACGGATATTCTTACACCCGAAGAGTTTGAATCAGAATCGGAAGTGGTTATCGGAGAGTTCAGTTTAGCAGATAATGACTGACTCTCTGATATTTTTCAACTCAGGGAATCTTGGATCCCTGCATGCTATAGAATGGAGGAGTTGTCGGGCCTTATGCGAACGACATCGAGGTCGGAGAGTGAGAATCATTTTTTTGGTTAAGTGTGCAATTCAAAAGCTACTCTGGTTGAGTTCATGACTCATTACGAAACTGCAATAGAAGCACAGCGTCACACGCACCGGAAAAATGATCATGAATCTCGATACAAACGCCCCCATTTGAAAAGTAATTACCAAGTGTTGGAGGGCCAAGCTGCTGACATATACACGAAAAATATTTTTTCTGACGTTCAAGCTGAGCTAATCGGAATTGCCGATTGCATAAATCAACATTACGAAGATTAGCCTGATGGGTTTGTTATGTTTTACATAAATGATTTCCAGCAGCCTTGTGCATCCTTATTCCAGGTAAAAAGGGCGTTTTTTTTTATCTGGCGTTTTATGTATATGGCGTTTATCATATTCTTTTATAACATTTAATTTGTTTTTTATACAGCTGTTGTGTTTGTTTGTTTGATTGTTTTTTTTTTACAAACATTCTCTGCATGGTGTTTATACATATATTGTGTTTTGCGTTTTCAGGTAATGTACCGTAAGTCTGATTGCACCTGCAGTTGCTGATGCAGGCGTTTTGAGCAGTTTGGTTTATTATGTAGACATATTTTTTATGTTTTGAGAAGTTTGGATGTTAGGGAATTTCCAAAACAATACATTTTGAATAGATAGGTTAAAGAGGCTTCCCCCAATTGCTCTTTCGAATACTCAATGAGCCATGAATATATGACCGAGCTTGATCCCGATGTGCAAAGTATGATGCGAGAAATTATATTTTCAACAGAGTATACTTTGAACCATTTATCTGGTAATAAGGAGGAGTTATCCTTATACAAGGATCATGTTCAATCTTATATGAAGAAGGTTCAAGATATGCAGATTGTTGCTCCCCCTGCTAGTACTAGGGATGGATTTGCGGATATAATCGGTCAATATAAAAATGACCAGAATCCGATAAGAATCCCTGTTGGGTATAAGTCGAAAGGTTCTGGGTCTCGGAAGCGCCTAAAATCCAAACAGGAGGTATCAATCGAAAAAACGAAATCAAAATCGAAACCCTAGGCCAAAGACAGACAGTGTCAAAATTGTAAAGGCTACGGACACTACGCATCAACATGCAAAAAGGCTGTAATTAAAAGAAAATCGACACGGTCTTTGAGAGCAAGCGAGGAGTAGTTTGGCGTTTTTGTAATTTTTTTATTTTTCCAGAACACACACATTGGAATTTGGCGTTTTATATCTCTTATATAGCGTTTTTTATTTTTTTTCCCATCTTTTTTTCTACTTCTCGTGCATAACATGTGACTTGGAAGTTACATAACAAATAGTATAAGATCGGACACACAAACTAAACACCAAAAAAAGAACATCTTTTACTATATAAAAGTACCTTAAACCTCTAATTGGTAATGCTAAAATCAATAATGTTTTGCTAAATGAGATGTACAACATTGTTAATCCTCAGTTAAGAAAGATGTCTAACAATGTTGTCCACCCCATTCAGTGAAACTTTATTGAGAACAAAAATGAATCTCCAAGAAATGACCATTGCAATTTGTGATTTTTGTATGTTTTGGCGTTTATATTGAGGATAAACTCAATAAGATTTTGCTCAATGAGATGGACAATATCCCCACTTAAGGATTTTGCCCATCACATTGAGTGAAACTTTACCGAGAAGAAAACTGTATCTCAAAGAAACGTCATTTGGGATCTTTGCTGTTTGAATTTTTTGGCGTTCCTAAGTTGAATAGTATTTAGTAAAATATGGCGTTTTGGGTTTGGTCAATGGAAGGTCTGAGACGTTGTTTATATAGGATTTTTTTTGGCGCGTATTTTAGGCGGGTTTTTATTGTAATAAATGCTAGTAATGAAGTTTTGTCGTTTCAGTTACTGTTTGTTCAACTTTATCGTTAAAAACAAAGTTTGGCATTTTATATCTAATGGCGTTTAGATTAGGATGATGTGTGCTTTGTAGTTTAAGGCGAGAATTTAATGGCGTTTTATTAATGAGTTTGGCATTTTGTTGGAGAAGTCTAAAAGACCTTTTTACCCTTAATGAAGCGAGTCCACGTAGTAAAATTAATGTTGTTTACGAAAACGCCACAACGCCAATCTAGTCCATGGATTGTTTTTATCTGACAATCCATAAGCGTTCTAACTGTTCAAACACTTTTCATCGTTTTCTCTAAATCCTGACCCTATATATATATATATATATATATATATAGTGAGATTCATTGGGGAACACTAAAAAAGTGGGGAACAGTGGGGAACTGACTCAAACGAACTCCGATTGGACTCATTCCAGCGACGTTGGAACCGGCTCGTCAAACACTAACTAGGATCCCTTAACCCTAAACCCTAAATCATAACCCCTAAACCCTAAATATATTAGGGTTTAGCTTTTAGGGTTTAGCTTTAGGGTTTAGCCTTAGGGTTTAGTTTTAGGGTTTAGTTTTAGGGTTTAGGGTTTAACTTAGGGTTTAGGGTTTAACTTTAGGGTTTAACTTTAAGGTTTAGCTTTAGGTTTAGCCTTTAGGGATTAGCTTTTAGGGTTTATAGTTTAGATTTTACGGTTTAGCTTAGGTTTTAGCCTTGTTTTTTAGGTTTAGGGTTTAGAGTTTAGGAGTTAGGATTTAGGCTTCTAGGGTTAAGAGATCTTAGTTAGGGTTCGACAAGCCGGTTCCAACGCCGTTGGAATGAGTCCAATCGGAGTTCGTTTGAGTCGGTTCCCCGTTGTTTCCCACTTTTTTAGTGTTCCCCAATGAACCTTCCCCTATATATATATATGTATAGAGTTCAAATGAGAAGAAATTTTTTGTAAGATGAAAAAAGAAGAAATTTCAACTAATAAGAATACTTTATTTTACTTCAATTAATATAAGTCTTTAATGTTACTATAAGGGTACATTGGTAATTCTACATAAGTCATTAATTTGTAGTATTCCTATTTAATAGCTAACTACATTAAATTTTTTGTAACTTATCTTCAAAATATATATTATTTTCAAAAAAAAAAAAATTAAACTGTAGGATAAATTACGAGTTGTGTAGGATAAATTTCAACATGTAGGATGAATTTAAAATATGTAGGATAACTTTTGATGTGTGTAGGCAAAAAAAGTTAGTGTGGGGGATAATAGTCTTTATGACTAATTAGTTAGTCAAAAATGATAATAAATGAGATAGGTGAAAAAACTATTTAATGTTTTTCAAAATTACCCTTTGTTCTTTTTGTTCTCAATTAAATTTTCTTCTTAAATAAACCTTCCCCATATATATATATATATATATAGGGAGAAGATCATGCGAGAACCACCTCTTATTGCGAGAACCGCGAGAACCAATATGAACACAACAAAAAATGCCTAAAAATAGCTAAAAATCACACAATTTTTTTTTAATATTTTTTATATAAAAATCGCTACTTTTCAAAGCCAAAATAAAAAAAAAATTTGGCCACTAAAAGTAGCGATTTGAGCATAAAAAATATTAAAAATAAAATATTTAGATTTTTTTTTTATTTTTTTAGATTTTTTTTTAAATTTTTTTAGGTTTTTTGGGGGTTTAGTTTTTAGCATTTTAGCTTGAGGGGGGGGGGGGGGTGGGGTGGGGTTTAGGTTTTTGGGGGGTGGGGGAGGGGGGTTTAGGTTTGGGGGGGGGGGGGGGGGTTAGGTTTTTTTTTAGGTTTTTTTTAGCTATTTTAGATTGTGTTCACATTGGTTCTCGCAATAAGGGTGGTTCTCGCTTGATCTCCTCCCTATATATATATATATATACGCATATATTTACACTAACTTGAAAATGTTTAACAAAGATGAATTTTCAACTGGAAATGGACCAGACGTACAAGGGTTATTTTACCGGGGAAGTGGAACCTTTTCTACCAATAACTTGCGTTGACAAGGTACTAGGGATAATTCTCTTCGATTAATAGTTACATATTTTAGTATTAAATTAGTTAAATAAGTTACGACCTACTTGTTATATAGGTGTACGTACCGCTATATATACCATCACTACACTATTTTTAGGCATTTTCAACCTGGTTAACAAGACACTCACTATTTACGACAGATATTAGACCTATTTTATCTATTGTTTCACGAAATACATGTTTGTAAATTTTAGGGGGTGTTTGGGATTCCTTTTCAACTTCTCCTTCTCAAAAAGTCCTTCTTAAATTCAGAAGTGAGAAATCCTTACTTCTCAAAAACTCTTTTTTAAAGACATAATTAGTACTGAAAGTCCTTTTTTTCATGGTGTTTGGAATTCCTTATGCTTCAAAAGTTCTTCTCAGATGATGTTTGGGTTTCCTTTTCCTTCTCAAAAGTCCTTATGAGCTCCAAAAGTCACTTTTAAAAGGAATCCCAAACACCCCCTTAAACTATTTTGTTTTGTAGCTTTTTATGGATGCAACAAATGGATAAAGGAAGAACGGAAGTGGTTTGTCATATAAATTTTGTTTTTGACCACTGGCTACGTACTCATGGTTACTATTACAACATGCCGTTAACATTAAATTTTCCGTTTCGCACAATTTATGCAAATGATGTACCTCAGCAGTCGGGAACGTTAGGCAACTGTTGGATTTGGGTTGGATATTTCTGGAAAAGTTGATCAACAAAAAACCACTTAATGATGGCGAAGACACTATGATAACAACTTCACAAATGAGACGTCATCTTGCGATACTTTTCTATGACTTCCTTATACCCAAAGCTACAATTGATGAGATGGAAGATGGTGAAGTTGAATTTTTAAGATGATTTCGTGTATTTTATGAATGAAGAATTCACTATATTTTAATATGATTATGTTTTGTGTAAAAAATAAAATACCTGTTTTTTCTTATATATATGGCCCCATTGTGCCAATATATTGAGACACTAACAATGACAAAGCGGAGGTGTTACTCAAGCATTCCTCATTCCATACAAAACACCATTTGGATCAATCAAGATGATCGATTTGATCATTGGTATCCAAATGTTCTTGAGTTTTACTACGACAGTGATACTCCACCTTGCTATTCGACCTACATGGGGATAACACCTCTCGGAAAAGACTGGTGGGGCAGATTACTTGGATTTTGTGGAAATGGTTTTATTCAAGATATGCTACCTTAAAAAAATCCGATTTATATATTCTTTTTTGTTTTTTTAAAGCAATCTTTTACCAATATTTTAACTGCATGTCAATGCATGGTGTAACAAGCTAATGTATCAACGAGAAACTGAAAGACATGCAAGGGCCATGTCGTCAAACGATTATCTTTGGACAGTTCACCCGTCTAAATTTTTCAACATGATAATTCAACAAGATAATGAGGCGTACGGATACACAGATGGGTCTAAAGGAATATTTCCTTCATTTTGGGATGTTGATATGGTACACTTTAATTTAAATTTTTAATTCTATTCATGTGTGAATGAGTTTTTTGGCATAATTAATATACATATTGAAAATATTTTCACAACTAATGCCATATATAATAAGGAGCAGATATTTAAATGTTTTAATGCTTCCTCTGTACACCTATATAAACGAATCTTTTTGTGCACCTCTCAACTTCCATCATCACTCTATCCGAATGGCTGAACGAGAACACAACATTCAAGTACACTTTCATATCCACCTCAATGCAGAAGAAGCCAAACCACCCTCAGGTTTACCAGACTCAGACCCGTCTCAACAACCTAACCATTGCCATCATCATCACCATCCAAACACCGGTCAAGAACCAACACCTGACCATATTCTTACACAATGTGACTTTTACTATCACCGTCCCACCTTTTTGCAAGCACCTAACCATCAACAACGACATTGTCCCTGCAACCGTAAACCCAGTATGCAAGAACTAAACATCAACCGTCCACTTCAACAGCCAGAACGTCAATCTGCTAAAGAAGAGGCTGAACCATAATTGGATTTTGAAACTTATTTCGATGAACTACGTTTTGAAGCTTATCGTGCAGAAATGGAAAAAGGAATAGAGTTTGGTGGCCCGTTTGAATAGAATGAAACATGTCGCATATGCATACTTTACACTCATTTCATTCCCACAAATAACGCTTTAGGGTTCTTACACTTCACAATTTCAACATTTATTGGATTATAAAAGTCTCAAAATAGAAAGCATAAATAAATAAATAATTCAAAGTGGATGTTTTTAATAGAAAACCCACCATTTATTCACTAGCAAATGTCTCATTCATATACTTTTATAGTTTTATTCTAACAAAAAAAACAAACACAGCAAATCCCAATACGTTTGGTGCTACATTCACTTATTGACAATAAAACTATGTTGTTTGTTTGTTTCTATATATACACGTTATCTTTGATTAATTATTATTCAACAAATAAAACCTAGAACATCGAACCAAGACCAGATCAAAATAGACTGGAAATTTCTAGTTTCACTAGTGATTATTGAAAACTAGAGATTGTGATGTGACGAGGAGATTAATTGAAAGGGATTATAGAATCATTATGTGAGGTAGCATTAACCCGTTAAAAACATGATTTTGAATAAATATAGATGTTTAAAAAAACATTAATTGCATATGTCTTGTAGAAGCCGAAATTGAAGGTTTATAAAAAAAGATTGTAACTACACAATAATTTTATTTAATGTAAGATTGACGATAAATTATATTTAAATAAAATAATGTGGCCCAGGTCAATTAATTAATGATTTAATTAAGTTTGTTTTATATTTTTTTAATTCTTTTGATTCATAGCACTGGTAAAATAGACGTTTCACTCCTACTTAACGGAAAATTTTAATGACATCAATGGTAAGGAATGGTAAGGAGTATCATAGTTACATAATTCATAAGGAGTATCATAGTTACATAATTCATATCATCATAGCTTTATAAGCATCTTTTAAGTTGATATATGTGAAATTTGTGCAAACTATAGGGATCATCTTTGTAAGTAACTTTAAATAATTATAAATTCAAAATATAAATATATAACTAATATAAATATATAAAATAAATTGTGATAATACTTTGTCTTATTGTTTGGATCTATAAAACTAATAATATATGAAGAATTAATAAACAAAATTTATGATCTGGAATAACAAATAAATCAGAAAATAAGATTTAAGAGGAGGAAAAACAAACTTGTTCTGAAAATAAATATATGAAAAAATATAGGAAGAAAGAACTGATATTTTATTGATCAGGTGTATTCATACAATAGATACAATGGAGTATATATAGGGTCAAGAAACTTGGAGAATAAGCCTAATCTATTTTAGGCCTTAATAACCACAATATCAATATATTTATAATAAGAAAAAGTGTAAAATACATTACGGCTTAACGTACATCACGTACGACAACGTGCGTGATTATGGGTATAAGGTGCGTGATTAATGTTTTTCAACATGCGTGATAAATGTTTTCAACATGCGTGATTTGGATTTTTGAGTTTATAACGTGTGTGATTTTCAAATGAACGTGCGTAATTATCTGTCGTACTGGTCGTACGTTAAGACGTAATGTACGTTAACTGGCCTCTTTATAATAAAAACAAAATAAATTGAAACGGTTCGTTTAACCCAATTCTAGTGCCACCATATTTGAGTTTATGGTGAAAAAGCCACATAGATCTAATAATAGGATGATCGAATGGTCATGGGATAAATTCTCTCGCATCATTTCATGTAGGGCAGGAAATTCATTTTTCATTGCATTCATCCAATTGGGGTTTGATTGTTGTTGGGTATAATTAGTTGGTAATGGAGAGATGGGTGAGGAAGAGCTGGTGTGTAGATACACACACCAACATATGAGGGTAAAACGGTCAAAAAGGTTAAAAAAAAGATCAAATACGTATAAACGGGTATATATGCATCAAATAACGGCTAGTTCAAATTCCCGATTTCTTAAAAAAACAGCTTTTGGTCTAAGATATCGAGACCATACTATAACCGATAGTTCGGTTCGGTCTCTAACCGGTTTGACACAGATAGGTTTACGAAGCGTTTTCGGTTCAGTTTTGAAACCGGTTTCGTTCGTCAATCCGTTTTTTTCTTCAATATCCATCTAACATCAAGTGTAAAGATATTAACATTTGGTTGTATCTGTATTTAGGCCTAACCTTTTTATTTTTTGCATAAACCCATTAAAAACCCAACAAGATTGTGGATAAATTATAGATGTGTGAGAAAATATTTAAATTGCACATGTCTTTTAAAATCCGAAATAATAATTTAATTTATTTTAAGATTGGAAATAAATATATATTTAAATAAAATGATGTGGCCCATGAAAGATGATTTAATTAAGTTTATATTTATTTCTTAACTAGGTGAAACACCCGCGCTATGCGACGGGTCGTCAGGTAAAAAAGATGGTGAGCGTATTTTTGCAACAACCCGTTACATATACGACATTATGATAACCAAAGAAGCTGCATGCCCGTATAGTAGGTTGGCTTTGAACTTATGTCCTAATAATTCTATCTTTCCTTTTTGAAGTATTTCATGTATGTTGATAGAATTTTCATTTGTCGTTTCTACCGTACAGGCTTAGCGAAGTTTAGTTAAGGGTTGATTGAGTAATTGACAGAAAGTAGTATTTATAAAACTTTGGTTTGCACCAGAGTCAAATAATACTTTAGCATACACATCATGAACGAGAAACGTACCGATGATCACATTGGGAATCATTTCTGCTTCTTGTGTTGTTAGTACAAAAGCGCTTGCATTTTTCTTGGGTCCTTCGGTTGCTTTTGCCTTGTTGTTAGGTGCTATGGCTAGTTTTGGGCAGTTTGGACGAATATGGCCTGCCTCTCCGCAGTTAGCACAACTTCCCGCATGCCTTCTTTTACGGAATCTACATAACGGTGATGAAGATGATGAAGATGATGGGTCTGCTCCTCTCCTTCTGTAGGAATTACAAGAACGTAGTTCTTGGGTAATCTTTTGGGCTAAATCCTTTTTCTGATTCTCTTCACGTGTGCGAATCTGTCCATCTGTCAAAGTGATAGCTAGTTCAACGGCTTCTTCAATAGTTTGTGGTCTAGCTGCCTTGACCATGTCTCTAATTTCACTAACTAAACCCATATATAATGGGAAATTAATACCGGTTCTGGCGAAGCCAGGGCTGGTACTATCCTTGCATATTCAAAGAATTTGGTAGTAAATTCACGATAATTTACACCAATCATCTTATGGTTTAGGAACGTATTGGCTATTTGTTCTTTTTCATGAGGAGGACATAATTTTCTTTCAAACATTTCCTTAAATTCATTCCATTCCATGGCATAAACCATGTCACTACCTTTAGATTGAAGAATGGCATTCCACCATTCTAATGCTTCATCTTTGAAAAGATTAGAAGCATACATTATTTTATCTTCTTCAGCACACTTACTAATTTTCAAAACAGCTTCAGTTTTCTCTAACCTGCGCAATGCTGCAATTGCTCCTTCATTACCAGAGAATTCAATCGGCTTATAGGACAAGAATTCTTTATAAGAACAACCATAGATTAGTTTCAGAAAAATAGCTGATCTATTCGACAACCTACTGGATTATAACGAGGAAGACTGCATAAGAATATGTCTTCTGATGCTTTTAGGGCAAGGGTTTTCGGGTTGGCAAAATTCAAATGTTGTTGATAACAAACTATTACACCTAGTGGATGATCTTGAAGCATTTAGACAGTATCCATGGGGAAATTATTTTTGGGAGAGTACATATACAATGGTGTATGATATGAACAATCGACAAAAGTAAGACACCAACGGGTTTTCTTTAAAAGGATTTGTCTGGCCATTCAAGGTACCCGTGAAGCTCAATTATTACAGTTGTGTGGAATTTAAAAAATAGTTTAATACATTTGCAGATGTGGATTATGGAGGTGTTTCCTGAATTCAAAAATAAAAACGACTTTTTCAAATGTGCAACGATTCCTAGATTTTTAGGAAGGGGAAAAGGACACAAGTTCATGAAGGTTAGCGTCGATTGCTTGCTTGCTAATGCAATAAAGGTAACATAGTTAATGTTGAATTTATTTTAATGTTTAAATATTTTATTTTGTAGAGTTATTTTTTTTAAATAAATTGTTTGCTTTTCAACTTATAGAGACTTGATTATAAACAGCTTATGTTCATACTACCTAACGAGATTTAGGCCCAATGCAACTGGTACATTTCTAGTTCAGATTATTTGGAACTTGAACGTTAAATTTTTGAACCTACAATGCCGACTGAAATACTGGCTCAAAAGCCACCTCCCATGTTGTCTACTCCCAATTGTGGGACACAAAAAATACAGGCTGTGATAGATGACTTGTTCGGTGTGGATTGCCCTGATCGACAGGAAATACCGACTCATGTGACAACTGTGTTCTGTAATCGATGTACAATGTAAAACAATGTTGTTTATTAATAAAACAATGTGCTTTGGTGTTATTATATGTGTTTTGATGTTATTATATGTGTAATTGTGTTTGGTGATTTTACAATTCGATTCCGATTTCAAGCTTTAAATCGCTTTCTTGAAGGTTATACGCGAACTGGTGCGTAAACACAGTCAGTATAACGCGACAAACACTCCAGAATAGTGACATAGGCTTAACATACCTTAAATAACCTCCACATAACTTAGAAATAAGTTTTGAATGGTTTGGTGTGTTGAAATCAACTTTGTTCGATCGCAGGGACTATTTGTGTCAAACTACGAAACTATACTGATTTGTATAGTAACGAACACTCCGGAACTTGATCATACGTTAAACATACCCTAAATATCCTTTAAATAGCTTAGAAATAGGCTTTGAGGGGTTCGGTATGCTAAAACAAACTTTATTGGTCATTCAGGGACTAAAAGCGTCAAAAAGTGCACAAGTTTGCATTTTCGCGCATATCTTACGTTCTGAATATATCCGAACATCCAACAATTTATGTAATCATTAAAATATTTTATTTTAGTGATTGGCATGATAAAATTCCATTGGTCGCTTAATTTGGATCGTTTTTGCGTTCGTTACGATTTCCGTCATAATTAACAGAACAACGCAACCGTACGACCGACATCCGAGATATTTTTGAGCATGTTTTAAGTTCCCTATACTTTAAATTCATTTTAGAGCCTTGAAATGAGGTTAATGGGGCTTAAACGTGTCAAAAATGAGCCGAAATGCAAGATTCTGAAGTGCAGGGACCTGTTTTGACAATCTGTGAAACTTCCTTACACGGGCCGCATAAAGATTGACTATATGTTACGCGGGCCGTGTGGCCTTGTCAGACAGAAAGATCAGAAACAGCAATCTGGGCTAAATTCAGGGGTTTTAATGTAATATTTGCAATACCTGGAGCTGGTTTTCGACCCCCATTGTATTCTAATACCATTAACCCACATGTATGGCCAAGATTACTCCCTCAAACCACTTGGAATCATCCTATTGATCCTAACTTACTATAAATAGTAACCCCCACTTTCTACTTCATTCTCACACTTGATCTGAAATCAGCTCTAAGTTAGGGTGTTTGCACTTTATACCTGAGCTATTTTAGATCAAACATCTTTCTTGGACCCTTTGTAAGTCCTCTTTTTGCTTGTTCTTGTATTTCAAGCATGAAAGTCAAACAAGTTTGACTTTCAGCTTTGACCAGTCAATGGTCAACACAAAGTTCCGTTGAACTTTGCAACGTGAACGTAATCACGATGGTTATAGTCCCTTGTGACTATACCTACTGATTACCACGTTGACTAGGCGTAGTGACGAGTCGTATTTTCGGCCAAAATGCGTGTTTATGTGTATTTTGTAACCAAACTACTCTTGGGTATCAAAACCGTTTGTTTTGATATCAAAACCTGTTTTCTAACTTAACTAAACATGTTTTAGCATGTTTAGCTCGTCACTTTTAGATTAGTGCTTGTGTAGAGTCGTAAGTCAAGCGGACTAAACACCCGCTTAGACTTTCGAACTCGACCCATTTGGTTGATCATTAGGATCCGACAAAACATGTTTAGTGACCATAGTTGCATAGGGAATAACCTTCTGAGGTTATACCTTATGGTCGCTTAGGTTTAATTAGTTGTATGATAAGTAGTTTATATGCCTTAGATAAATGACCAAAATGCCCTTTTCATGCATAATTGGTAATTAAGCATATGTAACATAAACTTTTGTCACGTAACTGATTATGCAACATATTTAAACATGTTTAGGCATATAACACTTGTCATAGGACTAGTTAGACGTCTCGGATGCGCTTTTGCGCGCACGACGCGTTAAAGTAGCCTAAGCTACCTTAATGGGTCGCAACGGGTCGAAAGCACTTAGGTTAGGTTCCGATTTAGGATGTAGGCTTTGTAAAACCATATCACATGAGTTCCAACACTCATTTGGTTTACAAGACCTCATTCTGTCCGATCTTCCGATTTAGGCGTCTATTGTGTGACTAGTGATTCGATTACTAGGTGCTGTTTGATTTCTCTGGTTTGCTCGAGTTTGTTGAAGTTCTAATGATTGAGGATACTTTGCACTTCATGTGAGTACATAGTTCCCCTATTTTACTGTTTTCAATTATTTTGGGGTGATTCATATGTGCTAAATGTTTTCAAGGTTTTAACGATGGTTTTCAAAATGATTTTCGATATTATAACGATGATTTCAAAAACAATTAAGATGGTTTATATTAAACTAATAACGATTTCAATAAAGTGAATAAACTAGTTGGTTGTAATTACATAACGAATGGCATTCATTAGCATTGATCAAGCTGACCAGTATTAGGTTATGGTACCATAGGATCTGACAAATCCCATTATCGTACTGCACCCATGGTTATGTGTGGGTTAGGTGGGTAATGACTGAATCTGAATGTTAATTTACCCTTTGGTGGTTTATTAATGCGAGAGCGAGATCGTCGAGTCATAAAGGTTTGAATGTTATTAGCGAGGCGACCATAAATAGTTTTCACACTTAAAACGAGGATGATTTAAACGATTTAAACGAATTAACGATTTGGGAACGATTCATACAAGATTAAACGAGTTGGATAAACGATTGGTTTTTGGTTAAGTGTTTAGATAACGGGACGGGGGTAATATGGTGAAAACATGGTAGATACGCCGCTGGTACTTCTTATATATAAGTGTTTTCAACATATTACATACCGTGGCGTTATATAGTTCACTTGGGTAAACGATTTTGAAACAATGTCACTTACCAATGTTTTCGAAAGGATATAAACCATACGAGTTTTATTAACGAGTTAATACGAGATGTTTTACAATTTGCTTTACTAAAACAAATGTTTTTGGGTTAAGAATCATGGCTACGAGGTTTTATAAACTATAACCCGCTTGATTTGAGTTGGTTAATTAAGTTGCAATATTATACTCTTTTCAAAACAAGGTTTTTAATAAAGTATTGAAACATTTAAACTAGCCATGAATCCGACACTCCTATAAAACCTATGTACTCGCCAGCATTTCTTTGCTGACTTTGTTTTTACATATGTTTCAGGTGTTGATGCTTGATGATGATTACTAGGATGCATGAGTCACATAGGATCTGGACGAGGCCTTAGTGACATAATAACAATATTAGTCGATATGTAACTTGTTTGTTTTATATTAAAACAATGTAAATTACTTAATGAATCAATAAAATGAAACTCTTTTTGTATCCATGGTTGTGAAACAATAATTCTGCCACGACACTCCTCGACGTTTCCGTCGCGGTTTTGTTGTTTTAACACGGTCGGGGTGTGACAGAAGAGGTGGTATCAGAGCCAATGGTTATAGGGAATTAGGTTATTAGTAATGCTTTGACCTAGACTATAACTCTTAGGACCCTAACGCAAAGAATTTTGCGTTTAGATTTTTAAAACAAAACCGTCACCTACCGTTAGGTGATAACCACAACGAGAACACAAATTCGAATCCGCTTCGAAGATTAATCATCCGTTCTAGGATGATTGATTACTAGGTTTTGAACCCTTCCAGTTTGACTCAGTTTGACTCATTTTTGGCTTTTTGCCTTTTGAGTTTTCAAAATCTCGTCAAAGTTTGGGTCTAAATAATGTGAACACGTGCAAACTGGAAGAGTGAATGCCTGTACCCTGAGTTTTCTGTCTAAGGCTAGAGTGTTCGTACTGTGACAACCCTCATAATTCCATGTATCCGTACAATTTATTAATGATAATTAAAGTGTTTGATGACTGTGCTGAATCACTTAACTGCTTTCTGATTTCTATGTTATGCTTACATGTATTTGTTAACATACTAGTAGTATACAGAAAAGTTACTAAATAGTCTGGTATGCTTTCCTGAGTGTTGAAAATTAAAAACGTTACAAAAATATATATATAGGACGCTTTACGGATTAATTAAGCAGTTTAATGGAACAGTATCGAACCGAACAACCGGACTTTACCCGAAACACCAAAATAATGCTAGAAGCATTGTTTATATTTTTCTGAACTAGTTATGGTTCCCGAACACCATAGCACACTATATTATTACACAACACTTAAACACTTAAACTAAACACTTAACAACTAACTAACTAAACTAACTAGCATTACATCTCAACCAACCCCCCCCCCCCCCCCAAATCAGTTAGAGACAAAGAAGGACACACATGATTTCTTTAAATTGTTTAGTGGATTGTGTTAGGCCATTAAGGGACATAGTGACCAGTAGTTAATGAAGATGTTGGAAGATTCCTATTTAACCCATAAGTCCATCACCATCCATCATTCTCTAACTCAAACAAACTTCTTCTTCCTCCTTCCCCTTTGAGTTCGGCAGCCACCAACAACACCACCATCACCACCTTCAAGTCTTCCTTCAAACATTCTCCATACATACAAAGGTGCTACGGGTCATACAACGAAGCTTGGTGCTCTCGGAAGTTGAAAGACCTTCTCCATTCGCTATTAACCACCACATTTCTTCACTTGAACTCCCCTAGCCTTGTGCTAGTAGTAAGTTTCTTAAATCTTCATCTTGTTCATGTATTTGGTGGTTAATAGTTGGTTAAATGGTTAAAACTTAAGAAACTCTAAAGAACTTACATTAAGTCTTGAACATAAAGGGTAAAGAGTGGATAAAGAGAAAATATATGGGTAAATCATGTAGATCTTGTGTTGTTATGATTCTTGTTGATTTTCCTGATGATTTGCTGGATTATATTGATGTTTGAGGTTGTTGTGATCACTAAACATGTTAACGGAATTAATCGAACACGAATTAGAAAGCTAAAAGCTGAAAAACAGAATCTGTCCATGCCTTTACAGCCAACTTCAGTTGGCTGTAAACAGGTCATAACACAACAAAAAACTGATATTTTGAGTCTATAACGTGTTACTATGAAATACGGTTCTAATGGAACCGGAATCATAATTTTTGGACTTCGTTTACTATTTTTAAAGTGTCATTTCGTAACAGTAGCTAGAGCTGCATTTTTTCTGCTGAAAATATGCGTTTTGTTTTCTGTCATAACTTGAGTTCTGTGTAGAGTTAGATCATGAAACTTGTACTGTAGATGACAACTGATGTATTTGTAATTACTCCACTGGAATTTCGTAAATCATACTTACGATGAATTTTTAATAAATTATTCCGTGAACTGTGGTCAGAAAAAGATAAATCTGAGATCAGTCCAGAAAATGAATTTTTATAAAATATTAGTAATGAACTGGACCCCGATATTTTTACACAATAAAACTTGGAACGTTTAAGACCTTTTGTAAAAATTTGGGAATTTTTGGAATAAGTTAACTATTTATTTACAATGTCCGAAAACAGCCCGGTTTTGAATATTTATGCTGAAATGACATAAGCTGTAATTTGCGTGTCTAAATGTCGAATATGCTATCTGTGAATGATCTAACATGATTATGTGTCAATAAAAGTGTTAGGTGCATTATCGTATGTTTGTTTATGAGTGGGGAATGGATGGGAAGTTTATATGGGCATGAACCGTTAAAGTGATGCATGTTATGTGATAGATACGTGTAGGAACTTTGTACTCTATTTAAAAATCACTAAATGACTAACTGGTAATCATATTAGGACGTGATTGACCGACCTTGACTGTTAGCTATATTTGAGAATCTAACCGAGCAAACCGAGGTGAGTTCACACACTTTCTAAGGCATGGGATTCCCGGTGGTTTGGGAATGGGTTAAAGAATTTAAAACTAAATCTACATATCCCCTTGGGAAGATATGTACGGCCATCCTCCATAGATAGGATGCCATTATTAATCCTACGAATTCTCCTGGTGCAGAATACGTACGTTTGTCCTCCTGGTGTAGGACAACAACCTTAAAAACTAGCTAGACAAAACTCTATCAATAAGTCCCTCTTCATTATATCGACTTAATCGCCGAGGCCAATGGCGAGCGGGCCATTAGTTAATAGCGCTATTAGGTTTAACAAACCTAACACCGTGCCGGTCAGACGGGCGTGTACTAATGGACTATGGCAGACTATCAGTGATGATAGACGCTGATATAGGGCATAACTTATTTGCGTAGTAGTCGATATCACACCGTCTAGTAGTTCACACGGGGAAAGCCCCCACTGATTATGGTTATGGTTTGGGTAATGAAAAAGGAACTGGTTAAACATACTTTCAACTACGGGGTAACCCCCACGGCAATTAAGCCAACGAAAGTCAAACCACGTTTTTCAGAAACAACTTAAAACTAAACAACTAAACGTGAACTCACTCAACTTTGTTGTTGACTCGTTGTTACATGCCTTACATGTCGTTAAACGCTTGGAGCTTGCACGAGGAAGGAGTCGTTGTGGTGTACGGACTGTTATGTTCTGTGCTTATTAATTAAATCCTTATGAACTTATTAAACTTGCGTTTTGAACTTGAACTTATAAACTATGGACTTATGCTTTTGGATTTACTTTTATGCTTCCGCTGTTTAAACTAAACATGGTTAACTAGCTTTGGTCACCAATCGTATTGTGGTTGGTCTTATTTACTTGATTACGATGTTCAATATGATTGGTGGCTCGATCCTGGTCACGTCACGCCTCCAAGCGGTGGTACTCCGCATGGTGGATTTTGGGGGTGTGACAGATTGGTATCAGAGCCATTGGTTATAGTGAACTTGGTTTTAAAAAGGGAAATTTTTTTGATAAAACCAGACTATAACCTGTACAGTGCTCAACGATCCACAACGACGCTTCGCTCCACGTGCAAGACTCGACACCATAAGTGGTATGATTTATGTTATATTGTCGGGTAGATAGTTCTCACTGTGCATTAGATAATGTGATAATTACTACTTGAACCTTGTGTGCTTACTCTCTACTATCTTCCCACACTTGCGCACTTTCACGACACTTTTCTCACCTACGTTGCCTCATTGTGAAGATCATGAGCGGACGCAGAGGACGTATCAACCTCACTCAAGCCCAGTTGACGGCTTTGATCAACGAACGAGTCGCTGAGGCACTCGCAGCTAACCCTGCAGGAGGTATAACCTGCCATACCAACTCACCTTAGGACGTTTAAATCCTACCTTCGCAAAGCAACCCTCATGCTTAATCTTGTCTTCTATTCTCGCGCAACAGGTCAACATGCTCAACCTCCTGTGTGTACGTTCAAAACCTTCATGGACTGCCGACCTACTACTTTCAGTGGCACTGAAGGAGCTGTAGGCCTCCTCCACTGGTTTGAGAAGCTCGAGTCTATCTTTGAGATGTGCGAATGCCCCGAGGCTCGTAGAGTGAAGTATGCTACTGGTACTCTTGAAGGAATAGCGCTCACGTGGTGGAATGCTCAGGTTCAGATGCTGGGGTTGGTTGCTGCTAATGCCACCCCATGGAACGATTTCAAGGAAATGATCAAGGAAGAGTATTGTAGCCGTGATGACATCCACAAACTAGAGGTGGAGTTTTTCAACCTGAAAATGACGGGGTCTGAGATTGAGGCGTATACGAAAAGGTCAAATGAGCTGGTCATCTTGTGCCCTACCATGGTGGACCCTCCCATCAAACGAATTGAGCTGTATCTCAAGGGCCTTGTACTAGAGATTCAAAGTCACGTGACTTCAGCCAACCTGGGTACCATACAGCAAATCATCAAGTTGGCCCATCGACTCACTGACCAGGCGGTGGAGCAAAACAGGCTGCCCAAACGAATCAGTGCCACAGCTACTTCTGATGCACCTAGCGACAGCAAGCGAAAATGGGATGGGAACTTCGGAAAGGGTTCTACTTCAGTTCAGTCTCAGCAGCGAAAGACTGATGACTACCAGAGTCCTGGTCAGTAATCTTCCGGTAACCAAGGACAGGGTGGATATCGAGGGAACCACCCCAAGTGCAACTGGTGCAACAAGCATCACAGCGGGCAGTGCAACAAAGGTCGATGTCAGAGATGTCACAAGCTGGGCCATGAAGCTAGGGATTGCAGGAGCCCGCGTCCTGCAAATCAAAATCGCCAACAACAACAACAAGCTCCACAGAACCACCACCAGCAGCAACAGCAGGGCAATAAAGGATGCTTTCAGTGTGGCGCTGAAGGCCACTTTAAGAGGAACTGCCCTCAGCTGAACCAGAATCAGAACAATAACAACCAAGGAAACGGGAACCACAATGGGAACAACAATGGAGGCAACAATGGGGGTAACAATAATGGCAACGGTGCCAGGGGACGTGTTTTCGTGCTGGGTCAGGGTGATGCAAGGAACGATCCCAACGTTGTGATGGGTAAGTTTCTTCTGGATGATTTCTTTGTTACTGTTTTATTCGATTCGGGTGCCGATACTAGTTATGTGTCCTTAAAAGTTAGTCAAATGCTTAAGCGCACTCCAACACTTTTGAACACCAAACACACGGTAGAACTAGCCAATGGTAAAAGTCTTGAAGCCACACACGTAGTTAAAGGTTGTAACCTCGTCTTAGCTGGTCAGACTTTCTCTATCGATCTTATTCCTATCACACTGGGTAGTTTCGACGTCGTTATTGGGATGGATTGGCTATCTCATCATCAAGCAGAGATTGTTTGCAAGGAGAAAATCGTCCACATTCCTCGTTCTGGTGAGGAACCCCTCGTGATTCATGGCGACAAGAGTGGTGCTGTTGTAGGCATTATCTCTTTCCTTAAGGCCCAGAAGTGTTTGCGAAAGGGCCACACTGCCATTTTAGCACTCGTTACTGACACATCAACGGAAGAGAAGAGAATTGAAGACATTCCTATTGTACGTGACTTTCCCGAGGTATTTCCTGAGGAATTACCTGGTCTTCCGCCTCATCGTCAAGTTGAATTTCAAATCGAGCTAGCTCCTGGAGCAGCGCCCATAGCTCGAGCACCTTATCGTCTAGCTCCATCAGAACTTGAAGAACTGTCCACACAACTACAAGAACTCTTGGAAAAGGGTTTCATACGTCCTAGCTCTTCGCCCTGGGGAGCTCCAGTCTTGTTTGTGAAAAAGAAAGATGGTACTTTCAGAATGTGTATAGACTACCGCGAACTCAACAAGGTGACTATGAAAAATCGTTATCCTCTTCCACGTATTGACGACTTGTTCGACCAGTTGCAAGGGTCAACTTATTACTCTAAGATTGATTTGAGATCGGGATACCATCAGCTGAGAGTCCGAGATGAGGACGTCTCCAAAACAGCATTCAGAATTCGTTACGGCCATTACGAGTTTCTGGTTATGCCATTCGGGCTGACGAATGCACCAGCGGTCTTCATGGATCTCATGAACTGAGTATGCAAACCTTACCTGGATAAGTTCGTTATTGTGTTCATCGACGATATCCTGATCTATTCTAAGAGTCAGGAGGAACACGAGCAGCATCTACGACTTATGCTAGAACTTCTTCGAAAAGAGCAGTTGTATGCCAAGTTTTCGAAATGTGACTTCTGGCTTCGCGAAGTCCACTTTCTAGGCCATGTGGTAAACAAGGATGGAATTCATGTGGATCCATCTAAGGTTGAATCGATCAAGAACTGGCCTGCACCCCGCACACCAACAGAAATCCACCAATTCTTGGGTTTGGCAGGATATTACAGAAGATTTATAAAGGATTTCTCAAAGATTACACAACCCCTCACTTCACTGACTCAGAAGGGTGTCACCTATCGTTGGAGTGATGCACAGGAGTCCGCGTTTCAGCACTTGAAGGATAGACTTTGTAGCGCGCCTATCCTCTCATTGCCTGAAGGCACAAATGATTTTGTGGTTTACTGCGACGCTTCCATCCAAGGACTTGGTTACGTATTGATGCAACGTGACAAGGTCATTGCCTACGCATCGCGCCAACTTAAAGTTCATGAAAGGAACTACACTACGCATGACTTGGAGCTGGGGGCAGTTGTTTTCGCACTTAAGATATGGAGACATTACCTGTACGGTACCAAGTGCACCATTTACACCGATCACAGGAGTCTCGAGCATATCTTCAAGCAAAAGGAGTTAAACATGCGCCAACGCCAATGGGTCGAACTCTTGAACGATTATGAATGTGCGATCAAGTACCATCCGGGCAAAGCCAATGTTGTGGCCGACGCCCTCAGTTGAAAGGATACTCTACCTAAGCGTGTACGTGCTTTACAGCTTACCATCCAATCTAACCTTCCTGCTCAGATTCGCGATGCTCAGGTTGAAGCATTGAAAGCAGAAAATATCAGGGCTGAGTCCCTACGAGGATCGAGGCAACGACTGGAACAAAAAGAAGACGACGCCTACTATGTTAACGGACGCATCTGGATTCCACTTTATGGAGACCTACGAGAGCTTGTGATGGATGAAGCACACAAGTCTCGTTATTCGGTACATCCGGGATCAGATAAAATGTACCACGACCTCAAGACTACATATTGGTGGCCTGGCATGAAAGCCCACATAGCAACCTACGTTAGTAAGTGCTTGACTTGTGCGAGAGTCAAGACTGAATATCAGAAACCATCAGGCCTACTTCAACAACCGGAGATCCCGAAATGGAAATGGGAGCAAATTTCCATGGATTTCGTTACTGCTCTGCCTAGATCTCAACGCGGAAACGATACCATTTGGGTGATCGTAGATCGACTGACCAAGTCTGCACATTTTCTGGCTATCAAAGAAACGGATAAGTTTTCTACTCTTGCTGACATTTACCTAAAGGAAGTGGTATCAAGGCACGGAGTGCCAACCTCCATCATTTCTGATCGTGACGCGCGTTTTACTTCTGAACTGTGGCAAGCAATGCACAAGTCTTTTGGCTCACGTTTAGATATGAGCACCGCTTATCACCCACAGACGGGTAGGAAATCTGAACGCACCATCCAAACCCTTGAAGACATGCTTAGGGCGTGTGTAATCGATTTTGGTAATGGCTGGGAAAAGCACCTCCCACTAGTAGAGTTTTCGTATAACAACAGCTACCACACCAGCATCCAGGCCGCCCCATTCGAAGCATTGTACGGACGGAAGTGCCGATCACCTCTTTGTTGGGCAGAGGTTGGCGACAGTCAAATCACTGGCCCAGAACTTGTAGTAGATACAACCGAAAGGATTGCTCAGATACGACAACGAATGGCGGCAGCTCGTGACCGTCAGAAAAGCTATGCTGATAAGGGAAGAAAACCACTCGAGTTCCAGGTTGGGGATCGAGTGTTACTCAAAGTCTCACCTTGGAAAGGTGTAGTCCGTTTTGGCAAACGAGGCAAGCTCAATCCGCGTTATGTCGGACCGTTCGAAATCATCGAGAAAATTGGCAAAGTCGCCTACAAGTTGAATCTACCCGAAAAACTCAGCGGAGTTCACAACGTATTCCACGTGTCAAATCTGAAGAAGTGTCTGTCAGATGAGACCCTCATAGTTCCTCTTAAGGAACTCACTATCGACGACCAGCTGCGATTCGTAGAGGAACCAGTAGAGATTACTGATCGAGATGTTAAGATTCTCAAACGAACCAGAATACCTCTTGTCCGGGTCCGTTGGGATTCCCGTCGTGGCCCAGAGTATACCTGGGAACGAGAAGACCAAATGAAACTCAAGTATCCCCAGCTGTTTAAGAAAAGTGCAACCACTACTGAGGCTGAAGCTACTGCAGAATTTCGGGACGAAATTCCAAATCAACGGGGGGATGATGTGACACCCCAGGAAAACCAGGAAACCAACGCAACATAACTAGCTTCCTCAGTACCCACGAGCTAAATTTCGGGACGAAATTTTCTTAACAGGGGGAGAATGTGACAACCCTCATAATTCCATGTATCCGTACAATTTATTAATGATAATTAAAGTGTTTGATGACTGTGCTGAATCACTTAACTGCTTTCTGATTTCTGTGTTATGCTTACATGTATTTGTTAACATACTAGTAGTATACAGAAAAGTTACTAAATAGTCCGGTATGCATTCCTGAGTGTTGAAAATTAAAAACGTTACAAAAAAAAATATATATATATATATAGGACGCTTTACGGATTAATTAAGCAGTTTAACGGAACAGTATCGAACCGAACAACCGGACTTTACCCGAAACACCAAAATAATGCTAGAAGCATTGTTTATATTTTTCTGAACTAGTTATGGTTCCCGAACACCATAACACACTATATTATTACACAACACTTAAACACTTAAACTAAACACTTAACAACTAACTAAACTAACTAGCATTACATCTCAACCACACCAACCCCCCCCCCCCCCCAAATCAGTTAGAGACAAAGGACACACATGATTTCTTTAAATTGTTTAGTGGATTGTGTTAGGCGATTAAGGGACATAGTGACCACTAGTTAATGAAGATGTTGGAAGATTCCTATTTAACCCACAAGTCCATCACCATCCATCATTCTCTAACTCAAACAAACTTCTTCTTCCTCCTTCCCCTTTGAGTTCGGCAGCCACCAACAACACCACCATCACCACCTTCAAGTCTTCCTTCAAACATTCTCCATACATACAAAGGTGCTGCGGGTCATACAACGAAGCTTGGTGCTCTCGGAAGTTGAAAGACCTTCTCCATTCGCTATTAACCACCACATTTCTTCACTTGAACTCCCCTAGCCTTGTGCTAGTAGTAAGTTTCTTAAATCTTCATCTTGTTCATGTATTTGGTGGTTAATAGTTGGTTAAATGGTTAAAACTTAAGAAACTCTAAAGAACTTACATTAAGTCTTGAACATAAAGGGTAAAGAGTGGATAAAGAGAAAATATATGGGTAAATCATGTAGATCTTGTGTTGTTTTGATTCTTGTTGATTTTCCTGATGATTTGCTGGATTATATTGATGTTTGAGGTTGTTGTGATCACTAAACATGTTAACGGAATTAATCGAACACGAATTAGAAAGCTAAAAGTTGAAAAACAGAATCTGTCTATGCCTTTACAGCCAACTTCAGTTGGCTGTAAACAGGACATAACACAACGAAAAACTGATATTTTGAGTCTATAACGTGTTATTATGAAATACGGTTCTAATGGCACCGGAATCATAATTTTTGGACTTCGTTTACTATTTTTAAAGTGTCATTTCGTAACAGCAGCTAGAGCTGTATTTTTTCTGCTGAAAATATGCGTTTTGTTTTCTGTCATAACTTGAGTTCTGTGTAGAGTTAGATCATGAAACTTGTACTGTAGATGACAACTGATGTATTTGTAATTACCCCATTGGAATTTCGTAAATCGGACTTACGATGAATTTTTAATAAATTATTCCGTGGACTGTGGTCAGAAAAAGATAAATCTGAGTTCAGTCCGGAAAATGAATTTTTATAAAACATTAGTAATGAACTGGACCCCGATATTATTACACAATAAAATTTGGAACGTTTAAGACCTTCTGTAAAAATTTGGGAATTTTTGGAATAAGTTAACTATTTATTTACAATGTCCGAAAACAGCCCGGTTTTGAATATTTATGCTGAAATGACATAAGCTGTAATTTGCGTGTCTAAATGTCGAATATGCTATCTGTGAATGATCTAACATGATTATGTTTCAATAAAAGTGTTAGGTGCATTATCGTATGTTTGTTTATGAGTGGGGAATGGATGAGAAGTTTATATGGGCATGAACCGTTAAAGTGATGCATGTTATGTGATAGATACGTGTAGGAACTTTGTGCTCTATTTAAAAATCACTAAATGACTAACTGGTAATCATATTAGGACGTGATTGACCGACCTTGACTGTTAGCTATATTTGAGAATCTAACCGAGCAAACCGATGTGAGTTCACACACTTTCTAAGGCATGGGATTCCCGGTGGTTTGGGAATGGGTTAAAGAATTTAAAACTAAATCTACATATCCCCTTGGGAAGATATGTACGGCCATCCTCCATAGATAGGATGCCATTATTAATCCTACGAATTCTCCTGGTGCAGAATACGTACGTTCGTCCTCCTGGTGTAGGACAACAACCTTAAAAACTAGCTAGACAAAACTCTATCGATAAGTCCCTCTTCATTATATCGACTTAATCGCCGAGGCCAATGGCGAGCGGGTCATTAGTTAATAGCGCTATTAGGTTTAACAAACCTCACACCGTGCCGGTCGGACGGGCGTGTACTAATGGACTATGGCAGACTATCAGTGATGATAGACGCTGATATAGGGCACAACTTATTTACGTAGTAGTCGATATCATACCGTCTAGTAGTTCACACGGGGAAAGCCCCCACTGATTATGGTTATGGTTTGGGTAATGAAAAAGGAACTGGTTAAACATACTTTCAACTACGGGGTAACCCCCATGACAATTAAGCCAACGAAAGTCAAACCATGTTTTTCAGAAACAACTTAAAACTAAACAACTAAACGTGAACTCACTCAACTTTGTTGTTGACTCGTTGTTACAAGCCTTACAGGTCATTAAACGCTTGGAGCTTGCACGAGGAAGGAGTCGTTGTGGTGTATGGACTGTTATGTTCCGTGCTTATTAATTAAATCCTTATGAACTTATTAAACTTGCGTTTTGAACTTTAACTTATAAACAATGATCTTATGCTTTTGGATTTACTTTTATGCTTCCGCTGTTTAAACTAAACATGGTTAACTAGCTTTGGTCACCAATCGTATTGTGGTTGGTCTTATTTACTTGATTACGATGTTCAATATGATTGGTGGCTCGATCCTGGTCACGTCACGCCTCCAAGCGGTGGTACTCCGCCTGGTGGATTTTGGGGGTGTGACACGTATAAATCCATATAATCGGACCAATCACTCTTACCTGGGAACTCTTGGGGTGAGTGTTCACTTATAGGCGAGCATGTCTTCGCGATACATTATTTGGATTCATTTACTTTGATTAGTCACTGCGTGTCGTTTGTTTGTTCGAGGTAACGAACAAATGATCGCATTCCTTGTGTTTTGTCGATGCCTCTTTTGCTTTTCCTAATTATCAACCTCACTCGTCTCTCATATTTCTTTGTTAGACCATGCCTCCTCGGCGTGATACTCAATCTTGTACTGCTGAAGAAGTCACATCCCTTGTCTCTCAGCAAATGGCTGCTGTGCTTCTAGGCGTTGTGACCTAAATCCATGATTTATACAACAACAACAAAAATAATAACAACAATAATGCACAGTGTAATTTCAAGAATTTCAATTCTGCTAAGCCGCTTAAGTTTTCTGGGTCGCAAGGAGCAACTGCGCTCCTGTAGTGGTTTGAAAGTATCGAGAGCACATTCAGGCATGCGCAGTGTCCGAATGCGCGTAAGGTTGAATTTGCATCAAGCGTGTTTGAGAAGCGAGCTCTTACCTGGTGGAACGGTATTATGCGCGATAGGGGTGCCGAAGTGGCTTTGGCACAGACATGGGAAGAGCTTCGAGCTCTCATGATGAAAGAGTTATGTCCACGTCACGAGGTTCGACCCTTGGAATGAGAGTTTGACGATCTAAAGCAAGATGGGGGTGAACACCGTGCGTATATGGATCGCTTTGAGGAGCTCAGTCTGTTGTGTCCCACCATGGTTACCCCACTAGAGAAAGCAACCGAGAGGTATATCGATGGTTTACCCGATTCCATATAGGATATTGTGACTGGCATTAATCCTACTACTGTTCGTCACGCGATCGAGTTGTCGGCTACCCTGACTGAGTCTCAAGTCAGGAAGGGTAAACTTACCCGCAAGAGTGATAAAAAGAAGTCGACCGATTCTGTTAAAGGCAAGGATAAGGGTAAGGAGAAGAAAGGAGAATCTTCGAAGAAGTCGAGAAAGCGAAAGGGTGCTCAGAATTTTGCAGTAACTGCACAAAATGCTCAGAACCCTTCGGTTCAATCGCCTGCGAAGAAAGTGTATGCTGGTACCGCACCTCATTGTGCTCGCTGCAACGGTCATCATGTTGCACAGCAAGCTTGTAAGCAATGCACAACGTGTGGTAAACTTGGGCATCTGGCCAACGTCTGTCGTTTGGGTCAGAATCAAACTGCTCAGGTTAAAGCTCCAGTTCAGGGGAATGCTGCTAGATTCCCACCTGGTTCATGTTTCAATTGTGGAGAATTTGGTCACTTCCGCAACAACTATCCGAGGTTGGTGAAAGCAAATGCGAATCCGAACGCGAATGTCAATGCGAATGTGAATCCCGCTCGTGGACGAGCGTACAATTTGAATGCCAACGAAGCGAGGGCTGACAACGAGGTTGTCAATGGTACGTTTATTGTTAACAATCGACCCGCATCTATTCTTTTTTATTCTGGTGCCGATAGAAGTTTTGTTTCGTTATCTTTTGAACCTTTACTTGCGATACCTAGAACTAAACTGAGGAAACCCTTATCTGTCGAACTTGCTACTAGTAAACCTCTTGTTCTCGATTTTGTTATTCGTGGTTGTCAGTTGAACCTAGATAACCATCTTTTTCCTATTGACCTCACACCGATGCAACTTGGGAGTTTCGATATTATCGTGGGGATGGATTGGTTAACCAAACATCATGCTGAGGTGGTTTATTTTGATAAGATTATTCGTATTCCTTTGTTTTCTGGCGATGTTCTAGAAGTTCGTGGCAAGAAACCTTCAGATGGATTGAAGCTTATGTCGTGTATGAAAGCTCAAAGTTATTTGCGAAAAGGATATGTTGCTTTTCTGGCACATGTCAATGAGGAGAATGTCAAGAGCAAGAGTATTCAGGACATTCCAATTGTTCGGGATTATCCAGAGGTGTTTCCCGATGAACTGCCTTGCTGCCTCCAGTTCGTCAAGTCGAATTTCATATTGACCTTGTACCCAATGCCAACCCGATTGCGAAAGCACCTTATCGTCTTGCACCATCGGAGATGCAAGAGTTATCGAAACAGCTTCAAGAGTTATCTGATAAAGGATTCATCCGTCTGAGCTTTTCGCCTTGGGGAGCTCCTGTCCTCTTTGTGAAAAAGAAAGATGGATCTTTTCGAATATGTATCGATTATCGTGAGCTTAATAAGCTTACCATCAAGAATCGATATCCCCTACCTCGAATTGATGATCTCTTCGACCAGCTGCAAGGTGCTTTGTGTTTTTCTAAGATCGATCTACGTTTTGGGTATCATCAACTTCGTGTTCTCGAAGAAGATATTCCCAAAACTGCTTTCCGCACGAGATATGGGCATTACGAGTTCACTGTCATGCCTTTTGGTTTGAAAAATGCCCCAGCTATCTTTATGGACTTAATGAATAGGGTCTGTAAACCTTATTTAGACAAGTTCATCATTGTGTTCATCGACGATATTCTCATTTATTCGAAGTCTCGAGCCGATCACGAGCAACACCTTCACTTAACATTAGAACTCCTTAAGAAGGAACAACTTTTTGCTAAATTCTCCAAGTGTGAATTTTAGCTTAAAGAAGTTCAGTTCTTGGGTCATATATTCAACGAGCAGGGTATTCATGTGGATCCATCCAAGATTGTTGCTATTAAGGATTGGAGTACGCTGACGACACCTACAGAGATTTGATCTTTTCTTGGTCTTGCTGGTTATTATCGTCGATTCATTTCTAATTTCTCGAAGATTGCGGTTCTACTCACTGCTTTGACTCAGAAGAATAAGCCTTTTGAGTGGGGACCCAAGCAAGAAGAAGCGTTCCAAACGCTGAAACGGAAGCTTTGTGATGATCCTGTTTTATCTCTGCCCGAGGGAAATGATGATTTCGTTGTCTGCTGTGACGCATCTAATTTAGGCCTTGGTTGTGTTCTTATGCAACGAGGTAAAGTTATAGCTTATGCGTCTAGACAGTTGAAAGTTCACGAGAAGAACTATACGACTCATAATCTTGAGTTAGGAGCTATGGTATTTACGCTTAAAATTTGGAGACACTACCTCTATGGAACGAAGTGTGTGGTTTTCACTGACCACAAAAGTCTCCAGCATATTCTTAATCCGAAAGAGCTGAACATGAGGCAATGACGTTGGGTTGAACTCTTGAACGATTACGATTGCGAGATTCGCTACCATTCTGGTAAGGCGAATGTTGTAGCCGATGCGCTTAGTCGAAAAGAGCGAGTCAAGCTTCATTCTATTCGCACTCTATCTGATCTTCAATCTCGTGTCCTTCAAGCTCAACGATCTTATGTGATCAAAGGCTTATTGAAAAATGAGCTACCGCTTCAACTTGAGCTTAAGCTCGAAAGGAAAGACGGTGGTTTACTCTACTTCAAGGATCGTTTGTGGATTCTGAAACAAGACGACCTCCGCACTCTAGTGATGGACGAATCTCACAAGTCTCGGTATTCTATCCATCCTGGTGCTGATAAAATGTACAAGGATCTTCGTACTCAGTGTTGGTGGCCTGGTATGAAGAAGGATGTTGCCTTGTATGTATCGAAATGCCTAACTTGTCTCAAAGTCAAGGCTGAACATCAACGACCTTGTGGTTTGCTTGTACAGCCAGAACTACCGGTTTGGAAGTGGCAGAACATTGCTATGGATCTCATCACTAAGTTACCGCGTACATCTAAAGGTCATGATGCTATTTGGGTTGTTATCGATCGATTAACGAAATCAACTCATTTTATTCCGGTTCACGAGGATCTATCTGCTGATAAACTTGCAAAGATTTATGTTGATGAGATAGTATCTCGACATGGTGTTCCTTTGGATATCATTTCTGATCGTGATGCTCGATTTTCATCTCATTTCTAGAATACCATGCAATCTGCTTTGGGAACCCAACTAAATCTAAACACTGCTTATCATCCCTAAACAGATGGTCAATCTGAGAGGACGATTCAAACTTTGGAGGATATGCTTAGAGCATGCGTGATAGACTTTGGTGGTAATTGGGATTCTCATCTTCCACTGATCGAGTTCTCTTACAACAATAGTCATCATGCTAGTATTAATATGGCACCATTCGAAGCTCTCTACGGTCGAAAATGTTGTTCACCTGTCTCTTGGAACGAGACCGGTGAAGCTCAGCTTACTGGACCTGAGCTCGTTCTGGAAACAACAGACAAAATCAAGAAAATCCGCGATAATCTTGTGACAGCTCGAAACCGTCAAAAGAATTATGCGGATATGCGACGCAAGCCCTTAGAATTTCAAGTCGGAGATCGTGTACTACTCAAGGTTTCACCTTGGAAGGGAGTGGTGAGATTTGGAAAGAAAGGAAAACTTGCACATCGATATGTTGGACCATTTAATATTGTGGAAAGAATTGGGAAGGTTGCCTATCGATTGGAGCTACCTCCAGAGCTTGGAAATATTCACCCGACTTTTCACGTGTCCAATTTGCGAAAGTGTTTAGCTGACGCTGATCTTCAAATTCCTCTCGACGAGATCCGAATCGATGAAACGATGCACTTTGTCGAGAAACCCGTGGAGATAGTGGACCGTACATTCAAACAGTTGATGAACAAACGGATTCGATTGGTCAAGGTTCGCTGAGAATCCAAACGTGGCCCAGAGTTTACTTGGGAACGTGAGGACCAAATGAAGACGAAATATCCGCATTTGTTTTCACAAGCTTCCTCTAGTTAAAATTTCGGGACGAAATTTCCTGAAGTAGGGGAGACTGTGACAACTGTGTTCTGTAATCGATGTACAATGTAAAACAATGTTGTTTATTAATAAAACAATGTGCTTTGGTGTTATTATATGTTTTTTGATGTTATTATATGTGTAATTCTGTTTGGTGATTTTACAATTCGATTCGATTCCGATTTCAAGCTTTAAATCGCTTTCTGGAAGGTTATACGCAAACTGGTGCGTAAACACAGTCAGTATAACACGATAAACACTCCGGAATAGTGACATAGGCTTAACATACCTTAAATAACCTCCACATAACTTACAAATAAGTTTTGAATGGTTTGGTGTGTTGAAATCAACTTTGTTCGATCGCAGGGACTATTTGTGTCAAACTGCGAAACTATACTGATTTGTATAGTAACAAACACTCGGAACTTGATCATACGTTAAACATACCCTAAATATCCATTAAATAGCTTAGAAATAGGCTTTGAGGGGTTCGGTATGCTAAAACAAACTTTATTGGTCATTCAGGGACTAAAAGCGTCAAAAAGTGCACAAGTTTGCATTTTCGCGCATATCTTACGTTCTGAATATATCCGGACATCCAAAAATTTATGTAATCATTAAAATATTTTATTTTAGTGATTGGCATGATAAAATTCCATTCATCGCTTAATTTGGATCGTTTTTGCGTTCGTTACGATTTCCGTCGTAATTAACCGAACAACGCAACCGTACGACCAAACGAGCCGACATCCGAGATATTTTTTAGCATGTTTTAAGTTCCCTATACTTTAATTTCATTTTAGAGCCTTGAAATGAGGTTAACGGGGCTTAAACGTGTCAAAAATGAGCCGAAATGCAAGATTCTGAAGTGCTGGGACCTGTTTTGACAATCTGTGAAACTTCCTTAAACAGGCCGCGTAAGGATTGACTATATGTTACGCGGGTCGCATGGCCTTGTCAGATAGAAAGATCAGAAACAGCAATCAGGGCTAAACTCAGGGGTTTTAATGAAATATTTACAATACCTGGAGCTGGTTTTCGACCCCCATTGTATTCTAATACCATTAACCCACATGTATGGCCAACATTACTCCCTCAAACCACTTGGAATCATCCTATTGATCCTAACTTACTATAAATAGCAACCCCCACTTACTTCATTCTCACACTTGATCTGAAATCAGCTCTAAGTTGGGGTGTTTGCACTTCATGCTTGAGCTATTTTAGATCAAACATCTTTCTTGGACCCTTTGTAAGTCCTCTTCTTGCTTGTTCTTGTATTTCAAGCATGAAAGTCAAACAAGTTTGACTTTCAGCTTTGACCAGTCAATGGTCAACACGAAGTTCCGTTGAACTTTGCAACGTGAGCGTAATCACGATGGTTATAGTCCCTTGTGACTATACCTACTGATTACCACGTTGAATAGGCGTAGTGACGAGTCATAGTTTCGGCCAAAATGCGTGTTTATGCGTATTTTGTAACCAAACTACTCTTGGGTATCAAAACCATTTGTTTTGATATCAAAACCTGTTTTCTAACTTAACTAAACATGTTTTAGCATGTTTAGCTCGTCACTTTTAGATTAGTGCTTGTGTAGAGTCGTAAGTCAAGCGGACTAAACACCCGCTTAAACATGTTTAGTGACCATAGTTGCATAGGGAATAACCTTCCGAGGTTATACCTTATGGTCGCTTAGGTTTAATTAGTTGTATGATAAGTAGTTTATATGCCTTAGATAAATGACCAAAATGCCCTTTTCATGCATAATTGGTAATTAAGCATATATAACATAAACTTTTATCACGTAACTGATTATGCAACATATTTAAACATGTTTAGGCATATAACACTTGTCATAGGACTAGTTAGACGTCTCGAATGCGCTTTTGCGCGCACGACGCGTTAAAGTAGCGTAAGCTACCTTAATGGGTCGCAACGGGTCGAAAGCACTTAGGTTAGGTTCCGATTTAGGATGTAGGATTTTTTAAACGATATCACATGAGTTCCAACACTCATTTGGTTTACAAGACCTCATTCTGTCCGATCTTCCGATTTAGGCGTCTATTGTTTGACTAGTGATTCGATTACTAGGTGCTGTTTAATTTCTCTGGTTTGCTCGAGTTTGTTGAAGTTCTATTGATTGAGGATACTTTGCACTTCATGTGAGTACATAGTTCCCCTATTTTACTGTTTTCAATTGTTTTGGGGTGATTCATATGTGCTAAATGTTTTCAAGGTTTTAACGATGGTTTTCAAAACGATTTTCGATATTATAACGATGATTTCAAAAACGATTAAGATGGTTTATATTAAACTAATAACGATTTCAATAAAGTGAATAAACTAGTTGGTTGTAATTACATAACGAATGACATTCATTAGCATTGATCAAGCCGACCAGTATTAGGTTATAGTACCATAGGATCTGACAAATCCCATTATCGTATTGCACCCATGGTTATGTGTGGGTTAGGTGGGTAATGACTGAATCTGAATGTTAATTTACCCTTTGGTGGTTTATTAATGTGAGAGCGAGATAGTCGAGTCACGAAGGTTTGAATGTTATTAGCGAAGCGACCATAAATAGTTTTCACACTTAAAACGAGGATGATTTAAACGAATTAACGATTTGGGAACGATTCATACAAGATTAAACGAGTTGGATAAACGATTGGTTTTTTGTTAAGTGTTTAGATAACGGGACGGGGGTAATATGGTGAAAACATGGTAGATACGCCGCTGGTACTTCTTATATATAAGTGTTTTCAACATATTACATACCGTGGCGTTATTTAGTTCACTTGGGTAAACGATTTTGAAACAATGTCACTTAACGATGTTTTCGAAAGGATATAAACCATACGAGTTTTATTAATGAGTTAATACGAGATGTTTTACAATTTGCTTTACTAAAACAAATGTTTTTGGGTTAAGAATCACGGCTACGAGGTTTTATAAACTATAACCCGCTTGATTTGAGTTGGTTAATTAAGTTGCAATATTGTACTCTTTTCAAAACAAGGTTTTTAATAAAGTAATGCAACATTTAAACTAGCCATGAATTCGACACTCCTATAAAACCTATGTACTCACCAGCATTTCTTTGCTGACTTTGTTTTTACATATGTTTCAGGTGTTGATGCTTGATGATGATTACTAGGATGCATGAGTCACATAGGATCTGGACGAGGCCTTAGTGACATAATAACAATATTAGTCGATATGTAACTTGTTTGTTTTGTGTTAAAACAATGTAAATTACTTAATGAATCAATAAACGAAACTCTTTTTGTATCCATGGTTGTGAAACAATAATTCTGCCACGACACTCCCCGACGTTTCCGTCGCGGTTTTGTTGTTTTAACGCGGTCGGGGTGTGACAACTTAGATGCCTCATATGTTTAAGTCAGAGGTATTGGAAATTTTTCGTACGGCTCAGGTTAGTACTCCAATTACCATGCGAACACCAAAAGAAGAATCGCACCAAGAGAGTGATAATGTAACGTAACTCGCAAATCCCATTTATTTATTTATAAACATAATATATAATAACACATAAATGTTTCTAACATGGTGTAATTTCTAGGTTGTTGTTGAATCTTGTTAACTAAGATAATGTTTATCACGTGTCCATGAACCCCTTAATGTAGGATGAAGCTGTAAGTTTTTACCTCGTATTGTTTTTTGAAATGATGAATATACACACTGTTTAGTGTTATATATTAATGTTGTTATAGAACGAGGATCCGGATATGGTCAAATTGAGACGATTCGAAAGGCTTGTAAAGCCCACCTCGTGAGTGCTATCACAATTTGTAGTTTTCAAAAAGTTGAGGAAGAAGCAAAAAGAGCAGACAAATGATGGGGATCAACAAATAGCTTATATTAAGAATTGGGCTCCTACAAGTGGCATTAGAAATCTTAGCCTAATGGCAGGTGGAAGTGTTGGTTCCGATTTTTGGGTAGCATTGCTCGGCACCGACGGTAGAGGTTGGTTAAGCGATGATGTAAGCAATATATATATATATATATATATAGGTACGGGATCAGGAGAGAACTCCCTAATGTGTGAGAACGGATCATGGCCCAACACGTGGCAGGGGGCGTAAATGATATGCAGGGGTACGATCGTCCTTTTGTACGTTCCCTCCTGATTTTGCGTTATAAATCTGTTTCAAATGAAACACCAAAGATTTCATATTAGCTGTTACCTCCTTTCCAAGCTTTCTCAGATCTATGGCGTCTAACGTGGATTCTGTTCGACCAAGTAATATTTGATGACGCTTTCATATTTTGTTCCAGCAAACCATGCAACACATATACTTCAGATATGCCGTTTTGTTATTTTTGCTTGTTTCATTGTCGTGTTTTTTTTTCAATTTAATATTTTCACAATGTGTTGTATGCTTTCAATGGCATTGTTCATGTATCCAATTTATTCACGTTTTCATTGGTTGTTTAACAATTAGTAAGAACTGATAATTGGAGTTTTCATTATTTATTTTAATTGTCAATTGCGATCTAATATATTTCTTATGTTTTATGATTATTGGCATTTTACACCTAATTAGTTTTGAATATTATTGAGTAGTATATGTAAACATCAATTATTACTATTTGTTAATTTGTAAACATCAGTTTTGTTAAATATGGCATTTTCATTATCATATTATATTCGTTAATTATTCATGTTGTTATTTATTTTTAATTATTCATACAATGGCGTTTTGATTATCACGTTGCATTAATATTGTTAATTCATCATATTTTGTTAATCAATCAAGTAATAGTGTTGTATTATGGTGTTTCATTGTGGTTTTTTCAATTATATGTTTATTATGTCTTGTTTATTATTCAAGTAATGGCGTTTTCATTGATATTGTTATAAGGAGACAATTTCTATTTTTAATGGTGTTTTCTGAAATTGTTTCTCACTGTGTTTTTTTAGACGAAGGTGTTTCTTCGAATGAATGGTTTTACCCCAAAACTGGTTTACCATATATCATTCCTGATGTTAGTGAAGACATAAAGCCCAAAATGGACATGAAATTCACAAACCTCGATGATTGTTATTCAATGTATGTTACCTATGCTAAGGCTTGTGGTTTTTCAGTCAGGAAAGAGACTAAAAAGAAAAACACCAAAGGTGAAAGACATATTAAGTATTACTTGTGTACGAGAGATGGGGTATATAAGGACAAGAAGGTTGATACGTTGGACCCAATCAAAAGGAACGGATAGTGCGATCCAACTTTTTAAAGAGGACTGATTGTGGTGCACAATTGCGTAATATTTGAGGCTGGATCATGGAAGGTCTATAAGTTTGTTGAGGAGCACAACCATGATCTTGTTGAACGTCCTGATAAGCATTTTCTTCCAACTGAACGACACCTCACTTAGCTCCAGAAGTATGTTATACACAGCATGTCTAAGTTGAATTTGGGTCCAGTTAAGACGTTTAATGTTATCAAGACTTGTTTTGGCCGTTTTGAAGACGTGGGTGCAAGTAAAGTTGAATTTAAGAACTACAAGAGGTAAATTAACTTGTTTATAGGGAATACGACGCTGAGATGGTTGTGAGACATATGGATGAGAAAAAACAGTCACAGCTTAATTTCTCGTACGATTACTTCACAGACGAAGAGAATCGTTTGAAGGGACTTTTTTGGTGTGATGATCAAGCCAAACGTAA
This sequence comes from Helianthus tuberosus, assembly GCA_030545235.1. Taxonomy (NCBI): domain Eukaryota; kingdom Viridiplantae; phylum Streptophyta; class Magnoliopsida; order Asterales; family Asteraceae; genus Helianthus; species Helianthus tuberosus. The sequence continues at coordinate 58,797,042 of CM060406.1, forward strand.
TTACCACGTGTTTGGTGATGTGATTTCGTTTGACGCCACATATCGTTCCAACAAGTAATATTTTATAATTCAATTTTTTTTTGTTCTTTTGGCGTTTTTCACTGGTTACATGCATTGGCGTTTTTCAAGTTTAAATACGGCGTTTTATTATTGTTTCATTTCTCATTGGCGTTTTCATATGCAGATACACTATGGTGTTTGTACCGTTCACTAGTATAGACAATCACTACTACAATGTTACATTTGGTGCTTCATTATTGCCGTCAGAAACTACTGATACGTATATTTGGTTGTTGAGAGTTTTTCTAAAAGTTGTTGGTTCTCAACCAAAAGTTGTTGTCACTGACCAAGATCCAGCAATGAAGAAGGCTATTTCTCCTGTATTTGTTGAAACGAGGCATCGGTTATGCATGTGGCATGTGATGCATAAACTTTCTCGGAAGGTTGATTTTCTTATTTTTATGTTTGGCGTTTTAAGATATACCATATATGGCGTTCTATATGTCGTTACTGTTTTTCATGTAAGTTTGTCCGTGTCTAATATATGCGTTTTTTTATGGCGTTTTCGTGTTATACATAGGTTGGTGTTAGGCTATGCAATTCCACCAATTTCAAAGAACGCATTTGTGGTGTTATGTGGACGGATATTCTTTCACTCGAAGAGTTTGAATCAGAATGGGAAGTGGTTATCGGAGAGTTCAGTTTAGCAGATAATGACTGGTTCTCTGATATTTTTCAACTCAGGGAATTTTGGATCCATGCATACTATAGAATGGAGGAGTTGTCGGGCCTTATGCGAACGACATCAAGGTCGGAGAGTGAGAATCATTTTTTTGGTTAAGTGTGCAATTCAAAAGCTACTCTGGTTGAGTCATGACTCATTACGAAACTGCAATAGAAGCACATCGTCACACGCACCGGAAAAATAATCATGAATCTCGATACAAATGCCCCCATTTGAAAAGTAATTACCAAGTGTTCGAGGGCCAAGCTGCTGACATATACACGAAAAATATTTTTTGTGACGTTCAAGTTGAGCTAATCGGAATTGCCGATTGCATAAATCAACATTTTGAAGATTAGCCTGATGGGTTTGTTAAGTTTTACATAAATGATTTCCAGCAGCCTTGTGCATCCTTATTCGAGGTAAACAATGGCGTTTTTTTTATCTGGCGTTTTATGTATATGGCGTTTATCATATTCTATTATAACATTTAATTTGTTTTTTATGCAGTTGTTGTGTTTGTTTATTTGATTGTTTTTTTACAAACATTCTCTGCATGGTGTTTATACAGATATTATTTTTGGCATTTTTAGGTAATGTACCGTAAGTCTAATTGCACCTGCAGTTGCTCATGCAGGCGTTTTGAGCAGTTTGGTGTGTTATGTAGACATATTTTTTATGTTTTGAGAAATTTGGATATTAGGGAATTTACAAAAAAATACATTTTGAATAGATAGCGTAAATAGGCTTCCTCCAATTGCTCTTTCGAATACTCAATGAGTCATGAATATATGACCGAGCTTGATCCCGATGTGCAAAGTATGATGCAAGAAATTATATTTTCAACAGAGTATACTTTGAACCATTTATCTGGTAATAAGGAGGAGCTATCCTTATATAAGGATCATGTTCAATCTTATATGAAGAATGTTCAAGATATGAAGATTGTTGCTCCCCCCGCTAGTACTAGGGATAGATTTGTGGATATAATCGATCAATATAAAAATGACAAGAATCCGATAAGAGTCCCTGTTGGGTATAAGTCGAAAGGTTCTGGGTCTCGGAAGCGCCTGAAATCCAAATAGGAGGTAGCAATCGAAAAAAAACGAAATCAAAATCGAATCCCTAGGCCAAAGAAAGACAGTGTCAGAATTGTAAAGGCTACGGATACTACGCATCAACATGCAAAAAGGATGTAATTAAAAGAATATCAACACGGTCTTTGAGAGCAAGCGAGGAGTAGTTTGGCGTTTTTTGTATTTTTTTATTTTTCCAGAACACACACATTGGAATTTGGCATTTTATATCTCTTATATAGCATTTTTTTATTTTTTTCCCATCTTTTTTTCTACTTCTTGTGCATAACATGTGACTTGGAAGTTACATAACAAATAGTATAAGATCGGACACACAAACTAAACACCAAAAAAAAAGAACATCTTTTACTATATAAAAGTACCTTAAACCTCTAATTGGTCATGCTAAACTCAATAATGTTTTGCTAAATGAGATGGACAACATTGTTAATCCCCAGTTAAGAAAGATGTCTAACAATGTTGTCCACCGCATTCAGTTAAACTTTATTGAGAACAAAACTGAATCTCAAAGAAATGACCTTTGCAATTTTTGGTTTTTGTATGTTTTGGCGTTTATATTGAGGATAAACTCAATAAGATTTTGCTCAATGAGATGGACAATATCCCCACTTAAGGACTTTTCCCATCACATTGAATGAAACTTTACCGAGAAGAAAACAGTATCTCAAAGAAACGTCATTTGGGATCTTTGTTGTTTGAATTTTTTGGCGTTTCTAAGTTGAATGGTATTTAGTAAAATATGGCGTTTTGGGTTTGGTGTGTTCAATGGAAGGTCTGAGACGTTGTTTATATAGGATTTTTTTGGCACGTATTTTAGGCGGGTTTTTATTAAAATAAATGCTAGTAATGAAGTTCTGTCGTTTCAGTTACTGTTTGTTCAACTTTATCATTAAAAACAAAGTTTGGCATTTTATATCTAATGGCGTTTAGATTAGGATGATGTGTGCTTTGTAGTTTAAGGCGAGAATTTAATGGGGAATTTAATGGCGTTTTATTAATGAGTTTGGCATTTTGTTGGAGAAGTCTAAAGACCTTTTTACCCTTAATGAAGCGCGTCCACGTAGTAAATTGATGTTGTTTACCAAAACGCCACCGCGCCAATCTAGTCCATGGATTATTTTTATCTGATGATCCATAAGCGTTCTCACTGTTCCCACACTTTTCACCGTTTTCTCTAAATCCTGACCCTATATATATATATATATATATATATCAAAACAAATGTATATATATATATATACACACACATATATTTACACTAACTTGAAAATGTTTAACAGCATATTTTTGGGTGGATGATCCACATGTATCATTCGAGAGTTGCAATCGACCGTTGGTCCATTTTACCCCCATATTTCCAGATGAATTTTCAACTGGAAATGGACTAGACGTACAAGGGTTATTTTACCGGGGAAGTGGAACCTTTTCTACCAATAACTTGCGTTGACAAGGTACTAGGGATAATTCTCTTCGATAAATAGTTACATATTTTAGTATTAAATTAGTTAAATAAGTTACGACCTACTTTTTATATAAATGTACGTACCGTTATATATACCATCACTACACCATTTTTAGGCGTTTTCAGCCCGGTTAAAAAGACACTCACTATTTACGACAGGTATTAGACCTATTTTATCTATTGTTTTTTGTAAATTTTAAACTATTTTGTTTTGTAGCTTTTTATGGATGCAACAAATGGATAAAGGAAGAACGGAAGTGGTTTGTCATATAAAATTTGTTTTTGACCACTGGCTACGTACTCATGGTTACTATTCCAACATGCCGTTAACATTAAATTTTCCGTTTCGCACAATTTATGCAAATGATGTGCCTCAGCAGTCGGGAGCGTTAGGCAACTGTGGGGTTTGGGTTTGCATATTTCTGCACAAGTTGATCAACAAAAAACAAGTTAATGATGGCGAAGACACTATGATAACGGCTTCACAAATGAGACGTCATCTTGCGATACTTTTCTATGACTTCCTTATACCCAAAGCTACAATTGACGAGATGGAAGACGGTGAAGTTGAATTTTTAAGATGATTTCGTCTATTTTATGAATGGAGAATTCACTATATTTCAATATTATTATGTTTTGTGTAAAAAATAAAATACCTGTTTTTCCTTATATATATATATATATATGGCCCCATTGTGCCAACATATTGAGACACTAACAATGCCAAAGCGGAGGTGTTACTCAAGCATTCCTCATTCCATACAAAACACCATTTGGATCAATCAAGATGATCGATTTGATCATTGGTATCCAAATGTTCTTGAGTTTTACTACGACAGTGATACTCCAACTTGCTATTCGACCTACATGGGGATAATACCTCTCGGAAAAGACTGGTGGGGCGGATTACTTGGATTTTGTGGAAATGGTTTTATTCAAGAAATGCTACCTTAAAAAATTCCGATTTATATATTCTTTTTTGTTTTTTTAAATCAATCTTTTACCATATTTAACAGCATGTCAATGCATGGTGTAACAAGCTAATGAATCAACGAGAAACTGAAAGACATGCAAGGGCTACGTCGTCAAACGATTATCGTTGGACAGTTCTCCCGTCTAAATTTTCCAACATGATAATTGAACAAGATAATGAGGCGTACGGATACACAGATGGGTCTAAAGGAATATTTCCTTCATTTTGGGATGTTGATATGGTACACTTTAATTTTAATTTTTAATTTTATTCATGTGTTGTAACACCCCAAATTTTGTATGTTATGAAATAATATTATATATGTTTTTGTGATGATAAATAATAGAAAAACGGTAACTATTAAACTGTACCGTAAGAAAATGATAGTAAGTTTAAAATATATGTATGTAACTAAGTTAACCAAAGGAAAGGTAACCTAGTTAATGTGAAAAGAAAGAATATAACATGTATTAAAAGACAAGGGACTAAAAGTGTAAAGGTGTAATGAAAATTTAATAAAACAAAAAAAAGGCCAGTGTGTTCCTGGCGGTGTTCGTACGAACGAGAGAGGGAGAGAGACCCAGAAGAAAACTAAACTCTAACCTTCTAAATCCATCAAATTGAAAGGGAAAATGGAGGTTAATCGAATGCATGAGCCAGGAACTTCGATTATCTAAGTGTTCTTGACATCCAGTAAGTCTAATTTCATGATTTGGTAATGTTTGATGAATCAGGTTATATGTAATCCGCGAATTATGTACATGATTTAACATGATTGCTGAGTGATATGAACATATAGAGGTTGAATTATGCTTAAATTTGACTATATTGATGGTTTGGGATAAAACCCACTTGTAATTGTAGGATAATGAAATTAGTGAAGTTTATGGATGAATTTTGTGATGTTGACGCTAAATTATGTGATAGAAGGTGTCTTAGATTGGTAATTTTGATATAAATCATATGTAATATGGTATGGTATTGATTGTGAAAGACTAGATTTGCCCATTGATGAATTAGGATGGATATGTTATAACTACTTGTACATCATGCAACATAGTTAGTACGCACACCATGTGCTCGATGAAATGCCTAAGAATGATTTAGTTGAAATTTGACATGAATTCTTGATTTAATGGTGATGTAAGTGAAAATAGATGAATGTGTAATTATGTTAAGTCATGATGAATAAACCAAATGCATATGTGAAGTAATGTTATGAATGCTAAAAATATGAAGTTATAATGTATAGGCGCAAAGAAAGACGAAGGCACGAGTCACTTGAAGTCGCAAGCATCGTAAGACCACGGTAAGTTCATATGAACTTAACTCTCCTTTTATGTAGTTCTACGGATGATGGCTTAGTAATTAAACCTTAGTGTTGAGTTGTATGTTCGTTCATGGTAAAATTTTGATATGATGTATGTTGGAAAACGGATAAGTAGCACAATAGTTTCGGATGTATAATGACCACTCAAGTGAGTCAAAATCGTTTGGAAAGTAGGATGTGAAATGGTTAGGCAATGACTTGTTGTAAACGGGTCAAAAATGATGAAATTGTTTCAAGTATCTATGATAAAATTTACCCATTGTAAATGGGTTAATTAGGACATGTATGACGAATAGCGACGATTTTTGAGTATGGGCTCATTATTAATGGGTCGAATGGAATGTATGAATGAATGTTATCAAGATGTTGGAATGAAAGAAAGTTAACGGAAATATTGTCATACGGGAAGAATGGTTTAAACAAAGAATTGTGAACAAAATTGGTAAATTGCTAATGGGTCGAATAATGATAAGTGAATGGAAGCCTTGAATTTTAATTAGTATTTGAACTAACAAATGTTTTGGTGTTATGTATGGTAGGTAAATCTCGTGCTTGATGTTGGCGAGCTCGGACCGAACACACTATATCGCCTTTATGCGCTTCCGGTTCAAGTTATCTTTTGTAATGGGTAAAAAAAATCATTTTGTAATGTGAATGTTAAACTTTTATCTAGGATGGTCGTAGTAGTTTAAAGTTTTAAATATTACTTGGGTAGTTTGGACAAAAATGCTTTTGATGAGACTTGTATTGTCATAACCTTGTATCTTTTGAAAAGTGTTTTTTAGAACATATTTCGAATGTTGATGTTAAAAGCAGGGAATCGTTTATATTGCGAATGGGTCATGCCCAAATTTTGTAAAAATTTGTATGAAGTTTATATTATTTATCGAAAGTGAAAAGTGGGTGTTGGGATTAAACCCTACCAAAGGAACAGATAATTAAAGCCAAAACTGGATCAGAGCAGTGGATCCAGAATAAACAGATGTTATGTATACAAGTCTCTCCCCTTGAAAGTGGTTTCAACATCTGCTGACCTCCTATCTACTGATCGTACAAACTGCTGACCTACAAACTGCTGATCAAGTAAAAGACTGATGGAAGACTAAAGCTCTGCTGTTCAATCTGCCTTGAGTCAAGCTCTGCTGATCATGAAAAGTACTGCTGTGTTCACATTAGTGGAAGGATGCTGCAGTAGTTTAGATGTCTTTATGTAATGAAATGTAATAACAGTAGTTAGCATAGCAGATGTTGTATAGATCAGAGGTTAGAGTTTGTTAGGAGGTTAGATGTCACTTTCATGGTGATGTCAGCTTAGATGCTTCAGTGGTTTGCTCGTGCCTATAAATAGAACAGTGCTCTGTACTGTTCTATTAGCTCTTTCGCTATCTTCTTCTTGCACGAACAAATACTGTGAGCTCAGGCTGAGGGGGAGTTTGTTGCATACTTGCAAATTGTAATCGTTGTTGAAATTAAATTCAATCATTCGGTTCAATGTTAAACTTGTACGTTAAAAGCAATTCTCCTGTTTGATTGTGAAAAGTTTGCTTCCATCTTAATTCCGCTGCACAACTCATTCATCTTCATCTTAGTTCAAACGTAAAACACAATCAAAACCAAACTCAGATCTTAACAATTGGTATCAGAGCTTGGACAGTCAAATTTGATTTAACAATCATTTTGACGTAAATAGTTCAGCTCATAAAAGTTGATACTAATAGTTTGTTCATTTTGTTGAAAAACAGAGCAAGGTTTAATCACCATCAAAGTTGATTAATCAGTTCCTGTAAAACAACCAGGATGACGTCACAATCACAAGATGATAAGAATAACATTGGCTCTCTTTTCAAACCACCCATGCTTAAACGTAATGAATACAACATCTTGGAGAGAAGGATGGGTCACATCCTTGCTCAACAGAACACTGGATGTTGGAGGTCTGTTGTTTTTGGTCCTCATGTTCCTATGGTGCCAAGTGCTGAGGATGCAAAGAAGTTCGTTCCTAAACCAACTGAAAACTATACTGAAACTGATTTTCGAAAGTTCGAACTCGATGCCAAAGCATTTAGCATCATAGCATCTGCATTACCAAATGAAATCTATGCTGGACTGTTACATTGTAATAGTGCCAAAGAGCTATGGGATGCACTGAAGGAACAGTTTGGGGGGACAGAAGAAGTTATTGAAAACAATAGGGAAATTCTGAATCAACAGTATGAAACATTTTGTCACATCAAGGGTGAATCATTGACTCAGCAATTTGAGCGATTCAGTTGTCTCATTAGTGAACTAAGGCTTGTTAAAGTAACATTTCCAAATTCAACTCAAAATTGCAGGTTCCTTAGATCACTACCAGAAAAATGGGACACCATTGCATTTGTTACTAGAAACTCTGCTGAGTTCAAAGATCTGACCCTGACCCAACTTCATGGTAGACTCATAACCTATGAAAGGGAGCTAAACCAGAAAAAGAAGTTGCAAGAGTCTGGCAAAGTTGCTGATGATTATTCATTCGGTAGCACAGCTCTTTTTGGTCAGGAAGAATCTGGTAGCGGTGGTAAGGATCAGGGTTATGGTCACTTTATTGATATAACTGCTGGTGGAAATTTTAACAACCCTGATCCTCACTCTGCAAATTTTGCTTTTACTGCAAATTGTGAAAACCAGATGTCAGATAACTTGTGCTTTGAACTCAATGATTTGCAACACTTTGATCCCACTGACTTAGAAGAGATGGACATTTTGCATCAATTGGCTTTGCTTAGTGTAAGAACAAGCAAATTCTACAAAAGAACAGGGAGAAAATTCCCAGGGTTACATGGGAATTTAAGAGTGGGGTTGGATAAATCAAAAATTAAGTGCTACAAGTGCAATAGGCTAGGTCATTTTGCTAGGGAATGCAGGAGTCAAACCACTGGTCCTATAATCACTCATCCCAGCTCAAACCCTAGACCACAAAATCAAAGCACTATTCACTATACCCAATATACCCCTGCAGCCCATGTTAACACTGCTCACTATGCTGCAACCCCTGTGCCTGTGCATTATGTTCAAACCACTGTTCCATAAATTCAGTATGTTCAAACCCCTGTCCCTCAAGCACAAGTGCAACCTGTTGCACCTCAACAAGCTGCTCCAACAGTGGTACAACCAGATCAATAAAGCTTTTTCACCCAAGGTTTTGTTGACTGGAGCAGCATGCCTGATGAGCTTGGTGATGAAAATTTTGCACTCTATGCTTTTAATGAACCTTCTAATGATGAATTTTATTTGATGGCATTAGAGTCAACACCAGAGGGGGTAGAAACTGAAGGTGAACAGCTAAGTGCTGAAACAGTGGATGAGGTGACTGAAGCAGTGGTTACTGCAGTTGCTGGTGAACTACTGCTGGGAGAAAATTCAGAAACCCTGATTGAACCACTGTCCGACCTCTGGTCCAAAGAAGACAAAGAAGACAAGGAAGAGAAGAAAGCAGGTGAGAAAGAAGTAAGAGCTGATGATGAAGAGGATCATCAATGTGATTGTGCCATGATGGCTGCTGCCAAGGTATCACCTCAAGTTCTTGAAAAACTGTGTTCAGACAAATGCATTATTTCATTTGCTAACATCAAAGAGGTAAATGAAAACCTTAGGGATAAAATCTTAACTGATGAAGTCAAATTTCAAAAGTCATTAAAAGAACTTAGAAACAAATTGGCTGAAAAAGATAAAGAGATCAACAGTCTCAAAGAAGAGCAGAGCATAACCAAAACTCAACTCCAAACTATGGTAGAAAAATACCATGTTTGCAAAAAGGAGTTGGAGTCCACCCAAATCACATGTGAAAAAATGGGTGGAATCCTGCAAAGGATATGAGGTAATGCTTGAAAAACAGATTAAAAGCAATGTGAAATTTGGTGTTGGTTATAGAAAACATGATGATTAAAACACTGTTTTTGAAAAATCTGTTCAAACCACTGATGTAACCACTGAATTCATTCCCACAAACAAGAATGGCCAAGAAGTGAAAATCACTGATAAACTTGGAAACAAAATCACACTTGAAAGACCAATGGGAGCCTCTACTTTTGAGGAGATTGAGAAATACCAATTTAAACCCTCATGGTCTGACGACTGTGACATTCTTGAAAATTTTAAACCCATGGATTTCACAACCACTGATGGTGTTAAAGCTCCAAAAGCAAAAGTCATTCCTCTCAAGGACATCCCAACAGAGGTTAAAAACTCTGTTGCAAAGGAGTCTGAAAAGAGAAAGAAGAGAGAAAAGATCAAAAACTTGTTTTGTGAATTATGTGAAAAAAGGAATCATCTAACAAAAGATTGTTTCCATTTAAAAGCATATGATTTGAATAAAACAAGTATCATTGTACCTGCTGAAAGCTGCACCATCTGTGGTAAACCAAACCACAAAACTCAAGAATGTGTGTAACTTAAAAACTTTGATGTAAAAAAGAATGAGTACAGTGCAAAAACTTCCTTGAGTTCATCAACATCATCTGTCAAGTTCACTAAAAATCAACCACTATTTGTGCCAGTTCAAACAGCTGTCACAAAACAGCTGAACCAAACATCTGTCAAAAGAGATGTTCTGGTTGCTGATGCACCCCCTGCCAATCAATACAGAAGAGGTAAGGGACAACCATCTTACCAAAGGATTCCACACGTTTATGAGACCTACAAAAGGCCCTCTAAACCTAGAGTGAACAGGCATCCTTTTGGGTATCAACAGGTGATTGGTCAAAACCCACAACAGTGGTTAGAAAGAAACAGTCCTAAAACTGTCCAAACCCCTGACCTAACCACTGTTCATCAATCTGCATCCATCCCAGAAACTGTTGAGACCCCATCCAAAGCCTTATTGGCTTTGGAAACCCTAATGAACTAATTCTTTTACTTCATGTGCAGGGAGCTTCTGCATGCTTAGATAGCCTTTGGTATGTAGATAGTTGAGGCTCCAGGCACATGACAGGATGTAAAGCCCTACTCAAAGATTTCAAAATCCATGGAGGGGGTGATATATCCTTCAGGAATAATAATAAAGGGAAAGTTCTGGGGTCTGGTACAGTACAGTCTGGAAATGTAAAATTTGAAAATGTCAATCTGATAGACAATCTAAAATTCAACCTCCTAAGTGTTTCACAAATGAGTGATAAGGGGTATGGGTCATTCTTCACAAAGGAGTGTTGTAGGATTGTTGGACCAGAAATGGTTGAAAAGATTGAAGCAATAATAAAAACTGGAAAAACAAAACTTGTTGCTCAAAGAAGTGGCAATGTTTATGTTGTTGATATGTCAAAAGAGTGTCCCAGAACTGATGCCTGTCTGTTCTCAGCTGCCTCTAACAAAGAGACAGAACTTTGGCACAGAAGACTAGGGCACACAAATCTCAAGACAATCACTGAAATTTCAAAACATGGCCTAGTAAGAGGTTTACCACAAAAATTGTTTTCATGTCCTGAGCATTGTGTTTCCTGTTTAAAAGGAAAATAGCATAAAAGCTCCTTTAAGTCCATTAAAGAGTCCAAAACAACCCAGTGTTTGCAAATGCTGCACATGGATTTGTTTGGCCCAGTTCAAGTCATGAGTCTCAAGAAGAAGAGATATTGTTTGGTTATTATTGATGACTTCTCTACGTTTACATGGACTTTCTTTTTACACTCAAAAGATGAGATTGCAGGCATTTTGCAAGACTTTGTGACACAGGTTGAAAAGCAATTTGACCTTCCAGTAAAAGTCTTCAGGAGTGACAATGGCACAGGATTCAAAAATAAGGAGTTGGATGCCTTCTGTGTGAAGAAAGGGATTGTAAGGCAGTACAGCATCCCTAGAACACCAGAGCAAAATGGGGTAGTTGAAAGAAAGAATAGGACACTGATTGAAGCTGCTAGGACCATGCTTGCTGACTCAGGTTTGCCTTTGACCTTCTTGGCAGAGGCAGTAAACACTGCTTGCTATGCCCAAAACAGAGTTTTAATAAACCCCAGGCACAAAAAGACTGCTTATGAAATTCTGTATAAAATCAAACCACAGGTCTCATACTTTAAGGTATTTGGCTGCCCATGCTTTATTTTGAATTTAAAAGATTCCATCTCAAAATTTGCAGCCAAAGTAGATTGTGGTTATCACCTGGGATACTCAACCACTGCCAAGGCCTACAAAGTGTTTAATACACGGACCAAAGCAGTGGAGGAGACCTTGAATGTAAAGTTCAATGAACTTTCATCAATGAAAATCCCAGCAAATCCTGAAGATTTGTTTGATCTTGATAAATTCACTTTTAAAAACACTGCTGTCAAGACTAACAGTGCAGGTCCATCAGAGGATTCAACACCAGACTATGGATATGAAATCATCATTCCACAAAAGTCTGTCAGAATGGGAAGAGTAGCAGATGTTCAAAACAGCTGTCAAAGCTCAACCACTGCTACCTCAACATTTGTTCAAAACAGCTGTCAAACCCCAATTGCTGCCAGGATCGTCGATTTACTCGACTAGCTGTAAGGAACAACTATTCTTTGAGATTAGTCAAGCAGTGGTTGGAATAACCATATCACCTTAAGATAAGCTTTTCCATAATAGTTGCTATATAGGTATCAAGGTGGCTCCTTTGGAAACCTTGTATAAATGAAATATTAAAACATCTGTTGGATGAACGAGACTTTGGGAAGTCCACTTATCAGGATCTGAAAGTTGCATTGGAAGCAACGAATAAGATCATACGAATCCCTAATTTTCTGTAAGTTGCCAGTATTCGGCAGAAAATCAAGAATTAATGAAAGTAAAAACCCTCCTAAGTTCTTGTTAAGGAATAAGGTTCAACAAAAGATATCACCCTGAAAGGTGTACCAGTTTGTTAAATTATCAAGATAGTTAAGCTCTGAATATATAAGATCATTCGAAGGAATCGAATGCATCAAAGATCAAATAGCTTATAAGCTAAAACCTATTTAAGGAGCTTGGCGGAGCTCGCAATGCATTACACACTAATAGTTTAAGGATATGTTTCCCCAATAAGTCAAGAAGCATTATCACATAATGATGTGCAGAGTTATGATATAATAAGAAACCTGCGTTGATTGAGGATCGATAAGTTAAGAAGCTCCAAAAAGGATACATGTACCTATTATAGAGGTCAATTTGAAAGCTTAGAGAGACTCCAGATATGCTATAGAAGTTAAATCCATTATGCGACAAAAAGAACTTCCAGCACTTTAACAAATCTCGAGGTCGAGATTTCTTTTAAGGGGGTGAGGATGTAACACCTCGTAAAATCACGACCAATGATGTATTGACACGTGTTATAAACCCTAATAAAGTCCAATGTTGAATTTAAAGGACTAATTTTTCGAAAAATCGAAAACTTTGATAATAAGAGGACGGGAAGTGTTAGCATACCTAAAATAAGTGTTCAAATAACCTCTCACGATGTTTATATTCACAAACGTGCCACTTGATGAATAAGTGTAGCCGTTCGCATGATTAATCGAAAGCTTGCGCAATAAAGGGTTAAAAGCGTCAACATGTTAATTCTTACCTCTGAGTGACCTTCTAACAAACTGAGAGCTTAATAATATTTAATTATACTCTCGGGAATGCCAAATAATGGCCGTCTAAGGTTTTTATGCCTATAAGTAAAGTTACGCGCAACTTTGCAAGTTAGAGGGGCTAAAAGTGTCAATATGTTTAATTATACCTCTGAATGACCTTTTAGCGAACCCGAAGCATCGTGATGTTTAATAATACTTTCAAGAATGCCTAATATGGATTAGATGAGGCTTCAATGCTATTAAATGATGAGATGTGCAAATTTGCGCAATAGAGGGACCTAAAGCGTCAACTTTTGAATCTACGCCTTTCGGTGATCATCTAGGCGAACGAGAGCATAGTAATATTTAAATATAAGCTTGGTAATGCCCATTGTGGGCCATAGGAGGCTTGGATATCATTAAATGCCATCTCGCGCTACTTTGCGCAATTAAGGGACTAATTGCGTCAAACTGCAAAAGGAGGTCGAACCGTATGGTAACGGACCTTCCGGAATATGTCCATAAGTTAAACATACCCTATTTATTCTTTCTATAGCTTAGATATAGGGTTAGAGGTGTTCGGTGCGCAAGAATAAACTTTTATGTCATTCAGGGACTAAAAGTGTCAAAAAGTGCACAAGTTTGCATTTTCGCGCATATCTCACAATCTGAACATCCCCGGACCCCCAAAAATTTATGTAAGCACTAAAATATTTTATTTTAGTGATCGCCTTGATAAAATTCCATCTGTCGCGTGATTTGGGTCGTTTTTCGCGTCCGTCCGTGTTTCGTCGTAATTCGACACATAACGTGACCGTACGGCCAAACGGACCGACATCCGACATGTTTTTGAACATGTTTCATGTCTCCTATGTTTAAACTTCATGTTAGAGCCTTAAATATAGTTAACGGGCCTTAAACGTGCTTAAATGACCTTTAAAGACCCACAGGGACCATTTCTGCCATTAACCAAACTGTTGCTGCTGTTGTAGGTCTCCAGGCGGCCCGCGTACAGGCCTGGGAATTCTCAGGCGGGCCGCATGGCCTGTACAGATGTGCAAAATAGCTGTTTACAGCCTGTTCGATGCTGTTTTCATGTCCAAACTGATTCTAATACCACAAAACTGATACTAGGGGCTTGCCCACAGATTTATCAACCCTTTTAACACCTATTTGGATCAGATTTAATCCAAGGATCTTATAGAACATCTTGTGTTCTTCATTTTTAGAAACTTTTGCAACTACAAATACTCAAACCTGTTCCAATCCGATTATCACAACCATCTTGCATCCTTCTGGTGTTCTTTGATCATCCACTCAGTAATTGTAAGTACTCCTTGATGTATTGATCCTTGTTCATGAATCATTTTTAGCCTAGAACGCTAATACTTGACTTTTGTTTGACTTCCAGAATTGATCATGAATTGATCAGTTCTAAGTCCAATTGAATCTTGTTAGTTGATGGTATTGATGCTTGAAATGATCCATCAAAATCATGTTTTCTGATTTCCACGAATTCTAGCCTATTTTGATAAGTCAAAGTTAGTAATCTAAAAGTCAAACTGGGTAGATTCTTAAATTAATCAAATCTGTTATAACAGGGGTTATGGATCAGATTTTGTCACCTAAATAACTTGGTAATTGTTACAAGAACATGATAAACTAATCAATTTGGTGCAATTGCTTGTTTGACTCAAAAAGTCTAACAGTTTGACCAAACCTTTGACTTTCAAATCTGAATCGATTTAATAACTTTAAGGGCTGGACCAAAGTCATATTATGATCCTTGTATTATGTAGTATAACCCTCTGTGGTCATACTACAAGATCATGTTCAAAATCTGAGATTTAAAACAAGTTTCGTTAAAAGGCCTAAAATGCCCTTTTTTTTGTTAAAATAAGAATTTTTAATAAATATGAGCATGCATGTGGTTTATAAACTGATCTAACAATATTTCAAACTTATTTTTGATATCAAGATCTGGTCATGATTTGAGTTTTGCATAAAAACCATTTTGTATATGTTTAGAATGACCAAAATGCCCTTTCGGCATATAGAATGGTATAAACATGATTTTTATGGCAAAACTCCTTATTCACTGATGTTATATTATAATTATAAAATTTTTAAATATTAAATCAGTTTCAAACTGAGTTTGCATGCATGCATTGCGTGTATTCGATAAATGACGAAAATACCCTTATGAGGCTTAAAATGAATTTTAGTACATTTTCATAACTAAATCTTTTACCTACTGTTATGAACTAATAAATAACTTACTTTAACCTCGCAAATCTGTTCATAACATCTAATTAACCTTAAACCTCATCTAGATCGTCATTTACCGACTTTTACGCCTTTTCGGCGCATAGTATGGTTTAATACCATACCTATGAAATAAAAATTGATACCTACTGATTATTAAACATATTTTAAATATAAATTCAGTAGGTACTTGACCCGAACTCAGATTTCCAAATAAGTCACCAAACTGTGTGTGAAATTACCAAAATGCCCTTTCGGGGCATAGTTTGGTTTTAAACTATAAACCACACATATTTTCGACACCCTACTGATATAACATCATAAATAAAGTATTTTTACAAAAGCATAATGACCATGACATCAGTTTATTCACTAGCTCTCTTTATGCATCGTAAAATGACCAAATTGCCCTTTTGGGGCTTAATTCGGTTTTAAAACTATAACGAGCATACATGTTGATATCTTACTGATATATTAACATATTTTAAACATATTGGCATATGAAACTTGTGTATAACTCATCCGGTTACCCGGCTTCGCTTATAAGCATACGGTTAAGCCTACGAGGCTAGTTTTCATAAAATAACCGAAACGGGTTTAACCTTATCATTTTATTTCAAAATCCAGAATGTATTTAGGTTACCCATTTTATACAAGTCTTCATACTTGTTGGGTCTAAAACACATTCTATTCCGGTCTTCGCTTAATCATGCGTTTGAACCGTATATTTCCTTAAAACTAACCGGTCTAAGTTTAGGCTTAATTAAAGACCCGTTAGTATTCTAATTGGTTATTTATACCATCATTCCAGACTAGAGTGTCACACCCCGACCACGTATATCATACAAGACGTGGTGGAAAACGTCGGGGAGTGTTGTAACAGAATTAATTGTTTCATAACCATGGCATACAAAGTTGTATTTATTTATTAAACAAGGATGTTACATTGTTTCAAACAGAAATTAAAGAGTTTAGTACATAATTAAACATCGTCTAGCTTCATTTTAAGTTTCTAAGGCACAGGTCCGCCCTAGTGTCATGATCGTCATCCTACGGAAAAGCACCTGAAAACACATGTGAAAGTAGGTACGTCAGCATAAAAATGTCTGTGAGATACATAGGTTTTGTGAAAATAGGATTCATGACTTAAGTTTAAGAAAATGTTTAGTCATGAACCTTGTAATTTGATTTGTTTTGTAAATTGTTTGAAAAACAATAAGTTCAGATGATATGTATAGATAGGTGAATAATGTATGGTTAAATGAATAACCATGCAAAATGAGTTGTATAAAATAAACTGTATTGTAAACCAAAGTCTTGTAAAAACATGTCACTTATGTAAAATGTATAAGTCCAAAATGAATGATTTAAATAACGCTATGATATGTAATATAATACAATCACTTATGTATAGGAAGTACCAGCGGCGTATCCACCATGATTGTATCATATTACTCACATCTCGTTACTTAAGTCACCTAAACCAACCAACAAAGTATAATGTCTATGTTTAAACCAATAGTCAATAGTCCTTGTATAAACCATGTCAAATGTTGATAGTCCAAAAGTAGTCAAGTAATGTGTAACAAATGTTATGTATGGTAAGTAAAATAAGACTACTTAAACCATAAGTAAAATGTACAAAACAAAGTATTTTGAATATATCAAAAAGTTATGTTTTGCAAAGTGATGCATGATACACTGATACGAACATTTATGTGGTAAGTTAACGCATACATTCAAGCCTTGAGACAGTCGGATAACCCTTTCAGTCAAGGTTATCAAAAGAATTGTATTCGGATTCAGTCATTCCTTACATCCAAACAAACCCGGGATGTCAGGAATGGGATTTGTCAAGTCCTATGGTACCACTACTTACTCCCGAGCGGCGTAGCAAATGTTAATGAACGTAATAAAGACCCGTTTGTGCAAACCAAATGTCATAGAAGTTGTATACATGTCATATGAAAACAATGTACTAAGTATGCTAAGTTAACATACAAAGTAGAAAAGTCTTGTAAATCAATGTGCTAGCATGCTATCAGTCAACATACATAGCAGAAATGTAATGTAAAACAATGTACTAAGTATGCACACAATGGACATACATAGCATGAGATGTAATGAAATCATGTACTATAATGTACTAACAAACATAGCAGGTATATGATGTGAAAACAGGAAAGCACGAAAGTAACAAGTAGGCACATGTGTTTCACCCCAAAACAGTTTGGCAAACAGTAAAAGAGGGGTCTATGTACTCACTTGATATTGCTCAGATGTCTAAAGATAACCACCAAGTAATGCTAGAGATCTCGGAATCAAACGGCACCTAATATAGGTAACTATGTTAATAACCAGACCTTAATCGGATGATTGGATAGAATGAGGTTTCGTAAACCAAACGAGTGTAGAGACTCGTGTCATTTGGTTTAACAAATCCTACATACTAAATGAAACCTAACATAATTGTTTACGACCCATTACGACCCGTTTAGGAAGCTTATGCTACTTTAACGTGTCGTGCGCGTGAAACGCGTTCGGACCGCCTAACTAGCCCTATGACAAGTGTTATATGCCTAAACATGTTACATAATCAGTTATGTGACAAAGGTTTAGGTTACATATGCTTAATTACCAATTATACATGAAAAGGGTATTCTGGTAATTTACCTAAGGCATATAAACTACCTATCATACAACTACTTAAACGATGTGACCATAGGGTATAACCTCGGAAGGTTATTCCCTACACTATGGTCACCTAATGTATTTGGTCGGATCCTAATGATCGACCAAACTGGGTCGGGTTCGAAGGTATAAGCGATTGATCAGATCGCTTACCCTACGACCCTAGACAACGTGGTAATCAGTAGGCATAGTCCCAAGGGACTATGACCATCGTGATTACAATCACGTTGCGAAGTTCAATCGAACTTCGCATTGACCATTACTGGTCAACGCTGAAAGTCAAACAAAGTTTGACTTTCTGACTCGAAAAGCAGTAAAAATAAGGAAAAGAACGAAAGAATACTTACGAAGGGTCCCCGAATGCTAAACTCGATTCAAAAATCTCAGGTATGAAACAAATGTTTCAACTTAGAGTTTCTCAAATCAAATTTCTTGTGATTTTAGCAATGGGGGTGTTGGGGTATTTATAGTTTTAGGTCCACCGTTAAGATCGTTTCATGTAAACCGTGCTTTAATCGCAACCGTACAAGTGTCGGGACCTTATGGTGGCTAGAATTTGATGTTTATCAGCTGACTAGACAATTTAGAACATGTGGTGGTGGTTAAAACAGCTGCAAACAGGCTGTTAGAAACACTGCATCTGGTCAGTCCCAGGCTAGCGCACCGCTACGTTAAAAGTGTAGCGCACCGCTAGGCCCTAGTTTGGCAGAATTACACTTTTGGTCCCTGTATTGAAATCAGCCCATTTTCGACACGTTTAAGGCCCGTTAACCCCATTTCAAAGCTCTAAAATGAAGTTAAAGTATATGGAACTTAAAATGTGTTCAAAAATATCTCGGATGTCGGTTCGTTTGGCCGTACGGTCGCGATGTTCGGTTAATTACAACGGAATGCGCATAAGCGCGAAAAACGATCCAAATGACGCGACGAATGGATTTTTCTTAAGGCGAACACTAAAATATAATATAGTCATGCTCACATAAATTTTTGGATGTCCGGATGTATTCAGAACGTAAGTTATGCGCGAAAATGCAAACTTGTGCACTTTTTGACACTTTTAGTCCCTGAATGACCCAAAAGTTTATTTTAGCACACCGAACCCCTCAAAGCCTATTTCTAAGCTATGTAAAGGATATTTAAGGTGTGTTTAACTTATGGTTATGTTCCGGAATGTTCGTTACAGTTCAAATTGGCATACTTTCGCAGTTTGTCAAGTTTAGTCCCTGTAAACGAATTAACTTGTTTTTGCCATACCAAAGCCTTCAAAACTTATTTCTAAGTTATATAAAGGTTATTTAAGGTATGTTGAGTATATGTTGATGTTCCGGAGTATTTCTCGCATTAAACTGAGTACGTTTATGCACTAGTTTGCATATAACTCTCCAGAAAGCGATGTAGAGTTTGGAATTGAACAAAAGTCAAAACATGAAAAATGTAAAACATAACAAAACAAACATTGTGATCAAATAACATTGTTTTATTGATAATAGAACTGTTCATAGTAATTACAAGCACAGTTGTTACAGTCTCCCCTACTTGTGGAAATTTCGTCCCGAAATTTATTTAGAGGAAACTCGTGGAAAAAGATGTGGATATTTCGCCTTCATTTGATCTTCGCATTCCCAAGTAAACTCAGGTCCACGTTTAGCTTCCCAGCGAACTTTGACCAAAGGAATGCGCTTGCGTTTAAGCCACTTGACTTCACGTTCCATGATTTCCACTGGTTTCTCAACAAATTTCAGTGTTTTGCCAACACGAATTTTGTCAAGCGGTATGGAGAAGTTCTCATCCGCTGAACACTTCTTGAGATTTGACACGTGAAAAGTTGGATGAACATTTCCAAGTTCAGGAGGTAACTCAAGTCTGTAGGCTACCTTTCCGATTCTTTCGACAATCTTGAATGGTCCAACGTATCTAGGTGCAAGTTTTCCTTTCTTTCCAAATCTGATCACACCTTTCCAAGGTGAGACCTTAAGTAATACTCGATCACCGACTTGAAATTCCAAGGCTTTGCGTTTTGGATCCGCGTAAATCTTCTGACGGCTTCTAGCTGCCTGAAGGTTATCACGAACTTTCTTGACCTTGTCAGTTGTCTCTAAAATGAGGGCAGGTCCAGTAAGTTGAGCCTCGCCAATCTCATTCCAGCAGACTGGTGAACGACATTTTCGACCATAGAGAGCCTCGAAAGGAGCCATTTTGATGCTAGTGTGATAACTGTTGTTGTAGGAGAATTCAATCAATTTAAGATGTGAATCCCAGCTACCACCAAAATCGATCACACAAGCTCTTAGCATATCCTCCAGAGTCTGGATTGTTCTCTCCGATTAACCATCCGTTTGCGGATGATAAGCTGTGCTCAGATTAAGTTGGGTCCCCATAGCAGATTGCATGGTTCTCCAAAAATGAGAAGTGAAACGAGCATCTATGTCAGAAATGATGTTCAACGGAACACCATGTCGAGCTACAATTTCATCCACATAGATTTGAGCAAGTCTGTCAGCAGGAAAATCCTCACGGATTGGCAAGAAATGTGCTGACTTTGTAAGACGATCAACGACTACCCAGATGGCATCATGACCTTTCTTTGTGCGCGGGAGTTTGGTAACAAGATCCATAGTAATGTTTTCCCATTTCCAAACTGGGATCTCTGGTTGCTCCAATAAACCAGAAGGACGCTGATGTTCAGCCTTAACCTTAAGACAAGTAAGGCATTTGGATACGTATAAGGCAATGTCTTTCTTCATACCAGGGCACCAATAATGAATACGAAGATCCTTATACATCTTATCTGAGCCCGGATGAATAGAATAGCGAGACTTATGGGCTTCATCCATAAGCAAGGTACGAAGATCATCCTGGCTTGGGACCCACAAACGGTCCATGAAGTAATATGATCCATTGTCCTTCAGTTCCAGAGCAGGTGTTATGTGATAGGGAAATTCCTTATCCATCAAACCTTGTGAAACACAAGATTGTTGAGCCTGAGAAATGCGTGCTTGGATATCGGATCGAGCTTGAATAACAGATTGAACATGTACACAATGAAGCTTAGTACGTTCCTTACGACTTAATGCATCAGCTACGACATTCGCCTTACCAGGATGGTAGCGAATTTCGCAATCATAGTCGTTTAAAAGCTCAACCCAACGTCGTTGTCTCATGTTGAGTTCTTTCTGGTTGAAGATATGCTGAAGACTTTTGTGGTCAGTGAAAACCACACATTTTGTACCGTACAAATAGTGTCTCCAGATCTTGAGAGCAAAGACAACTGCACCCAACTCAAGATCATGAGTGGTGTAGTTCTTCTCATGTATCTTCAACTGCCTCGATGCATAGGCTATGACTTTGTTCCTTTGCATAAGAACACAGCCAAGACCCAATTTCGATGCATCACAATACACAACAAAATCATCATCACCCTCAGGCAATGATAGAACAGGCGCATCGCAAAGCTTCTACTTCAGGTGTTGAAAAGCTTCCTCTTGTTTGTATCCCCAATAAAAGGGCATTTTCTTCTGAGTTAGAGCAGTTAGAGGAACTGCAATCTTCGAGAAATTTTCTATGAAGCGGCGATAATAACCCGCTAGACCAAGAAAAGAACGAATTTCAGTAGGAGTGGTAGGCGTATCCCAATCCTTAATCGCACTGATTTTGGAGGGATCTACATGAATACCTTGTTCGTTGATAACATGCCCCAAAAATTGAACTTCTTTAAGCCAAAATTCGCACTTGGAGAATTTGGCGAAAAGTTGCTCTTTCTTCAGGAGTTCCAGAGTAAGACGAAGATGTTGCTCGTGATCAGCTCGCGTCTTAGAGTAAATCAAGATGTCGTCAATAAAAACAATGACGAACTGATCCAGATAAGGTTTACAGACCCTATTCATTAAGTCCATGAAAACAGCAGGAGCATTAGTCACACCGAATGGCATGACTGTGAACTCATAATGCCCATATCGAGTACGGAACGCTGTCTTGGGAATATCTTCTTCTTGCACGCGAAGTTGATGATATCCAGATCGCAGATCAATCTTCGAGAAATAAGAAGCGCCCTGTAACTGATCAAAGAGGTCGTCTATGCGAGGTAAGGGATATCGATTCTTGATGGTAAGCTTGTTAAGCTCACGATAATCGATACACATCCTAAAGGATCCATCCTTCTTCTTTACAAAAAGAACGGGAGCACCCCATGGTGAAAAACTAGGACGTATAAAACCTTTGTCAGAGAGCTCCTGAAGCTGTTTAGACAACTCTTGCATCTCAGATGGTGCAAGACGATATGGAGCTCTAGCAATGGGATTTGCACCAGGTACGAGATCAATGCGGAATTCGACTTGGCGTGCTGGAGGTAGACCAGGTAAATCTTCAGGGAACACTTCAGAATAATCCCGAACGACTGGAATATCTGAAATAGACTTACCCTTGCCTTTATCTTCTGTAACATGTGCTAAGAAAGCCACATAGTTCTTCTGCAGATACTTCCGAGCTTTAAAACAAGACATGAGTTTGAGACCACCGGTAGGCTTCTCACCTTGAACCTGCAGGATCTCGCCTGTCGAAAGCGGCACACGAACAATCTTCTTAGAACAAACTATCTCCGCGTGATGCTTGGATAACCAATCCATACCCACTATAACATCGAAGCTTCCAAGTTGCATAGGCGCGAGGTCAATAGGAAAAAGATGGTCGTTAAGGTTCAACTGGCAGTTGCGAAGAACAGAATCAAGAATAATGGGTTCGCCACTAGCAACTTCTACTGTCAAAGATTTGCCTAGTTTCGTTCTAGACACGCGAAGCATTTGCTCAAAAGACAAAGACACGAAACTCTTATCGGCACCAGAATCGAAAAGAACAGATGCAGGCTGATTATTAATAAAGAACGTACCGTTCACCACATTATCATCCACCTGCGCCTCTTGGGCATTCATGTTAAAGGCTCGGCCTTGAGCCGGAGCTTGATTCTGATTCTGGTTCTGGTTGACTAGCCTTGGGCACCGGTTCCTGTAGTGGGTCAGATCCCCACAATTGTAGCACGAACCAGGAGGAAAATGAGGTCGTGCAGCTTGGCCTTGTTGCTGAGCAAGAGGCTGAGCAATTTGTTGAGCTTGGTTATGAACTGCCTGGTTCTGATTGACAGGAATGCGGCAGTTGACAGCAAGATGACCAGATCTTCCGCAGTTGGTGCACTGACGACACTGGAGGTGTGGTTGATGATGGCCGTTACACCTGTTGCACAAAGGTGCATTGCCAAAATAAGGCTTCTTGGCTAGTGGCTGCGCAGGCTGATTTGGTGCAGCCTGAGCCTGTGCAGTAACGGCAAAATTTTGGGAAGCCTTTCGCTTCCTAGAATTCCTTGAGGAGCCAGAATTCTTCCCATTCTTGTTTTCACCCTTCTTACCATCCCCTTTGCCAGATGCCCGCTTTTTACCCTTGTCACCCTTCTTATGCAGCTTTCCCTTACGAACCTGCGACTCAGTCAGTGTCGCTGATAACTCTATCGCCTGACGGAGTGTGGCAGGGTCACTACCAGTAAGAATATCCTGCACTGAGTCAGGTAGGCCGTCGATGTACCTTTCGATGGCCTTGTCGAGTGGGGTAACCATAGTCGGGCAAAGCAGACTCAACTCTTCAAACCTGTCAGTATAAGCCCTGTGCTCTCCACTATCTTGCTTCAAATTATCAAACTCTTTCTCCAAGGCTCGCTGCTCATGACGAGGACAGAATTCCCTCATCATAAGGGCTCTAAGTTCAGCCCATGTCTGTGCGAGAGCAACTTCTGCAACTTGGTCCCTCATAACCCCGTTCCACCATGTCAAAGCCCTCTTCTGAAATACGCTCGAAGCAAACTCGACTTTGCGATTTTCGAGACACTGCACGTGGCGAAAAGTATTCTCTATGCTCTCAAACCACTGAAGAAGCCCAGTCGCTCCCTCAGAACCACTAAACTTGAGTGGTTTAGCCGAGTTAAAATCCTTGTATTTGCATGGAGCATTATTGTTGTTGTTGGCTTGTTGCCATTGAGCAAAGAGATTTGGGAATTGAGCAGCCATCTGCTGCGCAATAATTTCTGCCAACTCGGTAGTAGCTATCTGGTTCTCGCGTCGAGGAGGCATTCTAAAAGAGGAAAACATGAAAGAAAACGAGTGAGATGATTGGATGAAAAGAATGAGATGATAAAAACAAGAATTGCAAATAGCATAGATGGTGGTCATTCGTCCGTATCACAAAGCAAACAAACGACACACAGTGACTAATCAAAGTAAATGGATCAAAAATAATGTATAATGAAGACATGCTCGCCTATAAGTGAACACTCATCCCAAGAATTCCCAGGTAAGCACAACTGGTCTCGCGTCTGGTTGAGATGTATACGAAGTGCTTGCCTAGACAGAAAACTCAGAATACAGGCATTCACCCTTCCAGTTTGCACGTGTTCACATTATTTAAAACCCAAAACGTTTGACGGGATTTTGAAACTTTGAAGGCACAAGGCCAAAAATTTAATCAAACTGAAAAGGGTTCAAAACCATATAAAAGAGGGTTCAAAACCTTACAATTGAGGGTTCAAAACCTTGTAATAATTTATTCAAAAACAGATGATTGTTTTTCAAAAATCGTTTCGGAAAAATTTTGATTCCTTGTTTTGATAATCACCTAAGGATAGGTGATGTACATGTTTTAAGATCTAAACACAAATAATAATTTGTGTTAGGGTCCTAGAAAAGTTATAGTCTAGGTCAAAGCATTACTAATAACCTAATTCCCTATAACCATTGGCTCTGATACCAACTCTTCTGTCACACCCCGACCACGTATATCATACAAGACGTGGCGGAAAACGTCGGGGAGTGTTGTAACAGAATTAATTGTTTCATAACCATGGCATACAAAGTTATATTTATTTATTAAACAAGGATGTTACATTGTTTCAAACAGAAATTAAAGAGTTTAGTACATAATTAAACATCGTCTAGCTTCATTTTAAGTTTCTAAGGCACAGGTCCGCCCTAGTGTCATGATCGTCATCCTACGGAAAAGCACCTGAAAACACATGTGAAAGTAGGTACGTCAGCATAAAAATGCCTGTGAGATACATAGGTTTTGTGAAAATAGGATTCATGACTTAAGTTTAAGAAAATGTTTAGTCATGAACCTTGTAATTTGATTTGTTTTGTAAATTGTTTGAAAAACAATAAGTTCAGATGATATGTATAGATAGGTGAATAATGTATGGTTAAATGAATAACCATGCAAAATGAGTTGTATAAAATAAACTGTATTGTAAACCAAAGTCTTGTAAAAACATGTCACTTATGTAAAATGTATAAGTCCAAAATGAATGATTTAAATAACGCTATGATATGTAATATAATACAATCACTTATGTATAGGAAGTACCAGCGGCGTATCCACCATGATTGTATCATATTACTCACATCTCGTTACTTAAGTCACCTAAACCAACCAACAAAGTATAATGTCTATGTTTAAACCAATAGTCAATAGTCCTTGTATAAACCATGTCAAATGTTGATAGTCCAAAAGTAGTCAAGTAATGTGTAACAAATGTTATGTATGGTAAGTAAAATAAGACTACTTAAACCATAAGTAAAATGTACAAAACAAAGTATTTTGAATATATCAAAAAGTTATGTTTTGCAAAGTGATGCATGATACACTGATACGAACATTTATGTGGTAAGTTAACGCATACATTCAAGCCTTGAGACAGTCGGATAACCCTTTCAGTCAAGGTTATCAAAAGAATTGTATTCGGATTCAGTCATTCCTTACATCCAAACAAACCCGGGATGTCAGGAATGGGATTTGT
The DNA here is from genome assembly GCA_030545235.1 of Helianthus tuberosus. NCBI lineage: Eukaryota > Viridiplantae > Streptophyta > Magnoliopsida > Asterales > Asteraceae > Helianthus > Helianthus tuberosus. Next base: position 58,822,935 of record CM060406.1, read on the forward strand.
CAAGTCCTATGGTACCACTACTTACTCCCGAGCGGCGTAGCAAATGTTAATAAACGTAATAAAGACCCGTTTGTGCAAACCAAATGTCATAGAAGTTGTATACATGTCATATGAAAACAATGTACTAAGTATGCTAAGTTAACATACAAAGTAGAAAAGTCTTGTAAATCAATGTGCTAGCATGCTATCAGTCAACATACATAGCAGAAATGTAATGTAAAACAATGTACTAAGTATGCACACAATGGACATACATAGCATGAGATGTAATGAAATCATGTACTATAATGTACTAACAAACATAGCAGGTATATGATGTGAAAACAGGAAAGCACGAAAGTAACAAGTAGGCACATGTGTTTCACCCCAAAACAGTTTGGCAAACAGTAAAAGAGGGGTCTATGTACTCACTTGATATTGTTCAGATGTCTAAAGATAACCACCAAGTAATGCTAGAGATCTCGGAATCAAACGGCACCTAATATAGGTAACTATGTTAATAACCGGACCTTAATCGGATGATTGGATAGAATGAGGTTTCGTAAACCAAACGAGTGTAGAGACTCGTGTCATTTGGTTTAACAAAGCCTACATACTAAATGAAACCTAACATAATTGTTTACGACCCATTACGACCCGTTTAGGAAGCTTATGCTACTTTAACGTGTCGTGCGCGTGAAACGCGTTCGGACCGCCTAACTAGCCCTATGACAAGTGTTATATGCCTAAACATGTTACATAATCAGTTATGTGACAAAGGTTTAGGTTACATATGCTTAATTACCAATTATACATGAAAAGGGTATTCTGGTAATTTACCTAAGGCATATAAACTACCTATCATACAACTACTTAAACGATGTGACCATAGGGTATAACCTCGGAAGGTTATTCCCTACACTATGGTCACCTAATGTATTTGGTCGGATCCTAATGATCGACCAAACTGGGTCGGGTTCGAAGGTATAAGCGATTGATCAGATCGCTTACCCTACGACCCTAGACAACGTGGTAATCAGTAGGCATAGTCCCAAGGGACTATGACCATCGTGATTACAATCACGTTGCGAAGTTCAATCGAACTTCGCATTGACCATTACTGGTCAACGCTGAAAGTCAAACAAAGTTTGACTTTCTGACTCGAAAAGCAGTAAAAATAAGGAAAAGAACGAAAGAATACTTACGAAGGGTCCCCGAATGCTAAACTCGATTCAAAAATCTCAGGTATGAAACAAATGTTTCAACTTAGAGTTTCTCAAATCAAATTTCTTGTGATTTTAGCAATGGGGGTGTTGGGGTATTTATAGTTTTAGGTCCACCGTTAAGATCGTTTCATGTAAACCGTGCTTTAATCGCAACCGTACAAGTGTCGGGACCTTATGGTGGCTAGAATTTGATGTTTATCAGCTGACTAGACAATTTAGAACATGTGGTGGTGGTTAAAACAGCTGCAAACAGGCTGTTAGAAACACTGCATCTGGTCAGTCCCAGGCTAGCGCACCGCTACGTTAAAAGTGTAGCGCACCGCTAGGCCCTAGTTTGGCAGAATTACACTTTTGGTCCCTGTATTGAAATCAGCCCATTTTCGACACGTTTAAGGCCCGTTAACCCCATTTCAAAGCTCTAAAATGAAGTTAAAGTATAGGGAACTTAAAATGTGTTCAAAAATATCTCGGATGTCGGTTCGTTTGGCCGTACGGTCGCGATGTTCGGTTAATTACAACGGAATGCGCATAAGCGCGAAAAACGATCCAAATGACGCGACGAATGGATTTTTCTTAAGGCGAACACTAAAATATAATATAGTCATGCTCACATAAATTTTTGGATGTCCGGATGTATTCAGAACGTAAGTTATGCGCGAAAATGCAAACTTGTGCACTTTTTGACACTTTTAGTCCCTGAATGACCCAAAAGTTTATTTTAGCACACCGAACCCCTCAAAGCCTATTTCTAAGCTATGTAAAGGATATTTAAGGTGTGTTTAACTTATGGTTATGTTCCGGAATGTTCGTTACAGTTCAAATTGGCATACTTTCGTAGTTTGTCAAGTTTAGTCCCTGTAAACGAATTAACTTGTTTTTGCCATACCAAAGCCTTCAAAACTTATTTCTAAGTTATATAAAGGTTATTTAAGGTATGTTGAGTATATGTTGATGTTCCGGAGTATTTCTCGCATTAAACTGAGTACGTTTATGCACTAGTTTGCGTATAACTCTCCAGAAAGCGATGTAGAGTTTGGAATTGAACAAAAGTCAAAACATGAAAAATGTAAAACATAACAAAACAAACATTGTGATCAAATAACATTGTTTTATTGATAATAGAACTGTTCATAGTAATTACAAGCACAGTTGTTACAGTCTCCCCTACTTGTGGAAATTTCGTCCCGAAATTTATTTAGAGGAAACTCGTGGAAAAAGATGTGGATATTTCGCCTTCATTTGATCTTCGCGTTCCCAAGTAAACTCAGGTCCACGTTTAGCTTCCCAGCGAACTTTGACCAAAGGAATGCGCTTGCGTTTAAGCCACTTGACTTCACGTTCCATGATTTCCACTGGTTTCTCAACAAATTTCAGTGTTTTGCCAACACGAATTTTGTCAAGCGGTATGGAGAAGTTCTCATCCGCTGAACACTTCTTGAGATTTGACACGTGAAAAGTTGGATGAACATTTCCAAGTTCAGGAGGTAACTCAAGTCTGTAGGCTACCTTTCCGATTCTTTCGACAATCTTGAATGGTCCAACGTATCTAGGTGCAAGTTTTCCTTTCTTTCCAAATCTGATCACACCTTTCCAAGGTGAGACCTTAAGTAATACTCGATCACCGACTTGAAATTCCAAGGCTTTGCGTTTTGGATCCGCGTAAATCTTCTGACGGCTTCTAGCTGCCTGAAGGTTATCACGAACTTTCTTGACCTTGTCAGTTGTCTCTAAAATGAGGGCAGGTCCAGTAAGTTGAGCCTCGCCAATCTCATTCCAGCAGACTGGTGAACGACATTTTCGACCATAGAGAGCCTCGAAAGGAGCCATTTTGATGCTAGTGTGATAACTGTTGTTGTAGGAGAATTCAATCAATTTAAGATGTGAAGGATATTTAAGGTGTGTTTAACTTATGGTTATGTTCCGGAATGTTCGTTACAGTTCAAATTGGCATACTTTCGCAGTTTGTCAAGTTTAGTCCCTGTAAACGAATTAACTTGTTTTTGCCATACCAAAGCCTTCAAAACTTATTTCTAAGTTATATAAAGGTTATTTAAGGTATGTTGAGTATATGTTGATGTTCCGGAGTATTTCTCGCATTAAACTGAGTACGTTTATGCACTAGTTTGCGTATAACTCTCCAGAAAGCGATGTAGAGTTTGGAATTGAACAAAAGTCAAAACATGAAAAATGTAAAACATAACAAAACAAACATTGTGATCAAATAACATTGTTTTATTGATAATAGAACTGTTCATAGTAATTACAAGCACAGTTGTTACATAGAGCCTTCCGGTAAATTGTACCTACGCTTACTTAAGTGAATACGGCTGAGTTATTATAATTCTTGCTATTTAAGACAGGAGCTAGCTCAGGTAAATACTCTTAACTTATTTTCCCTATTACGGGCTTGGGATACGGTAATATAAATACCGCATGGTCAGGTATGGGATTCGAAGACCAATGAGTCGGGAAATCCAAATAACCTGTTTTAATTCGTATTGCTTGACTGAAACATTGGGGGTTAATGCGACCGTGTCCTGGATATCCTTGACTCATTAATTGCAATGGCCACGACCTAAGCACGGGGTGTAGGCATACACCTGACAGATGCAATATGCTTATTAATTAATTATACCCAATAAGGGATTCCCAATAAGGGAATAGTGGTGTGTCGGTTAATCTTGAACCGGCATAGAACCGGGCCCCGTATGTAGAGCAAGTTATGTAAAACTGCTAACATGAAATATAGTTTGTCCCAAGTATAAAAGATTAATCTTGCCTTGTGCATCTTAATCAAGTGTCAAAATAGTTTTGTGCCTTGTGCGCCTAAACCAATTTTCATAAACTCTTTTCAAATGAGTCAGTTGAGTGTATTTACCAGTGAAAACTGACGTATTTTCCAAAGTCTAAGTGACAGGTACAAGTACGTAATAGGCTGGAAGCTGCTCAGGGCGTTAATAAGGAATCTTGCAAGTTCTAGGCGCCTAAAGTCTGTTGAACAATATTTAAGTTTTAAGATCCGCCTGTGGATCCTCTACTTTCCGTTGTAATACTTGATATTACTTTATATTCGGATTGTAATATAATTATCTTTTGCTTCCGCTGTGCATTTATATATTGTGTTGTTTGACTATGATGTTATCAACTACGTCACGATACTCCCCACCGGGCCCACCGGTGACACGTGGAAATTCGGGGTGTGACAGGTTGGTATCAGAGCCAACATTGAGTGAATTAAACACTAGCCCTTAGTGTTTAATCTCAATGACACAGTAGCACATTCCTTGACCTTCTGAGTCTAGACTTAACTTAGGAATATTCTCAATCCTAATCTAGAATTTTTTCTTCCAAATTTTTTGTTGGATATGTCGCCAAGCAAAGAAGCCGTAATAGAAATTCTCCACACCAGGAGCCTTAAATTGCTGACCTTCATACAGCGGCTAGGACGAAACATGCAACCAAGGAGAAGGCATTCAGAAATAAAATGAAGAAGAAACTCCTTTTGCTAAAAATCGTTTCCTTAATAGTCCTTATAAGGACATAATTACCTTTCAGTTCCTTCGAGGACAACACTATTCCTTTCAAGTCCCGTCTAGGGCACATCTGTTTTTTTTATTTTATAGTGGAATAATTAACTTTAAATTTTCATTCAGACATTCCTTTTATAAGATCTACCTTTATATAAAATGGCAAAATCTAAAAAGGACGAGACCTAGCCACGCAATATTTTGAGGCAGAGCAAAGATGGTAGTTCCATAATTAGATTCAGATCCATATTTAACACCTCAATTTAGGATTGTTCTGCGTTAATATTAATAAGAATCTTAAGAGTGAAACCTAGCCTTCGGGTCATTTTAACGCCGGGCCATGATGGTAAGACCTGTTTAAAAGATTCGAATCCCTGTTAACATCTGTAAACATGTTAACACTCTCGGCAGATGTGATTCGTTGGAAATCACACACGTTATTAAGGATTCTTCAAAAGATTCCTAACCCAGTTTAATGATCTCTGAATCCTGGGTTTACATCATCAATTAAGATGATCATATTTTAACCATACGTGGTAATATAGTGCCTACGGGCCCTGCTCATTTCTACATGAGCCAAAATACAGTGGTAGCTATGACTCCCTGTCAGAAAAAGGTAATGAACTAGGTTCAAACCTCAAGGCTTTGATTCTCTGAAATCCTAGCTTATAATTTATAAATGTCCTTGTGACTAGGCCTTTGTGCCACCTTAATATCCGTAATGTTTTATAACTAGGATAAATTGTAATGCCTCGATTCTCAGAAATCATGACTTATAAATTAAACTTGTCTACTCGACTAGGCCATTTGTGCTATTACTAACTTATAAATTAGGATTCATGATAAAAATCCTGAATAAAATAAATATTATTCCTTTTCTGTTAAGTGTATGTATTAAAAGAGAATCTTAAAAGGTTTGACCTAGCTTGAATGTCATTGAAGACCTTGCTAAGATGGTAAAACCTGTTTAGAAGAGATTCAGATCCTGATTAACACTTGAAAACGTGTTAACACTCCCGACAACAGTGATGCGATAAAATCACGCTTGTCATCTCTGTATTAGGAACTTCCAAACCCCTTAATTAGCCTATATAATCGATAGGAATCATGGCTAATAAACGTCGAACATGATGTACACATCTAAACATCCACCTGGGATGTATACCTACGGGCGAAGACGCATACATGAAAAAGATAGTTTTATTTCATAACTTCTTGTCAAAACAATGAGTTATGAAATTTTCCAATCCAAAGGAATCATTGATTATGTTTTAAAATTTCCCTAGTGACAAGGCCTCTGTGCCATCAAAAAGTCCTTTGGACAAGCCCTTATACTATATAAAATGTCGGTACGACATTGACAGTCGTGACGTATGTCCCCTGTCTAATAAATATGAAGGATTATATTCCGTTTAAACGCCAAAGATGGTTTATCTAAAAACCTAGGCCAAGCATAATCAAATAAATTTAATACTATCTATTGGTCCATATGGTTGAGTTACACCATGGCTATTTAATCGTCAAGTTCGACAATTCGCTATATAATTAAACAAATTATTACTACTTGGTTAGTTAGCCTTCAAAGCTTCACCACGGCTGACTCCTCTGGGGCTCACAATCATCCAGTTAGTCAGAATGATGTACATTGACTAGCCTTTGTGGCAAAATAAATTATCTTCCAAAAAGATGACGGCTGTAGTCTTTGACTCTCTGTCCAAAGGTGAAGAACTATGTTCGAACCTTAAGATCTCTGATCCAATAAGATTGCAGCTTATATATTAATGCCTTAAGTGCCATATTTTGTATGTCCTTTGTGACAAGGCCTTCGGGCCTATGATTATTAATGTCCTTCATGACAAGCCTTCCAACTATCTAAAGATTGTCGTTATGACAAGGACAGTTGTGACATTGTGATCCCCAGTCAAAAGGTAATGGACTCGGTCCAAACCATAAACACAATTGATGGTCCTTTTTGACCTAGGCTAAATATAATTGACATACTTTCTAGTAGCATACTATAAGGAAGTTATAAACCTAACAGCCATTATGGTTTAGTAATACCATGACTTTATAAATCATCCATTACGATGATTCCATAATAACTTGCATCTAAGCATATGTTATTTTTGGTGTTAGTACCAAAGCTCCAGAATGGAGGTTTCCGACGAAGCACACAGCAATACGGCGGCTAAAAACAAGGATGCAAATATAAATATAAATGTTAATGGCACTACTCTTCAGGCCTTGATTAGCGCAGCAATTAGTGAAGTTGTGGATAAGGTCCTTGAGAACAAAAAGGAACCGAGTGTCACTCACTCAAAGATCCATACGGAAACGCATACATCAGCTCGTAAGGAGAGCTCCGTTCACTCTTCAGATGAAAAGAGCGAACCTCAGGAGTTAGTACTCTATGATAAGCCCCGTTCAACTGAAGGCGGGTGCACCTACAAATATTTCGTCTCATGCAAACCAAGAGATTTCAATGGCGAAAAAGGAGCAATTGATGCTATGGAATGGCTTGAGGAAATGGAAACTGTTGTGGACATCAGCGATTGTGCTGATAAGGACGTAGTAAAATTTGTTTCACAATCTTTCAAGGGAGAGGCTTTTGTATGGTGGAGGGCCATGATGCAGTCCACGGGGAAAATTTCCCTATACAGTATGGGATGGTCCAAGTTTGTGGATCTTATCAAAGAGAACTACTGTCCACAACACGAAGTGGAAAAGGTGGAGACAGATTTTCTGACTCTCACAATGAAAAACCTAAATTGTCAGCAATATGTTACCGACTTCAACTCCCTATCTAGACTGGTACCCTATTTAATTACCCCGGAACCAAAACGCATTGCGCGTTTCATCGGTGGTTTAGCACCAGAAATAAAAGGGAATGTTAAAGCTTCAAGGCCAATCAACTATAGATCAGCTGTAGATCTATCCTTGTCTCTCACTCTAGATATAGTGAGACAAAAGTCGATCGAGAAAGAAACTAATGAGAAAAGACAAAGGGAGGAGGATGATTCTCAGAATCCTAAGAAGAGCAAATCCAAGCTCAACAATAACCAACAGGATTCCAACAAAAAGCCTACATGCAAAACCTGCAAAAGAAGACATTGGGGGCAGTGTCGATTAAACCAAAAGATAAAGCAATGTGGCATCTGTAAAAGAGCTGGCCACCAGTCCCACGAATGTAGGGACATGAAGGATGCAAACTGTTTCAGCTGTGGCGAAAAGGGGCACATCAGTACTAATTGCCCTAAGGCTGCCAAGAAAGGAGCAGCTAGGTCTGGGAAGGATAAGAAAGGAACCGCCTGGACTACCGGTTGAATACCTGAGACAGTGCACATCGATAATAGCATTAGGTACGTCCTTTACCATTTAGCATTGATAGTGACTGCTAAGTATTTTTACATTGATGCAAGGGATAATAAACCTTTAGCAAACCATAAGCTTTGCAAACTCTTGATTACATTCATAAGAACTCCATATATTAAATGTGAGGTATAACTTATCAATGGAATCTTTAATGACCTCTCTCCCATCCTCGGAGATAATCCTTTCGTAAGAATCTGGAGTACTCTTCCCCAGAAAGAGTACGACAATATATATTATTTATTTTATTTTATTATTTTTCTCATTGTTTTCTATCGTCTGCGAATGCCAAACTATGTTTGATAAGAGTACCATATGAGGGTTTGCGTATCCTAGTGTGTCCCATAGATTACTTCCATGCCTGATCAGTATGGAGGTTTAATGCATGGGATCCCTGAAGATATCCCAATGGTCATATTGTACTAAAGTCGACTAGTAGTATTCAAAGAAGATATCCAATATAAAAATGTCCTTATAAGTATCTCTACTTAGGGCATCTTTGCAATGGTAAAGGGAATGTGTCATTTATCTGACACCGACAGCGATAGATGAGCCAAAGCCTGAGAATGCGGAAATCTCTGACATCTCTATGTGTCATAATTAGCTTCTTTATAAGAATTACCATGTTTACCTTCTGAGAGGCAAGAGAATGTTAGGACAAACATCCCGCTTAGGGCTGCAGTTATTGTAAGAATCTTATATCTGTTATTACCAATGAAATAGGAAGAACTAAGAGCCAAATCAATAAGTTTTAGATAAGGTTTCGTAAAGCCAAAATTCAAAGTTCTAAGAACTCTGATTTTTAGTAAATAAGAAAGACGGTTCATCTTGCTTATGCATTGATTACCGCAACCCTATTTAGGCAATAACTAGGAATCCCCAATTGCTGCCAGGATCGTCGATTTACTCGACTAGCTGTAAGGAACAACTATTCTTTGAGATTAGTCAAGCAGTGGTTGGAATAACCATATCACCTTAAGATAAGCTTTTCCATAATAGTTGCTATATAGGTATCAAGGTGGCTCCTTTGGAAACCTTGTATAAATGAAATATTAAAACATCTGTTGGATGAACGAGACTTTGGGAAGTCCACTTGTCAGGATCTGAAAGTTGCATTGGAAGCAACGAATAAGATCATACGAATCCCTAATTTTCTGTAAGTTGCCAGTATTCGGCAGAAAATCAAGAATTAATGAAAGTAAAAACCCTCCTAAGTTCTTGTTAAGGAATAAGGTTCAACAAAAGATATCACCCTGAAAGGTGTACCAGTTTGTTAAATTATCAGGATAGTTAAGCTCTGAATATATAAGATCATTCGAAGGAATCGAATGCATCAAAGATCAAATAGCTTATAAGCTAAAACCTATTTAAGGAGCTTGGCGGAGCTCACAATGCATTACACACTAATAGTTTAAGGATATGTTTCCCCAATAAGTCAAGAAGCATTATCACATAATGATGTGCAGAGTTATGATATAATAAGAAACCTGCGTTGATTGAGGATCGATAAGTTAAGAAGCTCCAAAAAGGATACATGTACCTATTATAGAGGTCAATTTGAAAGCTTAGAGAGACTCCAGATATGCTATAGAAGTTAAATCCATTATGCGACAAAAAGAACTTCCAGCACTTTAACAAATCTCGAGGTCGAGATTTCTTTTAAGGGGGTGAGGATGTAACACCTCGTAAAATCACGACCAATGATGTATTGACACGTGTTATAAACCCTAATAAAGTCCAATGTTGAATTTAAAGGACTAATTTTTCGAAAAATCGAAAACTTTGATAATAAGAGGACGGGAAGTGTTAGCATACCTAAAATAAGTGTTCAAATAACCTCTCACGATGTTTATATTCACAAACGTGCCACTTGATGAATAAGTGTAGCCGTTCGCATGATTAATCGAAAGCTTGCGCAATAAAGGGTTAAAAGCGTCAACATGTTAATTCTTACCTCTGAGTGACCTTCTAACAAACTGAGAGCTTAATAATATTTAATTATACTCTCGGGAATGCCAAATAATGGCCGTCTAAGGTTTTTATGCCTATAAGTAAAGTTACGCGCAACTTTGCAAGTTAGAGGGGCTAAAAGTGTCAATATGTTTAATTATACCTCTGAATGACCTTTTAGCGAACCCGAAGCATCGTGATGTTTAATAATACTTTCAAGAATGCCTAATATGGATTAGATGAGGCTTCAATGCTATTAAATGATGAGATGTGCAAATTTGCGCAATAGAGGGACCTAAAGCGTCAACTTTTGAATCTACGCCTTTCGGTGATCATCTAGGCGAACGAGAGCGTAGTAATATTTAAATATAAGCTTGGTAATGCCCATTGTGGGCCATAGGAGGCTTGGATATCATTAAATGCCATCTCGCGCTACTTTGCGCAATTAAGGGACTAATTGCGTCAAACTGCAAAAGGAGGTCGAACCGTATGGTAACGGACCTTCCGGAATATGTCCATAAGTTAAACATACCCTATTTATTCTTTCTATAGCTTAGATATAGGGTTAGAGGTGTTCGGTGCGCAAGAATAAACTTTTATGTCATTCAGGGACTAAAAGTGTCAAAAAGTGCACAAGTTTGCATTTTCGCGCATATCTCACAATCTGAACATCCCCGGACCCCCAAAAATTTATGTAAGCACTAAAATATTTTATTTTAGTGATCGCCTTGATAAAATTCCATCCGTCGCGTGATTTGGGTCGTTTTTTGCGTCCGTCCGTGTTTCGTCGTAATTCGACACATAACGTGACCGTACGGCCAAACGGACCGACATCCGACATGTTTTTGAACATGTTTCATGTCTCCTATGTTTAAACTTCATGTTAGAGCCTTAAATAGAGGTTAACGGGCCTTAAACGTGCTTAAATGACCTTAAAAGACCCACAGGGACCATTTCTGCCATTAACCAAACTGTTGCTGCTGTTGTAGGTCTGCAGGCGGCCCGCGTACAGGCCTGGGAATTCTCAGGCGGGCCGCATGGCCTGTACAGATGTGCAAAACAGCTGTTTACAGCCTTTTCGATGTTGTTTTCATGTCCAAACTGATTCTAATACCACAAAACTGATACTAGGGGCTTGCCCACAGATTTATCAACCCTTTTAACACCTATTTGGATCAGATTTAATCCAAGGATCTTATAGAACATCTTGTGTTCTTCATTTTTAGAAACTTTTGCAACTACAAATACTCAAACTTGTTCCAATCCGATTATCACAACCATCTTGCATCCTTCTGGTGTTCTTTGATCATCCACTCAGTAATTGTAAGTACTCCTTGATGTATTGATCCTTGTTCATGAATCATTTTTAGCCTAGAACGCTAATACTTGACTTTTGTTTGACTTCCAGAATTGATCATGAATTGATCAGTTCTAAGTCCAATTGAATCTTGTTAGTTGATGGTATTGATGCTTGAAATGATCCATCAAAATCATGTTTTCTGATTTCCACGAATTCTAGCCTATTTTGATAAGTCAAAGTTAGTAATCTAAAAGTCAAACTGGGTAGATTCTTAAATTAATCAAATCTGTTATAACAGGGGTTATGGATCAGATTTTGTCACCTAAATAACTTGGTAATTGTTACAAGAACATGATAAACTAATCAATTTGGTGAAATTGCTTGTTTGACTCAAAAAGTCTAACAGTTTGACCAAACCTTTGACTTTCAAATCTGAAACGATTTAATAACTTTAAGGGCTGGACCAAAGTCATATTATGATCCTTGTATTATGTAGTATAACCCTCTGTGGTCATACTACAAGATCATATTCAAAATCTGAGATTTAAAACAAGTTTCGTTAAAAGGCCTAAAATGCCCTTTTTTTTGTTAAAATAAGAATTTTTAATAAATATGAGCATGCATGTGGTTTATAAACTGATCTAACAATATTTCAAACTTATTTTTGATATCAAGATCTGGTCATGATTTGAGTTTTGCATAAAAACCATTTTGTATATGTTTAGAATGACCAAAATGCCCTTTCGGCATATAGAATGGTATAAACATGATTTTTATGGCAAAACTCCTTATTCACTGATGTTATATTATAATTATAAAATTTTTAAATATTAAATCAGTTTCAAACTGAGTTTGCATGCATGCGTTGCGTGTATTCGATAAATGACGAAAATACCCTTATTAGGCTTAAAATGAATTTTAGTACATTTTCATAACTAAATCTTTTACCTACTGTTATGAACTAATAAATAACTTACTTTAACCTCGCAAATCTGTTCATAACATCTAATTAACCTTAAACCTCATCTAGATCGTCATTTACCGACTTTTACGCCTTTTCGGCGCATAGTATGGTTTAATACCATACCTATGAAATAAAACTTGATACCTACTGATTATTAAACATATTTTAAATATAAATTCAGTAGGTACCTGACCCGAACTCAGATTTCCAAATAAGTGACCAAACTGTGTGTGAAATTACCAAAATGCCCTTTCGGAGCATAGTTTGGTTTTAAACTATAAACCACACATATTTTCGACACCCTACTGATATAACATCATAAATAAAGTATTTTTACAAAAGCATAATGACCATGACATCAGTTTATTCACTAGCTCTCTTTATGCATCGTAAAATGACCAAATTGCCCTTTTGGGGCTTAATTCGGTTTTAAAACTATAACGAGCATACATGTTGATATCTTACTGATATCTTAACATATTTTAAACATATTGGCATATGAAACTTGTGTATAACTCATCCGGTTACCCGGCTTCGCTTATAAGCATACGGTTAAGCCTACGAGGCTAGTTTTCATAAAATAACCGAAACGGGTTTAACCTTATCATTTTATTTCAAAATCCAGAATGTATTTAGGTTACCCATTTTATACAAGTCTTCATACTTGTTGGGTCTAAAACACATTCTATTCCGGTCTTCGCTTAATCATGCGTTTGAACCGTATATTTCCTTAAAACTAACCGGTCTAAGTTTAGGCTTAATTAAAGACCCGTTAGTATTCTAATTGGTTATTTATACCATCATTCCAGACTAGAGCCTTCCGGTAAATTGTACCTACGCTTACTTAAGTGAATACGGCTGAGTTATTATAATTCTTGCTATTTAAGACAGGAGCTAGCTCAGGTAAATACTCTTAACTTATTTTCCCTATTACAGGCTTGGGATACGGTAATATAAATACCGCATGGTCAGGTATGGGATTCGAAGACCAATGAGTCGGGAAATCCAAATAACCTGTTTTAATTCGTATTGCTTGACTGAAACATTGGGGGTTAATGCGACCGTGTCCTGGATATCCTTGACTCATTAATTGCAATGGCCATGACCTAAGCACAGGGTGTAGGCATACACCTGACAGATGCAATATGCTTATTAATTAATTATACCCAATAAGGGATTCCCAATAAGGGAATAGTGGTGTGTCGGTTAATCTTGAACCGGCATAGAACCGGGCCCCGTATGTAGAGCAAGTTATGTAAAACTGATAACATGAAATATAGTTTGTCCCAAGTATAAAAGATTAATCTTGCCTTGTGCATCTTAATCAAGTGTCAAAATAGTTTTGTGCCTTGTGCGCCTAAACCAATTTTCATAAACTCTTTTCAAATGAGTCAGTTGAGTGTATTTACCAGTGAAAACTGACGTATTTTCCAAAGTCTAAGTGACAGGTACAAGTACGTAATAGGCTGGAAGCTGCTCAGGGCGTTAATAAGGAATCTTGCAAGTTCTAGGCGCCTAAAGTCTGTTGAACAATATTTAAGTTTTAAGATCCGCCTGTGGATCCTCTACTTTCCGTTGTAATACTTAATATTACTTTATATTCGGATTGTAATATATTTATCTTTTGCTTCCGCTGTGCATTTATATATTGTGTTGTTTGACTATGATGTTATCAACTACGTCACGATACTCCCCACCGGGCCCACCGGTGACACGTGGAAATTCGGGGTGTGACACCAACTCCTGTGGCTTCAAAATCAGTTGCTGGATTTTGGTATCACTGCCTTAAAGACACCACTCATGTTGGATAGCTAGGCAGCAGAAAATATCATCAAAAATCCAGTTTCCCATTCAACCACCAAGCACATCGACATCAGACATCACTTTGTGAGGGATTGCTATGAAAAAGGTTTGATTTCTCTGCATCATGTTCCAACTAAAGACCAGTTGGCAGATGTGCTCACAAAAGCATTAGATACATCCACCTTTGAAAGCTTGGTCTCTAGGATTGGCATGCTAAACATGGAATAACAAGCAACATCTTGTTTTTCTATGAATAAAAGCATTAAAATGTTTTCAGAAAATCAAAAATCCATCCTTAAAAATAGCTAAAAATGAAGTTTTCATTAAAATCCTTAAAAGTCTACCATAACCACTGATTGTTCAAAAGTCTGCTCTGCTTCAAAGTCTGTCCACTGCTAAAAGTCATCCCCTGTTCTCTCATTTCCTTGGTAAACACTGTTGTTCAAAATCAGTGTTCTATCCACTGATATGCTATCCACTGATAGTGAAAATCATCCACTGCTTCCATTTGTTACCGTTGTAACCACTACCTTTCATCAGTAGTTTTCATAAAAGTACTGTCCTTCCTTTCATCAGGGGTTGGCACGTGGACAGTACATAGTGGTCAGACCTTTTGTAACCGCTGCCATGTCAGCATTCACTTTTTCACCATAAAACCTCTTTCAAAACCCCAAACAGGGTTTTACTGTCGAATTGAAATCTTAAAAATTCTCTTCTCAAAGCAGTTTTTCATCTCATTTCCTCAAATTTCTTCACAACCTTCTTCGATCATCATCTCCAAAATGACAAAATCGAAGTCATGTGCAAAACCCACTTCCAAATCATCTTCAAAAGAGGCTTCTCAAAAGGCCAAACCCACTGAAATTCCACATAAACCCTCTCACAACATTTTAGGTCTTCTTACAAAACCCGGTACCACCGATGTTTTTGATTCCATCATCGATCTCATGTCTGCGTCAAAGTACAAAACTTTGCTTACAACAGATGCTCCCATTTACATGCAAACCCAGAGAGAGTTTTGGAAAAATTATACCCTTGACAAACAAGGCGAAGATGTCATAGCCATTAACTCTACTCTACAGGGAAAAGCAGTCCAAATCACACCACAATCCATATCAGAAGTCTTTCAGCTCGATGATCAACAAGGTAAAACTTGCTTTTCTAAAAACGAGTTAAAAACTGACTTTATTGAAAGAGGGTATGCTGATACGATGATGAAGAGGGATACCTTACAAAAGGGATTCTTCCCTCCTGCAACAAGATTTTTATTTCAAACCCTGTTACTGTGTGCTTCAAATAAAACCACTTCTTTTAATGAAATACCATTAAAGATTCAAAACCTGGGGTATGTTATTCTTCAAGAAGAAAATTTCAATTATTCCCAAGAAATCTTTAATGATCTGGTTAAAAATGCTGATAAAAAGCCATTCTTACTTTTTCCAAGATTTTTAAGCTATTATTTTGAAAAGAAGTTTAGCAAGGATGATGCTTTTGCAATAAAACAAGGTGAATCTTTTCAAATGAACAGCTTAACTGCTGAAACTTTTACACGGATGTCAACACCTTGCAAAACACAAGCAGAGGTGCCTGAGCAGAATTTAGCAGCTACCACTGCTCCTCAGGTATCTGCTGCTGAGCCCACTGCTCAAGGTGATCAAAGTAGCAAAACAACTCCTTTGAAACCCACAACTATAATCCACAAAAAGCCAAAACAAAAGAAAATCCAAAAACCCCCCAAACCTATCAAAAAGGCAACTCTGGAGGATGAGATACCAGAGAAACTACCAGTGACAGCACAAAAGTCACAAGAAACCACTGCTGCTACTTCCTCACAGCAGTTGGTACAAATATCTCAACCCATAACCGAAACTCCTCCTGCTTCTTCTCAAAAAGAACAGGTTGTACATATAGGGACACCACAATATGATGCTCTGGAATCACTTGCTTCCATAATCCACAACCCAATGCCCGGGGCAAATTCTCTTTCTACACCAAACCTCACATCCACAATTCCCCCACCAACTAAACTTTTGTTGGATGCTATTGATTTGAACCAGGCACAAACCAGTCCTTCTCAATCACCTCTCAATGAGAATATACTTCAACCAATAACTGGGTCTGATGTATCAATCATAGTTAACCCACCAACAATGCCTGAGGAGGTTACACCCCTTGAGTTACAAGTAACTCTTGGTGGTAATCCAAGTGAAGCAGCCACTACAAGTGCTGAACCCACTGGTTTGCATTTGGATAGTGGTTACATCAATAAGACTTCCTTGGAGGCAATTCCTTCCATAGCACCTCTGACATCCACCAGTGGATTTGTTTTGACCACTGGCAACATCAAAAGGTTGTCAAGTGTTGAAGGAAGAAGACCCCAGTACCAAGAAAAAGGGGCATCAGTGGTTAATGTTTGGAGTACACTCCCTACCTCAACCACTGATAAAACCACTACTAGTGGGAAATCAGATGATCCCATTAAATTGGGTGATGGTTTAAAGTACCTGGAATTGACGGAACGTGTTGAAAAACTGGATACTTCGGTTACAGAAATCAAAGAAATGCTGCAACAGTGGTTAAAAGTACAAAAAGGTGCAATCCACTGCTGTTCCACCTCAAGCACCTGCTCCACCACAAGCATCTGCTGCAGATGAGATATGGAACCTCTTCCAACCTTTTCTCCAACAACAAAAACAAATGGTTGATCAGCAACATGCAAAACATGTCCAAGAGCTGAGAAACACAATGGAGTCTAGGTTCAAGAACACACAAGCTGACATCAAGGCTATAAAGGCCCATCTATTGAAAACCACTGGCACTGCTCCTCCAACTGTTCTCTTTATTGATCAACTACCCCCAGATAATGCCAAAAAGGGGGAGAAAATTCAGGAGTGGAAAAAGAAGAGAATAGATGATGGTATTTACCTTGAACCAGAAAGGGATGCTATGACCAGAAAAATTCCTTTGCCAGATGGTAGCAAGAAGGTTGATGTTACCCAAAATGCACTTGATGAAGGAGTAGCAAGTGTAAAAAGGGACAGAGTGGCAAAGGATATGTCAAGGTGGAATGAGGAGAAAAGAGCTTACATGGAGCTGAATGCGCAGGGTTGTTCTGGGCTAAAGGATGTTCAAAATCCTATGCCAAAAAGAAATCCCACTAGAAAAGTGAGGGAACCCAAGTCCACACCATCCAGACTCACAAAGCATACTCCAAAACCACCGTCCAAAAGCTCCCAACATCAAACCTCCACCCAAACAGTTGTTGTAACTCCTGCTGTATTAACATCTGCTGGTACTCCAGTTGTTTCAACATCTCTTATCACTTCAACACACACCACTTCAACACACACCACAACCACTGCCTTACCACCACCACCATCACCACCAAAAATAACATCACCACCATCGCCTCCTGCCAAAAAGCAGAAGACAGCAGATGTTACAACATCTGTTGTAATGACAACAGTGGTTGAAACACCAGTTGTTTCAACAACTGTTAGTCAATCACAAATCACTGCCACTCAAACTACCACCACTGATCCACCCAAAATATCATCAGCCTCTCCCCAACCAAAAAGGAGAAGGCTAATCTTGAAAGATGATGACATTCCACCACCACCAACATCTTCAAAATCTCTATCACTTGTTACAATACCCAAGCCTGTTCCTCTCTCATCAGCTTAGATTCAAAAGCCATTAGCTCCTGCAGGTGTTCAATTTCCTCTTGAGCTCATAGCAGTCAGAGAAGAAATCAAGTCCTTTTATTATGAGGATGACCCTGCTAAAAGGAGTTTGCCATCAGTTGAAGGATATCCCAGGCCTAACAATATTGAAGAATATTTGAAAATCAAGGCTCAGCAAGCAGAGGATATCTCAAAAAGAAATACACAAGGGAAATCTGATAGAGAAATTCAGCAGAATTATTAATACTTGCTCACACAAGTCAGATCTTTGGAACAATTTGCAAAGAATGTGTGTCAGCAAATATCAGAAAAGGCAGATGAATCCCTGAGAAAAGATTATCTTGAATGCATCATGGCTATAAAGAAGTACAAGGGAGAAAACAACATGTACAAGGAGTGGACCATCCCTGAGCTTCAAAGTGAAGCAGCCAGGATTCAAGAAATGATCAAGAATAAGGTCAAGCACACTCCTCCAGATTGGGCAAAGTTCAAAAAGAATGTACCTGATAAAAAGGTAGAGCTGAGGAGAATGAAAGAGGAATTAGCTGCTGCTGATTATGGGTCTTTGAATCAAGTGTTGAGATGGAAAGAAGATAAAGTCAGGGCTACCTACAAAAGTTTGGAGAAATTAAGAAAGACAGATCCTACTGCTCCATAAAAGCCTGACTATCCTGAAGCAGAGGTTTCAAAAAGACCATCAAAGCTGCAAATCAGGAGACCCACTGCTCCAGCTGGTGCAACCATCTTTAAAAGAAGGCCACAAAAACAGTTGGGTGCTGAAACAATCCAAGAGCTAATAGAAGGTGATGACCTTGTAAAAGAAGGCATAAAGAAAATGATTGTAGAGACTCTTGGTTTGGATCAACCTGCAAGTACTGCTCAGACATTCATCAATAGGCCAGCATCTCCAAACACCTCATCAAATAAAAATCTCCCAAGAAACCCACTAGACTCAAAATTACTAAAGTGGAAAACTGACAAACAGACCCATGTACTGACAGTGTTCAAGTCTAGTGGAGAAGTGAAGAAAATAACAAGGGAACAAGCACTTGGCCTAAGTCTTGAAGATTTGCAGGATCTCCTTGATCTTCCACTTAGCAGGGATGATGATGACACAGATGCCTTAGCCTTTGAGTTACAACTCAAAGGGCAAATAAGGGAACTGCTGATGAGGCAATAAAAATCTACAAATAATGAAGAGTTTTGGCATTATCTGTTCCAGTGGGAGATTGTTGGGATTGAACCCTACCAAAGGAATAGATAATTAAAGCCAAAATTGGATCAAAGTAGTGGATCCAGAATAAGCAGATGTTATGTATACAAGTCTCTCCCCTTGAAAGTGGTTTCAACATCTGCTGACCTCCTATCTATTGATCGTACAAACTGCTGACCTACAAACTGCTGATCAAGTAAAAGACTGATGGAAGAATAAAGCTCTGATGTTCAATCTACTGCCTTGAGTCAAGCTCTGCTGATCATGACAAGTACTGCTGGGTTCACATCAGTGGAAGGATGCAGCAGTAGTTTAGATGTCTTTATGTAATGAAATGTAATAACAGTAGTTAGCATAGCAGAGGTTGTATAGATCAGAGGTTAGAGTTTGTTAGGAGGTTAGATGTCACTTTCATGGTGACGTCAGCTTAGATGCTTCAGTGGTTTTCTCGTGCCTATAAATAGAACAGTGCTCTGTACTATTCTATTAGCTCTTTCACTATCTTCTTCCTGCACGAAGAAATACTGTGAGCTCAGGCTGAGGGGGAGTTTGTTGCATACTTGCAAATTGTAATCGTTGTTGAAATTAAATTCAATCATTCGGTTCAATGTTAAACTTGTATGTTAAAAGCAATTCTCCTGTTTGATTGTGAAAAGTTTGCTTCCATCTTAATTCCGCTGCAAAACTCATTCATCTTCATCTTAATTCAAACGTAAAACACAATCAAAACCAAACTCAGATCTTAACAGTGGGCGTTACAAGTTGGTATCAGAGCCGAGGTTTGAGGGATTCCAGTATTAGAGTTAAAATGCTTGAACTCAAACCGAAAGCTCGTATGAAGGTGTGTTCGTTCCGAAGCGCTATGCAAGTAAGTAAATCGTGAATTTGATTACGTTTATAGTTAGAAATAAAAGAGGATTTATAGGCTATCAGCTTATAATCCAAATTTTTGATGCAAAGAAATATGATAAACGGATGCGTATTTTTATTACGAACGCGTAGGAAAAAGAATCACCTAAAACGGACTTGCGAAACAAAAGTTATGACAGTTTTAAGTTGGATTTTTGTTTAAAATTGGAGCTGGGCAACTGCAGCAGCAAACAAGCAAACCTTTTGTCGAAAACGGGGCGTAGCGTCGCGCAACGCCCACCCCTTATACCCATCGCGTAGTGCGACGCCCTTAATTTCCAAATTTTGTTTGAATTTTGTTGTTTTGACTCATGAAACTTGTTTTAACTAGTTTTTAAGGCCTCATAATCAATGTTTAAGATAATTTTTATATTAAGAGTGATGAGGGAAAGTATATACGAAGGGCGAAAAGGTAAATCGTTGCGATCAAAGATTTTGATCTACACGATACGACATGATCGTCGATGACGATAATGCATGAAGTATGAAATGTAAAAATTGATTGTAGTATGATAAAATGAGTTAACTATGATGAAGGAGAGCATGAAAAGAAATTTAATGAATGAAATGAATGTTTTATGTAGATGGCGGATAATGTAAACGTGAATGATAATGAAACCATGAATATAAGTTGACTAACACGAAGGCAATTAGTTAAAGAATGAAGGAATAAGAAGTAAGTGTAAGAATGAATGTATGTTTTGATTAACATGTCTAGAATGTTCGTATTGAAGGATAGTATGGTTTTATGACCTGCGGAAATGAATTATTGAAAGCAAAATAATGCATGAATGATAAAGGAATGAATGATGAACGGTATGCGGTGAGGTCACGAAGTGACCGTTAACACCAAGAATGATGAATAGTATGCGGTGTGGGCACGAAGTAGCCGTTAACACCGAGGATGATGAAAGGAATGCGGTATGGTCACTAAGTGGCTATTAACACCCGGAATTATGAAATAAAAGCACGATAACCATAATTAAAAAGGACAAAGGTCAATAAGACGTAAGTATGATGGCATGAAGTAACATATAACGAAGTGAAAAGTTATATATAAAATTAACGAATGTCTAATAAGCAAGAGAATGAAAGTCATCGAAATATGTTAGGCATATTAACATATTTCCTAAACTATGTGGTAGAATATTTTTTTAAGGCAAATCCAATAGTTTCGTTAAGTTTTCGAAAATGCAACCTATCATATTAGGATCCTCTAAATGTCAACTGGGTCATGTTGAAATGTTTAGAAGTAAGGACGTATATGATTGGAAGGTTGTGAATGAAGTTCTAGTTGGGTTTATCAACCCTATAATGAGAGATAGGTGTTGTAGTCATAAAGGACCGTTAACACCTAGCATGAAAGAAAGGAAGGTATAAAAATTTTAAAATTATAGAATGAAATGAACATGACCAAAGAATAAATTTTAATAATGATCTCGAATGATCTAGTAGATGGCTGATGAAAACAAAGAAATTGTTAATAAAATATGTTTCGAGTAGCGAGTGGTGAGAGAAAGTAAGTAAGAAGGATGAGGGATTCTATTCCCCTATGAACGAAAGGCATGTGTGATGTGGCCTATCGTGACCGACGTTGATGATAATGTATAAGTTGGAATGAAAGTTATTGAAATGTGATTATGAATGCATCAATGTAACTTGAGATGACATGGAAAGTATATGAAGTAATGAATGTAGAAAATGTTTAATTGTAGATGATGGACGAAGGAAACACAAACGATAACAAATGACATGGTGGGAAGGAATAAAAGCAATGATTACAAAAGAGGATGGTATGGTCCTAGAATGTAATGAAAGGTAGGAATGATAATTACGATTAAGCTTAGAAAATATTGAACAGGAAGGGATGATAGAATTTCGAGTATAGTATGGTCCTAAGGATTAAAAAATGTCAAAGAAAAAGTAAATGTTAGTAGAATTAAAATTTTAAGGGAAGATATTTATGTGGTAAGCATAGATAGATCCTTAAGAAAGGGTAGTAGATGGATGAAAGCTAGAGTCGTTAGGTGGGAAGGAAAGTATGAAAGCAAATAAAGATATGCTTTTTCTCCACCTAACTAAAGATAAGTATAAACATAACAAGAAAATGGCACAGATAGCCTAGTTGGTCAAGCATAATGTAGGACTAAAAGATATATATGTATAGGTGATGTGTATGTGAACGTATGTGAGATATGTTGCCACTGGTTGTGGGAATATGAGTAGGGATATGTTGATAGTTAATCGTCATAGACCTAAACAGGATATACGAGTAAGAGTAAAACATATTACAAATATGGTAACATATGATGGTGTAAGTAATTATATATATACATAGAAAGATGTTGAGGTAATAAGATTATGATGAAAGAATTATGCTCCGAACACGTTGCGTATTAAGCATGTGATGATCGACTTATGAGGACTAAAATGAATAATGGGCTAAGACCTAGATGGGTGATTTAAGTACCGACGAGGATAGAAATTTTGTAAGAAATGGTAAAGTGATAACAAGTATGTCTAAAATCAATAAGGAAGTACAAATGGGCGAATTAGTTCATACTGTAGGAATGGATTAATAAGCAACTAATAGTAACAGAGTTACTAAATGTTTAAGGCCAGTATATGTATATATATACACACACACACATACATTAGTAGTCAAAGTTTTTACGTCAGATTAGGGGGTGACTAGGAAGAATGATGATGTTAATAATAAAGGAATCAGGTAGTAGGCTCATGGTGGGCATTATTGATTCAAACAGCATAGTGAAGGAACAATGTATGGTTAGTGACTTGGAAGGCAGAAGTAAATGACTCATAATGCTAGTAAGTAAATTATAATCTTCATATCAATATAGGAAATAATGACGGCTCTAAATTTTTGTTTATTGTAGAGTAAGATTATTAGATGTCTTAAAATGTCATGATGGAAAGATAGTAAGAGTCGATCCGCATATCGGAAAATGGGTAGTAGAAAGAAAAGAAAAGTGAGGAACTGTTAAGAAAGCAAGCTACACACTTAGTATGCCAAATTTAGAATAATTAGAAAGAACTGTATGGAAAATGTGAAAGGTTAACGTCGAAGGAAGCTAGAATGAAAATATAAGAATACGTAACTGTTAGAGGAGGAATGTTACATAAAGAGGGGTTGAGTGGAATGTAAAATATGATGAATATTTGAATGGATATTTGAATAAATCTTACCCTCTGTCGAGTTCCCTATCGTAGGTGAGGAATTATTAGAAGATAAACCTCTAAAGAAATGTTCGAGAGTTAAAGTTTTTACACGCATGATTCTTGGTTCGTATTATAAAACAACCCTACGTGGTAGAGTGTAATCTCAATTGTCGAATGAATAGTTGTGCCAAGTTTTATGTAACTCATACGTGAAATAGAATGGCATATGTAATAAGCTTATAATCTCATATGTAACGGAACCTAGGTTGATAAGAATTAACCCTTTGAGGTACAATGTTGGGTAATTGCCTTGGTATTACAATTGCTAGAAGGAATGACGTATGTATGACGGCTATGGAATATGATGACAAGTATAGCTGAGTATGACACCTCGAGTGTAACATGAGTTGTTCAAATGTAAGTATTGATTACACGATCATATTGATAGCGTGATTAAAGACTTATGTTGGCCCTTGTAACCTAGGGATAGACGGTAAAGAGGTTAGAGCAGGATAGTATGTACACGATTTGTATAAATGTATACATTAAGTTATGGTTAACCATGCAGTTATGATAGATTATCAGTGGAAGAAATATTAGTCTCGGGTAAAGATTATACGAAGGTATTGCAAGAAAAGTATGAAAAGAACTATCAAGCAAATGACATGAAAGAAATTTTGCTTGTTATTGGCCTTGGAAGGATGGGGAGTATCTAGAAACTAAATAGTTAGAAACTATTGAATGATGTTTGATTAGTGAATTAATATGAATGAATAGGAATGAACGAGTATGAATACTATGATAATTATTTCCCTAAGTAGATGTAAGAGGTATGCTGGAATGAATAATCTGACAAATAAGTTTTAAGAAATCAGCTTGAATAATTGAATGATAATCATGAAATAATGTAATAGGATCGCTTTGATCCATACAAGATTGAATTACCAAATGTATTAGATAAGTTTAGAGTAGTAACGACCGATTCATCATGAGGGATGATCGAATGAAAGCATGTTAACGAAGTTCGAGGTATGTAATCGCGAAGGGATACAGATAAACTCGTCAGAATGTATGTATTCAGGTTTCGGGGATGAAACCTTCTTTAAGGGGGGTAGATTTGTAACACCCCAAATTTTGTATGTTATAAAATAATATTATATATGTTTTTGTGATGATAAATAACAGAAAAACGGTAACTATTAAACGGTACCGTAAGAAAATGATAGTAAGTTTAAAATATATGTATGTAACTAAGTTAACCAAAGGAAAGGTAACCTAGTTAATGTGAAAAGAAAGAATATAACATGTATTAAAAGACAAGGGACTAAAAGTGTAAAGGTGTAATGAAAAACTAATAAAACAAAAAAAAGGCCAGTGTGTTCCTGGCGGTGTGCGTACGAACGAGAGAGGGAGAGAGACCCAGAAGAAAACTAAACCCTAACCTTCTAAATCCATCAAATTGAAAGGGAAAATGGAGGTTAATCGAATGCATGAGCCAGGAACTTCGATTATCTAAGTGTTCTTGACATCCAGTAAGTCTAATTTCATGATTTGGTAATGTTTGATGAATCAGGTTATGTGTAATCCGCGAATTATGTACATGATTTAACATGCTTGCTGAGTGATATGAACATATAGAGGTTGAATTATGCTTAAATTTGACTATATTGATGGTTTGGGCTAAAACCCACTTGTAATTGTAGGATAATGAAATTAGTGAAGTTTATGGATGAATTTTGTGATGTTGACGCTAAATTATGTGATAGAAGGTGTATTAGATTGGTAATTTTGATATAAATCATATGTAGTATGGTATGGTATTGATTGTGAAAGACTAGATTTGCCCATTGATGAATTAGGATGGATATGTTATAACTACTTGTACATCATTCTTCATAGTTAGTACGCACGCCATGTGTTCGATGAAATGCCTAATAATGATTTAGTTGAAATTTGACATGAATTCTTGATTTAATGGTGATGTAAGTGAAAATAAATGAATGTGTAATTATGTTAAGTCATGATGAATAAACCAAATGCATATGTGAAGTAATGTTACGAATGCTAAAAATATGAAGTTATAATGTATAGGCGCAAAGAAAGACGAAGGCACGAGTCACTTGAAGTCGCAAGCATCGTAAGACCACGGTAAGTTCATATGAACTTAACTCTCCTTTTATGTAGTTCTACGGATGATAGCTTAGTAATTAAACCTTAGTGTTGAGTTGTATGTTCGTTCATGGTAAAATTTTGATATGATGTATGTTGGAAAACGGATAAGTAGCACAATAGTTTCGGATGTATAATGACCACTCAAGTGAGTCAAAATCGTTTGGAAAGTAGGATGTGAAATGGTTAGGTAATGACTTGTTGTAAACGGGTCAAAAATGATGAAATTGTTTCAAGTATGTATGATAAAATTTACCTGTTTTAAATGGGTTAATTAGGACATGTATGACGAATAGCGATGATTTTTGAGTATGGGCTCATTATTAATGGGTTGAATGGAATGTATGAATGAATGTTATCAAGATGTTGGAATGAAAGAAAGTTAACGGAAATATTGTCATACGGGAAGAATGGTTCAAACAAGAATTGTGAACAAAAATGGTAAATTGCTAATGGGTCGAATAATGATAAGTGAATGGAAGCCTTGAATTTTAATTAGTATTTGAACTAACAAATGTTTTGGTGTTATGTATGGTAGGTAAATCTCATGCTTGATGTTGGCGAGCTCGGACCGAACACACTATATTGCCCTTATGCGCTTCCGGTTCAAGTTATCTTTTGTAATGGGTCAAATAAAATCATTTTGTAATGTAAATGTTAAACTTTTATCTAGGATGGTCGTAGTAGTTTAAAGTTTTAAATATTACTTGGGTAGTTTGGACAAAAATGCTTTTGATGAGACTTGTATTGTCATAACCTTGTATCTTTTGAAAAGTGTTTTTTGAGAACAGATTTCGAATGTTGATGTTAAAAGCAGGGAATCGTTTATATTGCAAATTGGTCATGCCCAAATTTTGTAAAAATTTGTATGAAGTTTATATTATTTATCGAAAGTGAAAAGTGGGCGTTACATGTGTGAATGAGTTTTTTTGGCATAATTAATATACATATTGTAAATATTTTCACAACTAATGCCATATATAATAAGGACCAGATATTTAAATGTTTTAATGTTTCCTCTGTACACCTATCTAAACGAATCTTTTTGTGCACCTCTCAACTTCCATCATCACTCTATCCGAATGGCTGAACGAGAACACAACATTCATGTACACTTTCATATCCACCTCAATGCTGAAGAAGCCAACCCACCCTCAGGTTTACTAGACCCAGACTCGTCTCAACAACCTAACCATCACTGTCATCATCACCATCCAAACACCGGTCAAGAACCAACACCTGCCCATATTCTTACACAATGTGACTGTTACTGTCACCGTCCCGCCTTTTTGCAAGCACCTAACCATCAACAACAACATTGTCCCTGCAACCGTAAACCCAGTATGCAAGAACTAAACATCAACCGTCCACTTCAACCGCCAAAACGTCAATATGCTAA
Organism: Helianthus tuberosus; assembly: GCA_030545235.1. Taxonomy (NCBI): domain Eukaryota; kingdom Viridiplantae; phylum Streptophyta; class Magnoliopsida; order Asterales; family Asteraceae; genus Helianthus; species Helianthus tuberosus. The sequence continues at coordinate 58,849,606 of CM060406.1, forward strand.
AGAAGAGGCTGAACCATAATTGGATTTTGAAACTTATTTCGACGAACTATGTTTTGAAGCTTATCGTGCAGAAATGGAAAAAGGAATAGAGTTTGGTGGCCCGTTTGAATAGAATGAAACATGTCGCATATGCATACTTGATGCGGATTGGTGTGTATATGGATTTAAGTATATTTTAAGCCCTTTTTACACGTTAGTCAAGTTTTAAATTTATAAAACACGATATTTTACTAACACCAAACACACATATGGGCAAGTGCACCCATCGTGAGCGTAGTATAGTGTTGGCAAGATACCGAGGTCGTCCAAGGACACAAGAGCTTTTAGTACTGGTTTATCCTCAACGTCTAATCAAATCAAAAGTTAGAAAAAGGTTTTAAACAAGTAAAAATAAAAATAACTAAAATGCTGAAAAATAAAATAAAAGTAAAAACAGATTATCTTAGTTATTTCTGCACTTTTGCACTTTTTAAGAGATTATCTTAGTTATTGTAGTACGCCCCTCTTTTGAAGGTGACGTTACCCTCAACCCAGTAGTTTGAGTCAGCAAGGATACAATCCAAAAGGGTTGGATTATTGAAAGATAATTAATTAAGTTATTAATGCATATTATGGTAGACCCCTCTTTTGAAGGTGACGTTACCCTCGGCTAAGTAGTCTGAGTCAGCAGGGATACAGTCCTAAGTAGCCGATTAAAGTATTAATAGTAGCTTACATATGAGGAGATCAAAGAGTTTAGACCCCCGCCATCCAATACCGGTGGGTATTGAAGGAGGTCCTACTAAATTTGACCCAGGTCCTTGCTGGATCTATACACTGAACAAGGCAAGACTCTTACCAAACCGTTCCCTTAACCCCCGACCAGGTAGCCAACATATCTCCAAATGGACCGTGGAGATATGAATGGTGAAATTCTTTTATTTTATATAGACATTAAAATAATGCCAAGACACCACGGACAAACGATAAGGAAGAATCACCTTCAACATAAGAAACTAGTTATTAAAGTCATTAATACATAACCAAGTAAAAAGTGCGAAAAGATTAAAAATAAAAAGTATTACACTACACACTTGTCTTCACCAAGTGATGTAAGAGACTTAGGCAAACATGGCCTTTGATTGTCAAGAACTCTTACGATCAATCTTGGATCCCGAGACGACTCACACACTCTATGATGGACAATGGATGATGGTGGTGGATGATGGTGTTGTGATGGTGGTGGGTGGTGGGTGAAGTGTGAGAGAGGTGGTGTGCCAAGGGATAGTTTGCAAATGAGCCAAGCACCCCTATTTATAGGCTGAACAGTAGCTCGGGCACGGCCCCGTGTCCATTGGGCTCGGCCCCGTGTCCATCCTCCTTCTCTGTCTTCATTAATTGCTCTTGTCTGCATTAGTTGACCACGGCCCCGTGTCCGCTGGGCACGACCCCGTGTGCAGAAGCGTATCTGTACTATCAAGATTTGCCTGGATTCTGCGAATCTTATAGTTGACCACGGCCTCGTGTCCGCTGAGCACGGCCCCGTGGTGGGCGATAGAGGCTTCTACAGCTTTGTCTTTTATGCTGACACTTGGGCTCGCCCCCGTGTTCACTGAGCACGGGGCGTGTTCAGCCTTCTGTCTTCTTGATTTTGCTTGGAAAGATGCTGTCAGGGGGTCGGGCATGCCATGTTTGTTCCTTTTCTTGTATTTATGTTAGATTTAGCTGCCTTTTTGCTTCTTTTGTTAATTTGAGCTCATTTAATCCTGAAAATACAAAAGGAAGACAAAAACACACTTTTTCCAACATTAGTACTAAAAAAGGGTTAGTTTTATGCCACAATTGATGTAATTTATATGTTGTATTTTGTGCACATCAAATACCCCCACACTTGAATCTTTGTTTGTCCTCAAGCAAAACTCTTTATAATGTGGCTTTACACTCCCAAATGGAATGGGTAGAAGAGAAGGTTTTCGGGCTTGTCATAGAGTGTCGGGATTTCCAAGATTCTTTATTAAGTTTTATTTTTATTTATTTACAATCCTATTCGTCATGATTTATTTAAGACATTTCATAAGATAAATTACTTATTAGGGCATAACATGCCTTTTTTAAAATTCCATTTATATACAAGTTCACATACCTCACGGGGGATCACTCAACACTCGGCCGAAGATGTATTTTAGTGGATCACTCGAGAGCGGCATGGAACTTACTCCTACCATAAGATTGCCAAGCAATCAATCCTCCTCCTTTTTAACTATACACCTTTGTAAATATCAAGAGGACTTTTGGGTGAAGGATTAGGCTTGGGTTAAAGGTAGGTGGTTGGGTTAGTGGTTAGTAAAAGGGCGAAAGGCGTAAAAGCGTCGGTTTTCGCAAGACTTTTTATGTTTGCAATTTTTATTTTGATGAAGCCATTATTCAAACAAAGTTATTTTTGATGAACTTGTTTGTTTATTTCTCTTTTGCTTCATCATCAACATTTTTTTTTTTTGAAAAGTCATACGAAAAACCGAGCTTGTTACTAAAAACAAAGGGTTAAAAATAAAAAGGTTTTGGTGGGTGAAAGGGTGTTTGTTTTTGGGTTAAGAAATGAAAAGGTTTAGGCTCAAAGGGGTTAACTAGGGGGATTTTGGGTAGGTGGTAAAAAAAAATAATAATGGTGTAGAAAAAAAAGGTTAGTCCTAATGCCTCCATCATTTACTTACTCGGGTTTAAGTTGGTAAGGACCGGGAATGTATCGTTGTGGCAAGTTCTAGAGTCGTAAGAACCAAGCGGCTATTCACACAAGAAACGAAAAATGAGCATTTAGTTTAAAGATATGTATTTGTATGCTCAATAAAGGCTCAAAACTCACTTTTTGTGGGAATGGGTTTTTATGTGATCAAGTATATATAATCAAATTTTAATTAAGCTTGTCATGTCGTTTCATAATTTTCTTATGTTGGTTCTTTTTATCACGACGCTATCGGTTGTAAGTTTGTAAAAATATAACCTTTTTAGAACTTGAATTTCCCAAATTAAACCTAGACAAGTAAAAAAAATGAAAAATTTTTGAAAAAAAATTGGGGTGATTAGCGGTTCCAATAGAGTTTTGTGTAAGGCTTGTATTTAGGAGTTGCAAGATTCAAAGTTTTAGCATCCCCCCCCCCCCCCACTTAAATTACACATTGTCCTGAATGTGTCCCAAAAATAAGTTTTTAGGTTGATTGAATGTGTAAAAAGGTGTGAAAAAGCAAAATTTATGTTACTGGGCGTCTGGACACGGCCCCGTGGTGTCCGGGCATGGCCCCGTGTTCAGATCGCCAGTAACAGAAATGAATAAAGAGAAACAGAAGCCTGGGCACGAGGGCGTGTTCAGTGAGCATGGCCCCGTGGTGTCCGGGCATGGCCCCGTGTTCAGATCGCCAGTAACAGAAATGAATAAAGAGAAACAGAAGCCTGGGCACGGGGGCGTGTTCAGTGAGCACGCCCCATGTCCAGTTACCTGAACTGGGCATTCTCTGCAGATTGTGCAGCACGGGGCCGTGTTGGGCGGGCACGGCCCGTGCTGAACTTGCTGTAATGAAGAAATTTTTTGTCGGATGGCCCTGTTTTCGTGCATGGGGTGCTGGTTCAAGTTTCCCTTGTTATCCTTCACCATCCCGAGTGTGTTTTACTCATTACAACATCATCCAAACACCAAATTAGCTAAAACCATCATTCATTAAAACATAGAGAGAATTACATAATAATCCTAAAAGTTAAAATTCTAGATAAATAGGTCAAAGAAACACAAGAAATCTAGACCAAGAAATTCTAGCCTAATACTTATTCTAATAGCAAAATTTTCGAGAAGATAATTCCCTCGGTTGGATGCGGCTTGAAAAACTTCTTTCTCCGGGCATGGGTTCCTCACACGTCGGCGAGCCACTCCTCTATCTCCCTAGGGAGAAGAAAGGCGGGCTCATTGGCATTGGTTTGAGGTGGTGCAACCTCCACCGGGACTTCTTGTAGATCTTCAAGAGGAGGCTCCGCTGGAATGTCGTCCCATCCGGTCGGGTTGTTGATTCCAAGTGCTAAGTTCCAATCCTCTTGAGGGAGGATAGGTTCCATGGGAGGTGTCACAAGAATGTTCAACCTCTGGTGCAAGAGGTTGATTTCTTGAAAACTGTTTTCCAACCCCACCGTAAGATAATTTATACGGTCTATTAGGACCTCCTCTACCGAAGTCATCTCGTCAAGAGCTTCACGTAATGCCATTACGCAGCGTACGAGAGTTGCTTCAATTGATGACCTTCTTTCCCTTCGACTGTTTCTGGAGTGCGCAGAAGAGGTTCCACTGTTTTGACTAGACATTCTACGAAAACAAACCAAAAATAGCTCATTTTAATGAAACAGTGACTTCGGACACGGCCCCGTGCTCAATGAGCACGGCCCCGTGTTTAACTTTCTGCAGATCTTTGGAACAAGGAATCTTAGAGTTTCAAATTATTTTTTCAACTTATAAAGCATTTTTAAGCAGAAATAACTTAAAACAATGTTGTACAACTTATTTTTAACAAGATTCCTTGAACAAAAACCTAATAAACATCTCAATAAAGCTTGGAATCATGGTGATCTCAAGCTTCAATGGAGGTGTTGATGCAAGAAAGATGAAGAAGAAGGCAATGGATAAAAGAGGAAAGGACAAGATGGTTGTTAGAACCTTCTTTTAGAAAATACCTAGGATGGTAGGTGAGAAGATCCTTTCAAATCTCTATCCCTGGATGGTCCAAATGTGCAGGATTCTTGGCTGCATTTATAGAAAATGACAGCATGCTGGACACGGCCCCGTGTCGGCTGGACACGGCCCCGTGTCGGCTGGACACGGCCCCGTGTGCAGGCAAGATCCTGACACAGTTTGTTCGTATTCTGACAAAAAGCTAGAAAGGAATCTTTTGGTGGACACGGGGGCGTGTTGACCTGGGCACGGCCCCGTGTCGAAAGGCTGTTTTATGAAGTTTGTCTATTTTTAAGGAACTTATCCGGATCGGGAGGTTCCTTACTGGATGGAACAACCCCAAAGTGCCTAAGATACCTTAATTGCTCTAAATTAAGACGATAACGCAAGAGGTTGTCGGTGAGGATGATTCCTATGCTAAATGTAGGTGGAGAAGTCCAACCCTTCCCGGGCTTTCGTTAAAGAAGGTGTATGCCGAATCGCTCAGGTCTATGTATGCATCGAACGAAGTCGATGGGGAGTCCTTCACGGCACAATCGACACAGGGACGACTATCGTTCAAGTCCTCGCTAGAGTTAGAGGTAACATCGGGAACAACGAAGTTGTTTTCATTCGAATGCGATCCCAACAATTCTTCTTGGTTGTCGTCTTGAGATAAATTATTGAAATCTATCCTAAGTTCTTTTAACCAATTAAGAATTAGATCTTCCAATTGAAATAGTTCATCAAGAAGCATTTCTCCTAGAAGATCCGGTTGAGAGCATTCGAGGGAGAGATAGGGATTATTTTTACTTTCGCCCCTCTTAAGGCTACGGGAAAACGATGGGTCTATATAGTGGGGCTTATAATTTAGAAAATAACATTCTAATTCTTTATGAGAGCCACCACATATTTGACACCACGTACCATAAGAGTGCCGAAAGTAAAAAATATCAGTATCACTCATGTTTTTGTCAGAAATTACCAACCGTCGGGATCTTACGGTTATGTTTTCAGTAACTGAATCTTGGGCACGGGGCGTGTTGAGTGGGCACGGCCCCGTGTTCAGCTTACTGTCCGACTTAAAACATGATTGCCAGTTCCAATGATTGGGCACGGGGCGTGTTCAGCGGGCGCGGCCCGTGCTGAGTTCTGCAGAAGCTGAAAAACTAAGAAAATCCTAAAAAAAACAGAAAAATTAGAAAAAACGATTAGGCCGTTGATTCCTAACTTTCTTAAAATCCTTGTGTCCCCGGCAATGGCGCCAAAAACTTGATGCGGATTGGTGTGTATATGGATTTAAGTATATTTTAAGCCCTTTTTACACGTTAGTCAATTTTTAAATTTATAAAACACGATATTTTACTAACACCAAACACACATATGGGCAAGTACACCCATCGTGAGCGTAGTATAGTGTTAGCAAGATACCGAGGTCGTCCAAGGACACAAGAGCTTTTAGTACCGGTTTATCCTCAACGTCTAATCAAATCAAAAGTTAGAAAAAAGGTTTTAAACAAGTAAAAATAAAAACTAACTAAAATGCTGAAAAATAAAATAAAAGTAAAAACAGATAGACAAGATGAATCACTTGGCTCCGACTCGTGTATAGTGTAACCTTTAATTATTTCCGAACTTTTACACTTTTTAAGAGATTATCTTAGTTATTGTAGTAGGCCCCTCTTTTGAAGGTGGCGTTACACTCAACCCAGTAGTTTGAGTCAGCAAGGATACAATCCTAAAGGGTCGGATTATTGAAAGATAATTAATTAAGTTATTAATGCATATTATGGTAGGCCCCTCTTTTGAAGGTGACGTTACCCTGGGCTAAGTAGTCTGAGTCAGCAGGGATACAGTCCTAAGTAGCCGGATTAAAGTATTAATAGTAGCTTACATATGAGGGGATCAAAGAGTTTGGACCGCCGCCATCCAATACCAGTGGGTATTGAAGGAGGTCCTACTAAATTTGACCCAGGTCCTTGCTGGATCTATACACTGAACAAGGCAAGACTCTTACCAAACCGTTCCCTTAAACCCCGACTAGGTAGCCAACATATCTCCATATAGACAGTGGAGATATGAATGGTTAAAATCTTTTATTTTATATAGACAGTAAAATAATGCCAAGACACCACGGACAAACGATAAGGAAGAATCACCTTCAACATAAGAAACTAGTTATTAAAGTCATTAATACATAGCCAAGTAAAAAGTGCGAAAAAATTAAAAATAAAAAGTATTACACTAGACACTTGTCTTCAACAAGTGATGTAAGAGACTTAGGCAAACATGGCCTTTGATTGTCAAGAACTCTTACAATCAATCTTGGATCCCGAGACGACTCACACACTTTATAATGGACAATGGATGATGGTGGTGGATGATGGTGTTGTGATGGTGGTGGGTGGTGGGTGAAGTGTGAGAGAGGTGGTGTGATGGTGGTCCGCTAGGCACGACCCCGTGTGCAGAAGCGTATTTGTACTATAAAGATTTGCCTGGATTCTGCGAATCTTATAGTTGACCACGGCCTCGTGTCCGCTGAGCACGGCCCCGTGGTGGGCGATAGAGGCTTCTACAGCTTTGTCTTTTATGCTGACACTTGGGCACGCCCCCGTGTTCACTGAGCACGGGGCGTGTTCAGCCTTCTGTCTTCTTGATTTTGCTCGGAAAGATGCTGTCGGGGGGTCGGGCATGCCACGTTTGTTCCTTTTCTTGTATTTATGTTAGATTTAGCTGCCTTTTTGCTTCTTTTGTTAATTTGAGCTCATTTAATCCTGAAAATACAAAAGGAAGACAAAAACACACTTTTTCCAACATTAGTACTAAAAAAAGATTAGTTTTATGCCACAATTGATGTAATTTATATGTTGCATTTTGTGCACATCAATACTTTACACTCATTTCATTCCCACAAATCACGCTTTAGGGTTCTTACACTTCACAATTTCATCATTTATTGGATTATAAAAGTCTCAAAATAGAAAGCATAAATAAATAAATAATTCAAAGTGGATGTTTTTAATAGAAAACCCACCATTTCTTCACTAGCAAATGTCTCATTCATATACTTTTATAGTTTTATTCTAACAAAAAAACAAACACAGCCAATCCCAATACGTTTGGTGCTACATTCACTTATTGACAATAAAACTATGTTGTTTGTTTGCTTCTATATATACACGTTATCTTGGATTAATTATTATTCAACAAATAAAACCTAGAACATCGAACCAAGACCAGATCAAAATAGACTGGAAATTTCTAGTTTCACTAGTGATTATTGAAAACTAGAGATTGTGATGTGACGAGGAGATTAATTGAAAGGGCTTATAGAATCATTATGTGAGGTAGCATTAACCCGGCCCGTTAAAAATATGATTTTGAATAAATATAGATGTTTAAAAAAACATTAATTGCATATGTCTTGTAGAAGCCGAAATTGAAGGTTGATAAAAAAAGATTGTAACTTTACAATAATTTTATTTAATGTAAGATTGACGATAAATTATATTTAAATAAAATAATGTGGCCCAGGTCAATTAATTAATGATTTAATTAAGTTTGTTTTTTTTTTTTAATTCTTTTGATTCATAGCATTGGTAAAATAGACGTTTCACTGGTAAGGAGTATCATAGTTACATAATTCAAAAGGAGTATCGTAGTTACATAATTCATATCATCATAGCTTTATAAGCATCTTTTAAGTTGATGATATATGTGAAATCTGTGCAAACTATAGGGATCATCTGTGTAAGTAACTTTAAATAATTATAAATTCAAAATATAAATATATAAAATAAATTGTGATAATACTTTATCTTATTGTTTGGATCTATAAAACTAATAATATATGAAGAATTAATAAACAAAATATATGATCTGGAATAACAAATAAATCAGAAAATAAGATTTAAGAGGAAGAAAAATAAACTTGTTGTGAAACTAGCCTATTAACAGATAAATATATAAAAAAATATGGGAAGAAAGAACTGATATTTTATTGATCAGGTGTATTCATACAATAGATACAATGGAGTATATATAGGGTAAAGAAACTTGGAGAATAAACCTAATCTATTTTAGGCCTTAATAACCACAATATCAATATATTTATAATAAGAAAAAGTGTAAAATACATTACGTCTTAACGTACATCACGTACGACAACGTGTGTGATTATGGGTATAAGGTGCGTGATTAATGTTTTTCAACATGCGTGATAAATGTTTTCAACATGCGTGATTTGGGTTTTTGAGTTTATAACGTGCGTGATTTTCAAATTAATGTGCGTAATTATCTGTCGTATTGGTCGTACGTTAAGACGTTATGTATGTTAACTGGCCTCTTTATAATAAAACCAAAATAAATTGAAACGGTTCGTTTAACCCAATTCTAGTGCCACCATATTTGAGTTTATGGTGAAAAAGCCACATATATCTAATAATAGGATGATCGAATTGTCATGGGACAAATTCTCACGCATCATTTCATGTAGGGCAGGAAATTCATTTTTCATTGCATTCATCCAATTGGGGTTCGATTGTTCTTGGGTATAATTAGTTGGTAATGGAGAGATGGGTGAGGAAGAGCTAGTGTGTAGATACACACACCAACATATGAGGATAAAACGGTCAAAAAGGTTAAAAAAAAGATCAAAATACGTATAAACAGGTATATATGCATCAAATAACGGCTAGTTCAAATTACCGATTTCTTAAAAAATCAGCTTTTGGTCTAAGATATCGAGACCCTACTATAACCGACAGTTCGGTTCGGTCTCTAACCGGTTTGACACAGATAGGTTTACGAAGCGTTTTCGGTTCAGTTTTGAAACCGGTTTCGTTCGTCAATCCGTTTTTTTTTTTTCGTCAATATCCATCTAACATCAAGTGTAAAGATATTAACATTTGGTTGTATATGTATTTAGGCCTAACCTTTTTATATTTTGCATAAACCCATTAAAACACCCAACAAGATTGTGGATAAATTATAGTTGTGTGAGAAAATATTTAAATTGCACATGTCTTTTAAAATCCGAAATAATAATTTAATTTATTTTAAGATTGGAAATAAATATATATTTAAATAAAATGATGTGGCCCATGATAGATGGTTTAATTAAGTTTATATTTATTTCTTAACTAGGTGAAACACCCGCACTACGCGGCGGGTCGTCAGGTAAAAAAGATGGTGAGCGTATTTTTGTAACAACCCGTTACATATACGACATTACGATAATCAAAGAAGCTGCATGCCTTCATAGTTTGTTTTGTTCCAAATGAAAAGCATTGTATTTCAAATACAACTCATTCTTAATAAACTTTATATCTCAACGTTAAGAAAAAAACTAACCGTATGCTTATTATTATTTCTTTAATAAAAATAAAGAAAGCAATTTTAGTAACTAAGGGCCTGTTTGGTTGCCTCTGAATGGCTTCATTCAGAGGTAAACCTCTGAATCGGACAGAGGTATCCTTGTTTGGTTCACAAAAACTTCACCTCTGAACTGAACCATTCAGCTCTGAATGGTTCAGCTACTTCTCATCTCTGAATGGAACTTTTGACAAGCCTGCCCCTTGTGCCTTAATTGTAAGCTTTGCATCTTCTTCCACAGCCCCATCATCATCATCAACAACATATCCCCAAACGCCTAGAAACAATCATTCACCAAAAACAACATAAACCCTAGAAACAATCATTCACCAAAACCCACAACAAGATTCCACACCGAAAACCACCACATCCCCAAACGCCCCCGATTATCAGAACCATCACCAAACCAAAAACCCCACAAAATCGAACTCTGCTCACAGTTTCAACGAGGCTTAAAGAAATAGAGGAAACAAAAGAGAAGAAAAGGGGACCTCGTTCTTACCAGAATTTCGTCAAACAGGAGCACTACCGCCGCCGCCACGGCGGCGCAGCCGAAGTCGTCGGAGCTCTCTCTCTCTCGTTCTCTTTCCTTCTCACTCGAGCTCTCTCTCTCTCGTTATCTTTCCTCGTTTCATCGTAGCACCACCACCAGACGGTGGTGGTGGTGGTGGTGGTCGGCCATTGAGGGGGAAGAGAGTGGGGTTGAGAGGTGTGTGGCTGATGTTGTAGTTCTGAGGTTTTGAAGGAGAGTGAAGATGATGATGCTTTGTCTGAGGTTTTGAAGGAGAGTGAAGATGATGATGCTTTTATAATCAATTAGGTATTTAATTTTGTTGAGAGGGGTAAAAATGTCATTTTACACAGTCATTCAGATGTGCAACCAAACAGCACTTTACTGGTTCAGCACTTACTGGTTCAGAGCCTCTTACCCATTCAGACCTCTTATTCATTCAGCACTTATTGATTCAGATGTTGCCAAACAGCCCCTAACTCTAAATAATTACAACTCCTACAAATTAAAATATGGACGAAAAATACTATCTAGTGGGATTATTGCGTGTTGCGACGACGGTTGCAGAACCGACGAAAACGATGTAACGATCGGCTTTGACAGTATGTACATTAGTATTTAAAAAATAGAAAAAATTACAAGTTTTGTCCTTTATCTTTATACCACTTTTCAGGCGGTGTCCTTTTTAACGAATGTTGACAGGCGGTGTCCTTTACTAGGTATTTTGTTGCAAGTTTAGTCCTTTACACCAAACCCAGTTAAAAAACCCTATTAATTGTTGACAGATGATATCCTTTACTAGGTATTTTGTTGCATGTTTAGTCCTTTACCTAGGTATTTTGTTGCAAGTTTAGTCCTTTACACCCAACAATTAACAGGGTTTTTTTAACTGGGTTGGGTGTAAAGGACTAAACTTGCAACAAAATACCTAGTAAAGGACACCGCCTGTCAACATTCGTTATAAAGGACACCGCCTGAACAATGGTATAAAGATAAAGGACAAAACTTGTAATTTTTCCTAAAAATTATCATTTGAAACGTCGGTAATAAACTAAAAATAAAAGTCTAAAGTTATAATTTAGGTTCAATTGTAATAAATTATATAAAAAAGAATTAGAAAAACGCAATTAAACATATAGATAAAGAAAGATAAAAAAAAATATTTGTTAAAAAAATAAAAACAATGTTATTAAACTCGAATGACGTATGAAAACTCTATTAAATTTCAGAAGTAGAAAAGTAAATTGGTTATAGAAAAAGAAATATTAAAGTTTCAGAACCGTATAATAACTTTGTTAAAGTTTAGTGGGAAAAACGTAACTTAGTTAAACTAAAAAGAAACAACTTGAATAAGGTGGAGGAGGCAGAATGTGAAAAGCAATAAAAGGACAAACAAAACACTAATCAAAGCTTATTAAAACATTTTTATTGTTTCAAACACAACCCTATATATATATATATAATAGTCGTTTACCCGTGCAATGCGGCGGGAAACATATCACTTAGGTTGGTGAGTTTAGGGCTATGCAGCAGGAGTGACGATTTACAATAGGATACTCGTTTACCGTTAGTTTATCAGTCATCTCGTGATATATTGTATAGTACTTAAGTTAGTTTTCTTATTCGTGATATGTTGGCACTGGTTTTTCTGTTAGTTTACCGATCCTTTGGTGATATACTTTTGTTAATTTTTTTAGCTGTAGCTTTGGCGTGATCTATCTACAAGAAGAGTACAAAACAAGGAAGTAGATGTAATTAAAAACAAGAAGAGTACAAAACAAGCAAGTAGCTAGACGAAACACCAAAAACAAAATACGGGGAGTCTCTTGTATCCTTTTCTGTTTTACCAATACATCTGTTCGCTCATGACTTTCTTGTATCTTCTCCTCTACTCTACCAGATTTCGACACATAAAAAAAACAATGTTAGACGCTTACAGGTGTTTTAAAAAAGTAATTAGAAAAGTAATTTCAGGAAGCAATTAAGGCACAAGATCTACTAACTTACCTTCATTTTGATAAGAATGCGGTTCAATAATCACGCAACACTTCCTGGTAAACAACATTTGAGGTGTAAACTCTGCATTGTTTAAAATCTTTGGCGAGATGTACCAACACCTTCGTATTTTGTCTTGAAATCCCTGTTAATAACACCACGTAAAATTGTCCATGTGAAAATACAGAATCCGGTAGGTAAATACCAACGTGCGGAATTGTTTGACCTTGAGCTTTGTTAATCATCATGGAAAAGCTAAGTCGAATTGGAAATTGTTTTCTTTTCAACTTGAAGAGGAACATGTCATCTTCAGAAAGGGTTAGAGGGATACTTGGCAAAAAAAACTCTTTTTCCCGCATGTTGACCGACTGCAATTTCTGCATCAATAATATTTCACATGAAACCTTTACATATCAACCGCGTGCCATTACACAGGCCATGTGATGGATCGATATTCCGTAACAATATTATTGGGCATTCAATTTTTAAATGAAGCTTATGAGGTGGCAAACCACTAACATTTAGCGACTTTAAGAACTCGATCGGATAGAAGTTGTGCTGAACGTCTTCAGCTTCGTCAAAACTGTAATAAACTTTTTCCTCCCCTTGAAAAATGTCAATCATTTGATTATTAATCTCGTCAACACTCTCATTTTTAGTGGACAATATTGCTCTAGAAATTATATGATCTGAAGAATATACATTATCTTCAATTGATGGAAAGATGGAATTGATCAATTCTTTTATAGTGTTTTCTCTATTATTGCACTGAATTGTCATATCATCGAGTATGCGGATATAGTTTCCTTCGATTGGTTCTTTAGTTCCATCGCCGACTCATAAAAGAATTTCAGAGAACCATGGATCTTTCAGCACTCTCATATTTATGGTCAACCGCATCTTTTTAGTCAAAGACCAAAGAGGTGACATTCGTAGGCTGGAGTCTATAATCTGTGCTCGAGTGTCGCGTTTAATAACCGGCAATACCTGTCTGAAGTCACCTCCCATAACCATGATCTTCCCACCAAATGAGAGATTAACACCTATAATGTCTTGAAATGTACGATCGACTGCCTCTATCGCCTGTCATTTAGCCATCGACGCTTCATCCTATATGATTATTTTGGCACACCGAATTAGTTTAGTGGCCCCACTCTGTTTTTTTGATATTGCACATTGAATTATTTTCAAGATTAATAAGAATCTTGAATCTCGAGTGAGCCATTCTACCTCCTAGCATATTATTGGCCGCAGCACCTGATGAAGCTGTAGCGAGAGCAATAAGACCACGTGACCGAATTTCAGCAAGCAAGGCATTGTACAAAAATGTTTTTCAAGTACCTTTCTCCTTCGGCTGGATTAGCGGAAACCATACGACTTCTTTGTTTTTTTACCGAAACGACGATTCCAACGGTGTGTGCTTCCATTCCACATGAAGTGTTTTCGAAAATCTTTATACAAATATACCCTTACTGTTTCATCGATTCTATTTTTCTCAAAAAATGTTGTTAACATGGTTCTCTTATCCCTTTCCCTATCAACAATATTAGACATTATGTCATCATCTCTAAATCTAACCATCTGATTATTTGGGAGATGAAGTTGTAAGGCTAGAATAGAAGGAAAGATTTGAGAAAGGAGACGGAAAAAATGTGCCACATAGCCTCTGGGGGCGATATGTAGCGTGCATCTTAAAATCTCTTTATCTCATTAATAACAACCCCTTGCTCACTTTGATCAACTTGAATAACCTATTTGTCATGTCCTTTATAAACATATTTGAGAAGATATTTCATAGATTTTATACTTGATCAAACTTCAACATTGATGTGGCAGTTAAACATCATCAAAAGCCTTAGGTTATATGGGACCACCCATCTATTATCAAGTGTTTTTCCTCATACATTCACTTCTATTCCGGTGTCTCTCCTTCGATACAACGGATATGCATCTTCTCCTTGTGTTGTCTATTCATTAAATTGTCTAGGATAGCGAAAACAACAAATTTTAGGATCACCCTGCATACAAGGACTGCTTAATCGTAAATTGCTGCAAGGACCGTGAATCATGTGCTTGACAACAATCTCATGCAATTTGGGATGACTTAGTTTGTTAGGAATTTCAGCACACACAACCTTATCATAATGGTCCGCGTTATTGATTTTGTGTTGCGAGTACATGATAAGGAGAAAATGTGCGTGCGACAAACCACGCTTTTGAAATTTGATGACATAAACGTATGCCTTAACTTCCCCGAGGATATGTTTCTTGAAGAGTTGTTCCTTAAGATATTCTAATTCAGCCCGAAACACTCTTGAAACAAGGTCTAGACGATTTTGTGCAGTTTGACCAACATGTAAATTATCACATATCTCAGGCCACTTAGGATTACACATCATTGTAAGGAATATATGTTGGTGCATACATCTGTCGACTTCGTCTTATATCGAGTCTCGGGTTCGTTGCAGATATGAACCAGAGTGATGTCATCATTATTGATGATGACATCATCCTAATGACATCATTTCTTGCATCATCATTGGAATTCATTCACTCAAAACAGATTACGTGTTCGCTTGAAGACAAAGTCATGTATTTCGCTTGAATTGTTTATTAGTTGATGTGTTCGCTTGAAAATGGTTGATCGCTTGAACATGTAACCGCTTGAAAGTGTATGTATCTTTCAAGTGGAC
This sequence comes from Helianthus tuberosus, assembly GCA_030545235.1. Taxonomy (NCBI): domain Eukaryota; kingdom Viridiplantae; phylum Streptophyta; class Magnoliopsida; order Asterales; family Asteraceae; genus Helianthus; species Helianthus tuberosus. Next base: position 58,864,841 of record CM060406.1, read on the forward strand.
TAGTAACACTATAAATAGATGTCATGTTCATTCATTTGAAGCGGACAGAGGAGAGACTAGGAATTGATACCGAAGTGCTGCCGGTATTTTTCGTGAATGTAATAGATGTTAAATCAATACACAAGAGGTTTAAAGTGATATTCAAGCTGTTTCGATTCTATACGTTTGTTTCCGCCTTTCGTATAGTCTAAAATCTCTTCTGAACGACTCGTTTGGGTCACAAACCGATCCTACAAGTGGTATCAGAGCTCAGGAGGAAGAGATCTTGCAAAAACAGCCTGTTTTCGTCACTTTTTCTGATTTCTACACCATTCTTTTTCAAATTCAAACATTTTTCACGGTTAAAATCGGCTCAAATTCACACATCTTGTGCGTAATCATGTATTAACAAATCCTGGAAAGTTTCAGCTTTAAAATCAACTTAAAACTGGTTAAAATCATGTTCTCGCTTGAAATTTGTTCGAAGTTGCTGACGTCATTGATTGTTCAAGCGAACATAACACCGTGAGTCCGCTTAAAACTGGCATCTCACTTGAAAATACATGTTATGACCGCTTGAAAACGTCGACCGCTTGAAAATGACGACCACTTGAAAAACTTTGACCGCTTGAAAACGTCGACCGCTTGAAAATACCGACCGCTTAAATTGTTTTTCACGAGAAAAGTGCATCGTGTATTGTGAAAGTATATTGAATTCGAGGGTGTCAGTACTTCGGGAAAAGATATCATGTGTCTAATGTCAGTCAAGCATCTTCACGAGAATGTGGTTATGTGTCAGGCGCATGTGATATTGGTGCACTAGATTTGATAAAGTGTCTCGATCCTAATCAAAGTTTGCATGTGATTTTGGTTATCAACAATCAAAATCCTTTATCAGACTTTAAATCGGCTAAGTGGATTTATGTCAGCCATAAAGCGGCCCAATCAGTTTTATGAACACATTAATTGATTTGATTAAATCCATGTGACTTTAAACTACCGGCCCAATGAAAGTAAAGTTTGGTAATATCATTTAAGGAGTTGTCGGCCACTTTCATATAAAAGGTCCAATCAAACCATTCGGTTCATGTAAATCAGTTGGGAATTAAAGTGATGTCAGTACATGTGCTTTGAAATTGTCGGCCCAATCAAATATTTTTGAAAGATAAAGTGTTGGCTATTTGTTTTGGATTTGTCTAGTTGCATGAGATCAGAATTTGCATGTGCTTTCATTGGTTCAAGAGTTAAAATCATCGGCCCAAGTTTCATTATCATCGGCCCAATCAGTGAAGGCCCAATTGAATTTGCTTTGTTTTGATCGGCTCATTCATTCAGTGATCTCACTTCAACAACATTGAAACGAGTCCACAAATCTTCGACACGAGTCCTAGATTGATTCAATCATCACTCACATTCACATTTTTAATTCGGTTAAACTGATTGTTTGTTTGTTTGTTTCAGGTATTTTTACAAAGTGATATAGCTCGTTTGAAGACCAGTATTTTTGAAACAAGAAAGTTTGTGTTGTGAAAAAGTTTCCGAATCATGAGTGAAGATTTTTACAACGCGTTTGCAACATCTCCGACTACTCCGGCTGTCATTGCTCAGAACATGAATTTGGAAAACGAGACTGGAACGTTACAAAAGCCCCCGAAACTGATGAGCATAGAAGAGTACTACGGATGGAAAGACAGATTCGAAAACTGGGTTCAAGCTAACCATCTCAGATCTTGGGAATGCATTCTGAAGAAATATGTATTACCACATACTGATCTGCAAGTTGAGAAAGCAATATCTAAGTTTAGTGATCAAGAATGTGATATGTATAGAGCTGAAAAAATGATGATCAGTCTGCTTCAGCAAGCAATCAAAGAAGACATTTTTGTGTTACTTCAACATGACAAAACTTCGAAATCAATTTGGGATGCTCTTAGAGTCAAGTTTGAGGGTAGTGAGAATATGATCAAGAGCAAGAAAGCACTGCTCAAGAAAGAATTTGATCTGTTTACAAGTTTGCCTGGGGAAGATACAAAGAAGCTAATTGAAAGATACTGCCACTTGGCGCGATCCATGTCGATGCTTAGTATAAAAAAGGATCGTGAAGAGTGGGTAGACAAGTTGGCTGATGCGTTACCGCAAAAGGAATGGGGTACTTACTTGATGATCTTGAAAAACACTGGGGTTTATGATGGGTTAACGATTTCTCAGTTTATCGAAAAGATTGAGGGTCAAGATTTGGAACAGCAGAAGATCGCGAGGATGAACAGTCCAAGTGGTCAACAGGATGTAAAAATGTATTACAAAGACAGTGTTCCAGAAGTTGAAAGAAGCCCGAAAATCCAAACTGCGTTTAGTGCTGGTAATTCAACAGAGAAAATTGATCAGAGTTCAAACAAAAGCAGTGGTTTCTCTTCATACCCGAGTGTCAATCCAAAAGATACTACATCAAGCTTTCATTCTCAAAGCACAAAGACAGGAAATGGTTATGTGATACAATGCAACATTGCTTTGAATCTTCCAGATGGTCAAAGTTTTTCTGAAGAGATTGCGAAAGATCACATGGCGTTGCTTGGTTCCGTGCTACTATCTTATGAAGGTTTGGTCGCAGGACGGATCGGGAATCCTATGCTCACAAAGGAGGATTACGATCAGATAGACGCTGAAGAAATGGAGCTAACGGACATCAAATGGTGTCTAGCTAGTGTTCTTAGACGAGCTGAAAAGTTCAAACTGATTACTGGAAGAAATGACTTTCTTGATGCACATGTTTCTACTTTAGGTTTTGATAAATCTAAAGTTACTTGTTTTCGATGCAGGGAGAAAGGTCATTTCAAGAGGGAATGCAAGGACAGATGAGAGACTAGGAATTGATACCGAAGTGGTGCCGGTATTTTTCGTCAATGTAATAGCTGTTAAATCAATACACAAGAGGTTTAAAGTGATATTCAAGCTGTTTCAATTCTATACGTTTGTTTTCGCCTTTCGTATAGTCTAAAATCTCTTCTGAACGACTCGTTTGGGTCACAAACCGATCCTACAAGTGGTATCAGAGCACATCTGTCGTCTTCGTCTTATATCGAGTCTCGGTTGCGTAGCGGATTTGAACAAGTGTGACATCATATATGTGACATCACAAGTGACATCACATATATGACATCACATCCTACATCAGCACATGAAACGAATTTGAATGTTCATATAAGACAAAAGTCATGTTCGCTTGAATTGAAAGTTGTGTAGTTCGCTTGAAGTGTAACCGCTTGAACATGTATGTGTCATTTCAAGCGATCAAGCATTCACTATATATATGTGTCATGAATGTTCATTTGAAGCGAACAGGATAGGAAACAAGAACAGAGAAGCTAATGATGTGAAGAATCCATTCGGAAAAGATGACTACTATCGGAAAGCCATTTATCAACAAGTCGGTCAACAACAACTGCAAGAACCACAAGTGGCTCAAGGTAGAAAAGTGATAGAAGATTTAAAAAGAGCATGTCTAGGGAATCAAGAAAATTTCAACTGGGAAAAATACATTTCATCTGACAACAAAGCATGTCTAATCAATCAAGATGATGAAAGGTTACCTAAAGGGTTCAGCTGGGATATGTTTGCAGATGAGAATGGGAATTTTAAAGCTTTCATTGCTAAGATTGTGAAAGAACCAGATATGTTTACCACATGGATGAAGTCTATTGGTGAAAGTGTGAAGAGTACGGAAAAAGTTTTGGTTGTATCTGATGAAAGCTCACAGAGTGTAGATGAAAGTTCACAAAGTGATGGAAGTTCAGAAAAGGAAATTGTTTTTGATTAAACACCAGTTGATTCTGGTTCTTCGGATGATAATTCTGACAAATCAGTAGAGTTTGATCAATCACCAACTGACGACAGCAGTGATGATGAAGAAGAACGACATATTATTGTTGCTAAAACTCATATTTCTACTGAAAGTTTTCATTTTTATTTTGCAGATCGCTTGGAGAAGCTGAAGAAGAAACAAGCTGCAAAAGAACAAAAGAAAATGAAATCTGAAAGTGTTACTGAAACGGATGAGATTGTTCAAAACGAAGAAGTTAAAGTTGTTGCTGAAGAAACTGCTGAGACAGAAAAGGTGACTTAAGCAGAAAAAGTTGTTGAAGTTGAAAAGATCATAGAAATAGAAAAGATTGTGGAGGTTGTCAAGCCTTGCTTGAAGTGTTTGGAGACTTGCAAAGAATGTGCAGCAAAAGATGAGAAGATGGCAGAGTTTGAGAAGATGAAGGAACAGTTATTGTTCAATCTCAACTATGTGAAAGAATCTTATGATGTCTTGAACAAAACAGTAACTTTTCTTCAAAAGACAAATTCTGAAAGAGAACAAGCACTAACTATGATGAATGCTGTGATGATGACAAAACAGAAAGCTATAAACTTCTACATCGAAGAGAGTGCTAAGTGGAAGCAAGAGTTAGAAACTGAAAAGATTGAAAATGAGAGAATCAGACGATTATTACAGAGTTATTCTAGTTCTGATTATCTTATTGATAGAATTTATCCGACTATTGCAGGTATGGAAGCTTTTCAAGATGACAAGCCAAAGAAGAAGGATACTGGTAAGAAACCGAGTGTTAGCTATAACAAGTGTCCGCCTCCGATTTGGGAAGGTTATTCTCCCAGAAAACCAAATGAGGAGCAAGTCGATAAAGCAGTCAATATAAAGTTAAAAACCGAATCAACTGATGAATTACCAGAAAACATTGACGTCACATTCACCTCGTCTGACACTGATCATGAGTCTGAGTTAATAAAAAAGGTGGTCGATCAGGTGTTGGATACTGATGAGGAGTCTGAGTCAAAATCTGAGTCTGGAGGGTCAAGTTCGTCAGTCAACAGTCCAAAATCGTTGGTTAAAAGGGCATACAGTAAAGAGTTTTTGTTATCAAAAGCAAATTTGAATGATGAAACATTCGAAGTAGCTTATACTTTGAATGATTCTGACAAATTATATTCTGACAAAGAGTTTCCAATAAGAAGTGTTAGATTTGAAATGATCAAAAAGGTTTTCAAAATGACAGAAATTAATATTTCTAAAATAAAATATTTAAATCTTACTGGAAAACCTAAAAAATACACTTCAAGAGTACAACAACGTTTAAACAAGAAAAAGGGTTACAATTCTGGTTCTGGTTTTCAAAAGAAACCAAACCATAATGGTAGCTACAAAAAGAAAGGTTTAGGCTTTATACCACCAGAAAATTATAAAAATGAGAAAAATTCTAAAACAAAAACAGAATTTGTTTCAGGTGGAAGTGCTGAGGAGGAACAGAAGAAACCTTTCTGGAGACAATCAAACCAGGAGTTTCTTGCTAAAAAGAAAAGGAATGGAACTGGAGTGTTTCATCCAAAAGAGACTCGAACCTGTTTCAAATGCAATGAAGCTGGTCACATTGCATGGAATTGTCCGAAAAATGCTAAGACTAAACAGGGAGTTTCTGAAAAACTGAAAGAAATAGTTGTTGATGTTGAACCACCAACCGAGAAATTCAAAATGTTTAAAAATTCAACTTATGAGGTTGGTGAATGTTCTAGAAAAAATTTTTACAAAAAGAAAGCAAAAGATAACCAAATGTGGGTTGTCAAGAAGGGTGATGTAAAAGTAGGCGATGAAACTGGTTCCACAAAACCAGAAGAGCCACAAAGTGAGGTAAAAGAGGTAAATTCTGTATATTCAATGAATGATGATGAATTTCCATCACTAACGTTTGAAAAAATTAAGCAAAAGGTTGGTAAAGTTGAAATCTCAAATCAATTCTTTGCTGATCAGAAGGAATTTGATGTTGAGAAAACATTTAATGGAAGTGTTAAGAAAATTTTTGGGAAAATGCTTGATAGGAAAGTAAAAGGGGTTAAAGATTTTTATGCAACTAAAAAGGCAACTTACAACCCAACTGAACAAGAGCTAAAGGAGCTAAAAACACCCAAGGTTGGTCAGAGTTGGGTGGAAATTCTTTTCCCTTGAACATCTGACTATGCCGGAGATCCCAATTTTGTAATCGCGGATCAGGAATCGGCATCTTTCTTAGTAATTGATTGTGTGATTGAATCTTAAAATAGTTGAATTTTTACAGGATAAGTGTGAATTGCCGGAGCTTCCAGGTTGGTAAGTGCGAAGCAGGAATCGGCATCTTTATTGGTAAAATGATTTTGTGTAGATGTGATATTCCTACAAGTTAGTTGATAAAAGTTTACACTTACAAGTGGTAAATCAAGGACATTGAGTTGTACTTGTTTTTCCTACAATTGGTTAATCAAGGTCATTAGGTTGAACTTGATTGGACCAAACTTACAAGTGGTATTTGATGACAATGTGATGAACCAAACCCCTAACTTTACAAGTGGTAAAACCAACAAAACTTATTTTCCGGAAAAATCATTTTGGTTAAAACAAACTTAAGTGTTTTGAAATCACAATGAGAAAATAGCTTTGTGAAAGGGGGAGTTCTGATTGTTTATGCCAAGTGAATGGCGAATTGATGCGATTTGATATCGGTTGTCAAGTTTGTTGTACAGTTTATTTTCAAATTTCCTTTAAATGTGTTTGCATTTTAGGGGGAGTAAAAATTTCAGAAAATCCAAAAACATTAGAAAATTAGAAAATGTCAAAAACATGATAAATGAGTTTTGTTGTATAGAAGAGGAAATGATAGTACATCAGTGGACGATCACAACATGCTAAAGAAATGGAAAGATAAAATGTGATAAACGGTCTCACTAAAGATGTGACGATAGGCTCAGCTAGACTAGTAGATTTGCGATAACGATACAATTCTAAATCAAAAAGCCTAGTTCTAGTGGGAAACATGGTCGAAAGCATAGTACTTAGTTTTGTCCTTCTTGATTGAGTGCCTACTCGGTAATCGCTGAATGTCGAAAGACATAAAACTGGTTAAGTTTGTGAACTTTTACAACTTTGCTGAAAAGTCGCTATGATTGTGCATTTTATTTTGCAAAGATTTAAACTTGTTTTATTTCTTTATTTTGTTTAAGCATTGGACATCCTCTGCGTATACGTGAGTATCGACCTGGATGTTAGTGCCTAAACGTTCTGCTTTATTTTCTTTGGTGTTTCGTTTAAGCTTTGGATCACCTCTGCGTATACGGAAGTATCGACCTGGTGGTTAAAGCCTAAAAAACTTTAACTTGTTTTATGTTTCTTATTTTGTTTAAACATTGGACTTTCTCTGCGTATCGAAAGATCGACCTGATTGTTAATGTTTAAACATTCTGCGTTGTTTTCGCACAAATCACAGTTGATAAAAGTTTAAAGGCATTACTTGAGTCAGTGTATTGCATGATGAAGGGATATGCTGAGATCGTGGGGTCCATAAGAATTTAGTGCAAAATTAATATACCTTAACGTATCGGTAAGCATTTCGAAAGTTTTTAGATTGAGTTTAAGTGGACAACAATATCGTCAATCAATGTGAATCGTTTAGAGCTGAAAATGTTTAAAGCTTAACGGTGTTGGTGATTTGTCTCAAAAACTGATATGATCCTCTTACGCAAACTCACAAAAATATTGTCTGTAAATATTTCTTTACTGCATTTCTTCATATTAAAAAATCCAAAAAGATTTTAGTGTGTTTTAGCATAAATTTTGAAAAACTCAAAAAGATTTTCGACAACTGGTGTTGGAGAGCTAATTTTCAAAATTCCAAGTGCTAGACATGATGAACAGATGGTTTGGGAGAGTGTGTTGTTTTGATAAGAAAAACGATATTTCTTCAAGTGGTTCATCAGTGTAAAATTATTCTTTGATTGTATAATTCATGCAAGTGGTTCATTAGATGGTGAGATTGTTTTACAAGTTATCATCAGAAAATTTATTTTTGGGTAGAGAATATGCAGGTTTTTTGAATGATAGAAAGCCAGGTTCCGATACCTGAGGACTTTGTGATTCAACATGCCAGACTGCGATCCCAGTATATCGAAAGGGGGAGTCTGAAGACATCCGAGTAGAGATTGCTCGTGGGAGTCTGTTGATGCTGAAGAAGAGAAGGAGATAAAGTTTGAGGATGCTTACAATGTGAGATATTTCAGAGAGCGTTCAGACTGATAAAGACTGAAGATTGTAAAAGATTCGACACTTAAGACTCGTCAACATCTTAGGGGGAGTCTGTTGGTGCATACATCTGTCGACTTCGTCTTATATCGAGTCTCGGGTTCATTGCAGATATGAACCAGAGTGATGTCATCATTATTGATGATGACATCATCCTAATGACATCATTTCTTGCATCATCATTGGAATTCATTCACTCAAAACAGATTACGTGTTCGCTTGAAGACAAAGTCATGTATTTCGCTTGAATTGTTTATTAGTTGATGTGTTCGCTTGAAAATGGTTGATCGCTTGAACACGTAACCGCTTGAAAGTGTATGTATCTTTCAAGCGGACTAGTAACACTATAAATAGATGTCATGTTCATTCATTTGAAGCGGACAGAGGAGAGACTAGGATTTGATACCGAAGTGCTGCCGGTATTTTTCGTGAATGTAATAGCTGTTAAATCAATACACAAGAGGTTTAAAGTGATATTCAAGCTATTTCGATTCTATACGTTTGTTTCCGCCTTTCGTATAGTCTAAAATCTCTTCTGAACGACTCGTTTGGGTCACAAACCGATCCTACAATATATCAGGATTATCGTCATCTTGAACTAAAGTCATCACATCTAGAAACCGACGTCGCATGTCGCAACACAATTCTTTTTCCGACTCTATTTGCATGAAGCTCACCAGCATTGACGCAATCCACAATACCTTGGTACAAGTCGGCCCGTATCTTAGCATGGTTTCTCTCACAAAATTCTAAACGTGATGTCTCAATTTTTATGTAAACATCTACCACAAACTGTTGTAGCAGTGTACCACCGAACAGAAGCACGCTTTCGGTAAATCGAATCTGGAACTTGTAACAGTAGTACTCTCGCATAGCCACGTTTGTTCTACCACTTCGTGTGTTAGCCTGTGAACGATGAAGATATTTTAAAAACAAACAACTAATAAAAATAAAACACATTAGGGTATTTTTATGGTCGTCACTTAAAATGGATAATAAATTGTTGGTACCATCCATTTCTCCTTCGATGTTGTCATTGTTGCGAACCCCATTGATTGATATTCCGTGACGTGTATGTTAGCATGCCAACCTAACTCACCATTAGGAAAAAAACAGAGGATACGACAATGGATCATAACAACTGAACTACTGCTGAATAGTTTGGCTATATTCAGAGCTACCGTACACAAAAATACTTCATTTATACGAAGTGATATTGTCATTACCTTCAACCCAAATACCAACAACCTATATAATCGTGAACTATAAGCAAGTAAAATAAGCAATACTATTTAATAACTGTAATTAATATAATATTTTATATACCTCCTATGTCATTGGTCGGTTGTACACCCTTTGGTCAAGTTCAACCGAAGTATTCAAAGTGACTCTATAGTTGTCAAGAGGTCCTAGTTCCACAAGTCTTCGAAATGTATCGACATATGGGTTTGTAAAAAGAACACGTGTCAAAATCTGAGTAATACGTCGGTCAAGATTAGGCCATTAGAGTCTGTGATCTAACTTAGTATCTGGATTATAAAAACACAACTGCAAGTACCTAGGGGTTCCATCCCTCGGAACTAATTGGTCGATTTTGTGATATATTCCTTTATGTGCACGAAAAGTATATACACCGTCTCTCATATTGTTCAATGTATCATCCAACGTCACACCCATTTAGGCAAAAAAAAAAAATTGGTGCTATAAGCACGGATGTTTTGCCTAAACATATTTCCAATTTCATCTTGCGATGTGAAAAGTCGGTATAATTCCTCTGGAATTTCTGAGTTTGCTAACACAGTTTTCCCACTCATACAACAAAAGGTATACTAATTCAAATTGAAATCGTCTTGCTCCACAATCAGGACATGTACCCCGTTCTTGTAAAACACGATGCTCTCTAGGTACACCATCGTAAACAAAATTATATGGATCATCTTCTACGTTCTCATCATAGAAGGAAGGTTGATCAATTACTTCACCAAATTGGGTAATAGTGTACACGGTTGAATTCGAATACCTAAAAAACTGTTGTACTTAGTAATGAAGGTTGTAAAAGATGTCAAGTTAGATAAAGAAATCATTGTTAAATAAATAGAAACCTCATGATGTTCTATGCCTGACTACGTCAATTACAGAGGGGAATGTGGTTGCTGGTGTAGCATCATCTGTCGGGGTATGGTTAACTTGACTACCATTTGAAATACGCATTCCATTATCGTTTCGTGTAGTAGAACATCCTTTACTGTACAACTTCTGTTTTATAGTAGAAATACTTGAGGCTTTCTCATTTATCATTTGTATATTCTGAGTACTATTGGTTTGTAAACATCTTAACGGTGTCCTTTCTGTTGATCTATTACTCATTAAAGATATTGATGAAACACTCTGGGAGACATCACCACTCCGAAATTTCAAAACTTTTTTATTTTCTTTGTGTGCAGCATAGTATCTTTTGTTATGCTCTTTTTGTTTTTCAACTTTAGTAGATGCACTCGAGCTAGAAGCATGATTACCATGGTTTGGTTGTCCATTAGTCATTGTAAATTGATAACATGAAAAATACCTTGCAAATTAAATAAAAGAGAGTTATCATAGATGATGAAATTCTAAAATCATTACAACATTGAAATACATGACATAGAGAAAAAAACCGAATGATAACGCTTGAAAACAGTAATGATAAGATTGAAATACATGACTTAAACCGAATATCGTGACTTAGAGAAAAAAAACCCAGATCCTTAAAACATTGAAATACATATTGATAACATTAAGTGAAAGCCAAACTAAATAGTTGGTGGAACAACGGTCTCCACAAACACCGCACCCTTAAATCTACGGAACCAAGTAACGAGATAAAAACATTTGAAGGGCTTCATGTCCATTTCAATTGTAAACAGGTTCCCTAATTTAGTCATCACAAACCAATTACCATTTGTCACATAATGTGTTATATCGCACCACAATGACAATGATATTGGGGGGGGGGGGATCGAAGGACATGATAAGACCTTAATCCAGTAATCCCCTTGTAACGTCCATAGGTCAATTGTCATCTCAAACATGCCAGTGCTAGCAAACATGTGAAGCTCATTTTTTACATTCATTAAAACTCCTTGAACCATTCCTATAGAAGGAACGGGTGGAAAGCCTATCTCCTTGAACTGCTCCGAGTTAACATCAAAACAAATCACCACATATCTACCTCCAAGCCAACATTCGCAAACAGTGAAATATAGAGCACCACAACAAAATGTGCCAGCTGACCAATTGAAATGGGAGCTTAGGTACTCTTATCTTGTTATGAAAGGAATATTTCTCCAAGAGTCTACTTCCTTAGAATAAACATAGACACCAAGTAAACCACACCTACACTTTATGTGCAAGACCTTGTAATCATCATTAGCGTCAACGTATAAACCAACGACATCAAGTTATTTGTATAGAATCCATGAGAATCAGGTGTTGACAAATGCTTGAAAGTAGTAGTTGTTGGATTCCAAAGAAGCAACTCGTATGTATGATTTAAGCAAACACACAGCAATCCATTCAAATGTGAAAGTATTGAGACATCATTATTTTGGTGATCAAATGGAAATGTAACTATAGAGCTTGGCCCATAATCATTGGATTGAAAGATGATCGGATGAACAGAGCATGTTAGGTCGTCAATTAAGAGAACTCTCTAGTTATATGAAATTAATGAGCGAGAACAATGTACCCTTACGAAATCTTGTCTTGACAGTAACGCATACCATTCCTTACAAACACTCTTAGAATGACCTACATCCTTCGTCGTCACCCTCGTTAATATCTCAAACATTGTATCAACAGGAAGGTCAACCATGGTTATACCTTCGTTTAACACAAATAATGATTATTTAGTTGTCCAATCTAACATGATTATAGTTTGGTGGAAAATAGGTGTAACCATTACTTATAAATCAAGTAATATAACATACTTGTAACAACATAATATAAGATTAGACAAAGTAAAGTATACTTCTACAATAGGAAGGAAACAAAAAGGCAATTAGGACATTACTTCAATATGAGGGAAACAAAAATCAAAACACGAAGACTCATAGCTCCGACAAGATAGCTCAGTTGTACGTGGATAAGATTGTATCTCTCCACGGAGTGCCGGTGTCTATTATATCCGATAGAGATACTAGATACACCTCTCACTTTTGGAAAAGTTTCCAACAATCATTAGGCACTCGTTTGAATTTTAGTACTGCTTACCATCCTCAGACAGATGGACAAAGTGAGCGTACAATTCAAACTTTGGAAGACATGCTTCGAGCATGTGTTATTGATTTGGGAGGTAGCTGGGACTTTAATATTCCACAACTAAACATATAACAACACCAAATGATTCTAACATAAACATAGACTTAGATAACGATCCATAATTTAAATATCTCATGCCTCGACCATATCTGGCTCGTACGTAATCCTACTTAACTCCGTACACTTCAAAATATTAACTGAAATAACAAACAAACTATAACTTTTATTAAATTAGATGAGCCATTAAATGTAACTAATTTTTAGAAAGTTGATGTGTAAAGCATAACATACTATCTGGTAGATGAACCAACTTCACACGCGATACATATTTGATAGACTTTTGTTGTACGGCTCGAATGGTACGTATAACATCGGAAGGCTTCAAGGCGGACAAAAACATTTGTATTGTGTGACCACTATATATAATAATTTTAGGTTAAAGTTCTTTTAATAATAATATTTTCATATATAATAATAACTTACGTCTTATCTTGAAGAGAAAGTTCAAAAGAACATCAATCGCGTTTACCTTCTATTATTCTCCCAATCACATCTACAACTAAATCGTATACACTATACTATATATACATATATAAACTTTTATATATTTAATAAAAAAATATAGACATAGATTTTATATGTACCAACAATAAATTTTTGAGGTCTTCTGTCATGCTTCAGTTCTATAATGGAAGGGACCAATAGATATAAAGAAGCACCTCTTGGAATCGTAAGCATAAGTGGAGAAAGCTTTGTATATTCGTTGATCACGATTTTTTTCTCGGAACAAACTAACACGTAATTCTGGTACTTTGGGTACTCATGATAGTTGAGATTCTCAATTTGGAAATGATTCAAGGAAACAAACCACCCATCAATGTCGTGTCATTATATATGTGTATCAAATGTTGTGGGACGATCGTAACAATTTAGTGGTGGATAAAACGCTTACTCGTATAACAAAAGCAAATTAAAATAATGTCCTTACGTGTTGATAAAAAAAAATAACTACAAATCTCTTTTCACCGACGTCATGCCAAATAAATTCCACCATAACAAAGATTAGATTATACCGTGCTCTATCATTTCTCAATGATGAAAATTCTTCAACGGAAAAATGATCAGACATGTCCTATTAAGTGTTCAATGTTAGTTAACTAAAAAAATGAAAACTCCATATGTTTAGATTCATATCAATTTGATAAGTGTGTGTGTGTGGGGGGGGGGGGTGGATAATTATGTATTCTATTGTTTTAATTTAATAATTAATTTAAACTAAAACACAATTAAAATTAAACAACAAATATAAATTGAAATTAAAATAATTAAAACTGAAACATCTACGTAATTAATATTCAAACTATTTCGAGAAAAAAACTACATGGAAATAAAATTAACTAAACCATAATAAAACATTAGATAAACCACATAATATATCATTATCATTGCGGTGGAGGCAGCCATAATCAAAGTTGTCTTAAGGTTCCCAAACCATTTCTTCATCCAAGGGTGGCTTGTATTCCGCCCCAGGGTTAGTTTCGTACTCTTCAGCCCAGTTCGGTAGTTCTTGTATTTGACTGGGATTTTCCACATGAGAGGGGTTTGAAGGTGGAGGATGGTTTGGCACTATAGGAGTGTTTACCACCAGACGCTGATGCCCCTCCCCAATTCGCAGTCCACCAAATTGTAGTTGATCAAAGGTATAGTCATACGCCCAATTCAACTCTTTATCCGTAAAAAAATGGATCATCATCTTGAGGGTTTGTCTTCGAAGGAAGATTTCTCACTGAAGGAGGGTTTATCACCGAGGGAGGGTTTGAAGTTGGAAGACGGTAGACAACTGACGAAATGGGTTTGCCACTTCAGGGTTTGAAGTTAGAGGGTTTGAAACCGGAATGTTTAAATGGTGACAGGGTGATCGTCCATGGTTTGAAGGTCCTTGTGGTTCAACTGGAAATGGATAACCACCGCCCATAGCTCTGAATTGATTTTGTTTGGAAGACGAATAAAAATTATAGTCATAATAAAAAAAAATCATTAGATATTGAACTATTTTGTAGTCTTTTTATCTAGTTTATTTTTTTATGTATAGAAGACAAATATGCATCGATCAACACATATATAAATACCATTCCAAAAGAATTTTTTTTAAATTTAATAGGAAGTTAAAGTACAATGTTCAAAGAAACAGTGTTTATCACATCTATTTTTTTTATTTTTAGTTTGAGTTTTCCAAAACCGACCAATTTATCACTTGTGTACAACTCATTTCCAATGATTTTAACACAACACAACACAACACAAACCTCTGTTTAGAGGGTCGGACTGATTTTTTTTCAGGTTTTGCTGGGTTCTATAATCCAAACAGTCAACAATAATCCAAACATTCAACAATAATCCAAACAGTCAACAATAATCCAAACAATCAACAATAATCCAAACAGTTTTCAGGTTTTCAGGTATTTTGAGGTTTTGCTGGGTCCAAACAGGTCGCACTGAACTACAAGTATGTCAACAATAATCCAAATAGTTTTTGACAGTTTTCTCGGCTTATAACAATTTTCTCGAATTTTAAATATTTTTGTTGGGTCCAATAATCCAAACAGTCAACAATAATCCAAATACTTATCCAAACAGTCAACAATAATCCAAACAGTCAGAAGTAATCTAAACAGTCAACAATAATCCAAACAGTTTCAGGTTTTCAGGTTTTTTGAGGTTTTGCTGGGTCCAAACAGGTCGAACTGAACTACAAGTATGTCAACAATAATCAAAACAGTTTTCGACAGATTTCTCGGCTTACAACAGTTTTCTCGAATTTTAATTATTTTTGCTGGGTCCAATAATCCAAACAGTCAACAATATTCCAAACAACAATCCAAACAATTTTGTCAGCTTACACAATGTGACATTTAAAATAACACACCTAAACTAAAACAATATAAGTCAAACAACAAAAATAGTGTCACTTTTTGGTATTCGATGCATTAAACATTGTTATACCTATGTGAATAACAGATAAAAGTTACAAAACGAACCAATAAATGTGAGAAAACTTACAACAATGCAAGACCAAGATGTAAAAAAGCCAAGAAACAATGCAAGACTCAGATGTAAAGAGTATTGACATTCTGAAATCAAAGTAAAAAAAGAACTTGTTAGGTTGATGTTGTTCACTGATGTTGTTGTAAATTTGACACTATGTAAGCCGGGAATCAAAGTAAGTCGAGAAACAATGCAAGTCCCAGATGTAAAGAGCATTAACTTACCTACTTGAAGCTCCAATCTGGACACCGATGTTGTTCACTCCTTGAAGCTGAGATTAACTATGATTATCTTTTGTTTAGTTGTTCAATCCTTGAAGCTTCAATCTAGAGACTGTTGTTGAGTGGTTGTAGAGAAGTAAGTGTAACCGAGGTGAGGTAAGATAATGTTGGAGAAGTTGAGTGGTTGATGAAGCTTTTGAAGTTGGAGAAGTAAGTGTCACATTGCATAGAATTTATAGAGTTCACTCCTGTTTATGTTTGCTTTACAGCTGTAAAAGCAAATTAGTAAAAGGGTTATTAGTAAAACATCGAAAAGACAGAGTAAAAAATAAAAACATTTTGACAGACATTGGGAAAGGGTATTTGTAAAGGTTAAACAGCTGTTTTATGTCAAATCTTATACTCAAAAGTTTATTTAAAATAGGTTAAATCAAAATTTAGATTCTAACTAAATAGTTTTGTATTTGAAAGAGTAATTAGTTGACAGTTTTAAAAAAAGTTAACCATATATGTAATGTCAAATTGACTATTTTAACTTTATAATAAATATTGGTAAAATTCGAATTTTAAATATTTTAACAATATAAATAGATTCTAACTAAAAGGTTGACTATAAATATTTTAACTATAAATATTTATTATAAATATCTATACTATATAAATAAATTATAACTAAAAGGTTTTGTATTTGAAAGGGGTAAATAGTTGATAGTTATAAAAAAGTAACTATAAATGTAATGTCAAATTGACTATTTTAACTTTATAATAAATATTAGTAAATCGAATTTTAAATATTTTAACTATAACTATTTTAAATATATAAATATTTTAACTTTACCTTCCAAGAGGATATACAGTAAGCAAGTTGTCAAGAAACTTGTAGAATGTAGCGTGCCGGAAATACTTGTTTCCTTCCTCACCAAATTTCCAGTTCTCAGGCTCGCGATATCTCACGCCTCTGTTAGCAAAATAGTAAAAAGTCAAAACATAGATAAATTTAAAGAAAAAATGAGTCAAGCAAGAAGAGCTATCGCTTATTTGTGTTCATGCATCCGATGTACACACGTGGGTCCGATCGATGTTTGGCTAAAGTTGCTCCAAGTGTAGCTACAACCAATCGAAGATCATATTATGAATTGTTTATATCAGCGATGATCGATGCTTGATTGTTAACTTTACCTTCCAAGAGGATATACATCAAGCGAGTTGCCAATAAATTTGCAGACTGTAGCGTGCCGGAAATACTTGTTTGTTTCCTCACCAAATTTCCAGTTCTCAGGCTGGCGATATCTCACGCCCCTATTAGCAAAATAGTAAAAAGTCAAAACATAGATAAATTTAAATAAAAATGAGTCAAGAAAGAAGAGCTATCGCTTACTTGTGAGCGAGTACGGGTCCAGATTTCATGCATCCGATGTACACACGTGGGTCCGATCGATGTTTGGCTAAGGTTTCTCCAAGTGTAGCTGCAACCAATCGAAGATCATATTATGACTTGTTTATATCAGCGATGATCGATGCTTGATTGTTAACTTTACCTTCCAAGAGGATATACATAAAGCGAGTTGCCAAGTAACTTGTAGACTGTAGCGTGCTGGAAATACTCATTTCCTTCCTCACCAAATTTCCATTGCTCAGGCTCGTGATATCTCATGCCTCTGTTAGCAAAACAGTAAAAAGTCTAAACCAAGATAAATTTAAAAAAATGAGTAAAGCAAGAAGAGCTATGGTTACTTGTGAGCGAGTACGGGTCCAGATTTCATGCATCCGATGTACACACGTGGGTTCGATCGATGTTTGGCTAAAGTTGCTCCAAGTGTAGCTGCAACCAATCGAAGAGAGAGAGGGAGAGAGAGACAAAAAGCAATGTGGGAGGATATGCATTATGAAATGAGGAAATGTGATAATAGAGAAACCCTAATCAGCAGATACGGTACACGTGTTTTTATCAAAGAGTCATCAACATGGCTGTAATGAATGCCATGCCAATGCGAGATCCTCACCCGATCATCATAGCCTTAATTTTTTAGTTAGGTTATAAGGCTCAGATGGAGTCATCAACATGGCTGCAATGAATGTCACGCCAATGTGAGATCCTCACCCGATCATGATAGCCTTAATTTTTTACTTAAGTTATAAGGTTCAGATGATGTCATCAACATGGCTTAGGTACTCTTATCTTGTTTTTATCAAAGACGCTAGGCACCACCCCCATCATCCCATTAAACACATTCACACCGAGACACATTCACTGCTCACAATGTTTGCTTTACAGCTGTAAAGCAAGTGTAAAAGTAAAAGTTTGATAGGGTTAATAATAAATAATCAAAAGATTCTGACTGATAAAGGGTATTAGTATTTGATCATCAACACAAAATTTGACATAATATCAACACACATAAAAAGAACACACACAAGATTTCGTTCAACTGAAATAACAATCACACATAAAATTATCATCATCAACACAAAAACACATGATCTCAACAGTACATCCAAACAACCTACATAACATACACAAATATAAAAAACATAACACACAAAAAAAGAACACACGCAATATTTCGTTCAACTCAAATAACAATCACACATAAAATTATCATCATCAACACAAAAAAACATGATCTCAATAGTACATCCAAACAACCAACATAACCTACATAAACATAAAAAACAGAAGACACATAAAATTATCATCATCAACACAAAAAACACATGATCTCAACAGTACATCCAAACAACCTACATAACATACATAAATATAAAAAACAGAACACACATAAAATTATCATCATCAACACAAAACACATGATCTCAACACTACATCTCATCAGTACATCCAAACAGCCTACATAATATACATAAATATAAAAAAACAGAACACACATAAAATTATCATCATCAACACAAAATTTGACACATTATCAACACACATAAAAAGAACACACACAATATTTCGTTCAACTGAAATAACAATCACACATAAAATTATCATCATCAACACAAAAACACATGATCTCAAAAGTACATCTAAACAACCGACATAACATCAATAAATATAAAAAACAGAACACATATAAAAAGAACACACACATTATTTCGTTCAACTGAAATAACAATCACACATAAAATTATAACCATCAAAACAAAAACACATGATCTCAATAGTACATCCAAACAACCTACCTAACATACATAAATATAAAAAACAGAACACACATAAAAAGAACACACACAATATTTCGTTCAACTGAAATGACAACCACACATAAAATTATCATCATCAACACAAAATCATATGATCTCAACAGTACATCCAAACAACCTACGTAACATACATAAATATAAAAAACAGAACACACATAAAAAGAACATACACAATATTTCATTCAACCGAAATAACAATCACACATAAAATTATCATCATCAACACAAAAAAAAAAACATGATTTCAACAGTACATCCAAACAACCTACATAACATATATAAGTATAAAAAACAAAACACACATAAAATTATCAACATCAACACAAAATTTGACATAATATCAACACACAAAAAAGAACACACACAAGATTTCGTTCAACTGAAATAACAATCACACATAAAATTATCATTATGAACACAAAAACACATGATCTCAACAGTATATCTAAACAACCTACATAACATACATAAATATAAAAAACAGAACACACACAATATTTCGTTCAACTGAATAATAATCACACATAAAATTATCATCATCAAACATAAAAACACATGATCTCAACAGTACATCCAAACAACCTACATAACATACATAAATATAGAAAACAGAACACACGTAAAATTAGCATCATCAACACAAAATTTGACATAATAATAACACACATACAATCGTTCAACTGAAATACATAAAATTATCATCATCAACACAAAAGCTGGAAAAAACACAGTAAAAAATAAAAGTTGGAACATAAGTAAATATACCAGATTTCCATATTCATCCACTGATTCTCTCACTCTCAGTGAAATCAAAGCATCAAAACTCTAGATCGGCAAGCCTCCAAAGCATCGAAACTCCAGATCTTCACGTGTACATTCATTATCACACATTATTAAAAAAATCGTAATAGAAAACCTGAGAGAGAGAGAGAGAGAACGAAAGTTTAACTTGAGAGAGAGAAAGAAAAGGAGCGACCGGGGGTTTAAACCCTAGATCTACTAGAAAACCACCATCTACAGCCGCCGATGAGACCAAAATCAAAACCGAGAGGTCAGATCTCACCCATCAAAACTCCACACATTATTAAACAAATCGTAATAGAAAACTTGAGAGAGAGAACGAAAGGTTAACCAGAGAGAGAAACAACGAAACCCATCAAAACTCCACACATTATTAAACAAAATCGTAACAGAAAATCTGAGAGAGAGAACGAAAGGTTAACCTGAGAGAGAGAATATGAAAAGGAGCGGCTGAGGGTTTAAAACTTAGATATACTAGAAAACCACCATCTACAGCTGCCGATAAGACCTAAATCAGAACCGAGTGGTTGGATCTGCTGATTAGGCTTTGTTGAGTGTTTAAATCGGAAACGCTTTCTTCGAGGGGTCAGATCTTGCCACCAATAGCCATGAATCTAAATGTAGAGGTCAGATCTAATATGGATTTAGTGAAATCTTCATCAATAGCCATGAACTTCTAGAATCTCCAGAGAGTGAGAGAGAGAAAGCAATGTGGGCGGAAATGATATGAAATGAGAAAATGTGATAATACAGAAACCCTAATCAGTAGAACGGAATGCCTGTTTTTATTAAAGAGGTGTACATAATGCATAAAACGTTGTAACTCCCTTAAAAAGTGGCAAATTACGAAAATCTCTTTGGATATGCTTATATATATATATGTGTGTGTGTGTGTGTATGTATGTATATATAGGGTGGGGTTTTACAGTGAACTCTAGTGTATTTGTGAACTCAGTGAATAAATCATGGCCATTGATTTACACTTGTATATTGATAATCAAAGGCTAGGATTAGTTCACACAGTTCACTATCAATGGGGTTGTTCACAGATGAACCTAGTGTATTTGTGAACTGAGTGAACAAATCCTGGCCATTGATTTACCGGACGTACGACTTGAAATACCCGGACTTTGCTAGACATTATGGACTTAATTAATCAAGTCTAAATGCACATAATTAATAACTAAACATTTATTAGGATGTACGGATCAACCTGAAAATTTGCTTGTTGTCACAGACACCTTGCAAGTCGCTCTTATTAACTATCGACATGAGGCTGGCCGTGAATTCAAACGCGTTTCGGAGTGGCAGATCCTTAGGATTTTCCTTGTAGATTAGACTATGGGGTATGGGGCTTGGGTTGGGGCGTGGCCCTTGGGGCTTGGGTTTGAAGCCGGGCGTGGGGCGGGCTTGGGTTTGATGTGGCGGCCTCCTATTCGCGTTGGGTTTTAAATTTATATATATATATATATATATATATATGTATACTAGCCGTTTACCCGCGCGATGCGGCGGGAAACATATCACTTAGGTTGGTGAGTTTAGGGCTATGTATGGGCCGGTTTGGTTTTGAGCCATTACCTAAACCAAATTCGCGATGCAACGGAAGCCATAGTTATTTAAGCGAGCGCTCAGGCGCGCCTAGGCGCAAATAAGGCGCAGGTCGGGAAAACGCCACTTCGGGTTCCAAGGCTTTAATGCGCATGGGGGTAAGTAATTATTTTTATTAAAGATTTGTATTTCATCAATAAGAGACCTTTCAAAATCTCAACAAACATACATAATCACTGATCTCAACATCGATTCTCAACAACTGCCAATAATCTTCAGGTTGTTTTGAAAGTTTGTTTTTTTGGTTGTTTTGAATTTTTGGATTTGAAACTTTTGTTTTTTGGGTTAATGTTTTGAATATTTTGCTTTTATACCATAGAATTTGGTACTTTGGTTTTGTTTTAAGATATATTTTTATATAGTTATGTAACTTGCGCTTTTTTTTCGAGCCCGCGCTTTTTTGCGCTTCTCGCCTAGGCCCAGTGCCCAACAAATCGCCCTGAGTACGCCTCGCGCCTTTAATAACTATGGTGGAAGCTAAATTCGTCTCGGTATCCAACTATCTCGGATGATGAAAAAGGTATTACCTGATTGCAACTTTATTTTAATTCTGTAAACTTTATTTTCACAAAAGTTCACATCACTTATGTATAATATGTCTTCTGCCTCTATTGTGACACGTTAGTCCTATAGAGGCGGAATTAATGAGTTTGTTTTTTATATAGTAAGAAAAATGTGTTTGTCATTCCTTAAACTAATGAATGTTATTTACCAAAATTTAAAACTTAAAAAGAAATTGGTGTTCAATTTTATAGTTTAAATGTAGTTTTATACAAAGCTGAACTGTTGGTTGTAATTTTGTAAACATGTTTTTCACCCAATGAATAAACATGTCATGCTCGACTTTATGCGTCTTTTTAACACATTTCAGGTTGCTATCGCCTTCAGCTTCATTTCAAATATTCCAGTTCGACGCGCCAACACGCAAATGTGAAACTTTTTTCACCCCTAAAAATAACTGATCTTCACATAGTAGGTGACAATTTCAATTCATTTACTTACGAATGAGTCGATTTTGGTTATGTTTTATCTGTTGTACCCGGTGAAATAAGTAAAATGACAAAAAAGTGCTAAAAGGGAAATAGGTTAAATGCAATAGATAATGAATCTCATAATAACAAGGTCATATATGTCAATACACCATTTCTTGCCATCAAGAAAGCAAATCTTTGCTAACCTCTTAAAAATGAAGTTGTGCATTAAATCATAGTGTAGAATTAGTTGTAGCTTCCATTTCTGCATCAGCAACTTTCCTCTTCTTCTCATTTTGTCTTTGCTTGTTCATAGTTTTATTAGCTTTTGACACAATTTTCAAGACGGTACCAGTGACTTCAAAGTTATGCGACCGATGCGGGATTACAGCATCGCGAAGGGTGACATTGACACCCTCGTATGTCCAGAAACCAAGCAAAGCCTCTCCTTTTAGTCCAATCGCAAACCAACCGAGACCAGCGGCTGCAATGTCGACACAACTCGAGTCCCACCAGTTTCCACGCACGTGAAATTCCTTTCTTACCCATCTTCCAAGTTCCTCGACTCTTTGCTTCCCTATTGGTGGCTGAGACAAAGGGTAAAAGAGGAAATTGTAGATCATATGTCACACTTGAATCATGATTAAAGTTAGAGTAAAATGGCATTTTCATCCCTTATGTTTCCCCAGTTTTTGCGACCTTCGTCCAAAGGTTTGTTTTTCCACATCTGGAACCAAAAGGTTTGAAATCTTGCCATTTTCATCCGGCCCGTTAACTCCGTCCATTTTTCTCTGTTAAGTCAGAGTATTTCCGTCTTTTTTGCCAACTTAAAGGGTAATTCGGTCTTTTTCAGGGGTATTCGGTCTTTTTACATATAGTGAAAAAGACCGAATTGCCTTTTAAGTTGGCAAAAAAGACGGAAATACTCTGACTTAACAGAGAAAAATGAACGGGGTTAACGGGCCGGATGAAAATGGCAAGATTTCAAACCTTTTGGTTCCAGATGCCGAAAAACAAACACGAAGTCGCAAAACTGGCAAAACCTCAGGGACGAAAATGGCATTTTACTCTTAAAGTTATCAAGAACATAAAAATGTAACAGAGTTGGATAGAATGATCTCACCTGTAATTGAAGACCGAAATGATCTTCCACCATTGTAGACGCTTCCTCTGTTTTTCCCATATGAAGTGGGAGATTGGGAGATGCCTATACGGTAACCTATATGGTATCCACTGTCGTTTCTTCTATGTCAAGTCTCATGAGACCTGCGATATGAACCGAATGGTCTGCCCGATTGATAACATAAGTCTTATAAGTTGACAAAACTCAAAACTCAAAAGCATTGACTATAAATCGATTTTTCGAATCCGAGTATGAAATTGCAGCCAAAGAGTCCAAATGAAAGCATTGATATTTCTTACAAAACATGTTGTGTTTGGATCTGCTTATGTCGTTGTTTGAAGTTGTGATAATTAAAGAATTAGTTGTTTTGACTGATTTTTATGTAAAATGACGCCTAAATAATCAAATAATCAGAATCATTTGTTTCAGTTATTTCTAAACAGATTATCCAAACCTAATTAACAACCAAAAAAATAGTCAGTTAGAATCAGTTTAACAATACCCAAAGTCCCAAACACTACAAAATGATTATATGCAACTTGAAAACACAATAACCATATACTCACTTTCAAAGTTCAATGCCAAACACCACTGCAGAACAGTTGAAAACCATGGGTTCTATTTAGGACTGCAAATGAACTGAACGTTCAGCGAATAGCAAACGGGTGCAACAACGTAATAAATTGATAGCTTTATCAAACCTCAAGCATTTAATCAATTTGCTAACAATCTATCTGAGAGATCAGAGAAGTACAATTTTTTTGTTGGGAAAAAAACTTATTATGATAATTTTGGTATAATGTGTTATTATATGACGCCTATTATAGTATTATATGATAAATCCAAACTAAACAAATGTCTAAATGAAAAACGTAATAAATTGATAGCTTTAACAAACCTCTAGCAGCATAAAGCATGGCCAGTTCCTGAAAACAAATGTCATAGCAGATACCTATACCTATGCGTCCAACATCTGAAAAAAAAGTGCAATGAAGAATCTCAGTAATAAAGAAATAGTATTCCAACTTATATATAATTAATGTTGTAAGGTATTCCAACTTATCGGAGTAAATAAGAACGCTACCGTACAAACAGTGTAACATTCATGATCAAATTGTAAACAAACCTGTATCCACAACAATAGGAGTTTCTCCAGCTGTAAGAGTTTTTGATTCCTCAAATACAATCTTTCCAGGAATAGGAATATTGATATAAAAAAAATGTATCTGTCATGCAGTCATATCATATCACACAAGTTATCAGAAGTTTGTCTGTATAATAAAAATGGCCAATAGTTTCTTCAAAAAAAATGACAATCCTTTTAAACTTTATAGTTTTGACCCATTAGAAATAAAAATAGCTCAAATTAGTGAAGGGTGATAACGATAGTTAACGAATCCTTTTAAACTTTACAGTTTTGACCAATGGCCTAATGCAGCTAAGTCAACATGAGACGGAATGTAGTCAACCCGAACGACGACGGGTGATATGCTATGCTAAACTTCTGAAAAAAGGGAAGTAATGCTTCCTCTATGATATCGAGTTCGGGTATATCTTGAGAGTGATTAGGTGATGAGTTTTTTGCTCCAAAGAAGTTGATTAGGAATTCAAGATGACCTTGATGAAGATGCAAACGCATAGGAAGCACAGCGATTTGTAACCTGAAAAAACACTCGAGATGTTAGCACGAAATCATAAATCAATAGAAAATACGAAGAACGGATGCATATATAACGATATGAACTTACCGATACTCCTCAAGAGGGATTGAAGGATGCAGTCTAACGGATTCTAAATCGAGGTTCAACGCTCTAGAACATGATTCTCAAGGCCGGTTTTTTGATAGACAATAGCCAAGAACCTGAAAAAAGTATTTAAAAATAAATAAAAATTGCTTATACAAAATGCAAAATAATTAAGATTCTTGATTCTTGCTGACCTGTATCCAGGGTGCACCTTTGCTGACATCGTTAAGAGAAAAATCTTGAACCGAAAGTGAGATCTTGGAAACGCATATTTCACCGTCAGAACAAACTCTAACACTCTAACCCAACAACTTTATTCCTTGTAGAGCATCCCTGTCTCAAACCAACACCATAGAGATAAAAAACCTCTACCAACAATCATGAATAAAAAACCAAACTTTTTTTAACATAATCAAAACTCAAAACAGTAAGAGCTTACATCAAGAACATGAAGAAGTTCATCAACATAATCATGAGGAAGCGATAACTGTTTCCCTATCTTCTTAAGCAGTCGCTCCAGCTCAGCATCTGCAGACGCCATAACCTCGCACTGTTCGAAACCCTAGCAAAAAAACCACAGTCAAAGAAACCGAAAACCAAACGAAATCTCCCTAAAAAAAACACAAAACACATAAAAAAACCTATAAATTTAAACAAAAATCAAGAAATCTTGTAAATAAACCCTAGACTTGTAAATAAACCCTAGGTATTCTCGCTTCAAATGACCTAATCGCGTCCATTACAACAACAAATTTCAATAAAAACATGAATTCAACTTCTAAAAAGCAGATCTGAATTGTTTCACCGATATTTAGGCATCGTAACGACTAAATTACACACAGATGTCACAATACACATCGAAAAGCTAGGGTTTGTGCACGAAAGCGTTGAATAAAGCAAGTAGTTGAAATTGAAAACGGAATATTGATGTCGGAGAAGAATAAAGAAAGTAGTTTACCTCAACCAAGTGCAATCACGAACTGTAGATCTGTCATCCTAATCAGTTTAATCCAGACATGAAAGTAAATCCTAGATCTGCAAGTTTAGAGCAATCACAAACATGGGATTCAACAACTGAAGGGCGTGACCTAGACAAATCAGAAGGATTTCGGACTTACCTTGGGTTTTCGGAACATGGATGTAAGTTGGATGGATCTTTGTTCATCCAAATTGTTGAATAATTCCGGGGTGATTTTGATAAAAATGAGAAGTCGATTTTGTTGAGAATGAGAAGTAATTGGAATCTACAAGATCTGACTTCATTTTTGTTTTAGGGTTTCTCTGGGAGAAGAAAGAATAGGAACAGAAAAGCATGTGAAGAGTACGCGTATGATAAGTGTCTTGGGATTGGGATGAGTAAGGGATTCAAAATTTGAATCCACATCTCAGCTGCCCAAAATTTGTTTGGCCGCCCAAATGAGATGAGCGGGATTCCAGATGATGTTAAAAGAACTTTTCAACACCTTTATGCTTTAAAGGTTGTATAATGTGCTTAAAATAGTTGTACAATGGCAAATGACCATTCTTGCCCTTCCTATATGCTTATTAAAGTAGTATAGATATATATATCCTATATATAGATAGGGATCCTACGGAAAGTGTGTTTTTCCAAAAAAGTGTAAAAAGTCATAAAACACAATAATTTCAGGCATAAAACACACCTAAAACTCACAAATAATAGAATGAATATTACTAAAACACCATATTCAAACTCTAATAGTCCATAAAAACTTCAAACACACCATCGTAGAACCATGAATATAAAACACACAATGCTAAACAACATAAAACACAATAATATTTGTCATTCCACAATCAGAGTCTTAACATCTAAAACACAACACAAAACCCACATACATGATGTTTTAGTAATCTTCATCATATTATTTGTGGGTTTTTGGTGTGTGTTATGGTTGACATTATGGTGTTTTATGACTTTTTACACTTTTTAGGAAATTTGGACTTTCTGGCCAACTCCTATCCTATATATATAGGGAGAGGATCATGAGAAAACTAGATATAAATGAGAAAACTTGAAAACTAACTAAAAACCACTAAAAAGGAGGGGGGAGACTTTTAATGAAGGAGGGGGGGGGGGGGGGAGACTTTTAATGAAAGAGGGGTAAAATTGGAAAAAAAAATATATAACTTTTCAAACATTTCTCATTTCTCCATACGTTATCATTTTAAAACAAAAATGGCACCATAAGATCACAAATTTTTGTATCTTTCATTAAAGTATATTCGAGCATATTTTTTATGACATAAAAAAAGATTTATGGTGTCGTCTTATTTTCAATACTATTATTATAGTAGTGCACATGTGCAATATAACATGTACTACAATTGCATTACATGCTTAAAATTAGCTTTTTGAGTCTAGTTTAGCTTTTAGGGTTAGTTTTTTTTGGAGGTTTAGGATTAGGATTAGGATTAGGTTTTTGGGTGTGGGTGTGTGGGGGGGGGGGGGTTTAGGTTTTTGGTGGGTGGGGGTGGGGGGGTTTAGGTTTTTTTCGGGTTTATGTTTAGGGTTTAGTTTTAGGTTTTCGGGAGGGTGGGGGGTGGGGGGGTTTAGGTTTTTGGTGGGTGGGGGGGGGGGGGTTAGGCTTTTGGTGGGAGGGTGAATTTAGGTTTTTGGGGGGTGGGGGTGGGGGGTTTAGGTTTTTGGGGGGTGTCGGTGGGGGGTGGGTTAAGTGGTTTAAGCTTTATGTATTAGTGCATATGTGCAGTACAACAAAAAAAAATATATTTTTTGAAAATTTTTTTCCATACATAAAAAGTAGCGATTTTTCTATAAAAAATTGTAAAAAAAAAAAAAAATTGGTATGTTTTTAGGTTTTTTTTAGGCTTTTTTGGTTAGTTTTTTTGTTTTCTCATTTAAACTAGTTTTCTCATGATCCATCCCCTATATATATATATATATATATATATATATATATATATATATATATTTAATAACCTGCCGACCCACGCGGTGCACCCACGCCCCGCCATACCCCACGGACACGTCACTAGGCGGTGGGAGGGCTCGAACTCCACGTGTCAACTCATGCCCCCAACCCAAGCCCCACCATACCCCACGTTCTTAAGTGTTTTTTTTTTTTTTTTGTGTTTTGTAATGTTTACTTTGTGTCTTTTTAGTTTTAATTTATGTAATGTTTTTTTTTTTTTTTACTTTTATGTTATGTAATGTTTATATATATATATATATATATATATATATGTCCCCACAACACAGTCGTTTCATCTCAGCCCTTTTAATTACAACCAAGGATTTTTTGTTAATGGGACCCTTTAATAAAAAAAACCATAACATTAACAAAAAGTATAAAAACGTAAATTGTTTCATCGTTAATGAATTTTTTTTATTAACAATGAAACAATTTACGTTTTTATTAAAAACTATAATAAAAAAGTATTAAAAAACATTAATAAAAAAGTATAAAAAAACGTTTCACTTTTTACTTTTCTTTTAAATTCACTTTTCACTTTCATTATATTAAAAAGTCATTTACTGCATTAGTGAGTATAAAAAATTCATTATAAAAAAAACATTTCATCTTTTACTTTTAAATATAAAATCCATGAATTTACTGTCTTGGGCCCCATGTATAGCTATAAATACCCGGTAGTTGGTTTAAGAAACGCTAAACTACCTTGTTTTACGTGATGTGCACACCTTTATTAATTTTTCGGGAAAGTATACTTATTTGTCTACATGGTAGTATTATAGAATGACGTGTTCTTTAGCTTTAAATCCCGTTTGCCAGTTTATTTCTAAAGATTTATTATTAAAGAAAAGTTGTTGTATTTTGCAACTTTTTTTCTAATATAAGGTTTCGATTAAACTCTTCGTCCGGTGTGTTACCTCTCCATTCTTTTTGAGAAAGACGTAATACTACCTTTCCGTATCAATTAATTTAATTTAATGTAAAATCACGTTTTCCTGTACTTTAAGTTTAAATTTTGCAGGTACCATTAGACGAGGCTACATGCGAAGGGAGATGGAAAATAGGAACTTGGCGATGAAAATGTGACACAACTCCATTTCCTTGTTATACCAATTTTCTCTCGTTGCGGTTCGATATTCGTTCTTTTTGAGAAGGATGGAATTGAAGACTTAAAACATATGTTACATGTCTCTTAATATATATAAAGTATGTTTTTCTTATTTTAATGTATTTTTTGTTTGTTGATCAATATTAATTGTATTCCAAGGTTGTCTTATAATAAATAGATATTTAATTAATAGTAGTCTAAATTAAACAACATACATATTAATTTAAAAATACAATTGCCCTAATCCCAATCACCCAATAACGTCGGTGGCAGAGAGACCGAGCGGTCACTGTCACGACTGTCAGATCTTGGCGAGTACCAACAGGTACGACCTGGGCTTTCGGGTGTTGGGCATCGGGCATCGCGTGTCTTCTTCCCACCACCATTCAACGTATTCTTCTCCCGGGTCCGTTTCATAGCCTTCTAGCCTTGGGGCGATATCTTCCTCAAGGTTCGGGTCTGGGTTTGTTGGGGGCGGGTTTGGCGATATAAGTTGAAGTCTGCTCATGGCTAAATCGAATGCCAAGTTCAACTCTTCAACTGCTAAATCATCTGGAAGTTGTGGCTCGTAATATTCATAAACAGAGGGTTTGTTTGAGGGTGGTGGGTTTGAAGCAGGTAGGTTTAAAGGTGGTTGGTTTGTAGTAAGTGGGTTCAAACGACGTCGTCTTGAACGTCTGGGGTTGGGGCATGTTGGGTTTGAAATGTGTGATTATCCTGTTTCTGATGCATTTGGGTAACCTCCACCCAAATTATTCTTAGAGATATATGAGTATATGGGTTGTGTTGAATGTTTAATTAGAGTCTTTAAATAAGAATCACAAATATTTATTTTTTAATTTTAAAGCTGAAAAATGATTGGGTAACCTATGGAACAGAGATTGCACATGGTAAATTGCGTCGAAAAATGATATATTTATTTAGTATTCTAAAAAAATATGGACGTGGTAAACACCGCCAAAAATATAGTTTATCAGCTATGAAGTGTCTGTATGACAAACAGTTTTGAACTATGTCTCCAGTTATATTAATTAGTTTGTCTGTAGCGAGATGCTCCATAAGCATACACAGATAGACTACTTCATTGCCTGCAATTGACGTGTTAGATATCACGTAGTCATCATTGAGCTTAAAGTTATGCATTTTATTGTTTTGCCCGTTTTTTTTTTCCAATATCGCAAATGCACCAATAAAGCTCCTAAATAGACCTCGATATTCGTCAACCATGGGTGAATAACATTTCTGTATTTATCGCCGACACAAAAATTTTCACAAGGGTAATAAACCAAATCTTAAGATGCTAACTCTAGTTGAGCTAGCACCCATTCGTTATTTTCTAACAGCAGTGGAAAAAATA
Organism: Helianthus tuberosus; assembly: GCA_030545235.1. Lineage (NCBI taxonomy): Eukaryota > Viridiplantae > Streptophyta > Magnoliopsida > Asterales > Asteraceae > Helianthus > Helianthus tuberosus. The sequence continues at coordinate 58,895,357 of CM060406.1, forward strand.
TGTAACTAACTCCAAAGAAAGAAGGAAATGGGTTTAATTTATCATTGGCATATTTAACCATGTTTTTAGGAACAGAGTCTAATAATGTCTCATAAAATTGTGGTGGAAGAATTGTCCAACGCAAATTTAACATTAGATCCCTTTGAAGCTTTCTACTTCTCCAAGCCATTAGTCTTCCAACTCATCCTTCAATATGCTGTATAAATTGTCATTTAAATTAAATATATTAAGACAAAAATTAATATTCGTCTTTTCAACCGTATAACATAGGTTCCAGCATCAGTACTATTGGAACCATTAATAATATTTGTTTTTTTATTATTTTCGATTAATGTAAAACGTGTGTCGATATCCTTAGGAGCATTTGACGACTCATGTTTTGGGTGTTATCTTTCGGTTATCATGACGAGTGTCCATACCGTACTAATAATGTAATAAACCGGACTAACACTGACTGAATTTTCACCGCAACAATTTTTTTCATAACCAACTTTTTTGTGTCTTTATTCCGGCCAACTTTCCATGACCAACTTTGCATGACCAACTTTTTATTATATATAGAAAAGTAAAGTTGCATTTTTCATTAAGAACAAGGTCAAATAACATGGTCTGCAGAATCGATCTATATCGGGATATGTAAAGAAGGAATAGGTGTTGCTATTAGCTATGGAACAAGGTACCTCATCCCATATGACATGATGTAAATTTTGTCGCAAGCAATCTATCAATTTATATAACTTAAAATGCAATTTTTTCATCACCAACATGTTTTATCTTTGTTTTGGCCTAACCGTCGACCCTTTTTGAAAAATAATCTTTACTTCAATAATAATACAACCAAAAGATTTGTTTTTATTTTGTTGATAAGGCTATGCGTTATAATTATCCAATTCTCCATCATCTCCAGTTGTCATATTAACTTCACTTCATAATCACTTCCATCTTATCCCTCTTTCCCCAAACCTATGTTACCTTTCTATTTTATATTTTTTTAAACAGTCAATTTATTTTAATTAAACTAATTAATGATTAAAATAAAAAAATATTTAATACCAAAATATAGTACATAATATTAAAAAATACAAAATAAAATTCAAAGTATTAAAAGTTACAAGTTCACTATTAAAAATATTAAAACTGCATTATTAAAAAAAAAGACAACTGCATTGATATCATTGAATTGTCAAATATGTTTCACAAATCCGCACGAAGGTTGTTGTGCATATTCTTATTGTGTAACGCCCACATATTAGACTATTGGTGTGTTGATGGTACAACATTCTCATCAATGTCGTTTTCATTGTATTAGTATATTGCAAAACCTTCATCTTTGAGAAGTATGTTATGCAATAAGATACAAGTATACATTACGTGCCTCACTTTATTTTCCATGCGTGTATCGGTTTATGTATTCCACTACTGAGACTATAAACGAAGAAGTAGGTTCGATACCATTTATGATGTCATTGAAAATCACTGACTATTAGAGAATGTTTAAGTTGTCATTTGAAATGGCAACAACAAAAAAAGCATGCCAAACCCATAGATCATGTGAAGCCACAACTTATAGCATTATCGTCCGATGTTTGTGACCACCTCGCGTAAATTGACATCGTCATACATTAGGTCTATTGTGTGACGACCAATGCATACAAGCGATGCTGCCTAGCATTCAAGGAAATCGATGATTTACTATGTGCGCTTCATACAATTTTTGGATGTCACGCCATGTTTGTTTTGCAAATACTTCTTGTTGTATATCTCGATCACACATTTTCATATTTTATGTATACTTTCCCGTGACATTTTTTTGGACATCTTCAAATACTCAACCCATGAATAGCTAGATGTATCACATGCCATTTGATGAATTGCATGTAGGGTAGTAGTAAAACCCCTTTTACCTCTCGCATCCCATCGTAATGTGGATAAAGGGTTGAGACTCGCCAAGTTATTAGATATATGTAGGATTTGAAGATGACTCATTCAGAACCGACACCTAAATTGTTCGTCAGTGTACATAAGGTTTTCGACAAAGTAGTCGGCCACCCATCATTTGTGAGCACTTAAATTATATGTTAAAGTGAATATAAATTTAAAATGTTCCAATTATTCTAAATCTAAAAATGAATATAATATAAAGTACACCCTGTACTATAATATTAAATATAATATTACACATATACAACAATAAAATAAAAATAAATACCTTCCCAATCGCTATTTAAACATGCTCTCCTTATTCTTGGTTGTGTCGTATGTTCTTCTTCCTTGGTAATGGTTTGTGTTGTCTCCATTACCGTGTTGTTATAAAGTTCGTTTATTTTGTTAGGTGAAGAAGAAGAAACCATGAAGTAGAAAGAAAATTAGAATGTTTGTGTAGAGTAAAATGTGAAATATGGAGAGAACTTACATTATAAAGAGAAGTTGTGTTTAAGAAATAATTGATTTGGTTGTTTAAATAAGGGTAAAATAAACAAATACTTTTTTTTAATATAGCCGTTGGAGGCCCCAATGGTAAACAAAATTCATATGATGATCGGGAGCTAGCCCGTGATCTTACCGACCCATGCTTCGTGATGGTAGGGGGAGTGGTGTTCCTCTTCGTCTCGATCCAATGTGGCACGTCCTCGACCACCTTTCAAATCCCATAACACCAAGCCTAAGAATTAAAAATTGAAAAATAATCCAATAGTAATGCACCATGAACTTTACTAACACCAACATGACCATAAGGCATGTGGCTAATAAAGACTCTACGATGTGTCAAATCTTGTACTATAACACATGGTAGTAACGGTGTTGTGCATATCTTTGAGAGGGACGACGTTAGGTCTAACTAATAGTCATAGAGATTGATATTAAACTGACCTAGAAATACAAATCCTTATCTTTTTATTGCTAAATTTTTTATTAGTTAAGTAATTCTACTATGTTTGTGAGTCATTGATCAAATAACCTAATGACTTAAATGAGTTTTTCGGTTGTCACATTATTTAGAGGTTCTATACAGAACGCTATATATTACAAGAACACTTAGAATAATTAATTTTTTCAATTTCAAAAGGTTTAAAAATATAGAAGATAGTGTAAATATAATGTTTAATGTTTCTTACTCACCTCTCATGATATTTAAAAGCAACACAATAAACTAACTAGCTAGTTTGTTTATTCATGTATATATATAACCTACCCAGGAGTAGGTTGTATTACCTACACATATTTGATTAAGTGTATATGTGTATATATAAATATATTATGTTTCTCTTGGTATAAGTTACCTATCATTTCTTTATGGAAAAATGCATCTTGACTTCTCTGTTGTAGTTTACTATATGCATTATCATTATAGTGTAGATGTATTTTTAGTATAGTGCACTAGTAAATGTTAATTATACTAAATGTGTTATTGATGATTTGTTCTCACACTTGATTTGTTATGGGATAATTTTGATCTAATTTTATGGTGAATAAGTTTAGATGCATGAGTAAACGAAGTCCTTGTAACACCCCAAAAATCATAGCATTTAGAAGTGTTTAAATTAAGATTCAGGTTTTAGCTAAAGAAGGTTTTATTTTAACTAATTATGTGGGCTAATTATTTTTGGGTCACGTTCCAAAGAATGATTGGTGGTGGAAATCCCAATATATGGGAGTATACAAAGAATTTGAAATCTAATCCTCTTATTCTTCTCATTTCATCCAAGTCTAGAGAGAGAAGGTAGAGAGAAAGTAGGTTTTCTAGAGAGAGAAAGTGAAGAATCAAGAATTAAAACCACAAACTTGAAGGGTTGAAGCATGGATTTGTTTAGCAAACGATAAATGATCATCACAAAATCGTTTTGGTCAGATTCAAGGTAAGAATCGACCTTTAAGATTTCTCTTTTGATGAAAAAATGAGGTTTTTGGATAATAAAGATCTCCTTCACCAATGGTTAGATTTTTACATAATGAAGAGGCTAAAAACCTAAAATTTTGCTTCATGGACGTTAGACAAACGACTTAGATATTAAAAGTAGGGATTTTAAGTCATAAATAGACCAAATCAAATGAACTTCGTGTCTGCGACACTGAACATTTATCGTGAGACACTCAGAGTGTCGCATGTGAGACACTCCATAGTGTCGCATGTGTGCGTGAGACACTCCATAGTGTCACATGTGTGCGTGAGATACTCTTAGTGTCGCATGTGAGACACACCACAATGTTGCATGTGTGTGTAAGACATTCCATAGTGTCGCTTGAGTTAATGTGACACTATCTATGACGCTTCCTGCAACACTCTTGACGTTACCTTGACAATACTTAATGCGAGTTAGGCAACAGTGTCTGCGACACTCTTAGCGGATAGATTACTCGATTATGGTGTTGGTTCCAACATAGAAAAGCTAGAACAAGTAGTTAACAACAACCAAGTGAGTTATAAACGCCCATTTTTTATTATTTTGGGTTAATAAACATGCTACCTTAAATGGTATTACTCTTTGTTGTATTTGATTGTTATTTCATGATTATTGATTGATTGGTGTCTATTATTGAGTGTTTAACTTTAAGCGTTTAATGATTCATGATTGATAATTGACAATGAATGACTGAAGACTAGCATCGTTGCTAGTATTATTGATAGAACCTGTGAGAGCGATGGCGTAGCAGGCATGGAGTCTTATACCAGTGTAAGCCTGTCTAACGAAGCTCAAGTAGTTGATGGTGACGCTATTGATCTATACCTTTGATTGATTTTTATTGATGTGCATAATTGATAAGACCCAGTATATTGAAATTAATTGTTCAACTGATGTTTATGTGCATGATTGATGCTTATTGACAATTGATAGAAACATGCACATTGGATAAAACTACATGGTTATCAAAATGTCTTCCAAAGTTTTTCTTATATGACATTGAAATTCTTTCTTTAAACTATGAAACAAGAACTCACTTAGTGAAGCTGACTTTTAGCTTGTATGTCAGGTGATCGATGAATGATGCCCAAGGACCAACACATAGAATGAAGGCAACTCCCCTCTTGATGTGGCATCCTATAGATTTTACTTACTTACCAAGACATAACATTGTGTTTTAAAGTTTTATTGATGTGAAGACACTTTATGTTTTCCGTTGCAATTTAGTTGATTTACCATTAAAGAACTTCGTTTTTGATACACAAACCTAACAATGAGGTCCCCAAGGTTTGGGGCCTTACAAGTTGGTATCAGAGCCATAGTTTGAGGGATTTTGGGATCCTTTGATATTTGAACTTAAACTAAAAATGGGACACAAATGAAGAATGCCAGCAAGAAGTGGCCTTAAGCCATGAATATAGGTTAATGCAAAATTGCATAATTAACGTCTATTAATGCGTATTGATGATTACTAACACATACTGATTCATTGACACAAATTGATTTTATTCAGTATATATTGATGATTATTGATGTGCATTGATGTTTCTTGATGACTTATGTGAATTAAAGTTAACCGATAGGAATTATGTGAAATGATTGATGCCTAGCCATAGGACTAGGAACTTAAATACAGTGTGAATCATGATGGTAAAAACCTAGAACCCGAAAGATAGGGTGAACGTTACTGACAATTTGAAACTATTATTAAATTCTTGCTCTACTAGTAGCGTTCTAAGTTAGTACTTACCATGAGGACATTAATGATTTATGTTATGGTAATAACTGTTTTGATGGCTCATGGTGATGTACGAGAAAGAAGACATGATGGACGAGGAGGCGACACCGACGAATGCGGTGGCAGACACCGAGGTACCCAAGGGAACAAGCAAAATGAAATGGAATATGATAATTTCGTTCTATACGGGAGTGATGATGCACACGTATATCATAATTTTAAGTTACGTACTCTGGAGCTTGTCAAGGAGGGGCTAATGCTAACGAGGTTTACAACGTCATTCGAAACCTTGCAAGCACTGAGTGATGAAGTACTTGAGAAAGTGATAGGGAACACAAATGGACGATGAATGATATTGACGTCATGGACAATCAGGAAGTCCGTGATGAGACTGAAACTACAAATGGTGCACATATAGAGCTTACAAGAATATAACATTGAAGGATGGCAAACTATAGTTCAAGTTTACCAAGGTAAATGCCACTCGGAATTTTAGGGAAGCTGAGGAGATGGGTGGTATTCTATATGATGACATTGCCAAGGAACCGACTCGTGTTGATCTAAAGAGAAAACCAAGGTCAATCTAGAGGTGGTGACATATACATTTCCAATGAATGAGGCCCTGTGATGATACTTGCGATCATGACAAAAGTCTGAGTTTATTGCTACTATATTTTGTGAGGTATTGATGTTAACAATAAGAATATAAGATGATATAAAAAGGAATTTGATGTAGAAACCTCTACTAGTAAGCCTACTACAGTTTCTAAGGCGATTGATTACTATAAGATCGAAATTCAAGGTCATGGATTTCCTGCTAGGTTAAACCACATTAGGAGGATTTGACGTAGTTTTGGGAATGGATTGGCTGTCTAAATTGCTACCTTAAATGGTATTACTCTTCGGAGTATTTGATTGTTATTTCGTGATCATTGACTCATTGATGTTATATGTCTAATTTTGATTGTTTAATTGTAACTTTAAGCGTTTGATGGCTGATGATTGACAATTGACTATAAAAGATTGACGACTTGCATCATTGCTAGTATAATTGATGGAACCTATGAGCGTGATGGTGTAGCAGGAATGGAGTCGTATACTGGTGTAAGTCTATCCGACGAAGTTCAAGCTTTTGATGGAGACGCTTATAACAACCTTCCTAGAACCCCTTAACACAACCCTAAACCTTCCTTATATACCCCGTATATGAGAAACGGATCCGAATAATCTTTATATTTATAAAAAACAAATAAAACAAATAATTATGGTGTCTCGCGGCCCGCGACGGGAGAGGCCTAGGGTTCTCGCGGGGCGCAACGGGCATTACTTGCCTGGCACACAATGCTTCCATGTGTCCTAACGCGTGTGAAGCCTACCCCAATGACTCGACCAGCCTAAACCTAGCTACAGGCGGCTCGCGGCCAGTGACAGGCTTAGCCTGGGGCGTCGCGGGGCGCGACGGGTGTGACACCTGTGCTTCCACGGCCATCAAACAAATACCAAACCAATGAAATATTGTATTTCATACTTGGGATTTGTATAAATATGTGAGTCATTTGCACATATCAAATTTTGTTCGATTTCGAGCTCTAAATCGCTTTCTAGGAAGTTATACGCGAACTGATGCGTAAACGTAATCATTTTAGTGCGACAAACACTCCGAAACAGTGACATAAGCTTAACATACCTTAAATAACCTCTACATAACTTATAAATAAGTCTTGGAAGGTTTGGTGTGTTGAAATCAAGTTTATTCGCTTACAGGGACTAAATTTGACAAACTGTGAAAGTATACCGATTCGTACTGTAACGGACAATCCAGAACATGATCATAAGTTAAACATACCCTAAATATCCTTTACATAGCTTAGAAATAGGCTTTGAGGTGTTTGGTGCGCAAAAATAAACTTACTTGATCAACAGGGACCAAAAGCGTCAAAAAGTGCATAAGTTTGCATTTTCGCGCATATCTTACGTTCTGAATATATCCAGACATACAAAAATTTATGTAATCATTGAAATATTTTATTTTAGTGATTGGCATGATAAAATTCCATTCGTCGCGTAATTTGGATCGTTATTCGAGTGCGTCCGTGTTTCGTCGTAATTAACCAAACAACGCAACCGTACGGCCAAACGAACCGACATCCAAGATGTTTTTGAGCATGTTTCATGTTCCCTATACTTTAACTTCATTATAGAGCCTTGAAATGAGGTTAACGGGCCTTAAACGTGTCAAAAATGCATCAAAAATCAAGTTCGGAGTCTCAGGGGCCTGTTCTGCCTTTTTGTGAAACTTGCTGACCTGCACAAGGCTTACGGACCATAAGCACAAACCCATACGGTCCGTAAGGACTCCCTAGATCAGCAAAACTGATTTCCAGTTTGTTCCAGCTGTTCCCCATGTTTGCAAATGGTTTTGTCAAGTCTATGGGCTTGTTTTAAGTGCCCATGGTATTCTAAAACAGGTGGTGCACTTCTATGGCTCAGATTAAAGCTCGGATTTCGATGAACGATCTTAACGGTTACCCGAAAACTATAAATACCCCTTCCCATTTCACTTCCAACTTACACTTTGATCTAATTTTCTCTAAGTTGAGGTGTATACACTTCATACCTGAGAAATATTTAGATCAAACCTCCATTCTTGGACCTTTTGTAAGTATTCTTTCATTCTTTTACGCATTTTAAGCGTGAATGTCAAACAAGTGTTTGACTTTCAGCTTTGACCAGTTTATGGTCAACACGAAGTTCGTTTGAACTTCGCAACATGAGCGTAATCACGATGGTTATAGTCCCTTGTGACTATACCTACTGATTACCACGCTATTTAGGCATAGTGACGAGTCGTAGTTTCGGTCAAAATGCGCATTCTTGCGTATTTTGCATCCAAACTACTTTTGGGTATCAAGACCCTTTGTTTTGATACCAAACTTGTTTTCTAACTTCGTTAAACATGTTTAACATGTTTAGCTCGTCACTTTAGGTTTAGTGCTTATATACGGTCGTAAGATAAGCGGTCTAAACAACCGCTTAGACTTTCGAACCCGACCCGTTTGGTCGATCATTATGTCACGACCCCCGACCCACCCTAGACGGAATCGGGAGCCGCGAACAGCCAAGCGGTACCGGTAATTATTTTGAAAACGTTGCAGCGGAAATTTCATCAGGACCGTGAGTTAGGAAAAATATCAGAGTTTAGAAAACACTGGATTTTTTTATTAAATAGATGGGATAAACCCATGTTTTACAATGGTAGCTTTAATAAGGGATAAACCCAATTTACATAAAACAATATTTCTTAATTTGATTTAATTAATAAAATAAGCCACTTCTTGAAGCCTTTCAGTGTCGTATCCATCTTTTACTCCAATCTACTGTAATTACCTGAAACGCGTTTTAAAAAGGTTTCGTCAGCGGGAAATACTGAGTGAGTTCATTCATTTTTACTAAAACATATTTGTTATAATTCACAGCATTAAGAGTTTTTACATTTGCTTCTTTAAGATTGGCAAAGACTTAATCACTGCAAAGTATAACTAGAAAACAGTGTTATAAATTACAGTATTAAGAGCGATTACAATGTTTCTGATATCAAACCAACTACCCACGGTATTTGTCACTCAACCGGATCTGTGACTATGGTCATATCCCCCATTGGCTGCCCCAATGGTGACGATTATCAAGTAATGTATACAAAACCCCTCATACCGGCTGTAATATGGTGATTACAAAGACTTAATCCCTGTAATTATAACTTTGAAAATAAACTTGCTTTTGTAAATAAATTTGATAAAAAGAGAATGACTCACATTATAAGCATGCAGATTCATACGGGCAAAGTTTAATCTACAGATAAGCCTTGATATATTGCAGATTTATACAGGCAGAGCTTAGCCTATTGATTTAGCCTTGTAACCTAGTGTACACGAACTAGGTAGGTAACTAATACAGCTTTTACGATAACTCACGAGATTAAAACCCTCACAACGAATGACAAAGTGCAATCACTTAAACATCCATCGGATTCACAACAAATGACAGAGTATTCCCCGAGTTCGGGTGGTACTCAAACATCCTGTCGGAATCACGACTAATGACAAAGGATAGCGCTTAAACATCCATCGGATAGTTTCCATCGATCGGACATTGAATCGTAGCAGCGATCAAGTTAATACCCGGTATCGTAGCAACACCCCGCTATACTAATTAGTGATTTTGAGACTGTTTCTATTATAACTCAGTGCACAAATCGAATTTGAACGTCGAACGAACGCCAGAAATCAAGTGCCAATGCCTGCTATTTATACACAAATTTGACCTGGCTTACGGACCGTAAGCCTTATCCCTTACGGTCCGTAAGGGACAACTGTTCTCCATAGGGTAGCCACGTTCTGGACTAGCCTTGCTGACTTGACGGATTCTTAAATTTCGAAACTGTCAGCGTTTTATTTAGATAATCGTAACTAGGGTTTTACCCCCCCCCCCCTGAGTTTTAGGGGCCCTGATCCTGATTCTGATGATTCTGAAAATTTTAGGGTTTGTGCAGAATCACTTGGGTGTCTCAATTAGGGTTTCCTATTGGATAAAATAATAAAATAAATAAGACTTTTAATGAGGGTTGTTACATTCTCCCCACCTTGTTTTAAATCTCGTCCTCGAGATTTGGGTTACGATATTTCTTTTAGATTTATGTCATATTTTAGTCAACAAAATGACACAGAATTAAATATTAAATTTTGTGAATACGAGTTGTATAATAAGTAGGATTTAATGGTTCAAATGAATTAGTTCAAGAAATCGATGATAAACGAATGAGATGAAATGATATAATTTCCAAGATGACTAGGTTCAAGCCAAAAGATATATGATCAATATATACTAAAATGAATGTGAAGGACTTTTAGAATCAATAAAAATTCTTTGTCAAAAGAAAGCTTACTTTGATTGGCAATTGAGGAAGACTTAGAATCGACAGGTTTAAAATGAAATTAAAGCATGAAAAATGATTTGTCAAATATTAAATTATGATATGAGAAAATCAATGTGCTGAGATGAGTGAATTGCAAAGATACACCAAAAGACAATAGAATTAGTGTATCATTATTTAGAGTTCCAAGTTATTTTAATTGCGAAACAATGTGATAGTACACTATTAGTGACCATATTTTTCATATTATGTCCTAGAGATTGAAATATAATAAGAACAAGTTGTTTTGGCATGACCAACCATTATATTATATTTGTATAGCAAATGTAATATATATTATTTGTTACGCATTTTTACTATATGTAAATGGTCACCACTTTTAAATAAATGTTATTTTTAGTATTTTACTATACTATGTAAAATAACTTATATTTACTATGTAATATATATTACAAAACACCGCAATGAAGTTATTACATTACAAAATATTTTAGTATTATTATTTTGTAAAAGAAATCACTTTTATTTATAACGTTAAATGAAAGTTGTAAATAAATGTGTAAAAATATTTATTGTACAAAAATATTTGTAAAATATTTTATAAATATATAACACTTAATGAGTCGATTCTATGTGATTACTTATTTTTTATTTTGAAACCATATAACGTTGTGAATGTACTTACAAATGTTGTAAATAAGTGAAAACGGTGACTATTCTTATATATTACTATGTTCTCCTAATCCAACGTAGTTGATGACTACCATATTATTCTTATATGGTCATTTTCTTGCCAGAGCTTTACGGTACATAATTACCACAAAACATGTGATAGACAATTATTTATATAATTTTATTCGTCCCTCTAATTCTTGTATTGTTTTATGAAAATATGTCTTCTCCTTACAGTACAAAGTATTTATATTTTTATAAAAATATTTATATACAATTAAAATTTACTAAATATGTATAATGACTTAATTTATATATATTAACTAGTCATTATCATGGTTGGATATTGGTTAGTATTGCCTTGTTTAAGCATAGGTGGCCAGTCCATGCCTAACTAAGGCTAGGTTATCCAATACCTGCCCTTGACAATAACCCTAGTACCTAAAAATAATATTAACACTACTATTATTAATATTTTATTACTTATAATAAAATTATTAATAATAGATAACTTAAACATAACTTAAATGAAAGTATACCTCAACATAATTTTTATACATATATATAAAAATATAAAATTCTTCACCTTAATTATTTAACAAAATTCATTGACTCGATATCAAAGAGTCATTGTTTTGCAATAATGCGGTTTACAGTAACAATCTAATATAGCGAAATGATATTTGAGTTTGGATAAAACAACAAATTAGAATGAAGCCCTCCAGTGGTCTTCATAGATCAAACGAACCACGTGCATAACAAACAGTGCATGTGTAATGTGTGGATTTACCAAGAAATGAAATAGATCAATATTTGCTACTATGAAAGAAATGCTCATGGTATGATGACCATTAGGGGAAGTAGAAATACGAAAGTCACTTATTATATGCAGAAGTCAGAAAAAGAAATATAAGAACTTTATCTGGAATTTCATGTGATAACCGTTGTTAAGTGACATTACCAAGGAATGTCGAATAAAATGAAATAGGGGAGTTGCAAAGGTATGTGACTCCTTTTGCAGTGATAATAATTATGACTTTGATTAGACTGTGCATCGATAGTTGTGAAATCTTGTTACAACGTACCTTAGCGAAATTCTTGTCATTTGTAGGATCGTGTAGCAAAGTGCTTCTTTTTGATTAGTAGTTCTTCTACTGGCGGAATTAGCATTGGTGTCATCGTGCCTAATTTATATTTTCCAAAGGTCTTGCCTTGGAAGTCGTATGTGATATACTTTAACATCTGTATAATTTAAGTTTCATGTGTCTTCTTGTGCACTAGCACAACTTTACTTGCTTCGTATTTGTGTATTGGAAATTCTTATACTTTTGATGGCGTATCAACTTAAAAGGTTTCCATTGTTTATATTTTCACACGAGTTACGAGGTAGATGATCAAACGAAATAATGTTTGATATCGGAAAAGAGATTCTTAATAAAGAAATCTAGACACAGATGCTTGTGCTTTATTCCAAATTGACTTTTGGAATTTCTTATAGATATATATATCTATATAATCATATATTTCACATGCTGAAATAAACATACCATCTATCAGGTCAATGTATTTAACAGATTCATATTTCCAAAAACCAGTCAGATATCTGGTCATGATACTATTTAGGGAAATCTTGTCACTCGTTTGACATATTATATACCCTGTCTTATCCGGTTTGCGCCGGAGAGGTAACCTTAGTATATCCGGACAAACTGGAGAGTCTGCTACACCATACCCAGTCTTGCCGGAGAAAATTTTCTATTTCCCATAAATAGTATCTTTTCAAGATTTTAAAAGTGCCTATCTTATTAGGGCTTTTATCCAGAATTAGGGAAATTTGTATTCCCGTAACATATCTTATTCTAGACCAAGTAATATCAATAAGCAAGGATTAATAGCAATTAAATGTTATTGCTTATTTATCGTATCTTGCAATATTCTAATTACCATTCTTATGGCATACAAAAACCCATCATAATTTATTCACATAAGTACTTAGCTTATCTTGAAGTTTATACTAAGGCATCTTTTCTTAAGTTCAAGTCTAAATGCTATCATGTGTGCTACCAGTTAACAGCAATCTCCTAACTCTTTTATATAAACTTAGGTATTATTTATGACAACACCTGTAGGCTTAAATCAGTGGCTCTGATACCACTTTCTGTCACGACCCCCGACCCACCCTGGACGGAATCGGGAGCCGCGAACAGCCAAGCGGTACCGGTGATTATTTTGAAAACGTTGCAGCGGAAATTTCATCAGGACCGTGAGTTAGGAAAAATATCAGAGTTTAGAAAACACCGGATTTTTTTTTATTAAATAGATGGGATAAACCCATGTTTTACAATGGTAGCTTTAATAAGGGATAAACCCAATTTACATAAAACAATATTTCTTAATTTGATTTAATTAATAAAATAAGCCACTTCTTGAAGCCTTTCAGTGCCGTATCCATCTTTTACTCCAATCTACTGTAATTACAGTATTAAGAGCGATTACAATGTTTCTGATATCAAACCAACTACCCACGGTATTTGTCACTCGACCGGATCTGTGACTATGGTCATATCCCCCATTGGCTGCCCCAATGGTGACGATTATCAAGTAATGTATACAAAACCCCACATACCGGCTGTAATATGGTGATTACAAAGACTTAATCCCTGTAATTATAACTTTGAAAATAAACTTGCTTTTGTAAATAAATTTGATAAAAAGAGAATGACTCACATTATAAGCATGCAGATTCATACGGGCAAAGCTTAATCTACAGATAAGCCTTGATATATTGCAGATTTATACAGGCAGAGCTTAGCCTATTGATTTAGCCTTGTAACCTAGTGTACACGAACTAGGTAGGTAACTAATACATCTTTTACGATAACTCACGAGATTAAAACCCTCACAACAAATGATAAAGTGCAATCACTTAAACATCCATCGGATTCACAACAAATGACAGAGTATTCCCCGAGTACGGGTGGTACTCAAACATCCTGTCGGAATCACGACTAATGACAAAGGATAGCGCTTAAACATCCATCGGATAGTTTCCATCGATCGGACATTGAATCGTAGCAGCGATCAAGTTAATACCCGGTATCGTAGCAGCACCCCGCTATACTAATTAGTGATTTTGAGACTGTTTCTATTATAACTCAGCGCACAAATCGAATTTGAACGTCGAACGAACGCCAGAAATCAAGTGCCAATGCCTGCTATTTATACACAAATTTGACTTGGCTTACGGACCGTAAGCCTTATCCCTTATGGTCCGTAAGGGACACCTGTTCTCCATAGGGTAGCCACGTTCTGGACTAGCCTTGCTGACTTGACGGATTCTTAAATTTCGAAACTGACAGCGTTTTATTTAGATAATCGTAACTAGGGTTTTACCCCCCTGAGTTTTAGGGGCCCTGATCCTGATTCTGATGATTCTGAAAATTTTAGGGTTTGTGCAGAATCACTTGGGTGTCTCAATTAGGGTTTCCTATTGGATAAAATAATAAAATAAATAAGACTTTTAATGAGGGTTGTTACATTCTCCCCACCTTGTTTTAAATCTCGTCCTCGAGATTTGGGTTACGATATTTCTTTTAGATTTATGTCATATTTTAGTCAACAAAATGACACAGAATTAAATATCAAATTTTGTGAATACGAGTTGTATAATAAGTAGGATTTAATGGTTCAAATGAATTAGTTCAAGAAATTGATGATAAACGAATGAGATGAAATGATATAATTTCCAAGATGACTAGGTTCAAGCCAAAAGAAATGAAATAGGCTTGCCTACAAATTCAGACTCTTTCAAGTGAAATCAACACTTTCACATGATATGACTCCTTCACACGAAATGCCTTTTGATACGAAATAACCTACAAGACAACTTCAAACGAAATGAAAATTTTCACACGAAATAAGAATTTTGGTACGAAATAGGTGATTTCATACGGAATAGCTCACACGAAATAGTGATTTCGTACGAAATGAAGGATTTCCACACGAAATGAGGTATTTCGTGCGAAATGAAACAAATTTTGTCAATTCGTACGAAATGAACTGACTGTTTCGTAGGAAATGCCTCACAAATGTGATTACGTGCGAAATGAAGTGCTTATTCCGTGCGAAATGCTGCTGACATCATCATATCGAACAGATTTTTGTCCAAATGATCAATTTTTAGGTTGATTTTAGATCTGATTCTTTCAAGGTTTTGTTAAAACAATATTTCGCTTATAATGTGAGAAAATCAATACATTTTAACCGTGAAAACTTGTTTAATTTTGAAAAGAATGTGTAGAAGTCAGAATTTTGAGCTGAATCTATAAGAACTCTTCTTCCTGAGCTCTGATACCACTTGTAGGATCGAGATTCGACCTAAATGAGTCGTTCAGAAGAGTTTTTGCTCAATACGAAAGGCGCAAACAGACGTATTGAGGTGAATCAGCTTGAATTACACTTTAAACTGTCTTTTGATTGATATAACAACGTTTTACAACGAGTATCGGCAGCAGTTCAACTCTGAAACCGGAAAGTTATAAATGAGATCCAAGACACTAGTATTTATAGGCAAGCCTATTTCATGCGAAACAGCCCAAACGAAATAGCCAGGTCATTTCGTACGAAATGACAAAGTCATTTCGTGCGAAATGGCTCATATGCTATTTCGTGCAAAATAGCTATAAACACAAATATCTCGAATTTCATGCCCTGATCTATCTAATCTAATACAAGACTCGATACAAGACGAAGTCGACAGACATATGCACCAACAAATAGCAAATGATGAAGGTCCTTCAAGATCCACAAGCACCAAGCTTCCTTAATCACCTCCTTACACCTTGAAATGAACTTGGAATGAATGGATGGTGGATGAAAAGTGGTGATGGTGGTGTGGTTCTCGGCCGAGAGAAGAGGGAGGAGAATGAGAGAGATGAAGGTGTTAAGTGTGGTTGATTATGATCCTCCATGTTCCTCTTATAACCATTTCATAGCTATTACCCAATGGTTTACATGTCTCATAAGTACATATCAAGATCTTCTACTAAATCAATTAGGATTATGTAGGATCTTAGGAGGATTGAGGAGATCAAGGGTGGGGCCACATGTGACCGTCCACTATGGGGGGGGGGGGGGTAATTAGTTGGGTTTTGATGTTAAGTTAGATATCTAGTTAGGATTCAAAGTGCATTAGTTAGTGTTTATGTGTATCATGCATTATATAGTGTGTTAGGGTGTTTGGGGATCATAACTAGCTCAGAAACACTAAAACAATATTTCTAGTATAATTTTGGTGTTTCGGGTAGTGTCCGGTTCTTCGGTTAGATACGGGTTGGTTAAAGTGTCAAACTATATCGTTTAGTGTTCTTTAAGTTACCTTTTGTGACACTTTTAATTCCCGACACTTAGGAAAGCATTCAGGACCATTTAGTCATATTTTTGCATGTTACTAGCTTGTTAAATTGCTGAATTTTGCTGAAATATGCTGAATTCGGCTCTTTATGTGGGTTTCAAAACAATGTTGCATCACTTCTAAATCCAAGAGTAGAGGACCAACAATGTAGAGGACCAACAATGTTGAATTCAGCATGTTACTAGCTTGTTAAATTGCTGAATTTTGCTGAAATATGCTGAATTCATCACTTCTAAATCCAAGAGTAGAGGACCAACAATGTTGCATGTTGTGCATATGTGGAGTATTCATGAGCGCAAAGTCATTACATGTAATAAATATGGACAACCCATTGGACCTGAAACAGCGGAGAAGGACGTAGCATGAGAATTCTCACGGTTTTTGGGTACAATAGCTCGGACATATGATTATGCACCATTAACCTATGCTTCATGGCACAAGGTGCCAAATAAAGATAGAATATGGCAGTATGTCTTGGTAAGGTTCTAAGTAATTTCATTTCTTTTATTGGTTAGATTTCAGTTTTAACAAAAATGAATTTTTTTTGAAGGAAAAATATGATGTGCCTGAGGCCGCTAAAACTTGGTTATTAATGACCATTGGAAGTGCTTATAAGGGACATAAATGCAGATTTAAGAAAAAGCACTTCTATCAATATAAAGAAAACAAGACACGATGGCTGCCTTTTAAGTTGATGAGCTTATGGAATAACAAAGATGAGGCGGTAAATTTCTAAACTGTTTCTTTATTTCTAATATTTTTAATTTAGAGTTGTTTCGTGGTGAACTTGGTTAGCTGAGGGTATATATTAATGTGTCCAGAAGCGTTGTTTGCGAGCCAAGGAAGCACGCATGTCACAAAAAAATATGCATACAGCCGGTCCTAAAAGTTTTGCTAGGATTTGAAACGAGATGGTAATATGTCTTTTTTTGCTCGTTACTTGTGTTTTTCATAGTCACTTAAGTTTATTTATGTTATCATAAATACAGGAAAATGATGACCTAAACAAGGAACCACCTTCTTTAACCAAACTGTTTGAACGCACACGAAAAAGGACCGAAGGGCGCACAAATGCTGATAACTATGATGATACGGCGAAAAAAATTGTAAGTTAGCTAACCCCACGATAAGTAAAGTATAGGCTCAAGCTTAATGTAGTTTGTTAGTTTAGACCATGATATTGTTTCTTACTTTGTGATATGCAAAATATGATGCAACTAATATGCACATTTGGCTGCCTTTTAAGTTGGCATTAGTTTTGACAACATTTTAACCCAATTTTAAGACAACTTTTGCTACATGTAAGCCCTTTTTTACAATAATTTTAACCCAATTATGTCACTGTTTTGGCTACCCTTTTAGTCTATTTTTACAGTAATTTGACCCTTTTCTTAGTTGCATTTAACAACATTTTGACAATAGTTTAACCTCATTTGTAACCACATATATAACAACAATTTGACTCAATTTTGACAACAATACGACCCATTTTTAGCTGCGTTTTAGCAGCAACTAAACTCCATTTTGACATTAATTAAACATTGTTTTTAACAACATTTTGACACCAATTTAACGTCATTTGGTAAGGGTGTTCAATTGTAAAAACTTTACATTCTTTTGAGAATATTATTATTGAAGGATCAAATGAAGAAATAGAAACCTATAGAAGATGGAGGAGATTCGTTAGATCCCTTTACAGCCGTGATGAACAAAGAGAGAGTTGGGTATCGTAGACTTTCTGGTAGAGGTGTTTCCAACAAAATGATAAAAAATTTGGATGGTGGTGGCCATAATGAATCAGTTAAAAAGG
Organism: Helianthus tuberosus; assembly: GCA_030545235.1. Classification (NCBI taxonomy): domain Eukaryota; kingdom Viridiplantae; phylum Streptophyta; class Magnoliopsida; order Asterales; family Asteraceae; genus Helianthus; species Helianthus tuberosus. The sequence goes on from CM060406.1 coordinate 58,913,822, forward strand.
ACGAGTTATTTGAAATGCAAAAGGCAATTGAAGAGGATCATGAAAAGAAAAAAGCCGAGTTGCAAGCTATTCAAGAAGATCAACAAAAGCAAAAAGCTGAGTTGGAAGCTATGCAAATAAATATAACTAAGCAAAACAAGAAATGTTACTCAAGCTTATGGAGCAACTAGCAAAATGATCGAGAGTTAAAATTACAAGTAGGAGGTTTTATTTGATCTTGATGATTGTATTTGATTAGTTTGTTTTGCTTTGTTGTTTTAGTTTTTTTTTTTTTTTTTATCTATGTGAAGTGTTTTAAGATTAATACTATTATGCCATTATTGTTTTGCCTTATTTAAGATTGCAATGTGTATGATAACAATTCGAAATCATAATGTAAACAATGATTCTACAAATTAATTAGATTTTAAAAATGTGTAAAAGGTTGCATATGAAATATCATAAAAAGTTGCATATGTGGTAAAAAAAAAGGTTGCATTTTGTTGTAAAAAGTGTTGCATTTATATACTATAATAATAATAATAATAAAAGTCGCATTTGAGTGTAGAAAATGTTGCATTAGAATATATAATAAGTTGCATTTAAAAGTAAATAAAAGTTGCATTTGCATGAAAAAAGTTGCAAATTTAAAAGGTTGCATTTTCTTAACAATGCAACTCTTTTTAAAATGTTGCATTATCTAGCAAAAAAGGTTGCATCACATCTAATGCAACTCCACCTAACGTGGCTTTCAATAAAAGGTTGCCTTAATCCTAATGCAAAATTTTTAAGGTATAATGCAACATTTTATCGTGGTTGCATTAGACTCATTTTGTTGTAGTGAGTGATTACTTCCCTTGGTTTTGTTCCTAGTAGTCACGATTCAACATTGTTTGTTTGATGTATGTGTGAAGGACGCATTCTTCTATCTTTATATGTGGATGATATAACTATTAAATGTGAAGATTATGATGTCCTTGAGTCATTGAAACGTGATTTGGCTCACTGGTTTGCTAGGAATGATTTAGGCTTGCTACGTTATTTTTTGGGAATTGTTTTGGCCCAGCTCAAAAAGGATACCTTCTTTCTCAGACAATATATATATATATATATATATATATATATATATATATATGATTTGTTTTAGTGGGCACGACTTACTAATAACAGAATTGTAGACACTCCTTTTAAGACCAATCCACGATATTATCCTACTAATGGTGTTCCTTTATCTGATCCGAGCCTATATCGTACTATTGCAGGCTGTTTCGTTTATCTTACACTTACTCGCCCAAATATAACTCTTGTTGTTCATGTGGTTAGATAATTTGTTACTGCTCCTACTTCGATTCACCGGGGAGTTGTTCTTCGTATTCTGATATATATCCATGGCATTTAGTATCAGACTCTCTTGTTTCCTTCAGCATCTTCTCAATATTTGCGTGAAGATAATGATGCTAATTGAGATAGCAATCACTACAAAAAAAGCCATCTAGTGGCGCACATTTCTAATGGCATTTAGGTTTTGTGCCACTAATTTTTGTTTTTAATGGCACTTTAGATATTTAACACATACATTTAGTGGCGTTTAACTTTTATGTCACTAATCAAGGCTTTTAGTGGCATTTTGCATATGCCACCAAAATTTTCTATATGTTTTAATGGCACTTTGCTTGTGCCACAAAAATCTTTGAACAACTCAGTTTAAAATTTTCACCATTTCCCTCTTTGAAACCTAAAAATTTCCTAGAAATTTCTTCTTCTCTTTCACCAAAAATCAATTTCCCTCCACAAATCATTTCATATTCCCGCTCATTCCCCTAGCCTCTTGTCGATTTCCCTCTCATTCTCACCAAAAAAAAAACCAATTTCCTCCGCTCTAAAAAAAAGCAGACCAAACCCAAACGGGGTTTTAACTTTTCAAAATTCACATTCATTAACATCAGTCGAGATCGGTTCTAGGGTTCCTCATCTTCTTCAATTCCACACAATTTCACCACAATTCAAAGGTATACTTTCTATAGAACTCATTTCTTCATGTCCGTTGATGTTATTCACCGTAATTTCACTTGTTATCGATCCTACTTTTACTTTGTGTAGACTTTTCAGAACATATATTAGTAGTTTGTGGAGTTGTCTGATCCTAGGGCTTCAATTAAGCTGAACCCTAGATTTCAAATCTTAATGATGTACTTTATTTTGTTGTTCTTTCCATCTATACAAATTAATCACCAGATGGATTAGGTATATAATTGCGTTTTCGCAAACCCTAGATTTCAAATCTTAATGATGTACTTTATTTTGTTTTTGCAGTAGACCAATGGAGGAGGATGCTATGCACCGGTAAGTACTTTTGGTTTGATTTTATAGCTTGATTTTAGTTAGAATTCCATTTTTTTTAAATTATGCGTATGATTTTGAATGGTTGAAGTGTTTGGTAATAATTGTCCCTTTAATTTCTTTTTAAAAGAAGGAAGGCCCATTTCTGATTGAACGTGTCATTTAATAATATTATTTCTAAATCTTTACAGGTTAAGTTTTATTTAGATTAGAAGTTGAGTAGGATTATGTTTTATGGTTTAAATGTTTCTTGTTCTCCAAATCGTTTATCCGTTAGAGTTATTTTTATGTATTGTAATAGAAAAGTGTGGAACAAGTTGTTCAAAATTTCTGGGATATCTGCTTGATTTGTTCAACATTATTCGCAAAGCACTTAGTAAAATCTGTCTATATATATATATACAGTTGGAAGCTGGCTCATTATTTGCAGAAAGTTTTAAACAACCAATCACCCCATAAAATAAGGTATTGATTTTCAGGTGCGCCTGCAAGTTTTCTACATTGTCTACACCAAATTAGTTCCCAAATCAACCCTAACTGCAAGAACATCAAGCGGCGATTGCAAGATGGGTTGTGACGATTATTTCTCCTGTCTTTCTGCGAAGACTCATCAGTTGAACTTCTGTACAGCCTTATTCTTCTGATCATATCAAGTTTTCTTTCAAATCACGAAATCATGTTTCTCATCGGCCCTTGAGGGTGCGGGCGATTGCTTCATCTTCTTCGTCGCCGCTTCAGTTCTTATCAGGTATCTCATCACGGTTGAGCGTATGATTGGCGATCTCATCAGATTCTCTTTTTTATTTCGTGGTTAGGGTTTCTTAAATTGGTCATTAGAATTTTATAGGATCATGTTTTTAGAGTATTTCTTGGTTTAATTAGTTAATTTTAGTATACGCACGAATTATCATGAGTGTTGTCTTCTGTCTTTTTGTGTTGTTTGATAATCGACCCTTATATCAAATTTCACAACTATTATGTGTTGTTCTGCAGTTATCAATTACGATCTCTAAGCTTGATAGAAGATTGTTAAGAAACGTCCCTAAATCCTAATTTCTAAGACCAATTCAACTTTTATCAATATGCCTTCCATCTTGTTACATGGCGATTTCTCATTCATGTTCAATTCAAGATCATATAGGTTAAATTCAAGGTACCTATTTTTAATTATTTTCTTGAAACAACTGATAACATATATTAGTAGCAATAAATTGGAGTACTATCTTAACATATCAACCTTAAAATTAATAGAATATAACCAAGTGGGTAGTAGTAAAGTTCACATGCTTAAACGCCTTTTAGAACTTCGAATTTACCAATTTCATCTTAATTTTCACAATTTAAACCAGCTAAACAGGTTCATTTCACTTTCCATCACTATTGACTGTTTCTCTTATTTCTATATTTTTAATCTTACATTACCATTGGTTGAATATCTAACCCATGAAACTTTTTCTAATTTGCAAATTGTTGATTGAAATTTATGTGTTTCTAGTCATACATAACAGTTGATGCTTTTATAGTTTTTGTGTTTCTATTTCTAATCCAAATTGCGTGTTTAGAATTGTGTATCATCATCATGAGCACTAGGAGTGCAAATGAGCTGGGCTACAGTATATTTTTCGTTTATATGTCTTTTTGCTGATTAGTCTTCTTATTTGTCGTTTATTTAGTTTATGGTTTACTTTTACCTACATTCATTGCTCAATGACATTAAAGATGGCAATTCAGAGCCATTTACTTATTTTCTGAGCTAGTTTGGGTCATGTGTATATATAATTTCTTGTGTTACAAACATTAAATGATGCAGAAAAGTTAATAGGAAGGCAAGCACATATCTGTTTAGACACAGAGCAAGAGGATTATTTGCCATGGCTGCGATTCTTGAGGATTAGTGATGACCTGAACTATGATGCTGACCCGTTCATAGAAGAAAGGAGCTCTGTAAGATTTTTTTATGTTTATCTAGCAATTTGTATATTTCTGTCTGGTTGATTATTTAAGATCTGATGTATGTATTCTCATAGATGGTCATACAACTTTTTATTCTACAACATGAAGCCCAAGCATGTGGTTACTTTCAGTTTCGTGATTGACTAATTAGATATACACGCTTTTATGAAATGCCGTAAATAATTTCAGGTGGCCTTACTCATAGTTGTTAATAGCGCCTATAGCGACCGCTATAGCGCGCTATGTAGCCATGCGACCAAGTGTCGCTATATGGGTCTTAGCGATAAATAGCGAACTTTGCGACAGTTTGGGGTTTTTTTATGTTAATATCAATTAGATATAGCTATAAAATAGCTGGATTTATAGGTTTTTGTTAAATTTACATGTAAAATAAAATATATCTATGTTGTCAAACACGCAAGGCGCAGGCGAGGCGCATCGGCCTCGCCCGGAGCCTAGGCACAAGGCGCAAAAAAAGCGTGGGTTTTTTTAAGAAAAGCGCACATAGAGAAAAAAATATAAAAAATATGTTATGCTTTGAAAATAAATAAGATTCCACATATAAAATTAAAAACACTATTATATATGCCATTTAAGATCATGGAGCTAATAGTTAGTAGCAAAAGTTTAGGACTTATATGTTGTAAGTTTTGGGTGTGTGAATAAAAGTCTCAAAAGGTGGTAAATACTTTGTCCCACATTGGTGTGGGAACAAAGTGAGTGGTTGTCTATAAGGTAAAGCCTTCACTACTCTATCTATTGTAGCTTTATGACATGTTTTACCACAAGTCTTACCCGCGCGCAGGGGGGGTGCAAAAATGAGTTTCTAAGTTGGAATTTGGCATGAACTCATGCGTGCCCACACCTGCGGACACGAATGCAACTCCGAAACACCCGGGCCCGCGTGAGGCAGTTTTGTTTTGTCGCTATTCGCTATCGACAACTATGGCCTTGCTGATTGCCATGCATTTTTATTTGTTACTTTATGCTGTTGGTCAAAAAATAAACATGGTTATCTTTTTTGTTGTGAATTTTTGAGCTACGCAATCTGATACTTTAAATTATCGCGCAATCGATATTATTTTTATGAAAAATCACACCCTTACTCAAATGGGTTGAGCTATAAAAATTTAACTAAAAAGAAAACTACTCAAATGGGTCGAACACGTGAAATGGGTTGAAAGTCGTTCGGCGTGTATATTTAAATGTGTAAAAAGCTCCTACATCGCTTTTATTATGAAGGTGCTAGATTCTTTTGTAATCATATTTATTAGATTAGATGTATGCTCTATGATGTGATTGAATTTATACAGCAGATGTAATATTTTGAAGATATTCTTTCAAGTAGTGTGCAGACAACTTTAAAGAAGTTTTAAGGTAGTGCCTTAGCACTATTTTACAAGGAACTTATATATACTATTTCATTATTAAACTTGCAAGATTTAAATTACAATATTATTTATTTGACCCACAACAATTTTATTCATCATGCAAAAATTTATTAACTCTCTTTATATGTTTGGCAGATCCAATCTTGTACAAGCTGGTTCTCAAGGTGAGTTTTTCTAGTGGTCGTGTTGAGCACATAATGATGGTACCTGAATCTTGTCACCTCTTAACACCCTTAATTTCTTAAAGATTAAGCGATCCTTCGTATTAATGTGATATTTAAAGTTCAGTTATTGTAACTTTTTGTTTTTTCTGTGTTAGAAACAAGAACCTAGCAGCTCTAATCAAACTCATACAGTCATACCAAGTTCAGCCATTAACACATAAACCTATCAAACCGCCCCACTAAATCAACTAAGTCAATAAACTGTTTTAAGTTATAGTGAAATTAAAATTGCTCATTAGAAGGTAGATGTGGCTAACAGATTGGGTTATGTGTCATCTATAACATGTCAAATTAAAGAAGCTAACCAATTTAACTTAAAATGTGTGAATGGGTCGCCCCAACCCATTCACACATTTTTTTTGTTAATTATGTCTCTCCTTTTATTGAACTATCTAAATTACCATCAAGTCCGCCTTCAACTGGGCTCGAACCCTTGAACTCAAGTGGAATGTCTAGTTCTAAACTTCTAATTACCCTAGATACATCTAGAAGTTTTCATTTTTGTGTCTATGTACAAGGGCATTTCTACAATCAAATCATCTAAATGAAAACTTCTAGATGTATCTAGGGTAACCAGAACTAGATGCTCTTCGTCATCAGAAGGTTCATAAAACTGGACCATTAGTTTGTGATGACTCAATGGGTGTTATCTAAAAGTTGAGTGTTGTATATGTTTAGTTAGTTAGAACTAGATGCTCACTTATCATCACAGTGATTAGTCACATATTTGATTCTCTTCAATATCATACGAGCCTGATGTTTGTTAACATAATCACAGTTCAATATTTTTTTATTTATGAATAGACAGGTCATGATCTCTTTAACATGCTTTCATATTGACAGGTGACTACAAGTATCATAGCTAAGAAAGAGTTGACACGTGGATCATTTAACTCTGCATTCATGAACGTAATAAAGTTTGGAGCTTTTATTCGAACATTTGTTAGTTTTGTGTTATATCGTTGATATTTAGACTTAATTCATTCGTTAGACATCTGGAATATGTTTGTAAGATAATCGAATTTTAATTGAAATGATGATTTCTACGTATTACAGTTTTTTATTCTATTATATGTTGTAAATAAATAATATTTTAATTAATCAAAATTAATACGAAAACGTCTATAATGGCATTTAATTTGATGTGATTTTTGTGTATGTGCCACTAAAAGTAATTTGGGTATTTAATTAGAAAGAGTTTATGGCGACACAAAAGCTTGTGCCACAAAAGTTTTTTTATATTGTGGCAAAAAAAAGTGCCACTAAATGCCCCAAAACTTTGTGCGGCAGATTAAAAAAGTGCCACTAAAAGGCTTTAGTGTCAGTGCTTCTAGTGGCACTTTTTTTGTGTGCCGCTCATTCTTACAAGGATCTTTAGTGGCAATTTTTGGGTTTTTTATGGCACTTTTTGTGTGTTACTAGATGGCATTTTATTTGTAGTGAATCCTAATAATCGTAAATCCATTACTGGTTTTTGTGTTTTCATTGGAGATTCGTTAATCTCATAGAAAAGTAAGAAATGGGATGTTGTTCAAAATGTTCTACTGAGGCTGAGTATCGTGCTATGGCTGTGACTACATGTGAAATTGTTTGGTTGTGTTGGCTTCTTGTATATATAGGAGTTAACATTTCCCATCCTACGCCGCTACATTGTGATAACAAAAGCGTTTTACAGATTGCAAAGTATTCTTTTTTTCATATTGAGATTGATTGTCATTTCACTCGTCGTCACTTATAGCTTGGGACCATCTTGCTTCCATTTGTCCATGAGCCTTGCAGATTGTCGATATTTTACCAAGTCTCAGTTGGCATCCTGGTTTTGTTTCTTGTATGACAAACTCTCAATGCTTATTATTGTGACATTGTGAGTTGGAGAGGGAATGTTAGCATAATAAAGTTAGTGGACTTATTTGTATTGGGTTTATTATTTAGCCCATTTAGCTAGTATCCCTAAATAGTTTATCTATTTATAATCTTGAATTTCTTTGTTTAAGGGGCCGTTTGTTTACCTCTTAATGATTTAGACCACTTACTGGTTCAACACTTAATGGTTCAGACTGTTTGTTTCACGAGCAGATGTATGAATAGTTCAGGCATTTGCCTCTGAATGGTTAAGATTTATACAGAGTCTGAATGGTTAAGATCCCTAATCTGAATAATGGTTAAGCATTATATATGCTCTTGATGGTTCAGACCTCTTAATGGTTCAGACCTCTTACTGGTTCAACACTTAACCATTCAGATGTTGCCAAACAACCCCTAAAATATACAATTTTCATTATAATAAAACGCTAGCCACTTTTCCTCTAACATGTTTATCGATTAACAAGAAAAACTTGTGAGCAATTCAAATCTGATTACTGGTTACTTCTTCGAAAAGTTTATTGTTTTTTTAAGAGACTAGGGTTTTGAACTAGGTTTTTTCGCGCCTGTATTGTTATTATGTATTGTGGTAGTGATTTCCGTAGAATCTCTTGAACTTTTTATTTTTCTTACTTGTATATGTCCTCTTATTGATTGAATAAAAAATATTGAACTTGTTTCAATAGGTTTTGGGTTTTCGGGAACAAAGTTCGGTTTAAGAGAGGTTGTTGGATGTTTGAAATTTGTTTGTTACAACGGGAGAATGTGAAACTTTTGAACTCCATTTGAGGGATACTTGGCTAGAAATGTAATGAAAGGTTACCTAGGCGTAGGGATCGTTTAGGTTGTGTCGATAAATGTTACGTATCTTATTTATTTTAGTTTTATTACTATTGTTAAGTCAAGGGATTAGGATGTTATTTTGGTTTAGTTTGGGGGTGTCTTATGTAAGTTTCTTATTTATTTATTTGGGTTACGTATGGAATGGAAATCAAGCATAATTTGAGTCAAATATCTCTCTATCTCCTAGTTTTCTTCTTCCCCAAGGTTTTAACCCTATCAAGGGTATCAGAGCCGTTCCGATCTCCGGTCAGAATTACTTTCGATTACCATGACTAACACTCGCAATCAAGAAATTGACAGCACTCTCAAGGAACATGGCAAGGCAATCTCAAATCTCCAAGAAACCCTAGCCACCATGTTGAAACAACAAGAACAGTCGATGAAACAACAAGAAGAGATCTTACGAGCACTCAAGGAGCATTCAAGCGGTGGCAGTTTTAGCGGCGGCGGAGGCGGCTTCAGCGGCGACGGAGGCGGCCCTGATAAGGGCCTGTTTAGCGATGATTCGCGAACGGGTACTCGGCCTATGCGGGTCGGGAAGGTTGAGTTTCCTCTGTTTTCAGGTGAAGATGTGGAGGATGGGCTGCAACCCGAAGATGTCAAAATAACACCTCCGGTTAACGCTTCAAAACTTCCGTTGCTTCCAGATCCAACAGGAGTCCCTGGGCCACCAGCTTATAAACCAGCAACTATTAACGCGAAGCGCTTGTCAGGTGAGGAACTAGAGTTAAAAAAGTCAAAAGGAGAATGCTTTTGGTGCACTGAAAAGTTCGTTCCAGGACACAAGTGCAAAAAGAAACAACTTTTTGTGATTAACGTGGAAGGCGATGAGGAAACTGAACAAGACGACCATGGTTAAGGATTGAATTGAAGAGCTTACTTTTTTAGGGCAAACAGTAGGTTAAGGGGGGAGTATTGTTACGTATCTTATTTATTTTAGTTTTATTACTGTTGTTAAGTCAATGGATTAGGATGTTATTTTGGTTTAGTTTGGGGGTGTCTTATGTAAGTTTCTTATTTATTTATTTGGGTTACGTATGGAATGGAAATCAAGCATAATTTGAGTCAAATATCTCTCTATCTCCTAGTTTTCTTCTTCCCCAAGGTTTTAACCCTATCAATAAAATGGAATGTTTGAGCTAAAACTGACATGTTTGGATTCAATAGATGATTTAGATTCATGGTGGTGGATGGAGATTTGAACGTCTAAATATAATATAGAAAAAGTAGTAGTCGAGTTTTTTTAATAGGCAAATTTTTTAAATAGTTTTTTTTAATAAACTATCGTAACCCAACAGTCATCTCCCAATGGCTACTTACCTTGATCTACAATAAATATCCATTTTCACGCTCATGACCTAGCTCACAGATAGATAGTGGCGGATCTAAGAATTTTTTTAAGGGGTTTCTTTTGCTAGATTCTCACAATTTCTATTTTTTTCCAAACCGAGGGGTTCCCAAAAGAGGTAGCAGGTTCGATTGTTTCAAACTTATTTTCGTGATCCTGTTCTTGGTCTGGTTCTTCGTGATCCTGTTTTGTTAGTAATAAGCAACAAAATAGTGTATAGACATAAAGATTTGGGCTGGCATATGATGGATGGTTGAGAGACTGGTTTTATAAGGCTATGGGGTGTGGGGGCTCCATGGGGCTCCATCCCTACCACATAAGCCATGTATAGCGCCCATCACCACACCCTCCAAGGGCGCCATTGATGGGGCTCCATGGTGGTAAAGCCCTATAAAGCCCTTCAGGTGGGTCCCACTAGTTCGACAACCAATTTTTTTTTTTTTTAATTTTGTTTAAAAGGGGCTCCATCCACACCCTCTAAATTAAAGGGGGGCTCCATCGCTGACGTGGATCCTATGTGGACTTGATAAAGCCCCATGGGGCTCCATCCACACCCATAGCCTAAGTAATGATTCTCATGACTTAAATCCTAATAATTCTAGTCCATGTATTGGTTTGCAAAGCTGACCAGGTATTCATGAATCATGATGGTGTTGAAATTCAACAAACTGTGTGGCAGTTAATATTATTATTTTTTTTTTGAAGGGTGACTTTCTATGTACTGACCAGTAATAGGTCACTGAGAGCTTGTCGATGACAAGCTCCCATCAGCCCCGCTTACCGAACGCGATGTTCTATCGGGCCCCGGCCGGCGCGCTAGCTGACCTTCGCCCGGAAACCATACTGCCCCCACACGAGAGACTCGCTGGGGTAACAACTGGATGAAAACCGGGTTGCTCTCATGACCGCACCATGCCTCGGTAGGTAACGATCCATCATTTGGACGTCCCGCACCATAAGCCACAAGTTGGAGTCGAACCGGCGACCTCCCAAAGGGAAGAAGCCGGCCTAACCAATTGGGCTATGGTGGGGGATATGGCAGTTAATATTACTATTAGCAATTATGTTGCATCACGTTCTGAATTTAATACAAACTAGATGGAAGCCCCTGGCCACGATGCGGACCGGGGCTTAGAATTTAAGACGTACTATATATGAATAAAGCATAAATGCGAAGTTCAAAATGTTCATAAAGTGTTATTCGACAGTACAACGTTTATACACATAAACAAACTCCATAATTGATTACATTTCGAATACACCACCTATATGATATATAACAAATGAAAACATAGGAAAAAATACAGACCATATGTATATAAATAGGTGAAGAACATCACCATAATGTGTCACTTTCTTATCATCCTTCATAAAAAAAAAATCCAAATTACATCGAAATATACAACTTATTTGGAAAAAATAAAGGATCTAAAAGTTATGCTAACTAAATAGACTAATCCAACAGCAAAGTGACCAAGAATATATTACTCCAAGACACAACTTCAGTTACCCCTTTAAAGACCCTTTTTACCCGTTAACCGACCAACCTATTTAGCTCAGATCTGTCTATTAGATCGCCATGGCTGCAAAGAGGTTGCAAGTGGAGAACCTCACACTTGTCGTCCTTTGATTGTGCCACGCCAAGAAACGATCTGGACTTAACTCATCACAGCCTCTAAACACCTGGATATATATCGACTTCAAGCATTCACACATAAGTAAAAGTCTAACCCATATTAGAAACGTACGTTTTGGGTCCATTACCCGACCGACCTTTTTGGCGCAGATCTGTCTATTAAACGACCATGATTGCAACAAAAGTTGCAAGTGGAGAAACTCACACTTGTCGTCTTCTCATTCTACCACATCAAGAGACGGATTCCACTTAACTCAATACAAAAAATAAACAAACAAATAAATAAGAAATTTCTTATAATTTAATTTGTATCCTACAATTTTCATTGTAATACCAACCAGCATACTAACAAACATTTAATTTAAATCCAAAAAAACCTTCAAACCGTTGTGAACAAAAAAAAGAGATAGAAAATCAACAATTACTTGGCATGTCCTTTTGATATAAACACTATCAAAATCCTTTAGGATCTACAATCTACAAAGGTTATGCAACTGATGCAACCTATGCTAATATCCCAATTGGCAGAACAACCTTGGACCCCATCTTCTTTTGCTTACCAAAAAAACGTACTATGTAGGTATGTACACATGCAAGTATGCATGTACAGACAAATATAGATTTTATTTTGGTAATTGGTAAACAATTAAAGACATAATTCAAAATTTTGTGAACCATTTCAGTTTTTCTTTCTTTTTTTTTTTTTTTTTGTAATCTTTCATCAATTACACAGTTTTGTAAATCCCAACAATTCTAAATGAGATGGTAGCACGTGATACATTCTATATCAACAATCGCTTGAGTTTAACTACTGGAATATTCACATAAAAATAAGCAATTTATAGATGAAACATATTTCCGTGTTTTGTTTTCACTACATAATCTAATCAAGTGAATGTTCACAAAAATCAAACTTACCGCAGGCATCTCGACGTAGTAATTGACATAATCAAATGTAAGTGATACTGGCTGAAATGAAAGCACCATTGCTTTCCTTTTAGCTGCCATTTCTGTACCTGAGATCAATAAAATTTCCTTATAGAGATCACATAACACGTTTAAGGTTTTCATTCTTCAAACAGAACATGAACTGAACCTTGATCATCTTCCTTTGATCCAGAGTGTTTTAAGTTGTTCATCTTCATTTGGAACCACAATTCTTGAACCTTCACAGATTGTGCATTTCACGTCGAAAATAACATTAGATCAGATCAAGAAGTTCAGTTAACTATTGTCTAATTAAATATGCAACCATAAACTACTTGCGATTCAAATATGTGAAAGCCAAAATTAAGAAGATGGTAAAGATCACTGAATACGCCTATCAAAAGCGGATGAAAGGGTCTCGATATGCGTATCTTAGGAACATGTATATCACACTTCTCTGACATCTAGTGTTCCGGTAGCCTGACATAAATTCCACTGTCGGGAGCCATTACCAGTTCATGTTGTAGCTATAAAAATCAAGGAAACCACCATCCTTACCTACCAGATACTCAAAAAATAGCAAGAATCGACAAGCAATACTCAACTATATATTAAAAAAAATATAGCAATCAAATCATGATAAATAATATAACTAAGACATGGATCTACAAATCAAAACTCCTAAAGAATGAACACCTATCTTAAGTTTCATTAATTCCTCACTCAAGATTCCATCATATACCTACAGCACAATCAATTAAACCTAACAAAAAAGAGAACTTCAAATGTTAAGTACTAAATAAATCCCAAAATTCTTTTACTGACATTTCAACAAACAGTTGGGAGGCAAGCTTTAAAAACCCCAAATCACAATTGACAATCAATTAAAATACTAAAATAGGAGCTAAGGCAAGCTATATGAACTTTATAAGTTAACCAAAAAGTCTTTGTGGTTTGACCAATTACACACTTTGCCATTTTAACATGCATTTGCTAACCTTTATTCAAAATTTTCAGCCTAAAATATCAATCTGTACATAGCAGTAAGTCAAAAACTTACACATCATGAGAGTTACAAAGATCCACTCCTGATGCCTTGTGATACTGATAAAAAAACTGTTTCATCTTGATCCAAACATTAATCATCTACACATACACAAATCAAGCTCAACAACTTAAAAGCATTTAACAAAATCAAAACCGACTTGAAAGCATCTAACAAAATCAAAACCGATACCGATACCGATACGTACGTAATCATAGGTAGCACAATCGGATAGGCTCAGGCTCATGCATCGCTCGCCATCGTGTGCAGAATCAACAGCTCCGGAACGATCTCGACGCGAAGAAGACGATCGAAGAAAGTGAGGTCCTTGCACGCAAAACCGAAGTCGTCGGGGACTTCAGGAGAAAAATCGGACGTCATGACGGGCGTTACGGCGGTCATTTAGGGGTCACCGTGCCGGCGTTACGGTGTTCATCTGGGGGGTCTCTCTTTTTACTCTGTTAGAGTTCATCTGGGGGGTCTCTCTTTTTACTCTGTCTTATGATAGTTTAGGGTTTACAAACAAAACAACAAAACTTACAACAGTTAAATGCATGAAACAGGTCTGAAGCCAAAGGTACAAACCTATATTGCATATTTATGTTGTAAATTAGAAGTATATATAATTCACATAGTTGGCTACACGATTCATTCAGAAATAACAAACAAGCCGAATGTTGTTCCCACCATCTCATAAAAGTGGCTGTATTTTGGTGGATGGAGGTGTAATTTTTTTTTTTAAATGTAACCCCCTTTACACCAATAATTCTAAAATATTTTCCCTTGTCTAGGTTTGAACATAGGACCTCTTCTATAATCTCCTATAAGGCTGAAGGGTGAGAGGGTCATGATTGAGACATGATTCGTCACGTAGGAACATAAATGGAAGGTTACACCACCCCCTTGCCTAATCCAGCATGGTTCGCATGAATTAAACCATGGCAACCATGGTCCTCTTTTCCATTTTCCAAGATTTTCATTCCTTTTTCTTTAGACAAAAATAAATTAAAATAAATAACGTGATAGTGGTTTGAGTCATTACCACACCCTTAGGGTAATGGTTTTGGATGGTGGATTAGAGATGAGTGAAATGACGCTGACGCTGACGTGAAAGGTCATGACCACACCCTACTGCCTAAGAGGCACGTGCCTCTACCAAGTGAACAACTCAACATTAGCGATGGAGGGGTAATTTTAATGTCATGGGCTTTGATGGGCACACGGTCACATGGGGCTCACCTTGTTCTATGAATGTCTTTAACGGAATGGGCTTTAGTGGGTGTCCTTGAGTTTATGCAATCTATAGTTTGAATGGGCTCAAGTGTAATATGCTAGGTCATTTTGCTAGGGAATGCAAAAATCAAACAAGTAATTTTGCACAAGTTATAACCTATCCCAATCAAAGACCTCAATCAAACAGTCAACAACAGTTTTATCAAAATACCCAAAATAACCCTGCACCAAATATTTAAAACACTGCCCATTTTGCATAAGCATTAGTCTTATCCCTGTGCAGTATATCCAAACACCTGTTCCTTAAGTGCAATACGTTTAAATGCCTATCTAACATGCTCAAGCACCTCTGACCACTCTTGTAGAAGCCAATCAACAAAGCTTTTTCACTTAAGGCTTTGTTGACTGGATTATCTAGCTGATGAAAACTTTGCTCTTATATCAAAGACTAATGAAAAATATGAGAATTGTTGTTTTATGGCATTTGATTGTGTCTCAGGAGAAGTTGATAAAGAAAAAGAAAATACTTGATAGGATCGTTTTGATCGACTTTATAGACTCGGTGATATCTAAACTTGAATACAATGTGCGAAATCCATGATAAAGATGTAGAAACACAAGAATTCTTCAACCTATTTATAGACATTTGGTTTGGGGCAGATGATTCTTCGTGCAGACCAGCTCATCCTTACGGATGAGTGTCTCTCATCCGTGCGGACTAGCTCATCCGTACGAATGAGTATGTTACAAAACAAATCACAATCTAACATTCAAGCTATTACATGCTATACTATTCTATAAATAATGACACGGCATACATACGTAGGCAATAGAAACTCATCCCTGCGGACTAGCTCATCCGTGCGAATGAGTACATTACAAAACAAATCACAATCTAACATTCAACATATTACATGCTATACTATTCTATAAATCATGACATGACACACATACATAGGCAATAGACATATACACCAACAGACTCCCCATTGGATGTTACCGTAGTCTTGTTCGGTCTTCAAAAATTTTCAACCTTTACTTGCAAAGAAATTCTTCCAATATGATTTACGTTGTCTTAAATCCTTCTATCGGAGTTTGATCTGTGTCGCTGGAGGCCACTTCATAAACTTGAATCTTGAGATTGAAGCTTTCTTTCTTCTCTCTTCAATCCTCAGCTTGTTCTTTTCTTCCTTCAAAAAGTCTTTCATTTCTATTGATCTCCATTTTGTATCCCACATCCTTCCCGAATGTATGTCATATGCATAGCACACTTTGACAACCTTTTGATATTGCATCGCTTGCACTATATCTTCAACAACATAATAGATCTTGTTATAAAACATCATTTCTATATCATTCTCAGACATATTTACTATCCATATTGGATAGTAAAATCAAATTGATCTCCAATTTCCTTCTTTACTCAACACAATCACAGCTTCTCCGGTCTTCATTTGAGTGTTACCTTTCTTCTTTTCTTCTTTAATGAACCATTTGATGCGTGTTGTTTGAAAATCTTTCATCAAGTGTTCTTCATTATCAGATCCACTTCCATCTTTTCTCCATCTACCTTCAGGCGGAGAAACATACTCAGGTTTCTTTAACACACCAAACAAACCTTTAAACTTCGGAATATTTTGTTCCTTCTGGCCCTTATAAGTAGTTATATGTTCAAGAGAAATACTATTCATATGCTCTAACTGCATCTTCTCAGACTCTTTCTTCTGAAGATCAGGTAACAGATAATTCAGAAACATTTGTACAAAACGTGGATACATCAACCACCTTTCTTCAGTAATGTTGTTCTTCATTTGTAGGAATATCACCTTTTAGAAATTGTATCTTAGGTTTAGACACAGAGCAACAATCATGTACATAATGTAGTCTATGGCCAAGTCGTATCCTCCCTTTCTATGCCCCAAAGCATGAATCACTACATGCATCAGAAACTTGTAAGGCCTTGAGACACAACTTTTTGCGTAGTTGTTATAACAACTCTCCCGAAACCGTTAAAGTATCCATATACGTCCTAAAATACACCCCGTATACGAAAAACAACCCTGCAATACCATTATTTTATTAAAAATCAAATAAAACAAAGTATTATTACCTGTGGCGGCCCACGACGGACACACCACAAGGGTGTCCCGGGGCGCGACAACCTTTGTTTGCCGGACACACAATAGTGCCACGTGTCCCAGTCGTGGCAAGTCTAGTCCTCTGAATCGGCAAGCCTAATCCCTAGCTACAGGTGGCTCGCGGCCTGCGACGGGCAGACCTTAGGGCGTCGCGGGGCGCGACGGAACGTATGATCAGCCCTATAAATTGGGCGATCGAGTTCAGTTTCGATTGTTCAGATTTCTTTTCTCTCTCTCAACATATAAGCTAATATTATCGGGTATAATACCCCCCTAATTAGTGAAGCTTTGCCTCGTTGTAAGTATTATAACCCCGGTTACGTATTAGATACTCTGCCCGATTGATCTAGTGCTCCGTAACGCATGTCGAGTCTCTGCCTGACTTCGTCGTTGGAGTTCTATCTCGGGAGGGGGGTATAGCTAATGTAAATATTGGGTTATTATACTAACGCGTGTGCATTGGTTAATTTATTAGATTATAACCAGGAAATCACAAGGAATTACCTAAATTAGCAATGTGAGTTTATCCTCTTTTTATAAATGCTTTTCATAAACTGTTTTTACAAAACCTCAATTGTTTTTAATTATATTTAGTAGTGATTGAGTATTTGTAATTCTACAATTATCGTCGGTATGTTGGGGTTTTGTATACAAAATGAGTTACTACACTGTGAGTAGTAACATTTCCACAAGTCAGGATTGACAGTGCCGTGGGTGGTAATTGAATAGATGTAAACAAATGTAATTGCTGGATTGCCCTCAATAATGTAAAATGAAAAAACTTGTTTTGATTAAACTGGGATTCACTCACCAGTATTTCTCACTGACAAATGTTTTTAAAACGCGTTTCAGGTAACAAAATGTGAAAGCCAAATAGAAGCCAGCTGGAGAGCACTGAAGGCTTGAAAAAGTGGCTATAAAAGTTACCTAAATAAAGAAGAAGTTTTATTTCAATAAATTGGGTGTAACACCCCGTGTTTTCACGAGTGAAAGTCAAAGTCAAGGTCAAAGTCAACGACCGATTTCGCGCGACATGACTCGTAGAATTGTTTGTATGATATTTAGATTATGTGGAGTAAATGTCATACATTGCAATAATCGAATCATGCTAACCATATCTCAATCGACCTACGACTGTGAACGATAGGAAGTAACAATGCGATAAAGTTAATCAAGCTATGCTAATCAAATCGACCTCAAATCGTAACTCGAGCGGTGTATTTTACTTGTCATTATATGTGTGTGTGTGTGCATTACGTGTTACCTGTGCATGTTTATTTTATGTTTGTTTATGTTGGGATAATCAAGCGAACTCAATCGAACTCGAAGTCTAACTCGAATCTAAACGAACCCGAACCCGAATTCCGAGTCGAACCCTATAAGAAGTAGTTGGGACTGAAAGTAATTTAATTAGGAAACCTTATCGAATCGCTCGCAAATCGAAGCCGAATCAACATCGCACCGAACACACCGAAGGAGGTGGCGTCCGCACGGATGGCCAATCCGCACGGATTGCCAATCCGCACGGATGACCAGTCCGCGCGGATAACCTACCCGGGTGCGTGCCATGCGCACGGCTCACCATTTCCCTTTTTGGCATCCTATAAATACACGGGTCACTCTCCACTTTTGGCAAGTGACGTCCGAACCACACGCATTCTTCACCTTTTCTCAAATTTCTCTCAATCCAGGTAAGATCTTGCACTAATTCTTGTACATCTTTGATCACTACACAATTCTACACATTTCCATCTTTCGAATCTTCACTTTCAACCAAGAAATCATCCGGATTCGAGGTATTCACGGGTGACGTCATCATGAAGTTCATAAGAACTTCATGCTTGGCTTCATTCCACCAAGAATATCTCAGATCTAAACGATTTCTACAAGTTTTTACAATAACTTCACCTAGATCTAAACTTCTCTAAGGATAAAAGAGTTGAAAGAAATAAACCTAAGTTCTCTCCTTCTTTTACCCTTAAAACCGGTACGAATCCGATCAGTCCTAGTGTTCTACTCGTCAATAGTGATGCCCTAGTTCTAGATCCGGAGTCCTACCCATAGACAACTGATTTCGGGGTTAACCGGGATGACCGTTCTGAGTCGCCGACAGGCCGAGTTAGGGTGGTTCCTGACCAGTCTAGTCACGCGGGTGAGAACACAACTCCAAATGGTTGCCACGTAATCAGAACGTCTCGATAAACGACAACAGAAACCAAGCGTAGATGAACGGAACAACCAGACCAATTGTCCGCACGGACAAGCTATCCGCACGGACTAGCTGTCCGCACGGACGAGCCGTACGCACGAACAGGCCATACGCACGTACAGGTCATACGCACGGGTTGTCATCCGCACGGACTACCCTTGGGACCCACTTTCCAAACGAGGTTTGAGTATCGACGAACGAGCAATCCGGACGGACGACCTCTAATGGATTACTCTTCGGATCATGAGAGACTAAGGCCTTAAAATGAAAAATCAAACAATCTTCATCCGCACGGCCAAGCCGTACGCACGGACAGGATATCCGGACGGATTGTCTCTGCCCGCGCGCACAGGCTGCCCGCACGGACTACCGTACGCACGGACTGCCGTCCGCGCGACCGGCTTGAAAGCTAGAAACACTTTGGTGTTTTCTAAATGCTACAACGAAAACTCCAAAGCACAAGCCATCATACACAAACACATCTTAGGAAGAAACAATCCACTTGAACATTTATCCACACAAGCGATCTAACCGTACGGATAAGTCGTCCGCACGTACAACTAGTCCGCACGGGTTGCCACCCGCACGGACAGTCACACGCACGGATAACCTATCCGGGTGGAACACCATCCGCACGCATCACCATCCGCACGGATAGGTCATGCGCACGGATGACTTCTACTCACGGATAACTGATCCGCACGATCAGTCATCCTACCCACTCACCCTTGTATTGTTTTGCGCGTCACTTATCGTTACGTTATCGAATCTATTCAGGCTAATCGTACTCGCTGTAAAGCGCTCCCTTCAATCCATATCGCTGTGAGTATACTCGAACCCTTTTTGCTTTTAGCACCTTTGGGTGTTACATACGTTACAACTATTCAAACTACAACTATCACACTACTCAAGCTATTTTAACGCTTAACCATTAATGCATGTTATACGTGGCTTATGAATGCTTGTTTGTTATGTTTACACATGGAATGCTGTCTACCTGCCTTAGCAACGATAGTACTATAGTTTGGACTCAGCACCCGTTCACATGGGGGTTGTTAAGGATCTTTTACTTGCATGGATTACAGTGGTAATCGTGTATTGCGAACTGCCTCGGGCAGTCAAACCGCAGTCATTGGTATCGATGGATCTATGTCGATAACTAACGTGCTTCATTTCTCTATGTGTACGTGCCGGTTATGCGTAAACGAATTCGAACTCTATATGCTATTATCAAACTTGTATGCTCACCTTTACATTTTATGTATTGACATTATTTTAACGTATGTGACAGGTGCTTAGGACGCATATGTGGTAGGAGTTGGAAGCTAGAATAAAGCTTTAGAGCCCAACAAATAGTTGTCTGTAGATAACTTATTAGGGGTCTCTAGAAGCAGATAAACAATTGCTACTTATTTAAATCTGAGTTGTCGGAACAGAGTATTTGTTTTGATGTTGCCTGTAATAACTTGTTTGACTGTTTATGTTACGGTATGGGACGTAATGTTTAATTAAATGGTAATGATAGTTGTTATGGAAACTTCTGGACAATCTGTTTCGCTCAGTGCCGCACCCCGATGATTCCGCCATCGGTTGGGGTGTGACATTGGGGTTTATCCCTATAAACTGATTATGTATGGAAACTTGGGTTTTACCCATGTATTTATTATTTATAAAAAAATGAGGTGTTTTACTCTGATAAAATATTTCCTAACTACGGTCCTGATGTAAATTCCGCTGCCAAAATTAAATAAACACCGAATGTGCGAAGCTCGCGGCCGCCCGCCTCCCGGGGTAAGGGGTCGGGGGTTGCAAAAGGAGGTGGTATCAGAGCTATAGCCACTGATTTGAGCCACAAAAGTGTTCTACTGACATGGAAATTGTTAATTCTGTTAGGAAGTAATCTATGTGACTATGTGCATACATGTATATTATTGTTGTATGTTATTTGACAATCTGTTAGTTTACAGCATGAGTGATCAAGGTCCGTCAGATGCTTATCGTCAATTGTCTAATTCTCCTAGAGATGAAGGAACTTCTTCCCAGTCTACTCCTTCGGGGTACTCAGCTGATACAGAAGAGGGGATTTTCGTATTTAAAGCGCAATCCGAAGAGCCATTCCCTACCAAAAAGAGAGGATGGTTCAGTCGGGGAGCATATGAGCGTAGGAAGAGAATGAAAAAGTTACGTTAACAAAGGGCTTTAGTAGCAGCAAATAGGGAGATGAACACCCAGACCCAAGACATAATCAATAGGAGATTGGCCAACTTTCACATATTAGCTACCATAGCCTCAGACCCAAACTTAGAACAAATCATTGCACCACAGCCACTACCACTATTTCCCACTCAACTCATGGAAATAGAACCCAACCAAGAGGAACCCGTTCCTATACCAGCTTTCAACCCAGATGAGATACCTAGAGTTCCAGCACCCAATCCCTTAGCATACGACCCATGGAATGAAGACCATAGGGATTATCGAGAACTCTACCCACGGGAGGAGCCCATGCCTTTAGCACCATATCCTAACCTTGACCCTCTAGATCCATATTGGGATGCTGACCAGTATGTTCGGGAAATCCTAGAAAACCCATACCCATATGGAGAACCTTTACCTATGTATCCTGAACCAGTACCTGCACCACGACCACCTATGAGTGATGAGAACGTTCAAGAACTTTGCCTGTACGGTGAGGAGTTGATAGATGAAGGAGAGAGTATAAAAGGGATAGGAGAGAAGCTCGTTTGGAAGTACAACGAGCGGGAGATGCAGTTTAACCCGTAGGAATAATAACAATATATATATATATATATAAACGTGAGTAGTTTGAAAAAAAAATTAAGTAAAATAGATAAGCTAATACCTACTGATGCATAACTAGTAGTATATTTTAAATTCCAGTTATAGTTGTAATAGATTCATATATATATATATAAATAGCATAATGTCGCAATGATCGACGGTTTTTACCAATGTGTTTGTTTGTGCAAATTTTGGCATTAAATCTTATTTTGTGATATTAATACCTGATAAATGTTTATAATCCAGATGGACAACGAAGTGAATCAGGAAAACCAGAATAATGATCATTGTTTTGGTAAAAAATTACTGAAGCAATTAAGTGATCAAATTAGTTAAGTGAGGTAGTGTGCTAACAATGTGTGTTGAAAATATTCTGATTATGTTGCTAACAAAGACAGTTTTCAGGATATAGCTCAAGATACCGAGCTATATCAACAATCAAACAATGAGCAAAAAAGTAAAGGGTGACACGAGATATACGAGGAAAGCCCTTGATTAATCTAGATCGTCGGCATAAAACCTCGGGAGCTGACAATCGCAGCTGCCTTGTTTTTCTTATTACTTCAAACGTCAGGATAGAGTGCAGGATATGATGCGGATCAACTAAGTGTTTACAATGAGATTCGAGTACAAGTGTAAGTGTTTGTGAGTGATTGTAGCTAGTAGAGAGCAGAAGTGTACGTAAAAAGTTGTGTGTTTCTACTGATCCGATCGTTCCATTATATAGCAAAATGAAATAACAACCTATACTAAAAATGGGGGATGCTCCGAATATTCCCCTATGAATGTTGGAGACCCCTTCTTTACGGCTTCAACGTTCTCTTCTCAACCACTTAGTGCGAGTCTTCAGGAGAACCAGTCTTCTTGACCGTTATAAGCATTCCTTTCTAATCTACACGTGAATTAATTAGTTATTACCAGGATACAGCATCAGGATGTTACCAATATCCTGATCCGGTATCCTGATTGTTAGTGCATATTTCGTACGTATGCCACTGTGCGAATAGTTAGATAGAGCGTGTGTTGAATATTGTATAGAATAGAGAAGTTGGACAGGTTTTGATATTGTAAAGGTCCATCTGGATGGATTTTGGAATTGAAGTTTCATCATGAAATTCACACAAATAAAGATTCTGGATCGAAAAAACGTGATTTGGAGTGTTCTTGAGCTGTTAGTGTTTTGGTCAAAAATCAAGCAATGATAATGCAACCAAACTTTCTGTTGTGAGGTGTGATGCTTGAATCAATGAACAACACTAAGGATCACTCAGAAATGAAATGAACAAGTGACACAAAGATTTATACGAGGAAAAAGCCCTTGATCAATGAATGATCTCCGGCATAAAAAACCTCGGGTGATGGAAACTACCGATCACCAACTCAGATTAAACAAGAAATGTATTACAACGTCGGATGATAGCGAGCTAATTACAAGGATCACTATAGTATAATGTGCAAAAAAGTGTGTAATCGCCAAGTGAATTGTCAAGAGTTGGTGAGAGCAGTTGCGAGTGTGTGTGTTAAGCTAAAAATAGCCAAGTGTTTCTATTTAGCTCGCTATCCCTTTTAAAAATGGAAAATATCTAAGCTAACAAATTGTCCGCATTTCATGCAAGTCCTCCGCGAACTCCATAACGTCCACTTCAGTCAAGCACGTGCGGAATAAGTATGGAATATGCTCCAGGAATATCGCCAAGACCAAGTCTGTCACACCCCGACCGCGTAAAACAACAAATCGCGGCGGAAACATCGGGGCGTGTTGCAACAGAATTAATGTTTCACAACCATGGAAATTAAAGTTTCGTTTTATTGATTAAAAGTGTTACAATGTCTTAACAAACAAGGAAAATACAACATAATTAACTAGTCTTGCATCTTTTATTGTCACTAAAGCCCAAGTCTGTCTATGTATATCTTGATCATCTTATGCAACAGCTCCTGAAAAACACATGTGAAAATATGGTACATCAGCATAAAAATGCCGGTGAGATACATAGGTTTTTGTGAAAATAGGTGTCATGACTTATGTTTGAGAAAATGTTTAGTCATGAACCTTGTTATTTGCTTTGTTTTGTAAATTACTTGAAAAACAATCAGTTCAGATGATATGTATAAATAAGTGAATAATGTATGGTTAAATGAATAACCAAGTTAAATGAGTTTGTAAAAGATAAGTTGTTTTGTAAAACAATGTCTTGTGAAAAGTATGTTATTTGTATAAAATATTCTATGTCTCAAACTGAAATGATTCAAATAACGTTACGACATGTAATACCATACAAACACTTATATATAGGAAGTACCAGCGGCGTATCCACCATGCTTGTATCATATTACACACGCATCGTTACTTAATCACTTAATCAAACCAAACCAAACAATGTAAAATGTTCATGTCAAGATGTAAATCATGTCAAATATCCATGTCAAATGTCTATGTCAAGTATCCATGTCAAATGTCTATGTCAAATATCCATGTCAAATGTCTATAGTCCAAAAATAGTCAAGTAATGTATAACCAAAATGATATGTATGGTAAGTAAAATTTAGACTACTTAAACCATAAGAAAAAATGTACAAAACAAAGTATTGAAGTAAAACTGGTTTAAATCAAAGTTATGTTTTGTAAGATATATGCATGCTATACTGAATATGAACATTTATGCGGTATGTTAGACGCAAACATTCAAGCCTTGAGACAGTCGGATAACCCTTTCAGTCAAGGTTATCAAAAGAATTGTATTCGGATTCAGTCATTCCTTACATCCAAACAAACCCGGGATGTCAGGAATGGGATTTGTCAAGTCCTATGGTACCACTACTTACTCCCGAGCGGCGTAGCAAATGTTAATGAATGTTATATAGACCCGTTAAACAAACCAAATGTCATACCAAAATGTAAGCATGTGATGAAGATAATGTACCTAGTATGCTAGAGTAAACATACAAGGTAGAGCTGTAAAACAATGTGTCCATATGTTACTGGAACATATGCAACAGAGATGCAATGTAAAACAATGTGTCCATATGCTGAGTAAACATATGCAACAGAGATGCAATGTAAAATGATGTACTAAATATGCTAAGTTAACATACAAAGTAGAAAAGTCATGTAAATCAATGTGCTAGCATGCTATCAGTCAACATACCTAGCAGAAAAAGTAATGTAAATCAATGTGCTTAGCATGTTATCAGTCAACATACATAGCAGAAAAGTAATGTAAATCATGTACTATAATGTACTAACAAACATAGTCGGTATATGATGTGAAAACAGGAAAGCATGAAAGTAACAAGTAGGCACATGTGTTCCACCCCAAAACGGTTTGGAAAACAGTAAAAGAGGGGTCTATGTACTCACTTGAGATTGCTCAGTAGTCCTTGAGTAACAACCAAACAAAGCTAGAGATCACGGAAATCAAACGGCACCTAATATAGGTAACTATGTTAATTAACCGGACCTAAATCGGAAGATTGGGTAGCATTAGGGTTTGTAAACCAAATGAGTGTAGGAACTCATATGATATGGTTTAACAAAGCCTACATACTAAATGAAACTTAACCTAAGTGTCTACGACCCATTACGACCCGTTTAGGAAGCTTATGCTACTTTAACGCGTCGTTCGCGTGTAACGTGTTCGGACCGCCTAACTAGTCCTATGACAAGTGTTATATGCCTAAACATGTTACATAATCAGTTATGTGACAAAAGTTTAGGTTACATATGCTTAATTACCAATTATACATGAAAAGGGTATTCTGGTAATTTACCTAAGGCATATAAACTACCTATCATACAACTACTTAAACGATGTGACCATAGGGTATAACCTCGGAAGGTTATTCCCTACCTACTATGGTCACCTAATGTATTTGGTCGGATCCTAATGATCGACCAAACTGGGTCGGGTTCGAAGGTATAGGCGATTTATTAGATCGCCTACCCTACGACCCTAGACAACGTGGAAATCAGTGGGCATAGTCCCAAGGGACTATGACCAACGTGATTACACTCACGTTGCGAAGTTCCTACGAACTTCGCATTGACCATTACTGGTCAACGCTGAAAGTCAAACAAAGTTTGACTTTCTGACTCGAAAAGCAGTAAAAATAAGGAAAAGAACGAAAGAATACTTACGAAGGGTCCAAGAATGGAAGGTTTGAACCCGAACACTCTCAGGTATGAAGTGTTAAACACGACAACTTAGAGAGCAAGTTCAGATTCAAAGGTGTGAGTTTTTGGGTGTGATGTTGGTGGGTATTTATAGGAAATGGTCCACCGTTGGGATCGTTTCTTGGATAACGTGCTATGAATCCAACCCGTACACTTGTCGGAACCTTATGGTAACTAAAATTCCATCCTTATCTCATGACTAGACAATTAGGAACATGTGGTTGTGGTTAAATCTGCTGAAAACAGGCTGTTAAAGACTCTGCACCTGGTCAGAAGACCCCATACGCATCGTATGGTATAAATACCATACGCATCGTAGGGCTTACTTTGGCAGAATTACACTTTTGGTCCCTGAACTGTATTTAGGCCATTTTTGACACGTTTAAGGCCCGTTAACCCCATTTCAAAGCTCTAAAATGAAGTTAAAGTATAGGGAACTTAAAATGTGTTCAAAAATATCTCGGATGTCGGTTCGTTTAGCCGTACGAACGCGATGTTCGCTTAATTACGACGGAATGCGCACAAGCGCGAAAAACGATCCAAATGACGCGACGAATGGATTTTTCTTAAGGCGAACACTAAAATATAATGTAGTCATGCTTACATAAATTTTTAGATGTCCGGATGTATTCAGAACGTAAGTTATGCTCGAAAATGCAAACTTGTGCACTTTTTGACACTTTTAGTCCCTGAATGACACGAAAGTTTATGTTAGCATACCGAACACCTCAAAGCCTATTTCTAAGCTATGCAAAGGATATTTATGGCATGTTTAACTTATGGTCATGTTCCGGAAGGTCTGTTACAGTTCAAATTGGCATACTTTCGCAGTTTGTCAACTTTAGTCCCTGTAAGCGATTAAACTTTATTTCACCACACCAAACCTTCCAAAACTTATATCTAAGTTATGTAAAGGTAATTTAAGGTATGTTAAGCCTATTTCACTATTCCGGAGTGTTCGTTGGATTAAACTGGTTATATTTACGCATCAGAGCGCGTATAACCTTCCAGAAAGCGATTTAGAGCTTGAAATCGAACATGAGTTGATATGTGCAAAAGATACACATATTTATACAAGTCCAAAGTATGAAATACAATATTTCATTGGTTTGGCATTTGTTTGATGGTTGAAATGACACAGGTGTTACAGTCTCCCCTACTTTAGGAAATTTCGTCCCGAAATTTATTTAGAGGAAACTTGTGAGAGTTTAAAACATGAAGTTGAAAAGATCGAACAACATTGGTTAGGGTTCTGAACTTCTAGTAACTTTAATAACATTATGCTTGCAATGTAAGAGGGATACTTATATACAAGTATACGAAGCGTCATTGGTGCGTCCACCGTACCTCCATTACATCGTTCTCATTTTGTTATTGTTGTCACTATCGGTTCTTACACATAATAAACCTTACTGGGTTTCTATGCACTAAATTTCATAATTATGTAGGCCTCCATAATTAGACAATTCCTTGCACAGTTCACACAGTCTATTTTATAATGCGTAGGGTAAAACCAAATGAGCAATCCTGTGATGAGTGTGACTAGACCGCCATAGAGTCCCGTAGACTAGATCAATAAATGATCTAAATAGACTATCAAGGAGTCTGTCCAGCTACATCACTAGATGTCATTCTTTAACCAAATTGTGAATCAATCCTTTAGACTAGACCACTAAAAAGGGTCTGGAGTGGTACTGTATAAATCCAAGGGTCTTAACTATTACATAGAAGCCCATTAAGGATTTAAGGTAGTACCTTTGAATATCCTGCTACGAATCTCTCATATGAAGATATGAAAGATCCTGCGAGGATTTGGATAACGAATATCCAGAGTATTAAAAACACAAAAATGCATGAAAGAAAACATAAGATGAATAAACACATAGTCACATAACCACAAAATTGCTAACTAGAAGTTTGTTCTGCTAACAGAGTACATGTATTTAAAGCACACTAGGAATCCATCTTGTGGATTTCATTTGGTACTTTAAACATTTTCGAGAATCCAACTATAAAGATAGAAAGATTCAAAAAGAAAATTCGATTTCGATTACTAGAACTCGAAATGTTCGAATTAAGGTACATAAAGAATCCAATTAAGGACTCTGATTTGAATCATGATCATCCACAAGGGTCTAATTATGGAGATAAAAAGATCCCATATGGATTGTAGAAGTTGAAGATGCTTTGAATTCTTGCACGGGATGTGCTTAAGTCCAAACATGAAGTAAAATGCTTAAGAAGTTGAGATGCTTGATATGTCAAGGCGACATATGAAGCAGAATTTTGAAGGTTAAGTCAATGTATGAGGAAAATATTTTTGAAAACTATGCATGGGGTTCTTTTAAGAAAAATGTGTTTAACGTTTTTGAAACCTTATATATAATACTTTTTGAAATCATAAAGTAGGTGTATTAGGTAGATATATTTACAAAAATGTTTTAAAATCATGCGGAATGAATTTTTGAAATTATGTATAAGGTTTTTTGGAAAACATGAATGATGCTTTTCGAAATCATGCACTTGATGAGAAAATGTACTGTGTTAATATTGTCTTCAGACTATATGAAATATTTTGAAATTAAAAAGGTTGGTTTTGATAACATGGCCAATGTTTTTGAAATAACATAGACAATGTATCTAGAAAAAAAATTGTTTTCAAACTATATGAAATATTTTGAGATCATGAAGATTGTTTTGAAATACTTGTACTGTGTATGTTGAAAAATTAAAACGTAATGGGTAAGAGATTTGAAAACACCCTTAGTTATCTAACCAAGGATTCAAAGGTACTGATGTGCAGAAGCATGATCACTCATAATGTCACTTTATTTTCTGTACTTCGTATCTTAGAATGAAACGAGTACTTAAAATTTTCGAAGGAATCATGAGCAATCATTTGAAAGAGAGAATCACAAGAGTAGTTTGTAAGGAACATAGTTCCTTAATGTAGGTAACATAGGAAAAGTCATACACACATGTAACTATACTTGTATATCAGAATTGCGAACAACAACTTTTATTTATGAACAAGACATATTGTTTCACAATACACGAGAACAAAAGAAACAAAGGCATAAGACAGTAACATCCTTTGTTCAGCCGAATGCTCATCCAAGGGTTGGATTTGCATTAGCAAGCTTTGGGCAGTTGTTCCTGAAATGGCTCGTATCGCCACAGTTGTAGCAAGTACCACGTGGGAAACGAGCTTGAGTAGGGTTGACTTGGGGTTGGGTAGCAGCAAGGTTTGTAGCAGCTTTGTGTTGGGCAACAAAGCGGCATGTGTTAATCAAATGTCCCCACCGTCCACAGTAGGTACACTGGGAGCAGGGTATGAGGTTTAAATGATGACGGTTGCATCGCTTGCACCATGGGGCAGCTCCCAAGTACGGCTTCCTAGCTGGTGGCATCGCTACCTGGCTAGGTCCCGCTTGATTAGATGTAACCGCTGCGAGTTTCCTTGAAGCCTTACGCTTCCTTGATGTTGGTGCAAGCCTGACTTCTGCTTCCTTTGGTGTCTCTTGAGTGGCTTCATTGTCGAGACGAGAGGCTTCATTGTTAAGACGAGCCATGGCAATGCCTAGATCCACAGACTTCAGTATCACCTCGCCTATTTGCTGGGCAAATTTGGTTGTTTGCTCGGACATTTGACCAGTGCTGAGAGGAATAGACATTCTAGAAGAAAATGAAAAACAGAGAAAGAAACGAGTGAAAGGTTATTGGATAATCAATACAGAACGGCAACGAATGAAAATTGTGATCATTTGTTTGTTACCTAAGGCAAACAAATGAGATGACGACAAATCAAAGTAAATGGGTACATTGAGATGATGACAAATCAAAGTAAATGGGTCAAAAATAATGTATCGCGAAGACATGCTCGCCTATAAGTGAACACTCATCCCAAGAATTCCCAGGTAAGCACAACTGGTCTCGCGTCTGATGAGATGTATACGAAGTGCTTGCCTAGACAGAAAACCCAGAATACAGGCATTCACCCTTCCAGTTTGCACGTGTTCACATTATTTAAAACCCAAAACCTTGACGATGTTTTTGAAAATCCAACAGGGTTCAAAACCATATAACAGAGAGTTCAAAACCTAGTAATCAATCATCCTAGAACAGATGATTAGTTTTCAAAGCGGTTTTGAAATTTATATTCTTGTTGTGATCGTCGCCTAAGGATAGGTGACGGTATTGTTTTATGACTAAACGCAAGTAAACTCGCGTTAGGGTCCTAAGAAGGTTATAGACTAGGTCAAAGCATTACTAATAACCTAATTCCCTATAACCATTAGCTCTGATACCATCTTTTCTGTCATACCCCGACCGCGTAAAACAACAAATCGCGGCGGAAACATCGGGGCGTGTTGCAACAGAATTAATGTTTCACAACCATGGAAATTAAAGTTTCGTTTTATTGATTAAAAGTGTTACAATGTCTTAACAAACAAGGAAAATACAACATAATTAACTAGTCTTGCATCTTTTATTGTCACTAAAGCCCAAGTCTGTCTATGTATATCTTGATCATCTTATGCAACAGCTCCTGAAAAACACATGTGAAAATATGGTACATCAGCATAAAAATGCCGGTGAGATACATAGGTTTTTGTGAAAATAGGTGTCATGACTTATGTTTGAGAAAATGTTTAGTCATGAACCTTGTTATTTGCTTTGTTTTGTAAATTACTTGAAAAACAATCAGTTCAGATGATATGTATAAATAAGTGAATAATGTATGGTTAAATGAATAACCAAGTTAAATGAGTTTGTAAAAGATAAGTTGTTTTGTAAAACAATGTCTTGTGAAAAGTATGTTATTTGTATAAAATATTCTATGTCTCAAACTGAAATGATTCAAATAACGTTACGACATGTAATACCATACAAACACTTATATATAGGAAGTACCAGCGGCGTATCCACCATGCTTGTATCATATTACACACGCATCGTTACTTAATCACTTAATCAAACCAAACCAAACAATGTAAAATGTTCATGTCAAGATGTAAATCATGTCAAATATCCATGTCAAATGTCTATGTCAAGTATCCATGTCAAATGTCTATGTCAAATATCCATGTCAAATGTCTATAGTCCAAAAATAGTCAAGTAATGTATAACCAAAATGATATGTATGGTAAGTAAAATTTAGACTACTTAAACCATAAGAAAAAATGTACAAAACAAAGTATTGAAGTAAAACTGGTTTAAATCAAAGTTATGTTTTGTAAGATATATGCATGCTATACTGAATATGAACATTTATGCGGTATGTTAGACGCAAACATTCAAGCCTTGAGACAGTCGGATAACCCTTTCAGTCAAGGTTATCAAAAGAATTGTATTCGGATTCAGTCATTCCTTACATCCAAACAAACCCGGGATGTCAGGAATGGGATTTGTCAAGTCCTATGGTACCACTACTTACTCCCGAGCGGCGTAGCAAATGTTAATGAATGTTATATAGACCCGTTAAACAAACCAAATGTCATACCAAAATGTAAGCATGTGATGAAGATAATGTACCTAGTATGCTAGAGTAAACATACAAGGTAGAGCTGTAAAACAATGTGTCCATATGTTACTGGAACATATGCAACAGAGATGCAATGTAAAACAATGTGTCCATATGCTGAGTAAACATATGCAACAGAGATGCAATGTAAAATGATGTACTAAATATGCTAAGTTAACATACAAAGTAGAAAAGTCATGTAAATCAATGTGCTAGCATGCTATCAGTCAACATACCTAGCAGAAAAAGTAATGTAAATCAATGTGCTTAGCATGTTATCAGTCAACATACATAGCAGAAAAGTAATGTAAATCATGTACTATAATGTACTAACAAACATAGTCGGTATATGATGTGAAAACAGGAAAGCATGAAAGTAACAAGTAGGCACATGTGTTCCACCCCAAAACGGTTTGGAAAACAGTAAAAGAGGGGTCTATGTACTCACTTGAGATTGCTCAGTAGTCCTTGAGTAACAACCAAACAAAGCTAGAGATCACGGAAATCAAACGGCACCTAATATAGGTAACTATGTTAATTAACCGGACCTAAATCGGAAGATTGGGTAGCATTAGGGTTTGTAAACCAAATGAGTGTAGGAACTCATATGATATGGTTTAACAAAGCCTACATACTAAATGAAACTTAACCTAAGTGTCTACGACCCATTACGACCCGTTTAGGAAGCTTATGCTACTTTAACGCGTCGTTCGCGTGTAACGTGTTCGGACCGCCTAACTAGTCCTATGACAAGTGTTATATGCCTAAACATGTTACATAATCAGTTATGTGACAAAAGTTTAGGTTACATATGCTTAATTACCAATTATACATGAAAAGGGTATTCTGGTAATTTACCTAAGGCATATAAACTACCTATCATACAACTACTTAAACGATGTGACCATAGGGTATAACCTCGGAAGGTTATTCCCTACCTACTATGGTCACCTAATGTATTTGGTCGGATCCTAATGATCGACCAAACTGGGTCGGGTTCGAAGGTATAGGCGATTTATTAGATCGCCTACCCTACGACCCTAGACAACGTGGAAATCAGTGGGCATAGTCCCAAGGGACTATGACCAACGTGATTACACTCACGTTGCGAAGTTCCTACGAACTTCGCATTGACCATTACTGGTCAACGCTGAAAGTCAAACAAAGTTTGACTTTCTGACTCGAAAAGCAGTAAAAATAAGGAAAAGAACGAAAGAATACTTACGAAGGGTCCAAGAATGGAAGGTTTGAACCCGAACACTCTCAGGTATGAAGTGTTAAACACGACAACTTAGAGAGCAAGTTCAGATTCAAAGGTGTGAGTTTTTGGGTGTGATGTTGGTGGGTATTTATAGGAAATGGTCCACCGTTGGGATCGTTTCTTGGATAACGTGCTATGAATCCAACCCGTACACTTGTCGGAACCTTATGGTAACTAAAATTCCATCCTTATCTCATGACTAGACAATTAGGAACATGTGGTTGTGGTTAAATCTGCTGAAAACAGGCTGTTAAAGACTCTGCACCTGGTCAGAAGACCCCATACGCATCGTATGGTATAAATACCATACGCATCGTAGGGCTTACTTTGGCAGAATTACACTTTTGGTCCCTGAACTGTATTTAGGCCATTTTTGACACGTTTAAGGCCCGTTAACCCCATTTCAAAGCTCTAAAATGAAGTTAAAGTATAGGGAACTTAAAATGTGTTCAAAAATATCTCGGATGTCGGTTCGTTTAGCCGTACGAACGCGATGTTCGCTTAATTACGACGGAATGCGCACAAGCGCGAAAAACGATCCAAATGACGCGACGAATGGATTTTTCTTAAGGCGAACACTAAAATATAATGTAGTCATGCTTACATAAATTTTTAGATGTCCGGATGTATTCAGAACGTAAGTTATGCTCGAAAATGCAAACTTGTGCACTTTTTGACACTTTTAGTCCCTGAATGACACGAAAGTTTATGTTAGCATACCGAACACCTCAAAGCCTATTTCTAAGCTATGCAAAGGATATTTATGGCATGTTTAACTTATGGTCATGTTCCGGAAGGTCTGTTACAGTTCAAATTGGCATACTTTCGCAGTTTGTCAACTTTAGTCCCTGTAAGCGATTAAACTTTATTTCACCACACCAAACCTTCCAAAACTTATATCTAAGTTATGTAAAGGTAATTTAAGGTATGTTAAGCCTATTTCACTATTCCGGAGTGTTCGTTGGATTAAACTGGTTATATTTACGCATCAGAGCGCGTATAACCTTCCAGAAAGCGATTTAGAGCTTGAAATCGAACATGAGTTGATATGTGCAAAAGATACACATATTTATACAAGTCCAAAGTATGAAATACAATATTTCATTGGTTTGGCATTTGTTTGATGGTTGAAATGACACAGGTGTTACAAAGTCCAAGCTCGTACTCCTGCAAAACAACTTCATATTCAAAGTAGACAATCGTTAGTATAAGGATCCTTATGATGATCCATGATCCAGATCCTACAATACTTTCTGAGGATCATTAATTCAGACAGAATTGAGGATCACTAAACCCAACAGTAAATGAGGATCACTGATCATTGGAAAATCCTACCCTAACAATTGCCCCCAAAATATAAGGAGTAATTTGTAAATAAACGAGTTATATTTTCTTGTTCTTATCCGTAACCAACTAACGGATATATAGCCGTTGTAATCGAACTATCTGTTGCCATCCTAACGTCACCGAAGTGACTACCCTGCAAGATCATCATTATAAATTGAAGTTAGAGATAAGGGTTAGAGAGCATTTAAATTCGTGCGTTTCCTCTTTAAATCCTCATTCGAAGACTTGATCAGGTATTTCTCTTTCCTTTCTCTCTTCATCTTCTCAATTCTGTTTCTCGTCTTTCACCATCTTCATGGCCAAAATGTTGCTGAGGTCTTCACCGGTTAAGGATCATAAAAAGGACAGTCCCTTGAAGTCCCAAGGGATCATCAAAGATTCGGCGAAAGAAAGATGCTGCTTTACCGATCCACAGATAGACAGGATCCGACATTGCTTTCCGGAAAACACCGATTTCAAACCATTTGATCCCACCGTTCTAAGTGATTATATTTCTGAAACCTGGGTAGCCTTTCCGGTCACACCATTTACAATAGGGTACTCGTATCCTTTTCCAGATTTCACCCAATCCTTCTTCTCTCTCACCGGCATCTCCTACATTCAAGCGATGCCAATGATCTGGAGGGTCTTATATACCCTTGAAAGGTTCATTGAACATGAAGGAATTGATCTGGGAATGTCGGAGTTTGCAGAGATGTATGACCTCGTAAGCCATGGATCTCATCGGTATCTACTCAAACATAAACCTGGTGAAGAACACCCCATCTTCAAAGCCACTAAGAATGACACCAACTGGAAACGGCGATTCTTCTTTGTTAGAAGGGATTCTATCCCTGATGGAAAGGATCTGCCTAGAAAATGGACCATTCATGGTAGGATAGAGGATCCTGAGAAGGATCACCAGATGACCTTGTTTTTGTTTAAGGATCACTAACGTCCCTTTGTTTCTATTTTGCAGCTATTACTATCGCACACCTCATCACAACACCTGCAACAAAGGAAAGGCTTGCTGCTTTCCGGAGACTTGATCCTGCAATAAGATCATTTAAAGCAAATACCCAGGATTCTCAAGAAGTATCCTCAGGTTATGTCACTATGTCGAGTAAGTATCCATGTTTATATGTAATTAAATGCTTAAATTAAAATGAAATAAGGATACTTATCTGTTTTGGATGTGTAGGTGCTGGAAAATCTTCAAGATCTGCCTCCAAATTCAGTGTCACTGACCTTGACACTGTCCGATCCTCAAAGAAGAAGATTGCTGCCAATCCAACTGTCATGATCCCCAAGGCAACCACTTCTAAGGGCAAGGGTGGTAAGAAAAGGAAGACCTCTGAGGCTGACAATCTAGAAGGCTTGCCTCTGATCCATCATCAGTTCCTTGAGTACTTTGCTGAGGTAAGGATCACTGACTTAGCTTAATTATCCTGCCCACTTGAAGATCATGTTATCCTAAGCTTTATATTATCTTTTTGCAGAAATTTGCTGAAATCGAGGACTACGTAGGCAATGTTGAAGAAGTTGAGCTAAAGTGCCTGGACCTCCAAAAGATGATGCTGGCCAAGGATCAGAAGATAGCCTCCCTTGAAAATGATGTCAATCTGGTGAAGAGGGAACTTTTCCTGGCTCACATTACTGCTGATCAAGAGAAAAATGAGATCACCAATGATGCTAAAATCTCAGCTGCCATCGCTATGTACAAGACCAAGTTGCAGATGGCCCAAGAAGCTCGGGATCCTGACTTTGACAAGAGCAGCTGGGACGTAGAGGGCTGGAAGGCTAGATTGGCTGAGCTGGACGACGAAGAGGAGGCTGAAGAGATCCTAGCACTCGAGGCTGGCAGCAGTGGAGTCAAGGATCATGTGGAGGATGCTGGAGCTGGAGGAGATGGTGATGCAGCAAAGGTGTAAGTTGCAGGAATGGGCGATGAAGGACATTTCTAGACGTAGCCGGAGCGCATTTTTTTAGAATTTGGTAGTTTTATTGTGGTTATGGTGTTTTGAAACAACCTTGGGTTGTAATAACTTTAGACAATAGTTTCTAGGGTGAAGGATCATGGATCCTTGAACAATAGGCAGGATAATGGGTGGTGGATGGATCCTCTGTTTGGGGGATGAAGCCACTCGTTATCCTTCCGTCTTTTATTTCCTGCACTACAAAGACCCGTAAACAATGGACACCCTTTGCCAACCCATGTGGACGGGCCACGTTTTGCTGGTAGAAGCGTGGGTTGGCAATTTTGACAACCTTAAAGGGTTTAACGTTTTGTGAATAAAATAACTTTAACTTTTTGGCTATCTCCCGTGTTGCTATCCTTGTTAGTACTTTACTTTTCAATTGTTGTGATATACATTTTGTCTAAACTTATCAAGTAAAGAAAAAATTTAATTAATATCCTCAAAAAGTTTAGGATATGATCAAGGATCACATATCCTATAGTCGACAAGTTCCGAAAAGTAGTATATTTTAAGGATCATAAGTTCAGTTGTCAAAGGATAAGGGTTACTCAAATGAATAATGAATAAAATCAAAATAGTTAAGGATCATACCTGAGAATCCAAGTTAGGATCCTAACCTTTAACACTTATAATCAGGATAACCAAAAGACAAACCTTAGTAGAAGGTAAGGATCAAGGATCCTTGGTCGTTTATCTCCAAAAACCTGAAATAGGATACAACTTGGGACTAAGCCAATATAAGATAAGAGTTAGTAACTGGGGACAAACCCAACAATTCTGGGGACAAGCCCAATATACTGGGGACAAGCCCAAAGGATAACTGGGGACAAGCCCAAAGGATAACTGGGGACAAGCCCAAAGAATAACTGGGGACAAGCCCAAAGGATCGTGTGTAAACTGGAGTATGGCCCTCACTGGCGACTATCCAAACTTAGTGACATGAAAATGCTAAAACCTTAGCTAACGTGAAAACGTTAGAAACCTTAGGAACGGATGTATGGTACGTCTACCATTATACGTAGGATCCTGAATATAGCCAGTACAATGAAATTGTCAGCCCCTAAAGCGAGTACTGGTCCCATTGCCTTGAACTATACCAGGATCATCGTGCGCTACTGGTGAAACTGGGGACAGGCCCAAACTGGGGTCAAGCCCAAATAACTGGGGTCAAGCCCAAATAACTGGATACTTCTGTGGATACTCAATCCTTTGTTAAGGATACCTAAACCTTCAAAACTCAGAACCAAGTGAAAGGAGGATAAAGGATGCAGGATCCTTATCCTTATACAGGATAATTAAAAAATGAAATAGTTTGAGATTAGATCATTACCAAAATGAGGATCATCTGTCCTGTAAGGATCCTTCAAGGATACTTGTCATGTTAGGATCATGGATCCTTATCACATGAAGTATTTCTTCAAGTGGACAGCATTCCAAGCTCTTGGTAGCAAATCACCTTCCATTGTTAGCAATCGATATGCCCCCTTTCCTGCCTCAGCTTCAATCAAATAAGGGCCTTCCCACTTTGGTGCCAACTTTCCATCAGCAGGATTTCTGATATTCTGAAATGCTTTCCTCAATACCATATCACTAACTTGGAACTTCCTAATCCTGACATTTTTATTGTAAGCTTCAGCCATCCTTTGTTGATAACTGGCCATCCTTATCCTTGCCAAATCACTGATTTCTTCTATAGTATCCAAGTCTTGAACCAAGTTTTCAGCATTTTCTTCAGGATCACGAATGCTTGTTCTTGCAGTTGGAACCGCCATCTCTGTAGGGATCACTGATTCTGCCCCAAATACCAAAGAAAATGGAGTTTGGCCAGTAGCATTCTTGGGAGTCGTCCTATCGGCCCAAAGCACATAAGGTAGTTCTTCTGCCCATTTTCCTTTCTTGGATCCAAGCTTCTTCTTTAAATTGTTGATGATGATCTTGTTGGATGATTCTGCCTGGCCATTAGCTTGTGGGTGGACTGGTGTTGATGTTATCATCTTAATCCCCCAGCTGTCACAAAAGTTAGTAGTTCTATTCCTAATAAATTGGGATCCATTATCACAAACAATTTCAGAAGGGATACCAAATCTAGTAATAATGTTTCTTTTAATAAAGGATATAACTTCCTTTTCTCTGACTTGAGCAAAGGCTTCAGCCTCTATCCACTTGGAGAAGTAATCAGTCATAGCAAGCATGAATACTTTTCCACCAGGTGCCTTAGGAAGCTTACCAACTATATCCATTCCCTATCTCATGAATGGCCAAGAAGAGGATATTGGATGCAAAAGTTCTGCTGGTTGGTGAAGGATATTACTGTGTCTCTGACAAGGATCACACTTCTGGCATACTCCATAGCATCCTTCTTCATAGTAGGCTAATAGTATCCTGTCCTCAGGATCCTTGAGAATAATGCCCTGCCCCTAGTGTGGTTTCCACAATCTCCTTCATGGAAATCCTTTAGGACTTCTTGGATTTCAGGATCCTCAATGCATCTTAGATATGGTCCTGCAAGACATCGTTTATACAACATATTATTCAATGTTGTAAATTGAGATACCTTAATTTTGAAAGCCCTAGGGTTTTCTCCTGTAGGAATCTCTCCATGTTGTATGTATCTCATGATTGGGAGGATCCATGATCCTGAATGAGATTGAGTATCATCACTAGGGATGATTGCAGAATCTTCTCCTATCTCCATAGCTACATGATCCTCGATAGCAGGGGTCAGGATATGGATAATAGGGATCCTTATATCCTCCGGGATCTTCAAGGATGATCCTAGATTGGCTAATGCATTAGCCTCTGCATTCTCTTCCCTTGGTACCTGTGTCAAACTAAAGGAAACAAAAGAGAGTGCCAATTCTTTGACTATCTCTAAATATTTGATTAGCTTTTCACCTTTAACAGCATATGATCCATTAAAGTGATTAGTGATTAATAATGAATCTACATGTACCTCAAGATACCTGATCCTCATATGCTTAGCAATTTGCAAACCAGCTATCAAGGCTTCATACTCAGCCTCATTGTTGGTAGTTTGAAATTCACAAGCTATGGAGTGGGGTATTATGTCCCCCTGTGGTGATTTTAGTAGTATTCCCAGCCCTATTCCTTTTACATTGGAGGCTCCATCAGTGAAGAGTATCCAAGGATCCTTAGTTTCTTCAAGCTGTTGGACTTCTAACTTAGCCTCCTTTTGCAAATCACTACTAAAATCTGCCACAAAGTCAGCTAAGGCTTGGGATTTGATGGCAGTCCTTGGTTCATATCTTATATCATATGCACTAAGCTTCACTGCCCACTTAGCCATCCTTCCTGACATTTCCGGTTTCCTGAGAACATTCTTAATTGGAAAATTAGTCTTAACAATAATGGCATGAGTCTCAAAATAATGTCTTAATTTAGGAGATGCCATTATTAATGCAAGGATAAGTTTCTCTAAGTGTGAATACCTGGATTCAGCATCAAGTAAACTCTTACTTACATAATAAACAGGATGTTGTGTACCTTGGTGATCCTTAACAAGGACCGCACTTACTGCTTTTGAGGATACTGCTAAGTATAAGGATAATATATCTCCTTTTTCTGGTTTCATCAGGGCCGGGGCTGAGGATAGGTAATCCTTATGAGCTTTGAGGGCACTTTCATGCTTCTCAGTCCATTCAAATTTCTTGTTCTTCCTCAGGATGTCATAGAATTCCTTGCACTTTTCTGAGGATTTGGATATGAACTTGTTCAAGGCTGCCATCCTGCCTGTCAATATTTGCACATCCTTAGCATTGGCAGGAGATTTGATATTCACAATAGCCTTGATTTGCTCTGGACTTGCTTCAATGCCCCTCTTTGTCACCATATAGCCTAAGAATTTACCTGCCTTAACACCAAAATGACACTTGGAAGGATTTAGTTTCATATTAAATTTATCAAGGATATTGAATGCTTCCTCCAAGTCTTTAAGGTGATCCTCAGCTTTCTTGGACTTAACCACCATGTCATCAATATAGACTTCCATAGTGTGTCCAATTTGTTCCTTGAACATCATATTGACTAGCCTTTGATAAGTAGCACCTGCATTCCTTAGTCCAAATGGCATAGCAATATAACAATATATACCAGTTGGGGTCATAAAGGCTGTATCCTCTTGATCAGATGGTTCCATCTGAATTTGTTGAACAGATGAAGCATCCATAAAAGTCAACAACTCATGACCCGCGGTAGCATCCACCTTGGAGTCAATGTGGGGTAATGGGAAAGGATCCTTGGGACATGCCTTGTTTAAATCAGTAAAATCGACACATACCCTCCACTTTCCATTTTTCTTTTGAACAACAACCACATTGGCTAACCATCTTGGATACTTAACCTCTCTTATCATACCTGCCCGAAGTAGTTTATCTACCTCTTCCTGGATAATAGCATTCCTTTCAGGTGCAAACTTCCTCCTCTTTTGATGAATTGGCTTGAATAACCTGTCAATGCCAAGTTTATGAGTAATTATATCTTTAGATATACCTGTCATATCCTTATGTTTCCAGGAAAAGGTAGTTTTCCTTCTTTTAAGGAAGGATACTAGCTCCTGTTCAATGTCGCTAAGGATCCCTGATCCTATGAAGATCTTGGATTCAGGATCATCAGGATCCATGAGGATTTCTTTCAAATCCTGTTCTCTTGCCTCCAAGACATCTCTTGAAGGATACTTTAATTGCTATTGCTCCCTTGGTCTTGAGGCTGGCTTCATTGATGATGTATAACAATTCTTAGCCTCTTGTTGATCACTCTCAATTTTCACCACTCCCCATGGACTTGGAAGCTTTACACACTGATGATAGGTAGATGGGACTGCCTTCATATCATGTATCCATGGCCTGCCAAGGATAACATTACAACAAGATAAGCAATCTATAACACAAAATTTCTAATAAGAATGGAGTCCTTCAATATAAATAGGGAGTTTGATGTCCCCCAATGTGTTTTTGGTTTCCCCACTAAATCCCACAAGGACTGAGGATCTTGGGACAATATCAGACTCCGGGATATTCATTTTCTTGAGGACATCAAGCTGAATGATGTTCACAGAGCTTCCTCCATCGATTAGGATCCTGCGAACAAAGTGGTTAGAAATAAACAATGTAATTACAAGACCATCATGATGAGGATCCTGGACATCAACACGATCATCCTCATCAAAAGTTATGATCTTATCCTTGGTGACGGTGGAGGTTGTAACAACTGTGCTTGTAATCACTATGAACAGTTCTATTATCAATAAAACAATGTTATTTGATCCCAATGTTTGTTTTGTTATGTTTTACATTTTTCATGTTTTGACTTTTATTCAATTTCAAACTCTACATCGCTTTCTGGAGAGCTATACGCAAACTGATGCGTAAGCGTAACCAGTTT
This sequence comes from Helianthus tuberosus, assembly GCA_030545235.1. NCBI lineage: Eukaryota > Viridiplantae > Streptophyta > Magnoliopsida > Asterales > Asteraceae > Helianthus > Helianthus tuberosus. The sequence goes on from CM060406.1 coordinate 58,955,417, forward strand.
AATGCGACAAATACTCCGAAACATCAACATATACTCAACATACCTTAAATAACCTTTATATAACTTAGAAATAAGTTTTGAAGGCTTTGGTATGGCAAAAACAAGTTTATTCGCTTACGGGGACTAAACTTGACAAACTGCGAAAGTATGACGATTCGTACTGGAACAGACATTTCGGAACATGACCATAAGTTAAACACACCTTAAATATCCTTTACATAGCTTGGAAATAGGCTTTGAGGGGTTTGGTGTGCTAAAATAAACTTTTGGGTCATTCAGGGACTAAAAGTGTCAGAAAGTGCACAAGTTTGCATTTTTGCGCATAACTTACATTCTGAATACATCCGGACATCCAAAAATTTATGTAAGCATGACTATATTATGCTTTAGTGTTTGGCTTAAGAAAAATTCATTCGTCACGTCATTTGGATCGTTTTTCGAACTTGTGCGCATTCCGTCGTAATTAAGCGAACATCGCGTTCGTACGACCAAACGAACTGACATCAGACATATTTTTGAACATGTTTCATGTCCACAATGTTTAGGCATCATTTTAGGGCCTTAAAGTTGGCTTTACGGGCCTTAGAAGTGTCGGAAATGGCTTTAAACATCAACAGGGACTGAAACTGTAATTCTGCAAACATATTTCTGATCTGCAACTCTCAGGCGGCCCGCCTCAGTTTCTGTACATCCCCATGCGGGCTGCGTCCGACTTCCTGACCAGATTAACTGCATTTAACAGCAGTTTGCAGCTGGTTGATCCACCACCACACATTCACACATGCTTAGTCAGCTGATAAGGATCAATTTGAGCTACCATAAGGTCCCGACACTTGTACGGGTGGGATTAAGGCACGTTTTCCATGAAACGATCTTAACGGTGGACCGAATACTATAAATACCCCACCCCCATGCTTCAAAATCACTAGAATTTTGATTTGAGAAACTCTAAGTTGAAACCTTTGTTTCATACCTGAGATTTTTGAATCGAGATTAGCATTCGGGGACCCTTCGTAAGTATTCTTTCGTTCTTTTCCTTATTTTATTGCTTTTCGAGTCCGAAAGTCAAACTTTGTTTGACTTTCAGCGTTGACCAGTAATGGTCAATGCGAAGTTCGTTTGTACTTCGCAACGTGATTGTAATCACGATGGTTATAGTCCCTTGGGACTATGCCTACTGATTACCACGTTGTCTAGGGTCGTAGGGTAAGCGATCTGATAAATCGCTTATACCTTCGAACCCGACCCAGTTTGGTCGATCATTAGGATCCGACCAAATACATTAGGTGACCATAGTGTATAGGGAATAACCTTCCGAGGTTATACCTTATGGTCACATCATTTAAGTAGTTGTATGATAGGTAGTTTATATGCCTTAGGTAAATTACCAGAATACCCTTTTCATGTATAATTGGTAATTTAGCATATGTAACCTAAACTTTTGTCACATAACTGATTATGTAACATGTTTAGGCATATAACACTTGTCATAGGACTAGTTAGGCGGTCCGAACGCGTTTCACGCGAACGACGCGTTAAAGTAGCATAAGCTACCTAAACGGGTCGTAATGGGTCGTAAACAATTATGTTAGGTTTCATTTAGTATGTAGGCTTTGTTAAACCATATTACACGAGTCTCCATACTCGTTTGGTTTACAAACCCTCATGCTACCCGATCTTCCGATATAGGTCCGGTTTATTAACATAGTTACCTATATTAGGTGCCGTTTGATTCCGAGATCTCTAGCATTACTTGGTGTTTATCTTAAGACATCTGAGCAATCTCAAGTGAGTACATAGACCCCTCTTTTACTGTTTTCCAAACGTTTTGGGGTGGAACACATGTGCCTACTTGTTACTTTCGTGCTTTCCTGTTTTCACATCATATACCTGCTATGTTTGTTAGTACATTATAGTACATGATTTCATTACATTTCATGCTAGGTGTGCCCATGTGTGCATTACTTAGTACATCGTTTTACATTACATTTCATGCTAGGTGTGCCCATTGTGTGCATTACTTAGTACATCGTTTTACATTACATTTCATGCTAGGTGTGCCCATTGTGTGCATTACTTAGTACATCGTTTTACATTACATTTCACGCTATGTATGTTCATTTGATTACATACTTAGTGCATCGTTTTCACATGCTTACATTTTTGGTATGACATTTGGTTTGTTTACAATGGAACAATACATTCATTAACACCAATCATGCCGTTCGTTAGTAGGTAGTGGTACCATAGGAATTGACAACTCCCGTTCCGGACATCCTGGGTATGGGGATGAAAGGAATGACCGAATTTGATATACATAATTTAGATAAACCTTTAATTTGTTTAAGGGTTTATCGCCACAGTCTCAAGGCTTGGATGTATGCATTTTAACAATACCGCATAGATGTTTGTATCAGTAAAGCATGCATTTATTACACAAAACATAACTTTGATTTAAACTATGTTTTACTTCAATACCTTGTTGTTGTGCATTTTACATATGGTTTAGTTGATACATTTCACTTACCATACATGACATTTCTGGTTACACATTACATGATCTACATTGAACATAAACATTTTGACATTGATATACATATTTGGTGGTTTACATTGGACATAGACATTTAGATATGGTTTACACAATAACACTTGACAATTGGTTTGTACATGAACAAGTTACATTGGTGGTTATTTGGGTAAGTAATTTGAGTAACGAGGCGTGTGTAATATGATACAATCATGGTGGATACGCCGCTGGTACTTCCTATATATAAGTGCTTGTGTGATATTACATGACGTAGCATTACTTAAATCACTTCAATGTTTGACATATTACATGTTACATAAACAACTTATTTTCTCACAAGACATTGTCTTACAAAACAGTTTATTTTATACAATTCATTTTACATGGTTATTCATTTAACCTTATATTTACTTATACATATCAACTGATTTTATCGTTTTTCAAATGATTTACAAGACAAAGCAAATTACAAGGTTCATGACTAAACATTTTCTTAAACACAAGTCATGAATTCTATTTTCATAAAACCTATGTATCTCACAGGCATTTTTATGCTGACGTACCTATTTTCACATGTGTTTTCAGGAGCTTTTCCGTAGGATGTTGATCATGACACTAGGGTGGACCTGTGCCTTAGAGACTAAAAACGAAGATAGACTTGTTTAATTATGTTATAAACTCTTTTGTTACTGTTCAAGACAATGTAACACTCTTGTTTAATAAATAAGATACAACTTTGAATACCATGGTTATGAAACAATTTATTCTGTTACGACACGCCCTGATGTTTCCGCCGCGATTTGTTGTTTTACGCGGTCGGGGTGTGACAGAGGTCCGGATGGGTCTGTCCCCATTATCCATCTTGGTTTCCTTAGCATGTCTCTTGGCAGCTGAAAAGGAAGTACCACAAATGTCTGATCCACAGGATATGAAGTTTATAACTTGTGCAAATGCTGGAGGAGCAGGAGCCCTTTCCGGGATCCTTTCAGGATCCTGGATCCTTGACTTCTTTCGTCCCAAAAGTTCCTTCAAATGCCCCTTGCTCAACAAGTAACCAATTTCCTTTCTTAGTGCAATACACTCTTCAGTGAGATGCCCGAAATCCTCATGATATGCACACCACTTGGACTTATCCTTTGTAGCAGCTGGTTTATCACTTTTTCTCGGCCACCTAGCTTTCTCACCTAGATTCTGCATTGCAAGGATTAGTTCATTGTTATCAACAGAAAAACAGTATTCAGAAATAGGAGGATAATCCTCATCATCCTCTTCTTGTTCCACTGCATGCACGTTCTGGTTATCAGACTTGTTGTAGGACTTGGATTTGTTGTTCCTGAAGTAGGATCCTTGTTTCTCCTGTTTTGAGGATCCTGTCAATCTATCCTGGATCCTTTTGTCATCCTCTAGGCGGATGAACCTAAGGGCCCTGGTTCTTACTTCATCAAGATTCCTGAAAGGTGTCATAACAAGATCATCATAGAATAGTGAATCCCTAAGCAATCCCATTTTAAAGGCTTCTACAGCCGTAGGAATATCCAAATTAGGAATATCTAAGGATTCTTTGCTAAACTTAGTGATATAATCTCTAAGTGATTCATTTTGACCTTGTGTTACCTTATATAGATCACTAGTTAATCGTTCAAATTTTCTACTACAAGAGAATTGACTATTAAACAAATTAACTAGATTAGCAAATGAAGTAATAGAGTAAGGGGGAAGACTTAGCAGCCATTTAAGAGCAGATCCTGTGAGTGTGGATCCAAATCCCTTGCATAGACATGCTTCCTTTAACCTCTCAGGAATTGGATTGATCTCCATCCTCTCCCTATACTGAGCTACATGCTCTTCTGGATCTGTTGAACCATCATACAGCTTCATAGATGGTATCTGGAACCTTTTGGATATCTCAGCATCACATAAGGGTGGTGCAAAATGAGATATCCTATGGCTACCATCTGCAATTTTAGGAATGGGTTTAACCACTCCTGGTACACTGGATATCATATCCTTAAGTTTCCGTAATTCCCTAGCCATAGCCTGATTGATACTTGTATCCTGCATTGAGCCATGGTTAGTGTTACATGAATTATTAAAAGTGTTACCTCCCGGAGGATTCATGTTTGGAATTGCGGATGTGAATCCATATTAACGGGATTCTGGTATGATCGAAGGACCAGATGAAGCAATGGTCTGCATTGGTATGAAGTCTCCTTGAGCCATGGAGGATCCTTGGACCTGGGAGGATCTTGGAGCCGTAGAGGATCCTTGAACCTGGGAGGATCCTTGACCCTGGGAGGATCCTTGAACTGCATGCATTCCCAAATATCCTCCTGACGTGAAGTATCCTTGATGCTGAAAAGAGGATCCTGATGGTTGAGAAGAGGATCCTTGAGGCTGGAAGTGAGAGCCAAATGCCTGACTCATAGTTGCTATTCCATAACGCCTTTCTGATGGACCACTTTGATACTGGATGCCCGGAACTGCCGATTGTAAGGTAGTCACAACTGGAGTATCGAAATCCAATGACCTTGGTATCAGAGGAGAGTGATCCTCCACTGATTTCTTCTGTTTCTTAATATCACCAATCTCCTGAAGAATCCTTTCATTGGTTTTGTCCTGCTCTTGCATGTGATCTCTCATCTGCAAAATCAGAGTAAAAAGGTCATTAGTGGTAGGATTAGAGGAAACAGAAGAAGTTGGTGGTTTTGTGAAAATGGGGGTTTGTCTCTTCGCGGCATTCTCAGCATTCTTCTGGGATCCAGAAGGTGGTGGAGGCAAAGGTGGAACGCCTTGTGAAGAACTAATTGCCGGCATAGAACTTGATGTATTCTTTGTTGAGGAAGCCATCTGCTTGGTCGTAATGAACCGAAATGACCACAAAAGTATGAATCTTCTTAGGAATGAAGCACCAATTGCCCCACGGTGGGCGCCACACTGTTTTGGTCAAAAATCAAGCAATGATAATGCAACCAAACTTTCTGTTGTGAGGTGTGATGCTTGAATCAATGAACAACACTAAGGATCACTCAGAAATGAAATGAACAAGTGACACAAAGATTTATACGAGGAAAAAGCCCTTGATCAATGAATGATCTCCGGCATAAAAAACCTCGGGTGATGGAAACTACCGATCACCAACTCAGATTAAACAAGAAATGTATTACAACTTCGGATGATAGCGAGCTAATTACAAGGATCACTATAGTGTAATGTGCAAAAAAGTGTGTAATCGCCAAGTGAATTGTCAAGAGCTGGTGAGAGCAGTTGCGAGTGTGTGTGTTAAGCTAAAAATAGCCAAGTGTTTCTATTTAGCTCGCTATCCCTTTTAAAAATGGAAAATATCTAAGCTAACAAATTGTCCGCATTTCATGCAAGTCCTCCACGAACTCCATAACGTCCACTTCAGTCAAGCACGTGCGGAATAAGTATGGAATATGCTCCAGGAATATCGCCAAGACCAAGTCCAAGCTCGTACTCCTGCAAAACAACTTCATATTCAAAGTAGACAATCGTTAGTATAAGGATCCTTATGATGATCCATGATCCAGATCCTACAATACTTTCTGAGGATCATTAATTCAGACAGAATTGAGGATCACTAAACCCAACAGTAAATGAGGATCACTGATCATTGGAAAATCCTCCCCTAACAGTTAGAACATATCCAATCGGATGGAAATCCGATCGGATGGGATGACCATCCGATCCATGTCACTATAGGGTGTTTAAAAGTTCAGTTGTTTTCAATCGAATGGCAATCCGATAGGATGACCATCCGATCGGAGGGCCATCCGATCCACGAACACATGTTTGCCCACTTTGTCATCCGATCGGATGACCATCCGATCAGATGACCATCTGACACCATGCCATTCGACCAGATGATCAAATGCCTAAAAAAAGGTAATTTTTTATCACAACAACGAGGAGAGTCTCCAGAAAAAAATTGATGATTGAAATTTTTTTCGGGTTTTTAACGACCAAGCTGGGTTGTTCGGGGACACCGTCGGGGGCTTCAGTGAACAAATTTGGTGATGCGATCACGGATTGTGGAAATTAGTAGGGTAGTCATGATAATAGTGCAGAATGTTTATGATCTGGGTTATCTGACTATTTATGGGCCAAAACGTAAAATCCGCAATAATCAAAAACTGACGTTCTGAGGAAAATTGTCACATTTTCGGCATAGTTAAGTTTTTCACAAGATAAAAGAGGACTGAATTGCTCAGTTTGAGAGGGAATTCAGTAATAGAGACGTTAGAATTTGAAAAAATTGAGGGGGAATAAAAATTTCACTGTCGTATGTTGAAATTCTGGCATTTTTGAAATTCGTGACACTGCAACAGTATTCGGGTAGTTTCGACTTCAGATTGTCAGGGGGAATGTGAATCTGATCGTGAGTGTAAGCTTCCGAGATCAAGATGATCCGAGGTGTTGATATCTGATTGTGGACGAATGCTTCGGAGATCGGATTACATTACAAGATGATTTGTTTTCCGAAGCAATTAAGTGATCAAATTAGTTAAGTGAGGTAGTGTTCTAACAATGTGTGTTGAAAATATTCTGATTATGTTGCTAACAAAGACAGTTTTCAGGATATAGCTCAGGATACCGAGCTATATCAACAATCAAACAATGAGCAAAAAAGTAAAGGGTGACACGAGATATACGAGGAAAGCCCTTGATCAATCTAGATCGCCGGCATAAAACCTCGAGAGCTGACAATCGCAGCTGCCTTGTTCTTCTTATTACTTCAAACTTCAGGATACAGTGCAGGATATGATGCGGATCAACTAAGTGTTTACAATGAGATTCGAGTACAAGTGTAAGTGTTTGTGAGTGATTGTAGCTAGTAGAGAGCAGAAGTGTACGTAAAAAGTTATGTGTTCCTACTGATCCGATCGTTCCATTATATAGCAAAAGGAAATACCAACCTATCCTAAAAACGGGGGATGCTCTGAATATTCCCCTATGAACGTTGGAGACCCCTTCTTTGCGGCTTTAACGTTCTTTTCTCAACCACTTAGTGCGAGTCTTCAGGAGAACCAATCTTCTTGACCGTTATAAGCATTCCTTTCTAATCTGCATGTGAATTAATTAGTTATTACCAGGATACTACATCAGGATGTTACCAATATCCTGATGCGGTATCCTGATTGTTAGTGCATATTTCGTACGTGTGCCACTGTGCGAATAGTTAGATAGAGCGTGTGTTGAATATTGTATAGAATAGAGAAGTTGGACAGGTTTTGATATTGTAAAGCTCCATCCAGACGGATGACCATCCAGTCAGATGGCAATCCGATCGGATGGACACATAGTGTGAGTTGTCTATAAATAGGGGGTTGGGGCTCCCATTTGGACAAGCTTTTGGTTCCTAGAGGGGACATGCTGTCCAACTAGTCTCGTGGTGCTGTAAACGTTGAATAATCAATAGAGACCAGATTGAAATTGACTGCTCGGTGTTCTATCTATCTTCTACTCCTTTCTTAGTCGTAATAATCGCACCGAACACGTCAGATCTGGACCGAAGCTCCGTCAAACTCGCCAAATCCTGGAGTCAGCACTGATCACAATAAAAAAATAACACAGTCAGAATATAATCCAGGATATATGAGCAGAAAACCACCCATAACAATTGTCCCCAAAATATATCTGTTGGAATCCCCACTTCAAGGGGATATATTTTAAATCTTATCTCTTGGATTGAGGCAATTAAGTTGAAGAGACGGTTGAAGTGACAGCGTGCAACTTCCAACGCGATATTTACTCAATACCCCATATATCTAGCCTATATCTACTCAAATTATTCGCATTATGATCATAACACTCCGAGCAAATTTCAGGTAATCTTCTTCCCTTTCCTTTCTGTTTTTCTTTGCTAAGATCCTCCATGGCCTGTCGAACAAGATCACATACGACTGACTCAATTCCGTCCTTCGAAAACCAGAATCTTCTCAAAGAACCTGAAAAAGAGGTTTGCTCCTTCGACAATGCTAATATTGCCGCCCTAAGAAGCTCCGGTGCTTTTCCCGCAGGTGAGATTATCCGTCCGTTCGACCGAGAGGTCCGATCGGACGTATCCTCCGATGAATGGGTGTGTTTCCTAGCTTACCCTTTTTCCGTAAGGCTCCGGTATCCTTTTCCAGCTTTCATTTCCCGTTTCTTTGAACTCACTGGCCTTAGTTATGCCCAGACCATGCCTATGGTTTGGCGAGTCTTAGTGGTGTTGGACCAAATCAAATCTCGTCACATTCCAAATCTCTGCATCGAGGATCTTCCTGTCACATATCGTCTTCGTTCTCATGGCAACAGCCATTTTCTTCTTTTTTCAACTTCCAAAAATCCCCTTATCCTCAAGGCCCAAAGAATGAGGATAAGTGACAAAGAAAGTTCTTTTTTGTTAAAAGGGATTCCATCGCTAAGGGTGTTAACCTCATAATGAAGTGGTTGACCTCTGGTAGGATTTAGGGTTTTAGGAATATCCCCAAATATATCCTGAAACTATATCCTAAACTGATATCTTTATTTCCTGTGCAGCGAATTTGAAAGAGCTAGCCCCTCCGGGTGCAGAATTAGAGCAAAGGATCAAGGATATCTACCGACTCCCGGAGAGTGAAAGAACCTTTTCCCTGTCCTTCACAAGTTCAAGTCAAAGATCAAGTTCCGAGATGTCTGGTAAGCACATTTTTACACATTAAACTAATTACAGTTATTAAGTATTCAAAAGTTAAGTATTTCTCCATTTTATGTAGTGCCAGTCATAAATCTTGAAGGCTTCCAACTTGAGGAGTTGGATAGTTATTCCGGCCCTGTGCAAGTCAAGCAAGAAACTAATCCTAAACCAGCAGTCACGTCGAGACCCACCAGTTCGAAAACTGCCACTGCTCCCAAACCTTCTACAGCCTCCAAGTCTCGTGGTCCTAGCTCCCGTAAGAGGAAGGAACCAGATTCTCCTGTTACCTTCGACGTATTCCCATTCGAGAATCATGGGTTTACAGAGTCCAGCAAATTCATAACCTGCTTCCTCAATCAGGTTAGTATCCTTATTCTATATCCTGTACATATATACTAAATATGTATACTCATATATTGATACCAATTCATTCGATTGTAGGGTCTTGAGTGGCTAGTGTTCCTTTATGAGGACACATGTGGTTTGAACAAGATGCTAGAGACTAAACTGAAGAAGTCAGAGACCACTGTCGCAGACCAAGCAGCAATTGCCGCCGTCAAATCACAGCATTACGAGGACAAATATAAGGCGATGATCCAGGAACTCCAGGCTGCTATCAACAAGGCTAACCAAGATGCCCAAGCCAAGCTAGACGCCGCCCATCTTCAATACCAGCAGGATATGAACACTTACCGAGAAGACCTCAAAGGGTCTGTTGTAATTTCCCTCCTTCAATCCAGGTTAAAGATGGCTTATGAGGCCAAAGCCATGGGCCTTGAATGCCCCTCCTGGAATGTTAAGGCTTAGGAGGTGAAATTAAAGGATCTCGGGGGTAATCTTGTGGAGTATCCTGCTATGCCTGCGGGTGAGGAGCCTTCCAAGGTGGCAGAGGAGGCGGCTGATGCTGGTGGCGATGTTGAGAAGAATCCTGACGGTGATGCTGGTGCGGGTGCTGGAGGAGATGCTGTGGTTGAAGAAGGTGCTGCTCCTTGAAATCAGCGAAGTGGGCAATGATGGATGTTGATGCCTAGGTCAGAGCCCACTTTTTAAATTTGATGGTTTGTGGTTGTCGAACAATTTATCTTTTCTGTCTGTTAAACAATTTACTTTCCTGCACTTAGACAATATGATGGCCAAAGGTGGAGGGATCCTGAGTTTCAGGATGAAGCCCTTAGTCATCAATTATTAGTATGCTTTGTTTTGAACAATATAACAGTTGGAGGCGGATGGATCCTGGGTTTCAGGATGAAACCTTCAACTGTTAAATAAATATGGTTAAAAACTAATTGTGCTTTTGGTGGATGGGTCTTGGTTTGAGATGAAACCAAAAGCACAGCCTTTTGCAGTGTTAATAAACTAACCCTTTTTGGCCTTATCCTTTGTTGTTCATTCTTATTTTGCAAATCTTGATATGTGTTATTTGATTTGAATGTAGTTTCAATTTTTAATCCCAGTATTCAATTTCAAATATTCTGACCAATTATCCTAAGAATATATCCTGGTCAGTATACTTATAAATATTCCATCAAGAGTTTTGTCAAACATGGTTCCAAAAACTTAGATAAAGAATAAAAAGGAGAGATCATACTAGAAATAGGATATATCTCAACCCTTAAACTTCAATCCTCTTGCAACCTTTCCATCGAAGATGTCCCCAGTTTGGGAGACTTAGTAAACCAAGTCTAAACTTGATCCTTTAAGCTTTTCACAATGCCTTAAGAGGAATGTCCCCTATGCATGTTGTTTTTAAATACTTAGGAATTTTTTTGCACCAATACGATCACAACTGAGGTTACATTTGTATACAATTTTAATATTACAGGGGATAAACCCTAAATATTCTGGAGATAGATCCTCAACATTCTGGGGGGTAAACCCTAAGTATACTGGGGATAATCCCAAATTTTCGTGCGCTACAGGTGGGAGTGTATAAACTCCAAGACTTAGAAAGGTGAAAACCTTTAAACCTTAGAGAGTATGAAAATATCCTTTCGTGAGAGATGGTGATCAATCCTCATATACCTTAAGGATCCAAGATATAGCCAATAATAACAAAATTGTCAGCCACTTTTACATGAACTGGTCCTGCTATCTTGAACTATTATCGGATAACTTGCGCTCCAGGCGGGGTGTTTAAACCCAATTCAAGAGAAAGGTGAATACCTTTAAACCTTTGAAGGGATCAGGATCCCTTAAACGTAAGAGAGGGGGCCAATCCTCTAATCTTTCGATCCTGAGTATATATCTTGGAGCTATATCCCGAAGCATATTCTGCAAAACACCTTCAAACTAAGGTGGGTGTTAGCTTGGCTAACACCCCTCCGATGCTTAAGTCAGTATTGGGTTCAAAAGAGTAAATAAAATCAAATAAATTTAAAAGAGATAGACTTCATACCATCCTGAGTTAGAAATTAGATTCTAAACTCACTTGAAACAGGCTTTGAGGTGTATAGCATTCCAGGATCTTGGCAATATATCCCCCTCCATATTCTTAAGCCTGTATGCTCCTTTTCCAGATTCCGATTCAATCTCATATGGTCCTTCCCATTTCGGAGCTAACTTTCCATCAGCAGGGTTAGTAGTGTTCTGAAAAGCTTTCCTTAATACCCAATCTCCAACTTGAAACCTTCTAGTCCATAGGTTTTTGTTATATGCTCTGGATATCCTCTATTGATATGATGTCATCCTTAACCTTGCCGCATCCCTTGTCTCATTAACAGTATCCAATTCTTGGCATAGAGCTTCAGGATTCTTCTCAGGATCCCAGAGGTTGGATCTTGTTGTAGGTATCACCATCTCTGTTGGGATCACATCTTCTACTCCAAACACTAAGGAAAATGGGGTTTACCCAGTTGCACTTTTTACTGTTGTTCTATCAGCCCATAAGACAAAGGGTAATTCTTCTGCCCATCTTCCTTTCTTAGCTCCTAATCTTTTCTTCAAATTGTTGACTGTTATCTTATTTCAGGATTCTGCTTGTCCATTTGTTTGAGGATGTACCGGAGTGGATGTAATCATCTTGATTCCCCAACTTTTGCAAAAATCTGTAGTCCTTTTACTAATAAACTGAGAGCCATTATCATAGATTATCTCAGTCGGTATCCCAAACCTAGTCAGGATATTCATCTTTATGAAGGATACTACTTCTTGATCTCTAACTTAGACAAATGGCTCAGCTTCAACCCATTTGGAGAAATAGTCTGTCATTGCCAGCATAAAAACTTTTCCTCCTGGAGCTTTCGGCAGCTTTCCCACTATGTCCATACCCCATTTCATGAATGGCCAAGGGGAAGCAATAGGATGTAGTGGTTCAGCAGGTTGATGCAGTATATTGTTGTGCCTTTGACACACATCACATCTTCGAGCATATTCCGCAGCATCTTTCCTCATCATCGGCCAATAGTATCATGTTCTTAACACCTTTGAGAATAACGATCTGCCCCCAGTATGGTTGCCACAATCCCCTTCGTGTATATCTTGAAGTACTTCCTTAGCTTCGGGATCCTCCAAGCACCTTAGGTACGGTCCTGCAAGAGATTTCTTATATAAAACATTATCTATAATACTGAATCGAGATACCTTCATCCTAAAAGCCTTAGGATTCTCATCCGTTGGAATGTTTCCTTCTCTGACGTATTTCATGATCGGGGCCATCCAGGACTTAGGATCCTCCTCAGGATACTCATCATCAGGATCCTGGATACTTGCCACTTCCTTATCCTGAGATTTGAAAAGATCCACTGCAGGATACAGGATATGTAGTATTGGTATCTGAGTTCCTTTGGGTATTCTGACTGATGATCCTAAGTTTGCCAAGGCATCTGCTTCAACATTATCCTCTCTTGGTACCTGTTTAAGTGTAAAAATATCAAAATATCCTGCTAATTTTTTGAGAATTTCAAGATACTCGATTAACCTTTCACCTTTGACTGCATAGGATCCATTAAAATGGTTAGTAATTAATAAGGAATCAACATATACTTGCAAATTTTTAATATTCATATTCCTGGCCAACAATAATCCTGCAATCAAAGCTTTTTATTCTGCTTCATTATTAGTGGCAGGAAATTCACATCTAATAGCCTGGGGTAATATGTCCCCCTGTGGCGATTTTAGTAGTATACCCAATCCTACACCTCTCACATTAGATGCACCATCAGTATACAATGTCCTGGATTCTAAGGTTTCTTCTAGTTGTTGTACTTCTAAGTCTACTTCATTTTGAATATCACTACTGAAATCAGCCACAAAGCCTGCTAGAGCCTGAGACTTTATAGCATTTCTAGGTTCATATACTAGATCATAGGCACTTAATTTTACCGACCACTTAGCCATTCTACCCGACATCTCAGGTTTCCTAAGCACATTTTTAATAGGATAATTAGTTTTAACATTAATCCTATGTGTCTCGAAATAATGTCTAAACTTAGTTGATGCCATAACTAGGGCTAATATCAATTTCTCTAAGTGTGAATATCTAGTTTTAGCTTCTAATAAACTTTTACTAACATAATAAACAGGATACTGCTGACCTTCGTGATCCTTTACCAAAACAACACTTACTGCATTCCCTGATATTGTAAGATACAGGGATAATGGTTCACCATCCTAAGGCTTCATCAATAAAGGTGCAGTTGAAAGATATTGCTTTAACTCCTGCAAGGCCGCTTCATGCTTTTCTCCCCACTCGAATTTCTTATTTTTCTTCAGGATATCGTAGAATTCCTTGAATTTCTCTAAGGATCTTGATATAAACCTGTTTAATGCTGCTACTCACCCTGTTAATCTTTGTACATCTTTCATGTTGGAAGGTGAATTGATATCCAGGATAGCTTTAATCAGTTCCGGGCTTGCTTCTATCCCCTTTTTAGTCACCATATATCCTAGAAATTTTCCTGCCCCCACTCCAAAATGGCATTTAGCAGGATTTAGTTTCATATTGTACTGGTCCAGGATATCAAATGCTCCTTTAATATCTCGAAGATGATCCTCAGCCTTCTTGGATTTTACCACCATGTCATCAATGTACACCTCCATGGTGTCCCCCAGTTTGTATTTAAACATCATGTTCACCAATCTCTGATATGTTGCCCCTGCATTTTTCAGACCAAAAGGCATAGCAGTATAACGATAAATACCTGTTGGTGTCATAAAAGTAGTATCCTCCTGGTCCGAAGGTTCCATTTGTATCTGCTGGAATCCTGAGGATGCATCCATGAAGGTTAACATTTCATGACCGGCAGTGGCATCCACCATCGAATCTATATGAGGCAGAGGGAATGGGTCTTTAGGACATGCTTTGTTCAAGTCTGTGTAGTCTACACAAACTCTCCATTTCCCATTCTTCTTTTGAACTACAACCACATTTGCTAGCCACTTGGGAAATTTGACCTCCCTAATCATCTTGGATTTCAGCAATCTTTCAACCTCTTCCTGTATAATTACGTTTCTTTCAGGAGCAAACTTCCTTCTCTTTTGTTGAATGGGCTTGAAAGACCAGTCGATTCCAAGCTTGTGAGTTATAATATCCTTAGAAATACCTGTCATATCCCCAGGTTTCCATGCGAATGTTGACATCCTGCATTCCAAAAAGTTAGTCAATTGATTTTCAATATCCTGAGGGATATTGGTTCCTACGAGCACCAAGATATCGGGATTATCCTGATCCAGGATAATTTTCTTGACATCCTGCTCTGAAGCCTCCACGATATCCTGGGCTCGTATCTTTAATTGCTATCCTGCCTTGGGCTTGGTTGAGGATTATATCGAGGAAGAATAACATTCCTTTGCCTCTTGATGATCACTTTCCACCTTGTCAACCCCCCAAGGGGTAGGGATCTTGATACACTGATGATAGGTTGATGGCATAACTTTCATATCATGGATCCATGGCCTACCCAATATGATATTGTAGCAGGATAAGGAGTCCATGACATAGAAGCGTTGCATTGAGTTGACTCCTTCAACATATACTGGCAGTTTATTTCTCCCACAGTATTCTTGGCCTCTCCACTGAACCCAACAAGTACAGTGGATTTTGAAGTGATCTCCATTGGGGAAATATTCATCCTTTTCAGCGTTTCTAGTTGAATAATGTTGACGGAGCTGCCATTATCCACCAGTATCCTTCGCACAAAATAATTAGCAATATATAAAGTTATTACCAAACCATCATGGTGGGGATCCTGGACAGTATCCCTATCATCACCGTCGAACGTGATCACTTTATCAGTTGTAAGGGTCGTCATCCTGGTTGGCTTGTCTCCCCGTTCTGCCTTAGCCTCCTTTGCATGTATTTTTGCTGCAGAATAAGAGGTTCCACAAATGTCGGATCCTCCTAAAATAAAGTTAACTATCTTGGCATCCACAGGAGGCGATGCTGCTCGTTCAGGATCCTGCTCAATATCCTGACACTTGTTCTTCTTTCTACCCAAAAGATCCTTTAGATATCCTTTGCTTAGCAGATAGCTTATTTCCTTCCTCAGGGCTATGCAATCTTCTGTGACATGTTCGAAATCCTCATGGAAAGCACACCATTTAGATTTATCCTTCCAATCGACTTTTTGTTGGTTTTTCCTGGGCCATCTTGCTTTATCTCCCAAACCCTGCATAGCATACATTAGTTCGGGTATATTAACAGAAAAACAATATTCTGACAATTCAGGATACTCCTCAGGATCCTCATCTTCAACATCATTCACTTTCTTGCTGTCATTCCTGCCATATGGCTTAGCGCGATATGGTTTGTATGAGGATTCTGACTTCCTGTTGGTTGATTCATAGGTTGAGGATGAATTCATCCTCTCTTGCATCTTTTTGTCATCTTCCAGTCTGATATATCTCAGAGCCCCATTCCGAGCTTCATCAAGGTTCCTGCAAGGATTCATTACAAGATCCTGATAAAACTGGGAATCCTTTTATAGTCCCATCTTGAATGCTTGGACTGCCGTAGCAACATCAAGGTGTGGGATATCCAAGGATTCCCGGCTGAATTTGTTCACATAATCCCTTAAGGATTCTTGAGGACCTTGAGTTATCCTATAGAGATCACTGGTTAGTTTTTTGAAACTTCGACTGCAAGAAAATTGACTGTTAAACAGATTAACTAAGTGAGCAAATGATGTAATTGAATGAGGTGGAACGTTTAGGAGCCATTTTAAGGCTGATCCTGTTAGGGTAGAACCAAAACCCTTGCAGAGACAAGCTTCCTTGAGATCCGGAGGGATAGGGTTAATCTCCATCCTTTCCCTATATTGATCAACATGTTCTTCAGGATCTATAGTTCCGTCATAGAGCTTCATGTTGGGGGTTTGAAATATTTTCGGGATTTCAGCATCACATATAGGATATGCAAACTGGGATATCCTATGACTATCTTGGGATACTTTCGAAATGGGCTAAACAACCCCAGGTATACTGGATATCATATCCTTCAACTTCTGAAGCTCCCTAGAGAGTGCCAACGTCACACCTGTATCCTGCAGAGATCCAACACCGTTAGTAGCAAGAGTATTAGTATTATTAGACACGTTACCAGCCTGAGGATTCTGGCCATATCTTGGAGCATATCCTGAACTTCTCACAGTTGACACCCTAACCGATGAGGGTATCTCAGGAGTATGACTCTGGGAATGACTAGGTACAATATTGCCCCTGTTATCTGTCGCAACCCCCGATCCCTTATCTGTCCCGGGAACGGGCGGACGCGAACTCAGAATTTTGGTGGTATCAGATTGTTAATTTGGCAGCGGAAATTACATCAGGACCGTAGTTAGGAAATGTTTATCAGAGTGAAACCACCATATTTAATATTAATAATCACATGGGTAAAACCCAAGTTTCTTATTACAATATGTTTATAGGGATAAACCCTATTTTATTGAATTTAAAACATCGTCTTTTAAGTAACTTTTATAGCCACATTTTTCCCAAGCCGTCAGTGCTCTCCAGCTGGCTTTTTACTAATTGGCTGTCACATTGTGTTACCTGAAAGGCGTTTTAAAAACATTTTTCAGTGGGAAATACTGGTGAGTGAATCCCAGTTTAATCAAGAAATATTTTATCAATTAACACAGTATTGAGAGCGATCACATTGTTTATTTCTACACAATTACTCATTCAGTACTGTCAATCCTGACTGGTGGGTCATATTACACATTGGCTAACTCGTCGTCCAATGGTAACGTGTTCCACATTTTGTATACAAAACCCCAACATACCGGCAGTAATTGAAGAACTACAAAGACTCAATCACTGCTTTATCACATTGTAAAATAATTAAGGTTTTGTAAAAAGGTTAACAAAAATCGGATAAACTCACATTGCTATTTTAGACTTTGCGTAAGGGTTTCCTGGGATTAATCTATAATTTACACAAATGTACATATGTTAGTATAATAACCCTTTGATTATATTAATGATACCCTCCCCGAGACGGTATTCCAACAACTACGTCGGGCAGAACCACGACAGTTGTTACGGAACCCTAAATCAATCGGGTAGCGTATCTAATACGAAACTGGGGTTATAATACTTACAACGGAGCAGAACCTCGCTAATTAGGGGGTATAATACTTGGGAATTATACCTATAATGTAAGAATTCGAGATACAGAAAGTGAAATGAACGAATTGAGTTGAAGCCCGAGGCCTCCTTTATATAGTGCATGATTCTGGTTCTCACGCTGCCCGCGTAAAAGTAAGCAAGGGCATACGCGGCCCGCGTACTAGCTCGGGTAGGGTTTAGGGTGTCCGGGTCATGGGGTAGGTCCAACACGCGTACACACACGTGGCGACACCGGAGCTAGCCTGCTCATTAAATTGACGCGGCCCGCGTAAGGGTTAAGGATCCTTTACGCGGCCCGCCTAAACCCAAAAATCATATTTTTAATTAAATTTAATAATATTTAGGGTATTCGGGGTCGGTTTTCACGTATGGGTTGTATTTTGGGACATATTGGGATATTTTAAAATATATTAGGGTGTCGAAAAAATATTCAGGAGGGTTGTTATATCCTCCCCACCTTGTTTTAGAGCTCGTCCTCGAGGTCTACTGGAAAAGATGTGGATATTTCCTTTGCATTTCTGATTTAAGCTCCCATGTGTACTCAGGTCCTCTTTTGGAGTCCCACTTTACTTTGACCAGAACTAGCCTCTTGTGCTTGAGATTTTTGACTTTCCTGTCTTCGATCTATAGAGGTCTTTCTACAAACTTGAGTTGTTCATTTACCTCTATCTCCTTAAGAGGTACCATCAGCGATTCATCGGCTAAGCATTTCTTGAGATTTGATACATGAAATACATCATGTATTCCTGCCATTTCCTCTGGCAGTTGTAGCTGATAGGCTATAGGTCCTATTTTTCTAATAATCTCAAAAGGTCCAACATACCTGGGACTTAGCCTTCCTCGTTTGATGAATCTTACTACTTCTTTCCAAGGAGAGACTTTTAACAATACTTTATCTCCTATTTGAAATTCCAAAGGTTTGCGTCGGTTATCAGCATAGCTCTTCTGTCGATCACGTGCTGCTTTCAGTCGTTCCTTGACTTGAATAATCTTGTCGGTTGTTTCTTGCACTATCTCAGGTCCAGATAGTTGCTTTTCCCCAATTTCTGCCCAACAGACTGGGGTTCGGCACTTACGTCCATAAAGTGCTTCGAATGGTGCTGCATTGATACTTGTGTGATAACTGTTATTATAAGAAAATTCTATTAAAGGTAAGTGATCATCCCAATTACCTTCGAAATCAATTACACAAGCTCTAAGCATGTCTTCCATTGTTTGAATTGTCCTTTCACTTTGTCCATCCATTTGAGGATGATAAGCTGTGCTTAGATTTAACTTGGTTCCCATTGCTTTTTGGAAACTTGTCCAAAAATGAGAGGTAAAACGACTATCTCTGTCAGAAACAATTGATAAAGGTATTCCATGTTAAGAAACTATTTCATTTACATATAATTTAGCTAATTGTTCCATACTAAAAGTTTCTTTCATTGATAGAAAATGAGCTGATTTGGTCAATCTATCTACAATCACCCAGATTGTACCATTACCTTTCTTTGTTTTGGGTAATTTAGTAACAAAATCCATTGTTATTAACTCCCATTTCCAAACAGGCATTTCTAATTGTTGTAATAAACCTGAAGGTTTCTAATGTTCAGCTTTAACTTGTGAACAGGTTAAACATTTAGAAACATAGGCTGCTATGTCCTTTTTCATACCTATCCACCAGAAATTCTTTCTTAAATCCTGGTACATTTTATCACTTCCTGGATGCATCGTATATTTAGACTTATGGGCTTCTTCTAATATGCAATGACGTAGGTTTCCAAATTTTGGTACCCATATTCTTTTCTTATGGAATCTCCAAATTCCATCTGTTCCTTGTTCTAGTTCCTTGATCATTCCTTTTAGTTTTTCAGTATCATCCTTGATTACTGATTCTTGTGCTTTTCTAATCTGCTCATTTAAATCTACTTGTAGATTTAATTTAAAAGAACGTACCCTTTTTGGTTGTTCGTGATATTTTCGACTTAAAGCATCAGCAACTACATTAGCTTTTCCTGCATGATACTGAATATTACACTCATAATCACTAAGAAATTCCATCCAGCATCTTTGTCTCATATTCAATTCCTTTTGCCCAAAGACATAGCTTAAACTTTTATGATCAGTGAATACAGTAAACTTACTACCGTATAGGTAATGTCTCCAAATCTTAAGAGCAAAAATTATTGCTCCTAATTCTAAATCATGGGTTGAATAATTCTCTTCATGATTCTTAAGTTGTCTAGATGCATATGCTATAACCTTTTGATGTTGCATTAACACACATCCATAACCTAATTTAGAAGCGTCACAATATACTACAAAATCTTCAATTCCTTCTGGTAATGCTAATATGGGTGCATGCGTTAATCTTTGCGTAAGGATTCTAAAGGCTTTTTCTGGTTTTAATCCCCATTCAAACTTAACAGATTTGCAGGTTAACTTAGTTAAGGGAATGGCTATTCTAGAAAAATCTTGAATAAATCTCCTATAATAACCAGCTAATCCTAAGAAACTTCTAACCTCGGTTGGTGAGTCAGGGGTTTTCCATTTAGTAACTGCCTCGATCTTTGTGGGATCCACATGAATTCCTTCATGATTAACTAAGTGTCCAAGAAATTGTACTTGTTCTAACCAAAACTCGCACTTTGAAAACTTAGCATAAAGCTTTTCCTTTCTTAATAGACTTAGAAGTTCGTGCAAATGCTTTGCATGTTCCTCTTTACTTTTAGAGTAGATAAGAATATCATCAATAAAAACAATTATGAATTTATCCAAATATGGCTTACATATTCGGTTCATCATGTCCATAAATGCGGCTGGGGCATTGGCTAAACCAAATGGCATGACAGTAAATTCATAATGGCCATACCGTGTTCTGAATGCGGTCTTAGGAATGTCCTCTTCCTGTACCTTTAATTGATGATATCCTGACCTTAAATCGATTTAAGAGAAAAATCGAGCTCCTTGCAGTTGATCGAATAGATCATCGATTCTTGGCAATGGATACTGATTCTTAATTGTGACCTTGTTTAATTCACGGTAGTCAAGCACATACGCATTGATCCGTCCTTTTTCTTAACGAATAAGATCGGCGCTCCCCAGGGTGATGAACTTGGCTGTATGAATTCTTTCTCTAACAATTCGTCTAATTGTTTCTTTAGTTCTTGCATTTCTGCAGGTGCCAAACGGTGTTGGGATTGAACCCTATCAGAGGAACAGATAATAAGAGCCAAAACCGGATCACAACAATGGATTCATAATAAGCAGCTGTTTACATTAGACTTTCCCCTTGAAAGTGATTATAACATCTGATGGTCCCCAGGGTGATGAACTTGGCTGTATGATTATAACATCTGATGGTCCGTATACAACAGCTGCTGTTCTTCAAACTGCTGATGAAGCCCTGAAGACTGCTAAGAAGTAAACACTGCTGGTTCAATCTACTGATGCTAAAGGACTGCCCACTTAAGGACTGATCAACCTTGAGGAAAGCACTGATGTAAGGAGAAAGCAGTAGTTTAGTGTGTCACTTGTTTTGTATAAAGTCAGTGGTTAAGATTAGCAGTGTTTGTATAGGAACAGTGGTTACAGGTTGTTAGGTTGTTAGATGTCGCTTTCATGGTGACGTCAGCTGAGATGCTTCAGTGGTTTGGTTTGCCTATAAATGGAGCAGTACCCTGTACTGTTACATTTGATGGACTGAGTGAGTTCTTCTCCTCTGATCCAATCCTTTCATCTTGTGCAATCAATCATGGAGTATCAGGCTGAGGGGGAGTTTAGTTTGTAATCATGCTTTGTAATCTTTTGATTTGTATTGTAATCATTTGACTTAATGAAAAGCATGTATTTATCAAAACTATTTTCTTTTTTATTGTGTTTACAAAGTTTGTTGTTCATTTCCGCTGCACTTAAACTCTGTTCATTTCTATTGATTTGTTCAAATTATACAAACAAACACAATCATGAGGAGACTCAGATCCTAACAAACGGTAAGGTGCTTTGGCAATTGGTGCTGTTCCTGGTATTACATGGATTCTAAATTCAACTTCTCTATCCGGAGGTTGCCCTGGCAATTCTTCTGGAAATACATCTGAAAACTAGGATACTACTGGAATATCCTTTAAATCCTATCCTTTAGTGTTAGTGATTATAGAAATTAAATACAATAATGATCCTTTTTTTATGTAACTTGCTGTTTTCATCACAGAGATGAATTTAGTAGATTTAGAAGTTTTATATCCTTTAATCGTGATCTTTTCACCTTTTGGTGAATTTACTTGTATCGATTTTTGATCACATAAAATACTGGCTTTATTGGCTATTAACCAATCCATTCCTAAAACAACATCGAATCCTGCCAGATTCATTGGGTAAAGGTTTGCAATAAATTTCTGATTTAAAATTTCTATTCTTGCTCCCTGTAAGATTTCAGAAATCTTAATGGTATCCCCATTTGCTGTCTCTACTAGACATTCTTGTGGAAGTTTAGTTAATGATTGATTAAGAAATTTGCAAAATGAAGTATTAATAAAACTTTGATTTGCACCAGAGTCAAATAAAACTTTAGCAAAAACATCATTAACTAAAAACGTACCAGTTATCACGTCTGGAATCATCTTGGCTTCATCTGTAGTTAGAACAAATGTTCTAGCATTTTTAGTGTTCTTGTTGTTTGTAGCCGGGGCTAATTTTGGGCAGTTAAGCTTGATATGACCTTGTTCTCCACAGTTGTAACATGTCCTGTTATTAGCTTTCTTCATGCAGTCTTCTTCCTTGTGTCCCGATATTTTGCAAAAGTTACAGTATATGGAGCATCTTCCTGAATGCTTTCTTTTGCAATTCTTACAGTAAGGTGTAGAGGTAGAACCTATATTTTTCTCACGATTAGAATTTCCAGAACGAAATTCTTGTGTGAGCTTCTGGGTTAGGTTCCTTCTTTGATCCTCTTTTCGGGTACGGACTAATTCATCTGTCAAGGTATTTGCTAGTTCTACAGCTTCTTCTATGGTTTGAGTTCTAGCTGCCTTGACTACATGTCTTAGCTCCCCTATAAATGGAGCAGTACCCTGTACTGTTACATTTGATGGACTGAGTGAGTTCTTCTCCTCTGATCCAATCCTTTCATCTTGTGCAATCAACCATGGAGTATTAGGCTGAGGGTGAGCTTAGTTTGTAAGCATGCTTTGTAATCTTTTGATTTGTATTGTAATCATTTGACTTAATGAAAAACATGTATTTATCAAAACTATTTTCTTTTTTATTGTGTTTACAAAGTTTGTTGTTCATTTCCGCTGCACTTAAACTCTGTTCATTTCTATTGATTTGTTCAAATTATACAAACAAACACAATCATGAGGAGACTCAGATCCTAACAATTGGTATCAGAGCTTGGACAGTCAAATTCGATCTAACAGTCAATTTGACATAACAGTTCAGCTCAAAATTCATTGATACTAAGGTTGATTATATTTAGTTGAAAAACAGAGTAATGAGAAATCATGTTCAAAGTGAATATTCAAAAGCTCTGTAAAACAACCAAGATGTCATAAGACACACAAAATTCACACAACAAGTGATGTCATACATAAATCACCTATAGGTTTCAGATCTGAAAATGTATCTGATAACTATGGTATAATTATTTACAAAATTGATTTCAATTGTTGTTATGAAGTTTTGTGCTGTATCCGTCATGTTTTCAGCTAAAGTATGTACCTCAGGTCAACAAAAACCTATGTTCATAAAAACATTAGTGTTTTTGTTTACATTAAAAGAGGGAAATTAAAACTTTAGTCATTTAGATCTTATGTATTGAAAAACAGGTTGAGAATCCTTCAAAAGGATCAAAATCAATTATGTTAAGAATACATTAAGAAAATCAGCAGTAAAAAATGTCCAGATCATGGGTAATGTGAAATTTGGCATAAGCATGTGTAGAAATGACCAAATCTCTCAAAACATTGCTACAAAATGATTCTGAAATAAGTTTTCCTTCAATAAATACCTCCCAGTGAGTATTTCAGTACTTATGTATGGGAAGGGTAAAAAGGGAAGAAGAAAATTACCAAAAACTCAAAAGTGTGTTTATCTCAAAAACTTTTGAAGTCAAAAGAAAAGAGCATAAATATAAAACACTTGAGAGTTCAAAATTGGGTTAACAATGGTTATCAAAGCAACTATGTGCATTCATTGGTTCAGAGAAGTTCAGGTAACAATAGTATCACAAGTGTTTATACTTAAAAGAGGACTAGACAAGTTTCGCAGAATCATCACATGGTAACAAACGTATGTGAACATGTCTCCTCATTTTTGCAATCAACGGACAAGGAAATGGTTCCAAACAGTGGTCAAAATGTATTTTACAAATACTTACCATATTCCTAAATTTGAGATTGATAAGATCATGATCCTATAACAAGTCATATTTGAAAATATACCAGTTCCTATTGATGATATTTTCAGAAAAACCTTTAATTATTTTTTTAAAAAAAGGTTTTTCTTAAATAAAGCAGGGTATAATACTCTTTATTTTTCCTTAAGAGTGATATATTTTGTACTTTTACTTGTTTTTTATAGCAAAAGTTTCAAACTCCTGTCAGGATGAAGAACCATCATTTTTTTTTGGTGATATTATCCTTGAAAATAAGTCAAAAGGAAATGGCACAAGTGTCAAGGTCATGTCAAACTCAAGTTTGTTTTAACACTGATCAAAAGATTGATTGCTAACAGACCTTAAAATACTTGGATGCTCATGTTCTAATTCAAATATTATGACACAAAATGAGTAGCCTTAGTAAAAAGGGTCTTCATCATCTGGGGTACTAAACCACTGTCAGGAATCTATAAAAGTTTCAAAACTTGTAATTGACATGTGGCAAAACCTTGAATAAAAATTTCTGTAAAGAGTGCTGACATATTGAACTTGACAATCTGCATCTAAAATGTATTTTGTTGAGGATAGTAATCTTGCAGATATTTCAGAATCATCATCAACAGATGTTAGACTTGATATTGTGTTTCCACAAGATAAAATCATTCCTTTCATCAGAATAGCAGATGCTCAAATATTTGTCAAAAGCTTATCCACTGGTGCACTAACAGTTACTGATATACTAGTCTTTCAAATCTTTACCATTATCTTACTCCTAAACACTGTTTTGTTCAAACATCTGTTTCCTAAATATTGTCCACTGCTGAAAGTCAACCCCTGACCTTTCGTTTTCTTGGCAAGCACTGATGCTCAAAATCCGTGTCTTATCCACTGATATGCTATCCAATGATAGTAAAATTCACCCACTGCTCTCATATTGTTACCGTTGTAACCACTGATACTTGCTTCATCAGTGGTTCTCCAAAATAACTGTCTTCCATTATTCATCTTCTCATCAGAGGTTGGCACGTGGTCAGTTTCTAGCCATCAGATCTTTGTAACCGCTGCCACATCAGTATTCACTTTTTCCCTAAATAAAACCCTGACCAAAACCCCAAACAGGTTTTTACACTGTCGAATTGAATTCCAAAATTCTCTTCTCAAAGCAGTTTCCAACCTTCCATCCCAAATCATCCTTTGTTCTTCTTCATCAAGATGACGAAATCAAAATCATCCTCATCTTCCAAAGAGGACACTCAAATGGTCGCTGAACCCATTGAAATCCCATACAAATCTCCTCACAATTACTTGGGTCTACTCACAAAACCCACTACCACCAACACTTTCGATTCCATCATCGACATCATGTCTACATCAAAGTACAAAACTTTGCTAACAGCAGATGCTCCAATCTATCAACAAACCCAGAAAGAGTTTTGGAAAAATGCTACCCTTGACAAACAGGGCGAGAATGTCATAGCCATCAACTCTTCCATATAGGGTAAAACGATTCAAATTACTCCGCAATCCATCTCAGAGGTCTTTAAACTCGATGATCAACAAGGTAAAACTTCTTTTCTTAAAAGCGAGTTGAAAACTGATTTTCTGAAAAGGGGGTATGCAGAACAAACAAAAAGAGATACCTTACAAAAAGGTTTCTTCCCTTCTGCACCTAGGTTTTTATTCCATACACTTTTGATGTGTGTTTCAAATAAAACAACTGCTTTTAACGAAATACCATTGAAGATCCAATGTCTGGGTTATGCTATTTTACATAATGAAAATTATAACTATTCCCAGGAGATCTTTGATGACTTGGTAAAAAATGTTGATAGCAAAACATTTTTACTTTTTCCAAGGTTTCTAAGCTACTATTTTAAACAAAAATTTGGAAAGGAAAATGAAAATCTGCTCAAACAAGTTGTTTATTTTCAAATAAAAGGTTTAACACCTGAAACATTCACTAGAATGTTAACACCTTCAAAAACAAAAGCAGAGGTGCCTGAGCAGAATTTAGCAGCTACCACTGCTCCTCAGGTATCAGCTGCTGAGCCCACTGCTCCAGGTGATCATAGCAGCACAACCACTGCTTTGAAACCCACACCTGCCATCACCAACAAGACCAAAAAGAAAACTTCCAGAAAACCCCCAAACCAAAAACAAAGGCAACTTTGGAAGATAAGATCCCAGAGCCACTGCCAGTGACAACACAAATGTCACCGACAATCACTACTGCTACTTCCTCACAGCATATGGAAGAAAGATCTCCACCATTGCCTCAAACTCCTCCTGTATCCTCACAAAAGGATTAGGTTGTAAGCACAGTGACCCCACATTATGAAGCTCTGGACCCAATTGGATCCATCTTCCTCTGTCCTGATCCCAAGGACATGTCTCTTTCATCACCTATATCTTCACTCCTCACATTACCACAATCCATAATACCCTTGTTGCATGCAGTTGCTATAGCTCAGACACAAACCAGTTCCTCTCTATCACCTATCACTGAGAGTACACTCCCACAAGTGACTGGGTCTGATGCTTATACCTCTGCTATCCCAACAACATTTGAGGAGGTTACACTGCAGGAGTTACAAGTAATTCCTGACAGTAGTTCAAGTGGAGCAGCAACTACAAGTGTTGGATCAACAGATCTACACTTGGCCAGTTGTTTCATAAATCAGACTCCCTTGAAGGCAATTTCTTCTATAGCACCTCTGGTAACCACTAGTGAGTTAGTTTTGACCACTAGTACCTTCAAAAGGTTATCAAGTGTTGAAGAAAGAAGACCCCAGAACCAAGAACAAGGGGCATCAATGGATAATTTTTGGGATTCATTTCCTAAGTCACACATTGATACAACCACTGCTGGTGGAGAATCAGATGATCCCATTAACTTGGGTGATGCTTTACAATATCAGGAATTGACGGGGAGAATTGACAACCTTGAAACATCTGTTGCTGAAATAAAGGATATGGTGCAACAACTGTTAAAAGCTCAAAATGCACAATCCACTGTTGTTCCAGCTCAAGAACCTGCACAACCTGCGCCAGCTACAAATGAGCTATGGAATTTATTTCAACCCCTGCTCAAAAAACAAAAACAGATGGCAGATCAGCAACACGCAATATATGTGCAAGAACTGAGAAAGATGATCGAATCAAGGTTTAGAAACACCCAAGCAGATATCAAGGCTATCAAGGCCCATCTCTTGAACACCATTGGCACTGCTCCTTCCAATGTTGTTTTCATTGATCAAATTCCCTCAGGTAATGACAAAAAGGAGGAGAAAATTAAGGAATTAAAGAAAAAGGGAATAGATGATGGCCTTTATGTTGAACCAGAAAAAGAAAAGCAGGCTTCTAAACCATCTACCCAAACAGCTGATGTAACTTCTGCTGTCTCAACAACTGTTGGTACATCAGTAGTTTCAGTAGTTGTTAAAACCATCACTCCAACACACACTACAACCACTGCCCTACCTCCACCTAAATTCACCTCACCACCAAAAGCTGTCACTTCAACTACATCACCTTCAATCAAACCACCACCTGCTCAAAAGCAGAAGACATCTACTGACACATCAGTAGTTGTAATGACAACAGAGGTTGAAACACCAGTTGTTTCAACAGCTATTTGCCAGCCATCCACCACTGCTCTTACCATCACCATACAACCCAGTGTCACATCACAACCAAAACCTCCTTCACCCAAAAAGCTTTACACAAGAAAAAGGAAATTTCAAGAGGGTAATGATGATATACCAGCACCTATTCCTTTATCCTCCACACCTTACATTGCCATCAAACCACAACAACCCATTCCACCAACTCATGTCAAAGCAATAAACCCTGCTAACCTTGTATCCACTGCTGCAAGTTATCCACTGGAATTAGAAGCTATAAAGGATGAGATGAGACAATTCTATACAGAAGATGATCCTTCAAACAGAAAATTCCCTTCTCTCATGGGCTTGAGGAAACCAGAAAATATGGATGCATATCTAAAGCTCAAAGCCAGGCAAGCAGATATAATAGCCAGAATTGAATGCAAAGATCAAGGTGACAAAGCCATTTCAGAAAGAATGGAGTTTTTACTCACTAAGGTCAAACAAATGGAAGATTATGCAAAAGACCTGAGAAAAGACATGTCAAATATGCCACCTGATGCTGCCCTACAAAAGGTAATGAGAAAGGAGTATCTTGAATACATCATGAAAGAAAAGTTTTATCCAGCCAAAGAAGAACAATTCAATGAATGGCCACTCATTGCACCAAAGCATGAGATAAACAGAATCAAGATAATCAAGAATGATCCAGGTCAGAAAAAGACAGCTCCTAACTGGAGTAAATACAAAAAGGCTATTGATAAACTTACCTTGGAATACAAAAGAAAGAAGCAGGAGTTAGTAGATGCAAAGGTGGGAACTGCTAAAGCCATAGCAAAATGGACAAAACAGTATACAGATGAGGCTTATGAAAGGCTTAAGAAAAGAAGGATGACAGATTCTGACACTCCAAAGAAGCCTGACTACAAAAAGCCAAAACAGCAGATCAAAGCTTCTGAACCACTGATCACATCAGCAGATGTTTCAGTCACTGAGCTAGAACAAAGAAAAAGGCAAGAGCAGATTGAACAAGAAACTGCAGAAGACATAGCTGCAGCAAATGAAATCATAAAAAAGGCTTTCAATCAAATGTCAGCTGAAAACTCTGAAGCAGCAAAAGTTCAGAGTACTGATCATGCTGAAAACTCTGAACTATCAAAAGCTCAGAGTAATGATCAGGCTGAAAACTCTGAACCAGCAAAAGCATAGAGTACTGATCAACAAATTCTCACAAGGCCAGCATCACCAATCTCATCAGTAAATAAACCTCTCCCAAGAAACCCATTGGGTTCAAAAATACTAAAATGGATGTCTGATCAAAAGACCCATGTATTGACCCTGTTCAGATCCAATGGAGAAGTAAAGCACATATCAAGGGAACAAGCACTGGGCCTGAGTGTTGAAGATCTACAAGATCTCCTTGAGCTTATACTGTGTAGGGATGAGGAGGATACAAGTTCTATGGATTTTGAATTGCAGTTTAAAGGACAAGTTAGGGAACTTCTGATGAGACAATAAAGATCCAGAATAATGAAGGGTTTTGGCATTATCTGTTCCAGGGGACATTGTTGGGATTGAACCCTATCAGAGGAACAGATAATAAGAGTCAAAACCGGATCACAACAGTGGGTTCATAATAAGCAGCTGTTTACATTAGACTTTCCCCTTGAAAGTGATTATAACATCTGATGGTCCTCTATCCACTGTCCGTATACAACAGCTGCTGTTCTTCAAACTGCTGATGAAGCCCTGAAGATTACTAAGAAGTAAACACTGCTGGTTCAATCTACTGATGCTAAAGGACTGCCCACTCAAGGACTGATCAACCTTGAGGAAAGCACTGATGTAAGGAGAAAGCAGTAGTTTAGTGTGTCACTTGTTTTGTATAAAGTCAGTGGTTAAGATTAGCAGTGTTTGTATAGGAACAGTGGTTACAGGTTGTTAGGTTGTTAGATGTCGCTTTCATGGTGACGTCAGCTGAGATGCTTCAGTGGTTTGGTTTGCCTATAAATGGAGCAGTACCCTGTACTGTTACATTTGATGGACTGAGTGAGTTATTCTCCTCTGATCCAATCCTTTCATCTTGTGCAATCAACCATGGAGTATCAGGCTGAGGGGGAGTTTAGTTTATAAGCATGCTTTGTAATCTTTTGATTTGTATTGTAATCATTTGACTGAATGAAAAGCATGTATTTATCAAAACTATTTTCTTTTTTATTGTGTTTACAAAGTTTGTTGTTCATTTCCGTTGCACTTAAACTCTGTTCATTTCTATTGATTTGTTCAAGTTATACAAATAAACACAATCATGAGGAGACTCAGATCCTAACAAACGGTAAGGTGCTTTGGCAATTGGTTTTGTTCCTGGTATTACATGGATTCTAAATTCAACTTCTCTATCCGGAGGTTGCCCTGGCAATTCTTCTGGAAATACATCTGAAAACTGGGATACTACTAGAATATCCTTTAAATCCTTTCCTTTAGTGTTAGTGATTATAGAAATTAAATACACTAATGATCCTTTTCTTATGTAACTTACTGTTTTCATCACAGAGATGAATTTAGTAGATTTAGAAGTTTTATATCCTTTAATCGTGATCTTTTCACCTTTTGGTGAATTTACTTGTATCGATTTTTGATCACATAAAATACTGGCTTTATTGGCTATTAACCAATCCATTCCTAAAACAACATAGAATCCTGCCAGATTCATTGGGTAAAGGTTTGCAATAAATTTCTGATTTAAAATTTCTATTCTTGCTCCCTGTAAGATTTCAGAAATCTTAATGGCTTCCCCATTTGCTGTCTCTACTAGACATTCTTATGGAAGTTTAGTTAATGATTGATTAAGAAATTTGCAAAATGAAGTATTAATAAAACTTTGATTTGCACCAGAGTCAAATAATACTTTAGCAAAAACATCATTAACTAAAAACGTACCAGTTATCACGTCAGGAATCATCTTGGCTTCATCTGCAGTTAGAACAAATGCTCTAGCATTTTTAGTGTTCTTGTTGTTTGTAGCCGGGGCTAATTTTGGGCAGTTAAGCTTGCTATGACCTTGTTCTCCACAGTTGTAACATGTCCTGTTATTAGCTTTCTTCCTGCAGTCTTCTTCCTTGTGTCCCGATATTTTGCAAAAGTTACAGTATATGGAGCATCTTCCTGAATGCTTTCTTTTGCAATTCTTACAGTAAGGTGTAGAGGTAGAACCTATATTTTTCCCACGATTAGAATTTCCAAAACGAAATTCTTGTGTGAGCTTTTGGGTTAGGTTCCTTCTTTGATCCTCTTCTCGGGTACGGACTAATTCATCTGTCAAGGTATTTGTTAGTTCTACAGCTTCTTCTATGGTTTGAGGTCTAGCTGCCTTGACTACATGTCTTATCTCCCTGATTAATCCCCAGATATAACGGGAGATTAACACAGGTTCGGGTGAAGTAAGAGTTGGCACTATTCTAGCATATTCAAAGAATAATTTAGTGTACCCCTTACTATCTACACCAGTCATTCTAAGGTTTAAGAACTTGTTTGCTATTTGTTCTTTTTCATTAGGAGGGTATAATTTCCTTTCTACCATGTTTTTAAACTCCTCCCATTCCATATTGTAAGTTTTATTACTTCCTTTAGTCTGGAGAATATTATTCCACCATTCTTATGCTGAATTCTTAAACAAATTGGAAGCAAACACGATCTTATCTTCTTCTGCGCACTTACTTATTCTTAAGACTGCCTCAGTCTTCTCTATCCAGCGTAGGGTTGCAATGGCCCCTTCGTTGCCCGAGAATTCCATTGGTTTACAAGACCAGAATTCTTTGTAAGAACAACCGTAAGACACGGTTCTTCTTCTTTTGGGAATGGGCATTTGAAGTACAGGTCCATTGTTTATGCTATTTTCAGGTTCGGAAGGTCGCTTGCTATCATGTTTACTTTTATTTTCTGCTTCTCTAACCGTTTGAATAATATATGGCATCGCATCTATTATTCCTTGTGCCACTATGTGTTGGATGGCACTGTTATCCACTTGGTTTCCATTGTTGTTTGGAATTTCGTTACCCGAGTTATTGTTACTCTGGTTATCATTATTCAGATTTCCTTGATTTACTTCGTCGTTCATCTGAATTTTAAACATTTATCACATATTAATATCACAAGATAATTAATAGTTTAAGTAACAATCACATAACACACATGTTGATCAAAAGCGTCGAACATTGCGACTTTACTCTTTTTATATAGTATGCGTCAATACACACTAAAACAGGAAATTAAAAATTACAATACTGTTATGCCTCGTTAACCACAAGGTGGTCTATACTACGATAGATTTATTATTATCACACATATTTTATTTATTTTTTATTATTATTTCCAACTTCACTATCACCTTCATGGATATGGATTTCCCCCGAAATCCATCTGACGCTCATCGTATTTCCATACGAGTTGCTCTCCTACATACCTCATCCTCTCGCTACTTTCTATGATTTCTACTCCGAAATTTCAAAGTTCTTGCAAGTTCTCTGCACTCATTGGGGGTGCATGTACTGGTATTGGCGTTGGGTACTGAGGTAGTGGATTCTCCTGAGGGTATGGATTCTCCAAAATCTCCCTAATGTATTCATCGTTGTCATAATAGGGATCTAGAGGGTCCAAACCTGGATATGTTGCTAAGTTCGGCAAGGTTTCTTCGTTTAAATGATAGCGAGGCACATAATCCCTAAGATCATCAAACCATGGATCATAATTTGGATCTAAAGGATTAGGGGCTGGTATCCTATGTATCTCCTCAGGATTGAAATCATGCATTTCTACCTCCATCGGTTGAGTGGGGATCAAAGGTAAAGGTTGTGGCGCTACTAGTTGTTCCAAACTTGGGTCAGCAGCAGTTGTAGCTAGGATATGGAAATTAGCTAGGCTTCTATTAAGCATATCCTGTGTATGGGCATCTGACCCTCTCTTAACGGCTGCTAGGGCTCTTTGCTGTTGCAACTTTCGCATTCTTTTCCTACGCGCAAATGCTTCCTTACTGAACCATCCTCTCTTTTTATGAGGGAATGGCTCTTCTGACTGAGCTTTAAAGGCAAACACCCCTTCTTCCTGATCAGCAGAATACCCAGAGAGGGTAGGCTGGGAAGAGGTACCTTCATGTAACACCTCGTAAATTCATACCCAATAAAATAAAGACACGTATCATGGCAGGTAAAACGTGTCATAAGCCCGGAACAAGTTGAAAGATGTATGGTAGGATTTAAACGTGTCGACATGTTAATTAATACCTCTGAGCGACCCAATTATAAATCCCAAACCTTAATCTATATTATAAACATCTGATATATTCAAATCCGGTTATTTTGATAATGTATAATTCAAATTCGCACAAGAAATGGATCCTATGTTTCATATGACAAATTCCCTTCAAAAGCATTCATCAATAAAGTCCAATGATGTGTAAGTGCATGGCAACACCTTCAAGAGCATGCAAAGGTCTGGTTCATGGTCCCCTCCTGCTGATAAAGGCATAAGATTCGAAGTTGTAAAGAATGCATGGTCAAAGCCTAAGAGATTACAAAGTTTTGTCTTTTGATGAGGGCTTACGGACCGCAAGAAGACCACCTTACGGTACGTAAGGTGGCGGAGCTGGGCGAAAATAAATAAAAAGCAGATACGGACCGCAAAGCCAAGGGCTTACGGTCCGCAAGATTGTAACTGGGCATAGTTTTTAACTTACGGTCCGTAAGAGGTGCTTACAGACCGCAAAGGATATTGCTTACGGTCCGTAAACCGGTCGCTGGCAGCAGAAATTGGCAGTTGCCTATTATAACCGGTTACACCGCCTTAAAGGCCTGGTTTTCAAAATACAGGAGTTTGGCCAGTAGTTTTACATGCATAGGGACACATGAGAACATCAGGAAACAATTATAGACTTAGGTGTGATGATCTTGTTACATGTAGTTCACTATATAAGAGCTTGAAGTTGCAACATTTTGAACTTGCACATTTGAAGATCATTCAAGGCACTTCTCTGGAGCTTCTCTGGTCTTCAACAAGTTTCCATAGGATCCATAATCGTGCTTAGGACCTTTGTAAGTGTCCTTAACCTTTCTAATTCAGTTTTAGTTAGTTTAATGACCAAAAGTCAAACCCGTCGTAATTAAGGTTTGACTTAGTGATTAGTCACTAATTGTCCAGTCAATTCTCGATTTAAAAGTAGCTTTGAGTTGGTAATTATGTGGGTAATAAACCCTTCAAAGGGTACTCTCTGATTCCCACTCTAACTAGGTCAATTGTCAGGTCAAACTTAATCATAAAAAGTCAACAGAAAGCTAATTTTCAAATAAATACATAATTAACAATGTAGAAGCAATGCAATCTGTTTTATCACTAATATAACTTGGTAATTAATAAAAGAACATGTCTAAACATGTTCAACCCGACAATTTTCAGTTTAAGCTCGGTTTGGAACCGAAAGTCGCATAAGTGGACTTTTGCTTTGACTTTCAGTTCTGACCCAATGTAGCATGTTTTAGAAATGCCTTAGAGCTTTGTTAGAACCAGGCTACATGTTAGTATAACCCTCTATGATTATACAACTTGGTTCATTAGTTATTCGATTCATATGCATGTTTCCGTTATATGCCTAAATGTTGACCATAATGCCCATTTGACCTAAAAACAAAAATTTTGAAAATGTGAGAGGACAATAATCTTTATTTCTGATTTATAAACATGTCCCTAAATTTTCGCATCAGTTGGAGGTCTAGATTAAGAGTTATGCTCGATAGCGTAATTAGAAAGCTTTTTATTAATTAAACGGCGTAATTAGCATAAAGCCTATCTAAACCCAATTTTTGAAACCAAACTTTTTACCTACTGATACAAAATAATATTTTGGGATTTTTGAAGATTTTTATTATTTTTAGGCTGAGCATAACATAGAGTTATAGCCTTAATTCGGTAATTATCGGTTTTGCCCTTTAGGCCTATAAAATGAGTTTTACAAATCATTTTGATACCAAACATTTTTCTACTGATTTTATATAATAAATAGAATATTTTAAGCCTTCTGGAATAATAAAAATATCAGCTTTCATTATAAAACCCGGAAATCGCTTAAAACCGCCTTTTTACACGTTTTTAACGCATAGTATGTATTAAAACTATTTTAACTATATAGGACTTGATACCTACTGATATTTTTAGTAAAATTTTATATTTTAACAGTAAGCAAAAGTTTTAAACTCAGATTTCCAGATTTGACCTTTTAAGCTTATGTGAAATTACCAAAATACCCCTACGGGACATAACTTGAGTTTAAATTTATTTTGGGCATAATGGAAGGTATCCTACTGATATCATAACATATTTAAGGCATAATAACTAAGGAAACCTGTTCATGAATCATTTGGTTGCCCGTAACGCATTATTCGCGTTCGGTACGGTTTATGTAACTAGTTTGCATAAATTAGCCGAAACGGGTCAAAACTTATCATTATTTTCTCAAAATCCAGAATGTATTTAGTCTACCCATATTATACAAGTCTTTAAACTTGTCGGGACAATAACACATTCTAATCCGGTCATCGCTTAATCGTGCGTTTTGAACCGTATATCTTTCTTTAAAACTAACCGGTCTAAGTTTAGGCTTAATTAAGACCCGTTAGGAATCTAATAGGTTATTAAAACCTTCGTTCCATATTAGGAGCCCGGTAAAAGCTACTTGCAATCGCTGTTTGTGAATTATACTTACTCTGGTAAATACTTTTAACTTATTTTCCCTATACGGGCTTGGGATACGGTATTATAATAATACCGCTTGGTCGGGTATGTAGTCATTTAAATCGGATTGTGATTAATGCATTTACATAACTCGTTTTAATCTGTATTATTTGGTGTATGGCCTTTGGGGGTTAAATGACCATGTCCCGGATATCCTTGGCATCATTCATGAAATGGCCACGACCAAAGCACGGGGTGTAGGCATACACCTGACAGTTGCATTATGTAAAAACTGGTAATCCACTTAAAGGAATCAACCTTGTGGGCATTATACCTATGGCGTGTCAGTTAATCTTGTCCGGCTCTTCTAACCGGCCCTGACGGACGACAAATAACTAAAATTGTATACAAGATTATTTTTAAATAATTGTCCCAAGTTATAAAAGATATTTTGTGCCATGTGCATTCAAATTAATTTTTTTTAAACTCTTTTCAAAATGAGTCAGTTAATTGTATTTACCAATGTAAACTGACGTATTTTCCAAAAAGGCTAAGTGCAGGTACTAGACGAAATTGTAGGATCGAATTCGGACCTAAACGAGTCGCGTAGAAGAGTTTATCTCAGTTTGAACGGCGGAAACAGACAAACCGAGTACAATTCAGCGAGAATTCACTTTAAACTGTTGTTGTATTGATCAATAATACGAGTACACGTTCAGACAACACTTCGGCAGCACTTCGTGGCTTACCGGAAGAACACACCTCTCTCTTTCACTGATTTCGCTCATGTGACCTATATATAGATGAGATGATTCCGCTTATATGGTCATGACACAAAAGCGGAATCATCATTTGACACAAAAGCGGAATCATCTTGACTAATAAGCGGAACCTGATCTAGACTTGACACATGAGCGATATCTATTTTTAGACAAATAAACAGAATCAGACATTTATCATGCAATCCATTTTGTCTTGTTATGTAATGATGTCATTGATGATGTCATCATGACATCATGCTGAATCATCTTCGCAACGAACCGAGACTCGACATAAGACGAAGACGACAGATGAATGCACCAACAAACTCCCCCTCAGATATTGACGAGTCTTAAGTGTCGAGTATTCTCAATCTTCAGTCTTTATCGGTCTTTTTTTCTTTCTTAGCATATACCAGGATCTTCTCTTTGGCTCTAACCTCGTCAGACTCCCCCTCTCATCATGATGGGATCGCTGTCTGGAATTAGCTATCACCTTGAGATCAATCCCTGGCTTTATCTCTGATTAAGCTCATATCCTGCACACATTTTCTCACAAACACATAAGTTTTTACTTAAAACAATAAGAAAAACTTACTGGAAATAGTTACATCAAGTTCAAATTAATGATCTCGATTAACTAATCAAACTTCTTTCTCAAAATAAATTTCTCAATTCAATACACACACTCCCAAACCAGTTCATCATGTTCAGCACTTGAAATTTTGAATATCTGCTTTCCAACATCAGTTGTCGAAAATCTTTTTGACTTTTTCAAAATTTAAGCTAAAACACACTGAAAATCTTTTTGGGATTTTTTAATAAAAAGAAAAGCAGTAAAATAATATTTACAGACACTATTTTTGTGAGTTCGTGCAAGAGGATCATATAAGTTTATGAGACAAATCACAAGCACCGTTAAGCTTTAAACATTTTAAGCTCTAAACGATTCACATAGATTGACGATATTGTTGTCCACTTAAGCTCAATCTAAAAACTTTCAATCTGCTTACCGATACTTTAAGGTATATTAAGATAGCACTAAATTCTTATGGATCCCACGATCTCAGCATATCCCCTCATCATGCAATACACTGACTCAAGTAATGCCTTTAAACTTTTATCAACTGTGATTTGTGCGAAAATAAAGCAGAATGTTTAAACATTAACAATCAGGTCGATACTTCCGTATACGCAGAGAAAGTCCAATGTTTAAACAAAATAAGAAAAATAAAACAAGTTGAAGTTGTTTAGGCTTTAACCACCAGGTCGATACTCCCGTATACGCAGAGGTGATCCAAAGCTTAAACGAAACACCAAAGAAAATAAAGCAGAACGTTTAGGCAACAACATCCAGGTCGATACTCACGTATACGCAGAGGATGTCCGATGCTTAAACAAAATAAAGAAATAAAACAAGTTTAAGTCTTTGCAAAATAAAATGCACAATCACAGCGACTTTTCAGCAAAGTTGTGAAAGTTCACAAACTTAACCAGTTTTATGTCTTTCGACAATCAGCGATTACTGAGTAGGTACACAGTCAAGAAGGACAAAACTAAGTACTATGCTTTCAACCATGTTTCCCACTAGAACTAGGCTTTTTCATTTAAGTTTGTATCGTTCTCACAAATCTACTAGTCTAGCTGAGCCTATCGTCACATCTTTAGTGAGACCGTTTATCACATTTAGACTTTACATATCTTTAGCATGCTGTGACAGTCCAACTGATCTACTATCATCTCCTCTTTTTGACAACAAAACTCATTTTTTTCATTTTTTAATGTTTTTGACATTTTCAAATTTTCAAATTTTTTTAAAATTTTACTCCCCCTAAAATCAAAATATGTCTCAATTTTGATTTTCTGGGAAAATTTGAAACAAACTGTACAAGAAATGTGACAACATGATGTCGAATTGCTTCAATTCTCCATTCACTTGGCATAAACAATCAGAACTCCCCCTCACAACAAACTATTTTCCCATCATGATCTCAAAACACTCAAGTTTGTTTTAATCAAAATGGTTTTTCCGGAAAATTAGTTTTGTTGATTGATTTTAACCATTTATAGATTAGGGGATAAACTCATCATTTTGTTTCTCAACCACTTGTAGGAAATCAGATACAACTTAATGTCCCTTATTTACCACTTGTAAGATCAATCCAATTTAACTTCTGAACCACTTTGTAAAAATCTCAACCATACAAGTTAAACCTGCTTTTCAACCAATTTACCATCTTTTGGTTGAATTCTCAAGGTGCCGATTCCTACTCCTCGCTTACAAACCTGGGAGTTCCGGCAAGTCCTGCAAAATTTCTCAAAAACACATTATACAAACATGATAAAGAATGATGCCGATTCATGATCCACGATTACCAACTTGGGATCTCCGGCAAGTCAGGTTTTTCTATTTAAAGAGTTTCACCCAAGCCTGACGGTCCTTGGGTGATTTCGAATTCTTGTTCAACAATGATGGAAAATTTTCATCGTCCATTGTTAAACCAGAATTCTCAATTTTTACCTCAACACAAGGCTCTTCTGGCTTTGACGAACCAGAATCATTGCCTGCACATGGCTTGTCTGACTTTGACCTGTCAGATTCATTGCCTGATGGTGGCTTGTCTGACTTTGACACATCAAATTCATCGCGGACCATTTTCTTCTTCTTCTTATCCTCTTTCGTCCTCAGATTTGTATCTGATGAATGCGTTTTGCTTGATTTGTCATTCTTTGGAGAGCAAGACGACTTATCAGAACTCTTATTCGATCTATCCGGTGAACCCGAGGACAAAATCCTTTCTAGATACTCTCTCGCTTTCTTCCTCTTCTTCCTCAGTCTGTCTTTTTGCCCCTGTGAAAGCTTCACTTTCGTTTCTTGAACTTTAGGTTCTTGAACCTTCTGTTCTTTGGGCTTGACAGAGACTGGTTTTTTCACCTGCTTCTAAGATTCAGCCCTCGATCTTCTCATTGATCTCATTGAACAATCTCTAGCAATATGGCCAATGATGTTGCAGTTAAAGCATCTTCTTGACTCAAACCTCCAACTCTGGCAGTTAACAGCAATGTGTCCTTGATAACCGCATCTGTAACACACTCTGTTATCGTACCAATCACCATTTTCAGTCCAAACATTCAGATCAAAGCACTGTTTGGCTTGGTGATAATCATTTCTCCTCTTGTTTGCTGGATTTGACTTTTGAGCACTGTGGTCCAACCTGCACCACTTATTGCCAACAGTTTTTGAGTTTTCGTTTTTAGATTTTTGTAATTTTTCATTGCGATTGGATAATCGATCTGATGAGCTTTTATTATCTTTTTGAACATTTTTCTCATTTTTAATTTTTTGTTTCTGTTCCACTTTCTTCTTCAAAGATTTTTGCTTAGAGCATTCTCCCTTTTCAGTCGATTGCAGAACAATTTCTTGAAATTTTTCTTTTAATTTCAAAAACAATTTTTGTTTTTCTTCAACTTTGACATTATCAAAGTTTGTGACATCATCACTTATTGGAACTGAATTTAAAGGTTTTGGGCAAGGAATAGTTGAAGTATTCACAAACACCTTCAACTTTTCTTCCCATTCATTGATTTTCTTTTGAGCACATTCTGCCTCTTTTTCAAGTCGAATAATCTTTTCAAGATGAGAATTGATTTCAATTTGTTTTTCAAGATTGTTTTTACCAAACATATCTCTCTCATCTTCTAAAATTTTTATTTGACTTTGAAAATCTTTCTCAATTTTTAATTTTTCATTTTCAAAATCTTTTTCTTTTTCTTTCAAAATTTTGTTTTCTAATGTCAAA
This sequence comes from Helianthus tuberosus, assembly GCA_030545235.1. NCBI lineage: Eukaryota > Viridiplantae > Streptophyta > Magnoliopsida > Asterales > Asteraceae > Helianthus > Helianthus tuberosus. The sequence continues at coordinate 58,995,428 of CM060406.1, forward strand.
CTGTCCAAACCACTCAACAGTTTGTCATTTTCAGATTTTAACTTCTCAAAATTTTCCTGCAAAACAAGAATCTGTTTAATATCAACTTGCTTCTCATCCTTCAACTTTTTGACTTCCAATGTCAAATTTTCTCCATCTTTCAAGAGTTTGTCATTGTCAGTCTTAAAGTTGTCACACTTGGAGCATACTGATTCAGAACTTGAGGATTCAATCTTCACAGATTCTTCATTCTTTTGAACTTGCTCTTTATCCATCTTGTATGTTCCTGCACAAAAAATTTTAACGAAATCAAGAGGATTCATATTCTCATCAATATAACAACCCCTCTTCATATCGTATTTCATAACATCTTTTGCCCCAAGACACACATTAACCCTTCTTTTCATTTCAATTAACACATCCACACTTATTTTCTCCAAAATATTTTCTATATCATTTAACAACGCTTTCCTTTTCTTTTCATTTTCATATTTATAAGTTTCAAGTTTACTGATGAACCCATATAGAGATAATTTTGAAAATTAAAATCCTTTCTTAGGTTTTTCAAAAAATCATCCCATTCTGCAGGTAATGCATGTGCAAACTTTGATATCTTTTCAGCCTCTGTCAATCTTATCTCGTTATTTTTCAGATATTCTGTTAAGACTCCATATCGTCTTTCTAACTCATTCAATTTTTCATTTTTCAAACACATGAAATTTTCAAATCTTATAATCCAAGCCTTCTCGTTCACATCTTGATAACTTCTACTCAATATCCCTCGAAACCAACTATTATATGATACAAGATCATGTTTTTCCTTCTCATCAAAGACCATTGCCATCTTTCAAACACAACCTGTTCAAACTCAAAATCAACCCGGTTCACTTAACTAAATTTGGTTCAATTTGAAACCCAAAATTCAGCACACAAGCTAACTTCACTGTTTAAAGTCAAAATATCTTGGCCCACTAATGACCAAAATATCCAATATCCTCAGCCCAAAATGCAATTCAATTCATAATTTTCAGTTCACACAACAACAATACTTTTTTTTTTATTGAAGCCGACAACAAATCAATTAATCATCAATTCACATTGGGCCGCAATACTTTGAATATGGTCGATGTCACATGTATATTTTTAATGTCTGATTATCTTTTTAACACAATGTGGCCGACAATCTTGTATTTTTAAAACTTTTTGATTGGACCGCAATATATCACACAAGCTGATAAAATAGTGTTCACTTGAATTCAATCAATATCCGACAATTCCACACATCTAGTCACATGCAAACTGATTTTATTGAATTTAAATCCTCAATGATAACTCCACATGCAAACCTGACAACCTTTTTCAAAGTTTAATGTTCAGACAATGACTTATCTATTCAAACACGAGACCCGAAATGATAATAACGCATGCACTGACACCCTCGTTTAATATTTCACACACTCGATGCACAATCACGTGAAATACTGACACTTTGGATCTGAATTTCTAAGTGTCACAAAAGCGAGACCCTGGTTGTCACAAAAGCGGAACCTCAAGTGACACAAGAGCGAAATCTCAAATGTCACAAAAGCGATACCTAGTGGTCACAAAAGCGGAATTAACTGTTCACATAAGCGGACCTTACTGCTGATGTCATTTTTGAACGTGACCGTAAAAGCGAAACCTCAAAAATTTGATGTTTTATGTCGATTCAAGCTTTGAAACTTTCAAGGATTTACTTATACATGATTACGAACACACTGTGTGAATTTAAAGCGATTCCGACCGTAAAAATTTTTGTTTTTCGAAAAAGAAAGGTGTAGAAACAGATTTTTCGGCTGAATTGTAGAAAACTCTTCTTCACTGGCTCTGATACCAATTGTAGGATCGAATTCGGACCTAAACGAGTCGCGTAGAAGAGTTTATCTCAGTTTGAACGGCGGAAACAGACAAACCGAGTACAATTCAGCGAGAATTCACTTTAAACTGTTGTTGTATTGATCAATAATACGAGTACATGTTCAGACAACACTTCGGCAGCACTTCGTGGCTTACCGGAAGAACACACCTCTCTCTTTCACTGATTTCGCTCATGTGACCTATATATAGATGAGATGATTCCGCTTATATGGTCATGACACAAAAGCGGAATCATCATTTGACACAAAAGCAGAATCATCTTGACTAATAAGCGGAACCTGATCTAGACTTGACACATGAGCGATATCTATTTTTAGACAAATAAACAGAATCAGACATTTATCATGCAATCCATTTTGTCTTGTTATGTAATGATGTCATTGATGATGTCATCTTGATGATGTCATCATGACATCATGCTGAATCATCTTCGCAACGAACCGAGACTCGACATAAGACGAAGACGACAGATGAATGCACCAACAGAAATAGGCTGGCTATTCCTGGCATCATTAATCAAGTCTTGCAAACTCTAGATGTTAATCTGTTGAACAATGATCTTTTATCTTTTGATCCACCTGTGGATCCTTTACAGTCCGTTTGTAATACTTAGATATTACTATTTATTCGGTTTGTAATGTGATTCATCTTTTACTTCCGTTGTGCATTTAAATTGTGTTGTTTGACTATGATGATATCAACTACGTCATGATACTCCCCACCGGGCCCACCGGTAATACGTGGAAATATCGGGGTGTGACAGGTTGGTATCAAAGCCAACATTGAGTGAATTAAACTCTAGCCTTTTGTGTTTAATCTCAATGACACAGTTTGCACATTCATCGACTTCCGAGTCTAGACAAAGAACTTTGGACTAATCCAAATTTGTTTTATTTTAATTTTGTCCTTTATATTTCTTTGTTGTTCTTCTAATTGTTTTGACAGGTTCAACAAGATGCCACCTAGATTTCGTGGATGAGGTAGAGGCAAGGGGCCACTCACCGCCCCAAACGATCATGAGGCCGGGCCATCACACCGGTGAACACCGTCAGATTCCATAAGCAGAAGTCCTCAAGAGAACTTGAGGACCCATATTGAACCTGCAAGGCGCTCAGTCTCGCTGAGCTCCTCCCCTTCTTACCAAAACTCCTTTGGGCCTCAGTCTGAAAACGAGCCCCATAACTCCCCTCATTCTTATATACCTCTCCAAGGCCACAACTCGCCCTTCAACGACCCAACACCCTATTTTCAGAGCCGGTTCAACCCGGCAAACCTAATTAATGAACCAATGGGTTATAACCCGTTGGGACCTGAAGACCATTTCTCCATGGATATGGACGAAGATCCGGAGCCTGCCCAACCGCCAACTGGAACGCCTACTCACCCCATCGAGATTTCGGATGGGTCACCCTTTCTAGGATCACCTTATAATGGTCCCGACAGCTACGAGGCGAGGTTTAACCAGATCGACTGGGTATTTACTCCCAGTTACCACAACTCACCACAGCAGCAGCAGCAGCAGGATCCCTCCGAGGATTCCCGTTTTGTAGCGGTCACTCCACCACCACCACCAGTGCAGCAACAGCCTCCGGAGCCACCAAGGCGTAGGAGATCAACCGCACGGATGTCCGTGCGAGGGGGAGTCTGCATCAGCACCCCTCAACCATCTAGTGGCAGTCATTATCCACCACTATACGAAGACCCACAGATGGGTGGGCCTTCGAACCCTGATTCTGAGGTGCAATCTGCGCCGGTCGCACCACCACCAGTGGGTTTTAATAACTCAATTCCTACATACGCTGGTTCAGCGGCGTACAAGCCATTTGAACAGCCAGCCCACACCAACTGCAACTATGCTGAAGTTGACCCATACCTCGTGGCGGCAAACTACAATGCTCTTCATCCCGAGGGGCCCTTTGGAGTCCCATATCAAGCTGGATATCCAAACTATGGGTACCCACCCTATGGGTATCAACAACCGCCACCTCCTCAACCTCCACTGTATCAGCAGCCCCCGCAGCCGCCAGTGATATCGCCACCGTAGCATCAAGAGATTCTTCAAAGGTTGAGTCAGGTGGAGGACGAGGTTCGGGAAGGACGTAGGCATAACCGGGGAATTTTCAAGGGTCTGGCAGACTTAATCAAGGGGAAGTCCAAAAAAGGGTCATTAAATCCTTTATTTATTTGTTTGTTTGTATTTCTTTAATGTTTAATCAGTCCCTGTGTGGACATCTGTTTCTGTAATCAGTCCCTGCGAGGACTTGTATTTCCTGTTAGCCCCTGCGTGGGCATGTTTTTCTGTTTAGCCCCTGCGTGGGCAAGTATTTCAGTTAAAGTCTCGTGTAGGTCCCTATCCCGTGGATCGTAACGAGATTGATAATCAACCAAGGGTGCGGAATCCCCTTGATCAATCGAACAAACAGAAACAAGAATAAAGATGACGAACACGAAACAATCACTTTCAATCCGGTCTTCTATTGATTATCCAACATAAACGTTTACAATCAATTAAAGACCTTCACAAGAAATCTCCTAGCCACTCTCTATAGATTTCTCTAACTCTCTCTCAATCCCTCTCAGTGTGTAACCTAAACCCTAATGCCAAGCCTTGTTTATATAGGAAAAAGTTTGCACATGGGCTTTAGTCTGGGCTAGGCCATTCTCCAAGCCCATTACACTAATTAACTCCCTAACCAATATGCTAAGCCCATTACAAAATATCCAAAGACTAAATAATCAGACTATTAAGCTATTGACACAAAACATGCACTAACAAACTCCCCCTTGACAATAGCTTCATAGTGTAACTTTGTCTTCAAACATCTTGCAGTCTTTTGGTCTTTGGATAGCGTCAGCTACACAGTTTCTGACATCAACAAACTCCCCCTTAGCTGATGCTTCCAATCTCCAAAACTTTCATTCGTTGTAAATCAGCGAACTAGCAATCTTTGGTTAAGCAAGTATCTTCAAAATCTTTCAAATCTCTCTCTGCAATGTAGTAGAAGGATCCTACCATGCATCTTCACACGATCTTCACTTCACTTTCAATCTTCACCAATTGTAGGTCCCTATCCCGTATGGATCGTAACAAAACTGACAATCTACCAAGGGTGCGGAATCCCCTTGATAAACCAAATAAACAGAAACAAGAACACCAGACGATTTACCAACCGATCTTCTATGATTATCCAACGAAAACGTTTACAATCACTCAAGATCTTCACGAACTCACAGCCAATAATCTGTGTATTCGAACTCTCTCTCAGTTGCCTAAAAGTCTCCAAAAGTCTAACCCTAAAACTCTAGGTAAAGGTTGTTTATAAACACACAACCATACAATTCGAACTGGGCCAAGCCCATACGAATTCTGTTTACAATTCGGGCTAAACTAGATAGACTTTAACTTGATACAAACTTGGACTAGATTGGGCTTCAACAAACTCGAATTCCATTCAGTTTTCATAAGTCTTCGCGGCCCAAACTCGTTTAATATCCAAAGACCAATCCAACGCTGTTGTCACATAAAATGCACCAACAAACTCCCCCTTGACAATAGCTTGCAAAGGAAACTTTAGTCTTCAGAATATCACAGTCTTTGGTCTTTGGATAGCGTCAGCTTCAACATGAATTCTGTCAGCAACAGACTCCCCCTAAGCTGATGTATCCAATCACCAAATCTTCCAAGTTTTGATTCAGCATTCCAAAAAAGTCTTCACAGCATCCACTCTGCATTGTAGAAGGAGGACTCTACCAAGCAGCAACAAACTCCTCATCTCTTCAAAGCAACTTCTCATCAACAAACTGCTTCAATCTGTATACTATAAAACAAACATCTCGAGAAACCATAAGAATTTTTCAACATAAGTCAAACAAATTATTATTATTCAAGAGATAGTTAAACTGTATCAGATTAAGCATTTTCAAGTTAAACACCAACACGCAACAATTTTTAATCAAACACCTTATAACCTGCATCATTTCAAAATTTTGAACCCACTTACTAACACCGTCTCCCCCTATCAGTAACAACTCCTCCACGAATAACAGTTTTCCGTACATTAAGAATTTTAAACAGAAAAAGACACTATTTTTGAATTTTTGTATTTTCTGAAAACAAATAAATACGAAAAGCAATAAACACTCTGTTTTTGTGAGAATCACAGGTAAGAAGATCATATCAGCACAATCAAACTGTTTCACACTATTAGATAATTCTTTATTTAATTTTTCGTGAAAAGCAGTTCAAGACGATTACCAGTATGTTTGTCCATCTAAACAAAATGCATGAACATTTCAAGTACCATTACCGTATGATATGTTAAGGTAATTTTAATACTGAAATACTAGTGTGTCCCACTTCAGGATATACCCCCGCGATCAAGGTATGCACAAAGGTTCATCGTAGTAGGTGAGTATACTGAATTCGTCCGTTTTGTTTTTCAACGATAGATAATTGGTGAACAGGTCAGTACTTCCGTACAGCAGAGAGACCAAAATATCTTATCGAGGGCTAAGACAGATACCATTTTTGGTACGATTTGTGCATTTTGCACTTATTTTGAATGACTCTCTATGAGAGCTTCTTCATTTTCAGGGTTTTGGCATTTTTAGCTCTTTTAAGATATCCGGGGTGTGTCTAGGTCAACATGTATCTGGATGCAGCAGAAGGACACCCCTGATATCCCCAGATGAAATAACCGTATAAAGACCCAAAACTTCAGATTTTGGCAATCTATCAACGCAAGATTTAAGATCATTAAACCATACACCACTGATGTGTTCCCCACTCATACTCAGTGCATTTATGTTTATATCACCTTGGTAAGTTGATTATTTCATGCTTTTGCCTACTGGTATATCATATGATGAAGCTACTATCACACTTAAGCATTTTGATTCAGTTCGAGTGTGACAGTCTAACGTGCTGATGTACTATCATTTCTTCTTTTTCACATAGTGAAAACTCATTTTAGATTTTCTAATTTTTTTATGTCTTTAATTTTTCAATGTTTTTGTATTTTTGATTTTTAAGAAAAAAACAGTAAACTATTTACAAAATTCTTATGAAAAACCAGTTATTCAGGATTCCTCATCCCGTTGAGTTCGACTAAGTGTTCAAAGCGAGCTCGATCAAAAGCTTTTGTGTAAAGATCAGCAAGGTTATCTTCTGTGTCGACTCGATGTAATTCAATGAGTCGTTTTTCAGCACAATCCCGTATAAAGTGATGACGTATGTCAATATGTTTAGTTCTACTGTGCTTTACGGGATTGTTTGTGATTGATATAGTGGCATTATTATCTATCATAATAGGAGTACGAGTGAAATCCAAACCGTAATCGCGCATCTGCTGTTGAATCCAGAGAACCTGAGAGCAACAGCTACCCGCAGCAATATATTCAGCTTCACACGTAGATGTAGACACACAGGATTGCTTCTTGCATTGCCAAGACACGATCCTGCCTCCTAAGAACTGACAACCACCTGTTGTAGACTTTCTGTTTGATTTGCATCCTCCAAAGTCTGAATCAGTGTAAGCAACAAACCTCAAATCACTATCAGCTGGATACCACAACCCAAGTTTAGGTTTCCCCTTCAAGTAACGAAGAATACGCTTCACTGCTTTCATGTGTGACTCTTTTGGATTCGCCTGATATCTGGCACACAAGCATACGGCAAACATGATGTCAGGTCTTGAAGCAGTCAAGTACATTAGCGAACCAATCATCGCCCTGTATTGAGTAGGATCAACATCTTCAGTACTTTCATGATCTGGGCCGAGATTGTGATTTTCGCAAATGGGTGTGTTGAAAGTAGAGCAATCATTCATTTTGAACCGATCCAAAATGTCATACACATACTTTGTTTGATGAATAAACATCCCATCCTCCTTCTGTTCAACTTGTAATCCCAGAAAGTAAGACAACTCACCCATAGCACTCATTTCAAACTTACTCTTCATCACCTGTTCAAACTCCTTACACATGTTCTCATCTGATGACCCAAAGATGATGTCATCCACATATACCTGTACCAGCAGAAAATCTTCCTTCTTTCTCTTGATGAACAGTGTACTGTCAATCTGACCTCTCTCAAAACCATTCTTGATCAGATGTGTAGACAGTGTCTCGAACCACGCCCTAGGAGCTTGATGTAACCCATATAAAGCCTTATCAAGTTTGTAAACTCGATCTGGATAGTCTGGATCAACGAACCCATCTGGCTGTGAGACATACACCACCTCTTGGACTTTCCCGTAAAGAAATGCACTCTTCACGTCTAGTTGGAAAACTTTAAAGCCCTTGAATGAAGCGAAAGCTAGAAACAAACGAATTGCCTCCAACCTTGCCACTGGTGCAAACACTTCATTATAATCTATCCCTTCTTGCTGATTGAACCCTTTTACCACTAACCGAGCCTTGTTGCGCGTGACAATACCTCTATCATCCTTCTTACACTTAAACACCCACTTAGTGCCAATCTCTCTTTCACCTTTAGGAAGGTCCACTAACTCCCAAACCTTCAACTTCGCAAACTGGGCCAATTCCTCTTGCATAGCTTCAACCCATGAATTGTCTTTAAGAGCCATGTGAATGTTCTTCGGCTCCTCTTGGGAAATAAAGCAACTATACAAGCATTCATTCACTATCCCAGTCTTCTCAATCGAAACAAATAACCCAGAATTCGCTGCTATGCTTCTTCTCGTCTGAACACCTGCAGTAGGATCTCCAAGTATCATGTCAACTGGATGATCTCTATTTGCTCGTGTAGAAGCAACCGCATCGACTTCAAGATTATCACCCAGGTTTGATCCAACCTCCCCCTGAATATTCTGATTTGCAAACGGATTTACAAACTCCTCCCCCTGAATAGGTTCAGAGTCACTATCGCTTGAATCAGGATTAGCAGCACCTTGGGAAGATTCCGGAGCATCTGACATATCAACATGTGATCTAGGCATGAACTCGCCTTCATCGTCTTCACCAATCACTGTTTGAATCAGCTGAGAATCATCTGCATCAGAAACCTCAGGAATATTAAATGATTTAAACACACTTTCATAATCATATAATATAGCAGGACCACTCGTTGATTGTTGAGGTTTGTAGGAAGTAATTTCCACATTAAAAACAACCTCAATTTTACCAGTTTTGAGATTAAAAACCCTTTTATTCGGTGTGCCAGGCACGTAACCCAGAAAGTAGCCTTCGTCAGCCACCTCACCGAATTTTTGTTTATCTTTGTTTCGCACAATGGTGCAGGGTAATCCAAATGGTTCAAAGCCTGTTAAGTTTGGTTTTTCGTTAAACATCAACTCATGACAAGTTTTGTTAAAACGTTTAACAGTTAAAACTTTGTTTAGGACATAGCAAGCTGTATTCACAGCTTCTCCCCAGAAAAGAACTGGTAGCTTTGAATCTGAAAGCATCGTCCTAGCGGCTTCAATCAACGTCCTGTTTTTCCTCTCAGCGACTCCATTTTGTTGAGGTGTATAAGGAGCAGAATATTGATGTTCAATTCCTTTTCGAAGACAGTAGAGATCCAGAATCCGATTCTTGAACTCCGTGCCATTATCACTCCTTATCCTCTTGATCCTTGCATCATGGACGTTTTCCAATTTTGTAAAAAGATCTATCAGCAACTCTGTTGTCTCATCTTTTGAACCTAAAAAGAAAACCCATGAATAACGTGAATAATCATCAGTGACAACAAGACAATAGTACTTTCCACCTATGCTCCTCACATTCACTGGACCGAATAAATCCATGTGAAGTAATTCATAAGGGGCATTAATGGAATTTACTGTTTTAGACTTATGAGGTTTCTTGTGTTGTTTTCCCTTTTGACATGGAAGACATTTATCTTCCACTTGAAACCTCAGCAATGGAACCCCTTTCACTAGCTCATTTTTTATGATATAATTCATTTTGCGATAGTGAATGTGGGCCATGCGTCTGTGCCACAACATAGATTCAGCTTCAGATGCTTTTGACAGTAAACACGCCACCGCAGCAGTTGGATCCTTGGCACCCATGTCCATGACATAAGTATCATTTTTCCTCGGTGCACGCATTACTATCCAATCGTCCGGAATGACCAAACCCGGTTTCAACACCAATGCTTCAGTCTTGGTAAAATGGACCGAGTGACCCTTGTCGCAGACTTGTGACACGCTCATCAGATTGTGTTTGAGCTGCTCAACATAGTTCACTTTGTCCAAAGTGATCTTCCCATTCGTCACTTTTCCTCGTCCAGTAATCCTACCACCTTTAGCACCAGCAAAATTTACATGTCCACCATCATATTCTTCAAATTCAGAAAACAGCCTCGCATCCCCCGTCATGTGCCTGGAGCAGCCACTATCAACATACCATAAGTTGATAATCCTCCTTAGCAGCTCCTGCACTCACCAACCAAAAGATTAGTTAGATTGGGGGACCCAAGCCTTAATGGTCTTGGGTCTTCCAGATTCATCAACTACAGGAACATCCATCCAGTATCCATCACTCCTAGCTGGAGTCTTGGATCTTGAGCCTGTTGATGGAAATGGGGCATTATTTCCATAAGGTCTCTGGTCCTGAGGGTACCTATTTGTGTTTGGACTATGTGACCTTTGAAAATTTTGATTTTGATTCCAAGAACCTTGATTGTAATTTCTAAAGCCATTGTTATAAAAAGTTCGACTACTATTATTTTGGTATCGATTTTGATATTGACCTTGACTTCTGAAATTATTTGAATTTTGATTTTTCATTCTTGGTGAGTTACTTCTAGGTCTTTCATATCTGCCTGATGTAGATTCAGGCTGAAATCTTGGTTGATTTCTTTGAAAACGAGGAACTTGTGGAGTTCCTTTTTCAGCCTTATCTACACCACCAGCAACACCCGGTTGTTGCTTTGGAGCAGATTTCTTTGGAGAATTTGAGACTTTCTCCTCATTATCACCTTGCTTCTCAGGTGATTTCCCTCTTTGTTTCTCACTAACTTGTGCTTCAACCTTTTTGTTAGGACAGCAGCTAGCTACATGTCCCTTTGTGTGACATTTGAAGCACGATTTCTTTTTCGAAGACTTCTCAGCTGAAGCCTTTGAACTAGATTCTGGTTTAGATGATGATGCCTTAGAAGGATTTGGTTCAGTTTGCTTAGTTTCAAGATTTTCTATGTTTTTGTTTTTAGCAAACTCTACATTTGATTCATTTTCTATAACAGCTGTTTCGTTTTTCATATCACTTCCTTGAACAAAATTAACCTTTTTAACAAAAGTTGGATTTTTATTCGTAGGATTTGAATTTTTCTTTTTCAAAACAGGTTTGCTGTTATTGACCTTCTTAGCATCATTATCTTCAAACACATCACCTTGACTAGATGTGAAACTACTTGGTGATGTTGACAGAAAGTCTGTGAACTCATCTTCATCAGGTAAGAAAGAATAGTCATGACTAAGAGGAGGTGGGACTTCATTGAAGCCATTGAATCCCACACTTGTCTTGTCATTACTCTTCTTTAACCCACCCATCATGTGTTTCATAACAAAAGTAGAATCCCTGAATTGACCTAATTTCTTTTCAAGTTCAACAATTTTGAGTTGTGCATCTAACAACTCTTTGCATTTTTCAGAAATCTCTTTTGTTTTCTCAGCCATCATGTCATGAGCTAAGTCTATGACTTGAAGTTTTTCGTTTAGTTTGCTGGTTAAAACTTCAATTTCAGCCTCATAGCCTTTTATCTTTTTCAAATATGATGACTCGTTTCTTTTAGCAAAGAAATTTGATTCTTTTACGTTAGATATTTCGCTCACCAGACTTTTGTTTTGAGTTGACAACCTGTCAACTTCACCCTGTAATTCACGACACTTTAAACAAACAGAAGTAGCAGAATTACTTACCTCTCCTGTCGATTTGTCTGAGTTGGCCATAAGGGCAGCAAGTTGAGCTTCCATTCTTTTGATGATCTCATCTTTTGCTTCATCTTCCCTTTCATGCTCAGACTTTTGTTTTTCTTTTTCAGCATCAGTTGTCTGATCAGCCTTATCTACCTCAGCTTCACTTTTCTTTTCAACTTCAGCATTCACGTTAGCTTCAGCATCATCAATGGGGACAATCTCAGCCATGAATGCTTGAGTGACATTCTCATCATTTTCCAAATGAATACTACAGTCATATGAGCCTTCTCGAGCAGTAGAGATCAATGCCCTTGAGTTAGAGTTGTTGGAAGCATTCCTGTTGTTTGAATTCTGACTCGACGTCTCTTGCTTTTGTTTTTGACATTCTCTAGCGAAATGTCCATAACTTTGACAGTTAAAGCACCTTACTTTGGTCTTGTCAAAACCAACAGTTTTCCCCACAAACTTCCTTCCAGTTCTGTTCATGAACCTCTTCACACGTCTCGTAATCATGGCCATTTGCCATTGCAAATCCATATCTTCAAGATCATCAGGGTCAATCTGATCATAATCTTCATCTAAAACGGCAGGATCAGATATCTTCCCCTGAATGTAGTTTTCATAAGAAGCAACAAACGAAGCAAGTAAAGCAAGATGTTCTTCAGCAGACTTCACACTCATTGGCATCGACTTTGAACTACTACTTTGCTTAGCAGTTGATGTTCTCTTAGCTCCAGTTGATCCTCCCGATGCAGCCACAAAACACACATCACCATCCTCATTCACTATGACCTGCTCATTTTCACGCGAGAGAAAAGCAGTGGCAGAGTCGCTAGAAGCATCGTGAGATGAAGAAGACGTAAGCCCATTGTAAATCCCTGGATCTTAAACCTGATCATATCCAGTGTCTTTCTTCTTCATACTGAGCTCATAAGCTCTTAGCTTTCCAACTACTTCTTCCAGCTCTTTTGTTTCATAATCCGCTTCTCCCTTTATCATGAGAGTGTAGATATCCCATTTAGTAGGAAGAGCATCCAGCAGCTTGTCATTTTTCTCTATGTCAGTATAGCAATCTATATCATAATTGTCCAATTCTGACATCAGATGGTAATATCGAGTGATGACGTCCTCAAGTGACTCATTTTTCATAAACTTGAAGACAGCAAACTGCTTTTTCAGTAGATCAACTTTGTTCTTCTTTACATCAGGATTTCCCTCATATCTCTTCTCTAGTGCATCCCACATTTCCTTTAAAGTAGTGTACTTCTTAAAGGTATGCTTGATGCCATCAGGTAAAGACATTTTAATGGCAGCCAAGGCTCTCTTTTCAGCCTCATACATTTTCTTTTGTTCGGCATCCATATCAACATAAGCAGTTATTCGTTGTCTTCCCTCAAACTCATGAGTTGGGTTCACATACCCATCGTCTATACATATCCACATACGAGTGTCCTGGTACTCAACAAAGGATTGAAACCTATCCTTCCATGTCAAGTAATTCTCCACCTTCATCATCTTAGGTGGTTTGTTCGTTGTGCCTACCTCGTGTTCCATCCTTAAAAGCTCGTTCAATTTAGACATGTTCGACATTTTAACTTAAGCAGACTGGTTAAACCGTACAATTTTAGTCCGAAACCTGTTTTTACTAAATTATACCGTTAGATTCGTCTCGAGATTACGATTCCAATGATATATAATGTCGAAAACCGTTTTCGGGATTTTCCAGAGTCGAAACCACGGTTGCGAGTCGAAACCACGGTTGCGAGTCAAATCAGCACAAGTCGAAACCATGGTTGCGAGTCAACCAGCACAAGTCGAAATCACGGTTGCGAGTCAAATCAACACAAGTCGAAACCACGGTTGCGAGTCAACCAGCACAAGTCGAAATCACGGTTGCGAGTCAACCAGCACAAGTCGAAATCACGGTTGCGAGTGAACAGTACCAGTCGAGATCACTTGTTACGAGTCGAGACCTGCAACCTTGAGTCGAGACCAGCTATTTTTCAACCAAAATCCCACAAAATCAGCACCTTTTACACCACAGAATCTTCTTATCGAAATCCTTCCAAACTAAACTCCTAAAAATCAGCAAACAACTTCACAATAACTCCAAAACAGATCAAAATCATGAAAATTTTGACTGTTCTTCGATGTTCTTCGTGAATACAAACAGCAACCCGAAAACTTGTTTCTTTCCGATCAGTTTTGAACCGTACACAAGAGCAAATTCTCTGATACCAATTGTAGGTCCCTATCCCGTGGATCGTAACGAGATTGATAATCAACCAAGGGTGCGGAATCCCCTTGATCAATCGAACAAACAGAAACAAGAATAAAGATGACGAACACGAAACGATCACTTTCAATCCGGTCTTCTATTGATTATCCAACATAAACGTTTACAATCAATTAAAGACCTTCACAAGAAATCTCCTAGCCACTCTCTATAGATTTCTCTAACTCTCTCTCAATCCCTCTCAGTGTGTAACCTAAACCCTAATGCCAAGCCTTGTTTATATAGGAAAAAGTTTGCACATGGGCTTTAGTCTGGGCTAGGCCATTCTCCAAGCCCATTACACTAATTAACTCCCTAACCAATATGCTAAGCCCATTACAAAATATCCAAAGACTAAATAATCAGACTATTAAGCTATTGACACAAAACATGCACTAACATCTCGTTTAGGGCAATATGTACTTTTAATTACTAATGGCATGTTAATCATTTAAATTTCATTTTTTATATGCATAAATGTAAAATGTATAAAATAAATAAATAAATACAATTCAAAACATATCATTCCTTTTACAAGGTCTGCCTTTAAATATTAAATAAGAATCTTAAAGGGTATAACCTAGCCTGCGTGTCATTATAAGACCTGGCCATGATGCTAAAACCTGTTTAAAAAGGGATTCAAATCCTTGTTAACATCTGAAAACATGTTAACATTCCTGGCTAACGTGATTCATTAAATCACACGTGTCATCCTTACATTGGATTATTCAAAATCCTTCTTTATTATTTAATCATCCATTTGTGATGTAGGGCCTACGGGCCATAATTATTGTCACATAAGACAAAAGACAGTCGTAGCCTATGACTTCCTGTAAAGAAAAGGTAATGAACTATGATTCAAACCTTAATACCTCGAATCTCTGAAATCATGGTTTATAAATTAAATTTGTCCTTGTGACTTGGCCTTTTGTGCCATTATTATATTTAATTATAACTAAGGGTTATTAATGAAAAATCCTGAGTGAAATACTTAATAAATTAACTAATATGGTTCTTTAATACCATGCTTAATAAATTAATAAGATGACAAATCTATTATAAACTTCTAAGAAGTCATTGTCATCATTTTATGTAGCAAGCAAGCTACATGGCTGAGTCTGAAGAAGTCAACAGTCATCCAAAGGAAAATCATGATACCACCAGGATCAACGTAACTGGTGCGGAACTTCAAGCACTGATTGATAATGCTGTTACCAAGGCCATAGATAGGCAGTTTAATGAGTCAAGCGGTACTCGAAGCAAGGCCTCATCTGTACCCCATTCTAAACCTAAGACTCACTCTGAGGCTCATAGTAAGCCACCCTCTAAACATAATGGATCAAGGAGGGATGACGATCATCACTCCTCGAATTAGCATAGTGCTCCGTCAAAGAAGATTGAGCTCAAACGAGAACCACGTGGTAAGTCCTGTACCAACAAATATTTCGTCTCCTATAAGCCCAGGGATTTCACTGGGGATAAAGGGGCTGTGGATTGCATGACATGGTTGGATGAAATGGATACCATGGTAGACATCAGTGGTTGCGCTGATAGGGATGTGGTGAAGTATGTATCTCCATCGTTTAAAGGTGAAGCACTACACTGGTGGAGGTCTCTAATCCAGGCTACCGAGAAGATTCCATTGTACAATCTGTCTTGGGATCAGTTTGTTGCGCTCATCAAAGAGAATTACTGCCCTCAGCATGAGGTTGAAAAGATTGAGTCAGACTTCTTATCTCTGGTGATGAAAAACCTAGACTGTAAGACTTACCTTACTAGCTTTAATACCATGTCTTGACTGGTTCCCTATTTGGTAACACCGGAACCCAAGCGAATTGCTCGTTTCATTGGGGGTTTAGCCCCGGAGATCAAAGCCAGTGTAAAGGCATCCTGACTTGCTACTTTTAGGTCGGCAGTTGATCTATCTTTATCCCTTACTTTGGATGCGGTCAGGCTGAGATCGCTTAAGAACTCGAATGAAAGCAAGAGAAAACGTGAGGATGATAACTCATGACGGTCTGAGAAGAAGCATAAGGGAAACACAGACCACAAGAAGAAGTTTGGGTCTGGAAAGGGTAGTCAACAAGCAGATGAAAAGCCAAAGTGCAAAACCTGCCAGAAACGTCACTTTGGAAAATGCAGGTTAGAATCTAAGTCACAGTCAAAACCATTTGCATGTGGGTTATGCAAATCCAAGGAGCACAAGACGATAGAGTGCAAGAAGATAAAGGATGCAACATGCTATAACTGTAACGAGAAAGGGCACATCAAGTCCAACTGCCCTAAATATGCCAAAAAGCCTGAAGAAGTCAAAAAGACCAATGCAAGGGTCTTTCGAATGGATGCACGAGAAGCTGTTCAGGACGATAATGTGATAACAGGTACCTTCCTTGTTAATGATGTTTATGCAAGGGTATTATTTGATTCGGGTGCGGATAAGTCATTTGTAGATGATAAGTTTTGTAAGTTGTTGAATTTACCTGTTAAAACCCTAAGTGTGAAATATGAGGTAGAGTTAGCTGATGGTACCATAGAAACTGCCTCAACTGTGTTAGATGGATGCTTTATATCCATTAGGAACCACTCCTTTCTGTTATCCCTACTTCCTTTGAAATTAGCTGGTTTCGACATAGTAATATGCATGGATTGGTTGTCGCATAACCAAGCCCAGATTGTTTGTGACAAGAAACAAGTGGTGATCAAGACTCCGTATGGTGAGCCACTTACCATACAAGGAGATACCCAGTATGGGTTGCCTGAGCAAGTGACTATGCTCAAGGCATCGAAGTGTTTGAAGAAGGGTTGTGTCATTTATATGGCACATGTAACTATTGATGAACAGAAACCCAAGGTTGAAGACATCCCTGTCATTTCTGAATATCCAGAAGTATTCCCTGAAGAACTACCTGGTTTACCACCAGATAGGCAAGTGAAGTTCAGAATCGACATTATACCTGGAGCAGCACCTGTTGCAAGAGCACCTTACCGGTTAGCCCCAACTGAGATGAAAGAGTTGAGAACTCAGTTGGATGATTTGTTGGTAAAAGGATTTATTAGACCTAGTTCCTCTCCTTGGGGAGCACCAATCCTGTTTGTAAAGAAGAAGGATGGATCGATGCGTCTATGCATCGATTATCGCGAGCTTAATAAAGTCACTATCAAGAATAGATATCCATTGCCCAGGATCGACGATCTGTTCGATCAATTACAAGGGGTAAGTTACTTCTCCAAGATCAACTTGAGGTCAGGCTACCATCAACTGAAGGTTAAAGATGAAGATGTACATAAGACTGCATTTAGAACTCGTTACGGTCACTACGAGTTCTTGGTGATGCCTTTTGAGGTCACTAATGCACCAGCAGCGTTCATGGATCTCATGAACCGCGTCTGCAAGCCCTACCTGGATAAATTTGTTATCGTTTTCATCGATGACATACTTATTTACTCAAAGAGTCAAGCTGACCATGAGAAACACCTTCGTTGTATTCTTTCACTGCTTCAACAAGAGAAACTTTATGCCAAGTTTTCAAAGTGTGAATTTTGGCTTCGTGAAGTCCAGTTTCTTGGACACGTGGTTAGCGAGTGTGGTATCCAGGTGGATCCCGCTAAGGTTGAAGCTGTCATGAATTGGCAAGACCCGAAGACGCCCACAGAAATTCGTAGCTTTTTGGGTTTGGCAGGATACTATAGGCGATTTATTGAAAACTTCTCAAGAATTGCTGCACCCCTAACCTCACTAACCCGCAAGAATATCAAGTTCGATTGGGGTCCTAAGCAGGAAGAGTCTTTTGACATTCTTAAGCAGAAATTGAGCAATGCTCCCGTGTTGACATTGCCTGATGGAATAGAAGAATTTGTAGTATACTGCGACGCATCACACACTGGTTTGGGGTGTGTGCTCATGCAGAAAGGCAAGGTTGTTGCCTATGCTTCCCGACAACTAAAAGTGCACGAAAAGAATTACACCACCCACGACTTGGAGTCGGGTGCCGTTGTATTTGCACTAAAGCTATGGAGGCATTATTTGTATGGTACAAGTGTGTGATCTATTCTGATCACAAGAGCCTTCAACACCTGTTTAATCAGAAGGACTTAAACATGAGACAGCGTCGATGGATGGAGACTCTAAATGACTATGATTGTGAGAATAGATACCATCCAGGCAAGGAAAATGTGGTTGCCGATGCCTTAAGTAGGAAGGAAAGGGATAAGCCTATAAGAATCACTGCCAAGAGCATTGAATTAAAGAATAGTTTAAATGAAAGGTTGTTAGCTGCATAGAAGGAAGCTGTATTAGAAGCTAACTATCCTGATGAAAAACTAGGAGTAACTGCTGAGCAGTTATCCTATGGCAAGGACGGAATTCTTAGACTAAATGGACGGATATGGGTTCTAGTCTATGGAGGGCTTAGGGAAGTAATCCTTCAGGAAACCCATAATTCCAAGTATTCTGTTCATCCTGGAAGTGACAAGATGTACCAGGATTTGAAGGCTAATTATTGGTGGATAGGCTTGAAGAAGTCTATAGCCACTTACGTGGCCAAATGTCTGACCTGTGCTCAAGTTAAGGCAGAACACCAAAAGCCATCAGGTTTGCTACAGCAACCTGAACTTCCCACCTGGAAGTGGGAGATGGTGACTATGGATTTTATCACCAAGTTGCCAAAGACTAAACGAGGAAATGATACTATTTGGGTGATAGTGGATAGACTGACTAAGTCAGCCCACTTCCTACCTATTAAGGAAACACACAACTCAGATAAGTTAGCTCAGCTGTACGTGGACGAGATTGTATCTCTCCACGGGGTGCCAGTGTCTATCATCTCTGATAGGGATACGAGGTATACATCGCATTTCTGGAAAAGCTTTCAGCAATCCCTAGGCACTCGATTAAATTTCAGCACCGCATATCATCCTCAGGCGGATGGTCAAAGTGAACGTACTATACAGACACTCGAGGATATGCTACGAGCCTGTGTTATTGACTTAGGAGGAAGTTGGGATGATCATCTTCCATTAATCGAATTCTCATACAATAATAGTTATCATTCCAGTATTCAAGCTGCACCATTTGAAGCTTTATATGGAAGAAAGTGCAGAACGCCCGTTTGTTGGGCAGAAGTTGGAGATCTCCAACTAACAGGACCTGATATAGTCCTGGAGACGACAGATAAGATTGTACAGATAAATGATCGTCTCAAAGCTGCCAGAGATAGGCAGAAAAGCTACGCAGATTTAAGGCGTAAACCTCTGAAGTTCGAGGTAGGTGACAAGGTTCTACTTAAGGTCTCACCCTGGAAAGGGGTGATGCGATTTGGTAAAAAGGGTAAGTTAAGCCCAAGATACATAGGACCATTCGAGATCATCGAATGTGTTGGAACAGTGGCTTACAAATTAAATTTTCCTGAAGAGCTCAGTGGAATCCATAATGTGTTTCACATCTGCAATCTGAAGAAATGTCTAGCTGATGAATCACTAGTCATACCACATACGGATGTGCATATAGATGAGAGCCTGAAGTTTGTTGAAAAACCTTTGTCGATTGAGGATCGACAGGTTAAGAAGCTTCGAAGGAAGCATGTACTGATCGAAAAAGTTAAATGGGATGCCCGTAGAGGTCCCGAGTACACGTGGGAGGTAGAATCCACAATGAAAGAAAAGTACCCTCATTTATTTCAGTAAATCTAGAGGTCGAGATTTCTTTTAAGGGGGTGAGGATGTAACACCTCGTAAATTCATACCCAATAAAATAAAGACTCGTGTCATGGCAGGTAAAACGTGTCATAAGCCCGGAACAAGTTGAAAGATGTATGGTAGGATTTAAAAGTGTCGACATGTTAATTAATACCTCTGAGCGACCCAATTATAAATCCCAAATCTTAATCTATATTATAAACATCTGATATATTCAAATCCGGTTATTTTGATAATGTATAATTCAAATTGGCACAAGAAATGGATCCTATGTTTCATACGACAAATTCCCTTCAAAAGCATTCATCAATAAAGTCCAATGATGTGTAAGTGCATGGCAACACCTTCAAGAGCTTGCAAAGGTCTGGTTCATGGTCCCCCTCCGGCTGATAAAGGCATAAGATTCGAAGTTGTAAAGAATGTATGGTCAAAGCCTAAGAGATTACAAAGTTTTGTCTTCTGATGAGGGCTTACGGACCGCAAGAAGACCACCTTACGGTCCGTAAGGTGGCGAAGCTAGGCGAAAATAAATAAAAAGCGGATACGGACCGCAAAGCCAAGGGCTTATGGTCCGCAAGATTGTAACTGGGCATCTTAGATCAAGGTCGGTTGCGGACCGTATAGTTTTTAACTTACGGTCCGTAAGAGGTGCTTACGGACCGCAAAGGATATTGCTTACGGTCCGTAAGCCGGTCGCTGGCAGCAGAAATTGGCAGTTGCCTGTTATAACCGGTTACACCGCCTTAAAGGCCTGGTTTTCGAAATACAGGAGTTTGGCCAATAGTTTTACACGCATAGGGACACATGCGAACATCAGGAAACAATTATAGACTTAGGTGTGATGATCTTGTTACATGTAGTTCACTATATAAGTGCTTGAAGATGCAACATTTTGAACTTGCACATTTGAAGATCATTCAAGGCACTTCTCTAGAGCTTCTCTGGTCTTCAACAAGTTTCCATAGGATCCATAATCGTGCTTAGGACCTTTGTAAGTGTCCTTAACCTTTCTAATTCAGTTTTAGTTAGTTTAATGACCAAAAGTCAAACCCATCATAATTAAGGTTTGACTTAGTGATTAGTCACTAATTGTCCAGTCAATTCTCGATTTAAAAGTAGCTTTGAGTTGGTAATTCTGTGGGTAATAAACCCTTAAAAGGGTACTCTCTGATTCCCACTCTAACTAGGTCAATTGTCAGGTCAAACTTAATCATAAAAAGTCAACAGAAAGCTAATTTTCAAATAAATACATAATTAACAATGTAGAAGCAATGCAATCTATTTTATCACTAATATAACTTGATAATTAATGTAAGAACATGTCTAAACATGTTTAACCCGACAATTTTCAGTTTAAGCTCGGATTGGAACCGAAAGTCGCATAAGTGGACTTTTGCTTTGACTTTCAGTTCTGACCCAATGTAGCGTGTTTTAGAAATTCCTTAGAGCTTTGTTAGAACCAGGTTACATGTTAGTATAACCCTCTGTGATTATACAACTTGGTTCATTAGTTATTCGATTCATATGCATGTTTCCGTTATATGCCTAAATGTTGACCATAATGCCCATTTGACCTAAAAACAAGAATTTTGAAAATGTGAGAACAATAATCTTTATTTCTGATTTATAAACATGTCCCTAAATTTTCTCATCAGCTGGAGGTCTAGATTAAGAGTTATGCTCGATAGCGTAATTAGAAAGCTTTTTGAAACCAAACTTTTTACCTACTGATATAAATAATATTTTGGGATTTTTGAAGATTTTTATTATTTTTAGGCTGAGCATAACATAGAGTTATAGCCTTAATTCGGTAATTGTCGGTTTTGCCCTTTAGGCCTATAAAATGAGTTTTACAAATCATTTTGATACCAAACCTTTTTCTACTGATTTTATATAATAAATAGAATATTTTAAGCCTTATGGAATAATAAAAATATCAGCTTTCATTATAAAACCCGGAAATCGCTTAAAACCGCCTTTTTAAGCATTTTTAACGCATAGTATGTATTAAAACTATTTTAACTATATAGGACTTGATACCTACTGATATTTTTAGTAAACTTTTATATTTTAACAGTAAGCAAAAGTTTTAAACTCAGATTTCCATATTTGACCTTTTAAGCTTATGTGAAATTACCAAAATACCCCTACGGGACATAACTTGAGTTTAAATTCATTTTGGGCATAATGGAAGGTATCCTACTGATATCACAACATATTTAAGGCATATTAACTTAGGAAACCTGTTAATGAATCATTTAGTTGCCCGTAACGCATTATTCGCGTTCGGTACGCTTTATGTAACTAGTTTGCATAAATTAGCCGAAACGGGTCAAACCTTATAATTATTTTCTCAAAATCCAGAATGTGTTTAGTCTACCCATATTATACAAGTCTTTAAACTTGTCGGGACTAAAACA
The DNA here is from genome assembly GCA_030545235.1 of Helianthus tuberosus. Classification (NCBI taxonomy): domain Eukaryota; kingdom Viridiplantae; phylum Streptophyta; class Magnoliopsida; order Asterales; family Asteraceae; genus Helianthus; species Helianthus tuberosus. Next base: position 59,017,594 of record CM060406.1, read on the forward strand.
CATTCTAATCCGGTCATCGCTTAATCGTGCGTTTTGAACCGTATATCTTTCTTTAAAACTAACCGGTCTAAGTTTAGGCTTATTTAAGACCCGTTAGGAATCTAATAGGTTATTAAAACCTTCGTTCTAGATTAGGAGCCCGGCAAAAGCTACTTGCACTCGCTGTTTGTGAATTATACTTACTCAGGTAAATACTTTTAACTTATTTTCCCTATACGGGCTTGGGATAAGGTATTATAATAATACCGCTTGGTCGGGTATGTAGTCATTTAAATCGGATTGTGATTAATGCATTTACATAACTCGTTTTAATCTGTATTATTTGGTGTATGGCCTTTGGGGATTAAATGACCATGTCCCGGATATCCTTGGCATCATTCATGAAATGGCCACGACCTATGCACGGGGTGTAGGCATACACCTGACAGTTGCATGATGTAAAAACTGGTAATCCACTTAAAGGAATCAACCTTGTGGGCATTATACCTGTGGCGTATCAATTAATCTTGTCCGGCTCTTCTAACCGGCCCTGACGGACGACAAATATGTAAAACTGTATACAAGATTATTTTTAAATAATTGTCCCAAGTTATAAAAGATATTTTGTGCCATGTGCATTCAAATTAATTTTTTTAAACTCTTTTCAAAATGAGTCAGTTAATTGTATTTACCAGTATAAACTGACGTATTTTCCAAAAAGGCTAAGTACAGGTACTAGACGAAATAGGCTGGCTACTCCTGCCATCATTAATCAAGTCTTGCAAGCTCTAGATGTTAAAAATCTGTTGAACAATGATCTTTTATCTTTTAATCCACCTGTGGATCCTTTACAGTCCATTTGTAATACTTTGATATTACTATTTATTCGGTTTGTAATGTGATTCATCTTTTGCTTCCGCTGTGCATTTAAATTGTGTTGTTTGACTATGATGATATCAACTACGTCTCCCCACCGGGCCCACCGGTAATACATGGAAATATCGGGGTGTGACACTTCACTCCTAGGTGAATCAGACAACTGACGACACATGTCTGTGGGTCCTTGATCACTCATACTGTAAACTAACAAATAGTCAAATAACACAAAACACATAATCACATAAATTATTTCCTAACACAAAATTTAAAATTTAAGTGTCAGCAGAGCACTTCTTTGGCTTAGACCAGTGGCTAGGCTCTGATACCACCTTCTGTCGCAACACCCGATCCCTTATCTGTCCCTGGAATGGGCGGACGCGAACTCAGAATTTTGGTGGTATCAGATTGTTAATTTGGCAGCAGAAATTACATCAGGACCGTAGTTAAGAAATGTTTATCAGAGTAAAACCACCATATTTAATATTAACAATCACATGGGTAAAACCCAAGTTTCTTATTACAATATGTTTATAGGGATAAACCCTATTTTATTGAATTTAAAACATCATCTTTTAAGTAACTTTTATAGCCACATTTTTCCCAAGCCGTCAGTGCTTTCCAGCTGGCTTTTTACTAATTGGCTATAACATTGTGTTACCTGAAACGCGTTTTAAAAACATTTGTCAGTGGGAAATACTGGTGAGTGAATCCCAGTTTAATCAAGAAATATTTTATCAATTAACACAGTATTGAGAGCGATCACATTGTTTATTTCTACACAATTACTTATTCAGTACTATCAATCCTGACTGGTGGGTCATATTACACATTGGCTAACTCGTCGTCCAATGGTAACGTGTTCCACATTTTGTATACAAAACCCCAACATACCGGCAGTAATTGAAGAACTACAAAGACTCAATCACCGCTTAATCACATTGTAAAATAATTAAGGTTTTGTAAAAAGGTTAACAAAAAGCGGATAAACTCACATTGCTATTTTAGACTTCGCATAAGGGTTTCCTGGGATTAATCTATAATTTACACAAATGTACATAGGTTAGTATAATAACCCTTTGATTATATTAATGATACCCTCCCCGAGACGGTATTCCAACAACTACGTCGGGCAGAACCACGAAAGTTGTTACGGAACCCTAAATCAATCGGGTAGCATATCTAATACGAAACTGGGGTTATAATACTTACAACGGAGCAGAACCTCGCTAATTAGGGGGTATAATCTTGGGAATTATGCCTATAATGTGAGAATTCGAGATACAGAAAGTGAAATGAACAAATTGAGTTGAAGCCCGAGGCCTCCTTTATATAGTGCATGATTCTGGTTCTCACGCGGCCCGCGTAAATGTAAGCAAGGGCTTACGCGGCCCGCGTACTAACCCGGGTAGGGTTTAGGGTGTCCGGGTCATGGGGTAGGTCCAACACGCGCACACACACGTGGCGACACCGGAGCTAGCCTGCTCATTAAGTTGACACGGCCCGGGTAAGGGTTAAGGATCCTTTACGTGGCCCGCCTAAACCCAAAAAATCATATTTTTAATTAAATTTAATAATATTTAGGGTATTTGGGGCCCGTTTTCACGTATGGGGTGTATTTTGGGACATATTGGGATATTTTAAAATATATTAGGGTGTCGGAAAAATATTCAGGAGGGTTGTTATATTATCCTCAGTGTATACTGCCGAGCTGAAGTTCAATGCTCTGGGCTGCAAGGGAGTGATAGTATCCTCAGCAGGCCTACTTGAGCTGGATTTCAAGAGTTGTATTTCTCTTATCAGCATTTGGTTTGTTTCCTGCTGCTGCTTCATCTGATCCTGTATACTACCAAACAAAGTTAGAATTTCATCATTAGAAGCCATAATAGGGGTTCTCCCTGAATCAGCAGATCCTTGAACATTCTGAGTGGGGGATAATATCCCGAGCCACATGAGTTTCGGTTCTTCTTGGAGGAGCCTGAGGCTGTGAAGATGCTTGCATCCTTAGAGGTGGTGGAAGCACCAAACCAATTGTTGTAGAGGTTGTAGCGGACATAGTAGAAGAGCTCATGTTTGATTTTGAGGCCATTGAAAATAGTGTAGCAAAAAGTTTTGAAAACAGAAAACCACATAATGATTTTACGAAAGCTTTTAGTAGAAATAGCACCACTTGCCCCATGGTGGGCGCCAAATTGTTTTGGTCAAAAATTACCGAAGCAATTAAGTGATCATATTAGTTAAGTGAGGTAGTGTGCTAACAATATGTGTTGAAAATATTATGATTATGTTGCTAACAAAGACAGTTTTTAGGATATAGCTCAGGATACCGAGCTATATCAACAATCAAGCAATGAGCAAAAAAGTAAAGGGTGACACGAGATATATGAGTAAAGCCCTTGATCAATCTAGATCGCCGGCATAAAACCTCGAGAGCTGACAATCGCAGCTGCCTTATTCTTCTTATTACTTCAAACTTCAGGATACAGTGCAGTATATGATGCGGATCAACTAAGTGTTTACAATGAGATTCGAGTACAAGTGCAAGTGTTTGTGAGTGATTGTAGCTAGTAGAGAGCAGAAGTGTACGTAAAAAGTTGTGTGTTCCTACTGATCCGATCGTTCCGTTATATAGCAAAAGGAAATAAAAACCTATCCTAAAAACGGGGGATGCTCCGAATATTCCCTATGAACGTTGGAGCCCCCTTCTTTGTGGCTTCAACATTCTCTTCTCAACCACTTAGTGCGAGTCTTCAGGAGAACCAGTCTTCTTGACCGTTATAAGCATTCCTTTCTAATCTGCACGTGAATTAATTAGTTATTACCAGGATACTGCATCAGGATGTTACCAATATCCTGATCCGGTATCCTGATCACAATAAAAAATAACACGTTCAGAATATAATCCAGGATATATGAGTAGAAAACCACCCATAACAATAATAATGGGAACCAATTAGATAACAATGTCATCCAACATATAGTGGCACAAGGAATTATAAATGTTATGCCATATATCATCCAAACTGTTAAAGAGGCAGAAAATAAAAGTAATAATGGAAGTAAACGACCACCTACTGAACCCAGTCACAGCGTAAACAATGGACCATTACTTCAATTTCCTATTCCAAAAAGAAGAAGAACCGTGTCTTATGGTTGTTCTTACAAAGAATTCTGGTCTTGCAAACCGATAGAATTCTCTGGCAATGAAGGAGCCATTGCAGCTCTACGCTGGTTAGAAAAGACAGAGGTTGTCTTAAAAATAAGCAAGTGCGCAGAGGAAGACAAAATCATGTTTGCTTCCAATCTTTTTAAGAATGCAGCCTTAGAATGGTGGAATACTATTCTCCAGTCTAAGGGAAGTGACAGAATCTATAATATGGAATGGACTGAGTTTAAAAACATGGTCGAAAGAAAATTCTGTCCTCCCAATGAAAAAGAACAAATTGCTAATAAATTCTTAAACCTTAGAATGACTGGAATAAATTGTAAAGGTTACACTACCGTATTCTTTGAATATGCTAGAATAGTGCAAACCCTAGCCTCACCAGAACCAGTATTAATCTCCCGTTACACCTGGGGATTAATCAATGAGATTAGACATGTAGTCAAGGCAGCTAGACCACAAACCATAGAAGAAGCTGTAGAACTAGTAAATACCTTGACTGATGAACTAGTACGTACACAAGAAGAGAACCAGAGGAAGAACCTAGTCCAGAAACTTACCCAAGAATTTTGTTATGGAAATAACTATCGTGATAAAAGTATAGGTTCTACTTCTGCACCTTACTGTAGGTCTTGCAAGAAGAAACATTCAGGAAAATGTTCCACTTACTGCAACTTTTGCAAGATACCTGGACACAAGGAAGAAGACTATAGAAAGAAACCCAGCAATGGAGTATGCTTCAATTGTGGAGAAAAGGGACATATCAAACCAAACTGTCCGAAACTAGCTCTAGCCATGAACAACAAAACTACTAAGAATGCTAGAGCATTTGTTCTAACAGCTGAAGAAGCTAAGATTATTCCGGATGTGATTGCCGGTACGTTTTTAGTTAATGATGTTTTTGCTAAAGTATTATTTGACTCTGGTGCGAACCAAAGTTTTAGTAATACTTCATTTGCAAAATTCTTAATCAACCATTAACTAAACTCCAACAAGAATGTCTGGTATAAACGGCAAATGGAGAATCCGTTAGGATCACTGAAATCTTGTAGGGAGCAAGAATAGAAATTCTAAACCATAAGTTTATTGCTAACCTTTACCCAATGAACCTAGCTGGATTTGATGTTGTATTAGGAATGGATTGGTTAGTAACCAATAAAGCCAGTATTTTATGTGATCAAAAGTCAATACAAGTAAGTTCACCAAAAGGTGAAAAGATCACAATTAAAGGAAATAAGCCATCTAGATCTACGAAATTCATCTCTGTGATGAAAATAGCCAGTTATGCAAGAAAAAGATCATTAGTGTATATGATTTCTATAATCATTAACACTAAAGGAAAAGAATTGAAAGATATTCCCGTAGTATCTCAATTCTCAGATGTTTTTCCTGAAGAGCTACCTGGACTGCCGCCAGATAGGGAAGTCGAATTCAGAATTCACCTACTACCAGGGACAGCACCGATTGCCAAAGCACCATACCGTTTGGCGCCAGCAGAGATGCAGGAATTGAAGAAACAATTGGACGAACTTCTGGAGAAACGTTTCATACAACCAAGTTCTTCACCATGGGGAGCACCGATCTTGTTCATCAAGAAGAAGGACGGATCAATGCGTATGTGCATCGATTACCAAGAATTAAACAAAGTCACGATTAAAAATCGGTACCCATTACCGAGAATCGATGATCTGTTTGATCAACTGCAAGGAGCTCAATTCTTTTCTAAGATCGATTTACGCTCAGGATATCATCAACTGAAAGTACAGGAAGAGGACATTCCTAAAACTGCCTTCAATACAAGGTATGGTCATTATGAATTTACTATTATGCCATTTGGTCTAACCAATGCCCCGCCGCATTTATGGACATGATGAACAGAATATGTAAACCATATCTAGATAAATTCATAATTGTCTTTATAGATGATATTCTTATTTACTCTAAGAGTAAAGAGGAACATGCAGCGCATCTGCATGCACTCTTAAATTTGCTGAGAAAAGAAAAGCTTTACGCTAAATTTTCGAAATGCGAATTTTGGTTAGAGGAAGTACAATTTTTTGGACATTTAGTTAATCAAGAAGGAATTCATGTGGATCCCACAAAAATTGAGGTGATTACTAAATGGAAAGTCCCTGAATCACCAACGAAGGTGAGAAGTTTTATTGGATTTGCAGGTTATTATAGACGGTTTATCCGAGATTTCTCTAAAATAGCCATTCCTTTAACAAAACTGACCTGTAAATCAATTAAGTTTGAATGGGGACCAAAACAGGAATAAGCCTTTAGAATCCTTAAGGAAAGGTTAACCAACGCACCCATACTAGCGTTACCAGAAGGAACTGAAGACTTTATAGTCTATTGTGATGCTTCTAAGTTAGGTTATGGATGTGTGTTGATGCAACGCCAAAAGGTTATAGCCTATGCTTCTAGACAACTTAAGAATCATGAAGAGAATTATACAACCCATGACTTAGAGTTAGGAGCTATAATTTTGGCCCTTAAGATTTGGAGACACTATTTATATGGAAATAAATTTGTAGTCTTCACAGATCATAAGAGTTTAAGGTATATTTTTGAGCAAAGAGTTAAATATGAGACAAAGACGCTGGATAAAAATACTTGGTGATTATGAATGTAGTATCCAGTATCATGCAAGAAAAGCTAATATAGTAGCTGATGCTTTAAGTTGAAAGTATAATGAGAAGCCAAGAAAAGTACGTTCTCTTAAATTAAATCTGCAGATAGATTTAAATGAGCAAATTAGGGAAGTACAAGAATCAGTAATCAAGGATGATACTGAAAAATTAAAAGGAATGATTAAGGAACTAGAACAAGGAACATATGGAATTTGGAGATTCCATACGCAAAGAATTTGGATACCTAAATAAGGAAACCTACGCCACCGAATATTAGAAGAAGCCCATAAGTCTAAGTATACGATGCATCCCGGTAGTGATAAGATGTATCAAGACTTAAGAAGGAATTTCTGGTGGATAGGAATGAAAAAGGATATAGCAGCTTATGTTGCCAAGTGTTTAACCTGTTCACAGGTTAAAGCTGAACATCAGAAACCCTCAAGTTTATTACAGCAATTGGAAATGCCTGTATGGAAATGGGAATTGATAACAATGGATTTTGATACCAAATTACCCAAAACAATAAAAGGAAATGATACAATCTGGGTGATTGTAGACCGATTAACCAAGTCTGCTCATTTCTTACCAATGAAGGAAACTTTTAGTATGGAACAATTAGCCAGGTTATATGTAAATGAAATAGTTTCATTACATGGAATTCCTTTATCTATTGTTTCTGATAGAGATAGTCGTTTTACTTCTCATTTTTGGACAAGTTTCCAAAAAGCAATGCGAACCAAGCTAAATCTAAGCACCGCTTATCATCCTCAATCGGATGGATAAAGCGAAAGGACAATTCAGACAATGGAATATATGTTTTGAGCTTGTGTAATTGATTTCGGAGGAAATTGGGACAATCATTTACCATTGATAGAATTTTCCTATAATAACAGCTATCATACCAGTATTAATGCTGCACCATTCGAAGCACTTTATGGACGAAAGTGTCGAACTCCGGTTTGTTGGGCGGAAATTGGAGAAAAGCAATTATCTGGACCAGAGATAGTACAAGAAACAACGGACAAGATTATTCAAGTCAAGGAAAGACTAAAAGCAGAACGTGATCGACAAAAGAGTTATGCTGATAACAAGCGAAAGCCGTTGGAATTTCAAGTAGGAGATAAGGTATTATTAAAAGTATCTCCGTGGAAAGGAGTAGTTAGATTCATCAAAAGAGGAAAGCTAAGCCTCAGGTATATTGGAACTTTTGAGATTATTAGAAGAATAGGACCTGTAGCGTACCAGCTACAACTGGCAAAGGAAATGGTAGGAATACATGATGTATTTCATGTATGTAATCTCAAAAAGTGCTTAGCAGATGAATCATTAGTAGTACCTCTTAAGGACATAGAGGTAAATGAGAAACATAAGTTTGTAGAGAAACCACTAAAAATTGAAGACAGAAAAATCAAGAATCTCAAACACAAGAGATTAACTCTAGTCAAAGTAAGATGGGATTCCAAGAGAGGACCAGAATACACGTGGGAGCTTGAATCAGAGATGCAGAGGAAATATCCATACCTGTTCCAGTAGACCTCGAGGACGAGTTCTAAAACAAGGTGGGGAGGATATAACAACTCTCCCGAAACCCTTAAAGTATCCCTATACGTCCTAAAATACATCCCGTATACGAAAAACAGCCCTGCAATACCTTTATTTTATTAAAAATCAAATAAAAAAAGTTTTATTACCTGTGGCGGTGCCACTTGTCCCAGTCGTGGCAAGTCTAGTCCCCTGACTCGGCAAGCCTAATCCCTAGCTACAAGTGGCTCGCGGCCCGCGACGGGCAGACCTTAGGGCGTCGCGGGGCACGACGGAACGTATGATCAGCCCTATAAATTAGGCGATCGAGCTAAGTTTCGATTGTTCAGATTTCTTTTCTCTCTCTCTCAACATATAAGCTAATATTATCGGGTATAATACCCCCCTAATTAGCGAAGCTCTACCTCGTTGTAAGTATTATAACCCTGGTTACGTATTAGATACTCTGCCTGATTGATCTAGTGCTCCGTAACGCATGTCGAGGCTCTGCCTAACTTCGTCGTTGGAGTTCTGTCTCAGGAGGGGGGTATAGCTAATGTAAATATTGGGTTATTATACTAACGCATGTGCATTGTTTAATTTATTAGATTATAACCAAGAAATCACAAGGAATTATGTAAGTTAGCAATGTGAGTTTATCATCTTTTTATAAATGCTTTTCATAAACTGTTTTTACAAAACCTCAATTGTTTTAAATTATATTTAGTAGTGATTGAGTATTTGTAATTCTACAATTATCGTCAGTATGTTGGGGTTTTATATACAAAATGAGTTACTACACTGTGAGTAGTAACATTTCCACAAGTCAGGATTGACTGTGCTGTGGGTGGTAATTGAATAGATGTAAACAAATGTAATTGTTGGATTGCCCTCAATACTGTAAAATGATAAAAACTAGTTTTGATTAAACTGGGATTCACTCACCAGTATTTCCCACTGAAAAATGTTTTTAAAACGCGTTTCAGGTAACAAAATGTGAAAGCCAAATAGAAGCCAGCTGGAGAGCACTGAAGGCTTGGAAAAGTGGCTATAAAAGTTACCTAAATAAAGAAGAAGTTTTATTTCAATAAATTAGGGTTTATCCCTATAAACTGATTATGAATGGAAACTTGGGTTTTACCCATGTGTTTATTATTTATAAAATGAGGTGTTTTACTCTGATAAAATATTTTCTAACTACGGTTCTGATGTAAATTTCGCTGCCAAAATGAAATAAACACCGATACCACCGAATGTGCGAAGCTCGCGGCTGCCCGCCTCCTGGGGCAAGGGGTCGAGGTTGCGACATTAGTAGCCTTCACGCAACCTTTTTATCCAATTCTCATGAAATATCCATTTACCATTGTTTTTGGAAACCCTGTCAGATCATCTGATCTATCACCAAACTCTAACACTGTTCTATTCAGGTCCTCTATAATGGAAACCTCCTTTTCCTTTACGATTGAATGAATTGCTGGTGGATTCTCTTCATACCGAGCCGTATTCTAGAAATCTCGAACAAGATCTTTATAAGGCGTGCATTCAGTAGTGATAGCTTTGTGATTTCTTGAATGTTCCAGGAAAGGCAAAATATCAGCAAACGGTGCAATATTCTTTTCATCTTTGTCATGCAAGGCTCAAATATTATGTTTGACATAAAAATCACTCACTTTAGCTTGCAAAACATCACAAAACAAATCAGATTGCTAATTTTTAAAAATTTAAGATATTATAACGGATAAATATCATTTAATGCGCATGACACTTTTAATACTTTCAAACGGATGAACTTATAAAATATTTCTTGCGGATAACATTTAGAACGGATGACGTGTCCTTTATTTAAAACGGATGACAAATTAACACAAATAACATTTTGAAATGGACAGCCTTTGAAATGGATTAGTTTTTAGAATGGATTACATGTCACACCCTGCAAAATCAGAGTTGGGCATAACGACTGGTAACTTCATTGCACAGCGGAAGTATAATGCTAAGACTTTTAGAAGGTTGAACGCCTGCTAAGTACTCGAATCCCAAAGGGTTCTCCTATTCTAACTGTGCCATAGTTTGAATGTGAAACCTGAGAAAGAACATGCTAAAAAGTCGACATAAAGTTGGCGAGTTCATAGTTTGCTTGATCAGGCTCTGTTGACTGGATTATCTAACTGATGAAAACTTTGTTCTTATATCAATGACTAATGAAAAATATGAGAATTGTTATTTTATGGCATTTGATTGTGTCTTAGGAAAAATTGATATGATCGTTTTGATCGACTTTATAGCCCCGATTATATCTAAACTTCAATACAATGTGCGGAATCCATGACAAAGAAGTAGAAACACAAGAATTCTTCAATTTTCTCAATTCTCATTAACTTTTAATAGTATAAAAGTACATAGTTAAATTTTGACAAAGCTTCGCCTCCAGAGTAAATCACAAGTTCTGAGCTCACACGCCCTAAACAACCTATTTATAGACATTTGTTTTGGGGCAGATGACTCTTCGTGCGGACCAGCTCATCCGTACAGATGAGAGCCTCTCATCCGCCTCTCATCCGTACGGATGAGTGTCTCTCATCCGTTCGGACGAGCTCATCCGTATGAATGAGTACATTACATTACAAAACAAATCATAATCTAGCATTCAAGCTATTACATGCTATACTATTCTATAAATAATGACACGGCACACATACGTAGGCAATAGACACTCATCCCTACGGACTTGCTCATCCATACGAATGAGTACATTACAAAACAAATCACAATCTAACATTCAACCTATTACATGCTATATTATTCTATAAATCGTGACACGACACACATACGTAGGCAATAGACATATGCACCAACAGACTCCCCATTGGATGTTGCCGTAGTCTTGTTCGGTCTTCAAAAATCTTCAACCATTACTTGCAAAGAAATTCTTCCAATATTATTTACGTCTTCGCTTAAATCCTTCTATCGGAGTTTGATCTGTCGCTGGAGCCCACTTCATAAACTTGAATCTTGAGATTGAAGCTTTCTTTCTTCTCTCTTCAATCCTAAGCTTATTCTTTTCTTCCTTTAAAAAGTCTTTCATTTCTATTGATCTCCATTTTTTATCCCATATCCTTCCCGAATGTATGTCATATGCATAGCACACTTTGACAACCTTCTGATATTGCATCACGTGCACTATATCTTCAATAGCATAATAGATCTTGTTATCAAACATCATCTCTTTATCCTTCTCAGACATATTTACTATCCATATCGGATCGCAAATTCGAATTGATCTCCAATTTCCATCTTTACTCAACACAATCACAGCTTCTCCAATCTGCTTATCATAGTGCCATCATCTGAATTCGACATGAAAGTCTTGTTCCATCTTTATCAACGACATATTTCTTATCGCTTTTGGCCGTTTATAGATCGGTGTCACTTTCGGCTTTCCCGTTTCTAAATCTATCTCTGTTTTAGATACAACTCTTTTAGGATCCTGTAGTTTCCAATGTGGGAAATTATTTCTTGCTTGATACTTGATAAATCTCCTTGCCTTCTGATCATATTGTCTTATCTCATAGTTTATCATTCTAGTTCTGCACAACTCTTGCACATCCCACCATGGTAAACTTTTAATATCATTTAGGTACATGAAGTATTGAACTCCATATTCTCTTTTAATAGCAAATACTTTCAACTTTGGATTCCATCCCCAACTTATTATATCACCCACTGAGATGTCTTTGTTTCTCGTGAAAAACGCCAATGGTCTTCTAAAATTTCATTCAACAGGAATTGTTTTGAACCATTTCTTTCTTGCATGCTTTTTTTCATCTTGATCGATTCTCAGCGAATCACCAACTTTTATCCTTTCCTCAATCTTTCTCCATATGATATCATTAGCTTCCTCAGCTAACATTAATGTAAAAGTAGGAAATATTTTAGTATCTTAGCTTGCATGACGAACTAGTTCTTCATCAGAATTATCTTCCACAATTACTTCATCATAATCATTCGCCTTTAGTACTGTCGTGTAAACATATTCATCAGGCTTATCAATCTCAGTGTTTAACAATTCGTCTTCGAAATCAAATTCGAATTTTTCTTCATCAACTTCACAAAGCTTTGCGAATTCCTCCTTTGTATAGTTGTGAACGAATTCACCTTCTTCAACATCATGGCACAGATAAATGGTTCTTTGACTTGCAGGAACAGATGTAATTGGTACAGCATCTGTGAAAATTCCTGAAATATCATCATCAACAGATATACGATCATCTTCTTGCTTCCCCTCATGTCCAAATACCTCTTCATTAATATGTTCAGCTTCAGCCTGAGTTTCAGGTACTTCAGATTCAACATTCTTTGTATCAGTTACAGTTATACCTGCACTTCCCTTGTTATCATCATCATTACCATCATCATTATCAGAACCATCATAATTAACTTTCTCCTTGTCTTCTTTATCATCATTTTCTTCATCTTGAGGCTTGTTTTTAGGATCAAATACCACTTCAGTTTCAGTTGATATTTCTGGTTCAGCTCTAGAAATAACATTCTCTGGCTCTGACGTCTTTACTTTCTCTTGATCAGGCACTATTTCTGGCATAGCATCAATCACTTTCTTTCCTTTATCAACAACCAATGTCTCTGGCACAGATACTATTTCAGGATTTTCAACATTCTTTGTAGCAGTAGTCTCAGCAACTTCAGGTTCCATCTTTTTTCACCTCCTCATCAAAATTAATTCTTATATGTTTTTCAAGAACTTTGAACCAATTCCGATACTTGATTTTCATACTAGCCTGAACTTTCATGCTTGCTTAATGCTGTTGATTTAACTTTGTCAATCTATCGTTCTCAATCACCAAACTTTCAAAGATCACAATCATGTTAGCAACTTTTTCTTCATGTTTTTTTTATTCTTTTCTCATTCGGATCAGTAAAGAAATCATACTCACCCATAAAACCTATGTGTGGAAGTGATGTACCTTATTCATGTATATATGTTGCACTTGTTGATGGACCTGCTTGATCAGGCTTCTTTTGTTGTTGTGGTGGTGGTGGAGTTGGTTGAGACGACATCAAAGTAATAGTTTTTATATGAATGTTCATTGTGGTTTCCAGCTCAAAAACCTCCCCTTCTACTGTAGGTGTGCCAGTCTTCACTTTATCAGCTTTTGAATCAACATCCATCTCTTCTACCACCCTCTCTGCTTCAGTCTTTGTAACTGCTGGTTCAGCTCCAGTAGTTTGTTCGGTCATAGGTTCATCTTCATCTATCAATCTAAATCCCAAAGATTTTCTCAACTTTTTCGTTGCAGGAGATCTTGTTTTCTTCACACTTGACATAGTACTGCTTTTCTTTCTCCCCACAAATTTCTTCATAGTCTTTGCTTTAACAATTGGCTCTAGAGGAACGTATGTATCATGTTTCTCCTCCTCTATTCATTTAGGTCTATCACTTCTTGATGTAATCTTTCAACTTTTTGGATATTGACATTTGAGAGTTAAATCATCATCACTTTCTGTAAGTTCATCATCAGCAACATCACCAAAATCTTTCTTAGCTTCAGCTGTATCTTTCTTAGATGTTGTAGAAATAACTTCATCTTCATCCTCATCTTTCAGTTCAATATGTGATGCACGCTTCCTCTTCATTTGAGTGTTACCTTTCTTCTTTTCTTCTTTAATGAACCATTTGATGCGTGTTGTTTCTTTCATCAAGGGTTCTTCGTTATCAGATCCACTTCCATCTTTTCAATATCTACCTTCAGGTGGAGAAACATACTCAGGTTTCTTTAACGCACCAAACAAACCTTTAAACTTCGGAATATTTGTTCCTTCTGACCCTTATAAGTAGTTATATGTTCAAGAGAAATACTATTCATATGCTCTAACTACATCTTCTCAGACTCTTTCTTCTGAAGATCAGGAAACAAATAATTCAGAAAAATTTGTACAAGACGTGGATACATCAACCACCTTTCTTCAGTAATGTTGTTCTTCATTTGTAGGAATATCACCATTTAGAAATTGTATCTTAGGTTCAGACACAAAGCAACAATCATGTACATAATGTAGTCTATGGCCAAGTCGTATCCTCCCTTTCTATGCCCCAAAGCATGAATCACTACATGCATCAGAAACTTGTAAGGCCTTGAGACACAACTTTTTGCGTAGTTAGTAGCCTTCACGTAACCTTTTTATCACATTCTCATGAAACAGCCATTTACCATTGTTTTTGGAAACCCTGTCAGATCATCTAATCTATCACCAAACTCTAACACTGTTCTGATCAGCTCCTCTGTAATAACCACCTCCTTTTCCTTTACGATTGAATGATTGCTGGTGGATTCTCTTCATACCGAGCAGTATTCTAGAAATCTCGAATAAGATCTTTATAAGGTGTGCATTCAGTCGTGATAGCTTTGTGATTCCTTGAACGTTCCAGGAAAGGCAACATATCAGCAAACGGTGCCATATTCTTTTCATCTTTGTCAAGCAAGGCACAGATATTATGTTTGACATCAAAATCACTCACTCTATCCTGTAAAACATCACAGAACAAATCAGATTGCTAGTTTTTAACATTTTAAGATATTAGAACAGATGAATATCATTTAATGCGGATGACACTTTTAATACTTTCAAACGGATGAACTTATAAAATATTTCCTGCGGATTAAAATTTAGAACGGATGATGTGTCCTTTATTTAAAACAAATGACAAATTAACACGAATAACATTTTGAAACGAACAACCTTTGACACGAATTAGTTTTTAGAACGGATTACATGTCACGCCCTGTAAAATCAGAGTTGGGCGTAACGACTGGTAACTTCATTGCACAGCGGAAGTATAATGCTAAGACTTCTAGAAGGTTAAACGCATGCTAAGTAATCGAATCCCAAAGGGTTCTCCTATTCCAACCGTGCCATAGTTTGAATGTTAAAACTAAGCAAGAACATGCTAAAAAGTCAACATAAAGTTGGCGAGTTCATAGTTTGCTTGAAAAAAAAAGATTTGGGGTAAATCTTTTTGATAACCAGTTTAAATAATGTTTAGAAAACATAATAAAACCATTTTCCTCGGCATGTCATTTGAAAACTTTGCACTTTTAAAACTTGTATGACCGTCATTGTCCATGTAAGACAAGAGAATAAGCCCGCATGAGCCTATAACCAACCTAGAGCTAGTGATTGCCTCGCCAGACCGTGTACCCAAGACAGTAGACTAGCAGTCGGTTATAGTTCCAAAATGTAGCGAGGACTTCACTGTACAGTTGTAAGGAACCTAAGGCCCTTAAGGTTGAGTATAGGACAATCCAGTCCTTATGTTTGCACGTAGGATAATCTAGTCCTGATGTTTGTATGTAGGCAAGGGCGTAGCTTTGTGGGGGCGGGAGGGGGCGGCAGACCCCCCGAACTTTTCGCTCGTTAGTGGAGAGTATATAGTTTTCGTACAGAATTTTTTTGGTATATATGTTTTTGACCCCCCAGTTTAATAGAAATTTTTTGTATATACGTTTTCGACCCCCGGTCGAAATCTCAAGGTTCACCACTGTATGTAGGACAACCCAGTCCCATTGTTTGTACGTAGGAAAACCCAGTCCCGTCGTTTGTATCTAGACAACCAAATATCGTTGTTCTAAATGTATAACACCCTAGTCCCTAATTGTAACAAGGACAATCCCATCACTAGTCATGAAACTCATGCAAGTTTCGAAAAAACGTGTATGTTTTTTTTAAAACTGGTATGTTTAGCATAAACCTTTCATAAACCATTTGTGGTAGTTGGAATTCATTCGTAACATGGTTTAGAAATATGTGATTTTCGTTCATCGAAATATTATATGCTTTTGCAAAACTTGCATGTCTTTCCACCCCCGAAAAACATTTATAAAAATGTAAAACTATAAAAAGTGGGGGTTATAAACTCACCTTGATGTTCTTGTGTAAGATAAACTGACTTGAATCATAA
Organism: Helianthus tuberosus; assembly: GCA_030545235.1. Lineage (NCBI taxonomy): Eukaryota > Viridiplantae > Streptophyta > Magnoliopsida > Asterales > Asteraceae > Helianthus > Helianthus tuberosus. The sequence continues at coordinate 59,033,744 of CM060406.1, forward strand.
GCTCGCTATATGCATGCTAATACTAAGGCATCCCTAGTAAATAGGAAAATGATAAGTTTCTATCGGAGTGGATACGGTGATAATGTTCGTCACCGAGCTTTACCGAATCGTTAACCAAACGAATCTATGGAAGTGTTATTAACTTGATTTGAAACAATAACTATGATTGTTTAATCCCGTTTATTGTCAGTATAAATACTAAGTCTTGGGAACAACTTAGTTTCCGTGAGATATATATATATATATATATATATAATCGTGTTTGTTATCTCGACTAATAGTACGTGTACGTGGGCAAGTGTTTGTATAAAAATAACACATGTTATAATCTTGGATAATATATTCGTACGATTTTTTCCAAGAAATCGTCACATATGTCTATGAATAATAACATGATCCGTCGCAGTTCTCGTTGGGTGTTTATGTATATATATATATATAGGTAAAGGATCCTGTACAAAGTCCAACTTTTGTAAGAAGTGTGAGAAATAATTTGGGAATGACAAATGTCCCTAATCTTAATTAATTCAAAAGGGTATATTAGTAATTGTCCATTCTTATCAATTAATTGATTTCCTAGATAACTGATAAAAAAAAAAATAACCGGCGATGAGATTGTTTAGGGATTGATTCGAATTTTATATTTTTTTGCAAGATCCAATACGATTGTTATCTACGTATCATTCTTCATCAATTATAAATACAAGAATCAATATGAAATCGCCAGAGACAATTCAATTGTTTACCTTTTGCGCCCTTATTCGATTCTTGTGTTTTATATCTATTTCAATGGAGTCCGGCGATGCAGGTACATGTGTATCTTAGTAATTTAATCTGTTAATAGTTATCATGTTCCGATAAGTAGTGTTATATGTTAGACGTATTTTTTTTAGCATGCCGTGTTACAGGATTTTAGTATGCTTTGATTTTGTGTGTATGTAGTGTTTTATAGATTAAGTTGTTTAGTGTAAGTTGTTCTTTTAATGTTTTTTTTTTATCATGTTTATTTTTTTTTTATGTTTAGATGTATAGTGTTATATGCATAATCAATAGTGTTATATTCTGTTCACACATCTTAATTTCTTTCATAGTGATGTATACATTGAATTGTTTAGGGGTAAGTTTTTGTAGTGTTTTATAATTAATAGAGTATGTTTTTTTTATATTTAGATGTATAGTGTCATATGTATGATCAATAGTGTTATATTCTATTCACTCATCTTAATTTCCCTTCATAGTGTTTTATACATTGAATTGTGTTAGGGTAGGTTTTTGTAGTGTTTTATCATTAACAGAGTTTTTTTTTTTTTTTTTATATTTAGATGTATAGTGTTTTTATCCACAATCTATAGTGTTATATTATGTACAGGCATCTTAATTTCTTTTCATAGTGTTTTATCCCCCACCAATATTGTTATATTCTGTACAGACATCTTTATTTTTATGGTTCATAGTGTTTTATTATTATTAAGTGTTTTAAATCAACAGATTATTGATAATTAAGTTGTATAGTGTCTTTACAGTAAACAGATAGTGTTATATCTTCATATAGTGTTATATCAAATTCAGTAACATGTTATCGCTGTTTTATAAACGACTGATGTGTTGATTTTTTGTTGTAGATATCTCTACATACCAGCCCGTTGGTAATGTTCAGGTGTCCCCAAATTCTGGAAGGAGGACATTTATACCAGATGTCGATGATTCGATTAAACCTCAGATGCATATGATGTTTGATTCGCTCAAAAATGCCTTTCTTTTTTACCAAAGATATGCTAAGGCGGGAGGTTTCACAGCTAGGAAGGGTACTCAATATGAGCCTCGAAAGGGTGTCATACATAATAAATGGTTCGTATGCTCAAAAGAGGGTACTAAACCCATTAAGGCGATTGACTCGACTCAGGAAGCTGGTTGTTCTAGTGATAACTCGAAGTCTAAGATTACTCGCAGGGTTCCTTCTATAAGGACCAGATGTGAAGCGTGCATTCGGGTTAAGTTAACCCCGGATAATCTTTACGTGGTTTATTACTTTGAGGAGTCACATAATCACTCATTTGTTGCTGAAGATGACAGGTACCTGCTTCCTGAAAACAGAGGAATGAATTACGTACAGGAAGAAGCCGTGAATGCTTTAAGTGCCATAAACGTTGGTCCAGTTAGAGCGTTTAACTTTATGAGGACTCTTTATGGAGGTTTTGACAAGGTAGGTGCCACTAAAGTTGACTTCAAAAACTTCAAGAGAGACTTAAATAGGTATATAGCTGAGTACGATGCTGACATGGTTATTAAACGCCTAAGAAGGAAGAAAGAATTTATGCCCAATTTCTCTATGGAATACCTAACAACTGCCGATGGCATTTTATGTGCGTTGTTCTGGGCCGATGGAGATACAAAGACAAATTTTCATATGTTTGGGGATGTTGTGTCTTTCGATGCTACTTATCGTCGTAACAAGTTCGTATCCTACCTTTATTTTTAGATTCATTCCATCCATAATAGATCTATATCATAGTGTTTTATCACCATGATAATGTTTTTAGTGTAGTGTGATATGCATGAAAAGACTCGTTAACTTTATCTCATACTTATAGTGTTTTAATTTCAATTTATTTTTTAAATAATGTAGGTTGTGTTATGTTTTTACACTTGTATGCATTTTACAATATCAAATCAGTTATCACACCATTTTTTTTTGGTAGGTACAATATGATGTTCGTACTTTTTACCGGCGTTGACAATCAATATCGTAATGTTACCTTGGGTGCTGCTATAATAGGTAATGAAACTGCCGAAACATATAGCTGGTTGCTTAACGCATTTCGGCGGGCTTTTAGGCGCGCACCACCTGTGATTGTAACTGATCAAGACCCAGCGATGAGGAAAGCTATTCAAGATACTTGGCCTGAAAGTAGGCACAGGCTTTGCATGTGGCATATAATGGATAAACTTACTACCAAGGTTTATTAAATACCAAAATTATTGTTTACGACGTTTATTGTTTTAATGGAATTCTTTTGTTGGTTTTTTGTACTTTTTTATATCTGAATATGTCGTTTTTTGTTTATCGATGTTGTTTTAATTTTATATAATGTTTTATCATGTATTTTGTATATTTAATTTTTTTATTGTTGACTCGTTGTTTATTAGGTTGGCGCCAACCTATGCAATAGCACCGATTTTAAGAAGAGGTTGTGTGATATTGTTTGGACTGATGCATTACTACCCGAACAGTTTGAAACCGAATGGGGTGTTATATTGGCTGATTTTGATTTGGTGAATCATGAATGGCTACAGTCAATTTATCAGATTAGGGATACATGGATGCCTGCGTACTATCGTGATGAACACATGTCTGGGCTGATGCGTACTTCATCACGTTCGGAGAGTGAGAACCATTTCTTTGGGCAGTTTTGCAACCCGAACTGTACGCTTGTTGAATTCTTGGGGCATTTTGACTCTGCAATTGAAGCCCAAAGACACGAGCACAGGAAGAATGATCACGATACTAGGCACACGAACCCCCAAATATTTGCAAAAGAGTTTGTCTTAGAACAACAGGCGGCAAACATATACACACGGACAATTTTCTTCGATGCACAACTTGAAATTCAGACAGCCATTCACAAGTGTGGTATTGGAAAATGGGATGATAGAGAGGATAACTTTGTGAACTTCTCTGTGAAGGACTTTTCTCAAACATGTACTACACTTTTTCAGGTAACTATAGAATGTAACAATTGTTTGTTTATAATTTTTCTTGTATATGGTGTTTTATCTTATAGTTTTAATTGAGTATATATTTTTGTTCTCAATTTTTTTTTATGTATTAGGTTATGATGCGGCAGCTAGACATGACCATGAATTGTTCATGCAATAGGTATGAACAGTTTGGGCTTTTGTGGGCGCACATTTTTTGCGTTTTGCGGTTTCTTGATATCAGGCAGTTCCCTGAAAGGTATATAATGCGACGGTGGACCAAGGAAGCTGTTCCTAATACTGCTCCTGGAGCGATATTGGGGATTAGTGAAAGTGATGATCGGTACCAGCAAGTTAATGGTGTTGTACGTGAGATAACAAGGTCAGTCGAGTCTCTTATTAACAGGTTGGTTCATAACTTTGATGCGTTGAGCGCTTTCATGGACCATGTTGTCCAGTATCAATCGACGGCTGATCAGGCAGTCGTAAACGCACCCCCTAGGAGTCGTCGCGATAGGTTTGCTGAAATAACTGGATACACCCAAGAAACACCTGTAACTGTACGCATGCCGAAAACCACTAGATTTAAAGGTATGGGCAAGCCTTCGAGAATGAAGAGTAATCGTGAAATTGCCATTATTCAATCTGTCAAGAAAAAAAAAGGGTCGTGAATGTAGCAATTGCAAACGTCGGGGGCATAATATACGTACCTGCTCGTACCCGGAAAGGGAAAAGAACGACGACTCCTCAGAAAGTGATGAAGTGGCGGGTGAAGGAGATGACGAAGAGGAGCTAGAAGATGCGGCGGGTGAAGGAGATGACGAAGAGGAGCTAGAAGATGAAGAGCAGGAGTAGTTGATTACTAAATTATGCAAACTTGAGTTTTTTTTTTCCTATTTTTTTAATGACGTTTAATTTTTTGTTGGATTCATTGTGTTGGAGTTTATAGATTTTGAACTTCTCTTTTCTTTCATGTTGGCCATGAATGGGAAACATAATGTTTTTTACGTTGTTTTTTCTTAAATTCATTTATCATATTCTAAATATAGTGTTTTATATTGAACTGTAGTGTTATATTATAGATTCGATTTCACATAACATGAATCAAATGTGACCATGCTGGTAATCTGTATGTATTAAATGCAGTATTAGACACGGTGTTATTGTGATATACAGTTAGTTTAAAGTCTTACATTTACCTATAGTGTTTTATATTTATTTATAGTGTTATATTTTATGAATTTGTAGGTTGTCAAGATGACTACAAATTGTCATTTTTTTAAATTGATCTAAATGAATTCTTTTTTTATAATATAGTGTTTTATATTTAAACGTAGTGTTATATTATAGTTTCAACTACCACAACAATAATAACATGAATCAAAACACTTACATGTTGTCACATTATACCTGCGGTGTTTTTATACTGAATTATAGTGTTATATTAAGGAAAATAGACTATTACCATCACTTTATACAGTGTGTTCCGTTTACCAGACAAAATGAAACCAGTCTAAGGTACCCACCAGTCTAATATCTAAATTAAAACATGTATCAAAACATTTCAGAACCAGGCCACCAGGCAAATATCTAAAATAAGACATGTCTCAAAACATTATCAGTTGTAACGAAACTATGTGCTATTCTTCATTCAATCGTAACTCGATCCTTTCCTTTGCAGTTTTAGCATTTTCCATTCTCTCATCACTACTCAAAGTTGCGTACTCATGTACTTCTCTCTCCATCTTAGATCGCATTGAGTTTATGTCACTTAACAAGATTTTTGATAAGTACTTTATTCGCAAGTCACTTATTTCTTTCGATTGATCTTTCAACACCTCCCCCGTGATGTCTCGCTCTGGCGATAGCCCGCAGTTCCATTCGCGTACACTTGTCCCTAGTGAACAGAAATACAAATCAAATTAGCGTACATGCCAGTTTCAACTTTAATAATTAAACTATAATTACAATAATACCTTTAAAAGTCTCCATATGACGCATGACGAATATTCCACAATCTGTTCCGTTATACAACGTTTGCCACGGGAATTTCTGACTAACCGGTGATGTTGATCGCAGTTTTTTAGCGATAGCAGGCGAGTGGTTTTTGACATACGAGCAGAATGCATTGATCTGTAAAATTTACGACGTCAAATGGGGTTTTTTAAAACTTATAGATATTGTATGTCAACTATTATTTTACTGTTAGTGTTCTTACAACTTTTTCTACGTAGCCGCTGTATCGTATGTTGATAGGGACATCACCCTCGATATTGTTGATCACCAATATTTGGTATTGTGCTAGATTGAAGAACACTAGAATGTAGTGTTTATTATACAGCACCGGCACGAATACCATTTGGAAGTTTCTGATGTCCATGCTATCTGCCTGGCCTAATATTGCTTCCATCCGGCTACAGAACTTCGAGATTCTGTCTTCCTCGGTCCCTTCAAAATCAGTTGCCACCTGTTTTATAATAAATCACATATTTAAGTTGATTTAAGTTCCTCGGTCCCTTCGATATTTTGACGATATTCAAAAATTGGTTTGTATTGTTACATGGTGTTGTAGTGTTATAAGTTTGTTTAGTTTTATAAAGGCATAATATTTAGTTTCATAGGATACATATGATGGTGGGTAGTAGCATATAGTGTTATAAGTAGTTTTTTTCTTTTATTTAAAATGCTATGTAGTTTTACACATTATTACATAGTGTTATATGCTTATCCTATTTTTTTACTTAGTGTTTTTTAATGTACCAGCTTGTTATATAGTGTTATATAGATGTTCTAATTCTTTTTAGTGTTATAGTGTTATATTATGTAATATAATGTTCTTATAGTATTATATAAGTTGTTTTAAAGTGCTGTTTAGTTATACGCATTGTTACATTGTGTTCTATTTTTTTCTAGTGTTGTAGTGTTATATACTGTCCTACACATTATGTAGTGTTTTCTTTTATTTAAATTGCTATGTAGGGGGGCTATGTAGGTTATATACTTATCCTATTTTTTTATTCAGTGATTTTTAATGTACCAGCTAGTTATATAGTGTTATATAGATGTTCTAAATTATTTTTAGTGTTATTGTCACACCCTGGCTTTGCGGAAGCGTGGTTAATTTGGTGTGACTTCTTAATACCATAGCTTAACCATAACAAAGCTATATGAAATAAAACCATGCAAGATCATCCATTTAATTAAGTTTTAAAACAAAATACAACCACATTGTCTTAACGGAAACACATCCTAACGACATAAACATTGTTCAACAAACATAGCATAATTTAAAGATAGTTTAAGGATTGTGACTTGTCCAGGAAAGAGTCACATTCCCCAAACCCGGATGACCTCGTAACTAGTGCAGCGGGAAAACGTGTCATACGCGCCAGATCCTTTAATTCCCTGAAATACATGTAAGTTGAAAAATCAACAATAATGTTGAGCGAGTTCATGTGTAAGTGAGTAAATAAACCTTTGTGAGTATAAAAATAGTCTTGGTATGTAGCAAATAAGGGAATTGAGATCACCAATGGTTTGCAAGGCCACTGATATATGTGAAGTGCAAGTAGGGAGACTCAAACCTAGCAGATTTCGCCACGGCATTAGTATGTGGACAAAGTCACCCCGAGGTCCGTTTCTAGTTTGGCCTGGGGCTGGGCTCGCTACACCCAGATAGTTCTACCGCTCCTGTCCCTCGGTCCTGCCATGAGGACTAATGGCCTCATATTGCTCCTACCCACTCACATGATCGAAGTAGTAAACCTCCTTACGCTAACCATACCATGTATAAAGTACTTGTAATCAAAGTAACATGTATTTCACCCCCGCAGTTAAGAAAACTGAAAACAGTTAGAGAAAAGGGGGACATGAACTCACAGTGGTGCGTCTCTACCAAGTATGCCTCCAAATCAACCAGCTGTGTGACGACCTACACGTACTAATTCTATTAGACGGACGGCCGTGCCTTAGCTTTATGGTTTAAGTTTTCAGGAAATAGTTAGACAACTATTTCGTGTTTACATTTTGTATATACTTGGTAGTTATTTTCCTTCCCAAGGATGGGGGATTTAATACATGTGCGTTCGTAACATTCGAATTACACTATTAAGTCTCACTTAATATATTTTATTTCTAATTCCAAAATATAAATATTCTTCTCAAAAATATTATATTTTCTATTACATAATTTTCCCAAAATAATACCTTGACAAAAATACGCGTTAAGTCATATTTTCTCAAAATGCGTAAGTTACGTTTTAATGATCGAGTGGTAACAATAATTACCGGTGTAACTTATATATTTATTGTAGAGGCGTTCGTATTATTTTGGATCCATTAACATTCAATAGTATTATTTTTACCCTAAAATAATACTAGTATTTTCACAAAATAATCATAAACACATATCAAGTGACTTTTTGAAAAATATATACTAAATATATATTTACCAAGTTTTATTTTGTGAAATCCCACCTCCGATGTTTTGTAAATAAGTCGTGGCGAAATCTATAATTTGAAAACAAGTCAAAAATGTATTTCTAACACTTATAGAGAAAATATTTCTAAGTGTTAGGCTTTTGGAAAAATTTCGCCAGAGTTTCCCCTGTAACTGGAGGTGGCCACGCTTTCAAGCGTATCATTTTCTTTTACAAATCAAACCAACAATTTTCTCAATCAACAATGTTCAACTCATCAAACTAGTTAATAAACATGTCATTCGCAAGAATCTCATGAACTTGTAGTTTTTCCAAGAACATAAAGTAAATTCCATTACTTTTAGTGGATCTTTATATATATCAATCCGGTTTCGTAAAAACCCCGTTTTTAAAGGAATTCCATTTTTACAACTTCTCGTCATCTTTTTCAAAAATAGTTATTCTGTCAAAACTTTGTGTTACACAAGTGTTTACACACTTGTGTGTTCTAAAAATCATTCGTGTTAGTGTAAGATCCGTCTTTAGAAAACATGATTTCTTTGATACTTGGTTCTTTGAAAATACCGCTTGTAGATCCATAGATCTACTAGTTTTAAACACTATTTTACAAGCAAAATCACTTTTACACAAGTTCATGATTCGTGTGTAGTAGAGTTTCATCCTTTAACCCTTGTTATTTCCAAAACAACCTTATGTCATAATCCAAGATCGTGACCAACCTGGGTTAAATGATGATCCGAGCTACCACAACATAGATCGGGTCCAAATAATCACACAAATCAATTACTACAAGTTTTACACAACATATGAGCTTTTAACCAACATTTTTAGTGTTTTAAGTAGACTTTTATGCTTCATCTTACATGTTTACGATTTTTAACCGTTACAAATCATATTAACCACTTTAAAATAGTTCGAGAAGGTGATTCAAGCAACTTACTACTAGCTCGAGGCTAGGGAAGAATCTATGCGAAAAACGCGTGGATAAAAGCAATAGAGTGAGGTCCTTCGCCTTCCGATTGCACCAAGGTTCCTTATACGCGATCCTTAACACTTGTATGAGCTTGGAAAGGCAAGATCAAAACTCGAAAATGATGGATGGGGGTGGGGTGTGTTCGGCCGAGAGCTCTAGGAGAGGGAGAGAGTATGTGTGTTGTGGTGTGTGTTAAGTGGAGTGATTAGTGTGCCATATGATGATCTTATAGACAATTAACTTGAGTATTAACCAAGGGATCATATGCCTTCTAGATATTAAACACTAGGATTAAAATAATGTTTTGGAGGACAAGGTATGTCCCCCTCTTGGGGACGGTTTCTAAAGAGGGGGGGGGTACTAGTTCACTTCCAACCAACTAGTTAGACATTAGTTAGGTTAATATAGTTAAGTTTAGGGATTAACCCAGTTAGTGGTGTGTTGTGCGTTACAACGGGTGTTAGGGTATTCAGGGACCCTAACTGGCTCAGAAAAAGACAAATAATGTAAATGACAATATTTTCATGTTCCGGGTATAGTCCGGTTGTCCGGTTGTATAGTAATCCGTTAAAGCGTTATCAAAGCTTTAAAGTGTCGTTATTATTATTTTTAGTGACACAACTCATTCCTCCAAAGTGTCGGGAATATTTTCCTCACGTTTTGGCACTTTATTAGGTAGCTAAATGCTGAATTATTTATGTAAAGTGCTGAATTTTGTGCTTAGAGCACGTTTTAGGCACATCCAGTCATTGTAACTTATTCCTAGAGACGCAGTTCTACAACCCTTGTATCCCTACACTCACCACTAGTGTAGCAAAATATTTCTGGCTCATACAGGCCTTAGAGGCAGTGTCTGCCTGATGCTGGCTTATCAGCATGCTCAATAGGTTATCCGCTATAGTGCTACTGTGCTTTTTGTGCATCATGTTTGTCACTAAGGTTCGGCATGTAAATAATGTAGTGACGGCAAGTAAAGTATGATGCAGGTATATGCATGTATCAGAAATCAAGTAGCAGCTCATCAGTAATTTCAAACAAGCACAGTAATTAAGCAGTAATTAATTATTAATTAAGTTGTACGGATACCTGTTTTAGTGAGGGTTGTCACATTCTCCCCCCGTTAGAAAAATTTCGCCTCGAAATTTTAAGTTCTGCTTCTAGATGCAGGGTTCTTAGGTAATAGGTGGGGGTATTTCTCTTTCATCCGGTCCTCACGCTCCCAGGTGTATTCAGGACCATGTCTGGCATTCCAACGAACTTTGACGAGCTTGACACTGCTCCGGCGGGTCTTGTTTACTTTCCAATCCGTAACCTCAACCGGTTCTTCAACGAAATGGAGCGTGTCGTCAACATGGATCTCGTCTATGGGAATGGCAATGGTATCTTGAGTTGGACTTTTCTTCAGGTTGGATACATGAAATGTATCGTGAACTAAATGAAGTTCAGCAGGTAAGTCCAGCTTGTATGCTACTAGCCCTATTATTTCCAAAATTCTGAAAGGACCGATGTAGCGCGGATTTAACTTCCCACGCTTTCCGAAGCGTGCCACACCCTTCCAGGGTGAAACCTTCAATAACACCATTTCTCCCACTTGAAATTCCAAGTGTTTCCGGTTTGGATCTGCATAGGCTTTCTGTCTATGGCGAGCTGCTTCGATGCGTTTTAGAATCTGCGCAATCTTGTCTGTCGTCTCTTGGACGATTTCGGGACCAGCAAGCTGCCTATCACCTGCGTCAGCCCAGCATAGGGGTGATCGGCAGTTGCGTCCGTAAAGGGCTTCAAATGGCGCGACACCAATACTGGTGTGGTAGCTGTTGTTGTATGAAAATTCGACCAAAGGAAAATGCTTATCCCAGCTACCGCCCAAATCCATAACACACGCTCTCAGCATGTCTTCCAAAGTCTGTATCGTTCGCTCGCTTTGCCCGTCGGTTTGCGGGTGAAATGTAGTGCTCAGATTCAATTGTGAGCCAAAGGCTTCTTGGAAGGATTGCCATATCCTTGACACAAACCTTCCGTCTCTATCAGAGATGATTGAGAGAGGTACTCCATGGCGCGTAACGATCTTTCTCATGTAAATTTCGGCCAACTTGCTCGTATTATCCTTTTCTCTGATAGGTAAAAAGTGTGCTGACTTCGTTAGGCGGTCAACTATCACCCAGATAGTGTCATGACCACTTGGCGTTCTTGGCAACTTTGTAATAAAATCCATTGAGATTTGTTCCCATTTCCACTTGGGAATCTCAGGTTGTTGCAGAAGTCCTGAAGGCTTCTGGTATTCCGCTTTCACCTTAGCGCACGTTAGACATTTGCTCACATAAACAGCAACATCGCCTTTCATCCTAGGCCACCAATAATAATCTTTGAGATCCTGGTACATCTTATCCGCTCCAGGGTGGATAAAGTACCGCGACTTGTGAGCTTCATCGAAAATAACCTTCCTTAAACCTCCAAACAAAGGAACCCAAATCCTTTTCTCAAAACATAACGTTCCTTCCTCGTTTGGCACCAGTAGCTTCTCCATCCCACGGAGATATTCTTCTTCGAGGTTTCCTTCCTTGAGAGCTTCTTTCTGCGCGGCACGAATGCGCAAGGAAAGATCGGTCCGGATAATCATTTCTAAAGCCCTAACCCTTATGGGGTTGATCCTCTCTTTTCGACTTAGGGCATCGGGGACCACATTCGCCTTCCCCGGATGATACTTTATCTCGCAGTCGTAATCGTTCAACAACTCAACCCATCGTCTTTGCCTCATATTCAGCTCCTTCTGATTGAATATGTGTTGTAGGCTCTTGCGATCTGTAAAGATTGTACACTTTGTACCATAAAGGTAGTGTCTCCAGATCTTTAATGCAAATACCACTGCGCCAAGTTCCAAGTCATGTGTGGTATAGTTCTTTTCGTGCACTTTCAATTGACGTGATGCGTAAGCAATCACCTTTTGGCGTTGCATCAACACACAACCCAATCCTTGACGCGAAGCGTCACAGTATACCACAAAATCATCTGTACCTTCCGGTAGTGCTAAGATTGGCGCATGGCAGAGCTTATCCTTCAATATCTGGAACGCTTCTTCCTGTTTGATTCCCCAATCAAACTTCTTATCTTTCTGCGTGAGGAGCGTCAATGGTTGAGCGATTTTTGAAAAATCCTCAATGAATCTTCGATAGTAGCCAGCCAAACCCAAGAATTGTCGAATCTCGGTTGGCGTCGTTGGCGTTTCCCAATTCTTGATCGCTTCGATCTTGGTTGGATCCACATGGATTCCATTTCCATTAACCACGTGTCCAAGAAACTGGACTTTGCGTAGCCAAAACTCGCACTTAGAGAACTTGGCATACAACTGTTCCTTCTTCAGCAATTCCAAAATAGCTCTTAAATGTTGTTCGTGCTCAGCCTTTGTTCTTGAATAAATCAAGATGTCGTCGATAAACACAATCACGAACGTGTCCAAGTACGGCTTGCAAACTCTATTCATCAAGTCCATAAAGACTGCAGGTGCGTTTGTCAAACCAAACGGCATAACAAGGAACTCGTAGTGTCCATAACGAGTTCTGAAGGCTGTCTTCGGGATACTCTCCTCTTGTATCCTTAACTGATGGTATCCAGATCGCAAGTCGATCTTTGAGTAAAAGCTTGACCCTTGCAGTTGGTCAAACAGATCGTCAATTCTTGGCAGAGGATACCTATTCTTGATTGTCAGCTTGTTCAACTCCCGGTAGTCAATACACATATGAAAACTACTGTCCTTCTTCTTGACAAACAAAACTGGAGCTCCCCAAGGCGAGAAGCTTGGTCGGATAAATCCCTTGTCTAACAACTCTTGAAGTTGTGTCGACAGTTCCTGCATCTCAGACGGAGAAAGTCTGTAAGGTGCCTTAGCCACAGGTGCGGCGCCTGGAACTAAGTCAATGCGGAACTCTACTTGTCTCTGAGGTGGCAGTCCAGGTAAGTCCTCTGGGAAGACTTCTGGATATTCCCTCACGACAGGGATGTCTTCGATCTTCGGTTCGGCAGCCTTCTTATCCATAATGTGTGCCAGGAAGGCAACACATCCCTTCTGCAAACACTTTCGCGTTTTCAGGCAGCTGATAATTCTTAACGGCGTATCACGCTTCTCCTCGTGAACCACAATTGTTTCGCCATCTTCGGTTGGGATACGAACGACCTTTTCGTGACAAACTATTTCAGCCTTGTTGCCTGATAACCAATCCATTCCTACCACCACGTCGAAGCTTCCCAACTGGACTGGTAGTAGATCCAGAGCAAACTCACGCTCTCCCAATTCGATCACACAGCCTCTGATAACTTCATTGGCTTCTACTAACTTCCCATTGGCCAATTCGATTGAGTACGGAATATCTAACTTATTAGCGGCTAAACCAAGCATATTCTTAAATTCTAATGATACGAAGCTATAATCGGCGCCAGTATCAAATAAAACGGATGCATAGCGTTGGTTTACAGGGAACGTACCAGTGACAACATTGGGATCCTGGCGCGCTTCCCTTGCTTCAATATGGAACACTCTTCCACGGGCTTGGTTCAACTCTGGGCAGTTCCTTTTAAAGTGCCCGATATCACCGCAGTTAAAGCATCCAAGTCTTTGCCCGTTCCCACCTCCATTTCCAGCTTGGTTGTTGTTTTGGTTCGCATTACCAGTCTGATTCACATTGTTGCCTCGATTCCCGTTTCCTCCATTGTTTACTTGTGGGCGATTTCCATTACCACCACGATTATTATTTCTATTCCCAAATCCTCCTTGGCCTCCCCGGCCAGCACTAGCCCAACAAGAATCCTTCAAGTGGCCCGGCTTTCCACATGCTTCGCATACTTTCACACTACAATGGCCCGTATGGTGGCGTTGACAGGTATTACACTTGGGCTGGGTGCCCATGTATCCTTTTCCTTTCTTTCCACTACCAGCTGTAACCTGAGCTGGCGTGCCTGATCCTCCTTTCTTAACCGCCACACTGGCGCCCTGCTTGAAGTTTGAGAACTTCCGTTTGTTACCTCCTGATGACTTGACGTGAGTCTCTTTCTTCTTGGGCTCAGCATCGTCAAACTTGTTCAAGCGAATAGCCTCCTCTGTGAGAGCCACGCTCAAATCGATTGCCTCAGTAATTGTCGCAGGCTTGGATGAGGTCACCATGCTTATGATTTGAGGAGCTAATCCCCAAATGAAACGTTCAATCCGCTTGAACTCCGGAGTGACCATGTAGGGTACCACATGCGATAAGTCATGGAACCTTTGAACGTATTCTGCGATCTTTGGACCTTCCATTTTCAAATGCCAGAACTCGGTTTCCAATCTTTGGATTTCCGTGCGAGAGCAGTACTTTTTGCGCATAAGTTCCTTCAGTTCGGTCCAGGTTAGCGCGTAGGCAGCAGCTTCACCAAGTGTCTGTACTTGCAAATTCCACCAAGAGAGGGCTCCATCCAAGAATAGCCCTTAGATATAGGTGACTTGCTGATCTAGTGCGCATTTGCTCATGCGGAGAACATATTCAGTTTTCTCAGCCCAACGAACAAAGGCGACAGCACCTCCTGTGCCATCAAAGTTGACCGGTTTGCAGTCTAGAAACTGCTTGTAGGTGCACCCTGCACATACATTGCAACACGTGAACAGCATTAGCATCTTTGCTATAGATATCCAATTAGGTCATGGTATGTCTAAATGTCTTAGTATTACCATGAGGTGGATTATTGTTGCCATTGTTGTTTGAGCTGCTTCCGCTGGGTCCTCCTTGCGAAGCGGCGTATTGTCCGATGGCAGCAGCGATGACTTGTTGGAGTTCTGCCTCATTGGTAGGCATGCGTGTCTCACGTCTCGGCGGCATCTTCTAAAAGATGGTTTACGTTGGTCAGGCCATAGTAAAGATCCCATGTTATAATACGTAAGTCAGGTCATAATGTAGCGTACGTATATAATGATAGTAATAGTACATAACATCTCATGTTATAATCATATCAATCACACAACATCCCATGTCACAAACATCAGTCACACAACATCCCATGTCATAGAATATAAATAATCAAATCAAGCATCAAGTATGATGAGAATACTGCGATTGCCATATATCGAGACCACATAGTAAGCATACAAGTACATCACAGCGTCATACAACATCAG
Organism: Helianthus tuberosus; assembly: GCA_030545235.1. NCBI lineage: Eukaryota > Viridiplantae > Streptophyta > Magnoliopsida > Asterales > Asteraceae > Helianthus > Helianthus tuberosus. Next base: position 59,048,988 of record CM060406.1, read on the forward strand.
TCGACTAAGGGCTACATCACCCTAGTCCAAAAACTATATCAAATACATGTCAACAAAAGTCAGAATCATAATGTAGTCTCCAAAAATGTTGTGCAGTCAAAAGCATTCGCCGTCTTCTCACCAATGTCTACCCATACGGTACTGAAGAGCTCTACACGGATGGCGGTGGAGGAGGGGGAAAGTGAGTGTAAAACAAACGACGCAACTGGAGCCAGTCCTCCTCCATGGCTCTCTGGGTACGCAACCAAGAAGCAACCTGCTGCTCAAGTGCCAAAAGGCGTGCAGCATAGTCTGGTGGTAAAGGTCGAGAGGGCTGCAAAGGAGAGTGGGTCTGACCCTGGCACTGACAAGGCGGCGGTTGGGCTCTCTCAAGCTCCTGAATGCGCTGCGTGTGTGCCTCGTGCTGGGCGACAAAAGACATCAAAACATCCTCAATAGTATACCCCATATGGAAAGAATGGTAGGGGTCGGTCGGTGGCATGGCAGAAGGTGACGCCCAGAGAAACGGCTCACTGGTGGGATCAAAAGGTGCCACATGAAATGGAGAAACAGGGGGAAAAGTAGCAGGCGGTGGTATAGCAGGGATAGATACCGGTACATGTCCAAAAGGGTGAGCCGAAGAACCCTCTAGCTCCCGTGACGCGATGCCGACCTGGAGAGGGTACTGAGCAAAAGAGAAATCAACGTGACGGGTATCAGTGATATGAGGAGGAATAGGTGGAACCTCATCATCAGCAGGAATCCACCCACACTGGGCGTGCTCATCTCGTGGGTCAATCTGTGCCTCAAAAAGTGCTCGATCAAACTGAACAGGCATAGGGTCAAGGTGAGGTGCAACAAGAGGGTCAACTGGTGCATCAACAATAAGTGGGGGATCAACATGATCAGCAGCAATGACATGATCGCCCTCCAACAATGGAGCATCAACAGGGTGATCATCGATAGGTGGGTCAGCAACGACAGGCTCAATAATAGGTGCGTCAGCATGAACTGGGTCGTGCTCAAACGCTGGGTCAGGAGCAGGGTCTAGTGGCTGCTCGGGATCAACGAAGGCCATCTCAAAATCAAACTCAGGGTCGATGGGATCAACTGGGTCAAATGGGTCGACTGGATCAACCATAGGCTGATCCATGGGTATAAACTCTATATCCTCATCTGGGTCGAATCCTGGGGGAAAGTCAGGATCGGAATCCTCCAAATCATCGTGGTCAAAAGAAAAACTAGGAATAGGGGCAACAGAGGATGCCTGGTCGGGATCTGATCCAGGAGAAAAGTGTTGCGCACTCCGAGTATGTGAAGGTGCGGAGGCCACAGACTCGAAAGAGTCTGGAACCGGAGAGTGAGCAGGTGACTCCTCAGCGAGAGCATCTGCGATCATCAAGAGATCACCAGCAGCAAGAAGGGCCTCGCCCTGAACCTCATCCTCTAAGGGCTCATCATCATACAGATCGACGTCGTCATCATCGTCGGCGTCGAGAAGCAAATCGTAAGCAGGATATGAAGCAAGTGGCATGGGAGCAGGGATCACCACTAACGGTAGGTCCCCGGCCAAAGGGCCATCAGCAAGCTCATCAGCACCATCAGGTAAAGCAAAGGGCTGAAAGTCATCCTCGTCTGTGCTAGTAATGTCGGATGTGTGAACCTCGCGCTCCGAAGACTCTAGGTCGTCTGATACTATAGGTCTAGGTCCTGTGGTGTCTGAGTCACCTGTGCCAGAGGTGTCCATGGTGTCTGTAACATAAACACAAACATGCACAAACAATCAATCATACAATCAATTAATCACATAAGTCACCAAGTAAGCATTCAGATAATTCTCCTAGTCCCACTAGCCTCCCAGCCTCTCAGACTGCTCTTCCTAGTCCCACTAGCCAATTCTCCTAGTCCCACTAGCCAATTCTCCTAGTCCCACTAGCCAATTCTCCTAGTCCCACTAGCCAACTACCTCGATCTCCCAGACCGAGCCTCGGCCTCCAAGACCGAGCCTCAGCCTCCAAGACTGAGCCTAAATAATAAATAAAATGTGCTCAACATTTGTAAAAAGTTTTGGATCTGGACTTAAGTGGTATGCAGTGTAAAAATGTTTTCGTGAGAGCCCTAGTGATCATAGTCTAGACTCGAGAAAGAATCCTAGTTCGCTATGATCAGAGCTCTGATACCAAGCTGTCACACCCTGGCTTTGCGGAAGCGTGGTTAATTTGGTGTGACTTCTTAATACCATAGCTTAACCATAACAAAGCTATATGAAATAAAACCATGCAAGATCATCCATTTAATTAAGTTTTAAAACCAAATACAACCACATTGTCTTAACGGAAACACATCCTAACAACATAAACATTGTTCAACAAACATAGCATAATATAAAGATAGTTTAAGGATTGTGACTTGTCCAGGAAAGAGTCACATTCCCCAAACCCGGATGACCTCGTAACTAGTGCAGCGGGAAAACGTGTCATACCGCGCCAGATCCTTTAATTCCCTGAAATACATGTAAGTTGAAAAATCAACAATAATGTTGAGCGAGTTCTTGTGTAAGTGAGTAAATAAACCTTTGTGAGTATAAAAATAGTCTTGGTATGTAGCAAATAAGGGAATTGAGATCACCAATGGTTTGCAAGGCCACTGATATATGTGAAGTGCAAGTAGGGAGACTCAAACCTAGCAGATTTCGCCACGGCATTAGTATGTGGACAAAGTCACCCCGAGGTCCGTTTCTAGTTTGGCCTGGGGCTGGGCTCGCTACACCCAGATAGATCTACCGCTCCTGTCCCTCGGTCCTGCCATGAGGACTAATGGCCTCATATTGCCCCTACCCACTCACATGATCTAAGTAGTAAACCTCCTTACGCTAACCATACCATGTATAAAGTACTTGTAATCAAAGTAACATGTATTTCACCCCCGCAGTTAAGAAAACTGAAAACAGTTAGAGAAAAGGGGGACATGAACTCACAGTGGTGCGTCTCTACCAAGTATGCCTCCAAATCAATCAGCTGTGTGACGACCTACACGTACTAATTCTATTAGACGGACGGCCGTGCCTTAGCTTTATGGTTTAAGTTTTCGGGAAATAGTTAGACAACTATTTCGTGTTTACATTTTGTATATACTTGGTAGTTATTTTCCTTCCCAAGGATGGGGGATTTAATACATGTGCGTTCGTAACATTCGAATTACACTATTAAGTCTCACTTAATATATTTTATTTCTAATTCCAAAATATAAATATTCTTCTCAAAAATATTATATTTTCTATCACATAATTTTCCCAAAATAATACCTTGACAAAAATACGCGTTAAGTCATATTTTCTCAAAATGCGTAAGTTACGTTTTAATGATCGAGTGGTAATAATAATTACCGGTGTAACTTATATATTTATTGTAGAGGCGTTCGTATTATTTTGGATCCATTAACATTCAATAGTATTATTTTTACCCTAAAATAATACTAGTATTTTCACAAAATAATCATAAACACATATCAAGTGACTTTTTGAAAAATATATACTAAATATATATTTACCAAGTTTTATTTTGTGAAATCCCACCTCCGATGTTTTGTAAATAAGTCGTGGCGAAATCTATAATTTGAAAACAAGTCAAAAATGTATTTCTAACACTTATAGAGAAAATATTTCTAAGTGTTAGGCTTTTGGAAAAATTTCGCCAGAGTTTCCCCTCTAACTGGAGGTGGCCACGCTTTCAAGCGTATCATTTTCTTTTACAAATCAAACCAACAATTTTCTCAATCAACAATGTTCAACTCATCAAACTAGTTAATAAACATGTAATTCGCAAGAATCTCATGAACTTGTAGTTTTTCCAAGAACATAAAGTAAATTCCATTACTTTTAGTGGATCTTTATATATATCAATCCGGTTTCGTAAAAACCCCGTTTTTAAAGGAATTCCATTTTTACAACTTCTCGTCATCTTTTTCAAAAATAGTTATTCTGTCAAAACTTTGTGTTACACAAGTGTTTGTGTGTTCTAAAAATCATTCGTGTTAGTGTAAGATCCGTCTTTAGAAAACATGATTTCTTTGATACTTGGTTCTTTGAAAATACCGCTTGTAGATCCATAGATCTACTAGTTTTAAACACTATTTTACAAGCAAAATCACTTTTACACAAGTTCATGATTCGTGTGTGGTAGAGTTTCATCCTTTAACCCTTGTTACTTCCAAAACAACCTTATGTCATAATCCAAGATCGTGACCAACCCGGGTTAAATGATGATCCGAGCTACCACAACATAGATCGGATCCAAATAATCACACAAATCAATTACTACAAGTTTTACACAACATATGAGCTTTTAACCAACATTTTTAGTGTTTTAAGTAGACTTTTATGCTTCATCTTACATGTTTACGAGTTTTAACCGTTACAAATCTATTAACCACTTTAAAATAGTTCGAGAAGGTGATTCAAGCAACTTACTACTAGCTCGAGGCTAGGGAAGAATCTATGCGAAAAACGCGTGGATAAAAGCAATAGAGTGAGGTCCTTCGCCTTCCGATTGCACCAAGGTTCCTTATACGCGATCCTTAACACTTGTATGAGCTTGGAAAGGCAAGATCAAAACTCGAAAATGATGGATGGGGGTGGGGTGTGTTCGGCCGAGAGCTCTAGGAGAGGGAGAGAGTATGTGTGTTGTGGTGTGTGTTAAGTGGAGTGATTAGTGTGCCATATGATGATCTTATAGACAATTAACTTGAGTATTAACCAAGGGATCATATGCCTTCTAGATATTAAACACTAGGATTAAAATAATGTTTTGGAGGACAAGGTATGTCCCCCTCTTGGGGACGGTTTCTAAAGAGGGGGGGGGGGGTACTAGTTCACTTCCAACCAACTAGTTAGACATTAGTTAGGTTAATATAGTTAAGTTTAGGGATTAACCCGGTTAGTGGTGTGTTGTGCGTTACAACGGGTGTTAGGGTATTCAGGGACCCTAACTGGCTCAGAAAAAGACAAATAATGTAAATGACAATATTTTCATGTTCCGGGTATAGTCCGGTTGTCCGGTTGTATAGTAATCCGTTAAAGCGTTATCAAAGCTTTAAAGTGTCGTTATTATTATTTTTAGTGACACAACTCATTCCTCCAAAGTGTCGGGAATATTTTCCTCATGTTTTGGCACTTTATTAGGTAGCTAAATGCTGAATTATTTATGTAAAGTGCTGAATTTTGTGCTTAGAGCACGTTTTAGGCACATCCAGTCATTGTAACTTATTCCTAGAGACGCAGTTCTACAACCCTTGTATCCCTACACTCACCACTAGTGTAGCAAAATATTTCTGGCTCATATAGGCCTTAGAGGCAGTGTCTGCCTGATGCTGGCTTATCAGCATGCTCAATAGGTTATCCGCTATAGTGCTACTGTGCTTTTTGTGCATCATGTTTGTCACTAAGGTTCAGCATGTAAATAATGTAGTGACGGAAAGTAAAGTATGATGCAGGTATATGCATGTATCAGAAATCAAGTAGCAGCTCATCAGTAATTTCAAACAAGCACAGTAATTAAGCAGTAATTAATTATTAATTAAGTTGTACGGATACCTAGTTTAGTGAGGGTTGTCACAGTTATAGTGTTTTATAAGTTTTTTTAAAGTGCTGTTTAGTTATACACATTGTTACATTGTGTTCTATTTTTTGTTAGTGTTGTAGTGTTATATACTGTCATACAATATCAAACAGTGTTTATAAAGTGTGAAAAGTGCCTTACCAACAATCCGGCATTGCAAAACAGCCTCGCGGGTGTACCCGGTGCCCTTAACTGCTCCTCGTGGTTAAGGACTGCAGCCCATGCTGATATAATATCTGCATCCAAGCATAATTCCGGGTAGATCGTCTCAAACGAGCCTCTCAAAATCAAAACACCTGCTGGGCAATCGAATATAACATCCCTACGTAATAACACGAAATACAATCATTACTTCGCAAGCAGATTCGTTCAATTATTTAATTTTTGAGTGTTGTCGATACTTACCATTTGTTTCCCGTTGCGCTGAGTATACAGCTAGCCAATGCAGATTCCAATTGTTCCCGTTTATCTGTCAATGAAACCACACGCTGCACATACGGGGACCTCAGCGCATCTGGAAGATTGGTGTTTCTTTTTGGCCTCTGGAGTTTATATTGCAATAAGGCATTTCCTTCCTTTTCAGTGTCACGAATACTTGACGTTGTTGCGACGTTGTCCAGTTCACTTTGCAAGTTTACTGGTTGGATCCCCTCAGCTTTCGATCGTGTGCCTAGGTGTCGTATGGATTGTATTGCAGATATCAGTTGATCCACTTCTGCGCAAAATGATGAAGTCATGGGCGAGAAAGGAGATTTTAGACAAATATCCAATGGTTTAAAACACTTCTTACCCTTCTTACATTGTAGACACTTTTTACCATATCCCTACCCTATAATCCTATATAGGTAAAGGATCCTGTACAAAGTCCAACTTTTGTAAGAAGTGTGAGAAATAATTTGGGAATGACAAGTGTCCCTAATCTTAATTAATTCAAAAGGGTATATTAGTAATTGTCCATTCTTATCAATTAATTGATTTCCTAGATAACTGATTTCCTACCCTATATATATATATATAGGGAGAGGATCATGAGAAAACTAGATATAAATGAGAAAACTAGAAAACTAACTAAAAAAACTTAAAAAAAGAGCTAAAAAACATACCAATTTTTTTTTTTACAATTTTTTATAAAAAAATCGCTAGTTTTTATATATAAAAAAATTTTCAAAAAAAAAAAAAAACAATTTTTGTTGTACTGCACATGTATTACTAGTAATACACATGTGTATGTGTACTACACATGTGTAGTATTACACATGTGCAATACAACAAAAAACTTTTTTTCTATTTTTTTTTTTTTTGAAATTTTTTTTCCATGTATAAAAAGCTACGATTTTTTTATAAAAATTAAAAAAAAAATTGGTATGTTTTTTAGGCTTTTTTAGTTAGTTTTTTGGTTTTCTCATTTAAACTAGTTTTCTCATGATCCATCCCCTATATATATATATATATATATATATATATATATATATGTATATACATAAACACCCTATATATATATATGTATATATATAAGGTCGCGTAGCCAAAAAGGCAAGTGTCGTGTATAATTATTAAAAAAATATATAATTGTAGGCGAGCTAGACCTAATTTTTGTTTGTTTGTTTGTTACCGAAGTAACACGAATAATATTATTTGTTAAAACCTTACGGTAATATGTCGTATTTCGTTTAGACGTGTAAAGTAAATATAAACGATTATATTTAGCTTATGTAAATCTCCGAGTTCCGTTAGTTTATAAACCACATTTATTGAGATGTTACAACTTGTTTGTGAGTTATAAAAGTCGTCAAAAATAAATATACACTTATATTTATTTTTATAAAATCCTTCAAATCCCGTTATAGTTTGTTTGTTAAAAGAAACCGTGTTTCGTATTATAGATTTTTAGGAAAAAACGAGCATAGGTTCCTCTGTTTTTTAGAAGAATCCCGACAACACAAGTTGTCAATAATTGTCAAAACTCAACGATTGAATGTAATAATATATATAATTTTCCATCATGTATTCAAAACACCAATTTTCGTCTAGTAAATCTCGAGTACTCACTCTTACTTGTAAGTCACGCACAAAACCAAGCATTTTTATGTCTCGATATTGTATTTAAGTTTTTATAGTCTCAAAATACTATAATAATAATGTTAAGTCTGGTCGTGATTTGTATATATGTATACTCATATAACTACATCCTCGTGTGTCACATTCCTTGTTAAAATAAATATATTTGTATATTTATTTTATATAGCCGTTTGATCCGTTTATAAATAATTTTATAACGAAAATGCTAGTTCATAATGTTCACTACTCAAATGTATTCATTATATAATCATTCGATTCCATAATAGTTTGATCGTCCCACAATATTATTGTTTAGTTACATAAGCATCTCGTTAAGGGCCAGTCGGGTCGGGTCATTAGAGCTCGGGTTATACGTACATTAAACATTATTATTTTCTAGTAATAAATATATTACTTAAGCAGTTCGGATGTGAACTACGTGTAGATTGTTCATTGTCTGGGTTTAACTTGCGTTGACCGATAGCTGAACTCTGACTACTGTCCAAACAGCCTTAAACTAAGATTAAGGGTGAGCAAAAGGAAAAACCCGACCCTACCCGACCCGAGAACCGATCAAACATAAAATACAGAACCGATTCACTACCCTAAATATAGGGTCGGTTCCGGTCCATAGGTCCAAGTTGGGTTTCACCATGAAAAGAACCGAGAACCGACCCGACCCGACCCGATTTTATATGAAAAATTGGAACCGATCTAAATACCTAGGTACTTAGGTTTGGGTCGGGTTGGTTATATTTTCGGTTCGGTTCTCGGTTATTTTCGGTCCGGACCTAAACTTGCTCACCCCTAACTCAGATCGACCTGTTGCCAAACACCACCAAATGTCGCAAACGAGCAACCACCACCGTCAACTACCATTTTCCAGCAAATTCACCGCCAAAACTATCTGATAAGAATGTATCAGACTTAGATGTTACAGATCTGAGTAAAACTAGGAATATCAAACAAGAATATACTCACCGGAGCTTGTCGGAGGTGAACACGCACCGTCGGAGCTCGCTGGAAGTTCGTCGGGCGCGGGTTCAAGCCTTGCTGCAACTTGGAGTCACGGTTAACATCGTATTTGCAGGCTATCTACCCGGATAGCCACTCCAATGTTTGAATCCATCCCAGTTTAGTGAAAACAAGTGTATGCAACCACTATACTCACTTTCGAGCCCTAGAACAACACCCACCGCTGCCACCTATCGGATTTCACCTCCTCGTCGATCTCCACCACACCACTTTCCACTACCACACTCGCCCCTTTTTCAGATGCTAGACACCACCACGACCTCCCTCTTCCGCGAACCAGCCATCCCAACTGCAGTTGTTGCTGCTGATGTTTCACGCTGCCGTGTCACCACCCATGGTGGTGGTCGGCCGATTACATAGAGAGAGGGAGAAAAGAGCGAGAGTGGAGAAGAGATGGGAGATCAGGTGTTGGATCTAGTGGACTCCATAAAAGAACAGATGATTGGAAAGCCAAAATGGTCTACAACATCTGATCATGAGTAATAGTGCCTAGGCTATAGCAGATGTTAGGAGTTTGTTAGGCTGTTAGATGTCGTTGTCTAGGTGATGTCAGCTTAGATGCTTCAGATGTTTGGTTTGTACTATAAATAGAACAATGCATGTACTGTTCTATTAATCACTTTCCTCTTGACATTTTTGTATGAACAAATACGGAGTGATCAGGCTGAGGGAGAGTTGTAATTCTCATGCATACATAAAATTTGTAATTGCAAGCTTTATAAAAGCATGATGATGAAAGAAATATCCCCATTGTTGTGATTGAAACGTTATTATTCTGCTGCATATTTCCATCTTTGTTTATATTCATTCATTGTTTTCATCTTAACTGTTACAACAATCAAACTCAGATCCTAACAATTGGTAGCTGAGCTTGGTCAATCAAATTCGATCTAAACAATCAATTTGATATAAAAGATCAGCTCCTACTACTGATATCGTTTGTTCGTTGGATTGAAACAAACTAAAAGTTTATTTATGTTCAAAGTATTTTAAACAAAAACATTGTTTGCATACAATAAAAAAAATGTATCAAAATTCACAAGATCCACACAACACTAGTACTCTGTACAAACCTCCGATGCTTGTCAGATCAGAATATAATATCAGGCAACGTCGGATGGGTCACATACTTGCTCAGCAAAACACGGGGTGCTGGAAATCGGTTTTCTTTGGACCACATGTTCAGATGGTGCCGAGTTCTGAAGACCCCAAGGTTCAAGTACCAAAGAAACTTGAAAAATACTCTGAGTAGGATTTTCAGAAAATCTAGTTAGATGCCAAAGCATTTAGCATTGTTGCTACAGCTCTATCAAATGATATCTATGCTGGCCTTTTGCATTGCAATAGTGCTAAGGAGTTGTGGGATGCCTTGAAAGAGTAGTTTGGTGGTATAGAGGAAGTTACTGAAAACAATCGAGAAGTTCTGAACCAACAGTATGAAACATTTTGTCACGTTAAAGGAGAATCATTAACTTAACAATTTGAGAGGTTTAGTTGTCTAATAAGTGAATTAAAGCTAGTAAATGTTGATTTTCCTAATTCAACCTTGAATATCCGATTTCTAAGATTATTACCAGACAAATGGGACACTATTTCCTTTGTAACTAGAAACTCTGTTAGTTTCAAAGAGATTAGTTTGACTTAGCTTCATGGCAGGCTTGTAACTTATGAGAGAGAGCTTAACCAGAAAAAGAAGCTACTGGAGTTAGGAAAAGTTGTTGATGACTATGCTTTTGGTAGTATAGCACTTTTTGGTCAAAAGGAAACCTCTGGGAAAGTAAGGATCAGGGTTATGATCATTTCATTGACATAACATCTGGTGGAGAATTTAACTCTGATTCTTACTCACCTAATTATGCTTTTGCAGCAAACGGGGAAAACCAAGTTTCTGACAACTTATCTTTTGAGTTAAATGATCTTCAACATTTTGATCCCACTGATTTGGAAGAAATGGACATCTTGCACCAACTTGAATTGCAAAGTGTTAGAACTAGCAAATTTTACAAAAGAACTGGCAGAAAATTCCCAGGGTTGCATGGGGGGTTAAAAGTTGGGTTAGATAAATCAAAACTCAAGTGTTACAAGTGTAATAGGTTAGGACATTTTGCTAGAGAATGTAGGAGCCAAACAAGTGGTCCTATTGTCACACATCCAAGTCCTAGACCTCAAAACACTCAAAACAATGTCCATTATTCCCAATATACCCCTGCACCACACATGTAAAGCACTGCTCACTTTACACACCCTGTAAACATCGTTCCAGTACAATATATCCTAAACCATTATTCCTTAGATACAGTATGTTCAAACCCCAGTCCCTCAGGTTCAAGTACAAACAGCACCACAAGGTTTGTTGATTGGAGCAACTTACCTGATGAACTTACAGATAAAAACTTTGCCCTAGTTGCCAATTTTGAAAAAGAAACCTGATGATTTTTGTTTTTTGGCACTAGAGACAATATTTGAAGGGGTTGAGTCTGAGGAAGTGGTGTCCAATTCTGATGAGGTTTGTGATAATGTTGACACAAATGTTTCAGAAGAAAAGGTTGGTGAAGAAATGGTGAAACCTCTGTCAGACCCATGGGAGTCTAGTGTTTGTGAAGGAGAATGTGATTGTGCCATGATGGTTGCTGCTAAGGTATCACCTCAAGTCCTTAAGGACTTATCTTCAGACAAATGTGTCATCGCTTTTGCTAACATTAAAGAGGTGAATGAAAACCTTAGGAACAAGATCTTAAATGATGAAATTCAGTTTGAAAAACTTGTTAAAGAGTTAAAATCAAAACTGTTTGAAAAAGAAAGTGAAATCAATAGTCTCAAACATGAATCAAGCATAACCAATGATCAACTCCAAACAATAGTAGAAAAATACCATAGTTATAAAAAGGAGCTTGAATATACCCAAATCACATGTGAAAAATGGGTAGAATCCTGCTGAGGTTATGAGTTGATGTTAGAAAAACAAATCAAAAGCAATGTAAAATTTGGCATAGGCTTTCGCAAAAATGACCAAGTTTCTGAAAACACTGTTGTAAATGATTCTGGTTTGGTTGAAATCATTCCCACAAACATGGTTGGTCAATAAATTAAAGTCACATATCCAAATGGAAAGAAAATTGTTTTGGAAAAACCTGAAGGATCCTTAACTTTTGAGGAAATTACAAAATACCAATTCAAACCAACATGGTCAGATAGCATGACATTCTTGAAAATTTTAAGCCAATGGACTTCTCAACCATTGAGGGTGTGAAAGCAACTAAAGTGAAAATCATTCCCTTAAAAGACCTTCCAGCAGATGTTACAACATCTGTTGAGAAAGAAGCTGAAAAAGGGAAGAAGAAAGACAAGATCAAAAACTTGTTTTGTGACTTTTGCGAAAAGAAAAACCATGTTACTAAAAGTTGTTTTCTCTTAAAAGCATATGACATAAACAAGATAAGTGTGATTGTTGCTGCACCTCATTGCACTATTTGTGGCAGGAAAAATCACAAAACTCAAGAGTTTGTTTATCTCAAAAATTTTGATGTCAAAAGAAATGAGTATAAATTAAAAACACTTGAGAGTCCAAGGGCTAGTATTGAAAAAGGAAAGTCCAAACAAACCTTCATCCCAGTCCAAACAGCTGAATGCAATCTCTGTTCCTAGAGAGGTTCGGGTAACAGATGCACCACCAGTAAACCAATTTCCAAGAGGATATGGCCAACCAATTTATCAAATAGTACCACATGGTTATGAGGCCTACAAAAGACCTTCAAAACCAAGAGTGAACAAGCATCCTCATGGTTACATCCACTTGACAGTAAATGGTCCACAGCAGATGTTCAAAAATCTGCTCAAAACTCTGACCATTCTCCTGGACTTGAGGCTAGAATGTCTGTGACCCCATCTAAAGCCATTTTGGCTTTCGACACTCACCAAAACTAATATGTTACTAATTTGTTTCCCATGAATAAAAACATTTTAATGTTTTTAGAAAATTAAAAGTCCAGTTTCTCATTCAACAACCAAGCACATTGACATCAGACATCACTTTGTGAGGGATAGCTATGAAAAAGGTTTGATTTATCTGCATCATGTTCCAACTAAGGATCAGCTGGCAGATGTGTTGACAAATGCTTTAGACACATTCATCTTTGAAAGCTTGATCTCTAGGATTGATATCCCAAATAATCCTAAATATGATATTACATCAGTAGGTAAATGAGTTTTGCCAAGAAATTATGTTTAAAACCATTTTAGGTGCCAAAAGCTCATTATGGTCTTTTAAAAGCATAATTTACGATAATATAAGTAAACTCAGTTTATAACTAGAATGTTATCATCAAAATATGCTAAATATGTTAACATATAAGTACTTAATTCATTTGCATGCTGGTGTGTGTCGAGCGTGATATGATTTTATTAATATTTTAAGCCCGTTTTACGCATTAGTCAAGTTTTAAATTTATAAAACACGATATTTTACTAACACTAAACACACACTTGGGCAAGTGCACCCATCGTGAGCGTAGTATAATGTTGGTAAGATACCGAGGTCGTCCAAGGACACAAGAGCTTTTAATACCGGTTTATCGTCAACGTCTAATCGATCTAAATTTTTGAGAAAGAGTTAATAAAATCTAAAAATTAAAAAGATAAATAAAATGAAAAACAAATAGACAAGATAGAATCACTTGGATCCAACTCATCTTTAATGTACCCTTTGATGATTTTCGCACTTTCGGACTTTTCAAGAGATTATCTTATTTATAGTAGTAGGCCCCTCTTTTGAAGGTGACGTTACCCTCAACTCAGTGGTTTGAGTCAGCAGGGATACAATCCCAAAGGGTCGGAATATTGAAATATAATTAAATAAGTTATTAATGCGAAAAGTGGTAGGCCCCTCTTTTGAAGGTGACGTTACCCTCGACTAAGTGGTTTGAGACAGCAAGGATACAATCCCAGGAAGCCGATTTAATGTTTTAATAGTAGTTTACATATGAGGGATTAAGCTATTCGCACCCCCGCCCTCCAATACATTTGGGGCATTGAAGGAGGTCCTAGTAAGCTTGAACCAAGTCCTCGCAGGATCTATACACTGAACCAGACAAGAACTTTACCAAACCACCCTCCAAACCCCCTTCCATGTAGTTAACGAACTTTATATAGACCGTAAAGACACGAATGAGCAAATGAATGACATCATGAAGAAATGGTAAAGAAAATTCACTTTCAACATAAGAAACTAGTTATTAAAGTGACTAATACAAACCCAATTAAAAAGTGCTAAAAGATTAAAAATCAAAAGTAGTACATTAAAGACTTGTCTTCACCAAGTGATGTAAGAGATTAGCCAAACATGGTATTTGATTGACAAGAAATCTTACGATCAATCTTGGATTCTGAGACTACTACACACTCTAAAGATGAAAGATGGATGATGGTGGTGGGTGTTGGTGTTGTAGTGGTGGTGGAATGGTGGCAAAGTAAGAGAGAAGTGATTTGCCAAGGGATGCCTTTGAAGTGAACCAAGCACCCCTATTTATAGTCAGAACAGAGCCCCAGCCACGGCCCCGTGTCCATTGGGCACGGCCCGTGGCCATCTTCTTCTCTTCCTTCATTAAATGGATCTGTCAAAAGAGGGCCCTACACGACCCCGTGGTCTCTGGGCACGGCCCCGTGGTCAACTCTTTGCTGTACTATCAAGATTCTGCCAATCTAGGAGTTAACCACACCCCATGGTGAGCTGGGCACGGCCCCATGGTGGGCGTATAAGCTTCTGCAGGCTTTGTTGTGTCAAGGCTGACCACGCTCCATGCCTGGCTGGGCACAGCCTCGTGGTCTGATTCTGTTTCTTGTTTTTGTCTTGGGTATGTCACGTTATTCCTTCTTCTTGTATTTATGTTGGTTTTTGACTGCTTATTTGTTCCTTTTGTTCTTTTAAGCTCATTTGGTCCTGTAAATTCAAAAGGAAGAAAGAAATGCGCTTTTCCAACATTAGTACTAAAAAGGGGTTGGTTTTAAGCTTTAATTGATGTAATTTATATATTGCATTTTGTACACATCACATGCTCATCTATGTTTAAAACCTTATTTTTAAACAAAACGGCATTTTAGTCAAAGATTAAGCATAATAACAGAACTTGCAAAATAAACTCAGATTACTATATGACTATGTAACATAACATCTGAGGGTTATACTATAATATAATATGATCATAATGGAACCTTAAAACAGAATGAAACTAAGCTAACTCGGGTCAGAATCGAAAGTCAAAGCAGAAGTCAAACTTTGCGACTTTCAGTTGCGAACCGACCCTAAACCTGGAATTGACGAGCTGAACATGTTTACACTTGTTCTAATAATTATTACCAAGTTATTAAAGTGATAAAAACATATTTTATAACACCTACATTATCAGATTTGAATTATTTTAAAAACTGACCAGTTTGACTTTTTAATTTAATAACTTTGACCCGTCAATTGACCAAGCAAACGTGATTATTAGGAGGTGCCCTTTTTAGGGATTAACCCATACCTAATTACGATCACATAGCCATATTTGCCTCGAACAATGTCTGGACCATTAAGGTCTAAGCCGAAAGTCAAAGCGTTTATCGAAAAACTTTGGCTTTCGGCTTTTAAAAGCCTATAAACTGAAAAGGAGGAGTTAGGGACACTTACAAAGGGCCCTAGCTCGAAATTACAACTGAGGTGGAGTCTCCCTTCAGCTGGGAATCTCCAAGAGAGTGAGAAGAGTGAAATTTAAGAAGGTGCAAGTGTTAAAGGCCACCAAAGGCCTCTATTTATACTTGAAGGTGAATTCCTTGGATCAAGCCAGGTGTTAGAGGGGTTCCAAGATCACTCCAAGTGTCTAAGCAGGTGTTAAAAACCAGCAATGGATCCATGGTTTCGAGTTATGAGAGTGAAGGTGGTAAGAGTGGTGGCCAAGCATGCAAACTTGCAGCTGGTAATTACTTTCTATGCAAACAGGCACATCGCGTCACGTGACGAAGATAGGGGAGGCTATCACGTGACGCCACGCCTACAAACATCAGCCAAATATCTTTCAATCTTTGACAGTTTTAGTCCCTGGCAACTAAAACTCTTATAGACTTCCAATTTTGACACCTTTAGCCCCTCTAAGCCAGTATTAGGCATAGCCGGGTGTATGACCGAACATCAATAGGCTCCGAGTTCATTAAAAGGTCACTCAGAGGTATAATTCAACATGTTGACACTTTTAACCCTTGAAATCACAAACTTATGATTCAAATCACAAACGGTTTCATATATCCAACATGTGGCTCGTTAAAGGATACGAATACCGTAAAAGGTCATTCAGAGGCATAGTTAATGCATGTTGACACTTTTAGTCCCTCCACATACATCTTTTCATAGTTTGGCAAAAATAGTCTTTCCTAGTCAACGTTTGACATAATTAGGGTTAAGGACACGTGTCAGCACATCATTAGACATGATTTTACGAGGTGTTACATGACTGCATAACGTACAATTATATTATGCATGGTTGCACATAACTGATGCATAAGGTACAACTTTACGATGCATAACCACACATTATCAGGTGGTCGCACACTCTCATATGTGCAGCACACTTGATAATGGGCCGCATATTTAGTACGCTGGGTCGTACACTGTATTGGGCCACACACACGCTCGTTTTGGGCCGCACACCTACATTTACATCTTTAGGTTGTTATTATAAATCTGTGTTTGACTTACATACGTGTTATATGTTTAATACGAGTAGAAAATACGGGAATTACTTGTGAACAAACCTAATTAATATTAGTAACTATAATAGGGTGTGGTTGACCAACTTAACATAAGCAATTTAATTGCCGAGCAAAGCAAAGGTGAGTTCTCACATTTACTAAAAGCATGTATTCCCGGTGGTTGGGAACGAATCTCACTTTCCCTGGTTTGGGATTGTCTAGTATTCCGGGGAGGAATACTATTAAGTGCTATTTATATTTCGTATCTTTAGCGGACTAAACGAAACTCTATCATGAAGTCCCCACACATTATACCGATTAATTGCCGGGGCCTGGCTAACGGGATATTAGTTAATAGCGCTATTAGGTTTGACAAACCTCACACCATGCCGCGGAGGACGGGCGTGAACTTTATGCCTTGGCAACTAGCCAATGATGATAGACATTGACTTGGGGCACAAACAACTCAATAGTCACAAGTATTCGGTACCACACAGTTTAGTAGCTTAAAGATGGGGTAGCTCCCCATGAAATGTTTATAAAAGAATAATTTAACAATCTATGATTTGAAAATAAAACTGGAAAACTGTTGACACGCTACTGCATGCTTTGCAGGTCGTTAGGTATAGCTCTGGAGCTTGCATCGGAGGAGTGTAGTGGTTGTGAAGAACCGTTGTGGGGTTCTTATTTAATAATTATGAACTTTAAACTATTGTCTGGATTTTAAACTATATCCTTCTGCTGTTAACTTGAATATTGTTTTTGGACTTTAACTTTTAGTCACTGATCGTATTGAAGTGATGGATTTGCTTTATTTTGTTAATTGTACAATATGATTGGTGGCATAATCCTAGTCATTTGCACGCCTCACGGTAATACTCCGCACGTGGATTTCATGGTGTGACAGATTGGTATCAGAGCCATTGGTCATGGTGAACTCGGTTTTAGAAAGAAAAGTCTTTTTTAGAAAAACTAGACTATAACATGTTCTATACTAAGCGATCCGCAACGACACTACACTCCAAGTGCAAGGCTCAACATTTTAGATTGCATAGCTTGTGTATGTGCTTACTTGATACTTACTTGATGATATATGTAACAATATGCTTAGTACGTCAGACTTTAGAAGTAAGATACTTACTTGTGTGTCATGGGCAAACTTTCTTCTATTTCCCTCACACCACTATGGCGTCGTTCTCATTCTGTGTTTTGTGGATGTGAAGAGAATGAGCGGACGCGGCAGAGGCAATGTTAACATGACTCGGGAGCAGCTGACGGCCCTAATTAACGCTCGGGTGGCTGAGGCTTTAGCAGCCCACCCACTCGACCTCGAGTTTGCACTTTAAAAGGTTTCATGGATTGCAAACCTCACTCCTTCAATGGTACTAAAGAAGCAGTAGGCCTTTTGCACGGGATTGAGAAGGTCGAGTGTCACACCCAAAAATACCACATGTGGAAACCCCCGCGAGGCGTGTGACGTACCAAGATCCAGCCACTAATCACATTGAACCAACGGTAATATAATAAACTGAAATTCCCATTCATTGTAAATAGTGCAAATCAAAACATATTTTTTAAATCAGTTTACGTTCAGCGGAAGCATAAAATATTGTTCAAGCAATTAAACATCATAGAGTTTAAGACAATTCAACTTTAAATGTCTCCTTAAGTGTCACGACCCATGACCTCTCGAGCATCCCAGACTGCAAGTCCCATATCAAGTAATCTATCGACCTGCAAGCATGTAGAAAAAGAGTATCAGTATAAAGCTGGCGAGTTCACAGTTTTGTTTATCCGTATAGTTGGTAAATGTTTAGTTTAAAGACATGTTGATAATAACTCGATACCGTAAGACGACTATTTGTTTACCCTTCCCCAATGCCTATCAACATTGGTCATGTGGCTAAGGTCATTAGTTCACGCTCGTCCTATCCAGGTACGTCGTGAGGTTGTCAAGCCTAATTGTGCTATCAACTAAAACTTCGTTGCCCTCCAAGTAACTAGTTTGGTAGTAAGATGGGACTTAAAGTGATAGAGTTGAGTGTATTATCCAACATCGAATTTAAACTACAGTTTTTAATGCATCCCCTCAAGGGATATATGTTTGTAAAGTATCCCCTACAGGGATGTATGTTTGTTTGTTTGTCCCCACAGAATGCATGATTGTAAAAGATCAGTGAACTCACCTTAGATTTTCTCAGTAAGTTATGTTACTTTGCTCAAAGTTGGTCAACCAAGTCCTATTATGGTTACCAATAACAGTTAGGATTTCATTCAAGTATTTCATGTAATTAACAGATTGCATGCACTACAAAGATCATCATATAACACATAGTAGGCATTCAGGTCACATACGAGTTCACATCACAGGTCTATGATTCAAATCACATTCTGCAGCCCATTACGTCAGCCATAGTAGTGTGCGGCCCAACTAATTCAAGGCCCAACAAGAGTGTACGGTCCACACTCAAGTGTGCGACCTGTTTATGGTGTGCGGTTTACTTTCTGCTTAGGGCCCAATGGCCACTGTGTGGCCCGGTAACATGTACGGCCCAATTAAATGTTAGTCTAAGAGAGTGTGTGACCCACTATCAGGTTTGCGACATGCTAGAGAGTGTGCGACCCCTGATAGTGTGCGGTCATGCATGAAGAGTTTGTACGAGGTGCACTAAGATGTGTATCCCACCCAATTGTGCCGTCTCGTGGTGTGCGGTGTGCATTCATTATATGCACCGTACAAGTTTGTGATGCAAGTGAGCGGCTGGGAAGTGTTCGGGATGTGGGTTGTGTACCACCCACCATTGTGTGGTTGACCAAGTCAACCCTTCCCATATTTCCCGTAAACACTCCACTGATTTCGATCAAATCAGTTACAGGATTGAAACAGTTATTCATTCCGAATTTACAAGAACCCTAATCATCACCTAGCAGTTACATCATAGTCCATATTCAAACCAATTCAAACAATCCGATTGTTTTAACGAATAACCATTAAATAACCGAATCCATGAATATCAACAATGTTATCAAACAATAATATCATGCAAAACCCTAATTTGTCAACATTAAAATCAAACCTATACATGAACCCTAAGTCACTGATTCATCATCATGCAACTTTCCTTATTATCTAATCGTTCGATATTAGTAGCATTTAATCATTCTCTTTAGTTATCGATCACATTCATGCGATCAAAATATAGTTTTCAACTACTCCAAGGCATAAGAACTCCCACAATCATCATCACGAATCAACAATGAGTTTACACATAGTTAGAGACAATCAACCAAGATTAAAACAAGTATAATCATACTAACCGGGAGATTGTAGAGGGCGTATTAGATGAGAAAGAGAATGCTTCGAAGAGAGAGGGCTTTGATAAGAGATGGCTGTCGTTGATCCAAGAGAGAAGGAAACTAGGGTTTGTTATCTTGTGTTTGTGAAATAATGAAAATCATACACAACATAGTGTGTGTATACATTCAGAATAAGTGAGCCAGACCCAACTTAGGCTCCGTTTTGGGCTCAATGAAGCTGGGCTGATAACAATCAAGTGATATGGGGAAGGTGTTCGGCCCGTACAATAAGTGTGCGACTCAGGCGTGATGTGCGACTATGTCCCCTTTAATAATTAGTTCACATAATATCCGAATAACTCACATGCATTCTATAAAGTCAAGTATAACCAAGTAAGTTTACCATAGTATACACACAATTACAACGTATGATGTCAGATGAAACGTAACGATACAAGTTAAAGATCATGAAATCAGGTAATGCTAACCTTGAAAGTTCGGGTTGTCACATCGAGTCTGTGTTCAAGATGTGTGAATGCCCTGCTAACAATCGGGTGAAGTATGCTACTGGTACACTTGAAGGAAATGCGCTATCCTGGTAGAAACACAAGTCCAAATGCTCGGATTGGCGGATGCTAATGCTACTCCCTTGAACCAATTCAAGGACCCAATCAAGGAAGAGTACTGTCACAGGGATGACATTCAACAACTTGAGGTGGAGTACTATGACTTGAAGATGGTTGGATCTGAAATCGAGGCGTAAACTAAGAGGTCCAACGACTTGGCTGCTCTATGTTCTAACTTGTCACAGCCTGCTTACAAGAGAATTGAGCTATATTTAAGGGTTTAGCCCCCAAAATCCAAAGTTTGGTAACTTTAGCTAATCTCCCCACAATTCAGCAAGTTATCCATTTGGCACACCATCTTACCAACCAAGCAATTGAACAAGGCAAGCTACCCAAATGAAACAGTGTTGTAACTGATACTTCTGGCGACAACAAGTGTAAATGGGATAGCAACCAGGGCAAAGGTTCTAGCTCCTCTCAACCACAAGCTTAGCTAGAGAAAGTTTGAAGTTAATAAGAGCCCCAGCCAGCAAGCTTTGACCAACCAAAACCAGGGTGGTTATCCAGGAAACCAACCTAAGTGCAACAAATGCAATCGGCATCACAACAGGCAGTGTGAGAAGAACCGTTGTCGGCGGTGTAACAAGCAAGGGCACGTGGCTAAGGATTGTTGAAGCTTGTACCCAGTGAGACAAAACCAGTAGCAGCAACAACAACCATGAGGTAACGATCGAAGATGCTTTCAATGCGGAGCTGAAGGGCATATCAGGAAGAATTGCCCTCAACTGAATCAAAACCGTAACAACAACAACCAAGGCACTGGGAACAACAACAATGACGACAACGGTGCAAGAGGACGAGCTTTTGTGATTGGCACAGGCAAAGAAACAAACGATCCCAACGTTGTGACGGGTAAGTTCCTATTGATGACTACTTTGTTTCTGTACTTTTTGATTCTAGAGCAGATGCTAGTTATGTGTCCTCACGTGTTAGTAAGATGCTTAAGTCTACACCTACTCCCTTGAACCCTAAGCACGTCGTTGAGCTAGCCAATGGTAGAAACATCGAGGCTACTCATGTCATCAACGGTTGTAAACTTGTGCTATCCAGTCAAAAATTTGTTATCAATCTCATACCTATCATTCTTGGAAGTTTCGACGTTGTCATCGAGATGGATTGGTTATCCCATCATCGAGCGGAAATTCTATGCCAAAAGAAAATTGTCCGCATTCCTCATTCCGTCGGCGAACCTCTTGTTATTCGAGGTGAGAAGAGTAGTGATGTTGTAGGCATTATCTCATTCCTAAGAACCCAGAAGTGTTTGCGAAAGGGCCATACTGCCGTTCTAGCTCTCATCACTGATGCCCAAACGAAAGAAAAGAAGATTGAAGATATCCCCATCATTCGCAACTTTCCTTAAGTATTTCCTGAAGAATTACATGGTCTCCCACCTCACTGTCAAGTTGAATTTCAAATGGAAATAACACCTGGAGCAGCACCTATAGCTCGTTCACCTTACAGACTAGCTCCAACCGAACTGGAGGAGTTATCCACACAATTGTAGGAGCTACTAGATAAGGGTTTTATTCGTCCGAGCTTGTCACCTTGGGGAGTGATATACGTTAAATTATACATGTTTAAGTCCCCCAGTTTACTCCTGTTTTACGCATTTTTGACAAAAACTTCGTTGTTTAGGTACTTAATCAGGTACTTTTGTATTTTCATGTCTTAAACGACGTGCCAAAGATAAAGTTGGAGAAAAAAGAGGGATTTACGGGGATTATGGATGAATTTTGCAGATTTTGTTCAAGTTATAGATCATGCACGGCCGTGCACACCATCTGCACGACTGTGCAAGACTCGCGACCCTGGAAGCACTAGGAGTGCACAAGGCAGTGCAACTGACTTCTCGGAGGCACACGTGACACGACCATGCGACCAAGCGCACCCCCTTGCACTACCTGAACCTCAAAGAAACTGAATGATTTCAAGATCATGCACTGCCGTGCACATCATGTGCACGACCGTGTACATCGGAGACTCAGCCGCCCACTCATCCACTTATCCACTTGTCTGAGCCACCTAAGCAATGATGTCACACGACAATTGTTCATGTACGAGCGTGCACATAAAGTGCACACCCATGCAAATAGGAAAAATCATTATAAAATAGAGCATACGCTACTAATCAAATTATTGGGTAACTTTCCAAGTTTCTGGGCGATTTCTGGGCTCCGCAAGCAGCCTGCTTTGATCGAATTCAAGCCGCCAAGTTGCAAAGAAGCCTATCTATTATCCAATCCATCAAATTCTTGCTTGTTTATGGTTTGATTTCTTGTTCTTAAAATAACTTTTGAGCATATTTCAAGCATTGAGCTGATGTTTATGTTGATGTTTATGTATTATTGTAATAACATTAAGATACTTGTTTCATGAATAATATCTAGTTTGTAATCTTATTTGTTTGAAGCTTTGGCAACTTTTTCATGTTTGAATCTTGATGATCATATGGCAAACTTGTTTCATTGATGTTGTATTCTTGATTGTGGTTGTTTATCTTGGATGATTAATGAATGGTTAGTTAAGATATGATGAAAAACTCCTTGATTAAGCATTTGTTAGTAAACTATTAACTTGTTAATATGTTTACACCATAAAACTAGAAATGGGTATTGGTTTAATAAAAGATAAATTTGATTTTGATCAAGAATGCTTTCTTACAGGTAAGGGCTTTAACGGGTTAGATGGTATTATTGCGAGTTCTTCACATGGTTGATGATCATTGTTGGTAAGTTTGGTTGAAATTGCTATATTAGTAAATTTGTGTTCAAGACTTGCAAAATGGAATAGTTTGTGATATGATCTACTTTATGCTTGTTTTGGTGGTTATATTGTGATTCGGTATTGCTTTCCTTGATAAGTAAGGTTAGAAAAATCTTAACGGATGACTAACTTAATTTTAAAAGATTCATATGAAAGTATATCAATAGCTCGCTGGTGAATAATTTTAGGTGGTTAAAGTGTGTTTATCACGTTAACTTTCCGAAGGATTATCATGTTGGGATTCCTGAAAGGGATACTAATTGTTTTTATAATTGGAAGATTGATCAAGTGCTTTCATGACATGTCCGATATCGATAACATGCTTAGGTTGTTTGGTAAACAAGATAATATATATTTTCGTATTTGGAGTCTATTATGTCTTAAATATAGTTTTAGACAATTTTAGTTAAAAACCAATTCACATATCGTTTTACCGGTAAATCAATGACAAAGGTTTAGTACTCATGCTCTGCCTGTGTCCATGGATCGATATCTGGTTCTTACCCATACTTTTCTACATAAACGATAGGGTACACTTGTCCTTTTGTGTGTGTTTTAATATTAAGTTATAAATTAGTTTTATAAATATTAAAACCAAGTTCGTACGTAAAATTCATTGTAAAAATATGTATATATACACACACGTCAGGGAGCCCCCATGTTATTTTTTAAGAAGAAGGATGGCACTTTCCGTATGTGCATAGACTACCGCAAGCTCAACAAAGTAACTATCAAGAACCGTTAACCAATTTCACGCATCAACGATCTTTTCGACTAGTTGCAAGGATCAAGTTTCTACTCCAAGATTGATCTAAGATCGGGCTATCACCAGTTGAGAGTCCGAGATGAAGACATCTCTAAAATTGCATTCAGGACTCGTTACGGCCATTACGAGTTCCTCGTTATGCCATTTGGACTGACGAACACACCTGCGGTTTTCATGGACCTCATGAACCGAGTGTGCAAACCTTACCTTGATAACTTCGTAATCGTATTCATCGACGACATCCTGATCTACTCAAAGAGTCGAGAGGAACACGAGCAACACGTACGTCTTATTCTGATATTTCTATGAAATGAACAACTTTATCCTAAGTTCTCAAAATGCGACTTTTGGCTCCATGAAGTCAATTCCTTGGACATGTGGTCAATGAAGCTGGGATTCACGTTGATCCAGCTAAGATCGACTCTATCAAGAACTGGCCTACACCTAGAACTCCAACTGAAATTCATCAATTCTAGGGTCTGGTAGGTTACCATCGTAGATTTATCGAGGGTTTCTCGAAGATTGCTCAACCCCTTACAACTCTAACCCAAAAGGGTATCACCTACAAGTGGGGTGATGCTCAGAAGTCCGCGTTTCGGCAGCTGAAGGAAAAACTTTGTAGTGCACATATTCTTTCATTACCCGAAGGCACCGATGATTTCATTGTCTACTTCGATGCGTCTATCCAAGGACTCGGTTGCGTGTTAATGCAACGTGAGAAAGTCATTGCTTATGTGTCACGCCAACTCAAAGTTCACAAAAAGAACTATACTACCCATGACTTGGAGCTATGAGCTGTAATCTTCGCACTTAAGATATGGAGACATTACTTGTACGGTACCAAGTGCATAATTTACACCAATCACAAGAGTCTCCAGCATATACTCAATCAGAAGGAATTGAACATGTGGCAACGTTGATGGGTCGAACTCCTAAAAGACTACGAATGTGCAATTAAATACCACACGGGCAAGGAAAACGTTGTAGCCGATGCCCTCAGCTGAAAGGAAACTAACCTAAACGTGTTCGCGCATTACAACTAACCATTCATTCGAACCTCCATGAACAGATCCGAAACGCTCAAGTTGAATCCTTGAAGGAGGAAAACCTTCTGGTTGAATCTATGTGGGGCATGGAAAAACAACTCGAACTCAGGGATGACGGCATCTACTACTTCATGGAATGTATCTAGGTTCCATTCTACAGAAATCTAAGAGAACTTGTGATGGACGAAGCACACAAGTCTCGCTACTCGATACATCCTGGTTTCGACAAGATGTATCACGATCTCAAGGCCTTTTACTGGTGGCCTAACATGAAGGCCATCATTGCAAACTACGTTAGCAAATTCCTGACATGTGCTAGGGTCAAGATCGAATATCAAAGACCGTCGGGATTACTGCAACGACCAGAATTACCAATGTGGAAATGGGAGCAAATTTCCATGGACTTTGTCACCGGCTTACCTAAATCTCAAAGCGGGAACGATACCATTGGGGTGATCGTAGATCGTTTAACCAAATTTGCGCACTTTCTCGCGATCAAAGAAGCCGATAAGTTCTCGAAACTTGTAAGCATCTACTTGAAGGAAGTAGTTGCTAGGCACGGGGTGCCAACTTCCATTATCTCTGATCGTGACCCACGTTTCGCATCCGATTTGTGGCAAGCCATGCACAAATCTTTTGGCTCTCGTTTAGACATGAGCACCGCTTATCACCGGCAAACGGATGGTCAAACTGAATGTACTATCCAAACTCTTGAAGACATGATGCGAGCATGTGCCATCGACTTTGGTAACGGCTGGGAATGACACCTACCTCTAGTAGAATTTTCTTATAACAACAGCTACCACACTAGCATTCAGGCTGCTCTATTCTAGGCATTGTATGGACGGAAATGCCAATAACCCTTATGTTGGGCTGAAGTGGGTGATAGCCAAATCATTGGCCCTGACCTCGTAGTCGACACAACGGAAAAGATTGCCCATATCAAACAACGAATGGCGGCAGCTCGCGACCGTCAGAAAAGCCACGCTGATAAGCATAGGAAACCCTTGGAATTCCAGGTTGGAGACCGAGTCTTGCTAAAAGTCTCACCTTGGAAAGGTGTGGTTCGTTTTGGAAAACGGGGCAAGCTTAATCCGCTGTTATGTCGGACCTTTCGAAATCACCGAGAGGATCGGTAAAGTGGCATATAGACTGAACCTGCCTAAAGAGCTCAGGGCGGTACACAACGTTTTCACGTGTCGAATCTGAAGAAGTCTTATCAGATGAGACTCTCATTGTTCATTTCAAGGAACTCACGATCGATGATCAGCTTCGTTTTGTTGAGGAACCGGTTGAGATTATGGATCGAGAAATCAAAACCCTCAAGCGTAGAAAGATACCCATAGTTCGAGTTCGTTGGAACTCACGTCGTGGTCCAGAGTTTAGTTGGGAATGGGATGATCAAATGATGCGCAAGTATCCCCAGCTGTTTAAGAACAACGCAACCAGTACTGAAGCGACTACAGAATATCAGGACGAAATTCCAAACCAATAGGGGGATGATGTGACACCCCGCGAAAACACATAACTACGCTAGCTTATTCAGTAATTGCATGCTAAATTTCGGGACGAAATTTCTTTCAACATGGGGATAATGTGACAACTCGTACATTTAACTCCGCATCATTTTCCTTTCGCGTTCCATTGTACATTGTAACTGTGTGAGTACGTGTAATAAACGTGTTTCCTAGTCGCACACTACCTTCTAGCATCACACCCTTTTATCCCGACCCAAATCCCAAGCCAAAACAGGCCCATGGGGACCGCACACCAGAACTGCACAGGTGTGTGCGACACTTCCATGGGTATTAATACCCCACCAACTGCCAAACCCTAGAGAATATTTTCCCCAATCATTGACGGAAGCCTTTCACAAACATTCTCTCATCTTTTGGAAACCCTAGAATAGAGGTGTACAAATCGGTTTTTTTCAAAAACCGGTTCCAGTTATTAACCGAACCAATTTTTTTCATCAAAAACAAAAACCGGTTTTTTTTATAACCAGTTTCGGTTACTAACAGGTTTTTTCTTACTCAAAACAATAACTGGTCCAACCGGTTAGGGTCGGTTTTTAACCGGTTTATTCAAAAAACCCGGTTTTTTACCGGTTTAAACCAGTCTTTTATAACCAGTTTCGATTTTAAAACCGGTTTCGAAGATAAATATCCCTAACTGGTCTACAACCGGTGGTTCGGTTCAGTTTTAAAACCGGTTATAAAAAAACCGGTTTCAGTTTTTTTCCAGGTTTTGGTTCTAAAACAGATTTTTTTGTACACCTCTACCCTAGAACATTCTCTTTTTTTTGGAATTTGACGGCAGCATCATCTTCCTAATCATTTCAACGACAGCTTGCATTCATTCTCTTAGAGCTTCATTTCCCTTTTCTTTTATAGTACATCCTCTTGCATCTCAGATCTCCGATTAGTGATTACCACTATTTAATTATTATACATGTTGATGTTTATGCTTATGTATGACGTGATTGAAAATGATGAGCTAGTGTTGATAAAAAGCATGCTTGACATTTGCTGTAAATATATGAAAGATGAGTTACTTAACTTGAGCTTGATATAATCATAAGAACTTGATAACTTCCTGAGATAATCGGCTGGTTTAGAAACATGCATTGCTGAACTATGGTTTTCCATATGTTGCAAGATTTTGATGATTCTTTGCTATAGTTGATTTAGATCCGATAATAATGTTGTATTAGATGTATAGGATAAAACAAGGCTATATAATGTTAGTATTTTGATGATTGTGTGCGACATAATGTTTGTGAATTGATTAGATGATTTTTGATAATGATTGAACATGATGGTTATAGGTGAAGATGATAAAATAAGTATTGTATAATGGAATGTTGATGATTATACATAATATTGCGATTATAGATCTACTTGAATTACTTTTAGTAACTAATGATTGGTGTTCATAAAATATTTGAATGACTGTGATGATGAGTTTCTGATGATTGTGTGCCATAAGGAATGAACGGATCTGGTGAAACATGACAAATCTGATGCTAGGATTCATAAGAATTGATGTATTTCTGTTTGTTTTGATCATGTAGATATGAATGGTTGTTGCTTAGAAGGATTGAATCGTAGACTACGGTTGAACATCGTAGTCTACGGCAGGGCTTGTCTGCTACCGCACACCCTTAAAATGTACAGCTTAACCAACATACTGTGCAACCTAAAACAGCACACCGCACATTTGTGTGCCACGTGTGCAGCACACTCTTGCGAATGTACATTCTTTGACTGCACAATGTACAACTGTATTATGCATGGTCGCACACTAGTGGAAACCGCACATTTTTGTTGTACACACAACTGACACACAAGGTACAACTTTACGATGCATGACCGCACATTATCATGTGGCCACACACTCTCATATGTGTCGCACACCTGATAATGGACCGCACATTTAGTACGTTGGGTCGTGCACTGTATTGGGCCACACACACTCTTATTTTTGGGCCTCACACCTACATTTACATCTTTGGGTTGTTATTATGAATTTGTGTTTGATTGACATACGTGTTATTTGCTCATTACATGTAGAAAAATACGTAAATTACTTGTGAACAAACCTAATTAATATTGGTAACTATAATAGGGTGTGGTTGACCAACTTAACACAAGTAATTTAACTGCCAAGCAAAGCAAAGGTGAGTTCACACATTTACTAAAAGCATGTATTCCCGATGGTTGGGAACGAACCTCACTTTCCCTGGTTTGGGATTGTCTAGTATTCCAGGGAGGAATACTGTTAAGTGCTATTTATATTTCATGTCTTTAGCGGACTAAACGAAACTCTATCATGAAGTCCCCACACATTATACCAATTAATCGTCGGGGCCAGGCGAATGGGATATTAGTTAATAGCGCTATTAGGTTTGACAAATCTCACACCGTGCTGGGGAGGATGGGCGTGAACTTTTATGCCTTGGCAACTGGTCAATGATGATAGACATTAACTTGGTGCACAAACAACTCAACAGTCACAAGTAATCGGTACCACAGTTTAGTAGCTTAAAGACGGGGTAGCTCCCCATGACATGTTTATAAATGAGTAATTTAACAACCTATGATTTGAAAATAAAACTGGAAAACCGTGAACTCGCCAACTTTATGTTGACACCCTACTGCATGCTTTGCAGGTCGTTAGGTACAACTCTAGAGCTTGCAGCGGGGGAGTGTAGTGGTTGCAAAGAACCGTTGTGGGGCTCTTATTTAATAATTATGAACTTTATACTATTGTCCGGATTTTAAACTATATGCTTCCGCTGTTAACTTGAATATTGTTTTTGGACTTTAACTTTTAGTCACTGATCGTATTGACGTGATGGATTTTCTTTATTTTATTAATTATACAATATGATTGGTGGCATGATCCTGGTCAGTCGCACGCCTCGCGGTAATACTCCGCACGTGAATTTGAGGGTGTGACAGTGTTTACTACTTTTTTGTTCTTTAGCATTGCTATAATATATTATGTGTATGGTTTGTATGAGTTCTGTAAGTGCAGTTCCTACCAAGTAACTGTGGCTTTATCAATTCTTGTCAACCAAATCAGAGACCAAGTCAAAAGCATAGAAGGTGTCTGAAGTACAAGGTTTAACTCGGAATAGTGGGTTCCGAGTTTATCACTTTGTCCAAACTATGCTATTGTTCTGAATTACTTTGAGTAATTCGGAATATTGTTTTGTATAGTATCCCAGACAATTTGTTTTGTCTGGATTTGTGCTCTAGTCTATATATATGTGTTGTATAGGTTAGATTATGGTAGGTAAGGTAGATCTTTCAGCAACTGTGTGTTCTAGAGAGAGAGCTTAGAGAGAGAGAAAGCTAGGGTTTAGGTCTCTGTGACCTAAACCAACTTGTAGAGGATGCATACTCTTTTAGTTATGTAAATCTGTGATGATTGATTAAATAAAAGAGTTTCTTCTTCTGCATTTTCTTCTATCTTTGTTGCTTTACGTCTTGTTCAAGTGCAATGTTTGTGTATGTCATCTATCCAGGGAGTCTCGGAGACTTTCAAGTTTAGAAAAAATAGACACGTATAAATTTTTTAAATAAATAATAATGGCATTATATATAGTTGTATAAAGTCGAAAACTTTATAAAAGATTCCAATTTCTATTTTTAACTCTGGATGGCAAAGAACTTTGTTAAAAATAATTAACTGCTTTACTTTAGTTTTTAGAAATTTTCATAACCAATATCTCGTCGCAACGCACGCAATAGCGTCAACTTCTTTAATAGAAAAACCAACTCACACTGACACTCGCCCTAGGCATTCTTCCCCATGTGAGCGTGAGGAAGTAAACATGTTGCACCTACATATTATTTTTAGTTTTTGTATTCTTTGTTTTAATGCCTTTAAATATTATTTTTAGTTTTTTTTATTCTTTGTTTTAATGCTTTTATATATTATTTAGTTAATTAACTTTTAAGCTAGTTAAATTATTTTTATTGATAGCATCAGTACATGTTACTTTATATAGTTATCATTTTTATTTGATTTAAATCATTATTTATCACATTTGTTATGTTATGTTTTTAAGACTAGTGGGTATCGGGAGGCTCATCCCCATGAGAATGGGCCGCAACATAGGCGTCACATCACCGTCTCATGGAGGATGGGCCTCCTTCACTTTTGAGGGGGTGGAGGATGGGGCTACCCCACCTAAATATTTTATACTTTTCTAAGTTTTTTTTATTAACTTAATAAAAACTTTATAAAAATTTAAAAAATACAACATAAAACAACATAAATAAATTCATTTCATAACATAAAAAAATTACAATTCCTAAAAATAAAAATACATTTCCGAAAAAAAAATTACATTTCCTAAAAAAAAAAAAAAAAAAAAAAACCTACGACGTCCATTTTTTCTTCACCTCTTCCTTCATCCTCCGATAAACCTCGCGTTCATCCTCCGGAACCGAGTCGAGATCCAACCTCATTATTCTAAAATCCTCCGCTCGAGCATAGTCGACCGACACGTTTTTCTTGTGACTATATTTTTCGGCCGCAAAGTCTTTGAACGAACGGAATTCGGAAATCAACTCGTCCATTTTCGAAGACGCCTTCGAGCCGCCCCCTCCACCCGAGCCGCCCCCTTTGCGCTTTCCGGCTGCCTCTTTTTTTGCTTTGTCCCTTCCGGTGGGACGTTCGATCTCGTGAACGGGCAACACATCCTCGTCATATATCGGGTCGTCGTTTATGTCGATTTGACAACGAGTGGTGGAGCCTCCCGCACTATAACTTCCGGACTCGGAAGTTTTAGTCCGTTTGGCGGTTGCGACCTCATTTGGAACCGGCGCCCATTTAGGTTCTTTCTTTAAAATGTTCCATGCTCGGAGGTGCGGGAAAGGCGCCGGATTTTTGTATCCCATTTAGCCATCGCAAGGTTAAGAACGTCCTCGTCGCTACTCCCACTAGGACGATTGATGTAAAGTGGGTTATAATACCCGCAAAATTCATTCACGGTCTTGTTCATTTTCCGCCTCTTGCCCGCTACGGAATCGAGATCACGTATCGGGCCTTGCCCCATAAGGTCGTTAAATCTATCCGTTGTCGCCTGCCAAAAACTAGAACTCGTTTGATTGTTCCCTAAAATTAAAAAAAAAAATCATTAGTAAAACTAAAAAATACATCTTTTTAAATTTAAATTAAAAAAAATTAACTTTGGTTCATACCGACAACCGGGCAAGTCGAGGACTTAACATACGCAATTGCTAGCGCCTCCTCCTCTATTTTTGTCCAGTGTTGTCTCTGCTTCCCTCTCGAACCGCTTTTTTTTTTTGCGGTGTCGGGTTCGGTTTCAACCGCCTTCCCCTTCCCCTTCCCCGTGTTTTTTTTTTCGCTTGGGTTCTTTAGGTGGCGATTCGGGGACGACTTCTTCATCATCATCAACATCAAGTTGAACCGGGGGTTGCGGTTGGGATTGTTCAAGTTGAAACGAGTTGCGTTGCATGAATTGTTGGGGTGCTTGAAATTGTTGCATTTGTTGAACTTGGGACATTTGTGAGAAGGCGTTGGGTGATTGTTGGTAACCCGAAAATGTAAATTGTGGAGACCCCCACGAAGGATCCATAGTCGGAGTGTAAGCGGGACTCGAAAAAAAGTTAGGTTGGTTCGGGTTGGGATTGTTCGGGTTGGGGTTGTTTGGGTTGAATAGATTCATGATGTGTATAAAAAAAAGGGAGTGTTTTTTATAAAAATGGATGAGAATGAGAGAAGAATGGAAGAAGTATTGGTGAAATGGTATAAAAAATGGATGAAAAGAGGGTTTATATTTAAAGTGAAAAAGTTTTTTTTTTTTTTTTTTTAATATTATAGCCGTTAACCAACGACATTATTTTGAAAACATGGCCCGTCTTCAACGTCTTGGGCACGCCGGTTTTAACATGATGGGCCGAGGGGGCGGTGTGGGGGACCGGCGCCGGGCTTTTTCGGGCCTAAGCCGGCCCCCATACCCCTTGGTCTAATATATAACACAAGAAGAAATTTTATTTAAGAATAAAACTTAATAACGGAATCTGAACCAAACATTAAAGATTCACTAATTTACTATATAATAATAAACTAGGATTGCGACCCGCCGCAATGCGGCGGGGATTCTTTAGTTATAACTAAGTGGATCTAGGACCCGCATGTTATGTTAAACCTGTCAAACGGGAAAAATAGACGATGTGAAAACGTTTACCCACACACGCACGTTGTGTCGTGTTAACTCAAAAAATTTAGAACTAAACGTAGAAACGTTAAACCAAAGACACAGCTGTGATGTGTTAAGTCACAAGATTTAGAACCAAACATAAAGCGAAAAATTTGCGAAAAATGGAAACTATAAATGACCAAAGTTGAAAGTAAAAAAAGTTATAAGGATAGATTGCGAAAGATAAAAAGTTTTTGGTTAAAAGTAAAAAAACAAATAGTTTTGGGTTAAAAGTAATTTATGAAATACTTTTGGGTGAAAAGTAAAAAAAACATTTTTTTTGAAACCCCCCAAAGCCAACGTTACGACAACAATATGCATAACAATTTTTTCTTTGAAAACCCCCAAAGCACACCCTGCGTTGCGGCGGGGCATAAAACGGTGTCAAATAGTACTAATGTCACACAACCGTCATCGATCACCAACACTGACTCGACCTAGGATATGTGTGTTACGACGAACCTGTCAAACATGGAAAAATAGAGGTAAAAATGTTGAACCACCCATGCACGTTGCGTCGTATTAACTTGAAAAATTTAGTACTATACGTAAAACAAAATTTTGCGAAAAATGAAAAACATAAGTTACAAAAGTTGCGAAGCTAAATTGCAAATAATGAAAAGTTATGGGTTAAAGTTAAAAAAATAAATTATGTAGGGTTAAAATTGAAAAAGGTAAAAACCTTGGGGTTAAAAGAAAAAAATCAAGTTTTTTTTTTTTGAAAAAGTCATAAAGCACAAGTTACAACTAATAATGCAAAAAAACTTGCAAACTTATATATGGAATAATAATAATACAAATGGTTTAGTAAAAGTAAATTGTTGATGACTTGGCCTTAATCAATTATTGACGATTCATTATATTACATTGCCTGCCACTCCCAATTGAAAGAGTCTAACTCTGTCAGTGCATGAATGTAGTAGGTAACAAAAAAAATCTTCTTTTTATAAGGGGTGTGATAAATATACCCATCACAAGGATTAATATACCCAAAAGTCAAAGTTAATAATGATTTTGTAATGATTAACTACTTTATTATATTATTTTATTATAAAGTAAAAAGTAATAATTATGTTTTATTATAAAGTCAAAAGTAATGATTATGTTTTTTATGTTATTTTATTTTATAATACTTTTGTTACTTTTTTATATTTTGTTATACTATTATTAGTATTAATATCAATATTAATAAATAAATAATCAAGATTTATTATAATGTATTTACGTGTGTAGAGCTATTATTCACCAACATATAGATGGATTTATTAGTAAATAAAATAATGACGAAATGTTTAATAATTGTTGTTTGAAAGTAGATACCTAGATATACATACATTCACATATATACATAACCGGTTCATTAGGAATATCATAAAAATAAGGAAAAAGGAACCATGAATTTTACATATAAAAAACTTAATTTTACACAGTGTTGTTGTTGTTGTTGTTGTTGTTGTTATTATTATTATTATTATTATAACACTGTGTAAAATTAACCCGCCACCACCCACCCCCACCCCAGTCGTCACCCACCTCCGCCGCTACCAACCGTCACCCACCATCCACACCTCCGCCCCCGCCGTCAGTCGCCACCACCCACCACCCTGACACCACCGCGCCACAGTTGCCACCCACCCACGCCTCTGCAGTCAGCCGCCACCCACCTCCACCACCGACCACCACCGTCGTCGTCACCCACCACCGTTCATATACGTTTTATAATCAACAAAGACATTTATCTTATTTTTTTTCAAAGCACCATAGCTTTATAAATATTATTCAAAAACATTTGTCAAGTTTGTGTGTTATAACAAAGATTAAGAAAACTAATTACATAAAAGTTTGATTGTATAAAAAATACTTTATGTTCACTTAAAAAATAATATAAAAGTTAAAAACTAATGATTGTAATTAATAATTAAAAAATAAAATAGAAATATTAATTAATTAATTAATGATTTGGGTAGTTAATGAAGCCATTTTCTCTCTCCTATCATCTTCTCTCTCTTGGAAAGTTGACTTTTGGGTATATTTAACAGCACCCTTTTATAAATGTAAAGTAAAAATTGGGATATTCCTGAATTTTTGTTTTAGTTCCTACTACACTCACACTCACACTCACCCAGACATGCCAGATGGCTTGTGAATGAATTCTTCGTTAATAGCGGATTTGAAAAGTGTTTTATTGTTTGAGAAACAAACATGCATTTGGTGTTTAATCAGAAACACTGCTCATTGCAGAATGGGTGACATCAAGACACTAAGTTATCTGTAGAAAATAGCTCGAGCAAAGCAATCAGGTCTGGATTGGGAGACTTGGGTGGGTTTAAGTTGTATACAGTTGGTGGGGTTGGTTCCGGTACAAACCATATTTATCTTACAAACCATAAGAACAGATCCTAGCACTTAAAAAAAGTTAAATTAGCACATACCAAAACAATACATACACAAAAGTAGCACATTTGAATTATATTAACACATGAAAATTAATCAACATAATTGATTTTAGCACTTATTTGAATGATATCAACATTTTTCTTAATCAGCACATTGAAAACAAAAGCAATATCTAAATAAAGAATTAATTACGTGTTAGTATATTTTATAGGGAATTCAATATAATTGATATTATTTAGGATATTATTTTATCATTTTTCTATAATTGGTTGGATGACACGTGTTACTTTTTAAATGGTTCTTATAGTTTGTATGTAAAATATGGTTTGTATTTGATCCTACTCCTACAGTTGGTTGGTAGTGTGTTTGTTTTGCTTAGTGTTGGTGTTTGTTGATTGTCTTGTATAATCTGGTTGTATGCTCACTCCCCACTAGCTTCTTGTTTTTAATACAAATATATATATATTGTCGGCCATTCAAAAGAATAAACATGCATTTAATAGTAGTTTTGAATGTTTTACCCTTTTTTTAATTAAATAATTCGAAAGTTAAATCCTTTTATTAATGGTAAGATATTATATTTCTAAAGTGAAAATTGACTAATATTATATGTTAAATTAACCTTTGTGATATAGATGTATCTGTGTTCCACGATTTGAGAAAAAAAAACAAAAGAAAGATTAATTAACCTTTGTGATGTATGTGTGAAAAAACCATCATAAGCGTTCGATTTTGATCACCATGCATATATTGCTTCAAAACTATATAGCGTAGTCTCTTATAACGGTATTAATGTTCACAGTTAAATTCATGGGCACTTACGTAGTTTTATATTAATACATAAAACTTAAAAAATAAACTAGAACCCAAAAACATAAAAAAAAAAAAAAAAACTAAGAGTAAACTGCCATTTTGGTCCCTGAGGTTTGGTTACTTTTATCACTTTAGTCTAAATCTCAAACCTTTTAAATCTGGGTCCATGTGGTTTCACTTTTATTGCCATTTTGGTCCAAAAGTGAAATCAGCTGATATTTGTCTAATATAATCTTGTTATTTTGTCCTTTACCTCAGGGGCAAAATGGTCAATATAATTTTATTGTAACACATTACTAATTAAATTAAATATCCCTTTTAACATCTTCATCTTCCTCAAAACCCAAACCCAAACCCTAATCCATCATCTTCACCAAACTCCATTCTCCTACAACCGTGCTGATTGACAATGGCGGTATGCACCTGTGGAGCCCCAACCCAACTTTCTCTCATTTCTCTTTTAGTTCTAATCATACAGTAACTCACACATGTTCCTGCATAAGCCAATGCAAAAGATCAAACAACTCAATAAACACTGCAGTGCAGTCTCAATAAACAATTAAACTCAGTTAGTCTTACAATTTCCAACCCAGCCGACTCGTGTGCTGTAAGAAATTTAAATGTTTCGGCATCACCGAGAATGCAGATATCAGATCTGAAAAGGGTAATCACCAATAAACAACCAGCAATAATTCATGAATCTATGATCCTAAACACATAACAGTTGAGCACTCACCTTATTGTCTAAAACAAATCTTGCAATTTCTTGATCGGAACCCTATAACCCGCCACCTTTAACCACCATCACCCACCATAAACACCTAACACCACCTGTCAAACACCACTTTTGATCGTGTGACACCCCAGGAAAACAAGTAAACCACGCAACTTAACTAGCTTCCTCAGTAACCACGTGCTAAATTTCGGGACGAAATTTTCTTAACAGGGGGAGAATGTGACAACCCTCATAATTACATGTATCCGTACGATTTATTAATGTTAATTAAAGTGATTGACGACTGTGTTGAATTACTTAACTGCCTTCTGATTACTGCGTCATACTTACATGTGCTTGTTAACATACTAGTCTTGTGCAGAAAATTGACTAAATAGTCCTGTATGTTTTCCTAAGTGTTGGGAATTAAAAGTGTTACAAAAAGATATATATAGGACACTATACGGAACAACTTAGCACTTTAACGAAACGGTATCTAACCGAACAACCGGACATATCCCGGGACACCAAAATATTGCAAGAAACATTGTTTAATTATTTCTTGGCTAGTCATGATCCCCAAACACTTTAACACCCACTAAATTCTCTAGTAACTAACATATGTAAACATATACTTGCATTTGAACTAATACTTACCATCTACCATGAAATTTTACACTTAACCCCCCCCCCCCCTTTGATGATTTACGGCCCATGTAGGGGACCCCACCACAAGATTTGATTTCATATTTTATTTGGATATGTTGCTTGAGAATATGGCCAAGATATTGTAAGAAGATTATAAAGTATGGTGTGAAAGATCACCATATCATTTCATATCATTCACCACTTCACTTCATCTCCCTCACATCTCTCTCTCCCTCTCTCGGCTCCATCAAGAACCGCCACCACCACCACCTTACAACCCTCATCCTTCCATTCCAAGCTTATTTCAAGGTGCACAAAGGTGAATTAGAAGGTGTGGAACACTCGGATCTTGAAGGGCCTCTCTAGTGTGCTTTTATTCATCACATTTTCATCTTGTTTCTTCCCTAGCCTTTGTGCTAGTTGTAAGTTCTTGTTTAACTCTTGTCCATCTTCTTGTTATGATTAAAAGTTGTAGTATGATGAATATCACAAGAACACTAAAAGGGTTTAAACAAGAAACATGAACATAAAGCTTTATATAAAGATGAAACATAATGTAATAATGTTAGTATGAAGTTGTTTTGATTACGTTGTTTATTACTTGATGATTTACTTGTTAATATTGATGTTAAATGTCGTTGTTGATCACTAGACATGTTAACGGAACAAATAGAACTTGCGTTAGAGCGCTATAAGTTGAAAACAGCTTCTGTCCAAACATTTACAGCCAACTTCAGTTGGCTGTAAACAGGTCGATATTTATCGAAAAACTGATTTTCTTGAGTCTATAACGTGTTATTTCGAAATACGGTTCTAATGGCACTGGAATCATAATTTTTGGACTTTGTTTGCTATTTTTAAAGTGTTGTTTTTTCACAGCAGCAAAAGCCGCGTTTTTACTGTAGAAAATGTGTGTTATGTTTTTCGTCATAACCTGAAATCTGTGTAGAATTAGCTCATGAAATTTATTCTGTTGATGCCCACTGATGTCTTTGTAATGCTCCAACTGGAATTTCATCAATCGGACGTACGATGAATTTTAAATAAATTATCCCGTGGACTGCAGTCAGAAAGTGACAAATCTGATTGCAGTCCGGTAAATGATTTCTTATAAAATATTGGTAATGAATTGGATCCTGATATTTTTACACAATAATATTTGGATCGTTTAAAACATTCTACAAAAATTTGGGAATTTTTGGAGTAAGTTAACTATTTTATTAAAATTCCCAAAAACAGCCCAGTTTTGAAGATTAAAGCTGAAACGACATAAGTAGCAATTGGCGTGTCTAAATGTCGGGTAGGTTATCTGAGAATGATCTAACGTGTTATATGTCAATGAAAGTGTTATGCGCAATATCGTATGCTTGCTCTTGAGTAGCTATGAGTGGAATGTTTATATAGGCGTGAAATGTTAACGTAAGTGCGTGCTATGTGATAAAAGTAATGAGTAGATAAACCGTACGTAGGATACGTGTTATGCATACACGAGAAACTGATTGCTATCTGTACCTTATTAGGACGTGCTTGATTCCTGATTATTAGAGTAATTAATCTAACCGAGCAAACCAAGGTGAGTTCACACTCTTTAAAAAGGCATGGGATTCCCGGTGGTTGGGAATGGGGTTAAAGAACTAAAACGGAACCTACATATCCTCCTTGGGTAGGATATGTACCGCCATCCTCCATGGGTAGGATGCCAATATTAATCCTGCGTAATCTCCTTGGGTAGAATACGTACGTTCGTCCTCCTTGGGTAGGACAACAACCTTTAAACTTACTAGACAAAACTTTGTTGTTGACTCCTTGTTACATGCCTTGCAGGTCGTTAGGTATCTATGGAGCTTGCACGGGGAGGCGTGGTCGTTGTGGGATATGGACAGTCGAGTCCCAAGTTAAACATTTAAACTTATGAACTATGGAACTTATGTTTGGCTTTATGTTTTATGCTTCCGCTGTTAACTTAAAGTTGGTTACTTTCTTTTGGTCACCAATTGTATTGTGGTTGGTTTTATTTACTTAATTATGTGTTCAATATGATTGGTGGCTCGATCCTGGTCATGTCACGCCTCCAAGCGGTGATACTCCGCATGGTGGATTTTGGGGGTGTGACAGATTGGTATCAGAGCCATTGGTTATAGTGAACTTGGTTTTTAAAAAGGGAAAAGCTTTTTGACAAAACCAGACTATAACCTGTACAGTGCTCAACGATCCACAACGACGCTTCGCTCCACGTGCAAGACTCAACATCCTAGGTGATATGGTTTATGGTTTATGTTTATATTACCTACCTGTTAGTTACATAGTACATTGTTCATGGTATGCTTAGATAAATGTAACAACTATTGTTGAAACACATGTGTGCTTACTCTCTTCTGTCATCGCACTTTCGTGACACCTTGCTCACTCATGTTTCTTTTGATATGAAGATCATGAGTGGACGATTGAACCTAACTCAAGCCCAGCTGACGGCTTTAATCAACGAACGAGTGGCTGAGGCACTCGCAGCTGTCCCTGCAGGAGGTCAACATGCTCAGCCTCCCGTATGTACGTTCAAAACCTTCATGGATTGCCGACCTAGTACTTTCAGCGGCACAGAAGGAGCTGTAGGTCTTCTTCACTGGTTCGAGAACATTTAGTCTATTTTTGAGATGTGTGAATGCCCTGAAGATCGTAGGGTGAACTTTGCTACTGGAACACTCGAAGGTGTTGCGTTAACCTGGTGGAAAGCACAGGTTCAACTGCTAGGGCTGGCGGTTGCTAATGCCACCCCATGGAATGACTTCAAAGATTTGATCAAGGAAGAGTACCGTAGTCGTGACGACATCCACAAGCTAGAGGTGGAATTTTTCAATATGAAAATGACGGGGTCTGAAATTGAGGCGTATACGAAGAGGTCAAACGAGCTGGCCATCTTGTGTCCTACTATGGTAGATCCTCCTATCAAGCGCATCGAGCTGTACCTTAAGGGTTTAGTGCCAGAAATTCAGAGCCACGTGACCTCAGCTAATCTTGGCACCATTCAACAAATCATCCGTTTGGCTCATCGTCTCACTGATCAGGCAGTTGAGCAGAACAAGCTGCCCAAGCATATTAGCGCTACTACTACTTTTGATGATCCCAGTGATAACAAGCGTAAGTGGGATGGAGCCTCCAGCAAGGGTTCGACTTCAGCTCAGTCTCAGTCTCAGCAGCAAAGGACTGACGACTACAAGAGCCCTGGTCGGCAATCTTCGGGTAGTCAGGGGCAGGGTGGATACAAGGGAAACCACCCCAAGTGCAACCGATGCAACAAACATCATAGTAGGCAGTGTAACAAGGGTCGTTGTCTGAGGTGTAACAAGTTTGGTCATGAAGCAAAGGATTGCAGGAGCTCACTTCCTGCGAATCAGAATCATCAACAGCAGCCACAAGTTCCACAGAATCAGCAGCAGCAATAGCAGGGTAACAAGGGATGCTATCAGTGTGGTGCTGAAGGTCACTTCAAGAGAAACTGTCCCCAGTTGAACCAGAAACAGAACAAGAACAACAATCAGAGGAACGAAAACAATAATGGGGGAAACAATGATGGCAATGGAGCCAGGGGACGTGTTTTCGTGCTGGGTCAGGGTGATGCAAGGAACGATCCCAACGTGGTGATGGGTAAGTTTCTTCTGGATGATTTCTTTGTTACTGTTTTATTCGATTCGGGTGCCGATGCTAGTTATGTGTCCATAAAAGTTAGTCAAATTGTAACAATCCTCACATAACCCGACACCCTTATAAATATTTCTAACACTCTAGTATATTTTAGAATGTCCCAATATGTCTTTAAATACACCCCGTACGTGAAAACCGAGCCTGAAATATGTTATAACATATAAAATAAATTAAAAACAATAAATATTAAGCTAAGGCGGGTCGTGTAGACCCACCCCAAGCTTTTACGCGGGCGGTATGAAGGTCTAGACCTGATTCGTCTGATTTCTTTAGTTTAAGCGTGCCGCGTAAGAGTCCCCGTTAAGTGTACGCGGGCCGCGAGTGACCAACAACGCGGAGACATCAGAGGCCGACACGTGTCGACATCATGGCGGACCTACGCTGACCCAGCTAAGCTATACGTTGACCGAGTGTTGACGCAGGCCGCCTGAAAGTCGAGTATCAGCACTATAAATAGAACGCATCAGTTTTCGTTTTCCGTCGCTCACAATTCATTCTCAATCTCAAATTCTGAAGTAGTAAAGTTATTATAGTTGGGTATTATACCCCTAATTAGCGAGGTTCTGCTCCGTTGTAAGTATTATAACCCCAGTTTCGTAATAGTTACGCTG
This sequence comes from Helianthus tuberosus, assembly GCA_030545235.1. Classification (NCBI taxonomy): domain Eukaryota; kingdom Viridiplantae; phylum Streptophyta; class Magnoliopsida; order Asterales; family Asteraceae; genus Helianthus; species Helianthus tuberosus. The sequence goes on from CM060406.1 coordinate 59,090,513, forward strand.
ACCGATTGATTTAGGGTTCCGTAACAACTGTCATGGTTCTGCCCGACGTAGTTGTTGGAATGCCGTCTCGGGGAGGGTATCATTAATATTTTCAAAGGGTTATGATACTAACCAATGTACATTTGTATCAATTATAGATTATATCCAGGAAACCCTTACGAGAAGTCTAAGATAGCAATGTGAGTTTATCCTCTTTTTGTTAACCGTTTTGGAATGTTTTACAAAACCTTAATTGTTTACAATGTGATTAAACGGTGATTGAGTCTTTGTAGTTCTTCAATTACTGCCAGTATTATGGGGTTTTGTATACAAAATTTATTTACTGCGAGTAGTAGTAATAAGTCAGAATGACAGTACGTTACCATTGGACAACGAGTTAGCCAATGGGTAACTTGACCATAGCCACAGATCCGGTCGAGTGGCAAATACTGAATGAGTAATTGTGTAGAAATAAACAATGTGATCGCTCTCAATACTGTTTTAATTGATAAAATGTTTCTTGATTAAACTGGGATTCACTCACCAGTATTTCCGACTGACAAATGTTTTTAAAACGCGTTACAGGTAACACAATGTGACAGCCAATTAGTGAAAAGCCAGCTGGAGAGTACTGAAGGCTTGGGAAAAATGTGGCTATAAAAGTTACCTAATAAACGATGTTTTAAATTCAATAAAATAGGGTTTGTCCCTATAAATGTACTGTAATAAGAAACTTGGGTTTTGCCCATATGTTTATTAATATCAATTATGGTGGGTTTTACTCTGATAAACATTTCCTAACTATGATCCTGATATAAATTCCGCTGCCAAATTAACGTAAACACTGATACCACCGAAAATATGAGCTCACGTCCGCCCGTTCCCGGGACAGATAAGGGATCGGGGGTTGCGACAGAAGGTGGTATCAGAGCCTAGCCACTTGTCTGAGCCAAAGAAGTGTTCTGCTGACACTTAAATTATAAATTTTGTGTTAGGAAATAAATTACGGAAATACGTGCATAACTGTATTTATTTGTTATGTGTTATTTGACTATCTGTTAGTTTACAGTATGAGTGATCAAGGACCCTCAGACATGAGTCGTTAGTTGTCTGATTCACCTAAGAGTGAATGTACTTCTTCACAGCCTGCCCTTTCTGGGTATTCTGCTGATCAGGAAGAAGGAATATTTGCTTTTAAAGCTCAGTCAGAAGAGCCATTCCCTCATAAGAAACGAGGATGGTTCAGTAAGGAAGCCTTTGCTCGTAGGAAAAGAATGCGAAAGTTGCAACAGCAAAGAGTTCTAGCAGCTGCTAAGCGAAAGACAGATGCCCATACACAGGATATGCTTAATAGAAGCTTAGCCAATTTCCATATCCTAGCTACAACTGCTGCTGATCCAAGTCTGGAACAATTAGTAGCACCCCAACCACAACTACCAATCCAAGACCAACCCATGGAGATAGAAAACCCTGAAAACCAAGTGGAGATGGATGACTTTAATCCAGAAGAAATCCCTAGGATACTTGCACCAAACCCCCTAGACCCAAATTACGACCCCTGGTGGGACGATAATAGGGACTTTGTGCAACGTTACCCTATCCATGAAGACACACCCATACAGAACATAGGAGCCTATCCAGGTATGAACCCTTTAGATCCCTATTACCACAATGATTATATTAGGCAGATCTTAGAAGATCCTTACCGATTTCAGGCACTTTCACCCCCATATCAGGAACCCACACCCCAGATTCCAAACCCAGTCCTAGAACCTGCACCCCCAATGAGTGCAGAAAACGTCCAAGAGCTTAGGACTTTTGGGGAGGAAATTTTAGAAAGCAGTGAGAGAATGCGTCAGGTGGGAGAGCGTCTCGTACGGAAATACGATGAGAGCAATATGGATTTTTGGATAAATCCATATCCGTGAATGTGAGAATGGAGGAAATGGTAGTAGTAATAATAATAATAAATAAAATAATAAAAATAAAATAAAATATGTGTGTACGGATGCATATTACTATTAGTGTGATTCTATTTCTGTTGGTATTGTAATTTTTATTTCAGTACTAGTGTGTAATAGAGGCATAGTATATGAAAAGAGTATAGTCGCAATGATCGACGCTTTTGGCAAAAATGTGTGTCATGTGATTAACTATATTAAGATATTACTTGTGATATTAATATGGGGTAATTGTTTAAAATTCAGATGGCCGACGAAGGAAATCAAGGAAATCTGAATAACGATAACCAGAGTAACATTAACGTGGTTAATGAGAATCCGAGCATCAATAACAGTGGAAATCAAGTGGATAATAGTGCTATCCAACACATAGTAGCACAGGGAATTATAGATGCAATGCCATTTATTCTTCAAACGGTTCAAGAAGCGAATAATAAAAGTAAACATAGCAGTAAGCGACCAATTGAACCGGAACACAGCGTGAACAATGGACCAATACTTCAATTGCCCATTCCCAAAAGAAGAAGAACCGTGTCATACGGTTGTTCATATAAAGAATTCTGGTCTTGTAAACCAATGGAATTCTCGGGCAACGAAGGGGCCATTGCAACCTTACGCTGGATAGAGAAGACTGAGGCAGCCTTAAGGATAAGCAAGTGTGCTGAAGAAGATAAGATACTGTTTGCTTCCAATCTATTTAAGAATTCAGCTTTAGAATGGTGGAACACTATCCTTCAGTCTAGAGGAAGTGATAGGGTTTATAGTATGGATTGGGAAGAATTTAGGAATATGGAATAAAGGAAATCATGCCCTCCTAATGAAAAGGAACAGATATCAAACAAATTCCTAAATCTTAGGATGACTGGTGTGGATAGTAAGGGATATACTAAAATATTCGTCGAATATGCTAGAATAGTGCCAACCCTTGCTTCATCAGAACCAGTACTAATCTCCCGTTATATATGGGGATTAATTGGAGAAATAAGACATGTAGTCAAGGCAGCTAGACCTCAAACTATAGAAGAAGCTGTAGAACTAGCAAATACCTTGACAGATGAATTAGTCCGTACCCGAGAAGAGGATCAAAGAAGGAACCTAACCCAGAAACTCACACAAGAATTTCGTTCTGGAAATTCTAATCGTGGGAAAAATATAGGTTCTACCTCTGCACCCTACTGTAGGTATTGCAAAAGAAAGCATTCCGGAAGATGCTCCATATACTGTAACTTTTTGCAAAATATCGGGACATAAGGAAGAAAACTGCAGGAAGAAAGCTAACAGCCAGATATGTTACAATTGCGGAGAACAAGGTCATATCAAGCTAAATTGTCCAAAATTAGCTCCAGCTCCAGACAACAAGAATACTAAAAATGCTAGAGCATTTGTTCTGACTACAGATGAAGCCAAGATGATTCCAGATGTCATAGCTGGTACGCTTTTAGTTAATGATGTTTTTGCTAAAGTATTATTTGACTCTGGTGCAAACCAAAGTTTTATTAATACATCATTTTGCAAATTTCTAAATCAGTCATTAACTAAACTACCACAAGAATGCTTAGTAGAAACAGCCAATGGAGAAACCGTAAGGATTTCTGAAATCTTGCACGGAACAAGCATAGAAATCTTAAACAAAAAATTTAGGGCAAATCTTTATCCCATGAATCTGGCAGGATTCGATGTTGTTTTAGGAATGGATTGGTTAATAGCCAAAAAAGCCAGTATTTTATGTGATCAAAAGTCAATACAAGTAAATTCACAAAAAGGTAAAACGATCACAATTAAAGGAGATAAGCCATTTAGATCTACAAAATTCATCTCTGTGATGAAAACTGCAAGTTCTATAAGAAACGGTTCTATAGTGTATTTGATTTCTATAATCGCCAACACTAAAGGAAAAGAACTAAAAGATATTCCAGTAGTATCTCAGTTTTCAGATGTTTTTCCAGAAGAATTACCAGGACTACCACCCGACAGAGAAGTTGAATTCAGGATTCATCTACTACCAGGAACAGCACCAATTGCCAATGCACCCTATCGTTTGGCACCTGCAGAAATGCAAGAATTAAAGAAACAATTAGATGAATTGTTGGAGAAAGGATTTATACAACCAAGTTCATCGCCATGGGGAGCGCCGATACTATTCGTTAAAAAGAAGGACGGATCAAAGCGTATGTGCATTGACTACCGTGAATTAAACAAGGTCACGATTAAAAATCGGTATCCATTACCAAGAATCGATGGTCTGTTTGATCATCTGCAAGGAGCTCGATTTTTCTCTAAAATCGATTTAAGGTCAGGATATCATCAATTAAAAGTACAGGAAGAGGACATTCCTAAGACCGCATTTAGAACAAGGTATGGTCATTATGAATTTACTGTCATGCCATTTGGTTTAACCAATGCCCCAGCCGCATTTATGGACATGATGAACCGAATATGTAAGCCATATTTGGATAAATTCATAATTATCTTCATAGATGATATTCTAATTTATTCTAAGAATAAAGAGGATCATGCAAAGCATTTGCACGCACTTTTAATTTATTAAGAAAGGAAAAGCTTTATGCTAAATTCTCTAAGTGCGAATTTTGGTTAGAACAGGTACAATTCCTTGGACATTTAGTTAATCATGAAGGAATTCATGTGGATCCAACAAAGATCGAGGCAATTACTAAATGGAAAATCCCTGAGTCACCAACCGAGGTTAGAAGTTTCTTAGGATTGGCCAGTTATTATAGAAGATTTATTCGAGATTTCTCTAGAATAGCCATTCCCTTAACTAAGCTAACCTGTAAATCAGTTAAGTTTGAATGGGGATTAAAACAAGAAGAAACCTTTAGAATTCTTAAGCAAAGATTGACCCATACACCCATACTAGCATTACCAGAAGGAGCTGAAGACTTTGTAGTCTATTGCGATGCTTCTAGATTAGGTTATGGATGTGTATTGATGCAACGCCAAAAGGTTATAGCTTACGCATCTAGACAACTTAAGAATCATGGAGAGAATTATTCAACCCATGATTTAGAATTAGGATCTATAATTTTTGCTCTTAAGATTTGGAGACATTACCTTTATGGTAGTAAGTTTACCATATTCACTGATCATAAAAGTTTAAGGTATATTTTTAAACAAAAGAAATTGAATATGAGACAAAGACGCTGGATGGAATTGCTTAGTGACTATGATTGTGATATCCAGTATCATGAAGGAAAAGCAAATGTAGTGGCAGATGCTTTAAGCCGAAAATATCATGAAAAGACAAAAAGGGTACGTTCTCTTCAATTAAATCTGCAAGTAGATTTAAACGATCAGATAAGAGAAGCACAAGAATCAGTAATCAAGGATGATTCTAAAAAATTAAAAGGTATGCTAAAAGAATTGGAACAAGGAATAGATGGAATTTGGAGATTCCATACAAAGAGAATGTGGATACCTAAATTAGGAAATCTACGTCATCGTATATTAGAAGAAGCCCATAAGTCTAAGTATACGATGCATCCAGGAAGTGATCAAATGTACCAGGATTTAAGGAAAATTTTCTGGTGGATAGGAATGAAAAAGGACATAGCAGCCTATGTTTCTAAATGTTTAACCTGTTCACAAGTTAAAGCTGAACACCAGAAACCCTCAGGTTTGTTACAGCAATTAGAAATGCCAGTGTGGAAATGGGAATTGATAACAATGGATTTTGTTACTAAATAACCCAAAACAAAGAAAGGTAATGATATAATCTGGGTGATTGTAGATAGACTAACCAAGTCAGCTCATTTCCTACTAATGAGAGAAACTTTCAGTATGGAACAATTAGCTAAATTATATGTAAATGAAATTGTTTCTTTACATGGTATTCCTTTATCAATTGTTTCTGATAGGGATAGTCGATTTACCTCTCATTTTTGGTCAAGTTTCCAAAAGGCAATGGGAACCAAGTTAAAGCTAAGTACGGCTTATCATCCACAAATGGATGGACAAAGTGAAAGGACAATTCAGACAATGGAGGATATGCTTAGAGCTTGTGTAATTGATTTCGGAGGTAATTGGGATGATCACTTACCTTTAATAGAATTTTCATATAATAACAGTTATCACACAAGTATCAATGCTGTACCATTCGAAGCACTTTATGGACGAAAGTGTCGAACCCCAGTCTGTTGGGCAGAAATTGGGGAAAAGCAACTATCTGGACCTGAGATAGTACAAGAAACAACTGACAAGATTATTCAAGTCAAGGAACGACTAAAAGCAGTACGTGATCGACAGAAAAGTTATGCTGATAACCGACGCAAGCCATTAGAATTTCAAGTAGGAGATAAAGTACTATTAAAAGTCTCTCCTTGGAAAGGAATAGTAAGATTCATCAAACGGGGAAAGCTAAGCTCCAGGTATGTGGGACCTTTTAAGATTATTAGAAGAATAGGACTTGTAGCCTATCAGCTACAACTGCCAGAGGAAATGGCAGGAATACATGATATGTTTCATGTATCTAATCTCAAAAAGTGTTTAGCTGATGAATCACTAATAGTACCTCTTAAGGATATAGAGGTAAATGAACAACTCAAGTTTGTAGAAAGGCCTCTACAGATTGAAGACAGGAAAGTCAAGAATCTCAAGCATAAGAGACTAGTTCTGGTCAAAGTGAAGTGGGACTCCAAAAGAGGACCTGAGTACACATGGGAGCTTGAATCTGAAATGCAAAGGAAATATCCGCACTTGTTCCAGTAGATCTCGAGGACGAGCTCTAAAACAAGGTGGGGAGAATGTAACAATCCTCACATACCCCAACACCCTTATAAATATTTCTAACACTCTAGTATATTTTAGAATGTCCCAATATGTCTTTAAATACACCCCGTACGTGAAAACGAGCCTGAAATATGTTATAACATATAAAATAAATTAAAAACAATAAATATAAAGCTAAGGCGGGCCGCGTAGACCCACCCCAAGCTTTTACGCGGGTTGTATGAAGGTCTAGACCTGATTCGTCTGATTTCTTTAGTTTAAGCGGGCCGCGTAAGAGTCCCCGTTAAGTGTACGCGGGCCGCGAGTGACCAACAACGCGGAGACATCAGAGGCCGACACGTGTCGACATCGTGGTGGACCTACACGCTGACCCAACTAAGCTATACATTGACCGAGTGTTGACGCGGGCCGCGTAAGGCTTTGCCTTACCTTACGCGGGCCGCCTGAAAGTCGAGTATCAGCACTATAAATAGAACGCATCAGTTTTCGTTTTCCGTCGCTCACAATTCATTCTCAATCTCAAATTCTGAAGTAGTAAAGTTATTATAGTTGGGTATTATACCCATAATTAGCGAGGTTCTGCTCCGTTGTAAGTATTATAACCCCAGTTTCGTAATAGTTACGCTGCCCGATTGATTTAGGGTTCCGTAACAACTGTCGTGGTTCGACGTAGTTGTTGGAATGCCATCTCGGGGAGGGTATCATTAATATTTTCAAAGGGTTATGATACTAACTAATGTACATTTGTATCAATTATAGATTATATCCAGGAAACCCTTACGAGAAGTCAAAGATAGCAATGTGAGTTTTTCCTCTTTTTATTAACCGTTTTGGAATGTTTTACAAAACCTTAATTGTTTACAATGTGGCTAAGCGGTGATTGAGTCTTTGTAATTCTTCAATTACTGCCAGTATTATGGGGTTTTGTATACAAAATTTATTTACTGTGAGTAGTAGTAATAAGTCGGAATGACAGTACGTTACCATTGGACAACGAGTTAGCCAATGGGTAACTTGACCATAGCCACAGATCCGGTCGAGTGGCAAATACTGAATGAGTAATTGTGTAGAAATAAACAATGTGATCGCTCTCAATACTGTTTTAATTGATAAAATGTTTCTTGATTAAACTGGGATTCACTCACCAGTATTTCCGACTGACAAATGTTTTTAAAACGCGTTACAGGTAACACAATATGACAACCAATTAGTGAAAAGCCAGCTGGAGAGCACTGAAGGCTTGGGAAAAATGTGCCTATAAAAGTTACCTAATAAACGATGTTTTAAATTCAATAAAATAGGGTTTGTCCCTATAAATGTACTATAATAAGAAACTTGGGTTTTGCCCATGTGTTTATTAATATCAATTATGGTAGTTTTACTCTGATAAACATTTCCTAACTACGATCCTGATGTAAATTCCGCTGCCAAATTAACGTAAACACTGATACCACCGAAAATCTGAGCTCGCGTCCGCCCATTCCCGGGACAGATAAGGGATCGGGGGTTGCGACACAAATGCTTAAGCTCACTCAAACACTTTTGAACACCAAACACACGGTAGAGCTAGCAAACGGTAAAAGTCTCGAGGCCTCACACATAGTTAAGAGTTGTAACCTCGTCTTAGCCGGTCAGACCTTCTCTATCGATCTTATTCCTATCGTTCTAGGTAGTTTCGATGTTGTTATGGGAATGGATTGGTTATCTCATCAGCAAGCGGAAATTCTTTGCAACGAGAAGATTGTCCGCATCCCTCGTTCTGGTGAAGAACCCCGCGTGATTCATGGCGACAAGAGTGGTGCTATCGTCGGCATTATCTCTTTCCTTAAGGCCCAGAAGTGTTTGCGAAAGGGCCACACTGCCATTCTAGCACTCGTTACTGACACATCAATGGAAGAGAAGAGAATTGAAGACATTCCTATTGTGCGCGATTTTCCTGAGGTATTTACTGAGGAATTACCTGGTCTTCCGCCTCATCGACAAGTCGAGTTTCAAATCGAGCTAGCTCCTGGAGCAGCACCAATAGCTCGTGCACCTTATCGACTAGCTCCGTCAGAACTAGAAGAATTGTCCACCCAATTACAAGAGCTCTTGGACAAGGGTTTTATTCGCCCTAGCTCTTCGCCTTGGGGAGCTCCAGTGTTATTTGTGAAGAAGAAAGACGGTACCTTCAGAATGTGTATTGACTACCGTGAAGTCAACAAGGTGACCGTGAAGAATCGTTATCCTCTCCCACGTATTGATGACCTATTCGACCAGCTGCAAGGGTCGAGCTTCTACTCTAAGATTGACTTAAGATCGGGCTATCATCAACTGAGAGTCCGAGATGAGGATATCTCTAAAACAGCATTCAGGACTCGTTATGGGGCATTACGAGTTTCTGGTTATGCCTTTCGGATTGACGAATGCGCCTGCGGTCTTCATGGATCTCATGAACCGAGTGTGCAAACCTTACCTGGATAAGTTCGTTATCGTTTTCATCGACGATATCCTGATCTATTCGAAGAGTCAGGAAGAACACGAGCAACACCTGAGACTTATTTTGGAACTTCTTCGAACAGAGCAGTTGTATGCCAAATTTTCGAAATGTGACTTCTGGCTTCGGGAAGTCCACTTTCTAGGCCACGTGGTAAACAAGGATGGAATTCATGTGGATCCATCCAAGGTTGACTCGATCAAGAACTGGCCTGCACCCCGCACACCAACAGAAATCCGCCAATTCTTGGGTTTGGCGGGCTACTACAGAAGGTTTATCAAGGATTTCTCAAAGATTGCGCAACCTCTCACTTCACAGACACAGAAGGGTGTCACCTATCGTTGGGGTGATCTATAGGAGTCCGTATTTCAGTACTTAAAGGAGAGACTTTGTAGCACACCTATTCTTTCGTTACCTGAAGGCACATATGATTTTGTGGTTTATTGCGACGCTTCCATCCAAGGACTTGGTTGCGTGTTGATGCAACGTGACAAGGCCATTGCCTATGCATCGCGCCAACTTAAAGTTCACGAAAGGAACTACACTACGCACGACTTGGAATTGGGAGCAGTTGTTTTCGCACTTAAGATATGGAGACATTACCTGTACGGTACCAAGTGCACCCCTTACACCGATCACAGGAGTCTCGAGCATATCTTCAAGCAAAAGGAGTTAAACATGCGACAACGTCGATGGGTCGAGCTCTTGAATGATTACGAATGTGCGATCAAGTACCATCCGGGCAAAGCCAATGTTGTGGCCGACGCCGTCAGTCGAAAGGATACTACACCTAAACGTGTGCGAGCGTTACAACTTACCATCTAATCTAGTCTTCCTACCCAGATACGAGATGCTCAGGTCGAAGCATTGAAAGCAGAGAACATCAGGGCTGAGTCCTTACGAGGATCGAGGAAGCGGTTAGAACAAAATTAAGAAGACGCCTACTGTGATGGATGAAGCGCACAAATCTCGTTACTCAGTATATCCTGGTTCGGATAAGATGTACCAAGACTTAAAAACTACATACTGGTGGCCTAGTATGAAAGCCAACATAGCAACCTAAGTCAGTAAATGTTTGACTTGTGCGAGAGTCAAGATTGAATATCAGAAACCATCAGGCCTACTCCAACAACCAGAGATCCCGGCATGGAAATGGGAGCAAATTTCTATGGATTTCGTTACTGGCCTGCCTAGATCTCAACGCGGAAATGACACTATTTGGGTGATAGTGGATCGATTGACTAAGTCTGCACACTTCCTGGGTATCAAGGAAACGGATAAGTTTTCTACTCTAGCAGACGTCTATCTAAAGGAAGTAGTATCAAGGCACGGAGCGCCAACCTCCATCATTTCTGATCGTGACTCATGTTTTACATCTGAATTGTGGCAATCTATGCACAAGTCCTTTGGCTCTCGATTAGACATGAGCACGGCATATCATCCACAGACGGATGGGCAATCTGAACGCACCATCCAAACCCTTGAAGACATGCTTAGGGCATGTGTAATCGACTTTGGTAATGGCTGGGAAAAACACCTCCCGTTAGTGGAGTTTTCGTATAATAATAGCTACCACACCAGTATCCAGGCCGCTCCATTTGAGGCATTGTACGGACGTAAATGTCGATCACCTCTTTGTTGGGCAGAGGTTGGCGACAGTCAAATCACAGGCCCAGAACTTGTGGTAGACACGACTGAGAAGATTGCTCAGATACGACAACAAATGGCGGCAGCTCGTGACCGTCAGAAAAGCTACGCTGATAAGCGTAGGAAACCACTCGAGTTCCAGGTTGGGGATCGAGTGCTACTCAAAGTCTCACCTTGGAGAGGCGTAGTTCATTTTGGCAAACAAAGCAAACTCAATCCGCGTTATGTCGGACCACTCGAAATCATTGAGAAAATTGGCATAGTCGCTTACAAGTTGAATCTACCTGAAGAACTCAGCGGAGTTCACAACGTATTCCACGTGTCAAATCTGAAAAAGTGTCTGTCAGATGAGACCCTCATAGTTCCCTTAAAGGAGCTCACAATCGACGACCAGTTGCGATTCATTGAGGAACCAGTTGAAATCACAGACCAAGACGTTAAGATTCTCAAGCGTACCAGAATACCTCTTGTTCGAGTTCGTTGGAAGTCCCGTCGTGGCCCAGAGTATACCTGGGAACGAGAAGACCAAATGAAACTCAAGTACCCCCAGTTGTTTAAGAAAAGTGCAACCACTACTGAGGCTGAAGCTACTGCGGAATTTCGGGACGAAATTCCAAATCAACGGGGGGATGATGTGACACCCCAGGAAAACCAGTAAATTACGCAACTTAACTAGCTTCCTCAGTAATCACGTGCTAAATTTCAGGATGAAATTTTCTTAACAGGGGGAGAATGTGACAACCCTCATAATTTCATGTATCCGTACGATTTATTAATGTTAATTAAAGTGCTTGACGACTGTGTTGAATTACTTAACTGCCTTCTGATTATTGCGTCATACTTACATGTGCTTGTTAACATACTAGTCTTTTGCAGAAAATTGACTAAATAGTCCTATATGTTTTCCTAAGTGTTGGGAATTAAAAGTGTTACAAAAAGATATATATAGGACACTATACGGAACAACTTAGCACTTTAACGAAACGGTATCTAATCGAACAACCGGACATATCCTAGGACACCAAAATATTGCAAGAAACATTGTTTAATTATTTCTTGGCTAGTCATGATCCCCAAACACCCTAACACCCACTAAATTCTCTAGTAACTAACATATGTAAACATATACTTGCATTTGAACTAATACTTACCATCTACCATGAAATTTTACACTTAACCCCCCCCCCCTTGATGATTTATGGCCCATGTAGGGGAGCCCACCACAAGATTTGATTTCATATTTTATTTGGATATGTTGCTTGAGAATATGGCCAAGATATTGTAGGAAGATTATAAAGTATGGTGTGTAAGATCACCATATCATTTCATATCATTCACCACTTCACTTCATCTCCCTCACATCTCTCTCTCCCTCTCTTGGCTCCATCAAGAACCGCCACCACCACCACCTTACAACCCTCATCCTTCCATTCCAAGCTTGTTTCAAGGTGCACAAAGGTGAATTAGAAGGTGTGGAACACTCGGATCTTGAAGGACCTCTCTAATGTGCTTTTATTCATCACATTTTCATCTTGTTTCTTCTCTAGCCTTTGTGCTAGTTGTAAGTTCTTGTTTAACTCTTGTCCATCTTCTTGTTATGATTAAAAGTTGTAGTATGATGAATATCACAAGAACACTAAAAGGGTTTAAACAAGAAACATGAACATAAAGCTTTATATAAAGATGAAACATGATGTAATAATGTTAGTATGAAGTTGTTTTGATTACGTTGTTGATTACTTGACGATTTACTTGTTAATATTGATGTTAAATGTCATTGTTGATCACTAGACATGTTAACGGAACAAATAGAACTTGCGTTAGAGCGCTATAAGCTGAAAATAGCTTCTGTCCAAACATTTACAGCCAACTTCAGTTGGCTGTAAACAGGTCGATATTTATCAAAAAGCTGATTTTCTTGAGTCTATAACGTGTTATTTCGAAATACGGTGCTAATGGAACTGGAATCATAATTTTTGGACTTCGTTTGCTATTTTTAAAGTGTCGTTTTTTCACAGCAGCAAAAGCTGCGTTTTTACTGCAGAAAATGTGTGTTATGTTTTTCGTCATAACCTGAAATCCGTGTAGAATTAGCTCATGAAATTTGTACTGTAGATTGCCACGGATGTCATTGTAATGCTCCGACTAGAATTTCATCAATCGAACGTAAAATGGATTTTAAATCAATTATCCCGTGGACTGCAGTCAGAAAGTGACAAATCTGATTGCAGTCCGGTAAATGATTTCTTATAAAATATTAGTAACGAATTGGATCCCGATATTTTACACAATAATATATGGATCGTTTAAAACATTCTATAAAAATTTGGGAATTTTTGGAGTAAGTTAACTATTTTGTTAAAATTCCCGAAAACAGCCCAGTTTTGAAGATTAAAGCTGAAACGACATAAGTAGCAATTGGCTTGTCTAAATGTAGGGTAGGTTATCTGAGAATGATCTAACGTGTTATATGTCAATGAAAGTGTTATGTGCAATATCGTATGCTTTCTCTTGAGTAGCTATGAGTGGAATGTTTATATGGGCGTAAAATGTTAACGTAAGTGCGTGCTATGTGATAAAAGTAATGAGTAGATAAACCGTACGTAGGATACGTGTTATGCATGCACGAGAAACTGATTGCTATCTGTACCTTATTAGGACGTGCTTGATTCCTGATTATTAGAGTAATTAACCTAACTGAGCAAACCAAGGTGAGTTCACACTCTTTAAAAAGGCATGGGATTCCCGGTGGTTGGGAATGGGGTTAAAGAACTAAAACGGAACCTACGTATCCTCTTTGGGTAGGATATGTACCGCCATCCTCCATGGGTAGGATGCCAATATTAATCCTACGTAATCTCCTTGGGTAGAATACGTACGTTCGTCCTCCTTGGGTAGGAAAACAACCTTAAAACTTACTAGACAAAACTCTATCATGAAGTCCCTCATTTTTATATCGACTTAATCGCCGGGCCAATGGCGAGCGGGTCATTTGTTAATAGCGCTATTAGGGTTGACAAGCCTCACACCGTGCTGGTCGGACGGGCGTGTACTAATGGATCTGGGCAAAGTGTCAATGATGATAGACATTGACGTAGGGCACAACTATTGTTCGTCAGTTGTCTATATGGTAATGGTCTAGTGGTTCACATGGGGAAGCCCCCCACGGGTCATGGTTTGGGAAAGAAGGAATTGGTTAATCATATTTACAACTCTGGGGTAACCCCCACGACAAGTAGGCCAACTAAACGAAAACCATGTTTTTGAAACAACTTAAAATGAACACCCAAGTGTGAACTCACTGAACTTTGTTGTTGACTCCTTGTTACATGCCTTGCAGGTCGTTAGGTATCTATGGAGCTTGCACGGGGAGGCGTGGTCGTTGTGGGATATGGACTGTCGAGTCCCAAGTTAAACATTTAAACTTATGAACTATGGAACTTATGTTTGGCTTTATGTTTTATGTTTCCGCTGTTAACTTAAAGTTGGTTACTTTCTTTTGGTCACCAATTGTATTGTGGTTGGTTTTATTTACTTAATTACGTTGTTCAATATGATTGGTGGCTCGATCCTGGTCATGTCACGCCTCCAAGCAGTGATACTCCGCATGGTGGATTTTTGGGGTGTGACAGATTGGTATCAGAGCCATTGTTTATAGTGAACTTGGTTTTTAAAAAGGGAAAAGCTTTTTGACAAAACCAGACTATAACCTGTACAGTGCTCAACGATCCACAACGACGCTTCGCTCCACGTGCAAGACTCAACATCCTAGGTGATATGGTTTATGTTTATATTACCTACCTGTTAGTTACATAGTACATTGTTCATGGTATGCTTAGATAAATGTAACAACTATTGTTGAAACACATGTGTGCTTACTCTCTTCTTTCATCGCACTTTCGTAACACCTTGCTCACTCATGTTTCTTTTGATATGAAGATCATGAGTGGACGACTGAACCTAACTCAAGCCCAGCTGACGGCTCTAATCAACGAACGAGTGGCTGAGGCACTCGCAGCTGTCCCTGCAGGAGGTCAACATGCTCAGCCTCCCGTATGTACGTTCAAAACCTTCATGGATTGCCGACCTAGTACTTTCAGTGGCACAGAAGGAGCTGTAGGTCTTCTTCACTGGTTCGAGAACATTGAGTCTGTTTTTGAGATGTGTGAATGCCCTGAAGATCGTAGGGTGAAATTTGCTACTGGAACACTCGAAGGTGCTGCGTTAACCTGGTGGAAAGCACAGGTTCAACTGCTAGGGCTGGCGGTTGCTAATGCCACCCCATGGAATGACTTCAAAGATTTGATCAAGGAAGATTACTATAGTCGTGACGACATCCACAAGCTAGAGGTGGAATTTTTCAATCTGAAAATGACGGGGTCTGAAATTGAGGCATATACGAAGAGGTCAAACGAGCTAGCCATCTTGTGTCCTACTATGGTAGATCCTCCTATCAAGCGCATCGAGCTGTACCTTAAGGGTTTAGTGCCAGAAATTCAGAGCCACGTGACCTCAGCTAATCTTGGCACCATTCAGCAAATCATCCGTTTGGCTCATCGTCTAACTGATCAGGCAGTTGAGCAGAACAAGCTGCCCAAGCGTATTAGTGATACTACTACTTCTAATGCTCCCAGTGATAACAAGCGTAAGTGGGATGGAGCCTCCAGCAAGGGTTCGACTTCAGCTCAGTCTCAGTCTCAGCAGTGAAGGACTGACGACTACAAGAGCTCTGGTCAGCAATCTTCGGGTAGTCAGGGGCAGGGTGGATACAAGGGAAACCACCCCAAGTGCAACCGATGCAACAAACATCATAGTGGGCAGTGTAACAAGGGTCGTTGTCTGAGGTGTAACAAGTTTGGTCATGAAGCAAAGGATTGCAGGAGCTCACTTCCTGCGAATCAGAATCGTCAACAGCAGCCACAAGCTCCACACAATCAGCGGCAGCAACATCAGGGTAACAAGGGATGCTATCAGTGTGGTGCTGAAGGTCACTTCAAGAGAAACTGTCCCCAGTTGAACCAGAAACAGAACAACAACAACAAATAGGGGAACGGAAACAATAATGGGGGAAACAATGATGGCAATGGAGCCAGGGGACGTGTTTTCGTGCTGGGTTAGGGTGATGCAAGGAACGATCCCAACGTGGTGATGGGTAAGTTTCTTCTGGATGATTTCTTTGTTACTGTTTTATTCGATTCGGGTGCCGATGCTAGTTATGTGTCCATAAAAGTTAGTCAAAAGCTTAAGCGCACTCAAACACTTTTGAACACCAAACACATGGTAGAGTTAGCAAACGGTAAAAGTCTCGAGGCCGCTGATGTGCGTTAGGTGTATATGTAGGTTTAAGTATATTTTAAGCCCTTTTACACTTTCTTTAGCCAAGTTTTAAATTTATAAAACACGATATTTACTAACACTAAACACACATATGGGTAAGTGCACCCATCGTGAGCGTAGTATAGTGTTGGTAAGATACCGAGGTCGTCCAAGGACACAAGAGCTTTTAGTACCGGTTTATCCTCAACGTCTAACCAAATCAAAAAGTTTAGAAAAATGGTTTTAAACTAAGAAAAATAAAACCTAACTAAAATGCTGAAAAATAAAAATAAAAGAAAAACAGATAGACAAGATGAATCACTTGGTTCCGACTCGTGTATAGTGTAACCTTTGATTATTTCCGCACTTTTGCACTTGTTTAAGAGATTATCTTAATTATTGTAGTAGGCCCCTCTTTTGGAGGTGACGTTACCCTCAACCCAGTAGTTTGAGTCAGCAAGGATACAATCCTAAAGGGTCGGATTATTGAAAGATAATTAATTAAGTTATTAATGCAAATTATGGTAGGCCCCTCTTTTGAAGGTGACGTTACCCTTGGCTAAGTAGTCTGAGTCAGCAGGGATACAGTCCTAAATAGCCGGGTTATAGCACTAATAGTAGTTAACTTATGAGGGGATCAAAGAGTTTGGACCCCCGCCATCCAATACCGTTAAGTATTGAAGGAGGTCCTACTAAATTTGACCCAGGTCCATTGCAGGACCTCTAAACGCTGAACAATGGCAAGACTCTTACCAAACCATTCCCTTAACCCCCGACCAGGTAGCCAACATACCTCCATATAGACCGTGGAGATATGAATGGTGAAAATCTTTTATTTTATGTAGACAGTAAAATAATGTCAAGACACCACGGACAAACGATAAGGAAGAATCACCTTCAACATAAGAAACTAGTTATTAAAGTCATTAATACAAAACCAAGTAAAAAGTGCGAAAAGATTAAAAATAAAAAGTATTACACTAGACACTTGTCTTCACCAAGTGATGTAAGAGACTTAGGCAAACATGGCCTTGATTGTCAAGAACTCTTACGATCAATCTTGGATCCCGAGACGACTCACACACTCTATGATGGACAATGGATGATGGTGGTGGATGATGGTGTTATGGTGGGTGGTGGGTGGTGGGTGAAGTGTGAGAGAGGTGGTGTGCCAAGGGATGGTTTGAGCTTGAGCCAAGCACTCCTATTTATAGGCTGAACAGAAGCTCGGGCACGGCCCCGTGTCCAGTGGGCACGGCCCCGTGTCCAGTGGGCACGGCCCCGTGTCCACATCCTTCTCTTTCTTCATTTATTGCAGCTTGTCTTTATTAGTTGACCACGCCCCCGTGTCCGCTGAGCACGACCCCGTGTGCAGAAGAATCTTTGTACTATGAAGATTTGCCTGGATTGTGCGATTCTTATAGTTGACCACGGCCCCGTGTCCGCTGAGCACGGCCCCGTGGTGGGCAATAGAAGCTTCTACCACTTTGTCTTTTCTGCTGACACTTGGGCACGCCCCCGTGCTGGCTGAGCACGGGGCATGTTCAGTCTTCTGTCTTCTTGTTTTGCTTGGGAAGATGCTGTCGTGGGGTCGGGCATGTCACGTTTGTTCCTTTTCTTGTATTTATGTTAGATTTTGCTGTCTTTTTGCTTCTTTTGTTAATTTGAGCTCATTTAATCCTGAAAATACAAAAGGAAGACAAAAGCACACTTTTTCCAACATTAGTACTAAAAAGGGTTAGTTTTATGCCACAATTGATGTAATTTATATGTTGCATTTTGCACACATCAAATACCCCCACACTTGAATCTTTGCTTGTCCTCAAGCAAAACTCTTTATAATGTGGCTTTACACTCCCAAATGGAATGGGTAGAGAAGAAGGTTTTTTGGGCTTGTCATGGAGTATCGGGATTTCCAAGATTCTTTATTTAGTTTTATTTTTATTTATTTACAATCCTATTCGTCATGATTTATTTAAAACTTTTCATAAGATAAATTACTTATTAGGGCATAACATGCCTCTTTAAAATTCTATTTAGATACAAGTTCACATACCTCACGGGGATCACTCAACACTCGGCCGAAAATGTATTTTAGTGGATCACTCGAGAGCGGCATGGAACTTACTCCTACCATAGACTAGCCAAGCAATCAATCCTCCTCCTTTTTAACTATGTACCTTTGTAAATATCAAGAGGACTTTTTGGGTGAAGGGTTACGCTTGGGTTAAAGGTAGGTGGTTGGGTTAGTGGTTAGTAGAAAGGGTGAAAAAGCGTAAAAAGCTTCGGTTTTCGTAAGACTTTTTATTTTTGTAACTTTTATTTTGATGAAGCTATTATTCAAACAAAGTTATTTTTGATGAACTTGTTTGTTTATTTTCTTTTGCTTCATCATCAACACATTTTTTTTTTTTTGAAAAGTCATACGAAAAACCGAGCTAGTTACTAAAACAAAGGGTTAAAAATGAAAAAGGTTTTGGTGGGTGAAAGGGTGTTTGGTTTGGGTTATGAAATGAAAAGGTTTAGGCTCAAAGGGGTTAACTAGGGGGATTTTGGGTAGGTGGTTAAAAAAAAAAGAAAAATAATGGTGTAGAAATAAAAAGGGGTAGTCCTAATGCCTCCATCATTTACTTACTCGGGTTTAAGTTGGTAAGGACCGGGAATGTATCGTCGTGGCAAGTTCTAGAGTCGTAAGAACCAAGCGGCTATTCACACAAGAAATGAAAAATGAGCATTTAGTTTAATGATATATATTTGTATGCTCAATAAAGGCTCAAAACTCACTTTTGTGGGAAAGGGTTTTTATGTGATCAAGTATATATAATCAAATTTTAACTAAGCTTGTCATGCCTTTTCATAATTTTCTTATGTTGGTTCTTTTTATCACGACGCTATCGGTTGTAAATTCGTAAAAATATAACCTTTTTAGAACTTGAAATTCCCGAATTAAACCTAGACAAGTAAAAAAAATGAAAATTTTTTTGAAAAAATTTGGGGTGATTAGCGGTTCCAATAGAGTTTTGTGTAAGGCTTGTATTTAGGTCTTGCAAGATTCAAGGTTTTAGCATCCCCCCCCCCCCACACTTAAATTACACATTGTCCTCAATGTGTCCCAAAAATAAGTTTTTAGGTTGATTGAATGTGTAAAAAGGTGTAAAAAGCAAAAATTTTGTGTTTCTGGGCGCTGAACACGGCCCCGTGTTGTCCGGGCACGGCCCCGTGTTCAAGTGCCAGTAACAAAAATTAAATCAAGAGAAACAGAAGCCTGGACACGGGGGCGTGTTGGGTGAGCACGGCCTGTGTCCAGTTTACCTGAACTGGGTATTTCTGCAGACTGTGCAGCACGGGGCAGTGTTGGGCGGACACGGCCGGTGCCGAACTTACTGTAAACGAAGAATTTTGTTGGATGCTCCTGTTTTCCTGCATGGGGTGCTGGTTCAAGTTTCCCTTGTTTCCTTTGTCATCTCAAGTGTGTTTTATTCATTTCAACACCATCCAAACACCAAATTAACTAAAACCATCATTCATTACGTCATAGAGAAAATTACATAGTAGTCCTAAAAAAATGAAAAATAAAGCAGAAAATAAAAGTTGAAAATCCTAAATTAGATAGGTCAAGTGATACGTAAAATCATTTTTAGGAGCTCTACTTCTTCAATAAGAACCAAAATTCCGGAAATAGTTTTCCGGTTTCTAAAAGTCTTGTAGAACTCCAAGCCGAGCGGTGTCCCTTAGATGTTGCTAGAGCCATTCTTCTATCTCCCTCGGGAGAAGGGAGGCGGCTTCATGTTCCTCAACATCTTGTGGAGGAGGAGCGACACCAATCGGAACCCTTTGTAGTATGTCTCGAGGGGGTTCCGGATGTAAGGCGTACCATTCGGCCGGAATGATGACTTCCGGTACCACATTCCATGCCCTTTGGGTGATAATCGGCACCAAAGGAGGAGAGGCGAGAATGTTCAACCTTTGGTGCAAAAGGTTGACTTCCCGGAGACATCCTTCTAGTCCCACCGTCAAATGATTAATACGGTCAACCAATGCCTCTTCCACACTTGTCACTTCATCAAGGGCTTCTCTTAAGGCGTAAACATAGTTTACAAGAGAATCTTCAATCGTTGATGATCTTCTCCCCTGCCGGTTGTTTCTGGAATGCGACGAAGAGTTTCCGCTTGTTCTGCTTGCCATTCTGAGAAAACATACTGAAAAGAGTTCAATTTTATGGGACCAGTACTTCGGACACGGCCCCGTGTTCAGATATCTGCAGGATTTAGGAACAAGGAATCTTGGGGTTTCAAATTGTTTTCATGATTTTTAAAGCATTTTTGAACATAAACAACTTAAAACATTGTTGTAGAACTTATTTTTAACAAGATTCCATGAACAAAAATCTAACAAACATCTCAATAAGGCTTGAAATTATGGAAGGTTCAAGCTTTAATGGAAGTATAAGAAAAATTGAAGAAGATGATAGTGGATAAAAGAGGAAAGGACAAGAAGATAGTTGAGAAACTTCTTTTAGAAAATACCTAGAATGGTATGTGAGAATATTACCCAAATCTCTGTCCCTGGAATGGTTCAAATGTGCAGGATTCTTGGCTGCATTTATAGAAAACGACAGTACGTTGCGCACGGCCCCGTGTCGGCTGGACAGGGCCCCGTGTGCAGATGGAATCCTGACACATTTTTGTCCGCATTCTGACAAAATCAGAAGGGAATCTTTGGGTGGACACGGGGGCGTGCTGACCTGGACACGGCCCTGTGTCTAGAGGCTGTCTATGAAGTTTGTTTATTTTCAAGGAACTTTTCTGGATCGGGCGGTTCCTTACTGGATGGAACAACCCCAAAGTGCCTAAGATACCTTAATTATTCCAGATTAAGACGAGAACGCAAGAGGTTGTCGGTGAGGGTGATTCCTATGCTATATGTAGGTGGACAAGTCCAACCCTTTTCCGGGCTCTCGTTAAAGAAGGTGTATGTCGAATCGCTCAGGTCTATGTATGCATCGAACGAAGTCGATGGGGAGTCCTTCACGGCACAATCGACACAGGGACGACTATCGCTTAAGTCCTCACTAGAGTTAGAAGTATCGTCGGAAACAACGAAGTTGTTTGAATGCGGTTCCAACACTTCTTCTTGGCTATTGTCCTGGAAAAGATCATTAAAATCTTTCCTAAGTTCTTTTAACCAATTAAGAATTAGATCTTCTAATTGAAATAATTCATTGAGAAGCATTTCTCCTAGAAAATCTGGTTGGGAGCATTTGTCACGACCCCCGACCCCCCCTGGATGGAATCGGAAGCCGCGAACAGCCCAGTGGTACCGGTGATTATTTTGAAAACGTTGCAGCGGAAATTTCATCAGGACCGTGAGTTAGGAAAAATATCAGAGTTTGGAAAACACCGGATTTTATTTATTAAATAGATGGGATAACCCATGTTTTACAATGGTAGCTTTAATAAAGATAACTTTGATTACATAAAACAATATTTCTTAATTTAATTAATAAAATAAGCCACTTCTTGAAGCCTTTCAGTGCCGTATCCATCTTTTAATCCAATCTACTGTAATTACCTGAAACATGTTTGAAAAAGGTTTTGTCAGCGGGAAATACTGAGTGAATCATTCATTTTACTAAAACGACCTGGTTGTTATAATTTACAGTATTAAGAGCGATTACAATGTCTCTATCTTTTGAATTAACTGACCCAGTTGTCACTTGACCGGACTTGTGACTGTGGACATATCACTTGCTGGGTCCTTTCACCCACAAGTGATAAATAATTAGTAGCTACGTGCACATCCCCCCACATACTGGCAGTAATTTCAGATTACATAGACTTAATCCCTGTAATTATAATCTTTGAAAATAAACATGCTTTTGGAAAGTAATTTGATAAAAAGAGAATGACTCACATTATAATCATGCAGATTCATACGGACAGAATTTAGTCTACAGATAATCCTTGATATATTGCAGATTTAGACAGGCAGAGCTTAGCCTATTGATTTAGCCTTGTAACCTAGTGCACACGAACTAGGTAAGTAACTTAATACAGCAATTAAGATAACTCACGAGATTAAAACCCTCACAACGAATGACAAAGTGCAATCACTTAAACATCCATCGGATTCACAACGAATGACAGAGTATTCCCCGAATTCGGGTGGTACTCAAACATCCTGTCGGAATCACAACTAATGACAAAGGATAGCGCTTAAACATCCATCGGATAGTTTCTATCGATCGGACATTGAATCGTAGCAGCGATCTAGTTAATACCCGATATCGTAGCAGAATTCGAGCTAGTGTGTGTTTCTGTAGTAATCGGACTATATCTCAGTGCCTGAATCGAATTTTGACGTCGAAACAACGCAGAAAGCTAAGTGCCAACCTCCCCTATTTATACTGAAAAATTGTCCCCCTCGCGTGTCGCGAGGGGTCCCTGTGGTTCCTTCGCGTGGCGCGACGGGTCGGATTTTAACATAAGGTTGCCACGTGTCTTGGTAGTCTAGCTGAGTCGACGGTTCGTGAAAATTCGAATTACACGTAAAGCTGTGATGATAATATCGAATGGGAAATGCCCCCCCTGAGTTTTAGGGGCCCTGATCCTGATTCTGATTGTTATGAAAATTTTAAGGTTTATGCAGGATTACTTAGGGGTCTTAACTAAGGTTTCCTTTTGAACAAAATATAATAATAAATAATAGTTTTGGTGAAAGTTGTTTATGGTTTGGGACATTTTTGAATATAATTATATTATAAAGAAAAAGGAAATAAAATAGTGAGAAAAGAGAGTGGACCCACTTGGTAACTTTAGGGTTCAACTAGAAAGTCTCCGGGTAGAATATTGGGTATAACTTCTGAGCTATTTTGAAAATATATAAAGCACTCGTGTTAAGTATAATACCCCTAATTTCAACCTTGTCCCTATGTCACGAGACAGAACCCCAATAACGTAGTCGGGCAGAGCCCTGACATATGTTATGAGGCTCAGATCAATCGGAAAGGATAGCGGTGATCGGGAGTTAAAACACTTAATACGGGGCAGAGCTTTGTAGTATTTAGAGTAAAATACTAAAAGAAAATATGGTCTAAAAAGTTTAACAGAGACATGGCGAGAGAAAAGAATAACTGAGTAGTTTTGGATGCTTGTACTTCTACCCCTATTTATACAAATTTTAGACTTGAAGGCTATGCATCACAGGGACACTTGCCTTTATTTAAAAAGCCAATACTACATGATTCATGCATTTGTTTAGAAAATTGAATCCATACTTGACACGTACACTTTCCACCATAATGTTATGGCAAAGTTAGATTTTTATTATTTTATTTATTTTGAATTTCGATTTCTTTTTGATATTAACTTACGTATACAATAACAATAATTTTGTAAATTAAGTTTATTATTATTATTTTATTAATTTATATATTATAATTAATTTAACTGCTTCATTTATTTGGCGCGTATGACTTATAAAATATAATGTTCTAGAAAATAATAAATATGTTATTAGAACGAGAATATTTTTGTCTACATTTGGGTCTAAGTTTCATTAAAAATAGAGTAGATTCAAAATACAATGTATTTTTATACTTTAATTAGTAAACGGTTCCTGGGCCCGTCTAGGTACTTTACAGTCAACTTACCCGTAATCTACCCGTCTAATAATATAAGTTGTTATAGACTTTTTATTTTAAATAGAAAGGGGAACCCTATACAAGCCAATTAATTAATATAATATTTCAACCAACTATATAAAATAGTGTTTAAAACTATTTGGGTTGAATATTTATATTAAAATGAACTAGTTACTAATTACTAGTAGTAAATAAATTTAATCAAACCTATAATAAAAATAGGAATGTTACATTCTCCCCACCTTGTTTTAAATCTCGTCCTCGAGATATGGGTTACGATATTTCTTTTAGACTTATGTCATATTTTAGTCAATAAAATAATATTTAAGGTAGATGACATAGAATTAAAATATCGAATTTTGTGAATACGAGTTGTATAATAAGTAGGATTCAGCGGTTCAACTGAATTAGTTCAAGAAATTGATGACAAACGAATGAGATAAAATGATATAATTTCTAAGGTGACTAGGTTCAAGCCAAAAGATATATAATAGATATTTTAAAATGAATGTGAAGGATTTTTAGAATCAATAAAAATTCTTTGTCAAAAGAAAGCTTACTTGAATTGGTAACTGAGGAAGACTTAGAATCGACAGGTTCAAAATGAAATAAAAGCATGAAAAAAATGATTTTGTCAAATATTTATGAAATAAGAAAATCAAAGTGTTGAAATGAGTGAATTGCAAAGATACACCAAAAGACAATAGAGTTAGTGTATTATTGTTTAGAGTTCCAAGTTGTTTTAATTGTGAAATAATGTGATAGTACACTATTTAGTGACCATATTTTTCATACTATGTCCTAGAGATCGAAATATAATAAGAACAAGTTGTTTTGGCATGACCAATTTATATTATATTTCTAAAGCAAATGTAATATATATTATTTGTGTTCCTGTCTGAACCGTATCTTATATATCAAATATAAATATTATGTAATATATATTATTAGTTACATATTTTTATTATATGTAAATGGTCATCACTTTTAAATAAATGTTATTTTAGTATTTTAGTATACTATGTAAAATAACTTATATTTACTATGTAATATATATTACAAAACACCGTAATGAAGTTATTACATTACAAAATATTTTAGTATTTATTATTTTGTAAAAGAAATCACTATTTATTTATAACGTTAAATGAAAATTGTAAATACAAGTGTAAAAATATTTATTGTACAAAAGTATTTGTAAAATAATTTGTAAATATGTATCACTTCATGAGTCGATTCTATGTGATTACTTATTTTTATTTTGAACTATATAATGTTGTGAAGGTATTTACGAATATTGTAAATAAGTGAAAATGGGGTCTATTTTTATATAGTACAATGTTTCCCTAACCCAACGTAGTTGATGACTATCATATTATTCTTATATGGTCATTTTCTTGCCAGAGCGTTATGGTACATAGTTACCATAAAACATGTGATAGAAAATTAAAATTTTATTTGTCCCTTTAATTCTTGTATTGTTTTATGAAAATATGTTTTCTCCTTATAGTACAAATTATATATATAAAAATATATTTATATATAATTAAAATTTGCTAAATAAGTATGATGACTTAATTTATATATATTAACTAGTCATTATCATGGTTGGATATTGGTTAGTGCTGCCTTATTTAAGCATAGGTGGTCAGTCCATGCCTAACTAAGGCTAGGCTATTCAATACCTGCCCTTGACAATAACCCTAGTATTAAAATAATACTAACACTACTATTATTAATATTTTAAATAATATTAATTATTAATAATAAATAATTTAAACATAAATTCAAATGAGAGTATACCTCAAATAAAAATATAAATTTTTTTTTTCACCTCAATGGTTTAATAAGAGTGTAGTAATACTATTTTGTAATCCTTTATGTAAGTTTCCATATATAATTAATTTTATATAATGCTTTTCGATTGAAGATGTTAAAGCAATAATTATCACGAAAGGCTAGATTGATGTTGTAAGAATCATTAAGAGATACACTGAAGTATGACAAGAATTTGTGTATCATTATCTTAGCACACGATTTGTGTTAAGATAGCTTTTATAAGATAAATCAACAAAGCAATTTAATATATAATTAAATAAATAATTAAATCCGTATATAATATATATAAACGAGATTAGTGCAAGCTTTAAATTTTGTGAAAACGTCAGTACAAGGTGATCGTGATCAAAGAAATGATTCAATGGAATCGAAGATTTAAACAAGCCTATCATGGTTCAAAACAAATGAAGTGCTTGTTGGGACTTATTTGAATATGATAGCTTCCATCCTTCATATAGGATTTTAAAATGAATATGTAATATGAGCAAAATAATTTGAATAAGAAAGTTCGGACATGGTCACAATAGAAACTATGTATGTCAAAGAAAATTTTTCAAGAAATTTAGTGACTCGATATCAAGGAGTTATTGTTTTGCAATAATGCAGTTCACAGTACCAAAAATCAAGCATAGCGAAATGATATTTGAGTTTTGATAAAATAACAAATCGGAATGAAGCCCTTCAGTGGTCTTCATAAATTAAACGAACCATATGCGCAACAAATAGTGCATGTGTAACGTATGGATTTACTAAGAAATGAAATAGATCAATATTCGCTATTATGAAACAAATCCTCATGGTATGATGATCTTTAGGGGAAGTAGAAACACGAAAGTTAATTTATTATATGCAGAGGTCAGAAAAAGAAATATAAGAATTTTATCTGGAATTTCGTGTGATAACCGTTGTTAAGTGACATTACCAGGAAATGTTGAATAAAATTAAATAGGGAATTTGTAAAAAGTATAACTCCTTTTGCAGTGCTAATAATTATGACTCTGATTAGACTGTGCACCGATGGTTATGAAATCTTGTTACAACGTACCTCAGCGAGATTCATGTTGCTTGTAGGATTGCGTGGCAAAGTGCTTCTTTTTTATTAGTAGTTCTTCTACTGATAGAATTAGCATTGGTGTCATCGTGCCCAATTTATATTTTCCAAAGGTCTTGCCTTGGAAGTTGTGTGTGTTATACTTTGACGTCTGTGGACGTATAATTTAAGTTTTATGTGTTTTCTTGTGCACTAGCACAACTTTACATGTCCACTTGCGTTTAATAGTCTATGATAACGCATTTGGAAATTTTTTACACTTTTGATGGTATCCCAACTTAAAGGGTTTTCCATTGTTTATATTTTCACACGAGTTTCGAGGTAGATGATCAAATGAAATAATGTTTGATATTGGAAAAGAGATTCCTAATAAAGAAATCTAGACACAGATGCTTTTGCTTTATTCTTAATTGACTTTTGGAATTTCTTATAGATATACATATCTATATAATTACATATTTCACATGCTGTAATATACATACCTTCTTCATAATGTATTTAACAGATTTGTATTTCCAAGAATCAGTCAAATATCTGGTCATGATACTATTTAGGGAAATCTTGTCACTTGTTTGACATATTATATACCCCGTCTTATCCGATTCGCGCCGGAGCGGTAACTTCATTATATCCGGACAAACTGGAGAGTCTGCTATACCATACCCAGTCTTGCCGGAGAAAATTTTCTATTTCCCATAAATAGTATCTTTTTAAAGGTGCCTCTTTTATTAGGGCTTTTATTCAGAATTAAGGAAACTTGTATTCCCATAACACATTTTATTCTAGTCCAAATAATAATAAGCAATAATTACTATTAATTCATGCTTATTTATCGTATCTTGCAATATTCTAAAAACCCATCATAATTTATTCACATAAGTACTTAGCTTATCTTGTGGTTTATACTAAAGCATCTTTTCTTAAGTTCAAGTCTAAATGCTATCATGTGTGCTACCAGTTAACAGTAATCTCCTAACTCTTTTATACAAATTTAGATATTATTGTTAATCTCCTAAAGGCTTAAAGCAGTGGCTCTGATACCACCTTCTGTCACGACCCCCGACCCCCCTAGACGGAATCGGAAGCCGCGAACAGCCCAGTGGTACCGGTGATTATTTTGAAAACGTTGCAGCGGAAATTTCATCAGGACCGTGAGTTAGGAAAAATATCAGAGTTTGGAAAACACTGGATTTTATTTATTAAATAGATGGGATAACCCATGTTTTACAATGGTAGCTTTAATAAAGATAACTTTGATTACATAAAACAACATTTCTTAATTTAATTAATAAAATAAGCCACTTCTTGAAGCCTTTCAGTGCCGTATCCATCTTTTAATCCAATCTACTGTAATTACCTGAAACATGTTTGAAAAAGGTTTTGTCAGCGGGAAATACTGAGTGAATCATTCATTTTACTAAAACGACCTGGTTGTTATAATTTACAGTATTAAGAGCGATTACAATGTCTCTATCTTTTGAATTAACTGACCCAGTTGTCACTTGACCGGACTTGTGACTGTGGACATATCACTTGCTGGGTCCTTTCACCCACAAGTGATAAATAATTAGTAGCTACGTGCACATCCCCCCCACATACTGGCAGTAATTTCAGATTACATAGACTTAATCCCTGTAATTATAATCTTTGAAAATAAACATGCTTTTGGAAAGTAATTTGATAAAAAGAGAATGACTCACATTATAATCATGCAGATTCATACGGACAGAATTTAGTCTACAGATAATCCTTGATATATTGCAGATTTAGACAGGCAGAGCTTAGCCTATTGATTTAGCCTTGTAACCAAGTGCACACGAACTAGGTAAGTAACTTAATACAGCAATTAAGATAACTCACGAGATTAAAACCCTCACAACGAATGACAAAGTGCAATCACTTAAACATCCATCGGATTCACAACGAATGACAGAGTATTCCCCGAATTCGGGTGGTACTCAAACATCCTGTCGGAATCACAACTAATGACAAAGGATAGCGCTTAAACATCCATCGGATAGTTTCTATCGATCGGACATTGAATCGTAGCAGCGATCTAGTTAATACCCGATATCGTAGCAGAATTCGAGCTAGTGTGTGTTTCTGTTTTCAGGAACTGAAACTTGGGCACGGGGGCGTGTTGAGTGGGCACGGCCCCGTGTTCAGCTACTGTCTGACTTAAAACAGGATTGTCAGTTCCAATGATTGGGCACGGGGCGTGTTCAGCGGGCACGACCCGTGCTGAGTTCTGCAGAAGCTGAAAAAGTAAGAAAAATCCTAAAAAAAATGAAAAATAAGAAAAAATGATTAGGCCGTTGATTCCTAACTTTCTTAAAATCCTTGTGTCCCCGGCAGCGGCGCCAAAAACTTGATGTGCGTTAGGTGTATATGTAGGTTTAAGTATATTTTAAGCCCTTTTACACTTTTTTTAGCCAAGTTTTAAATTTATAAAACACGATATTTACTAACACTAAACACACATATGGGCAAGTGCACCCATCGTGAGCGTAGTATAGTGTTGGTAAGATACCGAGGTCGTCCAAGGACACAAGAGCTTTTAGTACCAGTTTATCCTCAACGTCTAACCAAATCAAAAAGTTTAGAAAAATGGTTTTAAACTAAGAAAAATAAAAACTAACTAAAATGCTGAAAATTAAAAATAAAAGAAAAACAGATAGACAAGATGAATCACTTGGTTCCGACTCGTGTATAGTGTAACCTTTGATTATTTCCGCACTTTTGCACTTGTTTAAGAGATTATCTTAGTTATTGTAGTAGGCCCCTCTTTTGGAGGTGATGTTACCCTCAACCCAGTAGTTTGAGTCAGCAAGGATACAATCCTAAAGGGTCGGATTATTGAAAGATAATTAATTAAGTTATTAATGCAAATTATGGTAGGCCCCTCTTTTGAAGGTGACGTTACCCTCGGCTAAGTAGTCTGAGTCAGCAGGGATACAGTCCTAAATAGCCGGGTTATAGTATTAATAGTAGTTAACTTATGAGGGGATCAAAGAGTTTGGACCCCCGCCATCCAATACCGTTAAGTATTGAAGGAGGTCCTACTAAATTTGACCCAGGTCCATTGCAGGACCTCTAAACGCTGAACAATGGTAAGACTCTTACCAAACCGTTCCCTTAACCCCCGACCAGGTAGCCAACATACCTCCATATAGACCGTGGAGATATGAATGGTGAAAATCTTTTATTTTATATAGACAGTAAAATAATGTCAAGACACCACGGACAAACGATAAGGAAGAATCACCTTCAACATAAGAAACTAGTTATTAAAGTCATTAATACAAAACCAAGTAAAAAGTGCGAAAAGATTAAAAATAAAAAAGTATTACACTAGACACTTGTCTTCACCAAGTGATGTAAGAGACTTAGGCAAACATGTCCTTGATTGTCAAGAACTCTTACGATCAATCTTGGATCCCGAGACGACTCACACACTCTATGATGGACAATGGATGATGGTGGTGGATGATGGTGTTATGGTGGTGGTGGGTGGTGGGTGAAGTGTGAGAGAGGTGGTGTGCCAATGGATGGTTTGAGCTTGAGCCAAGCACTCCTATTTATAGGCTGAACAGAAGCTCGGGCATGGCCCCGTGTCCAGTGGGCACGGCCCCGTGTCCACATCCTTCTCTTTCTTCATTTATTGCAGCTTGTCTTTATGAGTTGACCACGCCCCCGTGTCCGTTGAGCACGACCCCGTGTGCAGAAGAATCTTTGTACTATGAAGATTTGCCTGGATTGTGCGAATCTTATAGTTGACCACGGCCCTGTGTCCGCTGAGCACGGCCCCGTGGTGGGCAATAGAAGCTTCTACCACTTTGTCTTTTCTACTGACACTTGGGCACGCCCCCGTGCTGGCTGAGCACGGGGCGTGTTCAGTCTTCTGTCTTCTTGTTTTGCTTGGGAAGATGCTGTCATGGGGTCGGGCATGTCACGTTTGTTCCTTTTCTTGTATTTATGTTAGATTTTGCTGTCTTTTTGCTTCTTTTGTTAATTTGAGCTCATTTAATCCTGAAAATACAAAAGGAAGACAAAAGCACGCTTTTTCCAACATTAGTACTAAAAAAAGGGTTAGTTTTATGCCACAATTGATGTAATTTATATGTTGCATTTTGCACACATCACCACACACATAGTTAAGGGTTGTAACCTCGTCTTAGCCGGTCAGACCTTCTCTATCGATCTTATTCCTATCGTTCTAGGTAGTTTCGACGTTGTTATTGGGATGGATTGGTTATCTCATCAGCAAGCGGAAATTCTTTGCAAGGAGAAGATTGTTCGCATCCTTCGTTCTGGTGAAGAACCCCTCGTGATTCATGGCGACAAGAGTGGTGCTGTCGTAGGCATTATCTCTTTCCTTAAGGCCCAGAAGTGTTTGCAAAAGGGCCACACTGCCATTCTAGCACTCATTACTGACACATCAATGGAAGAGAAGAGAATTGCAGACATTCCTATTGCGCGATTTTCCTGAGGTATTTCCTGAGGAATTACCTGGTCTTCCGCCTCATCGACAAGTCGAGTTTCAAACCGAGCTAGCTTCTGGAGCAGCACCAATAGCTCGTGCACCTTATCGACTAGCTCCGTCAGAACTAGAATAATTGTCCACCCAATTACAAGAGCTCTTGGACAAGGGTTTTTTTCGCCCTAGCTCTTCGCCTTGGGGAGCTCCAGTGTTATTTGTAAAGAAGAAAGACGGTACCTTCAGAATGTGTATTGACTACCGCGAACTCAACAAGGTGACCGTGAAGAATCGTTATCCTCTCCCACGTATTGTTGACCTATTCGACTAGCTGCAAGGGTCGAGCTTCTACTCTAAGATTGACTTAAGATCGGGCTATCATCAACTGAGAGTCCGAGACGAGGATATCTCTAAAACAGCATTCAGGACTCGTTATGGGATTACGAGTTTCTGGTTATACATTTCGGGTTGACGAATGCGCCTGCGGTCTTCATGGATCTCATGAACCGAGTGTGCAAACCTTACCTGGATAAGTTCGTTATCGTTTTCATCGATGATATCCTGATCTATTCGAAGAGTTAGGAAGAACACGAGCAACACCTGAGACTTATTTTGGAACTTCTTCGAACAGAGCAGTTGTATGCCAAATTTTCGAAATGTGACTTCTGGCTTCGCGAAGTCCACTTTCTAGGCCATGTGGTAAACAAGGATGGAATTCATGTGGATCCATCCAAGGTTGACTCGATCAAGAACTGGCCTGCACCCCGCACACCAACATAAATCCGCCAATTCTTGGGTTTGGCGGGCTACTACAGAAGGTTTATCAAGGATTTCTCAAAGATTGTGCAACCTCTCACTTCACTGACTCAGAAGGGTGTCACCTATCGTTGGGGTGATATACAGGAGTCCGCATTTCAGTACTTAAAGGAGAGACTTTGTAGCGCACCTATTCTTTCGTTACCAGAAGGCACAGATGATTTTGTGGTTGATTGCGACGCTTCCATCCAAGGACTTGGTTGCGTGTTGATGCAACGTGACAAGGTCATTGCCTACGCATTGCGCCAACTTAAAGTTCACGAAAGGAACTACACTACGCATGACTTGGAATTGGGAGCAGTTGTTTTCGCACTTAAGATATGGAGACATTACCTGTACGGTACCAAGTGCACCCTTTACACCGATCACCGGAGTCTCGAGCATATCTTCAAGCAAAAGGAGTTAAACATGCGATAACGTCGATGGGTCGAGCTCTTGAATGATTACGAATGTGCGATCAAGTACCATCCGGGCAAAGCCAATGTTGTGGCCGACGCCCTCAGTCGAAAGGATACTACACCTAAACGTGTACGAGCGTTACAACTTACCATCCAATCTAGTCTTCCTACCCAGATACGAGATGCTCAGGTCGAAGCATTGAAAGCAGAGAACATCAGGGCTGAGTCCTTACGAGGATCGAGGAAGCGGTTAGAACAAAAGGAAGACGGCGCCTACTATGTAACAGGGCGCATCTGGGTCCCACTTTACGGAAACTTACGCGAGCTTGTGATGGATGAAGCGCACAAGTCTCGTTACTCAGTACATCCTGGTTCGGATAAGATGTACCAAGACTTAAAAACTACTTACTGGTGGCCTAGTATGAAAGCCAACATAGCAACCTACGTCAGTAAATGTTTGACTTGTGCGAGAGTCAAGATTGAATATCAGAAACCATCAGGCCTACTCCAACAACCAGAGATCCCGACATGGAAATGGGAGCAAATTTCCATGGATTTCGTTACTGGCCTGCCTAGATCTCAACGCGGAAATGACACTATTTGGGTGATAGTGGATCGATTGACTAAGTCTGCACACTTCCTGGCTATCAAGGAAACGAATAAGTTTTCTACTCTAGCAGACGTCTATCTAAAGGAAGTAGTATCAAGGCACGGAGTGCCAACCTCCATCATTTCTGATCATGACTCACGTTTTACATCTGAATTGTGGCAAGCTATGCACAAGTCCTTTGGCTCTCGATTAGACATGAGCACGGCATATCATCCACAGACGGAAGGGCAATCTGAACGCACCATCCAAACCCTTGAAGACATGCTTAGGGCATGTGTAATCGACTTTGGTAATGGCTGGGAAAAACACCTCCCGTTAGTGGAGTGTTCGTATAATAATAGCTACCACACCAGTATCCAGGCCGCTCCATTTGAGGCATTGTACGGACGTAAATGCCGATCACCTCTTTGTTGGGCAGAGGTTGGCGACAGTCAAATCACAGGCCCAGAACTTGTGGTAGACATGACTGAGAAGATTGCTCAGATACGACAACGA
This sequence comes from Helianthus tuberosus, assembly GCA_030545235.1. NCBI lineage: Eukaryota > Viridiplantae > Streptophyta > Magnoliopsida > Asterales > Asteraceae > Helianthus > Helianthus tuberosus. The sequence goes on from CM060406.1 coordinate 59,123,966, forward strand.
ATGGCGGCAGCTCGTGACCGTCAGAATAGCTACGCTGATAAGCGCAGGAAACCACTCGAGTTCCAGGTTGGGGATCGAGTGCAACTCAAAGTCTCACCTTGGAAAGGCGTAGTTCGTTTTGGAAAACGAGGCAAACTTAATCCGCGTTATGTCGGACCATTCGAAATCATTGAGAAAATTGGCAAAGTCGCTTACAAGTTGAATCTACCTGAAGAACTCAGCGGAGTTCACAACGTATTCCACGTGTCAAATCTAAAAAGGTGTCTGTCAGATGAGACCCTCATAGTTCCCTTAAAGGAGCTCACAATCGACAACCAGTTGTGATTCGTCGAGGAACCAGTTGAAATCACAGACCAAGACGTTAAGATTCTCAAGCGTACCAGAATACCTCTTGTTCGAGTTCGTTGGAACTCCCGTCGTGGCCCAGAGTATACCTGGGAACGAGAAGACCAAATGAAACTCAAGTACCCCCAGTTGTTTAAGAAAAGTGCAACCACTACTGAGGCTGAAGCTACTGCGGAATTTCGGGACGAAATTCCAAATCAACGGGGGGATGATGTGACACCCCAGGAAAACCAGTAAACCACGCAACTTAACTAGCTTCCTCAGTAACCACGTGCTAAATTTTGGGACAAAATTTTCTTAACAGGGGGAGAATGTGACAACCCTCATAATTACATGTATTCGTACGATTTATTAATGTCAATTAAAGTGCTTGACGATTGTGTTGAATTACTTAAATGCCTTCTGATTACTACGTCATACTTACATGTGCTTGTTAACATACTAGTCTTGTGCAGAAAATTGACTAAATAGTCCTGTATGTTTTCCTAAGTGTTGGGAATTAAAAGTGTTACAAAAAGATATATATAGGACACTATACGGAACAACTTAGCACTTTAACGAAACGGTATCTAACCGAACAACCGGACATATCCCGGGACACCAAAATATTGCAAGAAACTTTGTTTAATTATTTCTTGGCTAGTCATGATCCCCAAACACCCTAACACCCACTAAATTCTCTAGTAACTAACATATGTAAACATATACTTGCATTTGAACTAATACTTACCATCTACATGAAATTTTACACTTAACCCCCCCCCCTTTGATGATATACGGCCCATGTAGGGGACCCCACCACAAGATTTGATTTCATATTTTATTTGGATATGTTGCTTGAGAATATGGCCAAGATATTGTAAGAAGATTATAAAGTATGGTGTGTAAGATCACCATATCATTTCATATCATTCACCACTTCACTTCATCTCCCTCACATCTCTCTCTCCCTCTCTTGGCTCCATCAAGAACCGCCACCGCCACCACCTTACAACCCTCATCCTTCCATTCCAAGCTTGTTTCAAGGTGCACAAAGGTGAATTAGAAGGTGTGGAACACTGGGATCTTGAAGGACCTCTCTAGTGTGCTTTTATTCATTTCATTTTCATCTTGTTTCTTCCCTAGCCTTTGTGCTAGTTGTAAGTTCTTGTTTAACTCTTGTCCATCTTCTTGTTATGATTAAAAGTTGTAGTATGATGAATATCACAAGAACACTAAAAGGGTTTAAACAAGAAACATGAACATAAAGCTTTATATAAAGATGAAACATGATGTAATAATGTTAGTATGAAGTTGTTTTGATTACGTTGTTGATTACTTGATGATTTACTTGTTAATATTGATGTTAAATGTCGTTGTTGATCACTAGACATGTTAACGGAACAAATAGAACTTGCGTTAGAGCGCTATAAGCTGAAAACAGCTTCTGTCCAAACATTTACAGCCAACTTCAGTTGGCTGTAAACAGATAGATATTTATCGAAAAACTGATTTTATTGAGTCTATAACGTGTTATTTCAAAATACGGTTCTAATGGAACTGGAATCAGAATTTTTGGACTTCGTTTGCTATTTTTAAAGTGTCGTTTTTTCACAGCAGCAAAAGCTGCGTTTTTACTGCAGAAAATGTGTGTTATGTTTTTCATCATAACCTGAAATCTGTATAGAATTAACTCATGAAATTTTTACTGTAGATGGCCACTGATGTCGTTGTAATGCTTCAACTAGAATTTCATCAATCGGACGTACGATGAATTTGAAATAAATTATCCCGTGGACTGCAGTCAGAAAGTGACAAATCTGATTGCAGTCCGGTAAATGATTTCTTATAAAATATTGGTAATGAATTGGGTCCCGATATTTTTACACAATAATATTTGGATCGTTTAAAACATTATATAAAAATTTGGGAATTTTTGGAGTAAGTTAACTATTTTATTAAAATTCCCGAAAACAGCCCAGTTTTGAAGATTAAAGCTGAAACGACATAAGTAGCAATTAGCGTGTCTAAATGTCGGGTAGGTTATCTGAGAATGATCTAACGTGCTATATGTCAATGAAAGTGTTATGTGCAATATCGTATGCTTGCTCTTGAGTAGCTATGAGTGGAATGTTTATATGGGCGTGAAATGTTAACGTAAGTGCGTGCTATGTGATAAAAGTAATGAGTAGATAAACCGTACGTAGGATACGTGTTATGCATGCACGAGAAACTGATTGCTATCTGTACCTTATTAGGACGTGCTTGATTCCTGATTATTAGAGTAATTAATCTAACCGAGCAAACCAAGGTGAGTTCACACTCTTTAAAAAGGCATGGGATTCCCGGTGGTTGGGAATGGGGTTAAAGAACTAAAACGGAACCTACGTATCCTCTTTGGGTAGGATATGTACCGCCATCCTCCATGGGCAGGATTCCAATATTAATCCTGCGTAATCTCCTTGGGTATAATACGTACGTTCGTCTTCCTTGGGTAGGACAACAAACTTAAAACTTACTAGACAAAACTCTATCATGAAGTCCCTCATTTTTATATCGACTTAACCGTCGGGCCAATGGCGAGCGGGTCATTAGTTAATAGCGCTATTAGGGTTGACAAGCCTCACACCGTGCCGGTCGGACAGGCGTGTACTAATGGATCTGGGCAAACTGTCAATAATGATAGGCATTGACGTAGGGCACAACTATTGTTCGTCAGTTGTCGATATGGTAATGGTCTAGTGGTTCACATGGGGAAGCCCCCCACGGGTCATGGTTTGGGAAAGAAGGAATTGATTAATCATATTTTCAACTCTGGGGTAACCCCCACGGCAAGTAAGCCAACTAAACGAAAACCATGTTTTTGAAACAACTTAAAACGAACACCCAACTGTGAACTCACTTAACTTTGTTGTTGACTCCTTGTTACATGCCTTGCAGGTCGTTAGGTATCTATGGAGCTTGCACGGGGAGGCGTGGTCGTTGTGGGATATGGACTGTCGAGTCCCAAGTTAAACATTTAAACTTATGAACTATGGAACTTATGTTTGGCTTTATGTTTTATGCTTCCGCTGTTAACTTAAAGTTGGTTACTTTCTTTTGGTCACCAATTGTATTGTGGTTGGTTTTATTTACTTAATTACGTTGTTCAATATGATTGGTGGCTCGATCCTGGTCATGTCACGCCTCCAAGCGGTGATACTCCGCATGGTGGATTTTGGGGGTGTGACAGATCGGTACCCTAGATACCCCTCTCACATAACATCCGTCACCACACCCAAATTCCAGATCTATTGATTCCACCAAGTGATTTGTGACTGAGGAAAAAGAAGTGTGTTGATCTTGAGTTAAAATAAGAAATATAAGGAAGTAGGGTCTTAGATGGTGGTGGATGTTTCTGAGCCCTAGGGTTTGTGAGAGTAGAAATTGTTGTTAGGATTTGCGAATTTATGTGATTGGTTGCTCCATCTGCATGAATTGCAGATATTGCAATTGGATGTGAACACAAAGAGATACAGAGATATGAACTTCAAGATTCTTAAAACCACCGTCAAGTTTGGGTCACTGTGTTGTGCAGAAAAAAAGGTGAAATATATGGAAAAAATGGTTTCATACCACCATTGTTCATCTTCACTTGCAGGAGAATGGGGTTGAAGAAGACGCTAGATTAGGGTATTAGGGTTTTCATTTGGAGAAGATGATGATGCTTGCCTGCTTTTATAAGATCAAACTAAGTATTTAATTTAATTAATAATTTGTTATAATAAATTTATAATGACCATTTTGTCCTTCATTAAACTGAGAAAAAAGACAAAAAACCAGAATTTTTTTAGAGAAACCTGAGCTGACATTATTTTTGGACCAAAATGGCAACAAGATTGAAACCACATGGACCCAAATTCAAAAGGTTTAAACTTTGTACTAAAGTGGCAAAAATGTTCAAACCTCAAGGACCAAAATGGCAGTATACTCAAAAATTAAATAAAGGGATAGTTATCAAAACAAATATATATTGGTAAGTTCCTCACAAATAACCATTAGGGGGGTAGGGGTTGTCATCACTTGTACAAATTCCATCACTCACAACATCCAATCAAGTTCAGTCATGTCATCAACAATTATTCCACCACTCACAACCTTTTTAGTGGAAATGCCCATCACTCACAACACCCAACAATAAACCCTCACATCCCCCCACATGCTTCCATTCTTCACGTGTCATAGATTCCACACTTTATCAAATTTGATCCGTGAAAAAAATCAAGTGACTGTGGTATTTCGCAATGTTCCACGCGTGATATATGTTTATCACAGACCAAAACTCTGTGACCCGGGTGGCCTTACCATACGTACAAAAGCACACTCTACGTGAACATGCGTGACATGTGTATTCTTGGTACGAAAACAACCTTGAAAGATAATTTTTATGTGGAATGCACAGCATTCAGACGTAATGTTTGGGTGGAAATGCATAACAAATTAAAAATTGCCACCTAGCACCTGCGGCGTGGCCATGGCCGGCTAGCGGCAGCATCAGAGTTAATTTTGTTTTTTTTTTAAATCTAGAAAGTTAAGTTATTATTTTAATTGCTAATAAGATGATCAACATTGATCGAGTCATACAGACAACACGGTCAGAAACGATCAACCCATCTTGATTTTTGTACTAAAACATCTCGATTGAGTCATACAAGATGAAACACAACCTACTCATGGTCCTCATCACCTCATGGATGAACTAGTAGATAATTATTTCAATTTAGCATCAGGTCATGAAGTTAAGTTAAGTTAAGAATTTTGTAACGAAAGTTTATTCGTTTCACCCTTTTCCATTTCTCACGAAAATGTAATACCAACAACTTGTTATAGCATTTCTTCGATATTTTTATACTTATTGATCAAGTTTCTGATGCACAGATGACATCAATCCACAATATATCAAAAACCCAAATCAATCCATGAAATTCTGGTGTTTTCTCGGCCTGTATCGCAACGAATATGCATGTAGAATTGTACAATTGTAAGAATATATATATACATATATATTAAATGAACATCATGTTGTGGCCTCGAGCTTGATTGAGAAAGAGGTGTAATTGGTTGGGATATAACTTAACCAATCAAAGTTTTTTTTTTTTTTTTTTCATTTAGAAACTGCGTACCTCACCACTACACCTTCTCACCAAAATGGTTTGTTTAATGACGTGGACGCCACATGTCGAAAAAGACCATGTGGTTTGTCAAAAATAGAGTTTCCCTTGTTAATATCAGCTTAAATGTATATAAACCAAACCATGTGTCGAAAAAATCCATGTGGTTTGCCAACCCAAGAATTTCAATTGTGTTCCCAGTCAATTCAAGTATCTTTTTTCTGCCACCCATACTCAAAGTAGAATTGGTGTGTATAAATGGTTACACATTTAATTCTTTATTTTGATTACAATGCAAACATCAACATTTGATACAAATGCTAACTAAAGTTATTCATATAATGTATTCTACAATCACATAATAGTATTTCTAAACTATCCATTGACAAATTAATAAAGAAATATTGGATAAGAGCATCACCATCGATGTCACGATCGAACCATTTGGCAGACCATGAAGTATCAACCACAACAACAACAAAACCTAATACTCTTAAGGGAAACCTAATACTCTAAGGGAAGAAAAGAATAATTTACTAATCTACCATATGCTTAACTGTTTAACAATTTCTAGTGCGATATACATGGATCATTTCTATTTGCCAAGTGGATTGATATGGAACAATCAAAAATAACAAAAAAAAAAAAAAAGCAAAAAGAAAAACAAATAGTTAAAATAAGACAGGAGAACTTTTGCTAAATAATGGGAGATATCCATATAAATATTACCGTGTGATATTTCTTTTAATAATCATACATCAATATAAGGATCTATATATTTTTTTTTAACGGCTAACTGCTTTTCACGTGTAAACATACCCTAACACAGATCCTACCAGTGGGGAAGCTTGAGATTTCCAACCGGGGGGCCGAAAGTCATCGGATCTAAAAATTTCTATAAAACCGGGGGATCGAAAACATATACACCCAAAACTTTCTATACGAAAACTACGTACTCTTCACTACTGAGCGAAACGTTCGGAGGGTCGGCCGCCCCCTCCCGCCCCTTTAAAGCTTCGCCAGTGGATCCTACATCAATATAAGGATCTAATAAAAGCAAAATAATTGATGGAATTTAGTTTGCAGATGTAGTGGATGCTACTTTGCACCATAACACAGATGCTGATGCTACTTTGACACGCATTTTTTATCAGGTGCATTTTAGCATCTTGACATCAATAAACCTTCTTTGTTTTAATATATAGAGTATAATTTTATAAAAAAAAACGATCCACAATAATAAATGAATATTTAATTTAATTTAATGTATAATATAATAAATGAAATTATCATATAACTTTATAAAAATGTACTAAAAAACAGTAAGGGGCTGTTTGTTTACCTCTTAATGAGGCTCTTAATGGTTCAGACCTCTTACTGATTCGGCGCTTAATGGTTCAGACTGTTTGTTTCACGAGCAGATGTCTGAATGGTTCAAACATTTGCCTCTGAATGGTTAAGATTTATACAGAGTCTGAATGGTTAAGACCTCTAATCTGAATTGGTCAGACATTTGACTCTGAATGGTTAAGCATTATACAGGCTCTTAATGGTTCAGACCTCTAACTGGTTCAGCATTTAATGATTCAGACCTCTTACTGGTTCAGCACTTAACCATTCAGATGTTGCCAAACAGCCCCTAAAACATATTGTTTTAAATGAAACATATTGTTTTAAATGTGATAAATATGAATCGTTTCTTTCCCTCTTTCTAATCATGTTTCACACATTAGGTGAATTATACGGTTATTTGTAAATCTTTATTTAAATTTAGTACTAAGCTTAGCATGATTTTCACGTACTTACTAAAAGAGATATATTCCAATTATTGTACTTTCTTTTAAAATATAAAGGGGGTGGACCAATGGCTTAGTAGGATAACGTTATCAACTTTAACTTTATAATATATTATAGATATAGATTAATATATTTATATAAACAGATTAAAGAAAAATCATTTTTTATAATATAATGAGCTAATTACTGTTTTTTGATTATATGCTTTACAGAAAATCTCAATTGCAGCCTCTGCATTTTTCTAATTGCTACAATATTATCTAATTGCTTTTATCTAATTGTTCCTTTTCTACCTCCACCGACGAAAATGTATGTTTCCGTGACACAATCTTTTCGTATACATGTATGGTATCACATAACACGAAAAGGTTTACCACACTTTGCTATTGCAAATTCACATGTATATTTTCTTTTGAAAGAAATACAAATTGTTTTATTTTGTGCAAACATTTTAAAAGAAACAAGATTTCTCAAACTCTATGAATAAGGCCGATTATTTCACATACTAGTAAAATTCACATTTAAACTCTATCTTTATTTATATAATTACACTAAAACTACTATCTTTTCTTTCTTATTTTTAATTAAATAATTCTTTTTTATACTTTTATGATTACCTTTTGTGTCTCATTATTTATACTTTTATTATTACCTTTTATGTCTCATTTACTCATAATCACTTTAAAAAATATTAAAAATTGTAGAGGGTAAATAGTATTTTCACCAAATTTAATAATGAATAGTAATATTTTCTCCCTTCTTCACTCACAACCACTCTATAGAATAATAGAACACACCCACATAAATATGAAAGGTCCAATATGAATACTCTTATACCATTCATAATGGATTCTTCATCTCCATTTTTATTATTACCTAATTTTATATCTCATTTACTCATAATCACTTTAAAAAATATTAAAAATTGTAGAGGGTAAATAGTATTTTCACCAAATTTAATAATGAATAGTAATATTTTCTCTCTTCTCCACTCACAACCACTCTATAGAATAATAGAGAACACACCCACATAAATATGAAAGGTCCAATATGAATACTCTTATACCATTCATAATAGATTCTTCATCTCCATTTTTATAATTATATTAAAAATTACTACATTTTCTCTCTTATTTTCAATTGAGTAAATTACAAAAATCGTTCTCTATGTTACACCAAATTACAAACTATATTATTTACTTTCAAAAGTACAAAAAACGAACTCGATGTTTGCAAACACTTGCACGTTACATCATTTGACCCTAACTTTGCTAATTTTTTTTGGATAAATCTGACCAAGTGGACCCCATCTTAGGGCAAATTAGTCTTTTTACCCATTTATCTTAAGTAGTTTAGGGGCTGTTTGTTTACCTCTTAATGATTCAGACCTCTTACTGGTTCAACACTTAATGGCTCAGACTGTTTGTTTCACGGGCAGATATCTGAATGGTTCAGACATTTGCCTCTGAATGGTTAAGACCTCTAATCTGAATTGGTTAGACATTTGACTCTGAACGGTTAAGCAATATAAAAGTTCTTAATGGTTCAGACCTCTTACTAGTTGAGTACTTAACCATTCAGATGTTGCCAACCAACCCTTTAATAAACAAACAAAATCATATATATATATGGTCAGGATTTAGGGAAAAAAGTGAAAAGCGTGAGAACGGTGAGAAATATTTTGGTGTTGACCTGTGGCATTAATGCTAAATTACACTAAGGGGTAATATTGTAAAAAAAACTCACTCACATGAACTGGGTATTCAAATAAAACGCCATAAAAAACCCAATTCAGAAAAACGCCATGAAAATACCCAGTTAAAAACGCCATAAAACACCAAGTTTCAGAAAAACGCCATGAAAAACTCAGTTGAAAACGCCATAAAACACTAAGTTCAGATAAACGTCATGAAAATACCTAGTTAAAACGCCATAAAAACACCTAGTTCAGAAAAACGCCATGAAAATACCTAGTCTAAAACGCTATAAAAATACATAGTTCAGAAAAAACGCCATGAAAATACATAGTTTAAACGCCATGAAAATACATAGTTTAAAACGCATAAAACACCCAGTTTAGAAAAACGCCATAAAAACCCAGTTCATTTTTTCGAAAAGTACATCAATAGTATACTCGTTGTAAAGATAAAAACGCTGAGTTTTATGGTGTAATTTTTTAGAAAAATAATCACGTATAAAAAAGTTATCGTCGTTTAAATATGATGGGGGAAAATGCCATGTGATTAGCATGTGCACCCTTGTTTGGATCTTCCAATTTTACCCATCCTGGAAGTTATAAGGTTCCCATTATTTACAAAAATGCCACTGCATCATCTTAGCCACAAATCACAAAGATCCTATAGATGAAAATCGTTCTCACTGTTCTCACACTTCAAATCGTTTTCTCTTGATCCCATTCCTATATATATAGTTGTGAGAACTTAGAGAACTCGGCCTTCTCGTTCGAGTTTTGCCCTCATTTTTTCACACCCCTAGATTAAAACGTTAGAAAAGACTGCCGTAATTTTTTTTTTAATTTCGAAGTGGTGTTTTTCGGTCCCTTACAGCAGCCGTAAAAAGTTGATGACATAAGCATGACATAACTTTTTATAGCATTTACGGCTGTCATAAATGAAAAAAAAAACTAGTTTTTTTAATTTTTGGAAAAGTTGATTTTTTAAGGATTTTTGGTAAAATAATTTTTTGAAAAAACCTTTCGTAAGGCCGAGTTCTTTAAGTTCTCACAACTCGTACAAGTTTTCATTTTACCCTAACTATACACACACACACACACACACATACATACACACATATACCACATATTTCAAATTTATCTCTCTCAACCTTTACCCACCACCACCATATGCCACCACCACCTTCCACCGCCACCATATTCCTAGTCATCACCAGCTTCCAATTCGTGGTGGTTTAAATACACATATCATCCTCACTATCAGAAACACCCTAGATTCCCGGTCATCATCACCTTTCAATTCTTTCCTGTCTTGCTCCAAAACCCTAGCTCCGAACGACAATAAACCTGGAATCAAAAAATTTGCCCCCTCTCCATCATCTTCAATTCCAAAATTTAACTTTATCCCCAAAATTTAACTCTTGTTAGATAACTTTTTTCCCATTCCCCCAAATTACCACTACCATTCCCCAAAAACCCTAACTCCTGAATCAATTTTCACTTCAGCTAAATCTTTATTATTATTCAAATTCAGGTTTGAATTCAAATCAGGTTTAACAGATATTGAATTGTTCAAAATTTTCGGAACGAAATATAATCTTCTCATGAACTTACAGGTGGCGATTGTAGCGGTAATTATGCAGTTGCATACTGTAGGATCGTTCTGTGACCCAAACGAGTCGATCAGAAGAGTTCTTGGTCTAATCAGAGGCGGAATTCATTGATTAGACTTTGTAACAGCTTGTTTCACACACAATTGTCTTGTATTATCAATTTAACACGTTTACAGATCAGTAGACACGTCGGCAGCACTTCGGTACAGGAATCACGAACCTTACAAATGATTTCGCATCTAGGGTATTTATAGGAGACATAATTTCGCATGGAATTACACTTGCTATTTCATACGAAATAGCAGACTGCTATTTCGTGCGAAATTAGCCTGTTACCATTTCATGCGAAATTAGCCTTTAACACACAAACCCTATTTTCTCGTACTGCGTGCCCTGATCTAACAATTCTATTACAAGACTCGATACAAGACGAAGTCGACAGACGTAATGCACCTACACATACGACGTCGTTTGAAGAGGCTGGAGTACATCATTGTATAGATCTCCAAACTCAACATCGTCTTCCATTAGATCCTAAATAACAACAGGTAGGGTTTCAAGAAGATCTTTAAAGTATGGATTGATTGTTTGACGAAGTTGAATTCGTATATTAATTCATCAAAAATGTTGAATGATTTGTAATGTGGATGATGCAATTGTTGTCGCAATGGAGTTAGGGTTTAATTATTTAGGGTTATTTGTTAAACTACATTTTTCAGGATTTAATGTTGGAGTTCATATATAATTTTCTGATTGTAGAATTTACGAAGTTGGTGGTGGTGGTTTTCGGAAATAGTGGTGGTGATTATTGTTGCTAGAGGTTTGGGTGGGGCAGTATGGGGGATTGGTGGTGGTTGTTGCCGAGGGTTGTGGGGGAATACCGCGAGTGTGGATTCTCCATCTCTTGGTGGTGGTTGATGGTGGAGTTGGATCCAGTGGTGGTGGATGGTGACCAATGGGGGCGGTAGTGGAGAACAACTAGAGAGAGACAAGTTAGAGAGTGAGATATATATATATATATATAGAGAGAGGGTGAAAAATATAAGATTATATGTGTATATATTGTTTTATGTATTATTATTTTTTTAAATGAGTAAAAAGACAAATTTACCATCGCATGGGGTCCACTTGGTCAGATGTAACCATAAAAATTAACTGAGTTTGGGCCACATTGATATATCACACCCCAACCAATGACGGAAACATTGAGGTGCAACATAATGATTGTTCAATAGCTTATAGTACTAAAGTTGAAATATTATTTAAACCAAATTAAAAATTGTGATGCATGGAATAAAGGAAATTAAAAATTGTGATGCATGGAATAAAGGAAATACATCTCGTTCAAGTACAAAGCATAACATAACAATAAGTTTAAATTAATTTAACTAAGTCAAAGCCTTATGTGAATCAAATTTTTAATAAAGCTTCATACACTAGCACCTGAAACATGTATGATAATAACACGAATAAAAAATTGTTGGTGAGCATACTTAGGGTTTGCATATGCATGTATGTATTGTAAATTTGAAAAGAACAATTCACATGTCTAAAGTAGTACCATATGTAATTATGTAAACACTGAACGGAAATACAAAAGGCAAAATCAAACCAAAATGTAAGACATTGTAACGCTTCGTATTTCTGTATTTTCCATATTTAGAGAGTTGTACTCGTACTTCTATTTTTGGAAACTTGTATTTGTATTTTATCCCCAATCTTGTAATCTGAGACGTTGATTAAAATGGAAATTCATTTTATACATATACATGTTACATACTTGTGTTATACGCAATTAATCATCTAATACATATTTATACGCAAAACTGAGACATGAAATACTTGGAACGTTAATCATACATACATCATACTCATACAATACAATACTTTGATACGTTTGGTTACCTAAAAAGAGGCTAAAATATGAGAAAACGGCATAAAATAATGAAAGTATAAAGTACAGGGCTGGAATTGAACAAAAACTAGAATCAGAAAAGGGCTACCCTTGCGCCACGCGATAGGGAACAAGTTTTGGTCGCGTGGTGCGTCCAGCTCGATCCGCAGCTTGCTCTTTTGCCCAATCGGGTTTCATACTTTTCCACCTTCAAACTCCTCTCATCAACTCCTAACCTCTTTTAACACTAACCCTAATCAAACTCATTATAAATAGGAGCCTCCATACACTCCTAAACACTTTCCAACCACTCTAAACACTTCTAAAGCATCAAACAATCTCAATTTCTTCAAGTTCTTGGCAGATTGCACTTTTGTTAAAATTAGTGAGTTAGAACACTTTTCTTCCTTCTTTTTCATGCTTTTTTTTCTTCCAAACTACTTGGATAACCTCTAGGAAGGTTTTCACAAGTTTTCCATGAAAAACTAAGGTGGAACCTCACTACATTTGAGGTCCAAAGTAGGTTTTAATAGAACTTTTACAACATGTTTGGTTCTTGCTTCATCTTGTGGAAATCTTGCACCAACCTCGCTCCCAATCAAACTCATGGTTATCGGGCTTGTGTATGGTTGATTTCCAGAAGTTTAAAGACCGAAAAACCGTATAAACTTTCTGTTTAACAAGGTTCCAAGCAACCTACAAGTGTTGAAACCATCCAAGTTTACCATCTTCAATATGGTTGATCTTGTGTTTTGGTAAAAGGGTGAACCATGGAAGCTTTTGCTCTCCAACCTTGTTCCACTACCTCACTTGCTTGATTATTAGCTTAGCTTCATACACTAAATCTCAAAAACAATTCCAACAAAGGGAGAAGGCTACATCACGTCCCCAAATACTCTCCATGTTTGGGATGCACGCATCTAGCTTGCTCACTTGGTTGTTATAAGATTTCGTAGTTTATGTATTATTCATTTTTAGTCTATATTCATGACTATCATCAACTAAGTTGATGATTTTGTGCTTTGGTGAAACATATAATGAGGTTAAATGGGTGTTAATCATCCTACCTCCTTGCATGACTACAATCCTGGCTCCTTACTTTACTTTAATTTACAATCGTATACGTTAACTTTTTTCGAATCCAATCTGTTAAACAAAAACCGCAACTCACACACCTTCGTTTCCCTCTTAAGGTAACTTCGGTGTTTCAAAACTCAAGACTCGTCAAACTCACTTTCATGGAATCTCTACACAAACCACGAGTATACATGACCCTTTTTCCGTTTTCACGCTTTTGGGTGCAATATATATACCATATTAAAACTCACACGAACACACATATGCAAATACTTTATTCATACAAAGGAATATGTTAATACATGCTTTATACGTTTATACTCTCGAAATACATGCATGCTGGAAAGCCACTCTTGCACCATACTTTGTCATTAACTTCGTACGCCCCTCTCCTAACATGTATAGCGCTATAGGAGTAGCACACCGCCTTTGTTAGGTCTATGTTAAGTAATCATACAAAAGGGTTTTGTCGTTGCGACGTCAAGATTACGCTAGTGGAATCTTTGGGTTGACACATATTTGATGCTATATGTTATGCCTTAGTATACGTTTTTGCTATATGGATCTCGTTAAATTCTTTTATACATATGTTAGTGTCACACCCCTTTCTGCGGCGGAAGCACGAGGTGTGATCATGAAAGGTTCTCATTGCATACGAAGAGTAAACATACTACATGCTCAAAAATATCTTCAAATATTACATTACTGAAAACATATGTCAAGTGTTTACAACACGAGATAACATATTGTCTTAAAAGTCACAACTTTATTTAAAGATAAACAAAGCGACATCCACGAGCATGAGTAAGACCACGCGCACATCCATCCTAGTTACCTGAAATACATGTGAGTTTTGGAAAAACGTCAACATAAAGTTGGTGTGAATTCATGCAATTTTTGTATTTCACGTTTGTATACTTTGTATGAAAACATAATTTGTATTTTGTATAAATCAAGTCTTTTGTGTACACCACGTACTCATGTATGAATCAAATATTTCTGTATGTATCAAGTGTTAATGGGTTGCAAAGCCATTAACATGTGACACGACATAGGAAGTCACCAAACCATAGGCATTTTTCTGTAGTCGATTTACGACTGAGACACAAAAACACTGCTTGGTAAAAGAGTGGCCAAGAGTGGGGCTGCCCGGAACCCATTAGATCTAACCTTTTGTTCTGCGGTCTAAGTATGTACACGATTAATGGTGCTTATGATACCCTATTCGTGACACGATTTCTCGTATCATTTCTCGTATCAATTCTTGTATCGTTTCTCGTATCATTTCTCAATTCTTGTATTCATCATACCATTTGTAATCATTGTAATATTTGTAACATGTATTTCACCCCCGAAGTTATAAAACTGAAAACAGTTAAGAGAAAAGGGGGAGCATGAACTCACAACTTTGCGTTCCTGTGCGTCGTAAACTTCACCGGATTTGCTTACTTAACGTCGTAACCTATACGCGTTTTCATAATGTTAGTCACTAGACTTGCGTCGCACAAGTACAGTCACTCTCTTTGTATTTGTATTGTTGTGTTAAAAATATTTCATATTTTTAACTACGTATCTTACTTATATTATTTCCTCTAAATAAATATAAGTCTTTTGTGTTTTGCACTTCGCACCCGAATTATGTATCTTGTATTTTGTATGTGTATTCTTATGTTTATACTCCTCACGAGTATTTAGTGTATTTTTAAGTCTTAATACGCTAGCACGTATAACACATACTATATACACTTAGCACATAAGTTGGTGATCAAATAATATATATTTTTCTCTCAAAAATATACATACTTATATCCATTTTTATTCTTGAAGAAATCCTCATTTCTTATCACCAAAAAATTAGGGAAACCTTGGTAATACTTTTACACACATTTTTAGAGAATAAGTTTCTCAAAACTTGTATTTTTCTAAGTGTCAAAATTTATAGAAATTTTGACAGAGTTTCCCCTAAAAATGGAGGTTTCCCATGTTTTCCAAAACATGTGTTTATTTTCTTTTAAATCGTCAACAATTTCCTCATTCAACAATAAACAATATGCAACTAGTTAAAATAGATATAATCGCAAAAATACATGAACTTGTGGTTTTTCCAAAATAGGTAGTATCCTTCCATTATTTTTAGTGGATCTTTGTATAGATCAACTTTGTTCCTTGAAAGTCTTGCTTTTAAAGAAGTTACATCTTTACAACTTCCGGTAAACATTTACAAAAATAGTTATTTGTCGAAACTTTATGTTACACAAGTGTTTACATACTCGTGTGTTTGCTAAAATCATTCTTTTTCATGTAAGACTCGGCTTTAGAAAATATGATTTCTTGGACACTTGGTCCTTTGAAAGTACCGCTTGTAGATCCGTAGATCTACTAGTTTTGAACACCATTTCACAAACAAAATCGCTTTTACACAAGTTCATGATTCGTGTGTGGTAGAGTTTCATCCTTTAACCCTTGTTATACTTAAACAAGCTTTATGTCATAATCCAAGACCATGACTAAACCGGGTTAAATGATGATCCGAGCTACCACAACATAGATCGGGTCCAAATAATCACACAAATCAAATACTACATGATTTACAAAACATATGAGCTATTAACCAACATTTTAGGGTTTTAAGTAGACTTTTGTGCTTCAACTTGCATGTTCATAACTTTTAATCGTCATATATCGTTTTAACCACTTTAGAATAGTTCAAGAAGGTGATTTAAGCAACATACCACTAGCTTGAGGCTAGGGGAGAATCTAAGCGCAAATAGGGTGGATAAAAGCAAAGTAGAGAGGTCCTTCGCCTTCCGTTTGCTCCAAGGTTCCTTATATGCGACCCTTAACACTTGTATGAACTTGAAATGGCAAGATCAAAGCTTGGCAATGGTTGTGTGTTCAAGGGGTGTTTGGCCGTAGCTTCTTAGAGAGAGGGGGAGAGTGAGTGTGTTGAGTTGTGTTGTGAAAGAATGATAGTCCAAGTCTTGATCTTATAGGCTAATCATATGTTTATTATCCAAGGGGTCTTGTGCTAGCTAGATACTAAACACAAGTAATTAAATAATCAATTGAAGGACAAAGTATGTCCCCCTTTTGGGGACGGTTGGTTAAGGGGGGGGGGGTCTTGGTTCAAATCCAACTTAATAGTTAGACACTAGTTAGGTTAATCTAGGTTAGTTAAGTGATTGACCCGGTTACTAGTGTGTTGTGCTTTATGACGGGTGTTAGGGTATTCAGGGACCCTAACTGGCTCAGAAAAAGATAAACAATGTTATTAACAATATTTTCATGTTCCGGGTATAGTCCGGTTGTTCGGCTGCATACCGATTCGTTAAAGTGCTAAATTACACTTTTTAGTGTCGTTTAAGTACCTTTCTTGTACTCTTTCAATTCCCAACACTTAGGGAAATATTCTGGATAATAATACGACATTTCTGCAAAATATTCATGTGTCTAAATGCTGAATTATTGCTGAATTTTATAAATTCTGCACTTAAAGTGCGTTTCGGGTGCTTTTTAGTGCTAAATTTTGCTTTCGCATTGCATATATATTAAACCCTTGTATGTACTCTTGGGTTTTAATGCATTCTTGCTGTCGGACCTACACCTAGGCTCCAATTTTTATTGTCTGGCTGCTTTCTGCAGTTCCGTTGACACATAGTGTCTTACCGGTGAGTTTACTTAGTATTTTTGACGCAACGCTCTCGTTTATGCTTAAAGCAATATTTTGTAGTATACAACGTGCATGAATTCACTCGTTTAGTATGTAATCAGATATTGCTGACAATTAAGCACTAATTGCAGTCATTAAGCAATAATTAATGTGTACGGAAATTACCGGTTTGGGCCAGTTGTCACAGTCTCCCCCCGTTAAAAGAATTTCGTCCCGAAATTCAGGCTAAACTCACTCTCGCTGGAGTCTTCTTGAATAGGTGGGGATACTTTTTCTTGAACTGGTCTTCACGTTCCCATGTGTACTCGGGTCCGTGCTTAGAGCTCCAACGTACTTTGACAAGTTTTACGCTGCTCCTCCTGGTCTTGTTGACTTTCCAGTCGGTAACCTCAATGGGTTGCTCTGTAAATCGGAGGGCTTCATCAATATGCACTTCATCCATCGGGATGATCACGCTTTCTTGTGTTGGACTCTTCTTCAGGTTGGATACATGAAACGTATCATGTACTCCGTTAAGTTCTTCCGGTAACTCCAACTTGTATGCCACGGTACCAATTCTCTTCAGTATTCTGAATGGTCCGATATATCGTGGATTCAGCTTTCCACGCTTTCCAAATCTGACTACGCCCTTCCATGGTGAGACTTTTAACAACACTTTGTCTCCCACCTTGAATTCTACCGATTTTCTATTCAGATCAGCGTAGCTCTTTTGTCGCTCTCGAGCCGCCTTAATGCGCTCTCGGATCTGCGCAATCTTGTCGGTTGTCTCTTGTACAAGTTCAGGACCAACCATACGTTTATCTCCAGCGTCTGCCCAACATAAGGGCGATCGGCATTTGCGGCCATACAGAGCTTCGAACGGCGCGACTTTTATACTCGTATGATAACTGTTATTGTAGGAAAACTCAACTAAAGGTAGATGAGTATCCCAGCTGCCGCCTAGATCCATGACACATGCGCGAAGCATATCTTCTAACGTTTGTATAGTCCGTTCGCTCTGGCCGTCTGTTTGCGGATGGAATGCCGTGCTCAGATCTAACTGAGATCCAAAGGCTTCCTGAAATGATTGCCAGATTCTTGAGACAAAGCGTCCATCTCTTTCTGAAATGATTGAGATTGGCACTCCATGAAGTGCCACAATTTCTCTTAAGTATATCTCTGCAAGCTTTCCAGTGCTATCCTTCTCTCGGATTGGTAGGAAATGCGCAGACTTCGTCAATCGATCAACTATTACCCATATCATATCGTGCCCTCTCGGGGTCCTGGGTAATTTCGTTATGAAGTCCATCGAGATTTGTTCCCACTTCCACACGGGAATCTCTGGTTGTTGTAGTAGGCCAGACGGTTTCTGATATTCTGCCTTAACCTTGGCACAGGTTAGGCATTTTCCAACATAGACGGCAACGTCGCTCTTGAGTCTCGGCCACCAATAATATTCCTTCAAGTCTTGATACATCTTGTCCGACCCTGGGTGGATCGAGTATCTTGACTTGTGCGCTTCATCAAGGATGACTTCTCGTAGGCCACCATAGAGCGGAACCCAAATGCGCTTTTTAAAGTATAAGGCTCCCTCTTCATTTGGCGCCATGTATTTAAGCATACCCCGTAGGTATTCAGCTTTACGGTTCTCTCCTTTAAGAGCTTCTTGTTGTGCATCCTGAATGCGTGCAGTGAGGTTCGTTCGAATCGTCATTTCCAATGCTCGAACCCTTAGGGTCTTAACCCTTTCTTTTCGGCTCAACGCGTCCGCTACAACGTTCGCCTTTCCAGGATGGTACTTAATCTCACAGTCATAATCATTTAGCAGCTCAACCCAACGTCGCTGGCGCATATTCAATTCCTTCTGATCAAATATGTGTTGTAAGCTTTTGTGATCTATGAAGATTGTACATCGAGTACCATATAAGTAATGTCGCCAAATCTTCAAGGCGAATACCACTGCACCCAGCTCCAGGTCGTGAGTGGTATAATTTCTCTCGTGAACCTTCAGTTGTCTTGAAGCATAAGCGATGACTTTTTGGCGTTGCATGAGCACGCAACCCAAGCCTTGTCGTGAGGCGTCGCAGTATACCACGAAGTCTTCAGTGCCTTCGGGTAACGATAGTATCGGTGCATCGCAGAGCTTGTTCTTAAGTAGCTGAAAGGCTTCTTCTTGTTTGTGACCCCAGTCGTATTTCCTGTCCTTCTGCGTAAGGGTCGTTAGCGGTTGAGCTATTTTTGAGAAATTCTCGATGAATCGTCGGTAATAGCCCGCTAAGCCCAAAAATTGTCGAACTTCAGTTGGGGTCTTGGGAGCTTCCCAGTTCTTTATTGCTTCAATCTTGGATGGGTCTACATGAATGCCCTTCTCATTCACCACGTGACCAAGAAATTGTACTTCGCGAATCCAGAATTCGCATTTCGAGAACTTTGCATAAAGTTTCTCTTTCTTCAGTAGTTCCAGAATAGTTCTGAGATGTTGCTCATGTTCTTCTTTCGTTCGCGAGTAAATCAGGATATCATCGATAAATACAATCACGAATTTATCGAGATATGGTTTGCATACGCGGTTCATCAAGTCCATAAAGACCGCTGGCGCGTTCGTCAATCCAAACGGCATCACAAGAAATTCGTAGTGCCCATAGCGTGTTCTGAATGCAGTCTTTGGCACACTTTCATCTTGGATTCTCAGCTGATGGTATCCAGATCGAAGGTCGATCTTGGAATAGTAGCTTGATCCTTGCAGTTGATCAAACAAGTCATCAATCCTCGGTAGCGGATACCGATTCTTGATTGTGAGCTTGTTCAGTTCCCTGTAATCGATACACATCCGCAGTGATCCATCCTTCTTCTTCACGAATAATACTGGAGCTCCCCAGGGTGAGAAGCTTGGCCTTATGAATCCTTTATCCAACAACTCCTGGAGTTGTGTAGATAATTCTTGCATTTCGGATGGTGCAAGTCGATAGGGTGCCTTGGCTACAGGAGCGGCTCCTGGAACCAAGTCTATGTGGAATTCGACTTGTCGTTGCGGAGGTAGTCCTGGCAGATCTTCAGGGAACACATCAGGAAATTCCTTCACCACAGGAATGTCTTCGAGTTTTGGCTCTACAGCCTTCTTATCTACAACGTGTGCTAGGAAAGCAACACATCCTTTCCTTAAGCACTTCTGTGCCTTCATACAACTGATGATTCGTAGAGGCGTGTTTCGTCTTTCTCCATGCACGATGAGAGTTTTATCATTCGCTAGGGGGATGCGAATGATTTTCTCATGACAAATAACTTCAGCTTTGTTCTTGGACAACCAGTCCATCCTGACTACTACATCGAAGCTACCCAATTGAATAGGTAGGAGGTCGATGCTAAATCTTCGTTCACCAAGCTCTAGCGTGCAGCCTCTAACAACTTCGCTCGATTCAACAAGTTTACCATTGGCTAGTTCTATGGAATAAGGAATTTCTAATCTACTAGATTCTATTCCGAGTATGCGTTTAAATTCCACAGACATGAAGCTATAATCGGCGCCAGTGTCGAATAATATGGATGCAAAGTGATTGTTAATGAGGAACGTACCGTTGACCACATTAGGGTCCTCGCGTGCGTCCCTTGCTCCAATCACAAATGCTCGGGCCTGAGCATTGTTTCTCTCTGGGCAGTCCTTCATGAAATGATCTTTGCTTCCACATCTGAAGCATCCTTGGTTTCGCCCATTCTCGTTGCCAGCACCGTTTCCATTTCCACCATTGTTCCTATCATCAGCCCCATTACGATTTCCATTCCCGTTCCTCTTACTCCAACAGTCTTCAGTGCGGTGACCCAACTTTCCACACTTGTCACACTTTGGGATGCGACAAGCTCCCTCGTGATGGTGTTTACACCGATGGCATTTGGGCAAGATGCCCCGGTATCCCCTTGCTGGAGCGTCGTTCATGGCTGCAAGAGGTTTCGCCCCTTGAGGCGGGTTAGGGTCACGCTTCTTGTTGGAACCTTTGTTGTTACGAGTTGCCTGATTCAAGTTTGCATGTTTCCTTTTCTTGTCACCGGACGACTCAGCATGCGTCTCGGTGTTTTCTGTTGGGTTCAGTGATAGCTTCTTCATCCGAACACAGTCTTCAGTAAGGCTGACAGCCAGAGTTACAGCCTCGGTGATTGTTTGTGGTTTGGCTGACGTCACCATGCCACGAAACTCTGAGGCCAGTCCCCAAATGTAGCGTTCAACACGCTTGAATTCGGGAGTCACCATGTAGGGAAGCACTCTGGACAGATCGTGGAACCTTCGAGTGTAACCATTAATGTCGGCACCTTCCATGGTCAAGTGCCAGAACTCCGTTTCCAGCCTTTGGAGTTCAGCACGAGAGCAGTACTTCTCTCTCATTCTTTCCTTCAGTTCCTCCCAAGTTAAGCCATAAGCAGTATCATCACCCAAGGTTTGGACTTGCAGGTTCCACCAAGTCAGAGCTTCATCGACAAACAACCCAGTAGCAAAGGTGACTTGTTGCTCCGCGGTACACTTGCTCATGCGGAAGGTAGCTTCAGTCTTCTCCGTCCAGCGCACAAATGCTACTGCACCTCCTGTGCCATCATAGTTCATCGGCTTGCAGTCGAGGAACTGCTTGAAAGTGCAGCCTTGAGCTGCATTGCCTCCAGACGAATCTCCATTCCCATTATGCCTAGCGTTGCTTGGTCCTCCACTGTCTTGAGTTCGGTTCGCCTCGTACTGGGCGATAGCAGCGGAGATCCTTTCCTCCAGTAGAGCGTTCAGCTCATCAGCAGTTCTTGGCAGTGGGGGAGGAGGAGGTTGATTGTCATTGCGAGCATTCACAGTTTTCCTGGGTGCCATGTTCTGACAGAACATAACACAACAGGGTTAGGCATTTGTTTGATATCGTCACACTAGACAGTAGTATCATATATATTCACAGGTATATACACCACATATGTGACATCAAACAATTATTACTCTAGCAGAGTACTTAGTAGGCTTGCTCTGAGGGAATCTGTACGTGACAAGACTTGCTGTGGTTTCGGTGCACTGAATTCCATAATTATGTATGCATCCATAATTACGTAACTCCTTGCACAGTCCGCACAGTTCGTTTCATCCTCGTATTTCTTCCTTCAGGTAGGCCATTGCTTTCAGGTAAAGTCACATATACTTGTGACATTCTACTTCTAGTACATGCTAATTATCACACATAATTGCAAGTAATTTCTAGTCAACGACAAGTGCTACTCAAGTGCACTCTAAGTCTCGTAGTGTCTTTTCTAGACTCATGTAGTCAGTTTCAGGTAGTGGATGTCGCGGGACGTTTTATGCAATGAAAACTCTTTGAAAATTGTTTTTGTGAATGGATCCTAGAGATTGTAGACTAGACTCGAGAAGGAATCCTGGTTCACTACAATCGCAGCTCTGATACCAATCTGTCACACCCCTTTCTGCGGCGGAAGCACGAGGTGTGATCATGAAAGGTTCTCATTGCATACGAAGAGTAAACATACTACATGCTCAAAAATATCTTCAAATATTACATTACTGAAAACATATGTCAAGTGTTTACAACACGAGATAACATATTGTCTTAAAAGTCACAACTTTATTTAAAGATAAACAAAGCGACATCCACGAGCATGAGTAAGACCACGCGCACATCCATCCTAGTTACCTGAAATACATGTGAGTTTTGGAAAAACGTCAACAAAAAGTTGGTGTGAATTCATGCAATTTTTGTATTTCACGTTTGTATACTTTGTATGAAAACATAATTTGTATTTTGTATAAATCAAGTCTTTTGTGTACACCACGTACTCATGTATGAATCAAATATTTCTGTATGTATCAAGTGTTAATGGGTTGCAAAGCCATTAACATGTGACACGACATAGGAAGTCACCAAACCATAGGCATTTTTCTGTAGTCGATTTATGACTGAGACACAAAAACACTGCTTGGTAAAAGAGTGGCCAAGAGTGGGGCTGCCCGGAACCCATTAGATCTAACCTTTTGTTCTGCGGTCTAAGTATGTACACGATTAATGGTGCTTATGGTACCCTATTCGTGACACGATTTCTCGTATCATTTCTCGTATCAATTCTTGTATCGTTTCTCGTATCATTTCTCAATTCTTGTATTCATCATACCATTTGTAATCATTGTAATATTTGTAACATGTATTTCACCCCCGAAGTTATAAAACTGAAAACAGTTAAGAGAAAAGGGGGAGCATGAACTCACAACTTTGCGTTCCTGTGCGTCGTAAACTTCACCGGATTTGCTTACTTAACGTCGTAACCTATACGCGTTTTCTTAATGTTAGTCACTAGACTTGCGTCGCACAAGTACAGTCACTCTCTAATTCTTGTATCGTTTCTCGTATCATTTCTCAATTCTTGTATTCATCATACCATTTGTAATCATTGTAATATTTGTAACATGTATTTCACCCCCGAAGTTATAAAACTGAAAACAGTTAAGAGAAAAGGGGGAGCATGAACTCACAACTTTGCGTTCCTGTGCGTCGTAAACTTCACCGGATTTGCTTACTTAACGTCGTAACCTATACGCGTTTTCTTAATGTTAGTCACTAGACTTGCGTCGCACAAGTACAGTCACTCTCTAATTCTTGTATCGTTTCTCGTATCATTTCTCAATTCTTGTATTCATCATACCATTTGTAATCATTGTAATATTTGTAACATGTATTTCACCCCCGAAGTTATAAAACTGAAAACAGTTAAGAGAAAAGGGGGAGCATGAACTCACAACTTTGCGTTCCTGTGCGTCGTAAACTTCACCGGATTTGCTTACTTAACGTCGTAACCTATACGCGTTTTCTTAATGTTAGTCACTAGACTTGCGTCGCACAAGTACAGTCACTCTCTTTGTATTTGTATTGTTGTGTTAAAAATATTTTATATTTTTAACTACGTATCTTACTTATATTATTTCCTCTAAATAAATATAAGTCTTTTGTGTTTTGCACTTCGCACCCGAATTATGTATCTTGTATTTTGTATGTGTATTCTTATGTTTATACTCCGCACGAGTATTTAGTGTATTTTTAAGTCTTAATACGCTAGCACGTATAACACATACTATATACACTTAGCACATAAGTTGGTGATCAAATAATATATATTTTTCTCTCAAAAATATACATACTTATATCCATTTTTATTCTTGAAGAAATCCTCATTTCTTATCACCAAAAAATTAGGGAAACCTTGGTAATACTTTTACACACATTTTTAGGGAATAAGTTTCTCAAAACTTGTATTTTTCTAAGTGTCAAAATTTATAGAAATTTTGACAGAGTTTCCCCTAAAAATGGAGGTTTCCCATGTTTTCCAAAACATGTGTTTATTTTCTTTTAAATCGTCAACAATTTCCTCATTCAACAATAAACAATATGCAACTAGTTAAAATAGATATAATCGCAAAAATACATGAACTTGTGGTTTTTCCAAAATAGGTAGTATCCTTTCATTATTTTTAGTGGATCTTTGTATAGATCAACTTTGTTCCTTGAAAGTCTTGCTTTTAAAGAAGTTACATCTTTACAACTTCCGGTAAACATTTACAAAAATAGTTATTTGTCGAAACTTTATGTTACACAAGTGTTTACATACTCGTGTGTTTGCTAAAATCATTCTTTTTCATATAAGACTCGGCTTTAGAAAATATGATTTCTTGGACACTTGGTCCTTTGAAAGTACCGCTTGTAGATCCGTAGATCTACTAGTTTTGAACACCATTTCACAAACAAAATCGCTTTTACACAAGTTCATGATTCGTGTGTGGTAGAGTTTCATCCTTTAACCCTTGTTATACTTAAACAAGCTTTATGTCATAATCCAAGACCATGACTAAACCGGGTTAAATGATGATCCGAGCTACCACAACATAGATCGGGTCCAAATAATCACACAAATCAAATACTACATGATTTACACAACATATGAGCCATTAACCAACATTTTAGGGTTTTAAGTAGACTTTTGTGCTTCAACTTGCATGTTCATAACTTTTAATCGTCATATATCGTTTTAACCACTTTAGAATAGTTCAAGAAGGTGATTTAAGCAACATACCACTAGCTCGAGGCTAGGGGAGAATCTAAGCGCAAATAGGGTGGATAAAAGCAAAGTAGAGAGGTCCTTCGCCTTCCGTTTGCTCCAAGGTTCCTTATATGCGACCCTTAACACTTGTATGAACTTGAAATGGCAAGATCAAAGCTTGGCAATGGTTGTGTGTTCAAGGGGTGTTTGGCCGTAGCTTCTTAGAGAGAGAGGGAGAGTGAGTGTGTTGAGTTGTGTTGTGAAAGAATGATAGTCCAAGTCTTGATCTTATAGGCTAATCATATGTTTATTATCCAAGGGGTCTTGTGCTAGCTAGATACTAAACACAAGTAATTAAATAATCAATTGAAGGACAAAGTATGTCCCCCTTTTGGGGACGGTTGGTTAAGGGGGGGGGGGGGGTCTTGGTTCAAATCCAACTTAATAGTTAGACACTAGTTAGGTTAATCTAGGTTAGTTAAGTGATTGACCCGGTTACTAGTGTGTTGTGCTTTATGACGGGTGTTAGGGTATTCAGGGACCCTAACTGGCTCAGAAAAAGATAAACAATGTTATTAACAATATTTTCATGTTCCGGGTATAGTCCGGTTGTTCGGTTGCATACCGATTCGTTAAAGTGCTAAATTACACTTTTTAGTGTCGTTTAAGTACCTTTCTTGTACTCTTTCAATTCCCAACACTTAGGGAAATATTCTGGATAATAATACGACATTTCTGCAAAATATTCATGTGTCTAAATGCTGAATTATTGCTGAATTTTATAAATTCTGCACTTAAAGTGCGTTTCGGGTGCTTTTTAGTGCTAAATTTTGCTTTCGCATTGCATATATATTAAACCCTTGTATGTACTCTTGGGTTTTAATGCATTCTTGCTGTCGGACCTACACCTAGGCTCCAATTTTTATTGTCTGACTGCTTTCTGCAGTTCCGTTGACACATAGTGTCTTACCGGTGAGTTTACTTAGTATTTTTGACGCAACGCTCTCGTTTATGCTTAAAGCAATATTTTGTAGTATACAACGTGCATGAATTCACTCGTTTAGTATGTAATCAGATATTGCTGACAATTAAGCACTAATTGCAGTCATTAAGCAATAATTAATGTGTACGGAAATTACCGGTTTGGGCCAGTTGTCACAGTTAGTACACTAAACTTGTATACTCACCAATACTTTTGTGTTGACATGTTACTTTAATATATATTGTAGGAGCTTGATGTTGATGCGTTGAAAGAAATCTAGTAGGATGGACTAGATACGTACTTAGTTAAAATTTATGTTTTTGTTGCTTAAATTGTTATGTTCTAATTGTTGTAATTTCCTTTGAAATAATGTATTTCTTTTAGTATGAAATGAAAATCATTACTTTAAATACTTGTCACAAATAGTCGTTATGAAGTCTCTTGCAATCTCGTTTTCGTCTCACTCTGATGTTTCCGCTATCGGTTGGGGTGTGACAGAGGTTATGCGCACCCAAACTTGGAAAACGTTTGGTCATGAGAAATACTTAACAATAACCATTCATTCACAGTGAGGAGGGAAAAATGAATCTTAGGCGGTCATCAATCCTATATCACTATAAACTGTTAAGGTTGGTTTGTACATAATTAATGGTTTAGCAGAATAACAATTGTAACTACGCATGTTTAAGCATGTATGAACACATGGGTAACTAAGAACATGTAACTGAATTGTAATTGTGCATAAGTGAGTTTGTAAGTGAATGTGCATTTTGTATAATTGTACATGAATCATCCCAAAACGTGTAAGGAAAAAGGGATAAGTAATACTCACAATTTGCGTAGATAATCACGAACACGAACCGTACAAGATGTAATAAGCAAGGATAAAATAAGTACACAAGAATAAGAATAAGGATATCAAGAAGTAGATGAGATGGAAGACAACGTGTGTACGCGTTTGGGTTTGGCTGAGATCTTGATGACAAATATGAATAGTTGGAAAATAAATAAGTAACAGATGGATAAATGAACGGGGTACTAACAAAATTAGCAAAAAGTGATTATCTAGTTGTTTTGATAATCATATTAAGTTCTTATACAATGATACGTAAAATAACTATTTATTAAGAAAATAAAGCATGACATATTTACACTAAAGAAATAGGTAAATATTTAATTAAATGAGCATTTAAATTAAGCCTTGAAGAAATATCATAAGAAGAAATTAAAATTAGAAATGAATTATGACGTGTTGGGTAATAACCTTCAAAGTATTGAAATTTTAGAGGTTTATCCCCACGTGGTTGATTATTAGGAAAACAACTACGGTTATAGAAATGATAAAATAACCAACTTTTGGTAATAACCACAAAAATATTATTACTTAAAGATTTGCCCAAGTGTGGTTGGTCTATTAAGGAATCAACTAAAAGATAATCATAGAAGCATTGAGAACTTAAAAATTATCTAGTTGTACAAGTAAGATTTTTGGTAATTAAAACATATGTATTTGTGCTTGAATGACTAAATACGAGATATAAACCTAAAGTAAATATTTATCATTTATTTGGATTTTTATTTATTTGTGTAGTGGTCCAAAAACGATTTATATATCTTATAAACTTTCTCATGAACCACTACTAGAATTGAAATAAATAAATAAATTAAAATCAAAAATTTAAATAACTGGAAGATTACATGTTTTTAATCTAGTATTATATGTATTTATACAAGATTAAATATGGAAAACAAGTAAATAGAAACCGAATACAAATAATGTACGGAGGTGGGCTTTGAACCCATGACCTCTTAAACACCCAACCTTAACAAAAGGCACTAACCATTGTATCATGTTAGTTCCTTGGTTTGGTAAAGGGTTTTTAAATAACTTAAACATGAACACAAACAAGATCCAAGCTTCTTCTTTGCAAAATTAGGAACGAATCTAGTAGGGTAAGCCAAAACCTGCTTATAGGTTTTGTTCTCTAGAGTAAATCTAACATTTTGCAAGAAGAATTAGGCTCAAAGGTGAAAATATGAAGTGAGGAATTTGAGTCAATCCTTGTGTTTTTTATTCGCAAAATTCACAAGTTACAGAGGATAATCGAGTGCAAGGGTAGAGGGAAAATGCTAGGAAAAGGAAAATGAACAGGAGGATGACTTCATTTTATAGAGTGGTGAAGTAGGGTGAAAGAAATATGAGGGTCAATTCGAAATGGTTTGACCGCCCAAATGTGGTTGAGGGTTGCAATTAATGGGTGGTTGGAGGTTAAAACGGATAAATTAGTGTTAATTACAGAGGTTGGATGTTGGGTAAATGTTTAGGGTTAAGATAAATGGTTAAAATCAAGTAAATAGGTTAAATTTTGAGATTTTGGGGTGAAAATGATGAAATTCCTTAAACTGGACGAAACTGGGGTACCCCGCACCACGTGTGGGAGGACTAAGCCTCCTCCGCGAGCTGTGATAGCGACCAAAACCCAAAATTTTTGTTTTGGGCCCTAATGTTTGATATTAGTGTTATTTTATGCTAAAACCTTATAATTAAGCATGTTTTTAGGTAAATATGTATATGTAACAATATAAGATTATAAGATGATTATAACAATAATACGCGAACATTCCAAGCGACTATATTGATTTAAAATGTCAATGATTACAAGATTTGATATGAAATACAAGATTACAATGAAACGAAAAAGTGCGGATATTTCAAGACGAAACGTGCAAGGGATTGCAAACATCGAGCACATTTTTTGTACTTTTTGAAGGTAAAGGATATAATTTGCAATCTTATGTCAACATAAAGGACGATTTTTGTAATTTACTCTTTTCAATTAAATAATATTTTTTTTCATATTCTTATCATTACATTTTCTCTCTTCTCAAATCACAACTACTTTTAAAAATATAAAAAAATTATATAGGGTGAACAATGTTTTCTCCAAATTTACTAATGAACGTTAACACTTTCTCTCACCTTCACTCACAACCACTTTATATAATATACAGAACTCACGCATATGAGTATGGAGGATTCAATGTGAATGCTTTAAATAAAAAAAGGCCAAGAAAAAAATAAATAAATCTCGTTAATAGAAAAGGACGAAACATGTAAAGAAACTTTAATAAAAAGGACAATTTATGTATGGAGAAGGAGAAGTTAGCATTAGGGAAGTTTGGGGAAACTAGGACCGCTACAATGCTTTAGCGAAGGGAAAGAAAAAAATTAGGGAAAGCGATATGACACAGACGTGAAATAAGGGATATGAGAAACGTGAGATGATTCTTTCGTTTTAGTTTAAGGATAAAACCTGAAATTTGATATAAGTAAGAAAAATGCAATTTACACTTACATTTATCTTCTATCCCAAGATGTTTAGTTTGCATATGTATAGTATCATGCAACATGAAGACTTCTCCTCATTTTTTTTATAGAAAAATAACATGTATACTTTCATTGAAAAAAAATATAAAATCTTTATTTTGTACAATCTTGTTGAAAGAAACCACAATTCCCAAACTGCATAAAAATCCCAATTAATTATAATTTTCACGTACTTAAAATATATAGAAGTAAAAGAAAAAAAATGTTTCTATTTTGACCAAATTAAATTTAATTTTTTGAAGTTTAAAAAACTAAAATTATTAAAGAAAATCAAATTAAATAATAATATAAAAAAAATCTATAGTATATGTAATAAGTTTTTTTCTTCAAAAAAAAGTATGTATAATAATTTATAGAATATATAAGCAGAGTTAGATTCTAGTACAAATATGTTTTTAACATACAAATTGACTCTAAGAAATGAAGGAATGCTATTTTTTTTTCTTATTTTATTAAGCACGTATTTTAGTCTTGAAATCTAAAAAAATGTGTAAGTTACACTAGTAGGGTAATTATAATTACTCTAGACTAATTTCAAATAAGTACTCTACTAGAGTAAATACATGAATTTTATTTTATTTAGAGTTAATTGCTCGGATGGTCCCTGTGGTTTCACGTTTTTTCACGTTTAGTCCCCACCTTTTGAAAATAGCAGGTATGCTCCCTATGGTTTGTCATTTTGTTACTCGGATAGTCCCTGGGTAGATATCAATTAGTTTAGAAATAGATTGTATGCTCCTTATGGTTTGTCATTTTGTTACTCAGATAGTCCCCAGAGTAAATGTCAGGGGACTATCCGAGTAACAAAAAGATAAACCATAGGGAGCATACCTGCTATTTTCAAAAGGTGGGGACTAAACGTGAAAAAATGTTAAACCACAGGGACCATCCGGGCAGTTAACTGTTTTATTTATTTATTTACATTTTTTGCAACAAAACATCATACTTAATTGGAAAAAAAATTCAAAAAAATAAAATAAAATTTCATCTTTCCCTTCTTATGTTAACGTCATTTTGTATGTTAAGACTCACTTATATTTAATCCCTAGACTATACAAGTAACTTGCTAACAATCTAATGTATATTAAGATTCATTTATATTTAATCTTTACACTATACAAGTAACTAGCTAACAATCTAAGAAAAATTTTGAATGAGCAAATAACGTAAAAAACCAACATACTTTAGTACTTTTCTCACAAAAGTGTCTGACACTTTCTTTTCAAATATTAAATTCCTCTTGTTAATTTTGAACAAAATTGTGATAGGATTTTTATAATTAAACCTGCAACCTGCTGCTCCAGTATTTATTTATTTTTTCTTAGGTTGAATTTTATTTTCTTAAGTGGCATATCTTAACATAATTACTTAAAAGCCCAGGAAGCTAGAAAATATTGACCTCCAACCTAACAAATAAAACGACAGAGGCTTGAGAAAAAGAAACGACGACGCTAGGGAAGAAGAAGATCTCGGTATGTATGTAATCACAACTCAGAATCAAAGAATTTGAATCAATATTTATAATCAGTTTGGTATCCTTGTCATAACACTTTAAAACAGAGACGATTACAGACTAATGACAGGTAGACGAGCAACAAGTTGCGCCGCTACCCCCTAATGAATAGCAAACCCTACCTTGCTAAACACAAAATTCTGCCTCTTAACATACGCGGTGTTACTGCTTACGTAGTCTAATCAATTTTAGATAGTAGGGAAATGAAACGGTTGACTCCATATTGATCGACTAGACTGTTTGACTAAGGTAGAATACTAAAACATGATAGATTGAATAATTGAATAAGACGAAGAAGATGCCAAATAATGCTGAAGCAAGAAACAAATAACAAAATAACAGTGTTATTTTTTCGTTTGGTTTCTTCCTGCTCAAGGTTACCCTTACCCAATATGACTTTTGATTATTGGTGAGACAATACCCTAATCAGTATTTTCTATTAATATGGCAACATCTATTGTAATCATTTTTATGGTTTTGTTTAAAATTAACAAGACTTTCATATTCAAAAAGAAAATGGAGAGAGTTTTATAAGAACAATGATAAAGTATATTGTTTTTTTTTAATGATATTTGCTTTTTAATCACGGGAGAAGCAAAGTTGGCACAAAAATAAACAAACAATTTTCTTATAGAGTAATTTGCCATTTTAGTCTATGATGTTTATCTTAAATTGCCATTTTAATCCAAAATAGTTTTTTTCTCCTCTGAGTTCCTGAGTTTTCTATTTTATTGCCATTTTGATCACATTGCCTAATTACGTCTAAAAACCTCAGTTAAGTAAAGGGTATTTTTGTCACTTACATATTTTTTTTTTAATTTTTCTAGAGTAAATTACAAGTTTTGTCCTTTATACCAAATTGCAGGCAGTGTCCTTTAGCACAAAAGTTGACAAGTTATGTACTTAATGTTTCAAAATTTTGCACGTTATATCCTTTATGCCAAACCCAGTTAGATTTTTTGGTTAAATCTGGTCATGTACTTTGCATATGAGGGCATTCTTGTCATTTCACCTCCTTAGAGATTATTTGGTAAAACAAGTTATATTAAGAGACTATTGTGTAAATAATAAAAAGTTTATAATAAAAAAAACTTATGCACTCTCAATCTCTCTCTCTAAGACTGCGGGGTATGGGGCGGGAGTTTGGGCGTGGGTAGGGGGGAAACACCCAAGCCACCACCCCGGGTGGGCATGGGTTTCGGCGTGGCCCTTGGGGCATGGGTTTCAAGCCGGGCGTAGGGCGGTCTGGCCAAGCTGACAAGGCGGGCTCTAATTGGACAAACCAAAGAAGCCGTTGGCCAACGGCTATATTAAAAAAAAAAAAAAACTAATAAAATTTTATTTTTCCACTATAAAACCTCACAATTTCTTCCATTTTTTTACCACATTCATCTTCAATTCTCCATCTACAAAACGAAAAAATGCATCCTCATAACCGTCATTTTGACCCGAACAACCCGTATGCATTCCAAGAAAATAATCCTAGCCCACCACCCAATCGTCCAATGCCTCGTCCATTTTTCATACACTCTTCTATGCCCCAAGAAGCGAGTTATGCATCGTATATTGGGAATCGTGTGTTTACTAACTTCCCACACACCGATGATTCGATACCTACCCCGTTTACACAAACGGCCATCAACCTTTCACCAACCTCCATCGACCTTTCACAAAACGAAACCGTCCCCGAAACTCAACCACCCAACGATGGTCCTTCCGCACCCCAACCCATAAAAAAGAGAAGCCATAAGAAAAAAACCGAGGCGGATAAAGCACTTGAAACCATCAAGCGAAAACAACTAAAATGGACCGTTCCTGAAGAACTTGCATTGGCGAGGGGTTGGTTTCAACAATCTCAACATTCAACTTTAGGTATTCTTAAACTTTGTTTTTATTAATGTTTTTTTTTTATATAACTTTGTAATATATTAAATTTTGTTTTTATAAAAACAGGAAATTCTCAACATCGAACCTATTTGTGGCAAGGGGTTAGTAGAATATTCCATGAAGAATTGGGAAAAGAGGTTTATCGTGAAAACGATAGCTTATCCTCGAAGTGGACCGAGATAAGCGGCCAACTTACAAAATATAGTGGTTTTTTAAATAAAGCAAAACAAAACCCAAAAAGTGGTGAAACCGAAGCCGACACTGTGACGAATGCATTGGTTCAATTCAAGACAAATGTGGGGACCGACTTCCGTTTCATGCATTGTTGGGAGATTTGTAAGTTTCATCCAAAGTGGGCGAATATCCCCAGTGGTAGCGAAAGCAACACGTCTTCCAAAAGGTCGAGGGCCTCGTCCCAATCTGATGCACGAGATCAAGAGATTGAGGACATTTTTGATGATTCGCCAAGCCCAAACCGGCCTGAGTATGGAAGAGATGCCACAAAAAGGCGTGCTCAAAAATCAAGATCTGCTACGGCATCACCTTCAGCTGGGAGTTCGCTCTTGCATAGAGGAATATACAGCGACCAGTTGGATGACATTTCATCCAAGATGGATACATTCAACGTCTTCCAACAACAAAGGGCCGAAATTCGGAATAGAAAAGAAGCTAGAGATGCCGCTAGAGAAGCCGAGAGACAAAGACGGGAGGATTTGAAAATTCTATCCAAGCCGATTGATCACCTAAAGGGTGACGAGTTGGAAATAGTCTTGGAGATGAGAGAAGAGATAAAAAACAAATATAAACGTTAGGAAATTTTTTTATGTAATTTTTTTTTATGTAATTTTTTTTATGTAGTTTTTTTTTAATTTTTATGTAATTTTCTTTAATTACAAAGAGCCCAGCCGGGTTAGCCCAGCGAAGCCCACCAAACCCACGCCCCCAACCCCCGCCCCACCATACCCTGTTTTAATGTGGGTCGCCCCATGTCTGCCACCCCAAGCCACGTGTCAACAAATGCCCCAACCCAAGCCCAACCCCCGCCCCACCATACCCCGCAGTCTAAAGTCCCTTTCTCTCCCTCTCAATCAGTTCCCCACCACCATTAGCTAACCAACTGCCATCGTCAGCCACCACCGCCACCATAAAATCAGCACGAGACCATATGTGATTTCTTAGTTCACCAAAATAGCTTCCCCATATCACGTTTTGTTTGTTTAATTCGCTTCAAAATCTCTAATTCCAAGCACACACACGGCTCGTGTTACCATTTTTTTATAAAATTACAAAAGGGTTTTGTTTAATTGTTTGATTTGTCATTTTATTCTCGATTATAGTAACCCCGTATCAGACTTCAAGATTGTTTGTCTCTCGTTTTTCTTGATCTGAGATAGATATGTGTCCTAAATCTATTTGTGTTTATGAAATTGGTGCAATTGTGGGTTAGATTTTCTGAACCTGAAAGGTCTTCTAATGTTGTTAAACAAAGGGCTTTTCGGCTTCAAGCTCCACTGGTGTGTCCAAATCTTCTTTGCCTTGTTGGTGAGTCTACAACACTACATCATCTTTGGTTTTTATCAATTGAGTTGTGGGTTTTCTTTCATCACTTTGTTTGTGTATGAATATTTGAAGAAATATTGGCATTACTTTTAACTTCTGTTTGTTGAGAATTCAAGCTCAAATGAATCCAACTCACCAAATCTATATGTTAACACTTGTTAGTAGACCTGGCAAATGGGTCGGGTTGGGTCGGGTCGGGTCATGGGTCAAAAGGGTTCGGTTCAAAACGGGTTCGGGTCAAAACAGGTCAATTAAAAAGGGGTTGTTTTGGTTTGGGTCAAAACGGGTTCGGGTCAAAACGGGTTCGGGTCGGAACAGGTTCGGGTTAGAACTGGTTTCGGGTCGGGTTGGTTAAAAATATATTTTTTTAAAGAGATTGGACATCAAGGGGCAATTTTGTTCTGTTCGAAACGGTACTGGTCGAAACGGTTCGCGACGAAACGGTTCGCGTCGAAACGGTTCGAGTCGAAACAGTACTAGTCGAAAAGAAAACGGTACGGGTTCGAAACAATACTTGTATGAGAGGTAAGAATAAGCAACATAATCTTGAATAGGGTTTTAAGTTTGATGTCCGCAAAGAGTAATATGTGTAACAGGATATGGTGCACCAAATGGATCATAGATGTGTGTATCGAATGCATGGGTGGTGTCTACTATGGGTGTTTTAGGGATGGTGTTTGGTAAAATAGTTTCAAGGGCAGTATGTTTTATCAGGTTTCCACATAGAATATGGAATTAGTGACATACCACATTATGATTTGGTTCGCGTCGAAACGATTCGGTTCTAAACGGTACGGGTCGAAATGGTTCGCATCGAAATGGTCCGTGTCGAAACGGTACGCGTCGAAACGGTTCGCGTCAAAACGATCGATTCCAAACGGTACTGGTCGAAACGGTACAGGTCGAAACGGTTTGATCCAAAACGGTACTGGTCGAAACAGTACGGGTCGAAACGGTACGGGTCGAAACGGTTCGCGTCGAAACAGTACGCGTCGAAACAGTTCGCGTCGAAACAGTTCGATTCGAAACGGTACGAAACTGGTCCCGACCGGAAACTAGTCTCGTACAGAAACCCGTTTCTACCCGAAACCCGAACCGAACCGACCCCGTTACGATCCAAAACCTGCGTTGTGTCGAAACCTGTCTCGGCCCGAAACTCAATTTGAACTGAACCCGTTTCGATCCAAAACCCGTTTCGTGTCGTAACCCATATCGTGCGGATACTTGTGCCAGCTCGAAACCTATTCCGATCTAAAACCTTCCCCGTTTCTTTAAGACACCAACCAACATCGACCCATTTATTTAATGTTGTCGACCCGTTTTGACCCGAAAATAACAAGATGAAATTTCAAGTGACCCATTGTGACCTATTTAGTAAAAATATCTTACACAAACCAACCCATATAATTTTAAAAGCAACCCAAACTGACCCACTTGGAAGACTTTGGGTCAAAATTGCCCTCTCTACTGGTTATCCTGCAATCATTGGGTCAGATTTTGGATATTTATGGTGTGTGGAGAGAGAGAGAGAGAGAGAGAGAACAGTTTAGAGACAGAAATTGAGAGTGTAGATTTTTTTTATTATAAACTTTTTATTATTTACACAATAGTTCCTGAATTTAACTTTTTTACAAAATAGTCTCTAAGGAGGAGGAATGACAAAAATGTCCTTATGTGCAAGGCACATGATCATATTTAACAAAAAAATATAACTGGGTCTGGCCTAAAGGACATAACATGCAACATTTTGAAACATTAAGTACATAACTTGTCAACTTTTGCGCTAAAGGATACCGCCTGCAATTT
This sequence comes from Helianthus tuberosus, assembly GCA_030545235.1. Lineage (NCBI taxonomy): Eukaryota > Viridiplantae > Streptophyta > Magnoliopsida > Asterales > Asteraceae > Helianthus > Helianthus tuberosus. The sequence continues at coordinate 59,160,354 of CM060406.1, forward strand.
GGTGTAAACATAAAGGACAAAACTTGTAACTTACTCATTTTTCTATTTGTTAATTTAAAAACCCACTAATTGAAAAACATAAACAATAAAACATAAAGCAATCTACATATACAAACACATCATTACTTTCCCCCCTCTATCGCTCTACACCACCAACCCACCACCATCAACACCTACCACCCCTACCATCCATCGCCTGCCACCCCTCTCCCTCCCTCTCTCTCTCTCTCTCTCTCTCTATACAACCCCCACAAACCACCACCTTTTACTGCCTAGTTATGTCACTTCTATGGTACCCCACTACGACAGTCCTTGTGTGGTACCCAACCACGACCACGACCACCACTATTCCCCAACACATCTGCCAGAAATCCATCACGCAAATCCGGTGGTGGCATGAAGGTTCAAACCAGAATGATCCTTTCATTCGTTATCTCCTTCTTCATACCACCGCACCCCGTTCCTAATCTGAAAATCTGACGGCGACAAAGGTTAGTTAGGGTTTGTCGTTTTATTTTGGGTCTTTGGTAGTCGGATTGGTTTTAGGTTATTGGTGGTGGTAATGGTTGTCAACTATGGTGGTAATGGTGGTCTAAGGTAGTTGTTGTAGTGGTGGCGTTGGTGTTGTTCCAGCCGCCAGAAATGTGAAGGGGGTACGTGGGGTGTTATTAAATCTGATGGTATACGGTTTGGTGGCGTTGGTCGTGGTGGAGTTAAAGAGCTCGGTGTTTGTTCTCTCGGGTGGAGGTGGACTCGGTGGTGGTGGTGGTGCTAATGGGTCGCCGCAGGCGTGTTTGATGAAAAAGGGGAGGGTGAGGGTGGGGTTGGGTCCCAATAATAATAATAATAATAACAAATTTTCTTTTATTTTTTAATATAAAATAAGATTTGAACTAAAATGGCAAGTTAAAAAGTTTATAACGTAAATGCCAAAAATACCTCTGATTAAAACTGAGTTTTTAGACGGAGTTAGGAAATATGATCAAAGTGGCAAAGAAATGAAAAACTCAAGGATCTAGAAGAGAAAAAAACTATTTGAAATAAAATGGCAGTTTGAGAGAAACCTCAGAGACTAAAATGACAATTTACTCTTTCATATATATTTATCTAGTTAAACTTCTTTTAGCAATCACACTATAACGCTCATAAAGCAAAGTTGGCACAAAAATAAACAAACGAGTAAACTATCAAAATGGTCCGTGAGATTTGGTCACTTTTGCCACTTTAGTACAAAGCTCAAACCTTTTGAATCTGCTTCCATGTGGTTTCAATTTTATTGCTATTTTCATTCAAAAGCAAAATCTAGTTAAATTTTTCAGTTAACATTCAATTTTTTTTTTGTCTTTTTCGTCCCTTCTAATGAAGGGTAAAATAATCAAATTTTTTAGTTTGTTATACTAAAATGTTAAAAGACCATTTTGCCCTTCATTAAAAGGAAAGAAAAAAACAAAAAGCTGGATATTATTGACTGAAAAATCTGATTAGATTTTGATTTTGGATGAAAATAGCAACAAAATTGAAACCACATGAACCCAGATTCAAAATATTTGAGTTTTGTACTAAAGTGTTAAAAGTTACCAAACCCCGAAGACCATTTTTACAGTTTACTCTAAACAAACATTTTTCATATGTATTTATCTAGTTAAACTTGGTTTAGCAATCACACTATAACACTCATAAAACAAAGTTGGCACAGAAATAAACAAACATTTTTCATATATATTTATCTAGTTAAACTTGTTTTAGCAATCACACTAAAACGCTCATAGCTTAGTGGTCTCTCTCACTATTTCTAATTATATTTCACACACGACATAAAAGTGCATTAAACCGTTATTCTAATTATTTAATTAAAATTTGTACTATATTTAATTAGCATGGCTTTCACGTACTTATTAAAAGAGACCTTAGTCCAATTATTGAAATATATTTCGACCTACACTTTCCTTAAAAATATAAAGTTACGATTTTCACATGATTGGTTGTCTAAAGGGAGGACGAGTAGCTAAGTAAGGATAAAGTTATCAACTTTAACTTTAAAATATATTATGGATTGATATACCTTTATACGTAGATTAAAGAAATATCAAGTTTGACAACAGAAGGACCTAATTATGGTTTTCTTTATATGTTTTATACGAAAATCTCAATTGCAGCCTCTATATTTTTATAGTTGCTATAATGTTATCGGATTGATTGTTTTCTAACAACAAACTAACATATTTTAAATAATTCTATTTGGTAGGGGTGCTTCACTAGTGATGGAATTTCATCACTCACAACATCTAATCAATTTTCGCCACGTCATCGAGCTTTATTTCATCAATACTGTTGGGTTTTAGTGGTTGCATATCACTCACCACACACTCATCTCCATCATCAAACATGTGTAGCACCACAAACATCTTCATGCGTAATCATGGCAACGCGTGGCCATGTCAACGCGTTATAAGTTGCAATGGCGGTGGTGTATCACGGAGAAGAACGCGTGGCCAGCCCTTCATAACGGGGCACCCCGTCTCCTCTATACAATTTATGGGATTTTAAACGCTAGACATCTTAATGCACGATTGCTTTAATCTAATTATTCTTTTTTCAAACTCCACCGACGACACTTTATGTTACCTCAGCACATTCTTTTCGAATATATGTATGGTATCACATTCCACAAAAAGGTTCACCCCACTTTGCTATAGAAAATTCACATATATTTTCTCCTTTCAGATATTATATAAAATCAGAAGATATACACAACGACAAATTACTACATTTTTAAATCAAACCAAACACAAGTCCATAACTCCCAAACTACATGAACGAGGACAATTATTTGCACGTACTTGTTACAAAAGACAAACACAGGAAACATAAACAAACATAAGCATAAACATAAAACACAAGCAAACAAAGAAATCAAAGAAAAAACATGCATGCTTTCACTTTGACCGTTACACAACAGGCGCCACAAGATGAGTTAATGCGGCGAAAGAGCTCCGTAACTTCCCCTTCGTGGAGCCTGAGCCGGCGCCGGCGATGGTGCAGTAGATTCAATATCTGAGGAAGCTAACTCACCATCAGAAAGCCCTTGTCTGCATGGTACCAAAGTGAGAGATCTTGCATTAGGACAAGACTGACTTGTCGCGAAGAACCTCGAACACACGGCCGGCCTTCTTTGGTACCGAAGACCCGAAATGCAGTTCCTGTCCACGTTTAGAACCCCCTTCTGGATCAGCTTCCGACACTGTGGACCAACCTGAGTGAAAAAATTATACGAAAGCGTGAAATTCGACAGATTCGGGAGGCTGCACACCGCCTCAGGCACCATACCGGAGAACCTATTGTGGGCCAAGTTTAGAAGCTCCATTTTCCTTAAACACTGAAACGAACGTGGGATTGGGCCATGCAACCTATTGAATCCTACGTCGAACACAGTGGCCTTCTTCAAAAATCCGATCTCGTACGGCAAACAACCATTTAACCTGTTGTTTAAGAACAGAACCTCGAGTAGAGTATTGGAAGCTTGACCAATGCTCGGAGGAATTCCACCAATAAACTTGTTATTAGCTAGGGTTAAGTAAAGAGCGGTCGTATTGCCAAGGTTGGCAGGGAGTCTTTGGATAAAATTATTATTGTTGATGAAGAGCAAATCGACCTTGAGACCGAAGACTTGTGAAGGAACTGTGCCGAGGAACGTGTTGAACCTGAGGTCGAGGAAGAGTAACTTGTTGGCTCGGAGGACTTCAGTGGGGAATCTACCCGAGAAATTGTTGTTACTGAGATCGAGCTCGAAGAAGTATTTTAGTTTGTTGAGATTGGTGGGTATGGAGCCGGTGAAGTTGTTGGAGTTTGCATGGAAGAAAACGATGTCCGGCAAGCCGGTGATGAGTTCGGTGAGGGTTAAATTTGGGCCGTTAAAGTTGTAGTTGTTAAACTTGACACCCGCGATTGCGGTTTGATTGACATCGGGGCGGACGTCGCACAAGAATCCTTTGTAATCGCGGCAAATGTTTTTGCCCCTCCATGTTTTTGTAATATTTTTGGGATCGTATGTAATTTTCTTTTTGAAGGCTTGAATTGTTTTGTAGGCTCGTCTTATCAGTACGCTTTCGAAACCATCTGCAGTAGCAAGACTACTACCGACGGTTTTTTGGAATGCTTCAATTCGGGCATCTTGTTCCCCATTTCCGACAAGGAAAAGAGTGAGGAAGATGAAAAGGAAGAACGTATTGATGCCACCCATTGGAGTTGTTAAAAGTAGTGAAGAGATTGGGGCATCTATGCATGTAAACTTGGTCCTATGTTCACCCTATATATAGATGTATTTTTTCTTAAAAAGACATTTGGTAGCCCGGCTATGACGTAATAGGTTATTGGATTGATGACTACTACACACAAACGTAGTACGTGTTCAAATCAAGCTACATGTGCACCTTGATAGGTGGTTTAGTTGTTAAAAACAGTTAGTATTAAAGAAAATTATCAGTTACTTTCTAGGGTGTAAATGTCTGTTTGAAAAGGCCTGATCTATTCGCACACGCCATTTGTCTTTTTGCACATCCAAAGCGCGGCGCTTTGGATGTGCAAAAAGACAAATGGTCAGTGGAGATGAGTTTGTGTTGTTTTTTTTTTTAAATAGGTGGGATGTGGGTTAGTTTGGTAGTGTTTTTTGGAGGAAAAAATTGTATTTGAGTTTTATTATTATTATAAAATATTAGTATTACATATAATTCATAGTTGTTTTATAATTACGTTTTTTTACGTCATTATTTTTATAGAACGTATAAAATATAAGTGCGTCTTTATAAACTGTTAACCTAGTTTATTTTGTTAAATTAAACGAACACGTTAAATAAAATGTACAGAAAGCCATAAGAATTAAACGTAAACAATCCAAAACCAACGTGATGTAAATAGAAGATTAACTGCAATATATATATATATATATATATATATATATATATATATCAGTTTGTACATACAAAACAAAAAGGTACAACTGAGTACATAATACATAACAAAACACTAAACAAACAAGCTAAGGTACTAATCCTCGTGCGGTGGGGACGGTGGGAGGGGAAGTGGAGGCAACCCAGCGAGCTTTCGTAGAGCAACGAGCGTCTCGACGATCCAGTCAATGCGTGCGCCCTGGTGTCTGAGGCGCCGGTCGAAGTCCCGAGCCACCTCACGCGCTGCCGGAGGCAGGTCAGCGTAAACGTGCTGCGGGTACTGTGGCGGCTCAGGAGCTGGCTGAACTGGTGGTACCGGGATCTCCTCGACATGCTCCTCCTGAGCCGGATCCTCGAATACAGGCTGAGCCTGAGCCTGAGCCTGAGGCTGAGGCTGAGGCTGAGGCTGAGGCTGAGCCTGATCCTGAGGCTGGCCCGGGAACTGATCGAGGCCCAGAGCCTGTAGCTGAGCCTGCCGAGCGGCCTCCTGAACATGAGGAGGGGCTAACACTCCAGGCCTCACCTCAATAACAACCGGGATAACCTTCGGCACTACCTCCGGATACCAAATCAGCCCGTCACGGCCCTTAAACCTCAGACCAACATCAAAGGTACGGGTGATCTGCATGCTAGATACAGACGCGCGGCCTAACCTGGTTGACCGGATCGGATCGGACAGCTCCGGATCACTCTCGGGCACGAGCCCTAGCGACCGTGCAATGGCGGTGATGTATGAGCCAGTGTGCAGCTGCCCGCGGAGCTGCCGGTGGTATGCACTGGCAAAGTAATCTGCCAGGCAGGCTGCTAGATCGCAGGGCTGGCCGCGAAGTAGGCAGTATAGAAAGAAAAGGTCACTGAGGTTGACCTTCTCCCTGCTGGTACCCCGCGGCACGATAGATGACGCGATAATATGGTGCAGGTATCGGTACAAGGGGTCTCTAATGGTGGTGGCCTTTTGCCAGGATTTCCCAAAGGGAACCCTGGAAATGGCCCTCCAGAAACTGATAAGCGTCTGCCTGTCCATCGCCCTAACCGCCTGCGTATATAAATAAGTATCAAGCTCGAGCTCTGTGTACAAACCTGTATGGACAGCAAACTCCCGCACACTCATCTGAAACTGCTGACCGGCGAGACGGAATGTAACCTCGTGGACTGGAAAATCCGGGTCCTCCACGTAATCCGCCGGATGCGGCCTGTATGTAAACGTAGAAAGAAACTCGACCGTAAGCTCAGGGTACGAGTCCTCCATCGCTATCTGAAATAGGCGCGACCAAGGAGTATCTAGTCCAACTATAGCACGCGTCCGCGCGGCCTCTCCCACGGTCTCCAGCAGGTCCCACTCTATCCCTAGCGCATCTCCTCGCCGCCCGTGACCCCTGCGGAAACTGCAGGTATGGACATACCTCCTCTCCCTCCTCTCCCACCTCTCCCACCCCTCCCTCAGCGTCCATATGCTCAATCTCGTCATCGGAATCCATCCCTGCACGTTTAAAAGATAATAAACAAATAATATTAAATAAAAGATAATAAACAAATAATATTAAATAAAAAAATAATAAACAAATACTATTATTAAACAATTTAAATAAATAATAAACAAATAATATTAAACAAATAATAAATAAATAATAGAAAAAAAAAATTAAACATGAACCAAAGCGCCCCGCTTTGGCCTCCGCGCGGCGCTTTGGTTCTTCGTTCTCAAAAACAGAACCCAACCCCGATCGAAACCCCCCAAATCAAAACAAATTCAAACATAATAATTGAACCAAAACAATAAATGAAGTTCGATCGTATCTAACAGCGTTTGAAGTCTGGAAAAACACGATCGCGAGTTGAGTGTGTGTAATCGCACCTTTTGTGTGTGTGTTTGTGTTTTGTGTTGAAATGGGGGAGAAGCCACCCCGCTTCAGGTTAAACGAGGGACCAAAGCGCCCCGCTTTGGCCATAGCGGGGCGCTTCGGTTCATGTTTAAGGGCAAAGCGCCCCTCTTAGGTCAAAGCGGGGCGCTTTGGGCCTTTTTTAAATTTTTAAAAATTGTTTTTAATTCACAAACGCGTCGATGATAGTCTAAATTTTACGCTTTTTCCATTATACATCATTTTTTAATATATATGGACTATACTGCAAGTTCCGGATCAAATCGGTTACGTGTGATGTATTATTCCATTATATCGTATCATTTTGGTTTGAAAGCACAAGTACTCCTATGAGTACTGTTATGTGTATCAGCCGCCTACCGTACATGTACATGACGTATTTTTTCATTAATTGTAGTATTATGATGTATATTGTCATTTGGGGTCGTACAAGTGCGTATTGAATCTGATTGGGTCGTGTCAGTGACATTCGGTTTTTAACGTGATGTAACGCATATATTGAACAAACACAAACGTGATTATTATTAAACACATTTAACATACATATTGAACATATGGGGTTACATTAAGGTCAGGGGGACGATACGTAAGCATTTCGTACGCGTTGATCTGATCCCTGTATAATGTATGCCAGGCTGCTGCGCGCTCTGTTCTGTTCGCTGTCCAGAGTAGGTTTGGGGGAGGCATTGGATAACATCCTCCAAGCTCTACATGTATGAAATGCCCATCGTCGACGAACACAACCGCAACCACCAGGTGAGGTTGCTCAGCTTCGTTTGGCCCGCCCAGCAGAGGGAAAATTGTATTGTTCCCACAAAAGTCGAAGGTATGAACAATCACACCGTATCGTTGGGCAATAAGAAACCCCGTCTCAGGCATCGTCATGCAATTTTCGATACCTGCTCGTCCCACCCCCTTGAAATCGATCCGTCTAACCAGCGCATCATAATGTCCTATGTTTTCCGGATCGAAAAGCTGCCTCCAAAGCGATTCGTTATTACGTAACTCCATTTTAAGTTGTTTTCGGATCATCAAATACGTATTTTGTTTCACTCCTAACCCAACAGCCACCGATCGAAACCCACAATGACCATCTGGTTTCACGTCCTTTATTCTCACGATGTATGGATGGATCACTTTGGGAATCTGAGATGCGTACTTGCGGATCGCTATATCCGTCTTAGGACCGAGCTTGATCATCGGGAAATCAGGGTGTAGGTTGAGCGGTTTGGTATTCTTTTGTCTTCTAGAATCTTGGGATGATACGTACGAGCTGTGACGGGGAAGATCGTCTGAGGCCTCGACCCAAGTTTCATCCGACGGAATGTACGAGCTTTTTCTATCGGCTTCAACCTTCCTTTGTTCCTGTGTTTTCAATGTTGGGCGACCACGAGTTTTCTTCAGAACAACCGGAGGTTTTTTGTTATGGTTCCCTGGATTGAGGATATGCTGAAACTTTTCAAAGAAGCTCCTTTTCACTTTAGGGGGTGTTGGATCGATCTGTCGTTTCAATTTTTCAAATTCCGCGTCTACATCGATATCCTCTATCTTAGTCCTTGCAGGCTTGAAGTCAAGCTTCTTCCAGAACACGTCTATCAAATTGATACGGATTTGCTGACCTGTGGACGAAAACAAATTAGGTGGCAAAATCATAACGACAAAGGTCAAAAGTATTAATTACCGTTATTTTTCAACTTTTCTAAACGACAGGCACATGGCAAACCACAGCTGGTAAAAAGTTGGCAACCACAGCTTGCACCGTAGGCTCTCAACCCGTCTTCCTTACGTTTTAGTTCCATATTCAAAAGCTCAATCGCAAATATTGAAACCTTTCTGAGAATATTTGCAAGCATGGGATGATCCTTGTGGTGCTTCATCACTTTTCGGAGGCTTGTTTCAAAGCTACTACTAATCTCGGCGTATTGTCTATCAACAACATGATCAACATACAGTACAAGTTTATCCAGTGTGTTGCGATGACTTGGAAAGTGACTTTTTAGTGTTGCATGCATGCCCTCAACCCTGTTGGTCGTAGTTTGGTGAAAGTTAATAGTTTTGTTAATCCAGCAAGATACAAACTTTTCACGGTACGGATCCAACCAGGATTTCATCAAATAATCAAAAACCTCTGAAATTAAAAAACGTAAATAGTCAGTTTTTGTTATTATATAAAATTTGAACATAATTATGTAAGAAATACTCACGTTCACGACCATTTTCTTTTAGCTGTGCTTCAAGGTTTTCCAAGTTATACCTGTATATTTCCTCGGTCGTAGACTCGCACAATGTCCAAAATGTACGTACGAATTCTTTCCACTGCTTGTCAGAGAATTTCTTCTTGCTGTTCTTATTAATATTTTGTTGAATATGGAACCGACAAAGATACTTATGCGCTTTTGGGAAAACTTGTTCACACGCGTTAATTAGCGCAAATTCCCTGTCTGTTAAAATCACGCGCGGTTCCATACATCCTACCAGCATAGACTTGATCCTCTGCAACACCCATAGGTAGTTCTCTAACTTCTCAGCGGAAATTATCGCACAAGCACCCGTAAACGATTTGTTTGTCGACGTCATGCCTACGACCTGAACAAATGGCAGGTTGTACATGTTCGTTTTGTAGGTGGCGTCAATCATTAGCACATGCGGGAAGGCACACCACATAGTGAATGATTTTTCGTGAACAAAGAAGACATCTTCAACTGCGTTCGATATCTCATTCGTGCGCATGTAATAAGTGTAATTTTTTTCGAGAAGAATGTTTTCAAGTTTTTGCATCGGAGACTTACCGACATTTTTTCCGGCGTTGATCTTCTGAACAGCGTTGTGTATATCTTTCGGAATAAGCTTTCTTGCCAGATTGTTTTTCGTCAGCGTTCGCCAGATACTTTGGTTGGGAATATCTTGCTCTGCCAGCTCCTTAACCAGTTTTGTATCCTCCGAAGAAAGCCTTCTCGCATACGCGTGACCCTCTAAGTTTTCAATAGGAGTGTGGTTATGCTTCGCCTTCGTCACCTCGATCCTCCAAACACTTCCGGATGATTCCGAAAACCCGATCATCTCGAACGGGCAGCCTATTTTCTTGCTACCCGTTTTCCTCTGTGTAGCTATACTCTTATGCTCCCCACCAAAAGTACATTGAAACCAAATCTTGTAATTCTCTCCTCTTTTATTCGACCTCTTAATCACAATGAGGTAAGCATTGTCTTTTGCCGTGTCTTGTACCCAACGCACCAACTCTTTACGTGACGAAAAGGTCTGCGTTGTATCAAACGAAAATGTAACCGGGTAACACCCTTCCTCGTCAACAGACACATTCTCCGGCTCACCATCGTCACCGAGGTCCGAATAGACTTGATGTTCAAAGCTCTGTTGACAACCGTAACTGTGATTTGGATAACACTCCTGCTGTACAAATCTGTGCTCGCCACCGTAACCGAAATTCGAATAACCTTGTTGTGCGTAAGGGTCCTCCACAGGGGTATTCAAATCCAGCGTCACCGTGTTATCACGATAACGAATGCCAGATACAACCTCTGCCTCCTTCAAGTTGGACGAGACCGGTTTCTCATATGAGTCAGAAATAGCGGTCCCCTCGTAAGAATCAGGAACAACTGACTCGTCAGAATATGGACCGAAAAGATAGTTGCTTAACCACGACATCGTTTTTTCAAGACACGTAACTAATACAGCAAAACCGTGCGTTATTTTGAAGAAACACAAGTAATTTGGAAATCGACAAACAACAAAACCCCCGTATGTTTGTAAACAACATATTCAATAGACCCTATTCAATATTCAGTGCTTGATGTATCGAACGCTAACTGTCTTGTCTTTATAAGTGAAAATTTGGTGTCGAAGCGCCGCGCTATGGCCAAAGCGCGGCGCTTAGGGTTAACGACAAACCTGGTGATCAGCTTTATGTCTCTCAAACAGTAACGCATGTCTCAAACGTCAATCAAAGCACCTTTTGTCGAGCATAGCGCCGCGCTATGGCCAAAGCGCGGCGCTTTGAGGTGTGAAAATAATTTTGGCCGTGTGTGAATAGCATGACCCATTTGAAAAACATAGCATTCCTATTCCTATTTAAACTAAAACTAGGTGATTCCGAGCCCGTGTTGCGGGGCGATTACCAAATAATTCTCAACCAAATAAAAAAACAGTACTATAGTTTTGCTAGAAAGAAAAAGCAAAACGATGAAAACATCATAATTTTGAGCTCAAGGCAAAACACTAATTTGTAAGGACTAATGAGCGAGTGATAGGCAGCTCCTTGACACGATTTTTAGCTGGGGGCAAAGTCATGTTTTTATTTTTACATAGGGGAAAATCAATTTTTTTTTTCCTGAGGGTAAAATCGTAATTTTTAGCTAGGGGAAAACCATATTTTTTATTTTGCACTGGGGGCAAAAACGTAATTTTGAATTGAGGGTGATATCGTATTTTTGAACCAAGGGATATCCGTATTTTTTAGCTGGGGGCAAAAGAATAATTTTATTTTGAACTGTGGACAAACACTAATTTTAAACTAAGGGCAAAAACGTAATTTTAAAGTGGATATAAAATAATAAACTGTTGTAAAATCGTAATTTTGAGCAGGGGAGAATAAAACAAAATTTTATTTTTAATTGGGGCGAAAACGTAATTTTGGCTGAGGATAAAAGCGTAATTTTTTACCGAGGGCAAAATCGTATCTTTTAGCTCGGGGCAAAAGGGTAAATGTATTTTGAAGTTGAGGTAAAAACGTGTATTTTAACTGGGGGCAAAAATGTAATTTTAAAGTGGGTATAAAATAATAAACTGGTTTGAACCAATTGTAACAACCCGATTTTTGGAAAGTCAAAGTACAAGTCAAAGTCAAAGTCAAAGGAAGAAAAGATTGCTAATTGCGATCTGTCCCTCCTTGCTTAATTATTGATTGTACTCCTTGACTTGTAATTAAGAATCTATTTTGATCGCTTTAGTTGTATTATGTGGAGTACATGTTAACAAATCGCTACTTAATCGCAGTTAATCACAAATCGACCAATCACAATCGCAACGCCATCACGTCGCCATACGAAAAATGCGTTCTGGATATTGTTTTACGTGTGTGTGCCATTATGTGTTACTTGTGCATGTTATGTTTATGTTGAGGTGTTTAATCGCAATCACAACTCTATCGCAACGCAATCTCATCGCAAATTCGAGATGTACGGATTACTTTTGTGATATGTAGTAATTAGGTTAGTTGTGTAACTAATGGGTAATACTATCGCATCGCTTAATCGAAAACACATCGCAACGCTCAGCGCACGAAACAAAAACACGAAAACCAACTCGCGACGACCAGTCGATCGAATGGTCATCCGAACGGATAACCATCCGATCGGATGACCATCCGACTCGTCGCCTGTGCTCCTCTTTCCTCTTCTGGAAACCCTATAAATACCACTTCTCACATCACAAACAGTGATGTGACAGCTCCCACTCGACCAGCACGCTCAAGCCCACATTTCCTTCGATTTCTCGCTATTCTTGTAAGTTTCTTCCTCAAATCTTGTACATCCATCATCTACACGCACTTCTTCATCCTTTTCACCTTTGAATTTTAACTTTTAACTGTGAAATCACCCGATTTGAGGTGTTCTAGGATGATGTCATCATGGAGTTCTTATGAACTTCAAGGGTTGGCTTCATTCCACCAAGAACAACTCAGATCCACATGATTTCCATATGATTAAACCCTATTTTCGCATAAATCTAAACATTTTCAAGATTTGAAAGATCGAAAGATGTTTCACAACATTCTTTCAACTCTTTTACACTCAATGCATTCAAAACCGGTGGAATCGGGACTCATTCAGGCCTTCCACTCATTCCTAGTGAAGTGTCGGTATAAGATCTGATTTCTACCAAAGAGATAACCGATTCCGGGTTGAACATGAACAAACCGTCAAGAACAGTTAACTGATCGGATTTGGGTGATTCCTGTTCAATCGGATGACCTGGGCCTGATAGAGTTTCCCGTTGTTTAACACGTTGTCATACCGTCTCGAATAAACCGCAAATTTTCAAACTTAACAAATTTCAAAACGAACCAGTCACCCAAACGGATTGCCGTCCGATCGGATTGCCATCCGATTGAACGACGATTCGACCGAACGACCTGAAAGATAGAGATACTTCTCTGATTTCAAAATGCTACAACGAAAACTTTAAAGCCATCATACACAAACACATCCATTCCAAACGAAGGACGATCCGACCGAATGGTCATCCGACCGGATGATTATCCGAACGGATTGTCATCCGATCGAATGACCATCCGTTCGGATTGTCATCCGACCGGATGACCCTTCGTCACCCTAACACTTGCATCGATTTACATGCCAATTATCGCTTTTGCTATCGTTCTGATCAGGCTAATCTCCCTCAGCGCTCCCTTCAATCCAAGCGAGTGTTTATTTATTAAACACGATCAGTGAGTATACTCGATCCCTTTTTGCTTTACACACTTTTTGGGGGTTACATACGTTACTTGTACTAAATCATATCGATCACACAACTCAAACACTCTTATACGCTTACCGCTCTCACATGTTATACGTGTTACTCGATGAATGCTTGTATATTATGTTTACACAGTGATTGTTGCCTGACACCTTAGCAACGATAGTGCTATAGTTTGGACTCAGCACCTGTCGTGGACGTGGGTTGCTAAGGGTATTTCTTCACGTGTCACGGTGGTGATATGTGTTACGCACTCTACAACTCGCAGTCATGTCTGTGCATGTTTCATTGTCGATAACCTACTTGCTTCACATTATACATGTTACATGTTGGCTATGCGTAAACTCGCTTTCGCTACTATTATGCTATCAAACTTGTATGCTCACCTTTACACTATGTGTATTGACCTCTACTTTAACGTATGTGACAAGTATTTGAGATGCTAGGATGCTTGCTTTTGTGGAATCAAGTAGGATGACTCTAGAAACAAACGAACGATTTAAATCTGAGTTGTCGGAACATTTATTTGTCTTTGAGATACTTGGTCTGTAATAACTGTTTTACTGTGGTATGTTATGGTATGGGACATAATATTAAATATCTGGTAATTTAGTCGTTATGGATTTCTCCTGGGCAATCTGTTTCACTCAGTGCCGCGCCCCGATGTTTCCGCCATCGGTTGGGGTGTGACAGATTGGTATCAGAGCCATAACTATAGAGAATTAGGCAAGCCTCGACCTAGTCCGGGTCGATGTCTTAGAAACAACCTAGTCTATAGTCTAAGTACCAACAGACCGGTTTGTGCAAATCCGGTAGAGGTTTCACACGAGCTTACTTACTATACTCGCTCGAATTCCCTGTACACTACACACTTGCGTGGACGTCGCATACTACCGCTTTGCGCAAGGACAACCTTTCCTAAGGCTGGCAACTCGCACTATCTTCAAATTTTTCACGTAAGCAAACCAATTTGGCCGAGATTAGGTGTGAAAACCGCAAACTCTCGACTAGATCGCTTGCTCAACGCGACTTTTTACTACAAACACGAGAAATTGCGTTGAAATAGGAGTGAAATCCATACTTCGACGCAGACCTCCCTCTCTAACTCGTGATTTATCACGCAAAACAGGGATAAAAGTTGTTAAGTTATGGGTGAAACCCGCATCTTAACGACTTATTCCGCTCTATACTATAGGTTTTACAAAACTCTCACCAAAGTCTCGACGGACTCCAACGACCTGAGTCGCACTATAACTAGAAGGATGCGTGCCGATCGCCCAAATCGAGGCAAGATCTCAGTCCAGAAGGCCAAAGTTTGTGCTTAAGGTTCTTGAGAATAGTCAAATCACTTTGGGTAGTCACAGTCTAACACACCCTAGACAATCTACTCGCTTTTAATGTGGTTTGATCCTGGATCCGCAACCGCTGACTCTGTGACTTATCATTTATCTTATGTGGGTTTTATGTGTTGTATGTGGTTTTATATGTGATGTGTTTCGATTTTGGTGATTTATACGCTTTTCGCTATTCGCTTCGATCAATACGCACAACTTTCACTACACATTTATCTCAATACGCTAACAAATCGTGGAACTCTCGTACGCTACACTATTCGCTATGTTACTCACTATCCCGCAAATCGCATTCGCAATTCTCAACCGCTCTCGCGGCTTTGAATGATAGATGAATACGTGAAATATATATATGTGAATACATGCAAAATATAGTAGGTTATGTGGATTATGTGCTTACCTGGACTACGTGCTTATGTGCTTACGTACCTCTGTGTACTATGTGTCTACTAGATTTCGTGTTTACGTGTTCCTGAGCTTTATACATATATCAGTAGCTTGGGGTTAGATAATAGGCTATACTCGATAGATCGAAAACTGTGTTTGTATCCCATGGCGATGTCTGTTGCAGACAATGTCGTCATTTGGATCGCAACACTCCCGCGCTGCTAGATGCAAACACGGTGACAAGCGAATCGCTTCTCTCGTTGCAACCCAAATCGCTAAAGTAATTCCGCAAATTGTTAGCGAGCTGAACGAAAACGCTAGCAAGTCTTCAGAAGAATCCAGGACAGAGTCTCCTAAAGCGGCTTTTAGCTTCAAGCAGTTCAAAGCCTGCAGCCCGAAGAATTTATCAGAGAAGATGGGCCTACGACCATGTTTCAATGGTTTGATTCGATCGAAGTCACCTTACGCCAGAGTGGCTGTCCGGAAAACCTTCGCACTGTTAACGCTACGGGCGTCTTCCAATCCCGAGCTCTAGATTGGTGGACTGCCGAGAGAAACAAACGAGGGAATGATGCAGCTTACGGGCTGACGTGGGATGAGTTGAAGGACATCATGATGCGAGAGTTCTGCCCTCCCCACGAGCTCCAAAAGTTGGAGTACGAATTCTGGCACATCAAACAAGAAGGTGGCGACAACGCTGGTTTAACTGCTCACTTCAAGCAGCTGAGTCTCATCTGTCCGGGTCAAGTTACTACCCCCGAGGTTACGATCAAGAAATACATCCGTGCTCTTCCGGATTGTGTTGCAGATTTCATGCAAGCTGCGAAAACAACAACTATTGAGGAAACCTACCTGCTCGCTGCTGAGATCAATGATAAGCGAGTCAGGGCTGGTTATTTCGATAAAGCTGCCAAGAGTGTTCATCAAGTCACTGCTACTCCCACCGCTGAAACTACCACAGCACCGCAATCTTCAAAGCTCTTACGTCGCAAGAGAAAGAACAGCAGCTCCAGCAACAAGAACTGTGCAGTTACTGCCGCACCGCTCCAAACAGTACCTGCCCAACCGCAACCTCAACACCGCCAAGTAGCGGCGCCTGTGGCCAATGCACCATCTGTGAAGCGTGCTTACACTAGCCCACATCCGCTCTGCCCTACTTGTACTTATCATCACCCGGTTGGTATCACATGCCGGTTCTGTGTTCACTGCAACCTGTACGGCCACTTCACCGCTAACTGCCATACCGGTCCTCGCCAAGCTCCAGCTCCAGCGCCAACTCAAGCTCCCGCTCTACCAGCTCCCCAGGGCCAACAAGCAGCTCCTGCCCCCGCTGCCAATGCAAGAGCCTGCTATGCATGTGGTGATCCTAACCATTTTTCAAACACGTGCCCCAATCGAGTGGTGAAGCAAGAGCCACAACAGCAGCCGCAACAAAATCAACAGCAGCAGCCGCAACAGCCAGCACAACAAGCAGCCCGCGGGCGAGTCTTCAACATCAACGCCCGCCAGGCTCAGGCAGACAACGACATGGTTAATGGTATGTTTCTTGTGAATGGTATATATACTTCGTGTTTATTTGATACTGGAGCCGATAACTGTTTTGTATCGTTCGAATTCGAAAGGATCCTAAATCGTAAGATCATTAACCTCCCAACAACCTTCAACGTAGAAGTTGCCACTAGAAGAACCGTCACCGTCAATTCCGTTCTACGTGACTGTACTCTCGATCTCAACGGACACGTTTTCCCGATTAACCTCATTCTGATGCAACTCGGTAGTTTTGATGTCATAGTAGGCATGGATTTCCTTCGGGAGAATCATGCTGAAATTGTTTGCTTCGATAAGATGATTTGTTTTTCTCTCACGAATGGTGATCAATTGTGTGTTTATGGCGAGATCGCTTCGAAGAAATTACAACTCATGTCGTGTGTCTAAGCTAGCAAGTATCTCCGTAAGGAATACCAAGCTTTCTTGGCACACATTGTAGTAGCGGAGAAGGAAAAGAAAGAGAAGACGATGGAAGAGGTACCATTGTTCGTGATTTTCCTACTGTATTTCCTGATGATTTACCTGGTTTACCTCCCACTCGTGATATCGATTTCCGAATCGACCTCATTCCTGGAGCAAATCCCGTCGCGAGAGCGCCTTATCATCTCGCTCCTTCGGAAATGCGCGAACTCTCGAGTCAGCTCCAGGAACTACTTGATAAAGGCTTTATTCGCCCTAGCACCTCTCCTTGGGGCGCGCCTGTCCTCTTCGTCAAAAAGAAGGACGGATTGTTCTGGATGTGCATTGATTACAGGGAATTGAATAAGCTTACCATCAAGAATCGATATCCCTTGCCTCGAATCGATGATTTGTTTGATCAACTACAAGGCGCTACATGCTTCTCGAAAATTGATTTACGCTCATGCTATCACCAACTACGAATTCAGGAGGAAGATATACCTAAAACCGCTTTTCGAACCCGCTATGGTCATTACGAATTTGTTGTTATGCCTTTTGGTTTGACTAACGCTCTCTGATGCGTTGTCGAGTGTTATATATATTAGGTGTATATTTTAAGCCCCTTTAACACTTTTTAGTCAAGTTTTAAATTTATAAAACACGATATTTACTAACACTAGACACACATATGGGCAAGTGCACCCATCGTGAGCGTAGTATAGTGTTGGTAAGATACCGAGGTCGTCCAAGGACACAAGAGCTTTTAGTACCGGTTTATCCTCAACGTCTAATCAAAATAAAAAGTTTAGAAAAAAAGGTTTTAAACTAAGAAAAATAAAAACTAACTAAAATGCTGAAAATAAAAATAAAAATAAAAACAGATAGACAAGATGAATCACTTGGTTCCGACTCGTATCTAGTGTAACCTTTGATTATTTCCGCACTTTTGCACATAATTAAGAGATTATCTTAGTTATTGTAGTAGGCCCCTCTTTTGAAGGTGACGTTACCCTCACCCCAGTAGTTTGAGTCAGCAAGGATACAATCCTAAAAGGGTGGATTATTGGAAGATAATTAATTAAGTTATTAATGCAATATTATGGTAGGCCCCTCTTTTGGAGGTGACGTTACCCTCGACTAAGTAGTCTGAGTCAGCAGGGATACAGTCCTAAATAGCCGGGTTATAGTATTAATAGTAGTTAGCTTATGAGGGGATCAAAGAGTTTGGACCCCCGCCATCCAATACCGTTAAGTATTGAAGGAGGTCCTACTAAATTTGACCCAGGTCCATTGCAGGACCTCTAAACGATGAACAATGGCAAGACCTTTACCAAACCGTTCCCTTAACCCCCGACCAGGTAGCCAACATACCTCCATATAGACCGTGGAGATATGAATGGTGAAAATCTTTTATTTTATATAGATAGTAAAATAATTTCAAGACACCACGGACAAACGATAAGGAAAGATCACCTTCAACATAAGCAACTAGTTATTAAAGTCATTAATACAAAACCAAATAAAAAGTGCAAAAGATTAGAAATAAAAAGTATTACACTAGACACTTTGTCTTCACCAAGTGATGTAAGAGACTTAGGAAAACATGGCCTTGATTGTCAAGAACTCTTACGATCAATCTTGGATCCCGAGACGACTCACACACTCTACGATGGACAATGGATGATGGTGGTGGATGATGGTGTTATGGTGGTGGTGGGTGGTGGGTGAAGTGTGAGAGAGGTGGTGTGCCAAGGGATGGTTTGAGCTTGAGCCAAGCACTTCTATTTATAGGCTGAACAGAAGCTCGGGCACGGCCCCGTGTCCAGTGGGCACGGCCCCGTGTCCACATCCTCTCTTTCTTCATTAAATGCAGCTTTGTCGTATTGGTTGACCACGCCCCCGTGTCCGCTGAGCACGACCCCGTGTGCAGAAGAATCTTTGTACTATGAAGATTTGCCTGGATTGTGCGAATCTTATAGTTGACCACGGCCCGTGTCCGCTGAGCACGGCCCCGTGGTGGGCAATAGAAGCTTCTACCACTTTATCTTTTCTGCTGACACTTGGGCACGCCCCCGTGCTGGCTGAGCACGGGGCGTGTTCAGGCCTCTGATCTCTTGTTTTGCTTGGGAAGATGCTGTTGTGGGGTCGGGCATGTCACGTCTTGACCTTTTTCTCGTATTTATGTTAGATTTTGATGTCTTTTTGCTTCTTTTGTTAATTTGAGCTCATTTAATCCTGAAAATACAAAAGGAAGACAAAAGCACACTTTTTCCAACATTAGTACTAAAAAGGGGTTAGTTTTATGCCTCATTTGATGAAATTTATATGTTAATATTTGAACACATCACTCTCGCAGTTTTTATGGATCTAATGAATCGCGTGTGCAAACCCTATCTTGACCGCTTCGTCATCGTGTTCATCGATGATATCCTGATCTATTCCAAATCAAAAGCCGAACACGCGCAACATCTCAGTGTGGTTCTTGAGTTACTCCAGGGAAACCGTCTCTATACCAAATTCTCCAAGTGTGAATTCTGGCTTGAGGAGGTCCAATTCTTGGGTCACATTGTCAATAGTCAAGGTATTCATGTCGATCCTGCGAAGATTGAAGTAGTTAAGAGCTGGGTACACCCAAGAATCCGTCAGAAGTCCGTTCTTTTCTCGGACTAGCGGGCTATTATCGCCGATTTATCGAAGGATTTTCTAAAATCGTTGTACCGCTTACTTCTCTCACGCACAAGGACAAACCTTTTGCTTGGGGAACTGAACAAGAGGAAGCCTTTCAAACTCTCAAGCTTATGCTTTGCAATGCTCCCGTGCTCTCGTTACCCGATGGAAACGATGACTTCGTAGTCTACTGCGATGCCTCTAACCTTGGTCTAGATTGTGTTCTCATGCAACGAGACAAGGTTATCGCTTACGCGTCTCGTCAGCTCAAGATCTATGAGAAGAACTATACCACACACGACCTCGAGCTTGGTGCAGTTGTTTTTGCGTTAAAGATTTGGTGACACTACCTATACGGTACCAAGTGTACGGTCTTCACCGACCATAAGAGCCTACAACACATCTTTAGCCAGAAGGAGCTGAATATGCGCCAACGCCGGTGGGTAGAACTACTCAACGATTACGACTGTGAGATTCGTTACTATCCAGGCAAAGCAAACGTCGTCACCGATGCTCTCAGCCGACAAAGCTATCTGCATAGCGTTCATAATATCCAAGTCCAGCACAATCTTGAAGCTCTTATACGTGACGCACAACATGCTTGTTTTACCGAATGCACTCTGAAGAAAGAAAGGATTATCAATAATGGCGAACAACTGGTGAATAAATCAAATGGTATATTTCATTATCTAAACCGAATTTGGATTCCCAAACGCATTTACGACAAATTATGCTAGACAAAGCTCACAAATCTTGATATTCCATTCATCCCGGTGCCGATAAGATGTACTAGGACATGCGCTACAAGTACTGGTGGCCGGGCACGAAGAAGGATATCGCTATCTATGTTTCGATTTGCCTGACCTGTTCGAAAGTAAAGGTTGAGCATCAAAGACCCTCTGGCTTACTCGTACAACCCGAGATCCCTATATGGAAATGGGAGAGTATAGCTATGGACTTCATAACGAAACTTTCATGCATGCCATCAAGTCACGACAGTATCTGGGTTATCGTTGACCGTTTGACTAAATACGTTCCCTTTCTACCAATACGGGAAGCCTATAAGGTAGAACGATTAGCACGAATGTACACCGACGAGGTTATTTGTCGACACGGGACACCTCGTGATATCATTTCTGACCGCGATGGTCGATTTACTTCGCGTCTTTGGGAAACGTTTCAATCTGCTCTCGTTACGACTCTCACTCTAAGTACCGCTTTCCATCCCCAGACCGACGGTCAGACCGAACGCACGATTCATACCCTCGAAGACATGCTTCGCTCGTGTGTTATAGATTTCGGTGGTAATTGGGACACGCACTTACCTTTAGTCGAATTCTCGTACAATAACAGTTATCACTCTAGCATTCAAATGGAACCATTTGAGGCATTATATGGAAGAAAATGTCGATCGCCTATTGTGTGGCACGAGATCGGAGACGCGCAAATTACTGGTCCTAAGCTGTTGCAAGAAACGACTGACAAAATCCTCCAAATACGAGATAATATGTTGAAAGCTCGGAGTCGTCAGAAAAGTTACGCCGATAGACGCCTCAAGCCCCTTGAATTTGACGTTGGCGATCACGTACTCCTAAAGGTTGCACCTTGGAAAGGGGTGATCAGATTCGGCAAGAAAGGAAAGCTCGCGCCTCGAAATGTTGGACCCTTTAAAATTCTGGAAAGGATTGGCAAAGTGGCCTGCAGACTCGAACTACCGGAGCAATTGAGTAACGTCCACCCGACTTTCCACGTTTCGAACCTCAAAAAGTGTCTAGCCGACCAGGAATTACATGTCCCTCTTGAGGATCTACAAGTGGATGAAACATTACACTTCTTGGAAAAGCCTGTCGCGATCATGGGCCGAGAAACCAAGGTACTCAGACGCTCACGCATTCCCATTGTAAAGGTTCGCTGGGAAGGCAAACACGACACCGAATTTACCTGGGAACTCGAAAGTGACATGAAGGCGAAGTACCCGTAACTGTTTGTTACGCCTGCTTCTTAAATTTCAGGAAGAAATTTCCTAAAGTTGGGGAGGCTGTAACAACCCGCTTTTTGGAAAGTCAAAGTACAAGTCAAAGTCAAAGGAAGAAAAGATTGCTAATTGCGATCTGTCCATCCTTGCTTAATTATTGATTGTACTCATTGACTTGTAATTAAGAATCTATTTTGATCGCTTTAGTTGTATTATGTGGAGTACATGTTAACAAATCGCTACTTAATCGTAGTTAATCACTAATCGACCTATCACAATCGCAATGCTATCACGTTGTAATATGAATAATGCGTTCTGGATATTGTTTTACGTGTGTGTGCCAATATGTGTTACTTGTGCATGTGCTCCTCTTTCCTCTTCTGGAAACCCAACTCGTGACGACCAGTCGATCGAATGGTCATCCAATCAGATGGCCATCCGACTCGTCGCCTGTGCTCCTCTTTCCTCTTCTGGAAACCCTATAAATACCACTTGTCACATCACAAACAGTGATGCGACAGCTCCCACTCGACCAGCACGCTCAAGCCCACATTTCCTTCGATTTCTCGTGATTCTTGTAAGTTTCTTCCTCAAATCTTGTACATCCATCATCTACACGCACTTCTTCATCCTTTTCACCTTTGAATCTTAACTTTTAACCGTGAAATCACCCAATTTGAGGTGTTCTAGGATGATGTCATCATGAAGTTCTTATGAACTTCAAGGCTTGGCTTCATTCCATCAAGAACAACTCAGATCCACATGATTTCCATATGATTAAACCCTATTTTCGCATAAATCTACACGTTTTCAAGATTTTAAAGATTGAAAGATGTTTCACAACATTCTTTCAACTCTTTTACACTCAATGCATTCAAAACCGGTGGAATCGAGACTCATTCAGGCCTTCCACTCATTCCTAGTGAAGTGTCGGTCTCAGATCTGATTTCTACCAAAGAGACAACCGATTCTGGGTTGAACATGAACAAACCGTCAAAAACAGTTAACTGATCGGATTTGGGTGATTCATGTTCGATCGGATGACTTGGGCCTGATGGAGTTTCCCGTTGTTTAACACGTTATCATACCGTCTCGATCAAACCACAAATTTCAAAATGAACCAGTCACCCAAACGGATTGTCGTCCGATCGGATTGCCATCCGATCGAACGACGATTCAACCGAATGACATGAAAGATAGAGATACTTCTCTGATTTCAAAATGCTACAACGAAAACTTCAAAGCCATCATACAGAAACACATCCATCCCAAACGAAGGACGATCCGACCGAATTGTCATCCGAACGGATTGTCATCCGATCGAATGACCATCCGTTCGGATTGTCATCCGATCGAATGACCATCTGTTCGGATTGTCATCCGACCAGATGACCCTTCGTCACCCTAACACTTGCATCGTTTTACGTGCCAATTATCGCTTATGCTATCGTTCTGATCAGGCTAATCTCCCCCAGCGCTCCCTTCAATCCAAGAGAGTGTTTATTTATTAAACACGATCAGTGAGTATACTCGATCCCCTTTTACTTTACGCACTTTTTGGGTGTTACATACGTTACTTATACTAAATCACATCGATCACACAACTCAAACACTCTTATACGCTAACCGCTCTCGCATGTTATATGTGTTACTTGATGAATGCTTCTATGTTATGTTTACACAGTGATTGTTGCCTGACACCTTAGCAACGATAGTACTATAGTTTGGACTCAGCACCTATCGTAGACGGGGGTTGCTAAGGGTATTTCTTCACGTGTCACGGTGGTGATATGTGTTGCGCACTCTACAACTCGCACTCACGTCTGTGCATATTTCATTGTCGATAACCTGCTTGCTTCACATTATACATGTTACATGCTGGTTATGCGTAAACTCGCTTTCGCTACTATTATGCTATCAAACTTGTATGCTCACCTTTACACTATGTGTATTGACCTATACTTTAACGTATGTGACATGTATTTGAGATGCTAGGATGCTTGCTTTTGTGGAATCAAGTAGGATGAGTCTAGAAAAAAACGAACGATTTAAATCTGACTTGTCTGAACATTTATTTGTCTTTGAGATACTTGGTCTGTAATAATTGTTTTACTGTGGTATGTTATGGTATGGTATGGGACATAATATTAAATATCTGGTAATTTAGTCGTTATGGATTTCTCCTGGACAATCTGTTTCACTCAGTACCGCGCCCCGATGTTTCCTTCATCGGTTGGGGTGTGACACCAATGATACGGAAACACTATTCCGGGGCAAAAACGTAATTTTAAAGTTGTTTGACCAGACAATTGACCATGTAAAAGTGATAATCAGTAGGTGCCCTTCTAAGGGTTTATTACCTACATAATTACCAACTCATAGCCACTTTCAATTCGAATAATGGCTGGACCGTTAGTGATTAATCACAAAGTCAAAGCTTAATTACGATAACTTTGACTTTCGGTCATTAAGCTAATAAAATCTTAACTAGAGAAGCTAAGAATGCTTACAAGAACCCTTAGCACGAAAATTGAACCGAGGAAAGCTTCCTAGAACTCCAGGAGGCTTCAGAGAGTGAGCTTTGAAGTAAACCCAAATGTGCAATGAACAAGTGAAAACTCAAGCTCTTATATAGGAAGTTAGAGGCTCTAGGATCATTGCATTTGTCCCTATGTTGTTACCAGATGTTCCCAAGTATCCCTAGGGCAGTAAAAACCATTTGCAAGTCCAAGGTATTGTTCAAAACTCATGCAAAGGAAATGGACAGGCTGCAACATGCAGCTGTCCTATTTTTCTGTCGCTGGCACTCTTACGCGGCCCGCGTAAGAATTGAAGAGGGCCTACGCGGCCCGCGACAATGGGTAATTCCGGTAAAAAGTTTCCAAACTTTGCATTTTCAGTCCCTGGTCCATATTTAATTTAAATAACTTTCTTTTATTGCACTATCCAATATTCGAGAGAGCAATTATACAATTATTTTGATGCTTTTAGGATCGTTAAAAGGTCACTCAGAGGTAATATTTTAACATGTTGACACATTCAGCCCCTATGCTTTGTAAAATCTTCAATTTAAGCACAAACGGCTTTCTATGTTCGACAATTTATTCATTAAAGAATACAAATGTCGTGTGAAGTCAATCAGAGGCACGAGATTGGCATGTTGACACTTTGGATCCTTTTACTTACATACTTGCATTGTTTGACAATTTTAGTCCCTCTAGATCAATTCATTACTCGTTTAATCTTTATGACACGTGTCTTTATTATATTGGACGTGATTTTACGAGGTGTTACAGACGCTATGCCACTGATTCTGATGATGATACAACCATGTCAGCTGCACCATCTCCTCCACACGACCCCGAGCATGGTCTTGAGCTAGATTTTGTTCCTGTTGATCAGCCTGATGTTGCACCTGCTGATCCTGAGCCCTTACCTGATCATGACCCTATTCCTTTTGGCATACCAGACATTGCACCCCTCATACCTGATCCAGTTCCTGCACCCGTTGACCCTCCTGTTATTGGGCCACTTATTCCTCCACCTGCAACCGCACCCGCTGATGTTGCTCCTTTTCATCCTGTGGAGTCCGATGTCCATCGCACTGACTTACCTACTGTTTTCCTTCAAGATATACCCGCACCCCATCCACGGGAAGGTACTTCAGGCCAGCAGCCTATTCATGATCCTTATGTTTCAGCAGCTTTTCCACAGATCCTTCAGCCTACACCGTTTGCTCCTTATACTTCTTCACCACTTGATGAGCCACTCCGATGGTTCCCACCGTATACTATGCCGATTTCAGATCCTTACCATACCTCTCAGTTTATTGGCTATACACGGGATGAGTTACTCTTATCACTTCAGCTCCAGTATGAGATTATGAGTCGCAGGATTTTGGAGCTTGAGATGACACCGCGTCCCCTACCGTGTCCTTGTCAGCCTGCTTTTGTTCCCCCTCATTCATCACCGTCTCCATTTGCACATCCACCTGCACCTCTTACTCCTTTTCCAGAGTTTGATGCTCATGTGCGCAGTTTGCTTTTCTTTCCTCCACCTCCTCCTCCACCACCATCAGCATAGTTGGTTTTTGGTTTTATGTAGATTGCATTGCTTTTGATGAGAGCACCACTATTGAGCCGAGCTTGTGAAGCCTTTTGGAGACCACCTTTTGATTGTATGACTTTTGTATGTTGACAGACTTATTGGATAAAGGCAGTGTGACCCTGTGTTCCTTTTTGATATGATACACTTTGTAAAACATGTAACAATACCTTGTGGTCGATGATTAATGGAAGCTCAATCGTCATGTTCTCATTAAATATGTTGTTGATTTACGTGTTTGTGCTATGATTGTGATGTTATATGCTTACTTGCTATGATAAATGCTATTATATATATATATATATATGTACTATTTATTATTTATCGAATAAGACCTGACCTATACAATCTTCTTCTTAGAAGATGCCTCCTCGAAGGAACACTCAGTTTCCCACAACAGAGGCAGAACTACAAGAACGAATTTCACAGGAAATCGCATAACATGAGGCCCTACGCTCTGAACACAGCGGAGGCACCTCAGGGAATAACCCACCTAACGATAATGTCCAAGTCACCTAAGACACATTACAATATGTTTGGATAATTCGATGTGTGTTTGCTAACACTTTCTGTGAATGATGATGCCTGTACAGGCTGTGCTTACAAGCAGTTCTTGGACTGCAAACCTCTGAACTTTGACGGCACTGGAGGTGCCGTAGCTTTTGTGAGATGGGCTGAGAAGACAGATTTTGTGCTGCGGATGAGTAAATGTGCACCAGAGCACCAAGTCACTTACATTTCTGGATTGTTTCTCGACGGAGCCCTATCATGGTGGAACCTTCAGGTTCAAACTTTGGGTGAAGCTGCAGCGTATGCGTTGACATGGGACGAGTTGAAAGAGCTGATGCTTAAGAAGTACTGTTCAAGGGCAGAAATTCAGAAGTTGGAAATTGAATTTTGGAACCTAAAGATGGAAGGTTCTAAAGTAGCTGAGTATGTGCAAAGATTCCACGATTTGTCTCGTGTTGTCCCTTACATGGTAGAACCAGAGTTCAAGCGAGTCGAACGTTTCATTTGGGGATTGGCACCCCAAATACTGAGCATGGTGACTGCTTCTAAGCCTCCAACAATTACTGAAGCCATCAACTTAAGCGTGGCACTGACAGAGGAAGCCATTAGATTGGGCAAGTTTTCGATCACTGAGCAAAAGAAGAAGGAGACTCATGTCGAGTCGTCAGGAGAGAACAAAAGGAAGTTTCAAACTTCAAGAAGGGTACTCGTGCAAACAACAATGCCAACAAGCGTAGAGACGCTAACCCACCAGTTGAGGCACAAGCTGGTGCTACCGGTGCTGAGATCAGAGGAAAAGGGTATATGGGCACCCTGCCCAAATGCGATGTGTGTCAGTTTCATCACACTGGATGATGCAGAGCTGGGAAATGTGAAACTTGCGAAAAAGTTGGCCATGCCAAGGAGACATGCTGGTATGGAGCCGGTCGTGGAAATGGTGGTCAAATAGGAAACGGAAATGGTAATGGCAATGGCAACCGTGGTGCAAATGGTTATGGAAATAGGAATCAAGGAGGAAGCAATAATCAGGGAGGTAATGGAAACCGGAATGGAAATGGGAATCAGGCGGGAAATGGAAACCGCGGAGGGAATAATAATAACAACTAAGGTGGAAACGGGAATGGTCGCGGCCAAGGTTGTTTTGGCTGTGGTGATGTAGGGCACTTCAAGCGGGATTGCCCAAAGAATAACCAAGCCCAAGGAAGAGTCTTCAACATTGGAGCTAGGGAAGATCGCCAGGATCAGAATGTAGTCACTGGTACGTTCCCTATCAATCAACATTTTGCATCTGTGCTATTTGATACTGGTGCCGACTATAGATTCGTATCCCTAGAGTTTAAGAATATACTTAGGTTAGTTGCAAGTAAGTTAGATATCCCGTACTCGATAGAACTAGCTAATGGGAAGCTAGTAGAAGCAAACGAAGTAATTAGAGGCTGTGTGATAGAGCTTGGAGAACGTGAGTTTGCGATAGATCTTCTGCCAGTTGAGTTGGGAAGTTTCGACGTAGTAGTTGGAATGGATTGGTTGTCAAGTAATCGAGCTGAGATTGTATGCCATGAGAAGATTATCCGCATCCCGATGGCGAATAAAATGACGATTGTGGTACACGGAGAAAAGCATGATACGCCTCTACGGATTATCAGGTGTTTGAAGGCACAGAAGTTTATGCGTAAAGGATGTGTTGCCTTCTTGGCTCACGTAGTCGATAAAGAAGCCGAAGAACCAAAGCTCGAAGATATCCCTATGGTAAGGGAATATCCTGAAGTCTTCCACGAAGACTTTCCAGGACTACCTCCACAACGACAAGTCGAGTTTTGCATTGACTTGGTTCCAGGCGCCGCGCCTGTAGCCAAGGCACTTTATCGACTTGCGCCTTCAGAGATGCAAGAGTTATCAACGCAGCTTCAGGAGCTACTGGACAAGGGATTCATTAGACCAAGCTTCTCACCTTGGGGAGCCCCAGTTCTATTTGTCAAGAAGAAGGACAGTAGTTTTCGTATGTGCATTGACTACCAAGAGCTGAACAAGTTAACCATCAAGAATTGGTATCCTTTGCCGAGGATTGATGATTTATTCGATCAACTTCAGGGATCGAGTTACTACTCCAAGATCGACCTTCGATCAGGTTATCACCAGCTGTGAATTCAAGAAGAGAGTATACCGAAGACTGCCTTTAGAACTCGTTATGGACATTACGAGTTTCTAGTGATGCCATTTGGTTTGACAAATGTGCCGGCAGTATTTATGGACTTGATGAACCAAGTTTGCAAGCCATACCTCGATAAATTCGTGATTGTATTTATCGAAGATATTTTGATCTATTCGCGGACAAAAGAAGAGCATGAGCAACACCTTAGAGCCATCTTAGAGCTGCTAAAGAAGGAGAAGCTCTATGCTAAGTTCTCAAAGTGCGAATTTTGGCTACGTGAGGTACAGTTCCTCGGTCACGTGGTAAACGAGGATGGTATTCATGTGGATCCCACCAAGATCGAGGCGATTAAGAATTGGGAAACTCCGAAGACGCCAACCGAGATCCGATAGTTTTTGGGTTTAGCAGGGTATTATCGCAGATTCATTGAGGATTCTTCTAAAATTGCTCAACCGCTGACCTCCCTTACTCAAAAGGATAAGAAGTATTAATGGGGAGATAAACAAGAGGAAGCTTTTCAGCTGCTTAAGAATAAGCTTTGCGATGTACCTATTTTCTCCCCACCCGAAGGCACCGACAACTTCATGGTCTATTGTGACGCCTCGCGTCAGGGATTGGGCTGTGTGCTGATGCATCGACAAAAGGTTATCGCTTATGCTATGTGCCAGTTGAAGGTTCATGAGAAAAACTACACGACGCATGATTTGGAGTTAGGCGCAGTGGTGTTTGCTTTGAAGATTTGGCGGCACTATTTGTATGGTACTCGCTGTACTATCTTTACAGATCTCAAGAGACTTCAGCACATATTCAATCAGAAGGAGCTTAACATGAGACAACGACATTGGGTTGAGTTGTTAAATGATTATGATTACGAAATTAAATATCATATAGGTAAGGCGAATGTGGTGGCAGACGCCTTAACTCGAAAAGAAAGGATTAAGCCAATAAGGGTTAGGGCTTTAGAGATGATTATTCAGACAGACCTCTCATTGCGTATTTGTGCTGCACAGAGAGAAGCTCTTAAGAAAGAGAACTTAAAGGCCGAATATCTCCGTGGAATGGAGAAAAAGTTGGTACCCAACGAGGAAGGAACCTTGTATTTTATGGGACGAATTTGGGTTCCGCTTTTTGGTGGTCTAAGAGAGGTTATTTTCGAAGAAGCTCATAAATCGAGGTACTCGATCCATCCAGGATCAGACAATATGTACCAAGATTTGAAGGATTATTACTGGTGGCCAAAACTTAAGGGCGATATGGCTACTTACGTTGGAAAGTGTTTGACTTGCGCCAAAGTGAAGGCCGAGTATCAGACGCCTTCAGGTCTTCTGCATCAACTAGAGATACCCATGTGGAAATGGGAGCAGATCTCAATGGATTTCATTACGAAGTTGCCCAAGATTCCCAGAGGTCATGATACGATTTGGGTAATTGTGGACCGTTTGACCAACTATGCACACTTCTTACCGATTAGAGAAAAGGATAACACTGGTAAGCTAGCTGAGCTGTACCTAAGGGAGATAGTAGCACGTCATGGAGTGCCTATCTCGATTATATCAAACAGAGACGAACGATTTATGTCAAGTATTTGGCAATCCTTCCAGGAAGCATTTGGTTCTCAGTTGAATCTGAGTACAGCTTTCCATCCACAGACTGACGGCCAGAGCGAAAGAATGATTCAAACGCTAGAAGATATGCTACGTGCTTGCGTAATGGACTTGGGTGGCAGTTGGGACACTCATCTGCCTTTGGTTGAGTTCTCCTACAACAACAACTACCATACAAGCATCCAAGCTGCACTGTTCGAGCCTCTCTACGGACGCAAGTGTCGATCACCGTTGTGCTGGGCAGATGCAGGTGATAGACAGTTGGTTGGTCCCGAACTGGTCCAAAAGACAACTGATAAGATTATGCAGATCTGAGAGCGCATTAAGGCGGCTCGTGATCGACAAAAGAGCTATGCGGATCGAAGACGTAAACCCTTGAAATTTGAAGTGGGTGATATGGTTCTATTAAAAGTCTCACCTTGGAAAGGTGTGGCAGGCTTTGGGAAGCATGGTAAGTCAAACCCATGATTTATCGGACTGTTTAAAATTTTAGAAAGGGTTGGTTCTGTAGCATACAAGTTGGAACTACCAGCAGAACTTAATGGTGTTCATGATACATTCCATGTATCTAATCTGAAGAAAAGTCCTACACAAGAAACAATGGTTATCCCTGCTGATGAAGTTCACATAGACGATACACTCCACTTTACCGAAGAACCCGTTGAGGTTACAGATTGGAAAGTTAACAAGACTCGTAGGAGTAGTGTTAAGCTTGTCAAGGTTAGATGGAACGCGCGTCTCGGCCCAGAGTTTACTTGGGAGCGTGAAGATCGTATGAAAGCTAAATACCCGCATTTGTTCCCCAACTCCCCTGGAGCTAGTAGCAAAGCTTAAAAATTCGGGACGGAATTTTCTTAACAGGGGGAAAATGTGACAATTGTCAAAATTCCATGTATCCGTACAATTATTAAACAATGATTGGTGCTTAATGACTGTGCTGAATTTCAATTAATGACTTTAATTGCTTTCTGATTATTGCCATATACATACATGTGCATCATATATTGCAAATGACATATCATTATTACATGCAAACTTTATTGATTCAAATGATACACGAAACACAGTTAGCACAGTTATCAGACAAATCAGAAAAATGCTGATGGAGTTCAATACATAGACAGACAAGGTGTTGAAACACAGAATGAGCCAGAAACCAAGTATTACACTAGTATAGTGTGTAGGAAAGTGAGGATCACAAATCTGCCTTCCTAGAGATAGTTTAATTGCCTGAAAGTGCCTGAAACTCACTTAAAATGCTGAATTCAGCAAAAATCAGCAAAAATCAGCATTTAAACACACTAATATCATGCAGAAATATGGCTAAATGGTCCAGAATACTTTTCTAAGTGTCGGGAATCAAAACTGTTACAAAAGGTAACATAAAGCACACTAAACTGCATAGTTTAGCACCTTAACGAACCGGTAACCAACCGAACAACCGGACACTACCCGAAACACCAAATTTTCACTAGAAGCACTGTTTTAACATTACCAAGCTAGTTATGGTCGTCGAACATCCTAATACACTATATAACACCTAGTAACTAAACAACCTAACTAATACTTGATTTCTAACTACTTAACTAACTATTTAGTTGAGACCTAGCCTAAGACCCCCCCCCCACCTAGTAATCGGCTCAACATGTGGCCCCACTTGTGATTTTCTCATGTTATTATAATAGATCATGTTGGTTCTTTAAAAACATAAGAACCAACGGAAAATGGTGTGTTAGGAGATTTATAAGTTAAACACAAGACATAAGTTCATCATTCTCTAAACCACACAACACACCACTTCTCTTCTTCTTCCCCCCTTCACCTCACGGCCGAGAACAACAACAACAATATCACCATCATCACTTCAACTTCCATTCAATCCACACACATACAAGGGTGCTAGAAGACATATAAGGAAGCTTGGAGCCTTTGGAAGCTAAAGGACCTTTCTCTTGTGCTTTTATCCACTCCATTTCATCTAGTGATCATCCCTAGCCTTGAGCTAGTAGTAAGAACATCATACTCTTCATTTTACATCTTGTTTAAGTGGTTAAAGAATGATACATGTTGTTAATCATGAAGAACTCTAAGAATCTTGAACTTGAAACTTGAACATAAGCTTAAAATCTTAAGAAATCATGATGTTTTATGTGTTGTTATGCTTGTTGATTGTTGTTTACTCATGTTATTGATGTAGATCATCATATGATCTTGCTAGATAATGATTAAAAACATAATCTAGCAAGATGAGAGGACGAAAATGTTAAAGATCAATAGATCATCCTCATGTAAATCATGAAGTTGAAAGAATAAGTTTTTTTCTTGTTAAGTGATGATCAAAGTGTGTATAAAGTCTTGTAAATCTATGATATCAAGAATGGCTTTTCAAGAAATCAAGTCAAAAATACAAAGTTTACTTAATCTTGGTTATTAAAGAAATAAATCACATTTTTAGTGGTTAATCAAGTGTAAAGAACTACAAGTGGTTAATCATGTATTTAACAAGAAAAATCCAAGAAGAAACATTTTTAGGAAAATTAATTACAAGTTGTAAAGAACTAATTCTTTCAAAAATGAAGTTTTTAAAGAAACAACCACACTTTAAAGGGTAACTAGACTTACTAAATACACTAGTAAGTTACCACATATTTTTGTAAATTTTCAAGTACACGAAGTAGTAGTTTATGCTTGATTTTGGCAAATTGGTAAGTGTAGATTGGTTTGTTGATGATTGTGTTGATTTATAAAAGAAAATGGTATGCTTTGAAAGCATGGAAACCTCCATTTTTAGGGGAAACTATGGCAAAATTTTTCTAGAAATTAAACACTTAGAGAAATATTTTTAAACAAATATTTACAAGTATATTTCAAACCATGAATTTTTACATAAAGTTTGCCATGATTTTTGTTACAAAAATTACAAATATTGGAGGTTGGTTTTTATAAATAAAAGTGACTAAATATGTATTTAGGAAATATATATTTAGAAGACACCATCTGTGTGATTATTTGTGTATTATGTGTATTAGTTATATTTTTTTAGGACTTGAAATAATATAACTCACTAAAATACCAAGAAATTACAATCCAAAATATTATCAAAATTCCAAGGATATGAATATATAAATTATACCCAAAATATTGGAGAAACCGAACAAAGGAATGTAACTCACAAAATATTCCAGAAATTTATTCATAAGTATATTTTGTTAATTGATATTTTGGACACCAAGTGAATAAAAATATGATTTTTACAATTATTACGAAATTATATCATATTTTTTACCATAAGAAAATATATTATTTTTGGGTGAATAAAAATATATATATTTTCTTGGAATTATTAGAAGATATATTATTTTTGGAAGAAAATATATTTTCTCAAACAAACATGAAATACAATATTTTTGGGGTGAAAAATATATTTTCTTGAATACACATGGAATACATTATTTTTGGGTGAAAATAAGTGTATATATATTTTCTAAGATAGACTTGGAAATATACTATTTTTGAGACTTGTATGAGATTTATAAATATTTTGCCAAGAAAAATTATAAATAAATTTTCTATGTAATATTTCTTAAAATATATGTTTTGGAAATATATATTGATATATTTTTATTAGAAATATTATTCCGGAAAAGTAATACAAAGATTAAGTTTAAGGATACTTAATAAATACAATGGAAATACGTATTCTCGCACATATAAGTACACACCGGAATATGCTACTAAAATTTGGCAAAAATATACAAGTATAAGAATACGAATACAAATACACCCATCCTTGAGAAGGATATACATGTATAAATACATAAAAAGTAACAAGTTAAAATATATTATTTTAACTATTATTCCAAAATTTAATAAATATAATTTAAGTTAAAATATTTATTATTTTAACAAATAATTATTAACTTGGAATAATATTAAGGACACAAAGAAACGTAACTCAAAGACACTAATTAATACTAAGTCAAGGCAAGACCCGCTCGTCTAATAAACCGTAGTACGTTGTAGGTAGTCGTGTACGCCAGAAGAAGCTTTGAGTTACAGTTGATTACGAAGAACGCACGACTGTGAGTTCATGTCTCCCTTTTCTTATAACTATTTTTGTTTTATAACTTCGGGGGTGAAGTACATGTTACAAAATGTTTACAAACAATTACAATTGGTATGGTTAGCTAAGGAATGCACTGTTAGATCATGTGAATGGGTAGGCGCACTCGTAAGACCATTAATCCTCGTATTAGGACCGAGGGACATGAGTGATAGATCTATTTGGGTGTAGCGAGCCCACACCCATGTGGACCGGGGTTTGGCCCATGAGGTGACTATGTCTTACAGCCGGAGGCCCGGTACAAAATATGCTAGGTTTGAGCCTTCCTACGCCGTGCACACATGTAATGGCCTTGAAAAACATTAATTGATATGTTTCCTTGTTTGCTTTCATACCGGGATTTACAAACATACATACATACATACTTTCAATGATTCAAAGGTTTATTCGTGCACACAAACAAACACATGAACTCGCTCAACTTTTGTTGATGTTTTCAAACTACATGTATTTCAGGGAATTAAATGTGGATCTGGCGGGCGTTTGGATGTTTCAAGTGATGTTGGGAATAAAAGATGTCATCCGGAGTCCAAGGGTTTGGATTGTGTGTCTTATCCTGGATAAGATACATAACTCAAAGCTTGGTTTTCATTAGTGTCTTTTGTTGAGTCCTTGTGGAACTCTAAACCAATTTGCATGGTTTGTAATTCGGATTTGAAGTCTATGTTTAAAACAATGTTGTTATGTTTTTAAACTTAATCAATGGATGAACATCTTTAGTTTTATCATATAGATGTTTGTTATGGTTGAATGCAATGATATTAAGCAAGTCACACATAATCACGCTTCCGCAAAAGACAGGGTGTGACATAAAGCCTAACATCAAAAGCCGTCAGGATTGCTACAATAGCTTGAAATTCCCACAGGGAAGTGGGAGATGGTAACTATGGATTTGATTACCAAGTTACCTAAAACTAAGCGTGGTAATGACACAATATGGGTCATCTTTTGATAGACTGACTAAGTCAGCACATTACTTGCCCATAAAGGAGACGTGTTGGCTAAAATGTATGTGGACGACATTGTGTCCCTACATGGTGTGCCGGTATCTATTGTATCTGATAGAGATACTAGATACACTTCTCATTTCTGGAAAAGCTTCCAGCAATCTTTAGGCAATAGATTGAATTTAAGTACGACTTACCATCCTCGGACTGATGGACAGAGTGAGCGTACGATCCAGATGTTATAAGACATGCTTAGAGCATGCGTGATTGACTTGGGTGGTAGCTGGGATGACCATCTCCCCCTAATTGAATTCTCCTATAACAACAGTTGTCATATGAGCATCAAGGCGGCTCCTTTCGAGGCCTTGTATGGGAGAAAGTGTTGAACGCCCGTTTGTTGGGAAAAAGTTAGGGAGGCGCAACTATCAGGACCTGAGATTGTCCTAGAGATGACGGATAAGATCATACAAATCCGTGATCATCTCAAAGTTGCCAGGGATCGGCAGAAGAGCTACGCTGACAAGAGGCGCAAATCTCTTAAGTTCCAAGTAGGGGACAAAGTTCTACTGAAAGTATCACCCTAGAAAGGTGTGATGCGTTTCGGTAAGAAGGGCAAGTTGAGCCCTAGATACATAGGACCATTTGATATAATCGAATGTGTCGGGTCAGTAGCTTACAAGCTAAACTTACCAGAGGAGCACAGTGGAATTCACAATGTGTTACACATCTACAATTTAAAGAAATGTCTAGCCGTTGTGTTGCTAATAATGTCACATAAAGATGTGTAGATTGATGAAAACCTGTGGTTTGTTGAGAAACCAGTTTCGATCGAGGATCGATAGGTTAAGAAGCTCCGACGGAAGCATGTACCGATTGTAAAGGTCAAATGGGATGCCCGTTGAGGCCCCGAATATACATGGGAGGTCGAGTCCACTATGCGACAGAAGTACCCCCATCTTTTTGAGTAAATCTCGAGGTCGAGATTTCTTTTAAGGGGGTGAGGATGTAACACCTCGTATAATCATGTCCAATAATGTATTGACATGTGTCCCTAATCCTAATTATGCTTAATGTTGGCTAGGAGGGACTATTTTTGCCAAATAATGAAAATATGAATGTGGAGGGACTAAAAGTGTCAACATGCTGAAACTATGCCTCTGAGTGACCTTACATAGTGTTCGTATTCTCAAATAAGCCACTTGTTGGAAGAGAGGAACCGTTTATGAAATTATGTGGAAGTTTGTTAGTTGGAGGGTTAAAAGCGTCAACATGTTAATTTATACCTCTGAGTGACCTTTTAACGAACCGGGAGCTTTATGATGTTCGGTCATACTCTCGGGTGTGCCAAATATTGGCCATGAGGGGCATTCTATACTATTATTGATACTATATTCAAGTATGGAAGTCTAGGGGCTTAACTTGTCAAAATTTGAAACTTAAGTTGCTGACCAGACTTTACCGTAAGCTACGCCCTGTACCGTAGCTTACGGTAGGACCTGCACCCAGTTTTTTTTCTTTTGCTTGGCCTCCACACAAACAGCCAAAACCCAACCATTTTGAAACCATGGGCTTGTTTCTGATAAGGGACACATACTAGGACATGTGTAAGCTTTTCCTACCTCCCCATTACACCTATAGCCACCTCCAAACTCCTCCTCCAACTATAAATAGGTGCCACTTTCACTTTTTTGAACTTGCACCTTCTTCAAACACTTTCCTCTCATCTCCTGGAGATTCCCAGCTAAAGGGGGGCCTCCTCTTGAGTTCATTTTCGTGCTAGGACCACTTGTAAGTGCTCCTACCTCCTACATTTTCATTTTGTAGGCTTTTAAAGCCGAAAGTCAAGCATTTTTGATAAATGCTTTGACTTTTGGTTTAGACCTTAATGATCCAGCCATTGTTCGAGAGGAACATGGCTACGTGATCGTAATTAGGTAGGTGTTAATCCCTCAAAAGGGCACCTCCTGAAAATCACGTATGCTTGGTCAATTGACGGGTCAAACTTATTATTTTAAAAAGTCGACTGGCCAGTATTTGAAATAATCATAATATGAGTTTATAGGTGTTCTAAATTATGTTGTAACACTTAAACGACTTGGTAATAATTATTAGAACATGTGTAAACATGTTCGGCTCGTCAATTCTAGTCCTAGCGTCGGTTCGCAACCGAAAGTCGCAAAGTTTGACTTCTGCTTTGACTTTCGATTCTGACCCGATTTAGAATTGATTGCTACTGATTTAAGGTTTCATTATGATTGTAATATAATGTAGAATAACCCTCTGAGGTTATATTACATGATCATAATAGTAATCTGAGTTTTATGCAAGTTTCCGTTATTATACTATACTTTGACTAATTTGTCCTTTTATTAAAAACAAGGTTTTAATCGCTAATGAACTTGCAAATGACTTATGTACTGATATGTTAAAGTAATTAACTTATAATGATGTTATTAAACTGATCATAAATTGAGTTTTCACATGTCATAAATTATGCTATAAAGTGACCGAAATGCCCTTTCGACACATAGAACGGTTTTAAACTTAATTTCTCATATAAAACTTATTACCTACTGATATAATATCATAATTAAAATTATTTGGGATATCAAGTCAGTTTATAATCTGACGAAAATGACGAAAATGCCCTTTTGGCACTTAACATGGTTTTAAATCATAGTTTTTATACAAAATCTTTTATCTACTGATATGTTATATTAAATAACATATTTTAGCAGTATAAACCTGATCATAAGTTCTGTTTTGATAAAAGATCAAAAATATGGTCATTTAACGACTCAAACGCCCTTTTGGCGCATAATATGGGTTTAAACTATATTTATCAACCAAGACTTGTTACCCACTGATTTAATAACTTATTTAAAATATTTTTACAGTTGGTACATGTTACAAACTCAGATTCCCAATTAAGCTTGCAAACTATGTGTGAAATGACCAAAATGCCCATACGGTGCATAGTTTGGTCTTCAACTTTAAAACACACATATGTTTGATATCCTACTGATATTATGGCACAAATTAAGTATTTTTCCAGAATGATTATGTTTATAACATCAATTTATATGCAAGTTCCTTATTATATGTCGCTAAATGACCAAAACACCCTTATGAGGCATGGTTTGATTTTAAAACCTTAACGGGCACACAAGTTGATATCCTACTGATATTATAACTTGTTTAAAGTATATTGGCATATAGAACTTGTTCATGACTCATCCGGTTACCCGTTATCACATTTACACGTATGGTTAGGCATATGTAACTAGTTTACATAAGTTTATCGAAACGGGTTTAACCTTATCATTTTTATCTCAATTTCCAGAATGTTATTTGTTTACCCATATTATACAAATCTTCATACTTGTTGGGTTTAAACTACATTCTATTCCGATTATCGCTTAATCAAGCGTATCGTACCGTTTTTGATACTTTAAGTTAGACGATCTAAGTCTACGACTTGAATAAGACCCGTTAGCATTCTAATTGGTTATTTATACCATCTTTCCAGACTAAAGCCTTTCAGTAAATGCTACCTACACTTGTCAATTTACTAACAGCTGAGTTATTCTAAACTTCGCATATTAAGTAAATTAGTAGCTCAGGTAAATACTCTTAACCTATTTTCCCTATACGGGCTTCGGATACGGTAAATTATTACCGCTTGGTCGGGTATGAGATCATATGCCAGATTGTGGATACAAAATCTTCATAGCCCATTTTAATATGTTTTGTTTGATAACTTAAACATTCGGGGTTAACGCAACCGTGTCCTAGATATCCTTGGCTCATTTAAGTTACTAATGGCCACGACCAAGCACGGGGTGTAGGAATACACCCGACAGATGCTTAATGCTAATAAAAATGTTTTCTTACCAACAAGCTGGGGATAACTCTTTTGTGGGTTTATAAGTGGTGTGTGGGTTAATCATGTATCGGTTTCCTACTAGGCCCCATATGTATTGACAGACATGTATAACTGTATATAAGATTATTTTTAATTGTACCAAGTTATTTATTAAATTATGTGCCTTGTGCACTTAAATAAATTTTGAAAATGTTTTCAAAATATGTCGGTTGATTGTATTTACTAGTGAAAACTGACGTATTTTCAAAACACTAAGTTATAGGTACAATACGTAAATAGGCTGGAAGCTGCTCGGTATTACTTGAAGAGGATCTTGCAAATTCTTTGCATAAGCCTATTAGTTTGTTGAACTCTATTTGTACATTTTATGATCCGCCTGTGCATCTTTATTTTTATTACGAGTCATCTGTATTATTATTTTTGAACTTTGAACATTTAGTTTGTAATAATAATTTATACACCAAGACTTCCGTTGTGCTATCTGTGAATATTGACTATGATGATATCAACTTACGTCACGATACTCCCCACCTGGGCCCACCAGGATTATGTTGGAAATTCGGGGTGTGACAGGTTGCTATCAGAGCCAACGTTTGAGTGAATTAAACGCTAGCTTTTTGTGTTTAATCTCAAATGACACAGTAACATATTCCTTAGACTTTGACATAGGAATGCTCTCATCCCTATTAAGTATATATTGTTTTCGATTTTATGAATTTCAGGAACACGTCACCAAGCAAAGAAGCCGTTAAGGGAGATTCTCCTCATCCGAAGCCAATGAATGCAAAGCTTCGTACAACGGCTAGGATAAGCGTGCGACCGGTTTGGAGAAAAGACCTTTATGGACCTTTATGGACCTTATCCTAAAACCAAACCTAAGCGTGCGACCAGTGGATGCTAATGATCCCTGTTTCATACCTCCAAGTTTTGGAATCCCAAACTTGGACTATACTAGTCAAATCCCAATTTGTGATCCATATCATTCTTTAACCATTGTATCCTTGGATTCTACTTCTACAACGGATCCTTATTTGGAAGACTTACATTATCCGCTGAAACCTTCAGTGTCAGTGCCGTATGCAGTGAATCAAGAAGAGAAACAACATGAATGAAGTAAAGGAGGCATTAGAGAATCCCTCTTTCATTATATTTCATTTTCCTTTAAGTACCTGCGTAGACATGTCTCTTCTGTTTTGTCCCTGCGTGGACATTTGTTTCGTATAGTCCCTATGTGGACATATCTTTACTCTTAGTTTCTGCATGGACAAGTTAGTTTAAGTATTATTCCAAAGTCCTGTTTAAGGCACTATTGTAATTTTCTAACGTTTAATGGAAAGAATTTTGGAATTATTATTATTATTATTATTATTATTATTATTATTATTATTATATATGTATTCGTTACATCCTTTGTTCAAGCGATCATCTTGATTTTAATTCGGATTTTATCGATCCGCTAAATAATTCCAAAAGATCTTCTTAATGGTTTACACCAGCCAATTGGCATAGTCCATATTATTTGGCAGTCATAAACGATAGTTAATGGTTTACATCCCGCTACCGCTAACTACCATAACCACCTCCTACTCGACGTCACCACGAACAACCGTCCACTTCCTCACAAGAATCACCTTTTCCCTCCGTCTTCTTCTGCCCGAACACAACCCAAACAACCCCAAAAACCGCTGCCGCTGTCCACCGAGCTCCGCCGCCGCGGCCGACCGTTCACCTCCCTCTCACTCTCGTGACTTCTCTCTCATCGCCACTCTCTAAAAATATGAAATTGATGTGTGTTATGTGAATTTTGATGTGTGTTTCTGTAGTGAGAAAGAAAAAGTCATTGGGGCTAGGGTTTGATGATAAAAAAATGAGAGGAGAAGAGAATGAGGTGGTTATAAAGCTAGGGTTTGGGTAGTTGGGTTGGGCTTAAACTGGGTTTAACATTCTCGCGTAAACTGAACCTGCTCGTTTAAATTATAAAATAAATATAATAAAATGTATTTACTAGCTTAAATCAAAACGAATATGTCGCGTGCCTTGCTTAATTACCATCATTCGAATAACGCATCAACCAAAATGTCGTTAAAGTTATATTGCTAATTGAAATCATAACAAATGTATGTATCATATATATATATATATATATATATATATATACCCATATGCATAAAAATATGTGTGTTGAATTTGTGGTGAGGCGTCATGGAGATAAACAGATTGCTATCGTGTTCGCTAACGCGTTCGCTCGTTATAGGTTGTTATTACACACTAAATAATAATACATAATATATTTCACCGTTAACTTTACGTAATCAAACAAGGTCGGAAATACGGGTTAAGTGGGCATATTATTATTAAATTCAGCCCAGTACCAATCAAAATTTAAACTAAAGCCCCAAGTTTAAAACTAGTCAAAAGTTAAAACATCGTTATGACTTTACTTTTATTTATAATAATAAACGACTTAAACAAATTTATTTTGTCTTCTTTATCTTGTGTGTTTTATTTGTTTCTTCATTTATTTAGTTTATGGTCTATTTTTTGCATTTTAAATATGTAGATATCATTTAAGTGTATTTAATTATATTTTAATACATTTGTTAATATATAAACTAGAGTTAACTTCCGGGTTGCTCTCTGTGGTTTGGTCACTTTAACGGTTTTGCCCAAATCATTTAAAAACGGCCATTTTCCTCCTTAATGTTTCGATCTTGTTACCAGTTTGCTCCCCGGCTCTAACTCCACCTATATTGTATGTTAATTGAAAGGGTATTTTGTAATTTCAAGTTAACATACAAGATCTAAGTACCCTTATGTTATATTTGAAATTACAAAAATACCCTTCCAATTAACATACAATATGGATGGAGTTAGAGTCGTGGAGCAAAATGGCAGCAATATCGAAACATCAAGAAGAAAAATGGTCATTTTTAAATGATTGGGACAAAACCGTTAAAGTGACCAAACTATAGGGAGCAAAACGAAAGTTAACTCTATAAACTAATATAAAAAAATAATATTTAAGTAATATTATTATTACCTAATCATCAACCAAACCTTAAACCAAACCTCTATTAGTGCAGTGACAACAGCTTAATTGTTTATTTATTTAGTCTTTGGATATTTTGTTGAATATATTGCTCCGGGTAGCTGTTGCTGAATATATTGAGCAGGTAGTTGTTGCTCTCAGGTTCTCTAGATACAACAGCAGATGCGCGATTACGGTTTGAATTTCACTCGTACTCCTATTATGATAGACAATAATGCCACTATATCAATCACAAACAATCCCGTAAATCACATTAAAATTAAACATATTGACAGACATCATCATTTTATACGGGATTGTGCTGAAAATAAATTAATTGAACTTCATCGAGTCGACACACTAGATAATCTAGCAGATCTTTACACAAAATCTTTTGATAGAGCTTGTTTTGAACATTTAGTCGAACTCAACGGGATGAGGAATCCTGAATAACTAGTGTTTCATAAGAATTCTATAAATATTTTTTTGCTTTATGAAAATATCAAAATCCAAAAACATTGAAAATGAAAAACATAAAAAAATTAGAAAATCAAAATGAGTTATCACTGTGTGAAAGAGAAGAAATGATAGTATATCAGCAGGTTAGATTGTCACACTGGAACTGAATTAAATTGTTTAATTGTGATAGCAGTTTCATCATATGATGTACCAGTAGGCAAAAAGAATGAAATAATCAACTTACCAATATGATGTAAACTTAATGAACTGAGTATGAGTGGGGAACACATCAGTGGCGTATGGTTTTATGACCTGAAATCTTGCGTTGATATGCCAAAATCTGAGGTTTTGCGTCTTTATACTGTTATTTCATCTGAGGATATCAGGGTTGTCCTTCTGCTGCATCCAGATACATGCTGACCTAGGCACAACCAGGATATCTTAAAAGAACTAAAAATACCAAAACCTAGAAATTGAAAAAGCTCTCCTAGAGAGTCATTCAAATATGCAAAATGCATAAATCGTACCAAATTGGTATTTGTCTTAGCCCTCGTTAGATATTGGTCTCTTTGCTATACGGAAGTACTGACCTGATCACCAATTATCTATCGAAGTAAATACAAAACGGATGAATTCGGTATACTCACCTACTACGAGGAACCTTTGTGGATACCTTGATCGCGGGGGTATGTCCTGAAGTGGGAGACGCTAGTATATCAGAATAATATTACCTTAATGTATCACACAGTAATGGTACTTGAAATGTTCATGCACTTTGTTTAAGTGGATAAAGAATACTGGTAATAATCTTGGAATGCTTTTCACAAAAAAAAAATATATATAGAATTATCTAATAGTGTGAAAACAGGTTGATTTTGCTGATATGATCTTCTTGCACATAATTCTCACAAAAAGATGTATTTTATATATTTGTTAGTTAGTTTAGTCGATTTTGAAATATATCAAAAATACCAAAAAGATATTCTTTTAAAAGGTCTCCCATTTTGAACTGATAGGTTGTTGTTTGTGAATGATGAGATAAAATATTGGTTTATCTTGAATGTGAAAAAGACTAACGGTTTTTCGAGATACTTGCTTGTGTTTCTAAACAGATTGATGCAGTTATCAAAATGAAGTGCAAAATACAAGTAAAGTGTAGGTTGATAGTGAAGTAAAAATGTGTAAAGATGCATGGTAGGATCCTTCTACTACATTGTAGAGAGAGATATAGAAGAGTTGGAGTTCACTTGCTTAACCAAAGTTTGCTAGTTCACTGATCTACAACGAATGAAAGTTTTGGAGATTGGAAGCATCAGCTAAGGGGGAGTCTGTTGATGTTCAGAATCTGTGTGTAGCTAACGCTATCCAAAGACCAAAAGACTGCAAGATGTTTGAAGTCAAAGTTACACTATGAAGCTATTGTCAAGGGGGAGTCTGTTGGTGCATATTCTGTGACAATAGCTTAATAGTTTAATTATTTAGTCTTTGGATATTTTGTAATGGGCTTAGCATATTGGTTAGAGAGTTTATCGTTGTAATGGGCTAGGAGAATGGCCAAGCCCAGTCCAAAGCCCAGTATGCAAACATGGGTATATAAACATGTTGTGCATTAGGGTTTGTAGTTGATGATGGTCCGGGATTTTAGTAAGAAATCTACAGAGAGTAGCTGAGAGATTTCTTGTGGGTCTTGAATTGATTTTAAACTTCGTGTTGGATAACCAAGAAGACCGGATTGAAATTATTTGCATCGTGTTCTTCTACATATATTCTTGTTTCAGTTTAATCGATTGATAAGGGGATTCCGCACCCTTGGTTGATTATCAGTTTTGTGACGATCCATAGGGATTACGGGACCTACAACCTCTCCTATTACACACTTTTTGAGCATATCTTGATGAGAAAAAAGTGTGTTTCCGTGTTAGCCATGTAACAACACTTTTATCTAAATCAATCTTCCGACCAAACTATATAACACATAGCCTTATATAACCGACGGCTCTCTCACCATTTCTAATCAAATTTCAGATGCTAGCTAAATATGCCTTATACTCTTGTTGTAACTCTTTATTTAAAAGTATCTAAAAGTAAATATGACCTAGCCCCCCTTATTGTAATTCTTTATTTAAAAGTATCTAAAAGTAAATATGCCCTAGACCCTTATTGTAATTCTTTATTTAAAGGTTGGTACTATATTTACCATGATTTTCACGTGACACAGTCCAATT
Organism: Helianthus tuberosus; assembly: GCA_030545235.1. Taxonomy (NCBI): domain Eukaryota; kingdom Viridiplantae; phylum Streptophyta; class Magnoliopsida; order Asterales; family Asteraceae; genus Helianthus; species Helianthus tuberosus. The sequence continues at coordinate 59,205,038 of CM060406.1, forward strand.
ATTGTCTCTTTTTTTTCTACATATAAAGTAATAATTTCCACATAATTCGCTGTCTAAAGGGGTGGACCAAAGTCTTAGTATGATAAGGTTATCAACTTTAACTTTAGAATATATTCTAGTTTTATACACCTTTAAAACATATTATAGATTTATATAACTAAACTAGTGGATTTAAGAAAACCCAAATTTCATAATAGTACGACCTAATTACAGGTTTTTTACATGTTTAACGAACAACTCAATTTCAGTCTCTATATTTTTCGGATTTCTAATTTCTTTTATCTAACCATTCCATTTCGAGCTCCAACGACCACTTTGTTATCGAAAATTCACATGTATATTTCCGTTCAAAAGCTATACAAAATGTTTAGTTAGTACAAACAGTTTAAAAGAAACCACTCCATAATTCCAAACTAGACGAAGAAGACCATAATTTTCACGTACTTACTAGAAAGACAAACAAAAATGACAAAGAATACAAAGAAAAAACATGCTTTCACTTTTATTGTTTTACATCTGAATAAATATGCGCCATAAGATGAACTAATATTGCGAAAGAGCTTCGCAAGTTCCCCTTTGTGGAATCCAATGATGGTACATTGCATTGTACATGAGTAAGTTAGCTTAGCACCAGAAATTTTAGGGGTGTCAATCGTGTCGGTTTAGTAGTTTGATAGAATTCAGGTCGACTGATTGAATTTCTTGAACCCAAACTCAGACCATATATTTATCCTTGTCATATCGCGTCACACCCATCAAAATTCATGTTGTGTCATGGTCATGTTATATGTAGATGCGTTTAATGTTTATTTGTATTTGAGTACTAGCTATTAATTTCGTAACAATTTAAACAATCAATTAGACTCAAATAAAACCTTTCGTAATTAGTTTGGTTTAATTATATTTTTTTTGTTTCTTAGTCTCACGTTCTCAATTACAAACTTAAGTTTATATATTTATCTCGATGTTAGAAGAAATAATTATAAAATGGGTAGTTAATTAATAAAATAATATGATAGATAGAAGAAATGAAAGAAATTAGAATAATTGGAAAATTGATAGTTAATTAATAAAATAAATATGTTGAATGTGAAGAGTAAAAAAAGGGTATGGCTAAATGCACCCCCATTTTTACTTTTTATACCTCCTTTTTCAAATTTTTTTTTTATTTTTCAATTTCCACCCTTTTAAAAATATTTTCATATAATTGATCCCATCAATGATTGTCGTTACTTGCTGCAACACTTGCTTGTTAAAATCTGACCCTTATTAAGTCAATACAATCTGAATCATTTGATACTATAAACAATTTTATTTCTTTTCTTTGTCGACATAATGTATGGACCTCCTATCCTACGAATCTTGTCATACATCAAATTGTTCAGGTATCCTAATCCCAATCTTTTGGATACCCACCCCAAAAGCCCAATTGACATTAATACTCCTTTGGTGGACCTGATTAATAGTGAGACATTTGATTAGAATCAATTTTTAAGACTAATACTAATTTTAAGGGCTGATTCTACCTTTGTTACAAAACTAAAAAAGAACATAAAGAATCCATGCAGAAAAGTGGTCTCTAACAACAGTGTCAAAAACAGTCGTTTTTTTTCTATTTTATGAGCATTCCATTTTTTCTTATATGTCGTTAATATTTTATTCAAGCATTCATTTTTTTCTTATAATTGATCATCTATTTTTTTTAAAAGAACAATATTATGGAAGAAGATGAAAATCAAAGTTGAATAAAATTGTTTCTTCAAACTCTCTCTTAACCTCCTTTCAAACAGTGCAAATTTTTTTCCCCATGGAATCATTCATAAGTGTTGGTACGTATATCTGAATATTCAAATTATAGCATGTAGATCCCCTAAAAAATTAGGGATATATCCTAATGCAATTTTTTCAAAAAATAGAAAATACAAGGGTTGATTGTATTTATTTACAAATTTCAAGATGAGAGTGCAACCAGTAAAATTTGAAATAAAAGGGGTGCATTTAGTAACACTCTAACAAAAATGTTCATAAGAAAAATTAATTTTACTATAAAGACTACGTTATTTTAACGTTAATATATGCGGTTCTCTAACCACTTAAAAACGTTAAAAATACCGCTTTAAAAGAACAACCCGCTTCTTTACAACACTCATTTTAAATGTTATTCACAACGGCCCTATAAATGTTATTTATTAGGATCAAATATGAAGTGTAGCATAAGTAAGAAGGGTAAGAAGGATTTTAGTCAATTTATCTTATATTTGGAGGGTTGATACTAGTTTCAGGGAAAAGAAAATAGTGGAAGAGTATAAAAAGAATCCTACATTTATTGATTTTCTCCTTACACATGTAAGATATATGTCAATTCTCTCATCAATTTATCTTTAATATGAGGGTTTTTTTTAATACGAGTATGATATTGATATATACAAATAAAATAAAAAATTTCATTTTTACTGGGATTTCTTTGCATTGTGTTAAAGGTTCTGGTTATTGTGTCTTTCAACTAAATTTTGGTCATTATGTTTATACCAGGGTTTCTATATATTTTGTTATTATCAAAACTTATTAATCGACGTTAATTTGGGTTATGTACATTACGTTTTTATCAGAACTTATAACACAATGTATGACACAATAAAGTTGGTGTTATATTTGGGTTTTCTATACATTGTGTTATTGGTTCTGATTATTGTGTTTTTCAACTGCGTGAGTTTCTATACATTATGTTATAGGTTTTGGTCATTGTGTTTAGTCCGTTATCCATTGTGTTTTAATCTGTTGTTCATTGAGTTTTTGTTTTGTTGTCCATTGTGTTTTTGTGTTTTACTTTGTTATTCGGTGTCTTTTTAGTCTGTTGTCATTTGTGTTTTAGTCTTCTATCCGTTGGGTCTTTTATCTGGTGTCATCAATTGTGTTATTAGTCTACTTTCCTTTGCGTTTTTAGTTTAATACTCATTGTGTTTTATGTTATGTCTATTGTGTTTAGTATGTTGTCTATTGTGTCTTTTATCTGGTCTTGTCAATTGTGTTTCTAGTCTACTTTCATTGTGTTTTTAGTTTAATACTCATTGTGTTTTATGCTATGTCTATTGTGCTTTAGTCTGCTGTCAATTGTGTCTTTTATTTGTTGTCATCGATTGTGTTTGTAGTCTACTTTCCATTGGGTTTTTAGTTTGATACTCATTTTGTTTTACGTTATGTTCATTGTGTAACGCGCAACTGGGTTTTCGAATTGTTTTTTTTTTAAGTACAACTATAGGGTACTCGTGTTAAAGATCATAAGGCGCTCGATTTTATGGTATATTTAAAAAAACAAATGGCGTATAAAAAAGTTATGTGATAAAAATGCATCTTTTACAGAGGTTCGTCACTTAGGGGGTGTTTGTTTTCTCAGTTTAACCTCTTCTGGCCTCTTATGTCTGCGCCGCGCAGACCACGCGCAGACGTTTAGCTCTGTAGACTGTTTGTTTTTTAGAAGACATTTCATTAAAAAAATGTCTTCAAACCTCTGCGTGTCCTCTTCCCTATGCAGACATGTTCCAATGTCTTCTCACTTCTTCCAACCTCTTCCACACCTTCCTCCTCTCAACCACAAGGAACTAAAAAGAGAAAACTCATATACTTCCTCTTTATCTTCTCATCATTTGTCCACCGTCAACCGACTTTCAACTTCCGGCACCGGCGAATGATGGTACCAGACTCAGAACTCACCAATCGGCTACAACAAATCCTGACCACCGCCTATTTAACCACTACCATAGCCGCTAGCATTCGCCGGCAACTAGAACACGAATTTGGAATCGATTTAACTGAAAAAAAGGCGTTTATTCGCGAACAAATCGATATCTATATTCAAAATCAGCAACCAAACAAGAGGAAGTTGAAGAAGATGAGGTTGAAGTTGAAGAAGACGACAATGGCAAGAGCGGCGGTAGTAGAAAGTTAGGGTTTGATGCTTATTATTATTATTTTAGTGATTTTGAATGTTGTGTTGATTTGACTGTGTTTAAATTTGAGGAATGTGTGCTCTGTTTAATGTTTAGGTTTGTTGCAGATCTGAAAGAGAAAGGGGTTTGGGAGAAGAGAAGGTTTGCAGATGTGGGGTTTTGAGATAACCAAACACTCTTTTTATTGCACTCTGCAGACATTTGGTCCACCTCTTCTCGTGTAGACGTTTGCAGATATCGTCCGCAGACTGCAGACCTTTTACATTTGAAAAAACAAACACCACCTTAAAGCGTTCTTCACAAACCACTAAAATGATGACTTTTTGTAACGGTTCAATTTTTCACGTATTACTTGGAGCGAACTTTCAATTTCTTGTGGCAGTTTGCAATAAAAATACTTCAGATAAAAAAATTGACCGGTGTAAAACAACTTTTTTTTTGTACTAGTATAGAGGAAGAAATAACAATCAAAATATCTAACTTTAGATATTACATTTTTCATTATTAAATATAAATATATCTTTTTATAAAAAAAACCTTAAGCGGTGTGAAATGCTAACCCATTTATTAAATAGGCCGTGTTCAGGTTAAGCCATTTATTATGCAGGTTATGTTCAGGTTGACTTGTTTAATAAAATGAGTTGTTTTAGCCAACCCAAAAAACTGTTTTGTATTTTCATGATATGTCCGGATTGTGTCATGAATAGCAATCTTACCAAATTACCCTTGTTTGCACGGTACGAAAGTTAGAGATCTTTTGTTTGAACATAAAGAATCGCTTTGCAACAAGAAGTTCTTGCACTCGGTCAACATTCTTTAGTTTCGAATACCCAAAATATATTTTTCTTCGGGTTTAGAATACTCTTCTTGATCTACTTTAAACACCATCCAAATTCACCCTAAAATAATTATACAAAACTGTAAAATTCGTAACCTTTGGCAGGTTGCACACGGAAGAACTTATTGTGGGCTATGTTAAGAAGATACATTTTTCTTAGGCACTAAACCGAGTGTGGGATTGGGCCATGCAACATATTGAATCCGATGTCGAACATAATGGTTTTTTTCAAAAGACCGCTCTGAAATAACAAACAACCAATTAATATGTTGTTTAAGAAAAGAACCTTGAGTAGAGTATTCGGAGCTTGATGGGTGCTTAAAGGAACTCCACATAAAGACTTATTGTTAGCTACGGTTATGTAAAGAGATTTTGTTATGCCAAGGTTGTCGGGGAGTGTTTGAATGAAATTATTATTGTTGATGTACTGCAAATTGAGGTTGAGATCAAAGACTTTTCAAGAAACCTTTTCACGAAAGTGTTGCACCTGAGGTCAAGGACCAATAACCAATGGTGTGAAGTAGGGTTCTCGGTGTTCATTAAAACCAATGGCTAGAAGTAGAGTTCTTGGTGTTCATTCAAGGACCAGTAACCAATGGCCCCATGCCTAAGCTTCTGATGTGAATTTAAGAAAGGAAAAAGATGAAAAACTCTCTTTTCGGGTGTCAGTTTCATCACACTTGGATGTTTCCAAACCCTTAGCATTCTTCCCTTAGACTCCATCTTCAATAGAGAGGAGCCAAACCTGAAAAATAAAAACTAAAAAGAAAAATATAATAGCAGCTATGGAAATCTTGGTAATCGTGTGTCACTAAAATGCATGGATCCCTTTTAGTAACGAGTAGGTCAAAATTGAATCATTTATACCAAGGTTTCTATAAAAATATGTCAAAAGACGCATAAATATAATTTTTCTTTATCAAAAGATTGATACAAGGATACAAAAATAGGGGAGTCTGTTGTAGGTGTTATAAGTCCCCAAGATAAAAATCTAGTTTTGAAATACTTAGATACATTACGAGGTATGCTCACCAAGCCCTATCATCAAGATCTTTTGTTAAGAAGTTTTCATGTATTGAAAATTTTAAGACTTATTTATTTACCAAGGAATGCCTCCATGGTGCGCCATGTTTGTAAGGGTCTTTGGCTGGACCCAAGGTTGTTTAAGTGTTACCAGAAGGGAATTCTACACATCCCTTGAAGTTGCTTTTTTCAACTGCGTAATCCAATCTTGAATCAATTGTTTTAGGGTACTTGATTTGGTCTTCTCCTATGGGTTTTCCAACTTCAAACTTCATTTCCTTGTTCCCTACCTTTAGTGTTAGATTTTAATCACTCATGTCAACAGTAGCCCTTGACGTAGAAAAGAAAAGTCTGCCTATGATTAGTGGAACCTTGACATCTTTCTCCATATCTAGAATCACAAAATCATCTGGAAAGACAAACTCACTAACTCTTACCATAAGGTTTTTGGCAATTCCTTAGGAATATTTGAACAATTGATCTACAAGTTGGATGCTCATCTTTGTGGGATGTGGTTTCCTATCCCCAGCCTTTCGAATATTGATGCTACCATAAGTTTAATGCTTACTCCTAGATCGACAAGTGCATAGCTCACTTTCAAACCGCATATGAAATAGGGGATAGTAAAACTGCATAGATCAAGATTCCTTTTAGGTACTTTGTTTAGGAGAACTACAGAGTACTCCTCGCTTATTGTAACACCCTTAGTATTATTTAACGACTTTCGTTTAATTTACGAAAATAATAATGTAACTAAGAATTTGTATCCGTAGAAAATACGGATAATTTAAAACTTTTACAATTTTAAAGTAATACAACGAAATGTAATATAGTTCGTCGATTTAAAATATCGACGAAACAATGTGCGGAAGCTTGTTTCTTTGATCGTGTTCGGTCCTTCCTAGAGCTTGATCTTCATCCGGGAACACTTGGTATTTACCTGTGATCAAAACCAACCCAAAAGTTAGCTTTGATGCTTAAATAATAGATTAAACAAGTTCTAAACATCAAACCATGAAATAAAAATCAAATTGCCAGTTTTGTAGTCTGTCGCGTGTCGCGACATATTCAGACCCCTCTGTCGCGTGGCGCGAGGGTGCACTTGTTCCAGCGGGTTTCCCCCTGAAACCTGCATTTTGCCAGCTATAAATTTAGTCGAAATTCAAACTTTGAAATGTCACAACTTTTGTTCTATTTATCCAATTCGCGTGATTTTTTTCCTACGCGTCCGTAATTTAATTCTCCATCTTATGGAGTTAAAATCCGACATCCGGATTAACAAAATTTTAGACTTTTAAGTCTTCGGCTTACTACCCTTTTTACCAAATATTGACCCGTTCATGATTTTATCACACCAACATGTTTATTTGATCTTTTAACTCATGAAATTCACTATTTCAATATCTCCTATCATATTAATCTCAAATCACGGGTTTCTTACATAAATAAATCCCGTTTACGCTTAAATGCTTATTTTGACCCGTTAAGGGTATTTAAGCACTTTTCCGCATAATTCATATTCGTTTAATTCTAGCATCTTATTTTCGCAATATTTATCAAATGATCTTCCACCGCAACTATATGTGTGGAGGATTTAATGAAGAGATATATTTATACCGAGTCTTACTCCTCGGATTATCATTTGTTAAGTTTACCAATACAATGTGTAGCAACTTTACAATGTAGCTGCGGAATCGACTCTTTTAGCCACTTTACGGTTTTATTCAGACCTTGGTGATCAAAGATGAAATGTAGAATACTAAAATATCTTTCCAACCCAAAAAGAATCAGCTCAATCCGAGCTTCCTAGAATTAATTATGATTTTCGCAAAATCAGCTCAGAAGTCAAAATGCTTCCAATCAGCTTGCTGTCAAAACAGTTCAGCCGACTTCGGACACTGTTTTGACCCGTTTAACATCAAAATTTAACAAACATGTTCAAACATAAAACGTAGTATGTTTTAATAGCTTTCTGAGCCTATAAGGCTCATCCTCACAGGCCGTTCCAGTGATTTTATATGATATTTTAAAAACTGCAGCCCAACAATTTTTTTTTTATTTCAATCAGCTTGCTGTCAAAACAATTCAGCCGACTTCGGACACTCTTTTGACCCGTTTAACATCAGAATTTAACAAACATGTTCAAACATAAAACGTAGTATGTTTTAATAGCTTTCTGAGCATATAAGGCTCATCCTCACAGGCCGTTCCAGTGATTTTATATGATTTTTTAAAAACTGCAGCCCAACAACAAGATATTTTCTAGAAATTAACAAGAGTGTAAGCTTTACTTACCTTCCATCCGAATACGCTTTTCTTCTCGTGCTTGATTCGTTTGACCGCTTCTTTCCCAAGCCTTCACCTAGCTCGTTAGGCGACAAACTATCATTATAATTCACGAGATGGTTAGATTAGTCATCCTTAATTATGACTATTCCATCTTACGGATTTTATGTCGAAACTTCTATTCCACTTCATCATTGGTTATTTCGACTTTCTAAAATCAACTACCTTTATTCATATAATATGCACAATCAAGGCAATTCAATATTATGATTAGAAACCGTTTTATCCCATATCTATGTAATTAGTCAAGTTATCTAATTACGCGTTTCTTTCATAATCCCCTCTTTTTATACCAAACCCAATTCATGGTAATTATGATTTATGTACCTAACACCTAAATTGTTCAAGTACTTTATATTTACTATCTAATGTGATGATTCTAATCGCAAATTAGGCACTAACATCATCATATTATAAAAACCCATTTCAAGTCATGTATGATCAATACTCAAACTTACAAATTGTTCAAGTATCTTGTTTCTACTATCAACTATGATGATTTTAAACATGAGTATATCATCATCTTCACCACATAATCAAAACCCACTTAGCACATAATAGGGTAATTATCAAATTCCTAGTTTTAGTACTAATTCTTCAAGTTTTCAACTAGGGTTTGTTTCTAAGCATGAAGTTCATCCTAGTTTCACCCAAACATCAATCATTCAAGCTTGAATTTCGATTTTCACAAGTTCATAAAAAAATCTCATCTTCATAAACATCAACAATTTGACATACCTTACGATCCCCACGACTAGGTGATCGTTTCTATGTGTTCATGCATCGATTTTGACCTTGAATCAGGCTTCAATTTGATGATTTGTTGAGTTCTAGGGTTTTCACCCTCCTGGTCGCTCCTGGAGATCGATCCACACGCACTTTGTGTGTGTGGTGTGTTATTTTTTTTATTAAATAAAACTTGTTTCCTTTTTAACGGTTTTGGTCCCTCAAGTTTAGATATTCATAAATGAAACTATAACTCATAGTTTATTATTTAATTACCCATTACTAACTAGGTTAATTATTCCTAGTTAGCTTACTGGGTTCGGGAAGTCATAACCCGTTTTATTTTAAGTCCCGCTAACTCAGGCTCTTATAAACTTAATTCCATAAAACTTTGATTCGTTTTTATTTAATATTAGGATTTCTTATTTAAATCCAAATATTTGCCGGGTTATTTTTACTAATAACGGTACGTTACCCGTCTATTAGTATTAACAGAGTTTAATTACCAAGCCCGTTTTCGGGGTGTTACAAGTCTACCCCCCTTAAAGAGGTTTCGTCCTCGAAACCTTGCTTACATAGTTCATTGAGTTCTAAACTCAATGCGTTTGACCTGAGTAATCTCTTAAGCATTATTCATACTTTAACCAATTGTTAGTATTACCAGAAAAATTATGGTAATATCTTTTTGGTTACAGAACCCCTACGTACCTCATACGACATAATGTAACTTGAAACAACGTAATTCCGTTATTTCTACTAGTTTAGTTAACTTAGCGATTTCCATCGCTTTTATATATTATCGAACTCTTGGTGAATCCGTTACCTTGACCCGTTTAAAGGTCTTTAGTGAAATATTTTACTTTTAGCAATAATTTCTTTTGTTTTCAGATTTATTATTATTATTTTTTTTATTTTTTTTTATTTTTTTTTCGGCTCAGTTATACCGAATCCACCGCTTACAAGCAAACCAATTTTTATTGATTTGAATTACTGGCCTTAACCGGTCTTACTAACCAGACTTATTAGTCCCGTTACTTTTCACCGCTCGCTTGGTTATAATGTGATTTTACTTCACATTACATTTCCTAACCGTGATCGTGTCATATCGTGTTTAGTTTGTATCAACCTTTCATTTTCGAAAATATCACTTTTCGAATATATCGTCTTGCGCCTATCAGTGTCAAGACTTGTATCTTTCATGCTTACTATTTAAATTCCTATCAGCATTTATGTTTGTAAAAACGTTATTTCTTACTAAAACCGAAGTTTTAGTTTTAGGATCTTCTCTTTAACTTTTGTCAATTATCCATACCAGGATATTGACAGTCCATAATTTATTCTTTTACAGTCTTAGTTTTATGCGGGGATTCTCAACCGATTCCCTCGCTTTATCTAATTAACCCGTAGGTTTTTATCGCTTAGCCTTATGGGTTATTTTGATTAGACTTTCACCTCTTTAGGGCGAAGTCCTTATAACTTCTTTCTAATCATGACCCATGGGTCGTTTCAGTCCCGTAGATCTTTCATTTGTTTATAACCCTAAAGGTTATGTTGATCCCGTAGATCACTCCTTACTCATGTCATTTTTAAAATACATGTTTGGTGTTAAGGCACCCTGTTTTTGTTCGAAGAATCGTTTGGTTTCAAGCTTAGGTCCCGTTAACCTTAATTGTAGTTTCATGGCTATAATTGTTTTCTTTCGGACAATTTTCCGATTTTATGACTTCTCGCGTCATTTATGCGTCAGTTCTTCTTATGCTTACTGTTATTTGATTTGCATATATTCTTATTTGGTTATATCCCATTACCGGGCTCATTATTCTCCTGCATTTAACGCTACCTTTATCTGGCTAGCGCTCATTTGTGCCATTCGGCGTTATATTGTATTCAACCTGTTTGACCTATTAATGTGAAATCCATCACTTATAAACAATCAACTTTATGCTTTATTCAACCCATTCGACTTCGAATAGTTGAACATATTTACTCACAATTTCTATATACGAGATTTTATAATCATAACTCGTAATCCAAGTCCTTTGATTTTTTTTTAACCCGCGTCCACGTCTCTTGGTTTACGCATGTGTTTAATTCTTACCCATCAACCGAGTGTTTTACCGAAGTCGTTATTATTGCAACCCTCCCGGTATGCATTAAGACCTCGCTTCATTTTTATATTCCGACTTTGTCCTTAAGTTTGACGTTTTACAAAAACGACCCGTTAAGGGACATATTTGCATTTTCCGGGTTCGAGTGTAAGTACACCCCCTCCCAATACTTGTCTAAATCATTTTACATGTTTACGTTTTCCGGGTTCGAGTGTAAGTACACTCCCTCCCAATACTTGTCTAAATCATTTTACATGCTTGCATTTTCTGGGTTCGAGTGTAAGTACACTCCCTCCCAATACTTGTCTAAATCATTTTACATGCTTGCGTTTTCTGGGTTCGAGTGTAAGTACACTCCCTCCCAATACTTGTCTAAATCATTTTACATGCTTCTTTGTCCCTTCACTCGGGCTCATTATCCTAATGTAATACGCTTCCGTCACTCGGTTGTGCGTTTACACTATTATCAAATATTTTGCTTATCTGATTCATTTGGGTACTTTTTAATTAGTCCCATTCACCCCGCCCTTACTACATCGGACATAAATGTGTCCACTATAAGAAGTTCATGGTATCATATGCCACTACTTACTTGGCCAGAGTAAGCGATTAACACAGGACATGCATGACCTTTTTATAGTTTTCACATCACGCCCTATGTAAGTAATGCCTCTATTTGTTTCTCTTGGAAACAATATCCCGAATACATTTTCTATTCGGGTTTTTCCAAGTTTTTAATCTACATATGCAACTTTCAATTTCTACATATTTGTTGCATATTACTATTTGTGCAATTAAATTTAAAATGTGCACCTGGTAATGCTTGCCCTAACGGGCTTCTCTTGCCATTAGCCTTGTTCGCGACCGTTACACAATTTAGGTCCTTGATGAGCATACTCTTTGGACCGTTCCTCTGTAAAATCTGTGATTTGTTAAACTCTCGCTATCTTCATATGCGAGTGTCCTTCAACTAAAACATATACAACAGTTAGTAATTTCGACATTAAAGGATGCCCGTATTATAATACAAGGCTTTTCTACTATACGCATCCACGCGTGTAATTTCGTTGACTATATCTATTCTATATCGTTTTTATTGGTGTAACGTGTATTACACGATAACCATATGTGTTGTTCTCAACACTTTAATCATACTAAACCATTGATATATATGTACTTACCGGATTTGCGATCAAGCCGCGAACCGAACACACTTTACTCTTTAACCATGGGCTCTGATTACCAACTTGTAACACCCTTAGTATTATTTAACGACTTTCGTTTAATTTACGAAAATAATCATGTAACTAAGAATTTGTATCCGTAGAAAATACGGATAATTTAAAACTTTTACAATTTTAAAGTAATACAACGAAATGTAATATAGTTCGTCGATTTAAAATATCGACGAAACAATGTGCGGAAGCTTATTTCTTTGATCGTGTTCGGTCCTTCCTAGAGCTTGATCTTCATCCGGGAACACTTGGTATTTACCTGTGATCAAAACCAACCCAAAAGTTAGCTTTGATGCTTAAATAATAGATTAAACAAGTTCTAAACATCAAACCATGAAATAAAAATCAAATTGCCAGTTTTGTAGTCTGTCGCGTGTCGCGACATATTCAGACCCCTCTGTCGCGTGGCGCGAGGGTGCACTTGTTCCAGCGGGTTTCCCCCTGAAACCTGCATTTTGCCAGCTATAAATTTAGTCAAAATTCAAACTTTGAAATGTCACAACTTTTGTTCTATTTATCCATTTCGCGTGATTCTTTTTCCTACGCGTCCGTAATTTAATTCTCCATCTTATGGAGTTAAAATCCGACATCCGGATTAACAAAATTTTAGACTTTTAAGTCTTCGGCTTACTACCCTTTTTACCAAATATTGACCCGTTCATGATTTTATCACACCAACATGTTTATTTGATCTTTTAACTCATGAAATTCACTATTTCAATATCTCCTATCATATTAATCTCAAATCACGGGTTTCTTACATAAATAAATCCCGTTTACGCTTAAATGCTTATTTTGACCCGTTAAGGGTATTTAAGCACTTTTCCGCATAATTCATATTCGTTTAATTCTAGCATCTTATTTTCGCAATATTTATCAAATGATCTTCCACCGCAACTATATGTGTGGAGGATTTAATGAAGAGATATATTTATACCGAGTCTTACTCCTCGGATTATCATTTGTTAAGTTTACCAATACAATGTGTAGCAACTTTACAATGTAGCTGCGGAATCGACTCTTTTAGCCACTTTACGGTTTTATTCAGACCTTGGTGATCAAAGATGAAATGTAGAATACTAAAATATCTTTCCCACCCAAAAAGAATCAGCTCAATCCGAGCTTCCTAGAATTAATTATGATTTTCGCAAAATCAGCTCAGAAGTCAAAATGCTTCCAATCAGCTTGCTGTCAAAACAGTTCAGCCGACTTCGGACACTGTTTTGACCCGTTTAACATCAAAATTTAACAAACATGTTCAAACATAAAACGTAGTATGTTTTAATAGCTTTCTGAGCCTATAAGGCTCATCCTCACAGGCCGTTCCAGTGATTTTATATGATATTTTAAAAACTGCAGCCCAACAATTTTTTTTTTATTTCAATCAGCTTGCTGTCAAAACAATTCAGCCGACTTCGGACACTCTTTTGACCCGTTTAACATCAGAATTTAACAAACATGTTCAAACATAAAACGTAGTATGTTTTAATAGCTTTCTGAGCATATAAGGCTCATCCTCACAGGCCGTTCCAGTGATTTTATATGATTTTTTAAAAACTGCAGCCCAACAACAAGATATTTTCTAGAAATTAACAAGAGTGTAAGCTTTACTTACCTTCCATCCGAATACGCTTTTCTTCTCGTGCTTGATTCGTTTGACCGCTTCTTTCCCAAGCCTCCACCTAGCTCGTTAGGCGACAAACTATCATTATAATTCACGAGATGGTTAGATTAGTCATCCTTAATTATGACTATTCCATCTTACGGATTTTATGTCGAAACTTCTATTCCACTTCATCATTGGTTATTTCGACTTTCTAAAATCAACTACCTTTATTCATATAATATGAACAATCAAGGCAATTCAATATTATGATTAGAAACCGTTTTATCCCATATCTATGTAATTAGTCAAGTTATCTAATTACGCGTTTCTTTCATAATCCCCTCTTTTTATACCAAACCCAATTCATGGTAATTATGATTTATGTACCTAACACCTAAATTGTTCAAGTACTTTATATTTACTATCTAATGTGATGATTCTAATCGCAAATTAGGCACTAACATCATCATATTATAAAAACCCATTTCAAGTCATGTATGATCAATACTCAAACTTACAAATTGTTCAAGTATCTTGTTTCTACTATCAACTATGATGATTTTAAACATGAGTATATCATCATCTTCACCACATAATCAAAACCCACTTAGCACATAATAGGGTAATTATCAAATTCCTAGTTTTAGTACTAATTCTTCAAGTTTTCAACTAGGGTTTGTTTCTAAGCATGAAGTTCATCCTAGTTTCACCCAAACATCAATCATTCAAGCTTGAATTTCGATTTTCACAAGTTCATAAAAAAATCTCATCTTCATAAACATCAACAATTTGACATACCTTACGATCCCCACGACTAGGTGATCGTTTCTATGTGTTCATGCATCGATTTTGACCTTGAATCAGGCTTCAATTTGATGATTTGTTGAGTTCTAGGGTTTTCACCCTCCTGGTCGCTCCTGGAGATCGATCCACACGCACTTTGTGTGTGTGGTGTATTATTTTTTTTTATTAAATAAAACTTGTTTCCTTTTTAACGGTTTTGGTCCCTCAAGTTTAGATATTCATAAATGAAACTATAACTCATAGTTTATTATTTAATTACCCATTACTAACTAGGTTAATTATTCCTAGTTAGCTTACTGGGTTCGGGAAGTCATAACCCGTTTTATTTTAAGTCCCGCTAACTCAGGCTCTTATAAACTTAATTCCATAAAACTTTGATTCGTTTTTATTTAATATTAGGATTTCTTATTTAAATCCAAATATTTGCCGGTTTATTTTTACTAATAACGGTACGTTACCCGTCTATTAGTATTAACAGAGTTTAATTACCAAGCCCGTTTTCGGGGTGTTACACTTATGCTAACATGTCGAAATTCTCTAATGTTCATTTTTAGGGGTGAGGAAGTCTCTGATGAACTTAGGGGTTGTTTGGTTCACGTAATGTTTAGGATGGAATTTGATTTATCTAAGAAATTAGAATTTAAAGGATTTGGAATCAATTCCAATGAAAAATTATAATATGTTTGGTTTGCAAAGTTGTGAATAGAATTAGAATGTTAAACATATTGAAATGAAAAAATCACTGATATGCGTGAAATGCAACATATAAATTGTATCAAATAAGGTATAAAAACAACCACTTTTCGGTACTAATGTTGGAAAAGCACGTTTCTTTGTTTCTTGAAGAAACACTGACCTTTGCGGTAGTATCCAACTAGGACTTCAACTCTCAGTGACCCGAACAGTTAGCTGCAAAACAGAACACCGTTAGGACTCATTACAGGAATGGGGTTATTCCTGTAACCACCCTCCGGCGTGAGAATAAGTCTCGGTTTTGGGAGTAAAAGATAAGGTGCAGGGAAGAGAGTAAAGCAAGAGCCAGATGATCTATACCTTTGATGTGTATCCCTATTTATAGTTTACCATTAGGGTTTCCTTAACCTAGGATGGGTTCCGATCAGTTAGGGATCCTCGTGATCTTCCCAAAAAGTTGGGGATTTAGTTACGTTATTTATCCATGCAAGATGGAATGTTCAAGAATAAATGTCTATGATTATTTATTTATAATAAAATAATTGGTAATGACTGGGTCGGGTTAGCCGATTAGGGTCATACCTCATCATTTCTTTTTAATTTACAGGGTTAAAAGAGCTTAAACGCACAAAAAAAGCAAAATAACAGCAAAAACCAACATAAATACAAAAGAAGAGAAGTTGACACTTCATACTGACCCTCCATGCTTCACCCTAAGGCCAAAAATAACAAGACAGAAGGCTGTCATGGGGCTGTGCCACCCTGACACGGGGTCGTGCCACCTTAGTACAGGGTTGTGCCTAGTCAGGATGCTCTGGAGAAGAAAAGACTGCAGCAAAAGACAAACCAGACAAACCAACACGGGGCCGTGGTCAACTCCCAAATTTGCATAATCTTGGATAGTACAGCAAGTAAAATGGCCACGGGGCCATGCCATTGACACACAGGGCCGTGTTAGTACAAGATCTGACATTGCAGTTAATGAAGAAGAGAAAGAATGGCCAACACGGGGCCGTCTCAGGTGGGCATGGGGCCATGTTGATAGTCTGTTTTCAGCTATAATTAGGGGTGTTTGGTTCATTTCAACTCATCCCTTGGCAAACCACTTCTCTCTCACTTGCCACCACTCCACCATCACTACAACACCATCATCCATTTTCCATCTTTTAGAGTGTGTGTAGTAGTCTCGGGATCCAAGATTGATAGTAAGAGTCTTTGTCAAACAAAGGTCATGCTTGGCTAAACTCTTACATAACTTGGTGAAGACAAATCTTTTGTGTATTTTCTTTTATGATTTCCAATCTTTGGCAACTTTTTTATTGGGTATGTATTAATGACTTTAATAGCTAGTTTTTTATATTGAAGGAAAATTTATCTAATCATTCTTCATATGTCGTTCATTCACATATTCGTGTCTTTACAGTCTATATAAAGCACGTTAATTGCCTGGAAGGGGGTTAGAAGGGTGGTTGGGTAAATTTTATGTCTCGTTCAGGGTATAGATCCTGCGAGAACCTGGTTCAAGCTTAGTAACACCTCACGAGTCAGAGTGGGCATTACCCACTGTCACACCCCAACCGATGGCGGAAACATCGGGGCGCGGCACTGAGCGAAACAGATTGTCCAAGAGAAATTCCATAACAACTAAATTACCAGATAGTTAATATTATGTCCCATACCATAACCCATCAAGCAATCAATTATTACCGACATAGATATCTCAAAGACAAATAAAAATTGTTTCGACAACTCAGATTTTTAATAAATTGTTCGTTTATTTCTAAGACTACATCCTAGCTTGGTTTCCACATAGCAGCAAGACACAAGCATCCTAAACACCTGTCACATACGTTAAAATAAGGTCAATACACATAGTGTAAAGGTGAGCATACAAGTTTGATAGTAATAGTAGAGTTTGAAAGCGTTTACACATAACCAGCATGTACAACGTATAGTATGTAAGTTATCGACAAAGATCCTATCAATACCAATGACTGCGATTTGACTGCGAGTAGTGAGTGCGCATCACATGTTCACCACTGCGAACACGTGAAGTATTGTCCTTAACAACCCCTGAGTGAACAGGTGCTGAGTCCAAACTAGTACTATCGTTGCTAAGGCAGGTAGACAGCAATCAACGTGTAAACATAACGAACAGGCATTCATCGAGTCACATATAACATGCAGTAGCGGTTAGCGTTAAAAGTGTTGCGTTGTGTGTTGATCGTGATTGAATATAAGTAACGTATGTAACACCCAAATGTGCGTTAAGTAAAAAGGGATCGAGTATACTCATAGCGATGGAGGTTAATGGATTGAAGGGAGCGCTAGAGTGAGATTATCCTGATCAGAACGATAGCATAAGCGATAAGCGTCACGTAAAATGATGCAAGTGAAACAAGGTAACGAGTGGTCATCCGGTCGGATGGCAATCCAAATGGATGGCCATTCGGTCGGATTGACACTCGTTTGGGATGGATGTGTTTGTGTATGATGGCTTTGAAGTTTCGTTGTAGCATTTTGAAAACAGAGAAGTATCTCTACCTTTCAGGTCATCCGGTCGAACGGTCGTTCGATAGGATGGCGATCCGTCCAGCAGGATATTCCTCAGAAAACAATAAGTGTTGGAGACCCAATGTCATCCGACCGGATCGTCATTCGATCGGATGGCAATCCGATCGGACGGCAATCCGTCTGGGTGACTGGTTCGTTTTGAAACTCATTAAGTTTTAAAAAGTTTGTGGTTTGATTAAAGACGTTATGACAACGTACTAAACAACGGAACCTCGCCAAATCCTAAGTCGTCCGATCGCACAGGAATCACCCAAATCCGATCAGTTCCCTGGTTTGTGACGGTGTTCATGTTCAACCCGTAATCTGTTGTCTCTTGGATAGAAATCAGATCTCAGACCAGCACTTCACTAAGAAATGAGTAGAAGACCTGACCGAGCTCCGATTCTACCAGCCTTTGAGAGTATTGAGTGTAAAAGAGTTGAAAGAAAGTTGGAAAAATATCTTTCAATCCTTTTAACTTCGAAAGTGTATAGATCTATGCGAAAACATTGTTAAATCATGTGGAAATCCTTCAGATCTGAGTTGTTCTTGGTGGGATGAGGCCAAAACTTGAAGTTCATAAGAACTACATGATGACATCACCCTAGAACACCTCAAATCCACTAATTTCACGGTTAAAAGTTAAGATGTAAAGGTGAAAAAGATGAGGAAGTGTGTGTAGATTATATAAGTACAATATTTGAGTGGAAAACTTACAAGAATCGCGAGAAATCAAGACGAAGAAGGTCTGGAACGCTGCTTGTCGAGTGAGGGAGCTGTCACATCGATGTGACAGGAGGGGTATTTAAAGGGTTTCCAAAAGAGGAAAGGGCGCACCAGGTGATGGATCGGATGACTGTCCGATCGGATGGCCATTCGATCGAATGGTCATTCGATCGAGGTGGCGCGGCGAGTTAGATTTTCGTGTTTTCGTTTCGTGCGTTGAGCGTTGCGATGCATTTCGAGCGAGCGATGTGATAGTATTACCCATTAGTTACACAAATAACCTAACTACTATATCCAACATACAATCACTATAAATAACTTGCGTTTAGCGTTTGCGATTAGATTGCGATGCGATAGAATTGCGATTGCGATTAAACACCTCAACATAAACATAACATGCACAAGTAACACATAATAAGCATACACACGTAAAACAATATCCATAAACTATAATTCGGGTTGCGAATGCGATTGCGATGCGATTAGCGATTAGTATGCGATTAAGTAGCGATTATTAACATGTACTCCACATAATACAACTAAAGCGATTTTAATACAAAACTGGTTATAAGTCAAGGTGGTCAAATCCGTAGTTAAGCAAGGAGTGACAGATCGCAATTAGAAATCTTCTCTTCGTTTGACTTTGACCTTGACTTTGACTTTAGTAACACGGGTTGTTACAGTCTCCCCTACTTAAGGAAATTTCGTCTCGAAATTTAAGAAGTAGGCGTAACAAACAGTTGCGGGTACTTCGCCTTCATGTCACCTTCGAGTTCCCAGGTAAACTCGGCACCGTGTTTGCCTTCCCAGCGAACCTTCACAATGGGAATGCATGAGCGTCTGAGCACCTTGGTTTCTCGGCCCATGATCTCGACAGGCTTTTCCATGAAGTGTAATGTTTCGTCCACTTGTAAATCCTCGAGAGGGACATGTAATTCCTGTTCGGCTAGGCACTTTCTGAGGTTCGAAACTTAGAAAGTCGGGTGGACGTTACCCAGTTCCTCCGATAGTTTGAGTCTGTAGGCCACTTTGCCAATTCTTTCCAGAATTTTAATTGGTCCAACATATCGAGGCGCGAGTTTGCCTTTCTTGCCGAATCTGATCACCCCCTTCCAAGGTGCAACCTTTAGGAGTACGTGATCGCCAACGTCAAATTCAAGGGGCTTGTGGCGTCTATCGGCGTAACTTTTCTGACGACTCCGAGCTTTCAGTAGATTGTCTCGAATTTGGAGGATTTTGTCAGTCGTTTCTTGTAATAGCTCAGGACCGGTAATTTGTGCGTCTCCGATCTCGTGCTATACAACAGGCGATCGGCATTTCCTTCCGTATAATGCCTCAAATGGTTCCATTTGAATGCTAGAGTGATAACTGTTATTGTACGAGAATTCGACTAAAGGTAAGTGCGTGTCCCAATTACCACTGAAATCTATGACACATGAGTGAAGCATGTCTTCAACGGTACGAATCGTGCGTTCAGTCTGACCGTCGGTCTGGGGATGGAAAGCGGTACTTAGATTGAGGGTGGTACCAAGAGCAGATTGAAACATTTCCCAAAGACGTGAAGTGAATCGACCATCGCGAACAGAGATGATATCACGAGGTGTCCCATGTCGACAAATGACCTCGTCGGTGTAGATTCGTGCTAATCGTTCTACCTTATAGTCTTCTCGTATCGGTAAAAAGTGAGCGGATTTGGTGAGATGGTCAACGATAACCCAGATGATGTGGTGACCTGATGGCGTACGCGGAAGTTTTGTTATGAATTCCATAGCTATACTCTCCCATTTCCACATAGGGATCTCGGGTTGTACGAGTAAGCCAGATGGTCTTTGATGCTCGGCCTTGACTTTCGAACAAGTCAGGCACTTCGAAACATTGAGAGCGATATCCTTCTTCATAACCGGCCACCAGTACTTGTAGCACATGTCCTGGTATATCTTGTCAGCACCGGGATGAATAGAATATCGGGATTTTTGGGCTTCGTCTAGCAGAATTCGTCGTAATTCGATACGCTTGGGAATCCAAATTCGGTCTAAGTAATGAAAGATACCATTCGATTTATTCTCGAGTTGAGCGCCGTCGTTGAGAATTCTTTCCTTCTTCAAAGTTCGTTCGGTAAAACAAGCATGTTGGGCGTCACGGATGAGAGTTTCGAGGTTGTGCTGGGCTTGGATATTACGGACGCTATGCAAATAGCTTCGTCGACTAAGAGCATCGGTGACGACGTTTGCTTCGCCTGGGTGGTAACGGATCTCATAGTCGTAATCGTTGAGGAGTTCTACCCACCAGCGTTGGCGCATGTTCAGTTCCTTCTGGTCAAAGATGTGTTGTACGCTCCTATGATCGGTGAAGATCATACACTTGGTACCATAAAGGTAGTGTCGCCAAATCTTTAACGCGAAAACAACTGCACCAAGCTCGAGGTCGTGTGTGGCATAGTTCTTCTCATGGATCTTGAGCTGTCGAGAGGTGTACGCGATAACCTTGTCTCGTTGCATGAGGACACAACCAAGACCGAGGTTAGAGGCATCGCAGTAGACTACGAAATCTTCATTTCCGTCAGGAAGCGAGAGCACGGGTGCATTGCAAAGCATAGCTTTAAGCGTTTGAAAGGCCTCCTCTTGCTTGATTCCCCAAACAAAAGGCTTGTCCTTATGCGTAAGCGAGGTAAGCGATACATCGATTGTAGAGAATCCTTCGATAAACCGGTGATAATAGCCTGCTAGTCCGAGAAAAGAGCGGACTTCAGACGGGTTCTTGGGTGTAAACCAACTCTTAACAGCTTTGATCTTCACAGGATCGATATGAATACCTTGACTATTGACAATGTGACCCAAGAATTGGACCTCCTCCAGCCAAAATTCGCACTTGGAGAACTTGGCAAAGAGACGGTTCCCCTGGAGTAACTCAAGAACCAAACGTAGATGTTGCGAGTGTTCGGCTTTTGACTTGGAATAGATCAGGATATCATCGATGAAGACGATGACGAAGCGGTCAAGGAAGGGTTTGCACACGCGATTCGTTAGATCCATAAAGACTGCGGGAGCGTTGGTCAAACCAAAAGGCATAACAACAAACTTATAATGACCATAGCGGGTTCGAAAAGCGGTTTTGGGTATATCTTCCTCCTGAATGCGCAGTTGATGATAGCCTGAGTGTAGATCGATCTTCGAGAAACACGTAGCACCTTGTAACTGATCAAATAAATCATCGATTTGGGGTAAGGGATATGGATTCTTGATGGTAAGCTTATTCAATTCCCTGTAGTCGATGCACATCCGGAACGATCCATCCTTGTTTTTGGCGAAAAGGACAGGCACGCCCCAAGGAGAGGTGCTAGGGCGAATGAAGCCTTTATCAAGTAGTTCCTGGAGCTCACTCGAGAGTTCGCGCATTTTAGAAGGAGCGAGATGATAAGGCGCTCTAGCAACAGGATTTGCTCCAGGAATAAGGTCGATTCGGAAATCGATATCACGAGTGGGAGGTAAACCAGGTAAATCATCAGGAAACATAGTAGGGAATTCACGAACAACAGATACTTCTTCCAACGTTTTTCCTTTCTTTTCCTTCTCCGCTACTACGATATGTGCCAAGAAATCTTGGTATTCCTTGCGGAGATACTTGCTTGCTTGGACACACGACATGAGTTGCAATCTCTTCGAAGCGACTTCGCCATAAACACAGAATTGATCGCCATTCGCGAGAGAGAAATGAATCATCTTATCGAAGCAAACAATTTCAGTATGATTTTCCTGAACGAAATCCATACCTACTTTGACATCAAAGCTACCGAGTTGCATCGGAATGAGATTAATAGGGAAAACGTGACCGTTGAGATCGAGAGTACAGTCACGCAGAACAGAACTGACGATGACGGTTCTTCCAGTGGAAACTTCTACGTCGAAGGTTGATGGGTGGTTAATGCGCTTACGATTTAGGAGCCTTTCGAATTCGAACGATACAAAACAGTTATCGGCTCCAGTATCAAATAAACACGAAGCATATATACCCTTTATGAGAAACGTACCATTAACCACGTTGTTGTCTGCCTGAGCTTGGTGGGCGTTGATGTTGAAGACGCGCCCGCGGGCTGCTTGCTGAGCTGGCTGTTGCTGCTGCTGTGGTGCTGGCTGCTACTGCTGTGGCTCTTGCTTCACCACTCGGTTTGGGTAGACGTTTGCGAAATGGTTGGGATCACCACACGCAAAGCAGGCTCTTGCTTTAGCAGCGGGAGTAGGAGCTGGTTGCTGTCCTTGCGGAGCGGGTAGAGCAGGAGCTTAACCTTGAGTTGGAGCTGGAGCTTGTCGAGAACCAGTATGGCAGTTTACGCTGAAGTGGCCATACATGTTGCAGTGAACGCAGAACCGGCATGCAATACCAACCAGGTAATGATAGGTACAAGTAGGGCAAAGCGGGTGTGGGCCAGTGTAAGCATGCTTTGCTGGCTGTGCATTGGCCACAGGCGCAGCTACTTGGCGGTGTTGAGGTTGCGGTTGAGCTGGTACTGCTTGAAGCAGGGCAGCAGTAACTGCACAGTTCTTGTTGCTGGAACTGCTATTGTTCTTCCTCTTGCGACGTGAGAGCTTTGAAGATTGCGGTGCGGCGGTAGTTTCAGCGGTAGCAGTAGTAGTGACTTGATGAAGACTCTTGGCAGCTTTATCGAAATAACCAGCCTTTACTCGCTTGTCGTTTATCTCAGCAGCGAGTAAGAAGGTTTTCTCAATAGTTTTCGTCTTTGCAGCGTGAACGAAATCAGCAACGCAATCCGGAAAAGCACGAATATACTTCTTGATGGTGATTTCAAGGGTAGTAACTTGACCAGGGCAGATGATACTCAACTGCTTGAAGGGAGCAGTTAAACCAGCGTTATCTCCACCATCCTGCTTAATGTGCCAGAATTCATCCTCGAGCTTTTGGAGTTCATGGGGAGGACAAAACTCTTGCATCATGATGTTCTTCAACTCGTCCCATGACAATTCGAAAGCTGCATCGTTTCCTCGTTTGTTCCTCTCGGTCGTCCACCAATCAAGAGCGCGGGATTGGAAGACGCCGGTAGCATTGACAGTGCGTAGGTCTTCTGGACAGCCACTCTGGCGCAGGGTGTCTTCGATAGAATCAAACCATTGAAACATGGCTGTAGGCCCATCTTCGCCGGTAAATTCTTTCGGTCCACAGGCTTTGAACTGCTTGAAGCTAAAAGCGGCTTTAGGAGTATCGGTCCTGGACTCTTCCGAGGACTTGCTAGCGTTCTCATTCAGCTTGCTGATGATTTGCGGAATCACTTTAGTGATCTGACTTGCGACGAGAGAAGCGAGTCACTTTTCAGCGTGTTTGCATCTAGCAGCTCGGGAGTGTTGCGATCCAAATGACGACATTTGTCTGCATCAGACATCGTCACAGGACTCAAACTCAATTTCGATTATTCCTATTATTGTCTAGCGATTCACCATAAAGCTCAGGAACACATCAACTCACAAAATCACGCAGGCACATAATCAAAGAATCACGTAAGCACATAATCACATAAGCACCTAAGCACATAAGCACATAAGCACATGAGCACATAGGCTAACCTAAACACATATTTTGCACGTATTCACCTATCTTTCACAACAGTGTATAGCGATTTAAGTATAGCGATTGTGATTAGCGAGTAGCGATTGCGAATAAATACTAGCGATTTGTTAACGCGTGGTGTGAATTGTGTGTGATTTGGCAGAGCGAGAAACGCGAAATCGAAACCTTCAGCACGACTGTACTGTTTATCTCAAAACGCTAACAAATAAACATATAAAACACATAAATTCACATAAGATCGAGGATAGATTGTCTTGGGGATCGTCGAACATGTCTACACACCCAGAGTGACTTGACTACCCAAAGTGGTTCGACTACTCTCAAGAACTTTGTGTACACACTTTGGCCTTCTGGATTGTGCTCTTGCCTTAATCCGGGCGATCGGCACGCATCCTTCCCGTTACAGCGCGACCCAAGTCGTTGGAGTCCGTCGAGACTTTGGTGAGAGTTTAGCAAAACCACAATAAAGAGTGGAATTAGTCATCAAGATTCGGGTTTCACCCCTAACTTAACGACTATGTTTCCTGTTTTGATGAAGTAACGTGGAAAATTCGCGTCGAAGTACAGATTTCACTCCTGATTCCACTCAAATTCTCGTATTGATAGTAAAAATAGAGAATCGAACGAGTGATCCAGTCGAGAGTTTGCGGTTTTCACACCTAATCTTAACTATATCATTCGTTTTGTGTGTGTATCCAACCCTAGGAAACGCTGGTCTTGCGCGGAACTGTAGTATGCGATGTTCGCGCAAGAGTGTAGTGTATAGCGAGTTCGATAAGCTTGTACAAAACCCACACCGGGTATGTACAAGTTGGTCTGTTGGTACTTAGACTATAGACTAGGTCCTTTCTAAGACATCGACCCGGACTAGGTCGAGTAGTGCCTATTTCCCTATAGTTATGGCTCTGATACCAATCTGTCACACCCCAACCGATGGCGGAAACATCGGGGCACGACACTGAGCGAAACAGATTGTCCAAGAGAAATTCCATAACAACTAAATTACCAGATAGTTAATATTATGTCCCATACCATAACCCATCAAGCAATCAATTATTACCGACATAGATATCTCAAAGACAAATAAAAACTGTTTCGACAACTCAGATTTTTAATAAATTGTTTGTTTGTTTCTAAGACTCCATCCTAGCTTGGTTTCCACATAGCAGCAAGACACAAGCATCCTAAACACCTGTCACATACGTTAAAATAAGGTCAATACACATAGTGTAAAGGTGAGCATACAAGTTTGATAGTAATAGTAGAGTTTGAAAGCGTTTACACATAACCAGCATGTACAACGTATAGTATGTAAGTTATCGACAAAGATCCTATCAATACCAATGACTGCGATTTGACTGCGAGTAGTGAGTGCGCATCACATGTTCACCACTGCGAACACGTGAAGTATTGTCCTTAACAACCCCTGAGTGAACAGGTGCTGAGTCCAAACTATACTACTATCGTTGCTAAGGCAGGTAGACAGCAATCAATGTGTAAACATAACGAACAGGATTCATCGAGTCACGTATAACATGCAGTAGCGGTTAGCGTTAAAAGTGTTGCGTTGTGTGTTGATCGTGATTGAATATAAGAAACGTATGTAACACCCAAAAGTGCGTTAAGCAAAAAGGGATCGAGTATACTCACAGTGATGGAAGTTAGTGGATTAAAGGGAGCGCTAGAGTGAGATTAGCCTGATCAGAACGATAGCATAAGCGATAAGCGTCACGTAAAACGATGCAAGTGAAATAAGGTAACTAGTGGTCATCCGGTCGGATGGCAATCCGAACGGATGGCCATTCAATCGGATTGACACTCGTTTGGGATGGATGTGTTTGTGTATGATGGCTTTGAAGTTTTCGTTGTAGCATTTTGAAAACAGAGAAGTATCTCTACCTTTCAGGTCGTCTGGTCAAACGGTCGTTCGATAGGATGGCGATCCGTCTAGCAGGACATTCCTCAGAAAACAATAAGTGTTGGAGACCCAATGTCATCCGACCGGATCGTCGTTCGATCGGATGGCAAAGTGGCCTACAAGAATCGCGAGAAATCGAGAGGAAGAAGGTCTGGAACGCTGCTGGTCGAGTGAGGGAGCTGTCACATCAAATGATGTGACAGGAGGGGTATTTATAGGGTTTCCAAAAGAGGAAAGGGCGCACCAGGTGACGGATCGGATGACTGTCCGATTGGATGACTGTCCGATCGGATGGCCATTCGATCGAATGATCATTCGATCGAGGTGGCGCGGTGAGTTAGATTTTCGTGTTTTCGTTTCGTGCTTTGAGCGTTGCAATGCGTTTCGAGCGAGCGATGCGATAGTATTACCCATTAGTTATACAAATAACCTAACTACTATATCCAACATACAATCACTATAAATAACTTGCGTTTAGCATTTGCGATTAGATTGCGATGCGATAGAATTGCGATTGCGATTAAACACCTCAACATAAACATAACATGGACAAGTAACACATAATAAGCACACACACGTAAAACAATATCCATAACCTATAATTCAGGTTACGAATGCGATTGCGATGCGATTAGCGATATGTCGATTAGCGATATGTCGATTAAGTAGCGATTATTAACATATACTCCACATAATACAACTAAAGCGATTTTATTACAAAACTCGTTATAAGTCAAGGTGGTCAAATCCGTAGTTAAGCAAGGAGTGACAGATCTCAATTAGCAATCTTCTCTTCCTTTGACTTTGACCTTGACTTTGACTTCAGTAACACGGGTTGTTACACCCACCATGGGGGAGGTGCAAAACGCTTGAATCTCTTATCTACAAACTACTATTAAAACTTTAAACCAACCCCGCGAGGACTGTATCCTTGCTGACTCAGACCAACGGGTTGAGGGTGATCGCTGCCTGGAAGGGGGCCCACCACTTTTTGCATTAATAACTTACTTAATTATCTTTCAATAATCCGACCTAGTGGGATTGTATCCTTGCTGACTCAAACCACTACGTTGAGGGTAACGTCGCCTTCACAAGAGGGGCCTACTACGATAACTAAGATGATCTCTTAAAATCCCCAAAGTACGAAAATCATCAAAAGGGTACATGAAAGATAAGTCGGAACCAAGTGATTCTTTCTTGTTTATCTGTTTTTCTTTTTATTTTATTTTCTATTTTTAGTTTATCTTTTCATAGTTTTAGAAATCTTTTCAAAGTTTGGTTCGATTAGACATTGATGATAAGCCGGTATTAAAAGCTCTTATGTCCTTGGACGACCTCAGTATCTTGCCATCACTATACTACGTTCGCGATGAGTATACTTGCCCTAGCGTGTGTGTAGAGTGATAGTAGAATATCGTGTTTTATAAATTTAAAACTTGAAATCGGCGAGTAAAAAAGCTAAAAATATAACTAAAAATACACTCACACCGACACACGTCAATCACCCTCTAAAAACCCTCCCTATCCCATTCCCAGTTACAATTTCCTTACTATATTACTAGATTGAATGTGCCAAATCAAAAATTTATTGTTAATCCCAAATTATTATGAATACTAAAATTGGGAAGAAGAACCAAACTTTGTGAAATGCTTCTTCCTACTTGATGAAACAGTGGTTAACTGAGAGGTTAGTTCACTAGTCTCGTCTAGTAGGATTAATCCATTCTTTCCTCGATCAATGGCCGGGTCATCCTCTAATCCGTCTCCTGCACAACGAAACACACCGTGACTCGTAACAAGGAGGATGGGGTGGGGGGTGCTCCTTGTTCCCACTCTCCGACGTGAGAATAAGTATTTGCTTGAGAGCAAAGTAAGTATTTAAGTAGTATGTGTGAGAGAGCAGATTAGCGTTACCTCAAACCTGGTTCGGGATGGGTATTTATAGCCAAAGAGTGAAGGAGAAGGGCCACATGGCCGCTATATGGGCCTAGGGCCTGACTGACAACGCGTAGCTTTTTTCTAGGTGTGTCAGGAGCGTAGGTCACGGGAGTGTTAGACGCACTCGGAGGTGCTGCGACGTCCTGCTGGTGTTGTCAGCAAGTCTACCAGCTTTTATGCATGTGGGTTGGGCAGCTGCGCATTAGGCGGTCAGCTAACTGCTGCTGTCAGTGCTCGAGCAGACCACTTGCTGGATTGGCTACTAAAGTCAAAGTGTCAGTTCCACTTGTATCGACAATAGGATGTGGTTTTGGGCCGCATCACCGTGTGCAGTAACCGCAATGATTAGTGTTGCCCTTGTGGAATACAGCCGTTCTCAAACACAATTTGAGTTCTCATCTTTCCCCGAGTGGGAAAGCAATCCAGGTCCGCGCGTGCCCGCACGAGCTAGTTGAGTCCTTGTCGGTATGGGTAATGAGCTGGGTGATGGTCACTCGCGCCCAAGCTTGGTGCGGGATTTGGGACCATACCCTTTCAAGTCCCCCCATTCCAGCATTGCTTCCACACGCAAGTTGCAAGTGGGTGGAATGCTGGACTTAATGGTCGAAAGGGTGTTCTTGAAATCGGTTTGGAGAAGATTCTAGGCCGAGGCCTCTGTTCTTGCTTTATGTAAATCAATCGGTCGATTAATCGTTGATTCTGGAGCTTCTTGAGTAGAGTCGTTTGACGACCGTGAAGAACTGGTGAGTAAGTTCAGCCTTGTAATCTGGTAGTGTGGTCTACCTTTTTCTGATATCATCAAACATGATCGACACATGCTAATGCTTCAAACCAACCTTTGAGACGGTGCCGGAAGATGAGTATGAACTCGCCATCACCCTCAATCTGATTAGAAACCATGTATCTGCCGGTGCAAGTGTATTCAGTACGTTGTTGGTGCTTTATGTTCATCAATTGGACATGAAATGATGATCCCTCTGTTGTAGGGTGGTTCGTGTTCGTCAATTGGTCGTTTGTTTTCAGGGTTCTACGTTTTTCTCTACGGTTACCCAGTTGATGTTGATGCCTAGTTTGAGCGCTTTGATTCAAGCGTCCTCATGATAGCACAAGCCGCGAGTCGTCACTCGTGCTTGCTCAAAAAATGTAAGGTCTTGTTGTGAATACTATGGGTAGATAAACAAGATCGTAAGCAGACTTGTTATCCCCAGTATTGATCGTGTGAAGACAATGGGTAGATAAACAAAGTCCTAAGCAGACTTGTTACCACCATTGTTGAGCTTCCTGTTCTCAAGTTCACAATGATTATCAAGAGTCTACATGAACATTCTCGGAGACTTGGCTTCACGCTGCTTCATGTTCATGAACTGGTCATTCATTTGAGTGTTCATTTAAATAAATGGGATTTATTTAAAAGTAAAAAGAACACTGAAACCAGTTGTTCTTGATGTAGCAGACCGCGACTCGTTGGCCGACGCGATAGGGCCCGTTTTAGTGTTGCGGTCCACCATCTTGTTTGGTCAAAGTTAAACTATGTTTGGACCGCAAGGTGGTCGCCTTGTTGAATGAGACCGTGATGCGCCTGCCGGCGCAGGTGGTCTTGTTGTTGTGTTGTGGTTCACCATATTGTATGCTGCAAAAGCAAGGCTTTGGATGTGGACCGCGGACGAAGTTAGTGATGGTGTATATTTCCCATAACCACCGTTTCCATAGTTAAAAATCGATCGCAGTTTCGAATGCGGTTGTTTCCCATAGCCACCATTCTCATAGTGAGAAATTGAGCGCGGCTTCGGATACGGTCGACCTTTCCCACATCCACCATTCTCATAGTGAGAAATCGTTCTTGGTTGCGGCTGCGTTTGGGGGTTCTAAAGCTACATGTGGTAGAGGTTGCAGTAAGTGTTACCATAGAAAACCGCATGTTGTAGTTTTGAGAAGACTTTTCCATTTTGTCGTGTAGTGTAGACGTGGTGAACCACATGTAAAAGTTGTTGGAAGTTGGTGGGATCTTGCTGGCGAAAGGCTGACGTGACGGCGACTGCTGCACTGCCCGAGGCATTAAATGCACTGTAGCAAGACTGTAACAGTTGTGTTGTGTCAGGCGCGTGCGTTGTGACGCGTGCGTGCTAACCGTCACAGGACCGTCGCTTGCCAGGTGGCGGCTTGTGATTGGCGCAAAACCGCACGCTTCTATGGTCACGTCATTCGCATTAAATGCGAAGGGTATAAAAGAGAAACCCTTTAGGGTTTCCCCTCACTTCATTCAAATTTCAAAAATTTATCCGGCGACTGAAGCTTTCTTTCTCTGTCTTCTCCGACGAGTGATTTGAAATTTCTGGTGAGTTTGAAGTTAGTTTCTTCTTCCCCCCCCCCATTATATCTCAATCTTTCTTGATGGCTTCACCATCGAAACCGTCTTCTCCATCGACTTCACCGGTGGAAGAAGATATTGAGCATATTGAAGCCGGCAAGGCCTTGCCGGTGTTAAAGTGGAATGCTCTGGCATTCCGGCAACAGATGACCAGTGTCAAGATGCTGGAGGAATATGGGGCCACTGATGTCGTGTTAAAATACGTGTCGTTTATAGTAATTATTATCGTTTGTTAGTTAGTTTAGTGTATTTAGTCATAGTAGTTTTGATACTTATAGTGTATTCATGTTTTGGTGGTTAATAGGTGGAAAATATGGAGTTAACAAGTCAATACACGGAGCTGAGATGAAAAACGTCAACAGGAATAGTCCCGCGTATCGCGGGGGGTGTGCTTAATTCTTCCGCGACTCGCCTGAGTTACAGAATTGGAGTCGGTCAAATGATTCAGTCCCGCGTATCGCGGGGGGTTACAGGTCTCTTGCCGCGACACGCGGCCAGATGTGCCGAGAAGAGAAAGTATTTAAACATTACGATTTGATTTTTAGGGTTTCACCTCCTGATTCTCGAATAAGCAGCCATCGATCAGAGCCTTAGACGAACTGGGAGCATCATCTTTTCATCATACACCATCTTTCAAATCCATTCTTCATGTTCTGCAATTCCCGAATCATTGTTGAAGTTATGATGACAACAATGAGCGGCTAAACTTCTTATAACTTCTACCCGGATGAACTTTTACATTGTTTTGCATTAAATCCTGTTTGTGGATTCGTATAACTGGTACAGCTTGACCACTTGTGTTGGATTCTTGGTAAACGTTTCTTGTGTTTGAATTACTTGTCGTTTATTAAGCGTATTGGCAACTTCCTTGCGTTGTTAGCGGGTTAGTAAATTGGTGGGTAGTTGATATAATTAAACGGGTTATTAGGTTGCATAGTGAATCTTAAAAACTATCCTTGATAACTAATCAGATTCATTAATTCCGAGGCCATGTCTATGTGGTGTTTTGAATCAGTAAACGGGTTTTGATATTAAACGGGTAATTGGGATTCCGGGTAGAGGTTATTCTTTCTCGTATTGATTACAACTTAATTAATTAGCTCTTTAGTTTTTACAATTAAATTCATAAAACCCCCAATCTAGTTAATTTAGTTTGTAGATATAAACGCAACATTGACCACAAATTCCCCGTGGATACGATACCCTACTTACGCTATCTACGTAGCTTATTTAGGTTTTTGATTGACCCTAACGACAGTCATCAGCCACTTACCCCCAAACGGAGATATGGTGGTCGACGCCCCTGCCGGAATGGTTACTCTCTTCGCTGATTTCGTCGTTCTTAGCAATCTCTGGTTGCCATTGACGGTATTTTTGGCCGACTTACTAGAGGACTACATGATCCATCTCTCCCAACTGAGCCCATTGGGGATGGTTCGTGTTCGCCACTTTGAATATTGTTTTCGGTCTTAAGAAATTGAGCCGACGATAGAAAGTTTCCGGCGATTCTACCAGTTGCAAGCCCAATTAGGGTTTTATTTTTTTTTCTCTCCATACCGATGCGTTTAAAATTCTTCCGAATTCTCAAAAGGGTTTAACCCAGTGGAAATCGAAGTTTTTTAATGTGAAGGAGTCTGCGGTTGCGTGTAAGCACCATTTTAGGAGTGTGTTTGTGCCCATTCCTAAGGAGAAAATAACCGTCCCTGCTTTGGGAAAGCAGGGGTGGTTTCAGGCTCTGTAAGCAGTCCCCATGGTGGGCGCCAAAGATTAAACAGTGGTTAACCGAGAGGTTAGTTCACTAGTCTCGTCGAGTAGGGTTAACCCTTCTTTCCTGGATCAATGGCCGGGTCATCCTCTAAACCGTCTCCTGCACAAGGAAACACACCGTGACTCGCAACAAGGAAGATGGGGTGGGGGGTGCTCCTTGTTACCACTCTCCGGCGTGAGAATAAGTATTTGCTTGAGAGCAAAGTAAGTATTTAAGTAGTATGTGTGAGAGAGCATATTAGCGTTACCTCAAACCTGGTTCGGGATGAGTATTTATAGCCGAAGAGTGAAGGAGAAGGGCCACATGGCCGCTAGATGGGCCTAGGGCCTGACTGACAACGCGTAGCTTTTTTGTAGGTGTGTCAGGAGCGCACGTCATGGGAGTGTTGGATGCACTCGGAGGTGCTGCCACGTCCTGCTGGTGTTGTCAGCAGGTCTACCAGCTTTTATGCATGTGGGCTGGGCAGCTACGTATTGGGCGGTCAGCTGACCGCTATTGTTAGTGCCTGTGCAGGCCACTTACTGGTTTGGCTATTGAAGTCAAAGTGTCAGTTCCACTTGTATCGACAATAGGAGGCGGTTTTGGGCCGCATCACCATGTGCGGTAACAGCAATGATTACCGCAGCCTTTGTGGAAAACAGCCGTTCTCATACACAAGGTGAGTTCTCATCTTTCCTCGAGTGGGAAAGCAAACCGGGTCCGTGCATGCCCGCACGAATGTAGTTGAGTCCTTGTTGGTAGAGGTAATGAGTTGGGTGATGGTCACTCACGCCCAAATCTGGTTCGGGATTTGGGACCATACCCCTTCACTACTAGTTATTTTCTATTGTCGTATGGGAAAACTTCAGATGGGTTGGTGAAGTTTTGGTTATGGCGAAGCACGTGTTAGCTCATGGCGAAGTTTCGATTTCTTATTTTTAGTGGTATATTCCGATTTGGAATCGATTTCTGATGGTTCTGATTGGATTCTGCTTTCCTTTTCTAGGTGGAATAAGTTTTGTTTCTCATAAAGGTTGCATGGAGTTCTGTAAGAAAATGGATTTTAGTCTTTTAAATTACTGAATTTAATCGAGATCTCTGCTAAAAAAATCGAGGTTGAAGATTTTATTTTCTTGCTTTTATTTGGTTTGATTCGATCACGTGAGTTCTTATTTTTGGTTTGTTTTGATTCTTGTTATATTCATCTTTATCTTCTTTCATCCAGTAGCTTGAATTCCATTTTGATCTAAGGTCATGGGGTGTACCTTAACATCTAGGGTGTTAACGATGACATAGCATGTTAAACGGCATTGCAAACCACTCCCTTCTTGTGTTAAGGGGTGTTAAAGGGATTATATGTTAACATGTTAACTTGATGTTAAGAGATTGTCTTAATTTGTTTTCCTTTTTTACACCTAAACCATTAAAAGTTTTTACACTCAAACCATTAAAAGAATAAAGTTAAGGAGATTAAACCATTTCTTTGATGTGAGGTAAAGTGAAATGGAGAAAAGTAAGTGATGTGGCACCTAGGTGGTGTTAAAAAAAATTAAAGTATACCTCAAGGCCTAATGAATATACAATTGTTTAATACGTTAATTCCATGTTTGTTAATGTATATGGAAGTTGGAACCATTTACTTTTGATTTGGTTTGCTTAAATAATAGAAATATATGGGTAATTTGGTCATTTTGTTAGAATTCTATTCGATTTAAAATGATCCTTCAATAGGTGGATGGATTGTTAAATTCCATCAATCAAGGGAATTTGGAGGAAAGGTTCCAATTCCTTAATTGACAACCCAAACATAAATTTTGATGGAAAGTTATCAAATTCTAATTCCTTTTAATTCTTTGAACCAAACGGACCCTTAGAGTATTTTGGCATTTGTGTGGGGACTTCAACAAAGGGAAGGTTAACACATAGTTGCTTCAAGAGGGTGACGAACTTACTCAACTGTTTATCGGTATTTTATTTAATTAGACGTCCAACTCTAAGTCGTTTGATTTTTACCAACTCCTCTTCTAGAACTGGGGTGCTTGACTTGGTTCTCATATTCGTGTTTTAGCAGGAGTTGGAGCTTTGTCAAGAGGTGGAGTGGTAACAGGAAGCAGTGTGGCAAGTACTTCTTCTGGTCATACTTGTTAGCTTTTTAGATTGACTGCATGGACCTAGGCCTTCAGGTTGGTTTTTGTGTCAAGAGGTGGAGTGGTAACAGGAAGCAGTGTGGCAAGTACTTCTTCTGGTCATACTTGTTAGCTTTTTAGATTGACTGCATGGACCTAGGCCTTCAGGTTGGTTTTTGTGTTTCTTGGAAGAGCCCCTTGCAGTCTTTTTGCCTCGGCAATCTATTGCACCTACTTCTCAATGGTTTGGATTGTAGCTCGTTTGTTGTGTATCTCTCTCTTTTCAAAATCTGTTTCGGTATAGAATTTTTCAAATTTACCTTATCGATATAGGTTTCCGAAACAATCTTTTCGAAACACAAGTTTTTGAATTACTTATCGTTTTTGAATCTAGTTTTCGAGTTGACTGAATATCACCTTTGTCTACATCATCTCCGTCACTACATCACCGCACTGTTAACTTACAACTGCCACTGCAACACCACCTCCGATCAGGGGCGGACCAACCCTATAGCGTGGGTGAGCGGCCGCACCCCTTGAAAAAAAACATTTAGTGGTATTTTCCGCAAAAAAATCCCGACCGCAACCCTTGGAAAATTCTGACCTCACCCCTTCCCCTAAGAAAAAAATGTTAGGAATTTATATAAAAAGAATTGTGAACACGGATTGAAACCCGACCCAATTATGTAAACAAGTTAGCCTACTAACCCCTATAATAAAACTTGAATTCATTCCATCAAGCCCAATAAGTTAAAATTCAAGCCAACCCAAATACATCTTTAATTAAACAAAATCAGTTCAGTTTATAAAAAAAACTCAATCGACTGCAAGCTTTGTGTGACTCCCGCTCTCCCTCTACCTCACCTCACTGCCAGCGACCTGCGACACCCCCACCCCCGACGGCGACTGCAAAATTCCGTCTGCGAACAGCGTAATTCCGGCCACGAACATGTACACGTTTTTTTTTTTTTTTTGTTATTTTGATGTTTTTGTGATTTTTTTTCAAGACTCATGAGATAATAAGATGGCTTAAAAAAGTTTAAACTCTTATATGTATTGAGGTAATTTGGGGTTATTCTAGTCTTTATAGGATGAGTTTGTTGTCTCTTAATCTCTTATTGATTATATTATTCTAGTATAGAGTTTGAAAAGTTGAAATTCAAAACTTTTATGTGTTTTAAGGTAGTTTTTATGTTTTTTTATGATTTTAGTTGATATTATAGGATAAAAAGGGTAATAAAATTCCTAAATAGGTTTGAAATTCCGTGTGTTTTGACGTTGTTTAGATGATTTTTAGGGTGATTATGTTGTTTAGATGATTTTAGGGAGATTACACACGATTTCTAGGGCTAGAATAGTTGCAAATTAAAATTGAAACATTATGTTATGGAGCGATGAACTTATGGATCAAAAAATGATGATTAAAATTGAAACATTATGTTTTGGATAGATTTCAAAAAATGAAAACCCATAGGGCGACGTTTTAATTATGTTTGTAACAAGTTTTGACGTGTTTTTGATGATTATAAAAATGTAGTTTTTATTTCTTTTGTTTTACATGACCTGACCAGAACCGACCCGATACGAACCGATTTTTTTATTTATATACCTTGGGGTCTAAAATTTTTAAAAATGTTTCGCACCCCCATGGAAAAATTTCTGGGTCCGCCACTGCCTACGATCACCATCACAAGTTATCATCATCATACCTGCAACAGACCACCATCGTCATCCCCACCTCCGTCGATCTTCCGTCATCACCGCTTACACCACCGCCGTATCACCAAACATCAACCACCCTCCGACACCGATCATTATCATCACATCAGCTCCATCAAACACCTCCAACTAAAATAACATCACCACCACTCTGCCATTATTAACCTGCTACATCTCCAACATATCATCCTCACCGTGATCACCTCCGGCTACCACCTTACAATCACCGTAGAATCACCTTTACCTCCGGATATCATCAATCATCAACTTCACGTCTCCACGACAACATCTCCATCCACCACCTCCACGTCAACTCTTCAACTCCGCCCCTCCGTCAACCTCCGATTAACCTCCTATATTCACCATCTTCATCAACCAACCTCCGACCACCGTACACCTCTGTTGCATAGCCTCAGGTTGTTGTTGAGATTATAACAAAGAAGAAACAGGACTTTTGTGACAGTTTTTGTTGTCGGGAAAAAGATTAGTGACAAGTATTGTTGGCGGCTGAGAAGTTTATGAAAATTAGGATTTTGCGACGTTTAGAGTGTCGGGAAACATATTTAGAATATTACGTGAGAGGGACGTTTGATTTTGCTTGTTTTTTTAAGGTTATAATAATCATACTAATCACCATTGAGGATCAATTGGTCCTGCAGGCAACTAAATTTACGTATTTGGGGTCGTTTGTACAAAGAGATGGTGATATAGATAGTGATGTAACCAATCGCATACAGGCTAGCTGGTGTAGATGGTGGGCAGCTAGAGGGGTATTGTGCAATAGGAGGTTCCCAACTAAACTAAAGGGGAAAATTTTACAGGGTAGCAGTTAGGCCCGCTATGCTATATGGGACAGACTGTTTGGCTATCAAGAAAACACAAGCACGCAAAATGGAGGTAGCAAAGATGAGGATGCTAAGGTGGATGTGTGGAAACACAAGGTTAGATCGAATAAGAAATGTGGTTTTTAGGGAAAGATTAGGAGTAGCTAGTATATCGGATAAGATTAAGGAGGGGAGATTGAGATGGTTTGGGCATGTGAAGCGGAGGCGAACGACGACACCAGTTAGAGTAGTGGAAACTATCACTGTGGAGGGGAGGAGAGGAAGAGGTAGACCCAAACTGACTTGGGAGGAGCTAATAAGGCATGATTTATTAGAGTTGCACCTTTCTGAGGACATGGTCCAAGATAGGACTTTGTGGAGACGTAAAATTAGGGTTAAAGACTTCTAGAGGATATTGCAGTAAGGTCTTAGGTATTTTTATGGACGTGGTGATTGCCTTCTTGGGTTTATACCCATATGATGTTGTATGCTATTATACATGCTTTACATTATATTGTGTCACTCTCTAATCACTTTCTGGGTATTGGTGACTTCTTATTTTCTATATTATTTGACTTGGTGTGTTGGTATGTTGTTTGTTTGGTTTTGTTTTGGAGTCGAGGGTCTCTCTGGAAGCAGCCTCTCTGTCCCTAGGGATGGAGGAAAGGTCTGTTTACATCCCACCCTCCCCAGACCCTATAAGTAGCTTTGCTATTTGTGGGATATAATGGGTATGGTTGTTGGTTGGTTGTTGTTTAAGGTTATAATAATCATACTAATAATAAGATAATCATTACCTAATCATTAATAATAATATAATAAATATTATTAATAATAATTATTATTATAATAATAACTAGTATATACATTTAAAAAAAGGTTATTAGTATGATTAAAAAATAATAATACATAATAAAATTGAAAAAAAAGGGGGTTGTTTGTTTTGCGGTAAAAGTTTTAACAGGTTTGAGTTGCGGTGCAGAGAGTAGGTTCGTACGTTGCGAAGTGTTCGAGTTAGCGAGTCCACTGTTCTTGCTCGTGTCAATCGATTTTTGAGAAGCTTATATTTTACATTAGTTGGTTCAATGATGAGTTCTCCAAGAATTGATTCTCAACGTGAGTTGCTCTGGCAAAACCTCGATAATTTCGGTTACATTGAGGGTGAAACCGTAGAAACCTTGATCAGTAGGTTTACTCAACTTCTTTTTGAAATTGAGAAGATCGAATTGGACGTGAGATATAGTAAAATCAAAAAGACTCTTCTATATGGTTTGCCATGTAACAAGATATGGGATTATCATGTTGCAATTATCATGGGGACTTACAATTATTGTGAAACGAAACCGAGTGATATGATTTCCTTCGTCAATGAACGTGTTCAGGAGGACAAGCAGAGGAGTCAAAATCATGCAAACACGTCATCGTCTGTGTCAAACTGTCATAATACCATTGCTACTTCGCCACCTGCTACTGATCCCAACATTGTTCAAATTTCCTCACTTTCACCTGAGGCTACTGCATCATCTGATATGAAAGCCCCACAATCAATTGGTTTTCAATCGCTTATTGACACGGTTAACACTCTCTTATGTTCTGATCATTGTAGAAGTAAGGTTGCACAACTAAGAGCTCATAACTCTAATCTGATTAATGATTACAACAATGCAATGACTAAGTGCATTAGCCTTAGAGAAAATAATAAGTTGCTTACTGAAAAGGTTGAAGCACAAAAGAAGGAAATAGCCCAACTTCACAGAGATCTTAACCAACAACAGTGTTGGGTTTGTGATTATAAAAACAAGCTTAATGTAAAAATCAGGGAACTTGATTCTGTGAGAGCTAAGCTAGAACTCCTGACTGGCAAGTATCAACAAAATGAAATAAATGTTCGTGTTAAAGGGTTTGACCAACACATGTAAGGTGTCATAGCTGAAAAGGCTAGGATCTATTGTGATATGTCGATAGGCTTGATGCTCAATGTGATAAAAGATACTAAGTGATACAAACATAACGAACTATGTATCTTGTGGGTAACATACCATCGGCGTATGATTTTATGGTCTTAAATCTTGCGTTGATATATAGTCAACGTCTGAGGATTCGGGTCTTTATACTGTTGAGTCATCTGGGGATATCTTGATTGTCCTTCTGTTGCATCCAGATTATATGCAGACCTAGGCAAGGACATGATATCTTAAAAGAGCCAAAGAGGCCAAAAACCTTAAAGGAAGATAAACTCAAAATGAGGGAATTCCATTGAGCTAAAAAGCTAAATTCGTACCAAAAGGTATTTTCCTAACCCTCGTTGGACACAAATATTGGTCACTTTGCTGTACGAAAGTACTAAACTGTTCACCAATAGTCTGACATTGTAAATTAAAAGGATGAACTCAGTATGCTCACCTGCTACGATGAATCATTGTGCTTACCTTGATCACGGGGGTATGTCATGGTATGGGACACACGAGTGTTATAGTATAATATTACCTTAAGCATATCACGAAGTTGAAAAATTGAAATTTGAGCGTTAAAGTTTAAGTGGACAACTATATTGGAAATCATTTAGACCAGTCTGAATAAGTTCGCACTGAAAAATGTTCCTTGGTCTGCCTGAGAACGATTTGATCACATTGCAATTGTAATTGTATATTGTAACTGTTGAAATAGTTTCTTTGTTTATTTGTGTTTCTGTTTATGTTCTCATATATAAAAAAACTAAAAATTCAAAAATTCAAAAATATCCAAAAAAATAGTGTCTTGTTTTTCATAAAACCAAAAATTCAAAAATAGAGTGTTTTATTTGTTTTATTAAAAATTATTAACCGTTCTTGAAGATTTGACTAATCATCAAAAGTTGAAAGAAGTTTGAAATGTGAAATCCGAGTACAAGTACTTGGATGTATTAAGTGTTCATATGGTACTTTACTCTGTTGCATAGAAATGTTTGCTTATGAATTTCTGAGAATTTCTAAGATGAAGATTGAGATGCTCTTAATTGCAGACAAAGCATGAAGCATCACAACAACAAGGTGTACCTGAGTCAAAAGAACCAGATACGGATCATCGTCTCACAATGATAGTACATTTGAAGAAGTACCTGTGAACCTGCTTGAAAGAGAAAGCTTGAAGAAGAAAAGAGTTGTTGAGAATCCTCCTCTCGCATTTTTTTTGACAAGATGTTTCAAGCAATACTGATCATGATCCTGATATGAAGCTAAACACAAGAGAAGAAGAAAGAGACCTAGTGCTGAGAGTTCAGAAGTCACGAACTTCCACAACACCTACAACATAGTGACAATCATAGACTTCGTTGAAGACATTGTTGAATTCATGATATGAAGACAGTTTGATGCATCAGTCTAGGGGGAGATTGTTAGGCCCTAAAAGTGTGAGACTAACGCATAAAATATACGCAACGGGCTATGGTAGCGAACTGGGATTTAAGTGGGTTAGTTTATATTAGGTTTGGACCTTTATAGGTCATTTGGGTCATGCCTAAGGCCATGTTGGTGGTGGGCCAGGCAGGCCCATGGGGAGCCCACGTAGGGAAGTAGGTATATAAACTAGTTTTCTTGTCATAACTAGTTTGAACACTTTAGAGAAAGAAACCCTAGATCAGAGAAACAGAAAGAGGTGGAAGAACTTGTATCAGATAGTTTTGCTATTTTATAGTAATCGAATCGTATGCAACTTTGAAGTTAATCTGTGGCATTCTGTTCATCTCGTATTTATTATTTTTCATGTTTTCTTGAATCTCACCAAGTTTGGATTCCGCCCATCCTTGGTGATTGTTTGATATCATTGTTTGATCCGGTTATTGGGACTTACAAGGATTTTTCATGATTTTTCTCTAAACATTAAGGACTCAAGAAAATTACAAAAACCCATATGGACAATTTGACATGTCTCATAAAATATTCAAAAAAAATTCTGCGCCGGTTAGTATTGTATATAAAATTCACAAACTAGCTCAAAAACAGACGTTGAGCTGAAACTACTGAAACTTTGTGTTAACATTAGAGAGTGTATCCATTTATTTATGCCAGGTTTCCTTGGAATGTGAAACCTAAATAAATGTCATTGAACAAGTTATGTGATATGTATGTGTATAAGTATGTGTGTGACATTTGTGCTCTGTAAACACTGAACGATGTAAAACAATATCAATTATCAATGGAACAATGTGTTTTGGTCTCAATATTTGTTTATTTGTGTTTAACAATTTCACGTTTTGATTCTAGTTCGATTTCAAGCTTTTAATCGTTTCCTGGAAAGTTATACGCGAACTGTTACGTAAACGTAATCAGTTTGACACGACAAACACTCCGAAATAGTGACACATTCTTAACATACCTTAAATAACCTTTACATTACTTATAAATAAGTTTTAAAGGGTTTGGTAAGGCAAAAACAAGTTTATTCGATCACAGGGACTATTTGCGACAAACTACAAAAGTCTGCCTATTCGTATAGCAACGTACACTCCAGAACAAGATCATAAGCTAAACACACCCTAAATACCCTTAACATAGCTTAGAAATAAGTTTTGAGGGGTTCGGTATGCGAAAATACGCTTGTTTGATCACAGGGACTAAAAGCGTCAAAACTGCTAAAGTATGCATTCCGTGCATATCTTGCATTCTGACCATAATCGGACATCCAAAAATTTTTGTAATCACTAGAATATTGTATTTTAGTGATAGGTATGCAAAAATACCCTTCGTCGCACAATTTGGATCGTTTTCGCGTCTGTTACGATTTTCGTCGTAATTAACCGAAAACCGCAACCATACAGCCAAACGAACCGACATCCATCACATTTTTTAGCATAATTCAAGTTAAATATACTTTAACTTTATCATAGAGCTTGAAAATGGGCTTAACGGGTGTTAGAAGTGCCAAAACGTGACAAAACAAAGTTCAGGGGCTAAACTGTCAACATTGAAAGTTGTCTGCCAGCAAGGGGTCCATACGGACCGTATGGAGGACCTCTTGCGGTATGTAAGCTGGTCCCAGATCAGCAGATTCAATGAATCTTCAAAACCAGCTGTTGCAACCTGTTTTGATCATTGTTTTTGAATCTTGTGGGCTGGTTTGTGTGCTCATCAAGTTCCCCAATCAGTGTATAACTTGTGTATGGTGAGGATCATGCTTTGATCAACTCAAAACCACTTGGGAATGATCTAAAGGCTCATGGTTTCCTATAAATAGCAAGCTCAATTTCAACTTCAACTTGCTCATTCTTCTTTTCTTTCACTCTTGCTCTGATTTGAGGCTACCACATTAAGTTGGAGGCTTCATACTTGAGCATTCTAGTGCATTTTTCCAAGCTTGGACTCTTGTAAGTGTTCTTTCATGCTTGGTTATTTATTTTAAGCAAGAAAGTCAAACAATGTTTGACTCTCAGCTTTGATCATGATTTGGTCAAGACAAAGTCCGTTTGAACTTTGCAACGTGAGCGTAATCACGATGGTTATAGTCCCATGTGACTATACCAACTGATTACCACGTTGATTAGTCGAAGTGACGAGTCAAAGTTTCGGTCAAAATGCACGATTATGTGCATTTTCCAACGAAACTATTTCCGGGTATCAAAACACTTTGTTTTGATATCAAATCAGTTTTCTAACTTAGTTAAACATGTTTTAACATGTTTAACTCGTCAATTTTAGTTTAGTGCTTGTATAGGGTCGTAAGTCAAGCGGTCTAAACAACTGCTTAGACTTTCGAACCCGACCCGTTTGGTCGATCGTTGGGATCCGACCAAACATATTTTGTGACCATAGTTGTATAGGGAATAACCTTCCGAGGATATACCTTATGGTCACTTTGTTTGATTAGTTGTATGATAGGTAGTTTATATGCCTTAGGAAAATGACCAAAATGCCCTTTTCATGCATAATTTGAATTTAAGCCTATGTAACTTAAGTTTTGACACTTAAACTAATTATGCAACATAATTAAACATGTTAGGGCATATAATACTTGTCATAGGACTAGTTAGGCTATTCGAATGCACTTTTGCGCAAATGACGCGTTAAAGTAACATAAACTACCTTAACGAGTCATAACGGGTCCTAAGCACTTAGGATAGGTTTCAATTCAGAATGTAGGCTTTGTTAAACCATACTAGATGAGTTCCAACACTCATTTGGTTTACAAGGCCTCATTCTACCCGATCTCCCGATTTAGGTCCCGATTATTAACATAGTGATCCGATACTAGGTGCCACTTGATTCCTTGATTACCTGAGCTTTGTTAGTTCACTAAATCGAGGATACCTTACAATCTCAAGTAAGTACATAGTTCCCCTATTTTACTGCTTTCAATTGTTTTGGGGTGATTCATATGTGCTAAAACGATTTCGAGTTTTCAAAAACAATTACTATGGTTTATATTAAACACAACGATTTCAATAATGTGAACGAACTTGTTGGGGCGTTAGTACATAACACGAATGACATTCATTAACAATGATCAAGCCGACCAGTAGTATGTTATGGTACCATAGGATCCGACAAATCCCGTTATCGGACTATCGCCATGGTTATGGGGTAATGTGGGTAACGACAGAACCTGATGAATTGTTAACTAACCCTTTGGTGGTTTGTTAATACGATTGAACGATGGACGCGTCAAAACACAGGTTTGAATGTGTTCAAATAGAATGACCAAAAGTTCATTTTCACAATTAAAACACGGACTATTTGAACGATTGAACGATTGGTTTTGATAACATGAACGATTGAGAACAAGTACAATTAAACGATTGGTTTTTGGTATGTGATTAGATAACGGGATGATTGTAACGTGATAAAAGCATGGTAGATACGCCACTGGTACTTCTTATATATAAATGCTTTTATCATATTACATTTCGTGGCGTTATTT
The DNA here is from genome assembly GCA_030545235.1 of Helianthus tuberosus. Taxonomy (NCBI): domain Eukaryota; kingdom Viridiplantae; phylum Streptophyta; class Magnoliopsida; order Asterales; family Asteraceae; genus Helianthus; species Helianthus tuberosus. The sequence goes on from CM060406.1 coordinate 59,248,751, forward strand.
AGTTCACTATTACGAATGATTTCAAATGTTGTCACGCAACGATGTTTATTAAATGATATAAATCATACGAGTTTTATTACAAGAATGATTTACTACTTGGTTTACAAAAGCAAATGTTTTTAGTCAAGATTCATGGCAACGAGGTTTTCTTAAACATATAACCTACTTATTTTAGTTGGTTAATCATCTTGCAATACCAAACACTTGTCAATACAAGGTTTCAATTATCGACTCTAGTAGTCGTACGAGGTATTGCAACATGTATACAAGCCATGAATTTAACACACTCACAAAACCTATGTACTCGCCGGCATTTCTTTGCTGACTTTATTTTCACATATGTTTCAGGTGCTGTTGTTTGATGATGTTGATGATGATATTGATGCATGCTCACATAGGAATGGATGAGGCCTTAGTGACTTAAAAAAAAAGAAAGACAATATGTGGAACTTGTTTGTTTTACTTTTAAGATGATGTTAAACACTTAATAATTCAATAAAACGAAACTTTAATCCATGTGTTGTGAAACAATTATTCTGTTACTCCACTCCCCGACGTTTCCGCCGCGGTTTTGTTGTTTTAACGCGGTCGGGGTTTGACAGAAGAGTTGGTATCAGAGCTCATGGTTATAGGGAATTAGGTTATTAGTAATGCTTTGACCTAGACTATAACCTTTCTAGGACCCTAACACAAGTTATCTTGTGTTTAGATCTTAAAACAAAACCGTCACCTATCTTTAGGTGACAACCACAACAAGAACACAAAACTACAAATCTATTTTGAAAATCAATCATCTATTCTTAGATGATTTGTTTTAGGCATTTAGCCTTCAAAGTTTTCAAAATCTCGTCAATGTTTGGGTCTTATAATGTAAACACGTGCATTCTGGAAGGGTGGGTGCCTGTATCCCGAGTTTTCTGTCTAAGGCTAGAGTGTTCGTACAAATCCACATAATCGGACCAGTCACTCTTACCTGGGAACTCTTGGGGTGAGTGTCCACTTATAGGCTAAAGTATGTCTTCGTGATACATTATTATGACCCATTTACTTTGATAAGTCACCGTGTGTTGTTTGTTTGTTCGAGGTAATGAACAAATGATCACCTTCCTTATGTTTCGTCAATTTTCAATACCTCTTTTGTTTATCCAAATGTCAATCTGACTCGTTTCCATTGTTTCCTTGTTCTTTTTAAAATATGCCACCTAGACGCGATCAAACACAGGATGCTGCACTCGTCGCCCTAGTCGCTCAGCAGATTGCTGCTGTAATTCCGAACCTCATAACTCAGATAAATCAAGCGAATAACAATAACAACAATAAAAATGCTCAGTGCAGTTTTAAGACATTCAATTCGGCTAAACCACTGAAATTTTCTAGGTCTCAAGGAGCAACTGCGCTCCTATAATGGTTCGCGAGTCTGGAAAGCACATTCCGACATGTTCAGTGTCCAAATGAGCGAAAGGTCGAGTTCGCATCTAGTGTTTTCAAGAAACGTGCTCTTACATGGTGGAACAGGGTGATGAGAGATAGAGGTGCCGATGTGGCAATGGCACAGACTTGGGAAGAGCTTCGGGCTCTCATGATGAGAGAATTCTGCCCATGATGAGAGAATTCTGCCCCCGACACGAAATAAGGGCGTTGGAAAGGGAATTTGACGATTTGAAACAAGATGGGGGAGAACACCGTGCCTATACGGATCGTTATGAAGAGCTGAGTTTGCTTTGTCCCACTATGGTTACCCCGTTGAAGAAAGCAATTGAGAGGTATATTGATGTTTTGCCTGACACTGTGCAAGATATTGTCACGAGTAGTAACCCTACCTCTGTTCGTCCGGCCATCGAGTTGGCTGCAACCCTGACTGAGTCTCAGGTCAGAAAGGGAAAACTAACCCACAAGGGTGATAAGAAGCGGGCAGCAACAACCGCACAAGACAAGGGAAAAGACAAGAAGAACAAATCTGAGTCATCGAGGAGGTTGAGGAAGCGTAAGGCTTCCCAAAACTTTGCTCTTACCGCACAACCCAATCAGAACACACAGAACTAACCGGCACAGCCTCCCGTGAGGAAGCCATATGCTGGTACTGCACCTTACTGTAATCGGTGCAATGGTCATCATTCAGCACAGTTAGTTTGTCGCCAGTGTACATCATGTGGGAGACTTGGCCACACGGCCAACATTTGTCGATTTGTTCCAAATCAAGCTGCTCAGAACCCAGCACAAGCTCAAGGAAATGCTGCTAGACCTCCATTCCCACCTGGTTCATGTTTTAACTGCGGAGAAATGGGTCACTTCTGGAACAACTGTCCGAAGCTTGCAAACGCAAACGCCAATGCAAATCCCGCTCGTGGGCGAGCATATAATCTGAACGCCAATGAGGCCCATGCTGATAACGAAGTTGTTAATGGAACGTTCCCTGTTAACCATCAACCTGCATCTGTTCTTTTCGATTCTGGTGCCGATAGAAGTTTTGTGTCGTTAGCTTTTGAGCCTTTACTTTTGATGCCTAGAACTAAACTAAGGAAGCTCTTATCTGTCGAAGTTGCTACTGGTGAACCTCTCGTACTCAATTCTGTCATTCGCAATTGCCAATTGAACCTCGATAACCATCTTTTTCCTATTGACCTCACACCGATGCAACTTGGAAGTTTTGATATTATCATAGGAATGGATTGGTTAACCAAACATCATGCTGAGGTGGTTTGTTTCGACAAGATTGTTCGTATTCCTCTTTCGTCTGGTGAAATCTTAGAAGTTCGTGGCAAGAAACCTTCGAATGGTTTGAAACTCATGTCGTGTACTAAAGCCTAAAGATACCTACGAAAAGGTTATGTGGCCTTCTTGGCACATGTCATGGAGGAGAAAGGCAAGAGCAAAAGTATTCAAGATATTCCCATTGTTCGAGATTATCCAGAGATGTTTCCTGATGAACTGTCTAGTTTGCCTCCAGTTCGTCAAGTCGAGTTTCATATTGACCTTGTACCTAATGCCAACTCGATTGCTAAAGCACCTTACCGCCTTGCACCGTCTGAGATGCAAGAATTATCAAAACAATTACAAGAGTTATCTGATAAAGGATTCATCCGTCCGAGTTATTCACCTTGGGGCTCTCCAGTCCTGTTTGTGAAAAAGAAAGATGGATCTTTCCGTATGTGTATCGATTATCGTGAGCTCAATAAGCTCACCATCAAGAATCGATATCCCCTACCACGAATTGATGATCTCTTTGATCAGCTGCAAGGTGCTACATGTTTTTCTAAAATCGATCTGCGTTCTGGGTATCATCAGCTTCGTGTACTCGAAGAAGATATTCCCAAAACTTCTTTCCGCACGAGATATGGTCACTACGAGTTCACTGTCATGCCTTTTGGTTTGACGAATGCCCCAGCTGTTTTCATGGACTTAATGAATAGGGCTTGTAAACCTTATTTAGACAAGTTCATCATTGTTTTCATTGACGACATTCTTATTTATTCAAAGTCTCGAATCGATCACGAACAACACCTTCGTCTGACAATGGAACTACTAAAGAAGGAGAAACTCTTTGCCAAATTCTCCAAGTGTGAATTTTGGCTTAAGGAAGTTCAATTTTTGGGTCATACTGTCAACGAGCAGGGTATTCATGTGGATCCTTCCAAAATCGCAGCTATTAAGGAATGGAACACACCTACTACACCTATAGAAGTTCGCTCTTTTCTTGGTCTTGCTGGTTACTATCATCGATTTATTGCGAACTTCTCAAAGATCGCGGTTCCTCTTACTGCTTTAACTCAGAAGAATAAGCCTTTTGAGTGGGGACTCAGACAAGAGGAAGCTTTTCAAACACTAAAACAAAAACTTTGTGATGCTCCTGTCTTATCTTTACCTGATGGCAATGATGATTTTGTTGTCTACTGTGACGCATCGAATTTAGGCCTTCGTTGTGTTCTCATGCAACGAGGAAAAGTCATAGCTTATGCGTCGAGACAATTGAAAATTCATGAGAAGAATTACACAACTCATGATCTTGAGTTAGGCGCTGTGGTTTTTGCTCTCAAAATCTGGAGACACTATCTTCATGGCACGAAATGTGTGGTTTTCACAGACCACAAAAGTCTCCAACATATTTTCAATCAGAAGGAGCTAAACATGAGACAAAGACGCTGGGTTGAACTCTTGAACGATTACGATTGCGAAATTCGCTACCATCCTGGTAAGGCGAATGTCATAGCCGATGCACTAAGTCAAAAGGAACGAGTCAAGCCTCACTGTGTTCGAATTCTATCCTACATCTAATCACGTGTCTCTCAAGCTCAACTTACTTGTGTTACACAAGACTTGATGGGTAAGGAATTACCACATCAACTAGAGCTTAAACTCGAAACGAAAGACAATCGGCTACTCTATTTCAACAACCGACTGTGGATTCCGAAACAAGACAATCTTCGCACTTTAGTGATGAACGAATCTCATAAGTCTCGCTATTCAATCCATCCTGGTACTGAAAAAATGTACAAGGATCTTCGTACTCAATACTGGTGACCTGGTATGAAGAAGGATGTTGCCTTATATGTGTCTAAATGCCTAACTTGTCTCAAATTCAAGGCCGAACATCAACGACCATCTGGTTTGCTTGTACAACCAGAGATACCAGTATGGAAGTGGGAGAACATTGCGATGGATCTCATCACAAAGTTACCACGCACATCTAGAGGTCATGATGCCATTTGGTAGTCATTGATCGTCTTACTAAGTTAGCTCACTTTTTGCCGATTCGCGAGGAGATCTGCTGATAAACTCACCAAGATTTATGTTGATGAGATTGTATCTCGACATGGTGTTCCTTTGGATATCAAATCTGACCGTGATGCTCGATTCTCATCTCACTTTTGGAAGACCATGCAATCTACGATGGGAACCCAACTAAATCTGAGCACTGCTTATCATCCCCAAACGGATGGACAATCCGAGAGGACGATACAAACATTGGAGGATATGCTTAAAGCATGTGTGATAGACTTTGGTGGTAATTGGGATTCACATCTACCGTTGATCGAGTTCTCTTACAACAATAGTTATCACGCTAGCATCAATATGGCACCGTTCGAAGCTTTATATGGTCGAAAATGTCATTCACCTGTCTGTTGGAATGACGTTAGTGAAGCTCAGCTTACTAGACCTGAACTCATTCTGGAAACAACAGACAAAGTCAAGAAAATTCGCGATAATCTTCTGACAGCTAGAATCCGTCAAATGAGTTATGCGGACATGCGACGCAAGCCCTTGGAATTTCAGGTCGGAGATCATGTCCTACTCAAGGTATCCCCTTGGAAGGGAGTGGTGAGATTTGGAAAGAAAGGAAAACTTGCACCACGATACGTTGGACCATTTAAGATTGTTGAAAGAATTGGAAAGGTTGCCTATCGACTTGAGCTACCTCCTGAACATCGGAATATTCACCCAACATTCCACGTGTCCAATTTAAGAAAGTGTTTAGCCGATACTGATATTCACATTCCACTCGACGAAATTCAAGTTGATGACACAATGCACTTTGTCGAGAAACCTGTGGAGATAATGGACCGTGAAGTCAAGAGACTGAAGAACAAATGAATACCAATAGTCAAAGTTCACTGGGAGTCTAAACGTGGCCCAGAGTTCACTTGGAAATGTGAGGACCAAATGAAGGTGAAATATCCACATTTGTTTTCACAAGTTTCCTCTAGTTAAAATTTCGGGACGAAATTTCCTAAAGTAGGGGAGACTGTGACATTTGTGCTCTGTAAACACTGAATGATGTAAAACAATATCAATTATCAATGGAACGATGTGTTTTGGTCTCAATATTTTTTTATTTGTGTTTGACAATTTCACGTTTTGATTCTAGTTCGATTTCAAGCTTTTAATCGCTTTCTAGAAAGTTATACGCAAACTGTTACGTAAACGTAATCAGTTTAACACGACAAACATTCCGGAATAGTGCCACATGCTTAACATACCTTAAATAACCTTTACATAACTTAGAAATAAGTTTTAAAGGGTTTGGTATGGCAAAAACAAGTATATTCGATCACAGTTACTATTTGCGACAAACTGCAAAAGTCTACCTATTCGTATAGCAACGTACACTCCGGAACAAGATCATAAGCTAAAGACACCCTAACTACCCTTAACATAGCTTAGAAATAAGTTTTGAGGGGTTCGGTATGCGAAAATACGCTTATTTGATCACAGGGACTAAACGTCAAAACTGCAAAAGTATGCATTTCGTGCATATCTTGCATTCTGACCATATCCGGAGATCCAAAAATTTTTTTAATCACTAGAATGTTGTATTTTAGTGATAGGAATGCAAAAATACCATTCGTCGCACAATATGGATCGTTTTCGCGTCCGTTAAAATTTCCGTCGTAATTAACCGAAAACCGCAACCGTACAGCCAAACGAACCGACATCCATGACATTTTTGAGCATAATTAAAGTTAAATATACTTTAACTTCATCATAGAGCTTGAAAATGGGCTTAACGGGTGTTAGAAGTGCCAAAACGCGACAAAAGAAAGTTCAAGGGCTAAACTGTCAACATTGAAAGTTGCCTGCCAGCAAGGGGTCCATACGGACCGTATGGAGGACCTCTTGTGGTCCGTAAGCTGGTACCAGATCAGCAGATTCAATGAATCTTCAAAACCAGCTGTTGCAACCTGTTTTGATCATTGTTTTGCATCTTGTGGGCTGGTTGGGTGCCCATCAAGTTCCCCAATCAGTGTATAACATGTGTATGGTGAGGATCATGCTTTGATCAACTCAAAACCACTTGGCAATGATCTAAAGGCTCATGGTTTCCTATAAATAGCAAGCTTAATTTCAACTTCAACTTGCTCATTCTTCTTTTCTTTCACTCTTGCTCTGATTTGAGGCTACCACATTAAGTTGGAGGCTTCATACTTGAGCATTCTAGTGCATTTTTCCAATCTTGCACTCTTGTAAGTGTTCTTTCATGCTTGGTTATTTATTTCAAGCAAGAAAGTCAAACAGTGTTTGACTTTCAGCTTTGACCATGATTTGGTCAAGACAAAGTTCGTTTGAACTTTGCAATGTGAGCGTAATCACGATGGTTATAGTCCCTTGTGACTATAACTACTGATTACCACGTTTATTAGTCGAAGTGACTAGTCAAAGTTTCGGTCAAAATGCACGATTATGTGCATTTTGCAACGAAACTATTTCCGGATATCAAAACACTTTGTTTTGATATCAAATCAGTTTTCTAACTTACTTAAACATGTTTTAACATGTTTAACTCGTCACTTTTAGTTTAGTGCTTGTATAGGGTCGTAAGTCAAGCGGTATAAACAACCGCTTAGACTTTCGAACCCGACCCTGTTTGGTCGATCGTTAGGATCCGACCAAACATATTTTGTGACCATAGTTGTATAGGAAATAACCTTCCGAGGTTATACCTTATGGTCACTTTGTTTGATTAGTTGTATGATAGGTAGTTTATATGCCTTAGGAAAATGACTAAAATGCCCTTTTCATGCATAATTTGAATTTAAGCCTATGTAACTTAAGTTTTGACACTTAAACTAATTATACAACATAATTAAACAAGTTAGGGCATATAATACTTGTCATAGGACTAGTTAGGCTATTCGAATGCGCTTTTGCGCAAATGACGCATTAAAGTAGCATAAACTACATTAATGGGTCATAACGGGTCATAAGCACTTAGGATAGGTTTCAATTCAGAATGTAGGCTTTGTTAAACCATATTAGATGAGTTCCAACACTCATTTGGTTTACAAGGCCTCATTCTGCCCGATCTCCCGATTATTAACATAGTGATCCGATACTAGGTGCCACTTGATTCCTTGATTACCCGAGCTTTGTTAGTTCACTAAATCGAGGATACCTTACAATCTCTAGTGGGTACATAGTTCCCCTATTTTACTGCTTTCAATTGTTTTGGGGTGATTCATATGTGCTAAAACGATTTCGAGTTTTCAAAAACAATTACTATGGTTTATATTAAACACAACGATTTCAATAATGTGAACGAACGTACTGGGGCGTTAGTACATAACACGAATGACATTCATTAACAATGATCAAGCCGACCAGTAGTATGTTATGGTACCATAGGATATGACAAATCTCATTATCGGACTATCGCCATGGTTATGGGGTAATGTGGGTAACGACATAACCTGATGAATTGTTAACTAACCCTTTGGTGGTTTGTTAATATGATTGAACGATGGACGAGTCAAAACACAGGTTTGAGTGTGTTCAAATAGAACGACCAAAAGTTAGTTTTCACAATTAAAACACGGAGGATTTGAATGATTGAACGATGGTTTATAACACGAGTGCTTTGAACGATTGAACGATGGTTTATAACATGAACGAGTTGAACGATTTGAGCGATTGGTTTTGATAACACGAACGATTGAGAACAAGTACAATTGAACGATTGGTTTTTGGTATGTGATTAGATAACGGGACAGGTGTAATGTGATAAAAGCATGGTAGATACGCCGCTGGTACTTCTTATATATAAATTCTTTTATCATATTACATTCCGTGGCGTTATTTAGTTCACTGGGACGAATGATTTCAAATGATGTCACGCAATGATGTTTATTAAATGATATAAACCATACGAGTTTTATTACAAGAAAGATTTACTACTTGGTTTACAAAAGCAAATGTTTTTTGTCAAGATTCATGGCAACGAGGTTTTCTTAAACATATAACCTACTTTTTTTAGTTGGTTAATCATCTTGCAATACCGAACACTTTTCAATACAATGTTTTCAATTATCGACTCTAGTAGTCGTACGAGGTATTGCAACATGTATACAAGCCATGAATTTGACACACTCACAAAACCTATGTACTCGCCGACATTTCTTTGCTCACTTTATTTTCACATATGTTTCAGGTGCTGTTGCTTGATGATGTTGATGATGATTATGATGCATGCTCACATAGGAATTGACAAGGTCTTAGTGACTTAAAAACAAGAAAGACAATATGTGGAACTTGTTTGTTTTACTTTTAAGACGATGTTAAACACTTAATAATTCAATAAAACGAAACTTTAATCCATGTGTTGTGAAACAATGATTCTGTTACTCCACTCCCCGACGTTTCTGCCGTGGTTTTGTTGTTTTAACGTGGTCAGGGTGTGACAATGTAAGTGTAACCGTATGTATGCATGAGCAGTTTATAAATACGTGTGCATGAACATGGATTTATCAATGATATGTTAACAGGAAATGTACACTTGCACATAACCACATGTACGTGTGAATGAGTGAAAATGTGCATGTATGAATACTTGGAATGGATATAAGTCAAAACTTGTTCTTGACACTGTTATAGAATGTTCTGCATGATAATATACGTGTGAAACATGAAAACTGATAATGTGTGTACATGTATGTGATATGATTGGCTAAGTGAAACCGCACTGTGAATTCCTAGTAACTTAACTAACAATAAAATGGTAAACATATTAGGAAGTGGTTGGCCCGTAACTACGTACAGTTACTTAACTGTTTGCTGAACACTCTAAGGTGAGTTCACGACCCTATACTCTTTTAAATTTGTTCTTAACTCGAGGGGAGAAAGCATGCAAATATTATTACGGTAAAGTAATGCCACATTATTATAGTATGGTAATGTCTTAAAATTCATAGTTTGTTATATCAGTTATGGTCACGAAAATGCCACATATCACAAGTTAAGTCCTTACATTTCGAACCGTTAGTATTGGATACCGAGGGAACTTTTAGTAGTACTATTGGGTCTGACAAGCCCCACCCGAGTTAGTCGCGCTAACCCAACCGGTAAAGGTCGAATGAGTGTAAAATTGGCTTAACACTTCACCATTGTCAGTGATAGACATGGTAACAGGGCATACAACGCATAACACGGTCAGCTTCGGTTGCGAACACCAGTGACATAACGCTTAGGGTAGCTACCTATAAATATAACAATGCTACTAATGTATGAAACTCTGAAACTCCTTACTATATGATAAACATGTGAACTCGCCAGCCTTTGTGTTGACACTTGTTCCCGCATGTCTTTCTCAAGTCACTAAGGTATCACACATCAGGACTAGGATGCATCACGAAGTCGCACTGATTTCATCAAACATTTAGACTCAACTTTAGTTAGTTTAGCAAATTAGTTTCATAATTATTTACGCTTCCGCAACTCAATTGTGTAAACAATATTTTCTCATGAATGAGCAAACAGGAAAAATTTTAAACTTATATAGTGGTTGTTCAATATGACTAATGATTGTGATCTTGGTTTGTCACATGCCTCGCGGTATAACTCCGCATCTGGAACTTGAGGGTGTGACAGCAATCCTTGTTTCTTTTAATGTATGATTCTTTCAATCTGCAATGCCACCTGATTATAGAGAATAAGGAGGGGTATACTCATGTATTGTGTCATTTAGTGTGAAGATGTCCGCAAAATGGTGAAACAAATTCACATCCTCCATCTATTTTCACATGTTTGATTTTCCTGTCAAGTTGAGTCTCAACCTCGGCTTTATACAAGACAAACTTGTCAATTGCTTCATCATTCTCTCGACAAAGTATATATAGCAATATCTTGTACTATCTTCAATGAAGGTGATGAAGTACTTGTTTCCATATCTAGTTGGAATCGACTTCAAATCACATACATCAGTGTGAATCAAATCAAGGGACTCGGTTATTCATTCAACCAACTTAAACGATACTCCTATTAGTTTGGCTTCCCCACAAGTTTGACATTTTTATTTTGAATCAATGGTAAAAGTTGGTATGTAATCTAGTTTAATCAAACGACATATTGAATTAAAATTAACGTAACCTAGATGACCATGCGAAAAAATCAAATACTCAATCATTAAAGTAGAAGTTAAAGCAGTCTTATTCATGTTCTTCTTTACTGCAATCACTGTCGCAACCCCCGACCCCCACCCCGGGAGCGGGCGGCCGTGAGCCAGTTTCGGTGGTATCGGTGTTTATCAGTTTGGCAGCGGAATTTACATTAGAACCGTAGTTAGGAAATATTTTATCAGAGTAAAATACCACATTTTCATAATAATAACACATGGGAAAAACCCAGGTTTTCATTACAATTTGTTTATAGGAATAAAAACTATTTTATTGAAATAAAACATCTTTATTTAGGTAACTTTTATAGCCACTTTTCCAAGCCTTCAGTGCTTTCCAGCTGGCTTCTATTTGGCTTTCACATTTTGTTACCTGAAACGCGTTTTAAAAACATTTGTCAGTGGGAAATACTGGTGAGTGAATCCCAATTTAATTAAAACAATTTTATCATCTTACAGTATTTGAAGGCAAACCAGCAATTACATTTGTTTATATTTCTACTTTAATTACCACCCACGGTACTGTCAACCCGACTTGTGGTCATGTTAGTACTCACAGTGTAGTAACAAATTTTGTATACAAAACCCCAACATACCGGCGATAATTGTAGAATTACAAATACTCAATCAATGCTGAATATAATTTAAACAATTGAGGTTTTGTAAACACAGTTTACAAAAAGGTTTATGAAAAAAGAGGATAAACTCACATTGCTAATTTACGTATTTTCCTTGTGACTTCCTGGTTATAATCTATTAAATTAAACAATGCACACGTGTTAGTATAATAACCCAATTTACATTAGTTATACCCTCCCTGAGACAGAAACTCCAACGACTACGTCGGGCAGAGCCTCGACAGGCGTTACGGAGCACTAGATCAATCGGGCAGCGTATCTAATACGTAAGCGGGGGTTATAATACTTACAACGAGGTAGAGCTTCGCTAATTAGGGGGTATTAAGCCCGGGAATTACTTCTACTATAGAGAATTTGAGAGAGAAAGAGAGTTTTGAACGAGTTGGACTGAAGACCGATGCCTTCTATTTATAGGGTCTGATCGACCTTTTCTCACGCCCCACGTAAGCCTTGGCTTACTTCTTTGCGGCCCGCGAGGACTTGTAGACTAGGTCCTAGCTTTGTTGAGTTGACCCGTAGCCCCCACACGCATCACGACACGTGGCACCTCGGGGTGCGGCCTGGTGGCCAGCTGTCACGGCCTGCGACGAACTCAGGGGTGGTTGTTGTGCCCCGCGGGCGATATTAAATTTTTTTTTTATTTAATTTTTGTAAAATTAAAGGTAATTTGGGCCGTTTTTAATATACGGGGTGTATTTTAGGACGTATAGGGGTGTTATAAATATTTTAGGAGGGTTGTTATATCCTCTCCACCTTGTTTTAAAACTCGTCCTCAAGGTCTACTGGAACAGGTGTGGATATTTCCTCTGCATTTCGGATTCGAGCTCCCAAGTGTATTCTGGTCCTCTCTTGGAATCCCATTTCACTTTAACTAAAACCAATCTCTTGTGTTTGAGATTCTTGATCTTTCTGTCTTCAATCTGTAGGGGTTTCTCTACGAACTTAAGTTTCTCATATACCTCTATGTCTTTAAGAGGTACCACTAATGATTCATCGGCTAAGCATTTCTTGAGATTACATACATGAAAGACATCATGTATTCCTGCCATTTCCTCTGGCAGTTGTAGCTGATAGGCTACTTGTCTTATTCTTCTAATAATCTCAAAAGGTCCAACATATATGGGACTTAGCTTTCCCTTCTTGATGAATCTAACTATTCCTTACCATGGAGAAACTTTTAATAATACCTTATCTCCTACTTGAAACTCCAAGGGTTTTCGCATGTTATCAGCATAACTCTTTTGTCGATCGCGTGCTGGTTTTAGTCTTTCCTTGACTTGAATAATCTTTTCTGTTGTTTCTTGTACTATCTCTGGACCAGACAATTGTTTTTCTCCAATTTCTACCCAACAGACTGGAGTTCGACACTTTCGTCCTTAAAGTGCTTCGAATGGTACAGCATTAATACTAGTATGATAGCTGTTATTATAGGAAAATTCTATTAATGGTAAATGATCATCCCAATTTCCTCCGAAATCAATTACACAAGCTCTAAGCATATCTTCCATTGTCTGAATTGTCCTTTTGCTTTGTCCGTCCGTTTGAGGATGATAAGCGGTGCTTAAATTTAACTTGGTTCCCATTGCATTTTGGAAACTTGTCCAAAAATGAGAAGTAAAACGGCTATCTCTATCAGAAACAATAGATAAAGGAATTCCATGTAATGAAACAATTTCATTTACATACAACTTGGCTAGCTGTTCCATACTGAAGGTTTCCTTCATTAGTAAGAAATGAGCAGACTTAGTTAATATATCTACAATCACCCAGATTGTATCGTTACCTTTTCGTGTCTTGGGTAATTTGGTAACAAAGCCCATTGTTATCAATTCCCATTTCCATACAGGCATTTCTAATTTCTGTAACAAACCTGAGGGTTTTTGATGTTCAGCTTTAACCTGTGAACAAGTTAGACACTTAGCAACATAGGCTGCTATATCCTTTTTCATTCCTATCCACCAGAAATTCTTTCTTAAATCTTGATACATCTTATCACTTCCAGGGTGTATTGTATACTTAGATTTATGGGCTTCTTCTAAAATTTGGTGGCGTAGGTTTCCTTGTTTAGGTATCCAAACTCTTTTCTTATGGAATCTCCAAATTCCATCTGTTCCTTGTTCTAATTTCTTAATCATTCCTTTCAATTTTTCAGTATCGTCCTTGATTACTTATTCTTGTATTTTTCTAATTTGCTCATTTAAATCTATCTGCAGATTTAATTTAAGGGAACGTACTCTTCTCAGCTTTTCATGATACTTTCGACTTAAAGCATCAGCTACTACATTAGCTTTTCCAGCATGATACTGGATACTACAATCGTAATCACTGAGAAATTCCATCCATCGTCTTTGTCTCATATTTAACTCTTTTTGCCCAAAAACATATATTAACTCTTATGATCGGTGAAAACAGTAAACTTGCTACCGTACAGGTAGTGTCTCCAAATTTTAAGGGCGATGGCTCCTAACACTAGATCATGGGTTGTATAATTTTCTTCATGGCTCTTAAGTTGTCTAGAGGCATAGGCTATAACCTTTTGACGTTGCATCAACACACATCCATAACCTAACTTAGAAGCGTCACAATAGACTATAAAGACTTCAGTTCCTTCTGGTAACGCTAATATGGATGCGTTGGTTAATTTTTGCTTAAGAATTCTAAAGGCTTCTTCCTGTTTTGGTCCCCATTCAAACTTAATGGATTTACAGGTTAGTTTTGTTAAACGAATGGCTATTCTAGAAAAATCTCGGATAAACCGTCTATAATAACCTGCCACTCCTAGAAAACTTCTCACCTCCGTTGGTGATTCAGGGACTTTCCATTTAGTAATCGCCTCGATCTTTGTGGGATCCACACGAATTCCTTCATGATTAACTAAATGTCCAAGAAATTATACTTCTTCTAACCAAAATTCACATTTTGAGAATTTAGCGTAAAGCTTTTCTTTTCTCAATAATGTAAGAAGTGCATGCAGATGCGCTGCATGTTCCTCTTTACTCTTAGAGTAAATGAGAATATCATCTATAAAGACAATTATGAATTTATCCAGATATGGTTTACATATTCTGTTCATCATGTCCATAAATGCGACTGGGGCATTGGTTCAACCAAATGGAATGACTGTAAATTCATAATGGCCATACCTTGTCCTAAAGGAAGTCTTAGGAATGTCCTCTTCCTGTACTTTCAACTGATGATATCCTGAGCGTAAATAGATCTTAGAAAAGAATCGAGCTCCTTGTAGTTGATCAAACAGATCATCGATTCTCGGTAATGGGTATCGACTTTTAATTGTGACTTTGTTTAGTTCTCGATAATCAATGCACATACGCATTGATGCGTCTTTCTTTTTGACAAACAAGATTGGCGCTCCCCATGGTGATGAACTGGGCTGTATAAATCCTTTTTCCAGAAGTTCGTCCAGTTGTTTCTTCAATTCTTGCATTTCTGCTGGTGCCAAACGGTAAGGTGCTTTGGCAATCGATGCTGTTCCTTGTAGCAGGTGAATTCTGAATTCGACTTCCCTGTCTGGCGGTAGTCCTAGTAACTCTTCTGGAAAAACATCTGAGAATTGAGATACTACAGGAATATCTTCCAATTCTTTTCGTTTAGTGTTAATGATTATGGAAATCATATACACTAATGATCCTTTCCTAGCATAGCTTGTTGTTTTCATCACAGAAATGAATTTTATGGATCTGGCTGGCTTATTTCCTTTAATTGTGATCTTTTCACCCTTTGGTGAATTTACTTGTATTGACTTTTGATCACATAGAATACTAGCTTTATTGGCTATTAACCAATCCATTCCTAACACAATATCAAATCCGGCTAGTTTCATTGGGTAAAGGTTAGCAATAAAATTTTGGTTTAAAATTTCTATTCTTGCTCCCTGCAAGATTTCAGTGATCTTAATGGATTCTCCATTTGTCGTCTCTAGTAGACATTCTTGTTGAAGTTTAGTTAATGGGTGATTGAGAATTTTGCAAAATGAAGTATTAATAAAACTTTGGTTCGCACGAGAGTCAAATAATACTTTAGCAAAAACATCATTAACTAAAAACGTACCGGCAATCACATCCGGAATCATCTTGGCTTCTTCAGCTGTCAGAACAAATGCTCTAGCATTCTTAGTAGTCTTGTTGTTCATGGCTGGAGCTAGTTTCGCACAGTTTGGCTTGATATGTCCTTTTTCTCCACAATTGAAGCATACTCCGTTGCTGGGTTTCTTCCTACAGTCTTCTTCCTTGTGTCCCGGTATCTTGCAGTAATTGCAGTATGTAGAACATCTCCCTGAATGCTTCTTCTTGCAGGCCTTACAGTAAGGTGCAGAAGTAGAACCTACATTATCAGAGTAAAATACCACATTTTCATAATAATAACACATGGGAAAAAACCCAAGTTTTCATTACAATCTGTTTATAGGAATAAATCCTATTTTATTGAAATAAAACATCTTCTTTATTTAGGTAACTTGTATAGCCACTTTTCCAAGCCTTCAGTGCTCTCCAGCTGGCTTCTATTTAGCTTTCACATTTTGTTACCTGAAACGCGTTTTAAAAACATTTGTCAGTGGGAAATACTGGTGAGTAAATCCCAATTTAATCAAAACAATTTTATCATCTTACAGTATTTGAGGGCAAACCATCAATTACATTTGTTTATATTTCTACTTTAATTACCACCCACGGTACTGTCAACCCGACTTGTGGTCATGTTAGTACTCACAGTGTAGTAACAAATTTTGTATACAAAACCCCAACATATCGACGATAATTGTAGAATTACAAATACTCAATCACTGCTGAATATAATTTAAATAATTGAGGTTTTGTAAAAACAGTTTACAAAAAGGTTTATGAAAAAAGAGGATAAACTCACATTGCTAATTTAGGTATTTTTCTTGTGACTTCCTGGTTATAATCTATTAAATTAAACAATGCACACGTGTTAGTATAATAACCCAATTTACATTTGTTATACCCTCCCCGAGACAGAAACTCCAACGACTACGTCGGGCAGAGCCTCGACAGGCGTTACGGAGCACTAGATCAATTGGGCAACGTATCTAATACGTAACCGGGGGTTATAATACTTACAATGAGGCAGAGCTTCGCTAATTAGGGGGGGTATTATGCCCGGGAATTACTTCTACTATAGAGAATTTGAGAGAGAAAGAGAAAGTTTTGAACGAGTTGGACTGAAGGCCGATGCCTTCTATTTATATGGTCAGATCGACCTTTTCTCGCGCCCCGCGTAAGCCTTGGCTTACTTCTTCGCGGCCCACGAGGACTTGTAGACTAGGTCCTCGCTTTGCTGAGTTGACCTGTAGCCCCCACACGCGTCACGACACGTGGCACCTCAGGGTGCGGCCTGGTGGCCAGCTGTCGCGGCCCGCGACGAACTCAGGGGTGGTTGTCGCGCCCCGCGAGCGATATTAAATTTTTTTTTTTATTTAATTTTTGTAAAATTAAAGGTAATTCGGGCCGTTTTTAATATACGGGGTGTATTTTAGGACGTATAGGGGTGTTAAAAATATTTTAGGAGGGTTGTTATAGTCACATTAATTTTAAACATCCCATTTTGGGCATAGCCCTTTCCAACATACATACATTCTTACCAAAAACAAGTTGATCACTTCCAAAAATCAAATAGAAGCCAAACTTGTTAAGTAACTAACCTGACACAAGACATTTACGCAAGTTGGGAACAAAAAGTACGTTGCTTAACATGAGCTCTTTTCTAGAAGTCCACTTCAAAACCACATCTTATTCTCTCTTAATATATGTTGTCACACCCCAACCGATGGCGGAATCATCGGGGCGTGGCACTGAGCGAAACAGATTGTCCAGAAGTTTCCATAACAATTATTAATACTATTTAATTAAACAATACGTCCCATACGGTATCTCAAACAGTAAAATAATTATTACAGACATAAATCCAGGAAAATATTCTGTTCCGACAACTCAGATTTAAATAGACAGCAATTGTTTATCTGCTTCTAGAGACCCCTGATTCGTTATCTACAGAAAACTATTTGTTGGGCTCTAAAGCTTTATTCTTGCTTCAAATTCCTACCACATATGCATCCAAAGCACATGTCACATACGTTAAAATAAAGTCAATACATAAAATGTAAAGGTGAGCATACAAGTTTGATAATAGCATATAGAGTTCGAATTCGTTTACGCATAACCAGCACGTACACATAGTGAAATGAAGCACGTTAGTTATCGACATAGATCCATCGATACCAATGACTGCGGTTTGACTGCCCGAGGCAGTTCGTAATACATGATTACCACCGTAATCCATGCAAGTAAAAGATCCTTAACAACCCCCGTGTGAACGGGTGCTGAGTCCAAACTATAGTACTATCGTTGCTAAGGCAGGTAGACAGCATTCCATGTGTAAACATAACAAACAAGCATTCATGAGCCACGTATAACATGCATTAACGGTTAGTGTTCAAATAGTATTTGAGTAGTGTGATTGTTGTAGTTTGAATATTCGTAACGTATGTAACACCCAAAAGTGCTTAAAGCAAAAAGGGATCGAGTATACTCACAGCGATTAATGGATTGAAGGGAGCGCTTAGCGAGTAAGATTAGCCTGAATAGATTCGATAGCATAACGATAAGGAACACGTAAAATGATACAAAGTGAAAATGGGTCGAATGGTAGTTCGATCGGATGGTAATCCGATCGGACAACAATCCGTGCGGATGGTAATCCGTTCGGGTGGTCATCCGGTCGGATGACGATTCAAGTGGATTGTTTCTTCCTCTAGGAAGGATGTGTTTGTGTATGATGGCTTGACTTTTGAAGTTTTCGTTGTAGCATTTTGAAGACATTAAAGTATCTTTACCCCTTCAAGTCGTTCGATCGGATGCTGGGTCGTACGGATGATAATCCGTTCGGATGATCATCCGGTCGGACGGCGACTTAGTGGTGAGAGTACTTGTTGAAGACAAATTCACAGTTGGAGTGTCACTCGATCGGATGACCATTCGATCGGGTGGCAACTCGGGTGGTGAACATGTTGAAAATTGTTTAAGTCTTTAAAGTCTTAGTATCTCATGATCCGAAGAGTAATCCAATCAGATGGTCGTCCGATCGGATTGCAATTCGTTCAATACTATTACTCTAGTTAAGGTTGTTTAAGGGTGGGACCCAAGTGTCATCCGTTCGGGTGACCTATCCGATCGGATGACAATCCGATCGGTCGGCAATCCGTTCCGATTGTTCCTTTCATCCTACACTTGGTCGTTTTGATGGTTTGTCGTTGTTTCGAGGCGTCTTGACCACTTGTCAACCAACCAGAACCCTGCCTCGACCCCAGTGACCAAACCGACCAGGAATCACCCTAGTTCGGCCAGTTACCGGCGCGAGACGGTTGTCCTTGTTTAACCCGAAGTCGGTTGTCTCGTAGGCGGAATCCAGATCTGAGCCAGTACAACACTATGGATGAGTAGGAGACTAGTTCTGATCCTGATTCTACCAGTTTTGAGTGTTTTGATTGTAAAAGAGTTGAAAGAAAGTTAGAAACCGTCTTTCAATCTCTTTTTACCACTCTTGTGTCGAGATCTTTCCAAGATCTTCATGTAATCGGGTGGAAATCAATTAGATCTCGGTTGTCCTTGGTGGATTGAGGCCAAAGCATGAAGTTCTTTGAAGAACCTATGATGACGTCACCCTAGAACACCCGAAATCTAGTGATTTCGCGGTTAGACGTTAAGATTTAAAAGATAGAAAGGTGTAGGAGTGCGTGTAGATCAAGAAAGTACAAGATTTAGGGCGAGATCTTACCTGGATTGAGAGAAATCGAAGAAAAGGTGAAGAACACGAGTAGTTCGGACAGAGGGTTTCCAAAAGTGGAAAGAATGACAATGACAGGGGTATTTATAGGATTCCAAAAGAGGAAAGAGTGACCCGATCGGATGACACTCCGCTCGGATGACGATCCGGTCAGATGACATCCTGGTCGGATGACATACAGCCTGTCACCAATTGGGTTATCCGGTCGGATGGCTATCCGGCCGGATGGCGCTTGATTCAAGTTTTGACGCAATGATTTTTGATGTTTCGATTTCGATTACGTGCGGTTCGATTCGATAGGGTTTCCTAGTCAAATTACTTTCTGTCCCAACTACTTCGTATCTTGCGTAATCTATTTTCCACTATCTATCACAGTTCGATCGTCATTCGAGTTCGAGTTCGATTGCATTCGAGTTTCGATTGAGTTCGCTTGATTACACAACACAGCATAACTAAACATGCACAGGTAACAAGTAAGGCACACACACACGTATAATAATAAGTAAAACTACGTAGCTCGAGTTGCGATTTGATGTCGATTCGATTAGCATAGCTTGACTATTGATTGTTATCTTTATCGCATTGTTACTTCCTATAGTTCACAGTCGTAGATCGATCGAATAGTGATTAACATACGTCGATTTTGCAATTAACAACACTTACTCCACATAATACAAATAAAATAAAGAAGTTTCTACAACTCAAGTCGTGCGAAATCGGTCGTTGACTTTGACCTTGACTTTGACTTTCACTTGTGAAAACACGGGGTGTTACAGCCTCCCCTTGTTTAGGGAATTTCGTCCCGAAATTAGGCTGGAAGCTGTACGACGCCGTGAATCACGTTTGAGAATTTTCTGTTTGGACCGGTTTTGACTCTGAAACGATTGCGAACAGAATGCAAGGACGTACTATTATCGGTGATTCTATAGATTGATATGAAATCGTACAAAGCACTAGAATCACAATGCTACTTTCTCTCTCTAGCTTCACTCTCTAAACAACTGCGGGTACTTAGCCTTCATGTCGCTTTCGAGTTCCCAAGTGAACTCTGCGCCTCTTTTGCCTTCATATCGGACTTTCACGATAGGAATGCGAGAGCGTCTGGGTTGCTTAGTTTTGCGATCCATGATTTCGACAGGCTTTTCCACGAAGTGTAATGTTTCGTTCACTTGTAGATCGTCTAGAGAAACGTGTAAGTCGTGGTCGGCTAGGCACTTTCGGAGGTTTGACACATGGAAAGTCGGGTGGACATTACTCAGTTCCTCCGGTAGTTCGAGTCTGTAGGCGACTTTTCCGATTCTTTCCAGAATCTTAAAAGGTCCAACATATCGAGGCACGAGTTTTCCCTTCTTGCCGAATCGGACTACACCCTTCCAAGGTGATACCTTTAGGAGTACGTAGTCACCAACATCAAATTCTCGGGGCTTGCGTTTTCTATCGGCGTAACTTTTCTGTCGATCCCGAGCTTTTACCAGGTTGTCTCGAATTTGGAAAATTTTGTCTGTCGTTTCTTGTAGTAACTCAGGACCGGTTAATTGCGAATGACCGATCTCATGCCATACAATAGGCGATCGACATCTTCTCCCGTATAATGCCTCGAATGGTGCCATTTGGATGCTAGAATGATAGCTGTTGTTATACGAGAATTCGACCAATGGCAGGTATTTATCCCAATTACCACCGAAGTCTAGGACACACGAACGGAGCATGTCTTCAAGAGTACGAATCGTTCTTTCAGTCTGATCATTGGTTTATGGGTGGAAAGCAGTACTTAGGTTAAGCGTTGTACCGAGTGCCGTTTGAAACGTTTCCCACAGTCGCGATGTAAACCGAGCATCACGATCAGAGATGATGTCACGAGGCATCCCATGATTACAGATGATCTCGTCGGTGTAGATTCGGGCTAATCGTTCTACCTTATAGTCTTCTCGTATGGGCAGAAAGTGAGCTGATTTAGTTAAACGGTCGACCACAACCCAAATGCTGTCGTGACCTGATGACGTGTGCGGTAGCTTGGTTATAAAGTCCATAGCTATGCTCTCCCACTTCCACATAGGAATTGGTGGCTGTTCGAGCAAGCCAGAGGGTCTTTGATGTTCGGTCTTGACTCTAGCACAAGTTAGGCATTTTCCTACGTAGAGAGCGATATCTCTTTTCATACCCGGCCACCAGTACCTATAACGAAGATCCTGATACATTTTGTTAGCACCGGGATGAACAGAATACCGGGATTTGTGGGCTTCGTCCATCAGAATTTGTCGCAAATTGGTTCGCTTGGGAATCCAAATTCGGTCTAGAAAGTGAAATATCCCGTTCGATTTGCTCACAAGTTGGGCTCCATCGTGGTAGATTCTTTCTTTCTTCAGGGTGCGTTCGTTGAAACACGCATGTTGAGCGTCGCGGATGAGGGTTTCGAGGTCATGTTGTGCTTGAACATTACGAGTGCTAAGCAGGTAGCTCCGTCTGCTAAGTGCGTCGGCAACAACATTCGCTTTGCCTGGGTGATAACGAATCTCACAGTCGTAATCGTTGAGAAGTTCTACCCATCGGCGTTGACGCATATTAAGTTCCTTCTGATTAAAGATATGTTGTAGGCTCCTATGATCGGTGAAGATCATACACTTGGTACCATACAGGTAGTGTCGCCAAATCTTTAACGCAAAAACAACTGCGCCTAGCTCGAGATCGTGGGTTGTATAGTTCTTCTCGTGAATTTTGAGCTGACGAGATGCGTAAGCTATGACCTTGTCCCGTTGCATGAGAACACAGCCGAGACCAAGGTTGGAAGCATCACAATAGACAATGAAATCGTCGTCTCCGTCGGGCAATGTGAGAACAGGAGCGTTGCAAAGCATGTGTTTGAGGGTTTGGAAGGTAGTCTCTTGTTCAGTTTTCCAAACAAAAGGCTTGTCTTTATGTGTGAGAGAGGTAAGCGGTACAGCGATCTTTGAGAATCCCTCGATAAATCGTCGATAATAACTCGCTAGTCCAAGAAAAGAGCGGACTTCAGACGGGTTCTTAGGCGTAACCCAGCTCTTGACAGCTTCAATCTTCGCAAGATCGACGTGAATACCCTGACTATTAACAATGTGCCCCAGAAACTGAACTTCCTCCAACCAAAATTCACACTTGGAGAATTTGGCATAGAGTTGGTTCCCCTGGAGTAATTCGAGAACCAAACGTAGATGTTGCGCGTGTTCGGATTTCGATTTTGAATAGATCAAGACATCGTCGATGAATACTATGACGAAACGGTTGAGATATGGTTTACACACGCGATTCATAAGATCCATGAAAACCGCTGGTGCGTTGGTTAAACCAAAAGGCATGACAACGAATTCGTAGTGGCCGTAACGAGTACGAAACACGGTTTTGGGTATATCCTCCCCTTGTATACGCAGCTGGTGATATCCTGAACGTAGGTCGATCTTTGAGAAACACGTGGCGCCTTGTAGTTGATCAAAAAAATCGTCGATGCGAGGTAGGGGATAGCGGTTCTTGATAGTTAACTTATTCAATTCCCGATAGTCGATGCACATCCTGAACGACCCGTCCTTCTTTTTGACGAAAAGGACTGGCGCGCCCCAAGGAGAGGTGCTCGGGCGAATGAAGCCTTTCTCAAGTAATTCCTGGAGTTGGGTTGAGAGTTCACGCATTTCTGACGGTGCGAGTCGGTAGGGAGCTTTGGCAATAGGGTTGGTGTAACACTCTTAATATTGGACAGAATTTAAATAATAATTATATTAACTTCATACTAATCAGAGTTTACAAAAACTTTTCGTGTTTAAAGACCATACATATTTACAATAGTATCCGAAACAAACCCAAGATAATACATAACAAGTTTGAAGTTAACCCTTGCTAGTCAACTATCAACTAGTTTAAAGGATTCAAAACACGTTCAACAAACCATTTACAACATGATTAAAGTCTAGTCAAGGTTAAGTGTGTGCGGAAGCTTCAAAATGCGTGTTCGGTTTTTGACAATGTACTTGATCACCATCCGGAAGGACCTCATCCATACCTAGGGTCAAACACTAAAAACATAAGTTTTTACATAAATACAATACATATAAACGAATTCCGACATCGAAAATTGTTGGATAAAATACAATTTTTCTGGGCTCCATCGTAACTTACGGTGTCTACCGTAAGTTACAGTAGACCCTGAAAGATCCTGGTCTGCCGTAACACAGGGATAACCCACCGTAACGATTTTGATTTCCACCGTAAATTACGGTGGAGACCGTAATTTACGTTGGACTCTGGGATTTTGCCATTTGACTATTTTGTGAATTTCGCTCTAAACCGTATACCGTTTTAGGCTATTTCCTTCCTGTATGTCTGTAAATTCATTACGGACACGTTCGTTTTGTTATCATACCAATATTTTTCATGCCGATCATACGGCTAAAAGTTACTATACTTGCAATTATTCGACCCATTCTAACTATAGGTGTATATTTCAAATTTCTTATTCTCAAGCCTTTTAGATGCCATTACCCAAGTTCCCGGGCTTGTACATCATTCGTGACTTCATGTTTCCTTGGAACTAAAAGCTCGTTTTCTCGGAATCCAACATTTCGTTTCAAACGACACATTTTATTGACCTCTAGTGTTTGTCCCGATATCACGGGTTCGTAGACTTAAATTAA
Organism: Helianthus tuberosus; assembly: GCA_030545235.1. Lineage (NCBI taxonomy): Eukaryota > Viridiplantae > Streptophyta > Magnoliopsida > Asterales > Asteraceae > Helianthus > Helianthus tuberosus. The sequence goes on from CM060406.1 coordinate 59,272,744, forward strand.
CATAACCAATTTATAGGTGTGGTACAATCCATCACCTAGCGAGATATGAAACTTTCAAGTCTCTACTCACGTGATTCCTTTACAAGCATCATTTCAACCCGTTTGGCTATCTAGTGAAGACCATCACTTTGTTGACAAGCCAAACCCAATTCCAAATCTCTATTTTGACGCGTTTGATGGTCTAGTGAACTTCCCCACTTAAACGACACATCAAACGCATCCATTACACTACGACATCATTTATACACTAAAATCAAACATTTTTACATAATGTAACGAGACTAAAGTCACGCACCTTTAAAGCACACCTTTTTCGCGTGTATCTCCTCCGGCGTGTCCACTTGACGTTCCGGAATCCTTGCCTAAAGGGTTCAATTCATAACAAGTTTAGAACTCTTTCATAAGCTTTAACGCATTATTTCTTAATATATTCAAATCTGTGTTTTACCCAACATTTAACTTTTTAACCCTCATTTAGGCGTTTTATCAAACACCTAGCGGGTCAGATTTCTACATGATATAAACCAAGTTCATGACTTGAGTTTATCACCCTAATTAACTTCAATTAGACTATATACACATATTTTAACATCAACAATTTAGAGGTTTCCTCATAATTTTCAGTTTACACTAGAACACGAGTTTTAATCCTAGTGTTTATCAAGTTCTACTAACATACTAATCACCCACTATGGTTATTTTGATCTATACAATTATCATGCAAAAATTTGACAAGAAATCGTCTAGGGTTTGTCCCTAAACCTTATATCACTTCCAATTTCATGTTTACAACACATAATCAAGCTCTACACTCGATTTCAATCACATGCATGAACTTTGAATCGAATGAAAATGACCTAATTCGACATACCTTATGACCCCTTTGACGAGGTGATCACGATTCTATGTTCAGATTCTGATTTCAACTGGATTTTGGCCTTCAATTTGAGAGTTTAGTAGATTTAGGGTTTTGAGGATGAGGGTGTCGCCCTCTCCTGCTCTTTATCGACCAGACCCCCTCTAATGGGGTGTTTGGTTTTGTTTTTATCAAATAATGGTAATACAAGTTTCAATTTTGACAACCTAGGCCCCTCCACTCTTATTTAGTTTATATTTTTAGAGTTTTAACCCCCTTCGTGTGTTACTACAAGACTCCTAACTAACTGGGTTATTTATCCTAGTTAGCTTTTTCTTGTTTATTATACACTTTATAGTTCTAATATAAAGTTTTGCATTTTCGGGATGTTACAGTTGGCTCCAGGAATGAGGTCGATACGAAAGTCGATATCACGACTTGGCAGTAGTCCGGGAAGATCTTCTGGAAAACATTAGGAAATTCTCGAACCACAGGCACGTCTTTTACTTCCTTCCTCTCTTTCTTTTCCTTCTCCGCAACTACAATGTTAGCCAAGAAAGCCATGTATTCCTTGCGGAGATACTTGCTAGCTTGAACACATGACATAAGCTTGAGACCCTTCGAAGTAGTATCGCCATAAACACACATTAAGTCGCCATTCCCGACAGTGAATCGAATCATCTTGTCAAAGCACACAACTTCAGCATGGTTTTCTCGAAGAAAGTCCATGCCTATTATAACGTCAAAACTTCCGAGTTGCATCGGAATAAGGTCGATTGGAAAGATGTGATTGTTGAGCTCAAGAGTACAATCACGAAGAACAGAATTGACAGTGACGGTTCTTCCGGTAGCGACTTCAACATCGAATGCCGAGGAGAGTTGGGAATGTTTACAACTAAGGAGTTTCTCGAATTCGAACGACACAAAGCAATTATCGGCTCCAGTATCAAACAAACATGAAGCATAAATACCATTCACAAGGAACGTACCATTGACCACGTTATTGTCGGCCTGGGCTTGACGCACATTGAGGTTGAAAGTTCTGGCGCGTGCGGCCTGTTGTTACTGCTGCTGTTGTTGTTGCTGCTGTTGTTGTTGCTGCTGTGGCTGCTATTGCTGAGGGTCTTGTTTCACAACCCTGTTCGGGCACATGTTGGCGAAATGGTTTGGGTCGCCACATGCGAAGCAGGCTTTGGCTTTGACTGCGGGTGCCGGAGGAGCTTGTTGACCCTGTGGGGCAGTGAGTAGAGTTTGATGAGCAGGAGCTTGATGAATACGGCAGTTGGCAGTAAAATGGCTGTAAAAATTGTAGTGAGCACAAAAACGGCAAGCGATGGCAGTTGGGTGGTGGTAGGTTCAAGTAGGGCAAAGCGGATGTGGCCCAGTGTATGCACGCTTTGCAGGCGGTGCATTGGCCATAGGCGCCACTACTTGACGCTGCTGGGCAGGTACAACTTGAATCGGTGCAGCAGTGATCGCACAGTTCTTGTTGGAGCTGTTCTTTCTCTTGTTCTTCCTCTTGTTGCTCGATGAAGTGGGTTCAACAGTTGGTGCGGTAGCTGTAGGTTGATGCAGATGCTTCGAAGTCTTATCCCAGACACCAGCCTTAACCCTTTTGTCGTTGATTTCGGTGGCCAGTAGGTAGGTTTCTTCGATCGTCGTAGTCTTAGCCGCTTGCACGAAATCTGCGACGCAGTCGGGCAAAGCTCGGATGTACTTCTTGATGGTGATCTCCGGAGTCTTGACTTGATCGGGACATATGATGCTGAGTTGTTTAAAACGAGCAGTGAGAGCAGCGTTGTCACCATCCTTTTGCTGTATGTGCCAAAATTCATCTTCTAGCTTTTGACGTTCGTGAGGAGGGCAGAATTCCTCTAGCATGACTTCCTTGAGCTCGTCCCACGACAGACCATAGGCTGCATCGTTCCCTCGCTTGTTCCTCTCGGCCGTCCACCAGTCAAGTGCACGGGACTGGAAGACGCCGGTAGCGTTCAGAGTTCGAAGGTCATCAGGGCAACCACTTTGTCGCAGTGTGACCTCAATGGAATCAAACCATTGGAATAGTGCAGTTGGACCTCCTTCGCCAGTGAATTCCTTTGGCCCACACGACTTGAATTGCTTGAAACTGAAAGGCCTTGCGGCAGCATTAGGAGCGTCAGTCCTCGATTCCTCAGATGACTTGCTGACATTCTCGTAAACATCACTCACGGCCTTTGCCACGCTTTTTGCGATGATGGAAGCAAGGCGTTTATCCCTCTTTTCTTGACGAGAGAGTGCATGACGGGATCCAGACGACATGGTCTGCAACAGACATCGTCACAGGACTCATCACATTGTATTCGAATCTCACCTCACACGTCTACTACTTACTAAAGCTCAGGAACACGTATACTTACGTAAATACTTAACACATAAGGCACGAAATCACATAAGCACGTAGAGCACATGATCATTTAACACCTAAGCACGTAAAGCACAGAAGCAAGGGAACACATACGCATTTAATCACTAGAGGCAGTCAGAAAACAGAAATCTATCATTTACAGCTCGCGTTTGCGTTTGATGTATCGAGTCGTGTAGTATAAGCATAGCATAAAGTCGTCCATAGATTTGTAGAATTGTAAGGCGAGTTGTGTGTGTCGGTCGATGTGGAAGCAAAAATCGAGTAATTCACCCAAAACACGTGAACAGGTAAACACACATATAGCACATAAAATCAACGAACCATCAGAGTCAGCAGTTGCGGGCTCAAAATCAAAAATACATAAAATTCGAGAAATAGATTGTCTACGGCTAGTAGACTTCGACTAACCAAAGTGGTTCGACTATTCACAAGGACTTGTCGTGCACGCTTGACCTACCGGGTAGTGCCTCTGCCTCGATTCTTGGGTGTTGGACACTCGCCCCGTTAGTCATATCGTGACTTCTGGTCGTTGGAGTCCATCGAGACTTTGGTGAGAGTTTTGTAAAATATGCGGACAAGTGGTCAAGGTTAGGGTTTCACCCCTGGCTTAACAACATCGCCCTTGTTTTGATAAAAATAGAGGAGATTATTCATCAAAATATGGGTTTCACCCCTAGTTTGGTATAATTTCCTCGTTGAACAGTATTGATTAGGCAATTTAGTCGGGAGTTTGGGGTTTTCTCACCTGATCTCGACTTTGTCGCCTATTTATTGTCGAAAATTCGAGTGCAGTGATAGTGTAGTATAGGCAAGGATAGTGAGGAATAAGTACGCACAAGATTTCTACTGGACGTACTCGAGTCGGTCTATTGGTTCTTAACTATAGTCTAGGTACCTAAGACTTCGACCCGGACTAGGTCGAGTCTTGCCTAATTCCCTATAGTTATGGCTCTGATACCAATCTGTCACACCCCAACCGATGGCGGAATCATCGGGGCGTGGCACTGAGCGAAACAGATTGTCCAGAAGTTTCCATAACAATTATTAATACTATTTAATTAAACAACACGTCCCATACCGTATCTCAAACAGTAAAATAATTATTACAGACATAAATCCAGGCAAATATTCTGTTCCGACAACTCAGATTTAAATAGACAGCAATTCTTTATCTGCTTCTAGAGACCCCTGATTCTTTATCTACAAACAACTATTTGTTGGGCTCTAAAGCTTTATTCTAGCTTCAAATTCCTACCACATATGCATCCTAAGCACCTGTCACATACGTTAAAATAAAGTCAATACATAAAATGTAAAGGTGAGCATACAAGTTTGATAATAGCATATAGAGTTCGAATTCGTTTACGCATAACCAGCACGTACACATAGTGAAATGAAGCACGTTAGTTATCGACATAGATCCATCGATACCAATGACTGCGGGTTGACTGCCCAAGGCAGTTCGCAATACATGATTACCACCGTAATCCATGCAAGTAAAAGATCCTTAACAACCCCCGTGTGAACGGGTGCTGAGTCCAAACTATAGTACTATCGTTGCTAAGGCAGGTAGACAGCATTCCATGTGTAAACATAACAAACAAGCATTCATGAGCCACGTATAACATGCATTAACGGTTAGCATTCAAATAGTGTTTGAGTAGTGTGATTGTTGTAGTTTGAATATTCGTAACGTATGTAACACCCAAAAGTGCTTAAAGCAAAAAGGGATCGAGTATACTCACAGCGATTAATGCATTGAAGGGAGCGCTTAGCGAGTAAGATTAGCCTGAATAGATTCGATAGCATAACGATAAGGAACACGTAAAACGATACAAAGTGAAAATGGGTCGAATGGTAGTTCGATCGGATGGTAATCCGATCGGACAGCAATCCGTTGTAACATCCCGAAAATGCAAAACTTTATATTAGAACTATAAAGTGTATAATAAACAAGAAAAAGCTAACTAGGATAAATAACTCAGTTAGTTAGAAGTCTTGTAGTAACATACGAAGGGGTTAAAACTCTAAAAATATAAACTAAATAGAGTGGAGGGGCCTAGGTTGTCAAAATTGAAACTTGTATTACCATTATTTGATAAAAACAAAACCAAACACCCCATTAGAGGGGGTCTGGTCGATCAAGAGCAGGAGAGGGCGACACCCTCATCCTCAAAACCCTAAATATACTAAACTCTCAAATTGAAGGCCAAAATCCAGTTGAAATCGGAATCTGAACATAGAATCGTGATCACTTCGTCAAAGGGGTCATAAGGTATGTCGAATTAGGTCATTTTCATTCGATTCAAAGTTCATGCATGTGATTGAAATCGAGTGTAGAGCTTGATTATGTGTTGTAAACATGAAATTGGAAGTGATATAAGGTTTAGGGACAAACCCTAGACGATTTCTTGTCAAATTCTTGCATGATAATTGTATAGATCAAAATCACCATAGTGGGTGATTAGTATGTTAGTAGAACTTGATAAACACCAGGATTAAAACTTTTGTTCTAGTGTAAACTGAAAATTATGAGGAAATCTCTAAATTGTTGATGTTAAAATATGTGTATATAGTCTAATTGAAGTTAATTAGGGTGATAAACTCAAGTCATGAACTTGGTTTATATCATGTAGAAATCTGACCCGCTAGGTGTTTGATAAAACGCCTAAATGAGGGTTAAAATGTTAAATGTTGGGTAAAACGCAGATTTGAATATATTAAGAATTAATGCGTTAAAGCTTATGAAAGAGTTCTAAACTTGTTATGAATTGAACTCTTTAGGCAAGGATTCCAGAACGTCAAGTGGACACGCCGGAGGAGATACACGCGGAAAAGGTGTGCTTTAAAGGTGCGTGACTTTAGTCTCGTTACATTATGTAAAAATGTTTGATTTTAGTGTATAAATGATGTCGTAGTGTAATGGATGCGTTTGATGTGTCGTTTAAGTGGGGAAGTTCACTAGACCATCAAACGCGTCAAAATAGAGATTTGGAATTGGGTTTGGCTTGTCAACAAAGTGATGGTCTTCACTAGATAGCCAAACGGGTTGAAATGATGCTTGTAAAGGAATCACGTGAGTAGAGACTTGAAAGTTTCATATCTCGCTAGGTGATGGATTGTACCACACCTATAAATTGGTTATGTTAATTTAAGTCTACGAACCCGTGATATCGGGACAAACACTAGAGGTCAATAAAATGTGTCGTTTGAAACGAAATGTTGGATTCCGAGAAAACGAGCTTTTAGTTCCAAGGAAACATGAAGTCACGAATGATGTACAAGCCCGGGAACTTGGGTAATGGCATCTAAAAGGCTTGAGAATAAGAAATTTGAAATATACACCTATAGTTAGAATGGGTCGAATAATTGCAAGTATAGTAACTTTTAGCCGTATGATCGGCAAGACAAATATTGGTATGATAACAAAACGAATATGTCCGTAATGAATTTACAGACATACAGGAAGGAAATAGCCTAAAACGGTATACGGTTTAGATCGAAATTCACAAAATAGTCAAAAGGCAAAATCTCAGAGTCCACCGTAAATTACGGTCTCCATCGTAATTTACGGTGGAAATAAAAAACGTTACGGTGGGTTATCCCTGTGTTACGGCAGACCAGGATCTTTTAGGGTCCACCGTAACTTACGGTAGACATCGTAAGTTACGGTGGAGCCCAGAAAAATTGTATTTTATCCAACAATTTTTGATGTCGGAATTCGTTTATATGTATTGTATTAATGTCAAAACTAATGTTTTTAGTGTTTGACCCTAGGTATGGATGAGGTCCTTCCGGATGGTGATCAAGTACATTGTCAAGAACCGAACACGCATTTTGAAGCTTCCGCACATACTTAACCTTGTCTAGACTTTAATCATGTTGTAAATGGTTTGTTAAACGTTTTTTGAATCCTTTAAACTAGTTGATAGTTGACTAGCAAGGGTTAACTTCAAATTTGTTATGTATTATCTTGGGTTTGTTTTGGATACTATTGCAAATATGTATGGTCTTTAAAAACGAAAAGTTTTTGTAAACTCTGATTAGTATGAAGTTAATATAACTATTATTTAAATTCCGTCCAATATTAAGGGTGTTACAAGTTGGTAATCACAGCTTAAGGTTGTCAACAAAGTGTTCGGTTCAAGCTTGATCAAGCATCCGGTAAGAATTAATTGTTCTAAGTAGAGTTACTAAGTATAAAAAGGGGAATGATGAATAGATATGCATGGGAAGAGCGTGTTAATACACTCAAACCCGGAAAGTGCATTAAATAAGATCGGTAAAAGCAAGTTATGAACTTGAATAAACCGAAGTAAATAAACCATACGCTACGGATGAAATGTTTAACGCTTGATGTAAACATTTCAGTTAAAGATGACGGATAAAGGTGATGATAATGCGGTGCCAAGACTCACCAAGCAAACGAGAGAAGTGATTGCTGAAGAGGTAGGGAAGGCAATCGAAAACAGTTTATCGGGTTTTATTGATAAAATCCAAAACACGGTATTATCAGTGGTGGAAGAAAGAATCAAGAAATTGGAAGATAATACCAATTTAGCAAAGGAAAAGTCGAGAGGACGAAAGTCTTGTTCATATAAAGAGTTCATGGCGTGCAAACCGCCAATTTAAAATGGGGAGGTTGACCCGATAATATGCCAGTGGTGGCTAAGCGATATGGATGGAGTATTCGAAAGGACTCATTGTGATCCAGACGACTACGTAGCCTATGGCACGGGTCAGTTAAGGGGTCAAGCGAAAGACTGGTGGGATAACAAGAAGAAAGAAATTGGAAGCGAAGCGGCTAAAGCTATGTCATGGGATGAGTTAAAGACGCCGTTTCTTAAACATCACAGTCCCAAGGCAGTCATTAACAAGATCAAGGAAGAATTCATGCAGCTTCGACACATGGGTGAATCTATTGATAAAATCACGGGAATGTTCATGGATAAGTTGAAGTTCTGTGATGAATTGATAACGAATGAGGAGCAGAAAATATATTATTATTATAATATGTTGAGCGCCGTGTATAGGGAGTTTATGACTCCTTCAAAGTATGAGACTCTCACCGAGATTATAAACGTTGCTCGGGAACGGGAGATAGAGTTGAAGAAACAGATTGAAAGAGGTGAAAGAAGGGCGCAGATAGTCAATCCAAGCCCAACGAAAAAGGCGCGCACAACAGAATCCTCAAAGAAACAAGAAGGGAGAAGCGGGTCATCAAACTGCAAGATATGCGGGAAGGGGCACAAAGGTGAGTGCCGGTTCAAGGACAAACCGTGTCCTATATGTGGGAAAACGGGGCACACGGCTGCATTGTGTCCGGGAAAGGTGTCGGTGTGTTACAAATGCTACCAACCAGGTCACAAGAAATCTGTGTGCCCAGAGTTGATCGGAAAGAAAGATGACAAGAATACACACACTGAGACACCAAGAGCAAAGGCAAGATCTTTCCAGTTAATAGCAGTGGAGGCAAAAATAGAGCCCGATGTGGTCTCAGGTATATTTGCCATAAATTCAATTCCTGCACATGTATTATTTGATACAGGTGCGAATAAATCCTTTGTTTCACATGGATTTATTCGACATCCTTCTTTTGTACTAACAAAATTGCCTATGCCATTAGAAGAAGAAATAGGTGATAACAAAAGTTTCCTTGTGTGTGATGTTTGTCGAGATTGTAAGATGAACATTGACGATGAAGAATATTCAATAGACTTGATTCCTATGTCGATGGGGGAATTTCAGGTAGTAGTCGGGATGGATTGGTTATCCTGATACCATGTGAGAGTCGTATGTTTCCGCAAGAAGATAAAACTAACATCTCCAAGTGGAAAATCTGTTACCATATACGGCGAGAAGAGGGGTAATCCCGTTATGTGTTCAATGCTAAAAGCTCGCAAGCTCATGAGACACGGTTGCAGGGCATTCATGATATACGCGAACGAACCAGACAAGAGATCACTAGAGATTGAAGATGTACCGGTGGTACGCGAATATGCCGACGTATTTCCGGAAGACCTACCGGGAATACCACCAGAACGGGAGGTAGAGTTCGGGATCAAACTGGTCCCGGGCGCGAAACGTGTAGCCAAGGCGCCGTATCGACTCGCGCCATCAGAATTACAAGAATTGATGTCGCAAATTCAAGATCTGTTAGACAAAGGGTTTATCCGGCCTAGTGTGTCTTCGTGGGGCGCACCGGTGCTATTTGTGAAAAAGAAGGATGGGAGCATGCGCATGTGTATCGACTACAGGGAGTTAAATAAACTTACGGTGAAGAAACGATACCCACTCCCAAGAATCGACGATTTATTTGATCAATTGCAAGGCGCAAGTTGGTTCTCCAAGATCGACCTTAGATCGGGATACCATCAGTTGAAAGTCAAGGAGGAAGATATACCGAAGACGGCTTTCCGTACACGGTATGGACATTACGAGTTCCTTGTGATGTCCTTTGGGTTAACTAATGCACCCGCGGCTTTCATGGACCTCATGAACCGGGTCTGTAAGCCTATGCTAGATAAGTCGGTAATAGTGTTCATTGATGATATCTTGATATATTCGAAGAATGAAGCGGAACACACAAATTATTTGCGTGAAGTATTAGAGACGCTCAGAAAAGAGAAATTGTATGCAAAGTTCTCGAAATGTGCTTTCTGGTTGCGAGAAGTACAATTCCTCGGGCACATCATTAGTGCAAACGGGGTGTTAGTAGACCCGTCAAAGATAGAAGCCGTGGCAAGATGGGATCCACCGAAGAATCCTTCGGAGATCAGAAGCTTTTTGGGGCTTGCGGGTTATTATCGAAGATTCATACAGGATTTCTCCAAAATTGCTATGCCATTAACCAAATTAACCCGTAAAGACAAAAAGTTTATTTGGGGTGAAGATCAAGAAAGGGCGTTCCAAACGCTTAAGGAAAAACTGACCCATGCACCGGTATTGTCATTACCAGATGGAACGAACAACATGGTAGTTTACTCAGATGCATCACATTCGGGGCTTGGCTGCGTTTTGATGCAACGAGGCAAGGTTATAGCCTATGCCTCGAGGCAGCTAAAGACCCATGAGAAGAGATATCCTACCCATGACCTCGAGTTGGCGGCGGTGGTGTTCGCCTTGAAAATATGGAGGCATTATTTGTATGGGGTGAAATGCACTATGTTTACCGACCATAAAAGCTTGAAGTATTTCTTCGATCAGAAGGAATTAAATATGAGGCAGAGGCGGTGGTTAGAAACCGTCAAAGACTTTGATTGTGAAATACATTACCACCCCGGGAAGGCTAATGTAGTGGCAGACGCGTTGAGCCGAAAAACAGATTATACGCCTATTCGAGTATGATCGATGCAACTAATTGTGACTTCGGGTTTGCTTGAACAAATTCAGAAATCTCAAATTGAAGCAATAAAGGAAGAAAATGTGAAAAGGGAAAGAATAGTTGGGCAGTTAAAAGACCTGGAGGATGATAACCAAGGATTGAAAACTCGACTTGGGAGAATTTGGGTTCCAAACTCATGTGGGGCCAAGGCACTTCTACTTGACGAGGCCCATAAATCTCGTTATTCGATACATCCGGGGGCAACCAAGATGTATAACGATTTAAACCAAAATTATTGGTCGCCAGGAATGAAAAGAGACATAGTGAAATATGTGGAGAAGTGTTTGACCTGCTTGCAAGTCAAAGCGGAGCACCAAAAGCCATATGGTAAGTTGCAACCATTGGACATCCCAGTTTGGAAATGGGAACAAATCACAATGGATTTGTTGACCAAATTGCCCAAAACAAATCGCGGGTTTGATGCTATATGGGTAGTCGTAGATAGATTGACGAAAAGTGCTCACTTCATTCCGATTCATGAGACTTATACATCCGAGAAGATGTCGGAGGTGTACACCAATGAGATCATAGCACGTCATGGAGTACCGATATCCATTGTGTCAGACAGAGATACTCGGTTTACTTCAAAATTTTGGCGCGAATTCCAAGAGCAAATGGGAACTAAATTGTTCATTAGCACTGCTTACCATCCACAAACGGATGGGCAAAGTGAGAGAACGATACAAATGTTGGAAGATATGTTGCGGGCTTGCATTATCGACTTCAGGGGTAGTTGGGATGTCTATCTACCCTTGGTTGAATTCTCGTATAACAACAGCTACCACGCGAGCATTAAGATGGCCCCTTATGAAATGTTATATGGAAGAAAGTGTCGAACCCCGGTATGTTGGGGAGAAGTGGGTCCACGAGGACTAGCTCCTACTGATATAATCCGAACTACGAATGAGAAGATCAACTTGGTCCGAGCTCAACTAAAGGCGGCTCAGGATCGACAAAAAGCGTACGCGGATAAACGGAAGAGACCGATTGAATTTCAAATCGGCGATAAAGTAATGCTGAAAGTATCGCCGTGGAAAGGAATAATACGGTTCAGAAAAAGAGGGAAGTTGAGCCCAAGATTTATTGGGCCATTTAGAATCACCGAACGGGTTGGCAAAGTAGCATATCGTCTCGAATTACCCGAGGAGTTGAGTGGGATTCATAGCACATTCCACGTGTCACATCTCCGAAAATGTCTAGCAGATGAAGCCGCTCGTATTCGCTATGATGATATCGAGGTGGATAACAGCCTCAACTATGCAGTAAAGCCAATTGCGATATTAGATCGTAAAGAGAAGAGTTTGAGGAACAAAGTAATTAACCAAGTGAAGGTTAAATGGGAACACAGGAAGGGTGCGGATACCACATGGGGGTCCGAAGAAGAGATGCAACGGCTCTACCCTAAACTATTTGGTACGTATTATGGTTTCGGGGACGAAACCCTTTTAAGGGGGGTGGACTTGTAACATCCCGAAAATGCAAAACTTTATATTAGAACTATAAAGTGTATAATAAACAAGAAAAAGCTAACTAGGATAAATAACTCAGTTAGTTAGAAGTCTTGTAGTAACATACGAAGGGGTTAAAACTCTAAAAATATAAACTAAATAGAGTGGAGGGGCCTAGGTTGTCAAAATTGAAACTTGTATTACCATTATTTGATAAAAACAAAACCAAACACCCCATTAGAGGGGGTCTGGTCGATCAAGAGCAGGAGAGGGCGACACCCTCATCCTCAAAACCCTAAATCTACTAAACTCTCAAATTGAAGGCCAAAATCCAGTTGAAATCGGAATCTGAACATAGAATCGTGATCACCTCGTCAAAGGGGTCATAAGGTATGTCGAATTAGGTCATTTTCATTCGATTCAAAGTTCATGCATGTGATTGAAATCGAGTGTAGAGCTTGATTATGTGTTGTAAACATGAAATTGGAAGTGATATAAGGTTTAGGGACAAACCCTAGACGATTTCTTGTCAAATTCTTGCATGATAATTGTATAGATCAAAATCACCATAGTGGGTGATTAGTATGTTAGTAGAACTTGATAAACACCAGGATTAAAACTCTTGTTCTAATGTAAACTGAAAATTATGAGGAAATCTCTAAATTGTTGATGTTAAAATATGTGTGTATAGTCTAATTGAAGTTAATTAGGGTGATAAACTCAAGTCATGAACTTGGTTTATATCATGTAGAAATCTGACCCGCTAGGTGTTTGATAAAACACCTAAATGAGGGTTAAAATGTTAAATGTTGGGTAAAACGCAGATTTGAATATATTAAGAAATAATGCGTTAAAGCTTATGAAAGAGTTCTGAACTTGTTATGAATTGAACTCTTTAGGCTAGGATTCTGGAACGTCAAGTGGACACGCCGGAGGAGATACACGCGGAAAAGGTGTGCTTTAAAGGTGCGTGACTTTAGTCTCGTTACATTATGTAAAAATGTTTGATTTTAGTGTATAAATGATGTCGTAGTGTAATGGATGCGTTTGATGTGTCGTTTAAGTGGGGAAGTTCACTAGACCATCAAACGGGTCAAAATAGAGATTTGGAATTGGGTTTGGCTTGTCAACAAAGTGATGGTCTTCACTAGATAGCCAAACGGGTTGAAATGATGCTTGTAAAGGAATCACGTGAGTAGAGACTTGAAAGTTTCATATCTCGCTAGGTGATGGATTGTACCACACCTATAAATTGGTTATGTTAATTTAAGTCTACGAACCCATGATATCGGGACAAACACTAGAGGTCAATAAAATGTGTCGATTGAAACGGAATGTTGGATTCCGAGAAAACGAGCTTTTAGTTCCAAGGAAACATGAAGTCACGAATGATGTACAAGCCCGGGAACTTGGGTAATGGCATCTAAAAGGCTTGAGAATAAGAAATTTGAAATATACACCTATAGTTAGAATGGGTCGAATAATTGCAAGTATAGTAACTTTTAGCCGTATGATCGGCAAGACAAATATTGGTATGATAACAAAACGAATATGTCCGTAATGAATTTACAGACATACAGGAAGGAAATAGCCTAAAACGGTATACGGTTTAGAGCGAAATTCACAAAATAGTCAAAAGGCAAAATCTCAGAGTCCACCGTAAATTACGGTCTCCATCGTAATTTACGGTGGAAATGAAAAACGTTACGGTGGGTTATCCCTGTGTTACGGCAGACCAGGATCTTTCAGGGTCCACCGTAACTTACGGTAGACATCGTAAGTTACGGTGGAGCCCAGAAAAATTGTATTTTATCCAACAATTTTTGATGTCGGAATTCGTTTATATGTATTGTATTAATGTCAAAACTAATGTTTTTAGTGTTTGACCCTAGGTATGGATGAGGTCCTTCCGGATGGTGATCAAGTACATTGTCAAGAACCGAACATGCATTTTGAAGCTTCCGCACATACTTAACCTTGTCTAGACTTTAATCATGTTGTAAATGGTTTGTTAAACGTGTTTTGAATCCTTTAAACTAGTTGATAGTTGACTAGCAAGGGTTAACTTCAAATTTGTTATGTATTATCTTGGGTTTGTTTTGGATACTATTGCAAATATGTATGGTCTTTAAAAACAAAAAGTTTTTGTAAACTCTGATTAGTATGAAGTTAATATAACTATTATTTGTAAACTCTGGTCTTCCGTCCATTATTTAAATTCCTTCAAAAGTCAAGCCATCATACACAAACACAACCTTCCTAGAGGAAGAAACAATACACTCGAATCGTCATCCGACCGGATGACCACCCGAACGGATTACCATCCGCACGGATGTAACACCCTTAATATTGGACGGAATTTAAATAATAGTTATATTAACTTCATACTAATCAGAGTTTACAAAAACTTTTCGTTTTTAAAGACCATACATATTTGCAATAGTATCCAAAACAAACCCAAGATAATACATAACAAATTTGAAGTTAACCCTTGCTAGTCAACTATCAACTAGTTTAAAGGATTCAAAACACGTTTAACAAACCATTTACAACATGATTAAAGTCTAGACAAGGTTAAGTATGTGCGGAAGCTTCAAAATGCGTGTTCGGTTCTTGACAATGTACTTGATCACCATCCGGAAGGACCTCACCCATACCTAGGGTCAAACACTAAAAACATTAGTTTTGACATTAATACAATACATATAAACGAATTCCGACATAAAAAATTGTTGGATAAAATACAATTTTTCTGGGCTCCACCATAACTTACGGTGTCTACCGTAAGTTACGGCGGACCCTGAAAGATCCTGGTCTGCCGTAACACAGGGATAACTCACCGTAACGTTTTTGATTTCCACCGTAAATTACGGTGGAGACCGTAATTTACGGTGGACTCTGAGATTTTGCCTTTTGACTATTTTGTGAATTTCGCTCTAAACCGTATACCGTTTTAGGCTATTTCCTTCCTGTATGTCTGTAAATTCATTACGGACATATTCGTTTTGTTATCATACCAATATTTGTCTTGCCGATCATACGGCTAAAAGTTACTATACTTGCAATTATTCGACCCATTCTAACTATAGGTGTATATTTCAAATTTCTTATTCTCAAGCCTTTTAGATGCCATTACCCAAGTTCCCGGGCTTGTACATCATTCGTGACTTCATGTTTCCTTGGAACTAAAAGCTCGTTTTCTCGGAATCCAACATTCCGTTTCAAACGACACATTTTATTGACCTCTAGTGTTTGTCCCGATATCACGGGTTCGTAGACTTAAATTAACATAACCAATTTATAGGTGTGGTACAATCCATCACCTAGCGAGATATGAAACTTTCAAGTCTCTACTCACGTGATTCCTTTACAAGCATCATTTCAACCCGTTTGGCTATCTAGTGAAGACCATCACTTTGTTGACAAGCCAAACCCAATTCCAAATCTCTATTTTGACCCCCTTAAAAGGGTTTCGTCCCCGAAACCATAATACGTACCAAATAGTTTAGGGTAGAGCCGTTGCATCTCTTCTTCGGACTCCCATGTGGTATCCGAACCCTTCCTGTGTTCCCATTTAACCTTCACTTGGTTAATTACTTTGTTCCTCAAACTCTTCTCTTTACGATCTAATATCGCAATTGGCTTTACTGCATAGTTGAGGCTGTTATCCACCTCGATATCATCATAGCGAATACGAGCGGCTTCATCTGCTAGACATTTTCGGAGATGTGACACGTGGAATGTGCTATGAATACCACTCAACTCCTCGGGTAATTCGAGACGATTTGCTACTTTGCCAACCCGTTCGGTGATTCTAAATGGCCCAATAAATCTTGGGCTCAACTTCCCTCTTTTTCTGAACCGTATTATTCCTTTCCACGGTGATACTTTCAGCATTACTTTATTGCCGATTTGAAATTCAATCGGTCTCTTCCGTTTATCCGCGTACGCTTTTTGTCGATCCTGAGCCGCCTTTAGGTGAGCTCGGACCAAGTCGATCTTCTCATTCGTAGTTCGGATTATATCAGTAGGAGCTAGTCCTCGTGGACCCACTTCTCCCCAATATACCGGGGTTCGACACTTTCTTCCATATAACATTTCATAAGGGGCCATCTTAATGCTCGCGTGGTAGCTGTTGTTATACGAGAATTCAACCAAGGGTAGATAGACATCCCAACTACCCCCGAAGTCGATAATGCAAGCCCGCAACATATCTTCCAACGTTTGTATCATTCTCTCACTTTTCCCATCCGTTTGTGGATGGGAAGCAGTGCTAATGAACAATTTAGTTCCCATTTGCTTTTGGAATTCGCGCCAAAATTTCGAAGTAAACCGAGTATCTCTGTCTGACACAATGGATATCGGTACTCCATGACGTGCTATGATCTCATTGGTGTACACCTCCGACATCTTCTCGGATGTATAAGTCTCACGAATCGGAATGAAGTGAGCACTTTTCGTCAATCTATCCACGACTACCCATATAGCATCAAAACCGTGATTTGTTTTGGGCAATTTGGTCAACAAATCCATTGTGATTTGTTCCCATTTCCAAACTAGGATGTCCAATGGTTGCAACTTACCATATGGCTTTTGGTGCTCCGCTTTGACTTGCAAGCAGGTCAAACACTTCTCCACATATTTCACTATGTCTCTTTTCATTCCGGGCCACCAATAATTTTGTTTTAAATCGTTATACATCTTGGTTGCCCCCGGATGTATCGAATAACGGGATTTATGGGCCTCGTTAAGTAGAAGTGCCTTGGCCCCACATGAGTTTGGAACCCAAATTCTCCCAAGGCGAGTTTTCAATCCTTGGTTATCATCCTCCAGGTCTTTTAACTGCCCAACTATTCTTTCCCTTTTCACATTTTCTTCCTTTATTGCTTCAATTTGAGATTTCTGGATTTGTTCGAGCAAACCCGAAGTCACAATTAGTTGCATCGATCGTACTCGAATAGGCGTATAATCTGTCTTTCGGCTCAACGCGTCTGCCACTACATTAGCCTTCCTGGGGTGGTAATGTATTTCACAATCAAAGTCTTTGACGGTTTCTAACCACCGCCTTTGCCTCATATTTAATTCCTTCTGATCGAAGAAATACTTCAAGCTTTTATGGTCGGTAAAGATAGTGCATTTCACCTCATACAAATATTGCCTCCATATTTTCATGGCGAACACCACCGCCGCCAACTCGAGGTCATGGGTAGGATATCTCTTCTCATGGGTCTTTAGCTGCCTCGAGGCATAGGCTATAACCTTGCCTCGTTGCATCAAAACGCAGCCAAGCCCCGAATGTGATGCATCTGAGTAAACTACCATGTCGTCTGTTCCATCCGGTAATGACAATACCGGTGCATGGGTCAGTTTTTCCTTAAGCGTTTGGAACGCCCTTTCTTGATCTTCACCTCAAATAAACTTTTCGTCCTTACGGGTTAATTTGGTTAATGGCATAGCAATTTTGGAGAAATCCTGTATGAATCTTCGATAATAACCCGCAAGCCCCAAAAAGCTTCTGATCTCCGAAGGATTCTTCGGTGGATCCCATCTCGCCACGGCTTCTATCTTTGACGGGTCTACTAACACCCCGTTTGCACTAATGATGTGCCCGAGGAATTGTACTTCTCGTAACCAGAAAGCACATTTCGAGAACTTTGCATACAATTTCTCTTTTCTGAGCATCTCTAATACTTCACGCAAATGATTTGTGTGTTCCGCTTCATTCTTCGAATATATAAAGATATCATCAATGAACACTATTACCGACTTATCTAGCATTGGCTTACAGACCCGGTTCATGAGGTCCATGAAAGCCGCGGGTGCATTAGTTAACCCAAAGGACATCACAAGGAACTCGTAATGTCCATACCGTGTACGGAAAGCCGTCTTCGGTATATCTTCCTCCTTGACTTTCAACTGATGGTATCCCAATCTAAGGTCGATCTTGGAGAACCAACTTGCGCCTTGCAATTGATCAAATAAATCGTCGATTCTTGGGAGTGGGTATCGATTCTTCACCGTGAGTTTGTTCAACTCCCGATAATCAATGCACATACGCATGCTCCCATCCTTCTTTTTCACAAATAATACTGCTACGCCCCAGGGAGACACACTTGGCCGAATAAATCCTTTGTCAAGCAAATCTTGGATTTGGGACATCAATTCTTGCAATTCTGATGGCGCGAGTCGATACGGCGCCTTTGCCACAGGTTTCGCGCCCGGAACCAATTCGATTCCGAACTCTACCTCCCGTTCTGGCGGTATTCCCGGTAGGTCCTCCGGAAATACATCGGCATATTCGCGTACCACCGGTACATCTTCAATCTCTAGTGATCTCTTGTCTGGTTCGTTCGCGTATATCATGAATGCCTTACAACCGTGCCTCATGAGCTTGCGAGCTTTTAGCATTGAACACATAACGGGATTACCCCTCTTCTCGCTGTATATGGTTACAGATTTTCCACTTGGAGATGTTAGTTTTATCTCCTTGCGGAAACATACGACTCTCGCATGGTATCAGGATAACCAATCCATCCCGACTACTACCTGGAATTCCCCCATCGACATAGGAATCAAGTCTATTGAATATTCTTCATCGTCAATGTTCATCTTACAATCTCGACAAACATCACACACAAGGAAACTTTTGTTATCACCTATTTCTACTTCTAATGGCATAGGCAATTTTGTTAGTACAAAAGAAGGATGTCGAATAATTCCATGTGAAACAAAGGATTTATTCGCACCTGTATCAAATAACACATGTGCAGGAATTGAATTTATGGCAAATATACCTGAGACCACATCGGGCTCTGTTTTTGCCTCCACTGCTGTTAACTGGAAAGATCTTGCCTTTGCTCTTGGTGTCTCAGTTTGTGTATTCTTGTCATCTTTCTTTCCGATCAACTCTGGGCACTCAGATTTCTTGTGACCTGGTTGGTAGTATTTGTAACACACCGACACCTTTCCCGGGCACAATGCAGCCGTGTGCCCCGTTTTCCCACATATAGGACACGGTTTGTCCTTGAACCGGCACTCACCCTTGTGCCCCTTCCCGCATATCTTGCAGTTTGATGACCCGCTTTTCCCTTCTTGTTTCTTTGAGGATTCTGTTGTGCGCGCCTTTTTCGTTGGGCTTGGATTGACTATCTGCGCCCTTCTTTCACCTCTTTCAATCTGTTTCTTCAACTCTATCTCACGTTCCCGAACAACGTTTATAATTTCGGTGAGAGTTTCATACTTTGAAGGAGTCATAAACTCCCTATACTCGGCGCTCAACATATTATAATAATAATATATTTTCTGCTCCTCATTCGTTATCAATTCATCACAAAACTTCATCTTATCCATGAACATTCCCGTGATTTTATCAATAGATTCACCCTTGTGTCGAAGCTGCATGAATTCTTCCTTGATCCTGTTAATGACTGCCTTGGGACTGTGATGTTTAAGAAACGACGTCTTAAACTCATCCCATGTCATAGCTTTAGCCGCTTCGCTTCCAATCTCTTTCTTCTTGTTATCCCACCAGTCTTTCGCTTGACCCCTTAACTGGCCCGTGCCATAAGCTACGTAGTCGTCTGGATCACAATGAGTCCTTTCAAATACTCCATCCATATCGCTTAGCCACCGTTGGCATATTATCGGGTCAACCTCCCCATTGTAAATTGGCGGTTTGCACGCCATGAACTCTTTATAAGAACAAGATTTTCGTCCTTCCGACTTCTCTTTTGTTAAATTGGTATTATCCTCCAATTTCTTGATTCTTTCTTCCACCACTGATAATACTGTGTTTTGAATTTTGTCGATGAAACCCGACAGACTGTTTTCAATTGCCTTCCCTACCTCTTCAGCAATCACTTCTCTCGTTTGCTCGGTGACTCTTGGCACCGCATCATCATTACCTTTTTCCGTCATCTTTAACTGAAATGTTTACATCGAGCGTTAAACATTTCATCTATGGCATATGGTTTAATTACTTCGGTTTATTCAAGTTCATAACTTGTTTTCACCGTTCTCATTTAATGCACTTTCCGGGTTTGAGTGTGTTAACACGCTCTTCCCATGCATGTCAATTCATTATTTCCCTTTTTATACTTAGTAATTCTACTTTAGAACAATTAACTCTTACCGGATGCTTGATCAAGCTTGAACCGAACACTTTGTTGACAACCTTAAGCTCTGATTACCAACTTGTAACACCCTTAATATTGGACGGAATTTAAATAATAGTTATATTAACTTCATACTAATCAGAGTTTACAAAAAATTTTCGTTTTTAAAGACCATACATATTTGCAATAGTATCCAAAACAAACCCAAGATAATACATAACAAATTTGAAGTTAACCCTTGCTAGTCAACTATCAACTAGTTTAAAGGATTCAAAACACGTTTAACAAACCATTTACAACATGATTAAAGTCTAGACAAGGTTAAGTATGTGCGGAAGCTTCAAAATGCGTGTTTGGTTCTTGACAATGTACTTGATCACCATCCGGAAGGACCTCATCCATACCTAGGGTCAAACACTAAAAACATTAGTTTTGACATTAATACAATACATATAAACGAATTCCGACATCAAAAATTGTTGGATAAAATACAATTTTTCTGGGCTCCACCGTAACTTACGATGTCTACCGTAAGTTACGGTGGACCCTGAAAGATCCTGGTCTGCCGTAACACAGGGATAACCCACCGTAACGTTTTTTATTTCCACCGTAAATTACGGTGGAGACCGTAATTTACGGTGGACTCTGAGATTTTGCCTTTTGACTATTTTGTGAATTTCGCTCTAAACCGTATACCGTTTTAGGCTATTTCCTTCCTGTATGTCTGTAAATTCATTACGAACATATTCGTTTTGTTATCATACCAATATTTGTCTTGCCGATCATACGGCTAAAAGTAACTATACTTGCAATTATTCGACCCATTCTAACTATAGGTGTATATTTCAAATTTCTAATTCTCAAGCCTTTTAGATGCCATTACCCAAGTTCCCGGGCTTATACATCATTCGTGACTTCATGTTTCCTTGGAACTAAAAGCTCGTTTTCTCGGAATCCAACATTCCATTTCAAACGACACATTTTATTGACCTCCAGTGTTTGTCCCGATATCACGGGTTCGTAGACTTAAATTAACATAACCAATTTATAGGTGTGGTACAATCCATCACCTAGCGAGATATGAAACTTTCAAGTCTCTACTCACGTGATTCCTTTACAAGCATCATTTCAACCCGTTTGGCTATCTAGTGAAGACCATCACTTTGTTGACAAGCCAAACCCAATTCCAAATCTCTATTTTGACACGTTTGATGGTCTAGTGAACTTCCCCACTTAAACGACACATCAAACGCATCCATTACACTACGACATCATTTATACACTAAAATCAAACATTTTTACATAATGTAACGAGACTAAAGTCACGTACCTTTAAAGCACACCTTTTCCGCGTGTATCTCCTCCGGCGTGTCCACTTGACGTTCCGGAATCCTTGCCTAAAGAGTTCAATTCATAACAAGTTTAGAACTCTTTCATAAGCTTTAACGCATTATTTCTTAATATATTCAAATCTGCGTTTTACCCAACATTTAACATTTTAACCCTCATTTAGGCGTTTTATCAAACACCTAGCGGGTCAGATTTCTACATGATATAAACCAAGTTCATGACTTGAGTTTATCACCCTAATTAACTTCAATTAGACTATATACACATATTTTAACATCAACAATTTAGAGATTTCCTTATAATTTTCAGTTTACACTAGAACAAGAGTTTTAATCCTGGTGTTTATCAAGTTCTACTAACATACTAATCACCCACTATGGTGATTTTGATCTATACAATTATCATGCTAGAATTTGACAAGAAATCGTCTAGGGTTTGTCCTAAACCTTATATCACTTCCAATTTCATGTTTACAACACATAATCAAGCTCTACACTCGATTTCAATCACATACATGAACTTTGAATCGAATGAAAATGACCTAATTCGACATACCTTATGACCCCTTTGACGAGGTGATCACGATTCTATGTTCAGATTCCGATTTCAACTGGATTTTGGCCTTCAATTTGAGAGTTTAGTAGATTTAGGGTTTTGAGGATGAGGGTGTCGCCCTCTCCTGCTCTTGATCGACCAGACCCCCTCTAATGGGGTGTTTGGTTTTGTTTTTATCAAATAATGGTAATACAAGTTTCAATTTTGACAACCTAGGCCCCTCCACTCTATTTAGTTTATATTTTTAGAGTTTTAACCCCTTCGTATGTTACTACAAGACTTCTAACTAACTGAGTTATTTATCCTAGTTAGTTTTTTCTTATTTATTATACACTTTATAGTTCTAATATAAAGTTTTGCATTTTCGGGATGTTACATCGGATGGCTATCCGGCCGGATGGCGCTTGATTCAAGTTTTGACGCGACGATTTTTGATGTTTCGATTTCGATTGCGCGCGGTTCGATTCGATAGGGTTTCCTAGTCAAATTACTTTCAGTCCCAACTACTTCGTATCTTGCGTAATCTATTTTCCACTATCTATCACAGTTCGATCATGATTCGAGTTCGAGTTCGATTGCATTCGAGTTTCGATTGAGTTCGCTTGATTACGCAACATAGCATAATTAAACATGCACAGGTAACACGTAAGGCACACACACACGTATAATAATAAGTAAAACTACGTAGCTCGAGTTGCGACTTGATGTCGATTCGATTAGCATAGCTTGACTATTGATTGTTATCTTTATCGCATTGTTACTTCCTATAGTTCACAGTCGTAGATCGATCGAATAGCGATTAACATACGTCAATTTTGCAATTAACAACACTTACTCCACATAATACAAATAAAATAAAGAAGTTTCTACAAGTCAAGTCGCGCGAAATCGGTCGTTGACTTTGACCTTGACTTTGACTTTCACTTGTGAAAACACGGGGTGTTACATATGTTGTGGCAACATTCCCCATGTTCAATTTCTCGTCTCCCACTACCACTTTAACGTATTAAAGATGGCCTAGTCTGGGCAGAGATGGTGTGTAGCTCAAGTGTCAACCTACCACCCTTTAGGGTTATTAGAGACCACGTTTACCACCTCCATCATGGCAGTAAGGTCTGAGATCATGGCCACTAAGGGAACGTCGTCATCAATCATAAGTGTCTTTTCACATTTAAGCTACTTGCATTGGTTAAAAAAATGACCAGATTTACCACAGTTGTAACATTTCCCTTTGAAGGGACTAACCTTTGTCTATACACCACCTTTCTATTGCCTTAGTTCCACAACCTTATTCTTGCCTTTGCCATTAGACTTGTATCCGTTGTTGCCTTTGTACCTCCTTGAAGACTGAACATGCTCCACAATGTTGGCCTTTGTAGAAACTTCAACTTGGCTTCCCTTTTGTGTCAACCAGTTGTCTTCCTTAATTCAGAGGCAGACCATAAGTTCCTCAATAGTCGTTTCTTTTTGCTTATCCTTAAGTTAGTTCTTGAAATCCATCCAGCTTGGGGCGATTTTTTAACATTACTGCAACTTGAAATGTGTCGCTAAGAGTTATCCCCTAAGAGAGTATTGCTAAGAATAACTTGCATCTTCTGAACTTTTTATTCTAGTTTCTCAGCATGTTTAGCATCAGCCTAGGCTGCTTGGGTCCAACTAATGGTCCCACAGTGATAGATGAAGGTCCTACAGTGGTGGATAAAAGAGCACTTGATGAAGCCAATTCAGAATAGATTGAAAAGAATGATTTAAAGTTCAGAAATACTGGTTTACAAAAACCAGAATAAAGGAATAATCCTTTCAAATAAAATTTCCTAAAAAGTTATGGCTTACAAAAAAAAAAAACAAAAAAAAAACAAAGACCAAAGAACAAACTTTACACACAGTTTTGTATAAAATGCTAAAACTTTGCAAAAAAGTTGTAATCACAATATAATGTTTAAAAGCATTTCACAAAAAGAAGATAATATAAATGTAGGACCGGTTTTGACTCCCTAACGATTGCGTATGATACGTGTGACGTGCGGAATCCGTACACGTGTGTGGGCCGAACACAAGAACGTACTATAATCTGATTCTATAGAAAGATATCACAACGTACAAGCACCACGAATCACCTTTTTCCTTTCTCTCTCTACTTTCTCTCTCTAGCTCCAAAGCTCCTCAAATGTGCAAAATGGCAAAAGTTGCAAAAAGTTATAAAACTAAACATAAAGGTCCTATTTATAGGCCATGGCAATTAATGAGAGTTCTCATTAAATACCAAAATGCCACCTTGCCTTTTCTATATAAATATTACACTATAAGACCTAGACTTGTTCAGTTTCTTGCTACGGACTGGATTAACGGAGGTGATAGACATAAATGCACTCACAGACTCCCCCTTGGATATTGCCGTAGTCAATCTCAGCGTCTTGTCTTTTTCTCTCTCAGAGTCTTCTTGAAGATTTGACGCATCTTCAGTAACACAGACTCCCTCTTGCTCGAACAGAATCCCCCATGGATCTGTCTTTAGCTTCAGCTCACCCTGTCGGTAGACTCCTTTTCTTCAGGCTCCCCCTTTCGTCAAGCTTCCGTGATTTTGGGATCGACACCTGGCTTTCCGTTTAAAAGCTCCCCCTTGCGATGAGCTCGACTTCAGACTCCCCTTTAGACTCGGCTATCGGGATCGTAATATGGTACAACATCTGCAAATCTCAAACATTTATGAGTAAAAACATTTTGAATATTCAGGAATAACAACCTGGCTCTCAGCATAAGCTGAAACATTTCAAATATACGACAATGACAGCGTTTTCGGTTGACCAGGAATGATGACCTGGCTCTTAAAAAACTTTTTGAATCAAGAACCTGGCTCTATTACACAAAACTATCAGTATGAATATGTCCAGGATTACTTGATTCTCTTCCCTATCAAATGACTTTATAGATTTGGCAGTTTAAGCAACCAAGACCGTGACCTGACTCTTTACAACAGATTTAAAAAAAAATTAGACATTTAAAATCCTCTCAGATAATCTTCCAAGTCCAAATTAATGACCTTGGAGACTTCACAAACTGTTTTTTATTTTTGATTTAAAAACTTCAAGTTTCAACTTAATGAACTTGTTATTTTTAGAAACACGATCATCATACTTAGATTTTGAAACTCAGCTTTCAGACATCGGTTGTCGAAAATAAAGTGAAATCAAAATCTTTTTGTATTTTTCTGAAATATAAAGCAGTAAAGAAATATTTACAAACATATTTACAGACAATATTTTTGTTTAAGTTCGCGTCAGAGGATCATATCAGTTTTTGACAAATCAGTAGCACCGTTGAGCTTTAAACACCTTAAGTTCTAAACAATTCACTTAGATTGTCAGTATACTGATCCACTTTAAATTTTCACACAATGTTCAATTGATTCGAGATACGAATTAGTGTTTTAAGGACATAAACTTATTCGCGTGTCCCACCTCAGAATATACTCCCGTATCAAGATTCCCTAGATTCAGTCTTACAGGTGAATATACTAGATTGATATCTGTTCTCTGGGTTAGTGCGAGACCTTGAGAGCTCAGGTATGAACTACCGTTCAGTCAAAGAGATGAAGGCTCGACTTTAGGTGTGTTCCCTTTGGGAATCTTCTTTACAACTGCACTTGAATTACATCTTTCGATATTTTTCAATTTTTATGCAGAGGGTAAGCTTTTAAAGCACGAAAAGTATTATACGAGGTCTAGGCCATTGCTTCCGCAATATCAGAAGACCAGGTATAATACCCCAGAAATCAAACAGTATAAAGACCTAGTATCTCAGAATCAGGCAATCTCTCAAACAAGATTTCGGGGGTTACCCATATATCCGAGAAATGTTCCCCACGAGATAAGAAAATTATGATATTTAGGTTTATATCTCGAATTCAATCTACTAAGCGTGTAAAAACCAACTGGCATATCATCAGTGAGACCGTTTATCACATTTTTACTTTCCATTTCTTTAGCGTACTGTGATTGTCTACTGATGTACTATCATTTCCTTTTTTTACACAAAACTCATTTTTGAATTTTATCATGTTTTTGGCTTTTTCAAATTTTCTAATGTTTTTGGATTTTCTGACAACGCTTTACTCCCCTAAAATTCAAAAATTTTAAAGAAAATTTGATAACCGATGTAGATAGCTTTGTCTCGCCATCCATTTTCAGCTTTACATGCTCTGTTTTGCAGAAAATATATATACCCCCATGATTTACAACACATTGATATTTTGCGGTTTGAAAACCGTTTTTCAATCTTGTGAAATTAATCATGTTTGTTCAGCCATGATGGTTTCGGCGTATTCACTTAACATATTTTTTGAAAATTTTTTATTTTTGACAAATTTAAAAACAAACAATTTTTTGATTTTTCAATTTTTGACAAAATAAAAACATATTTTTGGTTTTTTTTTTAATTTTTCAATTCTTAGGGTTTTAGAAATATGGTTTATTTATGTACATAAATCAAACATACTCCCTGTTTAACAGTCGCAGGGACCAGCAGCCTCTTCCTCTAGTGCCAGGCTGCTTCCTCCGTTGGTTTGACTTTCATCCTCTTTCTGAAGCACCTGCACATTCAAATTACTCAATTAGTTGAACAATTTAGCCCAGGTCTGTTTGACCTTAGGCATTTCGACACAGTATGCTTCATTTAATTTCAGAAAATTTTTGTCGTTTGGAACAAACAACTTTTCATCTTTTACTTCATCCTTATTGGTTGAATCAGTTTTTTTGTTCAGAAGTGGGTTGTGTCTTAACCACCCAATTTTGTCCTTTTGAAGCACTTCTTTTGTAAAAATGTGAATCAATCTGAGTGTTTTGATTTTGAACAAAAACTTTAGGTTTCCAGGTTTGCTTTGGTTCAAACTTGGATGTTATTGGCTTCCAAGTTTGTTTTGATTTTGAAAAATCAACCTTTTGCTTCAAAATCTGTTTAGGTTCAACTTTGGGTGTCACAATTTTTGGTTTCCATGTTTGTTGGCCTTTGACATTTTAGGCTTCCAAGTTTGTTTTGAGTCAAAATTGGTTGATTTCTTATTCACAACATCAGACTTCTTTTTCTTCTCAACACCAACAGGTTTAGGATTTGGACAATTGCGTGCAAGATGTCCAGTTTGATCACATTTGAAGCATGTTCTCTTGGACACATCTTTAACCTGTTGTTGTTGCTTTTTCTTTTGAGTATAGAACTCTTCATTAGAATGTCGTCTAAATTGGAGTTCTTTCTCTTCTTCTGAACTTGTTCCGTGAACAAAGTTCATATTTTTCTGATAGTTTGGCGTTTCATTTCTTTTCCAATTTTGTTTCTTTTTATAACCCAACCCAACCTTCATGTTTTTCCTTTTGTAACCAGGTTTATTGTAAAACGTTTTGTGGCTTTTTCCCGCAAACTTTGAAATCTCATATTTTTCAATTTCAATCATCTTGAAAATTTTGTCAATCTTTTCTGAAATCACATTCTGAATCGGGACTTCAAGATCCGAGAATAATTTGTCCGATCCAATCATGGTATAAACCAATCCTTTTGAATCATCATTCGCATTTTTTCTCATATTTTGATTTTTTCAGATAACCTTCATGAAAACTTCCTTCATTTTCATCTTGTGATTCAGATTTAACTGTATCAACTGATTCTTCTTTCAAAACACTTTCAACGACCTTACCTACCACCTCTGAATCACTAGAATCATCAGATTTGGAATAGGTTACGTCAATATTATCTGGCAATTGATCAACCATGTTGAAAGCTTTTTCCACCTTCTCGTCATCATAGAACGTGAATTTTTCCTCAAACGGGGGTGGAACCTGATGATACTCTGAGCCAATACCTTTCTTGTTTTTCTCAGAACTATTATCATCCGGTTTTAGATTGAAAATACGTTCAAGAACATATGATGAAGCGTGATAACTGTGTAACTTGTTGTTATCTTGTTCTAAATCAGCTATTTTGCGCTTTAGCTTAGCAACATCTTCAATATAAGAATTTACAACTTGTTGCTTTATTTGATATTGTCGCTTAAGCGTATCAGATGTTTCAGAACAATATTTCAGTCTCGATTGAACAAGTTTCATTTGACTTTTCACGTCTTCATATGATTCTTTTGTAATATGATATGCAAGTTTTATTGAATCATATTCTTTTTTCATTTCTTGAAAATAATTTTCTTTTTTCAAACATTCTTCTATCATTTTTGAAACTTTTTCTTTTAAAATTTCATTTTCTTTTTCTAAACTCTTACATTTTTGTGTCAGTTTTTCATCATTATCTTTTAAAACCTTTTCATTTTTTAACATTTCTTTACATTTATTTTTGAAAACTTCTTCAATTTTATTAAATTCTAGATCTCTTATTCTGAATTTTTCATCTTTTTAAGTACAAGCATTACACGTTTCCATGAATTTCTTACACTGTTTAACATTTTTATTTAAGACTTCAGAATCAGTTAAAGTATTTACCTTAGTCGCTGGTACCTCAGTTTTCTTTGTCGTCTGCTTTTGATCAGTTTCCTTCTTTTGTTGTTCCTCACAAACACCAGCACTGATCTCTTCAACCAAACTCTCCAACTTCACATCATCTTCTCCTTTCTTCTTCAGATCATCTTCATTTTGCTGTTCTTCAATAACAGCTTTTTCATCAACAACTTTTACTGTCACCTTCTCTTCCTCAACTATCTTCTACAAATCATCAACTAACTATTCAACATTCTTCATCCCTCTTTTTCAAACTTACTGTCATCACATCACGAATTATTTTATCCAGCTTTTTCAGATAAGTTTTATATTTTGTTACGTTTGAGTAATATTCGCCGGACAGAGGAATTACTGCAAGAACATCATCAAAAACCACTTCTTTTCTATGAACGACTGGATCTCCATTTTTGTTGATGTAGCAATCTCTCTTCTTATCGTACCTTCCGTAATACTTTGCTTCTTCAAATTCTGCATGCATTTTCTCAATTCTGCAACCTGCAAAAAATCTTTCTCTTTCGTTTTCTCTTTCAAAATTTCTTCTTTTGTTTTCTCCTTTATCTCAGCAACAAAAGCATGATGTTTGTTCTTTGATTCTGTTTTGACTTGAGCTGTGAACGTGTAGCCGACAGCATCCTCTTCTGGAAGAAATTTACTCCAGTCAAATCCTTCATCATCTTGGATCATAACACAAGCTCTTGATGTTTCTTTAGAATTATTCTCAATTTGTTTCAAGTTTGGTGTTTCCTCTTTGCTACTGTGATAGATCGCTTTACGATAATAATCATCTTTGAATGGGTTAGTGGTTCCATCAACTGTAGCGTTTCTGCATTCTCTTTTGAAATGACCTTTTTGCTTGCATTTGAAGCAGGTCACTTTTGATTTATCGAAGCCCAGTTTTGTTGATGGTCCACCGATTGACTGTCTGCCAGTAATTTCCATGAACCGTTGAGCTCTTCGAATGCAGCTAGCCAAACACCATCTTATATCAATGAGCTCCATCTCTTCCGGATCTATCTGGTCGTAATCTTCCTTTGTCAGTTCGGAATTTCCAATTTTTCCAGCTACTAGACCTTCATATGATTCCAGAATCGATGCAAGAAAACTCATTTGCTGTTTAGCAGCGTTGATACTCATTGCTGGAGAATTTTTCAGTTTTAATGCGATGTTGCAAAGAATTTCTTCAGATTCTTCAGAGTTTGAAGCTGTTGAAGATGAATGATATCCTGGATTGTAGCTTGATGAGCCTTTCTGTGAATCATTTGTCTTTTCAACACTGAATGCAGTCCTTGGCGATTCACTGACTGTAACCAAAGGTACACTACCCTTGTAATAAAGACCGACATTCTGTTGATGTGATGAACTGCTCATCTTGCTTTGTTTTTGCAATTCAAGCTCATGAGTTTCACTTTTTTCTATCAAAACATCGAGAGTAATTGTATTATATAACACATCATTTTTCAAAATAAGAACAAACGTTTGCCACTGATCAACTCGTGGTAACGCTTCAATTATTTTATCAATCACTTCCTCTCGAGGTTTTGTTATCCCGAACCTATAAAGTTCGATTTTTAAGTGACAAAATCTTTCAATCATTTGTCTCACCGACTCTCCTTTTAAACTATCAAACAGATTAAATTCTTTTTTCAATAAAGCAATTTTATTCTTTTTAATCTGTTTACCCCCTTCAGCTTTTACTCTCAATGCCTCCCAAACCGATTTTGAAGATCCATCATGATTTAACAAAGAAAAAATATCGTCTCTGATAGATTGTTGGATAAATGCGATCATCTTCTGCTCGTATGAGAATTTTCTTTTATCCTCATCTGAAAGATCATTGAGATGAATTTCTTCATGTTTATCATTAATCAGTCCGCTGTATCCAAACTCTAAACAGAACCAGCTTTCATGTGCATACGCTTTTGTCCAGTTTAAAAACCTCTCTTTCCACCATGTGTAATCTTCTATATTATCAAGTGTTGGTGGTTTCAAATATGACCCATAGAAATTATCATGTTTTATGTTATCGTTTATTGCGTTTGTAATGGTTTTTGGTGTGACAGTTGATGTTTTAGATTATTCGGACGTGAAAGCTTTGTAGAAAGTATTATAGAATTCTTCAGCCATAATGCACCTTGTTTATCACAAATCTCCTGCAAATACACAAATAAACGATCAGTTTTAAACAAACACACACTCGGATCGGATGTATATCCGTTCGGACAAGGTCAACAAAAAATCAAACGGATGACATTGACCAAAAGACTTTGGATCGGATAAGTCTTTAGATCGGATTGGGTCAACAAAAGTCAACTGTTCAATGTAATAACTCTTTCGATCGGATGTAGATCCGGTCGAATGGTCGTTCGTCAAATGTGATGGATGACTTTAAGTTAAGTATTTCACCCAGATCAGTTATGGATCGGATCACCCTTCGATCGAAGGGCCTTCCGAGTGGTAACAAGATTCCAATACCCCTCCGTTCGAATGTAGATCTGAGATCT
Source organism: Helianthus tuberosus (assembly GCA_030545235.1). Classification (NCBI taxonomy): domain Eukaryota; kingdom Viridiplantae; phylum Streptophyta; class Magnoliopsida; order Asterales; family Asteraceae; genus Helianthus; species Helianthus tuberosus. The sequence continues at coordinate 59,303,847 of CM060406.1, forward strand.
GCAACTATTTAACAAACAACAAATGTGCTAAGGCCCGGATGGTCATCCGATCGGATGGCCATCCGGGTGGTGAACACCATCAAGAATAGTGACGAATGTCATGATATTTCGAACAGAAAATCGTTGATTTCTATCAAAATACTTGGAATTTTGATCTGAAAATTTGTAGGCTTATACAATGATGATTTTCGCACACAATATTCAAAAATCAGCCAATTTTAACTATAAAAGCCATGTCAATTTTACGTTTTTCTGGCAGAAAGTGAAAGAGAAGAAAAGATGAAGAAATTAGACAAATCTAATGTGATTTTGGATCTGAATCAGTTGATTTCTTGTGTGATTGATCCGTGCAATCGAGCTCCTGCTCTGATACCACTTGTAGGACCGGTTTTGACTCCCTAACGATTGCGTATGATACGTGAGACGTGCGGAATCCGTACACGTGTGTAGACCGAACACAAGAACGTACTATAATCTGATTCTATAGAAAGATATCACAACGTACAAGCACCACGAATCACCTTTTGCCTTTCTCTCTCTACTTTCTCTCTCTAGCTCCAAAGCTCCTCAAATGTGCAAAATGGTAAAAGTTACAAAAAGTTGTAAAACTAAACATAAAGGTCCTTTTTATAGGCCATGACAATTAATGAGAGTTCTCATTAATTACCAAAATGCCACCTTGCCTTTTCTATATAAATATTACACTATAAGACCTAGACTTGTTCAGTTTCTTGCTACGGACTGGATTGACGGAGGCGATAGACATAAATGCACTCACAATAAACTTTGAACTAGGGGTGTTCATGAGCCGAGCCGATCCGAGCGAGGGTCTGCTCGTGCTCGGATTGAATTACAAGCGATCCGATCCGACCGGATCGAATTTGCAAAACCGAGCACAAAAGTGATGCTCGTGCTCGGATTGAATTTGAATCGAGTGGATCATTTTCGCTCGGTTTTTCTCAGCACCGAAATTAAAACATGTGTAGAAACACAAAAAAAAACTGAAATCAAGACTATTACATGGCTGCATTCAACAAAAACAAATCCTAACTTAATTAAAACATGTCCAACATCTTACTAACAAAAGCAATACATAACTAAAATCATGATCCTAAAAATGTTCTTAACGATATCAAGAAGCACAAAAATGGATCCTAAAAATCAAACATGAGCAACAGCGAGGTATGTGACAGGAGGTAGGGGATTGTGCTTCTGTTGATTTGAAGTAGCCGACGAGGTAGGAGATTGTACCGTATCCGTATAAGTTGAACTTGAGCAGCAGTGAGATATGTGGCATGAGGTATGTAGCAGGAGATTAGGTGCTGGTTTGAATTTTTAGGAATTAGGGTTAGGTTTTGGTATTGAGTTAGGCTAGTATGTTTCTTGGGCTTTTAATTTTTCTTGGGCTACTTATCTATATAACTCTATATATGTATAATAATTATTTAATAAAAATAATTCAAGCGAAACCGATCGATCGACGAGCGAGCAGACCTTTGCTCATGCTTGACTCGTTTTCAAATCGAACTGAGCCGAGCGGTTCATTTACAAACTGAGCGGGAATCGAATGAGCATTTTTCGAGCGATCGTCGAGCAGTTTGGACAGCCCTCCTTTGAACTAGAAAGGTGTTTGGTAGAAGAATCGTTCGATAACTAAAATAAAATAACACTCTTATTATTTAATAATTCAAATTACAATATAAAAGAAAGAAGCCGGAGAGAAAAGAAATTACCAGATGCAAAATAAGATTAGTTGAGTAAGAGAAATCGAGTAGTGGGGCTAAGGAATTCTATTCAACAGAGTTCTTTTAAAACAGATTTTGGGCCACTCGGTTGGAAATTGTCTGTCTCTCAGGGTACAAAAGCTGAAGCAGATGTACTGTCAGTATTAACCTAGCACCGAAAACATTACCTAAAATGAGAGTGTATATGACAGAAAATGCAGGAAATTCTTCTTTCATGTATGGTTTGTCAACCATATGTGTCTTCATGTGTTCACCTCCTGTCCAAGAATTCTCTTGTGTATATTCCTATGTCTATTCTCGTACATATCAAATGACGCACAAAAGCTTACTATTTAAACAAAGGTCAAGGATGGATGAAGAATTTAACTTAATTAAAAACCTTAAAACTTTAATCAAATGACATAAAGAACTCTACTCACTCAAAAGGTTACTCTTCAATTCATCAACTCTCCTTAATAATTTTATTAAATTTCCTTTAACACATTTCTAACTTATACTTGTACTTATAATTAACATTTTGTCAGACATTTATTTCCTAAATTTTTAGTGAACTTTTGGTGCAGGTGATGGTAGTGTGTTTTCCATGTCTTCTAGTTGTTTTTATTATCTGATATAAATTAACTTTTTTAATAACTTTTACTTCTACACTATTTTTATATTATTTTTTGATATAAATGTAGTGCTAGTATGTTAAAAAATAAATAAGAAGAGATTGAGATAGCTTGGGCATATGAGACGAGGCAGATGGTAGCGCTAGTGAGAGTAGTGGAACCCCTCATTGTGGAAAGGAAGAGGGGTAGGGTAGACCCAAATTGACTTAGGATGAGCAAATTAAACAAGATTTACTAGGGTTGCACCTCTCTAAAGAAATGATCCAGAATAAAAGTTCGTGAAGGAATAGGATTAAGGTTAAGACTATTAAGGGATGGTACAGTAGTGGCTTACTTGGGCCGTAGGGGTGTTTAGATTTTCATACACCTTATGTGGTCTTTGCTTATGATTGTCTTTCTATATCTATCTTTATATGTGGTTTTGTGTTTTGATATTTTTTTTCTATTTTTCTATGTACAAGGGTTGCTCTCTTGTCACTTCTTTTGTAATTTGGTAGCTTTCTACTTCTATTTTTAGTTCTGTTTGTTTCTATGTTGTTGATAGGGTTTGCCCACGTTTCATCTTCCCGAGACCTAAAGGTATTTGTAGGATTTACTAGGTATGCTTGTCGTTGTATAATCATAATAAAATATCCATACATTTTGTTCATAGCTAACTCATACATGTTCTAAATCTACCGTATATATACATCAATATAAACCTTTGTTCCATAGTTTTATTAGTCGTTCCACAGTTTTATTAGTCAGATTTTTGTCGTTACAACTTATACATGTAAAAATATTATTTTAATATATTCTTGTCCCTTTAAATTTCACTCATTTTTTGCTTTATTTTTCATATAATAATATTAACATAAATTTGATTAATGGTTGAGAATACCCTTTTTAACGCGCGTTAATTAATGTTGGGTTTCCGTGGTGATCGGTCAAAATTTTATTTATCAAAAACCCAGTTTAATAAATAATAGTTAATTAATTAAGCAAGTTAATTAATAAAACGCAGCGGAAATATAAACAAATGATCAACAAAGCGAAACCCGACAGGATCCGGTTACATACAAATACGAGCACAGTGAAAATATATTTAACTACCAATGAGAAAGATATACCTCGGTTAATGACTAACCGGTCGAGACACCGAGGTTCAACTAACAAGTCCTAGTAAACGAACCAACTAAACGCGACGAAGGAGGTGGCGCCAAGCGGCGGCAGCCGCGGCAATCGGCGGCGGCAGGGCAGAGGCGGAGGTGGCCAGCGGTCTTGCGGCGGCGGCGGCCGGCGGTTCTGGCCGGCGGCGGTCTTGGTCGGTTGCGGTCTTGGTGTTATGAGAGCCTTCTTATTTTGTCCATCCAACATCTAAAATGCAAGACCAACCATCCTTAAATAGAGAATGAATATCTATGCATGTTTGCCAAGTGGCGGACATGCATAGTGCATGTAATGCCATTGGCCGAGATGTAGGTGCGCGACAAGTGGCGATGCAAGAGTGCATGCGCGACAAGTGGCGTAGAAGAGTCCTCTTGTCTCACCCGGTTCATGTATCCGCCTCTCAGTTTAATACCCGCGTATCGTTCGTGATTACAAGTTAAATTAGTTAAGTGGATTTTAGTTCGTTGCCCACGGTGTAACGCTTACGGGTCAAGACCCGGTCGGCAGTGTTGACTTATCGAACCGGACATAATATCTAACAGCTCCCACTTGGACGGTCTCTGATAAGATCTCAACGCAGACAGCCAGCGGTGTTCTAGCTACACATGGTTGCCCCCAACAGGTCATGACACTTTAAAGTCATTAACCAAGGTATCTTCTCTTTAGCAACGGCTTGCTACATGAAGACAGTAGACTTATGGCAATTCTCGTCATCTATCCTTTCTGTAAAAGACATCAATTGAACAATGAGACATGGATCAGATTCAATCTCACATGGCGTTCAATCATTATCATTCTCGTTCATAGAATCAAAGTGGTCCAATCAAACACACAGTAAGTTTGGGTAAGGCCTTACACTTCACCAGTTTGAATCAACGAGGGCGCCCAGATGTCTAACTGTTACATTATATTGTAAGAGTACAGAATCCCATCTTGACTACATACAACTCCCACTGAACTTCAGAACCACTCCCAACCAATGCCTTTATGACTGGCAGTTATACGATAGCGTTGGACACTAATCAAAGAATAGTCTTTAGTAAACGAAAGTTCTAGTATGTATCTCAGGTCAGAGGATACTAAATGAGTATACCTAAATCAAATACATCTTATGACCATGATCCATGAAGATGATTTGATGCGAGTTACATCCAACGTCATTCATAATGAGGTTTGTGAGTCTGGAAGTCAACTCCTTGAGTCCAAAGTCAGAATACTCTTAATTTAGAGTTGTTCCCACGAGCCTGACCGACTACGGATAATTTAGAATACAAGATTCATGGATTATGTGACAACTGCCACTTTACGGTAATTTTCTTACACTAAAAATACTCATTTTTAGCTACATTTTTATGCATTTTGAACACTCGAACTGCGTATTTCGTGATATACACTTAGAATACTCATGGAATACTTACTTAGGATGCATATGATCCATTTTTATGAAGTACATTTGAAACAGTTTAAACAATGCATCGAAACTACTAGAAAAGCACCTAGTAAACTAGTATTCTGACGAAAACGCAGGATCCACAGAAACCATCTAAACGACATCCAACATCTAATATACATTAAACCCTAACTAGGAATGCAAGGGTTTGATTTAAAACCTTCCCGAAGTCCGATAACACTAAAAACTGCCCGAAAAGCACTAAAAGCGACGATTTCAACACTTTTCCGCAGAAATTCTGCAGAAATCAGCTTTCTAATATTTTTACGACATGAAAAAATGTTATTTAACATAGAATTCATGAGAGGATACATTCGGGTATCATCTGAGCCAATAACTACATCAGTTCACACAAGTTACACAACTTAGCGTTCAAATAACGTCTAACCGAAACAATTCGAAACGAATAACGGAAACGACACCTAACGGAAGTCGTTTAAGATATCAAAATATAATTTCTACTAGTTTAGTAAATTTGTTAATAATAATTAACATTCCGAATCACTAATTACCTCCTAATGGTGAAAGATTACCCCTAATCACCATACTTAGCCTAATTACCAAAATATCTACATGTTTAAGACATTTTTATAAAAATGTTACACTTTACCCCCCCCCCCCCCAAACTTATGAACGTTTTTATGAGGGTCCCACATGTTTTCAACTTGCCAAAGATATCTAGATATTTATCTAATTACATGTGGTGAATTAATGGATGAATAAAGTCATGGTATACTTATCTAAAATGGATATTTTTCCATCATTCTTACACCATCATTTTCATACACTTAAGAACCCATTTTTCCTTCCAAAAATTCAGCCATATACACCCTTAAATTACCTTACTTTCAAGCTTATTCTCGATGATCAAGTTGTACTTCTATGGAGCATAAGAAGTTCTAAGGCACCTACAAGTTAAATCAAGCATTTTCATTCATTCAAGAGCTTTCTACCATCAAGATCATCATCTTCTTTGTTTCTTTATCATCATCGAGATCATCCCTAGCCACAAGTGCTAGAAGTGAGCTTCTAAATCTATTTTTTCATACTTATTTATGTATATGATGATTTAAGAACATGATATAACTAAACGAATAATACATAATAATATGAAAATACAAAGAAGCAAAAATAATAATCATGATATATATATGTTTGTTTATGTGGTGATTTGAGACTTGTTACTTGCATATTTGATCATGTCATGATTATTAGCATATGAATAAATTGTTAGATGATGTTTAAATACATGATTTAACAAGTATACATGTTTATGTTAAAAGGGTTTTTGTTAAACATATATGTTTAGATGGATGATCATAATCTTTGATTTTGTTAAAGTATGTAAGGTTTTTTTAACCAAAAATAATACTTTTACAAAGTTATAAAAAGAAACATACAAGATGGGTTTTTATAAAAAGCTTGTTAAAACTAGAAGTAAAGTATGGATTTGAACTAGTTAACATATGTTATGATCATACCAAAAATCCTACATGATTTTGAGATCATCTTAATGAGGTTATGTTATAAATCTCATGTGTTATTCTTTAAGAATGTTATGAGTAAATTGATTAGTGATTTTGAAAAGAAAATGATATGTTTTGATAAACATGGCAAAGTTCATATTACAAAGAAACCATGGCCAATTTTTCTTGGAAATCAAGTGTTAGAAAAATTACCATTTTAACAAAGTCTTTACAAGTATACAAGATAAAGTTGGTCTTTCTAAAAGCAAAAATGTGTATAAATATATTTTGGTAAAATATATATATTTTGTAAACATAATAAGTTTGTGCTATGTGTTTATTAATTTTATTAGTTATATATGAAAGTTGGAAACTTGATAACAATGACACAAATAAATACAAGGCATACTTACAACTAAAGACTTACAAGAATACATATAGACAGACTTTAAAACAACTTACGGACATTCCGAGCTTTCGGACACAACTTATGGTCAAAACGGACGACGGTCGAATCTATGAACATATCGCCATTCCGAGGAGTTACTACGACGCTTAGGCGATCATTCGACGCAAATACATATAAATCACCAAAAACAATATGCGGATGTTTTGAAACTTATAAAAACTATTATGTTTTTATTAACTAAAACTTGGTGATTTTTATATAAATTACAAGATTTTACTAAATGGGCTTATATTCACAAAATGGACTTATTTTTACTAAATGGGCTTATATCTTTACAAATGGGCTTGTTTTATACAAATGGGCTTATTTTAAACAAACGGGCTTATATTATATAAATGGGCTTATCTTCCTAAATGGGCTTAACATAAATACATGGGCTAAGCCCAACATCAAAAATTTATGGGCTAAGCCCGATACCAAACATATGGGCCAAGGCCCAATAACATTAAGCCCAATACTCTTAAGGCCCAATACTATTTTAGGCCCAATACTATTTTAGGCCCAATACTATTTAGGCCCAATACTATTTAGGGAAAACATGGGCTCGGCCCAATGACATATAATTGATAAAAATATAATTATACAATTTACTTATACAAGACATGAAATCAAGAAGACAAGACCCGATGATACAACTCACAAGATACAAGATTACATATATATATATATATATGTATATATTTGGTGAAATATATATATAACAGTTTAACAATTCATACATCTAATACACAGTTCAACGAACAACAAAGACATACAAGTCTTACACATATTTAAGACACAAGACTTGTACTCAAGTCATTTACAAAGACCGAAGTGTCTAACAAATATAAGAACATTTGTAGGTCGCAACATTATTCAAGACGACCACGCGTAAGATCACAAACACTTATCATTCACGGACGCAATACTGTGAGTTCATCTCCCCTATTCATTTAAATGTTTTACAATTTTACAACTATCGGGGAAAATACATGTTCAATCGTATGTTAAAGTTAGGGAATGAAACACCTTAGATCATGTGCGAATAGGGTTATACATCTAAGCACCATTAATCCAGTTTGGACCTAGGTACAAGTGGTTAGATCTAATGGGTATTGGCGAGCCCCACTCTTGGTCGTGGACCCATACAGAAGAGTGCGTTTGTGTCCCAGTCGATAGTAGTCGACACGAAATCGTCTAGGTTTGGATTGCTTCCTATTTCGTCACACATATTAATGTCCTCGCGAAACATTAATGATCAACGATTTCATTGACACTTTACATACTACATTATTACATACAGATACATCTTATACAACTCACATTTTATGGATACAGTTTATACAACTCACATTTTATGGATACATTTTATACAAATCACATTTTACAGATACATTTTATACAACTCACATTTTACAGATACATTTTATACAACTCACATTTTACAGATACATCTCAAACAACTAAACTGCATGAACTCGCCAACTTTTGTTGATGTTTTCAAACTTAACATGTATTTCAGGAAATTAGTGGACCATGCAGACATTTCAGTCAAGGAAAGCAAGTATCAAGACTCCATGCCACCATTTAAAGGGTTTGCCCGTTATATACCGCCTCTTTACGGTAATATAGTGGTCAAAGCCTTGACATTTTAAGACTTACATTTTGATGTATAAAACAATGACAACTTATTTTCATTTGATGGTTTGTAACCAATACATTTAACTTATGTTGCGTTCTTTTGAAAAAATTATGACAATGGCATTGGAGCTTGTTTTTATTCATTTAGTATGTTCACTTATATTGTTATGCAATGAGAACCGATCAGATCACACCTCGCGCTTCCGCTATGAGCGGGTGTGACAGATTGGTATCAGAGCATCGATTGTAGTGAACCAGGATTCTTTCTCAAGTCTAAGTCTACAATCACTAGGGACCTCTCATGAAAACCTCTTGTTCATGTTGAACATATTATAAATAAAATTGGACAGGTCAAAAGGTTTTCATTGCATAAACATTTTTCAAGGTCCACTACAACAAAAATTCACTTCACTTAAATCAAGCGAGGACATTTCCATGGGTGAAGTCTATGAGAAATAGACACAATACATTAATAGACTATGTGCCTACAATACATTACATTATCAGTTTACGCATTATAAACAGTTTACAAGTTCAGCTTATACAAGATAGAAATCCTTGATTGATAGGATTTTACATGATTATATATATATATAGGTTGTTCATATATATGTTGCATGAAATATTTGGCAAGAACGAAATGCCTTTGACTTCGAATTCCATTGTCATCCTTGACACACATAACATGGTTAATACACGACATCTTTTACACAAGACAGAATACTCTATTTCGAAACATGACATATTTTATACAATACATCTTCCATAAGAATATCGACCTCATGTCTATTGCAGAGCTTATAACGAACGTGGTTCCTAACTGAGACCATAAAGTATTGATCCCGTGGAAGATGGTTGCTTTCTTGCGGATGCTGAGATTCCTGACTTCAGTAGTGACGATGAGGCGGAGGTGGCAGCCTTAGACAACAACTCCATTAGTGGGACGAGGTCCATGTGGCTCATACAAATCATAATTGACGACACTCTTATCCAGACAAGGAAGATGAAATACTCATCTTAAAGGTGCCTCTCCAGTTGTTATATTTACAAATTCCCTCTATTTTTATTTCATTTAATGTCGTGCTGTTCTGCGGAGTAACGACAACGGACGTTGACACGTGAACTATCACGAAGTTTCCTTCTATGTTGAAGGTATATTGACAATAGTGTTTCCTCTCTTACTGATCGGCTGCTTCGTACGAGAGAACGCTAGGGTGACCATGCAAGGCAATTTATTATTACGGTGGCCAACGAAATAACAACTTGTAGTGCATGGGAATTCTGGTGGACTCTACGGGCCAAGCTAATGATCAATATTCGTTCAAAATTCTTAAGTTATTACTTGAGATTCAATTTTTCTTATCTATTAGAACACGAACTGAGGTGGTTAGTATAACACCCTACAATACAATACAATACAATACAATACAATACAGGAAGACGACACGTATTTGTTCACACCTAACATTCGATCTATATCACGATTTAGTTGAGACTAGTCATTTAAACAAACAAAACTTGTTAGCCACTCATGAAGGATTTTCCTCAACATTCTCGAAATTCTTGAACATGGGTTGGTTCCATGGTGTCTATGACACTTTACCCTACTTTACCTTAGTTTACCTTATCATATCCCACCTTATCATATTTATTGGAAATAGATACAATAAATTTCGTCGCTTGACATTTGTCTTTTCCCAATGGATGGTATGGCATGAGCCACGCTGCAACTCCCTCATTGCATTCTATTCAACATCTTTGGAGATTCTAATGATCTTGTTAGAGCTCGTGAAGCTCAAGCACCATCACCATACTCGTCACATGGGCAAGTACGACAAAGAAATATCTTTACTTGGGACGACCGAGGTCCATATAGTATGGAATACATATTATAGGGACGGAGGCCACGGGTTGGCTTTCCCTCCTCAACGAATTATTTCTTTGCCACTTAAACATATAACCAATACACGCAAGAGGCACTACGCATTTTGGTTACGGTTATTCACATTATCATTTATTCAAACATATATGAACAATACGATCTTGAGGATTTTATGACCAATTTCCTTCTTCATTCTTGGGCACATGATAGACTATATTTATCCAAAATATATGTCTAGATTCTTTTAATGTTGTATATTAAAAAGATCATGGCACCAGGAGGATGGTCTACACCCAAAAAGGGGTTAACTAATCAACATCTCACAGTCAAACTAAAGTTCTTATGGAACAACACGAGGGTGCAGAAATTGCACAACATGAGGTTAATCGGGATGACACTAGTGACGGTACTGGTGGTACTGGTAATTCTGGTGATTCAAATCCCGATGGATCGGGAATGAGTAGCAATGCCACACCAGAAGATGCGACCACACAAGGCCTTAATTTTAAGACTTTTCGGAATGTAAGCATCAAGTTTCTAATAATTTATTGGTGTAGCTTCATAATTGAGCATTATTTAATCTTTCCCTGTGTAAGGCAAAATTAAATGTTTTTGCTTTTACTTTATTGAAGACAGCTGCCTTCGACCAACCTTAATAATTGAAGAAAAACCTACAGTGAACTGTTTCAAAACGTATCATGGAAGCCTTAACCAAACGTATGGTGTAAGCTTAAATTTTCTTATCTATATAAGAAACTCACTACTCGAGCTAATCTACACATAAACTACAACTTCTGATAAAATTCAACACATACCCAAAATAACCCGTACCCAAACTTTTCTTAGTTTCAACAAAACCAAATATTCAAATGGCAAATCTTCCAGTAGCATATGATGAATCTTCAAATGCAGCAAACATTCATCGATTCCTTCGGTTTACTGATTTACCCAATCATGGGAGGTATCAAAAACTCAAGAATTTTGAAGTTTTTTCTATTAGCGGTATTGATTGGTATCAAATGGGAATGTTTGATCCAAGTGGTTTACTGGCGAGATTACTTCCACGTAATACGCCCTGGCGTCGTTTCTTCGACATTCTAGAACCATCATACGATGAACTTGTATATGAGTTCTTGTCCACTTTCTATTTCAAATATGATAAAAGTCTTACCGATGAATCTATTCATTTTCGACTTTGTGGACAATTTTATAATATGTCATTAACAGAATTCGCAGTTCATCTGGGCATATATACAGATGAAGAAGTTAAGCAACCTATTTTTACGGAGGCATCAACCTCTTATTCCTCTGAGGAAATGAAAGAATATTGGCTAAGCCATTCATCGAAAGGGTGGTGTAACAATAATAATTCTATGAAGTTCACAGACCCTCGTTATCAATATATGCACCGTGTTTTAGCCAACACTATCACGGGGCGCAAGAATAATCAACATAGGGTTAGTGCTACCGACCTTTTCCATCTGCATAGCATTTTTGAGCAAGTTCCTTGTAATATTGCCCACGAGCTTGCTACATATTTTTTTAGTCAACAAACAAATCCTCTGAGAAGTCTCATGGGAGGGTCTTACATTACAAAAATAGCAAAATCATTAGGTGTCTTAAGTGATCAGATTATCCAAGGATTATCCCCACCAAAGGCACCTGGGATTGTAAATTTTAACACCATTAGGCTAACCCCTGTTCATAATTATACACCAACTCAACCATTCCAGTCGGAGGGAGCTCCAGTTATCTTAGAAAGTATCTCCACACAAAATTTACAACAATCATTGTTGCAGCTTCCTCAATCGTCTTTTTATCGATTTGATCTGCAACCACAGCTGCCACACATACAAGAACATATTACAACTAACCTATCCCAACCATTAACACCGAACGTCTTACAAAGCTTCTCACCGTTAGTTTTCGAGGAGAATTCAATGGTGCAAGAAACTTTGTTTGATGAGAATTCAGCAGTTAGCATCGGAATCATTTTTGCAATCACCATTACAGCCACAGTTTTTCCAGTCACTATTAAACGAAGTAGAACAACAACACCTGCCACCAACTGATATAGCAGGCCCAAGTACGGTGCCTCAAATGAATCTACCTCCAGATTCAATGGGAGTCGAAGTGACTAGGTTAAACGATCAGGTTCGAAATTTGTCTAAACAAATAAAATGGCTGACAGAAAGAAATAAATGGTTGGAAGACATGCTAAAGCAAATAGCTAATAGGATGCAACTAACTCTACCACCTCCACCACCTTATAGTTCTGAGTCTGAATTTGATTCATTACATGATTTATTTCAAATGTAAATTTGTTCACATCATAATAGACTATCAAATTATTATGATTAAATTGTTTAATACATACATTCTATTTTGTGTTTTTTTACCTACAAGTAATACATATATGATCATAAATAAGAAGTTTATGTATCATAATCAGTTGGCATGACCAGTTAGACCACACCGAGTAAAATGATGATGTGAATTGTATTGAAGAACTAGAAGATTCTTCAAGTTGGTAATTAGCATGCACTATTTTCACGGATCATAAAAGCATTCAACACGTATTCAACAAAAAAAAATTAAACATACGTCAACGATGTACGGTTGAATTGTTGAACGACTATGATTATAAAATAAAGTACCATCCGAGCAAGGCGAACGTTGTAGCAGACGCCTTGAGCCGCAAGGAGCGAGTTAGAACACTGAGAGTTCAAGCATTAGAGAAGATGATTCACAAGCGCTCAAAGAAGAGCATATTCAAGAAGAAACACTTCAAGGAATGAAGGAACAATTAGTACCGAAAGAAGATGGAACTTTATACCTTATGGGTCGAAATTGGGTTCCATTCTTTGGCGGCCTTCAAGATGATATTTTGAGGAAGCACATAGGCCTAAGTATTGAAAGAATACTATTGGTGGCCTAACCTCAAAAGTGTTATCGCTACTTATGTCGGAGAATGCTTGACTTATGCGAAAGTCAAAGCCGAGTAGCAAAATCCCTCGGGATTGGTACAACAACCCGAGATTCCTGTTTGAAAATGGGAACAAATATCGATGTACTTCATTACGAAGTTACCCAGGACCTCAAGAGGTCATGACATGATATGGGTAATCATCGATAGACTAACAAAGTCCGCACACTTCCTACCAATTCGGGAGAAGGATAGTACAGAGAAACTAGCAGAACTCTATTTCAAAGAAATAGTGGCTCATCATGGAGTGCCTATTTCAATCATCTCAGACCGAGACGGTCGCTTCATTTCACGAATTTAGAAGTCATTTCAAGAGGCCTTTGGATCTCATTTAAATCTAAGCACGATCTTTCATCCACAAACTGACGGCCAGAGCGAACGGACAGTCCAAACATTCGAAGATATGCTTCGTTCATGTGTTATGGATTTGGGAGGCAACTGGGATACTCATTTACCTTTGGTTGAGTTTTCCTACAACAACACCTACCATACAAGCATACAAGATGCACCGTTCGAAGCTCTTTATGGTTGAAAGTGTCGCTCTCCGCTATGTTGGGCGGAAGCGGGCGATAAACAACTAATTGGTCCGGAGTTAGTCCAAGAGACCACGGATAAAATCTTTCAGATCAGAGACCGTATCAAGACGGCTCGTGATCGACAAAAGAGCTACGCAGACAAGTGACTGATGCCATTATCTTTCGAGGTCGGAGACAAAGTCTTTTTGAAAGTCTCGCCTTGGAAGGGCGTAACGAGATTCGGTAAGCATGGAAAGCTTAACCCTCAATATGTAGGACCATTTGAAATCTTGGAAAAGATTGGCACCGATGCCTACAAGCTGAAGTTACCAGAAGAACTTAGTAGTGTGCACGACATATTTCATTTGTAGAATCTCAAGAAGAGTCCAACGCAAGAAACAGTTTTCATCCCGGAGGATGAGGTTCAAAACTTATTAGCAAAAATTCATTTGAACTCTCGACACGGACCCGAATATACTTGGGAACGTGAAAATTAAATCAAAACCAAAATACCCCCACCTGTTCGAGAATACTCCTGCAAAGGATGACTCAGCTTGAATTTCGATTCTCAATAACAGGGGGAGAATGTGACAACTGCCACTTTACGGTAATTTTCTTACACTAAAAATACTCATTTTTAGCTACATTATATGCATTTTGAACACTCGAACTGCGTATTTCGTGATATACACTTAGAATACTCATGGAATACTTACTTAGGATGCATATGATCCATTTTTATTAAGTACATTTGAAACAGTTTAAACAATGCATCGAAACTACTAGAAAAGCACCTAGTAAACTAGTATTCTGACGAAAACGCAGGATCCACAGAAACCATGTAAACGACATCTTTAGGACACGAACGAAAGTCCAACATCTAATATACATTAAACCCTAACTAGGACTGCAAGGGTTTGATTTAAAACCTTCCCGAAGTCCGATAACACTAAAAACTGCCCGAAAAGCACTAAAAGCGACGATTTCAACACTTTTCCGCAGAAATTCTGCTGAAATCAGCTTTCTAATATTTTTACGACATGTAAAAATGTTATTTAACATAGAATTCATGAGATGATACATTCGGGTATCATCCGAGCCAATAACTACATCAGTTCACACAAGTTACACAACTTAGCGTTCAAATAACGTCTAACCAAAACAATTCGAAACGAATAACGGAAACGACACCTAACGAAAGTCGTTCAAGATATCAAAATATAATTTCTACTAGTTTAGTAAATTTGTTAATAATAATTAACATTCCGAATCACTAATTACCTCCTAATGGTGAAAGATTACCCCTAATCACCATACTTAGCCTAATTACCAAAATATCTACATGTTTAAGACATTTTTATAAAAATGTTACACTTCCCCCCCCCCCACACTTATGAACGTTTTTATGAGGGTCCCACATGTTTTCAACTTGCCAAAAATATCTAGATATTTATCTAATTACATGTGGTGAATTAATGGATGAATAAAGTCATGGTATACTTATCTAAAATGGATATTTTTCCATCATTCTTACACCATCATTTTCATACACTTAAGAACCCATTTTTCCTTCCAAAAATTCAGCCATATACACCCTTAAATCACCTTACTTTCAAGCTTATTCTCGATGATCAAGTTGTACTTCTATGGAGCATAAGAAGTTCTAAGGCACCTACAAGTTAAATCAAGCATTTTCATTCATTCAAGAGCTTTCTACCATCAAGATCATCATCTTCTTTGTTTCTTTATCATCATCGAGATCATCCCTAGCCACAAGTGCTAGAAGTGAGCTTCTAAATCTATTTTTTCATACCTATTTATGTATATGATGATTTAAGAACATGATATAACTAAAAGAATAATACATAATAATATGAAAATACAAAGAAGAAAAAATAATAATCATTATATATATGTTTGTTTATGTGGTGATTTGAGACTTATTACTTGCATATTTGATCATGTCATGATGATTAGCATATGAATAAATTGTTAGATGATGTTTAAATACATGATTTAACAAGTATACATGTTTATGTTAAAAGGGTTTTTGTTAAACATATATGTTTAGATGGATGATCATAATCTTTGATTTTGTTAAAGTATGTAATTTTTTTTAACCAAAAATAATACTTTTACAAAGTTATAAAAAGAAACATACAAGATGGGTTTTTATAAAAAGCTTGTTAAAAATAGAAGTAAAGTATGGATTTGAACTAGTTAACATATGTTATGATCATACCAAAAATCCTACATGATTTTGAGATCATCTTAATGAGGTTATGTTATAAATCTCATGTGTTATTCTTTAAGAATGTTATGAGTAAATTGATTGGTGATTTTGAAAAGAAAATGATATGTTTTGATAAACATGGCAAAGTTTATATTACAAAGAAACCATGGCCAATTTTTCTTGGAAATCAAGTGTTAGAAAAATTATCATTTTAACAAAGTCTTTACAAGTATACAAGATTAGAAAGTTGGTCTTTCTAAAAGCAAAAATGTGTATAAATATATTTTGGTAAAATATATATATTTTGTAAACATAATAAGTTTGTGCTATGTGTTTATTAATTTTATTAGTTATATATGAAAGTTGGAAACTTGATAACAATGACACAAATAAATACAAGGCATACTTACAACTAAAGACTTACAAGAATACATATAGACACACTTTAAAACAACTTACGGACATTCCGAGCTTTCGGACACAACTTATGGTCAAAACGGACGACGGTCGAATCTATGAACATATCGCCATTCCGAGGAGTTACTACGACGCTTAGGCGATCATTCGACGCAAATACATATAAATCACCAAAAACAATATGCGGATGTTTTGAAACTTATAAAAACTATTATGTTTTTATTAACTAAAACTTGGTGATTTTTATATAAATTACAAGATTTTACTAAATGGGCTTATATTCACAAAATGGACTTATTTTTACTAAATGGGCTTATATCTTTACAAATGGGCTTGTTTTATACAAATGGGCTTATTTTAAACAAATGGGCTTATATTATATAAATCGGCTTATCTTCCTAAATGGGCTTAACATAAATACATGGGCTAAGCCCGACATCAAAAATTTATGGGCTAAGCCCAATACCAAACATATGGGCCAAGGTCCAATAACATTAAGCCCAATACTCTTAAGGCCCAATACTATTTTAGGCCCAATACTATTTTAGGCCCAATACTATTTAGGCCCAATACTATTTAGGCCCAATAACATTTAGGCCCAATAACATAAATTCTTGGGCTAGATCCAATGACATGAAAACATGGGCTCGGCCCAATGACATATAATTGATAAAAATACAATTATACAATTTACTTATACAAGACATGAAATCAAGAAGACAAGACCCGATGATACAACTCACAAGATACAAGATTACATATATATATATATGTATATATTTGGTGAAATATATATATAACAGTTTAACAATTCATACATCTAATACACAGTTCAACGAACAACAAAGACATACAAGTCTTACACATATTTAAGACACAAGACTTGTACTCAAGTCATTTACAAAGACCGAAGTGTCTAACAAATATAAGAACATTTGTAGGTCGCAACATTATTCAAGACGACTACGCGTAAGATCACAAACACTTATCATTCACGGACGCAATACTGTGAGTTCATGTCCCCTATTCATTTATTTGTTTTATAATTTTACAACTATCGGGGAAAATACATGTTCAATTGTATGTTAAAGTTAGGGAATGAAACACCTTAGATCATGTGCGAATAGGGTTATACATCTAAGCACCATTAATCCAGTTTGGACCTAGGTACAAGTGGTTAGATCTAATGGGTATTGGCGAGCCCCACTCTTGGTCGTGGACCCATACAGATAAGTGCGTTTGTGTCCCAGTCGATAGTAGTCGACACGAAATCGTCTAGGTTTGGATTGCTTCCTATTTCGTCACACATATTAATGTCCTCGCGAAACATTAATGATCAACGATTTCATTGACGCTTTACATACTACATTATTACATACAGATACATCTTATACAACTCACATTTTATGGATACAGTTTATACAACTCACATTTTATGGATACAGTTTATACAACTCACATTTTATGGATACATTTTATACAAATCACATTTTACAGATACATTTTATACAACTCACATTTTACAGATACATTTTATACAACTCACATTTTACAGATACATCTCATACAACTAAACTGCATGAACTCGCCAACTTTTGTTGATGTTTTCAAACTTAACATGTATTTCAGGAAATTAGTGGACCATGCAGACATTTCAGTCAAGGAAAGCAAGTATCAAGACTCCATGCCACCATTTAAAGGGTTTGCCCGTTATATACCGCCTCTTTGCGGTAATATAGTGGTCAAAGCCTTGACATTTTAAGACTTACATTTTGATGTATAAAACAATGACAACTTATTTTCATTTGATGGTTTGTAACCAATACATTTAACTTATGTTGCGTTCTTTTGAAACGATTATGACAATGGCATTGGAGCTTGTTTTTATTCATTTAGTATGTTCACTTATATTGTTATGCAATGAGAACCGATCAGATCACACCTCGCGCTTCCGCTATGAGCGGGTGTGACAGATTAAACGTACAAAAATCAAACACAGCTGTAAGATTCAAACTTTGCATTTAACCAGTAAGTCAATGGTGAATTCAAAAGGTACAACTGTTTGAATGTTCGTACATCCAAATACTAAATCAAACAAGTGGTTATCCAATCTAAGACCGATAGCATTCCCATGCTTGTCCTGAGACATCGGTTTAGTGAACGGGTCTGCTAAATTTTGATCTGTGTGTATTTTGCTTATTAAGATGTCTCCTCGTTCCAGTATTTCCTGTATATAGTGGAACTTTCTTAGAATGTGCTTAACCATGTGATCCGGGCTCCTTGGTTTGAGCAATGATTCCTGTGTTATCACAGAATACCTAGATCGGTTTCTTAATACTTGAAACCACATCGAGGTCGTTGATGAACTACTTCATCCAAGCAGATTCTTCCGCAGCATCTGATGCAACTATACATTCGGTTTCGGTGGTTGAATCCGCCACTATACTCTGTTTGGAGCTTTTCCAATAGACAGCTCTTCCATTGAGAGTGAATACGAATCCTAATTGTGAGAGAGAATCATCTCGGTCACTTTGGAAGCCAGCATCAGTGTAATACCTTACAGTGAGCTCCTCTTCCACTCCTCCAAATGCCAAGAACATATCTTTGGTTCTTCTCAAGTACCTCAGAATGTTCTTTACTGCAGTCCAATGGGCAAATGCCATGACTATGCTGAAAATGACTGGTTATGCTTAAAGCATACGAGACGTTAAGTCTAGTACATAACATACATGATTGAACCAATCGCTGAAGCATATGGAACTACTTCCATTTGCTTAATTTCAATGTCCGTTGAAGGAGATTGCGGTTTGTTCAACACGGTTCCTTTAGTCATAGGAACATCTCCTTTCTTGGAGTTTTCCATCTTGAAACGTGTCATCGTTTTCTCTATGTATGTTCTTTGACTTAGCCCTAGAAGCCGCTTAGATCTATCCCTATAGACCTTCATTCCTAGAATGTAAGCAGTTTCTCCAAGATCTTTCATTGCGAAGCAAGATCCCAAATAGTGTTTACCTTCGTTAAGCATAGGGATGTTTATTTCCAATGATTAGTATATCATCCACATACAGGATGAGGAATGATATGGTGCTCCCACTAACCTTTCTGTAAACACAAGCCCATCTTCATTCTTGACAAAACCAAACTCTTTGATCTTCTGGTCAAAATGAAGATTGCAGCTACGAGACGCTTGCTTGAGTCCATAAATGGACTTATTGGGTTTGCACACCTTAGTTGGATATTTAGGATCGACGAAACCTTTAGGCCGAACCATATAGACATCTTCAGAGAGATGTCTATTAGAAAGGCGGTTTTTGTTAGTGCATTACGTCTATTGACTTCGTCTTGTATCATGTAATAGAATAGGATAGATTAGAATAATCAGTGCATGAGGTTCGAGAGTCGAAATTTAGTGGTTATGCAAGAGGTTCCGCTTATATGGACATTGTTCATAAAAGCGAAACCACAAGCATGTAGTTTCGCTCATATGGACATGTCCATATAAGCGAAACCTCCTCAACTATATATAGGTGCATTGTTTGTTCATTTGGGAATGGATTTGGAACTTGTAACGAAGTGCTGCCAAATTGCTCTCAGGTTGTAAACGTTGTTAAATCAATCAAAGAAGCATTATAATTAGTTTGAGCGTCTGTATCTTTGATTCCGCCTTTGATACAGAGAAAAGACTCTTCTGATTGACTCGTTTGGGTCCAACAACGATCCTACAAGTGGTATCAGAGCACAGGAGGAAGAGTTTAGCTCAATTGGATCTGTTTTCTGTCTTCTACACCTTCTTTTTCGATCTGAACAAGTTTCCACGGTTAAAATCGGCCAAATTTTTCACAGAATGTGTATTAGTGGATAATAACTAAGCCTTGAAAGTTACAGGACAAAATTCGGACTAAAAATGGACCAAACCATCTTCCAAAGTGATTTCGCTTATTTGGACATTCTCTGATTTCGCTTTTAGGTCCATCTTATTTCGCTCCAATGGACAAGAACATGAGTGATTTCACTTATGTGTCAGTGTTAGTTTCGCTCATGTGTACATAAGTTGAGGGATTTCGCTTATAGATCATCCTGATTTCGCTCTTATGATCATGGTGATTTCGCTCTTAGGGACATACATGGTCTAATTTCGCTTATTTGTCATTATCTGTTTTCGCTCTTATGGTAATAGGGGATTCGCTTATACGGACACTAAGGTTTCGCTTATACGAACACTAAGGTTTCGCTTATACAGACATTACAGTTTCGCTTATCAGTCCAAAGCAGTTTCGCTCATAAGTCCAAGATAGTTTCGCTTATTTGATCATTCTGGTTTCGCTCTTGTGAACAAATTCTAAGGGATTTCGCTCATCAAGTCATCAAAGGGTTTAGCTTATTAGTGGTTTCGCTTTTGTGTCACAAAGAAACTTCGCTTTTGTGTCACAAAGAAACTTGATTTCGCTCAAAGTGTACTTTGTGTGCTATTTCGCTTGATAGTGAACTTTTTCGAGTCAAGATTATTTCACGACAATCGAGTGTCAGTGTATTTCAGATTACTTGATATTGTTTAAACTGATTTAGTTTGTTTGTCTGCTTTCAGGTGATTGAAGATGTCAAGCAACGGTGAAGAGTTTTACAACACATTCTACAACGCGTTCACTTCCGAATCAACAGATAAAAGATCTGAGATGAGAGAATATTCAAGAGAGATTTCAGAGAACTTGAAGTTTGAGAACATGTATGGAAGCCAACAGAAGCCACCAAAGCTGATGAAAGTTGAAGATTATAACTGGTGGAAAAACAGATTTGAGGGTTGGGTAAAAGCTTTTGCTCCTGAAAGCTGGTTAAAACTGACAAATGGATACACTGAACCAGTAAAAGAGGGAGAAGAGTTAATAGATCCAAAAGATTTCACAGACATAGACATAAAAAATGTTGTGGCTGAATATAAAATGATCACATTAATCAAACAATCAGTGAGAGAGGATATTATCTCGTTACTTGAACAAGAGAAAACTTCAAAGAGTTTGTGGGAAGCGTTAGGAAGAAAGTGTGTAGGAAGTAATGAAATTGTTAAAAATAAAAAGAAATTGTTGCGTAAAGAGTTTGATCTTTTTAGTTGTATGAAAAATGAATCTGTTTGTAAAATGATCGAAAGATTTGGGAATCTGAAAATGGAGCTGGCTAGACATGAAATTTCATATTCTGAAGAGGAGCTGGTGGATAAATTGTTTGATTCATTGCCAAATGATCAAGAGTGGCAATATTTCACTCTAATGTTGAAAAATACAATCAAGCCTGAAGATTTGAAAGTGGATTTGCTGATTGAAAGGCTTGAAAGCCATGAGTTGGAGATAAAGAGATCTAAAGTCAACAATCCGGCTTATCAGCAGAATGTAGAGCTTTACTATAGAGGAAATGTACCGCAGATTGGGTCTCCAAGAACAGTGTTTTCTGCAGAAAGTTCAAACTCAGTAAACAATGAAAGTCTTCACAGTGGTTTTCACAGTGGATCTTCTTCAAACACTTCAAGTCAATCTGCTTCCAAGAATTTGTTTCAGTGTAATATCGCAGTGGATCTGAAGAATGGGCAGAATTTCAGCGAAGAATCGGCAAAACAACAGATGGTTTTCTTGGCATCTGTACTTGAATCGTATGAAAGCCTCGTTGCAGGGAAGATTGGCAACACCAACTTGACGAAAGAAGATTATGATCAATTAGACCCCGAGGAGATGGAACTAATGGATATAAGATGGTGCATGGCCAGTGCGGTTCGTCGGGCACAGCGGTTCATGGAGATCACGGGGAGAAAGTCAATTGGTGGACCATCTACCAAATTGGGATTTGATAAATCTAAGGTGACATGCTTCAAATGCAAACAAAGAGGTCACTTTAAGCGCGAGTGCAAAAATGCGTATGCTAATGATGATTCTGCAAACCCGTTCAACGAAGATTACTACAAGAAAGCGATTTACCATCAGAACAAATCTGAGCCACCAAGATTGAAACAGCCTGAAGAAAAATCAAGGGCTCTTGCAGTTATATATGACGATGAAGGTTACGACTGGAGTCAAGTATGCCCTGAAGAAGATGCTGTTGGGTATGCATTTGTGGCTGATGCTGATCCTGATAGATGGTGGAAAGCAGACTATGCAAGATGGGAAATTGGAAAATTAAACGAACCATTCAAAGAAGCTCAGAGAGCAAAACGATGGAATGATGATTTGGAATGTTACATGGATCCACGGGGTAATCCAGTTGCTGACCCATCAAAAGTGGATTTCAAAGCTGTAACAAATTTGCTTCCAAGGCAGGCTACTTTCAACACACGAAGGTTATCTGATAAAGCATATCTGCCTGATTTGGAGAAGAAGATAAGAGAAGTTTGTGAAGCAAGTCTACCGAAGGTGGTAGAGATGAAAAAGAGAAAAGAAGAAGAATTGAAGAAGATGATTGAAGAAGTAAAGGCTGTTGCGAAGACTGCTGCTGAAGAGGAACAGAAAGCTGAAGAGGAAAAGAAAGAGGAAGTTCAGAAAGTTGAGACAGAAGAACCGGTGCTGAATGAGACTGAGGTTAGAAAATCTTCTGATCTATCGAATGTTGAATTGGTTGATGAAAAAGAAAACAAATGCAGGAATTGCATAGAAATGTGCAAAGCCTGTATTGAAAAAGATGAATTGATAAAAACAAAAGATAATGAATTAAGCAAACTTGAAAATGGTTTCACAACAAAATGTAAAGATATTATTGAAAAAGAAGAAATTTTGAAACTTAAAGTTGAAAATTTGACACAGAAATGTCAAGGTCTTGAAAAGGATAATGATGTTTATAGACAACTGTGTTCTACAAAATGTGTTGATTGTGTTGAAAAAGAATCTAAATTTCAAGATTTACAAAAACAGTATGATTCTTTAAAGTGGTCGAGTCAGAGAGTACAAGAAGCTTATGATACTTTGAAGAGTCAAGTCAAAAGTTTTGATCAAAGATTGTCAGAAACTTTAGTCACTAAAGAAATGTATGAAAGGAAGTTTAAAGAAAAGCAAATTGAATTAAACAAATGTGTTGATGAAATTGCTAATCTTAAACAAGTCTTGGCTGAAAAAGAAAAGGTTGTTACAAAACTTCAAAGTTATCATAACTCTTCGTACATTCTCGAACGTATTTTCAACATCACACCTGATAACAAAGATACTGATAATTGCAAAAAGGGTATTGGTTCAGAGTTTCATCAGGTACCACCACCATTGAGAAACAATCATACTTTTTATGATGAGGAAAAGGTGGCAAAGGGTTTGAACATAGCTGACCAGTTACCTGAAAGTATCGATGTGACTTACTCCAAATCTGATGATGCTAATGATTCAGAGATGGTAAGTAAGGTTGTTGAAAGCGTTTTGAAAGATGAGTCTACAAAAGGTAAGTCTGAATCACAGGATGAAGATGAAGGAAATCTTTATGATGGTTATCTGAAAAACACAAAATCTGAGAAAAATTTGGATGATGATTCAAAGGGATTGGTTTATACCATGATTGGATCGGACAAACTATTCTTAGATGTTGTATTCCCGATTCAGAATGTGATTTCAGAGAAGGTCGATAAAGTTTTCAAAATGGTTGAGATTGAGAAGTCGGAAATTTCAAAGTTTGCTGGTAAAGGTCATAAATCTTTTTATAACAAACCTGGTTTTAAGAAGAAAAACATGAAGGCTGGTTTGGGTTATACAAAGAAACAAAATTGGAAGAAAAATGTTCAGGATAAAACAAGTTTTGTTCAAGGAAAAAGTTTAGCAGAAGAAGAAAAACTCAAAATTGGACAACAGTCTAATGCGGAGTTTGATGCTATGAAAAAGAAACAACAACAGGCCAAGGATATTTCAAAGAAAATGTGTTTTAAATGTGATCAAGTTGGACATGTTGCTCGAAAGTGTCCAAATCCAAAGCCTGTTGATGTTGAAAAACAGCAATCTGAGAATGTGAAACAAAGGTCAACCAGATTTGATTCGAAACAAACTTGGAGGTTCAATACAAACAAGTTTGCTTCAAATCAAAATTGGAAATCAAACCCGAACAGGTTCGATTCAAGACAGACCTGGAATTCTCACACACCCAGATTGAGAACAACACAAAGTTGGAGAACATCTGTTGATATGACAAAACCTCAAGAGTTTTGGAAACCTAAAAATGTTGTTCAAAATCAAAAGGTTCAAAAAGAGACAAATTTTTACAAAAGAGGTACTCCGGAAGGTCAAATGTGGAGTGCTAAGAAACAAGTGACATCGGAAAAAGATGAGAAAGTTGAAGTCAACGCTGAAAAAGTTTTAAGTGACAAAGAGTTTCCAAAATTGAATGAAAATTATTGTGTTGAAATGCCTAAGGTCCAACAGACCTGGGCTAAATTGTTCAAATGATTGATAAAGTTTGAATGTGTAGGTGCTCAACGAAGCTGAAGATTGTGAGAATGGTAGTTGGGGCAGCCTGGCACAGGAAGAGGTTGCTGGACCCTGGTTTGGTTGAACAGGGAGTTTAGTTTGATTGTTTTCTGTATATAAATAAACAATATTTTCAAAACCCTAAAAATTTGAAAAATTAAAAACCAAAAATATGTTTGTTTTTAATTTTGTTTGAATAAATGTTGATTGAATACGCCGAAACCCTCACGGCTGAATAAACATGATTACTTTCATCAGATTGAAAAACGGTTTTCAAACTGTAAAATATCAATGTGTTGTAAATCATGGGGGTACATTATATTTTCTGCAAATCAGAGCATTTTTAGCAGAAAATGGATGGCGAGACAAAGCTATCAGTGTTGGTTGTCAAATTTTCTTTAAATGGTTTTGCATTTTAGGGGGAGAAATATTGTCTTTAGAAAATCCATAGAAAATCCAAAAACATTTGAAAAATTGAAAATGACAAAAACATGATAAAACCTATTGGCAAAAAGACAAAAACATTAAAAAATGAAAATTGAGTTTTTGCGTAAAAGGAGGAAATGATAGTACATCAGTAGACAGTTACAGTACGCTAAAGAAATGGAAAGTTTAAATGTGTTAAACGATCTCACCATGGATGTGTCGGTAGATTTTTATACATTTAGTAAACTTTTTCGGGATATAAACATAAATTCAAACTTACTTATTTTGTGGGGAACACTACTTGGATATATAGGTAACCCCTGAAATCTCGTTTGAAAGATTCCTTTTTCTGATATACTAGGCTTTATACTCAGTGATATCTGGGGTATCATTCCGGGACTTCTGCTTAATGGAAGTTCTGACCTAGTCCTCGAATAATACTTTCCGCAATGCTTGAAATATAGCATCACCCTCAGCATATATGATAAGACAATAAAATTGCTTAGCAATGCTATTGTAAAAAAGATCCTCTAAAGGGGACACACCCACAAGTTGAGTCATGATCTCTCTGCTGAACGGAAGTTCTGACCTGAGCTCTCACGGTTTCATACTATAATTTATTCCCCTTACAGATATCATCTAGGTATACTCACCTGTAAGACTGAATATTGGGATCTGGATACGGGAGTATATTCAAGAGGTGGGACACATGAATGAGTTTAAGTTCTTAATACATCTAATCCGTATCTTGAATCAGTTGAAATTTGTATGAAAATTTAAGTGGACCAGTATATCGACAATCTAAGTGAATTGTTTAATACTTACTGTGTAACTAAGCTCAACGGTACTTGTGACTTGTCAAAAACTGATATGATCCTCTAACGCATTCTCAAACAAAAATATTGTCTGTAAATATGTTTGTACATATTTCTTTACTGCTTTATGTTTTCAGAAAATACAAAAAGATTTTTGATTCTGCTTTATTTTCGACAACCGATGTCTGAGATGCTGAGTTTCAAAATCTAAGTAAGCTGATTGTGTTTCTGAAAATAAAACAAGTTCATTAATTTGAAACTTGAAGTTTTAAAATCAAAAATTTAAAAACAATTTGTGATATCTCCAAGGTCATTAAGTTGGACTTGGATGATTAACTGTGGGGAATTTGGTTGCTTATATTGTTATAAGAGTTAGTTTCCGATACGATTCGATGAAACTGCCAAATTTATGAGAAGTGATTTTGAGGAGATTGAATTGTTAGATTACAATATCTGGAAGTTTAAAATGTTGTTACTTATAGTTGTATGAGTGATTGCAGGAAAAGTCCAGACTACGATCCCGAGAGCTGAGTCTAAGGGGGAGTCTGAAGACAAGCTGAAAGTTAGAAGGAGCTTGTAGCTGGAAAGCTAGGTGTCGATCCCTAAAAGCATGGAAGCTTAACGAAAGGGGGAGCCTGCTGATGATAAAGCTGTTGATGATAGAGCCAGTGATGAGATTCTGGTGTAAGAGTCAAAGAGAGAAGCTGATCAAAGAGAAAGATTGAAAGATGCTTTCAATGTTACAATCTGAACGAGAAGGCAGAATGATCAAGACAGAAGAGGTGTCATAACAGAGATTAGTCACTGAAGACTTCGTCAATATCCGAGGGGGAGTCTGTTAGTGCATTACGTCTATTGACTTCGTCTTGTATCATGTAATAGAATAGGATAGATTAGAATAATCAGTGCACGAGGTTCGAGAGTCGAAATTTAGTGGTTATGCAAGAGGTTCCGCTTATATGGACATTGTTCATAAAAGCGAAACCACAAGCATGTAGTTTCGCTCATATGGACATGTCCATATAAGCGAAACCTCCTCAACTATATATAGGTGCATTGTTTGTTCATTTGGGAATGGATCTGGAACTTGTAACGAAGTGCTGCCAAATTGCTCTCAGGTTGTAAACGTTGTTAAATCAATCAAAGAAGCATTATAATTAGTTTGAGCGTCTGTATCTTTGATTCCGCCTTTGATAAAGAGAAAAGACTCTTCTGATTGACTCGTTTGGGTCCAACAACGATCCTACAGTTTTTATATCCATTTGCCATATTTCGCAATCACAGTACGCAATTATGGCAAGCAATATCCTGATTGATTTAATCATGCTTGATTTAATCATAACAACGAGCGAGAAGGTCTCATCATAGTCAATACTTTGAGTTTTGAGTGAAACCCTTCGCAACTAGCCGTGCTTTATAGGTGTGTATGTCACACCCCGACCACGTGAGACAACGAAACATGGCGGAAACGTCGGGGAGTGTTGTAACAGAATTAATTGTTTCAAATCCATGGCAATTAAAGTTTCGTTTTATTAATCAAACAAGAGAGTTTACATCGTTTTAAACAAGAAACAAAGAGTACATAACATAAATTAACTAGTTCTTGTCTCGTTTTAAGTCACTAAGGCACAGGTCCGCCTAAGTATGTCTCGATAAGTCCTATGCATCAACTCCTGAAAACACATGTGAAAATAGGTACGTCATCATAAAAATGCCTGTGAGATACATAGGTTTTGTGAAAATAGGATTCATGACTTGTAAGTTTAAGAAAATGTTTAATAAAGTTTAGTCATGAACCTTGTAAATTGATTTGTTTTGTAAATCGTTTGAAAAACAATAAGTTCAGATGATATGTATAAATAAGAGAATAATGTATGGTCAAATGAATAACTATGTAAAATGAGTTTGTATAAGATAAGTTGTTTGTAAAACAATGTCTTGTGAAAAGTATGTTATTTGTATAAAATGTTATATGTCTCAAATTGAAATGATTCAAATAACGCTACAATATGTAATACCATACAAACACTTATATATAGGAAGTACCACCGGCGTATCCACAATGCTTGTATCATATTACACACGCCTCGTTACTTAAATCACTAACTCAAACCAAATCATCAAGATGTAATGTTTAACAATTGTAGAAATGTTTAGATATAGTCAAATGTGTATTGTCAAATGGTTCACATGGTTCAATAGATACAAATGGTTCACATAATGTAATATAATGTGTTCATATGCTGGATGAGCATATGCAACAAAATGTAATGTAAAACAATGTACTAAGTATGCACACAATGGACATACATAGCATGAAATGTAATGTAAAACAATGTACTAAGTATGCACACAATGGACATACATAGCATGAAATGTAATGTAAAACAATGTACTAAGCATGCACACAATGGACATACATAGCATGAAATGTAATGTAAAACAATGTACTAAGTAAGCACACAATGGACATACATAGCATGAAATGTAATGTAAAACAATGTACTAATAGTGTACTAATGAACATAGCAAGTATATGATGTGAAAACATGGAAAGCACGAAAGTAACAAGTAGGCACATGTGTTTCACCCCAAAACAGTTTGAAAACAGTAAAAGAGGGGTCTATGTACTCACTTGAGATTGCTCAATAGACTTTAGATATCCACCAAGCAAAGCTAGAAGGTCACGAATATCAAACGGCACCTAATATAGGTAACTACATTAATAACCGGACCTATATCGGAGGATTGGATAGAATGAGGGCTCGTAAACCAAATGAGTATGGGAACTCATGTAATATGGTTTAACAAAGCCTACATACTAAAATGAAACCTAACCTAAGTGCTTACGACCCATTACGACCCGTTTAGGTAGCTTATGCTACTTTAACGCGTCGTTCGCGTAAAATGCGTTCAGACCGCCTAACTAGTCCTATGACAAGTAAAATATGCCTTAACATGTCTAATATTGTTGCTAAATCAGTTTAGATACCAAAAGTTATGTTACATATGCTTAAAATGAATTTTGGCGTAAAAAAGGCATTTTGGTAATTTACCTAAGGCATATATACTACCTATCATCCAACTACTCAAACGATGTGACCATAAGGTATAACCTCGAAAGGTTATTCCCTATATACTATGGTCAACTAATGTGTTTGGTCGGATCCTAATGATCGACCAAACGGGTCGGGTTCGAAAGTATAAGCGATTGTTTAGATCGCTTACCTTACGAACCTATATAAGCACTAAACTAAAACTGACGACCTAAGCATGTTAAAACATGCTTAACTAAGTTTAGAAAATAGGTTTGGTATAAAAAAAAACGGTTTTGATACCGAAGAGTAGTTTGGTTACAAAATACGCAAGAATGCGCATTTTGGCCGAAACTACGACTCGTCACTGAGCCTAGATAACGTGGTAATCAGTAGGTATAGTCACTGGGGACTATAACCATCGTGATCACGCTCACGCTATGAAGTTCAAACGAACTTCGCATTGACCATAACCTGGTCAATGCAGAAAGTCAAACAAAGTTTGACTTTAACGCTAAAAGAATAAAAAGAACGAAAGAACACTTACAAAGGGTCCCCGCAAGATTGAACTTCGAAGTATTCTCAGGTATGAAGTGATAAAACACCCCAACTTAGAGAACAACTGAGAATTCAAGTGGGTTTTGCAAGTGAACTTGATGGGTATTTATAGGATTCTTGGAACCGTTAGGATCGTTTATCGAATAACGTGCTTTGATCACATCCCTACACTTGTTGGTAACCTCATGTGCATCATATTGGCCCCCCATAAGCAGGAAACAACATGTGGAATTGAGATGGGAGTGCTTAACAGCTGGTAACAGCTGTTAAAATGACTTTTTCTGATCTGAAAGGGCCTCGCGTGACGCCTAGGGTCCCTCGCGTCACGCCTAGCCCCCTTTCTGCAGAAATGGCAGATTAGGTCCCTACACTTGTTTCAGTCCATTTTCCACACGTTTTAAGCTCGTTAAACCATTTTCAAGGCTCCACAAGGATGCCTAAACATAGTGGACATGAAACATGCTCACAATATGCCGGATGTCGGTTCGTTTGGTCGTATGATCGCGATGTTCGCTTAATTACGACGGAATGCGCATAAGCGTGAAAAACGATCCAAATTGCGTGACGAATGGATTTTTCTTATGCCAATCACTAAAATAAAATATTTTAGTGCTTACATAAATTTTTGGATGTCCGGATGTATACAGAACGTAAGTTATGCGCGAAAATGCAAACTTATGCACTTTTTGACGCTTTTAGCCCCTAAATGACCCAAAAGTTTATTTTAGCACACCGAACCCCTCAAAGCCTATTTCTAAGCTATGTAAAGGATATTTAGGGTATGTTTAACTTATGGTCATGTTCCGGAATGTCTGTTACAGTTCAAATTGGCATACTTTCGCAGTTTGTCAAATGTAGTCCCTGTAAGCGAATTAACTTGCTTTCGGCATACCAAACCATCCAAAACTTATTTCTAAGTTATGTAAAGGTTATTTAAGGTATGTTAATCCTATTTCACTATTCCAGAGTGTTCGTTGCATTAAACTGGTTATATTTACGCATCAGATCGCGTATAACCTTCCAGAAAGCGATTTAAAGCCCGAAATCGAACAAGAAATGATATGTGCAAATGATACACATATTTTTACAAATCCCAAGTATGAAACACAATATCTCATTGATTTGGTATTTGTTTGATGGTCACGGAGGCACAGTTGTCACAGTCTCCCCTACTTTAGGAAATGTCATCCCGAAATTTATTTGTAGGAGTCTGTCTGTGACTTTGTGTTAAATAACCATCAAGGATAAGGCATAATCCTGATATTCCTCTTTAACGGACATTTTTCAGAAATGGAAATGAAGGAAGAATCAGGGATATTCATTTCCCTTCGATGGAAAATTTTCAGAAACGGAAAATGCACGGAATGAGTCATTTTTCCTTAATGGGTATCCTTCAGAAACGAAAATGCATGGAATGAGTCATTTTCCTTAATGGGTATTCTTCAGAAACGAAAATTAACGGAATGAGTCATTTTCCACAATTTCTTCAGAAACGAAAATGAACGGAATGAGTCATTTTCCACAATTTCTTCAGAAACGAAAATGCACGGAATGAGTCATTTTCCACAATTTCTTCAGAAACGAAAATGAACGGAATGAGTCATTTTCCACAATTTCTTCAGAAACGAAAATGAACGGAATGAGTCATTTTCCACAATTTCTACAGAAACGAAAATGAACGGAATGAGTCATTTTCCACAATTTCTTCAGAAACGAAAATGAACGGAATGAGTCATTTTCCACAATTTCTTCAGAAACGAAAATGAACTGAGTCAACTCTAGACACACGACAAAACTCGCTGTGGTTTCTGTGCACTGAATTCCATAATTATGTATGCATCCATAATTACGTAATTCCTTGCATAGTCCGCACAGTTTGTCTTGTAATGTTTAGGGGAGGAAAATCAAACCTGTGATGAGTGTGACTAGACTACCATAGGGTCCTTTTAATTAGATCGACAAATGATCCTTTTAATTAGGCCACCAAGGAGTCCTTTCAGCTATATCATCACATGATGTTCCTAACCAGATTTTTGGATCGATCTGTTTAACTAGACCACTCACGGGGTCTAAGTATGGAGTAGTACTTTATAATCCAAGGGACTTAACTACAACGTAGAAGTCCATTAAGGATTTTAGGTAGTACCTTTGGGTATCCTACTATGAATCCCTTATACGAAGATATGGAAGATTCTACGAGGATTTGGATAACAAAATTTGGATCACACAAAAACATAAAAGGGAACACATAAGCACTTAATCACATAATTGTTTAACTTGATTATTAATTTGTTATTAACTTGTTATCGATTGAAAATGGATATGGAAACCAGTCGATGGACTTCAATGTCCTCTGGGATCTATCTGAAAAGATAGGAAGATCTCCCAAAAATTCGATTTTGTTTTCAAAGGACCGTAATATTCGAATTAAGGAACACAACAATTTTAGGATTTACGGAAATACCCTTAGGTACCCTATTAAGGATTTATTGTGGTACTTTGGGTATTCGTCCAGTGTTGTAACTTGCGCCTTGTACTTCGTTTCCTTGGAAGAAACGGGTACTTAGGAATTTCGTGGAAAACGCAAGAGATCATAAAATAGAAAAATTATTTGGGGGTAGTTTGCTTTTCAAGGAATACGATTCCTTAATTATTGGTATTGTAAGGGATATGTTGTTTATACATACAACCTCATAAATACATTGCAATGTAAATAAAAGATTTATTTATAAACAATGATAACAACTGTTTCATGGACCTTGACAACAAAAGAAAATAATACATAAAACGTGATTATTTCTAAAGGGTGTTGTCTTCTAGTCGGTCAGATGCTCATCCCTGTGCTGGATTTGCATTAGCAAGCTTTGGGCAATTTCTTCGGAAATGACCCATCTCGCCACAATTGTAGCAAGAACCTGGTGGAAAGTGAGCTTGAGCAGGATTGTTGTCAGCTTGATTTGGTGCAACTGCTGCTCGGCAAACTTTTGCTGTATGACCTTTAAGTCCACAAATTTGGCATTCGCGGCACTTCACACTAGCATGATGATGAAGGTTACATTGGTTGCACAAGGGTGAAGTTCCATTGTATGGCTTCCTAGCAGGGGGTTGAGCTGGTTGGTTGGGGACGGCTTGACCATTGTGAGCGACCACGGCGAAGTTTTGAGAAGCCTTTCGCTTCTTTGACCTCTTAAGGGATCCAGTCTGTTCATCCATGGTCTTTGATTCCTCGATTGGTTTCTTGTCACTTTTTCAAAAAAGTTTACCTTTCCTGATCTGAGATTCAGTCAAGGTTGCAGCTAGCTCAATGGCCTGTCTAACTGTAGTAGGGTTGCTACCAGTCACAATGTCTTGAACTGAGTCAGGGAGACCATCAATGTATTTTTCGATCACCTTATCCAAAGGCGTAACCATGGTAGGACACAACAGGCTCAGCTCCTCATATCGATCAGTGTATGCTCGATGTTCACCGCTGTCTTGCTTAAGATCGTCGAATTCCCTTTCCAAGACCCTGATCTCGTGACGAGGACAGAATTGCTTCATCATTGGTGCTCTAAGTTCTTCCCACGTTTGAGCCAGTGCCACTTCGGCGCCCCTATCTCTCATCACACCGTTCCACCATGTCAAAGCTCGTTTCTCAAAGACACTAGATGCGAAATTTACCATTCGCTCGTTTGGACATTGAACATGTCTGAAGGTGCTCTCTAAACTCTCGAACCATTGCAGAAGTGCAGTCGCTCCTTGAGACCCAGAAAACTTTGATGGCTTAGCCGAGTTGAACGTCTTGAAGTTGCAGGGGGCATTATTGTTGTTGAGGGCTTGGTTACATTGAGCAACGATGTTCGGGATTGCAGCAGTCATTTGCTGTGTAATGACAGCTGCCAGCTCTTCAATAGATACCTGATTTTCGCGTCGTGGAGGCATTCTAAAAGGGGAAACAAGAGAGAAAACAAATGAAATGGCATTGGGTAAAATAGGATGTTACAATTTCCAACCAAAATCATGGGTGATGGTCATTTGTTTGAACCACGAAGCAAACAACCGACACACAAAGGCTGAATCAAAGCAATTAGATCCTCATAATGTATCGCGAAGACATGCTCGCCTATAAGTGGACACTCACCCCAAGAGTTCCCAGGTAAGAGTGACTGGTCCGATTATGTGGATTTGTACGAACACTCTAGCCTTAGACAGAAAACTCAGGGTACAGGCATTCACACTTCCAGTTTGCACGTGTTCACACTATTTAGGACCCAAAACTTTGACGAGATTTTGAAAACTCAAAGGGGTTCAAAACCTTATAACAGAGGGTTCAAAACCTTACAATAGAGGGTTCAAAACCTAGTAATCAATCATCCAAAAACAGATGATTAATTTTCAAAGCGGATTCGGAATTGATGTTCTCGTCGTGGTTATCACCTAAGGATAGGTGACGTGCATGTTTTAAGATCTAAACACAAGATAACTTGTGTTGGGGTCCTAGAAAGGTTATAGTCTAGGTCAAAGCATTACTAATAACCTAATTCCCTATAACCATTGGCTCTGATACCAACTTTTCTGTCACACCCCGACCACGTGAGACAACGAAACGTGGCGGAAACGTCGGGGAGTGTTGTAACAGAATTAATTGTTTCAAATCCATGGCAATTAAAGTTTCGTTTTATTAATCAAACAAGAGAGTTTACATCGTTTTAAACAAGAAACAAAGAGTACATAACATAAATTAACTAGTTCTTGTCTCGTTTTAAGTCACTAAGGCACAGGTCCGCCTAAGTATGTCTCGATAAGTCCTATGCATCAACTCCTGAAAACACATGTGAAAATAGGTACGTCAGCATAAAAATTCCTGTGAGATACATAGGTTTTGTGAAAATAGGATTCATGACTTGTAAGTTTAAGAAAATGTTTAATAAAGTTTAGTCATGAACCTTGTAAATTGATTTGTTTTGTAAATCGTTTGAAAAGCAATAAGTTCAGATGATATGTATAAATAAGAGAATAATGTATGGTTAAATGAATAACTATGTAAAATGAGTTTGTATAAGATAAGTTGTTTGTAAAACAATGTCTTGTTAAAAGTATGTTATTTGTATAAAATGTTATATGTCTCAAATTGAAATGATTCAAATAACGCTACGATATGTAATACCATACAAACACTTATATATAGGAAGTGCCAGCGGCGTATCCACCATGCTTATACCATATTACACACGCCTCGTTACTTAAATCACTTACTCAAACCAAACCATCAAGATGTAATGTTTAACAATTGTAGAAATGTTTAGATATAGTCAAATGTCTATTGTCAAATGGTTCACATGGTTCAATAGATACAAATGGTTCACATAATGTAATATAATGTGTTCATATGCTGGATGAGCATATGCAACAAAATGTAATGTAAAACAATGTACTAAGTATGCACACAATGGACATATATAGCATGAAATGTAATGTAAAACAATGTACTAAGCATGCACACAATGGATATACATAGCATGAAATGTAATGTAAAACAATGTACTAAGTATGCACACAATGGACATACATAGTATGAAATGTAATGTAAAATAATGTACTAATAGCGTACTAATGAACATAGCAAGTATATGATGTGAAAACATGGAAAGCACGAAAGTAACAAGTAGGCACATGTGTTTCACCCCAAAACAGTTTGAAAACAGTAAAAGAGGGGTCTATATACTCACTTGAGATTACTCAATAGACTTTAGATATCCACCAAGCAAAGCTAGAAGGTCACGAATATCAAACGGCACCTAATATAGGTAACTACATTAATAACCGGACCTATATCGGAGGATTGGATAGAATGAGGGCTCGTAAACCAAATGAGTATGGGAACTCATGTAATATGGTTTAACAAAGCCTACATACTAAAATGAAACCTAACCTAAGTGCTTACGACCCATTACGACCCGTTTAGGTAGCTTGTGCTACTTTAACGCGTCGTTCACGTAAAATGCGTTCAGACCGCCTAACTAGTCCTATGACAAGTAAAATATGCCTTAACATGTCTAATATTGTTGCTAAATCAGTTTAGATACCAAAAGTTATGTTACATATGCTTAAAATGAATTTTGGCGTAAAAAGGGCATTTTGGTAATTTACCTAAGGCATATATACTACCTATCATCCAACTACTCAAACGATGTGACCATAAGGTATAACCTCGGAAGGTTATTCCCTATATACTATGGTCACCTATTGTGTTTGTTCGGATCCTAATGATCGACCAAACGGGTCGGGTTCGAAAGTATAAGCGATTGTTTAGATCGCTTACCTTACGACCCTATATAAGCACTAAACTAAAACTGACGAGCTAAGCATGTTAAAACATGCTTAACTAAGTTTAGAAAACAGGTTTGGTATCAAAACAAACGGTTTTGATACCCAAGAGTAGTTTGGTTACAAAATACGCAAGAATGCGCTTGGCCGAAACTACGACTCGTCACTGAGCCTAGACAACGTGGTAATCAGTAGGTATAGTCACTGGGGACTATAACCATCGTGATCACGCTCACGTTATGAAGTTCAAATGAACTTTGCATTGACCATAACCTGGTCAATGCAGAAAGTCAAACAAAGTTTGACTTTAACGCTAAAAGAATAAAAAGAACGAAAGAACACTTACAAAGGGTCCCCGCAAGATTGAACTTCCAAGTATTCTCAGGTATGAAGTGATAAAACACCCCAACTTAGAGAACAACTCAGAATTCAAGTGGGTTTTGCAAGTGAACTTGATGGGTATTTACAGGATTCTTGGAACCGTTAGGATCGTTTATCGAATAACGTGCTTTGATCACATCCCTACACTTGTTGGTAACCTCATGTGCATCATATTGGCCCCCCATAAGCAGGAAACAACATGTGGAATTGAGGTGGGAGTGCTTAACAGCTGGTAACAGCTGTTAAAATGACTTTTTCTGATCTGAAAGGGCCTCGCGTGACGCCTAGGGTCCCTCGCGTCACGCCTAGCCCCCCTTTCTGTAGAAATGGCAGATTAGGTCCCTGCACTTGTTTCAGTCCATTTTCCACACGTTTGAAGCTCGTTAAACCATTTTCAAGGCTCCACAAGGATGCCTAAACATAGTGGACATGAAACATGCTCACAAATATGCCGGATGTCGGTTCGTTTGGTCGTATGATCGCGATGTTCGCTTAATTACGACGGAATGCGCATAAGCGTGAAAAACGATCCAAATTGCGCGACGAATGGATTTTTCTTATGCCAAACACTAAAATAAAATATTTTAGTGCTTACATAAATTTTTGGATGTCCGGATGTATACAGAACGTAAGTTATGCGCGAAAATGCAAACTTATGCACTTTTTGACGCTTTTAGCCCCTGAATGACCCAAAAGTTTATTTTAGCACACCGAACCCCTCAAAGCCTATTTCTAAGCTATGTAAATATATTTAGGGTATGTTTAACTTATGGTCATGTTCCGGAATGTCTGTTATAGTTCAAATTGGCATACTTTCGCAGTTTGTCAAATTTAGTCCCTGTAAGCGAATTAACTTGCTTTCGGCATACCAAACCATCCAAAACTTATTTCTAAGTTATGTAAAGGTTATTTAAGGTATGTTAATCCTATTTCACTATTCCGGAGTGTTCGTTTCATTAAACTGGTTATATTTACGCATCAGATCGCGTATAACCTTCTAGAAAGCGATTTAAAGCCCGAAATCGAACAAGAAATGATATGTGCAAATGATACACATATTTTTACAAATACCAAGTATGAAAAACAATATCTCATTGATTTGGTATTTGTTTGATGGTCACGGAGGCACAATTGTCACAGTGTACATTTCCATGCATATCGGTTTTTTCTCTTGAAAATCCATTTGCTCCCTACTGCCCAAGATTCGGGGGTAGCTCAACCAAGTCCCATACTTGTTGTCATGGATAGATTGCATCTCTAAGTTAATGGCTTCTTGCCATTTCTCAGATTCCGGATCTAAGATTGCAGATTTGTAGCTAGCAAGTTCGTCATTAGACTCAGCTACTAATAAGACTTCGGGACCTTTTAGATACCATAGATATCTATCAGATTCTTTGCGAATTCTACTACTTCTACGAACGCTTGTGTTTATGTCTGATTCATTGGCAACAACTACTTGTTGATTAGACAGTCCGACTACATTAGCGGTTGTTTGTGGTTTCGAATTTCTTCAAGATCAACCACATTATTTCCAGTTCCTCGATTAAGAAGTTCTTCCTTGAGAAAGTGTCCCTTCCGTTTGATGGAAATCACATTTGCATCAGGATTGTAGAAATAATATCCGCTTCTTTTATAGTATCCGACGAAAACAACCTTTTCGCCTCGAGGATCGAGCTTATCATCAGAATCATTTGTGATGTATGCATCATATCCCCATACTCTAAGGTATTCCAAATCGGGTTTACGCCCATGCCATATCTCATATGGTGGTTTTGTTTACCTTTTATTCGGAGTCAAATTGACAATGCGGGTAGCGGTCATAAGAGCATGATCCAAAAGGAGTGAGGCAAGTTAGTTCTATACATCATCGATCGAACCATATCAAGTAGAGTTCGATTTCACCTTTCACTCACGCCATTAAGTTGGGGTGTGCTAGGTGGGGAGGGTTGTGAAACTATTCCACACTTTTTTAGATGATTGAGAAATTCAAAGCTGAGATATTCACCACCTCGATTTGATCGAAGTACTTTTATATTTCTATTAAGCTGGTTTTTAGTCATGGTTTCTAGTCATGGTT
Organism: Helianthus tuberosus; assembly: GCA_030545235.1. Lineage (NCBI taxonomy): Eukaryota > Viridiplantae > Streptophyta > Magnoliopsida > Asterales > Asteraceae > Helianthus > Helianthus tuberosus. The sequence continues at coordinate 59,342,402 of CM060406.1, forward strand.
CTGAAAGGGCCATATATATCATGTGAATGAGTTCTAGAAAACCATTGATCCGTTCACCAACATCGGTGAAGGGGTGCTTTGTGAGTTTGCCAGCTAAGCAAGATTCGCAATCATCAAAGGAGTCCTGTCTAGTGGATTCAAGAATCCCCTTGGACTGGAGCCATTTTATGCGTGCCTTACTTACGTGGCTAAGTCTGCAATGCCATAAATATGTTTTATTTATGCTAGCTTTGTTACGCTTAGAAAGATGATATATGTTACTACTTGTTTGAACATCAATCTCATAATTAGCATTTCGAGGTTTAGCCTCAAAATAAAAGACATCATTCAAGTAGGCTATAATAGAAGAACCATTTAAAACGTACTTGAATTGAATCCTTGTTCAAATAGTGAAGAAACTAAAATAATGTTTCTGGTCAAACCAGATGCATATAAACAGTTATTTAAAGTTACTACACGACCAGGGGAACATGAAAAACAAAAATGTTCCAGTTGCAAGAACTGGAACTCTCTTTCTATTACCAACTATGAGTTTCCAGTTGGCCTTGTTTCAGTTTCTTTCACTTTTTAGGCTCTTGCAAGACATTAACGATGTGGTAACCACATCCGGTATCAAATACCCATGTGTTGCTAGAAACAGTGAAAATTTCGATAACATAAATGAGAATATCAGAAGAAGTGCCAATGTTATTGGCCTTGTTTATCCTCAGCTTGGCTAGATAGTGTGGACAGTTTCCTTTCCAGTGCCTATTTGGTTGTATTCAAAGCACTGACGCTCCTAGGATGGTGTGGTTTTGCAACATGCTTGTTGTTGGTGGCATTTCTGGCAGTAACAACTTTTCTCTTGCCTTTGCTCTTATGTTTCATTTTCTTGTTATTGGGCTTCTTAACACCACTAGACTTGACCATTAGAACTTGGTTGGTTTTGTGGAATAACCAAGTTTGTTCATTTGGTCAATATATCCTTCCGTCTTTAGCACATGAGTACTGATACATGATCCTTCCAGCATTTTACTGCTTATGAGCTGTTTAATGGTGTCATATCGCTCCTGTCGGGCTTGTTTCTGGAACATGCATTTCACTTGCTGGATCATGTCATAAGCATCCATATCTTCCATGTTCTTCTGAAGTTCAGGAGACATGGTGGCTTTCATAAGGCAGGCTACCTCAACGGCATCCTCGTTATGTTTCTCCAGTGCCTTGCGAGCAGTAGTAGAATTACTTTCAGGCTCGGTCATGTCATAAGATATACAACTTTTCCTCCATCTTGAGAACTATTCTCAGATTGCGGTGCCATTCAAGAAGGTTGGTGTTATTCAAATTTTTTTATTTCTTTTCCTTTTTCAAGTATAGACTTGAAAATGAAGGAGTTGATTTCATTAGACATCTGTTATATAAGCAAGGTGATTTTAATTGGTATTTTCGATGTATATCTCCTTATTTCGTGAGGTGAGACGATAAGGAATGAGAATCCGGTTAGAAGCTCTTTCCAAAGGCGGCTGGGGCACGCAACATTAGCAAGAGGTTCAAGCGGACTGACAACGATTGTCAATTATGAGAAAAGCACAACTCCCGAGGTTTATGAGGCTGCGAGGATAACCTGTTGTCCTTCCATTGATACGTTTGGCCTCATCTATGCCACTTTTGTTCTCGAGACAGCTGGGGCACGTAAACACGAGAAGAAAAGTAATAGTCGTCCTAAAACGGTCACATGTGGAAGGGTCGGATGTGTCGACGAAGCCCTTGCACTTTGGAAGGATAAACTAGACACCAAGTGTCGTGCTGTGGCTCCAACACTGATGGTTCGCATTATGCCCCCAAGTGTTACTAGTAGTAGGATGGCATAGACTATTGATTTTAATTTTTTACCAAATAGGGTCGTTATAGTCGGATTTTAATTTAGATATTAAATTTGCGACATAACCAAAAAACTCTTTCACCTCTCGAGACAATTAGTTTTAGATAACCTATAAAACTAAATTTGTCGCGACTTGGAATAACCAATTTTAAGTTAATAGAAAACTATTAAGTTAATAGTTTTGGAAAATAAAAACTAGTTTAATTTGCAAAACTTAATTGGTTATTGTTTGTTTCAAAAACAACCTTTGTTTTATAATAAAACTTTAACAAGTTATAAAAGCAATTTAGAACTTGTTTTAATGTGATTGTTTTTAATATTTTAAAACTCCTTTTAAAATCATGTTGGTATTTAGGTTGGTTACGTTATAACAATTTATAAGATAAAAGCAACCACGATAGCAAGATAAATATGTAAATCCATATGGCCAAAATTGTTCGTTCTTGCTAGAGCCTAATAGCAAGATCAAACGGGTCACGGGGTCACAACACAAAAACAACCACAAGGATGGACTTGAGTGCATCTTGTTTTCTTGAGCAACTCCCACTAACTCCAAGACTCCTCTTGGCATTCGGTTTTGCTTCGGGTCTTCGTATCAACAATATTTACAAGTAAATACAACAAAGACAAAAAGGCATATCTATTACAACTTTGAACCACAAGACGGGCCAAAACCATATACTAATCTATTACAACTTTGAACCATCTCGGTGGCCAAAAATAATAATTACAAAACCGAATAAAATATACAACTACAATTTTTTCTGTTAAGGTTTCACAGTTGCCATTTTAGTCCACTGGGTTAACTTCATCCATTTTTTCTGTTAACGAGAAGGCCAATTCGTTCATTTTATATGGCTGAATGGCCCTTTTAGTTAACAGAATTACATACAAAATGACCAAATTGGCCTTCTCGTTAACAGAAAAAATGGATGAAGTTAACCAAGTGGACTAAAATGGCAACTGTGAAACCTTTTTGGATCCACAGGTTAAAAATGAAACCTTTGGACTAAACTGGCAAAATGGCCCAAACCACAGGGACTAAAATGGCATTTAACTCTTAAATAAATAAAGTTTGTGTTCTAATTCTGGTTAAAAGGACCGGTACCGACTCGTATGTTGTAACCAAGGCTCTGATACCACTGTTGGGTTTCCGTGGTGATCGGTCAAAATTTTATTTATCAAAAACCCGGTTCAATAAATAATAGTTAATTAATTAAGCAAGTTAATTAATAAAACGCAGCGGAAATATAAACAAATGATCAACAAAGCGAAACCCGACAGGATCCGGTTACATACAAATACGAGCATAGTGAAAATATATTTAACTACCGATGAGAAAGATATACCTCGGTTAATGACTAACCGGTCGAGACACCAAGGTTCAACGAACAAGTGCTAGTAAACGAACCAACGAAACGCGACGAAGGAGGTGGCGCCAAGCGGCAGCACCCGCGGAAATCGGCGGCGGCAGGGCAGAGGCGGAGGTGGCCAGCGGTCTTGCGGCGGCCGGCGGTTCTGGCCGGCGGCGGTCTTGGCCGGTTGCGGTCTTGGTGTTATGAGAGCCTTCTTATTTTGTCCATCCAACATCTAAAATGCAAGACCAACCATCCTTAAATAGAGAATGAATATCTATGCATGTTTGCCAAGTGGCGGACATGCATAGTGCATGTAATGCCATTGGCCGAGATGTAGGTGCGCGACAAGTGGCGATGCAAGAGTGCATGCACGACAAGTGGCGTAGAAGAGTCCTCTTGTCTCACCCGGTCCATGTACCCGCCTCTCAGTTTAATACCCGCGTATCGTTCGTGATTACAAGTTAAATTAATTAAGTGGATTTTAGTTCGTTGCCCACGGTGTAACTCTTACGGGTCAAGGCCCGGTCGGCTGTGTTGACTTATCGAACCGGACATAATATCTAACAATTAAGTGTGTTGATTGATGTTTGCATAAATATACATAAATGTCATGCATATTAAACCTTTGTTTTATGTATTTTATTAGCGAATTCATGTGAACCGTTACTTGGTTTATATTTGGTTTTGTAGGTAATTGATGTATTGTATATACACTTGTGTATCGATTATTTGTTTGTTGCATTGATTTCTATATAAAATGTAGGGAAAAGATCAAATTGGAAGATTAATTTCGCTAGGAAGGATAGGAAGCAATAAGAGGATGACATGTGACAACATTTAAAATAAAGAAAAAGGGTATTTTAGTCAATCCAACCATTTCTTCTTCCTTTTTCAAAACCCAGTAACTTCAAAACCCACCATTTTCAAAACCCACCATCTTCAACCATTTCTTCACTTTCTATCTCAATAATCACTACATTATAGTGCGATTTTCATCACCAATCAATGATTCAAACACCCGATCAATGTGTTCTTCAGCTTTTTTTGAAGAAAACCCAGTTTAATTTCATACAAAATCTCGTTTTTTCCGGTGATTTTGAAGATAATCACTCGATCCGTTTGATTCGAGCGCTGATAAGTGTTTCAATCATTCAAAATTCGTCAATTGTTGAAGAAATCACTTCGATCCAGGTAAGAAATTCTTTAATTTCATTTTTACGATCTGGGTTTTTTATTTAGTCATTGCGTTTTACGATCTTGGCGGGGGTCCGGGGGCAGCGCCCCCGGTAGCGGGGTCCCAGGGGCGGCAGCCCCTGGCGGGGTCCAAGGGGCAGAGCCCCTGGCTGGGGTTGAGCTCGGAAATTTTTTTTTTCGATTAAATTGCCTCTGGAAACTGCATTGGTTCAGACAGTTCACAGCACAGACAATTCACAGCACAGACAAATACTTTCTTTGGTGTTTTTAGGCCATTGCGTTTTAGAAAAACACATTCTTGAAGTGTTTTTGGTGCATTGCGTTTTAGGTAAAACACTTTTTTAGGTGTTTTCAGTCCATTGCGTTTTACAGAGAACACTTTCTTTTGTTTTTTAGGCAATTGCGTTTTAGAATGAGTCATTTTTAAGTGTTTTCTGGCCATTGCGTTTTACAAATAAGACATTTCTTTGTGTTTTTGGTGCATTGCGTTTTAGGTAAAACACTTTTTTATGTGTTTTCAGTCCATTGCGTTTTAGAAAACAGACATGTTAAGTGTTTTCTGGCCATTGCGTTTTAGAAATAAGACATTTGTATGTGTTTTTGGTGCATTGTGTTTTAGGTAAAACACATTTTTATGTGTTTTTAGTCCATTGCGTTTTAGAAAGTACATTTTCTTTTGAGTTTTTAAGCTATTGCGTTTTAGAAATAAGACATTTCTTTGTGTTTTCTGGCCATTGTGTTTTACAAATAAGTCATTTCTTTGTGTTTTTTGTGCATTGCGTTTTAGAATAATGTCATTTTTTAGGTTTTTTTTTTTTTTCATTGCGTTTTACGATACTGGGGTTTTTTCTATTGCGTTTTACGCAACTGGGTTTAATTTTTTTTTTTTCAAAATATAGCAATAGTATACTCGTTTTAAAGATAAAAAAACGCTCGTTTTTTTGGTGCAATTTTTATAAAAAAATAATGTCGTATGAAAGAGTTATTAACGTTTAAAAAATGGGGGGGAATTGGAGGAGAGAGAAACTATTGGCTTGGATTGACTAGAATGCCCCTGAAAAAAGTCACGCGCCTCTTTTCTTACTTTCAATTTCCCTGATTTAATCTTAGCCCTTGATTAACTAAATGGATGGTCAAGATCACTTCCTAGCCAAATAAACTTCCTATTGTATCTCCACCCATGAAATGTATTACATTAATGTGTTTTTATCTATATATATATCTATATAAAGCATCTCTTATGTACCAAATAGTAATTTCCATTCAATTTTTTAAGATGGCATATGAAGGGTTAACTAAAATGCCTAATTTTTTACCATTTTGTTCCCTTTCTGCCCTTCTCACATAAAATAGATCCAGGATTAATCAATCTCCATCTGTCTACGTCCGTTCACTTCTCATTCAAATGATTCAATGCCATTATCAGTTTCTTCAACTCAACCATTCATCTTTCAATGCAATCATCAGATTCTTGAATTCAATAGCCCTGTTAGTTTGCATAAGTCCTCCCGAGATGACACCGGGTCAGTGATGATGGTGTTCGGATGATGGCGGTGGTAGGTTGTGGACAAAGCGAAGCCCGACGATGGCTTTAGGGTTCCGTCGCAAGTCAGTCAAGGGGTTATTAGGATTCGGGCAGAGCCATACCTATTGACAATTCCAGAGGTATGTTTTTGGATTTGATTATGTTTGGTAATGATGATAATCGAATGAGACTGATCTATACCCGTGTTTCGAAGGTGTAATCGGTGTTTAGAAGGACGGATTGAAACAACCCCTCTTCATCTCGCCAAAACCCTAATCGATTCGTCAACCACCACATCTGCAGGTTTCTCCTTCCCATAGCCGGCCCTGAAGGAGGGCAGGGAGGACAACCGAACAGGGCCCGTGATTTCGTAGGGCACATAATTTTTAAAAAAAATCCGATATTATATATGTAAAAAAAATTTTAATAGGGTATAACCAAAAAACTATTAACGTAGGCCCACTTAAAAAAATCATATTGTTTAAACTATTTGGCCAATTAGGTTAGTGAGCCCAATACCTAAATATTTTCTAAAAACTAATAAAAAACTAGTTTAAATTTTTTATTTAGTTAAGACCTAAGGGCACGTTTTTTCGAGCTCGAACAGGGTACATGAATTCTCAGGGCCGGCCCTGCTCCTTCCCTCTCTACTGCTTTTGTTTCTTATTTCTTGTAATATATGAACTCAGTCATGATTCCTGTTGCAGATTGATGGTTATGAATTTGTATTTTTATGCTTTTGTTATGTAATGGTGTCTTTGGTATTGTGTTTGGGACCATAGAACCTCTGCTCTAGCCTGTTAAAGAAATTTAAGGTACTTTTTATAATTAAAAACGTGTAATTGCTTTCGATTGCAATTCTGCTGAATATTAGGCAAGTTTCCTATCTTCTAATTTCAGTTTGCAGTTTATTATTGAGTTTAACTGTGATTTTGTTTCAAATAAATCCATTAACGTTGTCTTTGGTTGGTATTGAATGCACAGGTATATCTCTTCTGTCCAGTTTAATAAATTTGTTGCTATTGATTTGATTACAGAAGAGATCAACGTCATCCACAGTGGCACCACAACGCTTTCACTGAGTTCGAGAAAGTGTTCGATCGGATTGGATGTTCGTAGCATGTTTCATTCACGCGCATAGGTAACACAAGATTGATTATACGTATCAACAACGGAGATTTGTATGAGTTAACAACCTGAAATTTGATTAACCGTGATTACGGTACGAGTTTTGTGGATACAATTATCATCAATTAACATATCATTTTAGGTTTCACGTTTTGTTGTTGAATACAACTAATATCACGGAAGTATATTTTTGGTTCGTATTAACTAGCATGAATATGGATACAGTTTCAGCATATTAACTAGGTTAAAGTGTTAAATCATAGGTAATTTAAGCGGTTGTATAGTTGATTAACTTGATTTGAAAGATTAGACTCATTGTGCGGGTATTTTGGTTACCTGTGTGATGCATTTGATGCAGGTGCCTTTCCAAGTTCCACTTGAAGTAAATGTTGTTCTTATCGGTTTCAGTGGGGATGGAGCCTAGAGGTATTCATAGCTTACAAAACAAGTTATAATACTGTGATCGGTTCATCTTTACATTTACTTTTATGTTTAAAATGGTTTTCATAATATATTATCTTATTTTCAAAGATTTTCACCTGCCATTTCTTTTCTATTTGAATCTTCGAGGTAATCCAGTAAATGGGCACTCTATTTTCGACTTACGAGAACTCTTAAAAGTCTTTATATTCTTTTTTGATCTTGGTCATGATTGCTCTATGTTTTACAGCCCTGCAATTTCCTCGGAGTTGGGGGGTTATGTACACTTTCTTGACACTTCTGGCAAAGTAATACACTCATACGACTTCAAGAATAAAACCATAGCCTTATCTTCCATGCCAATGCGCTCTAACGCTTATCCGAGGAAATATAGCATCAAGAAGATTATTTATGTTTCGGATATCGGTCATAATGTGAGTAAGAATTTCTTTTCTTTTGGTTATTGAAATGATTTGATCTAATTTTATTTATGTGTTGAAATTTTAACTAATTACAGGTCACCTGAGAGCGACTTAATGTGCTCTGTTTAGACACTATGAACATGTAACTTCTTAAATTTATATTAATCTGTTTTGATTTTTATGATTAAAACATAGATGGATGTGATGTATAAGATTATGGGATGGATGTGATGTAGAAGATTGTTAGTTTAAAATGATTGACAGGAGAAGACTTGATTGCACCATGCCATTGTAGAGGCACCCAAAAATATGTCCACAGGTCATGTCTTGACAATTGGAGGCCAGGGTAAGTTTTAAAATTTACTCTGGTATATTTATTGCTGTGTGTTGAATAATTAATTATTTCTTACATATGGGTGCAGGAGGGGTTTGCTTTCTCTCACTGCACAGAATGTAAGGCTGTGTTTATACAACGTGCGAATGTCCCACCAGATTGCTGGTGGTTGAGGTTGAAATTTCAGTTACTGGTTGCAAGAGACCATGCATTCATTTTCATCATTGTCCAACTGGTATCATCAAAAAATTAATTACATGAATCCTTGTTCCTTCATATCTATCCAAGTTTCTTGCGTCTAACAAGAATTTTGTTTGGCAGATTGTGGCGTTCTTAGGTGTGTCGGTCTACAAATTTTATGGAGATGAACCGAGACAAAGGTTAAGGTAAATTTCAAATGTTATCAATTCTCATAGTTCCATTTTTATGTTACTTTCTACGAGTCATAGTTAGTAAGGTGGCAATTTTGACCTGCTACTTAGACTAGCGGTGTGGAGGGGTTTGGGTTGGGGGCATTGCTCGACACTTGGCAGGTGTGGGCTCCACCAGTCCACACCCAAAAAAGTGGGCTGTGGAAGGGGCGTGGCCCGGCGTTGGGGTGCCATGTGGCACCTAATTTAACCATTGCCAAACGGTCATCAACACCCAGCCAACCATTGCCAGAGTGCCAGACACGTCACCCCATACTAGCGCCCCACGCCAAACACTATTGCCACTCCAAGCTGGCAACGCCCACCAAAACGCCAACCCGAGGTGATGTACCCGGCATTAAAGGGCCAACAACGCCCTTAGCCACGCCCACACCCACCAGTCTTAAGAACGGGTAAAAAAAACATTGCTTAAAAGCAGGCTTGTTAAATGCTTCAAACGGGTTAAAACTTGAAAGTGTATTGTTAATGCATAAATTGCTTAAAAGCAGGCTTGTTAAATGCTTCAAACGGGTTAAAACTTGAAAGTGTATTGTTAATGCATAAATCATCCCAAATCGTTTTACTAAGAACAAATTAGATTATTACTGAAATATTATAGTTTTTATAATTATATTTGACTTCTTAATTATATTTAAAAAAATAATTTTGGATAAAAGAAACGTTGTTTCTGGCCATCAAACCTGGCATGTTTCGACCCTCACCAAAAATCCAAATCAATACTTCAATACTACCATTTCATGTTTTATTAACAAACAAGAAAACTTTCTACTACACCACTAAAAAGGCGTAGAAAATTATGTTTCTAATGATTTATTTAAATTTTTGTAGGTCCGATAGATGATCCGAAGAAGCTCCCAAAGTAGAATTATGATGGGTCTTGTGGGTTTGAGTCATATGGTTCTAACCAGGCTGGGTTTAAGTGAAACAGACTGTTTGAGAAAGTGGTCGACTGGTTTGGGTTAGAACGAGTTCGGGTTTCAGTGGGTTCCGGCCAAACTGAATACGGGTCAAATCGAAGTATTTAAAAAACTGGTCATTTTGGTTTGGGCAGAACGAGCTCATAGCATTGGGCAGGGTAAGGGGTCGTAGGAGGTTCGGGTCTCCATGGGTTCCAACCAAAATTGAGTACGGGTCAAAAGAGGCTGTTTTAAATTGGGGTCGCTTGGTAGCTCTGTGATTATTAAATTTTTGCAGCCACAAATGAATGAATGATATAGTTGATAAAGCAATCATTTTCTTTATAGTGAATGTGTTCTTCAAGAACTTTGACATCCAAAGCACGCCTGATAAACTCCTTTCATATATACTTTATATATAAATATATAAATGTGGCCTTGAAGAGAATTGAAGGCTGCAGAACGTTTACTGAAGGGACAAATTATTCGACTTACAGGTTTTGATTAAACATTCGTGAGTTTTTTTTGTCGAACTTCTACACATCTAACAAGACTTTTAAGCATTATTCTTATTTATTTCTTTTCTAAGTCTGGAAGTTCAGGTTTATGTTTTGTAATAGTTTAGGAGGATGTCTAAAATTATTCAACAATTTTGTAAGGAATAAGTTGTTAATGTGTGTATTTATCCAATTTGATACACATTTGCAGGGCCTGTTAGTTCTTTTTTAACCGGGTAAAATTAATGTGTTACACAACTTGATATATTAGAATTCTTTAATGGGATGACTTAAATGTTTTGTTTTAAGTTTGGGTCATCCATTGGTACTTGGATAGTTATAAATATCTAAGTGCTAATTATAAAATTTTTGAACCGTAGGTTTTTATATTATATTTAATGACTACTATTGATATATAACCTTTTTATATGGATATTATTTTTGAGTACCATGTCGCGAAGCGCGGGTACTTCTATATAAATATACAACTTCTATATGTTTTTTTATCGTTTTAAGGTTTAAGGTTTGAGTTATGTTTCCGCCTCATTATCGACTCCGCTGCAACGCGCGGGTTCCCCACTAGTGTTTTATACGTTTCAAGAGATAACGAGCCGCCAAGGGATGCAACATATTTACATGCTACTACAAACCAACTATGTTATAAATGCACCGATTTAACTTATGAATATACTACTTTACATTACATAGTTTTAATATATTATAAGGTTTAAGATATAAATGACTTAAAAAGATAAGATTCAGTAAAGTATCGAACCACATTATAGGCTTTAAGATATACTTGACTCAAAAAGATAAGATTCAGTTAAGTATCGAACCACATTATAGGCTTTAAGATATACTTGACTTAAAAAGATAAAATTCGATTAAATATCGAACCATATTGAGAAACTGATTAAACACCAATAAAAGATTAATGTTGAGTTTACTCAGATAACTAGATAAATGTTTCGATCTATTGTTATTTTAAATCGGCAGCTACTGTTTCATGTAGCATATTAGTATATCACTCATGATGAAAGAAGTTTGTCTATGGGATAAATAGGATAGTGAATCAAGTTAGCAAATTGAGGGAGAAGATGGCCAGTCTCAATGTTGGAGTAATAGTGAGAGTACGCGTTGGGTCTAGCTTTTGTACATGTCATGACTGAAGACTTACGTGGGGAGGGTCCAAGTAACAACCTTGGGAGGGGTTTTTGGTCTCGGGTTAAGAAGAGGTTTGAAGAGGAAACAGGTGATCTAACCAGGGGCGGATTTAGAGCCTTTTTACGGGTTCCCAGGAACCCAGTCGATTTGGAAAAAAACGTTTTTTTGTAGTGTAAACCTTGTATGATTTGGAAAAAAACTTTTTTTGTAGTGTAAACCTTGTATGATTTGGAAAAATGAACCCAGTGAAAAAACTGGCTGGATCCGCCACTGGATCTAACCAAACGTAAAAGCCATGATCTTAGAGCAAAGATCATTAGCATGACCCAACCAATAGAAAGATTTCATGAAATTTACCGCCGACGAATGGACAAGTTGGAAGAACCAAATGACAAGCAATTTATTTAAGAATCAATGGCAGAGTATAAATGATTTTATAGAACACAGGTTACCAAGCTATAAATTTAGAAACTCGTAATGAAAGTTTAGCTAGTATTAGTAGTTGTATAGTTTATTTTAGTAATTTAATTTAAGTATTCTAGTTGTACCTTTAGTATTTTATCTGTAATTAGTTTAAGTATTCTAGTTGTAGCTTTAGTATTTTATCTGTAATATTAACTATTAAGTATGTTTAATATTATTGTTATTTTATATAAGTTGAACATTAAAACATGAAATATTAAAATAACAAACATTAAAACATTCACACATTCAAACATGAAACACAAAACATTACATCTTAATACCTAAGCTTAAACATTAAAATTAACCATACACTTAAACAAATAAAAACATAAAGTTAAGTTAAACACCACCACTTTTTTGGGCCGACATTCCAAACGACTCCCGTTCCTTTTTCGTTTTTTTAGTCGGATAATGTTTTTTCGTATGTTTTTTCAGAGTCGTGTTTGCCACGACTTTTATGAACTTCTCACAGTATTTGCACCGAGCCATCTTGATGTTGTAGGATATGAGGCAGTGATCAAAGTGTTTCCAAATCTCCGGGGCTCTCTTGGTTTCAAGAACCAAAAAAACATTTTCATTGCTTGCCATCGTTGAGCGGTTTTGTATTTTTGAGAGTTAGAGAAGTGGTGTGGTAAAAACTAAACATTCTAGGCCTATTTATACTAAGTTAGAGGGTTAAAATGGTCAAAAATCGATTCAAAACGGCTATATTACTGTTAGGAATCGATTCCCAACCATAAAATTTCAAAAACAAATCGATGAAACTGGTTTGTACCTGGTTCAAGGTAAACCTGACCCGATCATACCCGATCCGGTTCCACTGGGTTCTCATACACACACATATAACCCGACCCAGTTCCTACCCAGTTCTTCCCAAAACCCAGTCCTAAAAATACCCGACTACAAAATAACCGGTTCCTACCCAGTTCCGGTTACGGTCGAAAACCCGTTTTGTGCACCTCTAGATTGAAAGAGCTATTTGGTTTGGGCTAGTGGGGTGGATCGGTGGTTTTGTTTTGTAATTTTCATGTTTTACACTTTTGTTTATGTAAAATTGTCCAGCAGCTTGCTGTTTTTTTTAATATAAAGGTTGGTTTGGTTGTTCAAAAACTCTTTTGGTTTGGGCTAAAACAGTCATGTGCATGGTCTATCGATTTGTTAATGCAACTGGGAAGGCCCAAATTAAAATTCGATTGGGCTGCCAACCGAAAACAAAACTCGGTGAAGGTATTTTAAAAAAAAATAATTTTATATATCCATCGGTGAAGGTATTTTAAAAAAATAATAATTTTATACATCCATAGAATAAAAACCTTTAAAGAAAAACTAAATCTATACTATATAATAAAAGAAATCACTTTGAGGACACTTCTCATCATATTAGGCCGTCTCTTATAGATAATTATTATTTTAGTTTAATTTCTTCTAATTAATTATAGATAATCCTCCTATTAAATATTATTTAGTTTAATAACTTATGGATAATTATTTTTTAGTTTAATCTCCTTCTCATTTATAATACTAGTGGGGAACCCGCGCGTTGCGGCGGTGTCGAAAATTTTCCTTAGTTTCTCATTCGTTTCATTTTATGTTGGTTATGAATCACTTACAAGACTTAGTAATATCATGACTAATAATCTTGTACAAATAAGTGAGTAAAGCATCAACTTGAAATGAAAAAGATTGGTCTTGACTTTACATGTTTCTAACTCATTAACATCAGTATACATGTTATCCCCTTTTTCTACATTTCACATATAATTTCTAACTTTTAAAATTGCATATAGAAAGTGTTGCAACCATGATGTGATGAAGGACCAATAAACATAACTCTTGATGGTAAGTGGAAGGTTTGAAAGTATATGGTCTCCAATATGATTAGTGCTAAGATCTCTATACACACAAAAAAAAAAAAAAAAAAAAAAAAACCTATTACAAAAAACTCAAGCATCTAATAAGAATGATTTAGAAACATTTTGACAAGACTTACTATGGATCTCCTTAGCTTGATCGGCCCAATGAAGGGTGTTTTGCGTTTCGCCAAACGAGAGGTTACACAGGCTAATATCCGAGATCATAACCGTATTGCAAGGCCAGCCGATAGAATCTTTAAACAGTTGAGTGAGTTTTGAGTTCCTATAAGGAACATGTTTCTTTCCTTCAACAAGAGCGTTAATGCAACTACTAAGAGCAAGTAACGATCGGTTAATGTTGGCGCCCTCAAGTGATCTCAGTGTTCTTTGATCAGTTGCGTGGGGGCGCTCTGATAGATAATATAGGCTTCCATCTGCAGATTCAAGTATACAGCGGGAATCACCAACTGATGCCACAGTAACTATGAATCCTTCAATAATTACAAAGGTGACTGTTGTTCCCGACAGTTGACCTGCAATCACGACAAGAGGGTATCAGGAACCACCGTATTTATCAAACTGATTCATGTGATCTAACCAGAATCCAGTACCTTTCTCTTGAAAATCCTTATCCGTTTTCACAAATCCGGCCACCAAAGCCCTAGGCAAAGCCGCAATCCATTCTTCGCGGTTCAGGTCCGGAGGAATAGCACTCAAAACATTATTCAAAAGATTCTCTTTTTGGTATATATAGCTGCTGCAGCTCCAGAATCAACTTGAGGAATTTTATGAAAAGTGAACCAGCAGAGTACTTGCTTCCTAAATGTCTTTCCAACATCAATTGGTATGTAGTTATGTTCCCCAGCACTCTATCAATAATCAATCTAAAGAGATGCATTGCACTGGTATGTAGTTATGTTCCCCAGCACTCTATCAATAATCAATCTAAAGAGATGCATTGCACCTACAAAACATAGAATCATTGAACCTTCTTATGAACAATTATTAATATCAAAATAATCTCAATAGAGCCATATTTAGATATTTAAATAAGTAGGTGGCTTGATATGGCCAAGTATGGTTTCCCAGTCACATTCTTATACAAGAGCTTCAGCAATCATTTTACAGTAGTATAAAGGGGCTATCTTAGCACATACAACCTCTATTAGTAGGAACTTCTGAATCACAAGATTCTACAAAAATGATTGCTGAAGTCTGACCAATGATACAGTACCTGTATTTACCGGTAAATCAACCAATATACATACCGGAAAATGGGAAAAATGGGTACCGGTACTGAAAATGATCAGTACGATACTATACTGGTACCCGGTACCAAATGGTGGGAGCAGATTAATTAAAACAGTCGCAAAACTAAACATCTGATTAATATTAATAATATTTTTATGCAAAATTAACAATCAAAATATAAAAAACAAACCTGGTAATGTGAATATGAGGATTGACCTTGTAAAATCTGTATAATAGATTAATACTGGTAATTAATATTTCTTAATTCACTTGCCTTGGATATATACCGAACCTAAATACTCTTAAACCCGAAACCGAGGCCAACCAAACCTAAATACGCTTAAACCCGAACCCAAATGAGTTTATATGATTCGGTATTTGGGATAGAATGATTCGCTTAAATCCGAACCCGAAAGAGTTTATGTGTGAAGAGGCTCAATCCGTATGACCCACTGGACCCATTCCTCTGTTTTGACCCATCGAGATAAAACACAAGATTGAAATTGACACCTCTAATTTAGTACTACATACCAAAATGGATAAGGACTTTACCTCTTTAATCGCAGATGCCCCCAATTCAAGTAGGAAACACAAACTATCAACATGCCCATCTAGTGCAGCCATACGAAGAGCACGCACACCTCCATTAGCAGGTCTGTTGATTTTATCATGGGGTGAGGTTCTGTAAATAAAGTTCTAAATTTTATCATAAACAAAAGAACTCAAGAAAAAATCAAAAATCTTAATACATGATAAATCAAATATTTACTTAAAGCATACCCGTCATTGGAGTCGGAATAAATTCATGAATTCTTGATTTTTTCTTGACAAGTTTATAAAATGTAGATATGATAGGGATATAATCAGCCAGTGGAATCCGAATGCAACATGTGTGTCCATTGAGAGCAACCAAGTTCAAAGCGGTACCTCTGTCCGCTTTATGGATCTAACATTATATAGTTAAATCATTAGCAAAATTTCATCAGTGAAAACACACAACATCAAACTCTGACTTCCTGCTCTTTAACTTTTATGTAAGTCTTTCATCGAGTTTTCGTCTCTAATTAACAAAAATTGACTCGTCAAAGTACTCTATGCAAACATACATGTGAAAGTTTCTGTGGATAGACACACATCTACTATTTCAGCACCAAATTAATTTCATTTTCTTCGAGAGATACTGGCTAAATGCCATGTTCCTATGAATACACACACATTTACTCTTTCATACATAACAAATCCAAAAGAAAAACTTGTAAAATTCTCAAAGAAGAGTCACCTTACATTTTACAACAACCTGTTAACAAAACTCTGTATAAACTACACTTAAATTTGAATCTCAAAAACCCATTCAATTGATCAAAATACTTACAGTGAGAGTCGTAGCTTTCTTAGTCGCCGGAGCTCTGATATTCGGCATATTCGACCAAAAAAACTCGTCCAAGCCATAAATGTGGCAAAGATAATTATCATAATCAATTATCCTTTATAAAGATCAACTATAAGCAGACAAAAGCGAAGAGAAGAAAAATACTTACTCCAACATCTAGAACAATCACATTAGACCAAAAAGCAGAAGCATCATCAGCTCCAACAACAATTCAATTAACCTTAACCTCTCCCTCATCACCACCACAACCATACATACCTCTGACACATCCCACCACCACCAGAAACAAATGAAGCAGTAGCAGAGCTCGAAACACACATTAATCCATACCTAACCAGCGGCAATTAATTCCTTCGCATAATAACTGAACATCGGACACGATCTCCAAATATCATTTCTGTGGCGTTAATTGCTCCCCGGAGATGTAGAAGTACGAGATGACTCCGAGTACCTGTGGTGTAGTAATTTAGGGTTTGGGAGAAACCGGAATCGATCCGTCTAATACCGATTTCCTGGTCACGAATCGCCACCAGTTGGTTGGACGACAAATGATTCATTTACCTGCTTTCATTTACCTGCTAAATTGATGAAGATTAATTTAGTGTTCTTTTAGAATTCCTTGTGAAATTCCAGGAATAACCCTATAGGCGTCTTAAAATGGCTATTGAGTTTCCATTGTATGGCTTAAACTCTTTTGTACATTCTGTTTAACAACTTGTATAAGGGGTAAAATTACATTTTGGTCCATCACTTCTCCTTTTTATAATAGTATAGATATAATAGTATAGATTATTTATTTGAATTAATTAGAGTTAATTACTGTTTTCATCCCTGTGGTTTGTCAAAAATCACTATTTCAGTCAATTAGTTTAAAAATTGCGATTTCAGTCCCTATGGTTTCACTTTCGTAACTATTTCAGTCTACCTCGTAATCATTTCAGTCCCTGTACTTAACAGAATAATGGATTGAAATTGTTATGAAATTGAAACCACTGGGGCAGAAATGGTTACGAAAGTGAAACCGCAGGGACTGAAATCGTAATTTTTAAACTAATGGACTGAAATAGTGATTTTTGACAAACCACAGGGACGAAAACAGTAATTAAGTCAATTAATTATTACTTTTATATTTATCTATTTACTTCAAATTCAAACTTAGGTATCTAATTTGATCTTAACTATATATTTGAACGTTTTGTTTAGTTTGGTATTAAATAGATTTTACGAAACTTGAAATAAAATTAACTAATATTATTTATGTAGGATCGTTTTGTGACCCAAACGAGTCGTTCAGAAGAGATTTTATCAGTTTCAGATGCGGAAAATAAGAAACTGACTATGAAACAGCTTGCTTATCACTTTAAACACTGATTTGATTGATATAATAGCAACTACAATCAGTCTTCACACCGGCAGCACCTCGGTATGGAATTCACGAACTGTTACAAATGAATAGACAACATGCCTATTTATACTAATCTAGGTCTCGCTTGAAATTAACATATGACAATTCAAGCGAAACTTGATTCAAGCGAAACTTACAAATATGAACCATTCAAGCGAAAGCCAACAACTAACATTCTGATTTGTCTTGTCTTCATGTGTGATGATGCAATTGATGATGTCATATTGTGATGTAATCTTTAAACATGATGACATCATGCTTGATCAACTTCGCAACGAACCCGAGACTCGACATAAGACGAAGACGACAGATGAATGCACCAACAGACTCCCCCTCAGATGTTGACGAGTCTTAAATGTCGAGTATTCTCAATCTTCAGTCTTTATCAGTCTCTTTTCTTTCTTAGCATATACCAGGATCTTCTCTTTGGCTCTAACCTCGTCAGACTCCCCCTCTCATCATGATGGGATTGCCGTCTGGAATTAGCTATCACCTTGAGATCAATCCCTTGCTTTATCTCTGTTTAAGTTCATCACCTGCACAAATTTTCTTACCACCACATAAGTTTTTACTTAACTCAATAAGAAAAAATTACTAGTAATAGTTACATCAAGTTCAAATTAATGACCTTGATTAACTAATCAAACTTTTCTTACACAAAACAAATTTATTCTGTTAAACTCACACTCCCAACCCTGATCATCATGTTTAGCACTTGGAATTTTGAAAATCAGCTCTTCAACATCAGTTGTCGAAAATCTTTTTGAATTTTTAAAAATTTATGCTAAAACACACTAAAATCTTTTTGGATTTTTTATAACAAAGGAATGCAGTAAAGAAATATTTACAGACAATATTTTTGTGAGTTTGCGTAAGAGGATCATATCAGTTTATGTGACCAATCACTAGCACCGTTAAGCTTTAATCATTTTAAGTTCTAAACGATTCACATAGATTGACGATATTGTTGTCCACTTAAACTCAATCTAAAAACTTTCGAAATGCTTACCGATACGTTAAGGTATATTAATATAGCACTAAATTCTTATGGACCCCACGATCTCAGCATATCCCCTCATCATGCAATACACTGACTCAAGTAATGCCTTTAAACTTTTATCAACTGTGATTTGTGCGAAAAACAAAGCAAAATGTTTAAACATTAACAATCAGGTCGATACTTTCGTATACGCAGAGAAAGTCCAATGTTTAAACAAAATAAGAAAAATAAAACAAGTTGAAGTTGTTTAGGCTTTAACCACCAGGTCGATACTTCCGTATACGCAGAGGTGATCCAAAGCTTAAACGAAACACCAAAGAAAATAAAGCAGAACGTTTAGGCAATAACATCCAGATCGATACTCACGTATACGCAGAGGATGCCCAATGCTTAAACAAAATAAAGAAATAAAACAAGTTTAAATCTTCGGAAAATGAAAAACAAAATCACAGCGACTTTTCAACAAAGTTGTGAAAGTTCATAAACTTAACCAGTTTTATGTCATTCGACAATCAGCGATTACTGAGTAGGTACACAATCAAGAAGGACAAAACTAAGTACTACACTTTTGGCCATGTTTCCCACTAGAACTAGGCTTTTTGATTTAGATTTGTATCGTTATCGCAAATCTACTAGTCTAGCTGAGCCTATCGTCACATCTTTAGTGAGACCGTTTATCACATTTTATCTCTCCATTTCTTTAGCATGCTGTGACAGTCCAACTGATCTACTATCATTTCCTCTTTTTGACAACAAAACTCATTTTTGCATTTTTTCAATATTTTTGTAATTTTCAAATTTTCTAATTTTTTAAAAATTTTACTCCCCCTAAAATCAAAATATGTCTCAATTTTGATTTTCTGGGAAAATTTGAAAACAAGCTGTACAAGAAATGTGACAACATGATGAGAATCACTTCAATTCTCCATTCACTTGGCTTGAACAATCAGAACTCCCCTTGACAACAAACTATTTTCCCATGGTGATTTCAAAACACTTAAGTTTGTTTTAATCAAATGGTTTTTCCGGAAAATAAGTTGTGTTGAATTTGTAAAACCATTAGTAGGTTAGGGGTTTGGTTCATCACATTGTTGTTTAACCACTTGTAGGAAATCAGATACAACTTAATGTCCCTGATTTACCACTTGTAAGATCAATCCAATCAAGCATTTTCAACCAAACATCTTCTGTTGGTTGAATTCTCAAGGTGCCGATTCCTACTCCACACTTACCAACCTGGGAGTTCCGGCAAGTCAGATTTTTCATTTAAACTGATTCACCCAAGCCTGACTGTCCTTGGGTGATTTTGAATTCTTGTTCAACAATGGTGGAAAATTTGCATCATCCATTGTTAGACCAGAATTCTCATTTTTTACCTCAACACATGGCTCTTCTGGTTTTACCATACCAGATTCATTGCCTGAATGTGGCTTGTCTGACTTTGATGAGCCAGATTCATCGCCGACATGTGGCTCCTTTATTTCCAAAGAAACAAATTCATTGCCAACAACTTTCTTCTTCTTCTTCTCTTTTGTCCTCAGATTTGTATCTGATGTATTCGTTTTGCTTGATTTGTCATTCTTTGGCGTGCAAGACGATTTACCAGAACTTTTATCTGTTTTACCAGTTGTATCCGAGGACAAAATCTTCTCCAGATACTCTCTGGCCTTCTTCCTCAGTCTGTCTTTTTGCCCCTGAGAAAGCTTCACTTTCGGTTTTAGAACTTTCTGTTCTTGAACTTTAGGTTCTTGAACTTTCTGTTCCTTGGGCTTTGCTTTGACATTGACTGTTTTCTTTGCCATTTTCTGAGATTCAACCCTCGATCTTCCCTTTGATCTCATTGGGCAATCTCTAGCAATATGACCAATCATGTTGCAGTTAAAGCATCTCCTTGACTCAAAACTCCAACTCTGGCAGTTAACAGCAATGTGTCCTTGATAACCGCATCTGTAACACACTCTGTTATCGTACCAATCACCATTTTTAGTCCAAACATTCAGATCATAGCACTGTTTGGCTTGGTGATAATCTTTCCTCCTCTTGTTTGCTGGATTTGGCTTTTGAGCACTGTGGTCCGACCTGCACCACTCATTACCAACAATTTTTGAATTTTCATTTTTTACTTTTTGTAATTTTTGATTGCGATTGGATGATTGATCTGATGAACTTTTATTTTCTTTTTGAACATTTTTCAAAATTTTCTCTTTTTGTTTTTGTTCCACTTTCTTCTTCAAAGGTTTTTGCTTAGAGCATTCTCCCTTTTCAGTTGATTGCGGAACAGTTTCTTGAAATTTTTCTTTTAACTTCAAAAATAAATTCTTTTTCTTCATTTTTTCATTTTCATCATCAGATTTCTCATCGCAATCTTCAACTATGACTTTGTCATAGTTTGTGACATCGTCACTTATTGGAACAGAATTTAAAGGTTTTGGGCAAGGAATAGTTGAAGTATTCACAAACACCTTCAACTTTTCTTCCCATTCATTGATTTTCTTTTGAGCACATTCTGCCTCTTTTTCAAGTCGAATAATCTTTTCAAGATGAGAATTGATTGCAATTTGTTTTTCAAGATTCTTTTTACCAAACATATCTTTCTCATCTTCTAAAATTTTTATTTGACTTTGAAAAACTTTTTCAATCTTCGATTTTTCATTTTCAAAACTTTTAATTTTTTCTTCAAAAGTTTTGTTTTCTGATGTCAAACTGTTCAAGTCATTTAACAGTTTAACATTTTCAGATTTAAGTTTTTCACAATTTCCCTGCAACATAAGAATCTGGTTAATATCAGCTTGCTTCTCATCCTTCAACTTTTTTACTTCCAATGTCAAACTTTCTGCATCTTTCAAGAGTTTGTCATTATCAGCCTTAAAGTTGTCACATTTAGAGCACACTGATTCTGAACTTGAAGATCCAAGCTTCACAGATTCTTCATTCTTTGTAACTTGCTATGTCTCTGTTTTGTATGTTCCTGCACAAAAGATTTTAAAGAAATCAAGAGGATTCGCATTCTCATCAATATAACAACCCCTCTTCATATCATATTTCATAACATCTTTTGCACTAAGACACACACAGACTCTTTTGTTCAGTTCTACAACCACATCCAAACTTAATTTTTTCAAATTATTTTCTATCCTATTCAACAACCCTTTCTTTTTCTCTTCATTATCATTCATATGTGTTGTAAGTTTACTGATGAATTTACTTAAAGATAATTTTGAAAAACTAGAATTCTTTCTTAGATTTTCCAAAAAATCATCCCATTCAGCTGGTAATCCATTAGCAAACTTTGATACTATTTCAGCTTCTGATATCATTATCTTGTTTTCTTTCAAATAGTCAATCAAACGATCAAATCGCTTCTCCAGATCATCCAATTTTTCATCTTTCTTACACAGAAAACAATCGAACCGGTTAACCCAAACATTCTTGGACAAACCTTGATAATGACTACTGAAATACCCTCTATACCAATCATTTATCCTTTCAAGATCATGGTTTTCTTTTTCATCAAAGACCACTTCCATTTTTCCAAAACAATATGTTCAAACACTTAAATTTGATTGGGCCTTCACTGATTTGGTCAATGATAATGAAACTTGGGCCTTTGATCGATGAAAATAACAAGCCGACAACAAATAGTATTGAGATAATATGATTGGGCCGAACAAATCCACTTAGCCGACAATCTTTAATATCTCACAATTCTTTGATTGGGCCGCACCTTTTCAATATTTATCCAAACCTTGGGCTGCTAATTCCACTAATCCGACAATTTTAAATTTCAATCCAATTTGATTGGGCCGCAACTATCACATGCAACCTGACCGACTCCAAATGAATTCACATGTAATTCTTGAACGAAGCCAAACGTGACCAACTGACAACCTCAAATCCAATGTATTTTCACATGATCTCATTTAATGTATTTCACACTAATCAATGTATTTTTCAAGTGGTTTGTCAGTTTCAAGCGGTGTGTCAGTTTCAAGCGAGACTTACGATGTAAAGTTCAAGCGAAAGATCATTTTTCAAGCAGAACACCATACATATTCAAGCGAAACACGATGACATCATCAAAAGTCGAACAAATTCAAGTGAAAGCACAATTTTAACCAGTTTTAAGCCGATTTTATCGCTGAAACTTTCCAGGATTTGTTAATACATGATTACTCACAATATGTGTGAATTTGAGCCGATTTTAACCGTGAAAAATTTTTAATTTTGAAAAAGAATGGTGTAGAAATCAGAAAAAGTGACGAAAACAGGCTGTTTTTGCGAGATCTCTTCCTCCTGAGCTCTGATACCACTTGTAGGATCGTTTTGTGACCCAAACGAGTCGTTCAGAAGAGATTTTATCAGTTTCAGATGCGGAAAATAAGAAACTGACAATGAAACAGCTTGCTTATCACTTTAAACACTGATTTGATTGATATAATAGCAACTACAATCAGTCTTCACACCGGCAGCACCTCGGTATGGAATTCACGAACTGTTACAAATGAATAGACAACATGCCTATTTATACTAATCTAGGTCTCGCTTGAAATTAACATATGACAATTCAAGCGAAACCTGATTCAAGCGAAACTTACAAATATGAACCATTCAAGCGAAAGCCAACAACTAACATTCTGATTTGTCTTGTCTTCATGTGTGATGATGCAATTGATGATGTCATATTGTGATGTAATCTTTAAACATGATGACATCATGCTTGATCAACTTCGCAACGAACCCGAGACTCGACATAAGACGAAGACGACAGATGAATGCACCAACAATTTATCATTTATATATTTACGGAGTTTTAAATAAAGGGTTACATTTATTGAGACTTCGTTAGCAAATTTTGCAACAACAGAATAATCTATTTTTTATCACGAAAACCAAACTTTGTACTAATATATTAATTTTTTTTATTTTCACTATACAAAATTACATTTACTCAACCCATGTAATACATGAGGTTTTTTAAGATATAACTTTTTATTATTTGATATATAAAATTAGATTTATTCAATTCGTACAATACACGGGGTTTTTTAAGGATGTATTTTTTTTTATTGTTTAGTACAGAAAATTACATTTATTCAAACCGTGTAATACGCATATTTTTAAAGATGTAATTTTTTATTAGTTGGTATATAAAATCCCATTTATTCAACCCGTGTAATAAATGAGGTTTTCTAAAGATGTATTATTTTATTGTTTAGTAAAAAATATTACATTTATTCAACCCATGTAATACACGTGGTTTTAAAGATATAACGTTTTTATTTGGTATATAAAATTACATTTATTCAACCCGTACAATATGGTTCTTATAGATATAACTTTTTATTATTTAATATATAAAATTATATTTATTCAAACCGTGCAATAAAGAAGGTTTTTAAAGATACATTGTTTTATTATTTAGTATATAAAATTTATTTATTCAACTCGTGTAATACACGGGGTTATAACCTAGTAAATAACATAAAAAAACTAATCAAATTTTAGAATATCATATATAGCACTTTAAAACAATAATAATATCATATTTATCCATTTCAATTAATTTTACTAAAATCAGTTTATAATATTACCATTTTACTCTTATCTTTTTAACTTCTAAATTTTTATTATGATGCTGCAATTATTTTACTACATTTTTTAACACAATAGTTTTTTGAACTACATTTTTTCTAACCGGAATGCTTCATGTGATAATAGACTATAGATAGATATAGAGCAATTACATATATCCCTCTACTAACTTCAAAAATTATATATATACCCAATCCAAAATTTAATTAATATTCCATTCCTAAAAGTTAGAAATACCAAATACCCATTTTGAATTAATTTATTAAAACTAAATTAGAAAATGACTATTTTATTCTTTTTATTGAAACTTAAAATTTCTTAAACTTCAAATTTGTCTATTCTTGGCCTTTTCTTTTTTGTTTTTCTTACAATTATTTTTCTATTTATTTACTAAATCAGCATGATTCAAACTGTATAATGAGATCAAAGAAATATCAACGATCTACTTTTTTTTTCATATGAGTTACAAATTAAAAAGATCCATCGGTTTTATCTTTTCTCTTTTCAAGTGTCTATAATCTATCGGTTCATGTTCATCTGTTTTGTATTTATCACAAATTCAAAATATACAGAAATGATTTTTGCCCCATAATTCATCGATTCACTTCCATCGCATTTGCAGATACCGACTTATGAACAAGAGGAGCGACGATTCGAGTTAGCCCAGATGAAGACGAAGATTAACGAACAACAACCGGTTAAAATCAAACTAATCGATTTTTCAGAAATCAAATCAAACCAAAAGTGAAGTAGAAATAAAGTTTGATTAACTCGGAAATATGTTGGTGTATGTTTGTGACAACAGCTTTTAGATTTGGGTCTTTGGATATCTTGTAATTAGTAAAATGATAAACGGTTAGTTAGTTTAGCTTTGTAATAGTTAGTAAATAGTGATTGGGATAAACCAAACCCACATTGGGTTATGGTAGGCGAATTGGGCTTGTCCAATTCGCAGCCCATGTGTATTAACCTAGCTCAGGTTGCAAACTTATGTTATATAAACAATGCTTTGCATTAGGGTTAAGGGAAATCACTATAATCACCAGAGAAACAGTTACAGAGAGATTAAAGAGAGAATTCATGAAAGAGAGAGAGGCTTAGACGAATTCTTAGAGTGTTGGGGATCTTGATTGATTGTAATCAGTGAATTGGTTCCTCAAATCCAGAGCATGGTAACTTCAGCTAACCTGCCTACTTTTCAGGAGATTATCAGGTTTGCTCCCAAGCTCACAGATTATGCTGTCGAGCAAGGCAAACTACCCAAGCGCAAAGCTACAGTCCCTGAAACTAGAGTCGATAACAAGCATAAATGGGACGGGAACCAAAGCGTGAATTTTAGAAAATTTCGGATAATCGGATTATCCGAAATATTAAATTATGTTATTTTTTAAATATTAAGTAAATATAATAATTATGCTAGAAACCCTAAATTTTATCCACTCTTCCTTTTGCAACCACGCCCTCACTTCCTCTCCATCAAGCATTCATCTACTGAACCTTCGATCTCACCCTTAATCAACCTCATCGCACCATAACCATCTTCTAAACTCTACAAGCCTCATCAACCATCGTCTTCTACATTCGACCCTCGTACAGTTGCACGCACCACTGCACCAGCATCTAATTTTGAATCGAAGACGACTATCGAATCTCCTCGCAGAGTTTCTCATCTTCCCGATTCAACGCCCCCTTTCGTTGTTGCTCATCTTCTTGTAGCGAGGTTTATTCCGTCGTGGTAATGGATCCAGATCTGGTTTGTAATCACAAATACATTTGAAGTTTGTACTCATCTAGAGGTGATATTAATGTGATTTTCGTTGCCATTTGTTTTCAAGAGTATTTAATTTCAATTAGTTTGATTTCGTTGTCATTGATCAAAATAAGAATGTAATAGATTATAGTATAAAAAGATTAAAGAAACGATCTATTAAGCCTGTTTGTATTTGAATGTAGAAAAAGTTTTTTTTGTTTTTATTTCAGATATCTGTTTTATTATCTGAATCCGTATATGATAGTATCCGAACTTTTCGGATATCCTAAAGTCGGATAATCCGATCTTGAACACCCAGTGCATAGATGAAGTAGAAGGGGAAGGTGGGTCCAACATTTTCTTTACAATCTATCTATACTATACTAGTAGGGTGCCTGCGCGATGCGGCGGGGGCGACACTTTGGATTGCGGCACTTGTTTCTGTTAGTTTTCTTATTCGTATAATATTTATGGTAACATTATTGGGGTGGATATATTTCATTAGTGTTACACATATGTAAAGTTTTGTTTTTTTTTATAAAAAGTAATAATCAAAAGACAAAAAAAATTGTTTCTTATAAAACTTAATAATCAAAAGACAAAAAATAAAAGATAAGTTGTTATAATTGTAAAGTATGTTTATTTTATTGGTTAAATTTATAAAGTATAATTTTATTTTTTAAAGTTCATAACTTTTTTTAAATATCCACATAGTACTCATCCAATAAACTTTAAGTTTGAAATTTTCGTTTTTATAAAAATAAGAAATAGTATCTGACTCGTAAGTACGTTTTAGAGCTTTAACTTAAATTGTTAAATTTCGGTTTTTAACAGATATAAAAAATTATATTTTTATAAAATTTCAAGAACTGTTTTTATAAAAAAAATAGGATGTTTTTTTTTAACGACTAATTTCTTTAATCCGCTATCGTCTGTGGGACTTGAACCCAAGACCTTCCCCTTCCCAACCTAAGTGTTTTAAAGGCTTTGCCTTTGCCAATGGACCACCACCCCATTGGTAAAAAAAATAGGATGTTAAGAGTTTATATCTTTATTTACTTTATATCATACTAAGTTCAGATTTTTAGTTTCAAACTAATCTTATCTATATGAGTCTACTTTTAACTTATAATCCCTAAAAATATGCAACGCGCTCTACTATGTATCTAGTCAAGTTAGTAAAAAATTCTTTTGAAACTAACTAATATTATCTAGAACAATATAGTTGAACTTATAATTCCTAACAATTTGCAACACAATTTAGTATTTATCTAGTAAAAATTGTAAATTTCTGGAGTATTTTATTTACATTACTTGTTACAAAAAAATGTTTATAAAAGAATTATTTTTTTTATAAAAACAAAATGTTTTGTTTATAAATAAAGTAAAAATTTGTTTTACACATGTAAAGTTTCGTTTTTTTTAAAAGATGATAATCAAATGACAAAAAATAAAAGATAAGTTGTTATAATTGTAAAGTAAGTTTATTTTGTTGGTTAAATGTTAAGGTTTATAATTTTATTCTTTAAAGTTCATAACTTTTTTTAAATATCCACACGGTACTCATCCAATAAACTTTAAGTTTAAAATTTTTGGTTTTAAAAAAAATACAAAATAGTAGTTGACTCGTAAGTACGTTTTACACCTTTACCTTTAATTATTAAATATCGTTTTTATATATATAAAAAATTATATTTTTATAAAATTTTAAAAATCGTTTTTGTAAAAAATAGGATGTTATGAGTTTAGGGTGAGGTTCCTCTACAAAGTGTGTTATTCCTACAAAGTGTAGGAAGTGATCTTGACCATTGGATGAGTGTGTTTGATGGTTGAGATCATCTTGGTGGCATTTTGGTAATATGTGTGTCTTAAAAATAGGATGATTTAATTAATTAGGGGTAGATGTGTCATTTAGCTTGTTTTAAACATGGAAATAATAGTCATCCCATAAATCACTCCACATTTCTAGCGATTCTCTCTCTCTCTCTCTTTCTTTCCTTCTCTCCTTCATGAAGAAATACAACGCTAAGAAAACACACCGTGAATCATACAATATCACGCATCGTGAAGAAACCCAAGAAAACATACCGTGAATCATACAATATAACACAACGTCATTTAACTTGTATGGTGTGTTATACAATATAACACATCGTGAAGAACCCAAAAATTATATAACACAAGATCAAGAAACCACAAAAGACATGTCATTTGTGAATCATAACTGGTATAACACGTTGTGAAATAACCTGTAACTAGTAAAACACATCGTCAAGAAATTATAAATACATCTCCTTCCTAAAAACACGTTAATAATTACAAAATACATCTCCTTCCTAAAACATAAACTGCTATAACACACTGTGAATTAACTTGTAATTGGTAAAACACATCGTCAAGAAATTATTCATGAAGGATTGCAGCTGGTAAAACACATGTTACATTGTGAATGTTTAAAACACAACGACAACAAATCCTCTAGTTAATCCAATTTTAAACTCCTAAAGCACAACGGTATTAGTCTGTTTGCTGTTAAAACACGTTGTCAAGAAATCCTCCAACATTAATTCAATATCGTAATCATTGTTAGATAAATCATATAATTGCTACAACACATCAAACAAAAATTCAAGTTATGCAATATCATAAAACTTTACCATCACCACAATCAACCATAACATTTGACGCCATGATTTTGATCAGTAAAGATGTTATGAAGAACCAGATGCAATATGAATGCTCTGGGAATATGTTGTATCAATTGTATAATTTAAACGAAACTGTCGATTTGATTTCAATGAGATATCTACTTTCCTTAATTATCTGCTTAGTTAGTTAATCTATTAATATAATCCATAATTACAATAATAATTAAATTACCTTAATACCCTTTTGATTAAAAACTCCAATTGCCACATGTCACATGTAGGAGACTTCCTACACTTTGTGGGAAAAATGGCTTTGTAGCCAACTCCTACCCTATGAGTTTATATCTTTATTAACTTTATATCATAGTAAGTTCATTTTTTTAGCTTTAAAGTTTATTGCTTTATTATTTTTTAATTAAGAAATACAAATTATTAGATTAATATCCAAGAATAACTGCAATATTCTATAATTTCAGCTTGACTATATCTAACTGCAATATCTATTTATTGCAACTTTAGGATATTAACTTATATAAGTTTAGTTGACTTGTAAATTTAGGATACTAACTTTATTTTGAATTTTATTAATATGGTCAATAACTGCATTATATTAACACCAAAAATAAAGTTCAAATATAAAATAAACTTTATTCATACGTCTAGATCAAACATAACAGCTGAAAATGAAAAAAAACACACATAAAAACACTTGATAGATTTCATATTAGACTGCATGAAATCTGTTCCGCTTCTGAATTGACACTCGAGATATTTTTAATCGGGTTTTCTGGTTTGTGCTTGAATCGGCAGTAACTTCTAATTCCTCTTCTTTGTCATTGTCCCCAGAATCGTCTAAATTAATAACCTCATTCCATTTCCATTCAGAGAGTCTCTTGGATCTCTTCCTTTGAGTCTCAAACTTTCGATCCTTAAAAAGGACAAAAATTGAATACAAAAGTTAAAAAAAAAAGATTAAATAAACCTTAAAATTACCTCTTCACTAAATTCACGTTAAAGATTAGCCTTGTATGGACTAAACCTTGTACCATAAGAAATAATATCAACATTTTTATGACCATCATCCTTCAATAAAACACACATATAATAACATAACGAACATGTTAATATGAAAGATATACGCAAAAATAATACTTAAAAACCAGCAAAATCAATACCTTAGAAACTTGTTCGACAAATGGCTTGTTTAAATTGGCATGTTCATCATGGAACTGAATCTGAAAAATCAAATAAGTTAACATTCACATAAAAGTAAATAAAAGAAAACAATTATTCACTGCTGCGATATAACAGATTGACCTTAGAATTTTGAATCTTGCATGCTTGGTTTTTCGCAACAATTGAATTCAGAACTGGATCTATTTTTTAACTTTGTTTAGCAATAGATATAGGGGTGTCCTGCTATGTATTTATAGTAGTAACTATAGTAGTGCATTAGGGTTTATTTTAGATTTGA
Organism: Helianthus tuberosus; assembly: GCA_030545235.1. Classification (NCBI taxonomy): domain Eukaryota; kingdom Viridiplantae; phylum Streptophyta; class Magnoliopsida; order Asterales; family Asteraceae; genus Helianthus; species Helianthus tuberosus. The sequence continues at coordinate 59,372,457 of CM060406.1, forward strand.
CAATCCTTTATTTAGGAAGTTAGTTGTAGTTAGTTTTAAGTTTTTATAAGATATATTTAAGTACAGATATTAGGTTGTTTTAATAAAATAAAATGTGACACATAATATCTTCATTTTATGTTACAGTACTTTTAGTTCTTTTTGTTTTTGTTTGCATAGATAGAGCCCATCTTTGTAGATTAGGCGCATTAGATCACAAGTATTAATTACTTGTACATTAAAGCATTACCGACTTGTACCTTTTAATCTGTGCGTCGATATTGAACAAGACAACTACCGAAACGTTGACAAAAATGTGTAGGTCGTCATGCTATATTTGGATTTTTTATAAAGAGTATAGTTTATAAGATATGTCAAAAATACGTAAAAAAAATATAAGTTTGTTGTGGATGGGTGAATTGTAACTAATTATCTATAATTTTGTTAAAAACTTAGGGATTTAAGTGTAATAAGTTTAGGGGCTAAAAAATAAATAGTGTTTAAAAGACTAAACCACCCTCATTTTAGGGGTCTTTCTATAAATAAAGTGGGGGGAAGTTCTTATTTTTTGGGTATCTTAAAATACCCCTCCCTCATGCATTATAATATAGTATAGATAATAAAAAAAACCTAATTTGGGACACATGTCATTCAATGAGGGCATCAATAATTTATTGATAAATTTTAAATTAAAAACATTTAAATATTTAATTCTAATCTATAATTTATGGATTTAATTTTGATTTGAAATTATTAAACAAAAACCCATAAAATTAGTAACCATTTAATCAATTTAATCCACGTTATATTAAAAAAAGAAATGGCTCTATGTTATCCCTAATGAAATAAGATATAACCCGTGATATGAAAATGAATCATAGAGACTTTTCATATCACTAATGTATTCCATGTTTACATTAGTGTAAAAACCAATACATTAAATTATATACTAATCCATTAAATAATTTATGTAACCTAATTTACATAAGTGTAATTTTTATATTTTTTATTAGGTTATAATCAATGAATCACGTACATTAAATTATATTAACAGTTTTATTATCCTAATAAAATTATATTATAACAATATTTAATTAACTATACATAAATAATATTTATATTATTCAATTTATAAAAGAAACAATGAATCACGTACAAGATACATCTTATTATAATTATATTAATTTTTTTATATTTTTATTAAATATAATTATATTACAAATAATTACATATATACACGTGTTGATAAAAAAATATTATTAATATTTATACATGGGGTACAAGATGAGGTCTTATCTAAATTATAAAGTCTTATCTAAATTATTAGACCATGTGTAGTGGTAAATTGTTATAATGCCCCCACCATGGGGCATTATCAGACACGTGACAACCCAGTCAGCATGGGGCATTATAGGATAAAGTGGTGTAGTGGGGATAATGCCCAAATAATACCCCTTCCAATCATTAAAAAAAAAAAAAAACAAAAAACAAAAAGCAAACTCACAATAGTCAAACCTTGGCAGACGAAGAAACACTCCCATTGGCACATTCACTTGCTCCTTTGACCATTCAGGCGTTTTATATATAACGCGAACATGCAAATCATTCAAACAAAACGCCTTATAACGCCCGGTGTAGTGGGGAGAGGGGCGTTTTGGGCGTTTTTTTTCAATTTTTTTTAAAAATCACGCCCCACTACGGGTGGTCTTAACATAAACTTAACTCCAAATCATAAAGTATTATCTAAACTAAAAATCATTGTTTCACTTAACATAGATAAACATGCATATTATTTATTGTTTTAGATTTATTCAAACCGTATAATACACGGAGTATTTTTTAAATATAACTTTTTTTATTATTTAGTATATAAAATTACATTTCTTCCACCCGTGAATATACAGTTTTATTTTTAAATAGAACTTTTTTATTGTTTGGTATATAAGATTACATTTATTCAAACCGCACAATAAACGGGGTTCTTAAATATAACTTTTTCATTATTTAATATATAAAATTGTACTTACTCAACACGTGTAATAAATAAGGTTTTTAAAAATATATTATTTTTCTATTTAGTATATAAAATTACATTTATTCAACCCGTGTAATACACGGGGTTCTAACCTAGTAATCCAATAAGTAAATGGACCCCCCCCCCCCCCCCCAATTTCTTTTTTATTTATATTTTAATTGTTTGTCTTTTAATATTTATTTTGGTCATTAATATGTATATGAGACCAAATCGGCCTCTTAAACTAATTATTCGTTTTGTTATTAAGGTGTTTTCTTTGGCAATGATTACATATAGTAACCCCCAAACCCACCACCTTGCTCATGGGTCAATTATGTGATTTCAACATCATAATAAATATGTTTATAATCATTATACTGGAATTTTATGTCTATTTATCTAACAAGTTGATGAGATTTTGGGAATAGTGCACTACAACTTTTTTCCATTTCTTTGGTTATATCATACATATCTAGTAACCGCTAAACCCACCACCTTGCTCGTGGAGTCATGGGTCAATTATGTGATTTCAACATCATAAATATATTTATAATCATTATATTAATTGGAAATTTGTGTCTAGTTATATAACAAGTTGATGAGATTTTGGGAGAAGTATTTATGCCTTACAACTGTTTCCATTTCTTTGTTATAACTTTAGAGTAGAACCACTGAGATTTCTTTAGTGATATGGTGGGACTTTGGTATATATACAACATGCATTTGAAACTCACGTATTAAACAAAGAAAAATACAAATGAATATAACTTTTGATATTGTTTGAACGGTATCGGTTTGGTATAATTAATATGCAACTTGTTTAATTACCAAAAAAGTATTTTTATATAACCCAAAAATTAAAGTTGTAATACCACCAAAAGGATAGAGACACGTGTTTTATGACGGTTGAAAACCACATAAACGAATACGGATATATGTAACGATGCTGTAGATTACTATAATCGTATTTCTGCGAAAATACCCTAGTTTAAAATATCACTTTAATCTCATGAAGATTGAGCCCCCTTCCTTCCGAGTTCCGAAACTATATTCCTCAAATATTAACTCTAACTAGTTATGTTAGTGTTCTTGACCCATAGCTCTATTTTAACATCGGCTTTATCATGGTTCTAGTTTTTCCTATTCTTTTTATCTCAGTCTTCGCTTCAGCTTTAATTTACAAGTTTCATTTTTTTCCCACACACATATGTGTCGTTAAAATTGTATGTTGGTGAAACTGAATCTATGTGACTTTTAGGTAAGTTGTCTTTGCCGGTTGTGGTATGGGTTTTTGTTAGACATTTTGTTTGCTGGTGGTGGCTAGCAATTGGGAAATGTGTTCTAGTGGGTTCTGATTCAGGATGTGGGTGAATTTTTGTGGTGAACGACTAGTGGTAGTAGCGAAGACGGGATAAATGGAAGCATAACCCGAGATTGTGATGTGATGACGATGGCGATGCAGGGTGGGGAGGTTTTTAAGGATTATTGGTTTCTTTTAACTGCAAACTAACATAGGGTGGGGAGGTTTTTAAGGATTCTTGGTTTCTTTTAACTGCAAATATCATACTATTAAATAATCATATTACATTTTATAGGATTTGAACCCTCCATCTTTTGTTAACTATTCTTGGTTTAGAACGGATAAAAAGTTCTAATACTAAAACTAACAATAGAAATAAAAAAAAAAAAGAATAATTGTATCTTCCTCAAATTAGAAGTATAACAAAAATGAGTTTATTAATACGTTGTAAATAAAGTATATACGGAAAATATATCTACTTTTTTCGTGCGGGCTTTGCTTGTCTATATATATATGTATTTGTATTCAACTTTGGACCATATATATGTTATAAAAATAGAACCACTCATTAGATTGGTACAAGTTATTCGTGCATCTTAAACTTTATATATATATATATATATATATATATATATAAGGTCAGGATCATTTCAGAACCATAAATATTTACAGAACTCGCAGAACTCCTAATAAACAATCTTTTTATTTATATATTTTTATGTTTAGGATAATTTTATCATTTATTATGTGTATTTTTACGATTACATACATGTTAAGAGTAATTTTATCATTTTTTATATGTAATTTTATAATTACACATATGTAAACTAGTTTTTTACATATATGTAATTAGTTATGACACATATATATATAATTTTGGCAATTAAACATATGTAAACTACTTTTAACATGTATGTAATCAAAGAAATACATATAATAGATGATAAAAAGATCCTAAATACAAAATCTTATATATAAAATGATTGTTTATTAGGAGTTCTGAAAGTTCTGTAGTTATTTAGAGTTCTGAAGTGAACTCAACCCTATATATAGGGTGGAGATATGATAGAAAATTTATTTCGCTAGGAAGCATAGGAAGCAATCATGATCGTCCAATTGCACAATCTACGGTCTAGATTAAAATCAAATTAAAAACTGTCATTTAAACACGCTCTCCGGGCTTTCAAGGGTATTATCGTCAAATTCCAAAATAACCGCCGTTGAATATACACAGAAACGCTTCGAAAAAAAGTTCATTACGTTTTACACTTCCATTGAACGATCACACACATACAGAAATTTGAGAAAATCCTACTCCATTGAAGTTCATGGCGTTGTCGAGAGATAATTTGAAGGTTTACCTTCGAGTTACTGAAAAGAAATCCGTCTCTGAAAACCCTAAATCATCAAAGAAGCCAAAAATATCATCGGTTGAAGAAAACATAGATCAACAAGTAAATATTAGCCGAAAATCAACAATGAAACAACAAAGTAGTAGAAAACGCAAAGAGATTTCAGACAATGGTAATTTTATGTATTTTTGCTTTTTAACTGAATTCAAGTTACGTTTTATGAAGTGCAATAGACCTAATATATCATATCCCTTCCCAAAAAATTGTTAATGAGTGATATCTTATCCCTATCTTATCATTGAATTGCTTAATTAGGTTTGTTATTAGAGACTGCATTGCGTTTTATGTTAAAACTATGACCTAGGGTGCTAATGCTTTTTATGGGATTTATATATTGTGAACTAATGTGTTTTATCTTAATAAATTTACAGAAACAAAGAGATTATTATTATGATAATTGTAATCGAATTTTAAAACATTGCGTTTTATCTTATCGTTGAATTTGCTGAGATACATGTGTTGTTAACTATTGCGTTTTATCATAATACTGTATCAAATGCTTTTTTTTTCTTGACTAATGCGTTTTATATTAAAATATCATAAAAAACAAAATGAGATTATGTAATGTTAATTTGCTGTGTTAAATTTAATATGATGTAAAGTATTGCGTTTTATCTTAAAACTGTGAATTACTGCTTTTTAGCTTTATAGTGTTAGCTAATGTTTTTTATCTTAAATTTGTTAATAGACATTGTTCCATTATTCTGTTTAAAGTTAAAAAACAAGAGGAAAAACAAAAAAGGAGAAGAAAGAAAGTGGTGATAGAATCTTCAGAAGATACAGATTCTGTTTCAAAGGATGAAAATATTAGTCGAGCTATAGTTCTGCATACTTCTGAACAACAACAAGTAAATTCAGGTAACATAAAACGCATTAAACAAATTTCATGAAAAAAATATATGTTTCTAAAACACTTCAATGTATCAGATGATGATTTTGTTGATCCACCACCAAGAGTGAAACAGACAAAATATCAAAAGAAGGAAAAGACAGAATCAAAACCAAAGAGATCATTGAGGAAAGATAAATCAGAAGAACAACCAGAACAACAACTATATTATGATTACGACGGAAAAAAAATCAACATAAGATGTGCAGTCAATAATCTAAAAGATTATATTGAAAATTTGTCAAAAGAGCAAAAGAAAGTTGTTAGAGAAATAGGGTTTGGCAGCATACTATCATTCAAGCTGCATTCAGTTCCACGCAAATTCGGATATTGGCTGGTAAAAAACTTTGATGCTGAAAATGATGAGATAAATACTGGAGATGAAAAGATTAAGATCACAGCTGAATTGATCCAAAAGGTATTTCAAATACCTAATGGAAAAACAGAGATTGAGGAAAAATTGAGACCAAAAGAAACTGATCTTATAATTAAGTTCTGGCACGGTCAATTCAGCAAATATATTTTGAAGAGAATGTATGCTGCCAACTTGATTAAATATTTAAAATCAAGAAATGAGCTTGGAAGACTGTTCAAACTAAACTTCTTGGTTATATTTTTTACGGTCAAGGCAGAGGCAATGCAAAGTAGTAACGTTAATCAAAGATTCTTGCCATCGATGAAAAGTGACAAATAACCCAGGATTTTAATTGGTGTGAATATATTCTGAATGTTTTAAGGCGTACAAGAAGACAATGGCCTGGAAATGACAAGCTCTTCAATGGACCTATTGCATTGTTAGCGGTATGAAATCTGATCTTTCATTATTGCTACATATTTGCTGAATGCTTGTTTAGGCTGCTTGTTTATATTCTTTGTTTAAAATATGTTTGATTAAAACGCAATGTATATAAAGTTAAAAAACGCAATGACTTGTTTATATTATTTGTTTGTTTGTTTAAAACGCAACGTTTATAAAGGTACAAAACGCAATAACTTGTTTATATTCTTTTTTCAAACTATGCTTTATTAAAACGCAATGTTTGTGTAAAACGCAATGTATTTAAAGTTACAAAAAATTAGTTGTGTAAGTTGTTTACAATGATTTATATTATAAAATGCAACAAAATTAGTATTGAGTATTTTTTTAAAACGTAATGATTCATACAGATTCTATATGCTTACAAAAAACAAGGATTTGACGATGCTGAAAACACTGAAGAGTTCTCTCTAGATAAAATTGACTCTACAACATTACAAGAATTTGAAGATGAATTGGAAATTGCTGTGCTAAATGAGGGGAGAGGTCTTGTAATGGATAAAAAGAAAAAAGAGAAAAATGTCAGAAAGAATAAACAAAAAAAGAAAGATGAGGAGGAGGATGAATTTTATGTTTATCCATCTGAATCCGAGAATGAAAATGAAGAAATTTTTCAAGATGAATCTGAAGAAAAAGATGAAGACGATGCTGAAGAACAACCAAACATCAATATCAACTCAGAAGAGATAGAAGATGGAAACACCTTACTTAAAGCTGCAACAGACTGGATTGAACAAGAGGATCAAGAGGATGTTCAAAACAGCCAACTTAAAACCAATGAAACTGAGAAAACACAAACAGAAAGTGGAGGATCATGGGGGCAATTCTTCATAAAACCATCAAAAGGAAATAAAGATAAATTGTGGGTAGACACTCAATGCAGATTGCGTAATTTCATGCCATCACAAATTCAAAGTGAAGGTCTTTCTGACATTCATTCAACAAAAAGTGGCGATGAAAATATGAAGAACATTTAAGGTAAAAAATCAAATGAAGAATATGTTGTGACTGCCTTGGATTATCATTTTAAAGGATTTGAAGAAGTCTTCGAAAGCATCCAATCACGCATAGATGAGATCATTGAAGAATATCCAAACAGTGAAATTGTTCATAACAAAGTAAACGAATGGGCGTCATTGATTGAAAAATTCAACGATCAAGCTAAAAAGCACAAGAAAGTTAATATTGATTCAACTCTGATCGAAACACCATCAAGATTTCTAAATTTGAGCCAAAATGAAGACACCGAAAATCAAATCATTTCAACTCCATTGATTGTAAAACGCAATGATGATGCTACAAAACGCAATGAAGATAACACAGCTGTAATCCAGTCCTCCAATCCAGAATAAATCATTGAGAATGAACCTACATCGAGTCTGCAAACACACATTGAAAACCCTTCATTTGTACAATCATCATTTAGCGAAGAAACTCCATCAGTAATGTTGGAGACAATCAAAAAGACAGATGAAGAAGAAAAAAAATCAAATAAAAAAAAATTCAAAATGATGAGGTACCATCCTTTGATTTGAAAATTTCTCAGTTGTCTTCAAATGTGGATGAAAATGAAGTGGAAGTTGATACTACTCGCCACGCTGCACAAACCGAAATTCAAACGGAATATGAAAATAAAACAATCTAAAAAGAAGTTCAAATTACTGGAATACAAACAATGTTTGATAGAATTGAAGAACAGAAAACTGAAAAGGAAATCAGTGATCTAATTTAAAACACATCATTCCTCAACCCACAAGAAGATCCGTATAAAACACCGCAAAATCAGTTCAGGAAGAACAACCAACAAGTGATATCAACAAAACAGAACAAATAATCACAAAGATGGTACGACCAGATCGACAGAAAAATGTACCAGAAGTATTTTGTTCACCATACTATCAAAGACAAGTAGCAATGAAGGAAGCAAGAACGACACACGAAAACAACATATTGGGATATGCTTTCCATGCAGAAGGAGAAATAATGTAAAAAATCATTTATATACACTAACACAAAACAAAAATCAAAATATTATAATTTAATTATTTTTTTTTGCAGGGACACTCTCTTTGAAATTAGAGATCATGTATTTCTGTCGAGATATGTTGCAGAAACAATGAGGCCAGGATTGGAAATCACCGGAGAAGTAATCAATTGTTGGGCATATATTTTGAATGAAAAAGAAAAAAGAAGATCAAAAGACAACAAAACTCCAAGATTTTTCTGTACTATTCGAATGCTGGTAAGATCTATAAAACGCAATTTGTCTGTTTTATAGAAATAATATATGTTTAATGAAGTTTTTTGAAGTTTAATTGAATATACTTATATAAAACGCAATTGCCAGTTTTATTTCTTTCATAAAACGCAATGTATACTTTGTTTGAATGAAGTTTTATAAAACGCAACTGTATGTTTTATTACCTTCATAAAACGTAATTAATATGTTAATTTGTTTAATGTTATGCAGGCTTTAACATCGAGTGAAAAGGAAGAAACTGAAAATGAAGAAAAAATGATAGAAGCGTTCACAAAGAACATTGAAAAAATTCTTCAAGGTGCAAAGCTAAAAAACATAAAAGATTTTAAAATTATCCTTGTCCCGATTCTCCATTCAGAGCATTTCTTTGTGATCTCATTCAATCTTGAAGAGAAACAAATATTCATCATTGACAACAGTGCGAAAGCGGTCACAAATATATAAAACTATGGTGATGTGCCTGAAAATACAGTAAGCTTTCTGACTTATGCTTTTAAAACACAAATATAAACCACCTAATCTTTTTGTTTTTTTTTCTGTAGAGGAATGCTTTGGCAGGTTACCTTAAATCTGTTGGATATGAAAATGCAGATGATATAAAGGGCATAACCCCTGTTAGAATGGAGATGAAATGGAGGACAAAAGATAACGGTATTGACTGTGGTATATTCTGTATGCGTCATATGGAATGTTATAATGGTGAAGAAGTCGAAAAATGGGATTGTGGGTTTAATGAGGAATATGAAGAACCTGCAATTATCAAGAAGGGTAAAAACAATAAAACAAGTGAACAAGCAGACCGCACAACTTGATGATTTAAGAAGAAAGTTTATTGCAAATATATTATTGCACGATATCAACCAACGCAAAGATTATGTTATTGAGGACTCAAAGAAGTTTCGGAACCTTAGTGCAAAACTTAAAAAACAATCTTATGACACTAGTTTAGAAAGGATTAAAGAGAGGCTTGCTCTTGCTGGTTTACTTTGATTTAGAAATGCTACTTATTATAAAACGCAATGTTTTTTCTTTTAGCATAATTTTCATATAACGCAATATTTTGTTATTTTAAAACGCAATATGTATCCTTTCTTTTAAACATATTATTTAAAATTTGTACAATTTATCAATAAAAATTTTAAATAATATGTTTAAAAGAAAGGATACATATATAGTGAAATGCTATTATGATAAAACGCAACATTTTAATAGTATGCTATAACTCAACATTTTCTATTTATTTGTTGTTTGACATAAGTTATTTATTCTAAAACGCATTACAAAGTGTTTCCTAATTATTCATTTCCAAACATATAACGCAATATATCTTTATAACGCAATAAAAGTTTTTTACTATTTTTATAACGCAAAAAAAATAAAAAAAATAAAGGCTTAATGACAATAATGACAATCATAAAACTAATATATTATACTCTTTCTAAAACGCAATGTTATAAAATAAAATAATAATAAATGAGGAATTGATAAAACAAAGAAAAAACTGATAGCTTAATGACAAAGAAATTGATTAGACAAAAAGCCTTAAAAACCCTTTTGGATTCCTGATAAAATGTTGTATGATTGAACAATCAATTCAAAGAAAAAACTAAAATATAATCATTTTTATTATTAACACACTTGATACCAATCCCTCTACCAATCCATTATATAAGAACAAAAACCCTAAATTATTTTCACATTCCTCATACACCAATACCCAACAACAAACACACACAAAAACCCTAAATGGCTAATCAACAACTATCAGTTTGGTGGGTTCAAAGAGAGAATTTCGTTCTTCAATTTCTTGATGGAAAAAAATAAGATACCATTCCGTTGCTTCTGTTCTTCAAAACTGCAATGAGAATGTGTTGAGAAGGATGAATGAAATAGGTATACCACCTGCTTGTTACACAAATCAGACAGCCGCACTATTCAGAATTCTACACAAAAGATTTGGAAATCCGAATCAAACTGCAACTGAAGAAGCCCAAGTTACATCTTGGGAGTTCATTGAGGAAACTTTCAAAGTTTCAGTGACTTGGGACGATGGTGATGTGGAGATATATGACCCAAAGGACATATCTTCCAGTGAGGATATAAAATTTTTGAAGCAATTATCTGAAATACCAATCATCAACAACTCTGCTAGCAAATTTGCAGAGAAGCTTCAAAAGGCAGTAGTCTCACAGGTTGAACTTTGGACTGAATCTGAAAGTGATGAGAAAATCCCTAATGGAAGCTTAGGGTTCTCATCTGAAGAAGAAATAAACTTTGATCCATGATGCTGATCTTGCTAGTAATTTTTATTTAATTTTGTGGTTTGTAAACATCATCTTTGTTTTAAACTATCATAATCTATATAACGCAATGTTAATGATATTCACTTGCATTTCATGTTTAATTTGATTTGTGTTATAATAAAACGCAATAATCAAAAAATTCCATTTACAGTATATTGTTCTATGTATAAAACACAATAACAATATACTGTTGTTATCATAAAACGCAATTAACCAAAAAAAGCTGATATTTGTGGAGGATATCACAAAACGCAATAACAAAAAGAGTTGAAACCTATACATCATAAAACGCAATGACAAAAAAATTTTCTTTCTTATTAATATCGGAATTTGACAGAATTTGTATACATACTTACATTGTATTGCTAGAACCTATAGCATTAGAATAAACCTTATCTTTACATGTGCGACTATTATGTCCTTTTCCACCACATACACGGCACGATTTCTGGATCTTTGATGATTTCTGAATTGCAATCTAACGATTAGACTTGATCCTTTTTTGTACACCGCATCCTTTGGTCCTTATTTTGATCGGGACATGAATCATAGAATCAGACTTTTCTAAGTTCCCTCCAATATCAGCAAATCTTTCTTTGCGACTAGAAGGCGGCGCAGCAACCATAACCTCATCCGTTTTATCAATATAACTTTTAATATGATCTCTGTAACGACACAACTCCTCTAAATCCCCAACCAACCTATTAACCACATACTCATTTGCAACAACGATTTCTCTAAAAACTTTATCAATTTCACTATTCCTTCCAATTTCATCAAACTGAATATTGCAATGAATTGATCCATTTGAAACAACATCTCTCATCCATCTTCTAAGAACATATCTGTAACAATCCTCAATGAAACCGACACCTCGATTATTTTCCAAACATCCTAATATATTTTAAAATATCCCAAAATGTCCCAAAATATACCCCATACGCGAATACGGGCCTCAAATATATTAAATAATATTAAAAATAATTAAAAAAATCTGAAATATAAGTCGAGGCGGGCCGCGTAGGAACCCACCTCCACCTTCACGCGGGCGGTATAGAGGTTTTAATCAGATTTCGTTAAACTATAAGTTGAGGCGGGCCGCGTGAACCCCACCTCAACCTTACGCGGGCCGCGTGAGATCAGAATTGTGGCGCAGCCCTCGGCCGCCAAGTGGCCCAACACCCGGCAGACCTACACGTCGACTCAGCCCAGCTACATGTTTGACTAGGGTTGACGCGGGCCGCGTAACCCTTGTCTTTGTTTTACGCGGGCCGTGTGAGGACCAGACTCAGCAACTATAAATAAGGGCCATCGGATTTCATTTCGAATTCGCTCACAACGATTTCTTTTCTCTAAATTCTGAATAGAAGGCATAATACTCGGGTATTATACCCCCCTAATTAGCGAAGTTCTGCTCCGTTGTAAGTATTATAACCCCTGGATACGTATTAGATACGCTGCCCGATTGATTTAGGGTTCCGTAATGGCTGTCGTGGTTCTGCCCGACGTAGTCATTGGAATGCCGTCTCGGGGAGGGTATTGCTAATGTTAAAATGGGTTATTAATACTAACGCGTGTACATTTGTGTAAATTATAGATTATCACCGGGAAACCCTTACGGAAAACCTAAGACAGCAATGTGAGTTGATCCACTTTTTGTAAACCTTTTGTTAACTATTTTTACAAAACCTTAAATACTTTTCCATGCGAATAACAGTTATTGAGTATTTGTAAGAATACAATTATGATGAGTATGTTGGGGTTTTGTATACAAAATTTGTTACCACCTGGTCAAGGAGTAACATGTCCACAAGTCAGGTTCGACAGTACCATGGATGTTAATTGTGATGTCTTGTAAACAAATATAATTGTGGGATCGTCCTCAATACTGTACACTGTGACTTTTTATTTAAACTTGATTAAACTGGGATTCACTCACCAGTATTTCCCACTGACAAATGTTTTTAAAACTCGTTTCAGGTAACAAACTATGAAAGCCAAATAGAAGCCAGCTGGACAGTACTGAAGGCTTGAAAAAGTGGCAATAAAGTTACCTAAAAATAAAATAGATGTTTTTATTAAACAAATAGAATTTATTCCTATGAAAAAGCATGTACTATGAACTTGGGTTTATCCCATTTGTTTAATGTTATGAAAATGTGGTATTTTACTTTGATAAACATTTCCTAACTACGGTCCTGATGAAAAAAATTCCGCTGCCAAATTAGACAACACACGATACCACCGAAACTGGCTCGCGGCCGCCCGTTCCCCCAGAAACCAGGGATCGGGGGTTGCGAAAGGAGGTGGTATCAGAGCTAAGCCACTGATTCAGCCACAGAGGTGTTCAGCTGACATCAAGATGTAAAGTGTTAGGAAATAAATTACGGAAATACGTGCATAACTGTATTTATTTGTTATGTGTTATTTAACTATGTGTTAGTTTACAGTATGAGCGACCAAGGACCATCTGACGCGTACCGTCAATTGTCTGGTTCGCCTAGAAGCGAAGGCACCTCCTCTTCTCAGCCTGCCCTCTCAGGGTACTCTGCTGATACGGAAGAAGGAATCTTTGTATTTAAGGCTCAGTCAGAGGAGCCATTTCCTCAGAAAAATAGGGGATGGTTCAGTCGAGGGGCACACGAGCGTAGAAAACGTATGAAAAAGTTACAAGATCAGAGGGTATTAGCCGCAGCCAAGAGAGAGACAGATGCCTATGCCCAGGATATGATAAATAGGGGTATAGCCAACATCCACATACTAGCAACCACTGCAGCTGACCCAAATCTGGAACAAATAATAGCACCCCAACCACAGCCACCAATCCCAGACCAACCCATGGAGATAGAAAACCCTGAAAACCAAGTGGAGATGCATGACTTCAATCCGGAAGAAATCATTAGGGTACCAGCACCAAACCCCCTAGACCCAAATTACGACCCCTGGTGGGACGACAATAGGGACTTTGTGCAACGTTACCCAATACATGAAGACACACCCATGCAAAACATAGGAGCCTATCCAGGTATGGACCCTTTAGATCCCTATTACCATGATGACTACATTAGGGAGATCTTAGAAGATCCTTACCGATTTCAGGCACTTTCACCCCCATATCAGGAACCCGCACCCCGGATTCCGAACCCAGTCCTAGAACCTGCACCCCCAATGAGTGCAGAAAACGTACAAGAACTTAGGACTTTTGGAGAGGAAATTTTAGAAAGCAGTGAGAGAATGCGACAGGGGGGCGAGCGACTCGTATGGAAATACGATGAGCGCAATATGGATTTTTGGATGAATCCATATCCGTAGATGTGATGGAGGATATGGTATTAGTAATAATAATATAATAATAAAAATAAAATATATATGTACGGATGCCTATTACTATTAGTGTAATTCTATTTCAGTTGGTATTGTAATTTCTATTTCAGTACTAGTGTATAATAGATGCATAATAGTAGATGAATAGAGTAAAAGTCGCAATGATCGACGTTTTTGGCAAAAATGCGTGTCATGTGATTGACTATATAAATATTATTTTGTGATATTAATATGGGGTAAATGTTTAAAATTCAGATTACCGATGAAGGAAATCAAGGAAATCTGAATAACGATAACTAGAGTAACATTAACGTGGTTAATGAGAATCCGAGCATCAATAACAATGGAAACCAAATGGATAATAGTGCCGTTCAACACATAGTGGCACAAGGAATTATAGATGCAATACCATTTATTATTCAAACGATTCAGGAAGCGAATAATAAAAGTAAACATAGCAGTAAGCGACCAATTGAACCCGAACATAACGTGAACAATGGCCCTGTACTTCAAGCGCCCATTCCCAAAAGAAGAAGAACCGTGTCTTACGGTTGTTCTTACAAGGAATTCTAGTCCTGCAAACCAATAGAATTCTCGGGCAATGAAGGACCAATTGCAGCTCTACGCTGGATAGAAAAGACTGAGGCTGTTTTAAAAATAAGCAAGTGTGCTGAAGAAGATAAGATAATGTTTGCTTCTAATCTGTTTAAGAACTCAGCCTTAGAATGGTGGAACACTATCCTCCAATCAAGAGAAAGTGATAGGGTTTACAACATGGAATGGGAGGAATTTAAGAATATGGTAGAAAGGAAATTCTGCCCTCCCAATGAAAAGGAACAGATAGCTAATAAGTTCCTAAACTTAAGAATGACAGGGGTAGATAGTAAGGGTTATACTACTACATTATTTGAATATGCTAGAATAGTGCCAACCCTTGCATCACCTGAACCAGTGTTAATCTCCCGTTATATCTGGGGATTAATCGGAGAGATTAGACAAGTAGTCAAGGCAGCTAGACCACAAACTATAGAAGAAGCTATAGAACTAGCAAATACCTTGACAGATGAATTAATCCGTACTAGAGAAGAAGAACAGAGGAGAAACCTAACCCAAAGGTTTACTCAAGAATTCCGTTCTGGGAATTACAACCGTAGGAATATGGGTTCTACTTCTGCACCTTTCTGCAAGGTCTGCAAGAAAAAGCATTCGGGAAAATGCTCCACTCATTGCAATTTTTGCAAGATGCCAGGACACAAGGAAGAAGATTGCAGGAGAAAATCCAGTAATGGATTATGCTACAATTGTGGAGAAAAAGGTCACATTAAGACAAACTGTCCGAAATTGGCTCCAGCTGTGAACAACAGGAACACTAAAAATGCTAGAGCATTCGTTCTGACTGCAGATGAATCCAAGATGATTCCAGAGGTGATAGCTGGTACGTTTTTAGTTAATGATATCTTTGCTAAGGTATTATTTGACTCTGGTGCAAACCAAAGTTTTATTAATACTTCGTTTTGCAAACTGCTAAATCAGTCATTAACTAAACTACCACAAGAATGTCTAGTAGAGACAGCTAATGGAGAAACTGTTAGGATTTCTGAAATCTTGCAGGGAGCAAGAATAGAAATTTTAAATCAAAAGTTTATGGCAAACCTTTATCCCATGAATCTGACTGGATTTGATGTTGTATTAGGAATGGATTGGTTAATAGCCAATAAAGCCAGTATTTTATGTGATCTAAAGTTAATCCAAGTAAATTCACCAAAGGGTAAAACGATCACAATTAAAGGAGATAAACCATCTAGATTCACAAAATTTATCTCTGTGATGAAAACTGCAAGTTATATAAGAAAAGGTTCTATAGTGTATTTGATTTCCATAATCACTAACACTAAAGGAAAAGAACTAAAAGACATTCTAGTAGTGTCCCAGTTTTCAGATATCTTTCTAGAAGAATTACCAGGATTATCACTAGACAGAGAAGTTGAATTCAGAATTCACCTACTGCCTGGAACAACACCAATTTCCAAAGCACCATACCGTTTGGCACCCGCAGAAATGCAGGAATTGAAGAAACAATTAGATGAATTGTTGGAAAAAGGATTCATACAGCCAAGTTCGTCGCCATGGGGAGCGCCGATACTGTTCGTTAAAAAGAAGGATGGATCAATGCGTATGTGCATTGATTACCGTGAATTGAACAAAGTCACGATTAAGAATCCGTACCCATTACCGAGAATTGATGATCTGTTCGATCAACTGCAAGGAGCTCGATTTTTCTCTAAAATCGATTTAAGGTCAGGATATCATCAATTAAAGGTACAGGAAGAGGACATTCCTAAGACCGCATTCAGAACACGGTATGGTCATTATGAATTTACTGTCATGCCATTTGGTTTAACCAATGCCCCAGCCGCATTTATGGACATGATGAACCGAATATGTAAGCCATATTTGGATAAATTCATAATTGTCTTCATAGATGATATTCTAATTTATTCTAAGAATAAAGAGGATCATGCAAAGCATTTGCATACACTTTTAAGTCTATTAAGAAAAGAAAAGCTTTATGCTAAATTTTCAAAGTGCAAATTTTGGTTAGAACATGTACAGTTTCTTGGACATTTAGTCAATCATGAAGGAATTCATGTGGATCCAACAAAGATCGAGGCGATTACTAAATGGAAAACCCCTGAGTCACCAACCGAGGTTAGAAGTTTCTTAGGATTGGCCGGTTATTATAGAAGATTTATTCGAGATTTTTCTAGAATAGCCATTCCTTTAACTAAGTTAACCCGTAAATCCATTAAGTTTGAATGGGGACCAAAACAAGAAGAAGCTTTTAAAATTCTTAAGCAAAGATTAACTAATACACCCATATTAGCGTTACCAGAAGGAACTGAAGACTTTGTAGTCTATTGTGACGCTTCTAAATTAGGTTATGGATGTGTACTGATGCAACATAAAAAGGTTATAGCCTATGCATCTAGACAACTTAAAAACCATGAAGAAAATTATTCAACCCATGATCTAGAACTAGGAGCTATAATTTTTGCCCTTAAGATTTGGAGACATTACCTTTATGGTAGTAAGTTTACCATATTCACTGATCATAAGAGTTTAAGGTATGTTTTTGGGCAAAAGGAGTTGAATATGAGACAAAGACGTTGGATGGAAATGCTTAGTGACTATGATTGTGATATCCAGTATCATGAAGGAAAAGCAAATGTAGTGGCAGATGCTTTAAGCCGAAAGAATCATGAAAAGCCAAAAAGGGTACGTTCTCTTAAATTAAATCTACAAGTAGATTTAAATGATCAAATAAGAAAAGCACAAGAATCAGTAATCAAGGATGATGCTGAAAAACTAAAAGGTATAGTTAAGGAATTAGAACAAGGAGCAGATGGAATTTGGAGATTCCATAAAAAGAGAATGTGAATACCTAAATTAGGAAACCTACGTCATCGTATATTAGAAGAAGCCCATAAGTCTAAGTAAACGATGCATCCAGGAAATGATAAAATGTACCAGGATTTAAGGAAGAATTTCTGGTGGATAGGAATGAAAAAGGACATAGCAGCCTATGTTTCTAAATGTTTAACCTATTCTCAAGTTAAAGCTGAACCTCAGAAACCCTCAGTATTTCTACAACAATTAGAAATGCCAGTATGGAAATGGGAATTAATAACAATGGATTTTGTTACTAAATTACCTAAAACAAAGAAAGGCAATGATACAATCTGGGTGATTGTAGATAGGCTAACCAAGTCAGCTCATTTCCTACCAATGAAAGAAACTTTCAGTATGGAACAGCTAGCTAAACTATATGTAAATGAAATTGTTTCTTTACATGGAATTCCTTTATCAATATTTCTGATAGGGATAGTCGAT
This sequence comes from Helianthus tuberosus, assembly GCA_030545235.1. Classification (NCBI taxonomy): domain Eukaryota; kingdom Viridiplantae; phylum Streptophyta; class Magnoliopsida; order Asterales; family Asteraceae; genus Helianthus; species Helianthus tuberosus. Next base: position 59,390,646 of record CM060406.1, read on the forward strand.
TTACCTCTCATTTCTGGTCAAGTTTCCAAAAGGCAACGGGAACCAAGTTAAATCTAAGCACAGCTTATCATCCTCAAACGGACGGACAAAGCGAAAGAACAATTCAGACAATGGAGGACATGCTTAGAGCTTGTGTAATTGATTTTGGAGGTAATTGGGACGATCACTTACCTTTAATAGAATTTTCTTATAATAATAGCTATCACACAAGTATTAATGCTGCACCATTCGAAGCACTTTATGGACGAAAGTGCCGAACCCCAGTCTGTTGGGCAGAAATTGGGGAAAAGTAACTATCTGGACCTGAGATAGTATAAGAAACCACTGACAAGATCATTCAAGTCAAGGAACGACTGAAAGCAGCACGTGATCGACAGAAGAGTTATGCTGATAACCGACGCAAACCCTTGGAATTTCAAGTAGGAGATAAAGTATTGTTAAAGGTCTCTCCTTGGAAAGGAGTAGTAAGATTCATCAAAAGAGGAAAACTAAGTCCCAGGTATATGGGACCTTTTAAGATTATTAGAAGAATAGGATCTGTAGCCTATCAGCTACAACTGCCAGAGGAAATGGCAGGAATACATGATGTATTTCATGTATCTAATCTCAAGAAGTGTTTAGCTGATGAATCGCTAATAGTACCTCTTAAGGATATAGAGGTAAATGAACAACTCAAGTTTGTAGAGAAGCCTCTACAGATCGAAGACAGGAAAATCAAAAATATCAAACATAAGAGATTAGTTCTGGTCAAAGTGAAGTGGGACTCCAAAAGAGGACCTGAGTACACATAGGAGCTTGAATCTGAAATGCAAAGGAAATATCCACACTTGTTCCAGTAGATCTCGAGGACGAGCTCTAAAACAAGGTGGGGATGATGTAACAATCCTCAATGAAACCGACACCTCGATTATTTTCCAAACATCCTAATATATTTTAAAATATCGCAAAATGTCCCAAAATATACCCCATACGCGAATACGGGCCTCAAATATATTAAATAATATTAAAAATAATTAAAAAAATCTGAAATATAAGTCGAGGCGGGCCGCGTAGGACCCCACCTCCACCTTCACACGGGCGGTATAGAGGTTTTAATCAGATTTCGTTAAACTTTAAGTTGAGGCGGGCCGCGTGAACCCCACCTCAACCTTACGCGGGCCGCATGAGATCAGAATTGTGGCACAGCCCTGGGCCGCCACGTGGCCCAACACCCGGCAGACCTACACGTCGACTCAGCCCAGCTACATGTTTGACCAGGGTTGACGCGGGCCGCGTAACCCTTGTCTTTGTTTTACGCGGGCCGCGTGAGGACCAGACTCAGCAACTATAAATAAGGGCCATCGAATTTCATTTCGAATTCGCTCACAACGATTTCTTTTCTCTAAATTCTGAATAGAAGTCATAATACTTGGGTATTATACCCCCTAATTAGCGAAGTTCTGCTCCGTTGTAAGTATTATAACCCCTGGATACGTATTAGATACGCTGCCCGATTGATCTGGGTTCCGTAATGGCTGTCGTGGTTCTGCCCGACGTAGTCATTGGAATGCCGTCTCGGGGAGGGTATTGCTAATGTTAAAATGGGTTATTAATACTAACGCGTGTACATTTGTGTAAATTATAGATTATCACTGGGAAACCCTTACGGAAAACCTAAGACAGCAATGTGAGTTGATCCACTTTTTGTAAACCTTTTGTTAACTGTTTTTACAAAACCTTAAATACTTTTCCATGCGAATAACAGTTATTGAGTATTTGTAAGAATACAATTATGATGAGTATGTTGGGGTTTTGTATACAAAATTTGTTACCACCTGGTCAAGGAGTAACATGTCCACAAGTCGGGTTCGACAGTACCATGGATGTTAATTGTGATGTCTTATAAACAAATCTAATTGCGGGATCACCTCAATACTGTACAATGGGACTTTTTATTTAAACTTGATTAAACTGGGATTCACTCACCAGTATTTCCCACTGACAAATGTTTTTAAAACGCGTTTCAGGTAACAAACTGTGAAAGCCAAATAGAAGCCAGCTGGACAGCACTGAAGGCTTGGAAAAGTGGCAATAAAGTTACCTAAAAATAAAATAGATGTTTTTATTAAACAAATAGAATTTATTCCTATGAAAAAGCATGTACTATGAACTTGGGTTTATCCCATTTGTTTAATGTTATGAAAATGTGGTATTTTACTCTGATAAACATTTCCTAACTATGGTCCTGACGAAAAAAATTCCGCTGCCAAATTAGACAACATACGATACCACCGAAACTGGCTCGCGGCCGCCCGTTCCCCCAGAAACCAGGGATCGGGGGCTGCGAAAATATCTTCTAGGAAACTCAGTTATATCATCATACCGTAGAACATAAAATATATGGCGGCACAATATACCAAATTGTTCAAACCGTTTGCAAGTACAACTTATACTTAAACCATCTTCTTGTTTGCTGTATTGAACCTGTAAATAAAATTAAAAAGCTATATAAAATTAGTGAAATTGTTGGTGCATATGTCTGTCGACTTCGTCTTGTATCGAGTCTTGTATTATGTTTGATAGATCAGGGCACGTAATACGAGAAAAATGTCAAATATATGTGTAGAGGCTATTTCGCACGAAATGGAATGTATCCATTTCGTACGAAATGAAAATGCCATTTCGCACGAAATGACAATGGTCATTTCGTGTGAACTGTTTCATGCGGAATAGTTGTGGCTATATATAGTTGCCTTGTTCATTTCGTTTGTAATTTTTCTGATTCCAGAGCCGAAGTGCTGCTAAAGTGTCTACTCGCTGTAAAACGCTGTTATATCAATCAAAAAGACAATTAGAGTGTATATCAAGCTGTTTCAAAGTTGATACGTTAGTTTCCGCCTCTCGTATTGACAAGAACTCTTCTGAACGACTCATTTTGGTTGTGTAAACGATCCTACAGAAATGTAATATAAAACGCAATGAATAATAAATATAATACAGAAATTAAGTATATGATCATATAATGATAAAATGCAACAAATGATGGAATAAATAAAATGCAATAGATGTTTAAAACAATATAAATTTAAAAAATTACCTTGAATAAAGATGTGCATGGTTGTTTGAAATCCTTTATTTCATAATATTGAACATCACCCACAGTATCAGGAGACTTTGACATACACTTTGTAATGACAACATCAATTTCAATCTGAATATCTTTAAAAATTGTTTTGGTATATATTTCTGATGCTTGTTTCTCCGATACGAAGTCACTCCAGGTCTTAGACTGAATATACCTTGTATCATGATCATTCCTCCTATGCTCATGCCTTTGAAAATCCATTGCAGTCAAAAAATGAGTGAAAAATTCAACAAGTGTACATCTTGGATTGCAAAACTGACCAAAGAAGTAATTCTTGCTTTCACATCTAGACGTAGTACGCATAAGACCAGCCAAATTCTCTCCATGGTAATAAGAGGGAATCCAATCAAACCGAAGATCGTACATATCTTTTAACCACTCATGATTTTCCAATCCAAAAGTAGACATTATTGAATGCCACTCAGTTTCAAAATCTTCTAGAATAATAGTATCATTCCAAACAACATGAGTCATTCTTGTATTAAAATCAATGTTTGATGACAAAACAGGACCAACCTGTATAAAAAGCAATAAAATTATTAAACATAAAACGCAATATCATGAAAATGATAAACATAATGCATTAATGGTAAAACGCAATTGTTTTGTTATATTAAAAAGCAATTCTATTGATAAAAATGTTTGGGGATCTTATTGTATAATACATAAAACGCAATAATAAACCTATATAAAAATTGCAGTTTATTATATCATAAAACGCAGTATAATACCTTTGTCTTCAATTTCTCCCATATATGCCACATACATAACCTATGCCTACTTCTTGAAAGTACATCCTTAATAGCTCTCTTCATTGCAACATCTTGATCAGTAACAACAACTTTAGGCTCATTTCCAAAAGCGTTAACAAAGCACCTTAAAAGCCATCTATAAGAATCTGCAGTCTCAGAACCAAGTAATGCACCACAAAATGTGACATTCCTAAAATGATTATCAATCCCAGTAAATGGTACAAAAACCAAATCATATCTACATAAAACAAATGAATAAAGCATTAGAAAAAATAGAACAGGAATATATAACGCAATAGAATATATAACGCAATAAAAGAAAAAAACTTACTTGTTTGATTTATAAGTAGCATCAAAACCAACTATGTCACCAAACACTGTATAATTTGTTTTTGATTGCTCATCAGCCCAGAAAAGTCCTTTCAATCTTCTATCTTCACCAATAACATAATCACATGTGAAACCAGGAGAACATTCTTTCTTCCTAATAAGACTCGCCTAACTACCATTTCTGCATCATACTCTCCTATGTAAAGATTCAAATCCCTTCTATAGTTCTTACAATCAACTTTACTAGCACCAACTTCACCAAAACCACCATAAATTATTTTCATAATATTGAATGCTTTAACAAGTCCAATATTGATTGCAGACAATCCAGATATAAAACTTTCTTTAACATAATCAATACTTCTGGCAGCAGGCAAGAAATGAATATCTTCATCTTCAACAAAGATATGATTATGTTCTTCTTCAAAGTAGTAGATTTTAAACATATTATTGTTCTCTAATATTAATTTCACATGAGCATTGCATCCAACTCTTTTTGAACCTCTATTACGTCTAACAATCTTTTCACTATTTTCATCAACTGAACAAGAATCTATTGCTTTGCTAACATGAAATCCTTCTTTTGAGCAGACAATATATCTTATTTTCACTAAATCACCACTTTTCCAAGAAGTATTTTTTCTTGCAGAAAAACCTGCAGCAAGTGCATATCTCTGATAAAACGCAAAAGACTCATCAAACAATTTAAAAAAACATTCCAACAGAAGGTGTAATGGATCCACTGACTTTAGGTTTGAAAAACTTTCTTCCACTATTTAAGCATACACGTTCCTCCTACTTGGAAATGTGATCTGAAACAATTAACAAATAACTATAAAACGCAATACCTCTTATATAATAATGTTTTTAGTGTTAAATCTCAAAATATGTTAATAAAAATTTAAAAATACAGACCTTTAAAGTTTGTATATGAACTAATATGGTTAAAAGCATAAAACGCAATACGTTCAGTAAAACTCATCAATTGATGAACAAACAAAACAATGTATGAAACGAGCAAAACTCTAAAATTGTACAACAATGACAGTTATTGCTTTATATTACATCAATCTTAATTTTATAGTTTGTATGCATATAATGTGAATCAAATCATAAAACGCAACTCTTCACTAAAACGCAATAACTGATGAAGAAACAAAACGAACAAATTATGTTAAATTATACAACAATAACAATTAAACTTATGAAAAATCAAATATTAATAACAGAAAGACGAATTATGAAACGTAAAACAATGATTTTCGGCAAAATAACAAAAAGTTACTCAAAATTGAAGCTAAACTTACCAACAGAGTCTGAAGAAGACATTGAGGTTATCGAATTGACGAACGAAACAAGATTATTGCTTGAAAACAGGTGAATTTGCGATCGATTGCGATTTAGGGTTATAGAATTTTCAATTCTGTTATGAAATTGATGAACTAAGAAGAGAGGTAACAGAATCTAGAATCGTATTAGAAAGAAGATATGATAATGTGAAATGACAAAAAAGCCCACGCGTCCAAAATTTTAAAAATAGCAGATGAACGGCTAAGATTGCTTCCTATACGTCCTAGAGAATATAAACTTCCTATTTGATCCCCACCCTATATATATATATGGTCAGGATTTAGAGAAAACATGGGAAAGTGTGAGAACAGTGAGAACGATTATGGATCGTCAGATCAAAACAATCTATGAACTATATTGGCGCGGTGGCGTTATCGTAAATAACACAAATTTTATTAAGTGGGCGCGCTTCATTAAGGGTAAAAGGGTCTTTTACCGCTCAAATGCAAAATGCCACCAAAAATTATAACACACCATTCAAAGAAAATAAAACGCCATTAAATACAAAACGCCAAAATTAGTGATAAAACGCGTTGGAGATTACAGGAAGAGAAAACAACACAGTAACTGAAATTCAATTATTAACATTTATTACAAGAAATTCTCTCCTAAATTACGAGCCAAAAACTTCATTATATAAACGACGTTAAACATCGCTTCCATAATCTGTGACAACTGGCACTTTTCCATGCATTCCGTACAATAATTAGACAGTAATCTGTGCTTTAATGACTGTGCATGATTTGGTTTACAAGACGAATGAAATTCTGATTACTGTTATATACATACAATGGCATTTCATGTTGCAAGACTTTTATCATTACTACATGCAACACAATATAGTTCTATTAATGCACAAAACAGAATTGGCACAGTTATCAGACAAACTAGAAGTACTGACGGGAGTTCAGTACTTAGACAAACATGATGTTAAGACACTAAATAAGCCCCAGGACCAAGTGTTACACTAGTATAGTGGGTAGGAAAGTAGGGATTACAAAACTGCCTTCCAAGTGTTGACATAGGTACCGGAAAGTGCCAGAAACACATTAAAACTGCAAAATTCTGCAGAAAATAAACAAATTCAGCAATTTTCAGCAATTTAACATCTAAATATAATGCAGAAATGTGATTTAATGGCCCAGAATACTTTCCTAAGTGTCGGGAATCAAAACTGTCATAAAACACAACATAAAGCACACTAAACTGCGCAATTTAGCACTTTAACGAACAGTAACGAAACGAACAACCGGACACTACCCGAAACACCAAATTTTCACTAGAAGCATTGTTTTAGTGTTACGAAGCTAGTTATGGTCACCGAACATCATATTACATCTCATAAACACTAAACACATAAAATACCTAATTAACACCATTACATCCTAACTAAACTTGTAACTAACTTTTGAAATGGAACTAGATACCCCACCATAACCGGTTACAAGTGGCTCCCACTAGAAGATTTTATTTGCATTGTTTATTAGATATTGCTTAAACTTTTGGAGACATATAATCTACTAAGATCTTGTGTTGTTGGAAGTTAAACATAAAAACCACAAGATCCTTCATTCCATTCATTTCACAACATAAAACATCATCACATCTCCTCTCGCTTCCTCTAAGCTCACGGCCACCACCATCCATACATGCACCTTTATTTTCAATCCAATCTCAAGTAATCCAAGGTGATTCTAAGGTGTCTCAGGCCTATCTAAGAAGGTTGCAAGCAACAGAATTGGAAGGACCTCTCTCTCGTGCTTTTATCCACCTCATTTCTTCTCTTGATCATCCCTAGCCTTGAGCTAGTAGTAAGAACACTAATCTCTTCATTTTACATCTTATTTAAGTGGTTAAAAGAAGATACATGATGTTAAACTTGAAGAACACTAAGAATCAAGAGAATGAAACTTGAACATAAGCTTATATCATGAAGAAATCATGTTGTTTATGTGTTGATTTACTTGTTGATTATTGATTTATTATGTAAATGATGTAGATCATCATATGATCTTGCTAGAACATGATTAAAAACATAATCTAGCAAGATGAGAGGATGAAAATGTTAAAGATTCATAGATCATCCTCTTGAAAGACATGAACTTGAAAGAATATAATGTTTTCTTATAAAGTGATGATCAAAGTAAGATGTAAATCTTGTAAATCTAATATTTCAAGAATGATTTTCCAAGAAACCAAGTTAAAAATACAAGTTTTACTTAACCTTGGTTCTTAAATAAATAAACCTCATTTTTGGTGGTTAATAAAGTGTAGAAGCACATGTGTAACAAGAAAAATTCAAGAAGAAACATTTTTAGAAAATGTGATCACAAGTTGTGAAGATCTATTTTCTTTAAAAATGATGTTTTTAGAGAATCAACCACACTTTAAAGGGTAACAAGACTTACTAAATACACTAGTAAATTACTACAAATTTTTATAAATTTTCAAGTTCATGAGGTAGTAATGTATGCTTGTTTTTGGCAAAATTGGTAAATGTAGATTGTTTATTGTTGATTGTGGATTGATTGTGTTGATTTACAAAAGAAAATGATATACCTTGAAGGTATGGAAACCTCCATTTTAGGGGAAACAATGGCAAAATTTTTCTAAAAATATAACACTTAGAAAAAATATTTTTAAACAAATAATTACAAGTATATTTTAAACCATGAAATTTTATGTAAAATTTGCCATAATTTTGTTACAAAAATTATAAACATTGGAGGTTGGTTTTTGTAAATAAAAGTGACTAAATATGTATTTAGGAAATATATATTTAGATGTCAGTATGTGTGTGATTCTTTGTATATTATGTGTATTAGTCATATTATTTTAGTACTTGAAATAATATAACTCACAAAAATACCAAGAAATTACAATCCAAAATATTACCAAAATTCCAAGGAATAACTATACAAAGAATACCCACAATATTGGTGAAACCAAACAAAGAAATATAACTTACGAAATATTCCGGAACTTTTATTCATAAGTATATTTTTGGTGAATAATATTTTGGACACCAAAAGAACAAAAATATGATTTTTACAATTATTATAAGATTATATCATATTTTTTATAAGGAGAAAATATATTATTTCGGGCAAATCAAAATATATATTTTCTTGGAATTATTAGAAGATATATTATTTTTGGAAGAAATATATATTTTCTCAAGCACACATGAAATACATTATTTTTGAGAGAAAATGTATTTTCTTAGATAAACTTGAAATATATTATTTTTGGAAGAAAAATGGATTTATATAAATATATATATATATATATATTTTCTAAGTTAGACATGGAAATATATTATTTTTGAGATATATAAATATTTTTGCCAAGAGAAAAATTATGAATAATTTTTCTAAGTAATATCCCTTAAATATATATTTTGGAAATACATATTGATGTATTTTTATTAGAAATATTATTCCGGAAAAGTTAATACAAAATTAAGTATAAGAATACTTAACAATTACAAGAAAATACGTATTCTCGTATGTATAAATACACTCCGGAATACGACACTTATACATGGCCAAAATATACAAGTATGAGAATACGAATACAAGTACACCCATCCTTGGGAAGGATACACATGCATAAATACTTGAAGAGTATCAAATTAAAATATATTGTTTTAACAATTATTCCAAAATTTAATAAAAATAATTTAAGTTAAAATAATTATTATTTTAACAAATAATTATATAACTTGGAATAATATTAAAGACACAAGGAAACGTAACTCAAAGACACTAAATAATATTAAGTCAAGGCACGACCCGCTCGTCTAATAGACCGTAGTACGTTGTAGGTAGTCGTGCGCACTAGTAGCAGCTTGAGTTACGTCGGATTGAAGAACGCAAAACTGTGAGTTCATGTCCCCCTTTTCTCTTAACTGTTTTCGGTTTTATAACTCTCGGGGGTGGAATACATGTTGCATACGTTTAAATGGTATGAATTGGCTATGAATTGAATTATAGATCATGTGAGCATAGATTGAATTTGAAATGCCATTAACTCTCATAATAAATATGGATGAAGGTTAGATCTAACGGGTACGGCCGAGCCCCACTCATGGTACTTATGTGACCACTTGAGTGATTCGGTGTCCCAGTCGAGGTAAATAGACAACAGTCAAGGTAAATTGACACAGTCAAGGCAAATTGACGCAGTCAAGGTAAATTGACTCAGTCGAAGGGAAAATTCGACACAGTCGAGGAAATCGACGAGGGTATAAGCCTACTCATATTGAGTACTCCCTATGTCTCCACATGCTTTAGTGTCCTTGTAAAACATTAATTTGATATGTTCATAAATGCTTTTCATACCTGTTTTCAAAGGAGTCTCTCAAAAGTTTACAAGTTTGTCAGTACTCATACAAAACACATGAACTCGCTCAACTTTTGTTGATGTTTTCCAAAATTAAACGTATTTCAGGTAACAAGTTGGATCTTGGGCGCGGGTGTTGTTTCTAGAAGTAAATTCCAAGTTTAGATGTCATCCACTTTTGTTAATCTGTAACTTAGTCGAAGGTTGTGCTGTTTGAAACTTAAATAAATGGTGTTTGTAATACTTTAAACTTAATGAATGGATGAACATCGTTTTAATCATATAGTTGTTTATTATGATTGAATGCAATGGTATTAAACAAGTCACACATCATACGCTTCCGCAAAAGTCAGGGTGTGACAGTTTGGTATCAGAGCTTCAATTGTAGTGAACTAGGATTCCTTCTCGAGTCTAGACTACAATCACTAGGACTCTCTCACGAAAACATTTTCACAAAAAGGTTTTTCATTGCATTCACGAAAGCGCCAAGATCCATGAGTCAAACATTTTTCAAAGAAAAGACAAGGCAAGGACATTAATAGAGAGGAGAATACCCCAAATTATAAGTGCCAATTAAGGCATAGTCTATGTGGGATAGACTTGCCAAAAACAAAATGACCCCCCCCCTCCGAAAGGATAAACGAGAGTTATGTGTGATATGATGCATCTATTTGCCTGTTTATACTAAGTAACATATTTATTTATTAATATATATGTGTATAAGCGTACATAATAATTATTGACGTGAACGAGATACCTACGACTCCGAATCCTATTATTATTCTTGACTCGCACGATGAGACTATCGACCTCGCGCATATTGGAAGCTCATGTCTGGAGTGATTACCATACGAGATCCTGAGCTTGTTTCCATAGAAGATGGCTGTTCTTCCCTCTCTAATGCGAAGGTGCCTGACTACGGTGGTGAAAGCGAGGCGGAGGAGGCAACCTTGGACAACACCCTCATCAGCAGGACGAGGTCCCTGTGGCTTTTGTGAAGCAAGATTGAAGACGCTCATCTTAAAGGTGCCCCTCCAACTACCAGGAATTCTCCTTATTCCTATTACGTTTAATCATCGTGCTTATTCGCGCGTAACAATAACGGATGTTAGTGTGTGGACCACCGCAATGGTCCTTTCCATATTAGAGGTATGAGGACAGCAGTGTCCCCTCTTTGGTTGATCATCTGCTTGAACGAGGGAAAGTTGGGGTGATCGTGCAAGACAATTTATTATTACGGGGGCCCACGTAATAACGACTTGTAGTGCATAGAAATCCTGGTGGACTCTGTGGGTCAGGCTAATGATCACCATCAATCCAAAAATAATCTCTAGGTGTTCACGCCTTCATCTAGTAGCACGATACCTAGACCGTTGCCTTAGCACTTTACAAAGTAGGAAACCTGTCTTTACCTACTTTGTGGCTGACATTTCTACCCGTACGAGTCGTTTGGGAACCGATATCTAAGCAAGAGAAGATGGATAACACTCGAAAAGGATTCAGTGACGTTGCACTCTCTATCACCCCTATATGTACAACCCCCACCTCATGGGAAGTATACCCGTCATTGTGAAGCTAAAGACCTAAGAAAACCAATGTAGAAGGAAAATAACTACTACTTTCATATTATGAAACTTGTATGACCGAGGTGATGTAACCTCGAGTTCATTTTGTTTTTCCCATTACAAACAATAAGTCAAGTTGTCAAGCCTATATGAAAGCTCAATAGTTATTTCCTTACCTATACATTGTTGATTATATATGCATGTGATATTGGGTGATTACATGTTTGTTTGTGGTAATATGTACCTCATAGAAAATTATGGAATGTTGTCTAACCTACCCCATACCTTTTGACAAACGAAAATGCCGCCCAGACGTGACACGGACACCATTACGTTAACTATGGCCGAATACAATGAGCGCATTTCTCAAGTTATAGCGCAGTATGAAGCCCTCCGCTCTAAACGCAGCGGGGGCACTTCCGGAAGTAACCCTCCAACTGGCTGCACTTATAAACAGTTCCTGGACTGCAAGCCCTTGAATTTTGATGGCACAGGAGGTGCCGTTGCATTTTTTCGTTGGGCAGAAAAGACTGACTCCTTTCTAAGAATGAGTAACCGTTCGCCCGAGCGGAGTGTTACCTTTATCTCAGGGTTGTTTTTGGATGGCGCACTCTCCTGGTGGAACCTTCAGGTTCAGACCCTTGGTGAAGCTACTGCTTATGCACTGAGCTGGGAAGAGCTCAAGGAATTGATGGAGAAGAAATACTGTTCTAGGGCCGAAATCCAGAAGCTTGAGACTGAGTTCTGGAATTTGAAAATGGACGGGCCGAAGATCTCTGAGTACGTCTAACGCTTTCACGACTTGTCTAGGGTTGTTCCCTACTTAGTCAAGCCGTAGTTCAAGAGGATTGAGCGATTCATTTGGGGACTTGCACCTCAAATTCTGAGCATGGTTACTGCCTCAAAGCCCCCAACCATCACAGAGGCTATCGATTTGAGTGTCACACTTACTGAAGAAGCTCTGCGTATGGGAAAGTTTTCGGAATCTGAGACAAACAAGAAAGAGACTCATATGGAGTCTTCGGGCGATAAGAAAAGGAAGTCTTCGAACCTAAAGATAGGCACCCAAGTCAGTTATGGAAGCTCTAAAGCAAACAAAAGAAGGGAAGTGAACCCGCCTCGTGGCATGCAAGCTTATGGAGCCACTAAGAAGGCCGGTGGTAAGGTTTACTTGGGGACTAAGCCGAGATGCGAGGAATGCAATTTTCACCATGAAGGACGATGTCTGAGGCCTAAGTGTGGAAGGTGTGGAAAAGAAGGGCACAGTAAGGATGCTTGTTGGGCGAAGAATCCAGACGGAAGAGATAATGGTAAAGTTCCAGGTTGCTACAGATGTGGTGAAGTAGGGCACTTTAGGAAAGATTGCCCTAGGAAGAACCAAACAAGGAAGGGTCTTCACGATCGGAGCTCGTGAAGCGTGCCAGGATCCAGATGCGGTTACAGGTACGTTCCCTATTAACCGATTCTATGCATCCATTTTTGACTAATACTGGCACCGACTTTAACCTTGTTTCCTTAGAACTTAAGAGAACTGCTTGGCCTAGTTTCGAGTAGAATAGACGTCCCGTATTATTTAGAATTGGCGAATGGAAGGTTAGTTAAACGAAGGAGATGATTAAGGATTATATTTTGGGAACTTAGAAGGCCAGAACCTTCTATTACCATTGACTTGGGACGTCTATCACCCTAAAACTGATAAAGCTGAAAAAAACAATAAATGCACACAGTAACTGAAAAGACGGTTACTTTATTACTATCATTTATTATAATAAAAATCCTACCTAAACTACGTGCCAAAAAACTCCTATTAGAGAGAGGTCGTTACACAATCAATTAATCACACCCAGAAAAACAAACGCCATGTTTCCTAGAAATCACTCACTTTAAACGCCAAAAAATAGTTAAAAAACACAGATGGCAAAGCTTTCACTGAATGGATTCTTATCTGAGGTGGGTATCACTGTAAGATTTTGTTGAATGATGAAGGGGTATGGTCCCAAAAAGCCGCGCAAACCCTTTATCAGGTCGCGCTATGGACCATAATCCTTACTCACAAAGCTGATCAATCTTCAGTCTCGCGCGAGATACTCAAGTAACCATGCCCTCGCGCGAGGTCCAAACAAGAGAGCAGATCACTTTCCACACTTGGCGTTCTGAATAAGAGCCTCAGCCCACAACCATGCGCAGACTAATTACGTGTCCAGCAAGAGTTGTACAGGAGTGGGGGCGCGAGGCCACTTCAGAAAGTACAGAAGGTACAAGTGGCAGAAAGTTAAGCCAATCAGCATCCTTCAGGCTGTGCTCTATCGTGCTCCATGATCGTCTGACATGCAGGAGACAAAGAGTACACAAGGACGGCCATGTAGCACCAATCAGGGGGCGGCGACACCTGCCCCACGATCTTCACTTACCTGCTGATGGCAGAGGGACAACAAGGCCGACAACAGGACACGTGGCTCCAATCACGTTGCACCAACACCGGAGGCCTTCTGGAAGATACTAACGGTTGACACCAGTGAGACAAGGAGTATATCCTCTACGTTGTCGCCTTCCGGCCCAAGGCCCATCAGCCCAACTCCTCTTACACCTCTCCGGCTATAAATAGGGGGCTTCATGCACATGTTAATTCATTCTATTCCCTCTACTCTCACTCTTAACACACAATTATCTCACCAAAATAGATTCTTATTCTCACGCCGGAGCCTGGTTAAGAGGGAAACCCCCATATTCCCCTCTTAACGAGCTAACGGTGCTCTGTTTTGCAGGATTAGCAAGCTGAATCGGAGCTCAGAAAGTCGAAAGAAGATTAACCCTTATGAAAGGAACATAAACCAAACTAATCAATCCCAAAATTAGTTACGTGTTTCTTCATTGGCGCCCACCGATTTTCACAATCACATCCATCTTCTTTTTCTGAGTTTTTTCGAAGTTTTTTGTTTCCTTCGATCATGGCTGGTCAAGGAATCATCCCTGATTTCGGTTTTGGCATGAACTTCAACACAGGTTTGGGGGAGGACAATGCGAATGTCCAAGTCCAACCTGCCGAGGAGGTAGGTGAAATTGAAATTACGAACACTGGGGGCCCCCGCGCGAGCTTTACTCGCATCACACAAATGGGTACCCCAGCAAGTCATGTCGCTGGTCCTTCAAACCCAGCTCCAAATCCGAACATCTCGGCGTTACTAGGGCTACCAGAAGGTGAGACTTTAGGCTCCTAGTACGCCAAACAAATTGCTACCATAAACACTGCGTATCAGTCTTTGAGCGCACAACCATCAATTTTGCAAGCTGAACAATCCTTGGTTACCCCTCCGAGTCCAAGTCAGGGGGCGCGTCAGATACCCCCGCAGCAAGTCTTGCAAGGAAGAATCACTAGACCTCCTCCCCAAAGAAGGCCAAGCATGCACGACACGCGCGACACATGGGGAGACAGGCAGTTACTACGATCATCCGTCAAATGTTCAAAAGGGCCCAATTCACAGTCGGCTGGGGCCACGCAACATCAATAACGAATGGGAAGACACAGATCCGAATGATCCTACTTGGCAAGATGACGAGGGCTCGTCAGTCTTTACCCGTCTGCAGAGAAACCACGAGTACTACAAGCCAAGGCAGCGCATCGCGTATAGCGAAGAAGTAGAAAGAGATTTCAGCCTAGCCTATAGACCAGCAGAGGCTGCAGAAAATTCAAAATTCATCCCAAAGATTGCTCTAGCCCCACTGACAAGAGAAACACTACCCCCAACAGTGGGAAAGTTCAATGGTTTGACCGATCCTGATGATCATGTCCGAGTATTCATGAGCGTTGGTTGTATGGGAGGATGGAACATGCCAATGTGGTGTCATTTATTTATCCAGACATTTACTGGGGCTTCTCGCGCTTGGTTCGACAGCCTTCCGCTTGGAAAAATCAGTTCATGGGTTGATTTCAGAACACAGTTTGTAAACCACTTCAGCCAGCAAAGACGCTATCAACGAGATACGTCTGAAGTAACAGATATCTGGCACAGAGAAAACGAAGTTTTGGAAGACTTCATCACCCGTTTTAACAAAGAATGTCTGGAAATCGGCGGTGTCAGCGAATAGCTCATGCGCGCGCACTTCAAGAAAGCTATTCGGTGTAACAGTCTCATCAGAACTATCACCGGAAAAGATGGTATGCCCAAGGAATGGAGTAAGCTGATGGAAGCCGCAAAAATAGTAGCACAAACTGAAGAATCGCTAGCTGGAGCCAAGAGCTCATACACCGAAGATCGCTTTTCCAAGAGAAGCTCGCGCGACTACAGCAAGCGCAACAAGGGCAAAAATCATGACTGGAAAGCGAGGAAATCCAGTGGTTATGAGGAAAGATAGCGCTACAAAGAGGATGCGCGCGAAACAATCGACAGAATTGGGTATCGAAAGGCAGTCAGGGACGATAATCGAGAAAGCCACTGGACTCCGCTCACAAAGACACCAAAAGAGGTGCTCATGACGGAGAACCACGATTTCAAGGCTCCAAGGCCTATGACAAACAAGAAGGGGCAAGACCCGAACCTGTACTGCGATTTTCACAAGGATACAGGCCATCTAACAGATAACTGTATCAGTTTAAGGCAAGAAATTGAGCGAGCGTTGAAAAGCGAAAAATTAAGCAACCTGGTAAAGAATGTGCGCAAAGAGACGCGCCAGATTCAGCGAAACGATGACGGAAACCAGAAGAAAGTTAGGCGCTTAGAAACACACATGGTCAACGGACCTAGATACAGCGCAAGAGACAAAGGCAAGCGCCCATTCGAACCTGCTTGCAAGAACAACAGGTCATATTTCCGGTAGTACGCGGGGGTCCATGCGCCACGCGCCCCGTCGTCATTACCGGCATTGTCGGTCATTATGAAACAGAATACATATTCATTGATCCAGGGAGTACAGCTGATATCATCTAAGAGCAATGCTTTAACCAGTTTGATGATGAAGATAAAGTGAGACTCGAGCCGGTTGATTATCCTCTGTCAGGATTCTGCAACGAAATGGTTTTCCCACTAGGCCAGATCAGTTTTCCCGTCACGCTATCTGACGGGAAGCATTCAAGAACCACAAATGTCAACTTCATGGTGATGCCAGTCAAATCACGACATGATGTTTTAATTGGGAGAGAAACTCAAGGCGAGCTAAACATGGTAACCTCCACACCCCACTCAGCCATCGGATTCCCAACAGAGACAGGGGTGGCGGTTATCTATGCTAAAAAAAGAAGTAATGTCAACAGAGGATGCGCGCCAGGCCAAAGCGGCGAAGATTTCAACGACCGAACCAGAAAAGTAGGTTTTCAACAGAAAATACCCTGAGCAAACGGTGACGATAGGCCACGCAATCTCACCAAACATCAGAACACACCTCAAACAACTGTTGTTCAGGAACATGGACATCTTCGCCTGGACCCCGGCAGACATGACCGGTGTCCCGCGCGACGTCACTGAACATATGCATGGCATGAAGGGATCAATACCACTGTAAAATGCTATTTTGGACTTCATTATCATAAATAGCATTCAAGCAGGAGTTGATCTTCAATGACATGTCACCAAACAAGAATATCACACCAAAACACAGGATGCCACTAACAATCTTCGTCTAAAAAGACGGGCGTTATGTAGGAAAGTTGGCATTTAGCTAAGGTATTCAAAGGTTCAAAACGCCAAAACAAATTCAAGAGGAAGAGGCTGATGACAGAGAAGATTTGGATTAGAAATTAGATTACCCTTTTTAATTTTTTTTATTTTCTATTGTTTTGTTATCTAATTATCTGTTGTTTGTTATCTAATTCTCTACTAATAAAATACATTATTATATAAAACACCAAAAACTATAAACACCAAAACGCTAATAGTATGAAAACTGTGAGAATGGATGCTGGCAAAGCACCTTGTTGATGATTAAACGCCAAAAAAACTGACTAAACGCCATTAAAAACATTTGGTCTTATTGTAATCTTATGAAAATATTAATGAATCGTAATAAATTTTTAACAATGCCAATAACGCCAAAACATTGACCTGGGAAATGCTATAACGCCAAAAAAATTATCTATGTGACAAAAAAATAATTAGTTCAACGTGACAGATCCAAGAAACAATAAAACGCCAAAGTAGTTAATGAATATAATTAACGCCAAAATAGTCTTAGAAGCCAAAAATAAAGCGGCATGTTACACAAAATTAGAAAATAAAAGAAGATTGAAAAGACAAAAAAACCCCTCACGCCCTTAGCATATCCTGCGCCACGTGTTGGGCCAGGATTCGTTCTCACACTTCAGGGCGTTTTCTCCTGATCTCGTTCATATATATATATATATATATATATATATAGGGTAAGGTTATTGTAAAAAAGGTTAAAAGTGTAAGAAGTGTGAGAAATATTATGAAGATGACATGTGTCATCAATCTAAATTAATTCAAAAGGGTAAATAAGTAATTTTATCATTGATTCAATTAATTCAAAAACTTCCATAACCGCCACCTTATTTATAGGAACATGATTTTTTAAAAGATCTCTATAAAAACACTACGAATAACACTGCAAACACCATTCAACACGTATATAACACCATTCAATAATTATATAACACCATTCAATAAGTATATAACACCATTTTAAAGATCTCTATAAAAACACTACGAATAACACTGCAAAATCATCATTCAATACATATATAACACCATTCAATAATTATATAACACCAATAACACCATTCAATAAGTATATAACACTATTAAAGATACTACCTCCATTTTCAGAATGTATTCTTAGTATAATGTTCATAGTATGGTTATTGTACATCGTGTTTTAAACATGCAAGCATGGTGTTTCACATCTGCATGCTAGTAGATGTTAAAACACAATGGTATTTTAAACCTACATTCCAGTAGATGTTCTTCGCATGTTCATCGTATAGTGTTTTACACCTGCATTCCAGTATGTGTTTAAAACACAACGTTTTGAATCACAATACAATTAAAACACCACTATATGAACATAGACTAAACATCTGATCGAAACATATTTTTTTCTCTATATAATAAGTATAGCAATATGGTACTCATATTAAAGATAAAAAAACGCTCGGAAGATCCTTTTGGTCGGACATCCTTATGGAGTCGGAGTGTGGTGTTTGTGCTATTTTATGCTGTGTTCGGTCCGGTGACTCGGACGTCGTCTCATCAATGGGCATTTAGGTAATTAGGTAATTGCTATTGGTTTATACATAAATTTTTAACTGGGCTAATTTTTTGGAATGAAATACCACGTTTCATGGGTTAGAGAGGGAAATTGTACAATTTTGAAATTTAGCCTGAAATGACATAAGTGGAGAAACCATATGAACGTAAATGACACTTAACATAAGTGGAGAAATCATATGAACGTAAATGACACTTAACTCTATATATTTTAACTGATAACCACCCGCTTAAACACATTTTCGATAAATAATATTTCTCTTGATTTGAATAAAATAAACAATATAAATACAATATTATAGTTGTTAAATAAATATATTCAAGTAAGATGCAACACAAGTTTGACCAATTCACATTTAATTTGATAATTAAATGAGAAAATTACCAAAATAGCCAAGAAAAAGGTTGACTTATCAAAATAGCCACCTCATGAGTCCTTGGAGAGGGGCATCCCACATCTTATGCATCTGCCATCTTTTATATGGATGCGTGTATGGATGAAGCAGCAAGTACGAAAATGGGAGGCATGGGATGAGTCCACGGCAGCATGGGATGAGTCACGGACGCATAGGATGAGTCACGGACGCATGGGATGAGTCACGGACGCATGGGATGATGGGATGAGTCACGGACGCATGGGATGAGTCACGGACGCATGAGATGAGTCACAGACGCATAGGACGCATGGGACACATGGGACACATGATGTCATTGAGACACGTGTCACTTCTACATTGGCGGACGCATGAATGAGCCCTGCAGACGCATAAGCTCTCTCTACAACCCAAGTCACCAACGGATTTCATATAACAATTCACCCGAATGTCAAATGGGAAATTAACCAGATTTGACTTTCCTTTTCTCCTGTGTAGCTGGTTCATCAAAACCCCAATCGAACGTTGTAAATTTAAAACGTTTCCTTAAACTTCTAAGTAACAAACCCAATGAATTAGGGTGTTAGGAGTGGGAGTCGGCAAAGGTCGGCAAAAGACTTTGCCACTCGGTAAACACCACCACCAACAATAGTTTACCACTCAAACTTTACCAAATCGGTGGTGGGTGGACGATTCGGTGAGGAGGGTGTGTGTGTGGTGGGGTGGGGTCCATACAATCTCTCAACAAATCACACATTTTTCCTTTTTTTTTAAAGTTTATCACTTCAGCAAGTGTCTAAATCATTGCCAACACTTTTCAGCAAAGTTTAAACACTTTTCACTGATTGACGTGGCGCACTCTCATTGGTTGATTTTTTAGTTTGCCACTCTCAAGTGTTTAACCACTCCTAACACCCTTAGTTCATCCTTTCTTTTCTTTCTTGCATTTCTTACCACACAACATTATCACTAATCGCCATCGTCACCTGCCACACCCCCTCCCACCACCACCTATCACGCTACAACCAAAAACAAATCAAGCTCATGAAAACCAGACTAAGTGCCGGCCTGGTCGCTCTTTCTCTACCCTTCTCTCTCTAGGATAAATAATATGAGCCAGTAGGTGGGCTGCTACGTACAATATCGGATCGAGCCATCTCAAATGACCTTAAACATGAACCTATAGAAGATTTTCGTAATAAACGAATAGGATTTCGAATTTCACTTATCGAGCTCATGTAACCCCAAAACCAGCCTATTATTTATGTATTTTTTTTGTTTAATATGTTAAACCAATAACTGTAATAATAGAATTAGTAAAATGTCAACTTTCTTCTATAATATTATCTTTTTTGCTTTTATCATCCATCACACAATGTAATTGTATGTAAAGGCATCTCATAGCACGAAAAGTTTCACCCCACTTTGTTATACACAATTACATGTTACTAATATTTTTCTTCAAAAGCTATAATGTTTATTTTGTACACTTTC
Source organism: Helianthus tuberosus (assembly GCA_030545235.1). Taxonomy (NCBI): domain Eukaryota; kingdom Viridiplantae; phylum Streptophyta; class Magnoliopsida; order Asterales; family Asteraceae; genus Helianthus; species Helianthus tuberosus. Next base: position 59,411,196 of record CM060406.1, read on the forward strand.
GAAAGAAACCACAATTCAAGGACTATATGAAGAACAAGCCCATTATTTTCACGTACTTTGAAACCACAACAAAAAATTATAACAACAAAAAAAAAAAAAAAAAAAAAAAAAAAAAAAAAACAAAAACAAAAACAAAAACAAAAAACAAGGCCTTTGTACACGCCCCACAATATGAGTTAATTATGCGGCGAAAGAGCTCCATAACTTCCCCGTCGTGGAGTCTGCACTGGTGCCGGTGGTGGCACGCTCCATTGAATATTCGACGACTTAACCTGAGGACCCCACGGCCTTTCTTCGCAAGGTACATGAGTTGTGAGAAATCTTTGGTTTGGACATATAGAATAACTTCTCGAGAAGAACTCAGCACATTCGTCTGCTGTTCTCTGGTTATGAAGATCCAAAATGCAGTTCTGCGTCACGTCTAGTATCCCACTATCGATCAACTTCCGACACTGTGGACCAACCTGAGTGAAATAATTATACGAAAGCGTAAAATTCGACAGATTAGGCAGGCTGCACACCTCCTCCGGCACCACACCGGAGAAGTTATTATGTGCCAAGTTCAGAAGCTCCATTTTCTTTAAACACTGAAACGAGTATGGGATCGGGCCATGCAACATATTAAATCCGACGTCGAACACAGTGGCTTTCTTCAAATATCCGATCTGGTATGGTAAACAACCGGTTAACTGGTTGTTTAAGAAAAGAACCTCGAGTAGAGTATCAGAAGCTAGACCGATGCTCGGAGGAATTCCACCCACAAATTTGTTGTTAGCTAGGGTTAAGTAAAGCGCTGTTGTTTCACCAAGATTGTAGGGGAGGGTTTGGATAAAATTATTGTTGTTAATGAAGAGCAAATCGAGGTTGAGACCGAAAACTTGCGGTGGAACCGTGCCAGCGAACGCGTTGAACCTGAGGTCAAGGAAGAGTAACTTGGTGGCTCGGAGGACTTCGTAGGGGAATATGCCAGAGAAATTGTTGTTACTGAGGTCGAGCTCGTAGAAGTAGCGTAGGTCTTTTATTTTGGAGGGTATGGTGCCGGTGAAGTTGTTGGAGTTTGCATGGAAGAAAACGAGGTCCGGAAAGCCGATGATGAAATCATCGAGGGTTAGGTTTGGGCCGTTGAAATTAAAGTTGTTAAACTTGATGCCTGCGAGGGCTTTTTGATTGTAACGCGGGACTATGTCGCATACGAACCCTTTATAATTGCAAATATCTCCGCCGATCCATGTATCTGTAATCCCTTGGGGATCATAGGTCACTTTCTTTTTAAAATTTTGAATTACGTTGTAGACTATCTCCAGTCGCTTGCTTTCGAAAACTAGTCTGGGCGGCGGTGATGGAGGTAGTGGTGAGCACGATGGGGGAGGTGGTGATGGTGGTGGTGGGCATGATGGGGGAGGTGGTGATGGTGGTGGTGGTGGCATGGGTTCCGGGCACGATGGTGGAGGAGGAGGTGGGCAAGGAGGTGGAGGGGGAGGCAGGCAATTTTCATCTTCTGGTGGTGGAGATGGTAATGCACCACCACCACTTTCACCACTTCCACCACTTCCACCACCACCTCCACCTCCACCACCTCCAAAACCATCACCACCACCAATGACTATCTTGAGTGTTTCTCTATGAGTAGCTTGTTCCCCATTGCTGGTGAAGAAATGAGTGATGAAGATGAAGATGTAGAATGTACTGAGGTCGCCCATCTCTCTGTCGAAGACAATGGACGAGCCAAAGATAAGGAATTGTTATAAATTAAGAAGTGTAAGAGGCATCATATGGATGTAAACTTGGTCCTATGTTCAATATATATATTCTCTTATATGAAAAGCGATAATAATTAGCAATGACTTTTCAGAATGTAAGGTCTTCTATATTTTAAAAACTAAGATAACTTTCTTGTACTTATAAATTATGAGGGGTAGGGGTGGGATAACTCACACACAATTCCATTACTTACAAAATCCAATCAGGTTCTGCCATGTCATCAACCATTATTTTCATCACTCGCACCTTTTTTTGCTGGAAATGGTCATCACTTGTACAAATTCCATCACTCACTAATTTTTTTATTTTTTATTTTTTTACATTATAAATTAACAATTAAACACTAAAATTATAAATTATAAATTTCAATTAAATTAAAACATACTAGTTCAATATTTTAGACTACAATTAAAAAAAAATACATAAAGATACTCTACTCCTCGTCCGAATTAGGAAATTCCAAACCTAAAGAACCTACTAGTTCGATTAAATCGAATCTCAACCGAAAGTGAGTTTCTTCATCACGCAACTGTAGTTGGATATTTTAGGGAACGTGAACTTGTGTAGGAGGATCCGGCACCCAATCTGGAGATATTGCACGTCCGTCTTGTTTGATTAACATATTGTGCAAAATGATACATGCATACACTATGCTATGTATCGAGTTCTTGTTCATCGCACGAACCGGTCGGCTTAGAATGCCCCATCTACCCTTTAAAACACCAAAAGCCCTCTCAACATCTTTTCTTGCCGATTCTTGCAACTTCTTGAACGCCTTTTCTTTAGCCTCGACAGGAAACGAAGGAGCTTTCACAAAAACAGACCATGGGGGGTAGATACCATCCACAAGAAAAAAGCCTCGTCTGTAATATCGTCCATTAACATAGAATGGACAGACGGGTGCGGTACCATCCGTTACTGTTTGGAACAACGTCAAAGTGTGCAAAACATTGATGTCGTTGTTTGAACCTGGGACACCAAAATATGAATGCCAAAACCATAAATCATTCGACGCCACCGATTCAAGTATGATGGTTGGTCTTTTGATGTCACCCCTAACATACGCCCCTCGCAACTCTCTTGGACAATTTCTCCACTCGATATGTGTACAATCGATGCTGCCGAGCATCCCAGGAAAATGCCATCTAGCCTCATGTGCGGCGTAAATACGTGAGATGTCGTGTCTCGTCGGTTTACGTAAAAACTCTTCACCATACAATTTTATGACCGCGTTACAAAAAAATTGCAGACATTCACGTGAAGTTCTGTCCGACATAGCTAGGTATTCATCAAATTGATCGGGAGGGTTACCTGTCGCTAGTTGGCGAATGGCGAACGTGCATTTTTGTATCGGCGTGAAACTTTGTTTGCCCCTCGCGTCGTAACTTTCTTGAAACCATTCTTCAGTTGCTTCGATGTCTCCAACAATCTTTAAGAATAATTCTTTTGGTAAACGAAACCGATCTCTAAATGTTTCGGCATTGTAGACCGGATTCTCCACAAAATAATCGTTCATTAACACTTCGTTGGCATGTATACGATCACGATTCACCATCTTCTTCTTTGGGCGGGACGAACTTGATTCTAGTTCGTTATACACCGACACAAAATATTTAAGCGTTTCATTGTCGGAAGACGATTCGCTATCACTGTCCATCGGAAACGTCGAATCCGTAGGAAAATCCATTTGTGAAATATGATAGAATGTGTTTGTGATTTGGTGTGGGTGAAATGGTATAAAAATTGTGAAGTTTATATAGAAGGTTTAAAGGTATTTTTGAGTAGGAAGATTTGTTTGAGTTTGTTTATATAAAAAACCCATACAAAAAATCGAGCCCCCAACGGATACAAACGGTAACTTTTTAAATTTTCAACACGTCATACGGTTCACGCGTTAAACATATTTCGCGTTAAAAAGGAAGGCGGCGGCGGTGTGGGCATATGTTCCACGCGTTATGGGGGGACATAACGTGTCCACCCCGGGTCCTCTCTTTTGACTCTAACCATTATATCCTTTATACTGAAATTATTATATTTTAACAACTAAAATTTAATTATTAAGTCCTAAGCTCCACTCCCGCCACCAATTCAAATATATTATTTATTTGAGGGTAATCATCAAAATAGCCCATTATTGACCAATAGAGTTATAAAAATATGCTTGAATTTTTTGAGTTGTCAATATAGCAAATTGAGTGTCCTTTCCCTACCACATGCAGCAACATATTACTCTCATGCATCATATGGAAAATTACCAAAATGTTGTTTGACCAAGTGACTTTGCAATTTTGTCACCTTCCTGCGTCTTTGGAAGATCCTCACAGCCTCGGAAGCGTCCGCCTATCATGTTGAAGCGTCCGTTTTCCCACAAGCCGACATGTGTCTGATTAACATATTCTTCGGAAGTGTCCGCCTGAGTTTTGCTAACGCGTCCCTGAAACCTGTGTACGTGGCTCCGCCGACGCTTTCGAACAGCCCAAACAGATTAAATATCTAATGTTTGGGCACAAATAGCCCACACGGTACAAATGAACGGCCCGTTTTATTTTGTAATACTTGGGCCCTGATGTATTGCAAAATACATCCTTATATCGTGTATTACGTGCCATTGATCATATTTGCGTTTTCCAGGTCTCGATACATAAAGTTGCTGAAAAAGGAACAAAAACGAGCTACATTGCTGAAATATTAAGTCCTGGAACCAGCTTTAAAGAGTTAGAATTATTTGTTGAAGTTTTTATGAAGTTAAAGCTGGATTTTTAAGCAAAACTCTGTGAAAAATTGATGGTGGCGTCGCGCCACGGAGAGTATGGAAGTCAGTCGCGTAGCGCTAGCATCTAAACAACAAAATCTGAATATTGTTATGGTGGCGTCGCGCTACAACAATGGACCTTACCCGTCGCGCGACGGGATTATCTGGCGAGAATAATTCGTTTGTTTTAGGGTTTCGTATATAATCCACGAGATAATCATTCATTAACAACAACTGACGAATTCAAGAACCCTAGGGCGATTTTCAGAGCAATTTTCACGGTTTTCGGAGTGCTTTAGCTTACGGGAATCATTCGGTTGAAGCTTGGAGCGTGGGAACGAAGATTGTTTGGGTCTTATCTCCCGGGTTTCTTTATTTTTGTGTTTCATTACTTTTCGGATGAATTCTTGTTTTGAACTTGCTTTGTTTATTTTAGACATCATGTTTAGTTGCTAAAACCTTCGTTACTACCTAGGCAAGATGATAGTTTAATCAAGTTTGGATCTTTTAACGGTTTTTATTGATTTGTTATGGATTGATTTTGAAAGTAAATTATTCTAGAACTTCTGATTTGGTGCGTGTGCGTATTTACTTTTGATTGTTGATTATTTGCTGTTTCACGTAGATTTTGGTGAATGTCTTTCACATAATAAATTTGTGTTGATTATTCGATTCTTTGCGGGTTCGGGTGATCTTTGGGTAAATCGGCCGATAGCCCTAGAAACAGTAATTAAAATTCAATTAGAATTAGGTATTCTGCTTAACTTGTCGCTGAGAGGCTCGAGTTAGTTATTAGGTCGCGGTGCGATATATATCTAAGCTAGGTTTTGAGAGAAGTCAATCTTAGTTCCCTAATTGCATTTGTGTCTATTAAACCAAGTTAGAATCTAGGATTGCCTTAGATCATCGCGCTGAGAGGTAGATAGTCGTATTAGGGCACTTTTAGAGTCGTTAGAGGACTGAGAGGAAGTCTAACAATCGGTGTTCACAACAGCCTTGTAGGGTTTCCTAGGTTTCTTCCTGAGAAGGGTCGGGAAGTCTTAGCTTGAAATACCTTAGGGTTTAGTACTTCACGATCCCGATTCCATACAACAATAGTACCGTTAGAGATCCATTCCTAATTAAACTAGATTCAAGCATAGGTACTCGTTAAATCTCATTTGAATTAAACCTTAGTTCTTATTCGTGTCTTAGTCTAATTTCATTTTAATTTCAATTTTAGGATTTTAGTAAACCCCCCCCCCCCCCTCTAAAACACAACAATTGTTAAGTTGCGTCAGTGTCTAGTCTAAATAAAGTCGTTAACATGATTAATTAGAGTCCTTGTGGGTTCGACATCCGGAATTGCTTTTCTTTGCTAGGGTCGACCGGTTCACTTGCCGGTGAGTAGTTTAGTCAAGTTAGCGAGTCTAGATTATTATTACTTGAGTCTAAATTTAGGTTTTTTTTAGTTTATTTATTTGAACTACTTAATCCACATCAAGTTTTTGGCACCGTTGCCGGGGACTCTTGGCAATTGCGTTAATTACTTTGTTTGGATTTCAACTGATATCTATACGTGCTTTTTGTGTGTTTGTGAGTCGTAGGAGTCCAAGTAATTTTAGTGTCTTTTTCTTATTTTTAGAGTCTTTTGTTGGAGTCGTCTTACTTGTTTGTTATCGGTTTTGCAGTTAATGCCCCACACGCGTTTTCAGGGACCTGTGAAGCCGCCGATTGACAAGTCTTCCTTCTCCACACCTAGTTTTCAGGTTAGAAAATATTCAACTTCATCTACAGCCCCTTCTGACTCTACACTACAATCTAAATCACCGAACTACGACTTCACCCTGAAGTTATCACCCCACAACTCCCCACCACCCTCCCGTCACCCTAGTCCACCACTAGTTCACCAAATGGCCGATAACCAAACTATCCACCAGCGTTCCACCTCAGGTTTTACCGCAAATTCACTCATCACCATCCCTGAAATCACCAATGACCAGTCCTGGCAAATTCCATCGTACATCATGACCACCATTAACAACTCTTGTCAGTTCCACGGTCGTGATGATGAGGATGCGCCTGCACATATCAACCGTCTCACCCGTCTGTGTAGCACCTTCGGCATTGAAGGTGTTAATCTTGATGCCCGCTTCCTCCAAGTTTTCCCTTTTTCGCTTGCTGGCCGCGCAACCACATGGCTCGATTCGCAGCCAGCATGTACTTATACTACTTGGGCTGGACTTAGGGATGCCTTCCTTGCTAAGTATTTTCCAACCGCGAAGGCCTCTCTCCTTCGAAATCAGATCCATTCATTCAGAATGGAGCCTGACGAACCATATCACTTAGCATGGGAGAGGTTTCAAACTTTACTCTCGCGTTGTTCCCAACATGGGCTGTCGGATTGGGCTTTAGTAGAAAAATTTTACAATGGTCTCACCCCTGAGTGCAAGGCCTGATTCGACACATCTACATGAGGCCATCTAATGAGAAAGAAAACTGTGGCTGACTGCAATGATCTCTTTGATAGCTTCGCTCATGCTGATATAGATCATAGTGCTACCAGCAGGAATTCGAATCCTGTGATTACTTCCTCATCTTCTCGAGGAGTAAACCAAGTCGTTTCAGACTCAAAGGTAGTATCTCAACTCGACTATATCACCAAGGAGTTGCTAGAAATTAAGAAGAAGGTCGATAGGTGTGAAGTTTGTAGAGGTGGTCATGACACTGTAGATTGCCCAACACTCACCCTAGAACAGGTAGAGTACATAGCAGGTCAAAATAGGGGTCCAACGAACCCGTTCAATAATAGTAACTCCAATTGGCGTGCTAATAGTTATCGCTCTTCAGGTAACCCCCCTGGTTTTCCATCAGGTCAATATCAAAGCAGGGGGCCAGGTTTCTATTCTAGTGGGGGGGTCAGGTCAAACAGGTCAATTTGCTAGTTCAGGTTCAGGTGAACAGTTTAGAAGTGAGGGGTCAAACCAAGAGGTTCAACCTAAGAATGAGGGTCAAATAATAGTCTATCTAGGATAGAGGACCTTCTTACCCAGCTAGTGGTTAAGGATCAGGCTACCAAACGCACCTTAGAGGAGCATGCTACATTCTTAAAGAATAACCACTCAAATTTCTTAGATCTTCAAAGGCAAGTTGGGGATATTGCACGCCAGATGCAAGAACGACCTCCCGGTCAATTTTCGGGAAACACAAAGCCCAACCCATCTGGCACTTTGAAGGCAATTTCGACCCGTAGTGGTAGGACCTTAGGAGAGGTAGTGAGACCCGAGAGTGTTGAGATAGAAGATGAGGAACCCGTAGATGAAGAGGTTCAAATGGAGGCGCCCGGAAAAGTGCAATCTAGGTTCATCCCAGCAAGTACCGCACACACCGGGGGGCCTTCAAGTGAGAAAAGTGTAGGAAAGAGGCTGATACAAGTTGCTCCATCACCCACTGTTGATCTTTCTCGTGCTCCATTTCCTTCCCGTCTTAAAAACCAAACTTATTCTAAAGAGTACAGGAAATTTTTAGAGATCTTTAAGCAACTTAGAATCAACCTTCCCTTCATAGAAGCCCTTCAATCGATGCCTAAATACGCAAAATTTTTAAAGGATCTTCTAAAACATAAGGATAGGTTAGGAGAGGTTTCAAACATCCCCCTTAGTGGAGGGTGTTCCGTTGTAGTATTGAACAAGGTCCCGGAAAAATTGACGGATCCGGGCCTTTTTACCATCCCGTGCTTGTTTGGGAGTGATACCGAGTGTAGGGCCCTAGCCGATCTAGGAGCGAGTATAAACCTAATGCCATATTCCATGTATGAGAGGTTAGGACTAGGAGAGTTGTCCCCTACACGTATGTCTTTGTCTCTAGCCGATAGATCAGTGAAGTATCCACGTGGCATAATTGAAAACCTTCTAGTCAAAGTGGATAAATTCGTCTTTCCCGTAGACTTTGTTGTTCTTGATATGGAAGCCGATGAAAAGGTTCCTATCATTCTAGGACGCCCATTCTTGTGTACCGCCAAGGCTATCATCGATGTCTTTGACGGGAAAATCACACTCCAAGTCGGTGAGAAGAGAGTTACTTTCGAGATAGCACGCTCCATGGAACACCCTAGTGGTTCCGATGATGTTAGTAGTCCTTGTCATTCGGTCTATTTCATAGAGTCTTTCTTATCATGTGTCGACCATTGCTTTGACTATATTAGTGGAGCCGATTTAGTTGAGAGTAAGTTAGATGAGGTAGTTGAGAAGGTAGAGGAGATAGAGAGTGAGAGTGAGGAGGTAGAAGAGAACGAGTGGGTCCCCGAAGTGCTAGAATTGAGTGAGGTCAAAAGTGATTTTGAGAGTACACCCTTAGAGAAACCCGCCCCACTAGAGCTTAAAGTTCTCCCATCCCACTTAGAGTATGCATTCTTAGGAGAGGGGTCCGACTCTCCCGTCATTATTTCGTCTAAGTTAGAGGAGGGAGAGAAGGGTAGGTTGTTAGAGGTGTTGAGAGAGAATAGGGAAGCCATTGCATGGCGAATTTCGGATATCAAGGGCATAAGCCCCGCCTATTGTACCCACCGGATACTCATGGAAGATGACTATAAACCGGTGGTGCAACCTCAACGGCGCCTAAATCCGAACATGCAAGTGGTTGTTAAGAAGGAAGTGCTTAAGTTGTTAGATGCCGAGGTGATATACCCTATTTCCGATTCACCATGGGTTAGACCGACCCAAGTCGTCCCAAAGAAGGGTGGCATGACGGTGATCATGAACGAAAATAATGAATTAATCCCTTCCCGTACCGTTACCGGTTGGCGTGTATGCATAGACTACCGAAAGTTAAACGACGCCACCCGGAAAGACCATTTCCCCTTGCCATTCATTGACCAAATGTTGGAGCGTCTAGCGGGTCAACAATTTTATTGTTTTCTCGATGGATTTTCGGGTTATTTTCAGATCCCAATCGCCCCGGAGGATCAAGATAAAACGACATTCACATGCCCTTACGGTACTTAGGCGTATCGTCGCATGCCTTTCGGGTTATGCAACGCTCCGGCTACTTTCCAAAGATGCATGGTTGCTATATTCCAAGACATGCTTGAGACCACTATGGAGGTTTTCATGGATGACTTCTCGGTCTATGGTACCACTTTCGATCAATGTCTTCTAAATCTTGATAGGATGCTTAAGAGATGCATAGAGACAAATCTTATGTTGAATTGGGAGAAATGTCACTTTATGGTGATGGAGGGGATAGTTTTAGGACACAAGGTGTCTAGAGAGGAGATAGAGGTGGATAGGGCCAAGATAGATACCATAAGTAGATTGCCTCCACCTACTAGTGTAAAGTCTGTTCGAAGCTTCCTAGGTCATGCGGGCTTTTATAGGCGTTTCATAAAGGATTTTTCGAAGATTACGCGCCCAATGACCCGACTTTTAGAGAAAGATGTGCCTTTCGTCTTCGACGAAGAGTGCATCAAGGCTTTTGATTTCTTGAAGAAGAAACTCGTTAGTGCCCCTATCCTTGTTTCGCCCGATTGGAGCTTGCCTTTCGAACTCATGTGCGATGCAAGCGATTATCCCGTAGGTGAGGTCTTAGGTCAAAGAGTCGATAAACACTTTCATCCAATCTACTACGCGAGCAAAACTTTGAATGATGCTCAAGAGAACTATACCACCATGGAAAAGGAGCTCTTAGCCGTAGTGTTTACGTTTGATAAGTTTCGCTCATATCTCGTTCTTTCCAAAACCACCGTGTTCACCGACCATGCCGCTTTGCGCTTTCTATTCCAAAAGAAAGACGCGAAGCCACGCCTCATTAGATGGATTCTTTTGCTCTCCGAGTTCGATATAGAAATTAAGGATAAAAAGGGAGCGGAAAATGTGGCCTTCCGATCATTTGTCACGTTTAGAGGATCCTAAGAGAGAGGAAGTTCGTGAGGATTCCATAGGAGACACCTTTCCTCATGAAACCATAGACTTTGTTAGTGCCGAGGTAGAGGGTTTGCCATGGTTTTTGGATTTGGCAAATTATTTAGCAACCGGTGATCTTGTGAGGGGTATGTCCTACCAACAAAAGAAAAAGCTTCTTACGGTGCTAAGAAGTACATTTGGGATGACCCGTACCTATTTAGGATAGGTTGAGATAGAGTGCTTAGAAGGTGTGTTTCAAAGGAGGATGGAATGGACATCCTTAGACATGTGCACGAGGGTTTAACGGGAGGCCATCACGGGCCAAATGTGACGGCACAAAAGGTTTTTGATAGTGGCTTTTATTGGCCAACGGTAGTTAAGGATGCTGTAGAGTTTGTTAGGACATGTGACCGTTGCCAACGCACCGGCAACATCTCATCCAAGGATGAAATGCCCCAAAATCCCATCCAAGTTCTTGAAATTTTTGACATTTGGGGTATTGATTTCATGGGACCTTTCCCCTCCTCGAGTGGGAATAGGAACATCCTCGTGGCCATTGACTATGTCTCAAAGTGGGTGGAAGCTCAAGCTTTGCCAACTAATGATGCCCGAGTGGTGGTGAGATTCCTTAAAAAGTTATTCACACGTTTCGGAGTTCCTAAAGCTATAATAAATGACAGTGGTACGCATTTTTTCAATTCCGCCATGGAAAAGGCACTTGCTCGCTACAGTGTCACTCATCGTCTTTCCACCGCATACCACCCGCAAACTAGTGGCCAAGTAGAGAATGCGAATCGAGGGGTGAAGAGAATCTTAGAGAAAACGGTAGGAAAAAGTAGAAAGGATTGGTCGGAAAAGCTCGACGACGCTTTGTGGGCATTCCGCACCGCCTACAAAACACCGTTAGGAACGACACCCTTCATGATTGTATATGGAAAAGCATGCCATCTCCCGGTAGAATTAGAACATAGAGCTTTGTGGGTGGTGAAAACCGTTAACCTCAACCTTACCGAAGCCGCAAGAAGGAGGTTCTTCCAAATTCATGAGTTGGAAGCTTTGAGGGATGCCGCCTATGAACGATCTTGAAGTATCAAGGAAAAAACTAAGGCGTTGCATGATAGGAGATTGCGAGCATTGAAAGAGTTTAAGGTAGGTGATAGAGTGCTCTTATTCAATTCAAGATTGAAATTGATAGCGGGGAAGTTGAAATCAAGATGGAGCGGACCGTACGTGGTAAAGGAGTTGTTTCCGTACGGTACCGTTGAGTTATTTGATGAAGTCGATAAAGGTGTGTGGAAAGTTAATGGTCATCGCTTGAAACATTACTTGGGAGGTCCCATTGATACCACCGAAGAGGAAGAAATTCCTCTAGAGAACCCACCCACCTTCACCGAACAATGAGATAAGAAAAGCTTCGTTTGTAGAGTATGTACCGTTTGTAAATTTCTTTATTTTTCATATTTCTCGTAGTTTTTCGTGTTTGTGTTTTGTGTGTTGAGAAATTTTGCAGGAAACGTACCCTTGAAGAGCTGAATTTGCGAAGAAAAAGTCATCCCAGGTAAGTCCCATACTTAGAAAAAATTTGGGATGGTTTGGGGAAGGTTGGGTAAGAGTTAGAAAAATTTTCTAAGGCAAAAACTTGAAAAATCACGTAACCTTCTGTTAAAAATTGATGCTCGCGTCGCGCCACCACCAAGATATAACTTGGTGGCGCAGCGCCACCATGGGGGTCACTAAAAACCCTTTTGAACCATCTTAAACGCCATTGAACCCCCAACTAAATGAACCATTTCAGTGAACCCAGCCGTGGTGCAACGCCACGGCCCACCCCATTTCTTGTCGCGCGACGCGACCGTATCAATAAACGAAATAAAACCCTTTTGACTTATCAGTTTCCCCAAACGACACCCAAACCCTTGTTTCCTCCACCTCCACCACCGATAACCCTCACCCACCATTAAACCTCCAATCACCACCGTTTTCACCCCTCTTTCCACCTACATAACCTGATTTCAGCCCCGAACAAAACCCCTAAACCAGATTTCATCATCCACCCGCATAAACCCATCGATTTGGGACTCCTCCATTGCTGAAAAATTTAAATTTTTTCTTGCAATTTCATCGATTCAGGTATGCTTTCTTGTTTTATTTCTTTTATATTTGTGTTAGTTAGTTGTTTGGTTCCGGTTTAAAGTCAGTTTCATTAAGTTTTTGTGAGTCTTAGGTATGTCTTAGGTATGTCGATTCAGTCGAATCAGGTCTTAGGGTTCGAGTCAGTTTCGTGGAGTTGTAGAGTCGAGTTCGAACTTGTTGGTTAAGTGGTTTTGTAAAGCTGTCGAGTCCATATTCGTAGCTGTGTTGAGTCAGTCCGGTGCAGTGGTCGGGTCAGGGTTCAATCGAGTCGTATTGTCTCAGGTCCATTAGTAGTTGAGTTAGGTTTGAGTCGGTTTTGTAAAGCTGTCAAGTCAAGCTTCTTTGAGTCTTCGCATAGTTGGATGTGTAGAGTCAGTCGGGTCATTTTTGGTGAGTGGGTTGTAGGTTTGCTATGGATTGAGTTGACGTCTTGTTAGTGTCGAGTCGTAGAGTTGAGTCTGTCTTAGTTGAGTCAGTTAGGTTGTCGGGTCAGTTTATTGGTTATAGTTTAATTCGAGTAGAGTCTTTGTCGGGTCAGCTTTGCATCTTGTGTGTCATATCCATCATTGAATACATTTGCTTGTTTCGGTTGCGGTTGGCTTGGTTTGGGTGTATATGACTACTTAGAAATGGAATTTGGTTTTTATTTCAAAGTACATAGGCTTTCGGTTGCAACGGTTTGGGGATGGTGAATGCATTTGATTGTGGATTGGTTTGGTATGATACGTTAACACTTGAAGTTCAAACTTTGCGCACTAAAATTGAATTTTTGCATTCGAAAGAAACCTTTTTTCATTAGGCGGAATCTTTCGCCGCTAAAAATTTATTTTCAAAACAACTAAAAAGCAAATTATTTTCAAGCACGGATTGGACTTCAATGTCATTGTTCGGCACTTTGGCTCTTAATTGGGACAATTAAAAGTGCCGATGGGGGGGGGGGGGTAGTGTACATTGAGTCCAAGTTAGTGTCCTTGCGTCGTCTTAGTGTCGTTTTAGAGTAGTTTAGTTGTTTTAGTCTCGTTTGGGTTTACTTGCACGTACAAGTGGTTTAAATTCGCCCGTACTCAATCTCCATTCGGGCGAGTTTAATTATCACTTAGCAATTGTAAAAAAAAGTAACCCGTTTTTGTTAGAATTAGCCGCGAATGAAATGCTATACGGCTATTCTTTATTTTTTTCGGAAAAAATTATAAAAAATCCAAAAAAAATATAAAAAATTCAAAAAAAATTATAAAACTTAAAAATACCAAAAACAGTTTGTTATAACTGACTGTCTGCTTGTTTGTCTTGAATTTATTTGTTTTGCAGGCATGGCTAGTAGTTCTCGCCGAGGTAAAGGGAGAAAGACAGGAGCGGGTCAGTCGGCACCGCAACAGGATCTGCCTCAGCAGGACCCGGTCCCTCAGGAAACATTGATCATTCAAATAGCTGCCGATGATCCGAAGCTGAGAAAAATCAAGTATCAGTCGTCTTTTAACTTTATCCCGGATCAGAAAATGCACAGAGCTGATCACCCGATTCTGAAAATTGAGCCGATGACATCAGAATGGAACAAATATGATAAATTAAATGATACTGATCTACTCCAGCATAGGGTGATAGACTGGTCGTGGTTGAGTGAGATAGGCTCTGAACAGGAGGTAAGGGACCTTTTGGGTCCAAGGTTGGCAAGGGCGATAGATTGTATAGAGCCTCAATATGAGGAGCTAGTGCTAGAGTTTCATAGCACTTGGGTGCATAAGGAGGGAAAGTTTGAGCAGGGCACAGTTGTGTCGTTTAGCTTAGGCAGGCAGGTGTATGAGATGAACATGGCGCATTTTGCCATAGTTTCGGGGTTATATACTGAAGAGGAGGTGAAGAGGCCGGAGTTTGTTACTTGCTTGAGGGGTGCTTATACTAAGCCTAGGGATTATGGTGTTGGTGCGACTGAGTTGAAAGAGTTTTGGAGTACGATTTTTGACTACCCGTTCGCGACTACGAACCTGATCACGTCGGTTCGTAATCCGGTTTATAGGTATGTGCTGAAGATCTTGTCTACTACACTTGTGGGTCAGAAGTCGGGGGAGAACAAAGCGAACTGGATAGAGCTGTTTATCTTGATGTGTAGAGTGCAGAACAAGGAGATGAATCTGGCTACGGTCTTAGCAGATTCTTTTAGTAGAGGTCGTCGAGATGGTATTCGAGCTGGTTTGGATATGGGCCCCTACATTACTAGGATTGCAACAAATTTGGGGGTTTTGACCAAGTTTGTCCCCAAATTTTTACGCGAGGGGCCCAAGACAGTGACTTTTGGGTTGAAGGAGTTGCAACAAGCGGGGATAGTGTCATGGCAGGAGCCCTACGGCTGGGAGCCGATCAGACAGGGTCCACAGGTTCAGCCGTCACAGGGACATCCAGCTGAGGATGTCATGATTCAGATTGAGCCCACACATCGACAGCGGCCACCGTAGAGACACTAGCGGCCAACACGTCAGTATCCGAGGAGGCAGCCTCCACCTGAGCCTCTTACTTTGGAGTCACTCTCTGGCTATGTGGAGCAGAGATTTGACAGGCTGGAGCATTTGATTGAGGCACTTCAGTTGGGTCAATCAAGGCAGGATGACGCTCTCCGTTACATGATGACCGTTCACAGTATGAGGATCCCTGATTATTTCCAGCCGAGGCAGCAGGAGGGCCAGGCTGGTACTGGTGCACAGGTTGATCCGGAGCTTCCATTTCAGGTATTTGGAGAGAGCAGTGGTGCAGCTGGGCAGGAGGAGAGCAGTGATGAGGAGTAGTGTGGGGATAGCATGAGGATGCAGGAGCAGCAGCTGACTATTATATCTTTTGTTGGTTATTTTCCTTTTATACTGTTTTTGATCCTCATACTTTTGGTTTGTACTGATATTTATACACTTCGAACAGGTTGGTTAGGGAGGTTGGGTTGGTTGATGTGATGGAACTGATGAACTACTGATGATTTTGATATATATATATGATATGTTTTGGTAGTTTGTTTGATTCAGATAGGTTGATTGTGTTAGCCGCTTTCGTTCGCGTGTCCGAGCTTAGAGTTGTTTGCTGAGCGCGTTTCAAATTGGAGGGCTTATGTGGAAATGACTGGCAGTTTGACAGTCTTACATATCAGCTAAGTCGTTTCCCTTTTTGTTGTTGTATTTTATTTATTTATTTCGTTTAGTAGTTCGTTATTTATTTAGTTAGTTATTTAGTCAGTTTAGTAGTTGTTTTAGGTAGTTGAGTCGTATTTCCATTCTTGCATTAGGGACAATGCAATCTTTAAGTGTGGGGATGAGATACATGTAAATAATCGAGTCTTATATTGAAAATACAAAAAAAAAAAAAATTGAAAAAAATCCAAAAAAATTGAAAAATCAGAAAAATGTCCTTTGAAATGAGAAGTTTGCATATTTAAAACAGAAAATGATAGAAAAGGTGAATTTTTGCTTGGGTTAAAATAATAATAATATGAGATTATAATAAATCGAGCTTGCGTCTAGTTAGGGATGTGTGGATAGGCCCGGGTTTGGTTTTAAGTCCCTTTGAGTTAATATACCTTAATTATCGGTCTGCTAGTGGGTTTTCGCCTGAAAGATATGGGAAATTAAAACTGTCGATAATAGTATAAGGGGCACGGGTGGGGTTCGGCTACAAAGTCCATTTTTCCTACAAAGTGTACAAAGTCATAAAACACCACAATTTCAGCCATAAAACACACTCAAAACCCACAAATAACAGAGTGAAGATCACTAAAACACAGTATCCAAACCCTAACAGTCCATAAAAACTTCAAACACACCATCGTAGAACTATGAATATAAAACACAACATGATAATCAACACAAAACACACTAATGTTAGTCATTCGCTAATTAAAGCCTTATCATCCACAACACAACACAAAACCCCCAAATATGACATTTTAGTAATCTTCACTTTGTTGTTTGTGGGTTTTGAGTGTCTTTTATGGTTGACATGATGGTGTTTTATGACTTTTTACACTTTGTAGGAAAAATGGACTTTGTAGCCAACTCCCACCCTAAGGGGCACCGTTATAAGTTAAAACTGTTAGAGTTTGTGATCATGCGAAAAAATAGAAAAAAATAAGAAGTGAGCTAGAAACTGAATGAAAGTAATGCATTCATATGTAGTCTGGGTTGGGGATAGTGACTTTACAATCGGATTACCGCTAGGGTGTGTGAAATCGACCGTGCAAAGAAAAGTAAAAAAGTACCGAAGCTTAAGTAATCCGAGTTGGGAATAGCGACTCTACAGCCGGATTGCCTCTTGTTTAGGGAAAGCATCGTCTACGCTCATGAAAGAAAAGAAAAAAAAAGAAAGAGAAAAGCGAAAAAAATGGAAAAAGGAAAAAATTGATTGTTAACTAGCTTGGTTTTGATATAAGACGGTTGGGAATTGGTCCTGTGATCGTTCCTTTAGTCCTATAAGCTTGAGGTGGGAGTAGGTGGACCGTAGATTCTAGCGTGAGGCCCTAGGTAGACTGACTGCACGTAAATTAAATTCACATGATAAGGGCTTAGGATTGGATTCGGGTTTAAAGGGATAAGTATATTTGCAATCGCGGCTAACGCAAGTTTTGGTTTAAATAAGATATAAATAATTTTTGACCCAAATGATTATTTATCTCTGATTCCGTTGCACAATTCTTTTTCGAGGACGAAAAAAGAGCATGTGTGGGGATATTTGATGTATTGCAAAATACATCCTTATATCGTGTATAGTTTGTACAATTTATCATTATTTATAGTCTAGTTTTATTTAGAATTATGTGCTATTGATCATATTTGCATTTTCCAGGTCCCGATACATAAAGTTGCTGAAAAAGGAACAAAAACGAGCTACATTGCTGAAATATTAAGTCCTGGAACCAGCTTTAAAGAGTTAGAATTATTTGTTGAAGTTTTTATGAAGTTAAAGCTGGATTTTTAAGCAAGAGTCTGTGAAAAATTGATGGTGGCGTCGCGCCACGGAGAGTATGGAAGTCAGTCGCGTAGCGCTAGCATCTAAACAACAAAATCTGAATATTGTGATGGTGGCGTCGCGCTACCACAATGGACCTTACCCGTCGTGCGACGCGACGGGATTATCTGGCGAGAATAATTCGTTTGTTTTAGGGTTTCGTATATAATCCAAGAGATAATCATTCATTAACAACAACTGACGAAATCAAGAACCCTAGGGCGATTTTCAGAGCAATTTTCACGGTTTTCGGAGTGCTTTAGCTTGCGGGAATCATTCGGTAGAAGCTTGGAGCGTGGGAACGAAGATTGTTCGGGTATTATCTCCCGGTTTTCTTTATTTTTGTGTTTCATTACTTTTCCGATGAATTCTTGTTTTGAACTTGCTTTGTTTATTTTAGACATCATGTTTAGTGGCTAAAACCTTCGTTACTACCTAGGCAAGATGATAGTTTAATCAAGTTTGGATCTTTTAACGGTTTTTATTGATTTGTTATGGATTGATTTTGAAAGTAAATTATTCTAGAACTTCTGATTTGGTGCGTGTGCGTATTTACTTTTGATTGTTGATTATTTGCTGTTTCACATTGATTTTGGTGAATGTCTTTCACATAATAAATTTGTGTTGATTATTCGATTCTTTGTGGGTTCGGGTGATCTTTTGGTAAATCGGCCGATAGCCCTAGAAACAGTAATTAAAATTCAATTAGAATTAGGTATTCTGCTTAACTTGTCGCTGAGAGGCTCGAGTTAGTTATTAGGTCGCGGTGCGATATATATCTGTCACACCCCGATATTTCCACGTATTACCGGTGGGCGCGGTGGGGAGTATCGTGACGTAGTTGATATCATCATAGTCAAACAACACAATTTTAAATGCACAGCGGAAGCAAAAGATATATTTATTTCAACCGAATAAATTGTAATATCAAGTATCACAAAATAGTTGAAAAAGATCCACAGGCGGATCAAATAAAAAGGAAACATAGTTCATCAGATTTAAAATGCATCCAAGCTTGCGAGACTCTTATTGATGCTATGGAGAGGCCAGCCTATTTCGAGTAGTACCTGCACTTAGCCTTTTGGGAAAATACGTCAATTTACACTGTTAAATACAATTAACTGACTCATTTTGAAAAGGTTTATAAAAATTATTTGAATGCACAAGGCACAAAATATTTTATAACTTGGGACAATTATTTATATATAAACTTGTAAAAGAATTACATGTTCGTTTTATGTTCAGTAGCCCGGGTTGAATACCGGGTTAAAGATTAATAGACACACCACATGATATAGTCCCGCGGCGAGTTATTCTCGTAACCGGCGGTTATACCTTATTATTTATTAATGCACTGTCGGGTGTACGCCTACACCCCGTGCTTAGGTCGTGGCCATTTCTTAAAATGATGCCAAGGATATCCGAGACATGGTCATTAACCCCCCAAAGGTTTTAAGCAAACAAAACAATTTAAACGGGTCATTTCAATAAAGTAACCTTCATATGATAAAAAATTCAATGCCCGACCAAGCGGTATTTTATATACCGTACCCCAAGCCCGTATAGGGAAAATAAGTTAAAAGTATTTACCTGAGCAAGTATAATTCACAAATAGCAAGTGCAAGTAGCTTTTACCAGGTCTCCTAATCTGGAACAAAGGTTTTTAATAAACTATTAGATTCCTAACGGGTCTTTAATTAAGCCTAAACTTAGACCGGTTTGTTTTAAAAGAAGATACGGTTCAAACGCACGATTAAGCGAAGACCGGAATAGAATGTGATTTAGACCCGACAAGTTTGGAGACTTGTGTAATATGGGTAAACTAAACACATTCTGGATTTTGAGACAAAAATGATAAGGTTTGACCCGTTTCGGCTAATTTATGCAAACTAGTTACATAAACCGCACCGAACGCGAATAATGCGTAACGGGTAACCAAATGATTCATGAACAGGTTTCCTAAGTTAATATGCCTTAAATATGTTGTGACATCAGTAAGATATCTTCTATTATGCCCAAAACGAATTTAAACTCAAACTATGCCCCGTAGGGGCATTTTGGTCATTTTATAGGTTATAAAAGAGTTTAAATAATAATCCGAGTTACAGGTCTGATATAATCAGTAAAAATACTTAATTTAATAAGTTATAACAGTAGGGTATTACATATATGTGAAATTTATCATTTATAACCAAACTATGCACCTTAGGGGCATTTTGGTAATTTCACATAGGCTTAAAAGGTCAAAACTGGAAATCTGAGTTTAAAACTTTTGCTTATTGTTAAAATATAAAAATTTACTGAAAATATCAGTAGGCATCAAACCTTATATGTTTAAAATAGTTTTAATACATACTATGTGTTAAAAACGCTTAAAAAGGCGATTTTGAGCTATTTCCGGGTTTTTAAAGGAAAGCTGATATTTTTATTATTCCAGAAGGCTCAAAATATTTTATTTATCATATTAGATCAGTAGAAAAATGTTTGGTATCAAAATAATTTGTAAAACTCATTTTATAGGCCAAAAAGGCAAACCCGACAATTACCGAATCAAGCTTAGAACTCTATGTTATGCTCAGCCTAAAATTAAATAAAAATCTTCAAAAATCCCAAAATAGTATATTACATCAGTGGGTAAAAAGTTTGGTATCAAAGCTTTTCATTAATATTACGCCGTTTAATTAATAAAAAGCTTTTCATTTACGCTATTGAGCATAACTCCTAATCTAGACCTCAAACTGATGTCAAATTTTAGGGACAAGTTTATAAATCAGTAACTAAGGTTTCTATTCTTTTACATTTTCAAAAATCACGTTTTAAGGTCATATGGGCATAATAGTCAACATTTAAGCATTTAACGGAAACATGCATATGAATCGGATAACTAATGAACCAAGTTGTATAATCACAGAGGGTTATACTAACATGAAACCTGGTCCAAATAAAGCTCTAAGGCATTTCTAAAACATGCTACATTGGGTCAGAACTGAAAGTCAAGGCAAAAGTCAAAATATGCGACTTTCGGTTCCGAACCAAGCCTAAACTGAAAATTGTCGGGTTGAACATGTTTAGACATGTTCTTACATTAATTACCAAGTTATATTAATGATAAAACAGGTTGCATGGCTTCTACATTGCTAATTATGCATTAATTTGAAAATAAGCTTTCTGTTGACTTTTTAAGAATAAGTTTGACCCGACAATTGACCTAGTTAGAGTGGGAATCAGAGAGTTCCCTTTTAAGGGTTTATTACCCACATAATTACCCACTCATAGGTACTTTCAATTTGAAATTAGACTGGACAAATTATGATTAATTACGAAGTCAAACCTTAATTACGACGGTTTGACTTTAGGCTAATCAATTACGTAAAACTGAATTAAGAAGGGTCAAGGACACTTACAAGGGTCCTAAGCACGACTAGGAAGCCTAAGAAAACTTGGTTGCTGATCAGAGAGCTCCAGAAATAAGCTTGTGAAAGTTTGTAAGTGAAGTGTGAAGTTGTTGCAACAAGGAGGTTGCTTATATATTGAATTTGGTGCCTTTAGATCATGACAAATAGGTCTACAAGTGTTACAAGATGGTCCCAACTGTCCCTATTGCATGAAATACCAGTGGGAAAGTCCCTGGTATAAGAAAACAAGGTTTTAAGGCGATGCAACAGGCTGGACAAACACCTGCAGGTGTTTTCTGTCGCTGGTAGTCTCAGGCGGCACGCGTAAGGATCCCTTGACACCTTACGCGGCCTGTGTGAGTGGTCAGAACAGGCTAAACAAGTTTCATTAATTGCATTTTAGGTCCTTGGTCCTTCCAAACGTGGTTTTGAGTTTATTTCTTGCACTTTTGGTCCTTTAACTTGACTTTTAAGGGTTACATGACATAACCAAATATTGTTAAGTCCTCGGTTAACTTTGTGATCACCCGTAAAGCCTTAAATTTCAACGTTGACGCTTTTAACCCCTCGTACACTAATATTGTCATAACTTTCTCATACTTTATCGAAACCTTGTGAAATTTTTATCACTTATTTTAGTGAGCATAATTAATCGTTACAAAGCTTCGGGTTCGCTAAAAGGTCAATCAGAGGTGTACTTTAAACATGTTGACACATTTAACCCTTGTAGTTTGTAATCTCTCACTTTCTTCCACAATTAGCTTCGTATGATCCATGATTCATTCGTTTAAGGGTATAAACATCGTGTAGGGTTATTGCAAGATATATTTCTCCATTGTTGACACTTTGAACCCTTTTTATTCACATACTTTCTCTGTTTGTCAACTTTAGTCCTTCATAAGTGATCTTTCACATGTTTAAAGCTCATGACACGTGTCGATACATTATTAGACATAAATTTTCGAGGTGTTACATCCTCACCCGCTTAAAAGAAATCTCGACCTCGAGATTTACTGAAACAAATGAGGGTATTTTTCTTTCATTGTAGACTCTACCTCCCACGTGTACTCGGGACCTCTGCGGGCATCCCATTTGACCTTTACAATAGGCACATGCTTCCTTCGAAGCTTCTTAACCTGTCGATCCTCGATCGACAAAGGTTTTTCCAAAAATTTCAAGCTCTCATCTATGTGCACATTCGTGTGTGGTATGACTAGCGATTCATCAGCTAGACATTTCTTCAGATTGCAGATGTGGAATACATCATGAATACCACTGAGCTCTTCAGGTAAGTTTAACTTATAAGCCACTGATCCGACACATTCGATGATCTCGAATGGTCCTATGTACCTTGGGCTTAATTTTCCTTTCTTACCAAAACGCATCACTCCTTTCCAGGGTGATACTTTAAGCAACACTTTGTCACCAACCTCGAACTTTAGAGGTTTACGCCTTAAGTCTGCGTAGCTTTTCTGCCTATCTCTGGCAGCTTTGAGATGATCTTTTATCTGCACAATCTTGTCTGTCGTCTCCAGGACTATATCAGGTCCTGTTAGTTGGACATCTCCAACTTCTGCCCAACAAACGGGCGTTCTGCACTTCCTTCCATATAAAGCATCAAATGGTGCAGCTAGGATACTAGAGTGATAGCTATTATTGTATGAAAACTCGATTAGTGGAAGATGATCATCCCAACTTCCACCTAGATCGATGACACAAGCTCTTAACATATCTTCCAGCGTTTGAATTGTTCGCTCACTTTGACCATCCGTTTGAGGATGATATGTTGTGCTAAAGTTCAATCGAGTGCCTAGGGATTGCTGAAAGCTTTTCCAGAAATGCGATGTATACCTTGTATCCCTATCAGAAATGATAGACACTGGCACCCCGTGGAGAGATACAATCTCGTCCACGTATAGTTGAGCTAACTTATCTGAGTTGTGTGTTTCCTTAATAGGTAGGAAGTGGGCTGACTTAGTCAGTCTATCCACTATCACCCAAATAGTATCATTCCCTTTCTTTGTTTTTGGTAACTTGGTGATAAAATCCATAGTCACCATTTCCCATTTCCAGGTGGGAAGTTCAGGCTGTTGTAGCAAACCTGACGGCTTTTGATGTTCAGCTTTGACTTGAGCGCACGTTAAACATTTGGCTACATAGGTAGCTATAGACTTCTTCAAGCCTATCCACCAATAATTTGCCTTCAGATCCTGGTACATCTTGTCAGCTCCAGGATGAACGGAGTATTTAGAATTGTGGGCTTCCTGGAGGATGACATCCCGAAGTCCTCCATACACTGGAACCCATATTCGTCCATTTAATCTCAGGATTCCGTCCTTGCCAAAAGATAACTGCTCTTCAGTTACTCCTAGCTTCTCATTAGGATAGTTAGCTTCTAATACATCTTCTTTCTGTGCAGCTAACAACCTTTCATTCAAACCATTCTTTAATTCAATGCTCTTGGCATTGATTCTTATGGGCTTCACTCGTTCCTTTCTACTTAAGGCATCTGCGACTACATTTTCCTTGCCTTGATGGTATCGGATTTCACAATCATAGTTATTTAGAGTTTCCATCCATCGTCGCTGCCTCATGTTTAAGTCCTTCTGATTAAACAAGTGTTGAAGGCTCTTGTGATCAGAATAGATCACACATTTGGTACCATACAAATAATGCCTCCACAGTTTTAGTGCAAATACAATGGCACCCAACTCCAAGTCATGGGTGGTGTAATTCTTTTCATGTACCTTTAGCTGTCGAGAAGCATAGGCAATAACTTTGCCTTTCTGCATAAGCACACATCACATTCCTTTGTGCGATGCATCACAATACACCACAAATTCATCAATTCCATCAGGCAACGTCAATACTGGAGCATTGCTCAACTTCTGCTTCAGAATATCGAAAGATTCTTGCTGCTTGGGCCCCCAGTCGAACTTGCTATTCTTTCGAGTTAGTAGAGTCAGGGGTGCTGTAATTCTTGAGAAGTTTTCAATAAAACGCCTATAATATCCTGCCAGACCTAGAAAGCTACGAATCTCTGTAGGCGTCTTTGGCTCTTGCCAATTCATAACAGCTTCAACCTTAGCGGGATCTACTTGGATACCACGCTCACTAACTACATGTCCAAGAAACTGGACTTCGCGAAGCCAAAATTCACACTTTGAAAACTTGGCGTAAAGCTTCTCCTGCTGAAGTAGTTCCAGAATACATCGAAGGTGCTTCTCATGGTCGGCCTGATTCTTTGAATAAATCGGAATGTCGTCAATGAAGACGATAACAAATTTGTCCAAGTATGGCTTGCAGACACGGTTCATGAGATCCATGAACGTTGCTGGTGCATTAGTGAGCCCAAAAGGCATCACTAGGAACTCGTAATGACCATAACGAGTCCTAAATGCAGTTTTATGCACATCTTCCTCTCTAACCTTCAACTGATGGTTGCCTGACCTCAAATCGATCTTGGAGAAATAACTCGCCCCTTGAAGTTGATCGAACAGGTCGTCGATCCTGGGCAATGGATATCTATTCTTGATAGTGACTTTGTTAAGCTCGCGATAATCGATGCATAGTCGCATCGATCCATCCTTCTTCTTCACAAACAGGATTGGTGCTCCCCAAGGAGATGAACTAGGGTGAATGAAACCTTTTGCTAATAAATCGTCTAGCTGAGTCCTTAACTCTTTCATCTCTGTTGGTGCCAACCTGTAAGGTGCCCTTGCAACAGGTGCTGCTCTTGGAATAATGTCAATTCTGAATTCTACTTGCCTATCTGGTGGCAAACCAGGTATTTCTTCAGGGAATACTTTGGAATATTCAGAAATGACGGAGATATCTTCAATCTTAGGCTTCGGCTCATCAATAGACACTTGTGCCATGTAGATGACACAACCCTTCTTCATACACCTTGATGCCTTAAGCATAGACACTTGCTTAGGAAACCCATACTGAGTATCTCCCTGTATGGTAAGTGGCTCACCATACGGAGTCTTGATCACTACTTGCTTCTTGTCACACACAATCTGAGCTTGGTTATGGGATAACCAGTCCATGCCTATAACTATATCAAAACCGGCTAACTTCAAAGGAAGTAAGGACAATGGAAAAGAGTGGTTCCTAATGGATATGAAACATCCATCTAACACGGTTGATGCGGTTTCTATGGTGCCATCGGCTAATTCAACCTCATATTTTATGCTTAGGGTTCTAACAGGTAGGTTTAATAACTTGCAAAACTTATCATCAACAAATGACTTATCTGCTCCAGGATCAAATAACACCCTTGCATAAACATCATTAATAAGGAAGGTACCTGTTATGACATTATCATTCTGGATCGCCTCTTGTGCGTTCATCTGGAAAACCCTAGCATTGGTTTTTTCCCATCCTCAGCCTTCTTAGCAAACTTTGGGCAGTTGGACTTGATATGCCCTTTTTCATTGCAGTTATAGCACGTCGCATCCTTGATTTTCTTACAGTCTAATGTCTTGTGCTCAGAGGATTTACAAATCCCACATACTCTCGGCTGTGACTGGGATTTCGATTTATATCTGCACCTCCCGAAATGGTGCTTCTTACAGATCTTACACTTGGGCTTATCCCCTGACTGCTGACCATCCGTTTTAGTTCCAGAACTCTTCTTATGGTCATTGTTTCCCTTACGGTTCTTGGCTGAACTTCGTGAGTTGTCATCCTCACGCTTCCTCTTCTCAGCGTCTGTGTTTCTTAGCGATCTCTGCCTGACCGCGTCCAAAGTAAGGGACAATGATATATCTGCTGCAGACCGAAAAGTAGCTGGTCCAGAGGCCTTCACACTGGCCTTGATTTCTGGGGCCAAACCCCTAATGAAACGAGCTATCCTCTTGGGTTCCGGAGTTACCAGATACAGAACCAGTCTTGACATAGTGTTGAAGCTCGTAAGGTAGGCTTGACAATCTAGGTTTTTCATAACCAATGACAAGAAATCAGCTTCAATCTTTTCAACCTCATGCTGAGGGCAGTAATTCTCCTTAATCAATGTCACAAACTGTTCCCAAGACAGATTGTACAATGGGATTTTCCCAGTGGCTTGGATCAAAGACCTCCACCAGGCTAGTGCCTCACCTTTGAACGACTGGGATACAAACTTTACTACATCCTTATTAGCGCATCCACTGATATCTATCACAGTGTCCATCTCGTCTAACCATGACATGTAATCAACTGCTCCCTTTTCCCCGGTAAAATCCCTGGGTTTGCAGGAGATAAAGTATTTATAGGTGCAACCTTTAGCACCAGGTTCTTGATTTAACACAACTCTCTTAGATGGAACACTCCTCTGGTTCGATGAGTGATGAGAATCACTTTTGTGAGCAGTATGAGTTCTTGAGGGTGGCTTCGTATGTGGTACAGATTGGGTCCTTACATGGGTACCACTGGATTCATTGAATTGCCTATCCAAAGCTCTTGTAACAGGATTGTCTATCAATACGTGTAATTTTGCTCCTGCTACGTTGACTCTGGAGGTGTCATGATTATCTCTGGGGTGACTGTTTACTTCGTCTGACCCAGGCATGTAGCTTGAGTACTACATAAGATAAATGATTTTAATTTACTCAGAGGTCTATAACAGTTTTATCATTCTAGATGATTTATTAATCATGGTATTTAAGAAACCATTTTGATTAATTTGTTAAGCATATATATATATTCAGGATTTTCGTTATAATATTCCTTAGTTATAATTAAAATATATCAATGGCATAAAGGCCTAGTCATATAGACAGTTTTAAAATTTAAAAAAAATCATGATCTTATAGGATCAAGGTATTGAGGTTTTACTTATAATTTATTACCTCTTCTTAACAGGGGGTCGAAGACCACGACTGTCTTTTGTCTAATATGACAATGAATATAGCCCGTAGGCATTACCTCCCTATGGATGTTTAATATAATAAAAGAAATTTGAAAAATCTAATATAAGGATGGCTTATGCGATTTTATCGAATCACATTTTGCCAGGAATGTTAACATGTTTAAAGACGTTAACAAGGATTTGAATCTTTTAAATAGGGTTTACCATCTTGGCCATATATAGAATGACATGTGGCTAGGTTTTATAAAAGGAATGTTATTTTTCATTTATTTCACATATTATATTTATGCATATAATTTAAAAATAAAAATTTAAACTAACCATTCCATTAAAATTTAAACAAGTACATGTTTGCCCTAAACGGGACTTCTACAGAAATAACACGCCCACGCAGGGGCTTAAACAGAAATAACATACCCACGCAGGGGTTAACAGAAAGACATGCCCACGCAGGGGCAGAATACAAAAAGACATGCCCACATAGGGGCAGAATACAGAAACAAATGTCCACGCAGGGACATGATTACAACACTAAAACAAACAAACAAATAAAGGATTTAATGATCCTTCTTGCTCTTTCCCTTGATTAAGTCCGCCAGACCCTTGAAAATTCCTCGGTTTTGCCTACGCCCTTCCCGAACCTCATGCTGCACCTGACTCAACCTCTGAAGAATCTCCTGATGCTGTGGTGGCGGTATTACTGGCAGCTGCGGAGGCTACTGATACTGCAGAGGTTGAGGAGGTGGGGGTTGTTGATGCCCATATGGTGGGTACCCATAGGGTGAATATCCAGCCTGATATGGGACTCCAAAGGGCCCCTCGGGATGGAGAGCATTGTAATCCCACGCTGCCTGGTACGGGTCAACACTAGCATAGTTGTAGTTGGTATGGGCCGGCTGCTCAAAGGGATTATACGCCGCCGCACCGGTGTATGTAGGTATAGGGTCGCCAAAGCCCAACGGTGGTGGCGCGACAGGCGCAGAGTTTACTTCCGAGACGGGGTTTGAAGGCCATCCATGCGGTTGTTCTCCTATGCCTTGGTGGCTCCGGAGGCTGTTGCTGAGCTGGTGGTGGTGGCGGAGTGACCGCGACAAAACGAGAATCCTCGGAGGGATCCTGCTGCTGCTGCTGTGGTGAGTTGTGGTAACTGGGAGTAAACACCCAGTCGATGTCTGAACCTTTCCTCATAGCTGTCGGGACCATTATAAGGTGATCCCACGAAAGGTGACCCATCCGAAATTTCGATGGGGTGGTTAGGGGTTCCGGACGGTGGCTCTGCGGGATCGGTGTCCTCGTCCATGTCCATTGCATGGTCGCCTGAGAAGTGGTCTTCAGGTCCTAGTGGGTTAAAACCCACTGGTTCTTCAAGGTAGTTTGCCGGGTTGAACCGACTCTGGAAAAAGGGCGTTGGGTCATCAAAAGGTGAGTTGTGGCCCTGGAGAGGTATATATGAATGGTGGGAAATTTGGGGCTCGTTTTCAGACTGAGGCCCAAAGGAGTTTTGAAAAGAAGGGGAGGAGCTCAGCGAAACTGAGTGCCTTGCTGGTTCAATATAGGTCCTCCAGTTATCTTGAGGACTCCGGCTAAGGGAATCTGATGGTGTTCGCCTGTGCGAAGGCCCGGCCTCATGATCATTCGGGGCGATGAGTGGCCCCTTGCCTCTTCCTCTCCCTCTCATTCTTGGTGGCATCTTGTTCAACCTGTCAAAACAAACAAAGGATACAACAAGAAAATATAAAAGACAAAGTTAGAAATAAAACAAATTTGGATAAATCCTAA
Organism: Helianthus tuberosus; assembly: GCA_030545235.1. NCBI lineage: Eukaryota > Viridiplantae > Streptophyta > Magnoliopsida > Asterales > Asteraceae > Helianthus > Helianthus tuberosus. The sequence goes on from CM060406.1 coordinate 59,439,726, forward strand.
GTTCTTTGACTAGACTCGAGAATCGAGGAATGTGCAACTGTGTAACTGAGATTAAACACAAAAGGCTAGTGTTTAATTCACTCAGTGTTGGCTCTGATACAAACCTGTCACACCCAGATATTTCCACGTATTACCGGTGGGCGCGGTGGGGAGTATCGTGACGTAGTTGATATCATCATAGTCAAACAACACAATTTTAAATGCACAGCGGAAGCAAAAGATAGATTTATTTCAACCGAATAAATTGTAATATCAAGTATCACAAAATAGTTGAAAAAGATCCACAGGCGGATCAAATAAAAAGGAAACATAGTTCATCAGATTTAAAACGCATCCAAGCTTGCGAGACTCTTATTGATGCTAAGGAGAGGCCAGCCTATTTCGAGTAGTACCTGCACTTAGCCTTTTGGGAAAATACGTCAGTTTACACTGGTAAATACATATAACTGACTCATTTTGAAAAGGTTTAGAAAATTTATTTGAATGCACAAGGCACAAAATATTTTATAACTTGGGATAATTATTTATATACAAACTTGTAAAAGAATTACATGTTCGTTATACGTTCAGTAGCCCGGGTTGAATACCGGGTTAAAGATTAATAGACACACCACATGATATAGTCCCGCGGCGAGTTATTCTCGTAACCGGCGGTTATACCTTATTATTTATAAGTGCACTGTCGGGTGTACGCCTACACCCCGTGCTTAGGTCGTGGCCATTTCTTAAAATGATGCCAAGGATATCCGGGACATGGTCATTAACCCCCCCAAAGGTTTTAAGCAAACAAAACAATTTAAACGGGTCATTTCAATAAAGTAACCTTCATACGATTAAAAATTCAATGCCCGACCAAGCGGTATTTTATATACCGTACCCCCAAGCCCGTATAGGGAAAATAAGTTAAAAGTATTTACCTGAGCAAGTATAATTCACAAATAGCAAGTGCAAGTAGCTTTTACCGGGTCTCCTAATCTAGAACAAACGTTTTTAATAACCTATTAGATTCCTAACGGGTCTTTAATTAAGCCTAAACTTAGACCGGTTAGTTTTAAAAGAAGATACGGTTCAAACGCACGATTAAGCGAAGACCGGAATAGAATGTGATTTAGACCCGACAAGTTTGGAGACTTGTGTAATATGGGTAAACTAAACACATTCTGGATTTTGAGACAAAAATGATTAGGTTTGACCCGTTTCGGCTAATTTATGCAAACTAGTTACATAAACCGCACCGAACGCGAATAATGCGTAACGGGTAACCAAATGGTTCATGAACAGGTTTCCTAAGTTAATATGCCTTAAATATGTTATGACATCAGTAAGATATCTTCTATTATGCCCAAAACGAATTTAAACTCAAACTATGCCCCGTAGGGGCATTTTGGTCATTTTATAGGTTATAAAAGAGTTTAAATAATAATCTGAGTTACAGGTCTGATATAATCACAAAAAATACTTAATTTAATAAGTTATAACAGTAGGGTATTACATATATGTGAAATTTATCATTTATAACCAAACTATGCACCTTAGGGGCATTTTGGTAATTTCACATAGGCTTAAAAGGTCAAAACTGGAAATCTGAGTTTAAAAATTTTGCTTAATGTTAAAATATAAAAATTTACTGAAAATATCAGTAGGCATCAAACCTTATATGCTTAAAAAAAGTTTTAATACATACTATGTGTTAAAAACGCTTAAAAAGGCGATTTTGAGCTATTTCCGGGTTTTTAAAGGAAAGCTGATATTTTTATTATTCCAGAAGGCTCAAAATATTTTATTTATCATATTAGCTCAGTATCAAAAGGTTTGGTATCAAAATAATTTGTAAAACTCATTTTATAGGCCAAAAGGGCAAAACCGGTAATTACCGAATCAAGCTTAGAACTCTATGTTATGCTCAGCCTTGAATTAAATAAAAATCTTCAAAAATCCCAAAATATTATATTACATCAGTGGGTAAAAAGTTTGGTATCAAAATTTGGGTTTAGATAGGCTATATGCTAATTACGCCGTTTAATTAATAAAAAGCTTTTCATTTACGCTAATGAGCATAACTCCTAATCTAGACCTCAAACTGATGTCAAATTTTAGGGAAAATTTTATAAATCAGTAACTAAGGTTTCTATTCTTTTACATTTTCAAAAATCACGTTTTAAGGTCATATGGGCATAATAGTCAACATTTAAGCATTTAACGGAAACATGCATATGAATCGGATAACTAATGAACCAAGTTGTATAATCACATAGGGTTATACTAACATGAAACCTGGTCCAAATAAAGCTCTAAGGTATTTCTAAAACATGCTACATTGGGTCAGAACTGAAAGTCAAGGCAAAAGTCAAATTATGCGACTTTCGGTTCCGAACCAAGCCTAAACTGAAAATTGTCGGGTTGAACATGTTTAGACATGTTCTTACATTAATTACCAAGTTATATTAACGATAAAACAGGTTGCATGGCTTCTACATTGCTAATTATGCATTAATTTGAAAATAAGCTTTTTGTTTTCATTTTAAGAATAAGTTTGACACGACAATTGACCTAGTTAGAGTGGGAATCAGAGATTGCCCTTTTAAGGGTTTATTACCCACATAATTACCCACTCATAGGTACTTTCAATTTGAAATTAGACTGGACAAATTATGATTAATTACGAAGTCAAACCTTAATTACGACGGTTTGACTTTAGGCTAATCAATTAAGTAAAACTAAATTAAGAAAGGTCAAGGACACTTACAAGGGTTCTAAGCACGACTAGGAAGCCTAAGAAAACTTGGTTGCTGATCAGAGAGCTCCAGAAATAAGCTTGTGAAAGTTTGCAAGTGAAGTGTGAAGTTGTTGCAACAAGGAGGTTGCTTATATATTGAATTTGGTGCCTTTAGATCATGACAAATAGGTCTACAAGTGTTACAAGATGGTCCCAACTGTCCCTATTGCATGAAATACTAGTGGGGAAGTCCCTGGTATAAGAAAACAAGGTTTTAAGGCGGTGCAACAGGCTGGACAAACACCTGCAGGTGTTTTCTGTCGCTGGTAGTCTTAGGCGGCCCGCGTAAGGATCCCTTGACACCTTACGCGTAGGGGTGTTCAGGATTCGTTTCGAATTCGAAAAATTCGAAATTCGTTTAAATTCGATTCGATTATCAATAATTCGTTTCGATTATAAGAATTTGAATTCGAATTCGATTCAATTCGAGTCAAGTAAATCGAATACGAATCGAATACGAATTTATAATTTCAAATTCGATTCGAAATTCGAATAAAAATTATACATTTTTATTTATTATTTTTATATATAATACATATATAACTTTTATTAAGCTATACTATAAATTATTTTCAAATTTTTTTACAAGTATTAAAATTACCCATTACCAAACCCACTACATGAACCATAAGTAAAACCTATGTAACAAATCTATCAATTGATTTCTAACCATAAAAAATATTAACTTGTAATGCGGAGTGACTATTCCCGACTTTTCGTTTTAAATTTTAGACTTGTAATACTTTATTTGAAACTTTTTAATGTGATATCGTGCTTTATGGCTGCTTTAAAATTTATATTTCATTTTGATAGTTTTTTACATGTTTTAAAGAATATGAATTAAATCGAATTTATTCGAATTCGATTCGAATTCGAAATTTTAATCGAATACGAATTGAGTTTTTTATTCGAATACGAATTCGAATCGAATTCGATAGGTTTTAATCGAATTCGAATCGAATACGAATTCAAGGAAAAATAAAAATTATTCGAACAATTCGATTCGAATAATTTGAAAATTCGATATTCGATTCGATGAACACCCCTACTTACGCGGCCCGTGTGAGTGGTCAGAACAGGCCAAACAAGTTTCATTAATTGCATTTTAGGTCCTTGGTCCTTCCAAACGTGGTTTTGAGTTTATTTCTTGCACTTTTGGTCCTTTAACTTGACTTTTAAGGGTTCCATGACATAACCAAATATTGTTAAGTCCTCGGTTAACTTTGTGATCACCCGTAAAGCCTTAAATTTCAACGTTGACGCTTTTAACCCCTCGTACACGAATATTGTCATAACTTTCTCATACTTTATCGAAACCTTGTGAAATTTTTATCACTTATTTTAGTGAGCATAATTAATCGTTACAAAGCTTCGGGTTCGCTAAAAGGTCACTCAGAGGTGTACTTTAAACATGTTGACACATTTAACCCTTGTAGTTTGTAATCTCTCACTTTCTTCCACAATTAGCTTCGTATGATCCATGATTCATTCGTTTAAGGGTATAAACATCGTGTAGGGTTATTGCAAGATATATTTATCCATTGTTGACACTTTGAACCCTTTTTATTCACATACTTTCTCTGTTTGTCAGCTTTAGTCCTTCATAAGTGATCTTTCACATGTTTAAAGCTCATGACACGTGTCGATACATTATTGGACATAAATTTTCGAGGTGTTACAATATCTAAGATAGGTTTTGAGAGAAGTCAATCTTAGTTCCCTAATTGCATTCGTGTCTATTAAAACAAGTTAGAATCTAGGATTGCCTTAGATTATCGCGCTGAGAGGTAGATAGTCGTATTAGGGCACTTTTAGAGTCATTAGAGGACTGAGAGGAAGTCTAACAATCGGTGTTCACAACAGCCTTGTAGGGTTTCCTAGGTTTCTTCCTGAGAAGGGTCGGGAAGTCTTAGCTTGAAATACCTTAGGGTTTAGTACTTCACGATCCCGATTCCATACAACAATAGTACCGTTAGAGATCCATTCCTAGTTAAACTAGATTCAAGCCTAGGTAGTCGTTAAATCTCATCTGAATTAAACCTTAGTTCTTATTCGTGTCTTAGTGTAATTTCATTTTAATTTCAATTTTAGGATTTTAGTAAACCCCCCCCCCCTAAAACACAACAATTGTTAAGTGGCGTCAGTGTCTAGTCTAAATAAAGTCGTTAACGTGATTAATTAGAGTCCTTGTGGGTTCGACATCCGGACTTGCTTTTCTTTGCTAGGGTCGACCGGTTCACTTGCCGGTGAGTAGTTTAGTCAAGTTAGAGAGTCTAGATTATTATTACTTGAGTCAAAATTTAGGTTTATTTTAGTTTATTTATTTGAACTACTTAATCCACATCAGGCCCAAACCGTTTGTAGACTTCATTTTGTAAGATTTTTTTTTTAATTTTTTAATTTATTTTTTAAGTTATAAACATACATGTTAACGGAGTCAAAAAGTTTTTTATATTAAACACTATTAAACATTAAACATAAGATAATAAAAATAAAAACCAAAATATTAAACAACACATAATATTCTAAAACTATATCCTAATAGTCTCCCACTCCGAGACATGTTTGAATTCATGTCCCTCTTCATGACGGTAGTTAATGAGGGCCACATCCTTCTGATCGTCCTCACCAAGGTCCGACATTGTTGTCTCTACTTTCTTGATATATCGATCAAACCTCTCACATTCCAACCGCAGGACACAGAACCTAGAGGATAACGCGTCAACGGTCCGGTTGTGGTCCGGACCATGTAGTTTGGCGAAAATCTGTTGAACACGAACCCAGAGCCCACCATGTCCTCGTCGTGGAGGATCGGTCATGGCCTCCTCCCATGCTTCGCACAGAGCAATATCTTCAACATCTGTCAAGGAATTGGCCATTTTCAGGTGGGTCGTTGACGGCGTCGGAGAAGGTTTGGTTTATAGTGAAAAGGCGGGCTGAGAAATGTTTGCTTTTGAAACGGCGTGGTGATAAGTGAACGGGGTGAGGGGTTTATATAGTGGGTAAAAATTAGGGGTGTTGAAACGACGTGTGCAACGGTTAAAAAGTTAAAAGGCTGTTGAGTTTCCTTTTTTTATCGTTAATTATTTAAGCATCGTGCAGGGAATCGAAGCGTCGGCCAAGCCGTTCGGAAGCGTCGGCCAAGCCTCGGAAGCGTCGGCCAAGCCGTTCGGAAGCGTCGACGGCGCCACGTACACAGGTTTCATGGACGCATCAAAAAACTTTTTGGTTATGATGCGTCAGCCACCGACGCTTGAGCATGTCGGACACGTGGTCAACCAAAGACGCTTCAACATGATAGTGGGACGCTTTCGAGGCTATGAGGACCTTCCAAAGACGTAGGAAGGTGACAAAATTGCAAAGCCACTTGGTCAACCAACATTTTGGTAATTTTCCCCATATTTAATCTGCAATTCTACTCATGTGCCGCCCCTTCATATCCTACGCCAAACCTTTCACCTTCTGCACCACGTCATCTCCTCCTTCTCCATTCTCTCCGGTGCCACACCTCCCACGCCATTTTTTATCCTACGCCAAAAGGACACATCTCAATCCCTGGTTAAGTGGTAATTTAGCAATTTATATGACTATTTGATAATTTTCTAGTTAACATGGGTATATATGTATGGCAATCATGTGGTTTGTTTAATTTGGTTATTATGTTGTAGACTAACATCTTTATCTACTATTTATCCTATAGCCCTAGTGGGTATATATGTATGGCAATGTAATGATTGTAACACAATAATCTCCGAAAAATCAACACTCCTTCCTCCCATCATTCTTCTCGTCATAACCATCAAAAACCATATCTGACGAAGAAAGCACACTACTTAGGCAAACAAATTGATCAAGGACTACACTCTGTTTATGGTGGTCCTTTTTCTAATGTTGTTTAGTCAGAATCATTACAACCACCCCACCAATGCCAACCCCTAGCCTAGAAAACTATCTTCGCCAACCCCACCATTTGTTTGTTCTTTTTTTAGACTATTTATATAATTTCGCATACTTAAGGACGATCTACATAATTTTGGAATACCACATGGACTATCAACGTATTTAAGGATATAGAGAATAAGCAAAATAGGAAATGTATATTTTAATTTTTTTGTTAAATATGTTTTAAAATAAAGTATAGCAATATTCCCTAATCTTTGAAAAAAAAAAAAGTTTGATTAGTTCCCTAGCTAATAGATATGAAACCATTAGTCCAAACTTATGTTAACACATAATACATTTGGTCCATAGAGTGGATGGAGGTTAAGTATATTTGTAAAGTGTACGTGAAATGCCTAAAATACCATTGACAAACAATTATAACATAAAACGAAAAAAACCACCCCTCTCTTAACCAGAAAAACGAGGAACAAGATCTTGCCGGCGATGTGTTTTCTAGATCTTGGTTTTCTAGATATGTGTTTCATAATATGTGTGTTTCAAGCGATTGTGGGGTGACTGTGGTGGTGGTTTGGCTGTCGTGCGGGGCTGCCAGGAAAACGAATGGTTGTGTTGAAGAAGATAGTTTTTCAAGCAAGGGTTGGTGAGGAGAGGGTGTCGGCATATTAAGCAAGGTGGTGGTTTAGGAGTGGCCATTGGTGGTTGTTATAGGAAGTTCTGTAAAGTGGTGGTGTGTTAATGAAGTAGAAGGGGAAGGGAGTTCCATATTATTTTGCGAGTTAATTACATAGTTAGTCCTTGTAGTTTGCACAAAGTAACATACTTAGATACTACTAGTTTAAAATCACATTCTAGGGTATTAACTTTTCATTTTGTAACGTTTGGAGGTATTAACGTTAATTGTTTGTTAAACTATTAGTACCTAAGTATGTTATCTTGTGCAAACCACATGAACTAACTTTGTTAATACCCTAGAAGTTAATACCTCCAAAAGTTACAAAATGAAAAGTTAATACCCTAAAAGGTAATTTTAAATTATTAGTATCTAATGTTATTTTGTACAAACTATAGTGACTATGTAATTCACTCTTATTTTACAATAAGTAAATGGGCCCAGACTTCCCTTTTTATTTATGTTTTAATTGTTTGTCTCAATATTCCAAATGTGCCAATGAGATAGGGGTAGAGTTGTTGGGAAAGTCTTGATTTTTCTTGTGATTCAATTTTGACTACTACTCAACCCCATTATTTTCTGCGGCATGCAGATGAAGGGCGAATACGGGTGACACCGGTTCGACTTGGATAGGAGGCGAGGTTTTACCGATTATTCCACTGTCGTTCATTCGGACGGGTGGAGGTCGGGTTTTCGCACATCTGGAAAAGAAGGGGCTGGCGGCGGTCGAGTAATCGACCATTGCCACAACGCCCGGTGTCATGATGGTTAGCACGTCCTTCCTTACCGTTCAAAAAAAATTCCAAATGTATTCTGCTAATTTAATATGCCTTTAACAAAAAACAATTAACCTTCATCCATGCGAAGGATCAAAGGTAGTATGTTCTATAATAAGTTTAGACTAACTATGTATTTTCTTATAGTGAGGGACTAAATCAACCTTTTTTTTAGAAAGTATAAGAATTATTCGTTTTGCCACTAAGTTTTTTTTCTTGGCAATGATTATATTTAGTAACCCCTAAACCCACCACCTTGCTCATTGCTCAAGGTATGTGATTTCAACATCATAAATATGTTTGTTATCATTATATTGGAAATTTATGTCGAGTTACCTAACAAGTTGATGAGATTTGTGAAAAGTATTTTTGCACTACAGCAACTTCCATTTCTTTTGTTATAACTTTAGAGTTGAACCACTAAGATTCCTTTTAGCGATATGGTGGGACTTTTGTATATATACAAAATGCATTTGAAGCCGACATAACAAATCAATAAACATAAAAATGAATATCGTTATGTTGTTCGGATGGTATCGGTTTGGTGAAGATTAACTTGTTAAATTACACAAAAGTTGTCTCATATAACTCAAAAGATTAAAGTCGGGATACACCCTGTCGCAACCCCCGTCCCCTATCTGTCCCGGGAACGGGCAGCCGCTAGACCAGTTTTGGTGGTATCGGTGTTTATCATTTTGGCCGCGGAAATTTCATCATGACCGTAGTTAAGAAATATTTTATCAGAGTAAAATTCCACACTTTTATAATATTAAACACATGGGAAACTCACAAGTTTCAAGTACACATATTTTCATAGGGCTATATAGACCCTATTTTATTTAATAAAAACATCTCTTTATTTAGGTAACTTTTATAGTCACTTTTCCAAGCCTTCAGTGCTGTCTAGCTGGCTTCTAGTTGGCTTTCACATTTTGTTACCTGAAACGCGTTTAAAAAACATTTTGGCCGTGGAAATTTCATCATGACCGTAGTTAGGAAATATTTTATCAGAGTAAAATACCACACTTTTATAATATTAAACACATGGGAAACTCCCAAGTTTCAAGTACACACATTTTCATAGGGCTATATAGACCCTATTTTATTTAATAAAAACATCTCTTTATTTAGGTAACTTTTATAACCACTTTTCCAAGCCTTCAGTGCTGTCTAGCTGACTTCTAGTTGGCTTTCACATTTTGTTACCTGAAACGCGTTTAAAAAACATTTTGTCAGTGGGAAATACTGGTGAGTGAATCCCAGTTTAATCAAGAAGAGTTTTATCCTTTAACAGTATTGAGAGCGATTACAATGTTTATATCTACACAATTACTCATTCAGTGCTGTCAATCCTGACTGGTGGGTCATATTACACATTGGCTAACTCTTTGTCCAATGGTAACGTGTTCCACATTTTGTATACAAAACCCCAACATACCGGCAGTAATTGAAGAACTGCAAAGACTCAATCACTGCTAATTATATTTTAAAATAAATAAAGGTTTTGTAAAAACAGTTTACAAAACGGAGATTACTCACATTGTTGTCTTAGGGTTTTCTTTAAAGATTCCCTGGTGATTATCTATTAATTACACAAATGTACACGCGTTAGTATAATAACTCAATATTTACATTAGTAATACCCTCCCCGAGACGGCATTCCAACGACGACGTCGGGCAGAACCTCGACAGCCGTTACGGAACCCTGGATCAATCGGGCAGCGTATCTAATACGTAACCGGGTTTATGATACTTACAACGGGGCAGAACTTGGTTATTTAGGGGGTATTATGCCCGAAAAGCACTTTGACTATATAGAAATTCGAGCGAAAGAAAGAAAATGAGCGAATTCGACTGAAGGCCGATGCCCTCAATTTATAGGGCCTGATTTCAGGTCCCTCGCGCCCCGCGTAAGATGAAGCGGGGGCTTACGCGGCCCGCGACCTAGCGTGGGTAGGCCCTAGCTGATCCGGGTCAGCACACTATGCTCGCCACGATTGTGCTACGTGGCGACTCCGGGTGAGGCCTCGTAGCAGGGTTGTCGCGCCCCGTGTAGGCCGAAGGGTAATCCTTCACGGCCCGCCACAGCCATTAAAATTTTGATTTTGATTTTATTTTTAATAATATATGGTATTCTGGGCTCGGTTTTTGCATATGGGGGTGTGTGTTAGGACATGTAGGGATATTTTCAATATATTAAGGGTGTTAAAATTTTTTTAGGAGGGTTGTTATATCCTCCCCACCTTGTTTTAGAACTCGTCCTCGAGTTCTACTGGAATAAGTGTGGATATTTCTTCTGCATTTCTGATTCAAGCTCCCAAGTGTACTCTGGTCCTCTCTTGGAGTTTCATTTTACTTTGACCAGAACTAGTCTCTTGCGCTTGAGATTTTTGACTTTCCTGTCTTCAATTTGTAGAGGTCGTTCTACAAATTTTAACTGTTCATTTACCTCTATATCCTTAAGAGGCACTCCGAGTGATTTATCAGCTAAGCATTTCTTAAGATTAGATACATGAAATACATCATGTATTCCTGCCATTTCCTCTGGCAGTTGCAGCTGATAGGCTACAGGTCCTATTCTTCTAATAATTTCGAAAGGTCCAACATACCTGGGGCTCAACTTTCCCCTTTTGATGAATCTTACCACTCCTTTCCAAGAAGAGACTTTTAATGACACTTTGTCTCCTGCCTGAAATTCCAATGGCTTTCGTCTGTTATCTGCATAACTCTTTTGTCGATCACGTGCTGCTTTCAATCGTTCCTTGACTTGAATAATCTTGTCGGTTGTTTCTTGTACTATCTTAGGTCCAGATAGTTGCTTTTCTCCAATTTCTGCCCAACAGACTGGCGTTCGGCACTTTCGTCCATAAAGTGCTTCGAATGGTGCAGCATTGATACTTGTGTGATAAGTGTTATTATAAGAAAATTCTATCAATGGTAAGTGATCCTTCCAATTACCTCCGAAATCAATTACACAAGCTCTAAGCATGTCCTCCATTGTCTGTATTGTCCTTTCACTTTGTCCGTCCGTTTGAGGATGATAAGCGGTGCTTAGATTCTGTAAGACCCTAAACCATTTTAAACAAAAAGTATGCAGCGGAAATATGAACCATAAAATTTCTTTCTTTATAAATATTTTAACCTACTGGAAACATTTAGGATAATCTTTTTTTTTTTTACAAAAATTGCGTCCATCAGCCTTACTTAAAAGATAATGCATAATCTACATTTAGAAACTATACGACCTCGCTCCCGTACAATCCACGTTCATTGACTCGATCTTCAACCGCTTAGACTCCATAATGATGATAATTCCGTGCAACCTGCAATCACCACATACATCCGAATCATTAATATTTGGTGACGTCATACATGATATAAACATACTAATTAAATGACCACGCCACATTCTTTCTACTTATGTTAATCCTTTCGATTATCTTTCCGAGTACAATCTTGCATCCCAATGACAAATCTTCATAAGATCAACAATAGTATACCTGCACTTTCATTTCATTCTCAAGGCACATGATTAGTAACATTAATACTCAAACGTATTGAAGCCATGTATACATATATACAAGCCCTATTCTTTCGTGTATAATAAATCCCACTTCATACAAACATACATACATACATACATACATGCATACCTCCATATCCAAGCTCTTACATACCACTTACATTCTTATATAATTATACTAACAAATCTTACTCACAAACATCCATATATATTAGTCTCATACATACAAACCTATGTGCATGCTCATTTCTATTCATTCTTACCTATGGAATCCATCACTAACATGTAAGTAAATCCATATACATACATGCTTACAGACTTATTTCGTTCCCACACCTACTTACATAAACACCCTTTAATGAGTTTGGGGTACATTTCGGGAGCTTGAAAATAAGTTCAATACTCACCCTTAGCTCACAAAACTATTTGGTAAGGTTGGGGTACATTATAGAAGTTTAACGGGGCATAGGAATAGGTCTACGGGGTCCGAAATCGAAGAAAAACGAAGAAACGTGGCTACTGGCGTCGGCTGGCGCGTAGACAGTAAGTTTGGGCGTCGGCCAACTGCTGCCCAGCGTCGGCGATGCTGCTACCAGCTTCGGGGACGCTGCTACCAGCGTCGGGGACGCTGCCCCTGCAGCACCGACGCCGGATTTCATTCTTTTCGACGTTTCAACCCCCGTTTGCGCATCCCGAACTTCCCAAATTGTAAAATAACATTATTCCAAGCCTCCAAATCATTCTAACACTTAACTCCAAGTTCCCACAACCAAATCCTATACTTTTATCTTACTTTGTTGATTTTGACCCGTTTGAACTTAACAAGATTTTTTATTCATAACTAATTCACATATTACCCAATACGACTTCACTTACTTTTGTTCTATCATTTCTTACCCATCCTTTCATGATTCCTATCCTTCTTGCAATAAAGCTCAGTATATATAAATAAATTTAGTTCGGGAATCACTTACCTTATGCGTCCATATTTGCATCCGCTTCCTTGTCTCCTTTTGACCCGTTTGCCTTCCTTGCTTAAGTACAACTCAACATGATCCTTATGCTTTCATGTCATCACAATCACATTCTCGTTAGCATACATGATTGTACATATTAACGATCACATCAAATGCATAACTCACATTTGGCTCTTTCTTAGCCAATTATAACAAGCATAAGGCATATACCCAAAATCACATCTTTTCAATTTCATATAATTCATTATGTCATCACATATGACACATATTGATATAACATATACCATATGACTTTCTATAATCTTACAATTGTGATAACAAGTCTAGCATGCTTCTTATGCACAATTGACTTTCAGAAGTCAACGGTTTAACATATAACTTACGACTTAACCGCATATATCTGTGTCATTATATTAGGCCATACAAACATCACTATATACATTTCACAATCATGATGTAATATGCTTACAACCACACGATTACCTAACTATATACACATACACATACTTTCACATGTTAATGCTTTCATTACCTCACATTTGACAACCACATACAAGGTTAGTCTATTTGAACGAAGTCATAACATCATTACTAACAAGTTCATATGTTATATATTTAGCGTACATCAAATCCTAAATTACCAATAAGCAATTGGTCCAATACATAATGTGCATTATCACCGTTCAAGCATAAAGTACAAGTTCCTAATGCTCATTTCCACCCAAATCTTACGATCAACAACACCTTCCCATGAATTCCTTCTACAACGCATCTCTTATGTTCAACTATCATCAATTAAATTATTATCATACTCAACACATATTCATCCATTAATTAGCATGTAATTTCGCATACTAACCTACACAAGGCATTTCATCAAACACTTGGTGTGCGTACACCGTTTAATGCACAATGTACAACTAATTCATTCTCTTATTCCCATTTCCTACATACATTCATCATCATCACTAAAAATCACATAAATTTCATATAATCCTTCAATCTAACCAACAATTATGCCTCACACACTAACTAATTCATCATAGTTACACAAGGATTGGACATGGGTAACATACCCATGTCGCCATCTTCATCATCCCAAATGGGTTTCACCTTCAAACATCGAATTAATCAAAATCATGTATAACACATATTCTATATAGTGATCCTAACACATAATCATGCTTAATTTCATACTAATTTCATGGATGAAACATAAACCCACTTCATTCAAGATCACCAAATTACAAATTTCAACATACCTTATGTAGGGAACTATTAGATGATTAAGAATTTCATCACGTGCATAAGAATCTAGTCCTATTTCATCCTCAATTTGCTGAATTTCTAAATGTAGTTGAAGAGGTGGGTTTTGTTTTTCTTTCCTGCTTGAACTCGACACACACACATATACCCACCATCTACTACAAGTTTGTGTTTTATTATTTTCATAGCCATATTTCATTTTCAGCCCCTCATTTTTTCACAACATGTCATTTACATATCTAACCATTAATCAAGTTACTTTCCTTTTAGTTAGTTTTATTCATTCTAAATAATTACACTTACTAGCAAAAATTAACCGACTATTATTATTGTAATAGTCTAAAATTACCATTTACCCTTACGACATCGTATATATAGTTTATTTTAAAAACATATGAAATTTGGGGTGTTACAAGTCTACCCCCCTTAAAGGAGGTTTCGTCCTCGAAACCTTTCTCATTTCTACTAGACCAATTCAAGTCTTACTATTAATTCAATTCATTCAAGAAGTTTTCTACAATCTCGAAAACATTTGTAACTCCTTAAAGAGGTAGTATTCATGCATAACCATTTGTATATGTTTTGTTCTTGTCTTCTTAATCGAGCGTTGGAATTTCATACATTTACCAGTCATAGTGGATAAACTAATTTTCATTTCACTCATGTGCCATACATGATATTTCATGCTAACGTAGGCACATGAGTACCTATTGTAAGTCTACTTCGGTATTCTGTCATTAGCATTCCTTCTGAGTACTTTTGTTGGCACATGGTAATCTAAACCATGTATATACACATATTACCGACATTTGTTTGGGTTGACTCTACCTCTAGGTAGTTATTACTTCATTTTCGTTAATCTTGAGCGATCCATAAATTCCTTTACTAACATTCCCTCTAATTACTTTCGTATTCATATGAGGGATCAACGTATCATCATACACATACTATAAACATTCAATGACTTATTAATACTATAACAAAACTACCCTCTTTATACTTACTTTTTCGTACTTAAAAGGAAGATAAAGCATCATTCTACGGTTACTATCGTTACTTATACCATGCATACCTTTACGTTAGCCTCAAATCATCTCATTCATATCACATTACTATTACCTCTCTCTTCATGCACTACTTATTCTACATAAGTAAATGTGTCGTGCAAGTTCATCGTACGAGAGTTTAACCAATACCCGAAACTTTCACTCAAGACTTTTGAGATTTCCTTTTTAATGACATAATTTTCTTCTTACGTTGACTGTTAAAGTCAACCATTCCATACAATACCATACCTATCCTACCATTCATTTCGTAGGTCGTATTCAATCTACTAATTCATACATATCAATCATGAGTAAAACATTTTACTACCCTCGATTTTTTTAGTGCATAAATCGACGATCCGCGACCCGGATCGGTCCACTTTTTCATGAGTCCAAGCCAGGACTGAATTTATCGCAACCCCCGATCCCACTTCCCAGGGAATGGGCGGTCGCGAGCCAGTTTTGGTGGTATCTCGTATTGTCTAATTTGGCAGCGGAATTTTTCATCAGGACCGTAGTTAGGAAATATTTGATCAAAGTGAAATACCACATTTTCATAGTATTAAACAAATGGGTTAAAACCCAAGTTCATAGTACACACGTTTTCATAGGAATAAATCCTATTTATTTAATAAAAACATCTATTTTATTTTTAGGTAACTTTATTGCCACTTTTCCAAGCCTTCAGTGCTGTCCAGCTGGCTTCTATTTGGCTTTCACATTTTGTTACCTGAAACGCGTTTTAAAAACATTTATCAATGGGAAATACTGGTGAGTGAATCCCAGTTTAATCAAGTTTAAATAATAATCATTTCACAGTGTATAGTATTGAGGGTGATCCCGCAATTATATTTGTTTCCAAGATATAACAATTAACATCCATGGTACGGTCAAACCGGACTTGTGGAAATGTTACTCCTTGACCAGGTGGTAACAAATTTTGTATACAAAACCCCAACATACTCATCATAATTGTATGTGATAATCTAAAATTTACACAAATGCACACGCGTTAGTATAATAACCCATTTTAACATTAGCAATACCCTCCCCGAGACGGCATTCCAACGACTACGTCGGGCAGAACCACGACAGCCGTTACAGAACCCTAGATCAATCGGGCAGCGTATCTAATACTGTAACACTCCGTGTTTTCGAAGTCAAAGTCAAAGTCAAAGTCAAGGTCAAATTCAACGACCGATTTCGCGCGACTTGACTAGTAGTGAATTTCTTTTATGTATCGTATTATGGGGAGTAAGTGTCAATAATTACAATAATCGACGTATGTTATTCGCAATCTAATCAACTTACGACTATGAACTATAGGAAGTAACAATGCGATAAAGTTAACTAAACGATAATCAAACTGTGCTAATTAATCGACATCGAATCGAATCGCAACTCGAACTACACATTTTTGGTTATTGATATACGTGTGTGTGTATGTGCCTTATGTGTTACTTGTGCATGTTTCATTTATGTATGTATGGGAATCAATCGAAACGCAATCAAATCGAACTCGAAACGCAATCGAACTCAATCGAAATCGAACTATGATAATTAGTGGAGAAGAGACAGTGCTAGATATGAATGGTTGGGATTAAAAGTAATTTGACTAGGAAAACCTATCGCATCGCATCGATCGCAATCGTAATCGAAACCTCAAAAAAATCGTCACGCCGAACATCCGAACCAAGTGCCATCCGGCCGGATTGCCAATCCGACCGGGCTGCCACTTGATCCGGTGCCATGTGTCATCCGACAGAGATGACAATCCGACCGGATGGGTCATCCGGCCGACTCACACTTTCCTCTTTGGGTAACTCTATAAATACCCATGTCACTTTCATTCTTTCTACTTTTGGCAATTCTCTGACCGACCAGCTCGTGCTCTTCACCTTTTCTTCGATTTCTCTCAATTCCGGTAAGATCTCGTCCTAAATCTTGTACTTTCTTAATCTACATGCACTTCTACACCTTTCTAGCTTTTGAATCTTAACTTTTAACCGTGAAATCACTATATTTGAGGTGTTCTAGGATGACGTCATCATGTGTTCTTGAAGAACTTCATGTTTTGGCCTCAATCCACCAAGAACAACTTAGATATAAATGATTTCCACACAAATACACAAAGATCTTGCATAGATCTAAACATAAACATAGTGAAAAAGGATTGAAAGATGGTTTCTAACTTTATTTCAACTCTTTTACACTCAATGCACCCAAAACCGATAGAATCGGCCCTTGTTCTAGTCCCTACTCATTCTTAGTGTTGTACTAGTTCAAGATCTGGATTCTACACACTAGACTGCCGATTTCAGGTTAACCAAGAACAACCATCATGAACCGGTTAACTGGTCGAACTAGGGTGATTCCTGTTTTATCGGGTCACTTGGGTTAAGATGGGGTTCCGTTGGTTAGCACGTTGTCAAAACGTCTCGATAAAAGCAACGAACAATCAAAACGGCCAAGTGAAAGACGAACGGAACGACCAGCCCAGAGTGCTATCCGACCGAGTTACCGTCCGAACGGATAAGCCACTCGAGCGGCTAGGTCATCCGAACGGATTACACTATGGGTCCCACACTTAATCAACTTTATCTGAAGTGTGAGTATTGAACGAATTGCTATCTGATCGGACTACCATCCGACCGGATTACTCTTCGGATCATGTGATACTTGAACTTTAATACTCGAACGATTCTCAACGTGTTCAATGCACTAAGGGTGCCACCCGACCGGACTGCTGTCCGATCGAGTGACAACCTGCTATGGTTTTGTTCTCACTAAGTAACTTCGTCACTCGAGTCGTCGTCCGACCGGATAGTTCATCCCAGCGGATTGCCGTCCGCACGACTGACCGACCGATCGACCGACTTGAAAGGTAGAGATACTTTAATGTTTTCAAAATGCTACAACGAAAACTTCAAAGGACAAGCCATCATACACAAACACATCAAAGGAAGAAACAATCCGCTCGAATAGTCATCCGACCGGACCACCTGTCCGACTTGATGACCATTCGAACGGATTATCAATCCTCACGATTGGACCGTCCGATCTGATTATCAATCCGACCGAGTTACTGTCCGAGCTACTTACACTTTGCATCATTTTACGCGTCACTTATCGTTATGTTATCGTTCTAATCAGGCTAATTCCGCTCTAAGCGCTCCCTTCAATCCATCAATCGCTGTGAGTATACTCGATCCCTTTTTGTTTTATGCACTTTTGGGTGTTACATACGTTACGAATATTCAAACCACAACAACACAATACTCAATATTATTTGAACGCTAACCGTTAATGCATGTTATACGTGGCTTATGAATGCTTGTTTGTTATGTTTACACATGGAATGCTGTCTACCTGCCTTAGCAACGATAGTACTTTAGTTTGGACTCAGCACCTGTTCGCAGGGGTTGTTAAGGACAATTACTTGCATGGAGCCCGCATTCATTGGTATCGATGGATCTATGTCGATAACTAACATGCTTCGTTTCACTATGTTTACGTGCTGGTTATGCGTAAACGAATTCGAACTCTATATGCTATTATCAAACTTGTATGCTCACCTTTACATTATATGTATTGACTTTATTTTAACGTATGTGCCAGGTGCTTAGGATGCACATCTGCTAGGAAATCGAGGCTAGAATAAGGCGCTAGAGGCCAACAAATAGTTGTCTGTACAAATTAAATCAAGGGTCTCTAGAAGCAGATAAACAATTGCTCTATTTAAATCTGAGTTGTCGGAATAGAACTATTTGCCTAGATTTTGTCTATAATAATTTGTTTACCTTTTGAGACATGGTATGGGGCATGTTACTTTAAATTGATTGGTAATGATAATTGTTATGGAAACTTCTGGACAATCTGTTTCGCTCAGTACCATACCCCGATGTTTCCGCCATCGGTTGGGGGTGTGACAGATTGGTATCAGAGCCATAACTATAGGGAAATAGGCAAGACATGACCTAGTCCGGGTCGATGTCTTAGAGACCTAGTCTATAGTTAGGAACCAATAGACTGACTTATGCATATCCGTTAGGGATTATGTATGAGTTTACTATTTCTCGCTATTCTCGCTTATGCTACACTATCACTGCACTCGAATTTTCAACTATGAAAGAACAACTACGTCAAGATTAGGTGTGAAAACCGCAAACTCTCGACTAAAGTTGCTTAATCAACCTGCATTTTATCTACAAACGGGGAGAATTATGACAAATCAGGAGTGAAATCCGTATTTTGATGAATAATCTCCTCTATTTTTATTAAAAACAGGAACGGAGTTGTTAAGCTAGTGGTGAAACCCTAACCTTGACGACTTGTTCCGCTCATTTTACAAAACTCTCACAAAAGTCTCGATGGACTCCAACGGCCTGAAGTAACGATACGACTAACGGGATGCGTGCCAAAAGCCCAAGAATCGAGGCAAAGGCGCTGTCCTGAAGGTCAAATGTGCACATCAAGTCTTTGTGAATAGTCGAATCACTTTGGGTAGTCGAAGTCTAATAGCCGCAGACGATCTATTTCTCGATTTTTTTATGTGTTTCGATTCTGAGCCCGCAACTGCTGACTCTGATGATTCGTCGATTTTATGTGCATAAGTGTGTGTTACCTGTTTATGTATTTAAATTTTGGAGAATTACTCGATTTTTGCTTTCACTTCGATCGACACGCACTGCATTTCTATCTCAATGCGCTGACAAATCGCTAAACTATGGACGACTTTATGCTACGTTATACGCTTATACTACGCTACTCGATATACTAAAGGCGATCGCTATATTCGAACGCTCACGAACTGTGAATCATAGGTTTCTGTAATCTGACTACCTCTTGTGCTTAAATTCTTCTGTGGCTTACATGTTTCCGTGATTCTGTGCTCTACGTGCTTATGTGCTTCTGTGGTTATATGAATCTGTGATTATGTGCTTATGTGTTTATATGATACATGCTACATTGCGTATCCCTAGGCTTTAGTAAGTAGTAGACGTGTGAGGTGAGATTCGAATACGTTGTGTTAAGTCCTGCGACGATGTCTATTGCAGACAATGTCATCTGGATCCCGCCACCCATCACTTTCTCGCCAAGAAAAGAGATACAAAAGTATTTCTGCTATCATCGCTAAGCAAGTAGCAAAAGCCGTGAGTGATGTCTATGAGAACGTCAGCAAATCATCTGAGGAGTCGAGAACCGAAGCTCCTAAAGCTACCCCCAAAGCTCCCTTCAATTTCAAGCAATTCAAGTCTTGTGGGCCAAAGGAATTCACTGGCGAGGAAGGCCCTACAGCATTGTTCCAATGGTTTGATTCCATTGAGGTCACACTGCGACAGAGCGGTTGCCCCGACGACCTCCGCACTCTAAACGCTACCGGCGTCTTCCAGTCCCGTGCATTAGACTGGTGGACGGCTGAGAGAAACAAGTGGGGAAACGATGCAGCCTACGGTTTGTCATGGGATGAACTCAAGGTGGTCATGCTGGAAGAATTCTGCCCTCCTCATGAGCGCCAAAAGCTAGAAGATGAATTCTGGCACATAAAGCAGAAGGAAGGTGAAAATGCTGCCCTCACTGCTCGCTTCAAATAGCTCAGCATCATCTGCCCTGACCAGGTGAAGACTCTAGACATGGCGATCAAGAAATACATCCGAGCCCTGCTTGACTGTGTTGCAGATTTCGTGCAAGCGGCTAAGACTAAGACGATCGAAGTGACTTACCTACTGGCCGCTGAAATCAACGACAAGCGGGTCAAGGTCTGTGTCTGGGATAAAACTTCGAAGCATCTGCATCAAGCTACCACCGCCGCACCAACTGCTGAAACGACCACCACATCGAGCAACAAGAGGAAGAACAAGAGAAAGAACAACTCCAGCAACAAGAACTGTGCGATCACTGCTGCACCGATATAAGCTGTACCAGCCCAACAGCGTCAAGTAGCGGCGCCTGTGGCAAATGCACCGCTTGCTAAGCATGCATACACTGGGCCACACCCGCTATGCCCTACTTGTACCTATCATCACCCGACTACCATCGCTTGCCGTTTTTGTGCTCATTGCAATATGTACAACCATTTCACTACCAACTGCCGTGCTCGACAAGCTCCTGCTCATCAAGCTCTGCTCACCGCCCCTCAGGGTCAACAAGCTCCTCCGGCACCCGTGGTCAACGCCAGAGCCTGCTTCGCATGTGGCGATCCAAACCATTTCGCCAACATGTGCCCAAACAGGGTTGTGAAGCAAGAGCCCCAACAGCAGCAGCCTCAGCAGCAGCAGCAGCAACAAGCAGCACGCTCACAAACTTTCAACATCAACGTGCGCCAAGCCCAAGCCGACAACAATGTGGTCAATGGTACGTTCCTTGTGAATGGTATTTATGCTTCGTGTTTATTTGATACTGGAGCCGATAATTGCTTTGTGTCGTTCGAATTCAAGAAACTCCTTAGTCGTAAACGCTCCCAACTCTCCTCGATGTTCGATGTTGAAACCGCTACTGGAAGAACTGTCGCCGTTAAATCTGTTCTCCGTGATTGTACTCTCAAGCTCAACAATCACATCTTCCCAATCGACCTTATTCCAATGCAACTCGGAAATTTTGATGTCATAGTAGGCATGGACTTTCTTCGCGAAAACCATGCTGAAGTTGTGTGCTTCGATAAGATGATTCGATTCTCGCTCGTAAATGGTGATCTATTGTGCGTCTACGGTGAAACTGCTTCGAAAGGTCTCAAGCTCATGTCGTGTGTCCAAGCTAGCAAGTATCTCCGCAAGGAATACAGAGCTTTCTTGGCTAACATTGTAGTAGCGGAGAAGGAAAAGAAAGAGAAGAAGGAGGTAAACGACGTTCCTGTGGTTCGTGAATTTCCTAACGTATTCCCTGAGGATCTTCCTGGACTACCGCCAAGTCATGATATCGACTTTTGTATCGACCTCATTCCTGGAGCCAACCCTATTGCCAAAGCTCCTTACCGACTCGCGCCGTCCGAAATGCGAGAACTCTCGAACCAACTCCAGGAATTACTTGAGAAAGGCTTCATTTGCCCGAGCACCTCTCCTTGGGGCGCGCCAGTCCTTTTCGTCAAAAAGAAGGATGGGTCGTTCAGGATGTGCATCGACTATTGGGAGTTGAATAAGTTAACTATCAAGAACCGCTATCCCCTACCCCGCATCGAAGATTTGTTTGATCAGCTACAAGGCACTACGTGCTTCTCGAAGATCGATCTACGTTCAGGCTATCACCAACTATGCATTCAAGAGGAGGATATACCCAAAACCGCGTTTCGCACTCGATACGGCCATTACGAATTCGTTGTTATGCCTTTTGGTCTAACCAACGCACCCGCGGTTTTCATGGATCTGATGAATCGCGTGTGTAAACCATATCTCGACCGTTTCGTCATCGTATTCATCGACGATGTCTTAATCTATTCCAAAACAAAATCCAAAAACGCGCAACATCTACCTTTGGTTCTCGAGCTACTCCAGGGGAATCAACTCTATGCCAAGTTCTCCAAGTGTGAATTCTGGTTGGAGGAAGTTCAGTTTCTGGGTCACATCGTAAATAGTCAAGGTATTCACGTTGATCCTGCGAAGATTGAAGCCGTTAAGAGTTGGATTACACCTAAGAACCCGTCTGAAGTCCGTTCTTTTCTCGGACTAGCGGGCTATTATCGACGATTTATCGAAGGATTCTCAAAGATTGCTGTGCCGCTTACCGCTCTCACGCATAAAGACAAGCCTTTTGTTTGGGGAACCGAACAAGAGTCTGCCTTTCGATCCCTTAAGCACATGCTTTGCAATTCTCCCGTTCTCACGTTGCCTGACGGAAACGACGATTTCATTGTCTATTGTGATGCTTCCAACTTTGGTCCTGGTTGTGTCCTTATGCAACGAGACAAGGTTATAGCTTACGCATCTCGTCAGCTCAAAATCCACGATAAGAACTATACAACCCATGATCTCGAGCTAGGCGCAGTTGTTTTTGCGTTAAAGATTTGGCGACACTACCTGTATGGTACCAAGTGTACGATCTTCACCGATCATCGGAGCCTGCAACATATATTTAATCTGAAGGAACTTAATATTCATCAACGCTGATGGGTAGAACTTCTCAACAATTATGACTGTGAGATTCGTTATCACCCAGGCAAAGCAAATGTTGTTGCCGACGCACTCAGCAGACGAAGCTATATGCTTAGCACTCGTAACGTCCAAGCCCAATACGACCTCGAAACCCTCATCCGCGAAGCTCAGCATGCATGTTTTAAAGAACGCACCTTGAAGAAGGAACAAATCTACCACGATGGAGCCCAGCTTGTGAGTAAATCAAATGGGATATTCCACTTTCTGGACCGAATTTGGATCCCTAAACGGACCGATTTGCGACAGATTTTGATGGACGAAGCCCACAAATCCCGGTATTCTATTCATCCCGGTGCCGACAAAATGTACCAGGACCTTCGTTACAAGTACTGGTGGCCGGGCATGAAAAGGGATATTGCACTCTACGTCGGAAGATGCCTAACTTGTGCAAGAGTCAAGGCTGAACACCAAAGACCCTCTGGCTTACTCGAACAACCGCCGATCCCTATGTGGAAGTGGGAGAGTATAGCTATGGATTTCATAACAAAACTTCCGCACACGTCATCAGGTCACGACAGCATCTGGGTTGTTGTTGACCGCTTGACCAAGTCAGCTCACTTTTTGCCAATACAGGAAGACTACAAGGTAGAACGATTAGCCCGAATCTACACCGATGAGATCATTTGTAATCATGGGACGCCTCACGACATCATCTCTGACAGTGATGCTCGGTTTACCTCGCGACTGTGGGAAACGTTTCAAACGGCTCTCGGTACATCGCTTAATCTAAGTACCGCTTTCCACCCTCAAACCGACGGACAGACTGAAAGAACGATCTGTACTCTTGAAGACATGCTCCGTTCGTGTGTCATAGACTTCGGTGGTAATTGGGATAGATACCTGCCGTTAGTCGAATTCTCGTATAACAACAGTTATCATTCCAGCATAAAAATGGCACCATTCGAGGCTTTATACGGAAGAAGATGTCGATCGCCTATTGTATGGCACGAGATCGGTCACTCGCAATTAACCGGTCCTGAGCTATTGCAAGAAACGACAGACAAAATTTTCCAAACTCGAGACAATCTGGTAAAAGCTCGGAATCGACAGAAAAGTTTTGCCGATAGACAACGCAAGCCCCTTGAATTTGACGTTGGCGACTACGTACTCCTAAAGGTATCACCTTGGAAGGGTGTGGTCAGATTCGGCAAGAAAGGGAAACTCGCACCTCGATATGTTGGACCTTTTAAGGTTCTGGAAAGGATCAGAAAAGTCTCCTACAGACTCTAACTACCGGAGGAACTTAGTAACGTCCACCCGACTTTCCACGTCTCAAACCTCAGAAAGTGCCTGGCCGACCACGACTTACATGTTCCATTAGAGGATCTGCAAGTGAACGAAACATTACACTTCATGGAAAAGCCTGTCGAAATCATGGATCGCCAAACCAAGCAACTCAGACGCTCGCGCATTCCTATTGTAAAAGTCTGATGGGAAGGCAAACGAGGCGCAGAGTTCACTTGGGAACTCAAAATCAACATGAAGGAAAAGTACCCGCAGTTGTTTGAAGGAGCCTGTTCTAGAGAATGAAAGTCTAGAAAGAGAAAGTGCTCCAAAGTGATTCACGGTGTTGTACATCTTTCAGCTTAATTTCTGGACGAAATTCCCTAAACAAGGGGAGGCTGTAACACCCCGTGTTTTCGAAGTCAAAGTCAAGGTCAAAGTCAACTACCGATTTCGTGCGACTTGACTAGTAGTGAATTTCTTTTATGTATTGTATTATGTGGAGTAAGTGTCAATAATTACAATAATCGACGTATGTTATTTGCAATCTAATCAACTTACGACTGTGAACTATAGGAAGTAACAATGCGATAAAGTTAACTAAACGATAATCAAACTGTGCTAATCAATCGACATCGATTCGAATCGCAACTCGAACTACGCATTTTTGGTTATTGATATACATGTGTGTGTGTGCCTTATGTGTTACTTGTGCATCTTTCATTTATGTATGTATGGGAATCAATTGAAACGCAATCAAATCGAACTCAATCGAAATCGAACTATGATAATTAGTGGAGAAGAGACAGTGCTAGATATGAATGGTTGAGATTAAAAGTAATTTGACTAGGGAAACCTATCGCATCGCATCGATCGCAATCGTAACCGAAACCTCAAAAAAATCGTCGCGCCGAACATCCGAACCAAGTGCCATCCGGCCGGATTGCCAATCCGACTGGGCTGCCACTTGATCTGGTGCCATGTGTCATCCGACCGAGATGACAATCCGACCGGATGGGTCATCCGGGCGAGATGTCATTCGACCGACTCACACTTTCCTCTTTGGGTAACTCTATAAATACCCATGTCACTTTCATTCTTTCTACTTTTGGCAATTCTCTGACCGACCAGCTCGTGCTCTTCACCTTTTCTTCGATTTCACTCAATTCCGGTAAGATCTCGTCCTAAATCTTGTACTTTCTTAATTTACACGCACTTCTACACCTTTCTATCTTTTGAATCTTAACTTTTAACCGTGAAATCACTATATTTGAGGTGTTCTAGGATGACGTCATCATGTGTTCTTGAAGAACTTCATGTTTTGGCCTCAATCCACCAAGAACAACTTAGATCTAAACGATTTCCACACAAATACACAAAGATCTTGCATAGATCGAAACATAAACATAGTGAAAAAGGATTGAAAGATGATTTCTAACTTTCTTTCAACTCTTTTACACTCAATGCACTCAAAACCGATAGAATCGGGCCTTGTTCTTGTCCCTACACATTCTTAGTGTTGTACTAGTTCAAGATCTGGATTCTACACACGAGACCACCGATTTCGGGTTAACCAAGAACAACCGTCATGAACCGGTTAACTGGTCGAACTAGGGTGATTCCTGTTTGATCGGGTCACTTGGGTTAAGATGGGGTTCTGTTGGTTAGCACGTTGTCAAAACGTCTCGATAAAAGCAACGAACAATCAAAACGGCCAAGTGAAAGACGAACGGAACGACCAGCCCAGAGTGCTATCCGACCGAGTTACTGTCCGAACGGATAAGCCACCCGAGCGGCTAGGTCATCCGAACGGATTACACTATGGGTCCCACACTAAATCAACTTTATCTGAAGTGTGAGTATTGAACGAATTGCTTTCCGATCAGACTACCATCCGACCGGATTACTCTTCGGATCATGAGATACTTGAACTTTAATACTCGAACGATTCTCAATGTGTTCAATGAACTAAGGGTGCCACCCGACCGGACTGCTGTCAGATCGAGTGACAACCTGCTATGGTTTTGTTCTCACTAAGTAACTTCCTCACTCGAGTCGTCGCCCGATCGGATAGATCATCCGAGCGGATTGCCGTCCGCACAACTGACCGACCGATCGACCGACTTGAAAGGTAGAGATACTTTAATGTTTTCAAAATGCGACAACGAAAACTTCAAAGGACAAGCCATCATGCACAAACACATCAAAGGAAGAAACAATCCACTCGAATAGTCATCAGACCGGACCACCAGTCCGACCGGATGACCATCCGAACGAATTGTCAATCCCCACGATTGGACCGTCCGATCGGATTACCAATCCGACCGAGTTACTGTCCGAGCTACGTACACTTTGCATCATTTTACGCGTTACTTATCGTTATGTTATCGTTCAAATCAGGCTAATTCCGCTCTAAGCGCTCCCTTCAACCCATCAATCGCTGTGAGTATACTCGATCCCTTTTTGCTTTATGCACTTTTGGGTGTTACATACGTTACGAATATTCAAACCACAACAACACACTACTCAATACTATTTGAACACTAACCGTTAATGCATGTTATACGTGGCTTATGAATGCTTGTTTGTTATGTTTACACATGGAATCTTGTCTACCTACCTTAGCAACGATGGTACTATAGTTTGGACTCAGCACCTGTTCGCAGGGGTTGTTAAGGACAATTACTTGCATGGATTACGGTGGTAATCATGTATTGCGAACTGCCTCAGGCAGTCAACTCGCAGTCATTAGTATCGATGGATCTATATCGATAACTAACATGCTTCGTTTCACTATGTGTACGTGCTGGTTATGCGTAAACGAATTCGAACTTTATATGCTATTATCAAACTTGTATGCTATGTATTGACTTTATTTTAACGTATGTGACAGGTGCTTAGGATGCACATCTGCTAGGAAATCGAGTCTAGAATAAGGCTCTAGAGGCCAACAAATAGTTGTCTGTACAAATTAAATCAAGGGTCTCTAGAAGAAGATAAACAATTGCTCTATTTGAATCCGAGTTGTCGGAATAGAACTATTTGCCTAGATTTTGTCTGTAATAATTTGTTTACCTTTTGAGACATGGTATGTGACATGTTACTTTAAATTGATTGGTAATGATAATTGTTATGGAAACTTCTGGACAATCTGTTTCGCTCAGTGCCATACCCCGATGTTTCCGCCATCGGTTGGGGGTGTGACAAATACGTATCCAGGGGTTATAATACTTACAACGGAGCAGAACTTCGCTAATTAGGGGGGTATAATACCCGCGTATTATGCCTAATATTAAGAAATTGAGATTGAGAAATGTTTGTGAGCGATCGGAAATGAAATTCCGTGGCCATTCTTATATAGTGCTGAATTCTGTCTTTCTCGCGGCCCGCGTAAAACAAGGCAAAGCCTTACGCGGCCCGCGTAAAACAAGGCAAAGCCTTACGCGGCCCGCGTCAAACCCCGGTCAAAGCGTAGCTCTTCCGGATCACCAACTAGACTTAACACGATGATGACACGTATCATCATCGGGCTGCGCCACTATCTTGATCTCTCGCGGCCCGCGTAAGGGTTGGGGTGGGTCTTACGCGGCCCGCCTCAACTTAAATTTCAGATTTTTAATTATTTTTTATACTATTTAATATATTTGAGGCCCGTTTTCGCGTATGGGGTGTATTTTTGGACATATTGGGATATTTTAAAATATATTAGGGTGTCGGAAAAATTATGAGGGTGTCGGTTTATTGAGGATTGTTACATCCTCCCCACCTTGTTTTAGAGGTGGATATTTCTTTGGCATTTTAGATTCACGCTCCCATGTATACTCAGGTCCTCTTTTGGAGTCCCACTTCACTTTGACCAGAACTAATCTCTTATGTTTGAGATTCTTGACCTTCCTGTCTTCAATCTGTAGAGGCCTTTCTACAAACTTGAGTTGTTCATTTACCTCTATATCCTTAAGAGGTACTATCAGTGATTCATCGGCTAAGCATTTCTTGAGATTTGATACATGAAATACATCATGCATTCCTGCCATTTCCTCTGGCAGTTGTAATTGATAGGCTACAGGTCCTATTCTTCTAATAACCTTAAAAGGTCCAACATACCTGGGACTTAGCTTTCCCTGTTTGATGAATCTTGCCACTCCTTTCCAAGGAGAGACCTTTAACAATACTTTATCTCCTACTTGAAATTCCAATGGTTTGCGTCGGTTATCAGCATAGCTCTTTTGTCGATCACGTGCTGCTTTTAGTCGTTCTTTGACTTAAATAATCTTATCAGTTGTTTCTTGTACTATCTCAGGTCCAGATAGTTGCTTTTCCCCAATTTCTGCCCAACAGACTAGGGTTCGGCACTTTCATCCATAAAGTGCTTCGATTGGTGCAACATTGATACTTGTGTGATAACTATTATTATAAGAAAATTCTATTAAAGGTAAGTGATCATCCCAATTACCTCCGAAATCAATTACACAGGCTCTAAGCATGTCCTCCATTGTCTGAATTGTTCTTTCGCTTTGTCCGTCCGTTTAAGGATGATAAGCTGTGCTCAGATTTAACTTGGTTCCCATTGCCTTTTGGAAACTTGACCAAAAATGAGAGGTAAATCGGCTATCCCTATCAGAAACGATTGATAACGGTATTCCATGAGAAACAATTTCATTTACATATAGTTTGGCTAGCTGTTCCATACTGAAAGTTTCTTTCATTGGTAGGAAATGAGCTGACTTGGTTAGCCTATCTACAATCACCCAGATTGTATCATTTCCTTTCTTTGTTTTGGGTAATTTAGTAACAAAATCCATTGTTATTAATTCCCATTTCCACACTGGCATTTCTAGCTGTTGCAATAGACCTGAGGGTTTCTGGTGTTCAACTTTAACTTGTGAACAAGTTAAACATTTAGAAACATAGGATACTATATCCTTTTTCATTCCTATCCACCAGAAATTTTTCCTTAAATCCTGGTACATTTTATCACTTCCTGGATGCATTGTATACTTAGACTTAAAGGCTTCTTCAAATATACGATGACGTAGGTTTCCTAATTTAGGTATCCACATTCTCTTTTTATCGAATCTCCAAATTCCATCTGTTCCTTGTTCTAACTCTTTTAGCATACCTTTTAATTTTTCAGTATCATCCTTGATTACAGATTCTTGTGTTTCTCTTATTTGTTCATTTAAATCTACTTGTAGATTTAATTTAAGAGAACGTACCCTTTTTGTCTTTTTGTGATACTTTCAACTTAAAGCATCTGCCACTACATTTGCTTTTCCTTCATGATACTGGATATCACAATCATAGTCGCTAAGCATCTCCATCCAGCGTCTTTGTCTCATATTCAACTCCTTTTGCCCGAAAACATACCTTCAACTCTTATGATCAGTGAATATGGTAAACTTACTACCGTAAAGGTAATGTCTCCAAATCTTAAGGGCAAAAATTATAGCTCCTAATTCCAAATCATGTGTTGAATAATTCTCTTCATGATTCTTAAGTTGCCTTTTGACGTTGCATCAACACACATCCATAACCTAACTTAGAAGCGTCACAATAGACTATAAAGTCTTCAGTTCCTTCTGGTAACGCTAATATGGGTGTATGGGTTAATCTATGCTTAAGAATTCTAAATGCTTCTTCTTGTTTTGGTCCCCATTCAAACTTAATGGATTTACAGGTTAACTTAGTTAAAGGAATGGCTATTCTAGAGAAATCTCGAATAAATCTCCTATAATAACCGGCCAATCCTAAGAAACTTCTAACCTCAGTTGGTGACTCAGGAGTTTTCCATTTGATAATCGCCTCGATCTTTGTTGGATCTACATGAATTCCTTCATGGTTCACTAAGTGACCAAGAAATTGTACCTGTTCTAGCCAAAACTCGCACTTTGAAAATTTAGCATAAAACTTTTCCTTTCTTATTAAACTTAGAAGTGCGTGCAAATGCTTTGCATGTTCTTCTTTACTTCTAGAGTAAATAAGAATATCATCTATGAAGATGATTATGAATTTATCCAAATATGGCTTACATATTCGGTTCATCATGTCCATAAATACAGCTGGGGCATTGGTTAAACCAAATCGCATGACATTAAATTCATAATGGCCATACCTTGTTCTGAATGCGGTCTTAGGAATGTCCTCTTCCTGTACCTTTAATTGATGATATCCTGACCTTAAATCGATTTTAGAGAAAAATCGAGCTCCTTGCAGTTGATCAAACAGATCATCGATTCTCAGTAATGGGTACCGATTCTTAATCATGACTTGGTTCAATTCACGGTAGTCAGTGCACATACTCATTGATCCGTCCTTCTTTTTGACGAACAGTATCGGCGCTCCCTATGGCGACAGACTTGGTTGTATGAATCCTTTTTCCAGCAATTCGTCTAACTGTTTCTTTAGTTCCTGCATCTCTGTGGGTGCCAAACGGTAAGGTGCTTTGGCAATCGGTGCTGTTCCTGGTGGTAGATGGATTCTGAATTCAACTTCTCTTTCTGGCGGTAGTCCTGGTAATTCTTCCGGAAATATATCTGAAAACTGAGACACTACTGGAATCTCTTTTAGTTCTTTTCCTTTAGTGTTACTGATTATAGAAATCAAATACACTATAGAACCTTTTCTTATATAACTTGCAGTTTTCATCAAAGAGATGAATTTAGTGGACCTAGAGGGTTTATCTCCTTTAATTGTGATTGTTTTACCTTTTGGTGAATTTACTTGGATTGACTTTTGATCACATAAAATACTGGCTTTATTGGCTATTAACCAATCCATTCCTAAAACTATATCAAATCCTGCCAGATTCATTGGATAAAGGTTTGCTATAAACTTTTGGTTTAAAATTTCTATTCTTGCTCCCTGCAAGATTTCCAAAATCTTAACTGTTAGCTGTCTCTACGAGACATTCTTGTGGTAGTTTAGTTAATGAATGATTTAGAAGTTTGCAAAACGAAGTATTAATGAAACTTTGGTTTGCACCAGAGTCAAATAATACCTTAGCAAAAACATCATTAACTAAAAACATACCAGCTATCACATCCGGAATCATCTTGGCTTCATCTGCGGTCAGAACGAATGCTCTAGCATTTTTAGGGTTCCTGTTGTTCACAGCTGGAGTCAATTTTGGACAATTCAGCTTGATGTGACCTTTTTATCCACAGTTGTAGCATAGTCCATTAGTGGATTTCCTCCTGCAATCTTCTTCCTTTTGTCCTGGCATCTTGCAGAAACTGCAAAGAATGGAGCATTTTCCCGAATGCTTTTTCTTGCAGACCTTGCAGAATGGTGCAGAGGTAGAACCCATATTCCTACGGTTGTAATTCCCAGAACGGAATTCTTGAGTAAGCCTTTGGGTTAGGTTTCTCCTCTGATCTTCTTCCCTAGTACGGATTAACTCATCTATCAAGGTATTGGCTAGTTCTACAGCTTCTTCTATAGTTTGAGGTCTAGCTGCCTTGACTACATATCTAATCTCTCCGATTAATCCCCAAATGTAACAGGAGATTAATACCGGCTCTGGTGATGCAAGGGTTGGTACTATTCTAGCATATTCAAAGAATGTGGTAGTATAACCCTTACTATCTACCCCGGTCATTCTTAAGTTAAGAACTTATTATCTATATGTTCCTTTTCATTAGGAGGGCAGAATTTCCTTTCTACCGTATTTTTAAATTCTTCCCATTCCATGTTGTATATCATATCACTTCCTCTTGATTGGAGGATAGTGTTCCACCATTCTAAGGCTGAGTTCTTAAATAGATTAGAAGCAAACATTATCTTATCTTCTTCCGCACATTTGCTTATTTTTAAAACAACCTCAGTTTTCTCTATCCAGCGTAGGGCTGCAATGGGTCCTTCATTGCCCGAGAATTCTATTGGTTTACAGGACCAGAATTCTTTATAAGAACAACCATAAGTCATGGTTCTTCTTCTTTTGGGAATGGGCGCTTGAAGTACGGGTCCATTGTTTACGCTGTTTTCTGGTTCAGTTGGTCGCTTACTGCTATGTTTACTTTTATTATTCGCTTCTTGTCACGGCCCCAGCCCCGGTTTGACCCGGTCAAGAGCCGCGGGACAGGAACCCGTGGTATCGATGATGCGACAGCGGAAGATTTTTAACAGGATCTTTTAAAACTCAAAATGCCCAATTATTTTATTCCATATCTTTGGGATAAACCCCGTACTTTACAATAGAGGAATTTAACTAGGAAATTCCGTGATTTATTAAAACATGTTTATTCATATTTTTAACTGAGCCACCTCTTCAAGCTTGATAGTGCTCCGTAGCACGTTTTTCCTTGATTTACAGCAGGTTGCCTGAAACATGTTTTAAAAATATTTTATCAGCGGGGAAATGCTGGCGAGTCACTCTATTTGAGAAAATGACATAGTTATAAATTACAGCATAAGAGCGATTACAATGGTTTCTATCTTATTGTTATATGGCGCCGTGTCACCTCCTGGTGATGATGGTCATACCACTATTGGGTCCTGTCACCCAATTAGTGATGATATATCACTGTTAGGATTTATTAGCCTAACCCGTGAGAAATTAGTAATGTGCACAATACCCCACTAGCCATTGATTAAGATTACCACGACTTACTCCCTGTAATTATAACATTTGAAAATAATTTGAGGTATTGTAAAATAGTTGATAAAAAGAGAATAACTCACATTGCAGATTTATATGGGCAGAGCTTTAGCCTACTGATTAGCCTTTTAACCTAAATTTAATAACATGCACACGAACTAGGTCAGTAACTAATACAGCATTTACGATAACTCACGAGATTAAACCCTCACAACGAATGACAAATGCGATACTTAAACATCCATCGAATTCACGACGAATGACAAAGCATAAACCCTAATGTGGGCAGCACTTAAACATCCATTGGATAGTTTCAATCGATCGGACATTGAATCGTAGCAGCGATCTAGTTAATACCCGGTATCGGAGCAGCGCCTTGCTATCTAAATTGAAAATTCGACTTCTAGAGAGTATATTTTCGTTTTTGTGATGTGATTTCGACACCAGAGGATAGCTCCTGTGACAAGCTATTTATAGCTGAAATTAGAGGTTCACGCGGCCCGCGTGAACCTTAGCTCGAACCTTACGCGGCCCGCGAGGGCACCTATATCGTAGATTAGGGCATCCGTGTCATGCGTAGGTATGCCACATGGACGACACATGGATCCGAAACACTTATCCGGTCAAACATGGGTTGACGCGGTCCGCGTAAGGATTTTCTTATCCTTTACGCGCCCCGCGAGAAGACCATAGTTCTTGATTTCTTTATTTTTTTGATGCACAGTAAGGTTTCAGGGGTTCGGGTTTTCACTTACGGATTGTTTTAGGACAAATTTTGAGAGTCCTTACATCCTCCCCACCTTATTTAAAATCTCGTCCTCGAGATTTATTGGAATAAGTGAGGATGCTTTTGCTTCATTTCCGATTCCAACTCCCAAGTGTACTCGGGTCCTCTCTTTGACTCCCACTTGACTTTAACTAGCACCAATCTTTTGTATTTGAGAAATTTAATCTTTCGATCTTCGATTTGAAGAGGTTTCTCAACAAATTTCAATTTCTCATTTACCTCTATATCTTGGAGAGGTACTACCAAAGATTCGTCAGATAGACATTTCTTGTGGTTGGATACATGAAATACATCATGTACTCCAGCCAATTCTTCTGGTAGTTGTAAACGATAAGCAGCTGGTCCTATACGTTGGATCACTGTAAATGGTCCTACGTATCTTGGACTTAGCTTTCCTTTCTTACCAAATCGAACTATTCCTTTCCAAGGTGAAACTTTTAAAAGTACCTTGTCTCCGACCTGGAATTCTAACGGCTTGCGTCTATTATCTGCATAACTTTTATGGCGATCTCGAGCCGTCTTCCGTCTTTCCTTGATCTGTGTGATTTTGTTGATAGTTTCTTGCACTATCTCAGGACCTGATAATTGACTTTCTCCTATTTCTGCCCAACAAACTGGAGTTCTGCACTTTCGTCCGTACAGTGCTTCAAATGGGGCAGCATCGATGCTTGAATGATAACTATTGTTATAGGAGAATTCAATTAAAGGTAAATGGTTGTCCCAGCTTCGACCAAAATCTATCACACATGCTCTGAGCATGTCCTCCAGGGTTTGATCGTCCTTTCACTTTGTCCGTCTGTTTAAGGGTGGTATGCAGTACTTAAATTTAATCGGGTTCCCATTGCTTCTTGGAAACTTGTCCAGAAACGGGAAGTGAAACGACTATCCTTATCTGATACAATGGAGAGTGGAACTCCATGTAAGGATACTACGTCATCTACATACAGCTTTGCCAACCTTTCCATGCTAAAGGTTTCCTTCATGGGTAGAAAATGAGCTGATTTGGTTAATCGATCTACAATTACCCAAATCGCATCATTACCTTTTCTGATTTTGGGTAACTTAGTAACAAAATCCATTGTTATGAGTTCCCATTTCCATACAGGCATTTCTAATTGTTGTAGTAAACCTGAAGGTTTCTGGTGTTCTGCTTTAACTTATGAACAAGTAAGACACTTAGAAACATATCTAGCTATGTCCTTTTTCATTCCGTTCCACCAGAAGTTGTTTCTTAAATCTTGGTACATCTTATTGCTACCAGGATGTATGGTATACCTAGATTTATGAGCTTCTTCTAGAATTTTATTTCTTAATTCTCCCTGCTTAGGTACCCAAATTCGTTTCTTATAGAATCTCCAGATTCCATCACTACCTTGCTCTAAGTCCTTCATTCTTCCTTTTATTCCTTCAGCATCACCTTGGATTGCTGTTTCTTGAATGCTTTTCAGTTGGTTCATTAAGTCTAATTGTAAACTTAATCTAAGAGCACGAACTCATCGTTGTTACTCATGATACTTACGGCTTAAGGCATCAGCAACTACGTTTGCTTTTCCTTCGTGATATTGAATATCACAATCGTAATCACTTAGGATTTCCATCCATCTCCTTTGCCTCATGTTCAACTCTTTTTGCCCAAATATATATCTTAAACTTTTATGATCTGTATAGACAGTAAACTTACTTCCGTATAGATAATGTCTCCAAATCTTAAGGGCAAAAATTATGGCTCCTAACTCTAAGTCATGAGTCGTATAATTTTCCTCGTGCTTTTTCAATTGCCTTGATGCATACGCAATTACCTTTTTGCGTTGCATTAGCACACATCCTAATCCTGGCTTTGAAGCATCACAATATACTTCAAAATCTTCTGTTCCTTCTGGTAAGGCTAGAATTGGAGCATTGGTTAATTTCTGTTTTAAAATCTTAAAAGCTTCTTCTTGTCTAGGTCCCCACTCAAACTTAACTGAGTTACAGGTTAGCTTAGTTAATGGCACGGCTATCTTAGAAAAATCCTTAATAAACTATCTATAATATCCGGCTAAACCTATAAAACTTCTAATCTCCATTGCTGATTGCGGAACCTTCCATTTGGTGATCGCTTCTATTTTAGCAGGATCTACGTGAATGCCTTCGTGATTCACCATGTGTCATAAGAATTGCACTTCTTATAGCCAAAATTCACACTTCGAGAATTTGGCGTAAAGCTTCTCCTTTCTTAACAAAGTTAAGAGTAGGTGTAGGTGTTTACAATGCTCGTCCTGACTTTTGGAATAAATAAGTATATCGTCGATGAAAACAATTACAAATTTATCCAAATACGGTTTACAGATTCTATTCATCATGTCCATAAATGCTGCAGGAGCATTTGTTAACCCAAAGGGCATGACTGTAAACTCGTAGTGACCATACCTAGTTTTGAAAGCTGTTTTAGGTATGTCTTCTTCTTGTACCTTTAATTGATGATTTCCGGAGCGCAAGTCGATTTTAGAAAAGTATCTGGCTCCTTGAAGTTGATCAAAAAGATCATCAATCCTAGGTAATGGGTATCGATTCTTAATTGTAACCTATTTCAATTCTCTATAATCGATACACACTCGCATCGAACCATCCTTTTTCTTTACAAACAACACTGGAGCTCCCCAAAGGGATGAGCTAGGTTGTATGAATCCTTTACTTAGTAATTCATCTAACTGCTTTTTCAATTCTAGCATTTCGGTGGCTAACCGATAAGGTGCTTTGGCTATTGGTGTAGTTCCAGGAATTAGATGAATTCTAAATTCGACCTCCCTATCAGGTGGTAATCCAGGTAGTTCTTCTGGGAATACATCCGAGTATTCTGATACTACTGGAATGTCTTTAAGTTCTTTACTTTTCGTGTTAAGAATTACTGAAATCATATACACCAATTCTTGTTTTCTGGAATAACTGGCCAATTTCATTCGTGGCTTATCTCCTGTAATCACCACTAATTCTCCTGTGGGTGTATGAATTTTTATAGAATTCTTATCACAAATAATTCGAGCATGGTTGGCTACTAACCAATCCATTCCTAACACAACATCGAATCCGACTAATTTCATAGGTAACAGGTTTGCAGAGAATTTATGGCCTAAAAGTTCTACCGTTTCTTTTTGCAAAACCTTATCTATGTTAACAGAATTTCCGTCTGCCGTTTCGACTGTAAAAATCTGCCTAAGTTGGGTTAAGGGTAATTTAAGTGCTTGGCAGAATGAAGTATTTATAAAACTTTGGTTTGCACCAGAGTCAAATAATACTTTTGCATAAACGTCGTGAACTAGGAACGTACCAGCTATTACATCTGGGATTAGCTCTGCTTCCTGAGTAGTTAGTTGGAAGGCTCTTACGTTCTTCTTGGTAGTTCCTTCTGCAGGTTTAGCTTTATTGTCAGCTTTCAGTTTTGGGCAGTCTGGCCTAATATGTCCAGCTTCTCCACAGTTGTAGCAGACTGTGGATCTCTTCTTCCTGCAATCTTCCTCTTGATGCCCCGGTGTTTTGCAGAAATTACAATATACTTTGCATCTTCCAAAATGCTTTCTTTTGCAAGAATTGCAAAACGGACCAGTGGAAGATTGCCCAGTCCCCCTTCTCTTGAAATTGTTACGGTTACCTATACGGAATCCTTGGGTAATCTTTTGGGCTACTTCCTTCTTTCTATTCTCTTCTCGCGTCCGTACCAACTCGTCAGTCAGAGTATTGGATAAATCCACCGCATCATCAATCGTGCGGGGTTTCACAGCCTTGACGATATTACGGATTTCGCTAATCAATCCCCAAATGTAACGAGAAATAAGTACCGGTTCTGGCGAAGCCAGGGTAGGTACAACTCTCGCATACTCGAAGAATGTCGAAGTATACCCTCGACAGTCTACATCCACCATCCGATGTGTCAGGAACTTATTTGCCATTTGTTCCTTTTCATACTCGGGACATAATTTTCTTTCTATGAGACTCTTAAATTCTTCCCAATTCATGGCATATGCCACGTTCCTTCCTTTAGCTTGTAGAACCGTATTCCACCATTCTAGTGCCTCTTCTTTAAAAAGATTTGACGCATACATGACCTGGTCTTTTTCGGCACATTTACTTATGGAAATTACTGCCTCGGTTTTCTCTAACCAACGCAGTGCAGCAGTCGCCCCTTCATTACCTGCAAACTCAGCTGGTTTACAGGCAAGAAATTCTTTGTAAGTGCAACCAGGAGTTGCAGCTTTCATTTTCTTGAGAATCGGGACTTGCAGAACATTATCGTTATTGTTATTGTTGTTGTTGCCGCCGTTTACACTATTACTGAAGTTATCCTCATAAGTACGTTTGCTAGGAATAATTTGAGGTTCAACTGGATGTCGAGCAGCAGCAAGTATTGCTGGAATAGCATTGGCTATTCCTTGAGCAACGATATCCTCGATATCTTGCCTATTCAGCAATTGCTCTTCCTGATTTTGCTCAGATTGATTAACTTCGTTAATAGGTTCATTACCAGCGTTTGCCATCTGGTAATTAATTTAGATAAGTAATTAGTATTCAATAATTAATAATTAAACATAACAAAACAATCGCACCTAGTTACAATAACACGTATAGCCAAAAAGTTATCGATTTCTCGACTTCCATTTATATATATTATATTATGCATCCGTATACTCAGATTATCTTACAAACGTTTTATTTTTAGATTATTACACATACTGATTTTTATTACTATTACTATTATTATTATTATACAAAAACAGCGTCACAACCCCACTTTTCCCTCGTCAGCTATCATTTTAAAAACGATGTTCCCTTTCATCGTACTTCCAGGAGATTTGTTCGCCTATCTCCCGGATCCTACTTCCTGCATCCATCAACTCCTCGCCAAAATGGCGGAGTTCCGCTAAGTTTTCATTACTCATTGGTGGATTTGGTGCAGGTTCTGGGTCGAACTGCGGTAACAAGGTATAAGGATTATTTACGAGATTTTGAAACTCCCAATCGTTGGTCCACCATTCGTCCATTCCTAGAGGTTGGGTGTGGATTAGAGGGTCTGGAATGGCTGGTTCTAAGTTTATGGGAAGTTGGGTTTCAGCAGGATAAGGGTAGAGGTTGGTGTTGATGGGTCTAATGATATCACAGCTTGCCAATACGCGATCCAATTCCTCCTGAAATGGCAACTCCTCGACTTGCCTAGAGCTTTCCCCAATTTCCATCTGATTTTGCCTAGAATCTTCCTCGATCTCAATCCCTTTTCCTTTATCTATGGGATTCTCTATTTTGGGAATCTTTCTAGTTGCGGGTTTCCTCCTGCGTACATGCCTCCATCCTACAAATCTTCTTCTTTTCTTAGGTTTTGGTTTCTCCAGAGGTAGAGCTTGAAATTCCATAGGTTCTTCTACATCGGCTATGTAACCAGTAAAATCTTTGGAAACTTCTATTTTCACCGGATAAAGATTGAGATTCTGAAGGGCTTCAGATAACTCATTCATGCTGTTTAGCATATATGCAAAATGCACACAAAATGCTAAGTTAAAATTTTGATAATAAAATTTCACAGAAAACATTTAAATATTATTGCATACCGTGTGACTAATTTAATACAAAGGACAACTGAAAAATTAAAACATACTAGGGTTTATTGTAAACTTATTTATTTACTGGGTAAGGTTTCTGGCTTGTAGGTGAAATGGATAATAGAACTGGGTCAGGGTTTTTAAAATTTTGCATTTACTGCTACTGTGGCCAACATATAAAGATTTGCCCATTTTTCATCTAATTTGTCTTCCCATGGTGGGTTACTGCCTAATTTCTGGGTTTCCTGATTAACTTTCACTTCTTTTGGTTGTGACCTCTTCATTTTCTCTTGGCTTTTTCTAATAATCAAACTTCTTTTATTAGGAGAAAGTGGCTTCTCATACTGTGCCTTACGGACAAATATTCCTTCCTCAGTATCTGCTGAGTATTTTGAGAAATTTGTTTGGGATGAACTTCCCTTTTCTTTTGGTGAACTATCTAATTTATGATAGATGTCCGAAAGTCTTTGCTTACCCATACTGTATTTAACAGACAGTCAAATAGAAAATCACATAATCACAAAATGGCAATTAGGAAAATTAAGTATTTTGAAATACTTAATAGGATTTAAATCAGTGGCTTGATCAGTGTGGCTCTGATACCACCTTTTCCTGTCACGGCCCCAGCCCCGGTTTAACCCGGTCAGGAGCCGCGGGACAGGAACCCGTGGTATCGATGATGCGACAGCGGAAGATTTTTAACAGGATCTTTTAAAGCTCAAAATGCCCAATTATTTTATTCCATATCTTTGGGACAAACCCCGTACTTTACAATAGAGGAATTTAACTAGGAAATTCCCTGATTTATTAAAACATGTTTATTCATATTTTTAACTGAGCCACCTCTTCAAGCTTGATAGTGCTCCGTAGCACGTTTTTCCTTGATTTACAGCAGGTTGCCTGAAACATGTTTTAAAAATATTTTATCAGCGGGGAAATGCTGGTGAGTCACTCTATTTGAGAAAATGACACAGTTATAAATTACAGCATAAGAGCGATTACAATGGTTTCTATCTTATTGTTATATGGTGCCGTGTCACCTCCTGGTGATGATGGTCATACCACTATTGGGTCCTGTCACCCAATTAGTGATGATATATCACTGTTAGGATTTATTAGCCTAACCCGTGAGAAATTAGTAATGTGCACAATACCCCACTAGCCATTGATTAAGATTACCACGACTTACTCCCTGTAATTATAACATTTGAAAATAATTTGAGGTATTGTAAAACAGTTGATAAAAAGAGAATGACTCACATTGCAGATTTATATGGGCAGAGCTTTAGCCTACTGATTAGCCTTTTAACCTAAATTTAATAACATGCACATGAACTAGGTCAGTAACTAATACAGCATTTACGATAACTCACGAGATTAAACCCTCACAACAAATGACAAAGTGCGATACTTAAACATCCATCAAATTCACGACAAATGACAAAGCATAAACCCTAATGTGGGCAGCACTTAAACATCCATTGGATAGTTTCAATCGATCGGACATTGAATCATAGCAGCGATCGAGTTAATACCCGGTATCGGAGCAGCGCCTTGCTATCTAAATTGAAAATTCGACTTCTGGAGAGTATATTTTCGTTTTTGTGATGTGATTTTGACACCAGAGAATAGCTCTTGTGACA
The DNA here is from genome assembly GCA_030545235.1 of Helianthus tuberosus. Classification (NCBI taxonomy): domain Eukaryota; kingdom Viridiplantae; phylum Streptophyta; class Magnoliopsida; order Asterales; family Asteraceae; genus Helianthus; species Helianthus tuberosus. Next base: position 59,480,624 of record CM060406.1, read on the forward strand.
AGCTATTTATAGCTGAAATTAGAGGCTCACACGGCCCGCGTGAACCTTAGCTCAAACCTTACACGGCCCGCGAGGGCACCTATATCGTAGATTAGGGCATCCGTGTCATGCGTAGGTATGCCACGTGGACGACACGTGGATCCGGAACACTTATCCGGTCAAACATGGGTTGTCGCGGCCCGCGTAAGGATTTACTTATCCTTTACGCGACCCGCGAGAAGACCATATTTCTTGATTTCTTTATTTTTTTGATGCACAGTAAGGTTTCAGGGGTTCGGGTTTTCACTTACGGATAGTTTTAGGACAAATTTTGAGAGTCCTTACACTTCTTGAACCGTTTGAATAATAAATGGCATTGTATCTATGATTCCTTGTGCCACTATGTGTTAAACGGCACTATTATCCATTTGATTCCCATTGTTATTGATGTTCGGATTCTCATTAACCACGTTAATGTTACTCTGGTTATCGTTATTCAGATTTCCTTGATTTCCTTCGTCGGCCATCTGAATTTTAAACATTTACCCCGTATTAATATCAAATAATATTTTAATATAATCAATCACATGACACGCAATTTAGCCAAAAGCGTCGATCATTGCGACTTTTACTCTATTCGTCTACTATATATCTATTACACACCAGTACTGAAATAAAATTACAATACCTACTGAAATAAATAATAGTAGGCATACGTACACACATATTTTATTATTATTATTACTATTACCGTCTCCTACCATCACATTCAAGGATATGGATTCATCCAAAAATCCATATTGCGTTCATCGTATTTCCATACGAGTCGCTCTCCCACCTGACGCATTCTCTCACTACTCTCTAAAATTTCCTCCCCAAAAGTCCTAATTTCTTGGACGTTTTCTGCACTCATTGGGGGTGCAGGTTCTAGGACTGGGTTCGGAATCTGGGGTGTTGGTTCCTGATATGGGGGTGTAGGTGCCTGAAATCGGTATGGATCTTCTAAGATCTCCCTAACTTATTCATCGTGATAATAGGGATCTAAAGGGTCCATACCTGGATAGGCTCCTATGGTTTGCATGGGTGTGTCTTCATGTATCGGGTAACGTTGCACATAGTCCCTAACTTCATCCCACCAGGGATCGTAATTTGGGTCTAGGGGGTTTGGTGCTGGTACCCTAGGAATTTCCTCCGGATTGAAGTCATGCATCTCTACTTGGTTTTCAGGGTTTTCTATCTCCATCGGTTGGTCAGGGATTGGTGGCTGTGGTTGAGGTGCTATTATTTGCTCCAGATTAGGGTCAGCTGCAGTGGTTGCTAAGATGTGAATATTGGCTATACCCCTATTTATCATATCCTGGGCATAGGCATCTGTCTCTCTCTTGGCTGCTGCTAGTACCCTCTGTTCCTGTAACTTTTTCATACGTTTTCTACTCTCGTGTGCCCCTTGACTGAACCATCCCCTCTTTTTATGAGGAAATGGCTCTTCTGACTGAGCCTTAAACACAAAGATTCCTTCTTTCGTATCAGCAGAATACCAGGAGAGGGCATGCTGAGAAGAGGAGGTGCCTTAGCTTCTAGGCAAACCAGACAATTGACGGTACACGTCAGATGGTCCTTGGTCGCTCATACTGTAAACTAACAGATAGTCAAATAACACATAGCAATAAAATACAGTTATGCACGTATTTCCGTAATTTATTTCCTAACACTTTACACTTTGATGTCAGCAGAACACCTCTGTGGCTGAATCAGTGGCTTAGCTCTGGTACCACCTCCTGTCGCAACCCCCGATCCCACTTCCCAGGGAACGGGCGGCCGCGAGCCAGTTTCGGTGGTATCTCGTATTGTCTAATTTGGCAGCGGAATTTTTCATCAGGACCGTAGTTAGGAAATATTTGATCAGAGTGAAATACCACGTTTTCATAGTATTAAACAAATGGGTTAAAACCCAAGTTCATAGTACACACGTTTTCATAGGAATAAATCCTATTTATTTAATAAAAACATCTATTTTTTTTAGGTAACTTTATTGCCACTTTTCCAAGCCTTCAGTGCTGTCCAGTTGGCTTCTATTTGGCTTTCACATTTTGTTACCTGAAACGCTTTTTAAAAACGTTTGTCACTGGGAAATACTGGTGAGTGAATCCCAGTTTAATCAAGTTTAAATAATAATCATTTCACAGTGTACAGTATTGTGGGCGATCCCGCAATTATATTTGTTTCCAAGATATAACAATTAACATCCATGGTACTGTCAAAACCGACTTGTGGAAATGTTACTCCTTGACCAGGTGGTAACAAATTTTGTATACAAAACCCCAACATACTCATCATAATTGTATTCTTACAAATACTCAATAACTGTCATTCGCATGGAAAAGTATTTAAGGTTTTGTAAAAACAGTTAACAAAAGGTTTACAAAAAGTGGATCAACTCACATTGCTATCTTAGACTTTCCGTAAGGATTTCCTGGTGATAATCTAAAATTTACACAAATGCAACGCGTTAGTATAATAACCCATTTTAACATTAGCAATACCCTCCCCGAGACGGCATTCCAACGAATACGTCGGGCAGAACCACGACAGCCGTTACGGAACCCTAGATCAATCGGGCAGCGTATCTAATACGTATTCAGGGGTTATAATACTTACAACGGAGCAGAATTGTGACACCCCAGGAAAACCAGTAAACCATGCAAACTTAACTAGCTTCCTCAGTAACCGCATGCTAAATTTCGGGACGAAATTTCTTTCAAGTTGGGGATAATGTGACAACTCGATTCCAAGATTTCCACCTTCGCATTTATTGCACGTTAATGGTTTAAGTTGTTTGTTACACGACTTGTTTGTTTCGCAACTGTGCACGTTTGTAATACGCTATATCGTGTTGTGATTGATATGTTATACTTGATGTGCAAGGCAAGTGTTGTTTTTGTGCTTATGTATGGTGTGCACTATATGTGTATAGGTTAACAATACACTTTGGTATTTATGTTATGATGGTACAATTAAAACGTGGAACAAATATGGAACCTTGGGCTGTTTACCCTACCCCACTAGAAAACACTCTAGCCGAAACCCCCCCCCCCTTGCGAAATCACCCATCACGAAAACACAAAAGTGTTTTCGTCAACCGGTGGGCCGGCCAAATCAACACAAGGGCCTCGGGCCCAGTAGCAATGTTTTAATATTTTGTTCCTCACGATTACGTAAAAGGCTAATCAGTTAAACCGAAACCCTAGAGTACACCTCCTGTGTGTGACGGCAACTTCAAGCTTTCAAAGCCATTTCTTTCGAACAATCTGGTACCCTTTTCCACCTCGGTTAGTGCGTAATAATCAGATGTGATTTCTTAAGTTGCTGACTTGATTGTTATGTGAATACTTGTGATTTTGAAATGGTGAATCTGAATGAATGATATGGTTCTATTATGTGCATGCAGTAAATGATTATATTAACCTGCAAATATTGAATAACGATTTTGATGATGATGAGCACATGATTTGCATAATGTTGTCGGCCATTATATTCTTGTTTACATGTGATTGTCAGTGATTGTGTGGTAGTTATTTGTGTCTTTAGAGTGGATATTATATACTAGATGTTCTCGTTAACCAATGACTAGGGTTTCCACACAAACCGAATCATCATCTGACGTATCATGGGTTATTATTGTATGATTTTTGGTTTAGAATTATGGACATGTGATTGACCAACATGAAATCTAGAATATCCATATAATAATCTGATTGAATGATTGTATGTGGTCGTGTAGTAATGATTAGGATTCTTTGTGGTAACTGTTAATGATGAAGGACCAGGCGAAAACACCTGGTGCTTTCGTCAAACATTAAGCCGACGAAATCACTTGGGATTTCGTCACCCGAAGTGATTTCGCCATAAAGGGGATTTCGTCCCATTATAGTTTTCGTTGAATGTTATGATACTTATACCTGCTAAGTTATTAACTTGGCTAGCTTACTAAACCCAGTTAATTTATTATTTCCTGTTAGTTTAACTCTGTTAGTTATGTATCTATGTTTAGCCTATTAACTGAGTTAAGTTCATTAACTCAGTTAACTTTACTCACTATGTTAGATTCATGTTTGACACTCTGTTAAGTGGGTAACTTTTGTTAACCCTGTTAGTTGATTAACAGTGTTGGTCTGTTATTTCCGTTATGTATACAAATCCTGTTAAATTGCTAACTTCGTTAAGGCTGTTAACCCTCTCAAATATGTTAATATCCATGTTAGACTAAACTGTGAAATCAAAGATGTGACACATGAATTATGTGAACACGATTAGCTGTTTATGTGATGTATGATGTTAATTTCCAAACACACTATGTGATATTGATTCCATGTGAAACTTTACAAACACGTACTGATTGAGTATACATGCACACTATAGGGTTTGACTGATTTCTTGTGAGAACATAACTTAGCATACCGAGCAAACCAAGGTGAGTTCACACTAGCCAAGGCATAGGATTCCCAGGGGTTGGGAATGGGATTGATTAACTACTCGTACAACTATTACTATTAAACTAATTACTACTGTCCTCGGATTGAAGGGCACGTACGTAAAACCTATGTACAGTTATACTTACTACTGTCCTCGGATTTAAGGGCACGTACGTAAAGCCTACGTACACGATCATAAGACCATCACCTCTATCAAAGGAAGTCCCTCATTTATCGACTTAATCGCCGAGGCCTATGGCGGGCGGGTCATTAGTTAATAGCGCTATTAGGTTTAACAAACCTCACACCGTGCCAGTCGGACGGGCGTGTACTAATGGACTATGGGCAAAGGGTCAATGCTGATAGACATTGACTTAGGGCACCTCTTACATTTTCGTAGCAGTCGATACGCGTGGTCTAGTAACACATGGGAAGCCCCCATTAATCATCGCACACATGCCTGGAATGGCTGCGATACGGATTAAATACGATACATGGTTTACAAAAGGAACATACGATTTACGAAATGAATATTATAACCAAACAACCGACTGTGAACTCGCTCAACTTTGTTGTTGATTCGTTGCTACGTGCCTTGCAGGTCATTAGGTATTCTTGGAGCTTGCACAGGGAGGAACAGTCGTTGTGGGACATGGCAGTGTGTGCCATGCTTTAAACATTACTTTATTTCATACTTAATACTTGCTATGGGTTTTACAATTATGCTTCCGCTAAACACTTAACTAGGCTTTGGTTTTTGGACACCTTTCATATTGTTAGGTTGAATTATGTTTACTTATATGCTTGTTCAATATGATTGGTGGCTTGATCCTGGTCAGTCACGCCTCCAAGCGGTGATACTCCGCGTGTGGATTTTGGGGGTGTGACAGATTGGTATCAGAGCCATTGGTTATAGAGAACTTGGTTTTAATAAGGGGAAAACGTTTTTATTAAAATCAGACTATAACCTGTACAGTACTCAACGATCCGCAACGACGCCTCGCTCCACGTGCAAGACTTAACATCCTAGGTAATATGGTATATGTTTTATTGCCTACATGCTAGATTACATAGAACTTTGCTCATGGTATGCTTAGATAAACGTAACAACTATTGCTTGAGAACACATGTGTGCTTACTCTCTTCTGTCATCGCACTTTCGCGAACCTTTCTCACTCATATTCCCTTCGATGTGAAGATTATGAGTGTACGTGTGAACCTAACTCAAGCCCAGTTGACGGCTCTTATCAACGAACAAGTTACGGCAGCACTCGCAGCCGCTCAGGCAGGAGGTATAACCTGCTATTCCGAACTTATCCTAGGATGTTATATCCTACTCTCATGACCCAACTCTCGCGCTTAACCCAGTCTTTTCTTCCTCGCGCAACAAGGTCAGAACGCTCAGCCACCTGTATGCATATTCAAGACGTTCATGGACTGTCATCCTAATACTTTCAGTGGCACTGAAGGAGCCGTTGGACTCCTCCATTGGTTTGAAAAGCTCAAGTCTGTCTTCGAGATGTGTGAATGCTCTGAGGCTCATAGGGTGAAGTACGCCACTGGTACTCTCGATGGCACTGCGCTAACTTGGTGGAACACGCAAGTTCAGATGCTGGGGCTGGCGGCTGCTAATGTCACCCCATGGAATGATTTTAAGGAACTGATAAAACGTGAATACTGTAGTCGTGATGACATCCACAAGCTGGAAGTGGAGTTCTTTAACCTGAAGATGACGGGGTCAGAGATAGAAGCGTACATGAAACGATCCAACGAACTGGCAGTGTTGTGTCCAACTATGGTGGATCCTCCCATCAAGCGCATTGAGTTGTACCTCAAATGCTTAGTACCAGAGATTCAAAGTCATGTGACTTCTGCTAACCTTGCTACTATTCAAGATGTTACTCGTCTTGCTCATCGTCTCACAGACCAGGCAGTGGAACAGAACAAGCTGCCTAAACGTATTGGTGCTACTGCTACTGCTACTACTACTTCTGCTATTCCCAGTGACAACAAGAGAAAGTGGGATTGAACCTCCAACAAGGGTTCGACTTCAGTTCAGTCCCAGGCACAGCAGCGAAAGATCGGTGACTACCAGAGTCCGGGTCAGCAGTCTTCTGGTAGTCAAGGGCATGGTAGATATCAAGGAAATCATCCAAGGTGCAACAATTGTAACAGACACCACAGTGACCAGTGCAACAAGGGTCGTTGTCAGAGGTGTCTCAAGATGGGTCATGAGGCCAAAGATTATAGGAGCCCATGGCCTGTAACTCAGAATCAGCAGCAGCAGCAACCACAGCAGAACCAACAACAGGGTAACAAGGGATGTTTTCATTGTGGTGCAGAAGGTCACTTCAAGAGACACTGTCCCTAGTTAAACCGAAATCAGAACAACAACAACAACAATAATCAGGGCAATGGGAACAACAATGGGGGAAACAACAACAACAATGGTGCTAGGGGTCGTGCATTTGTGATTAGTCAGGGTGATGCAAGGAACGATCCTAATGTGGTTATGGGTAAGTTTCTTCTCGACGACTTTTATGTTACTGTATTATTTGATTCGGGTGCGGATTCCAGTTATATGTCTCTGAAAGTTAGTCAAATGCTTAAACGCGCACCAACACTTTTGAACACCAAACATGTCGTAGAGTTAGCTAACGGTAAAAGTCTAGAGGCCACACACATAGTTCAGGGTTGTAATCTTATCCTCGCTGGTCAGACTTTCTCTATCGATCTCATTCCTATAACTCTGGGTAGTTTCGACATCGTCATTGGTATGGATTGGTTATCTCAACAACAAGCAGAGATCCTATGCAAGGAGAAGATCATTCGCATTCCCCGTACTGGAAAAGAACCTCTCGAAGTTCAAGGCGACAAGAGTGGTGTCGTGAGTGGCATCATCTCCTTCTTGAAGGCACAGAAGTGTTTGTGAAAGGGCCACACAGCTATATTAGCACTCGTTACTGATACAACGACGAAAGAGAAGAAGTTAGAGGATATTCCGGTTGTACGCGACTTTCCTCAAGTGTTTCCTGAAGAGTTACCTGGGTTACCGCCTCATCGCCAGGTTGAATTTCAGATCGAGCTAGCTCCAGGAGCAGCACCCATAGCTCGAGCACCATATCGTTTAGCTCCAACTGAACTGGAAGAACTGTCTAAGCAATTGCAAGAACTCTTGGAAAAGGGTTTCATACGTCCTAGCTCTTCGCCCTGGGGAGCTCTAGTATTATTTGTGAAGAAGAAAGACGGTACCTTCCGCATGTATATCGATTACCGTGAACTCAACAAGGTGACTATAAAGAATCGCTATCCTCTTCCACACAATGACGACTTGTTCGACCAGCTGCAAGGGTCGAGCTACTATTCGAAGATTGATCTGAGATCAGGTTATCATCAACTGAGAGTCCGGGACGAGGACGTCTCCAAAACAGCATTCAGAACTCGCTACGGCCACTACGAGTTTTTGGTCATGCCATTCGGGCTAACAAACCCACCTGCAGTCTTCATGGACCTTATGAACAGAGTGTGCAAACCTTATCTTGACAAGTTCGTTATTATTTTCATCGACGACATCCTGATCTATTCGAAGAATCAGGAGGAACACGAGCAGCATTTACGACTCATTTTGGAACTCCTTCGAATGGAACAGCTGTACGCCAAGTTTTCAAAATGCGACTTCTGGCTTCGTGAAGTCCACTTCCTAGGCCACGTGGTAAACAAGGATGGGATTCATGTTGATCCATCCAAGGTAGATTCGATCAAGAACTGGCCTGCACCTCGCACACCATTCGAAATACGCCAATTCTTGGGTTTGGCGGGTTATTACAGACGGTTCATCAAAGACTTCTCAAAGATTGCACAGCCGCTTACATTACTGACACAGAAAGGTGTTGCTTATCGTTGGGGTAATACACAGGAAACAGCGTTTCAGCACTTAAAGGATAGACTTTGTAGCGCACCTATCCTCTCATTGCCTGAAGGCACAAATGATTTTGTAGTCTACTGCGACGCATCCATTCAGGGTCTTGGATGTGTGTTGATGGAACGGGATAAAGTCATTGCATATGCTTCGCGCCAACTTAAGATTCACGAACGGAATTACACTACACACGATTTAGAGCTGGGAGCTGTTGTTTTTGCGCTCAAGATATGGCGACATTACCTGTATGGCACTAAGTGCACTATCTACACCGATCACAGGAGTCTCGAGCATATCTTCAAGCAGAAAGAGTTGAACATGCGTCAGCGTCAATGGGTCGAGGTTTTAAACGATTTCGAATGTGCTATAAAGTACCATCCGGGCAAAGCCAATGTGGTGGCCGACGCCCTCAGTCAAAAGGATACTATACCTAGGCGTGTACGAGCGTTGCAACTCACTATTCAGTCTAGTCTTCCTTCACAGATACGAGATGCTCAGGTAGAAGCATTGAAACCAGAAAACGTCAGGGCTGAAGCCCTACGCGGCTCAAGGCAACGGTTAGAACAAAAGGCAGACGGCGCCTACTATGTAACAGGACGCATTTGGGTCCCACTCTATGGCAACTTACGCGAGTTTGTAATGGATGAAGCTCATAAGTCTCGCTACTCAGTACATCCTGGTTCGGATAAGATGTACCACGACTTGAGAACTACATATTGGTGGCCTAGCATGAAAGCTCATATAGCAACTTACGTTAGCAAGTGTTTGACTTGTGCGAGAGTCAAATCGGAATATCAGAAACCATCGGGCCTACTCCAACAACCAGAGATACCACAATGGAAATGGGAACAAATTTCCATGGATTTCGTTACTGGCCTGCCTAGATCACAACGTGGGAATGATACTATTTGGGTGATCGTGGATTGACTCACAAAGTCTGCACACTTCCTGGCTATTAAGGAAACAGACAAGTTCTCTACCTTAGCAGACATCTACTTAAAAGAAGTGGTTTCGAGACACGAAGTGCCAACCTCTATTATCTCTGATCGTGATGCACGTTTTACTTCAGAACTGTGGCAAGCAATGCACAAATCTTTTGGCTCTCATTTAGACATGAGCACGGCTTATCACCCTCAGACGGATGGGCAATCTGAGCGCACTATTCAAACTTTAGAAGACATGCTTCGTGCGTGTGTAATCGATTTCGGGGACGGCAGGGAAAAACATCTCCCATTGGTGGAGTTCTCGTATAACAACAGTTACCACACCAGCATCCAAGCCGCTCCATTCGAGGCATTGTACGGGCGTAAATGCCGATCACCTCTTTGTTGGGCAGAGGTGGGTGATAGTCAGATCACAGGTCCAGAACTGGTAGTAGACACAACAGAAAAGATTGCTCAAATACGACAACGCATGGCGGCAGCTCGCGACCGTCAGAAAGCATACGCCGATAAGGGCAGGAAACCATTCGAAGTCCAGGTTGGGGATCGAGTGCTACTCAAAGTTTCACCCTGGAAGGGTGTGGTTCGTTTTGGCAAACGAGGCAAACTTAACCCACGAAACGTCAGACCGTTCGAAATCATTGAGAAAATAGGTAAGGTGGCCTACAAACTGAACCTACCAGCAGAACTCAGTGCAGTTCACAACGTTTTCCACGTGTCGAATCTGAAGAAGTGTCTGTCAGATGAGACCCTCATAGGTCCTTTGAAGGAGCTCACTATCGACGATCAGTTACGATTCGTCGAGGAACCAGTTGAAATCACGGACCGGGATGTCAAGGTCCTCAAGCACACCAGAATACCTCTTGTTCGAGTTCGTTGGAACTCCCGTCGTGGCCCAGAGTTTACCTGGGAATGAGAAGATCAAATAAAACTCAAGTATCCCCAGTTGTTCGGAAACAGTACAACCACTACTGAGGCTGAAGCTACTATAGAATTTCGGGACAAAATTCCAAATCAACGGGGGGATGATGTGACACCCCAGGAAAACCAGTAAACCATGCAAACTTAACTAGCTTCCTCAGTAACCGCATGCTAAATTTCGGGACGAAATTTCTTTCAAGTTGGGGATAATGTGACAACTCGATTCCAAGATTTCCACCTTCGCATTTATTGCACGTTAATGGTTTAAGTTGTTTGTTACACGACTTGTTTGTTTCGCAACTGTGCACGTTTGTAATACGCTATATCGTGTTGTGATTGATATGTTATACTTGATGTGCAAGGCAAGTGTTGTTTTTGTGCTTATGTATGGTGTGCACTATATGTGTATAGGTTAACAATACACTTTGGTATTTATGTTATGATGGTACAATTAAAACGTGGAACAAATATGGAACCTTGGGCTGTTTACCCTACCCCACTAGAAAACACTCTAGCCGAAACCCCCCCCCCCCTTGCGAAATCACCCATCACGAAAACACAAAAGTGTTTTCGTCAACCGGTGGGCCGGCCAAATCAACACAAGGGCCTCGGGCCCAGTAGCAATGTTTTAATATTTTGTTCCTCACGATTACGTAAAAGGCTAATCAGTTAAACCGAAACCCTAGAGTACACCTCCTGTGTGTGACGGCAACTTCAAGCTTTCAAAGCCATTTCTTTCGAACAATCTGGTACCCTTTTCCACCTCGGTTAGTGCGTAATAATCAGATGTGATTTCTTAAGTTGCTGACTTGATTGTTATGTGAATACTTGTGATTTTGAAATGGTGAATCTGAATGAATGATATGGTTCTATTATGTGCATGCAGTAAATGATTATATTAACCTGCAAATATTGAATAACGATTTTGATGATGATGAGCACATGATTTGCATAATGTTGTCGGCCATTATATTCTTGTTTACATGTGATTGTCAGTGATTGTGTGGTAGTTATTTGTGTCTTTAGAGTGGATATTATATACTAGATGTTCTCGTTAACCAATGACTAGGGTTTCCACACAAACCGAATCATCATCTGACGTATCATGGGTTATTATTGTATGATTTTTGGTTTAGAATTATGGACATGTGATTGACCAACATGAAATCTAGAATATCCATATAATAATCTGATTGAATGATTGTATGTGGTCGTGTAGTAATGATTAGGATTCTTTGTGGTAACTGTTAATGATGAAGGACCAGGCGAAAACACCTGGTGGTTTCGTCAAACATTAAGCCAACGAAATCACTTGGGATTTCGTCACCCGAAGTGATTTCGCCATAAAGGGGATTTCGTCCCATTATAGTTTTCGTTGAATGTTATGATACTTATACCTGCTAAGTTATTAACTTGGCTAGCTTACTAAACCCAGTTAGTTTATTATTTCCTGTTAGTTTAACTCTGTTAGTTATGTATCTATGTTTAGCCTATTAACTAAGTTAAGTTCATTAACTCAGTTAACTTTACTCACTATGTTAGATTCATGTTTGACACTATGTTAAGTGGGAAACTTTTGTTAACCCTGTTAGTTGATTAACAGTGTTGGTCTGTTATTTCCGTTATGTATACAAATCCTGTTAAATTGCTAACTTCGTTAAGGCTGTTAACCCTCTCAAATATGTTAATATCCATGTTAGACTAAACTGTGAAATCAAAGATGTGACGCATGAATTATGTGAACACGATTAGCTGTTTATGTGATGTATGATGTTAATTTCCAAACACACTATGTGATATTGATTCCATGTGAAACTTTACAAACACGTACTGATTGAGTATACATGCACACTATAGGATTTGACTGATTTCTTGTGAGAACATAACTTAGCATACCGAGCAAACCAAGGTGAGTTCACACTAGCCAAGGCATGGGATTCCCAGGGGTTGGGAATGGGATTGATTAACTACTCGTATAACTATTACTATTAAACTAATTACTACTGTCCTCGGATTTAAGGGCACGTACGTAAAACCTACGTACAGTTATACTTACTACTGTCCTCGGATTTAAGGGCACGTACGTAAAGCCTATGTACACGATCATAAGACCATCACCTCTATCAAAGGAAGTCCCTCATTTATCGACTTAATCGCCGAGGCCTATGGCGAGCGGGTCATTAGTTAATAGCGCTATTAGGTTTAACAAACCTCACACCGTGCCAGTCGGACGGGCGTGTACTAATGGACTATGGGCAAAGGGTCAATGCTGATAGACATTGACTTAGGGCACCTCTTACATTTTCGTAGCAGTCGATACGCGTGGTCTAGTAACACATGGGAAGCCCCACTAATCATCGCACACATGCCTGGAATGGCTGCGATACGGATTAAATACGATACATGGTTTACAAAATGAACATACGATTTACGAAATGAATATTATAACCAACCAACCGACTGTGAACTCGCTCAACTTTGTTGTTGATTCGTTGCTACATGCCTTGCAGGTCATTAGGTATTCTTGGAGCTTGCACAGGGAGGAACAGTCGTTGTGGGACATGGCAGTGTGTGCCATGCTTTAAACATTACTTTATTTCATACTTAATACTTGCTATGGGTTTTACAATTACGCTTCCGCTAAACACTTAACTATGCTTTGGTTTTTGGACACCTTTCATATTGTTAGGTTGAGTTATGTTTACGTATATGCTTGTTCAATATGATTGGTGGCTTGATCCTCGTCAGTCACGCCTCCAAGCGGTGATACTCCGCGTGTGGATTTTGGGGGTGTGACAAGAACTTCGCTAATTGGGGGGGTATAATACCCGCGTATTATGCCTAGTATTCAGAAATTGAGATTGAGAAACGTTTGTGAGCGATCGGAAATGAAATCCCAAGGCCATTCTTATATAGTGTTGAATTCTGTCTTTCTCGCGGTCCGCGTAAAACAAGGCAAAGCCTTACGCGGCTCGCGTCAAACCCCAGTCAAAGCGTAGCTCGTCCGGATCACTAACTAGACTTGACACGATGATGACACGTGTCATCACCGGGCTGCGCCACTATCTTGATCTCTCGCGGCCCGCGTGAGGGTTGGGGTGGGTCTTACGCGGCCCGCCTTAACTTAAATTTCATATTTTTAATTATTTTTAATACTATTTAATATATTTGAGGCCCGTTTTCGCGTATGGGGTGTATTTTTGGACATATTGGGATATTTTAAAATATATTAGGGTGTCGGAAAAATTATGATGGTGTCGGTTTATTGAGGATTGTTACAGAATTGGCCATTTTTTTTTCATGTGATGAGCTTCCGCTCATGACCATCCTTCCGCCAACTATACTAGCTTTGCTCACCAAGAGTTCCACCATTCTTATCTATAAAATGAAGGATTAGCACATTTCATTCACGTTCCTTCAAGTATGGCGTTTACCAAATCATCTAGTTTACATACTAGCCATTTCTAGATTCTTTTAAATCATTTGTTCATTTGACCCATTAATAATGGGTCAATACATGACCGTTCCTTAACATATCACTTTCACTTGTTCATGATATTCAGTGCTAATTCACCTATGTACTTTTGTAAATCCTCCATTACGCATTTCATTTCGTGCGTAATACTTTCAAAATTTGTAAATAATTATTAACCGACTTCTGCAAATTGACTCTTTCAAAGTCAACCGCCACTTAGTACTTATTGTATAAAAATATTGTAGTACGTGTTGTACTTACTTTCAGTTCGAGCATACATACAGAACGTCATTTCATAATTTTAGCGTTTATCTTAAAAACTTTCCTTTCTAAACTTGAGCCATGCATTTGGGTAGTAGCTTATTGTTCGTCCCAACTCTCGCGAGTTGATTTTTAATATTCTTTCTTTCGATAAAAATTTAGGTTTACGTGCCAATTACGGTCATTCTCTTGTTATACTATCGCCATTTACTTTATACTTACTCATATGACCCGTTTGACTCCATCATGGTCGAACTGTCAACACATTCTTATGTAGGTTAATTTCATCCTTTTTATGTTTTAAATCCGTCTCATGGATTTAAACGTATCATTCATACTTGGTTGATCCGTTCTTACTTACGGACTCATACCTTTTCATCGTTACCATTCATTCTTACTTGTTTGATTCGTACTCACTTACGAATTCAAACATTTTTCATTCTTATCATTCATGCTTTTCTTTCATGCCTTTGATTCTTACAAGTTTGACCCGTACATCAATTACGGGTTCAAACTTTTCTTTTATGCTTTTCTTCCTTATATTTTACTTCTCACTTTCCTGAGAGTCTTACAACTTCTTTCACCCACACGCCCACCTACTACCCGATTCCACCGGACATACCTGCGAAATGATTATCACGGTCTCACGAATGTCATATGCTTCTTGCGTACTGGCCAGGAACGCAATCCACATACTAGTTTCGTGTCTTCATGTAATCATTGCCTTATGTCCGAAAAATGGGTTTCGGTTCGTGCAACATCTCTAAAGCTTTATCAAGACATTATAATTGTCTTCATTTAATATTTACCCCCCCCCCAAGGATATTTTTTTTTCTTTTAACACCGTTACCCATATATATTAATATTGTGTACCTGGGGTCCATCTGTTTAATTACATGCTTGGTGTTCATCCTAAACCGCATCCTCGGATCATCCTTCTCAAACACTTAAGTTTTACCTTGCATACACAATACAATTAGCTTCTTTATATGAATACATAAATACATGCTTACATTCAATTCTAATTTTGGATCTTGATCGAGTCTTGGAATGTACGGATTCCTAGTCACAAGAGCACAAGGGTTTGAGTTTAATTATTTACCTCCTTGTACTTAATTTCTCTCAAACCAGGGCTTTGATACCAACTTGTAAGACCCTAAACCATTTTAAACAAAAAGTATGCAGCGGAAATATGAACCATAAAATTTCTTTCTTTATAAATATTTTAACATACTGGAAACATTTAGGATAATTTTTTTTTTTTTTTTACAAAAATTGCGTCCATCAGCCTTACTTAAAAGATAAGGCATAATCTACATTTATAAACTATACGACCTCGCTCCCGTACAATCCATGTTCATTGACTCGATCTTCAACCGCTTAGACTCCATAATGATGATAATTTCGTGCAACCTGCAATCACCATATACGTCCGAATCATTAATATTTGGTGACGTCATACATGATATAAACATACTAATTAAATGACCACGCCACATTCTTTCTACTTATGTTAATCCTTTCGATTATCTTTCCGAGTACAATCTTGCATCCCAGTGACAAATCTTCATAAGATCAACAATAGTATACCTGCACTTTCATTTCATTCTCAAGGCACATGATTAGTAACATTAATATTCAAACGTATTGAAGCCATGTATACATATATACAAGCCCTATTCTTTCATGTACAATAAATCCCACTTCATACAAACATACATACATACATATACACATACATACACACATACATACATACATACATGCATACCGCCATATCCAAGCTCTTACATTCCTATATAATTATACTAACAAATCTTAGTCACAAACATCCATATATATTAGTCTCATACATACAAACCTATATGCATGCTCATTTCTATTCATTCTTACCTATGGAATCCATCACTAACATGTAAGTAAATCCATATACATACATGCTTACAGACTTATTTCGTTCCCACACCTACTTACATACACACTCCCTTCTTAATCGCACTTCATAAACACCCTTTAATGAGTTTGGGGTACATTTCAGGAGCTTGAAAATAAGTTAAATACTCACCCTTAGCTCACAAAACTATTTGGTAAGGTTGGGGTACATTATAGAAGTTTAACGGGGCTTAGGAATAGGTGTACGGGGTCCGGAATAGAAGAAAAAAGAAGAAACAGGGCTACTGGCGTCGGCTGGCGCGTAGACAGCAAGTTTGGGCGTCGGCCAACTGCTGCCCAGCGTCGGGGACACTGCTACCAGCGTCGGGGACGCTGCCCTTGCAGTACCGACGCCGGATTTCATTCTTTTCGACGTTTCAACCCCCGGTTGCGCATCCCGAACTTCCCAAATTGTAATATAACATTATTCCAAGCCTCCAAATCATTCTAACACTTAACTCCAAGTTCCCACAACCAAATCCTATACTTTTATCTTACTTTCTTGATTTTGACCCGTTTGAACTTAACAAGATTTTTTATTCATAACTAATTCACATATTACCCAATACGACTTTACTTACTTTTGTTCTATCATTTCTTACCCATCCTTTCATGATTCCTATCCTTCTTGCAATAAAGCTCATTATATATAAATAAATTTAGTTCGGGAATCACTTACCTTCTGCGTCCATATTTGCATCCGCTTCCTTGTCTCCTTTTGACCCGTTTGCCTTCCTTGATTAAGTCCAACTCAACATGATCCTTATGCTTTTATGTCATCACAATCACATTCTCGTTAGCATACATGATTGTACATATTAACGATCACATCAAATGCATAACTCACATTTGGCTCTTTCTTAGCCAATTATAACAAGCATAAGGCATATACCCAAAATCACCTCTTTTCAATTTCATATAATTCATTATGTCATCGCATATGACACATATTGATATAACATATACCATATGACTTTCAATAATCTTACAATTGTGATAACAAGTCTAGCATGCTTCTTATGCACAATTGACTTTCAGAAGTCAATGGTTTAACATATAACTTACGACTTAACCTCATATATCCGTGTCATTATATTAGGCCATACAAACATCACTATATACATTTCACAATCATGATGTAATATGCTTACAACCACACGATTACCTAACTATATACACATACACATACTTTCACATGTTAATGCTTTCATTATCTCACATTTGACAACCACATACAAGGTTAGTCTATTTGAACGAAGTCATAACATCATTACTTGCAAGTTCATATGTTATGTATTTAGCGTACATCAAATCCTAAATTGCCAATAAGCAATTGGTCCAATACATAATGTGCATTATCACCATTCAAGCATAAAGTACAAGTTCCTAATGCACATTTCCACCCAAATCTTACCATCAACAACACCTTCCCATAAATTCCTTCTACAACGCATCTCTTATGTTCAACTATCATCAATTATATTATTATCATACTCAACACATATTCATCCATTAATTAGCATGTAATTTTGCATACTAACCTACACAAGGCATTTCATCAAACACTTGGTGTGCGTACACCGTTTAATGCACAATGTACAACTAATTCATGCTCTTATTCCCATTTCCTACATACATTCATCATCATCACTAAAAATCACATAAATTTCATATAATCCTTCAATCTAACCAACAATTATGCATCACACACTAACTAATTCATCATAGTTACACAAGGATTGGACATGGGTAACATACCCATGTCGTCATCTTCATCATCCCAAATGGGTTTCACCTCCAAACATCGAATTAATCAAAATCATGTATAACACATATTCTATATAGTGATCCTAACACATAATCATGCTTAATTTCATACTAATTTCGTGGATGAAACATAAACCCACTTCATTCAAGATCACCAAATTACAAATTTCAACATACCTTATGTAGAGAACTACTAGATGATTAAGAATTTCATCACATGCATAAGAATCTAGTCCTATTTCATCCTCAATTTGCTGAATTTCTAAATGTAGTTGAAGAGGTGGGTTTTTATTTTTCTTTCCTGCTTGAACTCAACACACACACATATGCCCACCATCTACTACAAGTTTGTGTTTTATTATTTTCATAGCCATATTTCATTTTCAGCCCCTCATGTTTTCACAACATGTCATTTACATATCTAACCATTAATCAAGTTACTTTCCTCTTAGTTAGTTTTATTCATTCTAAATAATTAGACTTACTAGCAAAAATTAACCGACTATTATTATTGTAATAGTCTAAAATTACCATTTACCCTTACGACATCGTACATATAGTTTATTTTTAAAACATATGAAATTTGGGGTGTTGCAGATTCAACTTGGTTCCCATTGCTTTTTGGAAACTTGTCCAAAAATGAGAGGTAAAACGGCTATCTCTGTCAGAAAAATTTGATAAAGGAATTCCACGTAACGAAACTATTTCATTGACATATAATTTAGCTAATTGTTCCATGCTGAAAGTTTCTTTCATTGCTAGAAAACGAGCTGACTTAGTTAACCTGTCTACAATCACCCAGATTGTATCATTACCTTTTCTTGTTTTGGGTAATTTAGTAACAAAATCCATTGTTATTAATTCCCATTTCCAAACTGGCATTTCTAGTTGTTGCAACAGACCTGAGGGTTTTTGATGTTCAGCTTTGACTTGTGAACAAGTTAGACACTTAGAAACATAAGCTGCTATATCCTTCTTCATTCCTATCAACCAGAAATTCTTTCTTAAGTCTTGATACATCTTATCACTTCCAGGATGCATCGTATACTTAGATTTATGGGCTTCTTCTAATATACGATGGCGTAGGTTTCCTAATTTAGGTATCCACATTCTTTTCTTATGGAATCTCCAAATTCCATCTGTTCCTTGTTCTAGTTCCTTAATCATTCCTTTCAATTTTTCAGTATCATCCTTGATTACTGATTCTTGTGCTTTTCTAATTTGTTCATTTAAATCTATCTGCAGGTTTAATTTAAGTGAACGTACCCTTTTTGGCTTTTCATGATATTTTCGACTTAAAGCATCAGCTACTACATTTTCCTTTCCTGCATGATACTGGATATTACAATCATAATCACTAAGGTAGTGTTTGGTATGCAGGAATGAGAGGTGGAATGGAATGAGTGATTACGAGGGAATGAAGAAAAGAGTGTTTGGTTGGTGAATGGAATGGAATCACCCATTCCAAAAGGCATTCCATTCCCTCAAAATCATTCCTTCCACCCCCCATGTTTTTTTTTCCATTCCATCCCCCTTTTGCACCATTCATCAACAACACCACAACCCACGACCTTCACCACAACCCACCACCACCACCCACCACCGACGCCATCGCCACCACCCGCCACCACCTCACCCCGACAGCTACCACCGCCGCCGCCACCCACTCGTCACCGTTGTCACCCACAGCTGCGACCAACCGCCAACGCCACTCGCCGCTGCCGCCCACCACCATTGTCGACGCCACTACCACCGCCACCACCAACCGCCACCGCCACCAACCACCACCTTTGCTGCCACCCACCATCAACGGCCACCTTGTCGCCATCACCACTCTTCGTCACCGCCGCATCGCCACTCGCCGCCACCACCACCACCCATCGCCACCGCCAACACTCACCACCACCACCTATAACCACCCACAATCACTACCACCGACCACCACCACCACTCACCGCTAAATTTATCCGTTTTTCTTGCCTACTGAACAATACACAATAATAATTCATTCCATTCACATGGTAGCCAAACAAGACATGGAATGGTAATGATCCATTGCATTCCCTCGTCCATTCCATTCCATTCCTTCGTCCATTCCATTACCCCATACCAAACAGACCCTAAGTATCTCCATCCAGCGTCTTTGTCTCATATTCAATTCCTTTTGCGTGAAAACATACCTTAAACTCTTATGATCAGTGAAAATGGTAAACTTACTACCGTAAAGGTAATGTCTCCAAATTTTGAGGGCAAAAATTATAGCTCCTAATTCTAAATCATGGGTTGAATAATTCTCTTCATGATTCTTAAGTTGTCTAGATGCATAAGCTATAACCTTTTGACGTTGCATCAACACACATCCATAACCTAACTTAGAAGCATCACAATAGACTACAACTTCTTCAGTTCCTTCTTGTAATGCTAGTATGGGTGCATTGGTTAGTCTTTGCTTAAGAATTCTAAAGGCTTCTTCTTCTTTTGGTCCCCATTCAAACTTAACAGATTTACAGGTTAGCTTAGTTAAGGGAATGGCTATTCTAGAAAAATCTCGAATAAATCTTCTATAATAACCGGCCAATCCTAAGAAACTTCTAACCTCGGTTGGTGACTCAGGGGTTTTCCATTTGGTAATAGCCTCGATCTTTGTGGGATCCACGTGAATTTCTTCATGATTGACTAAATGCCCAAGAAATTGTACATGTTCTAACCAAAATTCACACTTCGAAAATTTTGCATAAAGCTTTTCTTTTCTTAATAGACTTAGAAGTGCGTGCAGATGCGATGCATGTTCCTCTTTACTCTTTGAGTAAATGAGAATATCATCTATAAAGACAATTATGAAATGATCCAAATATGGCTTACATATTCGGTTCATCATGTCCATAAATGCGGCTGGGGCATTGGTTAGACCAAATGGCATGACAGTAAATTCATAATGGCCATACCTGGTTCTAAAAGCGGTCTTAGGAATGTCCTATTCCTGTACCTTTAATTGATGATATCCTGACCGTAAATCGATTTTGGAGAAAAATCGAGCTCCTTGCAATTGATCAAATAGATCATCGAATCTTGGTAACGGATACCGATTTTTAATCGTGACCTTATTCAATTCGCAGTAGTCAATGCACATACGCATTGATCTGTCTTTCTTTTTAACGAATAAGATCGGCGCTCCCCATGGTGATGAACTCGGCTGTATGAATCTTTTTTCCAACAATTCGTCTAACTGTTTCTTCAGTTCCTGCATTTCTGCGGATGCCAAACGGTAAGGTGCTTTGGCAATTGGTGCTGTTCCTGGTAGTAAGTGGGTTCTGAATTCAACTTCCCTGTCTGGCAGTAGCCCTGGTAATTCTTCTGTAAACACATCTGGAAACTGAGATACTACAGGGATATCTTTTAATTCTTTTCCTTTAGTGTTAATGGTTATGGAAATCAAATATACTAATGATCCTTTTCTTACATAACTGGTTGTTTTCATTACAGAGATGAATTTTGTGGATCTAGATGGTTTATCTCCTTTAATTGTGATCTTATCACCCCTTGGTGAATTTACTTGAATTGACTTTTGATCACATAAAATACTGGCTTTATTGGCTATCAACCAATCCATTCCTAATACAATATCGAATCCTGCAAGATTCATTGGATAAAGGTTTGCAATAAATTTTTGATTTAAAAATTCTATTATTGCTCCCTGCAAGATTTCAGAAATCTTAATGGTTTCTCCATTTGCTGTCTCTACTAGACATTCTTGTGGGAGTTTAGTTAATGGTCGATTGAGAAGTTTGCAAAATGAAGTATTAATAAAACTTTGGTTTACACCAGAGTCAAAACATACTTTAGCAAAAACATCATTAACTAAAAACGTACTGGCGATCACATCCGGGATCATCTTTGCTTCTTCTGCGGTCTGTTCAAATGCTCTAGCATTTTTAGTATTCTTGGTGTTCGTAGCTGGAGCTAGTTTTGGACAGTTTGGCTTGATATGACCTTGTTCTCCACAGTTGTAGCATATCCTGTTGTTAGGCTTCTTCCTGCAGTCTTCCTCCTTGTGTCCCGATATTTTGCAAAAAATTCAATATATAGAGCATCTTCCAGAATGTTTCATTTTCCAATACTTGCAGTAGGGTGCAGAAGTAGAACCTACATTTTTCCCACGATTGGAATTTCAAAAACGAAATTCTTGGGTAAGTTTCTGAGCTAGGTTCCTCCTTTGGTTTTCTTCTTGTGTACGTACTAACTCATCAGTCAAGGTGTTTGCTAGTTCTACAGCTTCTTCTATGGTTTGAGGTATAGCTGCCTTGACTACATGCCTAATTTCACTGATTAATCCCCAGATATAATGGGATATTAATACTGGTTCAGGTGATGCAAGGGTTGGCACTATTCTAGCATATTCAAAAAATAAAGTAGTGTACCCCTTACTATCCACTACAGTCATTCTAAGGTTTAGAAACTTATTTTCTATCTGTTCTTTTTCATTGGGAGGGCATAATCTTCTTTCCACCATGTTCTTAAATTCCTCCCATTCCATATTGTAAATTCTATCACTTCCCCTAGACTGGAGTATAGTGTTTCACCATTCTAGTGCTGAATTCTTAAACAGATTGGAAGCAAACATTATCTTATCTTCTTCTGCGCACTTGCTTATTTTTAAGACTGCTTCAGTCTTTTCTATCCAGCGTAGAGCTGCAACGGCCCCTTCATTGCCCGAGAATTCCATTGGTTTACAAGACCAAAATTCTTTATAAGAACAACCATAAGACATGGTTCTTCTTCTTTTGGGAATGGGCATTTGAAGTATGGGTCCATTGTTTACGTTGTGTTCAGGTTCAGTGGGTCGTTTACTATCACGGTTACTTTTATTATCTGCTTCCTTAACCGTTTTGATAATATATGGCATCGCATCTATTATCCCTTGTGCCACTATGTGTTGGATGGCACTGTTATCCACTTGGTTTCCATTATTGTTGTTGTTCGGGTTATCGTTATCCGGGTTATTGTTACTCTGGTTTTCCTAGTTTACTTTGTTGTCCATCTGAATTTTAAACATTTGTCAATTATTAATATCACAAGATAATATTTAAGGCAAACAATCACACAACACACATGTTGATTAAAAGCGTCGAACATTGCGACTTACTCTTTCTTATATATTATGCATCTAATACAAACTGGAATTTAAAATTACAATACTAATATGCATCATTAACCACGAAGTGGTCTATACTACAACACACACACACACACACACATATATATATATATATATATATATATATATATATATTCAAACATACAGATATATTATATATATTATTATTATTACCACCATCACTGATATCGGTTCATCCAGAACTCGATATTACGCTCGTCGTACTTCCAGACGAATCGTTCTCCGATTTGCCTCATCCTGTCACTATTTTCTAAAATCTCCTCACCAAAGGTTCGGAGTTCTTGTACATTCTCTGCACTCATTGGGGGTGCAGGGGCTGGTACTGGATCTGGGTACTGTGGCATGGGTTCTTCCTGAGGGTATGGATTCTCTAGGATTTCCCTAATGTATTCATCATTATCATAATAGGGATCTAGAGGGTCCAGACCTGGGTAAGCGGCTAGGTTCGGCATGGGTTCTTCTGATATTAGGTAGCGTTGCTGATAATACCTATGATCATCAAACCACGCGTCGTAGTCTGGGTCTAAGGGATTGGGTGCTGGTACTCTAGGTATCTCAGTTGGGTCAAAGGCTGGTGCTGGGATTTGGTTTTCTGGGTTGACTTCAATCTCCATTGGTTGTGTGGGAAACAAGGGTAATGGTTGGGGTGTGCTATGAGTTGCTCCAGGTTTGGGTCGGCAGCTGTGGTTGCTAAGATATGAAAATTTGCTAAACTCCTATTAAGCATATCTTGGGTGTGAGCATCTGTTTCTCTCTTAGCGGCTGCTAGGACTCGCTGCTGTTGTAACTTTTTCATTTTCTTCCTACGCTCATGCGCTCCCCTACTGAACCATCCTCTCTTTTTAGGAGGGAATTGCTCTTCAGACTGAGCCTTAAACACGAATATCCCATCTTCATTGTCAGCTGAATACCCTGAGAGGGTAGGCTGTGAAGAGGTGCCTTCGCTCCTAGGTGAGCTGGACAATTGGCGATAGGCGTCGGAGGGTCCTTGATCGCTCATACTGTAAACTAACAAATATTCAAATAACACACCATAATAAAATACAAATATGCACATATTTCCTTAATTAATTTCCTAACAATTTGAATAATATTTTGGTGTTAGCAGAACACTTCTGTGGCTGAATCAGTGGTTTAGCTCTGATACCACCTTCTGTCGCAACCCCCGTCCCTTATCTGTCCCGGGAACAGGCGGCCGCTAGACCAGTTTTGGTGGTATCGGTGTTTATCATTTTAGCAGCGGAAATTTCATCAGGACCGTAGTTAGGAAATATTTTATCAGAGTAAAATATACCACACTTTTATAATATTAAACACATGGGAAACTCCCAAGTTTCAAGTACACACATTTTCATAGGGATAGACCCTATTTTATTTAATAAAAACATCTCTTCATTTAGGTAACTTTTATAGCCACTTTTTCAAGCCTTCAGTGCTGTCCAGCTGGCTTCTAGTTGGCTTTCACATTTTGTTACCTAAAACGCGTTTAAAAAACATTTTGTCAGTGTGAAATATTGGTGAGTGAATCCCAGTTTAAACAAGAAGAGTTTTATCCTTTAATAGTATTGAGAGCAATTACAATGTTTATATCTACACAATTACTCATTCAATACTGTCAATCTTGACTGGTGGGTCATATTACACATTTGCTAACTCTTTGTCCAATGGTAACGTTTTCCACATTTTGTATACAAAACCCCAACATACCGGCAGTAATTGAAGAACTACAAAGACTCAATCACTGCTAATTATAATTTAAAATAAATAAAGGTTTTGTAAAAACAGTTTACAAAAAGGAGATTACTCACATTGCTGTCTTAGGGTTTTCTTTAAGGATTCCCTGGTGATTATCTATTAATTACACAAATGCACACGCGTTAGTATAATAACCAAATATTTACATTAATAATACCCTCCCCGAGACGGCATTCCAACAACTACGTCGGGCAGAACCTCGACAGCTGTTACGGAACCATGGATCAATCGGGCAGCGTATCTAATACGTAATCGGGGTTATGATACTTACAACGCGGCAAAACTTCGTTATTTAGGGGGTATTATGCCCGAAAAGCACTTTGACTATATAGAAATTCGAGAGAAAGAAAGAAAAATGAGCGAATTCGACTAAAGGCCGATACCCTCAATTTATAGGGCCTGATTTCAGGTCCCTCGCGCCCCGCGTAAGATGAAGCGGGGGCTTACGCGGCCCGCGACCTAGGGTGGGTAGACCCTAGCTGATCCGGGTCAGCACACTAGGCTCGCCACGATTGTGCCACGTCGTGACTCCGGGTGAGGCCTCGTAGCAGGGCTGTCGCGCCCCACGTAGGCCGAAGGGTAATCCTTCGCAGCCCGCCACAGTCATTAAAATTTTGATTTTGATTTTATTTTTAATTATATATGGTATTATGGGCTCGGTTTTTGCATATGGGGTGTGTTTTAGGACATGTAGGGATATTTTAAATATATTTGGGGCATCGAAAATTATTTAGGAGGGTTGTTATACACCCAAAAGGATAGCAACACGTGTAATATGACGTTTGAAAACCATAAAAGCAAGTACCAATACAGGTAACGATGATGTTCGATCGGCTTCAGAACAAATCGTTACTGTACTGGTATTCACTATAGTTTATAATAAAAAAAAACTATATTTTAGAATGTACTCTATTTTCAACATAATTTATATGGGAATGTCGAAAAAAAATTAACTCAACTACGTATTCAGTTTTTTTTAAGAAGTTAACAAACAAAAGTTATTGTAGTAAATTTAAAATAAAAAGCACATATTTATAATAATAATATAGAAAGTGAAACTTAAGTTTAAAAAGAAAACTTGACATCCCTTCCCCGTGGCCCAGTGGTATCCCCACTTGGGTTATGTTGGCCGGCTCCTCCTTTGAGAGGTCACCGGTTCGACTCCCACTGTGGTCTTAGAGGGGGGGGGGGGGGGTCCCAATGATGGATCGTATCCTACCGAGGCATGGTGCAGTCTTGAGGGCAACTCGGTTTTACCCAGCTGTTACCCCAGCGAGTCTCTCGTGTGGGGGCAATATGGTTTCCGTGCGGAAGTCAGCTTGCGCGGTGGCCGGGGCCCGATCGAACATCGCGTCCGAGAGTGCGGGGCTGACGGGGGAATGTCTTCGACATGAACCCGGTGACCAATAGGTCCAGTACATAGAAAGTCACCTTCCAAAAAAAAAAAAAAAAACTTGACACGTTGAAAAGTAACAATGTGTGTAGCCAACTAGCCACTGACTTTCTCGTTTGTATGGCATAATATGAAAGAAAATAATTTTGAGTCAAGCGAGTTGTATTCTTATAACAGTAAAATCTCATGTCGTATACTAAACGTGTCTAACACCCATACATTACATATTTGAAAATTCTTTACATATACTAATGGTAAATTACTTTACATGCTAGATCCACTAATCTTTATTCGAAACTATCCTGGTTTAAAAATTCACTTTATCTCATTAAGGTTGAGCCGCCCCTTCCTTCCAAGTTCCGACACCATATTCCTCTAGAATATTAACTCTAACTAGTTATGTTAATGTACTTGATCCAGAGCTCTATTTTAGTATCGACTTTGACGTGGTTCATGGTTTTTTTTTTTTTTTATCTTAGTCTTCCCTTCAACTTTAATTTATAAGGTTTATTTGTTTTTCCACACACACATGTGTGTTGTTTAAATTGTACTAGTATATGTTCCCGCGCTTCGTGGCTTCAGAATCTGTTCGGTTAGTTAGGTGCACCACTTCGATCTTAATTTGCTGAAAAGGAATTAAATAAAAGGGCATGAAATGAAAATTACTCGTAGTCTCAAATATCAAAACAGCCCTCTATAAAAATTAAAATATCAATTTTACCACTACTTTGCAAGAATGAAAAGTCGCATTATATTTCTCAACATGCAAAAACAAAATATTGCATTTATTTTGGAAGAAGGGAGTAAAATTCTGTTATTATACATACAAGGAGAGATAGCACATGCACATACAAGAAAACCAATCATCTTAATGTCGAAATATACAGAGAACTTGCATTCTTAAGTGGATTACAAAATGTAACTATTTCTTATAAGTGAACTTACATATAATAAGAATTTTTAAGTGGATTATAAATATGTAATTATTTCTTATAAGTGAACTTACATATAATAAGAATAAAATGAAATTACAATTCTGAAATTTTACTGTGAGACCTCCACGCCTTCTTGAAGTATCAATGGCTGATTATTTCCACTATGCATGTGTTTAAAATACTTTCAAGCCAACCACCCACAATCCACTGTTAAAAGTAAAGATGAATGGTTAAAACATGTCAAAAGTACCATGTTCACTAAAAAATGCAATGAGACGGGCGAGTTACCCCTCAAGCACTTCCTTGTCCATTAAAAAAATTCTGTTAAAAAATTACTGTGTTACCAGTGACTGAATCTCTAAATAAACCTTTTTAGGAGCATGGATAAACTATAAAGACTATATTGGCTTTGGTGACTTTCAACTGGTTTTAGTACCCTACTGGCCTACTCAATTGACATGTTCCTTTGCACTATTTTATATTTGATTGGTGTGAGATAGAAGAACCCAAATCGACCCATCCACAAGTAAACGGCCCCAAACTGCCACGTCCAGTTTCATATAACATGTACCTGATTGGGTTTTAAATTCATAACATTTGGATGACATGCTATGTTATAAAACATGGATGATATGACGACACAAAATTATCAAGTTAAGACTCACAAGTTATATAATTTTGATATCCACCTTTAGTTAATAAGCTGAAGTCGGATATCGAAAATTCTGATAATCACCGGGAGTATGGTTATCGACCTTAAAGTCGAGTTTCTCGTGATTATAGGTGAACTTACTGAGCTCCTTGCACTTGAACATTATGAATCATCTGAGTGGTTTGACTTTGTGGTCTACCACTACCTTGCTTGGTTTTATGGATTTGCACATGCACTATTGACTCAAGAACCATGATGTATGATGTATCATCTCCATTATTGGATGTCCTTGAAGAAACTTTCATCTCCACCACAGTTTGACCTTTTGTGCCAAAAGCTAAGTTTTCGGTTGACCAAATGGCCCATTTCTCCATTATATTATACCACCCAACATCCACACAAGTAGGCCTCACTAAAACAATTACATGACCAGATAAAAATATAACTTTGTGGTTCCCCTAACTTGTTAGAACAAAGAAATTATATCATTGAAAGATTGCCGCTTTTGGAAGTAGAATCCTTAAGACTAATTACATGAGATAGTTGCTATTACTTTTACCTTTTCGACAACCCTCCTATATTTAGTTTTGCTATATTGTAGCTCTATAAAGCCATAATGTGTAATCAGGTTTAAACTAAACCGACTGAAACTCGAAGAAAAATTAATATCTTTAAACGTGTTTACTAACAAACATGGAGCCACTTATCGCACATGGTGTTTCCCATTCTCATTACACCATTGATGAAACACTAGTTAACACCAGTGGTTAACTAGCTGGATCGTCTCTTATGTGAGTTCAATCTCCTTCTCTACTCGCCAATGACTAAGGTCCTGCAAAACAGCAACACCGTTAGCTCGTTAAGAGGGGAATATGGGGGTTTCCCTCTTAACCGGACTCCGGGGTGAGAATAAGTACTGCTCTGAGTAAGAAATAGTGTGTTGTGGGTGAAAAGTGAGGATAATAGAATGGATAACCTGAATGATGAAGGGTCCTATTTATAGCCGGAGGGTGAAGGAGGGAGGAGTGACCTTGCCAGCTGTTATCGGGCGCCTGCTGTCCGACCAAGGGGAATATCCCCTTGGTTTCCTCTGCTGTGGTCAGGATAGTGGTCCACGTGGTGTGCCGATATTCGTCCATGCTGGAGCAATCGTACTGCTGTTGTCGGTCTGCCCCCAGATTTGTTGCAGGTCTATATGGCGCTCGATTACTGGTGACACGTGCCGTCCTTTCTGTCGGAAGGAGCATCTTTGGTGCCACCTTGACGTCTTCCAGAAGCTTCTAGAAGCTTTCGAATTTACTTGCTGATGTAGGCGCCATGTTGGACGGAAAAAGTGGTGTGGTCCCTGCCATGTGGGCATGGAATTGGGACCATACCTCTTCAATTCCCCCTAGTCCAGTGTGCCTACTAGTTGAGTTGATCATCTAGGAGGGATTCTGGACTTATAAGGGTAGTGGTTGTTTTCCTTTTTAAAGCGCGTGCTGGTTACCTTGCGCGATTGAGCCAAGAGGGTGCACGGCGCATGTTGGCAACTTTGCAAAGTTGAGCCAAAGGGACGCGCGGCGCATGGTGGCAACCTTGCAAAATTGAGCCAAATGGACGCATGGCGCGTGGTGTATGATAGTAACCTTATAAAGTTGAGCCAAGTGTACGCATGACGCATGGCGTATGACGGTAACCTTACAATGTTGAGCCAAGTGGACGCATGGCGCATGGCGTATGATGGTAACCTTACAAAGTTGAGCTAAGTGGACGCATGGCGCATGGCGTATGATGGTAACCTTACAAAGCTGAGCCAAGTGGACGCATGGCGCATGGCGTATGATGGTTCCTTCTGAAAGAAGTTTCCTTTCTTGGGGTGAAGTCAACTGACATGACCGTCTGATGTCCCTGTCTTTTCGGAGATGAACAGTCGCCTTTTCAGGTGTGTCAGTTACTTTTTCGCCAGGGTGTCAGGCGTCTGCCGCCCACGTTCCTGAAAAGTAAGGCGACGGATTATCTCTCCTGTGACGTGTCTTCTCCCTATTAGTTGTCTGCCTGTTTTCCTGACGTTCCACTACCCATCGCATTTAATGCGATGGGTATAAATAAGTGGCGGTTCCTATCTTTCCTTCACTTTTGAAATTCAAACTCCCTTTTTCCTCTCATCTTCTTCTCCATATCTCTTCTTTTTCCAAGTTCTTTTTTCTGCAATCATGTCTACTGGGGTGAATCCTTCCACCAAGAGGAGAAAGTATAAACCTAGGAATCCTCCTGGTCCTGACCGTGCGGAGATTAGTTGGAAAGAAGAAGAGTTCCACAATCTTGTTCGTGACATGGGTTTTCGTTCTGAGTGGGGTGCTTAGTTTCCAACTCCCAACTCCACTGCTTTGGATGCTGCACCGGGGTATATAGCGTTGTATGCTGCGTACTTCCGGGAGGGTAACTTCCGTCTCCCCATAACGAAGTTCACCGGAGAAGTATTGACGAATTACGGCTTACATATTTCACAGATAAACGCCCTAGGGTTGCCCCGGATTACCCACTTTGAATTCATATGTAGGGCTAATCGCATCGAACCAACTTTCGAGATGTTTAACGTGTTTTACTTCGTGAGTTATACTGGTGGCTTCTACTCCTTCAACTCCCGTACTAGTGGGGTTAGTCCTTGCAGTGCTAACCCACCGAAGAGTCTGCATGATTGGAAGCAGAAGTTTTTCTACATTCATCGTGGGGTCATCCCTATCGATATGCATTATCGCCCAGAGAGTGAAGGAGTTCCACGCGTGAATGTGTCTGTGGATTTTGTTGATCAAGAGTGGTATAAGGTGTTGACTCGGAAGGCTACTTCTATTCCCCAACTTGAAGAGAGGGCGATTGTCACACCCCCAAAATCCACTTGCGGAGTACCACCGCTTGGAGGCATGACTGACCAGGATCCAGCCACCAATTACACCGAACATTAGTAAATAGAGAGAATGATCACCAACCATAGTAGTTAGTAACATCATAGTTTTAAGTTCGAAAGTTTAACTTCAAATAACAGTTTAAGTAAGTCGCGGAAGCATAGGCAAAACAGTTTAAACAAAGTTCATAGTTCAAGTTATTTAAAACCCAACACACGGGTTTAGACGACCACTACACTTCCCCAAGCCGCAAGCTCCTGAGTCACTGGGTACCTGCAAAGCATGCAGTAGGGTATCAACATAGTGTTGGCGAGTTCACGAGATGTCCAGTTTTAACTTTCCGAAAAACGTAGGTTGTTTAGATAAAGCATTTATAATCACGTCATGGGGAGCTACCCCATATGAAAGCTACTAAATTGATGTTACCGAAACTGTTGACGAGAAGATTTTGTGCCCCAGGTCAATGTCTATCATCATTGACCAAGATGCAAGGTCTACTAGTTCACGCCCGATCTCCCCCGGTCACGGTGTGAGGTTGTCAAACCTAATAGCGCTATCAACTAATAACCCGTTCGCCCCCGGCGATTAATCGGTACTGTAAGCAGGGACTTTATATGATAGAGATTCATTTAGTTTTGCTAGTAGTGATTTATAAATAGTATCCAAACGTATCTCCCCCGGAGATAGTATTTTAAAAGTACCCATTTGCATTTTCCCCCGGAAATATTAATTGAAAGTAATCTTTAGAGATGGCGGTTTGTTCGTGTCCCTCCCTGGGACGCATGCTTTTAGTGTGTGAACTCACCTTGGGTTGCTCGGTAGTTTAGTTTACTTGGTTATGTATGCTGGTCACCACGTCCTAATATGGTTACCAGTATAGGTCAGGCTCGGATATAAGTAATCTCGTATATCTTACACGTATCTAACACATAGCATGCTTATCACACAGCATATACATCAATAATTTATACACTAAGTTAATGGGCCTGTTCTAACAGTTATCCATAATAGCACAAAGCAACAGCAACACAGATTAAACAGTAACAGGCATGATCAGTCCACACACTTTGGCCCAATAACGGAGATAACCAGCCCAGTCGAGACCAGGGGGTCTCGACTCGAGAACACTCGGTCTCGAGTCGCAACCAGGAGATCTCGGGTCATGAATGTCTGGTCTCGAGTGATGCTGGCATGTGCTACAACCTCAGAGGTCTCGAGTCCAGTCTCGAGTCCTTGATGTCTGCTGTCTTGATCTCGAGTTGTTGCTTCGTGGTCTCGAGTCGAGATCATAATATCTCGAGTCGCAACCACCACGGTCTCGAGTCATCACTCGATGGTCTCGAGTCGTAACTGAGGGTCTCGACTCGTTTGTCTGGTGATTCTAGAACATCTGTCATGGTTTGTACTATCCAATAGAATTCCGATTTCATGTAACTGTGTACTATCCAACCGAAATGCACCAACATGTTTTCTTGTCTAAAACCTTAATCAAATGGATCAAACAAAGCATCTTTCAAATGTTCATAGCATATTCAAATATTCACATTAACATTCAAACTTGTTCATTATTTTAGGGTTTTCATCATTCACCATCATGTTTATCCTACATAATCATGCATTCTATGGACAAGAATCATAACACATAAACTAGATATCGAGATCATCTTGTAAACCATCATCAAACAAAACCTTTGTTCTATAACCTCTAACGTAAATCGGATGATCATAAACAATCCTAACTATCATTCTTTTATCATTCAAGCTTATCTTAGCAAGACATTATCATACAACATTCACACTTTTCACAAAAGAGGGTATTGCTCATCTTAGGCATTTGGAACCAAGCATGTATCGAAAATAACAAGAACCCACTAAATCGAACAAACACTTTCGTCATAACAAATAATAGCAACAATGCACATTATCACCAAATCAACACTTTTGTCATGCATTTACATGTGTTTGCAAAGAAGCACTAACTGGCTAGGGATTTTGAGTGTAGAAGATGTGAAGGATTGATGGAAGAGCTTCCGAGTGTTTGGTTGCCGGTTTGATCCGAGAGGAGGAGAGGAGGTTGTGTTGTTAGGGTCTTAGTGAGGGGGAGAGTAGGAGAGTGTGTGTAGGGGAGTGTGGGAGTGAATGATGATTGAAAAGTGGCAAGGTTGGCCATCAACATAGGTTATATACAAGCCCAAGTCGGTGCACCCTAATGGGTTTCCGAGTGGGCTCAAGGATGGCGGCCCAACCGATGTGGGTTACTCGAGGCCGAGTGGTCTCGGGTCGGGTCTTGGTGGTCTCGGCTCACCAATACTCATATTCATATATATACATAACTTATACATTATACGTACACCTTATCGACACCTAGCACATCAAGATAAATCACAACTTTCATTTAATATTATGTACACGCAATTTAAATACAAGATAGTTGCTCGGGAAAACCCAGAGTGTCACATTATCCCCAAGTTTTAAGAACTTTCGTCCCGAAAGTTAAGGCAGTCACTGTCAAGCTAGTATAAGTGAGAACGTTTCGACGGGGTCTCACAGCGCTGGTGGGGGCTGGTATGATCATGTTGTGGGCCCCTAAGAACCCTAGGGGTATCCCTGTTTATGGCTATCAGGGGAAAGGTATTAGTGTTGCTCATTTATGTTTGTGTTCTTCCTTGATTTCGTTATGCTCTTCCTCATGTTTTTATATTTTATAGTTGGGTATAGTTTGTTGAATGTTCTCGATCCGAAGGCTACTGGTGCCATGGTTGAAGCGATACTACCCGAGGGGAATCCTGTGTGGTTGGATCAGATACGGGACCGTTTCTTGCACCCTACCAGCGATAGTTTTGCTGCTTATGCCAATGCTATCTTAGGTGAAGATGGTGGGGATGATTGTGATGATACTACTGACCCTACTCGAGAGGAGGTTATTGTCCTCTCGAGTGGGGGTTCTGACAGATCGCGTGAAGGCCTAATCCCTCGTTCCCCACGTGCAGGTCCAGCGTAAGTGGTCACAAACGAGCCTGTGAATGAGCCTGCTAATGACGTTGATGTTCCTACTGATGCTGTTGAACAACTTGAAACCAGAAAGCAGAAAAAAATGGATAAGTCTGGGGAGAAGAAGAAGGTCGAAGAGCCTGTGGCTGGATCACCTCGTAAGCAACCTTCTAACTTCTCCCTCCTGGACTATGTTGTCGTTTCTGATACGCTCTCTGGTTTAGACGAAGGAGATAAGCGCAATGAGCGTGATCCCAATGACGATGAGACTCTGACGGAGATCATGAAGAAGAAAAAGGTTCTTGAAGACAAGAAGAAAGAGCTTGATGAACAAGCTGCTGCTGCACTTGCCGCGAAAAAGTCTAAGCTACAAAAGGAATCTCCTCCTGCACCCTCAGAGTCAGAGATTGACCTAGGTGTTTTTAGTGCAAAACATGGTAATCTCCTGGAGAAGATATATGCAGCTTTTGGTTCCCAAGGTAAAGATTTTTCATTTGTGTTTCTTGTTCTTTACCTTTCTGTTATGGGTCATTTTCTGAATATACATATCCTGACTAATATCCCGCTTTTAATTGTTTGTTTGTGACCAGGATGCTGGACGGGGATATTGCTAACATCTTGGGCGATATCCTGAGTTTGAGTGAATTAAACACGTGCAGGTTAATGGCTGTAAGTTACTAACGGTCATCAGGACTTCTTCTCCTCAAGACTCGGGCGTATTTGTTATGAGGAAGCCGTTGAACCCGAAAGACTTGGTCCTCAACGTTCAAGTGGGAATATTCGCTGGATCCCGGAAGTTTAGGATAGTTTGTTACATTATCTTTACTATAAATAGATGGGGGCGGATCAGTTTAAGGCACACAATTTACCCTAACACTCTCGAACACTTTCACTCTCTAGCTCATTGCAAACACCACACTTGTATTCAAATTTCATTGTAACACATAGTCGATCCGCACCACATCCTGCACTGTATCCTGACGTTTGAAGTAATAAGAAGAACAAGGCAGCTGCGATTGTCAGCTCCCGAGGTTTTATGCCGCGATCTAGATTGATCAAGGGCTTTCCTCGTACATCTCGTGTCGTTTACTTTACTTTTGCTCATAGTTTGATCATAGATACAGCTCAATATCCTGAGCCGTATCCTGAATACTGATTTTCTAAATAACTCAACAAACATATTTTCAATACACTTTCTAGCACACTACCTCACTTTACTAATTTGATCACTTAATTGCTTCGGTAATTTTTGACCAAAACAATTTGGCGCCCACCGTGGGGCAAGTGGTGCTCTCTTTACTAAATTTTTTTTGTGAAATCGCTAATCGGCTTTCTATTTTCAAAACTTTTTGCCACATTGTCCATAATGGCCTCAAGATCAAGCATGAGCTCCTCCACTGTGTCTGCTATGACTTCTGCTACTACCGGTTCGGTGCTTCCACCACCTCCTCCAAGGATGCCAGCCTCTTCACGACCTCAGGACATTAACCCTACCCGCAGTGTTCAGGAATCTGCTCTTGTTTTAGCTTCTAACGATGAAATTTTAACCTTATTTGGAAGTGTGCAGGAACAAATGTGTTGGGATTGAACCCTATCAGAGGAACAGATAATTAAAGCCAAAACTGGATCAGAGCAGTGGATCCAGAATAAGCAGACGATTACAGTTAGTTCATGCAAATCTCTCCCCTTGAAAGTGGCTTTGTATCTGCTGACCTCCTATCTGCTGATCTTACCAAGTGCTGATTCACAACTGCTGCCTTGCATCTACTGCCAAATGTTAAAGACTGATGGAAGACCAAAGCTCTGCTGACTCAATCTACTGCCTTGAGTCAAGTACTGCTGATCCGGACAAGCACTGCTGGGTTCACAGCAGTGGAAGGATGCAGCAGCTGTTTAAGTGTCTTTTATGTAATGTAATGTAATAGCAGTAGTTTAGTACATCAGTGTTTATAGATCAGAGGTTAGAGTTTGTTAGGAGGTTAGATGTCACTTTCATGGTGACGTCAGCTAAGATGCTCAGTGGTTTGCAAGTGCCTATAAATAGTTCAGTACTTTGTACTGTTCTATTAGCTCTTTCACTACATCGTCTTCTTTGCACGAACAAACTACTGAGCTCTGGCTGAGGGGGAGTTTGCATTCATTCATCAATCATTGTAATCGGTGTTGAAACAAATTCAATCTTTCGATTCATTGTGTAAAGATGTTTGATAAAAGTATTACTCTCGTTTGATTGTATGCAAAGTTTGTTTTCATTATAATTCCGCTGCACAACTCTTTCATTTCCATCTTAATTTCAAACGAAAATACAATCAAAAAGAAACTCAGATCCAACAATTGGTATCAGAGCTTGGACAGTCAAATTTGATTTAACAATCATTTTGACGTAAATAGTTCAGCTCATAACAGTTGATACTGATCGTTTGTTCGTCCATTGAAAAACAGAGCAAGGATTAATCACCATTAAAGTTGATTTCTCAGTGTCTGTAAAACAACAAGAATGACGTCACAATCTCAGGATGATAAAAACAACATCGGCTCACTTTTTAAACCACCTATGCTAAAAAGAAATGAGTACAACATCTGGCAGAGAAGGATGGGTCACATCCTTGCTCAACAAAGCACAAGTTGTTGGAGGTCTGTCATTTATGGTCCCCATGTTCCTTCAGTGCCAAGCGCTGAAGATGCTAAAAAGTTCGTTCCAAAACTAGTTGAAAATTATACCGAAACCGACTTTCAAAAGATCGAACTAGATGCTAAAGCTTTTAGCATCATAGCATCAGCGCTTCCCAATGAGATATATGCTGGACTGTTACACTGTAAGAGTGCCAAAGAGTTATGGGACGCACTTAAGGAACAGTTTGGGGGAACTGAAGAAGTCATAGAAAACAATAGGGAAATCCTGAACCAACAGTATGAAACATTTTGCTACGTTAAAGGCGAATCACTAACGCAACAATTTGAGCGTTTCAGTTGTCTCATCAGTGAACTGAGGCTTGTTAACACCACTTTTACAAACTCAACTCAAAATAGCAGGTTCCTCAGGTCACTGCCAGAAAAATGGGACACCATAGCTTTTGTCACCCGAAACTCACCTGAATTCAAGGATCTGACCTTGACCCAACTCCACGGTCGACTCCTGACCTATGAAAGGGAGTTGAACCAGAAAAGGAGGTTACAAGAGTCAGGAAAAGTTACCGATGATTACACTTTCGGTAATACTGCTCTTCTGGGTCAAGAAGAATCTGGGAGCAGTGGTAAGGATCAGGGTTTTGATCACTTCATTGACATAACTGCTGGTGCAAATTTTAACAACCCTGATCTTCACTCTGCTAGTTATGCATTCACTGCAAATGAAAACCAGATGTCAGATAATTTAAGTTTTGAACTAAATGATTTGCAACATTTTGATCCCACTGATTTAGAGGAAATGGACATCCTGCACCAACTGGCTTTGCTAAGTGTCAGAACTAGCAAGTTCTACAAAAGAACAGGGCGAAAATTCCCAGGTTTGCATGGGAATCTAAGGGTTGGGTTGGATAAATCGAAAATCAAGTGCTATAAGTGTAATAGGTTGGGACATTTCGCTAGGGAATGTAGGAGTCAAACTACTGGTCCCATAATTACTCATCCTAGCTCAAATCCTAGACCTCAAAACCAAAACACTGTGCACTATGCCCAATATGCCCCAGCAGCTCAAGTGAACACTGCTCACTATGCTGCTGCCCCTGTGCCAGTACATTATGTCCAAACTACTGTTCCACAAATCCAATATGTTCAAACCCCTGCTCCACAGGTACAAGTGCAACCTGTTGCACCTTAAACCACTGCTCCAGCAGCAGCACAACCAGATCAACAAAGTTTTTTCACTCAAGGGTTTGTTGACTGGAGCAGTATGCCTGAAGACCTTAATGATGAAAATTTTGCACTCTATGCTTCTAATGATTCTTCTTATGATGAGTTTTGTTTGATGGCATTAGAGTCAATACAGGAGGAGGTTGAAACTGAGGAGGAACAACAGTGTTTTGAAACAGTGGAAGAGGTGACTGAAGCAGTGGTTACTGCTGTGGCTGGTGAACTACTGTTGGGAGAAAGTTCAGGTACCCTGATTGAACCAATGACAGATCCATGGTCCGTAGAGGACAAAGAAGAAGAGAAAGAAGAAAAGGCTGGTGAAAAGAAGGTGAAAGCTGATGATGAAGAAGATCATAAATGTGATTGTGCAATGATGGCAGCTGCCAAGGTATCTCCTCAAGTTCTTGAAAAACTGTGTTCTGACAATTGCATAATTGCTTTTGCAAATATTAAAGAGGTGAATGAAAACCTTCGGGATAAAATCTTGTCTGATGAGGTCAAATTTGAAAGCTCTTTAAAAGAACTTAAAAACAAATTGACTGAAAAAGAAAAAGAGATCAGCTGTCTAAAAGAAGAGCAAAGCATCACCAAAACCCAACTTCAAACTATGGTAGAAAAATACCAAAGTTGCAAAAAGGAGTTGGAATCCACCCAGATTACTTGTGAAAGATGGGTGGAATCCTGCAGAGGATATGAGGTGATGCTTGCTAAACAGATTGAAAGTAATGTGAAATTTGGGGTTGGGTATAGAAAATATGATGATGAACACATTGCTTGTGAAAAATCTGGTCAAAACACTGATGTAACCACTGAGTTCATCCCCACAAACAAGAATGGCCAAGAAGTGAAAATCACTGACAAACTTGGTAACAAAATCACACTTGGCAGAACAAGGAGTTCCTCAACTTTTGAAGAACTTGAAAAATATCAGTTTAAACCAACCTGGTCTGACGAGTGTGATATTCTTGAAAATTTCAAGCCAATGGACTTTACATCAACTGATGGTGTTAAAGCTCCAAAAGCTAAAGTCATACCTCTCAAGGACATCCCAGCAGTGGTTAAAACCTCTGCTGCAAAGGAGTCTGAAAAGAGAAAGAAGAAAGAAAAAATTGATAACTTGTTTTGTGAATTCTGTGAAAAAAGGAATCATCTAACAAAAGATTGTTTCCACTTGAAAGCTTATGATTTAAACAAAACAAGTGTCATTATTTCAGCAGAAAGCTGCATTGTTTGTGGTAAGACAAACCACAAAACTCAAGCATGTGTGTACCTCAAAAACTTTGATGTGAAAAAGAATGAGTACATGGCTAAAACATCCTTGAGTCCATCATCATCATCAACATCTGTCAAATTCACAAAGAAACAACCACTGTTTGTGCCAGTTCAAACAGCTGTTACAAAACAGCTGAACCAAACATCTGTCAAAAGAGATGTTCAGGTTACTGATGCACCCCCTGCCAATCAGTTCAGAAAAGGCAGAGAAAAACAGTCTTACCAAAGGATTCCTCACGTTTATGAGGCCTACAAAAGGCCTTCTAAACCCAAAGTGAACAAGCATCCTTTTGGTTACCAGCAGATGATTGGTCAGGACCCACAACAGTGGTTAGAGAAACACTGTCCTAAAATAGTTCAAACCCCTGACCTAACCACTGTCCATCATCTTGCATCCATCCCAGACACTGTTGAGACCCCATCCAAAGCCTTGTTGGCTTTGGAGACCTTAATGAACTAATCCTTTTACTTCATGTGCAGGGAGCTTCTGCATGCTTTGATAGTCTTTGGTATGTAGATAGTGGAGGCTCCAGGCACATGACAGGATGTAAAGCCCTCCTCAAAGACTTTGAAATCCATGGAGGGGGTGATATATCCTTTGGGAATAATAGTAAAGGAAAAGTTCTGGGGTCGGGTACAGTGGAGTCTGGAAAAGTAAAATTTGAAAATGTCAATCTAATAGACAATCTAAAATTCAACCTTCTGAGTGTGTCCCAAATGAGTGACAAGGGTTTTGGGTCATTCTTCACAAAAGATTGTTGTAGGATTGTTGGGCCAGAAATGGTCAAAAAGATTGAAGCAATAATCAGAATTGGTCAAACTAAACTTGTTGCTCAAAGAAGTGGCAATGTTTATGTTGTTGACATGTCAAAAGAGTGTCCCAGGGCTGATGCCTGTCTGTTCTCAGCTGCCTCTAACAAAGAGACAGAACTTTGGCACAGAAGGCTGGGACACACAAATCTTAAGACAATCACAGAAATTTCAAAAAATGGTTTGGTAAGAGGCCTACCACAAAAATTGTTTTCATGTC
The DNA here is from genome assembly GCA_030545235.1 of Helianthus tuberosus. Taxonomy (NCBI): domain Eukaryota; kingdom Viridiplantae; phylum Streptophyta; class Magnoliopsida; order Asterales; family Asteraceae; genus Helianthus; species Helianthus tuberosus. The sequence goes on from CM060406.1 coordinate 59,520,232, forward strand.
CTGAACATTGCATTTCCTGTTTAAAAGGAAAACAGCATAAAAGTTCTTACAAGTCCATTGAAGAGTCCAAAACAACCCAGTGTTTGCAAATGCTACACATGGATTTGTTTGGCCCAGTTCAAGTCATGAGCCTCAAAAAGAAAAGATATTGTTTGGTTATTGTTGATGACTTTTCTAGGTTCACATGGACTTTCTTTTTGCACTCAAAAGATGAAACTGCAGGCATTTTGCAAGACTTTGTAATACAGGTTGAAAAGCAATTTGACCTTCCAGTAAAAAGCTTCAGGAGTGACAATGGAACAGAATTCAAAAATAGGGAGTTGGATGCCTTCTGTGTGAAGAAAGGGATTGTAAGGCAGTACAACATCCCAAGAACACCAGAGCAGAATGGGGTAGTTGAAAGGAAGAACAGAACTCTGATTGAGGCTGCCAGAACCATGCTTGCAGATTCAGGTTTGCCATTAACTTTCTGGGCAGAGGCAGTAAACACTGCTTGCTATGTTCAGAACAGAGTTTTAATAAACCCCAGGCACAAAAAGACTGCCTATGAAATTCTGTATAAAATTAAACCACTGATCTCATATTTCAAAGTGTTTGGCTGCCCATGTTTTATTTTGAACTTAAAAGATTCCATTTCAAAATTTGCAGCCAAAATTGATTGTGGTTACCATTTGGGATACTCAACCACTGCCAAGGCCTACAAAGTGTTCAATACACGGACCAAGGCAGTGAAGGAGACTTTGAATGTAAAGTTCAATGAGCTTTCATCAATGAAAATCCCAGCAAACCCTGCAGATCTGTTTGATCTTGAAAAATTCACTTTTGAAAATACTGCTGTCAAGACTAACAGTGCAGGTCCATCAGAGGATACAACACCAGACTAAGGGTATGAAATCATCATCCCTCAAAGGTCTGCCACAAAGGAAAAAGCACCAGCTGTTCAAAACAGTTGTCAAAGCTCAACCACTGCTACCTCAACAGTTGTTGACCAAAGTAGCCCATCAACCACTGCTTCCACATCCTCAAACACTGCTGACAAAAGTCCTCAAACAGTGGATAAAAGTCAGTAGTTGTCCACTTCATTACCTCCTATACCACCACCTTTTGAAACCACTGCTGGATCATCAAAGTCCCCAGCAGTGGTTAGCTCAGATGATACACATTTGCAGCCTTCACCAACCAATGCCATCATACCATACCAAGGAGATTTAATCTTCTTGAGATCTCATCCACCTGATCAAATCATTGGCAACATAAATGAAGGGGTGCTCACAAGAAGCCAAACCCAAAACATTTGTCTTTTTGCTGGTTTTCTATCACTCCATCAGCCAGTCAAGTACCAAGAGGCACTGAAAGATAACAGCTGGGTAGAAGCCATGCAAGAGGAGCTCCAACAGTTTAAAAGACAACAAGTATGGGAGCTTGTACCACTGCCAGAAGAGGTTAGTCCCATTGGCACAAAGTGGGTCTTCAAGAACAAAACTGATGAAAGGGGTATTGTTGTCAAGAATAAAGCCAGGCTTGTGGTTCAAGGTTACAGACAGGAAGAGGGGATTGATTATGATGAAACATTTGCCCTTGTTGCAAGATTGGAAGCCATTAGACTGTTCCTGGCCTTTGCTATCAACCACAATATGAAGGTGTTTCAAATGGATATCAAAAGTGCTTTCCTCTATGGTACAATTCAAGAAGAGGTGTATGTTTGTCAACCTCCAGGTTTTGAGGATCCATTTTATCCAGATCATGTCTACAGGCTAAACAAAGCCTTGTATGGCTTGAAACAAGCACCAAGGGCCTGGTATGAAACTCTTTCCAACTTCCTACTCTCAAATGGTTTCAAAAGAGGTACCATTGATAAAACACTGTTTTTAAAATGGAGAAGGAAGGATTTAATGATTGTCCAGATTTATGTGGATGACATTATTTTTGGAAGCACATGTAACTCAATGTGTGAAGAGTTTAGAGAACTCATGACAGCTGAGTTTGAAATGAGTGCTATGGGTGAGCTGCAATGCTTTCTTGGTCTCCAAGTACAGCAATTGCAAAATGGAACTTTCATTCATCAAAGCAAATATGCTAAAGAACTTTTAACCAAATTTGATATGAATGATTGTAAACCATGCAGCACACCCATGGCAACAAATAAGCTGGTCATGTCTGATGAAAAAGATGAGCTGATTGACCAAACACTTTATAGAAGCATGATTGGGTCTTTATTGTACCTAACTGCATCTAGACCAGACATCATGTTTGCAACATGTGTCTGTGCAAGAAGTCAATCAGCTCCCAGAAAATCAAATCTCATTGCTGTAAAAAGGATCTTCAGATACATAAAAGGTGCTCCCACACTTGGTATCTGGTATCCAGCTAATGGGAACATCAAGCTTTCAGGTTTCTCAGACAGTGACTTTGCTGGATGTCACACCACAAGGAAGTCCACATCAGGAGGGTGCCAGTTTCAGGTGATTGCTTAGTTTCCTGGCAAAGCAAAAAGCAAGCAGCTGTTTCAACATCCACTGCTGAAGCTGAATACATTGCTGCTGCAAGCTGTACAACCCAACTCCTGTGGCTTCAAAATCAGTTGCTGGATTTTGGTATTACTGCCTTAAAGACACCACTCATGTTGGACAGTCAGGCAGCAGAAAATATCATCAAAAATCCAGTTTCCCATTCAACCACCAAACACATCGACATCAGACATCACTTTGTGAGGGATTGCTATGAAAAAGGTTTGATTTCTCTGCATCATGTCCCAACTAAAGATCAGCTAGCTGATGTGCTCACAAAAGCACTTGATACAGCCACTTTTGAAAGCTTGGTCTCTAGAATTGGGATGCTGAACATGGAATAACAAGCAACATCTTGTTTTTCTATGAATAAAAGCAACAAAATGTTTTCAGAAAATCAAAACTCCATCCTTAAAAATAGCTAAAAATGAAAATTTTTCATTAAAGTCCTTAAAAGTCTGCCATTAACCACTGATTGTTCAAAAGTCTGCTCTACTTCAAAAGCCTGTCCACTGCTGAAAGTCAACCCCTGCTCTCTCAATATTTTGATAAACTCTGTTGTTCAAAAGCAGTGTCTTATCCACTGATATGCTATCCGCTGATAGTAAAAATCATCCACTGCTTTCATACCACTGCCTTCATCAGTCACTTTCACAAAAGTACTGTCCTTCACTATCAACAGGGGTTGTCACGTGGACAGTACATATTGGTCAGACCTTTTGTAACGGCTGCCACCTCAGCATTCACTTTCTTCCCTATAAAATCCCCCACTCACCATCAAAACAGGGTTTTACTGTCGAATTGAATTCTTAAAAATTCTCTTCTCAAAGCAGTTTTTCATCTCATTTCTTCACAAATTTCTTCGATCAATCATCCTCAAAATGACAAAATCAAAGAAATCTTCAAAACCCTCATCCAAATCATCATCGAAAACAGCCTCTCAAAAGGCAATCTCCACTGAAATTCCACATAATCCATCTCACAATCTCCTGGGTCTTCTCACAAAACCAGGAACCACCAAAGTTTTCGATTCCATCATTGATCTCATGGCAAAATCAAAGTACAAAACTTTGTTCACTGCCGATGCACCAATCTATTTGGCGACCCAAAGGGAGTTCTGGAAAAATGCAACCCTTGAAAAACAAGGAGACACTGCAACCACCATAAACTCTTCGATAAAGGGTAAAGCTGTCCAAATCACGCCACAATCCATTTCAGAGGTCTTTCAACTCGGTGATCAGGAAGGTAAAATTTCTTTCACTAAAAACGAGTTACAAACTGACTTCATTGAGAGAGGGTATGAAGCCACAATGAGGAAGAAAATTACCTTAGAAAAAGGTTATTTTCCTTCTGCAACCAGATTTTTATTTCATACCCTCCTACTATGTGTTTCAAATAAAACCACTTCTTCCAATGAAATTCCTTTAAAGATTCAAAATCTGGGATATGCAATTCTTCAAGGAGAAAATTTTAACTATTCTCGGGAAATTTTTAAAGATTTGGTTAATAATGCTGAAACAAAATCATTCTTACTGTTTCCAAGGTTTTTAAGTTACTATTTTGCAAAGAAATTCAGTAAGGATGATTTAGCTGTAATAAACCAAGGTGATTCTACTCAAATAAACAGTTTAACAACTGAAACTTTTTCAAGAATGTTAGTACCTTGCAAAACACAAGCAGAGGTGCCTGAGCAGATTTTAGCAGTTACAACTGCTCCTCAGGTATCTGCTGCTGAGCCCACTGCTCAAGGTGATCAAAGCAGCAGCACAACTGCTTTGAAACCCACACCTAAAATCACAAAAAAACCAACAAAAAGAAAAACACAAAAACCCCCCAAAACCATCAAAACGGCATCTCTGGAGGATGAGATACCAGAGCGTCTGCCAGTGACAACACAAAAGTCACAAGAAACCACTGCTGCTATTTCCTCACAGCAGTTGGTACAAATATCTCCAACCATAACCGAAACTCCTCCTGTTTCTTCACAAAAAGAACAGGTTGTACAAATAGGGCCTCCACATCATGATGCTCTGGAAACACTCGTTTCTATCATCCACAGTCCAATGCCCGGGACACATCCTATTTCTACACCAATCCTCACATCCAAAATTCCCTCACCAATAAAACCACTGTTGGATGCAATTGATTTGAACCAGGCATTATCCAGTCCTTCTCAATCACCTATTAATGAGAATATACCTCAACAACTGACTGGGTCTGATGTATCAATCTTTGCTAACCCACCAACACAACCTGAGGAGGTTACACCCCTTGAGTTACAAGTAACTCTTGGTGGTAATCCAAGTGAAGCAGCCACTACAACTGTTACACCCACTGGGTTACATTTGGACAGTGGTTACATTCATAAGACTTCCTTGGAGGCAATTCCTTTTATAGCACATCTGCCAACCACCAGTGGATTTATTTATCCTACTGGCACCATCAAAAGGTTGTCAAGTGTTGAAGGAAGAAGACCCCAGTACCAAGAAAAAGGGGCATCAGTGGTTAATGTTTGGAGTATATTCCCTACATCTACCACTGATAAAACCACTGCTAGTGGGAAATCAGATGATCCCATTAACTTGGGTGATGGTTTAAAGTACCAGAAATTGACGGATCGTATTGCAAAGCTTGATAACTCTGTTGCAGAACTCAAAGATATGCTACAACAGGTGTTACAAGTTCAGAAGGTACAATCAACTGCTGTTCCACCTCAAGCACCTGCTCCACAAAGGGCACCTGCTACAAATGAGCTCTGGAATCTATTTCAATCTTTTCTCCAACAACAAGCACAATTAGCAGATCAGCAACATGAAAAACATGTACAACAGCTGAGAAATGCAATGGAGTCAAGGTTCAAGAACACTCAGGCTGATTTAAAGGCTCTCAAAACTCAGATCTTGCAAACCACTGGCACTGCTCCTCCAAAAGTCCGCTACATTTATCAACTCCCAGAAGATAATGCCAAAAAGGGGGAGAAAATTAAGGAGTGGAAAAGGAAGGGTATAGAGGATGGTCTCTATCTTGAACCAGAAAATTCAAACATGACCAAAAAGATCCCTTTGCCAGATGGCAGCAAGAAAATTGATGTGACAACAAATGCACTAGCAGAAGCAGTTGCAAGTGTAAAAAGGGATAGAGAGGCCAAAAAGAAAGCCAGGGTGGACAGAATGGATCATCCAGATCAGGGTACTTCTGGGTCAAAGGATCATGAAAATCCTGTTGAGGAAAAGGAGAAGCCTACTAGAAAAGTGAGGCAACCCAAATCCATTTCAACCAGACGTTCAAAGTCTGCTAAAAAACCACCATACAAAACAACTGATGCAACAGGAGTTACAAAAACTACTGCTTGCCAAACAGCTGTTCCATCAACACACACCACTTCAACACATACAACATCCACTGCTTTACCATCATCACCACCAAAAACAACACCTGCTGACATACAGCAGAAGACAGCAGATGTTATAACATCTGTTGTAATGACAACAGTGGTTGAAACACCAGTTGTTTCAACACCTGTTAGTCAATCACAATCCACTGCCACTACATCTACCACCACTGTTCCATCCAAAACATCATCAGTCCCTCCTACAAAAAGGAGAAGACTAATTCTTAAAGATGATGACAATTCACCACCACAAACATCTTCAAAATCTTTAGCACTTGTCACATTTCCAAAACCTGTTCCTCTCTCTTCAGTCAAAATGTACAAGCCCTTACCTCCTGCAGGTGTTCAATTTCCTCTTGAATTAGCAGCTGTTAGAGAAGAAATAAAATCCTTTTACCTTGAGGATGACCCTGCCAAAAGGAGTTTGCCATCAATAAAAGGATATCCCTGGCCTAAAAATGTTGATGAATATTTGGAAATCAAGGCCAAGCAAGCAGAGGATATCTCAAAGAAAAACACACAAGGGAAATCTGATAAAGAAATTGCACAGAGAAGTCAATATTTGCTCACACAAGTCAGATCCCTAGAGCAATTTGCAAAAAATGTTAGTCAACAAATTTCTGAAAGAGCTGCTGAAACTCTGAAGAAAGACTACATTGAAAGCATTATGGCTCACAAGAAGTACAAAGGAGAGAGATACATGTACAAAGAGTGGACTATTCCTGAACTTGAAAATGAAGCAGCAAGAATTCAAGACATGATAAACAGGAAAGTCTCTCACACTCCTCCTAACTAGGAAAAGTTCAGAAAGAATGTACTTGACAAACAGGAAGAGCTGAGGAGAATGAAAGAGGAACTGGTAGCAGCTGATTATGGAAACAAAAGACAAGTTGCTAGATGGAAAGAAGATGTGGTCAGGGCTACTTACAAAAAGTTGGAACAATTAAGAAAGAAAGATCCAAGAGTTCCACCAAAGCCTGACTATTCCAAAGCAGAGGTCTCAAAAAGACCACCAAAGCTGCAAGTCAAAAGAACCACTGCTCCAGCTGGTGCTGCCATCTACAAAAGAAGGAGCAAAAACCAGTTTAGCATGGAAACTATTCAAGATCTATTAGCTGGAGATGCCATTGTAAAAGCAGGCACGAAAGTAATGATAAAAGAAGATCTTGAATTGAAACAATCTGCAAGTACTGCTCAGCCAGTCATGAATAGGCCAGCCTCTCCAAATACTTCTGCAAATAAACATCTCCCAAGAAACCCACCAGGCTCAAAAATACAAAAGTGGGAAACTGACAAACAGACCTGCGTATTGACTTTGCTCAGGTCTGGTGGAGTAGTGGAGAAAATATCAAGGGAACAAGCTCTTGGCCTGAGTCTTGAAGATTTGCAGGATCTCCTTGATCTTCCACTTAGCAGGGATGATGAAGATACAGATGCCCTAGACTTTGAATTACAATTTAAAGGTCAGATAAGGGAGCTGTTGATGAGGCAATAAAGAATTCCACAAATAATGAAGAGTTTTGGCATTATCTGTTCCAGGGGGAGATTGTTGGGATTGAACCCTATCAGAGGAACAGATAATTAAAGCCAAAACTGGATCAGAGCAGTGGATCCAGAATAAGCAGACGATTACAGTTAGTTCATGCAAATCTCTCCCCTTGAAAGTGGCTTTGTATCTGCTGACCTCCTATCTGCTGATCTTACCAAGTGCTGATTCACAACTGCTGCCTTGCATCTACTGCCAAATGTTAAAGACTGATGGAAGACCAAAGCTCTGCTGACTCAATCTACTACCTTGAGTCAAGTACTGCTGATCCGGACAAGCACTGCTGGGTTCACAGCAGTGGAAGGATGCAGCAGCTGTTTAAGTGTCTTTTATGTAATGTAATGTAATAGCAGTAGTTTAGTACATCAGTGTTTATAGATCAAAGGTTAGAGTTTGTTAGGAGGTTAGATGTCACTTTCATGGTGACGTCAGCTAAGATGCTCAGTGGTTTGCAAGTGCCTATAAATAGTTCAGTACTTTGTACTGTTCTATTAGCTCTTTCACTACATCGTCTTCTTTGCACGAACAAACTACTGAGCTCTGGCTGAGGGGGAGTTTGCATTCATTCATCAATCATTGTAATCGGTGTTGAAACAAATTCAATCTTTCGATTCATTGTGTAAAGATGTTTGATAAAAGTATTACTCTCGTTTGATTGTATGCAAAGTTTGTTTTCATTATAATTCCGCTGCACAACTCTTTCATTTCCATCTTAATTTCAAACGAAAATACAATAAAAAAGAAACTCAGATCCAACAAAATGAGGCAGCAACAGGAAACAAACCAAATGCTTTTAAGGGAAATACAACTCCTGAAGTCTGGCTCGAGCAGATCTGCTGAGGATATTGTCACTCCATTACATCCCAGAACGTTGAACTTCAGTTCAGCTGTGTATACTGAGGATAACAGGGGGAATATTGTGCCCAGCATTCCTCAGAATCATACTCCTGAAATACCCTCCTCGGTCAGGATGTCAACCATGAGGAGCTCAGGATATGCTTCAGGATATGGGCAAAATCCTCCAACGGGTGACGTGTCAAATAATAATAATACTCATGCTACTAATAGTGGATCTTTGCAGGATACAGGTGTAACAACAGCACTTACTAGGGAACTTCAGAAGTTGAAGGACATGATATCCAGTGTACCTGGGGTGGTCCAGCCGATCCCGGAAGTGTCCCAAGACAGCCATAAGATATCTCGTTTTGCATATCCTATCTGTGATGCTGAGATCCCAAAGAGATTCCAAACCCCCAACATGAAGCTTTACGACGGAACTACGGATCCTGAGGAGCATATTGCTCAGTATAGGGAAAGAATGGAGATTAACCCTATCCCTCCGGATCTCAAGGAAGCATGCTTGTGCAAGGGTTTTGGTTCAACCTTAACAGGATCAGCCTTGAAATGGCTCTTGAATGTTCCTCCGCATTCGATTACATCTTTTGCTCACTTAGTAAATTTATTTAATAGTCAGTTTTCTTGTAGTAGAAGCTTTGAAAAATTAACAAGTGATCTCTACAGGATAACACAGGGGCCTCAGGAATCCCTTAGGGATTATGTGAACAAGTTCAGCCGGGAATCCCTAGACATTCCTCATCTTGATGTTGCAACAGCTGTGCAAGCTTTCAAGATGGGGCTACAAAAAGATTCTCAATTTTATCAAGATCTTGTAATGAACCCATGCAGGAACTTGGATGAAGCTCGAAACAGGGCCCTAAGATATATTCGATTGGAGGATGACAGGAAGATGCAAGAAAGGATGAACTCATCTAACACTTATGAGTCAACTAACAGGAAGTCAGAATCCTCATTCAAGTCATATCGGCCTAAGCCATATGGTAGAAATGAAAACAAGAGAGTGAATGCTGTTGAAGACGAGGATCCTGAAGAATATCCTGAACTATCTGAATATTGCTTTTCTGTTAACATTCCTGAATTAATGTATGCCATGCAGGGTTTAGGAGACAAGGCTAGGTGGCCTCGAAAGAATCAACAAAAGGCCGATTGGAAAGATAAGTCAAAATGGTGCGCTTTCCACGAAGATTTCGGACATGTAACTGAGGATTGCATTGCTCTAAGGAAAGAAATAAGCTATCTCCTAAGCAAGGGATATCTGAAAGATCTCTTAGGAAGAAAGAAGAATAAGGGTCAGGATACTGAGAAGGATCCTGAGCGAGCAGCATCACCTCCCGCGGATGCCAAGATAATCAACTTCATTTCGGGAGGATCCGACATTTGTGGGACTTCGTATTCGGCGGCAAAGAGACATGCAAAGGAAGCTAAGGCCGAAAGGGGAGACAAACCTGTCAGGATGACTACCCTCACAACTGATAAAGTGATCACTTTTGATGCTGATGACAGGGATACTGTCCAGGATCCTCACCATGATGCTCTGGTAATAACGTTATATGTGGCTAACCATTTTGTACGCAGGATATTGGTTGATAACGGCAGCTCCGTTAACATAATCCAACTAGAGACTCTAAAGAGAATGAATGTATCTCCAATGGATATCACTTCAAAGTCTACCGTGCTTGTTGGGTTCAGTGGAGAGGCTAGAAACACAGCGGGAGAGATAAAGTTGCCAGTATACGTTGAAGGAGTCAACTCGATACAACGTTTCTGTGTGATGGATTCTCTATCCTGCTATAACATCATACTGGGAAGACCGTGGATTCACGATATGAAGGCTGTGCCATCAACATATCACCAATGCATCAAGATCCCTACCCCTTGGGGAGTTGTCAAAGTTGATAGTGATCAGCAGGAGGCGAAAGAATGCTACTCATCCTCGATGAAATCCTCAACCAAACCTAGTGCAGCATAGCAATTAAAGACGCGGGCCCAGGATATCGTGGAGGATCCGGAGCAGGATGTGAAGAAAATTATCCTGGACCAGGATAATCCCGATATTTCGGTGCTCGTAGGGACCAATATCCCTCAGGATATTGAAGAACAATTAATTAACTTTTTGAAATGCAGGATGTCAATGTTTGCATGGAAGCATGAGGATATGACAGACATATCCAAAGACATTATCACTCACAAGCTTGGAATTGATAAATCATTCAAGCCTGTTCAGCAAAAAAGAAGGAAGTTTGCTCCTTAGCGGAATACGATTATCCAAGAGGAAGTTGAGAGATTATTGAAGTCCAGGATGATCAGAGAGGTTATGTTCCCAAGGTGGCTAGCAAACGTGGTTGTGGTACAGAAGAAAAATGGGAAATGGAGAGTTTGTGTAGACTACACAGACTTGAACAAAGCTTGTCCTAAAGACCCATTTCCTCTTCCCCACATTGATGCAATGGTAGATGCCACTGCCGGGCATGAAATGCTGACCTTCATGGACGCATCCTCAGGATTTCAACAGATCCAAATGGAGCCTTCTGACCAGGAGGATACTGCCTTCATGACACCAACAGGTATTTATTGTTATACAGCTATGCCTTTTGGTTTGAAAAATGCAGGTGCAACATACCAAAGATTGGTAAACATGATGTTTAAAGACAAACTGGGGGACACCATGGAGGTGTACATCGACGATATGGTGGTAAAATCAAAGAAAGCTCAGGATCACCTCCAGGATATTAAAGGAGCGTTCGATATCCTGGATCAGTATAACATGAAGCTGAATCCTGCTAAGTGCCATTTTGGAGTGGGGGCAGGAAAATTTCTAGGATATATGGTGACCAAAAGAGGAATAGAAGCGAGCCCGGAGCAGATTAAAGCCATCTTGGATATTAAATCGCCCTCAAATATGAAGGATGTTCAACGATTAACGGGGCGAGTGGCAGCATTAAACAGATTTATCTCAAGATCCTTAGAAAAATGCAAGGAATTCTATGATATCCTCAAGAAGAATAAGAAATTTGAATGGGGAGCAAAGCATGAAGCAGCCTTGCAGGATTTGAAGCGATATCTCTCAACCGCACCTCTATTGATGAAGCCTGAAAATGGTGAACCACTATCCCTATACCTTGCTGTATCAGGGAATGTTGTAAGTGCCGTTCTTATAAAAGACCATGAAGGTCAGCAATATCCTGTTTATTATGTTAGTAAAAGTTTGTTAGATGCTGAAACTAGGTATTCTCATTTAGAAAAATTAATATTAGCTCTAGTCATGGCTTCGACGAAACTTAGACATTACTTTGAGACACATAGGATTCATGTTAAAACAAATTATCCTGTTAAAAATGTGCTTAGGAAACCAGAGATGTCAGGCAGAATGGCTAAGTGGTCGGTAAAGCTGAGTGCTTATGATTTAGTATATGAACCTAGAAATGCCATAAAGTCTCAGGCTTTAGCTGACTTTGTGGCTAATTTTAGTAGCGACATTCAGGACGAGGTAGACCTAGAAGTTCAACAGTTAGGAGAATCCTCAGGATCCTGGACATTATATACTGATGGTGCATCTAATGTAAGAGGAGTAGGATTAGGAATACTACTAAAATCGCCACAGGGGGACATATTACCCCAGGCTATTAGGTGTGAATTTCCTGCTACTAATAATGAAGCAGAGTATGAGGCTTTAATTGCAGGATTAGAGTTGGCTAAGAGCATGAGTATCAAAAATTTGCAAGTATATGTTGACTCTTTGTTAATTACTAACCATTTTAATGGATCCTATGCAGTTAAGGGTGAGAAATTAATCGAATATATCGATATTCACAAAAAATTAGCAGGATATTTCGATGTTTTTATACTTGAACAGGTACCAAGGGAGGATAATGCTGAAGCGGATGCCTTAGCAAATTTGGGATCATCGATCAGGATACCTGAAGGGACCCAAATACCAATATTACATGTCTTATATCCTGCAACGAATCCTCAGGATAAAGAAGTAGCGGGTATTCGGGATCCTGGAGCGGAATATCCTGAACAGGATCCTAAATCCTGGACGGCTCCAATTGTGAGATATCTTAAAGAAGGACACATCCCTGGAAATGAAAATCCTAAGGCATTTAGGATGAAGGTATCACGAATCACTATTATAAATAATATTTTATACAAGAAATCTCTTGCAGGACCGTATTTGAGGTACTTGGAGGATCCTGAAGCCAAAGAAGTACTTCAGGATATACATGAAGGGGATTGTGGTAACCATACTGGGGGCAGGTCGTTATTCTCAAAAGTGTTAAGGACAGGATATTATTGGCCAACAATGAGAAAAGATGCCGCAGAATATGCTCGAAGATGTGACGCATGTCAAAGACATAGTAACATACTGCATCAACCTGCTGAACCATTATATCCTATTGTTTCCCTTTGGCCATTTATGAAGTGGGGTATGGATATAGTGGGAAAACTACCAAAAGCTCCGGGAGGAAAAGTCTTTATACTAGCAATGACGGATTATTTCTCTAAGTGGGTTGAAGCTGAAGCATTTGTTCAAGTTAGAGACCAAGAAGTAGTATCCTTCATAAAAAGGAATATCCTGACCAGATTCGGAGTACCAGCCGAGATAATCTGTGACAATGGTTCTCAGTTTATAAGCAAGAGAACTACTGACTTTTGCAAGAGTTGGGGAATCAAAATGATAACATCTACTCCAGTACATCCTCAAGCGAATGGACAAGCAGAATCCTCAAACAAGATAATTGTCAATAACTTAAAGAAAAGGCTTGGAGCCAAAAAAGGAAGATGGGCAGAAGAATTACCCTTTGTTTTATGGGCTGATAGGACAACGGTAAAGAATGCAACAGGCCAAACCCCATTTTCCTTGGTATTTGGAGCAGAAGCAATGATTCCAACGGAAATGACAATACCTACTGCAAGATCTACCCTAAGTGATCCTGAGCAGAATCCTGGAGCCTTGAGTCAGGATTAAGACACTATAGATGAGAAGAGAGATGCGGCAAGGCTAAGGATGGCAGCATATCAACAGAGAATATCCAGGGCATATAACAGGAATATTAGGACCAGAAGATTTAAGGTTGGAGATTGGGTGTTAAGAAAGGCTTTTCAGAATACTACTAATCATGTCGATGGCAAGTTAGCTCCAAAATGGGAAGGACCATATGAAGTTGAATCAGAAGCAGGGAAAGGAGCATACAGACTCAAGAATATGGAGGGGGATATGCTACCGAGATCTTGGAATGCTATACACCTCAAGCTCTATTTCAAGTGAGCTTAGAATTTAATTTCTAACTCAGGATGGTATGAATTCTACCTTTTTTAAATATGTTTCGTTTAATTTGTTCTTTGTAACCCAATACTGACTTAAGCATCGGAGGGGTGTTAGCCAAGCTAACACCCTCCTTAGTGTAAGGATGTTTTGCAGTATATGCTTCGGGATATAGCTCCGGGATGCTCACTCAGGATATTTCGGAAGATTAGAGGATTGGCCCCCTCTCTCACGTACAAGGGATCCTGATCCCTTCACAGGTTTAAAGGTATTCACCTTTCTTCCGAATTGGGTTTAAACACCCCGCCTGGAGCGCAAGTTATTCAGGGATAGTTCAAGGTGGCGGGACCAGTCCATGTAAAAGTGCCTGACAATTTCGTTACTGTTGGCTATATTCTGAATCCTAAAGGTATATGAGGATTGATCACCCTCTCTCACGAAAGGGTATTTTCATACTCTCTAAGGTTTAAAGGTTTTCACCTTTCTAAGTCTTGGAGTTTATACACTCCCGCCTGTAGCGCATGAAAATTTGGGATTTTCCCCAGGATACAAGGGATTTATCTCCAGTACATCCTTTGGGATGTAAAAAATTGCCTATACAATGGAAACTGACATTCAGAAGATTTCTAAAGTATTTGAAGACATTGTACACAGGGGACATTCCTACTAAGGTGGTGATGTAAAGTTAAAAGGATAAGGCTCGGAACTAATGCACTAAATACCTCGCACAGGGGACATCTTCATTAAAGAAGTTGCAAAGAGATTGAGGCTTGGTAATAGGGTTATATACTACTCCGGGTATGATCTTTCCTTTGTAAACATCATCTAAGTTTTTAGTAACACTATGTTTTATAAAAGGTTAAGTATCCTGATATATTCTCAAAGTCCTTTTCAGGATATTTGATTAAGGTGTTGGAAACTCGTATTAGTTTGGAACCTTGATCATTTAAGTATTATCGAAAACTGGTTTTGGAAACATAGATTGTTTTTCAAAAGCTTTCTACAAAGTTGAACGAGCATTTGGGAGTCCTATCTAATAAAAAAGTTTTTGTAATATATTGCTGAGCATACTGATCAGGATATTTTCATAAGATAACAAAATAAAATTTTTACAAAGCTAAGAATTACATTAAGTGATGCAAGGCAATAACAAACAAATAAAAAGATGAAATTATTCTTGAAGCAATCAATACTGGTTGATAACCGAAGGTTTCATCCTGAAACCCAGGACCCATCCACCTTCGGCTATCAAATTGTTTCGATATAGAAATAAAAATTGTTCATAAAAACCTAAAATGGTTCAAACGAGTTAAGGTAAATAAGCTTTAGGGGGTAGTGCCTTCTTCGTCCATAGTAATTTCAGCAGCATCCGTCTTGGGATCCGCCTCAGTATCCTTCTCAGCATCGGTTGTTTTTTCAACTGCTTTGGAAGATTCTTCGACAGCTGATTTGAAAGAAATGTCGCCGAGGTTCTTTAGCTTGGTCTCCCAGGCACCAACATCCCAATAAGGGCATTCGAAACCTAATGATTTGGCTTCGTGGGCTATCTTCAACCTGGCTTGGAGGAGAGAAATGACGACGGAACTCTTGAGGCTTTCCCGGTAACTGACCATATCCCGTTCGTATTGCGTGTGGGCAGCTTCAAGATCGGTCTGGGCTTGAAGAGCAGCTTTGTTGAGAGCAGTTTGGTGTTCTTGAGTCATGGCTTTAAATTTCTGCTCGTAATGACGAGATTTGGCGGCTGCAATCATGCCTTGATCAGAGATTGTGATTTCAGCTTCCTTTAGCTTGGTTTCAAGCGTCTTGTTGAGCTTGCAGGATTCTTGATATAGGTTAACCAAACGCTCAAGACCCTACAAAGGTAAGAGGACAGGTACTAGTTAATCTTTGAAAATAATGTAAGCCGCAGGATGTGATATGAGAAAACTAACCTGGTTGAGAAAGGAAGTCATAAACCCGCTGGCTTCAATGAACCCGTGTTTCTCATAAGGAAATGTGTCAGAGATGACAGGGGAATCAGGCTCTTTCCTTTTGCGGGAACTTGAACTCCGGGGCTTGGTAGCCGGTGAAGGTTTGGGGATAATGATGGCTTTGGAGCTGCTAGGTTTGGATGTGGCTGTGGTCTTGGGGCTAGGTTCTTTCTTGACCTGGATCTGATCAGAATAACTGTCCAATTCGTCGAGGTCAAAGACTTCAGGGATCTTGGCCGGTGCTGCATAAAGGGGAAAGTTTTACTCTTCATGTTATTATTATACTGTATTGACTAATTATTTTGAAAGTAATCCTTACCAGACATTTCGGATGACGAGTATTGACTGGAACTCGGGACGTGTGTGGTGAAAGTCCTGTCTATTGCAGGTAACTGGTAAACAGTATTGATTCTTTCTTCTGACTCGGCGGTAGGGGGAGCGACTTCCTTGAAGTTTACTGCATAAAGATCGAAAAGAAGGATATTAATAGAAGATAAGAATTAAATGGTCTATGAGAATATTTATGACCCTACCGGTGGTTAACCACTCCACCGGAAGGTTGGCACCCTCAGCAATAGAGTCTCGTTTGACAAAGAAAAATTTGCGTTGCCATCTGTCTTCGTTTTTGGTGGCTTTGAGAATCAGGGGTTTGCTGGAGGTCGAGAAGAGCAAGAACCGGCTAGAGCCATGGGATCGGAGGCGATAAGCAATAGGCAAATCCTCGATGCGGAGGTCGGAACAATGGACATTTTTGATTTGGTTAAGTACAATTGGTACTCTCCAAACCATGGGCATGGTTTGAGCAAAAGAGATGCCGGTGGTTCGAAAGAATTGCATCATGAATTCAGGAAAAGGGTATCGAAGACCTAGCGAAAAAGGATATGCTGGAAAACAAACCCATTCAGTGGAAGAAACATCCGATCGGATTGACCGATCGAATGGTCTAAAAACCGTGTTCTCAGGGAAAGCGCCGGAGGCTCTTAAAGCTGCAATGTCTGCGTTGTCAAAAGCACAGATCTCCTTTTCGGGATTTTTAAGGAGATTCTGCTGGGTGAAGGTCTCGGCATCCATTGCGAGTAAGGCGATGTAAATTGAGAGAAAGTAAATCAGAAATGGAGAATTACCTGAAGGTTTTGTTGAAGATATCTGCTTTTCAAACAAGAAAAGAGAAGATATAGGGGCATTGTGGATCTCCATTGAGCAAAAAGCGCGTTGGAAGTTACGATGTGATCTTGACCGTCGCTTCGTTTTAAATGCCTTGAGTTATGGGATAAGATTTTTGAAATATATCCGTTGGATTGGTATACCAACCGATATATTTGGGGACAATTGTTATGGGTCATTTTCTGAATATACATATCCTGACTAATATCCCGCTTTTAATTGTTTGTTTGTGACCAGGATGCTGGACGGGGATATTGCTAACATCTTGGGCGATATCCTGAGTTTGAGTGAATTAAACACGTGCAGGTTAATGGCTGTAAGTTACTAACGGTCATCAGGACTTCTTCTCCTCAAGACTCGGGCGTATTTGTTATGAGGAAGCCGTTGAACCCGAAAGACTTGGTCCTCAACGTTCAAGTGGGAATATTCGCTGGATCCCGGAAGTTTAGGATAGTTTGTTACATTATCTTTACTATAAATAGATGGGGGCGGATCAGTTTAAGGCACACAATTTACCCTAACACTCTCGAACACTTTCACTCTCTAGCTCATTGCAAACACCACACTTGTATTCAAATTTCATTGTAACACATAGTTGATCCGCACCACATCCTGCACTGTATCCTGACGTTTGAAGTAATAAGAAGAACAAGGTAGCTGCGATTGTCAGCTCCCGAGGTTTTATGCCGGCGATCTAGATTGATCAAGGGCTTTCCTCGTACATCTCGTGTCGTTTACTTTACTTTTGCTCATAGTTTGATCATAGATGCAGCTCAATATCCTGAGCCGTATCCTGAATACTGATTTTCTAAATAACTCAACAAACATATTTTCAATACACTTTCTAGCACACTACCTCACTTTACTAATTTGATCACTTAATTGCTTCGGTAATTTTTGACCAAAACACTTTCGTTCTTTCTTTTAACTATCCTGCTTGTCTTGAAACAGGTGCGAAATCGGGTAAGGGCACTCGTAAGGTCGATATTTCCAAGATTACACCTCCTACTTCTCCGTCTTCTAGAACCTTTGGTCTGTCTCCTCCTCATCCTGACTCGAAGGGCAAGGAGAAAAAGGATGAAGTGGAACATGTGGAGAAAGTTGCAGAGAATATTGCTGGGGTTGGTGGCGCTGATGGTGATGGTGATGGTGCTCGTGGTGGTGGTGACGATGTCCAAGAGGAATCTAGTGAGGCTACTCCTCACCACACTATCTACACCAAGGTTGTCCGGGGTTCTGGCCAGGGTGGTGCTTCTGGGACTCACCATAGTCCGGAGTATGAACATGTTCAGGGTGGGTCCTGGGACAACCATAATCCTGCATGTGCTGATCTCCCACATGCCCCCGATGGAACTTGACCCAAGGTTCTCAGATGACCGAGCTCGCTAACTGCCGTGAGTTCTTTTCTCTGTCCTTCCCCCTGCTGAAAGATTGTTTCAAAAGAAACCCAATCGGATGGATCTCTTAGATGATCACATCCATGTTGGGGTCAACTTTTTTGCTACCTCCCAGGAGATTGCGCGGGAATGGCAGTTAATGGGGGAGGACACGTTGGAATTCGAAGCTGCCAAGAATGCGTTTGTTGAAGAGAGAGAAAAAATCAATGCTGAGAAGAAGGGTTTGGCATGGAGGGTTGCTGATGCCGAAGAGAAGCTTGCCAAGGAAAAGCAATTTAACGTTGACAAGCAGAAAGACTAGGAAGTTGCTTGTGAACGAACAAACAAGGAGCTGCAAACCCAGCGCGATGCCATTGTCAGGTTTTCAGGAGAGAAGCGTAAGATCAGTGATGAAACTGAACAAGAGCGTGCTGCGCATCAGAAGAGAGAGCAGGAATACATCCAACGCATAGCCGAGTTGGAGAAGTTCGCTGCTGAGAAGGTTGCTGAAAGCAAAGCTTCTGAAATCTTGGTTGGGGAAGTCACTGCTGATTGCAAGTGGCTGCTTGCACGTGCAGTGCCTCTGGTAATTTTCTTTGTGCTTGCTTGCTTTTAGTTGATCTTTGTTACTTCCTTCATTATTTTTGTCACATTTCTCCTGTTTTCTGCAGATTTCTGAACGTATTGCTAAATCTGATGAGCTTGCTAAGTATATGTTTGAGCTAGGTCAAGCAGCATACAATAGCGGGCGAAAAAACGGCTATGGTGAAGGTAGGGCGGTGGTCGTGAACAATGAGAAGGACTACCGCTTTGAGTTACACAAAGAGGATTGTACTGCCAAGAATACCGCCAAGCGCCAGGAATATGAATTCATTGAGTTTGGCATTGTTAAAGCCGTTGAAAAGTTATCTCGGAAAGCTAACGCTATTGAAGTCTTGAAGAAGGCTCTTGGTGACTCGGGGACTGATGGTGGTGATGCAGGTCCTAGTCACCAGGGTTGACAGCTTCCGGCTTGCATGTCGTGTATAGGCCTGATGGCCTTGTAATCGTCTGACAATTTCCATGAACAATTTACCTTATGCTTTGTAAACAATTTATTTTTGGTTGTTATATTTGTTAACATTTTGGTACACTGTTTATGCTAACTGTGGGTTTGCTCTTTATTTGTTGTGAATTTTGCTATCGTTACAATATGTGCATGTGTCATTACTTTGATTAGGTATCACGAATGAATGATGGCTGAGACAGGTTAGGTTGTGTTAGTTATCCTAGCTTTACACTGTATTGTGTTGTGCTTGGAAGAACTCTACAACGTTTTTTCTGTCGTTAAGCGCACAGTTTGATTCGTGTGTACGAAGTGATCGTTTTACAGGTTATTGTGTTGACCCGGCTGTGCTCAGCTTTGGGGGTCTTACAATGTTTTCTTTACCATGTTTACGATGCTTTCGTGTTTATATGGGCACGAAGTGTTATTTGGCGTGATAGGCTTTAGTTGTGTTTTTGACCCGGCTGTGCACTTAGTTGTGACAAGCCTTGGAGGTCTACAACGTTTCCTATTTCTGAGCCATTGATGTTTTCGTGTATGCCCGAAGTAATATATGCAATTGTAACAAAAATTCGCATGAGATAAGGTAGCCAACACTTCTTGTATTAAAGTAAAATGTGTTGGACGCGCGGCCATTACAAGTAGAGATAAAAACTGCGACCGTCTACATATAACATTTTCTTAGTTGCTGAGCATTCCAGGTTTTTGGGACTTCTTTGTTCTCAAGTGTGCGTAGCTTGTACGCTCCTTTTCCGAGGACTTCATCTACAACGTAAGGCCCCTCCCACTTGGGAGCTAATTTTCCCGGTCTCTCGGCGTTGGACGCCTCGTTGTCCCTCAAGACATAGTCTCCGGGGTTGAACGTGCCAATTCGGACCTTACTGTTATAGTATTTTCCAGTTTGGTTTTATATTTCGCCTCATTAATTGCCGCCATCTCTCTTCTTACTTCTGGAAGGTCAAGATCCAACCTTCTTTCTTCCTCATTGTTGATCATGTTCAAGCAGAGCATTCTTGAAGATGGCAGGCCAATCTCTGCCGGTATCACGTCTTCGGACCCATAGACTAGACTGAACGGTGTTTCTCCGTTACTCGTCTTTGGCATCGTCCTATGGGCCCACAGAATGCTGGGTAACTCGTCAACCCAACCTCTTTGCTGTTCCCAATCGTGCCTTGATACCGTTCACGATACTCTTGTTCACTGCTTCAACCTGACCGTTTCCCTGCGGGTGCGCTACCGAGGAAAAGGTGTGCTCTATGTGCAGCTCCTTGAACCAGTTTTGGAGATCTTCTGCAGCGAAATTTGTTCCGTTATCGGTGATGATTCTCAGGGGCAGCCCGAATTGACAAATTATTTGTTCCCAGATGAACCTTCGAACTATGGTAGGTGTGGTTTACGCCAGCGCCTTTGCTCTTAACCTTGTGGTCGTGGGTTCGAGCCCCACGGTGGGCGCCAATGATGAAACACTGGTTAACACCGGTGGTTAACTAGCTGGATCGTCTCTTATGTGGGTTCAATCTCCTTCTCTACTCGCCAATGACTAAGGTCCTGCAAAACAGCAACACCGTTAGCTCGTTAAGAGGGGAATATGGGGGGTTTCCCTCTTAACCGGGGTCCGGCGTGAGAATATGTACTGCTCTGAGTAAGAAATAATGTGTGTTGTGGGTGAAAAGTGAGGAGAATAGAATGGATAACCTGAATGATGAAGGGTCCTATTTATAACCGGAGGGTGAAGGAGGGAAGAGTGACCTTGCCAGCTGTTATCGGGCGCCAGCTGTCCGACCAAGGGGAATATCCCCTTGGTCTCCTCTGCTGTGGTCAGGATAGTGGTCCACGTGGCGTGCCGATATCCGTCCATGCTGGAGCAATCGTACTGCTGTTGTCGGTCTGCCCTCAGATTTGTTGCAGGTCTATATGGCGCTCGATTACTGGTGACACATGTCGTCCTTTCTGTCGGAAGGAGCATCTTTGGTGCCACCTTGACGTCTTCCAGAAGCTTCTAGAAGCTTCTGGATTTACTTGCTGATGTAGGCGCCATGTTGGACCGAAAAAGTGGTGTAATCCCTGCCATGTGGGCATGTTCTTTGGGACCATACCTCTTCAACCATCATTGAACACATCTGCGATGGGCGTACTTAGAAAACATAGAAACAGCGAAACTTTTACATTATCCAAACTTTTACGTACCATGCTCCTACTCTAAGTAGTATAGATTCTTCATTTGCAGCATTTGATCTACTTTTACTCTCGATGACAGCCTCTAGTGAGGATTTTGTTTGCAACCGATCAGCCGCGTTCGAGCTCGGGTTACATAAGAAGATTCTCCAAGGATATAAGTAGTTAAAATATTCAATAACACACGACTTTTCATGCTCTCTCCATAACTACAGGCATTTCTATTATTATACAATTTGAATTGTCAATTTAACATCATAATTCTTTTTCCAAGTTAAAACTCTAATAACATCTTTGAACCATTTTCAATAGCAATTTTGCATTTTTTTCGAAAATTCTAACCTAATCCCTACCCGTTACAGATTTTGCATTAACAATCTAATACAATTTGATGTTGGCTAGCGACGAGGAAATGCATTCTAGTGGGTTCTGATTCAGGATTTGGGTGGATTTTTGTGGTTAAAGACTAGTGGTAATATGGGATGCAAGTGAAAAGGAAGCATAAACCGAGATTGTGATGTGATGACGGTCGCACCCAAAGTGGTTTAAAACTGTATGTTCCATCATCTTCCATACGCTAGTATTGCTGCAACAATTAATCACTTGGTTTCATACCCCTGAAAAGTAAATATTTATAGGTTACACTCAAAGTTTAATATAGGTTTCACATTAAATCATAGAACATGAGTTGTTATAGAACATGTCAGTTAGTTAGCAGACAATTTTTTTCTTTACTTGGTTTGATTGTAATTCATGTATACTTGCCATCTTATAGTATAGAAGTCAAAACTACTACATAGAACTTCATAGTGTAGAACTATGGGTTGAATAATATCACTACTAGATGTCTAGAAAAGTGTCTACTTTGTGACAGCCAAATTTGTAGCAAAATTTGTAGGAAATTGGTCTTACCTACAGATTTGCTACAAAAAAATTCGTGCAAAATAAACTTGTCGAAAATCAGGTTAGCTACAAAATTGTGACAAAATTTCCCACAAATTTTCAACAAAACTCTATCGTCACAAGAGTTGCCACAAAATACCTACAAACCGGTTTTTTATGTTTTTCCTACAATTCTTCGACAATTATGCCTATTTTTGTATTTTATTTTATGATATTTTACTTTTAAAATTATCAACATTAATAAGAAAAATTATCCATAGTTACGAATAATTATTGTTATTTTGCGACAAAATTCCTACAAAATTATATGACTTTCACTTAACAATTTGCTACAAATTTCCTACAAATAAAAATATATATTTTTATGATAATAATAATAATAATAATAATAATTTTTATTAATAATGATAATATTAATGTTATTATATGTTTTTTAATTTCTGACAAAATACCGACAAATAAATTCTGATTTTTCTTAGAAATTTTCGACAAATAATTTCTTATTTTTCTTACAAATTTCTGATAAATAGATTTTAAATTTTCCTACAAATTTCCAACAAATAAATTCTAATTTTTCCTACAAATTTCCCACAAATATTTTTCTTAAAGTATATATTTTTCAGCAACTTTTCGACAAAACAGTAATTTTCGGTGTCCTACGAATTTCTGACAAATAACAAAAAAATCTAAAAAAATAAATAAAAACCAGTTTTTCAGCTAAAAATTCATAAAATATCTAATACAATATTGTTTACAAATTAACAACCGATACAATAACATAAACTCAAGTTATTACATATTACAAAACTAACAATTTTTAACATATTGATCTAAATAGTATACAAAAAACTACATTTTAAGTACCCGGACAATCTAATTTTCTCATAACGCCTTTCAATTGTTTTTGCATTCGCTGCTCCCCTTAATCTCTTTCAACCCGCTCACGTAGCTTTCTTTCTTCACATTTGGTTTTCCAAATCTTGTTAAGCCTCCCATTCTTTATCAAGTTGTGTTTGAAAACCAACTAAAAAATGATAACAAGCACAATAAAGAACAAAAGGCTACAAGTTTTTATATAAAAAAGGACAAAAAGTTAATATTTTTGGTACATGGTGCATTTATACATCAAACAAGAAAACAAAAGTTTCATTCCAACTACTAATGCATCTACATGTGATACCTAGCTAATGCTATGAAGATGCATGCAAGATTGTGGCATTTCAACTCAAATATGATAAAATATAAAGTTTAAAATTTACAAGTCACAATTTTCACAGTGAAGTTTAAAATTTAAAACTTGAATTGATATTGACTTTAACGAATCCGATAGCCACACGTTGCTCATTACTTAACTAGTTTATAGTTTAAATTGGCTTTGGATAAGTTGTTTTATCACCTTTATTCTGAGTTGTTCTGTATCATATAGCTTTAAACCATTTCTTAAACCAACCCGTTCTGACCCGAAACGCATTCTAACCCGCACCGGTTTCAACCTGAATCAAAATAACCCTTTCTTTAATCAAACAACGCATTAAACACCTCTTCTTGGATACACGAAAAGAAACTTACACAATGTAGGCATGTCCTCCCCAACCACTTAAGCAATCATGGTCAACTGATGATATAAGTGCTTGGGAGATGGTTTCAAACAGCTCCTCATGATCCTACATACACAATAACAATAGAGATTACATATTTATATAACACATTTGGTTGTACAGGTGAGAAAATCAAAACACACATTACTTCTAAAAATTTAAAACTACACGTGGCAAAACGGGTCAAATGGGTTCTATATTCTAATTGTTATCGTATTTTTTCATCTCCTATCGCAAAACAGGTTGTTGAGTAAGTGGTTAGTGGTAAAAGGTTACTTCTAAGATTGGGTTGACCACTTGACCCGTCAGTACATTTTTAAAATAAATCATCACATTTTTATATTATATATATAAATACTGTATTAGTAAACATAATTACAAAAACTATATTATTAAACAATAATCTCATTATTTTAAATTAATGAAACAATTTAAAAGGTAATAAGCATTGACCAATTGACCCAGTTCCTTTACCGTAACCGTTTTGAATCAATAAATACAAGACAAAATGGTCCATTATCATTTAAATGGGTTGAACATGCAACCTCTGGATTTAAGGGGGGCTTTTAAGATGCATTGCTGATTTTTCAAAGACTAAAGATTTAATGTGTCACACCCCAACCAATGGCGGAATCATCGGAGTGGGACTTGTTCAAGATTGTGAGAGACTTCATAACACTATTTGTGACAATATTTAATTCAACCGATTTCATTTCATAAATAAATTGTCAAACATTACAAGAAATTCAAATAACAACATTGTTCAACATAACATAACCAAAATTGATACAACACTTTAAACCTAAACGTCTAAGTGAGTATCTAGGCCTCTTTGCTAGTCCATTTTCATAGCATCATCAATCCTCAACCTGTAGCATGTTTAAAATACAATTCAATGCAAAAGCAAAGGCGAGTATACAAGTTTAAGAATAAGTATAAGTATAAAAGTTTAAAACGAATCCACATGGCAACTTAGTTTATACAAGATCAACCTATCATGGCATGCAATATTTCTAGCCAATCCTCTGTTTACGCAACAATGATATAATTCAACATGACCACAAGTCTACGAGCGGTGCGTTACTCCTATAGCGCTATACATGTCAAATGGAGGCTCGTGAAAGCTAATGACTAAAACATATCACATAAGTATGGTCCACGTAAGCATCAAGTATCATAACATAATATTCATGTATAAGGATTGTTTTCGTGCATTGCATAAAGAATAAGTTTAAGTGTGATTTAATAATGTAACGTGTTACACCCCTGTAGGATCGTTTTGACGATCAAATGAGTCAATCAGAGACAATACACAACTGTTTGAGAGGCGGAAACAAACAAACAGCCTAGAATCAGTGTTAGAAGGTGTAGAAAACAGATCAAGATACTTAAACCAAGCTTCTCATTTATAATAGACTTGAAAATAGGGCAGCACTTCGTTACACCTTTGCTAATTCCGTCCCAAATGAGAAGCACAACACACCTATATATACGCATGTGATTTCGCTTGAAATGACCACATGTCATTTCAAGCGGAATTAACAAAACTAATTTCGTTTGAAATGACCATGCGTCATTTCAAGCGGAATTAACAAAACTAATTTCGTTGAAATGACCATGTGTCATTTCAAGCGGAATTACATCAAAATAACATAAATTTACATTTAGACCCCTATACAAGCTACAGACATGACCTAGACTTAAGACGTAGGCCATAGACATTACGCACCAACAAACTCCCCCTTGGATATTGCCGGAGTCTTCAGTCTGGTCTTCAGCGCTTTCTATTTCAAGACTCGAACGAAGACGAAGTCGACAGATGTATGCACCAACAGACTCCCCCTCGGATGTTGACGAGTCTGAAGTATAGAGTCTTTGGCATATCATGTCTTCGGTCTTGATCGGTCTTCACGCTTTCTCCAAAATATTTGACTCTGAAGCATCCTTCAAACTCTCTCTTTTCTTCAATCACCATTATCAGCTATTCTTCCATAATCTGAATCTGGCTCTTTCACTCTTCAATCTCCCCTTTGCTAACAAACTCCCCCTTAAGTTGTTCCGGGATCGTAATCTGATATAGCACTTTCACAGATTTTTGTATCGGAAACTTGGCTTTAACTCTGCACAGACTTCGACACGGGGATCTGCACAAACTCTAACCAACATTAAGATTTAACTTTATGCTTACCACTTGTATTTAAAATGATTAAATTGGTTTCAAATTAATGAGCCATTTAGTCATTTCAAAAACAATTCACATTTCCAACAAACTTTCCCAAACTTCTGTTCTTCCTCTTGTAGGATCGTTTTGACGATCAAATGAGTCAATCAGAGACAATACACAACTGTTTGAGAGGCGGAAACAAACAAACAACCTAGAATCAGTGATAGAAGGTGTAGAAAACAGATTAAGATACTTAAACCAAGCTTCTCATTGATAATTGACTTGAAAATCGGGTAGCACTTCGTTACACACTGACTAATTCCGTCCCAAATGAGAAGCACAACACACCTATATATAGGCATGTGATTTCGCTTGAAATGACCACATGTCATTTCAAGCGGAATTAACAAAACTAATTTCGTTTGAAATGACCATGTGTCATTTCAAGCGGAATTACATCAAAATAACATAAATTTACATTTAGACCCCTATACAAGCTACAGACATGACCTAGACTTAAGACGTAGGCTATAGACATTATGCACCAACAAATTTTTTTAAAAAAAAAAAATTTTGATGTTTTTGGATTTTTCAAAATTTCTAATATTTTACTCCCCCTAAAATCAAAATGTGTTTCAATTTTGATTTTTCGGGAAAATTTGAAAACCATAAACTGTACAAATAAAATGACAAACTGATGAGAATTGCCTCAATTCGCCATCCACTTGGCTTAAACAATCAGAACTCCCCCTGACAACAAACTATTATCCCATTATGATTTCAAAACACTTAAGTTTGTTTTAATCAAAATGGTTTTTTCAGAAAATTAGTTTTGTTTGCCATTTCACAAACTTGGGGATTAATTCATCACACTGTTTTCAACCACTTATAGGTTTATCACAAAAACAATTTCCAATAATCATAACACTTGTAAGATAGTTAAATCAAGTACAACTTAATGTCCTTGATTAACCATTGTAAGTCGAAATATCATTTAACAACCATCATTCACATCTGTGATATTTTTAAGAAAGATGTCGATTCCTGTTCCACGATTACCAACTTGGGAACTCCGGCAAGTCAGGATTTCATACAAAGACTGGTGACACCCAAGCCTGACCAGTCTTGGGTGCATCTGAGTTATTTTTACTCGGGGTGTCAATTATCCTCATTGATTCATAAAATTCTTTCACCCCTTTGACTTTTTCGTCAACCATTTTTCCAAAAATGTTTAGAACATTGGGGTTAAAGGCTTTTTCAACATCAAAATCTTTCTTTTCAGAAAAAAATTGATTTGAAATCTCAACTTTGTCAACTTTTTGTTTAAAATTTTCAGCTCGCAATGGTGGAAAGTTTACATCATCCATTGGCGGCACTGAATTTTCACTTTTGAGCTCAACTAGTGGCTCCTCTGATTTTGACGAATCAGAATTATTGCCAGAATGTGGCTTGTCTGACTTTGATGAGTCAGATTCATCGCCAAAACGAGGCTCTTTTGTTTCCGAAGAAACAAATTCATCGCCAGGAAGTGAAAATCTCACTTTCTTTGAAGTGTTAATCTTTTGATTAATCACTTTTTCTTTCTTTACTCTCTCTTCTGTCCTCAGATTTGTATCTGATGAATTTATTTTGCTTGACTTATCATTCTTTGGAGAGCAAGACGATTCACCAGAACTTTTATCTGTTTTACCGGTTGTATCCGAGGACAAAATCCTTTCAAGATACTCTCGAGCTTTCTTTCTTTTCTTTCTCAGTCGGTCTTTCTGCCCTTGTGAAAGCTTCACTTTCTGTTCTTTCACCTTCTGTTCTTTGGGCTTTTCTTCGACCTTGACTGATTTCTTCATCTTTTTCTGAGATTCAGCCCTCGATTTTTCCATTGATCTCATTGGGCA
Organism: Helianthus tuberosus; assembly: GCA_030545235.1. NCBI lineage: Eukaryota > Viridiplantae > Streptophyta > Magnoliopsida > Asterales > Asteraceae > Helianthus > Helianthus tuberosus. The sequence goes on from CM060406.1 coordinate 59,548,087, forward strand.
ATCTCTTGCAATGTGACCTTTGATTTGACATTCATAACATCTCCTTGTCTCAAATCTCTGACTCTGGCAATTAACAGCAATGTGTCCTTGAATACCACATTGGTAACACACTCTGTTATTATACAATTTTCCTCTATCAAACCACACACGCAAATCATAGCATTGTTTGGCTTTGTGGTAATCCTCACTCCTCATGTATGCTTGATTTGACTTTTGAGCACTGTGGTCAAACCTGCACCACTTATTACCAACTTTTTGTGAGTTATGATTTTCAACTTTTTGTGATTTTTTATAATGATTGGATGATTGAACTGATGAACTTTTATTATTGTTTTGAAGAATTTTTGGCTTTTTAACATTTTGTTTTTGTTCCACATTCTTCTTTACAGGTTTTTGCGTTGAGCATTCACCTTTTTCAGTAGAATGTAAAACAGTTTCTTGAAATTTTTCTTTTAATTTCAAACATATTTTCTTTTTCTCATTTTCATCATCAGTTTTATCATCACAATCCTCAATTATGACTTTGTCATAATTTGTGACATTGTCACTTATTGGAATTTCATTGATTGGTTTTGGACAAATATTTGACGAAGAATTCTCAAAACCTTTCAAATTTTCTTCTAACTCCTTGATTTTATTTCGAGCACTTTCAGCTTCATATTAAAGCCGAATGATTTTCTGAATATAAGAATTTATTGCAATTTGTTTTTCAATGTTATTTTTGCCAAAAAATAGATTTCTCATCTTCTAAAACCTTTATTTGACTTTGAAAATCTTTTTCAATTTTTAATTTTTCAATTTCTAAAATTTTTACTTTATTTTGAAAAACTTTTTCATTTTCTTTTAAGTTTTTGTTTTCCAATGTCAAACTCTCCACATATTTCAAGAGTTTGACATTTTCTGCTTCAGATTTATCACAGTTTAAGCACTTCTCGGACATCATTTCAGCTTCAGCTTTCTTCTCAACCTTGATAGCTGAAATTTGATCAGCTTGCTTTTTCACATCAGGTTTGATTTGACCTTCAGCTGTTTCTGGTTTTTCTTCTTTCTCAGCTTTGACCTCTTCTTTAACAGTTGTTGCCTTTTGATTCTTCCTTTTTGCAGCTTGTTTTTCTTTTATCTTTTCAATTTTACCTGCATAAAATAACTTTCCATTATGATTTTCAGGTGAAAGTTGTTCTTTACAATATTCAACTCTCCGGATTTCCTCTTCATTGTTGTCACTCTCTTCATCAGACGAATGATCAAAAACAGGAACCTTTTCCAAGACCTTTTCTTGTTTTTCAATTTTACTTCCGGTTTTATCAATCTCTCCGGACTCTGAATCAAACTCCTCTCCTGAATCAGACTTCATTTTTCTAATCTGTTGGAGTTCAAGTTCTTGAGCTTCAATCTTCTCAATGAATGTGCTCAAATTGAAACCAATATATTCCATGTTTTTCTTCCAAGCCAACATATATGTGCCCCACACATCACTCGGTAAAGCATTTGCCAACTTGTCAACCCACTCCTCATCCATTTTGCTAATGTTCAAATTTCTCATCTCTACATACAACTTGCAATACCTTTCGATCAATTCTTTTGTAGACTCTCCCTTGATACCCGTAAAACTATCAAACTTCTTCTGTGCAATATTTGTTGGATTCTGAACAAGCATACCATATCCAAAAACCGAGTTATAAAATTCAGAATCCATGTTTCGATATCGAAAGTTTTCTCAAACAAGCTTTCAAACAAACTAGTTTACTTCGTGAAGCACCTGAAAATACAAAAACAAGTGATCAGTTTAAACAAACTGAATACGTGAGCGTGTGTGACGGTTGAACCGATCTAGGACTCGTGTCGTAGAATTGCGGACTCGTTCAATGTATTTTGGGTATAATCACTTGAATGAATGGGCTGGTCAAAAAGATATGGATTTAATTGGGCCAACTAACTTGATATTGAACAATTTCTGATTGGGCTGATTAAAAGGATTCACAACATATGGGCCGACAAACTTGATTTTACTCAATTGCTAATTGGGCCGATGAATATTGTTCACATGCAATCTGGATATTAACAAATGTATTGGATTTCTATGTATTGATTTATTTTGAAACAAATATAAACTGAGATTATGTGGCCAACAACATAAAAGCTATACTCAATTTTGATTGGGCCGTGATTAATTGGGCTGACAACAATAATACCAATCAATTTTTATTGGACCTCTTATATCATGTGACTTCTGATTCCTAACAATACAAGACAAAATTTTAAAACAAGTTTTAATTGCCGACAACCTGTTATGCTTCACATGCAATTCTTGGGCCAAACAAGATGTAATAAATCGACCTGACACCTCTCGTGAATTATTGATATTCTCAATTAAAATAGCCGACAACTGTGATATTCAACAACTTTTTATTGGACCGTTCAAGTAATATTCAGACAATTAATTGTTAACAGATATGTTCACTTGGGCCGATGATCTTTATTGACTAGTCCAATTAATTTGTCTGACACATCACATGCAAAATATATTACTCGAAATCTAATTGGGCCTCCCTTATCACGTGCAACCCTTATCACTCTATTCAAACAGATCACATGCAGCCTGATTACTTCAATTTACAAGACCTGGAACTTTTCAAACGAAATGATAATATCACATGAATTGGATCTTTCACACAAAATATCAATTTCACACGAAATTAGCCAAACGGAATTATATTTCAAACGAAATCAGATGTAATTCAAACGGAATTACCTTTTTCAAACAAAATCAGATTGGTTTTCAAACGGAATTACCTTTTTCAAACGGAATTAGATGTTATTTTCACACGGAATTACTTTTCAAACGAAATCAGATGTTATTTTCAAACGAAATCAGTAATTTTGTGTGAAATTACCTCAACTTTTCAAACGGAATTAAAGACTCGTTCAAACGGAATTAACCTTTTGGCCCATTTTTGTCACTTTTAGTCTGAATTTAGGTGTAATTCTTTCAAGGGTTTGTTAAAACTATATTTTACACACAATATCAAAAGATCAGTCCATTTTGTCCATGAATTTGTCCAAAAATCCAAAAATAAGAATTCTAAGCACTGATTCAAGTGTATTGACTCATCCTGTGCTCTGATACCACTTGTAGGATCGTTTTGACGATCAAATGAGTCAATCAAAGACAATACACAACTGTTTGAGAGGCGGAAACAAACAAACAGCCTAGAATCAGTGTTAGAAGGTGTAGAAAACAGATCAAGATACTTAAACCAAGCTTCTCATTTATAATAGACTTGAAAATCGGGCAGCACTTCGTTACACCTTTGCTAATTCCGTCCCAAATGAGAAGCACAACACACCTATATATAGGCATGTGATTTTGCTTGAAATGACAACATGTCATTTCAAGCGGAATTAACAAAACTAATTTCGTTTGAAAAGACCATGTGTCATTTCAAGCGGAATTAACAAAACTAATTTCGTTTGAAATGACCATGTGTCATTTCAAGCGGAATTGCATCAAAATAACATAAATTTACATTTAGACCCCTATACAAGCTACAGACATGACCTAGACTTAAGACGTAGGCTATAGACATTACGCACCAACAACCCCAAAAAGTGGTAAATATAAAAGGGGAGTTGCGAGTATACTCACTATATTGCCAAGTCTTCCGATTATCCAAGTGTTGACGAGTGTACGAGTTTAGGAGGATGGAACACCGAGGTCACCCTATATGGGCAAACGATGGTGCATGAGTAAACGGAATTGCGACGGAGGATTTGAAGTGAGATTTAAAGCATAACTAGTGATGTATATGTATATACTAGTGGGAATGCTCGCGCGTTGCTGCGGGACCCAAAAAAAACAGGTTGCAATACAGTGTGATAATGTACAAAACAACTTACATTTGATCAAACACATAACCGACATTAACGACTCATGTTATTAATGTTGTTTAAAAAAAAACTAAATATAAAACAAAGAGGATAGCTGGTTAGACCTTAAATAATATGCCAACTATCCAAATCTCTTATCTACAATTTATCTGTTTACTATGTGAAGTCCCGTTAACAAGATTTGTTTTTGAGCCCGAAAGTGAACCATCAACATTGCTCGATCCATCACCGGATACAATTTCTGGTGCACCTGTGTGACCCGTTCTCGCTGAATCCACACTTTCGGTTTCTTGAATCTGAAGTGCATATTCCAAGTTCCATAATACATCGCCCATAGTCGGTCTATCGACACCGTAATCCACCAAACATTTCTCAGCCGTGTCCGCTTACTTTTTCAAAGACGCTAGTTTTATCTGGTCAGCAATGCGCGGGTCCACAATCTTTTTAAGCAACCATTTCCTCTTCCAATGAATTGCCCACTCGCCTAAATTGACCTCTTCTCGGCCCAGCATCGGGTCAACAGCAGGCCAAGCACAGAGTATTTCAAAGAGCACAACCCCAAACGATTAAACGTCCGATTTATCAGTAAGTTGTTGCCTCCGAAAGTACTCAGGATCTAAGTACCCAAAACTACCCATCATGCCTGTGCTAACATGAGTCTCACATAAACACGGGCCGGACCTCGAGAGTCCGAAGTCCGCCACTTTCGCGAGGTTACTTTCGTCTAGTAATATATTTGTGGACTTTACGTCTCTATGAATTATACCTTGTGCTCAACCCGTGTGAAGATAATGAAGCCCACGTGCGGCTCCAATGCATATTTCAAGCCTCTGTTTCCATGATAATGGAGGTAGATTCGACCCGTATAAGTGATTCCTTAACGGTCCCTTTTCCATATACTCGTATACAAGGATCATTTCCGACTGTTCTTCACAGTAACCAACTAAAGAAACAAGATGGCGGTGTCGAATCTTGGACAAAATTGTAATCTCCGAATGGAACTCCGGGAAAAAGAACCATGATAAGCTAATATAGCTTGCACCTAGTGCAAAATTGCCATCCATCCACATTGTTTGAGCTGCAACCACACAAGAAATATTATCATAGGTGTGTCATTGTGTTTTTTTCCAAATGCATCAAAAATGGTATTTTCAATGCAGGTTATCAAGTAAATTACCATATTACCCTTCTGGCTTCTACCGTATTTTCAACAATTTTACTTGAGAATGTCCTTTTTGGTCGTTTAATGTATTAGTTTCTCAATAAATTAGAGTTTGTGAAATGGGAAATCAGTTGATTATGAGACTATTACAACTTTAAACAACAAATGCACATCCTAATTCCTAATACTATCTACAACTTGTTTTGTTATTGCAGAGAAGTCATGTTCTGCCTGAAACAAAATGGTCCTTACAAAGTAAGGCTAAAGTTTAGAAAAGCGCAAAGTCAAATGATAAGACATACCTAAACATCCAATATGCCAGCATATCTAAAACCTCTTAAAAGAGCACCCAAATTTGAGTAATGACCTGATGATTAATAACATATCCACTCGAGACACTTAATATACCAAAGAAAACACTCAAATTTACAATACAAAATAACAATACTAATTTCATTTTCAGATACGGCTCCACAAGAATTGGACGGTAAGGTTTATTAATAGCATCAATCTCTATATTACCAGTCATTATAAATTGTCTTTAAAAATAAAATAGCAAATTAGCAACATGAAGTTAAGTAATTTATGACCATAAGTCAAAATTTTGGAGATTGTAATGTAACGAACATGAGAGATATACATGTGTCTAATACTCAAGATGTATTGACGTATTGTATATTACTTTTTGTTACTTTGTTATTTGTATATTATTTTACAAATGTTAATTGTTATTTGTTGGGTTGGTTAGGTGATTAATGAACGGTATTCGTATACTATTTTACAAATATTTATTTTCGGTTATAGTTGTTTTATTCGTATATGGGTCGGCTCTATTTATACCTATAACCGTAACCGAAACCACCAATTTGTTTTAAAGGATTTTAAAGGCGATCGATTTTTGTTAATTCAGTTTGCATCAACCCCGCTGATTACCCAACCCGTCTACCCATACATCTTACTTCCTTTATTTACAATTTGCATCATATATTACCTATGCATAATATCATACTTTTCATTAAATAATAACGGAAAGGTAATGGGAGTTCAAAATATTAGCAGAAGTGTCACACCCTGACTTTTGCGGAAGCGTGGTTATTTGGTGTGACTTCTTAATACCATAGCAATCAATCATAACAAACTTCATTTATTAATAAAGTTTAGAAAATACCACAATACCATTGTCTTGAAAACATTGACGCCAATTAGTTACAAACCATAACTTGTTCAAATGAGTTCCCATGGACTCAACCAAAGACTTTAAATAATCCTGAGTTTAGAAACATGTATCCCGTCCAGGAATAGGATACATCTTTTAAACTCTACGACCACGGATGGCATCCTTTATTTAACACGCGGCTTGTAGACACATGCATACACCTGCCAGATCCGTTTAGTTCCCTGAAATACATGTAGTTTGAAAAATCAACAAAAGTTGAGCGAGTTCATGTGTTCGTTTGTGTGTATGTATAAGCCTTTGTAACCGTCATAAGTATGTATGTAAGTCCTTGGTATGTAGCATTAAGGAAAAAGAGATCACCAATGGTTTGCAAGGCCATTGATATGTATGAAGTGATGCAGGAAGACTCAAACCTAGCAGATTTCGTCGTGAAGACATAGTCACCTCATGGTCCACTCAGCGGACTCAGGAGTGGGGCTCGCTACACCCGAATAGATCTATCACTCATGTCCCTCGGTCCTACGACGAGGATTAATGGCCTTAAGTTTCCGCCTACCCACTCACATGATCTAAGTAGCAACCCTCCTTAAGCTAACCATACCATGTATAAAATGTCTGTAATAATTGTAACATGTATTTCACCCCCGAAGTTATAAAACTGAAAACAGCTAAGAGAAAAGGGGGACATGAACTCACAGTATTGCGTCTTCAGTCTGTGTAACCCAAGTCTCCTCCGCAAACACGACTACCTACAGTGTACTAATGTCTATTAGACAACGGGCCGTGCCTTTGCTTAGTATGAGGGTTTTTGAGTTACGTTACTTTTCAAGTCTTCAATATTTTTGTAATAATACTTCTCAAGTATTGTTATTCGTATTTCCTTCCCAAGGATGGGAGTATCTCATACTTGTGTATTCGTATTCTTATGTTCATGAAACTTGCCATGTATTGGCATCGTATTCCGGTGTAGTATTCCAAATATAAATATGCCAATGAATTCCCAATATATTATTCCAAAACGATATATTTTCAAGTCCCGCTTTAGAAAATATATAATAACTTATTTTTCGAAAATAATGTATTCCTAAAATATATATTTCCCAAAGATAATATATTTTCACTCCTTGTATCCCAAAATAATATTTACCCAAAAATATATTTGTAAAAGTATTTTCTGGAATATTTCGTAAGTTACGTTTTTGCGTTCGGTTCCACAATAATAAGTATGTAACTTAAATATTAATTCCTTGTAATTTTTGGTATTATTCTGGGGTTATAAATGTGATGGGGTTTTGATAAGTTATATTACTTTGCCCTAAAATAATATAACTAGTTCGCAAATCGAACAAATATTCACACAAGCGTTTAGTATAAAATATATACTCTAAATATATATTTATCCGCTTTCATCTACGAAAACCCACCTCCGACACTTTGAAATTTTGTAACAAAACTTATGGCGAAGTTTACTTTCGAAAAACAAAGTTAAAACACATTTGTAAACACTTGTTAGAAAATAATTTCTAAGTCTTGGGATTTTAGGAAATTTCGCCAGAGTTTCCTTTGTAGACGGTGGTGTCCATGCTATATAGCATATCATTTTCTTTTCAAAAACCAATCAACAATCAATTCTTAAACAATTTTACATCACCAAGAGCAAAAACTATATGCGTTACATATTAATCATGAACTTGATATATCCCGAAAACGCGTTGTAACTTGGTAAAGCGTTTAGTGGACTTAGTTACCTTCCAAAGTGTATTCATTTCTTTAAAAATCATTTTCTTGAAAGAGTTAAGTGTTTACAACTTGTAAACAATTTTTACAAAAATTAATCTTTTGAACCCTTCTTGTAAATAAAAGGTTTCTACACTTATTTTACCACTAAAAATGGTGTGAGTGCAAGTAAAGGTCATAATCTTTTTAAAATCGATTTTTGAACTTGGTTTATTTAGAAAAGTCTTTTTGTAAAACCCGGATCTACATGATCCTCAACTTACTTTGTTCACTTATATTTCAAAAAAATCTTTTTCTTTCAAGTTCATGTTTAAACTAGAAGATGATTATTTTATGTATCATATAATCACCTTCTAGTCTTGTTAAATCATATTTCTAAACATCATTTAACAAGATCCATATGATGGTTAATACCACATAACCAAGAATCAATATGCAATCAACAACATATTCATTACAACATCCTACTAACAACATTTTATCTTCATGTAAACTTTTATGTTCAAGTTCCTTGTTTAAACCCTTTTAGTGTTCTTGTAAATTTCAACATACTATAACTTTTGACTACTCAAAATATAAGTAAACAAGAGTAAATCAAGACTTACTACTAGCTTAAAGCTAGGGAAGAACTCTAGTAAAAATGGTGGTGGAAATGGTGTGAGAAAGCAAATGATGAAGCTCCTTTATAATCTACAACTTCAAGCTCCTTTAATCCTTCTTCTACACTTGAATGAAGCTTAGAAATGGATGAATGTGGTGGTGATATGGTGGTGATGGTGGCGGTTATGGTGAGGCCGAGAGGGAAGAGAGAGAGATGAGAAAGATGTGTGAAGTTTTGTGAAGATATGCTAAAGATATGAAGGGTCTCACACACCTTACTTATAATCATAACTTCCTAATATCTTGTCCAATGTATCAAGTAATATCTACATAAAATATTAGATAAAATCTAGCAAATATGGTGGTGATTTGGTGGGGTCCCTTGGACCGTAACTTCATATGGGGAGGGGGGTAAAATGAAACTTTTTGATGAAAGTTGGTAAATACTAGTAAATTTCCAAGTATATACTTACATGTGTTAGTTAGTTGATATCTAGGGGGTGTTATGGTGTACGGGGATCATGACAAGCCAAGAAATAATTAAACAATGAATTTGACAAAAATTTAGTGTTCCGGGCAATGTCCGGTTGTTCGGTTAGATACCGTTTCGTTAAAGTGTTTAATTATTCCGTAAAGTGTCTTTTATATATCTTTTTGTAACCCTTTTAATCCCCGGCACTTAGGAAAGCATACAGGACCATTATGCCATATTTTTGCACCTTACTAGCATGTTACAATGCTGAATTTTGTTAATAAATGCAGAATTCTGCACTTAAAGTGAGTTTTAGGCACTTCCCGGCACTTAAACTATCACCTAGTGACGCAGTTTCATGGTCCTCACTTCCCTACACTCTATGCTAGTGTAGTACCTTGTTTCTGGCTCATACTGGGCCTCAATATATTGTCTGTCCATGTGCTGGTATTGTCAGCATGTTTCTGAGTTATCCGCTCACTGTGCTGACTGTGCTTTGTGCATCAAGTATGTCACTAAAGTTTCTATGTAATGAATGTAGTGATAGTATGAAATGTGATGCATATGTATGTATGTAACAAAAATCAGAAAGCAATTTAAATTGTCAGTTGTAATCAAGCACAGTTATTAAGCACATAATTAAGATTAATTAATTGTACGGTACCTGTAATTGTGAGGGTTGTCACATTCTCCCCCTGTTACGAAAATTTCGTCCTCGAAATTTGTACTACCTTAACTCCTTAGGTTTACATTGTGTGTTTATGTGTACGAATAATACTGAGGTAGGTAACCACAAAACCAAATCAAACCTTGATCACATCAGATGAATCCACGTATATATTACAACAACACGAATCCAATGGTTAAAAGATATGTGCTTTCAGCATTTGATGTCAAAGGACACAAAATGTATAGACGTATAGGCTAGTGTAACTCAGTTAACAGGGGTTCCTCAAAAGTGGAGTTTTGACCTATGGATTATTCACACAATCAGTCACAATATGCAAATGAGCTCTGGTAACAATAGCATCTGCTAGATGAACTCAAAATCGATAAGCTCAAACGTAATAGCGAAATGACCCGTCAACTTCCAAATAAACAAGTGAATAAAGTAGCGTGCTGACATTAATGAATTGTGAAAATACACCGAAGGGAACACAAGCGAATCTGGTGTATCGTCTTGGTCCGTAGTTGCATCTGGAGTGTTTAAATGACAAGTCAAATGGAAGTATGTGTAGTTTTGTGTGTAACGGTTGACCATGATTAGCACAAGCTTCAAATTTGTAATGACACCACAAGATGTCGTAATTGAAATGTTTCCAACAATAGCGGTGACCAAACAAGTTCACCGTGTTTGAAATCAAATGAAAGTATATCGTCACAATCTGAAGATTTGATTTACGCAATGACATAGAGTTTTCAATTGAATACGAAACATCAAAGAGCCACTGTTTTTGATCGAAGGTGAAAAAGTATTAAGTACCGCAAGGTATTCGACAGACAATGAAAGAATCGTTAGGAGGTACATTGTGTTATGAAATGAATCTATGTACCATTGCCTTAACACACAACTGTGTTGAGACCGCTTTAATCGTGATAAACGAGACGGATTTAGAGCAAATAAATAATTTAAATCAGTGTATGAAGTGAGTAACCAAAGTAGCACAAGCTCAATTTTGTGAAATCATCTCCACAAGGTATTGAAACCAACAAACGATTTAGTGGAGTCGTAGACCAATCAAATCTACTACGACTCGAAACGAAAGAACCTTTGCAAAAATATTTGAATATGATGTTCCCAATACATCATATGGCATCTTAAATTGAATATGCGAAGTGGATAAGTTCAAGCGATTGAACTTGGTTTCAGCGTAACTTGAAAATAAACGTATGTATTAACAAAGGAAATCTCGGCATGGTTGCAAAGATAAACCATGAATATAACTTGAAATAAAAAGGAGTTTCGAGAAAGTGTGTTGACTTGATAACAACAGAGCCAATAATTACAATAATGTAGGTCATTCGAATTCACAAACCAGTAATTAGATTTAGCAAAATAATATTCGAACTTCAATGAAGTGTTTGAAATAAAGCCGCATGCGTAGCAAAAGGTGCATGCATAACATATAAGTTCTCAAGAAATGAAGCAATGTGTATTTGCTAAAATGAAGGAATGTCCAAGTATTTGGAGCCAATGTGTGTTCGCTCTCAGCGAAGGAAATTTAACGTGATGCAACTACCATTGAGGGGAGTAGAGATGCAAACATCTACTCGCTAGAAGCGAAAGTGAAGATTTCAACAAAAGGAATTTGGAACACTTTCTGTTTAGCTAACTGAATCAGTATATATGTCAGGGTAGTGGTGCTTGCTTGAGTTAACAGATGTGGTTCATAAGTAACAACAATTTTTTTTTACGAGTTTGGACCTAGGTTCCCAAAGACCCTAAGTACATGTTTTCTAGGTTCTCAAGGTTTCGTATTCGGTGTATCATTGTTTTATGTAACGCGTAGGAAACACCATTTTCGTGTACGTTTAAAAACAAGTTATTGTCCCACGATTTCCCCGGTAAACTTTCTTCCTGAATTCACTGCTAACGACACTCGATCGTCGATTAGTCATGAGATAGTAGTTGGATCCTCACAGTTAGTTAAGTAATTCGTTAATCCTTAGCAAGAGTCACCGACTCTCGTGGGTTAGCTTGTTCGGCTCCTGGTTGTTTGATGTTTGTATGAAAGCTATCGTCCTTCTTATTGACGAGCAGAATTAGGGTTACCCAAAAGGGAATCTTGGTCTGTTATCTTCTTTCTCTATCAACCACTGAGGTTGCACTGACAATCCTTGCATCTCCGAAGGTGTAAGTCGCTAAGGTGCATTGATTGTAGGTGCGACGCCTGGAGTCATATCAATGCAAAATTCGACTTGTTGTTGAGGAGATAATTCTGGCAAGTCTTCGGGAAAAACTTCAGGATATTTCCCTATCACAGGAATATCTTTGGGTTTTGGTTCTTCGGCTCCCTCGTCCCCGACATGAGCCAAGAAAACAACACATCCTTTACGCAACAACTTTCGTGCCTTCCAGGAATTAGTAATCTGTAGGGGCGTATTCAGCTTCACGAGTCACGATCGTTCCTTTATTCACCATCGGGATGCGGACATCAATCTCCGCTCGATCCCTCAGAAATTAATCCATCCCAATTACCTCGTCGAAGTTTCCCAACTCAACGGGCAGTAGATCAAGTGTAAACTTACGCTCTCCGGGTTCTATCTTGCTGTTTCTAGTTACTGCGTTGGCTTCCACTAGCTTCACCTAGCTAGTTCCATCGAGTGCGAGTTATCTAACTTACTTGCTACTAAACCAAGTATACTCTCAAACTCTAGAGATGCGAAGCTTAAAATTTGCAACAGTATCTGGCAACACAGATGCATAACGTTGAGTAATATGGAACGTACCGATATCCACGCTTGAATTCCTGGCGTGTCTCCCTAGCTCCGGTGTTGAGCTTTCATTCTTGTGCCTGATCATTTTTAGGGCAATATTTTCTGAAATGCTTTTTGCTTCCACAGTTAAAACATCCTTGAGCACGTTTCTGTCTGTCACTTGTCCTGCCTGGATAATCGTCACTGTCGTTGTTCCCTCCGTGATTCTCGCTACTATCTTGGCCTCCTTTTCTATGTTCAGTATCTTGCCTACAAGTTTCCTTAGGATGCCCTCTCTTGCCACAGTTATCACATTTTCCATATTTACATCGCCCGACATGATAGCGTAGACAATTGTCACACTTAGGTGGGATACCCATGTAGTCTTTTCCCTTTTTGGCCTTCTTCTTGTTACTCGCCCGAGTAATCTTTTTGAGATTTGCGAGCTTTCTCTTGTTATCTCCAGATGACTCTATAGGAGTCTCCTCTCTCTCTTCCATACCGGAAAATTTTCCTAGTCTAACTGCTTCTTCAGTGAGCGCCATGCTTGTGTCGATAGCCTCAGTGATCGTTGAAGGTTTAGATGTTGTTACCAGGCTTTGAATCTGAGGTACCAATCCCCCTATGAAGCGTTCAATTCTCTTAAACTCTGGTCCCACCAGGAGCGTAGCAACTTGTGATAAATCGTTAAATCTCTGCATATACTCAGCTATCTTTGGACCTTCCATTTTCAAGTTCCACAATTCAGTTTCCAACTTCTGGACTTCTGCCCTAGAGCAATATCTTTTACGCATCAGTTCCTTCAGTTCATCCCACGTCAAAGCATACGCAGTAGTCTCGCCCATTGTCTGAACATGAAGGTTCCACCATGACAGAGCCCCATCTATAAATAGTCCAGCTATGTACGTGACCTGATGTTCTGGGCACATTTACTCAATCGTAATACAGAATCCGTTTTATCAACCCAGCGCACGAAGGCTAAGGCACCCTTGGTGCCGTCGAATTTTCAAGGCTTGTGGTCTAAGAACTGCTTGTAGGTGCAGCTTTTGCTATGTTCGGAGCGAAGGGCCTCGAGCTGTGCAATGGCTTGTTAGATGCGCTCTTGTAGTTCTGCCGCTGTTGTTGGCGGGGGGTTGTTGGTAGCAATGTTCCCTTGTATCGACATCTTCTAAGAAGAAGCCTGGTTAGGTCAGGTTATATTTGTTCAGGGGATGCATATAGTTGTTTCGAGGTCATATGTACATACATGTATTTGATTTTTATATCAGCCAATCAAGTAATAGCATAATCATAGCATAACCAAGTAATTTGGTAATTATGTTTAATGAGAGCATAGTAAGCAAGCACATAGCATTATAATTACAGCACACATATATGGATCAACAATCGTGCTTAATGAAGACATAGCGAATGAGCTTTCGTTGGTCATTGGCCACAAAGTATTGTCGCATGTTTTATGATGATTGGGCTCTCATTATTCTCCGACCACAATTGTATCGTCTTTCAAAAGGTATCACATCAAGAGGGACACAGTCACCCTACCCTTGCCCAACAAGTATATCAGTGTCTCAAAATCATATAGTCTGAAGTGGTCTTTAAAAGTCTCCACAATCCCGGCTTATCATTAGTGTCTTTACCCAAATGTAATGCAATCCGCATAATCCAGAAACCACTATACTGGTGTCTAGGGTGGAGGAGGAAAGAAAAGTAAACTGTTAACATGCGTGGACTTCCTCCTCGGGCTTGTGTACACGTCGAAGTAATTATCTGCTCTGCCGTTTGACAGTAAATAAATGAGCATCAAAAACCTGGGAAAGGTGTAATAGCAGCAGGCGAGCGTGCAAAAAGGAACCTTCAGTGAATGCGGAGGATCAAAGTATATTGGTAATAGACAGGGTGGAGGACGTGGTGTCAGCTCAAGCTCCAAAACTCTACGACTCATATTCTCAAACTGTATCTGATGTTACAGGAGCAACTTATCCCGTGTGTAGCCTCCATAATGTAAGGGTCTAATTTCAGCATAGTGTATGATAGGAACCATCGAAATGGCTCATCCATCGATGTAGAGGTGAAGGTAGCAAATGGTGCGGCCTGCGAGGTCGTAGAAAATGTTGCTGTAGCAGATGGGATCGTTACGCGGGTGCTGACCTGGAGTATCTTCCCGGGGTGCGGGTATGTCTTGAAAGAAAGCGATAGGCATGTTGGCGCAATGGACGTCGGTCTTCACAAGAGCAACATCAGCGGGTGAAGGTGCAGGAACAAACGTCTCAACTGATAGGAAGATCATTAGGTGCAGGTACTGGGTCGGGTATAAGGGATGCAATGCCTGGTAAACCAAAAGAAACAGGGTCATGATCAAGTAAAGGTGCAGGTTCAGCAGGTGCAACATCAAGCTGACCCAAAGGGTGCAGAAGCTAGCTCAGGAGCAGGCTCTGGGTCGTGTAACGGTGTGGTATCTCGAACAGGTGATAGTGCAGCAGTCATAGCGGTGTCGTTGTCTAAGTCAGTAGTAGGAAGCTGTAATCCGGCCGCCTGTAAGGCTGAAGATGTCACAGACTCAAAGGAGTCTGAAATCAAATGTATGCTAGAATCAGAGGATAGCTTGTTAACAGGGGTCTCAAAAAGTGAAATTAGTAACAACGTTCTCGTTTAACTTTCCATCATCATAGGTGTTATCGGAAGGACCATCAATAACATGCCAATGTCATCGTCAATTATTCATTGAGTAGCCTACCTTCGGAAGGAATGTCCACAGGAGGCGTATTGTCGAGGATCGGAGCCATGGTGTGTTCACCATCGGGGTGACCAGTGATGAAGTGGTCATGGACTGAAACAAGAGTAACAGGAGGATTCTTGTCAGAGAAGCCTTCAGCAAGAATAAACTATCCCAAAATCTGGTAGCGTGGACTGTTGTAAGTCGTCCTTGCCCTGGGTCGGCATATCAGGATCACTCTTAGTGTCTGACGTAAATATCTCCAGTGCAAGTACAGTCTCATCATTTGTGGCGGCGGCCATAGGATCATCAAGGTTTGACAACCCGCTTTTTGATCAAGGCGGCATGTGTATCGGTACATGGTAGTCATAGTATGTATTTCCATAGTAATCACTATCAGTTAGCGTATGCAAACAATTACCACATATGCACGTTTATCAGTCATTAGCAATTAAGCATGTATGTGATAACAATGTAAGCAAGTAATCTTCCTAGTCTTCCCCAGACTATCCCACCCAGCCTCTCAGACTGAACTACCTAGTTTCTCAGACTAACTCCCTGGTCTCTAAGACCAAACTTTCCCAGTCTCGAAGACTAAATCCCTGGTCTCTAAGACCAAATTTCCCCCAGTCTCTAAGACTGACTACCTGGTCTCTAAGACCGAACCTCCCTCAATCTCTAAGACTGAACCTCCCTCGGCCTCTAAGGCTGAACCTCCCTCAATCTCTAAGATTGAATCCCTCAGTGTAACACCTCGAAAATTTATGTCCAATAAAGTATCAACACGTGTCATAAGCATTAAACATGTAAAAGATCACCTATGAAGGACTAAAGTTGGCAAACAAGGAAAGTATGTGAATATAAAGGTTCAAAGTGTCAACAATGGATAAATATACCTTACAATAACCCTATACGACGTTTATACCCTTAAACGAATTAATTATGAATCATACGAAGCTAATTGTGAAAGAAAGTGAAAGATTACAAACTACAGGGGTTAAATGTGTCAACATGTTTAAAGTATACCTCTGAGTGACCTTTTAGCAAACCCGAAGCTTTGTAACGATAAATTACACTCACTAGAATATGTGATAAAAATTTCACCAAGTTTCGTTATCGTATGAGAAAGTTATGATAAAATTCGTATACGAGGGGTTAAAAGCGTCAACGTTCAATTCTAGGGCCTTACGGGTGATCACAAAGTTAACCAAGGACTTAACCAAGTTAGTATATGTCTTGGAGCCCTTAAAAGTCAAGTTAGAGGGCTTAAAATGCAAATTTGGAAGTTGAAACCACGTTTGGAAGGACCAAGGACCAAAAGTACAAATAATGAAACATTTTTAACCTGATCCGGGGGCTCATACCGGCCGCGTAAGACCTGTGTGGTCTGTTACGCGGGCCGCGTCCGACCTACAGCGACAGAAAATATAGGCAGGTGCCTGTTAAAGCTGTTAACTGACTTCAAACCTTGTTTTTACATACCAGGGGCTGCCCCAATGGTTTAACATGCAATAGGGGCACTTGTCTTGATCTGGAAACATCAGTAGGCTTCCTTGTCATGATCTTGTTGCATCAAAATGGGTATATAAGAAGAACAATGTTGCAACTCTTGTGCCATTCATTTGCAAACTCTCACAAACTTCTTTATGGAACTCTCTGGTCAGCAACCAAGATTCCTTAGGCTTCCTAATCGTGCATAGGACCTTTGTAAGTGTCCTTAACCCTTCCTAATTCAGTTTAGCTTAGTTAATTAGCCTAAAGTCAAACCGTCATAATTAAGGTTTGACTTCGAGATTAATCAATAATTTTCCAGTCAAATCTCGAATTAAAAATACCTATGAGTTGATAATTATGTGGGTAATAAACCCTTAAAAGGGCACCCTCTGATTCCCACTCAAACTAGGTCAATTGTCGGGTCAAAGTTTATCTTAAAAAATCAACAGAAAGCTTATTTTCAAATTAATGCATAATTAGCAATGTACAACCCATGCAACCTGTTTTATCACTAATATAACTTGGTAATTAATGTAAGAACATGTCTAAACATGTTCACCCCGACAATTTTCAGTTTAGGCCCGGTTCGGAACCGAAAGTCGCATAATTTGACTTCTGCTTTGACTTTCAGTTCTGACCCATTTAAGAATGTTTTAGAAATGCCTTAGAGCCTTATTTGGACCAGGTTTCATGTTAGTATAACCCTCTATGCTTATACAACTTGGTTCATTAGTTATCCGATTCATATGCATGTTTCTGTTAAATGCTTAAATGTTGACTATTATGCCCATATGACCTTAAAATGTGATTTTTGAAAATGTAAAAGAATAGAAACCTTCATTACTGATTATTAGACTTGTCCCTAAAATTTGACATCAGTTTGAGGTCTAAATTAGGAGTTATGCTCATTAGCGTAATTAGAAAGCTTTTTATAAATTAAACGGCGTAATTAGCATATAGCCTATCTAAACCCCATTTTTAATACCAAACTTTTTACCCACTCATATAAAATAATATTTTGGGATTTTTGAAGATTTTTATTTAATTTTAGGCTGAGCATAACATAGAGTTCTAAGCTTGATTCGGTAATTGCCGGTTTTGCCCTTTTGGGCTATAAAATGAGTTTTACAAATTATTTTGATACCAAACTTTTTTCTACTGATCTAATATGATAAATAAAATATTTTGAGCCTTCTGGAATAATAAAAATATCAGTTTTCCTTTAAAAACCCGGAAATAGCTCAAAATCGACTTTTTAAGCATTTTTAACACATAGTATGTATTAAAACTATTTTAAACATATAAGGATTGATGCCTACTGATATTTTCTGTAAATTTTTATATAATAACAGTAAGCAAAATTTTTAAACTCAGATTTCCAGTTTTAACCTTTTAAGCCTATGTGAAATTACCAAAATACCCCTAATTTGCATAGTTTGGTTATAAATGATAAATTTCACATATATATAATACCCTACTGTTATGACTTATAAAAATAAATATTTTTACTGATTAAATCAGACCTGTAACTCAGATTATTATTTAAACTCTTTTATAACCTTTAAAATGACCAAAATGCCCCTACGGGGCATAGTTTGAGTTTAAATCCGTTTCGGGCATAATAGAAGATATCTTACTGATGTCACAACATATTTAAGGCATATTAACTTAGGAAACCTGTATATGACTCATATGGTTACCCGTTACGCATCTTGCGCGTTCGGTTCGGTTTATGTAACTAGTTTGCATAAATTGACCGAAACGGGTCAAATCTTGTCATTTTTGTCTCAAAATCCAGAATGTATTTAGTTTACCCATATTATACAAGTCTTCAAACTTGTTGGGTTTAAATCACATTCTATTCTGGTCTTCGCTTAATCGTGCGTTTGAACCGTATCTTCCTTTCAAACTAACCGGTCTAAGTTTAGGCTTAATTAAAGACCCGTTAGGAATCTAATAGGTTATTATAAACCTTTGTTCCAGACTAGGAGACCCGGTAAAAGCTACGTGCATTTGCTGTTTGTGATAAATACTTGCAAAGGTAAATACTTTTAACTTATTTTCCCTATACGGGCTTGGGGTACGGTATATAAAATACCGCTTGGTCGGGCATTGAATTTTTAATTGTATGAAGATTAATTTATTGAAATGTCCCGTTTAAATTGTTTTGTTTGCTTAAAGCCTTTGGGGGGTTAATGACCATGTCCCGGATATCCTTGGCATCATTTTACGAAATGGCCACGACCTTAGCACGCGGGTGTAGGCGTGTACCCTCTAGTGCATATATAAATAATAAGGTATAACCGCCGGTTTCGGGAATAACCCGCCGCGGGACTATATCATGTGGTGTGTCTATTAATCTTTAACCCGGCGTCAATCCGGGCTACTGAACGTATAACAAACATGTAATTCTTTTACAAGTTTATATATAAATAATTATCCCAAGTTATAAAATGTTTTGTGCCTTATGCATTCAAATCAATTTTTAAACCTTTTCAAAATGAGTCAGTTAATTGTATTTACCAGTGTAAACTGACGTATTTTCCCAAAAAGGTTAAGTGCAGGTACTACTCGAAATAGGCTGGCCTCTCCTTAGCATCAATAAGAGTCTCGCAAGCTTGGATGCATTTAAGTCTGATGAACTATGTTTCCTCTTTATTTGATCCGCCTGTGGATCTGTTTCAACTATTATTGTGATACTTAATATTACAATTTTATTCGGTTGAAATAAATCTATCTTTTGCTTTCGCTGTGCATTTAAAATTGTGTTGTTTGACTATGATGATATCAACTACGTCACGATACTCCCCACCTGGTCCACCGGTAATACGTGGAAATATCGGGGTGTGACAGGTTGGTATCAGAGCCAACACTGAGTGAATTAAACACTAGCCTTTTGTGTTTAATCTCAGTTACACAGTTGCACATTCCTCGATTCTCGAGTCTAGACAAAGAACTTAGGAATTATCCAAATTTGTTTTATTTCTAACTTTGTCTTTTATATTTTCTTGTTGTATCCTTTGTTTGTTTTGGCAGGTTGAACAAGATGCCACCAAGAGTAAGAGGGAGAGGAAGAGGCAAGGGGCCACTCGTCGCCCCGAATGATCCTGAGGTCGAGCCTTCGCACCGGCGAACACCGTCAGATTCCCATAACCGAAGTCCTCAAGATAACTGGAGGACTTATATTGAACCAGCAAGGCGCTCAATTTCGCTGAGCTCCTCCCCTTCTTTTCAACACTCCTTTGGGCCTCATTCTGAAAATGAGCCCCATAATTCCCACCAATCTTTCATTCCTCTCCAAGGCCACAACTCACCTTTTGATCACCCAACGCCCTTTTTCCAGAGCCGGTTCAACCCAGCAAACTACCTTGGAGAACCAGTGGGTTTTAACCCACTAGGACCCGAAGACCATTTCTCGGGTGATCATGCAATGGACATAGACGAGGACACCGATCCTGCAGAGCCACCGTCCGGAACCCCTAACCACCCCATCGAAATTTCGGATGGGTCACCTTTCGTGGGATCACCTTATGATGGTCCCGACAGCTATGAAGAAAGGTTCCGACAGATCGACTGGGTGTTTACTCCCAGTTACCACAACTCACCACAGCAGCAGCAGCAGGATCCCTCCGAGGATTCTCGTTTTGTCGCTGTCACTCCGCCACCACCACCAGCTCAGCAACAGCCTCCGGAGCCACCGAGGCGAAGGAGAACAACCGTACAGATGTCCGTACGAGGAGGAGTGCGCATCAGCACCCCTCAACCTTCAAGTGGCAGCCGCTACTCGCCACTCCATGAAGAACCGCAGATGGGTGGGTCTTTAAACCCCGTCTCGGAAGTAAACTCTGCGCCTGTCGCACCACCACCGTTGGGCTTTGGCGACCCTATACCTACATACACCGGTGCGGCGGCGTATAATCCCTTTGAGCAGCCGATCCACACAAACTACAACTATGCCGAGGCCGACCCTTACCTGGTAGCAGCGGCAAACTACAATGCCCATCAACCGGAAGGATCCTTTGGGATCCCATATCAAGCTGGATACCCACACTATGGGTACCCACCATATGGGTATCAGCAACCGCCACCTCCTCAACCTCCGTTTTATCAGCAACCCCCGTAACCGCCAGTGATGTCACCACCGCAGCACCAAGAGATTCTTCAAAGGATAAATGAGGTGCGGCAGGAGGTGCGGGAAGACCGTAGGCAAAACCGAGGAATGTTCAAGGGTCTGGTGAACTTAATCAAGGGAAAAAGCAAGAAGGATCATTAAATCCTTTATTTGTTTATTTGTTTTAATGTTGTAATCATGTCCCTGCGTGGACATTTGTTTCTGTATTCTGCCCCTACGTGGGCATATCTTTTGTATTCTGCCCCTGCGTGGGCATGTCTTTCTGTTGACCCCTGCGTGAGTATGTTTGTTAGATTAGCCCCTGCGCGGGCATGTTATTTCTGTAGAAGTCACGTTTAGGGCAAACATGTACTTGTTTAAATTTTAATGGAATGGTTAGTTTAAATTTTCATTTTTAAATTATATGCATAAATATAATATGTGAAATAAATGAAAATAACATTCATTTTACAAAACCTACCATTTTAATAAAATAATAAAGAATCTTAAAAGGTAAAACCTAGCCACATGTCATTCTAAATATGGCCAAGATGGTAAAACCTATTTAAAAGATTCAAATCCCCGTTAACATCTGTAAAACATGTTAACATTCCTGACAAATTGTGATACGATAAAATCGCATAAGTCATCCTTGCATTGAATTGTTCCAACTGTTTTTATTATATTAAACATCCAATAGGGATGTAATGCCTACGGGCTATACTCATTGTCATATAAGATAAAAGACAGTTGTGGACTTCGACCACCTGTTAAGAAGAGGTAATGAATTATAATTAAAACCTCAATACCATAACCCTATAAGATCATGATTAAAGATTTAAAACCGTCCACGTGACTAGGCCTTTTTTCCATTAATATATTTTAATTCTAACTTAGGATTATTGTAAATTCCTGAATATATATATGCCTAACAAATTAATCAAAATGGTTCTTAAATACCATGATTAATAAATCATCTAGAATGATAAAACTGTTATTGACCTCTGAATGAATTAAAATCATTATTTTATGTAGCAAACAAGCTACATGGCCGGGTCAGACGAAGCCAACAGTCACCCCAGAGAAAATCATGACACCTCCAGAGTCAACGTAGCAGGAGCAGAATTACAAGCGTTAATAGATAATGCTGTTACGCGAGCTTTGGACAGGCAGTTCAATGAATCCAGTGGTACTCATGTAAGGACCCAGTCTGTGCCACACTCTAAACCACCATCTAGAACTCACACCGCTCACAAAAGTGATTCTCATCACTCAACGAGCCAGAGGAGTGTTCCATCTAAGAGAATTGTGCTAAACCAAGAACCACGTGCTAAAGGTTGCACCTATAAGTACTTTGTTTCCTGCAAACCCAGGGATTTTACTGGGGAGAAAGGAGCAGTTGACTGCATGTCATGGTTAGACGAGATGGACACTGTGGTAGATATCAGTGGTTGTGCTGATAAGGATGTGGTAAAGTTTGTATCTCAGTCGTTCAAAGGCGAGGCACTAGCGTGGGGGAGATCTTTGATTCAGGCCACTGGGAAGATTCCATTGTACAATTTGTCTTAGAATCAGTTTGTTACTCTCATTAAGGAAAACTACTGCCCTCAGCATGAGGTTGAAAAGATTGAAGCTGATTTCTTGTCATTGGTTATGAAAAACCTAGATTGTCAAGCCTACCTTACAAGCTTCAATACTATGTCAAGATTGGTTCCGTATCTGGTGACTCCAGAACCCAAAAGGATAGCTCGTTTCATTGGGGGTTTGGCCCCAGAAATCAAGGCCAGTGTGAAGGCCTCTAGACCAGCTACTTTCCGGTCTGCAGCTGATATATCATTGTCCCTTACTCTGGACGCGGTCAGGCAGAGATCGCTGAGAAACACTGATACTGAGAAGAGGAAGCGTGAGGATGACAATGCACGACGTTCAGACAAGAAGCATAAGGGAAACAATGACCACAAGAAGAGTTCTGGAACTAAAAAGGATGGTCATCAATCGGGTGATAAGCCCAAGTGTAAGGTCTGTAAGAAGCACCATTTCGGGAGGTGCAGATTTGAATCGAAATCCCAATCGCAGCCAAGGCCTTGTTGGATTTGTAAATCTTCTGAGCACAAGACATTGGACTGTATGAAAATCAAGGATGCGACGTGCTATAGCTGCAACGAGAAAGGGCATATTAAGTCCAACTACCCAAAGTTTGCAAAGAAGGCTGAAGAGGGGAAAAAGACCAATGCTAGGGTCTTCCAGATGAACGCACAGGAGGCGATCCAGAATGATAATGTCATAACAGGTACCTTCCTTATTAATGATGTTTATGCAAGGGTATTATTTGATTCTGGAGCAGATAAGTCATTTGTTGATGATAAGTTTTGTAAGTTGTTAAACCTACCTGTTAGAACCCTAAGCATAAAATATGAGGTTGAATTAGCCGATGGCACCATAGAAACCGCATCAACCGTGTTATATGGATGTTTCATATCCATTAGGAACCACTCTTTTCCATTGTCCTTACTTCCTTTGAAGTTAGCCGGTTTTGATATAGTTATAGGCATGGACTGGTTATCTCATAATCAGGCCCAGATTGTTTGCAACAAGAAGCAAGTGGTGATCAAGACTTCGTTTGGTGAGCCACTTACCATTCAGGGAGATACCCAGTATGGACTGTCTGAGCAAGTGTCTATGCTCAAGGCATCTAGGTGTTTGAAGAAGGGTTGTGTCATCTACATGGCACAAGTGACTATTGATGAGCCAAAGCCTAAGATTGAGGATATCCCCGTCATTTCTGAATATCCCGAAGTATTCCCTGAAGAATTTCCTGGTTTGCCACCAGATAGGCAAGTAGAATTCAGAATTGACATTATTCTAGGAGTAGCACCTGTTGCAAGGTCACCTTACAGGTTGGCACCAACAGAAATGAAAGAGTTGAGGACCCAGTTAGATGAATTGTTGGCAAAGGGTTTCATTAGACCTAGCTCATCTACATGGGGAACACCAATCCTGTTTGTGAAGAAAAAGGATGGATCGATGCGTCTATGCATCGATTATCGCGAGCTTAATAAGGTCACTATCAAGAATAGATATCCATTGCCCAGGATCGACAATCTGTTCGATCAATTGCAAGGGGAAAGTTACTTCTCGAAGATCGACTTGAGGTCAGGCTATCATCAGCTGAAGGTTAAAGATGAAGATGTACACAAGACTGCATTTAGGACTTGTTATGGTCATTACGAGTTCTTAGTGATGCCTTTTGGGCTCACTAATGCACCTGCCGCATTCATGGATCTCATGAATCGCGTCTGCAAGCCTTATTTGGATAAATTCGTCATCGTCTTCATCGATGACATTCTCATATACTCCAAGAGTCAAGCTGACCATGAGAAGCATCTCCGTTGCATTCTTAAGCTGCTTCAACAGGAAAAGCTCTATGCCAAGTTCTCGAAGTGTGAATTTTGGCTTTGTGAAGTTCAATTCCTTGGACATGTTGTTAGTGAGCGTGGTATCCAAGTAGATCCCGCTAAGGTTGAAGCTGTCATGAATTGGCAAGAGCCAAAGACGCCTACATAAATTCGTAGCTTTCTAGGTTTAGCAGGATACTACAGGCGATTTATTGAAAACTTCTCAAGAATTGCAACACCCTTGACTCTACTAACACGAAAGAATAGCAAGTTTGACTGGGGGCCTAAGCAGCAAGAATCTTTCGATATTTTGAAGCAGAAGTTGAGCAATGCTCCAGTACTGACGTTGCCAGATGGAATTGATGAATTTGTAGTTTATTGTGATGCATCGCACACAGGTATGGGATGTGTGCTTATGCAGAAAGGCAAAGTCATTGCCTATGCTTCACGACAGTTAAAGGTGCACGAGAAGAATTACACCACCCATGACTTGGAGTTGGGTGCCGTTGTATTCGCACTAAAACTGTGGAGACGTTATTTGTATGGTACCAAATGTGTGATCTACTCTGATCACAAGAGCCTCCAACACTTGTTTAATCAGAAGGACTTAAACATGAGATAGCGACGATGGATGGAAACTCTAAATGACTATAATTGTGAAATCAGATACCATCCAGGCAAGGCAAATGTGGTTGCCGATGCCTTAAGTAGGAAGGAAAGGGTAAAGCCCATAAGAATCAATGCCAAGAGCATTGAATTAAAGAATAGTTTGAATGAAAGGTTGTTAGCTGCACAGAAGGAAGCCGTATTAGAAGCTAAATATCCTGATGAAAAGCTAGGAGTAACTGAAGAACAGTTATCTTATGGCAAGGACGGAATACTGAGACTAAATGGACGAATATGGGTTCCAGTTTATGGAGGACTTCGGGATGTTATCCTCCAGGAAGCCCATAGTTCTAAATATTCCGTTCATCCTGGAGCTGATAAGATGTACCAGGATCTGAAGGCGAACTATTGGTGGATAGGCTTGAAGAAGTCTATAGCTACCTATATAGCCAAATGTTTGACGTGCGCACAAGTTAAAGCTGAACATCAAAAGTCGCCAGGTTTGCTACAACAGCCTGAACTTCCCACCTGGAAGTGGGAGATGGTGACAATGGATTTCATCACCAATTTTCCAAAGACAAAGAAAGGAAATGATACTATATGGGTGATAGTAGATAGACTAACTAAGTCAGCACATTTCCTACCCATTAAGGAGACTTATAGCTCTGACATGTTAGCCCAATTATACGTAGATAAGATTGTATCTCTGCATGGCATACCAGTGTCTATTATCTCTGATAGAGATACTAGATACACATCACAGTTTTGGAAAAGTTTCCAACAATCTTTAGGCACGCGCTTAAACTTTAGTACGGCTTACCATCCTCAGACGGACGGGCAGAGTGAGCGTACCATCCAAACTTTGGAAGACATGCTTCGTGCATGTGTGATTGACTTAGGTGGTAGTTGGGATAACCACCTGCCATTGATTAAGTTCTCCTATAACAATAGCTACCATACAAGCATTCAGGCTGCGCCTTTTGAGGCATTATATGGTAGGAAATGCAGGACGCCTATTTGTTGGGCAGAAGTAGGAGAAGCTCAGTTATCAGGACCTGACATAGTCTTTGAAACGACGGACAAGAGTGTCCAGATTCGTGACCGCCTGAAAGCTGCCAGGGATAGGCAGAAAAGTTATGCTGATAAAAGGCGAAAACCTCTAAAGTTTGAGGTTGGTGATAAGGTTCTGCTTAAAGTATCACCCTGGAAGGGAGTGATGCGTTTTGGTAAGAAAGGCAAATTAAGCCCAAGGTATATAGGACCATTCGAGATCATCGAATGTGTTGGATCAGTGGCTTATAAGTTAAACTTACCTGAAGAGCTCAATGGAATCCATAATGTGTTTCACATCTGTAATCTGAAGAAATGTCTAGCTGATAAATCGCTAGTCATACCACATACGGATGTGCATATAGATGAGAGTTTGAAATTTGTGGAAAAACCTTTGTCGATCGAGGATCGACAGGTTAAGAAGCTTCGAAGGAAGCATGTACCAATTGTCAAGGTTAAATGGGATGCCCGCAGAGGTCCCGAATACACGTGGGAGGTGGAATCCACAATGAAAGAAAAATACCCTCATTTGTTTCAGTAAATCTCGAGGTCGAGATTTCTTTTAAGTGGGTGAGGATGTAACACCTCGAAAATTTATGTCCAATAAAGTATCGACACGTGTCATAAGCATTAAACGTGTAAAAGATCACCTATGAAGGACTAAAGTTGACAAACAAGGAAAGTATGTGAATATAAAGGTTCAAAGTGTCAACAATGGATAAATATACCTTACAATAACCCTATACGACGTTTATACCCTTAAACGAATTAATTATGAATCATACGAAGCTAATTGTGAAAGAAAGTGAAAGATTACAAACTACAGGGGTTAAATATGTCAACATGTTTAAAGTATACCTCTGAGTGACCTTTTAGCAAACCCGAAGCTTTTTAACGATAAATTATACTCACTAGAATATGTGATAAAAATTTCACCAAGTTTCGTTATCGTATGAGAAAGTTATGATAAAATTCGTATACGAGGGGTTAAAAGCGTCACGTTGAATTCTAGGGCCTTACGGGTGATCACAAAGTTAACCAAGGACTTAACCAAGTTAGTATATGTCTTGGAGCCCTTAAAAGTCAAGTTAGAGGGCTTAAAATGCAAATTTGGAAGTTGAAACCACGTTTGGAAGGACCAAGGACCAAAAGTGCAAATAATGAAACATTTTTAACCTGATCCGGGGGCTCATACCGGCCGCGTAAGACCTGTGTGGTCTGTTACGCGGGTCGCGTCCGACCTACAGCGACAGAAAATACAGGCAGGTGCCTGTTAAAGCTGTTAACCAACTTCAAACCTTGTTTTTACATACCAGGGGCTGCCCCAATGGTTTAACACGCAATAGGGGCACTTGTCTTGATCTGGAAACATCAGTAGGCTTCCTTGTCATGATCTTGTTGCATCAAAATGGGTATATAAGAAGAACAATGTTGCAACTCTTGTGCCATTCATTTGCAAACTCTCACAAACTTCTTTCTGGAGCTCTCTGGTCAGCAACCAAGATTCCTTAGGCTTCCTAATTGTGCATAGGACCTTTGTAAGTGTCCTTAACCCTTCCTAATTCAGTTTAGCTTAGTTAATTAGCCTAAAGTCAAACCATCGTAATTAAGGTTTGACTTCGAGATTAATCAATAATTGTCCAGTCAAATCTCGAATTAAAAATACCTATGAGTTGGTAATTATGTGGGTAATAAACCCTTAAAAGGGCACCCTCTGATTCCCACTCAAACTAGGTCAATTGTCGGGTCAAAGTTTATCTTAAAAGTCAACAGAAACCTTATTTTCAAATTAATGCATAATTAGCAATGTACAACCCATGCAACATGTTTTATCACTAATATAACTTGGTAATTAATGTAAGAACATGTCTAAACATGTTCACCCCGACAATTTTCAGTTTAGGCCCGGTTCGGAACCGAAAGTCGCATAATTTGACTTCTGCTTTGACTTTTAGTTCTGACCCATTTAAGCATGTTTTAGAAACGTCTTAGAGCCTTATTTGGACCAGGTTTCATGTTAGTATAACCCTCTGTGATTATACAACTTGGTTCATTAGTTATCCGATTCATATGCATGTTTCCGTTAAATGCTTAATGTGACAACCAGAACCCTTAATCCTGATCGTCGAGAAACGAGCATTTTATTAATGCTCGCATTCACTATTATTATTTATTTATTATTTTTATTATCGTCATTATTTTATAAAATAATAATCCGCGACAAGAGTCTCGATTATTTACGAAAAAGTTAATATAACCAGGCCAATCGATTTGAACGAGACGCGTAGTTGTTTAAATAGGTTCGCACTTGGGCTAGGCCCAACCCAACTAACCTAAAAACCCCACCCTACAAATATAAACTTAAAACCCTCACCTCCATCATTTCTTTGCATAAACCCAAAACCCTAATGTTATCCCTCATCTCAGCCGTATACAACTCAGACTAACACCCTACTCCCTTTCGATCTCACTCCGGTCACCGGAGGTGTTCTCCGGCCGGTGTTTCCGGCGAGTCAACCACTCTATCCGACTCTCTGTCTCCCACCTTCACTCTCACGACACCTCCACACCTTTTGTCACTCACTGATTCATCTCTGGCGACCAAAGGAGCTCCGGCTGGCGACGGTCTGGCTTACCGATGAGACACCCTCACACCCCTGAAGCTCTTGCCCTTCTTGTGTCGTCCTTCACCTTTGAAGATTGAAGAGAAAGAGAGAACGAAGATGGAACCGGCGACAACATCGCCGCTGTGACGACGGCGGTGGTGGTGCTTCTGACTCTGACGTGATGACAGCCGCGGCGGGGGTGGTGGTCGTCGGAGACGACGACCGACGACAGCGACGCTGGGCTCGGACTCACGACAGTGGGCTTCGGGTGCAGATTCAAAGGCTCGTGTTTGCGACAGGAGGATGGGATTTGGCGGCAGCAGTCTCGGGATTCAGTTCGGGTTTCGTCTGGTTCAGTCTTGGGTCACACCCACTACCCTTCGGTCAGTTTACTTATGTTTTATGTTTTATGTTTTGATCTTGTCAATGGTTGGTTGCTTGTTTGTTTTATGAGTGCACAAGGTCCTAAAATGCTCGAAACTGTTGTGATTATATGTGTATGCCTATCATGGAATTGGTTGAGTAGTTGCGGTTGTTAATTGTGGTGGTATAAATAATATTAGAGCGGG
The DNA here is from genome assembly GCA_030545235.1 of Helianthus tuberosus. Taxonomy (NCBI): domain Eukaryota; kingdom Viridiplantae; phylum Streptophyta; class Magnoliopsida; order Asterales; family Asteraceae; genus Helianthus; species Helianthus tuberosus. Next base: position 59,577,084 of record CM060406.1, read on the forward strand.
ATTCAGGAATTACACGACAAACCGATTCGATACTAGTGAGTTATTTGAATGATGTTTGAATATTTGTGATTTGGTGTTATAAATATATGAAGTAGTGTATCAACTGTTGGTCTACAAGGTGTTTTGGATGATGTGAATTGTCATTATGAATGATGGATTAAAAATCTGCTAGTGATTAGAATGATGGTAATAGGATGTAATCTTGTATTCGTTTTAGATCTAAGCATAAGTGTGGTGATACTGCCTTTGAGTTTCTCATATGTTGTACATTGGTTGCTAGAAAGGAAATTTGAAAACATGTACATATTTGGTAATTCCTGTTTTTGTAGAAAATATGATGGCTTTGTGAACTCTTGGTTTTGAACTAATAATGGTTAACTGTTGGTAAAGCATAGGATTTAAAAATGTGGGTGTTATGTTGATAAAACAATATTAGAATTATTCAGGTTAGATTTGTGTGAACTGGTGTGAATAAGTAAAATGAAGAACATGATGAACTGTTTGAAGATCTTGAAATATTTGAAATTACTGTGTTTGATCTATTTTGGTAAATGTACGGAGTGCAAAATATGTTAGTGAGGTATGATTGGATAGTACTGTTTGGATAAGGATTCTAGAAGCATCTGCATAAGTTGCGAGTCGAGACCACTCAGTGACCACTCGAAACCACGGCATGCACATCAGGAAACTCGAGACCAGCTCTGATCTCGACTCGAGACTGGACTCGAGACCTCAGGGACTCGACTCGAATATGCACTGCTCGAAATCTTCGGTTGTTACTCGAAAACGCTAGGTTGCGACTCGAGACCTCATAGTCTCGAGTCGAGGCTACCTAGTTTCGACTGGACTACTTCTCTTGGTTGTTGGGCCGCACAAACGGGTGTTATAGACTGTGTACTAATGTTGTTTAACTGTTGGTATCTAACTGCTGCTGATTAATTGTTCATGCGTTAGGATAGGCCCAATAACATATATGCTGGTATGATACGTGTTACTGTTACCATTACTGTACATTATGCAAAGTATGTGTATTATATGAAATGTGGATTTACATGCTACGTGTTAGATACGTGTAAATTATACGAGACGTTACTTGCATACGAACCTAATATATATATATAACCATAATAGGGTATGGTTGACCAACCTAACACAAGTGAATTGTCTGCCGAGCAAACCAAGGTGAGTTCACACACTAAAAGCATGCGTCCCAGGGAGGGACATGGACAAACTGCCATCTTGGGAAAGAATACCTTCAAACTAATATTTTCGGGGGAAAATACGAATGGGTACTTTTAAATTACTATCTCCGGGGGAGATACGTTTGGATATTATTTATAAATCACAACTAGCAAAACTAAACGAATCTCTATCATGAAAAGTCCCTGCTTACAATACCGATTAATCGCCGGGGGCGAACGGGTTATTAGTTGATAGCGCTATTAGGTTTGACAACCTCACACCGTGACCGGGGGGATCGGGCGTGAACTAGTAGACCTTGCATCTTGGTCAATGATGATAGACATTGACTTGGGGCACAACAACTTTTCGTCAACAGTTTCGGTATCGCCAGTTTAGTAAGCTTTCAGATGGGGTAGCTCCCCATAACGTGATTATAAATGTCTTATCTAAACAACTTACGTTTTCGAAAACTAAAACTGGACAACTAGTGAACTCGCCAACTTTGTGTTGACACCCTACTGCATGCTTTGCAGGTTACCCGATACAGTTTAGGACGGACATTGCAATCGGCTGGAGTGCGTGGTTTGTAAGTTCATAACTAATAAACTTGTGGTTTTAAATGACGATATGTTCTCCTTTCCTTTCCGCTGCAAACTTAAACTATGTTTTGAAAAATTTAATTAGTCGCTAATTATACCATTATTTGTAATAATAACTAAACGGTTCAAAATAATTAGTGGCTGGATCCTGGTCAGTCACACGCCTCGCGGTAGTACTCGGCGAGTGGATTTGAGGGTGTGACAGATTGGTATCAGAGCCATTGGTTATAGTGAACTAGGTTTGAGATATAAAATATTTTTAAGACAAAAAAAATGTTTTTATATGAAAACCAGACTATAACCGTTCCTTAATGAAAAACCACCACGACACCACACTCTGGATTGCAAGGTTCGTCAGACTCAGGTACTCACCTTGTAATTGTAAATTATCGACATTACTTGTGCGTAACTCAGTGTGTAGATGTGTGTGTGTGTATATATATATATATATATGGCTTATGTGCGTAAATATGTAGTTGTGTAATTAGTACTCGATGTTGTGAATTATACGAAAACTACGCAAACTTGATGTGCGCTAAGAAGGAGTGAATTCTCCTAACCTCGATTCGAAGCCACGACACAGTTAAGGCAAGGAACCAGTTATTCCAAGTCCTCGCCCACGCATTTCCTGACGTCATCCCTGGGCTATGAAGAATCGACGCGGGAAACGTTTGCATGATATAAATGCTTACAGGAGGCCTGTTACGGACCTCGGAAAGAAGTTACGAGGACGAATCGACAAAGGGGAGCCATCCCTATATCATGTGACGTTAGAAGAAATGACGACGTCATTCACATCCTTCTTACTCATGCATTTCTTTTCCCGACTTAAGTGGTGAGACTTGTTCCCTCATCCAACCGATAACCTGGATTCTTGAAGCACTTTAGTAAGCCTACACTTTCAGGATTTCTGTTTGCACGTCTCGAACACGAGGAGCATGCACGGTGTATGCTTCACATTACAGTGTCAGTAATCGTATCACGTTATCCTATCTATCACGGAGCTGATTTCCCCAAATTCCTTGTTACACGGTTAACTCTTATTTAAGTTCAACCTTATACCCTAGCACGCCCCAAAACTCCGTAAATTGATATCTTTCTTACAAATCGGCATATGTGGAGGCGTGACGCAACGAAGACACAAACCAGTCAACCCACCGACGAGCGCGGTGACCTAGATGCTTACCTTATCCTACGTTTGCCAGAGCCGTTATTCTTTGATGACTTTTCTGATCCTGTGAAATCCTTTCGCTAGCTTTCGTACGAACCAACAGTTATTGCTAAGGGCGGTATCCTTACTTTCGGCGTTTCTTTATCACGACATCCACGCTTCTTCATATAGAAGCCTTGATCAGACCTCTCTTCAGTTTGGTGACTTCAACAACTCGACCTTTAGTCGACAAACCTTTTAGCCCTTGAAATTCAGCAACGTGTTACTTCAATCATACTTTCTCAAAAACCTGTTTTCGTAGTTTCACCTCGAAACCCTTTGATGACGCAAGCGCTACTTCGAACTCGTTCGCACAACTTAGAACAATCCACTCGAACCTGATTTCCTACCGACTCGAGAAATCACACCCTGCCAGACGTTTCAGTAAGTCCTAAAACCTACAAATCTGCACAACGACCATCCCTCTCTAGCTGCTTCTTATTGTGCCAACCACATTGATGTAACACTCCTTATCGGCAAGTGACGTTCTTTATTTTAACCACATACAACTTGCGTATGACCAACTACCTCATCGACATCAGATAAATTCTTATTGATCCCAAAGCTTTTATGTTTGCCTCAAGTTGAACGCATCAATTGCGGCTACCTTTCTTGCATAATTTCTCGCTACCCGCGTTATGCTTCACAAATTCCATGATTCTTATCCTATCCTATTCTTCACAAACCTCCGTTTGGACGAATTACTTTCTACGAACGTTACTTGTTGGAGCAACGAGCCAAGGATACCCCAGAGGAAAAAGGTATCGCAAGCACTGTTCTTCGAACTCGATACGATCAACACCTAGTCACGACATTCGAACTTATCCCGTCCTGTTAAATTTCGACACCTGTTTCCTTTGAAGACACCTGAACCTACTCCGAGAACCAGTAGGGATCCGAACGACTCTCACGCTTAACCCTAGAATCTCTACGACACAAACCGCTTTACGCTAAGTTTTCAACGCTTGACTTTTGGCGTCGCAAGGCCCGTTTTTCTCGATCGCTTGCGCCTCTCTGCAACTCAAAGTTCCCGAAAGGGGGCTACTCTACACACGGTTCAGGATTGGGAGCCGTAGTCCTTGTGCTCAAAATGAGGAGACATTACTCGTACGGTGCCAACTGCATGATTTACACCGATCACGAGAGTCTCCAGCACAGTCTTTAAACACGCAACAGCACCGACGGGGTCAAACTCCTAAATGATCACGAATGCGCGATCATGTATCATCCGGACTAGGCTAACAAGAGACTAAACCTAAGCATGTAAGTGTGTTACAGTTTACCGTTTCTTTGAACCTCCTGATCAAACCTGAAACGCTCTAGTAGAAACTCTGCAAGTGGAAAATTCTTTGGTTGAGTCCATGCGGGGCATGGAAAGGCTGCTCGAACTCATAGGCAACTGCGCTCACTACTTTATGGAACGTATCTGGGTTCCATCTTACGGGAATCTCCGAGAGCTTGTGATAAGCGAAGCACACAAGTCTACTTAATACATCCCGATGCGGACAAGATGCATCACGACCTCAAGGCCCAATTGGGGGATCATAAATCGTCTGACCAAGATTGCGCACTTCCTTGTGAACAAGGGGAATGGTAGGTTTTCAAAACTTGCAGTCGTCTACTTGTAAGAAGCAATTACTAGGCATGGGGTGCCAACCTCTATTGTCTTTGATCGAGACCCACGTTTTGCCTACAAGTTGTGGCATGCTATGCATAAATCCTTTAACTCGCAATTAGACATGAGCACCGCTTATCATTATCACCTGAATATGGTTGGACAAACAAACTGTTATTCCCGAGGGGAAATACTTTTCAAACTGCTATTCCTGGGAGGAGTGCCTTTTAGACTGCAATTCCTGGGAGGAATGCCTTTCCATGTTTTGGTTTAATTTTCGATATCAGTTAATAGTCTCGACTCTACCACTTTATTGCAGAACCGGTTGAGACCATAACCCTTAAGCGTAGCAAGATGCCAATAGACCGAGTTCGTTGAAACTCGCGCCATGGCCCAGAGTGTACCCGGGAACGGGAAGACCAGATGATGCGCAGGTATCCCCAGTGTTCACAAGCAAAACTTCTAGCACTGAGACTACAATAGAATTTCGGGACGAAATTCCAACCAACGGGGAATGATGTGACACCCCATGAAAACGTTTGAACATACTAGCTGGTCAGTGGCTGCGCGCTAAATTTCGGGATGAAATTTCTTCAAACTTGGGGATAATGTGGCACTTAGGGCTTCCCTACACGTTTCTCTGATGTCATAATTAACTGCCTGAAACTCATACTATGTGAGATACGTACTAACTTTGTGAACCTTATGCTACGTGGCCTTACGTGCTATGTGATCATATGTGCTATGTGGTTTACATTCGTGCTGTGCGACCCAATGTGCTATGTGGCTTACATGTTCATTCTGTGAACCTTCGTGAACTACGTGTATTTAGGTGTAACAATAATGTTATTAACGAACCGTATATCTTAGCTTAAAATTTCGAGGACGAAATTCTTGTAACATGGGGAGAATGTGACAACCCGAACCCTTAATCCTGATCGTCGAGAAACGAGCATTTTATTAATGCTCGTATTCACTATTATTATTTTTTTATTATTTTTATTATCGTCATTATTTTATAAAATAATAATCCGCGACAAGAGTCTCGATTATTTACGAAAAAGTTAATATAACCAGGCCAATCGGTTTGAACGAGACGCGTAGTTATTTAAACAGGTTCGCACTTGGGCTAGGCCCAACCCAACTAACCTAAAAACCCCACCCTACAAATATAAACTTAAAACCCTCACCTCCATCATTTCTTTGCATAAACCCAAAACCCTAATGTTATCCCTCATCTCAGCCGTATACAACTCAGACCAACACTCTACTCCCTTTCGATCTCACTCCGGTCACCGGAGGTGTTCTCCGGCCGGTGTTTCCGGCGAGTCAACCACTCTATCCGACTCTCTGTCTCCCACCTTCACTCTCACGACACCTCCACACCTTTTGTCACTCACTGATTCATCTCTGGCGACCAAAGAAGCTCCAGCTGGCGATGGTCTGGCTTACCGATGAGACACCCTCACACCCCTGAAGCTCTTGCCCTTCTTGTTTCGTCCTTCACCTTTGAAGATTGAAGAGAAAGAGAGAACGAAGATGGAACCGGCGACAACATCGCCGCTGTGACGGCGGTGGTGGTGCTTCTGACTCTGACGTGATGACAGCCGCGGCGGGGGTGGTGGTCGTCGGAGACGACGACCGACGACAGCGACGCTGGGCTCGGACTCACGACAGTGGGCTTCGGGTGCAGATTCAAAGGCTCGTGTTTGCGACAGGAGGATGGGATTTGGCGGCAGCAGTCTCGGGATTCAGTTCGGGTTTCATCTGGTTCTGTCTTGGGTCACACCCACTACCCTTCGGTCAGTTTACTTATGTTTTATGTTTTATGTTTTGATCTTGTCAATGGTTGGTTGCTTATTTGTTTTATGAGTGCACAAGGTCCTAAAATGCTCGAAACTGTTGTGATTATATGTGTATGCCTATCATGGAATTGGTTGAGTAGTTGCGGTTGTTAATTGTGGTGGTATAAATAATATTAGAGCGGGATTCAGGAATTACACGACAAACCGATTCGATACTAGTGAGTTATTTGAATGATGTTTGAATATTTGTGATTTGGTGTTATAAATATATGAAGTAGTGTATCAACTGTTGGTCTACAAGGTGTTTTGGATGATGTGAATTGTCATTATGAATGATGGATTAAAAATCTGCTAGTGATTAGAATGATGGTGATAGGATGTAATCTTGTATTCGTTTTAGATCTAAGCATAAGTGTGGTGATACTGCCTTTGAGTTTCTCATATGTTGTACATTGGTTGCTAGAAAGGAAATTTGAAAACATGTACATATTTGGTAATTCCTGTTTTTGTAGAAAATATGATGGCTTTGTGAACTCTTGGTTTTGAACTAATAATGGTTAACTGTTGGTAAAGCATAGGATTTAAAAATGTGGGTGTTATGTTGATAAAACAATATTAGAATTATTCAGGTTAGATTTGTGTGAACTGGTGTGAATAAGTAAAATGAAGAACATGATGAACTGTTTGAAGATCTTGAAATATTTGAAATTACTGTGTTTGATCTATTTTGGTAAATGTACGGAGTGCAAAATATGTTAGTGAGGTATGATTGGATAGTACTGTTTGGATAAGGATTCTAGAAGCATCTGCATAAGTTGCGAGTCGAGACCACTCAGTGACCACTCGAAACCACGGCATGCACATCAGGAAACTCGAGACCAGCTCTGATCTCGACTCGAGACTGGACTCGAGACCTCAGGGACTCGACTCGAATATGCACTGCTCGAAATCTTCGGTTGTTACTCGAAAACGCTAGGTTGCGACTCGAGACCTCATAGTCTCGAGTCGAGGCTACCTAGTTTCGACTGGACTACTTCTCTTGGTTGTTGGGCCGCACAAACGGGTGTTATAGACTGTGTACTAATGTTGTTTAACTGTTGGTATCTAACTGCTGCTGATTAATTGTTCATGCGTTAGGATAGGCCCAATAACATATATGCTGGTATGATACGTGTTACTGTTACCATTACTGTACATTATGCAAAGTATGTGTATTATATGAAATGTGGATTTACATGCTACGTGTTAGATACGTGTAAATTATACGAGACGTTACTTGCATACGAACCTAATATATATATATAACCATAATAGGGTATGGTTGACCAACGTAACACAAGTGAATTGTCTGTCGAGCAAACCAAGGTGAGTTCACACACTAAAAGCATGCGTCCCAGGGAGGGACATGGACAAACTGCCATCTTGGGAAATAATACCTTCAAACTAATATTTCCGGGGGAAAATACGAATGGGTACTTTTAAATTACTATCTCCGGGGGAGATACGTTTGGATATTATTTATAAATCACAACTAGCAAAACTAAACGAATCTCTATCATGAAAAGTCCCTGCTTACAATACCGATTAATCGCCGGGGGTGAACGGGTTATTAGTTGATAGCGCTATTAGGTTTGACAACCTCACACCGTGACCGGGGGGATCGGGCGTGAACTAGTAGACCTTGCATCTTGGTCAATGATGATAGACATTGACTTGGGGCACAACAACTTTTCGTCAACAGTTTCGGTATCGCCAGTTTAGTAAGCTTTCAGATGGGGTAGCTCCCCATAACGTGATTATAAATGTCTTATCTAAACAACTTACGTTTTCGAAAACTAAAACTGGACAACTAGTGAACTCGCCAACTTTGTGTTGACACCCTACTACATGCTTTGCAGGTGACCCGATACAGTTTAGGACGGAGATTGCAATCGGCTGGAGTGCGTGGTTTGTAAGTTCATAACTAATAAACTTGTGGTTTTAAAGGACGATATGTTCTCCTTTCCTTTCCGCTGCAAACTTAAACTATGTTTTGAAAAATTTAAATTGGTCGCTAATTATACCATTATTTGTAATAATAACTAAACGGTTCAAAATAATTAGTGGCTGGATCCTGGTCAGTCGCACGCCTCGCGGTAGTACTCCGCGAGTGGATTTGAGGGTGTGACATTTAAATGTTGACTATTATGCCCATATGACCTTAAAATGTGATTTTTGAAAATGTAAAAGAATAGAAACCTTCATTACTGATTATTAGACTTGTCCCTAAAATTTGACATCAGTTTGAGGTCAGCGTAATTAGAAAGCTTTTTATAAATTAAACGGCGTAATTAGCATATAGCCTATCTAAACCCAATTTTTAATACCAAACTTTTTACCTATTGATATAAAATAATATTTTGGGATTTTTGAAGATTTTTATTTAATTTTAGGCTGAGCATAACATAGAGTTCTAAGCTTGATTCGGTAATTGCCGGTTTTGCCCTTTTGGGCTATAAAATGAGTTTTACAAATTATTTTGATACCAAACTTTTTTCTACTGATCTAATATGATAAATAAAATATTTTGAGCTTTCTGGAATAATAAAAATATCAGTTTTCCTTTAAAAACCCAGAAATAGCTCAAAATCGCCTTTTTAAGCATTTTTAACACATAGTATGTATTAAAACTATTTTAAACATATAAGGATTGATGCCTACTGATATTTTCAGTAAATTTTTATATAATAACAGTAAGCAAAAGTTTTAAACTCAGATTTCCAGTTTTGACCTTTTAAGCCTATGTGAAATTACCAAAATACCCCTAAGGTGCATAGTTTGGTTATAAATGATAAATTTCACATATATATAATACCCTACTGTTATGACTTATAAAAATAAATATTTTTACTGATTAAATCAGACCTGCAAGTGTCCAAATGAATCGTTCAATCCTTTTGAACTCCGGTTTGACTAAGTAGGGGACGACCCTAGACAAGTCGTGAGATTGCTGGACGTATTCAGGAATCTTTGGTCCGTCCATTTTCAATTCCAGAACTCCGCGTCAAGCTTCTGGATTTTAGCCCTAGAACAGTATTTCTTCTCCATCATTTCCTTGAGCTCGTCCCAGCTCAGTGCATAAGCAGCATCTGTACCAAGGGTCTGAACCTGGAGGTTCCACCATGAGAGTGTGCCATCTAGAAATAACCCCGAGGTATAGGTAACACTCTGTTGGGGTGAACCGTTACTCATTCTTAGAATGAAGTCAATCTTTTCGGACCAACGAACAAATGCAACGGCGCCTCCTGTTCTGTCAAAGTTCAAAGGCTTGTAGTTCAGGAACCGCTTATAGGTGCAGCCAGTTGGAGGGTTATTTCCAGTAATGCCATCGCTGTGCTTAGAGCGGAGGGCTTCATGTCGTGCATTTTCCTGTGAGATGCGTCCTTGCAGCTCGGCTTCTGTCCTTGGCAACGTACTGGTGTTTGTGTCACGTCTGGGTGACATTCTCTTCTGTCGAAGTGGTATGAAGCGGGTTTGACAACGTTTCAATTGTCTATGAGATATATAGCATCATAAGCCATCATGTAATCACCCAATTTCACATGTAAATATACTTAATGTATGAGTGGGGAAATAATTTCTAAGCCTTCACATAGGCTTGCCAAAATGGCTTATTCGAGGCTACAACGCCTTGGTCATTCGTGTTTTAGTTACTTCCTGCTACATTGGTTTTCATTAGCTTGACCCGCAGAGTCCACCAGGATTTCTGTGCACTACAAGTCGTTATTACGTGGGCCCTCGTAATAACAAATTGTCTTGCACAGTTACCCCAATTTTCTCTCGTCCAAGCAGATGATAAATCAAGGAGCAACAGCAGGTGCATCGGCATGAACAGGGTCATGCTCCAATGCGGGGTCAGGAGCAATGCCTGGCTCAGGGGCCACAGTCGGCTCCGGATCAACAAACTCCATCTCAAAATCAGCTGGATCAACAAACATAGGGTCGATAGGGACTACAGAATCCTCCAAGGGCTGGTCTAAGTGTATGAACTCCATGTCATGGTCTGGATCAAAACCAGGTGGAAAAAATGGGATCATTCTCAATATCGTGATCAAACTCAAAGCTGTGTGTGAGAACTGGTGCAGCTGATGATGCCATATCAGGGTCGGCGTCGTGTGTGTGGTGCTGCACTCCCGGTGTATGCAAAGATGCGGACGTCACAGACTCAAATGAGTCTGGGAGAGGGGAATGGGCATGAGCCTCCTCTGCAGGAGCGTCAGCAAGCAGTAGGCTATCACCAGCAGCAATAGGGCCTTGCCCTCAAGTGGGTCCTCCTCTAATAGATCGACATCGTTGTCAGAGACAACGTCGGGGGGGTATATGAACAATGGGATAAGTGGCAAGGGGCACAGGAGCAGGGATCACCGCGAGTGGCAAATTCCCAACAAGATGGCCATCAGCAGGCTCTGCTACGACATCAGGCAGCGCAAAGAGCTGAAAGTCATCATCGTCTGTGCCGGTAGTATCGGAAATGTACACCTCGTGCTCCGATGAAACTATGTCGTCTGATACTATGGCCATGGGATTCGTAGTGTCTATCTTTCCAGTATCTGATGAAGGCATGACGTTTTGTAATACAAACACACATATGCACAAATAATCAATCATATAGTCAGATAAATACATTAGTCACCAAGTAAGCAATCAAATAATTCTCCTAGTCCCACTAGCCTCCCAGCCTCTCAGACTGCTCTTCCTAGTCCTACTAGCCAAATTCTCCCAGCCTCTCAGACTGCTCTTCCTAGTCCCACTAGCCTATTCTCCCAGCCTCTTAGGCTGCTCTCCCTAGTCCTACTAGGCAACTACCTCGGTCTCCTAGACCGAGCCTCGGTCCTCCAGACCGAGCCTCGGTCCTCCAGACCGAGCCTCGGTCCTCCAGACCGAGCCTCAACCTCCCAGACTGAGCCTATAAATAATAAATAAATGTGCTCAACATTTGTTTGTAAAAAGTTTTGGATCTGGACTTGAGTGGTATGCAGTAAAAATGTTTTCGTGAGAGCCCTAGTGATCATAGTCTAGACTCGAGAAGGAATCCTAGTTCGCTATGATCAGAGCTCTGATACCAAGCTGTCACACCCTGGCTTTGCGGAAGCGTGGTTACTTTGGTGTGACTTCTTAATACCATAGCTTAACCATAACAAGCTATATGAAATAAAAACCATGCAAGATCATCCATTAAAATAAGTTTGAAGAGTAAAGAACCACAACATTGTCTTAACGGATATCACATCCTAACAAACATAAACAGTGTTCAAAAGACACAACACCAACAAGAAATAAACACAGTTTAAGAACTGTGACTCGTCCAGGAAAAAGTCACATCCCTTAAACTCGGATGACCTCGAGACTAATGCAGCGGGAAAACGTGTCATACCGCGCCAGATCCTTTAATTCCCTGAAATACATGTAAGTTGAAAAATCAACAATAATGTTGAGCGAGTTCATGTGTAAGTGAGTAAATAAACCTTTGTATGTATAAAATCCTGGTATGTAGCAAGTAAGGAAAAAAAGAGATCGATTAATGTGTAGCTAATACATTAATAAGTGACATGGACTAGGAAGCACTCAAACCTGTAACGCGTATTTCATACCGGTCCTTCCGGCGGAACGACATAGTCACCACATGCAGCCGCACGCTGGCCCATGTGTGGGGCTCGCAACACCCGATAGATCTATCACTCATGCCTCTCGGTCCTTATACAAGGATTAATGGTCTTACGATAATAGCCTATCCATTCACGTGATCTAGTAGTAAGTTCCTTAGCTAATCATACCGTGTATAAAACGTTTGTAGTAAATGTAACATGTATTTCACCCCCGCAGTTTAAAAACTGAAAACAGTTAAGATAAAAGGGGGACATGAACTCACAGTGGTGCGTCTCTACCAAGTATGTCTCCTGATCAAGCAGCTGTGCGACGACCTACACGTACTAACTCTATTAGACGGATGGCCGTGCCTTAGCTTAAGGTTTAAGTTTTTGGGAAATAGTTAGACAACTATTTCGTGTTTATATTTTTGTAAATACTTGGTAATTATTTTCCTTCCCAAGGATGGGGGATTTAATACATGCGTGTTCGTAAAATTCGAAATACATATTAAGTCTTACTTAAAATATATTTAAATTCTATCTCCAAAATATAAATATTTTTCCCAAAAATATTATATTTTATTCCATATAATTTTACCCAAAATAATACTTCTAACGAAATACACACTTATGAGTATTTTCTGAAAATACGTAAGTTACGTTGTGAAGTCCGGGTGGTATTAATTATACCGTTGTAACTTAGTAATTATTGTGAAGGCGTTTGTATTATTTTGGAATCGTTATCATTCGGTAATATTATTTTTACCCTAAAAATAATATTTACGTAGTTCACAAAATAATCGCAAAAATTTACACAAGTGTTGTTATGAAAATATATATTCTAAATATATATTTTAGCAAGTTTTATTTATAACAATTCCACCTCCGACACTTGGAAGTTTCGTAATAAAAATCGTGGCGAAAGTTAATTGGGAAAACAAGTTAAAATATATCCATAACTCTTGTGATAAAAATATTTACAAGTGTTAGATTTTTGGAAAAATTTCGCCAGAGTTTCCTCTGTAACTGGAGGTGGCCACGCTTACAAGCGTATCATTTTCTTTTAAGATTTCAAATCAACAATGTTCCCAACATTAACAAACGATATTTCAACATCAACTAGTCCAAAATAGATATAAATCGCATAAAACATGAACTTGTGGTTTGTGTAAAACATGTAGTAACTTTCCCCATATTTTTAGTAGATCTTTTATAAATAAACTTGGTTTCTTTGAGAACCTTGTTTTTAGAGAAGATACATTTCTACAACTTCTTGTCCAAAATTTATAAAAATAATTCTTTGTTAAAACTTTTTGTTACACAAGTGTCTACACACTTGTGTGTTCACAAAAATCACTTTTGTTTAGGAAGGACCCGGCTTTAAAATTATGATTTCATTTTACACTTGGTCCTTCGAAAATACCACTTGTAGATTTTTAGATCTACTAGTTTAGAACTCCATTTCATAAGGAAAATTGTTTTTACACAAGTTCATGGTTATAAGTAGTAGTGTTCTTCATCTAACCACTTTTCACACTTTAACATACACTAGGTCATGTTCCATGAACATGACTTAGCCGGGTTAGATGACGATCCGAACTAACACTAGCATAAAACAACACTAAATAATCACCACAAAACAAGTCTTGCTAGATTTACACAACATCATAGCTTTTAACCAACCTCTTTAACATTTTAGAAGACTTTTACATATCATCTTGCATGTTCTTGAGTTTTAACCGTTACATTTCATTTTAACCACTTTAAAATAGATCGAGAGGGCGTTTATAGCAACTTACTACTAGCTCGGGGCTAGGGAAGATTCTAGTCGAAAAATGAGTGGATAAAAGCAATGTAACGAGGTCCTTCGCAATCCGAGTGCACCGAGGTTCCTTATACGTGATCCTTCACCGATAATAGGTTGCTTTGATCAAGGTTGAAAAATGATGTTGGGGGTGGGCTATGTTCGGCCGAAGCCAACAATGGAAAGGAGAGGAAGATGATATATTTTTTTGTAGTGTGATTTATGAAGTGGATATGATCCACTATATCTATTTATAAACCAATCAAAATCATTATCCATTAGATAATATGCTAACATGATATGAAGCACAAGAATTAAATAACTAAACTTATAAGGATGGTGGTTCCCTAGGAGGGAACCGAACGGTTCTTGAGGGGGTGTTTGTAATTAGAATTTAACTAGCTAGTTACACACTAGTTAGTTAGTTAGTTAGAATTTATGTTTAGTTATTTGTGTGTAGTAAAATATAACGGGTGTTAGGGTATTCGGGGACCCTAACTGGCTCAGAAAAGGAAAGACAATATTATTGTCAAAATTTTTATGTCCCGGGTTAAGTCCGGTTGTACGGTTGGATATTACTCCGTTAAGCGCTAAATAATTATTTAAAGTGTCGTAAATTTTATCTTTAGTGACACCATTTATTCCCGACATTTTGGAAAGTGTCTAGTAATATTTTTCCAATTTTTTGCACTTTACTAGTTTAGGTAAATGCTGAATTTTTATATTAAAGTGCTGAATTTTTGTACTCAGGGTACGTTTTAGGCACATCCGGTCACTATAATTATCACCTAGTGACGCAGTTCTACAACCCTCATTTCCCTACACTCTCTACTAGTGTAGTAATCTATTCCCGGCTCATACTGGCCTTAGAGACAGTAACTGTCTGATGCTGGCTATGTCAGCATGTTTAATGGGTATCCCGTATAGTGTGCTCACTGTGCTTTTTGTGCATCAAGGTTGTCACTGATGTTTGTGTAAAAATAATAGGGTGACAGTATAAAATGTGATGCATGAGTATGTATGTATCAGAAATCAGTAAGCAGTTTATCCATAATTGTAAGCAAGCACAGTAATTAAGCAGTAATTAAATATTAATTAAGTCGTACGGATACCTGGTTTGGTGAGGGTTGTCACATTTATAACCTTTAAAATGACCAAAATGCCCCTACGGGGCATAGTTGGAGTTTAAATCCATTTCGGGCATAATAGAAGATATCTTACTGATGTCACAACATATTTAAGGCATATTAACTTAGGAAACCTGTATATGACTCATATGGTTACCCGTTACGCATCTTGCGCGTTCGGTTCGGTTTATGTAACTAGTTTGCATAAATTGACCGAAACGGGTCAAACCTTATCATTTTTGTCTCAAAATCCAGAATGTATTTAGTTTACCCATATTATACAAGTCTTCAAACTTGTCGGGTCTAAATCACATTCTATTCCGGTCTTCCCTTAATCGTGCGTTTGAACCGTATCTTCCTTTAAAACTAACCGGTCTAAGTTTAGGCTTAATTAAAGACCCGTTAGGAATCTAATAGGTTATTATAAACCTTTGTTCCAGACTAGGAGACCCGGTAAAAGCTACGTGCATTTGCTTTTTGTGATAAACACTTGCAAAGGTAAATACTTTTAACTTATTTTCCCTATACGGGCTTGGGGTACGGTATATAAAATACTGCTTGGTCGGGCATTGAATTTTTAATTGTATGAAGATTAATTTATTGAAATGTCCCGTTTAAATTGTTTTGTTTGCTTAAAGCCTTTGGGGGGTTAATGACCATGTCCCGGATATCCTTGGCATCATTTTACGAAATGGCCACGACCTTAGCACGCGGGTGTAGGCGTACACCCGCTAGTGCATATATAAATAATAAGGTATAACCGCCGGTTTTGGGAATAACCCGCCGCGGGACTATATCATGTGGTGTGTCTATTAATCTTTAACCCGGCATCAATCCGGGCTACTGACCGTATAACAAACATGTAATTCTTTTACAAGTTTATATATAAATAATTATCCCAAGTTATAAAATGTTTTGTGCCTTGTGCATTCAAATCAATTTTTAAACCTTTTCAAAATGAGTCAGTTAATTGTATTTACCAGTGTAAACTGACGTATTTTCCCAAAAAGGTTAAGTGCAGGTACTACTCGAAATAGGCTGGCCTCTCCTTAGCATCAATAAGAGTCTCGCAAGCTTGGATGCATTTAAGTCTGATGAACTATGTTTCCTCTTTATTTGATCCGCCTGTGGATCTGTTTCAACTATTATTGTGATACTTAATATTACAATTTTATTCGGTTGAAATAAATCTATCTTTTGCTTCCGCTGTGCATTTAAAATTGTGTTGTTTGACTATGATGATATCAACTACGTCACGATACTCCCCACCGGGCCCACCGGTAATACGTGGAAATATCGGGGTGTGACACTCAGTCTGTAAGACTGAACCTCCCTCAGCCTCTAAGGCTGAACCTCCCTCAATCTCTAAGATTGAATCCCTCAGTCTCTAAGACTGAAACTCCCTCAGCCTCTAAGGCTGAATTATAAACATAGCCCTTTGAAATGTGTTATTGTGCCTTTTGTTTGTAAAAATGTTTGTTCCCTGGATCTGGACATTTAGTGTATGCAATGTAAAAATGTTTGAAAACATTTTCGTGAGAGCCCTGATGATCATAGTCTAGACTCGAGAAAGAATCCTAGTTCGCTATGATCGAGGCTCCGATACCAAGCTGTCACACCCTGACTTTTGCGGAAGCATGGTTATTTGGTGTGACTTCTTAATACCATAGCAATCAATCATAACAAACTTCATTTATTAATAAAGTTTAGAAAATACCACAATACCATTGTCTTGAAAACATTGACGCCAATTAGTTACAAACCATAACATGTTCAAATGAGTTCCCATGGACTCAACCAAAGACTTTAAATAATCCTGAGTTTAGAAACATGTATCCCGTCCAGGAATAGGATACATCTTTTAAACTCTACGACCACGGATGGCATCCTTTATTTAACACGCAGCTTGTAGACACATGCATACACCTGCCAGATCCGTTTAGTTCCCTGAAATACATGTAGTTTGAAAAATCAACAAAAGTTGAGCGAGTTCATGTGTTCGTTTGTGTGTATGTATAAGCCTTTGTAACCGTCATAAGTATGTATGTAAGTCCCTGGTATGTAGCATTAAGGAAAAAGAGATCACCAATGGTTTGCAAGGCCATTGATATGTGTGAAGTGATGCAGGAAGACTCAAACCTAGCAGATTTCGTCGTGAAGACATAGTCACCTCATGGTCCACTCAGCGGACTCAGGAGTGGGGCTCGCTACACCCGAATAGATCTATCACTCATGTCCCTCGGTCCTACAACGAGGATTAATGGCCTTAAGTTTCCGCCTACCCACTCACATGATCTAAGTAGCAACCCTCCATAAGCTAACCATACCATGTATAAAATGTCTGTAATAATTGTAACATGTATTTCACCCCCGAAGTTATAAAACTGAAAACAGTTAAGAGAAAAGGGGGACATGAACTCACAGTATTGTGTCTTCAGTCTGTGTAACCCAAGTCTCCTCCGCAAACACGACTACCTACAGTGTACTAATGTCTATTAGACAACGGGCCGTGCCTTTGCTTAGTATGAGGGTTTTTGAGTTACGTTACTTTTCAAGTGTCTTCAATATTTTTGTAATAATACTTCTCAAGTATTGTTATTCGTATTTCCTTCCCAAGGATGGGAGTATCTCATACTTGTGTATTCGTATTCTTATGTTCATGAAACTTGCCATGTATTGGCGTCGTATTCCGGTGTAGTATTCCAAATATAAATATGCCAATGTATTCCCAATATATTATTCCAAAACGATATATTTTCAAGTCCCGCTTTAGAAAATATATAATAACTTATTTGTCGAAAATAATGTATTCCCAAAATATATATTTCCCAAAGATAATATATTTTCACTCCTTGTATCCCAAAATAATATTTACCCAAAAATATATTTGTAAAAGTATTTTCCGGAATATTTCGTAAGTTACGTTTTTGCGTTCGGTTCCACAATAATAAGTATGTAACTTAAACATTTATTCCTTGTAATTTTTGGTATTATTCTGGGGTTATAAATGTGATGGGGTTTTGATAAGTTATATTACTTTGCCCTAAAATAATATAACTAGTTCGCAAATCGAACAAATATTCACACAAGCGTTTAGTATAAAATATATACTCTAAATATATATTTATCCGCTTTTATTTACGAAAACCCACCTCCGACACTTTGAAATTTTGTAACAAAACTTATGGCGAAGTTTACTTTCGAAAAACAAAGTTAAAACACATTTGTAAACACTTGTTAGAAAATAATTTCTAAGTCTTGGGATTTTAGGAAATTTCGCCAGAGTTTCCTTTGTAGACGGTGGTGTCCATGCTATATAGCATATCATTTTCTTTTCAAAAACCAATCAACAATCAATTCTTAAACAATTTTACATCACCAAGAGCAAAAACTATATGCGTTACATATTAATCATGAACTTGATATATCCCGAAAACGCGTAGTAACTTAGTAAAGCGTTTAGTGGTCTTAGTTACCTTCCAAAGTGTATTCATTTCTTTAAAAATCATTTTCTTGAAAGAGTTAAGTGTTTACAACTTGTAAACAATTTTTACAAAAATTAATCTTTTGAACCCTTCTTGTAAATAAAAGGTTTCTACACTTATTTTACCACTAAAAATGGTGTGAGTGCAAGTAAAGGTCATAATCTTTTTAAAATCGATTCTTGAACTTGGTTTATTTAGAAAAGTCTTTTTGTAAAACCCGGATCTACATGATCCTCAACTTACTTTGTTCACTTATATTTCAAGAAAATCCTTTTCTTTCAAGTTCATGTTTAAACTAGAAGATGATTATTTTATGTATCATATAATCACCTTCTAATCTTGTTAAATCATATTTCTAAACATCATTTAACAAGATCCATATGATGGTTAATACCACATAACCAAGAATCAATATGCAATCAACAACATATTCATTACAACATCCTACTAACAACATTTCATCTTCATGTAAACTTTTATGTTCAAGTTCCTTGTTTAAACCCTTTTAGTGTTCTTGTAAATTTCAACATACTATAACTTTTGACTACTCAAAATATAAGTAAACAAGAGTAAATCAAGACTTACTACTAGCTTAAAGCTAGGGAAGAACTCTAGTAAAAATGGTGGTGAAAATGGTGTGAGAAAGCAAATAATGAAGCTCCTTGATGATCTACAACTTCAAGCTCCTTTAATCCTTCTTCTACACTTGAATGAAGCTTAGAAATGGATGAATGTGGTGGTGATATGGTGGTGATGGTGGCGGTTATGGTGAGGCCGAGAGGGAAGAGAGAGAGATGAGAAAGATGTGTGAAGTTTTGTGAAGATATGCTAAAGATATGAAGGGTCTCACACACCATACTTATAATCATAACTTCCTAATATCTTGTCCAATGTATCAAGTAATATCTACATAAAATATTAGATAAAATCTAGCAAATATGGTGGTGATTTGGTGGGGTCCCTTGGACCGTAACTTCATATGGGGAGGGGGTAAAATGAAACTTTTTGATGAAAGTTGGTAAATACTAGTAAATTTCCAAGTATATACTTACATGTGTTAGTTAGTTGATATCTAGGGGGTGTTATGGTGTACGGGGATCATGACAAGCCAAGAAATAATTAAACAATGTATTTGACAAAAATTTAGTGTTCCGGGTAATGTCCGGTTGTTCGGTTAGATACCGTTTCGTTAAAGTGTTTAATTATTCCGTAAAGTGTCTTTTATATATCTTTTTGTAACCCTTTTAATCCCCGACACTTAGGAAAGCATACAGGACCATTCTGCCATATTTTTGCACCTTACTAGCATGTTACAATGCTGAATTTTTTTAATAAATGCAGAATTCTGCACTTAGAGTGAGTTTTAGGCACTTCCCGGCACTTAAACTATCACCTAGTGACGCAGTTTCATGGTCCTCACTTCCCTACACTCCATGCTAGTGTAGTACCTTGTCTCTGGCTCATACTGGGCCTCAATATATTGTCTGTCCATGTGCTGGTATTGTCAGCATGTTTCTGAGTTATCCGCTCACTGTGCTAACTGTGCTTTGTGCATCAAGTATGTCACTAAAGTTTGTATGTAATGAATGTAGTGATAGTATGAAATGTGATGCATATGTATGTATGTATGTAACAAAAATCAGAAAGCAGTTTAAATTGTCAGTTGTAATCAAGCACAGTCATTAAGCACATAATTAAGATTAATTAATTGTACGGTACCTGTAATTGTGAGGGTTGTCACAAGAAGTTGCTTGCTTTCTTTCAAATGATAATAAGAAATTATAAAATCAATAGCCAGCACAATTATTCTTTTGTATCATAAACCTAAAGTTATTTTCCAGTGCGTACATAGTAAAAATAAAAGTGGCAAATATACTATAAAAATACAGCATAAGTTACCTGATAATTACGTCCGTGTTGGTGCTGCGCAACTGGGAAAGAGTGGCTCCTTCTCTAAGTACCTCAAAATAATGGCAAATGAAGAATAAATGCATTTGTTAATCCAATTTTATACTTTATTTTAGCAAATTGCACAAAGGCGGGTGGGGTGTATTTGAAGCATAAAAATTGGATTCCATTGTAGCTTTTGGAATTGTTAATCTCATTTTGTTTTAATGAAAAAAGCTAAAAAACACCCAAACCAACTAAAAAAGCACTAATTTTCAAGGAAAATTACCTGTTTATTTTTTACATCGACTTGCTTTAAACCAATCTTTCATCATTTTTCTCCTCTGTCTTTCAATTTATTTCAACCTCCGCCTCTTTCCAGCAGTACTCTGCCGCCGTCTTCGCTGTACAGGCATTGATTGGATGGCTGAAAAGCTCAAAGACGCAATCAGGATTATCAAATACAGTGGGTTTCTTTCTCTTCAATGGTCATTAAAAACTATATCTCCTCCTACTTGTTGATTTGAGGCAGGTCAGGAAGAAACCAATAATGCAGATGCAAGTGGCGGTGTTTAAAATGAACAGTCATAGAACTCCAACCAACTAAAACCTAATTAAGCATTCCCCTTTATAAAGCCTTACTGAGCAAATAAAATATTACCCATTTGCACTAAAAACACCGCTAATTAAGAGGTCTAGAAAAGCAAATGTACATGTTTGTCCGCTCTTTGAGTTCTAACACCATCTCCAGAGCTCGAATCTTCATCTCTTCAACCTGTTTAGCACATAAAAGAAAATAAATGAGTTTATACCTCGTCACATCTACGAGCAACGAATGGAATCCGTCTTTCAGCCACATATCGAGCTTACCCATCTAAGCCGTTACCCAAACTGAACCATGTAGCCACATATTGTAGCTTCATAATCAGCCTAAGCACCAGCAATGTTGACCCACTTGTGAGAAAGACAAACCATTTTGAATAAACGCATTACAATTTTTTTACTCCAAAACAAATTTTAAATAGCTAACCATAATTACCAGGGTCAATTGCATTTTCCTTTAAGCAAAACCTCTATAATTCAGCAGCTAACGTCAAACAAAGTGCACATCAAATTACTATGAATGTACGGAATTGATATTCATTACTGATTTACTGGAAATATAAAACAACAAAAACGGATCAAATCAACTGAACATGTGATTATCCTTAATTAAACATAAAAATATAAAAAAAAAGTAATACCAAAGTTTAAACAAAGTATACCCCAAAGTTGAAACGAAGCATAACCCAATAACATCAAAAGCACCTAAACAATAAAAAAGATCATCAAATAAAAACATCCGATTGTAATCTAATGTTGGGAATGTCTAAAAAACAATGTGTACACACCTGAATCTGGTGAACTGGCATCTACGATGGGATGACGTTTCTTTACCTCATTATTTTAGAGACCAAGCTCTTTGCTAAACCTGGATTCAAAATGCTTCGAAAAAAACTTATCTAAAATTATCGTTATTCACGAAACACGTAAGGAAACAAGAGAACATGACCATAATGAAAAGCTAATCAACAGTGGTCACCTGTTGCCATTCTCCATCAACAGTTCCGTTCCATAAAGTCACATTATTATTGCCAGCAGCAACCACCAAGTCATACAACACCTTACCATTCCAATTGTCACCTTCTTTTCCAATAGTCCATATCAGAACAATAGCTTCACTTTCCAAATTGCGAACCAACTGAGAACTAAAACCCTAGCAATCGGAACTAAAACAAATAATAAACACGAAGATTTATTAGAACAAGAAGCTTTTAAAATTCATCCAAACACGGTCTCAACTCCTTGAAGCTTTTAAAATTCATACAAACACGATCTCATCTCCTTCTGCATCATTTAACCCTTTTCTTCTTGAACCCTAAATCCCCAGATACTCCCCTAATTGAGAATCAAATGTTGCAATACGTTGTGATAATCAAAAAATCTGATTCAAATTTCGAATCGCTTAACAAAAAATTACTCCCTTTTTGCAGTTCTCTCTCCTATCGCTCTTTAAAGAAGCAGTAGGAGGAGATATAGGAAATCTACCTGTTGATTATCGAAATCTACAAAAATTTAATCAATAAAAAGCAATCCTCATATATGCTACTTTAGGTGCAATTGTGAAATTAGAGGGCTAGGAATTAGGAAACCTTTGTTTCATATGATGAGATGAATCGGTTGCAGCCTTCAATTAACCAAACCCTAGATCGATCATCTTCTGGCATGATGTCTTGCTTGGTTGAGGGGCACGCTCTGAATTTCGACGGCTCATGTGGCATTCATTCAAGAACGGAAGGAAGAAATCGGTTGGAGCAGAGGGTGAAATCCCTAGACTCTTGATGACTCTGTGCTTGAATTGAACTGACAAACGATTCATTTACGGTTCTTTTAGAATTCCATGTAAAATGTCAATGTTAACCCTCTAGTGTCTTAAACTTGTAATTCTATCCCCTCTCAAATGGCTTTAAGCACCTTGTACATGTTCCTTTAAAATTGATACGCGTGGCAAAATTACCATCTTGTACATCACTTCTCCTTTTTAATATATTATAGATATATAAATATATATATATATATATTATTTAGTTTAAGTAATATACCAAAATTATTAATTCTATTAAAAGTATTGTTGAAATATTGACCAAAATAAATATACATTTATATCTATTTTTTATAAGAAGTAAGCGAATTGATAGGTTTCGCTTTAAGAGTTTAACACATTTCGTTTTACCGATTTTTACAAAAAATCGGGCAGAGTTTCTTCTGTTTTTTGACGATCCCGACAACACAAGTTGTCAAGCTGTCGATACAATGTATATGTAAACATTTTGTTACATGTTACATAGAGCCGGTTCCGCGAATAAAACAATAACTAAATCCAAAACAATATAACTAATATTCGCGTCATTAAAACACCGAGGCTCGCGTTTATAAAATATCGTTAACATAAATAATATGACGAACTTCAAGACGTTAGAATTTACCGAACATCGAATCTGACCGATATGACTGTTTGACCAGGTTTGACCAGTCAACATGCTGTGTTGACTGTTGTTGACCACGGTTGACCCGACAAAACCCGAACCAAATCTGAAACGAAACTCGGATTAAAATGGACCGAATGAGAACCGAATAAATCAAAATGAACCGAACCGAAACTTGAAACTGACCTGATAGTCTGATCGGA
This sequence comes from Helianthus tuberosus, assembly GCA_030545235.1. Lineage (NCBI taxonomy): Eukaryota > Viridiplantae > Streptophyta > Magnoliopsida > Asterales > Asteraceae > Helianthus > Helianthus tuberosus. Next base: position 59,600,654 of record CM060406.1, read on the forward strand.
GTGAACACTAAACTCAAACTCGAACCGAAACCCCAGCTGAGCCAACTCCACTACCGACGTCGGCTACCACCGCGCGTCGGGCTCTGTTGTTCGTTGTAGACCCGAGCCAAAACAAAACAAACCAAAACTCAAACCAATCAAAGCTAACACACTACTAGAAAAGAGGGCTTTTGTCATGAAACTTTTGGTCACAAAACGGTAGCAATTTCTTTGTTGTCACTATTTTGCCACCGAAAACTTTGTGACAAAAACACCCGTGTCAATTGCCCTAATGCCACCAAATAGCCACCATTTTTATATTTTGCTACCAAATTTTTGCCACAACAAAATTGGTCAAAATTATTTGCCACCGCTTTTTGTTTGCTATGGTCCGCCTTGTTTGCTACCGAATTGTGACCGATTTTTTGCCACTTTTTTGCCACCGTTTGATATTGCCACCATTTAGCTACCAACCATTTGCCACCATTTTCATTGAAAATCGGTGGCATTTAGCACACTTGTTGAATTATTTGCTACCATTTTGTGATTGCTTGATTTTTTTTTCATAAAAATTACACATCAATAAAATTACAAAATTGTATAAAAAAGTCTAATAACTTCACGAAAACCCAAAATTATATAAAAAATCTATATTGGAAAGGCATATAAAACGTTCGAATAGAAATGTCAACTAAAGGATCAAATATAACTAAAATTATCCTAATATGATAAACATCGAAACATTCAAAACCAAGTGTTTATAGCCTATTTTCGAACTGTATTGTTAACATAGCTTCAATTTGTGACATCCTATCGAGCATAGCATCTTTATCAACCTTATCTTTTTCTTTTTCAGCCAACAACCCCGCAATAATTCCATTTAATCTTTCTTTTTCTTCATCCCTTTCCTTAACGAACCCCACGATAACTAAGATCAACTCTTCAAACTACAAAACAACCAATGAATTGAATCAAGAAGTCAGAATTGACGAAAACTAATAACGGGTCAAGTTGGTTGCAAAGATAACAATATCCAATTGTAAGCTACAATTCAAGTGCTTGAAGCTGAAAAGCATGTTTCATTATGTTTACAAATTAACAAACAGAATTCTACTTAATTTCGAAAACATTTTTTTGTATTAAAAACCCGTATAGAAGGTGTAATCAACTAAATAAGAAATTCCTAAAATTCTCACTAAATTAAAAGCGTCAAACCTAACAATAAAAAAACAAACATCACAAACCAAACAAACACAACAGTGGGGGGAAACCATACAAATGCACACAAATTACTAATGTATGTGATTCCACGTACGCCAAAATCCCAATATAATTATAACCTTTTTTTTCTTCATCCTTTTTCTTAACGAACTCCTTGATAACCAAGTTCAAGTTTTCAATCTATAAGACAACCAATGCATAGAAACAAGTCAGAACTAAAGAAAAATGATAACGGGTCAAGTTGGTTGAATTGATCAAATTACTTTTCATCTTGGTGACCAAATTACTAATGTATGTGATTCCGTTAGAATCACTTTACAACAAGCTAGAAGCACTTTTGATTGAACATTTACTAACAATATAATCAGAAAATACAACCAGGGCCGTTCCTACGTTTTTGGAGACCCTAAGCGAACTATGAAGAGGGGGCCTAATTTCACTGATAAACTCTCCTCTAATCCCGACGTCATGGGTCTCCTCCAATCCCGACTTTCGTCTAGTGATAGCTGATAGCCTAGAAATTGAAAGCAGGTTGCGATGGGAAGTGAGAACGATAATTACGGCTGTATTTAGGGGCTTTAGGCCGCTAAATATTGATGATTAGGTCGATGTTTGTTGTGTTGTAATGGTTGGAAATCAAGGCGAAATGGGTTTTGAAACTTGGCATTTTTTTGCTAAACAATATTTATTTGGGGTCCTTCAATGAAAAACTAGTTTAGTTTTAAAATAAACGTATTTATTTAGGCCTAAAACATATACTATATAAAAAAAACTTTCTTAAAACTTGGAGGCCCTTGTTTTTTGGTGGCCCTAAGCCTGTGCCTAGGTTGTAAAGCCTATAGAGCCGGCCCTGAATACAACTGGACAAGAATCACAAAGCAGCCCAAACTAGTCAACCATATACCTTAAACACTTAATATTTAATAAACCTTTAAATTGGCTCCTTCCAGATTGGCTACTTCTAGATTGGCTGCCTCCAAATATGAACCTGTGAGATCAGCAGCCTGAAAATATAGAAATACTCGAAAGATTAGAATTGAGAAATAAATTGTGCATTTAATCCACAGTCAAACGTACCTGGAGATGTGCAAGTTGCAGGTCTGCCCTGTTGAAAGAACACTTTATCAAGCAAGCATCTGCATATATTAAAAAAAATCATAATTGAATTCAAAAAACTAATACAAGGTTAATCCAGACCATATATTTGGCCAGATGGTTGACAAGGTCATTTGGCTTAGCTGCTTGATAATGGTGCAATTTAGGGATGAGCACGGTACCCGTTCGGTACCAAAAAACGGGGAAAAGTGGTACCGGTACCGAAAAATGAGGAAAATGAGAACCAGTACCGGTACCGAATATACCCGGTACAGTTCGGTACCGGTACCCGGTACCAAATGCCCATCCCTAAATTCAATTATGATTTGCAATTTCATATATGCACTTGAAACTTGCATAATATCATAATTACCCAATAAAAAAGTTTAAAAGCTACATCCATTCAAATTTCAAAATATGTTAAATTTCGTATCTGCTCATGTCATTAATACAAGTCATAACATGACCATTATATCCTTCGTCCCTTCCATTTCTTGTTGCACTCTTTTTTTTTTTTTTTTTTTGAAAAGTGAATTTCATTAACCAACACATCAAACCTCAAACCAAGGCGGCACCCAAACAACAAACAACTACATAATTACAAATTTACACCAATCGTCCCAAGAAACTCTCAACTTTTTTGCTCTACTATTTAACCACAAAAAACCCACGGACTTAACCTCACTAAACTCTTGTATCCTAATGCAAGTTCTAAGGGAAAGCTATACATGTCATATATATGAAAATGTGTGCATTTGATATTTTGTTTAAGGTTTTTTTTTTTTTGGGTGTGTAAATATGATATCATACCAAGTTTTGAGGGCATGTATAAAGTTATACCTAAAAGTGAATTTAACAGATTGAAAATAAGAGATTATTGCCTTGTAAGTTTACATTGATAAGACTAGCAGAATTGAGACAAGCCCCTGTGAATCAAAACATACCAAGTCAAAAATTTTCCCCAAAACTTTTAATGAAATTTAGCACAACAAAGATTAGCACTTCATAAGATAACGTTTTTGAGGCATGCACCGCTCAAGTCAAAACCCGACAAGTCCTGCATAAGTAATAACGGGAAAAATAAGTTTAGTAAAACATTTACTACTGGCATGTTGTGACTTTCTATTTGTCTAGGTCATGATAGCTAAATAAATTTTTTATTTACAATGGCCACAAAGAATCACATAATGAAACAAAAACAATAACAAATTCATACTTCTAAAATTAAGAGATTAACTAACATCAAGTATCTTACAAATTTGTAATACACATGATTTTACAATTAATCTTGAGTCGCATACTCGCATTACAAAATGTATTTGACCATACCAGGTTAGAAAGATCAAGCCCAGAGAGATTTACTCCTCTTAAATTGAAATGTCTGGAATGTTTGATGCGATATTTGATAATATCAGTGCGTGTTAAGTCAGTATCCATTTGTTCATCCTTCTTCTTCTTGTTCAAGACCTCATTTATCCTGTCCACTAGTCCCTAAAATATTCAAAAGAAAGACTATTTATATGAACAGCTTCTTGTAAAACGACTTTATGACTTTGTTTATTGTGTTCCCTTATAATTTTTCTTTTAGTTGTTTTCTCATTATTCTCTTCTTATTATTAAAATTATAAAAAGTAACGTAACCATGGTAATAACACTGCCTCGTATTCTTAAGGTGTAATTCTTATAGAAGTTACACCTTGTTAGGTGGTGCATCTTTTGAGAATTCTAAGAGGAAGTGTTCAGTCAATTAACACCAACGCTAAGCAATAAAAGCAACAAGTATGACGCTTGCAAATACAGGGGTAAACGAGCCTAGTTGACTTACAAGAAGCTGATAGTATTCTGCTTCCCTCAAAAGCTCTGAACACTCTAAATCAGACAAGTTGGAAATGGGAGCCACACCGTCCGTCAACCGATTTAAAATATGCCGAAAGTGAATCCCATCCCGGTCAACAAACACATACCCCTGCAAAAACACAGATTGGTCAAAACATGTTCCTTTTGAGTGGAAAAAATCTTCATGTTCAATGATCTAAGAAACTCAGTATAATCCGAGTATTCTATCAAACTTAAACAAATATGTTGTATACCAGTTTTTCTATAATCTCACTTTCTCAGGGTCTTTGTAAACAATGTGGCGACCACTGAACATGGCAGCAAGTATCGACTGAGGCTCCCTATGAGTTAGCGTATCAACATTAGTGAGAAATTCATATCCACCTGTTTCGGCAGCAATATCAAATTAAACAAATGAAAACCTAAATACCTAATTAATCTATCATTTACACCTGTTTAAGCAGCAATATTATACTAGTTTTACACCAGTCCCAGTCTGGCTTTCCAAATTAATAAAAATTCAAACTTAACATAAACAGTAACCCAAAAAAAACTTACTAACTGACTGAAAATTAATAACCTCCAATAGAGGTTCCAGAAAAATATCGATAGAGGTTCCAGAAAAAGGATCGATTTATTCGAAGAGGTTCAGATCTTCGACAACGGAGGTTGCGTTTTCTCCGATGATCATAACCTCCAATAGACTCGGATCTAACAGATCGTCATCATCTTCTGCCGGGACCTGCGATTTTGGGCGAAGGGCAATTACGATTCCGGTTTCAAGACTTGGAGCAACGATTGGAATGAAACCAACTAATTTCCACCTTTGATTTGGATTCAGTTTGGTAAGGGGGCTGTTGCTACAGATTGAATGAGCCAAGCAGCTATCCGCCCGTCATACTTTGTAGAAAATCTCAAGGATGTTGGGGTTGAGCGGAAGAGGAAATTAATATTGGAGATTTGGAGCGATGTGAAATTAAGAGCGGGCCTCTAAAAATTAGGTAAAGGATCAAATAAAAATAATATTAACGTACGAAACGTACGCATTGAGGGAAAAAGCAAAAAGTGGCGGTGTCATTTTGGTAATTATCAGCAACTTCAAAATTACTGGGGAAAAAGCAAAAAGTGTCTTGTAGAGTAATTTTGAGCATCTGTAGAGTAATTTTGGAAAATGTAGGGTAATTATCAAATTACTCTAGTAGAGTAATTTTGGAAAATGTCTTGTAGAGTAATTTTGTTAGCATTTAGTTATTGGGTTTAGCTTTATGGTTTAGTTTTTAGCTTTGGGGGGGGGGGGGGGGTTAGGCTTTTTTAGGTTTTTGGGGGTGGGGGGTGGTTTAGGTTTTTTTAGGTTTTTGGGGGGTGGGGGGTGGGGGGGTTAGTGTAATTTTGATAATTACCCTAAAATTTTGATAATTACCCTACTCGACCAAAATTACTCTACATGAACATTTACAATGGTTTAGGTTTTTTTAGGTTTTTGGGGGTGGGGGGTGGTTTAGGTTTTTTTAGGTTTTTAGGGGGTGGGGGGGTTAGTGTAATTTTGATAATTACCCTAAAATTTTGATAATTACCCTACTCGACCAAAATTACTCTACATGAACATTTACAATGGTTTAGGTTTTTTTAGGTTTTTGGGGGGTGGGGGGGTTAGTGTAATTTTGATAATTACCCTAAAATTTTGATAATTACCCTACTCGACCAAAATTACTCTACATGAACATTTACAATGGTTTAGGTTTTTGGGGGGTGGGGGGTTTAGATTTTTGCGGGGGAGGGGGGGTTCGTGTAATTTTGATAATTACCCTACACGACCAAAATTACTCTACATGAACATTTACAAAATTACTCTACTAGAGTAATTTTGAAGTTGCTGATAATTACCAAGATGACAACGCCACTTTTTTTACTTTTCTTTCAATTCGTACGTTTATTTTATTTTCACGGAAACTTAACTCCTAAAAATTAACCCGCTTAATTTAAGTTTTCATCTTGCCACCGCTAACACGGTGGCAATTAAAAAAGGCCCTTTTATTTCTAATGTATTTTCGATGGTTTTAATTTTGTTTAGTATTTTTCCTATGGATTCGTCACCAAAATTAAACGGTGGCAAAATTTCCAACTATTTAGCCACCATATCATAACAAGTATGCTTAATTTCAATTTTGGGAGAAGCGGGTTGCTAAATTTGCTACCATTTTTTTTCGGTAGCAAATTTTAGTGACAATTGCCCAATTTTCTAGTAGTGACATGAACCTGAGGAACCGAGACCCGCATCAACCGAAACCGGAACAATCTGACCCCAAAATCAAACCAGAAACCTCAAACCCAAACCATTTGAACCGAAACGCCCCCAAACTAAAACTGAGTCGCCTTCACTGTTTGCGACGGCGCTGCCATCAAGTTGGTCACCCGTCGCGCCGGTCAGACAAGCGAAGGAGATGGTTACGATGGGTGACTGGGAGAGAGAGAAGGGGGTGTCGCCGCCTCCGCCGGACCTTCGCCGGTCACCGGAACTGGGGAGGGATGAGAGAGACTGGTGTGTGACTATGTATGAAGGTCTGATTGTAGAAGAGGTTTTTGTGTGTGATGATTTTTGGTATAGCAGACAAAAGAAAGAAACATAAGGAAATCGCGATATGCGGCTGATGATACAAATAAAGATTAGGGTTTTCCACCCTCTTATAGTTAGGTTTTGTTAAGTGGTTGGGTTTCATATTTTGATTTAAGTGAGATTATAAAAGAATTGAATGCTCAGTCTTGTTTGATGTGAAGACCCAGCTCAGCTGGTTAGTGTGCGTGTGAGTGAGGCGAGTGACCAGGGTTCGACCCCTGGGGTCTTCAGCCCTTTTTTTATTAAAAACCTTTTTGTTTTCCACTTTCAGGAAATTACATAAACAGTCCCTGGACATAGATTAACTAAGTTAGGTTGCTTCGTTTAAAAAGAAAACTAACTATATAATACAACTAACTAGGTTAGTTTACTAATCTTTAAAAAAAAATCTAACGAGTCAAACTAGATTATTATAAAAATACAAACTTTTAAATAGTAAAATTAATTAATGAATAAATAACTAAAATTATAACGAAATAAATTTAAGATAAAGATTTTTCGACGATTATAACGAAACGACGAATACAAGGATACAAAGTTTCAAAAAAAAGGAATATGAACAATGGTTTCTAAATATGGAAAGTTATGAAAACGCGTAGCATTACAGTCTCCCCTCCTTTAGGAAATTTCGTCCCGAAATTTATTCAAGAGGAAGACTCAAAAGGGTTTTTGGTAAACTGAAGATGATTGTTTAAAATTGAGGAGTTGAAGTTTGAGACAACGGAGAATAATTGAGGTATAAGGGTGAACGATTGATCAAATAAACGATTATGAGTATAAGAATAGCATAAGTATCAGATAGACGAAAGTAGTGCTAAGAATGGAGTCTCGTCGAGGATAATCGGATATAAGGCGTTTGTGAGCTGTTTAAAGTTTGCATAAGGTCCAAAAAGGTCTGCAAAACACTGAATTTCTCAAGACACGTTCCATGAAAGTTTGGTAACTTGGTGAAAACACTTATATATAGGATGTACCAGCGGCGTATCCACCATGTTTTGACCATATTACCTCAGTCTCGTATTCGGTGTCATGTTACGTTTCGTGTTTTGCCATACGCAGTAGTACATTCTATGGTTCTCATGTGCTTATTACTATAATCTCGTGTGCACCCGTGATTATACCAATCGTCGCATGATCCGCATAGCTTGTACTAGTTGCGTATGAATCAAGGTATACATAAACTTCGAAAATAAGATTATGTGCGTATAAAAGTGTAACATATAAGCATGTTCGCGTCCCAAATAGTATGAGACCAACGTAAGCGAATCCCTCGGGTTTCGCTCGCGTACAGGTGCGAATGTATAAATTTTGAGTAAAAAGCATGAGCATATTATAAGTTTGAATATGAACACGCACGTGAGCATAAACTTAAAACGCATGTCAGGAGTATGAGTAAAAGTATAAGCATAACGTGTATATAAAAAAATGAGTATAAATGTGAGTACAAACATGAGTATAAGCATAAACACAAAGCGTATGAGTATGAATACAAGTATCAGTATGAGCATAAGATGTATGAGCATAGATGTGAACGTGAATATATGTGTAAAACATGAAGGTTTAAATATGAAATAAATATATATGTATGAATATATGTGTAAACAAAGTTGTACGAGTGTAAATGGAAACATAAAATGTCTGAACATGAATATGAATGTAGTATAAACATGAATGTAAGTACAACGTAAATGTATAATTGTGAGTGTATGTATAAACATAAAACGTATGAATTTTGAATCATGATTATAACATAAATGTGTAAGTGTGAACATAAGTGAAGGCATAAAATGTACAAGTATGGATGTAGGAAATAATGATTTTGTTTATAGTATAAATCGAAATACACGAGTTTATGCACGTAAAAGATCAAAAGTTTTGAGTATGAAAGAAAAAGGGAACGAGTGACACGCGTGAGATTGTTGTGAGATATCAATTAAAACGTGTAAAATGATATGCATATATAGTTGTTTGCGCAAAACGTGAAGTTAAAATAGATTGGATTGTCACGAAATATAGACTCTAGTTTGTGAATGTAAAGGGAGTATAAAACGTCTATTGGTAATGTGGAAAGTACTTTGTAAAGGAATGGAAATGCTACTGCGGTTTTAAAAGAGTTTACATAGTTGAAAATTTGTCGGTTCTTATGAAGTTTTCTTGCCCACGTGTTTTGAAATTAATTGACGTTTCGAGTAAGATGTTGAAAAAGTTCTAGAGATTAATAAGTTTGCATCGGTTTTAAGTAACTTGGTGTTAGAAAATTTTGAAACTTACAGATTCTTGTGAAAAAGTTGATCCTTAGAAAAAGGAATTTGGTACATGAACTTAGTGATTGTTGAAAAATGTTTCATTGGTTTTGAAAAGGAATTTTAGTAAATGATTGAATAATATTGGTAATATTTTATAGGTGTGTGCGAAAAAGTTGATTTGATTCTCAATTGAAAATAAAAATCTCTAGTTTAATGGTGTGAGAGGAGCGTGTTTCAATATTTACGTTGATTGGTGAATTTGTGGGCAACAGATTTATTAGACCGACTAGGCTGACAAATAGTATTTCGTGAAATTTTGAAAATCGAGGATTAAGCGTTTATGGTAAAAGTTAAGAATTTTGTGTTTGTGAGCTATATGAAAATATATTGTAGAATAAGAAATTCGTTTATATAAACAATGCATTTTGGAATAATTAGAGATTGACTAATGAAAAACGATTTAGATATAAACATGATCGTGTTTACATAATATAGTCTATTTCACCTAGGTAAGAGAATCACCCCTAACCCGTTGGCGAGACCGTTGTAAGGTGAGAAAAGAAGCGGAGTCAACCGTCGAGGTAAGAAAATCACTCATATCTCGATGATATGCCTCCACTTGTTACGTGAAATAATGCATGCTAATAATATATAATCATATGAAAAGTAATAGTATGATGTATCCACAAAAGTGAAATCTCAAAAATGGTTCAAACTTGACAAAAGAGAGTTTCATTATGAAAGATCGGAATAATAAAGCGTAAGTTTGATAAAAAGAAACTCGGATGGTTCCAAAACGGAACGTTGACTAACCAAGGTGATCGAAGAGTCTTTTAAATTCGAGAGCATGCTTTGGCCTAATAGGTGAAATACTCTCGCCGATATCTCGGTTAATGGTATTCACCCTTCCAGTTACTACATGTTCCTAGTCCATCGAAAATTCGAGACTTTGCGGGATTTTTGAAAATCAAGGAGCGGAACTAGTCGACAAGGTGCGGGTTTCACCCCTAACTTGACGATTTCGTACCCTAAGTGTGGTTGGCACTCGTCGAGTCAAAATTTAATTTCGACACTTTGACGAGGGTCCTCTGGAATTTGAAATGGAAATTCTCCAGCAAGGTGAGGGTTTCACTCCTAACTTGGTGGCGAATTTCGCGTAAAAAGAATAGATGGATTGAGAGTCGTTCACCAAATTGTGGGTTTCACGCCTATTTTGGTGAAGTCGTCTCGTTTGTGTATTACGAGTGGTTTTGAGTTTAGTATAGACGAGTAAAATGCCTTAGGAAGGCGTATGTTTGAAATATTAAATCAAGTATAACCCATAATGCATTTCGAGAAATTAACACATAGGATACGTTTTGAAGAAGTTAATTCATGAGCAACATTTCAAGAATAGCATGTAAAGATGTTTCATACAAGTAGCATGTGAAGCAAATATGGTCGAATTTGGTGCTTAACTATAGACTAGGTCAAAAGCATGGCAATTCTACCTAATTCCCTATAGTTATGGCTCTGATACCAATCTGTCACACCCCAACCAATGGCGGAATCATCGGAGTGGGACTTGTTCAAGATTGTAAGAGACTTCATAACACTATTTGTGACAATATTTAATTCAACCGATTTCATTTCATAAATAAATTGTCAAACATTACAAGAAATTCAAATAACAACATTGTTCAACATAACATAACCAAAATTGATACAACACTTTAAACCTAAACGTCTAAGTGAGTATCTAGGCCTCTTTGCTAGTCCATTTTCATAGCATCATCAATCCTCAACCTGTAGCATGTTTAAAATACAATTCAATGCAAAAGCAAAGGCGAGTATACAAGTTTAAGAATAAGTACAAGCATAAAAGTTTAAAACGAATCCACATGGCAACTTAGATTATCCAAGTGTTGACGAGTGTACGAGTTTAGGAGGATGGAACACCGAGGTCACCCTATATGGGCAAACGATGGTGCATGAGTAAACGGAATTACGACGGAGGATTTGAAGTGAGATTTAAAGCATAACTAGTGATGTATATGTATGTATATATATATATATATTATTTAGTTTAAGTAATATATCAAAATTATTAATTCTACTAAAAGTATTGTTGAAATATTGACCGAAATAAATATACATTTATATCTAGTTTTTATAAGAAGTAAGCGAATTGATAGGTTTCGCTTTAAGAGTTTAACACATTTCGTTTTACCGATTTTTACAAAAAATCGGGCAGAGTTTCCTCTGTTTTTGGACGATCCCGACAACACAAGTTGTCGATAAATTTGTCAAAATTCAATAAGTAATCAATGTTATTTATTACAAGTTGTCGATACAATGTATATGTAAACATTTTGTTACATGTTACATAGAGCCGGTTCCGCGACTAAAACAATAACTAAATCCAAAACAATATAACTAATATTCGCGTCATTAAAACACCGAGGCTCGCGTTTATAAAATATCGTTAACATAAATAATATGACGAACTTCAAGACGTTAGAATTTACCGAACATCGAATCTGACCGATTTGACTGTTTGACCAGGTTTGACCAGTCAACCTGCTGTGTTGACTGTTGTTGACCACGGTTGACCCGACAAAACCCGAACCAAATCTGAAACGAAACCGGGATTAAAATGGACCGAATGAGAACCGAATAAATCAAAATGAACCGAACCGAAACTTGAAACTGACCTGATAGTCTGATCGGAGTGAACACTAAACTCAAACTTGAACCGAAACCCTAGCTGAGCCAACTCCACTGCCGACGTCGGCTACCGCCGCGCGTCGGGCTTTGTTGTTCGTTATAGACCCGAGCCAAAACAAACCAAAACTCAAACCAATCAAAGCTAACATGAACCTGAGGAACCGAGACCCGCATCAACCGAAACCGGAACAATCTGAACCCGAAATCAAACCGGAAACCTCAAACTCAAACCATCTGAACCGAAACGCCCCCAAACTGAAACTGAGTCACCTGTCACTGTTTGCGACGGCGCTGCCGTCGAGTTGGTCACCCGTCGCGCCGGTCAGACAAGCGAAGGAGATGGTTACGATGGGTGAGTGGGAGAGAGAGAAGGGGGTGTCGCCGCCGCCGCCGGACCTTCGTCGGTCACCGAAACTGGGGAGGGATGAGAGAGACTGGTGTGTGACTATGGGGGTGTTTGGCCTAGCTTTTTTAACAAAGCTTATAGCCTTTTTAGTTTTTTTTTACAAAATAAGATTAAATTGGTGTTTGGTTTTGCTTTTTAAGCTTATGCTTATTAGCTTATATAAGCTAATTTGAAGAAGCTTATTTGAAGATGGTTTTTTAGCTTATTTGAAGAAACTTATATGTGTAAGGGCAAATGATAGAAAATAAGCTATAAGCCAATCCAAATACTAAAAAAGAGCTTATCAAATGAAATAAAATAAGCTATAAACTACTTTAAAATATAAGTATAAGCCAAAAAACAAAAGCTAGGCCAAACACCCCCTATGTATGAAGGTCTGATTGTAGCAGAGGTTTTTGTGTGTGATGATTTTTGGTATAGCAGACAAAAGAAAGAAACATAAGGAAATCGCGATATGCGGCTGATGATACAAATAAAGATTAGGGTTTTCCACCCTTATAGTTAGGTTTTGTTAAGTGGTTGGGTTTCATATTTTGATTTAAGTGAGATTATAAAAGAATTGAATGCTCAGTCTTGTTTGATGTGAAGACCCAGCTCAGCTGGTTAGCGTGCGTGTGAGTGAGTGAGGCGAGTGACCCGGGTTCGACCCCTGGGGTCTTCAGCCCTTTTTTTATTAAAAACCTTTTTGTTTTAAAACTTTCCACTTTCAGGAAATTACATAAACAGTCCCTGGACTTAGATTAACTAAGTTAGGTTGCTTTGTTTAAAAAGAAAACTAACTATATAATACAACTAACTAGGTTAGTTTACTAATCTTTAAAAAAAATCTAACAAGTCTAACTAGATTATTATAAAAATAAAAACTTTTAAATAGTAAAATTAATTAATGAATAAATAACTAAAATTATAACGAAATAAATTTAAGATAAAGATTTTTCGACAATTATAACGAAACGACGAATACAAGGATACAAAGTTTCAAAAAAAAAGAATATGAACAATGGTTTCTAAATATGGAAAGTTATGAAAACGCGGAGCGTTACATAATGGCTCATAGATATACCTATAATTATACAAGGTCAGTTGCAAATGATATTAAAAAAATTGAAATGCTAAAAGAAGTGGAATATAGAAGGTACCATGTCTGACTTGAACATCGACTCACAAGCACCATAAAGAGACTCTGATGCAGTACTAGCCACCACAAAATCTTTTGCATGCTCCCTATGATTATTGATTTATTAAGAGGAAAGACAAAAAGTTAATGCCAGCGATTAATCAATAATCTTTTGCTTGATTTGTTATATAGAGTGCATAAGAAAATATTGTTGGATCTTTTGTGACAACTGTCAAATTTGCATGCATCCGTACAATTATTAAATGACGATTAGTGCTTAATGTCTGTGCTGATTTACAATTTATGACTGGAATTGCTTTCTGATTACTGCATTGTACTTACATGTGCATCACATATTGCAAATGACACATCATTGACTGCATGCAAACATGTTGACATAAATGATGCACAAAGTACAGTTAGCACAGTTAGCGGATAACTCAGAAAAATACTGACGAAGTTCAGTACATAGACAGACAGTGTTTTGAGACACAGTATGAGCCAGAAACCAAGTTCTACACTAGTATAGTGTGTAGGGAAGTAAGGACCACAAAACTGCTTTACTAAGTGATAGTTAAAGTGCCGGAAAATGCCTAAAACTCAATTAAAGTGCTTAATTTAGCATAATTCAGCAAAATTCAGCTATTTAACACTCTTATATCATGCAGAAAAATGATTAACTGGCCCAGAATACTTTCCTAAGTGTCGGGGATTAAAAGTGTCACAAAAGGGTACATAAAGATCACTAAACGGGACAGTTTGACGCTTTAACGAACCGGTATCTAACCGAACAACCGGACACTACCCGAAACACCAAAATATTACTTGAAGCATTGTTTTATTATTTCTTGGCTAGTTATGGTCCCCGAACACCCTAACACACTATGTAATGCATCCTACACATAAACACTCACTAATACATTTAACTTCCAACTAATTAACCTAACTATGATCCAAACTTGCACTTAGACCCCCTCCCCCTTATATTTTCGGTCACAAGGTGTGGCCCCACTTGTGATCTCCACAAATCTTGCAAGATTACTTAAAATCTCCCATTTATCTCCCTTGGATTTGATTAGATCTTGTAGTGTACTTGCCAAACATAAAACCCATTGGACAAAACTCTAGAAAGGTTATAAGAAGACATAGGGTATGTTTGGCAAAAGTAGCTGGTGGCTGCTAGCTGGAAGCTGTAAGCTGGTAGCTGGTGGCTGGAAGCTGGTAGCTGTAGCTGGTAGTTAGTAGCTGTAGCTTTTTAGATATATTTGGTGTTTGGTAGAGTAGCTGGAGCTTTTAATAAAATGTATAAAATGACCAAAATAGACATAACTAAAAATTTAGAAAGTTGATGCATTAAAATGTTTCCTATTTTTAGAGGTTAAAATAGTCATTTTTTCCCTAAAAGCTTGTAGCTCCTTCTAAACGCTACTAGTAGTAGCGTTCAACCAAAAGCTTCAAGCTCCTAACCTAAAAGCTTAAAGCTCCTTCAACCAAACAAGACTTTTTATTGAGTAGGAGCTTTTTCTTAAAAGCTTAAAGCTAGAAGCTCCTAAAAGCTCCATGCCAAACATACCCATAAGCTCACTTCATCTTCTTCACACCACCACTCTCCTACTCTCTCCCTCCCTCTCGGCCGTGTACCCCCACCACCACCATCACTTCCAATTCAATCCCATCTATTCCAAGATCATTTCAAGGTGTAACAAGGTGTTTAAAGACGCTCGGTGCTTGTGGATCTTGAAGGACCTCTCCCGATTGCTATTATCCTCCACTTTTGTCATCACCACCATCTTGTGTTCTTCCCTAGCTTAGAGCTAGTAGTAAGACCCTCATAACCTTTGTTACTTCTAATTTTGATTGGTTAAAAGATGATAAACATTGATTATCTTGATGAACACTAAAAGACATAAACATGAATCTCTAACATAAAGCTTGATATATGATGAAACTATGTTGTTTAGTGTATGAATGATGTTTGATTGTTATTTTCTTGAAGATTATGATGTTGATCATCACAAGGAGCTTGCTAGATTGTGATTAAACACATGATCTAGCAAGTGAGAGGATGATTATGTAATGAAACAAGATGATCATCCTCATGTATAAGCATGAACTTGAATGATAAGATGATTTCTTGAAAAATAATAAACAAAGTAAGTTAATGATCTTGTGGATCTAAGAATGATGAATGGTTTTCCAAAAGAACCAAGTTCAAAATATGATTTTTAGAAGATCTTGGTTCTTACTAAAACCTACACACTGTTTAGTGGTAAAACAAGTGTAGAAACACTAGAGAAACAAGAAGATCCATAAAGAAACGTTTTTTTGTATAATACGTTTACAAGTTGTAAACACCTAAAACTTTCAAGAATGAAGTTTATCAAGAAATAAATACATTTTGAAGGGTAACTAAGTCTACTAAAAACACTACCAAGTTACTACAAGTTTTTGTGAAAGATCAAGTTCATGTTGTTATGTAAATTGTGTAGTTTTTGCACTTGGTAAGTGTAAGTTGTTTAGGGATTGATTGTTGATTGTTTGGAATGATTTTTGAAAAGAAAATGATTTGCTTTAATAGCATGGACACCTCCATTTTTAGGGGAAGCTATGGCAAAATTTTCTAAAAAAATTAACACTCAGAAAAATATTTTCAAACAAGTATTTATAAGTGTATTTTAACCATGGATTTTCTACATAAACTTTGCCATAGATTTTGTTACAAAAATACAAGTATTAGAGGTTGGTTTCTATAAATAAAAATGGACAAATATATATTTAGAATATATATATACATTAAAGACATGATGTGTGTGAATACTTGTATACTTCGTGAATTAACTATATTATTTTAGGGATAAAATAATATAACTTAACAAATACCAAGAATTTACAATCCAAAATATTACCAAGAACCACAAGGAATACATATATAAGTTACACACATAATATTATGGAACCGAACGATAGAATGTAACTTACAAATATTCTGGAAAATACATTTATGAGTATATTTTTGGTAAATATTATTTTGGATACAAAGGAAATGAAAATATGATTTTTATTATTATTACAAAGTATATCATATTTTTTACAAGGAGAAAATATATTGTTTTTGAGAAGTAAAAATATATTTTCCTAGAGTTTTTAGAAGATGTATGATTTTTGGGAAAAATATACGTTTTCTTGGATAAACTTGAAATACATTTGGGATGAAATAAGTTTATATATATTTTCTAAGTGAGACTTGAAAATATATTGTTTTGGAAATATATATGGGATATTTATTAATAAAATACGTACACACCGGAATACGACGCCAACACATGGCAAGATATACAAATACAAGAATACGGATAAACATGTATGAGATACCCCATCCTTGGGAAGGAAATACAAATATGAATACTTGAGAAGTATTGTTACAAAATATTGTTTAACGATTATTCCAAAATCAAAATATAATTTAAATTTAAAATAATTATTATTCTAACAAGTGATTATAACTTGGAATAATATCGAAGACATAAAAGAGACGTAACTCAGAAACGTTAACACTAAGTCAAGGCACGACCCGCTCGTCTAATAAGACCATAGTACATTGTAGGTAGTCGTGTACGCCAGCGGAAACTTTGAGTTACAGGCGGATTCGAAGAACGCAAAACTGTGAGTTCATGTCCCCCTTTTCTTTTATTGTTTTTAGTTTTATACTTCGGGGGTGAAATACATGTTACGTACTGCTTACAAACAATTACAATGGTATGATTAGGTAAGGAAAAGTACTGCTAGATCACGTGAATGGGTAGGCCATTAGCTTAAGACCATTAATCCTTGTATAAGGACAGAGGGGCATGAGTGATAGATCTATTGGGTGTTGCGAGCCCCACCCATGGGCCTGTGAGTTGGCCGCATGTGGTGACTATGTCGTTCCGCCGGAGGGGCCGGTACGAAATACGCATACAGGTTTGAGTGCTTCCTATGCCATGTCACTTACATTAATGTATTAGCTACACATTAATTGATCTGTTTTTCCTTGTTGCTTCATACCAGTTTACAAGTACATACACACTTACAAAGGTTTTCAAGAATGATTCGTGCACACATACTAAACACATGAACTCGCTCAACTTTCTGTTGATGTTTTCAAACTACATGTATTTCAGGGAATTTATTAAGTGGTGTAGGATCAGTTTGTAACCCAAACGAGTCGTTCAGAAGAGTTCTTATCTATACGAAAGGCGGAAACAGACGTATAGACTTGGAAACAACTTGATTCACACTTTAAACGTCTTGTATATTGATTTAACACTGTTTACAATCACTAGACAGACCGGCAGCACCTCGGTATATCAATCTAATTCCGTTACAAATGACTAGACATGAAGCCTATATATTGTGGAGGAGATTCTGCTTGAAAGTGGCAGTGACCATTTCAAGCGGAATTACACTTTCAAGCGGAATACCAATTTCAAGCGGAATTAGTTCAAACACACCGAAAACCTATTTCTCAAACAACGTGCCCTGATCTAACAATTCTAGTACAAGACTCGATACAAGACGAAGTCGACAGACGTAATGCACCAACAGACTCCCCCTTGGATGTTGACGAGTCTTAAGTGTCGAGTCTTCAACGTCTTCAGTCTTTATCAGTCTTTGGGCTTCCAGAATCTTGATCTGACTCTTGCCTCACTCCAAATCCTTCTTTAGAATCTTTTTCTCTAACAGACTCCCCCTCAACTTGTGCTGGGATCATAGTCTGGCTCATACTCTGCTCTCATATTCACAGGTTCAAAAATCGCAACCTGGTTCTCTCAAATGATTACAGGTTCAGGATCGATTCCTGTCTCACCTGCATATTCTCTACCCATAACATAAGTTTCATAAAATATAAGATATAACAAATTTAGAAACCCTGTTAACCACTTGTAAACATAAACTGAACATATCATTTTCAAATAACAAACAGAAAGATTTATCATGTTAATCTCTGATTAACCACTTGTATGTATATCATTTTCTTTCCAAACACTCCCAAACCTGTTCGTCATGTTTAGCACTTGGAATTTTGAAAATCAGCTTTCTAACATCAGTTGTCTAAAATCTTTTTGTATTTTCAAAAATTTATGCTAAAACACACCGAAAATCTTTTTGGATTTTTTATATAACAGAAATGAAATGCAGTAAAGAAATATTTACAAGCAATATTTTTGTGAGTTTGTGTAAGAGGATCATATCAGTTTCTGAGACAAATCACCAACACCGTTAAGCTTTAAACATTTTAAGTTCTAAACGATTCACTTAGAATGTCAGTATACTGATCCACTTAAATTCTCACACAAAGTTCAACTGTTTAGAGATACGAGATTAATGTTTTAGAGACTTAAACTTATTCGCGTGTCCCACCTCAGAATATACTCCCGTATCCAGATCCCAATATTCAGTCTTACAGGTGAGTATACCTAGATGATATCTGTAAGGGGTTAAATTGCGAAGGCCGTGAGAGCTCAGGTCAGAACTTCTGTTCAGCAGAGAGATGACGGCTTCGACTTTTGGTGGGTCCCCTTTAGAGGATCTTTTCTTCAACAGCACATGATTAGCATTTTTCAATGTTTCATCATTTTTTATGCTGAGGGCAGGCTTTTATTTCAAGCAAGCGTAAAGTATTCTCCGGAGACTAGGCCATTGCTTCCGCAAAATCAGAAGTCCCGGGATAATACCCCAGATATCACTAAGCATAAAGACCTAGTATCTCAGAAAGAGGGGTCCTTCAAACAAGATTTCGGGGGTTACCCATATATCCGAGAGATGTTACCCACGATATAAGCAAGTTTGAATTTAGGTTTATATCTCGTCACAATCTACTAAATGTGCAAAAACCTACTGGCACATCATCAGTGAGACCGTTTATCACATTTTTACATTCCATTTCTTTAGCATGCTGTGATCGTCCACTGATGTACTATCATTTCCTCTTTTTTTACAACAAAACTCATTTTTGTTTTTATCATGTTTTTTACTTTTTCAAATTTTCAAATGTTTTTGGATTTTCTGAAAATTTCTTACTCCCCCTAAAATGCAAACACATTTTAGGAAATTTGAAAACAAACTGTACAAGTAAATTGACAACTGTTGTGAATTGCTTCAATTCGCCATCCACTTGGCATAAACACTCAGAACTCCCCCTCACAACAAACTATTTTCCCATTGTGATTTCAAAACACTTAAGTTTGTTTTAATCAAATGGTTTTTCCGGAATATAATTTTTTGTTGATTTTATCACTTGTAAGTTAGGGGTTCATCACATTGTTTCTCATTTATATGTAGGAAAAACAAATACAATTTAATGTCCCTGATTTACCACTTTGAAAGTGAAAACCTTCTTCAACCTCTTGTAGGTTTTCATCATTAACAACACTTGTAAATTTATAACAAAATAAAGATACCACCTGTAGATTTACCAACCAAACATATATAAAAAAGGTGCCTATTCCTGCTTCACCATTACCAACTTGGAAGCTCCTGCAAGTCACACTTGTACCAATTTTTAATTTTCAAAAACATTTGAATGATGCCGATTCATGCTCCACTATTACCAACTTGGGAGCTCCGGCAAGTCAGGATTTCAGTTAGGAAATACTTTCCCCCAAGCCTGACTAGCCTTGGAAGATTCTGGTACACATCTATCCCACCAACATTTTGATTTGCAAAATTCTTTTGCACTTTACCATTGAAAGCCTTTTCAGCATCAAATTATTCTTTACCAGTGAAGAATTGACCTGAAATCTCAAACCTACCTTTTGATTTCAAATTTTCTGCACACAATGGTGGAAAATTTTCATCGTTCAACTCAGGAACGGAATTATCAACCTTTTTCTCAACAAATGACTCCTCTGATTTTATGGAATCAGATTCATTGTCAGAACTACTCTCAGATTTTACAACCCATTTTTGTTTGTTCAAATCAACTTTTCTTTTGTAAAAACGTTTTGAACTTTCACCTTCTTCAGAAGTTGAATTTTCAAACACTTTGGATTTCTCAGTTGATTGTTTCTTCTCAATGACAAGTTTTTATTTCAATTTTGAGTTAGAACTAACTCCCTGTTTTGTATTGTTGGACTGCTGGCAATTCCAAGCAATATGTCCAACCTTTTGGCATTTGAAACAGGTTCTTTTGTCAACTCTTGTAGCAAATTTCTTCACATTATTCTTTATTTCAGCAAGAAACTCTTGATTGGACTGTTTCCAGAAAGGTTTCTTCTGCTCATCTTCAGAACTTCCTCCTGAAACAAATTTTGTTTTTGGTTTATAATTTTTCTCATTTTTATAATTTTCTGGGGGTATAAAACCAAGACCTTGTTTTTTGAAATTACCGTTGTGGTTTGGTTTCTTTCAATAACCTGAACCAGAACTGTAACCCTTTTTCTTGTTCAATCTCTGTTGAACTCTTGAAGTGTACCTTTTAGGTTTTTCATGAAGATTTAAATCTTTTATTTCAGAAATATTAATTTCTGTTAATTTGAAAACCTGTTTGATCATTTCAGTTTTGACACTTCTTATTGGAAATTCCTCATCAGAATATAATTTGTCTGAATCATTCAAAGTATATGCCACTTTGATTGATCCGTCATTCAAATTAGATTTTGATAACAAGAATTCTTTAATGTAAACCCTTTTAACCGGTAAACTCGGACTCTTTTCTGACGAACTCAAACTTTCAGACTTAGACTCCGACTTTGACTCTTCATCCATATCCAACACCTGATCGACCATTTTTTTAATAACTCAGACTCATGATCAGTGTCAGACGCTGTGAATGTGACATCAATATTGTCTGGTAATTCATCAATGATTTCAGACTTTAACTTAATGTTGAGAGCCTTATTTAATCGTTCCTCATTTGGCTTTCTGGGAGCATAACTTTCATATATTGGAGGCGGACACTTGTTATACTTGACACTCTGTTTCTTACCAGTATCTGAATCTTCTTTTTCTTTGTCTTGGAAAGCTTCAAGACCTGCAACAGTAGGATAAACACGATCAATCAAATAATCACAAGTAGTATAACTCAACAGTAATCATTTAATCCTTTCACTCTCAATCTTTTCAAGTTCCAACTCCTGCTTCAGCTTAGCACAATCTTCGATATATTCATTGATGATGCTCTGCTTTGTCATTAATGTTGAGCTCATCATTGTCATAGCAGCATCAACTTCTCTGTTTGTCTTGTTTAGACCATCAACAGTTTTGTTCAGCACATCGTATGACTCTTTCACATACTTCACATCAGACAGTAAATCTTCTTTAATCTTCTCCAAGTCAGCAATCTTCTTATCTTTCTCCTCACAAACTTTGCAAGATTCTAAACACTTCAAACATGGTTTTTCAACTTCAACCATTTTTTCAATTATCTTTTCAACTTCGACGAATTTCTCAAGTTCAACGATTTTTTCTACCTCGACGAGTTTCTCTACTTCGACAAGTTTCTCAACTTCGACTATTTTTTCGACTTCAACTAATTTTTCCACCACTTTCTCCACTTCAACAATTTTCTCTACTACTTTCTCAGTTACTTGATCACTACTAGCTTCTCCAGCTTCTGTCTTTGCTTTTTTATCAACAAAGATTCTTGCTGCTTCCAGTTCTCTCTTCAATCTGGCAATCTTCTTCTGATTCAGCATCTCCATTTTATCTGCAAAAAAGAAATTAAAGCTGTCAGGATCTATGCCTTTTCTAGCTTTGTTAAGATATTCTTCCTCATCATCAGTATCCATATCGCTTCCAAGATCTGGAAAAATCAGGATTCTTTTCTGATTAGCCTCATCTTCACCCAGAATTCTAGCAACAAAACATGAACCTTTTGGAATATATTTATCCCAGCTAAATCCCTCTGCAACAAACTCATCATCTTGATCAATTATTCCAAAATAAGCTTTCTTATTTGCATCTTCGATCATTTTTCCATGAGCAGTTTTTGGATCCTTTTGTTGAGTATGTTGATCAATCTGATGAAAAATTGATTTCTGATAATAATTGTTCTTTTCTTGATTCCCGGTTGCTTCTATATTTGTACATTCTCTCTTAAAATGACCCTTTCCTTTACACCGGAAACATGTAACTTTTGATTTGTCAAAACCTAATGGAGAAGTAGCTATTCCTCGAAACTCATCTCTACTAGTAATTTGTTGAAACTTTTCTGCCCTCCTCCAAGCACTAGCCAAACACCACTTCACATCCATCAACTCAAGTTCCTCTGCATCAATTTGGTCATAATCTTCTTTTGTAAGCATCGGATTTCCAATCTTGCCAGCAATCAAACTATCATAAGATTCCAACATAGCAACGAGTGATGCCATGTGTTGCTTGGCTATTTCTGGAGACAAATTCTGACCATTTTGAATGTTCAAAGTGACGTTGCATTGAAGATTTGTTGAATTCGGTTGTTGAGAACTTGATGTTGTAAAGTTTGGATCAAAACTTGAATACGAGGATGAAGATCCACCACTTTGTGTCACACTACTACCCTTTGTTTCAGACGAACTGTCAGCACTAAAACCAGTTTGGATTTTTGGACTAGGACTGGGGGTAGCCTCAAACTTGTTCCCTCTGTAATACAAACTTACATCTTGTTGAGCATTTGCATTCTTCATGATTGCTGTTTTCTGAATATCCAACTCGTGCTCTTCAATCTTTTGAATGAACTGTGCCAAATTCATATTCTCAGACTTCCTCATGTGTTTCACAATCATCAAATAAGTTCCCCTCTTATGCTGTGGTAGTGCTTCAGCTAGTTTATCAACCCATTCATCATCATCTTTCGTAATGTCCAATCTTCCCATTTCCAATACCAGATGACAATATCTATCAATGGTCTGCTTTGTTGTTTCATGGTCAAAAGCTGAAAACATATCAAACGATTTCTTCAATAACGCCTTTTTGTTTTTGATCATATCTGCGCTTCCTTTGAATTTCTGAATCAATGCTTCCCAAATTGACCTAGCTGTACCATTATGTATGAGCAAAAAAAAGATATCTTCTTTTATCGCTTGTTGAAAAATACTGATCATCATTTTCTCACTTGTAAATTTCAATTTATCACCCTCTGAATAATCACAAATAGCTTTTTCAATCCCACGTTCATTCTTTGGTTTCTCATAATCTTTCAACAATGAACACCATGCATCAAATTTATAAGCTTGCACCCAGTTTTCAAAACGATTTTTCCATCCTTGAAAATCTTCAATGTACATGAGCTTTGGTGGTTTCTGATAAGTTCCTGTTTCATTCTCATTGTACACAGTTTCAGCAGCAGTAACAGGAGCAATCGGTGTCGCAAACGCATTGTAGAATTCCTCTTCCATGTTTCAAAAAATTGTTTCTCAAAAGTTCAAGTTTCACATGAAATACAGAAAATTTGCTAATTTCCCTTGAAAGTGGCAGTGGTTATTTCAAGCGGAATTACACTTTCAAGCGGAATTACACTTTCAAGCGGAATTACACTTTCAAGCAGAATTACACTTTCAAGTGAAATTACACTTTCAAGCGGAATACACTTTCAAGCGGAATACCAGTTTCAAGCGGAATTAGTTCAAACACACCTAAAACCTATTTCTCGAACAACGTGCCCTGATCTAACAATTCTAGTACAAGACTCGATACAAGACGAAGTCGACAGACGTAATGCACCAACAAGTGGATCTGGCGGGCGTTGGAAGTTTTATGCTGCGATAGAAATAAAGTTGTCATCCATGGTCTTTGGGTTTGGTCAGTGTGTCTTACTCCTAGACGAGACACGTCTTCTAAACCTTGGTTACATCTAATATCTTTTGTCGAGTCCTTAGTGAACTCATAAACAATCTGTAAGGTTTGTAAAACTTGAATTTGAAGTCTACGTTTTAAACAATGTTGTTATGTTTTAAACTCATTTAATGGATGACAAACCTATGGTTTTATCATATAGTTGAAGTTATGATTGAATGCAATGATATTAAGAAAGTCACACTGATGCGTGTGGTGTGTTATATGAGTTTTAAGTATATTTTAAGCCCTTTTTACACGTTAGTCAAGTTTTAAATTTATAAAACACGATATTTACTAACACCAAACACACATATGGGCAAGTGCACCCATCGTGAGCGTAGTATAGTGTTGGTAAGATACCGAGGTCGTCCAAGGACACAAGAGCTTTTAATAACGGTTTATCCTCAACGTCTAATCAAATCAAAAGTTTAGAAAAAGGTTTTAAAAAAGAAAAATAAAAACTAACTAAAATGCTGAAAAATAAAATAAAAGTAAAAATAGATAGACAAGATGAATCACTTGGCTCCGACTCGTTTATAGTGTAACCTTTGATTATTTCCGCACTTTTTCACTTTTTAAGAGATTATCTTAGTTATTGTAGTAGGCCCCTCTTTTGAAGGTGACGTTACCCTCAACCCAGTAGTTTGAGTCAGCAAGGATACAATCCTAAAGGGTCGGATTATTGAAAGATAATTAATTAAGTTATTAATGCATATTATGGTAGGCCCCTCTTTTGAAGGTGACGTTACCCTCGGCTAAGTAGTTGTTGATGCACGAGAATGTCTGTTGACTGCATCTTCATCAAGTCTTAAGTCAAAGATTAGTCAACATAGGGTTTTAATTGTCAAATTAGGGTTTTATAGTTGATTTCGCTTTAAGGGACAATGTTAGGGTGATTTCGCTTAAATGAACATGTTGATTTCGCTTTAATGGGCTTGACATATAAGCGAAATCAGATTCATGTTAATTTCGCTTATATGGTCAGGGACATTGAAGCGAAATTAGCAATAGTATATATACCCTAGCATGTGTTCATTTGTAAGAACATAGGAGCGAGATCAAGTCATTGTTACGGTACTGAAACTCTGTCAAAACGAATTCAGAAAAGCAATAAAGTGAAGGAGTTGAAAGGATAAGCTGCTGTTACATTACGTATTCTGATTCTGCCTTTATACGTGATGATGAACTTTCTCAACTGATCGTTTAGGGTCAAAACACGGTCCAACAGTAGTCTGAGTCAGCAGGGATACAGTCCTAAGTAGCCAGGTTAAAGTATTAATAGTAGCTTACATATGAGGGGATCAAAGAGTTTGGACCCCCGCCATCCAATACCGGTGGGTATTGAAGGAGGTCCTACTAAATTTGACCCAGGTCCTTGCAGGATCTATACACTAAACAAGGCAAGACTCTTACCAAACCGTTCCCTTAACCCCCGACCAGGTAGCCAACATATCTCCATATAGACCGTGGAGATATGAATGGTGAAAATCTTTTATTTTATATAGACAGTAAAATAATGCCAAGACACCACGGACAAACGATAAGGAAGAATCACCTTCAACATAAGAAACTAGTAATTAAAGTCATTAATACATAACCAAGTAAAAAGTGCGAAAAGATTAAAAATAAAAAGTATTACACTAGACACTTGTCTTCACCAAGTGATGTAAGAGACTTAGGCAAACATGGCCTTTGATTGTCAAGAACTCTTATGATCAATCTTGGATCCCAAGACGACTCACACACTCTATGATGGACAATGGATGATGGTGGTGGATGATGGTGTTATGATGGTGGTGGGTGGTGGGTGAAGTGTGAGAGAGGTGGTGTGCCAAGGGATGGTTTGCAAATGAGCCAAGCACCCCTATTTATAGGCTGAACAGTAGCTCGGGCACGGCCCCGTGTCCATCATCTTCTCTTCCTTCATTAATTGCAGTTTGTATGCATTAGTTGACCACGCCCCCGTGTCCGCTGGGCACGCCCTCGTGTGCAGAAGCATATATGTACTATCAAGATTTTCCTGGATTCTGCGAATCTTATAGTTGACCACGGCCCCGTGTCCGCTGAGCACGGCCCCATGGTGGGCGATAGAAGCTTCTATAGCTTTGTCTTTTATGCTGGCACTTGGGCACGCCCCCGTGTTCACTGAGCACGGGGCGTGTTCAGCCTTCTGTTCTCTTGTTTTGCTTGGGAAGATGTGTCGGGGAGGTCGGGCATGCCACGTTTGTTCCTTTTCTTGTATTTATGTTAGATTTTGCTGCCTTTTTGCTTCTTTTGTTCATTTGAGCTCATTTAATCCTGAAAATACAAAAGGAAGACAAAAGCACCCTTTTTCCAACATTAGTACTAAAAAAGGGTTAGTTTTATACCACAATTGATGTAATTTATATGTTGCATTTTGTGCACATCACACACCATAATCACGCTTCCGCAAAAGTCAGGGTGTGACAGCTTGGTATTGATGTCTGTCATTAGTGACATGCAAAAACCAACTAAACTATGTAGATAGGATAAGTCGGATATCGAACCAGAGGAGGATTGTGGAAAGTGTTATGATGATAAGTATTAATTAACTAATGCTAAAAAAAGTAAAATTCAATTGATGGTTTGATTGTTTAAGAGAATTATCTAAGTTAACGAATAAAAACTAAGGTTTAAATCAATAGGAGAGAAGATGGTTCCTCCAGATTTCAGGTTTTACAGTTACTTTCCACTATGTGTTTAATCGTAACCTACATAGACATAGGTGTTAAACTTGATTAACTAATTGTGATAACCAACGACTAAGTACTCCGGTCAATACATAACGGGAGGTTATCGAATGATTATCAATTCCAATTACAAATCCTAACCCCATGTCAAATATATCCCAATTACTAGAACTCTCGGGAACTGAATGCTTAGAAATTAAGGTTTAAATAAATGCAATTGTTTACAATCAAGAAATCAAATCAATGGTGAAAAGCATCGAATGCTTAGATCACCAAGTCAAAACGATTGTATCAAACACATAATATTCATCAACTTACAAAAACCCTCCATCCGGAGGAAACCACTAAAACGACTAGCCGCTTGTCACACCCCGAAATTATCAGAGCTGGCGTGAATGGACTGGTATCTTCATTGCACAGCGGAAGAAAATAAGCTAAGTCTTCTAGAAATGAACGCCCCTAAGTACTCGTATCTCCAATGGTTCTCCTATTCCAAACGTTCTCAGAGCTGGCGTGAATGGACTGGTATCTTCATTGCACAGCGGAAGAAAATAAGCTAAGTCTTCTAGAAATGAACACCCCTAAGTACTCGTATCTCCAATGGTTCTCCTATTCCAAACGTTCCATTGTTTGAAAAGTAACCTGAGAAAGAAACATGCGAGAAAAATCAACATAAAGTTGAGCGAGTTCATAGTTTGTTT
Organism: Helianthus tuberosus; assembly: GCA_030545235.1. Lineage (NCBI taxonomy): Eukaryota > Viridiplantae > Streptophyta > Magnoliopsida > Asterales > Asteraceae > Helianthus > Helianthus tuberosus. Next base: position 59,628,080 of record CM060406.1, read on the forward strand.
GTAAAAGATTTGCAATAAATCTTTTGAGTTGTGAAAGGTTTGAAATAAATCTTTGGTATTGTGAAAGATTTGAAATAAATCTTTGGAATAACCGGTTTTTGAAATAGTATTGAGAAAATGAATTTAAAAATCATTTTCTTGCCAAGTTATATGGAAACGTTGTGTTTGTAACACGTTATATTCATAAAACCATGTATTTGTAAAGCCTTGTATTTGTAATGTTCGCATAACCGTCAATGCCCACCCTGACTTTGACTCCATACCCGCATAATGCTTTGAATTTGTATAAAACATGGTAGTTAATTTGTATGAACAAGAAGTTTCCGTAAGTATAAAATCCCTGGTATGTAGCAGATAAGGAAAAAGAGATCACCAATGGTTTGCAAGGCCATTGATATGTGTGAAGTGCAAGTAGGAAGACTCAAACCTAGCAGATTTCGCGTTGGGCACAAAGTCACCCCAAGGTCCGTTCTGCTGGGCCTGGGGTTGGGCTCGCTACACCCAGATAGATCTACCGCTTAAGTCCCTCGGTCCCACAATGAGAATTAATGGCCTCCAGTTCCCGCCTACCCACTCACATGATCTGTACGTTCTAACCCTCCTTAAGCTAACCATACCATGTATAAAAATGTCCGTAATCATTGTACATGTACTCTACCCCAGTCTCTAAGACTGATCCTCTCTCAGTCTCTAAGACTGATCCTTCCTCAAAACGCATCATACTTGGTACTCGTTCTCACCAAGAGTGCTTCTTATATTTACCCGTAGTTTAGAAAACTAGAATTCGTGGGTATGCATATTCCGAAAGATACGCTTGTTTGAAAACCGGTATAAAACATAAGCTTTTCGTAAACCATTTGTGTCAGTTAAAACTTGCTTGTAAAATGGTTTAGGAATATGTAATTCTTGTATGCTTTGCAATAAAAGTGCATGTCTTTCCACCCCGAAAACATTCATAAAAATGTAAAACCGTAAAAAGTGGGGTTATGAACTCACCTGAATATTCCTGTGCAAAGCTAGCTAATTACGACTTCGTGATGTCGTTTCCAAGACTTGTGCGTTCTACAACATTCCTAACATGGAATATCTAATAAGTCCCTAATTAATGTGGTAACAAAACTACGTGTTACCGAGCTCTACCGAATCGTGGACCGAACGATTCGACGGTTTGTTGTTAACTTCTAAGAAACGAAGAAGTTATGCTTGCTAAGTTTCGTTTAGCTTCGTTTTGAGAAGTCGTATGTTGATATATAGGAATATTCGTATGAAAGTAATATATAATAAACTTGTATTATATATCGGGTCTTGTATGAAAATTTATCAAAATAGGTGTATATGCCGTTTAGGCGTTTGAAATAAATATAAAAGAGTTATATTTATTCTACAAAGGAAATCGTCGAGTTGTATTTGAAAATAAATATAAAACTATATTTATTTTATAAGGCGAAATCGTGTCGCGTGATATTTGAAATAAATATATATACTATATTTATTTATAAAGGATTCGAGTTAGTTTGAAATAAATATAATAATAACTATATTTATTTATTTATTTATTTATTGTTGTCAAAATAATTTCCGTATCGTTGTTCTCGTAAGTTGTAAGTGTCGTCGAAATAACATGCCTTAGTAAAAACAAAGTCGTTTGAATCCGATTTGTTTTCGTTATATAATAAGACGCGTGTTGTTTTTACGGATTTTCTCGAAAAACGGGCAGAGTTTCCTCTGTTTTTGGACGCCCCCGACAACCACGTGTCGATATATTTTGTTAAACTCAACAATATTCTCAATATCAATATGTATAATTTTCGTAAAAGCGACAAAAAGTAAATTAAGCACTAGTTTGTATCGGTTCGAGCTCGTTCACGAAATAAATAAGATTATAAGAATAATGAAATGTATTGTGCCGTAAAATCTTTACCATCTCCTTGTGTCGAAAGCCGAGCTGACCGAGTCAACTCGCTGAGTTGACTGAGTTTGACCGAGTTTGACCGAAACGCTTCCTAATCTGACTCGAACCGACTGACCCAAACCAAACCGAGTGGACTCATCTGTCCCGAGTCGACTCGCTGACTGAGCTGACTCGCTTACTGAGTTAACCGAACCGTCTGCCCGAGCCGCCTGACCGAACCTGCATCTGTCCCGAACATCTCTGTTGACCGGTTGTTGACCCGAACCCATCTGTTAACTGAGTTGACTCGGTTGACCGAGTCAAACCGAGTTGAGCCGAACACTTACCCGAACACCGAATCTGAACCAAAACTGTGAACCGAAGCCATGACCCGAACCCGCAACTTGAACCGAGCTGAACCAAAATACCGGAACCCGAGTCTAAACCGAACCAAGACCCGAATCAACAAAACTGACCTGAACTGAACCTGTACCGAAACCCACAACTGAACCCGAAGCTTGAACTGAATGTGAATCGTACCAAATCACGAGCCAAAACATCACCACCACCTTCTGAGCCTCACCGCCGCCGCTACTGCCGCCGGAGACACCCGCCGCCGCTCACAGCGGTGCATCCTCCTCCACCTCGAGTTCTTTCTTCTTGGTCTCTCTCTCCTCGCCGCCGCTCAGTCTCTCTCTCTCCCGTCTCTCTCTCCGTCGTCGCACCACCACCGAACTGTGGTGGTGGTGGTCGGTCCTGTTGCTCGGAATCACGAAGATCGGAGGGGGTGTCTCGTCGGTAATGGAGATCGAGAGGGGAAAGTGGTGGTGTTGGGGGTCTGCTGTGTTGAACTCGAGAGAGGGGGGGGGTGAGGTCTGTGGATGTTTGTGAGGAGGAGAAGGTTTTATGTAAGTGTGTTGGAACTCAAGTTGCAGACAAAAGAGAATGAGAGGAGTAAGGTTGCTTATAAAGAGATCTTAGGATCTTATGTAGATTTTTGGAAAGATTTGGGCTAGATTTATGGGGATTTAGTAAGACTTCCACATCTAGTAAAGATCTTGTGCAGATTTTATAGGAAAGCCTCCACTATTTTATGTGTAGGTTTAGGCTTGTGGGTTTTGGGCTTTGGCCTAGGGCCTAGGGCCCACAAGTCCATCCTATGTGTAAGTGGCCCGTACTTCCTACGAGACCCGTTGTCAAATTCTGAACTTCGTCAAAAATTAAAATACAAAAATACGGTCGGTATCCGTCGTAGTCGCGTTCGCGCGTTGATAACGGTAATACTCGCGAAAAGGTACATCGTTGCCGTCTTTGATCCGTTTTTTGATCCGGTTTCCACTATAATTACTAAAATTTAGTTACGGAGCTAAATATAGCGAAAAAAAATGTAAGTTCTGAAAGTGACAGGCGTCTCCGTCGCTTCCGTTTTGTTGCCGATGCGCTTCCTGCTATCGCGTTTTTAGTTCACGTTTGCGTTTGTGTCGCACGGAAACCCAATAAATTCACAAAATTAATTTCATAAACATAAAATATTCATGTAACATCCATACTTGTCGATGTTATCAGTATTTTGTACGGCATCAGTTCGTTGTCGCTTGATATTCAGCAGATTTTCCGTAAATCACCATACGCGCACTGTATAGTCGAATAAACGTTCCTAGGCATTCCCAAGGCCTAATTAAGTTAATTTGTGCCGTAAACACTATTTATTATCGCGTTAATCACCTGTTAATCACGTAATTAAGAGCCGTAAATCACAGGTTGTCACATTCTCCCCCTGTTACAGAAATTTCGTCCTCGAAATTTAGACTATGTTATCTCCTCAGAATTGTGTTATTCGCAGGTAAGTCCGAATAATAACAAAGTGAATGACCGCGTAATCGCAACAAGACTTATTCGAATCATGTGAATCCAAGGACATTTCTCATCAATAAGAACCCATCGGTTTACAATAAATGTGTTTCAGCAAATCGATGTCAAAGGAAACAAGACATATAGGTACAGTCACTAATGTGACTAAGTTAACAGGGATCCAACAATGAACAGGAACTTCGACCAATCGAATTCCATATGAACGTTCACAATATGCAAATGAGTTCTAGAAGCAATAACATCCACTAGATGTACTTAGAATCAACAAGCTCAAAAGTAATAGTTTGCATGAAACGCTTGATCGTGATCAGTACAAGCTGCAAGTTATACCGACGCCACAAGGTGTCGCAATGAATGAAACATATCAATAATAGGGGTGATCGAACAAGTATCACCTGTGTATTGCATGAAATGCTCAATCATGATTAGCCCAAGCTACAAGTTTGTACTGACATCACAAGATGTCGTAGTGACTTAATAATTCAATAATAGTGGTGATCAAACAAATCCACCGTGTTTGAAGTCAAATGAAAACGCCATGAAGTAAATATGAATGTTTGTTCCAACAAACATCGAAAGATTTTCAATTGAAACTGGAACATTAAAGAAATAATGTTTTCGATCGAAGAGGAAGAAGCAATGAATATTGCGAAATATTCGATTGATGTCGAAAGAACCGTTAGTAGGTACACCAGAATATAAAATGAATTTGTGTACCATTGTCTTAACACACTATTGTATTAAGACCGCTTTGATATAATAAATCGAAGTGGATTGGAAAACAATCAATAAATATTTAGATCCGTGCATGAGATGCGTAAACGAGTTTAGCGCAAGCTTCAAACTAATGAAAATCACCATCACATGGTGTCGAAATCAACAGACAATTTAATGGAGTCGAATACCAAACAAGTTTACCTCGACTCGGAACAAATGAAACGCTTGTTAATACGAATTTGAATATGATGCTCCCAATACATCATATTATGTTCTAAAATGAATATGTGTAATGAACAAGTTCAAACAATTGAACTTGGTTTTAGCGTAATCCGACAATAAGTATATGTATCGACAAGAAAACTTTCGGCATGGTCACAACGAAAAACCATGTATGTAACTTGAAAAGAAGAGAAATTTTCAAGAAAATGTGTTGACTTGATAACAAAGGAGCCAACAGTTACAATAATGTGGGTCATATGAATTCACAAGTCAATAATAATGATTGTGGCACAATGTCCATTAAGAGGAGTAGAGATACGAAAATCTACTCAGTAAATATGAGAGTCGAAATTTCAATAAAAGAAATTTGAGGATTTTACCTGGGGTTTCGTGTGACGACCAATTGTTAGGTGACATTACCATGGAATGTCGAACATAGCGTATTCGTCGTTAGTTAGGTAGGGGGGATGCGGAGACAATAGTCTTCTCCCTGGCGTGATTCGTGTCGTTGCAGGATCGCGTGACAAGTTGCCGTTTCCTGATCGTTAGTTCTCCTGCTGACAGGAATCTAGCGTCGTCGTTAAATTGCGTCATCGTTCCTTCTCAAAGGCCTCGCCTCGACAGTCGTATGTGACGTGCTTCAACCTCCGTTGACGTACATATTGAGTTTCGCGTATACCTGTGCACTAGCGTTTCGTTCCGCGTAGAACGTGATGTGCCCCGACATCCGTTGACGTAAAGATTGAGTTGCATGTATTCTTGTGCACTCGTTTTGTTATGCGTAGGCTGCCTGCTCGGGAAGTTAAAATATCACAGACAATATGGATAACAATGTGTGCCCGAGTTAATATTCGCGGTTCCTACGTGATGACCTTTAATAAACACACACATGCGCAAATAATCAATCATATAATCAAATAAACATGTTAGTCACCAATAAGCAATCAAGTAATTCCCCTAGTCCCACCAGTCTATCCTCGCAGCCTCTCAGACTGAACTTCCTAGTCCCACTAGACTATCCTCCCAGCCTCTCAGACTGAATCTCCTAGTCCCACTAGACTATCCTCCCAGCCTCTCAGACTGAATCTCCTAGTCTCTCAGACTACCTTCCCAGCCTCTCAGACTGAATCTCCTAGTCTCTCAGACTGACTCCCTGTTCCGAAGGTCTTAAATGCATGTTTCCTAAACTCTCAGATTTTTGTGTACTGTATTTAATCGTTTCGTGTACCGTGTATAAAACATCACAATAGCGTATGTTTGAAAACAAAATTTTGACTGTTTGTTTTTCGGCAACGGTTGGAGACCATATTCGAGTACTATGCGTTCTGTATGTATTCAGGTTTTAATATTCTATGTTCCCAGAGGAAAGTGAGGTTAGAGCCTAGGTATCTTTACAGAAAACCCTATTCGCTGTAACCTATAGCTCTGATACCAATCTATCACACCCCGAAATTATCAGAGCTGGCGTGACTGGACTGGTATCTTCATTGCACAGCGGAAGCAAATAAGCTAAGTCTTCTAGAAATGAACGCCCCTAAGTACTCGTATCTCCAATGGTTCTCCTATTCCAACCGTTCCATTGTTTGAAAAGTAACCTGAGAAAGAAACATGCGAGAAAAATCAACATAAAGTTGAGCGAGTTCATAGTTTGTTTGTAAAAGATTTGCAATAAATCTTTTGAGTTGTGAAAGGTTTGAAATAAATCTTTGGTATTGTGAAAGATTTGAAATAAATCTTTGGAATAACCGGTTTTTGAAATAGTATTGAGAAAATGAATTTAAAAATCATTTTCTTGCCAAGTTATATGGAAACGTTGTGTTTGGAACACGTTATGTTCATAAAACCATGTATTTGTAAATCCTTGTATTTGTAATGTTCGCATAACCGTCAATGCCCACCCTGACTTTGACTCCATACCCACATAATGCTTTGAATTTGTATAAAACATGGTAGTTAATTTGTATGAACAAGAAGTTTCCATAAGTATAAAATCCCTGGTATGTAGCAGATAAGGAAAAAGAGATCACCAATGGTTTGCAAGGCCATTGATATGTGTGAAGTGCAAGTAGGAAGACTCAAACCTAGCAGATTTCGTGTTGGGCACAAAGTCACCCCAAGGTCCGTTCTGCTGGGCCTGGGGTTGGGCTCGCTACACCCAGATAGATCTACCGCTTACGTCCCTCGGTCCCACAATGAGGATTAATGGCCTCCAGTTCCCGCCTACCCACTCACATGATCTGTGCGTTCTAACCCTCCTTAAGCTAACCATACCATGTATAAAAATGTCTGTAATCATTGTACATATACTCTACCCCAGTCTCTAAGACTGATCCTCCCTCAGTCTCTAAGACTGATCCTTCCTCAAAACGCATCATACTTGGTACTCGTTCTCACCAAGAGTGCTTCTTATATTTACCCGTAGTTTAGAAAACCAGAATTCGTGGGTATGCATATTCCGAAAGATACGCTTGTTTGAAAACCGGTATTAAACATAAGCTTTTCGTAAACCATTTGTGTCAGTTAAAACTTGCTTGTAAAATGGTTTAGGAATATGTAATTCTTGTATGCTTTGCAATAAAAGTGCATGTCTTTCCACCCCGAAAACATTCATAAAAATGTAAAACCGTAAAAAGTGGGGTTATGAACTCACCTGAATATTCCTGTGCAAAGCTAGCTAATTACGACTTCGTGATGTCGTTTCCAAGACTTGTGCGTTCTACAACATTCCTAACATGGAATATCTAATAAGTCCCTAATTAATGTGGTAACAAAACTACGTGTTACCGAGCTCTACCGAATCGTGGACCGAACGATTCGACGGTTTGTTGTTAACTTATAAGAAACGAAGAAGTTATGCTTGCTAAGTTTCGTTTAGCTTCGTTTTGAGAAGTCGTATGTTGATATATAGGAATATTCGTATGAAAGTAATATATAATAAACTTGTATTATATATCGCGTCTTGTATGAAAATTTATCAAAATAGGTGTATATGCCGTTTAGGCGTTTGAAATAAATATAAAAGAGTTATATTTATTCTACAAAGGAAATCGTCGAGTTGTATTTGAAAATAAATATATAACTATATTTATTTTTCATAAAAGAACTCGTGTCGTACGATATCTGAAATAAATATAAAAACTATATTTATTTTATAAGGCGAAATCGTGTCGCGTGATATTTGAAATAAATATATATACTATATTTATTTATAAAGGATTCGAGTTTGTTTGAAATAAATATAATAATAACTATATTTTTTTTTTGTTGTCAAAATAATTTCCGTATCGTTGTTCTCGTAAGTTGTAAGTGTCGTCGAAATAACATGCCTTAGTAAAAACAAAGTCGTTTGAATCCGATTTGTTTTCGTTATATAATAAGACGCGTGTTGTTTTTACGAATTTTCTTGAAAAACGGGCAGAGTTTCCTCTGTTTTTGGACGCCCCCGACAACCACGTGTCGATATATTTTGTCAAACTCAACAATATTCTCAATATCAATATGTATAATTTTCGTAAAAGCGACAAAAAGTAAATTAAGCACTAGTTTGTATCGGTTCGAGCTCGTTCACGAAATAAATAAGATTATAAGAATAATGAAATGTATTGTGCCGTAAAATCTTTACCATCTCCTTGTGTCGAAAGCCGAGCTGACCGAGTCAACTCGCTGAGTTGACTGAGTTTAACCGAGTTTGACCGAAACGCTTCCTAATCTGACTCGAACCGACTGACCCAAACCAAACCGAGTGGACTCGTCTGTCCCGAGTCGACTCGCTGACTGAGCTGACTCGCTTACTGAGTTAACCGAACCGTCTGCCCGAGCCGCCTGACCGAACCCGCATCTGTCCCGGACATCTCTGTTGATCGGTTGTTGACCCGAACCCATCTGTTAACTGAGTTGACTCGGTTGACCGAGTCAAACCGAGTTGAGCCGAACACTAACCCGAACACCGAATCTGAACCAAAACTGTGAACCGAAGCCGTGACCCGAACCCGCAACTTGAACCGAGCTGAACCAAAATACCGGAACCCGAGTCTAAACCGAACCAAGACCCGAATCAACAAAACTGACCTAAACTGAACCTGTACCGAAACCCACAACTGAACCCGAAGCTTGAACTGAATGTGAATCGTACCAAATCACGAGCTAAAACATCACCACCACCTTCTGAGCCTCACCGCCGCCGCTACTGCCGCCGGAGACACCCGCCGCCGCTCACGGCGGTGCATCCTCCTCCACCTCGAGTTCTTTCTTCTTGGTCTCTCTCTCCTCGCCGCCGCTCAGTCTCTCTCTCTCCCGTCTCTCTCTCCGCCGTCGCACCACCACCGAACTGTGGTGGTGGTGGTGGTCGGTCCTGTTGCTCGGAATCACGAAGATCGGAGGGGGTGTCTTGTCGGTAATGGAGATCGAGAGGGGAAAGTGGTGGTGTTGGGGGTCTGCTGTGTTGAACTCGAGAGAGAGGGGGGGTGTGAGGTCTGTGGATGTTTGTGAGGAGGAGAAGGTTTTATGTAAGGGTGTTGGAACTCAAGTTGCAGACAAAAGAGAATGAGAGGAATAAGGTTGCTTATAAAGAGATCTTAGGATCTTATGTAGATTTTTGGAAAGATTTGGGCTAGATTTATGGGGATTTAGTAAGACTTCCACATCTAGTAAAGATCTTGTGCAGATTTTATAGGAAAGCCTCCACTATTTTATGTGTAGGTTTAGGCTTGTGGGTTTTGGGCTTTGGCCTAGGGCCTAGGGCCCACAAGTCCATCCTATGTGTAAGTGGCCCGTACTTCCTACGAGAGCCGTTGTCAAATTCTGAACTTCGTCAAAAATTAAAATACAAAAATACGGTCGGTATCCGTCGTAGTCGCGTTCGCGCGTTGATAACGGTAATACTCGCGAAAAGGTACATCGTTGCCGTCTTTGATCCGTTTTTCGATCCGGTTTCGACTGTAATTATTAAAATTTAGTTACGGAGCTAAATATAGCGAAAAAAAATGTAAGTTCTGAAAGTGACAGGCGTCTCCGTCGCTTCCGTTTTGTTGCCGATGCGCTTCCTGCTATCGCGTTTTTAGTTCACGTTTGCGTTTGTGTCGCACGGAAACCCAATAAATTCACAAAATTAATTTCATAAACATAAAATATTCATGTAACATCCATACTTGTCGATGTTGTCAGTATTTTGTACGGCATCAGTTCGTTGTCGCTTGATATTCAGCAGATTTTCCGTAAATCACCATACGCGCACTGTATAGTCGAATAAACGTTCCTAGGCATTCCCAAGGCCTAATTAAGTCAATTTGTGCCGTAAACACTATTTATTATCGCGTTAATCACCTGTTAATCACGTAATTAAGAGCTGTAAATCACGGGTTGTCACACCGCTCATGTGCAAACTTGATCTTCGATACCTTCATGAACGGGTGACATCGTCTTCTGCCGTCAATATATGATATTGTGTGTATTCTCCCCACGTGAAAGAAGTCTGCCGTCCAAAGTCAAGCCCAAAGATGATTCTTGTTTTATTATCGGCCCAATAAATTCACGTGAGTTTGGCCTTTTTCTGCGTCCACTAATGATCGGCCCACTTGTGATGTTGAATTAATTAAAATCCAAACCTCCTCTCTTTTGTCTGCGCCTTGATGATGATGATATACTGTGTTTTAAAAGTTAAAACTGACCTCATGTCCAATCATGTGCGGCCCAATCAAGCCAGCCGCCCAAGATGTTGATTCCCTCTTTCACGTGACTTCCTTCTTCTCAATGTGTGTGATGATTATGTTTGAATTCCTTTTGCCACCAAGCCCACACGTGAGTGTATATATTTGATGTGATGTCGGCCCAAAAGAAGTCCACCAAGTTTTCTATGCCATGATGATGTGATAGTAATGAATTATCAATATTCCCCCAAGGTCTGACGTGGATTTTGATGATGATCATATATGTTTTATATTAGGTGATTGATGGTTCCAAAGTTCCAACTCCCTCAATAGGTTTTCAAAATGAAACTTTTAAAACCTTCTCTTTAAAGCCCATGTGCGCTGCCTTTTTGATAAATGTCGTAGGCTATGGTTACGTACCGTAAGTTACGAAACATAGATTCTGTTTCTTTTGTTGTTCACATTGGCCAATCGTAAGCTACACATATAATCCGTAGGCTACGTCTCTGTCTTGTCACCATGATTTACATGCATTCAACTCTCACAAACTGACCGTTTGGCCCCAGACTTTATACTTTCACGTTTTTCGCACATTCAGGCCATGTCTTGATTCGAAACACGTCCCAAACATTGCCGTGCACCTTGTTTATTAACTTCGGACGTCACGCTTCATCTGTAACCACTCTAACTTCATCGAATTAATTAACCTGTAAATTCACGAAAACTCGTAGTGAACATATTCAAAGTATATAATCAAGTAAACAGCAATAAATCACACAAGATAAGCACGTTAACACTCGGGTTTCACACCCTCCATCACATCCCCACACTTATCATTGATTGTCCCCAAGCAACCGTTACAAACATTACTCACCTTATTAATAAATCACCTTCAAATCCCTTACCGAATTAACAATTTAAGGTCCCCAAGTCATACCCGTCCCATAGACTGACACAATCGAGATTGACAATCTGACAAATAAGTGATACGCCTTTAAAACAATTTAAGACTTACCTAACTAAAACTAACATGCTTATGAAACTACACACATGCCACACGCCCCTCACAATAATCACTCCTCTCGGCTTAATCAAGACTAGCGTGTAATGTGCTAGTATGTAATTCGTTCAAAACCAAATACGCTACTTTGCAATCACAAGCTTGTATAGCAATCACACCTCCACTGTATCAAATAACGTAACACATATCAAAAGGACTTTTGGGTTTTGGGTTATGGGTAAAGGTAGGGAAATATTTTTGGGTTTTTTTATATTTATTGGCGAATACAAAAGAACATACCAAACCATGACAACTTATTCACAAAAACTACTAACACATTGGGTTATTTTCGACCCACTTGTTTAATACGAACATAATAATGATTTTTTTTTCTTTCTTTTCTCTTTTTTTTCTTTTTTCTTTTTTTCATAACAAATACACAATTGTCATTCATGGTTGGTATTTCAAACGGGTCAACAAGGTGTAACAAACGAAAGGTATAAGGCTCAACATGGTTAACTAAGGTGGGTGAAATCACAATCAACATATAGAACAATGAATGGATCCTAATGCCTTTATCATCTATGTGTATACGCTAACCACAGTCTCGGCACGTATCAAACCACACAAGTTCTAACACAAAGCAACATATGGCCTACACTCATCAAATGAACATTTATTGCAATTCAACTAACAATCTAGTAGGCTCAAATATCTCACCGAACAAAAGGAATAAGGGTTACCGACACGTAGCATGTGTAATTCCTAAAGCATGTTACCCCTAGTTAGGCATCTCTTCTCAACTATTCTCTAAAACTTGTCAGAAATACTCTCATGAAACTTAAAGGGACAACCATGACTAGGGATCTATGTTAGTTTAATATCAGTAGGAACCCTTTAGCAATTGAAAATGTCGGTTTTCATGTAGTTCAAGCATACTTGAGACACAAAAATTTTCAAAATTTTTCAATTTTCAGCACAATTTCAACCCTTTTCGCATTTAAGATCAACAATCCTACCAACCCTCTCTCGAGTTACCGCATCCCCACACTTGGGATACATTGTCCCCAATGTATGGTGCAATTTATAGTCTAAACTCGAGAGATACCACCTAACAAACCATGAACGGCTAACAACCTACTCGACGCGACAAATAACACCATTCCCAACACAAAAATTTCACACCACCAAATACACGAAAACAAATAAAACAGAGGATAGATAAACACATGCACCTGATCAGAAAACACGTGAGTGTTTGTACTGGTGTAGCTGCTGCAATCTAACCGTAACATACGCCCCTCATAGATTCTTTGAGATCTCGCCGGGGATGTTGCCAAACATCCCCACACTTGATTCATTGCATCCGTGAAGATAGAATTGTATAAACCTGTCAAAACACAACACACCAAACGAAACCAAAACAAAGTACAAACTCTACATCCACGGACTGCCTCCCGAGAGCGCTAAGTTTAAAGGTCTTCAGCCAGACCGTACCTGATATGCGCTATGGTGGTCTCAGTGCACATTTACCCCTTGTATTTCCCATGAATGCACGGTACCTGACATCACTGATCCAGCGGGGTCTAATTTTTATCAAGATGTCCACTGACGCACTGCAATCCGGCCTCAATTCGCACTTTCCTATCGAGTTCCCAACATACACTCGATAGTTAACTCTCCACAAGCGTTTCTTTTTACTCCATATCAGCTGATAAGTTTGATTATTGCACAACCACTTTATGATGATCCGCCCGATGTCCTTCACCGTCACCTTCCTCCTCTCTATACGTGCATCCCCACACTTATTTTGTGGAATGTCTTCTTTCACCTCATCAACTTCAACAATTTTCTCCACATCTGACTGTTCAACAATTGAGAGAATCACCGGTGTGGTATTAACCTCCACAACCTCATCCCTTACTTGAGAAGGAGACATCTGTAGAGACACCCATTTATCCCTGGCTTGGCGTTTTTTCATTGGAGTCATTCTTGGCCCATCATCCTTCACTTCAGCCATCAAAAGGTTATACTTAGTAATCCACATCTCCAACTGGTCCTCTATTGACAGGTCAGGTTTCGCCAATTCCTTTTCAATGTATGCCAGTTCTCGTTGTCTCATATATTCCATAAGACTTCTAAATTGGGGTGATTGATAGTAACTAGATGAATGGGGTGCACATTCAGACTCATCCTGATCAACTGTATACTGGGTATGATAGGCATCCTGATAGTGTACCGGATGGTCTTCATAAGAAAGTCGGGAGTATTCATCATAACAATGGTCATACTCCTCTTGGTAACTCATGCTTTGTACCATCCCCGGATCATAGCTACTCTCATACCATGTCTGCTCATCTTAACAATAATTTGTATCCGATTGGTAATCATATGCAACTCGCAGCGAATCGGAATAAGAATAGTATGGGTGAACATGATCATCAGAATAAAAATCCAACTCATTTGCTCTCCACTGTTCTTCTTCACACATTTTCCGGAACACAGGACAATCGTCACGCGTGTGACATGGACTACCACAACCTCGGCATGACCAGTAAGCACTTTCCATAATAAGATCTGCAATAAATATGCACAGACAAAACTAGTATGCCCAAGGTAAAAGCAAACAGTGGAATATGTGACGAATAAAATACTATTTTTGGATTTTTTTTTTTTTTTGATTTTTTTTATCTATTTTACTAAAAACTTAACACTAAACACTTTGCGCACGCCTATCTGGCAACGGCGCCATTTTGATGTCTGTCGTTAGTGACATGCAAAAACCAACTAAACTATGTAGATAGGATAAGTCGGATATCGAACCAGAGGAGGATTGTGGAAAGTGTTATGATGATAAGTATTAATTAACTAATGCTAAAAAAAAGTAAAATTCAATTGATGGTTTGATTGTTTAAGAGAATTATCTAAGTTAACGAATAAAAACTAAGGTTTAAATCAATAGGAGAGAAGATGGTTCCTCCAGATTTCAGGTTTTACAGTTACTTTCCACTATGTGTTTAATCGTAACCTACATAGACATAGGTGTTAAACTTGATTAACTAATTGTGATAACCAACGACTAAGTACTCTGGTCAATACATAACGGGAGGTTATCGAATGATTATCAATTCCAATTACAAACCCTAACCCCATGTCAAATATATCCCAATTACTAGAACTCTCGGGAACTGAATGCTTAGAAATTAAGGTTTAAATAAATGCAATTGTTTACAATCAAGAAATCAAATCAGTGGTGAAAAGCATCGAATGCTTAGATCACCAAGTCAAAACGATTGTATCAAACACATAATATTCATCAACTTACAAAAACCCTCCATCCGGAGGAAACCACTAAAACGACTAGCCGCTCATGTGCAAACTTGATCTTCGATACCTTCATGAACGGGTGACATCGTCTTCTGCCGTCAATATATGATATTGTGTGTATTCTCCCCACGTGAAAGAAGTCTGCCGTCCAAAGTCAAGCCCAAAGATGATTCTTGTTTTATTATCGGCCCAATAAATTCACGTGAGTTTGGCCTTTTTCTGCGTCCACTAATGATCGGCCCACTTGTGATGTTGAATTAATTAAAAACCAAACCTCCTCTCTTTTGTCTGCGCCTTGATGATGATGATATACTGTGTTTTAAAAGTTAAAACTGACCTCATGTCCAATCATGTGCGGCCCAATCAAGCCAGGCGCCCAAGATGTTGATTCCCTCTTTCACGTGACTTCCTTCTTCTCAATGTGTGTGATGATTATGTTTGAATTCCTTTTGCCACCAAGCCCACACGTGAGTGTATATATTTGATGTGATGTCGGCCCAAAAGAAGTCCACCAAGTTTTCTATGCCATGATGATGTGATAGTAATGAATTATCAATATTCCCCCAAGGTCTGACGTGGATTTTGATGATGATCATATATGTTTTATATTAGGTGATTGATGGTTCCAAAGTTCCAACTCCCTCAATAGGTTTTCAAAATGAAACTTTTAAAACCTTCTCTTTAAAGCCTATGTGCGCTGCCTTTTTGATAAATGTCGTAGGCTATGGTTACGTACCGTAAGTTACGAAACATAGATTCTGTTTCTTTTGTTATTCACATTGGCCAATCGTAAGCTACACATATAATCCGTAGGCTACGTCTCTGTCTTGTCACCATGATTTACATGCATTCAACTCTCACAAACTGACCGTTTGGCCCCAGACTTTATACTTTCACGTTTTTCGCACATTCAGGCCATGTCTTGATTCGAAACACGTCCCAAACATTGCCGTGCACCTTGTTTATTAACTTCGGACGTCACGCTTCATCTGTAACCACTCTAACTTCATCGAATTACGCGATTAACCTGTAAATTCACGAAAACTCGTAGTGAACATATTCAAAGTATATAATCAAGTAAACGGCAATAAATCACACAAGATAAGCACGTTAACACTCGGGTTTCACACCCTCCATCACAACCCCACACTTATCATTGATTGTCCCCAAGCAACCGTTACAAACATTACTCACCTTATTAACAAATCACCTTCAAATCCCTTACCGAATTAACAATTTAAGGTCCCCAAGTCATACCCGTCCCATAGACTGACACAATCGAGATTGACAATCTGACAAATAAGTGATACGCCTTTAAAACAATTTAAGACTTACCTAACTAAAACTAACATGCTTATGAAACTACACACATGCCACACACCCCTCACAATAATCACTCCTCTCGGCTTAATCAAGACTAGCGTGTAATGTGCTAGTATGTAATTCGCTCAAAACCAAATACGCTACTTTGCAATCACAAGCTTGTATAGCAATCACACCTCCACTGTATCAAATAACGTAACACATATCAAAAGGACTTTTGGGTTTTGGGTTATGGGTAAAGGTAGGGAAATATTTTTGGGTTTTTTTTATATTTATTGGCGAATACAAAAGAACATACCAAACCATGACAACTTATTCACAAAAACTACTAACACATTGGGTTATTTTCGACCCACTTGTTTAATACGAACATAATAATGATTTTTTTTCTTTCTTTTCTCTTTTTTTTCTTTTTTCTTTTTTTCATAACAAATACACAATTGTCATTCATGGTTGGTATTTCAAACGGGTCAACAAGGTGTAACAAACGAAAGGTATAAGGCTCAACATGGTTAACTAAGGTGGGTGAAATCACAATCAACATATAGAACAATGAATGGATCCTAATGCCTTTATCATCTATGTGTATACGCTAACCACAGTCTCGGCACGTATCAAACCACACAAGTTCTAACATAAAGCAACATATGGCCTACACTCATCAA